>OY992503.1:39951622-45949529 GCA_963921215.1 Scoparia ambigualis | reverse complement strand
GGGTTTTAGGTACAGCGGCTGGATGTTGTGCGCCAGCTGTTTTTGTCCCCTTTTTCGGTGCCTTCTTTTTTCCCTTGCCCCCTTTGGGGCCCTTACCCGGTGCGTTGGGCTTAGTGTGGTCCTGGCTGCCAGGAGAAGGATGTTGTATCTCACTGACAGTAGGAGCCTTTTGCACCGGTTCCGAGTTATGCTCGGACGCTGGACCAAGGCGATCGTCCAGCACCTTCGTCACATGCTGGAGGACGGTAGTCAGCATGGACTCTGTTGCAAGCGGAGACAGCGGCGGCGGTGTTAAAGAACGCCGAAATCCGACCTCTGCGCGAGTGGGTGAACCGGTGCCAGCGCCCTGCCGAGATGGTGTAGCAGAGCGTGGAGCTGGAAGCGCAGTGGGGGCGGTCTCATAAGAGGCTCTTAGTTCCGCCATCTCCTTTTCCAACGCGGCCAACCGCGCGTGCAGGCGGGTGTTGTCTGCCTGCAGGCTGGCAGTTAATTCCCTTAGCGCGCGGTTGTCGTAATGCAGGCCATTGTTGATTTCCCGCAACGCCAGGTTCTCGTTGGCGTTGGGGAGACTGCGAAACTCCTCCGAGGCCATCTTAAAGATTTCGACGGCCTCGTTCAGGGAACGCTGAAATGTCCCCTTGAGGTTCTTCGACCTGCTGGCAACGTAGGAGACTATGTCGCCCGCATCCATTACGGACTTCGAACAGTCCTCTGCCGTTAGAGCGTCGGCTTTTGTCTTGCTCGTGCATGCGTCCCTATCAATAGCACGAGTCGCATGACGCTCCTGGGCCTCTCGGCACATCAGTGCCACCTCTTCTTCGGCGTCAAGCTGAAGCTCCTCCCTCCGCGCTATACGAGCGAGCTCCAGCTGATTGCGAGCCGCAGCCAATTTATTATATTGGCTCCCAATCTTAGGCAGGTTTCTCGACCATGGGAGAACCTCCGTGTCCGAGACCTGCACGGAGTCATCATCGGAGTCAACAACCGATTCAAGTGCTGTTGGTCGTCGCTCTCCTGCACGTGCACGAGGGAGAGTCGAGACTGAAGAGGCATCGCTGGTGTAGCCCCTTCTGTCTTCCTCGCGTCGCCTAGCTCCACGCGTGAACCTAGGCGAAGTGCCATCAACTGCCGCTCCCAGGCCAGTCAAACCCTTGTCCCCGCTGGACAAAACCACGCCAGATGTTATGGCCGCCTCACAAATTTGTCTGTCTGCCCATGACAGACCCACCTTTGGGACCATCCGGGAGCCAGAACTCCCATCCTGTACCACGCCCTTCAAGGGCCCTCTTCCTCCGCTTCCAGAGGCATTGCCACACTCCAGGGCCTGGTCGCCTACCCTGGAGGGGCCTTCGGTAGTACATTTCACACCAACCAGCCCGGTAACTGGTTGGCGGCGGGCGTCAGCCGCATCACATGACAGACTCAAATCGTTAACTGACATTTTCCATACGAAGATGCAGTTAACGACAGGCTGTCGGCCTGTATTACCCAACAGGCTTGGCGCTATTTCGGGTGGGCTCCCGGGTTTCAAGGGTGACCTTCCCTGGAGCTCTTCGGTAGTACCCTGGGTCAAAGCCCCCATGCCCAGAGTATCCTATATACCCACGGAGGTCGGAAGGTGTCCGCGGGGTTTTAACGACTTTTCCTTGTCCTTGCCCCAATGGGCTTGCCGAACTGACTGAACTCACACTACCGCAAGACGCCAACCCACGAGTCGTTGCGAGAGCCGGACAGAACGGCAAAGAACTGCGAGAGCAGCGAGCGAGAGGCTGGCGAGACACCTAACGCGACACACCTTGCGCATGAAGCGCCCCCAAATTATTAACCCTCCTGACGGCCCCAGAGTGAGAACCGCCATCCCCAATTTTCCCCCCACCCCCTGCAGGCCCAGAAGGGACCTACCTACGGTGCGGTCCAGAAGGGACACGCCTAAGGGGGCTGCGGGCCCAGAAGGAGCCCCGCCTAGTGCGCTGGGTTGTTGGCTATAGAGTTCCAATGCCTCTTTCAAAGCATTAGTACCCCATAGGAACCAGGGAGCGCCAGGACCGACTCCATCGTTCGCCCCCAACGTATCGGAAACGACAAATGGAAGTCAGCCACACGAGGAGGCCACCCAACACGCACCCCAACCTAACCTAACCTAACCTAACCTTTTTTTTTTTTTTTTTTTTTTTTTTTTTTTTTTTTTTTTTTTTACCCTAGGAAATGCATTTAGGCATACCCACCGGACTGGGGCGCCCGGTGGGTTATGTGGGACTCGCCTGAAGGGCCCTACCCACTAAAACCTAGGGATGCTCCGAACTTCCGCCAAAGAGACCCTGACGCCACGGGAATTCGCGTGGCGGTTCTTCCGTAGCCGGGTCGGCGGGCCGTCGCAGCGGACGGACACCTTGAGGCCGAGCCTCACCAGAGGGCAACCTGGAGCATATCAGGTTGCCCTCCGATTCATCTGCGAACCCCACGCGCGGGTGTAGGGCTCCCCCTGCCCGTACACCCGCGGTTCGCTAAGGGGGGGGTAGGAGCTGGGCAAAACCACGCCTCCTTCTCCCTGCGCGCCTTCGGCGGATTACCCCGGAAAGAGGATCATCCTCCCGTGCTCTCTCCGCCGCCTCCTTCTGCGTCATGATGGTCTCGCAGAAGGAGAGAACCACGTCCCAGGCCTGCCTGCTCGTCACCATAGCCTTAACTACGGCTGGCAGGGACAGGTCGGGACCCACCACCGCACAGAGCTGCGCGCGCTCAGCCGACCAGGCTGGGCATGCCTCCAGCGTGTGCAGCGCTGTGTCGTTAGACACGCCGCATTGGTGGCACGCCGTCGTCGGCTCTCTCCCCGCTATTTGGCACAGATACCTCCCGAAGCAGCCATGCCCCGAGAGGACCTGTACCAAGCGAAAGGAGAGTGAGCCCCCCTTGCGATCGACCCATCGCTCCAAGACGGGCCGAATCGCTCCGATGGTCCAGTGGCCAGCGGTCGGCTGCTCCAGCCGCTCCTTCCACTTTAGAAGCGTCGCCCGCTGCGCACGCTTCCGCCATCGGCGAACCTCCTCAGGCATCGCCCGACCTCCTTGCCTCCGTGCATTAGCAGACCGCTCATACACGTCGGCCAACACCTCCGCCTCTAGATCCCAGGGTGGGGTACCTGCAAGCGCGCATGCCGCCTCGTAGGACACCGTGCGGTATGCTCGAGCTGCCCTGATCGCGATGACCCGCTGCGGTTTCCGCAGTAGGGCCACGTTCGTCGCGTTCAGGGCGTCGACCCACACGGGCGCGCCATACAGGGCCATGGACCGCACCACCCCGAGGTATAACTTCCGCACTCCAGCCGAAGGACCGCCCAGGTTGGGCAATAGCCTGCCTAATGCTGCAGCAGCGTTTACCAACTTGGGAGCCTGACGCTTAAAGTGCTCGGTGAAGCGCCATCTCTCATCCAAAACAAGTCCAAGGTACTTCATCGAGGCTACGACTTCGATGCGAACACCCGAGATGGTGATATGGGCGTCCGCCGGCGGGTTGTTTCTAGCCCCGTGAAAGTATAGTGCCTCAGTTTTGTTTAAGGCCACCTTGAGACCAAGACTTTCGATCCGTCGCACAACCTGTGTGACGCCCACTGTTCCTAGCCTTGCTGCTTTCTGGTAGGAGTCCGCGCGTGCAGTGACCAGAGTGTCGTCCGCATAGCAGACAACACTAAGGCCGCGCAATAGTGCACCACGCAAAACGAAGTCATATCCCAAGTTCCACAGGAGCGGTCCAAGGACCGACCCCTGCGGAACACCACAACTTACTTCCCTTCGTTGAACTGAACCCCTTCTGTCAAGATATACGACATTTCGACCTCGCAGGTAACTGCGTATGATGCTTAGGACGTAGTGCGGCATCCCGTGGTATCGCAACGCCGACTCTATACATGCAAAGGGGAGGGTGTTGAAGGCATTCGCGATGTCTAAAGACACCGCCAACACCACATCCCCCTTGTCTGTCGCCGCCATGGACGTAGCCCTGACGCACCTAATGGCATCGATGGTGGACCGTCCCTCTCTAAATCCATACTGGCAGTCGGAGAGGTCAGGCCCCACTGTGGACAGGTGCGATGTTATGCGGGAGGCGAGGACCCTCTCAAAGAGTTTCCCCGCCTCGTCCAGCAGCACTATCGGCCTGTACGCCGAGGGCTCATCCGCAGGCCGGCCTTCCTTCTTAAGGAGAACGAGGCGGCCGGTTTTCCATAAAGACGGGAAATGTCCAGAGCGCAAGCACACGTCTAACAGCTCTCTTAGGCGATCCTCTAGTACCTCGGATGTAAGGACCCAAGCCCGTCCGGGGATACCGTCCGGGCCAGGAGCGGTGTTCTTTTGCCGCAACCTAAGGTATGCGGCTCCCAGCTCGCCGGTGGTAATGGGCGGAATCAGCTCGTCGACCTGGCTCGGTTGCCTGGGCGGGGCCATAGAGGGCGGCACATGCTCCGAGCGGACCGGGAATAGGCCAGCGACGATTTCGTTCAACGCCTGTGGCTCGAGGGACTCTGTAATGGGGGGGCCAAGACAGCGGAGTTTGCTTACCGCCGTACGATACGGACGCCCCCAAGGATCTGAATTGAGTCCCTCTAACATTTCCTGCCTGCCTTCTGCCTTGGCTTTTAATATGGCAAGCTGTAAGTCCCTTTTTGCGGCTTTGTAGGCCATCTTTAACAGATCTTCCTCGATGAGGTTGCGGCGTCGCCTCCTTCTTGAGCGAGTATATGCCCTCTGCGCCGCTATACAGTCTACGCGAAGATCAGACACCTCCTGGGACCACCAGTAGACAGCCTTACGTGGTTTTGGTTGTCGTGTCCGAGGCATGGCCGCGTCGCAGATGTTCGTGTACGCGGCCTTGAACCACTCGGCTTCTTGCTCTGCGTTCTCCATAACTGGTTGCGAGAACCAGGCCTGCACTAAAGCAGCCTCCATTAGAAGTTCCCTGTCCAGCCTCTTTAGGGACCAGCGAGGGAAGGGCGATGTGCGATTAACTCGGGCATCGCGGTCAGCCGCGCTTGAATGCTGAACCTCAAAACGTATGTACCGGTGGTCTGATAATGTTTCGACGTCAACTACTACTCTCCAATCGGGGATCCGCGCGGCGACTGACGGCGTGGCGAACGAGATGTCCACGATGGAGCCTCCATTGTGCCGCACGCAAGTGTCAACAGACCCCCGATTTAATAGCGAGAGGCCGACCTCGACCGCCCAGTCAACAACAGCATCGCCGCGAGAATTAGTAGACGGGGAGCCCCACGCCACGGCCTTGGCATTAAGATCCCCCATTACCACCACAGGAAGCGGCGAAGCGCGCCTGACGACGGCGCCCAGCTCTGCCATAAATGCCTCAAAGGTCGAGAGAGGCTTATTAGGCGAGAAATATACGCCTATGATTGCGAGATCACCTCGCTGGACGACAACAAAACCCGGACCCGACTCCTTAACCACTAAGGATGGAGCATGTGGCCTAAGGGCCGAGTAAACGGCAACAGTGCCCTCTGTGTCGGATGCCCAGTCACGCCTAGCTGGTGGTATAAAGTACGGCTCGGAGGCCACTACCACATCTATTGACCACTCCGCGACGGATTGCAAAAGTAAATCCTGTGCGCCGCTGGAGTGGTTCAAGTTCGCCTGGATAAATTTCGTAACGGGCGTATTAACCATTGACTGGGCTTGCAGTTGTTCCACCTTGCGCCTGCTGGGCGCTGGACGAGCTCGGTTTGGATCTTCGACCGGTCCTCGTCCTCTTTTTTGAGGGAAGCGTGCAAAGGCGGCTGCCCATGCTGTGCCCTGCTGGGCGCTTCGCCTCGGCACAGACGGCACAGTTTGGTTTCGCCGAGCAACCAGCGGCGAAATGTCCAGCGTTACCGCAGCGGTAGCATAGCCCGCTGCGATCGATCTTGGACTGGCAATTGTGCCTAGTATGTCCACCCTCAAGGCACCTGTAGCACCTCTTCGGCTTCGAGTCCAGCACACGAACCTGTGCTGAACAGAAGCCAACGTAAAGGTAGCCCTTGTCTGCAATGATTTTTGCGGGACCGACTGGGCATTGCAACCAGATGGTGCCATTGCCACCGGCACCACGCCGGATCTCTCCTGTTTTTACAACGTCCGGGGAACATCCGGTTTCCTCAGCCACAGCCGCTATGACATCAGCTTTGGAAACTGAGTCATCAAGTCCCGACAGCCTCAAGTCAGCTGTCTTGACTGGCCGAGCAACGATAAAAATATCATCCATCATGCCCCTTATTTTCTCCGCCAAAATATCGGCGTGCTGGGCTCCAGAGGCCCCCGCTAGCTCTAAGATCCGCGACCCTGTGGCCGTTTGTCGGATTTTGGGAGGTGGAATATTCAGTTCCCACAGTTTCACTTGTTCCCTAGCCTTTAAGATGGCGGAGGCATAGGTGGTGCCTTTTTCCGCGGCTTCTGGCCGAAGGGTAAGGACCACCGCCGCAGATCTTGGTGGTCTAAGGGTATTTCGCTGCCTTTTCTTTTTGGCCGCTGCGGGGGCGGCTGCAGGTGTTTTTACAGTAGACCCGCGCTTGTCAGTTAGAGGAGCGACAGATGCTGCGCCTTTCTTCTTCGCCCCGCGCTTGACTACAGTTGTCCAGGCTTCCTCAGTGGACTGTGGTTGAGGTAGCGCTAATGTCGACGCCGATGGTGTTGTAGTAGAGATTCCGGGGCGGGAGGCCGGATGCTGTTGGCCTGCACCTTTCCCCTTCTTCCCCGTACTAGCCACCTCTTTGGAAGGTGCCTTCTCCCTCGTCTTGCCCTTGGCAGGGCGATCTGCCGGAGCAGTCTTCGTCTTCGGACGTCCAGGGACGTTTTTTGGCTTCTTAGGCTTAGCGCCACCTTCACTGTCCTTGGGAATTCCCTGAGTTAGGTCTTCAGATGCTGAAGCAGGGGGACCCAACCGATCGTCCAGCATCTGGCCCACCTTCTCCAGGACCATCTGCATCAAAAACTCGTTGTTAGCTGGCGGCAGCATTGGATGTTCATGCTGAACCGCCATAGGTGAAGCTTCTGCGCTACCATTAGACAGATCTGTCTCGGCACACTGCTGTAAAGAAGACGACGCAGTGCGGGGTGGCAGGGGCATAGAGGAGGCTTCCTCAACGCGGGAGACAGGTGATGATGTCCTTTCCCGCTGGATGTTACAGAGAGAAGCCTTCAGTTCCTCAACCTCTTTCTGCAATCCCTCCATTCGCGCATGCAAGCGTGCGTTATCGGCCTCTAGACCGCCGGCTAATTCCCGCAGTGCGCGGTTATCGGCATGAAGGCCGACATTGATTTCGCGTAAAGCGACATTCTCCTCGGCCCCGGGGAGTGCCCGAAACACCTCCGAAGCACCGCGAAACATCTCCACTGCCTCGTTTAGGGACCGCTGGAAGGTCCCTTTCAAATTGCTGGAGTGTTGGGAGACAAACGCGACGATGTCACCAGCGTCGGCACACCGCTTAGAGCAGTCGGCCGCTGTCAAAGCGTCGGATTGTGCCTTGTCCTGACAAGCGGCCCTCTCCTTGTCCCGAGCTGATGTCCGTTCTCGGGACTCGCGCAACAGAAGCGCCACCTCCTGCTCGGCATCGAGCTGGAGCTCCTCCCGTCGCTTTCGGCGAGCGAGCTCAAGGTCGTTACGAGCAGCGGCCAGCGGGTTATAGTGCCGGCCCTTTGGAGAATGCCTTTTCTCAAGCCAGTCACCTGCTGCCACTGTCTCCGATGCTTCGGAGTACAGTGAGTCATCATCGTCGGAGTCCGCCAAGAATGTAGGCGGCAGAGCTCCGACGGAACTTGCAGTCTCCTTGTCGCGCCTGATGGCGCTCCTGGTGACTCTAGGCGATGAATCGCCAGCCACACCCTTGTCCTTAGTGGACAGAATTGCCACCGACCCGGCAGCGGCCGCCTGGCAGATTTGTTTGTCCGCCCAGGACAGCCCTACGGTTTTAGCGGGAACATCAGAAGCAGGCGAGGCACGGTCTTCGCCATCAGCCCCCTTCTCTCTCTCTTCCGCATCGAACCCAGACGATAGTCGCCTGCCAGCAACAGACTCGAAGACGGCCCTTTTAGATGGAGCAAGGGCCGCTTCGCACACCTTCCTATCGGAGCTCGTTAGGTCAACCCTCGGAACTTTCGTCCGAGAGGCGCTCCTCGTCCTCACACCGCCCTTCAAGGGCCCTCGTCCTCCTCTTCCAGGGGCATTACTGGCACCTGAGGCCTGGTCGCCTACCTCAGGGCAGTCTTCGGTAGTCAATTTCACACATGGGGGCCCGGGTACCCCCATGCGCCGGGCGCTAGCCGGATCGCAACGCACAATATCCTCTATTTCTGAACTTTCCATGGTGGTTCGGAGGGGCACTGCCTACTTTATTCGACGCCCAGAAGGGGCGCCAGGGATTAGCATAAGGCCCCTTGTCCCACGCTGAACGTGGGCCGAGAGGCCTTACCCCAGGGTGCACCACGAGGAGGTTCCCAAATTTGCACCCCAACCTAACCTAACCTTTTTTTTTTTTTTTTTTTTTTGTTTCCCCGGGAGAAATGCGTTACGCATACCACCGCACCGGGGAAGTGCGATGGTTATGTGGGACTCCCCTCCTCAAAGATGGTAAGCGAGGAGGGTTTACCCACTAAAACTCCCGGGATTCTCCGACATCCGCTCGGCAGGCGCCTGGTAACTGTTTACCACTGGTCCACACGCCTGCGCGGGGTCCCGAAAGACACGCCTTGCAGTAGAACTGCAACAGCGGCGACCTCAGCGCGAGGCCACCACCACCCCTCGGAGACTGTCCAGCGGGGGTCCATGGGAATTCTCCCGTCCCCCCCGCCTATAGACTAGGACGGATGCAGCAACCCGTGCAACCGTCTCCGGCGACCTGGTCTTGCGAACCCCAAGTGCGGGCGTAGGACTCTCCCTGCCCGTACGCCCGCGGGTTCGCTGCAGAGGGGACTGGAGCTGGGCCAGAACCACGCCTCCGAATCCCCTCTACTCTCCTGTGATCCTGCCAGGATCACTGCGTCCCCGGATGTTCTTGGGGAGCAGGAGCAGCCGGTTTAGATGTTCGGCCGGCTCTCCTCTTTCTCTTGCTTGCCGGATTGCAAAGCCTGCTGCCCATGCTGTGTCCTGCGGGTTTTCCCGCCTCAACACATATTGGGCAGTTAGGCTTCGCAGAACAGGCAGCGGCTATGTGCCCGGCGGTACCGCAGCGGTAGCAGAGTTTGCTGCGGTCCGTTGGAGCCGTGCAGTTAGCCTGCGTATGTCCGGCCTCCAGGCAGCGGTAGCAGCGCCTTGGCTTGGAGATCAGCAACTTTACATGTGCCCAGCTCCAGCAGACGGGCAACCGGCCTGCGTCTAAGACGGCCTTGGCCGACGCGACAGGACACCTCACCCAAACAGTGCCCTTCCCGCCGGCCCCTCGTCTTATCTCCCCGATGAGTATACTCTCCGGGGAACATCCACCCTTCTCCGCAATGGCGGAGGCCACATCGGTCTTGAGGACCGTCTCCTCCAATCCGGAGATGCGCAGGTCCGCGGTCTTATTGGGCCTGGCCACGACGAAGACGTCGGGCATCGCATCCCGGATTAGCCCAGCTAGCACATCGGCGTTAGCGTTTGCCGCTGGCCCCGACATTTCCAACATCCTGGATTCCGTGGCGGTTTTCCTCATATTGGAGGGTGCCGGGATGTTGTGTAGGTGCGGCGTAATGCACTCCCTTGCCTTAATTAAGGCTTCCGCGTAGGTCATGCCCTCCTTTGCCTTTTCGGGTCGCAGAGTTAGCACTACCGCTGCTGTTCGCGGTGGGCGAAGCTGCTTTCGCAGTCGTTGGCGTCTACGTGCCTTTGCAGGGGCGGCAGCGGATGGTCGTTCTGCCGCCGGCTTGGAAGGAGTTGGGTTAGGCGCCTTTGGCGCTCTCTCCTTCTTTCCTTTCTTGCGCTTACGCTCGGGTGGTGGCGGAGCTGGCGCAGGGGCCAAAGGCGGAGCACTACTGGTGGCGGCAGGATGGTGTTTGCCAGCCTTTGAAGTGCTGGGCAAGGCGGCAGGATGTTGTTCACCAGCCTTGCCCTTTGGTGTTTTCGCCTTCGGCGCCTTCTTGACCGCCCCCTTCTTAGGGCGATCGGCCGGAGCGGCCTTGAATGCGACATGCCCAGGTCCGTCCTTAGGTGTCGTAGGTAATGCTGCACCGACGGCCGGGACACCTTGCTGTGGGTCCGCTGAAATATCCGGCGTTGACGCAGGACCAAGCCTGGCGTCAAGCAGCAGGCCTACTTGTAGCAGTAGCTGCTGCGCGAAGGCCTCATTAGCCTTGTCAGCCTCGGGAGGAGGCGGCTCCGGTGGTTTTTGTTGAGACCAACGGTTGGCGATGCGTGAAGCACCCGCGCGCGTGATGGTGCCACATCGAACGCTTTCCGAAGACTGCGAAGGTGCGGGGTCCTCGACCTCGAAGCAGGACTCGGCAGATGTTCGCCGGGTCTGCTGGATGGTAGATTCGAGGGAGGTCTTCAACTTAGCCACCTCGTCCTTGAGCTTCGCCACCTCGGCGTGCAGACGGGTATTGTCCGCCTGCAGTCCTCCCGCTAGCTCACGCAGAGCGCGGTTATCCTGGTGAATTCCCTCGTTGATTTCACGCAACCCTAGATTTTCTCTTGCGGTAGGGAAACTGCGAAATTCATCCGCAGCCAACTTCACCATCGCGACCGCTTCGTTGAGGGACCTTTGAAAGGTCCCTTTGAGGTTACCCGAGCGACCGGCAACGAACGAAATAATGTCACCAGCCTCGGCGCACCGCTTCGATACGTCTTCCGCTACCAGGGATTCAGCCTCCTCCTGGTTTTTACATTCGGCCCTCGCCTTGACCCTAGCCAACATCCGCTCTCTGGACTCACGGAGCATGAGTTTTACCTCCTGCTCCGCATCCAACTGGAGCTCTTCCCTCCGAGCATCTCGAGCGCGCTCTAGATCACTCCGCGCCGCAGCCAATGCAGAGTACTGAGCTCTCTTAGGTCTCGCTGCAGCTGTTCCCTGCGCGATATGACAATCCGCCTCGGAGAACAGTGAGTCGTCGTCGGAGTCGACCAAAAATGTTGGCGGCAGAGCTCCGACGTTACGTGAGCTGGTGGAAGTCGCCGAGGTGTCGGTGTTGTACCCCGGCTTCTCCCTATCTCGCTTCATGGAACCTCGGGTGACTCTCGGCGACGAATCGTCGACAGCTACACCGAGGCCCGTAACCACCTTGTCCCTTCTGGACTGCAAAACTACCGATCCGGTAGCGGCCGCCTGGCAAATCTGCCTGTCCGCCCAGGACAGACCCACACTCGGAACCTTCTTCGTTCCACTGCCCTTCAAGGGCACGCTTCCTACACTTCCAGAGGCATTGCCACACTCTAGGGCCTGGTCGCCTACCCTAGAGGGGCCTTCGGTATCCAATTTAACACCAACCAGCCCGGGTACTGGTTGGCGGCGGGCGTCAGCCGCATCGCATGACAAACGCATTTCATTGGACGACATTATTCATTACGATTTGCAGTTTACGTCAAGCTGACGGCCTTGATTACCCGTAAGGCTCGGCGGTTTAACGGGTGGGCTCCCGTGCTTTAACATGCTATACCCCATGAAGGCTCTTAGAAAATACTCCCGGGTCAAAGCCCCCATGCCCAGAAGTTCCTACATACCCACGGAGGACGGAAGGTGTCCGCGGGGTTTTAACGACTTTTCCTTGTCTTCGCCCGAGTGGGCTGCCGGACTGAACGAATTGCAACTACCTAGATACGCCGAACGAAGATCGTTGCCGCAACCGGACAGAACCGGCGACATCTGCGAGAGCAGCGAACAAAGGTTGACGTGACGCCTTTGCAATACTATCTTGCGCATGAAGCGCCCCTAAACTACACCCCCCCCTGGCGGCCCCAGAGTGGAAACCGCCATCCCCATTTTCCCCCCCACCCCCCGCAGGCCCAGAAGGGACCTGCCTATGGTGCGGTCCAGAAGGGACACGCCTAGGGAGGCTGCGGACCCAGAAGGGGCTCCGCCTGTGCGCTGGGTTGTTGGCTATAGAGTTCCAATGCCTCTTACGAAGCATTAGAACCCTATAGGAACCAGGGAGCGCCAGGACCGACTCCATTGTTCGCCCCCAACGAATTAGAAACGACAAATGATAGTCAGCCACACGAGGAGGCCACCCAACACGCACCCCACCCCAACCTAACCTAACCTAACCTAACCTTTTTTTTTTTTTTTTTTTTTTCGACGGGAAATGCATTTACGCATCCCCCCGGGCCTGGAGCGACTACGGGGGGTATGTGGGGCTCAGCAAGGAGTTTGCCACTACCCACTAAAACCCGTCGATGTTCCGTCTTCCGCGCACGGCGCGACCCCGGGCATTCCACTAGGGACTCTTCCGCAGCCGCGTCTTGGAGTGGCGGACACCTTTGCAGGTGCTTCACCTGTACGTCTCCACGGACGTGCTAAGGGGGGCCCGAAACATAGAAACCCCCCCTCAATCCATCTTGCGAACCCGAAGTGCGGACGTAGGACTCTCCCTGCCCGTACGCCCGCGAGTTCGCTGCAGAGGGGAGCGGAGCTGGGCCAGAAGCAGCCTGCCGAATCCCCTCTACTCTCCTGTGATCCTGCCAGGATCACTTCGTCCCCGGATGTTGTTGGGGAGCGATGGGTAATGCCGGCCTAGATGGTGTGCCGGCAGTTTTCCCCTTTTTTCCCTTCTTGGGAGGGCTGCAGAGCCGACTGCCCATACTGTGCCCCGCGGGCTTCCCCGCCTCTGCACAGATGGGACAGTTCGGCTTCGACGTGCAGGATGCGGCTAAGTGGCCGGCCGTACCGCAACGGAAGCAAAGTTTGCTGCGGTCCGTCGGCGCCGTACAAAATGCCTGCACGTGACCTCCCTCCAGGCAGCGGAAGCATTTCCGGGGTTTGGAGTCCAGCATGTATATGCGAGCCAGACCCCAGCCGATTTGCAGCTTCCCGCCGCCTGCAACCAGGACGTTTTTGGCTGACGCGGAAGGACAGCGCACCCATACTGTACCCCTCCCGCCGGCCCCTCGTCTTATCTCTCCGGTCTTCACCGCCTCCGAAGAGCATCCACCTGCCTTGGCAATTGCAAGGGCGACATCTGCCTTCGAGACGGTTTCCACTAAACCCATAACTCGAAGATCGGCGGTTTTCGTTGGGCGGGCCACACTAAAGATGGTAGGCATGGCCCCCCGAATCAACTCGGCCAGAGTGTCGGCATGCTGCGACCCCTTCTCGCCTGACATCTCTAATATGCGTGAGTCCGTCGCGGTCCTTCGGATGGAAGTGGGACAAGGCAGACCATGGTCTGCAGGTCTCACGCACTGCATCGCCTTTTGTATGGCTGCGGAGTATGTCATACCCTTCTCAACGGCACTCGGAAGCAGTGTCAGCACAACCGCCGCCGTACGTGGCGGGCGGAGCTGCTTCTTTAGCCGTTGGCGTTTCTTCCTTCTGGCCGGCGGTACAGCTGATGCTCGTTCTGCTGCCGGCTTTTTAGGCGGGGACGCCTTAGGCTTAGTCCCCTTCTTTTCAGCCTTCTTCTTGCGGCGCTCGACCTTCTTCCACCCGGCCTCGGGCGGCGGTTTAGCGGGCGTTGCGGTTGGTTCCAATGTGGGGGGTATGGGTGCAGCGGCCGGATGCTGTTGTTGGCCAACTGTTTTCCTCCCCTTCTTCGGAGCCTTTCGTCCCTTCTTGCCCTCTTTAGGGCGATCAGCCGGAACGGGTGGAACGTCCGGCGACGACGCAGGACCCAGCCTGGCGTCGAGCAGCTGGCCAACTTGACGTAGGAGCTGCTGCGCAAACTCCTCGTTGGCCTTGTAGGCCTCGGGAAGAGGCGACTCCGACGAAATCGGTTGGGACCACCGGTTGGCGATGCGCGAAGCACCCGCGCGCGTGATGGTGCCACATCTTACGCTATCCGCAAGCTGCGGAGGCGCGGATTCCTCGACCTCGAAGCGAGACTCGACAGATGTTCGCCGGGTCTGCTGGATAGTGGATTCGAGGGAGGTCTTCAACTCAGCCACCTCCTTTCTGAGCTTCGCCACTTCGGAGTGCAGACGGTCATTGTCTGCCTGCAGTCCACCTGCCAGCTCACGAAGAGCGCGGTTGTCGGCATGGAGGCCGACATTTATTTCCCGCAGGGCAACATTTTCTTCGGCCCCAGGAAGTGTTCGAAACACCTCCGAGGCCCCCCTAAACATCTCGACTGCTTCGTTAAGGGACCGCTGAAAGGTCCCTTTCAAGTTGCCAGAATTTTTGGCAACAAACGCGACGATGTCGCCAGCATCAGCGCACCGTTTAGAGCAGTCGGCCGCTGTTAGTTTATTGGCCTGTGCCTTGTCTGGACAAGCGGCCTTCTCCTTGTCCCGAGCTGATATTCGTTCTCGGGACTCACGCATCATCAATGCGATCTCTTGCTCCGCATCGAGCTGGAGCTCCTCCCTCCGTTGGCGGCGAGCGAGCTCCAACTCATTGCGAGCCGCGGCCAGCGGGTTGTAATGCCGGCCTCTCCGAGACGCTGTCCCCGAGGCTTCGGAGAACAGAGAATCGGTATCGTCGTCGGAGTCCACCAAGTGTGTTGGCGGCGGATTTCCGACGGTACGCGACACGGTGGAAGTCGCCGAGGTGTCGGTGTTGTACCCCAGCTTCTCCCTGTCTCGCTTCGCGGCGCCACGGGTGAATCTCGGCGACGAGTCGTCGACAGCCGCACCGAGGCCCGCAACCGACTTGTCCCTATTGGACCCCAAAACTACCGAACCGGTAGCGGCCGCCTGGCAAATCTGCCTGTCCGCCCAGGACAGACCAACACTTGGAACCTTATTCGTTCCACTGCCCTTCAAGGGCCCACTTCCTCCGCTTCCAGAGGCATTGCCACACTCTAGGGCCTGGTCGCCTACCCTAGAGGGGCCTTCGGTATCCAATTTAACACCAACCAGCCCGGGTACTGGTTGGCGGCGGGCGTCAGCCGCATCGCATGACAAACGCATTTCATTGGACGACATTATTCATTACGATTTGCAGTTTACGTCAAGCTGACGGCCTTGATTACCCGTACGGCTCGGCGGTTTAACGGGTGGGCTCCCGTGCTTTAACATGCTATACCCCATGAAGGCTCTTAGAAAATACTCCCGGGTCAAAGCCCCCATGCCCAGAAGTTCCTACATACCCACGGAGGACGGAAGGTGTCCGCGGGGTTTTAACGACTTTTCCTTGTCTTCGCCCGAGTGGGCTGCCGGACTGAACGAATTGCAACTACCTAGATACGCCGAACGAAGATCGTTGCCGCAACCGGACAGAACCGGCGACATCTGCGAGAGCAGCGAACAAAGGTTGACGTGACGCCTTTGCAATACTATCTTGCGCATGAAGCGCCCCTAAACTACACCCCCCCTGGCGGCCCCAGAGTGGAAACCGCCATCCCCATTTTCCCCCCACCCCCCCCCGGCCCAGAAGGGACCTGCCTATGGTGCGGTCCAGAAGGGACACGCCTAGGGAGGCTGCGGACCCAGAAGGGGCTCCGCCTGTGCGCTGGGTTGTTGGCTATAGAGTTCCAATGCCTCTTACGAAGCATTAGAACCCTATAGGAACCAGGGAGCGCCAGGACCGACTCCATTGTTCGCCCCCAACGAATCAGAAACGACAAATGAGAGTCAGCCACACGAGGAGGCCACCCAACACGCACCCCAACCTAACCTTTTTTTTTTTTTTTTTTTTTTTTTTTTTTTTTTTTTTTTTTTTTTTTTTTTTTTTTTTTCCCAGGGGAATGCGTTACGCATACCGGGGCCTTGAAGAGGCACCCGGTTATGTGGGGCTCGCCCGTCCGCCTTTCCGCCCCCACTGACCAGGAGAGAGGCCCCTAGTCAGCTGCCAGGTAGGACCCGGCTGGGAGGGCGAGACGGAGGGGGATACCCACTAAACCCCTGGGGGACAACAATCCGACAGCATAAGGCTGAGGTGGAACACGGTACCGACCAAAAGGCATTGAACCGCGAACCACCCCGTCGCCGTGTGTTGGCCTATGACCGCTGCTAGCAGCTGTCACGCGCCATCACACGGCGACTGCCACGAGGCACGGCAAGAGAAGAGCCCTTAAGGGGCAGACCTTTCGGCCAGAGGTGGCACCAGCTTGTGCAGCCCTTGCTGAGGCGCAAGGGGCACAAGCCGGCCCCCGTCTTGAAGGAGGAGGGTGGCGTCTACTGCCGCCCTCGACCCAACCACCGCCGGTTGCAGCCCGCGCCGAGGCGCAAGGGGCACAAACCGGCCCACGTCTTGCGGGAGGAGGGCGACATCATACTGCCGCCCTCGACCCTACCACCGCCGGTTGCCCGGCCACGTCCGTCGTCGCCCTCACTGGCGACTCCACCGTCTCCGCCGCCGCCCTCCCCGGCAACTCCACCACCTCCATGGGCGCGGCGCCCTTCCTCCCCTCAGGTGGTGTGGATCTCAGCCAGGGGACCCCCTTCGCCCTCGTTGACGGAGGCCAGCACCTCCTGCCACCCATATGGTGCTCGTGCGGGAGCCCCGCCTCCCTGCACACGCCGCAACTTGGCTTCGCCACCCCGCACTCGACAGCCCTGTGCCCAGGGGCGCCACACCGGAAGCACAAGGCGCCCCGGTTTGCCTCCGCGTCGCAGGCGTAGCTGAGGTGCCCCACGCCGAAGCACCTATAGCACCGCTGGGGGCGCCTCGCCAGGGCCTCGACCCGCGCCCACGCCCAGTCGAGTGCGACCACCTCGCGCTCCACCAGGGCCTTTGCCGCCTCTATTGGGAGCCGGACCACTGCGGAGCTCCGCCCGGACGGACCGATCCGGATCGGCCCCACTGTCACCATTTCGGGCCCACAATTGGCCGACGCCGCGATCGCCCGCGCAACCTCCCCCTGCCCGTCCTCCATATCCGGGTTGAGGCCCACCAGCCGCACCTCGGCCTTCTGGCACGGCCTGGCCACCACCACGTCCTCCGGTACGGCCTTTCTAATCCGGTCCGCCACGATATCAGCCTGACCGCCGGACGCCCCTGGGAGCCCCAGTTTGCGCCCCCCCGCCGCACTCATCTGCACCTGGACAGCTTCCAGGTTGAGCTCCCCCAGGCTGGCCTCCTTCATGGCCGCACCCATCACCGTGGCGTAGGTTAGCCCTCTGGCCAAGGCCTCTGGCTTCAGCGTCACGGTGACCACCGGGTATTTAGGCGGCTCCAGCCTCACCCTGGGGGGGGCGGGCTTGCCCCTCCCTCTCTTCGGCTCGGCGCCTCCCTCCTGTGGGGTCCTGCCCGCCGCGGCCTCGGCCCTCTTGGCCCTCGCCCTTGCCCTCCTGGAGGCGGCAGTCTGCCACTCCTCACGTGCAGGCACCGGACCCGCATCCGAATCCCCCGGGGGAGCACGGGGGGCGCTATGGGTTCCAGCAGCCACCCCGGCGTAACTCCTCCCGCCATCACCCGCCAACGGCGGCCTCCTCGGATGCTCGGCTGGGAGGCGCCTCTCGATGTTGTCGAGGCGCCCTCCCAGGGACTCGAGAACCTCCCTCTTCAGAGCCTCCAACATCTCCTCCACGCCCGTCTGATGGGGAGGGGGGGGAGGGGGCGTCCGTGCGGCCTTCTTCAGAGCCTCGACCTCCTGCTGCAGTGTCACCATTCTCCTTTTTTGGCGCTCCTCCTCCTGGGTCTTCTCGCGCACCAGCATCAATTGCTGTTCCGCACAAGCCGTCAAGACGAACAGCCACCTGCGGGCCTCCCGGCGGGAGGGCTGGTCGAGGGCACCAAGCGCGTCATAAATCCCAAGGCCGAGGTTATACGTCTTGTTATAAAGCTGCTGAGGCGACAGCCCCTCGACTTCCGCCTTATTCCTCCGCAGGTTCTCCGACCCCCCAAAGACCGCTCCCCTCTTCGGAGCGGGAGAACCCTCGCTGGAACCGCCGCTGCCGCTCGTATCGGCCCGAGCTTTCCCCAACGTGCGCTTGCGCGTCTCCTCCACCAGGTCGATGACCATTTGCGCGCACTCCGGGTCCGAATCCCTCTCCCGCGCCATCTCGGCCGCCCAGTCGAAACGACTGGCGCCACCCGCACCGGGCACCGCCGGTTCCACGCCGCTCGAGCCATTAGCCCTCGCAAGCGCTTCACCGGACGCGTCCCCGGCCTCTACGTCCTTCGCGGACCCAACAACCACACCGCCCCCCTTGGGCAATCTCCCACTACCAGCACCAGTAGCATCTGCCACAGCAGGAGCCTGGTCACTCGCTCCTGCAGGGCCTTCGGTAATCAATTTGTCACACGAGGTCCCGGGTAACCTCGTGCGCCGGGCGCCAGCCGGACCGCATGGCAAAACCTCTTTCATATTACGTGACATTTCATATAAAATAAAGGAGGTAACTCCCTAAAAGGGGAATCTATGCACTACACATAGAAACCCCTTTTCCCTCCGCAGTCGGTGGCGCCCCCAACCGGGGACCCCACCGAGTGCTGCCACTACCCCTCAGGCTGACACCTCTCGGGCTTTTACGTGGCGCCACAACCCCTCAGGCTTTCCTCTCGGGCTTTTATGTGGCCGGGCTAGTCCGAGTCGTACACCACCGACTCCGAGGACTGCCTACGCGCTTGAGACGGCCGGATCGTGGAATCCGACGACGCATCGTCCGCCTCCCCCTCTTGTTCACCCTCTCGGTCCGACCCCTGGTCTCTCCCTGTACCTCTCTCTGGAGAGGCATTGGGGTTAGAGGATGGGGGGGGCTGGGTCGAGAGCGGGGCCTCTGCCTCCTGCATCTCGACCTCCACGGTATCTGTCCGTCTCAACGCGTCAACCAGCGCTGCCGTGCGCGCCGTAGGGCTGCCCCGCACCCTCCTTGGAGGGGGGGCGCACGCCCGGCTCCCCATAATGTGGCCCGCCGGCCTCTCCCTGTCCGCGCAGACTGCGCAGTGCAGCGCCGCCTGCGGGCACTCCGCTGCTTTATGCCCCGGGAGTCCGCAGCGGAAACACAATCCACTGCGGTCCACCTCCGAAACACATCGCGCCCTGGTGTGACCCACGCCCATGCACTTATAACAGCGCAGGGGGCGCGAGTCAAGTAGGGTCACCGGGACCGAGAGCCAGCCCACCAGCATTTTTCGTGCTGCCACCAGCTTTTGCGCAGCCTTGACGGGGCAGCGCACCACGAAAGAGTGGGTGCCTCCGGGACCAGGCCGCGGCGCTCCCACCTTCACCTGCCCCACCGGGCAGCCTCCACTCGCCGACACAACTTCGGCAATTTCGTCGGTGGTGACGGAGTCGTCTAGGCCCGACACGCGCAGACTCGCGTGCTGACGCTCGGACGCCACGGGTTGCTAGATCCGTCACCCTCTTCAGGGGAGGATCGCACCTCACGCTTCCCATGATGCCATGAGCTCAGCCCACGCCCTCACAAAGAATGCGGATACCTCCGCGCGGCAGCGGCTCGGACGCCACGGAAAGCGAGATCTCTCACCCACTCAGGGGAGGATCGCATGCTTCCCACGACGTCCAAGCGCCCCCGCGCCCTCGCATTCTGCTACCTCCACGTGTCAGCGGCTCGGACGCCACGGGTTGCTAGATCCGTCACCCTCTTCAGGGGAGGACCGCACCACACGCTTCCCGTGACGCCATGAGCTCCGCCCACGCCCTCACCCGTGCGACCTGAGAACCCTTAAGGGGCGGCCGTCTTTCGAAGGACGACGCCCATAAGGGCGCCACCAATTTACCCCCCACAGGCCCAGAAGGGGCAAGGGGAGGCTGTGGGCCCAGAAGGGGCACCACCAACCTTGTGCAGGCCCAGAAGGGGCACCGCCTACATTATTCGACGCCCAGAAGGGGCGCCAGGGATTAGCATAAAGCCCCTTGTCCCACGCTGAACGTGGGCCGAGAGGCCTTACCCCAGGGTGCACCACGAGGAGGTTCCCAAATTTGCACCCCAACCTAACCTTTTTTTTTTTTTTTTTTTTTTGTTTCCCCGGGAGAAATGCGTTACGCATACCACCGCACCGGGGAAGTGCGATGGTTATGTGGGACTCCCCTCCTCAAAGATGGTAAGCGAGGAGGGTTTACCCACTAAAACTCCCGGGACTCTCCGACTTCCGCTCGGCAGGCGCCTGGTAACTGTTTACCACTGGTCCACACGCCTGCGCGGGGTCCCGAAGGACACGCCTTGCAGTAGAACTGCAACAGTGGCGACCTCAGTGTGAGGCCAC
The DNA here is from genome assembly GCA_963921215.1 of Scoparia ambigualis. Lineage (NCBI taxonomy): Eukaryota > Metazoa > Arthropoda > Insecta > Lepidoptera > Crambidae > Scoparia > Scoparia ambigualis. The sequence continues at coordinate 45,929,314 of OY992503.1, read as the reverse complement.
CACCACCCCTCGGAGATTGTCTAGCGGGGGTCTATGGGGATTCTCCCGTCCCCCCCGCCTATAGACTAGGACGGATGCAGCAACCCGTGCAACCGTCTCCGGCGACCTGGTCTTGCGAACCCTAAGTGCGGGCGTAGGACTCTCCCTGCCCGTACGCCCGAGGGTTCGCTGCAGAGGGGACTGGAGCTGGGCCAGAACCACGCCTCCAAATCCCCTCTACTCTCCTGTGATCCTGCCAGGATCACTGCGTCCCCGGATGTTCTTGGGGAGCAGGAGCAGCCGGTTTAGATGTTCGGCCGGCTCTCCTCTTTCTCTTGCTTGCCGGATTGCAAAGCCTGCTGCCCATGCTGTGTCCTGCGGGTTTTCCCGCCTCAACACATATTGGGCAGTTAGGCTTCGCGGAACAGGCAGCGGCTATGTGCCCGGCGGTACCGCAGCGGTAGCAGAGTTTGCTGCGGTCCGTTGGAGCCGTGCAGTTAGCCTGCGTATGTCCGGCCTCCAGGCAGCGGTAGCAGCGCCTTGGCTTGGAGATCAGCAACTTTACATGTGCCCAGCTCCAGCAGACGGGCAACCGGCCTGCGTCTAAGACGGCCTTGGCCGACGCGACAGGACACCTCACCCAAACAGTGCCCTTCCCGCCGGCCCCTCGTCTTATCTCCCCGATGAATATACTCTCCGGGGAACATCCACCCTTCTCCGCAATGGCGGAGGCCACATCGGTCTTGAGGACCGTCTCCTCCAATCCGGAGATGCGCAGGTCCGCGGTCTTATTGGGCCTGGCCACGACGAAGACGTCGGGCATCGCATCCCGGATTAGCCCAGCTAGCACATCGGCGTTAGCGTTTGCCGCTGGCCCCGACATTTCCAACATCCTGGATTCCGTGGCGGTTTTCCTCATATTAGAGGGCGCCGGGATGTTGTGTAGGTGCGGCGTAATGCACTCCCTCGCCTTAATTAAGGCTTCCGCGTAGGTCATGCCCTCCTTTGCCTTTTCGGGTCGCAGAGTTAGCACTACCGCTGCTGTTCGCGGTGGGCGAAGCTGCTTTCGCAGTCGTTGGCGTCTACGTGCCTTTGCAGGGGCGGCAGCGGATGGTCGTTCTGCCGCCGGCTTGGAAGGAGTTGGGTTAGGCGCCTTTGGCGCTCTCTCCTTCTTTCCTTTCTTGCGCTTACGCTCGGGTGCTGGCGGAGCTGGCGCAGGGGCCAAAGGCGGAGCACTACTGGTGGCGGCAGGATGGTGTTTGCCAGCCTTTGAAGTGCTGGGCAAGGCGGCAGGATGTTGTTCACCAGCCTTGCCCTTTGGTGTTTTCGCCTTCGGCGCCTTCTTGACCGCCCCCTTCTTAGGGCGATCGGCCGGAGCGGCCTTGAATGCGACATGCCCAGGTCCGTCCTTAGGTGTCGTAGGTAATGCTGCACCGACGGCCGGGACACCTTGCTGTGGGTCCGCTGAAATATCCGGCGTTGACGCAGGACCAAGCCTGGCGTCAAGCAGCAGGCCTACTTGTTGCAGTAGCTGCTGCGCGAAGGCCTCATTAGCCTTGTCAGCCTCGGGAGGATGCGGCTCCGGTGGTTTTTGTTGAGACCAACGGTTGGCGATGCGTAAAGCACCCGCGCGCGTGATGGTGCCACATCGAACACTTTCCGAAGACTGCGAAGGTGCGGGGTCCTCGACCTCGAAGCAGGACTCGGCAGATGTTCGCCGGGTCTGCTGGATGGTAGTTTCGAGGGAGGTCTTCAACTTAGCCACCTCATCCTTGAGCTTCGCCACCTCGGCGTACAGACGGGTATTGTCCGCCTGCAGTCCTCCCGCTAGCTCACGCAGAGCGCGGTTATCCTGGTGAATTCCCTCGTTGATTTCACGCAACCCTAGATTTTCTCTTGCGGTAGGGAAACTGCGAAATTCATCCGCAGCCAACTTCACCATCGCGACCGCTTCGTTGAGGGACCTTTGAAAGGTCCCTTTGAGGTTACCCGAGCGACCGGCAACGAATGAAATAATGTCACCAGCCTCGGCGCACCGCTTCGATACGTCTTCCGCTACCAGGGATTCAGCCTCCTCCTGGTTTTTACATTCGGCCCTCGCCTTGACCCTAGCCAACATCCGCTCTCTGGACTCACGGAGCATGAGTTTTACCTCCTGCTCCGCATCCAACTGGAGCTCTTCTCTCCGAGCATCTCGAGCGCGCTCTAGATCACTCCGCGCCGCAGCCAATGCAGAGTACTGAGCTCTCTTAGGTCTCGCTGCAGCTGTCCCCTGCGCGATATGACAATCCGCCTCGGAGAACAGTGAGTCGTCGTCGGAGTCGACCAAAGATGTTGGCGGCAGAGCTCCGACGTTACGCGAGCTGGTGGAAGTCGCCGAGGTGTCGGTGTTGTACCCCGGCTTCTCCCTATCTCGCTTCATGGAACCTCGGGTGACTCTCGGCGACGAATCGTCAACAGCTACACCGAGGCCCGTAACCACCTTGTCCCTTCTGGACTCCAAAACTACCGATCCGGTAGCGGCCGCCTGGCAAATCTGCCTGTCCGCCCAGGACAGACCCACACTCGGAACCTTCTTCGTTCCACTGCCCTTCAAGGGCACGCTTCCTACACTTCCAGAGGCATTGCCACACTCTAGGGCCTGGTCGCCTACCCTAGAGGGGCCTTCGGTATCCAATTTAACACCAACCGACCCGGGTACCGGTTGGCGGCGGGCGTCAGCCGCATCACATGACAAACGCAATTCCTTGGACGACATATTCATACGATTTTGCAGTTAACGTCAGGCTGACGGCCTTGATAACCCGTGAGGCTCGGCGCTTGTGCACTGGTGGGCTCCCGAGTTTTATACACTTTAACTTTGTGTAGAGCTCTTCCAGATCCTTCCGAGTCAAAGCCCCCATGCCCGGAAGGCCCTATATACACACGGAGGACGGAAGGTGTCCGCGGGGTTTAATTAAGTTTTCCTTCTTAAGACTTGCGACAGAACGCAACAACCTTGCGACAGAACGCACCAACCCCAGAAACAGACTTCTTGTCCCAATTTTGATGACGCCCTGAAGGGGCGCCTGAAAACCCCAATTTTCCCCCCCACCCCCCGCAGGCCCAGAAGGGACCTGCTTATGGTGCGGTCCAGAAGGGACACGCCTAGGAGGGCTGCGGGCCCGGAAGGGGCTCCGCCTAGTGCGCTGGGTTGTTGGCTATAGAGTTCCAATGCCTCTTTCGAAGCATTAGAACCCTATAGGAACCAGGGAGCGCCAGGACCGACTCCATCGTTCGCCCCCAACGGATCAGGAACGACAAATGATAGTCAGCCACACGAGGAGGCCACCCAACACGCACCCCACCCCAACCTAACCTTTTTTTTTTTTTTTTTTTTTTTTTTTTTTTTTTTTTTTTTTTTTTTTTTTTTTTTTTGACGTAGTGAAATGCCTTTACGCATCCCCCCAGGCCTGGAGCGACCACGGGGGGTATGTGGGACTCAGCTGGATCGAGTTAGCTACTACCCACTAAAACACTACGATGTCCCTCTTCCGCTCACGGCGTGGCCCCGGGCAATCCTCTAGGGACTCATCCACAGCCGCGCCTCGATGTGGCGGCCACCGTGACGGTGCACACCCACACGTCTCCACGGACGTGTTGAGGGGGGGCCCAGGACATTGAGACCTCCCTCCATCCATCTTGCGAACCCTAAGTGCTGACGTAGGACTCTCCCTGCCCGTACGCCCGCGGGTTCGCTGCAGAGGGGACCGGAGCTGGGCCAGAACCACGCCTCCGAATCCCCTCTATTCTCCTGTGATCCTGCCAGGATCACTGCGTCCCCGGATGTTCTTGGGGAGCATGTGAAGGTGCGGCCGGCTTAGATGGTCTGCCGGCCTTCTCCTTCTTTCTCCTTGGAGGAGCACAAAGCCGACTGCCCATGCTGTGCCCCGCGGGTTTCCCCTTCTCGGCGCAAATGGGACAGTTAGGCTTTGCTGAACAGGCGGCGGCTTTGTGGCCGGCGATACCGCAGCGGTAACATAATTTACTGCGGTCCACCGTCGCCGTACAAAACGCCTGTATGTGGCCTCCTTCTAGGCAGCGGAAGCACTTCCGGGGCTTTGAGTCTAGCAGATGTATGCGTGACCCCAACCTAACCTTTTTTTTTTTTTTTTTTTTTTTTGACCGGGTGAAATGCGTTTATGCATTCCCGCGGAACTGGGGCGACCCGCGGGATATGTGGGACTCGCCTACGGTCTTAAACGGCACTACCCACTAAAACACCCGGATGTTCCTCCGTCCGTTCTTGGTACGGTCCCGGTTGTCCTCGGGGAACTATTCCACGGCCGTACGACGGCAGCATCGATATACGATGACACTGCCCGATTGTACCATCGGGCTGGGGGTGACTCGGAACATTTAAGTCCACCCCCAATCCAACTTGCGAACCCGTGCCTGCGGACGTAGGGCTCCCCATGCCCGTACGCCCGCAAGTTCGCTGCAGAGGGGAACGGAACTGAGGCAAAACCCACGCTTCCGTGTCCCCTCTACTCTCCTGGGATCCTGCCAGGATCACTATGCCGGACCTTGTTCGGCCCCGCTCGCAGGGGCTGGTTCGGATGTTACTCCAGCCCTCCGCTTCGTCTTCCTCTTTGGTGGCTTGCACAGCCTGGTCCCCGTGCTGTGGCCGGCAGGTTTGCCAGCTGTCGTGCATATGGGGCAGCAGGGCTTTGCGTGGCATGAAGCAGCAATATGCCCTTCGACCCCACAGCGGTAACAGAGACCGCTGCGGTCAATGGGCGACACACAATTTGCCCTGGTATGGCCACTTTCGAGGCACCGGAAGCACCGCCGCGGCTTGGAGTCAAGCGCGTGTACGCGCGCCATACCCAAGCCAATATGGATCCGGCCCAACTTTAAGACTGTTTTAGCGGCCGAAACGGGACAGCGCACCCAGATGGTGCCCGATCCGCCTACTCCACGTCTTATCTCCCCAGCTGAGATGGTATCTGGGGAGCATCCTCCTTTCTCGGCTATGGCCGAGATTACCTCGCCCCTTGACGACGAATCTTCGAGTCCGGAGACCCGAAGATCGGCAGACTTTGTGGGTCTAGCCACAATAAATGTGTCTGCCATTGTGTCGATGAACCGGGAAGCTAGAGCGTCGGCGTAAGATGCGCCTGGCAGCTCGAACACGCGAGACACCCCTGTCACCGACCTCCGAATGCTGGGGGCCGGGATATTGAGCTCGGCAAAGTTGAGGGCGGTCCTAGCCCTCCATAGTGCCTTCTCAAACGTGTCGCCCTTTTTTAAAGCTTCAGGGCGCAGCGTGAGGACTACGGCCGCAGATCTTGGAGGCCGTAGTTTGTTCCGCAGCCTCTTTTGTTTAGCCTTCGCAGGCGCGGCCGCAGATGTTCGCGCGGCCGCCTTCCTTTTAGGCGGAGGTGCCTCCAACGCAACCCCCTTCTCCTTCTTGCGCTTGCGGCGGACCTTGGTCCATTTCTCAGCCTCAGGTGGTCGAGGCCTGGGCGCTGGGGTCGGTGCCGACTTAGGCTTCGTACTTCGGGGGGCGGCGGTCTTGTTTCCAGCCTGACTGGGTGCAGCGGCGAGATGTTGTTTGCCTGTTGCATTCCCCCCTTTTCCATTTGCCTTAGAAGGCGCCTTCCCTTTCTTCTTGCCCTTTTTAGGGCGGGCTGCTGGAGCAGCGTCTGGCTTGGCGCAGTCCGGGCTGCCAAGCGGCGGATGTTGTGCCGCGCTGACAACGGGAGTGTTCTGCTGCTCAACTGTGGGTTTCGCTGGACCTAGGCGATCATCCAGCACCTTCGTCACATGCTGCAAGACGGTGTGCAGCATGGACTCGCCAGTCGAGAGCGGAGATGGTGGCAGCGGCGTTCGCAAGGAACCCCGATTCTCAGCCTCTGCGCGGATAGGTGAGCCTGCGCCAGCGCTCCACCGAGATGGTGTGGCAGGGCGTGGCACAGGATGCGCAGTTTCAGTAAAGGAGGCTCTCAAGTCCTCCATCTCCCTCCTCAACTCAGCTACCTGCGCATGCAAGCGCTCGTTATCCGCCTGCAAACTTGCAGTCAGCTCCCTCAACGCGCGGTTGTCATAATGTAGACCGCCGTTGATCTCCCGCAACGCCAAGTTCTCCTCTGCATTGGGGAGCCTACGGAACTCTTCTGAGGCCATCTTATAAATTTCGACGGCCTCGTTTAGAGACCGTTGAAACGTTCCCTTCAGGTTGCCTGAGTTACGAGCGACATACGACACGATATCGCCCGCATCCACGACTGCCTTGGAGCAGTTCTCCGCCGCCATGGCATCCGCTTGCGCCTTGTTCTTGCAAGCGGCCCTCTGTTTCTCTCTGGCGGCACGCCGCTCTTGAGCCTCCCGACACATGAGCTCAGCCTCTTGCTCTGCATCGAGCTGCAGATCTTCGCTCCGCGCGAGGCGAGCAAGTTCTAGCTCTCGGCGAGCTGCAGCCAAAACATTAAATTTGCTGCCTTTCCCTGTTTTACTCGACGCGGGCAAAACTTCCACGTCCGAGTAAAGCACGGAGTCATCGTCAGAGTCCACCGACTCAGGTGGTGGTGGTGGTGGAACTCCGCGTGCACGTGAGCGAGGTTCAATGGAGACGGAAGAGGCATCGCTGTTGTAGCCTCTTCGTTCTTCCTCGCGTCGTCTAGCTCCACGCGTGAGCCTAGGCGAAGTGCCATCGACTGCCGCTCCTAGGCCAGTCAAAACCTTGTCCCCGCCGGACAAAACCACGCCAGATGTTATGGCCGCCTCGCAAATCTGCCTATCAGCCCATGATAAGCCAATTCTTGGAACCCGAGAGGCAGAACTCTCCGGCCTTCCATTACCCTTCAAGGGTGCAACTCCTTCCCTTCCAGACGCATCCGCAGACACAGGGGCCTGGTCGCCTACCCCTGAGCCGCCTTCGGTAGCTAATTTCACACCAACCGACCCGGGCATCGGTTGGCGGCGGGCGTCAGCCGCATCACATGACAAAACACTAACTCGCTTGTCTGACATTTCATGAAGGGGAGGTAGCAATTTACGGGTTGCAGTCCCCTTGGTCGCTAGGGGGTGGGCTGTCTGCCGCCCACCAACCCATCCGAAGACGGGCGCCCGTCGCCGCGCCCCGCAACGACGGAGCCTTTGCCTGAAAGGCGCCCAGAAGGGGCGCCAACTACCCCATTCCCTCCCCATGTAACGACGCCCAGAAGGGGCGCCGTCAAAACTCCCCTCAAAGCCGCTCGGAAGAATGAGCGGCGAGCGTGCGGCCCAGAGTGGGCACGCACTTGGAGGTGCAGGCCCAGAAGGGGCACCGCCTACGTTATTCGACGCCCAGAAGGGGCGCCAGGGATTTGCATAAGGCCCCTTGTCCCACGCTGAACGTGGGCCGAGAGGCCTTACCCCAGGGTGCACCACGAGGAGGTTCCCAATTTGCACCCCACCCCAACCTAACCTAACCTAACCTTTTTTTTTTTTTTTTTTTTTTTGTTTGTCCTGAGAAATGCCTTTACGCATACCCGCGGTTCTAGGTTTACCCGCGGGTTATGTGGGACTCAGCAGAAGGCAATACCCACTAAAACTCAGGAACACTTCGACTGCCCACCCTGCAGCACGGCCCCGGGTATTCTTCTAGAGAATCATCCACAGCCGTGCCTATGGCGAATTGTGCATGTTGCACCCTCGTCGAAACCTGGGCGTTGACGCGCCCACCAGTCGAAGCGTGAGGGAGCTAGGCAATAGATGGAAGTTCGCCTAGCTCCGGGGAATCAGTTCCCCTCCTCTCCGGACTCTCCAAGGAAGGAGATGTTTGCCGAGACGACTGTTGTTGCCCTGTATTAGACCCACCCCCAGCCGCTTCAGTTTCCTCTCGGGCCTTTCTAGGCCTCCTCACTCTCTCCTCGAGGGGTCTGCCCCTGAAGGAGGTTGGGCAACACTTCACGCTACCCATCATGTGGGTGTGATGTCGCCCTTCGTCTGCGCATATGGCGCATTTAAGATCAGTGCTGGAGCACTGTGCCGCTTTGTGTCCAGACCGGCTACACTTGAAGCATAGCCCGGTTCTATCTACTCTCGATGGGCATCTCGTCCGAGTATGGCCTACACCCATGCAACGGTAGCACCGCATAGGGAGTGAGCTAAGGGCCGTGATCTGAGCGGGACACCACCCGACCGCAATCCTTCCAATCTTTACCAGCTTGTTTGCTGAGGCCATCGGACATTTCACGATCGTAGAGAACGCGTCTCTCGGGCCTCCCCTTATTTCCCCGATTTTAATTTGTCCGGGGGGACTGCCGCATGCTGATGACAGCGCAGCGGCGACATCCTGCTTCGTCACTGACACATCCAGCCCCGAGATGCGAAGAGAAGCAACTTTCTGGGGTCTGGATATGATCGCACAGTCCGCGAGAACGGACTTGAGCCTCTCGGCTAATTGATCCGCTTTAGGACCACTCGCAGCTCCAGGGATTTCTAAAATCTTGGCCCCGGTAGCTGAGGTCTTCATACGGACAGTCGATAGCCCGAGATCTTGGATGTTGATAGACTGTCGGGCTCGTATGATGGCTTGGGCATACGTGACGCCTCGCTCTTTGGCTTCAGGCTGCAAATTTAGCACTACAGCCGTCGTTCGAGGAGGCGTTAGTTTGACCTTCTTCGACTTTTGCCTGGTCCTTTCCTTTCTCGCCTGAGTCGGCGCTGCCTGTGAAGGCGCTGGCGCAGTAGGCTTGGAAGATGCCGGTTTATTCGGTGCTGGCTGCCTTTGGATGGTAGGTGCTGCAGATGTTGTTGCAGCGGCAGCCTGTCTCCTCTCTTTTTGACGAGCCTTCTTCGCCTTCTTTCTCGACACGGTCTCCCATTCTCCATGTTCCTCCTGAATTGGAGGTAGGGTCGGATTCGATGTCGAGGGACCAGCATTTGATACAGCTGAAGCTGTAGGCTGGGTCTCTTCTTCAACTCGCTTGCGAGTTGCCGCTCTCTGCCTGGCCGCCTTTGTGGTAGGGCGTACTTCAGGCTGTGGGAGTCGCTTTTCAATTGCTGCCAGACGGTTCCACATACCGTCCAGCATATGCCACATCTCTTGTAGCTGCATCTCCAAAGCCGATGGAGGAGCAGAGGGTGCAGCGGGTTGTTCCACTGGCTGCGGCAGGGGGTTGTCAGGTGGTAAAGTTGTTGGTTGTGGTGGTTGTGACCGCGCCTGCGCCCTTTGCAACGTCTCAAGCTCCATCTGCATCACCAGCTTTTCTCTCAAGACACGCTCATTCTCGGCCTTGAGCCAGCGAACCTCTTCAGTGTCCGTCCTGTCGTACAGATTGCCAATAATCCGTAACAAGGAGCTCGTCTTTTCATTAATCTCCTTGAGACAGGTGCCCTTTAGGTGTTTGGACTTGAGGGCCACGTCCCGTATCTCCTGGATGTGGATTATGCCACGCTCCTGGATGTCCTCCTTGCTAAGCCCGCCTGGCGTTCCCGCCGCTGGGACTTTGCCCTGGCATATACGAGCCTTCCTCTGCTCGTAGGTCTCTTCCTCGGAACGCCTACGCTCCCTTAATGCACGGCCCTTTTCCCAGTCCTCTTTGGATTTGCGAATGGCATCCTCACCGACTGCCTCGCGGAAAAGTCTTTGCTCCTCGCTCATACCACTAGTGATACTAGTGGGGGAACTATTGACGTGGGTAGCGGCCACTTGTTCACCCATGCTGTCCCGAATTTTCTCAGCATCGGCAAGCAACTCATCTAGGTGTTGCCGGCTCAACTCCTCTTCAATCCTGTGTTCAGGTTGAACATTGGATGCAGGCCTAAATGATATTTTGAAAGGCGCTGCATTTTTCTTAGCCATAGGTGTTCCGGCTGGAACTATTGGCTCGTCATCATCCAAGTCAACTTCCTCAACTGTAGCATGAGACTTTTCACCTAAAGATGGACCAGGCAAATTGTCTCTAGCTGCTAAAGGACTAACGACCAGGCTCTCCATGGCAGGAGAAAAATCGTCGTCTCCACCTGAGTCGCTTAGTGGCGGATCTTCTGCCACTTCGCCCTCGATATCGTACTCCACCACACGTTGGCGGAGCACCCTTTTCCCAACCGTGACGCTTGAAGTGCCTTTTTGGGCTTTGCTGCCCCTCCTATCGTCAACCACGACAGGCCTTGTACAAGGCCCTGCCGACTTCTCCTTAACGTCAAAAAGATTTTGGTTTTGGTTCATCATAGTTTTAATCCCACGAGTATAGGAACAATTCAAAAGTCACCCCGCACAGTGGCCCTATATGCGGGGAACCCTACATACTGTTGAGGTCGGGTTGTGTCAACAGGTTTTTACGAGATTTCTCTCGGGATTTTAAAGACTCTCCTTGTCGCGGCCGGCCGGCTAAGGCAAGCCCTCGTTTCCCCTCCCTGCACCACTGCTCCACAGACGCCTCGAGTGAAGGTCGTTGCGACACAGTTCGGGGTTACGACGCTCAGGGGCTGGCGTAAGGCCCCTGGTACACCTCTTTCGAGGTGTTCCCCCCCCCCCATTGAAACGGCGCCCAGAAGGGGCGCCGGACTACCCCATACCCCCCACGTAACGACGCCCAGAAGGGGCGCCGTTAAAACTCCCCTCAAAGCCGCTCTGGAGTGAGCGGCGAGCGTGCGGCCCAGAGTGGGCCGCACGTGGAGATCCCCCCCGCAGGTCAGAGTGACCCGCTGTGCGGTCCAGAAGGGACGCGCGTTGAAGGGGGTACGATGCCCAGAAGGGGCACCGCCTACATTATTCGACGCCCAGAAGGGGCGCCAGGGATTTGCATAAGGCCCCTTGTCCCACGCTGAACGTGGGCCGAGAGGCCTTACCCCAAGGTGCACCACGAGGAGGTTCCCAAATTTGCACCCCAACCTAACCTAACCTAACCTAACCTAACCTAACCAGAAAGAAAAGAGAAATTAAAGGATCACTGTTATGGCTGCATGCGAAGGGGTCATGTACTTAAACATTGCCGTCACGTGAGAACGTGTGCGCACTGTGGTGGGCAACACAACAGAGCACTTTGCCCTAAGAGAGTTCCACAAAGGAAGGACACTTCAACTACTATGCATGTCAACTGTAAAGGGAATATCGTTCTACAGACAGCGATAGTAAAGGTTATGAGAGAAGATGGTGAAAGGAAATACGAACCCTGCCGTGTTCTTCTGGACTCCGGTAGCCAGCGTAGCTACGTTACCGATAAATTAGCCAAGAAACTTAACCTTGATATTATGGAGAAATGTAGTCTGTCAGTCTTCACCTTCGGCGCTGAAGCTCCACTTGAATATGATAGCAGCCTTGTGAAATTACACATCAAGACTAAAACCAACAATGGAATAACTATGTACGCTAATGTGGTACCAATAATTTCTAACAGCGTGTCTTACCCTCACAAGGAGATTGACAAAATACAACTACAAGACAAGATGGTCTTGGCCGACGACGGCTCGTTAGGGGAAAGGGTCGACATGCTTATAGGCAACGACTATTACTTCTCACTTCTATCAACGACGAAGATCACGATTAAAGAAAATCTGCATCTAGTAGACTCCGAACTTGGTTGGATCCTGACAGGTCAACTAACGTCCGAACAAGACGAACCAGAACTAAAAGTAATAACTTACTTTCAAGCAAACTCACCGTCAAGGTTTAGTAAACCCGACTTGCCTCTAGACAAATTCGATTTGAAAACTCTATGGGAACTTGAGTCGATTGGAATCGTAGACTCACCGAAAATCACCAGGGAAGAAGAAGCAATCAGGAATTTTAATGAAACTACAAAGTTTATTGAAGGAAGGTACTCGATACGCTGGCCGTGGAAGGATTATCCTCCTAATTTACCTTCGAATTTTGGAGTAGCATTTGGCCGGTTGACCAATTTAGTAAAACGATTGGATACTAAATCCTTACAATCTTATGATGAAACGTTTAAACAACAACTCAAAAACGGCATAATAGAAAGGGTACCAGAGACCAAGTGTGCTCCTGGAAACCCAACGCATTACCTACCACATCACGGCATACAACAGCCAGATAAACCTATTAGAATTGTGTATGATGCCTCTGCTAAGATAAAGGATCATAAAAGTTTAAATGATTGTTTATACTGTGGACCTTCACTAGTGGAGGACCTTACAAGTCTACTTATCCGATTTAGGACTCACAGAATAGGACTGTCTGCTGATGTTGAAAAGGCTTTTCTACAGATCGCTATACAAAAGGAAGACAGAGATGTCACTCGTTTCTTATGGATTAAAAGTATCACAAAACCAGTAACAAGAGAAAATCTTTTGCATCTGCGCTTTTGTAGAGTTCCTTTCGGCATTATCTCCAGCCCCTTTCTTCTAAATGCTACAATAAAACACCATCTGTCTAAGAACAGTGACAGACTAAGAGGTATAGGAGACGATATTTATGTTGACAACTTAGTGACTGGGACAGAGACTGAGAAAGAAGCTTACGAATTGTACAACACTTCCAAACAAGTCTTTCAGGGAATATCAATGAATTTAAGAAGCTGGAGCTCTAATTCTAAGGAATTCATGAAACAAGTTACAGATACTAGCGAAAAGGAAACGGTCAAGATTCTTGGTTTAGACTGGCATCTCAATGATGACACTATTAGTTTGCGTCTTAAGAGCATGAAGGTAGCTAAAACAAAAAGAGAAATTTTGAGAAATATAGCTCAAGTGTATGACCCCTGCGGGTTCGCTACGCCCTCGTTACTACCTGGGAAACTATTCCTTCAAGATTTATGGAAAGAGAAAAGTATCAAATGGGATACGATTCTATCTTCAAAACTCACTTCTAAATGGGAAGAACTAAACACTAACTTAAGTGATATAGCAGACATTTGTATACCACGACACTGCGGCAGATCGTTACTAGAAGAAAGTAACCAACTGCATTGTTTTGCAGACTCATCCACTAAGGCATTTGCAGCGGTTGTATACTTAGTAAACAGTAAAGGAAAAAGTTTCGTAATTGGGAAGTCCAGACTAGTACCCATAAAAGACAAAGAAAACCTCAAGATTCCGCGCTTAGAGCTATTGGGAGCAGTCATAGGAAATCGTCTTCTGAAATATGCGGAAAAGTCTATCCGATTAAACATTACACAGCACTTTCTGTGGTCCGACAGCCAGATAGTTATTGATTGGATTAACTCTAGTAAACTCTTAACACCCTTCGTGGCCAGAAGAGTAAGTGAAATAAAAGAAAATAAGAAACTAATCTTGCGATACGTCCCGACTGAGCTTAATCCGGCAGACGTAGGTACTCGGCCGGGCAAAACAAAGTGTGAGAAAACCTACTGGCTACGAGGACCCGATTTCCTCTTACTCAAAGAAAACGAATGGCCTTCTAACCGACTGAAGGAACTTTCTTTGTTGACTCGGGAGGGTCTGTCAGAGACAGAAAACGTAGATGTCGAGAAGACTACAATGAGAAAGCAAGAAAGAAAAGACAACGTTACGAATAAAATAAGCAAGGCAATTGAGAACCGAGAAGGGAAAAATAACAGACAGAACGATAGTTCTATATCTAAAGAAATAAAACTTTTGCAAAAACAACACTTTCCCGACGAGTTTAACGAGAAAGCAACTCACCTTAGCCGAAATCTAAAGTTATTTATCGATGTCGATGGAGTGTTACGTAGCAAGGGCAGACTATCAAACGCTGACTGGTCTTATGACATGAGATACCCAATACTCTTACCGAAAAATTGCGACTTCACCAATGACTTGATTACAAAGGTGCATGAGAAAAACTATCACGTAGGAGCTAATCATACCTTAAGCATCATTCGGGAAACTTATTGGATTCCGCAAGGTAAATGTCAGGTCCAGAAAGTCATACGAAGATGCCCAATATGCATTAAACACGGAGGAGGTCCATATAAACTACCGGACACTCCAGCTCTACCTCCGGAGAGAAGCAACTATAGTACACCGTTCACCTATACAGGATTAGACTATCTTGGACCCGTGCAAGTTAATACTGGAAACAGTGTCAACAAAAGATGGATATGCCTCTACACGTGTTTAGCAGTCAGGGCGATACATCTTGAAGTAGTCAAAGACATGACGGCCGAAGAAACACTTCTCGCTTTAAGAAGAATGATATCGTCTAGGGGTATCCCTAAAGTAATTACATCAGATAATGCGCAGCAGTTCAAATTAACAGCTGAAGTACTAGCCGAACCATTTTGTATCCAAAATAACATAAGGTGGAAATTCATTCCCCAATTAGCTCCGTGGTTCGGAGGATTTTATGAACGTCTAGTGGGGTCTAGTGAAACACTGCATGAAAAGAACCCTACAGAAGAATCTGTTGAACGATAGCCAGCTATTAACAGTCATAAAGGAGATAGAAGCTATTCTGAACACGAGACCACTTACCTGCGTGGACGCTGAACAGGATCATATACTAAAACCTGCTGACTTCTTAACAATGTCCAAATGTTTGACTCCAGGCGTTTCTTCTGAAAATTTAACTGTGCAAGGAACAGTAAAGAAAGCCGACTTAATACAGAGTTGGAAAAGAGGTCTTAAAATATTAGAAGAATTTAAGTCAATGTTTGTGAATCGATATTTACCTAGCTTACGTGAGCGGTATAAACACTCTCCAAAGGAACCTAGGGTAAAATCCAAGTTGGGACCTAAAATCGGTCAAATAGTGCAAATCAAAGGGGATACTGCAAACCGCCAGCACTGGAAGGTTGGTAGAATAATAGAACTGTCAGAAACAGGCAGGACAGCTAAGTGAAAGTAGGTAGTACAGAATACACAAGATCGATAGGACAGTTATATCCTCTGGAAGTTGAAGAGGACGAAACGTTTTTTGGAGTCACTGAGTCTTATGCAACTGATGACACACCTAACGCGAATCAGCACGTTACAAGTTGTGACGACAGGGTCACTGCAGCCAACGACACGTTTTACATGGAACAGGATAGAACAAATGATAGCAACAAGTCAAATAATGAGACTTGTGAAAGCGAGATGGAGGTAACTAACAATATAAGAGGGACTCAACCCATTGAGGACCTTGGAATGGAAACACTTGATGACGATCAGAATGTACGGACACTTGAGAGTCAAAATGAAAGGGAATCGCATGACGTCGAGAAACCGAGACGTGCTGCGGCCACAAGAGCCCTGGAGAAGATCCGGGAGTGGACGCAAAGCCTTATCACCTTGTTCTAACTTTCGCCGTCGGGAGTGTCGCGACGTCAGACGAACACTCTCAAATGATGGCAACACTCTGACGCGCTGCCAATGTCAGAATAAAAGCCCGCCAATGCGGTCGAAGTGAGTTCATTATTTTATATTATAATATTCTCTCATATGCAAGTTAAGTACTGTGTTAGTGAATTGGGTGAAAGGACGATGCGGAGGAAGGGCGCCACGTGCTGCTGTAATGAAAGCTAAGTATCTCTCTAAGTATCTCACTAAGTATCTCTCTAAGTATCTCTTTATGTATCTCTATGTGAAATCTAAGTACCTAGCTAAGTAGGTACCGAATTATCTAAATGACTTGTGAACTAAGTACTTATATTGGTGACTAAGTATAAGTATGATTTAAGTACAACACACTAAGTATTCTATAGAGAGGTTGAACTGCATATTATCGTACCTGCAGTAGATAGATAGGTTGAACTGCATATTATCATACCTGCAGTGATAGCGTACGGCCCTACGGGGGTGCGACGGTCCAGAAAGACCGTGGTGCATAAGTTACCAGCACCCGTAACGAGTAAGACTGCATATTATCATACCTGCAGTAGTAGCGTACGGCCCTACGGGGGTGCGACGGTCCAGAAAGACCGTGGTGCATAAGTTACCAGCACCCGTAACGAGTAAGACTGCATATTATCATACCTGCAGTAGTAGCGCACGGCCCTACGGGGGTGCAGTGGTCCAGTAAGACCTAAGTAAGATACTGAATGCAAGGGATAGTACATACAAGGATTCTCCCGTACTATCTAAGCAATAGGACCCTTCTTAATGTTCCATGTAGCAACGTCTTATTCTATAATTGTTTCCATGACTAGCCATTATCATTATGACTTAACTACTTACAATAATTACCACAGGGGGAAATTCATGTAACTGATGTACTTAGATTCTATAATACATTTCAGCACTGTAAAGAGTCACCCCGGCTACCAGCTGGAGGTGTGACCCGTGGACAGAGGCACCACATGCGGTGGTGTCATCTGTCCCCTAAATCTACAGATGGCGAAGCAGTAATCTAATTCGAGGCAGCTGTTCCTGGAGGAAGCAGAGAGAACCTGACTTGAAGTATAACTATGTGAGTCATATTTATATTTTTTAATTGGAAACAGCATACAAAGATTGTTCTTCGGTACTTGTCGCCCATGAAACACATAACCTAGGCACATATACATTAAAGCGGCGACATAAGTCGCCCGATAGATCTACTGTTAGGGGCGGAAGTATATTCAAACATAATTTTGGATGGCATTTGTAAAGAAAATCATCAAAGCCCGATTGCCCAACAAACACACTTTGGGTGGATATTAAGTGGAAGCGCTCACCAAACCACTCTACAATGTAACGTTGTACTAAACCATCTAGAAGACATCCAAAAATTTTGGGAAATAGAGGACATCACACAGGAACAAGCCCTATCATCAGAAGATCAAATATGCATGGAAATATACAAATCAACTACAGTTCGATGTGACGATGGCAGATATAAAGTGAAGCTTCTCCTTAAGTCAAATATCATTCAAGACTTAGGCACATCGAAACATAAAGCAGCGGCACAATTTACACAACTAGAACGGAAATTTATCAAGCAAAATAAAATAGCAGCCGATTACAAAGTCTTCATAAATGAATATTTACTATCCGGTCACATGAAACCAGCCATTGTCGGTAACAAGAAACCTGAATATTTTATGCCTCACCATTGTGTACTGCGGGCTGATTCAACGACTTCAGCACTTCGAGTCGTATTCAATGCGTCTAGTAAGACTTCATCTGGTAACAGTTTAAATGATCTTATGTACAGAGGGCCAAATTTGCAACAAGACCTTCAAAACTTAATAATTAAATGGCGACAATACAGATATGCTTACACAGTAGATTTAGAAAAGATGTTCAGACAAATCTGGCTGTGTGAAGATCATCAGCATTACCAAAAAATTTTATGGCGAGACAGTCAATCACAACAGTAACTTACGGCACCAAGGCCGCCCCATTCTTAGCCATGATGACACTTAAACAACTTGCTTGCGATGAACAACATAATTATGGGGGGGCGAAAGGTGACGTCATCACAACATTGCAAGAGAGCTTCTATATGGATGATTTGGTATATGGAAATCATACAGCATCCGCTGTGAAATTGTTACAAAAAGACCTTATGAAATTGTTGAAATCGGGAGGTTTCAATCTCAGAAAGTGGTCTTCTAACGTTCCAGAGCTATTAGAACAGGCTGGTCAAAACGAGACTTTTGATTTTCGGCAAGTAGAATCTATGAAGACATTGGGGTTGCGATGGATCTCTCAATAAGATGTTATGACATTTCAATCCAAAATTGAATCAACAGAGCACAAAGTCACTAAAGAATACTGATATCAGATATTTCTAAAATTTACGACCCTCTTGGTTGGCTATCACCCTTAACTACTAAGCTAAAACTATTATTTCAAGCAACATGGCTGACTAACATCAATTCGGATGATACCCTTCCAGATGACATCATTAAAGAGTGGCATAAAATCAAAGACGACATACAAAACATAAATAAATTCAAAAATTCCAAGATGGATTGGAACTCAAATGAATGATAACATTGAATTGCATGGGTTTTGCGATGCTTCGATCAAAGCATGCGCTTGCGTCATATATTGTAAAATAAAACGTGGGGATCAAAGTACAGTGGCGCTGGTCAGTGGCAAAACCAGGTTAACGCCTACAAATAAAAACATAACTTTACCAAGAATGGAATTATGTGGCGCGGTTTTACTTGTCAAATTAATGAATAAAGTAAAACAATACTTAAACAGTTATCACATTAAGGATTATGGATGGACAGATTCAACAGCTGTTTTGGGATGGCTACAAGGAGATCCAAATAAGTGGAAGACTTTTGTAGCCAACAGAGTCAAACAAGTGACTGACGTAATACCCGGAGACAGCTGGCGCTACGTAAAGTCGCGAGACAACCCTGCCGATTGCGCGAGCAGAGGGTTAAGTGCCACCCAACTGGTAGATCACTCACTTTGGTGGCAAGGACCTAGTTGGTTATCATTTTACGAAAATCAACCGCAAGAAACAGTTTTTGACACAAAAGAAGAATTGAAATCTAAAAAACAAGTTTTAATTTCAATTTATCAACATTCTGATAATATTATGAGTCAGATTATAAGAAAATATAGCTCGTTCAACAAGTTAATTCGCATTGTCGCATGGATACGCCGTTTTATTTTAAGAAGAAAGTTTGGAAATCTACCGATTTACCTAACCTTAGAAGAAATCAGAAATGCCAAGAAAACGATTTAAAAATATGTCCAGCACGTAGAACTTTTACAAGAAATAGAAGATCTAAAGAAAAATGACAGCGTCAACTCTAAAAGCAAATTATTAAATCTACATCCTTACTTAGATCAAGATGGCTTGGTAAGAGTCGGCGGAAGACTGAGGAATGCCGAAATAAATTTTGAGATGAAACATCCCATCATCATACCACATGATAGTCATATTATCAACCTGTTAATTGACGAAGCTCACATTCTTACCTTCCATGGCGGAGTACGATTGACAGCATCCTTTATTCGCCAGAGATACTGGATTAGCGATGGGCAATTGTTACTAAATAAAATCGAATTATTCGATTGTTAAAACAATCGAATTTATTCGAATGAAAGTCATAAATAGTCGATTATTAGTAATTGCGCAATTGTTATAAAAACAATCGACAGTCGATTGTGTACGAATGAAAATCGTTACTACTTATTTAATCGCTGAGTGATTGTTAGTAACTACGCGATTGTTACAATCGACAATCAAAAATGTTCGAATGAAAAGCATTACTAGTCGATTATTATTAAGAATAACGCAGTTGTTATAAAAAACAATCGACAGTTAATTGTGTTCGAATGAAAATAGTTATTATTCAATATTGTTTTTAGGTAAACTGCGCGAATGTTCCTAGAGTTAGGTGTACCTACTAGGTAGGTCTATGAAATACGAAATAATGTAGTTTATTCTAAATACTTTCCGGGAAAGTTTTCCTGAATAAGGTTTCATCAAAATAAAAGTTTAAATAAAAAATATCTTATTATAAATCAATCGATTGTTAACGAAGTTACGCGCGTCGGTATAGGATTACCTATATTATGACCACACACAAGTACAAATTGTATATACCTACCTACAACTACAAACTTAGTGAATGGTAGGTATGATTTCGGAGAAAATTAGCTTCGAAAACCGATGAAATGTAACTTGTAGTCTTATTAATTTATCTACTTATCTAAATTCGAATACCTATATATTCATTCGAATATTTTTTAGTAACAATCGATCATAATTTTTTATTCGATTTTTTTAGGTAAGGATGAATTAATCGACAATCGAACATATGATAGATACTAGTACAATTGTGTCGATTCATTCGAATAATTTTTTGTAACAATAGATCGTCAATTTTTATTCGATTGTTTCTAAGTTAGGACGAATGAATCGACAATCGAATACATGGTAGTACAATTGTCGATTCATTCGATTGTTTTTTTAGTAACAATCGCCCATCGCTATACTGGATCATGGGAGGCAACAGAGCCGTAAAAACGTCTGCGCATATGTACAAAATGCAGACGATATGATATTAACACACAGCATCAAGTTATGGGAGACTTACCTCATGCCAGAAGTAACCCGTCACGTCCATTTTGGTACACTGAACTAGATTTCAGCGGTTATTTTATGATAAAAAGCAGCAAGGGACGTGGTATCAAATGCACAAAGGGCTATATGGCTGTCTTTGTGTGTATGGCTACCAAGGCCATTCACCTAGAATTAGTATCAGATTTAACATCGTCTTCATTTTTGGCCGTCTTGAGAAGAATGGCAACTAGAAGAGGGATGCCTTGTCACATATATAGTTACATATATATTAGTGATAATGGCACAAACTTCATTGGAGCAAGCAGAGCTTTAAAACAAGAGTGCGAAGAGCTCAAAACCATTATCAACAGCAACAACGAACCATTAATGAAGGAAGTCGTCGACATGAACATTTGGCAGTGGCACTTTAACGCGCCCTCTTGGCCATCAGCAGGAGGACTGTGGGAGGCGGCAGTGAAAAGCTTAAAGTACCACCTTAAAAGAGTAGTCGGAGAGCAAAGGCTGACATATGAAGAGTTCTTCACTGTCTTATCACAGCTGGAAGCGTGTTTAAATGCAAAACCCCTGTGCCCTCTCACGGGAAACCCCGATGACCTTGACTATCTAACTCCTTCACACTTTCTATTGGTGATCCCTTTCTTATATACAGGACTGTTTAAATATTGTAGAAATATACTTTAAGCTCATTTTATTGAAACACACTAAACACTGCGGTCGGTTTCATACTTTGTAATGAAATTTGTGAAACAAAAGGAATCATTAAAATTAGAGTGTATATGTCCTCCGGTTTCAAATAAGCCAAAGCGTCATGGTAATTTATTACCAAACACTATACGTTGTATTGTTTGTGGTCCATCAAACTGTGGGAAGACCAACTTAGTTATAAGTTTGCTATTACATGAAGATGGTCCACGCTTTCGTAACCTTTACGTGTATTCAAAATCTTTATATCAACCTAAATACATATACCTAGAAAAGGTGTTGGGTATGGTTGCAGGCACATCTTATAACAAATACAGTAATAACAATGACATTTTGAGTCCACACGAAGCTATGCCAAATTCAATTATTTTATTCGACGATGTTGCTTGTGAAAATCAAAATAATATTAGAGATTATTTTGCGATGGGGCGTCACCAGAACATTGATTGTTTCTATATTAACCAAACTTATACCAAAATACCTAAGCAACTGGTAAGGGACAATTCTAACCTAATAATATTATTTAAACAAGACGATATTAACTTAAAACATGTTTATGATGAACATGTAGGGTCAGACATGACATGGTCTCAATTCCGTAAAAAGTGCTCAACTGTTTGGAATAAACCTTTCAGTTATCTTGTAATCAATAAGGACTGCGAACGAAATAATGGATGTTACAAAATGGCTTTTGATACATTTATTGTGCTAGATTAAAATACATAAATGGCTGTTGTACTGATATTGCACCACTTTCATTCATGATTTGGAACCGAGTGGAATCCTACTAAAATGGAAAGAGATCTAGAACAAAAAATTGTAAAATCTGCAAAGGCTGTAAAAAGAAAGGTTGAAATGATAAAGGATTTAAAAAATACAAGTGACATGACCTTGAAAACAATATTGAAACCCATCGTTGAACCGCTTAACCTGTTAGCAAACAAAAACAATGAGCAGCATCATGAAGAAGGTTTGAATAATGAAATTGTTCCAAAAAAAAGGAAAAGTAATGAAAGCGAGGCATTACACTATTCTAGCGATGATTTTAATAAAATTAGCACTGAAGAAGAAGATGACACTGATAATGAATTGTATCAAAAATCTAACATAACCCTAAGTGTACCTTGTGATGAACACAATGTAAGCGAAGGATCGTTTAAATCTCTTCAGTCATCACCGAACGTTAAAAATCAATCACTGTCATGGTCTACATCATCTGAAGTAATGAAAAACGTACCTTATGGGATTAAAAACGATCGAGGAAAACTGATGCTTGGAAAAAATCGCGTTTACGACGATGGCGACATTTTGAAAATTGGGAACCAAAGCTTTAAGAAAACTCCTGGCTTAAAAGAATTATTGTACAAAAAGAAACCTAATTTAGATGTTATCACAGACAATGACTTACAAAATTACAAAATGCTACTAATCGATACCAATGCAAAAGCTTACGATGTGGTTGACCACAACCTACTAATCCAGAAGCTGGGCCACGCGAGAATCTGTAGTTCTTTGTTAAGATGGTGTGAATCCTATCTTCGCAATCGGTCGCAGCTTGTTAAGATCAGAGGCTTTAAGTCCACAATAAGGATGGTGCCATCCGGTGTCCCACAGGGTTCGCATCTTGGTCCTCTCTTTTTCCTAGTTTTTGTAAATTACCTATGCAAAACTATAGAATCAAGATATCTAATGTTTGCTGACGACCTTAAACTGTATGGAGTGATTCGCAATGACCAAGATATAATATTGCTGCAAAAATACATTGAAAATATTAGCAACTGGTGCTCCATCAACAAAATGTGATTTAATATAGCCAAGTGCTATCACATAAAGTTTACGAGAAAAAGGGACCAAATTCCAGCTAGTTACTACATTAACAACACTCTTGTTGGTGAAGTCTCAAACATACGAGACTTGGGTGTGATGTTAGACACCAAGTTGGACTTTCGGTTTCGGTTGGCGGGTTTTGTAATTCGACAGACAAAATTTTTCAGGGATCCAGAAATCCCAATCATTCTTTTTAATTCATTTGTAAGATCAACCCTAGAATACCGCAGTCCAATCTGGAGCCCCTCTTACGCAGTACATATACAACGTTTAGAGAAACTTCAAAAGCAATTTCTTTACCATCTCTCATATGCTAACAATCTCTGCCGACATCTAACATCTTACGACTCCAGACTTGCATATTTTAAATTGGCCCCTCTCGAGCATAGGCGGTGCATTGCCGATATCGTGCTGTTGCACAAACTAATAACTGGGAAAATAGATGGTCCTGACTTACTTGCGAAGCTTAGCTTGCTAATTCCGCGCTCTAGCAGTCGTCTGGTTAACAGGAAAACATTCAGCCTCTCTATCTGTCGTACTAACTATTATCAACATTCACCTCTGTATAGAATGACTTCCTCATATAACAAAATTTGTAATGATTTGGATATTTTCAACACAACATCAGCTAGTATCAAAAAACATTTGTAATTTTAATTATCAGCGTTTAATAAGTGGTGTTTCATTATTAGTATCAGGTGAATAACTTAGTATTTAAGTAAGTAGTAAGTAGTGTAGGTATTTTGTTATTATTTAGGTGCATGCAGTGTTCACTCCTAGAAGGTCGTGCATTGCCATGCTTTTATACTTTTTCTATTAACTTGTACATGCAACGACCAGTTTTGTGAACCTACAATAAAAAAAAAAATAAAAAAAATGCACAGACGTAATTTTGATCCATCAAAACAATTAATTAGCAACAAACGATTTAAATACATAAATATTATTAAACCAATGTTTAAATTCTCACGAAATGCAGCTACTAGTCTCGAAAGTCTTTCACAGGGAAAAGGTATTAAGCTTTTAAAAAAAGTTATGAAAGACACTGATTATGTTTATTGGGATGATCCAAATGAGCTAGTTGACCGGTTAAAACTATTATTTGCATCACGAAATGCAGGTAACACTGGTTTGGATAATGAAGTTATTGCAATAATCGAAGAGCTTTACGAAGCTGGCATCATTAACAAAAAAAATATAAGTAGCATGCAACTCTAAATTTCAGCAGTTGAATTACAGTACACAGCATATAAACACGGTAATGAATTTAGACAAATTTGGTCATCACGTTCACAAGCGTTTACGACTAACAGAATACATTGATACGAGTACTTTGAATGATGCGTTAAAAAAATCAGAAACGGGTCATTACGATTTGAAATCTTCAAAATTGAAAGATCTGACGTCACCAGAGAAGGACGATGAAGCCGTAAATAAAGCATATATGGATAAAACTGTTCAAGAGCTCAGAAATGAAATAAATAAGGTTCATAGTCTTGTTCAAGTCTACATAAAGAACTTAGAAACAGCAAGTTCAGAACGTTTGTTTACTACGTTTTATACAAAGTCTGAAGTAGATTACATGATTAAGACAAAACAAAGTAAAAATGAGTAAAAAGGATATAGTCGACGAACTCTACAGAGCGGCAAGAAAGAATTTTAGTCGTCGATGTACAATAATAAAAGGAATAGATGATATATGGCAAGCTGATCTTATAGATTTCCAAAAATATTCACATTTCAATAAAGGATACAAGTGCATTTTAGTAGTAATTGATGCATTGTCAAAGTATGTGTGGGTGTATCCTCTGAAATCAAAAGCGATGAATTGTGTTTCGAATGCAATGCAAAATATTATAATTAATTCATCTCGAAAACCTAAAAATTTACAAACAGATCAAGGCAAAGAGTTTTACAATGTTATCTTTGAACAATTAATGACAAATTATAATATTAATCACTATTCCAGTTATTCTACAAAAAAAGCATCTATAGTAGAACGAGTAATAAGGACATTGAAATGTAACATTTACAAACTATTTAGTTTATGTGGTATATATATCAATGGATTGAAAAAAATTTGAATCATGTGGTGCAATGTTATAATAATACTATTCATCGTATCACAAAATTTAAACCTATTGATGTTAATAGAGCAAACCAGATGGTTGTTAAATCTAATATTATTAAATCACAAAGACATAAGATAAATAAGAAACCGAAATTTCAAATTGGTGATCATGTGCGTGTTAGTAAATACAAAGGAGATTTTTACAAAGGTTACACTCCTAACTGGTCCACAGAAATATTTAGGATAGTGAGAGTGAATCATACGAACCCATCGACTTATCATTTAGAAGATACACATAAACAGAAAATCTTGGGATCTTTTTACAAATATAAATTACAGAGAACAAATTTTCCAGATCTGTATTTGATCGAAAAAGTAATAAAGAGAAAAGGAAATAAGCTTTTTGTGAAATGGTTGGGTCTTAGTGACAAAGAGAATAGTTGGATTAACAAGAATGAATTGGTTTTATGATATAAATTAGACATTCTATCTGTATGCAATCAGTTTCAAAAATTCGATGAAGGAAGGAAGTGGTATTATTAATAACCTCATAAATAATCTGCCCTTTGAGTTACATCTACCGGGATACCAATTTTGTGGTCCTGGCACAAAACTACAGAAACGCTTACTGAGAGGTGATCGGGGTGTAAATAAGTTGGATCAAGCTTGTATGCACCACGACATTGCCTACAATAACAACGATTTGAATATTCGACATAAAGCAGATTTAGAACTTTTAAAACTTTTAGCTCTGCGGCTTATGCAGTAATGAAGATCCGTCAGTTAACTGACGTTGATACAGCTAGATTAGTTTATTTCAGTTATTTTCATAGTGTAATGTCGTACGCCATTTTACTGTGGGGAAATGCTGCCGACATTCAAACTATCTTTGTGCTGCAGAAGAGGGCTATTCGAGCAATATATAACCTACAGGCTGGTGACTCTCTCAGAGAGAGATTTAAGGATATAAGTATAATGACAGTTGCATCACAATATATTTATGAAAATCTTGTGTATGTTCATAAAAATATTGAAATGTTTTCAAAAAACAGTGATATTCACAAATTAAATACCAGAAGTAAGAACAAATTAGCAGTGCCTTATACTAGGCTCCATAAAATAAATAATTCTTTTAAGGATCTGTGTGTACGATTATACAACAAAGTACCAAATGATATTCAGAAATTAGATCTTGATAAATTTAAAATCAAAATCAAAGAAAAGCTTTATAAAAAAGCTTATTATAAAGTGTCGGATTATACAGAAGACAAAACAGCTTGGGTCTGAAATGCTCCAAGTACCTACTCCAACAGCTATTTCTAATTGCCTATAATTAATTTATATAGAGCACCATATTTAATTAAACTATTTACATTCAAATTCATATTTTGTATTTTGTGACCTGGTAACGACATATAATATATATATATTTTGTAAATGTCGTTGCTTCTGTGCGCTGTGGTTTCTTGCGCCCGTTCTTTGCCACAATTAAAAAATGATGTCCTCAATGGGTGGTAGGTTAAAAAATATTTGGACGTTTCAAAGTACTTATTAATTGAGTTTATTGAATAAATATATTTTGACTATTGACTATAAATATGGCTCAGAAAAGATTGAAATCAAAGAATGCTGGAAAAGGAGAAAAAGTTGCATCAGGGATTGTAAAAAATGCGATGAAAGCAAAACTTAAAGTTGGTTCTGGAGTACGGTCGTTTATGTCAAAGGTGAAAAAAATAAAAAATCAATTAAAAAAAATCAAATCTAAAGACAACCATATCGCTATAAGCTTCGCATATGCTGCTGCAAAAAAACTATTCACTAATAAAAAAAGTACACGCTTGCCGCGATGTATTCCTATTCCGAAAAAGGGAGGCATTTTGCCTCTTATTCCAATTTTCGCTGGATTATCATCCCTTGGTTCACTTGCTGGAGGTGCGGCGGGTATAGCAAAAGCTGTCAATGATTACAAGGTTGCTCAAAAAAACCTTCAAGAATCTGAACGACATAACAAGATGATGGAAGCTGTTGCTCTCGGAAAAGGACTGTATATCAAGTCTCATAAAAAAGGAGCTGGTTTATACCTTAATCCTTCAAAAAACTAATTCATCGGCTACCTAAACGAGCTCTCACTAATTTAGATATTTTAGAACATGCTACCGACATTCCATACTTTCGAGGAGTTTTTATGACAGATAAATTACCTTTGAAACCAAGAAAAATATAGTGTGCTATAATAAATTTAGATAGATCTGATAATCCTGGAACTCATTGGGTAGCCTACGTTAAGCAAAATGACTATTGTGAATATTATGACAGTTTTGGTAATTTAAAGCCACCATTAGAATTGATAAATTACTTAAGAAACATGTCTATGAACTATAATTATGTACAGTATCAAACATTTGATACAATAAACTGTGGTCACCTTTGTTTAAAATTTTTAAGAGACTTTTGGAAAAATCATTTATAATAAGTATGAAATAAAAAACTTTGTCAGTGCAAAAATGTCTTTCACTGTGTCAATAACTGGTAGAGGAGAATCCTTGATAACAAACTACTCCCCTACTTTACAATTACAAGGAGAATATGAGTGTGGACTCTTGTATTTTTCTACTTTTAACTCCATTCCTAATATTGATGAAAGAAATAATAAATTTTATTATGGTAAAGATGGAGTTATTGAAATACCTGAAGGATCATATGAACTTCAAGATATTTGTGATGTTCTTAAAAGTAACATCAAGAATTAAAATTAACTGACAATAACAATACATTAAAAACAAGAATTTATTGTACTGAAGATGTTCGCTTCGATAAAATGACTCCCTAAGCAAAATTTTGGGATTAGGTATGGAAACAGTAAAGGCTAATATAAGTACTGATTCTCGGTATCCTGTCAGCATTTTATCAACAACTATCGTGCGCATCGAATGCGATGTAATCAGAGAATCATTTGTGAATGGAAAAGCAAGTCATATAATTTATGAATTTATACCAAACGTACCACCAGTTTATAGAATTATTGAAATACCTAAAAACTTAATTTATTTTCCAGTCAACCAAAGTACAATAAATGCAATTAATATAAGATTGTTAGACGCTGAAAATAAGCCAATCAATTTGCGTGGTGAAGAAGTACAGTTGTATTTACATTTAAAAAAAAAATGATAATTTTAATATAAACTTACCTCCATCTACTGTTCAAGTCAGTTCTAAGAGGTCATCTCCTAAAGGAACAACGCTCCGTATAAAAAAGAAGCTAACTAAAAGTAATAAGGAATTCCTTAAATTAATACGCTTGTTAAAATGAATATTTTAAATATTTGTCAACCAGCGTCATATGATAACCGTATTGAAAGTTTTGAGTACCATTCCTACAAAACATACGTGACAAGTTTCAACAAGAACGATGAAATACGAATACCCATTAATCAGCAAGATTTATACGTTCTGCCTGCACTCAGCAGTTTGTATATTGAGGGCAAAGCGGATGTTTACAAATACAACAGCACTACTAAAGAAAAAGAAAGTGTGACGAGTGTGCATTTTGTGAATAACCCAGCGTTATTTCTTTTTCAAGACATCCGATATGAACTCAACGGAGTAGAAATAGATAAAGTTAAAAATGCAGGAATTACTACAACTATCAAGTCTTATCTTTCGTTGAATGAAAATGAGTCCAAATGTGCAAAAGTTTGGGGATGGTCTACTACAGGTACAAACACTGGCAACAATGGAGTATTTTCCACATCTATACCATTGAATAAAATATTAGGTTTTGCAGAAGATTATGACAAAATTGTAATGAACTGTAAACATGAGTTAGTACTTTTGAGAAGCAATACAAATCTTAATGTTTTAAAATTAAATGCAGATGAAGTTGTGGAGGATATTGTAATAAGTAAAATCGTTTGGCGAGTTCCTCACATTAAGGTGTCGGATCGTGAAAGAATAAATCTATTAAAGTATTTAGAAAAAGATCGTCCTATAACCGTAGCATTTCGTAATTGGGACTTGTAGATTGGGACTTGAGTATCCATTACTTCCCAAAACCCGTAAACACACTTGGTCTATTAAAACTTCGTCACAAATAGAGAAACCACGATTTGTTATTATCGCTTTACAAACGAACCGTAAACATAATGCGGTAATGTCGTTGGCAGAGTTTGATCATTGCTTAATACGTGATGTAAGAGTATTTTTAAATTCATCATATTACCCTTATGAAGGACTGAATATCAATTTTGCAGACAATAAGTTTTCATTAATATATGAACAGTATGCTAGATTCCAACATTCTTATCACGGACGTCGGCCAAAACCGTTGATGAGCCCAAAAGAATTCAAAGATATTGCACCCTTATTTGTTGTTGACTGTTCTCGCCAACACGAAACGCTAAAAGGATCAATTGACGTGAGAGTTGAAATCGAAGCAGATCAAGAGATTCCTGATCAGACCGCGGCATATTGTCTGATATTGAACGATTATATATTTGAATACAAACCTTTAAGTAATATTGTGAAGAAGATATCATGAACGGTAATACGATAATCGTGGATTTGCAAGTATTTAAAGATTTTAAAAATAAATTTATTATTAAAGAGTTAGCAATAGCAACTAAAGATCATACACAGACATTCTTAATCAAACCTCCCTAAACTTTAAAAAAACTCTTAGTTGAAGAAAAAAAGCAAGTAAGATGGTTGGAAAAAAATCGTGGACTCACTTGGAGGGAAGGATTCATCGATTATTATGAATTTCGAAGGCTAATTGTTCCGTATTTAAGTGGAAAAAAAGTGTTAATCAAAGGATTGGAAAAAATTGAGCGGATTCGAGAGCTATGTCAAGATTGTGAAATAATAGAACTAGGAGAAAAAGGTTGTCCCAAGTTTTTAACGTTATTTAATGATTATTGTGAAAAGGAAAATAAAACTTGGAATTGTGTCCATCATAAAAAGATTTGTGCATTAAAAAATGTGTTGTGTCTAAAAAATGTGGTATTCTCATAACTATAATGTTCTTTAAAATGTAATTATAAGTTTAAATAAAATTTGCTTTTATAAAAATCATAGGCTAAGACTAATTTAATTTTAAAATGCAAAATGTACCTTTTCACAGTTATCGTTTGAAAAATTGTAATAAATAATAATTTAAATAAAAAATACTAATTTTGTTTTGTGTTTTATTTTTAAACTTAAATAGGTAATCATTAATGAAACAATACAATCTTATTTAATTAGATTTATTATTGAAAAATAAGAAATACATGAAAACATACTAAACTTATACATTAAACATAATTATTGCCGACTTTTATTATCTATTTTGTGATATATCATAACTCTATTAATAAAATGTATCTATGTAGACTTATACGTAACAAATAATTGTCTAGTGATAGTTTTAAAAACTATAGCTATACCCACACAACTTTTTTGAGATATTGTTTATAACACTCTCCGTTTGGTCCATAATTTAGTCCACGTCATCGGTTACCACATATTGTGCACTAAGGAGAGTATTATTATCGCCCGACTCACTAGACACTTGTGATTCTAAGTCTATAATTTGGATCTTTATCAGCCGCCGTCCTTTAGTTTTATCACTTTTTAAAACAAACGATTGCTGCTGCCCATGAAAATTCTTCAAAAAGCTTCTTTTCTTTGGTTGCCTTTTGGAAGCCGCTTGTTGTTTGCGAATCTTATGAAGTAACGGCGAATCCGGTCGTTCTACCAACCAAGGCGAGAACATTTGGCTGAATCCGTCTAGCGGGTCTTGCGCATCTTGCAAAACCGGAGAAGGTGATCGTTCAAGGCCTTTGCTTGTCACATGGAGCAAGCTTTGGCTTGGCACGATGTCTTGGGTACTGTTGCCTTGGGAATTCTGAAAAAATAAAAAATAAAAATGAGTTATTTACTGTAAATCTACCATAGAGAAGAATAACATTTTAATCATCACGTTGAACTTTTTAAAATAACTTACCATGTTATTGAAACGCTGCTTTGTTGCTGTTTACTCCGCTGTTTTTATGTACATAAATTTGTATTTCAATATGATGCTATTTTATACTCTAAGTAAGTACTTATATAGGCATTGACTTAGGTGTGAGTGTGTATGTAAAGTAATTCCTATTGCTGAGGCAGCAGCAAACGCATGCCATGAAACACAAACTTGTCAGGACTCGAACTCGTTACCTATTTTCAACTATAGAGTGAATTATTGATATCGTAATTTAATTGCACAATAGGCAGTTTTGTTAGCTATTGACTCACACATAATTACAGATTTATTGGTGTGGTTCTTATTACAATGATGCATGTTTGTGTCGCTGTGCAATTCACGTTCGCACTTGTCTTTATAGCATTCTTGATATCATGAAAAAACAATAATTGTGTAGATGATGATTAGAACCTAAATTTTATAAGGTAAGTAGAAAGGTTAAGCAACTTTTGCAAAGTAGGTCGCCTGATGGGTGACCAAAAACTTATAATCTTGAGCTCCTCCGTGCTTCGGAAGGCTTGTTAAGCCGCTGGTCCCGGCTGCATTAGCAATAATCAGCAACCACCAATCCACAATTGACCCGCGTGGTGGTTTGACCCGTTTTCCCTATCCATCCATAGGGAAGAATCATGTCCCAGCAGTGGGGACATAAAATGAGCTGATGATGATGAAGTATTAAGGTTTTATAAAGAAAACAAATATTAATATTTCATAAACTTTATTAGGTACGTAATATTGATGTTGCACAATTACATTATATTATATACAAGGCAAACTTAAATTTAATTAATATAAAAAAAACATAGGTACAGATTTACATAAAACACATACACAATATAATAAAAGTATACATAGAGAAAACTAACAGACAAACAAAAAACCATTGGCAGAATGTACCAGACTCCTTAACCTATATGAACTGTAGTTTGAAAAATACTGTCATGTCATTTTTGTTTTCTTGTCCATGGACTTTACTTTGCCATTAGCACTATTACGTAATGATTACATCCTCACAATTAGTGATAAGAAATCAATGCGTTCCATACACAAGCCAAAAATAACAATTCTACATAATTGCTCACTCGTTCCTTGGTTTTATGTTGTTAAAAACTTGGTGAAGCTAGAGAAATAAAGCAACGACGTGTTACGAAACAGTAGACATTTCCAGTAAGTGAAATACATAAATACGCTTAAAAATACTTGAAATAGATCTAAACAGTACAGATAAGTACACATATGAAAAACTATTATGCCGTTAAACAATCATTAAACAGCTTGTCTATTTCCAGGTTTCACCACTCGGGGAAAGCGATATTTACCGTACAAGACAAACTTATGTTCTATTAATATTTTATGAACTTTAGTAGGTACGTATGATGTAGCATAATTACATTATATTTTATGCAAGACAAACATTATTATTCTATTAATAATTTATAAACTTTATTAAAGCATGTAGCACATATTAACATAACATTGAAGATATACTCACACTTTGAATTTACTTATCTAAGACATAACATATCTTTTTTAAATTAACAAATATTAAATATAACTCAACAATTTATAAAAAATTTATAACAAGAAAAATGTAAAAAATTCAATATACTTGTATGTCCCCATGCTGTAAAAGTAAAATGTAAACATTTCGTGTTTAATTGATTTAAACAGAATATTTGTTCTACGAACAAAGTCTCCATTAAAAAGTGTTTTTTCATAATCCGTAACATTGAACTTACGTACGATGTTTTTTTTTTAATACCCTTTGCTTTCTTAATTGTGCTGTCTATAGTTTTAATGCAGTATAGCTTTGAACGAAGCCCTACAAATTCAGATATAATTTTTCCTCCCATTTCGTCTTTAAATAAACCTGGAACTTTTTTATTTTGAATTGGTAAGGCAAATTGATTCGTTTTACAATAATTACTTGTATCAAAGTAAGGTAAAAAATTATTTTTTAAATCTTTATAAAAATCATCTGTTTGTATGTGGTAGACAAAACTGTCGGTGTCCGTGTAACACATCCGCACATTAGTGTTGTAAAAAGGTTTAATAATAGAATAATGGAAATTATACATAAGGCTTTTTGATAATTCTAAAACAGTAAGCCAATGTATATTGGTTTATTCATAAATATTTGATCGGGTTTTAACTGCACTGCTACTAAATTTTCTGTAAATACCGAGGAGCTATGAAAATTTGGACGTGCAATAAGCTGTTGCGCACTTTTTCGTTTTTTAGTTACATTGTCCTGATCTAACCACTGATTAACTAAATGAACTTTGACACGTTTTTCAGTATTTTATAATGTTTTTCCAAACACACTATTATTCAAAAGTTTGAAAAAATCTTGTTCAAAAGTTGATGAACTATTTTGCCTTAGTGTTGTATTTAAATCAATGTATTGTTTCAGATACGGACTTTGTCTGAAAGTGATAACCCGATGAATTTTCTTCAGTATTAATCCATGTTTTAAACAAGTTTTTAAATGAATATAATGTATAACATATTATTATGCAAATTTGTCATATAAATTAGGAACGAGTTTATGATTTTTTCCTCCTGGTGGAATGTATTTTTCTTGACAAAATGGTAAATCGTTATGTAAATTATGTAAATGCCTTGGATATTCTAAATCCACTTCAAGTATAAAACCATACTCTGCCTCTGTTGAAATTTGACAAACATCTAAATTATTAATCTCATGTTGATCTAGAAACCGAAAACTGTTCAATGGTAAGTATTGAGACATACTATGACCATACAAATTGTCAGAATTGTCATAATCTGGTAAAAATACATTATTTGCTTTAGCATATCTATGAGAGCATAAACAAACACCACCTCTGATACCACTCTGTAACATTCGGACCATAGCTAAATTATCAATAAGTTCGAGCTGTATCCCTGTCTGTCTTTAATAACATCGCGTCAAAGGATAAACTCGGCGCGGTTAAGTAAAAAGCTGGATCTAATTGATAGTGACGTTTGCAAGTCCGTCTAAACTTTTCGAAAATGTCTGCTAATAAAAGCACATCAGTTTTCAAATATAAATCCGTGTAACTTCCTAAATCTGAAATATTAAATGTTGACTAAATTAAATGTGCATGACGGTAATCATCTTCAGAAATATCTTGATCAATGAGTGAACTATAAAAATATTTTTTTTCTGGAAGTGACTGTTCTTGATATCGTTCCCACGAGTTTATATATTCATATGGATATATGCCCTTACGAGTGAGCAGCTTTAATTTAAGTTCACAAGGAAAGTTTTTTTTTAAATATTTGAAGTCTTCTGGCTCCAAAGTATCTGCTAATTTGCTTAAGCTGGTTCCCAAAAACTTGAATGAATCTTCAAAACGAAGTTGAAAAAACTCGTTATTTGAAACTGGCACAAACTTTGTAAATGTAATATAATTTTCTTTAGTTTTTGGAATTATTTTTATCCTTCCAGGAGCCTCACCTAACGCTTTAATAAATAAATGGCAGTCGTATCCAGCAAAATTATGAAAAAATATAGGAACAAATGAAGGTCGTTTATATTGCAAATTGCAAAAAGGATGGGCTGCTCCGCGAAATCGACCAGTCACGTGGCAGTGATCGCGAACTTTATCAGAAAACACAAAATTTTGACAAATGTAGCATTGTGTTGCTTCATTAAAATCGGATTGGTCCTTGTCGGTAAATATCATCGGAGCGTTTGAACTTACTATTTCATATATTTTTTTAACATCTTTTAGTACTAACTCTACAAATTGCGTAACACAATCAGGTCCTCGATGTGATACGTAACGATTATAACTCGAATCATCACAACAAACAATATAATATGCAAACGCTACAGGTACATGGTGATGTAACGTTGTCGTGTTACTAGTAGAACAAGTGGTATCAGAATTAATAATAATAATAATAATAAAATATACTTTTATTGCACACAAGAACATATAACAGAAAACATTTATACAGTGACAAAGTACAAAACAGGCGGCCTTATTGCTAACAAGCAATCTCTTCCAGGCAACCCAATTAGTTTGCAACATTGATTCAAAATCAGCATAGATACAAAATGGTATATTTTGTTTACGGTTATAGTTTTTAAATTTAATAACCGAACCTTTATCGGGTAATACTGTCACTACACCGCTACACAAATGGCTATCGACTTCTTCTGAAGTATTGAAAAATATAAGACACAAATCACAGAAGTATAACTTGTTGAGGTGGGAAGTGATTTGACTTCTAAAAAGTCTGGAACGCTCTTTAACCCGTCGAGCGTCAAATGTACTCAGGTTTGATACATGTTTTTTTTCTTGCACGTGCGCAAAGTGTTCTTAAGGTAGAACAGATTTACAGCGCGCCACTGGCGTTCAAATTTTAGCTTTTCGATTGGTACTAGCGGTGTTTCCGTTTAGCTTGAATTATTATTTGGTTTGTATGGAGTAACTTTTATTTAGGAACCATTTGACTACAATTTGGAACGGAAGTCAGAAAAATTATATAAAAAAGTCGAACGTTTTTTTTGTCAGTTGTTGCGTCACTCACTTTGTAGTAGGTAGGTAAAAATGAATTCTCGACGAAAACGGCGAGTAATCTTATATAAAGTATATATTTAATTACTTGGAAAAGAGTGTAGATTGTGGTAAAATAATGGTTATTATGGAATCAGTGTTTATCTTTGTAAAAAAAAGTCATGAACTTTTGAAGTGTGATTTTTTCGTAAGCGTGTATGGCGAGTAGGTTTTTTCCTCAGTAAGAAATATAAATAATAGTTTGTAAGTTTGTCGATTACATAAACAGTTATTGATAAAATAACATTTCATTACCAAATAACTAATGTAACTAATAACAATGAAAACAACGAAAAAACGAGATTTCGCGGACTCAGTTCGGTGATGGCCGCTGTTAGGTATTTGCCTATGCGGTGCATATTATTGTGAATAACTAAGTTAATATGTGACTTCAAAGCCTGAAATTTTAAATGTGAATACTTGAATAAGTGAACTTTGTGGTGTTAGTGTTGTTTTGAGTGAAAGTGTATGGGAAATATGTGTATTGAGGTGTGAAAGTGTAGGTACGCTGCGATGATAACATTCATCATAATTCAATCATCACCTCAGACCCTCATGTAAGTTTATTTTTTTACTAAGCTTATGATATTTCGATAGGAAATTTCATGCAGATTACATTGATATATAACACTTATGGATACATTATACAGGAATTACGTAATTAGGTTATTTCTGAAGATAAACCAAAAAAAAAAAAAACATTGTTATATAGCGAAGCGCTTGAGGCGCTTTTTTTTTCCTAGGCGTCGAGCGCTCCACGGGTTAATCAAACAGTAATGAGTGTTACTACCATCTTCGAGAAACAATAAATGTATAATTAAGAATCAAACGAACTTACCTTGTGAAGTTTGATTCCAATTATGCGAGGGTCTCAACCGAAGACGATTACTTATTACATGCAGCAGTACATGAGATGGTGCTATCTTCTTCACACTTTTAGATATATCCTAAAAAGAAATATCTTATTTCCGTTCCCTGCACTGGCAACCCCGCGTCACGAGACGTCATTATTTTAGAGAATTTTGTGTTATCGTCCACAATTTTTTATTTTTTTGTTTTTGGGTTGGGTTGTTGACGTAATCGTCTTCGGTTGAGACCCTCGCATAATTGGAATCAAACTTCACAAGGTAAGTTCGTTTGATTCTTAATTATACTTCGGGTCTCAACCGAAGACGATTACTTATTACATGCAGATGTTCAGAACATTGTAATGTTAACTCAATAAAAATAAAAAATTATGTCAATTTAAACTTTACATTATGTAGGTAGTTTTTTATAGGTACATAAACTTCCTATAAACCTTAAAATATGCATTTAAAGGCTATCGATGCATTTGTCGTTTTCTTAACAATAACTTTAACAATTTCATTTTTTTATTTGATTAAGTATTATTATTTTGTTGTGTAAATACTGCATTGACAAATTCAT
This sequence comes from Scoparia ambigualis, assembly GCA_963921215.1. NCBI lineage: Eukaryota > Metazoa > Arthropoda > Insecta > Lepidoptera > Crambidae > Scoparia > Scoparia ambigualis. Next base: position 45,892,862 of record OY992503.1, on the reverse strand, counting down.
TCTGATTTGTACCTAAACATTTCTCCAATAGTATTAACAAATACATTAAAGTGACTCAGCCCGCAACAGCTCTGCGAAACACCTCCAGACTAGATCTGTGAGCAGTGTGAGCAGTAAATGCCGAGCGAGTACTGTGACTGTGAGCTCCAAATACAGACAAATATCGGTATCAGCATGTCGTCCACTGTCTTGGAATACTTTCTTTTTTTTTTTTTATCTGCTACAAATGTTTGTGACCGGCCTTTTATAAGGTTGGCACAGCCAGCAACAAATAACTGGGATTCTTACAAACATTGGACAATCTGATGAGCGGTTGCCAAACGCGGGTCCTGAAGTCTAAATAAAGTCGGTAATTTTAATCACAATCACATAATTTTGTATTGATATATTATTTTTAAATAAACTAATAGACCGCGTTTTTTAGTAGCAACAATAGAAAATATAGTCTAAGAATCATAAGTGACAAATCAATGATTATGATCTGATTCTAAGGATAATCCTGGAAATATGGTTTAATTAACATAACATTTGTGTCCCATGTTGAATTGTATTTTTGATTTGGAGCAATAAATCTTGGTTAGTGTACACTAAACAAAACTGTGTTAAACACAGTCATTCATGTAAAGTAAATTACTTTTCTTAGTTGACAGGTAAAGCGGACCTATGCGTATTTAACCCGTGGCGCGCCAGCCACCCTTAAGCATTAAATGCTTTACGTGTCAGGCATTTTGCGATACATCACTTTTTTATTGTTTGAATAAGGAAAAATATTTATTGCGTAATAACTATACGAGATTTTCGCGTGAATGAGGTGTCATTCTTTTCTGTATGATTTTTTGTACGTAGTTAACTACTTAGATTGAACAATAAAGACTTACTTGTAGTGGCACTGGAACGGTTTTCTTTTGTTTTCAATATTTCATAAAGGTAACCTTTGGTTTTACTGTTTGTTATAATAATTAACAAACGACACACAACACAATTGACATAATAACTTTTTAGTTAACATTACTATGCACCGGTCACATGAATCATAAACACTTTGGCACTAAACTTCACTCACAAAACAATTTTTAACTTAGGAACCAAAATAAATAACCGCCGCCATAACGTGGCCGGCCCGCGTAAATAGTGACCTAAAAGTATATTATGTCAAACTGTAAATAAAAAAAGGTTACTGATGAAATAATCTACAAATTTATTAATGTTTATAATCACTTTTATCAAAAAAATCAAAATATGAAGAAAATTACAGCACTTTATAACACACAATGTTAGCTGTAGTTGTTAGCAAAATCAAAATATCATAATTATACTTCTAGCTCTTCGTTTAATCGAAATTGCCACTATATCACACAACTATTGCATTGTACAAAAACTGTATTAAGTTCCCAGTAAATATAGATAAGAATCATACGAAAACTTATATTTTACGTCGAGAAAACATCATGTAAACAAATCACAACAACACAACTTTGTACTAATATGGCTGACGTCCGTCCATAACTTCAGACACTCTTTTTAAAAAATTTTTTCGATAATGTTTTGTTTGGTCCGAATCCTACTAACTATGTTAATTTCTTCTATACGGACCATAGAAAATTCACAGACAGCTAAAACTTGTATACTACGACTCGGACCGGCTAAAAGAAAACAACCAATCTGAGCCTTGTCTGTTGTACACCGGTAAGTACAAGAGACACGCATGACTCAACTATTTTGTACACCGGTAAGTACATATGACGCTCGAGGGGTTAAACAACATAGAACTTTCCTCAAACTTTTTGGTTAGAAATGATAACTTTATAACTATCAGCTTTGAAAACATTCAAGTTATTATTTTTTGAATAAAGCCACCAAGATATTATCAAACTACAGTACTGATTTAATGTTACTGATTTTGTTGCAAGAGATGTAAACATATATCTCAAGATGCTCGTGGTATACCATATCTGGTCAACGAGTCACTAATAATTTGGCGCCACCTGGATAAGGCTATCTAGAAGTGGATGGCTCGCCTTGAAAGGAAATTAGGTATAACAAATATTATTTAGGGCCAAAGAACATTTTTTCTTAGACAACAAGTTTGGTCACATTGTATACAAAGGATGTAAATTCTAATTTGTACCACAACAATATCTTCTGCTTTATCCAATTATATTAATTGTAAGTTTTTTTCTTTTTTCTTTTTTTTGTTATTCAGTCTTGGTCAGGATTCCGTGATGCATTCTGCGTTTGTAGTTTCGATAATTGACAAAGAGATCAAATTATGGCTTTGCCAATGTACTAATAATATGTGAAAATGCATGGTAGGAGAGTTACTTACTCCGTATCTAAGTATATTCGTATAATGTTTTCACAAGACTGGATGTAGGATGCGAATACAAAAAAGTTTCTGAATCAATTAATGCGTAGGTAGGTAATTTGAACCGCAACGGCCGCTGTGCATGCCGTAGTCAATATTCCTGAATTCATCTAAATCCCTTATTGTACATTTATGTTTAAAAACAAATTCTGTTGCTCTGTTTTTTAGTAATGTTTTGTAAGTGTTTGTGACAAACCCTATGACTCCAAAAAGGTGCTTGTACTCGTAGTTTTATTATTCAATAGAGACTGGTCATAGTTTGAGCTTATTTTTTGTGCGCAGGTACAAAACATAAACTAAACAATTATTGTAGAAAATTGAAATATTATACGCAATTGTTCTAGAACCAGTTCCAGTAATTTCGCTAACACAAATAAAGCAAACAAAGGCCGAACAGAAGAACATCAAATTCTACTGAGACCTCAAACTAAACCTTAACTTTTTCCGATCAGCTTTAATTGCAGTAGATACTTTTTATCAGCATCTTGAATATCAATTGTTGACAATAGTAGTTGTGATTTAATAATTTAAGGACAGTTCGATTCTTTTAAACAGAATTATGCTTAAAATTTTAAGTGAATTTATGAGATCCTTTAATTTTTATTTTTTTTATTTTTTATTGTATACTTTTCCTGACCTTTATAAACACAACAAAAAGGAATCAGACAAATCAGTCGAGCCGTTTTCGTGCGCTTAGCAACATTTGGCGATTCATTTTTATCTAAGTACATAGATTGAGATAGTAAGTACCAGACATTGTTTTGAGGTATAGTTGTTTTGTATAGGTTTTTAGAGGATATTACTTCAGACTGTTACTATTAGTTCATAGGGTGACAAAGGAAACTCGGACTCCGAATCAGAAAAATTAATTTATTATAGTTAGCGCGTGTTTACATAATACCGGTCGATATCGGACTGTCTTCCGTTACACCGCATACATATGTACATACATGTAGTTACAATATTCCCCCCCAAAAAAATTTTTTGGTACAAAATCATCAAATGTAGTCTAATAAAATTCAAAGTAATCAATCCATCACTATACATATAAGTTACAACATTTTTATTTACTCGAATACAGTTCTCACCAGTTTGCTGAATCTACGAAATACAAACACAAAGTAAATAACATATTAATTTAAAATTACAGTATGCACTGGCATTAGATTACTGTGTCTTTCAATTGCGCAATAACAGGTATGCGTCGATAAAAATAGACATTAGATAAAACATTATTTATACATTTGGAAGCAAAATCAACTTTAACATTGTAAATTTAGAAAACGATATTCGCTTTTTACAAACTTACAGAATACATAAACCTACATTATTAATACAGATTACATTTTGACGTGACAACGTCTTAAATTAGGTTGCGGCTGGGAGTCACTTATGAAAAAGTGTAACGCTCGGTAACGTTACGATGAGTCACCGAACGAGAGAGAGGCCCGCCGAATGCCTTGCGTCTCTCTCCCACTCAACTATGTTTTAAATATAATTCTTTGTTTAAATAAATGTTTTAAATTGTTACTATTATTTCATCCTTCTTCCTACTATACGAATGAATATTCACATTAAAATTATTTTACCACTCAAAGTCGTTGTCACGTAAAACTTTCGCCCGTATACCGACTTTACAGGCAACCAATTTTGACGTGACAACGTCTTAAATTAGGTTGCGGCTGGGAGTCACTTATGAAAAAGTGTAACGCTCGGTAACGTTACGATGAGTCACCGAACGAGAGAGAGGCCCGCCGAATGCCTTGCGTCTCTCTCCCACTCAACTATGTTTTAAATATAATTCTTTGTTTAAATAAATGTTTTAAATTGTTACTATTATTTCATCCTTCTTCCTACTATACGAATGAATATTCACATTAAAATTATTTTACCACTCAAAGTCGTTGTCACGTAAAACTTTCGCCCGTATACCGACTTTACAGGCAACCAATTTTTTTTTATATACGTAATAAAACATAGAGAAAAAAAAAATCTAACCGGCACTATACCTCTGATAACACTACTCGTTGCACTTGAGATTTAATCAAGAGATAATAAATTAACACTTAAAAAATTTCTATCTTCGCGGGTGGCTTGTTGGGCGTCTCCCGCGGTTTGCGAAAACTTTCCCGGGCAGCGTGCGCCATGCCCAATGCTTGCTCTTGGACATTTCCAACTTGCTTCAATAACCACTTTTGTATTTTTGTTACTCCGAGACGACAGCCACAATAAATTATTATAGTCACGACGAGAATAATCACGATAGCCCAACCAACGTAGGATTGTATGGTGGCTATTCTAATTTGCTCTGTAACTTGTGCAATATTGTTTGTATTATTTACTTCTTCTTTGTTAAAATTGTTACCCATTTTTTTAATAATACGTATGTACTAGACACGAGGAAAAAATGTAATGAAAATATTCGATAAAATTCTTGATTAAATCTCATTGCATCTGACCTACTATTAGCTACAAATTAAAACGTACGGGCTTTTTTACTAATCGGCCGCTACGCGTAGTGCGGCTGAGCGGATTTGCATTATCCGCTCCTCCTAAGCTATTCTGTGTTTCACTATTATTGATTTTTTTATCATAAGTTTGTATAGGTGCCTTAGTTTATTATATTATTAGTACAACTAGATTTAGGGAAATTCTCATTGGTGTATGCGGGTTTTAACCTATCTATAGATATATTTACGTTACCTCGAGGCAACTGAATTAAATAAAACTTATTATTTATATCTATGACTTTAAAAGGTCCTTCGTACGGCGGTTGTAATGATTTTCGCACGAGATCACTTCGTACGAAAACATGACTGCAGTTACTTAGGTCGGAATGAACAAACACTGTGCGCGCATCCTTACCTGACGTAGGTTTCGGCTTTAACCCGCTAATTATCTTCCGTAAATGTTCGATATATTCGCTGTAATTTAAAATAGTTTGGACTTTTCCGTCAAAAAATTCTCCTGGTAACCGTAAAGATTGACCATACGTCATTTCAGCTGCGCTGACACCAGTATCCGCCCGCGGCACCGTTCGTAGTCCTAACAAAACTATAGGTAACTCTTCCACCCACGTTTTAGAATCTAGCCTGGCCATTAAAGCGGCTTTTAAGGATCTGTGCCACCTTTCCACCAACCCATTACTTTGGGGGTGGTAGGGCGTAGTACGGGTCTTATGTATGCCTAAATACCTCATTAACTGCTGAAAAATGTTGCTCTCGAATTGTCTACCCTGATCACTCGTGAGCTGAACAGGGCAGCCAAATCGCGAAACCCATCCTTCCAGTATGACCTTCGACACAGTTTCAGCCGAAATGTCCTTCACCGGGAACGCTTCTGGCCAAACTGTTTGCCGATCTATTATAGTAACTAGGTACCTATAGTCCTGTAAGGAAATCGGGAGAGGGCCGACCAAATCGCAATGAATATGAGAAAAACGATCTGCTCCCGGGAACTTGCCTAGCGACGACTTAACGTGTCTATGGACCTTAGCACGTTGGCATGATATACAATTTTTCGCCCACCTTCCCACATCTCGGTTCATATTATTCCAAAAGAATCTATCCTGTAAAAGCTTACGCGAGGAACGGATTCCCGGGTGACTGAGATTGTGAACGTATTCGAAAGCTCTCCGCCTAAACGCTTCCGGTAGGTAAGGCCTGGCTTTATCAGTGGACATCTCGCACCAAACCGGTAACTTAGAACCGGGCAACAATATTTTTTTTAAATTCCATTTATTACTCGAATCGTTTCGCAAGTTGGTCAAAGTCTCATCGCTTGCTTGCGCATCGCTTATAGCTGAGTAATCTAATTCCGTCGAGCAGCTCACGGCCTCGATACGTGATAACGCGTCCGCTACTACATTGTTGTCCCCAACAACGTGGATAATGTTCGTAGTGAACTCGCTAATGAAAAGTAATTGTCTAATGCGCCTTGGTAATTCACTATCACTACCGATTTTCGAAAAAGCGAAAGTTAAGGGTTTGTGGTCCGTGTAAATTACCAAGTTTTGACCCTCTATCATATTGCGAAAATACTTAATGGCAAGGTAGATTGCTAATAACTCCCTGTCGTAAGTGCTATATTTCTGCTGTGCAGGTGTCATTTTTCTGGAAAAGTATCCTAGTGGCATCCAAGCATTGTCACCACGCTGTTGCAAGACTGCGCCCACGCTCGTATTCGACGCGTCCGTCATAAGAGCGAACGGAATATCGGGTTTAGGGTACGATAACGTAACCGCTCGCTGTAAACTAATTTTGCATTGAATAAATGACTCGTTCGACTTTTCTGTCCAATTAATTTTAGTTTTATCTTTTTTCTTAGAAGACTGCAAAAACTTGTTTAATTCCATTTGATGTTCTACGGCGTTGGGTATCTATAAAAATTAACCATACCCAAAAATCGTCGTAGTTGGTCAACAGTTTCGGGCCTAGGGAAACTAGAAATAGCATCGACTTTGTCCTTCAGAGGACGAATACCCTCAAACGAAACTTCAAACCCTAAAAAATCTACTTTACCTTGACCGAACGAGCATTTATTCAAGTTTATAGTCAAACCAAATTTGTTCAACCGCTCGAAAATTAAGTTTAAATGTTTTTTATGCGAAACCCTATCAGAACTTGCAATCAATAGGTCATCAATATAACAATAAACAAAATCTAACCCCTCTAAAACCGTGTGATTCATAAACCGCTGAAAAGTTTGCGCAGCGTTGCGCAAACCGAACGTCATACGCGGAAATTCGTACAAGCCGAAGGGTGTTATTATGGCAGTCTTCTCTACATCGTCAGGTGCGACCATTATAAAATGATACGCGCGATTAATATCTAACCGAGTGAATACACTTTTACCCTCTAATAAGTATGTAAAGTCGTGCAGTCTCGGTATCGGATACCTATCCGGCTTGGTGATAGCATTAAGCGCTCTATAATCGCCACATGGTCGCAACTGCCCGTCTTTCTTGGGCACAACGTGTAGAGGACTTGCCCAGGCACTTTTCGACGGTCTACAAATCCCTAACTGCTGCATAACCCTAAACTCTTCTTTAACTTTAGCGTATCGGTGAGGTGGGAGCGGTCTTGCTTTCGCGTGCACGGGCGCGCCACTAGTTTCAATATAGTGAAAAACAGAATGCTTAGGCGGTTCCTTAAAAGATACGGGTTTAGTGATATCAGGGTATTTAGCCAAAATGTCATAAAATGGATGACACTCGTCTATCGTTTTAACCGATTGTTCCTTACTGCAAACAATAGAGGCCGACACATTTATCTTAGTTAAGTCGTCAATTAATCTGCATGCATAAACATCAACTAATAACTTATAATATGAAAGAAAATCTGCGCCCAGGATGGGCTGCTTAACTTCCGCGATAATGAAAGTCCATTGAAAATCTCTCCTTAAGCCTAAATTTAAATTTAAAGTCTTAACACCGTATGTTTTAATTGGCGTACCGTTTGCCGCATATAAACTATAATCCGAGCACTGTTTATTGATAGATTTTATGTGCACTTTATTTCGCGACAAAACAGACACATTGGCACCGGTGTCAACTAAAAATCTTAAACCACTAAACTTATCTGTAACACACAAGCGATGACTGGCGATACCTATGCAGCTTTCCACCGCTACATGCTGCATGGCGCTTAGTTTCCCGGATGATGGGCCGTCGATCCTGAAGGGGGTGCGCCTTTCCAGGCACATGGCTGAATGCACCTGCGTGCCTTGTCCTTGAACCTAAAATGGTAAAAACACAACCAATTCTCACGCGGTGCGGCACGCTGCGGGGCGCCGCCGCCGCGCTGACTATGCGAACGGAAACGTGCTTGACTTTTCCCACGGGCTGGCGTCCTGGATCTTCTTTGGAATGACATCTTATCGAGCCGCTTGTTAATCTTCGCTATTTCCGCGATTATTGAGGCGTTGCCTGAAGAAGTTTCCACCTCGGCCACTGTGATCGGCCGAACTGACTCCATCACCTTATCCGCGACGGTCGCCAAGGTCTTGAGGTCCTTGGTATCCGTGACCACTAGGACAGCACGTACTGATGCAGGCAAATGATTTTGCCAAAGAATATTCAAGGTGTCGTTGTTGATCTTGTCCCTCGCTAGCTCTCTCATACGCCGGAGGAGTTGAGATGGCTTCTGGTCACCCAAATCCATTTTACCTATCAGTTTTTGGATTTGGCGTGACTCCGACTCCTCATAGATGGCCAGCAGGGTTGACTTGAGGGTCTCATACTGTCCTTGCTCAGGTGGCTTTTCCAGGAGATATGTGATTTGCTGAATCACCTGTTTTCCTAACTTGGAGACCACCAGATGAAATTTGGCAACATCAGCTAATTTTTGGTTAAAGAGCACGGATTCTATTTGGATGAACCACGTGCGCGGCTGGTCCTCCCAAAAATCTGGAATGCGGGACGAGACAGTCACTTGACCCAACTCGGAGAATTGCGCAGTCCCTGTAGCCGACGAGTTTGTTGCTGACTCCATATCTTCACTTCTTTAAAAAAAAATGTTTATACACCGGAACTTGAGACCGAATACAGAAATCTTCGACACGGCACTAAAAACGTTGGAAGGTCACCACTTTAGAGGATATTACTTCAGACTGTTACTATTAGTTCATAGGGTGACAAAGGAAACTCGGACTCCGAATCAGAAAAATTAATTTATTATAGTTAGCGCGTGTTTACATAATACCGGTCGATATCGGACTGTCTTCCGTTACACCGCATACATATGTACATACATGTAGTTACAGGTTCGCAGGGAAAATGAATATTACATTTACGAATGTAATGTAAAATATTACGATCCCTAGTGAGCTCACACTTTCTGTCGTTCAGTCATAAAAATAGGTCAAGCGACTGCAGGAGCTCTGGTTCCAACGTCTCCCTTTCAGATATCCGGCGAAACCTCGGCAGTCCCTCGGCGGTGTGAATGGTGCTGGTGGGGTCGATCGCAGCTCGATATCTGATTATACTACAACGCGCAGTGGCGCCCCCCCCTAGAGTTTAAAGAACCTCGAAGTTGTGATGCCCGGGACCCTGTACAGGCCATATGAGGGTGGCTTCTAAGACCTGCACGCGTCGATCTGGAAAGGAAAGGAGAGGGAGGGATGAGGTCAAAGAGCTCCTCAGAGCATTCACCGTGGTAAAGGCGGTAGAAAGCACTAAGGGAAGCAATGTCCCTACGTAGCTGTAACGGCTCCGGACTGGTCGTAACGTCATCGTTACCGATAATACGGACAGCACGTCTTTGCAACCTGTCAAGAGCTTCGAGCAAGTACTTGGCGGATCCGTCCCAAAGATGAGAGCAATACTCCACGCAGGAGCGCACCTGAGTCTTATACAAAAGACAACGTTGCTCCGGCGTGAAGAACCGCTTCACCTTGTTCAGGATTCCGAGTTTACGTGAGGCTGTGGTTATAATGCTCTCAATATAGCTCTTCGGGTTGAGGTCGCTGTGTATGTCCATACCTAATAGACTGAGACCAGTCTGGATGGGTAATAGGTTGCTCTGGAAGGAGGGTTGGGGTAGAAATGCGGACTTTTTAGCCGTGACAGCGCAGACCTGTGTTTTTTTGGCATTGAACTGGACCAGGTTATCAGAGCCCCATTTATAAATGCGGTCTAACTCCTCGTCCAGCTCAAAGACAATCTTCCGTCTCGACTCCACTACATCGGCCTGCTTTGCCGCAGGGTGACCCAAATAACGCCGATGTACTGTACTGTCGACTGCATAGCAATGAATGTTACCCAAGGATAACATATCATTGATATGCAGAAGGAACATCGTGGGCGATATTATAGAACCCTGCGGCACTCCGGCGTTCACCTGCAGAGACTGTGAGGCACTGCTTTCGCAGAGTACGCGAATGCTGCGCTCATGCAGGAACCCGGCGACCCAATCGCATCGGCGAGGTGGCAAGCCGTATGACGAAAGCTTGGAGAGAAGCGAACGATGCCAAACTCGATCGAAAGCCTTGGAGATGTCCAGGCTAACAGCCAGTGCTTCTCCATGCTTATCCATTGCTTCACCCTACAGGTGTGTTATGAACGCCAGGAGATCACCCGCTGATCGTTTCGGTCTGAACCCGTATTGTCGATCATGAATCAGGGAGTGATCTTCTAGGTAGCGAATGAGTTGTCTGTTTATGATTCGCTCAAAAACCTTGCAAAGGACAGAGGTGACAGCAATAGGTCGATAGTTGGCTGGGTCAGACCTATCCCCTTTTTTGGGGACCGGCTGGACGTTCGCCTTTCTCCAATCCTCCGGCACAATTCCAGTAGAGTACGAGAAGTGGTATAGGCGTGTCAGTACTGGAGACAACTCGGGAGCACATTTTTTAAGGACGACTGCCGGTATACCGTCAGGACCGCTAGCCTTCCGCACATCAAGTGACTGCAGCACGGCACGGACGTCACGTTGTCTGATTTGGACGTCAGGCATTGTGGAACCACAGTGAGGGATGGTAGGTGGTTCCGCGCCGCAGTCATCGATACGCGAATTCGCCGCAAAGAGCTTCGCTAAGAGGTTAGCCTTGTCTAGCGGCCGATAGGCCAACGAGCCATCAGGGTACCGCAGTGGGGGCAGAGAAGGCGCGCAAAAGTTGGCTTGCACCGCTTTGGCCAGTCGCCAATAACTTCGGCTACCCGTTGGGTGCGACAACAGCTCTTGGCCCACGCGACCAACGCGCTGGGCATTCGCTCTCGAGAGAGCTCTCTCGCAGACTTTGGTAGCCTTGTTGAAGACTACCTTGAGGGAAGAGATGTTACGATCGTTGAGCGTGCGAGCCTTGGTCCAAGCGCGATACGCCGCCTGTTTAAGTTCAACAGCTTTGGCGCATTCGCGATTGAACCAAGGGCGCGCCTTACTTCCGCTGACGGCATCAGTGTAGGGAATGTAATATTCCATCCCCAACATGATCTCGTCAGCGACAGCAGAGGCACTCTCCGATGGGTCCCTACCCACAAAGCAGCGCTGGCCCCACGGGGTGGACGCAAAATAGTCGCGCATACCATCCCAATCTGCCGACGAGTAGTGCCATAAACGCCGTTTAGACTCCACTGAGGGAGAGCTTTTACGGCGCAGTACGGTGGCACCAACCAGGCAATGGTCAGAAGTGCCCAACGGAGCACTTATCGACACTCTGTACGACTCTGTCGACTCGTCACCAGTAAGTCTAGCAGGGAAGGCGCTTGACCCGATATATCTGGAATCCTGGTGGGCTGGAGAACCAGTTGAGTCAGATCATGCGTGAGAGCGAATGCGTGGGCAGTTCGGCCTGCGTGATCTGTTTTGGAAGAGCCCAACCAAGTCTCATGGTGGGCATTAAAATCTCCCAAAAGTACCACATCGGCAGACGAAAACCGCTCCTGTACGTCGTTAACTGCTTGGCTCAGGTAGTCGAATAACCGAGTTGTCTCGTGGTCTCCGGAGTGGGAACGGTACAGGCAAGCGTAGACATGGCTCTCGGAACCAAGATCCACGTGTACCCATAGGATGGAGAAGGAGGGGTCAAAGTCAACTCAGTTAAAGTGGAGTAAGTAACCGTGACACGGCTTGCGTGGAGTAAAATAGAACCTCAGCACTGTCTAATTGGTGTAAGTAACCTCGATACGGCTTGTATGAAGTAAAATCAAGGACATTCAGTGTCATTAAGTAAAATAAAGCATCAACACAGTTGAACAGTTATATATCCTCGACACATCATACGTTTAGTAAGTTAAACACTGTTACAGTGGTGTCTAAGTAAGTAGTTTAGTATTTATAGAATTTCTTGTTGTAAATGGCTTTTAATTTTGTTACAATCATTATTAAAGAACCCAAGAAAAAACAATAAAAATGAGGGTAGATAATTTTAATGATAAATGATCTTAGTTCCTTACAACTATGATACATTCCTTAATAGTTAATTTTCCTGGTAAATTAGCGTTATGTTTCAATACCTGCGTGTCGTAATATCGTTGATACAACATTTATCACTATTCACCGACACCGATGATGATAAAAGCCTACGTTTTTGGAATTAAAAAAGATTTCCTTTCTTCACGAAGAATACCATAATGATCACTGTCTCTTAACTTCGAACTTTAACATTTTCCCATCATATTAAATACAAATTTAATTTCGTTACGAAAAGTACGTGTGATTCCGATAACACAAAAACACTTAATGACGTCTCGTGAAGCGGGGTTGCCAGTGCAGGGAATGGAAATAAGATATTTCTTTTTAGGATATATCTAAAAGTGTGAAGAAGATAGCACCATCTCATGTACTGCTGCATGTAATAAGTAATCGTCTTCGGTTGAGACCCGAAGTATAATTTTGTTTTTGCATTTCATATCGATGTCTGATTTATGTAGAGGACCTATAATTGTTTTATTATTTTTTAAGCCATAAATTATAAACTTTAAATTTGGATTATTATATTCGAAGATCTTTATATCGCGAAAAGTAACAGGAAAACACATTCCAGAAATATTAAACAACTCACGATAATGAGGATAACATGAAACTCTTTCTGCATGTGTCCTAGCTGGGTGGAGAGCAGCTGTCACGCACCATAAAAAACAACACTGATCTTTATTAGCAATATTAAGACATGCCTTTTTTAATTGAATTGATTTAGGCAATGGAATGAAACTTGAGCCTCCAAGTGGCTGATATTTGTTAAGATTGACCTCAATATGCCAATTGTTTAAAAATGTCCATCCATTATCACGATCTTCAAATTCTTCAATGCGTTTTTTTAGGTTATTAACTGCCTCAGAGTACATATTTTCAAAGTCGTAATTGTAGTATAATATTTTATTATTCGTTCCGAACGATTTAATTGATTGTGAATTATCTTTAAATTGTAAAAATGCTGCAAATAATTCAAAATTTATTTTCGCACATGTATGTTTTATAAGAAATTCATCTAAGAGCGACTTTAATTTGTTACGTATTCCATCTAAAGACCTATCCACTGACGTTAACTGAAAATCTTGTATGGCTACTATTTTATATGTCACGATACGATTGCGAAATGCGGATGTAACTATTTCAATACCTTCACTATGTTTTATTGACTCACAATTTTGCTTATGCAAGTTACTTCTCAAATGACCCACCCACGATTTACTATGGATTGACGTGTTACATGTCGTACAGAAAGGCATTTTAATTACGATTAAAATATATTTTAACGGATGAGTTAAATGATCAATCAATGTCTTAACCAAATGAATATATTACTTAAGTATGTGCTACATTCAGAGTTCGAACCTAATAATAATGAAATAAGTACCTATAACATATAAAAATTATAATAATTTAAAATAATTTTATCAGAATAGTAAACTGGTTCCGAATTCTCAAATACCTCCCAGGCTTGTGCCAGGAAGCCCTGCAGTGCTTCCCTAACGGAGAGGTGTCGTCACACTGCAACCTTACCGACGCTAGCGCTGTCTTAAATTAAATTAAAATTAATTTTTTTTTATTTTTCCACCAGAATATTACATGCTTTGCTTAAACAACGAAGTAAATGTTGCTTACAGGTAAAAATTAGAGTGAGAAAAAACATATAATATTGGGAGGACTGGAGCCCAAGATAGGATAAACCTGGATTTCAGGTCTCCAGGATCCTCGCCCGAACTTTAACTACGTTTAACAATATAGCTTAGATAATAATATAAGAAAAAAATAAAAATAAAATAACAGTAATAATAAGACACAAAAATTAATGTGAGTTTGTCTATGTGTACATACTTGTGTACATATGGTGTGTGTGAGCATGTACATGCATGGTGTGGGTTCGAGTGAGCGTGTGTGTGTGAGAGAGCGGGTGTGTGCACGTGTAGATGATGGTGAGTGTGAGTGAGCGTGTGTGTGCGTGTTGTGTGAGTGGACATGCGTTTGTAAACGCGTTAATCTGTGTGCGAGTGGGTGCAGGTGCCTTTAAGTGTGTATATTTCAATTTATTTGTCATCTTGTCTTGTATCGAACCTCGACGGGGTTTGACACGTAGTCATTCGTTTTGTAGACCTTCAGGTCTACAAAAAAATCACCGCTGCTCACTGCAGTGCGGCGAGAAGTTCCCGTCGAGACCCGGCTGGCAAACGATGATGTCGCTGTTCCAGCACTCGGCTTCGGTCGGCTGCTAGCAGTTTCCTCCGACCGCAAAATATTGAAGAGGTCACGCTTCGGCTGTTTTCTGTAAATTATTATATGAGTATATTAGATATAAGTAAAGTATTATTCAGCCCGGTGTCAGACATCGACGACAAGGACATGTACTTGAAGAGGTCTATGACCCACTGCTAGGCAAAGGCCTTCATCATTAAACTCAAGTCATCACTACAATTGATGGGTAATGGCTTAATCAGCATGCTTGTCAAATGTGGGTTGGTGATCACAAACCCAGCTATGCATCGAAAAATCCGAAACACACTTTGTCCGACCTGGGAATTGAACACGGAACATTCAGGTATCGAACCGAGCGCTTTGCCACTCAACCACTGATGTGTTGACGAAAGCATTGTTCTAGAAACATTTAATTTTATAACACTGTACTGTGGCAAGGTACTAAATATATATATAATTTGGACTTATTAAAGTTGTATTTAATTTGCTGTTTTTATTATTTTTTATTTTTATGAATTGTTTTGAATGTAGCTAATGTTATTTTTTTTTGTTAATTAATGTAATTGGTTTTTACTGTTTTAATTAAATAAATAAATAAATTATAAAGAACACAGTTGAGTTGTTTTCATAAGTTACTACTAAACCAGAACCAGACTTGGAGTTAATAATGATAAGTAATAACAAATTTACCTGCGGGAGCCAGAGACAGTCTCATGAGACGAAGTCTCACAGGTTTTAGCAGTTTTGCGTTTGGTTGTGGCTGACGAAGACTTGCTCTTCTTTTTAGGAGGAGGTACCTCCGAAATCACGGAAGGTGCTTCGTACTCGGAGTCAGACCTATGAAATAAATAAATAATGTTTTAGACTACATTCGAACCTGTAAGCTTATTTAAACGTAACAACAAAGTTTGTGTTTTCGTTGGCTGATACAAAACTGGTTGGTATACAAGTTTTCGTATTTGATAATTAATGCAAATTGACTATCGAAAACACAAACTTATACGCAAAGACAACTCGCTGTAAAAATATAAATATTTAAAGGTTTTATTTTACTTACGCACATTGTTAAATTGATGAAGATATTCACTGAATAACACTTAAACACACTGTTGAACCGTTTAAAAAATGACTTTATATTTATCACTAAAATCGAATTAAAATTATAACTGTGTAACAAGCACACCCAAATTCATGAAAATTATAATGATTTTTTTTCGATGCCAGTGGTTTTATGCAGAAAAAAGTCCATTGTCAGCAAAAAGTGGTCAAGCGTGAGTTCTAATGACGTAAAAATAATATTAATTGTATTTTTAAAATGTGTTTTTTATGCCTAAGAAATAAGACAGCACTTAGTCATTATTAATATAATCATAAATTAAAAATATATTTATGACTTGTTGTTGACTGTGACTTCGTTCGCGTAGAAACTATGTGACTATGTAGGTACTACATAAAACTTTCTAAAAATGTAATCTAGAATAAGCCTTATAATATAATATCAGCTATCTGCTAGTCAAAGTATCATCAAAATCAGTCCAACCGTTTCAGAGATTAGCTGAAACTAATAGACAAGAGAAGCAAACCCTGGAATATTATTATATTGAAATGAAATATACATAATTAACATTTTAAATGCTTCACATTATTCTATTAAACTTAATTATATTTATGACTTGCTGTTGACTGTGACTTCGTTCGCGTAGACATTAAGTAACTATGTAGGTACCTACTACATAAATATATCCTATGTAGGTACCTACTACATAAATATATCCTATGTAGGTACCTACTATATAAATAGATACGAATCCAGTATTATCGCATTTAAAAATAAGTTAAAACAACATCTTATTCAAAAAGCATACTATTCTATCAAAGAGTTTATGTCCGAAAGATAGATCTCACATTTGGTTGCGTTTTGGATTGTTAGATTGTATTTTGAGTTGTTCGAGTTCTAAATGACAAGCCTTACCGGGTCATGTAGCTTCATGTGTCTCACTCATGACTTACATCATGTTTATTTTATCATAGTTTCTATAGTATTATGCATAATTATTTATACACAGTATCATGACTTTCAATAAAATTGCAAATCTTTATTTAATGAATTCAATATTTTAGCTAAATAACTTGAATTGTATTGAGGTAATTTGTATTGATTGTTTTGTCTTTTTTTATTGTTTTATCGATTTACTGATTTAATCTGTTTTTTATTTGTATTATTTATTTATTGGATTGGTATGAATATATGTAAATGTAATTTAATGTCGATAGATTTTTAACTTCTTGACATATTTTAGATTATAATATTGTTATTTAATATTTAATGAGCTCTTTCCACTTGCTGCGCCCTTACAGGGTGTCACATAAACTGCACAATTTTGTAACAACTTGTTTACTTTGTGACATGCAATAAATGAAATGAAATGAAATGATAAAACTTTCTAAAAATGTAGTCTAGATTAAGCCTTATAATATAATATCAGCTATCTGCTAGTTAAAGTATCATCAAAATCAGTCCAACCGTTTCAGAGATTAGCTGGAACAAATAGACAAGAGAAGCAAACCTTGGAAATATTATTATATTGAAATTAAAATATACATAATTGACATTTTAAATGTTTCACATTATTTTTACTACTTTGCAATATTATTCGATTAAACAATCGTCTTTGTAATATTATCGCAGCCGCTGTTTGTGTAATTGCTGTCTTTGCAGTATAACTAGCAGAGACGTGTTCCTACGAGTTTTCGATAATAAACATCGATTTGTATGTAGGTCATACCTATTTACTTTTCATACTAATACTTGTTTTTAATTGAGTTATATATTGGAGTTAACTTCAAAATATAGCACCGATAAATTTATATACTTACATATTATTATGTGTTATTTATTATTAAACAGTTCTATAGTTCATGAAATTGTGCTCTTTTTTAGGTAAGGTAAGTATCTATCATTTTATCTTATCTAAACGAAATAGAAATAACAAGAAAGATACTATATTTTGATAGGTACTGAATCTCCTTTTTATGTAGACTAGTTTTGTTATTATTTTTAAATTTCATACTAATTGATTGATACTTCAAATTTGAAATATAGATTACACAACATCGATTTATGTTTGAGCATCGATTACTCGGATGTATGATCAGTGATATAAGCAGCTCTATTGCAACGCGTGGGGTTCATATTCGTTTCATTCGCTTCCCACGTTTTGAACCATTACGCGACGCGCAAGGCACCGACACGCTACGCTACGTAACGTGTGTTTCATCATCATCATCATCAGCCTATACTAGTCCACTGCTGGACATATGCCTCTCCAAGTGCATGTGTTTATAAATCTATAATTAATATAGAAAGTGTCTAATTCAACTAGAACTATATGAATTGTAAAAAGAAGAAAATCATGTAAGTATATACATAATAAGATAATATTTTTCGTCTTAAAAAATGTTTAACATATCAAAAATATTGTTTAAACACTTTTGTTTATACATTGAATCTAGAAAAATCTCAAAGAATAAATGATTCGAGTCGCAGTATTATGCAAAGCTAATCATTTTCTTTGCCTTGTTAGTAATTTTAATATAAAAATGGTCACTTTTACTCGATGTTTCAATGATTGAAGTATCTATAATGTACAAGAATAATTTCTCATAATAAAATTCTCATCTAAGGAGAAAATTCACTGGCATTGATAGTATTTACCTACCAAGCTTTTTGAAGTTAAATTGTTGTAAAAACCCATAAAATGTATTTAAATCTTTTAGGAAGTTTACTTTTACAGTAACATGTTTTTGTGTCCGTCACAAATGATTTTAATGTCCATGTATTATTTTAAGGTCCTGGAGAGTGGAATCTTTTCAACCTGTGTGCAAATATTGCAACCAAGCGGAAGCTCATCTTATAATTTGTAAGTTTTTGAATAAATAAATATTGAACAATATCAGACATATTTAATTACATAATTAAACATGTTTTTTTTTCAGATGTTGATAGATGAACCTGCTATCAGCGTGTCTCGTTGAAAAAAAGATATTTTTTTTTATTTTATGAATGTTTGTATGACTAATATTAATATAAAATAATTAATAAATACAATACAACCCATCCCAAATCCTATAAAGGTAGGCTATCACATACTAAGTTTACATACAAGTAGGTAGGTATACATGTGGTAGCTGAGGTAATGGTAACGTTATTTATCAGTAATGCTACTTGGTACGGTTGGTAAGGTTGGTATTTGGTAAGGTTTTGCTAAAGGTAAAGTTTTTTTTTTTCTGACCATGTATTGCTGTCTATAGACAGAAGTAGATTCGTTTAAGCAAGTAGCAGTTTAGATTTGTCTCATTAGGTAGGTCGGTGTTCGGTGTGTGATCTTACCACAGGGCTCGCACCGTCGCCTGATAGGAATCTGTTCGGTGCGTGATCTTACCCACGGGCCGCAGGGAGTTACTTACCATGGTTTCCCCCAACCGAACAGTTAGGAGGTGTTCGGTGTGTGATCTTACCACGGGCTCACACCGACACCTGATAGGAACTATTTGGTGCGTGATCTTACCCACGGGCCGCAGGGAGTTACTTACCATGGTTTCCCCCAACCAAACAGTTAGGAGGTGTTCGGTGTGTGATCTTACCACGGGCTCGCACCGTCACCTGATAGGAATCTGTTCGGTGCGTGATCTTACCCACGGGCCGCAGGGAGTTACTTACCATGGTTTCCCCCAACCGAACAGTTAGGAGGTGTTCGGTGTGTGATCTTACCACGGGCTCGCACTGACACCTGATAGGAACTGTTTGGTGCGTGATCTTACCCACGGGCCGCAGGGAGTTACTTACCATGGTTTCCCCCAACCGAACAGTTAGGAGGTGTACGGTGTGTGATCTTACCACGGGCTCGCACCGACACCTGATAGGAACTGTTTGGTGCGTGATCTTGCCCTCGGGCCGCAGGGAGTTACTTACCATGGTTTCCCCCAACCGAACAGTTAGGAGGTGTACGGTGTGTGATCTTACCACGAGCTCGCACCGACACCTGATAGGAATCTGTTCGGTGCGTGATCTTACCCACGGGCCGCAGGGAGTTACTTACCATGGTTTCCCCCAACCGAACAGTTAGGAGGTGTTCGGTGTGTGATCTTACCACGGGCTCGCACCGACACCTGATAGGAATCTGTTTGGTGCGTGATCTTACCCACGAGCCGCAGGGAGTTACTTACCATGGTTTCCCCCAACCAAACAGTTAGGAGGTGTTCGGTGTGTGATCTTACCACGGGCTCGCACCGTCTCCTGATAGGAATCTGTTCGGTGCGTGATCTTACCCACGGGCCGCAGGGAGTTACTTACCATGGTTTCCCCCAACCAAACCGTTTTTTTTTTTTCGTGTGGCAACATTTTTGCTAACAGCTGTTCTAAGTTTGCTCCCGTGAATTTTAACAAATTTATTATTTTTTGATGTAAATATTGACCCCCTTTCAATTATTCACCTGATATTGCACAACTAAACGTTTAACAAAGTGTTTTTTGTGTCTCTAAGTGCTACTTATTGTGAATCATAAAACTTCAATCGAATCGGCGAATGACAGTTCATTATTCGAATTGTTGTTGGTAATGATTGTGTTATTTCATTGTTTTCTCTTTACAAGGTAGTATTTTTATCATTATTTATGCATTCTAAATTAACATACTTTTAAAGAGAACATTTTAGTTAAGTACACCTTTATTTTATTTGCTAAAAAGGATACTTCTCTTTTTTTTTTAAATTTCAGTTAACTTTATAACATTGGTTGAGTATCTCCCTCGTTCTAATTGCTATAAGTACATTAAACATTTTATCAATTCAAAATGTATACTGGTACTAGAAAGGCCTTGGCTCGTCAGGAAGAGTCTAAGCTCCACCTGGCTTTGCAGGAATTGAAGGCATCCAAGGAGTTAATCAAACAATTGAATAGGGAAAGAGATGACAATGAAAAGGAAATGTTGGACTTACTGGATAGAAACAATAAATTGAAAAAAGAGATGTCTTCATTACATTCTGAGTGTAATTGTATTAATGAGGAACGGGACAAGCTTCAGTTGTTAGTAGACGGGTTCGACCAATGCAGGGATGAGTATGAGCAGGCCCTTGTGCGTATCTCTGGGTTGGAAAGGCAGTTACATGAGGCTAATTGTAGTATAAGTACTCTAGAATGTGACAAATTACAAGTAACTGCCATACAGAACCAAAGTCTGTTCGATGAGTTAGTTAGCTGTGCGCCTGAAATAGTTTCTGCTTCATTTAATATTAATCCTTTGGTAACAATTGACTTAACAAAGGAGGATAGTATTTATTCCAGTGCCACTATCCAGCCTGTTAAATGTAGCAGAAATAAATTAAAAAAATATATTAAATTAAATAAATGTATTAAGAAAACTCAACTTTTAATGAAAAAAAAGTCTGTATGAAGAAAAATGTAACATTAATTAAAGAAAGATTACAATTAGTTAATAAATTAAATGAGTGTTCATCATTATTAGAAAACAATAAATTAAAATATGACATTGAAATTGAAAAATTAAATTATAAGTTAACTAGTTTGCAGGAGTCATTAACAAGTATGACTACAAGGTATGAGTCCTCAAAGAAGGAGATTGGGGAATACATACTAGCCCTAAATAACCTTTTGGATAGTTCTCGGACTGAGAACTTTGATAATGAGTCTAGGCAATCCCTGGCGGCAGGCCTGGCTGCCTCGGAGCATTCCATGTCCATACCAGTGTGTGATCCCTCACCTCCTAAGCAGCTATGCCATGGTTTGTCCAATTTGAATTCCAATATTTCTTACCAAAAAGACAATAAATGTACTAAAAGTAGCACTCTAATGTTTAGTGATGAAATTGGAAGAGGGTTGGGTCAATTTTTAAACACTGAGGGGCAAACTGTCTTAAATTATTGTATGCCTGGTTTGACATACCATGATATAATGAAAAAATTGATTTCACATGACCTTAATAATGTAGAAACTGTTATTATTTTAATTGGGAAAAGGGGAAATGTGAACAAAAAAATATTAGTTAACTTTTATGAAAAATTACTTTCTTTAAATATTTCAAAAATTATAATGTTCACACTTCCTTACAGTAAAAACTTGCCACACGAAGAAAATAATTATAGATTTAAGCTTAATTTGACATTGAATACAATGGCTTTCTATGAAAAGAAAGTAGAATTAATAGACATAAATAAATTATTAGATAATAATTTTATATTGACAAAAGATAAATATTATCTTAAGACTTATTTTAAGCGACAGATAGCAAATTCGCTATCATTTTCTTTAAGTATTTAGCCAATAGCATGGCTAGCTCAGCGGCTTCTATTGAGCTGCAACATACTGACATGCCAATTCAGACTTTGGAATATGTTCCAAATAATTTAAATTAGATTATAAGACAATAGAGGACACCTCTAGCAAATTATTGGAATTAAATTATAAGACAAAAGAGGAACTCTCTTGCAAAATGTTTGCAAATAAAATGAAATTAAATCAATGTAAAAATAGCTTTATAAAAAGTCCCGGTCAATCATTAAATTTAAAAAATGTAGAATCTTTGAACATTGTTCACCAGAACATCCAAGGAATGATGGGCAAAGATTTAAAGATTGAATTGTTCATGAACTGTAATAATATTGATATTCTTTGCATTACCGAGCACTGGCTTAGAGACCATCAGTTCATGTTCAATTTTAAGAATCATTTGGTAGGAAGTTCGTTCAGTCGAGGAAATGCAATACATGGTGGCTCCTTAATTATTGTTAGTAAAAAGTTTAAATTAAAAGAACGCAAAGACATAGTGAGCCTCTCGGTTGAGCGAACAATAGAAATAGCTTGTGTGGAGTTGGAGCAGTTTGTTGTGATAAGTGTATACAGACCTCCTTCAGCATTGTATGATCTTTTTGAAAAAGTTATGGATGAGACATTGCGTAAGGTCCGCAATGTAGGTAAAATAATAATTGCTTGCGGTGATTTTAATATAAATTTGCTAGAAAACTCCACATTGTCAACTAAAATTAAAAACTTATTTCTATCATACAATTTGAATAATTTATTTTTGGAGCCGACAAGAATAACTGCCACTTCGGCCACCTGTATTGATAACATATATACAAATGTAAAACCACTGGCTAAGCAAATTATTAATAACCTGGACTCTGATCATTGTGGCCAAATGGTCAGCTTTCCACACCAGCGTAAGCAAGTGATGAAAAAGAATATCACTGTTGTGCCAAAAACTGCAAGTCGGTTGGAACGCTTTAAAAGCAATCTAGATACAAAATTAAATTATTTAGAATACAATGACAACCCTGATGTCTTTTATAATGATTTTTTTAACATATATTGTTCAGAATTTAATAAATCTTTTGTTCCAAAAAAGATCTCGGTTAGTGGTACTGCATCTTTTAATGAATGGGCTACAATTGGTATTCACAAAAGTAGGAAACGCCTTTATGAACTTTATGGTGAACGCAACTATAACACCAGCGACGACTTCAAATTATATGTTAAAAATTATTCAAAGTTATTTAAAAGAGTATGCCGATTAGCCAAGGCAAACTATCTGAGTTCTAAGATTAAGAATAGTAATGACAAAATAAAAATGACATGGAATATTATAAATAGTGAAACAGGAAAGGTCAGGAGTCGTAATAATGAGTACAATTTAAATTGTGATAATAAAACCTTGACTTCTGATGCTGATGTTGCTGCAGCATTTGAGAGGTTTTTTACTGACATTCCAGTTTCAACTACAAAAGCCTTGATTTCCTCCCCCACTGTAGCTGAATCTGTTTTGAAGGAGAATGTGAAAGATTGTGAAAGTAATTTCAGTTTTCAAAAAAATTGTGTTATAGATATATTAAAAACATTTAACACTCTCAATAAAAAGAAAACTGCTGATCTGTAGGGTAATTCCGTGGATGTCGCTAAATCAGTAATTATGACAATAGCTCCAGTTTTAGCTTGCATATTTAACGAATGCATTGACTGTGGTGTTTTTCCTGACCTAATGAAACATAGCAAATTAATTCCATTGTTTAAACCAGGTAGCACTTCTGACCCCTCTAATTTTAGACCTATTTCTGTGCTACCCACATTTAGTAAAATTTTTGAAAAGTTGATGCTAGACCAAATTCAAATTCATTTTCATAGAAATAAACTTTTACATTGTAAACAGTATGGTTTTACTAGGGGTCGCTCAACAACTGACGCCGGTGTTGAGCTTTTAATCCAAATATTTGATACCTGGGAGGAATCACAGGATGCCCTAGGGGTATTTTGTGATTTATCCAAGGCTTTCGATTGTGTTTTACATGAAACTTTGGTCAGGAAGCTTAACCACTATGGAATTAGGGATGCTTCTTTGAGCCTTCTAATCTCATACTTGAGTAACAGGATTCAGAAGGTCGACATTAACGGTAAAAGATCTCTGGGATCAGTGGTGACAATGGGAGTTCCGCAGGGTTCAATACTAGGTCCATTCTTGTTTTTGGTTTATATTAATGACTTACCTTATTTTGTAAAAGACAGTCATGAGATAGTATTGTTTGCTGATGATACTTCACTTTTATTCAAAGTGAAACGACGACACCCAAATTATGACGATGTGAATAATGCGATCTCAAAGATTGTTCACTGGTTTAGTGTAAATAACTTGCTATTAAACGAGGGAAAAACCAAATGTGTAAGATTTGTATTGCCTAATGTTAAGCAAGTAACAACTAGTGTACAAATTAAAGATAAGAATGTGAATCCTGTGGACACCACTGTGTTTCTAGGCATCACGTTAGATGCCAAGCTTCAGTGGGACCCACATATAGCTAAATTGTCGAATAGACTTAGCTCTGCGGCTTATGCAGTAATGAAGATCCGTCAGTTAACTGACGTTGATACATCCAGATTAGTTTATTTCAGTTACTTTCATAGTGTAATGTCGTACGGCATTTTACTGTGGGGAAATGCTGCCGACATTCAAACTATCTTTGTGCTTCAGTAGAGGGCTATTCGAGCAATATATAACCTAAAGGCTGGCGACTCTCTCAGAGAGAGATTTAAGAATATAAATATAATGACAGTTGCATCACAATACATTTATGAAAATTTAATTTATGTTCATAAAAATACTGGAATGTTTTCAAAAAACAGTGATATTCACAATGTAAACACTAGAAGTAAGAACAAATTAGCAGTACCTTATACTAGGCTCCATAAAATAAATAATTCTTTTAGGGGTCTGTGTGTAAGATTTTACAACAAAGTACCAAATGATATTCAGAAATTAGATCTTAATAAATTTGAAATCAAAATCAAAGAAAAGCTTTATAAAAAAGCTTATTATAAAGTGTCAGATTACACAGAAGACAAAACAGCTTGGATCTGAAATGCTCCAAGCACTCCAACAGCTATTTCTAATTGTCTTTATTTAATGATACTACATTGTATGTATTGTAATTTTGTATTGCATAATTTTTTTTTATTTTTAAATTCATATTTTGTATTGACCTGGTAACGACATACTCTTTTTTTTGTTTGTAAATGTCGTTGCTTTTGTGCGCTGTGGTTTCTTGCGCCCATTCTTTGCCACAGTTAAAAAATTATGTCCTGAATGGGTGGTAGGTTAAAAAAGATTTGGACGATTCAAAGTACTTATTAATTGAGTTTATTGAATAAATATATTTTGACTTGACTTGAACAGTTAGGAGGTGTTCGGTGTGTGATCTTACCACAGGCTTGCACCGTCACCTGATAGGAATCTGAAAGGGATCACCAATATGAGTACGCAGTAAGTGAGGGCTCGTGCCGAGCCCTCACTTACTGCGGTGGGGTAGAATGCCCAATAACTACCTACTATTATCAATCCGTACCAAGTGGAATAAAGATCAGCAAGATATAGCTTTGGATGATGTCGTGATCATACATGAAGATAACCTGCCAGCAGGAAGGTGGGCTATGGGTCGCGTAGTGCAACTACATCCTGGATCCGATGGGCACGTGTGTGTGGTCACATTAAAAACCAAGAACGGTTACTTGAAACGCCCCATAGTAAAATTATCAATGTTACCCGTTAGTAAACAATCAAATCAAACTGAGTAAAACACAGTATCGCCGTCTGATAACCTAAGGACGCAAACGACACTTAATTCCGAGCAGGAATCAAATAGCATACTTCATAAAATGCTAAATAATTCGTGCGCAGCGACCGAGCACTCGTAATCGAAATCCAGCAAGCAAGCAAAACACACTCGTTGCAATTACAATGGCTATATTTTATTTATTGATAATGATTTCTTCATGTTTAAGTCAGAAGATCGTCCCTTTAAATGAAAATCAAGGTCTCTATTTTGATAAAGTGGCAAACATGCAGCTGATAAGAGACGAATGGCAGATCATTATATACTACGACATGGATCCCTATTGGGAAGGGACCAATGCCTACATAAAATATCAAGAACACTTAGCAGAAACCTGTCCGAAAATCAAAGAGAAATCGCATTGTGACGTCATTATGTTACAATTAAATCAAGTGTTCTCCGAACTCCAATACCATAACGGCCTTTTAATGATGAACAAGCAAGGACGCATCAGACAGAGGCGCG
Source organism: Scoparia ambigualis (assembly GCA_963921215.1). Taxonomy (NCBI): domain Eukaryota; kingdom Metazoa; phylum Arthropoda; class Insecta; order Lepidoptera; family Crambidae; genus Scoparia; species Scoparia ambigualis. The sequence goes on along the minus strand of OY992503.1, from coordinate 45,866,727 downwards.
GCCTTATCAACGGAGTGGGCAGCATAGCCCGCAGTCTGTTCGGCGTACTCGATGAGCAATTCGCAGAACAATACACACATGACATCAGCCTTATCTACCAAAATGAAAACCACTTAGCAAGTCTTTGGAAGAATCAAACATCTATCATAGAAGCCGAGTACAACCTCTTGAAAAGATCTGAGTTAAACATACAAAAGCAGCATAAAATGTTCAACCAACATATAGTAACCCTCGAGAAAGCTTTCATTTAACACCATGGAAGCAGAAATCACGAAACTGGACTATGCAAATGAATTTATATTGTCGTCAATCTCAACGAACAACATGCTATATATTCTGAAAAACATACAAGACACTTTACTCGAGCTGATAACCAACGTGTATAGCGGCAAGTTCAATGTTCATCTCATCACGCCACAGCAATTACAGAAGGAACATAATTATCAGGACAACTTGCCAAAGATTTATCTCTACCCATCAACAATATACAAGCAGATCTACAAGGCATTTATCATCTTTTAAAAGTCAGAGCAAGGATGACAGAAGAATATTTATTATTCGAGATCAAGGTACCTCTAGTTAGCCGAGACAACTATGACCTATATAAATTAATTGCCATCCCGAAGCAAGTGGGAGTCAATATGGTCACCCTACTACCCATCTCAGTGTATGTAGGCATGAATCTAAAGAAAGACTCATACTTACCTGTGAAGCAAGAAGATCTGGAAGCCTGCCTTATACACGATGAATCAACATTCTTCTGCCATCTAACAACACCTATATACAAGATGAAGTCGGATACAGATCTATGTATGGGAAATTAAAAAAATCAATGTCAAACAAGAACTGAAATTTGCAAGAATAAATGGATAAGCTTGTACAAGATTAACACATTTATTTATTTCTGTTGCAATCAATGCCAGCTGAGAATCATTTGTGGCGATCAAGTTACCGCAAGCCAGCTGACCGGCACAAACATTATGAGTTTAGCAGAGGAGTGCATCATAAAGACAAACAACTTCACTGTTTATACACATAAAAATTTAAAAAGCAACTTATCTCTGAAACCAGAACTACAACAGTTAGACGTACCGCCAATCAACAGCATCATCAATGTCACGTTAAAATCTACTAGCATCGAGGAAACTACAAAGCGAGAAACGGAACAGCTTCTGAACGAATTGGGTCACAAAATAGAACAGCTCAAGGAAAGCGGCGTTCTAACAGAAAACATAACTTTCCATGACATCCATCACTACGCATTGATATATGGTTTATTAGCAGTAGCAGTAGTAGCCGGAGTGTTGTGGCGCCGCCGACTCAACCGCCAGCGAGCGGCCGCCGCCGCCGCCGCCGCCGGCGCCGTGGACGCAGAGGACGCCACACCGACTCCGACGTCTGCGCCCCTACCCTTCGTCGAGCCAGCACAACGGCTGCTGCCCGACGCAGCAGCAAAACCATCGACTTCATTGGATAAGGGGACAACCCCTATTCTTAGAAAAATTGTATTTAAAGAAAACTCCGTATAGACTCTAAGCAATGAAATATTTAAGTTTAATTATTTAGCAATGAAATATTTAAGTTCAATTATTTAGCAATGAAATACTTAAGTTAACTATGTAATTAATTATTTAAGTTTGAAGTATTAGTATCATGTCAGTTATCATTTTTCTCGGCCGGCAGCATGTACGGTTATTCACCGCACATTAGGTATTTGCACATCAGCGTTTTTATAATTGTAGCAATAATTAATTTATAGTTTTTAGTGTGTAATCAAGTATCGCTGCCGATCGTGCGCTCGTTATAATCAGCAGTTTTATTAATAGCATTATTGTAGAATCGTAATAAACAAATTATTTTTCTCTTTAAGTTTTATCATTCATACAAATAGCAACAGATATCTATCATCAAACATTCAAGGTGTATGGGTTTAGCAAGAACTCATACATACAGATGGTATTTAAGCCTTCCAACCAGCATCTTCTCGAAGATCTTGCCGAGTACGGGAAGAATTTCTATAGGTCTGTAAGATTTTTGCCAAAAGTTTACAATCATACTTTGAACTTTAACCCCTTGATATAAGCGTTTAAACCAATGAAAATTTTTTGGGTAATTCATCCTTTTAAGAGTAAACTTTTTGCGAGTGGTGAAATTGCGAGGCACAATGAGCTTGATCCCATTCAAAAGTTCAGCCGAGTCAACATCACTCTTTAATATTTTGGACAGGTACGTTACGTAAGCGATGTCTCTGCGGATCTTAAGAGGTAGCAAATGTTGTCTCGTACACTGCTCAACATATTATTAGTATTGTCATGAACTCCGGTTTTAAATTCTAAATATTTCATGAACCATTTTTGTATGGACTCTAGACGGTCGATGTATGCAGAGTACCGTGAATTCCAGACCTGCGAACCGTACTCTAGGATACTTTGCACAAGAGAATACTAAAGAACTTTTATGGTTTTAGTTTTTTTAAATTGAGAGCAAGATCTCATCAAGAAACCTAGTGTCTTTGAAGCTTTTTTCTCTATATGTTCAACGTGTTGGTCATATAGTATGTTGGAGTCTTATAATTTTTTTATTATTTTATAAACAAGGACACCACCACGTTGGGCGCCATTGAAAACTAGTGTTTTCCTAGAGGTAGAAACCAATATAGTTTTTTCTAATAAGTGAAATGTGGAAAATTGTTGTTTAACCAAATGAATGCTGGGAAAGAAATCATAGATGATAATTTGTCTCAAAGCCAAACTCTTTTATTTCATTTCTTAATACATGGATAGTCTAGAAATAACGACGGTATTTATTCCATATAATATTACCTGATATCAGAGGATTTACTTCTATAAGTTATTTCTACCCGGCTTAATCTAGATACAAAATTACCTACACGAATTAAATTAAATGTAACTCTAATGCATGAGATATTACGAGGAACTAACTTTATTGGAGATCCAGCATCAATTTAGGTGTTATGCAAAAGACTTTTACTCTCAAGGTCGCTTTATGTTGATTCGCGACTGCAATCAAATTATCCCAAATCTCAATAGCTATTTATGTTAATCATTTAGGTACATTAAATTCTACGGTAAACTAACATCATCCTGCCAGACGATCCCGGCATCCAGAACGGTGGCGGCCTGGAGAGAAACCCTCGGGTGACGGTCCAGGCGTCCAAAGAACGAATATGGAGACTGACCTGAAGATCGATGGCGATCCTTCCTTTACCTGGCTAGAGAGCTGCACAGGTGACTGCCATCAGGTTTTCAGCAATCCACGGGGACCGGAGGTAGTTACGTATATTACCGAGACATTTCTTCCAAAATTGAACAAAATAAGGTGCAAGACCTTTCAAGGAACCATTGTAAAAATGGAACTCGTTAAAATGTTCTAACTAGGAGTTAGAAAGAACATTTATAAAAAAAGGAAATAAAAATACCCATCTGGAACAATAAACATGTGGTTAGTCAGAAGAGTATGATTTTGCAGATTTTAAATTGGAAATTTAGAGAATCGTTGAACTTACTGCCGATGTCTGCCGTTCCCGCTTCTACATCTCCTGCGGGTCGTTCATCTCCAGACAATGCAACATCCCCTTTCCACCCTGTAAAAACCACATGGCATGTTTTTTCCAAAAGACAATAACAAAATAAACGATTTGAATGCTCCGCAAAGAACTTACCAATAAATTACATCGACATTTTTTTTAACCCTTTACATTCCGGGGCCGATGTATTTGGATTCTTGGTAGCCCTGGGGCTCCGCCCTTGTCTACTTTTAAATCCTGTTTTCGCGTTCTCCGAGACGAATCAAAACCTCAATTACAAATGACAATCACTCCTGCAGATGACATCACAAATATCAAATTGTTTTTTTCCGTTCTTTTCTAGGAACAGGTCAGAGACCATACAGCCAAGAATCAACTTTATTTTTACTAGGTAAATTCTCACTACGTTTTCGGAAAGACCAAACGCATCGATTAAATCGAATTCTACTTATCCCGTGAGACTGCTAGCGCCATCTATTGAGGTAATACAGAACTAAAATCAACGAGACCAATAAGTTTGCTATAAATTTTTTATTATTTTATAAACAAGGACAACGTTAAAAAAAATTGTTTGCCTGTAAAGTCGGTTTTACGGGCGAAGATTTTACGTGACAACGTCTTTTTCTCGGTAGAATATTTATTGATATGAATATAATTAAATTGCACAATAGGAACAAGTAATTGAATGAAAATAAGAATTGCACAAATTTATCATAGTTGAGTGGGAGAGAGACGCAAGGCATTCGGCGGGCCTCTCTCTCGTTCGGTGACTCATCGTAACGTTACCCAGCGTTACACTTTTTCATAAGTGACTCCCAGCCGCAACCTAATTTAAGACGTTGTCACGTCAAAATACAACGTTACAATACACCCCCTCCAACGAAAGTTCCGAGCGTAGTGAGAAACTACGCTGCCCTCAGCGTCACTAAAGAAAAATCCTACCTAAGGAGTGTACCAACATTGATCACATCAATTAAAACGAACCCACGTCGAAACAAGACAGAACTCATTTGTTAAAAAAAAATCTTGGAAATGAGACAAAAACTTAACCTAAGGATTTGCCTTGGCATAGCCAGAGCTCCGAAGAGACACCGACCCACATTCGTGCCTACGGCATGGTGAGTAAACAACGTACTTACCAAAAAAATCACCATAACCTGATAAAACCACCACCAAAACAAGCTACGGCATGGTGGGTAAACAAATTACCAGCAAACACCCTACCACAGTAGCCTTATCAAAACTCTAACTAAACCAACTAAAAATAAAGTTCCAATCCACCTAAGTTAAATCAATCAATCCAGATCTTCAAACCCCCACCCCGCTAACTTCAGGACTAAAGTTAATTAACCGTCCGGATATGCGTATTTATACAATTAACACTTACATACTACTTTCATTCTTCTACTTTTTCCCATCAACTATCGAAATCCCTTTTAAATCTTATCTGACATCCTTCATCTGACCTAGTGTAGCAAACCAGTTTATTTACTTTCGCCACCCCTGACACTAACCCCAGAGTTTTTATAAGAGACACTAGTAACTCCCTACTTTATGAAAATTTCAAGACAAAAAAAAAATTTATCCTATGAAAATTATTATTGCCTTACCAATATTAATTAAACTAACCAACCGTCTTCGGGGTGTTTACCCCGAAGGGTTTCCTCGAGTGGTGAAAAACACATGTTTTTGTTTTTACGCAACCGTCAACGCAATTTCAGCTTGAGTTGGTTAACAAAACAACAACCGTCTTCGCGGAGTAAACCCGCTCGAGTTGAAAAAAAAAATTACTCAACCGTCAACGCAATGTCAGCTCAGGTTGGTAACAAACGCAACCGTCTACGGGAAAACCCTCGGGTGGTTAAACGCAAACTTACATTCGAAGTTGTACTTATGTTTTTTACGAAAACATCTAAACGCAAAAAAAACCCAAAAGGCGCGTTGCCTTTCGAGCACTAAAAACTTAAAACTAACCTAAACCTAAGAGTTCGCCTTGGCATCGCCGGGTCCCAAACGAGACACCGACACACAAAAGTGGCCTACGGCATGGTAGGTTAGTAACGTACCTTTATTTTTGAAATATGCCAAGCACCTAGTGGTTTCCCGTCTAGTGACACCAACTTATAAACTAGAGGGGAACGAATTTTAGCCACTATGCACTTCTCAAACTTCGGCGCCAGTTTTGAGGCTTTGTATTTCGCAGCATCGCTTTGGACAAATGTTTGCTTCCACACTTCCTGACCTACCTTTATGGTCATTGGTCGTCTGCGGGTGTTGTAATATTTCGCATTTGTCTGATGCGCTTTAAGGATCCTTTCTCGGACCTTTTTAAAGACCTCTTTTAAAATACCGAGCTCCCCCGCATATTCCTCTCTAGGCATCGTTACTTCATAGTCGCCTTCTTGGGACTTTTTATAAAATGAACCATTTATAATTGGCTCCCTACCATGCGCTAACAAGAATGGCGAAAACAATGTGCACTCATTTACCGCGCTATTTAACGCGAACTGTATCTTATACAGATTCACGTCCCAAGTCCTATGATCGTCCTTGACATAAGATAAAACTGCTGTCATGACAGTTTTATTGTAGCGTTCGACTAGGTTGACTTGTGGCGTGTATCTTGGCCCATAATGTACCCTGGGGATATTATAACGCTCTAATAGCTCACGAAATTCCGATCCCGTAAATTGAACCCCATTATCGGTAATTACGGTTTCAGGAACCCCATGTGTTAAAAGAACAAAATGTTCAAACGCCTTAGCCACTAAAGCACTAGTCGTGCGACGCAAAGGAAAAAGCATCGTAAACTTGGAGAAACAGCAGGTTACCACTAAAGATGTACAAAACCCGAGCGTGACTTAGGCAAGGGTCCCACCAAATCTACCGAGAGGACTTGGAACGGCCTATAGCACTGTTTCGGTTGACCCATAAGACCTGGAGTTAGTCGAGTGGAGTGCTTGTACGCGGCGCAAGTGTTGCAGTTTTTCACGAATTCCACCACGTCACGGTACATTCCTGGCCAGTAAAACTGCAGGGAAATTTTCCTGTGAGTTTTAAACACGCCGAAATGTCCGAACGTGGGTGGCTCGTGGTGATCAGCAATAACTCTTGCTCGCTGTCCTTTGGGCACAACCACCTTCCAATCAAACTCCTGAGTCAAACCGTACTTGGATTTGCTAAACCGATACAGCGTGCCATTTTCTACTCGATAGTTCGGAAATTTTTGCGGATTACTTTGACAACCTTTAAAAATTCGGTCGTACCAGTCGTCTCTACTGTCGACGCCTATAACCGCTTCGACTGGTAGAAGACGTGATAACGCGTCTGGCACGACGTTGTCCTTGCCCTTCCTATGCACGACCTTAAATTTGTATTGTGATAACCGGCATCCCCATCATGCCAAACGACCAGTAGGATTTTCGAGCCGAAGGAACCACTGTAACGACGCGTGATCCGTTACGACAGTGAACTCGCGTGTCCCTAAATAAGGTTCAAACTTTTCAACCGCATAAATCACTGCCAACGCTTCACGCTCTGTCGCAGTGTAGTTTCGCTCGTTTTTATTAAGAGACCTACTGATATACGCAATTGGGTGTTCTTCTCCATTCTGTACCTGTGTCAACTTACCGCCAACTCCGTAACTCGAGGCGTCACAGTGTACAGTAAAAGGTTGGTCAAAATCAGGACAGGCTAAAACTGGAGCTAAACCTTGCCAATATCTCCAATCTTCAGAGTTGACCTTCTCTGAAGTGAATTCGCCGCGGTTTAAGCGTATTAGTTTTTTAGCTTTGACGTTACATTTTGGACACGACCTAATTGTATAACCGAGCTCACCACACTAAAGCACTTCACTCTTTTGTGTTCAGCCGTACACTGTGCTCGAGTATGAGTGTTTACTTTACACCTATTACAAAACCCGACCTTTTTGTTGGAATCGAAATGTTTGGGTTTATTTTCCGGTGTCCTAACAAAGTTGTTCTTGTTCGGTTGTCCGAAGTTTGGTGTAGGTTTGTTCCCTACAACACTAACCGGTGTCTTACCCTTACTCTTATAAACTAACTCTGGATTCAAACTCGAGGTCTTGGGTGGCTCAGTAAACAAACTAGTTCGCTGACGTGCAGCCTCTAACTTACGACATACGGTCTTTAAATCCGTTACTGTTTCAAAATGGTGTAACGCCAGCTGTTCCGTAAAAGTCGGCCTAACATTGTGCAGTAAAATTTCTACCTTCTCTTCTTCGGACAAAGATTTCTTCAGTCATGAAAACAAACAACTCATGACCGCGAAATAAATGTGAATGGGTTAATTTTGACCTTGGGTCCTAGACCGAATCTCCCCCCTTAGTCGATAATCGTAGTCCACAATGTCAAACTCCTCCAAAAGCAAAGAACTGAGGTCTTGCCAAGAGGAGATTTGGTCTTTGACGCCTCGGTACAAACATTATAAGCAACAGCATGTTCAGCAACTGACTCTAGAAAACTACGGGGATCTGCCGTGCCGTCAAACTGTATCTTCCACTTGGCGACGTTGGAGTCCGCCGAACAAGCGGATAGAGGTGACACAGCCGCCTGAGGCTCTATCGCTTTGTTATTTGTTGGTGGTGACAAAGATCCCGATTCGTGCGGATCCAGACGCTGACGCGATTTCTTCAAAGCCTCCTTAACACTGGACTTCACCGTGACGTCAGCCTCTGCCTCCGCATTCACCCTATCTAATCGGAACCACAAATGACAGAATAAAGCCCTAGCCCGAACCAACAAACTCCGTTCACCTGAGGACTCAAAATCGTCGATGCGTTTCCGAAGGTCTTTTAATTTGTCGCCGATAATCTACAACTCTTTCAATGGAAGCGCGTCGTCATCGCCTAAAATATCTTCAGGCTTAAAGTCGTTGATCAAATTTTTCAACTGTCTTCTTAATTTCAAGACTGTGTCCTCAGGTGTTTCGCCACGAATAGAAACCTCATAAAACAACTCGTCACGATGCAGCGCATAAAGGTGCACTATGTTCAAATTCATCTTGTAAAAGAAAGGGAAGAAAAAAAAAATTCCGACTACGAAAAAAGTTAAAAACAATTCTAAGTTAAAAGGTAATAAGGTTTTGTTATTTTACTTTCAAAATATTGTTCGTTGTCAAATGCTCCAATAAAGTTTCACAAAAAAAATATGTCCTAAAATTTTTCACAAAGTCATGGTCACCCTACTTAATGAAACTGAAATTTTTTTCTAAGTGTTGGTGACAAATAAATAAGTCACTTTTCGCATGATAAATGAACATCAAATTCCATATTATATGTTAAATTAAATAGTTTAACAATGTTAATTTTAATGTTAATGTTAACATTCCACAAACATTATTTTCTAAAATAATCTTACTGCATTGCAATGTTAGTCGACGGTTCGACTTACTCCAAAAGTAATTATCCTTAAAAGGTTTAATTAAAAATAAATACTTAACCTTTATTTTCTTAAAATAAAACAACAATCAACACTTCGGTGATTTGAAATAACAAAACATGAACGGAGTATAGATTGTGAACTAATGAGACAAAACCTAATAAAAAATGTTTTTAAGTTTGTTGCATCAAGAAGATTACTAAATAAGTTAGTTTATTACAAATTTAAACTACAAAACACCATTCTTATGTTCACAAACTATAACTTTTTGCACTTCACCGAACAAAATTAACTTTCAAATTCTACGTTCACTAAGAACTATTGCATAAATAACAAAATTTTACAAAATTTTATAAATTTGGGTTTAATTTGATCACAATAGTGGGCGCCATTGAAAACTGCCGATGTCTGCCGTTCCCGCTTCTACATCTCCTGCGGGTCGTTCATCTCCATTGAAAACTAGTGTTTTCCTAGAGGTGGAAAACAATATAGTTTTTTCTAATAAGTGAAATGTGGTAAATTGTTGTTTAACCAAATGAATGCTGGGAAAGAAATCAAAGATGATAATTTGTCTCAAAGCCAAACTCTTTTATTTCATTTCTTAATACATGGATAGTCTAGAAATAACGACGGTATTTATTCCATATAATAATAATAATAATAATCTTTATTTGCATAAGATACATGGTGTCGGTTACTGTTTACTGTTAGCCAGTCAGTTACAGTTTAGTAGTTATATTATGTTAATTAGGTATATAAAAGAAAAAAAAAAAGAAATAAAAAGAACTATCATAAACAGTATTGAGAACTTCTGCTTTCTAAACTAGGTTAGACCTGTATTTTAGTCGGCAGCGATTCCTCCTACTTTTAAAGAACTAAATTAAATATTCTATATTGTACGTACCTAGACTTAACTATATAGCTAATAGTAAATTAGTCGTAAGAGGTATGTAATTTTAAACAATAGATATAGTTGATGTATATGTATATGTATGTGTGTGTGTGTGTGTGCGTGTGCGTGTGCGTGTGCGTGTGCATGTGCATGTGTGTGTGCGTGTTCGTGTGCATGTGTGTGTGTATTTATTTAAAGTCTTATTGACGTGACAACGTCTTAAATTAGGTTGCGGCTGGGAGTCACTTATGAAAAAGTGTAACGCTCGGTAACGTTACGATGAGTCACCGAACGAGAGAGAGGCCCGCCGGAATGCCTTGCGTCTCTCTCCCACTCAACTATGTTTTAAATATAATTCTTTGTTTAAATAAATGTTTTAAATTGTTACTATTATTTCATCCTTCTTCCTACTATACGAATGAATATTCACATTAAAATTATTTTACCACTCAAAGTCGTTGTCACGTAAAACTTTCGCCCGTATACCGACTTTACAGGCAACCAATTTTTTTTATTGTTCTATTTTTAATATATCCTCAGTCTCATTGTATCCGAGTGTAAGTAGGAATTTTTCTGTTAACTTTTTAACTTCATATTTTGAAAGTGAATAAATGTAAATAGCTTTGTTTATTTTATTATAAAGCATAGCACTGAGAGCATTGTATTTATGTTTTGCCCAAGCTGTACGGCATTTAACTTGTGGGCACACTCTTCCCACTCCTTGTCGTCTTATTGCGGTTTGGTGGTCGTACGTTAAGTTCGAGTGACGGCGGAGCACCATACGATGTATGGCTAGTTGTCTAACGGTGAGTACTTCGCATTCGGCGTAAAGTTTTGCTGTTGGATATGTCCGTTTTTTTCGTGTCATTACCTTTAAAACGGCTCTCTGTGCGCGTTCTAGTTTCATAATCAGTGTTTTGTTTGCACCACCCCATATCGAAACACAGTATGATATGACTGACTGGCATAATCCAGAATACACGATTTTAAGGGTTTTTCTGTCCGCTGAATTTCGCAAGTTTTTAAAGATATAAATTAACCTCCTAACCCTTGCAATTATTGTTTCGATTTGAACATGCCAATCAAGTCTCTCGTCCAAGTGTACTCCCAGATATTTAATGTTGTGGACAGTTTCCAGAGACTTACACTCACACCGACTCAAACCGGGGTTTTGACATGTGTGTACAATAATGTTAGGATCTGTGTGTTCTGTTTTATCTGCTTTTGTTATATTAAAGCGTACTACCCGTGTTTTATCGAGGTTAAGCGTAAGTAAATTTTCATTCAGCCAGTTTTTAACCTTGCCTAACGCATTCATGGCACATCTATCAGCAGTCTCCCAACTATCGCCATGAACCAGCAATGCAGTGTCATCAGCGTAGGTATATATATTGCAATTTTCAAGGGACATATTGCACAGCTGGTTTATGTAAACAAGAAAGAGCGTAGGTCCCAAAATACTTCCTTGGGGTACACCATAGCATATTTTCTGTTCATTGCTGACTACGGATCCTATTTTTACACACTGCGAGCGGCTTGTAAGATAGCTAGAGAACATGTCAAGAGTAACGCCCCGTACACCGACAGATTCCAGCTTAGATATAAGGATTGGAACGGAGACGGTGTCAAATGCCTTTGACAGATCCAGGAAGATGCCATAACACTTTTTTTTGTTATCAATGTGAGTTACCAAAGCTTCAGTAAATTCAGACACTGCATCCTCCGCAGAAACACCGCTTCGAAACCCATACTGATTTTCTGCTAATAGCTTAAACCTGTCCAAATACGCTTGCAGAGATGTATTTAGGTATCTCTCCAGGATCTTTGAAAGGGCGGTCAGTACAGAAATTGGCCTGTAGTTTGTCACACAGTCTTTCTCCCGCCCTTTGTGGATTGGATGAACAACCGCCTCTTTTAGTGCAGTCGGAAAGATACCTTGTGATATGCAGAGGTTAAAGACATGTGTGAGAGGGGAAACTAGAGCATCACAGGAGTTTTTTAACACACGAGCTGGGATATCATCCCAGCCCGTGGCACAGTCAGTTCGTAGGTTCAAAATAAGCCTCTTCACCTCTGACTCATCAATAGGGAGAATAGCAAAGGAATTATTCATTTTAATTTTATTTGAATATTGATTCGGACTATATTCGTGCGGAAGGGATGGTATTTTTGAGGCTAAATTCTTTCCAATATTAACAAAGAACTCGTTTACCCGATTTATTGAGGACAATTCGTCATCGGCTATTTTCAGTAGTTCAGTTGGTGGTGATTTCGAACGCATAGTATTGGTAACCGTCTTTACAACATTCCACATTGCCTTGGGGTTGTTTTTAGCTTTTTTGAACTCTTCCTTTTCATAAGTAGTTTTTAACTTTCTTAGCAAAGAATTACAAAAGTTCCTATATCTAGTATAGGTTATCTTTAGGGTTGCATTTTCCGGGTCTTTTTTCAGTTTAAGGTGCATGTTGTCTCGATTATAAATACAGCGCAATAAGCCGGGAGTAATCCACGGCTTAATGACTCTCCATTTCCTAGAAACTTTTTTGGTGGTTTTGTTGTTCTCTATAGCACCTTTTAAAGCACAAATAAGAGTGTTGGTTGCCGTATTTGGGTTGTTCTCCTCTAAGATGACGTTATAGTTAGCATTGTCAAGTTGATTTTTTATTCCTTCGTAGTTCATTTTAGTGATTAGGTTTATACCTACATTTTTGGTCTGTGTGTTTTTAGGTGTAGTAAGTGATAGTTGTATTGGATAGTGGTCGGTAATATCTGTCTGGACGACTGCTACTGTAGCTGTTAGTTTAGTTTTCAAAAATATGTGGTCCAGGCAGTTTCCCGCTCTCGTTGGAAGAAGATGCCCCGGAAGGAGACCCATAGCCGACAAGAATGTTAGATATTCGTCAGAGTTTCTATTTGTGTTGTTTTCTTTTATATCTATGTTTAAGTCTCCAATCATTGCTATGTTTTGGGAATGGGTCGAAATAATTATATCCTCAACGCTGTTAAAGAAATTTTCTAATTTATCAAAAGAAGGGGAACGATAAATGGCAATTAGAGTCACGTTGCCAGTTGTACATATAAGACAATTCGCATCCAAAATAGAAGGTTCTCTGACCTGACATTTTAAAGATTTGTTGATATAAATTACCACACCGTCATTCTGGAGTTGATTGTTCAAAGTGGAATAAACAGTATAACCGTCAAGAACTGGGAGGGGACCAGCGACCTTCAGCCAGCATTCTGTAAATATTATTATGTCGTAGTTTATTTTTGTTAATGTCAACATTACCATGAAGCTGTTAAAGTTTTTACCAATACTTCTAATATTTGTATGTATTATTTTTAGTGTCGATGAATTAGTATTAATGTAATCTTTACAATTGACGGGGGTGCAATAGTGTGATTTAGAGACATTGAAACTATCAATGTCGGCTAATATTTTATCTACGTTGGCCATTTCGTTCGTAGTACTAAAAATCGAGAGACGTGGAGAGCACATTTCGTCTCCACGTTTATGTATAATAAAATTTTTACTATTGCACTCCCGTCAAGGACCAATTTAGATATAATAAGTAATTTGGTAACACCGTATTTTGTTTTAACATGAACACACCTTGTTATTGGAATGGTGCAGTTCGTGTTGTAATGTTGGTTTATGAGATAATGGATGATTGTGTTTGTGAGGGTGAGAAGTGTGAGCAGTATTAATTGTGTGATCAATGTATGTTGTGTATGGTGTATAAGTAAACTATACATAAAATTGACGTTACAAAAATATACTTGTAATAACTTAAATGTAATGCTATTCAGTCGAATTGAGTAAGTTAGAGAGGGTATTTTCTGATTTAATGTGTGTGTATTTGGAACTGGTATCTTTGCGAATAAGCACCTTACCCCTTGAAATCCAACAAAATTTATATTCATGTTTCTTAGCAAATTCACGGGCTTGAAAAAACAATTTACGTGTGGAATATGTAAGATGCTCATTCACATAGACCGGGCGTTTATCTTCGGGGACACCGATATGAGATAAGTTCAGTCTATCCGAGCCTTGTCTGCTTTTGTTCCAGCTCCGTACTGAGGTAAGAAGGGTATCCTTGACTTGGACGGAATTGAATTCGGCGATTATAGCTTTTGGGGTCCCCGGTTTTCCGGCACGTCGGTATACATCCCTTATATCTTGGTTCTTAATGACCATATTTAAGGTGGCACCAAGTTGTTTAATTTTCTCCGTCAGGTCATCTTCGGTTTCTTTGTCATTGTTCGGTACATTCCGGATTTCTATAGATGAAGGTCTCGAAAGCTGTTGGTATTCCTGTATTTGATTCTCCAAAGTTGTCATAGTTTCCTTAATTTCCACGTTTTCTAACTCGAGTCTTCCAATCTTGACTATGACATCTTCATATTGATTCTTTATTGAATTCACTGTCGTTTCAATTTCTGTGTTTGTCTTTTGTATTATGGTGCATTGATTGTTCACCCGGGATACATCTTCAATGAGTTTTGACATAGTAGCATTTTGTTCGGATTTCCATGAGCTCAGCACCGTCATTAGTTCGGTTTTGAACTCGTTAAAATCTTGTGATGAAACCGGAATTAGATCGTAGCTTGTGCTAGGTGATGTTTCCACACGAGGGCGCTTTGTGCGTGAAGTAACATGAGTGATATCAGCCTGCGGATCATTCATCGAGGGCAAGTCGGGTTCAGACTGCGTATGTTGTATGGCTAGCTTCGACGGTGATGACTGTGGAGTACGCTGCATTTTGGGCATTTGGATGTTGTAATACGGTTGAAGTTTACCTTTGCAGATGATCGGGCTTAGCGGGTTGTAGCAGTCCCGTAGTAGTGTCGTAGCAGTGCTCCGTAATCGCCTACGGGGTCTGTCGTAGCGTTGACGTCAGTCAGTGTGCGTAGTAGGCAGTGGTTAATTTCGCTCGTCCGAAGCTAACTCCCGTGGCCCAACGGATAAGAGATCGCGTCGCTCGGCGCACACTCCAATGGTCCGCGGTTCAAATCACGGGTGGCCGGTCACTGTGACAATATATTTATTCTCTCACCACACTGGGGCTCCGTAAATGAAGGCGCAGTCCTAGTTCACAGCAGGGCGCAGACCCGGGTTTCGCACAAATTTAATAATGAAATTTAATCAATTTAAAGGCACCAGTAACGCGTCTGCTTGCTACAGTTGTTACCTGATATCAGAGGAATATTACCTGATATCAGAGGATTTACTTCTATAAGTTATTTCTACCCGGCTTAATCTAGATACAAAATTACCTACACGAATTAAATTAAATGTAATTCTAATGCATGAGATATTACGAGGAAATAACTTTATTGGAGATCCAGCATCAATTTAGGTGTTATGCAAAAGACTTTTACTCTCAAGGTCGCTTTATGTTGATTCGCGACTGCAATCAAATTATCCCAAATCTCAATAGCTATTTATGTTAATCATTTAGGTACATTAAATTCTACGGTAAACTTACATCATCCTGCCAGACGATCCCGGCATCCAGAACGGTGGCGGCCTGGAGAGAAACCATCGGGTGACGGTCCAGGCGTCCAAAGAACGAATATGGAGACTGACCTGAAGATCGATGGCGATCCTTCCTTTACCTGGCTAGAGAGCTGCAAAGGTGACTGCCATCAGGTTTTCAGCAATCCACGGGGACCAATAAGTTTGCTATAAATTTTTTATTATTTTATAAACAAGGACAACGTTAATACAATACAACGTTACAGTCTTGAAGCAAACCTAGATCTCTCATATGATCGATCTTGGCGATCGAGTCTATTAGTATAACAATAACCGTCGAATCTGTACAAGTCTTCCTGCAGCATATGACAGTCGGATGTGTTTGTAATTTTCTTGAAAATTTTCATATCATCCGCAAATAATAAAATTTTTGAGTTTTTGAAGCATGCCGATACGTCGTTTATAAATATAACAAATAAGAGCGGTCCCAATATAGAGCCCTGCGGTACTTCTGAAGGTACTACGTTCCACCCAGATGTGTGGCTATTGATAGCGACTGACTGAGATCTATTGCGAATATATGAGGTGAACCACCGGAACAGATCACCGTGAACTCCTGCCGAGTAAAGTTTTTGTAGCAGAAGGGAATGATCTATACGGTCGAAACATTTGCAGTAGTAAATTCCAGCTAACCGTGAGCCAAAGATCTTCTGCAGACGATCGCCAGTCTGTTCTTTCGTGTTAAGTTTAGTAAGAATTTTAAATGTGGTAGTTTGTTAATAGCTTAGTGTTATTATTTTTGTTGTTATCTTTTGCATTGTAAGCTGTTAGCTATCCTAAAATAAATAAATAAATAAAATTAAATTATATGGCTAGGATATCATAGCTGACTTTTTTTGTTTTTGTAGTTTTACTACCTAGTACTATAACTTAACAAAGTTCTCCTGTAGTGCACAGTTTACAGGCTTACAGCACTAGTACCTCTCTTTTAGTGGTTCCAGGTTTTACTACCAAGCTTATAACAGGTTACACGGAGATCGTTTGGGTTTATCGTACAACTGTTCTTATAGGTTGACTTATAGTCGTGTATAGAACGAAATTATAGGCGCAGTAAAGGCTAAGATGGTCTATAAAAGTATTGCATAGGTGTAAGTACACTTGAGAAAACTTGTATTAGTAAGTTACACTTATAATCGCCTACAAGAAGTAATTATAAATCCGCTATAAGTGTAATACGCCAGTAATAGTAATTTATAGACTTAGAACTATTTGCACTTGTTACTTGACCTTTAGGGGTGTATAAGTCAACTTTATGTGCCAATTATAAGTGAATTAGTTCTACAATGGTGTCTTCTAAGAGTAAGTGTACTTGGTACTATTGTGGACTTACTAATGCTGTTATAGTCTTCATTTCTATATAAGGGTTTCTTTTAAAACTATTAGTGTCCAAAGATATCTCCGTGAAGTCCATATAAGAAGACAATTGCTTTTAATATTTATCGCAGATTCACGGCCATTTTGACTTCTTTTGAGTCATTGGGTTTTTATTAAATTATTACAGAAATGGATATAAACAAATGGAAATATGGCCATGATATTTCGATCTAAGTCACAACTACACCATAAAAATAATAAACTCTTAGTTATTAAAATTAAGCATTAGACATTTGTATGCGGAACCCTATTTCGTCACAATATGGCGCAACAATGCTGTTAGGACTAATATTATTTTTAAACACAACTTAGTAAATACGCCATGTTCAAAAGGCGAACAAAAATTGAGATGTAAAACACAATATACTTCACCGAAAATACTTACGCGTTTGCCGTGCAAATATGTATGCGCGTATAATATTACGTGCAAAATACTTGTTAATACATTTTATTTAAAATAGATGAATTAACTTTTTTTTTTTTTTTTTTTCAACCGCTCAACACAACAACAATTCACCAATGTTTGAAGTAGCTAGTAATGTAAGCGCAGAGTACGTTACACGCCTGCCTGGTCCTATTAGATGCTCATAGTTGGCTTCGCGGGAGCAGATAGTTCTGCGTAGTCCAGTTAGAAGTGTATTATTGGTCTAAGTGGTGCTCGCCAAGTGTACTATGAGTGTTTTATTAGCAAAAGTACGCGTATAAAATGGGCCCTTTTTCGTGGTTATAAACTTTTACTAGCCTGTTATAAACCTGGCTCCGGAACCACTACAAGACCACATTTTGTTACTTGGGTTACTCTGTGGTTTTACTTTGATTTAGTATTTTTAGTTTAGATTTTTTGCTTTTGTGTTTGTCAGATGTACCGTCACTTTCATTTTAATTATTATTTTTTTGGCGCACGCTGTGGCATCTAAAAACTGTGCTTTTAGCTTATTTGTATTGTGTCTCTTTTTAGGTTTAAATAAAACAAGTTGTAAAGTTAATTGTTTATTTCTTCAGAAACTTTATCAAGCCGCGCGGCGGCGGCCACATGCTTCATGTACACCGGTACGGTCTCACAACAATGAGGTACTTTATTTAATACTTCTATTTATAATTATTATTTACTATGTATTTACAAAACAGTTTCATTTACAGCAATACAATAACAGTACACTTAAAACTTGTAGCTCGAATGGAACGAGATCGTCGTCACTAATAAAAACATCCACTTAAATACCATCGTAAGTCGTTTATCGACTTTGTCGATTTTCGATCACATCGTTTATAGTATTTGCAAAGCACAATTTTCACATGAAACTGTCTAGAAGTGCACCCTGGAGTGTCCGTTCCAGCGCGCGGCGGCGGGCGGCGGCGTGTCTACCTGCAGCGACGTGGACGTGAGCTCCGTGGCCGCCGCGGGGTAGTACACCATTGGCGCGGGGCACGGCGAGCGCCGCGCGCGCCCCACGCCGTTGGCGCCCGCCGCGCCGCCCGCCGCCGCGCCGCCCGCCGCCGCGCCGCACGCCGCGCCGCGCACCGCGCGCGCCTCGGAGCGCCGCAGCGTGCCGTTGCGCGCGAGCCGCAACGACACGCGCTCACCGCACGACGCGAACGAGTCGTCGCGCGTGTGCTCCGGCGAGTCGCGCGTGCCGCGCCGCCAGATGCCGCCCGCGCAGAACATTTTCAGAAACACGCGTTTAAATTTTTCGCCGAAGATTACGTAAATGACGAAATTGACGCTGCTGTTTATAGTCACGAGCAGATTACTCGTTTTGACGAGAGGGTCAAGTTTCTCTAGCTGGTTTTCAAAGAACACCTCGCAGGAGTTAGTGACCAGCGGCAGGATATTGCACAGGAAGAAGACCAGTACGACCACGAGCAGCATGGTGGCGAGCCCGATCTCGCGGCGCTGCACGCGCGACAGCCGCGCGCGCTCGGCCTGCGCGCGCCGCACCTGCCGCACGATGCACGCGTTGAGTGCGGCCAGCGCGGTGAACGGCACGATGTACATCACGATCAGGTACAGCCAGTGGATGTACACGGCGATGTACGCCTCCGTGCGGAAGGCTTCGTTGGGCTTCACGCAGAACACGAGCTCGCCCTCGTCGCTGCTCTCGTACGTCTCCGCCTCGAAGAACTTGGGGAAGTTGTAGAGCACCGCGAAGGTGGCCGTGCCGAACACGTAGAGCCGCGCGCGCGACGAGGTGCACAGCGCCTTGGCGCGGAACGGGTGGCACACCGCCACCCAGCGCTCCACCGTCACGATGAGCGTCAGGTACACGGACATGGTCTGCGCCGCGTTGGCGATGGGGTACGCGTAGGGCGTGATGTGCGGGCACACGTGGTAGTAGTAGTAGCGCAGCCGGCCCGTGTACGGGAACACGGCGGTGAGGCCGAACAGCAGCACGGAGGTCAAGATGAGCACGGTGTCGCACGCCGCCAGCCCCACCAGCAGGCAGTTAATGGAGGAGCGCATCTGCGGCCGCGACAGCACCAGCACCGCCAGCGCGTTGCCCAGCAGCCCGCCGGCGCCGATGCCGTTCAGCAGCACGCCGTTCACCACGAAGCGGAACAGCTTGTCGGACGGCTCCACGCCCCAGTCGGACTCGCAGCCCGCGGAGGTGTTCATGCTGCGCCCCGCATAGCACCGCCGCCTCCCTCCGCGCCCGTCGCGGCCAACCTGCACACAAACGCATCTCGTTACTCAATAGAACAAACCACTGAAATAACCTACATACATGTCACGATAATGAGGACAGCAAAAGCAGTCCTCTACCATACTCCACTTTTCATCAAATAGCGACTGCACATGTGCTCAGCGTGACAGGTCGTGAGCCCATCGCCGCTCTATAGTGTTGGATGTATGTGCAGCCTTTAGTCCGTTAGTCGCCTTTCACGATACCCAAGGATAGAGAGGGGGGGGTAGTATTTATCCGACGCTACGCGACACGGGTAGCATTACTGAATACTGAATTAACATTTTCAGCAGCGGAATGGTTTAACATTGTATTTCAGCCAAGCGGAATGGTTTAACATTGTATTTCAGCCAAGCGGAATGGTTTAACATTGTATTTCAGCCAAGCGGAATGGTTTAACATTGTATTTCAGCCAAGCGGAATGGTTTAACATTGTATTTCAGCTAAGCGGAATGGTTTAACATTGTATTTCAGCCAAGCGGAATGGTTTAACATTGTATTTCAGCCAAGCGGAATGGTTTAACATTGTATTTCAGCCAAGCGGAATGGTTTAACATTGTATTTCAGCCAAGCGGAATGGTTTAACATTGTATTTCAGCCAAGCGGAATGGTTTAACATTGTATTTCAGCCAAGCGGAATGGTTTAACATTGTATTTCAGCCAAGCGGAATGGTTTAACATTGTATTTCAGCCAAGCGGAATGGTTTAACATTGTATTTCAGCCAAGCGGAATGGTTTAACATTGTATTTCAGCCAAGCGGAATGGTTTAACATTGTATTTCAGCCAAGCGGAATGGTTTAACATTGTTTATCAGCCAAGCGGAATGGTTTATCATTGTATTTTCAGCCAAGCGGAATGGTTTAACATTGTATTTTCAGCCAAGCGGAATGGTTTAACATTGTATTTTCAGCCAAGCGGAATGGTTTAACATTGTATTTTCAGCCAAGCGGAATGGTTTAACATTGTATTTTCAGCCAAGCGGAATGGTTTAACATTGTATTTTCAGCCAAGCGGAATGGTTTAACATTGTATTTTCAGCCAAGCGGAATGGTTTAACATTGTATTTTCAGCCAAGCGGAATGGTTTAACATTGTATTTTCAGCCAAGCGGAATGGTTTAACATTGTATTTTCAGCCAAGCGGAATGGTTGAACATTGTATTTTCAGCCAAGCGGAATGGTTTAACATTGTATTTTCAGCCAAGCGGAATGGTTTAACATTGTATTTTCAGCCAAGCGGAATGGTTGAACATTGTATTTTCAGCCAAGCGGAATGGTTTAACATTGTATTTTCAGCCAAGCGGAATGGTTTAACATTGTATTTCAGCCAAGCGGAATGGTTTAACATTGTATTTTCAGCCAAGCGGAATGGCTTAACATTGTATTTTCAGCCAAGCGGAATGGCTTAACATTGTATTTTCAGCCAAGCGGAATGCCTTAACATTGTATTTTCAGCCAAGCGGAATGGCTTAACATTGTATTTTCAGCCAAGCGGAATGGCTTAACATTGTATTTTCAGCCAAGCGGAATGGCTTAACATTGTATTTTCAGCCAAGCGGAATGGCTTAACATTGTATTTTCAGCCAAGCGGAATGGCTTAACATTGTATTTTCAGCCAAGCGGAATGGCTTAACATTGTATTTTCAGCCAAGCGGAATGGCTTAACATTGTATTTTCAGCCAAGCGGAATGGCTTAACATTGTATTTTCAGCCAAGCGGAATGGCTTAACATTGTATTTTCAGCCAAGCGGAATGGCTTAACAATGTATTTTCAGCCAAGCGGAATGGCTTAACATTGTATTTTCAGCCAAGCGGAATGGCTTAACATTGTATTTTCAGCCAAGCGGAATGGCTTAACATTGTATTTTCAGCCAAGCGGAATGGCTTAACATTGTATTTTCAGCCAAGCGGAATGGCTTAACATGGTATTTTCAGCCAAGCGGAATGGCTTAACATTGTATTTTCAGCCAAGCGGAATGGCTTAACATTGTATTTTCAGCCAAGCGGAATGGCTTAACATTGTATTTTCAGCCAAGCGGAATGGCTTAACATTGTATTTTCAGCCAAGCGGAATGGCTTAACATTGTATTTTCAGCCAAGCGGAATGGCTTAACATTGTATTTTCAGCCAAGCGGAATGGCTTAGCATTGTATTTTCAGCCAAGCGGAATGGCTTAACATTGTATTTTCAGCCAAGCGGAATGGCTTAACATTGTATTTTCAGCCAAGCGGAATGGCTTAACATTGTATTTTCAGCCAAGCGGAATGGCTTAACATTGTATTTTCAGCCAAGCGGAATGGCTTAACATTGTATTTTCAGCCAAGCGGAATGGCTTAACATTGTATTTTCAGCCAAGCGGAATGGCTTAACATTGTATTTTCAGCCAAGCGGAATGGCTTAACATTGTATTTCCAGCCAAGCGGAATGGTTTAACATTGTATTTTCAGCCAAGCGGAATGGCTTAACATTGTATTTTCAGCCAAGCGGAATGGCCTAACATTGTATTTTCAGCCAAGCGGAATGGCTTAACATTGTATTTTCAGCCAAGCGGAATGGCTTAACAATGTATTTTCAGCCAAGCGGAATGGCTTAACATTGTATTTTCAGCCAAGCGGAATGGCTTAACATTGTATTTTCAGCCAAGCGGAATGGCTTAACATTGTATTTTCAGCCAAGCGGAATGGCTTAACATTGTATTTTCAGCCAAGCGGAATGGCTTAACATTGTATTTTCAGCCAAGCGGAATGGCTTAACATGGTATTTTCAGCCAAGCGGAATGGCTTAACATTGTATTTTCAGCCAAGCGGAATGGCTTAACATTGTATTTTCAGCCAAGCGGAATGGCTTAACATTGTATTTTCAGCCAAGCGGAATGGCTTAACATTGTATTTTCAGCCAAGCGGAATGGCTTAACATTGTATTTTCAGCCAAGCGGAATGGCTTAACATTGTATTTTCAGCCAAGCGGAATGGCTTAACATTGTATTTTCAGCCAAGCGGAATGGCTTAACATTGTATTTTCAGCCAAGCGGAATGGCTTAACATTGTATTTTCAGCCAAGCGGAATGGCTTAACATTGTATTTTCAGCCAAGCGGAATGGCTTAACATTGTATTTTCAGCCAAGCGGAATGGCTTAACATTGTATTTTCAGCCAAGCGGAATGGCTTAACATTGTATTTTCAGCCAAGCGGAATGGCTTAACATTGTATTTTCAGCCAAGCGGAATGGCTTAACATTGTATTTCCAGCCAAGCGGAATGGTTTAACATTGTATTTTCAGCCAAGCGGAATGGCTTAACATTGTATTTTCAGCCAAGCGGAATGGCTTAACATTGTATTTTCAGCCAAGCGGAATGGCTTAACATTGTATTTTCAGCCAAGCGGAATGGCTTAACATTGTATTTTCAGCCAAGCGGAATGGTTTAATATTGTATTTTCAGCCAAGCGGAATGGTTTAACATTGTACTTTCAGCCAAGCGGAATGGCTTAACATTGTATTTTCAGCCAAGCGGAATGGTTTAATATTGTATTTTCAGCCAAGCGGAATGGCTTAACATTGTATTTTCAGCCAAGCGGAATGGTTTAATATTGTATTTTCAGCCAAGCGGAATGGTTTAACATTGTATTTTCAGCCAAGCGGAATGGCTTAACATTGTATTTTCAGCCAAGCGGAATGGTTTAACATTGTATTTTCAGCCAAGCGGAATGGTTTAACATTGTATTTTCAGCCAAGCGGAATGGTTTAACATTGTATTTTCAGCCAAGCGGAATGGTTTAACATTGTATTTTCAGCCAAGCGGAATGGTTTAACATTGTATTTTCAGCCAAGCGGAATGGTTTAACATTGCATTTTTCAGAAGAGACGATACAAAGCTATCTAGGTCTGATATAAATTCGTTAAATTCAAACGAAAAAAGCGACTCTAGCGATCAGAGTGCATGTTAACACATTTATTAAATATTACGTATTATTATTACATTTATTGTTATATTCACATTTACCCAACCCCTTTATGTTCTACTACCGCGTTGTTTTTCGTATTTATATCTTGTCAAAGGCTTTGTCAAGTCGAGGCATCCTGTATAATAAGGAGTATGATTTATTTTACGTGCTAGATTTTAAGTTTAAGGGGGGTAAAAGGTCAGCGAAAATGTTGATGTTGGGCGGGGCCTCGCGGGGGTTGCGCGGTGCGGGGTCCTCGGTTATTCGTAAACGCCTTCACATTTTTATCAACGAGTTAATAAAAATGTTTAGTTTTTGAAAATCCAAAGCAGTCAAGAAATCGAAAAGGTGTTTATGATTTTATAGGAATTATTATTGTAAAACACGGTCCTAAGGTCCATTTACATGAAATTTTAGAGGTTCAGGATTTTTTTCTATCGAGCCAAATGTTTCCAATCGTGTTTTGGCTTTCATCCCCTCACACATAAGCTTTGTAATACACACATTGAGGTAAATAAACTAATGAAGACGTCCCATACAATAAATGTGCACAGCTAGATGACAGCGGGCATCTAGTGCGTGGTGCATTGAGGGCACGACACAATGATACTTGTACGGTGGTGCGGGGCTTAGTTGTCATCTTCTGCACAAAACAGAAAGAATATAAAAATATTGTTACTCTATGCATTTTACCGAAACATGGCCGCCGCTTCATGTCTCGGCGATTTGAGAAAATAATTAGTCAAATGCATGTTATATCGATAATTTAGTAGGTACGTATTTCCAGGTGAAAAGTGATTCCTTTGGTTTTATTTGTATTTCCTGAGTTGTTTAAACAGTACCTTAGCACACGTAAAGGCATATTTTAATAAAATAGAACACAGAATGCACACGTATTGTTGCGTCTAGCGCCTGCCACAGACTAATATAGTTGGAGCGAGCTGGCTCTAACGCGTGTTACAAACAATCTGGTTGAGACGTCTTCTCTAGGACGTAGTACATTAAAACTCAATGAATACACTTTAAAAATTTCTGTGCGAAATATCTAATATATTTTGAATAACAGCTTAGAAAACAGCCATTTTTTTCCGTTTTCACCGCCTAGGGCCCCTTAATGGATATTGTTGACTAAATGGTTAAGTGAGTAATAATAATTGTTAAGTAAGTATTTTGTTAGATGACTTTTATTAATATGTAGCCTAAATATCAAACGAGAAAGCCGAGACTCTGTCTCGTCGTTTTATTCGTCGCTAATTCCCTTAACAGTTTCTCACTGCTCAAATTTTTAGTTAGGACAAGGTTGTTGTTGGCAGGGACGCAACAACTTCGCAATTGTCTGAACGAATGCGTTTAAAGTGAGAGTGAGTCCGTTGGCTTGGCACAACGGTTTTAAATGAAAAGTCAATTGAGTGACTAATACAAAAATAGTGAGTAAACAAGATAATCGTATGGTAAATCAATTATAGATATGATTTAATAGAATATTTTCGTATATTCAGTCCCCCACGAAAATAGGATAATTTAAACAAAAATAGCAAATAGCTGCTTAAATTTCGTACTAATTAACATAAAATAATTTTCAACACACTAGCTCGCAAAGTGAGCCTTATTACATCGTTCTTAGTGCCATAAACCGAACTATAACACACACGTGCATAATAATATTACACACTAGTGTATAATAGAATTATCCCTACAAAGTTAAGTTAGTACCTAACTGCAAAATAATTATATTATGCGATTATACAGAGTACTTATTGAGAACCGCTCTTTTTGGAAGTAAGTCCATTCGGGTTTCATTCCATATGAGAAAAGGTGTTTTAGGTGTCGTATTGAGTAATGGGGTATTTCGAGATTAGTTCCAAACAGCCCGGAAGGTTTCAATTTAACCGGAGGATTCAGTTTTTTTTTGTAACAACAAAGAGGTTTTATGCCGCATATAATCAAGATAAAGAATAAATAAATTTTATTATGACGAAAAACATTTATTATTCAGTATCAAATTATTTATAATTTACAAAATTTTTTGCATTTTATCACTAAAATTATAATTTTGAAGTTGGCTGTATGGCTAATCAATATTATTAAAAAAGGCAAAGTTTTTGTGAATAAATTAACTATTTTGATTAAAATATGAAAAAATAAACTATTTTAGATATTGTTTTCTAAGGTTTAAGCGAGCACCTACACATTGAAATGAAACAATATTCTACGGATTAAGTCGCGTTTAATTTTACTACATTAGGTACATAGTTTTTTAGTTTCTTGACATTTTGAACCCTTTACAGAGTCCGTGGTCACAGGGAGGCTGTTTGTTTTAGATAAAGAAACGCTGAGTAATTTCACTAAATTTTTTTTTTTTATAAAATAACCTTAATTCGTAGCATTATTGTTTTGTTTATTATATTTTTAATATCTATAGGCTGTTTGGCTGTTTTCCTTTGCCTTATTATTATCATTGTTTTAAAAAAAAATGGATTAACAAAATAAAACAAAAATTTTATTTATTTTTCCTCACAAGTGTGTTGAAAAAGTCGTATGAAACGCGTGTGCATTGGTAATTACAATCCTCGGCTCCATTAAGATTACAATCCGCCTCGATTGTAATGACCAACATTGCACACTTGTATCATTATGTAATAATTCAACTTAATTAGTACATTATATACATGTGTGCTATGTTGGTCATTGCAATCGAGGCGGATTATAATTTTAAGTATTTAGCCAATAACTTTTTTTCCTAGTAAACATTTTATCCGTTATCTATATAGCATTGTGAATGCAAAATTTCAATAATAAAGATATTTATAAGCAATTACGTCTTTATCGATTGTTAAATACTTGCAATAGTATTTCTTTCGAATGTGAGGGTAGACTTCACAGTGACGTAATAACGCTCGCTGGCTTGCAGCGTAATCAAACTACTAGGAAAAATTCAGCAAGTCTTCTGGGGTCTCGGTAGCTCAGCGGTTAGGGCAGTGGACCGGCAATCCAAAGGTCGTGGGTTCGAATCCCACTCGAGCTTCCTGAGAGTGGTTGATTTTTTTCTAGTAAACATTTTATCCAATAACATGTCTAGCTCAGCGGCTTCTATTGAGCTGCAACATACTGACATGCCAATTCAGACTTTGGAATATGTTCCAAATAATTATTTAAATTAGCTTATAAGACAATAGAGGACACCTCTAGCAAATTATTGAAATTAAATTATAAGACAAAAGAGGAACTCTCTTGCAAAATGTTTGTAAATAAAATGAAATTAAATCAATGTAAAAATAGCTTTATAAAAACCCCGGTAAATCATTAAATTTAAAAAATGTAGAATCTATGAACATTGTTGACCAGAGCATCCAAGGAATGATGGGCAAAGATTTAGAGATTTAATTGTTCATGAACTGTAATAGATATTCTTTGCATTACAGAGCACTGGCTTAGAGACCATCAGTTCATGTTCAATTTTTAAAATCATTTGGTAGAAAGTTCGTTCAGTCGAGGAAATGCAATACATGGCGGCTCCTTAATTATTGTTACTAAAAAGTTTAAATTAAAGGGACGCAAAGACATAGTGAGCCTCTCGGTTGAGCGAACACTAGAAATAGCTTGTGTGGAGTTGAAGCAGTTTGTTGTGATAAGTGTATACAGACCTCCTTCAGCATTATATGATTTTTTTGAAAAAGTTATGGATGAGACATTGCGTAAGGTCCGCAATGTAGGTAAAACAATAATTGTTTGCGGTTACTTTAATATTCACGGTTTTAATATCCACATTGTCAACTAAAATAAAAACTTATTTCTATCATACAATTTGAATCATTTATTTTTGGAGCCAACAAGAATAACTGCCACTTCGGCTACCGGTATTGATAACATATATATACATACATACTAATGTAATACCTCTAGCTAAGCAAATAAATAATATTCATATTCATATTCATATTCATTTAATCACTTAAATTTGGTAACATAATAGGTACACAACAAGTCGTTCGTATTATACAGGTGTTAATTGTAAGTAGTTTTACCTTTAAAGGCATTGTAAATAAATAAATAAATAAAATCTTTATTGAATAACTTATTTTAAAACATATCCAGAATACTAAACATACTATTAGTGACAATAATACACAACTGCCTGAACTAGGTTTATCATGTTTTCCAGGCAAAATAAAGGACTTACTAAATACTTAAATTAGCAATGCAAAATACATTTATGTTCATAGAGACTAAATAATAATAAAAATAAAAAATCAGAACTATATTCATTAAAAACTTATCTTCCTAATGTATAAATTAAACATTATTTATTTCAAACTAGGAACCATACTAAATTCCTAAATAATAATACAAATGACTCTTTTATTCTTTGTGGCTAAATAAATAAATAGCGAAAACAACATTCCATTCATAAACTTAACTACTAAATGTATAAAAATTTAAACAATATTCATTCCAAACTACTAGGTATAAAGAGCAACATTCATTTTAAGACAACTAATAATTTTTCTGTATCCTCGTAGGACATACTGAGAAGGGCTTCTTTGAGTATATTCTTTGTTTTACTGTAGCAGTGATGATATATGCCTAATTTAGCGTTTAACCTATTATAAAGAAGTGGACCTAAGAACAAGTAAAATCTAGAAGAGAAGGCATGTTTTGTTCCCGCGTTTTGAGGGCAAACAATATCTTTTCGTCTTTTGTTAGTAGTTTCAGTGCTGTATGGAAGTGCGACGTGTTGTTTGATGACGGTGTTTAATATAAATAACTGTCTAACCGTTAATACTTTACAGGATTTATAAAGAATGTCAGTGGGGAAGAGGAATGGACGAAAGGTAGAGACTTTTAATACCGCTCGTTGGGCTCTCTCAATGGTTAGTAATACAGTTTTAGCAGTGCCACCACGTGACGTAATGCAGTAAGTAATTATTGATTGACATAAAGTTAGGTAAACTTGCCTGATTAATTAATGTTAAATCCGCAATTGTGCGTAGTTTTTAAAAACAAATATTAATTTTCGTATTCTGCCGCATAAAGCTTCAATATGGTGCCTAAAAGTAAGGGTTTCATCAATTATAACACCCAAGTACTTAATCTTGTCAGTCATAGAAATATCTGAACACTTACACAGAAGATTTGTGGGGTCCTTACATTGGTGTGCATAAAGTTTAGGGTTCGTCGGAGCCGATTTTGATTTACGCATAGAAAACTGTATATAATTAGTTTTAACCGCGTTCAGTGTCAGTAGATGTTGCTGGAGCCAGTTATAAACAATATTGAAGCCATGTTGTGCATGTTTATAGACATCTTCATGAGAGTCAGCAGAGAACAGCAGAGCAGTGTCATCAGCATATGATATGATTTTGCCACCAGTTAATTTGAGATTACACAGGTCATTTATATATACTAAAAATAAAGTGGGACTTAAAATGCTTCTCTTAGGAACCCCAAAGGAAGTACTTTTCATATCAGAGCTGAGAACACTGCCTATTTTTACGCATTGAGTACACTCATTAAGAGAATCTGCAAATAGTTTAAGCTGGGTGCCTCTTATGCCTAAAGATTCTAGCTTTTGCAATAGAATAGGTATTGAAACTGAGTCGAAAGCTTTTGCGAGGTCCAGGAATATTCCCACTGTCCTTTTACCTGTGTCAAGTTCCTGGACTAAATAGTCAGTGTGTTGATGCACAGCGTCGGCTGTCGATAGTTTAGCTCTAAAACCAAATTGGCTATCTGACAATAAGGAATGCCTCTCTAAATATTGGACAAGTCTTTTATTTATAATTTTTTCTAATATTTTAGATATTGCTGGCAGTAACGAAATAGGTCAATAATTCGTAATATGATTTTTACTGCTAGATTTAAATACCGGAATAACGACAGCTTTCTTCAGACATTTGGGAAAATCCTTCAGCCTAGCATTTTCGATAAATGTAAGTAAGCGGTGAAACCAGGATGTGCTTAAATTGTTTTAATATTTTATTTGATATGTTGTCCCACCCAACCGCCGAGTTATCTTTTAGGCTCTGGATGATCATTTCTACCTCAGCTTCATCCGTATCTAATAGCACAAATGATTTTAGATTATTGCTACGGGTTGATTGAGGCTGGCTTGAAGTTGACGGTGATATATTCTTATACGGAACTTTTTCAGCTAGATTTTTTCCAACATTAACGAAAAAACTATTTGCACTGTTTACAGAAGCCAGCTGTGATGAATTCACCTGTAATAATTCTGAGGATGATTCTTGTTGTTTTGAGATATGAGTAACATTTTTTATACACTTCCATATCTTTTTACTATTAGTACCCGCCCTTTTAAATTCCTCACTTTCGTAACTACTTTTGACTTTTTTCAGAAAGGAATTACAAAAGTATCGGTACCTTTTATACGTTGACTATAAGATTAAATTCGCTGGGTTTATTAGGTACGACATACAAACATCAGCGTCATCACATTTAAAAACTGGGTTAAAGTCAATATTGCATAAATCGACTTCAAGTTTGTTTACATTTACTTTAGATATTGTTGGCGTGCGATTTAATTTAGGTATCTT
The DNA here is from genome assembly GCA_963921215.1 of Scoparia ambigualis. Classification (NCBI taxonomy): domain Eukaryota; kingdom Metazoa; phylum Arthropoda; class Insecta; order Lepidoptera; family Crambidae; genus Scoparia; species Scoparia ambigualis. Next base: position 45,836,801 of record OY992503.1, on the reverse strand, counting down.
ACAGTTTAAGGTTAGTAGAGCAGCTTTGTGATCGGTAATTGTCGAGTTGGTAACCAGTGCTATTGATGGGAAATTCGATTTAAGCATGATATGATCTAAACAAGAGCCGCTTAGGTATGTGGGAAGCGTGTGCGCGGGAAGTAAGCCATGAAAGGAGCATAGGTTTAGGTTAGGTAGGTTAGTTAGGTTTAGGTATTCCTGAGCAGCGGAATCATTGTTGTCGGGAAGAATGTTGATATTAATATCTCCTATTATTATTGTATTTTTAAATGGTGATAGTATTTGTAATGTGTTATTTAGTGAGTCAATAAATGAATTGGTATTTTTAAAGGAGGGCGGTCTGTACAAAGCTAATATTGCAAAATATGATCCGATTTTGATTAGTAGCCGATTACAGTCTAAAATATTTGGTTCTTCGACGGTGATAATTAAATTATTCCTAGCATAAACTACTATCCCGTAATTTTGGTTATAATTTACCTTGCTGTGGTACATATTATAGCCTGGTATTTCTGGTAAATTACTATGTTTACTATGTTTACCGAGCCAACATTCGGTTAAAACAAAGATGTCACAATTTATGTCTAATCTTTGCTTAAAAACACTAAAGTTGTCAAAATTCTTATTTATGCTGCGTATGTTTTGTGTTAGTACAGTTAAAGGATTGTTGTAAGATGATAGATATTGCTTGCACATTTCAACCTCACAAACTTTAGAGTCGGATACAGAATAATTATCTTAAGTCCGAAATCAAACTCTCAACCATAATAGATATTTAAGTAATAAAATAAATGTAAAAGCTCTAAAATACAGTAAAATAAAAGAGGCGCTCTTAGGCGCCGACATAGTCTATTGAGTTAATGTACCTTTTTTCAGCCATTTTCCTCGCAGGACAGTCGGCATCTCCAGTCTTGTGATTGTAGGGCTTTTTAAAGTGTAAACATGTAGCGCACTTTGCTGGCTCGTCCTTCTTCGTGCAATCTTTTAGTGCGTGACCTACTTCGCCGCAATGACCGCAGGTGATGGCCTCCTCTCGGCATGACTTGGCCGCATGGCCATACTGCTGACATTTGAAACACCTGGTTACCAAAGTGAAATCTCTAACAGGGCACGATGACCAATTTATAAAAACTCTATCCTTCGCAATTAAGGCCTTCCGAATATGTGCCGGGACTTCGATGATATAATTGCAGGTCTCTGCGTCCTTCTTACCTGACTTGTGGCTTAACTTGATAGAGGTCAGGAAAGTTTCAAGTGTTGTGTCTAGGAGGTTTTCGGCCAAGTTTTGTTGGTAAATGCAGTTAAAAACTTCGTTGTCCTGCATACTCGAGGGCACACCGATTACAATGATTCTGGGCTTACGTTTTAGCGGCTCATCCATAGTCAGACCAGATGTCTTCAGTTGCGCCGACTGCCTTAGCTTCTCGATGTCGTCTTTTGTATCAGTGCTGATTATTACACCGCCATTCTTCGTCTTGCGCAAACCTCTCACGTGCAACTTCATTTGGTCGGGTCTAATAATTTTTTGTACGAGGTTTTTTGTCTCCTCGCTGGATTTTTTTTTATCTGTAGGATAAATGGCTAGAGACTTAATGTTATTCGGCTGAATAAAATTGTTGGCACTTTTCTTAACCATATCGGCGAAGGAAACTGTGCTCGTGTGAGGGCTTGGAGGACTCTTCAATACGATGTTTAAGGTCTTGAAGTCGCTGCGAAAGGTCTTGGTTTTCTTTTAGAACAATAATTGAAGTATGGGCTTGAATGGCTTTCAGTTTTAGCGACTGATACAGCACGGCTATCTGAGATGTTCCGTTGTTGACTTTTCGACACAAGTTATGAATCTTAATTTTCTGATCCGAGTTCAGTTTTCCTTCCGATGCGATAGTGCATACTTCATTGAGACATTGTTCAATAGTAAGCATCCAGATTTGCAGCTCGGGTGTGGACACGACTTCCGGAGGATCCTCCTTCGGTTGGCAGGGCGCGGCCGCGGGCGAGGGCGGCGGGCTGCGGCGCGTAAGCGTGGTCCGGTTAAAGGGACTGCCGTCCATTTTTTGTTTAAGTTAAATTATACAAACATTATAAGTTCGAGCAAAATAACACACACAATTAACATTAAACTGAGTGACACAGATAAGTTGCTTCCGTATTATGTAGAGCTAGGTCACGATTTTGCAATTTATTATTTACTTTATTAAATTAATTATTGAGCACGTCCGATCACATCAGCGATCCAAATGCTACAATGTTTACAAATGCTAAATTGTGATTTTATAGTACCTAGTTATTACTAGGTAGGTTAGGTGGGTATTACACATTATAAATTAAAATCTTAATAGGTATAAACTAAATCAAAAACTAATAACAAAAACTTAAATAATTAAAATCACAATAGGTAAGTACCTATTTGTCTGTAGTAGGTACTTACAGCAAAACAATCAAAAACATAACATTTTTAGAATCGTAAAACTAAATTAAATATAAAATCAAAATTAATATGTGTAAGCCTAAGATAAACAATAAAAAAGTAAAAAAGGAAAAAGTCAACATTTAGGTATAATTTATTTTACATTCAAAATATTCTTTCATATTGTAAAAAGATTTATTTATTAAAATTTCTTTTAATTTTTTCTCAAATAAACCGTCTTTGAGGGCTTTTAATTTATGTGGCAGATGGTTATACACTTTAACCGCCATATAGTACGAGCTATTTTTAAATAACGCTAGGCGCACTGGCGGTACGACTAAATCATTTTCTCGGCGCCGTGATACATAACGCTCATGCTTAACTCCAATTCTAGTAAAATATTGAGCATGTCTTTTAACTACTTTGCACAGTTCAAATATATAAATTGCTGTCACTGTAAGAACACGGTACTTAGTAAACAACATTCTACAGATGTCCCTCCTTCCGGCTAACGCTATAATTCTGAGGCAACGCTTCTGTAAAATAGACACAGATGACGAATCAGTGAAACCTGGACTCTGATCACTGTGGCCAAATGGTCGGTTTCTCACAACAGAGTAACAAAGTGATGAAAAAGAATATCACTGTTGTACCAAAAACTGCAGGTCGGCTGGAACGCTTTAAAAGCAATCTAGATACAAAATTAAATTATTTAGTATACAATGACAACCCTAATGTCTTTTATAATGATTTCTTTAACACATATTGTTCAGAATTTAATAAATCTTTTGTTCCAAAAAAGATCTTAGTTAGTGGTACTGAAACTTTTAATGAATGGGCTACAATTGGTATTCACAAAAGTAGGAAACGCCTTTATGAACTTTATGGTGAAAGCAACTATAACACCAGTGACGATTTCAAATTGTATGTTAAAAATTATTCTAAGTTATTCAAAAGAGTATGTCGATTAGCCAAGGCAAACTATCTCAGTTCTAAGATTAAGAATAACAAAATAAAAATGACATGGAATATTATAAACAGTCAAAGTCAAAGTCAAAGTCAAATTATTTATTTAATGTAAACCTTTAAAGGCACTTATTGACGTCAATACTAATAATAATAAAAAAACAGTTAACTCACTTATAGTTAAGACTTAACAACGAATCTAACGAGCTATTATAGTCTGTGCCAAACAAATGCGCATCGCTACCCCCAGTACCACTGCACGCCGAAACAGAATCGCGTCGAACCGAAATATAAGCCGTGGTCATAATTGTGTACTGTAGAGTTTATACCATGTTAGGGCGCTGGCTGGTTTTACTCTAAAGTAATTTGTAAAAAACGTAATTTGAATTGACAAGATGTCAAACCGGAGATTAAAGAGAACGATCTGAAGTGCCAACATGGGTAGACTTGACCATGTTATTTTTATATTGTAAATATGTAATTGTAAATGTATATAAAAGTATACAATAAATGAACTCGTATACTAAATAAAGGTTGTTGTTATTAAAACAAACGCCCCCCAACCTTTACGAGTTCCACAATGGTGGAGGCGTCAAGAGCCGGCCGTGCGCGAAAAGTTTCCGTTTTTCAGGTGGCACGAAAGCACTGAAAAGAATGGAGAATAAGCTAAGTGTTGAAGAATGAAGAATAGAAAAGAAATTAAGATAATCTTACCTGAAAGAAGAGGAAAATTATTATTTTTAAGCAAAATGGATCGCGTAGTCACTTGTTTTACGGGTCATTTTGACGAGTCGTTGGAAGAGTTTCTGGAGCAGTTCCAAGCAGTAGCAGTTTATAAGAAGTGCACTAGCTCTGAGGAACAGTTATTGTTGTTGCCAGCATTTTTAAAAGGGTCTGCACTTCACTATTTCCGATCAATAAAAGCTTCATGTAAAAGCTTTGAAGAAGTGGTGGATAAATTGAGGGAAGAATTTGAAATGTGTGATTACTCCGAATTGTTTTATAATGCCAAGCAGGACCAGAAAGGCCTGAGCAAGCATTTTTATAATTTATCGGAGTTGGCTAGCAAAGCAAACATTACCAATGAGGCAACGTTCATTACGCAATTTTTGAAGGGATTAAAGCCTTACTTCAAGAATAAACTGGCATATTCTCACTATGCGTGTAAAAGAGACCTCAGGGAGGTTATTTTGCAATTGGAGAAGGTGTATCCACAAGCACGTGAAGAGCAGATGAACTTAGCGCAGAATCATGCTGCGTTCGTTCATAAGTTTGTTGGTGGGGGAGGTGACCATAGTACGCCCACTCCATTTGGTCCGCCAATGACAACGGAAGTGCAAGATGTATGCCGCGTTGTACCAGGACCTGGACCTTCAAATAGCTATAATTTACGTTCTAATTTTAGGAAAACGCAGTCGCAGCCGGGTTTTCAACCTCGCCGACAATAAACACAGTACGCGCCGTTCTGTGCGGACGCAGCGATTGCAATTTAATTTAAATCGTATATCAGACACGTAACGCGGCGCGAGTCGCCGCGCGAACCACCACCATGAGCGACAAACTGGTGGTTAACGAGCTCCTCGCCTTCCTGCAACAGAAGCTGGACGTGATGGATGAAGTAAGTGCGGTGCAGATATGCAAGTCCAGCTTCAGCGAGGACGACATATCTGCGGCCAAGAAGCTTCTGTTTGCATCTGTAAACAAGAGTGACCAGATGGTGTCTCATCGCCGTGATGGGGCACCGAAGAGCCTGCAGGAAATAATCACGCTGCTGAAGGAGACCGACCCTGACGACGTGCCGACGTTTGTGGCGAGGGACCTAAACAAGCTCCCTCCCGTCACGTTCGACCACGTCGACGTAACCTGCTTGCTGAAGGACATTGTGACCTTAAAGGCGGGCTTGGCGGACGTGGTGCTAAAGTTCGAAGCATCACAGAATACTGTGAGTGAGTTGCGCAAGGAAGTGGATAGTTTGCGCGCATCACTCGCAGTAAGTAGGTCAGTCGATGACTCAAACGTCAACACGCGGCGCGGTGCATTCGTCAACGCGCCGCGGCTGAGTTTCGAGTCAGCATTTTCGACGCCGACCTCGTCGCCGTGCAACGCTGAAGCAGCCGTTGCCCCCGCGCGCACGCCGGCTCGGTGCGCCCCGCAGATGCCGGCGCCGGCCCCCCGCGCCCTGCAGTCGCCGGCCCCCCGTGCCGTGCAACCCGCTGTCGTCGCGCCCCTCGCGCCGCCTCCGCCGTCCACCCGCCCCGCGCCTTCGCCCGCGGTGCCGCACGTGACAGCTGAGCCTGAGCCTGTCACCATCCAAACGAAGCCCAGCCGACGTGACTACGCCTCTGTTGCTGCTTCCAACCTAAGCGCTCAGAGAGTGTCAAAGCATGCCGCCGTGGAACGAGACGACGACGGTTTCGTCAAGGTCCAAAGGAAGAGGGCACGCCATCACCGGCCGAATCAGAACCGTTGCGGTACCGCACTGACAGGGCCCCAGTTCCTGCTGCGTGCTGCGACGCCGACTACGCCGATGTACCTGTCGCGCCTGCACCACACCATCACAGTGAAGGATGTGGTTGATTACATTAAGACAAAGACCAACTTCCTTCTGAGGGTGGAGCCGCTGGAATCGCGACATAATGTCAGTTTTAAGGCATTTGTGGTGCGAGTCCCAACAGCTAAGCTGGACGACACCTTTATGAAGGAGGACTTTTGGCCGAAGGGCGTGGTGTACCGGCGTTTCCGCGGGAGATTGCCTACCACCACCGAAACAGCACAAGCCAGAGCTATGTAAATTACTAACATAGTTTTAAGTTATTATACTAACAATAAATGTTTATAAGCTATGTATATGTTAGTTTTTAAGGTATGTATCTATGGGCCTGTTATATTGTAACTTTGTTGCCTGATAATAAATAAATAAATAAAATAAATAAAGAAGGCCAGTTGTCGCGACGGTGATGTTTTTAAGATGTCGTCTGGTCTTTTGCAAGCGCACACATCTGACGTGAAATTGCAAGCGATGTATGAAGCTAGTCAACAGGTTAGACCTTCTTCTACGTTATTGCCATTATTAGTATTTTCTACAAATGAGGTAAATTGTGTAGCTCTTGTAGACACAGGTGCCACGGTTTCCTGCATCAGTCAAGTTGCCGCGGATGAGATAGGAATAAAATGTAGAGATATAGAAAATAGATGTATTAGTGCGAGTAATGGTAGTAGGTTAAAAGTAGTTGGAAAATGCGATGTAATGTTTTCTTTGAGCGATTTTTTATTTAAACAAGAATTTATAATTATAGCTGACTTAAAATGTAGTGTAGTATTAGGTCAGGATTTCGTAATAACGAATAAAATGTGTATTGATTTTTATAACAATTGTGTGTCTTTTTCTCAAGGAAAAATTCATTTTGTTCAACCAAATGTGTTGGGCCAAAAAGATGAATCCGCTTTTGTTGCAAGACAGGACTCTGAAAGATGTTCGATTGTTAGACAAAAGTTAGGAAATATTCATTCTGTTCAGCAAAATGTGTTGAGCCAAAAAGATGAATCCGCTTTTGTTGCAAGACAGGATTCGCAAAGATCGAGTTCGATTGTTAGACAAAAGTTAGGAGATATTCATTTAGTTCAGCCAAATGTGTCGAGCGAAATAGGTAAAGCCGCTATTGTTGCAAGACAGGATTCGGAAAAATCGAGTTCGCTTGTTAGACAAAAGATAGGTAAGTCATCGAATGTTCCATGTCAAACAATTGGTTTAGAAAGTTTGAAGTTAGAACAAAAGTCAGATAGGTCATCGAATGTTCTATATCAGGCAATTGTTTTAGAAAGTTCCGAGCCGGGCGCGGAAAAGAAAAACATTGATGTGTCAACAAGTGACAGGCATCAATCAATTGATTACTTTATTGATTTTCAGAAATTGCGTAACAATGATTACGTATATTTTTTGAAGGCACCAAATTGTGGTGAGTTTTCCTTGCCGGTGGAGGAAAAACGTTTTGTAACTAATGTAGATTTAGGAACGGGTTATCCTAAAACGAAAATTCGATAGAATAGGTAGGTCGTATGAGTAGATCATTTACGAAGGCACTACGTAAGAGTTAGACCGGTATTCTTTAACGTCCATGATTTAGTTTTATTATGTTCCAAAGCGAGTTATTGGCAGATGTACGAAACTGGCACGTCTTTATCAATGGCATAAAGAATCATTGAGCGATAGGAGGTCTAATGTTGGTGGCTTGTAAAGTTCGTTTTTCATACAAATCGCCTAAAGCATTTCATGTCACGATGATGTGTGTTTGTAGACATTGTTGTGTATGTATGTTTGTAAATTATCATAAGTTTGTGTAAAAAGGGAAGGCTTTAGTAGGTTAATTTTAAGTTATATGTTGTCATTGTTATTTGCTAATATGTGTCTTAATGTTTTCATATGTACGAGAGAAATATGAAAAACGTATTTTAGGTAGCAATTGATGTTTGAAAAAGAGGACCAAATACAAGACATACCTTAAAGAGTAGTTTGATATGATAAGGAAAATATTGTTAAAAAGCGTGAGATAAGTTTATTAACGTATTTGTAATGTTGAATGCTGGTAAAGTAAGTATTTAAGAAAGGTAATGAGTTGTAAGGGTTAAGTAGATTTAGATTGGTAGATCTAGTCGACTAATTCTATTATTTGGTGTAACATGATTAGGCAATAAGCTATTTGTCATGGATTCCTGATTTGGGTTTCACACACATAAATGATGGGATATAGGGTTAGTATCAGGTTTGTAAATGGTTTGTTATTATTGAAGGTTAAAGATTGAGTATTATAGCATAGTTGGTGAAGGTTTAGGAATTAGCAGTATGTAGTATGCAGATAAAGGGCTGAGTATTTAGAGAATTAGTTTATGAAGGGTTAAGGAGTTAGTAGTATGGAGGAGTATGATGTTGTAGGTTATTTGATTTATAGGAGTAGTGTAATAGTAGTTTAAGGTTATTTAATAGTTTATTATTTTAATAGTTTGTAGTGAGTTAATAAATTTCTCTCACGATAAGCAATTTCTGGTGTAGAATAGAGTGACTATTCTCATAAGCATTCGGAATTACTTAGTAGAAGTTCTACCTAAGTAATGGATTGGAAATAGAGGGATTATCTTTTGCCTTAAAGTTTAATCAATAATTCCCTAATTCTATAGATTATGAGGGAATATTGTATTGTTGAGTATCAAGTCATAACGTGGGATAGTTGACATGTTTTTGGGGATTCTATTTCTTACCTTGTACTTGAGCCTCTTGAATTCTTGAGAGTTTTAAATATAATGGTGTAGAATATTTTTTCCTATTGATAAGTTGATAGTATCTGCTTTGAGTCTTGTTATGAAGCTTAAGTTTAAGAACGACTATCACACCCTTAGAGAGTTTGAATTTTTCTCTGCATTAATGCAGTTAACATGAAATATTTTAACATGCAGATTGATAAAGTTAGTTATGTAATTTTGGTTAAGGGTGATGTTTGTGGGTCGTGTTAGTTAGTGATTTAGAGGATGATTCGAAATAGGTATATAGTTTTGACGGGTTTATATGTGCCAAGTTCTTCGAAGTTTAATTCTTCGAATAGCTAAATCCAAGTCGGGTTTAGGTTGAATCATTCTTGTATGTATTTTTTTTCCGTTTCTGCTAGGATGTTTAGAAATGTTTAGAAATGGGTAGAAATGTAAAAAAAAAGTTGGAAAAAATTTTTTGTTGTTTAAAAATATTTTTTTCCCCAGGTCGGGAGGAATGTAGAGTTTATACCATGTTAGGGCGCTGGCTGGTTTTACTTTATAGTAATTTGTAAAAAACGTAATTTGAATTGACAATATGTCAAACCGGAGATTAAAGAGAACGATCTGAAGTGCCAACATGGGTAGACTTGACCATGTTATTTTTATATTGTAAATATGTAATTGTAAATGTATATAAAAGTATACAATAAATGAACTCGTATACTAAATAAAGGTTGTTGTTATTAAAACAAACGCCCCCCAACCTTTACGAGTTCCACAGTACACATACGTATCCTGGTACGAGAAAAAATAGTGGGCAAGTGTCTCTCCCCTAGCGACACAAACGGCAAAAATTTATAGGTAATTTATCGTTTTTTTGGGATGAAAGGTGAAGAATGATAAATCATAATGAATTGTTAACTTAAGTTATTACTTATTGGAATAAAATTAAATATGATTTCCAATTATTGTATTGATATTGTGGTAAGTAATAGAAATTGGAGAGTTTTTGAAGTAAAATAAAGTAACGGCTGAAATGTGTTTTGGAAAACATTAGTACCTAACCAATAAGGTTGACATTTTTAATCATTCAAATATCTTTTTTTATAAAAACTTAAGCATAAAAAAACGTCAAAAATTAATAAGCATAAATTTGTGTGTTTTAAAATTGTTTCGTTTTTAGTCTTGGTACAAGCACAGAATAACTAATAAATAGCTTGCTATTTACACTGAACCAGTGAACGAGGGAAAAACCATGTGTAAGATTTGTATTGCCTAATGTTAAGCAAGTAACAACTAGTGTACAAATTAAAGATAAGAATGTGAATCCTGTGGACACCACTGTGTTTCTAGGCGTCACGTTAGATGCCAAGCTTCAGTGGGGCCTACATATCGACGGTGGAAATTTCAAATATCGTAAGGGACAAACCCCTACTTTTCAGTAGGACAAAAAAACAAACTTCAACTTTTAAAAATGTCATAACTTATTAATTTTTCGTGCTATTGTGGTGTTTGTTGCATAGTTGTTTTCAAAATTGTTTTATCTTTTCTATAGTTAATGTTAAATCTGAATATCTCAAGCAATTAAAAAGTTGATGTCCCTTATACACACTGCAAATTTAGAAGAACTGTCCGTTACGATACGGAAAAATTTACTTTTGAGATAAATGTCCCTTACGCCCTAACTGTAATGGAAACGGTATTGTTATAAATACCCAAAGGTTTTGACAATGTGACAGTAAAATGTTGTAAAGCTAATTAAAAAATATATAATAATGATGTAAGTAACAGAAACGGCAGAAATAAAACTAGAATTTACAGAAAATAGTCCTCATTACAGAATAATAATTACTGGCATGGCAATTTATAAATGCACGTAAAAACAAAAAAATAAATTATGTATCGTTCAAGTTGTCTCTATTTCTGGGCTGAAGTGTAAACTATGTGCTTTTAATTATAATATTTGATTGTAAAAGCGTGAGGCGCTAGAACAGGAAAGACTTTCTTGTTAACAAATACTAATACTAACTTCCTGGCGGAAGCTGCATGAGGTTGCACAAGAGCATAACTTTTATGCCGCCAAAGGGTTACCAAAGGGAACCAAAGACATCTCGTCTACGAACAAGAACTCTACATTTGGCCACTGTTAACGCATTACCCTTACGTACTTAATTTCCTGAAAGAAGAGGCGTTAAAAATGTCTGTCGACCTATCGATTGTGGAATTAATGTAAGAATGTTAAGTAATGTAAGGGACAAAGGTCTACTTTTCAGGAGAAGCAAAAACGAATTTTATTTATAATAATTGCTTGTATTTTTTTCGTTTTTTATTTTACTTTCTTGTTGTCTATGGCAAAGTTGCTTAGGTTTGAGAGCTCTTTAAAGCTATGCAAGCAAAACTAAGATTATCTTTATGGATTCCGAAATAGCATGTCTCTTACATTAAAAATAAATGTAAATGCGTTCTATACCTTAATTGCATTTAACATAAAAATACTCTGCACTAATGTAACAGTCATATTGACAAAAACAATATCAGTAATTTTTGAAGTAAGGTACCTTTTTTGGTTTAGTTATTGCTGTATCTTAACCAAATCCTATAACAAAATTCTACTTTCAAAAGCAAATTGGTTAACTTGATTTAATTTATTTAAATAAAAATATTGCTGTCCTTGTGAATTTTATTGTGAAAACATAAAATAAAACAAAAATTAATCATTAAAATATGTAATCTAAAAAAAAATTTCCAAAATGTAAAGTTCAATAGATTTTTAACGTTAATATGGTTACTTATTAAATTATAACTAAAAAAAATAATTCAATTTGAAATTTTAGTAGGTATTGTATTTTATAGAACTTAATAACATAATAACAATGTTCACACTACTAATTTATACTTAACCATATTCATTTATACTTAACCATATTAATTAAGGACCGATTGTTCCAAAGTCAGGTAAAATTTAATCGTAGAGTAAACTTTATGTAAAACGAACGATTGTTAAATGTCACGTCAAATGTCAAATGTCAAGGCATCTAGCGCTGGTTAGAGCTTACTCAACGACTAAATTTAATCTGACTTAGGAAAAATCTGCCTGAAGCGAAAATACTACTTAAGTACAACCTAATTGTTAACTGCAGCAGTTTGCATTATTAACAATCCAAAGAAAAATTATAAACAACTTAACAACGTTATCAACAATCCCAAAAAAGCTGAAACAGTTCTCAATGCGATTAATAATAAGAATGAAAATCATAAAAATTTAATTAGTGGAGGAACTTATTCCCTAGACTTATTCCCTAACTTACTAGAGTTTTCCTCATCAGTCTCATTTAAAGTGTCTCTAATTTTATTTTCATTAGAGTAATCCTTGTGATAAGTTATAGGTATAAACCTTTTTCACAATGTTTTTTTTTAATCAATAAACTTTGCGACGGAAATTGGCAGCCACTCTTTGTAAAGTAAGGGCAGACCATCAAAATAATCTTGCGCAGTACTTGCAATTTACAGTACTTGTAGTAAAAATGTATTTACCCCTCTACTATCAATGTCTTTGAGATAGCGTAAAAGGCATAATATGACAATTTCGCAACAACCACGTTTACCATCTACTTGTCCCCATGTGTAGCAGTACCCTTTCTGCGTTTTACATTCATACACAGTAAAATTATACGGTACCTACCTAAGTAATATTTAGTAAGGTTTAGGAGAACGAAAACTTGATTAGGGTAAAGGCCATTATATAATTTATTATGAGACATACCTTAAAACTAAAATAACATTTTGTACAAGTGCATGATACGTCAAAATTTGTAATAAAGATTTGTTTAGGACCTCCAAAAATGTGTAATGTAAGGGACATAAACTAGTTAGATATCAACATTTCAATTATATCATTCGACGGCACGTAAATTTACGAATCCAACGGTGTATATAACTCATTTTCGAGATAATATTGTCCCTTACATTAATTCATATTTCCGTGATCGCTATACAAATGTAATTGGAATGGTGACCAAACGGAGTGCCCACTCAAATGTCATAGCACTCCTTCTATGCTTTACTGAGATTTGTCTATTTGGACAATTTTATCATTGGCTACAATGATATTATATTAAAAAGAGGTAGATAGGTTATGTCAGTACTAATATGATTTCAATAATGGACCGAAGCGTCGTACATACGAAAACCTGAGCATGCGCTATACTCACTAAATATTACGATGTTATACGGCCGAGGTAACTTGTCACTTCTAGTCGATGATCTCATATGGCCGCATCTGCCGAGTTAACTTGATCGTATTCTAAAGTGTGAGCAAGATAGCATGACAACTAGTAAGTGCGTAAACAAGACAGATACATGTAGCGCTGTGTCATTTCGAATTACATGTCAATTTGCTGTCGCACTCTATATTTTTATGACACAATTTATTCTGACATTTTGTAGTTGATAAATAATGAGAACTTAAATCAATTAAAATTTAAACTCACGCATGCCACTCATGATATATAATTTCATGACCTTTTATGTAGTTCGCATGACACAGGACAGCATATTTTTAATTAATTTTCGGAAACAAATACATGCAAACTGACACTGTCAAAGTGTCAACACTGCTAACGCTTTTGTGGGACTACGCTTAAGGTAAGCCAATTAGCATAGTTTTCTGTTGCCACTTTTTGGCACATGTAACACATCTACCTCTTTTTATTGTAACATCATTGATTGGCTATATTTATCATTTGACATTTCTAGGGATGGGCAATATTACCTATTACTGGTCATTTTAAAGAAGACGGTCTAGATTTCCATAGGAAGCCTTCACTTAAATGCAGCTGGACCATAATAAATAAAAATCGGGAGAATGCAATATGCAGAACTCGTTTGAGTTTTTTTTTTACTTTCCTACAATCTTAGTCTAGTTAATTTTTCACAATTAACTTTTGAAAATTAAATGTGTTTTTCATTTTTTACACGGCCATGTTGTTTAAGTTTTATGGCAGCACTAGCACAAGCCGTCGAGAAGAGATGGAGTCAATCAGTAACAGTGTGTCAAGTTGTTATACAGTATCGATATGTATCGCGGGCAATTATTGTTGAAACCTGCATGCTGGCGCTGTATTAAAAAAGTAAATGTGTCAAGTTCGTCTCAATAAAGCAATGTTTCTATAAACTGTGTTTTGATATTGCTCTGCAAGTAAAATGTGGATTATAACGATTCACAGCTAGAATAAGGCATCGCAACAGGTTATTGGGCCCCTCGCGTGCCATAAAAAAAAAGAAAATTGGGGTTTCGGAAGAAACATAAAAACAAAGAATAATTTTGAAAATTTTACGTAAGTGGTGAAAAAAATCTGACGGTGAAAAATGTCGGAAGAAAAGCTGCGGATAGAGCTTTTAAGTGATTCTGATTCATTTCGATTGTGGAAATTTCAAATCAACATACTTTTTGATGCTAAAGGTCTAAAAAAAATTGTAAACGGCGAATTGAAAAGAAGTCAGGAAAATGCAGACAGTTTTGACGAGAAAGATGCAAAAGCTAAGCATTACATCATCAGGACGATCGATAAAAAGTATGTATTTCAATTATTTGAGTGTAATACTTCGGCAGAAATGTACGACAGAATTTGCTCAATATTTGAGGGATCAGAAGAAAGAAGGAAGATGGCTTTACTTCAAGATTTTTATAACGCCAAAATTAAACCAAATATGAGCATGGAAGAAAATTTTTCGGAAATAGAAAATTTGACATTTAGACTAAAACAACTGAAAGTAAATTTGGATGACGCCATGATTGAGTCGAAAATTTTAACTAGTCTTGATGACAGTTACAAACACTTTATAACTGCATGGGACTCAACACCAAAAGAAGAAAGAAATATGAAAAATTTAAAAATACGCTTGATTAAAGAAGAGGAACGGAATCTTAACCAATAACATTTTAACCAGGTAGCATTAAAAGCATCATCATCAAAAACAGGAAACGACTTATGTTTTATATGTAACAAGCCAGGACATTTTGCCAGAGATTGTAAAACCACTGTAGGGTTTGTAAGAAAACAAACCATAAAGAAAAGAATTGTTATTTTAATAAAAAGAAAGATAATGTGGCACTAGTAGCCAATAAAAACGAGAATGTCAACTTAGAAAGCTTTGTTGTAGATTCAGGGTGTACTGTTCATATGGTAAAAGACAGCGATTTGCTGTCGAACCTTAGAGCAAATAACAGTAGTATTGGTACGGCTCAAAAAGATTGTAGCCTTAAAGCTAACTGTGAAGGTGATTTCATAGGTAAAGATTGTAGCATTAAAAATATTCTGTGTGTTCCAGATCTTTCCCATAATTTATTATCAGTTTCAGAGATAACAAAAAACGGCGGTACGGTATTATTTCAGGGAAATAATGTTGAGATCAAGAGTAAGGGAAAGATGATAAAAGGGTCACAAGAACAATCGGGTTTATTTACACTTGAGCTACATAAAAATAATGATGAGGAGTCGTTACTCGCTAAGAAAACGGAAGATAATTCTGCAACTTCATGGCATAAAAAGCTGAGTCATCCAGGTCAAGGGGTGCTGAGAAACCTCCCCATGACAGCTGGTGGCATAAAAATAAACAAGATAACAGAAGGTGAACAGAAAATGTTGGATAGTTGTGAAGTGTGCATAAAAGCGAAGCAGACGAGATTTCCATTCAAATCTGAAAGAAAAAGGGCAGAAAAACTCCAGAAATTATACACACTGATGTATGCGGACCATTCGAAGTTGAAACATGGGATGCCAAACGATATTATCTTACAGTAATTGACGATTACAGTAATTATACTAAAGTTTATCCCCTTAAAACCAAAAGTGAAGTGGCCTATCATATAAAAACATATGTCGAAGAATCAGAAAGAGAAAAAGAACAAAAAGTATCAACAATAAGATGTGATAATGGAGGCGAATATACATCAAAAGAATTTCAGAACTGGTGTAAACAAAAAGGAATAAAGCTAGATTACTCCGTGCCTTACTCACCTCAGTTAAACGGAAAGGCGGAACGCCTTAATCGTACTATCACTGAAAAGATCAGATCATTACTTTACAATGGAAATATGCCGAGAAATATGTGGGGAGAAGCACTGTACTGCGGTGTTTACCTCTTAAACCGCTTACCAAGCCAGTCCATAAATAATATAACGCCTTTTGAGCTCTGGAATAAAACGAAACCAAATTTATCTAATATACAAGAATTTGGGACGGAAGCTTATGCTAAAATATTGAAGCCCATTAAGAAATTTCTTAAAGATAAAAGATTCTAGAACAAAAAAATATATCATGGTGGGATACGCAACTAATGGATACAGGCTGTGGGATGAAATAAAACGTAAAGTAATTGTGGCACGTGACGTAATATTCACAGGAAAAATTCCAGGAATTGAAGAAGACAAAAGGTCTACTGACATTAACATACAAAAAAGGGAAAAAGAACAAGAAAATGTTACCCAAATTATAATCGAAGAACCTATTAGTTTGGAAAATGAAGAAACTCTAATAGAAGAAGACTTAGAACAAGAAAGCGAATATGAAAGTCCTGTTTCAGAAATAGAAACAAGTCAAGTAGAAATAGCTACAAGAAGGACGACTAAAATGCCAATAAAGTACAATGACTATGTGCTGCTATCTTTTAACGAGGTAATGAAAAGTCAAGAACAAGATCAATGGAAAAAGGCGATTGATGAAGAGCTAAAATCTTTAAAAGAAAATGAGGTCTGGAAAATAGTCGCCGCTGAAGAAGCTTTTGGACACAAAAAACCGTTGGCATAGCAAGCAGAAATATGGAAAATCCTGAAACCAAAGATGTAGTCGCACAGAAGAGGATCTTAAGGTACCTAGCGGGCACCTTAGGAGAGGGTGTGTATTACAAGAAGAACGCATCTTTAGTTTTTTGTGATTCCGATTACGCTGGAGACCTGAAAACTAGACGCAATACTACTACTACTACTACTAGACACAATAATTAATAATGCTGGATCAAGGACCAGTAGCGTGGTGCTCACGAAGACAACCCATAGTCGCACTGTCTTCTACAGAGGCAGAATTCATTGCGGCAGCCGACTGTTGTAAAGAAGCTATGTTCTTAAAATCCATGCTTCTTGATCTCAACATTAAAATACCGATCTCATTCAAAATTGATAACCAGAGCGCCATTCAGTTAATAAAGACCGGGATCTTTAACAAGCGGTCGAAGCATATCGACGTGCGCTACCATTATATTCATGAGATCTATAGTAACTACAGCTTTGATATAGAATATTGTTCGACTGAAAATCAAACAGCGGACATTTTAACGAAGGCTTTAGGTAAGATTAAATTCCTTAAGCACAAGCAGGTTCTTATATGTTAGAGTTATAGTAATTTTGTTTTTATTTAAAATGAACTAAAAATAAGCTAAAATTAGGAGAGGGTGTTGAAACCTGCATGCTGGCGCTGTATTAAAAAAGTAAATGTGTCAAGTTCGTCTCAATAAAGCAATGTTTCTATAAACTGTGTTTTGATATTGCTCTGCAAGTAAAATGTGGATTATAACGATTCACAGCTAGAATAAGGCATCGCAACAATTATAACGATTTTACATATTTTGCAACAGTTATGTATTTCATTCGATATTTCGTTACGAGATTAAAAACAACGCCTTGATTGATTTCGTTGAGTTATTAACGCCCTTAGCACACCGACGCCGCGAACCGCGGTAGCGAAATTGCGGTAATCTGTCTACACACATCAAATTGTATCGCGTATGTTGCGTCTCGCTCTATCGTCTGTGACTACCTATATTTGCGTTTCAGTTTGTATAGTATCGCTGATACTCGCGATACATGTTTCACACGGACGCCGGTGTACCGCCACTTTAGTTTCGCCACTTGGAGAGAATCGACGTGGTTTGTCTTTTTGGACAGAATATCGCTGCGAAACAAGATGGCGGAAGCAGAAACTAAGAATATTATAATTGAAATTCGAGATTATCCAGAAATATATCTCATAGGGCATATAGATTTTAGGAAATCTTATAAAAAAGAAGTAGCATGGCGAAAAATTACTTCTTTCTTTTTTGATTAATTTCAAAAACCCATATTTTGTCTTTTTCTAAATGTTGATACAAGTAGTAATAGTTCTTCTTCTTCAGATTCGGAAAGAAACCAGTCTGGCTCAAACGAATTATTATTATTGCATTCGAATGAGTTGAAAATAACAAATTTATACAAGCGATATTCGGGTAGGTGTGAAAACGACCGCTAGAATTTCGCTTATTTTCCGCATTTTCGTGTTCGCTAAGTTTTCGCTATCGCGGTTCGCGGCGTCGGTGTGCTAAAGGCGTAAAACTAGAGCATGAATTTTTTCGCGAATTAATATAATGTCACCGCATATCGATTGGTAATGAATCGATACTCAACTCAGTAATATGGATTTAATTGGCTTATCTCTAACAAATTGTTATGTCAAAAACCACTAACTGTCAACGTCAAATTTGACAGAATCAAGCATAGACTACGCGATATTTTGCGATAACAATACATAAGATGAACCACAGAACCGAAATAACCAAACTTGTTCATATTAAAGTAGTCTGTAAGTCTATGAAAACACGGTACAAAGTCAAGTGTGTTTTTGTAGGTGCGGTCTCATGCGACCGCTTAGGGTTTGAGGGGTTTCCGGTAATTTTTATATTTGGGCAATATTATCATTGAACATTTGTATGATTGAATAATTTTATCACATGGACATGCCTTTAGACCACAGATGTCTTTGGAGCTCAGAATAATAACTAAAGCATAGAAGGAGTGTCTTTGTCAACTTATTTTGTTTCTTTTTTTTCAATGTTTATTGCCTATTTGAAAAAATAGGACAACTATACGAGTCTCACTTGGATTCCTTCTTTAAGCTTTAGTTATTATTCTATGCTTTGGACATTCGTATTTTTGGACGATTTTCTTTTTAGACATAAGTCTTGGGCTTTGGTAGATAATGTACAACACGCAAAATGCTAACCGCACGCATAATGTGCAAACAGTCAAAATGTACATACGCAACATCTACATCATGACAAATGTACATACGCAACATCTACATCATGACAAATGTACAGTACGCGAAATGTACTTACGCTGAAAGCACATAACGCAATATGTGTAAAAAGAAATTTACACATTTCGCGAATTGTTTACAAAATTTGCGATATTTTTGTTGAGGTTACAAAGTCAAATTATTTATTCAGTATAAACCTTTACAGGCACTTATTGACGTCAATACTAATCAAAAAACAGTTAACTACTTGTAGTTAAGACTTAACAACTAATCTGCTCTACCTACCGCTACAAATGTAAGGTGATCGCGACGCGGAGCGGAGTTTTCGTTATATACGTTCGAACATTTCGTTAGATTTTAGCTACAACGCTGACGCACCATTTTCGAGATATTTACGTTTTTATAAAAAGTTACCTTGACATTTTTTTAAGTCCTGAACCCCCTTTGCGAGTTATTCCGACACAACGTGGAACCAAGCGAAAGTCCAAACTCCATACAGAAATATCGCAATTTTTTTAAAGTGTCGGCTAAACAATTCGCGAAATGTGTAAATATCTTTTTACACATATTGCGTTATGTGCTTTCAGCGTAAGTACATTTCGCGTACTGTACATTTGTCATGATGTAGATGTTGCGTATGAACATTTTGACTGTTTGCACATTATGCGTGCGGTTAGCATTTTGCGTGTTGTACATTAACAGCCGAAGCCAAGTCTCGCAAAGGTATTAAACAATTCGTCTTAATCATAAATTTTTCAAAGTAAATTAAAACCTTCTTTCCCACAACAGCTGTTCTGACATTACTAGAGAAAATATAACAACGTCACATGGAGTCAACCCGCCATGGAGGTGTCACACACGAGTGCGTATTTAGCTTTTAAATTGAGGGTTACGCGAGAGTGCCCGGTGAACTCGTGTGACAGGAGAGCGTAATGAGAGCGGCGTCGGCGTGGTTGGCGCTGGCGGCGCTGGCGGTGGGCGCGGGGGCGCGGGGGGCGGGCGCGGGGGCGCGGGGGGCGCGCAACGCGAGCCGCTACGGGTTCTACCGCAGTATGGGCAATGCGGGCATGTGGAGCGCGGAGGCGGAGCTGGGCACTCGGCGCGTGTTCGGCGGCGCGGCGGCGGATCTGGCGCAGTTCCCGGCGGCATGCGCGCTGCTGGACCGCTACTGGACGCCGCGCTGCTCGTGCGCCGTGCTGGCGGCGCGCTGGGCGCTCACGGCCGCGCACTGCGTGTCGCCGCGCGTCGCCTACGTCAAGTACAACGCGCGCCGCCCCAGCGCGCCCGACGGGGACGTGGCGCCCGTGCACTACCTGTACCGCCACCCCGGGTACGGATTCCCTATCCCTGTCATGCCGGCGCCTTCTGGTGGTTTGTGGCGATAAGCCCAGAAAGTGCGATTCACATAAAATCCTATATTATTATGTTCGCTGAGTAAAGCGGGTGAGTTTTTATTTCCGTGTATGTGGTTTGTTTTATTTACCGATGGCTTAATGACATTCATAAGTGCTCTAATCTAAACATGGCCTAACCTGAATAAATGATATTGAATCTTGAATCTTGAATCTTGAATTTATTTTGCAAGTATTGATATTTGTTTTGTGTTCAGTAATAAATAACGAATACTTGTCATCTCTTCTAATGGGCGTTTTATAAGCTGGCATTTTTCATTCACACCGTAGACCGACATTATCATTCCCACTCGCACCTCATTCACTCGTTTGTTTGGAAAGATCAAGATTAATACTCCAACGTGAACTAACGTTAAAATGACTCAGATTCGGATTTCGGAAATAAATAAGAATTATTGTAAAAAATATGCTTTGCGTTTATTTTGCCACGGGCATTTAGGACCTTTAGGTCCATGAACATAATATGCAATCAAAGAGATTCTGCCACCTATTACAGCTACATGCAATCAGAAAAGTGAAGTTTTGGTAAAATGCCGGAATGGCGGTGCTGGTGGGCCGTGCGCAGGTACAAGGTGGTGCAGGAGGACGAGGGCCGCGGCATGGACGTGACGCTGCTGCACCACGACGTGGGGCTGGTGCGCGCGCGCGCCGCCATGCGGCTGGCCGCGCCGCCGCCGCCGGACGCGCTGCGCGGCATGCGCCTCTACAACCCCGTCGACCTCAACAACGAGGAGGTGCAGGTACGCGTACGACCATCTTAATCGGGACATTGTTTATCGGTTGTAGTTATTTCTTAACTTATTATTTTTCGAGAAGTACGAACGTAAATTGCAGATTTTGAACGAAAATCGTTATGTTTATCCATTGTTTAAACGTTGCGTTTAGGTGCTCGGGTTCGGGCGCACGGAGCAGTCGGTGCTGGGCGAGGAGCTGTTCGCGGTGCGGCTGCAGCTGGTGTTCTGCGAGCGCGGCGCCTGGTTCCACTGCCTGTGCGGCGTGGCCACTGGCCGGGACCCGCGCGGCGTCTGCTCCGGCGACTCGGGCGGGCCAGTGCTCTACCACGGCACGCAGGTAAACGCACCACTCGATACACGTACTCACTGAAGTTGTTACGTTTTCTTATCGTTTAGCTAAAGCATGACTCGCATCGATTTCGGTGTTAGGTGGGCGTAACGTCGATGGGGCCGCTGGAGTGTGCGCGCACGGAAGCGCAGGCGGACGCGCCGGCGGCGGGCGCCACGAGCGTGTTCACGGCGCTGTACAGTTACGCCGACCTGATCAACGCCACCATCCACGACACTGAGGAGGTGCTGCGCATGCGCCTAATCAACGCGTCCCCGCGCCCGCCGCACGCGCGCGCCGCGCTGGCGCTGCTGCTAATGGCGCTGCCCGCGCGGTGAAGCGCTCCGTGCACCTTGCTATCATTTCATATTATGTAGCGTTCATTATAAATTGCATAGCATGTTGACTTAGTCATTCCTCAATCCTCAAAATAACTTTTTTTCTTGTTATAGTTTCTTCTACAGAGCATATTTCAATATTATAATAATATCTGTACTTGCAATACAGCAGCATTAGAAAGCGATCGGTTACTATCATAGTACCACACGTGCATTGGTAAGCTAAGATGTTTTTGTCGAGTCCAGTTTCGGTTATCAAATAACGGTCGAGTCGAAATAACATTTTTAGGACAGAAGCATGCCTTTGGCGTAACCACATCGAAACAATAATTATAATTAATATCAAGAATGATCTCGTTGACTCTGTATAATTACCACTCAAGCAAAAGGTCAAAGTAATAACGAACATCTTGACTACAAAAAGCGATATTCAAATAACGTTGATAACCCTACATTTAATGTTGAGATGAAATTGATGTTGAAATAGTTAAAGATGTTGATGTTTTACCGAAGGTTATCCGATAGAAATGAATGACACGGGTGTTAAGGTTGAATGTTTATTTGCCACTAAATTATATAGTATTTTACATGTAATTCAATCGCGCGGAAGGCGACAAAGGAATTGCGCTGTCAGCTTAATATTAATAATACAATGTAGAGTGTGAGCTCGTACATGCTGCCGAAATAAGAAAAAACAACAATTAGAAAAAACTATAAAACTACATATCACAAGTTCTTGAGAGCCGCGAATGGTGAAGTAGCCCTGTCCATCATTGTGGTTTCAAGTGTTCGGTCTGGAGACCCAGTAACTTCACCGGTGCTCTTGACTCCCTCTATGTTTGTCTCTCGTCCTCTAATTCCGAGCTCAATGTCTCCTTGATTAGTGTTTCGCTGTCTGCAGCACCTTAGAACGTGTAATCTTTTGTTGCGAAGTTTCAGTGCAATGTAAACAACGAATACTACAAAAATTAACGTTCCCAATACAGAATATGTAGTGTAATAATGGGTGTCGTGCAGCGACGAGTTGACGTTCAGAACTTCTTGCTGCTGCTTTACATCATGAATCTGCTCCTTTAAAACCTTGAGAGTCTCCTCATGGTCTTCGGGCACGAACGAGTGGTGCAAGTTGTTTAGTATTTGATTTACGCTTGACTCTTGGATGTGACCAAAATAGAGCATTTTGGTGGCCTCAATGTTTACGTCGTTGGTAAACATGTTATGTGAATGAATGATCACATTTTCCCCTTTCAGCATACAGCCAGGTGATAGTGTAATGATCCCAGTGCCATGTAATTCTTGTGACGTCATACCAGCCGGGCAAAATATTCGAGTCGAACATTGTTTACAACAGGAGTATAGCCACGCGCCTCTATTGTGTAATTGCAGCCACTTATCGCTGCAATCCGATACTATGGAGCGGCACGCCGTTATCTCCTTATTGTTTATTATTTGCGCCTCACAAATCGTAGCGGAGACCTTTGTGTCGTATGTAGGCAAGTTTATGTTGCATAACAGGTGATCTTCATTCATTTGTCTGCATGATGACAAATCTTCATTATTTAATGGTATAATTAAGTCTCGTTTCAAGTTTAGGGCCATGTACGTCGATGTAGGTTCAATGCTACTTATCCGATTTTCCCTGATGTGAGGAATAGGTATGATTTTGTTGAGCTCGTATTGTTCGTTGCTAATAAGTGGTACTTTGACTTCAAATATAAGAAAGTTCCGTGTAAGCCGCAAGTGAACTCTGGACAGCTGGTACATCTCTCGAATGCAGTTATGACTATTTGTACACGGCAAGGACAAGTCGTTTGGTAATTGACCTGATATTATATTTAGTTGTTCTTGGAATTGATCAGGTTTCAGTAAGTGTGTGTCGACACGTCCGTTTCGTACGTCTGTAACTAGATCCAACAGTGATTGTTGTACTCTTCTCAGATTTGATATGACTAAGTTTGCGGCCAGAGCTGTGCCAACTATGTAATTGACGCTTTCCTTTACTATTTGGACGCGCTGTTCAGTTTCTTTGAGATGTTGATTCATGATATGGAATTGTGTGTTCATCACATTCTCATTTCTCTTTAAAAGGTTATACTCCCCTTCTATAATTGATGTATGTTTTTTATAGAGGTTAATTAGATGGTCTTCATTTGTTTGTAATTGTTTAATGTCCTTGTCGTATCTTTCGGCGAACCTTTCGTCAAGGACACCAAAAAGGGAGTTCGCTATGTAGCCGACACCATTTATTAATCCTCTCTTAATTCGTGTCCCATGCTCCGAAATCATGACATCATTGTAGTGCTTTAACTCGTTTAACTCATGTTGAAACTGTGCTGTTATTGTCAAGAAGGCTGTTTCGTTCTTACACATACTATTAAGATGATTAACGTACACTTGAATGTTTCTGAAGCTTTGCCAGTATGTAGATACGTTATAATAGACGACCATCTTCCATTCATCTTGAACTATCTGTAGATTAGCGATTTTGTCGAAATAAATTAGTTTTGTTGGGTTTAAGGTTGTAACATTAACGAGTTGCTGAATGGAAGGTGTTATGCACATAAATAACAGCCAAAGAAGTGTACAAAAATAGCTGCCGAGGCCTAGTGTTTTGTTATTTGATCGCTTTGTTCTTGAAGTTATGTTGTTAGAGTTCACGACTGCTTCTGGGCTTTCTAAATGTTTGTGGTCATCTGGTTTGTCCAGTGGCAGCCTAGATAACTTAGTAATAGGCCGTTTCGCAGACCCATTCTTTGTTTTAAGTGATACGACGCGCACGCGGCCGTCTGTACCTGCGTGCGTTTCTGTGACTCTAGCCAAGAGCCATCTGGCCGGTGGTACATTGTCTTCCTTCATGAGAACTACGTCACCGACTTCCATGTTTTTTGTAGAATGATGCCACTTGCTTCGGGCCTGTAGAGTTTGCAAATATTCCACGGACCATTTCTTCCAGAAGTCCTTGGTCATTTTTTCGGTAAGTTGCCATCTATGACGAATAGTTCTAGGTTCTAGGTCCGGAGATAGTGGACTTCCAAGAACCGGCCCGCCGACCAAAAAATGTCCTGGAGTTAAACAATCAAGGTCATCGACGTCATCTGTAATTGCGACAAGCGGCCTTGAGTTGAGGCACGCCTCAATCTGTGCAAGTAGAGTGGTGAACTCCTCGAAGGTCAACTTCTGATGTCCGAGTACTCGTCGCATGTGGTGTTTCATACTTTTGACCGCCGACTCCCACAAGCCGCCAGCCGTCGGCCATGCAGGAGCGTTGAAGTGCCATTCAATATGTAAGTGAGATATTGATTCAATCATTTCAATGTTGATGTAATGTTCTAATGCTTCCTTATACTCTTGTTTCAGAACCCTGGCTGCTCCCACGAAGTTGGTGCCATTGTCGCTGTACATGTGTTGTGGGATTCCGCGACGTGCACAGAGTCGCTTTAGTGCAGCAAGGAAGGAATCTGTAGATAGGTCCGACACAAGCTCCAAGTGGACAGCCTTTGTGGCCAAGCAGATGAATATCTAACCTCTTGTTGTCTTAATGCCACGGCCCTTATTTGCCTTTACTTCAATTTGGCCCGTAAAATCGACCCCCGTATACGTAAAAGCACGAGATGGAGTCACCCGTGGCTTAGGCAATTCGGCTATAATTTGGTTATTTGTACTAGTCTTGAACCGATGACATCTTACACACTTCAAAATGTATTCTTTGACCGTTCTAACGCCTCTCAGGATCCAGTACTTATCCCGTATATGCGTCAGGGTAAGACTCGCGCCACCATGTAACGTTGTCTTGTGGGCTTGGTCGATGAGTAATTCTGTCAGCTTGGCCTTGTTTGGCAAGATTATGGGATGTTTTTGCGCGTTCGTTAGCGCAGCTTGTTGTAATCTGCCTCCAACTCGTAATATGCCTTGAACGTCCAAAAATGGATTTAAAT
The DNA here is from genome assembly GCA_963921215.1 of Scoparia ambigualis. Classification (NCBI taxonomy): domain Eukaryota; kingdom Metazoa; phylum Arthropoda; class Insecta; order Lepidoptera; family Crambidae; genus Scoparia; species Scoparia ambigualis. The sequence goes on along the minus strand of OY992503.1, from coordinate 45,811,373 downwards.
TCAAAATTCGGCTCTTTGAGGGTATTTTCAACCCTTTCTGTAATAGTCCAATTTCTTCTGAAAAATATTTGGTTTGTGTAACTTTAATTAGTTTGTTATGAATTGCTTCTAATTCATGTTGCGTCAAGTAGTTCGGTAGCGTTGCATTCTTGTCGCTGCGAGTACAATGGATGAAACGAGACACCCACCCAAGTACTCGGACTATTCGTGCCATAGAGCTGTACTTATCGAGAAATGTCTCAATCAATGGAGCTGAGGTTTGTATGACACAAACTTGTTTTGTTTTTGTTTCCTCAGATGGAGTAGCGTATGTTTGTGCTTGACACGGATGTTCTTTTTCTTTTAACCAAGATGGTCCTTTCCACCACAGGGTTTGTGTGTACAGCTGAGATGGTAGTAGACCGCGGCTCGCGCAATCTGCGGCGTTGTCTTCAGACCGTACGTGGTTCCAACAAGCCGACGGCATGCTGTCTAAAATGTTTGCGACCCTGTTAGCTACAAAAGTCTTCCAGCGTTCTACATCGCCTTGTAACCAACCCAAAACAACCATTGAGTCGGTCCACCCGTAAATTTTTATTGTGCGTGTCTGTACGTTTATTGTGTCTATGACTTTCTTCATCAATTTAGACAACAATAATGCACCGCTTAATTCAAGCCGAGGTAGAGATATGGCCTTGTTTAGCGGGGCAAGTTTTGTTTTGGCTGCAACTAGCTCTATCATGGGATGTTCATTACTGTCAACGGACTTGCAATATATAACACATCCATAGGCCTTCTCTGACGCGTCACAGAATCCGTGAAGTTCGATAGGTTTTTCTGTGTTACCGATCCATCGCATTATTCTTATTTTTGCAATATTAGGCAGGTCTTGTTTTAATGTTTCCCATTCTTGTTGTATATTATGAGGTAACTTGTCATCCCAATTTAGTTTCATAGTCCACACCTTTTGAAACAAAAGCTTTCCTTTAAGTGTAACCGGAGACAGCCAGCCGAGCGGATCGAAGACTTTTGAAATGTTAGATAGTAGTAATCGTTTTGTTATTGTTGTATTACTATCGCTGTTATCGTTTTTATGCACTGGGCTTAAGAATGAAAATTGATCGGTGCATGGATTCCACGACAGGCCTAGTGTTTTGTTGCCTTCAGCGCGTTTGAAGTCAAACATATTTTGACTAATAAATTCGTTCGACAAATCTTTTAGAAGCCTTTGGTCACTGCTTGCCCACTTCCGTAATTTGAATCCGCCGCCGCGTAAAAGGCTTATTATTTGTTGTTGTGCCATTTTTGCCTCTTGGATGCTGTTATTACCTCCCAGCACATCGTCAACATATAGTTGTTTGTTAAGGATGGGCACTGCAAGTGGGAACTGGTGACCATCATCTTGTAAAATTTGTTTGATTGTCCGCATAGCGAGATAGGGCGCGGCCTTGGTTCCATAGGTGACAGTGCATAGTTGATAATCCTTGAGATTATCCGATGTTGAGTTGCGCCATACAATCTTTTGGAGATGTTGATCCTTTTCTTCCACTAAGATCTGACGATAGAATTTTTCGATGTCAGCTGTGTACACGAACTCGAATGTCCTCCAAAGCAGGATCAGGCCTTGCAGGTCTTGTTGCAAGTTAGGCCCGTTCTCCATCAGGTCATTAAGTGTGTACCCTGATTTAAGCTTACTGGAAGCGTTAAATACTGTTCTTAACTTTGTAGTCTGGGAGTCCAGTTTTATGACACCGTGATGAGGAAGATAGCAGCTTGGATCTCGCGGACGCGTACATAACTGCATGTGTCCCAGTTGTTCATATTCAGCGAGGAATAGTTTGTAATTGTCAGCTAGAGTTGAATTTCTCGCGAACCGTTTTTCAAGCTGTTTAAACTGGGCCACCGCTTGTGATTTGGAAGCCACCAAATGTTCTTCGAAATTGGGTTTCATGGGCAGCCTGACAACATAACGTCCATCTGGTTGCCTCGTGGTTGTTGACTTGTAAAGTGTTTCACAATATTCATCAGCTGGTGTCATGTTCGTGTTTTGTTGTGTTATTTCTTCCAGCTCCCAGAATTGTGAAATCTCTTCTAGATTGTTTAGGACAGCGTGACAATTGTATGTTTTGGCATTGCCTATTAAAATCCAGCCAAGTTGTGTTTGCTGGGCAATAGGGGCGTTAATGGGCCCACGAAGTATACCATCCATCAGAATCTCTGCATAGACCTTGGCGTCAAGTAATACATCTATAGGCCTGGAAATGTTGTAGTCAGAGTCTGCCAAGCTTATGTTATGTAAATGCGCCCAAGGTTGTTTCTCAAACGTAAAGTTAGGTAAACATCCAACTACTTTAGGCATAACCAGTGCATCCGTAACAAATGTATAGTTGTTGAATCGAGACTCGCATATCAGTTGCACAGCCCCCTTGCTTTGAGTAGCCGTCGTCCCGACTCCAAATACGGAGGCGTTTTGGTTGCATCTTTCGAGACCCAAACGCTGAGCAGCCGCTTCTGTTATTAAATTGATTTGAGATCCCTGGTCGACGAGGCACCTCATTAGCAAAAATGTACCATTCCTGGCTTGTATTTTCAACTCTACCGTGGAGAGCAGTACTTCATCGTAGTTACCGGATACATGGTTGGATTTGCGTGAGTTGAATCCTGTAGAATTCTTAGATGTTGAAGTTGAAGGCTGCAGCTCGCTGTTATTTGAGATGTGGTCATTCATTATTTCATGTAAAATCGTGTGATGAGCACTGTTACAGATTTTACATTTCTTTACTGAAGTACATTTATATTTGTGATAAAACAAACAGTTTTCACAAACAGGCAAGGTTTTTATTGTGTTAACCTTTGCCTCGGGTGTCATGTTCGAAAACCTTTTGCATGTTAATAAAATGTGATCGGGTGTCTTGCACAATGGACAAACACGTTCTTGTTGAGTTGTGTATGATTTCGCGAATCTAGGTCTTGTTTCAATATGTTTTGGTTCATTTTCCTTTGCAGACGGGCTTTGTTTGATCTGTTTGTTTCTTTTGTGCAACGGCTCTAATGCCGTGAATTTTTCTTCTAATATTATAATTAATTCTTCAAACGATGGAAGGTCACGCTTATTTTTTCGGGCGTCCATGTAAGCTGTGTATGTCTCAGAATCCATCTTTTCGGTCATGATATGCACTAGGATGGGGTCCCAAGTAGATGTGTTGACCCCGAGGTTGTGAATAGCATGAACTGTTTCTAAACTTACGTCATGCAGCCGCTTGATTTCGTATGATGTATATTTTTGCATATTGGGTTGGTTCATAAAAATCTGTATTTGCTTGGTGAATAGCAACTGGATATTATTGTACCTGCGGTTCAGTAACTCCCAACAGGTATCGTAGTTTTCTGCGGAAACAGTGAGATGTTGCACGAGGCGCTCAGCTTCACCTTTGAGCTTGCCCTTGAGGTGCTGCATCTTCTGAGCCTTGCTTATAGTTGGATTGTTGTGAATTGCCTCACAATAAAGATCTGAAAACGTTGGCCAGTTTACGTAGTTTCCAGCGAATGTGGGCAGCTCAATGTGCGGCATACCTTCATGTTGATGTTTCACACAGTTTAATTTGCGATGTAATTTTGTTTTAATTTGTTCGTATGTTTGTTCATTCTGAGAGAACTCTTCTTCATAAGTTTCATCAGTTCCCTCCAACAGGTTGTCAATCTGCCAGTGCAGTTCGTCCACGGCTCTCCAGCGAGACTGAAGCTGTTGTAGTTTGTCTTCAATTTCCCACCTTTCAGAGAGAGCCTCGATGTTAATGCCTTTCATCGCTCTGTTTAATGCTCGGAAGTTAGTCTTTTGCAAGCACAGCAGTTCGTCACTTTTCGAAGAAGATCCAGTGCTGCCTTTGACTTTGGAGCCACCCAGGCCGTCACCGGAGCCCCCTGGGCCCATGTTGTCTAATTGCTTACTGGGTCTTGTGTTTGTTATAAGGTCAATTCCTTGAGTATAAAGTTGCTTAATACCTTGAAAAATCTTCTTCGTGAAGTAATCAGCCGACGTGTCCTCCTCGAGCAGCAGGAGGGCGTTGTTAGACACGAACTCACCCCACAAGTTGTTCAATGTTTCCTCTCTGGTTTTTAAATATTCTGACGTCTTCCGATTCGCCGAATCTTTCTTAAAGTTGGTTATTATTCTCTCGATACTGATAGCAATCTGAGATTGTCTTTCTAACAAAGCTTCCATGTTGATTTGTTTGATAGAAATTGTAGATGTTTGAATAGCTCAATGGTTCGCTTATAGATGTCGATAAGCGCTAGGTCAACGTAAAGTCCACGAGTCTGTACCTTAACTGCGTCTGAAGAGCGCCTTCTCAATCTAACAGGTGAGACCCGCTGGTGGGAGGCCCGTTAGACCGATCGCATAAACACAGCAAGAACACAACACTCGCAGAACTTCACTATGCTCGAAGGACCAAAATGTAGCGTTGATAACCCTACATTTAATGTTGAGATGAAATTGATGTTGAAATAGTTAAAGATGTTGATGTTTTACCGAAGGTTATCCGATAGAAATGAATGACACGGGTGTTAAGGTTGAATGTTTATTTGCCACTAAATTATATAGTATTTTACATGTAATTCAATCGCGCGGAAGGCGACAAAGGAATTGCGCTGTCAGCTTAATATTAATAATACAATGTAGAGTGTGAGCTCGTACATAAAGGTTGAATGAATACCTATACAATTCCTTTATTATTTTATTTATTAGAATAGAGGTAGGTAAAGCAATTATTTATTTCTACCAATAATTCTTTTAGCATGAATATTTTCTGAACTCTTGTAAGCATTTGTTATGAGGCATTGTCAATAAGGCGGTATGACTTGCCCACTGCTAAGCTGTTTGATTTTATTTCAGAGTTCATCATAAGTAGAGTATGAAATAAATATTATCGCCTTTATAATCATGCACAATAATAGAACTACAATAAATTATACATAAAAAGGAAAAACAAACTAAAACAGATCAAACATTGCTCGAATAGGATTCGAACCCAAGACCTTTGGATTGCCGGTCGAGTGCTCTAACCGCTAAGCGACCGAGACCCCAGAAGCCTCGCTGAATTTTTTTTCTAGTAGTTATGGTTTGATTCTAGTAGTTACTCGGTATTTAAGCGGTTAGAGCAGTGGACCGGCAATCCAAAGAATGGAATGGTTCGAATCCCATTTGGGCTTCCTAAGACTGGTTGTTTTATTTTCTAGTAAACATTTTATCCTATATCTATATAGCATTGTGAATGCAAAATTTCAATAACAAAGAGATCAAACATTTTCCCTGACATCAAACATTTTCTTAAGTTTGTCTTTCTTATTTATTTATTTATTTAACGTCACGCTGAGCTAGTGTTGCCCAAATGCAAGAACAAGACGCGACTTAGCAAGTCTTGGTCTTGCGCCACTACACCCGGTCTTGGTCTTGGTATTGCGTTCCCAGGCTTGATTATTGGTCTTGGTCTTGCAGCAAGAGTCTTGCAAGTCTCGCAATCACTTATTAGCCTATTGCTATTACTTAAACGTTACTTTAGATCTTAGAACAACGTAACAGAGTAGGTACATTTTGAGCCTGAATAAACATAACCATAGTAAAGAACAACCAAATTAATAAATGTCTAAACATTTAATGAGAAATCTGAAAAAATAGCTGACACCGGGTGGGGTTTGAATGAACCCACGACTTAACCGATCCGTGCCGATGCTCTAACTCATACGAGATTTGCAGTGAACTTATTGGACATGTTTATCTATTAGGTAAGTAATAATAATAATAATAAAAAAGCTCTCATGTCATTCGTACGTCACATTTTTTCTTATACCTATTTTATTTTATTTTGCTATTCATACTAATTTTTAATATCAGTAACATAACATTACTACTTACTCAGTATATACAAGTTATTTTGTGCTACTTACTTACTACTGATTACCTACAAAGAGTCAAGAAAATACCAAACCAATATTTGCCCGATACAAAATGAAAAATCAACAATAGCGACATGTTGACGTGCAATGTCAACACATTGTACGTCAATCACAAAATCAAAACCAATTTATCTAAACCATGAAAAATGTTGACGAGAAGTCGAAATAGAGTGAGACGAAGCGCACGCCCTCCTCCATCGCCCACTCCGCCGACCTTAAGCTCCTCGTCTGATGAAGATCTCACCAGGGACGAGTCGAGCAGCGCAAGCGGGCGATCGCCGTCCCCGCCGCCACAACGACCTGCGCGACCACCGCTGCCGGCACGCTTGGGATCAGTGGGGCCATCTGCCCCGCGTACGACCCCCGCTACCGGTGGTGTAGTGCGCCGCATGCGATGGACTCAGCCTATAAATGAGAACTGCATGCGCGCCTACTACGGGGCTAACGAGGGAGGAACGAACCTGACCGCGTACCGCAATAGGATACTGCCTCTGTTTCAGGCTCTTGAACCAGCCGCCGTCGTCTCTGCACAACGACTGTCGGATCAGGTGCGGGCCATCCAGCGGCTCAAGCTGTTGGACGACTCTACGCTTGATCGACTGCGTCTGGAGGCGTTACCTATTCGTACTACTTCTACTTTAGCGCGGGACTCGCATGTTGCGTTGTTGACGCAGGGGCCGAGAGGCTCGGCTTCGACGCCTGCCCTGGCGGATCCCGCGCTGGACATAGATGATTGTATGAATACGAACGTAAGTACCCAGACTAATGAGCAATTGAGGAGGGCTTTGGAAGACGCGATTTTGGAATATCGTTCCACCGACTCTAGGCCGAGACTACCACGCTTGCCAACGAATAAACGCAATCTGGCATTAATGGGAGCCCTAAACGTTTTGCTAGTCCCGTATATGCGGACTAGCGAAACATTAGTTGATACACACTCGATTTTGTACTGCGCTGCCATAGCGGCGTGTCGCGTCGCTCGTGTTAAGTTTCCGGATACTGACCGAGCGCCGTATCTATCTATCTAATCGAGTGTCGTATCAACTCGTTTAGGACTCTCATTGCAAAATTAATATGCTTCAGAGGGGGCAACCATCGTCCCCGAGTTATGCGTTTTGTGAACCAGGCCTTTGCTGGGACCGGGATTAGATCCCGGGACTACATAGCTTGTGTCACGGAACGCATTGACTTTCTGAAGCAGAAAGTTTATGCGCTGGCAAGCCGTATTCGTCGCTATAGAGCGCGTGTGGATCGATATTGTCAAAATCGCCTCTTCCAAAATGACCAAAGGAAGGTGTACCGGAGTTGGGAAGGAACCGACCAATGTGTAAACGACGGGCATTGTCCGGATGCTACTACCATGAATAACTTTTGGCGTAGTATCTGGTCGGTACCCGTTGAACACACTGAGGGTGATTGCCTGAGGGTGAGGCCTGTGACTATTAGCCCTGAAGACGTCAGTTGTGCGATCCGTACGACTCAGAACTGGAAAAGTCCTGGGCCGGACGGGTTGCATAACTTTTGGATAAAGTGGATTAGATGCTCACACGACTGCTTAGCGACGCAATTCCAAGAAACCGTCGAGGTCTGTTCCTTGCCAACATTTGTGACAACCGGTGTCACCTTCCTGCTCCACAAGTCCGGTAGTACCACGGAACCGAAGAACTATAGACCCATCACATGCTTGCCGACGCTTTACAAGCTCCTTACATCTATTCTGAGAATTAAAATTAATTCGCACATTGTTGCGCAAAATATTTTGGCTCCCACTCAGAATGGATGTAAGGTTGGGTCCCTTGGTACTAAGGAGCTTCTCCTCATCGGCACAACCATTTGCCAACAAGTCCGGCGGAACAAAGGGGCTCTCTCCACCGCCTGGATTGACTATAAGAAGGCCTATGATTCGGTGCCTCATACCTGGTTGGAGAGGATCTTAGAGCTGTATAAAATTAATACAACTCTGAGATCTTTTCTAGGTTCTTGTATGAGACAGTGGACCACAGTCCTTCGTCAATCGGGTGGTGGAGATAGCCCCTCTGGTCCGCAGGACTTCGTAAAGATTGAGCGAGGCATCTTCCAGGGTGATAGTCTGAGTCCGTTGTGGTTCTGTCTAGCCCTGAATCCCCTCAGCATATTGCTAGAGGATTCAGGGCTGGGCTATCGGCTTAGGAGACAGGGTGAAGTTATTTCGCACTTGCTGTACATGGATGACCTCAAACTGTTTGTACCGAAACGTCATGAATTGGTGGCGTTGCTGAAAGTCACTGAGACTTTTAGCAGCGCCATCAACATGGGGTTCGGTGTAGACAAGTGCGCGGTCATGCACGTACAGCGGGGGAAAGTTGTAAATTCTACGAATTTGCAACTTTCTGAGACAATGACTTTCAGATCTCTCTCCGAAGCCGACACCTACAAATACCTTGGTATGTCACAGTCATTGGGTATAGATAGTGGGGGTATAAAACAGTCGGTGAAGGAACGCTTCTTTGGTCGCCTGACAAAGGTACTTAACAGTCTTTTGTCAGGAGGCAACAGGATGCGCGCTTTCAACGGCTGGGTTATGCCCTTACTGGTATGCACCTTTGGCATACTAAGGAGGACTCAGACCGAGTTAGACGCCCTGGACAGAAAGGTTCGACAACAATGACATTACATCGCATGCTCTACCCACGCTCGTCTGTTATGAGACTGTACATCTCGCGGAAATGGGGTGGTCGAGGCTTTTTAAATGCCAAGACCCTCCACAACCGTGAGGTGTGCAGTCTTCGAGAATATTTCCTCAACAACGAGTTTGGGATGCATCGCGATGTGGTGACGGTAACGCCTCTCTCCTTAGGCAAAGAGAACTGGCGCAAGCCTCAGGTGCTGAGCACCGAGGACCGCAAGGACGTATGGAAGAGCAAGGAGCTGTACGGCCGGTTCTATCGAGCCTTAACAGGGCCCGATGTGGACCTGCTCGCGTCAGTAAACTGGCTAAGATTCGGGGACCTCTTTGGGGAAACCGAAGGTTTTGTCTGTGCAATTGCGGACGAAGTTATCAAGACGAACAACTACCGGAAGTATATCATGAAGGACGGTACGGTCGACATATGTCGAGCATGCCGCCGTCCTGGAGAGTCACTCAGGCATATTATTTCCGGTTGTTCTCATCTTGCTAACGGCGCGTACTTGCACAGACACAATCTTGTAGCCAGGATCATTCACTAGCAACTTGCTCTTCAATACGGTCTTGTTGAGTCCGAGGTGCCGTACTATAAGTACACACCTGAGTCAGTTCTCGAAAATGGTTGTGCTTTGCTCTATTGGGACCGATCGGTTATCACGGACAGGACTATTGTTGCCAATAAGCCTGACATCGTGATAGTCGATCGGTCCCAGCGGTGGGCAGTGCTAGTCGACATCACCGTCCCACATGATGAGAACCTCGTGAAGGCTGAGAAGGACAAGCTGAGCAAGTACCTTGACTTGGCTTACGAGGTTACCGCCATGTGGGATGTTGACTCGACTATCATTGTCCCGATAGTCGTATCTGCAAACGGCCTAATAGCGAAGAGTCTCGACCAACATCTCAAGAGACTCTCGCTAGACGGTTGGATCAAGGGCCAGATACAGAAGGCGGTACTTCTTGACACGGCACGCATCGTCAGGAGGTTCCTCTCTCTGCAGCCCTAACCACCGGTAGTTTGGGCCCTGCCCCGCTGCCGGCGGCACTCTAGGTTTAGGTTGTTTATAATGTTTAATGTTTTATAGTAGTTTTGTTTATTATTTTTATATGGAATATTATAAAAAACCTACATTTATGGAAATAAATAAATGCCAGAATAATAATAATAGTAAGTAATTACTATTAACCCATATAGTTAATAATATAATAATTAATTATTAAAATATTTTATTATGACATCTACATATCCTTAAAACTGTTTTAACGGGACTATCACGATTAATTTTGTAAGTAAGTAAAAAAATTTCAATAGGGAGGAAGGTTTAAATTATCATCATCATGGAATCCAATGATTGGCAAATGCAAACCGCAACGTCTGTCTATAACAAGAAACTCCGATACCTACTGTTACTGTAGTGTGCCGGAGTCGTGTTACTGACGATTCATTGCACTGTGACAATTTAAGTGAACGTGTGAGAGTAGATGAAGAAAAAAATACCTGCCCGAGCCGACGACGCCGCACACCGCCAGTTCGCTTGTGACCACGGCCGCAGCATCGCGGCTGAAACGTCAAGCAGTAAGTAGATATTTACTTACAAAATTAATCGTGTTAGGTCCCGTTAAAACAGTTTTAATGCTATGCAACGCGATAGTTTAAGGTCTAATCTACATATCCTTAACATTTTTCAATTACAATATTTCTAACGTTGTCAGCATAATGTAATCGTGTCTATTCTGAGCACCCGGATACTTATTTTATTCTTTAGAACATGACATTGCTGCCACAGAGTACATTGTACTTTGTGGCAGCAATCAAACAGTGTCAAATTTTGTGCATGCGGCGCGGCGGCGACGATTGGTCCGAGATTGTATGCGATATCAATAGAAGCCGCGCCGGCGCGTGTATCTTGACCTTGTACTTCCGAATAGCTACAAAATTTCTTTGACAGGTCAATATCCGACCTTTGATGATGCCGACAATAAGGCCGCGCACTATCAAAGTGCCGATGGTCAAAACTAGGGATGCATTCTTTTTTCTTTTAATGAATATTTTCATTCGCTATGTATGTTTATGGTATTGTTCGTAATACGCATACGTCGAATTTTTCATTTTTTTAAATATATTTTTGCGTCTCATAGTGTCCCTAAGCATACCTACGAGTATACCCCGAATTCCTATACTCCCTGAAACGACACTCAGTCCTAACTGCAAGACGCAAGAGTCTCGCAGGCTTAGTCTTGTTCTTGCTCAAGTCTTGCACGGCCAGTCTTGGTCTTGCTAAAATTTAGGCGGTCTTGGTATTGGTCTTGCAAAAAATGCAAGAACAAGACCAAGACCGATTTTGGGCAACACTACGCTGAGCACATGTGCAGTCGCTATTTGGTGAAAAGAGGACTATGGCAGAGGACTGCTTTTGCGGTCCTTATTACCTAGTCTCTGACGACCTCCGTGGTCGAGTGGTTAGCACGCCGGGTCTGGCGTCGCGCTATCTCTGAGTTCCCTCCCGGGTTCAATTCCCGGTGGAGTCTATTTAGAGAAAGCAGTCTGTAAATTTAGATATATGCAGTCTGTAAATAAATAAAAATACAGAATGTTCCGCTGAGGGTGTAAAAGCGAGCGCCTGGTCACTAATAATTATCTATTTCGGTTTCGGTTTAAAGACATTTTATTCTCATAAGAACTAACACTGTTCACTTAAAAGGAGATTAATTAAAAAACAAAAATTACGATAACATTGCGGCGCGGCGCCTCTGCATTCTTGAAATTAAACGTAGGGAACAAACATAAAGGCTTACAATATAACATCATTGCACAATTCAACTCATCCCGCACGTGACACACACAACGCACTTTTAGCTTTTGCAACACTACCAGCGCATGATCGGTGTTGTGTGCGCGCGGTAACTAAATAACAAACGCAGTCAAGGGTGGCCAAGCCAACTACTATGGGATGCATTGATTTTAAGCATTTTTTTTTTATTAAGTAATTGTTTTTATTTTCATTTTATATTAATTGTATCCTAAATGGATTTATTATTGAAGATAACTTTACTTTTGGTTTGTGCGGTATGTAAAATAACCAATATTATACCTATCTACCATACTCTGTAAATCTTAACTTTTTTTTAATAAATATTTTAGGTTGAAAAATGTGACTACCTCAGATGGGAATAGAACACACTATATTTTTTTTGCATTGACTTTTAACTTTAAGTTTTTAACTAAATGCATTTACAACTCCCCTAAAAAATGTGCATGGAGCTTTTTTTACAAATTTGAGTATGCTTTTAATTTCTCTAATTTATTCAGGTAATCTATTACATAAAAATGAATCCCTGATTCCCTTGGTCACGCCATCACGCGTGAACGGCTGGACCGATTTCGCTAATTCTTTTTTTGTTGTGTTTATTATTGTCAGGAGAAGGTTCTTATGAAAAAAAAAAGTTTTTTTCCAATTCAATATTCATAAGTAAGACAGGACAACGTCTGGCGGGACAGCTAGTCTATTATATAAAAATGAATCCCTATTTCCCTTGGTCACGCCATCACGCGTGAACGGCTGGACCGATTTCGCTAATTCTTTTTTGTTGTGTTTGTTATTGTCAGGAGAAGGTTCATATGAAAGAAAAAAATAAAATAAACACTTTTTTTATGCTTTTAATTTCTCTAATTTATTCAGGTAATCTATTATATAAAAATGAATCCCTATTTCCCTTTCAAATCAAATCAAATCAAAATATCTTTATTCCTTAGACTTCATAAAGCACTTATATAAATAAAAAAATATAAGTACATACTCAAATAAAAATTATTAAATGCTAAATCTGCGGAGCTTAGATTCATTTTCATCACAATATCTTGAATGTGAAAGTGAATTTAAGTGCCAGTCCTGGTGACAGGGCTTCTTGAGAAGAACTGGCAAGAAACTCAAGACCGACTCTTTTTAATTGCCAATTAGTTTAATAATATTGTTACCATTAATCTAAATACAATCATCAACATAACATAAGAAGAGCAATTCAATTCCAAATACTTTTATCATTTATGTAATCTGAGATAAGATAATAAGCCCTTTGACATAGTCTAGTTCTAATATATTTCTTAAATTTACTCATGGATAATTTTACCGCGTCATTTGGAAGTTTATTGTAGAAGCGTATACATTGACCTGGGAACGAGTTAGAGATTTTATGGAGCCTACTAGTGGGCACAGCGAGTTTGTTTTGATTTCTTAAATTTCATTGATGGAGATCACTGTTTTTCTTAAATTTAGTTTGATTTTTATGAACGTAAATAAGATTTTCATAAATATATTGAGATTGTAATGTCATAATATTTATCACCTTGAATTTATTTCTCAATGTCTCCCTGGGACTCATCATATAGCACGAACAGCTCGTTTCTGGAGCACAAAAATTGAATCTATATCCGCGGCACTACCCCAAAGCAATAAACCATATGACATAATGCTGTGAAAATAGCTAAAATAAACTAACCGCGCAGTGTCAACATCGGTCAGTTGACGTATTTTCCTCACAGCGTAAGCTGCTGAGCTGAGTCTACCTGATAACGTTTCTATATGTGGGCCCCATTGTAAATTAGAGTCTAATGTTAAACCAAGGAAGACAACCCTATTGACCAATTCCAATCTCTCATTGTCCATCACCACACTGGTTTTTATTTGTTTGACATTTTTTGTAAAAAACCTAACATATTTGGTTTTACTACTATTTAAAAGCAGGTTATTAGCACTAAACCAGTTAACTATTTTTGAAAGAGCATTGTTTACATCGTCAATTACTGATTGTTGTCTATTTACCTTAAAAACTAAAGAAGTGTCATCTGCAAACAATACTATTTCATGATTATTTTTTACAAGATGAGGTAGATCATTAATATACAAGAGAAACAGGAAAGGGCCCAAAATAGAGCCTTGAGGCACCCCCATCGCCACAGCTGATCCATGAGATCGCTTTCCATTAACATCTACTCTCTGAACCCTATCACCCAGATAAGAAGTAAGAAGTTCCAAAGCAGTGCCTCTTATACCATAGTGGTGTAATTTTCTGACTAGAGTTTCATGCTGCACACAATCAAAAGCTTTAGATAGGTCACAGAACACCCCATAGGCATCCCGTGACTCCTCCCAAGCCTCAAATATACATTCTAGTAATTTTACCCCAGCATCACATGTTGACCGTCCGCGAGTGAATCCGAATTGTTTAGTGTGCAGTAGATTATTTTCGTTAAAGTATTTAAGTAACTGAGTGAGAATTATTTTTTCAAAAATTTTACTTAATGTAGGTAGTATAAATATGGGTCTTTTTTTTAATTTTATTTTTTTATACTAATCCCGGCATATGACCCCACTCCACCTGATGTTAAGTGGAAATGAGGTCCAGGCGCGAGGACAACTGGTGCAGCGTAAGAGACGTAGCATCAGTCATCCTCACTCTGCCGGCCCACAAAGTGCTTCTTCACGCCTCGTTTGAAGGACCCTATGTCATAGGTAGGAGGGAATACGTGTGCTGGAAGACTATTCCATCGTTTGGAAGTGCGGCAAAGAAACGAGTCACCAAATTTCTTTGTGTGAGATGGAATGTTAGAGACTGTAAATTGGTGACTCCGCAGAGCAGCACGCGTACTCCTATGGAGGAAGGGAGAAGGAGGGATGAGGTCAAAGAGTTCTTCAGAGCACTCGCCATGGTATACACGGTAAAAGACGCTGAGTGACGCAATATCTCTACGCAATTGCAAAGGCTCGAGAGTTAGTGACCTCTGCATTGCCGATAATGCGCACAGCGCGGCGCTGCAATCTGTCCAAGGCATCGAGAAGGTACTTTGCGGAGCCGTCCCAAAGGTGAGAGCAATACTCCACGCAAGACCGCACCTGTGTCTTGTATAATAGACACAACTGATCAGGCGTGAAGAATCGCCGCACCTTGTTCAGGACACCGAGTTTACGTGAGGCATTTTTAATCACGGTTTCGATGTAGTCCTTTTGGTTCAGATCGCAGCGGATATCCATACCGAGCATGTTAATACTGCTCTGCAGGCCTAGAGATGTACCCTGAAGAGAGGGAAGGGGAAGGAATGGCGACTTTTTCGCTGTGAACGCACACACCTGTGTTTTCTTGACATTGAACTCCACCAGATTATCGGAGCCCCATTTAGAAATGAGGTCCAACATCCGATCGAGCTCAATGACAAGATTTGCTCGCTTCATTTCGGTGTCTACCCGCCCAGCCATTGGGTGCCCGTTATATGTCCCATGCACTGTGCTATCATCTGCATAGCAATGAATGTTTCCAAGAGGAAGCATGTCATTGATATGCAGAAGGAACAGCGTGGGGGATAGAACGGAGCCTTGAGGAACACCAGCGTTCACTGACATGAACCGCGAAGCGCATCCATCCGAAAGGACACGGATTCTACGCTCATGCAGGAAGCCGGCAATCCAGGTACAGAACTGAGCGGGCAAACCGTATGCCGGGAGCTTGGAGAGAAGAGCTTTGTGCCAGACCCGATCAAAAGCCTTGGCTATGTCAAGGCTAACTGCCAGTGACTCGCCACGCTTGTCAATAGCCTCACCCCAGAGATGTGTGACGTACGCTAGAAGATCACCCGTTGACCGTTTTGGCCGAAACCCATATTGACGATCGTGAATTAGGGAGTGATCTTCTAGGTATCGAATAAGCTGTTTGTTCAATAATCGTTCTAGGATCTTACACAACACTGAAGTTACGGCTATAGGGCGGTAATTAGTCGGATCTGACCGATCTCCTTTTTTAGGGATCGGTTGCACATTAACTTCTCTCCAAGATTCCGGCACACAACCCGAAGAGAGCGAGAGACGGTACAGACGCGTTAACACAGGGGACAACTCCGCTGCACACATTTTCAGGACTATTGCTGGGATGCCATCAGGACCGTTAGCTTTCCGGACATCGATTGAGCTGCATTTCCGCACGGACATCACACTGCCTGATTTTAATATCAGACATTGTGTGGCCACAGTGAGGAATTGAAGGTGGCTGTGCATCACAGTCATCGATCCGGGAGTTAGCCGCAAAGAGTTTGGCCAGGAGATCGACCTTTTCCTGCGGCTTGTGAGCTAAAGTTCCGTCAAGACATCTCAGTGGTGGCAGCGAGGGTTGGCAGAAGTTGGATTGCACGGCTTTGGCCAGACGCCAGTAGCTACAGCTGCCCGTAGGATGCGTCAGGAGTTCTTGGCCTACTCGTGCAACGCGCTGGGCATCCGCTCTAATGTAGGCCCTCTTACACGACTTGGTGGCATTATTATAGGCTGCTTTTAGCGAGCGAGTTTCGGGAGCCCCATGAGCTTTACCTCTGATCCAAGCGCGGTATGCCGTCTGTTTGCTCTCAACAGCGCTGGCACACTCGCGATTGAACCAGCGGTTGCGTCTGCCTTTGCTGATGACATAGGAGTGTGGAATATAGTATTCCATTCCTAATACTATCTCATCAGCAACGGCAGTGGCGCTAGCGGTCGGGTCCTTCCCACTAAAGCAGCGCTGCCTCCAAGGGACGGATGCAAAATACTCCCGCATCCCGTCCCAGTTTACCGACGCGTAGTGCCAAATCTGGCGTTTCGAAACCGCTGTTGGCGGGCGCGATGCCAAGGGCACTGTGCTGGATATCAAGCAGTGATCCGAGGAACCTAAAGGAGCTCGAATCTCCACCCGGTATCCAGCTGGGCGACTCGTCAGCAGAAGGTCGAGTAAGGAGGGCGCATGGCCAACTATGTCTGGGATCCTGGTGGGCTGGTTCACCAGTTGCGTCAGGTCATGCGTGAGAGCGAATGCGTGGGCAGTTCTACCAGCATGGTCTGTTTTGGAGAAACCTAACCACAACTCATGGTGGGCGTTGAAGTCCCCCAAAAATACCAGTTCCGCCGATGGAAACCGCTTCTGCGCATCATCTGCTACCCGACTAAGATGTTCAATTAGTCGAGTTGTCTCCATGTCGCCGTTATGGGATCGGTAGACGCAGACGTAGACACGGCAATGAGAGCCTAAGTCGACGTGTACCACTAGGAGGGAGAAGGAAGGGTCCTCCAGACAGCGCAGACGGCGACAGCAAACATCCGCCCGAACGAATAAGCAAACTCCGGCTTTGGCTTTGAAGGATTCTTCAAGCACAAAGCCGGGATAGTTCAGGTAGGTGGTGTCAGCTGGGCGGATTATTTGCGTCTCCGTCAGGAACAACATTGCTGGCCGTGCCGTCTCAAGATGGTGGTGGACGGCATTGAGGTTTGCATGGAGTCCGCGGATGTTAGCGAACTCCACCTCAAACGGTAAGGTTGTGGTGGGGGTGTGCACCGCTGTAGAACCAGTTTTGTTGTTAGGCGCTGTCATTTTAGGAGTGGAAAGAGAGAGGCGTGAATCGAGAAAATGATGCCGCGATGCGAATGGTCAAAGTGTGGTGACCTGTTTCCCCAGGAATTTGCCCACAGACGAGTATTATTAACCTGCCGAACGGAAGGGCCCCCGAACCCCCCCGGGAATGGCCGCCGGGACCCCACCTTCCGGTCACCAACCGGCACGACGGACCACCCCGAGATTATGCGTGGCATGGTGAGGCAGCCTCACGAGCTGGTTAGGCTCGCTTGGGCCCCTGTACTGTGCCACGGGCGGCCAGGGGGACAACCGTTTCTACGGGTCTCCCTGGTCGGCAGGTTAACGAAGTCCTCCTGGCACTGGTTTGACGGAAGCCTCCACAGACCAAATACATCGCAGCATCATCCTCTTGAGCTCTGGTTATACGCTGGCTGATCCCGAAACGCGACCGACAAGCAGTCACTTGACGGGTTTTACACCATGCGTACGGTGGTCATCAACCAGACGGGTCAAGCCCTACCACCAGTGGAGCAGATCATCGCTCGAAAGAGTCCGTTAGTCGCTTCTTACGACACCCACCGGACGGAGAGAGGGGCGGCGATTGGTATTCTTTCTCCGTCACCGCACGGACGAAAACGGTCTGAAGTTTGTAGGGTTTGTAGGGTAAAATTCAGGCACATTATCTTTAAGTAATGATTCTGCAACGGAGGTGGAAGAGCCTAGAGCACTAGTTAAAGTGACAGGGAAAGCAGAATTTTTTTTTTCAAAAGCATCAGTCACCTCAAAATCTGACTTGGTAACATGACCATTGATACTTAATTTAAACTCTGAAACCTTTGTTCTACCCTTCCCAGTCTCTTCATTGATAACCGTCCCGCCCCCTTACTCTTGAAACCGATCGCTATTGGATCGGATTGGTATTGTAAATTTTCGTACTCCTAAGTTACGACACCAGAGCTAATATGGATTCATATTGCGTGGATATTGAGTGAAAAAAATACAAAACTCAATGCCATTTAGTTCACCCAATATGAATCCAAATTAGCGCTGGTGTCGTAACTTAAAAATACGAAAATTCACAATACCAATCCGATCCAATAGCGATCGGTTTCGAGAGTAAGGGGGCAGGTGGCTTTGATTTTATTACTACTATTTCTAATTTGGTCCGAACCTTGGTCACGCCATCACGCGTGAACGGCTGGGCCGATTTCGTTAATTCTTTTTTTGTTGTGTTTGTTATTGTCAGGAGAAGGTTCTTATGAATATTGAAAAAAAACCCTTTATTCAATATTCATAATTAAGACAGGACCACGTCTGTCGGGTCAGCTAGTCTATTATATTAAAATGAATCCCTGTTTCCCTTGGTCACGCCATCACGCGTGAACGGCTGGACCGATTTCGCTAATTCTTTTTTTGTTGTGTTTGTTATTGTCAGGAGAAGTTTTTATAAAAAATTTTTTTTGAAATATTTTTTTTTATAATAATACTTATTCGAATTCAATATTCATAAAAGACAGGACAACGTCTGTCGGGTCATACGTAATGTTTTTTTTTCCGTAATTTAGAGTTCTGTGTACTGGAAGGCATAGTTTATTCTTGTTTCTTAAGTTATGTTTGTATTTTCTCTTAGCTATGTTAATTTGACCCCCCGTGTATGTTTAGCAAATTTTAAAAGATGTCTCATACAGCTGTTTTTATGTCAGGCCTTTTATTCATGTTACTTGAACACACCGGATGTCTGTATTTTATTTATTTATTTAAATATTGAGCAGTAAAAAAAAACATGCACCATCAAACTAACGGTAGGTATAGGGTTAATGCCAAACTTAATCTAAGTACAGTTTTAATTAAAGACAGCCACGGCATGCGATGTGGACTAATAGTAATGAATAGTAGGAGTAGTTTGTACATCATCATCATCATCACCATGCCAGCCGGATCCAGCCGCTGCTGAGCATAGGCCTCCTCCCTGTTATGCCATTTTCTCTTGTTTTTAACCGATCGCGTCAAGGTTTTTCAAGCGAACAGCACTATGCCCCTGACCCACCTGGTAGGCTACTCTTGAAACAGAATTGCATTCAATTTCCAATCACAAATCTAAAAAATGTCAAATGTTACTTTGTATGCGACAATAGCGCCACATTGGAATTAAATTGCGTGGAAATTGATTGAACAAATTAATATCGAGATGGCGTTCCCGAATTATCTTTACTTATCCCAATATCGATACATATTAATCGCATTGGAATTGTATTAAGATTAAGTTTGCGTTCGAGAGTAACCCCCCTGATCGGTGGCCCGCCAGCGCATTGCTGTGTGTCCTCGGCAGCCATTCCAGCAGAGCTCTACTCCACCTGCCATCACTGCGTCTCGCCACGTGTCCCATCGCCATTTGAGTAGCGCAATCCAGTTAGCAACGTCCTGGAATTTCGTCCGTCTTCAAATCTCGGTATTGCGAACTCTGTGGCAGAGTTGAGAGTAAACCTTTCATAGTACGCTCCATGGTCTGTTGTGCAATTTGGACTCTATGCACAGTCGCTTTTGTGAGCGTCCTGTCTCGGCTTCGTATGTTAGTGGGCATGACACATTGCTCAAAGACTTTGGTTTCCAGGCACTGCGGTATCTTTCAAACCTTAATCACGTCATCAAGCCTATGAAAAGTAGCCCAGCTAAACTGGATTCGGCGACTGATCTCATTGTTCCGGTGTTCTCGGTCAAAGGACAAATAGTGTCCAAGGTAATAATTATAATGGTCAACAAAGTTTGCCGAAGTTAGCCGAGGTTCCGTTTTTAAAAAATGGTTTTAATTCTAATTTATTGTTAATGTTTTATATTTTAGCGTTTTATTAACGCTTAAATATACTTAAGTAAAATTTTAAATTATAAAACATTAATTTATAAACGCAGCTTCATCTTAACCGAATGTTTAAATATTTGTAAAAATATTTCTTTCGGATCTCAGAGGTGAAAACTTCTAAGATTTGATGAAGCAATGTTGACTAAAAAAAACATAAGCATCAAGCACTGACAAATTTCGACGGTTGAAAGCCAGACCTCGGTAGCCAAGTGGTTAAGGCAGCCGCCCGGAATGCGGAAGGTGCGTGGTTCGATTCCCGCCTGAGGTTGTCGTCTTTTTTCAGTGTTTAAAAAAATTTTACTTAAGTATATTTAAGCGTTAATAAAACGCTAAAATATAAAACATTAATTTATAAACGCAGCTTCATCTTAACCGAATGTTTAAATATTTGTAAAAATATTTCTTTCGGATCTCAGAGGTGAAAACTTCTAAGATTTGATGAAGCAATGTTGACTAAAAAAACATAAGCATCAAGCACTGACAAATTTCGACGGTTGAAAGCCAGACCTCGGTAGCCAAGTGGTTAAGGCAGCCGCCCGGAATGCGGAAGGTGCGTGGTTCGATTCCCGCCTGAGGTTGTCGTCTTTTTACAGTGTTTAAAAAATTTTACTCTAATTTATTGTGTTTAAGCTTTACATAAATCATACATACAGCTTGTATCAAGCAGGGCCAGCCATATTTCACGTACCTAATCAATTACTTTTAGTGAGCTGGCACACATAAAAACATTTCTTGATATCTCGGGCATTGTGGAAGTACATACTTTTGAAAATAATACGAGTTTATCGACATTATGACAACACTAACAAACAGCTGATCAAACAGCTGATTGGAGTAATGAACTCTGTCTAGTGTTACTTCCTCCTTTGCCTCTGCTGTGACCCTAGTATTTTTGTGCCTATTGTGCTGACTTCACCCGCTTTCAACTATTTATTTTTGATAAAGTTTAAAGGGTTCCGTGTTGTTATTTTTTTCACTAAGAAAATAAGTTACGACTACCTACTTTTATTTAGTCAATTATTCTCTGTTCCTGTCACCAGGTCAGGTCAAGAATGTGTTATCTATCAGGTAAGTACTTTTGACGGTTAATTAGTATGGAGGTACGAATCCAAAACATTTATGATTTTGAGAAAATTAAATGTACTTAAATGTAAAGAGTCGTCTGAGTATTGTTCATGAATTGAAAGGCTTGTCATACGAAACGCACTGAGAAATGTCTTACTTCGCATAGCATTTCTACTTTGCTTAGACCGCGATTTTCTAAGCGACACATAGACGCTGTGATTGCTGTCTCTTTCCGATTCTATGAATATTTATTTATTTATTTATTTAATCTTTATTGCACAAAGAAAACAAAATGTACAAAAGGCCGACTTAATGCCAAGTGGCATTCTCTACCAGTCAACCTTAGGGCTAGGTAAAAAGAGTTGTAGGCGGTGCAATTCAAAATATGAAAGAGACAGAGTCAATTCTCAGCGCTGCGGCAGCCGCTACTGCCAAGACTTTAACTTAGAGAATCGCACTGCTGAACAATAACTAAAGCAGTATTGTTCTGAGGCTTAGACAAGTAAATGTTTGTGAATACGGGTTTCATTCAGCACTGAACTAAACTCACCCGTTTACACGCAGTAAAAATAACAAAACAGAAAAATCTGTCACCATGTGAGTTTTCATTGTAACTTTTATGTCGGCTCTAAAAAAACAGAAAATAATAATGTTAATAATTTAAACAGTGACAAAAAAAAGGCTTAACTAATTTAAAAATATTGCTAGTTTTCTTAACTCAAAGTCTAATTTACGAGCCCTAAAAAGTATGGGCGGTATTGATACTAGGAGTCACTCCTGGTATGGGCAGAGTCACAAGAAAGCGTGCGCGTGCGTCTTTCTTCTTAATGGGTACTGTAGCTCATTTTATTTTTCTAACCGCTTTGGTTGACCCGGTATAAATGTAAGCATTCCTGAAATCCTAACTAGTGTGATACGACATAGTTAAACTTTACTAACTAACTAAGTTTAACTATGTTGTATCACACATAGTTTCAATACTTAACACATTCGTTGTTGTTTACAATAATAATGTTCATAAGAATAACATTTTTAAACATCTGTGACATACGTACTAAATAAAACTTACGTGTGATGGAATATTTTATCACTAATTGACTAAATTAATAGCAACAAACCTAAAAATAATACTCAGCGCTTAAGCCAGTTTACACTTTGGTAGTATTTTGTGATGAATTGATGAATAACTTAACTAATTTAAAAATATTGCTGGTTTTCGTAACTTAAGTCTAAATTTTGAACCCTAAAAACTACTAGGGTTATGGGCGGTATTAACTTCTAGAACCCCGAGCGGTCGCATGAGACCGCAGTTGATAGTGGGGGCATTACTGTGCCTTTGTGGGAGCGGGCAAACTACACATTTCGGAATTCTAAGTACCAGGATAGGCGGCACACCCCCGACATAGCAACGCCCAACGGTACGATAGGTTTGTTGTTGTTGTTTTCATGCCTACAATTTTTTCGCAGTCGTTTGTGAAAGCTTACAGAGTGCATACCTACTTTTAGATATTTTTTTGCTGTTTGGTTTCGATTTGACTACCTATTAAATTAATATGGCATTTCTAAGTAATCAGGAGTATTACGAAATGATTCTTTGTGTCGGAGCAGCTAATGGCAGTCTCCGTGGTGCTCTTGAACTGTACCGCGAGAGATTCATCGACGGCAGACCAGAAGCTGAGCAGCGACGCTTGCCATCGGCGGATTGCTTTCGACGAATGGTTTTGCGTCTCCAACAGACTGGATCCTTTCGTGCGACGAGTCCGGAGGTCCAGCCAAATATGCGGGACCCGGGTTTTGAGGAGACTGTGTTGGAGCCACTTTTGTAAACTGTTTATTGTGAAGTGCAGTGGACTACACGTGCTTCGCTTTACCTCTCAAGCCCCAAGCGGCAAGAAGTGAATCTTTGTGTGCTGTTTTTATCAGATTTATCTAATGTAAGTAGGTACTGTTGTTTATTAGAAAATTATTATTCTGACTAATGATCAGTAGGTAATAAGTTGTAAGAAATACATCGAAATACGAGTAAAATAATACGTGGTGTAATCCGTTAGCATTTTTTCAATTTCCGAGTGAATTGTTACAATATTTGTTTTGTTTACTGTTACATGATAACTTTGTTATTTTTAATGTTTTAAACATTTTTTGACATTTCGATTCCAAGACTGAGAGGTTTTGATTTTAGTTATTTCAAAAATAAGTCATTGTAATCAAGGACCTAGGGTACCTAGTTCTAAGTAGGCGTAGCTACCTTTAGGCGGAGGTGGATTGCGGAGCGTAGAAATAAAGTAGGTATAAGAATAAATTTATTTGCTGTGTAAAACTTTAGACTAAATACATAAAACTTATAAAATAACATTTGTCTACATAATAATATAATGCATTACAAGAGTGCCGCTTAAATTGTAAAGTTTTAAATTAAGGTTAGTAGTGCAAAACAACCGAGCTGATACCTAAACTAAGTAAACTAGTTTACCCGTACCTCAGGCATCTATCAGTGAGTGTGTTAGCGCTTGCTTACATAACATTTTATTAAATAGCAATAAATTGTAATATTTTTAATAATATTTTGCTTATGTAGCATGTTGCTGCTATTGTATACCAACTTATGTAATAACTAATAATAGATGTTCGGTGTCATTGTAGGTTTTCCCTGTAAGCCACTTTTGTATGGTTTTCTTACAATTTATTTTATTCATATGATGTATATCTAGTGCTAAATTAAGTTTATTATACAAAAAACTTCCAAGAAAGCAAAAGAATCTGTGAAAGTGAGCTGTACGAAATAGCTCAGTTTAACAAACAATGTCTGCTCGCCTTTTGCTGGTTTGTAGTGCAGGATTATAGGGCGTTAGTGAATGTTTTTTTGTTATAGTTAGTAGTATAAACAACTGACGAACAGAAAGGACATCACATTCAGCTAGGAGTTCTGCTGTAGGGAAACGGAAAGGACGAAACGTGCTAACTTTCAAAATAGCTTTCTATGCTATTTCTAAGTTAAGCATGGTGGTTTTATGAGCGCCTCCCCAAGATGAAATGCAGTACGTTAGGAAAGATTGGCAAAGGGCTAGATAAACCTCTTTTAGAAGTTTTCCTTTCGCGGCATATCTCAAATTTTTAAAGACATATATTAATTTTCGAACTCTAGTTGTAAGAGCTTCTATATGTGCTTTAAAATTCAGATATCTGTCTATGATGATGCCTAGGTATTTTATTGTGCTTGTGCTACTGAGTTTAGGACATACACAGTCGATAACAGTCGAGTCAAAACAGTGATGCGCCACTATTGCATGTGAGTCATGGGATGGTTGGGTCTGTAAATTATACGAAAAAGTCATGTATTTAGTTTTGTCTGTGTTGAGAGTCAACATGTTTGTACTAAGCCACCTTGTGACAGAATCAAAGCCAGCCTGGGCTAACCCGAATGTGTCATTCCAATTTTCGGCACTAAAAAGTAAGGCTGTATCGTCAGCGTATGATATTATCTGACTATTGTTTTGAAGGGGGAGGAGGCATAAATCGTTAATATAGATAAGGAACAGCAAAGGTCCAATTATACTTCCCTGGGGAACACCATATTCGACAGTTAGTTCTTTACTTACTATACCGTCTATCTTAACTCGCTGGGTCCTATTTGTTAAGTAGGTAATCTTTTAAAAGACTATGCGGTATACCTCTTATACCTAACCTGTGTAACTTTTCAAGGAGGATTGGGATTGAAACTGAGTCAAACGCCTTGGCAAGGTCTAGGAATATAACTAAGCATTTATTCCGGGAATCAAGTTGTCTTGTAATATAGTCTGTTAATTCATGAACTGCGTCATCAGTCGATTTATTAGGCCTAAAACCGTATTGAGTCGTGGCCAAGAGTCTTTTTCCTTCTATGTATTTAATAAGTCGGTTATATATTAATCTTTCTAGGATTTTGGATATGGAAGGTAGTAAAGCAATGGGTCGGTAATTGTTAATAAAACTTTTATCTCCATTTTTATGAATCGGATGAACAACGGCCTTTTTCATAGCCTGGGGAAAAATACCTTTTGCGAAGCATTGGTTGAATAGATAAGTGAGTGGCGGAATGAGGTGCTGTTTGTATTTCTTAATAAATGTACATGGGATTTTATCAATGCCAGTGGCGCAGTCATTTCTAAGTGTCAAGATAAGTTTTTCTACTTCATTTTCATCAGTGTTAAATAAAGCAAATGAGTGCAATGTTGGCAATGGCGATGGGGGCAAAGTGTAAGAGAGTGAATTATTGTGTTGGTATTTTGCTTTCTCAGCCAAACTTTTTCCGATAGAAATAAAGAAACTATTTGCTGCGTCAACTGATTGCGCCGCAGTAGCTGAGTTTGCGATGAGTTGATGGGCGGATAATTTAGTATTAGTGGTGTTAGTTATGGTTTTGACAACTTTCCATAATTTTTTCTTGTTTTGACCTGCGTTTTTTATTTCTAAACTTTCATACTGGCGTTTAAGTTTCTTCAATAATTTATCACAAAAATTACGGTATCTTAAATAAGTAACCTTGAGTATCTCATTTTCGGGTGCTTTAGTAGCGTTTTGATGCAGCTTATCACGATGTCTGATGCAGCGTAAGAGCCCAGGAGTTATCCACGGTTTTATAATTTTTTTACGGCGTGATAACACAATAGTTCGCGTATTGGCTTCAATAATGTTTGTTAATGATGAAATAAGATACTCTGTTGACTCATTGACGTCATCCGTATTGTAAAAGGGCACTAAGTCTAGGTTGTCTAGGTCATGTTTAATTCCCGCGTTTTGCAGCTTGTGGTGTTTTGTAATTGCGTAAGATTTACAGTATTGCTTTTGTAAACACAATAACACTGAATTATGGTCTGTCACAGAAGAGGTTAATACTATGGTTTTTAAGGGAATGTTAGTTTTAGCGAAAATATGGTCCAAGCAATTTCCCATTCTAGTTGGAAGCAAATGGGTGGGTAAGTAGCCTAAACATGCAACATGGGTTAGATACTCTGGTGAATTATGATCGTTGTTTCCCGATTTAATGTCAATGTTTAGGTCGCCAACTAAAAACACATTCTTAAATGTAGAGAGCTGTTTTTTCAATAATCCATTAAGTGATTGTAGAAAATTAGTGATATTATGATATGATGGAGATCGATATATAGCAACAATTGCTGTATCGCTACTGATCTTTGCGATGAGACAATTTGCATCTATAATGTTAGGTTCCTCAATGATGTGATTTCTCCCATCCTTTTTTATATACAGAGTTACACCATCATTTTGTAAAACATTACTTTTGTTAGTAGTGTGCGATTCATAGCCTTGTAATTGTGGGATCGAGGATGTGGAAGAAATCCAGCATTCGGTGAGTACTATTATATCGATATCTATATTAATTTGACTTAACAATACTAACATGCTATCAAAGTTACAGTTAATGCTACGAATGTTTTGTAAAAATAAATTATAATTATGCCTATTACTAGTAATAACCGAAGAACATCTATGAGGGTCACATATTACTGATTCATGTTCATAAGAGGAATCTATGTCCTTTAAAAAGTCTTTAGTAACATTACCCATCCTTGTGCTGCTAGACGATTGCTATGCGGCGCTCTAGGCGCCTTCATAGTCAATTGAACTTTGATACCTTATTTCTGCACCTTTTCTGGCTGGGCATTGATCGTCTCCCGTTTTATGGTGGCTGGGCTTGTTGAATCGCTTACATGTAGCACACGCGGCCGGCTCTTGACGTTTGCTGCATTCTTTGATGGAGTGTTCGACGCATCTACAATGTCCACAGGTAGAGTCCGTCTCACGACAGTACTTTGCGGAATGGCCATACTGCTGGCACTTGTAACATCTTGTTACAAGTGTGAAGTCTCGGACTAAACAAGATGTCCAATTAATGAACAGTCGCTCCTGTGATATGAGAGCTTTCCTTAATTCAGGTGGTAACTCTATAATAAAATTGCAAAATGAAGTGTCCTTTTTTCCAGATTTGTGGCTAAGTTTTATAGAACTAAGGAATTGCTCTCGGCTTATATGTAAATACTTGTCCGATATATTCTGCTCGTATAGGCACTCAAAAACTTCTTTTTCGGTGCTATTGGCGGGGACCCCTAGTAAAATTATTTTCGGATTTCTCTTTTTGGTCTCTTCGACCTTGAGCCCTGAAGTTCTGAGCTGTTCTGACTGCTTCAGTTTCTCAAGGTCTTCTTTGCCTTGCGCGCTAATAATTACGCCTCCATCTTTGGTTTTTCGCATACCCCGGATATGTAATTTGAGCTCTTCTGGCTTAATTACGGTCTGGATTAGTTTCTTTGTGTCCTCACTGTTTTTTTCTTTATCCTGGGGATAGACAACGACACTACTGGTGTTTAGAGGGCGGGCCAGAGAGTTATTTCTTTTCCTTACAATGTCGGCGAAGGAAGAGTTCTGGTTAGGGGTTTAGGAGCAGAGCGGATACATTCTTTAAGGTCCTCGAGCTGATCTTCAATTTGGCTGGTTATCCCCTTTCGCTCGTTTATGTTGCTGATCGTGAGCTGCGCCGAAATATATTTTTGTTTCAGTGACTGATATTGAACAGCCAACTGAAACACACCTCCCATAACGCTCCTGCTAATGCTGCTGATTTTGAGCTTTTGTTCCGAATTTAACTTTCCTTCGTTAAAGATCGAGCAAATGTCATTCAGGCACTGTTCGATTTTCGACAGCCAGCTCTGTATCTCCATAGTCGAGACTGCATCAATAGTGGGCGCTACGGGTTCTTCTTCATTTTGCCGTCTACGTTGTGGGCTCCGGGACGTCATGTTGCTCCGGTTAAATGGACTTTCCATTATTACGTAAGTAACACAACACAAATTACTGCCACAGTAAAATTGTCAACTGCATGACCGCGATGCGCTGACCCCGATCTACGCGGAAGCAATACTGACACAGTTAGGCGCGGAATTTATTGCTATTTTAATTATTTATAAAATAAATTGTGCAGAAGGCACGTCCATCTGCGAACGCAGAATAATAAAAACTTTTGCGTTGTGTAAGCGCTCGCTTGCAGTTCGGACAGGTTCTTACATGTCGAGTAGGTATTTGTTTCGTGCGCGGCGGATTCCGCCTGCGCGATGCGCCGTGACTTAGGACTCTAGCTAAAGATGGCCACTGACGATCACTTTTTCCCATCAGTTGAACTTACGTCAGTCCAAAATTTGATCGTGAATGTCGATAAAAAAATTGATTGTATCACCTCAGTTCGATTCGAACTTCTCTAATGAATATTGATCCTTAATGCCGAATACTAAAGTTCAAAATTGATTGTACCGGCCGGTCGAGAACTGACGAGCCGGAGTGTCGCCAGTGAGTGGGAAATCTTTTTGGCGTAAAACCATTTGGAGTGATGCCACAGTTTTACGCCAGGACTGACGCGCAAAACTGATCGTCAGTGGTCAGCTTAAGAGTAGTACGATTATATATTCTGTGACTACACCTCAAAGTGCTTCGCTTTAGTTGTATTGAGTTATTTCAAAAATAAGTCATTTTAATTTAAGACCTATTTAGGTACCTACCTACTCGTAGGTAAACGTACCTATCTACTTTAGAGTCGAAACAATGTGACTGTAAAATGATAATATTTTTATTACTTTGATAATAATTAGGTACTTAGGTAGGTAGGTACCTACTTAATACAAATTATTAAATCACGAAAGTAAAATAGCTGCCTACTTGTCTGTCTTAACAAATCCAACAAAAAATGCCGCCAAGCGACTGCCGACAAACAACCCAGGCGGTTTGTGTCAAAGGTGCCGCCATGGTCAAAGGTTTTTGATTTTCGCCGCCCGCCACCGTCACAGTAAAACCTCTTGTTTGTAAAACTGTGCGCCTGGTAGGAGGCGGGGGCGTGGCGCGGCCATACTAGGGCACGCAGTTTTATAGTCAGGAGGTGCACTATAGGCAGTTATCATACAGAGTTCATGACCCTGCTAGTGATGGGTTTAGTTTGTTCTGATTTTAAATTAACTACAGATTAACTTTGTTTGTAAATTCAAAAACAAATTAAATTGAGCTTATCTTACTAGGGTATTTATAAAAAGGGTCTACACTTGGGATAATTTGAAACACTGAATTAAGGCTGGCCCCGCTTGATACACGCTGTATACTTACTTAAATATTTATATAATATGCTTAGATGTCTAAGTAAGTATGTCTAGTAGTAAGTATGTATATGACATATTTACATATTATAATACGTACCTATTTAAATAAATAAATACATAGTTTTCTTTTATGGATTTTGGTAGATTTAGATCAATCATATTCAATTACATTCACATCACTATCAATCGAATTAGACTTGTACCGATGCTACGTCCCTAACCTAACTTCTACTACCCTCATCATTTTTATCCTCGATCCTATGGGGGTAAACCAATATCGCGTCGTGTCGTGTCGGCCATCTTCACTTCCGATCCAGCCTGCCTACGCGA
This sequence comes from Scoparia ambigualis, assembly GCA_963921215.1. Taxonomy (NCBI): domain Eukaryota; kingdom Metazoa; phylum Arthropoda; class Insecta; order Lepidoptera; family Crambidae; genus Scoparia; species Scoparia ambigualis. Next base: position 45,782,023 of record OY992503.1, on the reverse strand, counting down.
CAGGGCCTTTGAGTCGAGCTCTCGTGTTCCTCATTTATCGGTCAAGTCATAACATCTTCCATGTGATCGCCGCGAGTTTACTATTGTGATCACGAACTTTTGCGGTGGAAAGTCAAGAAAAAGTGAGACGCGCGTCCACTACATCCAGCACGCGGGAGCAACGTCGAACCAGGTTAGCCCCCTAAAATCCCTCTTCTTTGATCGCCCAGATTAAAAATAATTAAATCATAGAGACATTGCCAGTGACAGCTAGTGCTCTTTAAATTGTCGTTTAAAGCTGTCCAGAGATTGTGCATGCCTTATTTCTTTTGGCAATGCATTCCACAGATGGGCAGCTTGAACAGTATAAGACTTATCAAAAAATCTAGTGGAATGCATTGGTATCGCCAACCTCAAATTTTCCGATGATCTCAATACTCGACAATGCGTGTCATTAAGGAAACTAAAGCGTTCCTTGAGATAAGGTGGGAAAAAGGGATTAAACAGAATACTGTAAAGTATGGAGACAATATGTAAATTCCGGCGAAGGCGAATTGGCAACCACTTGGGATTAGTACGAAATTCGGATACGTGATTATATATGAATCTAATGCTAAAGTTCTGAATACGCTCAAGTTTATTCAGTTGCTCTTCAGTAAGGTATAACTGACGTTGGCATAGTCCAAGAGGAGTAGAAGAAGAGATTATGCTAGCGCAGTTTTAGTGGCGATAGGGAGAAAATTGCGTAAACTTTTTATGGATCGTGCTGCGGCAAACATTTTCCAACTATCCGATTGTAACTGCGGTCCCCAAGTTAAATTAATGCAAAACAACACGCCCAGGTTTTTAACACTGTCACAAGGAGATAAAGATACGCCATCAAAAGTAATCGCTGGTAAATGCGACCAGTCAATTCTGCTTGTCATTGTGGAACTGCATAGGACGATGATTTGAGTTTTCAAGGGATTGACACTCAAACCATATGACCTAGGTACTCCACACGACATGATTTGCATCATGTCCAAGTCGTTGTTAATGATGTTAATGGCCTGAGGAAGCTGGTCAACAGAAGCTTGAGTGTAAATTTGCAAATGATCTGCATAAAGGTGGTAGGACGAAAGTAATTGAGAGGAAATGGAATTGATAAAAATAGCGAAAAGTAAAGGAGATAAAAAGCCACCCTGCGGTTCCCCAGCCGAAATGTCACACCAAGTGGACAAGGAATCCTCAATGCCAATCCACTGCCGACGTCCAGACAGGTAACTATGAAACCAGTCAATCACTGTTGGAGAAAAGTTAATAGAGCGGAGTATGCCAAGCAGTACGTCGTAGTCGACAGAGTTAAAAGCATTGCTAAAATCTAGCAAAGCAAGAACTTCTACTTCACCTTGCCTGACCTGATATCGTCAGTGACATTTACTAGTGCTGTTGTCGTACTGTGGCCTGTACGAAACCCTGATTGGTATGCATTACGGAGTCGGTTTTTAAGGAGGAAGGTGGGTAATTGGGTATGGACAAGGCGTTCCAGAATTTTCGAAAGGAATGGTAGAATGGATATTGGCCTATAGTCCGAGAAGGATAACGGTTTAGAGTTTTTGGGTAGTGGAGTAACTTGAGCATATTTCCAAGCGCATGGAAATACCTATTAATCGATGGAGTGATTGAGGGTGTGGAAGATGATAGGAATGATTTCGTCAAGTATGAGAAGGATCATTTTGCGACTGATAAAGTCGTTACCAACAGCACTAGAGGCTATTGACATAATGCTATTTTTAACATAACAGTCGGTGAATTGACGAAAAGAAAATGACGAGTAATATGGGCATGGGAGAGATGAAAGAAAATTTAGAGTATCAACTTTTCTTGTTGAATTGAAGGGTCATTCTCATAAGGACTGATTCTCAAAAAGGCAGAGTCATGCGGAGCACAAAAGTGTTTGTTCAGTAGATTTATGTCTAAATCTTTAGAAGAAAAAGTCTGACGTTGTCTCCCAATGCCCAGGGATCTAGGAAAGTTGCTGTCTGCTGCTACCCCCGCTACCACCGTTACACCCGTTACCCCCGCTACCCCCGCTACCCCTGCTGCCCCCGCTGCCCCGCTACCCCCGCTACCCCTCGGGCATCGAGCGTGATGGGCGCATGATCAATGAAAAAGTTTACAAACAAAGCGAGATCAAGTTTACAGATCAAGACCCCTCTCCTTACATCACTATGAACCAATGAGGTACATACTTGGGGTACCGGAGCGCTACGTGCAGGCGCCGTGCAGCCCCCGCAGCCGCCGCGGCCCCCGCGCGCCGCCGCCGCGCCGCGCCCGCATCGGCCCTGCAAACAGAAACATACTTTTATTTAATACAATATTAATGTACAGGTTTTCGATCCCCTATAAATTAGATACACAATCCCTGAGCACAATCCCATCTTTAATCGTAGCGGAAAAGTAGCAGTGACACATCAATGTTGACATAAATAAACATTTACGATTTACGTATCTGTGTTTTAGAAGTAAAAGCTCAGAACAATAACTAATGTTCTGAGAGTAAAAGCGATTTTCGAAGGTTCCTTTTGTTATGTTGAGTCTTAGCACGCACACTACCAAAGGAAATGCGTACCTAAAGATATCAATCAATCAATCAATCAATCAAATATTTATTTGCTCAAATATGGTACAAAAATTGTTCCTAAAATAATGTTAACCAACATATTCTATCTTATACGATGTACAGATATTCAAAATTACATTAGAGTCAATATTACAATAATAATATAAAATTATTAACAAATTACAATAAAAATCATAGTTAACGTCAACACAATTAAAATATAGCATATAGTACATTTTGTTTATTAAATATTGAATAGTTTTGATTTAAATTTATACAATATCAGTATTTTTATATCGATTGTTCGCATTACGACAGATTCGCTTTATAAATGACAGATTCGCTTTAAGACAGATTCGCTTTAGGGCAGAAATTGTACATTATGTAGGTACATATTTTAGCTTTCGAGTTTTAAAATATTATTTTATTGAAAATTCGAATAGACATGCAATAAACGTTCTCTAAATATAACTTTAATATTTGGTCAGGTATACATTGATATTTTCCTTTTCTGCGTCTATATTCAGATGTATTCTTAGTTCGAAATAGATTGCTATATTTTTTAACAAAGATTCCATTATCAAAAAGCGGCCAAGTGCGAGTCGGACTCGACCATCAAGGGTTCCGTAGCAGCAAGTAACATCTTATAAAAGTTCTTGTAGTTCGTTGTAACTTTGATCGATGTAGTGTCTCTCGCGCAAACTATTCAGTTTAGAAAAACATGATATTAGAAACCTCAATATCATTTTTGAAGACCTATCCATAGATACCCCACACGTATGGGTTTGATGAACAGACGGACTGACAGACAGACATGATGAATCCATAAGGGTTCCGTTTATTGCAATTTGGCTACGGAACCCAAAAAATCTAAAGGGAAGGGGTAAAACATTTAATGCCTTGAACAATGGCTTACAGCTATTTAAGAAGTCTGCACCACAGATTGACCTAATATACTTCTTTTGTACCTTAAACGCTCTGAGCATGTCAACAGAGTTTCCCCATAGAATAAGCCCTTATCTCAGCAATGACAACACATAGCCGTGATATGCCATTAGAGCTGCTTCTTTAGATGCAACATTCGCGATTCAATTAAGAACATAAACATAAATCTCTCCAATTTAGATACTAATGTGTCAATATGAGATTTCCAATTACACATTTTATCAATAGTTACACCCAAAATTTTTGTTTCATTTGTAATGTCTATTTGATTATTCTCAAATTTAATATTCATAATAATATTTGTCTTGTTATGAGTTTTAAAATGAATGCACTTTGTCTTATTTATATTTACTTTGAGGTTATTACTTTTAAGCCAATTAACAATTTTATTAAAGCTATCATTAGCAATAGTTTATAATTCTCTTTCATTTTTACTTTTGACTATTAGCAAACAATATGCATTTTTGGTCTGTAACATTTGGCAGACTTTTTTGTTATAGCAGAAGGAGGCAAACGAGCAAGCGGGTTACCTGATGAAAAGTAATCACCGCCGCCAATGGACACCCGCAAAACCACAGGAATCGCAGACGCGTTGCCGGCCTTTAAGGAAGGAATAGGCTCGTTTCTTGAAGATCCCTAAGTCGTAACGGTCCGGAAATACCGCCGCTGAGAGCTGGTTCCATAACACTGTAGTTCGAGGCAGGAAATTTCGTGAAAAACGCACAGTAGTAGACCGCCATCCATCAAGGTGATGTGGATGGAATGACAGTCGATTGCGTGTAGTGCGGTGTATGAAATCAGCGGCAGGGATCAAGCCGAACAATTCCTCAGAACACTCCCCATGATATATGCGGTACATTATACTGAGAGACGCAACGTCTCCAAAGAGCCAATGGATCGAGCCGACCTGAAATAACCACGTCGTCGACAATTCGAGCCTGACCTGACCTGTGCTTTATACAGTAAGCGGTGGGCCGGTGTGAAATACTGACCCGCTCTATTAAGCACACCCAGCTTTTTCGAAGCTAATTTAGCTTTACCTTCCAAATGACCTCGAAATTGAACGTCATTCGAAATATCGACGCCAAGGATTCCAATAGTCGGATTGGTATCAAGGGAAGCTCCCTCAAAGTTCAGAGGTACGACGAAGGGATGTTTTGTCCTGTATGATTGTGTCAGCACTAAAACCCGGCCACCGCGGACCCGGTTTGTATACTCATGACATAATGTCGATTGTCATAATTTGAAATGCCATCATCATCATCAATAAAAATCATATGACATAAACAACTAAATGTATAATATTTTTTGGCATCATTTTGTGCGGTAAATGCGCAAACTTGTGTTTTGGAGGGGTTAAAGTGGACTAAGTTATGTCGGCCCCAATTCGAGACATGACTTAGCATGTTCTCGGTGTCAGTCACAAGCTTATTACGGCTCACGATGACGCTTTCCCGAGAAATATTAGCTCGTCCGGTATAGAGCGTATCCCCTGTACTGTCGTCCGCGTAGCAATTAATGCTGTTTTTATGCAACATGTCATTGATATGCAGAAGAAACAGAGTGGGGGATAACACACACCCATGCAGGACTCCAGCATTCACAGGTTTCATGTCGGAGCACCAACCGTCGACTACGACTCTGGTGCTACGCCCAGTAAGAAAGCTGGCAACCCACGAACACAATTTCCCAGGAAGCCCGTATGGTGGAAGTTTAGATAGAAGAGCTCTATGCCATACCCTGTCAAAGGCTTTCGCTACGTCCAAGCTAACTGCCAGTGCCTCCCCTTTAATCTCGACTGCCTCCGGTGGTAAAGGTACACTAAAAGATCACCAGCTGAACGACCGCGACGAAAGCCATACTGGCGATCACTTAGTAGCTAGTTCTCTTCTAGGTACCTTAAGAGCTGGCGGTTTGTAATGGACTCCATTACTTTGGGGAGTAAAGAGGTGATAGCTATTAGCCTGTAATTGGACGGATGTGAGCGATCGCCTTTTTTTGGAATCGGTTGGACAAGGGCCGTCTTCCAAGAGCTCGGGACGACGCCAGTAGTGTAAGAGAGCCAGAAAAGGCGCGTTAGAACCGGCGCCAACTTAGGAGCATACGTCCGAAGCACTATGAGAGGAACTGCTTTAGGCCCACTCGACTTATGGATATCAAGGGATATCAAGAAAAAGAGCCTTACGATCTGACATCTGTCGGAACTGAACGTTTGTCATTGAACAAGCGCATTGCGATATGGTTGGTGGAGAGTTTTCCCCATCGTCTAAGGTCGAGTTTGATGCGAAAAGAGTGCCCAAAAGATCGGCTTTCTCCTTTGCAGAATGGGCCTGGCAATCATCAGTCTTGTGCAATGGTGGCAGGGACGGCTGACAAAAGTACCCTAAGATAGCTTTGGCGAGAGACCAGAACGCACGCGTGCCCGAAGGAAGACGCACTAGCCTCTCGCCAATTCCACCTATGAATGATGACTTTGCCTTGGCAATGTCCGTCTTAAAGGACCTGGCAGTAAAGTTGTACCTCTTTATGAGCGCACTGGTGTTTGGACCCTTTGATGACTTCGCATTCGCCCAGGCTTTGTAGTGTTGTCGCTTTTGGCGAGACGCCATTTTGCAGCAACGACCAAACCATGGTTGGGACCTGCCGCCAATGGGAACCACAGAGTTTGGAATGAAAAGTTCCATTCCCTGCAGTATCACATCAACGACAGAGTCAGCGGCAGACCATTAATAAAGAGCAAAAACAATAAAGGTCCCAGGACCCTCCCTTGTGGAACATCGCATCGGTTATAATAATATGTAGATGAAAACAACTTTCTGGTGTTACTGGAAGTTCTACAGATTTCTTCCATTGTTGCCTATCAGACAAGTAGCTGTCTATCCAAGATAAAGTCGTTCCTCTAATACCATAGTTTTCCAGCTTGGCTATTAATAATTTACGAGGCACAAAATCGAACGGTTCTCTCATATCCAAGAATAGAGCGATTAGTTGCGTTGCCTGCAAAGGTTCTCTTGGTGATGATGAGGAGTCTTTGTACTGCACAGAAAAACATGTGGGAAAAACTACCTACCCATGTTCTATGTACGTGCGGTGGGATAACTGCAGAGAATGTCCGAAAAAACTGGATTTGCCCTGAATGTTGTTGCGCCGCCAAGAAAATAATAGCATGACTGACACCAGTTGGGTCAACTAAAAAGAGCCGAGAGCGCAACCCAAATGTGATGTTTAGAAAAAAAAAATGTTACCAATGAATTATTACCAAATCAATTCGGACAAGAGCTAGTTTCGGAGTTGCGTCGTTTCTTTGCTGAGTTCCTAGCACGACCTTCCAGCTTTATCATCAGATCAGACCCTGGTAACCATCTAAAAACAAAGTACTCATTAAAACGAATGAAACGAGCCGAAACTCGATGGGGTTGCGTCGTTTCATTACAGAGTTCTTAGGACCACCTTTTAGCTCGATCATCAGACCCTGGTTACTATTGAAAGACAAATTACTTGTCAAGACGATTCAAACGAGCCCAAACTCGATGAGGTTGTGTTGTTTTATTGCGAAGTTCCTATGGCCACCTTCCAGCTCTCTCTCTTCCTTATATCTCTATCAGATCAGCACCATGTTATCATAATTACTGCATTGTCACACGATTTACACATGTATGCAAAATTTCAGCTTAATCGGTAACCGGGAAGTGCATCAAAATTGTTAAGTTGCAAGATTTCACCCGAACAAACATACATTTCAAGTTAAATAAAAGCTTGTATAGTATTATTCATACAAACGGTAATAGTTAACTACAATTTTACAAGTCCAGAACTAATTATTTACACTTTATTCCACTTAAAACAATTTCGTAAGTAATATGATTTGGTCGATGGGTGCCTCGAATGCGTTTTGCATCGGTAGGATTCATTCCCTAATCGCATATTGCCACGATCGTGTTTTGTCACGTGTGCTTTATGTTTGATCGTATATTTTCCTATGGGTAAATTGCCATAGGAAAAACGTCATTATGTTTTTGCACAAAACAAAATGACGTGCTTTGTGCAGGCCCTCCGTTTGTCAACTGGCCGAGAGAGCGTAAGTTATCCAGTGGCGGCGCGTACGCGACGCAGCGGCTAGTTGACACGCACACATGCGCCGTATGCTTGTAGTAGTTGACTCGCCGGCGGCGGGCGCGGTTGTATGAAGTTTTGTCTCTTTTCCGTTTCTTTACTCATGTGGTGTTGGTGTGATGCTCGACTGTCTGTGATCTGTGATTGATTATCGTAGTAACGTTTGCATGCTACGGGTAGCGCTAGTAGGCGCTGCCTGCTACGCCGCGCTACGAACTACGTGCTAACCCCTATTGGGTAGCCGAAGCATTTAAGGTGCTATTCTGAACCGAGCTGCCAACTGCAACTGCCGACAGCACGTGCACCGACTGCATGAAGTCGGCCGCAGCTGCACTACTGGTTTGTATGTATTTATATGAAATGGCTTCCAACCGCCGCAGCAAGTGCAGTAAATAAAGGTGCAAGTGCATAAAGGTGCGGAATAGCACATTTATGATCACTTTTGGATTTCAGACCTTTCCTTTGTCAAAAAAGAGAATTTTTTATAAAATTTTAATTTATATAAGTAATATTTTTGTTCTCTTTATCGATCAATCTCCTGGAAATGCTTACATAGCGGATGCTCACAGCCCTCAGTAATACGTGCCAAAAATCAAGTTTGTAAGCTTTATAGTTCCTGAAATTAGTGTATACATTGCCTATTGATTGTTTTTGACTTTGAACACGTGCGTTACACGACGTGTGAGCCGGCGGCGGTCATTTGCATTTAAATTGTGTCAGCGACACTCGCGCCACGTTTCTTCTAACCACTATAGGCGGCCACTACTGCGGCGCGGCGGCGGCGGCGGCGCGCCACTATAGGCGGCCACTACTGCGGCGCGGCGGCGGCGCGGCGGCGGCGGCGCGGCGGCGGCGGCGCGGCGGCGGCGGCGCGGCGGCGGCGGCGCGGCGGCGGCGGCGTAATGAAGGTTAATTGCGACCTATAAATTGGTTAGCGAGCGTAGTGCTTCGGCGGCAGGGGCATTTATGTTCTTATCTAAATCTCTATTTGTAGAAAAATTTACGAGCACCGCCGCAAACAAATGCTCATTACGATACAAGCGAATGTCAAGTGTATCGCAGGCGCGGAGGACGCAAGGTCGCGTGGCAGCTCGCCAATAAAACGTAGCAGAGATCAAGAGGTTCCCGGCGCCCTAAGCCTCCCGACTCGCATTGCCGGCTGGCCGTCTTATTGTAATAGCTATTTTATTTGTTGACATAAGCAAGATAATAGTTGTATCTACCTTTTACAGATAATTTTTACTACATGTTCTTTTTATAACAAGAATATGATTAAACGGTGCGGCCATCAGTCTTACGCAATATGCATTATCCGGATAGTATGACGGTTTAGTAGCTGTAGTGCGAGATTATCATTTTTATTATTTTTTCATTTAATTTAAAATTCATTTTCTTATTCCTCGTTTAAATATATAACATCGTAAGCAGAAAAATCGATTTGAGGAACGTGACCACTCCCACTGCAAAGCGGGTTCTAAAGTCTTGGCTCATGGGCCTGGTTATGCTCAGACGGAGAGTATTCTGCCAACGTAAACCTCCAAGCCTTTAATACACACATCACATACACACCACACTCACAAACACATCTCACTCACAGACGCACACATTTTTATTGATGTCTACTATTTTTAAAAGCTTTTATTTAACTTGCAATGTAAGTAAGATAAGATAAGATAAGATAATTTTATTGCTGTATAAAAACTTAGCCTAGATACAAAAGACTTATGTTAAGAAATTAGGGTTAGTGTATATTATAATAATATGTAATACCTAAGCTAAGCAAACAATATTGCCTGTGCATTAGGTATCTATGCATAAAAGTAGGTTAGTGTTTTTTAGACAATAAATCATTTACACAATAGCTAAACTATAAAATATACGGAAATAGAAAGTACAATTATAATATTAAATATTGCTCTACTTAATCAACATTTTTCTCACTCGGTGTTCACGATTACGTAATAAGTAATAGTAAGTTCTCTGTGTCATCATATGTTTTACCTTTTAACCACTCTTGTACGGTTTTTTTTACATTTTACTTTGGTCATGGAGTAAATACATAGAGACAAGTTTATTCTGTTATACAAAAAATTACCCAAGTGGCAGAAGAATCTGTGAGAGTTTGATCTTCTAAATGGTTCAGTAGAGCATACAATATCTGCACGTTTTCGGCTGGTTTCGAGCGCAGGGTCATAGAGCATTATTGAGTGCTTTTTAGTAATTGTTAGTAAAATAAACAGCTGGCGTACAGATAGGACATCGCATTTAGTAAGGAGCTCTGCCGTCGGGAAGCGTATTGGTCGGAAAGTGCTGACTTTTAGAACTGCTCTCTGTGCTCTTTCTAAGTTTATCATAATAGTTTTGTGTGCACCGCCCCATGATGTAATACAGTATACAAATAATGACTGACAAAGTGTTAGATATATTGATTTTAGTAGACTAGCACATGCAATGTGACGAAGATTTTTAAAGACATAGATTAACTTTCTAACTCTAGATGTAAGTGCTTCAATATGTGGTTTAAATTTTAAATACTTATCAATTATTACCCCTAGGTATTTAATATTGTCAGTGCTGCTGAGCTTAGGGCAGAAGCAAGTGTCAGGCGAGTCCTTGCACAGATGGGCTGTTAATGAATGTGAGTTTGGGATAGGTTGGGATAGTGAATTATAGGAAAAAGTTATATATTGTTATATCTATGTTAAGTGTCAGTAAGTTACTTCTAAGCCACTGAGTGACTGTATTATATCTAGATTGAGCTAGTTCGTACGCCTCACTATGTAAGTATGTATGTATGTCTTGTTCGGGTGGAATTTCGCAGCTTAATTTTGATCCACTTCTCGGTGACCGATTAAGCTGAAATTTTGCAAACATGTGTAAATCTCGTGATAATGCAATATTATAATGACATGGTGCTGATCTGATGATGGAGCTGGAAGGTGGCCATAGGAACTTCGCAATGCAACAACACAATCTCATTGAGTTTGGGCTAGTTTAAATCGGCTTGACGAGTAGTTTGTCTTTCAATGGTAACCAGGGTCTGATGATGGAGATGGAAGGTGGTCACAGGAACTCTGTAATGAAAAGATGCAACCCCTTCGAATTTCGGCTCGTTTCATTCGTCTTGACGAGTACTTTGTTTTTAGATGGTTACCAGGGTATGATCTTGAATCGCTGAATAAATAATAATACATTTATGTATACAAAATTTATTCACGTCCACCAAACCACCACCACTCACCACCCTTCAAAAACAGTCCACCCATTAAGACGAATCAAACTCGACGCGGTTGAGTCGTTTAATTACTGAGTTCCTATGGCCACCTTCCTGCTCTATCATCAGACCCTGGTTACCATCTAGCACCAAAGTACTCGTCAAGACGAATCAAACGAGCCGAGACTCGATGGGGTTGCGTCGTTTCATTACAGAGTTCCTATGACCACATTCCAGCTCCATCATCAGACCCTGGTTACCATTAATAGACAAACTACTCGTCAAGACGATTCAAACGAGACCAAACTCGACGAGGTTGTGTTGTTTCATTGCAAAGTTCCTATGGCCAACATCCAGCTCCATCATCAGATCAGCATCAGCATCACAATATTGCATTGTCACGCGATTTACACATTATGCAAAATTTCAGCTCAATCCGTAACCGGAAGTGGATCAAAATTGAGTTGCAAAATTCGACCCGAACAAGACATACACATACCATACATACATACGTACATTGCAAGCTAAATAAAAGCTTGTAAAAATAGCCTGCCATCTGATAAATAGATTTCAAGTAAGTCAATTGTAGTCTTATTTATAGTAAACAGATAAGTATACATGTTATCTAGCGGTGTTTAATTATTGTTAATAATTACGTATAAAAAGGATTTTTTAAAGTTAGACTTACGTCATTTCCTATCTACTATATTTGCTATTTTGAAATAATTTACGGCACTGGCATCAAGGCATTTTGAGCCTAACCTTAAATAAAAAAATCTATTTAATACACATTTTATTCTTTGAAAGTTAAGAAACAACGGTAATTTAAACAACTCAAAATCCCGACTGCGTTAAACTGCAGCTGACTGCAATAAACCAGAAACGCTTTAATGGAAACAGTGCAGTCCCAAGAAACAACTGAAACGTGTTCTATCCCCCAAGGTAGCGTATTAGGATGTGTACTTTTTTTGATTTACATCAATGACCTTCCGAAAATGTTTGATAACAACTTAGCACTTCAAATTTTGTTTGCTGGTGATATATCCGTACTTGTTAAATGTGAACGCAACGAAAACTGGCTAATAAAGTGACTTTCAGACCATAATCTTGAAATAAATTTTTCAAAAACCAAGGCAATTCAGTTTCGACCATACAGAACCACCCCGTCAAATATAAATATAAAATACAGTAATTCAAAGATAGAAGTCGTTGATACCTTTAATTTGCTTGGAATACATATAGATTCTAATATAAACTGGAAGAACCACATTGGCCATTTAAAATCAAAGCTCTCTAAATTTACCTATGCCCTATACCAAATAAAATGTAGTACAGATACCAACACTGCACTGTCAACCTACTACGCATATGCTTATTCCTGGCTTAGGTATGGTATCTTGCTGTGGGGTAATAGTGTAAATGTCGGAGAACTATTTGTAATGCAGAAAAAATGTGTTAAAATTTTAGCCCAGATCGATAATACTCAAAGCTGTGTCTCATTTTTCAAAAAATACAAAATTTTCACTTTACCTTCCATTTATATATTTGATGTATCATTATTTGTAATTAAAAATTATCAAATGTTTACAAAAGTAAGTGAAACACATAGATAGATAGTTAGATAGATAAACACTTTATTGCACATACACAAGAAACAGTTACACATGACATCAGCTTAAAACTATTATGTACAAAGGCGGTCTTATCGCTGAAAGCGATCTCTTCCAGACAACCTTTGGTTAGTGGAACCTTACATACTGTTAACACTAGACACAAGAACAGACTATTCCTACCACAATCAAGAATAAAGATGTTAAATTGTAGCCCCTACAATATGGCGGTTAAAATCTTTAACAAACTCCCAGAACAAATAAGAAACGCGCAGAAACACTCCTTATTTCAAAATAAATTAAAAATGTTTCTCCTTGAAAAATGCAATTACTCCGTCAGTGAATACTTAAAAGATACCCTTTAAATAACATCAGAATGAAACGACCTACCAAATGTTATCTTTTGTTTTATTTTTTGTTTTTACTGTGTATGTCTATTATTTTGTAATAATTATTAAACTAATGCTAATTTATTAAGTACCCACCAAATGTCTTCTATTTATATATTTTAGTTTTATTATTTTAATTAATTTGTGATAATGATACTAATTATGTAATTGTTATAATAATAATACTAATTATTTAATTGTAATAATAATAATAATACAATTCCCTTTTTTTAAATGGGAAAATTGCGATACCCTAACAGGGTTCATGTTTAAGTTACTAAAATGATATATGTCCTACCATCTTTATACTACATGAGTGCAATAAATGATTTGATTGGATTTAATATGGCTAAAATTAAAAATTTTGACGAATCCATGACAAAGATCGATCTTTACGATATCATTTTAAGGAACAAATAGGACAAAAGGGCGTTTGCTATTGGTTCGATTGCAAAACAGTACAAGTGCTTTTTTACATATTTTAACTAAAAAACTAATTCGTCTATTTATTGATTTGTTAGATGACTTTCCCGAACTCATTATTTCTTCGTAGTAAATTTACAGTTCGCATATTTCCCCGATCGGTAAAATCCACATTTACCATAATTTATTTTTCGTTGTTTTAGTCAGTAGTACATTTTCAGTTCGTAAATTTCCCCGATCGGTAAAATCCATACATAGAATAATTTATTTTGTGTTGTTTTTTCGATTCGCATTTTTTCTTTAAGTTAATTTAGACTTTTCGTATACTTTTCGTTTTGATTTACTTCATGATAGTTATTTTTCCTACTAGTAACGTTTTTATTGGATATGTGACCAACAAACACAAACCAACGTGTATTAGGGTGAATCCTGGGTGAAGCGTTCTTTCTTTGCGTCAGAGCCAAACACCTTGTCAATATCTCTGTCACTCTCAATGGTTTCTGTAAATAGTTATCCCGTTCCCTCCTGATGGTATTATTATTCGCTAGTTAAGTCTATAGGTTACTTGGTCCTAGGTACAAAATAGAAAAAGAGGTAAAAAATCCAGAGTGTGTAAATACGCTGCAATGAAAAAAATAGTTTAGTTAAAATTCTAGAGTGTGTATGTGGGAGATTGGCATTTAAATGTAGATTACTATTAATGTTAGCATTAAAAACAAATGTTTAAAGAAAGCAAATTCACCGCAGTAATTAATACGAATAAGAAAACACGTGCTTGCCCATTGCCACGCTCCCCACGCCATGCGTCATTAGCGACTTGTTTGTGCTTCAGTATAAAAAGGTCATGCGCTAGCGCCTTCCAGGCATTCTGTATTCAACTGCGGAGCATGACGGAGCTCTGATTGTCGACATAGTTTTGAGGTATGCTATGATGGTGTAACTAAATTATGTATTTTAGTACATAACTGTGTATGTTACAAGAAATAGTAGTAAGTACTAATTTTCATCATGTAAAATGCCAAATGGCTTATTATTTTAATAAATTTATATTACAGTAATTATAATTAACACTAAATGTGTGTATATTATTACTGTCTGCCAACTAATCTGGTTTTTATAAATATAAATTGATCAAAATCATTACTCTCTTTTCTTAATCTCCCACATGTTAATATGCTGCAATGAAAAAAATAGTTAATATAAACTTCCTGAGTGTGTAAATATGCTGCATTGAAAAAAAGACGAAAAACAATATGCTGTTTGAAAAAAAATAAAGCGTTAAATTAAAGAATCCGAAAACTATAATACTGTAAAAAGAACTATCGGGGAAATATGCAAACGGAAAATTTGCTACAAAGAAATAATGAATTCGGGAAAGTCATCTAACAAATCTGACAGTCTACCTATCTGGTACCTAACAAAGGAAACGGACCGTCATGGGCCTAAGTTTAACAAGATGCAATATTGTTCATTTAAACACATATTGAATAAGTAAGATAAATATAAAAAAAATTGCTTTATCTGCAATCTAGGAAAAATGAAAACGACGTAAGAAAGAAGTTACTGTTATCGAATGAAATGAATCGAATTATCACAATACAATCAAGTTGTTTGATTTGTTAATTAATCGTTTCACTGTCAGGTCAAATATATGAAATAATATCAAAAACATGTAAATACATGCATAAAACACAGAAATCACTTTTAAATAGATGTTAGCAATCTTCTTTTTTTTTAATTAATAATAACTGTGATCGATTATTCATATACTTCTAAAAATCCTTTGGTGCCAAAGCCGTGACAAAAAAATTGATATAAACAGGAGAAAAAAAATGTCACTCGACTCGTTTGCTTTGTTTTCTTCGCTGCGTTTTGAGTGTGCTCTTACTGGTTTTGGATTTTCTTCGACCTTAGCATTCATTATTGACTACAGTTATCTTCTTCCTCTTGATCGACCTTTCCTTTTACATAAAGCTGTTAAATGGTAGGTAAGCTTAATAGCACATGAGTAAATTCCGTTTCTATACTCGTGTCTTATTAGTAAGTTATTAAGTGATGGGGAAAAACATCTGAGTAGGTAGGTATTTATGCATTACATGCTGCCTGGTTATGTCTATGTACATACCTACGTACTGGTGTAGATAGACTGTTGAGATTAGGTACCTACTACCTACCTAAATATTTTTACCCAATGTGGACACAAATAGCTAGTAACAAAAATACACTTATCTCTATTAACACAAAATGTTCCATTACATTAAAAAGAAATTCTTTTAAAGGTTATTATTTGTAAAAAATAACCATTTCGGCGTAGGCTATTCTTAACCTCACTTTTTTATAATCTTCTATTTCTCAGATCTCAGACTGCCAATTTTAGCCAAATTTTCAGGAATCCTTTAATTTCATACTATCTTTCAAATAACACTACTTTCATTGTGTTACACCTCAACTTCACCTCAAGCCTAAGGTTCTATGGAAGGTCGGCCGTCTCCTTTCAAATTTTCATCGATTTATTGCTCGACTCAAAGCTCGACAATTCATAATTATTATTAAAGTACCGCTCGATGAGGCGGGTGTGTGTCAGTCCACAGACCACATCATGTCAGTCATACAAAAATGTCAAGGGGGACCCATACCTCAGAACATTTAGTTATTGTTCTGAGACCCATACTGAAAAATTAGTGATTTAAGTTGACTCGACCTATCTAGCGACAGATTCATGTTATTGTTTATGTTCGGTGTACAGTTGCCATGGTTACAGAATTCATACATCTGGACTTGAACACTGATGTATTGTAAAAATTATTACGCACACACTTAATTAACCATGTGACAAAATATAGTGGTTGATATTCCCGAAGGGGTAAACGAGCATCGCTTCAATCCACGTGTTCGTGTCAAACAACATCAAGTGCGCGCTTGCCACCACGCTGGCGGATGGGATACCTTTAGTTGACATAATGTATTTATTCCTAAAATAGTTACCATAATAATAAGTTTTAGCATAATATTACTTTTGTGTAATTGATTTTTTGCAGCATATGAATTGTGGCATACCTAATTATAATTAATATAATATATTTGTATTATGCATAATTATGATTTGCATAATGTTTTTAGGCATACTGTATAGTCGCATAATATTATTTCGGTATAAAGGTTAATAGGTATAAATTAATAAAAAAATATTAAAGATTTTCATGCAATTTTTATATAATTACTACTACTTACTTATCTGTAAACATAACAATTAGGGTAAGGTATTCTATTTTCTAACTTATATTTATCCTATATTATATGTGTCAAAGTAGGTTTAGAAGCGGCTCATGCGGCGGGGGTGGCTCTTGAGCCAAAATTATTTTATACATCTAAAAGTATTTACAAAACATACCTTTTCTGAGGTTTAAGCGAGCACTACAAATTGAAATGAAATACTTTTTTACGGATTAACTCGCGTTTAATTTACTATTTACATAGTTTTTATATTATCCTGACGTTTCGAACCCTTTACAGGGTCCGTGGTCACAGGGAGACTGAGGTGTTGGTCGTCTCATTGTTAGAAGTTATTTGCCTACCGTCAATAATTTTTATATTTAACCGGGTGCGTTCAAGTTTACACAATACGAGCTAACAATATTTTTAGGTCTGGCAATGTGTTGCTGTTGGGGCTGGGATTTGATGACCTGTATGATGGGGTCCCAGGCAGGTGGTAAATTCCAACCATCCTCTCTATTGAAATTACGATGTTTTTTAATTTCAATAGCCTCGCGTATCATCCTAGGGATGAATCGTTGTTCCTTGGCGAGTATTTGAGGTTTGTCAAATCTGATGTAATGGTTGGGTCCCTCGAGAGCATGTTCACACACTGCAGACTTATTTTCGCGCCTATGCTTGACGTCGGCTATATGTTCTTTTACTCGGGTTCCTACACTTCTCTTTGTTTGCCCGATGTACGAGAGCCCACAGTCGCAGTCCAGTTTGTACACGCCTGAATCTTGAAGGGGTATATTGCACTTGACAGGTCGTAAGAACTGGTTGATCTTCTTTGGCGGCTTAAAGTAAGTATTGATTGAAGCTCGCTTCAAGATGTGACCAATCTTGTCAGTTGACGCCTTTCATATATGGAAGTACTGCAGGTTGGCGCTCGACTGTGGTTGGTTTTTTGCGTTTTTTGTGACGAAGCCTTGCAGTACTTGCAGTTTGTTATCCTGTAGTACATGCTTGACATGCTGAAGTTCAGCAGCCAGGTGTTGGGTGTCACAGATGCCGCGTGCTCTCTGAAACAAAGATTTCCCTACAGTAGCCAACTGTCTAGGATGGTGGTGAGAATCACCATTGAGGTACCTATCTGTATGGGTCACTTTACGAAACACAGTGTGGCTCAAACTATGGTCAGGATTCCTGATGATTAAAGTGTCCAAGAAAGCTAACTTGTTGTCTGCCTCTAACTCCATTGTGAACTGTATATTAGGGTGTATGGAGTTAAGATGACTTAGAAAAGCAGATACTTTATCAGTTAGTAAGATAGTGAAAGTGTCATCTACGTACCGCTTATAGAACCTTGGGGTTACGAGTGCTGTGCTTAGGGCCCGCTCCTCGAAGTCTTCCATGAAAATATCGGCAACAACGGGTGATACAGGGGACCCCATAGCAAAATCCTCTATTTGCAAGTAGTAAACTTCATTCCACAAAAGGTAGCCAGATGTTAGACAATGCTCTAATAGTACTGCATATTTGTTGGGCATATTTTGTTCAACTAGTCTTTTCTTGGTAATTTCAATGCAGTCCTGTACTGGTAGACATGTAAATAGGGACTGGACATCAAAACTAACCATGGTTTCATTGTCAGCAGGATGTAGGTCTTTAATATCACTGACAAACTGGTAAGAATCCTTCACATAAGCTGTTGTATTACCTCTTAGTGGGGAAAGTATTTTTGCTACATGCCGGGCCAAACGATAAGTTGGTGAGTCGATCTGGCTTACAATCGGACGTAGCGGAGCCTCAGGTTTGTGGATTTTTGGTAACCAATACAGTTTAGGTGGTTTAGGGCAGGAAGGTATTAAATAATTAGTGTTTAGATTTAACGTTTCGGAGTGTTGTTTGACAAGATCACTGGTTTTCTTTAATATTTTGTTAGTTTGATGGCATTTAACGCGTTTGTAGGTCTTGTCATCTGATAAAAGTTGAATTATTTTTTCGTTGTAATCTGACGTATCCATAACTACCGTAGCATTACCCTTATCAGCATGAAGGATAGTTAATTCTGGCTTAGCTCGCAGGTTCTTTAGGGCGAAGTATTGATCGCGAGGAAGGTTGGATTTCGGCACTTTGCTCCGGCGCAAGACAGACGATATGTCTTGACGTAGTGCTTCAGCATCAGCCTTCCTAATATTATTTTTTACTAAGCAATCCTCTACGTTACTAATGATGCTTTCATACGGTATCCTGCGAGGGGCTACGGCGTAATTAAGCCCCTTTTATAGTACCTCAACAGTGGGTTTGTCCAGTGTTTGTTTTGATAAGTTCACAATTTTCCGCTCATCGATTTGGTTTTGACGTTTGTGGCTATCTATGGTTGATGTTGTATTGTTAGTTGTGTTCCATTTCACAAACTTTTTATTTAATTTTGATACTAACGTTTGGAATTTATTTATTTGTCTATGTTTGCATTCATTATATTTAGATGTTTCGCGTTTATTGAGGAGATTAATGCAATTAGTAAAATCTGACGCCGACAATTGTAATCCTAACCCACTGGACAAATTCTCGATCTTATTATTAATTGTACTTAGCTCGGAACGATGTCGGTAGATGAGATGACGGAGCAATTTTTGACTCGCCGGTTGTAAGATCTTGGCGCTCCCTCGGATGTCCTTTTTGGGTGATATCTTGACACACGGTAGGATGAGACCATGATCACGGCATCTCTTCAAGAAATTTAGGGATGTAACTTTTCTTGCGCGCTTAGTCTTTAGATCTTCCAACCGACGCACTTTGTAAGCTATTTCCAGTCCGTACTGGATCACATATTGTTTTCTGAGGTTTAAGCGAGCACTACACATTGAAACACTCAAATACTCGCGAAGGAACAACGATTCATCACTAGGATGATACGCGAGGCTATTGAAATTAAAAAACATCGTAATTTCAATAGAGAGGATGGTTGGAATTTACCACCTGCCTGGGACCCCATCATACAGGTCATCAAATCCCAGCCCCAACAGCAACACATTGCCAGACCTAAAAATATTGTTAGCTCGTATTGTGTAAACTTAAACGCACCTGGTTAAATATAAAAATTATTGACGGTAGGCAAATAACTTCTAACAATGAGACGACCAACACCTCAGTCTCCCTGTGACCACGGACCCTGTAAAGGGTTCGAAACGTCAGGATAATATAAAAACTATGTAAATAGTAAATTAAACGCGAGTTAATCCGTAAACAAGTGTTTCATTTCAATACCTTTTCTCTTAGAAGATTTGGTTCATGATTGTGGTTATTACTTCATTTGGATATTATTTCGTATTCGTTCAGTGTGGTAGTAACTTTAGAGTTACATTTATAATTATCATTTCGTCGTAATTCACACACCTAATAATATTTCTTAATAGAGAAATGTTTATATCATAATTTATTGCTGTCTAATATCTTACAAGGGACGTATTCTGCGTATGGTGATTATGCAATTAGTTATGGTTTTGAATTTTATGCTTAACCATAAATAAGGTGATTTTTGTTTAAATTTTAAAATAAGTATGCTTGTTATGGCTAAAAATATTATGCATAATTATCATTAGTATAAATTACCAAATGCCAAGATAATTTATGGTTTAAATTTTTACGCAAATGGATAGTGAACCCTGGCGGACGATATGGGATATGAACTATATTTGGTTTTAAAACTTTTCTAGTCCTGTAAGCAGTGTACTTTTAGATAACTTTCACATTTTACACTACTGAGGAAGTTTCCTTTCGATTTGTACGCGGCTGCCGGTACTGAGGGCCTAGTCAATTGGCAAACAAATGAAACGCTACGAAATCTTCGCTACGATAAACCGAATGTATGGGATTGACATAAGCAAAAGTTACCTACAACGTAAAATTTACGCTAAAATAGACCTAATTGACAGTTTGACAAGCCAAGAATCGCTAATCTAGCGATCACTCAAACATTGAAGATAAAAATTCACACAAAATGGCGATTGTTTGATCAGCTGATGAAGGAATAGTTGTGTTGTGTTGAAAGTTTTGTTTAAAATGCTCTTTTTAGGGCTATTGTGGACTGCGATAATCAAGTGCTCAGGCGCTAAGGAAGAAATGTTTCCCTACGTTACTTGGAGAAAAGTAACGAAATCGAGTTTGTTGTACTTGTGAATAGTTCTCAGAGTTCTCGTTTACGAACTTTCAAATATTTAGCTAAGGTCTGCCGGGAATTGCGTGCTGATATAGTTGTTGCGATGTGAGTGACCAAATAAATGTGTGTCATGCAACATTTTCCGCAACGAAGAGCAAGTCGCTGCATAACAATTTGTAGGGGCTCTCAAACCATACAAACATTTGGGCCAAATAAATCCACCTAAGTACCTTTAATCATGACAAGAAAGGTCAAGATTAAGACAACAGTAAGGGACTTTTTGTATAAATATTAAATGTAACCTATCCATAATGTCCATTTATCAATTTATAACTTAGATTGCCTATTTGTTTTACAGGTTCCAATGAAGATTTAATTTGCCAGGTAGCTTAGAGTATTAAACCAAGGCTCTAAGTGTAGTAAGGTGTACCTATTGACTATACCCTATAAATCTTATACAGACAAGCATCTTTCTTAATAGGAAAAGATATCAGTCCTTACGTTCAAACGGTAAGTTTTAATAAATAAATTATTACTTACATAATAAAGGTAAGTATTATGCCTATTATTATATTGGGATTTACCAGGAAATGTCAGTTTTGTTAAAATTGCTAGAATAAAGAGTATTGACATAAAGATAAAACTATTTTATGTGGTTTTGCAGATTTGAGACGACGATTCAAAAATCTTAAATGTTACCTCATAATTTGGAGGATGGACTTCCTCAGAATGGTGAACAAACATGGTTATTTGGTAAAAAACAATATCAAGCAATTTTGAATAATACATAGGTACTTACCTACTAACTTTTTATCTACTTATGACAATTTTGTATAAGTAAGTATATTGTTCTAATTTCTTAGGAGATTCTGGATACCTTCAAAAAGCATGGTTAATGATAATAACAACAATATTTAATGCTGCATCAGACTCACAAGAAAGGAGGGGTGTGTACCACATGTCATATCCAACAATGAAACTGCATTGAACATGGCTTTGGCATCGTTGAATTTAGTTATTTATATGATTTTTTTTGTGGAGCTCTAATGTTGTCAACGTTTTTATTCTACAAAAAGGAGCAGTCTGTGCCATAAATATAGTTAATTTAGTTCTAAGTTAATTGTGCTTTATTTAAAAAGATTTACTTATGTACAAAAAAACAATACCTTCGTTGACAACATTTTTATTTTAAGAAAAGGAACAGTGTGCCATAAATATATTTAACCCATAAAATAGTGATTTGGTTTATATGATGGGGAAAAATTAAGTATACTTAAAGTTAATTTAGTTCTAAGTTTATTGTACTTTATTAAAAAGATTTACTTAGGTAGGTACTACTAAAAAACAGTACCTTCATAAACACACAATTGGCATTTATTTTTATACACATATAGTTTTAATGTCAATAAGAGAAAGTGAAGCCTCATATTTAATAAACTTTGACTTTGAGAGAGTTAGGTAAGGAAATAAGAATATATTAAGAAATACAACATTAATGTTATTTTTTACTTGATATTTAATTTTACTTGCAGTAGGTACCTATAGAAAATGTTTAAGTACCTACTTACATCAATTTCTACTAGTCATAACATTAAGCTATTGAAGTTGTACATGATTCATTATCAACATACAAAGGTAATTATATGTATAAACTTGCATTATTATTATCCGATTATTAAATCTGGTGGGTTCTATTGTGTTTGTTATAATATTGTTTTTTCTTTAAATAGGTGGCTTAACATAAGGTGGCTTGTTATACATATAATACAAATTAAGTTCCATATCTAGCATACTCTGTAATAGTTTAGTTATTATCAATTTGGCGATTGTGAAGTAATCGATTGTAATTGTTGCTTGAGTTTGTAATTTTACTATCACATTTTTATTTGTGTGAATCTGTAAATGGTTTGCTGTTTCACATTTTCAGTGTTATACTTTTTATAGAACTGTCGATTCACTTGTGAATATAAAATAAATAAATAAAATTAATTGTTTTAAAATTATTTTTGGTAAATATATACTACCTACCTACTAAATTTTTATGTAAGTATGACAATTTTCTATAAGTAAGTATATTGTTCCAATTTCTTAGGAGATTCTGGATACCTTCAAAAAGCATGGTTAATCATAATAACACCAATATTTAATGCTGCATCAGGCTCACAATAAAGAAGGGATGTGTACCACATGTCGTATCCAACAATGAAACTGCATTAAACATGGCTTAAAGTTGTACTTGATTCATTATCAACATACTAGGGTAATTATATAAAATTAAATGTTTTAAAATTATTTTTGGTAAACATATAAATAATCCTATGTTTTATTTCGAAACATTATCAACCAACTCATAATGAATGGCAGTGAAAAAAATAATGTAAAATAAATAAATATTTTAACTTGTCGCGTAGAGACCACGATCATGTCATTGTGTCTGTGAAGGCGTATATTTAATAAATGATTTGACTTTTAATTTCAATTATTTTCGGTACCTACCGCTATAAATAAGTAACAATGAAACAATGCTATATTAAGGCGATGTTGTCTTCATCGTCATCCTATGAACGTCCTGAACGTTCCCACATGAACGACAGCACTAAGGCAGACTGGGCTATAACAGGCTTAAGTCCTGAGCCAATACAACCGCAGTGTGCTTTACGTGCCTTCCGAAGCATGGAGGAGCTCGAGACGCTTTTTATTTGGTTACCCATCCTTTAGCTCGTTAATGTGAAAGTTGCGTAACTAACTGGCAAGATCACAAACCGGTGCGGCGCGGGCGGGGACTTTTTGCATTAGTTAAACCTCTAGCATTACCTTTCAAGTAACAGTAAGTACATTGCTTCGCTAGTTTGCATATTTTAAAATTAGTTTTAATTTAACTAGCAAAACCATGTACTTGGAATGTTTTTTATTTGATTTTATTTAGGACAATAATCAATTAGAAAATAATGTGATAGGTGTTGTAGTTAGACAACTAAACCCGAAAGCCTTAGCCGCTACGCCATAGAGTTACTTTTATCGATGTACTCATACAAGATGCAAACGTTTTAATCACTACCT
Organism: Scoparia ambigualis; assembly: GCA_963921215.1. NCBI lineage: Eukaryota > Metazoa > Arthropoda > Insecta > Lepidoptera > Crambidae > Scoparia > Scoparia ambigualis. The sequence goes on along the minus strand of OY992503.1, from coordinate 45,758,328 downwards.
AGTGGGTACTCGCATCTAAGATCAAACTGTTTAAATGTTCGCGCGGTTTGTAACATTTAGTGTTATCACTTATTTCATTACAGACGGACGTCAAGTTGTTAATATTTGAGAAATTCTTGGCAGCAAGCGTTTGCTTGTGGTCTTCAGTCTTAATTTATTTATATTATAAGCTGAAAAATGGGTTTGGTCTCATATCAATATCATATTATGGTGGGTAAGTCACTCGTCATCATTATATGTACTTATTTACAAACGTGCTTGCCTGGCGAACTTCCGGCGAAAAAAGCGATTGATTCATTTTTCAAATTGTCTCAAGGAGTCTACCCGAATTTCTTAGTAAAGTGACATTCTATTCACTAAAACTCAAAAGGATCGGTGTGGTTACTACCTATTTATTAATCTTACATAAGCGTTACATTATCATCAAACAAAAAAATACTAAGACAAGCCTGTATGTTCTATATCCCTTAGCTTATCGATATCGATGTAGCCTAGCGAATTTGATGAGCGATTTTGAAGCTGTCACCGGTCGAGCGTTTGCCAGTTGACTAGGCCCTCTGGTGTTATAAAATGCCGGCGATGCGATAGCGCCGCGCCGAGGTAGCACCCGCCGCCGCTCGTGCTCGCGCTCGACACCTCCGGAAATAGACAACTTAAGTTCAGCGCTGCGACCAGACAGCCAGTGCGAAATAGAACTAAATAACTTTAAATGAAAGCCTGATGTATGGAATTTATCCATGCCACATCTTTATCATGATTTGATCTTCCGACGACAAAGGAAGAAACAATAAAAGACTTTGTATCCCGCTTTTATTAAAATTCTTAAATGGCATCGCATTAACCCGTCGAGCGTCATATGTACGTATGGGTGTACAAAATAGTTGAGAGTCATGCGTGTCTCTTGTACTTACCGGTGTACAACAGACTTGGCTCAGATTGGTCGTTTTATTTTAACCGGTCCGAGTTGTAGTATACAAGTTTTGGCTATCAGTGAATTTTCTATGGTCCTTATAGATTAAATTAACATATCTAGTGGGATTCGGACCAAACGAAATATTTTCGAGAAAAAAAGAAAACCAAATGTTACTGCAGTTATGAGCGGACGTCAGCCATATTGGTGAAAAGATGTGTTGTTGTGATTTGTTTTTATGATGTTCTCTCGACGTAAAATATTAGTTTTCGTATGATTCTTATCTATATTTACTGGAAACTTAATACAGATTTTGTGCAATGCAATAGTTGTGTGATATAGTGGTAATTTAGATTTAACGAAGAGCTAGAAGTATAATTATGATATTTTGATTTTGCTAACAACTATGGCTAACATTGTGTGTTATAAAGTGCTGTTATTTTCTTCATATTTTGATTTTTTTGATAAAAGTGATTATAAACATTAATCAATTTGTAGATTATTTCATCAGCAACCTTTTTTTATTTACAGTTAGACATATGTACTTTTAGGTCACATGTACACGGGCCGGCCACTTTTAATGGCGGCGGTTGTTTATTTTGGTTCCTAAGTTAAAAATCGTTTTGTGAGTAAAGTTCAGTGCCAAAGTGTTTATGATTCATGTGACTGGTGCGTAGTAATGTAAACTATAAAGTTATTATTTCAAATGTGTTGTGTGTCGTTTGTTAATTATTATAACAAACAGTAAATCAAAGGTTACCTTTATGAAATATTGAAAACAAAAGAAAATCGTTCCAGTGCCACTACAAGTAAGTCTTTATTGTTCATTCTAAGTAGTTAACTACGTGCAAAAACTCATACAGAAAAGAATGACAACTCATTCACGCGATAATCTCGTATAGTTATTACGCAATAAATATTTTTCCCTAATCAAAAAATAAAAAAGTGATGTATCGCAAAATGCCTGACACGTAAAGCATTTAATGATTTAGGGTGGCTGGCGCGCTACGGGCTAACGGACTCGGACGTAACCATGTAAAGTTTACAGTAATGCAAGAAACAACTTTTAGCCAACTTTTAGTCGTGCTGCCGGCTAGCGCCGCCCGCCCCCGCCCTGCGCCTGCTAATTGTCTTTAATCAGCCGTTTAATCACATCAAACGTATGCTTAGCGGATCAGTACTAACGTATTACGATTTAATGAATACACTAGTAATTATAATATATTAATAGAGAACATAACTATTATCTATTAAAGACATCGTTAATCGCATCGATACGCGACAGCTTAATCTCAAACGGATTCAAATGCTCCAATCCGTTTTTTTATGAGAAACGCAATTATACTAACTTTCCATTTAAATTCAAAATTCTTTGACTGACTCGTTAGAGATTAAGGGACCGTCTGTGTAATTTATTTAGTTAATCATTCCCTGGGACATGTGGCCGACATAATCCTTTCCCACAAACGATCGAGTTTATTACGTCGGCAACTCCTTTAGTCCAACTAAAGGGTTGCATGATAAACCTATATTCATTATGATTCTGAACTACAACACATTAATTTGGAAATAAAAATAAATTATATCTAATTAATCCACGTAAGTAGGTACTAACTACGGCAAGAGCACGATATACTGTTAGAGGGAGCACAACTTTACAACAAAATACCAGACGACCCTAAGGAGTGAGATAGTGTTTATATAAACACATTTAAATTAATACTAGACTATAAACCCACGTCTTGAAATTGTAAATTATTGTAAGTAAATTTTATAAGTTTTTAAACGGACTTCAAAAAGGAGGAGGTTCTCAAGTCGTATGAATTTTTTATGTATGTTCCACGATAGCTCCGCCATCATTAATCCACGATAGCTCCGCCACTTGTGAACCGATTTTGATCATTCTTTTTTTATCTGATAGACTAAAGTTTCAATTTAGTCCCATGAAAAATTTACAGTAGAAGGTTCAGAAACTTTTTCAGAATCCTGAAAAACCACATTGTTGTCGACTGATTGTTCCTACTTTACGCTTCAATATCTTCGCGAACTACTGATAAAAAATGTTTTTTTTTATTCGAAAGAGTATACTCCTGAGGTGGTTCCATTGTAACCAAATTAGGATCTGATGGTAGAATCCAGGGGAAATCGAAGATATTCCAGAAATTTCATAAAATCTGAGAGAGCAGAGCGGTTAACGCCTAAAAAAGTGACAGACGTCAAGACACACAGACGGACACAATTTTCTCCTATAATATTAGTATTGAGTAAGCATTAAAAAGTGCACCATCTCATAATAATCTTGACATAGATCTAATAAAATAAATGACCAGTTAACATAATTAATGGAATCAAGTGTTACTTTGCGGAAATCCATGATATACAAAAATAGAATAAAAATTATATCTATAAGGATATAAGGAAAATGTTGCCGCACATAGGAATGGCCATCCAGACAATTCACATTTCGCAAAGCATTTAATTGACACCGGCCATTCCTTGGGCGACAATCACACATATAATATTTTGCATGTATGTAATAAGAGTTTCCGGTTGTGTGTGTTGGAGCAGTTAGAAATTATAAAATATAACAATAATAATTACACACTGTTGAATGACCAAACAAAGGACAATGCTAAAGCGCCCGGCGCATAAAGTCAAATTATTTATTCAATGTAAACCTTTAAGTTACTCAAATTATAGGTAAAAATAAGTTATTAAATACTGCATAGGAGGCATCATCGAAATCAATGGCTATATGTGTGAAAATGCTATTCGAAGTTTTACAGATTTAACATATTATGCAGCTGGGAGCAATGGTTTAAAGTGCCATCTGCAACACCAAGCAAGTGAATATCTTTTACATAAGAATAATCAATTCCGAGGTACCTACGGCACGTGACTTTGAGGCAAGCCTTGTCCCAACCGGGCTAACTTCGCTTTGACAGCGTAAAATATAACAATTAAAAATAGCTCGGTTGGTCGTAGGTAATTCGAGCATCCCGCATTATTTTTGGATCATGTCGTGTTAGACCTAGAAAATCTGTAACTTTATGTGTAATTATTTAAATAAAAAGTACATTTGTGTTTTTCTTTTATCTGACATTATTATGATTAACTTGTAAAAGTAGGTAGTAGAGTAGTAGAGAAGTTGTCATAAACATGTAATTATATGTATACGGTTTTAAACCGCAACTGTATCTGTTTACTCCTCCTTTTACAGATACATTATGTTATCCCTGTAAAACTTCGAATAGCAATTTCACACATACAGCCATCGATTTCGATGATGCCCCCTATGCAATATTTTATTACATATTTTTCCCTATATTTTGAGTTACTTTTCTTTTGCGCCAGGCCTGGGTTTGCCTTCCATACTTCATGAGCATTCTCCTTTAGTTTCCTCCCCTTTATTGCGTCTTATTGCGGGTAGTACGTCACAAATGCTAAACGGTGGCGCTATATAATGGGACGGGAGCTTTGTAGCCGTTTCAGTCGGCGCGCAGCTCTCGACCAGTCAACACCTCCTGAGGATGCCCCGTGGAGGGGCGAAACTCGTGTCGGGTTTCGGTTTGCATGCCTTATTTAGCATCCATCGCTCCTATTGCATGTGCATACATTGCGGGCGGGAGGGCGGTGCTTGCATGCAGCATCCAGGCTTGATAAATTGGTGAGTTAGCGGGATTAACAATACATATTCTTATTCCATTTTTGTGGCCAGTTAACATCGTAACGATATGTGTGTGGCTATTATGTTGGAAATATTCGAACAGCAGTGATTCTCAAGGGCACGATTGTTTGCGTTACGCTCTCTGTTCATTTGAAGCCGCTTAGTCTTTTCTACATCAGTCTCTTTACGACGCTGTTTTTCTCATAGCAGTTTCTTTCGCTGAAGGTCTACCCACTTTAAATAAAACCTTCAAAAAGTTTTAAATAAAAAATAGTTTTTATTAAAAAAACAAAACCGACTTAAAAAAAACAGTAAAACCAAAATCAAAAATAAGTAAAAAAAGTTAACCACTAACCCTGCCCGACTTTAAAATTCGTTTAGAAAAATATTTTTTTGTTTATATAGTTATGTACTGTTTTCTGTTATTTCTGAAAGTGTAGATTTAGTTTATTATTAAGTTTTTAATTCGTTTGATTTTTCATTTTAATATTGTTTTTAATTCTATAGGTAATATTATTATTCATTCTTTAGTGCTTTAATTGTTTTTAGTTCTTTTTGATTTTGGTTTAACTGCTTTTTTGAAGTCGGTTTTGTTTTTTTTATGAGAATATCTCTCTTAGCCTCTCGTCTGTGTGAAAACCAATATCGGTTACTAACAATTTAAATTTCTAGTGTGTCTGTTTTCTCACAGACGAGAGGATATTTACATTGTAATTGACCTTAGAATAACATACACACCCCTAGTTATCGTTTCGATGAGCAGCTCGCTTGGCCCACTGCGCGCCGCCGCGCCCGCCGGCCCCGCGGCGCGGAATCGTAACATACTAAAAGGATTTTGCATAGTTATTATTTTTGGACAGAAAATGGAGAGTCTTTCAGGTATTGACAAAAAGAAACGCAAAATGGGCACAGCCGCGCCCATTTCATTATTAGAACAACATTTTGTTTTTATTTTTATTAAGAAGAAGACCGATGGCGAGACAATTATTGTTTAAATCTTATAAATCAGTATCGCTGCAGAGACTGTATTGTTCCATGCAAATCTTTGAGACGACAATAATTGCCGCTGTAATGTCACATGCGCCGCCGCATGCGCCCCCGCACGCGCCCCCTGATGCGCCCCCGCACGCGCCACCGCACGCGCCCCCACACGCGCCCCCGCATGCGTCCTTGCACGCGCCCCCGTCCCTGCCCCCGTACGTGCCCCCGCCCCTGCCCCCGCACGCGCTGGGGACTTGCGGTTATTAAACCAAATGAAATGTATTGATTTGCCTTTAAACACGGGTTCAATTGATGATTGATAGACATTGCAAATGGCATGACGTCATGTTCATCTCATTGAAATGTTCATGTGCAAAGGATAACAATGAAGGAAATATTATTAAACCGAAATTAAATCGCAATATTAAAGACTTTAGTGAATATTACACAGTGATAATACGCTTTACTGGTTATAGCTACAAGACATCGATTATACTCGTGCTTCGTCCTCAAGATTAGTATAATTACCTTTTTTTACTCATTAACTATGTAGTAACTCCTAAATGTTGCCACAATTAGCACTGTTTTAGAAAGAAGATACCTTATTTCCGGTCTAAGTACATTTATTAGACCGAAAATGACTAATTTTTTGACACATTCCCGGTTAAAATTGACAGATATCTATTTCCTGCCAACATCGACTCCACCTCCAAGTTCACAGTGGCGCTCTCGTCATTCGGTTTTTAGTGTTTAGCCACATCGCACGTTCTCCATCAAAATGCCCAAAAGAATTTACGCTGATGATTTCAATTATTATTTAGTTAGTAGTATAAAATACTAGGAAAAAAGTTTAAATGCTAACGTCAACGATGAGCGTAGGAATATTCAAGTAGTGTAAAAAGTAGGTCAAGCTCAAGAGAATCTTTACCAGCTACGTCACATTTTTCGCTTCTATCTGAAAGAGGTAAGTTCACTGCTAATTTATTATTTTACACCCACGATGTAAAAATTAAATAAAAATTTCAGCCAGTCTTTTTTTAAAGAAAGACTGATGCGAAGTCATTTTGATCTCAAGGAATGCATTATGAAACATAATATGTGTCTGCAATATGTGTCGGCATCCACGATGCATTATACCGGGTCCCTAATAAGAGCGAAGGTTGTTTATAACCGTTGAAGAAAGCACTCAGGAACATAATATGTTCTAGATATTCACTGCATTCGGCATCCATAGTGCCAAACTAATCATTCTAAACGCGGCATTAACCCGTCACTTTCGAACACCCATGGTGTGACTTTGTAAACCAACCCAATACTTAACCATCACTTTGGTGGATAGGTTATCTTATTCGAGATATCTCGATGACAACAAGTTCCTTTGTCTTATGGACAGAGATGAACAGTCGCCGATTGGAGTGACGACGGAACAAACACCTGTTTTACCGTCAACTTCGTTGAAGGCGTTAAATCCTGGGCCGTCGACGTCGTCGGTGGACCTGGTCAACGAAGGTCATGATGCTGCGAAAACCAATGAACCCCTCACAGATTGAGGAATTTGGTCCCAATATTAACAATGAACTGGCAAGTCACCTTAACTTCCTTGCCACTCATGGCCTTGATAAAGAAAATCGCAAAGATTTATTAAAAAGGTTAATTATACCGTCCAATTGTAAAAAGATATTAGCGCCCCAAATGAACCCTGAAATCAAGGCTGCTACTCCAGACTATGTCCTTAAGCGTGACAAGTTAATCGAAGTCAACCAAAAACACATTTCCGCAGCTATTACATGCGTTGGTCGCATTATAAGTGATTAAATTAAGAACGCTGACAGAGATAACGATTTATTAAAAAAAATTATGGATGTCAGACGTATGTTATGTGACGTACAAGTACCTTCAATTGAAACTATGCTCTTCATAAAAAGATTTATCGGAGAAAACTTAACAGAAACCTTAAAACAGCTAAAGCAGTTTTCTAAATCGTCTTCTGATCTTAACTTAAGGCAGATGTTATCAGAAAATCTAGACAAAGCAGGAATTTAAACCGGACACTGGTTCCCGGGATCCGACGCCGACGGGCGGCGCCGGGCCCTCGTCGTCAGCTACCTTTCACCGCTACCGCCTCAACCGACAACGTCGAGTCTGCGCGGTGGCTCCTTGACAAGGTCTGCCTATCGGTCTAGACAAACAAGGAAGCACTAAGTGTAGATAAGGTACGCTACGCAAGCAGGTTACACTATTTTTACAAATAATAATCACTAATTACTGAGGACCAATCGGTACTCTCATGTTAATGGATATGTTTGTTACGCCCTTAGAGGAAGTTGCGCCTATAAATCAGTTTAACCCTCCTATTACAGAAATCAGTTCAAATTTAGGAAAATTACACTATCAGGAATCCATACAAGATTTCCTTAAAATAGGAGCCATTTCCCCTTGTACACCTTGTGATAATCGATATCATATTTATGTCTATCGTGTTATTCTGGTTTCTAAACCCAATGAAAAGATGAGATTCATTTTGAATTTATAAACCAAATATTTTATGTTATGGGGTTTGTGTACAGTTTTTAAAATAACTTCAAAAAATTGTTATATGGCAACTATAGATCTTAAAGATAGATATTTTTTAATTAAAATACATCCTAGTTCAAGAAAGTATCTCAGCTTCATTATCATAGATAAAAACGACCCAAATAGTAAATAAAAGAATCCACTTATTCAGTGTGTGAGGAAAATGTAACAATAAAATTTGTTACAAACCCTAGGGTTCAGTTATTACCTGCTTAACATTAGGCATTACAATTACACATTTGGTTTTTCCCTCGTTTAATAAATGAAGAAAAAAGTAAATTAAATCCCTACCACAAGAAAAACTAAATCAAATAAATAACAAAATTCTGGAGTATAAGGAACTAAAACTTTATAATATGTATTGGAATATATTCTGACGCATCGACAACGGGGTGGGGAGCAGCTTGTAACAACTCTTCTTAAATCTGTGGTAACGGTCAAACAGCTAGTGGCGAATGGTTAAATTCAGAACGCACCATGCACATTATCAGTTTAGAACTGTTAGCTGCATTTGTTGCCTTAAAAATATTCGCAATAAACTGTAGAAAATGTCAAATACTTTTACGCGTTGATAACACTACTGCCGTTAGTTACTTATATAAACCGAATAGGTGGAGTACAATATCCTCATCCTCATCTCCACGAGATCACAAAAAGCATTTGATAGGGTGTGAAACGCGCTATTTAATTATTAATGCTGCTTAAATAAGGCGACTGCTAGAAACCGCAAGAAACTTTAAGGGCTGGTCAGGTCAAGTGTTAAGACATGACAAAAAATGACAAAACAGAATGACAAACTTTTTTATTTTTAATTAAATATTCATTTTATGAATTTGAATTGGATAGTCTTTGAGTATCTTTGACCTGACCAGCCCTTGAAGTTTCTTGCAGTTTCTAGCAGTCACCCTATATTTAAATATACAAAGTCATCTGATAATTAATGTTGATACTGACCACAAATCGAAACTTTCACATTCCGATGTTGAATGGGAATTGTCGTTTTCAGGTTACGATTTATTAGTAAAAAACTTTGGATACCCTCAAATCTATTTATTTGCAAACCGGCTTAGCAAAAAATGTGAAATATATGCTTCTTGGAACCGTGACCCAGATGCTTACGCCATTGAAGCCTTCACGTTTTCTTTCACAAATTGCTTCTTTTATGCCTTACCATCTGTAGCTATTATTATTAAAACACTGAGAAAGATTATCTTCAATAAAAGTGAAGGTGTCATGGTTGTACCATCGTGGCCGACACAACCCTGGTATCCGTTTCACTGACTCATTAGGTATATCGAAAGTAGTAGAACTTCACTCACAACACTTTGCCATTGCTCATTCCAGGAGAAATATTCACCACAACCTTACCCTGGAAGCCACAGTCTTATCCGCGAAGGCCTTTTGCAAAGGAACATTCCAAAGACTGCCATAGATATAATGTTGTCATGCCTATCAGTCAATACTTTAAAACAGTACGATTCATGCACGAAAATGGTTTCATTATTGCACTGAAAATAATATTTTATTGATTTAAACAAACCTTCAATACCAAAAGTAATCGAATTTTTTACTTATATTTTTAACGGTGGTGGTCAATACCAAACAATTAATTGTTGTAGATCTACAATATCATTATTATCAGAACCCTTAGATGACAATTTAATTACAAGGTTCTGTAAGGGTGTATACAAACTTAAGCCCTGTACCTCGTTACAATATAACGTGGGATACAAATATCCTTTTAAATTATTTATCTTCCTTAAATCCACGCAGTAAAATTACTCTAGAACAACTCACAAAGAAGTATGTTACACTTTTGGCTCTTGTTACTGCACACCGAGTGTAAACCCTATCTAAAATTAAGATCAAAAACATAATTTATTTATAAAATAATTAAATAATTATAAAAATACCAGAACTAATAAAACTTCTAGAGCTGGATCTCACCAACCAGCCTTACATTTGTCTTATTTTGAAAGTAGAGTAGCTATTCGTCCTGCAGTAAATTTAACTTCGTATAGAATAGAATAGAATAGAAAAGAACTATTTTATTGCTTAGACTGTGTAACAAGTTCTTAAAATAATAAAATAGTATCAACAGTTGTATTGATAGCACTGAGAACATCAGATACTCTGATAACTTAATAATTAGTTTTTTTTTTTTTTTTAATTTATTTTCCAATACAAGAAATCATCACAATACATTAAATTAGAGATGCATACACAAAAACCTCACTGGGTTTATCCGTATATGAGAGCCGCTAGTTTACATAAATTAATTATTTAACAACAGTGTTACTATGTATTATATTATTTAACATTAAGTATAACTATCCTACCTCTGGTTAGTATGACACAAGGAATTATTTTCTAAATAGTATTTCTTAAATTTTGGTTTATATCTAGTTATGTTTTGGTTAGTATACATATCTTGCAAATCAGTGGGCAATTCATTAAGGTAAGTAGGAATTAGACAATTCAACATTCTAGTGCCAAATACATTATTGGTTTTAGGTAAAGTATATCTTTTTAAACCAGAAATTGTACGGAGATTTGGAGGTCTACAATGTTCGACTAAAGTAGTACTATTTTCATTACATTCTGTTAGAATATTAAACTTAATTTTATCAAATATATTAATCATTTTACAGTACCGGAACAATTCAATGTCGTCATTTTTAACTTTATTTTTTATATATTTTGGAACTATTAATTTAAGTATTCTACGTTGGAGTTTATAAATACACTCAATATATGACTTATACGTTCTTCCATAGCTACTGAGCCCATAACTAATAACAGACTCAGCTAAGGCCAAATATAGTAATCTTAATATTTGATATGGTAGCTTATATTTTAATAAGGACATTTGACACAGTATAGATCTTAATTTTGCACATACGTGATCTTTATGTGGCCTCCAACTAAGTCTATCGTCTATAACGAGACCAACATACATATGCTGCCTCACATTATCTATTGGATCACAGGTGCAATTATGAATTGATCTATGCAGACACTGATGGGTATGAGCTACGACCTTTGGTGTTGACTGTACTTTTGTGTGTGATGAGTGTATGTGTAATAATTTGGTCTTTTTAGCATTTATAACCAGCCCGACATCGTGTGCCCACTTACATAACATATCAAAGTTACTTTGTATAGTGTGTTGCGCTTCACGAACGTCGCGAGAGGCCACTACTATACAGGTATCATGAGCGAATTGGTAAACGGATCCTTTTTTAATTAAGGAACACATATCGTTGACATAGATAAGATATTCAGTGGGTCCAATTATTGACCCCTGAGCTGTACCCTTATCTTTAAGTATGGATTTACTGAACTGGTCCGATATTTTAACTAACGTATAACGGTTTTTGTGATAGTTTTTTAATAATTCTAAAACAGGTCCTTGTATTCCGCATTGAGCAAATTTATCGTACAGTGTATTGTACTGTAACATATCAAAAGCCCGACTAAAATCAATAAATATTACGAGAACATGCAATTTATTATTTAAGTGACCATTAAGTTCATCGGTAGGTAAAGTTACGTAATAGTTGAGTTGTGCTTTTATTCCTTTGAAAACCGTATTGATTCCTGTTAATAATCATATTTTTTGAGAGATAATTTTTAATTTCATCACACAAGTAACGTTCTATTACTTTGTCAATGCATGATAGTATTGTTATCGGTCGATAATTGAGATAATCATTTTTATTACCATTTTTAAAAATTGGACGGATTACACCTATTTTTAGGATCTCAGGATATATTGATGTGTCTAAACAACAATTTACTAAATGAGTGATAAGTGGGGTCATTTTTTCTGATAGGTATTTAAGATCACAGGCTCGAATACCATCATATCCTGGACTCTTTTTCTTGTTTAAAAGGTTAATAATTTTGTAAATTGTTTTTTCTTGCGCTTTAGCCACTCGAATTGTTCGATCTGAAATTGTTGAATATAAATTAGGGTTCAGTAATGGAATTTTACAGTCTTGAGAAATATAATCAATATTTTTTTTATACTCAAGAGCAAAGTTATTCGCCAAAGTTACTGAATCTAACCTAAATGTTTTAACTAATAACAAATCAATGCATGTCGTTACTTTACCGGTCAGCCTATTAATTATTTGCCAAATTTTACGATTGTCTTTAAAGTTATCCATGATTTCTAACCGTGTATATTTATTTTTTAAATATAGTGCATATTTACTAGTTTTATTCCTATACCTATTATACAAAAGTCTTTTTTCCACATTGGCCTCATCCTTACGCCACAACTCAAATAGTTCGTCACGTTTTCGGCACATATTCACAAGTCGTTGGTTACTCCAAACACAGGACTGTCGCTTACCTAAGGCGCCACCTGAGCACTTAAATTGACATTTATTCCGTACTTCATCAAACTTACTTTTTATATAATTGACAATTAAATCGGGGTGATCGAAATTTAAAGGAGAATTCCAGTCAATTTTCGATAGCTCGTCACACATTTTCTTATTGTCTGTACGGGTAACAACCTGTGGCCTTAGGCGCGATGAGTCATAATCAGTGCACCCAAGTGCGCCGAGTATCGCGCAGCCAGTGATACAATGATCAGCTGGCGCGACGCGCACGGTTGCCGTATACACTTCGTATGAATCCACGTTACGTAATAGAATATGATCGATGCACGACTTAGTGATGTTGTTGCCATATTTTTCTATGCGTGTATAGTTGTTTACGCCACTTTCAAAGCCCAATCTACATATTGAGTCTAGATATTGGGAAGTTAAAGAAGTGGTTTTCTTTATATCTATGTTCATGTCACCTAAAATAACATAATTACGATTTTGTGGGGAATTTTGTACTAAGTTAGATAATTCGTTGACGAATCTTTCCTTGCTTGTACTAGGCGGTCTGTATACGCCACATATATTAATTTTATAATTACATTGTGTACCAATTTCACCTACAATGCATTCAAATTCTTTCACAATTGCTGTGTGCCTATTGAATGTAAGACTATTGTGTACATACAAGAGAAGACCACCTCCTCTTTTTTTTGCTCTTAGTTCTGCATAGATTGTGTAATTAGGTATGTTAAACAAATGTAAGCAGTCAATATGTATATTAGCCTCTGTTATTAAGATTAAATGAATAGTGTGCATGGAACAATTTATAGTCTGTTCTAAGATAGCAAAGTTTTTTGTAATTGATGAAATGTTAACATGGTAAATTAATAAAGAATTATTGATTACAGGCAATTTAGATGCAAATTCATTCCAGTTATTAAAAGTGTTTTCTAATATAGTTGTGCTGTCCATAAAAAAAATTAAAAAAATAAATACTTAAAAGTTTGTTACCGCCCTTAACTTATCCTTGTATTTCAACCAGCCGTGTTGGTTGGTTGCCGTGGTGCAGCCTTAATTTTTTCGATGTCTTTCACTGAACGGATGGTGAGAGGTTTTTCGTTTTCATTTTTACGCACTAAAACCGACCCACTTTTACACCAGATAAACGCAAAAGATCCTTTTAATTCTTCTTTGGTCTTCCACAGTAGGAACGCTGTAGTTGGCGTTAGTGGTTCACGTAGGTATACTTTGTTCTGCTCTTTCCTTCCCAGGTTATCAGGTGTTAGTGTCACGGCTTTTGAAGATTTAAGCCAAGCGTCGCGGGCGCCTTCTCTCAGAACCACCGTAATGACTGGTATAGTTGGTCTAGAAGAGGTTGGTCGGTTCCTTTTTTTTCTATAAGCCTTAACTATATCCTCGGGTCGCTCATGAATTAGGTGGGCAACCGTTTTCGCAATATCTTGTGCATTTTCATTTTCCATTTCAGGGATTCCACATATTTCGATCTGGTTCACCATCAGGTTTTGTTCCAGTTGGTTAATTTTATTTTCTAAGGCCTCGTTCTTCAGTTTTAAGTTAATAAAATTGTTTTTCAGATCCGTGCATTGGTTTTCTAGTACTTTCTTTTCTGTGTTATAGCTCTTTAATTTTGATTCAAAGTCATCAATCTTATCAGCGAAGAATTTCAAAGATGTTTGTAGCTCTTCTCTAATAATGGTAGTAACCTCTGATCTTATTTTGCTCAGCACCTTTTGGATGGATAGTGGAGCGCCCAGCGCACTCTGGTTTGAGAAGATCTCCGTATCAGTATTTTCGTCTAGGTCATCTTCTTCGTCAGGTAGATAGCATGAAAGCCGTTTGGGTTTTGCTGTGCCAAGGCAGCTCCTGCATCTCCATTCTACAGCATCCGTTGAAGATAGTGCGGTCAGCTGGTCGACCGATATCGCGGCACAGGTAGCATGTAGCCATTTGTTACACTTTGAACATTGCAGACCGGGTATTTTTTTACTTATTAGTTTGGAGCATTTGATACATTTCACCATGTTGCAAAATGAATTGTAATTTTAAGTAACGTACAAATTCACTTTATAAGACGGAGGGTAGGGTACTAATTTGCACTAGCGCACACAGTACAGGGTAGTGTCCGATCGGGTTCGCTGCGCGCGAGCGACTGACTGAAAACCTGACAAACCAGTTTGTGCTTAAACGATTAGCAGATGGATAAGATCCACATTGAAAGACAGTGGGATTGATATATCCAGTTTTTCTGCTCACAGTACCCGTCATCCATCCATCCTCTGCATACAGTAATGGAGTCAATGTTGATTTAATAAGAAAAATTGCTGGCTGGAGTGACAATTCCACTGTCTTTACAAAAACATTATAATCGCCCTATTGTAAGTAACGATGATTTTCCCTTGCTAGCAAGAACGCTAGATACACTGTAATACAGATATTATTATGTATTACAAATATCTTTCGTTTTGTTATGTTATTAACTTGCATTCAATCAATCAAAACATACAATTGATTGTATTAAATTGTTATCTTATTATGTCTAATTCATGAAAATAAATATTTCCCTGCTCTCAACATCTACATAGTTAATTAGTAGAATAGGTAAAAAAAGGTAAGTATACTAATCTTGAGGATGAAGCACGAGTATAATTAATGATTAAACGAACTTACCTAAGTGAAGTTCGATCATACTTATACGAAGTGCTTCGTCCAAAAAGATTAGTATGCATTCCCTCCCGCCCAACAAACTGTTTAAAACAGTTACCCGTTATGACGAAATATTTATTTACTACTCTAAACTAAATGATGAGAGCGACACTGTGAACTTGGAGGTGGGGTTGATGTTGGCGGGAATTAGATATTTGTCAATTTTAACCGGAAATGTGTCAAAAAATTTGTCATTTTCGGTCTAATAAATATACTTAGACCGGAAATGAGGTTTCTTCTATCTAAAATAGTGCTGATTGTGGCAACACTTAGGCGTTACTACATAGTTAATTAGTAGAATAGGTAAAAAAAGGTAAGTATACTAATCTCGAGGGCGAAGCACTTCGTATAATTATGATCAAACTTCACTTATGTAAGTTCGTTTAATCATTAAATGTATTCTCTTGGATTAAAATAACACTAATCGTACAAACGATTTTCTGTTTTAGGCAATTTACCAGTACTCATCATTCGTATTGTATTTATATTCGTATTAATAAAAAAATGCCACCTTCTAATTACTCGTGTAGTTTGGGATACCGTTTGATTGTAAAAAATCGTAATAACAAAACTCTCGACCTGGTCTTGAGTATTTTTTTAAATATTAGTGTTACAGTGAGTCCCCTAAGTAAGCTAGATCAACATCACAATGTCTTAGAAATCAGTATTGAGTTTCAAAATTTGTTAAAGAGTAAGATGTTTGCTACACAACACACACAACTTCAAAAAAACTGATTATTCAAAAGTAAATTTCAAATTAAGCAAAATAAATTGGATTTCCGAACTTGATCACGAGCGGGATGTCGATGCCGCAGTATCTAATTTTTTTACAAAGTTATTAGTTCAATTAAAGATGAAACTTTACCAAAGACACGTACACGTGATTTTAAATATCCAGTGTGGTTTACCCGTAGTTTGATAAAAATTATCTATGAAAAAAAAGAATTCGTTGTAAATATAAAACCTACAAAAAACCTAAAGATGCCTTGGAACTCAGACTTTCCAATAGTCGTATCAAATCAATGATATCAACATGCTATTCTAATTATACCGCGGGCATAGAGATGTCGATACAATATCATCCCAAAAAGTTTTGGTCTTTTGTCTGTCAGAACCAGGGTGGTTCTTCAGATATTCCTCAGCAGATACACTTGAATGATACGAAAGCAGACAGTGGTGATAAAATCTGTAACCTATTCGCTACGCACTTCTCGTCCATTTTCTCGCAATCATATAAGTCGGAGCCTCCAGATCTTTGTGACCGTTACCCACAAAACTCGCTCGCCCCCGGAGGACGGCATGGCATTTATAAATGTTTAAATTACTTAAAGAGTGTAGTTCGTACAATGCAGGATAGATGGCGTTGTACATTCCTGAATCGCGCTAACGGAATTCGCACCGTGAATCTACTTAAAGGTTTGCTAAGTTGAATAAATGGAGTTCTTGAGACAGTGTGAGTGAGTTTATTTTCTATATACACATCGAACAAGTGAACATTGGTGCCGAAACCCGGGAATGAACTGGACAACCGTGAGTAAAGTGATAAAAAGTGAGTGAACAAGAAAATTCCTCAGGATGACTTCGTCATTTTCTTAAACTAGACACTTTATTAACTTGTCTCATTTTTAACTCGGCTCTAATATAAACAAAGTGACTTAGACGTGAGAACAGTGAATAAATAAAAGACTTAGAAAAATTCAGTGAATTAGTTTAAAGACATAGCCGATTTTCTGATTATGGGACTTAGAAAAATTTGGGTTACACGCATAATGACAACTGTACACAAATTTACCTATACGCATAATGACACACACGCAATATGACACACACGCACAATGACACACACGCATAATGACACACACGCAATATGACACACACGCATAATGACACACACGCAATATGACACACACGCATAATGACACATTTCAATAGTTTAAAGACATAGCCGATTTTACTGATTATGGGACTTAAAAAATTTCGTGAAATAATTTAAAGACATTGCCGATTTTACTGTTTAGGACAATTAGAAAAATTTTGTGATTTTGATAAAAAGAACTTTAAAGATTTATTAGACAAAATACTTTACAAAATTTCGTAGTTTACTTATTAGAACACTTGCAATTTTCAACATGGATATACTTATCGGGAAGCAAGAAGATACTTTGAACAACATTATAAAATCTAAAAGCAATTATAAGAAGTCTCCGAAAGAGAGGATTACACTACCATATATTGAGTCAAGGTTGGAAAATTTAGAGAAAGTATGGACACATTTTGACAACATACATGACAAGATTTTAGATATTGCGCCAAAAGAAAACCGAGTTGAGATTGCATACTTCAAGGAAGATTATTACAACAAAGCAGAAGAATTTTATTTGGAGTATAAAACTAAACTTATTTCCGACCGAGGAAGTATTGCACCGGTTCTCTCTTCGACAACTACTAATGGTCAACCCAGTTCTGTCAATTGTGAAGTCAAGCTGCCGCAAATAAAGTTGCCAGCATTTGGTGGTAAATATGAGGAGTGGGAGTCATACTATGACATGTTTCTTTCACTAATTCATAACAATCCGAGTTTGAGTGGAGTGCAAAAACTACACTACCTAAAGAGTAGTTTGTGCGGATAACTTGCAAATCTTATAAAAGATTTAGCTACTACTGAGAATAATTACCATGAGGCATGGTCACAGCTTACGAGACGCTATAAGAATAAGAGATATAATACAAATGAGATATTAAAGAAATTGTTTGCACAAAAACTATTAACATCTGAGTCAGCGAATGCGGTCAAAAGTTTGTTGGATACAACAAATTCTTGTTTGAAAGCTCTTAACAATGTCGGAGTCAATACTGAGACTTGGGACGTGATGATAATTTATATTGTCAACTCTAAATTAGACAGTGAATCACGAAAAGCATGGGAATCAGAAGTAAACACAGCTTCATTAGAAAATCTGCCTACATGGAGTCAAATGGTTTTGTTTTTAGAGCGAAGATCCAGAACAATTGAAATGGTTGATAGCATCCAAACACCAAGATCTTTCCAACAAACGAGAAAACCAGTGACTGTCAAGCCTAAAAGTTTGCATGCTGTGACAAATTCGCCTGAGACGAAGAATTTAAAACTGGTCGCTTGTCCGATGTGTGCAGAGCAACACCAAGTATATCATTGCCAACAATTTCAAAAACTATCGCCTCAAGAAAGATCAAATTACGTACAGACAAAAGGTCTTTGTTTCAACTGCTTGACGCCAGCTCACGCGGTTAAATATTGCAAAAAAACAATGAGTTGCCGTCGTTGTGGTCGGAGACATCATACTCTACTGCATTTTGAGAATCAAGAGTTTACATCCATAGAGTCTACTACTGAGCCCCAGTCGCATGAGAAGCGATTTCCAAAGCCCGATGTAATTGATCAGAGAATGGCAACACATTTTGCTACCGAGAAGCAGAATCACAGGGAGGTGCTCTTGGCCACAGCGGTTGTCAATGCAGTGTCAAGAACTAGCAGTATTCACAAAAGGAGATAGGGCAGCTTGTATGGACGTTTGGGCCATTAAATTAAATTGTGTTACAGACATAACAATTACTGCATCTTAAAGGGAATGATGTTAGCATTACAGATGTATCATTATTTTGCATGTACAACTCCGCAGATTAGAGTTATAGAGGATTCACGTGAGTTGCTTACCCCGATGCCTTGTTCTGCTTTTACACTATTTCTTAGTTATTTGTGTAGTTACAAGAATTTTAAGCTTACTTTTATTGATCTAGATTAAATTCTGTATTCAGGGGTATAAATGTCGTGAGAAAATAACTATTTAGAAAGAAAAGCCGGCACAAAATATTCTACAATGCATGGAGCAAAGAGAATGAATGGATGGATGACAATCGTATTGACAAATGACATATTATTATTAAGACCAGACATGACATTTCAATAAACGATTTTAAAAATCGAAAAAAAATATATTTTACTTTTCTTTTTGTATTTATTATCATGATTGTTAACTCAGATAGTCTACAAAATACAAGACTAACGTATTGGTATATTCATTATTTTAAATTAAATACTGTTTCAATAAGTATTTGCAGTTACACAAAAGTATATCGAATTCGATAAATCGTTAAGTTACTGACTAGATGTTTGTTTACAAAGTATGTTTAAGTGTTATTTTCGAATATCCGTTTTTTTTGTTTGTCGTGGTTTTGCGGAGTGTTACAGGTTTATTTTAGAAACCAATAATAATACAATAAGAAGAACATATTTTCTATACCATTTTTATTTTTGTAACGAACAACTCATTGTGGCCCAAAATTACCTATCTCCTTAGAGCACTCATAGACCAAGGCTCCGAAGCATCTTTTGTAACGGAAGCAACTGTGCAGCTACTAGGTCTCAAAAAATCTCCTGTAAACGGTGTTGTATCTGGAGTCGGAGACGGACAAATAAGAACAAAGAGCACGGTAACATTTACCATAGAGTCCATACACAATCCTGAGTTTACAATTCAAGTCAACGCATTTGTCTTGAATAATTTAACGACGTTTTTACCGACTAGTAACATTACTATTGCAAATTGGCCTGAAATCGAGAATTTACCATTGGCTGATACTGAGTATGGGTTACCAAGGAAAATCGATATTCTCTTAGGAGTCGAAATACACAGTGAAGTATTGTTGAAGGGAGTGATTAAACATCCAATACATGGGGGTCCTATTGCACAGAACACAAAGCTTGGATGGGTATTATCCGGAAGAGTGTCAAACCTACCTACCTCATTAGAAAACCGAGTTATAAGTCTACATATTTCAAAGTCAAAGTCAAAGTCAAATTATTTATTCAATGTAAACCTTTACAGGCACTTTATTTATTGACGTCAATAATAATAATAATAAAAAAACAGTTAACAAACTTATAGTTAAGACTTAACAACTAATCTAACGAGCTATAGTCTGTGCCAGACAAAATGCGCATCGCTACCCCCAGTACCACTGCACGCCGAAACAGAATCGCGTCGAACCGAAATTTAAGCCGTGGTCATAGAATTGTGTAAACAAACGTATCCTGGTACGAGACAAAAATAGCGGGCAAGTGTCTCTCCCCTAGCGACACAAACGGTTAATATTTATAGGTAATTTATCGTTTTTTTTTTAGGATGAAAGGTGAAGAATGATAAATCACAATGAATTGTTAACTTAAGGTATCACTTTAAGGAATAAAATTAAATGTGATTTCCAATTATCGTATTGATATTGTGGTAAGTAATAGAAATTGGAAATAACTGAGTTTTTAAAGTAAAATAAAGTAACGGTTGAAATATGAGTTTTGGAAAACATTAGTACCTAACCAATAAGGTTGACATTTTTTATCATTCAAATATCTTTTTTTATAAAAACTTAAGCATAGAAAACGTCAAAAATTAATAAGCATAAACTTGTGTGTTTTAAAATTGTTTCGTTTTTCGTCTTGGTACAAGCACAGAATAACTAATATTACTTCCGTACAGAATTCAAAAGAAGGTTCACCCTCCAACGACCCCCACACGAAACCGAAACCGACCCGAGCGTTCATATTCCGTTAAGCAAAGCCGACTCGATATCGATTTGACGTCTGTCAGGAGCGCAGGGTTTACGCGCGCGCGTAGGGTTTACGAGTTAAGGCTAGATAGGTCGCGCTTTGAGTTTTTCAAACCATTTAAGACATTGAAAATAATGGTTTAAATTCTGGAAAAAAAAGTATGTATTTATAGTCTGACCGCCACCGCCGCACCGCGCCCCGGGCACGCGAGCGGCGAGGCAGGGGGGCGAAACAGTTGCTCCATTTAGTTATTCTGCCGTCATCGCTCACGGCGGCAACTAGTGTGTCAGACGCACATGAGATAAAATATCCAAAATGGGTCGTGCATTATCACGAGATAATCAAGACAGTCATTTTTAAAGTGGCCGAATATTTTAAGAAAAGGAAAGCAAACAAAGTTTATATTATATAAGGTGACTGCCAGAAACCGCAAGAAACCTCAAGGGCCGATCAGGTCAAGCGTCTTAAACATGACAAAAATGGTATCATTGCAGATTAACGTAGGTACTTATCGCCCAGCTGACGCGAACGGGTCAACAGACGGTCGACCGGCCGGCCGTTGCCCGCGCGTTGTAAATAATTGTTTTCCATTTACTTTTCTTATGTTATAACTTTAAAATAAATTAGATACTCAAATAAATACAAAGACTATCCAATTAAAATTCACAAAAAGAATTATTTAATTAAAAATGAAAAAAAAAACACGAATTCCTTTTTTGTCATCTTTGTCATGTTCAAAACACCCGACCCGACCAGCCCCCGAAGCCCCCCGCGGCCCCTAGCAGTCACCCCATACATTTCCAAGAATTAAAGATTTATTTCATTTATATTGGTTCTTTAATTCAAAAACGGATTGGATGTAATTATACTCGTAAATATAAAGCTTCAATAAACTGTGCTTCGATATCGTAAGAACTGTCTGACACTACGAATCTCATGTGAGTTCATGCTCTTTACTTCCCACTCCCCCCACCATCCGCGCATACCCAAGGCGCGGCACAGCGGCTGCGGCCAGGCCATAGTTAGGGATCTAATCTATTCAAAGTCTCATTCAGTTACAAGATCCAATGAACAACAAAAAACTTAGCTTCTACTCTAAAAATAAATTTTCATTAAAAATCATTGTTAATTATCTATAAAATTGTGTTTAACGTGAACATATTGTGACTAAATATAAGTACGAGTGTTTGCATCAGTGTCTATGCAATAATATTTGAATTTCGTCTTATTGAAATTTTCGACTATACCGGAGCTGTCAACGGCCGGCAAAAATAAATAACTTTTTGAAGAAAAGTATAATATAACAAAAGCTGCAGAACTGAAGAGCTGCATCTAAAACCCGGGGAGTATTGTTTTCATAATTTTTCCTTATGTACATAATTTAACTAGTAAAATCGTTGACCTAAAATAACCTAACACTACCTACCTTCAATTAGCAAGTTATCATTGTTAAAGTTAATTCCACTACATATTGATTGGTCTTATTTTTATTTTATTTTTTCTTTAATTTGTAACTACATGTTCCTCACACTAATACATCTATCAACTTTACAAATCTCACAAAATAGTGAGTATCGTCACACCTCAATTACGATTTGGCTTGGTTAACCTCTCTTGACTTGACTATATAGTGGAAGTGAAGTTGATGGTGACATTGTCTTGCTACAGACCTTCACACACTACAACACTTTACATTCAGAACTTGACTGCACATTTAAAAGTTGATTATTTTCACAATTGTATTAGAAACTTTTAAAAGTGTTTTTTTTTAAATAGGTAAATCTTTTTTTACAAGTGACCTACCCACGTCATAACAGCAAATCTTTCTTTAGGATTGTTCTATCTTTTGTTGAGTGTTCTCTTACACCATACAACAGACAGATTGAATAATACATAATCATTACATATTATCCACTCATCTTTGCAACAATTATAGTAACAATTTACTCATATTTATACATTACTCTTTCAGCCTTATCGCTGTGTTGGGGTAACAGTTGAGGCATGATGATGACCCGCAAGGCAACTGCAAAGGATGTTGAGATGAAGCTGAAGCATGCCCTATTGGATTTGAAGGCAACAAAAGACCTCAATATTAACTTGTTGCAAGAACGGGATGACAGCGAAAAGGAAATTATGAAGATCATTGGAAAAAAATTCCGAGCTGAAGAGTGAACTTGCCGACTTACATCTTAAATACTTAGATATTGTTGACAAATGTAGCCAGATGCAGGACGTAATCACCTCTTTTACAGAATGTAATAGCACTCATGAACAGGCATTAAAGCGTATAAGTGATCTGGAAATGAGTTTATGTGAGGCACATGCAACGATTTTAAAGTTAGAAAATGAAAGCTGTAATAATGTTAAAGTAAATCATTCTCAGAGCCTGTTCGATGAGTTATTATCTTGTAATTCGGACATTCTCGAAAACCAGAGTCATGGAAATAGTTTTATTAACAATCAAAGTTACTTTGAAGAATTAACTGACAGTTTAAATGTAATGGATAGTCCGGTATGTAAAAAGGACTCAGCCTTAAAAATAAATCACTGTGTAAAAACAATAATAATTTTAGAAGTGTCAAAAAGTTAAAAAAATATATCCGTGTTAAAAGGTACATTTCTAAGACCCAAAAATTAGTCAATAGGCAAAATCATTTACAGAAGCATATGTCACTTAGGAAGGAAAGGATTCAATTATTAAATAGGTTGAAATTGTATAGTAATAGCACAATTGATAGGAATGATAAACATGACAGCGACTCACATATCATAATTAAAAAGATTGATATCTTAGAAAGGTCACTGAAAAGTATGTATGACAATATATGTGATCTGTCACTTAAGCACCTAAATTATCAAATTGTAGCTGCAAATGACATGGTTGATATGTGCAACTATAACGCAGAGCGATTTGAGTCCTTAAATAAAAAGCGTACTAATTGTTGTATTACTGGCCACTCTTTTAGTGCTGGGGTGACAGCACAAAATGAAATTGAGGAGAATATTCCATCAGCTACAGAGTTGATTGACTTATGCAAACACAATGCAAATCAGCACAATTTCTTAGTTAATAATAAGGATAATGTAATATGTCAAAATCCTTTATCATTAAACTCATGTATTCAGTCGAATAACTTGTCTGTCATGGATTCGGGTCCTTTAACGGCCTGCACAGAAATGCCAGTTAAAGCTTCTGATAATTTAAATCACATAAGCAATAAACATGTAATTAAACCAATTAGAAACACAGTTATTTTCTCTGATGGATTGAGTCAGGGCTTAGGATTGCTCATGAATGGAAGTATAAACCAACATGTAATGAATATCTGTGCCCCAGGTCAATCAATGAATGCTATAGTACGTAGCGTTTCTCAGCAGTCATTGAGCAGTTCCACTAATGTGATTATTTTATGTGGTGACAGTCTACGAATTAAAAAACGTGACATCATAGAAAATATAAATATTTTGTTGAAATTACAATTAGATACAAATTGCAAGTTAATAGTTAGTGCTTTTCCCTATTGTACAAATTTAACTTGGGAACAGAATAAACGCATATTTGACTTAAATTTATTATTATATAATTTATTATGCCGTCATAGTGACACTATCTATATTTTTGATATTAATAAGTTTATTAATAATTTTAGTTTGACTTCAGATAGTATGTATCTGTCGAAGAAGTGTAGGACTCGAATAGCTAATTTGTTAGCTTACAATATACATGATACAGTTATACCTGGTATAACTAAGTCTGTTATTGACAATAATATCATCATTAGTAGTTCTACTAATGCATCTTTTACAACTAGTAGTAAGATGACTACCTCTTGTTTAAACTGAGGTCTAAGACAAAAGCCAAGTCCACTTACATTTTTTTTTTTTTTTTATAAAAGAGGGAGGCAAACGAGCAGGCGGGTCACCTGATGGAGAGTAATCACCGCCGCCCATGGACACCCGCAAAACCAGAGGAATCGCAGACGCGTTGCCGGCCTTCAAGGGAGGAATAGGTATAAGGAAGGAATAGGAATTGGGAGGAGGGGGGGGGGGGAAGGGCCTCCGGAACCCTCACTGGTCGGACGAAACACAACAGCACCAAGTGCCATTATTTCACGCCGAATATTAGTGAGACATTAATATTATACATCAAAATATTCAAGGTTTGGCTGGCAAAGACTTAGAATTAGAATTAATTGCAAAAAGTCAGGCTATTCATATATTTTGTGTAACTGAGCATTGGCTAAAAAGTCATGACAAGTCTTTCCAAGTAAATAATTTCCAACTAGCAAGCGCGTACGTACGAAGCAAAGCTATTCACGGCGGTTCTCTAATACTAGTTAGTAATAATTTTAAATACAAGGAACGCAACGACATTGTATGTCTTTCAAAGGAGCGTAACATTGAGCTATCATGTGTAGAATTCAATAGTTTTGTAATAGTATGTGTATACCGGCCCCCATTGGGTAATTTTGATTTATTTGAGTCCGTGATGGAAGATGTACTTAATAAAATAAAATTGAAAAATAAATATGTTGTAGTATGTGGGGATTTTAATGTAAATATTTTAGAAAACACTTCAGGGAGTGTTCGTCTTCTCGCTTTATTTAAATGCTAGAAATCTATTTCTTGAACCCACTAGAATAATTCACATTCGGCCACCTGTCTCGATAATATTTTTACAGACTATGACCCTGTCTCTAAGTCAGTTATTAGTAGTCTTACGTCTGACCATTGCGGTTTGAAGGTGACCTATGATTTTGATGTTAGGGATGCGCCTAAAACTGTAACATGTAAACCTGTTACAAAAAAGCGAATGGAGTGTTTCAAAACCAATGTAGCTTGTAAAATCGATACTTTGCCCTTTATACATGATGATCCGGATGTACTATACAGTAATCTCTTTGATTTAATAAAGACAGAATACAATCAAGTGTTTACATCTAAAACAATTAAGTTTTCACAAAAACTTAAGATCTGTGACTGGGTCACGACTGGTATTTATAAAAGTAGAAATAAACTGTATGAGTTATATAATTTAAGACAATATAATCAAAATTTAAATTTTACAGAATATGTAAAAAATTACTCTAAATTGTTTAAGAAAGTGTGCACACTAGCAAAATCTAACTTCATTAAAGATAAAATTAAAAAATCTAATTTTAAAATAAAGCCACTTGGGATATCATCAACCGTGAAACTGGTAAATTAAAACCACGGGACAACACTTTTACTCTAAAAGTTAAAGATAACCTTATCAATTCAGATGCACAAATTGCTAACATTTTTGATGATTTCTTTATAAATATACCTGTGGTAACAACCTCAAATTTAAATTCATCACCAGTGGCGGCACAAGCCTTTCTCGAACAACATGTACCCAAATGTAATGTTTCTTTTAATTTTCAATATATTGACTCTAAAAATATTATTAAAACTTTTAAATTACTAAAAATGAAAAACACAGGTGATTTGTGGGGCATGTCTATAAAGATAATTAAAAATATTATATATTCTATTGCACCCTATCTTGCTGACATATTTAATAAGTGTGTTGATAAGGGTATCTTTCCTGATCTTATGAAGTTTAGTAAGGTTATACCTATATTTAAATCGGGAAATAAAGAAGACCCCAGTAACTATCGACCAATTTCAATACTACCAGCACTTAGTAAAATTTATGAAAAAATTATTCTCGAACAGTTAGTGGAATACTTTAACTTAAATAATCTTTTACATAGTAAACAATTCGGTTTTACTAAGGGTCGTTCCACTACTGACGCAGGTGTAGCTCTAATAAAACATATATTTGATGCCTGGGAGAAGTCTCAGAACGCTCTTGGAGTTTTTTGCGACTTGTCCAAGGCTTTCGATTGCGTTGAGCACCGGACACTGGTGATGAAGTTAAATCACTATGGTCTCAAAGGTCTTGCGCGTAATTTGATACAGTCGTATCTTAGTTCTAGAACACAAACTGTCGACATTAATGGAACTAAGTCATCCGGTTCTCATGTAAAAATGGGAGTTCCACAAGGGTCAATTCTTGGCCCTTTTTTATTTTTGATATATATCAATGACTTGCCATTCTTTGTAGAAAACTTCTGTGATATTGTATTGTTTGCAGATGATACTTCACTCATTTTTAATGTGACTAGATGTAAGAATAATTTTGACGATGTTAACAATGCTCTCTCAGAGGTACTCAGTTGGTTTAGTGCGAATAATTTACAGCTAAACGCTAAAAAAACGAAATGTATTAAATTTATACTACCAAATGTCAAGACCGAACAAACCGATGTTAGAATGAATGGTGTTAAATTAGATTTGGTAGACTCGACAGTTTTCCTAGGGATAACCCTTGACTCAAAACTCCAATGGAATCCGCATATATCGAATTTGGCCGGCAAACTCAGTTCAGCAGCATATGCGATTAGAAAGATTAGACAACTAACAGATGTAGAAACTGCTAGGACTGTTTACTTTAGTTATTTTCATAGTGTCATGTCGTATGGCGTCCTTCTGTGGGGAACAGCGGCTGATGTTAAAACTATATTTATTTTACAGAAACGAGCAATAAGAACCATTTATAGACTGGGATCGCGAACTTCTTTGAGAAATATTTTTAAGGAAGTTGGTGTTCTTACTGTTGCATCGCAGTATATTTATAATTGTATAGTTTTTGTGCGTTGCAATATTAACACTTTTTCTAAACACGGTGATGTACACAATTTCAATACTAGAAATAAGTCAAAACTAGTAATGCCACTGTTTAGGTTACAAAAGGTTCTCGGCTCTTTCTTGGGGCAAGGTATACACTATTATAATAAAATACCAAGTACTATACTAGATTTACCTTTAGATAAGTTTAAGAATCATGTAAAATCTTGTTTACTTAGGAAAGGTTATTACACAGTCAAGGAATATTTAGAAGACAAAACAGCCTGGTTATAATAATATATTTACATTGTTTTTTTTCTTAATCCATTGTCTTTTATGACATTACATAACTGATTGTATAATTTGGTAACGACATGTTGTTTTGTAAATGTCGTTACTTCTATATTATTTTAAAGCTGTGGAGTTTCTTGTGCCCGTTCTTCTCCACAGCTAAAAGACTTCCTGAATGGGTGGGGTGGGTGGGTGGGTTCCTATGCCTATCCATCCATCCATAAAAAAATAAATTTAGACGATTCAAAATGCTTAATTTAAGCTTACTGAATAAAGATATATTGATTTTGATTTTGAACTTTACTCGATAGTAAAAAAAAATAATCCCAAAATTACCCCTTTTTGTAATGTTTTTTAATATTATGACTAAACTACTGATACTTAACATTTAATTTTTGTACTCAACGAAAGAAAGAAAGCATACCACACAGACTAATTACTGAAGCAATTTTGGGACATTGAGACAGAACCAGATTGCATTCAAAAGATAATGAGCAAAGACGAGAAAGAATGTGAAGACTTATTTGAAAAAACTACCACGAGAAATAAAGAAGGACGTTATATTGTTTGTCTTCCTTTTAAAACCGAGGAGCCTGAGTGTGTTAATGGCCGCTCTAAAGAAATTTCTACAAAAAGATTTTTGCTACTAGAGAAGAAGTTATCCAAAAATCCTTTTCTTCAACAGCAGTATTCCGACGCAATAGAAGACTATATAAAGCAAGGTCACGCAAAACACATAGCCAATCAATATGAGATTGAGAATCCAACAGCAGTTTATCTCCCACATCACGCTGTGGTTCGAGCTGATAAAGAGACTACAAAAGTGCGTCCAGTTTTTGACGCGTCATGTAAAGGAGTAAATCATGTTTCTTTGAATGATGAATTACTGGTAGGCCCAAAGGTACAACAAGATCTGCGCCACATATTGCTCAGATGGCGCATGCACCCAATATGTATGGTAGCGGACTTAATGCAAATGTACAGACAGGTAAGTAAGTAAGTAAGTAAGTAAGTAACCCATGCACCACTATCAATTAAAGAGATTGACGTTTGGAACTGCCTGTGCTCCATACTTAGCTGTTACATCCTTACAGCAACTAGCTAAAGATGAGCAAGCTCTGTATCCGGTTGCTTCCAAAAAAACAATGGAAGATTTTTATATGGATGACCTTTTAACCGGATGCGAATCGGAATACGAAGCTATTGAGATTTATGAACAACTCAACAGTATGATGAAGGCTGGAGGATTCCAAATCCAAAAATGGTGCAGTAACAATGTCAAGTTACTCGACCATATAAGAGAAGAGAATAAAGGAACGGATCAACCAATGATTTTTAAAACCAACGAAATGGTGAAGGTGCTTGGCATTTGCTGGAATAAAAGTACGAACAATTTTGAGTACACTATACATATAGCAGATGATAGTAAAGCCGTGACGAAGAGAGGCGTGCTCTCGATTATAGCACGGCTTTACGATCCAATGGGTTGGATTGCCCCGATTATTATTACCGCAAAAATATATATTCAAAAGCTGTGGAAGTCTGGCTTAGACTGGGATGATCCACTAACCTCACCTTTACTGCATGAGTGGCTAAAGTTTAAAGAGGACCTAAAGAGAGTGCAAGGCATAGAAATACCAAGATGGTTAAATTCCAAGAAGACTTGTACAATCGAGTTGCATGCTTTTGCTGACGCATCACAAGCAGCGTATGAGGCTGCAGTCTATATGAAAGTTACGGACGATTCTAACGTTTATGTTTCGCTGGTGACGGCGAAAACTAAAGTAGCGCCAATTGAAAAGGAGATATCAATTCCAAGAATAGAGCCCTGTGGCGCCGTTTTAGCTGCTAAGTTATTATTCGAAGTTTCCCAAGTGCTGTCAGTTCCCAAATCACAATTGCATGCATGGACAGACTCCGAAGTTGTATTAGCATGGATACGAGGAGAACCAAGTAGATGGAACACATTCGTGAGTAACAGAGTATCAGAAATTTTTAACCATGCTTACCCGTGATCAATGGAGTCATGTCCGGAGAAGTGATAACCCCGCCGACTGTGCATCGAGAGGTGTGAGTTGTACTGAGCTTAAAGATCATCCATTGTGGTGGCGTGGTCCACCATGGTTATCAGAAAATGAATCATACATAAGTGAGGTAAATTTTGATACCAATCAAGAAGAGAGACTAATCAAGGCTTTGACTAATATAGTTATTAAAGAAGACTTTTTTTGGACTAAGTATTCATCGCTCACAAGATTACTTAATATACTCGCTTATTGTAGAAGATTCTTAAATTTTAAATTGCCAAGTGATCAGAGAATTGTATTTAAAAAAATCGTTACCGCCGAAGAAATTAACGAAGTTTTAGAGCATTGCATAAAAGAAACTCAAAAGTTATATTTTCCAATTGAAATTACGAAGTTAAAATCGCAAAAGGTTGTTCCCAAAAAGAGTATTCTCCACTCTCTTAACCCCTTTTTGACTGATAATGGGATTTTAAGAGTAGGTAGACGAATTAATAAGGCCTCCATAGAATACGATAGAAAGCATCCAGTTATTTTGCCAAATAATAGTCATCTGAGTAAATTGATTGTGATGGATTCACACAAGAGGACTTTACACGGTGGGCCTCAAATAATGCAAAACCTTTTGCGGTATATGTATTGGATCATAGGTGCGAGGGTAATGACAAAGCGAGTTTATAGAGAGTGTGATACCTGCAAACGGTACTCCACACAAAAGCATAACCCGATGATGGGAGACTTGCCATAAGTAAGATTACGCCCTTCGAAAGCTTTTAAGAGCTCAGGTGTGGACTTTACCGGTTACATTAATTTGAGATTTTCTCCGGGAAGGGGATCCAAATCATATAAGGGATATGTAAGCCTATTTATATGCATGGTGACTCGTGCTATTCATTTAGAGGCTGTATCAGATCTTACGGCTCAAGGCTTTATAGCCGCATTCCGCAGATTTGTATCAAGAAGAGGTCGTTGTAAGGACAGCGACAATGGTACTAACTTTGTTGGTGCGGATAAAGAGCTCCAGCGTATGTTTACAAAAGCTAGCTATGGATTGCAAAGTGAATTGAGTCAGTTGCTGGCAGGAGAAGGTACTACTTGGCATTACATTCCACCGCATGCTCCAAATTTCGGTGGCCTATGGGAAGCTGGAGTTTGCTCAGTCAAATCCCACCTAAAACGAGTTATAGGAGAGTCCACATTGACATTTGAAAAGTTATCAACGGTGCTATCACAAATTGAAGCATGTCTGAATTCACGCCCGTTGACACACTTGAGTGATGACCCAGATGATCCATTACCGCTTACACCTGGCCATTTTTTAGTTGGAGAGCCCTTGATAGTAATACCTGATGAAGATTTGTCACAAGTCATTACTACTGGACTGACACGATGGAGAATGAGTCAAAAAATGGTCAATGATTTTTGGCGAAGGTGGTCCGTTGAATATCTGTGCACATTGCAGCAACGGTTAAAATGGTCAAAGCATGAACGAGAACCAGCTATAGATGACATTGTTATTATAAGAGAAGATAACATGCCCCCTGCCAAGTGGTTGTTGGGTAGAAACATACAGGGAAGGATGGCGTAACTAGAGTGGTTACTATTAAAACCAAGAACGGTATTTGCAAGCGAGCATGTAACAGATTGTGTGTTTTGTTTAAAAATTAGATACCTTAACTTTGTTTGAGTTTTATATACATAGTTAGTTAATTTCGTTGTAATTTTTCTTGTATTCAGAGTGGTTCACGGTGGGCGGTTCAGAATTTATAATTTCATTATCGTATTTAAATTTAGCTTAAAGACAGAGTCTTTGGTGAGCGGGATGTTTAAATTACTTATCGAGGCCGTCCAAGCGCCGACGGACTCCCTTCTCCAACGGATCCCCTCGGCCGAGATTGTGGTATTGGGAGACTTCAATGCCCATCACGTCGAATGGCTTGGTTCACGCACAACTGACCACGCGGGTAGAGACGTTCATGACTTCGCTTTAGCCTACAGTTTGTCCTAATTGGTAACAGAGCCAACACGGGTTCCAGATGTGGAGGGCCATGCACCTTCTTTATTGGACCTTCTGCTGACCTCGCACCCAGACGGCTATCAAGTTTCTGTTGATGCACCACTAGGCTCATCAGACCACTGTCTGATTCGCAGCACTGTGCCTCTCACAGAAACTTCAAAACCGCAACCAGCGGCTAGCCGTCGAGTCTGGCACTATAGGTCAGCGGACTGGGATGGGATGCGAAGTTTCTTTGCGCCCTACCCGTGGTGGTGAGTTTGCTTCTCGCTGGATGATCCTGATGTCGCCGCTGACTCTGTTGTTGATGTGATACTGCAGGGAATGGAACTTTTCATTCCAAACTCTGTGGTTCCCATTGGCGGCAAGTCCCAACCATGGTTTGGTCGTTGCTGCAAAATGGCGTCTCGCCAAAAGCGACAACATTACCAAGCCTGGGCTAATGCGGTGTCATCAAAGGATCCAAACACCAGTGCGTTCAGAAAAAAGTACAACTTTGCCGCCAGATCCTTTAAGAAGGACATTGCCAAGGCGAAGTCATCATTCATGGGTAGAATTGGCGAGAGACTAGTGCGCCTTCCTTCGGGGACGCGTGCGTTCTGGTCTCTCGCCAAAGCTACCTTATGGAATTTTTGTCAGCCGTCCCTACCACCATTGCACAAGACCGACGACTGCCTGGCCTATACTGCAAAGGAGAAAGCCGATCTCTTGGGCTCTCTTTTCGCTTCAATATCGACCTTGGACGATGGGGAAAACTCTCCACCAACCATACCGCATTGCGCTTGTACAATGCCAAACGTTCAGTTCCTGCAAAGGTCAGTTCGTAAGGCTCTTTTTTCCCTTGATATCCACAAGGCGAGTGGGCCTGATGCAGTTCCACCCATTGTGCTTCGGACGTGTGCTCCTGAATTGGCACCAGTTCTAACGCGCCTTTTCCGGCTCTCTTACACTACTGGCGTCGTCCCGAGCTCTTGGAAGACAGCCCTTGTCCACCCGATTCCAAAAAAAGGCGATCGCTCAGATCCGTCCAACTACAGGCCAATAGCTATTACCTCTTTACTCTCCAAAGTAATGGAGTCCATTACAAACCGCCAGCTCTTAAGGTACCTAGAAGAGAACCAGCTACTAAGTGATCGCCAGTATGGTTTTCGTCGCGGTCGTTCGGCTGGTGATCTTTTAGTGTATCTTACTCACCGATGGGCGGAGGCAGTCGAGAGTAGAGGGGAGGCACTGGCAGTTAGCTTGGACGTAGCAAAAGCCTTCGACAGGGTATGGCACAGGGCTCTTCTCTCTAAACTTCCATCATACGGGCTTCCTGAGAAATTGTGTTCATGGATTGCCAGCTTTCTCACTGGGCGTAGCATCAGAGTCGCAGTCGACGGTTCGTGCTCCGACATGAAGCCCGTGAATGCTGGAGTCCCGCAGGGGTGTGTGTTGTCCCCCACTCTATTTCTTCTGCATGTCAATGACATGCTGCATAACAACAGCATTCATTGCTATGCAGACGACAGTACTGGGGATACGCTCTACACCGGGCGAGCTAATATTTCTTTGGAAAGCGTCATCGAGAGCCGGAATAAACTTGTAACTGACACCGAGAACATGTTAAGTCATGTCTCGGATTGGGGCCGACATAACCTAGTCCGCTTTAACCCCTCCAAAACACAAGTTTGCGCATTTACCGCGAAAAAACATCCCTTCGTCGTACCTCTGAACTTTGAGGGAGCTCCCCTTGATACCAATCCGACTATTGGAATCCTTGGCGTCGATATTTCGAGTGACGTTCAGTTTCGTGGTCATTTGGAAGGTAAAGCTAAATTAGCTTCGAAAAAACTGGGTGTGCTTAATAGAGCGGGTCAGTATTTCACGCCGGCTCAGCGTTTACAACTGTATAAAGCACAGGTCAGGCCGCATATGGAATACTGCTCCGATCTCCACTACACAATACCAACTCCTTCCATTTGACTGCATTCAACGCAGAGCTGCTCGAATTGTCGACGACGTGGTTATTTCAGGACGGCTCGATCCACTGGCTCTTCGGAGAGACGTTGCGTCTCTCTGTATATTGTACCATATATATCATGGGGAGTGTTCTGAGGAATTGTTCGGCTTGATCCCTGCCGCTGATTTTCTTCACCGCACTACACGCAATCGACTGTCATTCCATCCACATCACCTTGATGGATGGCGGTCTAATACTGTGCGTTTTTCAAGAAATTTCTTGCCTCGAACTACAGTGTTGTGGAACCAGCTCTCGGCGGCGGTATTTCCGGACCGTTATGACTTAGGGATCTTCAAGAAACGAGCCTATTCCTTCCTTAAAGGCCGGCAACGCGCCTGCGATTCCTCTGGTTTTGCAGGTGTCCATGGGCGGCGGTGATTACTTTCCATCAGGTGACCCGATTGCTCGTTTGCCTCCTTCAGCTATAAAAAAAAAAAAACTTAAAGAGTGTTTTTTTCGTACAATGTTTTATTCGTTAGTTCGTACAATGCAGGATAGATGACGTTGTACATTCCTGAATCGCGCTAACGGAATTCGCACCGTGAATCTACTTAAAGGTTTGCTACGAGTAAGTTGAATAAATGGAGTTCTTCTGAGACAGTGTGAGTGAGTTTATTTTCTATATACACATCGAACAAGTGAACACCATAGGTATATAATAAAAAACACTCCCGTCATACGGAGGTTAATAACGTCACGTTTACCAAACATTAGATCGGCAAGTTTATCAAGTCTATAGACGCTAGCAAAAAGGCCGGACCTGACGGCGTCCCCCCATTATTTATCAAAAAGACTTCCAGGTTTCTGACACTTCCTTGAAGATTCCATTTGAGAAATCTCTCCAATCAGGAACTTTTCCCTCTAAATGGAAGCGTTCTAATGTCATACTAATCTTAAAAAGGGGTAATAAAGATGATATTAAAAACTACAGGCCAGTATCAATTTTGTGTCATTTTGCGAAAATATTTGAAGGCATTATTTATCCAGTATTGACAAGTTTTTATTTTTATTTTTTTTGTGGCATGCCATAATGGCCTCACTCTGCCTGATGAAAAGCAGCCAGTGAAGCCCAAAAAGTGAAAGCGTTCATCACAGCGCTACCACGCTATGCCAATCGCTCACAATATGGCGGCCTGCATAAATGCTTTTTCACGCACCGCTTAAATAACCCGGGAGAGAAAGAGGAGGGAAACACGTGTGCGGGAAGCGTATTCCATATACGGGCAGTTCGGCAAAGGAACGATTTTCCAAACTTTTTGGTACGTATCTTGATGGCAGCACGGTATGAGGGTGGCTTCTAAGACCTGCACGCGTCGATCTGGAAAGGAAAGGAGAGGGAGGGATGAGGTCAAAGAGCTCCTCAGAGCATTCACCGTGGTAAAGGCGGTAGAAAGCACTAAGGGAAGCAATGTCCCTACGTAGCTGTAACGGCTCCAGACTGGTCGTAACGTCATCGTTACCGATAATACGGACAGCACGTCTTTGCAACCTGTCAAGAGCTTCGAGCAAGTACTTGGCGGATCCGTCCCAAAGATGAAAGCAATACTCCACGCAGGAGCGCACCTGAGTTATACAAAAGACAACGTAGCTCCGGCGTGAAGAACCGCTTCACCTTGTTCAGGATTCCGAGTTTACGTGAGGCTGTCGTTATAATGCTCTCAATATAGCTCTTCGAGTTGAGGTCGCTGTGTATGTCCATACCTAAGAGACTGAGACCAGTCTGGATAGGTAATAGGTTGCTATGGAAGGAGGGTTGGGGGAGAAATGCGGACTTTTTAGCCATGACAGCGCAGACGTGTGTTTTTTGGCATTGAACTGGACCAGGTTATCAGAGCCCCATTTATAGATGCGGTCTAACTCCTCGTCCAGCTCAGTTTTCTTAATAGTATTATGGTTGAAGTTCAACTAGGATTTTGCAAGGGTCAATCAACAGTCAGCAATTTGATGGACTACGTCACTGATTTTATTAAATTAGTGGACAATCAGCATCAAGTAGATTCGATATACACCGATTTTTCCAGCGCATTTGACAAGGTTGACCATCTTCTCCTTTCTAAACTCAAAGTTTATGGCATTTACGGTGATTTTTTGCGTTGGCTGAGCTCATATTTAACAAAATGGTTACAAAATGTAACTGTACCTGGATTTAAGTCAAATGAATACATTTTTCTCTCCGGCGTGCCTCAAGGCTCACACCTTAGGCCTATTCTCTTTTTGGCGTTCATCAATGATATTTCTGGCTCCATCAATCACAGTAAATTTTCTATTTTCGCCGACGACTTGAAGCTAAATATATAAATCTATAAATAATCATATCGATGTTTCCTTTTTACAAGAAGATATCGATGCCATTCAGTAGAGTGCCGTGAATAAAATGATACTTAACCCACAAAAATGTACTCACATTAAATTCACTCGGAAAATAGACTATCTTCTGTCCTGTTACAACATCTCTGGTCAAAGTTTAACAGAATCAAGTACAACTCGAGATTTTGGTATGTTGCTTGACAATAATTAAATTTCATTGACCATGTCGATAAAATTGTTAGTTGCGCTTGGAAAATATTAGGTTTGGTTAAACGCATGGGTAAGCACTTTAAAAATATGAAAACCCTCATAATAATGTTTAACGCTTTCATTCGCAGTCACCTCGAGTACCCCTCAAGCATATGGAACATGGTGAATTCTGATAGAATAGAACGTATACAAAAGAATTTTACTCGTTACCTTGCCTACCGTAGTCGTGACTGTCCACGTGGCGCTGAATATGTTGAAATTGCCCATTACATTTTAAAATAACGTCTTTAGCCGACGGACATAAACATTTGGATCTCATTACACTGTACAAGTTTATCCCCGGCAAATTTAATTGCCCAAATCTGCTTCAACAGATAAATCGAAGTGTCCCATATCACATCCCTAGACATCTCTTGCCAAATAGCTTCATCTTGCCTCGTCGTAAAACTTATCTTGGTCGATGCGCTCCATTATACCGGTGCATGCGTACTTACAACGAAATGGATAATAGCAATGTCGACATCTCTCTGATCGCGCGTATAGGCGGCTGTGTGTGGCAAAATTTAATAGTAATCAAGTAAATAATTGAAGGTTAAACCAACTTACCTAAAGTGAAGTTTGACCGTAATTATACGAGTCGCTGCATCCGAAGAGATCTTCTTATTCACAATGTAGTCCGCTCCTAAATTTTAATGTACTAGGCATCGAGCATATTTTAGAGCTCAAACTAAAAAAAAACATAGAACAACATTTGTCTAACTATTTACGCCTGACAACGGTAGGGGGCGCGAGAGCGCTACCCACCAGCCCGCCATTTTAACGTTATTCATTTCAGAGTCTGATTTCCTTAAGGGCAAAAAACTTTGGGCAAGTTCATAGAAAATGAACTTAAGGGTGGGATGGGAACGAAAATGTCTTCGGATGCAGCGACTTGTATAATTACGGTCAAACTTCACTTTAGGTAAGTTTGTTTACCTTCAATTATACTTCGTCGCATCCTCAAGATTTTCATATTCACAATGTAGATGTTTAGAGCTTTAGGGTAATCGATTTCAATAAAATATTAGCACTACATAAAATAACACAGGAAACTTTGAAAATATTTAAATCAAGATCATTTAAATTAGTTACCTGATCGTTGTGATATTAAAAGCATTAGATAATACATAATCATTATTTTAGAATTTTGCAAAAACGATTGTATTACCAGACCAACCGGCAGTTTCCCTAATAACATCTATAGGAACACCTCTACGATCAGCCGCTAATGTCTATGTATGATGTATGAGGAATATATTTTGGTGCCAACACCACTTTCGAACAATGCTTGTTTGATCAAGTGGCTCATTGTAGAAGAAGTAGCATCGCGGTAAGGTTTCTTCGTAGTTAAAATCCATTTTTCCGTATTAGCACTCTGTCGTAATAAAAGGGTTTTTCCATATACGATGTTAAAGTGTTTGCAGGACATAGGTATTTGTATATTATTTTTATAGAAAGGGATTACTAGATGGGGTTGCAGCCGTCCCCGCAGCATATGTTTTAATCAGATCATCTATCACAATTTCGATACCAGAATTAGTAACTTTAATATTACATAGCCTAATGACAGGTAGCATTTACTACTGCCAATTTTTTGGTGATAGTTGATGGGTGGAAATTTTCGTTTGGATACCATTTACTAACAAAGTTATCCCATGTGTTTTGATATTTAGCGAAGCGAAGCTCCTTTCAATAGTCTACTGACATTTATGTCTGAACAAAAACGTTTACCTAATAGGAGAGAAAGTGCTGATCAAATTGTGGAATAACTTGATCCTTAATTAAACTGATCAGTAAGGAAGTTAAGAGCGGCTGGATATAAAATAGAATAGCAATCAACGGTGTTGTTAATTTGACATAAGGTCCATAGTTTTTTATATGTTGCATCATATTGGTTTGGTGTGCTTTGAGAAAGACATGCAATCATTATCAAAATAGCCTCCTGTGATAAGAGTTACTGTGAAAACGCTTTCCTGATAAGTGGCAAGATACCAGGGTAAGGCTCCACCACAGTAGGTGTTGGGTCCTGGAAGGAGAGTGTTAGAGATCATTACTGGGTGAAAAATATATTGGGTTTGAAGATTGGAGTTCTAAGTACAACGGAAACCACGCTTGGCTAGGCCAATATGGAATTACTATTATACCCAACGATTGATCATCGATTATTTTTCGTAAACAATTTAAAATTAGAGGAAAAGGAAGAAACTGTAGCTGAAATAATTATTCCAATTTAAACTAAAAGCATCAATGTTATAGGCGTCTGGATCTCTCTTCTATGAAACTCTGTAATTTCGCTAAACGCTAACAGTGACAACTCCCACTCTGTGTCGATGTTAGTACGCCTGGAGTCCCGATCTGCGGCTACGTTATCTTTTGATCTTTATGTAGGATGCAAATATAATAAAGATATTGCGTTCTTCAAACCTTTGCCGAAATTGACGAGTAGTAACATTGAGATGCTCATACTGAACGCTCTCCATTATATATATGTACATGTGATCGCGGTATTATTATCGATTCGCAGAACAATGTCTTCATTATGAAGGTATTTGGCAAAACATTTTAGTCCTTCATAGGACTTCTAGAGCATCTTTCATAAGCTGCTCTCCACTCTACCAAATTATTATGTTGCAAAACCCATTTTATTTTTCTCCATTGCAGGAAATACCCAACCAGTAAGAAAAGCGTCAGAAAAAAAATCGATGGCATATTTATTATTACGAAACGGGTTAATAGATTTTAAAATATGCTTTTTCACCAAGTAAAATTCAAATTTTTCAAATTCTGTAGTTAATAAGTAGAAGATTAGGAGGAAACGTCGATAACTAAACTTAAACCTTTATGACGTTTGCAAAATAGCAGCTTTAGCGCCATATCTAGAGTTTATTACAAAAACCCCAAAAAATATATTTTGACTTGGTTGGACACCGCTTCTTGTATAATTGATCAAAAAACCCAATTTTTCAAAACTGGACAATAATTCATTAACTTTCATACTTTTTTCTTTGATTTTCATTGATTTTCAGCAACTTTCAAAGGAACTGTCAATTGAGAGAACGTTGTCTAAATATATAACAAGCAAATGACCGCGACTTTTTATGCCCCATCCAGACTCTCCACGAGGCTACACGAGGGAACGCGAGTACAAGAGTGAGGACGGTGCGCTCGTGTCCCCTCGTCTTCCCTCGCCTCGCCTCGCTGTCGCTCCGCTTTGTGTCGGTTTTTCGGATGCGAGTCAACGGACGCGAGGGGGCGAGGTAAGGGAATCAACCACACTCTCTCGCTCGCTCACTTTGTTGTTAACTGATACCGAGTAATCAGTAAGGTCTCGCGCGTTTTTTTATCATGATAGAGTGGAGTAACGATTTGTTTACCACTTTTATAGAGTTATATAGGAAAATAATAAAGTGAACGATAAGCGCGGGATCGGATAAGCAAAGAATTAAATATACCTTCCTATGCAGGAGTTAAAAACTAGAAAATATCATTAATGGCACCGTTTAGAGGGCTCCTGAGAAAAACGGGACAAAGTAACTAACGCATTTAATTCAATGACTTCCATTTTGTAGTAGACGTAGCGGGCAACTAAATAAATCGAGAGTGTGGATGGCTAGCACTCCTGTAGCCTCCACTCGCCAAGACTCGTGCAGAGAGCCTCTCGGAGGCGCCTCGCGAGAGTCTGGATGCAGCATTAGATAGACTGTGACTGGTCCTATTAGTTTAGTAAACACAAGGACCTGAACTTAAGCAAAAAGGTAAACACAAAAATTTGTGTTTGATTCTGAAATTTAAACCTTAAATACTTTTTTTACTGGATGGATGTACAAAAAAGTAAGCTTTTGAATTCAATATTAGCCATAAAGTCATATTTAGATATATGTTTCAAAGATGATATGATTATATGATATCCTCCATTTTATAATGGTGAGTAGAAACAAACTTATTTTTTTAAGATTGAATATAAATCTGAAAGTATCATCAGATTTTGGTACAAGAAAAATATTATGACCAGGAACATCAGCACATTTGATTATAGCTCCAGATAACAACAACTTCTTTGTTCCTAAATTATGTAATTTTCCATTGAAGAATAGGCGGGTTTAACTGGTTTATATGTTAACAACAAAAGAGTTTAGTAGAATTTTATATATTTTTATATACTCAAGTACTGTTGGATTATTAGTAATAGTTTACCACATTTTAGAAAAATGTTTTAGTCTACCAGCATAATGTTTTACCTCTACGGCTGCTGATTGGGCTTGTGGTTGGTCGCCTTTGACGGGGCTTTGTACTGATTTGCTGCTGCTGGTCGCCTAGACAGATGATGCAGAGCATAGTATCTGGGCCCTCTCCGTCTACCTCGTTAGACTTGACCTCTGGGTTACTATAGTTTAACTGGCGCGAAGCGGGTACATTGGAACGTTCTTTTGAATTGAAGCTCAGATCTCGCTGCTGTCTGATTTGCTTTTGTCATATCTCCTAGGTATTCACCAAAGAGAAAAGAATCTCTTATAGCCCCTTGTATTATATTCAAAAAATTTTTTGTCCAAGCTATTGTTACTTATTAACTTTCGTCTAGCTAAGGTATTTTGGCAATGTAAATCTAAAAGTACTTGCCCAATCTCTGAAAGCATCTTTATAATAACGCTTTTCTCTATTTTACCATCGATCAGGGTAGATAAAAAATATGTAAGAGCTACTTTCCAAAAGAGCTTTGCGCATTCTTAAGTCGAGAATCCTTCTTCTTTGTTGAATCCCACAAAACAGAGTTGATCTCTTGGTTAAGAACGGGAGCTTTGAGTGTCTTAAATCTTTCCGAATGTTCTTTGCTCATCCCATCAAGTGTTATCTTACCCCAATGCTCAGAGATTTCTTTTCTAATTTTAGGCACAAAAATCTCAGCTTTCATTTTTAGTTGTTCTAAGGCATCCAAAATATCAGCTGATAATGTTAAGGTTACGGGCTTAGAGTGTACATTTTAATACTCTAAGGTTACGCGCAACACCTCACTGCTTTTATTAGGCTGATAACTATCATTAGTCTCTTCTTACCAGATTCTTGAAAACTGACTTTAGGTTTGAGGGCATCGATATAACTGATTGGACCCTGATTAAATGAGTGATCAGATTCATAATCTTTAAGGATAATAAGCCAGGCAGCAGCTATAGCTAAATATAGCTTTTAATAAAAACGGTCACATTCGCATCGGGACTCTTAAAACTTTTTGAAATAGACCACAATCGCATCGCGGTTAAAAAATAAATAAATCCCTTGGAGGATTGGTTTTATTAAATAATTAATTCGGGCAAAAGTTCTAAGTTGCATACACTATCATTGTAAACGACGCGTGCATAATTCGCACCTTTTTTGATCGCCCATGTATGGTCCTTCAAGCCGGATTCCCTGTAATCCCTTCATTTCCGGAAACATCGGAACATATTTTATCCATAGTTCATCAATTACATTAAAATCTATTTTTAGAAAATATTTTTTTGCATACCTTCAATATTTTTATAAAATCTGTCTAGGAATTTCAATTTTGCATACTGGCAACACTGCAAGCATATTCCATCGCTCATCGTTTAATCACATCGTTCATTCTCACGTTAAGAGGCCTATTACATCTTGACTGTGATTTTTGCGTAAAATGGCCAAGTTTGGCGTTATGGATCTCAGAAACAAAAATACATTAAAAATTATGACTTATTGAATAGTGTAGAATAGCTATTGGAGTAGCGCGTAGCTGCCTCGCTTTTTTGTAAATTTTGCTTAACTTATTAATTAAACCTAAAATTGCAGAGAAAGATTTGTATAAAGTGCGCGAAAACACTTTTTTGAGCTCATCGATTGAACTAATGTTCTAAACAAGTAAAATAAAAAAAATATAATGTTATCTCTTATATAGTCGAATAGTGCGTAGCGGCCTCGGAATTTTTAGATATCATTGATTTTGGAAAAGGGGCGGAGGGGGGGGGGGGGGCAAGCCCGTTTAAGTTTAGTGTTCGCATTTCCGTATTTTCTTTGGAGTTTAAGTCAAAACCAGCAACCATCGTCTACAATCATTAAAAAGAAACTTTCAGTTTATTTGTAAATGATTTCCTGAAAATAAAATACATAATAAGGTAGGTAGGAAAAAAATAATAGGAAAGTAGTTATAAAAATACTTTGTCTGAGCAATTGCATGATATGTGCCATTGTGCATACGTACTAATCATTAGTTACACATGTTATTATTGTAGCTTATTTTACATTGTTCATGGTTTTAAATTAATTAATTGTCTTACCGAAAATTGCATTACTTATCACTGCTATCAGCATCACTTTGTCCTGGACGACATTCCAAACATCGTATCTTCTTACGAATCCTTTCTGGGTCTTTAAATTTACTTTTACGTTTGCTCTTTTCGTATGAGATTGACGCACTTAAAATAATTACTTTCACTAAACTTACACTTTTCTAAAAACGGAAAAAAACTTACATTTCGTTGTTTTGATGCCCGAACATTAGAAGCGAAGCGAATGACGTGAAAATGGCTCTTTCGGTGACTTAGGACCACCCCTTGTGTGTCAAGCGACATCCTCGAGGTCGCTATCTGTCAGACCCGTATTGCCTTTTGGCTTAGTCAGTTTTCAATGTTTATATTTAAATGTATAAGGAAATGTTGTTGGTAAATCTTTTTCAATAAATAAGTGAATAAAATATTGCTGTCAAAGCAGCTGTTAAGTTAACAGATTTAATGTTAGAGTGTAACAATATAATACATATGTATGTATTATATATAGTATAGTATATATAGTGTTATATATTATTATATGTATGTACATAATTACGACTAGGCAATGAGGACCGCAAAAGCAGTCCTCTGTCATAGTCCACTTTTCACCAAATAGCGACTGTACATGTGCTCAGCGTGACAGGTGGAGAGCCCATCGCCGCTCTGTGCTGTTGGATGTATGTGCAGTCTTTAGTCCGTTAATCGCCTTTTTCTACACCCAAGAGAAGAGAGGGGGGGGGGGGTAGTATTCTTTCACCACTACTATATTAATGTATCCTAATTAATGTACAACAGAATGTATCATAATAAAAAAGTGTGAAAGAGTATCAGTACAAGTAAGCTGCAGTAGAAATCATCCATTCGTAAGCAATCGGTAAGTGCAGTGCGATGCGCGCTCGGAAACGGACGCGCTCCATTGTGTAGTAAGAATTTGTAATTCGCGATTCGCGCGGCACTAGCCGCTGCACGTGTTTGTTACTATGGGTTAACAACAACTCATAAACAACGAGCTGTTGGCGTTTAAACGAAACGCCATTGATACGAAATATGCGTCAGCATCTTGCAGATCTGCAAGTCCAACTTTAGGAAGGACGAAATTTGCAATGGCAAGACGCTGCTTTTCCAAACAGTCGGCAAGGCCGACCAGATGTCTCAGGACGTCATTACCTTGTTG
This sequence comes from Scoparia ambigualis, assembly GCA_963921215.1. Lineage (NCBI taxonomy): Eukaryota > Metazoa > Arthropoda > Insecta > Lepidoptera > Crambidae > Scoparia > Scoparia ambigualis. Next base: position 45,714,555 of record OY992503.1, on the reverse strand, counting down.
TAGGAAACCGACCCGGACGAACGTGCCTTCATTCGTGGCGAAGGAGCTTCACAAGCTGCCCCTCGTCACGTTCGACCACGTCGATGTCACCAGGCTGCTGAAGGATATCACTTTTCTGAAAGCGAGCCTGGCCGAGGTGCAAACCACATTTGAGGCCTCAAACAACACCTGAGTGATTTGCGTGCCCAAGTAGCATTATTAAGCGCTGCTTCGGTAAGTAGGTCACCCGTGGCCTCTAATGTAAATACACGCCGCGGGGCGCAGAATACATCCATCGGCAGTTTTGAGCCGGCGCATATGGATGCGTCACCGGCCGCCATCACCACGCGCGATGCCCCGCGCCCCGCCGCCCGACCCCGCCCTAACACCCCGGTGGAGACGTCAGCAAACACATCGACCCCACGATGTGACTACGCTGCTGCCGCCGCTACGCAACCCAAGCAGCGACCAACTAATGGAGAGAAGAGTCGCCGTGATCCCGGCTTCGTAGCTAAGTCTACAGGACCACAGCAAGACCGTTGCGACGAGGATGGCTTCATCAAGGTGGAGAGGACGAAAAAGAAGCCAGCCTGCCGCAACCTGTGCCCGCACTGACGGGACCAAACCACCTGCTGCATTCAGCCGCCACGGCGACGACGCTGCTGTAGGTACGTGTCCTGTCTTCATTACTATACTATAATAGAACTTGGGGTCTCAGGTTTTACTTCCAATAAAACTCAGTCTTCAAGACAACCACGTGTATTCTCTCAGAGACGTCCGTTCTGTACAAAAACTCAAAACCCAATCCCCGCTCGCACATCGGCCAAGTGCCGCCATCTTTTTATTTTCCCTCCACTTTTACAAACTGACATTGACAGACAGACAGTATTGCCAGTCGGCAGAACAAAATTATACCTTTTATTGATTTTATGTTTCTAACGCATACAAATCAAATAAATTAACTTCAATTTTATAAAAAACCCTACACTCGACCGTCCTGACAATGTGGATGTCCCCATACACAAGCCTGGTGGCAACCCTACACTTGGCCGTAATACTAAGTAACTCATACGTCATTACATTTACATTACAAAAAAAATTACACGAAATAGAACCTCTAGAACGTCATTTACAGTACTATCTGATTATATCTTTGAAAATCTATACAAAATACATAAATACAATATTACCACAGTAACATCCTTATCTCTTTTTATTCACTTTTCTTTTATTACATAGTTAGATCACATGAACCAATCTATTCTCACGTCTAATCAGTGTAACTTAGAATAACTATTTCCATCAGGCCGTGAACCAATCAATTCTCACGCCTAAACAGAATACTTATCAATGACACACTAATCAATCTTTTCTTACGTTTATAAATCATTGTTACTTGGAATAACTGTAGGTACTTCCATCAGGTCGTGAACCAATCAATTCTCACGCCTAATTGAACACTTATTATTATAATGACACACGAACCAAACAATTCTTGTGGTCATTATAAATAAATATGAAACGAACCAATCAATTCTCGTTTCTGTAGATCTACTTTACCACCCGGAACATGAACAAATCAATTCTCACGTCCAGGTTGGAATAACTGTAGGTACTTCCATCAGGTCGTGAACCAATCAATTCTCACGCCTAATTGAACACTTATTATTATAATGACACACGAACCAATCAATTCTCGTGGTCATTATAAATAACTATGAAACGAACCAATCAATTCTCGTTTCTGTGGATCTACTTTACCACCCGGAACATGAACCAATCAATTCTCACGTCCAGGCTGCAACAATAGAAAAAAACCATATGTAGATACACAATAATAGCCGTAATAACAATATTAGTCTATCTTTATCAATTTTGGACTGACATTATTACATAACTAATTATTATCGACATCATTATCCTCGTCATCATCATCTTTATCTTCACTATTTTCGCTATCATCGGAATCACTTTCAAGTTGCAAAGCAGCAACGTGAACCCATGGCAACATGCGATCGGCTGCCACAGTAGTCGGTCGCTTTTTTGTACAACTTTTAAACCCTGGAATACACGCTACCCTGTACCTATCTTGACCTAGAACTTTAGTAATCCGAAAGGGGCCTACATAGGACGGAAGAAGTTTCTTACTCTTTCCGTCGTTCTGAAAAGCAACTTTAGTTAATTTAACTAAATCCCCTTTTTTATACTCTCGAGCAGGACGCCTATTCAGATCATAAAACTGTTTTTGTTTCTCTTGTTCGATATCTATTCTTTCTTTTACTTCACTCCGTATATCTGACACATCGATTTCTTTGAGTTTCACACAATGCCTCATTTAGGATAGGGTGGACCTCACTATTCATCAACGTGCCAAACATGACTTCTGCTGGTTTTCTACCTGTTGTCTTCTGAATGGTATTATTAAATCCCCATTGTATTTTCCCTAACTGGGTATCCCATTCCCTTTCATTATGCTTCAAATTCTGTGCTGTCAATGAGCTAAGTATCGTTCTATTGTAACGTTCAACTTGACCGTTTGATTTTGGGCTGGCGACAGCGTTCAATATGTGCTTTATTCCCTTATCATAACAATATCTTTCAAAAACATTAGATGTAAAACAACTTCCCCGGTCACTTATTAATCGATCAGGAACTTTGAATGTATAAAATATATCATCTAAAACTCGGACAACATTTTGCGTATTGGTATTGCGCACTGGTTTTATAAAGACAAACTTAGTGAAAGCGTCTACTACTACTAAGAGGTAAGAGTTGCCTCTTTTAGACTTCACAAAGGGGCCGAGATGGTCTACATGCAGAGTATGAAATGGCAATGCCACTTTATTAATTGGATGGAGTAATCCTTCCTTGGTATTATTAGTTTTCTTTGCATACGCACACTCGATACACGCACCAACGTACCTTTTGACGAAACGGGGCATTTTGGCAAACCAGTAATTGTTTTTTTTCCTATCTAATGTTTTCTCCAACCCTAAATGTCCTATTTCGTCATGATTTATTCTACATATCTGCCATCTCGCTCCCTTCGGTACTACCCAACGCAATTTACTCGTATCACCATCTAAATATCTACAGTTTATTTTCTCGCACTACGTAACTATCCTTGATATACTTAAGTTCCTTCGAGCCCCAATCACTGTCTAAAATTTGCCTGATACGACTTAATTCTGAATCTCCAAGCTGGAGAGTGTGCAACCAGTCATCACTACTAATCACAAGAACTCGTGAACCCTGTTCGACGCTACCTAAATCGTTACCGCTGGATATAGGATTACGTGACAATGCATCGACATGAGCCATCTTAACTCCTGGTCGATATTCGATCGTGCAGTTAAACTCCTGCAGCAAAAGCCACCATCGAGCTATCCGAGGGATCAGATCGCGTTTAAGAAAAGTAGAGCGCAACGCACTGCAATCCGTAACTATTTTAAAATTCGTGCCCAGTAAATAGACCCTGAACTTCTCTAAAGAGCGTATTACAGCTAGCGTCTCCAACTCATACGAGTGATAGTGCTTTTCCTCCGGAGATGTTCGCCTACTGCAATATGCGATAGGTTTTAAGGTGCCGTCTTGGCAACGTTGTAAAAGCATACCACCAACACCCTCCTTACTAGCATCGGTATGCAATTCGGTTTCAGCTTCAGGATCATATATAGCTAATATCGGTCTTGTGACTAATTTTGATTTTAATGTCTCAAAAGCAAGGTCATGGTCCTCAGTCCATTTCCACGCGTTATCCTTTTTTAGTAATTGCGTAAGTGGGGCTGATATACTAGCGAAATTTTGAATAAACTTACGAAAATAGCTAGCAAGTCGTAGAAATTGACGAACACCATGAATATTTTCTGGTCGCGGAAACTTTTGTACAGATTGGATCTTCTTGTCCCCTGGCCTTACCCCTGATGCGCTAATCTCGTACCCTAAATACTCGATAGAATTATGCAAAAAACTACATTTCGACAAATTTAAAGTTAGATTAGCTTTTTCAAATAATTTCAAAACCTCTACTAATTTATCTAGATAATCCGCAGTATTCTTGCCAAATATAAGGACATCATCCATATATGCTGTCGCCTTATTAAAACGAGCTGATCCTAAAACCTTATTAATCATGCGCTGAAAAACCGCTGGTGCGTTTGCAAGTCCAAATGGCATACGGTTAAATTCGTATAGTCCATCTGGCGTGACAAACGCTGTAAGATGCTTACAGTGCTCTGCAATAGGCACTTGATAGTATCCAGATGCCAAATCTAAAGTAATAAAACATGACTGACCCGACAGCCTTGCGATTTCATCCTCTATAACCGGCATCGGATACCTTTCCTTAACTGTAACGCTGTTAAGCATCCTATAGTCGACACACATCTTAGAGCTACCATCCTTCTTCCGCACTAAGATAATAGGACTCGCAAACTCGGAGACCGATTCCCGGACGATTCCAGCATCTAACATCTCGCTTACCATTGACTGCACTTTCTCTCGTTCGTGATGTGACAATCGGTAAGGACGATAGACAATAGGCCGTTGATTCTTTAAATCAATATTCATTTGCGTTACATCCGTTTTACCCAAGTTTTTTAAATTTGAAGCAAAACAATGTTGGTATTGTCTAAGGATGGACATTAGCTTTTGTCTATCGTCCACATCGTTGACACATCACTACCTAGCCGAACGGTCTCTTCCGTGAACATCTCCTTAGTACAATCGTTGTCAGCATCGGCGGACTCAACGCCTGGCGATTGAATAATCATACGCCTTATGAACTCTACTCTTTCCCCTCTTCCAACGACAAAATCTTTAAGAATATGGCAAGGGGGTTGACAAGGGAATATAGGAATGTCTAACTGACCACTTCGTACGTGATATACCCCGCCTGATATTATGAACTCTTGTTTGGGGCGGCCTACAATGCTATTCTATAGCATCATGCAACCGCTGAACGCAGAACCCGACAAATAAGCCTTAACGGACGCTGGTCCATACAGTGAAACATTACCGACAACCTTTACTTCTCCTAGTCTATATGTGTCCACTGTAGCTGCAAGCATAGGTAACACAGGCAGCTCTACACTAACCTCATGGAACTTTAATGAATTAGAGTCTTTAATTACTGTTATGTGAGGTTGTTCAGTATACGATTGATCTATTAAAATTGATTTTTCTAAAAGGTTATCGTCAACTACTCGACAGCATACACTAGCGTTAACACCATCTACAGAAAAATCCAGCTGCAATTTTCCCAGTGATTGAACTGAATTGTTTCCGAACCCCTTGAGCGTAGATGGTAACTTATCATGAGTTAAGCCTAGCAGCAAGACTAAAGAATGTTTGACCAACGTAACTTCACTTCCAAAATCGATAAAAGCATCTATATCAACGTTATTTACCTTTACTTGTTTTATATACTTGGAGCTTGGAGAAGTATCTGCAATAGTCATTGTTTTTGAAGGTTCAATGCCACCAGCTCTATTGTCGACTTTTAGCATACATTTTTCCCCGGTATGTCCAATTTTATTACATTTTGAACACTTAACTAATGGCTTGGGGCACTGTAGGAAAGGGTGCCCTCGTTCCCTACAATTAAAACAAAATATGGAGCCAACCGCTTGGCTAGGCTTGCTTTGGTTATTTTTTGCATAATTTGAGCTAGTAGCGTTATTTTCGCTCCAAAACTTAGGTCTATTATAAATACGGTCAGATAAATGAGCATCTTTGTTGCTCATTAAAAACTGCAACAGCTGTTCCGGCTGTGAGCAACATAACGCTAACGCACTTTATTTCGTAGTCCTATCAGTAATGCCATGTATAATACAGTCGACTGCGCGCTTTCCTGCAATGTCACACTGGTTGAGTAAGGCAAGTTTTTCGTAGTAGTAAATTTCAATTGGCTCATTAAACTTGATTTTTCTTTTTAACATGTCCTCCAGGGTTTGACCGTAGTTCTAATCGCAAGGAAACGCACTTACTAATTTTTCTTGCCATTCTACCCCACGAGTACAATATGGTATTCAAGCTTTCATACCACACCTTCGCCAAACCCTGAAGTTTCTGTACCGCGAAGAGCACGATAGTCTTCTCGTCCCAGCCGTATACCATCGCGCATTCATTGACCTTACGTAACCAAATATCTATGCGTTGCCCTTTCGCAGAGGGGTCAAAATTAGGGAGAATATTCTTGTGATCGTTAGTCTTTGACATCAATGCCCCAGAAGGTGATGGCTGAGGTCCGACATTACTTTTAATTGATTTGACAATATCTATCAAGTTCTTAGTAGAAAAAGATGGTGTACGTGACCTTTTTTCCTTCGGCGCGGAGTCCTCACGTTGTCGTCGGCCCGCCCTCGGCGTAGCACTGCGATTGCGCTTACGGCGCCGCCTGCTCTGGCTGCGGGTGCGTCGACGACTGGCGCGGCTACGACTGCGGCTGCGACTGCGGCTGCCCCTCGCGTTTCGGTGCGGTCGATCTTCACGCCTCGAAGATGTTTTTTCGCGTTCCCGGTACAACTCGTGCTCCAAAGCTTGTAACCGCCTTCGCGTCTGCTCCAACTCGGTCTCCTTTCCTCGATGGTGTGAACTTCTATTAATCCTTCTGGACCTGCTACGGCTGCGTGTTCGACTACGATCTGCCCCAGTAGCAGCAATTGGAGTATGCAGCCGTCGCTCGCTTCCACGTTGACGTCCAGTCTCATTATCCATAATGTTAATCTCGTCGTTCCAAAAAGAAAAGAAATAGTATAAATTAATGAAATTGAATCATACAGTAAACTGCAGGCTCTTTTTTTCTATAGTAAAGATCTACAAGCTATATGCTGGTTTTGTTAAATCTCGAAACATAAATCTTAATAAAAATTGTTCGACATGCGTTTATGACAATTATGGACACGGATTTTTCAAATATCGATTTTTCTCGCAAACGGTGCATCGTAGCGCAAAACTAAGCGAATTTTGACCCCCCTTTATAAAACCTCCTTGGTGGTATGGTATGCATCTTTATGGATATAAGCTTACCTAAAAGGATAACCACCCGCTTGCAGAAAAAATCTCATATTGAAAAAGCGGCCATTTTGTGAACTCATAAGAAAGGAATTACTGACAAAAAGTAGACGGGTAAAATGTTCAAGCTATTTGTTTAAAATGTAGATTCAATGTTAATGTTCATATTTTTAACTATACCTTACAATTTTTATTTTATTGCAACCGCAATAGCATTAATATCAGTGTAGAAGGAAATATACGTAGGCGTGTACTTACGTTTGGTATCCCACTTCTGAAGTATAATAGAACTTGGGGTCTCAGGTTATACTTCCAATAAAACTCAGTCTTCAAGACAACCACGTGTATTTTAATGTTTTATATTTTAGCGTTTTTTATTAACGCTTAAATTTACTTAAGTAAAATTTTAAACACTGAAAAAAAAAATGTTGAAGCATTGTTGACTAAAAACATAAGCATCAAGCAATTTCGACGGTTGAAAGCCAGACCTCGGTAACCAAGTGGTTAAGGCAGCCGCCCGGAATGCGGAAGGTGCGTGGTTCGATTCCCGCCTGAGGTTGTCGTCTTTTTTCAGTGTTTAAAACCACGTGGATTCTCTCAGAGACGTCCGTTCTGTACAAAAACTCAAAACCCAATCCCCGCTCTCACATCGGCCAAGTGCCGCCATCTTTTTATTTTCCCTCCACTTTTACAAACTGACATTGACAGACAGACAGTATTGCCAGTCGGCAGAACAAAATTATACCTTTTATTGATTTTATGTTTCTAACGCATACAAATCAAATAAATTAACTTGAATTTTATAAAAAAACCCTACAATACGAAGGCAGAGGAGATCGTAAAATACGTGCGAGTGAAGTCCAACTTTTGTCTGAGGGTCAAGGGGTTGGAGTCACGCCACAATGTAAACTTTAACTCATTTGTGGTGAGAGTCCCGACCGACCATCTGTCGACCTTCATGAAAGAGGACTATTGGCCGAAAGGTGTCATGTTTCGACGATTCCGCGGCCGACTACCTGACAACGCGCAGCGTCACGCGTCGCCGTGAAATAGTGTAGTTTTTATAGTTATACTTTAAACTATTATATATGTTAGTCTGTAAGGTATTTAATTAATGGGCCTCTTTGTATTTTCACCATCTAGTACATTTTTTGTTGCCTGAAATAAAGAACTATTATTATTATTATCAATTCGCTGCTTATAAACGTAAGGGCCACAAGTCAAAATTAGGAATTTTACAGGAGAGCGCGTTGAAAATTTTCGTTAAATTTTTTGTTTGTTTTTTGGCACTCCTACTTTCAATGCTTTTGTGTCATGTATCATTTGCACCGTATTTTAAGTCCCTACCTCTTGTTTATTTCAACTATGTCGTAACTATAACCCAAAAATTACTAGCAGCACATAAGTCTCTTTAGCATATAAAATCTTCTCACAACTAAATTAATATTTTGAATAAAAGGCCACATAGAGAAAAAATAAAAATGTTTTATTAAAAATTTTCATTATAGTCTTGTTGGATAAAAACAATCTTATAATAAAAAATAGAACATACAACAAAAACTTTCTTTTGCTCATGGGCATTTTTTTAAATAATCATCATTTCAAATAAATCTTAACTTTTTATAACAAAAATAGTGTTTTGGCACCATACATAATAAGTGATAAACAAAAATAAATGCTTCTAAAACCTCAACCGGTATACATTCACACTAATTAAAGTGTAGGTAACAAAATAATTATAGTTTTCTATGCAATCATGATAATATTATATGGATAAATAAAAATTCTTGGTACTACAGCACTCACGCGTACCGTTAAAAAAGTAATATTTTTTACAGGCGGTTGCTAAATAATTACTAAATATCAGTTTCAATCATTAATGCATTTATAAAATCAGTCTGTGTCAAAGGCAACTATGTATTCGTAATACTTTGCTATCACACTTTTTCCTATTAGTTTAAGAATACACTGTGTTTTTGTTTCAGGAACTTTCAGTTTCTGTGCATATAATTTTTTGAGTGTCGTGGTCGCTACAGTGTTAGACTTAGCTTGTCTTCTGGTTAAAGCAGACACTTAAACTCTGCGTCGTCGTAAGAAGTCTTGGCTGGCTGGCTGAGTGTCGATGCTGGTTGTCTGAGCATCGACGCTGGGTGGCTTGGGTATCGATCTGGCTGACTGAGTGTCGACACTAGCTAGCTGAGCTTCAACGCTAAGTGGATGCGTATGGCTGAGTGTCGATGCTGGCTGGCTGAGCATCGACGCTGGGTGGCTGGGTATCGACATTGTCTGCCTGAGTGTCGATGCTGGCTGGCTGAGCATCGACGCTGGGTGGTTGGGTATCGACACTGGGTGGTTGGCTATCGATATTGGCTGACTGAATATTTATAGACATCCAGCATGACTGCTTTTTATAGCTGAGATACGGAAGCACCGTTTTAATATTGACCGGAAAAAAGAAGAAAAATGATTAACTAAATTATTTATATACTTACACCAAATTTTTATCTTATAAATGACGTAAATTAAGATCTAAAATTAACGTTGTTACTTACCTGAGCTCAATGAATGCATATTAGAAGCTCTAGAAGTCCTAGGCTTTGGTGAAAAATCGTGTGTTTTAATCGACCCTGTCGAATCAGTACCGTGTCTTTTTCACTTGTGTCATCAAATGAGATATCGAGATCAAAGCATATCTGACTATCTGTTATGGAATTAGTATCAACACCTACTGACTTACACGATGATTCGTTTAAACGAATCATCGTGTAAGCAGTAGGTGTTGGTTCGCAGTTAAATAAAGATAAAGAATGAGAATCATGCTCCTGTAAATGAATGGGTGAATTTTCGCTTTCCTTCAGTATAGGTAAACGTAGGTCTGGCTCTTGTTTTCGTGGATGGGTGGAATTGTTGGTTTCAGATAGAACAATGTTTAAAATTTTACTTGCTCTGCTGCTTATTCTGCAAGTGAAAAAAAAATTCTGAGGTGACGTCATAATAGCGCGCATCAAGTGGCGGTTGATCGCAACCCCTGTCGGGTCCCATATTCAACGAAGCGGACATAATGAAGCAAAGTATTTTTTTACTTAACAGCAATCCCAAGTATGAAAGCCTTTTGTCTTAAAAGAAAACTTCGCAAGCACAAAAATGTTATAAGCAGAACAGACGTTGCACAGAAACAACTCTTATGATTATAAAAATAATAACTTAAATAGGCATTTTTTTCATACTACACGGACACATGTCGAAACGTGGCACCTTTGTTTTAAAAATAGTTGTGTACTTACTTGTTTTTTATTAGCGAAACTGACATATTCACAAATGTGGCCCTGTTGCCCAAAAAATTCACTCGTGCACAAGTAACTTTTCGCGATGTCGGGTCGCAACTAAAAATATGGCCGCTTTGCTCTGAACTTAGCCATTATATCCGAAAATGCTAAAAGGGCGCATTCATAAATCTTTGATTAAGAGGCCGATTTTGATGGGTATCTTTGTGAAATATGAAAATATAGGTGATTCTGGTAACATTTTTATAGTAAAAGCGATTTTGGACAATTTCGATTTGTGGCCCTTTCGTTTATAAGCAGCGAATTGTGTTTTAAAAGCAGCGCCCCACCGCTTCATAAGTAAGTAAGTAGCTGTTGGTAAATAAACCGCCAATTTGGGTTTTGGGCAAGAGCACTGATGAGTGCGGGCGTGTGGCGGACTTCAGTTAGCGCCAAATAAAGCGGGTAAGTTCTCGCAACGGAACGGCCGGCGCGGCGGCGACCTAATGAATTAACGGCCATTACAGTTACGGCGAGCGATCGCCCTCCACTTAGAAATTCTTTTTAACATAGACTCAAGACTATATTTGGATAGGTTCTTGTTCAATTATCTTTTATAATTGTACACGGGCAAGTATTAAAACGCGTAAGTACAAGTAAGTAGTTGGAATTTACCCTTATTTAAATAGCGTTGCAGTTCGCAGGCGGTGAATATGGGAGCGAGTGTCGCCACCAATTTGAATCAATCTGTATCAATCAGGAACATTATATTTGCCGTAATCGGCTTGGAGGTGCGGTTTGTGAGCCAGCCATACCCCAGGGACACTATCGTGTAAATACGTAGGTTACTACTATATTAATAAAAGTACGTGTACTTTCATTTGCAGTTTTCATCATTGTGTAATTGTCAGGCATCACAATGGGGGTCAGTCATTCCTTGAATCCTGTCACGTCCAAGATGGCGCCGCGCCGGCCAGCTACCAGGTCAACAGCTCTTATATACTATAAAACACATTTGCATACTGATGCGACGTTATTGCCGAATAAAGCCACACCCGAATGCTGGGAGTGAATCCCCGCGCACTTTTTATTACAGAAGAGTTCAATGCGATAGTATGAGCGGAAGGGGGGCGGAAAGGGGGTGGGTGGGGCTCCATGCAACGACTGGGGTACATTTGAGTCTTTGTTGCTTTTTATGTATTCGACAACAACTTACTTCTTTCACAAAATAGTACTTGATAATAATAAATAATAGGGTATATCCATTGTGTTGATGTCTCTCAAGCAAGCTGGTGTATTAGGGAGCTCTTGCAACAGGTGTCGGCGAAAGGAGTGGACCAACTAGCTGCAGCCTTTTGCCGAGATGAAGCCTGCATTGAGCTGCCGCGCCGTTGTTCGGTATCTGGAGCCCCGTTACTTAGCTAATGAGCCCCCGCCCCCGCCGTCTGCAGGCGCTCACACAAACAGGCTTTATTAATTAGTGCCAATTATGCACTCACCACTTTGCCAGTGTGTTATGTGTGTTCAAATAGGCTAGTTGCATCCGAAAGTTTTTTTTGTACGGGATGAATAGAGATTTCTGTGACTTTAAAAAGTTGCTAATTAAGAATAATTTATTAACAAATCTTGTCATCTTGCCATCTTGCGCGTGTCGATCGCCGGCTTGGCAAGTCACTTACTTTTGCTCGGGCAGCCATCAAGTTGTGCTTGATTTTTGTTAATGTAAGCTTTGAAATAAATTGTTTATTGTCTAGAAATACTTTTTTATTATATTTCAGAAGATGAATAACCCCATCTTCGTTGAAAATTAAAGTTTAGAACTTTTATTCTGATTTGTTAAAATTATGTAAGCATTTGAGGTTAAGGTCAAATTAAGGTCAACTTTGAAGTTCCCGATCGGAGCGCATTAATGGTCATAGGCGATATACGGGGCGGGGGGCCACATTTTCATTATTTTTAAGCTAGGATGCACCGTTGTCGAGATTACTCAAATTATATCTTTGCATAACGAATTTTTCATTTTATATTTAAGTGTCAATACCTGTACTTACCCGTGCTACTACCGATGGTCCTACTGGTAGTACCACGGAATTTTTTTTTGCCCGTGGTACTACTATCCTGTCTGGTTTGGTTTTGGTCCACGGGAGATTTTACATTACTCGTGGTACACTTATCAATTTAATATTCCCTACAAACGTATTTCAAGGTATGCATAAGCTTTAAAAGTCGAGTGTTGTAGAACCTTTTTTTTTGTGTTTTTGTTTGGTTTTTTGTTTGTTTTGTTTTTCTTCTATTTTTGTTTTTCTTTTGCTTTTTTGTTTTTTTTTTTGTCTTATTCTTTCACAGCTAACCAGTACCATATTTGAAAAAGGTTCTACACTCGATTTTTCAAGGTTATGCGTACCTCGAAATACGTTTATAGGGAATATCAAATTGATAAGTAGTACCACGGACAATGTAAAATCTCCCGTGGTACTACCAGACAGGATTGTAGTACCACAAGCAAAAAAAAAATTCCGTGGTACTGCCAGTAGGGCCATCGGTAGTACCTACCACGGGTAAGTACAGGTCAATACACTTTGGTTATTGAGTGCTAATGGTAAGTTTTTGTGTGTTTCGAGTTACTGAGACGATGCAAATTTCAATAATAAAGATATAAGCAATTAGGTACGTCTTTATCGATTGTTAAATACTAGCAAGAGTATTTCTTTCGACTGTGAGGGTAGACTTCACAGTGAAGTGACATAATACCGCTCCGCTGGCTTGCAGCGTAAATCAAACACTAGAAAAAATTCTATGTGTGTCTCGGTAGCTTAGCGGTTAGAGCAGTGGACCGGCAATCCAAAGGTCATGGGTTCGAATCCCATTCGAGCTTCCTGAGACTGCTTGATTTTTTTTGTAGTAAAGATTTTATTCTATATCTTTGAAGCATTAATAATCATTAATAATAATTTCAATAATAAAGATATTTAGATACTTCTTAAATAAATGTAATAAAGTTTATGAGTCACTACATTCAATTTTGAAGAAATTACATACATAAAGAAAAATAAACTGCTGATCTCGCCTTAAAACAAAAATAGAAAACATGACATTTTTGAACAACATTACGATTTTTTTAATTTTAATACTTCGAACTGCCTCTCGTGCTTTCATTACTGCGTTTACCCGGTACAACCTCTGTGAGTGCAATTTTGAGCTCATGAAGCGTGATTGGGGGAAGGTTTCGTTGTTTTACGCATCTTTCTAGCTCGGCCCAAGCATGCTCGATCGGGCTGATATCCGGGCTGCGTGCCGGCCACTCCATACGAGTAATGTTTATCTCTTGAAGGCAGGCATTCAAAAACCAACCCGTATAAGGTCGGGCATTGTCATGCAAAAAATAGCATTCTCACCCAAATTGACCATAAATAGGCATTCCACATATCTTACGGTAGTTAAACAGCCGTTTTCTATGAACACCAGTTCTGTGCGACTCTCAGAAGAAATTCTGGCCCACACAAGTACAGGCCCACCACCGCACCGTAGGCTACCTTTTCTTCGATGCATGCTTGCTTGAATCTTTCCCCTGGTCTTCTATTTACTCTGTGTCATCCATCGTGCATGTAGAGCATACATTTTGATTCGTCGGAGAACATAACTTTTAAACAATCTTCAATAGTCCAATTTAAGTGGTTCTGGACATATTATTTTAGTCTTGAAATACGATGCCCACGCTCCAGTTTAGAGCCGTTTGCAGATCTAAGTGGTTTCAAGTTAACTTCAGCAAGTCGTCGTCTTACTGTCCAGTGTCCATGAGCTTGAGTTACTTCCTCCGAGGCGTCGAAACGATTTGTAAGTTCAGTTCCTGTGAGAAAGCGATTACGAAGCATGGTGTTCACCTAGTATCGATCTTCTCGTGCTGTGGTACACCTGGTTCTGCCTGTTCCTGGTTTGCGTAGGTTAGAGTAAGTTTCCTTGTAACGTAGGAGAACTCTTTGTACTGTTCACAGCGATACACCGACAGTCCTGGCTGTATCGCGCTGACTCCGGCCGGTTTCCAGCATTGTGAGAATTCTGGTGCATTCTTCAGGTGTAAGCGACATGATTACAGCTTGAATAATAAATATTGAACATTATCAACATGGTTCATTAACTAAGAAGTTTTAGTACCTTTATTTAAGAAGTAAGTATTTAATTGTCTATTAAACACAGTTTGTTTCATTAAGCTAGCATTCTTAGTTTCCGAGATTATTTAAGTGACCCGGATTCATTGCTCTCGAGTGTAGTATGCCAATTATGCCTTTTATAGACTTTGGTAGCGAGGTATCTCTGATGCGACAAACTGTGGCATCCTTCTTGGGTTCAATATGTAATCATTCTCCCATATCATTGAAGGGTTTCGGATATCATGTTGTTAGTTCTATTGGTGGGGTCAAAGTTAACCTTTGTGTCGATGACGTTAGTGCCGATGTTTTGTGTCATGTTGTAGAAGATAGGATCCTCGATTCACCATTTGATAGGGCAGACTTTTATGGAGCAGTCTCACGTGCTAGTTTTTAAGAACTCGGACGAACTGAAATTCTTAAATGAAAGTGATGAAACTCTTCTTCCACGTTTTGATGACTTAGAGAAACAAAGTGTTAGTGTAATAAATTGTGCGAATGTTATGTTGTACGGTGCGGCTGTTGTTAAGGCATGTGTTAGTGACATAAATGATGGGCACGTTTTGATTAACGGGAAGATTATAGGGAGACCTAATCAAGAGTTAACAGTTACCGGTGGGGCATATCAGGTTAGGAAGGGGAAAGTATTTGTTCATGTCGCCACAGTGTCAACCTCCTATCAATTATATGGAGGCAATGTTATAGGCAGAAGCGTTATGTTCTTCTTCAAATAATACCTCAACTGAGAACGTACCCGCTGATCTAGATCTTAGTCACGTAAAAAAAAAATGATTCATGATCACACGCTCCGAGAAACAAAGACTGATAGATCTTCTGTGTAAATATAGACATTGTTTTGTTGGGTCGCTGAAGGGATTAGGATCTACTAGTATGACAGAGATGCAAATAGAGTTAAATAGTTATCGTCCCGTCATTTATAGGCCTTACCGCTTGTAGCATAAGGAACGAGAGCAGGTAAGGTTGACCACATCGGCCGAATCAGGTAAAATTGCCTCTTACCCCGCGGGTAGTAAGGCTTTTTGGTCTGTTGCCCTATCTAGCCAATCGAACTTTCGCTGTCCGTCATTGCCTCCCATGTTGAAGCCCGATGGTTTGCTGGACATACCGCAGTAGAGAAGGCGAACTTGTTTGCCTCTTTCCTTGCGTCCAATTCGCATCTGAATGCTGGCAGTCTCTTTCCACCTGTATTACGTCACTGCGGATCACAATACCTTAGGTCCGCATTTACCAAAAAGAGGTACTTAAGACACTTCGCACTTTAGATGTGAACAAAGCCAGTGGGCCTGACGGCAACCCTGCAATTATTTTCCCCGCGTCAACCCCGAATACGCAGAAACAATATTATAAGCTTCTGATTAACCGTACCCATCGGTAAAGAATCTGTCTCTGAATACGCAAGTCCAATAATTTTAGTTCGGAAGAAGGACGGCAAACAAAGACTTTGTGGCGATTACAGGCTTTTGAACTCGGTTACTGTGAAGAAACGATACCCAATGCCAGTCATCGAGGACGAGATCGCTAGACTCTCGTGGCAGGCGTACTTTGTCACTCTAGATTTGGCTTCCGGGTACTACCAGAGGTAGCTATCTCAGAGGATTCTAAACTATTAAATCAGAGGATTCTAAACCATTTAATCGTTCGTAACCCTGGACGGCCAGTACTAATTTAACCGTATGCCGTTCGGGCTTGCCAATGCACCAGCCATTTTCCCGAGGGTAATGAACAAAGTATAAAGATCTGCTAGGTTTTTAGAGGCAACAGCTTACATCGATGATGTTCTCATTATATGAGACTGCGCATTGCCCGATGGTGGTAACTCTTACAAGAATTACAGTGCTCCGTGGAATATCGCGCCGGTACAAAGATGTCCGCTTTTTCACGAAATTCGGTGATTGATGATGACACGAATGATTCTGGCAAAGACCAGTATCCCAGCATAATGGTTATTGCTAAAGATGATTCAGACGTTACAGTTAGGGGACACCGAACTTGCAAGGATCCGTGATATATTGACATCAGAATTGATGCTGATGGGTTGAAGTACATAAGAGACAAATATTTAATTAAATACGACAAATTTTATAGATGTCTGGATGGTAAAAGGACTAAACTTCGTTGGGTAGTGCAAAAGGGTGCAAGGTGGCAGATCTGCAGAATGAACCATGATAAGAATGTCCAGGTTTGGTAAGAAATATGTGAAAACTTTCCTCGAATGCGCATATTCTAAGAATACGCTGCGTATATCGACTACTTTGGACCGTTCGTGCATTGAAAGAGGGGAAATTCTTACCTACTCGTGATAGTAGATGCTTTTACGAAGTTTATACTTATTAGGCGTAACACCAAGACTCTTTGCATATTTAGGAATGTCTTTTACATATTTAGGAAATCTGACCGTATTATTAGCGACCGCGGTACCTCTTTCACATCCTACGCATTTAAGAATTTTTGCAAAGAAAAGGGTACATATATCATATCCTAAACACGGTAGCTAGCCCATGGGCAAGTCGAGCGATGTAACCGAACGATCCTAAATTCACTAACTGCTCAAAATTTCAATTTTGATGACAAAGATTGGGACGACAAAGTAGGAAGGGTTCAGTGAGGGATGAATAATACTCATCAGAAGATGGACCGGACACGGACCTAAAATTATTTCAGAAATTAACTTTAAATAAAAAGAGATAATAAATGAAACTCGCGAGAATACCGATTTAGTTGAAATACAAGAATCTGTTTTTTTTATATAGCAGAAGGAGGCAAACGAGCAAGCGGGTCACCTGATGGAAAGTAATCACCGCCGCCCATGGACACCCGCAAAACCAGAGGAATCGCAGGCGCGTTGCCGGCCTTTAAGGAAGGAATAGGCTCATTTCTTGAAGATCCCTAAGTCGTAACGGTCCGGAAATACCGCCGCCAAGAGCTGATTCCACAACACTGTAGTTCGAGGCAAGAAATTTCTTGAAAAACATACAGTAGTAGACCGCCATCCATTAAGGTGATGTGGATGGAATGACAGTCGATTGCGTGTAGTGCGGTGAAGGAGTAGACTGTTAAGGATAAGAATAACGAAGAACAAGAAAAACAAAAATTAAACTACGATTAAAACCGGCGCCCTGCTCGTGTCTATTATGAAGGAGAGTTAGTAAAGAAAAAGAACTTCGTTTGGCAATAATTGGCAAAGTAAGAAGTTAGTGCCGCCATACATAGGGCCCAAAGAGTAGTCGCGTTACTCGGCAATAACCGATATAGAGTTGCTGCCATGCCTGGTCTTACCAGTACTAAAAACAAGCGCAAAACCACCGTGGCTTTCGATCGAATGTTGCCTTGGGTACACGTGGCTGCTTTAAATGTTAACGGAAATGAAGATAAAAGTAATAGGACGATAACCTCGATAGTGATACAACTTAACTGTTATCCAATAAACTGTTTCTGTATTTGTTTTGCGATTTTTATAATATTTCTTTAAATGAAGTCATGTTAACTATACATAAGTGATATTAATGATTTAATGGGTTGTTTGGTGTATCCATCAATTAATTATACTGATTGTGTTTAATTGTCCTATAAAATTAGATAATAATAAATGTGAAATAAATGAAGGGCTAGCATATATCAGCATTGTGAGGAAGGACTTACCTGTAGTAATGATGACTTGCAGAAAGTAAGGGCTAGCATGGCATCATTGTTACGAGGATTGATTGTATTAGTAGTATGCTAGGAAAAGGACTTAAATTAAAGGATTAATTAATTACTTACCTGTTGATAGTAGAAGGCCTCTCGCCTTCGTGCCTCTGTTGTGAGCGGACGTGTGTAGCGCAGCTCTGTAATAAGTTCTATTTTCGCGTGAATTCTAGACGCAAACGGCGCCCCACCGCCATTGTAAAGGTACTGTGCAGTCTGTCCCTTTCTCGCTACGTTACTACCTGCTGTCCGCGAACGCGGCAAGCGACGCCAAACAGAGACGGACGACACAATAATAATTGCTTTCTCGACCACCGTTGTTCGCTCCTGCGTTTTCGTTTGATAATATATTTTATAAAGGGCGGCTTGATAGCACGGACAAGTGCGCCTGCGATGAGTACACACATAAAAAATCGCTTTCGGCATCGGCATCTAATGTCAGCGAGATGGAAAATGAAAGGTCTCCACTAAATTTTGTTTCACTTCGATCAAAGAGAATGAGAGATGAAGATATACCGGCTGAACTGGAAAGTTTAAAAATGAAATGAGGGAGTTATTTAACTTATTCATGTTCACCCAACAAAATCTTGAAAGGGATCATTAGTAATTTAAAAGAAATACAGCAAACAAACCACAATATTGACTCTTCGATCGCTTTGTTGACAAGTCAAAATGAGGAATACAAAAGAAAAATAGAAGCGCTCGAGTAAAAACAAGAAAAAAAAGAAAAGAGAATAAAGACAGAGAGTAGATAAAGAATAGTAAAGGAAGGCTTGCTAACAGCGTCGCTAAACAAGGGTGGGAGTCAGACATTAGATAAAGAATAGTAAAGGAAGGCTTGCAAACAGCGTCGCTAAACAAGGGTGGGAGTCAGACATTAGATAAAGAATAGTAAAGGAAGGCTTGCAAACAGCGTCGCTAAACAAGGGTGGGAGTCAGACATTAGATAAAGAATAGTAAAGGAAGGCTTGCAAACAGCGTCGCTAAACAAGGGTGGGAGTCAGACATTAGATAAAGAATAGTAAAGGAAGGCTTGCAAACAGCGTCGCTAAACAAGGGTGGGAGTCAGACATTAGATAAAGAATAGTAAAGGAAGGCTTGCAAACAGCATCGCGCTAAACAAGTTAAACAAGTTGTTTCACTCAGTCAGGCTGCACATGTGCTTAGGTGCTGAGCCTTTAGCCAGTTAGTCGCTTTTACGACACCAAAGGAAAGAGAGGGGTTGGTAGTATTATTTAGATGAGCCCATCGCCGCTCTATGCTGTTGGATGTATGTGCAGGCTTTAGTCCGTTAGTCCCCTTTTACGAGAACCAATGGAAGGGAGGGGTTGGTAGTATTATTTTGATGAGCCCATCGCCGCTCTATGCTGTTGGATTTATGTGCAGTCTTTAGTCCATTAGTCGCCTTTTACGACACCGAAGAGAAGAGAGGGGTTGGTAGTATTATTTTATTGAGCCCATCGTTGCTCTATGCTGTTGGATGTATGTGCAGTCTTTAGTCCGTTAGTTCCTTTTTACGACATCGAAGAAAAGTGAGGGGTTGTTAGTATTATTTTGATGAGCCCATAGTTGTTCTATATTGTTGGATGTATGTGCAGTCTTTAGTCTGTTAGTCGCCTTTTACGACACCGAAGGGAAGAGAGGGGTTGGTAGAATTATTTTGATGAGCCCATCGCCGCTCTATGCTGTTGGATGTATGTGCAGTCTTTAGTCTGTTAGTCGCCTTTTACGACACCGAAGGGAAGAGAGGGATTGGTAGTATTATTTTGATGAGCCCATCGCCGCTCTATGCTGTTGGATGTATGTGCAGTCTTTAGTCCGTTAGTCGCCTTTTACGATACCCAAGAGAAGAAAGGGGTTGGTAGTAATAAAAAAAACTTCTAAAAAAATAAGGTCTAATCATTGCTACTATATACCTACCATTTTTCTACAGAAGAAACCTACGTCTAACCTACATAATAATATATACAATTAAATTGATACATATTCGCTTTTAATTGGTAATTTTTAAATATTTTCTGAGCTACATTTATAACCAGCAACTTAACTAATACATCACGCCAAAAATATTTTTCCCACTAACTCGGGTAACAGTTGAGCAGCTGGTAACAAATTTTTCACGCACACTAGCATCCTTGCATATTATCATAAACACACTACAATAATGAGTTGCCTCATTTACGGAGCTGTGGTTTATAGGTAGCGCGGTATCTAGATGAGCGCAGCGAGGCCAATCATTCATCTATGCTTATAGCATAATCCACGGAATCAACTTATGAGCGAAACAATCGACTTAAATATCTGGACGTCTTGTCTTTACATGGATTGCTCTCGGGCCACTGTTTACCGACTAGGATAAACAACTGTCTAGATCATGTAATGTTTAAATTCGATAAACATTGCACTTCTGCTTTGGTTGCAGTTTTAAATACATCAATAACATCATGCGATGGTAGCGCTGTGTATGTTTGGCGAGTCTGTGGATCAATCGCCAAAACAAAGATTGAAAGCAGTAGTTGACTATGAAAATTTATCTAAAACGCTTGCTACTGTGGACTTTACACGTTGTAACATCTATAACGACCCTAATTCTCTGGCGGATGCCCTGATTGGACTAATCAGAGAAAACTTGTTAAAGAATACAAAGGTGAAATCAATTTCTAGTAACAAGAGATTATTAAAACCATTGATGATCAGTGGGGCTCTACGCTGTATTAGACTCCGTAACAAAATGCAATTGAAATTAAGATTAGAGCCACACAACGAAATTTTAAAAATAACGTTTAAACGCTATCGCAATTATTGCGTAAACATAATTAAAAAGTTAAAGCGTCAATATAATAGAAAAAGAATAGATGACTCGGCAATGAATTCTAAAAAGCTTTGGAGTACAATAAACGATATAACTCGATTTGAAGCCCGTAAAATTCCTAGTACTAATCTTCTTGTTCATTCAGTTCACCCACTTGATGTAGTAAACAGAGTTAATAATTTTTTTGTAAACGTTGGTAGAACCTTGGCTGAAGAAATTACTGTTCCGCACCGTCGCAGACCGGTCAGTGTTGATTCCCGGGTCTCTTCTTTTGTACTGCTTGATACTGACTGGAAATTGGTATCAGAGGTCTCCCTCCTCTCTCCCTGTTTAAGAACTATCTCTCTGAAAGAAAACAAGTGGTTAAAATTGACACTTTCAAGAGCAACGATGAGACTGTTTCGGTGTCGCTTAAGGCAGTGTTCTTGGCCCGACACTCTTCTTGGTATACATAAACGGACTATGTAATCTACAAAACATTGGAGAACGGGTTTTTTGTTACGCTGATGATACTGCTCTTGTATTTTCTGACCGCTCTTGGGAAAATGTGAAATCTGCAACTGAGTCGGGTTTTGTTGAGGTACATAATTGGCTAACCACAAATCTTCTGACTCTAAATTCTGTTAAAACTAACTATATTTGTTTCACCCCAAGTTTAATAACCCAACCGTCTGAGGATTTCCAAATAAGAATTCACGGGTGCAATAACTATATATCTGGAAACTGCAACTGCCCTTGTATTCGAAAGGTAACCAATACTAAATATCTAGGGGTTCTAGTGGACCAACGACTATCATGGCATTCGCAAATTGAGTTGGTTTTTGAACGGATACGCTCAAATGGATTTTCAAATCCCTGCGCTACGTAATGCATAGTGAAGTTCTTAATAAGATATACATTTTCTTGGTACAATGCGTAATTACATATTGCATTCCTGTGTGGGGTGGAACTACTAAAAGTAAAATGCTGGAACTTGAACGGACACAAAGGTCACTCATAAAAATCATGTATTTTAAACCTTTCCGATTTCCTACTCAGGATCTTTATAGGCTCTCTGGACTATTAACTATAAGGCAGTTATATCTGTTGAACATAATGCTTGCTTTACATAACACCTTGCATTTTGATCCCATTAAACTAGCCAGAAGAAGAAATGACATTGTGGCTCATTCGCTTCCAGTACGCACCAAGTTTTCGAGACGTTAATATCCCAGTCAAAGCACTTACATTTATAATACTATAAATCGTAGACTAGAAAATAACATATACCCATTGTTGAAGCATGAGTGCAAAGAAATATTAACAGACTTAATAAAATCCTTAAACTATGATGAAACCGAAGCCATTTTAAACAGGATAGGTTAACATTCCGACATTACTATCATAAAATTGAACTCACATTATATTTATAATATTCATCATACTAGATCTTACAAATATAATTATATCGATGTTAAGACACAAACACACTCACACACATACACACACTCACACACCACACACACTTACACTCACACCACACACTCACATTCACACACATTTAGCTCCTAAGTAACTTAGCTTAAAATAAGGATACTGTAATCTTAGCCCAATATTGTTACTGGCACTAGGCTAAGAGCGAGGCACACCCCACTACAAGTATTTGTATTACTCTCTGGGGTTGTCTCACTTCTAGTATGTTTATTTATTTGGGAAATAAAACAATTTTTATTTATTATAGTGATGCCTTGCAGAAAGGAAGGGCTATCATGACATCGTCATTGCAGGAAGAACTTGTCTATTGATAATGATGGCTTGCAGAAAAGAAAGGCTAGCATGACATCATTATTGTAAGGATTCTGTATCGTTAATCAACTAGCAATAACATTTCTTATTATAAAAATGTACCTATATATTGTAGGAAATCACAGAAGAACTTATGTAATCAATCATAGAAGGATTTGTAATAATTAAACTATTACTGTAACTGTAAGGATAAGAATAAGAATATTTTATTATGCATGAATGCGGTACAGTAACGTTCTTAATCTAAAGAACAAGTGCAAGACACATTCACCCAGTTTGGGCATGCAATATCGTAGTAATAATGGAGTTACTATTAATAATTTATAAAAAAATCAAATTAATATAAATTTCAATTAAGTATTACTATTAGATATTATATAAAATTTCAACATTAATTCTATTTACGATCGGTATTTGATGTCTGGAAATGACTTGACAAGCCGAATGAAGGTTATGGGACCGATAGTCAGCGTGCATGGGAACATGCACGACGACGGATGGTCGAATGTAAGGTTCTATAGTTCCAAATTCGTTAATCGATTAACGTTATTTTACTGGCAATACTAATAGTGAAAAATGAAAGAAAATCGCCATCTTGGCGCGTGTCGATCGCCGGCTTGGCAAGTTACTCACTTTTGCTCGGGCAGCCACCAAGTTGTGCTTGATTTTGTTTAAGGTAAGTTTTGAAATAAATTGTCCATTTTCTAGAAATACTGTTATATTATACAAGATCGCCACGAATATAAATATGATTGACGGTAGGCAAATAACTTCTAACTATGAGACGACCAACCAACACCACAGTCTCCCGTGACCACGGACCCTGTAAAGGGTTCGAAACGTCAGGATATAAAAAGTTATGTAATATAGTAAATTAAACGCGAGTTAGTTCGTAAAAAAATGTTTCATTTCAATGTGTAGTGTTTGCTTAAACCTCAGAAAACAATAAGTACACTATGAGTTTGCAATGCCAATGTTGTTTGCTGTAGATGTAGATTTAAGCTATCCATTGTTGTCGAACTGTATGTGTTTAACATTAATCATTATAATTAACCATGACCGATCCGTGTAACGAAACTAGCGCGGGCCAGTAAACTATGTCTGTCTTTTGTAGGAGGTTCGACTGTTTTATGGTGTGAGGGCGTAATTATAACATTTAACCCAGAACCAACCAAACCCAACCGTAAGGGAGGCTTGGGCAAAAAGCATAGGCTGGGTGAGAAGGATATATATAAGAATGATATTTATAATCATAAAATAGTTCTTTTAGTTGGTGTTGGAGACCAGCAATGCCAACCTATTTTGTACTTTTGCCTTTGTACTTTTTATATTACTTTTTAAGAGAATTATTTAAAACTATAGTTAGTTGACAAGCAATCGTCTTTTATTAAACTCAACATTGGTGTCAGAAGAAAAGGAATTATAAAAAATTGGGTTAAAAACCTTAAAATAATTACCTGCCAACGTTAGTGCCACGCCGAGGATCATCTGTACAATCTCAAGCCTTAAAAATCGGGGATCTAGTCTGTATAGCTGACGGGACTCTACCAAGACAGTGCTGGCCTAGAGGGCGAATAGTTCAGATATATCCTGGAAAGGACGGCATAGTAAGGGTAGCGGATGTGACCACGAAAGGGGGTGTCTTGCGTCGTCCTGTCAGGAAGCTGGCATTGTTAGTCTCCTCCTGATTCAATTGGTGTCCACACCGTCGGGGGCCATGTTGGCGACCAGCAATGCCAACCTATTTTGTACTTTTTATATTACTTTTTAAGAGAATTATTTAAAAATATAGTTAGTTGACAAGCAAACTTCTTTTATTAAACTCAACAGTTGGCGTGACTAGACGCGTTACGCCGGTAGAGTGTGCACCGGCGGCGCCACGGCATCGGCAGCGCAATCACAACAAATCACGCGAGTACACTGGTTGTGGACATAACAACATTTTGGTTGTTTTTATTACGATTTTTGGCAAGGTTCGTGTATCTACTTTTGATGTTGCGCAATTATGTATTACTTATGAATAATACTCATGCCGTCTTTCGTTTCTAGAGGATAATTTTAAACCATTTTGGCAAAAGGGAAATATGTCTTTATGCTGATTTGCCAATAACAATGGGGCTACATTTGTAAATAACCAGTCAGTTAAGTACGGGCAGAATGAGTGTTTAGCAATGTTAGTAGCCTTTCCCTGTTGTACGGTGCGTGGGCGTGTGAGCCGCGGCGGACGCTCGGCCGGCCGCCGCCCCGCCGTCCGCCCGGCCGCCGCCCGGCCGTATTTACATACACGCCGCTCCCAATTACGCGGACTAATCTGTGCTTGACAAATGCTAATACTAGTAAAGTTACGAAACTATTTGATTTACTATCTGCTATCTATTTCTTGCAGGCTGCGGTAATGAAAAGGTTCAGCAAAACATTATATTTACCTATCTACACTATTATTATAATTTTTATTTATTTTATTTTTATTTTGTTTATTAAGGAAAACTTACTGCTTACATAATTATGCATTATACACGTAAAGTAAATATTCAAAAGCTAGTTACAAGTTTCCACAGAAAAAATAATAATAATAGCAGTACACAACCAAAATTGGAGCCGCACATTACTCACATGCTCTCTGCAAAACAAACATAATCGCAGTATTAAGTACTACCTAAGATACTCTCTATAAAGAGGAAAACAAGCTTTTGTTCGTAGGTTTGGATGTAGGAGGTAATTTCCGAAATTTTCCAGTGCACACAGGCTGTACTTATATTATACCCAAGCTAAATCGCACGACGCGTCGAGCGTACGCGTACGAAAAACCCGTACTTATATGCGGGAGAAGTCGCAGGTGGTCTGCTAGTTATTTATAAAATTATAAAGTGTTAATAACCTGTAGGTACCTTCTTTGTGTATTATTTGAGTAATTCGGATTATTATCGTTTACTATTGTTTAGGAAAATAATATTCAATATTTACGGAAAATGAGACACAGCATGAGATCGCATCGCATAGCAATATTGTCAGAAATATTCAACAATCATAATGATTAGCTGTCACCGGGAGCGGCGCGGCGCGACGGACCATGGGCGCGACAGATGCCGGGGCGGCGGGCCGCGACTCAATCCCGGCCGTCCGTCACCCGCGCCAACCCGCGCCAACCCGCGCGGCGGCGGCCGGCCATATCCCGGAGGCGGCTTGATTGGCGCGAATGCGTCACTGTCGCGGCCGCGTGTGCCCGACGCGCATAAGTCACCGCGCCGCGCCGCCAACTACTAACAAATACTCAAGCGCTCATGATGAGAAAAGCTTTATATTCAAGCTTCAACAGTATTTTAATATTCATACATTTTATCACTGTTTAGTTTAGAATGTTCTAAGCGCGAGGAATGTCAATATAAACGTACATTAATTAAGCTGAGAGGTTCCGAAGTCCGCGAGCCCTGCTCCGTGCACAATGGCACTTCGATCACGGCCGGCGCCGCGGCGCGGGCTAATGTCCAATCAGCTATTCAATACGAACGAGACGGCCGGTCACGCCGCGCCGCCCTATAAATCATGGCACAAACGCTAATCATCGCAGCTTCCGACGGAATATGCTAAATTGAAATGATGTGCCGCGCCGCGCCGCCGCCGCCGCGCCGCGCTCTAAGCGGATTATGATGACGGACGTTTATATTCAATATGGGCGTCGGACGGCCGCGGCCAACGCGCCCGCTTATGGCCGCTTAAGGACAAAATATGGGCCCACATTACTCTTTATTGACTGTAAAATATGACTCGCTTAAATGGGGCCAAGTGCGCTGGAGGCCACTCGATCCACTTATGGGAACCTGGCAAACAGATGTTTTTATTTAAATGAACTAAAATATTTGCAATAAATCCTTTAGCCAGAAAGTAGTGCCTAAATCAAGTTGTTATCAGACATTAATAAATTGTTGATTTACTAAAAATCAAACCTCTCTAAAAACCACCGGTCATGCTGTCGGCGCAATGAAAAATGGACGCCACGCGTCAACGCGTGAATTATTAATATAGTGACCAACATGTCGTAGCTATGTACCTAATACCATCTATTAATAATACGTAATAAATCTATATAAATAAAATTCAATTGCCATGAATGTTTGTTCGCGCATCACTTCATAACGGCTGCACCTATTTGGCAAATTCTTTTTTGTAAGTAGTGTTTGTAATTGTCAGGATAAGATTTGTATTACATATTTTTTTTGGAAATTCGCGGCGTACGGGCCCACGCGGGCGAAGTCGCGAGCGGGTCGCTAGTGTTGAATACTTTTCTTTGTTGTGGTTCCCTGCGCAGCTGTAGTTATAGGTCACTATCAGCAAAACATAATTTATACATGTGTTGTTATTGGGGCAGATGGAGCGGCGCATGCATGTAATTGGCTATTATTTTCCGTGATCCGAGACGCGCCCCGCCGGCCGGCGCGGCGGCGGCGGCGGTGGCGGCTTACGACAAGTATTTTCCAATAAACAAAACGAGTCCTGGCGGTAGAGAACTATGACGTTACTTTATCAGAAAAGTCGGTTCGGTGCGGCGACACACCTCTGTAAATATAGAGATAAGTTACCGTTAAGTTGTCGGGAGAGAGCGGATGAAACGTTATATCAACTCACTTCGCAACAGAGCCAATAGCTTACCAGAGAGCTTTGAATATTCAAATAAAATCTGTCTGGCCGTCCCTCGCTGCAGGTGCCACTTGCTTTAATTCGCTCGCAGATTGCCAAGGCACATATTTAAGGCGATTAAATAGCAATACTGCCGCTCCGGCGTCTGATTGGGAATTCGTTCAGTCGTTGTTTGTAGCGCACCGTCGCCGAATCGGCGCAGCACTTCGCCATATTATGTCCGCCCGGTCCGCCCCGACGCTGTGCTTGGGCGCCCGGCCCGCCGAGTGCGCGGATCGCTCTTTATTAAAAAAAATCACAGATTTCGCAGTCCCCGCAAGAATCGGAGCTTTGAAAATGAATACAAAAATTTACGAAAATTTTATTTTGAATAACACATTCCACGTTGAATATTAAGAAATTTTTATTGAGATATACTTCCCTAAAATTACACAACTACATTACTTACAAGTTGAATTATAACATACGAATGTATAACAGTGTTACACTGAACAACACAGAGATTAACATTTTCTTTTCATTTACAATCTAAGTGAAATTCATTCATCGCGATGAATTTCTAGAATTTCACTTTGATTTTCGAAATTGCAACTCGAATGCACTTCTCGCCTGCATCCGCATCTTTTAACACTATACCATGACGATCGATCAATAATCATAGAAGCTACATCAGCTTTTACATACAGAAATACCCGTTTTTCTACAATTCCAAATCTAAAGGGACCACCTAGGTACAGGTCACAATTATTAACCGATTCTCAAAATTTTTCACCATTTTGTAGCTAAACTAATACCCTAGGATCCTTTTTATTTTTTCTCAAGTCTGTTTTTTTTCGAAATATTTACTATTTAGTAAACAAACACTCCCAAAATTTTTTTTCACATGTTCCAAAATTCCAAAAAAAGTTACAACCGATTTTCGAAATTTTAACGCTCGTACGTGTCTCGATAAATTCGTCAACTCTTGTTATTATTTGCATGTCGATCATCCGAAAATCCTCGGAGCTATGGCTAATAATACGTCTCAGGCGATTTGCATCTAATAACCATTTTCAATGGTAATACAAGTAAGAGATTTGAGTAGCGCAGTACCTACGTGTATTACATTAAATAGCCCGCGTCCATTCGCTAATAAAGGTGCTCTTTTTCGTAACAGTGATTGGTCACTACTTTCCATTTGTTTTTCGATATGCCTGGTCAGTTGACGATTAAATTTAAATCATACTCGTATATACCATTATAAAACAATGGGTTATGTAAATACATCAGTAAAGTGTGTAAGTATGTGTAAGTTCACATAATAAGGTAAGGGTAACACGCGTAAATAAATAGTGCTGTGCCTCGTTAAGGAAGGCGGATCAAGGGTTTAACAGGTAACCCGAAGCCGTGGGACGCTTTATCACCCAACGGTGGACCCAATTACTTGGAGCCGTCTGACAAGCTTGAGGTCACTCGGCGACCCCCGCGCCCGCCCCCGCGCCCGCCCCCGTGCACACTACACAATCTTTTTTCACAAATTTAAAATTACATTAAGTACCTTCCTTTATTTATTTATTTATTTTCAAAAAACAATATAAACTTACAGCATAATCACCCAACACGCTAAATGCTAGGTACATCATAAATGAAAAAAATATATAAAAACACAAATACAAAAGAAAAATAATAAATATAAAAGATAAAAAATTATATATTACAAACTTAGGGGCTTATATATGACAAGTGCAACTTACATCTATTTATTAAACTGGTAATGTGTCTGTGAATATATCAGCATCATGGACCTTATTGAAAAAATCATTTGAGAACTTTATCGCGCGTGGCCTACCTACTGTTGGACGGTTTCTAAAGTGGCAAATGCGGAGATCTAGAGAAGCGAAGAAATGGTGGTGCCGCCGACCAACACCTCGCATGTAATTCTGCGGAACGTATAACCCTATATGCTCTGCAGCTGCCGGATTATTCACGTAATTCCGCAACAAAAGACAGTAGTCAATGAATAGTCGCAACTTTCTCCTCAGCCGCAAAGTGTCCAAGCCCACCATGCCTGATTTGCCCAGAAGCTGACTAAATAAGAACCTGGAAAAGTTAGTACCGGGTCCAGCGGTGCCTCGTGTGATTGTAGCTTTTGTTGAATCACGCGACAACTTATGACGTACTTATGGAGGTTCTTTCTGGGCGAGTGATGCGTTCGCGCAGTGTGTAGTGCGAGTTACTACTAGTTAGCCACCCGTCTTGTGTACTCAATCGTTCTTGCTAATAGGTAGGTACCTATTGACGCCACGGGATATTCAACACGGTTTAACGTTAAATGGCCCTGATGAACATAGCAACGTCGGTCAGTATTCAGTGTCTACAACCAGTGGCGTTTTGTTACGTGTTAAACAAATCAGGTAATTTATGGAATGCGTAGTTTAATGTCATTTAAATGAGCGGATTAACGCCTTGGGCGGTTGCGTTATTACCTGCTGCCTGTTGCTAACAAGATGTTAGTAATCGAGTTCTAAGAAATCTGCGTCCAGATCTCAGCCACCTCGCCCCCGCTCCCGCCGCTGCCACCGCTGCTCAATTGATATCAACAGGAACTCCGAGTAAACAATTCATGTATTACTAAGGTTTCCATCAGAACGATCATGCTTCACCTCCTGCGCCCGCTTCCGCTTCCGCCTCCGCCCCCGCCCTCGCTCCCGCGGCGCAGCTTCCGCATAAATGTGCAGATTATTTCACGAACGGTGTATTAATTCAGACGGAGGCCTGGCGGAAGAGGTAATGCGCTATTGTATTGCAACTTGTGTGTTTAATTAATTTGTATTTGCTGGGACAGAACGAGATACTGCTGTCTGCTACCTGTTAATGTTCAGTAGTCAGTCGGCACAAGAGTATTATATACTCGAGAGCAATGAACCTGGGACAATTAAAGAAACCTAAAAATTCCAGAAACTAAGAATGCTAGGCTAGCTTAATGGAATAAATTGTGTTTAATAGACAATTAAATACTCCTTAAATGAAGGTATTAAAACTTCTTATTTGAAGTTATGTCATAAAAATCAAATTTTAAAAAGAAAGACTTTGAAAGATGGAACTACAAAATACTGCATTTGTTTTTGCTATTGTTTCTAAAGAGTAAGAGTTCAATAGTTGAATAGTTAAATTATGTTTTAATTTTTACTAGCAAAGATTTGTCTATTGTTTTTGTTATTACTGTTTATTGTTTACTCAGTTGAAAAGACAATCACAAAACAGTATATATTTTTTTTTAAATGCTCAGCCCGGCAAATGACCCCACTCCACCTGATGTTAAGTGGAAATGAAGTCCAGGCGCGAGGACAACTGGTGCAGCGTAAGAGACGTAGCATCAGTCACCCTCACTCTGCCGGCCCACAAAGTGCTTCTTCACGCCTCGTTTGAAGGACCCTATGTCATAGGTAGGAGGGTATACGTGTGCTGGTAGACTATTCCATCTTTTGGAAGTGCGACAAAGAAACGAGTCACCAAATTTCTTTTTGCGTGATGGAATGTTAGAGACTGTAAATTGGTGACTCCGGAGAGCAGCACGCGTACTCCTATGGAGGAAGGGAGAAGGAGGGATGAGGTCAAAGAGTTCTTCAGAGCACTCGCCATGGTATAAACGGTAAAAGACGCTGAGTAACGCAATATCTCTACGCAATTGCAAAGGCTCGAGAGTTTTAGTGACCTCCGCATTGCCGATGATGCGCACAGCGCGGCGCTGCAATCTGTCCAAGGCATCGAGAAGGTACTTTGCGGAGCCGTCCCAAAGGTGAGAGCAATACTCCACGCAAGACCGCACCTGTGTCTTGTATAATAGACACAACTGATCAGGCGTGAAGAGTCGCCGCACCTTGTTCAGGACACCGAGTTTACGTGAGGCATTTTTAATCACGGTTTCGATGTAGTTAGTCCTTTTGGTTCAGATCGCAGCGGATATTCATACCGAGCATGTTAATACTGCTCTGCAGGCCTTTTTTTTATATGATAAGGAGGCAAACGAGCAGGCGGGTCACCCGATGGAAAGCAATCACCGCCACCCATGGACACCCGCAAAACCAGAGGAGTCGCAGATGCGTTGCCGACTTTTAAGAAAGGAATAGGGTAAGGGGAAGGAATAGGAATTGTTAGGAGGGGTGGGAGGGGAAGGGGCCTCCGGAACTCTCACTGGACGGACGAAACACAACAGCACCAAGTGCTTTATTTCACGCCGGATATTCGTGAGAGGGTGGTATTACGCCGGGCGAGCCGGCCCAATGCGTGCTGCAACGCAGCGTGGCTCTACCACTCAGTATGGCCTGCAGGCCATATGTACTGCTTTGTGATTAAAATGTTTTTTTAAAAACAATATAAGTAATTATATTTATTCAGTATGATTAAGTTTTGACTAGGACTTGAATAAATATTGTTTTAATTTGTAAAACCATTTATTTATTTTTATAAAGTTGGCGAAGAAGTGCCATTATTTTTGTTGACACTGTTTTGTTTGTTTTAATAAAAAATAATTACTTACACGTGCTTTTCATGTTTGTACTTATTTTACAAATAATAAATAAGTACACTATAAGTATACAGATTTAAAATAAAATCGATGAATGTCTTAATTCATACATTGAAAAATATACTTTTGTCTCTTGCTTTTCAATAGAAATTGTAGTATAAATATATTTAACAATATTCTACCATATGCTCTTTTAAAATAAATGTTGATTAAAGTATAAAAATAAAAAGCACGTGTAAGTAATTATTTTTTATTAAAACAAACAGTGATAACAAAATAATGGCACTTATTTGCCAACTTTATAACAAAAATCTTTGATATTAGAAATTAAAACATGATAATACATACACACATCCCGCCGCTCCCGGCGCCGGCGGGCCACAGACCCATTTGCTACGATCCTGACATGATAATTATTTTAATTCTTTTTATAGTTACAAGCAATTTACAACAAGATAAAATTGTACTAGAAAAAATTAGTGTTAAAAACATTAACGTAAAGAACATACATTTGTAGAAATCTACAAACAAAATTAATGTAACGGACTCTTATAACAGATTTCGAAATTTTTAATTACGTAAAGGACGTTTACTAAATGTAACTTATTATTAGTTTATACATAATTTGTATATAGTGCCTTACTTTAATCAAAAATGTTGTTATAATTATAATTTTTTGTTAAAATACGTTAAAGAATTGTTAACGTAAGGGATATTTTTTTGAAGATAATAAAAATTTTAAATATACTAATCGATAGAGCGCAACATTTCCAGTGGAACTGTATATGTAACTCATTTCCAGTGGAACTGTATATGTAACTCATTTCCAGTGGAACTGTATATGTAACTCATTTCCAGTGGAACTGTATATGTAACTCATTTCCAGTGGAACTGTATATGTAACTCATTTTCGTCATTTTTATTTTTATTTTTTATTTTATTTTGTTCAGAACACCAACAGCACATAAACAATTTAAGGATACATTTATATAAATCAATAATAATTGTGAATGACTCTTCAAGAGGTAAACATTATGGAGTGCTTGGGACGAGCTAGGGAGATGCGAAAACAACGAAACCCTCCCCAATCATGCTTCGTGAGCTCAAAATTGCTCTCACAAAGGAATGAGAGAATATTCTCCAAATTGGAATAAGTAACTCGGCGTACGCTAAACCGCGCAAACGCAGCATTGGAAGCGATGAGGCAACACGAACTTTATAAATTCTAGAAAATCGTAATGTTGTTACGATTTTCTAAAAATGTCATGTTTTCTATTTTGTTTTAAGGCGAGATCAATAGTTTTTTTCTTTATGTAATTTTTTGTGAATAAAATATAGTGACTCATACAAGAGCATTTAATTGTACTTATTTTAAAAACAATTTTTATCATTAAGCTAGCATTCATAGTTTCTGAGATTTATAGGTGACCCAGATTCATTGCTCTCGAGTGTATACAAAACCATGCAGAGTTGCTTCGGGCTCGCACGTACCTACTTACGAACGGATGGCATTCGCAAGAGCTACAAGTAATTAAAACAAGCAGAATTTTAAAAGGTTATTCTGTTTCTGATTACCACACGTGAAAAGTCGCGCGTATGTCGGCTGACCAGATTTACGGAGCGCGAGGGCCGAATTACGTATTCGGAATATTAAATATGAAAACTGTGTCCACGGGAACAGCGCGGCGCGCGCCGATCAAAGAGACCTCTTCAAACCCTTCATAATCAGAATCCTATCTTGCAAAACGCCTTTGTATGCTAATTGCCTAAGAAGCATAATATTGCAAATTAAAAAATGTCTAAAATGACAAATGTCTACAATACCAAAACGACTAAAACGTAGAATGCCTCAAATGCGAAACATCTAAGAATTGCAACGTATAGAACACCATTACGTCTACGTACCAGAATGACTATTATCCGTTATAGAAACTTTTATGCGAAATTCAACAAAACGTACCAAAAGGAATTACTTACAGCGTTTGACTGAAAAAATTGTGACACCCTTGCAATTTTTAATCAGAATTATCATGTTAAAAAAAAGACTTTTTAATCAGTACAACTTTACTAAAAAGTAATTAATTTGTTTAAATTAAATTTTAAGAAATAATGGAAATCTTTTTTTTATGTCTGTAATTAAATTTTGTTTTTTTGTTTAAATGCAGTTTTATTTAATTTTATTACAGACCATACGGATAAAATGTGCTTTAGTCTTTTTACAACTAAGGCATTACGAGTGATCTACAGCTTAGTCTTTATAAAGGTTAGGCAATTTTTGTATAGGCTTTATAAATTTTAGGCATAATTAGATCAAGCTATTTTGCTCTTTAGGATTACTGCGTTTTAGACATTTTGCTTCCTAGGCAGTTAGCATACAAAGGCGTTTTGCAAGTTAGGAGTTCTGATTATGAAGGCCTTCAAACTATGTATCTTTGCGTGCATGCATGCATACGTGCGTGTGTGATAAAAAGTGTGACACACGCGCATTAGGCATTGTATCCCATTTCATAAGCGAAAACACAAAGGAAAAGGTGAATGTGTGTCACATTCATTAATATTCTCATTGGTGTAAATGTTTTGGAGAAATATGTTGATTCAATATTTTTCTAATAAAAAATGTAATATTGGAAAGAGGTCCTCGCTCGCAGTCGTTACAACCGTTCGAGTGACAGCTAAGTCGGAAACATCGGCTAAGTGGAGGGCCGGCCGGAGCGTCAGCCCACTTAACAAGAAAATTGAAATCAAATTGAAACTCATTATTTTAATTGAAATGTGCAGTCATGCGTAATGATAAAAAGTAACGGCTCGCGAACATAGACCCTCGTGCCATTGTGCGCTGGCTCATTTATCTCGAAGGGAATTACTTCTGTCTGTCGGGGCACCGGCGCGTGAGGCGATGGCGGGTGCGATGGACGGCCGATAGCGCGGGACAGGGATTATAAGTCAGAGCCGCCACCTGCCGGCGCGATAGCACCACTCACTTTGATTCGATCAACAGATTTGTGAAAGATTGCTGAAACGTCAGGATGATGCTGAGTGCTGGCCCGGAGTGCGGCGGGGCGGCGGCGGGCGGCGGCGGCGCCCGCGAAATGGGCCGTGAACGCAGCGACTTGTTTATTTTGTTTTATGGCCGAGTCGCGCCATTGTCGCGTTCACAATTGCGTGGCATTTGTCAAGGTGCAACTCTTTATGGACTTTACTTAGTGAGTTAACATTGGTGATTTAGAAAAGAAACGCTATCTTTTCAGTCTGAACCTTAATAAAATAAGAAGACCGTTTCGAAAACAAAAAAGCCACGCGGCGGCGGCGTCCCGACTCTCTAGTCGGGAGAGACTCGAGTGGCCACACCGAAAGTTTTCTGTACAAGTACCGTTGTAGAAGTTTCATTGGTCCCCGAGCGGACATTAAGTGGCAGGTACTGATAACCAGACAGCCGCCCCGGTCGCCCCGGTCGGCGCCCCGGCGGCCCTGGGCGGCGGGGGATGCGGGATATCGACAACATTCGGATTTCTTATCTTTTGCCGACGGCGACGATCTTTTAGCCTCTCTTACAAAACTACATATTTTATCACTCACATAGGGAACTTGAATTAAAACTAAGCATTAGAAATCTATATCAATTTCCACATGTAGGTGCCTATCCCGGAACTGCAATTGAGAACAGCTCAACTGATTTGGCTGATTTTATTTCCGTTGTCTTCATAATAATTGTCAGGAGAAGGCTTGTATAGGTATTCTGTGGTAAGGTACACATTTATTTTTGAAAAAACCTCGAACAATGAGGAAGTTTAGATAATTATCATGCAGTACATTAGCAAAAGATTTATTTAAAGAAATTAATTAATTTTAAAAGTATCGGGCAGTGCCGCCGCCCCCCGCTGCCCCCCGCCGCCCCCCGCTGCCCGCCGCTGCCCAATGACATGCTTCCTCTTGGAAACATTCATTGCTATGCAGATGATAGCACAGTGCATGGGGGATATAACGGTCACCCAACGGCTGGGCGGGTAGACACCGAAATGAAGCGAGCAAATCTTGTCATTGAGCTCGATCGAGTGTTGGACCTCATTTCTAAATGGGGCTCCGATAATCTGGTGGAGTTCAATGCCAAGAAAACACAGGTGTGCGCATTCACAGCGAAAAAGTTGCCATTCCTTCCCCTTCTACATCTCTAGGCCTGCAGAGCAGTATTAACATGCTCGGTATGGATATCCGCTGCGATTTGAACCAAAAGGACTACATCGAAACCGTGATTACTCGATTCTATGTCCGTAGTAAGTACCATCGAAGTAGAAAGCACAAGCTGTTTGCCGTGCCAATGTGTCGCACAGTTGCGCGCGCCCGCTCCCCTATCCCGCGCTCTCCTGGACAGTAGCCCTGATTGTGATTTGTTTGCGGATGGATGGAAGGCTTAGATTAAAACAAAAAGGGAAGATACGGCATGCTCCTACTTGTAGTCATTCAAAATATAGTCCTACTCAACTACTTAAGCAAACACTCACACACGCACACCTATAAAGTGTAAATCGAGCGAGCGAGACAAAGCGGTAAGTTTCAACGTCAGCGCGAGGGAGTCAGCGAGTAGCGCGTTGACGTCTCGGTCGCTTCGCAACAGACGAGTACGTACGACCGATTCCGACGCCACTGCGGAGTAGCGTCTTTCTCTTTTTCACACAGTAGAATATCCGCAATAGAGCGATGTAGCCTGTTCGCTCGGCAAATTGTGACTGAAGTGAAATTGTGCCTTTAGGTCTAATTTTGGCATGAACGTCAGGACTGAGGAGCCACCCCTAATTTTTAAAGGAAAATCATACCATCAATTAGTAGTATAAAAAATAATTTTGTAGGACAAATTCTGGAATTTGTAGTATAATACTTTCTAAGGTACATCAATATAAAGCTGGCTCCTCAATCCATACAGTATGGATTGAGGAGCCACCCTAGAACTAGGAAAGTAATGAAGTTACATTTTTGAAAATTTTGTATGTTTTAGTAGGTATTTTGTAGGTTATCTACAAAAAATTTCAGTGCGATACTGCCGAAATTAAATAAACTACAATCGTTTTGTTGTGGCTCCTCAGCCCGTATACAAAAGCGTGAATTCCTATGAAATTGATCCACATATTAATATATTCGAACTAATGGACAATTAGTAGTATGTATGCTTGAATTTGTAGTATAGAAATAAAATAGCAAAATTAAGTAAATTAGCTAAAAAAACTTATTTCATCTGGCTCCTCAATCCAGACACTTGCATTTAAATAATTGACTGTATCTACCTAACTATAGAAGATAATCAAAAGCTTTATATGCCAATATTTAGTAGAAATTTCTACTAAATATCTATGTACAAAATAACATTGTACAATTTGGTCAAAGGAAGTTATAATGATTATTCGATTTTCCATACAATTCACTAAGGGTGACCATGTTATATGAATGAAAACAGGACAAATTGTTATATTATTTATAATATTATAATTGTTAAGTTCATAATATATATTTTGTTAAAACTTAATGTAAATAACAATTTGTCCTGATGGACTGTTGTAATCACATCATGTTCCATTTATTCAGTAATGTAATTTGTTAAGGGTTTAAAACGTTAAACTTTTATCAGATCCTATTTCTGATCTGATGAGAGATATATAAGATCTGAATCTGAGAAATAAAATGCATTGTTTGAATAAAACTACAGCCTAATTAATGTAAACAACTATCTAAAAGATACTTCGCACCTATTAAATTATGTTGAAACATTATAAAAGTAATTAAAGTAAAACTTTCATCATGCCCTATCTACGACATCTGCCATTTTGTAATACTTTACAGCACTGGCATCAAGAACTTTCGAGCCGAACCTTTTAAATAAAAAAGTCTAATCGATACATTTTACTATTCATTCTTATAAAAGTAATTTTGAGGATTAAAGTTACTCGCGTCCGTAGGTTTACCCCTGAGACCCTACACGTGACCCCTGGGTGGTGCTAAATGAGTGACACTGACTGAGTGGTAGAGTCATGCTGCGTTGCAGCACGCATTGGGCTGGCAAGCCCGGCGTAATACCTCTCACGAAAATTCGGCGTGAAATGTGTGCACTTGGTGCTGTTGTGTTTCATCCAGCCAGTGAGGATTCCGGAGGCCCCTCCCCCACCCCCTCTTCCCAATTCCTATTCCTTCCTTAAACCTATTCCTCCCTTAAAGGCCTGCAACGCGTCTGCGATTCCTCTGGTTTTGCGGGTGTCCATGGGCGGCGGTGATTACTCTCCATCAGGTGACCCGACTGCTCGTTTGCCTCCCTCTTTTATGAAAAAATCAATAAAAAACAAATTATAACTTACTCTTGACATATGAGCAGTCGCTATTTGGTGAAAAATGGACTATGGTAGAGAGTCCTCTACCATAGTTTATCCTCTACCTTAAGCAGTCGCTTTTGCTGTCCTAATTGCCTAGTCTCTGACTAACCCTTCGGGAATAATAGTCGTAATTATATGTATGTTTGTATATAAGTTCCTTGGTTTTATCACTTTCCATCGTTCAATCACTTTTCTGATCTTGTATGTTAGACAACTATAATTAATACACAAAAAAACTTATGCTGGATTTACACGGAGCCAATATTTGAGACAATCCAATAAGCCAGTCCAATATTGGCATCGTGTAAATAGAGACAGTCCACTACATTGGATTGTCCTCAAGGCATTTTTGCTTAGGATTGGCATTGGCTTCTTGGACTGGCTGTTCGCGCCACAGCGCGACGGATAACCGTCTCTGTGCGGCCGGCGCTGGGACAACGGCAGTGTGCTCCGAGCCTTCAAAGAGAATCCACGCGCGCGCCCGCGCAAGAACTCAGCCCGTAAACAACCACGTGTTCAGTGTATGTGACTTGAGAGCGCTGTGTTTACCAGCCCCACTACCCTTAAAACGCCTCCGATCAGTGCCCAGTGGAGTGAACTGTGTTGTGTGTTGCTGCCTTCAAGCTTGCGACCCGCGCCTGGAGCGCCAGCTGCCTTCAGCTCCAACAGCTCCAGCCCGAACACAAGTAAGCCCCAGATATTCCCTTATCTCCTGCCTAACCCTTATTTCGCCGCTGTTACGGCGAACGCCTTTCGCCGTAACACTGGCTTAGTGGATTGTCTCAAGTATTGGCTTCGTGTAAATCCAGCATTACTGTTTGCGCCTCACGCTTTATTATCAGTGTATGCGTTCTGGTAAAATAATTAAATTACATAACTGTTGTGTTCAAAATTGTTTAAAAAGGAATCAAAGTTAGACTTG
Organism: Scoparia ambigualis; assembly: GCA_963921215.1. Classification (NCBI taxonomy): domain Eukaryota; kingdom Metazoa; phylum Arthropoda; class Insecta; order Lepidoptera; family Crambidae; genus Scoparia; species Scoparia ambigualis. The sequence goes on along the minus strand of OY992503.1, from coordinate 45,675,435 downwards.
TTTACGTCATTTCCTATCTACCACATCTGTTATTTTGTAATATTTTACGGCACTGGCATCAAAGATTATTGAGCCAAACCTCATGCATAAATAAAATAATCTAATGAATTACACGTTTTATTCTTTGAAATCAAAGAAAAAAGTTAAAGTTCGAAAGTAAAGAAATAAGTTGTCACTTATATTACAGCCTTTATTAGACAAAAAATGCTAATGATGCATAACACTCATTACGTATAACGTTATATTAAGACAGTATGAGATCGATCTCTTTGCTTTTCCAATATCTAAAAATATAATAACCTCTCGAGTGTCGGCGGGAATACCGGCATTCCCCCAAAAAAAAAGTACCGTTGAGTGTCGGCGGGAATGCCGGGTGTCCCGCCAGTGACAAGGTCTATGGTTAATTTTTTATTACCTTTAGCTTATTTTAACCAATAAGATTGTTTGACATCGTTCGATTCTGTGTTCTATGCGCTTGAATACTAAATTATGATTGGCTATCGTGTTCATAGAAAATGTGTGAGTATTGGTCGTTAAAAACAAATAGTGACGCATTTGTGAACAAGATTGTGTTGTGTCAGTCAATTAAAAGTATTAACTGTCAAATTAAACTTAAATTGTTTTGATGTTATTTTCTTGAACTTTTATCTCTTGTTACAAGGTGTAAAAATATTCGAAACGTAAGTTTTCACGAAAACGACAAACAGTTTTGTGTAGTGCCAGTGCAATTGCTTCTAAACAAGATCTTTAGATGATTTATCGTAAGCAAATTACAAGTATTAAATATCAAATTAAACAGAAAGATGTATAGATTGCTTTGATGTGATTTTCTTGAACTTTTATCCCTTGTTACATAGTGTAAAAAATAGTTGAAACGTAAGTGTTCGCGATAATGACAAACAGCTTTGGAATAAAAATGGCGTTTTGAGCTGTATTATAATTCTATAGTTTTGTTTACAAATGCGTATGGTGCAAAGTGTTGAATGTTGTATGATGATAAGTGTATAAGCTTGGTGTGTAACTAAAAATAATATGATTTAGTGCAACTTTTACATAATTTCTGAATCGTCAAAGTTTGTGTATTAAAGAATTTTTGACCGTTGGTAAAATAAAATGCAGTAAAAAGGGTATGTATTTGTTATTACTTTATTATCTCAATAAAAAAAACTATTGGAATGAAAGTGATTTCGACTTTTATATATTATACCAACATTTTCACTCCTTTCTATTAAAGGTTCATTAAAATCGTAAGTTGTACTTCAAAATATTTTTAAAATGTTAAATTAATTGTAGGTAGTTCCTTTAAAAGATAATGTTTTTCTACAGTTTTAAAAATGACTCCAATTTTCTATATTTTGTCTTGGCATTTTGATAATGTTCCATGAAAACTTAATTAGTTGGTACAAACACATACTAATATATAATCACGACCGGTTAGACAAAGACTAGGCAATAAGGACAGCAAATTAAAGCAGTCCTTTACCATAGTCCACTTTTCAATAAATAGCGAGTGCTGATGTGTTTAGCGTGACAGGTGATAAGCCTATCGCCGTTCTATGCTGTTGAATGTATGTATGTGCAGTCTTTAGTCCGAAAGTTGCCTTTTACGTCACCCAAGAGCGTGGTGGTATTCTATCACCACTACGCGACACAGTTCATTTACGTCAGCTCAGCAACAACAACGATATAGCACTCTTTCCACGCAATCTTTAGTTTACATCCTATGATGCTAATAGTTCCGGTTTTCTTATTTTTATATTTACTTTGTTAATTAGTTAGTTTCATATTACTACAATAGTATTTAATATAGGTAAGTACTTACTATAACTAATCAAAAGGTCGAGGTTGAGAATTCAATCAAAACCACAAAAACATGTATGGTTTATTAGTAGTGATCGAAAGCCAGATAAAGTGTTACATTTTTCTTAAGAATTTTTAGAATGTAAACCTGTTTGCGTGATTTAGGAATCAACAAATAAATAAAAGAGCCATCTATGATTCTTTACTAGAACTAAGTTAGTTTCATGACAATTTGTACAATAATATTCTGTTTATGTTTTGTATAAACTTAAACAAATGCTATGTAACCACAATTGGCTACTTGACAGTTTTCGAAAAAGTATTTAAAAAGTTACAAACGCTTATTTTATACCCCGTACAATATTTTCTTTCTCGAAAAACCTTTATTTAACAGAAAAAAACATATTTTTCTTTATTGATTTCAAACTTTGTGCGAAAACGGTTGGTCACGTGACATTTTGCTCGGTGACGTCACATTTCAATAAATATAGAAACTTATCTTGATACCTGACAGATAGTTTCTGTATACTTTGTGAAATGTGACGTCACAATCCGTCACATGAAGCTCAATCGTGGCCGCCCGTGTTTCGGGTCTTGTAATCCACAGATAAAAAAACGCAAATTTATTTTGTAAAAATAAAATATTAACAAATTATCTCAATAAAAAAAACTATTGGATAATTATCGTTTAATCATAACCTACCATTTCCGACATATTTCATATTTTATTGTTACAACTGTCAAATAGCCAATTGTGATAAATTGCATTTCTTGTCGTGTTCAAAAACTAGAGTATGAAGAGTTGTAGGTATTCATTTTAATAATCAATTGTATCAGCAGTCGGAAATACCCCATGAGTATCATCAACAACCTTACATGTCCCACTGCTGGGAACAGGCTTTCCCACGCTGGCCCAATGCGGGTTAGTGTCTCATTTACTTTAAGTTAACGTACGCATAACACTATATTATTTAAATAAATAAATAAAATAATTAATTAATAAACGTACGCGTAACGTTTTGTACATACGAAGCAAAACATACAATACGCTACCTTAATACGGGTACTTAACCATATTTTTATTCTCCTTGCCAGTATCGATATGGTCACCCTATATAATGAATTGTATGGAATATCGAATAATCATCATAACTTCCTTTGACCAAATTGTACAATGTTATTTTGTACACAGATATTTTGTAGAAATTTCTACTAAATATTGGCATATAAAGCTTTTGATTATCTTTTACAGTTAGGTAGTTACAGTCAATTATTTAAATACAAGTGTCTGGATTGAGGAGCCAGGTGAAATGTGTCTTTTTAGGTAATTTACTTAATTTTGCTATTTTATTTCTATACTACAAATTCAAGCATACATACTACTAATTGTCCATTAGTTCGAATATATTAATATGTGGATCAATTTCATAGGAATTCTCGCTTTTGTATACGGGCTGAGGAGCCACAACAAAACTATTGTAGTTTATTTAATTTCGGCAGTATCGCACTGAAATTTTTTGTAGATAACCTACAAAATACCTACTAAAACATACTAAATTTTCAAAAATGTAACTTCATTACTTTCCTAGTTCTAGGGTGGCTCCTCAATCCATACTGTATGGATTGAGGAGCCAGCTTTATATTGATGTACCTTAGAAAGTATTATACTACAAATTCCAGAATTTGTCCTACAAAATTATTTTTTAAACTACTAATTGATGGTATGATTTTTCTTTAAAAACTAGGGGTGGCTCCTCAATCCTGACGTTCATATTTTGGCGGCTCACTCACGAGACGCCAATGCCGTATCTTCCCTTTTTGTTTTAATCTAAGATGGAAGGTAATATTATTTGAGTGCTTGCGGTTTTGCGAGAAGATGCATTTATGCTAATGAAATGCTAAATGCTACATGTACCTGTAAATAAACGACAAAACTTTCAGCATTTTAATATTCGGCCTTCTATTCATAGGTCTTGTGAAATTCGGTATTTTAAAATTCGGCAATAAAATACGTACCTGTTTATCCAGCATGTTAATACAGCAGGCCTAGAGATGTAACCTGAACTGACGTAAGCGGAGGGAATGGCGACTTTTTGCCGTGAACGCACACATCTAGGTATATTTTCTTGACATTGAATTCTACCAGATTATTGCAGCCCCATTTAGCAATGAGGTCCATCACCCGTTGACCGTTTCGGCCGAAACCCATATTGGCGATCGTAAATTAAGGAGAGTGGTCTTCTAAGTATCGGACAAGCTGTTTGCTTAAAATCCGTTCCGTGCATAATAGTCTCGCATACCGTCACTGTCTGCCGACGCCTAATGCCTAATCTTGCGTTTCGATTCTGCTACTGGCGGTAGCGGCGCCAGGGGCACTCTGCTGGATATCAAGAAGTGGCCAGAAGAATATAAAGGAGCTCGGACGTCTACTTGGTATACAACTGGGTGACTCGTCAGCAGAAGGTCCGGTGAGATGAGCGCGTGCCGGACTATATTTGGGATCCTCGTGGGCTGGGAATCCAACCGGCCGCCCCGTGATTGTGCTTGGTATGGAGAGGCAGCTCGCAATCTGGTTGGGCTGTACTGTGCCACGGGCGATAAGGGACAACCACATCTACGGGTCTCAAACTTAATAAATATATAAACTTTATAATCATTCTGATAAATCTTTTGCTAAAAGTTAGCAACAATTTGCGTTTAGGTGCATGTCATTGGCATGGCAGTATATTCCAAAGTCAACAAACGCGAAGTGAAGATGAATGCCTTCTCGTTATGTAATGCAGCCCGGTCGCGGGTGCGCGGCTGGAGGGCTGTCGCGGGCGGGCGGGCGCTGTATGTCGCCGAGCAAGAGGCTTTAAAATATATTGTTTTAACTTAAGCCAGTGTATCGCAGCGACACAAGCGGCGGCGCCGCCATCTCTGCTTGCTTATCAAATGAACACCACACTTTTTATTATTATTTCAAAATGTTAACTGGACGGGACTTAAATGCAAATGTCGAGTGAGTTGAGGTTAGCTTTTTTACAGTATCCATTCAGTATTATGTAGCCAGGTAGCACTTGAGCACCTCGCTTACATTTTATTGTAACATTCCTCTACTCTTTTAGGGACAACGAAAAAGAAAGCATTTGCTGAACGTCAATACGGCTTCAATTCAGAGGCATCATTCTGCTTTTACGTGGAAATTACACAACCGGCGGCGGACAATGGGAGGGTCGAGGATATGTGCGGTACGGAGTACCGCGCGGCGGCGGCGAGCTGTTCGGTCTGTGTGTTCCGGCGACGCGCGGCGCGGTGCGCGGCGGGCGCCAGCCGCGTCCGGCGGCCGCATTTCCTCCCGTTATTCATATGATACATTATGTTATTCTTGCGCTCGCAGCTTTTGCTTTCAAACGTGTCGAGTCACTTCACTGTCTCATAACTTAAATCCAACTTGTTGTGCAGATGTTGCATTGCACGCATACAAATATAGATACCATTGAATAGCAGTCGCGTTTATGGAAATATAGTTCCAAGCGTTTTTTCTAGTGTAAAGCATGACCTGGGGCCCAAGTCTGCTAATTTACGAATGGCATAATTGAATCGCAATTGGATCGCATTGTAATTGTGTGACACATTTGGTATTCTTAAATGCGTAAGAGATGTATGTAAATGTAAGTAAATTGGCAGACGTGGGCCCCTGGTCTTATGATTGTTTGGAATATTCTAATTTTAAAAGCTTTCATTGCCGAGGTGTGACACCGTTTGGCGCATCGTGCTGCGACCGCCGCTGCAAGTCATACCTGGTTCAAAGGATCTCCCTGGCGATACAGCGCGGCACCGCGGCCAGTATCATGGGAACCTTTGAGCCGGGCTGACTCGCTGGTCTGTTAGATTAAGGTTATTTTTGTTTTTTTTATTCATTTTTGGGTTGCAGTCTTGTGTTTTATTGATTATTATATTTTACTAACATATTTTTAAGTTGAATTTTTTAACATTTAAATTGACATTAGTATAATTGTATTTAACATTTGTTTTGGAAATATTATAAACCTCTTTTATTTAGGAAAAACGTAAACCATTTTGGGGGTCAAAGTTGCTCGCGTCCGTAGGTTTACCCTTGAGACCCTACACGTGATCCCTGGGTGGTGCTAAATGAGTGACACCAACTGAGTGGTAGAGCCACGCTGCGTTGCAGCACACATTGGGCCGGCTCGCCCGGCGTAATACCACCCTCTCACTAATATTCGGCGTGTAATAATGGCACTTGGTGCTGTTGTGTTTCGTCCGACCAGTGAGGGTTCCGGAGGCCCCTTCCACCCCCCCCCCCCCCTCCTCCCAATTCCTATTCCTTCCTTAAACCTATTCCTCCCTTAAAGGCCGGCAACGCGTCTGCGACTCCTCTGGTTTTGCGGGTGTCCATGGGCGGCGGTGATTACTCTCCATCAGGTGACCCGCCTGCTCGTTTGCCTCCCTCTCATATAAAAAAAAAAAAACCATTGTAATTGCTTCTTTGAACCAATTTTTTTAACCCCTAATAAGTACTTCTCTGTCCCGAGACAACAAACCAATTGTATTCTTTATAGTGAACAAGCAAGTGTGTGAACTATAAGGCCTCGTGACGCGCGGGCGCCCCTCGCATGGACGTCGGTCGTCGTAAAATTGTTATTGCCATGTTTGGTGTCGCGTCGTAAACAAGTTTCATAACTACACGCGCCGCCGCCCGCCCCGCGCCGCTCGTGCGGTGCTTCAGCGGGCGACGAGTGCGACGACGGCGCGGGCGGGTCTCTGCCGGCTGCCGGCCGATAGGCAGGCTTTATGCAAAACTAATAATGCTTTTACGGCAACTTCCCTCGCTAGCGGTAAGTACAAACAGGTCGTCGGTCTCCTCGGTAGATTGTCAGTCTACTTTTAAAATAACAGTTGAACCACGATGTGAACCCTTGTTACGCAGTTTGAAACTGTTTAATGAACTTTTGTTATTTGTTATTTTTCACACAAAGTTAGTATTCATTGTCATAATAACACACCGTGCCGAATGTGAAGATTGATGGACATTCCAAAAAGGCGGCGGCTTATAATAATCCGCGCGCTAATCATACTTAGACGTGGCTGCTCTGTGAATTGTGATGTACTGCTACTAGTGGCACTTTTTAAACATTAAAACACTGTTTATACTACTACAATGATGAGTCAGCAAGATCATAACATTGACAGAGAGACATGAGAGCCATTACGTGCTGCTATTTAGGTACATGGTTATGCCGGCAGACTTAGTCAAGATGGTGCCAGGCGGACTTGGAACAAACCTCACTATCAACTAAAACGAATACATTTTACATTTTAGTATTTCCCGCTGGGAATCAAAATCCAAGACCCAATGAAAGTAATAAAAAAATGGTGTTAACCCATAGCATGGGTCAAGTATTATTTTTATCTAATAATAATAACAATATCAGTATATTTTTTACGACTTCGATAACCTCTTCACATTAACGATATCAAAATGACGAACAAAGTAAGTATCCGATTATGACCGCCGAACCCCAGAAGTATTGGCGCTGTATCCATAATAAAAGTGCTAAATGTTATTGTAGCAATGGAATAAATCAGGCATAAAAAAATTTCATCCGTGGCCTGTCATACCTGTTGAGGTGTTTATTGGAGACATAACGCGGCGTGCGTCGTCAATCTTAATGTGTTTAAGATATTATCAGTCTGTAGTCGCTGGCCGGCCCTGCTGCTGGCGACGCTGGTGTCGGTGCTGGGGGCGCTGCAGTGCTCACCTCGGGTGTCGGCGGAGAGGCAGCAAGCCCGGCGGCGAGCGGGCGACGCCGGCTGCGGACAAACAAGGAGCACTTTATAATCATTAATTCTTTATTTAAAATAAACTTAAAAATTAAGTACATATTTGCGAATCGTAAAATAATTTTTTTTATGAATATTCCGTTTAGGATAATCATCTTTTAGCTGTAGAGAAGATCGGGCGCAAGAAATTTCACAGCTTTATATAGAAGTAACAACATTAACAACATAAAATGTTCCCCGTCTCAATATCTCTAGGCGACTCTCTCAGTTTTTCGATTTTCGACCTCGTTCACGAGATATCGAAGATATTCCGAGGAAAGGTGTTAAAAAATCAAGGTTTTTTTTTTTGATTTTTCAATAATCGAAAAAAGTTTTCGACTTTTACAAAAAAAAATTTCATTATCTGAAAGCCATTCAAATTCTGCGTCTTTTGAGCTTTCATACGTTTTCATGGCCCTAAACCACTATATACCACGGGGCAAACACACTTTTAGCGAAAATGGGGCCCTACCGGAGCGATCGAAAAAACATTTTCAATGTTAAAACATTAATCTATAACGCAGCTTCTGCTTAACCGAATGTTTAAATATTTGTAAAAATATTTCTTTCGGATCTCTGAGGTGAAAACTTCTAAGATTTGATGAAGCAATGTTGACTAAAAACGTAAGCATCAAGCACTGACAAATTTCGATGGATGAAAACCAGACCTCGGTAGCCAAGTGGTTAAGGCAGCCGCCCGGAATGCGGAAGGTGCGTGGTTCCATTCCCGCCTGGGGTTGTTGTCTTTTTTCAGTGTTTAAAAAAAATAGTAAAAAAGGTATAGTAAATTTATGGTTTCCATACAAAATAATACGATACGATTACCTCATACGATTACCTCACCGCGCTTGGGTACACAAGTTAAGGTTTTACTATCGTAATTTAAATTATACTCATTGTTATGACTTTTGACATTTCCTGTTTCACTATTGATAATTTTCCAAGTCATTTTTATATTAATAATTATAATAATATTAAAATGCAGCCCTAATCACCGATAGCTTGGGTCTATCCCCGCTGCCGGTGGCAACCTAGGTTAAGTTTTTTATAATATTGTAAATATGTTTTTATATAAAATTATGTAAAAAAAATTATTAAGATATATGTTAAATAAGGAGTATAATAATAATATATTTTATTAGCACTTAAAAATATACAATAAAAGTTTAATGTCATTACTGTCCTTGATGTTAGAACTCAAGTACGTGCCTTTACTAATCGACACACTCTTTTAATAACTTAGAATAATTCTCAACATACAGTTGTGGTCATATAATTAGGAACGGGTAGTATTCAATTCAATTTTATGAAATCTAGTTCAAATAACTTTGTTCTTTGTTAAATACTTGCAATAGTATTTCTTTCGACTGTGAGTGTAGACTTCACAATTCCTTAATACCGCTGGCTTGCAGCGTGAATCAAACTACTAGAAAATTGTTCAACAAGTCTTCTGGGGTATCGGTAGCTTTAGCGGTTAGAGCAGTGGACCGGCAATCTAAAGGTCATGGGTTCGAATCCCATTCGAGCTTTCTTGAGACTGGTTGTTTTTTTCTAGTAAAAATTTTATCCTATATCTTTAAAGCATTGTGAATGTAAAAAATTCAATATTAAAGATATATGGAAAAAGAAAAGAAATCGGGTATTTTAGGGGGTGTTGGTTTACTTACTAAATTGTAAGTATTTCGGAAAAAAACAGACTTAAGAAAAAATTTAACAAAAAAGTCGTCATACCCTATTGCACTTAACTTAAGAATCGCCAAAGTTGCAAAGAATAATTGAAGCAGTTGTTACCCATTCTAGAAATGGAGGCTTAGTGAATTGAGAGCGCATACTTATATTACATTGCAGAATTGCAGATTACTCCAATCTACTGACTAGACGGCTCACTTTCTGGAATGGGCCTCGACTGCTACAATTTTTCTTTGCAACTTTGGCGATTCTTATGTTAAGTGCAATCGGGTATGACGACTTCAATGTTTTAGGGTTTTTTCAATTCCAAATTACACAGTAACGCAGTCGGGTTTGTCAGTTTTTTAAATTGCCATTTTTTTATTTTATTTTTTTGGTTTTATTCAAGGTTCGAAAGGACAATTATCAATGATAATTATCAGATAATTATCGTGATAATAACGGATGGATAATTATCGATTGATAATAACAAAAAATGTCGCTCGTGAAAGTGAACTGTTTTCGAAGTATTTAAACGTGTGCTTCCGCACTTGCGTGTATCTGAACGTACGAAGTAGGTAGATATCAATGTCAACGTGCCGCGCCGTAAGAACTACCCTAACAAAAAAAAATATTTCGGATTTTGCAAAGTTGAGAAATCTCGAGTGTCATTGTTATTTCAAATAAAAATTTTTTTAGTAATTTTTTTTTCATTGTCAATGCTCCGACACTTATGTCTGCGACTGCGATATTATGTCTGTGAATTGTTTATAAATAACGGTATGCAACTATCAGATGTTTCTATTTTAAACATAGATAGTTAGTAAAATTTTTAGAGCGTTTATTTGTCTTTTTAAAAACAATTACAAAATTATACAAAAGGAATATATTTCTAGAGTGGTCGTTTTTGAGACCTTACAAATTAAACTTAAATTAAAATGAAGTGATAATAATAATTATATAATACTAATGACTCTTCATTGCCACCTCTCCGGCAATCCTCGTGCGGATGTTTGGATTGCTTGCCTGGCTTCCCAGAATTACTTTGAATTCTACGTTGTCAGCCCTCTTAAGCAAGCGCTGAGTGACTGATTGCTGGGCCAGGGGGTACCATAACTAGATCGTAAACATCGATTTTATCCGCTTTGTTTCGAGACAATAAACCAACAAGACATGTTTTTGCAATGTACTGTAATGTAAATTCAAAACAGAAACTTTTTATGCTATAATTCGGGAGTGTTTTGGCGTCATTTTTTCAAGACTACAATTACAAGTTGTTAAATATTAAATATTATCATAGAAAAATAAGATATCATCGTCCTTGATATTATTTATTACAAAACATGGGAAAGCAAAAAAGTTGCGATTCTTCGACAAGAAAAATTATAATTGCACTTTATGGTATTACAAAAAGATTGCTGATCATATAAATTGTTTAAAAATTAAAGTTGTTAACGCGGACAATTACTTTAAGAAATTTTTCACTACTCGTACCAATAACGTATCTCGAAAACCTAAATCTCAGAAAAACAACATCTCGAGAGGATTCTATGATTGTTCGGACAGCCAAGGCTGATCCCTTTAGGAGTTCAGAAATGATAAGAAGAGAAGTTTTTGGCAGCAGGCAAGGAGTATCCGCACGTAGGTACTGCTCGTAGACGTTTAAATGATGCAAAATTATTTGGAAGAATCGCACGGAAAATACCGCTTGTCAACAAGCAGCACCGACGAGCGAAACTGGATTCCGCTCGAAAGTGTGGCAGCTGGACGGAAAATCAATGGAAAAATGTATTATTTTCTATTATTTAAAGATAAATAGACTGAGTTCTGATGATAAACTGTATGTGTGACGTCCTGCAAAGCAAGCGTTGAATATTAAATACACCACAAAACAAGTAAAGCATGGAGGAGTAAACATTAAAGTTTGGGAATGTTTCTCTGGATATAGTGTGGGCCCCGTGAAAAAAATTGAAGGTAATCTAAACAACTTTATCAAGATTATTTTGGAAGAAACAACGCTTCCTTACGCTGAGGAGACGTTACAGTGACCTGGAAATTTTAACATGATAACACACTGCATATTCTGTTAAAAAATTTCTTAAGGAGCAATCAGTTTCCATGCTAAACTGGCCTGCAAATAGCCCAGATCTCAGTCCTATTGAAAATTTGTGGCGTTAAGTAAAGCGGAGCGTATCCGCTAAAAGAACAAGTAATCTAAACGAACTCTACGATGCGCTTGTGGAATCGTGGAACGCCATTTCTATTATTAAAACTTGCCAGACCCTAATAGCCTCGATGCCTCGTCGACGCACTGCGGTAATTGCATGCAATGGTTATCCTGCCAAATATTTATTTTTATTTTTATAAACTAGTGATACCTCCTACATTTAATTGTTATTTAATTTAATAATTTAAGTTTCAGTTTGTGTTCTTATTATTTGTCCAGTGATTAAACGTATTACATTACAACATGAGTAATCGAACTTTTTATCATATAAAAATAATTTTAAATGTCTTATGGTTTAGTAAGGCGGGTAGGGGACTATGTTAGTGACGTGAGTAGTTCATGGCATTATAAATAATAAAACAATAGATTATTAAATTATTTATATAAATAAAAAAGTATAGTATAGTTTTTGTATATAAATAGATTTCATACAATGTTTTCGGTTCGAGCCGTTCTTAATTTTATGACACAACTGTATACGTAAGTTTAAAGTTATCACTGGTGTTATAGAAAGTTCCATTCATTATAAAGTTCATAAAGTCGTTTCCTACTTTTATGGACACTAATTGTAGCCCATTCACAAAAAGTTAAGGTATCTACCACTAATCAAGTTAAACACTGACAAAAGACTGTGTCGAAAAAAAAAACGAGCAGGATTCGAACCCGCACCCTTTTGCTAATCTATGGCGCTCTTTCCAGTTGAGCTAGTTAAGTTTAGGTAGATTATTTTATTTAAGTAATTTAGTTTTTTTATTATTAAGTTATGTTGTTGTTTGTGTTTATAAACTATGTTTAGAATTATTTAAATAATATATATTTACAGAAATTTCGCAATAGATTTCATCTTTTGTCTTATTAATTAATTTAAACCTTTATTTGAAATCTCAGTAGAAACACAACTGATGTCTATGTATACAATGCTTAATAGAATCAATTGTTAAGTCATGTTTTTGGCTGACGTTTGATACAATAAGATATCTACCGATAAAGCTATTTGTCGCTTAAAACAAATTGGCAGATAATAACTATCTTTTGTCAAATAATAATTACTAACATAATTGTTAGTGTCAATTTAATGCATTTTATTATTATTACTAAATAAATTGAATGTCAAATTCAGCTTTATATCTAAAAGAATCTTCCTCCTGTGGCAAACTATTACAATAGGGTAATGTGAACAGTACATTTTTTTACAATTAATTTATTTAATTTTTCTATACAATTTATGAAGCTAGTTTTATTCAGATTACCTCTATTTCCAACAAAAAATAATAAGGTGCTATTTATAAAATATTATATTTATAGGTTATATTTATATTCAATAGCTTTATTTAAAATATGATTAAGTATAAGAAGCACCAGACGTACAATAATTAATTACTAAATGTCCCAAGTCAAACAACAAACGGTCATGTTAACGGCTCGGTGATTGCTTACATTTACAAGTATGGTCATTTTTAAGTGAATTGAACCTTTCATTGTTGTCATTACACAGGACCTTTGTGAAAGTTTAAACTGTTTAGTAATACATTATAGCGAGATCTCGGCTTGAGTCATTTTGTTTTGTAGTATTTGTGCCATTTTTTTATTTTCAATTCTTAATACGTAATTGTGATGAATATTCTAATTTGTCAATTAAGTATAATCTTTCTTTATTTAATTTTACATTTTTAAAAAAGAAAATGTGTTTTGGTAATGAACTTATTGATTATCAAATATTTTTTTAAATTTTTTTTGCTACAGCCAGCAATGTTCACTGAGGGTTTCTACCAAAAGTTATTTTTTTTTATAGATTTACTTGACTTTATATTTAATAACTATCTACACGAATACAATAGGTAACCGCGTAATTGTATTATTACGATTCAATTATTAATAAGGTAATTACTTAGTCCGAATGAATTAACTCCGACACTGTACAGGTTGAGACAAACGCCGTGACCGCCTAACCACACAGACGGCCGCAATCCGCCACCGACAGCAATCGACACCATTGTCGTGCTCGCGTGTCACTGGCGGCTCAACCAAATAGAGAGTGTACACAAGGACGGCTCCATACAAATGCGTATCGGGCAACGCACGCAATAGACGCCTCTCACGAACACGGAATGTCGGAGGAGCTAGTACCCTATATTGAAGTTTTCGCGTAAAGATTTTTAAAAACAAGCTTTTCTTTATGTAAAAATGTAACATGAAAAAGAAATTACGCGAACTAAAAAGAAAAAAATAAATTTTAGTGAAATTTTTCATACACAGGGTATATCGTTATGGTAGGCTATAAAGTTATACGTTGATAGCCCTATAGAGCGCGTTAGTTAAACCGAGGGACATATTAAGGGAGGACATTAGGTAGTCGATTCCCGACCCGATTCATATGGCGACTGAATATCGGATATGGCGACTGAATATCGGATAAACATACATAAATACTAATTAACATCCATGACTCAGTCTCAAATTGCTCGTGCTTATCAGATACACATTTGTTCCTAGCGGAGTTCGAACCCGCAACCGTGGGTTTCGCAGTCAAGATCGCTCAACCCGGTCGTCATTATTAGTGTCATAGTTACATAAATATAAATTGCAAAAGTGACTTTTCCATTTTTATAAACTTTAGGAAAATTAAATAAAAACTAATAAAAGGTTGAATATTACTGTTTTTTTATTACTTTATTTGAAATAACTGTCAGAGTGAGATAATCCTGTAGATTAAACGTGCATTCGTTTTTTTTTTAAATCAGCAGTTAAATTATTTCAGTTATTAAAATGGAAAAGTGTCATATTGATGGACCAACCTGGAAATGTTACCTTTTGTCAGACTTACTTTGGAATTGTGACTTTTCAGCGGTCACGCTGAGGGGGAAAAGGGGATTTGCCATATATTGATATCCTGGTTTTGTTTGCCGATGTGTTTGTGTAAAAGGTTGTTGCGTAATATATCTGCAATGTCAATCGGCGAGCATTTGAATTTTGAACCGTTTGAAGAATGATTGCAAGGACAATTAAAATTAACCCCCAGCGGATCCTTATCAACCTAACTGCAAGAGTAGGATAAAACATTCATGAAATACCTATTTAATAAATAATTATAAAATTTTCTAATTGCTTAAGAAAAACCAATAGGAAATGTGTCAGACTTTCAATAAAATTCTCAATGAACTTAGGTAGGTACCTACTTGTCATTTCGTTTTGCAATTTATTCTCCTTGGCTGGATATTCTTTTTTCGTTTTCCTCAACTGATTTCTTCCGCAGGTACGTCTGTTATTATTAAAAATTACTTATGAAATGCGAATCTGCAACTGGTCTAACCTCCTACATAAAAAAACAATCACATCAATTCAAATGCGAGTGGTATTTTGAAATAACATAATCAGTGTTGCTGATTTTGTTTGGAAAAGTTGCGTTTTGTTAGACTGCCTATCAATCAATACATTTTACCATCGGAAAAGTCACTATTTGTACAGGAATTGTGAACACATTAAAAACTGTAATAAAATCGAAGGAAATGTTACTTTTTGACGGCACTTGAAACTTTCGTTGATATTTTATTTGAAATATCACGTTTTGACGGAAAATAGTGTGTTATGGTGGAATCCAGAGTTGCGAGTATAGAAAAAAAAAAAAAAGTCAAAAGTGAAAATGTGACTTTTTGTTCGCCTACTCCTCGTGTAAACAAAAGAGATGCATATTTAAATAGTTGATCGCTGACTGTTCACACTGCCGGCGAGCTGAGCGACAAGAGTTATTGTACTAGCCAAAGCCCTAACTACGATAGGTCGGGATATTTGTCCAGTAAAAGGCCAGTGGACTGTATAAAAGGCTGGTGTAATTCGCTATACTGTACAAATTCGACCCGACAATGTAATCGCCTGCGGTTTGTGTGACGTGCGCCCGAGTGGCTCGTAAGGCGTCGTAGCGAAGATTGCTGTGTTCGCCGCGGTGAGCGGCGCGCTGCTTTAAGCCCGCATTGCCCCCCGCGCCTCTTCTGTGACTGTGGAGTTGTGGACTCGGTCCGTGCGGCCCTGTCCTGACCAGTTATCTAAGATAATTCTCGCTTAGCGATACTCGCTCAGCGATCAGAATCCACGCGGTCATTTCCCGCCAAGAGGACTGTACGTACCACAACTGTACGCTCGGCTCGGCCGCCGCGAGCGAGTGGCGCGAGTAATCGCCCGGCTCACTCGTACACTCGCTTATAGCCCAGCGACAAAACTCGGAACTACACACTCGCTTTCCGCTGCTCGCCAACTCTTTTCTAGTTCTAGCTCGACTGGCTTCTCGTTCATCGTCGGCGGTGGAACAACTACCTAAAACTTGTTGATTACAAGTTCTTAGTTACACATTTACAAGTTTACGGGTTCTTATTTACACTACCTAATCAGTATCAAACTAAATGTTGGACGTGACGCCTTTGTTCACCCAAACACTGCCTTTTTTATTTTTGAAATAGATGGGCTTGCTCTTGGCCACATTCTTATCCGTAACAATAAGAAGAGGCCGACGATGAAGCGAAGTTGCCCCAAAAGCAGCCTATTCACTCGGGCTTTAAAGATGTTGAGGCTATATGCACTCGAGAACACAGACGCCGGCAGGGAATTTCATACCTTGGATGTACGCATTATGAATGAAGACGAATAACGCTTGGTGCGTATGAGTGGAATTTCAACCAAGTAAGGGTGGTAACCCGCTGTACGTCTGGACCCCCAATAGTAGAAAGGGGACGGTGGAATGAGCTCGTGTAGCTCAACACCACACTCTTCGAAGTACAGCCTGTAAATACCGACAAGCAATAGCAACTGAGCCACAATGAGCGAGACTGTGAAGCTTGGTTTTTACAAGCTTATCGTCACCTATAAGTTTCCTGGCTCTGCGTTCCACCGAATCGAGCACAGCAAGTTGATATTTTGCTGGCCCTCCCCCCAAAGGTGGCAGCCATACCTACTCTATGCACCACCAGACTTGTGCTTTATATAGAGTTAGAAGCTGTCCCGGCGTGAAATATCGCTTATCCTTATTTAGAACACCCAGCTTTCAGTTTGAGCCTTGAATTCGATGTTGTCACCGAAGTTAAGATTGGAGGTCATCTTCATGCCGAGGGGTCGGCACGATCGCCCTTCTTGGGCACTGGCTGCTCATTTGCAAGCTTCCAGGACTGAGGAATCGCTCTAGTAAGAAGAGAAAGGCGGTACAGACGCGTTAGAACTGGAGACAATTCAGGCGCACAGACCCTAAGTAGTCTAGCTGGAGTCCCGTCCGACCCGCTGGCCTTATTCACGTTCAGATTCTACAAAGCTTTTCTTATCTCTTTGCACGATTGAGACCATGTCTCCGAACAGCAGTGAGAACTTGCTTCTCACTGGCCATCACGTCGAATGCATTCACAATTCGCGCACGTACTTGTTAAACGGTACGAATAGCATGGCCATCGTATCATATCCTATAGGATTATAATCCTGCACTACAAACCAGCAAAAGGCGAGCAGACATTGTTTGTTCAACTGAGCTATTACGTACAGCTCACTCTCACAGATTCTTTTGCTTTCTTGGAAGTTTTTTGTATAATAAACTTAATTTAGCACTAGATATACATCATATGAATAAAATAAATTGTAAGAAAACCATACAAAAGTGGCTTACAGGGAAAACCTACAATGACACCGAACATCTATTATTAGTTATTACATAAGTTGGTATACAATAGCAGCAACATGCTACATAAGCAAAATGTTATTAAAAGTATTATAATTTATTGCTATTTAATAAAATGTTATGTAAGCAAGCGCTAACACACACTCACCGATAGATGCCTGAGGTACGGGTAAACTAGTTTACTTAGTTTAGGTATCAGCTCGGTTATTTTGCACTACTAACCTTAATTTTAAAACTTTACAATTTAAGCGGCACTCTTGTAATGCGTTATATTATTATGTAGACAAATGTTATTTTATAAGTTTTATGTATTTAGTCTAAAGTTTTACACAGCAAATAAATTTATTCTTATTCTTATTCTTATCGTTCCCGTAAACTAGGTCTTTAGCTCTACCCCATATATGACAATCCTTCGGTGTCAGGTCAGGTGAACGTGGCGGCTAGCGGATAACGCTACCGCGCCCGATCCAACGCTCTTGAAACGCCTCGTTCGAGTAGGTGCGTACCCGCAGACTGAAGTGCGCAGGCGCGCCATCGTGCTGGTAGTACAGGTACCTGCGGCTCCATACAGGCACATCCAACAGCAGCTCGGGGAAGTCGCGCTGGAGTAACTCGAGATACGTGTCGTGAGTCGTGAGTATTTCACATTGTATTGTCACCAGAACTTAAGGTGTATGCAAAATTTCAGCTTAATCGCATACCAACAAATAGTAGAAAAATGGTTTGCAAATTTCTACGGACAATTACATACGAACGTGCAAGTTAATTAAAAGCTTGTAAGAAACTTTAAAACTTTAATCGTAATATTAGTAGAAATTAATTTATTAAAATAGGTAGGATACACTTTTAGGTTTATTGTCTGTATAATTGACGAAGGCCTATATAGGTTCAAGATCGGTTTTAAATCTCGTAGTTGATATGGAAAAGAAACAAATGTACTAAACATATGTACAAAATAATACACTATAAGTACAGTAAGTATAAAGTGTTGGGGGTCTGCCTGCTGGCGTGTGTACGTGCCTATGTATTTATGTAGGTACGAGTGTATTTATTAATTATGGCTTATATTTGAATTTATATATGTATGCTAATGTACCTACTTATATTATTTATGTACATATGCACGTCTGTCCTTATATGTATTAGGTACTAACTGAAAAGATCTAAGCAAAAATAAAATGATTTGTTTTTACATTAGAGTAGACAACCCAGAGCTACAGTCGAGAGTAGTCATAAAATATGAAGTGGGTAGGTACATAAATGAGCTGGCCATCTGTACTTTTTCTTTCTTTGTGGTATTACTACTCTGTGCTCACGGATATTCACTGACTGTTGATCGTTGAATGGGAGTGTGACGTCATAAAATATTGAGTGGTTACGTGGTGTTACCGCATCACGCGATCACGTCACGCGTCGTGTTTCACGGCAATGACGTGACGTTTTTGTAAAAACGTTGAGGATTGTATTTGAAGTGATATTTACAAATAACGTAAGCATCGAGGAACCTGTTACAAGCAAAGTGGTAGGTAACTAAGTTCACTTTGGCGGCACGTAACTAATAATTAAGTTCCAAAGCGAATCATTTATTTTTTCCTGAACACCGAAGTTCGTTGTGGAAGTTCGTACAGTTTCTTAGGTCCGCCGTCCGCCGGGAATGATCTGTGTTTGCCGGCGACTAGCCGACTACTCGTCAATCAGGCATGTTTCACAAAAACAGCTCCGTACCCCGGCCGGGCGGCATGCCGGCGCCCGGGCGCCCGTGCCGCCCGGCACGCCGCCTGCCGATCGGGTCTCGGCCGAGCTCCATCGCGGTGATGAACGCTTGTTAATATAAAACGCGGCCTTGAGGCGCACTTCTGCTTATCTTTATGAGACGCTGGTTATTTTCAAGCAGCTCCGATCTCTATAAATTACATTCATATTTTTTATAGTTTATGTTTTGTTTTTACCTAAGAGATTGATGTGTTTCAATACTGGTGAGTGCGTTCGGAACTAATTGAACTATAAACATCTTATTCGTCGGTACAGACCGCTGTCGACCGACAGGTTCACTGTCCAAAATTATAACAATATGTAATTGCTGTAATCGCGCGCCATTGGCGGCTAACTGATCTCAGTTTTGGTAACGTTACCATTAACCTCAATCGTAAATTACGATCACAATGCGTTATAAAACCATACCAATTTGGAGGAGTGAGTAGGTACGTACTCAGACCAAATGGGGGTAGGTACCGTTTCTGTCAGGAGGAAAGCCGTCACCACAGAATAATTTAAACTAGCCGTCACTGAAAGATCGACAGACTGACAGACTCGTTTCACTTATTTATATGTAACATTTAATGAGGAATCACTTCGGTGGGTAATCAAAAACTTTAAGGGCGCATTTTCACTGGTCGTTAAGTCGGTCGTTAGTCCGAAGGCAAATCCGAAAGTTTCATGGTTTACAACTGCCGATGGAAATTTGTGGGGATTTAGAAATAAACAGAAGACTTTTTCGAATATAAGTATAAAACATTGGGCCCTGTAAAATGCCTTTTCAAATATCTTCCCGCAGCCCGCATGCGGGCGCTTACGACAAATGAAAATGCGCCCTAAAGCTTTGCCAAGCAAGCACGTGCAGCGTGCAGCGTGTAGCGTGCAGCGTGCGCCGCAGCGGCCGCCTATATTTATAGCGGCGCGGGCGGCGACGGCGCGGGACGCGGGCGGCGGGGCGGGGCGCGGGCTATAAATTCGGGGCGTCGCGTAATTATCTATTTGCGTGTTTCCGTAATAAAAATTGTAAAGATACTTATGTTTACAAATTTAGCTGCCGGGTGGCAATCGAATCACGTAAGTAGTCCTCACAGTTTTTATTGCAATCAAGTTAAATAAAACAACGGAATAAAAGTAAAGAGTTTCTAATCGACATAGCAATGTGATAAATGGTAACCCTTTATTATACCTATACTAGGAGTCCCGGCTGACTTCGCGCCGCCTAAGTAAGCACCGAATACAGTGGCAGTCGTCAATACAGCAACAACTCGTTCGTACCAGTGACGTTAATTTGTGTTTTAGTAAGAAAGAGCGTTAAAAATGCCTTGCTTTTCATTTATACGGCGCACAAACCATCTAACGAGCAAAAACAAGGCACATTGAATATTTGAATAATTTTGCACACCAAAACCATATATTTTCATTTTAGAAAATATTTATTATGACATATTAAATAGAGATTTTTAATCCAATTTTATTAACTTTTCCGCATTTTATTTAAACATTTCCTTTCACATTAACCTTGTCCTAACAATTACGAACACAACTAAAAAAGAATTAGCCAAACAGGTGCAGCCGTTCTGAATTTTGGTAATTGATTTTTATCAATACCTTTTTAAAGATTTTACTCGGTTATTATTATACTTGGTTGAGTTGCTTGCGTATTCTTTTTATGAATTCATTGATGAATTGGTGATTAGGCAAGTGTGAAATAAGTGGCGGGGCGCGTGGTGGGACGCGTGGAGAGGCGCGTGACAGGGCGCGTGGTAGGGCTCGTGACGGGGAGCGTGGTGGAGCGCGTGGCGGGGCGCGTTTTGGGACGCGTGGAGGGGCGCGTGGTAGGGTGCGTGGTAGGGCGCGTGGCGGGGCGCGTGGTGGGACGCGTGGAGGGGCGCGTGGTAGGGCGCGTGGCGGGACGCGTGGTAGGGCGCGTGGCGGGGCGCGTGGTGGGACGCGTGGAGGGGCGCGTGGAGGGGTGCGTGGTACGATGCGTGGCAGGGTGCGTGGTGGGGCGCGTGGTGGGGCGCATGTAGGGGCTCGTGGCGGGGCGCGTGTCGCGAGTGGCTGCGGCACACGCGCTGCCCCGCGTTGTTTGCTTCATCAAAATAGGTAGCAGCCGAGACGATATTTACGGCCGAGACGCGGAGTTTCCTTCCACAATTCATTGATAGAATCCTAAATAAACATTTACTTACAATTTCACGGGACTTAGCTGCAAACGATCTTCATGCGTATCAGGGTGAAAATGTTTTCACTGGGATCGTTTAGGTCAGTTTAAAGATGTGTATCTACTGCGTACCTACATAACTTCATTGATTTTATTATGTCATTGGTTTTATTATGAAAAAGAATAAAACTGGTGTAGTAACATATTTTACAATAAGTTTAAATAGGTATAAACCCAGACTGAATACAGAGAGACATTTGTTCATAGCTTGCATAGCAGTGACGAGTAGGCAAAATGGTCCTGGTCTGGATGCGAGTGCACGAGTGTTAAGGCAGTGCGGCCCGGCTCCGGCTATAACTACAACCGCACGGTCCGGTGCTTTGCCGTCTTCGGCGTAGCACCCTATTAGTTAGTTATCCTGTGGTATATAGCCGTCTCGTCACTCTGAATTTTTTGTTCCAAATTAAGAACTGATATGTGTTTGTCTTCAATTTCGTGTTTCATAGTGTCACAATTGATAATTATTTTAGGAAGAGTATATGTTACCGGCTATATGTATAATCCGGTATTCTATACAATACCTAGGCAATGTAGAATACCTAAAACGTGTAGGTAATGTATGAAATATATTTATTTTATACTTTGCCTAGGTATTCTATACAATACCGAATGCGCATCCGGTAATGTGTGAAAAGGCAGTAGACCTTCTTATTATTTTTACGGAATTGTTTTGTTCCTTAAGTTTTTTATACTTGTTACGACCTAAGTATCTACTTGTAAGAAAATTACATTGTGTTGCTTATACACAAAATAATTTTTAGTTGCACTTTATTTTTAAAGTGATTCATTCGCAAATTGTCAAATTCGCAAATTGTCAAGTTTTCAGAATTTCTAGTTTCTATTTTACTGTAGTAACAGAAAGATACAACTTAGGTGTTTTTTGAAAAGTATCTATAATAATAATTTATTGATTATTTAAAAGTTACGACTAAAAAGTTTTCATGTCTTAAATGTCTAATATTTTCTTGCATAGGACCTAGTACCTTAAGATTAAATAAATCTTTTTGAGGCAGTAATTCTTATATTCTTCTGAAAAAAAAATGTCTATCCTTTTTATAAAGATTATTTTTAAGGACCATCCTAATTGTTAATTTTATTAGTTGTTTTTAACAATTATTTTGTCATTTTATAGGTAGGCTGCTGATTAACATTGATAAATATAGACAAAAATCTATTTATTTTACACATTGCCGGTGGACCAGCAGGTATTCTATACAATTCCTAGGAATTTTATACACTACCTAGGTAAAGTATGTAATGGACAATAATATGCTTCATATTTCATACATTGCCTGGACGCCCCAGGTATTCTATAAATAGCCTAGGTATTGTATAGAATACCTGAATTGTACAGATTGCCGGTAACATATACAGTGCCACAAGCGGCACTGTATCTCATTCGGTTCGGGTAGGTACCGTAAGTTTTACGGTATAATAGTGACGCCGCCTAATCTGCCGTAAAGTTTTTTATTAGACAACAGAAATACTAGCTGTCCTACTGCTGTAGGTCACGTGATACGCTAGACATTTAAGGCAATCGCGACGCGCAGCGCACAGCGATTGTCTTGAATTTCGAGGTTATTTTTTATTAGACAACAGAAATCGAACTCCATACAAAAATATCTTTTGAATATTATCTTCTGAACATTATGGCAAATAAAAAAAATGTTGTATACACTTTGTACTAAGATGCCGTAATTATTACGGCATCGTAACCGATCGTACTATGTTGCCGCTAGTGGCACTCTATACCTGCCCACACTTTGTACTAGGATGCCGTAATTACGGTATCGTAACCGATCGTACTTGAATGCCGCTTGTGGCACTCTAATTCTCCTACTGTTATCCTAAAATCGATGACCATTAAATGCATCCCACCAACCTTACTTTATCAAAAATAGTGACTTTTATCAAAAATCTACATTAGACACCTATTGGACACATATTGACACCATATTGGACACGTCAAGAACACGTAGTGTCCGGCACAGTAGAATAGCACTAACCCTCCCCACGCCACCCAAGTAAATGGCGATTAATATGTTTGGTAGAGAGGTAGGTAAAGTCAACCTTACACCCCTCACCCACAGTAAACCGGAAAATGGGCAGAAGCATCCTTCAGGTAGTGCTCACGTACGTCAGGCACAGCTTCCAATATTTCAAAGTTAAGATCAGAGAATCAGTCAGTCTTCACTATTTTAACTTGAAAATAGTATGTAATCAATACCTACATTAATTGGAATTTGAAAATTTAGCATCTCTGGCTAATTACTGGCTTCCATTTTGTTTTCCTTGTTCTTTCAATAAAAGTGTTTTAGAAAACATTGTTGCTAGAGATTTTTAAAACTAAAGATAAATATAGGGACTTTCACTAAAGGCGGGTCAATGTTCAAATGGATTAAAACTAGCTTTGTATATGTAGTTAGAAACGAAACTATAATTTTATTTGAAATGCCCCCATGTATGCCATTCTGATAGTGCTCCGTGCTCCGTGTAGGTACATAAATGTAAAAACTCACAAACTATGTCCCAATCCGCCTACGGTCCCAACTGATAGGTACTGCCGTGCGATTCTCTAAGTTAAAGCCTTGGTAGCTGCGGCTGCTGCAGCGCTGAGAGTTGACTCTGTCTCGTTCATATTCATAGAATTGGAAAGAGACAGCAGATCACAGCCATGCGCGCAGCGTCTATGTGTCGCTTAGAGAATCGCATAGCTGTAATAAAAGCAATATTCAGGTCGAAGAAAAAAAATTGTTGTTTGCACGAGACTGTAATGATGTCACCATGCTGTGTGTTGAGTAAAGAATAGAAATGGGATGAGTAAGTAAAAATTTATTAGTGGGATGAGTTCATGTGGGTTGAATATGGAACAACCCAAAGGAGAATGACCAAACCAGCCTATACGATATCTATTGCGTCTTAAGCATTCACATATCAAAAATGTTCTCTTTAAATTATAATGATTCCTGTTAAAAAAGGTGTTATAGAACGCCGCGTTAAGAGTCAAGTGATAAATAAATGCTGAACTGAACTGATAGTCAACATACGATAATAGACTAAAGTCTATTCTATGATTTAAAGGTGCGCGTCCATTGGAGCGGGATCGGTGTGACATTTTGTGTCATACAAAATCCCGGATTAGTATGTATGGCGCCTATGACGTCGTCCGCGCCGGCCGCACCGATTCCGCTCCAATGAACGCTTGATTTACTAGACAATATTTACTAAGAGGTTGCTTGCTTACATCTAATGATATTATATTGAAAAGATTTTTATTGTAACATCATTGCCTACATCCATTTCAAATAAATATTTGTGAGCATTTTAGTACAGTTGCCATAACCTCAAAATACCTAAAAAGTCATAAGCAAAAAATGAATATAGTTTTAAACTCCCGCATGATATTGTAATGTAATTTGTTCTTCATAATTCAGAGCATTGGTGCTATTGATTACTACTTATTTCATCAAAGCGCTATGTTACGCAAATTAGCCTAACTCCCATAGTGAAAAGGTCATCATTCTCTTTCATCACCGCCATTTACCCTGTTGGCGATCAATTTCTAATTCTTATTTTTCCAAGTTATAGCTTGTCAACACAGCGTCATCTATCAAAATTAAATAATGTACTGGTCTGTGTATAAAATAATAAATAAATTCTTTATTGAAAAACTATTTTTACAATATTTTAACATAATGTTAAACATATTATACTAATAGAATCAAAATATGCATGTGCCTGGACTAGGATCTTCCTGTTTTCCAGGCAAAGAGAAAGAATAAGATAATTCTATGCTAAATACAGTTATATTTCTAAATAAATTACAAGACAATATTAGTTAGAAATTAACTACATTGTTTATATTAATTAAATAATATATATTAATATACAATATTACTTATTATTATTATTAATATAAAATAATTATACATATATTAATAAAAATGAATTGCTGAAATGTTAGCACGCGCATCACTTCAGAACGGCTACACCTATTTGGCAAATTCTTCAATTATGTTGCGTTTGTATTTAAGAACATTTTTGGAAACTCTGGTCCGGTGTCCACGCGGACGTAGTCGCGGTAACCGCTAGTATAATATCATTATCATCATCAAAAACTACCAATAACATAATGAAGTAATACTACTATGACATTTCATGTATAACTTACAGTACATTGCTTTAAAGAAGTAAAATCACAAACTGAACAATAACATTGTTTGAATGTCCTCCGCGGCGGCGGCGGCGGCGTCTCCCGCGGGTGCCCGTAGCACGGATCCGAGAGGTGCAGCTGTAATAAATGGCTGTGACGATGCCGCATAGAACCGGCTACATTTAGCGATGGCATTGGCTATGTTGGCTTAAATCTATATGGTGGTTCAATAGATTCGATATGGACCCCCCATGTATGTTCAGCGATTTTTGGTAGTTTTCGAGTTATATCTTTTTTTCTTCTTTAAGTATTTTATTGCGACATCAGTTTAAATTATTTTTTAGTAGGAAGATGATTCCTTAATTAAGGAAAAAAGTGCACAGAAATGTCTTCGCAAAAAGAGATACTTAAAAAATTAAAAGTAAAAACCTTTTTTAAATGCACAAAAAAAAACTTTTACTTTAAAACTTTTACTATCAACTTATAACGTCATTGCACAATTTAAATGGTATAAAAGGTTGTCGCGAGATTTAAATAAGTACTAGTATTTTAAGCTTATTTTAAAACTTTAATAGGTACCTACTTAGATAAAATCAATCACATCAAGTTATTTAATTTACTTGTTTATTTACACATATTAGTAGGTACATTATTATTTAAATCTTTCGACAACCTTTTAGACCATATAAATTGTGTAATGACGTTTTAAGTTAATAGTAAAAGTTTTAAAGTAAAAGTTTTTTTTTCTTTTTAGCGCGTTTAAATAAAAGCTTGTTTTTTTAAAAAGGTTTTTACTTTCAATTGTACTTTTTAGTTATCTCTGGACACGTTTTTCATCTGTTCATCTCACTGAATACAAATATTTATGTATACAAAATTTATTCACGTCCACCAAACCACCACTACTACCACCCATAAAAAACTTTGATGTTTTTGATCTGGATGCAACTTATTGATTAGACGAGGAACTAAATATCCGGTAGTGCGGACCCGTAATTGTTCCGAGCGCGCATTGTTACAAGTTTACCTTGTGTTACCGACCTAGTACCGAATTTATGTGAAATTACATTGTCCATAAAGAAGTTTTCTTTCAACAGTTGGAAAAGGAATTGATCTTGAATGGGACGTGTGTCACAATGTTTAAACAATTCAATTTCGTTGTTTGAGTATTTTGCCCTAATGTTTAGGTAGACTATTTTTTTATTATTAACATGGACCGGACAAACAGGTTTACAATGTAAAACTTATTAAAATAAATGCTCTAATAACATTAGTTATTGCATACCCAACATCGCTGGTCACAATTTAAAAATTAGTACATTAATTTTTGTGGAGCTAAACACGAACATACAGTATCTATAAGTAAGTTACCATAAGTAGATGTACAATATATCCCAAATATCTTAAGCAATTAAGGTATTATTTTTTTAGTATTCGTAATTGGATTTTTTAAATTTTGTCAATGAGTGTTTTAGTGGTTCGTCCGTAAAGTACTCAGCCCATAACTGAGAACGGAGTTAGCGAAAGCGTTATATAACAGCAATCTAGTTTTACAGTTCAGTTGTTTTTTTTATAACTGAAATATTTGCCAGATATGCGCGTAGTTTATACAAACTCTTTCGACATGACCTCCCCAGTTAAACCTATTATCGATAGTTAAGCCAAGGTACAAATGAGAGTTAACAACTTCAATTGCGGGTAGCTAATAGGGCAGGCTGCTAGCACTGTGAAGACAGGTGTGATCGTGAGCGATGGGATTTCTTATTAAATTATTCGACTTCATAAGAGCGGATCTAACAAGGACTAATTTAGCCCAGAATTTGTTTAATGTATTAAAGTCTGTTTATAACTTTGCTAGTGCGTCATTTACATTTCTTTATGTGGCGATAATACACATATCATCAGCGAACTGAAAATAAGTGCAATTGCTAAAGACCTCATATTTTGCAAAAAAAGCAATATTTTGCAAGAACAATAGACTCTCAGACTCGACGTAAAGGGAAATCGCCGGTGATTGGCGCTACGTGCTGAATTCCGCAGCGCTTTATGCAGCGGCTGAATCGTTTGCTCTTAAAGTAAAACAATTTGTTCAAATAAATAAATAATTAGTTGACTCGATCGAATCGCTGGTGCGACAACACTTATATACCTAATACTTCTTATGTATAATATCTTCTTATATAATACTTAGGTATAAAATATATATACCTCAGTATTTTATACCGTGCTAATGCGATCGACGGACGCATGATAAAACCTAATATGAACGAAAAACTATCAAGTATTTTTAACAATCCGATAAATGTAACCATAGTTCAATATTGATAAGAGGTAAAAAAATATCATATTCAAACCACGTCTCTAAATCAAAAAAATACGGAGGAAACGTTTCTTTTTAGCCGCAGCGACCCGTGAGGACACAGATTTGCCCGTGAGCGTCAAGTTGGCAGGCACACCATGGAATTAGATGGTTTTGACTATGTCAAAAAATTGTGTATAAATAGTGATAAATAGTGACGTATAGCATATAAATAGTGATACTATGGTTCAAAAGATATTTGAGTATCTTGGTGTGCCTGCTAACTTGACGTCAAGATAGCAGGCACATTAAGAAATACAGTTCGTATCAATGTGATTTATATGTCAAAAAACTGTGCATAAATAGTGAATACGCAAAATTTCAACAATTGTACTTCAATACAAACCGAGATATTACGGTCTCTAAATGGGCTGCCAACTTGACGATTCTTGCGATGGCGATTCCAGAGAAAAGGGTTGAAGTTTTAAACAAATAAATACATGAAAAAGTTGTGTGTGAAATTGTGAATCTTTCAATATCAATAAAAAAAGAATTCTTCTTTGCTATTTTCCAAAAATCTAATGTAAACTTCTACCATACATTCGATTTTAAGTACAATCGTGCACAATTTTATTTATTGACTTAAGATACTGACATAATATTTTTAATTCAAGTCATAAAATTACACTTAAATCTGTCGTTGTAATGTCAGTTTCACATTATTTCTATGGAAACTTATGTCAAGCAATTTGTAATTTTAGTGACTCGAATTAAAAGTCTCGGGATAGTGGTGGACGAGCGAGTGTCGCGAACGACCGAGAGATGGCGTGATTTTGTTTACGTGCGGTGAGCCGGTGATACGAGAATGGTGCGCGAAAAGTTTTATTTGTTTGTGTTGAAATTGATAAGCTCTAATTAAAAATTACGTTTAAATGACAGGAACAAAACACGGAGCAACTATTCATAGCTTATTCTTTGTTTATTAGTTATAAAAGACTACCTGCCTAGTCTTTAACTTTAACATTTAATGCACTAGGAATATACTTGACCCTAGTTAACTTTACGAAAGATTAGCTTGGTAAGTACCTAACTACTATGAAGTAATACGTATTAGTCGCCCAACATAATTAGGCGCATGTCAGCTAGACGTTTATCACAGTTGTTCAATAATTTACAAACTAAACGTATCTTCTTCGATATTCCATTTTAAAATCTGAACACTCAGCATGTGCAAACTAATTGAAGTGCAATATATTTAGATTGTTAATCATTGAACAATTATGATAAACGTCTAGCTTTAATGCGATTAATTATGTTGGTCGAGTAGTAAATATGAAAAGCTTTGAATGACTGAGAAAATATCTACCTCACATTAGGTACAATGGCGGACTCCGTCGCTTTACCAGTCTAAAGGTCAAAATCCCTTGCACACCACGTCGTCTATTTGGTACGGGCCCGTAGGTAGCCGGGCGGTCGGTGCGCTTCACACGAAAATCGCTGCAAAGTGGTAAAGCGACGGCGACCCCGACCGTACCTAGTGGTATATCTTTTTTGTAAATACCATAATAGAAAATAAGCTGCGTACCTATAAAAATGTAGGTTATTATTAAACGATTTAAACACTCTTACTTCTGATGCAAATGTACTCACTGCTTATCCATTTCAACACAAACAAATAAAACTTTTCACGCACCATTCTCGTATCACCGGCTCACCGCAGGTAAACAAAATCACGCCATCTCTCGGTCGTTCGCGACACTCGCTCGTCCACCACTATCCCGAGACTTTTAATTCGAGTCACTAAAATTACAAATTGCTTGACATAAGTTTCCATAGAAATAATGTGAAACTGACATTACAACGACCGATTTAAGTGTAATTTTATGACTTGAATTAAAAATATTATGTCAGTATCTTAAGTCAATAAATAAAATTGTGCACGATTGTACTTAAAATCGAATGTATGGTAGAAGTTTACATTAGATTCTTGGAAAATAGCAAAGAAGAATTCTTTTTTTATTGATATTGAAAGATTCACAATTTCACACACAATTTTTTCATGTATTTATTTGTTTAATACTTCAACCCTTTTCTCTGGAATCGCCATCACAAGAATCGTCAAGTTGGCAGCCCATTTAAAGACCGTAATATCTCGGTTTGTATTGAAGTACAATTGTTGAAATTTTGCGTATTCGATTCACTATTTATGCACAGTTTTTTGACATATAAATCACATTGATACGAACTGTATTTCTTAATGTGCCTGCTATCTTGACGTCAAGTTAGCAGGCACACCAAGATACTCAAATATCTTTTGAACCATAGTATCACTATTTATATGCTATACGTCACTATTTATCACTATTTATACACAATTTTTTAACATAGTCAAAACCATCTAATTCCATGGTGTGCCTGCCAACTTGACGCTCACATTTGCCCACCTTCGCCGTACCGAGTCAAAAGGGGCGCTAACATGCCGCATGCCGTAACAGCGCTCCCGCGGGGCATGTGTGATGGAAGAGCCGCGGCCTGCACGACTCACGCCACGACACAAAGTGACGTGGCGGTAATTATAACGCAAAAACGCACGCCTGCGCCGCCACCTTAACGCCTCCCTGTGTTTGCGTCACAACATTTTAATTATGGACGTGCTACAAGTTTGAACATTAACCTGCCGCCTTTGCGCTTCGGCCGCCGCGCCGCCTGGTTACAACTTTACGCTACCCCGTCGTCCCCGTCCGACTTACGAGTATGAAGGTAGGCATATGCAGTGTTATCTACAAGTATTTTAATCTCATCCTGGTTACAAATTATTTAAAACCAATAAAATACCTTTACATATAAAGAGTAAACGATATCGAATCTGCGATAGTGCCGTGTTAGGGCCGCGGGGCGGGGCACTGCAGGCCGGCGCCCCGCCCGGCGGCGATCGGCCCGATGAGCCCCATGAGCCCGATGAGCCCGAATGAGCCCAAATGAGCCCACCTTTGCGCCCATTGTATGTCTCCTGCGACAAATTGACAATCTCGCAGTGCCGCTTAAAAAAACGAGGAATAAAGACGCCGCCGAGAGGCGGCTAACGAGCGCGCATCCATCACACGCCGCGGACTGTTCGGGCGATCTGTGTCTGCGCGCGGCCATTTATCAGCTCCCGCACTACACCCTGAGCAGAGAACAATTGACAACGAACGTGTCTCATGACGTCACGCCATCCCATACACTTTCGGAGCGTAAGCAGTACCTAAGCACATTAATCATGATGTGAGGTTGAGATTTTCTTTAGTTCCGACGCACGCAAAGTTTACTTAAACGTCTAAGATGTACGAAGACTATCAAGTGTAAGTATTGCGATGTTATCGCGAGGGCCCTCCTGCAACTTGATAAACTGGAAAGCGATCAGCCATTAGCGGAGTTGAAGGGACAGGATATTGAAAGCTGTGCGCGGGCCGAGGCCGAGACACAGGTGAGTGGCGCTGGAGCGGCTCCGCCATCATTAATCTTCACTAGCGGCTTGTCTCAATGTGCCAATTTGTGGCCTCGCCTGTAACTTAAGAGAATGAAATCAGACGCGGCCTGACGCCGGCGCCGTGCTGAGGGTGCGCTGAGGCCACCGCGGCGCTGCCGACTTATATACGGCAAAGCAACAATCATAATGTATTCAGTGCCATTAGGTACTCTTACTCTACTCTGAACTCAAATTTTATTTCTTATCATAGAAGAATATTCCATTACAAACAAAAAAAAATATTTAATTCGATTACAAGACAACACAAACAAAAGAATATCCAATAAAAAACAGGTATTACTCAATATAAAATGAAATTAACAACGTCTTACAGTATCTTTGAAATAATAAAAAGAAAGACTATTTCTACTACAAATAAAAGTAAGATTGCAAGAGCAGACCAGCCTCCACAGGCGGCACCCGTTCACGAGTAAGTATATGACATGTGAATCCGCCATCGCTTCACTCAACCATGTTTTAGGGAACGTAACGACCCGACGCACATGCCACTACCGCAGAGACATTTTGAGAGAGCATGACACGACACACTCGAGCAACTTCAACAAAAGCAAGAAAACATTAAGACAACTTTATACGCAACATAAATTTTGAGTTATTTGTCACAAGTCTTTAATAGTAAAGGACAACGAAAATTATGAATATGGACAATAACAAGTCAATTGTCAGGAATAATTATTATTCCTTTTAAAGTACTTACCTACTTGTTTACATTTATGGTTTTTGATATTATGCCTTTTAAAAACCAGCAGTATGATTGTGGTTTTGCC
Source organism: Scoparia ambigualis (assembly GCA_963921215.1). Classification (NCBI taxonomy): domain Eukaryota; kingdom Metazoa; phylum Arthropoda; class Insecta; order Lepidoptera; family Crambidae; genus Scoparia; species Scoparia ambigualis. Next base: position 45,643,537 of record OY992503.1, on the reverse strand, counting down.
TTGCCTACCACAATGATAGAAAAAAATTATATAGAAAAAAACACTAAGTAGTCGAATTTCCTGTCGTGAATGAGTTCGGATTTTATGATGGCGCTCTCAGGTCTGTGTTACGGCCGCTGCTTTGAATCCCACCGTTAGGACGGCGCCAGACCTTGTGAAATAGTTAAGAACAACCGCGAGTATTGCGCGCGCATTGCTATCCTGGCGTTCAGGTTTTGCGTTCGCGTTGGTTGAGAGTTCGGTCATCGAGGTCGAGGAGAGGTCAACGGATCTCTCGTTGTCAAAATGTCCGCCGCGCCGCGCGTGAGTTAGCTTTGCGACGAATATAGCGAATCCAATATAATACTTTTTTGTAAACTACCATCGGAGGCTATGCTATTGTGTATATAATCAACGAAACTAGCGCTGAACGGCAGCATAGATATTGAGAAACCCACGCGTTCGTAGGCGTCTATACCTCTTGGAGAAAGTAGTGATGACTGATCGGTGAAACAGACGTGTGTGTGATTTGGACCAGCCTCCAACGTTCGGCAGGCGTACCACGCCACTGAGGCACATCACGGCGGCTGCGCTGCAATCCTCCTGTTCCCTCCTTCCACTACCACCTCCTCCTTATAGGGTCGCGAGACGAGTTGAACATCGGACCAGTCGGTAAGTAGGTACTTAGAGTATCTGTTCTTAGAGCAAGTAACACATTACCGCTCTGTAACGCAGCAGCTTCAGGCAACCCATGACCTGATGGTCCATGTTTTGTCAGAATAAATGCCTTTCAACAATTATGCAATATCAAGCTTATGCGTAAACAAAATTATGCCAAAAAATATTATACATTTAGTTGTTTATGACATATGATTTTTTTTGATGATGATGATGGCATTTCAAATTATGACAATCGACATTATGTCATGAGTATACAAATCGGGTCCGCGGTGGCCGGGTTTTAGTGCTGACACAATCATACAGGACAGGACGACCGTAACAGCTGTTGGCAGCCCGCGCGACCGCGCCGCCCGCCGCCCGCCGCCCCGTGACGGCCCGTAATATGTACCTGAACTGACCAAGGTACCTTTAGTTAGTTTTCTTTAACATTTGTCTGTAGGAACGTTTTAGCAATAGCACAAAAAATTTTATACAAAAATAGTGCAGGACGCGCCTAGCTAATGGCACATGTAAGGAAACTCGTAGGAAGAGTTTTCAAACAACGAAGAAGTTTTTAATAAAAAAAATTATCAACGCTGATAAGTTTATTAAATGTGGTAGCTAACTGAAAGCAGTGGTGAACGATTTACTACTAAATAAATAACGATGATTAAAGATCCATTCATCTTAGATGATTTTACAAATTCAATATAATAATAATATATCAAAGCCATTAATGAAACCGTTTCCCGAGCCCGCGCCGGCGACTCGCCGCCGTCATTTATAAACACGCGGTTTAAAGAGCATGTGTCGGCGGCGCGGCTATTAATACGCGCGGCGCGGCGGGCTGCGGGCGGCGGCCAGGTGACACGCGCACGCGTCAACACCTCTCGCGTCGCGCGTCGCGAGTCGCGCGTCGCGTGTGCGTCGAGCGGCGCGGCGGCGATTAGTGCGGCGGCATCAGTCACGCGCCCAGTAACGACCTTCCTTCGCGGCTGGCGGCTGTCATCCGCAAGCCAAGCAATAAAAATGGCCATATTTATTCAGTTAGCGCCTACCGAGGGAACCCGGCCATTATAAGACGATATTTGTTTTCCGGAGCGGCGCGGCGGCGGACTATTAATTTTATTTTTGTTACGGTGTTTGTCGCGCGCTGCATAACTCATCTCACCAAAATACCAAACCGCACCGGACGGTGCGCGGCGGCGGCGGCGGCGCGGGCAGCGTGGCGGGCGGCGGGGCGACGCTTCTCTTAGCCGGTCCCCAGCCGTAATGTACTCAGTGTTTTATTTGGAAATATACTTTCTGTTTTATATACTGTTGAACCTACCGGATTATTCGTCTTAGGACAGATCCTACCTGTTATAAGATTAATACAGATAGGTATACAATATGTCTAGTTTTGAGCATGTTATTATTAGATGGCTCTGTCAGGTTGAGCGTGAGCATCTACCTCAGAACCACCCTACGTCTTATAATAACACGTTGATATTATAATGTACTCAATTGGCCCTTTGAATTAGAATATGCCGCGGTGACGCCGGTGCCGCCCAACTAGCACATTAGTGATAATTTTATCTAAAGATCCATAACGACGCTATATGGGTGGTTAAAGCAGCTTTGTGCTGGTTTGGAGTGGCAAATATGAGTTAAGTCTACAAAATGAACTATCGGTTGTATATTTTAAATCAACACCAGTCAGAGTAAAGCCGCAAAACTTTATATCGTAAAAAATATGTAATAGCTGCAAAAAAGAAGTAGTAAACACTTTTATGCAAACTTTGCTTAAATGATGCAAAATCAACCAATAAACTATTTGAGTTTTTAAAGGGGTGAAAATAATAATGTTTTTTTAAGGTGGGTCAAAAAACTTTTTTTCAAAATTATGATTTTTAATATCGATAATTAGTTGTCATTTGATGCTAGTATGTCGTGTATAAAATATTTTTACAATCGGTGTAGTATAACTGCCTCCGGATCGGGTTTTAAATTTCGATATTTTTGATTAAAAACCTGATGTTTCCAAAAATTACATTAATAATTTTACACCACTCAGTCTTAAAATTACGTTTGTTTGTATTAAAACGATGTCTTCTGTTACAAACGATACCGAAACGTAAAAATTTGAGGGTAATTACATATAAAAGTTTTGTTTACATTTAAGTAAAACGAGAGCCGCAAAGTGTTTTGTTTAGTGATTCAGTTTAGCTGTATTTTGCTACGACAGAGGTGTGTTTCTGTGACTTTTAAAATGAATCGTACTCAGAAAGATTTTCAATGTTCTATATTTGGTGACACAAGTGACTTAAAGGATAATATGCTTCCGACTTACGAAGAAGTAATGAAGTGCTACGAGTGGACGAGATTTGAAATTAAAATCACCAAAAATACTAAAAAGGAGCAGAATTTTCAAGAAGTTGCTGATACTGTCATCGAAAAAATAGAAAACATTATGGAAGAAAGCATCGCTGCCAATTTAATCACATGTAAGAGTGCAACAAATGCTGAAAGCTTATCACCTAAAATTCAAAAATTTGTTGAAATCTCATCCTAAAATACCACCAAAACGATTACAAAACTTCCTTACTTCCAGTAAAGTTTTATTTGATTATGAGGTTGGGATAAGGAGCCGAAATGATACCACTCAGGTCTCGATTATAACTGCCTGTATTCGAGTAATAAATGCGGTTATATATTATTAAGCATTACAAGATTACCTGTGTACATAGATATAGTATAGACATCACCCTCACATTTCCCCCCTTGAGAGAAAAAATGTAACTGCAAGAATTAACATTTTTTTTTTTCTTACCTAAAAGACTAACATAATTATGTCTTTTCTTGACTTGATTACAATGATTTTAAACACAGATTATAATTTAAGGGATTACATAGAATATATGCTGATTACATTGCTATAATAGTTATTATTTAAAATTATTTATGATAAATTTTTGTTCTGTTTTTGTGTGTTAAATATGGTTTTCCATCTTTAAGAAGTTCAACGTTTGGAGACATATCTCTAATAACAGTAAATGGGCCTAAGTAAATATTACTCATTTTGTTACTATCCTCACTTTTTAATAAAATTAAATCATTAGGTTTATACATAATACTTCTTACATTTTTATCATACTTCATTTTTCTTTTCATTTTGCTGTTAATCAAGTTGTCTCGAGCCTCTTTTTGAGAAGTTTGAATGCGATATTTTAACTCACTTGGATAATTATCGTGATTATATAAAGGATCTATGCAAACACCTGAAAGATTACTGGGAAGAATGCATTTTCTGCCAAAAACTAGTTCAAATGGGGTAAATTTATGTTCTGAATGTACCGAAGTATTGTAAGAAAAACACCAAAATGGTAACCAAGAGCTCCATACCTCTGGATGGTTATCAGTTTGGATTCTGAGAAAACTATTAAGATGTTTATGAGAATTTTCTAATGCCCCAATACTTTCGTGATGATATGCGGTGGATTGTAATTGTTGAATGTGCAGAAGAGTACAAATTTCCTTAAATACGGATGAAATAAATTCCTTACCTTGGTCGGAGGCGATTTCCTTCGGAATTCCGTATCTTAATATAAAATTACTTACCAAAGCTCGAGCGACTTCGTCAGTTTTTTTAGAAACTAAAGGATAGGCTTCGACATACTTGCTTAATTCGCATTGCAGGGTTAGTATATATCGATAATTGTTCTGATCTTGATCTAAAGGTCCTGCTAAATCAAGATATATTTTTTCAAAAGCCCAACTTGCTGTAGTAGTGACTGTCATTGGCTCCCTTGTCGGAAGCGAGTGCTTCTGCGTTTGGCACTTATGACATCGTTGTACGAAAGATTTTATATCATTATCCATGCTAGGCCAATAAAAATATTTCTTAATGTTATTATACATTCGTCTCATACCCGCGTGGCCACTTGTGGGTAAGAGATGAAAATCATTAAGAATTACTCTTATTTCATCTTTATCATAAATTCTTATAATATTATGTAAAATACAGATACGTGGACCGGTCCATTTACTTTTATTTAATTCTTGTAATAACTTTTTAATAAACGTTTTATTATTTTCATTTCTTATTATATATATTTCATTAATATTTAAAGTATTACAAAATTCTTCTAACTCTTTCAAAAATTCAGCTCGTGATCTTTTTGATGAAGAGTTTAAATACTTTATAAAAATATTGTGCTTACTCGGCACGTAACAAAAAGTTTTACTTTCTTTATCAATTATATTTTTTCTCCTATATTTTAATAATAAATCCTTATCCAGTAAAAAATTTAACTCTACCGAATCTTTTGGCATACTATGAGTTTCTACCACTTTTGGTTGATCAGGCCAATCGTTAGTAGGAATCATATTATCTGAAAGATTCGAGGTTTTTAAATCATTACAACGCTTGCTTTGCGCTCGTGTCATCACATTAATATTTTCATGCATATCCTTTAATTCAGTACTACTAATAGAAATTCTCGAAAGCGCATCTGCTACTGTATTTTCAGTACCTTTAACATACTCTACTGTAAAATCGTACTCTTCTATTTGGAGTCTAAATTTCAAGAGCCTACTCGACGGGTCTTTTAAATTATAAAGATATACTAAGGGTCGATGGTCAGTCCTTATTATAAAATGTTTACCATATAAATAAGGTCTATAATACTTTATTGCCCAAACGATTGCCAGCATTTCTTTTTCAATAGTTGGGTAATTTTTTTCAGCATTGTTCAACGACCGACTTGTGTATGATACGGGTCTGCCATCAATATTACATAAAACTGCGCCTAATGCATAATTTGATGCATCTGTATATAGTACAAACTGATTTTCCTCAGAGAAATCCGGATACTGCAATACAGGGGCCGATATTATACTTTCTTTTAAAGATTGAAATGACTGTTGACACTTATCTGACCATACAAAGGGTACATTTTTCCTACATAAGTAGTTTAAGTCATAAGCTTTTTCAGCAAAATTGGGAACAAACTTCCGGTAATAATTAACAAAAGCTATAAATCGTTTTAATTCGTCTAAATTGTTCGGACGTGGATATTGTTTAACAATTTTAATTTTTTCGGGATCCGGAAGAACACCATTTTTTGACACTACATGGCCTAGATACATTAATTCTTTTTTCAAAAAAATACATTTTAGAGGATTAAGTTTTAAATTTACTTTTCTCAGTCTTTGAAATACATCTTGTAAGTTTCTGTTATGTAAATTTAAAGTTCTACCAAAAATTATTAAGTCATCTAAATAAATAAGACATTTCTCGTAATTTAACCCGGCCATAGCCATAGTCATCATACGAGAAAACGACCCGGGACTAGTTTTTAGCCCCATAGGCATTCTAGTCATCTGGTATTGCCCTGAGCAAAATGCAGTGTATTTTCTCGATTCCTTATCAAGTAATACGTTATAATATCCTTGATAAAGATCTAAATGGCTAAAATATACACACCCTCCTAAGGAGTCTAGAATTTCCGTAATGTTTGGTAATGGAAATTTATCATTTTCAACACAATCGTTTAATTTTCTATAATCTACTACTATTCGCCACCTTTTATTACCATTAGAATCTACTTTCTTAGGAATCAGTATTAAAGGACTTGACCATTCGCTATTACAAGGCTCTATAATACCTTCCTTACGCATTTTATTTATTTCATTTTCTAATAAAGTCTTTTGAGAATGAGGTAGTCGATAAGGTTTCACAAATACCGGATTTATGTTTTGCTTTAATGTAATCGAATGCGTATAAACATCCGTAGTCATTAACTTATCCCCCTCTACGTAAAATACGTCATTATATTTTGCACACAAGTTCTCTATTGTAACGCGTTCCTCCTCCGTTAGATGATTTATTTGCAACTGTGACAACAACGTCTTAATCCTGCCTACATCCCTTTCAGTCTTTTGAAAATTACAAATATTATATTCCGACAATTCCTGTATATCAACATTAAAATTAGATAAAGATATTTCTTGTTCGGTCGTATTTAATATTTTGACTGGTATCAAGCCATTGACAGGTTTTACTATACTACTCGCTACAAATACTCCTGATGTTAATTCAGAAGTGCATATTACTGACTCTCGTTTCCTATCTGTTTGTATAAAGTGTATTGATTCAGATCTAGGAGGCAATCGTATTTTATTTTCCTTTGTATGCAAGTCTAAAACAATATTATTACTATCGAATTTAAAAGTTATGTTTTGATCTTGGAAATTAATTACTGCTTGGTATTTGTTTAAAAAATCTTTTCCAATTATACCAGACGCGTGGCATGGTAACGATTTGAAAACATAAAACTTGTGTGTAAAATTGACACCACGTATGTATAAATTTAAATAAACATATCCTATGACTTCAACTTTACCTCCAATTCCTTTTATGACTACATTCTCTTTATGGATAGGAATATTCTGATGCAATAATTGTTGATATTTTACCGCCGAGATTGACGCTCCGGTATCAACTAGCCATGGACATAACTGGTCATGTAAAGATAAATAAACGTTACAATTACTGTCGCTAGCCAAAACTGTCTCATAATTAGTCACGAAAAAATTTTAACTCATTGTCGCTAGGTGCTTCTGGTTCTGTAACCATACGAATCTGGTTGCTGCCCATCCTTTGGTTTCCACGATTTATATAACTGTTATACCTACTTGGACCTGCACCTTGGTAACCTGCTCGAGCCGAGCCTCTGCCGCGAGCTGGCTTCTGCGGGTACGCTGCTCCTCTCACGTAACCGTAGCTACTGCTCTGCCCACGCCGCGGAAAGGCTCCGCTGTTACCTCTTTGTCTGAAGAAATTACCTCGCTGCCGCCTGGAATTGTTGTTATAATAAAAATGAGTGCGGCTCATATTCATGACTTCCCCTGTCAAGGTCGATGATGACACCTCTTCATCGATCGCAGCTTGAACAGCGTCCTTTAAATATTCAAAATTCCTGGCTGCTATAATAGTACTAAGCCTACGATTTCTTAAGCCGTCCGAGAATCTTTTTATGGCTAGTTTTTCATTTAAAGGCTTAAGCACTTTAAAACTATTTGAGTCGTTGTCGGCCTGAGAAATTGTAAGATCAGTCATTAATTCCGAAATTTCATCCCCAAATTCTTTAATACTCATATTATTTTGTTTAATATTTTGTAACTTAATCTGAAGGGCCGTTGACCCCTTTTGAGGCAACAAATGTTTGCGCATATCCTGTAATAAATTGGTTACTGAAGAATAAGTCATATTTAATTTTAATTTTGCAGACTGAGACAACCTGCTTTTTAATACAAAATTTACCAACTTTTCCTTACATTCTGTTTTTTCTAATAAACTATCATAATAATCAATATTATCAATAACTTGTTTAATGTGCATTACATCATTCGTGATCATATTCGGTATAAGGCTTAACGCCACCTTTAAGTCAAAAGTATTCATCGTGCAGGAAATAGACTTGTCACTTATCTCAGAACTTTCAACAGTACACATTTGCTTAATTTGCTGAAATATCAAATCAATATCACAAAAAGTTTGTTTATATAATAATATATCGTCTCCCTTAATTTTACTATTCGTTATCTCTCTACTTATATATTCGAATGTATGCAAATATTCATTATAAATTGCAGTAGCTTCAAGTAACTTTTTCGTACATATATCTTCCTGCCTTCGTTTAGCTCCTATTTTTACTAAATACGTTCTAATTTTCTTTAACTCTTCTAAAACATTAGCTAATATATCTGCCATAATACAGTAAAATATACATTGTTTAAATCTAAATAGTTATGAACGATAAACATTTTTTATTACATATATTTTTATAGTCAGTTATTCTATTGATTATGAGATTAAACAAATTTTAAACAACGTTTAAAATACATAGAATAATGTTTACGACAGTAAATTATAATATGGAAAAGATAATAATATTATAACATTTAAAAAGTTCCTATATAATTTTTTTTTTAAACAATTGAAGTACTCACTTTTGCACTAATTTTCACTTTCGATTTTCCGCACTTTTTTTTCCACTTACATCACACCATTTCCACCTTTCCGGTTGGCCCCTCGTAAGCCATCACTGGAGCCCTCCGATGAAAAGACCTCCTCAGTGTGCTTCTTAAAAGCTCTTGTCGCATCCACGCCTTATGGCATCTTTTATAAAGTTTATAGCCATATATCATAAACGCCAACAACACAGCTAGTGCTAAGACCGCCAACAGGATGTTTGTAGTGCTTAAATGAAGATGAACTCGGTCCAAAGATGCTTGGTTTGAACCTCCGCCTATAGCCGTTTGCGCAAGCACAAGAGTTTCCTCAGGTTTGGATTGTGGTTTACCCATTTTTAATAGAAAAATTCCTTCGAAACGCCCGCAACTGAACTTATTAACTGCACAACGATAAGTGTTCTATTTTTAGCCACTACTTGCACTGTGTAAAAGTCCACGAAACTCATCTTGACTCGGTATATTTTTTATACTTGTTACGCCTTATACGGAAATCGGTCGGCGCCTGCCGGCCGCTACCCGAAACCCAGTGGCAGGGTCGCCATATGAGGTTGGGATAAGGAGCCGAAATGATACCACTCAGGTCTCGATTATAACTGCCTGTATTCGAGTAATAAATGCGGTTATATATTATTAAGCATTACAAGATTACCTGTGTACATAGATATAGTATAGACATCACCCTCACATGATATTTCTTCTTGGAAGTGCTCAGATTTTACAAAATGTTATTGCCCTAAAGAAAAGAAAGTTCCATTTAGTGAGCAAAGATTTCTTACCGACCAAACATCTGCAAGAAAAATGTTGATAGGAAACACAGACGTTGCGACAACAACAAAAAATCAAAACCGAGGATCAAAAAAAAGAGGAAATATCACAGAAAACTCGTACAAATCTCAGTTCTGAAGCCTTAACTACTATTGCTCATGAATAAGTCGGTAACACGTCGCATTCTGTATCTGATACATCCAGCGATAGCAAAGATTTTCAACCACCAAAAATAAAAAAAACCGAAGGTGGAAACTGCTGTCTCTATGAACTATTCTACATTGTCCCAAACCTGCAATCGGTACGGGGTATCAGACAGAGTAGCCGCAGCTATCGCTTCTGTTGTTTTCCATGAAACTAACATGCCTATTATTGATGAAATAATACACATCATTGAGAAACAGCATCTTCGCATAATACCTGCGCTATACTTTGACGGTAGTAAGGATAAGACGTTGATTATCAAGAAAAAAGGTGGGAAACTCTCTAAGGAACTCATAATTGAGGAACATATCTCGTTAATTAAAGAACCAGATAGCACATATTTGGGCTATATCACTCCCGCAGCTGGAACAGCAAAATTTATAGAAAGAGAAATCATTAATTTTCTTTTGACTGAAAATGTATTTTTTGATCAATTGATGGCTATCGAATGCGATGGTACCAATGTGAATGTTCGGAAATTCGGTGGCATTATTCGATTCATAGAGAAGAGATTAAACGAATCTTTGCAGAGGTTGATTTGCTTGCTCCATATGAATGAACTGCCGTTTCGACATTTATTTTCTTATGTTGATGGTTTGACTTCCGGTCCAAGAACTTTTACAGGTGAAATTGGAAAAGCTTTAGAAAAATGTAAATAAAAACCTGTTGCCAGTTTTCAAAATATTCCAGGTCAAGTGCCATCGATAGATACAAAAGATCTCAGTACAGACCAATTGTATTTGCATAGAATAGTATCGGCTGTTATAGCTGGAGAATGTCCTGAAGATTTAGTTCACAAATCCCCTGGAAAAATGTCTCATGCAAGATGGCTGACGCGTGCTAACAGAATTCTTCGCCTCTACATTGCAACATCAAACCCATCTCATAAACTCGTTAGTTTAGCAACGTATGTCGTCAAAGTATATGCTCCGACATGGTTTGACATTAAAAGCCATCCAACTTGCAAAAACGGAGCAAAACCTCTATGGCAGTTAATCTCGAGGTCTCGATACTTACGACAGAGTTGAAATCTGTTATTAATCCAGTTATACAACGCAATAGTTATTTCGCTCATCCTGAAAACCTACTGCTGGCAATGTTATCAGACCCTGAAAAACAAATGAGAGAATTGGCATTGCATCGTATTTTAAAAGTACGTAATGATGCATCCCAAAATTTGAGGCTGTTTGAAGTTCCAGAAGTAAACATGGATGCAAAAGTTTATTACGACCTGATAAACTGGCAAAATCAAGTTACTACACAACCACCTATCTTGAAGCAAATCCCTACTTAAGAACTAAAATCTCTCATTGCTCAAGAGAATAATAAAATAGATTATTTGCGTTTACCTTGCCACACTCAAGCTGTGGAGAGGTCAAAAAGACTGTAACTAAAGCTTCAGGAAGTCTGTGCTCGAAATCAGCTCATGAGGGCTTAATCAAAGCCAAGATTTGGGGGTTAAGTTGCTCGCGTCCGTAGGTTTACCCTTGAGACCCTACACGTGACCCCTGGGTGGTGCTAAATGAGTGACACCAACTGAGTGGTAGAGCCACGCTGCTTTGCTGCACGCATTGGGTCGGCTCGCCCGGCGTAATACCACCCCCTCACGAATTTTCGGCGTGAAACAATGGCACTCTGTGCTGTTGTGTTTCGTCCGGCGAGTGAGGGTTCCGGAGACCCCTCCCCCCCCCCTCACAATTGATATGGCAGCGAACTGTAATCTAGATTTACCCCAGGGGGGTACCGACACATCCAGTGTCGGAGAATCCCCCCCTGAGCGTTCTCGCTCAGGCTGCCCTACGTATTCTGGGGAGGGCAAAAGTTCGTTCGTGCCAAGGCATGCTGCAGGCAGGAGAATGGCGGGACAATTGGCACCCCCTCCTACGCTTCGCGTGGACTTCTGCAATATCAGGAGAATCCACTCTAACTTGAGCGCCGTCCATTACCACCTCGAGACGGCGAAACCGGCCTTGCTCTTCCTCACCGAGACGCAGATATCCCCCCCTCCTGACATCTCGTACTTGCGCTACCCGGGATACAACCTGGAACATGCATTTGTGCCACGAGCCGGTGTTTGTGCCTATGTCAGGGAGGATATGTGCGTTCGTCGCCTTGGCAATCTTGAAGATAGGGACCTCTCCATCTTATGGCTGCACGTCGACTGCGGACGTCATCCTCGCGTCTACGCGTGCCTGTATAGGTCCCACAGCGGTAACATCGGAACTGACCAACTCATCGAGACCGTCCAAACAGCGACAGACTCCCTTCTCCAACGGATCCCCTCGGCCGAGATTGTGGTATTGGGAGACTTCAATGCCCACCACGTCGAATGGCTTGGTTCACGCACAACTGACCACGCGGGTAGAGCCGTTCATGACTTCGCTTTGGCCTATAGTCTGTCCCAATTGGTAACCGAGCCAACACGGGTTCCAGATGTGGAGGGCCATGCACCTTCTTTATTGGACCTTCTGCTGACCTCGCACCCAGACGGCTATCAAGTTTCTGTTGATGCACCACTAGGCTCATCAGACCACTGTCTGATTCGCAGCACTGTGCCTCTCACAGAAACTTCAAAACCGCAACCAGCGGCTAGCCGTCGAGTCTGGCATTATAGGTCGGCGGACTGGGATGGGATGCGAAGCTTCTTTGCGTCCTACCCGTGGTGGCGAGTTTGCTTCTCGCTGGATGATCCTGATGTCGCCGCTGACTCTGTCGTTGATGTGATACTGCAGGGAATGGAACTTTTCATTCCAAACTCTGTGGTTCCCATTGGCGGCAAGTCCCAACCATGGTTTGGTCGTTGCTGCAAAATGGCGTCTCGCCAAAAGCGACAGCATTACCAAGCCTGGGCTAATGCGGTGTCATCAAAGGATCCAAACACCAGTGCGCTCAGAAAGAAGTACAACTTTGCCGCCAGATCCTTTAAGTAGGACATTGCCAAGGCGAAGTCATCATTCATAGGTAGAATTGGCGAGAGGCTAGTGCGTCTTCCTTCGGGGACGCGTGCGTTCTGGTCTCTCGCCAAAGCTATCTTAGGGAATTTTTGTCAGCCGTCCCTACCACCATTGCACAAGACCGATGACTGCCTGGCCTATACTGCAAAGGAGAAAGCCGATCTCTTGGGCTCTCTTTTCGCATCAAACTCGACCTTGGACGATGGGGAAAACTCTCCACCAACCATACCGCATTGCGCTTGTACAATGCCAAACGTTCAGTTCCTGCAAAGGTCAGTTCGTAAGGCTCTTTTTTCCCTTGATATCCATAAGGCGAGTGGGCCTGATGCAGTTCCACCCATTGTGCTTCGGACGTGTGCTCCTGAATTGGCACCAGTTCTAACGCGCCTTTTCCAGCTCTCTTACACCACTGGCGTCGTCCCGAGCTCTTGGAAGACAGCCCTTGTCCACCCGATTCCAAAAAAAGGCGATCGCTCAGATCCGTCTAACTACAGGCCAATAGCTATTACCTCTTTACTCTCCAAAGTAATGGAGTCCATTATAAACCGCCAGCTCTTAAGGTACCTAGAAGAGAACCAGCTACTAAGTGATCGCCAGTATGGTTTTCGTCGCGGTCGATCGGCTGGTGATCTTTTAGTGTACCTTACTCACCGATGGGCGGAGGCAGTCGAGAGTAAAGGGGAGGCACTGGCAGTTAGCTTGGACGTAGCGAAAGCTTTTGACGGGGTTTGGCACAGGGCTCTTTTCTCTAAACTTCCATCATACGGGCTTCCTGAGAAATTGTGTTCATGGGTTGCCAGCTTTCTTACTGGGCGTAGCATCAGAGTCGCAGTTGACGGTTCGTGCTCCGACATGAAGCCCGTGAATGCTGGAGTCCCGCAGGGGTGTGTGTTGTCCCCTACTTTGTTTCTTCTGCATATCAATGACATGCTGCATAACAACAGCATTCATTGCTATGCGGATGACAGTACTGGGGATACGCTCTACACCGGGCGAGCTAATATTTCTCTGGAAAGCGTCATCGAGAGCCAGAATAAACTTGTTACTGACACCGAGAACATGTTAAGTCATGTCTCGGATTGGGGCCGACATAACCTAGTCCGCTTTAACCCCTCCAAAACACAAGTTTGCGCATTTACCGCGAAAAAACATCCCTTCGTCGTACCTCTGAACTTTGAGGGAGCTCCCCTTGATACCAATCCGATTATTGGAATCCTTGGCGTCGATATTTCGAGTGACGTTCAGTTTCGTGGTCATTTGGAAGGTAAAGCTAAATTAGCTTCGAAAAAGCTGGGTGTGCTTAATAGAGCGGGTCAGTATTTCACGGCGGTCAGGCCGCATATGGAATACTGCTCCCATCTCTGGGCTGGAGCACCCCAATACCAACTCCTTCCATTTGACCGCATTCAACGCAGAGCTGCTCGAATTGTCGGCGACGTGGTTATTTCAGGTCGGCTCGATCCACTGGCTCTTCGGAGAGACGTTGCGTGTCTCTGTATATTGTACCGTATATATCATGGGGAGTGTTCTGAGGAATTGTTCGGCTTGATCCCTGCCGCTAATTTCCTTCACCGCACTACACGCAATCGAATGTCATTCCATCCACATCACCTTGATGGATGGCGGTCTAATACTGTGCGTTTTTCAAGAAATTTCTTGCCTCGAACTACAGTGTTGTGGAACCAGCTCTCGGCGGCGGTATTTCCGGACCGTTACGACTTAGGGATCTTCAAGAAACGAGCCTATTCCTTCCTTAAAGGCCGGCAACGCGCCTGCGATTCCTCTGGTTTTGCGGGGTGTCCATGGGCGGCGGTGATTACTTTCCATCAGGTGACCCGCTTGCTCGTTTGCCTTCTTCTGCTATAAAAAAAAAAAAAGATACAATTTGATAGCAAAAAAGATTTTTGTGTAGATTAAATAATACTAATAATAATAATATTTTATTAATTAATTAAAATTACTATTCTAACAATAAGTTTTATTATTTATATCTATTCTACTATATAAAAATATCGATTTAAGAAAATTTCAAAAATCACGTTTTTTTCTTTCAAGGTCAATCCGGAGGCAAAAGATGTTACCCGATTGTCACCATTTTTTCTGTATTTGCTCTTACAACCCTAAGACACGGTTTTATTGCTATTACATGCCAAAAGAAAAACATTTTTAGGTTCAAATTAACATCATCAGATAACAACTTATAATAAAGAAAGAATCGAAGTTCATCGCTTTTACAGTGAATTTGTATTTTGCATTGCATCATCAGATAACAACTTATAATAAAGAAAGAATCGAAGTTCATCGCTTTTACAGTGAATTTGTATTTAGTGAGAGTGAATTTATACAGTTGTGACTTTTTCTATCCAAAATGTTTATGTTTTATAAATAAAATCATAAACATATTTGACAGACAAGGTCACAACTTTTTGAACGGCTTAGTTCCTCCAATTATGTAATCATAAATTAGGCACAAGTGTGCTAGATGTGTCTTTGTCACTCCAGAAATCTAATCCGATAAATGTCATATTTACCTTTACGATTTTATCACTCCATGTGACTACGAATTCGGTTGGCGCGGACGACGTAACTGACCAATGAGATTTTGTCGCGCCAAGATAGTGAAAAAAAGGCGCCAATAAGACAAAGCCACTTCTTTTCTCTGGCGGTTTTTAAAGGAACTAAATGAGTGTTTTTGTTCCTCCAGTTGAAAGGGTTGGCATACTTAAGTCATTTTTGCAATTTTGACAATTGTGCCCTTGTTCCACCGAAGGTGCGATATATATAAATTGTTTTTATATCCTAATTTGTATAGTTATGTACCATTCCCATCCTCAATATTCGCCTTTCTTAATTCTTAGACATCAAAACTCATTACTGTATATTATTATTCATACTCTTTGCACGTCACACATCATCTTCATATTCCTTTTTTCTGAATATATTTCTGACGCATTTTTTATTATTCTTGTCTTTGTGAAAATTATATGGGTTGGAAGGAATCTAACAAATTGCTTTTATTTAATTAGTATTAAGTACTTATCAATACTTAGTTAGTAGGTACTAAACTTACTACACATTTAAGCGACAGATTGGTCTTAGTTGGGCGGGGCCCGGATGGGCCTCGGCTGGAGCCGCGCATCCAGCTTGAGCATCGGCGTCAGCCGGCGCGACAGCCGTCACGCGTGCATTTGCGTAATTAGATCAAAGGGGAAACGCCGAGCGGCGCGCGCGACAACCTTAAAACATCATTAAAGCTTAATTCATAAAAGCGGTATTTGCTTAATCAAAAACTGATTACTATAATTTGGTGTTTACGTAAGATACTATAGCAATATTAGCATAAGCAAGGTGATTGTTACAGTTGTATCTTGACTTGACTTTGACTGTTTTTACTAAAGAGGAATTATAATTTAGAAAACATAGTAATCTTAAACACTAAATCGACTCTATACGCAGGTTCATGAAAATGGCGATTAAATTATTTTACTAACTAATTAATATTATGCGAAAAAACCTAATAAGAACAATAAAATATTGGGAAATTGTATTGCATAGAAATGACTTTGAGGCTTAGAATAATAACGCTATAGAAACCAAGTTCGCGCGCCTATTTTGAAGCACATTAATTGGAGCCAGAAATGGCACCAAACGCCGGACCGCTCCGTAGTGTTCAATGTCACAGCGCACCGAACGTGTCTCGCGAAAACAAAAAAAAATGATGGTTTGGACAGTTAAATTGTGTCACAACACATCTGAAAAACAAAAGAAGTGTAATAACATCACTTTTCACAGGTAAGCTTTCAGTATTTCATAGTATCTTGTAGTTAATTAGGTCAAAATATAAACGTACTGCAGTGTGATTCTCTAAGTTAAAGCATCGGTAGCAGCGGCTGCCGCAGTGCTGTCTCTTTCATATTCATAGAATTGGAAAGAGACAGCAGATCACGGCCATGCGGGCACGTCACGCGTGTGTGAATCGGTTTAGTGCTTCATTTTTGACAGAGCGCTTGTATGAAGACAATCTTTCTATAGCGTTATTATTCTAAGCTTTGAGGTTAGAAAATAATATTACATTTTATGCAAACGTTCTAAGACATACATGCAACTAGAAGAAATGTAACAAAGACATACTTACTATAATTTAAATGGGGATCCCTTTTATTCGACCATTTTGACGTGACAACGTCTTAAATTAGGTTGCGGCTGGGAGTCACTTATGAAAAAGTGTAACGCTCGGTAACGTTACGATGAGTCACCGAACGAGAGAGAGGCCCGCCGAATGCCTTGCGTCTCTCTCCCACTCAACTATGTTTTAAATATAATTCTTTGTTTAAATAAATGTTTTAAATTGTTACTATTATTTCATCCTTCTTCCTACTATACGAATGAATATTCACATTAAAATTATTTTACCACTCAAAGTCGTTGTCACGTAAAACTTTCGCCCGTATACCGACTTTACAGGCAACCAATTTTGACGTGACAACGTCTTAAATTAGGTTGCGGCTGGGAGTCACTTATGAAAAAGTGTAACGCTCGGTAACGTTACGATGAGTCACCGAACGAGAGAGAGGCCCGCCGAATGCCTTGCGTCTCTCTCCCACTCAACTATGTTTTAAATATAATTCTTTGTTTAAATAAATGTTTTAAATTGTTACTATTATTTCATCCTTCTTCCTACTATACGAATGAATATTCACATTAAAATTATTTTACCACTCAAAGTCGTTGTCACGTAAAACTTTCGCCCGTATACCGACTTTACAGGCAACCAATTTTTTTTTGTTCTTATTTAATTTGGCATATTTTTTTATCATAATAATATTTTGACATGACTATTTCAGTAAGCATATTAATATGGTCTGGCTAAGGTTTTTTACCCTAATTTTGATTTGCATAAAGTTATAAGGCATATTGTTTATTCGTCTAATAGTTATTAGGCATAAAGATAGTCTTAAGCAAGACAGATGGTGAAGTGGTTTCAAAATCCGCTCTAATTTGGATTGGTTTTTATTTGTCTTTGAAATATTTCTAATTTGTCTTAACTTAACGTAGCAAGAGTTTAAAATTAGAAGATTTTGAAAATGTAAGTTTAATTAAGAAAGAGTTAAGTCAAGTTATACTTTACATAGTATTAGTTAAAAACAATAAACTTAACTTACACTTACAAAGTCTTGGTGAAATATTACTTAAGTGCTTTTGATATTAAGTGGATCTTTAGTTTTATTTTGTTAACATCAGATAGTTTCCTGTAGTTTTCATTCTGTCTTAGTCTTTCTAAGTTATTGGTGCTGTTATTCGTTAAAGAACAATTCATTTATTAATTCCGCGGCGGTTTTCTTAGTACGCTACCGGAGGCCTCCCCCGAATTGCGGATGGAATACTTACCTTACTTTATGAAAGCCGTATCATCGAATTTTGTTTGTTCGAAAATCTTTCATCAACATGTGTATAATGCGACGCCTTGTTAAATCGACGTCTTGTTACGTTATAATTCCTTAAGCAAAACTTACTGCGAAAACCAAGTAAGTACATCGACTTTCTATTTCAAAACAATAACGTTTAGTTTTAAGAAAATTGTTTTGGAAAGTGAAGTTAATATTAAGTGATTTTTGCTCTAAATTGTATAAGTTTTGAAAAAGATATTAGTAAATTATGGTCACTAAGCCAATTTGCTATTGTATTCATTTTTTTAATTTAAATTAAAGTTTAGTTTTTTTTATTTGTGCAAAGCAATTTACTGACATGTCATCTGCAAAAGAACACTTTTCGTTTACAATATTTTAGGGAGATCATTAAAATAAAGTACGAATAATATACCTACAGCCGATCACGCCGATATTTTGTGCTGCCTTGTTATAAATGATGAAACACATTAACATAAACAAACTTTTCCTTGTTATTTATTAATTAACAAATTAAAGGTAAGTAAAACCACGTACAATCACACGAATTAAATGATTAGAAGTAAAATAATCAACGAAAAACTAATGTTATATATACCTAATAACATAGCATCGATCGCAGTAACAAGACGTCGAATAAACAAGGCTTTGCAGTACCTATAATAATTTCGTTCGCAGTACAGTTTTTCGATGTAACGAAACATCGCAGTAACAAGACGTCGATTTAACAAGGCGTCGCAGCCGTATAGACATATCGATGAAAGGTTTTCGAACAAACAAAATTCGATGATACGGCTTTCGCACTAAAGTAAGTATTCCGTTCCGACTTCGGTCGGAGTGGACTCAGAACTGGGGGCTAGATCTCTCTACAAGTAACCATTTTTTAATTATTGCCTAAAGTGGCCACTTTAGGCAACAATATAAAAATTTGATACTTATTACAGATAGACAATTTAGACAAGATACATCTCAAAAAGTCACAAATACCGTTCTTTAGTCATTCATAAAAGTCTTTTGTTTATTATATTCTAAATGCACTACAATTAATGAAAATCAAGTGGCGTCGCGACGTTTCGATTTTTCGGAAAACGACTTAATTTCATCACAATTCATAAAAAACGAATGGCAGCGCTATTCTTCATACCTATTAAGGCTGTCACCCAATGATATTATGATAAGTTTATAATATCATTGCTGTTACCTAAGTATCTACGCTTTTATATTACTCAACACGCCGACGAAAAAAAACCTGTTCTTTTAATTTTTTGAACTCTGTCCATTTTTGCTTAATCCTGTTTTATCGAAATCGTCCCGTTAAGTGTATTTTTTCTTAAAAAGTACTAATTTTAGTAATAAAGTAATTAAATTAGTCTTAAAAAAGTCCTAAGTAAATCTACGAATTCTTTATTTACCTTGCAAGAGTTAAATAATACTTCATCATTTCTATTTAGTATTAAGTGAGCATACAAATAATCTTAGTTTAGTAAAATAATATTTTTCTTACTTAACCCAAGAATAACTTAGGACATATTTAACTAAAGAATACTTAATTTGGTTTTAGGTATCCTTAATTTGTTTAAGTAGCGCTCGATGAAGAATAAAAAGTCTTAATGAAAAAAATGTCTATACTAAGTATTTGGTTTTAGCTTAAACATAAATTTAGATAGAGTTAGGACAAGTAAGATTTAGCCATTAATGCCAATTGCTACTTAGGTCCCTCGATACAAAAGGCAACATGTAACGAATTCAGTCGAAGAATACGCCTGTGCATACGTGAAAGGTGGTCTCATTTTGAGCAATTCATATGCGAAGTGAACTATTTTATTTGGATAATAAGTAAGCTTTACGATTATGAATTTAAAAAAATATATATATTAAAATTAACTTTCCTACAATCAGACCAATTATCTAGCCCAAGAGAAGCTTCGAAGAAACTCGTTAAATGGTTACTAGACAACGGATAAACATACTTAAAATACTTAAATACATACTTATTATACATAGAAAACACCCAGACCCGAGACAATTTAGAAAAACAATTATTTCTAAATTGACCCGACTGGGGATCGAACCCGGGACCTCAGAGATGGCAACACCATGAAAACCGGTGTACAAACCACTCGACCAAGGAGGTCGTCAATGAATGACTCTTATCTCTTCGGTTGGTTCTTATCATAAAATACAGGTGATTTTCTTTTTCATTTTATCGGTTTGATTCAGTTCAAGCAGGTGATTTTTCAAAAATATTTAAATGCAGTTTTAATTATTGTTGAAAATAAAGGAATGTTTCCTTAAGTAAAATTTGCCATCATCAATATTAAGGATACTTTTCCTCCAACCACACTGTAAGTATTTATAATTGAGAATTTCAATGATAAGTAATTTCAACGCGTCTTCTTAGATATTATAAAATAATAAATGTAATCGATAGTTGAATAAGAAACTACTTACTTTTTCACATCTGTTGACCATACAATGCCCAACGACCCAACGTGAATTACTTATAGAAAAATAGTGGCAATAAAGCACAACATAAGACTTCTAAATATTATGGAATTCAATGCTAAATATACTCGTATAAGAAAATCATAAATAAAAAGGATGTAAAATATATTGTCTAGGTACTCCGAAAGACAAGAAAATAATGTTATAAAAAAAACATCAATAAAAATTGATCATCTATTATTAGCAGGGAAATTACTTTTCGGTATCTCATACAAACCCAGCTATAAATTTTAAACAATAAGCTAATTTTAATGAAACTTGAAAAATACAGAGATCTGGAAGTATTTTGAAAATTTAAAATATCGTTTAATCAGCTGCAGTTGCATTACAAGTTTATAATTGCATAATTATACTTTGTTAGTCCATGTCATGTTCTTCGGGAATGAGTATCTACAAGTACGAGTATGTAAGTATTAAAACTTAAAATGATCTCACGAATAGTTTCCATTGAAATAAGGTAATTTTTTACAAATTAGGTAATACATTAGGAAAATAAGAAGACTTGGACAGACCCAAGAACCCAATGAACAAAGGCCACTGACTAACGGACTTAAGGCTGCACATCCATCCAACAGCATATTGTGCAGTCGCTATTTGGTGAAAAGTGAACTATGGCAGAGGAGTGCTGTTGTGGTCCTCATTGCTTAGTCTTGGACTAACCCTCCGGGGGTAATAGCCGTGATTATATGTATGTATAATAATAATATATCTTTATTTAAATACGCTTACATCTATAGTTTACAAAAAGCTCTTAACTAATAATCTAAAGTAGATTAAATTCTGTTGCCTGAGCTAGGTAAACCCTGTTTTTCAGGCGAATGTGGGCTTAGTCCAAGTTTAATATAAATCGAAACATAAATGAATATAACAGGTTTCTTATACGCTAAATTACAATCTAATATAAAGACATAAATGAAATAATAATAAGTTTTTTTTTAAATAAGCTAATAAGTTTTACACAAAAATAAATAAAACAAAATTACCTAACAACGGTCATTAACCCCTCCGTATCGTCGTAGGTCAATTTTTGTAGTTCTTCCTGTACAACCTTTTTGCAGCTGATAGTGTTTAACGGATAAATATAACACTTAGCATTAATCCTGTTGTACAGAAAGGGTCCTAAGAAAATAAAGAACCTTGATGAGAAAGCGCATTTTGTACCTTTGAGATAAGTGCAAACCATGTCCTTCCTCCTTTTATTAGTAATTTCAGTGCTGTAAGGAAGAGCCGTGTGCTGTTTTAGTATCGTGATTTCTATAAATAATTGCCGAACTGTTAAAACTTTACAGGATTCATATAAAAGATGAGTAGGATATAGATAAGGACGGAAAGTGGACACCTTTAGGATTGCTCTTTGGGCTCTTTCGACAGTTAATAACAGGGACTTATATGTACCACCCCATGCAGTGATGCAGTAAGTTAGTATCGACTGACATAAGGCCACGTAAACTTGCATTATTAATTTGGTATCTGCAATCGAACGAAGTTTTTTAAATACAAACATAAGCTTACGCATTCTGTTACTTAAAGCTTCAATATGATAACGGAATGACAGATTCTCGTCAATAATTACCCCAAGATACTTTATATTGCGAGTGCTGGAAATGGTAGGGCAATTGCAAGACATGTTTGTGTATAAATTACAGCCATCATGAGCATACAAAGGTGTTCTTGTTGTAGAAGTTGATTTGCGCATCGAGAATGTGATATATTTAGTTTTATCAGCATTTAGTGTTAGTAAATGTTGATTAAGCCAGTTATTTACAACATTGAAGCCATTTTGTGCAATTTCGTAAGCCTCGAGCTCCGTCGCTGCAGAAAAAAGTAGAGCAGTGTCATCGGCGTACGATAATATTTTACCGCCGTTTAGTTGAAGGTTGCAGAGGTCATTAATGTAAATTAAAAATAAGGTAGGCCCAATTATACTTCCTTGTGGGACACCAAAGGAAGTGTTGCACCTGTCAGCACTGATCACATTGCCTATTTTAACGCATTGGCTACGATCACTTAAATAACTTGTAAACAACTTCACTTGTTTATCTCTTATACCTATTGTTTCAAGCTTATTCAATAGGATGGGTATCGAAACTGTATCAAAAGCTTTTGCAAGATCCAGGAATATACCTATTGTTTTATTGCCTTTATCAAGCTCTTGTGCGATATAGTTAGTTAACTGATGAACTGCCTCATCCGTTGATAAATTAGCTCTAAAACCAAATTGATTGTTTGACAAGAGCGAATTATTTTCCAATAAATGTACTAATCTGTTGTTTATAATTTTTTCTAAAATTTTTGATATGGAGGATAGTATCGATATAGGCCTATAATTTGAAATTTGTTCTTTAATACCTGATTTATATACGGGAACAACAACAGCTTTTTTCAAACAATTGGGAAAAACTCCTTCGGTGAGACAAAGTTGAAAAATATACGTTAGAGGCAGGAGCAGGATATGTTTGAACTGTTTTAGCATTTTGTTAGAGATGTTATCCCAGCCAACAGCACAGTCATCTTTCAAACTCATAATAATTCTATCTACTTCTGAGGAGTCTGTGGCTAATAAAACAAAAGATTTTACGTTAGAGCAACACTGATTAAAACTTTTTGAAGTCCTGGGGAAGATAGGTTGTGTCTGAAAGCGCTCTGCTAAAGTTTTACCTACATTGACAAAGAAATTATTTGCACTGTTAGCAGATAAAAGCGGTGTAGGTTGTGTTTGTAATAAACTCGATGTCGATTCATGTCACTTAGACGTGTAGGTAACATTTTTAATGAATTTCCAGAAATTTTTACTGTTTTTTCCTGCCTGCTCCAGTTTATTTTTGTCGTAATTGTTTTTAACTTTTTTCAAAATGTTATTACAGAAGTTCCGATATCGTTTATATGTTATATGTAAAATGAATTTTCTAATTTAGATTTAGCTTTAAAATGAAGTTTATCTCTATGTCTCATACAGCGAATTAGGCCAGGAGTTATCCAAGGTTTGATATTGTAATTTCTTCTGCTTATTTTTACTTTGCTAGTATTGTTTGATATGGCTTGTTGCACATTCTTAATTAAGTATGTCAACGCGGTGTCAGCGTCAGCAGAACTATAAACTGGTTCGAGGTTAATGTTACATAAATCGTCTTCGAGTTTAATCATATTTAATTTAGACTTAAGCTGCGTGCGTTGATGCCTAGGTGGTTTTAGACTTATGGTTAGTATAGCCGCTTTATGGTCGGTTACAGCTGAGTTAGTCACTAGGGTAACTGTAGGTAAGTGGGTTTTAAGCATAATGTGATCTAAGCAGGAGCCGCTTTGGTGGGTTGGGATCAAGTGTGCAGGTAGAAGACCATGGAAGGAGCACAGGTTAAGATACTCGTGAGCAGATGTTTCACAGTTTTCGGGCATAATGTTTATATTTACGTCACCTATTAATGCTATGGTTCTGAAAGATGATAGTTCTTTTAATAGCTCATTTAATGTCTATACATATAAAGCAAGTACTGCAGTGTCTGCACCAATTTTGATTAAAAGACTATTGCAGTCTTGTAGGCTAGTGTCCTCAACAGAAATATTTAATAGTGTATTTCTTGCATATACTACCACCCCATCATTTTGGTTATAATTAACTTTGCTACTGAAAATATTGTAACCCGATTTCATAGGTAAGCTGCCACTGTGTTTAACCAGCCAACACTCGGTTAGTATAATTACGTCACACTTAATATTTAATCTTTGAACGAAACAGCTAAAATTATCTATGTTCTTATAAATACTACGAATATTTTGGGTCAGAATGGATAGTGCATTGTTTGCATAGTGTGAAAGATGTTGTTTGCAATTTTCGACATCACATGCTTTTATGTACCTTTGTAACAATATCCGTAATTAAATCAATTTACACAAATAACCTAACTTTTTCATTTCGTTTTCTCTAATACTATAACCCTAGAAGTAATAACTAAGTAACGGACGATTTCTAAATAACATAGCCATAATTTTCAGCGCCTGAAATCACCGACTATAAATTAAAAATTAAAAGTAAAAAACCTTATGACATTTTACCTAAGAGGATGTAATCACTACGTAGACATTACGATGGCTAGAATATGAAACGATACGATCCGTCTAAAGCGAGTTCGTGCTTCCGATTTTCCCGGATTTTCATACAGTCATTAGCTCTCGTTAACGTACGCACGGACGTTCTCTAAACGACCACAGCGGCGCTGCTTTGGTTTTCATACAAAATAATACCATTACGATTACCTTAACTAGTAACATAATGGTTCGTGCTTAGGGTTCTGTTCTAAACAAATAAAATAAAAAAAATATAATGCTATCTCATAAATTTTATTTTCTATCATTGTCGAATTTGAAATTTAGATATCATTGATTTTATACAGAAAAAAATCAAATTCTGAGCCAAAAAACTTCGAAAATCGCTTTAAGTTAACTGTGAATTTCTTCTATCTACGATAATATTATTAAGCAAAATGTATACCAGAATAATTGTTACTTCATGAGGAATAAAGATTTTATAATAAATTTAATATCCTATTTCGATTAAGACGACAAATACAACTGCAAAATTACAACAAAATGCGAAAATGGGCATTTACGCAAAAATCAATAAATTTTAATTTAAAATCTACAGCCCATAATATAAAAAAATACATTATAAGTACAATTTAAGTGGTAAACATTTAAAAAATAAGTGATTTACCACACAAAGAAAATTATAATTTTACTTCTAAATGATTCAATCGTGATCTAACACGAACTGCAGCTTTTCCCGCGGTTTCACTCGTGTGAATTTCCTCGGGGAACAGCAGTTCATAACCGTTTTTGGTGCCTCATCTATATCTACATCAAAATTTATCAAAATCCGTTTATCGGTTTAAGCGTGAAAGTAACAAACGATCTCACTTTCGAATTTATAATATTAGTTAATATTCGTACTTCACGAAAATGTTAATCTGAAAGACAGTGAAAAGCAACTTTTGAGAAAATTTAAAGGGTTTCTAAGTTTCTCATTTCATTTAAAACGTAATTACTTAAGTTAGATTATAATATGCTAAACTCAAAAGTTATATGTATACAGCATTGACAGATCAATGGATTTCGTTACTCCCGACTCTGTAAACAGAGCTACGTTATCACGTGATCGTGATTGCGCCGCGCCGCGACGCCCGGCGGCCGGGGCGAAAACAGAGAAAAGGGAGTCCAGCAGACCTATCTTCTGTCGTAGCTGTGTATTCCATGAACCGCATCGCCTCTTCGCCGAGCCTTCGAGCATTCGATTTCAATCCTTCCCTTTTTGTAATTGTAAATGAGATGAAAGGGACAGTTTGTGATAAAAAATATTGAATAAAGAGATAGCAAGGATTGCATTAGTAACTTCTTATTCGGGCGTGGCGTTTGGCGGGTAATTGAATGCTATACCACAGAATAAATAATACGACTATGCTTAATGTAAAGATTGATCTTTTTCATACATTTGTCAATGTTTTTCTTTTTAGCCATTTATGCGTTTCAGTTCATTGCTATTTGAAGTAGGTGTTTTCTTCGCTAAAATATTGTGATAAGATGCGTTATCCATAACAATAGCCGTCTTTTTGGTACATGATTGCATCTTTTCAGGAGTTACTACTTTACTTTACTGTTTACTTTGCTATAATGTACAATGTGACGTATGTGCACACACACATTCAACACAAATTGTGGAGGGGCGTGCCATCTTTTCGTGGTTTACATCATAGACGTCGTATAATTGCGTTTTTGTTATTATTATGTTTAATAACCTAACACCTATACTGGAGCCAAATTCGATGAAGAATAATCTGTTTGCAAACATTTTTCATCAAATTTGACCCTAGGTCTTAGGTGCTGCTAAGTGTTTAGATGATCGAAGGCATATAGATAATGATACTTTCCGCCTTGGGTATGGTGTAACGGGCCGGCCGCGACGACGGCGGACGGGCATCGAACTAGAATCCGCACGCCGCGCCGCAGCACGCGCGCGCGTGGCCCAACCGTAACACTATGCTATATCAGCATTATGTATAATCTGTTATTACTACATTATGAAATAATGGAAACGGTCCTCACTCTCCCTCTTATTTAAAAACTTGTTTCCCTCTTCTCAGCTCCTCTCATGCCCGGCACCTTCGCTCATCAAACAATCTTCTTCTTGCCACTCCCCTTCACCATTCAGGTTTCATGGGCAATTCCTTCACCGTACAGGCCATCCGTTTATGGAACGCTCTCTTTGAAGAAGTTAGACGCGCCCCGAGCAAAATTATATTTAAGAAAAGGATCTGCAATATGCTTCTCCAAGAGTCTTCATCATCCTCGTAAGAGTTTTCTATCACCGTATCTTTATTAAATTTAAGTAGGTTCATGTAGTTTATATTAATATTGTGTAATGTTATTTATTGTTCCGTTCCATACTTTGCAAAAGTATGGAACGTGTATTAAACAGCAAGCTCCTGGCGTACCTCGAGGACAACAGTCTGCTCAGTGATCGACAATACGGTTTTCGCCGTGAACGATCAACTGGTGATCTTCTTGCGTATGCCACACACCTGTGGGGCGAAGCCATCGAGAAATGCGGCGAAGCACTCGCTGTCTCTCTCGACATCTCGAAGGCATTTGACAGGGTTTGGCACGACAGTCTTAAAAGCAAGCTTCCTACATACGTATTTCCACCGCACTGTTTGCCTGGATATCCGACTTCCTGAGCGAACGGTCAATAAGGTAGTCATCGATGGCTGCTCTTCTGACTTATTGGCTATAAATGCCGGAGTACCTCAGGGGTCTGTTCTCTCTGCGACACTTTTTCTGCTGCACACTAATGATCTATTGTGCATCTTCATTGTGTATCTTCGGATACGCAGACGACAGCACTGTTACAGAGCGATATATGTCCAGTGCCCGCGTCAGTGTCGCTGAGACTGAGTCACTTAGAGAGGCCATGGTTGAGCGAATGAATTCAACATTACAAGCAGTGTCCGACTGGGGCGAAGCTAACCTTGTTGAGTTCAACGCCAACAAAACACAGGCTTGTCTGTTCTCCGCCAAACGGAGTCCATTTAATCTCACTCCTACTTTCCTGTATGCACCGATACCGATAACCGACCATCTCGAGCTCCTAGGTATGGAACTCTCATCTAACCTCAACTTTGGTAGCTCCATTGAGTCGAAAGCAAAAACCGCTGCCAAAAAACTTGGTATCCTCTTTAAGGTTCGGCGATACTTCACACCGGAACAGCTGCTCCACTTGTATCAAGCACAAGTTCGGTCGTGTATGGAGTACTGCTGCCACCTGTGGGATGGCTCTGCCAAGTACCAGTTGGACGCAATGAACTCAGTGGACCGAAGGGCTAGGAGACTCATAGGCGACGATGCGCTCGTTGGAACCAAACTTCAGAGTTTGGAGCATCGGCGTAAAATCGCCTGTCTATCGGTCTTCTATAAGGTGTATTTTGGCGAGTGTGCGCAGGAACTACATAACCTGATACCACCCTCTACTTTCTACCACCGGACCACTAGACGCCGGGAGGGCTTCCACCCCCATGTCGTTGACTTTCCAACAATCCGTACCCAGCGGTTTGCTGCATCTTTTCTAGTACGCACCGCTAAGGAGTGGAACGCTCTCCCTGCGTCTGTGTTTCCGGATACTTACAACCTTAGTATCTTCAAGGCCAGAGTGAATAGGCATTTTCTGGGTAAGCGTGTACCACCGTCGGCCTCGTCATCGCTTACCACCAGGCGAGACTGAGGCCAAACGCAATTCCATTTTAAATAAAAAAAATAAAAAATAAAAATAAAAAGAATTGTATAATTATTTACCTATGTAAGTTGATTTGTGTAGTTTAATTGTAGATAGTTATACACAATAGATAGATAGTTCACAAGATTTTGTATTGCACCGCCTACAACTCTTTCTGCCTAGCCCTAAGGTTGGCTGGTAGAGAATGCCATTTGGCATTAAGTCCGCCTTTTGTACATTTTGTTTTCTTGTGCAATAAAGATTAAAATAAATAGAATAAATATAAGTTTGAGAATTACGTCATAGCATTATTGGCACGCGCTTTTAAATGATTGAAGCGTCGTAGTAGCGGTGGGTGGTCAGGTTGAATGCGGGAAGTCGTGGCTCAGTCCACATAGCTCCGTTAGACTGACGTGAATCCAAACATTCCATACACACACAGGCTTTTTATTAACATTCTGGATGGGTAACAAGACTAACTTGTTTATAATCATTAAAATAAAACGCATTACGTAATTAAATTTCAACGTCCCAAGAGCAGGCCGGCGCGAGTCCCGGCGAATGGTGCAGGCGAACAGTGGCCTAAGCCTAGTGTAGCATACACTAAACTAATTTCAAAGTGTTATGAATATGATGTGCGCAGTGAGGCATGTAGACCCCCCGTGTGCACTAAAGCTAGTTGTCCGCGGCGTCAATATTGGCGCTCGCCTGCAGCGGGACTGCCAGCAAGAGTATCTCAAACTTTCGACAAGACTCTTTCACACAGGGTCTTATCCTAAGTAACGCTTCCATTTTATTATTTTGACGTGACAACGTCTTAAATTAGGTTGCGGCTGGGAGTCACTTATGAAAAAGTGTAACGCTCGGTAACGTTACGATGAGTCACCGAACGAGAGAGAGGCCCGCCGAATGCCTTGCGTCTCTCTCCCACTCAACTATGTTTTAAATATAATTCTTTGTTTAAATAAATGTTTTAAATTGTTACTATTATTTCATCCTTCTTCCTACTATACGAATGAATATTCACATTAAAATTATTTTACCACTCAAAGTCGTTGTCACGTAAAACTTTCGCCCGTATACCGACTTTACAGGCAACCAATTTTTTTTTAAAGGTTTCATTTTCAGTTACCTATCATAAATTCGAATTTTTCCTGTACGAATTTTATTTGGCCGAAAACGTTTTGTAATTTTTTGTTTTCCATAATTTTCTTTTTACCGAAAACACAATTGACAAAGTTTTGAAATACCGATTATCGATTGTTAATTTTTTCAAAATCTTTATGTTTTTATGTCACACACACACTCAACGTTTGGCCGAAGATATTAATGCTAGATGATTCATTTTCTAGAAAAACGTTTTCAATAATATAAAAATACAACATTTCAAATAATTGAAATCCATAATATCACCGAACAACTTGTAATCGTAGTAATGTTTAAGCATGCAGCATGTAAGCAAGCAAGCATGAAGCATGCAAGCAAGCTGCAGCATGCAAGCAAGCATGCAGCATGCAACCATGCATGCAGCATGCAACCATGCATGCAGCATGCAACTGAGCATGCAGCAAGCAACCAAGCATGCAGCAAACGTGCGGCAAGCATGCAGTATGCAACCAAGCGTGCAGCATCATTATAGCGCGCAGCATGCAGCTGGCATGGTTTCTGTCACGGCTCCGGCGCTGCGAGGCTCCGACGGTCCCACGCGAGCTTATTGTCGCAGATGGCTTTCGCTCACCACCGCAGCTTTGGCTTGCTTGCCGGCTCCGCCAGCCAGCCTCAGCTACGGCGGCGTTAATTAAATCCATCTGCTCCTCAGCTCGCGGGCTGCCTCGCCCCTCCGAGCATATTACACTCTAGCGTAGGGCAGACTAAAACTACGTGTACGTGTACGAGTCGGTTTTGCCGCGAGTCACTGACTTTTGTAACACAACCTTACCGAAAACGGAAAAGTATTAACTTTTAAGGACATTTTAGTTTATTTACCTAATAATATGAATATATAAAAATAAAAATAAATGATAATCTGAGTAACTATGATATTTTAGAGAAAAAGTTACTTTGAATTTTAATACTTCTAGATATGAAAGGAGAAGGTTTTTTTTGTATGGGAGCTGGGCTTAAAATAAAAAATCAATGATCAGATGCAAATGATATGTTAAATTAAAGAATAAATTATAAGAAACACGATCAATCTATTTCTAAAAATAAATCGATGCCCATTTTAATTTAATTCAAATTCAAAAATACATTACCTGGTAAGTTATCACTAATGTTGCAATATGTAAAATAAAAAATGTTTAATGACATTTTTAAATGACTGTGGTCATTGCGTTTTGTTATTGATTAATTTTCAACTAGAATTACGGTTGCTTTAATATTAAAACATTGTACTACCTCTGAAGTTACGTAGTAAAACAAATGGAACTTTTTATTTATTTAACTATTTATTAAACAATAAAAATAATTATCGACACAACGTAAATGTTAATAGCGAAACGCATCGAACTCGTTGACAGTGACAGATGACGCATGTCTTGTCATGCCACTGTCATGTCGTGAACTAACTTCGTTTCGTCAGACGGATCTCGCCCTCGCCTATGTGCTGTTGTGATGTTTCGTTGTGCTCTCGCTCTCGTGTTGTTTTCTGTTTTACGACTTCTGCTATGCTTTCTGGACCCGATTTTTGCCTTTCGACTGTGTTTTGTTGACCCGGTGTTTAATACGACGACCTCCGCTACTCTTTTGGACACCTTTTTTCTTCAACGATTATCAACAACGACGCCTCCTGCTCGTGCTATATCAAATGTAAGTATTTTGTTTGATTACAACAGTATGGCAGTTAGTTAAACTCTTTCCATTCGCAGAAAGATTCAATTTCGAACTTTGTGGCTTTCGAAACACTGACACCCATTTGCACTAAACTTAAGAATCACATAAGACTATTCATATCTAATCCACTAAGCCTATTCTTAACTTACGGGCCCAATATCGAGCCGTTAAGGCTTATTATTCTCTATTAAACGAATGTCATAAAATAATATGATAGATAAGAATTGCCTTGGGCGATTCTTAAGTTTAATGCAAATGGGTGTGAGTTTTTCACATTGTACCATACCTAAGTGGGGCCTAAACTACACTGATTATTATATAGCTGGTTAAAATGTCATAAAATAATATGATAGATAAGAATTGCCTTGGGCGATTCTTAAGTTTAATGCAAATGGGTGTGAGTTTTTCACATTGTACCATACCTAAGTGGGGCCTAAACTACACTGATTATTATATAGCTGGTCAAATAAAATGTCATAAAATAATATTATGGATAAGATTTGCCTTAGGCGATTCTTAAGTTTAATGCAAATGGGTGTGAGTTTTTCACATTGTACCATACCTAAGTGGGGCCTAAACTACACTGGTTATTATATAGCTGGTCAAATAAAATGTAATTCATAGTCAAGATGTATTTATATAATTATGGAGATTAACTTTAACTATCATTGACCATGTTGTGAAACTATTTCTATTATAATAACCACATTTGCCAGCAATACCCAATGGTGATAGAAGTATGAGTGTTTTGTCAGTGTTTTATACTGTAATTTTTTTTTTCAGATATTTATAATGACTGCGCAACTGCAATGTTTTAATTGCAACATACGACTTTATGCCAATCGTCAGTCTTATGTTATACTTGACATGAGTCCAGATATTGTATCATTGCTGGAGGAGTGGACTACCAGACAGGTATGATACACTTTTAATAGAGATTTATGGCAAATGTTTTTCAATAATTCTACTAAAACAATCTTAAACTTAATATAGGTACTTACTTAAACTCAATGATCTTGAAATGTTCATTATATTTGTAAATAGTTTCTGCTCAAGAAAGCAAAATGGATTGTTTATAATGTAAATAATTTCTTGTTTTAGGTGGCAACCATAGACAGATTGTGCCAGGAGTGTTTTGACTTGGTGATTGCTGAAGTTGTTGATGGTCACAATAGACCTCAACAGCAATTGGGACATCATTCACTATGTGTCAATTGTGGCATATCACTGGCACAAAGAAGTGGAAGACTGTCTCGACCATTGCTTGATGGATGTCCTGAGAGAGTGTATATAGCTAGAACTACACTCGGCGTCAAAAAAATCGCACCTTTTAAAATCATCTTTAAAAATTCTTAAACCTTATGTAGAGGATAGTGTTGGGTATCATTAGAAAGGTAACAAAAGGAGTATCAAAAAACAATTAAATTTAACTTTCTGTTTAATTATAATTATACAAACAACATTAAAATTAATAAAATAATAAAAATCCTTAATTAAGTCCTAATTAACAACAGATAATTTACAAAGAAAAATGTACAAAAAGTGTCTTAAAATTAACTTAAAATCTAGTGTTACCCCCCCTTGCCCTGATCACGGCTTCCATACGGTCCCTCATGGACCTCACCAACTTCAGGAGCTCTTCTTGAGGGATAAGCCCCCATTCTTCAATCACCGCGTCTTGGAGCTCCTGTAGAGTCGAAGGAGCTGGATCCCGAGATCGAACCTTACGTTTAAGATGGTCCCAGAGGTGCTCTATAGGATTCAGATCCGGACTTCGCGCTGGCCACTGCATCACAGAGATTTGGGACCTCTGCAAGAAGTCGCTCACGATGCCTGCAGTGTGAGCGCGAGCGTTGTCGTGCATTAATGTGAACCCCTCGCCAAAAGATTCGGCAAAGGGGACCACATGCACTTCCAGGACCTCAGTGACATAGCGGCGAGCAGTCAGCGACCCTTGTCCGCGAGCACCTCCAGTCCGGGAGACGCAGACAAGGTCGGTTTTGCCGGCAGCAGACATACCGCCCCAGAACATGCAGGATCCGCCACCATATTCCACCGTCTCCTGGATGCAGGCTTGGGCGAAACGTTCACCCTGCCTCCGGTATACTCTTCTCCGTCGGTCGTTGCAGAAAAGACACACTCGCGTCTCGTCTGAGAAGAGAACAGCTCTCCACTGCTCAAGGGTCCAATCGACGTGGTCACGAGCAAACTGCAAGCGGGCTCGCCGATGCGCTGCAGTCAATTTTGGACCCGTAGCAGCTCTGTGGGCCGCTATCTTCTTCTCCTTCAATCTTCTTCTAACCGTAGATACGCTTACGGTGCGTCTGCGAACTGCCTGGAGCTGCTGTTGCAACTCAACAGCGTTGGAGAAACGATTTCTCAAAGAGTTCGACACAACGAACCGGTCGTCTCTTTCCGAAGTGCAGCGACGTCTACCCGAACCGTGTCTGCGGATATAGCCACCGGTCTCTATGAAGCGCTGGTACACTCTTCGAACGGAATAACGGCTCAGGTTCAGTTGCCGGGCGACATCACACTGCCGCACCCCTGATTGCAGTAGTGCAACCACTTGAGCGGCTTTATCAGCTGTGGTATCCATCAAAATCTGTGCGTGTGTCCTCTTCAACGGTTGAATAGCGAATGACCCACATTGAACCCGTGTTGACCGTTTTATACCCACAAAGGAAGCGCAACTAGCAACTCTCACGGGTAGCAAAATTTGCATCGAATTTTTGTGACACTTTATTTGTTGCATTAGGTTTTATTTGATAATGAAAAGTAATGTTTTTTATTAAGTTAATTAAGTAACCTTGTAAATAAAATCATAATTAATGCGACTGCATGTGCATATCAAGAGTAAATGACATTTGAAAGTGATTTTCTAAGAGGTGCGATTTTTTTGACGCCGAGTGTATATTTCCTCGACAGGTATGTAATATATCTTTGCCTCAAATGACTATACAAAGGACAAATAATGTCAATACCTAATATTAAAGATAGTACAACAATGTATTTATATATTTTACAATTTTACAGATTCCTGTTGATGCTCGAGTGTGCAATTCTTGTTGGCTACGAGCTCGCTATAGAGTTCAACGAGATGCTGAGGTTCATGACCTTCCTATCGAACATGGGGACGAACAAGATCCTGACAATGCAGATCTACAAGAACCTGACATAGAAGATGAGTTGCATCATGAACTCATCTCTACCATAACTCTTCCCGGCTATAGTCGCACTTCAGATACTGCAAGTCACTGCTTTGTACCAGAGTGTATAAACATGGAGAGATTCAGAGTTCCCAAATATTTAAGAAAAAGAATATTGGCTGACTACAAAGTTTTTATACCTGCTAACTCAAGAGTTTGTGAGCAACATAGTATAGTGTACAACTGGGATGTACTCAATGATTATGAATATATGACAAACTTCACTTCACCTCAAATCATAGATATGTTAAATATTTTGAGCGAGTCCAAAACTGACTCTTTAAACTTTGAAAATGTAGAAAACATTGAACCAAGTATTTGTCACTACTGGACTGGCTTGTCTATTGTCAATTTCCTAGTATTGTTTAATTTGATATACAATGGACTCAATAATTGCAAGAGAAAGAAGACTGCTCTAGCACTCTACTTAGTAAAAATAAGGACAGGAGAGTCATACGCTCGGATCGCAAGCATTTTTCAAATAACAACTTCTGTAGTTCGATCATATGTAAAAAACGTAAGAAATTGTCTGACATCTGTATATGTACCGTTACATCTGGGTGTGGGACATATATCACGTGAAGCATTGAGCGCAAGAAATCTTATTATACCTCATGGTTTATTTGGTACAGAATTGAACAACCCTATTGTGATCATGGATGGAACTTACATTTATGTCCAAAAGTCGTCTAACTACTTATTTCAAAAAAAATCCTAAAGCCTTCACAAATTCCGCAATCTAGTGAAACCATTTTTGATTGTAGCTACTGATGGTCATATTGTAGATGCATATGGACCTTACCCAGCAACCACTACTGATGCTGACATAATAAAACAATTATTTGAAAATGAGAGTTCCGACCTCAGGAGCTACTTTACACAGAATGATGTGTTCATTTTAGATCGTGGATTTAGAGATGCTTTAGGGTTACTCAATTCTTTAGGATATTCAGTATATAAACCAGAGACACGTTCAGAAAACGAAGGTTCACAGCTCTCGACCATAAAAGCCAATAAATCAAGATTAGTGACAATGTGCAGGTGGGTAGTGGAAGTTGTAAACGGTCGGTTTAAACGGGATTATAAAATATTTAGAGCGAATTACTTTAATAATATGAGCGAGAATCTAATGCAAGACTTTAGAATTGCAGCAGCAATAATAAATCATTTTCATCCCGTTATAACCGACCGGCCTGACGCTGAGCCTATTTTGCAAAGAGCCTTAGAAAGATTGGATATGCCAAACCATTTAGCTGATCATGTGCAACAGCTGCATTTAAATAGGCACAGGGCTAATTTCATAAGAATAGATGGCCAAGTACCTCAATTGGATATGTTCCCTGTAATGGAAATGTCTGACTTGGTTCTGTTTGCATTATTGACCTACCAAATTAAGCAGGCCAGGTTTTATTATGGGGAACATATCCGAACAAATGGTACGTTTGTAATAGAAGTAAATGACAGTGTAACTGTAACAAACGTACCAGTAATATCGTCATCACATGACACATTATTAATTAGAGGAAGGATTAGGTCCCGTCATCATAGTAATACAGTTTATTATACATATATATTATTAAATTCAGGAGAAGCTAATTGGTGGGACCAGATCTGTGGCTATTACTGTTCATGTATCATAGGCAAACGAACAGTTGGTACTTGTGCTCACGTTATGACGATAGTTTGGTACCTTGGCTGGGCTCGGCATCAAGATTCCATATTGGCACCTGCTACATTTTTAGATGGTGTTTTGGTAATGGAGGATGAATAAAGAAAGTTAATAAAAAAGACATTGTTTTATTTATTAATTAAGTTATAAACCCAATTATACTTATGCATTTTCTTCCATGTAACTACAGGTGATGCTTACAGAACATAAATTATTTGCATATATTTGCATTATGCATTTCTACAGATTCACATCTCTGATTCTCGTTTCGAAATCTCATTTCACTATACATTTGTACAAGTGACGCAAAAACATAAGTAGTAGGTATTACTTGGTATCCAGCCAAAATTATTTTTATTCATTTCTTTGTTAAACATACATACATATAATCACAACTATTATCCCCGAAGGATTAGTCAGAGACTAGGCAATGAGGACCGCAAAAACAGTCCTCTGCCATAGTCCACTTTTCACCAAATAGTGACTGCACATGTGCTCAGCGTGACAGGTGGTGGGCCCATCACCGCTCTGTACTGTTGGAATTATGTGTAATCTTTAGTCCGTTAGTCGCCTTTTACGACACCCAAGGGAAGAGGGAGGGTGGTAGTATACTTTCACCGCTACGCAACACGGTTCAAGGCTGTGTATCTACAAAGCCGTCTACAAAATATCAGGAGCAAAATGAAATAATTCATAAATGCATGCATAACAGGAGATAAACCATTCCTGTGTTTATAACTTTATTAGGTATCTCGTTTGTAAATCTGTGTTATTATATTTTATCGTTTGTATGATATTGTTTTAAATGTTTCGTTTTTAACATATTCGCGTTTTGCTATAACTGTACTCTGAATAACTGTGATTCCAAAGAAACAAGAATCTGAAGAGATGCGAATCTGTAGATATGCGAACAATTCCGACATCTTCTTTTTATGAATGGCTTCATCAATAAACTCCCTAAAAATCAAGTAAAACGACATTGAAGATCTCGTCTCTTCCACCTATCCCTACCAGGCTATCTCCACTGGTAGGGATTGTGTGTCCCTATCTACCGACCTCAATAGATAGGGTATCGCAACTGGAACTACGGGTCCGGTTGTGTTTTCAGAGGTACTACGGGGTTCCGGTTCTCGCCCCCCGCTGGTCGTGCCTTTAACCAGGCGCCTCCGGCGGGATCCGGACATGGGTTGGACTCGTAGTGGCATGTGGTTAGCTGTAGAGCTTGGGAATGTTCGTTTGTCCTGGTATTGTGTGCCAGGACTTCCAAACTCGTGCACAGCGAGCGGGGCCTAGTAGCGGTCTCTGAGGGGCCAGAAGCGAAAAGTCCTGCGGGGAACGTGAGTTTCCCTTATAGTTGGCAGCTTTGTCCGGTGGTTTTCATTGGACATTGGTGTTGACATCTCCGGTACTAGTCTGGATAACTAGTAGAGACGGCCTCCTAGATGCCGTAGGTCTCCGGTCCAGCCAGCCGCGTAGGACGTGGGAACTGGCTAGGCTCCCGGATGGGTTCCGAGAAGTGAGTGTGCTTACTACTCCGCTACCAAGGTGGACACTTGGGAGTCGACTTTAGAGTCGACGACCCTAGCAGTGGCAACTGCGAGTTGTGCCCTTCGTGCAACGAGAAGTGAGCGAGCTCGACAGCTCCGGCTACCTATCTGGACAATAGGCAGTGAACTACACGTGTTCACGGGGATACTCTCCCGAGACACTAGTCTTATGAGTACCGAATGAAGAGCGCGCTGCGGCGGGCACTAATTTGGCGTCAAGACCTAACGTTGGTGGTCTCCTGCGCGAGTGTCTACTGGCGCAGGGACGTCTGGCACTTCTTGCATAACCTAACGGTTGGTCTCGAGGTGCCAGTACAAATAAACTTAGTGAATTAAGGAGAGGGGATGGTAGGGATTGTGTGCAAACAATGCTAAAGATTGACTGCTTGTGAAGTCATAGAGTCCACTACGGCTAGTCACTTTTAATTTCACGTTTAGAAAAGCTGCCGTAGGTACTGGAGTTCTATCTATATTGTTGATTTATGTAAGTATTGTATTCCTAGGAAACTAAGTGAAATGGTTCCGGATATGGAGACGGATCACCCGTCCGACTTCGCTGGCGTCATCCCCCCTCCAAATAATAATAAGATATATACATTTTGTTTAGGAAAGACAGTTTTGATCAAAAGCGATTAATCAAAACAGAATTCTCTAGGAACCGAAACGGTGCCCTTTTGGACTTCGCGGATGTCAACTTTTTAGCTAAAATTAATAGGTAGGTATCAAAAGTCTTCAAAACAGAATTACTGAATTGGAATTGATTATAAATTGTTGAAAACAAAGAACAAACAGCTGGATGGATCAACGATCAACTGTCAGTTTATGTCACATTACTTAAAGATGTCACGCAACTGTCAAAAAGAGAACTCGGACATCGTTCCTTTCGACGCATTTTTCTAATAATGATTTTTTTTCCAAAATATTAATGGGCATCTCTCAAAATCTGCAATTAGTGTAGATTGAAAGTATTAAATATTTAGAGTATTTATCAACTGAAATGAACTCTGATCAATTTTCACCTATTTTAAGCCCAAAAAAAATCTTCTCCTTTATTGTAAGCAAAACATCTTCCTAAAGAAAAAAAGTAGTTTTGATAATCCGCAGCGCCGGAGCCGTGACAGACACCATGCCTGCTGCATGCTGCGTTTTGAATGATTCTGCATGCTCGGTTGCATGCTGCGTGCTTGCTGTATGCTTGCTTGCATGCTGCATGATTGCTATCTTGCTGCATGCTTGCTTGCATGCTGCATACTTGCTTGCATGCGCCATGCTTGCATGCTTACATGTTGCATGCTTGTTGGTTGGCCCCCCTACTCAGGGGTCGGGGAGCCTATGGCCCCCCGCTATAAAGAAAAGCTAAGTATGTAGAACTACAGTACTGTCGATCAGGTTAGGTTAGACTTATGACATTATATTGGAGGGGGGCCGCGCAGGCTCCCGTGCCGGGGTGGCCAGTCCCTATCACGCCCCGGCATGCGCTATATGCTATGCACTGTGATCGCTTCTTAACCTTTCCACAATGATAAAATTAAATCTCCTTCGTCTGTGTCAAAATCTTCCTATATAATATCATAATTATATTATAGTAGAGGATCCGAGTATACAACGAGCTTCACCGAGCCGGTTGATGAAAAGTATTTTATATCATATTTAATGTGTTTAAAAATATATTGCGAGTGGGTTGCCTGAAAAATGTTAGTCCAGTATATGATTAATTAAATATTTAAAAATATTTTTTTTTAAATATTCCACTCGTTTCGATAATCGATAAATTACATAGTTACCAGTCGAAAGTATGAAGCCTATAGAATAAGCAAACGTTAGGTTGATTATTTTTTTCCTGTCACAACATTGGGGTAGGCAAGTGTAAACAGGCAAGTCAATATTAGTAATTTGCAACCGTCTGGTTAAATAAATAAAATTTATGTTTATATAAAACTAAGCTCATTACAAACACACACACACACACCAAACCAGTGCAATGTAAGAAAAATAAAAAAAAATAATATTAAATTAATCATTAAAGGTACTGGACTGAAAATTTTCAGCCAACCCACTCGCGATATATTATTTATCATATTAAATTTGATATAAAATACTTTTCATCCATTAACCTTCCCGGTGAAGGTCGTTCTATACTCGGATCTTAGACTATTATGTTTTCAAGCCTTTAGTCGTAACATTGCGAATTATTATGTTGCAGTTAAGGTATTATTAATAAAGAACTGACCGTTATAGTTTTTATCGTCATCTCACAATACATCGTTCGATGAAACGTTAATACAATTACAAGTAGTTCGATGATATTATAGATTTCAATCCTATGTCATTTAAAATGCTGTGTTTTTATAATATCAGAAACGTGTTTCTGGAAAATGAATCATCTAGCATTAATAGTTTCGGCCAAACGTTGAGTGGGATTTCAAAACATAAAGGTTTTGAAATAAAATAACAATATAATTGATAATCGACATTCCAATAAAATTCGTACAGGAAAATTTTGAATTTAAGATACCGTAACGATTTTAATCACGCAATGTCAAACGTATCCTGTCAAACGTACAATACACGTGGCAAATAACTTGTTTTTTTCTATGCAAACTTATTTGCGACTCCGACCACCTGGCTCCGTTTACTGATTCGAATTCAAATAACTTATTTATTTTCAATTCAATTAAATTAAAAACTATATTCTATAAAACAATTTCTAAACTGAAAAATCATTTGACCGGCGAAACTGACGAAACGTAGTGA
Organism: Scoparia ambigualis; assembly: GCA_963921215.1. Classification (NCBI taxonomy): domain Eukaryota; kingdom Metazoa; phylum Arthropoda; class Insecta; order Lepidoptera; family Crambidae; genus Scoparia; species Scoparia ambigualis. The sequence goes on along the minus strand of OY992503.1, from coordinate 45,603,279 downwards.
CAACACTCCATTTGGATTAGCTTTATGAAACTAATGATGAATAACTAACTAACTAATAATGAAACTAAAAACGACGCGTCGTTACCAGTTTCATTAGCGATGAATTGAACCGGTCTGCGAGCTGCGACGAATAGCAATTATACAAATAGAGTCATTCCACTATTTTTTTATCGGCAAAACCGGCATTTGATTATCATTTTTATTGTTACGTGTTCTGATCTAGGTATCTAATATTCTACATAAGTACATAAAGAATTCATTCAAAATAGTTTTCATTCATTTTTATTTAATTACAAGCGTCCGCTCGCGGTTTCACCCGCGTAGTTCTCGTTCCCGTGGGAATATCGGGATAAAAAGTATGGTATGTGTTAATTCAGGTTATAAACTATCTGTATGCCAAATTTCATCCAAATCCATTTAGTAGTTTTTACATGAAAGAGTAACAAATATCCATACTTACAAACTTTCGCGTTTATAATATTAGTAGGATCATTAGGTTAAGTGCGCCGCGCTTGACTGACCGTAGACCGTATGACCGCCTGACTCCTGACTCGCGCCGCCGCCGCCGCTAGCCGCCATTCCGGTGCAGCGGGCAGCTGATCTGCTGATCGGCAGTATGTCACGTTTCACGTCCCGTACGCGCGCTTCGCAAAAGTTGTAAAGCAATCTTCTATTTTATAAGCTCCTATTTCTCTTGTTAGTAAAACGCTTAGACTGCTCTATTTTATGGAGAAACACATTGTATCCCTTGATTTCCTACGCTTCGATTAAACGAACAGAATTTTCTGCCAACAAGATAAACTGCTATAAAAATTATGTTAGCTTTGTTTCGTACTCGTCGAATCATTAAACGAACCACGGCTGCATGTTTTGTAAAACATTGTTACAGCTAATGGAGGGGCACCTAAAATGTTGTTTACATTGTATTAATTAATGTATAAAGTTAAGCTCACGTGACGTCATAATATGACTGAGTGACGTGTGTCCACTTGGTGTGTCAGAAACTCAGAATGCTATTGCCCGCATCCGCATCTCAGAACAATAATTGCTTTAGTTATGAGGCCCGCATACGCCGCCCCGCCCTCATCGTGTGAGCGAGACAATCGCCCGATCGCCGCGGACCGAGCGACGACAGTTTACAAAATAAAAGTGACAGTAATATGGTAATGTTTCCTACAAGGGTTACACTGTTCTATGTTTAGAGGGAATGAATATATTGCCGTATAAGATCGTGCTCTACCATGTTTGATCTGCTCTACCAAAGACAAATTAGGTAGGTAATTTACATACACACATCAAAAGTGTCTAGGGCCAAGTACATTTTAAAGTATCGTTGCGTTATAGAATTAATATTTTAACTTTTTTGGATCGTTATTGATTCTTTTTAGTAAATTTCACGATATGAATTTAAAAAATCAACTATCAATCTGAAGTCTTTAATAAGAGCGTAATGGCAATTTCACAAAAGCAGTAAAATGTCTGCACTGGAAGTGAAAAAAATTGCGACGATGTGGAGCGACGGCGTCATTTGACAAGGGAAGAGATTTTGAGAGCCGTTGGAATATTGGAAGATGGTTCCAGGCAACGTACTGTGGCTGCCGTCATTGGCACTACACAGAGTGTCATAGGCCGCTTCTGGACACGCTATCGTATCACGGGCAGCGTGGCCGAGCGACATGGAGAGATCTCAAGATCTCGTATCACTACTCGAAGACAAGACCGGTACATCAAAAACACTGCTTGACGGAATCGTACCATGACCGTTATTATGTTGGCCACAAGGCTGCACAGCCACAGCGCTCCAGGCTTGCTGATATGCGACCAAACCATCCAGAATCGTTTACGCGAAGTGCCTCTGCGTACCCGAAGGCTGCTGAGGGTTCCACCCATAGCACCCCACAATCTTAGGGCCCGTTAACAATGGGCTCGCGAACACCGAAATCGGGAGGAAGAAGACTGGCGCAGCGTTTGCTTCTCTGATGAATCACGTTTCGGTATGAGGCCGGATACATGACGCACTCGAGTTTGGAAGACCTCTGGACGTCAAGAACGCTTGGATTTTGTCAGGAAGTTCATCCATATGGAGGGGGAACAATCATGGTTTGGGCCGGTATTTGGATCAGTACAAGAACCGATCTTATTTGGATCAGGGGCAACCTTAATGCTCAAATCTTTGCAGAGATTATTGTTTCAGTTGTGATCATCCCCTCGCGAGGCCGATTGGGTGATTCGTTTCGACTAATGCATGACAATGCACGTCCACACACGGCTAGAGTCGTAAGAAACACTTGCCTATTCTCATATCACCGTCGGCACGACGTGGCCTGCACAAATACCAGACCTTAACCCAATTGAGCATGCATGGGTCATGATTTGGATGAACTAATTTTAAGCATGCCAAATCGCTGTGCTTGTGTGATTCGTGTGAATGGTAGAAATACAGATTATTATTTTATTTATTTGTACAATTGCATGCCGTAGCAGACTCTAATTGAGACGACACTTAGTTTTAAGTCCATATGTACTACGTAATTATTGCTTGTATTTGTGTTTGTCTTGTTGGTTGTCCTAAATAAATAAAAACAATAAATTTAAAAAAAAACAATCTTGTTCTTGCCAGTGCTCTCTTAACATATGTAAAATTTTTCATATTTCTATTTTTTCACTACGCTACACTTACTGATAGGAAAACCTAAATATTTAATAAGTACTTAGAAAATCTCTGCTTATTGTAGCTGGCTACTAAGATTGTAATAAACGTTAACATTTGTGTCGTGCGTCCTCGGATGAACAATAAGGCGCGGCTTAACGGTAAGCCACAGCAGAAGGCTTTGCCGCCGCCGCCGAGGCAGCGCGGCGCGGGATCGCTCCCCGACCCGTTACGCAACTGGGGATGTCATTCCAGAAACAATGGAGGAAACCGGCTCAAGGGCGCCGATACGAAGGAAGCGTATGTTACGACAATCAAGACATTTTCCTTAAGATGTCCTAAATAATATTGGTGGTTGCGTATACGATCAGCGTTCGTCTGATAGTACAAGCATAAGGAACGCTGGCTGCGCACTCGAGGCGGCGGCGGCGGCGGGTCGGTCATTCAATTGTCTACAGCGATACCATAAATAGCACTTTTATTTAGTAAGCGTTGACGTAACGGGCTCACGCAACGAGCTTCTTGTAGTTAGCACTTAATTAAAAAATTCCGCTGTAAGGAAGGGGCCGCGCGATGTCAAACAATTCGGTAAGAAACTCCGCAGCAGTCGTGCTTGTAAACTACTGCGTCAAGTATTTTTATTACAGAAGGAGTGTGAGCTACGGGCGCGGGGCGGCGGGGCTATATTATAACGGTTTCTGAAATGTAATGAGCGCCAAAGAGCGGCCCGTGCGGCCCGCGGGCGCGCGCGGTGCCTGCGGTGCCCGCGGGCGCGCGCGGAACTGCTTTTGCTACAATCAAACCGGCGCGCTCAGCGGCCCGCGAACACCTGATCAGTTAAACGTAGAGAAATGGCTGCAGGAATGTTAACCAACCGCTTTATTTATTGAGTCATCAAGTTAATGGCGGGCGGATCGTTTGCCGCCATTAGTTTTGATGAAGTGGCCTCGTCGCGCATTCATTCGGAGCCGAACTCCCGTGCGGCGGCCGCCCGGCAACCGCCCGGCAACCGCCCGGCAACCGCGCGGGAAACGGTAACCGCGATGCGGTGGCCCATTCCGCCTGCTAAATCCTAGGGGTTTAAATTCCTCTCACAACTTCGGTCACATTTTATTCAAAACAACGAACTGAAAACTGTGAAGTTGGAAAAACTAAGTGCTGAGAGAGCACTCGCAGAGCCTGCGCCGCAGCCGCATTACACAAGGCCCGTTATTAATGTTTTGGAATTAAACTAAAAACTGTTATACTTTCTGGTGCTCGATAAATCAGAGGCAATTTAACAAGTATCATCTAAAACAAGTTTTCTTTGAAGATAATATATTATTACACACGAAGTCATGAAAAATACGCTATTAGTATTCTAAAAATCGGCATAATATTGAATGACATAGGCAGGCGCTCCGACGCGACGGGCGACGGCCGCTTTTATTAGTTGTTTACATCCGAACACTCAATAGATCTAATCACCGTTTAATGGCTACTAAATATTGTACGAGTGGTATGGGCTTTGATATTCTAATGTTCTTTAGTAACAGGTCACAAACATTGTGACCAATTGTGTTTTGAAATTGATATTGTCATGTTTTTATGCAAATAAAAACTTTTCGTTCTAAACCTTCGATCACTCATAGTTTTTATATTTACTTGTGATGAAATTCTAAGCACAATAATAAAATAAAAATAAAACTTGTTTACGCTCAAACCAAAGATAAGTCTTCTATTGAAACTTGTTAATATAGTAAGATAAGGATAAATATACATAAACATATAAAAACACCCAGACCCGAAAACAATTTAGAAAACAGTTTTTCTCTAAATTTACCCGACCGGGAATTGAACCCGAAATATATTAGCGTAAATGCTTGCTTTACCGAACTATACATAACCGATATACCCGTTCGTCACGATTTAAACTTATAAAAGTAACAAACATACCTACCAAGTTTTTAATCTTGGTTTGACTGACGATGGTAAACAATTAGGAATAATTAAATACATGTTCAATATTAAAGTACCTACTACAAATTATTAATGCCATCAGTTTGATCATCCATGTCAATAACTATAATAATAATTTAACCGCCTCTGTGGTCTAGTGGCTAAGCCACCGGTTTTAGACCCAGAGGGTTCGGTTCCCAGCGGGGGGTACATCTTTGTGTGCTCGGTTTGGTTGGTGGTAGGGCAGTTAAGTCCGCCTGGCTAGCTACCACCATCTTATCTAAGTCTGTCGCCATAACAACGATGTTTATAGCATTGTTGTGTTCCGTACCTACAGTTCGAGATAAGATAGCCAGTTCCTCAGTGGTTGAGGATTCCGGGTGAAGCGCGCTTCTACCTGCCTTATCGTCACTTACCATCAGGTGAGATGAAGGCCAAGCGCTTACCCGTTGTAGAATAAATAAATAAATAAAATAACATTACCAAATACTATTCTGGTCATTGAGCTTTAGCTTTAGTTTATATAGCTCAATGATTCTGGTCAATAATTAAAATGTCAGTATAACTGCACGGACGCAGCTGTACAAACAATTCATAATTTATGAACGGTGTTCCTAATGTGTCCATCACGGCATCATTTTACGAAGTCATCAATGTCGTTAAAGCAATCTCGAACAGGATTCTAAATATGGTTTGTTTAAAAATATATTGTGAATGAAACGCTTCAATACGAACCGGAAATAATTAAGTGCGTAACCGAAAGCAGTGACGTAATGATTGCCAGTGGAGCATGTTCTAGCGCAGAATAACTAATAGTACTACCGTACAGAAGGTTCACTCTCTAACGACTTTCACGCGAAATTTAAACTTATCGTGTGACCCGAGCGTTCATATTCCGTTACGATATCGATTTGACGTCATGACGTCACAGAGCTTGGGTTTACGCGCGCGCGCAGGGATTACTCGTGTTGCGACTCGGCGCTCGGTGTTCGGTGCTATGGCTCGCGGCAACCTTTATGCCCGCCTTCCACTACGAGCGGAGCGAGCTCCGTACGGACTCCGTTTAACTCGCAACGGCAATCTCATAGAACTGCTTCCACTGTGAATGAGCGCGGACGGAGCGGATCAAAGGAGTAGAAAGAGTTACAAAAGTGGTCGCTGAGTTTAGCGGATTTCTAACGGACTCCGTCATGACTTAGCTCAACTCGCAACGCAAAATTTCATAAATATGCTTCTACCGCGAGCGAGTAAGTGGAGCGGGTTGAGCGAGTTAAAATGCGGGTCCGCTGCAACTCCGCGGAGCCCGCTGCAACTCGGCGGAGCCCGCTGGCAGTGGAAGGCAAATTCCGAAACTCTTTCTTAGTGGAAGTGCACAACTATTTTTACTGCGGCCCGCTCAGATCATTAGCTCCGTTTCCGCGTATTTCCCTTTTTTAGTGGAAGGCGGGCATTACTGCCATACGTCTAGGCGGCCAAACTGCAGAGGCGCGTCAACGAACGTACCTAAACTGCGGAGTGAAACCCCCCTGGTTCTAGTAAGCGGATGGCGGAATAGTTAACTTCTATAATGCACCCATATATTTAAAATCTTTTGTCTCAATTCGTATTTAGTGCACGTCGCTTATGTCTTTTTTTTGATAGGAGTGTCGTGCGCTGGCGCACTCCTTGCGATTGTATCTGTTTATGAATACACTACTTCTATAATAGTACCTACGCGTAATTAACCTTTCGCGCCGGTTATGGAGCGGCCGAGCGCCTCAGACAATGGCTCATTAGCTCCAATGGGCCGCTTGTGCACACGCCGCCAATCGCCAATCGCCCGCCGCCGCGCCGGCGGACAATGTGCGCCCTAATCCTCGTCGCACATAATACAGCTTGCTTCGCAGGTGCGCTCAATTGGCTCACATTATGAATATTCTGATGAATTTTATGATACACATATTACATACAATTATTATTATTGTTACCAAATAGTTACCACAAAAAATAACGGCTTTTGGGGATGAACATTAAAGTACATCAGGGATTTTATCTAAAAAGAACTTTTATAAACATCTAGAATGGATATCAATGATCGAAGTTTATAATACATAGTTTTTTTTAAAATTAGATATTAAGCATTTATCAGCATTTTACCCATTTTACTACAATTTCATTTATCTAATGATAAGTGAAAATGTTGCTTACGGCTGAACACGCTCGCCTGGAGAACCCGTTTACTCTAGCCCTACAGACGCGCAAATACACTCTCCAAAAGTCATGCTACAAAATCTTCGATCACGTACAAAATACCTGAGTTGAATTGACATTGTTTGGTTCATGCTGTCACCAATAAATAGATGGTGTTCTGGAATGTGATCAATCGCGCTATCGAAGAGTTTTTCTGAATACGTATATACGTATACGTAATATTTGACTATTTGCGTTAAAAAACGCTCTAATAAACTCAAAGTTAACGAAACGTTGGAAAAAATGCATTTTTAACGTTTCGTTATCCTTAACTTTATTTGAGCGTTTTTTTAACGCAAGTAATCAAATATTACCTTTATATTTTTAAAGTTGGCCTCCGTTCTATTCCCTGTGGTTTTGGGTTTTGTAGGTACCGATATTGTACAACCTGTTGAGACTGCCGATGAGGCCTTCAACCTTAGTGTTCAATTCATTTTTCTACCGAATCCTAAACAGCAAGCTGGTATTCGTATTCGCAGGTTTTACTATTTTATCGTAATTAACCTCTCGCGTCGGTTATGGAGCGGCGTTATTATATCAAAATATCAATTAAAATTATCTGTCTTTTTCACATACATTTATTCCACGCATCACTGGACACAGTGGCATGTTTGCCAATTTTCAAACGTTTACAAAACAGCCGCGGCCACCGCACTCGCCCGCACTCGCACGCACTCGCCCGCACTCGCCCGCACTCGCCCGCACTCGCCCGCACTCGCCCGCACTAGACCGCACTCGCCCGCACTCGCCCGCACTCGCCCGCACTGCTGCAGGTCCTCGCATAAACTACCCTTTTATTAATCTGTGGCTTACTATGTTAGGGTTGGTTATCAAGTAATATTAGCAATAAATTAGTGGTATCTCCTTCGATCATATGATCGAAGGGTATCTCCTATAATTGATTTACGTATCGTATGTCAGTTCAATAAATAACAATAACGTTCCTACTTTAGCCATTTGAATGAATGACTATTGGTAGTGTAATGGATGCTTAATACTTATTGATCTTTACGAGATGTGATTGCTTACGTACGATATTATGTCATTGTAACATCGTCGGGTCCTGTAGTAAATAATAGAGCTGTCGCGGCGACCTGCGACTGTCGCGGCGACCTGCGACTGTCGCAGCGTAGCCGACGCAGGCCCCGCCGCGCGCCGCCAATGCATTAGATGCACCTCTACACACATGCTTCTACGAGTATACATGAAAAAATTTTTTCGTTCCTCATACTCGGAAAGTAAGTCTGAAGTTGCCTGAGGAGCGGGTGGAAAGTAGTACTTTTCCGCCCTAGGGAGAATCGTTTTTCTGACAGGAACTGTCATGTGTAGTCGTAACTAATAATACTAACAACCCATCTCTTCCTTTAGGTGTTGTAAAATGTGACTAAGGGACTAAAGACTGCACATACATCCTACAGCATAGAGCGGCGATGGGCTCATCAATATGATACTAACAGAACCAACCCCCTTTCTTCCCTTGGGTTTCGTAAAAGGCGACTAACTGACTAAAGACTGCACAAACATTCAACAGCATATAGCGGCGATGGGCTTATCGAAATAATACTACCAATCCCTCTCTTCCCTTCGGTGTCGTAAAAGGCGACTAACGGACTAAAGACTACACATACATACAACAGCATTGACCGGCGATGGGCTCATCAAAATAATACTATTAACCCCTTTATTCCCTTGGGTTTCGTACAAGGCATTATTCATTATGAGCTGGTACCACCAGGCAGGGCCATAGATTCTGAACTCTACTGCGACTACAACTGATGAGATTAAAGCAAGAAGTTGAGAGAAAGCGGCCGGAATTAATGAACAGAAGGGGTGTGGTGTTTCATCATTAACGCTAGACCTCACACATCTTTAGCTACTGAACAAAAATTAAGAGAGTTCGGCTGGGAGTTGTAAATGCATCCGCTGTATAGTCCTGACCTTGCACCTTCAGATTTCCATCTGTTTAGGTCTCTTCAGAATTCTTTAGGCAGTGTCAGGTTAACATCACAAGAGGACTGCCAAAACCACTTGTCGCGGTATTTTTATCAGAAGCCCCAAAATTTCTGTAGCAATGGAATCATGTCCCTACCTACCAGATGGCAAAAAGTTATCGAACAAAATGGCACCTACATAGGTACTTTAGTTAAATGTAAATGAACTATATTAAAAATGTTTTGAATTCGGAACTGACCAACTCATCGAGACCGTCCAAACAGCGACAGACTCCCTTCTCCAACGGATCCCCTCGGCCGAGATTGTGGTATTGGGAGACTTCAATGCCCACCACGTCGAATGGCTTGGTTCACGCACAACTGACCACGCGGGTAGAGCCGTTTATGACTTCGCTTTGGCCTACAGTCTGTCCCAATTGGTAACCGAGCCAACACGGGTTCCAGATGTGGAGGGCCATGCACCTTCTTTATTGGACCTTCTGCTGACCTCGCACCCAGACGGCTATCAAGTTTCTGTTGATGCACCACTAGGCTCATCAGACCACTGTCTGATTCGCAGCACTGTGCCTCTCACAGAAACTTCAAAACCGCAACCAGCGGCTAGCCGTCGAGTCTGGCATTATAGGTCGGCGGACTGGGATGGGATGCGAAGCTTCTTTGCGTCCTACCCGTGGTGGCGAGTTTGCTTCTCGCTGGATGATCCTGATGTCGCCGCTGACTCTATCGTTGATGTGATACTGCAGGGAATGGAACTTTTCATTCCAAACTCTGTGGTTCCCATTGGCGGCAAGTCCCAACCATGGTTTGGTCGTTGCTGCAAAATGGCGTCTCGCCAAAAGCGACAGCATTACCAAGCCTGGGCTAATGCGGTGTCATCAAAGGATCCAAACACCAGTGCGCTCAGAAAGAAGTACAACTTTGCCGCCAGATCCTTTAAGAAGGACATTGCCAAGGCGAAGTCATCATTCATAGGTAGAATTGGCGAGAGGCTAGTGCGTCTTCCTTCGGGGACGCGTGCGTTCTGGTCTCTCGCCAAAGCTATCTTAGGGAATTTTTGTCAGCCGTCCCTACCACCATTGCACAAGACCGATGACTGCCTGGCCTATACTGCAAAGGAGAAAGCCGATCTCTTGGGCTCTCTTTTCGCATCAAACTCGACCTTGGACGATGGGGAAAACTCTCCACCAACCATACCGCATTGCGCTTGTACAATGCCAAACGTTCAGTTCCTGCAAAGGTCAGTTCGTAAGGCTCTTTTTTCCCTTGATATCCATAAGGCGAGTGGGCCTGATGCAGTTCCACCCATTGTGCTTCGGACGTGTGCTCCTGAATTGGCACCAGTTCTAACGCGCCTTTTCCAGCTCTCTTACACCACTGGCGTCGTCCCGAGCTCTTGGAAGACAGCCCTTGTCCACCCGATTCCAAAAAAAGGCGATCGCTCAGATCCGTCTAACTACAGGCCAATAGCTATTACCTCTTTACTCTCCAAAGTAATGGAGTCCATTATAAACCGCCAGCTCTTAAGGTACCTAGAAGAGAACCAGCTACTAAGTGATCGCCAGTATGGTTTTCGTCGCGGTCGATCGGCTGGTGATCTTTTAGTGTACCTTACTCACCGATGGGCGGAGGCAGTCGAGAGTAAGGGGGAGGCACTGGCAGTTAGCTTGGACGTAGCGAAAGCTTTTGACAGGGTATGGCACAGGGCTCTTTTCTCTAAACTTCCATCATACGGGCTTCCTGAGAAATTGTGTTCATGGGTTGCCAGCTTTCTTACTGGGCGTAGCATCAGAGTCGCAGTCGACGGTTCGTGCTCCGACATGAAGCCCGTGAATGCTGGAGTCCCGCAGGGGTGTGTGTTGTCCCCTACTTTGTTTCTTCTGCATATCAATGACATGCTGCATAACAACAGCATTCATTGCTATGCGGATGACAGTACTGGGGATACGCTCTACACCGGGCGAGCTAATATTTCTCTGGAAAGCGTCATCGAGAGCCGGAATAAACTTGTGACTGACACCGAGAACATGTTAAGTCATGTCTCGGATTGGGGCCGACATAACCTAGTCCGCTTTAACCCCTCCAAAACGCAAGTTTGCGCATTTACCGCGAAAAAACATCCCTTCGTCGTACCTCTGAACTTTGAGGGAGCTCCCCTTGATACCAATCCGATTATTGGAATCCTTGGCGTCGATATTTCGAGTGACGTTCAGTTTCGTGGTCATTTGGAAGGTAAAGCTAAATTAGCTTCGAAAAAGCTGGGTGTGCTTAATAGAGCGGGTCAGTATTTCACGCCGGCCCACCGTTTACAACTGTATAAAGCACAGGTCAGGCCGCATATGGAATACTGCTCCCATCTCTGGGCTGGAGCACCCCAATACCAACTCCTTCCATTTGACCGCATTCAACGCAGAGCTGCTCGAATTGTCGGCGACGTGGTTATTTCAGGTCGGCTCGATCCACTGGCTCTTCAGAGAGACGTCTCTCTGTATATTGTACCGTATATATCATGGGGAGTGTTCTGAGGAATTGTTCGGCTTGATCCCTGCCGTTAATTTCCTTCACCGCACTACACGCAATCGACTGTCATTCCATCCACATCACCTTGATGGATGGCGGTCTACTACTGTGCGTTTTTCAAGAAATTTCTTGCCTCGAACTACAGTGTTGTGGAACCAGCTCTCGGCGGCGGTATTTCCGGACCGTTACGACTTAGGGATCTTCAAGAAACGGGCCTATTCCTTCCTTAAAGGCCGGCAACGCGCCTGCGATTCCTCTGGTTTTGCGGGTGTCCATGGGCGGCGGTGATTACTTTCCATCAGGGACCCGCTTGCTCGTTTGCCTCCTTCTGCTATAAAAAAAAAAAAAGATTTTTTTAAAAAAATGCTAAGAAACTTTTTCCCCAACATATTATATATATTTTTTATTTATAGCACAGCAAATGACTCCACTCCACCTAATTTTAAGTGGAAGTGAAGTCCAGGCGCGAGGACAACCGGTGCAGCGTAAGAGACTTAGCATCGTCACCCTCACTCTGCCGGCTCACAAAAGTGCCTCTTCACGCCTCGTTTGAAGGACCCTATGTCATAGGTAAAGTCAAAGTCAAAGTATATTTATTTAATAAACTCAATTAATAAGTACTTTGAATCGTCCAAATCTTTTACCCATTCAGGACATATTTTTTTTTACTGTGGCAAAGAATGGGCGCAAGAAACCACAGTGCACAAGAGCAACGACATTTACAATCAAAAAACAAAAGAATATGTCGTTACCAGGTCAATACAAAATACGAATTTAAAAAATAATAAATGATGCAATACAAAACTACAATACAATGTAGTATCAATTAAATAAAGACAATTAGAAATAGCTGTTGGAGTGCTTGAAGCATTTCAGATCCAAGCTGTTTTGTCTTCTGTGTAATCTGACACTTTATAATAAGCTTTTTTTATAAAGCTTTTCTTTGATTTTGATTTTAAATTTATTAAGATTTAATTTCTGAATATCATTTGGTACTTTGTTGTATAAGGTAATGCTAATTTGATCTTACTTCTAGTGCCTTACAAATAAACAGAGAATAAGGTCGGAATAATTATTCTGTATTTTGTCTCTTTTACTCTATATTAATATAACGTTTACACGACAGGAACAAAACACGAAATAACTATTAATAGCTTATTCTTTGTTTATTTGTAAGGCACCTAGTGTTTACATTGTGAATATCACTGTTTTTTGAAAAAAAAATCAGTATTTTTATGAACATAAATCAAATTTTCATAAATGTATTGTGATGCAATTGTCATGATATTTATATCTCTCTCTGAGAGAGTCACCAGCCTTTAGGTTATAGATTGCTCGAATAGCCCTCTTCTGAAGCACAAAGATAGTTTGAATGTCGGCAGCATTTCCCCACAGTAAAATGCTGTACAACATTACACTATGAAAGTAACTAAAATAAACTAATCTAGATGTATCAACGTCAGTTAACTGATGGATCTTCGTTACTGCATAAGCCGCAGAGCTGAGACTATTCGACAAAGCTATACGTGGGCCCCACTGATGCTTGGCATCTAACGTGATGCCTAGAAACACAGTGGTGTCCACAGGATTCACATTCTTATCTTTAATGTACACTAGTTGTTACTTGCTTAACATAAGCAATACAAATTTTACATATTTGGTTTTTCTCTCGTTTAACAGCAAGTAATTTACACTAAACCAGTGAACAATCTTTGAGATCGCATTATTCACATCATCATAATTTGGGTGTCGTCGTTTCACGAATAAAAGTGAAGTATCATCAGCAAACAATACTATCTCATGACAGACATGACTGTCTTTTACAAAATAAGGTAAGTCATTAATATATACCAAAAGCAAGAATGGACCTAGTATTGAACCCTGCGGAACTCCCATTGTAACCACTGATCCCGAAGATCATTTACCGTTAATGTCGACCTTTTGAATCCTGTTACTCAAGTATGAGATTAGAAAGCTTAAAGAAGCATCCCTAATTCCATAGTGGTTAAGCTTCCTGACCAAAGTTTCATGTAAAACACAATCGAAAGCCTTAGATAAATCACAAAATACCCCTAGGGCATCCTGTGATTCCTCTCAGGTATCAAATATTTGGATAGGATAGGATTGGTAGTAGTAGGTAGTAAAAAAAGCCCGTTACATGTTTAAGTGGTATGTGAAAAACATCTAAATACACATACAAAGCAGTAAGATAGAACATCAGCTCATCATCAGCAACAGAAGGAAACAGATTGTAACCAGAACATCCCCTCTCCTTATTCGCTAAGTTTTATTTGTACTGGCACCTTGAGACCAACAGTTAGGTTATACAAGAAGTGCCAGACGTCCCTGCGCCAGCAAAATACTCGCGCAGGAGACCATCTGCGTTAGGTCTTGACGCCAAATCATTGCCCGCCGAAGCGCGCTCTTCATTCGGTACTCATAAGACTAGTGTCTCGAGAGAGTTTCCCCGTGAACACGTGTAGTTTACTGCCTATTGTCCAGATAGATAACTGGAGCTGACAAGATCGCTCACATCTCGTTGCACGAAAGACACAACTCGCAGTTGCCACTGCTCGGGTCGTCGACTCTAAAGTCAACTCACAAGTGTCCACTTTGGTCGCGGAGTAGTAAGCACACTCACTTCTCGGAACCCATCCGGGCTCCTAGCCAGTTCCCACGTCCTACACGGCTGGCTAGACCAGAGGATACGGCATCTACGGGGCCGCCTCTACTAGTTTTCCAGACTAGTACCGGAGATGTCAACACCAATGTCTAATGAGAACCACCGGACAAAGCTGCCAACTATAAGGGAAACTCACGTTCCCCACAGGACTTTTTGCTGCTGGCCCCACAGAGACCGCTACTATAGGCCCCGCTCGCTGTGCGCGAGTTTGGAAGTCCTGGCACACAATACCAGGACAAACGAACATTTCCAAACTCTACCAGAACAATAAATATTAATTAGTAGTGATCTTTTTCGTAATGCTAATGTAATGCTGCAGACGCCGCGCGGCACGCAGTCCGCACCGCGTCCGCCGCCGCACGCGCCGCGCTGCGGCTGGTCGTAGCCATCGGGTTCCGGTTGCATCTGATTTATGCTCCGCAATGGCCGCCGTCACGTGCCAGTGATATGTGGCGAGCAATATGTCTGCTCGTCGCTGTCGTCGGAAATTAATTATGAAGCGATATTTTGTTCTCGATATGTCACATACATAATAAATGTTATTATAAGACCATTTTATATTTTTATCGTAAAATTAATAAAAATGTTTACTCGTGTATTACTTTACTACATACTAGTCCAGACATTTTGTCAGAATCATCAGACAAGTGACACAGTTGACAAAACATTTAGAAGGTAATAACGGAGACTTCTTGGCGGAAGCGTCATGTCTGCAGTTTTGTATTATTTTCTAAAATTTGTGTTTTTTCGAACATTAATGTGAAATAATAGTGGATTATTAACCGTTAAGTGTTTGTGAACGGGCATGAGTGTTGGCAAATGAAACAAAACAGTGCAACATCACTTTTCAACTTCTCTTAAGAAGTACGCGTGAGATCTCAGTAAAGTTCCACATGTTTACTGAGGACTCAAGGGGTTCGGGGTAATATAATTTATCATTCATCATCTTAATCACCACTCATTATCATCTAAGAGGAAAAAAAAACTAATGACTAGGCAGTTTTTTTTTTATAAAAGAAGGAGGCAAACTAGCAGGCGGGTCACCTGATGGAGAGTAATCACCGCCGCCCATGGACACCCGCAAAACCAGAGGAATCGCAGATGCGTGGTCGTCATTTAAGGAAGGATTAGGGTTAAGGAAGGAATAGGAATTGTGAAAGGGAGGGGGGGGGATGGGCCTCCAGAACCCTCACTGGCCGGACGAAACACAACAGCACCAAGTGCCGTTATTTCACGTCTGATATTCGTGAGAGGGTGGTATTACCCAGGGCGAGCCAGCCCAATGCAGCGTGGCTCTACCACTTAGTAAAAGTTTTAAAGTATAGTTTATTTTTTTCTTTTTAGCGCATTTAAATAAAAGCTTGTTTTTTAAAATGGTTTTTACTTTTTTTCTATCACTGACGAAAAGAGGTTAGTGCAGGTTTCAACCCGTCGCAAGCTAACCAAACATTGGTAGCCTACCGACCATTGGGGATGATAAATCCCAAATACTTAGTATGTGTAAATGGAGCTGTAGTCCGCGATCAAACTTTTGTGGGAAAATATGTACCATAAGTCTTTCACCGTAATGGGACATATACATACCTACAGTACCGAAAGGGTTAAATTAATGACTCTTCAGGCAATTTCATAAGCACATTAATTCCACATGCTCTTGTAATGGACAGCCATTAACATCACGCTTCGTTCAGGAATTAATTTAACAGCGGTCTACTCGAGTGTGGTCAAACGGTCAATTTGTTTTTTTAATTTCATAAGTCTGAATCAAGAGTAACGTGATGCACCCGGAACGTGGACACGCCGCCGCCGCCGCAAGTACTTACACACGTACTTATCCAGCTAAAGCATCACTAAGTTTGTTATTGGTTCCGTCATAAGCTGTTACTATTAATTCAAGTATCCTTCATAACCATAATATCTTTCATAGAGAACGGCATAAATTTTTGCTTCAAAAAGGCTATACTAGAAGAACATTCGTATCTATCTCAGTACTTACTATTTTCTAATATGCCATTGTAGAAGGAAAAAAACGACATGCCTCAGGTGGTACTCCAAACCACGACCTTTATAGAAGTTGATTATAACCAGCGATTCCTATTATGATGGAGGTGTTGTGGCCCGCCCGTGTATCGCGCGCCGCAGTGATAGCCGCGCGGCGACTGTGCCCTTCGACTGGTTTGCTATTATTCGAACTCGCCGATTGCGTCCCTATCCGGAGAATTTCAAATCTTGATACTGTAAATTAGTTATCGGAACGGAAACCTGCGTATTGCAAAGTTCTCCCTTTACATTTAGGCTCTTTAGATGTAAGAAAATTTGTTATTGTCGCTTTTCGGCAAAACCATTTTAAATCGGAAGTCGCGTCAGCCGGTGCCGCTTCGCAAACATTATGATTTATGTATCGCCGATCGAGTTTCGCAAAATGTCCTTAATAGGGCGCTCCAATCGGCGATATGCGAAATATGTTTTCGGGAACTGTTGTTCCCGCACCCTAAACGCACATTGTAGCAAAAACGCTACGAAGTTGTTTTCATTCCGTTTTACCATTTAATAAAGTATTTTGTGATGGTGGCATTATATAAACGATTCCTTTGCCTATTTAACTTTCTATAAAAATTGATCTGTAACTGTAAAAAAAGATATTTAGAGTGTTTAAAAATGTCAACCTTATTACTAATGTTTTCCAAAACTCATTTCAGCCGTTACTTTATTTTACTTCAAAAAATCAGATATTTCCAAATTCTATTATCACAGTATCAATAATCCTATGGATAATTGGTTATCACATTTATTCCTAAGAGGGTTAAGTTAACAATTCATTATGATTTATCATTCTGCACCGATCATCGCAAAAAAACGATAAATTATAAGTTTTAGCCGTTTGTGTCGCTAGGGGAGAGACACTTGCCCGCCATTTTTGTCTCGTACCAGGATACGTTTGTATAGGCAGAATTCTATCGCCACGGCTTATATTTCGGTTCGACGCGACCCTGTTTCGGCTTGAGTAGTACTGGGGGTAGCGATGCGCGTTTGTCTGGCACAGGCTATGTTCGTTAGATTAGTTGTTAAGTCTTAACTATAAGTTAGTTAACTGTTTTTTTTATTATTATTAGTATTGACGTCAATAAGTGCCTGTAAAGGTTTACATTGAATAAATAATTTGACTTTGACTTTGTATGAACGTCACTTATCGGCCATTTTGTCTTTGTCTCTGAGAAAGTAGATGCACCCTGCAGTTTTTATTTCCTTGTTTTTTGCCGAGTTTATCGTATTGAATCACAGTGTCGTTGCGATATTTTCCCACGTAAAAATATGCAGGACATAGGTAGGTCTTTAGTTTTCCTAAAATGATTGTATTTCACAATTTTGTTATAAACTTTAGTGGTTATGGCAAATTTTTCTTCGTATCAAAATTGATACAACATGCTTCTATGGTATGATTTCCGGGTGGTTTTGAATTAAATATATTCTTGATTGAATGGATGCATTTATGATTTATGCTTTACTGTGAATGTTTATTTTGCTTTTTTTTGCCTACAGCATGTCCCGCAATAATAAAGATGTTGAGCATTGGCTATAACTTTTAGAAAACGGTGAAATTTTGTCTGACGAAGACGTTGAAGATAAAGATGACCCACCTATTATGGTACCTACTAGGGATGCATTATGAGCAGTACTCGAAAGTCAATTAGATGAAGATGAAGATGAAAATTGTGAAAGAGTACAACGCTTACATGGGGGGCGTTGATTTAATGGACTCATTTCTTGGACGATACCGCATAAAAGTAAAGTCGCGTAAATGGTACCTACGGATCTTCTTCTAGATCTTTCTGTAATTAACTCGTGGGTCCTTTATAAAGTGACCCAGATCAAGAAAGGTGTCGCCGAGGAAGCTTTACTGAATTTGGCAGAGTTCAGAACAGAACTAGCGGAGAGTCTCTGTACTTATGCACCACCTAGTCAAAGGGGGCGATCAAGTACATGTTGCAGCCAGGAAGAGCCACCAGCCAGGCGCAGGAAAAATTTGCAAGTTATTCCTTCATCATTCGTACGGCTAGACAATGAAGGACATGAGCAAAAACGATCAGATATGCGATGTAAGATGGCCAGATGAAAATTGTTTAGCTCAATTATGTATACAAAGTGCAATGTATACCTGTGTAGTAATGGAAAAATGCTGATTGTTTCAATGATTTCCATAAATAATTAGAACAATCAATCAACTGATTTAAGTATATTAACTTAAATTTTTCAAACTAAAATTTTAATAAATTAAATATTTATTTATTTATTTAATCTTTATTGCACAAAGAAAACAAAATGTACAAAAGGCGGACTTAATGCCAAGTGGCATTCTCTACCAGTCAACCTTAGGGCTAGGCAGAAAGAGTTGTAGGCGGTGCAATTCAAAATCTTGTGAATTATCAAATAAACTACACAAATCAACTTACATAGGTAAATAATTATACAATAAATAACATTACACAATTTTAATATAAACTACATGAACTTACTTAGATTTAATAAAGATACGGTGATAGAAAACTCTTACGAGGATGATGAAGACTCTTGGAGAAGCATATCGCAGATCCTTTTCTTAAATATTTGCTCGGGGCCCGTCTAACTTTTTCAGGGAGAGCGTTCATAAACGGATGGCCTGTACCGTAAAGGAATTGCCCACGAAACCTGAGTGGTGAAGGGGAGTGGCAAGAAGAAGATTGTTTGATGAGCGAAGGTGCCGGGCATGAGAAGAGCTGAGAAGAGGGAAACAAGTTTTTAAATAAGAGGGAGAGTGAGGATCGTTTAAAATTGAGAATAAAGTTGAGAGAATCCTGGACTTACGACGTTGCGGGATGGTCAGCCATTTCAGCTGGAGGCGATAAGATGATATGTGATCGTATTTACGTAAGCCAAAGATGAAGCGAATTGAATTATTGAGAAGGCGATCCAATTTGTTTAGAAGATCTTTATTTAAATCGGGATAGCAAATATCAGCGTAATCAATAATCGGGAGAATAAGGGTTTGTACAAGAGAAACCTTGGTTTTTAGGGGCAGAAAGTTCTTGAGCCTATAGAGAGAACGTAACGCAGCAGTCACTTTCCGGCTAACCTCAGTGACCTGAAGACACCAACTGAGTGTGCTGTCGATCTGCAGACCAAGGTCTTTCACACAGGAGCTGAAGGGGATGTTGACACCGTTAAAAGAAACTGGCGTGACAACAGAGAGGTCAAGTTTGCGGAGTTGTCGTGGACTACCAATAACAATAGCTTGGCACTTGATGGGATTAACAGACACTCCGTACTGTTTGGACCAATCATTTACATTACGAAGGTCGCCAGTGAGGGCAGCTATCGTCTCGTCAATATCCTCAACATGACATTGCCGATACAATTGCAGATCGTCAGCGTACAAATGGTGGGAACAGCGAATGTGGGGGATCAGAGTGTCGATAAACAGGGAAAAAAGAAGGGGAGATAGGATACCTCCTTGTGGAACACCAGTATGGAGCTTACACCATTTCGATAATTTCAGGTCAGCTCTGACAGATTGTTCGCGGTTGCGAAGATAGGACGAGAACCACTCCAACGCTATTGCAGAGACTTTTAAATGTGATAGAATGGCTAGCAGCAGGTCATGGTCAACAGCGTTGAAGGCGTTGGAAAAGTCGATAAGGACCAACACAGTAACCCTACCGTGCTCCATGCCCTCCCTTACATCCTCAGTCACTTTAAGCAGAGCAGTGCATGTACTGTGAGCAGGTCTAAAACCGGATTGAAAATCAGTTATAAGCGAGTTCTTATGCACGTGCTGGGATATTTGCTTACTTACTACAGCTTCAAGGACTTTCGAGAGAAATGGTAATATGGAGATAGGCCTAAAGTTGTTTAAAGTACTGGGGTTTGACGTTTTTGGTAAGGGTAAGACATAGGCTTTACGCCAGATAGCAGGAAAAGTTCCAGTACTTAAGGAAAAATTTACTAGGTGTAAAAGGGCAGGGGTAATCTCATTCAGGATGGTAATAATCATGGTACGGCTGATGTCATCAACGCCAGTCGCGTTCGACTTGATTGAGTGGATGAGCTTACAAAGTTCATCTGAGGACACTGAAGAGAAGACAAAATATTCTAATATGGATGAGGGCATGGAAGCTATGTGACTGAGGGTCCTTGATCTGGTGGCATGGTCGAGAGTCGTAGCAGACGAGAAATATGTGTTAAGATCATCGAGAGAGAGAGTGGGGGGCAGGAGATCGGTTGAGGCCTTACCAATGCCAAGACTTTTTAAAAATTTCCAGATATCAGATGGAGAGCAATTTGTAACGTTGTTGTGTATGTGTCTGCGTTTGGCGACCCTCACTATCTGATTGCAACGGTTTCTGGCAATCTTGTATGACTCCCAGTTGCCGTCTGAGCGCTCGCGTTTGAACTTTCGGAAAGCACGATCGCGTCTGGTCATAGCCATTTGCACAACTTTGGTAAACCAGGGTGCAGGGGGCCGTTTCAGCTTGACCTGTCTTATTGTAAATAGTTTTTAACATACTTACTGTAATGTATATTTTTATACCCTATACGCACGTTGTATCAAACTTGTTACGACATGTTTCACCCATAATTTTTGGATAAAAATAATGTAAGATTTTTTACAACACTTTTTCCATCAATCTGTATATCCCTGCACTTAATACATTGTATATATTTAATTTAAGCAAAACAAACGCCATGCGTTTAAGGGTTTAGGCTTGGTGGAGCGCTGTGGCCAGAATGCTCAATATTTGATGAAATCTGTTTGGTTTGTTTCTAAATAAACAGAAGTACATTGTCGCGGGACACACGTCTCACAGAGAGCTTTTTATGTTTGTAAAATGCTCCTTTTAGCTACGTGTAATGAAAATGGTTTCTAACGCTCCACCGTCTCAGAGTTTATTGGTTTACTCGGCAGTTAGCAACTGCGGATGTCTCCGTTTAATGCGCCTACCTAGAGATACTGTAAGAATCCCAGCATCGTGATAATGCAAGTGCCTTTTACAGTTGTTCCAGCATGCAGTGAACAATTTGAAAGTCATTAAATAATATCGGCGGCACGTGCGGCCTGTTCGATTGGATGCGTCGCGCAGTCCGAATACATCAGCGGCGGAGGTGCTCACTCGTACCTGCGACGCAAAGCACATTACAATTACGCCATAGTATCAACTAATTACTTAGAGGGTGTTCATGTTCTACACATTATGCTCCAAGAGAAACCACATGACCCAACAGGGCACCCGCGCCGCGGCGGAGCGCGCCGGTCGAGTGTCGCGTAATGGAGTTACGTATTTATTCAACTTCGGGCGTTTCTAATAAAGTGAATTGAAAAGTTTTATATCTTCAGAATCCAATTACATTTAATCGGATGCCCAATTGTTTGGATAAATAAATATTCCGTTCGAGTAATAAATTAAGTTTAAACAACGATAAAATTTAAGAAATGAAATTGAAAATGGTTCATTAAGGCTGGGATTCCCAAAATTCAGGAAAATAGGGTATTTTAAATTATAGATTACTTGCAAATCACAAGTACCCAAAGTTTGGAAAAAATATATGTTATTCCAGTGTTTTATCTAGTCATTCCGGCCATTAAATACTCTATTAGTGATACTTTACTGCGTCTATAAAATTTCAAACATCCGTCTAATCGTATTACTTGCATTATACTTGGTTTTAATCAATGAAAAATATACGAAAATAATTGTCTTTAAATAGGTGAGGCATTCCGGTCGTTATAAGTTAAAAAAAATCAAAAGAATTCTTGATTTTCAAAATTACCTACCTATTTGGCTAAGTTGGCGGTCGCGAATCGCGATGTGCAATCAATCAGTCCCCTACTAGTTTCTGCGCTCGGGAATTCTAGCCTTAACAGCAAAGCGACACAATTACTTATTACAATGCAATTTGTATACAACGCTTATTAATAATAATACAAGTAAGATATCTATGGTTTCCTCACTGGGCATGCCTGCATCACGGTAAACAGACACAAAGTTACCAAATCCTTGGTTAAACCTCAATGTGAACAACCATCTTACCAGGGCCCTATTTAATAAAACTTACAAGTCTACAATTTAAAGAAAAAACCGATATAATTGTAGAATTGTAATTGTAACAATCGTTAAATAAAGCTACAAACTTGTAATACTAAACTATTACTGCTAAATACATTGATATATTAACTCAATGGCTAAATACCTGTAAAATGTAACGCCTGTCAACCCTGTTCAATAAAACTTTACATTAATATTGTAAAAAATGCCTGAATATTTTGAAGATATAGTACCACGGATAGTACCTACTCTACAATTTGTAATGGTAAGTTACAATGTTCAATTAAGTGTATTCAGTAGGTGTAAGAGGTGAATTTCTGTTAGTTCTGTGTTCCAGTTCGTTACCTATTTTGTTAGTCAAGTATTCGACTGTAGTCCTGCATACCTACCCTAAATTTTTCATTAGAGATAAAAATATATTATGTACAGCGCGTCGTCGCGCACATTCGCACAACTGTGGTCTCCACGGAAGATCAGCGTTGTAGTGACTTGCTCACTGCAACAAATGCTGAGTGGAGTCCCTTTAGGACACATTTTTGTCAAACTTTTTGTCTAATATAATTTATAACAACTGTAATTATGTTACTGTGTGTTTTAATAAATACATTTTCATTTCATTTCATTTAATTTCATTTTATTCCATTTCTTTTCATTAAATGTGAAGTCAGTTTGTCAGCCTTCGCCGCACAATTACTGCCGAATATTACTCGTCACTGCTTTCACTACTACTTGACGACGTGAGCACTATATTATTTGCAAAGAAACTGTTCTACACAGGGTAAGGTCACCTCTCAGAATTGTATTACAATTCTACAAATATGTAAACTTGTAAATATAATTCTATTCTATGTGTAGTTTTCCCTACAAATTTGTAGTTTTTGTCTGTCAAGTGAAAAGTTTTATTGAACAGAAATATTTAAAATTACAATACTACAGTACCTTTTCCACCATAACAAAATGGTAAATTGTGATTTTTATTAAACAAAAATATGTAGAATAGTAAATTGTGGATTGTAAACTGTAATGGTAAATTGTAAAGGTAACCTAAGATATTATTAAAGATGGTCGTATCTTCTATTCTATACTCATAATAAAATTGTAACCGGCCGATGTCTGTACATTGAAGATATTAATGAAAAACTTATATGGGGGGTCTTTATTAGAGCAACAGAAGCCAAAACAACAGTTTTTAGAATTTTTGTCCGTCTGTCTGTCTGTACGCGTTTGACGCAAAAACTACTGCATGGAATTAAATGCATTTTTACCGAAGTATTGCTTTTCTAATGACTATGACAAAGTAATTGTCAAACAAATATTGTTCCGATTTCAACCTATCTGCTATTTTACCGTCGTTGCTACTAAACCGATTGATACTGAACTGTGCAGCAAGTTCACATTGAATGAAGAGGGATGATCATTTACATGTATTAGCGCCAAATGGACATTCAACATAGTGTATAGTAGCGTCCTAATATAATTCTTCTTACTGTGCCCATAATAGTAACGGCCGAGGACAAGCGGAGTTGTTAACAAAGGATGTTAATTAATTAACTGTAGGTAAAATTTCAATGAAGTGGGATTTTCAATGTGTTGCTAGGCAGAACCTATGACTGTATTGTTTACTTTTTCCTACGTATTCGCAACTTTTATCCCCAAAGGGTTAGTAAGGGACTAAGCAATGGCGACCGCAAGAGCAGCACATTGCCAAAGGTCTGCTGTGACTCACCCAATAGCAACGGCACATATTAGGCTAAGCGTGATAGTCAGTCTTCAGTCCGTTAGTCGCCTTTTATGACATCCAAGAGATGGGTCGGTAGTATTGGTTGAATGATGAGCCTCCGCCACACGTTTTTCCTCTAGGCATTTAAAAGATAACCTATTACGTCTAGGAATTTACGTATTTTGACCAACTAACCACCTGAATTAAATAAGTTACGTAGGTAATCGTTTTACGTAAATGCTTCCTGTATCGATCAGAACTAATTGACAAAATCTACATTAATGCGAGTAAAGCCGCAGGCTAAAGCAAGTTAATAACTATATTAATTTATATAAGTACGAGCTGTCCCGGCGAACTTCGTACCACCCGTGTATTGCTCAATAAAGTAAATGTCAAATCCGTCAACATTTTATTTTACTAACTGTCTCAATTACTAAAATCCTCTTTGCCGTCTTCTATTATATCTCTCACTTAATCACTTTATATGGAGATTTTTTAAATCCAAATTTTACATTTTCCGGATGAAGTTTCAAACATTTTCTCTCACACAAACTTTGTCCTAACAATTAAGAACACATCAAAAAAAGAATTAGTCAAATAGGTGCAGCGGTTCTGAAATGATGCGCGTACTAACATTTCGGCAATTTATTTTTATTTATATAAGTCTATATCTTATCAACTAAATAAGCATTGTACTGTTAATATATCCTCGGTTTTATCAGAAGTCAGTGTTTTTTAAGCCGTTCACTAATAATACTCGTATTACTTACGTGCTTCATATATTTCTTGTCCTTTGTGATTTATAAATATCACAAAATTTTATAACTCTGTTATACACTTGTATTTTTATAAAGTCACCTTAACATTGCGCAAAGAAATTGTTAATCCATGTGGTATTCAATATATAAACTTTGCGATTGGTTATTAATAGTGCAGGAGAGGAAATGACGGACCCATGCAAAGATAGCGAGATTTTTAGTACAACCAGCTGACGCACACTGAACACTCCAGCATCCTCATAAACACGTGCACTTGGATATCTGTAGGGCTTATTAAGCATAACTTTGAATATGCCCATAACACCCGAAACTGTTAATTCTTTTCAGATTTTGAACGGTGCAGTAAATGTTGTTAAATTCAGAACTCTGAAAGTACTTCTATTATATTGTGTTAAAAAATACTACCGAGTTCTGAACTTAACAAGATTTACTACACCGTTCTAAATCTGTGTTTTCGAGTATATTTCATTTGGCGGAAGCGATGCGAGAGGCGGCGGCGGCTATGCCGGTAACACGGGCGGCTGCGGGGCACTCCAATCGGAAAAATCACTCCCCGACGCGACGTGGCCGGAATTAATCTAATTACACGCTCGACGAAAACAACAACTGCATTAACTAAATAACTACTAACAAATATTCATGCCAGTGAAACAATGTCCCTCTCAACGCAACTGATCCTATAATATTTCCAAATGTTTTAATTCAGCGAGCGGCGAGGGCCGGAGGACATTCTCCATTGGCAAAACATTTTACTTAGAACGGGCCTACGGGCTGTTTGATCACACTAACGACTATAAACTAAGACAAAAGGTAAACTTGAATGTAAAACCATGACAGATTTGCAATAATTAATACAAATTAACTTTTTTATTCTAATTTATGCTATTTCACTCCAGTAACAGTTACTACGGACGTTTGTAAAATGTGCGAGTTTTTTGAGAATCGTAAGTATTAGAATAAAATGTTTACTAGAAAAAAATCAACCAGTCTCAGGAAGCTCTATATAGCAATGTAAATGCAAAATTTCAATAATAAAGATCGTACAAAAGTATTATTATGTTTTTTGTAAAATAAAAGTTTGTTTTAACTTAAATATGTCTATGTATTTAATGAAGATATTATAATAATAAACAATTCAACATCAAAATAAATCGGATTTCCAAATATTTTATAAAGCTACATTTAGCTCTTTTGAACGATAAGTACTTCTTAAGTACTTCCTAATAGAGCATAATATCATTAAATAAAACAATACATAAAATCACGACTAATATCCCCGAAGGGTTAGTCAGGGACATTGAGGACAGCAAAAGCAATCCTCTACCTTTGCTAGTTTGTGTGTGAGCCGAGCTGGACGCTATATTACTCGTATAAGCAGCGTTTGCCGAGGGCGATCCCTCGGCGCCGCCCGCGCTGCCCGCTCCATGTTATTGAAATGTATTCACGGCCCATTCGCAGTATGTCTTATAGTAAACTGCATAACTTCCTTTAATAAATGGAGATAGTTCCAATGAACCCGGTGCGTATGAAATGTTAAAAAAATGCTTGCAACATTCCCCGCGACGTGCGGAGCCTCCGCGACGATGCCCATAGAGATTCATTATAGGCGTGGTAGGCCTTATAGAATTTAGAGTGAACTAACTAAATAACAGTCCCGTGTTCGATTTCCTATTGTACTCGTGTGTCGGCAGAGGTTGTTTGAATCCTCCTGTCTAGTTACACCATCTTATCTCAGCATTAGTTGTTGGGTTCCGAAAGTAAGAGATAGAGATAGTTTAGCTAGTTCCTCTGTGGTTGGGGTTCACTTCACCCGGAAAGTGAGCTGCCAGGTGTTACCTCTTCGATGTGGAATAAAGGAAACCAATAACTTATGAGTAAATAAAGTTCTCCAGAAACCAATCGTTATATTTTTCCGCAGGAATTATTTCACCTTCAAGTTCTTTCACAAGACTAATCACGAGCAGAGCCGCGTTTCCGTCCGTCCGTCCGTCCGTCAGCGGCTGGCAGGCGCCGCCGCCGCTCAGTGTTGTTGTTTTGAAATATCTGTGTTTAATTTACTTGACTTAAAAAAGTAGGTGACCTTACAGCGGTACCGAGTAATAATATATAACACTCATTGGACGCCGGGGCTCATGAAATGTTTTCTTATGTTATCTGTACTGTACTTTGAAATGTTTCTAAATGAAGTTGAGTAGTCCCGTTATTGCGACGTTGTTTCCTTGCCTGGCGGCTGGGCAGATTGCGGCGCCTGCTCGGGCGGGACTAATTAGCCGCGGCCGGCGGGCGGCACGTCATGGCGATCTAGAGCCGGGAGCCGCTATTATCAGCTTCCGCAGCTGAATGGTTTTCTTGCGCTTTAACTTCAAATAACATTGAATAGGTCCAACAATTGTTAGTAAAGTGTGCTAGGAATCGAGATTTGCGAGAGGACTTGGTTGCTAAGCTGAAGGTCAACCTGCTAGATCTCGGTGTAATCCACAGCATCCTTTCGGACCCTACGACCGAAGCAGCGTTGTTGGCTTTCAGGTTCGCTGTACAAAGTATTGGGCTTAGGTTAGAGAATAATTGTCCCTACACGTATAGTTACGATGGGGCTGACACGTAATTTTGTATACAAAAGCCCCTATAAACAAGAAATAAAGAATTTTAAAAAAAAGATGATTCTAATGACATTTGAATCCGCAACAGTAGTGCATGTGTCGTGGAAGCGAGTGAGTCACTTTAGAGCCATGAATATGTAAAAACAGTATATTTTCGCAAGCGCCGCCGCCGCGCGGTGCAGGGCGCATCCATTATGCAGCCGGGGTGTGTTTTAAAATAACATCTATCAAAATACTCTACTCCATGTGACCATTCAGGATGATCGATCGACATTTCGTATTTTCAATTATTATTTAAGTCATTCGCTGGTCACTCTACATACAATCTGGTTTCATTTACGTTACTAAGTGGGATGGTAACTCGTCGTTATAATATGCCTATTAGTACCTACAGAGAACACAGCACTAACGACTTTGGGTGATGCATTGAAAACAGATATCCGGCCCGACTCGCGGTGCTCGAGTTCAGGAATCCTTCGGCCGACCCTTGAATTTGTTGCATAAATTCACAAAACGTAATTAAGTTTCGTTACTCTGGAGTCGTTAACGACACAGCGAGGCTGTTTCCTAACAGTTTTCTGTAAGCAAGGAGTTGGCCAAAATTAAAATTTTGATAATTACTAGAAATCCTCCCACATTTTTGTGTAGCTTTTCTTGTAAGCGACAGTCTTAAAAGAGTTCCCCTGCTCCGCCCTGGGCCGCGATGGGTTGCGATGGGCCGCGTTGGGCCGTGTTGGGCCGCGATGGGCCGCGCCGCCGGGCTCATTAGCGATGGCCCCGGGTCGGACTGGCTCTTTGACGAAAACTTTAACTTTATATTGTTGGTTTTACATTCACGATACTATATATATTTTCAAAATCAAATAAAAAGGTCTCTAGAGGGACATTTTTGTTTGATAAAATGATATAAGGACTGCTTGAGATACCTACATAACTTTTGAAGCACATGATCCGCCCGCCGCCACTGGGCGCTATTTATTGCCGTGTCTAAGGCCACAGTCAATATGCTATTATCACAACACAAAATTTACACCCAACAAAAGATTAACACATGAAAAAATATTTCTTAAAAATAAAAAACGTAAAGAGAAAAGTAATATTTTTTTGCCACGCCCAGACGGCAATTAAACTTGGCTCCTTTTTCCGGCTGACGGAAGTGCACTGCCTCATTTAATCCTCCCGTCTCATTCATGGGCCGGTTTGTCGGCACATAAGTACAATAACGTCCTCGCGATTATAAGGTCAGCTCCGTCGTCACCGACAAATGACTTGTGTGGTGCGATGAGCTAAATAAACACTATAGTGGTTCGTGATCCGCCGCCGCGCCGCTACGACGGGGCGAGCTCCCGGGGCTCCCGGGGCCCGCACGACACGCTTTTTGTTCTTAAAGTTCACGAAAACTTTAGGAAACATAAACACAGTTAGATACCAAACTTAGTACCTAGTTCAAAGCAATTACATTATGGAAATCACGAACAGCGACGCGTAATGACTCCTCAACCAATACGTTAGCATCAAACCAAAAGTTGCCAATTCGTTGGTTAGTGAAAGTGACTCAGTCCCAAATTCAAGCACCCGCGAGGCGCGTGACATGACTCAAATAATTATTTATTAAACAAATAAAACACAACATTATTTCGGGGCTTTGAAATGATTACTTTGTTACAAAAATACAACGCCGCGACCGCAGCCCGCGCGCGGCGGCGGCCTCGCCCGTCACTGTCTTTTCGCCGAACAGATTATTGGTCTTGAAATGTGGGTATTTCACATTCAAATAAAAAGCTCAATGACAAGAAGTAAGCTTCTTATAAAATTAGCTTTTACCGTTGAATTACTGGTTTCTTTTCATGTGTCACATAACATATAAAATAAGAATAATTCGGTCCATTGGCATTTACGAATAAGTACTCTGATTCCGGAAGCATGTCACAATCTGCAGCATGTGAGTCAGCAGATACTAGCTTTTTTTTACTAACTGAGTCACAGTTATAAATATGAGAGTATAGAAATTTAGTAGGTAGTGGCAATACTGTACGGAGTTTACGTCATTTTTGATAAACACTCCATACAGTATTGCCAATATACGTACAGTCGAGGAAGTTCCCTTTCGACCAGTTTCTGGCGATATTCGATACACGATCTACTGCACGCGGCAGGCAGCAACTGCCCGCAGGCGCGCTCGGGATAAAGCGCAAGCGAATATTGTCGGAATGTGGTGGACCGGGAACAGCCTCTACTGTAGCCTGCTCCCCAGGGGGTAGGAGAGACCACAGCTTTTTAAAAAGCGCTAACAACTGACAAGTAAGAATCTCAACGCAATAACAATATGTTATAACCGGATCAGATTTGAGTCTTAAAATCACGTATATAAGTAGAGTTAGTAAAGTTATAGAAAGTCACTTTTATTTTAAGAACATTATCCAGCATAGTGTGACCACAGTCTGACTTAATTATGCTTCACTAGTAGGTACAATAAAATAAAGGCAAGCGGTAGAACTCCATATGCTATCATCGATAAAGATTTTTCTTTCCTACATCTTATCCTAATCACTCTAATATTATAAAAGCGAAACTTTGTGAGTGTGGATGTTTGTTACTTTTTCACGTAAAAACTACTGAATGCATTTGGATGAAATTCGGCATACAGATAGTTTATAACCTAGATTAACACATAGGATACTTTTTATCCCGATATTACTACGGGAACGGGAACCACGCGGGTGAAACCGCTAGCGGCCGCTTGTTTTTCATAATTTAAAAACGAACCTTGAACTGCTAAGAGAGCAAAAATAATCCAACAAATATTGAAGTGACGTGATCAGGAAGGACGTGAAAGTTCAACAGCGGTGAGTATCTAGTTAAGTTCCAGGGGAGCATCAAAAACTCTGCTCGAATAATGAGCATTTTAAGAGCATCCACAGGACCACGCCGAAGGACCCGGGTCATGTCTTGTGGCATCTTCATCAGACCGAATAACCGTGATGTTGTGCGGTGGGCGATGGCTGCCCCCGCTGCCGCCCCCACCGCCGCCGCCGCGCCCGCTGCCGCTGCCGCCGCCGCCCCCGCTGCCGCTACCGCCCCCTCTGCCGCCCCCGCTGCCGCCCCCGCTGCCGCCGCCGCCGCGAGCGCCGCTAAACCGTGTGGTTGATTCAGCAGGTGAGCACCGGCAGACGCGCGCCGCCGCGGAATATGGATGAGCCAAGTTTCACAACTATCAGCAACTTCACGGAGCTATTCATGTAACGACCCGTTTATCACAAATTGTGTTAGTGTAGCGGTAAACACACTTTTGCCTTATTCAAAATACATGTCTCCTTAGTTCGAGGAATGCTTCTGCGACAGAATGTGTCGCTTTGGAATTTGTACGTTGTAATAAGCAATCTGTATTAAGGTACGTACCTTAATACAGTTTGGCTTTGAAAAAAATGTACAACGTTTAATTAATAAAAGGAAGGAAGTTTTTTCTTTTTTCATAATGACATTTTGTAGAAATATTAAGGGGGGCCGCGCGATCGCAAAAACTGACATAAGTCTCTTATTGAACTTCAAAGCAAAATCAATCATATTAATATTAGCACAATTCTGCTTTGAAGTTTCAGACCTAGTAATTTGATTAGAGCAATATTTTTATTCTGCGAAATGTACAAAACTATCACGCGCTTGTGTTAAAAATTAAAATTTTCTTTTTTAGGATGGGGGCGACCTGCAAAATATCAATACAAATATTTTCATGTAAGAATTATTGTTTCATGCGTAAAATTAAGATAGTTGTCGAAAAAAAATGTTTTTAGGAGTCATTAGATTTATGTATTGTTTGTTATTGTTTAAAGAATTTGTTTCAAATTTCAACAAGGCCACGACCTTGTGCAATGATCAGGCTAACTTACATAAGTTATTTTAATGTATTTAACTACAAGTACAAGTAACTTGAAAATACGTAAATTTTCACAATTTCGTGCAAGATCCCCCTAATGTGCCGTCAGGTCAGCGGAGTAATGAGGCTTTTGAGATTTAAATTTTAACCACGATTTCTCGCATTCAACCATTTCTTTGACCGCTAAAGAAGAAGATGAAGCATTTTAAGCCATTTAATATGTGCACAAACACTCTAACCATTGAAGCATCTCCTCGTGATAACAGACTGTACAAAGAGTTAAAAATATAAGACTAAAATAATACCCACACACGACGCCTCGAATGCGTATTATTAATTTGGCATTTAATATCTTATAAATCAGCTCACAGTCTAATGAAACGGATAAGCCTCCTTGATCGTTAAGTTTGCCAAACCCACCAACACCCCATGGCCTGGCGCACCATCCAGTTATGCAGGCCGAAGCGCGGGAGATACTTATTTATTTTATTTTATTTATTTTTTATAAAGGTAACAAACAGTCATCTACAATAATTAATAAAGGTATGTTTACATCAATACCTGTAGTACCATAAAATTAGCACAAACATTAAAAAAGAGTTGTGCAAATAGCCTCGGCGTAACATTTTATTTTTTATAATGCAATTCTTTACAAAAAAAGAGAACACACAGAACCTACATTACTACTATACCTACACAGTCCTCTTGAAAACATAAAGCGAATTTTAGAAAATATCCACCTCATATATAGTATTTATTACAGAGGTTATATGCCCGTCTAAAAAAGGTATTTCTTGCATAATTTGTGTGACAGTTCGGTATATAAAAAGTATCTTTAGAACATGGAGAATCGAGGAACTTTAAGCGTAATTTTCTGTAAGAGATCAGCGGAGTCAATATGATTATCAGTGGTCGGAGTAGGTATATTGATTTTAGATACTTGCGTCATGATATCATAACATGGACATGCATTTCTTCCGGAATGTACCGGAGTTTCCAAAAATTTGGTAAATAGAGTAATAAAATAAAAAACCATATGTAAGCAAACAAAATTGTTTATTGTTAATACAAATAATCATTATTACAGTTTTATTAAAAATAATTATTTTTAATCCTCATCGGTTACAAGTTCTACATTTTGATTTTCTGTCTCTATACAATTAAAATAAATAACTATAATTTTTTCAATATTTTCTAATTTTAAGCTATTTCTTTTAACATCTAAGATCCATTTGTAAGTGGAAAATGATCGTTCAACATCTGTAGATGTCAATGGAGCGAATTTGAAATAAAGTTTCTGATTATTTGCTACGCTTTTTTCAATACTCTCGCTGTATTCTCTAATTGTATCTAAATCTGGATTTCGTTCCATAACTGATTCTATTTTATTTTTTATATTCTCATTATTGCACTCGTTAAGCGTAGCCCTTACTTGATCAAATACTAAAAGTGAATCAGCTAGAGATAAATTTTGTTTTTGTAACTCTTTTAGGGCT
The DNA here is from genome assembly GCA_963921215.1 of Scoparia ambigualis. Classification (NCBI taxonomy): domain Eukaryota; kingdom Metazoa; phylum Arthropoda; class Insecta; order Lepidoptera; family Crambidae; genus Scoparia; species Scoparia ambigualis. The sequence continues at coordinate 45,570,763 of OY992503.1, read as the reverse complement.
AGTAGTATAATAGAGTAATTTTCTTCAATATATTTTAAATCATTTTCTAAATTTTGTTTTTCCAAAATGTTTTTTGCGTTTCGTATGGCTATAGCATCAGAACTGCTCAAGCAGGATAAAACTTCTTTTATTTTATCTAAATGTTGAGCGTAGTAAGATGCTGCCTGTAACCAAGTACCCCATCTGGTAATGACTGGTTGCGGAGGCAACGGTAAGTCAGGATATTTTTCTTTTAAAATGTTTACCCTACTAGGAGCCTTTAAAAATACTTTTTTTAACATTTGATATAAGAATATCAACATCGTTGTATTCTGACCTTATCTGCTCACTTACACGATGAAGAGCGTGCGCCAAACATGTCACATGCTTCATTTCAGGTAAGTAATGTTTTAAATTTCGCCCTGCAGATAGCATGTACGCTACACTGTCAGTGCAAAGCATTAAAATATTGTCAACTTTCGCTTCAAAAGTGTTTTGCCATAAATTTTCTAGACATTGCAGTACAAATTGTGTTATTGTTTGTCCATTTACTGCTGTTAGCATTTTACAAGCAATCAAATAAGGCCGGCCTGCACTATTACTAGGATGCAATGGTTTTATTAGGAAATTGACTATGTATCGACCAAAAATGTCTGTTGTCTCATCCAGCGATATCCATAGTTTCTCATTTTTATTAGTTTCATAAATCGAATTGATTTTATTCCTATAAAACTTCTCCAAATAAACTTTTCGTAACTGTGATTCGTCAACCACTTTACGATTGGTACAAACGCAACAACAAGTACTGCACATATATTTCTGAAAAAACTCTTTGAACGCTGGATTTTTCATTTGCGACCAAGGAATATTGCATAGAATCAGGAACTTAATGAGGTCGAAGTAAAATTCCTCTTGCGGTCTCTTAAATTTTCCTTGATGTACAGCGCCTTCAATGTGTTTGGTAATGTTGCCTCTATTCACAGCTTTCAAATGACTTTCACACTTTGTACAGTATATAGTGCCACTAGCGTTATCGTAAAGTAGCTCAGGATAGTGCAATAACCACTTTTGCACTGTTTCAGCCTTGACCTTTGCCATATTTATTTATATCTCACCTAAAACAATGATTTAAATTTACAATATATACATACACAACTGTAAAGTCGATAATGAAATTCTGTTTCATATAAAGTGTTTTTTTTAACTGAAGCGGTGATAGCCCTGCGGTGTGCGTACCGGACTCTCATGCGCTGTGATGATTGCTATAAAGTGATTTTTTTAACTGTTTCCAAGTTCTAAAACCTTCTTAAATAGTGAAAATAATTAAAACTTACCCGTACAAAAACAACTTCAAATGGGCCCAATCCAAGAGTAATAAATCGATGTCCGTAGTTATAAGCCAAATTCGTCGTTTTAAGTAGATTTCAGAAGACAGTAAACAAGCCAGGGTCAAGTCAAGATATTCACAACACATAAAATAAGCGCACTCCACGAACCGAAATAAGTGAGTGAGCCACTTGGTCTGGATGTCGGTGCGAGCGCATTGTTTTCGAACAAACAGTCAATGAGTCATCCTGGATACTTGATTCTAATTGGTCAGATGCGTTGAGCATAGAGATAAGAGGACAAAAGACCCTGTTTGCCGGATGTCGTGTGTTGAAATGAATATTATTATTATATCATTTTATACATGCTTAGGCTTTTACTCCAACACTTTTACTACAACAAGGTTTTTACACACCAGTCATTTTTTACTATTAAATTCTGGTCATCTACGCCACTAGCAGCATAGCGTTGAGAGTATTGATACATTTTTAACTAGTTTCATGTAATAATTTCGATGTTTCGGTATTTTTATCATAATAATCCGGAAACTCGGAGGAGTATCCATATTAACATATACGTTTGATGTCAGTGACCTTAATTCAATATACCTACTCCGACCACTGATGATTATTCATTATTTTGTACAGAAATATAGCATCCAAATACTAGCGTCTACAAACCAAAGATTGTACATTATGTCCCTTTGCACTCTCTTCATAGTCATTATAATAGAGACCGGTGCGATAGTCTAGTGATTTTAAGAATTTATGTTGAATTCTTTCTATTCTGTCATTCTGTCTTTGTGGACAGAATAATTTCACCATGGGTAGTACACTTAAGATACTATATAATGCTTATGTTCGCAGTGTCCTGGAGTTCGGTAGCGTGATTTAGAGCCCACAGTATTCTGTCCACAAAGACAGAATGACAGATTAGAAAGAGGGCAACATAAATTCTTAAAATCACTAGGCTATTGCACCGGTCTCTAGTAGAAAACCCGGTGAAAGGCCTTCCAAGATGAAGATCCAACCCAACTGCTTCTATGCCTTAGCCACTACGTTGTCAATATGTGTGTTGAAATGTAGCTTAGAATCAAAGGTAATTCCTAGATCACTAATGGAATTTACACGGGTTATGTTCAGATCAGAAATTCAAATACAATGAAACTATTTTTACGAGTGAAGGTTATTACATAACACTTTTCTCACAAAAACGTCCAAACATCTTTAAGTCCTGCTGTAATTGCTCACAATCATCATAATTTCGTATTATTTTATAATTTTTTGTATCATCTGCCTACATAAGATAATGAGAGTTGGCAAAACAGTCGCTGATGCCATTTACATATTTATAAAGAAAACAAAAAAGGACCTAGATGAGACCCTTGTGGAATACCTGAGGGGATATTTAGGATTATCGACTGGTGACCCTTGAGTGCTACAGCTTGACTGCGATTACTATCGTACGATTCGATCCATCTTAGCTAATCTCCATGTATACCGACCCCTATTAGTGTAAGGTATTTGTATATTACTTTTTGTTGTTGTACCTACATGTATGCGTCAGTCGTAAGAGTTTTGTCTCGCAATAAACCAATTACCGTGACGACGTGTTTTATTCCGGCGATCTTCAAGTATCTACCTAGCGAAGATATACTTCAATTAGCTTCTTTAATAGTATGATTTATTTTATCAAATGCTTTCGAGAAGTCGGTATACACAGCGTCTACCTTATATCCAGCATCCAAAGCATTCAGCACGAAATCAGTGTATGCTACTAAATTAGTGTTGATTGACGCTTTGACCCCGGAAAAAAACCATGTTGATCTGCTGCTATAGAGTATTTCAATTGAGAAGTCAGAACATTAGTAACTATCTTTTCAATGATTTTAGCTAGTATCTACGCATCACTTTGAAATAGGTCTATATTGCTTTACGTCATGCCGATTTCTACCTTTTCACAGATCGTAGGAAAACTTCCCTCAGAAATAGATTTCCTATAAATAATTGTAAGCAGTATTGACAGTTCCTTATTAGGTTACGGATTATAATAGGATAAACGCTATCATCGTAACCAGAGCTGTTGTTTATATCTTTTTTTATTTTTTATTTGTTTACGCCAATTATCTAGACTAAGATGAGTATTCTTGTGAAACTCGTTTATATGGTAAGATAACGGATAAATATACATAAACATAGAAAAAACACCCAGACCCGAAATCAATTTAGAAAAACAGTTTTTCTCTAAATTGACCCGACCGGGGATCGAACCCGGGACCTCAGAGATGGCGACACCATGAAAACCGGTGTACAAACCACTCGACCAAGGAGGTCGTCAAATCTACTTGTTGAAATAATTTTGCAACAGCTTCCTGAGTGATTTCTACTGAAGATATGTTTATTAACGGTGATATGTTACAACTTGTTTCGGGAACATTTAAATTACTACTATGAGGCACGAAAACTAAATATATTAATTAAACATGTTACTAATAGTTTCAATATTCGTTGATGACTCATTATTTAAGTTCATATGAGCTGGAATATTATGATGACCAAACTTAGACTTTATAAAAGACCAAAAATATGGAGATGTTGATAATTTATCTTCTGAAAGAGTAGTTTTTATTTAGTCCTCAATTTAGGAAATAATTGGTAATCCAGATCACATCTATACTTCTTCCATTTAGCATGTACTTTTAATTTTTGTGGTTTTTAGCCATTAGCTGATTTAACACTTTATAAAAATAAGATGTACATTCAAGTCTCGAAATTTCTTCCCTTCAACAATCCCTTACTTGACTTCAAAATTAGTTGCGTGATAAATTAACTTAAATCGTTCACACACCTTTAAGTGGGCTGCAGATGGTAAAGTAAAACAGACTTCAAGAGCTTTATGGTGGGCATGTTCGAGAGTGAGGGGTGAGTGAGAACTAACAACACCACAGTGACAATTTCTTAAAAACAAATCAAGAATACGCCCATTAGAGTTTGTACAACCGTTCAACTGTGATAAAGTACAAAGATTCATAAAATTCAACAAATATAATGCCTTGACATCGTTGCTCGCTCTTAATTGCAATTTTGAGTCTCTATCGTAACCCCAGACGGCATGTGATACATTGAAGTCTCAAGATCAGAAAACTATCATTCTTAGTACTTGAAATAAGCTCGGATGTGTTTTTATAGTAACTCTGGAGCGCGATAGAATGATTACTATATTGTGTGGAAAATAACAACAAGCTAGATGACACGCGCGTATACGCGCGGAATGGGCTCCACAGCGCTTACTTCTTCACGCCCTACAAATTAGCATCTATGTGCATGTCCCTAATATGTTCTTCTCCCCTTTCTGGGGCGGAGGAAACACGAAACGCCTTCGGTGTCTTCCAGGTCGTCCGTCCAGTTCAGTCAAGTTCAAAATAATAAAATAAATTGTTTGCAATTACGAGACTCCTAAACGTGCGCGTTCCTCGCTCAATGCGTCGCGGCCTCGGGGCCGGTCACACGCCAGAACAGAAAAGGTAAAGAACGCTTCTGGGGGCTAATTCTCATTACGAAACATTTTACAAAACTTTAAATGCCTGTAGGGGCTTCAGCGATCAAATCGATAATCATTCTGATAATAGCAGGGCACTGACGTCGGCACTCAGCAGACTCTTGCCAAATTGAATTATGCTTTTGTTAAAATTTATGTATTGGTTATTAATTGCTCTATTTTTTGTTCGTATAATTTTTATTTTCTTATACGCAGCTTTTGTTTTTATAGATGCATGTGGTGTTAACCTTAAAGTTGTTGTTATATTTAGCCCAACGTTAAGCTAAGTTTAATGTATGTATTAGTGTTACAAATAAGTTACAACAGTTGGTAAACCAACAATCGATATTAACTTAAATAAACGCGAGTGGAATTTAAAGCGTTTAAATAAATTTAACGCACATTTTGTAGCAAACAAATTTCAATTATAGAGGATGCGGTTAGAATGTATTGATTATGTTTTATTTTGTGAACATTATGTGGTTTGTAATAGTACTTACCTATTTAAAATAATAATCAGTACATTCAGAAAAACATAATAAAAGCAATAAATAGGTGACTCTATTCAGAAAAGATATGTGTAGAACACGAATGGTGACAGATTGTAAAGAGCATTATTTTTAACTTTGGCGACGGTTTTAGGACGGAACCAGCGCGCTGGCATCGGCGTATGGCGTATGTGCACAAACGCATTTACTTTTAATCTGAGCTTATAATAAACAGTTGTCTGACGTAGGAACGGCACTCTCAACATACAAAATACAACAGATGCCTATATAGTACTTGTTTAATTTGGGATTTAAGCACAATTAATAAAATGCTTAACTTCTAACTATATTATAAGAATCACATAAAAATAGATTGTAATAATAGAGCTTTTGACTAGGAGAGACGATACGAACTATTATCAATTCGGTTTCAAGATCTTTATTACTCATTAGGACAGACATGTCAATAACCAAGAATCAATTTTCTTTATTTAGTTTAAGGCACATTTTCAATTAAATACCAGATAAAAGTTCTTCGTTTGTAAAAGTATTACACAACCATTTTGAAATGTATTGTCAAATCAAGTCTCTTCTTTTTTGACAAGTGACATTTTTTATCGCATCATACTCAGATGGGTAAGTTTTATGTAGGGATTGAAAAATTAGTTCTTAAGTTTGTGAAGCACTTAAGAATGCCATGGCGACCTTTTACTGAGAACAACCGGCAACAAACTCAGCAAAGGCATTTCTTTTCTCCCTTTGTAACAAAATGTACATAGATGGTAAATTAAAGTAATTAACTTAATAATAAGTTAGTATTATTTGATAGATGAGTAATGACGTGTGAAAAAGAGCGCTACTTATTTTTTTATTTTAGTTTTTATTAGCACCTTTGCGGATATTCATCTTTTTTACATTTATTGATTCATTCTACAAATATATGATTATCCAAAATAAAATAAGAACGCCAGTAAAGATCTTCTTCTAATTAAATCTTATCAAATATTAACGAATTCAGTCAGTAGTCAGTATTGGTATCTTTTACGTAAAAATAATAAAAGATAAGCCATTGAGAAACAAGGTTAAACTGTTCAATGCTCGTACTTTAATAAGTAAGCCGAACAAGTTACGTGCCTTTTTCATTATTATACAAAACACATTACAAGTTGTTAGGCGAAACAAAGTTTTATGATTTTTATAGGCTGGTAAAGCGCTCTCTGAAAAGTTTTCTCGAAGTCGTACCTGCAAGCGTGCGCTGCTTTAGCTTCCGTCACGTCACTTTTCTCGGGTTGGATCACTTTCGCACTGAATCCGCACGACACTGCACTATTATGGTAGCACTTCACTGCAAGTCCTCTGCGGCGAGTAGCGCGAGTGGCGCGAGTGGCGTGTGGCGAGCGGCGCGGCCGGCGAGCGCGGGCTAGCGTCGGTCGGCGGGCTGGCGCGAAATGCGGCGGCGGCGCGGCGGCAAGCGGCGGCGCGGCGGCGCGCCCCGGCCCCGCCCCCCGCGGCAGCACGCGAAGACGTCGACGGCTCCTCCAAGGGACCAGTGCAGCAATGATCTGATAATTCTTCTAAAGGTTGGCATACAAAAACTAATAATGAAGTGATGACAAGAACCAACCTTGTTTTATTATTGAATTCCTTTTGTTCCTTATCTAGACGCTTTGTTTGCAGATTCTTTCACAGGCTAAGTTACAGTACATTTTTTGAACGTTTTTATTACATTAAAGTTTTTGCTTTATTTAATGGACAAAAGATTTCCACTAATAATTGACAAGTGAAAAGTACAACGTACAACAATCATCCCTAATGAATGTAATAATTATTATTTATTTATAAGACAAGCTTGACCCGCAGCAGCTAGACAAAATTTACAAAACGACTTGTTTTAGTAGACGCACGGTTCAAACATTCTTAAAATACATAAATTATTAACATAAAAGAAAAAAAAAGAGTATGTGGTGGATGTGGCATGTGTGTGTGTAAGTGATGAGTGTGTGGGTGGGATGGACTGTGTTTGTATTGAGTTTGGGGATGGGGAGAGTGCGTGAGTGTAAGAAGGCTGTGATAGACTCGTTACACCCACGCACTCTCTCCATCAGGCATGGCGAGGCAAGTCAGGCAAGAGAAAACATAGTGGCTTATGCGATTCAATGTACAAACTGCTTTACGTGTACGAGCTGATAAACTACAATGAGTCGCTACCAGCACAGCGCAGAATAGATAAGTAAAAGTCAATTGTAAGTTGTTTTGATACTTTCAATTTGATCTGAAAGAAGGAAAATAAAAAAGTGCAGACGCTGCAAAGGAACGTCCTAAATTAATAAAAACTTTTTATATTCCCTTACGGTGTGGTTGTTTATTCTATCGACAGTTTCTTACAATGTACGATTAATGGATTCATCTCGTCGAGCCGCAGAGGAAGCGATTGCTGTGAATGGGGCATCAAATAGGCAATATTTACGAACACGCGAGCACTCCCATTCTTCAGCCAACTTTTCCAAACATAGTTACCGCATTACAATAAATCAATCGCGGTTGCGTATCCGACGCTGCATCTTTATAAGAGCAGCACGGTGGTTCATATTTTTATTTATTATTGTATGTGTGGTAGAATCTGAGAAAGTGGTCATAAAACGTGACCTTGTGATGTAAATACGCTGCGAAACATCTGCTGGCGCACGCCCAGCCTAGCGGCAGAAGCGATAGCGGTAGCGGCAGCGGCAGCGGCGGCGGCAGCGGCAAAATGTCAAACTTACCGCGGAGCAAACACGGACTTAGGGCGTTTTTCAATGAACGAGTAATAAAAATAGATGTATTATATTTAAACGTGTATTTTTATAGGATTCTGAATTTGGCAGTTAACAACCGCGTCGACGATTGGGGCGATGACTTTCAATTTTGGAGACGAAACATGTAAGTACTTATTGTTTTTTAATGACAAGGTGCCTCACGAGCTACCTGCTGGAGCCGCTCAGCCTTGGGTACGCCAGAGTACAGAATAATAATAGTACTACCAGGGTGAGATCGAGCTGGATTAAGAGCGACCAACACGGCATGCGCGACGACTGACGCTGACTAATGACTGATCTAATATGCTAATTAAAAAAAAATGAGAACAGCTTAATAATAAATAATAATAATAATAATAAATCTTTCCTACAATCACACCAATTATCTAGCTTAAACTTACAATTCACTAATATTTAACAAAAATCATTTTTATTTATTTATTTTATGGCCTTTGTGAGACAACAATTAGGAAAAACTTATTGTAAAACTCGTCAGCGTTATGGAATTTGGCGCGGCTGCTCTAATTCCGCAGATGGAAATGACAATTACCCGAAGTTATTTCGTAATAGGTGACGCTATCGCGATCGCGACTTAATGTTTACGTTTCCAATTCGATAGAAATTCATGCGTAACCCACTATAGCTAAGTAGTTATTTCGCACAGGGATGGACTCGGCACGGTTGGCACAGCTCTAAAATGTTACTTCGGTTCAACAAAATTAAATGTCCTATTACAAAAGCTCTTGTGAAAAACGTAAAGTAAACAAATAAGTCAAAGGCAAAGAGCTCGCGCCGCGCAGGGCGCAGGGCCCGCGCGCGGCTGTCGCGGTCGGATTTCCGGGCGTTCCATGTTTTGTCTTTTTTCTATTAAATTTCGTCTTATGATAGCAGACTGAAACGAGGAATAACATGTTAACATAAAATAAAAACAATATTTTTATTAAACTTCGGGGTTTGCTTGATATAATTTATATGAGTAATGCCTGCAGAAAGCTTCTTAATAGCGCACCGTATTTTTTTGAAAAGGTACTTCGAGGAGACGTCCCAGAGGTGCGAGCAATAATACACGCAAGACTGCACCTGTCTTGTATGAAACACACAACTGGTCAGGCGTGAAGAATCACCCCACCTTATTCAGGACACCAAGTTACGTGAACCAATTTTAGTCACGGCTTCGAAGTCCTGTGGTTCAGATCGCAGCGATCATAGAGATATACCCCGAAGAGAGAAGAAAGGGGAGGAAGGGCGACTTTTTTGCCGTTGACCCGCACACCTGTGTTTTCTTGGCATTGCACTCGACCAGAGTATTATAGCCCCATATAGAAATGACGTCCAACATCCGATCGAGCTCAATGACAAGATTTGCTCGTTTCATTTCGGTTTCGACCCGCCCTGCCGCTGGCTGACTGTAATATCCCCCATATACACTGTGTTATCATCTGCATAGCAATGAATATTTTCAAGAAGAATTAGTTCATTGAAATGCAGAAGGAACCGCGTGCGGGATAGAACGGGACATTGAGGAACACCAGCGTTCACTGACATGAACCGTGAACTGCATCCATCGAATAGGACACGGATTCTACGATTGCTTTGTTTCTCTTTAATGAGTTTTGTACTGAAAAACTGAATTATTATTATATCTCATAGTCAATCTGTTGGCGTTAGTTGTCAAAACACGAGACGGACGAAGGCGGCACCAAAACAGTTCAAATAAAACTGTAAGGAGAACGAAGTTTGCAGCGCTTTACCTTCAATGGTATGTGTAATGGTAATGGTTACATGTACTGCAAAAGTCATAAAGATAAACCACTTATCGTAACAAAAAGTGCGTGACACACAATCACACAACGATGGGCGCGGGGGGCATGCCTCCCCGTTCCCGGCTGACTGGCGATGGCGACTGATGTGCCGCGCGCCCGGTGCTGCTGCTGTTGTGATTGTTGTTGTTACTGATGTTGTTGTTGTTGTTGTTACAGCTGCAGCGGTTTCCGGCGGCGGCACGCGCGCTTGTCGACAAACAATCATATCTCTGCAATAACAGCTGCCGTGTCGTTGACAGGTATAACATACTTGAATACGTTCTTTTTTTTGTAGGACGTATGCCATTGCGCTAACATTTAATTATTGTTCAACTTTTGCAGACACTTCTTGGCGGTAAAGGAAGGAATCATGCTTGCAGTATTGTTTTATAAAAAAATGTGTTTTGTGGAATATTAATGCAAATTGGTTGATTATTAACCGTTGTGTTGTGAACAAGCATGAGTGTTTGCAAAAGAAATAAAAAAAACAGAGCAACGTCACTTTTCTAATTCTCTCAGAAGTTCGTGTAAGAACCCAGAAAAGTTTCAAATCTTTACTAAAACTCTACGTTTACCGGGTTACCCTGTTATTAATAAACGTTGATTAAAGTTACACTTAGGATTAAATTGACGCTGTCTCTATCTGTCTTCTTTAACAGAACGAGACAGTCACTTAAAACCGAGGTGTAACATTAAGCCATTTTTATTAACTAAACGGAAAGGGTTTAAATTATTTCTCTCTTTTACTTGACACTGGCTAAAATTGTGCTTACAAATACAAGCAAAGAAATGAACAAAATGAACAAATTGATGAAGAAGCGTGTATTTGTATTGAGATGGATACAGAAGACATAACAATTTAATTTTTATTTATGAATTGTGTTGTTGTCCCATATTAAATGATTGATTAAATAACAAATCCGGAACATAAAATGTTATTTCCTAGCCTGACTGTTTCAAAACATAATATTTCCATCAGGGTCGGACCAGAACATGGTATTTCCATTTTTTACATAAGAATAAGTACACAATTTGTAATAAAAGAAAAAAATAATAAACATGCTTATTAGGTTGGAGGAGCTCGATGGCGCAGCGGCTAGCGCGTTCGGCTTGCGATCGTGCCCGCTAAGCACTTTCGCAATGCCGGGTCGCCTGATGGGTTACCATCATCTCGATTAAAATCATCTCGAGCTCCTCCGTGCTTCGGAAGGCACGTTAAGCCGTTGGTCCCGGTTGTTGTCGTAAGATGACAGTAGTTAAAACCCATCAACCCGCATTGGGCCAGCGTGGTGGGTTAAGGCCCAATATCCCCACGTGCTTGTTCACGTGGGAGGCCTGTGCCCAGCAGTGGGACGTTTATAGGCTGATAATAATAATAATAATAAATATTTAGGTTTTTACATTTATTATACATTAGAACCCATATTTTTTGAATTTGTACTAAAGCAAAGTAGTTGCCGGTTTTTTTACGTTTTGTGAAAAGTTAGACATCATGTAATTAACATATGTTGTTCTGTCACTCCTCATTTAGTGTCGCGTATTATTTAGTAATGAAATTTACGTTAGTAATCAATTCATTAAGAGGAAACACTACGTCGACGTGACAAGCAAAATTCTCGTACAAAACACAGTAAAACGACGTTTCGTGTCCCCTGTTTTCTCCTTCAGAACTGGACCAATTATTATTACTTTTACAGCATCGGTTATAGAAAGAGTTCTATGTCTGAATGTTTGATTTTTTTGCATTAAGTCATTTATTTAATAACCAGGAGCCTTCAAAGTTTAGCGAAATCACTCCGTTTTAAGGCGTCTTCAGAAACATTAAGTGGCTGGTTTAAAAAAAACAAACAAACAGACATAGAAAATCTTTTTCTTTAACCGATGCTGAAAAAGTAATAAAAATTGGTCCAGTTCTGAAAGAGGAAACAGGGGGCTATGAAACGTCGTTTTTCTATGTTTTGTATGAGCATTTTGCATGCCACTTCGACGTAGTGTTTCCTCTTAACTTATAAGAAGAGTTTCAAAGAATCTTTTAATAATTGCTTTACAATTACTTATAAAAATAATAAAATAAAGCGAAGTATTTAAGAAACTCTTTATTTATAAAATAAGCTTGGAGACCATAAAGAACCTAAGTATGTTTTTTATGTTTCTTCCTGAATAAATAAATAGGTAATTAAATACATACATACGCTATTGTCCACGTGGGAGGCCTGTGCCCCGCAGTGGGACGTTTGTAGGCTGATGATGATGATGATGGTATATATAATCACGACTATTATCCCCGAAGGGTTAGTCAGAGACAAGGCAATGAGGACCGCAAAAGCAGTCCTTTATTATAGTCCACTTTTCACCAAATATTGACGCACATTGCTCAGCGTGACAGGTGTTGAGCCCATCGCCGCTCTATGCTGTTAGATGTATGTAAATAATTCAATATCAACAAAAAAACAAAAAACTGAAAATAACGTATCACACTCAGTCGCATAAATACGATAATGCCGTGATGACATCAAATGTGTTGAGGTCACGGGCGTGAGAACCGGCCGCCGCTAAAATGCGGAATAGATAACGCGCCGCACCCGCACCGGAACCGCCCGGCGCACGGTGGGCAGCGTTCTAAGTAGCACTGTGACATCTCCCCAAAAATTTTTGGAGCAATATCGAAGTAAAATGTGTTATTTACAAATCACGATGATCTTTTCTAATGCAAACTGAATTTCTTAGGTCCTATAGAATCACTTATTTAAGCTGCCATATAATACTAAACTTCATACTTTCAACTTGTGCCAAAAATACATTTTTTTTTTTTTAATTTAAAATGGGTTTGCGTTTGGCCTCAGTCTCGCCTGGTGGTAAGCGATGACGAGGCCGACGGTGGTACACGCTTACCCAGAAAATGCCTATTCACTCTGGCCTTGAAGATATTAAGGTTGTAAGTATCCGGAAACACAGACGCAGGGAGAGCGTTCCACTCCTTAGCGGTGCGTACTAGAAAAGATGCAGCAAACCGCTTCGTACGGATTGTTGGAAAGTCAACGACATGGGGGTGGAAGCCCTCCCGGCGTCTAGTGGTCCGGTGGTAGAAAGTAGAGGGTGGTATCAGGTTATGTAGTTCCTGCGCACACTTGCCAAAATACACCTTATAGAAGACCGATAGACAGGCGACTTTACGCCGATGCTCCAAACTCTGAAGTTTGGTTCCAACGAGCGCATCGTCGCCTATCCACTCACCAGCCCACGACCGTATATACAATATGGCTCCTACCGTCCACTCAATCTGACAGCTGTCCGAAAGTTGGCCGACGCTGACCCGAGACTACCCGAGCTGACAAAAAAGCTTAGAACTAACCCATTGATAAAGCTATATCAAAACCTAAACTACGTACCAAATGCTTAGAAAACTCAGTATTTTAATAAGTTAAAAGTTAATTACGAAAAGCTACAACAAAAATGACAAAAATGAAGATTCCAAGACAAAAAACAAAAATATTTTTTTTATATCGACATTTAGAAGTCGTTATTACTTGGAAGTCACTGTTTCAAACTATAAAGAATCATATCATTTTCGATAGTTAAAACCATAACGATTGTTTTGATGTGCACATTATTAGGAAGAACGATGATAACGAAGAGTAATTAATACATTAATAGCACAAAAAAATCCTATGCAAAAAAAATGGCGAACTGTCAAAATTGTCAACAATTACATTTTTTTACTAAAGGTACTCGTACACTATGCTATAGTTTCAATTGCTCTACGGATCAATTGATATCCATAGAGCCACCTCAAATTTTCTTGCGGAACTACGAACTAGGTGTAGTGAGCAACAACCTTAACAAAGAACGTTGCCGTGTTTATGGCGCTTGGTCAGAAAAAAAAAATATTGGAATGTCACTGTCTACAAATGTAAACAAACCATAATAATCCTTAACAATAATTAGTATGCGATTGTTTTGATGTGCACTTATTTAGGAAATACGGTGAGTAGAAGAGTATTTCGACATTTTTAAAAACGCTTACGTTGCAAAATTCCGTTTTGGCGAACTGTGAATTCTCGCCAATTTCATTATTTTTTTCTGTGAAATTATGTTTGTCATTAAATAGATTTCTTTTACTTTTATACTGAATTAGTAACCACAGAATAATCTCAAATATTTTAATGGGCCTACGTAATACGTGTTTTAAGTAATTACACTCACCGTGGTCGTAATGCGAGTTTGCAAAATTAATTTAGGCTGAGTTACAGAAGTTACCAAGGACAGGAGGGGTTATATGTCACTGAGTTACAGAAGTTACCAAGGACAGGAGAGTGGATAAGAGTCTCCTAGCCCTTCGGTCCACTGAGTTCATTGCGTCCAACTGGTACTTGGCAGAGCCATCCCACAGGTGGCAGCAGTACTCCATACACGACCGAACTTGTGCTTGATACAAGTGGAGCAGCTGTTCCGGTGTGAAGTATCGCCGAACCTTAAAGAGGATACCAAGTTTTTTGGCAGCAGTTTTTGCTTTCGACTCAATGGAGCTACCAAAGTTGAGGTTAGATGAGAGTTCCATACCTAGGAGCTCGAGATGGTCGGTTATCGGTATCGGTATCGGTACATATTATTTAAAATAAATATTTGAACTTTACTTTGAGAGTTATTTCAATAGTGTTTATGTTATACTATATTACACACACTTCCACTTCAAACTGCATATGAAAATAAAATTTAACCTCGCTAGTTTTCTCAAACACGTACTTTGAAAATAAACTATAGTTATCAACTGTTTTCTTGACTTATAAACCAAACCGGGGAAAATCCCAAAAAAGTAACACTGTCAGCGTGAAGACACAATAACCAGGAATAATATTCTGTAAAATAATCTGCGTATTTTGTGCGTTTTTTTTAAAATTGCATTTTAATGCTCGAGAATAGACGCCTGCTAAGAAAACGGAGCCATTTCACAAAGTTAGCTCGTTAAAATTAAACTACGAATAATACAGGTTTTTGTGGTTATTCTATTTATTATTGAAATGATGAAGGTACTTTGTCTAACCTAAACACATCTAGAGTAAATCTTTAACCAATTTGTATTGTATTAACTTGTGAAAACGTAACTTTTTTAACGCAATAAAATGGAAAACTTAATATAAAACAAATCGACACTTATACTTTTTTTAAAATATCATATTGGTAACAAACAGGCCGTTATTCTAAAAGTTTTGTGTGTTATCTCGGAGTATCCTAACACTCTTACTAGCTGCGATATACAGTAAGTGATTTGCATGATTTTTATTTCTCTAATCAAAACATTACGTTTTTATACCTAAATCTGATAGTTCTGATACATATCAGTAAAAAATATTTTCATTTCTATGTAACAATAGTGATTCATGTTAATATATTTAACTAACGAGAAATAACAAAAAAAAAACAATGAACATCCAACACACTGTGCTACTGTAATTGTTTTTTACACTTTATGTAAAATCTGTGCATAGCAAAAGCACCTACAACATTGCAAACGCTTTAACCTAATTTTTAAAACGCTTATTCTACACCTACACACACTACACATGTGCCTGGATTGTATATTTGAACATCGCAAGGGATAATATTTAGTATAATCTATTAGTTTTTTTTTATTTGAAAATGTTAAAAATAAGTTATTTATTTATTATTATTTTTGGGTATCCATTTAAAAAAAAATTAGCGTGTAGTGCATTTAGAAGAACACACATTCACAAACATCCACAAGAAAATTATGCCTATAGATAGAGTATTGACTAAGTTATGCGAAAATATCTAAAACTAGAAACGGGTGTCCAAGCGTTTCTATGGGAGCGATCCAGTGTGCGGCGCCCGCGCGTGGGCAGGCCTGCGGTGATGGATTAATCATAATTATTGACGACTCAAAAAACTGGCGATAATAACAAATAATTTAATCACCAAAGTTTTAAACTGTGAACAACTTTTTGCTTCGCTTTTAGGTTGATTTTAAATTGCATTCAGTACTTACTTACCACTATTTATCTCAACATAATTATTATTATTGCTTATCGCAATGACACTGCAAGTATGTAATAGTATGTATTACTGAACGAGATATACAGGGCGTCCCACGGCTATGCCACATGGAGGGAAAGTACCTTGAATATTGTAGATGGAACATTTTACTGAAAGAAGACATTATTTGAATTTAAAAAACAATTCAAACAGCATTTTTTGATATTTAAATAATTACATGGTTGAACCGGGAATCGAACCCGTTATATGAGAAAAATAATCATTCTGTAGCTTTATCATACCGATCGAAAGGCTTTATCATAAGGATTATTTTTTGCTAAATAACATAGTGTCACAAATAAAAGGAAGACCATGAATTTTAACATTTAATACAAAATTAATCAATTTATCAAATGCTCAAAATGAGTCCCTTCCTGTTGAAGACAAAGTCGCACTCTTTTGATTATTTCGCTCCCTGTCGATTTTTTGATCTTGTTGTGGTGGATATTTAGAATAATACGTCTAAGTTCTGCTCGTGGACACTTTCATACTAGTTACTTCTCAAGTGGGTACATTTATTAGTAATAGGTACTTATGATAATGTCAGTTGTATGTCCGTACGGCAATGTCAGATTTTCATTTTTCTGAACAATATTTCACATCAAATGTTAAAATTCATGGTCTTCCTTTTATTTGTGACACTAAGTTATTTAGCAAGAAATAATCCTTATGATGAAGCCTTTCGATCGGTATGATAAAGCTACAGGATGATTATTTTAGTCATGTAACGGGTTCGATTCCCGGTTCAACCATGTAATTATTTAAATATCTGTAAATGCCGTTTAAATGGCTTTTAAATTCAAATAATGTCTTCTTTCAGTAAAATGTTCCATCTACAATATTCAAGCTACTTTCCCTCCATGTGGCATAGCCGTGGGACGCCCTGTATAACAGGATAATGATAATGTCCTGTCCCATCCCTTGGTGCCATTATTAGGAAACACTTTTTAAAAAGTAGGTAATGTTATTATTATAATATATGACTAATATTTTTATGCTTTGTCCGAAATATTTTTATTTTAAACCACCCGCGCCAATTTCGGACACAGGGAGGTACCGGAAGATAATACAATGCTGTGACCGCAACACGTCACTACGGGACGAAACTGCATGATGGGACGACCACGAGCCATCTCAAAGGTACTGTAATCTGTATCTGCGTTATATCAGCGAAAAGACTTCTCTATGAAACACTGTTTTTTTAAAATACCACTAATAATTATTTCCATTTAGTGTTAAAAGATAATAATAATAATTAAGTAGGCTTAAGTCATTACCTCTCGATTTCATGATCGCAACTAGGTATACGTTCGTTATGGTATCGTCGTCTTAGAACACACAGTCGAATGCTCAGGGAGAAAAGAAAGCTCTTCCCGGACCTCTCGGCGGCGTCTTCAGGCCACTTTGGGTTACCCCGTCGAACACTCGCTTTGAAACGAGAGAACGATTATTGAAACGGTCCCGTTGCCGGGTTCCGGAATAGGTACCGGACACACACACACACGCACACGCACACACACACACACACACACACACACACACACACACACACACACACACACACACACACACACACACACACACACACACCCCGCCCGCTTCAGGATGGTAGGCAGAGACCCCTAAGATTCACTTACTCTCATAACGTCCTTCATACATGCTCGTCGACCTAAAATACTCTTTCACCGATCTGATCTAAGTGCGTTCACCGAGGTCTGCCTCTTCTTACTGTACCATCTCTTTCACCTCATCGCCTTAGGGTAGATACCAAAATAATTTTGCACCATACTAACTACTACCGGAGTAAATTAACACCAATATAAATATCTGGGTTAAATTCGTATGTATTTTACCAAAGTAAACCAAACATTTGTACTATGTATTTACTACTCAGGTAAACTTTAATGTTGGTATATGGGTTGGTCTTTATAATAAAAAACGAGCTAACGAAGGAGTAAACTGTCATTTATCATCGGGATAAGAGTTACACGGCTTTGGTACAATCGGCCCTGAAGATTAACTTTAAATGAAGAATCCGATTCCTGACGCCTATTAGAAAAGTGTAAAAATCTCAGCTTGGAGGTTCCGCATCGCGTTCCGGAGGGTGCTGCCCGGAACACAACTTGGCAAGGTTCTTAAAATGCCTATTGTCATGTTCAATTGTAATTCCACAAGATAAAGTTGAGATTAACTTTGTAAAGTTGAATCTGAAAGGGCCTTTATTTACAGTGGCACATAAATCTTGAACAAGATGTTTCATACTACGATATGCCACCTCGTGCCTACACATTATTGTGTAACAATATCTATCCATATCTCATTGTTCTCCGACGTTTTTGTGTAGGAGATAAAATTGATAAAGTTTTTTAATAAGCTGCCAAGTTTAATAGCGTCTGCGACAAAAATCGTGGTCAATGTTATAGGAGCTCTTCAATTATGTTATTTTTCAGAGATTCGTTTCAATTGTTAGATTTAGAAATAGCCGTAATTGGTTATGGTTTGCTGTTACAAAAATACAGATATGTATAAATTAAGTACTTTTGAAGTAAAACTTTATACTCTATAGTGTGATTTTTTGCAGCCTTAGACACCGGTATGTCCATCAATTTTTTTTTAACACAATAGTATTAAACTCATAATAATAAACTTTCCCAGACTCACACCAATTATCTAACCCAAGAGAAGTTTCGTAATGAAACTCGTTAAATGGTTACAGACAACGGATAAACATACTTAAAATACTTAAATACATACTATTATACATAGAAAACATCCAGACCCGAGACAATTTAGAAAAACAATAATTTCTAAATTAACCTGACCGGCGATCGAACCCGGGACCTTAGAGATGGCGGCACCATGAAAACCGGCGTACAAACCACTCGACCAAGGAGGTCGTCGAACTACCTATAATGTTCATCGTCATGTATCATCCTGTAAATGTCCACTGCTGGACTCGAGGACTTACCCACACGCCGCCGCCCGGCCTGATGCAGTGCGGGGGGTGCACCGACTGCTATCTCTCGATATACAACAACCGGGACTAGTTGTTAGACTTGCAAGACATCGACAGCGCAAACCGTTGTAATGGAATCGAGATAGTTTATTTAAGCCATTTGTTTTCGCCGTCATATCCATCTTGTCTGTCTGTCATTTGGTTGGTTAGATAAATATCATGGCCAGGAAGCTTAATCTCATTGCCATGCCATGGCATGACATGTATAGATATCTAAAACGCCAACAATGTAATAGGTACATCCCCTCTCCTTACTTCACTAAGTTTATATTTGTACTGGCACCTCGAGACCAACCGTTAGGTTATGCAAGAAGTGCCAGACGTCCCTGCGCCAGTAGAACACTTGCGCAGGAGACCACCAACGTTAGGTCTTGACGCCAAATTAGTGCCCGCCGCAGCGCGCTCTTCATTCGGTACTCATAAGACTAGTGTCTCAGGAGAGTATCCCCGTGAACACGTGTAGTTCACTGCCTATTGTCCAGATAGGTAACCGGAGCTGTCGAGCTCACTCACATCTCGTTGCACGAAGGGCACAACTCGCAGTTGCCACTGCTAGGGTCGTCGACTCTAAAGTCGACTCCCAAGTGTCCACCTTGGTAGCGGAGTAGTAAGCACACTCACTTCTCGGAACCCATCCGGGCGCCTAGCTAGTTCCCACGTCCTACACGGCTGGCTGGACCGGTCCAGCCGGAGGCTACGGCATTTAGGAGGCCGCCTCTACTAGTTCTCCAGACTAGTACCGGAGATGTCAACACCAATGTCCAATGAAAACCACCGGACAAAGCTGCCAACTATAAGGGAAACTCACGTTCCCCGCAAAACTTTTCGCTTCTGGCCCCTCAGAGACCGCTACTAGGCCCCGCTCGCTGTGCACGAGTTTGGAAGTCCTGGCACACAATACCAGGACAGACGAACATTCCCAAGCTCTACAGCTAACCACACGCCACTACGAGTCCAACCCATGTCCGGATCCCGCCGGAGGCGCCTGGTTAAAGGCACGACCAGCGGGGGGCTAGAACCGGAACCCCGTAGTACCTCTGAAAACACAACCGGACCCGTAGTTCCAGTTGCGATACCCTATCTATTGAAGTCGGTAGATAGGGACAATGTAATAGGTACAATAAGAAATGTGTCGCAACGCGAGATGTGCCCCGCGCGCGGTCACGACAATCACTCTGGGTCAGCAGTTACACGCGGGATGGGCGCAGGACGGGCGCGGGACAGGCGCGGGGCAAGCGCGGGTCTGTTGCGGGACAGCTGATTGGCGGCGCGGGATAAGCGCGGGACAGTCCCAGATGTCATTTTAAGTTGGCAGTCGTTAACATTAGCCCGATCCGCATTAGGCAACCGCCCTAAGATGCCAGTGTAGTACATTTATACAGTGGGTACGCAAGGAAGAAAAGAGTTCCTATAAATGTTCCCCTTTTGAACTGGAAATGTAGGTTAATGTTCTAAGACAGCGTTGAGTACCTACGTTTACTGTTTGTTTACTGGTAAAATTGTACGGAGATACTTTAAAGTTCACCTAAAGTTCTCGGAGATATGAAAAGGTATCAAGCTCGTCTCGACTGTGTCGCCACACCTTGACGTCAGCATTGTTGTTTCACAAATGAAATTGTGGCAGCGCCAAATTGTAAGATAATTACGAGAATCTTTTCGTGACTTTGTCAGCGAGTAGGTAAGTACGAGAATATTCTTAAGAAGAATATGAACGTTCGCTCTGAATACCTAATTCTAAAGTGGCTCTGCAACTTGAGAGTGACAAGCAAACTACTAGTTTCCTGAGAGTTAGAGCTCGGACAATAACGCCCAGGCATTCGCATGAACAATTGCGCGGCACTTGAGGCAATAACTCCGCATTAAGGCGGGCGCGAGGCGTGTGACGGCGGCGGTGAGAGCAGATGAAGATGAGACGACAAACTTTTTTTTAATTCAGCCTCTTATTTAGTTCCACCAAGGCCGCCCCCAAATCCTACCACGCTTTCCCACCAGTTTCCCACAAAAACAAATGTAAAATAATCATTCCTAGTAAAAAGTACCGACCAATATTAGACAACAATAATAATTAAAATGTTATTTTATCTAACACATACGAGTATGATCCCCTAAGGGTTAGCCAGAGCCAGAGCTAGGGACCGCAAAAGCAGTCCTCGGCCACACTCCACGGCACACCTAGCTACGACTGCACATGTGCTCAGCGTGACAGGTGGTGAGCCCATCGCCGCTCTATGCTGTTGGATGTATGTGCAGTATTTAGTCCGTTAGTCGCATTTTACGACACCCAAGGGCGTATTTTGGTGTATTTTTTTAATAATCCGCTATGCTACACGGCTTTCATTTAATTTAATTGCTGTACCCATCAGGATTAATTAATTATTTATTTATTTAAAGAAACAAGCAGTCTTACAAGATTATTATTAATAATGACACATTCGTAAATGAAAACTTTTAGTTCCCTAAATGTACACTTACTACTTATACAAAAACCACCTACTATTAGTAATACAATATATATAGGAAACAAAATGTGAACATAGTTTGTAGGTAACCAAAACGTGACATATTTTTATCTAAATTCAAATACATTTTATTTTCAGGTCATACCCTTTAAAACTACGCAGATCCGGCTGTAATAATTTACAGTCGCGAACGCCACGAATTATTCATATTAGCAATGATTCATAGTGAGGAGAGGGGGTGGCAGCACTGTCCCTGCACGCTGCGCGACACGGCTCAGACACGTTGTTTAAATAGAAATTAATAAGTACCTGATGTTTTTATTACAGTCGTAATACATTGTGATTTCGAATATTAAAATAAATGTTTTGATTTGTAATAAAAAAAGTCTCTTTACGTGCATTTTCCAATTTTTTAAGACAGTAAATGTTTTGTTTTTTGCCGGTTCTTCTCGGTATAAGGTCTTCCTGCCCCGCAGACTTACGAACTGATAGAATAGAATTATTAAAAAGAGTTCAATTACAGTAGCCTAAAGTGAATAAATCATATGAACTTTGAGTTTTGAAAAATGTCAGCAAAGTGTTCCAAGCAACACGATGTACAAGTGAAGTTGGAAATCTTGATAGATTAAAAGTTTCATGACAAAAGCCCAACAATTGATTTTAGGCGGTGGGATTACGCCGCGGAGCAACGGAGGGTCGCTACAACACTCGACGCGACGCTAAGCCGCCGCCGGGATGTTTGCCCGAGACATGCCGCGGGCGCGGGCGCGGGCGCTCGCAATCACAACTTCACACAAGCAGGCGGAAGAAGAGTAATCGCATGTAACAATGCTTTGGTTCCAGGTAACCATTAGCCTAATGTTATTGATTGCTGCCGCCTGATGCAAGGCTAACAAGACTGCAAAGGATGACTTCTCGTTCTCTTCAAAAAACACATTCAATTCTCCTAGCTCACATACAAAAATACAACCAAACAGACACTTGTAAGTTACAAGATAACTTATACAGTGTTCAAGAGTTACCTACGCTATAGAAGGACCAGAGCGCGGAGGCCTGATACTTAAGCCCCAATATCGAAATGCAAATATATGGAGGATTATTAATAACACGGGACCGACTTTGAGCGGGCTGCGGGGCGGGGAGCGGGGCGGGGAACGGGGCGGAAGGCGGCTTGCGGTTGACTCCAATATCAAGATAGTTTTGCCAGTGAAACAACCTAAGTAGACCTTCCCGCGGCAGACTTCATTTCTAAATAGTAAACATAAACATTCGAAATTGTGTTTGCTGGTCCTTTCTGCACGTCGAAACAAGCGGCGTTTTGTACGACTTGTCTTGTAAATAAATAACATCTGCGACCTTCTTCAAACTAGAGAGCAAAATACGTGTAGCACAGACAGCCCGCCGAGCGCGCGCGCCGCGGCCGGACGAGTGACACTCCGTTTGATTTATTTAATAACACGCTGTAAGCGGACCATCGCGCAGTTAATACGGCAATAACTTTTTATAATAAAAATTAACAGCACCGCCGCGGCGGGGGCGGGAGGGGGGAGGCGTCAGCCCTCGTTACGGCGATAAACGCCGATACGCGGCGCGCTCGTAAACTCGTTACGGCAATACAGGCGCACACGCGGCGCCCGCAGCGGCCCGCGCCGGCCCGCACGGGTATGGGTACGCCTTGCTTCGACAACCAATTAATCACAATACGACATCCGCAAGCACTTATAAGCCAATAAGAAAGGCGTCGCAAACACGATGCTGTAAATAATTCATTACAATTAAGAGCGTGCGCACTGACGGGTCTAATAAAGGTCATGTGATTTTTATGGAATTACGCGTGAACTCATTGTGTATGCGATATGGTCATAACCAGTCGAAGAATATTATCAGAACATTTATAAAGAACTGTAGCCCGCGACTCCAGTCGCGGGTCTTCACTCCAGAAACCTGTTTCCGGTGAAAAAAGTATCCTAAATCCTAGCATTTCATTATTATTGATATGCTCGCTGTCCGACCGCGCCTTCGCGCACGATTACGTAGAGACGCCGTCATACTTCAGGCATTTTGTACAAAATATCCACAAATTAAAAACAAAAACCATCAGCTTTATCGCGTTTACTGTTAATGAAAACCGCATAAACCTTACCTAAGTCTCCTACATCCTTACCGGTTGACTGGTAGAGAATGCCTTGTGGCGTTAAGTCCGCCTTTTGCTGTTTTTATGTGCAATAAAGATTAAATAAATAAAAATCTATTGCGTTTTAGAAGAATTAAGCGGAGCCACAAATAGGCAGAAAACAGCGGCTTACTTTAATGTAATGATAAGATAGGCCACGGCCCGCTCGTCACTTCACCCGAATCATGTGATTCCGAAAGATAAATAAATAGCTCATGGCTAGAAAAAGAAATTTTCCTGTATTTACAGTTCTTGAGTTTCCTGAAAGAGCAATAAGTACGTGAGCAGTAGTACGTAATCAGTGACTACGTGAGTAGTATTTCGCAACGAGTTCAAAAGAAAAAACGCCAACGAGCGCACGCAGGAGTGTGTGGAGCCTATTCAAACAAGGAAATCACCTAATTAAAATTGAGAAACGCGTTCCAACATCAGCCCCTGCCCGAAGTTGTGTAATTGTGTACCTACAAACAAAGTGAACCCTCAAAGTTATTTTTAAAAACTTTTTGGAAATCCTTTTATGTAACGAAGTATGAGTTTATTCGCTCGAATGATTCATTTTAAAACTCAATCATTTTTATTGCGCACTGTTAAAATGTTGTAAAGTTTTTAATTAATCTACTTTAAATTTTGTTCGTTGAGATAAACACTCAATCGTTAAATCTATTCTAACTTTGCCATAGCGTAATGAACCGCAAGCTTTTGTGATACGGAAATAGGTTTAAGCAAGTGAATGTGCAAAAGTTTTAAGCGCCGCCACCGCCGCCCGTCCCGGAAATTCACTTGATTGTGAAACGATGAAACCGTATGCCTGCGCCCCTGGGCCGGCGGAGCTTTGTCTGTGGACAGAGTAGTCGACACTGACGCCTCCAACTACTTACAAAATTAGGTTTTTGTCTCTCGTAACATCGTTAGTTCCGCGCTTTATCGATTGCAAAGAGTTACATTAGTCGATATACACTTAGCGACAACTTCTAAAAACATTTGAACTTGGTAGGTGTCAACTTTGGAGTCAGAAATTGATTTAAAACTTTATCTGATTTTACTCATACTATATAACATAAAAAATTTGATTTTATTAGTGTTGTGAATGTGCCTTGCTCATGGGAGAGAGACAGACAGTTACCTTTGTAAGCCGATCTTAACTGTGCAGCATCTAAGTACATTGATTTGAGGGCGGTCGGGCTCATGGCCATACGTCACACGTATCTTAACTATTGTTTGGTGATATCGGGCGTCTAAACGGCAACGCCTATCGCCGCGCCAGGGCCGTTCCGGGCGGTCCCAGGCCGTTCCGGGCCGTGCTCAGCCGTGGAGTCAGCAAATGTGGTCAAAACAGCAGTAAGTCAGCCGTAACGACCGGCCGTGACATACGCGCAGGTTGCCGGCTCGCTCCGGGTGCCCGTTACTGGATAAATTACACTCACTGTCTTGTCGCATACATTTTGTCGGTGCCCAAGTGCGTTCTATTATAATAATTGGAGATACAAGGTTACCGTGGCGCGTAGTGGTGAAAGAATACTATACCACCCCCTCTCTTCTCTTGGGTGTCGTTAAAGGCGACTAACAGACTAAGACTGCACATACTTCCAACAGCATAGAGCGACGATGGGCCCACCACTGTCGCTATGGGCGTGCCGTGGACTATGGTAGAGCACTGCTTTTGCTACCCTCATTGCCTAGTGTCTGACGAACCCTTCGGGGATTTCCCACAGTTTGTTATTTAGTATCGTGTGCACGCGACTCGGGGGCTGCCTTAAGGGTTCTGTACACACACGCACACACACACATTATTACATACATACATGCATGCATCAGGCACGTTTCTCGGAGCGTAGGCAAATACCACAGCTTTCCGTCTGCGGTTCCAACTAATCACAAAACCAATAACTTCAATATTTTAAGACTTAAAAGCACATTGCCCTTGTCTGTCACGAACACTCCTACAGGTTAATGCTAACTATTACATTTCTATTGCGCCTGGTATTACGACAGCTGAGCATAACATTATCAAAATAGGTCCTACTATCTACTGTTGTTTTTTTTATAAATTCCACATTAAACGTAAAACAGTAGGTATAACAACTTCACATAATGCACTTATTATTCTATTACACATATTGTATTAGAGATCTTCTAAACATTTCCAAACTATTATGTTATCCTGACTAATACATATTATAAATGCTAAAGTGAGTTTGTTTGTAGGTTAAGATTTCACGCTTAAACCGCTAAACCAATTTTGATGAGAAATAAAGATAGATGGACACCTGACGCTAAATTTTAGGCTACTTTTCCAGCGAAAATTTTATACGAGCGATACCCCGGGCAAAAGCCAGTCATTCATAAACTGAACTATGTAAGAAATTACATCTTATCTCATTCATCGTTACAGTGCATAAATCTAGTAAGTACGCATAATTACCGCTGCTTACAGTTTTATTCATAACTAAGCCAATATCACATTCAGCTTCTAGTGGGTGTGAAAGGGTGAGACTGTCGTCGTAGTACTGCCATATCTATCACTAATACTAAATCAGAGCAATACTAATTCATGGCGGATGGCACCTTAGGGGCGCCATCACATTCCCTGGCGCCTGGCTCCTCAGAGGAGCCACAAAATATTTGTTAGCCGCCAGGCACAAAAGTTTGATAAAAAGACTTCCGCACAGAATCGTGTAATCTTAATTTTTGAAAAATGTATGGTGCGAAAAATTTGCTTTTCCTTCATACAATTTGCTTTAAATGTCCTTCATACACTTTGCTTTAAATGTCCTTCATACAATTTGCTTTAAATGTCCTTCATACAATTTTGTTGCATGCACCTTTACATCTCTCAATAACACAACCAATGACATATTGTGCGAATTGGGAAAGATTTGCCGATTGTACGATTTAGGAACTGTACCAACTAGGAACGCAGGACCCTGACAAGCTCACAGGCGAATTCAGTAACCAAATAATGGCCTACGAGTTACCAGCCGCACGCAGCGGCGGCCATCGCGCGAGCCAGTGCAAGGTATGCATGTATCTCAATCAATGTACGCAGTTTCGTTTTAAGTAACGCGCTCATTTGCTATTTATTTATTTATTTATTTATTTAATAAAGGACATCCAACAAAGCATACACCAACACGTTCTTACATTACAAACTTTATGTCTGTTACACTGATGTTGCTCCAATTAAAGGATGCCACGGCATGCATAAACATCATGAAATATATTCCTTAAAGTATCTTAAAACAAAACTAAACAAAGCAAATAGCTATATAATAATATAATATAATATAATAAAATAGCTATTGCTACAAAAAGCTAATATTTCAGCACAAAGGAGTGTGTGCATTAAAATCCCCCAACATTACAAAAGATATTGCTGCTTACTATGAATGCAGCGGAGCGCTGCAAGTGCGGAGAACCACAGACAATTTTAAAGATGTTATGTAGCATTGTCCATTTTGAACAAAGTGCATTGTACAATTACTTTCTACTAAGCTCATATAGCTATTTGAAGACATTTTTAAAATCCGAATTCTACCAAATCCTATGGGATCCATTGTCAATATGTTTAGAAAGCTATGATGTATGTAATAACGTTTCAAACAGGAAGAATTCGTATTTCGTTGGGTTTGGCTTCATAAAGCAACAGATGGACTGACGACCCGGTAAAGGTCGCGGGCGCCCGCGGGACGGAGCGGCACTACGCCGGGCGCGGTGGAGGGCCTTGGGGGCTATTGCCCAGCAGTGGACTTATTTCGACTGATGATAGACTCATCTCCTTGTGTAAAAAATATTTTAGTAATATTGATTCTTCAATATTACGGTAATATTAATTGATTCACATTTACAGTCTTTATCTATTTACTTTATTTAGATACGACCAATATCAGTGTTAGTGTTTGAAGTGCAACGAAGACCCAATATTATTTGACGTCGATCTGGATATGCTGGCAGATTGGTGTCACGTGACAAAATGATTCTGAATGTTGAGGAATGTACTGAATGTATATTGAATTCTCGCGAAACAAGAGTATTAGGTACACGTACGATAAATATAGAATATCAGACGAAATACGTACTTAGAGAAGGAACATAGAAAAAAAATAATTGAGAATGAAATACCGCACAAATTATGTACAACTCTTTTAGTAGGAAACACTTAGAAAATGGCAGTGTGGTTGTGGCTTTGGGGTTGATATGCTGAGAGGGTTTCGGGGATGATGAAATCAAAACTGCTGTGATTGAGTGCTGCTCGTACACTGATTTAATATGATAAATTGAATATAAAAATGCTAAACTAACAAAACTAAGGCGCGGCGATGTACGAGTAGGTGCCGCTACAAAACTTGCAGATATTATTACACACTGCTAGCGATAATATTCTTACATAACTGTATGATGGCTCGTACAGTGGTTTCATCGTGATTACTCGTGATATAAAGATACATTTAACCGCATTGGAAGATTGCTAAAAAATTTAGCTATGTGCCATTTACGACCTCCGAGGTCGAGTGGTGAGCACGGGACGGGCGTCGCTCGTTGTCGTTTGCGTGCGTAGCGACGTCATTCAAAAATGCATCAGTGTGTTAACAATTTCTATGTGTATTTCCTCGTCCCCCGCAGGAAATTACAGATTTTTTTTGCATAGAAATTAGTGCGCGTGTCCTCTTCTGTTGCTTTAATGCTCTAAGTTATTTACGTTAGAAATAGGTTAGATATTCGGATCTATCATAAATAATTATTCTGAGATAAATACATACTTGAAGTTAGAAAAAAATACAAATTAGAGTATAATCATTTTACAAGCAATTTATTTCTTAAGTTTTTTTTATACTTTATTAAAACCAAACATTAAGTTTATTTATAAAGCCAGTGGTTGTCATTTATACAGCATCTTTGGAAACTCGCAGAAAAATCGTAGACATAATTTATAGTTTTTATTAAAATAATTGTTTATGCAGTCCTTCAAGTAATGAGACAGTGACTTATAATATCAACTGTAGGCACAGTACACAACTTAAATTTCTATTACCTATCATGTGACCTACAGGAGAAGGGCAGCTAGTATAATAAAAACAAAACCTCGAAATTAGGTCCTATAAAATTCGGTAATTTTGAATTTTCGGGATTTTAAACTTTCGGTTATTTGAAAATCGTCATATTTAGCTTCGGTATGTCGGGCATACGTATTTCATACATTCGGTATTTTGATTTTCAATGTTTTAAACGTAGGTATTTCTAATATTATCTATTATTATATTAGTTGTAGGTATTATGAATTTTCAGAATTTTATTACGTACCCCCGCAGTTTTGAGTTTAGTGTACTCGAGGCAGTTTATGTTCCCTTCGTCACGGATCACGGAGCTCGTATCAAGGGAGTTTATCTATCAGTTAAACATTCGACTCAACGAAACAAAATCTGAGTCGTAAGATATATTCATTGTTACTGAGCTTTGGCGCGCCCCGCCGGCGTTGCTTCAGGCCTCTCGCAGTAAATTGTATCAGAGAATTGCTATTTACCAAGTCGCGTGAAACCTTTCTTCGCCCCGTGACATTCATTGCCTATGTAACCAAAACATCGTTCGGGTTAATACCGATAACTTTGCCGCCGATGGATTCCATAACTCGTGAGTGGAATCGCTAGAGCCTGCAGTGAAGTGTTGTTTCGGGGCGCTCATCAGCCGGAGCTCGCCTCGTGTGATGGGGAGCTGGCGGCGCTACTTATTCGTAAACATAGCGGTTTCCGCTCACGTCGTGCTGTTTATGTGCTTTCAACACACTTGCTCGTAAAGTGAGCCTTATTACATCGTTCTTAGGGCCATAAACCGAACTATAACAAACATGTGCATAACAATATTACACAATAGTGCATAATAGTTATCCCTTACTATATCCTTATTACCAACCTTACAAAGTTAAGTTAGCACCTTTAAACAATGCATTTTTAATTTAACCGGGTAATTCAGTTTATTTTTTGTAACAACAAATACCTAGGCTTTATGCCGCTGAAAATCCAAAACATTTTTGGAATGAATAAATGTGTCTCTAAATATGACGAAAAACATTTAATATTAAATATGAAATTATTTATATTTAGAAAGAAAGAAAGAAAGAAAAAACATTTTATTGACCACACAAACAGTATAACATTACAAAAAAGTTAAATAAAAAAATTATAACTAAAGTAGGTACACAAGTATATACACGGGACAAACAAATAAATATTTTGTGGCCAACTAGGCCCCAGCCTCAGCATAGGCTACAGCGACATAGTTTGTCGCTGCAGCGCTGGTATTCTGGCGGGGCCTTGAGGTCGAGACGCACGTAACAATACACGATATTAAAAAAAAAAAAAACAATAAAAATAAAACAACTTAGGTACATGAAAAACAAGATAAAAATTAAAATAAAATAAATGATCATTGTGTCAAGCATAACACATAAGCTGACCGAATGACAGTGATGCCTTTGCCTGTTTACACCCTTACAACAAGGACAAGGAGTCAAGGATTAAAAAGACTATGTAGAAGTATGTCATTGTTGTGCTGAGTTATGATATTAAATAATGCTAATTGCATTGCGTGGAAATAAAACTAAAGCATTATTTATTCTAAGGCTAATTATTATGTCTTATTTGTTTCTCTTAGGTTATGTCTCGTATCATTTTCCTTCCCTTACGCTACCCTTTAATAAACAAAACAATATTATAATATATACATTGTAAGATAAACAAAAAATGGTGCCACTCTTGTGCCAAAGACACTGGTAGAAACTGGAAACCCATCAAGTGATCAGACCAAGCAAGAAATCAGGCAATTAAATAGATAAAGCAGCCAAGAGCAGAGCATTAAATGGGCAATATCCGCCCCGATGGTGCCGGAGCGCGACCCCCATCAAGCACATAACCTAAACGTGAAAAACCCGAAAGTTAGTCGGATCACTTTTGCACAACAATAAGGTACTTTTTGAGGTGGCGTCTAAATGTATCTACCGTTTTCAGGTCACGCACCGGCGGTGGGAGATCGTTCCAGCACCTCGAGGCGGCGAATCTAAATGACCCACGGAACGCCATTGTCCGATGCTTTATCGTAACAAAGATGTTAGTACAGCTTCTCTTTGGGTACCTACTCTGATCAGATGCCCATACTAGCTTATCAAAGAGATAGCGCGGTTTTTCTGCTCCCACCACGCCAAACAGAAGGGTGGCAAGATGAAGCCTCCTACGCGCCTCCATCTTCATTATGCTTGCAGCATTTAGAAAAGGAGTTACATGTGACCGAGGAGGCACATTAAAACAGAAACGCACACAAGCGTTCTGGACACGCTGAACAAGTTTGCTTGTCCTAGCTAACAGACACGGTCCATATACAGCATCACAATAATTTAGTCTTGACAAAATTAGCGTCTCACAGAGTGTGACTCTCAGTTCCTCGCACAAATAGGGCCTAATTCGGTATAATAGTTTTAATCTATAGAAACAATTACGTGAGCACCCGGCAACATGACTTTCAAAGTTAAGGTGTTCATCCATTGTCAATCCCAGATTTTTTACTTCATGAACACGCTCTACTCTCTCACCATTTACAAGTACATTAAGAGTGGTATTATGAAAGTGACTGACACTCTTTTTGGTACCAATTAATAATAACTTCGATTTTTTAGGATTGAGAACTAAACAATTTGATCTGCACCAAGTAGAGATTTGGGCTAGGTCTTGGTTAACCCTTGTTACAGCGCTATCATGGTCTATATATTTAAAAGGAAGGTAAAGCTGTAGATCGTCTGCATATAGGTGGTACTGGCAGTGACTGATACTTTCGGTGATATCTGCGCTGTACAGAATGTACAGGATAGGTCCCAGGATAGACCCCTGGGGCACACCACGAGTTATAGGCAACTTCGTAGAACGTAGCCTGGAGCCATCCGCTGTGTGCAGTTCCACACACTGGTGTCGTTTCCAGAGATAACTATGGAACCACCGGACTGTACTTGCGTCAACTCCATAATAAGCGAGCTTGGACAATAGGAGATCAATATTTATAGAATCGAATGCACGTGAGAAATCAAGCAGTAACAAGACACTAAGGTTACCCTGGTCTTGAGAAGCTAGGATATTATCCACAACGTCTGCGATATTTCACAATAATTAGTTATAAAAAAGTTGCATTTTATCACTAAAATTATAATTCTGAAGTAGGCTGTAAAAGTAAACGGCAAACATTTTTGTGAATAAAGTAACTATTTTGATTAAAATATGAATAAATAAACTGTTTTAGATAAATAAACAAGGAGTACTTTCACCAATTATTTATTAGATCAATAAATTAACCTTAATTCGTAACATGATTGTTTAGATTATATTTTTAATATTTATAGGCTGATTGGCTGTTGTTCTTTGCCTTATTATTATCATTGTTTTAATATTAAAAATTTGAATAAAACCACAGTTATATTTTATTTATTTTTCCTCACAAGTGTGTTGAAAAACGTCGTATGAAACGCGTGTGCATTGGTAATGGGCGATTAAAGCTGACAGCCCAAATTAAAAAATAAAAATTAGTTCACAAATACTCGATAGATGGCGTTTTATGAAAGCCGACCCGTTTCTACCTAAGGGCTGTAATAAATTCTACACTTTTGCTTGTCTATCAAAAACATAAAAAATAGTACTTACAAATTTTTATTCAGGATCTCCAGGACCTATTTCTATTTTGGAATGGAATAAATATTACGTAGCCATACACGTGTTCTTCATGGACTCGCCTTTTACTAAGCGCCATACTGATCTATGCTAAGCGCCATCTATGAAGTCATTTACGAACCAATTTCTTTTTTTTTTGGATCTCGGAAAATCGCCCATTACAATCCTCGGCTCCGTTAGCTTCGCCTTCGGCTCTGGCTCATAACCCGCCTCAATCGTAATGACCAACATTGCACACTAGTATCATAATGTACTATTATCTGTTGCGCGTTCGGATTGCCGCCTGGCGGCGCGGCGGTGAGGCGTCGGCGGCTGTTCAAAGTCACACTGGTACTTGGATTTTAATAAACAGATATCGGATTGTGTTGTTTTTTAATTCTTATTCGGTTTAAGCAAATGTAGGAACAAAAACTTTATTTATTTTATTTAAGTACTTATGTACCTAGTTAAAGTCTAGACTATTTAGTAGATATATTTTATAATGATGACCGATATTTGTCTTGAATGTCACTGCTTTACAAAAGCTTTCAGCGAGGTGGACTAGCTGTACTGCTTTTCGGGTGCCCTCGCGCAGGGCGGTACGGCATAGGACAAATAGGTAGGAACAGTGGTTACAGTGAAGTAGGTACAGTCAAAAGCATTAAGATGTGACTATCGACGGCCTGCAAAAATATCTGATGATTGGTGGAAGGCATATAAATGCCTATATATACGCCTTCCACCAATGATCTCATATTTTTGCACATCACATCTTAATGCTGGTGACTGTACTCAATCAGTGTTTACAGAAAACGAGCCAAGTGGGCTTTGTTCAAAACCCACTTTGCTTTCTCCTACAATCCATACTACACCGTAACGTATAACACCCACTAAGAATCGAACTCGAGACATTTGGGTCTGAAACCAGTGTGGTGGCCGTAAACGACAGCAGCAGTTAACAACATGATTACAACCGCGATCCAGATCCAGAGGGGATTCGCTATCACCCACCATATTTATATTAGTTCATGGACGGTAAAATGGTAGGTACGTCGACAAGAATAGATTATTTTCAATGAATATGGCCTATGAGCCGCTTCGCGTAAAGAATACTTCCATTGGGTGTCGTAAAAGGCGACTAACTTCACATACATCCAACAGCGTAGAGCGGCGATGGGCTCACCACTTGACACGCTGACCACATGTGCAGTCGCCTGGTGAAAAGTGAACTATGGTAGAGGACTGGGTACATAAGCGGTCCTCATTGGTTAGCCTCTGACTAATTGTTCGGGGACAACAGCCGTGATACTGTATGTATGTGCTACGGCCTGCCGCAGCTTGGTATGTGCGCCGCTCGCCGCCGCAGCAGCTGGCCGGTCCCAACCAACATTTGTTGAGACTTGAGAGTGACATTAAACGATGTATCTCCTTCCGGAGCACCCTCGGCGTAACGTTGTTTGCGAGTTCGGGCGCCGCTTATTGCGAAACTATCTACGTAATTGGGTTTGACGTAAGACGCACAAGTACAAATAAATGTAATATTGTGATATTTTTAGACGAGACGCCCAGAAACTTTGATCTCATTTTATGTCTGTTTCAAATGTAAGTATTATAAGCTCAGCTTCCATACTTACATTCGAAACATAGTTCCAGGTCCACCTGTTCTGCAGCTGCCGCAGTTCAAACCCGTGTGGGGCGGCCGCCACTGCACCAGTGGCATTTCGCTGCCGTGGCGTTATGGTCACTCTATACTACCAAGTGACGTAAAGAGACATTATTATAATATAAAATCAATAAAAACAGACGTGCGGAGGAGGATGCGGAGCTCGGTGGCGCAGCGGCTGAGGCGGGCGGCTTGCGACTTGCTGGTGAAGCAATATACGCAATGCCGGGGCACGGATGGGCTACCAATGCTGGGACACTGAATGGGTGACCAAAACAAACATCTCTAGCTTCTCCGTGTGCCGGAAAGCAAGGAAAGCCGTTGATCCCGGCTGTATGCGTATGATGACAATCGTCAAAACCTACTAACCTGCATTAGACCAGCAGCGCCGTGACCATGGACCAATCCCACGAGCTTTTGTCCATGGGAGGCCTGTGCCTATCAGACACAACTATTGGCTTCACAAAACCTCACCACAAATCGTTTCATAATGGACCTCACAGTGTGTAAACTGTACTTGAATTCGACTACAATATACTTTATTAAAATTTTATGTAATTTATCTTAGCAAATTTTTTATGTGATGTATGTACAATAAAGTTTATTTATTTTTATGTTATTTTATCTAAACAGAACAAAACTACTCATGGTTAATGAGCTAAAACAATAACTGAGAAGTATAATTTGCTGATACCGGATGAGCTCCAAATTAAATTATATGACCGCGAGGAAAACATAAATATAGAATTTCTACGTCGAAGTTCATTGTCTACGAGCGCGCTCCAGCCGCCGCTGGCAGCCGCGCAAATGGGTTAGCCAAAATTAAACGCTGGCCGTTACGCAACAGCCCCCGCGTGACGCGCCGCGCGACGCGCCGGCTCATTCCAAGACACGCAGCGGTACAAGAAACTCTCCGGCTCGTCACGCCCGTCTGTTTGATATCGCCAGTAAAATGTCATTAATGTATGCTTTGATGATACATTTGTGAGATAATAAAATTATTTGTGACCATAGGCCCGTGCTCCTGTATTTACATGCCGTGGAAAAATACCAATAGTTCACCTTCATAAATAAATTGTTCCACAACAAACTGAACTTCTCAATAAATATAAAAAATGGAATCCCATTCTATATCATAAACTTTTTTCTCGAAAATCATAACCCATAACAAAGTTATCTGAATTATCACTTGTCATAATAATAAAATCTCCAAATCAAACACATTGTCTAATAGCCATTTGTCCGAAAGTTATTTAGTCTTATCGTTAATTTCTTTAACCCCTTAAGGATCGTAAAACCAGACACAATTAAAAATCAATTGTTTCGTGACCGCCGGCGGTCTTATGATCCTTGACCTATTAAGTATATAAAGTCTTATATTTTTATTAGTAATGAACATATTTGTCCTAAATATAATTTAACATAAGTAGTAATATTCCGAATATATACATATCATAAAAAATAAGTCCTAAACTGAATCGATCCGAATATAATGTAAGTTCAAACTTCAATATTTTTTAAATTAGACAACAGAAATAACAGCTGCCCTAGAGGAGTAGGTCAAGTGATAGGTTCGAAAAAGACAATCGCAATTTATGATTTTAAAGCCGAAGCCTTCAAAACTATTAGTGAAATATATTTTATTGATTTTACTTAATGTGGATTATAATATTTATGGGAAAAACGCGTAGACCTTATGATATTTTATAAAAACTTTACGAAACAAAGGGATTTGGTACAATATAAAATGATTTAGTGTCGACCTTCTCGGATGCCTTGGTCCACGTCCAACAGTTGCAACAGGTCTTGTAGGTGGCGCACTGAGCACATTGCACTAAATAATTTCGCATTTTAGTTAAAAATCGAATCTCCAAATTGCACATTATCAGATTTCTAAAAGGAGATGAATCTATTCTTGATCTTTTTCCGAAGTTAGATTGATAAATGATCAGTGCGCGTCTTGCGAGCGGCCTCTGGAACAACTTTGGTAAAACTAATAACCCCGCAAACAACGAGCGATATATAAACCCCTTTGTAATATTGGTTATCACAATGGTAATTACCAGAAACCTGAGTAGGTTGAGTTTGTAGAGTTCGTCAATTAATTAGCCCGACAGGCATTGATTAGGTTGACGTTTACAGAACAAAACTATTAGACCCGTCGGCCAGCCGCCGAGCCTGATTGATTGCGCGCCACCGGCACTGCCTATCTGCAACACAAGTAACTGCCTCTGTGGCCTAGAGGTTTGACCGCCTGTCTCAAACCCAGGAGTCCCTTCCCATCACAACAATATAGGAGCATTGTTGTGTTCCGTCAGTTAGAGGTGAGGTAGCCAGTTCTGGAGTGGTGAAAGATTCCAGGTCAAGCATCGTTAAAACTAAAACACTAACGTTATCGGCTTTAACGATCGTCCCTTTAATACACGTGCTTGAAACAATACTTATATAAAGATTTATTTAAAAGAATATTACAAGTACCTATGCAAAAAATACTTGTAATAATTGTACAAGAACAAAATGAAAATATCTCTCGTGTGAAATCAACCAAACAACAATGTATTTGCGCCGCGCTCGCGCGCGTCCCGCCCGCGTCCCGCCCGCATTCCGCCCGCGTCCCGCCCGCGTCGCGCCCGCGCTTTATACGCCGCGCCAGCGGCGGCGGCTGACTCCCGCCAGCCAACACTAATGTATCGTTCATCTCCACCGCCGAATATACTTCATATACAACCATGAAAAAGAAAGCTTTTCGAAAGCTTCACTAACGCAATCATTCTTAGCCGATTCCGGCGGAATATCAATTTATGTGTATGATTCTGAAGCATTTATCTCTTCGTATTATTCTTCTCTTCGTCCATGTGGAAGAAGTGCAGTGCCTGATTCGTGCGCTACGGCGGCGGCGGCGGCGGCGAGGCATGATGGGTGACGTCACGCACCGGACGCCAGCGCCGCACACCACAGCCTAGTGAGTGTCGGACACAAAACCCGTTACAGGACACATGTTATATAACGATGACGTCTTATAAAAAATGCCTAAAGCTCTTCAAACTTCAACATGAAAGGTCTCATAGGTATCATAATATGCTCCTTACTGGAAGTCATTTTAAACTAAAGGCGATAAAGTTTACAACGTATACTTTTCATAACTAAAGAACACAGGATTCCGTAACTCTAAAAGTCGGAAATAATGTTTTTTAGTGGGTATTCCAGTTTTGGCACTGTGTCTTATTGGCTTTTATGTGGCTTTTATGGGTCACTATAATTATTAAAATAGGAAGTTGTTGGTTCCTATCCCACTGCCATAACATCAGGCCACGCCGGTGCAGCTGCAACATTAAAAGTATTAATTAATTAATTAGTTACCGTAATTTAAATGGGCGGCTGTTTGCTGCGTTAATAAATAAACCTTTGCAATCGTTACGATGATGATTGCCGCTGCAACCCGCTGGCTCGCTTTACGAAAAATCGTTATATGGCGTGTGTTAAGTCTACTTACTCTCTTACATTTAAAATATTTTTCACATTTATAGTAATTCCTGTTTACTGGATCCTTGTTTACTGAAATCTTTTATTAAAGCTTCAGACAAAGCCGGGGGCCGCTTGGTGCTTCAGGGCTCTGGGGCTCCGGGGTGCGCAGGGCTCCTGAGCTTCGAGGCCCTAGCGAAGTCAGCCTTCAGCGAAGTCGACAAACGAGAAGGCACATTGAACTAAGAAGACACCTCAAAATTTTAACAGAATAAAAGGGAACCAAAGTAATGTTTTTTATTTCCCTACGGGTAAACGTTCATCTCGCGACAAGACACGTCTGGATTGGAGTACACAGTCATATCGTATACATTTACCTTACTCTAAATAAATAAATAAATTATAAGCGTACTTACCTATAATAATAAAATTCAATTCAAAATCTTTTTTTAAATTTAAGCTACAATTATAAACCGACTTCAAAAAAAGGGGGAGGTTCTATGTTCGACGTGTATGTTTTTTTTATGTATGTCCAGCGATATCTCCGTCATTGTTAACCGATTTTTGAGTACTTAGGAATGTCGCTATGCCATCGGTTCGTAACTATGGGGCGGGAGCCTTGTACTGCGAAGAACCGGCAACAAACTCAGCAAGGGCATTTCTTTTCACCCTTTCTTTTACAGCGTCAATACAAATTGGAAAACGCCCTCTCTATCATAGAAGGACATTTTGTGATATTCAATAATAAATTATACTGAGCACGTTAATGTTAATACATTATGGGTTTGGTTAATAATAGAGCTTGTTCTAAGTCCATCTGGTTAATACCGCTGTATCCAAGCCAGTTCGCTTAGATCCTCCAAAGTTGAGACTTTTGTGTAAAATGGTGAAGCAGCCATATCAGATTGTCCATACTAAGAGTATAGTTTATTAGTAACTCTACGGTATTTTTTAATTTTACTAAAATCCAAAGTGTCCGTCCCTGCGTGTAACATTACCGCTGTCGACTTGCCGTCTCAGGCTTTGATAAGTTATATTCCATTAATAAAGCACAGGTCTGTTATTTATTATTCATGCGAGGAGTGAGTAATATGACATATTCGCGACGTGACGTGACGGCGGCGGCTGCGGCGTGTTTTGTTCGCGGCTTGCGTTGTAATGTTTATCTTGTGGTGAATAAGGTGGTCTAAGTTATCTTTAGTGCTTGCCTTAAGTGGTGTCTCGCCATAGAAATGGGTTTATTGCCTCAAGGCGCGGTGGAGGTGGTGATTCAGCCAATATCCAACAATTGTAACCAAGACTTGATTTCAATGATGCCTGAAAAATAAGTGTAAACTGTTATAAATATGTATAATTTTTTTTCTCATTTACCAGTTTGTAATTTGATCGCAACCAAATTTGTGTTAAAATTAAATAAACAAAACGTATTAGAAGGAATATCTTAACCAATATTTTATAATATTGATTTATTTGCTAGTTACGTTACCTTATTACGTTCTTATCTCTAATGGCAACGGAATTCGTATGAGTTCTTTACTTTATATACCATAATTATGTAAGTATTATCTAACTTTGATTTGATATCTATAAATCAGTCAGTATCTTACATATAAGTACGTAACCTTTTTCATTCCGGGAAATACCAGTCACCAAATGTCCTCCAAAGGTCGCATGATTTATGTTTCAGCCACAGATGAGTACAACCATCAGCTTGGTCGTTAGGCGGCGGCGGCGGCGGCGGCGCTCGGGGGCGGGCGCGCGCGGCCAGCTGGATGCACCGCCGATACGCGGCGGCGCGGCGGCGGGCTAACAGGGTCACGCGAATAATGCCTCATTAATGGCGTCACTCTCGTTCACTATTATCTATTTCCATGCAGGTGACTCGACACGGCCCTTGCCAACAAAGTGCTATTTTATTATTTGGGTGAATCTGAATTAACTTGCAAACAGCATTGAAAAATATTAGGAACACCTGTGAAAACTTGCCTAAACGATCAACTTTTTAGTAACGGAGAATATATGGATGGTTGTTGACCGGCGAGCGCTTACAGGGCTCGCTCATCAGCGGCGGCGGGCGTGCGCCGGCACGCGCCGTGCCAGCCGCTACAGCCGGCGCGGCGCGGCGCGCGGGGCGCGGGGTTGACACACCTCGTAATCAAGATGTGCCACACTTTACAATTAAAACTTTATACAATGTTAAATTGTGTATCGGAGTAAACATTTACTTTTTACTTTTAATAATTTTCACAGCAGTATTAATAATTTGATTATGACCCATTAACTTAAGACCACAAAGTCACATAGTACATCAACTGTCGCTGTTAAAATAAAATAGGTAGGTATCGGTGACTAAATTTATCAACAGCTTTCATTCATCTCAAATTAGCGTAAATAGTACTATATGCGCCGCCAGTGTTTTGTGAAACAGCCGATTCAGACTTCTGTCTCGATACTATTGATAAAGTAACAGTGAAAAGTTTTAAAATTACAATAATAAACAGAATGAATGTCCATCGTATACTTAGTATGCCCATTCAGTGTAGCGTGTTATATCAATACTATTTAATATGTTTGGCGAGTTGGCATTAGCCGCGCGGGACGGCGGACGAGGCGACGCCACGCGGCCCACGACAGCCCACGTCAGCCCATGACAGCCCACGACTGCAACGACCGCCCACGACAGCCCAGGTTAACCCCCGATAGCCTACAACAGCCCACGACAGCCTAAGACCGCCCACGTCAGCCCTCGTCAGCCCACGACAGCCCACGACAGCCCACATTCGGGCCGTTACGCAAGTCACCAAAAGGTCTAACGAGGTTTCCAGCCAATAATTTATGACTGTCAGTCGCACGCGACCTTTGCGGAGACTGCATAGCGGCGAAGAAAATATTGCGGGAAGGGAATAAGATGTTCTTTTAAATTGTTCTCGACGTCTCACATCTCAGCCACAGCGCTCCCGACCGCGGCCGGTACCCTACATATGAATAAGCACAAAGAACCAAAAAAGGTCAGGGCTTGGAACGCAATCGCGTCATAAAATACTTTATGGACGGGTTACACATGAAGGTACGCGATATAGCTCTCTTACACATACAGGGTGATCCATCCAAATGGGTCAGTAGGGAGAAATCGAATCTATAAGAGATAGGGAAATATCTGTTCTTAGGAACCATGGTGTTGATTTTAGATTTTATAAAAACTGCATTTATTTTTTTTGTTGAATCTCATACTTAACCGGGAGTCGAACCCTCGATCTCCATCTCTATAAACAATGTTATAAATTCTGAAAGTTTATTCGTCGTTACTGTTGATTATTTTATTTATTTATAATAATTTTTAAGGCAAATGTTCAAAATAGTAGCAATTTTCCCGGATGCAAAAATTTATTCTCTTGGGTAACGAATGCAATACTTAGAGCGTTTCGCATTTTGTGGAATGCATCTGTG
Source organism: Scoparia ambigualis (assembly GCA_963921215.1). Lineage (NCBI taxonomy): Eukaryota > Metazoa > Arthropoda > Insecta > Lepidoptera > Crambidae > Scoparia > Scoparia ambigualis. The sequence goes on along the minus strand of OY992503.1, from coordinate 45,529,887 downwards.
TTACGATATTTGCTAAGACTGTTGATAAATCTTCTAAATTTCATCTTTAACAACCCCATAGGAAAAAATAAAGTGGCAAGATATCAGGCGATCTCGCGGGCCATTCGATGGGGCCGTCTGCCCAGTTCTGTAATGTTGAAAATAATCATTTCTGTGTTAGGTCTACCTACACAAGGTTTCTTAGCTAAATTAGGTATTTGTGCTCACAGGGTCAACTGTAATAACGAATACGACATTCGATTAGGTACGTTAATAATTAATTTTTGAACATTAATTAAATTGTACATTTTGAACAATAACCTTAAAAAATATTTTTGGGATTTTTTTCAATTATTTCAACAAAATTCCATTTAATATGTGTTCCTTGAGACATAATATATGTACATACTATCAACAATAACAACGAAAAACTTGCAGTATTTATAAAATTGATTACAGAGATAGAGACCACGGGTTGATTCCCGGTTACGTATGAGATAAAACAAAAAAAATAAATGCAGTTTTTATTAAATCTTAAATCGACGCCATGGTTCCTAAGAACAGATTTTCAGATTTTATTAAAAACTATAATATAAATAAAGAAATATTCCGTATCTCTTACAGTTCTTGATTTCTCCCTACTGACCAAAACGAAATCTACAATTTTGGATATTATGGGGAGCATGTGCTCACCTGCCTCGAGGCACGACCTACAAATAAATTCGTTTCGTAAGCGATATAATTACAATTTACATTTACTACATATATAATGAATAAAGTTGGCGGCTCGTTCTGTCGCGAAATAATCCCACTTTAATGTTATTAAGGGATGGTGTTTAGGATCTAATCCGCAGTCTCAACAACGTGTTGGCCCTATTCTGCTAATTTATAATATTATACAATTTATTACTAATCAATACAAATGTTACTTTAATGATTAACGCTACAAGTGTGACAAGTGGATATAAAAATATCGTTTACGAATTCTAACGTCTAATTTACGAAAAATCTTCGTGTAAAAGTGACTATAGCAAGTTTTGTAACTAGATCCTTATAGTAGGGATAATGACCAGTTGTTTTTTTTTAAATTAGAACCATTTTGCTTAGAAGTTTTAGACCTAGTAATTGAATTAGAGCAATGTTTTTATTTTGTGAATTTTTATTTTATTAAAGAAGGAGGCAAACGAGCAAGCGGGTCACCTGATGGAGAGCAATCACCGCCGTTTATTTAACTGAGTTATTGCGATTTTAAACTTTCTATATTGGACTTTAAATCGCAATAAGTCAGCTAAATAAACGTTTTTTTTTAATGTTTTCCATGAGCTATTTAGATCATAGTGTTTTACTTTAGCATACTAAGTTACATCAAAATTGGGTAAATGGTTTAAAGAAAATCGACTTGGAAGTTTGGGAAACCGAAATGCGTTACCCTCTTAAAGGTAACTAACTCCGTGTAGCAACTGCAGTGCAGCGCGGCCGTAGCGCCGAGCTACGAGTGTCCGCTACGTGTGCGCTACGGGCGCGCTACGGCGCGGCGTGCGGCTGGCGCTGGGGCGGCGGGCGGCGCTCGCTACGGAAACCGCAACAATTACAATAAATTAAGCTAGGTAAGTACTACGAATATGATTATTCTGTACAGAGGCCTACTCTCTTTCTCCGAAGCGAACATTCGGCCGATTTTCGTTTGCTTTTTATAGCGCTTTCGATTATTTTTGAAATTCATAACAATTTTTTAAACATTAATAATCTAAATGCCAAACCTATTTCGAATGAACCAAATTTCGGAGGGAATTGAAACCGCTGTAAATAGCAAACGAAAATCGGCGAAATTCCGTTTCAGAGAAAGATAGAGTAGGCTTCCAGGCCTGCGGCCGAAGGAATGCAATCAGTTTATGGCAATTGCATCATACGTATCTACTATATTAATAAAAACAATTGCCAAAAATCAAATAAAAAATGATAAATAATCAAACAAAATACAAAACATTTGTAAAGCGAAAGATTTGCTAAATGTATGTATTTCAAGTGATAGTTTGTAAAATGAAAAATTTGCAAAACCAGTTGCTATTAAAATGAATAGTACTTATATGAACCGTTGCTTGGTTGTAAAGTAAAAATTTGTCAATAGTGTTTTGGTTAAACATTAGTGATCCGTTTTATAGCAACAGTGTCACACGTTTTTAATGTTTGTTACGCTTTCACGCTTAAACCGCTAAACTGAATTAGATGAATTTTGTTATAGAAACAAATGGGGTTCTTATGAGGAAACACTACGTGGAAGTGGCATGCAAAATTCTCATACATATAACACAAAAAAAATACGTTTCCTCCTTCAGAACTGGACCAATTATTATGTTTTTTTCAGCATCGGTTAAAAAAAGAGATTGTCTACGATGTATGTTTTTATTTTTATTTTTTTTAATTTTCCTTCTTCTTTATTTTTCTTCTTTCTTAAAAATCTTTAATAAGTTTCTAGGCTTATTAGCGTGTCCCTCGAAAAAAATACGGAAGCGAACTGGCGATGAAAGTGAATACAGCGTATATTGTGTGGATTGAACTTAATTCTGTAAATGGTAACAAGAATGTAATTTCTAGCACGGCTACTGCTGTAGGATATATTACTAAAAAACGCTGTTCTATGTCCTGTGAACTGACGGCTTACAGTTTAAGGTTCACCGAATGTGACAGGCCTCTGGAAGTAACTTCACTTTTTGTGATTTTGACGTGAATTCTCTGACAGCAGGCTGTCGAACATCGAAGCGCAAAAATTACGCATCAGTCCTGCTGACTGAGCTTTATCCAATACTAGCTTCCGTCCGCATAATATTCCCGTGCGAATTCGCTAAAGAATGAGACGCACTATCTATATCAATAAAAATCAATAGCCGAAATGTTTTTGTAAGCGCATCATTTCAGAACGGCTGCACCTCTTTGGCTAATTCTTTATTGTTGTGTTTGTAATTCTTAGTACAAAGTTTGTGTAAAAGAAAATGTTTCTACTTAAAGTGATTGAGTGATATTAAAGACAGCAAAGAGGATGTAAGTAATGAAAAAAGCTGGAAGATATAAAAAAAATTGACAGAATTGACAGCTTGACCCTGTTGTTTAGTTTCATATCCTAAATGAATTTTAACGAAAAGTTACACTACATTCATTGATTGTTAGGCGGTACGAAGCACGTCGGGAGCTCGTATTATTATAAATATTTTCGGATCCTAGTTTACTGTGATAACAAAAAAGTACAATGAACCTTAATTTAGTATTCAAACTAGTGTTCTGAAAACTTTCTTTTCATTATTAAATTAAGCTTAAAATGAATCAGCATCCGGCCGTGCACCAGTGGCGGGCGTCGGTGACACACCTAAGCTGCATCTCATAGCTCAGAATAAAACCTTAGCCGTCTTATTAATAAAAATGGCCAAAGACAGATAGAAACAGCGTCCTAATAATCCAACATAATCCTTAGTTTAATTTTAATCAACGTTTATTAGTAACAGGATAAGGAACATAGATGCAATCAATAGAGAAAGATACGTTACCAGCGTGCCGCGCGCGCTTCTTGCATACTATGACTAAAGTCGGAGTAGCACCGAATACCGCGGCAGTCGGCAATACAGCAGCAACTCAGTCGTACCAGTGACGTTTAGTTGTTTTATAATAAGAAAAATCGTTTAAAATGCCTTGCTGTTCATTTATACGGTGCACAAACTACTTAATAAGCAAAAACAAGGTATATTAAATAACTTTTCACGTGTAAATAACAAAAACAATAAAATTTTCATTGTACAAAATATTTATTGTAACCTTGATGTAAACAATAGAGGAAGATACGGCACGCCTTTAGTAGTATAAATAAAAAAAATGGTCCTACTCAACTACATACTTACTCTTTGTAGTGTAACAGCTAAAGTCAATCAAGCGAGCGAGACAAAGCTACGCTAAGCGAGTGGGTCAGCGAGCACCCCGAAGTTCCACGACGACGACGACGCACGATAAATGAAGCTCGCTCATGACAATCAATGTCATAATAAATATTTTCTGCAACGTAAATATAACTGTTTTGGTGTACTTACAAGTGAAAAGTTATTCCATGTGCCTTTGTTTTGTTGCTTGAGTGGTTTTTGCACCGTACAACAAGGCATTTTTAACGATCGTTCTTACTAAAAAACAACTAAATGTCACTGGTACGACCGAGTTGCTGCTGTATTGCCGACTGCCGCGGTATTCGGTGCTACCCCGACTTTAGTCATAGTATGCAATAAGAGCGCGCGGTACGCTGGTATCGTATCTTCCTTTATTGTTTACATATGATTATAACATTGATTGTCATTCATGAGGGAGATTCATTTGTCGTATGTCGTCGTCGTCGTCGTGGAACTTCGGGGTGCTTGCTGACCCACTCGCTTAGCGTACTCTGTCTCGCTCGCTTGATTGACATTAGCTGTCACACTACAAATAGTATGTAGTTGAGTGGGACTATTTTTTGATTCATACTCAGTCTTGGATTTTTTTTGACAGTTTTTTAACACTAACTGTCAACGTCAAATTTGACAGAATCGAGCATAGAGTATGCTATATTTTGCGATAACAATACATAAGATGAACTTGATGAACCGAAATAACCGAACTTGTTCATACTAAAGTAGTCTGTAAGTCTATGAAAACACGGTACAAAGTCAAAGTGTCTTTTTTGGTAGGTGCGGTCGCATGAGACCGCTTGGAGTTTGAGGGGTTACGGGCATGCCGTATCTTCCTCTATTTTGACACCCATGGCAAGGGCCTATTAAAATGGTTGAATTTGGATAGAAACCGAAACTATTGTTACATTTGAGATTTTGTCCCCTTTGGGAAAAAGGAAGAAAATCCCAAACGCAAGCTTCAGTGGGTTGTTATCAAATAAAACCATAAAATGTTCAACAGCTAGGCAGTATATTGTAAAAGAACACACACTAAAATTTTGTCCAACAACAATAAAATAACTTTATTATTGAAATTTTTGCATTCACAATGCTATATAGACATAGAATAAAATGTTTACTAGAAAAAAATCAACCAGTCTCAGGAAGCTCGAATGGGATTTGAAAACTAGTAATAAATCTAGTAAACATTTTATTCAACAATAAAATAAAATTATAAATTTTATTTCACTCTTATTATTTAAAAAAGGGGGTTAGTCACAATTTTTCCTTATATTAGGTTAGGTACTAATCATCTACGTTACTCCTTTTAATTTATTAGGCCAAAAATAACAAAAATAAACTATCAGTCGAAATTGACCCTTAGGTCAATTTCAAATGAAAGTCCAACAAACTTTCTAATAATTTTGCCAACTATAATTTACTATTTAAAGTACTCTAAACCTTATTACCAAGCTATATCACCCCCTAAAACACACTAAAATCCTAAGAGTCAAAAGTGACCAAGCGGGTCGGTGATAATTTTAATTTCAAATAAATTTTATAATACTGTTCCTACTACTTACTACCTAACCAGCCAGCTAATATTTCAGTGGTACGAGCTATGGTCGTGGGGGGCTGGGATAACACCAGTACCGTTCGGAGTATGAAGTTGAAATTAAAATTAAATTACTCCGTCTATAAAAATATTAAATTAAATGTTTTAATCCGTTTAACCGTATCAAAACTATCACACGTTTAAAGCCAATACACTAGAGAACCGTGGGGTTACACCGATATAAAATTAATATTAAAGGGCGCCAGGGTCTAGATGTAGACCCGAATCTGGAGACGATGTCACCATACAACTTCACCCAGGTCGAACTCGCAGATCCTCAAATGTTTCACAACTTCCCCAACGCTGGGGGTCGTTGGATGTAAAAAAAAAAGAATAATGGTTAAGGTGTCGAAACCTTAATTTAAAAAAATGTTACCAAATAAAAACAAGTATCCCAGTGGGTTTGGTAACAAAAAAAAAAAACCGTCAGCGCCTGCTCATCCGCTAGGCGGCGACAGCTCGACTGGCAGCAGGTGGCCGCTGGTACCCCGAGGAAGCAGGTCTCGCGTCCAGGCTTTAGGGCCCAGCTCTAAATCCTGGCGGCGAGACGGGCCTCACGAAGCATCTGAAATTATCAACACGGGGCCTATTTATAACACTACACGCCTAGTTCAGATCTGTTACATAAATTGGGGTCCCGCAGTCTGCTATCTGTGTATCTGGGGCTGCAACCTAACATAATCAGGGACTCGCAGCGCTAAGGGTTATCAAAAGCTTCCCAACGCTGTTGCACAACCATAAACTAACCCCATATCACTAATATTAAACACCATGTTTTGATTTTAGTGTTGTTTCACATTTAACTAGTACACAAGGCACTACACGGCTACGATATTCCAATAAACAAAACCAAACAATGCTAGAATATTGTGGGATAATGCAATATCCACTCCTAAAGGGATTTGACACGTCTGCCACATGGCCAAGAGCCTTGCGTCGCCTGGCGACAAGGCATGATTCGGACACCATGAAAAATCGATTTGAATTCCTAGGATGACGGCTTATTATACTTAACAATGTTACATTTGGGATACTTACGCGCTGGGAGATTTTAACTGTGCGCGTGGCTGCCAGCGACCGGAACTTCGTTTCGGGCACGGATCCCTGTAAATAAACCACACACTTGTTGACTATATTCTCAAGCTAATGACGCCTCAAATCCACTACATCATTACGACCTCAGATTAAAACAAAAGGTTACCAGCCAGGACTCATGCCTACCTTAGTGAATTGATCTCAACACATCACACCACGTCACGGCAGAGATTGAAATCGTTTCGACGTCATCAGACCCGGCTGCTTTCCTTCGCCGGAAGTCTTATAAATCGAAGGACAGCTTATGACTTCAACTCGTAAAGTGGGGTAATCTCTAACAAAGCAGTTCCTTTAGAATTTTTCCTTCAAACTATCAAAACGTCAAATATGACGTCTGTCACAACTCGCCCTCTGCTAACAGAGTTTGCCAACAATTACAACCTCGGACCAAATATAATATTTGGTCCGAGATTACAACACAAGACGTAGAAAAAAAATTAACGTTTAGCAATGTGAAATGCGTTTTTCTTTAATTTAAAATTAAGTTTTGTGATATTTAACTCACTAATTACACTATCTTAATATTAAGGAGTATTAGTTTCCCCTCTGGTAACCCCTACGGGCAGAGACAATATCCATATATAAAATATTTCTCCCGTTCGAATGTTCTAGATAAAAGTCCTTATAAAAAAAAAATAGTTTTTGGTTTTGCTTGAATTACATTTAATTACTCAAATTAATTATTATACATATTAATTTATTATGTTATTTATTATTGAAACTGTTTCGGCTATTTTTAGAATTGCATCTTTTATGTGAAACTTAAAAGCTGACAGCCACTTCGCCCCGCTACTGCTAGGCGTCGCTACGGTGGCTGTCATTTTGTCTATGGTGTTATGTCAAATACAAAACGTAAACAATCTTTATTTTCTTTCAAATCTAACGCAAAGTCTTGCTAAAACTGATTTAGAAATATGTATTATTTGAAAATGCAAGAAAAGTGTGTCTTGTAATGTGTCAGCCAAGGCTCCATGTCTATAATGTGAAGAAAAAATGGATTATAGTCTAACAAGCCACAATGATTACTATTTTTGGAAACCCGATCATTCAAAAACAATGATTTCAGGTAAGTACTATTCAACCATTGCAAACCCCTTTTGTAGATTAGTAAAGGCAGACAGGGCCCTGAATTTACAACGTAACACTATATACTCGTATTATGTCATGTAAATACATTTTTTCGACAACAAGGGTCCTTCAAACGAGGCGTGAAGAAGCACTTTGTGGGCCGGCAGAGTGAGGATGACTGATGCTACGTCTCTTACGCTGCACCAGTTGTCCTCGCGCCTGGACCTCATTTCCACTTAACATCAGGTGGAGTGGGGTCATTTGCCGGGCATAGTATAAAAAAAAATAAAAACAAAACTCCTTACTTAATTTTCTGTCAAAGAATTGTAATGGCGTTGGGACGGAGACCCGAAATGAAACAATGTCTTGCGTTGAATCAATTCTCTTTTATCCTCTAGTGTATCATCTTAAATACTAATTAACATCACATCTATACGTGACTAGAGGAAGGACGCCTTGTCAATCAGGAAGACCTTAATTATCACGTACTATTGAGTACGTGCTGATAGTGTAATTCACTATATCACACCTCCCCTGAAAAGGCTAGGCATCCCTTCCCTGAAAAGTAAACTCTTATTTTCTAAATATCTTAGTCCTATTCTTATGAACTATATATTCTTTATTATTCTTTAATATTTTTACATTAGTACCTAGCTCTTCTAAAACTTCAAATGGACCTAAATACAAGTCATTCAATTTATTATAATTTTCATTCTTATACAAGAGTAAATCACCTTTTTTGTAGTGTACTTCCTTACAATCTAAATCATAATTAGTTTTTCTACTTTGTTTTGATATTAATAAGTTGTTCCTGGCATCATTATGAGCTTTTTGCAATCTAAATTTTAACTCCGATGGATAATTGTCGTATACAAATAAGGGATCAACTTTACTAACTAAATTACTAGGCACGTTACATGTTTTCCCAAAAACTAGTTCATAAGGGGAGTATTTGGTACTAGTATTTACAGAATTATTATAAGCAAAGCACCAATATGGTATCCAGGTACTCCAATTTGCCGACTGATTCTGTGTTTGTATTCTCAAGTAACATCCGAGATGTTTGTGCCAGTTTTCTAGCGAACCTATACTCTCATGATGATAGGGTGTTGAATTTAACTTATCAATATTTAGCAATTTACATACTGTTTCTAACGTGGAATTAATAAATTCCGTTCCACAGTCAGTCGCAATAACCCTGGGAGTACCATATCGTAAAATAAAATTTTCAGTAAAAACCCTAGCAACAGTTTCAGCTGACTTATCAAGTATTGGGTAAGCTTCTACAAACTTTGTCAATTCGCATTGTATTGTTAATATGTATTTATTACCCAAATTATCGACCTCCAACGGCCCCACAATATCTAAATATAATTTTTCAAAAGAAGTAGATGCTGTAGTGGTTATTACCATTTTCTCTTTATTATTTTTATTACAAAATTTCTGCTTTTGGCAATCTTTACAGCGAGTCACATATTCAGTTATGTCTTTTTGCATATTACTCCAAAAATATTTTTTTCGAATATTCTTAGTCATTTTATTTATGCCTACATGACCACTTGTCGGCAATAAATGATAATCATTTAGTATAACACGTATCAAGTCTTTATTTGTAACATGTTCAACTTGGTTATTAATAATACATAACCGCGGTAATTCTTTATGTTTCATGAAAGTTTGGGTCAAAATTTTAATAAACTTTTTATTAAACCCATTTTTAATCACAACGACTTCTACAATATTATATTTTTTACATAATGCACTCAGTTCTCCTATCGTTGCGTCTCGGCGCGCCTCCGTTAGTAGAGATTCCTGATTTATGTAAATAGTAGAGTCACTAAATAACATATCACCCGTCTGTGAGACGTATCTTTTCTTTTTCCTCAACTTCACGAAGTTTTCATACGAACAAATATCTAACCTTACATCATTTTGTGATTTCTGCATAATATCTACCACTCTTGGTTGCCTATGATCAACAGGTTCATTATTTTGCTCCATGGTTCTTTTCATTGAACGGGTTACTACCCCCAAAAAATTTGAATTTAGATTTTTTAACTCGTCTGATGTTATAATGACTCTCGATAAGGCATCTGCCGTTACATTTTCGGAACCTTTTATGTCGAAATCATATTCTTCTAAACAAAGTCTAAACTTAGTTAAACGGCTACTAGGATCTTTTATGCTAAATAAATGAACCAATGGTCTATGATCTGTTAATACTTTAAATTTTCGTCCGTATAAATATGGTCGAAAATGTTTTATAGCCCACACTACCCCTAATAACTCTTTATGAATGGTTGGGTAGTTTATTTCTGAACTGTTTAATTGTCTGCTTGCATAAGCTACGGGCTTATTATTTCCATTTGATAATACAGCCCCCAAGGCTACCCCTGACGCATCGGTTTGCAACCGGAAAACATTATCTTTTCCAAAATCTGGATAATCTAAGACAGGAAATGAACTAAGTGACTTTTTTAAGGTCTGAAATGCCACGTCACATTCTTCCGTCCACTGAAACTCGACATGTTTCTTACAAAGACGGTTTAGTGGGTACACTATTGTGGCAAAGTTTTTTATGAATTTTCTATAAAAGTTCGCAAAAGCCACAAAACGACGAATCTCATTTACATTTTTAGGTACTGGGAACTTTTCCAAGACCTCGATTTTACTGTTGTCTGGCAACACCCCGTTTGGCGTAATAACATGCCCTAAATAATTAATTTCTTTCCTCAAAAATTCGCACTTACAAGGGTTTAGTTTTAAATTAACTGACCTAAACCTCTCAAATACACTCATTAAATTTGTATTATGCTGCGATAGGCTTTTCCCGAAAACTATTACGTCATCGAGATATAGAAAACATATCTCGTGATTTAAACCCGATAGAGCCATAGACATAAGTTTAGAAAATACGCTAGGACTCGTTTTGAGACCCATAGGTAATCTTTTCAGTTGATATTGCTTATCAGCTGTAAAAGAAGTGAATTTCCTACATTCTGGTGATAACCCTAGCTGGTAATAACTAGAACTGAGGTCTAAATGAGAATAGTATAAGCATCCCGAAAGTGAGTCAATAATTTCTTGTATATTTGGTAACGGGAACTTTTCGTCTACTATTTTTTTATTTAAAAGTCTATAATCTATTACGATTCTCCACTTTTTTTCACCGCTACTGTCAGCTTTTTTCGGAAGTAATAATAATGGAGAAGACCATTCGCTGGTACACTCTTCGATAATATCTTCTTCTAACAATTTACCTACCTGTTTTATTAACTCAGCCTTCTGAGCGTGCGGTATTCTATACGGTTTGACATAAACAGGAGACGCGTCATTTTGCAGTTTAATGTTGTACTCGTATAAGTTTGTAACGGATAGCTTATCACCCGGCATATGAAAGATATCTGCATATTTTGCACATATTTTCTCAATAGACCGTCTCTCTTCATCACCAAGATATGTTTTTAATTTAAGAAAATCGAATAGTTGTTTAACCCTCTCGACAGATTTTCCGTTTTCCGTATCAAAAGAGCATACGAAATAATCCAAATATTTTCTAATTTTCGGGCTAAAGTTATTTAATTTTACATCTTCTTCCCGTGTGTTTAAAAATCGCACCGGAATCTTTTTCCCGTCTCCTACTACCACGGCGCCTGCTACAAATACGCCTGCAATAACTTCCTCCGCTAAAATGACACATTCGCCCTTTATCTCTGACGAAACATATTTTACGACCTCACATCTCCCTGGAATAGTCGTTATTATGTTTTTACCTAAGCCTAATTCTAGACTTATCTTATCCTGTAATGTAACCAGCTTATTTTCATAGTTAATTTTACAACTATATTTTAATAAAAAATCTTCTCCTAAAATTCCATCATTTTTACAGTGGAAGTTGCTAAACACATAAAACTTATGCCTAAAATTATAATTGTTAACACATAAGTCTAGATAAACATAACCTATTGATACTAAATCCCCACATACTCCTTTAATCTTAATTTCATCCCTTACTAGCTTTGCGTCGCGGGACACGCTACGGAGTTTATTTAACCAATCTAACTTTAAAATTGAAATGCTTGCTCCTGTGTCTACTAATAGAGAAATTTGAGTTTGACTACAAGTAAAACAAACGTAATTACCACTACCATAACTACAAATATCTACCTCAGCGCTATTCAGAACGAAAAAAATCATCGCTATGATGTTCGTTCTGACGTATACTCTGACGTTCACTTTCGTTCTCGTCATTAGACTGTTCTGCTGAGTCAACTAAGAAATGTACATTCCTACGTTTATTATGAGGTGACGTAAACCTGGTGTTGCGCTGACCCTGAAACCTATTCGAGTTATAGTAGGCACGACCCCGACCTTGCTGACTCGTCGCGTTGTTGTTACGTGACTTATTATATTGTTGATGATAGTTTTTATTTATCTTTTCAAATCGCTGGTTCGAAACATAGTTAACATAATTGTTTATTGGTGGTTTCACTACCGAGTCTTCTTGTTCTAAGGCTATAGTTATTGCCTGCCTAACTGTGCTTACGGACCTAGACGTAACTATAATGCTTGTACGAGCATTGTTTAGGCCGTCAGCGAAACGCTTGATAGCCATTTTTTCATTAATCGGCTTTAATAAATTATATGCCGACTCGTCTCCATTAGCCTGTGCTGTACTTAAATCGTTGGACATTTTTTCGATTTCACTACCAAACACTTCTATGGTCTTGTTTCCTTGCCTACATCGTAGCATTCGGTATAAAATGGCTGTGTATGATTTAATCGGAATTAAAACATTTTTTATATCTTTTATTAGGTCTGCCACAGACACATAAGACTTATTAATTTTTGTTTTAGCACTGCTAGAAAGACGAGTTTTTAAAACAAAATTGATTAACAGAGGCTGGTCCTCGTTTCTAAGGGTACTACTATAATACTCTATTCCGTCTATTAGTTGGTTAATTTGCGTTTCGTCGCAATCTACTACTGGGAGGAGCGTGAGCGCGACTTTTAGATCGAACGTGGCCATGGTTGTGATCGTTTCTGAATGATGCGGGTTAACGAGTGACTCGATTTCCTCAAAATTACATAAAAACTTTGACGATATTGCTTTTGTTATTTGTAATTCTACAGCATCTATCCCTTTTTTACATAAGTCTGCAGATATTTGTTCAAAAATATTTTTAATTTCCTTTGCTCTTAAAAACTTATTCTGCCCCTGAGCGGAATAACGTTTGTCTTTACTTAATTTAATAATAGAGTCTCTAATAGCCTTAAGCTCACTCAAGAGTTCTGACAGGTTTGCCATGAACACACTTTAGAAAAAAAAATCACTCACACACACACATAGATTCTTGGTAGCATAGTTATATTAATTCGTGCTGGCTTACACGTTCTGTGCTGGTCCAATTGCCCGTCGAACCGCTCTGCGTTCTACCTCTTCTAATAGTCGTGCGTTGAAGTAACGTAGCAGCCTAAGTACTATATAGCCCGCTAGTACAACGACGATGGTCAGTAAAAAGATCTCTGAAAGTTGCATCCCAACGGCCAAGGGAGTTGATGCTGCCGCCGATTGAGTTGGTGATTGACTGACAATAATATTGTCTTTAGATTGTGGGTTTCCCATAGTTAAACAATTTTGGCTTACAGTTTTTCTTCTTATTTCCTTCGTCCTTCTTGTAGGCCCGTGTAGCACTATTTTCCTGATATTTTGTAGACTTCAACTAGCGATTTCGCGGCGCGGACTTGTGACGTCCTGTCACGGTCGCCATGTAATGGCGTTGGGACGGAGACCCGAAATGAAACAATCTCTTGCGTTGAATCAATTCTCCTTTATCCTCTAGTGTATCATCTTAAATACTAATTAACATCACATCTATACGTGACTAGAGGAAGGACGCCTTGTCAATCAGGAAGACCTTAATTATCACGTACTATTGAGTACGTGCTGATAGTGTAATTCACTATATCACAGTCCATTAAAATCCTATTGAGACGTTCTGATACCCCATTTTGAGCCGGGCAAAACGGGATAGTTTTTTGATGAATAATACCCTGTTTCCCTAAATAGGCAGCAAATTTAACATTACAATACTCACCACCCCCATCCGAACGTAGTACCTTTATAGGCAAACCTAGTTGTTTCTCTACGAGCGCTTTAAAAGTAAGAAAACTTGACATTACCTCAGATTTTCTTCTTAGCAAGTATTCAAACGTTTTTCTCGTATAATCGTCCGTGTACGTCACAAGGTACTTCGCGCCACCCCAGCTGTCCTCCTGCATCGGCCCACAAACATCCGAATGCACTAGTTCCAACGGCTTGCTGGCACGCAGTGCAGTGCCCCTGGGAAACGGTTGAGCACTCAACTTCCCCTCAAGGCAAGGCACGCAATCCTTCAGATCCTGCAAATTATCCTGAAACATAACACCGGTAGCAAAATTGTTCTTTAAAGATATCAGGCCTTCAAGATTCAAGTGGCCGAGCCTTCTATGCCATAACTCCACAGGCATAGGAGAGACAGCGACATTAGCATTCTGTTGCTCTTGTCTAGGACACAAAAGCACTGAAGAATGCACATTTCGCGAAGATTCACCTGACAAACACACAATCTTATCCAACTTGTAGAGACCATTATATTTACTAGCTGTTGATACTAGGTTGCCAGATGTTTTATTTGTATTGTCAAATATAAAACAGCCCCCCGATTCAAAGCTGACAGTAAAGCCCCTGTCTACCAACCAACTAACTGACAAAAGGTTTGCAGTAAGATCTGGTACAAACAATACATTTTTAATCATGCTTACTGAACTATCTGTGTCTATATCGCCTACTCCACAGCATTGCAACTTGTCACTATTGGCTATAGATATGCTATCATTACAGTCTTTAAAGTTAGACATTATGCTTCTATCGTTGCACATGTGAGCCGAACAACCGGAGTCAAGAAACCAATTACTGTTTTTCACCATGAAAGCCGAAGCGATAAAAGTCTGACTTGAACTGGAGTCCTTTTTCTTGTCACGCTTCAACTTGTAGCACTTTGACCTAATGTGACCTGGCCGCTTACAGTAATGGCAAATCACTTTATCACTGACTTTATCACACTTTTTAAATTTCGAGACGAACGCAGAAGCACTGTCGGAACCATTCGAATTCTTTCTGAACTCCTCTTGTAGCAATCTAGCCCGCACAAGTTCACTTGACAAACTATTCGACATGCAAGCTGTTTCCAAATTGGACACCAGAGCGTCGTACTCACTGGGAAGACTGCTCAGCAGCAATTCAGCAACCTCGGCATCTTCAATAACTTTACCAATATCGGCTCGTTGCTGAACCAGCGTCATCACCTCTTCTATGTAGTCGCTCATGGTAGTACAGCGGGAGAACTCCACCCTGTGCAGCTTCCGTAGCAATAAGACACGCCGAAACAAACCTTTGTCTTCAAATACATTTGACAGTTTGTCCCAAGCTTCTTTTGAAGTATTTACATCTCTGACGTATTGATAGCAATTTGGCTTTACTGATAGACAAATCCGGGCTAACGCGCGTTGATCGCGCGCGACGTCAACACCCGTACCATCCACGCAGCTCCAAAACCTTCCAAGGTCAAAATCATCTTCATGACAAATTTCCACGAATTGTAGTTGGCTGTACCTTCTAATTTGTCAATGGCTAAGTTCATACCTGAAGCACCAGTAGTAGCGGGAACAATGGGAACAGGCGCGGCGTGGCCATCGTCGGCGCCAGCCATGCCGCCAACCAGTGACATTATTTAAGGTTATGTCACTTTGCAAAATATTACTTCTCAAAGTTATAATATTTATTCTGTTCAACACACCAATGACTTTCCCATATTCCTTCAATCTAAATACACTGGGCCCATAACCTGTTAGAGGTCTGAGATCGAAGAGCGCTGCGTGTGAGAGGTATGGGAAAAGTCAAGATGGTATTCTAGCAAATAATTAAACAGCCAATATCTTCAGGTACATACCAGAGTTTTATTTAGCAATTAAATAAACAGTGGATGATGATTTTCTTTATAAAATAAACGGAGCTACAAAAATACAGCGTGGTTGGCTTGACAGCTCGATCGGAAGGGGAGAGTGTTGCTATACCTAATTTCCAATAAATTAAGTTATGGAAGCATACCATATGAAAAAACACTTTTAACATTTACAACAAATACAGTGACCAAATCGAATCGGTACAACGTAAATATTTACGAAACCTAAACTATAGATTCGTAAGGACACGGTCATCATATGTTACTCTTCTAGAAAAATTCTCATTATCAACTTTTAAACATCGGAGACTGTATTTTGACCAATCTATTCTTTACAAAATATGTCATAATGGTTTTGATTGCAATAAACTAACAAACCAAATTTACCTGCGCATACCGAGTCGCTCCCAGCGTATTCGTGATGCTCATGCTCACAGTCTATTTGCCCCTAAGCGATGTAGAACCAACGCTGGTGAAAGAGCTCCTTTATGTCGATTAATGAAAAGTTACAATGAAAACTTTGTTTCTATAGATCTATTTGTTTTGTCACATACACAGTTTAAAAAATGTATCCTTGAAAAATTTGCTTGTATTCCTTTATAATTTAGTTGCAGTTCATTCATTTATAGAAAATTTAAAAACATTGTTTGTTTGCTTCAGTTTGCTTGTATTAAATTACTTTATTTTTAATATTATTATGAGGATAATGGTGTTGGTTGCGTAATTACAATAATTGTTTTAGATTATAGTTTTGTAGTAGTATTAAGCTTAATTATGCAATAGTTTGTTATCCTGAACAAAATAAAAATAAAATAAAATAGTGATTCGACGATTTACCCAAAACAATTTTTTTCACTGTTTTGATGTTTTCTTCGCTTGATGATGTCGTTGCAACTCCAGGACGCTCATCATCATCAACATCTTCTCAGATTTCTGTAAAGCGCTTGTGCCACTTATAAACACTTTTTTGAGACAAAGTGGGCTCGCTGAATGCCACAGTCAAAGTGCCTTGGAGCACTTTTTTCCATTTTTAACGCAAAATTTAATACGTACATATTCTTTGATCCATTTTTTTCACCATTAAAAAATCGAAAAACACACAGAAACGTGACTAACCTTTTCAGTTGTCAATAACAAACTACTAATCGAAATTGGCTGATAATGCCACCATATGATAAATACATAAATATGTGAACCAACATAACAAAACAAAATTCGATAATTGAATGTACACAGTCCGCGAAAATTCAAAATTCACCTATTCTTTTGAACAGGCCTCGTTTTATAACAAAATTATGTAAAAGCAACAATCTGGTATTTAAAACTTCGTCATACCGTTTTCGAACAATTGAAATTCGTAAAGGAAAGTTTCGAATTCATGATAGGTCACTGGTGTGAGCGTAGAAAGTTATTTTTATTTTTAGATGCTATTGATATCCATCAATGGTCGTATGTCATATCCAATAAAAATGTCAACTAGATCAAGTAGAAAAGCATACGTGGGTAAATTTCCCAAGTACTTTTTTAAGGCGGCGCAGCAGAAAATCGATGGGTAAAGTTTATCAAGCATACGGGTTTATTTTTTTCTAAATAGTTGAAACTATGATCTATAAGATTTTAAAACTTTCAAATATTAGCTATGTATTTTCATGTTAAAGTAAATTTTAAAGACCCATAATCTAATTACGGTGTATTGTCCGATCTCCATTTGTCTACATAAATTGTTTTATTACAAGTTTCTGGTGCATTAAATTCAATTAAGAACTAAATGTTTTTGAAATATATTAAATGAGACATTAATATGAATTATCAGGAGTAGATTAATTAAATACTACAGTATTTGGAACTACTTTTTAAATAGTCCTACCCGAAAAGGCAATAACGGTGGTGCAATTTGATCACTGCTTTACTTGTTACGATTTTATTTAGGAGATATCAAGCTCTTCTTCTCCATCTTGTTCAGCTGTGTTCTCGCAAACGTAATACAAGGTATTGTGATGGGCTGTGCTGTTTTCCCCCCAAACATTTAAGTACGTGCTGCGGCGGCGCAGGAATACAAATTCATTCTATTCCGGTGGCATGTATACTAGGGAAACAAGGCCGTTTAAAGAGGCACTTTGTGGGCCGGCAGAGTGAGGATGACTGACGTAGCGTCTCTTACGCTGCACCAGTTGTCCTCGCGCCTGGACTTCAGTTCCACTTAACATCAGGTGGAGTAAGGTCATTTTCTGAGCTTAATTTAAAAAAAAAAAATACAACTACGATAAAATACCCAGTAATATTCTGTCTTCATAACGCTCGAAAAGCGAGCATAGCAGAACATTAAAAAAACGGATAGCAGAGCAAAAAAGAAAAAAAGAATAGAAAGCGGTCCAATACTTTGTATGCTATGGTGTGGTGTGGACACATCTTTACTTCTGACTAGACACACAAAATGGGAACCCAATGATACCCTTGATAGGATCATGGAAATTATGTGTGACAAGATTTCCCCTGAGTACATGTTCGAAAAGAAATTTATTGTCCCAACTAGGGACCAATGGAAACAGAGGCCAACGTCTCCAGGGAAAGACAGCCTAATCTGATACACCGACGGATCCAAAATGGTGTCGGGCACTGAAACAGGTATCATTAACAATGACTTCAAGCACAGTCAGAGTATGGGAAAATTCGCTACTGTATAACAGGCAAAACTTTCGGAATTCTCCTATGCGCTAAAAAGAACTTAGCATATTATAATCCTGACTGACAGCTAAGTCACGCTCAAGTCACTTATACCGCCTCAAATCGACTCTAGTCTTGTACTTGAAACAACGTGAGGCTTAAACAAGCTAGGTGGATACAACAGGGCGAGATTGATCTGGGTATTAAGCCACATGGGAATCTACGGCAATGAGGTGGCCGATGCACTTGCTAGAGAGGGCTCAGAGACCCCGTTGGTCCTGAACCGTAAGTACCACTGGCATCGAGCACAAGCACAAGGCCTTTAAGGACCACATCCAAAACAGGCATAATACTAATGGAAACAGCTACCCGGCATGAGACACTGAAAACCTTCATAGGCGAAGGCGCCCTAGGACGCAGTGAGATCATATGCGGAGGTGGCAATTTTCACAAGACAAGTAATTCAAACACTACCATGTGTAAATGTGTTTATAAAACAGCCAGCAATTGGGGATTCCGAAAAAAGTGCGCTTCCGCCTTCGGCCTAATCGTCATAAAAAAGTACAACAGATATTTTGCGGACATTATGTTGTAACCAAGTTAGTGTTAAATGTAGACAATGTCAGGGTTGCAAAACTAAAAGTTTGAAATATTTAGAGTTTAATAACGATTTTCTTCTGTGGCAACACTTTTGTAAACAGCTGATCTGAATGTCTCTTGTGTGAAATTTGAAATTTAATTAAATAATTAGTCATTGTACTTCGACGTTGCATCCTCTTAGATTTATATTCACAAGGTAGTCCACTCTTCAATGTACCAGGCATCCAACACATATCTAAAAGAAAGAGCTATCTAAAAGAAATTTTATTAAAAAAAACATAAAACGTTACCCATAGTATAGACACAGGCGCCATCTAGTGAATACCAACCGAGTGCACGAGTTTGTCACCCGCGCTGTCATCGTCATTCGCTTTTCGTGATCGGGCATCCGCACATCGTTACCCTAAAAGTGTTTTGTGTAGCAAAAAACTATGTGCAAAAGGAAGCATGGATAAATCATTATATACGCATGTGGAAAAACTACGTAAACGACGATCGCCAAGTAAATCAGGTCAGTTAGTGTTTTAAATATTACATTTTCTCGATGTTATAATTAAATTACAAAGACAAACAATTTTTTTTAAACTATGTGATTCGTTAGCGAATATACGACTCAGAACATTGAGAGACACGTGAGACATTCAAAGTAGAAACGTTATTGAAATATATTTCATAGTACGTTTCCTTCTTAATTTCGATTAATACTTTTGCTAGTGCCTTTGTGGTTACCCACATGTTGTGACTTTTTCACTATTTATCGATTTTCAAGAATACATAAGACATTTAGCTTTTTTAAATAATAATAAAAAGTAAAAACACATAAGTAGTACCGTGAAGTGATTACGGTCAGTGCTAGTATGAAATCTAGTATCGTGACGAGATTACGATCGATATTACGGGTACCTACCCTTATGTAGTACCGTGACGTGATTACGGTCAGTGCTAATATGAAATATAGTATCGTAACGAGATTACGATCGATATTACGGGTACCTACCCTATGCTGTGACGCGATTACGGTAGTCTATTCTTCGGTCATTCCTTCCAAATGACTCTTTGTTTGCACGAGGCAGTAGTTACCTACATTCTATTTTTTTTTTTTTACTAATCTTTTTATTGGAGTGTTTTTTTGTGTGCAAGTGATTTCTACAACATCTTACAGTTCCGTTTTACATACTGCACACTTATGTAGTACCGTGACGTGATTACGGTCAGTGCTAATATGAAATCTAGTATCGTGACGCGATTACGATCGATATTACGGGTACCTACCCTTATGTAGTTCCGTGACGTGATTACGGTCAGTGCTAATATGAAATATAGTATCGTGACGAGATTACGATCGATATTACGGGTACCTACCCTTATGTAGTACCGTGACGTGATTACGGTCAGTGCTAATATGAAATATAGTATCGTGACGAGATTACGATCGATATTACGGGTACCCACCCTATCCTGTGACGCGATTACGGCAATTATATTCCTCGGTCATTCCTTCCAAATGACGCTTCGTTTGCGCGAGGCAGTACCTACATTCTATTTTATTTTTTACTAATCTTTTTATTGGAGTGTTTTTTTGTGTGCAAGTAATTTCTACAAAATCTTACAGTTCCGCCTTACATACTGCACACTTATATAGTACCGTGACGTGATTACGGTCAGTGCTAATATGAAATCTAGTATCGTGACGCGATTACGATCGATATTACGGGTACCTACCCTATGCTGTGACGCGATTATGGCAATTCTATTTTTTGATCATTTCTTTCAAATGACTTCGTTTGCGCGAGGCCTCTCGCCTATCACAAGGCTTATTTATTTATTTATTTATTAGGGAAACAAACAATTACGTAACTTATTCAATTTTAAAATATACATAGAACACAAATCAGCAAAGTTTCCACAAAAAAAAACAATCACATAAGTACGTATCAATAACATGCGCAAGAATTCAATTCAATAGTAATAATGTATATAAATTCAATTTGATTAAATTACAATTATAAAAAAGCAATTAATTAATAAAAAATAAAAGATTACTAATAAAAATATAGGTACCAAATTAAAACAATGACTAATAAAATTACTTCAAAAATAAGTTAAAAATTTTAGAATAAATTAAAGTAAATTAAAGTTACTAATTCAAACCTTAAAAAAAGGGCTAATAAATTTTATGAGTACAACAAATCTCTCATATGTTTCTTAAATATCGTTACATGCTTACAATTAAATAGATCAACCTCAATGAATGACTTATAATACATGGTACAGGATTTAAAAAGAAAAGTATTACTTACGTAATTGATTTCAGCCAAAGGTATCGAAAACAGTTTCAGAGAACGAGAACTTGTCCGAGGCCATCTCAAAAAGATATTCTCAAGAAGAAATGGAGAATCAGCGTTATTATTTAAGATCTTTTAAAGGAAGATTTGATCTCTCTCCGTACGACGATCTTTTAGTGAATGGGAATAAGAAACTGATTGGTTAAAACGCAAAGCTTTAAAATTAAGGTGCTTAACCATTTTATTCTGGATCTTCTCAATAGCATCAATATAAATTTGATATTGAGGATTCCATACCGTCGATGCATATTCCAAAACGGAACGCACATAGGCGTTAAACAATAGTGTAAGCGTGGAGCACTGTTTAAATTCTTTGCTAGTCCTAAGCACAAATCCAAGCATCCGGAAAGCTTTAGTTGTAATATGGTATATATGTCTATTAAAAGATAACTTACAGTCTAGATAAACTCCTAAGTCTCTCAACTCGGTCGCTCTCTCAATGGGTTCATTATTTATATGATAGTCAAATTTAATCGGATTAGGTTTACGGGTAAACGAGATAGTATTACATTTTTTTGAATTGAGCAGGAGATGATTTTCATTGCAATACACTAAGAGGTCATTAAGATCATTTTGAAGCAAAGCGCAGTCAGAGGATGAATAAATATTTCTAAAGATTTTATATCATCGGCATAAATTAGAACTTCTGAATGCTTCAATGCAGTAAATACGTCATTAATAAATATGTTAAAGAGAAGTGGACCCAGATGAGAGCCCTGAGGAACTCCTGATGGCACAGGGACAAACAATGAACAGAAGCCCTTAATTGTAACAGCCTGACTTCTCTCTCTCTAGTAGGACTCAAGCCAACGCAATAAGTCCCCGTGTATACCGATTCCACCAAGTTTCTGTATCAATATGTCATGTGAAATTTTATCTAATGCCTTGTGTAACTTCTCCGCCTCACCTAAATCTCTACCCTAGTCTACCTTATAATACATACACACATCATCGCCGCCTTTGCCCTAACTTAACTTATTATCTAATTCTTAAAACTATTTAACCTAATTTATCTACAATCTAATGGTTGTGTCTGGAGTTTTGTAGAGTGTGTAGTGTTTGTATGATGATGGAACCTTAGCATAGCTTAATTCTATTTGCAGTGAATTTTAGTCAAGCAATGTAATATTATAATAAATACTATTTTGGCCAGATCGTCTAGTGAACCCTACGTTGTTAACCGCATTTAAGTAACTCAAGTTCTTTCGTGAAAGTTTAGTTATTGGCTTATCCCTGTGTTAAATTATTTTCTCCTGACCTAATTACCTACCAGTCTATAAATCATATCATAGATATGTGTAGCCTAGCAATGACTCCGTCTGAACTGTGACCTAAATCCTTCACTGCAGCTGCGGGGAAGATTTGTAACCACTCAAAGATAATCAGATGATAGCTTAGCTTGTAGGTATTATTATTTATTAACAATAGCATGATACATAAGAAGTCTTGTGCAATTTACGGGCCCCAACCGCCGCCCTATAGCGTGCCTTTCATTGTTTAACTATGGCTCCGTCACATTGGCTTTAACTTTAATTATTAGCTTGTGCCTTTAATTCCTTAAAACTGAGAATTTACATCTCTCCTCAAAATTTAATTTCATTTTACATTATGAACTATGTGTTAGCAATTTAAATTCTTATTATTCCACATAAATCAATAGAGTTTATCTCAAGGCTTGCTATCATCCAAATATCCTTTTCACATTAAGAACTTAATTATTCAATGCAATAACTTATGTCTTACGATATCACTTATTGAACAGAGGTGGGTAGCCAGCATTCAACCGGACACACTTATTTCTCTGATTATTGTGTCTATTATAAAGAGATCACAATGTAAAAATATTAACTGACTGTCCTTTTGTCTTATTAGAAAATTAATATTCAGTTCTATAAAGGGTGGATAATTTATTCAAACCCCACTTCAGGCGGTGGCTAAAATAGAATGCTATTAATACAGGTAAAATTACTTTTATTTACTCTTGGTATTTATTATACAGGTCTCATAAAGTTCCAATATAACTACATTGGAATGGCTGCATTGGCAGATTATCACATCTTAAGTTTATTAAAGGATTTTTGATTTATTCTATATCCTACTCATTTAGGAAGTGAACTTAAATAGAATACTATCATTTGAAGTAAAATTACTTTGGTTCACTCTTAGTGTGTATTATACAGATCTTATAAAGTATCAATATAACTACATAGTATGGGCTGCATTGGCAGACTATCACATCTTAAGTTTATTAAAAGATGTTTAATTTATTCAATATCCTTAACTTTTAGGAAGTGAACTTAAGTTAGTTATTTTTCCATTAACTTCCACCCCTGTCTCTCAGACTGAGTGGTTAATTTGATAGACTACCAAATCATAGTTAGTATATTTTTTAGTAGGTAAGTAAATCAGGTAGTTAATTATCCCTGTTAATCAATGAATCAATTACATTTAGAAGTTATCTTTCACTCACCTTAATAGGCATAAAGCAGACTGTACTAGATATTAGTCTGATTGGTTTAGATTGTTCCCATCAAATATTTCAATGTTTCATATTATTAGAAGTAAGTACTTACATATCTTAAGAGGTCTTTAGACCATTAAGGCGAACTCAAATGGTATAAGTAGACTGTATTATCAGGCTAATTAGTAGGTTGTTATCAATCAACTATTTCTATGTTTCATAATAGTAGGAGCTCATAGCTTTTAAAGTCTTACTGTGGATTCGCAGCTTCAACGACCCAACCAAGTTCTAAACTGGTTTCAATTGTTTAGTAAGTATGCCTGTTTGGTCATTTCAGTATTAGAAATTAAACATCACAGTACAGCTATGCTTATTTGCTATAACTTTTAGTATTTTTCTTGTAATAGGAAACCAGTCTAGACCTTTTAGGTATTCCAAAGTAATGATGGTACGATATTATCATACTTCTGTTAATTATTTAAAATGAATAATTAATTGGTAACAACTTTAGGAAAACAATTAGAATTTTATCGGCCTACGGTAACAGATTACATGCCTAGATAGGACCCACATCACTTCATCGTAAATTTTATTTAGCACCGTAACTTAATTATCCCTACCTTATTAGTCTGAATTAATCCAGCCTGGCCCCGCGGCCCACGTACCTAGTTTATGTACGCACAGCGTGCTCACACCGTGTTGTCCCTCCACTTCCTCATAACAATTATATAGAACCGCCTACCTATAGATTCCTACAGCTTTCCTCATTTGAAATGCCTATATTTTGTCGAACTAACAGTCCCTACTTGTGTACTTTGCAATCTACGCCCAAGCCACATTTAACTTAATTTCGTGGTGAGTTGTGTAAGCCGAGTCGCCCCTGCAAGCAACAGACTTCTAAATGGACTATCAATCGAGCCAGTATACTCAGAGTGTAAATCCTAACACTACACTGTGTGTAAGGAGGCGGGACGGTTTTGGACGGGGTTGTACGTGCCTACCTCCAGCTAATTGGTGTCTGACCTATCTTCAATTTTCACTAGGGAGACAACTGTCTCTCCCCCGTTAGTCTCTCGAAGATAGTGTATTATTTAGCGTTTTAATAGATAACGCCGGCATTATTGAATACAGCCAAATGCCTCCAGACCGAAGCCTGTTGAAATCACGTTAGCTTTTGTTGGCACCGTTACCCGTGTCCACTAACGTGATCCAGAATACTTCATTCTGTTATAGTTATTCGAGTCGCGATAGCAAGAATTTTACTCTAATATTCACTTCTATTTCACAACCAATGTTAGTTAAAATCGCCACTCGAATATCACTTAGCGCGCTAAAAGGCTCAGACGCTCGTTTTCCCGTATGAGTTTTACCGTACTCTTAAATCGGACCACGCCTCCGACGTCTTAAAATTGAATGCCCGCTAATTTTCCTCCCTTTTCCCAAGCATCTTAACTTTCGCGCCACGCGCGCCTAACATCCCTCTCCAACATTCCGCTTTTCCTCCTCTCAACCAATCGCTAGCTGTTTCCCGATGCGCCTCGCCTTCGCGTCGCTTATTATTTGTTATACGCGAACTTCGCGTTGCGCCACGTGGAGATAACATCCTACCTCTCTTTCTATCTTTTTCCTCACGCTCTCAACCTCTTCCTCAACCTCTCGCTTTCTCATTGCCGCCGTTCGCCGCGCAATTCTAAAGTTTTTCCATAATCCAACCAAATCTCGTCAGATAGCCAATATTACATGTTTGAATATCTAAATGTAGCCTTCTATTAACAATTCCCTCTCAATAATCATCCACTTAAGCCAATAATCCTGTGTTTTGTGAAATTATAAAAAGTTCCGTATTCCGACCATAGGTGGCGCCCGCCCGTATGTGCACCGGCTTGCCAATTTACGCCTATGTTACAAGGCCACACAGAGCAGTCCCCGCGAAAATCAAAATAAAGATAAAGCCCATTGCCAACCTAACACGAAGCTCAAGTAAATAACTCACGCTAGACGGCGCCTATGTCGCAAGGGGCGCACAGAGCAGTCCCCGCGAAATTCAAAATAATGGTAAAGCCCTAGTTCACTGACCATTATTCTGAACTAGTTTATTATTCCCTTTTCATGCTTATTATATTAATGGTGCTACGCAATAATATTTATTTTAGTGCTACTATAAGCATCCCGAAAGTGAGTCAATAATTTCTTGTATATTTGGTAACAGGAACTATTCGTCTACTATTTTTTTATTTAAAAGTCTATAATCTATTACGATTCTCCACTTTTTTTCACCGCTACTGTCAGCTTTTTTCGGAAGTAATAATAATGGAGAAGACCATTCGCTGGTACACTCTTCGATAATATCTTCTTCTAACAATTTACCTACCTGTTTTATTAACTCAGCCTTCTGAGCGTGCGGTATTCTATACGGTTTGACATAAACAGGAGACGCGTCATTTTGCAGTTTAATGTTGTACTCGTATAAGTTTGTAACGGATAGCTTATCACCCGGCATATGAAAGATATCTGCATATTTTGCACATATTTTCTCAATAGACCGTCTCTCTTCATCACCAAGATATGTTTTTAATTTAAGAAAATCGAATAGTTGTTTAACCCTCTCGACAGATTTTCCCTTTTCCGTATCAAAAGAGCATACGAAATAATCCGAGTATTTTCTAATTTTCGGGCTAAAGTTATTTAATTTTACATCTTCTTCCCGTGTGTTTAAAAATCGCACCGGAATCTTTTTCCCGTCTCCTACGTTTATTATGAGGTGACGTAAACCTGGTGTTGCGCTGACCCTGAAACCTATTCGAGTTATAGTAGGCACGACCCCGACCTTGCTGACTCGTCGCGTTGTTGTTACGTGACTTATTATATTGTTGATGATAGTTTTTATTTATCTTTTCAAATCGCTGGTTCGAAACATAGTTAACATAATTGTTTATTGGTGGTTTCACTACCGAGTCTTCTTGTTCTAAGGCTATAGTTATTGCCTGCCTAACTGTGCTTACGGACCTAGACGTAACTATAATGCTTGTACGAGCATTGTTTAGGCCGTCAGCGAAACGCTTGATAGCCATTTTTTCATTAATCGGCTTTAATAAATTATATGCCGACTCGTCTCCATTAGCCTGTGCTGTACTTAAATCGTTGGACATTTTTTCGATTTCACTACCAAACACTTCTATGGTCTTGTTTCCTTGCCTACATCGTAGCATTCGGTCTAAAATGGCTGTGTATGATTTAATCGGAATTAAAACATTTTTTATATCTTTTATTAGGTCTGCCACAGACACATAAGACTTATTAATTTTTGTTTTAGCACTGCTAGAAAGACGAGTTTTTAAAACAAAATTGATTAACAGAGGCTGGTCCTCGTTTCTAAGGGTACTACTATAATACTCTATTCCGTCTATTAGTTGGTTAATTTGCGTTTCGTCGCAATCTACTACTGGGAGGAGCGTGAGCGCGACTTTTAGATCGAACGTGGCCATGGTTGTGATCGTTTCTGAATGATGCGGGTTAACGAGTGACTCGATTTCCTCAAAATTACATAAAAACGTTGACGATATTGCTTTTGTTATTTGTAATTCTACAGCATCTATCCCTTTTTTACATAAGTCTGCAGATATTTGTTCAAAAATATTTTTAATTTCCTTTGCTCTTAAAAACTTATTCTGCCCCTGAGCGGAATAACGTTTGTCCTTACTTAATTTAATAATAGAGTCTCTAATAGCCTTAAGCTCACTCAAGAGTTCTGACAGGTTTGCCATGAACACACTTTAGAAAAAAAAAAAAAATCACTCACACACACACATAGATTCTTGGTAGCATAGTTATATTAATTCGTGCTGGCTTACATGTTCTGTGCTGGTCCAATTGCCCGTCGAACCGCTCTGCGTTCTACCTCTTCTAATAGTCGTGCGTTGAAGTAACGTAGCAGCCTAAGTACTATATAGCCCGCTAGTACAACGACGATGGTCAGTAAAAAGATCTCTGAAAGTTGCATCCCAACGGCCAAGGGAGTTGATGCTGCCGCCGATTGAGTTGGTGATTGACTGACAATAATATTGTCTTTAGATTGTGGGTTTCCCATAGTTAAACAATTTTGGCTTACAGTTTTTCTTCTTATTTCCTTCGTCCTTCTTGTAGGCCCGTGTAGCACTATTTTCCTGATATTTTGTAGACTTCAACTAGCGATTTCGCGGCGCGGACTTGTGACACCATGTCACGGTCGCCATGTAATGGCGTTGGGACGGAGACCCGAAATGAAACAATGTCTTGCGTTGAATCAATTCTCTTTTATCCTCTAGTGTATCATCTTAAATACTAATTAACATCACATCTATACGTGACTAGAGGAAGGACGCCTTGTCAATCAGGAAGACCTTAATTATCACGTACTATTGAGTACGTGCTGATAGTGTAATTCACTATATCACAGAATCCTAATTAATATAGTGCTTACCTATCTATGAACCAATCGTCACATGCAATTAATAGAAGAACTCGATCTATTAGATAAAGTGACAAAGAGATTCTGTATCAATCCGTCATTAGGAACATGTGGTGGTGGCACTCGATGCGGTAATTCCTAATCTCTGTCCCCCCCCCCCGCGCTCCTCCCGCGCCCGCGACGTGATCCCCTTCAATAGCTCTTAATATAAATGATTAAGATAGATAATACAGTAAATGGAACTATCTTGGCACAATGCATGACATTAAGTGTAGCAAGAGAGTCGGTACATTAATTAAAGTTAGCATTTGAATGGCCCCGCGCCGCGCCGCTGCCCGATGGCGCCGCGCCGCCGCTGCCCCGGCGCGCGCATTTCTCGCCAACAAATGAAATAGTTCCCGGCGACTTTGGCGCGGGGACTTTTTTCTTCTGATTGAACATCTGTACCGACTACACACTAACTTCGCCAATTTAAGTACGAATGCCGCAAAAGTTTTTTTGAAACATTTTCTTCCTTCACTAAATATACTTTTGCGTCGTCTTTGACAGCACAAAATTCCTAGAAAACTCGGTGATCGAAAAGACACACGAAAAGTTTATTTAATTTAACGCTTCAGCCCGTTACAGGAGCCTCCGTTACAAGTTAAGCACTATATAGTTATACATATTACAATGCCAACCGGTTAAATACAAACATGAAGTTATAAATTCTGATATTCATGAAATACGTAATTAATTTAATGTATGTATTATGAGTGTTTAACAGTTTAGCAGCTAGCGGTCCCCGGCCGCCCCGGTGCCCTGGCCGCCCCGGCGCCCCGGCGCCCCGGCCGACAAAGCCTTCGTTTTAATTTGGAAATGGATCTGCCGCGGGTGTCGAGGCGTTGGACTCACTTGCAACGACCTAAATACACCGCACTTACTCATCATTCAAAACAACTACATATAGGTAGGTAGTTTCAAAACCAAATCGAGCAAGTAGGGTGTTTGAAGCACTCAAAAGAAGAGCACGTCGCCCAACTCGCAGACGCTGCGTAATGGGAATTTCAGTTTAAATTACAGAGTGCATTCGAGCGGGACATAGCTCAAAGCTAGAGCACAAATTAAATAATGACGGTTCACGAGACCTCATGCGTTTTGCGTTTTTGAACTACAATGACAATCAGTAATTGTTAATCTAGATCAGCACCAGTGCTTATACCAGTGAGATGTCACGTGACCCCGTTGGCCGCGCGCCAATAGGCCCCGTGCTCAGATCCCCCCACTGCCCCAACAACGTAGTACACGAATACCCGAAAGAAGCAGAAAATAAAGATAAATTTGTGTATTACCATAAAGGAGAGAACTCCATTTAGTAATACACGTTCTACAGAATTTAACCATGAGAATAGACGCTGATCTACGTCGCCATCGATTCATTGATATTGCTTTGCTGACTGATGCCAAAGTGTAGAGAAACATATTAGAGCTTAAAGGAGTTGGCCTGGTCAAACGTGACAGATTATAAACCCAAACTTAATAAACCCAAGTCGCGCCGCGTCGCCGCCGCCCCGCCGCCGCCGCGGCCGACCGCCTGCATTCCAATAAACGACAATGTTGATAAACCGCAAGCTGGGCGCGCGGCGCGAGGGTGGTATTACCCCGGGCGAGCCGGCCCAATGCGTGCTGCAACGCAGCGTGGCAAGTTTAGTAGTTTGTGCTTCTTAAACTTCATTAAGTTTTCGGTTCGCTCATTCAGCCAGTGTCGAGTAAGAGAGATAATCTTTCTAAATAAAACTAAGTAGGTAAAACCTATTTAGCTACCTACTTGTTGTTTTGGCGTGTTTGTAATTGTTAGGACAAGGATTGTATGAAAGATTTTGTTTGGCAATTCGTCCCGAATTGTTGTCCCGGCTGTTCGCGTGGAGGGGACGCTACATTATAGTAGCAAATATTTTCTTTGCATGTAGATGATAGTAAGTGATAATATTAATGTTTAATTGTAAATGATATTGCCACAAACCACTTGAGTTTCTGAGGTATTCACGGAAACATGGACTTCTTGAGAGAATTTGAATTTAAAAGTGAAATATTTATATATTAAAAATATTTTTAAACTGTTTTTTTTTTTACCGACACTCGTGCACGTTCACGAACATTTAACAGTTAATAATCCGACATTACTTATTTCACATTAATAATTGACAAAACACAAAAGGGATTGGGTAAAGTCGGCATTTGAAATTGTTGCAATTTCCTTCCTAAGATAAAACAAAACTGCAGACAAATCATTGGTGCAAGTAACGAGGGGTGTCACCAAAATCCGGGTGTCCGCGTTTTTTTCGGAATTACGATAAATTAACATTTTGATGATGTCGCTAATCAAAGCATGCGGCAGACTCAAACAATACTGATATATTTTTTCATATATTCCAAGTAATAATGAAACTATATTAACTGATTTTTTTAACTTCATCTTATGGCCGTTCACTGATGGACGAAAGCTACCGTATATAGTGACCGCTGACCATCCCGGTCTTGGGTACTATCTTTCGTTCCAAAACTAAAACACAAAAATATATTTCATCGGAATGCTAAACCAAAGAGACAGGCAGTGCCTAAGTCCTCGAGCAGTGACAAGTTAAGAAGTAAACATCACAGTTTCAATTATTATGACTAATTATTATTATTTCGTATTATCTTGGAGGAGATTAATAAACGAAATTATATTTTCAAAGGTATATAATATATCTACAACGCTGTCGTTACGTCCCTGGTGTTTAAGGTTTAAAAGAAATATACTTTTAATAGGAACATTCGGATTTAAGGAATAAGCAGCGGGGGCGCTGGCGATGGCGCCGCCGCGGCAGATAATTGTCGCATAGATTAAGAGCTCCGTGATTTGCATCTGGGAGTTCCTCGTTTATTTCACTTTCTCGAAACTGTTATATTTTTTAATTTACAATGTGTTCACAGTTACTTCAGCCTAACGATTACACGCTTATTATAAATGTACAACACACTGTATACTTATACAGTCGTTGTTTTTCACATCGCTTTATATTTTTGCAGCTGTTAGACGTGTTCATAGAAGGAACAAAGTACATAATAATATCATTTGTCCGAACATCCGCAAATAAACTCATATAACGCATTCTGTGTTTATATCGGATGGGCACATCGGGCGGCGGCTGTGGCGACTGTGGCGGCTGTGGCGGCCTGAATGTCATCATTACAGACACACGAGTGTTAAGACAACGCGTTAGTGTGTTTGGCAACTTCTCGTAAAAAAGAACAGGACACAGTCACGAATGGCCGACTCACTGGGGTACCTACATGTGAAATCGATCGATCAAACGAAGCATTACTCCGGGCGGGCGGCGCTAGCAATGGATGTAGGCAGTTAACATCTGTTAGTTACGCCGAATCCTCGGCCTAAGGTCGCGTTTCCTTTTAGGAACTGTAATTGGTAATGAATGGCCTCCCGCCCGCGCCGCCGCACGCCGCGGCGCTAATGCCTCTCCGGGGCTCCCTTTGTTCCCGATTAATCCAATTCACTGGCATCCGCAATACATTACTGAAATTTCAGATGAACGTTCCAGAGATGCATTTGGCGATACGAAACAACAGCCATCTGTCTCGGGTCGCCGCCCGCGCCGTGAGCCGTTGTCGTTATCGTTCAAGTAAGGTTTTCTCATCGGAAAACTTCTTTATTGGGCCCAGATATTTTGTTTCAGAAAAACGTTCAACTTTCCTTTTATCGAGCCTTGCGAATAATACTTTATTGGAGTGAAACTTGTTGTAAATCCTTTTACGATATTAAAAAAAACCATTTAGATCACAGCGACTGTCGCGAGGTCCGTTATAATATTAAATAACGTGTCGTCTGGAGTTGTCGGCGATCACCCACCGGCGTGAAATCGAGAAAGTTTATTTGTAGTATATTGCTCGTAAGCCGGCGGGCGGTTAGCGCTTGCCGAAGAGATCTGCATCTGATCTTGGGAACGAGAGGCCACTCTCCACTGCCTTTTCTATAAACCAACTGTCATTCCAGATATTCAATTTAAGTATTCCAGTACTTAAAGCATATAATACACCAAACTTAACAATAATTACAATTATATTTGTCTATTAAGCATGGCAAACACGTTTAGCCAATGAAAGTCGGCGACAGCAGACAGCGCTTACAGTACCTATATGTATGATGCAGAGTTTCATACTTCACTTGTGCAAAACATCTTTCGCCCTATCTGATCAATTTTTAAACGACTTTGAAATGTGACATCAACACGGTCGCGTGTTCACAATTCAGTGATGCACCGCACATGCTCTATTTTAGTGAGTCCCTGCAACAACACATCAATGGAAGCGCGTGTCTGCTCCAAATGGATCAATGTTTGTGTCATCAATCATGGTTTCGAAATGTTGATAAAGTCATGAAAAACCAATTTGTACATATTTTGACGGAGTAATAACAGACTGAGAGAATAACAAAAATAACAGGTAGCAACTATAACATATACAACCATTTGGGAAAATTCACAGCATTGAAGTCGCAGGACCGCAGTTGTTATTCAACAAAGCGTTATATCCTCGAGATAAGAGGACACCAATCAGCTAATCTCAATTGCCGGTGTCGCGGGGAGGGGCGGGGAGGGGCGGCGGCGGCGGGCTCACGACACCGGAGCCGGACACAAACAGTCGATTAAACGAACACGATCGAAAGGGTATGGTCATAGTAGAATAAAAGAAGTATGGTATCTTCATACACACCCACCGAGCGCAGCTTGTATGTGAGCGCGGCCGAGCCATCCCGTACGTACGCGTCGTCGCACGCTGTGTGCGTGCGACGACGACGACGAGATTATTGATGCTAAATTGCTAACGATGCCAGTCGCGGCTGAGCCGTACGTAATGCCGCGCGCGCCTGCATGTTTCGACGTAGTACTATTATTTATTCTGTGCTCGGGGGCCAAGTCAGCGTACTTGTTTTATTCTACTATGGTTTGGTGTAGTGGCAGTGTCTCATTTCTAGATATAATTTATAAAGCCAGTCAAGCGAGAGCTCGGGTTAGTTGTGTCAAGTCAACGCTTGCAGAAAGTTCTGCATACAACGTGTAAAAAATAAGCAATAAAATTTGACATGTTTAGTGACAACTGTTTTTTTCACAAGTAATAGGTAGTTGAGAAATTTATATTTTTTAGACAAAAAGGAGCTTAAGTTTGACGGGGTACAAGCGTGCGTACAAAGGTCACTCATCCGGCACTGCGCTTGCGTTTGTCAATCAATAACAAAATAGGGTTGTACAAAATGTACATCACACTGAAGTAAAAAAAAAATATTCACCACATTTAATCATGATCTGAAGTCTTAACGAAACGAAGCAATAAAATTTAAGGGTGTAAATATACCCTATTTACACCCTTAAATTTTATTGCTTATGTTTTTTACACGTCGTAAAACGTCGTACAACGACAGTGAAATAACAGTTTATATAAGTATTATAATATTATGTAGTAAATAAAAATTATGATAACATAGAAATTGGGATAAATTACAAATTCAAATCTAAAATTCCTTAAAAAATATAAGTGATAATAATAATTGAAGTCAAATAATTGTATTTAATAAAATTTTAATGTACACTCTTCCAGCGCAGTCTAAGCTACATAACCTTTTTTAATTAAATCTAAGAACCTAGGAAGGTTTGAAGATAAATATCAACTTCAGGAATTTCTTTAATTAAAATATTGTACAAGCGTGAAAAACGAATCACCGGCAAGGAGCCGCATCCCATTCTGGTTCTGCAAAAGATTAATTTAAGGCAACCCACATGCGTGCCGTGCTATTCTGGCTGAAACATTAAAATCTGTTAACCGTCCTGTAATCCGTAGCGGTGAGAGAATACTTACTACCTACCACCCCCTCTCTTCCCTTGGGTGTCGTAAAAGGCGACTAACGGACTAAAGACTGCACATACATCTAACAACATAGCGATGTAGTGTAAGCTAACAGTTTCGGTGATGCGTCTCGTGGAAGCTAACAAGTAATAGGCATTCGTGAGTTCTGGCGCATCAACTGGCCTGGTTTTAGCCCTCGCTGGGATAGTTCAAATCGTTTCCAAACCTAAAAAAAGCAAAAACAACTTTTTTTCTTAAGTCCTTCATTAATTTTTTCTTAAGTTGGTTTTTTTTTCGGAATAATTGCAATTTAATAAACAAACACCCCCCAATAAACCCGTTTTTTTTACATTTTTCAAAATTTCCAAAAAAGGTACAAGCCGATTTTCAAAATTCAAACGCTCACACATATCTCGATAAATTTCTCAACACTTGGTACTATTTCTATCTCGATCCTTCTAAAATCCTCGAAGCTATGACTATAAATACGTCTCAAGCGATTTTTAAGTCAATCACATCAAGTTATTTAATTTATTTGTTTATTTACACATAATAGTACATAGTAAATCTCGCGACAACCTTTTATATTATATAAATTGTGTAATGACGATATAAGTTGATGGTAAAAGTTTTAAAGTAAAAGTTTTTTTTTTCTTTTTAGCGTATTTAAATAAAAGCTTGTTTTTTTAAGTGTTTTTACTTTTAATTTATTTTTACTTTTTAGTTATCCCTGTAACGCTAGCATGCGCAACACGAGATATGTCGCGGACGAGAGACGACAAATCATTTTAAGCTGTCATGTTAAGGTTTGTAGACAAAAATACCACAGTTTATGCAGAAACTACTATTAAGTCTATTTTTGACATATTATGTAGAGTTCTAAGCGCATCCATGCGTCTCTAGTGTCGATAGGCATTAGAGATAAATGAATAAAACACGAGAAAACGGGTCGAGAAGAGTTCTCGCGAAGCGCATGCTAGTCCGGCGGGACACGTTTTTCATCTGTTCATCTCACTGAATACAAATATTTATGTATACAAAACTTATTCACGTCCACCAAACTACCGCCACTCACCACCCATCAAAAACGGTCCACCCATTAAGACGAATAAAAGTCGACGCGTTTGTGTCGCTTAATTACCTACTGAGTTCCTATGGCCACCTTCCAGCTCCATCATCAGACCCTAGTTACTATCTAGCACCAAAGTACTCGTAAAGACGAATCAAACGAGCCCATACTCGATGGGGTTATGTTGTTTAATTACTGAGTTCCTATGACCATTTTTCAACTCCATCATCACACCCTGGTTACCATGTAGCACCAAAGTACTTGTCAAGACAAATCAAACAAGCTGAGACTTGATGGGGTTGCGTCGTTTCTTTACTGAGTTCCTAGGACCACCTTCCAGGTCCAAATCAGATCATACCCTGGTAACCATCTAAAACCAAAGTACTCGTTAAGACGAATGAAACTAACTGAAACTCGATGGGGTTGCGTCGTTTCATTACAGTTGAGTTCCTATGACCACCTTCCACCTCGAACATTAGACCCCGGTTACCATTGAAAGGCAAACTACTCGTCAACACAATTCAAACGAGCCCAAACTCGATGAGGTTGTGTTGTTTCATTGCAAAGTTCCTATGGCCACCTTCCAGCTCCATCATCAGATCAGCACCATGTCATCATAATATTGCATTGTCACGCGATTTACACATGTATGCAAAATTTCAGCTCAATCGGTAACCAGGACGTGGGTCAAAATTAAGTTGCAAAATTCCACCTTAACAAGACATACATACCTACATAGCAAGTTAAATAAAAGCTTGTAAAAAGCTTGAAATGTGGGTACCTCATGAATTGAGTGCAGCAAACTGACAAACGCGCGTCGACTGCTGCGTTACTTTATTCAACCGGAACAATAATGAAGGGATTTTAAATCGAATCATTACCTGTGAATAAAAGTGGATACTGTGCGATAATCGGAAACGCTCATCGCAATGGCTGAACCCTGGCGACCCAGCCAAATACTGCCGAAGCCAAATTTGACTCAAAAAAAATTGCTTGTGAGCGTTTCGTGGACTAGTGCCGGTGTCGTTTACTACAGATTTCTTAAATCTGGCCAGACGATTACGGTAGATGTCTATTGTCAGCAACTGCAAACCATGATGGAAAAGCTAGCTGCTAAACCACCGAGGCTGATCAATCGCTCTAGGCCACTGCTGCCTCAGGACAACGCTAGACCACACACTGCACAACAGACGCCTACCAAATTAGAGGAGCTTCAATTGGAATGTCTAAGACATCCACCGTACTCCCCGGACCTTGCTCCAACAGATTACCATTTTTTTCGAAATTTAGATAACTTCTTGCAAGGGAAAAATTCAACTCCGATGTGGCAGTCCAAACAGCCTTCAAAGATTTTATTGATTTTCGTCCGATTTTTTTTTTAGTAAAGGGATCAATTGTCAACTACCTAAGAGATTGCAAAAGTGCATAGATAGCAATGGTACATACTTTGATTAAATAAATATATTATGTTTAAAAAAATGAACTTTATGTTCCTCCCTTGAAAAATGACAATTTCATAACATGCAAAGACCTAATATTTAATGTAGAGCAGTTTTTTTTTGTTAGTTTCCATAATTTTATTTTCATGCCCAAGCTGGTTTTGTTTATGTTTCTTGCTACTATTAAAATTTCCAATCTGTACCACATTCTTGCTCAATATATTGTCTTATAACTTATAAGTTCTATTCTGTTCTTAGTCTTATTTTCTAACACACAAATCTTTTACGTCGTCACATACTCAAGTAATAAGCAACTAAATCAAGTCGCAATTTAATAAACAGCCAACCGTATGCGGAACACAAACAGGAAAACACAATTGCGGACATAATACACGAGATCTGTGCGCAATATCCCGGAACAGAAACCGCGCGCCGCGGCCGGAGCGTCCTGCGGCGCTGACCGCGCTGACCCAACGCGGGTTTCCTTTTGAAGGAGGGAATATTTTTGTCCTTCCCTAACCACAAAAGTTTAACATCATAGAAACTTTTTCTCCTTCCGGGTTTGGGCAAGATTTTCCCGCCTGGTTTATTTTAGATATTTGCCTTCATATCAAATCGCGGGAGTCGAGTTAATAATTCAAAAGTTCAGGCTTCTTTGGCGTGAGCCGTCGATTACATTACATTTTAATCAAAATTATACAAAAGACTTTGAAACGCGCTTTAATTATAATAACTCAACGTACCAAATTTGTTGACTGATCCATTGTTTTCATAGAAATTAATTTCTTGAAAATTTTATGGTCATGGTACAGCCCATATCTGATTACTTTTAAATTGTTTTTTTGTTGTTGAAAACTTAGTGTATAAAACTAGGTTCTCGCAGTTTTAATTACATCTACAGTAAATTATTGCTTTGAGTGGAACCTGTACCTAATTACCGGAGCGACCAAACATTTTTTTCTTTAAATGACGCAAAGTTACGCTATTCCTAAGTAAGGCTACATTTTATCGAGGCACTTCACTCCTCGGGGAATTCCAGATTCGACCTAATTCCACGCGGGCCTCTTCACCGAGTCCGTAGGCAGAAGTCGCTAATAAAATCACTGACTTTCGTAAAATCGCATCGAAATAAACTGAATGTTTAGTAAGTAGCAAAACTGTAGTAATAAAGCATCTTCGGCAGCAATAAAGAAACACAAATACGTGCCATGGCAATGCAGTAATACGCAATGCTGTGATGTCAACTCAACTCACGTCCACGCGATATAAGAGCATTTATCGTTCACAACTATCAGAACTTGTGAAGATAATTTATGAAGTTTCAGTATGGGTGCCCGCGCTGTCACGGTGCCAAAACTAATATGGCGGCGCGCGGGAAGGAAAGTGTCCATCCGAAGCCAAAGCGGCGAATGAAAAACGGGCCACACCGCCGCAGCTGCACAATGCCAACATTTTCACTTTTGTTTGCCGTTGCTTCCCAGGATTTATTGGCTTCCGTTTTTTCAGTACCTATTCCCAATGATATGAAAATAACAACTTATTGAAACAGAAACCACTACAATAATATACAACTTTTTTTAATAATAAAAATAATAACCACTAGCCAGATACCTAGCTAGGGTGACAGCCTAGGGTACATTTTAACAATATTGAATGCTGTAGCCGTGTCGCGTTGCGGTGAATAAATACTACCCCCCCCTCTCCCCCCTCTCCTCCCTTAGGTGTCGTAAAAGGCGACTAACGGTCTAAAGACTGCACATACATCCAACGGCATAGAGCGGCGTGAGGCTCATCACCTGTCACGCTGAGTACATGTGCGGTTGCAATTTTGTGAAAAGTGGACTATGGCAGAGGACTGCTTATGCGGTCCTTATTGCCTGTCTCTGACTAACCCTTCGGGGATAACAGTCCTGATTTTGTGTATGTGTGTGTGTGTGTGTCGGTATATTGTATTTACTCGTGTGTTTGTTTTAAAATATTGTATTATTTTTTCTTAATATTATGAATACAATTTAATAATACAGAAAAGCACAAAATTGCAAATGTTTTGTCATTAAAAACAAAATTGTAATCCTTGTTGATCTCTACCTCGCCCCGCACCTCACCTAATGTCTCACCAGATCCGCAGAATCACTTAAAAAGCAATTACAATCCGACAAATGGCTCGTCTCGACGAGGCTCGGGTAAGTTCATTAATACAGCAAGGCAGCAGCGAGTGCGGCCCTGGCCTATTCACAAACCTGACTTGGTCAACTCTCCTTTATTATGTCAAATCTTAAAGAGCCCAAAGGCGTGGTGCTGGCGCAGGCTGTCGTAATGATGTACTGGCTGCAGCTCCCGGCCGCGCCCGCTGCTCCCGAAACAAGGGGAAACCGCAATTTTGTCCGGGGCCTAGCTAATTCATTACACAAATTCAATTTACGAGGGAATAGACACTATAGGCAGCCACCTGTAGTACGAGTCGAGGGGCGCCGCGACTTCCCGTCGAGTGGTCCATGGTGACGGGGAATTGATATACTTATGGTGTTGCATGGTAATTGATCGCTACCTCAATTTGGTGGAAAACGCAATTGAGTACTTATCTGAAATGCGTGTTTCTTTCATGTTTTCATTAGAATTATAATATTAACAAGCGGCCGCTCGCGGTTTCATCCGCGTGGTTTGCGTTCCCGTAAAAATATCGGGATAAAAAGTATCCTATGTGTTAATCCAGGTTATAAACTATCTGTATGCCGAATTTCATCCAAATCCATTCAGTAGTTTTTACGTGAAAGAGTAACAAATATCCATACATTCTTACAAACATTCACGTTTATAATATTAGTAGGATTTCGTACACATTAATTCTGTATTTTTACGAAAATAAAGTTTTTATAAACCCAACTGAAAATCAGACTTTAAAAAAACAAGAAAAACATTTGTTTTGCCTTCAATGAACATGTGTGTGTAACTTAATTTCTAATTAATTCGCGGGGAGCCCGCAGGCAGCAGGCAGCGTGAATATTCAGCGGCTCGGCCTCGCTGCCACGCGCCCGACAGCCGCCCGACAGTCGCCCGAGAGCCCCGAGCGTGCATTTTACAGCCGCGACCTGCGAAAGCCGACGCCAACATCCGCTATTACTTTTGAAACTCGACTTGAACCTCAGACATCTCGTTTATGAACGTCATCAAACCACAGTATAAGTTGCGATAACTTATCTTTATCGCTCCTCGGCTTCCTTCAATAAGCAACGCTAAAAGCTTTCGCCAAGCTTCGGCCCACATCTGGACTTTAGCCTCCCACACCGGCGATAGCACACGGGGCAACGTTCTCCCCGTTCGGGATGAATTATATTGAGGCCGCCCACTCCTAAGGGTAAATAAAACAAAATGGTTTCATTAATTGGCGTCGGGTGTCGGCGGCGAATGTCGCAAGTCATGCGAATCATCCCGCCCTTTGTCACGTAATTGATCGAAAACAATTATTAACAAACAGACACAGGCGTGCGCAACTGCGCATCACGCCACGCGATCATGATCAGCGAAATGGCATGCCGCGGCGAGGCGGGCGGCAGTGCGGCAGGGAGGCAGGCGGCAGTACGACAGAGCGGCATCAGTGCGGCAGTGCAGCGGTGCGGCAGGGCGGCAGAGTGGCAGTGCAGCGGTGCGGCAGGGCGGCAAAGTGGCAGTGCAGCGGTCCGACAGGGCGGCAGAGCGGCAGGGCGGCATATCACGCGGTGTTTCGAGCAGCGATGTTGACACGAACCTATTGAGTATTACTCGTACCTACACGTAGTTGGGTATTTGTTGCGACTAAACCTTATACATATCGTTTGCATGGTAATTAATGCTGTACAGCCATTAGTGTCTCAGAGATAAAGCAGCCTGTCCGCTGCAGCGGCGGGCTCAGTGCCGGCCGCTGCGGGACCGCTGCGGGGCCGTTGCTGGCCGTTGCGGGGCCGTTGCGAGGCACTCTCGAATGCAAGTACACAGCGATACAAATAACGTAACTCTGCAGATCACAAACCTTTATTTTAAATAAAATTCTTGGTATGCTAGTAGCAGCAGCATGCTGATATACTTAATAAATACCTAATGAATATAGATGCAGAAATTCGAAATATGTATATTATGATCTGCACTCACTTAAGTGAAAACCAATTGAATCAGGATTCAATGAATTGGTTTTAACATGAATTAATCAAGAAGACTACTGAACAAAATAGTATACTGATCAAAGAGCATATAACAACGATGTTTTATAAACCGTAGTACTTAAATAAAAGCTGCTAAAAGTTGCTAGAAGTTGCTAAAAGTTGCTAAACTACAAATCATTATAAAACGTTGGTTTGCTATTTTTGACCTCCTGAATGTCGGACACGGGATGGGGCAGAAAATGTGGAAATATGGCCAAGGGCTGGCCTCATGTTAGGTGAGCGTGATGAGCGCCCGGTTATCTCTCGCCCGGTTCGCCCAGTCACACAATAACCCTGTCGCCCCAGTCGCCAAATAAAGTGGAGTTATTTGCACAGAAGCGGCCAATAATTACAAAAAAATTAAGTACGTTGTATTAGACGACAACCTCAGGCGGGAATCGAACCACGCACCTTCCGCATTCCGGGCGGCTGTCTTAACCACTTGGCTACCGAGGTCTGGTTTTCACCCGTCGAAATTTGTCAGTGCTTGATGCTTATGTTTTTTTGGTCAACATCGCTTCAAAAAAAATTAAACTACATAACGACAAAAGTTCTGCGACAAAGGGTAAGTCTGTAGCAGCAGTATACATATTAATCTACGTAAATCAGTTTAATATAAAATTATTTTAATTATAATTGGTATTAATAAATACGAGTAGCATCAATTCATTTGTAAACATTATTTGCATTAAGATTAAATTCAATAACGTAATAATTAAGTAATTTATATACAATGTGAATCTACTATTCGAATGCCTGAGCGCCATTCAATTAATTTCTGTTTACAATATAACTGGTTCTGTAATGTACCCGTGCGTGCGGTGCGTGCGATAGTTTGTGGAGCGGCGGGGCGGCGGCGGGGCGGCGGCGGGGTGACGTCACTTTATTAGCGAAAGTCCATTGATGGGACCGGCGGGTGGCGGCGGCGCTCGCAGCCCGCAACGAGCTCACCGCGTCGTCAATTGCGAGCTGGCTTGATATCTTTGACGTCACAAAGCACCCATGAGTGACGTCACGCCTGCCGCCCACCCGCTGTCAGTCTGATTACGACAGAGTAAAGCACGCTCCTCGCCAAACTAAACAAAATGTAGGGTTGCTTGCTACAACAAATAGGATTTGCTGTCTTTTAGCGTTGCCGTGGATAATCTCCGCGGGAGGCTAGTCTAGACTTCGCTACAAACTAAACATTATGTAAGTCATTCCAGGATATTAACAAACAACTCGGGACGATGTTACGTAAAATCCTCCTTCCATATTTTCAGTAGCGAGAGCGAAAACTGGGTACGTTAAACACTTTATAATATTTGTTTTTATCTGAGCCCCGCCTGGCCCGGCGCCCGACAAGATACAATCTCCGCGTATGATTGACGGATAGCTGTGCCCCGCGGCGCCGCGTGCTTGGAATGGAATGGAAAAATTGGAACAGCTTCAACGGGTAATGCCCAGAGGAAATACTTGCCATCACATTTGAGGACCCGCAGGGCCCAACAGGGCCACACGGTTATGTTGATAGAAATGAAACTAAGTGTTTTAGATAATAATAATAATTCTCAGCCCCGGACGATATTGGTTGATATCACCATACCTCACGATGGGAACCTCGTGAAAGGCGAGAAGGACAAGCTTAGTACCATGACTTGGCTCACGAGGTTGCCGCCATGTGGGATGTGGATTCAACCATTATTATACCGATAGTCGTTTCGGCAAACGGCCTTAAAGCTAAGAGCCATGACCAACATCTAGAGAGGCTCTCGCTAAACCTTCGGAAGGAAGCAGGGGTGGGCCTGTCACCCCACCACTCGATAAAAGTGTCAATATTTAGTTGGTATTGTTTTTATCATGACAATGCTGGCTGGGGTGACTCGTCGCCCTGTTGCTTTTTACGTGAGTATTTTTGAAATACTGTAATACTAAACATAAATAAAAATGACTTCGATTTTTCGCTTTATGTTGACGCTAAACATCCGACCACTCCTGCAAGATGTGCACTATGTCCAAGAAAACGGGACAAAAGGTAATTTTTTTTTGCTCAAAATGTCTTCAGTCCTCTTGCACTGAACACCGTAAGGATATTTGCTTGAACTGCATTTAACCCAAAAAAAAAACAAATTATGGGTGTCATAATTAATACTTTTTTCATGTTATTAATAATTGTGTAAGTGATTGATCTCTTAGTAAATAATTTTCGTTTTCTTACAAATTTGCTGTTTTATTTGAGTTTAAAAAAACCTGCCAAGTGCGAGTCAGACTCGCCCATGAAGGGTTCCGTAGCAGCAAGTAACATCATATAAAAGTTCTTGTTGTTCGTTGTAACTTTATTCGATGTTTTATTAATAGTGTATTTTTTTTAATTAATTAATTTATGACGTATTAAAAAAAAACTACTAACTAGATCTCGTTCAAATCCATTTTCGGTGTAAGTTTGCATGGTAATGTACATTATATATATTTTTTAGTTTTATCATTCTCTTAATATAGAAGTTACAGGGAGAGGGCACACGTTACACCACTTTGAAAGTGTCTCTCGCGCAAACTATTCAGCTTAGAAAAAAAATATATTAAAAACCCCAATATCATTTTTGAAGACCTATCCATAGATACCCTACACGAATGGGTTTTATGAAAAAAACATTTTTGAGTTTCTAAGTATGGGGAACCCCCAAAATTAATTGTTTTTTTTTTCTATTTTTGTATGAAAATCTTAATGCGGTTCACAGAATACATCTACTTACCAAGTTTCAACAGTATAGTTCTTATAGTTTCGAAAAAAAGTGGCTGTGACATACGGATGGACAGACAGACATGACGAATTT
The DNA here is from genome assembly GCA_963921215.1 of Scoparia ambigualis. NCBI lineage: Eukaryota > Metazoa > Arthropoda > Insecta > Lepidoptera > Crambidae > Scoparia > Scoparia ambigualis. The sequence goes on along the minus strand of OY992503.1, from coordinate 45,486,335 downwards.
ATAAGGGTTCCGTTTTGTGCCATTTGGCTACGGAACCCTAAAAAGGGGGTGGTGCGTCACCCTATTGCCATTTAGGTACGTATGTAAAAAAAGTGTTGCCTGCCGAAAGTAAAAGGTTGAGTCAAGGGTCAGATACAGGTGAGCGATGGGTCGGTCGCAAGGAGGGGTCGCTCTCGTTCCGTATTACACAGGTCCTCGCTGGACACGGTTGCTTCGGCAATTATCTGAGTAAGATCAGGCGAGAGCCGACCACTGAATGCCACCAGTGTGGTGCAGCCGAGGACACGGTACTGCACACAGTGGCAGTGTGTCGGGAGTACGAGCAGCCGCACCAACATTTGCGGGCTGCGATTGGTACCGACCTCTCGCTTGTGTCCATAGTCGAGGCTGTGGTCTCCAATAAAAGGTCGTGGGACGCCGTGGCCTCTTTTTGTGAAACCGTCATCCATCACAAAGAAGAGGCTGAAAAGGCAAGGGAAGTCGACCCGCTGTCCAGCGCATCGCGCCCGGCGTACGGGCCGCCGGAGAAGGGTGCACGGTCTGCTACACCCATCCTAGTCTTAGCAGGGTGGGCGGGCCGCTTTACTTTTTTTATAAATTTATTTTGTACCTACCCATGGATACTAGTCGTAATAATAGAGTTCATTGATTATGCTTAAAGTTGATGATAATGATGGATGATAATATGAACTTTTAAATACTAAATGATATTCCCCCAAACACCTTGGGAAGCACTTTAGATTAAGCAACACCGAAAAAGGGGGGAAGGGGAGGTGGAGGGGGAGGGGGAGCCAAAGTGCGCAAATGCATAGTTTTCAAGATATTTTTATTTTGAGGTTATTTTAGGTTATTTTTAGAAAAAAAAAAACAAATATTCTAAGATAATCTTCTTAAATCTTCTTATTAGTTACCATTACTGTACCCCCTCCATCCCCCTACCCCCCCGACCCCCCAAGATGTTTTTCAATGAAGCTAGTTTTCTGTTGTCTAATAAAAAAAAATAACCTCGAAATTCATGACAATCGCGACAATCGCTACGCAATAAAAACAAAAACAAAAACCGCTGCTTAAAATGTCATTTGGATAAAATAAACGATTGTTGGCTTTAAAAAACGGCCGCATCCAGATTCGTCTGCGTTTGCGTCTCCGTAATAATATTACGAGCAACATCGTACTGACCAAGAACAACGAGTCCCTTTCTGAATACATGTCGAAAGAAACTGATGGAATTTAGCCAGGGTTAATCGATCAACGTTGACCGACCGTCGATCGATGGGTTAGACGAACGGTATCCGTCGATCGATTAAAGCTACCACACCTATCGATCAACTTCGATCGACGTTGATCGATGCCGTCGATCGACGATCGATCGATTGGTCTGGTAACACCCTTAGACCACTCCAAGGGGTGACGGCACTCTCACTCACCTTAAGGTGCCTTGAGGTGCCGTCCACAGAGTTGTGTCCGGTGGGACGCCGTACAGGGACGTGAAAGACACGAGTTGTTCTCGGGTCTGTCTTACACGGCAGGAGAGTCCGGGGGGTTTTAGTGGGTAAACCCTCCTCATTTACCATCTTTCGAGAAGGGGAGTCCCACATAACCACCACGTTGCCCCGACGTGGTGGTATGCGTAACGCATTTCCCCGGGAAACAAAAAAAAGTGTCAGATACAGGTGGCCTTACTCCTTGACACGGCACGTATTGTCAGGAGGTTCCTGACACAAGTATTTCTTAAGTAAAATTTTAAACACTAAAAAAAGGCGACAACCTCATTCGGGAATCGAACCACGCACCTTCCGCATTCCGGGCGGCTGTCTTAACCACTTGGCTACCGAGGTCTGGTTTTCACTCGTCGAAATGTTAGTGCTTGTTGCTTATGTTTTTTAGTTAACATTGCTTTTATTTGCAAGTACCTATTTCTTATTAATATAAATAAAAGTTTGTTTACGCGCATCACTTCAGAATTCCTTAACCGATTTGGCTGATTCTATTTTTGTTGTGTTCGCAGTGGTCAGGAAAATATTTGTGAAAATTCGTCACCGGATACAGGGTGTTCACGCGGACGAGTTCACGGGCCGCCGCTAATAGTGTCGGAACAATAATATAATAATAAGAAAACCTTCCTAAATAAATAATAATTGCCATGAATGTGTTCATGTTTTGTTTTGTTGTGAATCGTGGCGGCCTGCGTCGCCACATAAATCGTTATCCTCACGTACCTATAGTCAAAGAGTTTGTAAGCGCATTAATAATCACGTGTAGATCCGATAAAGATAAGACACAGCGTCCTCCCTCCAACATCTACGTAGTTATTATTGTATAAATATTCTTGTAAGGTTCAAATAATAAGTTAGTCACAATGTAGTCACTGTAAATATACAACATCACATAAAGAGAGTTGTTATTTACCATCGCCACGGAACCCATCATCATCGCAACCTCGCACCTCTCGCTCGACGGAACATGAATCATGTTCCCACATCACTTGAAAAAGGCTACAACGTTTTTTTGTTGTTCGTATGGTCAAGACCAGGTTTGTATGAAATATTTTTTGATGGCAATTCATCTCGGGGCAGGAGGCCAATTCTCATTTTTCGAGATGTAGTCTCGAATCGAGTTTTGATTTTGATCTTTATCTCGATCATAAAATCTCGTTATTAACATTTTGTTCACGAATTCGAATTCGAACTTTATCGAGTGGTAATCCAATTTAGTTATTCTGAACATCTCGAACTCGAAATTTCTCGAAGGAGAGCAGCTCGAATTGCTTCGAGTGGTCGGCAGTGGTCGAGACGTAATTTCGACTACGAGAAGCTAATGAAACGTCAAATAGCGGCGAAATTACGGTGGATATGAAGGAGTTAATTTCCAATTTTGTCGTGGAAGTGATTTAAAATATTGAAAGAGCTCGCTCTCTTTTTGTTAAAAGGTGGAAGAAAACTTTCTACTCCTTAACTGTATATCGGCTTCCAACATTTGTAGAAGAAGCTGCTTCTGCTGTGGCGTTGGGTATTTTTTGTTGACATTGTGACATTGTGTGTGTCTTGTGAATACTAAAATGATCGTTTCATCACCAAACAAGCACACAACCACAAACAAAAAACATAAAATTTATCGACGATACGTCACGTTTTAAACAATACAAGTTGTTTTAGGAAATTAAATTTGATTACAACACATTAAATATAATGATTTTTCGATACTTATTAAAAATTTACTTCTTTAATTAAAAAGCAAGTTCTAAATCTAAATACGTTTACACTAAAAATATTTGAGGTACATAGTTGCAACCGGTTTAAAACCGGATGAAACGTGTCAAACGGAACGCATCCCGAGTTGATTGCATTAAAAAGAATGGCAATATTTATCAAAAAAAACTCGAAGTCTATTTCGATTAGCGCTGAGAATAGGAGATTCGTGAACAAAATGTCGATTATCGAGATAGAGATCGAAATCAAAACTCGATTCGAGACTACATCTCGAAAAATGAGAATTGGGGCCCAGGTAGGTTGTGAGGCAGGACGATGTCGCGGCCGGCCCGCTAGTGTTTAATTATCATTTTTATAAAATATTGTGAAAGTCAAAGTCAAAATATATTTATTCAATAAACTCAATTAATAAGTGCTTTGAATCGTCCTAATCTTTTTAAGCTACCGCCCATTCGCGTGTTGCGTAGCGGCTCTCTAAAAGAATACTAGCACCCCCTCTTTTCCCTTTGGTGGCGTAAAATACGAATCTGCTCACCTTTATAATATCACAAACATAATACATACATATAATCACGATTGTTATCTTTAAAAAGTTAGTCAGAGACTAGGCAATAAGGACAGCAATTAAAGCAGTTCTCTACCATAGTCCACTTTTCACAAAATAGCGACTGCACTGTGCGTTAAGTGTGACAGGTGGTAAGCTCATCGCCGCTTAATGCTGTTGGATGTATGAGCAGTCTTAGTCTGTCTCTATAATTTTAAGTTCAATAATTTCATTTGATATGATATACTTACATTTGATATAATAATCTATAAAAAACATTATTCATATAAAGGCAAGCAGCATGTAACAAGCAAACAAGCAAGCAGCATGCAGCAGGCATGTTGTCTGTCACGGCACCGGCGCTGCGAGGCTCCACGAGCTTATCGACACAGATGGCTTTCGCTCACAACCGCAGCTTCGGCTTGCGTTCACGGATTACTCAGCTCACGGGCCACGGAAGAGGCAATCTTCAAATTTTCCGAAATTCCGAATTATTCGACAGTTCGAGTCCCGGTTGTGGTAAATCTTTGTGTGGTGAGCTCGAGCTTTAGTGACTGAGTCATGTATGTTTTTATATGCGACAGATCGGTGTTAGTTGGGTAAATAAATGTATGTTTATCCGTTATTTAGTCACCATAGTGCGGGCTTTGCTTAATTTGGGGCTAAATGATTGGTGTGACAGTTGTGAAATGTATTGATAACAGCGGTCCGCCCGCGACTTCGTTCGCCTGTTCGAGAACACCCTGTATCCCGTGACGTTTGTTTGACACAAACCTAGTCCTGACACTGACCTGACAATTAGGAACAAAGCAAAAAAGAATTTACCAAATCGGTTGTGCCGTTCGGAACACGCACAAACATTTCGCCAATTGATTTTATTAATATAGATTTATTTTTAGACAATATATTATGAAATCAATTTAGAGTTAAAAAGGCTATTTTATTTTTTAAGTAAACATTATATCAAACGAAGTCATAGTATAATATGATTGATATACCATTATAGCTTTATAGAATAAGTTGTTATGGAAATATGATTGATGTATTATATGTATATCAAATGAATAATGTTGTATTATGTATATCCAATGAACGTTATGTCCTTTGAAATCATTTAATTTGTCACTATATGAAATGATACGCACCCCGTCTCACTAGACTTATGGATCAACCGATCAATCAGCCACCCACAGATATCTCTTGACGAAGGTTATCGACATCCATCCAACAGCAAATGCACTGTTTCAAAAGGCAGTTTTATTACACAAAAGCTTAAAAAACACTTTATCATTTTACAAAAAAAAGGTTATGAATAGCATCAAACAATAAGTATTATGAGTACTAAGCACACGACAGAAGAAAGAGATAAGAAACATGAATCATCGAACAACACGGGCCCCGCGCAGTGCCGCGGTGACGCCCCGTGGCGTTTTGCCCGAAACCTAGCTATGTTATGTATGTCTCTGATTCACAAGGTTATAAAGGTATTATCCGACACGACATATTACGATACTTTGACTTTATTTTACTTTAGCAAATAGAATATAATCTTTCTCTGTATTTCTCATCGATATAAAAATAGAAATAATACCATACCTAAGTAATTAATCACTTATATAATTTTGTAATTAAAGATTTATAAACAAATAAAAAAAACACACATTATTTTATTTTTGTGTCTTTTTTGTAAGTGTATATTGTCCTTAACTGCTGGGTTAAGGCCTCCCAAAAGTCCCTCCATCTATCTCTATCGTGAGCCGCCTCACGCCAGGCAGTCTCTGTGCATCTAGATCGTCTCACCACCTCCACCTCTTTCTAGGTCCACCTCCAGGAACCCATTGTGTAGTGACCCCTGCCCAGCAGTGGTGATGCATGCGGCTAACCTGACCCGCCCAATCCCATTTTAGCTTGACAGCTTTGTAGCCTAGTAGAGCGCAGGGTACTATTACGCACTCTGTCAGTTCGTTTTACCCCCAAGATGCTGCGCTCCATTGCTCGTTGGCAAACTCAAAGTCGAAAGGACTGAGCACCGTAGGTTAGGATGGGCAAGATACATAATGTCAATGAGTTTGCGTTTCAGAGAGATGGGAAGATCTCCCTTCATCAGTGTCTTCAAGGGCCAGCAGCTTTTCCAGGCGTTTTCGATGCGGTGCGGCGATCGATTTCCTTCTATTGCCTGTTTTCGAATAAAACTAACTGGCTCAAATGTCATTTTGTATGTTTTGCCGATCTACCTCAACCCTGCGTTTTATGATATTCGTCTATTTAAGTTTTTGACCGATTCTTTTTTTTCTTAACGTACTTACTTTATTTTCGTGAAATTTTTATTTTTGTTTTATATTTGTTTTTCATAATGTGTAAAAATATACAATAAATTACCATTGTCGCTAAAGGAAAAACAGTGTATAGATAAATTCAAAAACAAATTGAAGACAACGCTTGTTTCTAAATGTTATTACACTCTGCAGGATTTTTTTAATGATTGAATTGAATTTTATTTAATTGCATTTTCTATTAATTTTCTTATTTTAATTTATTGTAATCTTTTATAATTAATATGTTTTAAGTTTAATTACTTAAAAATGAATGTTGCCATGCCCTAACCGGGTTCGTGTAAGGACTTATAGCGAACGAGTATTTAAACATTGCTCAATGAGGCTGATTCTATTGTTAAAGTTGATATGTAAGATTTCTTGTTATTATATTTAAGCAATTAAAATAATATTATTTCAAATTTGATTTAAACTAAATCTTAGACCTCACGTGAAAGCCGGACATTTCAGCGATAATCCCTCAATTCCGGAGGGCAGGCTACCTGGCAACGTGTCTTTTCAAATTAACGGATTTGTCGCGCCCCCGCATCCCCGCACCCCCGCAACCCCGCGCCCCCGCGCCCCCGCGCCACCAGCCCCCGCGCCGAACACGCCGCCTACAGTAAAATCTTTGTTTAGAAAAGATTACGGTAGGGATTTATGTATATTCGATGAGCATGCTGCGAGCGATAAAAACTGATTTGTAGCATGTCTAATACATGTCCGACCTATGAATTATAATAATATATATTTTATATAAACCAAAAGGTTTAATGCTTTTTGTACGTGCACGAGTATAAAGATGATCCAATATAAAAAGGTTTTGTTTTTTCATTAAAAATATTTTTGAGAGAACTTTTACAATTATTTATTTCATTAATACTTCGATATACAATGTGTTGCACAGACATGACATAAAGGTGAATTTCCCGTGACCAAAAATTAAGTGGCACCGATGAAATCGGTACTAAAAAACATAGTTATAATGTACTAACATTTTTACTGGTTAGGTGAAATAGTCATCTATGTGTAGCACTAAATATTTTATTAATGGGATTAATAGGTACTCCAAAAAAATTAATTACACCTCTTCAAATCTTTTATTTCCGTGTTTGTCCACATGTCACCTTGATGTGTATTATACCTTATTGATAAAAATCTACTAGTTATTTATATTAAAACCTAATTTTATTTGATACGCGAATAGTAAAAGTATTGTTACGGAATACATTTATTCAAATATTTAAACAATACAACGAATGGTTAATAAAAATTCATTTGTCCCAGAACTACCATTCATCGCCGTGCCATCTGTATGTGCCTGCGTTTTCGCGCCATAAATTAAGTATTCCATTTATTATGTTGCTGGACAATTTTTCTTTCATCTCCGTGGATAGGTATAACTTCTATTTGAATAAGTTTGTTCTCTTGATGTAGCATGCAGGCAGGAATGGTTTCTGTCACGGCTCCGGCGCTGCGGGACTCTGGCGGTCCCACGCGGGCTTAAATTAACTCTAGCGTAGGGCAGACAAGTATACGTGGAGTCGGTTTTGCCACGATTCGTTTCTGTCACTTACTTTTTTAACACAACCTTAATAGCTTCACTGTCCCGCGGACCACATATGGTCCATAACAATTGATTAACCTATTGTTTTATTTTTGGACAGTGAACCTGTTAACGAAAACACAACGTATTTACTTTTTTTGACAATATTTGAAATCAATTTAGGGTTAAAATGCAATGTTTTATAAGCAAAAATTATATCAAATGAAGTTATAGAATATGAGTATCATATCAAATGAATAATATATGATGTGACGTGATGTTTTTGGAAGTTTATTTAGAACAAGTAAAAATGATATCCAATAAACTATGTCCTTTGAAATTAGTTCATTTGTCATATATGATTAGACAATGCCGTGGACGCTTGCTTCATTGCCGTGCACGCATGTTTCATCGCCGTGGTACGAAATTTTTAATCTTGTATATCTCGTTAGTTTTTTAAGTTATCTACCAGATATTAAGCAAGAATACATACATTATCAAAAACTTTAGAAAAAGCAAATTTTTTCTTTAAAAAACTTAAAGATAAAAAAATCCACGGAAATGAAGATTTTAACGGACCTGTTGAATTCAGATTTAAAACATTGCAGTATGCCGATTGCCGACGCTCACGCTTAGAAATAAACAAGGAATAAATAAGAAATCTTTGTAAATACTCAAATCGTTCACGATATGTTACAGAAGGCACCAATCAGAAAAGTGATAAGGAGCACATGCGTTTAATAATCATCAGAATAAAACAAGTATTTTTAGTTATAAAAGTAACCATTGTTTGTTAAAAGAAACGAACACATACATTTTAAACATACATTTATATAATCCCGAATATTATCCCCGAAGGGCTAGTCAGTAAACTTAAAATAAGCATTTGGAATCGTCACCCATTCAGGACGTCTTTTAGCTGTAGAGTAGAACGTGCGCAAGAAACTGCTTTTTAATAATATTATTATAAAGCAGTTTCTTGCGCACGTTATACTTCTATTATATAGAAGTAACAACATTTATAAAACAATATGTTGTTACCAAATTATACAATCAAAAATTATAAAAAATATATAATAAAAGAAAAGATAAAAGCAAAAGTGAATCTAAAAGTTTTACTTGGGCTCTATGAACACATAAAACAATATAATGTGTGCCAAATTAGAGGAATGTTAATGCCATGCATTTTTGTCATTGTTGTAATCGCTTACAGTGTAATAGCCCTTTTCTAAAAGTCTGTCCATAACATGTGTCTTAATTTGTCAAAGGGTAAAATATAACATTGAAAGATGATTTTATTGCAACGACACCTAATCCCATGAATGATCCATAAATTTTCTGAAGTCGAAATTTAGGAATTACAGGTTTATACTTAATTTTAGTAAATATTTAGTTTGTGTTTATCGCATTTTTTTTCGAAATGAGAAATGTTTTGACGCACGTATACAATACAGTTAATAAATTGTGATGCAACTGTAAGAATATTTATTTCTTTAAACAGCCCTTTTTATGGGAGTCACGTGATCCTACGTAATATAATTTAAAGCTTACTGCTCTATCATACTAAAAATGGTTTCTATATCTGCTGCTTTAGCCTCAGTAATAAGCTCTCAAAATAGACTAATCAAGCAGTTCCCACGTCTGAACACTGTGAAAGTAACTAAAATAGACTAATCGAGCAGTTCCCACGTCTGAACACTGAAAGTAACTAAAATAGACTAATCAAGCAGTTCCCACGTCTGAACACTGTGAAAGTAACTAAAATAGACTAATCGAGCAGTTCCCACGTCTGAACACTGAAAGTAACTAAAATAGACTAATCGAGCAGTTCCCACGTCTGAACACTGTGAAAGTAACTAAAATAGACTATTCGAGCAGTTTCCATGTCTGTAAAATGCCTACTTTTTCTGACAGCGTATAAGCAGCTGAACTAAGTCTCCCCGCAAAGGTGCTAATATGAGGGTTCCACTGTATTTTTAATCTAACGTAATACCTAAGAAAACTGTTGAATCAACAAGGTCCAACAGTTCACCATTCAGTTTAATTGTATTTACCTACTAAGTATAATATTCTTTACTTTAGGTAGAGTAAAATTTATACATTTGGTTTAATTCGCGTTTTATAGTAGTTATTTAACCAATTTAGCACATCCGTTAATTAAGGCATTGTTGATTTCATCAAAACTATTTTTATTTCGAACAGTCTTAAATATCAAAGATGTGTCGTCAGCAAACAAAACAATATTGTAAAAGTTTTCCGCATAAAATGGTAAATCATTAATATAAATTAAGAATAAAAATGGTCCACTTTTCACCAAATATCGACTGCACATGGCTCAGCGTGACAGCTGGTGAGCCCATCGCCGCTCTATGCTGTTAGATGTACCTATATATGTATAATATCTTTAGTCCGTTAATCGCCTTTTACGACACCTGAGGGAAGAGAGGGGGGGGGGGGGGTGGTAATATTCTTTCACCGCTACGCGACACGGCTAATTAAATAATATAGATATTATTAATTTTATAGATAAAATAAAAATGTCGTGCTACTAAGATTATCTTCCTCTCATAGAAAAGTTTTTAAAGCTGCGACCCGGCAGTGAAGCTAGTAGATTGAAATAGCAGCCGGCAACCACCAATATGACAACTTGCGGGGTGTCAGTCTGCGGGCACGAGCTTAGCGACGGCCGAGCGACGGCGACGCGACGCGACAGCGACGCGACGGCGATGCATACAACAACATGGACACCTATGGTGACGCGCACGAAACGAGCGATGGCGGGGCGATGCGATCGAGCGATGGCGGGGCGATGCGATCGAGCGATGCACGGGCGACTCGAGAGCGACGGCGGCGGCGCAAAAGCGACGAAAACAAATGAACAAACTAGTTTGATTAGGTCGCTCGCGATTGCAGTAGTGTTGTGTTGAAAAATATTAAAGTAACCTCCTACCTAATGAAAATTGAAATTGATATTGAAGAATTTAGGTATCTCGTGTATTTTGTCAAAACCTGCTCTATTATGGGACAGTAAAAGTGTTCACCATAAAAACATAAAGATTGTAAGTAAGTTCTATTGTCTCTAAAATGTAATCAAATGTGTGTAAACTCATTCTGGTATAGTTGTAAAATTTTGTTGGATCGCACCTTAGCTCGTAAAACGGGTAGAAATTTCGCCCAATGTACTTCTTCCTTAATTTATTGGATGAACACCATCTCTAGGTAATAATAACTCCGTTCTCATAATTAGACTTGGTTCCAATTTTTCTTTATGACGTAAACTTGTGTTATGATGACGTGACATGTTGCTCACAACACTACCTCTAGAGCGACATGGAGCGACAAGTTTCGTGCCCACGCGAGATATCGCGCCTCGTCGCCCCGCTCCGCCGTCGCGTCGCCGTCGCGTCGCGTCTCCGTCGCGTCGCGTCGCCATCGCTCGGCCGTCGCCAATCTCGTGCCCGCAGACTGAGTGTCACGCGAATCCCTCGCTCCAGCGCAGCGGCGGCGGCGAAAGTCTACTTACTTTTCTTTTAGACACTTTTCAATCCAACTTTTGAACTCTTGGCCTGAAATAATACCGACTTGGAGCAGAATTATAACAACTAGTAAGAACTTAATCCTTAGCCGTATTTTATAAACTCTTTGTTCAAGTCGGTGCTGATTTAAAACGTAGCGGAGTTATTGTTGTCTGTCCGCATCACGGGACACGTTCCCGAAAGTGACTCATGTTCAGAGCAGCGGTGGCGCAGCGCTACAGGCACGGCTCGCATGTTCAATGCGTATGCTGATTACATCACCGCATTCGAGTAGCGCCCGCGCCTTCGACCACGCTAACTTTTTATTTATTTATTTATTAAAGAAATTTAACAGTCTTAACTTAACTAAAATCGTAACAAAAACCAGAAAGGTTTATGCGTACTACTTTATTTTGTTTTTAATATCGATCGGTAACTTATTTATTAAATTTGGAACAATGTATTGCAATGTCTTTTTACCGTGAAGGTTCTTAATTTTAGGCGTTATGGGGATCCTGCACGAAATGGTGAAAATTTACGCATTTATAAGTTACTTGTACTATGCGCTGAATTAGTCAAATACATTAAAAGAACTTACGTAACTTAGCCTGATCATTGCACAAGGTCATAGTATTGTTGAAATTGAAACAAATTCTTTAAACAATAACAAACAATACATAAATGTAATGACTCCTAAAAGCATTTTTTTCGACAACTTTCTTAATTTTACGCATGAAACAATAGGTAATTATTACATGAAAATGTTTGTGATCCAACCAGACCATGGACCACCAGGTCACTGATCATATCCTGCCTGGAATTAGCTGCGATTCGCAGCGTTAATCTTATAACTAACCTAATACTAAACTCACCGGTGGTGCGGCGATGGTTGAACCGTCTTGCAACCTGAGGATGTGGAGGTAGTATGGGTAGGAAGGAAAGGATGGTCGCTGCTCAGCTGCCGTGACACTGTGTGACGCCTGCCTCGTGGTCGCGTACCTCGCCTGCCGAATCCTCGTAGGCCAGTCCAAATCACACACGCTGTTACATTTGGGATTTTGTCCCTTTTGGGGAAAAGGAAGAAAATCCCAAACGCAAGCGTCAGTGGGATTTTATCAAATAAAACCATAAAATGTTTTGCAGCTAGGCAGTATATTGTAAAAGAACACATACTTAAGATTTTGTCCAACAACAATAAATTAAAATTATAAATTTTATTTCACTCTTATTATTTAAAAGAGGGGGTTAGTCACAATTTGTCCTTATATTATGTTAGGTACTAATCATCTACGTTACTCCTTTTAATTTATTAAGCCGAAAATAACAAAAAAAAACTACCAGTCGAAATTGACCCTAGGGTCAATCTCAAAACGTCAAACGTATATAAAAACACACTAAAATCCTAAGAGTCAAAAGTGACCAAGCGGGTCGGTGATAATTATAATTTCAAATAAATTTTATAATACTGTTCCTACTACTACCTAACCAGCCAGCTAATATTTCAGTGGTACGAGCTATGGTCGTGGGGGGTTGGGATAAAACCAGTACCGTTCGGAGTATGAAGTTGAAATTAAAATTAAATTACTCCGTCTATAAAAATATTAAATTAAATGGTTTAATCCGTTTAACCGTATCAAAACTATCACACGTTTAAAGCCAATACACTAGGGAACCGTGGGGTTATACCGATTTAAAATTAATAATTATGGACGCCAGGATCGTATAGTCGATCCGAATCTGGAGACGATGTCACCATACAACTTCACACCGGTCGAACTCGCAGATCCTCAAATGTTTCACAACTTCCCGAACGCTGGGGGTCGTTGGATGTAAAAAGAAAATAATGGTTAAGGTGTCGAAACCTTAATTAAAAAAAATGTTATCAAATAAAAAAACAAGTATCCCAGAGCACTGGGTAACAAAAAACCGTCAACGCCTGCTCATCCGCTAGACGGCGACAGCTCGACTGGCAGCAGGTGGCCGCTGGTACCCCGACGAAGCAGGTCTCGCGTCCAGGCTTTAGGGCCCAGCTCTAAATCCTGACGGCGAGACGGGCCTCTCGAAGCATGCGCTGGGAGATTTTATCTGTGCGCGTGGCTGCCAGCGACCGGAACTTCGTTTCGGGCACGGATCCCTGTAAATAAACCACACACTTGTTGACTATATTCTCATAAGCTAATGACGCCTCAAATCCACTACATTATTACGACCTCAGATTAAAACAAAAGGTTACCAGGACCCATGCCTACCTCAGTGAATTGATCTCAACACATCACACACCACTTCACGCCAGAGATTGAAATTTATTTGACCTCGTAACTCTGTAACTACAATGCGCCGGAAACACTCAAACCGGAATGCCATCTTATGAAATCTACTCTCAAAGTCGGGTAATCTATAACAACTCAGTTCCTTTAGAATTTTTCCTTCAAACTATCAAAACGTCAAATATGACGTCTGTCACAACTCGCCCTCTGCTAACCGAATTTGCCAACAATTACAACACAAGACCTAGAAAAAAAATGCACGTTTAGCAATGTGAAATGCGTTTTTCTTTAATTTAAAATTAATTTTTGTGATATTTAACTCACTAATTACCTTATCTAAATATTAGGGAGTATTAGTTTCCTTTCTGGTAACCCCTACGGGCAGAGACAATATCCATATATCCCTATACAATAAATATTTCTCCCGTTAAAATGTTCTAGATAAAAGTCCTTTTAAAAAAAAAAGTTCTATTTCCGGATTTGCTTGAATTAAATTTAATTACTTAAAGTAATTATTATACATATTAATTTATGATGTAATTTATTATTGGAACTGTTTCGGCTATTTTTTAAAATTGAATCTTTTATGTGAAATTAAAAGCTGACAGCCACTTCGCCCCGCTACCGCTAGGCGTCGCTACGGTGGCTGTCATTTTGTCTATAGTATTATGTCAAATACAAAACGTAAACACGGAATTACGTAGATCTACTTAGATTTAAGTTTATATCTTGCTAAAACTGATTTAGAAAGGTGTATTAATTGAAAATGCAAGAAAAGTGTGTCTTGTAATGTGTCAGCCAAGGCTCCATGTCTTTAATGTGAAGAAAGATAGATTTAATTCAATCAAGCTACAATGACTAATGTTTTTGGACATCTGATGTTTTATCTACAATGATTTCAGGTAACTATTATTCAATTATTGCGATCCTTTTGGTAGATTACTAAAGGCAGACAGGGCCCTGAATTTACAACGTAATAACGCACACATCCGTTGCACCCCGGCCAATTACACATAGGCCTCCGCTGGCTGTTCGCAAGGCGATTAGTAAGATATTATCCGATTTACCGTTATTTCACAACTAAGGCATGTGGCCATGTACCGAACACCGAAACCGAAGTCACAACAACGAGACACGAATTCTGCCGTCAGAAATATAAACGCGTACAACCCGCGGTTGTTTTTACACCATATAATGAGGTCTGAGCTGTCCCGTACCGTGGGAAAATCAAAAATCAGCACCGAAACTTAACAGACCTCCGCCATTACGTGTTATTCCGAAAACCGACCGATACCGAACTGATATTGAAGTGAACTGACATACGAATGTCAATGTCAACCGCCATGGCACTTTTATTAACCTACCCTGTTCATTGCTGGTTTTAAACAGTTTGTATTGATATTCCGCAGGTCACTCCCATCTTAAAAAAGTCAATTTTAATTTTTAACTCAAGCGCGTGATGGTTTTGTACATTTTGCATAATAAATACATTGATCTAATCAAATTACTAGGTCTGAAACTTCAAAGCAGAATTGTTCTAATTTTAAATATCAATATGATTGATTTTGCTTTGAAGTTCATTATGAGACTTATGTCAGTTTTTGCGATCGCGCATAACAGTTTATTACTTGCAACGCTTCTAGTAATATTTTCTTAACAAGTGACTTTTTGGAGGACAGTAATTAAGATTTATTCCGTTAAAATATAATGTTTTATTTTCCCTCATCAGATAACAGCAAGAGAACAATGCGTTGTAGTTTTTTTTTACTTAAAAACACCGTCAGCCATTTTGACTAAATATCTATAAATAACCATTGTCCTAGAACGATCTTTCTATCAGCAACAACCGTGTAAAATTTCATTGCGTAGTTTAGAAGGAAAAAGCGGAACCACAGACAGACACAGGGGAACGGCCTCTTTGCTTTATATCAAATTATGTTTTTTTTTATAAGTTTAATAAAAAGGAGGCAAACGTGCCCGCACGTTTGCCTCCTGCTGGAGAGCAATCACCGCCGCCCATGAACCAAAGCAACACCAGAGGAATCGTGAACGCGTTGTCGGCCTTTAAGAAAGAATAGGCTCGGTTCTTGAAGACCCCTAAGTCGTAACAGTCCGGAAATACCACCGCCGAGAGCTGGTTCACAGCACTGTAGTTCGAGGTAAGAAATTTTGTGAGAAACGCACCTTAGACCGCCCTCCATCAAAGTGATGTGGATGGAATAACAGACGATTACGTGTAGTGCGCTGAAGGAAATCGGCGGTGGGGATCACATTAGAAAATTCCTCATGATATTTTATGTGGTACAATATTCAGAGAGATGCAACGTCTCTCCGACGAGCCAGTGGATCGAACCGTCCTGAAATTACCACGTCGTTGACAATTGGAGCAGTTCTGCGTTGAATGCGGTCAAATGAAAAGCGTTGGTACTAAGGTGCTCCAGCCCAAAGATGGGAGCAGTATTCCATATGCGGCCTGACCTGTGCTTTGTAAGCGATGGGCCGGCGTGAGATACTGCCCCGCTCTATGAAGCACACCAGCTTTTTCGAAGCTAATTTAGCTTTACCCGAGCCGTGTCGCGTAGCGGATCATTAAAAGAATACTACCACCCCGATTCTTCTCTTGGGTGTCATAAAAGGCGACTAACGGACTAAAGACTGCACATACACCCAACAGCATAGAGCGGCGATGGGCAAGGGCGGATTTGGGGCGGTATTTTTGTGTATTGTGGAGATTGCATCACAGTAATACATAATAAACAGCTAATGAAGTCTTACATTTAATTTTACCATTGAAAATGGTTATCAGATGCAAATCGCCCAAGACGTTTTTTTGGTCATAACTCCAAGGATTTTAGGAAAATCAAGATGGAAATCGTACCAAAAGCTGAGGCATTTAACGAGACACGTGTGAGCCCTAAATTTTGAAATTATCCTTTTAACTTTTTTTGTAAAATGTAAAAAAAAGGTTTTTTGGGGGGTGTTTTTTAGTAAATTGTAAATATAAAAAAAAAACAGAATTAAGAAAAAATAAATAAAAAGAAATTGTAGAAAAACGCGTAAATACCTACACGTTTTTCTGTAATTCAAAAGTGATGAGCTTCTATAATTAATGATTAATTAATGAATTTCGTTGTATAACAAAATAAAATGTTATTCTCTGTGTTGTGCAGTGTTTGTGACCTGTAGGTGGTTCCTTTAGATTTGGAATAGTAGAAAAATGGGTATTTCCGTATATAAAAGTGATGTAAGTAGCTTCTATGATTATTGACCGATCGTCATGGTAATGGTGTTAAAAGATGCGGATGCAGGCGAAAAGTGCATTCGTGTTGGAATATCAAAAATCTAAGTGAATATTTATTATTGAATGAATTTCACTTAGGTTGTAAAAGAAAAGAAAATGTTATTCTTTGTGTTGTGAAGTGTTTGTTACCTGTATCTGACCCTTTTAGTTTTGAAATTGTAGAAAAACGAGTATTTCCGTATTTTATAGAAGTGATGTAGCTTCTTCGATTATTGACCGATCGTCATGGTAATGGTGTTAAAAGTTGCAGATCTTCTAAATTCTTCTCGCAGGCGAGATTTTTAATATCCATTTTTTGAGAATTTGATTATTTCGAAAATCCAAGTGAACTTAATGAATGAATTTCACACAGGTTGTAAAAGCAAAGAAAAGAAAAGGTTATTCAAAATAACCTTTTTTTTCGTAAATTTTGGATTCATTTTCAATGCTCCGATTCTTGCGGGGACTGCCCGTCCGCCCCCTTGAACCCTCCCCCTCCCCCAGAAAAAAAACCTGGATTTGCCCTTGGCGATGGGCTCACCTGTCACGCTGAGCACATGTGCATTTCTTATTTGGTAAAACGTGGACTATGGCTGAGGACTGCTTTTGCGGTCCTCATTGCCTAGTCTCTGACTAACCCTTCGGGGATTACAGTCGTAATTATATTATGTTATATAATTTAGATTTACCTACCAAATGACTTTAAAGCTGTACGTCCCACTCGAAATATCGACGCCAAGGATTCCAATAGTCGGGTTTTCGGTGTCAGTCACAAGTTAATTCCGGCTCTTGATGACGCTTATCAGAGAAATATTAGCTCGTCCGGTGTAGAGCGCAAACCCACTACTGTCATCAGCATAGCAATGAATGCTGTTGTTATGTAACATGTCATTGATATGCAAAAGAAACAGAGTAGTGGATAACTCACATCCTTGCGGGACTCCAGCATACACGTGCTTCATGTCAAAGCACGAACCGTCAACTACAAATCTGATGCTACGCCCAGAAACAAAGCTGGCGACTCACATACACAATTTCTCTGGAAGCCCGTACGATGGAAGTTTAGAGAGAAGAACCTTGTGCCATACCCTGTCAAAGGCTTTCACTACGTCCAAGCTAACTGCCAGTGCCTCCCCTTTCCTCTCGACTGCCTCTGCTCATCGGTGAGTAAGGTAGGTACACTAAAAGATCACCAGCCGACGAACCATACTTGCGATTGCTTAGTAGCTGATTTTCTTCTAGGTACCTCAAGAGCTGGCAGTCTGTAATGGACTTCATTACTTTAGAGAGCAGAGAGGTGATAACTATTGGCCTGTAGTTGGGATGAATCAGAGCGATCGCCTTTTTTGGGAATCGGGTGGACAAGGGCTGACTTCTAAGAACTAGGGACAACGCCAAAGCCGGAAGAGGTGCACACGTAAAACCGGCGCCCACTGAGGAGCATACGTCTGAAGCACAATGGGAGAAAATTATGGATATCATGGGAAAAAATAGCCTTACGAACTGACCTTTGTAGCAACCGAACGTTTGGCATTGATCTTGCGGTTGATGGACAGTTTTCTCCATCGTCCAGGGTCAAGTTTGATGCGAAAAAAGTGCCCAAGAATTCGTCTTTCTCCTTTGCAGTATGGTATGGGTAATAGTCATTACAATTTAGTAAACCATTTAGGACACTCCCCAAAAACCCGATATTTTCACATTCTTCAAAATTCCAATAAAAGTTACCAGCCGTTTTTCAAAATTCAAACGCTCATACTTGTCTCGATAAATTCTTCAACTCTTAATTTTATTCCAATCTCGAGCCTCCCAAAATCCTCGGAGCTATGGCCAAAAATACGTCTCAGGCGATTTACATCTGAAAACCATTGTCAATGGTAAAAATGTATAATATAGTGGTGAAATTACAAGTTACATAATTTACAAGTTTTTAAGGTTTTAGAACAACAAGTTGATAATTTTTTATAGACTGTTCACTTTCCTAAAGAAATACAATTGAATCAGTGGGTACCTACCTACAGATTGTTTTTTTTTTGTAATTTTAGTGTGTTCCCATTTATTCCTTGGATACGTCGTGAGTAGATTGAGCACATTCCCGTGAGCCGCGTCTCGCGCGCCCCTAATTCAATTCCTCGGATGGATATGTCGCCGGGATCGCGCTCAAATGTGCTATTTATGAACCACCTTCTAATTTCCTTTTATTTTACAGATATTTCTCGTACATAAAAGAGAAGATGATTTCGAGGGCTACGATGCGTATGGTTTTCTTGTCAATTTGCGCTATTATCTCAACCTAAACGCAAAAGCCACTTTACGCCGCCGTTACATCGTTCTTAGTTATTATGAATTACTCGGGCGAGCAATAAAAACAATGGTCGCCATTTAAATCAGGAACGAAATGCTTGGAGTTGGCGTAAACCTCCGCGCTGAAGAGCAGACTAAGTGCAATAAATCATGCAGCCTGCCCCCGCCGCCGCCGCCGCCCGCCGCCGCCAGCCGCGCGCGCCTCTATCGGGACGGATGTCACTCCGCTGCAAAAACTCCAGCACTCATCTCCGCTGATATATTAAACAATAAATAATAGTGACTCCGGCACGCGCCCGCTGCCGCCGAGGAGCCGCGGCTAAACGCGTGAGGGACTCGCGTAAGGCCCGTACTCACCGCATTTTATATTGTGGTAACAAAAGGTACCTTTTATCGAGTCGTCGCGTAATCAATTATCAATAAAGGCAATAAATTGTAAAACGAACGTCCTCGAAGGCTCAAATCTAAAATCTTAGAACTCTTAATCAAACACGTACAGCGAAGCAGGCAAAATTACACTTGAAATATCAGAGAAATTGATTCAACAATTATTGGCCAAACAGTCGTCCCGAACGTTCGCAAATTGGAAATTTGATTATTCAGCCTCAGGACTGGGCCGCCGGTACAAGTGTACAGGCGGCAGAGCAGCGGCGCGGGATGTAGACCATTCAACGTCACCGAGGCGGCCGCGCTCTTTGTACGCTAATTGTACGCTAATTGTATTTCATTAAGCCCGCGCCAGCGACGCAAGCCGTACGCTTGGACATCAACATGCAATGAAAATGTGACGCAATAGACCTGAAACGGCTGTGAAGCCTTAATAAAAATATAAAGGAAGAGACTTTATAACAAAAGCCTGTGTTTCTCGGGAAGACACTTCGCATTTATAAAGTCCGGCGGCGGGAAAAAATAGAAAACAGAAAGGCGGCCTAGATTACTCGCATATTTCCGAGTGACGAGGGTCGCCACCGTTCGCGTCCCGCATGTCGCGCGCTCTTCGCCCGCACTTCGCCCACACTTCGCTCGCACTTCGCCCGCATTTTGCCCGCACTTCGCCCGCTCTTCGCCAGCACCTCACCAGTACGTCTCTCGAATATCTCTCGAACTCGACTGTGTTCATTTTATATGAAATTGTTATGTATTTTGGAAATGTTTAGTATAGCGCAGCGACAGTTGCCGGGCCTGACCCGACACACTGTCCACATTTGTTTTAACTTAATGCAAAATACATATACTTAATATATACTATATTTATAATTGCCTTATATACATATAGATCATGTACTTATAAGTTATTGTAATACCTAAATATACATTTTTGTAATACTAAACGTTTATGTCTCTTATGTAAAACAAAACAGAACAAGCTGCTAGATCAGGTGATCAGTTATACCTTCAATTTGGCAGATTAAAGCATATTCTCTGATCCTAAACCGGAATCCACCAACTTTTATCGTTTCACGAATAGGAGGTGGGATGTTATTCCATATCTTAACGGAGGCATATTTAAAACTTCCTTTGAATGCAGCATTTCTATGTACTGGAACCAAGGGACGACGTAGCCGGATACGAGAGGACCATTTAAGTTTATGAAATAAGTAGGGTGGCTTTCGAGTCTCAATTATACCAAAAAGAACAGTCAGAGACAGTTCTCGCAGTCAACAGAATACGAGCGAAAATATATCATCAAAAAGACTCAGAAGTTCTTGCACACTCTTGCCACCCGTCGATTTTTCGACATCAACATCCACGAAAATCAAGAACTATATTTCTTCTGAATTTGAGAAACTGCGATGTGATTTGATGAGAGATTTGAGATCTTCATTTGCGGATATAATGTCCAAGGAGCTTAAACCCATAAAGGATGAAATTTCCAACATAAGAGAATCAATGACCTTCATCAACACGGAGTTTGAGAACATTACAAAAAGAGTGGAATGCCTCGAGACTAGTTTAAAGAATCTTTCTTGTAAACCTGCGGAGTTGAAAACCCTACATTCATCAATTAATAGTTTGGAAATAGAGAACAATAATCGGGAACAAAGGGCACGGCGCTTTAATATTGAGATATTTGGTATCCCAGAGAAGAAGGGTGAAAATCTTCTGTCGATTGTCAAGGGTATATATATATAGCTGATCGTGCTGAGTTTCCGATTGATTTATCTCGTGATGTGGATTTCGTTACGCGAGTTGCACCCAAAACTAACGATAATAAAAAGATAAAGCCGATTGTGTTTAGATTCCTGGCTCGCTATAAAAAGGACGACTTTTTGGCTAGTGTTAAAAGGCTAAAACTAAAAGCATGCGATATTGGTTTTACTGGTGATGACAAACAAATCTTCTTTAACGATCATCTAACTAGTATGAATAAAGCCCTTTTACAGCAAGCTAAGGCTATGGCTAAGGAGAAAAATTATAAGTACGTCTGGGTTAAGAATTGCGCTATTTTGGTGCGTCGTGACGATACTGGTCATGTTATTAATATATCTAATAGAAACGATTTAAACAAGATCAAATAGGCGTGTACAGTTGTTCGTTGTACCTGGTTGTTTGTTTTTTTGGTTCGGTTTGCTTATTTGGTCTTATGAGCTTGTTCGGTGACAAATACCTATTTAATAATAAAAATCTTGTTCGGGTTAATTTTCATAATAGTTTACTATACGTAGATATTGGGTATGAATTATTGAGCTTATGTCCAGATGGCGACTAATAATAATATTTCAGTGCTTTACCAGAATGTTCGCGGCTTGCGTACGAAGACAGGAGAACTTTTCAGTAACGTTTTGTTATCCGATTCTGAAATAATCTGTTTAAGTGAAACTTGGTTATTGTCCAGTATTTTTGACACTGAGTTGTTTGATGAGCGTTATAATGTGAACCGATGTGATCGAGATTATGATTTGCGTGGTGACCGTTTTGGTGGAGGTGTATTAATAGCAGTAAGACGTGATTTATCTGTTCGCTTCTCAGGTTGTATCACTGTTGCGGATGCTGCTGCAGAAGTCCTTAAAGTGTCAATTGACATTCAATCTGCTTTTAGTAAAAGATTGCTTCACATTTACTGCGGTTATTTTCCTCACGGTCGTCTTCAACTGAACTCTTTAAGCACGTTCTTCGAAACTGCGTCTGATTTTCTGATGAATCATCCAGACGATGAGTTTCTAATTCTTGGTGACTTCAACATTTCTGCTGCAAGATGGTCTCAATGCAACAACAACAATAATCTTGTAAATATTGACAGTGATGACCTTTCTGTTCAGGCAATAAGTAGCTTTTTGAACTTTTCTAATATGAAACAATTTAACTTTATACCTAATTGTAACAATAGACAGCTTGACTTTGTTATTAGTAGTTTGCATTGTAATGTAGATCGTTGTTTCTCGCCGTTGGTTCCCGAAGATGCACAATTAATTTATAAAGCGACGATAAATAAAGCGACGCCGCGCACCGCCAGTTCGCTTGTGACCACGGCCGCGGCCGCAGCATCGCGGCCGAAACGTCAAGCAGTAAGTAGATATGTACTTACTTACAAAATTAATCGTGTTTAGTCTCGTAAAAACAGTTTTAATGGAACGTTATGTTCTTTGAAATTAGTTCATTTGTCATTACCTATATGAAATGATAACTGTAACATCGACAGATTATAATATTACCTAAGACGTAGTTGGGTGATTCTTCGGGGCCCTGATTTTAGACGTCCGGGGGATTAGTTCAATGAACTCTTGGTTTAGAAGGTTGGTTTTTTTTTCAGAGGTGACTGATATTCATATTTAACTGGGACATTGGTCGATTTTTGTGTAAATGATTCTAAGCATTTACAAAAAAAATAAAAACTACCATTATTCTTACTACTCTGTCGTGTCCGTCCTCCATTTTATTGAAAACATATAATAATAAGTTAAATTTAGTCAACTTTATCAATATTTTGTGTGACCACATACAAAGAAGATTAGTTGTTATATAAACAAAATTCAACAAATAATTTTTACGTGCAATATTATTCTTATAACTGAGGATATAAGATTTGTCGGCCGTAAAATTCTTATTACTCTGGATCGGGCTTCAATCAGCTGTATCATAAAGACATCTAAGAATGTAGCGACAACTGCCACGCGGGCCGGTTTTTATTCGTGCTCTGAACGTGTCAGGTGGTGGACGTGTCGGCTGATGCTCATCATTTCGGAATTACGAAGATAAATATACCATTTCTCTGTCCTTGGTTAACGTACCATTCTTATTAATCTGTTAGTTTTTTTAACACTTGTGTAACCTTTACAAAAATTAAATTGTGCTTAAATAACTGCGTTACGTGCTATCTTAGCGTAGCATTAACGGTAACCTTCCAGTATGTTCGTATTATGAACCATCAGCATGTTTTCAATTTTTTCTTACTTCTCTGTCCCTTTTCATAGTTTTTTTTTCACTTTCGATGTAGTTATTTATTTATTTATTTCGACAAAGATAGGAGCTAATTAATTAGTTTTTTTAATTACTCAGATTATGCGGACTTGTGTACTTACTTTAGTTCTTTTTTTTTCATAAATAAGGTTGATTATAAGAATATTGTAATTTATTGAATTGATTAAAACTACAATTAATAATTGCACATTGTTTTATTTTTAAGTAATTTTAATACTTACCAAGAATTTTTTTAATATTTTTTAATATTTTAAACCTATTCTTACTCCTCTGTCGTCAATTTCGTATTTCTCTGGTTACAAAAATTAAACAGTTAATTATTTTCTTAACGAGTTCCTTAAAATTAGTGCCTAAACCATATTTATGTTTCTAAATAAGTCTTCTTTCATTGGAGAATATATTTATTACTCAAATAAGCAAAAAAATACGACAGAGACAAGACAATAAGACAAAAATCACGACCTCGAAGAATCACCCAGTTGAGGGCTTGCTTCCTCGCCGCTGAATGTACATAAATGTGAAAAGTTATGTTCACTTACACTCAGTCAGTCTCAAATAAAATGTTATGATTGTTACATTATTTTCGACTGTTTTGGGGTTATCATTTATCTATATTTATAAAAATCAATGGTTGAAAGGTGCGCGCATCTTCTGAACGGCTGCACCTATTTGGATAATTCTTCTTTGGTTGTGTTTGTAACTGTCAGGACAAGGTGTGTATGAAACATTTGTTTTGAAAACTCGTCACGGGGCACAGGCCGAGCGGGTGCAGGCGCGGGCGGGCCGCTCGTTCTAATAATACTATTTAAATAAATACTTGTAGTCACAATTTAAAAGCGTCATAGATAACTACGTACCTTACTAACTAAGTACCTTACAAAGTGTAACATTCAGCCTCGTTTTAATGAAGTGCGCCGCCCGCCGCCGCCGCCGCCGCCGCATTGGAAATTGAATTAACTGATCCTACTAAAATATTTTGAAATAATCTCACTTGAAATTGTGAGACTTCTTATCCACATTTTGAGTGTGACGAAGGTTGAGCTGCCAGCCCTTCGCTAGACGGCTTCCGGTGAGAGGAAGCATAATACATCATCATAGACATCTTGAAATTTTTATTTTTACGTTTATAAAGTTAATAAAGTTAAAGTATAATAGTACTAATAAAAACAATTCCTACATAAATAGGGATGTTGACAAATACAACTACTAATTCCCAAACATAATAATGCAAATAAATGACATCATGTCACGCGTTTTATAAAACTTTAACAATAACCATTATTTGACCCCAACCACATGCCACATACAGACCGCACAAATTAGAACTATTCTTGTTACCCAGTGAAGTAGTTGTTAACCCTTCAAGAGTAAATAATGTTACGTTAGGAAAGGTCTCAAATGTCAATTTTTTTAAGTCTTCTTTTTTTGTACCGCTTATCGAAGAAAACAGCATTTTGTCATCCAATCACAATTAAACACTCAATTGATGGAGCAACAACAACAGTGACATCATGTTCAATGCAATGTTTATGAAGTTGACTAACCGATGAAATGATGAAATAAGAAATTGACCAAACCAGTCACCAACCCTACTCGTCTATTTAACTATTTGAAGTAGTAGCGTATTCCCCGAGCGTCGCCGCAGCTGCTGCCCGCCTCGTCCCTGGGCGGCTAAAGCTGGGCGGCTACTGCTGGGCGGCTACAGCTGGGCGGCTACTGCTGGGCGGCTACAGCTGGGCGGCTACAGCTGGGCGGCTACAGCTGGGCGGCTACAGCTGGGCGGCTATAGCTGGGCGGCGATAGCTGGTCTGGTATAGCTGGGCGGCTATGGCTAGGCGGCTATTTCTGGACGGCTACAGCCTGGCGGCTATGGCTGGGCGGGTGTAGCTGGGCGACTATAGCTTATCAGCCCGTGATTACGCCCAAAACTAAAGCTTTCAATACAAAAATATACTTGATGATATGGTAAGTAGCAACAATTGAATGTTTATTGGTACTAAATTTATAAACACAACTTTAGGTACCCAAAAACATATGTTTTTGGGTACCTACTAAAATTATAAACATTTCACTATATTTTATTGAAACTTATTTAGTGTCATTTTGAATGCCAAGAATAGTTATAGGAATATTAATTATCCAATATTAGAAAATACTTCCTCAAATGATGCGCCAATGCATAAGAAATGTAATTTCTTTTTAAGATCACAGAGCGTAACAAAATTAGACGCAACTTCCATGCCTAAACACGCTAAATATAGGTACTTTGTAACATTGCCTTATTATCTGGCTACACAATAAAGATGTAACTGATCTCCATTTAAGGCACAGTTATGACGTGATACTTAGAACTTATCGGAAAACGGCTTCTAAACAATGAAATTATCGGATTACAGCGGGATCTTGGGCAGGGAAGGTCAAGGAGCGCGCCGGTCGGTGGGCGAAAGCGGGCGCCGCGCCGCGCCGGTGGGTGTCGGCGGGTGCCGGTGGGTGCCGGCGGTCTGCGCCGCGAGCCCGATGAACACTATCCCCGGCCTTGGCATTGCCCCGTGGCTTGCCGTAGGGTTGTCAATATGCCAGCTCTACTCAATCTGTAAGCATATAGCTATTTCAGTCGTTTGGGGTTTGTGTTACGTAACTTGACCAAATTTCGCAAAATCCTGACGTTATCAAAATCCTTTTTACCAGCCTTGTGCAAAGCTCATTGGATCGAGTGCATATTTTGTATCCCCACGAGGCCAAATATAAAGTTATTTTAGAAAATGTTCAGACAGCTTACGGGTATTTGGTTACTATCCCTTTATGAATTTCTCTAGAAGGATTCTCCTTTTCTTTGTTTTAGTCGGAGAAAATGCTTCTCTGCACTGGCATGAGGCCTCAAGAGGAAAGTGAGAACCCCATGCACTGTCCCATATGTCCCCACCCGCCCCCCCCCCCCGTGGGGGAAACGGGTGAGTAAGGACATACGGGCCCGACCTGGTAAAAGAACCGACATCTGCCGCCTGGAGCGTATAGCGGCGCCGCGGTACCTTGTTACTACGCCCCGCGGAGAAGGATTCTCCTACCCTCTGCTCGAATGGAGTTGTCCACTGCTGCTGCATTTGCGGGGGGAGGGGGGGGGGGGAGTGGGGGTGGACTCGCCCGAATGTGTTGAGCAGTTTGGGTATTTACTCAATTAAATATTATTCAACAAATACAACTACATGTTAGTTAGAGTTAAAAGGTACTCTTAGAAATACTTACTTATCTAGTTTAAAATTGAAGTTGGGAATTTACTCAAATAAACATTATTCAACATTTTATTACAACATTTGTTGTTAATAAAAACACTAGTTTAATTTACTTAGAAATTAACTCAATTAAGTATAACATTATTCTCAAAAATAGTAACAGTCACTTCAAACTTTCGTCAAGTGCGTAGTTTATTGCATCGATTACATCACTTAATTGGAGACGGTTACGGTAAGTAAACTCAGAGTTCAGTTCACGAATGTCCGATTCCATTGACTTGAAAACCGGCAGTATGCTTGTGGGTCCAATACCTAATATGTATAGACGAAACATTGACTGAATGAGCGGTACAACTATTAGATACATATTGTTCATAAGTTACACATTAGCATAGTTACACTTACAGTCACAACTATATTACCTAAATGTAGTTTCATCGTAGGTATATCGTATGATCTAGAATTAAGTACTGATATGATATAAAAAGGGTTTATTTAGTTAAAGCTCCAATACTTATTTGTACAGCATTATACATAGTTGGCTGTTGTTATTATTTGTCCATAAATCAATATTTAAATAAACTACTTGACATACTTACCTTAAAACTTTATTCTTTGGGAAGCAGCAAGTGAAAGCATCTCATAGTTACAATAGCTTATTAAAAATTCCTGGAAAAGTGACACGTTTGTTAACGATTATGGTAGCAACCCTAAGGCTCGACAGGCGACCGACGTCCTGCGTCATCGCGCGACGTCCTGCAACGCCCTGTGGCGTCCAGCAGCGCGGCGATGCATGACGCCCGCCGCGCCGCCGCCCGCCCACCGCGCCGCCGGCTGGCGTTGTTAACCGCAACATTAATTCCCAGCCAGGAGCGAGCCAACTCCATTCGGCTTATCTCATGATCTCAGAGAAAGTTTGAACAAGACGTATTTTGCTAGCCACTAGATAGAATACAACAATTTTACAAATTAAAAGCCATACTGTAACATTAATAATTAGAAATTCCTTGTCAAATAACTTTTAAAATGACTTTAACGGGAAAACATGAGATCTTCCTGTAGTACCTACTGTTCCCACGCCCCTTGCAATGGTCGAGCTTTAAACGTGAACTAAAATTAAATTACAATCAGCGACGGCAAACAATTTCCTACAGGAGGCGCGGCGGGCGGCGCGGGGGGCGGCGCGTCATGGCAACTGCGCGCCTCAAACAATGTCTAGTTACCGACCCTTGGCCACTTCCAACTGTTGCGTGGCTTTGGGAGCCGACCAACAGACACCTGCCCCTAATGAATCGACTGATTTATTGTTATCGCTTCCTTATTTTCGAAGTGGTACTTACAAATAAACTAATTGGTGAACTCTGCGACTAATTAGTGTCTAATACACACACAATAACGACAATACAATATTTATTTACGAAGCCATAGTAACTAGTATGATACTAACTACATTTAACGGAAATTTAATTCAGGACACCTATTGTGTTTTACTCTTTTAATGAATGTGAAATTTAATCCCAAAACACGATTAATAAAATCACTGAAGGCCAAAAGAACGAAATCTCAAATCTCGCTTTACCAAAAACATCTTTGTGGAACCTTTTAAGATCGAATATTTAAACCTTTTAGATCGAACCTTTTAAAATTGGAAGTTGAAAGTCTTTAGGGCGAATGTTTTGACAACTGAAAATTTTAATATTGATTTTTTATATTATTTTATAACACATTTGCTCGTAAAGTGGCTCTTATTACACCGATTTCAGCATCGTAATGTAGCTTATTACACACTAGTGCAGTAATGTAAAATTAGTAATAATTTGCATCTATGGACAACACAGACCACGCCCACACAGTCCACGCTTCAGCAAGAAACAACTGTACAATCTGCACATGTGCTTAGATGGTGAGCCTTTAGCCCGTTAGTCGCTTTTACGACACCCAAGAGAAGAGAGGGGTTGGTACCTATTATTATTTTGAAGAGCCCATCACCGCTCTATGCTGTTAGATATATGTGCAGTCTTTAGTTCGTTAGTCGCCTTTTACGACACCGAAGAGAAAAGAGGGGTTTGGTAGTATTATTTTGATGAGCCCATCGCCATTCTATGCTGTTTATTGTATGTGCAGTCTTTAGTCCGTTAGTCGCCTTTTACGACACCCAAGGGAAGAGAGGGATTGGTAGTATTATTTTTATGAGCCCATCGCCGCTCTATGCTGTTGGATGTATGTGCAGTATTTAGTCCGTTAGTCGCCATTCACGACACCCAAGGGGTTGGATGGAAAGACTTCCTACCTT
Organism: Scoparia ambigualis; assembly: GCA_963921215.1. NCBI lineage: Eukaryota > Metazoa > Arthropoda > Insecta > Lepidoptera > Crambidae > Scoparia > Scoparia ambigualis. The sequence goes on along the minus strand of OY992503.1, from coordinate 45,457,419 downwards.
TCACATACCTATATTTTGTCGATTCAAACAGCGGCTTCTTGTTCAATAATTACTTTGAAAGTTTAAAAATAAATATTTCTAGTTTTAGTAATGAAGAACTAAACTTACAGTCTACACCACCGGAAATAATAAGTGAAGCAGAAAATGTTATTGACAGCCTATTACCATCTAAGTCCAAAGAAAAATACATGTTGGCTTACCAAAAATTATACATTAGAAAAGCAACAAAAACACGCAGTCATTTTCAGAAAATGTGTTTTCCTCACAAATATGTTATAAACCGTCGTATGCACAGACATAGATCGTCGTATGACATACGTGCGCTTTGATAATTACAGCCTCTGCTTTCTTGTAGCCCTCGCCTACGGCTCGGGCTAGCAATATCGCCTCTGCTGTAATTTTCAACTTACCACACTTATATCATAATGTAGTACTACTACTACTACTACCTACCTTTCTTACTACTTTACCAAAAACATCTTTTTGGAACCTTCTAAGATCGAATATTTTATTGGAAGTTGAAAGTCTTTAGGGCGAATGTGACAACTGAAAATTTGAATATAGATTTTTTACAAGTTATGCAACTATCGTCCTTCCTTACTACAAATCAGTATGTATTAGATGATTTTTTATTAAAAAGGGGTACCAAATTAACGTCCATATTAGATGTACATATTATACATTTACCTATGTACCTAAGAAGAAGAAAAAACCATAAAATACTTACTGATTTGTAGTAAGTAGGGTGATACATAATATTCAAGCGTCATTTGAGATTTCCATCTTTTGGGTTAACGTGATTCAATTTAGAATGTTTTTGATGAAACGTGATTTGGGATTTTTTTAAATGTGTGTGTTGGACTTTATATCTGTATACAAATCTAATAATTAATATTATAAAAATATGGAATGTGTACGTGAAAACGTGAGTGAGTGTAGAATAAACAGATAAACAATATCAGGTAAAACATGTTCAGGCAAACAAGGCAGAACCTCCTCGTGGTGCACCCTGGGGTAAGGCCTCTCGGCCCACGTTCAGCGTGGGAAAAGGGGCCTTACGCGAATACCCTGGCGCCCCTTCTGGGCGTCGGCGGTGCCCCTTCTGGGCCCGCACCCCCTTCAAAGCGCGTCCCTTCTGGACCGCACAGCGGGTCCACTTTGGTCCTGCGGGGGGATTTCGCCGGCACCCCTTCTGGGTGTCGAACAAAGTTGATGGTGCCCCTTCTGGGCCCACAGCCTCCTAGTCGTCCTTTGTTTTGCTCGGCGTCCCTTCTGGACGCCGTTTCGAAAGACGGCCGCCCCTTACGGGTTCTCAGGTCGCACGGGTGAGGGCGTGGGCGGAGCTCATGGCGTCACGGGAAGCGTGAGGTGCGATCCTCCCCTGAAAAGTGTGACGGATCTAGCAACCCGTGGCGTCCGAGCCACTGCCGCGCGGAGGTAGCAGAATGCGAGGGCGCGGGAGCGCTCGGACGTCGTGGGAAGCATGCGATCCTCCCCTGAGTGGGTGAGAGATCTCGCTTTCCGTGGCGTCCGAGCCGGTGCCGCGCGGAGGTATCCGCATTCTTTGTGAGGGCGTGGGCTGAGCTCATGGCGTCATGGGAAGCGTGAGGTGCGATCTTCCCCTGAAGAGGGTGACGGATCTAGCAACCCGTGGCGTCCGAGCGTCACCGCACTCTTGAGGAGGCTGAGTTGCGGGAGGTCGTGAACCCTGGCTTGCGATTGGCCCCTGGTACTCGGCTGAGGCTGTGATGCAGGTGGCCGTGACCCCAGGCGTGCGTCCGGCCTCCTGCGACTCGGCAAAGACGTAAGGGAAACTCTCCCTCGCTCGACCCTGAGGTCTCGTGAGGTAGAGAAATCGGGTCGAGCGATGCGGACGAGTTTGAGGGCGCGGCGAGCGATCGGACTATCCGGGCGCTCGCCGCCTCTCCGGCACAAGTGATGAGATAGAGTTCGACTTGACAGCTCAGGAGCTGTCGGGTCGAATCCCGTGAGGGTGACCTCAAGGGGTCTCGTTGCACAAGGGGTGCATTCGGTTCGGGGGTTCCCTTGAACCAATGGCCTAGAGAGTCGGAGCGGCAGAGTGCCTATGGCCGGTCCCGCTTCGACTTTCCCCCGGGTCTTGCTGGAGAGCAGTGGAGGTTTTAGTGGGTATGCCCCCCTCCTCTCGAACCCCCGCCGAGGCCGCAGGGCCTGGACGGGGGAGCGGGAGTTGGGGGGAGAGTCCCATGCGCGTGCGTAATGCATTTCCTCCACACTAAAGAAAAAAAAAAAAGAAAAAAGAAGGTTGCACGGCTGCGTGCCTTCGATATCGTTCAATTTAGTCTTCAGTGATTTTATTAATCGTGTTTTGGGATTCCATTTCACACTCTTTTTAATAGATAGTATTAACACATTTTAATCTGTTTAAATATTTCTGCGCGTATTTGTTAAAACTACAGCCTTGCTTCCCGAGCGTTATCGTGTGAAAAAGCCTTTTGGCATGACCCCGTCCGTGTAATCGTCATTTTTCAGTCGGTTTTCATTTGAATAAAGATTTACCACCCGTGGATTCAAACAGTTTCGCAGAGTTGCAACTGAATAGTATTAGACTGTAATACAATGATTAAGAGGCATTACAAAATCTTTCCTACCTACTGTAGTGTACTACCTAGGTACGTATTTACTTCACTACCTACGCCTTGTCGCGTTGCGGCTAAATAAAAGAATACTACCACCCCCTTTCTTTCCTTGGGTGTCGTAAAAGGCGACTAACGGACTAAAGACTGCACTTACATCCAACTGCTTCGAGCGGCGATGGGCTCACCACCTATCACGCTGAGCACATGTGCAGTTGCTATTTGGTGAAACGAGGACTACGACAAAGGACTGCTTTTGCGGTTGATTAAGGCAAAAGCTTTGACTTGATACATAATATAATCAAAGGACAAGAGAAACTCTACCACATGAGTACATGTGACTCTACTCCAAGTATTAAATCGCTGTTAACAAATTTTACTATTAATAAACATGAGTAATGAATGACTACACCATAGATGAATGATTGGTCTCACTGCGGTCGAGCGCGGCGAGACTCATCATTAATCTAAGGACTACACTAATTCGACTTTACGCTCGGAGTAAAATTTAAACCTCGGCGATACATTGTTTAACGACAGAGTAGATTATGGTCAATGATGTTACAATAAAAAGAGGATTATGGTAGTGTCAATAAGGACTAGATTGACATTTTGTAATCGGCTATTTTTTATTGTTGCCGTTGATCTGGGTTTGGTTTATAAGATGAAATTGTAAATTTAATATACTTCATTATAAGTCCTAACTAATAGTAATAGCCCTAAAAATAAAAATCAATAATTGTTTAAATTATCGACTTTAAATCGGACTGTCAGGTAGTGACTGTTATATTGTGACGGCTGTCATAGAGCATGCAGGTCGGACGCGAGTACCTACTGGCCATTCGTTGCATGACAAAATTATGTCAACTAGAACATTTACTCGGAACAATATCAAAACTCATTCTTTTTTACTTTTAAACTATGAGAGGTGCCATTGTAAACACGTTAGTCCTTGCGTAAGGAATGGCTTGTTAGTCCAAGCTTACTCCATGTTTAATAATAACGATGCAAATTCAATCTTACCTAATACTAGCCTAATCTGGATTTAACTAGTTTAAGCTTAGGGTTTGGGTTAAGGCAGGAGTATGCCATTTTTATTTAATGAGACGGTAGGTGTATTTGGAAACTAATTTGAAACTTCATATTTGAATACATTGCTCGACAAGAGCCGTGTATGTTTGTTAACGTTGTTATGCTGTCAATACCGATTCAGATCAGTCGTTAATTTACTCAAGTGGTTTGCTTCAATCAATTGTAATTAGACGTAATCGAAGTTTCACCTCCACCTAATACGCAAACAATGCGCATTAGGTGGGGCGGGCGCGCGGCGGCGGCGCGCGACTCAGCACCCATCAATCATTCGCACACGATTCATCACATACAACATAAAAAACAGATTCATCACACAAACCAAACGCTACTGGCACCTTACTAAGACTTTCTATATCTATACACTATGTATATTGTACATTTAAGTATTTCCGTATAAATAATAATAATAATTTGTACCTATTACCAAAAGTGTTGCACAACTTCGGGTTACAAAATAGTCCCAAACGAGAAAGTCATAAACCTCAGGGACTAGGGTATGATTTGTAAGCTACGGTATTACATTGTTGTATGAAATTATTATTAAAATTTACAAACAAATAAACATTTTAGAAATACCAAATGAATAGGCAATGGTTTATCTATTATAATAAATCTATATGTATAAAAATAAATAGCTGTACGTTTGTCTCGCTAAAACTCGAGAATGGCTGAATTGATTTGGCTAATTTCGATTTTGAAATATTTGTGTAAGCCCAGGAAGCTATAAACGGTGGTGATGCCATGGGGTCCTTGAAACGAGGTGCGAAGAGGCACTCTGTGTGCCGGCAGGGTCAGGGTGACTGATGCTACGTGTCTGACGCTGCACCAGTTAGCTTCGCGCCAGGACTCCACTTCTGCTTGCCATCAGGCGGAGCGGAGTCATTTGCCGGGCGTTCTTCCCTAATATTTGATGGAAGCCGCTACTCCTGCACTTTAACATAATTATATCAAACGCAGTCTGCGTGGGTACACTGACCAGGGTTGATCTGTTATATCCGATTCTGACTTAAACATGATTGTTTTCTTTTGTTAAGGGGGTGCCGCGCAATCGCAAAAACTGACTTAAGTCTGACTTCAAAGCAAAATTAATCATATTGATATTTATAATTAGAACAATTCTGCTTTGGAGTTTCAGACCTAGTAATTTAATTAGAAAAATGTTTTTATTCTGCGAAATGTGCAAAACCATCATACGCTTGTGTTAAAAATTAAAATTTACTTTTTAAAGAAAGGGGTGCCCTGCGGAATATCAATACAAATATTTTCATGTAAGAATTATTGTTTCATGCGTAAAAATAAGAAAGTTGTCGAAAATATATGTTTTTAGGAGTCATTACATTTAAGTATTGTTTGTTATTGTTTAAAAAATTTGTTTTAAATTTCAAGAAGGCCATGACCTTGTGCAATGATCAGGCTAACTTACATAAGTTCTTTTAATGTATTTAATTAATTCAGCGCATAGTACAAGTGACTTAAAAATACGTAAATTTTCACAACTTCGTGCTGGACCCCCTTAAGATCTAACAAAAGTGTCGAAGAATTGGTGACGATGGAAACGTGGCAATGAGCCACCGTCCACGCTTTAATATATTCCTAATTCCTTTCCACAAGCAAGTCTGTTGAACCTTTTCTCCAAGCGCACATCACCACAAAATACTTTTATGGGGTACTTCACTTTATGCATGAACATTTTCCCAACAATAGACATCGTTCTCTCCTAGTTGCACGATAAGTAAGGAGCACTCTTTGCCTTTCCCCGATTTTGCTTTACTTTCGGACGTTTACTACTTTTTAGGGTTCCGTAGCCAAATGGCAAAAAACGGAACCCTTATGGATTCCTCATGTCTGTCTGTTTGTCCGACTGTTGAAACTTAGTAAGTAGATGTATTATGTGAACCGTGTCATCGGCTGCATCACACTGGTGGCATTCAGTGGTCGGCTCTCGCCCGATCCTACACAGATAATGCCGAAGCAACCGTGTCCAGCGAGGACCTGTGTAATACGGAACGAGAGCGATCCCTCCTTGCGACCGACCCATCGCTCACCTGTATCTGACCCTTGACTCAACCTTTTACTTTCGGCAGGCAACACTTTTTTTACATACGTACCTAAATGGCAATAGGGTGACGCACCACCCCCTTTTTGGGGTTCCGTAGCCAAATGGCAAAAAACGGAACCCTTATGGATTCGTCATGTCTGTCTGTCCGTCCGAATGTCACAGCCACTTTTTCCCGAAACTATAAGAACTTTACTGTTAAAACTTGGTAAGTAGATGTATTCTGTGAACCGCATTAAGATTTTCACACAAAAATAGAAAAAAAAACAACGGGGTTCCCCATACTTAGAACCGAAACTCAAAAATATTTTTTCATCATACCCATACGTGTGGGGTATCTATGGATAGGTTTTTAAAAATGATATTGAGGTTTTTAACTAAATAAATAAACGGATTCGGATAAATATAAAAAATATATTAAGTACATTACCATGCAAACTTCGATATCTTTATTTTGTCCTTATATGGGCATATTATGGGCTTCAAATATCAAATGAAGCCTATGTCCATATTCATATTTTAGCCGATACAGAGGCAGCTCAGCTTCTATGATTATTAGATAGATAGATAGATAGATAGATAAAAACTTTATTTACTGCTAAAAGACACACACATGTTGGTACACAAAATCACAATAAAAAACATAGCATTATTGCTTTTATTATTATTATTATTTCTCCGATTCTTGCGGGGACTGCGAAATCTGTGATTTTTTAGATTAATTATGTTGTATTTTTGTTAGTTAACTTACACTTTATTACTAAACAAGTGAATAATAATTTTAAAAACACTAGAATTTTCTAAATTGTTACTTACTTCTTGTTCAACTATATATTTTTTTAATACCGATTTTGGTTAATATTCATCAAAATTATCGATACGTCGAATTCTTAACGGAACATCCATACTACAAAGTGACACCTACCGTGGGGTAGAGTAAACTTCTTCTAATTGTCCTTAATATACATAAAATTTTCTTAATTTAAGGTTTGCTTTTCAACGTTAGATGGCGTTACATGAGCACCAGCTCAAAGTTTTTGTATGAAATACTGTGTAATAGCCACTCTATTACTATTTTAATCTCTTTGGCTGTTAGTTACGATTTTTACTCAGAATACAGGATTTTTTCTGAAATATTAAATAACAACTTCATCCCATTAACCAAACCCGTATCAACGGCAACAATAGAAAAATTACAGGTTACAAAATGTCAAACTACTTTAGGTTTAACTTTTACTTCGAGAGTAGAGTCGGATTAGTGTTCTCATTCATTAGGTCTACTCCGTTTATTAATAGCGAAATTGTTAACATTTACTTTATACTTGGAGTAGAGCTACTCTTGCCTTAGTCAACGTTTATTAATGAGACGGTTAGAGCTTTGCAATGAAGGACTTACCGCGATATCGCACGAAGTACCTACTCGCTAATGCTACGCGTGCAATTTGCTACTGGTGGCAAATTACTCCCTGCTTACTATAATTTACAAACCCATTACTTTAAGAATATTTATATCAATTTCACATTGCATGTACAATTTTATAAGTCGAGAAAATCAAAACTCTTGACTATAAAACAAAGTACAACGAAGCCTCTGAATATCGAATTGGATCAGAACGACGCTGAATAACACTCTGTGTAGGCGTGTTGCGCGCGCTTTGGACTTATTGGCAGCAGATAACTTTGTATTGTTGTACAAACAAAATATTTTTCACAGTCATTCCGGGAAAAGCTCTTAAGTATTGCAAGGTACTAAATGTAAAACATTGTACTAATACCAATTATCGTTATTTGAGGTATCGTTGGAAACGGGTCCTGTCCACTATTTTCGCCGTCCACTTTTCCTGGCACGGCGGGCGACGCCGGTGGCAGCGCCGATGGAGGCGGCGCGGCGGTCGGCAAACGCGCAGACTGACCAACAATATATAGTAATATGTCTAGCTTTCAGGGCAGACATCAAAGGCCACGTTACGCGCGGAGGGACATTATGCTCTCGAGATTACAGTCGCCGCCATAAAAGGTCCTCTTTTCACTTCGGCGTGATCCCCGCGAGGCCGGATCAAATATTTTTATGTACAAATTGAATGAAACGGCCGTCCCTGGAAACGAGAGTCTCGGTGAAAACTCGAGTACATTTTTAATGAGCCGTAGTGATTTTAATGATCACGAATGCTTGAATTTATTTTATCTCTCAATTTCAATATCGTTTACAGAACTCGAAATCTGAAATGATTTTCTCTACAAACAGACATGGCTGTTATGCACCAATAAATACCCGGAACAAACGAGTGAAAGCCGATTAACCGCTGCCGGTGCCGCTAAAAATACATTGTTGATTAAAACTGAAATAAAGATAATCAATGGTTACCAACTTAGAATCTGTGGCAGCTTATGTGCATCCATTGCGACGATCGGGAAAGTGAACCTATGTGAGGCGTGCTCGGCACCCGGATGGCTTGTTCCCGATTTTCGTTATTGGTCCCGATTGTCGTCAAAAGCTTGCAGTCAAAAACCTGTGTCGCAACGTCTAAATTTTCGTTTTTAAAGCCATTGTATGAGTAAGTCCCCTAAGAGACTAGTCCATTTACAAATAAGGCATTTCACAAATTTGCTTTTAATTATTTATCTTTTTTTTATTATCAAATTGTTTGTTTGTTTTATATTGTGGAGTCTGAGGAGTAAATTGTTCGGTGTTCTAGTAAAATAAACACGATGACACGACGAAAAAAAAATTACATCTTTTTACTATTTACACCATTGTCACAACATTAATATTCTTTTATATCTGTCTATCTACAACCTATATTCGATTCTCAAAAAGAATAGAAAAAACATTGTCATGCGTGCCTGTTCAACCCGTACACAGCATAAAAGTTTGTTTTATTATTATTAATGTCACATTATACAGAGTGGAATTTTGTAATGTCACTTAGAGTGGATTCGACCAAACTGGAATAAGGTCTTAAACCTAGATTAAACGCCGAATTTGTATAGACTAATCTCGGAGTGAGTCTTATTCCAGTTTGGTCGAATCCACCCTTAGATGAAAAGTACGCGAGTAATCATTCCTTTATTATGGAAAATACACAAAACTGCATTGAAAGATGGTTAAAAATCGCTTCCTACACCGATCGACGAAAATTTGAAAAAAACAACAACAATTGTACTTTTATGGCATCAATCGATAGAGTCAATCATAAGGATCATCAACTAAGGTTAATATTCTTCAAAAGCGAAGGTAATAATGTACAAATATAATCATATTGTAGAATTAAGTGACATTGTGGAACTAATGTGCTTTGATATGCTTTTTAATATAGTTATTTGTATGTTAAGTTTGTTTGTATCTAATAATTTCGTATTTACGTAATGTTAACAATGTTCCTTTGACCACTTATAACAACTAGATGCACAATCAACTTTTTCAAAACGTCTACAAACGAGCACCGAGCGAAGTGTTTAAACGTCCACAAACGAGCACCTATCGACGTGTTTAAACGACCACAAACGAGCATCTATCGACGTGTTTAAACGTCCATAAACGAGCACCTAGCGAGGTGTTTAAACGTATACAAACGAGCACCTAGCGAGGTGTTTAAACGTCCACAAACGAGCACTTATCGACGTGTTTAAACGTCCACAAACGAGCACCTAGTTAGGTGTTTAAACGTCCACAATAAGCACCTATCGACGTGTTTAAACGTCCACAAACGAGCACCTAGCGAGGTGTTTAAACGTCTACAAACGAGCACCTATCGACGTGTTTAAACGTCCAAACACGAGCATCTAGCGAGGTGCTTAAACGTCCACAAACGAGCACCTATCGACGTGTTTAAACGTCCAAAAACAAACACCTAGCGAGGAGTTTAAACGTCCACAAACGAGCACCCATTGACGTGTTTAAACGTCTACAAACGAGCACCTATCGACGTGTTTAAACGTCCATAAACGAGCATCTAGCGAGGTGCTTAAACGTCCACAAACGAGCACCTATCGACGTGTTTAAACGTCCAAAAACAAACACCTAGCGAGGAGTTTAAACGTCCACAAACGAGCACCCATTGACGTGTTTAAACGTCCACAAACGAGCACTTAACGAGGTGTTTAAACGTCCACAAACGAGCACCGCGAGATGTTTAGGCGCATTCCGTTGCTGGCGTGCGAGATAGTCGTCTACATGACTAAGTGCTCCTTCAAAAATTGCTATTCTGCCAAAACACATATTATGTGTTTTTGCAGAATAGCAATATAGGTACGTACAACGTGTATGTCAAGTCTGTCGCCGTGCCGTTACAATTAAGTTTGGGATTGATTCTAGTTTTTACATGTGGCCGAAGCATTTTAAAATATGGCAGGAAAAGGCCACCGGCGGTAATGAGAGTTTGGAAAGGTTTGTTAAGTCATTATACATTTTTATTAAATTTCTATGCATTGTTATAGCGGCGGCGGGCAGCTCATTATTCAAAAAATACTACAAACCAATGTCTGCCTTTAGGTGTCGTAAAAGGCGACTAACGGACTTAAGACTTACTTTTATCATTTTATTCATAAAAAAAACATTAATAGCATACGATATGAAGTTAAAAAACCGAGAGAGGGTTTTATTACTTTTTTGTTTTTTTTCTGTGTCGGGTACTATTTAATATTCATTCACATTTCACAAACATTAAGGAAAATGTTATTGCCAGCGCCAGCGCCTCCGTCCATCACTCGTATCAGCTATTTATAGTCAGCGTTTTGTTGGGTACTGTATAAATTGGGTAGGTACTTAATCGAAACAATTCCCTGCCAATTCCTATGCCTTATTATTACCCGCGGCCCCGCTCGCGTTTATTTTTCGGGTGGAAAAAGTAGCATACAACTGTCTCCAGGGCCCATCTAAGGGATCCTTTTGTTTTTTGTATTTTTTTATTTCTAACTAGTGGCCCGCTCGCGACGTGCGTCATCTGCTTGAGCGCCCTGTATCCCGTGACAAATTTCCAAAAACTTTCTTTTACATAAACCATTTCCTGACAATTACGAACACAACAAAAAAAGAATCAGTCAAATCGGTCGAGTCGTTCTAAAGTGATGCGCAATTATTTCGGCAACGAATTTTTATTAATACAAGGTTAATTTTTTACAACCCGTCCTATAGCAGCAGTAAAACCAAATAATGAAATAAAAATGCATTATTTTTTTACATTTTTGTCTCAACTTTTCCCTAAGAAAATTCAAATTATTGTCACCTAGCGCGCGGATTATCAAAGCGCATGAGCGTGACCGCTATGATCCCCCCTGTGCACCAATGACAGCGCGCCGCCGTCGCTTTGACCGCGAGGGTGAGCGCACGCACCTAGAACTATAGGATATAAAAAGCAGGCAAAAAGCTGTAATAAAAAAAAAACATTACATTTAAGTACGTCAAATACTTTAATATTAATTTTTTACCCCATGTTTACTTTTAATCCGGCATAACGAGTTAGCCATATTTGTATAGGTATTATTTTGTCATAATACTTTTTTGACATAATTGTTTATTGACATACCATTACTTTAGGCAGAACTATCAGTCACGCTAATTAATTATTTATAATCATAACACTCGCGTTCGTAGTAATAGCGATCCTCCTGACTGATTTCGGTCACCGCTGGGAAGTAAACCTACTTACGCGAATGACTTTAACCCCTAGCGGTTTACTTCCCAGCGGTGACGGAAATCAGTCAGGAGGATCGTCATCTTGGAAATTAATTTAACTATTTCAATGCAATGCTGCAAATACAATTCGGTAGTCCTATCAATTTAAAGCAATATTTCTGCCCATAATTAATTTATGAACTTATTTTAATTTTGTTTAATTATGTTTCAATTTCGTTAATAGTTACTTTTAAACAAGTATTTTTAATTTGTAAATGCTGTACACGCTTGTCATTGGAGCAGATATCTGCGAAGTTTGTAAAACAACTCACTCACTCTTTGTTTCTTTTGAAAATTTCTAACATTGATTGATGTTGAGTGACTGACTGCGCCCGCAGACAATCAGATGTACGCAGACGGCATCTGTAGAGACAGCTTTCTTTCCCCGTGTTTACTTGAAATTTTCTGCGGCGTACTGCAAACATTGATACAGCAGATGGTTCCGTAAATGACGCGTGCATCATGTTCGTCACCACAAAATGTATATAATCTCGTCGATTTGAACCCGTTTGGTTAGTGTTTTTAAATGTTATTTATTTTAAAGTTACCTTCGGTTTACACTAAAATTTGACTCATTACGTGTCAATCCAGCTCGCGCATACAATCTGCTGTTTGCCATACGAGTACCCCGAGCCGTGTATTTTCGGAACCGCAGAATGTGAATGTGTGAACTCCAAACTCGAGGATGCTTTAAGTGCGACATTTGTTTTTGTAACATACTCGACCTTTCCATTAGTCAAGTTTGGGATCGTGAAAACCTTCAGGAAATTAACAAAATTAGCGTTGCAGAATGTATATATTTCAGGGAAAGTAGTCTTAAACGAATCGATTGGGATTAAAGAGTCGTGTAATGGAATCTAATGAGCCGGCGCGGCTCCTGCCTGAGCGGAACCCGCCATTAGCAAACAAATAGCGCTCAGCCATCAGCAACCAGGCCCGTCCGCGGCCCGCCCGAAGCCCGCCCGCAGCCCGCCCTCAACCCGCCCGCGACCCGCCCGCAACCCGCCCGCGTCCCGCCCGCAACCCGCCCGCAGACCGCCCGAAGCCCGCCCGCCTCCGTCGCGCGCCGTGTAAGTTAGCAGAGGGCCTACTCTCTTTCTCCGAAACGAAATTTCGGCCGATTTTCGTTTGCTATTGACAGCGGTTTCCATTTCTGCCGAAAGGACAATGCCAGAAACCCATGTATTTTCAGAACCACTTAAAGACTGAGCGTATAAAAAAAATAATATTAGGGTTTTATTACTCTCAAATAGCCTAGTAAATTATGTAATGGTGAGATGTTATTTAAAGCTGGGGATAAACAATAAAATAATATAATTAGTTACATAATTTTTCGTACGGTTAGAACATAATTAAGGTTTTTGAGCGCATCCTGCGCAGCCCGCGTATTTAAAATTTTACTCAGACGGCTGTCAAAGCGTAGTTTCATCCGTTCTGTGGCTCAGAGCGCAGCAACCAAACAACCTCGGACCAAATATTACATGGACAGAGTCTTACGACGTTGCCGCTTTTACGTACGTGTATCAAAGTCAAGTATGTGTATCTCTGTCTGTATGACTGTAGTGTGATATGAGTAGAAGAGATAGTGAATGTACGTTTGGCAGCGACGCACTGTCGGTGTGAAACGTGTCATTTCATGACCGACTACTCGGTCAAAACATTGAACAATCAAACAAACTTACCAAGTGCAGTTCGAATGAAATTATGCTCCTTGTTGTCTCGTCCGAAGATGATGGAATACTACTTGTTAGTATCGAGTCTTAGCACTCGCCGACGCCACATAAGTTTAAAGTATCTGAAAATAAAATATTTCCGAACGCAGCCGCACGTCACTAGACTAGCCCGCGTTTTGAACTGTCATTTAGTTTTAAGTTGTGTATTTATTTATGAAACTGATTCTACAACCCCAGGGAATAGGTATCAAACCTGTGAGGGTGGGTGGGACTCATCATCTTCGGACGAGACAACAAGGAGCATAATTTCAATCGAACTGCACTTGGTAAGTTTGTTTGATTGTTCAATTATGCTCCTTGTTGTCTCGTCCTCTATGATGGAAATACTACTTGTTAGATGTTCAAAGTTCTGTTGTAGAACATAAAGTTTATTATTGTTAACAAATATATCCCAGATATTATGTTTCAACAGCATAATCAGTCTTACACTCCTTAAAGATAATTGGTAATTTCCAAGAGAATCTTATTAAACAAAAAAAACAAACTTAAATGTGTCCTCAGCCTTAAATAAATCTTTGGTATGATTATAGCAATATACTTTTAATATTATTATTACAATATAATCGCTTCAGCGAAATTATTATTTAAAATCGGACGGTTGTAAAACTTTGCAAAGTTGTCGATGAGTCAGTCCAACCAGCCGTTCTATGTATCTCATCAATGCTAACGCCTTTCATAATGGCAGCTGATGTCGTAGCGTGCCTGGTACTATGAGTAGAAAAAATGGAAGTATCGATCCCTCTTGCAGCCAGGACCGTCAATCCAACCAACGGTTGAGTGTACTGACCGATACCGCCAAATGTGGTTTCTTGATAGATATAAATAAATTAGGACATTTTCCTAATTTCAGAGGTAATTCTTTTATAATTATTTAAACAATTGGCTGATGACGATTAGGTGCTGAAGTCTTAATTTTTTTTTTTTTTTATAGTAACAATTTTATTATCAATTATTTTAATCTGGTCAGTAACAATAGAAACTAGGGCTTTGTAATCTTTGCCCTGTAGGTAAAGTTAATAAAGTAACTGTGTTTAATGAACATTAATGTAAGTTGTTTGAGTCATTGTAATTTGACTCTAAAAAATTAAGCACTATAGAAACATTCCAGGTATACTTATATTTGAGTTTACTTGATCGTAGGCGAAAGAACCCTTTAAATAAAATTTTAATCTTTTCGTCTGCTCCCACCTGCGGCCCTATCACACTAGTGGCAGCGAGGACCTTATGCAATTCAAGGTGCCATAAGATGCACCACTGTGGAACTTATTTGTGAGATAAGTAATTATGTCTGTCATCTGTGCCTGTAGTAGCATTTAGTTGTTTGGTGTGGCAGTAAGAAAACCAAATACAAAGTAAGTATTGCTTATAGGTGTTACTTGATATGGAAGATATCATTATTTCAGCTGCCTGTACGTCGATGTTAGGCTTTAAGAATGCCTACCGGACAATCTCCCTGCCAGTAGTGATAGGTTGCGGTGTAGAGGGTGTGGTGAGTTGGAATTACATAAAACCAGTAAGTTATTACTTGGTTCAAATACAATGGGTTCTGTCACCAATAGTTTTTTGAATAAGGGAAACCAAGGTTGGGTGTCCCAGAAGAGAACTACAAGGATCCGTGTTGCTTCATTGGACACGATTATTTCTATACATTTTAAAATCATAGAAAATGGTGGAAAAGCATAAAATAAACCCCTTTGCAAGACATTGTAAAGGCATCCACTTTATAAGCTGAAGGATCTGGATGCCATGAAACAAATTTCCTGCATTTGTTCTAAATGCAAATAAATCTATGACAGGGTTACCAAATGCTTGTACTATTTTATTAAAATTATTAATATTTAATTCCCATTCTGTATGACCTAACTGTTTTCTAGATTCAAAATCTGTTACTTTGTTGTCCTTTGTGTTAATGTATGATGTATGATGCAAATACAAAATTATTCCTCTCTTCACACCACTGCCAAATAGCTTTTGCAATCACATGTAAGTGAGAGTACTGTATGCCACCAAAGCGGTTTATATATGGTATAGCTGTGGTATTGTCACTTCGTAATAATATTTCACAATTTGAAGAATTATTAGCAAGGCTTTTGAGACCACACATAGTAGCTTTTATTTCTAAAGTATTAAAGTGAATTGTTGATTCTTTTCCTCTCCATACACCACTGGCTGTATGTTTGTGACAAGAAGCACCCCAGCCCGATAGTGAGACATCTGTATATATTTCTAGAATATATTTATATTTTCTTATCTAAGAAATTGATTTAGGCAAGTACATGTTTTATCCACCATTCAAGATCTGGATAGCAATGTTTGGGCAAGGAAGTAAATGCTTCATAATTATTATTATTTTTTAAAAGAGCTAAATATTTATGTCTTTTTAGTGCTTTAGTATACAGTAACCCATATTGATTAGCTGGACAAACAGACACTAGAGTTCCCAGAACTTTTGACAAAAAACCTGATGGAAGAGGTACTTAAAAATTTGAGCGCCGTGGTGGTCACCTGTGACTGACAAACAATTAAATTTCTATTGTGTCTGGTTTCGTGGCAGGCAACGTGTTAAGGCATCTTTTATTTTTATCAGAATCGATTGAAATAGTCATGGTGTTTGTATTAAACAATAGGCTAAGAAACTTACATTCCTTTGATGGAATAAGTTGACATAATTATTTTTATTGATGATGAAGCCTAACTGAGTAAGCAGACCTATGGTCTGGTTAACACTATTAAGACACTCAATATGATCACTACCAATATACTGCTAGCTACAAGCATCGATATACTGTACTTACAGGCTGTAAACCTCTAAGTTTTGTTATGGGTTTAATTATGTGAACATGTATGGAGCCGTGCAAAGGCCAAATGGAAGAATGTTAAATTGATATATTTTTCCATCAAATATAAACCTTAGATATTTTCTGTAATCTGCATTAATGTTACACATGTAATAAGAATCCATTTTGTCAATTGTTGCCATAATACAGTCTTTCATAAGACTTTGAGTTGTAGTAATAAAACTATTAAATTTCTTTATGTTTAAAATAAATCTATACTCTCCATTTGGTTTCTATACCAAGAAAATAGGTGAACAAAATTGTCCATCTGTTTCATGACATATTTTGTCTATAACATGTGACTGAATAAGTTTATTAATTTCAATTTGAACTTGACAGAATTCTACTTGTAAATGAGTTATTCATAGGCAAGTAAGATTGAAATGGTATCTCACTAAAAGGGATTTCATACCCAGATACCCATTTCAGAATAGTAGGATCACTGGTTATTTTCTTCCAATTATTTATAAAAAAAAGGAAGTCTGCATACCTGAACTTCTAACTTTGCAGCTTCGTAGCTTTGCAGGTTGGTTGGATCTCGCTCCTGTCCCTGTCCGGGCACTTGGACGAGGAGGGCCCCTCCAGTTTAAAGATTTGGTTTTATTTGAAGGTTTTTGACTGAAGCTTGTGTTCTTCAGGTCTTTAACAGATTTTTGAACAGCCTTTGTAACCTAGATCTTTTCAGAAAGGTTACTTAAAAAAAATGCATCTGCTCCCCCTGTGAGGGAATCTTTCATATCTTTATTAATAGATCAAATATCATGAGACCGCCGGCAGTCGCGAAACAATTGATTTTCAATTGTGTCTGGTTTTATGGTGCTCAAGGGGTTAATGACGGTTGGTATTAGCGACCTTCTACGATTTGTATCTATGTGCACAGCGTCACACAGTATTTTGGCAGCATCATTGATGTGTTTAATTATTTAATTAATAATTTAAATTCTGTCACCTTTTAGGTGAAATAAATGGAGTGATTGGCCCAGGGCTGATAGTGCAGCAACCATCTGTTTTTGCCTGTCAGCAATTATCAAATCTCTTTTTTTAACCAGGTCAGAGACAGCCAGGTATTTCAGGGTTGAGCTTTGGGAGCAACGTTGGGATATTTTCATATGGGATGTATTTTTTCATAAGTTCTGGTTTAATTTCTTTTTGCAATCCTTTTGTGAGAATAGGAGTCTACCTCTGTGCAATTTCATCATGAGCAATTGGTCCCTTAAGCACCTCCTCAATTTCCCCCAAAGCAAATAACAATTCTACGTCTATGGCAGGTGTCTCGGTCTCCGGGTCTGTACACTGGGTTTTTTCCACAGGTAAGGCCTCTACTACACTGTATTGGCACGGGCAGTGCCTCCTCCTCCACAGAACTTGAAGTAGTAGCCGGATCCAGGGCCATCATTGACACATTATGAATGTCAGACATAGTCATGCAGATCTAGGCCCAAATGGCAAAGCAAACTGCAGTAAATGTAAGACCCTGATATTCCTTGCGAATACCCAGGGTGGTAAAAACTCGGCTTTGCAGTAAGTACGAGTTATTGTGCCCGTTTTAAGTTTTGAATGTTTCAACACCGCCTCATCCCAAAGATGGGCCTGAGTGCACATTTCAAACCCAGAATTTCATTTTTATTTTTCACGTCTCTTTCTTTTACTCATAATAACAGTTTATTTATCATAATTAAACTGACTAAAACTATTAAAAAGATTATTTCACAAAAAAGTAAGAGAAAAAAGTGGCGCCGGTACAGTGACATAAAAAACGAATGACAGTTCAAAACGCGGGCTAGTCTAGTGACGTGCGGCTGCGTTCGGAAATATTTTATTTTCAGATACTTTAAACTTATGTGGCGTCGGCGAGTGCTAAGACTCGATACTAACAAGTAGTATTTCCATCATAGAGGACGAGAGAACAAGGAGCATAATTGCTGGATTGTGCGAAATAATAGTGAAATAATAAGAAATCTTAGTGTTTGTGTTATTTGTGTAATATACAATTGACATAATGTCTTGTTCAGCTGTTTATTGTTCGTCAAGAACAACAAAAGGAGGTGTGAAAGACCAGGAATTATCATTTCATACGTTAGTGATTTCTCATAATATGTATGCTTGACTATGAGATTCTTAATAATTAAAACGGCAAAGCATTAATTTTTGCTAATTCTAAATCATACTATATCGTACACTATTCATAAGAGTCAGGTTTTAAACCTTAATTAAATGTAATTTAAAGGCTTTGTTTTGGCATAATGATTAGTGATGTACGTATTTGTGTATTGAAGCTTTATCGATATTACTAATATTCTTTTTATAATTCTTTTTTTTAGGTTTACAAAATGCCCGGAAATAAGACGTGAATGGGTTAAAGCTATTAGACGTGATAACTGGGAGCCTACAAAATATTCAAGGCTCTGTTCCAAACATTTTGAAAAATCTTTTTTACAGGAATAATTTTACAGTCGTAGTTCAAATTTGAATCTTAATAATATGGGCGGGAATCTGAATAGTAAAAAGTATTACTCTTCACTTGACTACACATTTTTTTTTGTTATAATAGAAGGAGGCAAACGAGCAGGCGAGTCACTTGATGGAGAGTAATTTCCGCCGCCCATAGACACCCGCAACACCAGAGGAATCGCAGATGCGTTGCCGGCCTTTAAGGAAGGAATAGGAATTGTGAGGGGGGGGGGAAGGCCTCGGGAACCCTCACTGGCCTAACGAAACACAACAGTACCAAGGGCTTTTATTTCACGCCGGATATTAGGGTGTTACTAGACCAATCGATCAATCGTCGATCGACGGCATCGATCGATGGTAGAATGGATTAGTCGACGTCGATCGATAGGTCTAGTAGACACTATCACATCTGAAAATGGACGCCGCTGCAGAATGAGGAGGAGAAAAAGGCGGCTCCATGTCAAATCCACAATGCTTGGAACGTTGACGGGATTTAGATAATTTCTTAGCCTTACTACCACTGGATCCTCCCGCAGAAGACGCCGCTCTCAATTGAGGTATAGACTTTCGCTTTCGCTTACTAACGACCGGAGTATCATTACGAATGGAGATCTCCTTTTCTGACTCGTACTGAACTTCGTCGGTAATATCAAAATTAGAATTATCAACTTTCATTGTTGTTCTTTTTTCGCTAAAATGTAGCTTGTAAAATATTTCGATATAGATCGAAGACATCGATCGATGGTAAAATAGATTAGTCGACGTCGATCGATATTTTCTACCAGACCAATCGATCGATGTCGATCGACAATCGACCGGTAGAATGGATTGCGTGTTAGATCGAGCTGTTTGATTAGACGCGCCGGCCGCTACACTTTTTTATAAATTTATTTCGTGCCCATGGATACTAGTCGTAATAATAGAGTTCATGATTATGCTTAAAGTTGATGATAATGAATGATGATATTAATATGAACGTTTAAATACTAAATAATATTCCCCCCAAACACCTTGGGAAGCACTTTAGATTAAGCAACACCGAAAAAGGGGGGAACGGGGAGCCAAAGTGCGAAAATGCATAGTTTCCAAGATATTTTTATATTGAGGTTATTAGGTTATTTTTAGGAAAAAAAACAAATATTCTACTAAGTTACCATTACCGTACCCCCTCCACCCCCCACTCCCCCCTACCCCTCCCCTCCAAGATATTTTTCAATGAAGCTAGTTTTCTGTTGTGTAATAAAAAAAACAACTTCGAAATTCATGACAATCGCTACGCAAAAAAAAAACGAAAACAAAAACCGCTGCTTAAAATGTCATTTGGATAAAATAAACGATCGTTGGCTGATGAAATTTTGCCAGGGTTAATCGATCAACGTTGACCGACCGTCGATCGATGGGTTAGACGAACTGTATCCGTCGATCGATTAAAGCTACCACACCTATCGATCAACGTCGACCGACCGTCGTCAATCGATTGGTTAGTCAAACGGTATCCGTCGATCGATTAAAGCTACCAGACCAGTCGATCAATTTCTGGTCTGGTAAAACACCCTTAGTGAGAGGGTGGTATTTACGCCGGGCGAGCCGGCCCAATGCGTGCTGCAACTCAGTGTCACTCATTTAGCACCACCCAGGGGACACGTGTAAGGTCTAAAGGGTAAACCTACGGACGTGAGTAACTTTAACCCCCAATTATAATAACGAACTAGGTACACACCACATTAAAGTGATTATATCGATATACTAGTCACATCCTTAGTCACGCTTACATGTACAGATAGAAAGCTGCACACTAACAAAAGACGGACATGCTAAAAATCCAAAGACTCTGTCCATTGTGATATTTGGTCCGAGCAAACAACCATCAAATCGGATGGTTGTTTTTCACTCTGACAGCTATTTGACGTTTATATCATTGTTAAAGTGTCAAATTTTGCAATTTAAGTCAAAACGTCTCGAAAAATTCGGCCTGTTTGTTTCGTATTGTTTTACTTTTTAATAATTATGTTTAAATATTGTATAAAAGTGGAAAAAATGTAGACAGAAGAAGAGTTTTCCCTCGTTTTGGACAGGAATACTTCAGAAGAGGTTATAAAAATGACCGTCGATCGTTCCGTGGCTCAGTTGCAACTCAAACGAGTTAAACTTTAACCAAACAACTACACCCAGAACGACGGAACGCACTCCTGCCGTTCGAAACGTTCCGTTTCGCTTTTTTACTGTTAACGCCTAAATATTTAAATAATGTGGTATTTATTAAACCATATTCTAATTCACTTTTTAGAGAGTCGTTAATATAACATTACAAACGCTTAACTGTTTATAAAGAATTAATAATACAATAATTCATAATTATGAATTAATTGAACGACTAATATCTAACGATGGTAAAACGAAACGTATTTCGACTTGTCCTTCCTTTGTCAAAATAAAAACTTGTTTTATGTTTTACGGGTTTGATTTGAATGAGTTTTTTACCCTGGAAACCGATATTTTCTTTCAATAATATACTTGGATTTTGATTTTTGGACATCGATCGACCGACTGACTACACTTAACTTGGCTCACGACTCCAACTAAGGCTTGCGATTTGGTTTTGAAGATGCCGAGGTCAATAAAAGTGGGCACGTTCGGCGCGTAAACTGTAGAATTCGTGTGAATGAATACACTACGACATTTCGTAGTTTTCGACCTTCACAGAGTAGGTACTTTCTTTACTCAGCGAGTGCCTGTTACCGTTAATCGTAAGTACAATAACATTTGCCTTCATTTAACTATCTACAGTGACATTGTACCTACTTACAAATCTACTACAATCTACTCATGTGCTGTTGTCTATATGGGAAGGCCTGTGCCCAGCAGCGAGACGTTTATACTTACAAGCAGTTGGTTATTGTAATAAACCATCATCATTATAGCATAAAACAGTTTCTGCAAGCGCCTCAAGTTGTGACTATGATTGATTTGGAAGTACTGATAAAAGATTAACATTCTCCTTTCTGAAATACTGTTACATATTTTTTAACTAAAAGTTTAAAAATAATTTGCTTTGTAAATAATAAATTCACAAAGTGATAACATTTTCTTTTTGTGTTTTGTTTTAGATCACTGATGAAGATTATATTTTTTTTGAAGTGTGTTATGAAATTGCTAAGAGGACAGTGAATCAAACAATGGCCCCTATAATAATGATGGACAGAGTGCAGAATCATCACGCCAAGTAGGACACACACAAGTCTGCCAAAACTATGTGGTTGCTCATTAATAAATCAACAGAAGCATCATATTTGTACGAGGAGAGAAGGATATTTACTGTTATAGGAAAAGAATTTCTCTACTAAACAAATGGCATCAGATCGGATATGCCATACTTGCTGGGTAGGTAGATAGATACTACCTTGATAAGGGGAAGAATTAAATCAAGACACATTTCACGTAAAATCTATTTTATTTATATATTAGTAACAATGTGTCTGGTAGAGACGGTATCACTGAATACTGTTTCAATTGTTTAGTTGGATGTCGAACAATAGGTTGTTGTGCCCACAACATAACACTAGTATGGTACCTTGGATGGGCTAGATATCAATCTAATATTCAACCCCGCTGTTTTTGGATGAAGAAGCTGTAAGTTTAAATGATAACAAATAATACATAATTAACAAACAGGTGTTTTATTTGATCCCTTATTTATTACAAAAATTATGCAAATCTGCTAGGCACAAATCAAGGAGTAGATGTAATGGGCATACTCATTTTTTATTGTTACTTAATTAATCTGCAGTTACCCCGCAGTGCAGCCTATAAGTCATTTCAGTGATAGTTCATAGACAGGTAAACGGCTTAATGTATGATCTGAGGGCTCGGACCAAATATTACAATGGACAGAGTCTTTGGATTTTTAGCATGTCCGTCTTTGGTTAGTGTGCAGCTTTCTATCTGTACATGTGTGCGTGACTAAGGATGTGACTAGTATATCGATAATCACTTTAATGTGGTGTGTACCTAGTTCGTTATTATATTTGGGGGTTAAAGTTACTAACGTCCGTAGGTTTACCCTTTAGACCCTACACGTGACCCCTGGGTGGTACTGTTTACTACTTCAAAAAGTAATTCTAAGAACGTGTTATTTTAATTTTTCACTAACACCTAGCCTTAAATGGGCCGGAGCGTAAAAAATTGATTGATGCTAAATGTGTGACACTGAGTGGTAGAGCCACGCTGCGTTGCAGCACGCATTGGGCCGGCTTGCCCGGCGTAAATACCACCTTCTCACTTAGGGGTTTTACCAGACCAGAAGTTGATCGACTGGTCTGGTAGCTTTAATCGATCGACGGATACCGTATGACTAACCAATCGATCGACGACGGTCGGTCGACGTTGATCGATAGGTGTAGTAGCTTTACTCAATCGACGGATACCGTTCGTCTAACCCATCGATCGACGGTCGGTCAACGTTGATCGATTAACCCTGGCTAAATTCAATCAGTTTCTTTCGAAATGTATTCAGAAAAGGACTCGTTGTTCTAGGCCAGTACGATGTTGCTCGTACTATTATTACGGAGACGCAAACGCAGAAGAATCTGGATGCAGCCCTTTTTTTAAAGCCAACGATCGCTTAATTTATCCAAATGACATTTTAAGCCGCGAGTTTTGTTTTTGTTTTTTTTTTTGCGTAGCGATTGTCATGAATATCTGGGGGGGGGGGAAAGGGGGGAGGAGGATAGAGGGGGTACGGTAATAGTAGCTTAGTAGAGTATTTGTTTTTTTTTCCTAAAAATAACCTCAAAATAAAAATATTTTGGAAACTATGCATTTTCGCACTTTCACTCCCCCTCTCCCCTTCCCCCCTTTTTCGGTGTTGCTTAATCTAAAGTGCTTCCCAAGGTGTTTGGGGGAAATATTATTTAGTATTTAAACGTTCATATTATTATCATCAACTTTAATCATAATCATGAACTCTATTATTACGACTAGTATCCATGGGCACGAAATAAATTTATATAAAAGTGAAGCGGCCGGCGCGTCTAATCAAACAGCTCGATCTAACACCCAATCCATTCTACCGGTCGATTGTCGATCGACATCGATCGATTGGTCTGGTAGAAACTATCTATCGACGTCGACTAATCCATTTTACCATCGATCGATGTCGTCGATCTATATCGAAATATTTTACAAGCTACATTTTAGCGAAAAAAGAACAACAATGGAAGTTGATAATTCTAATTTTGATAATACCGACGAAGTTCAGTACGAGTCAGAAAAGGAGATCTCCATTCGTAATGACACTCCGGTCGTTAGTAAGCAAAAGCGAAACTCTATACCTCAATTGAGAGCGTCGTCTTCTGCGTTAGGATCCAGTGGTAGTAAGGCTAAGAAATTATCTAAATCCCGTCAACGTTCCAAGCATTGTGGATATGACATGGAGCCGCCTTTTTCTCCTCCTCATTCTGTAGCGGCGTCCATTTTCAGATGTGATAGTGTCTACTAGACCTATCGATCGACGTCGACTAATCCATTCTACCATCGATCGATGCCGTCGATCGACGATTGATCGATTGGTCTAGTAACACCCTAACATCCGGCGTGAAATAATAGCCCTTGGTACTGTTGTGTTTCGTTCGGCCAGTGAGGGTTCCGGAGGCCTTCCCCCCCCCCCCCTCACAATTCCTTTTCCTTCCTTAAAGGCCGGCAACGTATCTGCGATTCCTCTGGTGTTGCGGGTGTCTATGGGCGGCGGAGATTACTCTCCATCAGGTGACACGCCTGCTCGTTTGCCTCCTTCTATTATAAAAAAAAAATGTGTAGTAAAGTGAAGTTAAGAGCAATACTTTTTACTATTCATATTCCCGCCCATATTATTAAGATTCAAATGTGAACTAAGACTAAATTTTTTACTGTAAAAAAAGATTTTTCAAAACTTTTGGAACAGAGCTTTGAATATTTTGTAGGCTCCCAGTTATCACGTCTAATAGCTTTAACCCATTCACGTCTTATTTTCGGGCATTTTGGAAACCTAAAAAGAGAATTATAAAAAGAATATTAGTAATATCGATAAAGCTTCGATACACAAATACGTACATCACTAATCATTATGCCAAAAACAAAGCCTTTAAATTACATTTAATTATGGTTTAAAACCTGATTCTTATGAATAGTGTACGATATAGTATGATTTAGAATTAGCAAAAATTAATGCTTTGCCGTTTTAATTATTAAAAAACTCATAGTAAAGCATACATAATAAGAGAAATCACTAACGTATGAAATGATAATTCCTGGTCTTTCACACCTCCTTTTGTTGTTCTTGACGAACAATAAACAGCTGAACAAGACATTACGTCAATTGTATATTACACAAATAACACAAACACTAAGATTACTTATTATTTCACTATTATTTCACACCATCCAGCAATGTTTTGACCGAGCAGTCGGTCATGAAATGACACGTCTCACACCGATAGTGCGTCGCTGCCAAACGTACATTCACTATCTCTTTTACTCATATCACACTACAGTCATACAGACAGAGATACAAATACTTTACTTTGATACACGTATGTAAAAGCGGCAACGTCGTAAGACTCTGTCCATGTAATATTTGATCCGAGTCTGAGGGCTTCATTATCATTACAAATTATAAAGTAAAGTCGCCATTTTTGTGTGTCTGTGGCTCTGCTTTCTTCTTCTGAACCACTCAATTGATTTTTATGTAGTCGTCAATAACAGTAAGAGTGATAAATGAGGATGGGTTATTTTTGATATTTTGTACAAAATGGCTGGAGTAGGTATGTCCATGTTTAATTTTAAATAAGGTAATT
This sequence comes from Scoparia ambigualis, assembly GCA_963921215.1. NCBI lineage: Eukaryota > Metazoa > Arthropoda > Insecta > Lepidoptera > Crambidae > Scoparia > Scoparia ambigualis. Next base: position 45,432,131 of record OY992503.1, on the reverse strand, counting down.
TAGCAAAGCAATGTACTTGTACTTGAAAGGTATTGCGACAAATGTATGAATAGTCTTGATTATTGGCCTAATTAATGTTAAATATGTACTTATGTGTTGTAGATTTATTATTATTAATCTTAATTAAATGGCTTCGCGTTTAGTATTACTTAAGCCAATTTCAAGTAATATACTAATATGTATTTTAAAATTATATTTAGTTTTGTACGGTAGATTAAGTTAAAATGGAGTTGAGACTGTTGTGAGTAACACGTGTTGTTGCTAAGAGAACACGGAAGAAACTCTGTGTTTATTTATTTATTTAATCTTATAAAATAAATAAATAAACACAGAGTATATAAACAAAGAAAACAAAATGTACAAAAGGCGGACTTAATGCCAAGTGGCATTCTCTACCAGTCAACCTTAGGGCTAGGCAGAAAGAGTTGTAGGCGGTGCAATTCAAAATCTTGTGAATTATCAAATAAACTACACAAATCAACTTACATAGGTAAATAATTATACAATAAATAACATTACACAATTTTAATGTAAACTACATGAACTTACTTAGATTTAATAAAGATACGGTGATAGAAAACTCTTACGAGGATGATGAAGACTCTTGGAGAAGCATATTGCAGATCCTTTTCTTAAATATAATTTTGTTCGGGGCCCGTCTAACTTTTTCAGGGAGAGCGTTCCATAAACGGATGGCCTGTACCGTAAAGGAATTGCCCACGAAACCTAAGTGGTGAAGGGGAGTGGCAAGAAGAAGATTGTTTGATGAGCGAAGGTGCCGGGCATGAGAAGAGCTGAGAAGAGGGAAACAAGTTTTTAAATAAGAGGGAGAGTGAGGATCGTTTAAAATTGAGAATAAAGTTGAGAGAATCCTGGACTTACGACGTTGCGGGATGGTCAGCCATTTCAGCTGGAGGCGATAAGATGATATGTGATCGTATTTACGTAAGCCAAAGATGAGGCGAATTGAATTATTGAGAAGGCAATCCAATTTGTTTAGAAGATCTTTATTTAAATCGGGATAGCAAATATCAGCGTAATCAATAATCGGGAGAATAAGGGTTTGTACAAGAGAAACCTTGGTTTTTAGGGGCAGAAAGTTCTTGAGCCTATAGAGAGAACGTAACGCAGCAGTCACTTTCCGGCTAACCTCAGTGACCTGAAGACACCAACTGAGTGTGCTGTCGATCTGCAGACCAAGGTCTTTCACACAGGAGCTGAAGGGGATGTTGACACCGTTAAAAGAGACTGGCGTGACAACAGAGAGGTCAAGTTTGCGGAGTTGTCGTGAACTACCAATAACAATAGCTTGGCACTTGATGGGATTAACAGACACTCCGTACTGTTTGGACCAATCATTTACATTACGAAGGTCGCCAGTGAGGGCAGCTATCGTCTCGTCAATATCCTCAACATGACAATGCCGATACAATTGCAGATCGTCAGCGTACAAATGGTGGGAACAGCGAATGTGGGGGATCATCTGAGGACACTGAAGAGAAGACAAAATATTCTAATATGGATGAGGGCATGGAAGCTATGTGACTGAGGGTCCTTGATCTGGTGGCATGGTCGAGAGTCGTAGCAGACGAGAAATATGTGTTAAGATCATCGAGAGAGAGAGTGGGGGGCAGGAGATCGGTTGAGGCCTTACCAATGCCAAGACTTTTTAAAAATTTCCAGATATCAGATGGAGAGCAATTTGTAACGTTGTTGTGTATGTGTCTGCGTTTGGCGACCCTCACTATCTGATTGCAACGGTTTCTGGCAATCTTGTATGACTCCCAGTTGCCGTCTGAGCGCTCGCGTTTGAACTTTCGGAAAGCACGATCGCGTCTGGTCATAGCCATTTGCACAACTTTGGTAAACCAGGGTGCAGGGGGCCGTTTCAGCTTGACCTGTCTTAACGGTGCATGTACATCAAACAACGCCACGATAGCCCTATTCAAGTAGTCAAGCTTGACATCAACACTGGCAGCCTCAAACAAGGGGCACCAGTTAATAACACTAGCCCCATGCCTAAGAGCGTCATGATCAATGCGGGAAAAATTACGCATAGGTACCACGACTGGTTTCTGCTTAGTCGTATGGAGTTTATAACTGGCAAGTAAAAGGTCGTGACGTGAGAAACCAGGAGCAGGATGCTGTGCATGGGTCAGGACATTGTCAGTACAAGAGGTAATAATTAGATCAAGCCAAGTGTCAGGAGAATGTAAATTGTGATGAGTGGGACTGAGCGGAAGGACAGAAAAATTAAGGGAGGAAATCATGTTCAGGAGTTTATGCGAGGAATTGGAGTTATTAAGAAGATCAGTGTTTAGGTCTCCCATGATAATGTGGTGTGAGTAGCTAGTACTGAGAGGCTCGAGTGCAGTTTCCAAGCTAAGACAAAATATTTACGTGAAATGTAACAAATAAAAAAGAAATTTAAGGCGTTTCGGAACGTAGACTGTTCTGTGTACGTTTCGGAACGCTTACTCAAATGCCAGTGTGACAGTTTGATATTGTTTTGTTTTGTCATTGTGAGTGACGTAAAATTTACTTAAAGGATGACCGACTTGTTAAAATATAAAATTAACTGCAAAGTTGAAATCAAAATGAAAGTAACATTCAAAAACAAAATAAAAATAAAATCAAGGAAACGATAAGTAGTGAGAAATAGTGATATAAGTTATTTCTGTTTGACTACGCGCTTAAGACGCTTAGAGGGCCCGACACCGCCAAGAGCGGAGGCAGAAACAAGGCTATCACCAGCACTACCAGCAGTCGCAACGGGGGCTTGAACTGGGGCTCCCTTAATGAGAGCAAGTTCCTCTTCAGAGACGAGTTTATGCCGGTTACCAGTGAGATCCTTAACATAAATGTTGCCATCAAGGGTCCAGCAATTAGTTACACCAAAGCGGTGTCGTGCCGCCATAAATAATGATTGCTTGCTACGAGTAAGGAACTCGGACATTACAACACGAGTACCTTTAAGATGGGTCTTCTTCTTCCAAACTGCAGTTTTGATGGAATGATCAGTGAATCGGATTAGAAGGGGCCGTACCCTGCCTTCCCGGCTTTCACCCAGCCGGTGGCAAGCCTTAAGAGTTGATGTTAAGGAAGTCTCCATCTTCAACTTGTCCTTAAATAGTGATTGGACAACTGTACTTGGAACTTCGTTAGGATCTTCACGCACTCCATGTAGAATAAGACATTTTCTACGGTGCCGCATGTCAATTTCATTGGTGACTCTGGCGAGCATAGATATCTCCTTTTGTAGAAGTGACAGCATCTCACAGACATACTTTTTGAAGTCACTAAACTCTTGAGCGAGGCGGTCGATGGATGCAGGATCCTGGGATGCCTTCAGTTGCTCTTCAAAAGCAGCCATCCGCTTCATCATAGTAGAAGCCAGTGACGTGTGCATGTTCTGGTAGTCTGTAGTCATTTTGGCAGTGCAGTGTGGTCTTGAGTGCAGTGATGTGAAAGTGATGCTTAGGCGGCCGGCGAGTCAGTGCTTTATTATGAAGGCACTAGTGCATTGACAAAGTTGCAAATAATGTCAGTTGATTATTGCACTAAGTACTGTTACTTAAGGGGTAAATACTTTGTAAATTTGACGACCTCCTTGATCGAGTGGTTTGTACACCGGTTTTCATGGTGTCGCCATCTCTGAGGTCCCGGGTTCGATCCCCGGTCGGGCCAATTTAGAAATTATTGTTTTTCTAAATTGTCTCGAGTCTGGGTGTTTTCTATGTATAATGAGTATGTATTTAAGTATGTTTATCCGTTGTCTAGTAACCATTTAACGAGTTTCTTCGAAGCTTCTCTTGGGCTAGATAACTGGTGTGAGTGTAGGAAAGTGTAAGTGTTAAATAATTAGATTAATTAATTTTAAAGAATAAATATAAGCAGGATGCAACTGTTGTGTTTTCGTAACTACCCTGTGTTGTAGATAATTAATTCAAAGAAAATAGTACTAAACCGGATTTTCAAATGTATGGGCCGTGGACATTGTCCTTTAGAAAATAAGACAACACCACAGACATGACATGACGCTTCACTTGTCCCCCAAGAAGTCAGAGCCATATGAAGTTTTTTCCTATATCTTCTCATCAATGACTTATGATAATATCATTGATCTTCATGGTCAGAGCAATGTCATCTAGTTTGAATTATTAATAATCTACTGTTTTATTTCTTGACCATGGATACCAGTCCTTCAGTAGTAATATTAGAGTTCATTGATTATGCTTACTGATGATAATGAGTGATGTTAATATGAACCGTATGAACGTTTATTGCTAAATGATATTCCCCTCAAACCCCTTGAGTTCCAGTAAAGATGTTGGACTACTGTGATCTCGCACGGACTTCTTGAGAGAATTTGAAAAGTGATGTTGTACTGTTTTGTTTTATTTGCCAACACTCATGCACGTTCACAAACACTTAACAGTAAATAATCCACCATTAATTTTCATTATTACCTATTTGACAATGAAACGGGTTTGGTGCTTCAGGTTAGGGAATGACAACAATGTATTGGTTACAAAGTTTTTATTCCCTTTTAGAAAAGAAATTACAAGAACTCAGGGGGTGGTTCACGGATCGCTCACTCTGTCCGCTTGCTAGGACTTAAAAGGGGACTTAGCTTTAGGCTAATCTTCCTCGTAGACTGCAGCTACCCGGAACCTGGAGCCGGCAGGGTCAGTCTGCGCGCAGGGACGAAAGCGGAGTCGTGTACGCTAGGCAGCTGATCCACGCACGAGCTCTAGCAGGCGGGCAGGCAGCAGGCAGCAAGCAGCAGGCACAGCGCACAGGCCCAGTGGGTGTAGCCTGGTACAGGAACCCTGGAATACATCAAGAAAAAGGCATGAACTTATGTTCACTAAGTCCCGGCTTTTGTGGCTGTTGTAGAACAGCTACAATTGAACCAGGCCCTCTTTACTAAGTAAAATTATGATTGGAAAACCGTTAGATAATTCTACAAGGAGACTGCAACAAAAGCGGGTAGATATCAACATTGTAGTTAATGTTGTCTAAAACGGTAAAAACGACAATATATTAACTGGGAATGGTATTTCGTCCACGGGATCACAGGAACCTCGCGTCCTCCAATACCATTTACACATGTTAGACAGTAATTGTAACATGACAGGAATACCAATTATTCCCTTTGAATGTAACATGACTTTAAATGAATTATATTAATTAGACTTTACGTTAAACACTAACAATCTATGCAATTACCAAACACTACAAAACACTAGTAATAACTGTAAAACTAACACACAGCAATTCAACAAAATAATTAAAGTTGGAAATATTGTAGACAACTCACCGAGATTTCGGGTTATATTTTCGCGCAGAATTTTAACAGTGCGACGTTGTAAGTAATGGTAGGTAGGCAAGCGGGAAAAGAAAGCTTTCTCAGCGTGTCTCCTTTTTATATTAGAGTAAATCGCATAAAAAATCGATATGGCTGTTAATTTAAACACAGACGGACTTCCATACTGGCAGGGCCGTCGAGCAGAGACAAAAACAGAACGACCAGACCATAGAGAACGCAGATCAATAATGGCTCGCTTACACAATCGCAAAATTATGAGCGATACTCAATAATGGCTTGCTTACACAATCGCTTTGCAATTATAAGCGATACATTACTTTCTTCTTTATTATGATTTTCCCTTTAATCAACCTTATTTGATTAAAGGAAAAATTACCTTTAGCACCTCTAGATCAAATTGTAAGAGACCACCTCAATCCGGCTGGAACACGCTTTCAACGTCCCACACAAGTAGCTAACGACAGGATATTTAGAGTAAGTGAACAAGCTCTGTTATTTGCGTCCTTGTCAGTTGTTAGATGTGTACAATTTGCTAAAATAATTTTATTTGCCCAGCAGTAGGACGTTTATAGTGAGATCATAGTGATTTGATATTATATTATTTAGGATTTAGTATTTGTGTTTAGACAGAAGTGTTACAACAAAACACAAATTATCCTACTACTTAATATTATAAACGCGAAAGTTTCTAAGTATGGATGGATGTTTGTTACTCTTTCACGTAAAAACTACTGAATGGATTTGGATGAAATTCGGCATACAGATAGTTTATAACCTGGATTAACACAGGATACATTTTATCCGGTTATTCCCACTTGAACCACGCGGGTGACACCGCGAGCGGCCGCTTGTAGAAAATAAAACAAAACTGCAGTGCAGACCTAGCGCTTCACTTTCCCGCCAAGAAGAAGTCAGCAATGTCATCGTCGATTTATTTATGTTGCCAGATAAAAACTTAATGAATCGATTAAAAAAGACGATTTTTTATCGAATATGGTGCGCTGCGTCCCGTCACCCGTGCCGTTAGGTTAGGGGGTGCTGTGTACAATGCTTGTAGCTGGCGCATGTTGAGGCACTTGCGCAGGTTAAATGCATCGTGCCAACTACTGTGCACAGAGTGTGCGGGTCTAGCGACTCGCGCATTATCAGCGCAAGTGACCCGCGCGCTATTATCCGTCTCCGCGCAAGTAACCCACCCCCGCTTTCTTGCGCTCGCGCATGTCACATGCACCGAGTGCAAATGACCGCTTGAGCATGCTACGTGGTGTAGCCCACGTCTTCACTTGCTCTAGCTAATGCACTGTGTACAAGCACCTAGCAAAGTTCACTTGACTTTGTATAGCAAAACTAGTGCCACGCTGTTCGTGCCGCGACGTCAGTCAGTGCCGGTCCTAACATAGTTGATAGATAGGTAATAGTTTTGCGAGATGTTATTACGATATATGTTCCTGTTTGTATTTAAGTAGGGAGGGGGGGGGGGGGGGTTCTGAAAGTTCGAGATTGCAACCACAGACGTATATACGTCTGTGGAATGCAACAGATGGCGTTGACAGAAATTAAAGATAAAATGTATCAAAAAAAAAAAAAATCAAAAATTGTTTATTTCTTTTCAAAACAGTTGTATACAACAGTTGCCGGAGCCCCCTTTTAAGCTTGTAATTGCCTGTACCAGGGGATTCCGCTCTTTCTTAAATACAATACAGACTTAACTAATTAACTTTCTTAAACTTAAACTATTTTAAGTAGGTAATTAATTTTAAGTTTCACTACAATAATTTTAGTTATAAGTAATATTTTAAGCGGTTACCAATCAGTTTTATAATAATTTAAGATGGACTTCAATTTATAGTTATATAAACAATATTTTAAGAGAATCAATTTTACAATCATTTAAGTTATACTACGAATTTTAGTTATAAACAATATCTCAAGAATGTATTAGACATATTGATTTTTAATTTTAAGTTTCACCAAGCCGCTTTTATTAGTTCACCGTGTTATTCCATGATATGTATGATATAAGTATGCATGTGTATGTGTGTGTGTGTGTGTTTATGTGTGAATGTTTGTATATGTATGGAAATGAATATAATATAATATGCGTCTATATATTATTGTGCATGTGTATTTATCTGTATATTTAATTATGTATAAAATTTTCCGTTTCGTCGTAGCTTAAGTTTTTTACCCAATTACTAATTATAGATTTACACTCATGAAAGGATTTATTGTATATTAGCATTTCTTTGTTTACTTTGTTATATAGAACAGCTGTGCGTGATTCAAATTGTACCTTAGCAAATTGAGTTTTTCTATGGGGAACGTTGACTATGTTATTCTTTCTTCTTCTTCCCGTTATACATGGTTCATAAATTAGATTTTTGTGTTTTTTTAAAATTGTCTGTTTAATGTATAATTTACGTACCGATAGTAGGTTACTAATTTGGTATAAATTTTGTGTTGAGAATGTCCTTTTTTTGAAATACATTATTTTTAGTAAAGTACGTTGTGCTCTCTCTACTTCTAGGAAACGTGTCTTGAGTGCTCCACCCCAGATAGGGATACAATAAGTTATTATTGATTGTACTAGCGAGGTGTAGATTTCGTTTAATAAGTTTCTAGAATTGTTCGAACTGCTAGTCACATCTTTTGGGGCTATATATCTTAGTGATTTAAATATCCAGTTAAATTTACGTATTCTTGATGTAATTTGTTCAATTTGAGGATACCATGATAACCTTTGGTCCAACATCACCCCCAGATATTTTACATATTGTACTTTATTAATTTGAGGACATCCACACCCATCATTGAAACCATCCAATGCCCCACAAGTGTGTATTTTTATGTTGAAGTCTTGGCAAGGCTGAGAACTATTATAAATACTGAAGCAAATGTAGTTAGTCTTGTCAGTATTGAGGGTAAGTAGATTATTTCTCATCCATATGGCCACCTGGGCTGTACCCTGCTCCGCATTCACTTTTAAATCAGACCAGCTGCTACCAGTGAAAACGATTGCTGTGTCATCAGCGTAAGAGTATATTTTCGCGTTAGGAATAGACATGTTGCAGAGATCATTTATGTAAATGAGGAACAAGGTAGGGCCCAGGACACTTCCTTGTGGAACGCCACATGATACGTCAATATCATCACTTGTGCAGCTATCAAGTTTAACTTTTTGTTTTCTGTTAGTCAGATAGTCTTTGAATAAAAGTAACTGGGTATCTCTAATGCCAATTTTTTCTAATTTTTGCAAAAGAATTACATTTGAGACCGTGTCGAAAGCTTTTTTTAAATCTATGAATACCGAGAGACATTTTATGCCTTTATCGACTTGTTCGGTTATTAATGTACTAATGGCCGTAACTGCATCTTCTGTTGAGATTCCGTGTCTAAATCCAAACTGGTTTGGTGATAGAATATTGTAAGTGTCCAGATACTTTAGCAAACGCTTATTTATTAGCTTTTCTAGAATTTTGGCCAAGACTGGAAGCACCGAGATAGGCCTATAATTACTAACATTCTCTTTATTACCACCTTTATGAATCGGCGTTATAATAGATCTTTTCAGTGAATTGGGAAATATACCCGTCGCGAAACACAGGTTTGCCAAATGTGTGAGAATAGGTATAATTTCATTTTTAACGTATTTAATATATGAGGTGGAAATATTGTCCCAACCAGGGGCACTGTCTAATTTTAAGTTATTTATTATTGCATTTATTTCATCATGGTCTGTATCCAAGAGAACAAGTGATTGCGAATGAGTTGGTAATCGATGCAAAAATTGGTTAAAATCACCTTCATTTAATGTTATACTAATATTTTTAGCTAGCTCGTTACCAATATTAGCAAAGTAACTGTTTATAAAATTTGCCGAATCGAGTGTGGTTAGTTTGACGTTTGTGAGTTCCGAATTTACGCTAGTAGGTTTATTTGTATATGTTAGTGTTTTTATATTTTTCCATAATAATTTATTATTGTTAATAGATTTTGTAAGTAAGTTCCTATCATATGATCTTTTTAATTTTTTTATCAGTTTGTTACAGTAATTTCTATATCGCGTATAAGTAATTTTTTTGATGTCGTTGTCAGGGTCATCACGATATAATTTTTGGAGCTTGTTGCGATTTTTAATACATCTGAGGATGCCATTTGTTATCCAGGGTTTTATTATACGTTTACTTTTAGGTATTTTTATTACAGTAGTATTTTCTTTTATAGATTCCTTAAGAATTTGGATCAAATTGTCAGTAATTAAGTTAGGGTCAGTGTAAAAAAGTAGTTCAGACATTTTCTTATTATTTTTTAAGCGTGTTAAAGCATTTTCTAAATCAATTTTTGACGCAGTTTTGATTGGGGTTAGTTTCTGTTTAGATTTAGTTATAGATAGAAAAGTTGTGAGATGGTCTGTGATAGTAGTATTTAATATGGCAATAAAAGCTGAATATGTTTTTTTATTTATTCTTAGCATATAATGATCTAGACATGTTCTTTCTCTTGTGGCCATGGTGTGACCCGGAAGAATACCGTAAGCTGACAACATGTCAAGGTAAGAGGTACGGTTTCTTTTATCGGTGGATTTCTCATTATCTAAGGGTATAATATTTATATTAATGTCACCTGCAATAATAATATCTCTTTGGGTATTAATACTTGTTAGATGATGGGAAAGCGAGTCTATAAAGGGATCTGCGTTATGATTTGCGGGTGAGCGATAGATACCTAATATAGTGTGCGTTGATATTTCTATTTGCATTGCCGAAGCGTGAGTTATTTGGATTTCCGAGGCTTTAGGTTTTAGTGTTTCCTTTACATACACAACCACGCCGTCATTTTGGTTATGGTAACGTGTGGTAGTAAAAGATGTGTAGCTATTTAAGTGTATTAATGTATGGAAAGGAAGACCATATATCGCCGTCCCCGGCGAATAAAATGACAATGGCTGTAATACTCTTTTTCCTTTTATTGTATTTTTAAAATCTATGAGTGCTAATACACGATATATATTTTTTGTAGATTTTATTTTCTAAAATTAAAAAAGTTATAAAATATTACAATAGTATTCATAATTTATACCCATATCTATTTGTAGACGAATAAAATTAAAGCAGTCGGTTAGTATAAAGTTCTCCTAGTAACTTTTATGTCTAGAGCCATTATAATAATGTTCGTGAAAATACATATCGGCAAAATAATTGTAATAGCGCATTACCATTTTATTCGCGGAAGATATGGTGCAGCGTTACCACAGACCACAGCGTTACTGACTAATCCACGGAATACAGAAAAGAGCAATCGCTTATTAGTTCAAAGCTTGTAAGATGCGGGAGCACTGCCATTCTTTTCCCTCACACGCCTAGACCTGAGTTCGCACTCAGCACGAGCGTAATAGCATTATACATCGTAACAGGTGACTCCCGGCACGTGGCATTGTTTGGTTACCATCCAGTGCCACAGAACAACCGAGAACTCTTGAGTCTGAACTCCTTATCTTATAATCTCCCAGGCTTCAATCTCATCCGCAATGATCGCATTGGCAAGAGTGCTAGCGGGGTGGCTATCTACTTATTTCACAGCTTTTCCCACAAGCTTTTAGCCTCCTCTGCCTCCCGCCACGGCTGAATGGAATATCTCTTCCTTGAGATTGATGTAAAAGGTATGAAGGTTGTCCTAGGAGTTTTTTATTGCCCTCCTTCCGTTGAATTTCAGCCTGACTTCGATTCCCTTCTCAACTTATTCGCTACCAACTATTCCCACCACATTATTATGGGTGATTTCAACACCGACCTTATAAAGGTTTCTGTACAGTCGCGCAAGTATCGATCCATAGTTGAGTCAGCCAACTTTTAAATTCTTCCACTCGATCCAACTCACCATAATCTAACGACTTCTGGATCGATCACATTTTAATTTCTTCATCTTCCTATGTCGTCCAACATGGCCAATTACCTGCTCCTGGCTTCTCCACCTCATTTTTGTAGCTTATAAGGCTAAGCCTCCTAACCCTAAATCCCTTATCGTAAAAATGCGTAATTTCGCTAGACTGGATGTGGAAAAACTTTATAGTGACACGTACGCTTTGCACTGGACACCTGTTATTGAGGCTGATTCTGTCGACAACATGGTTGCGTACTTCAACAGTTTAGTCTTGAATCTGTTTTATTAGCATGTACCAAAAAAGCTCGTCAAGCTACGTCGGCCTCCTGCGCCTTGAATTACAACTGGTGTACGCACGGCCATTACAAAATACCAGGCGCAGCAAAATACTTTCGTACGTTCAAAAGATGCCGAACCGTTTCTAACTGGGATGCTTTTAAAACCGCTAGGAATAGGTGCAATCGGATGGTGAGAACTAATATATCCATGAAAATATTATAAGCCGGGCATTGAACACTAAGCTAAGCTCGGTGCTTAGTTTAGTGTTCAATGGGTCTACCTAGGTCTCGTTATTGACTGCTCTCTCAGCTGGGAAGATCAAGTGAACGAGATCTCTCGTAAAGTGGTCAGTCAACTCGGCGCTACAGTCCTTGTATAGACTGAAATTTTTTCTCCCATCCAGCACTAAAATCGCGCCAGTACAGACTCTCGTGTTTCCTATTCCTACGCCGACGTCTGTTTTATTCTAATTCCTAGGTCTCGTAATTCACTGCTCTCTCAGTTAGGAAGATCAAGTGAACGAGATCTCTCGTAAATTGGTGAACTTAGTCTGATTTTTTTTCTCCCATCCAGCACTAAAATCGCACTAGTACAGGCTTTCGTGTTTCCTATTCCTACGCCGACGTCTGTTTCTCTGACATTAATTAACTTCTTCTGAATAAGTTGGATCGTTTGCTAAACAGCTGTTTTCGTTTTATCTTCTGTTTGTGTAAGTTTGACAACATTTCTCACTACAGAAGACAACTCAAATGGCTGCCTATCCGTGAGCGTAGGAACCTTAAAGTTGTCTGTATGCTTTCCAACATCCTTAAGGATCCACGATCCCCAGGATACCTGAAATCTAGGTTTCTATGGAGCCTCTCATCACCGTGACCTTCGCTCCAGTAACAACCTTACTCTTCAAACCCCCGCACATCATTCTGGTTTGTCTCCAGTTCCTTTACTCTATGTGCTATCCGCCTTTGGAATGCTCTTCCATTTAATATCCGTCGTGCTCAGAGTAAAATAGTATTCAAAAGACTAGTGAGTGAGCACTATTTAAACTCTTAACCAGATGTCACACTATCTGATGTGTTGTATTTATATAATTATGTATTTATACATCTATGTAAAATATTTATTTATTTATTTTATATATTGAATCTTTGTTATGTAAGTATATAGTATTTTGTAGGTCTGCGTATTTTACAATTTTTTTTTCTATTCTTTCTTCTTCGTCTTCTTCTTTCTATTTATGAAGTTGGTTTTAAGTAGTTGTTTGTTATTCATTAAAGTAACTTTTTTGATTTATCGCCTTACCTAAGGCTCCTACATCCTTACTGGTTGACTGGTAGAGAATGCCTTGTGGCGTTAAGTCCGCTTTTTGCAGTTTTTTATGTGCAATCAAGATTAAATAAATAAATAAACCACTACCATTGAGTAAGGCTCTGCACGGTGACATTATAGGTCTATGCAAATCAGGAGCAATCCCCACTTACTACCACGGTTTTTACGATTCCCTGACCTCAGTTGATACCCCTGATAGCAATACAAATGAAGAAGATTCAGAAGAATAATAAATATTAAGATTTTTAAAGTAAGTATGTTATAATAATTGTTTTTATAAAATAAGATTTAATTGTATTACTAAACCAAGAAATGATTACGATAATCTTAGTTTTATTTTAAAATTCCGAATAAAACTAAATGATTCAATACCATACAACAAGTTAACAGAACATAATGGCGAACCATTCTTGTTTTCATTATTTGTGACGAATATCATTGTTATGTAATATAACAATACACACTATTTCGCAGAAATAATGGGAATAAAATGGTAAGTGCATATTAGTAATTATTAACGATAAAGTTTTTGTTGTATTATTTATTTTCTGAAATATCTTCTTTAAATAATAAATTAAATATTACCTACTCACACGATATAAAAGGTACAAAAATTAGCCTTCATTTGAGATATCACACTTGTATACCAAACGTATAGTCGATTTTTAATCTGTAAAAATATGTTTTTCTTTTTTCCTCGACAATTACATTTTTGCGATTGCCATTTTATTCGCCGGGGGCGGCGATATAATATAACATATGAAAGTCATAAGTCGTGTTCCAATTTATTGTTAATGCTTTTTTAAGAATATTCCTAATAAAAATAAAGAATATTCTTTTTAATACATACCTACGTAATCTATTATAATTAATAAGTATTTGATTTGTAATCGTAAATAATAAATCGATTATTCTATGGCAACACAGACTGAATGACATGCGATTTATTATGTTGGCTCCCCTGCAATATCGTGATTGGTTCGATCACGTCGTTGGTCATGTCCATAAGTCTGCCACGCGTTTTGTTTCGGCAAATATCTGTCAGGTAAGCGTTTTGTTTCACGTTAAGACGAATAAATAAAATCACGTTTAAATAATTATTCCCTGCTTCCCAAACAACATTGAATATTGATAAAAATGTACCTTAATATGACCTTCAAATCACATATAATCAAATTTAGATACGGTCAGTATTTATGAATATGAAGAGGTGGTTCCCAAACCGGTTTTCTCCTTTCGTTCATACAAAATAGGTTTGACACTTAGATTATTAATTTTTAAAAAATTGTTTGAAATTTCAGAAATAATGGAAAGCGCTATAAATAGCAAACGAAAACGGCCGACATTTCGATTCGGAGAAAGAGAGTAGGCCCTGCGAGTGTCGCGTACCGCACTACTATATCTTGAAGTTGCAATGCAACACATAAATGTAGTTGCAATACGTCCATTACCACGTGCTACGTGTATCGGCAAGTTTGACCAAACATGTATGCTTCCCTTCTGACTGCAGCGAGATTAACTGAATGACATCTCATTTATTTAATAATGAATAGATAGGATTTCGTGATAGCATCTTTGCAGTCTCTACTAAAGTACCGATCTTTTTAAATACCGACTTTCATTTCCCCAAAAACTATTCATCAATTTTTAATATCATTTTATTTTTGGTTAACTTTTGAAACTATATACCTCTTGAGATTGGCTTAATACGTAAGCCGCGGCCACTTATTATTAAGATATAATCAAAGACTTACCGCGTCGCGTAGCGGTGCAAGAATACTACCCCCCCCTCTCTTCCCTTCGGTGTCGTAAAAGGCGACTAACTGACTAAAGACAGCACATACTTTCAACATAGAGGGCAATGGGCTCACCACCTGTCACGCTGAGCACATGTGCAGTCGCTGTTTGGTAAAATGTGGACTATGGTAGAGGACTGCTTTTGCTGTCCTCATTGCCTAGTCTCTGACTAACCCTTCGGGGATAGTAGCCGTGGTTATATTATATGATAATAACCAAACATTACCCTTTCGTCATAAAATAAATGTTTCAAGCTTGCCTTGGTTTGGTATCATTTTTGATGTACGATTTGTAAGTGACTTGAATGAAATGATAAGACGACTATTTTACAAAATGAAACTTACGTGGAATCAAAATTATGGAAAACAAAACAAATCGATGTAATTAATTTCGATAAGGTAATAGAGGTTCCCAACCGTGTATCCAAATCTATAATATCTCTGATAATAGGATTAAGAAACTGATCAAATACTGTAGAATTAATTTATGTTGGAATCAAGTGTTGGTTATAAGCTGCAGGGCCGCGGCCGGCGCGACGACGACGGCATAGACAAGCTCAACATCTTTGTTTATGACAATATTTTTATATCCTTTTCCCCCTCGGATCGTATCAAGTGCGCACGCATTCACTGACCGCTGCGTTAATTCTCAGAACAATAACTAAAGCACATATTGTTCTGAGCGTTAACTATTTAATAAAATTTTAAATAATTTACAGTCAAAAATACAACACACAAAATTAGGAGATCATAATGTAAGTTTAAGTTTAAAGATTCTTTATTTCTCAAAAAAGGTAATATATCACTTACATGAGAAAAGAATTAAGTAATGACGTTAATACATACAGGCACCGTTCGCGCCGCTGTATCTGTATTACAAATATTTCCTCACTTCACTTACACTAAGTATTGTTTATATATTTCATTAATTCACTTCGCAAACATATTGAGCAAGTTTTGCTTTAATGACTTTAAACATTCAACGCTTTTTAATGATGAAGGTAGTTTATTAAAGAGCTGTGCTCCCTCAAAAGTAACCATTCGTTTGCCATAATTGGTTCGTGTTTTGGGTAGAACCAAAAAACTGGCGCGTCTCGTTGCGCGTTTCGATACTCGCTGCGCTATTGCTATTGAGGTGTGGATGGTTTTATTCAATACTTTTCGCATGAGCATGCAGGTGTGGAATGCAAATGACTGTTTTATATTCATAAGACACGTTTCCATGTAGATCTTAGTCTGCGGGCACAAGATTAGCGATGGCCGAGCGACGGCGATGCATACAACAACATGGACACTTAAGGTGACGCGCACGAAACGAGCGATGGCGGGGCGATGCGATCGAGCGATGCACGGGCGGCTCGGGAGAGACGGCGGCGGCGCGGAAGCGACGAGAACAAATGAACAAACTAGATTGATTAAGTCGCTCGCGATTACAGTAGTGTTGTGTTGAAAAATATTACAGTACTTACCTACCTAATGAAAATGAAATTGATAATGAAGAATTTAGGTATATCATGTATTTTGTCAAAACATTCTCTATGGGTCAGTAAAAATGTTCACCATAAAAACAAAATGATTGTAAATTACTTCTATTTTCTCTAAAATGTGTTCAAATGTGTGTGAACTCATTCTGGTATAGTTGTAAAATTCTGTTGGATCGCACCTTAGCTCGTAAAAAGGGTAAAAAATTCGCCCAAAGTACATCTTCCTTCATTCATTGGATGACACCATCTCTAGGTAATAATAACTCCGTTCTCATACTAAAGAGAGAGTCAGAGAAAAATTTGAGCCAAGTCTCAGTCTACTAAGACTTGGCTCCAATTTTTCTCTTTGACGTAAACTTGTGTTATGATGACGTGACGTGTTGCTCACAACACTACCTCTAGAGCGACATGGAGCGACAAGTTTCGTGCCCACGCGAGATATCGCGCCTCGTCGCCCCTTCACATCTTAATGCTGGTGACTGTACCTGTAAAAGTTTATATTGAATAAAGCATTTGACTTTGACTTTGAGCACAATGTTGCTATTTATTTATTTATTGATTCGCCAACGTTTGTACACACCAATACACTTAACCGCTACGCCGTCGCGTCGCGTCGCCATCGCTCGGCCGTCGCCAATCTCGTGCCCGCAGACTTAGAGGTAGGTGTGAGGTATGCATAGTGGAATAATAATTTAATTATTTTATTTTGTGCTATTTGTAGTTCTGACAACTTAGTTTTTGAGGCACTGCCCCATATTTCTATTAAATAAATTAAGTGAGACCTTACAAGTGAGTTATAGATATCAAATCTTGCTTTGCGAGGAATACATCGAACTATAGGTCGGAGGGAACTCATCAACGACGATATTTTTTTTTTATATGGTTAATATGTATGCTCCATGTCAAGTGGGTGTCAATATGAGTAGGTAGTTATTGGGCATTCTACCCCACCTTCATTCGTTCGGGCTCGTGCCGAGCCCTCACTCACTGCGGTGGGGTAGAATACCCAATAACTCATATTGGTGATCCCTTTCAGATTCCTATCAGGTGACGGTGCAAGCCTGTGGTAAGATCACACACCGAACACCTCCTAACTGTTCGGTTGGGGGAAACCATGGTAAGTAACTCCCTGCGGCCCGTGGGTAAGATCACGCACCGAACAGATTCCTATCAGGTGACGGTGCGAGCCCGTGGTAAGATCACACACCGAACACCTCCTAACTGTTTGGTTGGGGGAAACCATGGTAAGTAACTCCCTGCGGCCCGTGGGTAAGATCACGCACCGAACAGATTCCTATCAGGCGACGGTGTGAGCCCGTGGTAAGATCACACACCGAACACCTCCTAACTGTTCGGTTGGGGGAAACCATGGTAAGTAACTCCCTGCGGCCCGTGGGTAAGATCACGCACCGAACAGATTCCTATCAGGTGACGGTGCGAGCCCGTGGTAAGATCACACACCGAACACCTCCTAACTGTTCGGTTGGGGGAAACCATGGTAAGTAACTCCCTGCGGCCCGTGGGTAAGATCACGCACCGAACAGATTCCTATCAGGTGACGGTGCGAGCCCGTGGTAAGATCACACACCGAACACCTCCTAACTGTTCGGTTGGGGGAAACCATGGTAAGTAACTCCCTGCGGCCCGTGGGTAAGATCACGCACCAAACAGATTCCTATCAGGCGACGGTGTGAGCCCGTGGTAAGATCACACACCGAACACCTCCTAACTGTTCGGTTGGGGGAAACCATGGTAAGTAACTCCCTGCGGCCCGTGGGTAAGATCACACACCGAACAGATTCCTATCAGGTGACGGTGCGAGCCCGTGGTAAGATCACACACCGAACACCTCCTAACTGTTTGGTTGGGGGAAACCATGGTAAGTAACTCCCTGCGGCCCGTGGGTAAGATCACGCACCGAACAGATTCCTATCAGGCGACGGTGTGAGCCCGTGGTAAGATCACACACCGAACACCTCCTAACTGTTCGGTTGGGGGAAACCATGGTAAGTAACTCCCTGCGGCCCGTGGGTAAGATCACGCACCGAACAGATTCCTATCAGGTGACGGTGCGAGCCCGTGGTAAGATCACACACCGAACACCTCCTAACTGTTTGGTTGGGGGAAACCATGGTAAGTAACTCCCTGCGGCCCGTGGGTAAGATCACGCACCAAACAGATTCCTATCAGGCGACGGTGTGAGCCCGTGGTAAGATCACACACCGAACACCTCCTAACTGTTCGGTTGGGGGAAACCATGGTAAGTAACTCCCTGCGGCCCGTGGGTAAGATCACGCACCAAACAGATTCCTATCAGGCGACGGTGTGAGCCCGTGGTAAGATCACACACCGAACACCTCCTAACTGTTCGGTTGGGGGAAACCATGGTAAGTAACTCCCTGCGGCCCGTGGGTAAGATCACGCACCGAACAGATTCCTATCAGGCGACGGTGCGAGCCCGTGGTAAGATCACACACCGAACGCCAACCTACCTAATGAGACAAAGCTAAACTGCTACTTGCTTAAACGAATCTACTTCTGTCTATAGACAGCAATACATGGTCAGAAAAAAAAAACAAAAAAAAACTTTACCTTTAGCATAACCTTACCAAATACCAACCTTACCAACCGTACCAAGTATAACTTTACCATTACCTCAGCTACCACATACTTGTATGTAAACTTAGTATGTGATAGCCTACCTTTAAAGGATTTGGGATGGGTTGTATTGTATTTATTAATTATTTTATATACATATTAGTCATACAAACATTCATAAAATATAAATTTTTATCTTTTCTTCAACGAGACACGCCGATAGCAAGTTCATCCATCAACATCTGAAAAAAAAAAAAAAAAAAACATGTTTAATTATGTAATTAAATATGTCTGATATTGTTCAATATTTATTTATTCAAAAACTTACAAATTATAAGATGAGCTTCCACTTGGTTGAAATATTTGCACATAGGTTGAAAAGATTCCACTCTCCAGGACCTTAAAATAAAACATGGACATTAAAATAATTTGTGACGGACACAAAAATATGGTAAGTACTGTAAAATTAAACTTCCTAAAAGATTTAAATACATTTTATGGGTTTTTACAACAATTTAACTTCAAAAAGCTTGGTAGGAAAATACTATCAATGCCAGTGAATTTTCTCCTTAGATGAGAATTTTATTATGAGAAATTATTCTTATACATTATAGATACTTCAATCATTGAAACATCGAGTAAAAGTGAAAAGTAAAAACCATTTTTATATTAAAATTACTAACAAGGCAACGAAAATTATTAGCTTTGCATAATACTGCGACTCGAAGCATTTATTCTGTGAGATTTTTCTAGATTCAATGAATAAACAAAAGTGTTTAAACAATATTTTTGATATGTTAAACATTTTTTAAGACGAAAAAAATTATCTTATTATGTATGTACTTACATGATTTTCTTCTTTTTACAATTCATATAGTTCTAGTTGAATTAAGACACTTTCTATATTAATTATAGATTTATAAACACATGCACTTGGAGAGGCATATGTCCCGCAGTGGACTAGTATAGGCTGATGATGATGATGATGAAACACACGTAACGTAGCGTAGCGTGTCGGTGCCTTGCGCGTCGCGTAATGGTTCAAAACGTGGGAAGCGAATGGAAACGAATATGAACCCCACGCGTTGCAATAGAGCTGCTTATATCACTGATCATACATCCGAGTAATCGATGCTCAAACATAAATCGATGTTGTGTAATCTATATTTCAAATTTGAAGTATCAATCAATTAGTATGAAATTTAAAAATAATAACAAAACTAGTCTACATAAAAAGGAGAATCAGTACCTATCAAAATATAGTATCTTTCTTGTTATTTCTATTTCGTTTAGATAAGATAAAATGATAGATACTTACCTTACCTAAAAAAGAACACAATTTCATGAACTTATAGAACTGTTTAATAATTAATAACACATAATAATATGTAAGTATATAAAATTATCGGCGCTATATTTTGAAGTTAACTCCGATATATAACTCAATTAAAAACAAGTATTAGTATGAAAAGTAAATAGGTATGACCTACATACAAATCGATGTTTATTATCGAAAACTCGTAGGAACACGTCTCTACTAGTTATACTGCAAAGACAGCAATTACACAAACAGCGGCTGCGATAATATTACAAAGACGATTGTTTGATCGAATAATATTGCAAAGTAGTAAAAAATAATGTGAAGCATTTAAAATGTCAATTATGTATATTTTAATTTCAATATAATAATATTTCCAAGGTTTGCTTCTCTTGTCTATTTGTTCCAGCTAATCTCTGAAACGGTTGGACTGATTTTGATGATAATTTAACTAGCAGATAGCTGATATTATATTATAAGGCTTAATCTAGACTACATTTTTAGAAAGTTTTATGTAGTAGGTACCTACATAGTTACTTAATGTCTACGCGAACGAAGTCACAGTCAACAGCAAGTCATAAATATAATTAAGTTTAATAGAATAATGTGAAGCATTTAAAATGTTAATTATGTATATTTCATTTCAATATAATAATTTTCCAGGGTTTGCTTCTCTTGTCTATTAGTTTCAGCTAATCTCTGAAACGGTTGGACTGATTTTGATGATACTTTGACTAGCAGATAGCTGATATTATATTATAAGGCTTATTCTAGATTACATTTTTAGAAAGTTTTATGTAGACCTACATAGTCACATAGTTTCTACGCGAACGAAGTCACAGTCAACAACAAGTCAAAAATATATTTTTAATTTATAATAATGACTAAGTGCTGTCTTATTTCTTAGGATAAAAATACACATTTTAAAAATATAATAAATATTATTTTTACGTCATTAGAACTCACGCTTGACCACTTTTTGCTGACAATGGACTTTTTTCTGCATAAAACCACTGGCATCGAAAAAAAATCATTATAATTTTCATGAATTTGGGTGTGCTTGTTACACAGTTATAATTTTAATTCGATTTTAGTGATAAATATAAAGTCTTTTTTTTAAACGGTTCAACAGTGTGTTTAAGTGTTATTCTGCGAATATCTTCATCAATTTAACAATGTGCGTAAGTAAAATAAAACCTTTAAATATTTATATTTTTACAGCGAGTTGTGTTTGCGTATAAGTTTGTGTTTTCGATAGTCAATTTGCATTTATTATCAAATACGAAAACTTGTATACCAACCAGTTAGCCAACGAAAACACTTTGTTGTTACGTTTATCCGTTTGAATAGGTGTACCACGCGAAATAAGCTTACAGGTTCGAGTGTAGTCTAAAACATAATTTATTTATTTCATAGGTCTGACTCCGAGTACGAAGCATCTTCTGTGATTTCGGAGGTACCTCCTCCTAAAAAGAAGAGCAAGTCTTCGCCAGCCACAACCAAACGCAAAACTGTTAAAACCTGTGAGACTTCGCCTCATGAGACTGTCTCTGGCTCCCGCAGGTAAATTTGTTATTACTTATCATTATTAACTCCAAGTCTGGTTTAGTAGTAACTTATGAAAACAACTCAACTGTGTTCTTTATAATTTATTTATTTATTTAATTAAAACAGTAAAAACCAATTACTTTAATTAACAAAAAAAATAACATTAGCTACATTCAAAAGAATTCATAAAAATAAAAAATAATACAACTTTAATAAGTCCAAATTATATATATATATATATATATATATATATATATATATATATATATATATTTAGTACCTTGCCACAGTACAGTGTTATGAAATTAAATGTTTCTAGAACAATGCTTTCGTCAACACATCAGTGGTTGAGTGGCAAAGCGCTCGGTTCGATACCTGAATGTTCCGGGTTCAATTCCCAGGTCGGACAAAGTGTGTTTCGGATTTTTCGATGCATAGCTGGGTTTGTGATCACCAACCCACATTTGACAAGCATGCTGATTAAGCCATTACTCATCAATTGTAGTGATGACTTGAGTTTAATGATGAAGGCCTTTGCCTAGCAGTGGGTCATAGACCTCTTCAAGTACATGTCCTTGTCGTCGCTGTCTGACACCGGGCTGAACAATACTTTACTTATATCTAATATACTCATATAATAATTTACAGAAAACAGCCGAAGCGTGACCTCTTCAATATTTTGCGGTCGGAGGAAACTGCTAGCAGCCGACCGAAGCCGAGTGCTGGAACAGCGACATCATCGTTTGCCAGCCGGGTCTCGACAGGAACTTCTCGTCGCACCGCAGTGAGCAGCGGTGAATTTTTTGTAGACCTGAAGGTCTACAAAACGAATGACTACGTGTCAAACCCCGTCGAGGTTCGATACAAGACAGCGCTAGCGTCGGTAAGGTTGCAGTGTGACGACACCTCTCCGTCTTGGGAAGCACTGCAGGGCTTCCTGGCACAAGCCTGGGAGGTATTTGAGAATTCGGAACCGGTTTACTATTCTGATAAAATTAATTTTAAATAATATTATAATTTTTATAGGTTATAGGTACTTATTTTATTATTATTATTAGGTCCGAACTCTGAATGTAGCACATACTATATTTAAGTAATATATTCATTTGGTTAAGACATTGATTGATCATTTAACTCATCCGTTAAAATATATTTTAATCGTAATTAAAATGCCTTTCTGTACGACATGTAACACGTCAATCCATAGTAAATCGTGGGTGGGTCATTTGAGAAGTAATTTGCATAAGCAAAATTGTGAGTCAATAAAACATAGTGAAGGTATTGAAATAGTTACATCCGCATTTCGCAATCGTATCGTAACATATAAAATAGTAGCCATACAAGATTTTCAGTTAACGTCAGTGGATAGGTTTTTAGATGGAATACGTAACAAATTAAAGTCGCTCTTAGATGAATTTCTTATAAAACATACATGTGCGAAAATAAATTTTGAATTATTTGCAACATTTTTACAATTTAAAGATAATTCACAATCAATTAAATCGTTCGGAACGAAAAATAAAATATTATACTACAATTACGACTTTGAAAATATGTACTCTGAGGTAGTTAATTACCTAAAAAAACGCATTGAAGAATTTGAAGATCGTGATAGTGGATGGACATTTTTAAACAATTTGCATATTGAGGTCAATCTTAACAAATATCAGCCACTTGGAGGCTCAAGTTACATTCCATTGCCTAAATCAATTCAATTAAAAAAGGCATGTCTTAATATTGCTAATAAAGATCAGTGTTGTTTTTTATGGTGCGTGACAGCTGCTCTCCACCCAGCTAGGACACATGCAGAAAGAGTTTCATCTTATCCTCATTATCGTGAGTTGTTTAATATTTCTGGAATGTGTTTTCCGGTTACTTTTCGCGATATAAAGATCTTTGAAAATAATAATCCAAATATAAAGTTTATAATTTATGGCTTAAAAAATAATAAAACAATTATAGGTCCTCTATATAAATCAGACATTGATATGAAATGCAAGAACAAAATTATACATTTATTGTTTCTCGAAGATGGTAGTAACACTCATTACTGTTTGATTAAAGACCGTTCCAGACTTTTTAGAAGTCAAATCACTTCCCACCACAACAAGTTATACTTCTGTGATTTGTGTCTTATATTTTTCAATACTTCAGAAGAAGTCGATAGCCATTTGTGTAGCGGTGTAGTGACAGTATTACCCGATAAAGGTTCGGTTATTAAATTTAAAAACTATAACCGTAAACAAAATATACCATTATGTATCTATGCTGATTTTGAATCAATGTTGCAAACTAATTCTGATACCACTTGTTCTACTAGTAACACGACAACGTTACATCACCATGTACCTGTAGCGTTTGCATATTATATTGTTTGTTGTGATGATTCGAGTTATAATCGTTACGTATCACATCGAGGACCTGATTGTGTTATGCGATTTGTAGAGTTAGTACTAAAAGATATTAAAAAAATATATGAAATAGTAAGTTCAAACGCTCCGATGATATTTACCGACAAGGACCAATCCGATTTTAATGAAGCAACACGATGCCACATTTGTCAAAATTTTGTGTTTTCTGATAAAGTTCGCGATCACTGCCACGTGACTGGTCGATTTCGCGGAGCAGCCCATCCTTTTTGCAATTTGCAATATAAACGACCTTCATTTGTTCCTATATTTTTTCACAATTTAGCTGGATACGACTGCCATTTAATTATTAAAGCGTTAGGTGAGGCTCCTGGAAGCATAAAAATAATTCCAAAAACTAAAGAAAATTATATTTCATTTACAAAGTTTGTGCCAGTTTCAAATAACGAGTTTTTTCAACTTCGTTTTGTAGATTCATTCAAGTTTTTGGGAACCAGCTTAAGCAAATTAGCAGATACTTTGGAACCAGAAGACTTCAAATATTTAAAAAAAAACTTTCCTTGTGAACTTAAATTAAAGCTGCTCACTCGTAAGGGCATATATCCATATGAATATATGAACTCGTGGGAACGATATCAAGAACAGTCACTTCCAGAAAAAAAATATTTTTATAGTTCACTCATTGATCAAGATATTTCTGAAGATGATTACCGTCATGCACATTTAATTTGGTCAACATTTAATATTTCAGATTTAGGAAGTTACACGGATTTATATTTGAAAACTGATGTGCTTTTATTAGCAGATATTTTCGAAAAGTTTAGACGGACTTGCAAACGTCACTATCAATTAGATCCAGCTTTCTACTTAACCGCGCCGAGTTTATCCTTTGACGCGATGTTATTAAAGACAGGGATACAGCTCGAACTTATTGATAATTTAGCTATGGTCCGAATGTTACAGAGTGGTATCAGAGGTGGTGTTTGTTTATGCTCTCATAGATATGCTAAAGCAAATAATGTATTTTTACCAGATTATGACAAATTCTGTACCTAGTTCTTATATAACATATATTGATTGCAATAATTTGTATGGTCATAGTATGTCTCAATACTTACCATTGAACAGTTTTCGGTTTCTAGATCAACATGAGATTGATAATTTAGATGTTTGTCAAATTTCAACAGAGGCAGAGTATGGTTTTATACTTGAAGTGGATTTAGAATATCCAAAGCATTTACATAATTTACATAACGATTTACCATTTTGTCCAGAAAAATGCATTCCACCAGGAGGAAAAAATCATAAACTCGTTCCTAATTTATATGACAAATTTTTATATGTTATACATTATATTCATTTAAAAACTTGTTTAAAACATGGATTGATACTGAAGAAAATTCATCGGGTTATCACTTTCAGACAAAGTCCGTATCTGAAACAATACATTGATTTAAATACAACACTAAGGCAAAATAGTTCATCAACTTTTGAACAAGATTTTTTCAAACTTTTGAATAATAGTGTGTTTGGAAAAACATTAGAAAATACTGAAAAACGTGTCAAAGTTCATTTAGTTAATCAGTGGTTAGATCAGGACAATGTAACTAAAAAACGAAAAAGTGCACAACAGCTTATTGCACGTCCAAATTTTCATAGCTCCTCGGTATTTACAGAAAATTTAGTAGCAGTGCAGTTAAAACCCGAGCAAATATTTATGAATAAACCAATATACATTGGCTTCACTGTTTTAGAATTATCAAAAAGCCTTATGTATAATTTTCATTATTCTATTATTAAACCTTTTTACAACACCAATGTGCGGATGTGTTACACGGACACCGACAGTTTTGTTTACCACATACAAACAGATGATTTTTATAAAGATTTAAAAAATAATTTTTTACCTTACTTTGATACAAGTAATTATTGTAAAACGAATCAATTTGCCTTACCAATTCAAAATAAAAAAGTTCCAGGTTTATTTAAAGATGAAATGGGAGGAAAAATTATATCTGAATTTGTAGGGCTTCGCTCAAAGCTATACTGCATTAAAACTACAGACAGCACAATTAAGAAAGCAAAGGGTATTAAAAAAAACATCGTACGTAAGTTCAATGTCACGGATTATGAAAAAACACTTTTTAATGGAGACATTGTTCGTAGAACAAATATTCTGTTTAAAACAATTAAACACGAAATTTTTACATGTGCTGTGAATAAAATTGCCCTATCTAGCGATGATGATAAGCGGTTAATATCAAATGACAAAGTTTCTACTAAAGCATGGGGACATACAAGTATATTGAATTTTTAACATTTTTCTTGTTATAAATTTTTTAATTGTTGAGTTATATTTAATATTTGTAAATTTAAAAAAGATATGTTATGTCTTAGATTAGTAAATTCAAAGTGCGAGTATATCTTCAATGATATGTTAATATGTGCTACATGCTTTAATAAAGTTTATAAATTATTAATAGAATAATAATGTTTGTCTTGCATAAAATATAATGTAATTATGCTACATCATACGTACCTACTAAAGTTCATAAAATATTAATAGAACATAAGTTTGTCTTGTATGGTAAATATCGCTTTCCCCGAGTGGTGAAACCTGGAAATAGACAAGCGCTGTTTAATGATTGTTTAACGGCATAATAGTTTTTCATATGTGTACTTATCTGTACTGTTTAGACCTATTTCAAGTATTTTTAAGGGTATTTATGTATTTCACTTACTGGAAATGTCCACCGTTTCGTAACACGTTGTTGCTAGCTTTACCAAGTTTTTAACAACATAAAACCAAGGAACGAGTGAGCAATTATGTAGAATTGTTATTTTTGGCTTGTGTATGGAACGCATTGATTTCTGACCACTAATTGTGAGGATGTAATCATTACATTACGTAATAAATGTTAAGCTTAGAGTCCATGGACAAGAAAACAAAATGACATAACAGTATTTTTCAAACTACAGTTCATATAGGTTAAGGAATCTGGTACATTCTGCCAATGGTTGTTTTGATTGTCTGTTAGTTTTCTCTATGTATACTTTTATTATTATGTGTTATAAGTAAATCTGTACCTATGTTTTTTTATATTAATTAAATTTAAGTTTGCCTTGTATAAAATATAATGTAATTGTGCTACATCAATATTACGTACCTAATAAAATTCATGTAATATTAATATTTGTTTTCTTTATAAAACCTTAATACTTCATCATCATCAGCTCATTTATGTCCCCACTGCTGGGACATGATTCTTCCCTATGGATGGATAGGGAAAACGGGTCAAACCACCACGCGGGTCAATTGTGGATTGGTGGTTGCTGATTATTGCTAATGCAGCCGAAACCAGCGGCTTAACAAGCCTTCCGAAGCACGGCGGAGCTCGAGATTATAAGTTTTTGGTCACCCATCAGACGACCTACTTTGCAAAGTTGCTTAACCTTTCTACTTACCTTATAAAATTTAGGTTCTAATCATCATCTACACAATTATTGTTTTTTCATGATATCAAGAATGCTATAAAGACAAGTGCGAACGTGAATTGCACAGCGACACAAACATGCATCATTGTAATAAGAACCACACCAATAAATCTGTAATGATGTGTGAGTCAATAGCTAACAAAACTGCATATTGTGCAATTAAATTACGATATCAATAATTCACTCTGTAGTTGAAAATAGGTAACGAGTTCGAGTCCTGACAAGTTTGTGTTTCATGGCATGCGTTTGCTGCTGCCTCAGCAATAGGAATTATTTTACATACACACTCACACCTAAGTCAATGCCTATATAAGTACTTACTTAGAGTATAAAATAGCATCATATTGAAATGCAAATTTACTTACATAAAAACATCGGAGTAAACAGCAACAAAGCAGCGTTTCAATAACATGGTAAGTTATTTAAAAAGGTCAACGTAATGATTAAAATGTTATTCTTCTCTATAGTAGATTTACAGTAAATAACTCATTTTTATTTTTTATTTTTTCAGAATTCCCAAGGCAATAGTACCCAAGACATCGTGCCAAGCCAAAGCTTGCTCCATGTGACAAGCAAAGGCCTTGAACGATCACCTTCTCCGGTTTTGCAAGATGCGCAAGACCCGCTAGAGGGATTCAGCCAAATGTTCCCGCCTTGGTTGGTAGAACGACCGGATTCGCCGTTACTTCATAAGATTCGCAAACAACAAACGGCTTCCAAAAGGCAACCGAAGAAAAGAAGCTTTTTGAAGAATTTTCATGGGCAGCAGCAATCGTTTGTTTTAAAAAGTGATAAAACTAAAGGACGGCGGCTGATAAAGATCCAAATAATAGACTTAGAATCACAAGTGTCTAGTGAGTCGGACGATAATAATACTCTCCTTAGTGCACAATATGTGGTAACCGATGACGTGGACCAAATTATGGACCAAACGGAGAGTGTTATAAACAATATCTCAAAAAAGTTGTGTGGGTAGGATAGCTATAGTTTTTAAAACTATCACTAGACAATTATTTGTAAATTAAACTTCTCAAGTAAACGTTATGCGTAACAATTTTGTTACGTATAAGTCTACAGAGATACATTTTATTAATAGAGTTATGATATATCACAAAATAGATAATAAAAGTCGGCTATAATTATGTTTAATGTATTAGTTTAGTAAGTTTTCATGTATTTCTTATTTTTCAGTAATAAATCTAATTAAATAAGATTGTATTGTTTCATTAATGATTACCTATTTAAGTTTAAAAATAAAACACAAAAACAAAATTAGTATTTTTTATTTAAATTATTATTTATTACAATTTTTCAAACGATAACTGTGAAAAGGTACATTTTGCATTTTAAAATTAAATTAGTCTTATCCTATGATTTAAAAAATACTTTTTTATTTTTATAAAAGCAAATTTTATTTAAACTTATAATTACATTTTAAAGAACATTATAGTTATGAGAATACCACATTTTTAGACACAACACATTTTTTAATGCACAAATTTTTTTATGATGGACACAATTCAAAGTTTTATTTTCCTTTTCACAATAATCATTAAATAACGTTAAAAACTTGGGACAACCTTTTTCTCCTAGTTCTATTATTTCACAATCTTGACATAGCTCTCGAATCCACTCAATTTTTTCCAATCCTTTGATTAACACTTTTTTTCCACTTAAATACGGAACAATTAGCCTTCGAAATTCATAATAATCGATGAATCCTTCCCTCCAAGTGAGTCCACGATTTTTTTCCAACCATCTTACTTGCTTTTTTTCTTCAACTATGAGTTTTTTAAAAGTATAGGGAGGTTTGATTAAGAATGTCTGTGTATGATCTTTAGTTGCTATTGCTAACTCTTTAATAATAAATTTATTTTTAAAATCTTTAAATCCTTGCAAATCCACGATTATCGTATTACCGTTCATGATATCTTCTTCACAATATTGCTTAAAGGTTTGTATTCAAATATACAATCGTTCAATATCAGACAATATGCTGCGGTCTGATCAGGAATCTC
Organism: Scoparia ambigualis; assembly: GCA_963921215.1. Lineage (NCBI taxonomy): Eukaryota > Metazoa > Arthropoda > Insecta > Lepidoptera > Crambidae > Scoparia > Scoparia ambigualis. Next base: position 45,402,688 of record OY992503.1, on the reverse strand, counting down.
TTGATCTGCTTCGATTTCAACTCTCACATCAATTGATCCTTTTAGCGTTTCGTGTTGGCGAAAACAGTCAACAACAAATAAGGGTGCAATATCTTTGAATTCTTTTGGGCTCATCAACGGTTCTGGCCGACGTCCGTGATAAGAATGCTGGAATCTAGCATACTGTTCATATATTAATGAAAACTTATTGTCTGCAAAATTGATATTCAGTCCTTCATAAGGGTAATATGATGAATTTAAAAATACTCTTACATCACGTATTAAGCAATGATCAAACTCTGCCAACGACATTACCGCATTATGTTTACGGTTCGTTTGTAAAGCGATAATAACAAATCGTGGTTTCTCTATTTGTGACGAAGTTTTAATAGACCAAGTGTGTTTACGGGTTTTGGGAAGTAATGGATACTCATACAAGTCCCAATTACGAAATGCTACGGTTATAGGACGATCTTTTTCTAAATACTTTAATAGATTTATTCTTTCACGATCCGACACCTTAATGTGAGGAACTCGCCAAACGATTTTACTTATTACAATATCCTCCACAACTTCACCTGCATTTAATTTTAAAACATTAAGATTTGTATTGCTTCTCAAAAGTACTAACTCATGTTTACAGTTCATTACAATTTTGTCATAATCTTCTGCAAAACCTAATATTTTATTCAATGGTATAGATGTGGAAAATACTCCATTGTTGTCAGTGTTTGTACCTGTAGTAGACCATCCCCAAACTTTTGCACATTTGGACTCATTTTCATTCAACGAAAGATAAGACTTGATAGTTGTAGTAATTCCTGCATTTTTAACTTTATCTATTTCTACTCCGTTGAGTTCATATCGGATGTCTTGAAAAAGAAATAACGCTGGGTTATTCACAAAATGCACACTCGTCGCACTTTCTTTTTCTTTAGTAGTGCTGTTGTATTTGTAAACATCCGCTCTGCCCTCAATATACAAACTGCTGAGTGCAGGCAGAACGTATAAATCTTGCTGATTAATGGGTATTCGTATTTCATCGTTCTTGTTGAAACTTGTCAAGTATGGTTTGTACGAATGGTACTCAAAACTTTCAATACGGTTATCATATGACGCTGGTTGACAAATATTTAAAATATTCATTTTAACAAGCCTATTAATTTAAGGAATTCCTTATTACTTTTAGTTAGCTTCTTTTTTATACGGAGCGTTGTTCCTTTAGGAGATGACCTCTTAGAACTGACTTGAACAGTAGATGGAGGTAAGTTTATATTAAAATTTATATTTTTTTTTTAAAATGTAAATACGACTGTACTTCTTCACCACGCAAATTGATTGGCTTATTTTCAGCGTCTAACAACCTTATATTAATTGCACTTATTGTACTTTGGTTGACTGGAAAATAAATTAAGTTTTTAGGTTTTTCAATAATTCTATAACCTGGTGGTACGTTTGGTATAAATTCATAAATTATATGACTTGCTTTTCCGTTCACAAATGATCCACTGATTACATCGCATTCAATGCGCACGATAGTTGTTGATAAAATGCTGACAGGATATCGAGAATCAGTACTTATATTAGCCTTTACTGTTTCCATACCAAATCCCAAAATTTTGCTTAGGGAGTCATTTTTATCGAAGCGAACATCTTCAGTACAATAAATTCTTGTTTTTAATGTATTGTTATTGCAAGTTAATTTTAATACAGCATTCTTGATGTTACTTTTAAGAAAATCACAAATATCTTGAAGTTCATATGATCCTTCAGGTATTTCAATAACTCCATCTTTACCATAATAAAATTTATTATTTCTTTCATCAATATTAGGAATGGAGTTAAAAGTAGAAAAATACAAGAGTCCACACTCATATTCTCCTTGTAATTGTAAAGTAGGGGAGTAGTTTGTTATCAAGGATTCTCCTCTACCAGTTATTGACACAGTGAAAGACATTTTTGTACTGACAAAGTTTTTTATTTCATACTTATTATAAATGATTTTTCCAAAAGTTTCTTAAAAATTTTAAACAAAGGTGACCACAGTTTACTGTATCAAATGTTTGATACTGTACATAATTATAGTTCATAGACATGTTTCTTAAGTAATTTATCAATTCTAATGGTGGCTTTAAATTACCAAAACTATCATAATATTCACAATAGTCATTTTGTTTAACGTAGGCTACCCAATGAGTTCCAGGATTATCAGATCTATCTAAATTTATTATAGCACACTCTATTTTTCTTGGTTTCAAAGGTAATTTATCTCTCATAAAAACTCCTCGAAAGTATGGAATGTCGGTAGCATGTTCTAAAATATCTAAATTAGTGAGAGCTCGTTTAGGTAGCCGATGAATTAGTTTTTTGAAGGATTAAGGTATAAACCAGCTCCTTTTTTATGAGACTTGATATACAGTCCTTTTCCGAGAGCAACAGCTTCCATCATCTTGTTATGTCGTTCAGATTCTTGAAGGTTTTTTTGAGCAACCTTGTAATCATTGACAGCTTTTGCTATACCTGCCGCACCTCCAGCAAGTGAACCAAGGGCTGATAATCCAGCGAAAATTGGAATAAGAGGCAAAATGCCTCCCCTTTTCGGAATAGGAATACATCGCGGCAAGCGTGTACTTTTTTTATTAGTGAATAGTTTTTTTGCAGCAGCATATGCGAAGTTTATAGCGATATGGTTGTCTTTAGATTTGATTTTTTTTAACTGATTTTTTATTTTTTTCACCTTTGACATAAACGACCGTACTCCAGAACCAGCTTTAAGTTTTGCTTTCATCGCATTTTTTACAATCCATGATGCAACTTTTTCTCCTTTTCCAGCATTCTTTGATTTCAATCTTTTCTTAGCCATATTTAAAAGTTCTAAATCTGCTTTATGTCGAATATTCAAATCGTTGTTATTGTAGGCAATGTCGTGGTGCATACAAGCTTGATCCAACTTATTTACACCCCGATAACCTCTCAGTAAGCGTTTCTGAAGTTTTGTGCCAGGACCACAAAATTGGTATCCCGGTAGATGTAACTCAAACGGTAGATTATTTATGAGGTTATTAATAATACCACTTCCTTCCTTCATCGATTTTTTCAAACTGATTGCATACAGATAGAATGCATAATTTATATCATAAAACCAATTCATTCTTGTTAATCCAACTATTCTCTTTGTCACTAAGACCCAACCATTTCACAAAAAGCTTATTTCCTTTTCTCTTTATTACTTTTTCGATCAAATAAAGATCTGGAAAATTTGTTCTCTGTAATTCATATTCGTAAAAAGATCCCAAGATTTTCTGTTTATGTGTATCTTCTAAATGATAAGTCGATGGGTTCGTATGATTCACTCTCACTATCCTAAATATTTCTGTGGACCAGTTAGGAGTGTAACCTTTGTAAAAATCTCCTTTGTATTTACTAACACGCACATGATCACCAATTTGAAATTTCGGTTTCTTATTTATCTTATGTCTTTGTGATTTAATAATATTAGATTTAACAACCATCTGGTTTGCTCTATTAACATCAATAGGTTTAAATTTTGTGATACGATGAATAGTATTATTATAACATTGCACCACATGATTCAAATTTTTTTCAATCCATTGATATCGACCACATAAACTAAATAGTTTGTAAATGTTACATTTCAATGTCCTTATTACTCGTTCTACTATAGATGCTTTTTTTGTAGAATAACTGGAATAGTGATTAATATTATAATTTCTCATTAATTGTTCAAAGATAACATTGTAAAACTCTTTGCCTTGATCTGTTTGTAAATTTTTAGGTTTTCGAGATGAATTAGTTAATATATTTTGCATTGCATTCGAAACACAATTCATCGCTTTTGATTTCAGAGGATACACCCACACATACTTTGACAATGCATCAATTACTACTAAAATGTACTTGTATCCTTTATTGAAATGTGAATATTTTTGGAAATCTATAAGATCAGCTTGCCATAAATCATCTATTCCTTTTATTATTGTACATCGACGACTAAAATTCTTTCTTGCCGCTCTGTGGAGTTCGTCGACTATATCCTTTTTACTCATTTTTACTTTGTTTTGTCTTAATCATGTAATCTATTTCAGACTTTGTATAAAACGTAGTAAACAAACGTTCTGAACTTGCTGTTTCTAAGTTCTTTATGTAGACTTGAACAAGACTATGAACCTTATTTATTTCATTTCTGAGCTCTTGAACAGTTTTATCCATATATGCTTTATTTACGGCTTCATCGTCCTTCTCTGGTGACGTCAGACCTTTCAATTTTGAAGATTTCAAATCGTAATGACCCGTTTCTGATTTTTTTAACGCATCATTCAAAGTATCAATGTATTCTGTTAGTCGTAAACGCTTGTGAACGTGATGGCCAAATTTGTCTAAATTCATTACCGTGTTTATACGCTGTGTACTGTAATTCAACTGCTGAAATTTAAAGTTGCATGCTACTTATATTTTTTTTTGTTAATGATGCCAGCTTCATAAAGCTCTTCGATTATTGCAATAACTTCATTATCCAAACCAGTGTTACCTGCATTTCGTGATGCAAATAATAGTTTTAACCGGTCAACTAGCTCATTTGGATCATCCCAATAAACATAATCAGTGTCTTTCATAACTTTTTTTAAAAGCTTAATACCTTTTCCCTGTGAAAGACTTTCGAGACTAGTAGCTGCATTTCGTGAGAATTTAAACATTGGCTTAATAATATTCATGTATTTAAATCCTTTGTTGCTAATTAATTGTTTTGATGGATCAAAATTACGTCTGTGTGCATTGGTATCGATTAGTAGCATTTTGTAATTTTGTAAGTCATTGTCTGTGATAACATCTAAATTAGGTTTCTTTTTGTACAATAATTCTTTTAAGCCAGGAGTTTTCTTAAAGCTTTGGTTCCCAATTTTCAAAATGTCGCCATCGTCGTAAACGCGATTTTTTCCAAGCATCAGTTTTCCTCGATCGTTTTTAATCCCATAAGGTACGTCTTTCATTACTTCAGATGATGTAGACCATGACAGCGATTGATTTTTATCGTTCGGTGATGACTGAAGAGATTTAAACGATCCTTCGCTTACATTGTGTTCATCACAAGGTACACTTAGGGTTTTGTTAGATTTTTGATACAATTCATTATCAGTATCATCTTCTTCTTCAGTGCTAATTTCATTAAAATCATCGCTAGAATAGTGTAATGCCTCGCTTTCATTACTTTTACTTTTTTTTGGAACAATTTCATTATTCAAACCTTCTTCATGATGCTGCTCATTGTTTTTGTTTGCTAACAGGTTAAGCGGTTCAACGATGGGTTTCAATATTGTTTTCAAGGTCATGTCACTTGTATTTTTTAAATCCTTTATCATTTTAACCTTTCTTTTTACAGCCTTTGCAGATTTTACAATTTTTTGTTTAAGATCTCTTTCCATTTTAGTAGGATTCCACTCGGTTCCAAATCATGAATGAAAGTGGTGCAATATCAGTACAACAGCCATTTATGTATTTTAATCTGGCACAATAAATGTATCAAAAGCCATTCTGTAACATCCATTATTTCGTACGCAGTCCTTATTGATTACAAGATAACTGAAAGGTTTATTCCAAACAGTTGAGCACATTTTACGGAATTGAGACCATGTCATGTCTGACCCTACATGTTCATCATAAACATGTTTTAAGTTAATATCGTCTTGTTTAAATAATATTATTAGGTTAGAATTGTCCCTTACCAGTTGCTTCGGTATTTTGGTATAAGTTTGGTTAATATAGAAACAATCAATGTTCTGGTGACGCCCCATCGCAAAATAATCTCTAATATTATTTTGATTTTCACAAGCAACATCGTCGAATAAAATAATTGAATTTGGCATAGCTTCGTGTGGACTCAAAATGTCGTTGTTATTACTGTATTTGTTATAAGATGTGCCTGCAACCATACCCAACACCTTTTCTAGGTATATGTATTTAGGTTGATATAAAGATTTTGAATACACGTAAAGGTTACGAAAGCGTGGACCATCTTCATGTAATAGCAAACTTATAACTAAGTTGGTCTTCCCACAGTTTGATGGACCACAAACAATACAACGTATAGTGTTTGGTAATAAATTACCATGACGCTTTGGCTTATTTGAAACCGGAGGACATATACACTCTAATTTTAATGATTCCTTTTGTTTCACAAATTTCATTACAAAGTATGAAACCGACCGCAGTGTTTAGTGTGTTTCAATAAAATGAGCTTAAAGTATATTTCTACAATATTTAAACAGTCCTGTATATAAGAAAGGGATCACCAATATGAGTTATTGGGTATTCTACCCCGCCGCAGTGAGTGAGGGCTCGGCACGAGCCCGAACGAATGAAGGTGGGGTAGAATGCCCAATAACTACCTACTAATATGCAAGCCTAGGTATTTCTCGTGTGTTTTGTGTTGTATAGGTATGTTATATATTCTAGGTGGGTTATATAGCGGAATTGATTTGTTTTTTGCTTTAAAAATTATGTAATTTTTAAAGCAAAAAACAAATTTGCCGCCGCCATTGAAACAATAAGAGACGACTACTGTAAGTCCTTTTCTATAAATCTACTAACAAGACACGCCTCTTTTATATGAGCGTAAATGAGACAACACAAATTGATCAATTACTATATTATAGTTAAACCCCGTTGACTACGAACCCTAACTACCAGGAGTGCATAAACAATAAGAAACTCCAAGTATCGTTCAACGGCTACCGAACGTGGTGCTACGCTGTGTTACGAGACTGGCTACGGACAGCTACGAACTGTTACGACAAATAGATACGGGAGTTGTGTTATCGCCTTGATATAGCTGTATTCCTGGTACTGTGACTTTATAATCTGCTTTTAATGTTGAAGAGACAAACCGCCTAACTACAATAAGCCAGTTTTTACATTACTCTGCATAGCTTATGATCGCCTGGTACTCTGTTCGTAAGTTTGTACAGCCGCTTACGTGATGATGCCGCTGAAACGTACGCCGCATAAGACAGATTCTCCCACCGCATTTAAGCTGCCATTACAGCGCTCCGCATCCGACCCAAACCTAGCTATTTCTACAGTTTCTGTGCCGGGAATAAGGCCTACGTCAGAGCTTAATGTAACTACGCGCACCGTCAAACGCAAACGAGGTGACACGGATGATATAAGTAAGAGTGAAATTTTTGAATTGTTCTCCTCACTCAAACAAGATCAGGGTACTAAATTCACTGCCATTTTGAGCTCCATAAATGATTAAAAAGCCAAGCCAAGTGGTTAAGGCAGCCGCCCGGAATGCGGAAGGTGCGTGGTTCGATCCCGCCTGAGGTTGTCGTCTTTTTTCAGTGTTTAAAATTTTACTTAAGTATATTTAAGCGTTAATAAAACGCTAAAATATAAAAAACATTAATCCATAAATGTTGTTAAATTATCGCTTGACACTATGTCAATTCATCACAATGACGTGCTTCAAAGACTAGATGTTCTTGAACAACAAAAAAAACAATTCTTTAGTAAGATACAGTCCCTAGAGCACAAGGTGGAGTTTTTGGAGAGGCAAACCCGAATTACAAGTATCGAATTAAGAAACGTTCCACAGTATCTTAAAGAAACAAAGCAGGAACTAAAATACATTTTAATATCTAAACACAGCAGAGACGCTTAGTATCAAATTGAATGACACTGAAATAAACGATATATACCGCATAGGATCAAAATCAAGCATAAAGCCTATTGTGGCAGATTTTACCACAGTTTTAAAAAGAGATCAATTCTTAAAGTGCTACCAAGAAATATAACAGGGACCACCGTGCAGCGAAACTGAGCACCGAAAGTATAAAAATCACCGGGCCAAGTAAACCTATATATATATCCGAGAGTCTCACACAAAAGGATAAAAAATTGTATTTCCTAACAAGAGAGTTTGTAAAAAACAAGGATTACGATTTTTGCCAGTCTTCTTTTGGTAGAATTTTTATACGTAAATCTAAAGGAGCACCGCCGATAAGAATCACGCAGAACAGTGACCTAGAAAAAATTGAAAACGACAAAGAAATAATCGATAAGAATATATTACTTTAATCCCGATGTGCATGTTATTAAAACTTTAGTAAGTCTTTTTACTAGATAGTAATATAATTATTAGCCTTGTATTTAATTTAAGTAAGTAATTAAGAAATAAGCCCAAGGATTCTTTCCAATCCTTTTAGTTTGTTATCTAAATGTGCATGTAATTAGTACTTATTTAGTCTTCTAATTTCATAATAATTTTTAGCTTTGTTATTTTGTTTTCCACTAATTTTGTTAAAAGTAATTGAATGCTACGCAGTAAGGTCAGGGTTTGTTTTAATCCTTTTGAATAATTTTGTCTTGCTAGTGTAAATTAGATCACATACATTAAATTGTAGGTACCTACCTTGGTTAGTTAGTCTACACATAGGTATGTTGTTTTGATATAAAAAAAATGTTTGTACGTTGCTATGTACTTACTTAATTAAAGTGGTATTCTAAACGGCAGTGTTAACTTCCATTTTAGTTTATCAAATACATTGTTCTACTTTACACACTCCACAGTTACTCGTATACATTAAACTTCCCAAGCTACATATTATAACGCATACAATTATAATACAAAAAATCATTTTAATTGTATATACCTGCTTACATAATTTTATTAATCAACTCATCTTACTTATATAGTTGTAAATTGAGTAGTGTCAAAATGAAAGGTCTAATGAGTGAAATTGATGACTTTAGTAATGCACAGTCTGTGTCATGTAAACCGAACGAATTTAAAGTGATAGCTTCTAAGCACGCTGGTATGATTATCCTCACGCAAAACATTCGCAGCATTAATTGTAATTTCGCAGATTTTGAAGTGATGCTGGAATGCCTAGGTGTAAACTGTGACATACTAATACTCCATCGATAAAAGGCTATCAAACATATCGTACTGAAAATAATATTAAACAAAACGACGGAGTAATCGCATATATTAAGCACAACATTATTTATAAAATTGAAGAAACTGGTATGCGACAATGTAATTGTTTAGTTATAAAAATAGGCAATAATGAAACTGCTATAATAGCAATTTATCGGTTCCCTTCCTTTCATAACGTTGTACCTTTTTTGGAGACCTTAAACGACTTTTTATTAAATCTAGCTAGCTACAAAAATATTGTGATAATTGGAGATCTCAATATAGATATTAAAACTCATAATGTAGATACTTTTTCAGATAGGTATCTAACGCTAGCTGCTTTTCATTGCCTACACATAATTTAGTAACACGAGATGCTAGCGGCACATGCATTGACCATGTTTTGCTGAAGTCCAAACACTCTTCGGTTACTGCTGTCCCTCAAACAACAATAACAGATCACAAAGCGGTTATATTATGCCTAAATACAAAACCACAACAACAAAACAACATCGAAAGAACGTACAAAAAGATTGATCACATAAAACTAGCATGGGATTTAAAAAACACAAATTTTGACATCATTTTTAACAGTCAAGATCCAAATTTTGCTTTATCGTATCTTATAAAATATTAAATCTATAATAAAAAAAAACTCTACAATACTAACAACATCTAGAAGGAAAATAATAAGAAAGCCATGGATTACGCCAGGATTACTACGATGTATAAAAAATAGAGACAATCTACACCTGAAATTTAAAACTGATCCTAGCAACGAAGCAAAAATAATAAGTTATACGCGCTATAGAATTTTTTATGGTAAAATTTTGAGAAACCTAAAAATTTAGTACGAAAAGGAGGAAATAAAAAAAGCTGGAATAAATAGTTAAAAAATCTGGGAAACTATCAAAAAAGTAACTAACTCCGCCAAAGAAAAAGTCTACCCTAAAGAACTGCTGCATGTAACGGATTACCCACAGATGTCTGTAAACGTAGTAAACGAATATTTTTCAAACGTAGTAAAAAATCAGACAAATACCTTAAAAATGGCACAAAAAATAAAATTTATACGAAGACCAAAAATCACGCAGTAGGTGGTATGTTGAAAACTTTTGTTTTCACCAGCACGGACTCTGACGAAATTAATAGACTCATTGTTGGACTAAAGAATTGTGCTGTTGGCAGAGATGGTATATCAAGTAAATTATTAAAAGGAAACAGAAGTATTCTAACACCCACATCAGCCCATATTTTTAATTTATGTTTGGAACAGGGTATCTTTCCAAAAGATCTGAAGCTATCTCAGGTTTCTCCAATTTATAAGAGTGGGGATAAAGGATCAAGTTATAAACTATAGGCCAATCTCTATTCTTCCTTCTTTGTCCAAACTGCTGGAAAGAATTATCATTGGTTTTCGTAGTGGGCGATCTACAGACGATGCAGTAAACATACTTACAGACTTTATATCGGCAAATCTCGATAAAGGTAACAAGTGCTTAGGCATATTCCTAGACCTTGCTAAGGCATTTGATACCGTTGATATCTCCATACTCTTACAAAAGTAATTTAACATTGGTATCAGGGGTACTCAATTGGATCTACTAAAAGATTACTTGAGTGACAGGTATCAGTGCGTTAAACTGGGTAATTTCATTAGTAATGATCTGCCCGTGCAATACGGAGTACCACAGGGCAGTATTCTAGGACCGACATTGTTCCTAATTTACGTGAATGACCTTCTGTGCATTAATTTCCCACATGGAACTATAACATCGTATGCAGATGATACGGCTCTGGTCTTTTCTATGTCTACTTGGGAGGATACTTTCATAGCTGCGCAGAAGGGATTTGATGAAGTTGGCTGTCAGAGAACTCTCTAACACTCAATGTTAGTAAAACCAAATACATTAAATTCGCTATACGTAATGATCCAATTAACATTGATTTACAAATAAGGGTGCATAAATGCGAAAACAGCATAAGAAGTGAAGTATGCGCATGCGAACTCCTAGATAATACTAGTTATATAAAGTATTTAGGTGTTGTAATAGATAGGAATCTCAACTTTAAGTCCCATAATACGTTAAGTAATCGTATTAGAAAACTCATATACGTTTTTAGGACTCTTAGATATATTCTAGAACCATCACTGTTGAAGCATTACGCACTCTGCCAATCTATAACAGGATATTGCATTTCAGCATAGGGAGGTGTCCACAAAACGACTGTGAAGAAGGTAGAAGTTGCCCAAAGAGCCATTTTAAAGATCTGCAAGTTCAAGCCATTATTTTTTCCAACTATAGATCTATATATTTTCTGTGAAGTACTAACAGTGCGACAACTCTTTTTACTCAGTATTGTGCTCAAACAACACAGTTGTTTGAAATACGATGCTGAAAAAATCTTAAATAAAAGAAGAAAATACGCGGTCTGCGATCAATTAGCTGGTATGAGAACTTCCTTTGCAAAAATATTTTTTTCTTTCCTGGGACCGTACCTATACAATAAGATAAATCAAGCACTTCAAATTTATCCTATGAACATCTATAACTGTAAACATACTGTTACTACTTGGCTACTAAAGCACTCGTATGAAGACACTGAGGATCTAATAAAAGTAATCTCATAAATTAACAATACTTACATATTCATTTTTTGCCACTCACACGCACAAGCATATACACAGGCACATCGATACACACAAGTATACATATATACACGTTTTATTAAAGCACAAATCTGTTATAAACAGTAACTGTAGCTTCACACTTTCAGACACGCATTCGAACTTTCAGACACTCAATCACACTTTCAGACACTCATTTACACTCTTAGACACTCATTCACAATTGAAACACACATTAAAACTTAAATATATCAATTCACTAGATAGATAGATAAATAGATAATAAGCTTAGTTGGTATTTTTATGAAAATGTTCACGTCTTGTATATTTGCCGTCTCGCTCCATCGTTTTTTGTTTACGAAGATCTTATTATTATTAAGTACCCTTTTTTTAATTTTGTGTATCCTAAAGTATATTTACAAATCAGCATAATTTCAAGTAAGTTGTGTGGTAAATCAAGTTACCATACCTCCCAATATTGTGTTTAAACATGATTTGTTGGCTTCATATGTGGACCGAGGGGGGGAGGGGGCACCTGACACCGATGAACAGGTTTTTCCTAGTTTGGTTGAAGGTAGCCTCAATTTTTGCCAGCCAGCGTTGCTGTCTAATACGAAGACTATACTGGGTTTAATTAAAAGAATGAGTGGAAAACAATGAAACTTTTTACTTTCGTTCTACAGAGTTACTAATTAAAATTTCGTTACTTATGTTAATTACTTAAACTAAAATCGCGCGCGTGCGTTCAGAAGGAGCCGATGTGGTGAAAGAGGCCGACACCGATGCAGCTCAGCCTTTTGATGCGCTGCTGCGGGGCGGGCGGGGGCGGCGGCAGTCTCCCCGCGTCCCCGCTTGATTAAGGCGGTCTTCCACATCTCTGCTTAGCTACGTTGGCGTAGACATCCTGGGAGGCCCGGGGCAGGAACAGCAGAACCCGCAGCAGCTGGTGAAGATGATGATGATGAATCCCTTCAAAGTCTTCATCAAAATGTAGGCACGCTTGCTTTAGTGCGCGTCTCTCGATGCTTATGTTATGCTTGTTATGAAGTCGGCGACCCTATTGTGGCGCCTTTCTTTTATGTTTGTAGTCCAGCAGCAGAACCCGCAGGAGCTAGTGAAGATGATGAAATTCTTTCCTGGTCTGTAGCTCGGACAGGTACTAGCTTTTCCATCTTCTCTATCTTTTCTATCTTCTCCATAAGGCTTCTCTTAGGTTTTCAATCAGCTGGTATCGATTTCGGATGCTTTTCTCCGTAGCAGCAGGGGGCGCTGGAAGTGACGTCAGCGGCCGCCTGATGAGAAAGTGCCCTGGGGTAAGAGGAGAAAAGTCGCTGGGATTACTGGATAAAGGAGTAAGGGGTCGGGAGTTGAGTACCGCTTCGATTTGCGTGCAAAGTGTACTCAGCTCCTCGAACTAAATTTACTATGACATGTTATAAGTGATGTTTTGCACTTTTACGCCGCTTTCCCAAAGCCCACCGAATGTGGGGCAATAAGGGGGATTGAAATGAATTTAGTGCCTTCTTCTGCTGCAAACTCATAGATAGAATATATGCCTGGTTTTAACTTTACCTAACTCATCACTTGCATCAACACAATTGGTACCGTTATCACAATGAATTTGAGTAGGTTTCCTATACGCGAAATGAATCTGCGAAGACACGAAATAAAGGCGTTAGTGCAACGTATATTTTTATTATGTATAAATCTTCTTATGTAAGCAACTATTCTTATTAATTTAAATGAACTCTAATATGTAGGTAAGTTATGGTTACCCTATGGTTGACTGGCAGAGAATGCCTCAGGCATTAAGTCTGCCATGTAATGTTATGTTGCAAAAGTTAAAATAAATAAATAAATAAGTTATCAGAAAGATTTTTGTCACACCTTTTTAATGTCAGGTGGTACTGGTCCTAACTGAACAAGACAATGAATGCTTAAATAAGGATTAAAAATATTTGAAGGTAAAACGTATCCGATATTATGCTTGCGGATTGTTGTTATTTTATTTAGTTAAATAACAAGTTAAAGTTAAAGGTAAAAAGTATCCGATATTATGCTTACGGATTTTAGTTAAATAACTAGTAAAAATGAAAGGTATCCGATATAATGCTTGCGGATTTTTGTTAAATAACTAGGGATTTAGATTCAAACCTGCCATCAGGTAAGCGACAGGTATTTTTAATGAAATGTTTTTCGCAATGCTCTTTTGGCGATATGGTCAAATTTGAAGGTGGAATATCCTTAAGCCTCCAAAACTGAGAAACTTCTTCTCTGATTTTGGCTGTGAAATTACAGTGAACCATTTTTGATGAATGTTTCTTATGCTTGTTTAGTGGGCCGGTTACAATCCAGCCCAATTGAGTTTTTTGTATGATAGGCATGTCACGACCTAAAGATATCTTTTCAGGACACAAGATATTAAAGAATACTTCAGCACCCAACAACAAATCAATGTCTGAAGGCTGACAGAAATGAGGATCGGCCAATTGAATATTTTTAGGCAGATTCAATTGATTTATGTTCACCGACACATTAGGTATTTGACCAGTAATTTGAGGTATGATCAAACAATTCAGGTTTAAATTAAATGAATTTGACAACGATGAAATGCTTAAGTTACATTCGTCAGAAATAGGTAATTGAATGCCGTTAATGCCTGAAATATTAGTTATGAAATCATGATTACGATCAACGACACCAATTTTATGTTTTAAGTTTTCCGTCATGAATGAGGATTGACTGCCAGCGTCAAGTAAGGCGCGAGCAACGTACGTTTGGTTATTGTCAGGATTGGTGACTTTCACTAAAGCAGTACCAAGAAGAACCTGACTATGAGATTGCACTGAAAGAGTGTGATGAGAAACATGCGAGCTAGATGAAGCTGCATGTGGATTAGGCATATTTTCAATTTTGTGCATTATAGTATTATGTTTTTTATTACATAACCGACACGTACCAAGACGACATGAATTAGGTTCATGGCCCCTTCGCAAACAGTTCAGACAAAGTTTAAGTTTAATGACTTCACTCATTTTATTTTCATGCGATAAAGATTTGAATGTTTCACAATCTATTAGTCTATGTGCTTGGTTGCAGAGGGGACACGAGACAGAATAAGTGGCTTTACAATTATTATTAGAATTACGATATGGAACAGAAGTAAGAAAGGATTTTGAGAATCTCTGATGAAATGAACCTTTACTTTAATTTTTTATTTGATTATGATTATTATGATTTGGATTATTATTATTATTATTATATGCTTGAAAAGAACCTTTTTCACTTCTGCTTGCCTGTGCGGTTTCAAGTATATCGGCCCTACCACGGATAAATTCGATAAATTCACTTAAGAGCAGCAAATCGGATAGATTGTTACGATATTCTTCCCATTTAGCACTTGTGACCGAATCTAACTTTGTGGACACCATATATATAATGAGCGTGTCCCACTGGTCTACGGGTTGACCGAGAGTGGTTAACGTTCTGAGGTTCTTTGTGACCACATCAATTAGGTATCTAAGGGACCTATGTGATTCTTTTGAAATAAGTTCGATTTTGAACAACGCTTTAAGGTGGTTGTTAATCAAAATCTTTTTTTTTTGTCATATCGCTGACATAAAAGCTCCCACGAAATATGATAATTGGCAGCAGTGAATTCAATTGATTTTATGACTAAGGCTGCACTCCCTTCTAGTGAGGATCTCAAATAATGAAATTTATTTATGTCTGGTAAAGAATCATTATTATGTATTAATGATTTAAATGTGTCCCTAAACTCGAGCCATGTAAAGTAATTACCGTCAAATGTAGGAAGCTTTATAATTGGTAATTTAACACTTATATTTTCTTTATGAGAACATGAACCACAACTATCCGGCTTTAAGGCTTTATCTATTACAGGCAATGATTTTAATAAAGACTGAGCAATTGAAATATTTTTGTAAAACTTGACTTCAGTTAATTGCCTTTCATGAAGTTGCTCATCGAGGTTTAGGCATTTAAATTCAATGTTAGATTGACACTGTTCAAAATCCGAGAATAACGTCTCAAATCTATCCGTTCTCAGATGCAATTCGCTTCGTTGGCTTTCAGATAAATTTTCAATACTAGTTTGCCGTAAGTCGGTAAGGTAATTTTCAAATAAAGTCAAGCGACCACGAATCGATGCACGTTGCTTAATGAAATTTTTTACTTCTAAATCGGATTCGTTAGCCCTGTTAGCACTGGCCTTACCGTCTTTCGACATGATTACTGTTTATGAAATAAAGGTATCAAATAAACTAGAAAACCTCTCAAACCCGTGGCGATATTAAAATATACGAAATGTATGCAGTGTCGATTACGAAAAAATTATGCAAAATGAGTTAGTAAAAGAAAATCAAAACCAGACATAACTTAAGGATGCAGCAGAAGCGGGCGATCACAGCATGCTCAGCTCAGGCACGTGGCGATAGCGTGCACAACTGCACATGGCGCGGGGGCGGCCGGCGCCGGCGCGGCGGCGCGCGGCTAGACTCCCTGGCGCCGTGCGCCGGGACCGCAGCGAAGATCGCTCGTTAAAGCGACTGCAGATCTGTTGCCGGGAATTGTCCCCTGGGGGGCCCGGGCAGATGCAATAATAAAGTAATATTAATAAATGAATTCACTATTCCATAAAAAAGACTATGGTTGGGATAAATGACGATAAATGGAGAAGAAATGGAGAAGAGGGTAGACGCTGTCTGCCTAGTAAACATCGCCGTTGCGTATTTATTTTGTTAAAAATACATAAAGTCAATATTTATCAGTGAAAATACAGTAAATCGAAGCATTAAAACTCAATACGTTCGGAAAAATGGTGGTGACAATATTTCTGAAGTATAGTATCTCAAAAGTGATATAATATTTGCGGACCTTATATGCGGACTTTAAAACCGTAAAGAATTCGGAAAAGTGAGTGTTTAAAACAACATTGAACCAAAACACTCTGCGTATGTGTTTTTAAACCTAATTCAGTGTGCAGTGTCAGTGAAAGTAATTGATGTGCAGAGATTTAATCCCTCAAATAATTTACCTAACCGTTAGCCTATTCAAACTACAACTTGGACTTTGGACTTACTTAAAATTGGCGGAGAGTAGCTGAACTTCATCGTTACGAAGAACCATTTTAACAACAATAACACGCCATCTAGCGGGGAATAGAAATCTCACAAATTACACAGTGATTCTTGGAGGTGCCATCTTGCGGATACTATAGAAACTATTCATATAATCAATTCTAATTTAAAGCACCATAACAACAGCCACTAGGATCTAACTACTCCTGCCGAATACAGGTGTCGCTGCCGACAAAAACCCTACATTAGTCTTGTTGATTAAACATTTACATAAAATTTAATCAATCAACGATGACGGTTAAATGTGGAAAATGCAATAAAATACTCCCAAAGAAACAGTTCCTGACTTGCTCAATATGTAATGTAAGTTTTGACATTGATTGCGTTGGAGCTGAAAAACTGTTCTTTATTATGAGCGAGGAAAATAAAAAGCGGTGGAAATGTACCCCTTGCATATCGAATACCAATGCTGCCTCTTCATCGAGTACTCCTGCGTCGAACTCCTTTATCACACTGAGGAAAAGACAAAGAAGTCTATCTAACGAGTCCAGTACATCTTTTAACTCAACGCATTCCGATTACATGGAAAAAAGTTTACCGGATATGTCAACAATTTGCAATTCTGACACCAATTTATTGAAAAGCGAAAATGAAGAGCTAAAAACGCAATTAGACAGTGCACACAAAAAAATTGATACCTTAGTATTGGAAATTGTCGGTCTCAAGGAGCAGATTGCCGATACAACAAAACACCATATTGAACCTTAAAACAATCTGTACTGCATCCCCGTCGCGGTTGCCAGCAGTTCAACCAATACCTAAACACAGAAGACGTAAAACGACAAACGCAATCGTATTTAAATCATCAAAATCACACGAAGAAAATAAACAATCAAAACATGAAAAATCCATTCACGAGATTTCTTTGCAAGAACCCATAGAAGCAAAAGCCAAAAGCACAACAATGCTTTCATCAAGCAAGACCCAAACGACTGCGCTTAAAACATCGATTGAACGCTCCTTAACGCTAGATGTCGCTAGTCGGAAGCCGGATATGTTTTTGTCTCAACGTAAAATTTACATTTATGGTGGTCAGCAATGTATCAACTTAGCATCGCAACTGAGTTATTCTAGAGCAAATTCTAAGTATGAAAAGTACAATATTACCTCTTTTATACAGCCTTATGCACCTACTGAACAAATTTTAAAATTATGCTATGACGTCGAAGACTGTTGTAATAATTACCTTATTTTATGTGTAGGAGAAAATGATAGGGACCCCACAAAAATAATGATAGAACTTACATCCATATTAAAGTCATTAAAGTATATTAAAGTAATAGTTCTAAACATCCATAACAACAAATATCTAAGTGAACAAAAAATTAATCAAATGTTACAAAAAACAACATCATACTTCAAAAATTGTACTTTTATAAATACTCCATATGCATTGAACTATATTTATAATTTATGTTATGATATAAATTTTATGGTTGATTATAACGACTATCGCAATAATTATTTAATTACTACAACTAGACCTAAATTATTATTTGCTCCAAAGAATAACAACACCAAATCATCTAAATTTAAAAAGGGTACAATACCATTCTATTTTTGTAGAAAATATGCTAATAAACAGAACTCTCAGCCTAATGGCGGCAACGGCATCTCTCAATTACCAAAACAAGGAACTATACCGTATTATTTCGCCAAAGTAAAGCTAAACAAAAGTGATAACAAAGAGACACGGAATGATCTGACCGTGCAGACTACCCTCTTTTTTCGAGCCAAATCACAACAACAATCCTGACTTAACGTTGCTATTCCATCAAAATATTGCCGGTTTGATAAATAAATGTAGTGAGCTGGAGTTGTGTTTGTGTGAATTGCGTGACAATAAATCACCAGTGGACATAGTGTGTTTGACCGAAACATTTATAAAGGCGGGTGACGAACATAATGTAAAAATAAGTAATTTTAAGCTAGTTTCTTTTTTTTTCCCGAAAAAACGAAAAACGAGGAGGGGTATGTATTCTGTTACGTCCTTTGGTGGAATTTAAAACTATAAATTTTTGCAATAATTTAGCAAAGGAAAAGTTATTTGAATGCTGCGGTATTGAAATACCAAACTATGACTGTGCTGTTGTTTGCATTTATAGGATACCTAACTCAAATGTTGAATTATTTCTTAACAAACTAGAACAACTCCTACACAAATTGACTAAAAAAAATAATCGAATAATTATAACCGGTGACATGAATATTGATATTCTAAAAAGCAATAATATATCGCAAAAATTCCAAGACTTAATGTTAAATTATAATTTTGAATTTTATATAACCAAACCTACTAGGAAAAAGTCGTGTATTGATCATATAGTCAGTAATATTAAAGGGGCCACGGGTACTGTTCATCCCTTTCATTTATCTGACCACAACACAGCCCAACTACTGCACTTTCCAGGTAATAAAATAAAGACCAAACGCTACTGGTATGTACAGAGAAGAGATTATAGTAAAGATAACATACGCAAGTTTAGGGAACTCCTATCAAATTTATCATGGAACGATGTATATAATGAACTTGAGACAAACAAATCGTTTAATATATTTCATGACTCATTTACCATGCTATACATTCTCTGTTTCCCAATAATCAAAATTAGGGTAAATGCAAATACATCCTCGCCAAAGTGGATCACTAAGGGCATCAAAATATCGTGTGTAAAGAAACGGAACCTTAGAAATAAACTATACACTGATAACTCAGAAGAAAACAAAGTCAGTTTTACACGATACAGTAAACTACTCCGCAAATGTATTAATACTTCTAAGAGAAAGGTTAATCATAGTTATATTTTTACTTCTAAAAACAAATGCAAGGCATCGTGGGATATAATTAAGGGAAAGCTCGATAATCCCAAAAGTTGTAGAGGAATAAACTCAATTAATAACAATGGTAAAATAATACACGAGCCAACTGATATTGCTAATACATTTAATCATTTTTTTATTCAATCTTCTTTAGATAACAAAAACAATACAAACTCAGACTCAAAAAAGAAAACTATCAATTCAATAGAACGTGTAAACAGTAGCATATTTTTAACCCCCTGTACTTGTACTGAGTTACTCAAATGTATTAATTCACTAAAAAATACTAACTCCGTTGGATGTGATAATGTGTCCACCGCTGTAATTAAGGCTTGTGCTGACTTAATTGTACACGTATTGACTCATTTATTTAATAACTCATTCGTACTAGGCGAATTTCCAGATCGTTTAAAAACATCAATTATTAAGCCTCTGCACAAAAAAAATAGTACACTAGAACTCAATAACTATCGACCGATAAGTCTTATACAGATTTTTGCTAAAATACTGGAAAAGGTAATGTACAGACGGCTCATCGATTTTATTGACAAATTTAAGATAATCAACGAGGAACAATATGGTTTTCAAAGGGGTAAATCCACAACTCTTGCAACCTTTACGTTGGTCAAATATGTAACCGAATCCGTCGATAAAAAAAGACCCGTTGCCGTTATCTTTCTCGACATGAGTAAAGCTTTCGATATGGTTAATCAAGAAGTACTAATAGCTAAATGTGAAAGATACGGTATCAGAGGTCAAGCGTTAGAATGGTTAAAGAGTTATATTTTCGGACGTACTCAGTGTGTAGATATAACAGCTTTCGATGGGCAAAACGTACTTAAACCACATAGGTCATCGTTTTTGACTAACAAAACAGGTGTGCCTCAAGGGAGCGTATTATCAACTTTACTTTTTCTTCTCTACATAAACGACTTGCCTAACGCAACGAACGAAAAATGTATATTATTTGCTGACGATATCTCTATAATAATACCAGACGACAACAAAAATATAGACTATGAAACTAGAATCAACATAGCATTAGGCAACGTAATTAAATGGTTGGAGCAAAATTCATTATGCGTTAATTTATTTAAGACAAATTACATTCAATTTTCAAATTATAACACTATTGACAAAAAAATTAATATTCAATATAATGGACATACAATAGGAAATAATAATTCATCAAAATTTTTAGGTCTTACACTTGACAAAAATTGCAATTGGAAAGAACATATTGACATTACATGTAAAAAGATAAACAAATTTGTATATGCTCTTAAAAAACTAAGTAGCACTGTCAACGAAAACGCAGCGATTACAGCTTACCATGGCTATGTAGGCTCCATTCTCAGATACGGTGTACTGTTATGGGGAAATTCAACTCTCATTAATAAGGCTCTATTAGCACAAAAAAAATGTATCCGTGCTATATGTAGGGTTGGCCCAATGCAATCGTGTAGACCACTGTTTCAAAGACTGCACATCCTAACAGTTACATCATTGTATATCTTGGAGGTGGGAATTTTTGTTAAAAAACACCCTTACCTGTTTGAAAAAGTTAGTGACAACAGTAAATTCATACAAAGAGATCCAACCAAATTAAAGACGCAGCCATGCAAAGGTAATATGCATAACAAGAACAGTTTTATAAGCTCAATAAAGGTATATAACAAAATACCCCAAGTAATTAGAGAGATGCCATTTAATCGTTTTAAAATGAAGCTACGCCAATGGCTTATTGATGAATGTTTTTATTCTTTGCGAGAGTTTGAAAATGCCTAAAGTGCCCTCGTGGTGTTGGAGTGTATTGTGTTAGTTTTACTGTATTTATTGATTTCAATTTACAAATGATCAATTTTAATTATATAGTTTGACATGCATGTGTAATATTATAATGGAAGATAAATATTATTATTATTATTATTGTAAGTGACATTTTAATTTTTAATTTTTGCATGCCTTTGATTATAAGGCGAACATTTGTACAGTTCTAACTATAACATACCATCTGTTTACCCAATCCATATGTTCTGGCAAATAAATACTATTTCATTTCATTTCATTTCTAAAAAAATGTCGTTAAAGTTTAAGCAGTCGCTAAGAATGAATGAAAATGAAATAATGAATGTTAACGGGAATGTGTAGCGATATGTATTTGAAATGTTATGTTAAATAGTAAGTTATTTATGAATATTCTATGCTCTCCCCACTGTCGTCTTCCGAGCTGCTGGGCTTAGGCCACGCACGTGGACAATGCACGTGGGCATATTGGGCAAAAAATCGAATGTGAAAAACTGAAATTTTTTCTAATGCAACTACCGCTACATAGGTTAAAAAATAATGAGTTACCAGCCACACTTGCAAACAAACTCACAGCAGGTACCTAGGTAGGCAGGTAGTCTAGGAAATTAGGAAATTTTTAGGAAATATTTAGGAAGGGCACTCCCCTGATTGCCGCTGAATCCACGTGCTGGAAGCTCGATGCTCTGCTTGGTCCTCGGCGCTGCTCGATGCTCGGCGCCGGCCAGCGACGACAAAATGGCGACCCCACGCCACGCCACGCCACGCGTAGATTGCTTCTTCTTCTTTTTGTTCGGGCGCCAATGTCTAATACGAAGACTATACTGGGTTTAATTAAAAGAAAGTTACTAATTAAAATTTCGTTACTTATGTTAATTACTTAAACTAAAATCGCGCGCGTGCGTTTAGAAGGAGCCGATGTGGTGAAAGAGGCCGATACCGATGCAGCTCAGCCTTTTGATGCGCTGCTGCGGGGCGGGCGGGGGCGGCGGCAGTCTCCCCGCGTCCCCGCTTGATTAAGGCGGTCTTCCACATCTCTGCTTAGCTACGTTGGCGTAGACAGTTGCCATAATCAAATTTAGCATAATTGTCTTAATAAACCTTAAAATGTTATGTTACTTCGCTGTATCAAGTATACAAAAAATGATTCATTATATTATTATTATTAATTAAATACTTGGGGGTGCCGCGCGATCGCGAAAACTGACATAAGTCTCTTAGTGAACTTCAAAACAAAATCAATTATATTGAAATTCATAATTAGAAGAATTATGCTTCGAAGTTTCAGACCTAGTAATTTAATTAGAGCAATGTTTTTTTTTCTGCGAAATGTGCAAAACCATCTCGTGCTAGTGTTAAAAATTAAAATTTTTATTTTTTAAAGAAGGGGTGGGCCCTACGAAATATCAGTACAAATATTTTCGTGTAAGAATTATTGTTTAATGTGTAAAATTAAGAGAGTTGTCGAAGAAATACACACATCAAAAGTGTCTAGGGATCTACATATATTTTTTGCAATAACTTTTCTCCTGATTGATATTAATTAAAATTTTCTTTAAGGATTCATCAAATAAAGTGTTTTCGTTTGTCTACAGTAACGATAAACCAAGTCACCTTTGCATTAATAAAGAAATTTGCCATTTTCCTAATAAAGGGATTTTTGACATTTGAACCACTAACATTAAAGTTCGAAAAAAAGACTGAAATAACAGTTTTCTTTAAAATTTTATTGGGTAACTTAAACAATTAATAATCCGTGTTTCTACCGCGAACACTAACAACACAAGAACATCGGTTTGGCATACTCAAAATGAGTTCATCCAAATCAAGCTGTGGAATGGCCGCCCATGTTCGTTGCAACAACAAAAAAAGGTCTTCTTGCGACTGGATACCCTCCATATTCGGCAGAGCTCTTCTCTGTAGCATATCCCATGCATGCTCAATCGGGTTCAAGTCTGGCGACTGAGCAGGCCAGGGCATGACATTGATGTTAGCTGCGGCGAGAGTCTGTCTTACAACTCTTGCGGTGTGCGGTCGTGCATTATCATGCATTATCTGAAATAAGGGACCGATTTGCACTTGTAGAGGAACGATGACGTCTGATACAATCGTCTCAGCATAAATTTGAGCGTTGAGGTTGCCTCTGATCCAAATCAACTCAGTTCTTCCGCCGATCCAAATACCCGCCCATACCATGATGTTTCCACCACTATAAGGATGGACTTCCTGGCAGGATTTTAATCGCTGTTGGCGTCCAGGGGTTCTCCAGTGTCGTATACGTCTTGTATCCGGTCTCATACCAAAACGAGACTCATCAGAAAAGCACACGAAACGCCATTGTTCTTCTGCCCAATTTCTGTGTTCAAGAGCCCATTGATATCGAATCCTACGATTGTGCATTGCTATAGGTGGTACCCTTAGCGGTCTTCGGGAATGAAGGTTCACTTCATGCAAGCGGTTTCTGACTGTTTGGTCGCTAATTAAGTTCCCTGAAGAGTGATGAAGCCTCACGGCTAACATCATGGCGGTTATTGTTGGAACTCTTCGAGTTGTGATTTGAATGTATCGGTCTTGTCTCCGTGTGGTGCAGCGATACCGTCCTCCATGGCGCTCAGCCACGGTACCAGTGCTTCGGTAACGTGTCCAAAGTCGACTGATAACACTCTGACTTGTATTCAGAGCTAAAGCCACAGTACGTTGCCGGGAACCAGCTTCTATCATTCCCACGGCTCTGAGTATTTCTTCCCTGCTTAAATGACGTCGCCGCTCCATAATAACGTTGGTTTTAATCAGTAGTAGGGAAACAGTAGCACTAATAATGTCTTCAATGCGTTGTATGTTTTTATAGGGAAAATATTGACAGCTGATTTTCATCTTTTACTAGAAATTGATTGAAAGTTCCTGTTTCAAATTATGAAATGCACCAAAAAGGATCCATATAAATTTATAAAATCATAAATTGATTACAAAGCCACATCTCAATCTCAAGAAATCCGCATAAAAATGCTTGATCCCTAGACACTTTTGATGTGTGTATGTTTAAGGGGTCATTAGATTTGTGTATTTTTAGAGAATTTGTTACAAACTTCAACAAGGCCTTGACCTTGTGTAATAATCAGGCTAACTTACATAAGTTCTTATAATGTATTTAACTAATGCAGCGCATAGTACAAGTGACTTAAAATTACGTAAAATCTCACAATTTCGTGCAGGGCCCCCTTAATTATAATTACACATTCAAAAATGTATATAAAAATATTTCAAGAGCAAGATTTTAACCCGCACTGTCTGACAGGGTTGGAATCCTGTACGCGTGGTTTTTTGTTAATTACGTTGCAATGTTATAAATATTTTGGGTAATGAATATAATTGATTTTGCTTTTCAAAATTAAGCATACTATAATAGGTCCTCTATTATTTATCTATACTAATATTATAAAGAGAGAAGATTTGATTGTTTGTTTGTTTGCATTGAATAGGCTCCGAAACTACTAGACCGATTTTAAAAATTCTTTCACCGTAGGGTAACTACACTTTCTCCGGGTGACATAGGCTATATAATATTTTCAAATTTTCGTCACGGGGTACGGGGTCCACGCGAAGGACGAAGTCGCGAGCGGTCCGCTAGTTTTTTTTGACGTGACAACGTCTTATAAATTGGTTTGCCGGGTGACACTTCAAGAAACTGCATTACGCTCCGCTCACGTTATGCGCTCACAATGAGAGCGAGTGAGAGGCACGCGTCCCTTCCACTCGGGCATGGTTAGCCCGCCTAAGAGCAGTAAACGCTGTTTCATTGTACGCAAATGTATTGCAAGTTATTGTATGTATATTTGTATATAAATACGTATGTATGTGTAAAGGTAAAAATAAAATTTTGTTAATATGAAATTCAGTGCGAGATTCTTTGTATAAATTAATGTTTTAAATATAATTCTTTGTATAAATAAATGTTTTAAATTGTTACTATTATTTCATCCTTCTTCCTACTATACGAATGAATATTCACATTAAAATTATTTTACCACTCAAAGTCGTTGTCACGTAAAACTTTCGCCCGTATACCGACTTTACAAGCAACCAATTTTTTTATATTAATGTATGTACTCGCCACGGGCGAGACGTCTTGTTGTAAGCGTATTAAGATACGTCTAGCGCCATCTAGCGTTGTATCGCGAAGTTGGCGCTCGGCAGGTGAAACCGGACGCGCGCCCGCGTCAGTCTGTCTGCTAGCGACCGCGAGACGCCCACAGATATACGCGCCCTGATATTGCCGTGGACTGCTTATATATAGTGACTCTGTGCCCTTAATGATACTGCCTGTGAAGATAGTGCCTGTGATTAGGTGAAGTGACTGTGTGCTGTGCCGTGATCGTGAGTCCACTTCATCGCCCTGCCCGTGCTTTGCCCAGTTCGTCTCCCGGTACATGCGATCCCGTCCAGCCTGCTCCCGGTAAGTCCCTTCTCTGCTGTATTTGGCGGTGTCCTCTGACCCGCGGATACATTTCTGGTCATTCGAACCGGTAAATAAAAGCCGGCGACCTTCCCGTAACCAGTAAACTGGTTCCCATTTCACCATAACTTGGTATCACGTTCCATCTGCTCATACAATAGATTACAGTCCGCTAAAATTAATATTAAAATTTAAATTTCATCTCCTAACATTTCTAATTTCATTACCTTACATGACCCTTTCTGCACGATAGTCGTTGCAAAGTGCGTTGCGAAATATTATTAACCTACCTACAAAAATAAAATAAGAACGTGTTCCAAGAACAGTGTTCAATTCGTGTTAATTTTTTACTTACTAATTAAGTTGCACTTTGTTTATGTTGGTTTGATGCATTAACACACACTGACCAATTTTGTCCTATGTCGCTGACTAAGCGCGCTTGTGTACTTATACGATTGTTGCCTAATGATACTTTGTTCAGACTCCTAACGGCAAATTGGTAGTTAAATTATCACGTTACGTTTGCGCTACGTTTATCGGCTGCACATATAATTCTTGTTACATAACACACCCGCCAGCTACAGATTTAGTTAATTGTATGGTGCCTGCCTTTTTTTTACCCGGTGTAATCCCTGCTTATGGATTCCAGCCTCCAGAAGGGAGACTGGATATGTGGGACTCTCCCGTCCCCCTTTCCACGACGTCATCGTCGGGCGAGAGGGAGGGGCCTACCCACTAATCACCGGGGGACCAAACTCCGATAGCATAAGGCTGAGGTGGCGGTCACGGGACCTAATCCACGAGGGCAATGACCACGCGAGAGACCAGCACAGTTGTTTGGCCTTTATTTTAAACGTTTTCATGCTATGTTTATCGGCTGCAGATGTATTTATCTTACATAATAATACGAGATTTTTTTTTCGTGTTAATTTTTTAGTTTTATTGCTTTTTGATTGTTGCCTTTGCGATTCGCTCATTTCTTGTGCGTGCTCACCACACGAGCTTAGTGTGATCTGTTTTTTTATAAATCGCTTACGGCTATTTGCGTGCATCGCCTTGGCTTCTACACACGTTTGCCCACTTCTGGGACACACATACAGAGTGTCCCAATATATTTTTTTTTTATTAAGTTTTTTTTTTTTTTGCGACGGAGTCATTCTTCGCGCTCGTTACCGCTACAGGTCTGCCCAACTGTGGGCTACGTACAACGTATCCCACACTTTATTTTTATTAGTTTTTTTTTCCTTTCCTTTTCCTAACGCTTTCCCGGCTGATTGGATGAGCCGCCATCGCTTACGCATGCGCTTGCCCACTAGTGGGCTACGGATGACGTGATTTTTTTTTGTCTTTTCCTTTTTGCGGTTGGCTAATCTTACGTACGCGCGTCCAATAAACACCAGCATACACAAACACATGCGTTTGCCCACCCGTGGGCCATATACAAAGCGTCCCAAATAAGTTTTTTTTGTTTAGTGTTGCATTAATCTTAGCCCATTTGCCCTTACCTTGGTAAACAAATACGTCCAGCCCAACTGTACGCGCCCTGAGCGCGACGTCTCATTCTAGGCGTATTTAAATACGCCTAGCGCCACCTAGCGAGGTGTCGCGAAGTTGGCGCGCGTCAGGATTAGGAATTCGACGTGCGCGCGCGCCCTCTCAGTCTGGCTGTTACCGATCGCGAGACGCCCAAAGAAAATACGCGCCCTGATATCGCTTTCGACTGCCGTAGACTCCATATATATAGTGACTCTGTGACCTTATAGATAGTGACCCTGGGATGATAGTGCATGTAATCAGGTGAAGTGACTTTGTGCTGTGCCGTGACCATCACATCGCCTTTAATCGCCGCCCGTGTAATGGCGTTGGGACGGAGACCCGAAATGAAACAATGTCTTGCGTTGAATCAATTCTCCTTTATCCTCTAGTGTATCATCTTAAATACTAATTAACATC
Source organism: Scoparia ambigualis (assembly GCA_963921215.1). Classification (NCBI taxonomy): domain Eukaryota; kingdom Metazoa; phylum Arthropoda; class Insecta; order Lepidoptera; family Crambidae; genus Scoparia; species Scoparia ambigualis. Next base: position 45,374,954 of record OY992503.1, on the reverse strand, counting down.
ACATCTATACGTGACTAGAGGAAGGACGCCTTGTCAATCAGGAAGACCTTAATTATCACGTACTATTGAGTACGTGCTGATAGTGTAATTCACTATATCACACCTCCCCTGAAAAGGCTAGGCATCCCTTCCCTGAAAAGTAAACTCTTATTTTCTAAATATCTTAGTCCTATTCTTATGAACTATATATTCTTTATTATTCTTTAATATTTTTACATTAGTACCTAGCTCTTCTAAAACTTCAAATGGACCTAAATACAAGTGATTCAATTTATTATAATTTTCATTCTTATACAAGAGTAGATCACCTTTTTTGTAGTGTACTTCCTTACAATCTAAATCATAATTAGTTTTTCTACTTTGTTTTGATATTAATAAGTTGTTCCTGGCATCATTATGAGCTTTTTGCAATCTAAATTTTAACTCCGATGGATAATTGTCGTATACATATAAGGGATCAACTTTACTAACTAAATTACTAGGTACGTTACATGTTTTCCCAAAAACTAGTTCATAAGGGGAGTATTTGGTACTAGTATTTACAGAATTATTATAAGCAAAGCACCAATATGGTATCCAGGTACTCCAATTTGCCGACTGATTCTGTGTTTGTATTCTCAAGTAACATCCGAGATGTTTGTGCCAGTTTTCTAGCGAACCTATACTCTCATGATGATAGGGTGTTGAATTTAACTTATCAATATTTAGCAATTTACATACTGTTTCTAACGTGGAATTAATAAATTCCGTTCCACAGTCAGTCGCAATAACCCTGGGAGTACCATATCGTAAAATAAAATTTTCAGTAAAAACCCTAGCAACAGTTTCAGCTGACTTATCAAGTATTGGGTAAGCTTCTACAAACTTTGTCAATTCGCATTGTATTGTTAATATGTATTTATTACCCAAATTATCGACCTCCAACGGCCCCACAATATCTAAATATAATTTTTCAAAAGAAGTAGATGCTGTAGTGGTTATTACCATTTTCTCTTTATTATTTTTATTACAAAATTTCTGCTTTTGGCAATCTTTACAGCGAGTCACATATTCAGTTATGTCTTTTTGCATATTACTCCAAAAATATTTTTTTCGAATATTCTTAGTCATTTTATTTATGCCTACTTGACCACTTGTCGGCAATAAATGATAATCATTTAGTATAACACGTATCAAGTCTTTATTTGTAACATGTTCAACTTGGTTATTATTAATACATAACCGCGGTAATTCTTTATGTTTCATGAAAGTTTGGGTCAAAATTTTAATAAACTTTTTATTAAACCCATTTTTAATCACAACGACTTCTACAATATTATATTTTTTACATAATGCACTCAGTTCTCCTATCGTTGCGTCTCGGCGCGCCTCCGTTAGTAGAGATTCCTGATTTATGTAAATAGTAGAGTCACTAAATAACATATCACCCGTCTGTGAGACGTATCTTTTCTTTTTCCTCAACTTCACGAAGTTTTCATACGAACAAATATCTAACCTTACATCATTTTGTGATTTCTGCATAATATCTACCACTCTTGGTTGCCTATGATCAACAGGGGGCTCAACCCTGCTACTTCCAGAGGTAGCGGGTTCATTATTTTGCTCCATGGTTCTTTTCATTGAACGGGTTACTACCCCCAAAAAATTTGAATTTAGATTTTTTAACTCGTCTGATGTTATAATGACTCTCGATAAGGCATCTGCCGTTACATTTTCGGAACCTTTTATGTATTCAATATCGAAATCATATTCTTCTAAACAAAGTCTAAACTTAGTTAAACGGCTACTAGGATCTTTTATGCTAAATAAATGAACCAATGGTCTATGATCTGTTAATACTTTAAATTTTCGTCCGTATAAATATGGTCGAAAATGTTTTATAGCCCACACTACCCCTAATAACTCTTTATGAATGGTTGGGTAGTTTATTTCTGAACTGTTTAATTGTCTGCTTGCATAAGCTACGGGCTTATTATTTCCATTTGATAATACAGCCCCCAAGGCTACCCCTGACGCATCGGTTTGCAACCGGAAAACATTATCTTTTCCAAAATCTGGATAATCTAAGACAGGAAATGAACTAAGTGACTTTTTTAAGGTCTGAAATGCCACGTCACATTCTTCCGTCCACTGAAACTCGACATGTTTCTTACAAAGACGGTTTAGTGGGTACACTATTGTGGCAAAGTTTTTTATGAATTTTCTATAAAAGTTCGCAAAAGCCACAAAACGACGAATCTCATTTACATTTTTAGGTACTGGGAACTTTTCCAAGACCTCGATTTTACTGTTGTCTGGCAACACCCCGTTTGGCGTAATAACATGCCCTAAATAATTAATTTCTTTCCTCAAAAATTCGCACTTACAAGGGTTTAGTTTTAAATTAACTGACCTAAACCTCTCAAATACACTCATTAAATTTGTATTATGCTGCGATAGGCTTTTCCCGAAAACTATTACGTCATCGAGATATAGAAAACATATCTCGTGATTTAAACCCGATAGAGCCATAGACATAAGTTTAGAAAATACGCTAGGACTCGTTTTGAGACCCATAGGTAATCTTTTCAGTTGATATTGCTTATCAGCTGTAAAAGAAGTGAATTTCCTACATTCTGGTGATAACCCTAGCTGGTAATAACTAGAACTGAGGTCTAAATGAGAATAGTATAAGCATCCCGAAAGTGAGTCAATAATTTCTTGTATATTTGGTAACGGGAACTTTTCGTCTACTATTTTTTTATTTAAAAGTCTATAATCTATTACGATTCTCCACTTTTTTTCACCGCTACTGTCAGCTTTTTTCGGAAGTAATAATAATGGAGAAGACCATTCGCTGGTACACTCTTCGATAATATCTTCTTCTAACAATTTACCTACCTGTTTTATTAACTCAGCCTTCTGAGCGTGCGGTATTCTATACGGTTTGACATAAACAGGAGACGCGTCATTTTGCAGTTTAATGTTGTACTCGTATAAGTTTGTAACGGATAGCTTATCACCCGGCATATGAAAGATATCTGCATATTTTGCACATATTTTCTCAATAGACCGTCTCTCTTCATCACCAAGATATGTTTTTAATTTAAGAAAATCGAATAGTTGTTTAACCCTCTCGACAGATTTTCCGTTTTCCGTATCAAAAGAGCATACGAAATAATCCAAATATTTTCTAATTTTCGGGCTAAAGTTATTTAATTTTACATCTTCTTCCCGTGTGTTTAAAAATCGCACCGGAATCTTTTTCCCGTCTCCTACTACCACGGCGCCTGCTACAAATACGCCTGCAATAACTTCCTCCGCTAAAATGACACATTCGCCCTTTATCTCTGACGAAACATATTTTACGACCTCACATCTCCCTGGAATAGTCGTTATTATGTTTTTACCTAAGCCTAATTCTAGACTTATCTTATCCTGTAATGTAACCAGCTTATTTTCATAGTTAATTTTACAACTATATTTTAATAAAAAATCTTCTCCTAAAATTCCATCATTTTTACAGTGGAAGTTGCTAAACACATAAAACTTATGCCTAAAATTATAATTGTTAACACATAAGTCTAGATAAACATAACCTATTGATACTAAATCCCCACATACTCCTTTAATCTTAATTTCATCCCTTACTAGCTTTGCGTCGCGGGACACGCTACGGAGTTTATTTAACCAATCTAACTTTAAAATTGAAATGCTTGCTCCTGTGTCTACTAATAGAGAAATTTGAGTTTGACTACAAGTAAAACAAACGTAATTACCACTACCATAACTACAAATATCTACCTCAGCGCTATTCAGAACGAAAAAAATCATCGCTATGATGTTCGTTCTGACGTATACTCTGACGTTCACTTTCGTTCTCGTCATTAGACTGTTCTGCTGAGTCAACTAAGAAATGTACATTCCTACGTTTATTATGAGGTGACGTAAACCTGGTGTTGCGCTGACCCTGAAACCTATTCGAGTTATAGTAGGCACGACCCCGACCTTGCTGACTCGTCGCGTTGTTGTTACGTGACTTATTATATTGTTGATGATAGTTTTTATTTATCTTTTGAAATCGCTGGTTCGAAACATAGTTAACATAATTGTTTATTGGTGGTTTCACTACCGAGTCTTCTTGTTCTAAGGCTATAGTTATTGCCTGCCTAACTGTGCTTACGGACCTAGACGTAACTATAATGCTTGTACGAGCATTGTTTAGGCCGTCAGCGAAACGCTTGATAGCCATTTTTTCATTAATCGGCTTTAATAAATTATATGCCGACTCGTCTCCATTAGCCTGTGCTGTACTTAAATCGTTGGACATTTTTTCGATTTCACTACCAAACACTTCTATGGTCTTGTTTCCTTGCCTACATCGTAGCATTCGGTATAAAATGGCTGTGTATGATTTAATCGGAATTAAAACATTTTTTATATCTTTTATTAGGTCTGCCACAGACACATAAGACTTATTAATTTTTGTTTTAGCACTGCTAGAAAGACGAGTTTTTAAAACAAAATTGATTAACAGAGGCTGGTCCACGTTTCTAAGGGTACTACTATAATACTCTATTCCGTCTATTAGTTGGTTAATTTGCGTTTCGTCGCAATCTACTACTGGGAGGAGCGTGAGCGCGACTTTTAGATCGAACGTGGCCATGGTTGTGATCGTTTCTGAATGATGCGGGTTAACGAGTGACTCGATTTCCTCAAAATTACATGAAAACTTTGACGATATTGCTTTTGTTATTTGTAATTCTACAGCATCTATCCCTTTTTTACATAAGTCTGCAGATATTTGTTCAAAAATATTTTTAATTTCCTTTGCTCTTAAAAACTTATTCTGCCCCTGAGCGGAATAACGTTTGTCCTTACTTAATTTAATAATAGAGTCTCTAATAGCCTTAAGCTCACTCAAGAGTTCTGACAGGTTTGCCATGAACACACTTTAGAAAAAAAAAAATCACTCACACACACACATAGATTCTTGGTAGCATAGTTATATTAATTCGTGCTGGCTTACACGTTCTGTGCTGGTCCAATTGCCCGTCGAACCGCTCTGCGTTCTACCCCTTCTAATAGTCGTGCGTTGAAGTAACGTAGCAGCCTAAGTACTATATAGCCCGCTAGTACAACGACGATGGTCAGTAAAAAGATCTCTGAAAGTTGCATCCCAACGGCCAAGGGAGTTGATGCTGCCGCCGATTGAGTTGGTGATTGACTGACAATAATATTGTCTTTAGATTGTGGGTTTCCCATAGTTAAACAATTTTGGCTTACAGTTTTTCTTCTTATTTCCTTCGTCCTTCTTGTAGGCCCGTGTAGCACTATTTTCCTGATATTTTGTAGACTTCAACTAGCGATTTCGCGGCGCGGACTTGTGACGTCCTGTCACGGTCGCCATGTAATGGCGTTGGGACGGAGACCCGAAATGAAACAATGCCTTGCGTTGAATCAATTCTCCTTTATCCTCTAGTGTATCATCTTAAATACTAATTAACATCACATCTATACGTGACTAGAGGAAGGACGCCTTGTCAATCAGGAAGACCTTAATTATCACGTACTATTGAGTACGTGCTGATAGTGTAATTCACTATATCACACCGTCAACTCGTGTCCCGGTGCCAGCGACCTCGTAAAGCCTGCTCCCAGTAAGCTCCTTTCTACCTCCCGCCTAACCACGTCGCTGTTACTGCGAACGCCTATCGCCGTCACATTTTGGTCATCTTCGAACCGGTAATATTAAAAACCGGCGACCTTCCCGTAACCAGTAAACTTTTACCATTTCACCATAACTTGGTTTCACGTTCCATCAGCTCATTCAATACATACATACAGTCCGCTAAAAATAATTATTTCCGCCCATAATCTAATTCGTGCCATCATTTCTGAATTCATTTGTTCACGTAACTTTACCCTGCCCCAATAAAATTTTTGTCAGGTAGTCGTGAATCATTTGTGTGAGGATTACGACTACGCAGCATACAAAATTATGTTAACGCAATTATTTCTGCACGTTGTTTTAATGTTGATTTCGTGTATGCATCCGATTGTCTGATCACAGATCTATGGTGTCATACAATGTTTTTGTGATTTGAGCGAACTTGATTTGATTTTTGCCTAATGATACGTTGTTCATACTCCTAACGGTAAATTAGTAGTTAAATTATTACGTTACGTATGGTATTATGACGAGAGATGGTATTGTTATTTTTCCCGTTTTATTTTTTAATTAATTTTTTATGTTCTTGTCGTGTTAAATCGGCTCAGATTTCGTGCATGCTCACCACGCGTGCCAAGTAGCGTGCTTTATTTTTTCGCTCGTGTTAATTTTATATATTTTTTTTTGTTTTTAATTTTTGCCTTTGCAATTGGCTCATTTTTTGTGCGTGCTCACCACATGAGCTTAGTGTGTTTCATTTAGTTTCATCAGTTTTTTTTTATATCGCTTACGGCTATTTGCTTGCGTCGCCTTCGCTTCTACACACGTTTGCCCACTTGTGTGACAATTTTTTTATTAAGTTTTTATTATTTGTTTACTTATTTTTTTTGCGACCGACTCATTCTTCGCACTAGTTTTTGCTACAGGTCTGTCCGACTGTGAGCGCCTTGCCCAATAGTGGGCTACGGATGACGTGATTTCTTTTATTGTTTTGTTTGTTGTTTGTTTTGCGGTCGGCTAATATTACGTACGCGCGTTCAATAGACACAGACATACACATACACATGCGTTTGCCCACCCGTGGACCATATACAAGGCGTCCCAACTTAGTTTTGCTTTCTTTATTGTTGCGTTAATTTTAGCCCATTTGCCCTTACCTTAGTAAACAAATACGTCCAGCACAACTATAGAATATACAGGGTGTTGTTCTTTTTACTGCCTTTTGTTACATTCGAGATTTTGTCCCTTTTGGGGAAAAGGAAGAAAATCCCAAATGCAAGCTTCAGTGGGTTGTTATCAAATAAAACCATAAAATGTTCAACAGCTAGGCAGTATATTGTAAAAGAACACACACAAATATTTTGTCCAACAACAACAAAATAAAATTATAAATTTTATTTCATTCTTATTATTTAAAAGAGGGGGGTTAGTCACAATTTTGTCTTATATTATGTTAGGTACAAATCATCTACGTTACACCTTTTAATTTATTTAGCCGAAAATAACAAAAAAAACTATCAGTTGAAATGAAATTGACCCTAGGGTCAATCTCAAATGAAAGTTCAACAAACTTTCTATTAATTTTGCCAACTATAATTTACTGTTTAAAGTACTCTAAACCTTATTCCAAAGCTATATCATCCCTTACAACACACTAAAATCCTAAGACTCAAAAGTGACCAAGCGGGTCGGTGATAATTTTAATTTAAAATAAATTTTATAATACTGTTCCTACTACTGCCTAACCAGCCAGCTAATACTTCAGTCGTGCAAGCTATGGTCGTGGGGGGTCAGGATAAACCAGTACCGTCCGGAGTATGATGTTGAAATTAAAATTAAATTACTCCGTCTATTAAAATATTAAATTAAATGTTTTAAACCGTTTAACCGTATCAAAACTCTCACACGTTTAAAGCCGATACTCTAGAGAACCGTGGGGTTATACCGATATAAAATTAATAATTTTGGGCGCCAGGGTCTGGATGTAGACCCGAATCTGGAGACGATGTCACCATACAACTTCACACAGGTCGAACTCGCAGATCCTCAAATGTTTCACAACTTCACCAACGCTTGGTGTAGTTGGATATAAAAGAAAATACTAGGTTAAGGTTTCGAAACCCTAATGTAAAAATATGTTTCTGAATAAAGAACGATTAAACCCAGAATAGGGGTACAAAAACCGTCAACGCCTGTGCGGCGACAGCTCGCTGGCAGCAGGTGGCCGCTGGTGCCCCGAAGAGGCAGGTCTCGCGTCCAGGCTTTAGGGCCCAGCTCTAAATCCTGGCGGCGAGACGGGCCTCTCGAAGCATCTGAAATTATCAACACGGGGCCTAATTATAACACTGCACGCCCAGTTCACATCTGTTACATAAATTAGGGTCCCGCAGTCTGCTATCTGTGTATCTGGGGCTGCAACCTATCATAACCAGGGACTCGCAGCGCCGTTGTTTCACATTTAACTAGTACCCAAGGCACTACACGGCTACGATATTCCAATAAACATAACTAAACAATGCCAGACTACTGTTGGATGGGGCAATATCCACTTAATAAAGGGGTTTGACACGTCTGCCACATGGCCAAGAGCCTTGCGTCGCCTGGCGACAAGGCAGGATTCAGACACCATGAAATATCGATTTGCTTTCCTAGGATGACGGCTTATTATATTTAAACAATGCTATTGAGATACTTACGCGTTGGGATATCCTATATTTACGCGTGGCTGCCAGCGGCGTCACGACCGGTTGGTTGTGGCACGGATTCCTGTAAATAAACCACACACTTGTTGACTATATTCTCAAGCTAATGACGCCTCAAATCCACTACATTATTACGACCTCAGATTAAAACAAAAGGTGACTACGACTCATGCCTACCTGAGTGCATTTCTCAACACATCGCACCACGTCACGCCAGAGATTGAAATCGTTTCGGCGTCGCAACTCGGCAGCTTTCCTTTCGCCGGAAACACTTATAAATCGAAGGCCAGCTTATGATTTCTAATCCCATTGTCGGGTAATTCATAAGAAATTGTTCTTTTAGAATTTTCCTTCAAACTAACAAAACGTCAAATATGACGTCTGTCACAACTCGCCCTCTGCTAACAGAATTTGCCAACAATAACAACACAAGACCTAAAAAAAAATTAACGTTTAGCAAAGTGAAATGCGTTTTTCTTTAATTTAAAATTATTTTTTGTGATATTTAACTCACTAATTACCCTGTCTTAATATTAAAGAGTATTAGTTTCCTCTCTGGTAACCCCTACGGGCAGAGACAATATCCATATAAAAAATATTACTCTCGTTCGAATGTTCTAGATAAAAGTCCTTATAGAAAAAAATAGTTCTATTTCCGGATTTGCTTGAATTAAATTTAATTACTTAAAGTAATTATTATACATATTAATTTATTATGTAATTTATTATTAGAACTGTTTCGACTATTTTTTAAAATTGATACTTTTATGTGAAATTAAAAGCTGACAGCTACTTCGCCCCGCTACCGCTAGGCGTCGCTACGGTGGCTATCATTTTGTCTATGGTGTTATGTCAAATACAAAACGTAAACACGGAATTACGTATATCTCTTTAGATTTAAGTTTAAGTCTTACTAAAACTGATTTAGAAATATGTTTTAATTGAAAATGCAAGAAAAGTGTGTCTTGTAATGTGTCAGCCAAGGCTCCATGTCTTTAATGTGAAGAAAAATGGATTTAATTCAAACAAGCTACACGGAATAATGTTTTTGGACATTTGATCATTCTAAAGCAATGATTTCAGGTAAGTACTATTCAACCATTGCGAACTTCTTTTGTAGATTAGTAAACGCAGACAGGGCCCTGAATTTACAACGTAACACTTTAAATTTGTTTTTTTTTTATATTATTTTATTTGTCTTCTTTTATTCATCACGATGCCAACCAAGTCACAAGCCGCGATATTTAGGGAGGCCGCCAAAGCTATATACCAGCTCCTAGAGGTGGGGTCACGGATCATTGCTGGCGACACCAAACATTCCATAACGGAATTTAACGTGCGTTTCGTACAGGTACAGGGTATTATGGAGAAGCTGGATTCAGTATATTACAGCATTCTTGAAGAGGAGAACTTAGACGAGGGGATTGAGAGGACATTCACTGAGAACCACACAAAAGCCTCCGGAGCGTACCTGGGGATACTTATAGGGAGGAAATCTCAACCTCTTCCACGTCATCCCCAACCCATAGCGCTCAGCCCAGTTTCGGCGTCAATACGCCCACAGCCGTCCTCCCCAAGATAGCGCTGCCCAGGTTCAGCTCAAAAATGGAGGACTGGCCTTCCTTCATTGCGCTGTTTAGAAGTCTGACTGACGACATGGCGACACTGTCGGACGCAGTCAAGCTCCACAGAATAGGTCTCAAGTCTCAGCGGTGAGGCATTAAGTATGGTGTCCCACTTAAAGGTCACCAATGAGAATTTTGCCGTTGCCATAGACATCCTCACCAAGCGGTACGAGAACCGCCGGGTTCTCATTGATAGTTTTGTGGACATCATCCTGGGGCTGCCAAGCATCCATACGCGCTCGAACATCCGCACACTGTTCCTCACGCCGCTCATATCAGCTCAGTGTGCCCTCAACAATTTAGATCTGCCCATAGGAGACGACTACGTGTTTGTGTCAATAGTGGTGCGGAAGCTTAAGGGCAAGCTCCGCACGCTATTTGAACGCAGGCACGGGTCTAGTAACACCCTGCCCACGTTAAGGGACCTTATCTCCTACTTCGGGGAGCACGCGCGCTGTGTGGAGACAGAGTTCTCCAACATAGCCATGACTCAACCCATTCTGCCTCAGCCCGGCCCTTCTCGTAGCCGCGCGCCTCCTCAGTTGCCCCATCGCACTTATGCTCAGATGGCTCAGCAACAACCCGACCATTACCGTGGCCGCTCCTCAGCTCCATCGCCTCACCGCGCCTATGATCAGCCTACTCACCAACCGTTCCGCCCAGCGCAGCAAATGCGTCACCGCCCATCCACCTGCCCGGCTCGCAGTCAGCCCTTCCCCGTCTACTCGGCCTTCCAGCAAAGCTTCTCTTCATCATCGTCCTCGTCCTCTTCCTCACGCTCGACGTCCTACTGTCCCTATTGTGCCACTAGAGGACATACGCTCATGACGTGCAGATGGTACAATGCCCAGCCAACACAGGGCCGTTGGGACTTTGTACGGGCACGCGAGCGCTGCCAGCGTTGTCTCGGCCGTCACTACGAGAGCGAGTGCAGGTCAAGGGGGGCATGCAAGGACTGTGGGAGCTCGAACCACCACACGTCCCTCCATCGACCAGACGGCCCAACGCACTCAGCTCATTTGTCGTCTGTACATGTACCCCCACCACAGCTGAGAGAGCACTCGAGGGAGCGTCCCAGACACAGCAGGCGGCACGAACCCGCACAGGCTAAACAGGTGCAACCCAGCTCTGCTCACAGAGCCAGCCCGCCCAGGTCCGGTTCGCCAGGTAGGCCCCGCGAACGCCGCCAGCAATTATGACTCCCAACTATCACGGAGCACCCTAGCGAAGAGGTAGATTTAGCCCATGCCCAGTCAACCCATGCCCACACAGCTGATACATACTCAGCTCATACAATTTCGGCTGATACTCAATCAGCTCACTCACCTTCTGTGCCCACTGGCACACTCATTTTGTTGCCAACCGTCTCACTAAGAGTCGCGGACGTACATGGCCATCTTCACACAGCCAGAGCTTTATTGGACTGTGGCAGTATGCTGACATTAATAACGTCACGCGTGGCACGACTTTTGAACCTGCCATCAAAACCCACTTCTTTAAAAATTACAGGAGTTGAGAATCAGCACAAACATGAGTCAAAGGCGGCAATAACAATAGTATGCCGACCCACTCACAATGATACTCCTACAATCACTGCTACAGCTCATATTTTAAAAAACGTCACTGGCTACCTTCCCTTAGAGAAGGTACCAAACATTTCCCACGTACTAGGCCAGCCACCCGTGCCATTGGCCGACCAGCTGTACCACACACCAGCCCCGATCGACTTCTTATTGGGGTCGGACGTTCTTGGCCAGGTGTTGGACGGGACTAAGGTCTCGTTGGGCCCGGGCAAGCCCATAGCCTTCGGCACGATTTTCGACTTCGCGTTGATAGGACCTATTGAGGACTTGTATGCGCAGCCAGGGCAGCAGGTTTACTCAGCTCACGTCGTTAGCTCACAACCAGACTCAGCTGAATCAGCCCAGGACATACGTCAGAGTCTGGAAAGGTTCTGGGAGTCTGAGGAGCCCCTGCCTCAATCTCACACTCATAATGATCCCCTGGAGGAACAATGCGAGGAAATCTTCCGCTCTACCACTACACGCGATCCCTCAGGCAGATATACGGTCGCTCTGCTCTTTCTAAAGGACGCCCCTCAACTAGGTAAAACTCACCCTATCGCATTACGCAGATTCCTCAATATTGAGAAGAAGCTAATGGCGAACCCGTCTCTGCGTTCTAAATACGTCGACTTTATGGCCGAATACATCGACTTAGGGCACATGGCTCCCTGTCACCCAAATACATTTGCCCATAAACCTCACTTCTACATCCCTCATCATGGCGTATTTAAGTCAGGGTCGGACAAGCTGCGCATTGTTTTTGATGGTAGCTGCAAAAGCTCCAATGGTATCAGCATAAATGAATGCCTACACACAGGCCCCGCCCTTCAACAGGACATTGTGGACATCATCATGTCCTTTAGAACGCATCCACTCGTTTTCAGCACTGACATCCAGAGGATGTTCAGAAATGTGCTGGTTGCCCCAGACCAGAGACGGTATCAGCTGATACTATGGCGGTCCTCACCAGATCACCCTCTGCTCACCTACGCCCTCAATACAGTCACGTATGGCTTAAGATCAAGCCTATACCATGCAATCCGCACTCTGCTTCAGCTAGCTGATGATGAAGGCCATCGCTACCCTGGAGCCGCTCAGGTTCTTCGCAAGTCTATCTTCGTTGATGACATCTTGTGTGGTCATGACGCAGTTGAATCCGCCCAAGCACTTCAGGACGAGTTGATAAGTCTGCTAGACCTAGGCGGCTTTTAGCTCAGTAAGTGGACATCTAACTCGCCTAAGCTGCTCGAGAGATTTCAAGACAACCAATGCGACATGCCCAAGGGCTTCGACATGAACCCAGAGTCTACGTCCATTAAGGTCTTGGGTATACAATGGAGCCCTCAGTCAGACGAGTTCACCTACCGCATCTCTCTGCCCCCCATCACACATGTCACAAAGCGGTCTATTTTAAGCACCGTAGCCTCACTTTATGACCCAAATGGCTGGGTTTCTCCCGTTATCTTCCGCGCAAAGCGGCTGCTTCAGCAATTATGGCTACTGAAGCTGGAATGGGATGAGCCCACTTCCTCTGAAGTACAAACGGAGTGGTACCACATCTCAGAGGATCTGCCGCTGTTGTCTAGCATTCGCTTCCCTCGGCACATTTGTGCAAACAAAGGCTCAGCTGCATACTCACTTCACGGGTTTGCAGATGCCTCTGAAGCCGGGTTTGCCGCCGTTGTTTATCTCCATGAGCTCGATGCCTCCGGAGATACTTTGGTACACTTGATTGTCGCCAAGTCGCGAGTCGCACCAATCAAGAATCGCCTCACAATCCCCAAGTTAGAGTTGTCGGCCGCCACCCTACTCTCCCAGCTCATGATCCGTGTGTCGGTTCAGTTATCGGCCCATATCAGTATACAACAACACATATGTCGGTCAGACAGTACGATAGTCCTGGCCTTTTTTTTTTTTTTACCCGGTGTAATCCCTGCTTATGGATTCCAGCCTCCAGAAGGGAGACTGGATATGTGGGACTCTCCCGTCCCCCTTTCCACGACGTAATCGTCGGGCGAGAGGGAGGGGCCTACCCACTAATCACCGGGGGACCAAACTCCGACAGCGTAGGGCTTGGAGTGGCAGACACGGGACCTGATCCACTAGGGCAATGCCCACGCGAAGCTACCCCGTCGCCGTGTGTTGGCCTATAATCACTGCATGGCAGCCATTACGCGCCATCATACGGCGACTACGCGCGCGAAGCACACTAAGGACATGCCCTTAAGAAGGGGCACACAACAAACAAACTTGGACTGAAATGCCCGGCTTATCCGGGCATGCGGACCAACACAAAACAATTTACTAGTGCGGGACTCCATTGTCGGGTCGCTCCGAGACAGCGTGACGCCACGACGACCAGTTGGTCATCTAGCCGTCACGCCGCTCCTCACTGCTCCCCAGGGGGTCGCCGCACTAGCCCACCAAAGAACACATATACATCACAAAACGAAACGACAACGAACACCAATTTTGCTGGCGCGGGACTCCCCGCATCCGCTCCGAGCAAGGGGACGCCATCGAGATGGCGCCCCGTTGCTCATCATAGCTTCGCATAAAATCTCCGCCCAGCTGCCCAGAGACAACAGATAACCACAACATTTTGACACGACACGATTTAAAACGACAAAGACATTTCCTAGACAGTACTCATGACCAACTGACCCGGGGCACTTGGGATGGTATCTGGGATACCCATGCCAGTGCCCGCCTACCAAACAGTCCGCCGGACAACAACACATTTTCCTATTTACACACATTTACAGACACACCCTTTTTTTTTTTCCGGTGTAATCCCTGCTTATTGATTCCAGCCTCCAGAAGGGAGACTGGATATGTGGGACTCTCCCGTCCCCCTTTCCACGACGTAATCGCCGGGCGAGAGGGAGGGGCCTACCCACTAATCACCGGGGGACCAAACTCCGAAAGCATAAGGCTTGAGGTGGCGGCCACGGGACCTGACTACGGGGGTATTACCTCGCGGTGCCACCCCGTCGCCGTGTCGCGCCAACACACGGCGACTACGCGCACACGGCACAACACGACCCAGCCCATTTAGGGGGCAGACACAAACAACACATGACTGACTGTCCGCATGCCCGGCTTTACCCGGGCATGCGGACACAACACAACACACATCACGCCGGACACAACACACAACAGGTGACGAATATGCCTACGTCTTCGCAGGCATGCGCACAAAACAACCCCAATTTACCGGTGCAGGACTCCGTTGGTGGGTCGTTCCGAATCAGCAGGAGACACGACGACCGCAACCAATTGGTCATCTAGTCGTCCCGCCGCTCATCACCGCTTCCCGGAGTCTCGCACCAGTCCTACACAACACGTACAAGTATGAACGACCACAAACGAAAAACACATGACAAAAACACAACGCAACACAACACAGACCCTATTTGCTGGCACGAGGCTCCCCGCATCCGCTCCGAGCAACCCGCCTCCCTTTGGAGGAGGCGCTTCGTCGCTCATCATGGCTTCTGCATAAAGCTTCCGTGCCAGCTCCCCAGAAACATACACAGTGACCCGCACATTTACTGGTACGTGACCCCCACCGTGTCCGCTCCGAGCCAGGGGACGCCCTCAGAAAAGCGCCCCGTGGCTCATCATGGCGTCCGCGTGGGCCCACGCACCAGGTCCATAGAAGGACAACCCACAATACAAACATTGAACTACACGACCCAAAACAACACACTACACTACGCTGGACAGCACAGACAATGCTGTCCATCGCGCCCAACATTTAAAGCGGATTTTGTGGGCACTTAGGGTGATATGGCGACATATCCATGCCAGTGCCCACACACACATACTAAAACCTAACGACAACCTACGCTAACACAAAACAGAGAACATCGGGCGTCTGGCTGGACAGGATGGAACCTGTCTTCCGCCGGACGCCCGGCATCACCCTAAGGTGGATGGAGGTCGGCGTACCTCCTACGCCGCCTTCCGGCCCTCCTCCTCCTTATTGGCGCAGCGTTGGCGGATTCCTCCCGCTCGCGCTCGGCCTCCTCTTTGAGGCCCATGCACTCCGCGGCAAATCCGGCAACGGCTGCCCAACTCTCCGCACTTTCCACCATTGCGGCGACCACGTCCGGCAGAGCTAGAGTGCCTCTCCCCCCAGGGTCAACTCTAGCGTACGCCTCTGTGGCGCGAAGGCACTACACAGCTCGAGGGTGTGCTGAGCTGTGTACTCTTCCACTCCACAATGATGGCAGGCCGGGGCCTCCTCCCTCCCAATCCTGTGCAGGTACGTACCAAAACACCCATGTCCTGTCAGTAGCTGGGTCAGGTGGTACGACATCCCCCCGTGGGGCCTGTCCATCCACTTTTGCAGGACTGGGCGGATCGCCTCAATGGTGCGGGCTCCGGCTTCCGGGGTTATGGGCGTCTCCTCCCACTGCCACACCGCCATATCACGGACCACGCGCCTTGCTACCTCGATTTCTGCCTGTGCGGGGTTCTCCCCTCTGGCCCTCGCCTCCGCACGAAACTCGAAAACCTCAGTCAGCACCTTGGCCTCGAGCTCCCACGGGATCATTCCTGCTATGGCCGTCGCAGCCGTGTACGAGACCGTCCGGTAGCCCCGTATGGCTCGAATAGCCGCTAGCTTCTGTGGTCTGCGCAGAAAGGAGATGTTTTACCTGCCCAGGGAGTCCGACCACACCGGGGCACCGTAGAGGGCCATGCTTTTCAGCGCCCCCGCATAGAGCCTTCGGCAGCTGTCTCCAGGCCCACCCACGTTAGGCAGCAGCCTCGCCAGGGCCATCGCCGCTCCAACCACCCTCGGCGCAAGACTGGCGAAGTGGGCCTCAAACTTCCATCGGCTGTCCAGAGTGAGTCCCAAGTATTTAATTTGGGACGCCACCCGGACGGGTACACCATCCACCTGTATGTGGGCATCGCTAGGGGGCCTGCCCCGAGGACCATGAAAGAGGATGGCCTCGGTTTTCGGCAGTGCCACCTATAGGTAGCTGTCTAGGTGTATAGTCTATGTGCGGGAGCAATGAAACAGCTAAATAGTTCACACTGGTTTGTATTGCCACGATTACACAGGTGTACACACAAGCACAAGATATAAGCTACTTAATAGTCTTATAAGAAGGATAGCTAAAGCACAGATGATACAGCGAAAGAAATTTAGATTTACAATTATTAAATTACGGAAAAGCTGAAGGCGTAAGCAAGCGGCGCGGATGCGCGGGCGACACGGGTTTCGCGTGGAAGGTGTGGTTGCGCACTGGCGAGCGATCGGACTCGTTATGCGCTCCTGCGGGGCCGATCTATTGTTCCGCGTATGTTAGCCGATACCGCGGCGATGCTTGCGATGAATATTTGTGTTAAATATTATATTAAGTTTGTACGTGTGGCGCGTGAATGATGAATGTATGTTGTATGTGGATTTATGAATACAGTATGAATAAATATGTATATAGACTAACATGAATTTAAATTTACTGTGTTAAATAAGGTAATATACATAAATAATAACAAGTCACCTACAACACTCCCCTCCAGAGGCCGTGTCTACGGACGATAATAATCAGGGAAACGAACATGACGACGTCCGGAACGAGTCTGTTTGTTATCAGAAGATAATAACGGTGGTTCAGATTCTTCTGAGGATGGGGATAGCTGTGGACTTTGAGAAAAAGATGTGGCATCATTTAGTATGTGGGCTGGTTTAAGGCGGTCCACAGATACTGTGATGTCTTTGTTTTTAAAATTTATTTTAAAAAATTTTGCTCCTCTCTTTAGAACTTCGTGTGGCCCAGTGTAAGCGGGTTGAAGTGCCCCACGAAGAATGTCTTCTCTAAGGAACACGTGACTACATGTGGCGAGGTCTTTGTACACGAAAGGCTTTTATGAGAGTGGTGTTGGGTTGGGACTGGTTGGATTTTCGAAGCAAAGGATTTCATGCGAGCTGAGAAGTCAGACATGTCGGTGGTGTAGCATGGGACATCATGTCCGAAGAATTCACCAGGGAGGCGAAGTGGCTCTCCATACATCAGCTCAGCTGATGAGGCATGGAGGTCCTCTTTATAAGCGCTCCTTATACCGAGAAGTACTAGTGGTAATGACTCAGTCCAATTAGAATCAGCATGACACGTGATTGCTGCCTTGAGCTATCTGTGGAATCGCTCGACCAAGCCATTGCACTGCGGATGGTAAGCTGTGGTCTTCCGGTGTTGGAATCCGATAGATTTGGAAAGCTGCTGGAAGAGTGCCGACTCAAATTGTCTACCTCGATCGGTGACGATGTCGGTAGGACAACCGAAGCGGGATACCCAACATGCAACGAACGCTTTGGCCACCGTTTCTGCTGTAATATCGGTAAGAGGGACAACTTCCGGCCATCGTGTAAAACGATCGACGGCTGTCAGACAGTACCGATAGTTACCAGCTGGGGGAAGTGCTCCGATCAGGTCTATGTGAACGTATTTAAAACGCTCTGAAGGTAAATCGAGAGTACCTAATGGTGAATGTACGTGTCGATTCACCTTCACACGCTGACAAGTTAAACACGCCCTAGACCATTCACGACATTCCTTACGCATACGGGGCCAGACGAAACGCTGTGCAACAAGCTTGGCTGTAGCATTGGCTCCGGGATAGCTCAGAGAATGAAGGCAGTCAAAAACATGTCTCCGAAAACTTTTTGTGATGAATGGCCTGGGAGTCGCTGTACTGACGTCGCAGTACAATGCAGTACGACTACCAGGTATAGTCATTTTGGCAAGACGGAGAGAGCTGTCAGTTGTGAGATATTCCGCAAGCTCAGGGTCTGTAGACTGTGACTGTGCTAAGACATCGAGATCAACCGGCGCCTGAAGTTCTTCTATTCTGGATAGAGTGTCGGCGACAACGTTGTCCTTACCAGAAATATGTCTGATATCAGTCGTGAATTGCGATATAAGATCTAAATGCCTGAACTGACGTGGAGAACAGTTATGTTTCCGCTCGTGGAATGCATAACAAAGTGGTCTGTGGTCAGTATAAATGGTGAAATTGGCAGCCTCTAGCATGTGACGGAAATATTTGATACTCTCATAGATAGCGAGAAGTTCTCTGTCATAAGGTGAGTATTTGACTTGAGAAGGACTAAATTTTCTCGTGAAAAATGCTAAAGGTTGCCAACCATCATCCTTAAATTGTTGTAAGACTGCACCAATCGCTGAATCAGAAGCGTCAGTGACGAGGCCTAATTTAGCTTGGGAATCGGGATGAGCTAGAAGAGCTGCTTGAGAGAGGCTATCTTTGCAGTCTTTAAATGCTTGCAGAGTATCACCGTTCAAGTTAATCGGGTCGTTAGGCTTGAGTTTTCCTACTAAAAGGGCATTAAGGGGTGCTTGAAATTGAGCAGCTTTTGGTATGAACCTCCTATAAAAATTGATCATGCCTAGGAATCGCCTAAGTTCACGGGTGGTTTTAGGAGTGGGAAAATCAGATATAGCTTGAACCTTGCTAGGCAGTGGTTTAGTCCCATGCTCTGAGATGTGGTAACCTAAAAATGTCACCTCTGGGACGCCGAAAACACACTTTACAGTATTTATCAGAACTCCGTAATCTCTCATACGAGTGAAGAGTTGACGTAAGTGGTTTTCATGGTCAGCTGGAGTCCTTAAAAACAGCAGAAAGTCGTCTAAGTAGGGGTAGCAGAAATCAAGCCCGCGAGTAATTTCATCGACGAATCTTTGAAATGTTTGACTTGCATTTCGTAAACCAAATGTCATACATGAAAATTCATATAATCCGAAGGGCGTAGTGATCGCTGTTTTCGATATATCCTCTTTAGCAATAGGGATCTGATTGTACGCTTTAACCATGTCAATGGTTGAAAATATTGTACAACCTGACAGGTGGTGTGAGAAATCCTGTATGTGGCGAATGGGATACTTGTCGGGGATTGTTCGAGAATTTAGCAACCTATAATCACCACAGGGGCGCCATCCATTGTCTTTCTTTGAAACAAGGTGCAGGGGAGACGCCCAAGGACTGTCAGAAGGTCTAGCAGTACCAGAAGAGAGCATTGCTTCAAACTCTTTTTTGGCAATTTGAAGTTTATCTGGTGCAAGGCGTCGCGGAGCGCACGACACTGGAGGGCCTGGAGTAGTACGGATATAGTGTTGTGTGTGATGTTTGACTGCAACTGGTTTGCCGGCTGGACGAGTTATTTCCGGAAATTCAGCTAAAATTGCATGGTACTTACTATTGCCACCAGCTTGCACCTTCACACTTGAAACTAACAGACAAACAGATTTTTTTGCTATAGTGGCTACCGTACTAATATTTGTTAGACCGTCGACAAGTTTACGGTTGCGAATATCAACAATTAGGCGGTAATGCGAAAGAAAATCTACACCGATTATGGCTTTCGTGACGTCAGCTATGACAAACCGCCACGGAAAATCGCGACGTAAACCTAAATTTAATTTAAGTTCAATAAAACCGTACGTGTCAATGATCGAACCATTAGCGGCACTTAACTGGTACGTGGTTTTATTACGGCACTCGCGAATTGCAGATTTAGGGTAAACACAAATGTCACTTCCCGTGTCCACTAAGAACTGCACTTTCGAGTCAGGGTCCGTGATGAATAAGCGACCAGACGAACCTCGGCAATCATTGGTCGCCATCACTGATTGCCTGTAGCGTTTCCCATCTTGAAATCACAAGGTTTCTGACATCTCTTGGCTTGGGTACCAAACTTGTGATGGTACCAACAGGTTGGGAACTTAGAGACAGACTCTGATCGACGTGAAGAAGATCGGCTGCGTTGTCGTCCGTATTGCCGGTAATGTGGTCGCGATCTACTATTCACTTGGCTAGTAAGGGCACTCACCTGCTTGGTCAGTTGAGCCACTTGACGTGTCAGTTCGTCTATTGGTGAAGATGTAGCAGCAACAGAGACCTGATGTACCTGGGGCGCAATGTCATGGACTCGATCGGCGAGGTCCGCCAGAGCGCTCACCGAAAGTGTGGGCTGTGACGCAATGATGGGCTGCATACTAGCGGGTAAGCGGCTGGTCCAAATCGTCTTTAAAAAATTTTCTGGAACCTTTGGGCCCGCCAAGTGTTGTAAGTGCCGTAACAACTGGGACGGTTTGCGGTTGCCTAGCTCCTCGTGCATAAGCAACTGTTTAACCTTATTTTCTCTCGACACTGACAGGCGCTTTATAAGCTCAGATTTTAATTTTTCGTAATCAGGTGGACCTGTAAGTATATCTTCCACCTCTGCCGCGTGCTGCCGGTCAAGATTACCCAAAATCACATAAAATCTAGTCGCTTGATCATGTATTCTTGAAATTGCGAACTGGCTTTCCACTTGGGCAAACCAAATGGCTGGTTTCTCTGGCCAAAATGGTGGGATTTTAATAGTCATCGACATCGGCGGTGGTGCGATAATTTTTGAGTCGCCCGTTTCGACGCCTTCCGCCATCTTATCTTGTCGTCGACGCCCTGTGTTCACGTTGACTTGCGAATCCGCCGTATCACTTTCACTGCTCATAACGTAGCGTGCACAGTCCGGGGTCACCAGTTATAGGTAGCTGTCTAGGTGTATAGTCTATGTGCGGGAGCAATGAAACAGCTAAATAGTTCACACTGGTTTGTATTGCCACGATTACACAGGTGTACACACAAGCACAAGATATAAGCTACTTAATAGTCTTATAAGAAGGATAGCTAAAGCACAGATGATACAGCGAAAGAAATTTAGATTTACAATTATTAAATTACGGAAAAGCTGAAGGCGTAAGCAAGCGGCGCAGATGCGCGGGCGACACGGGTTTCGCGTGGAAGGTGTGGTTGCGCACTGGCGAGCGATCGGACTCGTTATGCGCTCCTGCGGGGCCGATCTATTGTTCCGCGTATGTTAGCCGATACCGCGGCGATGCTTGCGATGAATATTTGTGTTAAATATTGTATTAAGTTTGTACGTGTGGCGCGTGAATGATGAATGTATGTTGTATGTGGATTTATGAATACAGTATGAATAAATATGTATATAGACTAACATGAATTTAAATTTACTGTGTTAAATAAGGTAATATACATAAATAATAACAATTCACCTACACCACCTCTAATCCCAGCAGCCTAATTCGCCCAACCATCAGTGTTGCCGCCGCAGCGGCCCTTTCGGAGGCCTGCAGGTAGTTACAGCCCCTTGCCGTGACTAGAGTGTCATCTGCAGAGCAAATGACACTCATACCAGGGAGAAGGGCTCCCCTGAGGACCCAGTTGTAGCCCAGGTTCCACAGCAGTGGCCCAAGGACAGAACCTTGCGGCACACCACACACCATTCTGCGGGCTCCGATCTGCGCTCCACCCAGCTCCAGGAAGAGGACGAACCTATCCTGTAGATAGTCCTGGTCATCCAGGTACCATGGGACCCTATGGTACCTTAGCGCCTCAACAATCGCGCTAAATGGGAGGGTGTTAAAGGCATTGGCGATATCGAGGGATACCGCCAACACCCTCTCCCCTCTTCTGATGGCCTCCTCAGTCATCCTTTTGAGGGAGAGTATAGCGGCCACTGTGGAACGCCCACGTCGGAACCCAAATTGGGTGTCCTCTAAGTCAGGGCCCTCGCTTTCCAGATGGTCGGTGATACGGGCCGCGATAATACGCTCAAAGAACTTTCCCGCCTCGTCAAGCAAGACGATAGGGCGGTAGGCCGACGGTGAGTCATCCGGGCGCCCTTCCTTTTTAAGGAGGCACAGTCTCCCTTCTTTCCAGGCTTTCGGAAACCTACCCTGTTGAAGGCAGGCATCCAACAGTTCCCTCAGCCTGCTTCCGATATGGTCTAGGGCAAGCGCCAGCACCCTCCCGTGCACCCCATCAGGGTCCGGGGCTTTCTTCTTTAGGAGGAGGCGGTCAGTGGCTATCTCCAGTTCGCCGTCCGTTACCCGCGGGATAGTCAGCGGGTCTACCTCCGAGTTGTGTTCAGGAGCAACGAACGGTGCCACCTCGAACACCCGATCCGGGAAGAGGGCGTCAACGATTCGGGTCAGGAGTTCCGGCTGAAACAGTTCCGTTGAAGGCGCCGAGTTCCGCATCCGGTTACGGACTGAACGGTATGGGCGCCCCCATGGGTCCCTATTAAAGTCGGCGAGGAACTCCTCCCATGCAGCTTTTTTGGACCTCTTGACCGCAACCTTCAAATTCAGTCTAGCCAGGCTGAGCTGGCTATAGAGCTCCGTTTCCTCCTCCGGCGCGTGGCTTCTTCTCCGGCACCTTTGATACAGCCGCCTTGCGTGGACACAGACAGCGCGCAGGTTGGCTATATTTGACGACCACCAATAGACAGCGCGCCGTTGCGGTCGATCTCCGGCCCGAGGCATGGCGGCGTCACAGATCCGCACTAACGATTCGCGGAAACGGATCGCCCGCTCATCGACATCCACGTTGGCAGGCGGGGCCGGCAGCCACCCCTCCACCATCGCCGCCTCTGATGTAGCGCCCCTGTCCAACTTTGTCAGGGCCCACTTCCTGAAACGTGCCGTACGGACCCCCTGCTGGGGAGTAAGGCCAGCTGTTGAGATGCTGGAGATCCCGAAAGACACATATAGATGGTCGCTGAGGGTCTCCTGATCCAGCACCTCCCAGTCGAACACGCACGCGGCTATGGCAGGGGTCGCGAACGAGACGTCCACGATGGACTCCCCCTGCCATCTCACAATTGTGCTCACGGAGCCCCTGTTGAGGACCGCCAACCCAGCCTCCACCAGAAAGTCCTCAACGACCTCTCCCCTGCCGGTAGTTACAGGGCAGCCCCAGGACCGAGACTTGGCGTTGAGGTCGCCGGCAACGATGACCTGCCGTGGGGAGAGTCTGCGGACAGCACCCTGCACTCTCCCCATGTAGACCTCAAACTCGCTGAGGTTGCGGTTGGGCGAAAAGTACACCCCAACCAGAGCGATGTCCCCCCATTCAACCGTCACATACCCCTCCCCCCGCTCCCGCAGGGACAGCGGAGCCGCATAAGAGACGGCCGGGGTAGTAATTGCCACCTTCCCATCTGAGGACCCTACCCAGTAGGGCCGCGCAGGAATACAGTAGGGCTCCGCCGCAATTGCCACGTCAAAGCCCAACGCCGCCATTTGGTGGACCATAAGGTCCTGGGCGTTGGCGGCGTTGTTCAGGTTCGCCTGGAGAAATTTTTTTTTAGGCCGTACTGGCATTTGGTCCCGTAACTGATTCAGCAATTTCCATGGGCGCGCTGCGCTCCCTTACCACTGGGGAAGCCCTTGTCCAGGGGGCCATCTTTGGCTTCCTTATGAGGGGCCTGCAGGTCCTCCCCCCCATATAATGCTCATGTGAGAGTTTGGCCTCTTTGCACACTGCGCAGTTGGGCTTCTCCGCCTCGCAGTTCACCACTTGATGCCCCGGGGCGCTGCATCGGAAGCACCAGGCGGTCGATCTTAGAGTCACAGGTGAACTTGGTGTAACCCGCACCGTAGCACCTGTAACATCTTATGGGGAGCTTCTCTAGGGCCACCACCAGCACCTGCACCACCCAATGGTCAGGCGGCCCGCATCTACCAATAATTTCGCCTGGGCAACCGGGAGCCGGACCAATATGGTGTTTGTTCCCCACGGTCCGGTCCGTACCTCTCCTAGCGCAATTTGCTCAGGCGCGCAGCCCGTTTTTGTGGAGACGACCTCTTTAATTTCCCCGGCTTTACCCCGTCGTTCAGGCCCACAAGCCGGTGTTTGGCCTTCCTATACGGCCTGCCCACGTCTGCCTCCTCCGCAATTACCTCGCGGATTTTCTCCGCCAACTTATCGGCCTTAGGGCCGCTGGATGCGCCCGGGATCTCGAGCTTGCGCCCCCCTGCCGCCGTGTTTCTCATTCGGACAGCTTCCAGCCCGAGATCCTGCAAATTGATCGCGTCAGTCGCCCTCTCCATTACTGTTGCGTAGGTTACGCCATTCTCTGCGGCTTTGGGCTTCAGTGTAATGGTGATCACTGACGACCGCGGCGGCACCAGCTTAGCCGCGGGGGCAGAACCCGCGGCAGGCTTCCTATTTTGTGCCTTCACACCGTTGGCAACCCGGGCAGCCTTCCTCGCCCTCTTCTTGGCGCTCTTGGAGACCCTCGTCCGCCACTCTACTGCCGGGGTACTGGCGGTCGCTGCCAGAGCAGGGGAGGCCGAGTGCACATGCGGTGCAACTCTGCTGGAGGCTCTCTGAGGCAGAGGCGGATTCTCCCACACGGCCACGCACTCTTCGAACACTTCTACAGGGGGGGCCTGGCGGGCCCTGGGAGGCCCAGCAGCCACCTTGGCGTAACTAGCCCCTTCCCTTCCAACATCATGCGCTAACGGCGGCCTCCTGGGGGACTCGTATGGGATGCGCCTCTCCATCTCTTCCATACGTGCGTTAAACATTCCCCCAAGAGTCTCAAACATCTCCCTCTTGAAGGATTCCAGCGCTCGCTCCAGGGAGACGGCCACCTCCCTCTGGACGTCCGTGCCCTTTTTACGGGACGCCCTGGACTCTTGCTGCAGGTCCCTTACGGCCTTGACCTCGGCCCGCAGCAGCTCCACCTCGTGACGAAGCCTCGTGTTCCCGCTTTGGAGTCTTTTAGCCTCCTCAGACGTGGACATCTCCTGGAGCGACTCCAGGCATGCGAGAACTGTGCTAGCCCCCCGGTTCAGGTCCCCCCTCACGGTCCCCTTGAGCTGGGAGGAGACGGCCGTGGCATGCGTTATTTTATTCACCGCCTCCATTGCCTTCTTCAGTATCTCCGTCTTCGACTGCATCTTTATGCCGGCCCTGATGCCAGCCATGTCTCTGGCCTTCAGGAGCCCGCCGCCCGTCACATCAAGGGCCCTCTCCAAATCCTTTTCTCTAAGGTAGGGCTTCCTTGCTCTACTAGCGGTGTTTGTGGGAGCTGGGGCTTTCCTCCATCCCTTCGTCTAACTCCCCCTCTGCGGAGTATTGCGCCGCCTCTTTGCGCTCCGTGGGCACACCATCGCTGAGGCCCTTACCTCTGTATTTCGCAGCGGTATTCCTCTTTGCTGGGGGGGGCTTGCCTCCAGTCTTCTCCTTTGCCAGTTTGGGCATGGACTCCTCTAGCCCATCTGCCCCTGGAGACCTCCACAACTGTGTCCACAAACTTCCGGGTCTCTTCACCATCGGACTCCTCCGCTACGGTATCCACCAGCACCGGTTGCCTTTCGCCTTTCCGGCCCTCGCTGAAGGATCTCTCCGGCCTCCTGTCCTCAAATCTAGGCAACAGTCTCGACCTCCCCTCACTTCCAGACACATTGCCGGTCTCTAGGGCCTGGTCGCCTACCCTAGAGGGGCCTTCAGTAGCAGACTTATCACCAACCGGCCTGGGTACCGGTTGGCGGCGGGCGTCAGACGCATCACATGACGCACTTCCAGGGGCATTACCGACACCTGAGGCCTGGTTGCCTACCTCAGGGCGGTCTTCGGTAACAAATTTCTCACATGGAGGCCCGGGTACCTCCATGCGCCGGGCGCTAGCCGGATCGCAGCGCACACTAACCTTCTTATCCGACATTTCCATATAAAGTCGGAAATTCGAAGGTTTCCCATCCCTTTGGTCGCTAGGGGGTGGGCTGTCTGCCACCCACCAAAACGTCCGAAAACGGGCGCCCGTCGCCGCGCCCCGCAACGACGGCAGAAGGGGCGCCGAACTACCCCATACACCCCCGTGTAACGACGCCCAGAAGGGGCGCTGCCAAAACTCCTCTCAAAGCCGCTCAAGAGTGAGCGGCGAGCGTGCGACCCAGAGCGGGCCGCACGTGAAGATACCCCCCGCAGGTCCGAGCGACCCGCTGTGCGGTCCAGAGGGGACGCGCTTTAAAGGGGGTGCAGTGCCCAGAAGGGACACCGCCTACATTATTCGGCGCCCAGAAGGGGCGCCAGGGATTAGCATAAGGCCCCTTGTTTCACGCTGAACGTGGGCCGAGAGGCCTTACCCCAGGGTGCACCACGAGGAGGTTCCCAAATTCGCACCCCAACAGACACACCCTAACACAACACATTCAACACACTCGATCGGCTCTCCTACTCCGCACCAGTGGCCGGCTCCGTCAGCACCTCAACCACGTCCATAGCCGGATCGCGCTCCTTCGCCGTCGGGGGGGGCCTTGTCCGCGGGGCCACTTTCGGCTTCGTGACAGGGGGCCTACACCTCCTTCCCCCCAAATGATGGTCACTGGGGAGCTTTGCCTCGTCACACACGACACATTTGGGCGTCTCCGCCGCACACTCCGCCGCTTTGTGGCCCGGGGTGCAACACCTAAAACACAGAGTGCTGCGGTCGGCTTTCGAGTCACAGGTGTAACTCGTGTGACCCGTACCGCAGCACTTAAAGCAGCGCACCGGAGGCCTCTCAAGGGCCACAACCTGCATCGACACCCATCCCATTGTTAGTCGGCCCGCATCTGCCAACACTTTGGCCTGCGCCGTCGGGAGGTGGACCAGCATGGTGTTGGTCCCCCATGGTCCCACTCTCATCGCTCCCAGGAACATGCGGTCCGCCGGGCATCCAGTCTTGGTCGCGATGGCCTCCACCACTCTCTCGGGCTTTGTCCCGTCCGGGAGGCCCACCAAGCGCAGTTCAGCCTTTCGGTAAGGACCTCCTCACGTCGGCCTCCTCCGCGATCACCTCCCAAAGCTTGTTGGCGAATTAGGCCCGCTGGCCACGCCCGGTATCTCTATTTTGCGCCCCCCGGCCGCCGTATTCCGCATTCGGACTGCCTCCAGCCCGAACTTCTCCAGCTTGATGGCGTTAGTCGCCTTTTCTAGTACTGAGGCGTACGTCACGCCCTTTTCCACGGCTTCCGGCCTCAGCGTGATGGTCACCACCGATGACCTTGGCGGCACCAACCTTACCGCGGGGACAGAACCCTTTGGCACATTTGCTCCGGCGTTTGAGGCCCGGGCAGCCGCAGCCGCGGCCCTCCTGGCCTTCTTCTCAGCGCCCCTTGGCAGGTGAACCCTCCAATCATTCGCCGGCGTGTTGGACGCCGCTCCCAGGGCAGGGGAGGCGTCCCGTATCTGCGGCGTCATTCAACCAGGCGCCCTCTGGGGCAGCGGCGGCTTCTTCTGTGCAGGTGGTGGTCCCTGTGCAATCTCTTCCGCTGGGGCGCAGGGGCTGCTGGAGGGTCCAGCGGCCGCCTCGGCGTAACTTGCTCCAGCCCTGTCATGTGCCAGTGGCGGCCTCTTAGGGGGCTCGCGCGGAAGGCGCTTCTCCAGCGCATCGATTTTAGCGCTAAGCATGCCTCCCAGGGACTCCAATATGTCCTGCTTTAGACCCTCCATTATATCCTTACTTCGGCCCTCCATAGCGGCTTTAAGAGCTGCAGCTGCCTCCCTTTGTGTGTCCGCGGCCATTTCTCAGGACAACCTTGTCAACCTCTTTGTAAATGCAAGATGCAGAATGCAGAGAAAATGTAAATTAATGCTATGTAAAATGCAGGCGAGGTTTATTAGAATAAAATGCAAGAGAGTTGTCGTATTGGCATCTAATAAAACACTAAAAGTAAAAATTCTGTACAAGTCAAAGTGCAGTGATCGGGCGCCGGGTAGTCGCCTTAAACTCGGTCACCGTGTCACCGTTATTGCTGTTTGGTCATATTTTGTAAGTGTTGAAATTACTTATATAAAAAAAATGTTAACATGTACGTGCATCGTACATACTGCCACCGAGAACAATGAAAAGATTTTAAAAACTAGCATAAGAAAAATTACAAAAAACATAATATTTGAATTACTGTTAAACTTAAATAACATCGAGTGCATATTATGAACTAATAAACATTACATCACATATTAACATATTGACATGAAAATTATAGAATAAAATAACTTATAAAGTTGCTTAAGTACAATTATTATATAAAATTATTATTATCATACGTTGTATTAAAGTCTCTAACACCTATGTTCACTAGTGTCAAATTTCACTGCGGCCTGGGCCCTATCACTTATTCCCGCTAACTCACTCACTGTCCGATTCACTTTCATGTCATGTTGCACTACACTATACACTTCATCGCTGCTCCTTGCTTCCTCGACTTCAGGATGAGTCCTTCCCCCACCCGGCTTAGCACTTTTAACATGTTTAGCCTTAGTCTTCCAGCAATAGACTGTGACTACTAAGAGCAGGATACCTATGCCTATTATGACGTATATCATGATGTAATAATGCATATCATGCGAGGTAAGTGGACTTATAGTGGATTGTCTTTTTAAATTCTGGATTTCATTGTTTATTTCCCTAAATTGTAGATCGTGCGTTTCTATGTGCCATGATGCATTCTGGATGTTTACGGACGTGTTTATAATTTTGTTAAGTGGTGAAATTTCTGGAATTAAAAATTTCGGTGCCTCAATTGTAATTTTGTCGGTATATTCCATATTTGCATACAACATGAAAGTGTTTCCTTTTAATACGCATCCTCTTTCAAGCGTTATCAAGCCCGTCTGGCGTAGTGTCTCTGACGTCATGGCGGTTGGACATATGATGCGCACAGTGCACTCGTCACAACAATAATAAAACCAGGTATTTAATTTATGTAACTTGACCCAACGATCGGTGCAATCTGTAACTTCCGTATGGCAATATAGGTCATGTCTTTGATTGCTTTTAATTAACTGTGTATCGCAAATCGATTTATGCATTTTAATGTCATATACCGGATGATTGAATTTGCACATCATTTTTTGTACGTTCATTGTTTGGCATTCATAAATGTCAGATTGGTCAAGGGACACAAAAGTGTCCTTGTTGATATTAATGGCAATTAATTCGGATGCAGGAATAATACTTAAAACTTTCTCGCTGTCAATTCGTTGTGGAATATTAATTAATTTATTAAGTTCGTATGGCTCGTCACTTAATAGCGAGATTTTCACCTCCATTATGAGATAGTGTTGTGTAATGCGGCTATGAACTCTAAACAATCTATACATATCTCTGTTATCTTGGATGTCCGGTAGCGCTAAGTTGTGCGTGAGGTGTCGAGCTATTTTGTCTAGTTCATGTTGCAGTTGGCTTGGTGATAATAAATGCACATCGATATGACCTTGGTACATATTCGTAAGCGTGTTTATCAAGGTTTGTTGTATGAATTTGAGATTTGTCATTACGCTTTCCGCGGCCATCATGGACGTCAAGACGTAAAATACCATTTCGTTTTGAGACTTTTTATTTAGATATTCTTTGTCAAGGGTTGCAATGTGTTCGTTTATCATGTCAAAGTATTTGTTTATAGTTTTTTCATTTCGTTGAATAATGTTATTTTCTGCCTCTAAAATACTGGTTTGATTTTTTATTAATTTCAAAAGATGTAGTTCATTTTGTTGACAGGTTTTTATGTCGGTTTCATACTTTTCTGCAAATCTTTCATCGAGAACTCCAAACAAAGTATTTGCAATGTAGCCAACTCCGTTAATCAAACCTCTTTTTACTCTGCTCTGGCCTAAATGTTGGGGTTTTAACAGATTATTGTAGAAATTTAGTTCATTCATATTTTGTTCTAATTGATTTAATAATACCTGAAATTGCATGACCCATTTTCCCTTCTGAATTCCTTTAATGTGTAACACGTATTGTTCAAGAGTTTCAGTGCTTTGCCAATAACTTGTCATGTTGTAATAAAATATTACTTTCCATTCATCCTTAATCTCTTGGACTTCTGTAACCTTGTCAAAATAAATGGATTGATTGGCATTTACATGGCTAATGGTAAAACCAGAGTTTGCTTGTTGAAGGGTAGGTGTCAATAGTGTCATAAATAATAATAGTGCTAGAGGGACTAAATTTTTCCACGAAACATTCTTTATTCTGCTCCGTTTCTGCGGCTGTGCCTGTTTCTCATTTGCATTTGTGTCAGTTTTAAGGAGTGGTACTAATTTAATCATAGGTTTTTTAAGTTCGCCCTTTGCAGTTTTTAGGGTGACCACACGCGTATGGCCGTCCCGACCCGGATGTAACTGTACTACTCGCCCGAGAGCCCATTTTCCTGCAGGTAAGTTTTCGTCTTTGATACACACGATGTCATTTAATTGTGGGTCCGTATTCGACGTCTTCCATTTTAACCTGGCTTGCAGTTGTTGTAAGTATTCTCTAGACCATTTGTGCCAAAAGTCTTTGCTTAATTTTTGTACAAGTTGCCATCTTCTTCTTAAATCAAAGTTGCAATAATCTAATTCTGGAATAGTAAGGAGCGATGACCCAGTAAGAAAGTGACTGGGTGTCAAGCAGTCAATATCCTCATTATCTTCTGTCAAACTGCATATAGGTCTATAGTTTAAACATGCCTCAATGTGACATAGAAGTGTTGAAAACTCTTCATAAGTTAATTTTTGAGCTCCTACCACCCGTTTTAAATGATATTTCATACTTTTAACGGCCGCTTCCCACAGTCCTCCAGCGCTGGGCCAGGCGGGCGCGTTAAAGTGCCAGGTTATCCCCATCTCTCCGACTTTATTTAGGAAGTGGCTGTCAATGGTGTTTAAAACAGTTTTGTATTGCTGCAACAATATGCGGTTTGCTCCGACAAAGTTTGTTCCATTATCACTATATTTGTCACGTGGCCTTCCCCGTCTCCCACAGAATCTTTGAAGCGCTGCTAGAAACGCTGCGGTACTTAATTCCGTTACGAGCTCTAGATGGATAGCCTTTGTTGCCAGACAAACGAATACAGCGACGTATGCTAGCAGCGTTTTCATACCTCTTCCTTTATTAGCCTTTATCTCTACGTATCCAGAAAAATCGACCCCTGTTTGTGAGTAGGGACGAGATATTGTCACCCTCGGTGTAGGTAAGTCCGCCATGATTTGACCTTGTGGTTTTGCATTGAAACGGCGGCACGTGACACATTTATGTATAGCTTTCTTAACTGCACGATAACCTCCAACTATCCAATATTTTTGCCGCAGGTGCGCTAATGTCAATTTTGGACCTCCATGGAGGAGTTGCAGATGCACCTGTTCGATGATGATGTCTGTCAATTTATTGCTGTGCGGCAAAATCATTGATTGTTTAGTGCATTCCCTTAAGTTAGCATTTCTAAGCATTCCACCTACTCGCAAAATGTTATCTTCGTCGAGAAGCGGGTTCAAACTTAAAATATTGCTTTTAGAACCAATGCAACTTCCTTGTTCTATTTTTATAATTTCGGCCTTGAACTAATACAACTGTATTTGCCTTATAATAACCTTTTCTGCAGTTTGCAATTCTTGGGGTGTCAAGTAACTTTGTCGAACACTACGCTCGGCCTTCATAGTATTGCAATGCATAAAGCGTAAAATCCACGCTACGACCCTAGTAATATGACTCATTTTGCTGTGTTTATCGAGTAATTCAATTATTATCGACGACGGCTCTGATTGCGTAACACATGCTTTTGTTTTGATTCCAGGTCCGTGTGAATTATGTCGGTTTTCGGAACCAATGTTTTGTCAAAGGTTTTAAGCCCCTCGGGTCCATGCCACCATAGGGGATGATTTAATAATTGAGTGCAGTTCAACCCCCTCGTTGCACAATCGGCGGCGTTCTCTTCCGATTTGACATGACTCCAACGAGTTTTCGGTATAACGTCATGAATTTCTCGCACTCGGTTACACACAAAGGTCTTCCATGTGTTAGAATATCGTTGTAACCATGCTAGCACAATCATAGAATCGGTCCATGCATAGATGTTATTATTTTCGATGTTATATCACTTGGCGGCTTGTAAGACCGTTTTCATGAGGCGTGCGAGTAGCAAAGCTCCACAGAGTTCAAGGCGAGGCAAGGTTAACTTCTTGCTTACCGGCGCTAATCTCGATTTTGCAGTAATTAGACGAACGATGGTGTCGCCGTCATCTGTCAAGGTGCGTATGTATATAGCACATGCATATACCTTCTCTGAAGCATCACAAAACCCATGTAACTGCACTGGTTTTGCAGTGTCTCCCAAGTATCTTGGTATGTCAAACAATCGAATGTTGTGTATGTCACTGCAGAACTTTTTCCATTCTGATTGTATAGCTTCCGACACAGTGTCATCCCAGTTGCTATCTGATAGCAAAATCTGTTGGAATAATAATTTGGCCTTTACTGTCATTGGTGTGAGCCAACCAAGGGGATCAAAATTTTTTGAAATTTCCGATAATTAAATGCGTTTAGTCAATTTGTTGCAGGTAGCGTCAATCTTATTAGAAAATGTAAAGTTATCAGACTGCGGGTTCCATTGTAATCCGAGCGCCTTTGTCGTTCCTTCACTTTTAAAGTGTAATGTTGTTTGCGTTAATTCATTATTACTGATGTTCTGTAATAATTCTAAGTTGTTACTCGTCCATTTCCGTAGTGTCAGTCCCGCGCCTCGAAACATAATCAATCAGCTGTTGTTGTATTACTTTAGCTTGGCTCAGGTTACTCTACCGCTCAAGACGTCATCTACGAACATTTCGTGGTTTATGACGTTACTTGCTAATGGATATTTCTCATGGTCATCTGATGCTAACTGTTTAAGGGTTCGTAGGACTAGAAATGGTGCTGCCTTCGTTCCGTATGTCACTGTGCATAATTGGTATTGCTGTAAATTTAGACCTTGATTTTTTCTCCAGACGATTTTTTGCAGCTGTTGATCTTCTTCGCTGACCTTGATCATTCTGTACATCTTTTCGCAGTCGGCTGTAAAGACATATTTGTAAAGTCTCCATCTGATCAACAATGTCAAAAGATCTTGATGCAGTTTCAGTCCACACTCCATGAGGTCATTAAGACTGAACCCTGATCCTGTTTTTTGTGATGCATTAAAAACCACTCTTAACTTCGTCGTCAATGAATCATGTTTTAAAACACCATGGTGAGGTAGGTAACATGTTGGTTCCTTATCTATTAGGCTAGGCTGCATGTGACCCATATCTAAATACTCTTGCATGAATGTTATGTAGCTTTCCGAAAAATCTGTACTTTTGTTTAATTTTGCTTCGAGTTGCTTGAATTGTGCCAGTGCCAAATGTTTTGATTTTCCCAATTGCTTTTCAAAATTAGGTTTCATGGGATAACGAACCTCATATCTCCCGTCTGCCAACCGTTTTGTCGTTGCAGTGTAAAATTCTTCGCAGTATTGTTCTGCTAATGTCATAGAACTTGTCGAGTCTCCGTTGATATCTTCTACCTCCCAATATTTCGCAAGATCGTCGACGTTGTTTGTAACTACGTGACAGTTGTACGTTCTAACGTTACCAGACAATATCCAGCCTAACTGTGTCTGCTGAGCTATTGGTTGATCGGGCTGACCCTTGATTAAACCGCACATTAAAATATCCGAGTAGACGTGTGCATCAAAAAGAATATCAATGGGCCTCGAAACGTTATACTCGGGATCGGCTAAGGTAATATTTGTGACGTAATCTATGTGTTTCTTTGCAAATGACGTGTAAGGTAAATTATTAACTACGCGTGTCATGACCAATGCCTCTGTTTCAAACTAATAATCAGTGCATAATGATTTACAATTTAAGTTAACTTTACCTTTACTCTTATTTGATAAAGTACCTACTCCTGACACACTCGCATTTAACCTTTCCCTTTTTAAACCTAACTTCTGGGCTGTATTCTCTGTGATGAGAGTAATCTGTGACCCTTGATCTACTAGTGCACGTAATGTCACATACTCTCCATCATGTGTTGCTACCTGTACTAACGTTGTGGCCTATAATATTTCGTCATCATTATTTGAAATTTAATTATTTTGCATAGGTTTATTGCTAAATGCTGACTTTGCCGTTGGTGGCGCAGCCGCTGTTGTTGTCATGAGCACTTGTCCCAAGCTGCTGATTGCGTTATGCAATAAAGTATGATGTGGTTCATTGCACTCTTTGCACCGTTTCTCTGAAGCGCAATAACCTTTGGAATGAACATATAAACAATTTTTGCATATTTGCAATTTGGATACACATTGCAATTTATCTCTATTTGACATTTCAATAAATTTGACACACTGAAATAGTGCATGATCACTTTTGCAGAGCGGACAAGATATTTTTCCTTGATTTACGTTGCATGTCGGATGACGTGTATTCACCGAACTTTTCATAGGTTGACGACTTGTGTTATAGTACTTGTCAAACGAACGAGATGAATTATTAAACTGAGGCTTTATCGGTTTATTGACAGCGATGTTTTCTAATTTCTTTCTTTGCAACGGTTCTAATGCTATGAATTTACTTTCTATGAATTGCATAAATATGTCAAAACTAGGTAATTCCCGTGCATCTGACCTTGATTGCATATAATCTGTGTTGGTCAAAGAATCGAGCTTTTCACAAAGTATGTGCACTAACATCGGGTCCCATGTCGACGTGTCCACGCCCAAAATTATGAATGGCGTGAATAGTTTCCATGGTCGTGTCATACATTCGTTTTAATTCATAAGCCGATTGTTTCATAATACTGGGCTGCCGCATAAACAGTTGGAAGTTCTTAGTGAACAAAAGTTGCCTATTATTATATCTGTGGGACAAAATTTCCCAGCACGTGTCATAGTTCTCTGGTGCAACATGCAAATGCTGGACGAGCTTTTCAGCCTCGCCCCGCAACCTTCCCTTAAGATGTTGCATCTTTTGAGTTTTAGTGAGAGCTGAATTTTTATGTGTAGTCTCGGAATATAAGTCCATGAATGTAGGCCAATGAGTGTAACTGCCGCTAAATATAGGTATTTCTATTTTAGGCATAGATTGTTGTTGACTCACCGACGAGTTTAATTTCATATTTAATTGCCGTTTCAGTATTTCATAATTATTTTCAAGAGCTGTAAAGGTTTCGTAATATTCCGTATCTATTCCTTGCAAAACACCATCGATTTGTAAATGTAAATTATCAATAGGACTCCAGCGCGAATACATACATTTCAACTTATCTTCAATTTCCCACTTTTCAATAAGTTTATCCACTTTAATCGTGTCCACTAACCGGCTAAATGCTCTAAAGTAGGCACGCTGTTTCTGCTGTAGTTCTTCCACTCTATTGTCATGGCTGTCAAACTGCGTGTTGTCAAACTTGGTCTGGACCTGCTCACCGCTACTGCTAGTTGAGGGTTTAGCTTCACCCAGCTGAACTGACTCACTCTTCCGCTCCACCTTCCAAGATGTTAACTCAAGACGCGTACCTTCATACCAGTTTTTAATTACCCTGATGATGTTCTCCACGTAGTACTGATGACTCCGATCTTCTACCTTCATCAGCTCTGCGTCGTTTTGTTGGCATTCCCCCCACAAATTATCTAGTGCTTCTAAACGTTTCAAAATGTACTCTTCGGTTTTCCGACTAGCAGAATCCTTTTTAAAGTTATTATGGATTCTTTTAATCTCGTCCAAAATAAGAGCTTGCCTCGTAATTAAGCCCTCCATTGCAAAGTAAAAAGGAAAGATCTTACTTGAAATGCTGGAACTCTCCCGTATAGGATATGCAGATCTGGACTGGCGATTCGTGCCCGTTGATGCAGTTGCAGGACGCGATGCAATTACGCGATAGACGCGGTAAGGTTCACTCGCGACGCGATGTCACTGGTTGGTATCCAGGACTTCGAAACAACTCTTTCCCGAAAACTAACTAACGTGAAAAGGTTGATCCAATGTCTTATTATCGAAGGACCAAAAAAAAATGTAAATGCAAGGTGCAGAATGCAGAGAAAATGTAAATTAATGCTATGTAAAATGCAGGCGAGGTTTATTAGAATAAAATGCAAGAGAGTTGTCGTATTGGCATCTAATAAAACACTAAAAGTAAAAATTCTGTACAAGTCAAAGTGCAGTGATCGGGCGCCGGGTAGTCGCCTTAAACTCGGTCACCGTGTCACCGTTATTGCTGTTTGGTCATATTTTGTAAGTGTTGAAATTACTTATATAAAAAAATGTTAACATGTACGTGCATCGTACACTCTTCGTCACCTTCTGTGCCTCCTTCTGGGACTCTTTCAGGGCCAACACTTCATCCTCCAGTTCATACCCCTTCGCTTCCGCCTCCCGCAGCTCATCAATGAGTTCGGCGTTCTGCCTGCTCAGGCGGTCCATCTCGTCAGTCGCGCTCCTCTCGAGCATTTTCCCGAGCTTCTCCACAGCAACCAACAGGTACCTTATTCCGCGGTTTAGGTCCCGGCGCATTTTCCCCTTGATGTTACCGGAGATTGCCGCCGCGTGGTTCACTTCGAACAGGGCGTTATGTGCAATCTCCATTAGGTGCACCTTAAGTGATTCGCCTATCTCCTCGCGTATCTTCTTCAGCTCCTTGCAGCTCATGAGCTTGGCAGTGGACTCGTTCTCCGCGGCCTTGGACACCTTCTCCACATCTTTCGCCTTTTGGGAGGACGTCCCTTTCCCACTACATGCACTCTTCTTGGGATCGACAATGGGCTCCTCTTCGTTCCCGGATATACTCTCAAAGGAGGGTACCCTCGCGGCCCTTTTGGCTTCAGCGAGCCCGGTCGAGGTGCCCAGTTTCTCCTTCTGGCCATCTTTGCTCTGCTCAAGGGCAACTCTCTTAGCCTCGTTTCCTGGGCTCTTCTTGCGCAGTCTGGTCCTCTCGGACCCCTCCGGACTGTCGCTCGAGTCGACCCTAGAGTCAACCAGAGGACGCTTCCTGCACTCCTCCACTATCCGTGCGGTGACGGAGAAAGAATACCAATCACCGCCCCTCTCTCCGTCCGGTGGGTGTCGTAAGAAGCGACTAACGGACTCTTTCGAGCGATGATCTGCTCCACTGGTGGTAGGGCTTGACCCGTCTGGTTGGTGACCACCGTACGCATGGTGTAAAACCCGTCAAGTGACTGCTTGTCGGTCGCGTTTCGGGATCAGTGAGCGTATAACCAGAGCTCGAGAGGATGATGCTGCGATGTATTTGGTCTGTGGAGGCTTCCGTCAAACCAGTGCCAGGAGGACTTCGTTAACCTGCCGACCAGGGAGACCCATAGAAACGGTTGTCCCGCTGGCCGCCCGTGGCACAGTACAGGGGCCCAAGCGAGCCTAACCAGCTCGTGAGGCTGCCTCACCATGCCACGCATAATCTCGGGGTGGTCCGTCGTGCCGGTTGGTGACCGGAAGGTGGGGTCCCGGCGGCCATTCCCGGGGGGGTTCGGGGGCCCTTCCGTTCGGCAGGTTAATAATACTCGTCTGTGGGCAAATTCCTGGGGAAACAGGCCACCACACTTTGACCATTCGCATCGCGGCATCATTTTCTCGATTCCCGCCTCTCTCTTTCCACTCCTAAAATGACAGCGCCTAACAACAAAACTGGTTCTACAGCGGTGCACACCCCCACCACAACCTTACCGTTTGAGGTGGAGTTCGCTAACATCCGCGGACTCCATGCAAACCTCAATGAAATGAAATGAAATGAAATAGTATTTATTTGCCAGAACATATGGATTGGGTAAACAGATGGTATGTTATAGTTAGAACTGTACAAATATTCGCCTTATAATCAAAGGCATGCAAAAATTAAAAATTAAAATGTCACTTACAATAATAATAATAATAATAATATTTATCTTCTATTATAATATTACACATGCATGTCAAACTATATAATTAAAATTGATCATTTGTAAATTGAAATCAATAAATACAGTAAAACTAACACAATACACTCCAACACCACGAGGGCACTTTAGGCATTTTCAAACTCTCGCAAAGAATAAAAACATTCATCAATAAGCCATTGGCGTAGCTTCATTTTAAAACGATTAAATGGCATCTCTCTAATTACTTGGGGTATTTTGTTATATACCTTTATTGAGCTTATAAAACTGTTCTTGTTATGCATATTACCTTTGCATGGCTGCGTCTTTAATTTGGTTGGATCTCTTTGTATGAATTTACTGTTGTCACTAACTTTTTCAAACAGGTAAGGGTGTTTTTTAACAAAAATTCCCACCTCCAAGATATACAATGATGTAACTGTTAGGATGTGCAGTCTTTGAAACAGTGGTCTACACGATTGCATTGGGCCAACCCTACATATAGCACGGATACATTTTTTTTGTGCTAATAGAGCCTTATTAATGAGAGTTGAATTTCCCCATAACAGTACACCGTATCTGAGAATGGAGCCTACATAGCCATGGTAAGCTGTAATCGCTGCGTTTTCGTTGACAGTGCTACTTAGTTTTTTAAGAGCATATACAAATTTGTTTATCTTTTTACATGTAATGTCAATATGTTCTTTCCAATTGCAATTTTTGTCAAGTGTAAGACCTAAAAATTTTGATGAATTATTATTTCCTATTGTATGTCCATTATATTGAATATTAATTTTTTTGTCAATAGTGTTATAATTTGAAAATTGAATGTAATTTGTCTTAAATAAATTAACGCATAATGAATTTTGCTCCAACCATTTAATTACGTTGCCTAATGCTATGTTGATTCTAGTTTCATAGTCTATATTTTTGTTGTCGTCTGGTATTATTATAGAGATATCGTCAGCAAATAATATACATTTTTCGTTCGTTGCGTTAGGCAAGTCGTTTATGTAGAGAAGAAAAAGTAAAGTTGATAATACGCTCCCTTGAGGCACACCTGTTTTGTTAGTCAAAAACGATGACCTATGTGGTTTAAGTACGTTTTGCCCATCGAAAGCTGTTATATCTACACACTGAGTACGTCCGAAAATATAACTCTTTAACCATTCTAACGCTTGACCTCTGATACCGTATCTTTCACATTTAGCTATTAGTACTTCTTGATTAACCATATCGAAAGCTTTACTCATGTCGAGAAAGATAACGGCAACGGGTCTTTTTTTATCGACGGATTCGGTTACATATTTGACCAACGTAAAGGTTGCAAGAGTTGTGGATTTACCCCTTTGAAAACCATATTGTTCCTCGTTGATTATCTTAAATTTGTCAATAAAATCGATGAGCCGTCTGTACATTACCTTTTCCAGTATTTTAGCAAAAATCTGTATAAGACTTATCGGTCGATAGTTATTGAGTTCTAGTGTACTATTTTTTTTGTGCAGAGGCTTAATAATTGATGTTTTTAAACGATCTGGAAATTCGCCTAGTACGAATGAGTTATTAAATAAATGAGTCAATACGTGTACAATTAAGTCAGCACAAGCCTTAATTACAGCGGTGGACACATTATCACATCCAACGGAGTTAGTATTTTTTAGTGAATTAATACATTTGAGTAACTCAGTACAAGTACAGGGGGTTAAAAATATGCTACTGTTTACACGTTCTATTGAATTGATAGTTTTCTTTTTTGAGTCTGAGTTTGTATTGTTTTTGTTATCTAAAGAAGATTGAATAAAAAAATGATTAAATGTATTAGCAATATCAGTTGGCTCGTGTATTATTTTACCATTGTTATTAATTGAGTTTATTCCTCTACAACTTTTGGGATTATCGAGCTTTCCCTTAATTATATCCCACGATGCCTTGCATTTGTTTTTAGAAGTAAAAATATAACTATGATTAACCTTTCTCTTAGAAGTATTAATACATTTGCGGAGTAGTTTACTGTATCGTGTAAAACTGACTTTGTTTTCTTCTGAGTTATCAGTGTATAGTTTATTTCTAAGGTTCCGTTTCTTTACACACGATATTTTGATGCCCTTAGTGATCCACTTTGGCGAGGATGTATTTGCATTTACCCTAATTTTGATTATTGGGAAACAGAGAATGTATAGCATGGTAAATGAGTCATGAAATATATTAAACGATTTGTTTGTCTCAAGTTCATTATATACATCGTTCCATGATAAATTTGATAGGAGTTCCCTAAACTTGCGTATGTTATCTTTACTATAATCTCTTCTCTGTACATACCAGTAGCGTTTGGTCTTTATTTTATTACCTGGAAAGTGCAGTAGTTGGGCTGTGTTGTGGTCAGATAAATGAAAGGGATGAACAGTACCCGTGGCCCCTTTAATATTACTGACTATATGATCAATACACGACTTTTTCCTAGTAGGTTTGGTTATATAAAATTCAAAATTATAATTTAACATTAAGTCTTGGAATTTTTGCGATATATTATTGCTTTTTAGAATATCAATATTCATGTCACCGGTTATAATTATTCGATTATTTTTTTTAGTCAATTTGTGTAGGAGTTGTTCTAGTTTGTTAAGAAATAATTCAACATTTGAGTTAGGTATCCTATAAATGCAAACAACAGCACAGTCATAGTTTGGTATTTCAATACCGCAGCATTCAAATAACTTTTCCTTTGCTAAATTATTGCAAAAATTTATAGTTTTAAATTCCACCAAAGGACGTAACAGAATACATACCCCTCCTCGTTTTTCGTTTTTTCGGGAAAAAAAAAGAAACTAGCTTAAAATTACTTATTTTTACATTATGTTCGTCACCCGCCTTTATAAATGTTTCGGTCAAACACACTATGTCCACTGGTGATTTATTGTCACGCAATTCACACAAACACAACTCCAGCTCACTACATTTATTTATCAAACCGGCAATATTTTGATGGAATAGCAACGTTAAGTCAGGATTGTTGTTGTGATTTGGCTCGAAAAAAGAGGGTAGTCTGCACGGTCAGATCATTCCGTGTCTCTTTGTTATCACTTTTGTTTAGCTTTACTTTGGCGAAATAATACGGTATAGTTCCTTGTTTTGGTAATTGAGAGATGCCGTTGCCGCCATTAGGCTGAGAGTTCTGTTTATTAGCATATTTTCTACAAAAATAGAATGGTATTGTACCCTTTTTAAATTTAGATGATTTGGTGTTGTTATTCTTTGGAGCAAATAATAATTTAGGTCTAGTTGTAGTAATTAAATAATTATTGCGATAGTCGTTATAATCAACCATAAAATTTATATCATAACATAAATTATAAATATAGTTCAATGCATATGGAGTATTTATAAAAGTACAATTTTTGAAGTATGATGTTGTTTTTTGTAACATTTGATTAATTTTTTGTTCACTTAGATATTTGTTGTTATGGATGTTTAGAACTATTACTTTAATATACTTTAATGACTTTAATATGGATGTAAGTTCTATCATTATTTTTGTGGGGTCCCTATCATTTTCTCCTACACATAAAATAAGGTAATTATTACAACAGTCTTCGACGTCATAGCATAATTTTAAAATTTGTTCAGTAGGTGCATAAGGCTGTATAAAAGAGGTAATATTGTACTTTTCATACTTAGAATTTGCTCTAGAATAACTCAGTTGCGATGCTAAGTTGATACATTGCTGACCACCATAAATGTAAATTTTACGTTGAGACAAAAACATATCCGGCTTCCGACTAGCGACATCTAGCGTTAAGGAGCGTTCAATCGATGTTTTAAGCGCAGTCGTTTGGGTCTTGCTTGATGAAAGCATTGTTGTGCTTTTGGCTTTTGCTTCTATGGGTTCTTGCAAAGAAATCTCGTGAATGGATTTTTCATGTTTTGATTGTTTATTTTCTTCGTGTGATTTTGATGATTTAAATACGATTGCGTTTGTCGTTTTACGTCTTCTGTGTTTAGGTGTTGGTTGAACTGCTGGCAACCGCGACGGGGATGCAGTACAGATTGTTTTAAGGTTCAATATGGTGTTTTGTTGTATCGGCAATCTGCTCCTTGAGACCGACAATTTCCAATACTAAGGTATCAATTTTTTTGTGTGCACTGTCTAATTGCGTTTTTAGCTCTTCATTTTCGCTTTTCAATAAATTGGTGTCAGAATTGCAAATTGTTGACATATCCGGTAAACTTTTTTCCATGTAATCGGAATGCGTTGAGTTAAAAGATGTACTGGACTCGTTAGATAGACTTCTTTGTCTTTTCCTCAGTGTGATAAAGGAGTTCGACGCAGGAGTACTCGATGAAGAGGCAGCATTGGTATTCGATATGCAAGGGGTACATTTCCACCGCTTTTTATTTTCCTCGCTCATAATAAAGAACAGTTTTTCAGCTCCAACGCAATCAATGTCAAAACTTACATTACATATTGAGCAAGTCAGGAACTGTTTCTTTGGGAGTATTTTATTGCATTTTCCACATTTAACCGTCATCGTTGATTGATTAAATTTTATGTAAATGTATAATCAACAAGACTAATGTAGGGTTTTTGTCGGCAGCGACACCTGTATTCGGCAGGAGTAGTTAGATCCTAGTGGCTGTTGTTATGGTGCTTTAAATTAGAATTGATTATATGAATAGTTTCTATAGTATCCGCAAGATGGCACCTCCAAGAATCACTGTGTAATTTGTGAGATTTCTATTCCCCGCTAGATGGCGTGTTATTGTTGTTAAAATGGTTCTTCGTAACGATGAAGTTCAGCTACTCTCCGCCAATTTTAAGTAAGTCCAAAGTCCAAGTTGTAGTTTGAATAGGCTAACGGTTAGGTAAATTATTTGAGGGATTAAATCTCTGCACATCAATTACTTTCACTGACACTGCACACTGAATTAGGTTTAAAAACACATACGCAGAGTGTTTTGGTTCAATGTTGTTTTAAACACTCACTTTTCCGAATTCTTTACGGTTTTAAAGTCAGCATATAAGGTCCGCAAATATTATATCACTTTTGAGATACTATACTTCAGAAATATTGTCACCACCATTTTTCCGAACGTATTGAGTTTTAATGCTTCGATTT
Source organism: Scoparia ambigualis (assembly GCA_963921215.1). NCBI lineage: Eukaryota > Metazoa > Arthropoda > Insecta > Lepidoptera > Crambidae > Scoparia > Scoparia ambigualis. Next base: position 45,331,782 of record OY992503.1, on the reverse strand, counting down.
ACTGTATTTTCACTGATAAATATTGACTTTATGTATTTTTAACAAAATAAATACGCAACGGCGATGTTTACTAGGCAGACAGCGTCTACCCTCTTCTCAATGCCGTCCACCACCATCTCGAGACGGCACGGCCAGCAATGTTGTTCCTGACGGAGACGCAAATAATCCGCCCAGCTGACACCACCTACCTGAACTATCCCGGCTTTGTGCTTGAAGAATCCTTCAAAGCCAAAGCCGGAGTTTGCTTATTCGTTCGGGCGGATGTTTGCTGTCGCCGTCTGCGCTGTCTGGAGGACCCTTCCTTCTCCCTCCTAGTGGTACACGTCGACTTAGGCTCTCATTGCCGTGTCTACGTCTGCGTCTACCGATCCCATAACGGTGACATGGAGACAACTCGACTAATTGAACATCTTAGTCGGGTAGCAGATGATGCGCAGGAGCGGTTTCCATCGGCGGAACTGGTGTTTTTGGGGGACTTCAACGCCCACCATGAGTTGTGGTTAGGTTCCTTCCAAACAGACCATGCTGGTAGAACTGCCCACGCATTCGCTCTCACGCATGACCTGACGCAACTGGTGAACCATCCCACCAGGATCCCAGACATAGTTGGCCATGCGCCCTCCTTACTCGACCTTCTGCTGACGAGTCGCCCAGCTGGATACCGGGTGGAGATTCGAGCAATCCAACAATGCAATCCAACTTCTGCCAACCCTCGCTGCCACCACTGAGATGTCTTGACGGAACTTTAGCTCACAAGCCGCAGGAAAAGGTCGATCTCCTGGCCAAACTCTTTGCGGCTAACTCCCGGATCGATGACTGTGATGCACAGCCACCGTCAATTCCTCACTGTGGCCATACAATGTCTGATATTAAAATCAGGCAGTGTGATGTCCGTGCGGAAATGCAGTCAATCGATGTCCGGAAAGCTAACGGTCCTGATGGCATTCCAGCAATAGTTCTGAAAATGTGTGCAGCGGAGTTGTCCCTGTGTTAACGCGTCTGTACCGTCTCTCGCTCTCTTCGGGTTGTGTGCCGGAATCTTGGAGAGAAGCTAATGTGCAACCGATCCCTAAAAAAGGAGATCGGTCAGATCCGACTAATTACCGCCCTATAGCCGTAACTTCAGTGTTGTGTAAGATCCTAGAACGAATATTGAACAAACAGCTTATTCGATACCTAGAAGATCACTCCCTAATTCACGATCGTCAATATGGGTTTCGGCCAAAACGGTCAACGGGTGATCTTCTAGCGTACGTCACACATCTCTGGGGTGAGGCTATTGACAAGCGTGGCGAGTCACTGGCAGTTAGCCTTGACATAGCCAAGGCTTTTGATCGGGTCTGGCACAAAGCTCTTCTCTCCAAGCTCCCGGCATACGGTTTGCCCGCTCAGTTCTGTACCTGGATTGCCAGCTTCCTGCATGAGCGTAGAATCCGTGTCCTTTCGGGTGGATGCGCTTCGCGGTTCATGTCAGTGAACGCTGGTGTTCCTCAAGGCTCCGTTCTATCCCCCACGCTGTTCCTTCTGCATATCAATGACATGCTTCCTCTTGGAAATATTCATTGCTATGCTGATGATAGCACAGTGCATGGGGTATATAACGGGCACCCAACGGCTGGGCGGGTAGACACCGAAATGAAGCGAGCAAATCTTGTCATTGAGCTCGATCGGATGTTGGACCTCATTTCTAAATGGGGCTCCGATAATCTGGTGGAGTTCAATGCCAAGAAAACACAGGTGTGCGCGTTCACAGCAAAAAAGTCGCCATTCCTTCCCCTTCCCTCTCTTCAGGGTACATCTTTAGGCCTGCAGAGCAGTATTAACATGCTCGGTATGGATATCCGCTGCGATCTGAACCAAAAGGACTACATCGAAACCGTGATTAAAAATGCCTCACGTAAACTCGGTGTCCTGAACAAGGTGCGGCGATTCTTCACGCCTGATCAGTTGTGTCTATTATACAAGACACAGGTGCGGTCTTGCGTGGAGTATTGCTCTCACCTTTGGGATGGCTCCGCAAAGTACCTTCTCGATGCCTTGGACAGATTGCAGCGCCGCGCTGTGCGCATTATCGGCAATGCAGAGGTCACTAAAACTCTCGAGCCTTTGCAATTGCGTAGAGATATTGCGTCACTCAGCGTCTTTTACCGTTTATACCATGGCGAGTGCTCTGAAGAACTCTTTGACCTTATCCCTCCTTCTCCCTTCCTCCATAGGAGAACGCGTGCTGCTCTGCGGAGTCACCAATTTACAGTCTCTAACATTCCATCTCGCACAAAGAAATTTGGTGACTCGTTTCTTTGCCGCACTTCCAAAAGATGGAATAGTCTACCAGCACACGTACTCCCTCCTACCTATGACATAGGGTCCTTCAAATGAGGCGTGAAGAAGCACTTTGTGGGCCGGCAGAGTGAGGATGACTGATGCTACGTCTCTTACGCTGCACCAGTTGTCCTCGCGCCTGGACCTCATTTCCACTTAACATCAGGTGGAGTGGGGTCATTTCAAGTCAAGTCAAGTCTCGCAGTATGCAACGTTCTGTGCGGACGCGTCGATTAGTAAAAGTGTAAATCGGACACGTATCGCGGCGCGTGACGCCGCTCGAACAGTCACCATGAGCGACAAACTCGTGGTAAACGAGCTCCTCGCCTTCCTGCAACAGAAGCTGGACGTGATGGACGAAGTGAGTGCGGTGCAGATCTGCAAGTCCAGCTTCAGCGAGGAAGACGTATCTGCTGCCAAGAAACTTTTGTTTGGGTCACTGAACAAAAGCGACCGAATGGTGTCTCATCGGCGCGACGGGACACCGAAGAGCCTTCAGGAGATTATAACGCTGCTGAAAGAGACCGACCCTGACGACGTGCCAACGTTTGTGGCGAGGGACCTAAATAAGCTCCCTCCCGTCACGTTCGATCACGTCGACGTAACCAGCCTCCTGAAGGACATCGTGACCATGAAGGCGGGCTTGGCGGACGTGGTGCTGAAATACGAGGCATCACAGATCGCTGTGAGTGAGTTGCGCAAGGAGGTCGATAGTTTGCGCGCATCACTCGCAGTAACTAGGTCAGTCGTCGATGACTCAAACGTCAACACGCGGCGCGGTGCATTCGTCAATGCACCGCGGCTGAGTTTTGAGTCAGCATTCTCGACGCCAACCTCGTCGCCCGCACCGTGCAGCGCTGACGCAGTCGTGGCCCCCGCGCGGACGCCGGCTCGGTGCGCCCCGCAGTCGCCGGTGCCGGCTCCCCGCGCCCCGCAGCCGCCGGCCTCCCGTGCCGTGCAGCATGCTGACGCCGCGCCCCGCGCGCCGCCACCGCCGTCCCGCCCCGCGCCTTCGCCCGCGGTGCCGCACGTGACAGCTGTGCCTGAGCCTGTCACCAAACCAACGAAGCCCAGCCGTCGTGACTACGCCTCTGTTGCTGCATCCAACTTAACAGCTCAGAGAATGTCAGATCGTGACACCATGGATCTAGACGATGACGGTTTCGTCAAGGTCCAAAGGAAGAGGGCACGCCGTAACCGGCCGAATCAGAACCGTTGCGGCACCGCACTGACAGGGCCCCAGTTCCTGTTGCGCGCTGCGACGCCGACCACGCTGATGTACCTTTCGCGCCTGCACTACACCATCACCGTGCAGGATGTGATAGAGTACATCAAGACGAAGACCAACTTCCTTCTGAGGGTGGAACCGCTGGAGTCGCGACACAATGTCAGTTTCAAGGCAGTTGTGGTGCGAGTCCCGACTGCCATGCTGGACACTTTTATGAAGGAAGACTTCTGCCCGAAGGGCGTGATGTACCGGCGTTTCCGCGGGAGATTACCCACCAACACCACCGGAGCAGCACAAGCCAGTGCTAAATACTAACATAGTTATAAGTTATATTTACTAACAACAATTGTTTATTTTGTATGTATGTTAGTCTGTAAGGTATATATTATATGGGCCTCATTGTATTTTTTACCATCTATACATTGTATGTTGCCTGAATTAAATTAAATTATTATTATTATATTATTATTTGCCGGGCTTAGTATAAAAAAAAAAAAAAAACTATCGCGTGCACCGTCTGCACCAGCTCGCAGTCCTCTACGTACCCCTCCGATTCGGAGTCAAGCAGCACCGGCTTCCCAGCCAATCTCCTGCTCGACCGTCTTCCCTCCTTGCTCCGCGAACCCTTCCGCCCGTCGCCAGGCCCACCACCCACGGCATACCTTGTACAAGGCTCTGCCGTGGCGTCAGAAGATTTGGGTTTTTTCGTATCCATGACTGTTCCCACGAGTATGGGGCAAAAGAGGACCACCCGCGCAGAGGCCCCTGTACGCGGGCTACCCTATGTACTCTTGGGGTCGGGAGGTGCCAAGAGGTTGGTGACGGGTTTTCTCTCGGGGTGCTTTTATAGACTACCCTTGTCGTGGCGGGCCGGTGAAGGCAGGCCCTCGGTCCCCTCCCCAACAGCTCCCTCACAGACGCCTCGAGTGGACTCATCGCTGCCAGTTCGGGGATTACGATGCTCAGGGGCTGGCGTGAGACCCCTGGTACACCCCTTTCGGGGTGCTCCCCATGCCCCCCATGGTCGCTAGGTGGGTGGACTGTTTGCCGCCCACCAACCCGTCCGAAAGACGGGCGCCCGTCGCCGCGTGCCCCAACGACGAAGCCTTTGCATGAAACGACACCCAGAAGGGGTGCCGAGAAAGCTCCCCTCAAAGCCGCTCAGAAGGTGCGGCGAGTGTGCGGCCCAAAGTGAGCACGCACGTGGAGATCCCCCCCGCGGATCCAAGTGACCCGCTGTGCGGTCCAGAAGGGACGCGCTTTGAAGGGGGTGTGGGCCCAGAAGGGGCACCGCCTACTTTATTCGACGCCCAGAAGGGGCGCCGACAAGGTCCCCCCCGCAGGTCCGAGTGACCCGCTGTGCGATCCAGAAGGGACGCGCGTTGAAGGGGGTGCAATGCCCAGAGGGGGCACCGCCTACATTATTCGACGCCCAGAAGAGGCGCCACGGATTTGCATAAAGCCCCTTGTCCCACGCTGAACGTGGGCCGAGAGGCCTTACCCCAGGTTGCACCACGAGGAGGTTCCCAAATTTGCACCCCGATAGTCCTGGCCTGGCTCAATACACCGCCTCACCGTCTTCAACCCCTTGAAGCCAACAGGGTAGTCAGGTAGGCGACACGTACCTTCCGAGCTCAACCCGGCAGATTGCGGAAGCAGAGGGATGTCTGCGCAATCCCTGTCAGCCCACGACCTGTGGTGGTCTCCCACGTGGCTTAGACAGCCTTGTGAGTCTTGGCCTGCGATGCCCTTAGCTCTGGGCCATCACGCTCTGCCCGGCCTTAAGCCCAAACACGTCCCGTCACTGGTCACAGTGCTCGGTCTTGACTTTGACCTGCTCACTCGGTTCAGTTCACTAGACAAAACTTTCTTGCCTCGAAGGTTTATGCTATCGTCTACACAAACGCGATTCTTCTTATTCGTGATTCTCATACAATATGGATTCCACACAACTGCAGTTTACTACATTCGTGATTCTAAACAGCCGTTGTTTTAACACAATCGGGATTCTTCCTATTCGTGATTCTACACAAAATAGATTCATCGCAACTGAAGTTTACTACATTCGTGATTCTACACAGCCGTTGTTTTAACACAATCGGGATTCTTCCTATTCGTAATTTTACACAATATGGGTTCATCGCAACTGCAGTTTACTACATTCGAAATTCCACTCAATTTTATTTTAACGCAATTATAGAATTTTTTGGGGTTTAAAGTTACTCGCGTCTGTAGGTTTACCCTTGAGACCCTACACGTGACCCCTGGGTGGTGCTAAATAAGTGACACTGACTGAGTGGTAGAGCCACGCTGCTGCGTTGCAGCTCACATTGGGCCGGCTCGCACGACGTAATAAAAAAAAACGTTAAAATTTTAATTGGCGTTAAAACCCACCAATCGCATTGGGCTAGCGTATTGGGTAATGACCCAATATCCCCATGTGCTATTGTCCACGTGGGAGGCCTGTGCCCAGCAGTGGGACGTTAATAGGGTGATGATGATGATGATACAGAGATAGTATAAATTTATTGATTACAATGAAAAAATAACAACTGAGTGAAATTACGAATGTAGTAAACTGCAGTTGCGATGAACCCATATTGTGTAGAATTACGAATAGGAAGAATCCTGATTGTGTTAAAACAACGGCTGTGTAGAATCACGAATGTAGTAAACTTCAGTTGCGATGAACCTATATTGTGTAGAATCACGAATAGGAAGAATCCCGATTGTGTTAAAACAACGGCTGTGTAGAATCACGAATGTAGTAAACTGCAGTTGTGTGGAATCCATATTGTGTGGGAATCACGAATAGGAAGAATCGCGTTTGTGTAGACGATAGCATAAACCCATCGAATAATGACACGATTGCGCACAAGCTTGCTGGTCAGCACATTACTTGTCAATAGTCAATAGTCAAAATATATTTATTCAATAAACTCAATTAATAAGTACTTTGAAACGTCCGAATATTTTTTAACCTACCACCCATTCAGGACATCATTTTTTAACTGTGGCAAAGAACGGGCGCAAGAAACCACAGCGCACAGAAGCAACGACATTTACAAAAAATATATATATTATATGTCGTTACCAGGTCACAAAATACAAAATATGAATTTGAATGTAAATAGTTTAATTAAATTTGGTGCTCTATATAAATTAATTACAGGCAATTAAAAATAGCTGTTGGAGTAAGTACTTGGAGCATTTCAGACCCAAGCTGTTTTGTCTTCTGTATAATCTGACACTTTATAATAAGCTTTTTTATAAAGCTTTTCTTTGATTTTGATTTTTAATTTATCAAGATCTAATTTCTAAATATCATTTGGTACTTTGTTGTATAATCGTACACACAGACCCTTAAAAGAATTATTTATTTTATGGAGCCTAGTATAAGGCACTGCTAATTTGTTCCTACTTCTAGTATTTAATTTGTGAATATCACTGTTTTTTGAAAACATTTCACTATTTTTATGAACATACACAAGATTTTCATAGATATATTGTGATGCAACTGTCATTATACTTATATCCTTAAATCTCTCTCTGAGAGAGTCACCAGCCTGTAGGTTATATATTGCTCGAATAGCCCTCTTCTGCAGCACAAAAATAGTTTGAATGTCGGCAGCATTTCCACACAGTAAAATGGCGTACGACGACATTACACTATGAAAGTAACTGAAATAAACTAATCTAGCTGTATCAACGTCAGTTAACTGACGGATCTTCATTACTGCATAAGCCGCAGAGCTAAGTCTATTCGACAACTTAGCTATATGTGGGCCCCACTGAAGGTTGGCATCCAACGTGATGCCTAAAAACACAGTGGTGTCCACAGGATTCACATTCTTATCTTTAATTTGTACACTAGTTATTACCTGCTTAACATTAGGCAATACAAATCTTACACATTTGGTTTTTCCCTCGTTTAATAGCAGGTTATTAACACTAAACCAGTGAACAATCTTTGAGACCGCATTATTCACATCGTCATAATTTGGGTGTCGTCGTTTCACTTTGAATAAAAGTGAAGTATTATCAGCAAACAATACTATCTCATGACTGTCTTTTACAAAATAAGGTAAGTCATTAATATAAACCAAAAACAAGAATGGACCAAGTATTGAACCCTGCGGAACTCCCATTTTTACCACTGATCCCGGAGATCTTTTACCGTTAATGTCGACCTTTTGAATCCTGTTACTCAAGTATGAGATTAGAAGGCTCAAAGAAGCATCCCTAATTCCATAGTGGTTAAGATTCCTGACCAAAGTTTCATGTAAAACACAAACAAAAGCCTTGGATAAATCACAGAATACCCCTAGGGCATCCTGTGATTCCTCCCAGGTATCAAATATTTGGATTAAAAGCTCAACACCGGCGTCAGTTGTAGAGCGACCCCTAGTAAAACCATATTGTTTACAATGTAAAAGTTTATTTTTATAAAAATAAATTTGCATTTGGTCTAGCATTAACTATTCAAAATTTTACTAAATGTGGGTAGCACAGAAATAGGTCTAAAATTAGAGGTGTCAGAAGTGCTACCTGATTTAAATAATGGAATTATTTTACTATATTTCATGAGGTCATGAAAAACACCACAGTCAATGCATTCATTAAATATGCAAGCTAAAACTGGAGCTATTGTCATAATTACTGATTTAGCGACGTCCACGGAATTACCCCAAAGATCAGCAGTTTTCTTTTTATTGAGAGTGTTAAATGTTTTTATTATATCTATAACACAAATTTTTTGAAAACTGAAATTACTTTCACAATCTTTAACATTCTCCTTCACAACAGATTCAGCTACAGTGGGGGAGGAAATCAAGGCTTTTGTAGTTGAAACTGGAATGTCAGTAAAAAACCTCTCAAATGCTGCAGCAACATCAGCATCAGAAGTCAAGGTTTTATTATCACAATTTAAATTGTACTCATTATTACGACTTTTGACCTTTCCTGTTTCACTATTTATAATATTCCATGTCATTTTTATTTTGTCATTACTATTCTTAATCTTAGAACTCAGATAGTTTGCCTTGGCTAATCGACATACTCTTTTGAATAACTTTGAATAATTTTTAACATATAATTTGAAGTCATCACTGGTGTTATAGTAGTTGCGTCCACCATAAAGTTCATAAAGGCGTTTCCTACTTCTGTGAATACCAATTGTAGCCCATTCATTAAAAGTTACAGTACCACTAACTGAGATCTTTTTTGGAACAAAACTTTTATTAAATTCTGAACAATAAATGTTAAAAAAATTATTATAAAAGACATTAGGGTTGTCATTGTATTCTAAATAATTTAATTTTGTATCTAGATTGCTTTTAAAGCGTTCCAGCCGATCTGCAGTTTTTGGTACAACAGTGATATTCTTTTTCATCACTTGTTTACGCTGGTGTGGAAAGCTGACCATTTGGCCACAATGATCAGAGTCCAGGTTAATAATAATTTGCTTAGCTAGTGGTTTTACATTTGTATATATGTTATCAATACAGGTGGCCGAAGTGGCAGTTATTCTTGTCGGCTCCAAAAATAAATGATTTAAGTTGTATGATAGAAATTGTTTTTTAATTTTAGTTGACATTGTGGAATTTTCTAACAAATTAATATTAAAATCCGGCAAACAATTATTGTTTTACCTACATTACGTACTTTATGTAATGCCTCATCCATAACTTTTTCGAAAAAATCATATGATGCTGAAGGAGGTCTGTACACACTTAATACAACAAACTGCTCCAACTCCACACAAGCTATTTCTATTGTTCGCTCAACCGAGAGGCTCACTATGTCTTTGCGTTCCTTTAATTTAAACTTTTTACTAACAATAATTAAGGAGCCACCATGTATTGCATTTCCTCGACTGAACGAACTTCCTACCAAATGATTCTTAAAATTGAACATGAACTGATGGTCTTTAAGCCAGTGTTCCGTTATGCAAAGAATATCAATTTTATTACAGTTCATGAACAATTCAATCTCCAAATCTTTGCCCATCATTCCTTGGATGTTCTGGTGGACAATGTTTAAAGATTGTACATTTTTTAAATTTAATGATTGACATGGGTTTTTGCTAAAGCTATTTTTACATTCATTTAATTTCATTTTATTAACAAACATTTCGCAAGAGTTTTCCTTTTTTGTCATATAATTTAATTTAAATAATTAATTGGAATGTCAGTAGAAACACTACTGACGTCTATGTCAAATATACATTGCTCAATAGAAGCAACTTGTTTAGCCAAGTTTTTGGCTGACGTTTGAATACAATAGGATAGCGATAAAGCTATTTGTCGCTTAAAATAATTTGGCAGATAATAACTATCTCTTGTCAAATAAAAAATACTGACATAATTGTTAGTGTCAATTAAATGCATTATGTCATTTTTGCAAAATAAATGTAATGTCAGGTTAAGCTTATGTCTAATAGAATTTTCCTCTTGTGGCAAACTACTACAATAGGGTAATTGTAAACAATATAATTTTCTTTACAATTAACTTATTCAAACACACTAAACATTTTATAAGGCTTGTTTTGTTCAGATTACCTCTATTACCAACAAATAATAATAAGGTGCTATTGGGGTTATATTTATGTTCTACAACTTTTTTCAAAATATGTTGATAAGAAGCACCCGGTATACAATAATTGATAACTGAATGTCCCAAGTCAAATAACAACCGACCCATGTTTTTACCAAATTCATCACTAAATATTACCAAGTCACTATTACAATCTGTCTTACATGGAATCTGGTTGGTTGGTATAAGTTGGTATAAGTTGTGGTACATTTTTAATTGTGCACTGAGTAAGGGAACCTTTGGAAGAAACATCAATCAATTCGACAGAGGAAGCATCACATGGGATTGATGAACGGCTTGGTAACTGTTTACATTTACAATTACTTGTGAGTGAATCAATTCCTTCATTGTTACCATTACACAGGACTACCAGTTCATCAATGGCCAACATGTGTTCTTTTATTTGACCTTGTGAAAGATTATATTGCTTAGTAATAGATATAAGCGAGTCCTCTAGGTGTGCAATTTTAGTTTGTAGAATTTGTGTATCATTTTTATATTTTAAATTTTTATTGTGTAGTTGTGACGAGTATATCTAATTTGTCAATTAAGTACAATCTTTCTCTATTTAATTTTACATTTAAAAAAAAAATTGTGCTTCTTAACTAATTTTTGCGTTTTCTTAATGTACTTATTTATCGTAATATATTTTTTTAGTTTATTTTTGCTACAGCCAGCAACCTTCACTGAGTGGTTGCTATTTTTATTTTCCTTACATGTAAGATCTATAGTGACAGTGGGCTGACTGCTAGCTGTCGCAGAAACCATGGAGGGGGCACAGACTACCAACTCATCGAACAAGCTTTGATTTAATGAGGCAGTCTTATTAGGTTTAGATGTTTCCAATAAACTAATTTTATTATTGGCCTCATGCAATTGTTTTTTCAACTCATCTATGCAGTTCAGAGCCTGGTCATACTCTGAACTACATTGGTCGAACCTGTCCACAATGTTTTGGAGCCTGTCCCGGGCATCAATAGCATCGATATAACGGTCATTTAACTGTACCAACTCATTTTTTAACTTTTGATGCCTGTCTAATGATTCCAAAAGTTCCCTTTCGTTGTCATCTCGCTCTCTGTTTAGTTGATCACACAACTCTTTCGAAGCCTTCAATTCATTTAATGTCAGTTGGAGTTTGGACTCCTCCTGACGAAACAAGGCCTTGCGAGTCATCATTATAGGAAAACTTAAAAATTGAACCGTATAAAAGAGAAATACAAATTTTTAAATACTATGTAGGTTACAAGTAAACAGCTGTCCGAGTAGTCGCGTAACCAACAAACAGAGGTTATGTTTACGTATGTTAATCGCAACTAAAGTGGTTGTAATTAAACAAGATACGTATAATAAATAACAAATCGTCAATTTATGCAAATTTATAAGATTTTAAGTGAAATAAGGGTAGGTACCTTAAAGATGACAACGGTTCACTTACATGCCGGTAACTGTCACTAAACAATTTTACTTAAATTTTTGATTTTGCACATGAAATACACTAAAAGCGAAACGCTCACCACTAAAACACAACTTAACTTAATGATTGAATTGGATAATGGGCGTAAATTAAGTAAATAATAAATTAAATTTCAAATTTTACACAGGAGACATTCAGATCAGCTGTTTACAAAAGTGTTGCCACAGAAGAAAAAAGAAGAGGTTGGTTATTGAACGTCCCTAAGGGACCATGGTTCGGTGCATTACATGAGATCAACATAAAATCAACTAAGCAACTTTTATAACTCGTAGTTGGCGAACAGCAACTCACATTCAAAGAATTCTCTACACTTTTAGCACGAATCGAAGCTGTCCTTAACTCTAGACCTCTCTGCCCACTTTCGTCTGATCCTTCAGACTTTGAGCCGCTTACAGCCGGACATTTCATTATAGGCCGCCCACTAACGGCCCTTCCCGAACTATCCGTGGAAGCCGATCTCCACAAGTAGGCGATTCCAGATGGTATAGGCCCTTTCCCAGCGCTTCTGGACGCGGTGGACCCAGTCCTACCTCCACACACTCCAAACCCGCTCCAAATGGTTGTCCCCATCCTCCCCTCCCCGAGTTGGCGAGCTCGTCCTCATCAAGGAGGACAACCTGCCTGCCCTTCAATGGAGACTGGGGCGCATTCCTCGCACCCTGCCTGGGAAGGATGGCGTCGTGCGGGTGGTGGACCTGGACACCGCCAATGAACACCTCCGGAGGCCTGTGTTCAAGATTGCCAGGCTCCCTCTGGATGAGCCCACCCTGGGCCCCGGAGGATGTACGCGCCCTGAGCGCGACGTCTCATTCTAGTCGTATTTAAATACGCCTAGCGCCACCTAGCGAGGTGTCGCGAAGTTGGCGCGCGGCAGGTGAAACCGGACGCGCGCCCGCGTCAGTCTGTCTGCTAGCGACCGCGAGACGCCCACAGATATACGCGCCCTGATATTGCCGTGGACTGCTTATATATAGTGACTCTGTGCCCTTTAATGATACTGCCTGTGAAGATAGTGCCTGTGATTATGTGAAGTGACTGTGTGCTGAGCCGTGATCGTGAAGTCCACTTCATCGCCCTGCCCGTGCTTTGCCCAGTTCGTCTCCCGGTATATGCGATCCCGTCCAGCCTGCTCCCGGTAAGTCCCTTCTCTGCTGTATTTGGCGGTGTCCTCTGACCCGCGGATACAATGTATTCCTTTAGCATTATCCCATAAATCCGTGCTATTTGCAGGTGACGTATCCGTTATTGCGACATCTAATAAAAATCGTGATGATACTGTATTTGCAGTTAAAATTAATAATACAATAAAACGCATTGCTTCTTGGCATGTAAGAAATAACTTCAAAATGAACACGAACAAAACTAATTACATTATTTTATAAACATACAGTGTTAAAACGATAGTTCAAACATTCACTGGTGACACGAAACCTGAAGCAAAAACTGACTATGCCTCTTTTTTGGGAAAAGTTTAAATAATTAACGCTGCCTTCTCTGTACATATTAGAATCATGCATTTTTGTAAGACGCTATGTGCACCTTTTTAACTCTGCAAAACAAATATTATCCATGTTCAGAAGTTGTAACAGATTGGTCCTATCCCACTTTCCAAAAACAGCACTTTTTGTAAAAAGCTGTCTTTGTATGACACTCAAACTTTATAATAAATAGGTAAAAAAAAAATCTTTATTGAAGAACTTATTTTACAATATATCCAGAATACTAAACATACTATATAATGTCAAAAATACACAAGTGCCTGAACTAGGATTATCCTATTTCCTAGGCAAAAGTATAGGACTTACTAAATGCGTAAATTAGCAATGCAAAATACATTTTAATCTTTGAGATCGCATTATTCACATCATCATAATTTGGGTGTCGTCGTTTCACTTTGAATAAAAGTGAAGTATCATCAGCAAACAATACTATCTCATGGCTGTCTTTTACAAAACAAGGTAAGTCATAAATATAAACCAAAAACAAGAATGGACCAAGTATTGAACCCTGCAGAACTCCCTTTTTAACCACTGATCCCGGAGATCTTTTACCGTTAATATCGACCTGTTGAATCCTGTTACTCAAGTATGAGATTAGAAGGCTCAAAGAAGCATCCCTAATTCCATAGTGGTTAAGCTTCCTGACCAAAGTTTCATTTAAAACACAATCAAAAGCCTTGGATAAATCATAAAATACCCCTAGTCCATCCTGTGATGCCTCCCAGGTATCAAATATTTGGATTAAAAGCTCAACACCGGCTTTGTAGAGCCACCCCTAGTAAAACCATACTGTTTAGAAAGAAAGAAAGAATAAAAGTTTATTTGGCATAAATATACAACAACTAGACAATACACAGAATAAAAATACAGATACAAAAACATGCCAAATAGGTCCCCGCTCAGCCTAAGCCGAAGCACAAGTGCCACGACGCTGGTATTCTGCGGATACCATTTATAAAAATATAAATAAAATAAAAATAAACAGATGGTGTCCGGCCATACACTCACAACAAATTGCTATCTTTTGTGCATACAGCTACACTAACAACATTAATGAATCTTAACAAAATAAATCAGATTAAAACCCTGCCATAGATGAGTAATACTTAGTAACAATAATTACCACTATAAAGAATGCAGTCCAAACATCCACAAAATTCACAACAACAACACAACACAATTATACATAAAAATCCAATATAATTAATACATCAATGTCATTCGGCTTTCTGTGTGTTTAGCAAATGCTTCCTGTACCTAATTTTAAAGGAGCCAATACTCAGACTATGTCGTATAGGTGGAGGAATGTTGTTCCAGCACTTAGAAGCCGAATATCGAAAACTGCCACGAAAAGCAGCAGTCTTAAAAGTTGGACAAATTAATCGGTCATTTATTCGTTGGCGTTGAGTAAATTGTAACTTTCCATATAAATATGGTGGACTTTTATCTTTTATTACACCAAAGAGCAAACTTGCAAAATGTAACCTACGTCGAGTTTCCATATTCATGAGGTTATTGTTGTTTAAATATGGAGTTATATGAGATCTTGGAGGTACAGGGAAACAGAATCTGACGCAAGAGTTTTGGAGGCGTTGTACCACTCTTTTAGTGCGAGCTAGTAAACACGTACCCAACACTGAATCAGCATAGTTTAATTTTGATAGGATCAGTGTCTCGCACAGGTAAATTCTTGTCTCCACACTCAAGTACTGCCGCACCTGATACAACACTCTCAGTCTGTAATAGCACTGCTGGACAACATCGCTTACATGCTTTTCAAATCTTAAACTACCATCCATACAGACCCCAAGATTTCTAGCTTCCTCAACCTGCTCAATATTAACATTATTAATTTTTATTTCAGGCGCACAACTGATAATCCGACTGACTTGAGTCTTAGAGCCCAGGATCAAAAACTTGGTCTTGACTGGGTTTAACACCAAACCATTTGCTTCCGACCATTCAACTATGTGTTTAAGGTCCCGATTTATCTTATGCGTGGCTTCTTCAGTTTCAGATGGCTTAAAAGATATGTGCAACTGGAGGTCATCTGCATAAAGATGATGATCTGTGTGCGTAATTACTTTAGGCAAGTCAGCAGTGTACACAATGAAGAGCACAGGTCCCAGTATCGAGCCTTGTGGAACGCCTTTACTTACTGGAGATGCGGCAGATACTTTTCTTATTCCACTGCTGGAAATGACTTCTACCTGTTGCGTGCGATTATTTAAGTAACTAGAAAACCACCGAAGTGCAAGATCATCAAAGCCGTAGTACCTAAGTTTAGCAACAAGCAACTCAGTGTTAATCATGTCGAATGCCCTAGAGTAGTCCAACAGTACCAAGATCGAACCCCTTCCCGCATCTTGCCCCCCCAATACATTATCCACAACATCAAGCAATGCAGTTGTTGTACTCCTACCCCGTCTAAATCCTGATTGTTTGTCAGGTAAAATGTTATTTTCGTGTAGGTATTCATTGATTTGTATACACACCGCCTTTTCTAATATCTTTGACATAAATGGTAGTATGCTAACTGGCCTAAGATCATTTAGACGTGTTGGACTACTTGCTTTTGGTAGCGGCTTGATCTTTGCCTGTTTCCATAGCTCTGGGTAAGTGCCCGTTTCAAGAGATTTGTTTACAATATCAGTAATGACCTGCAGTGTTCGTGGCAAAGTTAAAAGAATCATGTTTAGGGATATCTCATCCACCCCTTGTGAATTTGTATTGATATTTTTTATAATTTTAAATACTAAATCTGCGTCTACATGCTTAAATGAAAACACTGAATCACTAAAACAATGTGAAGAAAAGTGTGCCAGATGGGCAACATCAATATGATCATCACCGGGGACCTTCAAAAAATGATCGTTAATGCGGTCTGGGTCACTAATGTTTTCTGGCAAGTCTGCAAGTGTTGACTTAAAATCGACAACATTTCGCTTTATATTTTTCCAGAGTGCCCTAGGGTCTTTCAAGTTTTTATTTATAAAGTACTGGTAATACGCTGATTTTTCACGATATAAAGCTGCGTTCACTAACTGTTTAAGTTCTTTATAGTATTTATGATCACTTTCAAGCTTTGTTTGACGACTCTTAGTCTGAGCTCTATCCCTCAAAGTCATCATGTCTCTAATGGTTTCTGTTATCCATGGATAACGTTGCTTTCGCAAATAAATCTTTTTTAATGGTGCATGAAGATCAAACAACTCCTTAATTTGAGCGTTAAATGCATTGACAGAGTCGTTTACGCTGTCGCAAATAAGTCGTTCCCAGGTTATATTATTTACATGTACATTAAACAAATCCATATCTATGTCCTTCAACGGTCTGTAGGCAATCCAGCGAGGTTCTGTCCTAGGTTTCCTTACATTCACTTCATAAGAAATGAGTGCATGAGCACTAAGATCAGGTACATAGTCCACAGTTAACTTGGTGACTCTGATGGTACTGCAAACCAGATCCAAAAGCGTTTCTGAGTGATCGGTGAAATGCGTTGGCTCTGTTACATATTGCTCCAGATTCACACTCCTTATGAAATCCAAAAACTTTATCGTATTCGATTCATGAGCTCGTAGCATATCAATGTTAAAATCTCCCGCTACAATAATTTGGTTGAATAAAGAGAAACTTGCCATTGACTCCGCCATAGCATCCAAGACCGTATCTACACAAAGCCAGGGCGGTCGGTACACAGTACCTATTGCAACTTTAACACCGTTCAGCCTGACACCGAGCCACATCTGCTCTACGGAGGGACAGACTGGATGATCAAGGACGCGGGCACGGAGTCCTCTTTTAAGATAGAAGCCTACGCCCCCTCCGCGTGATCGTATTGCCGCAGGACGAGGCTTGTGCAGCAGTCTGTAGCCAGGCACAGCAGGTGCTCGCCTCTCCTCGCCGACCCTGAGCCATGTCTCATTAATTGCCATTATGTCCACATCATGTCGTTCCATGGCTACCAAAAACTCGTCGTGACGGGTACCTAACGAGCCGGGATTAAGAAGTCCCAGCGATAACCTTTTATGAATTACAAAACGCAAAATAAATGTGTGCAATATATGAATATACTTGCAATTATTAAGATGTTTCCTTAGAATAGTTATATGGCGGAAGTCTAGATAATACAATGTAAAAGATTACAAGTTTACAATGTAAAAGATTATTTCCATAAAAATGAATTTGCATTTGGTCTAGCATCAACTTTTCAAAAATTTTACTAAATGTGGGTAGCACAGAAATAGGTCTCAAATTAGAGGGGTCAGAAGTGCTACCTGATTTAAATAATGGAATTATTTTACTATATTTCATGAGGTCAGGAAAAACACAGTCAATGCATTTATTAAATATACAAGCTAAAACTGGAGCAATTGTCATAATTACAGATTTAGCGACGTCCACGGATTTACCCCACAGATCAGCAGTTTTCTTTTTATTGAGAGTGTTGAATGTTTTTATTATATCTATAACACAAATTTTTTGAAAACAAAAATTACTTTCACAATCTTTAACATTCTCCTTCACAACAGATTCAGCTACAGTGGGGGAGGAAATCAAGGCTTTTGTAGTTGAAACTGGAATGTCAGTAAAAAACCTCTCAAATGCTGCAGCAACATCAGCATCAGAAGTCAAGGTTTTATTACCACAATTTAAATTGTACTCATTATTACGACTTTTGACCTTTCCTGTTTCACTATTTATAATATTCCATGTCATTTTTATTTTGTTATTACTATTCTTAATCTTAGAATGCCTTGGCTAATCGGCATACTCTTTTGAATAACTTTGAATAAGTTTTAACATATAATTTGAAGTCGTCGCTGGTGCAAAAGTTGCGTTAACCTAAAGTTCATAAAGGCGTTTCCTACTTTTGTGAATACCAATTGTAGCCCATTCTCGTTTCATTCACGTCCGAATAGCTAATCGACATAGATGCCCACACGAATTTATTTTAAATATTTATCTTTTGAACGTTCTAAAATAATATCTGTTCCTATTGATATTGTGATTGATTTTGAGTGTCAGCTGTGGCGGTGCTTAGGCTACTTGGAACATTGCATAGCTGCGGAAGACTTGTGAATCTAATTCAAGTTACGTTTAGGCTGTTTACTTATCTCGCACGTAGTATACGCAAAAGTTTGAGATAATGAATCGCACACCAACATAAGGCCAGTCTTTAATGTACTCTTCTCAACCAAATCTTCATACCGAAGCATATGACAATGAAGTAATAAGAAATGTCAACATAAGGAAAAGAAAAAATCCTGATTTTGACGAAATTATGGATCTTAAAGATACCCTAATAAGTCACAGTTCGGATTATTTTTTAATTTTTGAATCAAATTGTACAATTAACGAACTTTATATAAGAAGTAATTAATTAGTCAACTTTTACAAAGGCGACATTAACAAGTTGATAATCTATTCAGATAAATATATATATAAGTTATTGAGTAGTATAACGAATATAGAAAAGCAAAAACGTAAAATATACTTCTAGTCTTTATAAACAACAAGAAATTTAATATAGATGTTTTTAATTATCTTCAGTCTCTGAAAAAATGTTGCTACTCCATCGAAGAGAAACTGTGTTTTGCTAAATATACAATCAGAAACTAAAACGATTACGAATAAACCAAATGAAATGAGTTTATTACAATAATTAGCTTATGCATATAATATGAATAGTTCTGCGTCTAAAGATGATAATAACGAAACGAAAAAATTAAATTTAAAAAAAACTAAATTTTTAGCATTAACCAATAATACTCCAGTGATCTTAGTTATTTGTGTTCATAATACATGTTATATGGGTAGTTCACATCCTATTGAAACTGAAATGTATTCATTAGCTAGCCTAAATAATGTAGTAACTGACGGCCACTTAAAGTTTAATATAGCACACGAACAACTTGATCTATTAAATGTGACATCTGATTTATCCAGAAATGGCAATGATATGCACATTGGAGTCAGTGAGCAAGCTAATTTAGCTCTTAATAGCCCGCTTACTCTAAAAAGTATTGTACTAGACCGGATTAGAAGCTCAACCGAAAGAGATATGACACCTGAAATTAGAAACCAAGCCGTTCCTACTGGCGTCTGACCAAAGTCGTGCAATCCAACTTCTGCTAACTCTCGCTGCCACCACTGGGATGTACTGACGGAACTATAGCTCACAAACAGTGGAAACGGTCGATCTCCTGACCAAACTCTTTGCGGCTAACTCCCGATTCGATGACTGTAATGCACAGTCACCTTCAATTCCTCACTGTGGCCACACAATGTCTAATTTTAAAATCAGGCAGTTTGATGTCTGTGCGGAGCTGCAGTTCGGACATCGATTGTCCAAAAAGCTAAAAGTCCTGAAGGCATTCCAGCAATATATTTCCCCCGTGTGGTAAGAATTGCACCACCCCCTCCCCTGTATCTTAGCGGGTGTCGTAAGAGGCGACTAAAGGGATTTTGCTGGTGGGAGAGTTTTGCTCGTCCGGCGCTACCACCATGCGGACTCGTAAAACCCGCCAAGTGTTCGGTGCTCGACACAGGACGCGTTCCGGGTTCAGAGCCATAATACCGGAGCTTGGGGAGGTGCGGTGGTGGCAGGGTCAAGGTCCGGTGGGAGTCTTTGTGGACGCATTGTTCGGTTGACGTGGGTCGATTCGCCGGCCAGGGAGACCCGTAGAAACGGTGGTGCCGCTGGCCGCCCGCGGCATAGTACAGGAGCCTAACTAGGGCTAACCACCCTAGGAGGCTGCTCCACCAGGTCGCGCATAATCCCGAAGTGGCTCGTCGTGCCGGTTGGTGACCGGATTGGTGGGACCCGGCGACTACTTTCGGGGGGGTACGGGGGCCCTTCCGTCCGGCGGGTCGACTAACGTCTTACCGAACAACTACATGCACCAGTTCATGTTAGTCTCCCACACTTTGTCTTTTTCCCCTTGCCACCACAACATCTCCTTTTACTCACGCCCCCATCCAACCACCATGTCAGTGTCTAAAAACAATGCAGGTCAGACAGCGGCATCCCACTTCCCCACCACCAAGTCGCTTTTTGAGGTGGAGTTCACTAACATCCGTGGACTCCATTCAAACCTCAACGCCGTACACCAACACCTTGAGACGGCCCGGCCTGCATTGCTCTTTCTAACGCAGACACAGACCCGCCGTCCTGCCGACATTACATACGAGTATCTGCACTACCCCGGCTACGTGCTTGAGGAATGCTTCCTCGCGAAAGCCGGAGTATGCCTTTTCGTCTGGACGGACGTTTGCTGTCGACGTTTGCGCTGCTTGGAGGATCCTCCATCCTATGGGTACACGTGGATCTTGGTTCCGAGAGCCATGTCTACGCTTGCCTGTACCGTTCCCACTCCGGAGACCACGAGACAACTCGGCTATTCGATTACCTGAGCCAAGCAGTTGACGACGTACAGGAGCGGTTTCCGTCCGCCGATGTGGTACTTTTGGGAGATTTTAATGCCCACCATGAGACCTGGTTGGGCTCTTCCAAAACAGATCACGCAGGCCGAACTGCCCACGCATTCGCTCTCACGCATGATCTGACTCAACTGGTTCTCCAGCCCACCAGGATTCCAGATATATCGGGTCAAGCGCCTTCCCTGCTAGACTTACTGGTGACGAGTCGACCAGCCGGGTACAGAGTGTCGATAAGTGCTCCGTTGGGCACTTCTGACCATTTCCTGGTTGGTGCCACCGTACTGCGCCGTAAAAGCTCTCCCTCAGTGGAGTCTAAACGGCGTTTATGGCACTACTCGTCGGCAGATTGGGATGGTATGCGCGACCATTTTGTGTCAATCCCGTGGGGCCAGCGCTGCTTTGTGGGTAGGGACCCATCGGAGAGTGCCTCTGCTGTCGCTGACGAGGTCATGTTGGGGATGGAATATTACATTCCCTACACTGATGTCGTCAGCGGAAGTAAGGCGCGCCCTTGGTTCAATCGCGAATGCACCAAAGCTGTTGAACTTAAACAGGTGGCGTATCGCGCTTGAACCAAGGCTCCCACGCTCAACGATCGTAATATCTCTTCCCTCAAGGTAGACTTCAACAAGGCTACCAAAGTCTGCAAGAGAGCTCTCTCGAGAGCGAATGCCCAGCGCGTTGCTCGCGTTGGCCAAGAGCTGTTGTCGCACCCAACGGGTAGCCGAAGTTATTGGCGACTGGCCAAAGCGGTGCAAGCCAACTTTTGCGCGCCTTCTCTGCCCCCACTGCGGTACCCTAATGGCTCGTTGGCCCATCGGCTGCTAGACAAGGCTAACCTCTTAGCGAAGCTCTTTGCGGCGAATTCGCGTGTCGATGACTGCGGCGCGGAACCACCTACCATCCCTCACTGTGGTTCCTCAATGCCTGACGTCTAAATGTGACAACGTGACATCCGTGCCGTGCTGCAGTCACTTGATGTGCGGAAGGCTATCGGTCCTGACGGTATACCAGCAGTCGTCCTTAAAAAATGTGCTCTCGAGTTGTCTCCAGTACAGACACGCCTATACCACCTCTCGTTCTCTACTGAAATTGTGCCGGAGGCTTGGAGAAAGGCGAACGTCCAGCCGGTCCCCAAAAAAGAGGATAGGTCCGACCCAGCCTATAGACATAGTACTATCTACCTATTGCTGTCACCTCTGTCCTTTGCAAGGTTTTTGAGCGAATCATAAACAGGCAACTCATTCGCTACCTAGAAGATCATTCCCTGATTCATGATCGACAATACGGGTTCAGACCGAAACGATCAACGGGTGATCTCCTCGCGTTCATAACACACCTGTGCGGTGAAGCAATGGACAAGCACGGAGAAGCACCGGCTGTTAGCCTGGACATCTCCAAGGCTTTCGATCGAGTTTGGCATCGTTCGCTTCTCTCCAAGCTTTCGTCATACGGCTTGCCACCTCGCCTATGCGATTTGGTCGCCGGGTTCCTGCATGAGCGCAGCATTCGCATACTCTGCGAAAGCAGTGCCTCACAGTTTCTGCAGGTGAACGCCGGAGCGCCGCAGGGTTCTATAATATCGCCCACGCTGTTCCTTCTGCATATCAATGATATGTTATCTTTGGGTAACATTCATTGCTGCAGACGACAGTACAGTACATCGGCGTTATTTGGGTCACCCTGCGGCAAAGCAGGCCGATGTAGTGGAGTCGAGACGGAAGATTGTCATTGAGCTGGACGAGGAGTTAGACCGCATTTATAAATGGGGCTCCGATAACCTGGTCCAGTTCAATGCCAAAAAAACACAGGTCTGCGCTGTCACGGCTAAAAAGTCCGCATTTCTCCCCCAACCCTCCTTCCAGAGCAACCCATTACCCATCCAGACTGGTCTCAATCTCTTAGCTATGGACATACACAGCGACCTCAACCCGAAGAGCTATATTGAGAGCATTATAACCACAGCCTCACGTAAACTCGGAATTCTGAACAAGGTGAAGCGGTTCTTCACGCCGGAGCAACGTTGTCTTTTGTATAAGACTCAGGTGCGCTCCTGCGTGGAGTATTGCTCGCATCTTTGGGACGGATCCGCCAAGTACTTGCTCGAAGCTCTTGGCAGGTTGCAAAGACGTGATGTCCGTATTATCGGTAACGATGACGTTACGACCAGTCTGGAGCCGTTACAGCTACGTAGGGACATTGCTTCCCTTAGTGCTTTCTACCGCCTTTACCACGGTGAATGCTCTGAGGAGCTCTTTGACCTCATCCCTCCCTCTCCTTTCCTTTCCAGATCGACGCGTGCAGGTCTTAGAAGCCACCCTCATACCTAGCTGACCATCAAGACACGTACCAAAAAGTTTGGTCAATCGTTCTTTTGCCGAACTGCCCGTATGTGGAATGCGCTTCCCGCGCACGTGTTTCCTTCCTCTCTCTCTCCCGGGTTATTTAAGTGGGGCGTGAAAATCATTTATGCAGGCCGCCATAGTGTGAGCGTTCGGCATATTTAGCATTTTATAACGCTGAAATATACTTAGGTAAATTTTAAACACTGAAAAAAGATGTCACCTCAGGCGGGATTTGAACCCAGCACCTTCCGTGTAAAGTGTTTATAATTTACCTAAAAGACAAAGTGTTGAAAAAGTTTCCACGAGCGGGATTCGAACCCGAACCCCATGACCTACGGGATCAGGTGCATCCATCACTAACTATCTATCGGAGCGGGTTCGAATCCCGCTCGTGGAAATTTTTCTACACTTTATCTTTTTTCAACTGAAACATACCTAAACGAACTCTCTACTTACCTATTTAAAATAATGAAAAAATAAAATAAGTTTAAAAAAAGTCAGAAAAAAGACAAAAATCTTAACGGGCAAAATTTTTTTTAAAGTATATTTAAGCTTTAATAAAACGCTAAAATACATAAAACACTAATTTATAACGCAGCTTCATCTTAACCGAATGTTTAATAATTTTAAAAATATTTCTAAGATTTGATAAAGCAATGTTAACTAAAAACATAAGCATCAAGCACTGACTTTCGATGAGTGCAAACCAGACCTCGGAAGCCAAGTGGTTAAGGCAGCCGCCCGGAATGCGGAAGGTGCGTGGTTCGATTCCCGCCTGAGGTTGTCGTCTTTTTTCAGTGTTTAAAAATTTTACTTGCGTTAATAAAGCGCTAAAATATATAAAACATAAATTAAAGTACCCGTCAAGACGAATCAAACGAGCACAAACTCGATGGGGTTATGTCGTTTAATTACTGAGTTCCAATGGCCATCTTCCAGCTCTATTATCAGACCCTGGTTACCATCTAGCACCAAAGTACTCGTCAAGATGAATCATACGAGCTCAAACTCGATGGCGTTGTGTCGTTCAATTACCGAGGTCCTATACCCAATTTCCAGCTTCATCATCAGAACCTGGTTACCATCTAGAACCAAAGTACTCGTCAAAACGAATCAAACGAGTCCAAACTCGATGGGGTTATGTCGTTTAATTACTGAGTTCCTATGGCCATCTTCCAGTTCCATCATCAGACCCTGGTTACCATCTAGCACCAAAGTAATCATCAAGGCGAATCATACGAGCCCAAACTCGATGGGGTTGTGTCGTTTAATTACCGAGGTCCTATGGCCATCTTCCAGTTCCATCATCAGAACCTGGTTACCATATAGCACTAAAGTACTCGTCAAGACGGATCAAACGAGTCCAAACTCGATATCGGTAACCGGGAAGTGGATCAAATTTTACTTGCAAGATTCCCTTCATTAATAAGTCGTGGCGTTGTCGAGTTGTTGAGTTATCCATATTTTAATCTGTAGCTTGCACGGCCAAAGATACGAAACGGCAACGTCGCGGCTGTTTTCAGCCAATCCGATCGTTTGCTGTGCTCTGATTGGCTCATTTAAATCGGATCTACATTTTCCGTAACTATCGCAAGGTGGATTTGTATATTGGATCAACTTCGGCGAACGCTAGTAAACAGTCTCGTAAGTGTAGACGTTGATCCGGTCGGTGCCACATTAGTTACCAGAGATGCATATTGGATCAAGAAAAGGCGGCGGATCAACATACATTTTTGGATCAACAAAGTGCTCGCGTGAAGTCGCGTCTGATCAACATTTACCGTGAAGAGATCTCTATATATATATAATTGTTAAGGTGATTAAGACCGAGGTGTCATTAGCAGTGGTTTATTAGTAAATCAACTGAACAAGAGTACAGTGGCATCGGTACGTCATTAGATAATGATGTGCATCGGGAATGGTGTGATTAAGACTGAGGAGTCATTAACAATTCATTTGTAAATCATCTAAGAGCTAACGCTCGAAGATTGTATCTCGGAAACAGTTAAAGATATCGCTCTGGGACCCTGCGCAATCGATTCAAATGGGAAGTTTCCTTTCTTTTTTTTAAGGTTTGGAAACGACTTTAACAAGACCAGTAAGGGCCAGAACCAGACCAGTTTTGATTGAGCCAGAACTCTTGAATTCCTACTACTTATTCCCGTGTTCTTGGCCAAAGACTGCATATCAGCTTTCGAGGCGCCACTTCTTGTTTTATACAACTTATCCTTGAGTAGGTCACTGTATCCAGAGGTTTGGAAAGTGTCAAGAGTTACTCCTATTCCCAAGGGTGAGGCTGAGAATGATGTCTCATCTTATAGACTAATTGCAGTACTATCGGCTTTCGCAAAAATTTTTGAGGCAATATGAAGTCTTCGGGTTCAGAAGAAAATTAAATATTTATTACATGATAGTCAACATGGATTTAGGAATGCTCGTTCAACCACTACGAATCTTGTGGCGCATGTTGATTACATAAGTACGCAAATGATCCACACTAGATCTAGTGCGGCAAGTGAATGCTGCCTACTTTGACTTCAAAAAAGCTTTTGATTTAGTAGACAAAGACAAAGCCCTTCCCCCCCCCCCCCCCCTCCTCCCAATTCCTATTCCTTCCTTAAACCTATTCCTCCCGTAAAGGCCGGCAACGCGTCTGCGATTCCTCTGGTTTTGCGGGTGTCCATGGGCGGCGGTGATTACTCTCCATCAGGTGACCCGCCTGCACGTTTGCCTCCCTCTTTTATAAAAAAAAAAAAAAAAATTTATTCAGAAATTAGCTATATTAGGTCTTGCACCAAACTTCTTAAGTTTTTTCTCTAACTACCTTCGTAATCAGTGTCAATTTCTTAGGGTGGAGGGATATACCTCAAAGAACTACTATACGCTTTCTGGAGAGTCAAGGTAGTTAAGGCCAGTTCTCTTCCTGATTTTTGTGAATAACCTTCCGGAAAGAATTAGCGTATACCAATGTCTTTTATTTGCGGATGACCTCAAACTGACATTAGGTATTAGTAGCGAATCAGATTACAATAGTCTACAAAATGATATTAACGCTGTATCAGAATGAAGTCGACTCAATCCACTTCCATTTAACAACACAAAATGAAAAATTATTACATTCTCGCGGAAACATTTTTTTTTATAAAAGAAGGAGGCAAGCAAGCAGGCGGGTCACCTGATGGAGAGAAATCACCGCCGCCTATGGACACCTGCAAAACCAGAAAAAAAGCAGGCACGTTGCCGGCCTTTAAGGAAGGAATTGGAATTGTGGTGGGGGGGGGGGGGGTTTAGGAATTTCACGCCGCATACCCCGGGCGAGCCGACCCAATGCATGCTGCAACGCAGCGTGGCTCTACCACTCAGACTCACTTCACTCACTTCAAATGTAGTATATAAGTTATTTGACGCTCTAGTGGAAAGAGTAAACGGAATTCGTGACTTAGGTTTAACATTGGACGCTAAATTAGACGACTTTCCTAACCACATGACGACGGTATGTAAAAAAGATTTCAAAGATTAAACTATACAGAAAGGTTTTGCGCATAGGTTAGGTAAGTACCTATATACTCGTAGCTTACGGCTACCATTCTTGTTCCCGTACCTATTAGAAAATTAAACTCTCTTATACTTCTTAGTGCATTAAAGACACAGATTATTAAATTAAAATGTCCAGGTAAATTAGGCATGTACCTTATTTCATCTTATTTTAATACTGATGATTACGTTTAGGTCCTTTCAAATGGTTTGTGGAATATTTACAGAACCACCATTTTTAAATTAAAAATTTATTTCGTACATGAAGAATAAAATCAAATTCTAAAGTAAATCTGAATTAGTATTAATTGAACTATCAAGGTATTTCATTTGGAAAGTCTTTTAAAAAGGACTTTGCGTGTTAATGTTTTAGGTAACTAGCTTACAGGTCACTGTACTGTTACATAGGCACAAATACCGACAGATGACCAGTCTGAAAAAAATAATAATCTATGATTTAGAAGCTAATGAGGTCCCAACTAGCGCGCTAACCACGCGTGAAAGGCTGCCCCGCCAACTTGTGAAAAATCCCGAAATGCTCCCCCGCAGTCTCCAGGTGAGTTCCCTTTTGGTCGCTTTGCCTAGGGCAACATCGATGGTCGACTAAGTAGCGCCTCGACTGAAAATCATTTCCCCAACACTCATCACAAAACATGACAAAGCAAATCAAGAAGAAAGTGTGTAAACATCGGCTGCACTTCCTCCCATTAAAAGTGCACCTCGCGAACATCAGAGGACTGACTCAAATCTCGATCTGGTCCATCACCACCTTGAGACTGAGAAGCCACAACTATTCTTCTTGACGGACACGCAAATAGCAACCCCGTCGGACGTGGCGTACCTCAACTACCCTGGCTACTCAATTGAGCATATGTTCAAAAAGTGTGCATGGGTCTGTGTGTACGTACGTCCGCGATGACATTTGCTGTAGGCATCTTCATTGCTTTGAAAAATCCGGGTTCTCCGTTATTTGGCTTTTGGTGGACACTGGTGTCGAGAAGGTATACGTCTGTGTCTTCTGATCGCCCAGCGGTGACCAGGAAAAGACTCGGCTTCTAAACTACCTCATGTGACGGCAGACTTAACAACTCAGCAGTATCCAGCGGCGGAGCTTGTCTTTCTGAAAGACGTCAACGCTCACTACAAAGAGTTGCTGTACCCGTTCCAGAAGACTGACCATGTTGGGAGAGAAGCGCGAAGGTTTTCCCTAGCACTAAATCTCACTCAGCTGGTGGATCAAGCGACGCGAATTCCGGATATCGCTGGCCACACACTCAATTGTCTTGACTTACTGCTGACAACCGATTCACACAAGCATTCGATATCGGTCTCAGCTCCGCTGGGAACGTCCGACCGTTGTGTGGTGAAATCCGTATCGATCTGCTCCCTTATGGATATGAGCCCTAGGGACACGAGGCGAGTATGGCGATACTATCAGCCGCTAGGGATAAGATGCGTATTTTCTTTGCATCTTATCCCTAGCGGCAAATATGCTTCTCTTCGAGTGACCCTTCGTGTACTGTCGATGCAATTACGGATGTAATCCTGCAGGAAACAGAGTATTTCATTCCATTCTCCGACATCCCGCTCGGTTACAAGTCCCGCCCTTAGTATAATGCGGACTGTGCTCGTGCTGGGGCCCGAAAATAGTCTGCTTACCAGGCGTGGGTGCAAGCCCGGGATCGCAAAGTCCGTGCACGGAGAATTTGAGTAAAGAAGAGAGCCTTCAATTCGGTCGCCAAGTCGTGCAAAAGGGTTATTCGGAAGGCGAGATTCGACCACATCAGCCGAATAGGGACGAAACTGTCATCCTATCTGAGCGGTAGTTAACAGTTCTGTTCCCTTTCGAAGTCAGCCAAGGCGACTTTCTTTCGTCCTATGTTACCACCCATGCAGAGACCTGACAGGTTGATTCTGCAGCTAAGAAAGCAAGTTTATTTGCCTGTCTGTTTGCGAGCAACTCGTGTCTAGACACCGGCTCTCAACAACTACCAAACTTACCTCGCTGTGATTCTTCGATCCCTTAGATTACAATCCACAATAAATAGGTCCGTAGAGCCCTACTTAATCTGGACGTTAACAAGGCCAGTGGTCCTGATGGCATAACAGCAAGGGTACTGAGGTTTTGTGCGCCTGAGTTGTCTCCTGAGCTAACACGCTTGTATCGCCTCTCCCTCGAGACAAAAACCGTACTCAAATGCTGGAAGCTTACCAATGTGTAACCAGTACCCAAAAAAAGAAGTCGTACCGACGCATGCAACTATCAACCGATTGCCATCACTTTGATACTCACTAAGGTCAAGTGTCAACTCATGGAAAGAGTCCTAAACAGTAAGTTGCTCTTATACCTAGAAGTTAATGACCTCCTCAGTGACCGTCAATATGGCTTTCGTCGAGGACGATCGACTGGGGATCTTCTAGTTACAACTGGGGTGAGGCCCTCGAGATGCACGGCGAAGCACTTGCCGTATCACTTGACATCTCGAAGGCTTTTGACAGGGTCTGGCACGCAAGTCTGCTGCACAAGCTTCCTACGTATGGTATCCTCGCTGACTTTTTTAGTTGGATATCTGATTTCCTGACGGAACGGTCGATCAGAGTAGTCATGGATGGCTGCTCCTCTGACTCAGTGGCTATTGATGCCGGAGTCCCTCAGGGGTAAGTTCTCTCTGCGACGCTTTTCCTGTTCTACATCAATGACCTGTTGATACCGGGAATTGTTTGGTATGCAGATGACAGTACTGTCGTAGTACCTTTCGGATGCAAAAGCCAGCGGTGATGACGTAATGTTGATGAGAGAGGCCATGGTTGAGCGAACGAACCAGACCCACCCATGGCCACGTCTGCCAGTGGGGTGACAGTAACTTGGTCAATTTCAATGCCACCAAAACGCAATCGTGTTTATTCACCGCTAAAAGGAAGTCCCTTTCACCTGACTACTACTTTCCGAGGTGCATCTGTGCCTGTTACCGACAGTCTTATTCTTCTGGGCATGGAGTTGTCTTCAGACCTCAACTTCAGCACCAGCATCGAGTGCAAGGCTCATACTGCAGTCAAAAAGAAGCTGGGCGTCCTAAATAGGGTCAAGCGATATTTCACGCCGGTACAGCTTTTAACTCTCTATAAAGCTCAAGTCGGATCTTGCATGGAATATTGCTGTCACCTATGGGACGGCTCAGCGAAATACCAACTAGCTGTACTGGACACAGTTCAACATAGAGCTGAGAGGCTAGTTGGCGACAAATAAATGATGAAGAGCAAGTTTCACACCCTAGCTCACCACCGCAAAGTTGCCTGTCTGTCGGTCACATACTGTACTTTGGAGCTGCATGAGCGTATACCGTTATCCCCCTTCTTCCATCGGACATCCAGACGCACTGCGGGCTACCCTTTCTTGGTGGATATTCCTAAATGTCGCACAAAACGCTACTCAACATCTTTTATACTGCGCACAGCAAAGGAGTGGAACTCCCTCCCTGCGTCTGTGTTTCCGAGTACTTATAACCCGTTCACCTTCAAAGCAAGAGTGAATAGGCACCTTCTGGGTTAGCTTGCTCCATCGTAGATCCTGTCTTAGCCCCATGGCTTGATTGGGATCAAGAGCAAACTCATTCAAAATAAAAATAATAAAAAAATGACCTCGACAGCTGATCAGTGTTGGAAATCTTTTAAAATCTTATCGATAATTTTTGCTGAATTTCGATATTGTTTTTTTCCGAAACTACTGTTCCTACAACTTATAGAACAGCACCCACCACTTCAGTTTTATGTATAGTTACTGACATTTCGGGCATAACGGGTTTTTTTGTGAATATTAATTTCAAAGCAGCAGATTTACGAATTCCGTTAGACATTTACAACATATCAAAAGACGTAACAGCGACGGACATTCTGAGTTACATAAAGAATAAAACAGAGTTATCTGTTGAGTTGGAGAAAATGAATATGAGGGCCACAAAAGATTATGATTCTTACAAAGTTTTCGTCCCTAAAAGCAAATTATCTGTGTTTTTATCAGATGAATTTTGGCCAACAGGAGTTGCTTTTAGACGTTTTATAAACTTCAAAAGAATACACCAGAGTGAACAAGTGCCCAATGATCAAGCGCCCATTAGGATCTCAAAACAACACTTATAATAATAAAAAAATAAAGTTTAATTCGGATAATGATAGATACAACTTTTTCTGAGTTCTTTGAACCAAATTCTATCTAGTTGTTCTTGGTACACCGAATCGGAGATATCAACATAGACATATCTGACTGTAATAGTGATAGAAACTCTGCTGACTATTTGACTCTTATTGCAAGTCATGGTCTTCTACCTGCCCATTCTAAAATAACGCATGGCAAAACATGTGAGATGGGGTGAAAGGGATAATGACCAAATACAAAGATATAGTTATGCATGTAATAGTAGATTACGTTTAATAGACTTTCCTGCAGAATTCTGTGATTGTGCTGACAAAATATGTTCAAATCCATAAAATAAAAATAAGAGCCATGTACGCTGTGTATTGTATGTGTTTTAAAAGAATCTGCAGAATGTAGCTATGACAATAGGAAATTTAAGAGACATAAATATATAGTTGGTTGGAATAAGCACGTAAGTGCCGTCCACGGGGAGGCTCGATTTTGGTATCAGTCTTGGCTACAATACGGTAAACCTAATTTTGGTTTTATTTATGATAAAATGCGTGACTCTAAAAGGAAGTTTAAAGCTAAACTAAAATACTGCCAAAACCATGAAAAACAAATTAAATTGAATATTATCGCTCAGAATCACTCTGATAATAATTTTAATAAATTTTGGAAAAACACTAATAAACTGAACCCGAAACAGAGCCTTCATACGAGCGTAGCTGGTATACACGAACCGACTGGTATAGTAAATGCTTTCCGGAAGCACTTCAAAGTGGATTTCCCCCTTCCGCGGCAATCGCAGATGTTCGATGCTGGGTATTGTGCCGAGAACTTAACGGTTAGATTTTCTGCACAAGAAGTCGCCTCCATAGTTAAAGGAATGGCCAGAGGGACGTCTCCCGGTAACGATGATCTCAGCATCGAGCATCTGAGGTATGCGGGGTTGCACTTGCCGCCAGTTCTTTCATTGTTTTTTAACCTCTGTATGAGTCACTGTTATTTACCGGAAGACTTAATGTATACTGTTGTAGTGCCCATTATAAAAAACAAAACAGGGGATGCCTCTGACCTGTCTAATTATAGGCCTATATCCATAGCTACGGTAATAGCTAAAGTGCTGGATGGTCTGCTTGATAGAAGGTTAGATGAGCATATTAAGAGTTATGACGCGCAGTTTGGTTTTAAACCAGGTTTGTCTACAGAGAGTGCCATCTTCTGTCTCAAGCAGACTGTACAGTACTACACAGCTAGAAAAACCCCTGTCTATGCCTGCTATTTGGACTTGTCCAGGGCTTTCGACCTAGTATCGTACAATTTACAATGGAAAAAGCTGCATTGTAAAACTAATGTGCCTCCTGAAATCATATCCTTTTTTAAATATTGGTATGACAATCAGAGGAATTGTGTAAAGTGAGCTGGCTCGAAGTCAGATGTATACGGGTTGGAATGCGGAGTGAGGCAGGGGGGGGGGGGGTTGAGCTTACCTAAGCTTTTCAACCTTTATATGAACAAAATGATCGAGGAGCTCAGCAGCACCTTTATAGGATGTCATGTAGGTTTAGTAGGTATAAATAATATTAGTTACGCGGATGATATGGTGCTGCTGAGCTCATCAATGCTTTACAAAGACTACTTCACATGTGTGATGAATATGCGGTGGCACACGGGCTCAGATACAACTCTCTTAAAAGCGAGTTCTTGGTGTTTCGAGCTGGAGCGGCCGGTAGTCAACGGAGTGTACCCGCTGTTACACTCGGGGGCACTACACTGAAGAGAGGTGACCAGTTCAAGTATCTGGGCCACCGGATTACTGACAATTTGTCAGACTATGTTGATATTGAGAGGGAGCGTAGAGCGTTGTGTGTTCGCTGTAACATGTTAGCTCGCAGATTTGCACGGTGTAGTAAGCAAGTGAAATTGACGCTTTTTAAAGCTTATTGTCAGTCATACTACACGTGCGGTCTGTGGGTGAACTTTACGCAGAGGTCATATAGCGCACTACGCGTCCAATATAATAACGCGTTCAGGGTGTTGTTCGGGCTGCCGCGCTATAGCAGTGCGTCATCTATGTTTGCGGAGGCGCGCACTGATCGTTTTTACACAATCATTAGGAAGCGCTGCGCATCACTATGGGCGCGCGTGCGTGGCAGCTCGAACACCATCCTGAGCGCGCTGGCTGACCGGTGGGACTCCCCGCTACTGCGCTGCTGGCTGCAGCTTCATGCCCCTGTCACTCGCTATGAATACCTTTAGCACAGGGAGTCACATCGTAAAGTCAAAAATTTTAAGTTTTTATTTTTTCGCTCTAATTACTAACTTTAAGTTTTAAGATTAATTGTTACTAAGACGTATGGATTGTTAAGTCTGGAACAAATCATATATTATTATTATTATTATTGAACAGGACCACGCTTACCACAGCCCGCCGCCCTTGCCCGCGGCCGCGCCCTGCCAACCGAAGGAGGATCCTCCGGAAGTCGTGTCCACACCCAAGCTGCAAACCTGGATGCTTACTATTGAACAATGCCTCAATGAAGTATGCACTATCGCATCGCATCTGAACTCAGACCAGAAAATTAGGATTCATAACTTGTGCCGAAAAGTCAACAACGGAACATCTCAGATGGCCGTGCTGTATCAATCGCTCAAACTGAAAGCCATTCAAGCCCATACTTCAATTAATGTCCTAAAAGAAAACCAAGACCTTTGGCAGCGACTTCAAGACCTTAAGCATCGTATTGAAGAGTCCTCCAACCCTCTAACGAGCACAGTTTCCTTCGCCGATATGGTTAAGAAAAGTGCCAACAATTTTATTCAGCTCAATAATATTAAGTCTCTAGTTATTTATCCTACAGATAAAATGAAATCGAGCGAGGAGACAAAAAACCTCGTACAAAAAATTATTAGACCTGACCAAATGAAGTTGCACGTGAGAGGTTGTGCAAGACAAAGAACGGCGGCGGTGTAATAATTAGCACTGATATAAAAGACGACATCGAGAAGCTAAGGCAGTCGGCGCAACTGAAGACATCTGGTCTGACTATGGATGAGCCGCTAAATCTTAAGCCCAGTATCATTGTAATCGGTGTGCCCTCGAGTATGCAGGACAACGAAGTTTTCAACTGCATTTACCAACAAAACTTGACCGAAAACCTCCAAGACACATCACTTGGAACTTTTCTGACCTCTATCAAGTTAAGCCACAAGTCAGGTGAAACGGACGCAGAGACCTGCAATTATATCATCGAAGTCCCGGCACATATTCGGAAGGCCTTAATTGCGAAGGATCGAATTTTTATAAATTGGTCATCGTGCCCTGTTTGAGATTTTACTTTGGTAACCAGGTGTTTCAAATGTCAGCAGTATGGCCATGTGGCCAAGTCATGCCGAGAGGAGGCCATCACCTGCGGTCATTGTGGCGAAGTAGGTCACGCACTAAAAGATTGCACGAAGAAGGACGAGCCAGCAAAGTGCGCTACATGTTTACACTTTAAAAAGCCCTACAATCACAAGACTGGAGATGCCGACTGTCTTGCGAGGAAAATGGATGAAAAAGGTACATTAACTCAATAGACTATGTCGGCGCCTAAGAGCGCCTCTTTTATTTTACTGTATTTTAGAGCTTTTACATTTATTTTATTACTTATATACCTATTATGGTTGAGAGTTTGATTTCCGACTTAGATAATTATTCTGTATCCGACTCTAAAGTTTGTGAGGTTGAAATGTGCAAGCAATATCTATCGTCTTACAACAATCCTTTAACTGTATTAACACAAAACATACGCAGTAGAAATAAGAATTTTGACAACTTTAGTGTTTTTAAGCAAAGATTAGACATAAATTGTGACATCTTTGTTTTAACCGAATGTTGGCTCGTAAACATAGTAATTTACCAGAAGTACCAGGCTATAATAATATGTACAGCAGCAAGGTAAATCTTAACCAAAATGACGGGACAGTGGTTTATGCCATTAATAATTTAATTATCACCGCCGAAGAACCAAATATTTTAGACTGTAATCGGCTTTGTACAGAACGTCCTCTTTTAAAAATACCAATACATTTATTGACTCACTAAATAAAACATTACAAATACTATCACCATTTAAAAATACCATAATAATAGGAGATATTAACATCAACATTATCCCGACAACAATGATTCCGTTGCTCAGGAATACCTAAACCTGTGCTCCTTTCATGGCTTACTTCCCGCGCACACGCTTCTTACACACCTAAGCGACTCTTGTTTATAGTAGAGGATCCGAGTATACAACGACCTTCACCGAGCGGTTAATGGATGAAAAGTATTTTATATCAAATTTAATGTGTTAAAAAATATATTGCGAGTGGGTTGGCTGAAAAATTTCAGTCCAGTATATGATTAAATAAATATTTAAAAATATTATTTTTTAAATCTTGCACTTGTTTCGATAATAGATAAATTACATAGGTATCGAAAGTATGAAGCCTATAGAATATGCAAACTTTAGGTTGATTATTTTTTTCCTGTCATAACATTGGGTAGGCAGGTATAAACAGGCATGTCAATATTAGTAATTTGCAACCGTCTGGTTAAATAAATAAAATGTATGTTTATATAAAGCTAAGCTCATTACAAACACACACACACACCAAACCAGTGCAATGTAAAAAAAATATTTTTTTTAATATTAAATTAATCATTAATGGTACTGGACTGAAATTTTTCAGCCAACCCACTCGCGATATATTATTTAACATATTAAATTTGATATAAAATACTTTTCATCCATTAACCTTCTCGGTGAAGGTCGTTCTATACTCGGATCTTAGACTATTAGATCATATCATGCTTAAATCAAATTTCCCATCAATCGCACTAGTTACTTGTAACGGTACAGAATGAATGGTATCCGTCCGTTAGTAAGAAATGTGTGGGAGTAGCACTAAAATAAATATTAATGCGTAGCACCATTAATATAATAAGCATGAAAAAGGGAATAATAAACTAGTTCAGAATAATGGTCCGTGGTCTAACGCTTTATCTCTAGTTTGAACTTCGCGGGGACTGCTCTGTGTGCTCCTTGCGACATAGGCGCCATCTAGCGTGAGTTATTTACTTGAGCTTTGCATAAGGTTGCTAGTTTGACTTCTTTATTTTGAATTTCGCGGGGACTGCTCTGCGCGTCCCTTGCGACATAGGCGCCGTCTAGCGGAAGTCATTTACTTGGGCTTCGCGTAAGGTTGCTAGGTTGACTAGGACTTTATTTTTATTTTGAATTTCGCGGGGCTTTGCGAGTCGGCAAAGTGGTTCACCTACGGGCGGACGCCATCTATGGTCGGAATACGGAACTTTTTTATAATTTCCCAAAATATAGGATTATTGGCTTAAGTGGAGGATTATTGAGAGGGAATTGTTAATAGAAGGCTACATTTAGATATTCAAAGATGAAATATTGGCTGTCGGACGAGATTTGGTTAGATTATGGAAAAATTTTAGAATTGCGCGGCGAAGGCGGCAATGAGCGAGCGAGAGGTTGAGAAAAAGACAGAAAGAGAGGTCGGATGATAGCTCCACGTGGCGCGACGCGAAGGCGAGGGGCATCGGGGAAACAGCTAGCGATTGGTTGAAGGGAAAAAAAGCGGACTCGCGCGGGCGTATGTTAGGCGCGGATGGCGCGAAAGTTAAGACGCTTGGGAAAAGGGCGGAAAATTAGCGGGCATTCAATTTTGGGACGTTGGCGGTGCGGTCCAACTTAAGAGTGCGGTACTACTCATACGGGAAAAATAGCGTCCGAGCTTTGATAGTGCGCTAAGTGATATTCGAGCTGCGATATTAATTAAGATTTGTGAAATTGAAAGTGATTAATAAAGTAAAACTATTGCGATCGCAACTCGAATCCGTAACGGAATGAAGTATTCCGGGGTACATCGGCGGAAACGCGTAACGGTGGCAACGAAAACCTATGTACCTTTCAGCAGACTTCGGTCTGGATGATCTTTGATTGTATTTAATAAGATCGGCGTTTTACATCATTACGCTAAACAATACACTATCTTCGACGGAGTAATGGGGGAGAGACAGTTGTCTCCCTAGTGAAAGTTGAAGATAGGTCAGACACCATTTAGCTGGAGGTAGACCCGTATGACCCAGTCCAATTTCGAGTCTACCTCCGTACATACAGTGTAGTGATAGGAAAATAACACACGGAGTATACTGGCTCGACTGATAGAACATTTAGGAGTTAGTTGCTTTCAGGGGCAATGCGACTCTCACAACACACCACGAATTTAAATTAAATGAGGCTTGGCCTAGATTGCAAGGTACACAAAAAAGGGACTGTTAGTTCGACAAAATATAGGCATTTTCAAGTGAGGAAAGTTGTAGGAATCTATAGGTAGGCGGATATATATATGGTTAGGATTAATTCAGACTAATAAGGTAGGGATAATTAAGTTACGACGCTAAATAAAATTATGATGAAGTGATGTGGGTCCTAGCTAGGCAAGTAATCTGTTACCGCAGGCCGGTAAAATTCTAATTGTTTTCCTAAAGTTGTTACCAATTAATTATTCATTTTAAATAATTAACAGAAGTATGATAATATTGTACCATCATTACTTGGAATACCTAAAAGTCTAGACTGGTTTCCTATTACAAGAAAAATATTAAAAGTTATAGCAAATTAGCTTAGCGTACTGTGATGTTTGATTTCTAATACTGAAATGACCAAACAGGCATTTTTTAGCTTTCCCTGAGGTACAATACGGCCTTAAAATAGCTACACTCTTCAAAGTATGGAAAATTTTACATCCGATACCTATTAGCAAAAATAAGCTGATACAAACTGAACAACTAAAACCAGTTTAGAACCTAGGATAAGTCGTTGAAAGAAGACATTGCAAGCTATGAGCTTCTAATAATCTGAAACATAGAAATAATTGATTGATAACAACCAGCTAATTAGCCTGACAATGGTCTACTAATACCATTTGAATAGACCTCTTAAGATATGTAAGTACTTAACTCTAATAATCTGAAACATAGAAATATTTGATGGGAACAATCTAATCAATCAGACTAATACCTAGCACAGTCTAATTTATACTTATTAAAGGGAGTAAAGATAACTTCTAAATGTAATTGATTTAATGATTAACAGGGATAATTAACTACCTAATTTACTACCTACTAAAAGTATACTGACTATGATTTAGTAGTCTATCAAATTAACCACTCAGTCTGAGAGACAGAGGGTGGAAGTTAATGGAAAAATAATTAACTTAAGTTCACTTCCTAAAAGTCAGGGATGTTGAATAAATTAAACATCTTTCAATAAACTTGATCTGTACTTATACTTTATAAGATCTGTATAATGAACACTAAGAGTAACCCAAAGTAATTTACTTCAAATGATAGTATTCTATTTAAGTTCACTTCCTAAAGTCAAGGATATTGAATGAATTAAACATCCTTTAATAAACTTAAGATGTGATAATCTGCCAATGCAGCCAATCCAATGTAGTTATATTGGAACTTTACAAGACCTGTATAATAAATACTAAGAGTAAATAAAAGTAGTTTTACCTGTATTAATAGCATTCTACTTTAGCCACCGCCTGAAGTGGCGTTTGATTAAATTATCCACCCTTTACGGAACTGAATATAAGTTATTGCATTGAATAATTAAGTTCTTAATGTGAAAAGGATATTTGGATGATAGCAAGCCTTGAGATAAACTCTATTGATTTATGTGGAATAATAAAAATTTAAATTGCTAACACATAGTTCATAATGTAAAATGAAATTAGATTTTGAGAAGAGATGTAAATTCTCAGTTTGAAAGAATTAAAGCTACAAGCTAATAATTAATGTTAAAGCCAAAGTGGACGGGGCCATAATTAAACAATGAGATGTAATGGCACGCTATGGAGCGGCGGTTGGAGCTCATAAACTTCCACAAGACTCTTATATTTCCACAAGACTTTTAAACTTCCACAAGACTCTTATATTTCCACAAGACTTTTAAACTTCCACAAGACTCTTATATTTCCACAAGACTTTTAAACTTCCACAAGACTCTTATATTTCCACAAGACTTTTAAACTTCCACAAGACTTTTATAATTCCACAAAACCTTTATATAAATTGCACCAGGCTTCTTATGTATCATGCTACTGATAATAAATAATAATACCTACAAGCTAAGCTATCATCTGATTACCTTTGAGTGGTTACAAATCTTCCCCGCAGCTGCAGTGAAGGATTTAGGTCACAGTTCAGACGGAGTCATTGCTAGGCTACACATATTTATGTTATGATTTATAGACTGGTAGGTAATTAGGTCAGGAGAAAATAATTTAACACAGGGATAAGCCAATTACTAAACTTTCACGAAAGAACTTGAGTTACTTAAATGCGGTTAACAACGGAGGGTTCACTAGACGATCTGGCCAAAATAGTAGTTATTATAATATTACATTGCTTGACTGAAATTCACTGCAAATAGAATTAAGCTATGCTAAGGTTTCATCATCATACAAACAATACGCACTAAACAAAAACTCCAAACACAACCATTAGATTGTAGATAAATTAGGTTAATTAGTTTTAAGAATTAGATAATAAGTTAAGTTAAGGTGAAAGCGGCGAGGATGTGTGTATGTATTATAAGGTAGACTAGGCATATAGGTGTGAAAGGCATTAGATTTAGGTATAGAGAATTTATAGAAAGGTGTAGAATTTAAAGAGAGGAGGGGAGGTTACAATTTGGTAAGCCATGACCAGGATCAGAAAGTTAAGTTATAAATTATCATTATTATAGTTGTATTGGATTTCAGTCAAGCGGTAATACTTTAATTTAGAAGTGGGATTTTTTTCCCACAAATTGTTGTTGTGTTGCGATGTGTGAGTTTAGAATTGGCTTAATAGGGAATAATTCATTGAAGATTAATTAATTCAGAGATATTGAAGAATTATAATTTGACACTTTTCACAATAAACGTTGTTATCTTCTAAAGTTGATTCATACACTTTGTATTACGGGCTCTTGATAGTGGGTGAATTATAATTTGACACTTTTCACAATAAACGTTGTTATCTTCTAAAGTTGATTCATACACTTTGTATTACGGGTTCGACCAATATTGTAGACAGTCGCAATGAGAGCTAGAGCTAAATTTTGTTGTACGAAATCTGTAACAAAAAGATTCTCAGGTTAGGTTAAAGGTCAAAGGAGATAAAACTATAAAACAATAATATAATGAGTATTATTTGAAATACAATACCTTTCAGTTATTATCTTTTCCTTCTTTATTTAATGGCGGATTTCGCCAGCATCAGGTACCGTGCGGCTGTTAGGCGTTGTTGTATTCCCAAAGTATCATAAGTGCACGAAGTACATAGATATAGTTATTATCCAGGGGTCTGGAGTATTAAATTTTAAAATTGTTGAGTTATCTGTGAATACTGAAACCTTTAGTAATTGTTTTCTTGAATAC
Organism: Scoparia ambigualis; assembly: GCA_963921215.1. NCBI lineage: Eukaryota > Metazoa > Arthropoda > Insecta > Lepidoptera > Crambidae > Scoparia > Scoparia ambigualis. Next base: position 45,291,713 of record OY992503.1, on the reverse strand, counting down.
TGAAACCAGGTATCCAATTTTTGATAGGACGCTAAGATAATAATTGTTGACGTTAGGAGCTATGGTAACTGTAGTTTTGTTTCTATTCCTTGTGATAGATTTCATATAGGCATAGGCAACTGGTTCATACAGCCTTGTGTTGAGTTATTTTTAGGATCGTAAAAGGTCGATAGGGTGACATAGTTCAACATTTATTGATTTAGAAAGATTTGTAGAATAGGGGGCGGTTTAATTATTATTGCTGTCGGATGGAAAGGCAAGGGGGCGAGATTGGACAGAATTAACCAACTAAATTATTGCAGGATTCAATTTATATTATAGGACGGCGATATGCTGTACAATATTATAAAGTTATGACGCTAACAGCATAATATAAAACTAATAATAATTATATTTTGACTAATAATCGTTGAGCGATTGCGGTTTTTAGTTGATGTGCTATTCCACGTATTATAATTTATTTTGTTGGTTATGTTAGAAAAACATATAATAATGTACTTGAGTCTCACATCTGAAATCCATAGAGTAGTTTAGGCTAGTCAAGGACTATTACGTTCTTTGTCTATGGTTGGACCATAGAGACAAATGATTTAGCGACACCATAAACAATCTAGAATTAGGAATGATTATAAAACATGAAGTCATAAAACCAATCGGAGAGGAAACTTCCTTATCGCGTAATCATGTGATTTTGTTATAGCAAGCGGAATCACCTGTTATTTTCCATACCTGTTATTTTTAATACCTGCGATTTTTACATTGAAAGAGATTTTCCTAATACTTATCACGTAGTAGATTAGAATGCAATGACATTGTGGTGGAATTATTATTATGTGACATGTAGATGGGGACAATTGCTCTGCACAAGGGAAATGCCGCTTCATTTTGTTAGTTCGCTAAAATCCTAGGAAAAGTAACATAAAATAGTATTACGGTTCAAAATACACGCGTTGATGAGGAATCGCGATTATAAGTAATAACAAGTAGCAGGGATGTCATGTAGGGGATAGAATCATATGACTATTCATTGCTAGTAGGAATTTTGGTTTAAAAGCAACGTAGTTTGGGATGCATAATGTAAACGGATAAATACGTCTAGTAGGCGATAAAAGTCGTTACCGTCTGGAAACAACTATCTAATATCTACTCTATTGTGGGGAGGTTACTTATTAGCGAGGCTAGATGGCGTTGGGTTACCAATAAAAGATTTTATTTTGGATGATGGTAAAAGGGTGCTGTCTAATAATAATATGTATAATTGAAATACTCTTGCAGCGTTGTAAGTAGTCGTTACCGGTAATCATTGCTTCTTACCGTATAGTTGAAATCGTGATAAATAGTTAATTATGAAGATTTATAAAGGATTATTATTAGCTTAAGATGAGGTTAACGTACGCAGAGGTAAAGCTCGCTGGGCACAGCTTACTATACCTACTTACCTAATATTATCAGTTGTGAGTTACCTAGAGATATCTAAGTCGGGAGAGCGGTGAAAAGAAAAGACTTTACTACATGACTAATTAGTTAGGATAGGTAGAGATAGATAAATCATTAAATTCACTGGGTTGGATTAGCCTATTAAGAAGGGTACCTTGCACAATTATCGTCTATCTCCGTTGAACGATTAAGATGTTAAAAAAAAAAAAAAAAAAAAATTACTTCTCGAAGATATCTAAGATTGACGGATGATGGATAATTGTGGAAGGTGGATATTAATTGAGCTTGGGAGCAAAATAGGGGTCGAAAGAAAAATATAATAGTAAAGAAAGAATATAAATCGAAAGAAAAAAAATAATAGTAGAAAAAATAAATAGTTGATTGGCTTGAAGTCGAGATTTAACGGCAAAATTAACGAGTTATAGCACTGTTATGCTATAGGGATAACAATAGCGTATGTTATCACATCAATTATAAAGGCGAGTTGTGTGCGGATGTCACGTCATAATCAATAGTTAACTCGTTTTATTATTTTGAGCTACTTATAAAACAGTGATCGATTTTATATACCACAATTTTAAGTTGTAGGATAATTTTAAACTCATAGTCCGCAGAAACATTCAAGCCGGAAATAAAGCGATGACATTGCGAGCTGAGAATAAATTTCTTAGTGTAAAATTTATTAATAAGTAAATCCCTGATATTGCGTTATCGAGATTACAATACAAAATCAACTATCACAATTCGAATCATACAAGGTAATTATTTAGATGTTGTCTCGCGTCGACAGGTACAAATTTTAATTTAGATGGGTAAAGACATTAGAACTGAAATGGGTTTCGGATGTGTGACGTTCTTAGGACACGTACTGTTTAGTAGCATAATTTAAATTTAGTAAAATCGGCCGTATTGGACATATTTCGTTTTGCGGATATATATATTTAACCGAGATTATCGTGGAGGTAGGCATAGTTTAAAGTTTATTAAACCCGACCTAGAGTCATAACCTATCTTTGTATGTCAGAAGAAAATAATAAATTTATTAGTAGTAGATTTTAGAGTCAATAGTAAATTTATTTTCCCGAGGTGCGACCTGAAACCTAGTTCGCACTAGGCCATTCAAATACTTTAACCGGTAATGTTGATTATAATAAATAAAGATGTTCGGGATTTATAAAAATATTCTAATACTGCTATATTAAAATTGTTATTATGAAATTTAATAGGGTTGCCTATCAATTAATAAATAAATAATAACTCAATGATTTGGTTACAAGTTAGGAATGATAAGACGAACGAAACGCGGTTTTGACTAATGGGAAGGTCAGCGCGGACTGTCACAGAGGGATTATCTTGTTTGGTTATTTAATAATATGAATTGCTAGAATTCTTAAATAATCTAGATTATTGGCATCTAATAGGTATGTACGTGATGTAATTGTAGATGATTAAAATTAGTGCTAAGGTAGGTTATTGTCGAAGTTATGACACAACCTTAAAATTGTTAGTCTTAATGTAAACTACATATTGCATCTAGATTGTTATAAACAAACTAATTAATTGGCAGTTTTCACATAGGCATGTAGGCCGGGACATTGAGTTGATGAAATAGTGTTATCAAAATCATTCATCACGGAAAGATAAAGATATTTTATTTGCAAGTGTGAATACAAAAGTTTAGTTTGGTTAGTATTATTCGGTTCTAGTCTAGTTTTGTGGTAGCGTTTTACCTAGGGTTTTCTAAATTATAGGAAATTAAATATTAATTGTCTGTTGCTGTCTTCTACGTTAGAGAAGGAACGGAGAAAGATAAGGGGGACTCATTTTGTTATAGTCAGCTGTATGATAGATAATCCTCCTAGTAAATATTTCTTGTGATTGCGGTAGTAACATAGAATGTTTATAGGATGTTTTGTTCATTAACTAATTATCTTCACCGCAGCTGTGGATAGGGATGGCTAAAATATGTGAACAAAGGTGGAGAAGATTGGTCATTATAAATTAAAATAAATACTTGAATTGCATTATGCCTGACTAAATAGTGCGAAGAGGTGGAGTAACTATGTTAGAGAAATTCTCTATTGCATAATATTCGAACTTTTGACATTTTCAATTGTAACTTTAGAATTTTGATTAGAGTATTTAACTAAGCGGGTCCAACGAAGAAGGCATGCTGAAAGCGAGGTCTTTGGTCGTCTATGCACACAATAAAATTATAGATGACACAAGGGAGCATTCTTAATGGCACTGTTAAATTAGTAAAAGTAGCTTGTTCGAATATTTTTAGTCGCACTGGGCACAAATAGAACTTAGTTAAGCGTGTAGGTTGTTTGATTTACCTGGTGAAGTAATTGAATCGAAGTTTCGGAACTGTGCTGTAGAAGTGGGAATTACTCAGCACACAATAAAATTAAGTGGTTTCCATTTAGCTTCATTTCCTAAACTAGCCTTTCTTAAAGTTGCGGAAATTCTGCTGTAAGGTGGTTCCTTTGGGGGCGTCTTGTGAAGTCTAAATCAGGACAATTATACTTGACTAACCTATAGAGAGATAATGTCTTGCAGAAACAGAGGCCATTGATGGCATTTCATTTTGGCGTGGTCAGGGGATCTCGTGTTGCTGGGGAATTTTACCATCTGGACGGAAGGCTGAAAAGTAAAGTAGAATGCATAATGAGTAACCAATTAGAGTTACAAACATTCGGGAGATTACCATCTTAATAATGTGTCTTGTGCGAGTGTAAAATTAAAATCATCTAATAAAAAAATAAAAAATAAAAAGAAACTAGCACTATTGAATCACGCAGTTTGGATTTCAGTAAATACGAGAAGGAACTCACGATATTAATTACCATGAATACTAAGACGAAGTGTCACCTTTAATGACTTATTATTTACCGATTTGACCGATTATTAGTAATATAAAAGGTAGGAAGTTAAGTAGAGTTGTGGGGGCGGATAAGATAGTTAGCGGTGTGTTTAATTTAATAAGAAAATGATATTTTTCAAAGGTATAGGAAAGTAAGGGGATATTGACGTATTATATTTTAGTAAATGAGACTAAATGGTGTCTTTCATACATAGTAATAACTAGGGGTGAGAAATAGTTATTAGATAGGTTTTGGGATAAGTATTTGCTTATACGCATAAGCTCAGTACTTGTCAATTGGTATACAATGTCCAGCGCGTACCGGGGTATTAACAAGTACTTATCGATGACGCATACATTGACAGTTAGACAGATATACATAGCACACAAACGTCTAATAGATCTGAACTACGGGGTATCTAGTTCAAAACTCAAGGACGTGTTTCGAGATGCGTACCACCTTAGAGTGAGGGAGTTTATCCATAAGTATTTACGATCGACAACCTTATTGTAAGGCGTTAAGACCTTTATTTGTATGCACAGTATCACTGCGTACCGCACGGAAGCGAGTCTAGTATTCTATCTCGGTTGTTTGCAGGATTAGACATTAGATGTATCTCATCTAAAATAAAGTTATAACTCTTGGGCGATGATGGTATGCCTACTGGTTTTGGGTGATATAGGGGTTTGGTTAAGATTTCTTATCCGCGATTGTGGAGGACGCGGGTTCGATCCCTGCCTGAGGTAGACAATTGTTCCGACGTTTCGTTATCTTAGGTAATTATATAAGTTAAGATGAGATTGGTAGCGTTGAAGTATGAAGGAAAGTTTTAATTCAAATATTAAATTTTATTCATTAACCTAGTTGGAACTAAAGACCGTGACGGCGAAGTGGTTGATGCTTCACCCACGAAAGATCCCAGGTTCGATCCCTAGGTTGCAACATTTAGATGCGAAACAAGTTGTAAGAAAAGACGTAAGTTAAAAGAAGGCCATGATGACAGATGTACTTGAAATTATTCTAGGAAAATAATTTAAAGAATAGAATAATTGAATGGTTCGGAAGATGTTATAAGCTTACGTCGGAATCGTCATAGAGTTGAAGAGTTTTCGCTAGGGGGCGTTAGTAGACAGCGCAAGAGACTGATAAATTGATTTAAATTATAGTATGATTTGTTGTTATGATGGTAAACAAAAGGCAAATCATTATTCGGAGGTTGTGTATGATTAGAGACATGGTAGATACCTAAGTTATTGGGAAATATTTGCCGAAACTAAGTTTACTAGGATTTCGTTTCGAACACGAGAACTGGGTATGCAATTATGATTTTGTGTCAGTTGAATAGAATGAGGGGTGTGGGTTTTTTTTTGCAATGAGAATGCTTATTGAGGAAGGAGTCATTAGGGATTTGGGGAGGAACTATAAATAGTAGGAATGTCTTTGAGGAAGAGGGCTAGGATGACAATGGGGTTGGCAAGGAAGGACGTGCTATTTTGTACTTAATTAAGTACAGGGTTTAGATATAATTCGCCGCAGATAAGAGTGGTACTTTATCTGCTTAAATTCTATCGGGGGCGGCTGTAACGGTACAGAATGAATGGTATCCGTCCGTTAGTAAGAAATGTGTGGGAGTAGCACTAAAATTAATATTAATGCGTAGCACCATTAATATAATAAGCATGAAAAAGGGAATAATAAACTAGTTCAGAATAATGGTCCGTGGTCTAACGCTTTATCTCTAGTTTGAACTTCGCGGGGACTGCTCTGTGTGCTCCTTGCGACATAGGCGCCATCTAGCGTGAGTTATTTACTTGAGCTTTGCATAAGGTTGCTAGTTTGACTTCTTTATTTTGAATTTCGCGGGGACTGCTCTGCGCGTCCCTTGCGACATAGGCGCCGTCTAGCGGAAGTCATTTACTTGGGCTTCGCGTAAGGTTGCTAGGTTGACTAGGACTTTATTTTTATTTTGAATTTCGCGGGGCTTTGCGAGTCGGCAAAGTGGTTCACCTACGGGCGGACGCCATCTATGGTCGGAATACGGAACTTTTTTATAATTTCCCAAAATATAGGATTATTGGCTTAAGTGGAGGATTATTGAGATGGAATTATTAATAGAAGGCTACATTTAGATATTCAAAGATGAAATATTGGCTGTCGGACGAGATTTGGTTAGATTATGGAAAAATTTTAGAATTGCGCGGCGAAGGCGGCAATGAGCGAGCGAGAGGTTGAGAAAAAGACAGAAAGAGAGGTCGGATGATAGCTCCACGTGGCGCGACGCGAAGGCGAGGGGCATCGGGGAAACAGCTAGCGATTGGTTGAAGGGAAAAAAAGCGGACTCGCGCGGGCGTATGTTAGGCGCGGATGGCGCGAAAGTTAAGACGCTTGGGAAAAGGGCGGAAAATTAGCGGGCATTCAATTTTGGGACGTTGGCGGTGCGGTCCAACTTAAGAGTGCGGTACTACTCATACGGGAAAAATAGCGTCCGAGCTTTGATAGTGCGCTAAGTGATATTCGAGCTGCGATATTAATTAAGATTTGTGAAATTGAAAGTGATTAATAAAGTAAAACTATTGCGATCGCAACTCGAATCCGTAACGGAATGAAGTATTCCGGGGTACATCGGCGGAAACGCGTAACGGTGGCAACGAAAACCTATGTACCTTTCAGCAGACTTCGGTCTGGATGATCTTTGATTGTATTTAATAAGATCGGCGTTTTACATCATTACGCTAAACAATACACTATCTTCGACGGAGTAATGGGGGAGAGACAGTTGTCTCCCTAGTGAAAGTTGAAGATAGGTCAGACACCATTTAGCTGGAGGTAGACCCGTATGACCCAGTCCAATTTCGAGTCTACCTCCGTACATACAGTGTAGTGATAGGAAAATAACACACGGAGTATACTGGCTCGACTGATAGAACATTTAGGAGTTAGTTGCTTTCAGGGGCAATGCGACTCTCACAACACACCACGAATTTAAATTAAATGAGGCTTGGCCTAGATTGCAAGGTACACAAAAAAGGGACTGTTAGTTCGACAAAATATAGGCATTTTCAAGTGAGGAAAGTTGTAGGAATCTATAGGTAGGCGGATATATATATGGTTAGGATTAATTCAGACTAATAAGGTAGGGATAATTAAGTTACGGCGCTAAATAAAATTATGATGAAGTGATGTGGGTCCTAGCTAGGCAAGTAATCTGTTACCGCAGGCCGGTAAAATTCTAATTGTTTTCCTAAAGTTGTTACCAATTAATTATTCATTTTAAATAATTAACAGAAGTATGATAATATTGTACCATCATTACTTGGAATACCTAAAAGTCTAGACTGGTTTCCTATTACAAGAAAAATATTAAAAGTTATAGCAAATTAGCTTAGCGTACTGTGATGTTTGATTTCTAATACTGAAATGACCAAACAGGCATTTTTTAGCTTTCCCTGAGGTACAATACGGCCTTAAAATAGCTACACTCTTCAAAGTATGGAAAATTTTACATCCGATACCTATTAGCAAAAATAAGCTGATACAAACTGAACAACTAAAACCAGTTTAGAACCTAGGATAAGTCGTTGAAAGAAGACATTGCAAGCTATGAGCTTCTAATAATCTGAAACATAGAAATAATTGATTGATAACAACCAGCTAATTAGCCTGACAATGGTCTACTAATACCATTTGAATAGACCTCTTAAGATATGTAAGTACTTAACTCTAATAATCTGAAACATAGAAATATTTGATGGGAACAATCTAATCAATCAGACTAATACCTAGCACAGTCTAATTTATACTTATTAAAGGGAGTAAAGATAACTTCTAAATGTAATTGATTTAATGATTAACAGGGATAATTAACTACCTAATTTACTACCTACTAAAAGTATACTGACTATGATTTAGTAGTCTATCAAATTAACCACTCAGTCTGAGAGACAGAGGGTGGAAGTTAATGGAAAAATAATTAACTTAAGTTCACTTCCTAAAAGTCAGGGATGTTGAATAAATTAAACATCTTTCAATAAACTTGATCTGTACTTATACTTTATAAGATCTGTATAATGAACACTAAGAGTAACCCAAAGTAATTTACTTCAAATGATAGTATTCTATTTAAGTTCACTTCCTAAAGTCAAGGATATTGAATGAATTAAACATCCTTTAATAAACTTAAGATGTGATAATCTGCCAATGCAGCCAATCCAATGTAGTTATATTGGAACTTTACAAGACCTGTATAATAAATACTAAGAGTAAATAAAAGTAGTTTTACCTGTATTAATAGCATTCTACTTTAGCCACCGCCTGAAGTGGCGTTTGATTAAATTATCCACCCTTTACGGAACTGAATATAAGTTATTGCATTGAATAATTAAGTTCTTAATGTGAAAAGGATATTTGGATGATAGCAAGCCTTGAGATAAACTCTATTGATTTATGTGGAATAATAAAAATTTAAATTGCTAACACATAGTTCATAATGTAAAATGAAATTAGATTTTGAGAAGAGATGTAAATTCTCAGTTTGAAAGAATTAAAGCTACAAGCTAATAATTAATGTTAAAGCCAAAGTGGACGGGGCCATAATTAAACAATGAGATGTAATGGCACGCTATGGAGCGGCGGTTGGAGCTCATAAACTTCCACAAGACTCTTATATTTCCACAAGACTTTTAAACTTCCACAAGACTCTTATATTTCCACAAGACTTTTAAACTTCCACAAGACTCTTATATTTCCACAAGACTTTTAAACTTCCACAAGACTCTTATATTTCCACAAGACTTTTAAACTTCCACAAGACTTTTATAATTCCACAAAACCTTTATATAAATTGCACCAGGCTTCTTATGTATCATGCTACTGATAATAAATAATAATACCTACAAGCTAAGCTATCATCTGATTACCTTTGAGTGGTTACAAATCTTCCCCGCAGCTGCAGTGAAGGATTTAGGTCACAGTTCAGACGGAGTCATTGCTAGGCTACACATATTTATGTTATGATTTATAGACTGGTAGGTAATTAGGTCAGGAGAAAATAATTTAACACAGGGATAAGCCAATTACTAAACTTTCACGAAAGAACTTGAGTTACTTAAATGCGGTTAACAACGGAGGGTTCACTAGACGATCTGGCCAAAATAGTAGTTATTATAATATTACATTGCTTGACTGAAATTCACTGCAAATAGAATTAAGCTATGCTAAGGTTTCATCATCATACAAACAATACGCACTAAACAAAAACTCCAAACACAACCATTAGATTGTAGATAAATTAGGTTAATTAGTTTTAAGAATTAGATAATAAGTTAAGTTAAGGTGAAAGCGGCGAGGATGTGTGTATGTATTATAAGGTAGACTAGGCATATAGGTGTGAAAGGCATTAGATTTAGGTATAGAGAATTTATAGAAAGGTGTAGAATTTAAAGAGAGGAGGGGAGGTTACAATTTGGTAAGCCATGACCAGGATCAGAAAGTTAAGTTATAAATTATCATTATTATAGTTGTATTGGATTTCAGTCAAGCGGTAATACTTTAATTTAGAAGTGGGATTTTTTTCCCACAAATTGTTGTTGTGTTGCGATGTGTGAGTTTAGAATTGGCTTAATAGGGAATAATTCATTGAAGATTAATTAATTCAGAGATATTGAAGAATTATAATTTGACACTTTTCACAATAAACGTTGTTATCTTCTAAAGTTGATTCATACACTTTGTATTACGGGCTCTTGATAGTGGGTGAATTATAATTTGACACTTTTCACAATAAACGTTGTTATCTTCTAAAGTTGATTCATACACTTTGTATTACGGGTTCGACCAATATTGTAGACAGTCGCAATGAGAGCTAGAGCTAAATTTTGTTGTACGAAATCTGTAACAAAAAGATTCTCAGGTTAGGTTAAAGGTCAAAGGAGATAAAACTATAAAACAATAATATAATGAGTATTATTTGAAATACAATACCTTTCAGTTATTATCTTTTCCTTCTTTATTTAATGGCGGATTTCGCCAGCATCAGGTACCGTGCGGCTGTTAGGCGTTGTTGTTTTCCCAAAGTATCATAAGTGCACGAAGTACATAGATATAGTTATTATCCAGGGGTCTGGAGTATTAAATTTTAAAATTGTTGAGTTATCTGTGAATACTGAAACCTTTAGTAATTGTTTTCTTGAATACTGAAACCAGGTATCCAATTTTTGATAGGACGCTAAGATAATAATTGTTGACGTTAGGAGCTATGGTAACTGTAGTTTTGTTTCTATTCCTTGTGATAGATTTCATATAGGCATAGGCAACTGGTTCATACAGCCTTGTGTTGAGTTATTTTTAGGATCGTAAAAGGTCGATAGGGTGACATAGTTCAACATTTATTGATTTAGAAAGATTTGTAGAATAGGGGGCGGTTTAATTATTATTGCTGTCGGATGGAAAGGCAAGGGGGCGAGATTGGACAGAATTAACCAACTAAATTATTGCAGGATTCAATTTATATTATAGGACGGCGATATGCTGTACAATATTATAAAGTTATGACGCTAACAGCATAATATAAAACTAATAATAATTATATTTTGACTAATAATCGTTGAGCGATTGCGGTTTTTAGTTGATGTGCTATTCCACGTATTATAATTTATTTTGTTGGTTATGTTAGAAAAACATATAATAATGTACTTGAGTCTCACATCTGAAATCCATAGAGTAGTTTAGGCTAGTCAAGGACTATTACGTTCTTTGTCTATGGTTGGACCATAGAGACAAATGATTTAGCGACACCATAAACAATCTAGAATTAGGAATGATTATAAAACATGAAGTCATAAAACCAATCGGAGAGGAAACTTCCTTATCGCGTAATCATGTGATTTTGTTATAGCAAGCGGAATCACCTGTTATTTTCCATACCTGTTATTTTTAATACCTGCGATTTTTACATTGAAAGAGATTTTCCTAATACTTATCACGTAGTAGATTAGAATGCAATGACATTGTGGTGGAATTATTATTATGTGACATGTAGATGGGGACAATTGCTCTGCACAAGGGAAATGCCGCTTCATTTTGTTAGTTCGCTAAAATCCTAGGAAAAGTAACATAAAATAGTATTACGGTTCAAAATACACGCGTTGATGAGGAATCGCGATTATAAGTAATAACAAGTAGCAGGGATGTCATGTAGGGGATAGAATCATATGACTATTCATTGCTAGTAGGAATTTTGGTTTAAAAGCAACGTAGTTTGGGATGCATAATGTAAACGGATAAATACGTCTAGTAGGCGATAAAAGTCGTTACCGTCTGGAAACAACTATCTAATATCTACTCTATTGTGGGGAGGTTACTTATTAGCGAGGCTAGATGGCGTTGGGTTACCAATAAAAGATTTTATTTTGGATGATGGTAAAAGGGTGCTGTCTAATAATAATATGTATAATTGAAATACTCTTGCAGCGTTGTAAGTAGTCGTTACCGGTAATCATTGCTTCTTACCGTATAGTTGAAATCGTGATAAATAGTTAATTATGAAGATTTATAAAGGATTATTATTAGCTTAAGATGAGGTTAACGTACGCAGAGGTAAAGCTCGCTGGGCACAGCTTACTATACCTACTTACCTAATATTATCAGTTGTGAGTTACCTAGAGATATCTAAGTCGGGAGAGCGGTGAAAAGAAAAGACTTTACTACATGACTAATTAGTTAGGATAGGTAGAGATAGATAAATCATTAAATTCACTGGGTTGGATTAGCCTATTAAGAAGGGTACCTTGCACAATTATCGTCTATCTCCGTTGAACGATTAAGATGTTAAAAAAAAAAAAAAAAAAATTACTTCTCGAAGATATCTAAGATTGACGGATAATTGTGGAAGGTGGATATTAATTGAGCTTGGGAGCAAAATAGGGGTCGAAAGAAAAATATAATAGTAAAGAAAGAATATAAATCGAAAGAAAAAAAATAATAGTAGAAAAAATAAATAGTTGATTGGCTTGAAGTCGAGATTTAACGGCAAAATTAACGAGTTATAGCACTGTTATGCTATAGGGATAACAATAGCGTATGTTATCACATCAATTATAAAGGCGAGTTGTGTGCGGATGTCACGTCATAATCAATAGTTAACTCGTTTTATTATTTTGAAAGTTAACACAAGCTACTTATAAAACAGTGATCGATTTTATATACCACAATTTTAAGTTGTAGGATAATTTTAAACTCATAGTCCGCAGAAACATTCAAGCCGGAAATAAAGCGATGACATTGCGAGCTGAGAATAAATTTCTTAGTGTAAAATTTATTAATAAGTAAATCCCTGATATTGCGTTATCGAGATTACAATACAAAATCAACTATCACAATTCGAATCATACAAGGTAATTATTTAGATGTTGTCTCGCGTCGACAGGTACAAATTTTAATTTAGATGGGTAAAGACATTAGAACTGAAATGGGTTTCGGATGTGTGACGTTCTTAGGACACGTACTGTTTAGTAGCATAATTTAAATTTAGTAAAATCGGCCGTATTGGACATATTTCGTTTTGCTTTGGATTGTTTTGGATATATATATTTAACCGAGATTATCGTGGAGGTAGGCATAGTTTAAAGTTTATTAAACCCGACCTAGAGTCATAACCTATCTTTGTATGTCAGAAGAAAATAATAAATTTATTAGTAGTAGATTTTAGAGTCAATAGTAAATTTATTTTCCCGAGGTGCGACCTGAAACCTAGTTCGCACTAGGCCATTCAAATACTTTAACCGGTAATGTTGATTATAATAAATAAAGATGTTCGGGATTTATAAAAATATTCTAATACTGCTATATTAAAATTGTTATTATGAAATTTAATAGGGTTGCCTATCAATTAATAAATAAATAATAACTCAATGATTTGGTTACAAGTTAGGAATGATAAGACGAACGAAACGCGGTTTTGACTAATGGGAAGGTCAGCGCGGACTGTCACAGAGGGATTATCTTGTTTGGTTATTTAATAATATGAATTGCTAGAATTCTTAAATAATCTAGATTATTGGCATCTAATAGGTATGTACGTGATGTAATTGTAGATGATTAAAATTAGTGCTAAGGTAGGTTATTGTCGAAGTTATGACACAACCTTAAAATTGTTAGTCTTAATGTAAACTACATATTGCATCTAGATTGTTATAAACAAACTAATTAATTGGCAGTTTTCACATAGGCATGTAGGCCGGGACATTGAGTTGATGAAATAGTGTTATCAAAATCATTCATCACGGAAAGATAAAGATATTTTATTTGCAAGTGTGAATACAAAAGTTTAGTTTGGTTAGTATTATTCGGTTCTAGTCTAGTTTTGTGGTAGCGTTTTACCTAGGGTTTTCTAAATTATATTAAATTAAATATTAATTGTCTGTTGCTGTCTTCTACGTTAGAGAAGGAACGGAGAAAGATAAGGGGGACTCATTTTGTTATAGTCAGCTGTATGATAGATAATCCTCCTAGTAAATATTTCTTGTGATTGCGGTAGTAACATAGAATGTTTATAGGATGTTTTGTTCATTAACTAATTATCTTCACCGCAGCTGTGGATAGGGATGGCTAAAATATGTGAACAAAGGTGGAGAAGATTGGTCATTATAAATTAAAATAAATACTTGAATTGCATTATGCCTGACTAAATAGTGCGAAGAGGTGGAGTAACTATGTTAGAGAAATTCTCTATTGCATAATATTCGAACTTTTGACATTTTCAATTGTAACTTTAGAATTTTGATTAGAGTATTTAACTAAGCGGGTCCAACGAAGAAGGCATGCTGAAAGCGAGGTCTTTGGTCGTCTATGCACACAATAAAATTATAGATGACACAAGGGAGCATTCTTAATGGCACTGTTAAATTAGTAAAAGTAGCTTGTTCGAATATTTTTAGTCGCACTGGGCACAAATAGAACTTAGTTAAGCGTGTAGGTTGTTTGATTTACCTGGTGAAGTAATTGAATCGAAGTTTCGGAACTGTGCTGTAGAAGTGGGAATTACTCAGCACACAATAAAATTAAGTGGTTTCCATTTAGCTTCATTTCCTAAACTAGCCTTTCTTAAAGTTGCGGAAATTCTGCTGTAAGGTGGTTCCTTTGGGGGCGTCTTGTGAAGTCTAAATCAGGACAATTATACTTGACTAACCTATAGAGAGATAATGTCTTAGGCTGCAGAAACAGAGGCCATTGATGGCATTTCATTTTGGCGTGGTCAGGGGATCTCGTGTTGCTGGGGAATTTTACCATCTGGACGGAAGGCTGAAAAGTAAAGTAGAATGCATAATGAGTAACCAATTAGAGTTACAAACATTCGGGAGATTACCATCTTAATAATGTGTCTTGTGCGAGTGTAAAATTAAAATCATCTAATAAAAAAATAAAAAATAAAAAGAAACTAGCACTATTGAATCACGCAGTTTGGATTTCAGTAAATACGAGAAGGAACTCACGATATTAATTACCATGAATACTAAGACGAAGTGTCACCTTTAATGACTTATTATTTACCGATTTGACCGATTATTAGTAATATAAAAGGTAGGAAGTTAAGTAGAGTTGTGGGGGCGGATAAGATAGTTAGCGGTGTGTTTAATTTAATAAGAAAATGATATTTTTCAAAGGTATAGGAAAGTAAGGGGATATTGACGTATTATATTTTAGTAAATGAGACTAAATGGTGTCTTTCATACATAGTAATAACTAGGGGTGAGAAATAGTTATTAGATAGGTTTTGGGATAAGTATTTGCTTATACGCATAAGCTCAGTACTTGTCAATTGGTATACAATGTCCAGCGCGTACCGGGGTATTAACAAGTACTTATCGATGACGCATACATTGACAGTTAGACAGATATACATAGCACACAAACGTCTAATAGATCTGAACTACGGGGTATCTAGTTCAAAACTCAAGGACGTGTTTCGAGATGCGTACCACCTTAGAGTGAGGGAGTTTATCCATAAGTATTTACGATCGACAACCTTATTGTAAGGCGTTAAGACCTTTATTTGTATGCACAGTATCACTGCGTACCGCACGGAAGCGAGTCTAGTATTCTATCTCGGTTGTTTGCAGGATTAGACATTAGATGTATCTCATCTAAAATAAAGTTATAACTCTTGGGCGATGATGGTATGCCTACTGGTTTTGGGTGATATAGGGGTTTGGTTAAGATTTCTTATCCGCGATTGTGGAGGACGCGGGTTCGATCCCTGCCTGAGGTAGACAATTGTTCCGACGTTTCGTTATCTTAGGTAATTATATAAGTTAAGATGAGATTGGTAGCGTTGAAGTATGAAGGAAAGTTTTAATTCAAATATTAAATTTTATTCATTAACCTAGTTGGAACTAAAGACCGTGACGGCGAAGTGGTTGATGCTTCACCCACGAAAGATCCCAGGTTCGATCCCTAGGTTGCAACATTTAGATGCGAAACAAGTTGTAAGAAAAGACGTAAGTTAAAAGAAGGCCATGATGACAGATGTACTTGAAATTATTCTAGGAAAATAATTTAAAGAATAGAATAATTGAATGGTTCGGAAGATGTTATAAGCTTACGTCGGAATCGTCATAGAGTTGAAGAGTTTTCGCTAGGGGGCGTTAGTAGACAGCGCAAGAGACTGATAAATTGATTTAAATTATAGTATGATTTGTTGTTATGATGGTAAACAAAAGGCAAATCATTATTCGGAGGTTGTGTATGATTAGAGACATGGTAGATACCTAAGTTATTGGGAAATATTTGCCGAAACTAAGTTTACTAGGATTTCGTTTCGAACACGAGAACTGGGTATGCAATTATGATTTTGTGTCAGTTGAATAGAATGAGGGGTGTGGGTTTTTTTTTGCAATGAGAATGCTTATTGAGGAAGGAGTCATTAGGGATTTGGGGAGGAACTATAAATAGTAGGAATGTCTTTGAGGAAGAGGGCTAGGATGACAATGGGGTTGGCAAGGAAGGACGTGCTATTTTGTACTTAATTAAGTACAGGGTTTAGATATAATTCGCCGCAGATAAGAGTGGTACTTTATCTGCTTAAATTCTATCGGGGGCGGCTGTAACGGTACAGAATGAATGGTATCCGTCCGTTAGTAAGAAATGTGTGGGAGTAGCACTAAAATTAATATTAATGCGTAGCACCATTAATATAATAAGCATGAAAAAGGGAATAATAAACTAGTTCAGAATAATGGTCCGTGGTCTAACGCTTTATCTCTAGTTTGAACTTCGCGGGGACTGCTCTGTGTGCTCCTTGCGACATAGGCGCCATCTAGCGTGAGTTATTTACTTGAGCTTTGCATAAGGTTGCTAGTTTGACTTTTTTATTTTGAATTTCGCGGGGACTGCTCTGCGCGTCCCTTGCGACATAGGCGCCGTCTAGCGGAAGTCATTTACTTGGGCTTCGCGTAAGGTTGCTAGGTTGACTAGGACTTTATTTTTATTTTGAATTTCGCGGGGCTTTGCGAGTCGGCAAAGTGGTTCACCTACGGGCGGACGCCATCTATGGTCGGAATACGGAACTTTTTTATAATTTCCCAAAATATAGGATTATTGGCTTAAGTGGAGGATTATTGAGAGGGAATTGTTAATAGAAGGCTACATTTAGATATTCAAAGATGAAATATTGGCTGTCGGACGAGATTTGGTTAGATTATGGAAAAATTTTAGAATTGCGCGGCGAAGGCGGCAATGAGCGAGCGAGAGGTTGAGAAAAAGACAGAAAGAGAGGTCGGATGATAGCTCCACGTGGCGCGACGCGAAGGCGAGGGGCATCGGGGAAACAGCTAGCGATTGGTTGAAGGGAAAAAAAGCGGACTCGCGCGGGCGTATGTTAGGCGCGGATGGCGCGAAAGTTAAGACGCTTGGGAAAAGGGCGGAAAATTAGCGGGCATTCAATTTTGGGACGTTGGCGGTGCGGTCCAACTTAAGAGTGCGGTACTACTCATACGGGAAAAATAGCGTCCGAGCTTTGATAGTGCGCTAAGTGATATTCGAGCTGCGATATTAATTAAGATTTGTGAAATTGAAAGTGATTAATAAAGTAAAACTATTGCGATCGCAACTCGAATCCGTAACGGAATGAAGTATTCCGGGGTACATCGGCGGAAACGCGTAACGGTGGCAACGAAAACCTATGTACCTTTCAGCAGACTTCGGTCTGGATGATCTTTGATTGTATTTAATAAGATCGGTGTTTTACATCATTACGCTAAACAATACACTATCTTCGACGGAGTAATGGGGGAGAGACAGTTGTCTCCCTAGTGAAAGTTGAAGATAGGTCAGACACCATTTAGCTGGAGGTAGACCCGTATGACCCAGTCCAATTTCGAGTCTACCTCCGTACATACAGTGTAGTGATAGGAAAATAACACACGGAGTATACTGGCTCGACTGATAGAACATTTAGGAGTTAGTTGCTTTCAGGGGCAATGCGACTCTCACAACACACCACGAATTTAAATTAAATGAGGCTTGGCCTAGATTGCAAGGTACACAAAAAAGGGACTGTTAGTTCGACAAAATATAGGCATTTTCAAGTGAGGAAAATTGTAGGAATCTATAGGTAGGCGGATATATATATGGTTAGGATTAATTCAGACTAATAAGGTAGGGATAATTAAGTTACGGCGCTAAATAAAATTATGATGAAGTGATGTGGGTCCTAGCTAGGCAAGTAATCTGTTACCGCAGGCCGGTAAAATTCTAATTGTTTTCCTAAAGTTGTTACCAATTAATTATTCATTTTAAATAATTAACAGAAGTATGATAATATTGTACCATCATTACTTGGAATACCTAAAAGTCTAGACTGGTTTCCTATTACAAGAAAAATATTAAAAGTTATAGCAAATTAGCTTAGCGTACTGTGATGTTTGATTTCTAATACTGAAATGACCAAACAGGCATTTTTTAGCTTTCCCTGAGGTACAATACGGCCTTAAAATAGCTACACTCTTCAAAGTATGGAAAATTTTACATCCGATACCTATTAGCAAAAATAAGCTGATACAAACTGAACAACTAAAACCAGTTTAGAACCTAGGATAAGTCGTTGAAAGAAGACATTGCAAGCTTTGAGCTTCTAATAATCTGAAACATAGAAATAATTGATTGATAACAACCAGCTAATTAGCCTGACAATGGTCTACTAATACCATTTGAATAGACCTCTTAAGATATGTAAGTACTTAACTCTAATAATCTGAAACATAGAAATATTTGATGGGAACAATCTAATCAATCAGACTAATACCTAGCACAGTCTAATTTATACTTATTAAAGGGAGTAAAGATAACTTCTAAATGTAATTGATTTAATGATTAACAGGGATAATTAACTACCTAATTTACTACCTACTAAAAGTATACTGACTATGATTTAGTAGTCTATCAAATTAACCACTCAGTCTGAGAGACAGAGGGTGGAAGTTAATGGAAAAATAATTAACTTAAGTTCACTTCCTAAAAGTCAGGGATGTTGAATAAATTAAACATCTTTCAATAAACTTGATCTGTACTTATACTTTATAAGATCTGTATAATGAACACTAAGAGTAACCCAAAGTAATTTACTTCAAATGATAGTATTCTATTTAAGTTCACTTCCTAAAGTCAAGGATATTGAATGAATTAAACATCCTTTAATAAACTTAAGATGTGATAATCTGCCAATGCAGCCAATCCAATGTAGTTATATTGGAACTTTACAAGACCTGTATAATAAATACTAAGAGTAAATAAAAGTAGTTTTACCTGTATTAATAGCATTCTACTTTAGCCACCGCCTGAAGTGGCGTTTGATTAAATTATCCACCCTTTACGGAACTGAATATAAGTTATTGCATTGAATAATTAAGTTCTTAATGTGAAAAGGATATTTGGATGATAGCAAGCCTTGAGATAAACTCTATTGATTTATGTGGAATAATAAAAATTTAAATTGCTAACACATAGTTCATAATGTAAAATGAAATTAGATTTTGAGAAGAGATGTAAATTCTCAGTTTGAAAGAATTAAAGCTACAAGCTAATAATTAATGTTAAAGCCAAAGTGGACGGGGCCATAATTAAACAATGAGATGTAATGGCACGCTATGGAGCGGCGGTTGGAGCTCATAAACTTCCACAAGACTCTTATATTTCCACAAGACTTTTAAACTTCCACAAGACTCTTATATTTCCACAAGACTTTTAAACTTCCACAAGACTCTTATATTTCCACAAGACTTTTAAACTTCCACAAGACTCTTATATTTCCACAAGACTTTTAAACTTCCACAAGACTCTTATATTTCCACAAGACTTTTATACTTCCACAAGACTTTTATAATTCCACAAAACCTTTATATAAATTGCACCAGGCTTCTTATGTATCATGCTACTGATAATAAATAATAATACCTACAAGCTAAGCTATCATCTGATTACCTTTGAGTGGTTACAAATCTTCCCCGCAGCTGCAGTGAAGGATTTAGGTCACAGTTCAGACGGAGTCATTGCTAGGCTACATATATTTATGTTATGATTTATAGACTGGTAGGTAATTAGGTCAGGAGAAAATAATTTAACACAGGGATAAGCCAATTACTAAACTTTCACGAAAGAACTTGAGTTACTTAAATGCGGTTAACAACGGAGGGTTCACTAGACGATCTGGCCAAAATAGTAGTTATTATAATATTACATTGCTTGACTGAAATTCACTGCAAATAGAATTAAGCTATGCTAAGGTTTCATCATCATACAAACAATACGCACTAAACAAAAACTCCAAACACAACCATTAGATTGTAGATAAATTAGGTTAATTAGTTTTAAGAATTAGATAATAAGTTAAGTTAAGGTGAAAGCGGCGAGGATGTGTGTATGTATTATAAGGTAGACTAGGCATATAGGTGTGAAAGGCATTAGATTTAGGTATAGAGAATTTATAGAAAGGTGTAGAATTTAAAGAGAGGAGGGGAGGTTACATACTAACTCGAAAATTACCGATCACAAAGCTGCTCTACTAACCTTAAACATATAAACATAAGTACCTTACAGGATTTATAAAGAATGTCAGTGGGAAAGAGGAATGGACGAAAAGTAGAAACTTTTAATACCGCTCGTTGGGCTCTCTCAATGGTTAGTAATACAGTTTTAGCAGTGCCACCCCATGACGTAATGCAGTAAGTATTATTGATTGACATAAAGTTAGGTAAATTTGCCTGATTTTAACATTAATCCGCAATTGTGCGTATTTTTTAAAAACAAATATTAATTTTCGTATTCTGCCGCATAAAGCTTCAATATGGTGCCTAAAAATATGGGTTTCATCAATTATAACACCCAAGTATCCACCCAAATACCCATCTTCTCAGTAATAGCAATATCCGAACACTTACACGTAGAGATTTAGAAGAACTTCCTGGCTTTAACATATCTGATTTTTAAATGTTTCTAAAACTACGTCTAAATTTCAAATAATCGTAACAATGGTGGTAACCGTTGATCCTACAGAGCAGCCAAGAGTTGTGCACTGCTATATCAAGGCAGTGTGTAATCAGAGGAAACTATCATTTTTGAAAATTTATCATTTGCTTCTAGGTTATTATTGTCACAACAATGCAAATTACTCATTATAAATGAAAAGCGATTTCTAGTGATGCAGCATTCTCCCGATACATGTATCTTCTCGGAATAATAATGTAGCCACTAAAAAGATGAACTCCCAAAAAGCATTGCATCTCATCGACAGCTATATTACCTACTTTATTATTTTGCATTGTATACATATTAGTGTACCTTACTAACAAATGTATGATGCTATTATCAAACATACACTGTAAATAGTACAAAGGACTTTGTAGAACATTTGCAGTCTGCTTAGGTAGCCAAATCTCAGACGAAGGTCTGATGTCTCTAGATACCCATGATCATATACTTAATTTTTGGGCACTACATTTTTCTCAGCGACATCGCTTGATTCAATAATAGTTATAGACGTACAAGTAGCAATAGACGTAGAAGCCGTGAATTCTCATCAATTCATGGACGTTCAGAAAGTTGAGCTAATGGTACCTCATCTTCACTGTCATCAGAAGTATCATACATCACCTCAATTGGGGCTCGAAGTTGTGAACCGGGTAGGTTACGATTAGTAAAACCTCATTTTCGTCTCCAGAGTCTTCATCCGTTACATTACCGTTGGAGTTATCAGGTGGAAATATTGTTATAATAGTTGGTACAGACTTCTACGATTTCATGAAGTTATAACGCTTTAACGATTCGATCTAAAAAAAAAGATATTTGAATCGACTATAATGGTTCATAGTAGTTCATTTTACAACTGGCGTTTAAACCTACATTTTTTACAAATAACGTTGATGAAATTTATATCATTACTAAGGTTTTTCGTATATAATAAGTGAGTGTTGCATTAGTTATCGAATTTTAGTAGAAATGAGTCAATAACAAAAATAACAATATTTTTACTCACCTTTGAAACTCATTATAAAAACTTGTAAACAAAAACAGGGATTACGCTGATATAAACGCTTTTAGTTCACAACAAAATCTAAGCAAAAGGTCCGAGCAATATTAATGCCACTAGTAACGTAAGCCGTTTTTTTCAAAACTACCTACAATTTTAGAAATATTTTTATTTTAACTTGTTCTTTTAAAACGACAGTAGCATCTGGGTTAAAATGAATGTTGCTTTTATCTTTACTAAAAATAAACTACTAGATAGTTTGAAATGAATATTGTTTAAATTTTAATACATTAAGTAGTTAAGTTATGAAATGTTGTTTTCGCTATTTATTTATTTAGCCACAAAGAATAAAAGAGTAGTTTGCATTATTATTTAGTAAGTTTCCTAGTTTGAAATATATAAACGTTTAATTTATATACATTATTAAGATAAATTTTTAATGAATATAGTTTTGATTTTTTTTTATTTAGCCACTAAGATTATTTTGCATTGCTTATTTAAATATTTAGTAAGTCCTTTATTTTTTTCTGGAAAACTGGTTAATCCTAGTTCAGACACTTAAGTATTATTGTCACTAATAGTTTGTTTAGTATTCTGGATATGTAGTAACATAAGTTATTCAACTCTTAAATTTCCTACTTGGAACTAACCTAAATCCACCTAATTGCTAAAATAAGGTTTTTATAAATTATAAAGACTATTTCAGAAAAAAAAAAAAAATTTCGCCCAAAAACAAAAAAAATGAATGATGATAAATAACTTAGATAAATAAACAAAATAAATAAACTAATAAAAACCAAATATACAAACCCTATAAACTAAAACTTAACTAAAATAAAAGCATTTATGTAAACAATACCCAATATAAAACTAAAATAATATTTTAAAACTAATACTAAATCATAAAACTAAATCAAAAATTAAAATAATTGATGAAACCGTTAAATAACTAAGACAAATAAACTAAGCAAAATAAACTAACAAAATCTCTTTAAACTAAAACCTTAACTAAATTTAAAACCATTATTTCCAACAACATCTAATATAATAAAATTAAAACAATTCTTAAACCAATATTAAATAATTGAAACATAAACTAAACCTTAAAAATAAAATAACCAGCTAAAAACAAAATTATTAAAGAAATTGAAAAACCTAAATAAATATAAACATAAATTATACCCCTAAAAATGGACCACTGCAGTTTTTATCATAAAAACACTACCCAGTGACTTCAATTAATTTCTCCTTCCTTCTCCCTTTCTCTTCCTCTTTATTTCTTCCTATTTTTCTTCCCACCCAAATAGCGACCCGCAATTAATTTGAAATAGGCAAAGACCTTAAGTCTAAGCAAAACATATACAAAGTAGCTTAATTTTATCGTCATCCCTAAATTCCCATAAAAACCCAACATCCCAAATTATCCCCTATCTAATAGTTCCCTTAAATTATTCCTGCGACCAAATTCCCTCCCTTTCTCCCTAGTAGCTCTTGTTATGCAAGAGAAATACCCATGCCCTACAGAAAACACAAGGATACAATTGCCTAAAAGAACTATAAGTAAAACCAATTTAAAAAAAA
The DNA here is from genome assembly GCA_963921215.1 of Scoparia ambigualis. Classification (NCBI taxonomy): domain Eukaryota; kingdom Metazoa; phylum Arthropoda; class Insecta; order Lepidoptera; family Crambidae; genus Scoparia; species Scoparia ambigualis. The sequence goes on along the minus strand of OY992503.1, from coordinate 45,268,313 downwards.
AAAACATAAGTTATTCAATAAAGATTTTATTATTTATTATTATTATTATGGTATTAATGAGTATGACGGCGCATTGCAGGAGGAACCACTATCGAATCTAAACTATAACTAGCAGCGCCCTCTAGCGGATCGTCATTTTGCCTTTGGCTGTTGGTAGGCTGTATGAATGCTGAATGTAGGCTGTATTGCAACGGACGTGCACCTAAAATATCGGAATAGGGTGGCAACACAGGCCCACTGGCGAAGCGTCGAGTCATGGCGGAGGAGCGGGCATTTTTGTGAAAACACTTTTGATCCGGGAGCCGTCTCCGCCATACGTGCTCAACGAATCGCTCAGTTCCGATGCTATACTAAGTGATTATTAAATAGCGATTGTTCTGATAAGTGATTTAAGTTCTTGCCTAAATAGATATTGAAGATATTTGTAGTTTAACGGCTTCATAAAACATAATCAGTTGGTTTCCGTGATTGAGAGTCTTTAATGTGAATATACCGCCCACATTACGATAAAAGATGGATCATAACCATGATATACGCCCTCCTGTAGCCTACAAGTGTTTGGGATATGCATTTTAGTAAATGTTATGATACTCACAAACAGACGCCGACTCGTGGCTCTCAAGGGCCAAGGGATTCTTGTCGGATCCTATTGGAGCCCCACCTGATGTTCCTCAAGGTTCACATTTGGGGCCTCTATTCGTTGTCTTTATTAATGACCTTGTAGCTAAACATCTAGTCCTTATTTAATGTACGCAAACGACTTAAATGTTTATTGTAAAATCAAAAACTCAGTTGACTGCGAAAGGCTACCGAATGCCCTCAATACTATAACGAATTGGTGCCACGCAAACCGATTATTTTTAAATGTAAAGAAATATCATTCTGTCTCTTTCACAAACGAACATACAAAGATAACTTTTCCTTATGCTCGCGGAGGTCATGTGCTTGAGTGCAAAACGGTAGTTAACGATAGTGGCATTTTATTCGATGAGAGACGTCAGTCTCTTATCATCATCAAAGAACACTTTGATCATACTTATTGTAAAAAATTGTTTCGGGTAATAAAAATAGGTTGGGAAAAATAAAGAAGGACTTTCGAGGAAAGGAGTGCCTTTTTGTCTTATATAAGCCGCCCCTAGTGATTACTTATTTTTAATATTAATTGATTATTTTTAATTTTAATATTATATGTAGTGATTCGGGTTTGGCTTACGCTTGTGTGCGACTTTGGCCTGGTCCTAAACCTCTGTACCAGTTTATGTTTTTCTTTTTCTGGCAATGTCTGTTGTCTAATAAAATAAATAAATTATGTAAGTAATAAATAAAAATATAGTAAAATAAAATCACGGTCATTGTTTTCTAATACTTAATTAAATTATAACATAAAAAAGTACCTGGAGAAATGAAAGAAAGCAAACAAAAACTCAGCTCATGCTGCTCGGCGTACGTTACCCCAAGCAGGGCTGGTTTTTATCCTATTGCTCTTAATTACTCTTACTTACGTATTTTCGCACATAGTTGCATTTTTTTAAATAAACAGCAAATTCAAAAACAATGTCCTTGCTTCTCGGCCGCCATTATCGCCATTCCACAATGAGCAAATTAGTGTCACAGCTCGGCAGTCCGCGAGTGAATATTAATGACATTCCAGCACGTCGCCGCCCGCCGCCGCCCGCCCGCGACGCCTACGATGACTCACACTCTCTTTAAAAAATAACTAAGTATTTTAAAAAATGTGTTATATAGAGAAAGCCCCGAATGAAAAGGCTTTCTCTATATAACAACAAACTTTTACAACTTTTGTGCCATTCTATGTTTTATTAATAACGGTCGATATTACATCCTAACAAATTTAACAAGATAAAGTAAATAGTAATAAAGTATAGCCTAATACACTGTCCCACTGCTCGGCACTCCATCGTTGAAATCAAGGCATCGCTACCATTGATGGGAATTAAAGGATTAACCACCACGCTTGCCAAAATGCGAGTTGGTGTTGGATCACAACAACAAAATCAATTAGTTAATAAATTTAATTAGTAACTATAAATGCGAAAGCGTGTTGGCGCGGTGTTTATGTGATTGTGGCATTTAAGGCACAGGCATCTAAGGCACCGAGGTGTCATAAGTTAGTTTGTACGTCTAGTCCTTCGATCACATATAAAAACTAGACGAACAGTCAACCGGTTCAAAACTAAAGGCACAGTTAACCGGCTCAAAACTAGACGCATAGTCAACCTGCTCAAAACTAGACACACAGTCATCCAGCTCAAAACGTCCGCACAAGGCGGCTCGCTAAGGCAGTGCAGACCAATTTCTGCTCTCCCTCGCTGCCCTCGTTGAAACATCCAGATGGCTCGTTAGCTTACCAGCCGCTTGAGAAGGCGAACTTGTTGGCTGAACTTTTCGCGACCAATTCGCGCGTCGACGATTGTGGCGCCTCTCCACCTATGTATTATAGCACATTGTGGGGCCACCATGCCTGATATTCGTATCAGGCAGTGTGATGTACGTGCCGTGCTGCGGTCGCTCGACGTGCGGAAGGCTAGAGGGCCGAATGGTGTTCCGGCGAATGCGCTGCTCAGATGCGCAGCTGAGTTGTCTCCTGTATTGACACGATTGTTTAGGGAGTCTTACGATACCGGTATTGTGCCGGTGTCTTGGAAGGAGGCGAACATACAACCCATCCCCAAAACCCCAAAAAAGGGGATCGCTCGGATCCAGTCAACTATCGACCCATCGCTGTAACTTCTGTGCTTTGCAAGGTGTTTGAGCGGATAATTAATTCCCAGCTCATTCACTACCTAGAGGATCACTCGATGCTCGATGATCGCCAGTATGGGTTCAGACCAAAGCGATCAGCTGGTGATCTTCTAGCGTACGTTACTCACGCGTGGGGTGAAGCGATGGACAAGCATGGCGAATCCCTGGCAGTTAGCCTTGACATCACCAAAGCTTTCGATAGAGTGTGACATTTGGGTGTTAAAGTTACTCGCGTCCGTAGGTTTACCCTTGAGACCCTACACGTGACCCCTGGGTGATGCTAAATGATTGACACTGACTGAGTGGTAGAGTCACGCTGCGTTGCAGCACGCATTGGGGCGGCTCGCCCGATGTAATACACTCTACTCTCACTAATATCCGGCGTGAAATAATAGCACTTGGTGCTGTTGAGTTTCGTCCCGCCAGTAAGGGTTCCGGCGGCCCTTCCCCCCTCCCTCACAATTCCTATTCCTTCCTAAAACCTATTTCTTTCTCAAAGGCCGGCAACGCATCTGCGATTCCTTTGGTGTTGCGGGTGTCCATGGGCGGCGGAGATTACTCTTCATCAGGTGACCCGCCTGCTCGTTTGCCTCCTTATATTATAAAAAAAAATCGTTCCCTTCTTTCCAAGTTGCCCGCCTTAGGTGTGCCGCCCTGTTTGTGCGCCTGAGTTGCAGACTTTCTAGAAGAGCGGAGGATTCGTGTCCTTTTGAGGATAGTTCCTCCGCGTTCTTCAAAGTCAATGCCGGAGTGCCGAAGGGTTCTGTGCTCTCACCTACTCTATTTTTTCTGCATATTGATGACATGTTGTCCTTGGGCAATATTCATTATTATTGCGGATGACAGTTCGGTGCACGAGCGGTACTTGGGACATCCTGCGGAAAGTGTTAATACTGACTCCTTGCTCTCTACGATCAAGCAGCAGTAAAACGCAGTTATTGGAGATCAAAAACTGTATAATTCTAGTTATTAGAAAAACAACATTTTATTGGTACGTACAATTTTCACACATCAAAAATGTCAACCTAAAAAACAATAAACGAAATATGAAAATATAAAATCAGTGAAAAAGTTTGTATATACATATAAAAACTCTTTTCACTAACACTCCTCCTTACTTTCATATCTTTAGACCTATCTCTTTCACGCACCATTCGAACTTGCCTCTCAACAAGGGCTTTGTTAAAACATCAGCCACCATTCGGTTCGTCTCCACATATTCTAGTTTAATGTGTCCACATTCAACAGATTCTTTTATAAAATGGTGGCGCACATCAATATGTTTAGTGCGTTGATGGTGCACAGGGTTCTGCGCAATGGCAATAGCAGACTGGCTATCACTGTAGATTTTTCAGTGGCTCCTCAGGCTTTTCAGTGATTTCAGCAATAAATCTCTTTAGCTAAATTGTTTCCCTAGCAGCTTCAGAAATTGCAACATATTCTGACTCTGCTGTTGAGAGAGCTACTGTTCTTTGTTTCCTACTATCCCAGCACACTGCTCCTCCTTTCCACAGAAATACCACTCCAGAACATGACCTTCTGTCATAGCAAGTAGCATGACTGGCATCTGCATAACCCTGCAATTTATTAAACTCGGTCTTCTTCGTGTACTTAAGTCCTAGGCTTTTACTACCTTTTAAATACCTAAGCACTCTTTTAGCAGCTGTCCAATGTTTTTCCGAATAACAGCTGTTAAACTGACTTCGATGATTCACCGCATACGCGATATCCGGTCTAAGTTTGGTATGGGATCTTTCCATTCGGTTTGTGTTCTGGACCTGGTTTCCCTAGCTTCTCCCCAGGAACTGACGGCGTTGCTGCAACCTTACAATCAACCATCACAAACGAATTCAAAAAAATTTCCACATATTTTTCTTGGTCAATCTTGATTCCCAACTTATTTTGAGTGATTCTCATTCCTAGAATACACTCTGCCTTGCCGAGATCTGTCATTTCAAATTTTGACATAAGACCTGTTTTCACTTGTCTTAACTCTGCTGCATCATTCCAAAAAATTAACATATCATCAACATATACCGCTAATATGATGATCTTTCCCTCTTTTGATCTCTTGTAGACGCACGGTTCATTCTTGGATCTCTTGAAGCCTAACTTCAACAACTCTATATTCAATTTATGGTTCCAAGCTCTAGGGGCTTGCTTTAATCCATAAAGCGAGCGTTTAAGTAAACACACATGATCTTCTTTCCCTCTCTCCACAAAACCTTTAGGTTGTTTCATGTAAACCATTTCACTAAGGTCTCCATTTAAAAAGCCGTTTTTACGTCCATCTGATCCACATTTAGGCCATGTTTAGCCGCCATTGCCAACAATATTCGAAGAGAGCTATGTCTGACAACTGGAGCGAAAGTCTCATCATAATCTACCCCATATCTCTGACTAAAACCTCTAGCAACAAGTCGTGCTTTGTATCTCTTCTTATTTCCCGCCTCTTCTTTGATTCGAAAAATCCATTTCGAATCAACGTTGCTTCTGACTGGTGGTTTTACTAGGACCCATGTTTTATTTTTCTTAATGGAATCCAGCTCCTCCTGAATGCTTTTTTTCCATTCTCTACTGTCAGACCTTGACAAAGCATCACGAACCGAGGTTGGGTAATTTTCTGTTTCCACTGCGTTATATAAAATATGGTCCGGAAACTCTTTTGATTTTCTGATTCGTAGTGGATACCTCCGTTCCACCACTAAATCCTCGATAATAGTATCCGACTCGCAATCCTGAAAATCTTCATCTTCTGCTTCAGAAATAGTTTCTTCCTGTTGAACAGGAACAGTAGAACTGTCTTGTTCATGTACAGGATTAGCTCCTTCCTGTTGAACAGCTATAGTAAAACTATCTTGTTCGTGTTCCACTCGTTCCACTCTAGGAATGTCGTTAACCACATCGTTCTCTTGATGAGGTTGCAGAACATCTGGTACTACTGTATTCTGAACCACCGTTGATTCATCTTGTAGGATTATTTCAGTTTCTTCTTTCGGTTCCTCTATAGTGTCTCTATATTTTTGGTTTTCTTAAAATATTACATTTTTTGCCTTAATAATTTTTCCCGATGCTGGATCCACAAGTCAATATGCTTTCGAGCAGTCGTCGAATCCCACGTGGATAAGCTCTCTGCTTTTTGCATCCCACTTGTTCCTTTTTTGATTAGGAATGTGCATAAAAGCTTTGCAACCAAAAGTTTTTAGCATGCTTAGATCACACTCCTTGCCAGACCATTTCTCGTCCGGAGTCATATTCTTCACCGCAATCGTTGGTGACTTGTTCTTCAAGAACACGGCGTGATGGACAGCTTCTGCCCAGAAATGTTTTGCTAATCCGGACTCATGTAGTATGCTCCTTGCTTTCTCGCAGATAGTGCGATTGGCCCGTTCAGCTACGCCATTCTGCTCTGGTGTGTACTCCACCGTCAGTTGATGCTGGATTCCGCAACTCTTCAAAAAATCATCCATCCGCTTATTGACGTACTCAGTTCCGTTATCTGTGCGCAAGATCTTCATTTTCTTGCCGCATTGGTTTTCAGCAAACGCCTTAAAATCTATAAATTTTTCAAAAACTTCGCTTTATTGTTTCAAAAAATAAATAAATGTTTTGCGTGTAAAATCATTAATAAATGTCAAAAAATATTGGAACCCGCTATAAGAAGGAATATTCATAGGTCCGCACACATCGGAGTGAACTAAACCTAACGCTTCCTTAGCTCTCTTTGCATCAGTCTTACAAAACGACTGTTTCGTTTGTTTTCCCATAATGCATGATATACAATCTAGCTTAGAATTAGTATCAGGAAAACTCACCCCTGTCGCCATCTTATCTCTGAGAAGTTTTAGGTTATGCATGCCAAGATGTCCCATCCTCCGATGCCATAATATTTGTTGATCATACTCTGTCGTTGCCAGCGCAGACCCCTGTGAACAGCACTTAATTTTATAAATGCCTCGTTCTTCCACACCTTTCACGACAGCTTTACCTCGCACCTCACACTCTTCTCGCTTATAGATGTTGCAATTTTTATCTGTGAATACTACCACGTGACCTTTTCTTGCAATCGCATTCACACTTAACAAGTTAGAAGCTAACTTAGGTACGTTACGTAAGTTACGTACCTATGTACGTAACGTTGCTGATTGTCAATCCAGACTCACATACTACCGTACCCTCACCTGCACCAAAAACCTCATTACCGTCCGCACAAGTCACTCTTAAAGACCTAGGAGTATCCTTCAAGTTCTTAAACCAAGACTTTCGATTTGTCATGTGCGTCGACGCTCCTGAAACGATGATCCAGTCTACCGCTTGTGGTGTCGACGTCCCAAACGCAAAGGCTGGAAGAGCTTCCTTCTTCCCTTTAGGGTTATCTGAACACTCATGTGCCTTATACGGTCCATCACAAATGAAGCATTTGATTTTTTGTTTCATCTTCTTAGGTGTACTTTTAACCTTATACTTATTTGACAATAGTGCTGTAGTCAGTTGGCTTGCACTCGTGCTTGCCGAATAGGTCTCTTTCATTTGAAAAAGCTTTGTCTTTACATAATCAGTAGTAAGAACAACATTACTATTTTCTACGGCTAGTCTCATTGGTTGGAACTCTACAGTAAGGCCTTGGAGAAGTAAAGCAGCTAACAGCTCATCGTCAACCTTCTTTCCCAGATCTTGAAGTTCCTGAGATACCATCATTACAGATGTGACATATTCCCTAACCGATGGGAATTGCTTTAGCTTCATGCTTACTAGCTTTGAAAGAAAACTCTGAATTTTGTGCCATTGTTGAGTTCTGGTTTTTATGAGAACTCCCGTTACCAATTGACATCGCCTTTTAGGTCACTTGGGACTGGGTCCATAACCTGTTAATACTGACTCCTTGTACATACGATCAAGCAGCAATAAAACGCAGTTATTGGACATCAAACACTGTATAATTCTAGTTATTAGAAAAACACCATTTTATTGGTACGTACAATTTTCACACATCAAAAATGACAACCTAAAAAACAATAAACGAATTATGAAAATATAAAATCAGTGAAAAAGTTTGTATATACATATAAAAACTCTTTTCACTAACACAAAGCAAGCCGATATCAAGGTGAAAGGGCAAGAACTGGTTGCCAAACTGAACCTGACTTTCGATGTGTCTCTAAGTGGGGATCTAAAAACCTGGTCGAGTTTAATGCTAGCAAAACCTAGGTTTGGGCATTCTCGTCCAAGGTAACTCCCTTCCTTACTCCTCCCTCTCTTCAGAACTCTCCGTTACCCATTTCGGTGAACCTCAGCATTCTTGGCATGGACATTAGCTGGGAAATGGATCCAAAATGCTACATTGAGAGTGCTATTTTAACTGCCTTGGAGTTAAAATAGCACTTTGAGTGCTAGCAGTTGGAGTGTTGTTTCCATCTATGGGACGGCTCCGCTAAATACCTCCTCGATGCACTTGATAGACTGCAAAGGCGAGCGGTACGCATTATTGGAGATGCTGAGGTTACAGCCTCCCTTGAGGACCTCCAGCTGCGTAGAGACATTGCTTCTCTCAGTGTCTCCTACCGGAATTACTACGGAGAGTGTTCTGAAGAACTTTTTGATCTTATCCCGCCCTCTCCTATCCTCTCCCGGACTACACGTGCTGGTCTTAGGAACATCAGTACTTATACCAAAAAATTTGGCAAGTCGTTTCTCTGTAAGACCATTCGGCTTTGGAATTCTTTGCCGGCGCATGTGTTTCCCAGCTCTTAAAGTCCCGGGTATTTTAAGCGGGGCGTGAAAAGGCATTTATGCAGGCCGTCATAAATGGGTGCGCTCGTTACTGTGCTTATTCCACGGTGGGGAGCGCTCTCATTACTTTGGACTGCATCGGCTGCTTACCATCAGGCAGAATGCAGTCACTATGACTAGTCAAAAAAAAAAATATATAAATAAATAATTAGCGATATGTTTAGGTACCTACTCATTTCGTTTGGTAGAGCTAAGTGTCACAATAACAAAGTGACCTGCACTACCTGCCTGGAGGGAAAACAGTCGAGAGCTTCGGAACTACTAGAGGTGATTCATTCCGAATTATGTGGTCCAATAGAGACTCCGTTCTTAGGAGGTATGAAATATTTTATCACTTTTATAGATGGTTACTCAAGATTAGTGTATATCTATTTCCTTCAAGAAAAGTCAGTTCAGCAAACTATGTTTGTTCAGCGGAAAATATCAAGGATCTGGAAACAATTAAAAAGCTTTATCCTCCGTGAATGCTAAAGAATTGAAAAATAAAATGGATGAAGTATCTCATTTAAGAAACAACACATGGGCACTCACTGATATACGACCAAGAAAGAAAGCCATCCCTTGTAAATGAGTCTTCAAAATCAAAACTGATGAGACTGGTTCTTTGAGCAGATATAAAGCAAGACTTGTAGTTAAGGGATATGCACAAAGAAAAGGAGTAGATTACAATGAAATATATTCACCCGTTGTGCGGTATACGTCCATCCGTTACTTGATTGTATTGGCTGTTAGATATGATTTAGACATTGACCAAATGGATGTCATAACAGCAATCTTACAAGGCGACTTAGATAATGAAATATACGTGATACAACCTGAACTGTATCAAGAAGGTGATAAAGTATGCCTGTTACAGAAATCCATTTATGGTTTGAAACAAGCCAGCCGGCAGTGGAATGTTAAATTGGACAGTGTGCTACAGGAGATTGGCTTACCAGATCAAAGATAGATCCATGCTTAAATTACTGTATAAATTAACAAACAATGATTTTTGTTGCTGTATGGGTTGATGGCCTAATTTCATTTTTATTTGAAGGCTGAGGAGAAGAAAAAATAAAAGCAGAATTTCACATTATTACAATTGCCGAAATCAAAAGAAGCTAAAGCAATAAATTATATGACCAAAATTACTACAAAAACTCCCAAGTTCTCGATTTACGAATGAAAAATGTTAAAACGCTCTTATTATATCAAGAAAAGAGAAAAGAAAAATAACTAACTTATAGGATTTCAAATAAAAATACATATTAAAATCGGTTCAGTCATTTGAGAGATATGATGCCACGGACAGAGTGACGTAACGCGGCTCCATTACTCAAACTCATAACAAATTGTGTTTTGACGTCGGGTATACGAGATCCTGAGCTGTATTCTAGTGTTGTATGGCATGTGAGTTCAGTCCTGGCCGCAATGGGCGCACTCACCGCTGCTGCACCGCCGCCGTTCATCGGAATGTGCGTGTTGGACGACGCTAATTGCTATCAACCCATTACACTGGGCGCTGCGCCGCCCGGCCAGTTGTAGATAGATAGAACGCTACGCAAACACCTATTAAAATATATTAGGTACTCATAGAACATAATAGCTCAATGAATGTCAATCCACATAAACTTTAATTTGTTCAAATGGAACCCAATTAACGTAATGGAATAATGTGCGTTGCACTCAAGGACGTGAATTTCAATGAATTACCCGAGCGTCAGAAACGCTTGGACACCCGTTTCTAGTTTTAGATATTTTCGCATAACTTAGTCAATACTCTATCTATAGGCGTCATTTTTTTGTGGATATTTGTGAATGTGTGTTCTTCTAAATGCACTACACGCTAACATTTTATTTTGTTTAATTGATACTTAAAATAATAATAAATAAACAACTTATTTTAAACATTTTCAAATAAAAAAAAACTAGTAGATTATACTAAATATTATCCCTTGCGATGTTCAAATATACAATCCAGGCATAAAAGGTGTAAAATAAGCATTTTAAAAATTAGATTAAAAAGCGTCTGCAATATTGTATGTGCTTTTGCTATGCACAGATTTTACATAAAGTGTAAAAAAACTACAGTAGCGCAGTGTGTTGGATGTTCATTGTTTTTTTTTCTTTTTGTTATTTCTCGTTAGTTAAATATATTAAGATGAATTACTATTGTTACATGGAAATGAAAATATTTTTTACTGTTAAGTATCAGAAATAACAGATTTAGGTACAAAAACGTAATTTTTTGATTAGAGAAATGAAAATCTTGCAAATCACTTACTGTATATCGCAGCTACGAGTAGTAGTCTAAGATACGAGTATAGAACGACCTTCACCGAGAAGGTTAATGGATGAAAAGTATATTATATCAAATTTAATATGTTAAATAATATATCGCGAGTGGGTTGGCTGAAAAATTTCAGTTCAGTACCATTAATGATTAATTTAATATTAAAAAAGAAATATTTTTTTACATTGCACTAGTTTGGTGTGTGTGTGTTTGTAATGAGCTTATCTTTATATAAACATAAACTTTATTTATTTAACCAGACGGTTGCAAATTACTAATATTGACTTGCCTGTTTACACCTGCCTACCCAATGTTATGACAGGAAAAAAATAGTCAACCTAACGTTTGCATATTCTATAGGCTTCATACTTTCGATTGGTACCTATGTAATTTATCTATTATCGAAACAAGTGCATTATTTTAAAAAAAAAAAATTTAAATATTTAATTAGTCATATACTGGACTGAAATTTTTCAGCCAACCCACTCGCAATATATTTTTTAACACATTAAATTTGATATAAAATACTTTTCATCCATTAACCACTCGGTGAAGGTCGTTGTATACTCGGATCCTCTACTATAGTAAGAGTGTTAGGATACTCCGAGATAACACAGAAAACTTTTAGAATAACAGCCTGTTTGTTACTATTGGTAATCTTTAAAAAAAAAGTATAAGTGTCGATTTGTTTTATACTAAGTTTTCTATTTTATCCGTTAAAAGTTACGTTTTCACAAGTTAATACAATACAAATGGGTTAACGATTTACTCAAGATGTGTTTAAGTTAGACAAAGTACCTTCATCATTTAAAAAAAAAATAGAATAACTACAAAATCCCGTATAACTCGTAGTTTAACCTTAACGAGCTAACTTTGTGAAATTGCTCCGTTTTCTTAGCAGGCGTCAATTCTCGAGCATTAAAATGCAATTTTCTAAAAAAACGCACAAAATACGCAGACTTTTTTTTACTGAATATTATTCCTGGTTATTGTGTCTTCACGTTAACAGTGTTACTTTTTTGGGGTTTTCCCGGGTTTGGTTTATAAGTCAAGAAAACAGTTGATAACTATATTTTATTTTCAAAGTACGTGTTTGAGAAAACTAGCGAGGTGAAATTGCATTTTCATATGCAGTTTGAAGTGAAAGAGTGTGAAGTATAGTATAATACAAACATGATTGAAATAACTCTCAAAGTAAGGTTCAAATATTTATTTTAAATAATATGTATTTTTGGCACAAGTTGAAAGTATGAACTTTAGTATCATATGGCAGCTTAAATAAGTGATTCTAGGGTCTAAAAAGTTCAGTTTGCATTAGAAGAGATCATCGTAATTTGTAAATACTACATTTTACTTCAATATTGCTCCAAAACATTTTGGGGAGATGTCACAGTGCTACTTAGAACGCTGCCCACCGTGAGTTTTTGTGATGATGAATAGCAAAAGTCTTCGCAATAATATTGCACTGGAAATCCCGGCATTACCAGGTTCGCGCCGGGATTCAATTAATCCACTCTGATTGGAAATTAATTCGGTAAACATATTAAAACGCGTCCAATTACATGCGAAAATATTAACTATTTATAGAATGAAAGGGTGTAAAATTTTAAACACTGAAACAAGACGACAACCTCAGGCGGGAATCAAACCACGCACCTTCCGCATTCCGGGCGGCTGCCTTAACCACTTGGCTACCGAGGTCTGGTCTTCACCCGTCGAAATTTGTCAGTGCTTGATGCTTATGTTTTTTATAGTGGCATAAAAATTATTATTGTCACCACTTTAAAAACTCGAGTAGTTTATTGGTTGATTTTGCATCCTTTTAGGGGATCCTGCACGAAATTGTGAAAATTCACGTATTTTTAAGTTACTTGTACTATGCGCTGAATTAGTTAAATACATTAAAAGAACTTACGTAAGTGAGCCTGATCATTGCAGAAGGTTGTGGCCTTGTTGAAATTTGAAACAAATTCTTTAAACAATAACAAACAATACATAAATCTAATGACTCCTAAAAACATTATTTTCGACAACTTTCTTAGTTTTACGCATGAAACAATAATTGTTACATGAAAATATGTGTATTGATATTCCGCAGGTCACCCCCATCTTAAAAAAGTAAATTTTAATTTTCAACACAAGCGCGTGATGGTTTTGTACATTTCGCAGAATAAAAACATTGCTCTAATCAATTAGTAATTTGATTAGAGCAATGTTTTTATTCTGATGGTCTGAAACTTCAAAGCAGAATTGTTCTATTTTTAAATATCAAGATTTAAGATTTTGCTTTGATGTTCATTAAGAGACTTTATGTCAGTTTTTGTGATCGCGCAGCACCCCCTTAAGGAAAGTTTGCAGAAAACTGTTTACTACTTATTTCTTGTAGCCATTAGATATAACAGGTATATTATGATATTCTTTACGCTTTAAAGTAGCATGTCAGATTCTAACGCGGCTTTGAGTAGTAAAATAACAACAACTTTTGCGGCTTTACTCCCCTGTTGTGTTGTGTGTTGATTTTAAATATACAACCGATAGTTCATTTTGTAGACTTAATTCATATTTGCCACTCCAAACCAGAACAAAGCTGCTTTTACCACCCATATAGCGTCTTTACGGATCTTTTAGTAATAAACTTAGCTGTAATTATCACTAACCTGTACCTACAAGACACACCACTCTTTACAATTTTATTACAGTAGAGAGAGACACATTTAAAGCTTTTAGCCTGCTGTGGTCTCTGAACAACTAATAGACGAGAAAAAAAAATCCAAACGACGAGACATTAGTAATTTACGATACTCAGTCAAACACAGCTTGTGTGTGTGACGTCGACCAGAGTAGGCGAGTTTTATTTTGCTCCGATATTTTAATCCAAAAGTTGTGTAAAAAGTTCTCGTTGTGTGTAGTGTTCTAAATTAAAGTAAAGCTTGAACAATATAGACTGATCGTTGGTGATAGTGGAAAATAACAATTGTGCCGGTTTTAAGAAATATCCTACTTGAAACAATTCAATTTGTCGATAGCAACCATCTATGCAAGTTTACAGTGCAGAGTTCTTGCTTGTTGCTTCGTGTTCGTCATTGACACTAGACTACATTAAAATAAGGTGCATTTTTGAACGGCGGCGTGGTGCTGCATTATCGTTTAAATAAACTGATTTGAAACATTAAAACAGATACCTGCCTACCTCATTCCAGTAATGTAAGGTTTATTTAAAATCATTTGCTTAATTCAATTTTAGTCTATTCTTAAATCTATGGAACGATTGACAATCTATGATTTGATACATGTCATATGTCGGGGACCCGGTGGGGGGGGGAGGGGGGAGAAGTAGGACGGCAGTCGGTGACTCGGTGAGTGAGGCATTCTGGCTTTGGCGTTTGTACTGTGCGGACGGTTAAACGGTGTTCATACTTTATACCGTGTGTGACTAAATGTAAAATACTGGTTGTTGAAGAAGAATAAAGAATATCTATCCTGGTCAGCAGCGTTTTACTACAAATCAGAAGTGGTAAGTACATGCTCACATTCGACAACGTTTTTCTTTAGCAGTGTTAATGCATAACTACTCGACTGTGAGGTGGCTGAATTCAGCTAGAAATTACCCGCAACTAATTATAAAAAAAAATCCTTTCACACCGATGGTTAGACAAAATGTAGGGAGGTTTCGTGTAGTGTTTGGAATCTTGTCAGAGGAGGGCAGTCTCCTTCTCGGGTCAATCTTCATACCTTGTTGAAGGTAAAGCCAGAACTAACTGGATGTGCCATGGTAGAATTGTGCGCAAGCCGATTTGATACCAGGTGGAGATTGTCTTTTGAGAATGGGGTTTGTCTAGACTGGCAGGGGACAGCATACTAGTCGAAAGCATACTGATGTAGGATAGGCAGGAAATATTAAGTTAATCATGATTCGTTATGGTATGGTTGCGTGTGCTATTAATTATTTGTGATTCCATCATAGTTAAGACTAAACTGTTTTGAGATAATTACTTATTAATATCTGCGCTGGGTATTTTAGATTTTCATCAAAAGACTTAAATTAGGTGACTACTACTATTTAAAATACAATACTACCCTCTTGTTTTTGCTAAGAAATGTTATAATCCCCTACCGATTGCAGTTTAGTGTAAAGTCTAGGTCATGGTCATTTGAGGTCAAAATTATGTGTTGTGTGTGCCATGTGCCATGTTCAAACCAGTGGGGCTTCTAAAAGGGTAACGAAATTTTCGTCCGTTTCGCGCTAGGACACCCCGTTTCCGAGATATCTTGCATTTTCTTGGTAGAAGGAGGAAACTCATACAAGTTTTGTTTTGTGTTCGAGCGCCAGATAATGGAGCACGACGGGAACGACGAAGGACGCCGCTGGCGCCGTCGCGTCGTCGGGATCTGGCGAGGGCTGCCGATTGCGGATATCGCGGGTGTATGGCTGGACGGCGACGACGACGGGGACAGCTGGAGTCGAGCCTTCTGCGTAGCGTGGTGCAGCACAGCGGGAATCGGCGCTACGAACGGTTAGAACGCAAGCGAGATAGCCGGGCGGTTGGAGAAGAAGTTGTGAATCGGTAAAGTAGGTAGATTGCTATATTTGGAAAGTGATTAATTATGAGTTATTATAGCCGGCCGGAAGAGTAAAAACTTTGTTTAATAGAGGTGCATTTTATGCTTTGTTTAATAGATGTATAGCATTTCCAAGATCTAATCTTCAGAACGATACTTTGTTGGGTTGCAGAGTTACTTTGATTGGCTACAGAGCTATATCGTATTATTAAAATATGTAAATTGGTCTAGGTCCTGTATGTACCCAGGTGGGCACTATTGGATCTTTATCGACATAAATTAGCTTCCATTAAATATAGATATCGATCGATAATGCGACCGTGACAGACCGAAGTCCGGGCGGGCAGAGCTTGTATAGGTGTGGTATTCGGGCAATGTTCTACGTTACTACTCCACGCCTACCTACTAAGCTGGACAGCTGGAGTAAGCAAAGCGGTGTGACCACGAGATTATTCTCGTGGTCACACCTCTTTATTTAATAAATAATTAAAAAATTAAAAATTTTAAATAATAATTTAATAAATTACTTAGATTTAAGACTATATATATCCCCAAAGGATAAAATTAGGCAGTGAGGACCGCAGAAGCAGTCCACTGCCATAGTTCACATTTCACCAAATTACAACTGCAATGTGCTCAGCGTGACAGATGGTAGGCCCATCGCCGTTCTATGCTGTTTGATGGAAGCGTAGTCTTTAGTCCGTTAATCGTCTTTAACGATAGTCAAGGGGAGAGAGGGTGGTAGCATTCTTTTAGTAAGCCGCTACGCGACCCGAAATAAATAAAAACTTAAAATAATTAAGTACTAGGTAGGTATCAGCTTTATTTGCAGACAGTAATAGCACAGTATTAGAAGCTAAGGCTGTGGTAATAGTTATAATAAGTGGAGGTATATTTCGCGTCTATAGATTGTTTTAGATTAATATAAACATTCAAATCATATTATATGCATTCAACAAAACAGTTGATAATGTCGTGCCGTGGCTTGCGAGGTTGCGCGGGAGCGACTTCGATTGGTGAGGGGACGTAATGCTGAATACTATTATATTATACTGTGGCTCAGCTGTTGTAATACCAGACACGGCGGAGGCTCAGTTGTTGGCGGCCTCTGGGAGTCTTCATGACAGTTAAGGGGATGGATAAACATGTGATAGTAACAAGGGCTTTATGATATTAACAATGACGGTAGAAGACCTAACTAGACAGCTGCAATTAATTTTGATTAGTTTTGCTATACATAATGGTGAAGGGCGCGGGCCTCCCATAATACTGTGTCTCACTTGTGATAGATTTGGTCATCAATCCAACTATTGTGATGTGTGATGTGATGAAAGGCCTGGAAGTGAAAATAGGGTTAAAGTCGATTTTGTAAATAATACTTGATTGC
Source organism: Scoparia ambigualis (assembly GCA_963921215.1). Classification (NCBI taxonomy): domain Eukaryota; kingdom Metazoa; phylum Arthropoda; class Insecta; order Lepidoptera; family Crambidae; genus Scoparia; species Scoparia ambigualis. The sequence continues at coordinate 45,251,541 of OY992503.1, read as the reverse complement.
TTAAAAATAGTGATAGGACGGGGTTGCATAAAAGATCCCAATGGGTCGACGTGCTGCTGCGAGAGGGAGATTTCTGCAGACCTCACTAGATAAGACAAATAAAACTTAAACGTTGTCATTACAAACATATTTAGATGAATAAATAATAAAGGGTCTGGATTTGTCGCGGTATTAGAGTCATGCCGGGTTTAAATGTGTTCTTAGTGCAAGGCCAAGACCTTCTATAACACATGATAGTCCAGGATTTAATAAGATAATCCACAGTTAATAAACGTGAGATGCAAATTTTCCATTCGTTCGTACAATCATCATTCAGTCTACCGTTTCGTTTTACTCACAGGTTTTACTAGATGTTCATACTTCTTTTTAGTTACATTATTTAGTTTACTAGTCATACAACAGGTAAAGAGTGAATCACAAGTTAAAATATGTCACAATTTGTCTTTTGGTTGTATTTCAACATAATTGATGTGAGACTTGTGATGTAACTTTCATTTTAGACTAGAGTTATATCGTTGAAAGCACTATCTAGATTCTAGCTAGCGTGAGTGGGGCTGCGTTGCAGTCACTGTGCGCACGTGATTCAATACTGTTTAAACATTTTGTCAGAAATATGAAAAAACCTCCGAAAATACATAGGAGTGTTCTTAGTTTATTTTGCTGCATTAGGTTGAAAGTGCTATGCGCTCTTATAAGGTATAGTGTGTTCATGTAAAAACAATGAAATACAAAAAAAATATACTGTAAGTAATAGAAATAGTATGTAATCCTGTTGAAAATGGTTGTGCAGCAATGTAAATGGTTTTTAATACGAGTATATGACGGTGATTTAAATAGTTAATAGTTAAAGTCGGGGTCGAATTCATTTATTGCAAATTGTTTCGTGACAAATTAATATCACGTCAAAATGTTTTTCGGTTCAAACAATTTGTTTTATTTTAGTATTTACATAACTTGGTTTTTTGCAAAGCCTAAAGATTTGGTTTGTCTGCAAGTGCAGTCCCAATTAATAGCAACTAGTCTGATTTTGATATTTATCACAATTATGTAGGTAAACATAAATAAAATCATCCACTATAGAATGCGTGGGTTTATCTGCAGCACCGTAGATGGTTCATGCAATCATGCATGACTTCAGACTCAAACTTAGTTTTGTAATAACGTTTTCATTATTCCTGGGCTTAAAGTTGCAAAACTTTAGATCATGAATATTGACTTTAAAAGTGGTTTGGAAATTAAATTGTACTTACTATCGTTTGGAAGTGTAAGCGCTCGTATAGAAATTGATAATGTAGAAGCTGATATTATATTCCTGGTGGTTGGGGACTAATTCTAGTTTTTTTCGGCGGTAGGTGATAAAAAAGTGTAGACGCGATTTTAAACATCAATGTTACTTTTATTAAATTTAATAATTTATTCCATAATTTTTTTTGTGAATATACACCTTAATACTAGTAAATAACCAGTACTTACATTATTGAAAGTTTATGTGGCACAATCACTTAAACTAAAACATCACCTGCCAGCTCATTCACAAGCACATAACACAATTTGAAATAGCAATCTTCTTGCACAATGGCTCAACTGGCAGACATCCAATCAGCACAGAAGGACCTTGAAGAGTGCTTCATGAAAAAATTGGGCGAGCTTGAAACTCAGATTCGTGGTGCGGGACCTACTAAGGACACTGTGAGCAGAATTGCAGAGGAGTTTCGCTCGTTCCGAGAGCTCATGTTTTCCATGCTGGGTCTACTTCGGAGACAAATTAACGAGTGTTCAAGAACAGTTGATGAAATGGAGACTAGGAATCGACGTAAGGCCCTTATCTTCACGGGCTTTGTTGAAGAGAGCAAAGAAGATCCCAAAGCCCGCATTTTGGAAATTCTTAATAGCAAGCTGGGCCTAAATGACATTTCTTCAGCTTCCATTAAAGTCTGTCATCGACTCGGAGTTGCCAAGCCGGAGCATCCCAGACCTATATTAGTTAGGTTTTTTAACATGGAGCACAAGGCTGCAGCGTGGAGAGCGAAGTCCGCTTTAAAGGGAACAACGATCTCTGTCCGGGAATTCTTGACTAAGACCAGACAGGCTGTATTCGGCAGGGCTCGTCTTCATTTCGGAATGAGGGCTTGCTGGACGCAGGACGGTGTAATAATGGTCAAGTTGCCGGATGGAAACCGTCATAGAGTCACTTCATTGGAGGAGCTAAACCCAGTGCTGTCCAAGTTTCCCAAGAAGTCGGGTGATTCACCGAGCCAAACCAGGAACAAGCCTGAAAAAGGTTTGCGTAGGTAAATTGTTACAATTTATCAATGTTAAAGATTCTTTGTTCTTATTTTCTTTGTTTAGCCTCTAAACCTTTCCTTGTGGGTAGGTACTTACTTACTTGCACTTTCATTGTTGATGTTTTGGTGGTTCATAGGTATGGGTAGTTATATTTTGTATTCTTACTGTTTCTGTCTTTATTATATCCTGTTGTCTTACCATACCTTCAATGGAATATTGTTTTTAGCTTTCTATTTATTTTCGAGCCACCAACTTTAGACCATAAAATTTAGCTTTTACTAACTGACACTGACAGTAATGACAGTGTCACATGTCATGTCAATCAATTTTTGTTTTTTTTGTGATCTTTTTAATTTGTAAGTAAGGCCATACAGCCACAAGTTACTTCTATCATAAATGTTGTGTCCATATGTTATGTTATGTCAGTCCAACTACCTACCGTTAGACTATACGTCTGTGAGACAAATTGATCCTAAACTGTCAGTGATTTGTGCAGGGATTGGTACTGGTATTTGATTTCTTTGTAAATTCCTATTATTATTATTATTTTATTTCCGTTTTCTATTTTGTTACAATCGATACATTTTTATTAATTGTTGTGATTGTGAATGGTCGGCTGGCGGGTGGTGTAGAGTTCGCCAAACTAGGAATTGATAGTATTTGCATATTTATATTATTTTTATTTATCTAATTTATTATTTTTATGTTATCTGATGATGATTCTTTCCATTCTGCTACTGACTCTTCGGACGTAACTAACAACGCTAGTTTTTGCTCTTTGCCTGACACGCTGGGTGAATTCGTTCGTAAAAACTGTAGTAACACAAAACACTTATTAAATATCTGTCACATAAATGCGCAAAGCGTACCCAGTCACTACAGTGACTTAGTGGAGGCATTCACTGACACTGGTGTTCACGCCGTCCTGATTTCTGAGAGTTGGCTCAAACCTCACCTTCTCTCTACCACCTACCCTCTTTCTGGCTTTATACTTGTCCGAAATGACAGGATTGGACGAGGGGGGGGTGGTGTGGCTATCTACCTGCGTAGTGAATTTTCCTACAAAATCCTTGCTTCTTCCGTTTCAAATTCTTGTGCTTCAGCAGAGTACCTCTTCCTAGAAATTTATGTCAAAGGGGTTAAGACCCTTCTTGGCGTGGTATATTGTCCTCCTGCTGTGGATTACTTTATGGATCTGGAACTGCTTCTTGAGTCGTTTGGGTCAGAGTATGCGCATCACGTCATCATGGGCGATTTCAATACAGACCTCATCCGTAATTCTCCCCGCTCCCGTAAACTCCTTCATATCGTCAAGGCTGCCGGCCTACATGTCCTTCCACTCCAAGCCACGCACTGTAACATGACTGGCGAGGACACCTGGCTTGACCTCATCCTCACGTCCACCCCATCTCTTGTATCCACTCACGGTCAATGTCCTGCTCCTGGTTTTTCCCATCATGACTTTATTTTCCTTTCATACATCCTAAGGTCCCCTAAACCAGTCCCTAAAGTGCTGCGCATGCGTTGCTTTGGTCGTATGGATGGAGAAGGGTTAATCAGAGATGCATCCCAAATTAATTGGGATCACTTGTTAGCAGTCCCCACGGTTAATGAGAAGGTTGACATCCTGAACCAGGCTATCCTCTCACTTTATGACGTTCATGCACCAGTCAAGCCAATTAAACTTAAGCGACCACCTGCTCCATGGCTGACCAGAGGGATTCGTATTGCTATGCGACGTAGAAATCGGGCTTTTCGGAAATTTAAGCGAGAGCGATGTGAGGAGAGTTGGGGTCTATACAAGTCTGCGAGAAACTTATGTAATCAGATGATACGCAACGCTAAACGCCGACACATCTTTGAAAACATCTCCTCGTCCTCCCCCGCTGATATCTGGAAGTTCCTTGGAACCCTTGGTGTTGGCAAGACGCGTAGTGTTGTTCTGCCGAACGCAATTTCGTTGGATGATTTAAATCGTCATTTCACCACAACTGCTAGTATGGATCATGCAACCAATTGTCAGACGGTAAATAACATTGCAGGTCTACCTCGTCCTAGTATTGACCCTTTTCATTTCTCTCCTGTTACTGTGGATGAAATCAAAAAGATTATCCTCTCCATCAAATCCGGAGCCCTAGGACATGACGGCATCAGTCGTCGGATGGTTATCGCTATCATAAATTATGTTATTTCTCCGATTACCCACATCATCAACTTTTCCCTAGACTCTGGCCAATTCCCTTCCCAGTGGCGTAAGGCTTATGTGCGCCCTTTACCTAAGATCTCTAATCCGTCCTTGCCTTCCCACTATCGACCCATATCCATTCTTCCGTTTCTATCCAAGGCAATCGAGGCCTGTGTTCATAAACAATTTTCAACATTCATTTACCAGAATAACCTCGTTGGTCCCCTACAATCTGGTTTTAGGCCTGGGCACAGCACTGTTTCCGCTCTCCTGAAAGTGACTGGTGACATTAGACAAGGTATGGAGGATACGAAAGTCACAGTCTTAGTACTCATCGACTTCTCAAACGCCTTTAATGTCGTCAGTCATAACATACTCCTTTCCATCCTTTCTCATCTTATGGTTTCATCTAGAGTACAGGAATGGTTCTCCTCTTATCTTCAAGAGCGTCAGCAGTCCGTCCGCATCGATGACACAACATCAAATTGGTGTAATTTGGATGCTGGCGTTCCACAAGGCGGTATACTTTCTCCATTATTATTTTCAATATTTATTAACTCTATCACCCACCACCTTCAGTGTGCGTATCATCTGTACGCCGATGACCTTCAGCTTTACACCCATGCAAGGGTGGACGAACTATCAGACGCCGTTGTAAAAATTAATCGGGATTTGGAAGAAATTAACGACTGGTCTCGTAGGTTTGGTGTAGCTGTAAATCCCACAAAATGTCAGGCGATACTTGTTGGTAGCCCGCGATTGACAAGCAAAGTGGGGATTACCTCTCTTCCCCCTATAGTGTTTGACGGAACGGTCATACCGTTTAGCACGACCGTCAAAAATCTTGGCCTACATCTCGATTCTACACTCAGCTGGCATTCTCAGGTTGCTAGTGTTAGCCAAAAAGTTACCTGGACTTTGCGTTCCTTAAACCGCCTGAGGAACTTTCTACCGTTCAAGACGAAGGTAATGCTTGCGCAAACTTTAATATTTCCTATGGTTGACTATGGTGACGTGTGTTATTACGACCTTAACTCAGACCTGCTTGACAAGCTCGACAGACTGCTCAACAACAGTATTAGATTTATATTCAATCTGAAGAAGTATGACCACATATCACAGTATAGGTCCGAGCTGAAATGGCTGCCCATTCGCCAGCGGAGACGTTTACGAGCTCTGACCACACTCTTTTCGATACTAAACTCTCCTAATGCTCCTTCTTATCTAACTCCCTATTTCCAGTATCTTTGCTCTTCTCGTAGATTCCTACGAATCTCCGGTCTTCTAACAATCTTCTCCTTCTCTCTCCTTCCCATACCTCTGGATTTGTACATTCCTCCTTTCTTATTCAGTCCATTCTTCTTTGGAACGCGCTGCCTCTCGAAATCAGGATGACCACTGGTCGCGAAGCATTTAAAAAGAAAGTCCGCTTGCTCTTCTCTGGAAAAACCATGGCAGAATCATCTCAATAACTTCATGTTTATAAATTATGTATTGTATGTTTATGTATATATTTATATTATATTTATATATGCATATATTTAAAGTGATTTGTACCTACTTTCAAAATATAGTGTTTATAGATTTTACTACTTATATGTTTTTGTATTAGGTATGTTAAAATATTTAAAAGTATACCTACGCTTCCACTTTTATTATCGCACCTAAATGCACCTACCATGTTATCTCTGCACCACCCTATGGTTGACTGGTAGAGAATGCCTCAGGCATTAAGTCCGCCATGTAATGTTATGTTGCAAAAGTTTAAATAAATAAATAAATAAATAAATAATTCCTAGAAGTACCGGCGCACATTTGACAGTCGTTAACTAAATAGAAACACGTGATGGTGCCTAAAAGCTCTGCTCTGTTCTTTTGGGAAAATTTTAAATAAGAGGAAGAGTAAGTACCTATACAACTTCTTTATTCCCACATAGGACCGTACCTGGTAGTCACAGTTTTTATAATAATAATAATAATAATAATGGTATGCATCGAGATGTGGTGGCGGTGGACAAGGGCCTTACCACGCTTTCCTTGGCTAACGAGAACTGGCGCAAACCTATGGTATTAAATACTAACGACCGCATGGAGGTATGGCAGAGCAAGGAGCTTCACGGACGCTTTTATCGGGTCCTACATGGGCCTGATGTAGACTTCCTAGCGTCCGTAGCCTGGCTGCGTTTTGGTGACCTCTTTGGGGAAACCGAAGGTTTTGTCTGTGCAATTATGGATGAAGTTATGATGACGAACAACTACCGGAAATACATTGTGAAGGACGGTACGGTTGACATATGTCGGGCATGTCACCGGCCCGGGGAATCCATCCGCCACATTATTTCCGGTTGTTCTAGTCTAGCTAACGGAGACTATTTGCACAGGCACAACCTTGTAGCCAGGATTATCCACCAGCAACTTGCTCTTCAATACAATCTTGTGGAATCGGAAGTACCGTACTATAGGTATATGCCCGACCCAGTTCTCGAAAATGGCAATTGCACATTGTATTGGGATCGGTCTATCATGACTGACAGGACTATTGTTGCCAATAAGCCTGACATAGTGGTGATAGACCGACTAAAGGGTCGGGCAATGATTGTTGATATAACAGTCCCTCATGACGAGAACCTCGTGAAGGCTGAGAAAGATAAACAAAGTAAGTATCTTGACTTGGCTCGCGAGGTTGTCGACATGTGGAATGTGAACACAGCAGTCATTGTGCCGATAGTCGTGACGGCCAATGGCATAATTGCCAAGAGCCTCGACCAACACCTAAAGAGGCTCTCGTTGGGCAGCTGGATCAAGGGCTTGATCCAGAAAGCAGTACTCTTGGACACGGCGCGCATAGTTAGGAGGTTCCTCTCTCAGGAGCCCTGACCACCGGTAGCTTGGACCCTGTTCCCGATACCAGTGGGCTACTATTTTTTATATTTTTAAATGTTTTTTGTATTTTTATAGAAATATTTAAAAATGTAAATAGTATGTATTTAAATGAATAAATGGAATAATAATAATAATTTTTATTGTTCTAATTGTGGTTACATAAAGGACTTATCAAACTAAATTTAGTTGGGTCCCTCACAATTAACCTATTAAAGGCGTACAATGTCATCATAATACATAGTCTTAACACACACTAATTTGATTTGAAATTAAATTAAAAATGACCGTATGTAGGTTTGGTTCGATAATCGGTCTCACAGATCACAGGCACTGAAAACACTCAAGACAGTGGCAGTTGTTGATCGAATTTTACACATGGGTCACATGATAAATAATAATAGTAGTTTATAGTTTAATTAGACAACTGAAGTACTTATTTTATGAATTTTTATTTTTGTTCTATTTTAAATATGTTGGTTCAAATCTTCGATCAACAAAGGTTTAAATAGATTACGAAAGTTTAAAAGTGTACATGTGTCCGTATGTTCTTGCACAGTGGATGTTTAATAAAAAAGAAATCATTAGAATATGTATTGTTGAATTCAATGAGAATCTTGGTTGGGATACATTATTGAACGCTAAAAAGAAAAATACGATAATGATACGATTAACTTAAAGGAGCTTATATAATTTATGCAACGTAAAATGTAAAGTTAATGGATGAATTTCCTTATTGTTTACTATTTATTTATGAATTAATTACTAATTTGAAGATAATAAACAAACTGTTTGTCAATTGTACGGAGAATCCCTGGTAGAAGTGGATGACTTAGCAGAGATTATTATAATTTACAATGGGAGAAAGTATGGGTTCACATAAGGGACTGTGTTTTCTTATTGGTGTATATTCATTTCTTATTTGGTTGGATTAATAATCCTGTAAGAACGTAGTATGGGTTTTTACAAGATTCTTTGGTTTCTTAAATTTTAATGTTATTGTTTATCTTTACAATATACCTTATAAGTTCTTATTCATTTTAATTTGGCACTCGGTGATTTATGTACAGAGAACGTAGGATTATAAGATTCATTGGTGGCTTAAATTTTAATTGTTATTGTTTAGCTTCACTATATACCTAATATGAGTTCTTATTCATTTATTTTGGCATTCGGTGATTTGTGCACAGAGAACGTAGGATGAGTTTTTACAAGATTCATTGGTGGCTTAAATATTAATTGTTATCGTTTGTCTTTATAATATCCCTTATAAGTTCTTCTTCATTTAATTTGACACTCGGTGATTTGTGTACAGTTTAGGTAATGGTCATGGATCGGAGTGGGTGGAGTTTTCTGGTATTGGCATTCAAACGATAATTATCAAATGTATAGATAAGCTTCCGAAATTAAATTTTGAGAGAGATTAATTACCCGTATTCATTTGTTTGTCATAATAATGGGTTAGTCATATAAAACACTATTCACGCAGTTATATATTATTATCTGAAAGTGCTATTTACAAGTATAACACGTTATTGAAATTGAGAAAGTGAATATGAAATTGATACCATAAAATTACTTAAAGTAATTCAATAACAAAAGTTATGATGTACTAAATGATGATAAATCACTTGTTTCATATTATTTTATGGCATTTTAAATAAATAACAATGTTTGTCTGGACATAAAAGAGATTTGTTGTACTCATAAAATTTATTAGCCCCTTTTTTAAGGTTTGAATTAGTAACTTTAATTTACTTTAATTTATTCTAAAATTTTTAACTTATTTTTGAAGTAATTTTATTAGTCATTGTTTTAATTTGGTACCTATATTTTTATTAGTAATCTTTTATTTTTTATCAATTAATTGCTTTTTTATAATTGTAATTTAATCAAATTTAATTTATATACATTATTACTATTGAATTGAATTCTTGCGCATGTTATTGATACGTACTTATGTGATTGTTTTTTTTTTGTGGAAAATTTGCTGATTTGTGTTCTATGTATATTTTAAAATTGTATGAGTTACGTAATTGTTTGTTTCCCTAATAAATAAATAAATAAATAAATAAATATCCATATTAGGCGGTCGTTGCAAAAGTGCAGAAATAGGTCCTGCCTATTCCAATCTATGGTAACAATATACAATACTAAATCCAACAAATTATTTGTTATGTATGAAAGAATTAAATTTAATGTTATTTTATTTTATTTGCTTAGGTACTGTTGATATACGTTTTCTCTTTGCTAGTTAAATTGCTCGCTGAAAACAAGTCCGTAATTAGTATGGTTTACTATGACCAAATGTTTTGTTACTAAGGTATTGTAGGAAGAAAAACTAATATTAAAAAAAACTACTTTTTGAACAATGAGAATTTGCCATAAGAATCAAAATGTTAAATGGAAAATGTAAAAACAATCAAATATAATTCAAAACATTTGTAAAGAGAAAGATTTGCCAAATGTATGTTTGTAAAGTGATTGTTAGTAAAATGAAACATTTGCGGAGCATGTTGTTATTATAAATGAACATACTAGTTTATATGAAAATTGGTTGTAAAGAAAAGGTTATCAGTGATCCTGTTTTTTAACTAAGATAATTGGATGGGTTTTAATATGAAACGATGGTTGTAAAGAAAAGGTTATCAGTGATCCTGTTTTATAATTATGATAATTGGATGGGTTTAAAGTCGGGGTTTTCCTAGCCGCAAGAATCGGATGGGTTTGCGGCTAGAAGAATGTAAGAACTTGTTAGAATTTTGGATGTGTTTACAGGATTATTATACAGTGTTTTCCTAGACGCAACAATTGGATGGGTTGGCGGCTAGGAGAATTTAATAATCCTGTGGGAATTGTATGGGTTAACAATGAAATGAAATAGTTTATTTGCTTTCAAACACAGGTTTTTTGGTAACTTTTAATTTGTTTTTGAATCATGTAAGAGTTTGATTAGCAAGAATTGGATGAGTTTGCAGCTAGGAGAATTTAATAATCCTGTGGGAATTAGATAGGTTTACATGATTTTTGGTACTAAATATTTAATTTGTTTTTGAATCATGTAAGAGTTGGACAGGTTTGCAGGATATTAGTAGCTTATATTTTAAGTAATTTGTTTTATGTATAAGTTGTTAATGTATTGGTTGCTAATGTAAGTACTTACTCGCCGAGTGTAAGGTCTGGTTATTGTCTTGAATATTAGCGTGCCTTCCTGGCACCGTGTATGAGGACATACACGAGGTCAGGATGGACGAGTGTAAGGTTTAATTAAAATCATTTGCTTAATTCAATTTTAGTCTATTCTTAAATCTATAGAACGATTGACAATCTATGATTTTACACATGTCATGTGTCGGGGACCCGGGGGGAGAAGTAGGACGGCAGTCGGTGACTCGGTGAGTGAGGCATTCTGGCTTTGGCGCTTGTACTGTGCGGACGGTTAAACGGTGTTCATACTTTATACCGTGTGTGACTAAATGTAAAATACTGGTTGTTGAAGAAGAATAAAGAATATCTATCCTGGTCAGCAGCGTTTTACTACAGTAATAATAATTTTAAATCATCATGGCGTCAAATACAAAAACTGTTTGTTGTAAATGCTCTAAGACAATAAATAATAGAAAATATTTAATCTGTTTTATCTGCAAAAAATGTTTCGATATCGGCTGTGGTAACATTGTTTATAAGCGATTTACGTTGATGGAGAAAGAAAGGAAAGCTAAATGGTCATGTGACAAATGTTTAGAGGCGAAGGGAAACAAGTGTGGTAGCAGGGGGGTGGCACTCCGCAGTTTAGGTAGGTTCGTTTGGCGCGCCTCCGCAGTTTGGCCGCCGGCGTGTGGCAGTAAAGGTTGCCGCGAGCGCGAGAGCACCCAACACCGAGCGCCGAGTCGCGTAAGGCTGATTTCACAGTCACGCGTTTGATCAGCGCCAGCCACACGCGCGCGCTACACTACATAGTAGTTGCGCGTTTGAACTGCGTGATGACTATGAAACGCAACTACTATCTAGTGTAATTGTAACCGCGCGCGTGTGGCCGGCGCAGATCAAACGCGTGACTGTGAAATCAGCCTTACTCGTAATCCCGGCGCGCGCGTAAACCCTACGCTCTGTGACGTCATGACGTCAAATCTATATAGAGTCAGCGTTGCTTAACGGAATATGAACGCTCACGTCACACGATAAGTTTTAATTTCGCGTGAAAGTCGTTAGAGAGTGAACCTTCTGTACGTAGTACTATTAGTTATCGTAGTACTATTAGTTATTCTGTGGTGGTAGCCAATATTCAACGCCAAATAACAAAAGTGAGCATACTAAGGCAACCGATTTAGACAGCTGTTTAACGTTGAGAGGAATACATAATCGTAGCCCGACTGATCTAGAAAGCGAGAATGAAACACTAACAAAGGCTGCCTTAAATGACATTAGTAATAACTGTAAAATGGAAATTATGAACCACTTTGCAATATCCGTCGAAAAGCATATTAAGGAGACGATCGGAAATTACTCGCAACAGATAAGGCCGGTCTGGAAAAAATTACTAATTCCATACAAACCATCACCTCACCTAGCGTATGAAATGTTACGAGGAGCGAATGACAGTGTTGGAGCAACGGATCGACTCTTTAAATGGTGTGACACGGGAAGTTAATTTAGCCGATATAAAACAGTTAAAGGCACAACTCAACGATCGCAATCAGGAGCTTCTTCTCAGCGACCTTGAAATCACCGGACTCCCGGAGACACCTGCTGAAAATCCAGCTCATTTAGTTAACTTGGTGTGTAAGAAACAGGGCGTGACTGTGGAAGAGTGTGACGTGGTAAGTGCGATGCGTGTTGGAGAGCGTCGTGGAGGCGCGGGCGCCTGCTAAGGCGCTGGCTCGGGCGCCGGTTCAGGCGCTGGCTCGGGCGCCGGGCCGCTGCCGCTGGCTGTGCGGCTGGCGCGGCGCGCGCTCGACACCGCCACCGACGTCATCTGCTATTGCGTCGACCGACATGTAGGGGGGTGATTTGCGCGTCTGTGGTAGGTATTTAACGTCTGCAGACGCAGCAGAGGTTAAATACCTACCTAATAACTACCTACCACAGACGCGCAAATCACCCCCCTACACGTGTCGGCAGACGCATCCGCAGATGATGTCGCAGATGCGTCTGCCGACGTGAAGAGGGGGCATAACGCGTGATAACCGTGCTGAGCTGTTTTATAAGGCGCGCATGGAAGCCCGCCGACTGCGCTGGCGCTTTGTGTGAACCCGCAATGGTGGGATTTATGCACGTCAAAATACTGACAACCCTGCGCGGAGGATTTGCAATGAAAGTGATTTAAAGAGGGTTTTTGGAGACTAATTGTTTAGTTTTTTATAGACATTTATTTTCTCTTTTTTGTGCAGTTTTGTTTTCTGTTTTTTATAAGAAGAAATCATACGTTTTTGTTATTGTTTTTGAAATGAAATGAAATGAAAAATAATTCATTTGGCACATATTTGTTATTTTACATTTATGACAGTATAAATTACATATTATTATATCATTAACAATTTGTATGCCAAAGGCTACCGGCTCAGCTAGATGCAACATAGACATAATAATGCCAATGTAGCGCTGGTTTTCAGCCAGTTCCATTATCTCTTAAAGCTGTTATTCTTACTGGGTAGGTACATGCAAAAAAAAAAAAACATATATATCCATAAATCCTGCTTTAGCAATTCACAATATCAATATGATTAACATGAGCACACTGACCTGACTGACCAGAATATGTAATAATGCCACAATAAAATCCTTATAACATCCTTATGCCGATCACTGCTCCACCCCGAAACCCACCCCCTCCCTACAATTTTGTTGATTGAGGAATACTTTTTTTAAATGTACTTTAAAAGTATGTTCAGATATGTTTTGGCGCAAAGGTGGAGGAATATTGTTCCACACTTTGGACGCCGCATAGGTGAAGGATCCCCTGAAACCCTGCGTCTTGTGCCTTGGTATGAGAAGAACCAACCAACGTTTTTTTACTGTGTGTAATTTAATTAGAATTGAGGTTAGCCATGATACATACAGGGGCTGTTATTTATGTATCCGGAACTGGCCAGTTACAAAACAATATTAAAAAAAGAATTACAACTTTTAAAAATTAGCTAAAAAATACAAATTATTTAATGTAGCTGTCATTTGTTTATCCTTTGGGGCGTAATTTTGAACATTGCGTGTCTTTATCACTATGGATTTAACTCGTGAAAATTTACGTGCTATGATTTATTACGATTTTCGGCGAGGGCTAACTCAAAAACAGTGCATCAATCAACTCACTTCGACTTTTGGGGACAAAGCACCATCGAAAACTACTGTGTATCACTGGTTTAGTGAGTCTAATCGTGGGCAGTCTGTGCTCACTGACGAATCGCCCTAAATCGGTTGTTGTACCTCAAAATATTGATGCTGTGCGGGAACTAATAATGCAAGATCGTCATGTTACATATCACGAGATAGAGGCGTCCCTGGGCATTAGTATGACGTGTATATATAAAATATTAGACGAATATTTAGCTGTAAAAAAAAATTGTACACGTTGGATTCCGCACAACTCGAGAATTGACCAAAAACGGGCTCGTGTCGATTGGTGTACAAAAATGTTAGAAAAGTACCATCAGGGTGCATCAAAAACTGTCTATAATATCTACAAAGGTGATGAATCTTGGATACATGCGTATAATCCTGTAACTAAACAACAATCAACGGTTTGGATGTTCGAAGATGAGCCGAAACCAACAAGTCATTCGTCATTCGTCAAATCATTCGTTCAAAAAGCACTTTGAAGCAAATGGTCGCTTGTTTTTTTGGTATAAATGGACGTGGCTACAGTGCCACTAGAGAATCGTAAAACGGTTAATTCTGAATGGTACACGCCCATTTGTTTGCCAGAAGTCTTTAAAGAAATAAGAAAGAACAACCAACAACGCAGAATCCTTCTTCATCATGACAATGCTAGCTGCCACACATCGGCCGAAACAACTCGGTAATTGGAAGATCAAAAGATCGAATGAACAGGCATCCGCCATACAGCCCCGATTTGGCCCCCAACGACTTCTATTTATTCCCAACCGTGAAGAATAAATTACGTTGTCAGCGTTTTTCGAGCCGTGAAGAGGCTGTTGATGCGTTCAAAATGCACGTTTTGGAGATACCTCAATTCGAATGGAAAAAGTGCTACGAAAATTGGTTCCAACGTATGCAAAAGTGCATCGACCACGGTGGCGAATATTTTGAAAAGCAATAAAACTATAATAAATGCTATATGTTTGTTTCACTTTGTTATTCCGGATACATAAATATCGTATGTCGTCTTGATAATGTTTCTTTTGATTTATTTAGGATTATATTATTGGATACACATTTTTGAGACTAATTTGGTTAGTTTTTTTTATAACCATTTAATTGCTATTTTATGCAATGATTTTATTTAGTTTTGATTTCTGTTTTTTTTTGGAAAGATTCATAATCACTTGTTATTGTTTCTTTACTGCTGTGTGTAACTTAATGAGAATTGGGGTTAGCCATGTACACATGTCGTCTTGTTATTGTTTCTTTTAATTTATTCAGAATTATATTATGATTGGATACACATTACAAATATATTTAAAAAAATATTGTTATAAACATTATTGTTATACAAATATTTTTATACTCTCGATTTAAAATATTTATCCGTTAAACTATTTATTATAGTAGTAGTTTTTACAATAGTTTTTACAGTTATATTTTTAAGCTATGCTGGCGGCATATTACATTCTTAACATTTTATTTAACCAACTAAAAACATATACAAATACTATTTTCATTTATTATGGTACATATTATTCATAAGAATCTATGTTTAGGGCTTCTCAATCCGGGTTCGCTCGGAACCCGCCATGGCGAGTTGTGGCGGTGATGGATCGTTTCTCAGTGGATATCATGGCAATCAATAAGACGTGGCTGCGGGCAGGCGAAGAAGCCCGTGCGCCGGCACTGCCGGAGTACTGCCTGCGCCATTTGCCGCGCCCCGCCGCGGCGCCGGGGCGTGCGTTTTCGGGGCGGCGGCGTAAGCACATGAGTAACTACCATACGGAGTGCAAGCTCTCTAACAACGCGCAAAATTCATACCTATTCTAATAGGGCTGACACAAAAAATTAAGGAAGAATAATAAAATAAGGTAAGTAGGTAGAGGTACATAATATAACGTGTATTTCAAAAGGTATAAAATAAGGTTTATTGTAATTTAACACATACTTAATTTAAATTATTTCAAAGATAACGAAACGTTGAAAAAATTGTCTTCTGTGCTGAATCGAACCCGCGTCCTCCGCAAATAATCTAATATTTCGAATCTATAAAGCAGTCTTATCTTAACTGATTGTTTAAAATATTAAAAAAAGAAATATCCTTATTTTTCCGGAATTATTCATACACACGGTGCAAGAGTTGGGAATTGTGTAACTAACCCGACTTTGTTTTATATATTTAGATAAAACACTATTATAAATAATTAACCGTGTCGCGTAGCCTTGAAAGAGTATACGACCACCCCCTCTCTTCCCTTGGGTGTCGTTAAAGGCGACTAACGGACTAAACACTGCATATACATCCAACAGCTTAGAGCGGCGATGGGCTCACCACCTGTCACGCTGAGCACATGTGCAGTCGCAATTTGGTGATAAGTGGACTATGGTAGAGGACTACTTTTGCTGTCCTCATTGCCTAGTCTCTGACTAATTATTAATATAATTTTATATTTCTTAATGCTATGTTTGTTTATTTAATGTGATTTATTTTTGAAATTCTTTGTAGTACTGATTCAATTCAATAAGGTTCA
Source organism: Scoparia ambigualis (assembly GCA_963921215.1). Classification (NCBI taxonomy): domain Eukaryota; kingdom Metazoa; phylum Arthropoda; class Insecta; order Lepidoptera; family Crambidae; genus Scoparia; species Scoparia ambigualis. The sequence continues at coordinate 45,235,338 of OY992503.1, read as the reverse complement.
TATCATTTTCCCGAAATTACTTCTGATTATTTTTCATTATTGTCATGTTGTGTTTGCCTATTGTTGGTGCGAGGGGCACTAACATACGACGTAATCAAGGGTGGTGGACCCAGGACAAGGGGTTTGGTTAGGTTGCGATTATGGTCAACCCGCGACTTACTTGGTAGATGAGTGGTTGGGCAAGGCGTGAGACGGGGCAGCGATGTGGTCGATTCCTGACGCACAGTCACTTCACTTAGTTCAATTAAGGCTACCACAGGCACTATCAATAAGTCCAAGGCGACAAAGGGCACGTATCGTCCGTACGTCTTGCGATCAGCTGTTTTGTGCGCACGGGGTAGATAGCTGGAGACGAACTGGCGCGGTCTCCTAACGTAGCGAGCGGCCGCGGGTCGCGCAGCGGTGGCGCCGCGGCAGATAGGCGGACGCGGTCGTCAACAACCGTTGAGTCAACCGCCTTACAGATGGCGGAATAATTTGAATGGGCGTCCCGGCTTTGGCGGGAACATCCTCCGGGGCCCAGGGTGGGCTCATACAATGGGAGCCTGGCGATCCGGAATACAGGCCTCCGAAGATGTCCATTCGCGGTGTCCAGATCTACCACCCGCACGACGCCATCCTTCCCAGGCAGGGTGCGAGCAATGCGCCCCAGTCTCCATTGGAGGGCAGGCAGGTTGTCCTCCTTGATGAGGACGAGCTCGCCAACTCGGGGAGGGGAGGATGGGGACAACCATTTGGAGAGGGTTTGGAGGGTGTGAAGGTAGGACTGGGTCCACAGCGTCCAGAAGCGCTGAGAAAGGGCCTGTGCCATTTGGAATCGCCTACGTGTGGAAATCGGCCTATCTTCCACGGATAGTTCGGGAAGGGCCGTTAGTGGGCGGCCTAAACTGAAATGTCCGGCTGTAAGCGGCTCAAAGTCTGAAGGATCAGACGAAAGTGGGCAGAGAGGTCTAGAGTTAAGGACAGCTTCGATTCGTGCTAAGAGTGTGGAACATTCCTCGAATGTGAGGTGTTGTTCGCCAATTACGCGATATAAAAGTTGCTTAGTTGATTTCATGTTGATCTCATGTAACGCACCGAACCATGGTCCCTTAGGGACGTTTAATAACCAAGTAATGTGCTGACCAGCGAGCTTGTGCGCGATCGTGTCATTATTCGAGGCAAGAAAGTTTTGTACTTCAATGAGCTGATTTCTAGCGCCTACATAATTTGTACCGCAGTCCGAGCGGATGAAAACGGGGCACCGCGGCGTGCTATAAAATGCTGTAACGCCGCGAGGAACGCTTCCATGCTGAGGTCCGAGACTGGTTCCAAATGAACCGCCTTAGTGGAGAGGCACATGAATATACAAAAGTACGCTTTTAACAGTTTAACATTACGTAGGGTACTAGATTTAACGAGGAATGGTCCAAAAAAAAAAAAAAAATGGAATAAAAATATCTAGTGTTAATCCCGCTAACTCACTAATTTATCAAGCTTGGATGCTGCATGCAAGCACCGCCCTCCCGCCCGCAATGTATGCACATGCAAAAGGAGCGATGGATGCTAAATAAGGCATGCAAACCGAAACCCGACACGTGTTTCGCCCCTCCACGGGGCATCCTCAGGAGCTGTTGACTGGTCGAGAGCTGCGCGCCGACTGAAACGGCTGCGAAGATCTCGGCCCCTTATATAGCGCCACCGTTTGGCATTTGTGACGTACTACCCGCAATAAGACGCAATAATGGGGAGGAAACTAAATTTGTTTGGTCATTCAACAGTGCGTAATTATTATTGTTATGTTTTATAATTTCTAACTGCTCCAACACACACAACCGGAAACTCTTATTACATACATGCAAAATATTATATGTGTGATTGTCGCCCAAGGAATGGCCGGTGTCAATTAAATGTTTTGCGAAATGTGACTTGTCTGGATGGCCATTCCTATGTGCGGCCACATGTTCCTTATATCTAATTTCAAAATTACGGCCTGTCTGACCTACATAGACCCCATTGCATTCATTACAACTAACTTATAAACACCGGATTTTTTGGAATTTTCTAAGCGATCCTTACTGTTACATAAATGACGCACGTTTTGATTTGTCCTAAAAGTAGTAAAAATGTTGTTTTTTCTAAGAATATTCGCGATTTTATCTGAGATAGGGCCTAAATAGGTCAGACTACCCACATATTTGTTAATACGTTCGGGGGGACACGCATAAAGTAGTGAACGGACCCTTTTACTCTGTTTATTTAAAATTAAACTGTCAATAGTTTGTTTAGAATAACCGTTAGAAACCGCGACTTGATAAAGAATATTAAGTTCTTTGACATAACTATCTGCGGACAACGGCACCGTCATTAATCTATGGACGTAGCTGCGGAAGGCAGCTAACTTCTGTTGTAATGGGTGACAAGAGGAGGCTGGAATAATAGTGTCAGTATGAGTGGGTTTGCGAAAAATTTGGAAATCTAGTTTATTGTTAACTCTAGTTATGGTTAAATCTAAAAAGTTGAGGGATTTGTTGGACTCTAACTCTAATTTGAATTTTATTTTAGGGTGGACAGTGTTAAGTTTATTAACAAAAGTGTCAATTTGACGATTAGTACCGGTCCAGCAGATAATTAGGTCATCAACATATCTATAATAAAACTGAATATTGGGTTCGTTCACCACGTTATTACGTTCAAAGTGATCCATGAAGATGTCCGCCATTAGTGGACTTAAAGGTGAACCCATTGCCAAACCTTCCTTTTGACGGTAATATTGGTTATTAAACCTAAAATAATTTTGTTCCATGCATACTCTAGTAAGGTTAAGTAGATCATTTATCTCTCCAGGGTGTAACCGCTGTCTCTCAAAATGGTCCCCCAACACACTAAGACACTCCTCATAGGGGACATTAGTAAATAAACTATCAACATCTAGAGATAACAATTTAGAATAAGGGGAGATGTTGATATGTTGAACTTTCTCAATTAACTGTAAGCTATTTTTTAAACTGTACTGTGGTTTAAAAGAAGACTTTGATCTTAGAAGGTTGTTTAGGTATTTAGCCAAATCGTATGTTGGGGCACCAATATAAGAGACAACGGGCCGTATAGGGATATTATCTTTATGTGTTGTAGGTAAACCGTATAAAAAAGGTGAACGCGGGTTCATAGGGACTTTGTATTTTAATCGTTCTGGAGAAACATATGATGCACTTTTAATCGCGTCCTTCACCTGTATTATGTAATTTTTTGTTGGGTCGGAACTAAGACATTCAAACTCCTCCCCCTGGATGACGTCGTTAACCTTTTGATTGTAAGCAGCTCTATCCAAAATTACTACTGAATTACCCTTGTCAGCCTTTGTGATAATTAAATTATTTTGATTAATTTTGTCTTGTAAAGAACGAAAAATATGAATTTCAGAAGAATTTTGACTAATTGAGGAATTAAAAGCTTTTTTAATATGAGCTGCTACCTGATGCTTAACGGCGCCATCCTGTTTACTCTTAAAACAAGCAATTTCCGAATCCACCACCAAAGTTTCGAGAGACTTCTGGGACAGCCGTGTATTTATATTATATTTAAGTCCTTTCTCTAATAATGAACTTTCAGATGATGAAAACTGGACAATGGAGTAATTTTTTACACGAGGGTAAAAAGAATGATCTGAAATTGAGTTGTTTTCAGTATGTTTTAGACTCTCACTACGGCTATCCCTAGATAATCGCTCTAACTTCCTACAGTGTGTTATGTATTTATCGTGCGCCAACTCCCGAGCCTTGTTATCTAAAATATCAAACTCCACATTATGTAAATTAAAACTCAACTCTGAGTACAATACCTTAAGGTGGAGCTTGATGTTATCCCGTACCGAAAACCAATGTCTACATTCCTCATTCAACCATATCTGTTTAGCCTCTGGTCGATGTAGGTCAGACAGGCCGTAATTTTGAAATTAGATATAAGGAACATGTGGCCGCACATAGGAATGGCCATCCAGACAAGTCACATTTCGCAAAACATTTAATTGACACCGGCCATTCCTTGGGCGACAATCACACATATAATATTTTGCATGTATGTAATAAGAGTTTCCGGTTGTGTGTGTTGGAGCAGTTAGAAATTATAAAACATAACAATAATAATTACGCACTGTTGAATGACCAAACAAATTTAGTTTCCTCCCCATTATTGCGTCTTATTGCGGGTAGTACGTCACAAATGCCAAACGGTGGCGCTATATAAGGGGCCGAGATCTTCGCAGCCGTTTCAGTCGGCGCGCAGCTCTCGACCAGTCAACAGCTCCTGAGGATGCCCCGTGGAGGGGCGAAACACGTGTCGGGTTTCGGTTTGCATGCCTTATTTAGCATCCATCGCTCCTTTTGCATGTGCATACATTGCGGGCGGGAGGGCGGTGCTTGCATGCAGCATCCAAGCTTGATAAATTAGTGAGTTAGCGGGATTAACACTAGATATTTTTATTCCATTTTTGTATATCATGGATTTCCGCAAAGTAACGCCTGATTCTATTAATTATCTTAAGTCAGCCGGTATAGCTGAGCAGGCAAAACTTTACATCAAGTTGACGAAGCTCCATCGTTTGGCAGCTCAAAACGTGTGGTTCAATCAACAGTGTAAACAGTCAAATCTTATTCCAAACTATATTAACATTCGTTCCAACACACACAGCCGATCTAGTAGTATAGCGTTGGTGAAGGCTAAACAGATATGGTTGAATGAGGAATGTAGACATTGGTTTTCGGTACGGGATAACATCAAGCTCCACCTTAAGGTATTGTACTCAGAGTTGAGTTTTAATTTACATAATGTGGAGTTTGATATTTTAGATAACAAGGCTCGGGAGTTGGCGCACGATAAATACATAACACACTGTAGGAAGTTAGAGCGATTATCTAGGGATAGCCGTAGTGAGAGTCTAAAACATACTGAAAACAACTCAATTTCAGATCATTCTTTTTACCCTCGTGTAAAAAATTACTCCATTGTCCAGTTTTCATCATCTGAAAGTTCATTATTAGAGAAAGGACTTAAATATAATATAAATACACGGCTGTCCCAGAAGTCTCTCGAAACTTTGGTGGTGGATTCGGAAATTGCTTGTTTTAAGAGTAAACAGGATGGCGCCGTTAAGCATCAGGTAGCAGCTCATATTAAAAAAGCTTTTAATTCCTCAATTAGTCAAAATTCTTCTGAAATTCATATTTTTCGTTCTTTACAAGACAAAATTAATCAAAATAATTTAATTATCACAAAGGCTGACAAGGGTAATTCAGTAGTAATTTTGGATAGAGCTGCTTACAATCAAAAGGTTAACGACGTCATCCAGGGGGAGGAGTTTGAATGTCTTAGTTCCGACCCAACAAAAAATTACATAATACAGGTGAAGGACGCGATTAAAAGTGCATCATATGTTTCTCCAGAACGATTAAAATACAAAGTCCCTATGAACCCGCGTTCACCTTTTTTATACGGTTTACCTAAAACACATAAAGATAATATCCCTATACGGCCCGTTGTCTCTTATATTGGTGCCCCAACATACGATTTGGCTAAATACCTAAACAACCTTCTAAGATCAAAGTCTTCTTTTAAACCACAGTACAGTTTAAAAAATAGCTTACAGTTAATTGAGAAAGTTCAACATATCAACATCTCCCCTTATTCTAAATTGTTATCTCTAGATGTTGATAGTTTATTTACTAATGTCCCCTATGAGGAGTGTCTTAGTGTGTTGGGGGACCATTTTGAGAGACAGCGGTTACACCCTGGAGAGATAAATGATCTACTTAACCTTACTAGAGTATGCATGGAACAAAATTATTTTAGGTTTAATAACCAATATTACCGTCAAAAGGAAGGTTTGGCAATGGGTTCACCTTTAAGTCCACTAATGGCGGACATCTTCATGGATCACTTTGAACGTAATAACGTGGTGAACGAACCCAATATTCAGTTTTATTATAGATATGTTGATGACCTAATTATCTGCTGGACCGGTACTAATCGTCAAATTGACACTTTTGTTAATAAACTTAACACTGTCCACCCTAAAATAAAATTCAAATTAGAGTTAGAGTCCAACAAATCCCTCAACTTTTTAGATTTAACCATAACTAGAGTTAACAATAAACTAGATTTCCAAATTTTTCGCAAACCCACTCATACTGACACTATTATTCCAGCCTCCTCTTGTCACCCATTACAACAGAAGTTAGCTGCCTTCCGCAGCTACGTCCATAGATTAATGACGGTGCCGTTGTCCGCAGATAGTTATGTCAAAGAACTTAATATTCTTTATCAAGTCGCGGTTTCTAACGGTTATTCTAAACAAACTATTGACAGTTTAATTTTAAATAAACAGAGTAAAAGGTCCGTTCACTACTTTATGCGTGTCCCCCCGAACGTATTAACAAATATGTGGGTAGTCTGACCTATTTAGGCCCTATCTCAGATAAAATCGCGAATATTCTTAGAAAAAACAACATTTTTACTACTTTTAGGACAAATCAAAACGTGCGTCATTTATGTAACAGTAAGGATCGCTTAGAAAATTCCAAAAAATCCGGTGTTTATAAGTTAGTTGTAATGAATGCAATGGGGTCTATGTAGGTCAGACAGGCCGTAATTTTGAAATTAGATATAAGGAACATGTGGCCGCACATAGGAATGGCCATCCAGACAAGTCACATTTCGCAAAACATTTAATTGACACCGGCCATTCCTTGGGCGACAATCACACATATAATATTTTGCATGTATGTAATAAGAGTTTCCGGTTGTGTGTGTTGGAGCAGTTAGAAATTATAAAACATAACAATAATAATTACGCACTGTTGAATGACCAAACAAATTTAGTTTCCTCCCCATTATTGCGTCTTATTGCGGGTAGTACGTCACAAATGCCAAACGGTGGCGCTATATAAGGGGCCGAGATCTTCGCAGCCGTTTCAGTCGGCGCGCAGCTCTCGACCAGTCAACAGCTCCTGAGGATGCCCCGTGGAGGGGCGAAACACGTGTCGGGTTTCGGTTTGCATGCCTTATTTAGCATCCATCGCTCCTTTTGCATGTGCATACATTGCGGGCGGGAGGGCGGTGCTTGCATGCAGCATCCAAGCTTGATAAATTAGTGAGTTAGCGGGATTAACACTAGATATTTTTATTCCATTTTTGTATATCATGGATTTCCGCAAAGTAACGCCTGATTCTATTAATTATTTAATGAGGAATGGTCCCGCAAATCGGTCGTGACTTGACTAAATACTGGCTGAGGCGTAACTCTATCGACTGGCAGGTCGGCCATGAAGGGTGCTTGCGGCTGGGCCTGGCATCGAAAGCATCTAATGCATTTAAAGACTCGGTGTCTAATAATACGGCGCGCGGACAATATCCAAAATTGTTGGCGTAGGATTGCGTGTAAGGTGTCAGCGCCAGGCTGGCAGTGTATTTTGTGGTAGTGGTCAATGATGAGGTCTACAAGTGGGCTAGAGCTGGGAAGTATGAGCGGATGCTGCGCGTCATATCGGATAGACGCATGGGACAGTCGTCCACCAACTCTAAGGAGCTCATCTTTAATGAGAGGTGACAGCCGCTGGAGTCTGACGGAGCAGATTTTGCTAGTTTGAAGGCGGTGGATGTCCTATGCAAACTCATTGTGCTATACACTGCGCATCCAGTAAAGTAGGGTCTCTCTTCGTTCACTGACGTACAAGAAGCCTGAGCGTCGCGAAACTGGGTGGTTTCTGCAGTTGTGCAGAAAGCGTTTTAGACAAGCTGTCACTCCGACGAGCTTGTCTAGTGAACTGAACCGAGTGAGCAGGTCAAAGTCAAGACCGGGCACTGTGACCAGTGACGGGACGTGTTTGGGCTTAAGGCCGGGCAGGGCGTGATGGCTCAGAGCTAAGGGCATCGCAGGCCAAGACTCACAAGGCTGTCTAAGCCACGTGGGAGACCAGCATAGGTTGTGGGCTGACAGGGATTGCGCAGACATCCCTCTGCTTGCGCAATCTGCCGGGTTGAGCTCGGAAGGTACGTGTCGCCAGGTACATTCTGGTGAGCCTGAGCTGATTTTGACTACCCTCAAAGGGTTGAAGACGTGGAGGCGGTGTATTGAGCCAGGCCAGGACTATCGTACTGTCTGACCAACATATGTGTTGTTGTATGTGAGGCGATTCTTGATTGGTGCGACTCGCGACTTGGCGACAATCAAGTGTACCAAAGTATCTCCGGAGGCATCGAGCTCATGGAGATAAACAACGGCGGCAAACCCGGCTTCAGAGGCATCTGCAAACCCGTGAAGCGAGTATGCAGCTGAGCCTTTGTTTGCACAAACGTGCTGAGGGAAGCGAATGCTAGACAACAGCGGCAGATCCACTGAGATGTGGTGCCACTCCGTTTGTACTTCAGAGGGAGTGGGCTCATCCCATTCAAGCTTCAGTAGCCATAATTGCTGAAGCAGCAACTTTGCGCGGAAGATAACGGGAGAAACCCAGCCGTTTGGGTCATAAAGTGAGGCTCCGGTGTTTAAAATAGACCGCTTTGTGACATGTGTGATGGGGGGCAGAGAGATGCGGTAGGTGAACTCGTCTGACTGAGGGCTCCACTGTATACCCAAGACCTTAATGGACGTGGACTCTGGGTTCATGTCGAAGTCCTTGTTCATGTCGCATTGGTTGTCGGGAAATCTCTCGAGCAGCTTAGGCGAGTTAGATGTCCACTTACTGAGTTGAAAGCCGCCTAGGTCTAGCAGACTTATCAACTCGTCCTGGAGTGCTTGGGTGGATTCAACTGTGTCATGACCACACAAGATGTCATCAACGAAGATAGACTTGCGAAAAACCTGAGCGGCTCCAGGGTAGCGATGGCCTTCATCATCAGCTAGCTGAAGCAGAGTACGGATTGCATGTTATAGGCATGATCTTAAGCCGTAGGTGACTGTATTGAGGGCGTAGGTGAGCAGAGGGTGATCTGGTGAGGACCGCCATAGTATCAGCTGCTACCGTCTCTGGTCTGGGGCAACCAGCACATTTCTGAACATCCTCTGGATGTCAGTGCTGAAAACGACTGGATGCGTTCTGAAGGACATGTTGATGTCCACAATGTCCTGTTGAAGGGCGGGGCCTGTGTGTAGGCATTTATTTATGCTGATACCATTGGAGCTTTTGCAGCTACCATCAAAAACAATGCGCAGCTTGTCCGACCCTGACTTAAATACGCCATGGTAAGGGATGTAGAAGTGAGGTTTATGGGCGAATGTATTTGGGTGACAGGGAGCCATGTGCCCTAAGTCGATGTATTCGGCCATAAAGCCGACGTATTTAGAACGCAGAGACGGGTTCGCCATTAGCTTCTTCTCAATATTGAGGAATCTGCGTAATGCGATAGGGTGAGTTTTACCTAGTTGAGGGGCGTCCTTTAGAAAGGGCAGAGCGACCGTATATCTGCCTGAAGGATCGCGTGTAGTGGTAGAGCGGAAGATTTCCTCGCATTGTTCCTCCAGGGGATCATTATGAGTGTGAGATTGAGGCAGGGGCTCCTCAGACTCCCAGAACCTTTCCAGACTCTGACGTATGTCCTGGGCTGATTCAGCTAAGTCTGGTTGTGAGCTAACGACGTGAGCTGAGTAAACCTGCTGCGCTGGCTGCGCATACAAGTCCTCAATAGGTCCTATCAACGCGAAGTCGAAAATCGTGCCGAAGGCTATGGGCTTGCCCGGGCCCAACGAGACGTTAGTCCCGTCCAACACCTGGCCAAGAACGTCCGACCCCAATAAGAGATCGATCGGGGCTGGTGTGTGGTAAAGCTGATCAGCCAATGGCACGAGTGGCTGGCCTAGTATGTGGGAAATGTTTGGTACCTTCTCTAAGGGAAGGTAGCCAGTGACGTTTTTTAAAATATGAGCTGTGGCAGTGATTGTAGGAGTATCATGGTGAGTGGGTCGGCATACTATTGTTATTACCGCTTTTGACTCATGTTTGTGCTGATTCCCAACTCCTGTAATTTTTAAAGAAGTGGGTTTTGATGGCAGGTTCAAAAGTCGTGCCATGCGTGACGTTATTAATGTCAGCATACTGCCACAGTCCAATAAAGATCTGGCTGTGTGAAGATGGCCATGTACGTCCGCGACTCTTAGTGAGACGGTTGGCAACAAAACAGCTGATCGCAAGACGTACGGACGATACGTGCCCTTTGTCGCCTTGGACTTATTGATAGTACCTGTGGTAGCCTTAATTGCACTAAGTGAAGTGACTGTGCGTCAGGAATCGACCACATCGCTGCCCCGTCTCACGCCTTGCCCAACCACTCATCTACCAAGTAAGTCGCGGGTTGACCATAATCGCAACCTAACCAAACCCTTTGTCCTGGGTCCACCACCCTTGATTACGTCGTATGTTAGTGCCTCTCGCACCGACATAAATGGTCATTCGAACCGGTAATATTAAAAACCGGCGACCTTACCGTAACCAGTAAACTGTTTACCATTTCACCATAACTTGGTTTCACGTTCCATCAGCTCATTCAATTACAGTCCGCTATAAATAATTATTTCCGCCCATAATCCAATTCGTGCCATCATTTCTAAATTCATTTGCTCACGTAACTTTACCCTGCCCCAATAAAAATTTCGTCGGGTAGTCGTAAATCATTTGTGTGAGGATTGCGACTACACAAGATACAAAATTATTGTAACGCAATTATTTCTGCACGTTGTTTTAATGCTGATTTCGTGTATGCATCCGATTGTCTGATCACAGATCTATGGTGTCATACAGTGCTGTTGTGATCTGAGCGCGCTTATGTACCTAAACGATTGTTGCCTAATGATACTTTGTTCGGTAAATTAATAGTTAAATTATTACGTTACGTTTGCGTTACGTTTATCTGCACATATAATTCTTGTTACGTATAACACACTCGCATTTAGTTAATAAATGCTGTATTTGTATGGTGACTGGTATTATGACGAGAGATTGCATTGTTATTTTTCCCGTTTTAATTTTTAATGAATTTTATATGTTCTTGTCGTGTTAAATCGGCTTAGCTCTCGTGCATGCTCACCACGCGTGCCAAGTAGCGTGCTTTATTTTTTTCGCTCGTGTTACTTTTTTTTTTTGTTTTTAATTTTTGCCTTTGCGATCGGCTCATTCTTTGTGCGTGCTCACCACATGAGCTTAGTGTGTTTCGTTCAGTTTCAACAGTTTTTTTTAAAAATCGCTTATGGCTATTTGCGTGCGTCGTCTTCGCTTCTACACACGTTTACTCACTTGTGGGACACAGACAGAGTGTCCCAATTTTTTTATTAAGTTTTTATTATTTGTTTTTTTTTTTTTTTTGGGACCGATTCATTCTTTGCGCTAGTTTCCGCTACAGGTCTGCCAAACTGTGGGCTACGTACAACGTATTCCACACTTTCTTTTTATTAGATTTTTTTTCTCTTTTATTTTTCCTAACGCCTTCCCGGCTGATTCGATTATGGGCGGAAATAATTATTTATAGCGGACTGTAATTGAATGAGCTGATGGAACGTGAAACCAAGTTATGGTGAAATGGTAAACAGTTTACTTTTTACGGGAAGGTCGCCGGTTTTTACTACTACCGGCTCGAAGGACCATTTATGTTGGTGCGAGAGGCACTAACATACGACGTAATCAAGGGTGGTGGACCCAGGACAAGGGGTTTGGTTAGGTTGCGATTATGGTCAACCCGCGACTTACTTGGTAGATGAGTGGTTGGGCAAGGCGTGAGACGGGGCAGCGATGTGGTCGATTCCTGACGCACAGTCACTTCACTTAGTTCAATTAAGGCTACTACAGGCACTATCAATAAGTCCAAGGCGACAAAGGGCACGTATCGTCCGTACGTCTTGCGATCAGCTGTTTTGTGCGCGCGGGGTAGATAGCTGGAGACGAACTGGCGCGGTCTCCTTACGAAGCGAGCGGCCGCGGGTCGCGCAGCGGTGGCGCCGCGGCAGATAGGCGGACGCGGTCGTCAACAACCGTTGAGTCAACCGCCTTACAGATGGCGGTATAATTTGAATGGGCGTCCCGGTTTTGGCGGGAACACCTATAATGTAATGTAATGCATTGATTTGTAACTATTATTATTCACATTACCATTTTAGATATAAGCTGTAATGTATAAATGTTGGTAGACCTAATAGTTAAAATAAAAAAAATATGGTAAATAAACCTTTTTAAAAAAGGAGCTTTTATTTAAATGCTATAAAAAGAAAAAAATAAACTTTTACTAACAACTTAAAACGTCATTACACAATTTATAATGATATAAAAGGTTGTCGCGAGGTTTATGTACTCGTATTTTCTTAGATTGAAAATTTTAATAATTAAAACCTATCGCATCAAGTTATTTATGTTACTTGTTTATATATAGTATAAATCTCGGAAAAACCTTAGTTATTATATAAATTTTGTAATAACGATATAATTTGTTATTAAAGTAAAAGTTTTAAAGTAAAAGTTTATTTTTTTCTATTTAGCGCATTTTATTTATTTTTTACTTTTTAGTGATCCTTGGAAACGTGTCCAGGGATAACTAATTTTTATCTGTTCATCTTACTGAACGTGTAGGTATACTACAGAATTTATTTACGTCTTCCAAACCACCACCACTCACTACCCATCAAAAACGGTCTATCCATTAAGACGAATCAAACTCGACGAGATTGTGTGCTTAATTACTGAGTTTCTATGGCCACCTTCCGGCTTCATCATCAAACCCTGGTTACCATCTAGCACCAAAGAACTCGTCAAAACAAATCAAACGAGCCCATACTCGATGGGGTTATGTCGTTTAATTACTGAGTTCCTATGGCTACCTTCGAGCTCCATCATCAGACCCTGATTACTATCTAACACCAAAGTACTCGTCAAGACAAATCAAACGAGCCCATACTCGATGGGGTTATGTTGTTTAATTACTGAGTTCCTATGGCCATCTTCCTGCTCCATCATCAGACCCAGGTTACCATCTAGCACCAATGAAATCGTCAAGACGAATCAAACGAGCCGAAACTCGATGGGGTTGCGTAGTTTCATTACAGAGTTCCTATGACCACCTTCCAGCTCCATCATCAGACCCTGGTTACCATTGAAAGACAAACTACTCGTCAAGACGATTCAAACGAGCCCAAGCTTAATGAGGCTGTGCCGTTTCATTGCGAATTTCCTATGGCCACCTTCCAGCTCCATCATCAGGTCAGCACCATGTCATCATAATATTGCATTGTCACGCGATTTACACATGTATGCAAAATTTTAGCTCAATCGGTGAAGATATCTGCTTCAAAATTAAGTTGCAAAATTTCACCCGAACAAAAGATAAGTACATAACTACATTACATACATTGCAAGTTAAATAAAAGCTTGGAATAAATAACCATTCGTGGATAAAAGTCCTGATTATGTGTATGTATGTATATAAATATCTAAAACACTGTAATGGTAAAATCCCAAATTCGTCAACAAAATCACTCGAATAACTGAATCTCATCTAATCAAATCAAATCTAATGCGCGCGAACGTGCGGCCCTGTCCGTCATACCACAACTGAACCGGCGCAAACCAGTTTTTACCACGGCGGCGCGTCGGTGAACCTGTCGGTGAGAGGTCACGCACACATCGCCGCGCTTTTGTATGAGTACACCTACAGCGGACCGCATATAGGCAGCTTGCATTCTGTAGGGTATTTATTCATGTGGCGTAGGTTTCTGTATCCGCCGCAATCTCCATGTCCGCGTGTTATATCGTCTGTCATATCGTCCTCCCTAGTCTAATATCGCTCCTTAAATACAAAAGTCACACATTTCAAAAAAATTCAAAATTGTTTTTATTGCATAAAATTCACTTAAACGATGAAACTTTATAGTTTCGCTAAAACAGCCGACGTTTTACGATCAGAAACACCCGTAAACGCTCAAACGTTAGTTTTGTTTTCTACAGTTTCTGTGATTGAGTTTCGTGCAAAAGTACCACATTGTCAGTTGCCAACAGACTTCTGGCAGAAGCACACGCGTTTTTAGTGAAAAACTACCGCATTCCAAATAACTGCTAAATATTAGGTGAAATCATAATATTCAAAAGTGGCACATTCAAAAATATATTCGTATTGCAGATAACATACACGTAAGTATCTTATTATTTTTATATGCAATAGTACCATATTTCGAAATAGGTTAGTTTTGCATATAATAATTTGATATTACCTCTTATTTTTGTATGCAATACTACCATATTTTGAATTGAGTTAGTTTTGCATAAATTGATTAAAATTATTTTTTTATTTCTTTATAATGCAATAGTACCATATTTCGAAATAGGTTAGTTTTGCATATAAGAATGTGATATTTCCTCTTATTTTTGTATGCAATAGAACCGACCGTGCAGTTCCTTGCACTTCCATACGTCCTTGCGGTCCTCGGTGCTCAGCACCTGAGGCTTGCACCAGTTCTCTTTCCCTAAGGAGAGAGACGTAAAGGTCCTGTCAACCGACACCACTTCGCGATGCATCCCACGCTCGTTGTTGAGGAAATATTCTCGAAGACTGCACACCTCACGGTTGTGGAGGGTCTTGGCATTTAAAAAGCCTCGACCACTCCATTTCCGCGGGATGTACAGTCTCATAACAGACGAGCGTGGGTGGAGCATGCGATGTGATGTCAGTTGCTTTTGAACATTTCTGTCCATGGCGTCTAACTCGGTCTGAGTCCACTTTAGTATGCCAAAGGTGTATATCAGTAAGGGCATAACCCAGCCGTTGAAAGCGCGCACCTTGTTGCCTCCTGACAAAAGACTGTTAAGTACCTTTGTCAGGCGACCAAAGAAGCGTTCCTTCACCGACTGTTTTATACCCCCACTCTCTACACCCAATGATTGTGACATACCAAGGTATTTGTGGGTGTCGGCTTCGGAGAGAGATCTGAAAGTCATCGTCTCAGAAAGTTGCAAATTCGTAGAATTTACAACTTTCCCCCGCTGTACGTGCATGACCGCGCACTTGTCTACACCGAATTGAGAAATAAATTAAATTTGTTTTGATTACTTATTATTGCAAAAATGTTAAACTTTAAACAACAAGATTCTAATTAATCAAAGAATGCGCTATATTACTTATTAAGTTGAATATTATTTTATGTTATTATATTGAAAGAGTAAGTAACAATTTTTGTTTAAGTATATCCTATTTTCGAGGGGGACTGTTGGAATACACGAAAATACTCTTTTAAATTATAACCATTTAATATAACATACTATTACTTTGTGTAACATTCACTATTTCTGTATTAGTCACTCAATTGACTTTTCATAAACCGTTGTGCCAACACTCTCACCCAATAAAATCATTCGTTCAGACAACGAAGTTTTACTTTACCGTCACTGCGTTCCTGCCAACAAGTATAATAATAAATTGCATCGATCTTGTAGGGCTATGTCACATGTAACTTTTAAACGTACCTAATTGATGATTTTGAAACAGACGATCCAAAACCTGAAGCCCTCGCGAACGGAGTCGCTGGCACGGGTAGTCGCATAGCCGCTAGCTGATGGCACGGGTAGTCGCATAGCCGCTAGCTGATGGCACGGGCAGTCGCATAGCCGCTAGCTGATGGCACGGGTAGTCGCATAGCCGCTAGCTGATGGCACGGGTAGTCGCATAGCCGCTAGCTGATGGCACGGGTAGTCGCATAGCCGCTAGCTGATTTATTTTATTTATTTATTAAAATTTCTTGTTGCTTACAGATTTCCATCCAAAACGCTTACAAGATTAGATTACATAATTAAGACCCAATACTACTATTAAACTCAAATAACTTGTACAAAATAATGATAAAAACACATCACTCAGAATTTTACTTTTACATGCCAAGATAAGCTTATTGTCAATTGCGATATAATGTCAATATTAAAGGTATCACTAAACACTTTCAATTATGTAGATTAAGCAGAAATATAGGTAATTACATTAGTCCGATACAGTAGTAGGCATACAAAAACTATTAAGATATTATGTTATTAATAATAAAATGTCAATTAAAATACAAAAAGAAAATGTTTTACTTAAGGCAAAAAACTACAATTTAAAATTTAATTTAAATCCAATTTAAGAGTTATTAAAATTTATTGTTAATAAGATGTCAATATATAAAAATAACAGTTAAGCTAACACTTACAATTTAATTCAATTCAATAAAACAAAAAAAATGTCAATAAGAAAAAAGAGATAAATAAGGCTACAATTAAAAATTTTACTAAAGTCCAGTTTAAACATTAAATAATTTCAATTAAAATTCAATGTTATAAAAATGTCAATATAATAAATAAAATAAAATTAAGCTAATAATTGCGATTTCAGATTTCAAATAAAATAAAGTAATAAAATTACGCCAATAACAACTACAGTTTTAAATTTAATTTAAATACAATTCAAATACAAATCAGTCAGTATCCACGTTACATAAAATTATTTGAAAGTTATTAAAAATATGCCCCAAATGGTCAGCGAAAATGTCGATATCATTGTGGTGAGCGAGTAAATCTCCGATGCAGCGCAATGCGCGGGCAGTGGGCGCGTACTCAGTGCGCTTAATGCGCGTCACGGGCCGTTCCAGCAGCCGAGGTTGGCGGCGAGGCGCCACCAAACCCGCCACGTCCCTTGGAATTCTCCTCGGAACCAATAGGCGTACTCTCTCCAATACCGCTGGGCTTTCGATTTTACCATGTATTATCGATAGGTAGTGTTTCAATAACAGTAGAAGCCTTCTAAACTTCAAGGTGTCTAAATCCACCATACCACCGACAAACCTGGATGGATATAGGAAGGGGTAATACCCGTAGAGCTTTTTATACAGGTAACGCGCAAACTTACGCTGTATTTTCTCTATCATAACGTCATATTTAGTTTCAGAGGGATCCCATATCGCAGCACCGTACTCAAGTCTACTATGAACGTATGCATTGTATAGAACCCTTGCCACCTTCAAATTATCAAACTGAGATGCAGTTCTAATTACAAAACCTAACATCCTATTAGCCATCTTGCAGATTGTTGTCACATGTATATGAAAGTCCATTTTGGTATCTATTTCTAAACCTAAGTCACGGATAGTTTCTACTCTTACCAGTGGTGCGTCAAATAAGTTGTAATTTGCCTTTATCGGATGCCGTTTGCGTGAACAAGTAATGACTTTACACTTAGTACTATTGAGAGGGAGACGATTGCTGCGGCTCCATTCCCACACATAATCAATGTCCCTTTGCAATGCCTCATTATCCCCAGCATCTCTGATGCCTAGACTCAATTTTAGATCATCCGCAAACAGGAGACACTTAGCTTTACGGACATTCTCAGGCAAATCATTGACAAAGATCAAAAATAAGGTAGGTCCTAAAGTGCTCCCTTGGCTCACTCCCGATCTTGTATAGTATTCAGTAGATTCATATCCACTTAGCCTGACATATCGACAGCGGTTACTAAGGTAACATGATATCAATTTAAGTAGGTTTGTAGTGAAACCTATGATTGCCAACTTTTGCAGTAGAAAATCATTATCGACCAGATCAAAAGCCTTTCTAAAATCAAAGTAGGCAACGTCCACCTGACGACCTTCATCCATTTCAGAAAGAACATGATCCACATGTGCTACTAGGTTTGTGGTGGTCGAGCGAGCCCTCCGGAATCCATGCTGGCTGTCATGCAACAGATTATCTATTTGGTTACTGATTCGAGTATTTAAGATAGTTTCATAGATTTTAGCGAAAACTGAGAGCACCGCAATCGGTCGGAAAAATGCAACGTCCATCCCTCCTTCGCCCTTCGGAACCGGGGTAACCCTAGATAATTTCCAGCGATTGGGATACGTTGCCTGACTGAGAGAGAGATTAAATATATACAGAAGCGGCGTACTCAAAGCAGACATGCAGTCTTTTGCCAAAAATATCGGAATATTGTCGGGCCCTCCAGATGTTCGCGGTTTAAGACGCCTCACAGCTTCTTTCAGATCAATTTCGTCAACTGCCAAAACCGAGATAGAGGTAGCGTTTGCATAATTATGTGCTGAACGGGCAGCATTAACGTGGTCGAGTAGCGGTACGTCGGGTAGAAAGACAGAGCTAAAGTATTTAGCAAACGTGTCAGCCGCAGCTTGACCCCTCACCTCCAAATCACCATAAGTGTACGTGTCGACAACACGCCTCTCTCTCTTTTTCTCTCTTATGAAGTCCCAAAAGTGTACCGGATCCTTAATAATATTATTTTGTATTTGTGTCAAATGTTGGCGATACTCCGCATCAATCAATTTTTTTACCCTCTCACGATAGTATTTAAAGAGCGCCATATTAAATTCCTTTCCCTCTCTTTTGTACCTTTTCAAATGATAATACTTTTCCTTAATATTTCTTACTATTTCAGCGGAGTACCATTTTGGATAAATGTAAGCCCGAGTACCCAAAGACTGACCCCTTACTGGAACAAAGTGTTCGATACAATTAAACAACTTGTTGTAGTACATTTCAACTGCTGAATCTACGCCTCTTACAGTCAATAAATCCGACCAGTCCAAATGACCAAGTGCTGTATATAATCCCTGTAAATCGCCTTTACGCCAGTTCAAGTCAGGGCCAAATGCTGAGCGAAACGCGGGAGGTGACGGTGGCGCCATTGTCGGTATCTTTTCGCATTTAAATCTAATCCCCACCTCAAGCGCCGGGTGGTATTCATCAATCTTGACTAAAGGGTCTGCATTAATGTTAACTGTGATTACATCAGGTTCGAAGTCGCTCAACACAAGATCCAACATGCCACCATGGTTATTAACCACACTATTATGTTGTTGTAGCAAACAAAATTCACAGAAAAAATCGAAATGCGTTTTAACATAAGTGCTGTAAGAGGTCAGATTAAAGTCGCCCAAAATGATAACATTCAAATCAGAGTAACTTGATATTGCGTCTTCAATACAAGCTTAAACATTGAGATATTGCTCGTCCTTATAATTAGGAGGTAAATAGACAACACAACATAAAAACTTTACATTCTTACAACTCACAATTGCTAGTAACAGTTCCTGATGGCACGGGCACGGCGTATCGCAACTACCCGTCTGGAGTCAAAGCGTTCTGTAAACAATGTGATAGGGGTGTACTTCTAACCCGTTAAGGCTAAGTATTACATCTAAATTCATCACCAAAAAAAAATATGAGGGGTCCAACCCCCTCCCTCTATAATTTATGACCATTTTTGCTTTATGCGATATCAAAAGTTTCATACGTCGGAGAAACATGAAAAAAATGGCAAACAGTAGCTACGACACTGACTAACTAATAAATTACTTTGTTTTGTATGTTCGAGATTATTTTGGTGATAAAAAAATCATAACTTAATTAATTTGTGATTTAAAATTACTTTTTTTATAAGTCCATATTATTATTTTTTTGTCGATGAATTTAGATACAGTACTTAGCCTTAACTGGTTAGAATCACCACCCCTATCACATTGTGTAGTATTGCATAGTGTCGGCCGATACGCACCATTCATAAATCTCCGTAAGTCGCGAACAATCTGATTTCCTCGAATTGTATGTATCCCGTATCCCCCGGGGGCTCCTGGCGCGGGAATTTTCGCCTTTCCGTAATTGAGTGGCTGCCCACGTGGCCGCGAGTAGCGCAGCACTTTATCGACTGTGAAATCGCCTTATTTACATATTGTAATAACGCGTCCTCACTGCGACAAGACACGCAACCATTATTTTTATCGCCAGAAAGTTTGGAAGATTATGTAACAAATGGAACGCACATAAAAATCAACATCGCGGCCAACACATAGGAACCTAAATTTAAGTTTTACACTGGTTTTTTTAGGGTTCCGTACGCAAAGGGTAAAAACGGGCCCCTATTACTAAAACTTTGCTGTCTGTCCGTCTGTCTGTCACCAGGCTGTATCTCAAGCACCGCGATAGCTAGACAGGTGAAATTTTCACAAATTATGTATTTATGTTGCCGCTATAAAAACAAATACTAAAAACAAAATAAAATAAATATTTAAGGGGGGCTCTCATACAACAAAGTGATTTTTTGCCGCTTTGTCCGATATTAAAATCAGCACCAGGTAAACGCTTGAAATATTCATAAAATATTTAGTTTTATTTAACAATAAATTATTTTACAGAAAATTTACTAAATTTAGTTTTTAAACCGTTGTGGGAGCGCTGCGGTGGCTGGCAGTGGGGCGCAGGCGGCGCGGCGCGCGGCAGTTGCTAGGCAACGATAGCTCGGGTAGCAATAACGTCACGATCGAAAAAGTTACAATATGAAATTTGTTTAAGTACTACTGTTGTTTACCTAGTCAATGGTACGGAACCCTTCGTGCGCGAGTCCGACTCTCACTTGACCAGTTTTATCTTAACGTGTGTTGGCTGGTATGTAGGAAAATATGATTCCATAACTATTTGCCATAACATATCTTGGCATACTGTAATTTATACTATTGATACTTACGCATAATATTATATAATCAAAGAAAATGAGCATAATTTAGACAATCATTACACTATCAGTTTAATCATGTTTAAGAGGCCTATTACATCACAAATGTGATTTTTGCGTAAAATGCCCATTTTGCATATTGTAGTAATTTTGCAGTAGTATTTATAGTTTTTAATATTAATAATATACAATAATATTACAAATCTCCACTCTGCGAGAATAATCTGAGTTAGGACGGCCGGCGCATCGCATTTTTTAGTAATTTTGCAGTTGTATTTATCGTTTTCATCGAAACAGGATTAAAAAAATATTATTCTTTATAGGCAAGTATTTGACCACGATCTGACCTGATGGTAAGTGACGATGCGGCCTAGGATGTAGCATACTTGCCTAAGATAATGCCTGTTCACCCTTGCCTTGAAAATATCCAGGTTGTAATTATTAATTCATTATAAAATCTTTATTCCTCATGAAGTAACTATTATACTGGTATAAATTTTTCTCAATAATATTATCGTAGATAGGAGAAATTCACACTTAACTTAAAGCGATTTTCGAAGTTTTTTGGTATAGAATAAGATTTTTCTTCTATAAAAAATCAATGATATCTAAAAATTCTGAGGCCACTACGCACTATACGACTGTATAAGAGATTTGTTTAGAACAGTAGTTCAATCTAGGAGCTCATAAAAGTGCCTCCGCCCATTTTATGAAAATTGCTCTCTGCAATTTTGGATTTAATTAAAAAGTTAAGCAAAATTTACAAAAAGCGAGGCCGCTACGCACTATTCCAATAGCTATTCTACACTATTCAATAAGTCAAATCTGTTAATGTATTTTTGTTTCTGAGATCGAGAACGCAAAACTGGCCATTTTTAGCAAAAAGCACAGTCAAAATGTAATAGCCCTCATAAGCTTAACATCTAAAACACGAAATTTTAAAAAGTGGCCATTTTGTTCCGAACAGACCCCTGCCCCGATTGGAAGGCTCCGATCGTTAGCTCAATCCATCGGGCAAGGAGAGACAGCTGCTGTGGCTCATCGCGGAATCGAACCGCAGTCCCATGCTCGCCAACTAACAACTTTACAATGCTGCCCTAGCTACAAGCAAGGAGAGCAAGTCATTCTCCTTCAACAACATACTAAATCTAATTAGCCAAATTAAAATAATATTAAATTATCTTATTTACCAAAGCTTATTTTCTAAAAATGTACAAACATCAGTTAAATACACCCGTGCCCTTGCCATTTTGTGCCATTGTCGGAGCGAATAAGTGAAGGTAGACCCTTACGCGACACGAAACGATCCAACGCGACGACGAAGGCCTCCGTGGACAACGAAGAAACTCCCAAGAGGACGGCCTTAGTAGCCAGGCACAAAAAAAAGCCACAAAAAATTTACCTACAACCCGAGCGTTGCGCAGTTGATCGGTTTTACCGAGAAAGGTCCAGCAGAACCCGTTGCGTGAAACCCCCAAAAACGGACGAGACTGAGCGACACGGTCCGAAGGCAGACCACCCGTCTGCGGCTGCACGGGTGAAGACGTCCACTGTGACAAAATAAACACCGAAAGAGCACTACACAAATAAAGCTCTTTGGACAAACAATATTCAAAATTACAAATTACGTTACCTAGTAACACATCCAACAGACGTCAACCGTGACGTACTGGCCTATTGGAAGGCTTCACAATACTCATGGGCATGGGCTACCATGTAGACCATGGGAAGTTTCTCAATTTCCCAAACTTGTGCATAGTTATGGAAATGGTACACAAACGCACTGCCGTCCGTTAACTAAAAGGGCGCTAACCCTCAGAAGACCATTTTTGAGGTTTTAACGCCATTATACGTAGAAAAAAAATCTCTATCGATCTGTCTAGGATTAATTTTTCTGCTGTTTATAGTTTTTGAAATAATTTTAGCAAATAGGTCGTTAAACATGAAAATGGTAATAGTTTACACAACTAAAAGTACGTTAACCACCAAAGCTTAACTAAAACGTCATATCAAGACCTTGAAGCCATAATATATCGAGAATTTTTCAAATCTTTGCTTATCTAAAAAGACGTTTTTCGATACTACTAGACAAGAAAGTCTCATAGGTACTTTAACTACTTTCAAGTCAAGATTTAATCTGGTAGTTTACATCTATATACTAGGCTTAAAAGGCGTTTTATGAAAATACTACACTAAAAAGACGTTAAATCTGTTAACGCCTCTTTAGCTTAGGATTCATAAAGTTCAAATCAAGGAATACTTTTCACAAATATCATAACGCTTTTAGTAAACTCAGATTATGGCACAAATCCTCCCCTAGAAGGACGTTAAACCACAATACTTAGCTAAAAAGACGCAATCTGCTCTCGCCTCTCCGCCTCTTCTTACCCCCGCCTCTAGTGGCGAATTTAGGCGAATAGATAGTGCGAAAGGACGCGCGTCACGGAGCGGAAGGATTCCCACCAAATATTTACAATAGCTGATGAAACGCCCAGGTAAATATTATTATTTTTAAGTACCTATTGCATTGCAGTAATATGTGTATTATAAAGAGGTGAAATTTTTAACGTTTTATGCAATGTTCATACATTTACTTCATAATAATCAATGAAACTAACAAACTGAATATCCTTTTAATAATAGCAGGCTGCATTATTAAATTTATGACAATTGGCTATTTGACAGTTGGAACAATAAAATATGAAATATGTCGGATATGGTAGTTTATAATTTAACGATAATTATCGAATAGTTTTTTTTATTAAGATTAAGATAATTTGTAAATATTTTATTGTTACAAAATAAGTTTTTATTTGTGGATTACAAGACCCGAAACACGGGCGGCCATGATTAGGGTTCGTGTGACTTCACATTTCACAAAATAAAACAAAAACTATCTGTCAGGTTTCAAGATGTTTTGTTTATTGTGGTGTGACGTCACAGGGCTAAATGTCACGTGACCAACCGTTTTCGCACGAAATTTAAAATTAATCAAGAAAAATATGTTTTTTTCTATTAAATAAAGCTTTATCGAGAAACAAAAATATTATACGGGGTATAAAATAAGCGTTTGTAATTTTAAAAATATATTTCCGAAAACTGTCAAGTAGCCAATTTTATTTTACCCGCTTGATGGCTTATTAGGAAATGACCGTATCTTAATAAGCCGGAGGTTGTGGGTTCGACTAACGTTCGGTTCATGTCATGAACATTAGTACTTTTATTTATTACAGATCAATGTGTATGGGATGGGAATGTGCTTTTGTGTGAAATTTATTAATTTTAGATAAACAAACAAGTCTCGATTTCAAATTTATCTATGATTCTAGGTCTGGTCATGATAATAGGTATGTATTTAAAGTCATGGACCCAATAATTACCCTTGGGGCACGCCTATAGTTATGGGTGCTCCTGAAGATAAAGCACCATTAATAACAACTTTTGAGTTCTATTCGACAGGTATGATTGTATAAGGCTCAGTGCTATTGTTGAGAAACCACAATGCTCTAACTTGTTAACTGAAGTTTCATGACTAACGCAATCAAATGCCTTTGAGAGATCACAGAAAATACCTATTGCATCTTGCTTACCCTCCCAGGCGTCAAAAATGTGTTTAAGAAGCGCAACTCCAGCGTCAGTTGTAGATCTACCTTTAGTAAAACCAAACTGTTTTAAATGAAAAAGTTTCATAATCAGCCCATAAACGTCCCACTGCTGGGCACAGGCCTCCCACGTCGACAATGGCACGTGGGGATATTGGGCCATAACCCACTACGCTGGCCCAATGTGGGTTGGTGGGTTTTTTTAACGACTGTCAACTTACATATTTTTTTACTTTACTTGTAAATCATTTTCTCAAAAACTTTGCCAAAGGCTGGTATTATAGAAATTGATCTAAAATTAGAGAGGTTGTTTTTGTCACCAGCTTTATACAATGGAATGATTTTAGCATGTTTAGTTTTTGGAAAGTTCCTTCTTCATGACGTCTTTTGAAAATATTGACAAAATGAGGAGCTAAGGAATAATAACTAATTGTTTTAGCAACATTTGAAGAGGTACCCCACAGATCTTCTGTATTTTTAATATTAATTGTTTTAAAAGCTTTTAAATTGTGACAACATTTTAGGTATTAATTCCTTAGCTCCGTAATTGGCCGAAATTTTCAAAAGGCGTCTTGAAAGCGCAATTTTTTTAGAAATAAAATTTGATTTAGCATTTATGCAGACTTTTTAAAATAATTTTGAATAGTTTCTTTCTTCATTGACGCAATACAGTAGAGTAGACAAGATAGTTCTGATTGAATCTCAGTTAAGAAACACAAAGGATGAAAAGAAAAAAAATATGTTTCAATATACTGTACCCTGGATGTAACGAAAAGTGTTTAAAATATGTTTCACACTCATCAACGAAGAACAGCGCAAGATAATTAACCAAGAATTCTGGAGTCTTTCTTGGGGTTAGAGACGTCTTTATACTATGCGACAACGAACAGCTATTGCAGTTCCAAAAAGAAAATGCACCAAAGAGCCAACATGAAATCCAAAAAGATCTATTTGACGGATATGTACGTGAGGTGTGTAAAGTGTTTTTCTTGACAACATGAGACAACTTTTTTAAGATTTTGAAGCAAACGTTAATATCCAATATATAAGCTGTAATTTTTTTCATAATTCTTTAAAAATATTTTTATATTTATGTTCACAATGTTTTAATTTATATGATCAAGAAAGGATCTTTTGCGTTTTTAGTTCTTTTTGATTATCAATAAACGATTTACGCTGATTACTTAATTTTGTTTTTTTCTTTTGAAAGGTTCAATCCCAAATACATAACTAAAAAGCCGTTACGGTTAAAGGTTCAATGTTTAAGGACCCTTAAGTGTAGTACTGGTAAATGAAAAAAACCCTTAAAAAAACAAAAAGACACTAAATTCGAAAAGCTTACCTAAAAAGGCATAAACCCCTCAGTCTTGGAAATTATATGTCAAAAATAATGACAGCAGGTGCGCCATAATTTTTTTTGAATTACGGATGACGTTACAAATGCCCCCTTTTACAAAAAAACAAATTACTCTACAATCAAACCATATTTTGTCGTTCTGTAAACGACAATGTACTAACAGATATATTTCCTATCAATCAGGTATCAAAATAAAGTGAAATCATGCAACAGTTAATTGGTACTTCACGTTCAAAATTTGGAAACAATGTTGCGGGCTGGATAACAAGAAATAAATGAATACTCAAACGATATCAAAACAACAGGGGCCTTTGCTATCTAATTATGTAAACAGTTTCAAGTGAGCTAATTGTTATTACACAATAACACCACTTGAAACTCGATGCGACGAAACATAAAAACAACTAGAGATGTTCCTTTACTTTTTGTAATTTTATCGATAGTATCAAAAGTTGTTATTTTTGTAAGCTACTTAGTATGAGTAAATAACAATATGACATAATTCAATATTTTGTTTTATTTTCAATATAAAAAAACAATATCATTCAATATTTTGTTTTATTTTCAATAAAAAGTAATACAATTAACAGTTTTATAAAGAAGTTAACGACAGTTACAAAACAATATGATTGCTTGACCAGTTAGTCATCCGTGAATCCTCGTCTAAGGTACTCGCGCGTCTGCGATACGCGCCTTGTAGTATTACCTGTAAAATTAAACAGCTTTATAAAAAAGAAGTAACGACATTTACAAAACAATATGATTGTTTGACCAGTCAGTCATCCGTGAATCCTCGCCTAAGGTAAGGCCTGTGCCTGAGCATTAAATAACGACGATTACATTTATTCAATATACGATCATATCGTAAAGATAAGGAAAATTACATATTTATACCTATTTATTCATCACACTATCACATCACACTAATATTATAAAGGCGAAAGTTTGTGAGTGTGTATGTTTGTTACTCTTTCACGTAAAAACTACTGAATGGATTTGGATAAAATTCGGCATACAGATTGTTTATAACCTGGATTAACACATAGAATACTTTTTATCCCGATATTCTCACGGGAACGGGAACCACGCGGGTGAAACCGCGAGCGACCGCTAGTAAAGAATATCAGCAGAAATGTAACTTACTTGTCCGACGAAGACGAATCATTGAAATAAATAGGCGACCGGGACCTGTCGAGGTCTGGAGGCGCTTCTTCTTCTTCTAAAAATACCTAAAACATACAAAACAAATGTGAATTAAATTATAATCACACTAATATTATAAAGGCGAAAGTTTGTGAGTGTGTATGTTTGTTACTCTTTCACGTAAAAACTACTGAATAGATTTGGATAAAATTCGGCATACGGATTGTTTATAACCTGGATTAACACATAGAATACTTTTTATCCCGATATTCTCACGGGAACAGGAACCACGCGGGTGAACCCGCGAGCGACCGCTAGTAAAGAATATCAGCAGAAATGTAACTTACTTGTCCGACGAAGACAAATCATTGAAATAAATAGGCGACCGGGACCTGTCGAGGTCTGGAGGCGCTTCTTCTTCTTCTAAAGATACCTAAAACATACAAAACAAATGTGAATTAAATTATTATCATTACAACCCAATATAACAATACCGTATACTTTACACAATAATGAATGCATTACCATTACCGGCAACCACTCGAGACTACGCGCTGGGGACGTGAGAGAAAAGTAGCGTGGAGCCACAGGTGAACGATCGGGACCGATCTAAAACACACAAAAAAAACATGTACTGCACACCATAAGCTATAAATACAGCATCTCACCGAGAATTATAATAAACGCATTACCAATGGCGGCGGGCTCTCCCAGCGTTCCGGTGAGTCTGGCCGATAGACCCCGCGATTATTCGCTTCATCCTTAAACATGAAAAATGACATTAAAAAACACCCCCAATGGAATAACCGCCATCACCATGATTAGAAACTCTGACACAAGTGCTTGACTATCCACACAATAAGTAGTAGTAAATGGAGTAATATATCAAAGAAGAATAAATAAGTAACCAGTACCACAAGGCAAACAAATTATTAGGCAAACCCACCTCCTCAATTTCGGATTCGAAGTCACTCTCTCTCTCTCATTGCTATCCTCATCATCATATAAAAGCTGGACGAAGTCTTCAGGCGGCTCCTCATTGACTCGCCAATTTGACATGCTATAAACAAAAAAGATACAAGTATCGTTATAGTACACACGCCAGCACATCAGCCTACCACACTTTGACCTTGAGCGCTTCAAAAGTTGAACAGAGAGAATCGTGCGAAAGAGACA
This sequence comes from Scoparia ambigualis, assembly GCA_963921215.1. Taxonomy (NCBI): domain Eukaryota; kingdom Metazoa; phylum Arthropoda; class Insecta; order Lepidoptera; family Crambidae; genus Scoparia; species Scoparia ambigualis. The sequence goes on along the minus strand of OY992503.1, from coordinate 45,207,567 downwards.
AATAGCCTATATCAGTCCCACGTCAAACGAGTCGTGCTGCATTGCCGCCGCACACATACGTTATACGTTATTTTGCATGTGTGTATCACGCTCTGTAGAGGAATCGCGAAAATGAAACAATTTTTGAGGATTAATCTTAGTTATTAATATTAGAATAACTTTGGACTCATTTATTCCTAAAAGCGTTACTTAATGGAATGGAAAAATAAAAATCTTAGCCATATTTTCATATCGATTTTTTATTATAGTGTAATAATAATATCTTCATTACCCTAGCCTCGGAAATAATTTTTGTGATGCCTTGCCGATGTAGGCACTAGGGCATTTAACTAATTCTGGATTTTCATAAATAAAAAGTAACATTTTTAATGTTAAATTAAATTATGAAATATACCTACATAGCAAAATGTCAACTTATCTGATAGAAATATTTGCAAAAGTGTTTCTATCGGGTGTTAGGGTAGATTGTTGTGATGACGTCGGCTTGGGACGTAAGTAAAATCACTAGAAGAATTTCGACGATCTTTGTGCCGGCCGCGGTGGCGTAGTGGTCAGTGCACTTGCCCGGAAAGCGAGGGACGCGGTTTCGAATCCCGCCTACATTCTCGATTCTCGGTCCGAATTTTTTCTAGTATTTTCATAATTCCTGGGATTGTGGTATTAGGTAACACTGATTCTGTCTAGTTATTCGGTATGAGGAACTAAAAAATAAAGCGACGCGTTGAAATAAAAAAACATTGGGAAGTAGCTTATATAGATTTTTGCATTTGCGATGAATCTTAAAATTGATAACGAATAACATACTCATATGTAAAATAGCGTAATACACGCTATAACTGAATTTAGAGAATTCTCGCTCGTATTAAAATAGCGTAACACACTCTTTAACTGAATTTAGAGAATTCTCGCTCGTATTGCGATGTGGTTTATAACCTACTGTATATGCGCCAGACAACAAGGAATTTAACACCCTTGTGTTGGTAGAGACGCTGGGTAGGTATCTCGGAGTTTAGAAAACCAACATTAGGAATTAACCCGACCTGGAATTTAACCTGGGACAAGTGGAACACAAGGTGAGAAACCCTACAGCGCTCTGCGCGAATCATATCGTCTAATAAGAAAACTTTTGAGACAACAAAATTAAAAATTTAAATTCGTGGTGAGGATTTAATTTAGGGGAGATTCCTAACGTTTAATAAATATGTAATGAAAGAATTTTCTCTTGTCTGTGTGACTTGCCCTATAGCGATCGACTCTACCTCATTATATATACATGTATTGACTGCTAGATCGCAGAAATTGACGATCAGTTTTTCCCATTAGTTGAACTGACGTCAGTCCAAAATTTGATCGTGAATGTCGAATCGTCATTAAAGAGTTTTAACTGAGGGCGCGAGACGGAATTTTCCGTGGCTACCATAATCCAAGCCGGCGGCGGCGCGTCGCGCCAAACTGGGGCCCAAGTCTGCTAATTTACGAATGGCATAATTGAATCGCATTGTAATTGTTTGACACATTTGGTATTCTTAAATGAGTAAGAGAATACCAAATGTGTCAAACAATTACAATGCGATCCAATTGCGATTCAATTATGCCATTCGTAAATTAGCAGACTTGGGCCCCTGGGGGGTTACACTCAAACGCAAACTCAATCTTAATACAATTCCAATGCGATTAATATGTATCGATATTGGGATAAGTAAAGATAATTCCGGAACGTCATCTCGATAATAATTTGTTCAATCAATTTCCACGCAATTTAATTCCAATGTGGCGGCGCTATTGTCGCTTACAAAAGTGCCATTTGACATATTTTAGATTTATGATTGGAAATTGATTAATGCATTTCTGTTTCAAGAGTAGGCTACTCTCACCTGACCGTGTGTGATCGACTGATCGTCACTCCAATCGCGTCAGTTCGAATTTCTCCAACGAATATTGATCCTTAGAACCAAGCAATAAAGTTCAAAATTGATTGTACCGGCCGGTCGAAAACCGACGAGCCGGAGTGACGCCAGTGAGTGGGGAAATCTGTTTGGCGTAAAACCACTTGGAGTGACGCCACAGTTTTACGCCTGGGACTGACGCGCAAAACTGATCATCAGTGGCCAGCTTTAAAACAACATAATAAAATTAAGAGAATAGAAATTGATAAGAAATTCAAAAATTATTTTGACAGTTAGGTGGTGATTACTGGGGTATAAGTATAAAAGACCAAATGATACTCTGAGGCCATAATGTTTTATAAAATAAATAAAGTGAAACATAGTGACTCAAGCACAAGCGAAGACCGATGTGGCCCGTTGGCAGAGATCCTGCCTTCCAACCCCAAAGGTCCCGGGTTCAAATCCTGGTACGAACAAATGTTTGTGTGATGAACATGGTAATTTTTTACCGAGTAATTTGAACCGAGTCGGTGTTTATATGTATTTATATCTATATTATCTACGTATTGTATATGTAAGTGTATCCGTTACCTAGTATCCATATCACAAGCCTTACAGTGCTTACTTTAAGCCAAGTAATTTGTGTGAATGTGGGATATATTATTAATAGCCGTGTGAATTCTGCAAAACATGAAACATGCAAAAAGTAAGGAAACACTATAATAGGTCAAGGATCATAAGACCGCCTGCGGTCACGAAACAATTGATTTTCAATTGTGTCTGGTTTTACGATGCTCAAGGGGTTAATTGTTCATCATCAGCAAATAAACGTCCCACTGATGGGCACAGGCCTCCCACGTGGACAATAGCATGTGGGGTTAATTGTTATGTCCCAAAAAGTGTTGATATAATGATAATTACTTAGAGCATACTTGTAGCTTTATTAATTTTACAGACTTATCCGTGGTTGAATGTTAGTAAGTCTGTTTACAATAGGTACCCGGAGGACTGGGTTCAATTTTCAGCGGAACATATCTTTGTATACTTGTTCCGGTCTGGTCGTGCTTCGGAAGGCACGTAAAGCCGTTGGTCACAGTTGCTGTCGTAAATATAGCAACAAGTCAAGTCAGAGACCTAAATGGCGGCTTGTAAAAACTCTGACACCAGGCCTCACCAGCCACTCGATAAAGAAGAAGAAATTTTACAACGCGGTCTTTGATTTTCTATTATCTTTTAAATGTTCAATAGTCAACGAATAACTGTCAAAATATTGTAATAAGGCTCTTATTGAGTTTCGAACTTAAACTTAGAAAAATAAAAACAATAAACTAACACAAATAAACATTTATTGATTATAATCTTCAATATATTTAAACTCTCTGATTTATTAACCAATAAAATAGTAGGAACTTTAATAAACTTACTACTCTAAATAAATTACACAAATAGGTATTCAGGGTGATTAATTACCCCGAATTTGATCCATACTTATAGCTAATATAATATCAAAGGTTCAATCTATCACATTATTGTTTTGATAACAAATACATGGAAAAGAAATTAAGAAACAGCAACAGCAATAAGCTGAACATTCTCCAACAATTAAATGATAGAACGAAAACATTTATAAAATTTACTTAAATAAACCATCCAAATCTAAAGTAACTCTAGGGTTATAAACTTAATTATAATACTTCAAAGTAATTATTAAATTAAAAATACGTCTTATTACGTCAAATGCCGGCTAAGGGATAAAATGAGAGGCAAGAGTTTATTTTCTTAGAACATTACAATTTGACTGGGCGTTTTTAGCAGACTTCAAAACAAGGGTTCATTATCACAATTCCATAACACAACTTCAAGATTCAATATCATTTATTCAGGTTAGGCCATGTTTAGGTTACAGCACTTATGAATGTCATTTATGCCATCGGTTCGTAAGTCTAACTATGGGGCGGGAGCCTTGTAATGAGAAGAACCGGCATGAAACTCAGCAAGGGCATTTCCTTTCTCCCTTTCTTTTACACCGTCAATTAGAATTGAAAAATGCCCTCCCTATCATAGAAGGGCACTTTCCATTACAATAATAAAAGCATAAAACAACTATAAGGACATAAAAATAAAAAATATATTAATAAAAATAAAAAGATCAGGTATTCATCAATATAAAATAATCAATGTTATCAATGTCTTACAGTACAGAAAAAAAAGTAAGACTATAACTACTAATATACTAATAATAAAAATAAGTTAGCAAGAGCAGACCAGCTTCCACAGGCGGCACCCGTTCACGAGAATGACATATGAATCAGCCATCGCTTCGCTCAACCACGTTTTAGGGAACGTAACGACCCGACGCACATGCCACCACCGCAGAGACACTTTGAGAGAGCATGACACACTCGAGCAACTCCAATGAAGCAAGCAAGAAAACATTTAGGCAACGTTTTACACAACATAAGTTTTGAGTAGGTACCTCTTGTCTGTAAGACACTGCTGATAAAGGCTATCATACCAGGGTATGAGCTAGTTACAAAGAAAATGGACTTAAGAAAATATAATGTGATTATTTTATCATTACCAGGCTGTTTTGTATTCTTCTTCCTTAACTGTATAATAACCTTTCTTAAGTAAATAAGATTTTATATGATTTTTAAACTTATCTAAAGGTAATTCTAGTACAGTACTTGGTATTTTATTATAATAGTGAATACCTTGCCCCAAGAAAGAGCCGAGAACCTTCTGTAACCTGAACAGGGGCATCATAAGTTTTGACTTATTTCTAGTACTGAAATTGTGTACGTCACTGTGTTTAGCGAATGAGTTAATATTGCAGCGCACAAAAAAAATTGAGATGCAGCTGTAAGAACACCAACTTCTTTAAAAATATCTCTTAGAGAAGTTCGTGAGCTTAGTCTATAGATGGTTCTATTGCCCGTTTCTGTAAAATAAATATAGTTTCAATATCAGCCGCTGTTCCCCACAGTAGGGCGCCATATGACATGACACTGTGAAAATAACTAAAGTAAACCTTTTAGCAGTTTCAACGTCGGTTAACTGCCTAATTTTTCTAATGGCGTAAGCAGCAGAACTGAGTTTGCCGGCCAATTTCGATATATGAGGATTCCATTGAAGTTTTGAGTCAAGGGTTATCCCTAGAAAAACAACCGAACCTACCAAATCTAATTTATCACTGTTTATCCTTAGATCAATTTGTTCGGTCTTGACATTTGGTAGTGTAAAATTAATGCATTTGGTTTTTTTAGCATTTAACTGTAATTTATTAACAGTAAACCAACAGAGTACTTCTAAGAGAGCATTGTTAATAACGTCATAATTTTTCTTAGACCTAGTCACATTAAAAATGAGTGAAGTATCATCTGCAAACAATACAATATCACAGAAGTTTTCTACAAAGAATGGAAGGTCATTAATATATATCAAAAGTAAGAAAGGGATTGACCCTTGTGGAACTCCCTTTTTTACTTGAGAACCAGATGAGTTAGTTCCATTGACATAGACAGTTTGTGTTCTAGAACTGAGATAAGACTTTATCAAATCAAGCGCAAAACCTTTGAGACCATAGTAATTTAACTACATCACCAATGTCCGGTGCTCAACGCAATCGAAAGCCTTGGACAGGTCGCAGAAAACTCCAAGAGCGTTATGAGACTCCTCCCAGGCATCAAATATATGTTTTACTAGAACAACACCTGCATCAGTAGTGGAACGACCCTTAGTAAAACCGACTTGCTTACTATGTTAAAGATTATTTAAAATAAAGTATTCCACTAACTGTTTGAGAATAATTTTTTCATAAATCTTACTTGCTGGTAGTATTGAAATTGGTCGATAGTTACTGGGGTCCTCTTTATTTCCCGTTTTCCCTTTTTTCGTCAACAAAAATAACTATATTATTATCCCAGTCAAAGTTGTAAAATTCTAAGCAAAAGCTAACTCTTGCCTCTTTATGATGTTCATATAATTGAATTTTTTTCGCAGGTCTGCTGCATTTCTTCCCGGCCTCTTTTAATCTTCTCCGGATAGTGTCCATGGAAACCTAAAACAAAGAAAAAAGTACAGTAAATTCATTAAACTAAAGATTTTAACTATACAGTAAATATGTTAAATTTAAAAACTTAATCAGGAATCAGAGGACCAACTTTAGGATTGTGTGTGACTTTTTAGTGATTTCACCCAATTTATGTCAATGTTTCTTTTTTATTGTAGACATAAAATATCCAACGGTCTCTAAAATTATATTTCTATTAAAAATGTAAAATATTTTATGGTTGGTTAAAAAGGCTGAATATGTATTCACATGAAATTTGGCACACAGTCTGTAACCTGGCTTAAAATAATAGGTATTGGAAACACTGATTGAATTATTTTACTGCATGTAGTTAATATTATAGGTAGTTAAATGTATCCAAAGCCAAATATTTGATAAAAATATATTCTTCGGATCATCCTACTATACAAACCATGTCTACACAGTAATTAATAAATTTAATTTTTTAAACTTTTTTAAAGGATATATAGGTAGTAAACATGCAATTGGGACCCCCCAATTGATTATTATGATTATGCAATAAATAGCTGGCACTTCACAACTTTCCCAAATGTTGGAGGTTTTTATTTATGGAAACATTGATTTAAGAGGGTTTACGCATTTCGGTTTCCTATACAAATTTCCAAGCTGAAATATTTAAAAACCACTTAGCCAATTTTAATAAAACTTTGCATGCTAAAGTAAAATTCAGGGATCTGAATAGTTTGTTAAAAACATTTTTAAAAAACGTTTATTTAAGTGAGTTATTGCGATTTTAAACTTTCTAGAGTAGACTTTAAATCGCAATAACTCAGCTAAATGAACGTTTTTTTTAAATGTTTTCAACAAACTATTTAGATCCCTGTGTTTTACTTTAGCATACAAAGTTTCATCAACATTGGATTAATGGTTTTTAAAAACTTCGACTTGGTAGTTTGTATGGGAAACCGAAATGCGTAAACCCTCTTAACAATTCTAGTACTTACTTAATTGTTTTTGTTTAGAAAAATATACTTATTCAAACTTTATTTAAATCTAGCCATAGCTTCTGTTATCAAGATATTAAAAAAAAAAATATTCAACATTATCACCCTACTACAAACCATGTTCAATATAACTTTACAGTCATAGTAAATAATAAATTGAATTCTTTACTTAATTTATTTGTAAAGATATTTAAAACGTGTTTAAAAGGATCTTAATAAATTATTAAGATTATGCAATGACTACTCATTGTCAAAAAGTCATTCTCAAGAAGTGCGAAGGCATTTGAGCTTATTATTTTAATAATTTAACTAAAACCTTCATCAAAAAATTCATCAAATACACATGCAGTAAGTGGTTTTTTGGTCAGCCAAGTCAATGGTAGAAAGAATAGCAAGTTAAATCCCACTTTTGTTTAATAGGTGTTAATTTCAATAGAGTTTAAACAAGGTAGGTAATTGAAATGAAACACTTTTTACGGATTAACTCGCGTTTAATTTACTATTTACATAGTTGTTATATTATCCTGACGTTTCGAAGTCCAGTCTCCCTGTGACCACGGACCCTGTAAAGGGTTCGAAACGTCAGGATAATATAACAACTATGTAAATAGTAAATTAAACGCGAGTTAATCCGTAAAAAGTGTTTCATTTCAATGTGTAGTGCTCGCTTAAACCTCAGAAAACAATAAGGTAGGTAATTGTTATGATATACTCACGCTATAATTAGAAGAAGTTACTCTTGTGCTCAAAAAGGGATCAGTGTGAAGCAACTATGGCCGCGTCCTCCTCAGACGTCGTGGCCCTCTCGTAGTGCTGACGGTGGTGAGCTTCTAGGGACCCAGACTCTTCCCATCGGCGAAGCCAAAAATATACCGTTTTTCGCTGAAAGAAAACGTCAATTAGGTTTTGTTTTAATACACCATTGGTAACACCTACTATCAAATAAAACAACAGCACAAGTTGGTGTTAGTTTGTTCGTCCCGTGTAAAAACATTGATTACCTTACAAAATTATCATTTTATGGCTAACTATTTCCCGTATTACTACACTTTACGGTTAAAGAAGAATGAAAAATCCGCATCCTCACAAAATCCGTTATGGCGGCTCCACATTAAGGCCTGTATTCACTTTGATAAGTGCGACAGTGCAAGTGCAGGTGATTAGTTGCGAGTGATTAGTGCAGGATGTGTAGTGCGAGTAGTGTCCATTTTGTCAAGTGGCTGTGTTTAGTACGCACGTCAAGAAGCGCACTTGCAATTGCAAGAAATAATGAAGAAACTTTAGAACCCACGTATCACTTTACTACGCGGGCTACTTTAATTAACTATATTAACCACTCGCACTAATCAATCGCTGGAGTGCGTTCCGTCGTTTTGGGTGTAGTTGTTTGGTTAAAGTTTAACTCGTATGAGTTGCAACCAGGCCATGGAACAATCAAGTTGTTTTTATAACCTCTTCTGAAGTATTCCTGTCCAGTACGAGAAAACATTCTTCTGTCTCCATTTTTTCCACTTTTATACCTTATATAACAGAATTATTAAAAAGTAAAACAATACGAAACAACCAAACAACAGGCGGAATTTTTCGAGACGTTTTGACATAAATTGCAAACTTTGACACTTTTTATATGATATAAACGTCAAATAGCTGTCAGAGTGAAAATAACCATCCGATTTGATGGTTGTTTGGTTGCTGCGCTCTGAGCCACAGAACCACAGAACACATATACTAGCACAGAACCGATGAAACTACGCTCTGACAGCCATCAGAGTAAAATTTCACCAAGCCACGGAACGGTTAGAGCGCGCGCCGGAGTGCGCTCGAGTGAAGCGACAGAACGCACGCAGCCCAGTCTGTTTACTCCTAATCACTAAGCACTTGCACTCGTCACCAGCACTAATCACTAATCAAAGTGTATACAGGCTTTAAGTGCCGTGAATTCACGGCACAAGTCGTACCCTCCAGATTCACGGGATGCTCACAATCGTTCGTGAAACCCGCCGCGAAATGGACGTAGAGAAAAAAGAAGAAGATGGTAGATGACTGAAATACATCGTATCGTAACCGATCGAAGTTTAGTCTGGAGTAAACTGATTGAACCCCAAGAAAACCGTCCACATTCACGTTCACGCCTGTTTACGGAGCGTCACGTCACGGCACTTTATTATTTATTATGTGTCGGCACTAATAATGTGGAGCCGCCATTACGGACGGAGCCCGGACGCGCCCCGTGCACGGCCCGCTTTAATATAATTCATCCCTTAGTAAAATTTCTTCCTCTAATTTATCATGAAACTAAATAAAAAATCATGTTAACCTATTTAGATAAAAGTTACGAGTTATGTTAACCGCCATTTTTGTTTACAAATAAACATTAATCTAACACTGTTATGCCGGGTCTCCTGCGGCACTGTTTTGTCTTTTCTAACACCTAACATCAAACATCTAACAAATCATATTTTGTAGTAGGTTATTATGAAAATAAATTACTCACCGTTACTCCAGTTTGGTCACATATATGTTTGACTCGGCATCCACTTCGTCTTAGAGCAATTATTTGCTCTCACTCCACCCTACTTAAAGTAGGTGCCATTTTTGTGTTTACCACAGACTTAGAGATGGTGTTTACAAAACGCGAGCGTCGCTGCCGTGACGTGTGACTGGACTGACTGACTAAAATTTCCAGAAGAAAAATTTCGGCCCGGTGGCGGCCGCGCAGGGGGCGTGGCCAACCCCCGTGAATAATTACTATTGGCCGATAGTTTTTGACATATTCGCCTGTATTCGCCATTCGGGAATTTTGATAAATTAGAGAATTCCACCAATTAAATTGAAGACACTTTCTTTCTAACACTCCATACCGCAACGTAGTTATAGTTATGTATAATGGATAGCGTGATGTGCTGCCGTGTGTACATATAAAGCTACTAAATAATTAAAAATTAATTGTAAAATCGTTTATATTTTTAATTAATTTTTAATTATTTGACATGCTATACCTACAACAAAAAAGAGACAACTACCATCGTTATATTACTTAAATAAAACTACTAAATAATTAAAAATTAATTCTAAAATCGTTAATGTTTTAATTAATTTTTAAATATTTTATACCCTTTTTATTTATAAATATTTTTTTCTATAATATATTGTACTACTAGTCAAGCTCTTTCATTTGATACCCATATTGAGGTAGTTAAACAAAAAAATGTAATCAACAATTTTGTGGAGGCGGCCATTTAAAGTTTTTTTCTTCTATAATGTACTGTATACTACTAGTCAAGCCTTTTCAATTGGTACCCATATTGAGGTGGTTAAACAAAAAAATATGTAATCCACAATTTTGTGAAAGCGGCCATTTTAAGTTTTTTTTTTATATAATGTACTGTATACTACTAGTCAAGCTCTTTCATTTGATACCCATATTGAGGTAGTAAAACAAAAAAATGTAATCTACAATTTTGTGGAGGCGGCCATTTTTGTTGGCTACAGATGGTGGGCGTTCGGATGGATTAACTATCATAGAATCGGTTTCCTCATTGTGAATTTCTACGCGCGAGAGGGCATCTGCATTTGTATTAGATTTACCTATTTTATATATTACACAAAAATCATATTCGGATAGTTTGAGCTTCCACCTAGTTAAACGCGAGTTAGGCTCTTTCAAGTTCATAACCCACTGAAGTGGTTTATGATCTGTCATTATTTTAAATTTTCTTCCGAATAGGTACGGCCTAAAATATTTAGTAGCCCAAACGATTGCAAGGAGCTCTTTCTCGATTGTACTATAATTAGTCTCGATCTCATTAAGAGTACGAGATGCGTAACATACCGGTTTATCTAATTCTATAGTACCCTGTGATAGAATAGCACCTATTGCTACGTTAGAGGCATCAGTTGTTAAGATGAAATCTTTTGTGAAGTCTGGATATTGCAAAATCGGATCGTTAGTTAGAAGCTGCTTACACTTCTCAAAGCACTCTGTGTATTCAGAATTTATTTCAACCTTCTTACCCTTTTTAAGGCACTGTGTAAGAGGTTTAGTAATGCGCGCAAAGTCTGGTATAAATTTTCTATAGTACCCAACAAGGCCAAGGAACTGCTTAATTTCTTTCTGTGTTCTAGGTATTGAGTATTTTTGGATGGCTGAAATTTTGTCTGGGTTAGGCTTAATGCCCTCCCTGGAGATAACATGACCGAGATATGCAGTTTCTAACTTTAAAAATTCTGACTTGTCCATTTGGACTTTGAAGTTTGATTCTCTGAGTTTTATAAACACCTTCTCAAGATTCAACATGTGTTCTTGGAGTGAGGTGCTGAACACTATGATGTCATCCAAGTATACCACGCAGACAACGTTCTGAAGGTCTTTAAGAACGTTGTCCATCACCCTTTGAAACGTTGATGGTGAATTTTTCAAGCCCATTGGCATACGCAAAAATTCATAGTGTCCGTTCTCTACGTTAAAAGCTGTCTTAGGAATATCTACCGAGTCCATCTCGACCTGATAGAATCCACTAGCAAGGTCTAGAGTTGAGAAATACTGGAAGTTCCCTAACTTGTCTAAGATATCATTGATGTTAGGTATAGGGTACTTATCGTCGTAAGTTTTTTCGTTAACTTTACGAAAATCTACGACTAACCGCCATTTCGTTTTACCTGAGGCGTCTGCTTTCTTTGGAACTATCCAGATGGGCGAGCTCCAAGCAGATTCTGATGGTCTAATAATTCCCTGACTAAGCATTTTACTGATTTGATCTCTAACTTCATCTCGATGTACATATGGGTACCGGTAGCTTTTGGTAAATACCGGGATCTCGTCAGTAGTCCTAATATAATGTTTAATCTTATTAGTGAATGTTAAGCATTCACCCTCAAGGTAAAATACGTCTGCATATTTCTCACACAAAGTCTCTAAGTTAACGCGCTCTTCGGGGTTAAGATGATTTGTACGTAATCGCGAAAGAACCTCTTGCGCTCGTGAGTTAGGCTGTTTAGTACGCGTGCACTCGATATTATAAGACTCTGCTTGAACGGCTCTATCCATGCTAAATATTAAATCGTGTGGAGTAGGATTAGATATTTCTAAAAATCCGCGGTTATCTTTAACAGTAGTTAGACACTCTTTTATAATGCAATTGGAAATAATTTGCTCGTCAATAAAGGCGTCGCCGTCATGTAAATTAATAGGTAGCCTAACTAGCTTGGTTGTATTAGCAGGTATCACATCTTCATACAAATTAACATTACGCGAATTGTACATATGAATATTATTTGTAGATTTACGAGTTATCAGTAATTTATCTTTAAGGTCTATTTTTGCTTCCCATTTCTCTAGCAAATCTAATCCTATCAAACCATCGAAAAAATTATGAAATCTGTAAACGAATAATTTAGCCGGTTCACCTTCCTGAAATTCCTGAAAACAAGGTATTGTTATAGAGTAGTTATTACGTGTTGTAGCGTGCACATTTGTTACTTCGAAAGGATCGAAGTTCAGTGGCACGTGGCTATAAAATTTATCTACAGCTTCCGGGCTAAGAAACGATTGATTCGCACCCGTGTCGATCAATAATCTTAGCGGTGGTTCAGAAATCTGAATATATGGAAGCTGCCTTTGGCACTGTAAATTTAATTCTATTTTGACCTGTCTAATTTCGCGTGCTTCCGAAAATCCTGGTCACTAGTCCCGCTAGTGCAAGGTTCGGGATCATCTAACTTATTTGCCTGGACGTCATTATACTCGTCATAATCGTTACTTGGCTCGCTCGAATAAGGTTCAAAGTTGTAGAAATCGTTATTTCCTACGTAATAATACTCTTCGGGCTCATTATAAAAGTTATAAAAATCATTGTAATAAAAATCATTGTAAGGCGCTATCTCGTTCATATTCATCTCCCTACTCTTAAAATAGTTGGAGGGCGGAGGATTACCGTGCCTCCTCCAGTCATGACCGGATAGCTGTCCAGACTGAGGTCTTTCTCTAACTACATAGTGGCTAACGCCACTCATAGGCTTAGGGCCTTGGCTATTGGAATCGTTCCTAGGTGGCATCTGGAAACGGTTCTGGAATGCGTTATAATTTGGTGGGGGTGCCCTAAACATCTGTTGCGTACGTGAGGGCATCCCTGGAGGCCTATTATAACCTTGATGAGAAGGCTGGGTATTAGGCTTCCACATTGGCTGCTGTTGGTGCCAGTTATTCCTAGGTAGCTGTTGTGCAGGAAGATTGAACGGTTTGAATGTTGGCATATTAAACGGAGCCATTGGTAACGGCTTATGTAATTGCTGTGGTTTTTTATCAGCAGCTGGTTCAACGCGATTCTGAAGGTACATTACGTTTAATTCTACTTGTAAAAATTCAAGCGCTTTCTCAACACTATCAGGACGCATGCATCGGATGCGAGAGCCCAATGGCTCCTTTAAACCGCGAACAAACGCCTGCATTGTTAACTTTTTGTACAAAGTACGTTTAGCTTCAATAGTAGTTGGAATAGTTTCATGAAGCCTAACATAGGTCATGATAGTGCTGAACAAATTAATACAACGGTCATAAAACTCTTGAGGCGAACCGTTCCCCTGCGTAGCTAACATAAGATCATTATATATAGAGCGGTCTCATCTCTCTGGTCCGAAAAATTATTAATAAGTGCGGTCTTAATGCAATCCCAATTCTCAGAGATGCCGTTAGAATTAATAATTCGTGCGGCTGGTCCAGTAATCTTATTTAAGATGCCGTTTATAAGACAAAGTTTGGCTAATTCGTTACCGGGATTCTGTTCAATGTACTCACTTACGATTTGATCACAAAGGTTTATAAATCTCGGTAATATATAAGAATTGCCGTCAAAATCAGGCACTAGGCGTAAGGCCTTAAAAATAGTATCTACGTCTGTCATTTTCTTAAAAGGTTCGGGGCTCACTGACTTTACCGAATCCTCCACAGACTCAAAAGAATTATCTAAATAATTAATATCTCTATTTGTATCTAAATCTATTCTACGGGCTTCCCTGCTACGCACAGGCCCTCTAGGGGTGGTCTGCCTTGGATGAAAAATGATTGCAAATTAAAATAGGACTTAAAGGAATAAAAAGGAAAGCAACACAGAAATGATTTAAGTGTACTTACATGAGCTGCATTTTGGTACCTCTGGGATCGATGTCTTGATTTTTCCTCCGGCCGGGACTTCAGGTTCTTCTTACAGGATACTCGGACACGCGATCGCTCGCGACGATGGTAGCGATTTCCCGGAATACGGTATTTGATGTGAGAATAACCCTATCCAAACTACCTCGAGACGCCTCGAGTATCCTACCGACTGCGCCAATTACGAAGGTCACAACCGGAGGACCCAAAAAAAACCAAAATTATTTTATGAACTAAACTTTAACTGATAGAAATTACAACAAGTGGCTATGTCTAAGTCTGATCGATGCTAGATACAGAATGGTCAAATAATGAAATAAAATAATTATTGCAACTGGCGTAAAAGCGTTGTCAGCAGAAACGGTCACGTAGGCACCGGCGGTGTCGCAAAGCGTTGTCAGCAGAAACGGTCACGTAGGCACCGGCGGAGTCACGCGGCTGGAACATGTGATGGCTGGGTCGCTGCATGCGTTGCGTATTGCATGGAGAGGAATGACGTAACAAGTGTGTCATAGATCTCAATTTGACCCAATATCAACAACATTCAACAAAAACAACAACAAACATGCTAAAAACCCAACATCCAGTTTTGACAAGTACGCAGAAATAAGGACTTGACGAGTAGACAGTAAAAATAAGAGTTTAGCATCGCTTGACCAATATACAGTTTTGATGAGTGTGTCATAGATCTCAATTTGATCAACAATATTCAACAAAAACAACAACAAACATGCTAAAAACCGTTTATAAATAATAAAGTTATCATGTAAGAGTAAATATAAAATCATTACAATTTACCATTACACTATCGATAAAAACAAATTTTATCATAAAACTGCCGACGCGCTACCGATCATAGCGTCTCCCTAGGCAATACGACAGACAATCGTGTTTGCGGTAGCGGCTAGCGGCAAACTATCTACTTAGCCCCATACAAATAAAGACCAATATGGCTCGCGCTGATGGAACGTAATTGTGCGTACACTAGTACAATGTCAAGTACTACAATTTTCATTGTAGTAAAACTGTATAAATACGTTGTTATTTATTGTGTAAACGTGTTTCAAATTACTTTTTATAATGTTCTTGTAGTATTTGCCAACAAACATTGTAACAATTCACTCGGAAATTAGAAAAAAGCTAACGGGTTTCACCGGTTTCAACGTGTTTTATTTAGTAGTTATAACGTTGTATTTCTTACAACTTATTATCTCAATAGAATCATTATAGTCTCAATAATCATTTTCTAATAAGAAACAGTACTTACATTCAATAAATCCAATAGAAATATCACTTTATTCACAGCGACTGATTAACTCTGTCACAGAAATTGGCGCAACTGTCAACGTCGAAATTGACAGAATCGAGCATAGACTACGCAATGTGTTGCTTTCTCGATACGTAAAATTTACCAGAGAACCGAAATAATTGAACTTGTTCATACACAAGTAGTCTGTAAGTCTGTGAAAACATGAAACAATGTTAAGTGGAGACCGCGGTCTCACGCGACCGCTTGGGGTTTGACAGAATGGTACGATTTTTAGGTGCAGTCTCATGCGACCGCTTGGGGCCTGAGGGGTTAAAACGCTATCGTGTTAATATAGTTAAGGATTGATGCTAAAATGTAAATAAGGATACATAACTATAAAGACGTTAAGTACCTAAATGCCCTTTTAGTTTAGCAATTTCTAATATTTTTATTACACTAAACTAATCAACTTAATTTACGTTGGGATCATAAACTATAAAGTCGCTAAGGTGTGCTTAGTGACTTTTTAGTCAAGTATTTATTTCAGTTTCAATAAATTTTACACAATTAAAAGGAAAAAAAGAGGTTTTTTTACTTTGAAAACTAGTTATTTTTAATCAAAGTTTTTTCTATTTTATGGTAAATTTAACAAACTATCTTTGGACGTTTATTTTTTTTTCTTACGACCTATAGTTTTCATGTAGCATACTTTTTAAATAATTCCCGCGTTTTTGGCTAATATCTGAAAATTTGATTTTGTGGCTTAGCGCCCTTTTAGTTAACGGACGGCAGCGCAATGACTCTAGACTATGCGGAGTTGAGTCGTCAAACTGTGTACATAATAGAAACAAAAAAAAATATTTGGCACTGCCAGCAGTGTAGAGCGACCCAGAGCTATCTGGGTGCCTAGTAGGACCCGTCCTAGTACCCCGAGCCCAAGAGTAGGTCAATTGGGCCAGGTGACAAAGTGTGGATTTTCCCGATCTAGACCAATGTCTGTGCCGTTATCCCTGCGGGCGAATCGGTAAAAAGCTGTTAACCTACAATAGTAGATTCATTACCGTTACCGAAATTGAATTCCTCACCGTAGATTATGTACCGATGTGAGGGTGACTAGTGTTTGCCCCGTCAAACACCCAGTAAGCATGCCACCAAACAATGTCGCACAAAATTAAAATTTAAAAACTAAGATTTCTTTAAAATCTTTCAAACAAATTTCACATTTAAGGTTTCCTTAAATCTTTCAGACCGCGGCCGCCGTAGTATAAAGCAAAACCGTCCGTGGTTTTGCTCTCGCAAAGGGGCAGGCTAGCTATGGCCTGCTCGGGTCCCAAATCTCCAAAGAAGGCCACCGCCCGTGTGATACCGCGGGTGGTACTATAACCGTTGCTCGATCGCACTGCTTCACGCAAGCACACACAGAGCGCGGTGCAAAGAGGGTTCCCTCCTTCGTGTAACCATCGGGCGCCCACCCATGTGATACCCAAATCGCAGATGGGCCGGCGGCATGGTAACCTGCAGGCGCGGGTTTGCGCGCCTGTGCATGGTTCACCTTCCGGTGTGGGGGCGCGCCTCGCGCATGACTGGGCCTCCAGTCCGCTGGTAGGTGTGTGCTCCGCGCTGGAGCACCCCTGCCCGTGTAATGCTGCCACCGCTGTTGAGTGGTCGGTGAAGCCGCTCCCGATCTGTTGACACACAACAATAATAAATGGAGTGGTCCACCAAATGCACTGCGGCGTTGAGGCCTATAGCCAAAGCAAAGGCCGCTGCGCCTTGCTATGCGCCGCCTTGTCATTACACGCAGCCCTCGTCGGTCCTGGCACCGCGTCGTAGTGTGGCCCTTTTGGCCACCTTGTGTACAAGCCGTGTCCATGCCGGCTGCTGTAGTCAGCGCCGCCCGATTGGCTACCTTAGGTAGCGACAACAATTGGCGCGCGTGTGCGTCTACCAATGACCCTTCTTCCACTTCGCCACCCAAACTTCCTAACTGATGGGTAGGAAGCCTATCAGGTATCCTGGGCCCTCCCATTGGTGGCGATGTGGATGGCTGGACATCCCCTATCCGTCGCCTTTTAATGTCGCAGGCCGCCTGGACGACATTATCATTGATTTCCATTATTTGGTCAAAATCTTCCTCGTATGTCGACCATACCTCTTTGTGGGATGTTGGAGCAGTCTCCGACAAAACCACCATGGCGGTCTCAACCGAAGACACCCGCTGCCTTAACTGCCTGGCTTGCTCGAGGATGTCATCATCGCAGCCCCTCCGAGACAGCAGATACTGCGGATGCAAGACCCAGCGCAGCTGCGTTGCAAAGACTGCCTCCGCCATCGCGTTGTCAACAAAAAACAAATAACGAGGAATTAGATTATATGTCCAACAATAGCACAAAGACAGGGCAATGTTCCCTACTAATGTAGCCTTTTAATTACAATGTAGCCACAACCAAAATTAATAAGTACATAAAAAAACTTAAACGGGTTTGCAACAAGAAGCGCACTAACAAATAATGTGCAATTATTATTATTACATAGTCCCTATGCATAAATCAACCAATTTAAACCAATGTAATAATCAAATTAAATTTTAAAATTGGTTTTCAAAAATGAAGGCACAAACAATACAAAATGTGCTATTATTATTGTATAAACCGTTATATAATAATCCAACCAAATTTCACATATGCCGCTGTGTAGAACAAAACAAATCTAATCGGTTCCAAAGAGTTTCCAAAGTATTTCCAAAATAAAATAAAATAAAAATGTTCCTTAGTACTACATACGCCACTATGTAAACATTCATCCTCAATCATTTACCAAACAAATGTTACAAATGAATGGAACTCAAATTAATGAAACGAAATTATTTTCAAGGAAAGAAACAACTTATGGGAACAAAATAAATGTTACATAGCCGCCATGTAAACAAGCAATTAACTGCAATATTAATATATGTGTCTACAGCTTTGCAATCGCTAGACAACCAAACTACAAATATTGTGAATCAAATGCCTACAATATTTAAATATGTTTTCAAAATGAAACAACAAACCAAATCAAAGTACCACAATTTTCAATGCTTTAACTTTAAATTCTAAATTAAGTTTTCAAACAATCAAGGAAAAAACAAAATGTTTAATTATTTGCCAACCGCTGGAATCTTAAAATTCAGTTTGCACAACAAATGCAAAATTAACATCAAAAATATTTATTTGTTGTCACAAGTTGACACTACCCCAGCGAGACTAATTCTAAATTAGGTTTTTAACAACAAAGAAAGATAATTAGCGGTTATCATACACATCCACATAATATTTAATACAACCCACAGTTATATCCTAACTCAAATAAATACATTCAAAATGTGTAACCAAAATGCAATTATAGCAAGTTAGGTATGACAATTATTGCATTCTTGCAATGACTTTGCGCAATGAAATAATCCACGCATTCTAAATGCGAGACAAAACCCAAATTAATTATTGTTACACTACTTACTATAATCAACAAAACAAAACCTACATATTACAACATTGCATTCTGAATACAATTCAATATGCGGTTGCAAACAATCTTAACACTAAAACTAATAACTAATTACTTGAGGTCCGTAGACCAAACCACGCTCTGGTTTACCAAAAATTGTTTGATATAGATATATAGAGAGTCTACATCTTCCCTGGTACCAGGCTATTTCTAGCCAACTTAAAACTAACGTCTAATTCTAAGAAATATCAACTAACTTACGTACTAGTCCTCCTCTCGTCCGCCCGCGCTGTTCGCGGTGCTCCCGGGGACTCGCCGGCCGCCGGCTGCAGTGGTGAACCTAGCTCGCCTCCCCGGCGACTGCTCTGGCTGCTGTGGTGGTGGAAAGGCCCTAACTTCCCGTGGCTACCCCTGAGAGCTCTCAAACCCCAGAGAAATACGTACCACTGCACCAATCACTTAGCCCGCCACGACACGTGTGCGGGTCAACCAACAAATCACTGATTTTAACTTATTGTTTTCACTGTTTATTGTGATTACGGTCCGCCGAATTTACTGTTTATGTGCCCTACATCAAATCACCAATACCAAGTTATTAAACCAATTACACGACCGCGCGACATAAAACTTAACCTAACCAAAGATCCAACGTGAGTGTGTGTCACACTGACAGTCGTCTGTCAAAAACAAATTAAAACTAACACAAAAGGTTGCCAGCCGTAAGTGGCCAATTTGTTCCAAACAGTATTGTTAGGTTATATTTAGTGAAATTGAAGTGTTATTCTTGGATTACTTTAAAATTACTTAAGTATCCGTCGTTTTAATTGACTTGTGAACCAAAACTTAAATAAGAACTAAGGTTTTTAAACATTACAATTCTAATAGGTACGATTTTGAATTTTGTGTTAAATTTTAGGGCAGCAAGACTTTGTGTATCATTTTAAGATGTTATGAGAGAAGACGACCTACATAACGTCAAGGATGCAGGAAACTGTTACATATGAGATTTTGTCCCTCTTGGGGAAAAGGAAGAAAATCCCAAACGCAAGCTTCAGTGGGTTTGTTGTAAAATAAAACCATAAAATGTTCAACGGCTAGGTAGTATATTGTTAAAGAACACAATAAAAAGTATACGAACAAAACCATACCTAAAAAACCCTAAATTCGGTTCAATAGCAATAAATTTAAAAAAATATAAATTATAATTTACTACTACTATCCAGTTAGGGGGTTAGTAACAAATTTTCTTAATATTATATTAAGTGGTTAGCATTTACATTCCTTATTTTAATTTATTTGGCCGAAAATACAAAAAAAACTATCTGTCGAAATTGCCCCGACGGGTCAATTTCAAATAAATTCAATAAGAATCTTGTCACCTTTAATTTACTGTCTAAATCAATCTAAACCTTATTACAAAGCCATTACACACTCTAAAACTCAAGAAAATCCTATTGGTCAAAAGTGACCCAGCGGGTCTATGATAATTTAAATTTTAAATAAATTGTATTATAGTGTTCCCTCTACTACCTAACCAGCCAGCTAAAATTTCAGCGGTAAGAGCTATTATCGTGGGTGGTTGGAATAAAACCAGTATCGTATAGTATGAAAAGAGAATTTAAAAAAAAATGAAGTTTGCGTTTAACCAGATTAACCGTATAAAAGCCTAAAACCGTGGAACCGTGGGAATACCGAAATACCTAAAACCGTGGTGGAATACCGAAATGAAATTAAGAATAATGGGCGCCAGAAACGTACAGTCGATCCGGACCTGGGAGACGACGTTAACCTACAACTTCACAATACAGGTCGAACTCGCAGATCCTTTAAGTTTTATATGTTTACCAACACTGGCTTTAGTTGGATTAAATAAAAGATATAGGTAATAGTAGGGTATGAATACCCTACAAAAAAATTTGTGGTATTTAAAATGCATTATGAAAAGTAGCATAATAGTTTATATTTACAATTCCTAATAAACTAGACACATTAGTAGAAATATAAAACCAACACGCCACGCCAATTTTTTTTCTTTTTTTTTGATGTTTGATTAAATTTTCTACGATTAAAATTAAAGTAAATATTGCTAAATAATCAGATTTTTTGCTCTAGTGAAAAATCAACATTTCCGACTTATGCCTTTTTATCCACTGAGGGTGCGATAATATAAGCTTGTTTTTAAAAAGTTTATTTTTCTATTTATGTTTTAACTTCCAAAGGCTTCTTATGGATTTCATAGCAAATAAACCAATTTGCGAACATGTAATATCAAAGGACATCAGGCAAATTCCTTTGACAATAGACCCAAAAATGTATATCATTTCTGTTTGTACCACAATGTAGGTATGTATAGTGGATCGTGGAAACTATTCAGAGTTTAATAAAGATTTTTATTAGAAGAGATATTCACGTTTGAAATATTTTTCTTTGGTAACACTGACACTAGTATAGCAACAATTGTAACTCAAACGAAACGTTTCGTTATGTGCTAAATAAACATAGTGTTTTCGAAAAAAATTACTAAAAGTGGGCGTACCGATTCAAATTAAAATTATTTATTATGCTTTCTTGTTGTACACCAAGATCTTAAATATCAAACATGATACGGAAGGAGCGTGTGGAATTCTGTTCTGTTCATTTAATGATGTGGTTGTAACCAAACGCTTCAGATGACAGTGATTGACAATGTCAGTGACAGCCGATAGGCTGGCTGATAGATCAAAAATGGCATGGCATTCAAATCAATGCGATACCCATTTTCAAGTATTTGCCTATGCTTTAGTAACAATAAAAATCTAAAAGTTACATTTCTCTAACTTCAGAACTATTTCTCCGAGAAATCCAATCCAGCCAACTTCTGTCAATGTCATTGTCATCTGATTCGTATCTGATGCAATGCGCCTTGTTCTTACGCAAAAAAGTAGTGATGGCGGCCACAAAATTACCGTTTCATAGTCGTAGTTTTGTTTTCTAATTAATTAATTTCACCCAAATAAAGGAGTTTAAAAATAAAGTAGATACTGATTTAGGTATATAATGACTCATAGTGCATATAGATAATAGAGATAAGTTTATACATTTTTGGGTCAAATGTGCCTGATGTCCTTTATACACTTCTATCCTTTCACGTATAAATTTTAAATAAAATATGTAACTCTAAGTTAAAGCTTTACGTAAGATCCAAGTCGATGTCGGTTACAAAGGTAAGCAAGGTAGAGATCAACCATATAATTTTGTCACATGGAAGTGTGTACGTAATATAATTTACAATGTATCGGTGTTCTGTGGAGATGTGTGAATTCAGTAACTATGACAACTATAAACAAAAACATGGATCTGTCGCTCGACAGGTTGAGTCAACTTAAATCACTAATATATCAGTATTATATATTAGTGATCTAAGATGATATACCTCTTGACATTTTTGTATGACTGACACACGCCCGCCTCATCGAGCGGTCCTTTGATTATGAGTAGTCGCGCTTTGAGTCGAGCAAAAAATCGACAAGTATTTGAAATTTGTTTCGTTCTGTCAGCCAGCGAGCTGTCAGCACACAAATCAAAATAATTGGAAATTATTTGGTCTGCCATGTAACCGTACCTACAATTATCATTCACATACGGCATGGTTGCTTCATTATATCCTCTACTATTCAGGTATTGCTGCTATTATTATCATAAATTTTAATAAAGATGTTTTTATTTTTAGCCATTTATGCGTTTCTGGTTTATTGCTATTTGAAGGAGGTGTTTTCTTCGCTGAAGTATTGTGATAAGATGCATTATCCATAACAATAGCCGTCTTTTTGGTAGGTAGTTGCATCTTTTCAGCAATTAGTACTTAGCTATACTGTTTACTTTGCTTTATAGTACAATGTGACGTGTATGCACACACACATTCAAAACAAATTGTGGAGGGGCGTGCCATCTTTTCGTGGTTTATTCTACCTATAGTAAGCAGTTTCCATCAAACCCTTTTAAATAGCACAAGTCACAAGTTTGAAATTTAATTAGGAATAGGAAATTTGAAAGTTATATAAACTTAGGAGTGGATCAGAAAACTCTTATAACATTTATAGGCGCGGAAATTAACGCCGAAAGCCGTTTCAGAACGGCTTTGTTTTGTGTAAATATCTTCAGTTATTCATTTTACAAAAGCAAGTTTTTAAAGTCGTTTAAGGTCGTCGTATTATTAACACACATAAATGGAAATGCTCAAGAGAATTGTTCTAACTTGCTCGTGCACAGGGTTAAAAAATCATACTTACATTCCGAACGAATAATATTAAGTAAAAAAACAATTTTAGCAATTACCAGGCTATTCACAGTTGGGGTATTAACAAATTATCATCAAAAGTTATTTTAGTACAAGCGAGTTGTAACTACAGTACAGTTTTTAAGAAATCGTTTAATGGGGACTTATATCATATCACTTGAAATTCTAATCTTATATCATACCACTTATATCATCTTATAATCATATCACTTGAAGGTCTAATTAACTTCTTAATAAAGGTTGAACTTAATGTAGGAAAGAAAATACAATTAGTGTGATAGACCTTATTCTGTTACAAGGCACACTCAGTTAATTGTTCCGAAAAGTTTGGGGGTTGACAATGCTCGCATCCGTAGGTGTGTACCTTTGTGACCCTACATGTGACCCCTGGGTGGTGCTAATTGAGCATTTGGTGGTAGAGCCCAGCTCGCCCGGTTATCGACCACCGTGCGGTAGTGTACGCCCGCCAAGTGATCTGTACTCATCGCAGGCCGCGTTCCGGGAACAGCGCCGCACTACCGGAGCCAGGGGAGCGGCTATTGTTGCAAACAGTGGACCAGAGAGTTCTGCCGTGGAACCATTGAGCGGGAGACGAGACTCGACGCGCCGGCCAGGGAGACCCGTAGAAACGGTGGTGCCGCTGGCCGCCCGCGGCATAGTACAGGGGCACAACAGGGGCTAACCATCCCGTCAGGCTGCCTCACCAGGTCGCGCATTATCTCAGAGTGGATCGTCGTGCCGGTTGGTGACCGGAAATTGTGGGACCCGGCAACCACTTCCGGGAGGGTATGGGGGCCCTTCCGTTAGGCGTGTCGGCTGTGGTTGTAACTCTTCCAATGCTGAAGCGGAAGACTCTCGATTTGTTCGTTTCTTTGTAACAGTAGTGGCTCCTTGTTCACGTCCCTTCCATCCCCTTTTTCCAATGACAGTGCCTAAAAAGAATGCAGGTAATACAGCGGCTTCCTCTTCTCCCACCACCAATTCTCTGTTTGAGGTAGAGTTCACTAACAACCGTGGGCTCCATTCTAACCTCAACACCGTCCACCAACACCTCAAGACGGCGCGGCCTGCATTGCTTTTTCTTACAGAGACTCAAATTCGTCGCCCTACTGACACGTCTTACTTAAAGTAC
Source organism: Scoparia ambigualis (assembly GCA_963921215.1). Taxonomy (NCBI): domain Eukaryota; kingdom Metazoa; phylum Arthropoda; class Insecta; order Lepidoptera; family Crambidae; genus Scoparia; species Scoparia ambigualis. Next base: position 45,183,354 of record OY992503.1, on the reverse strand, counting down.
CCCGGCTATCAGCTTGAGGAGCAATTCCTCGCGAATGCCGAAGTGTGTCTGTACGTGAGGGCTGACATTTGTTGTCGTCGTCTGCACTGCTTGGAAGACCCCTCCTTTCCCATCCTATGGGTGCGCATTGAATTCGGTTCCTGTTGCCGTGACTATGCGTGCCTATGTCGGTCCCACACGGGAGATGCTAATACAAACAACCTTTTTGACCACCTTGGCCGAGTGACTGATGTCGCGCAACAGCGATTCCCGAACGACGAAGTGGTGGTTTTGGGGGACTTCAACGCCCACCATGAAACATGGTTGGACTCCTCTAAAACTGATCACGCTGGTAGAGTCGCTCATGCCTTCGCTCTGACACAAGACCTAACACAACTGGTTGACCAGCCCACTAGGATACCAGATAACGTAGGTCACGCGCCCTCCTTGTTGGACTCAATGCTGACGAGTCGCCCTGCAGGGTATAGAGTATCAGTGCTTGCACCTCTAGGCTCGTCAGACCACTGCTTGGTCATTGCCACAGCATCGCATAGCGCTGGTCCACCGAAAACGGTGGAGACCAAGCGTCGTCTGTGGCACTACTCGTCGGCAGATTGGGACGGATTGCGTGATTACTTTGCGTCCGTCTCATGGGGCCAGAGCTGCTTTCTTGGAAAGGACCCGTCGCAGTGCGCTTCTGCCATCGCTGATGAGATCTTGTTGTGTATGGAATATTATATTCCGTTCACAGATCTTGCCAGCGTTGGTAGAAAACGGCCTTGGTTCAATCGCGAATGCGCCAAAGCTGAATGCAAGCAGGCGGCGTATCGTGCTTGGACGTGGTATCGTGGTTGAATTTTATTCCTTAAAGTAATAACTTAAGTTAACAATTCATTATGATTTATCATTCTTCACCTTTCATCCCAAAAAAACGATAAATTACCTGTAAGTTTTAGCGGTTTGTGTCGCTAAGGGAGAGATACTTGCCCGCTATTTTTTGTCTCGTACCAGGATACGTTTGTTTAGGTACACAATTCTATGACCACGGCTTATATTTCGATTCGACGCGATTCTGTTTCGGCGTGCAGTGGTAATGGGGGCAGCGATGCGCATTTGTCTGGCACAGACTATAGCCCATTAGATTAGTTGTTAAGTCTTAACTACAAGTTAGTTAACTGTTTTTTTTATTATTATTAGTATTGACGTCAATAAATGCCTGTAAAGGTTTGCATTGCATAAATAATTTGACTTTGACTTTGACTTTGATGAGGGCTTGTTGGCTGACCTTTTCGCGGCTAATTCGCGCATCAACGATTGCGGCGCCGCTCCGCCTCTCATAGCACATTGTGGGGCCACCAGATGCGCGGCTGAGTTGTCTCCTGTGTTGACACGATTATTTAGGAGTTTTACGATACCAGTATTGTGCCGGTGTCTTGGAAGGATGCGAACATACAACCCATCCCTAAAAAAGGGGATCGCTCGGATCCAGATCCAACTATCGACCTATCACTGTAACTTCTGTGCTGTGCAAGGTGTTTGAGCGGATAATTAACTCTCAGCTCATTCACTACCTTTTTTTTATACTAAGCCCGGCAAATGACCCCACTCCACCTGATGTTAAGTGGAAATGAAGTCCAGGCGCGAGGACAACTGGTGCAGCGTAAGAGACGTAGCATCAGTCACCCTCACTCTGCCGGCCCACAAAGTGTTTCTTCACGCCTCGTTTGAAGGACCCTAGAGGATCACTCGCTGCTCCATGATCGCCAGTATGGGTTCAGACCCAAGCGATCAACGGGTGATCTTCTTGAGTACGTTACTCACGCATGGGGTGAAGCGATGGACAAGCATGGTGAATCTCTGGCAGTTAGCCTTGATGTCGCCAAAGCTTTCGATAGATTATGGCATCGCTCCCTTCTTTACAAGTTGCCGGCCTTCGGTGTGCCGCCCCGTTTGTGCGCCTGGGTTACAGACTTTTTAAAAGAGCGGAGGATTCGTGTTTTTTGTGAGGGTAATTCCTCCAAGTTCTATAAAGTCAATGCCGGAGTGCCGCAGGGTTCTGTGCTCTCACGTACTCTATTTCTTCTGCATATCAATAACATGTTGTCCTTGGGCAATATTCATTGTTATACGGATGACAGTACGGTGCATGAGCGGTACATAGAACATCCTGCGGCAAAGCAAGCTGATATCGTGGTGAAAAGGCAAGAACTGGTTGCTAAACTGAACCTGACTCTCGATCGTGTCTCCAAGTGGGGATCTGAAAACCTGGTCGAGTTTAATGCCAGAAAAACCCAGGTTTGTGCATTTTCGTCCAAGATAACTCCCTTCCTTACTCTTCCCTCTCTTCAGAACTCTCCTTTACCTATTTCAGTGAAGCTCATCATTCTTGGCATGGACATCGGCCGGAAACTGAATCCAAAATGCTACATCGAGAATGTTATTTTATCTGCCACCCGTAAGTTGGGTATTCTCAATAAGGTGAGGCAGATTTTCACTCCCGAGCAGCGCTGTTTGCTGTAGAAGACTCAGGTGCGATCGAGTATTTAGTATTGTCCCCGTCTATGAGAAGGCTCCGCTAAATACCTCCTCGATGCACTTGATAGACTGCAAAGGCAAGCGGTACGCATTATTTCTGAAGAACTTTTTGTTCTAATCCCGCCCTCTTTTTTCCTGTTTCGGACTACACGTGCTGGTCTTAGGAACCACCATCATGCAGTGCAGAATATCAGCACTCGTACTAAAAAATTTGGCAAGTCGTTCCTCTGTAAGACCATTCAGGCTCTCCTCTGTAAGGCTTCAGAATTATCTGCCGGCGCATGTATTTCCCAGCTCCTATAATCCCGAGTCTTTTAAACGGGGCGTGAAACGGCATTTTTGCAGGCTGTCATGAATGGATGCGCTTGTTTCTGTGCTTGTTGCATGGTGAGGAGCGCTCTCATTATTTTGGACTACATCGGCTGTACAATACGCGAACCACACTCGCGGTTATTCAACTATCCTAGAGCGTCTAGAACTGTGCGTTATTAAAAACGATAGCAATCAAAAAGCAGCGTACGTTTCAGACCCCATAATTTTGCCAACTCGAATTACGACAATACCTTTTTTACCGGTTGTCAATGTCAAAATCGTACATGACATTTGACAGTTTCTTTTATTTTCTAAGATGGGCAAAGGAACAACACCCATAGAACCTAATGTTAATATCTGTTAAAAATCGAACACAATCTAAAGAACAAATATTGAAAATTCAGGTAAAAAACAAGAGGAGAAAAGAAATTTCAAATTTTTGAGAAGGTGATATTATAGCTATAAAGAGAGCGCAGTTTGGTCCAGGACTTAAGCTGAAGCCCAAGTACCTCGGCCCATATAAGGTTGTAAAATGCAAGTGAAATGACCGCTACGATGTGAAAAAGGTAGATTCATCTGCAGAGGGTCCCAGTAGAACGTAAAGTGCAGCAGACCGAATAAAGAAGTGGCCTGAGTATGACAGTGAAGGGTTAGAAGAATAAGTTTAGGTATAAGGTAAATAATCATTTCATTTAGTTTAGTTAGTTTCTAAATATGTATTATCACTTAAGGTTAACCTAAGAGATGTGGATTTTTTAAATAAAAAAAATTTAAGTTATGCAGTGTGGAAATAAAAGACCGTGGTTAGAGGAAAAGTATCCTTAATATTGATAATTGCAAATTTTACTGCAAGGAAACATTCCTTTAATTTTAAAAATAATTAAAACTGCATTTTAAGATTTTTGAAAAATCACCTGCTTGAGCCGGGAATCGAACCGGTGAAATGTGAAAAAAAACGACCTGTACCTACCTACTTTATGATACCAATCAAAAGAGTCATTCATAATGATCAATTTCTTTTAAACAACATAGTATCTTAAATTAATGAAAGACCCAGAAAAATTAATAATTTATTGTAAAGGTTACTTACTATCTACTTAAAGTAAATAGTTCACTTAACTTATAAATTGCTCAAAATGAGACTCATCTTCACGTATGCATGCACAGACGTATTTTTTGGCAATTCGTTACGTCCTTTTGTATCGAGTTATTTTTAAAATAATATTTTGAACTTTGGTTTTCAATTCCTCTACTGACCCGTAGTATCTTTTAAACAACAAATTCTTTAATGACCCCACAAAAAAAGTCTAGCGGCGTTAGATCCGGAGATCTTGCCGGCCATCTAATGTTCCGGTTAATCCAGTCGAAGAAAACGTCTGTGCATACGTAAGAGTGGGTCTCATTTTGAGCAAATTCATAAGTTAAGTGAACTATTTTCTTTAAATAGTGAGTAAGCTTTACAATATAAAAAATATTTTTTTGGTCAGAAAGACAGATAATACTGTTAGTGTAACATAATAACACAAACATAAGATCTTTACTTTAAGATACTATGTTGTTTAAAATAAATTGAACCTTATGAATGACTCTTTCGGTTGGGATACCAACCAAAAAAACATCCTGATTAAGATGTTTTTTTGGTTGGATAAATAGGATGTTTTTTTTTACATTTCACCGGTTCGATTCTTGGCTCAAACTGATGATTTTTCAAAAATCTTTAAATGCAGTTTTAATTATTTTCGAAAATAAAGGAATTTAAATTAAACACTTTTTACGGATTAACTCGCGTTTAACTTGACTATATTATGTAGTTTTTTAGTTTCCTGACGTTTCGGACCCTGTAACAATTTAAACACGAGTTAATCCGTAAAAAGAGTTTTATTTTAATGTGTAGTGCTCGCTTAAACGTTAGAAAACAATAAATAAAGGAATGTTTCCTTTCAGTAAAACTTGCCATCATCAATATTAAGGGAACTTTTCCTTTAACACGGTCCTTTTTTTCCACCCTGTATATTAAAACGTATATTATAATGTTGCCAGCATACTCAGGGTCGTATCCATATGCCCACAGTTAGAGGATATATTTTATTTATAGTTTTCTTTTTAAGTTTAAGTAATAGTTATGCTGTTCTTTTTCTGTTTGGTTACAAACACATTAATTTGGCAAAGTATTCCATCCCTGACGTAGTCACAGGTAATAAAGGTTTCAAGGTAGAGTTTTCTGGATACTTTAGTTATGTTACCTTTTTTAACAAATGCTTTTGTCACTCAATCCTTAAAGTTAGTTAACGCTTATCGCTCTCATTTAGTAGTATTCAAAGTACGAACCATTGTCTCGCCGACTCCATTCAGCAGTCATCAGAGCGCTATTATGTAAGATATTTTAAATAAACTTTTTAGGCTGTCACGGCGGCCTGCTTGCGAGCTGTTTGTGGAGTTGTATTCATCAGCGCGACAATAGCCCTGATTGTCGTGCCGCTGCGGGCCGTTGCGGGCCGTTGCAGGCCGTTAGCGGCCGTTGCGAACCGCAGGAGCGGGCGGCGCGTTACGGTGCCAGACACTTTTCCATCTTAAATCAGCCTTCCGCTGATCATTATATTTTGTTATATTAGCCTTATACCTCAAGACGTGACTTAAATTGAAAGTGAAAAGGAAGCTGCCTTGTATTAAACAAAAATCTGTTTGAAGGCTGGCGCATGGCAGGACGCCCGCCGGCTCAAACTAATTTGTCAAATTATCGGAATCCTTGAAAGCGCGCGGGGCGGGCGGGGCCGGTGAGCGCCGAAGCCTCCAACTTGTCGTTCCTTTCGTTATAGAAAACGGTGAACACGATCCGTTTGCGTGAAAAACTTTTAATTAATTAATATTCAGTGCTTAAAACAAAGTAAATATAAAATAAAGGAAATCCCAAATAACCAATCAATAAATTAGCATCTTGCGATCAAGTACCCTGGTATTATTACAACGGAAGAAGTTCCTCGATTCAAAGTTGCGGGCTGGCGTGTAACAACTTAAATTGGGATGGAAATGCGATTTGCAGCTCTTGCGGGTCGCACGTAGTTAGCGCCGCAATTTGACGCTTAACCTCTCCGCCAAAGTTAATGTTGCTCGAATAGCTTCAGCGACGGGGCGGGTCGTTGCGAACATTATCTATTAGGTGAACTCTGCTAAGCTCGAAAGCGTCGCATTCAATCACTCTTAGCAACGATCAAGTAAAAGTTACAGAGTTGGTAACTATTAACATTTTCCAAAAAAATCCTTCAGTATCCTGACGTTTATGTTAGGTACTGAATAAGAACAGTCAACCGCAGACGTTTCCAATAAAACTGGTTACCGCTAAAAGCCCCCTAATTCAGTGAAGCCGCCCTCTCCTCTCCCCCCGCGATCGCCCCGCCGCCGCACAGTGGAACGAAGTCGCGAAGTGTGGACTTAGGGATTCATATGTGTATTTTTGATATCTACATACTAATACAATTATTTTATGTTATATGACTTTTTTTAGCAATCCATTTCTTTCAGAGTTATACCAATTTTAATATGTTATAAAAAAATCTATTTTGACTATGTAACTCGTCATAACAGGGTCATTGTTGCAAAATATAATCAACTTTAGACATTTTTGACCTATATCACATTTAGGTACCAATTTAGAAGCTATTCCATACCACCTTACTGTTAGCCAACCGTTTTTTTTTCAAAACGTTTTTCCATAAGTTTTCTTATTTATAAAGCGCGGCCATTAGTGTTTTTTGGTATGCCAATCAAAGGGTAGCGCTGTGAAGCAGGTAAAGAAATTTCGTGACGTCATTAAAATTTGCTTTTATTCAAAACAAGACATAAACGGTTTACTTATCTGTAAACGCGCGGCCATTAGTGACGTGTGCAAGTCAGAGGGTACCAGGTAAAGAAATCGAGAGGGTAAGAAACATTTTGCGATGGCCTCAGTTCGTTGTTAACCACCATAACACAAAGACTACCACTTATTTGACTTTCGTGAAAAAACGATTTCCGAAAATTTCGCAAAAATGTTTCGTGATTTAGTCACTAATCTTGATTTATTTGTGAAGTTACGAGTAGCTGGCAGTATAAAAGATAATATTTTTTTGTACAATGATATAATAAATAAAATAATGTAAATCAAAACTTTCTTCTTCCTTAAGTAAAGAGAGTGACAAAAAATTAAAAGAATTCTGTGCAAAATATTGTTATAATGTTAATAGAAAGTGGGAAAGTGCTCATCGTAAGGAAGAAATAAGTATAGTGAGTGGTTGGAGTCCGAAATAGTCTGGCCACATTTTATGGAAGAAGACGAACCTGTACCCAGTACATCTACACAGTTTATGACCCCATCTCCAGTGAAAGTGTGTGTTGGCACGTCGACAGATGTAAGTCCTAGAAAACCTTTCATTGAATTAGGTCCTAAACAAAAAAAGATACGGTCTGAAAATATCAGCACCACTGTGTCCTTAGGCGAACTATCATACGCCCACTCTTTGAAATTAAAAGCTGAGGGAAATGAAGACCTTGCTAAAATACTAGATCACTTGCTTAAGAATCCACAAGATGTACTTACAGAAAGTAAAAGATTGTTTATTTACTACAAAACAAAAATATGTATTTGCACCAGATGCTGCGTTGGGCTTATTTTTATCTCTAAAATTAACGAAGTGGCAGTATAATACGCTACGGAAAAGTACCCACGAAGTTTATAATCAAAACATATTTACCTCTTACTACGCGTTACAAAATGAAAAACTGAAGTGTTGTCCACCTAAAGATACTATTACTATAACAGATACATCAGCTAAAATACGATTGCAAGCACTTTTGGATATTACTGTGAAAAGACTAATTACGTCAATCGCAATTGACGAGGCGTGTACGAACCTGACACTTATAAGTAAATGGGGTTTTGACGGGGCTTCGAATCAATCCAATTATAGGCAAAGATTGCGCACAGATAGCACAGAGGGGGATGATTGTGATGATTTTGATGATTCTAGTGTTTTCATGGGTAGTTTGATGCCCATCAAACTGGTTTCTGGTGATGGTATTGTTTGGGAAAATGATACCCCCAACTCTTCGTATTAGTGTCGTCCGATTTTTTCAAATTTACAAAAGAAAATAAGACGAGCATTTTACTGGAAAAAAATGCAATAGAGACAGAAATTGATAACTTGGTACAGACAGTTATTGGAAACTTGACAATAACACATAACTTACTTTTAACCATGATAGATGGTAAAGCATCAGCTATTGTTTGCAAAACATCGTCTCAGAGATGTAATGTCTGCAAAGCTACTCTAAAGGAGATGAATAACTTGCCTTTGATATCGACAAAGAATGTTGATTGCAACGTGTACAGATATGGTTTATCATCGTTACACATTTGGATACGATGCATGGAATGCATTCTTCACATAGCATACCGATTAGATTTGAAGACATGGTCTGTAACGGGAGAAGAATGGAAGGCGATCATGGAGAATAGAAAAAAATATATTCAGGATGCGTTTAAATCGCAAACAGGACTTTTGATTGATATTGTAAAACAGGGTCATGGGACGACGAATGAGGGGAATACCGCTAGGAGATTTTTTGAAAACACCGAAATTGCTGCTTCGATCACAGGAGTCATCGAGGATTTAATAAAACGGTTTAAAACCATATTATAGACGATTTCTTCAGGTTGCCATATACAAACAACTAAATTTCAAGCTTACACTTAAGCGACGATGAAATTATATGTAGAATTGTATAATTGGTATTATATGCCTGCAAGTGTACATGAAGTCCTCGCTCACGGGGCAGCTTTTATTGAAAATTTAGGTGTTGTACCAATCGGCAAGTTATCAGAAGAAGCTGCAGAAGCTCGTAATAAAGATTTTAGAAGATATTGACAGCATCATTCCAGGAAATTCTGTAGAAAGGCTACCAACGAAGACATTTTAAATAATTTATTAATAAGCTCCGATCCACGTATTTCAAAAATTCGTCCTAAGCTTTTGCGGAAAGACAAAGCATTGTCTGAAGAAGCAAAAGCTTTGTTGATTTCTAAGGAAACATCTATTGACGATGACGAACAAGAGGATTTTGAATTTGTCAGTGTAGATTCAGAAACCGAATTCTTTGAACATTAAACAATCTTTTTTTTTATTTATGCTTGTCGTAAATGAAGCTGAACGTATAATAAAGTGGAATAGGCCTATTGGGGAGACCACTGATAAAAAAAAACGCGCCAAGTTCTCTACCTCTAGGGTGGTGTGAAATAGAGAATAAAAAAAATAAAAATAACTATATCTCCAAAATCGCATAAAATAGCAGTACCAAATAAGGTGCTAAAATAGGTAAATAATTTGTTTTATTGACATCTATATGTCATTCTTTGAGAAAGTTTGAGAATTACGAGAAATTCATTAATTTTTACATTTTTTCATACATAATTTTTTTCAATAATTTGTGACAGCAAAAGTAAAAGGTAAAACGGAGAGTCATATAACATTCTAAGTTTGTATTGATTAGTAGATTTTATTTGTCTTTTTTATTTTAGAAAAATAAACCAAAAAAAAAATTGTGTCCTAAAGTCTTCTACGGCTTTATATCAATCAGCCCACCGTGCGCCGCCGCCGCCCGGCCGCCGCGGCGGGCGTGAACTCGACACGATCATTTCGGGACCCTTCTTATATATTTTTTATAAATAACTGAGCAGTATCAGCCAGATTGGCTCAGTGTAGCGGCGGACAAAAAATGGAGAGAAGGAAAGGAGGCCTTTGCCCTTCTGTGGAACAAAAGTAGCTGATAGTAGTAATTACTAGAGATACCGCGAATAGTGGTTATAGCGAATAGTCGAATACCGATTAATCGCCATTCCCTATGGCGAATAGTCGAATACTCGCTATTATTATCCGACATAAAAAAATATAAAAAATAATTTATTTGATAATAATATAACGACCGACTTAATCCCAATCGTACAGAAAAACTAGTATTTTTGCACCACAATCTGCCTCATTAGGATTTTTAATATTTATTTTAATAAAAGCCTACCTCACTATTTAACTTCATCATGTTTTTGGCTAACTGTTTATATTAACGACTAGTTTCGGAGCCTATTCAATACAAACAAACAATCAAATGTTTCCTCTTTATAATATTAATATAGATAATAATAACTAATAATAGGTGTGTTTTGTTTTTTAAGAAAAATTAAAGCGATAAACACCTAAGCTATTGTTAAACTGTTTGTTTGTCAGTTGTATCCAAGAAATACGCGTAAACCAAATAGGCTAGTATTGGAAACTATAAAAAGGCACGATATAAAAGGAATAGTTATGCTATGTGTATAGAAATATTCAATAAGATTCCTGACCATGTTAAGGAGAATATTCCAATCAGTCGTTTTAAATTCCTTTTGCGTAAATGGTTATTGGAAAGGGCTTTTTACTAGACAAAGGAATTTTGGGAACACTAACTTCATGTCATTATTGTGTCACATTTATCTAATTAGATTTTTTATTTCATTGTACTCGTTGACATTTTTGACACAATTTATTAGTTTGTTTCATTATTTAATTGGTGTTGTGCTATTTTTGACATTTTTATTTTTGGACGTTTTTTTTTTGGACATTCTTATTTTTTGACATTCTTATTTTTGGACGACATTTAGTTTATGGACAATGTTAATTTTTGGACATTATTATTATTTGAAAATTAGTTAGTATTGCAAACCTTGTGATTTAATGCGAAGTTTAATGTTAAATTTAGTTGGTATTCTGAATATTTGCATGCTATGTTATATGGCTAAATAGGTTTAAGTCCTATTTTATTTTTAGAACATCACAATGTAATTACCCTATTTAAAGCAAATAAACTCATTTGTATTTAATAAAATTTAACAAAAAAAAGTACCTGTAACTTTGGTTACTAAGAGGGAGAAAACAAAAGGCCTCCTGCGTTTCTTGCTAGCTTCTTCTCGTCAAAGGGTCTCCCAAAATCCGAACTGGTGGTAGATTCAGTGAGTAGTTAAGATTTAACTAAATGGTAGAACTGTTATTTTATTACTTTTGACGTCAATAAGTGCCTGTAAAAGCTTACATTGAATAAATTATTTGATTTTGACTTACGTTGAAGATAAAACAACTTTTTGCTTTTTTCTTTTTAACAATGGGTGGATCTTCCCACAAAAGATTTTGCATTTGACGTGTTAATCACGTTGATGCATCAATTCTGTCTTTTATTACATGAATAATGTTTTATATTATTAGATTATTATATAAAATGCATATCAAAAGCACATTATATCAAATGAAATTATAGAATCTAAAATTATATTACATGTTTTTTTTTTTATACTAAGCCCGGCAAATGACCTCACTCCACCTGATGTTAAGTGGAAATGAGATCCAGGCGCGAGGACAACTGGTGCAGCGTAAGAGACGTAGCATCAGTCATCCTCACTCTGCCGGCCCACAAAGTGCTTCTTCACGCCTCGTTTGAAGGACCCTATGTCATAGGTAGGAGGGAATACGTGTGCTGGCAGACTATTCCATCTTTTGGAAGTGCGGCAAAGAAACGAGTCACCAAATTTCTTTGGGCGTGATGGAATGTTAGAGACTGTAAATTGGTGACTCCGGAGAGCAGCACGCGTACTCCTATGGAGGAAGGGAGAAGGAGGGATGAGGTCAATGAGTTCTTCAGAGCACTCGCCATGGTATAAACGGTAAAAGACGCTGAGTGACGCAATATCTCTACGCAATTGCAAAGGCTCGAGAGTTTTAGTGACCTCCGCATTGCCGATAATGCGCACAGCGCGGCGCTGCAATCTGTCCAAGGCATCGAGAAGGTACTTTGCGGAGCCGTCCCAAAGGTGAGAGCAATACTCCACGCAAGACCGCACCTGTGTCTTGTATAATAGACACAACTGATCAGGCGTGAAGAATCGCCGCACCTTGTTCAGGACACCGAGTTTACGTGAGGCATTTTTAATCACGGTTTCGATGTAGTCCTTTTGGTTCAGATCGCAGCGGATATCCATACCGAGCATGTTAATACTGCTCTGCAGGCCTAGAGATGTACCCTGAAGAGAGGGAAGGGGAAGGAATGGCGACTTTTTCGCTGTGAACGCGCACACCTGTGTTTTCTTGGCATTGAACTCGACCAGATTATCGGAGCCCCATTTAGAAATGAGGTCCAACACCCGATCGAGCTCAATGACAAGATTTGCTCGCTTCATTTCGGTGTCTACCCGCCCAGCAGTTGGGTGCCCGTTATATCCCCCATGCACTGTGCTATCATCTGCATAGCAATGAATGTTTCCAAGAGGAAGCATGTCATTGACATGCAGAAGGAACAGCGTGGGGGATAGAATGGAGCCTTGGGGAACACCAGCGTTCACTGACATGAACCGCGAAGCGCATCCATCCGAGAGGACACGGATTCTACGCTCATGCAGGAAGCTAGCAATCCAGGTACAGAACTGAGCGGGCAAACCGTATGCCGGGAGCTTGGAGAGAAGAGCTTTGTGCCAGACCCGATCAAAAGCCTTGGCTATGTCAAGGCTAACTGCCAGTGACTCGCCACGCTTGTCAATAGCCTCACCCCAGAGATGTGTGACGTACGCTAGAAGATCCCCCGTTGACCGATTTGGCCGGAACCCATATTGACGATCGTGAATTAGGGAGTGATCTTCTAGGTATCGAACAAGCTGTTTGTTCAATATTCGTTCTAGGATCTTACACAACACTGAAGTTACGGCTATAGGGCGGTAATTAGTCGGATCTGACCGATCTCCTTTTTTAGGGATCGGTTGCACATTAGCTTCTCTCCAAGATTCCGGCACACAACCCGAAGAGAGCGAGAGACGGTACAGACGCGTTAACACAGGGGACAACTCCGCTGCACACATTTTCAGGACTATTGCTGGGATGCCATTAGGACCGTTAACTTTCCGGACATCGATTGACTGCAGCTCCGCACGGACATCACACTGCCTGATTTTAATATCAGACATTGTGTGGCCACAGTGAGGAACTGAGGGTGGCTGTGCATCACAGTCATCGATCCGGGAGTTAGCCGCAAAGAGTTTGGCCAGGAGATCGACCTTTTCCTGCGGCTTGTGAGCTAAAGTTCCGTCAAGACATCTCAGTGGTGGCAGCGAGGGTTGGCAGAAGTTGGATTGCACGGCTTTGGCCAGACGCCAGTAGCTACGGCTGCCCGTAGGATGCGTCAGGAGTTCTTGGCCTACTCGTGCAACGCGCTGGGCATCCGCTCTAATGTAGGCCCTCTTACACGACTTGGTGGCATTATTATAGGCTGCTTTTAGCGAGCGAGTTTCGGGATCCCCGTGAGCTTTACCTCTAATCCAAGCTCGGTATGCCGTCTGTTTGCTTTCAACAGCGCTGGCACACTCGCGATTGAACCAGCGGTTGCGTCTGCCTTTGCTGATGACATAGGAGTGTGGAATATAGTATTCCATTCCTAATACTATCTCATCAGCAACGGCAGTGGCGCTAGCGGTCGGGTCCTTCCCACTAAAGCAGCGCTGCCTCCAAGGGACGGATGCAAAATACTCCCGCATACCGTCCCAGTCTGCTGACGCGTAGTGCCAAATCTGGCGTTTCGAAACCGCTGTTGGCGGGCGCGATGCCAAGGGCACTGTGCTGGATATCAAGCAGTGATCCGAGGAACCTAAAGGAGCTCGAATCTCCACCCGGTATCCAGTTGGGCGACTCGTCAGCAGAAGGTCGAGTAAGGAGGGCGCATGGCCAACTATGTCTGGGATCCTGGTGGGCTGGTTCACCAGTTGCGAAAATTTAAGTTTATTATATCATGTTAGTTATTATATCAAATAAAATTAAATGAAATGAATTTATATTATCTGAACGTTAGACCATAAGTATTTATATGAAACATTACCCACCCCAATACAATTATGTTTTTCAGTATCATTGTAAATCCAAAATGGCCGCCTCCACAAAATGGTGGATTACATTTTTTTGTTCAACCACCTCCATAAGGGTATCAAATGAAAGTGCTTGACTAGTAGTATACAGAAAATTATTTAAAAAACTAAAAGCTTAAAAATATAAAAAAGTATTTAAAAAAAAAAAGGTTTTATTGGAAAGAAAGATAATGATTGTGTACTAAAAGCTACAAAATAATTAAAAAATATTTTAAAATCGTGGGGCATAGCGTAACCTGTATAAATGTGTAATCAGCATTTATAATGATATGAATGGTTAACTGTTGACAGAAGGATATTGTTCACCTTATATGGGCCTTGGGGCTTGAGAAACGATCGACAAATATTTTTTAGTACCCAGATTCACTGAAAAAGAGAAAAACGATTTAGAACTTACCTTTTTAAAACTATGAAATAGTTAAAATTTATCTACTATGATAAAAACTATTTAGTGGGAACTACATTACGTACGTGGGTGAATTTCAACAGGTCCATATAAATTTTCATTTCTGTGGATTCTTTAACTTAAAGTTAAAAAAATAATAATATATGTATTCTTGATAATGTATGTATTCTTGTTTTATATCTGGCAGATAACTTAAAAAACTAACGAGATATACAAAATTAAAATTTTCATGCCACGGCGATGAAACATGCGTGCACGGCAATGAAACGAGCGTTCAAGGCAATATGAAAACATAAGTCACGGAAATGAAACACCTGGCCACGGCAATGAAACTAAACTGTTTTACCAGGCACGGTAATGAAATTTTTTTAATTTCCGTGTCCTTTTTTTCATTGCCATAGCAAATTTTGGCCACCAAAACCACAGAAATGAAAGCACGGCGATGAAAATCAAGGCAAAAATAAAAAATAAAAAAAGATCTATTTATCATTCGAAGTAATAAACACTTCACAAACAAACATAAGAGAAATGGCGTCCTATCGAATGCTTAATCAAGAGGATAAACGTATTCAAATAGAAGTTATACCTATGTACGGCGATGAAAGAAAAAAATGTCCAGTAACATAATAATGCAATACTTACATTTATGGCGCGAAAACGCAGGCACGTGTGTACTTCCTTCCAGCAGCACTGTATCTCAGCTAGTTGGCGCTTTTTTTGAGATAACTAAATTAAAAGGTATTTTTTTATTATTTATCAAAACGTTTTTTTGTTTTTATAATGATCAAATAATCGAATGAATTGACTAGTTTACAAACAAAATTCTGTAAAATTTTTTCGGTTTCGTTAAAATTTCGGCTGTTGAAAGCCTCTCTCGGTACTCGGTAGCCAAGTGGTTAAGGCAGCCGCCCGGAATGCGGAAGGTGCGTGGTTCGATTCCCGCCTGAGGTTGTCGTCTTTTTTCAGTGTTTAAAATTTTACTTAAGTATATTTAAGCGTTAATAAAACGCTAAAATATGAAACATTAAAATTCTGTAATTAAAAAATCTTCAACGTTTTAGGAAGTCTGTATTCTTCGTTAATTATTATTTTTATGAAAAAACGGGATTTTTACCGAAACGGTCTACCCTCATCTGCTCCCTTCCTCCTCCTCCTTCCTCCCTTCGTCTGCTCCATACATCCACCCGCATTAGCTGCCGAAATATCGGTGACACACAACCTACAACTCAAACATGGTAAAAATCCCGTTTTTTCATAAAAATAATAGTAGTGACTATGAAAGTTTAAAATGTTATTTCGTTAATTATTATAAATTACTCACTTAAAAAATACTTTTGCTTTCTACGACACGTTCGAAAAGCTTTATTATTAAATTTTATATACTAAGTGCCTTACAAATGAACAAAGAAAAAGCTACGAGTAGTTATTCCGTATTTTGTTCCTGTCATGTAAACATATTTTTAAATTAAAGTAAAAGAGACAAAACACGGAATAACTATTCTGACCTTACTATCTGTTTATTTGTAAGGCAAGTAGTGTTAAAAAAAACTTTTTCTAATGAATAGCTTTAAATAAATTATCGGAAAACATGGACACGGCACTATAAAATTAATTTTGTGTACTTCTTTGTAAATTAATATAGCTACTTATTTAATTAATTATACAGCCGAGTTCAAGCAGCCGTAAACTACGCTAATACACAACAGTAAGCACTCGTCTCGACGCGGCACGCGCTACTGAGAGCACTGCGATGTCCGTTTAGCGGCCCTGTAAAGACGTGCGTCTGTGGGCGTGCGTCGTTTCGAGCGTTTGTACGTCGCTTCCTTACTGCTTTAGCTTATATTCATACTGTATTACGTTTAGCGCACAGGAGGGAGGACGCAAGTCGTTAGATAAAACAATATTCATAAACATGTTTAGGACACGGCGATGAAAGTTCTGGGACAAATGAATTTTTATTAACCATTCGTTGTATTGTTTAAATATTTGTATAAATGTATTCCGTATTAACTATTCACGTATAAAATAAAACTAGGTTATAATATAAATAACCAGTACATTTTTATCAATGTGTGTACAAACACGGCAATGAAAAATTTCGAGGTTTAATTAATTTTTTTGGAGAACTTATTAATCACATTACTAAAATATTTAGTGCTACACATAGATTACTACTTCACCTAACCAGAAAAAAATGTTGTAATATTATAACTATGTTTTTTAGTACCGATTTCATCGATGCCACGCAATTTTTGGTCCCGGGAAGTTCACCTACGTACGTGGCCCACATGAACCACGTCTCAGTACCCATATTTTACATAGAGGCTAGTTGTTTAGAGCTACACTACATCCACGTGTATAACTTTTATAACTATCATGGTTGCATACATTATTTTTAATTTTTCCGAGATATATACCATGATTATCCTTGGGTTTGCTCTCCCGATATTTCGGCGCGATTGCACGCACCATGGTCACGGGAAACTGAGGCTTGCGGTTGGAATGCAGAAATTTATTGGCAAACGAATCCGTCTACCCTCTTCCGCACTCTTCTATTTCGATCTATACCTCTACCATCTGTTTCACTCTCACTCAAAACTCGAATACGACACACAACGCTAACTGTATCAGGCCGGGTAGCTGAAGTCGACTTTTTGGTTTTTTGGCACAACCTCATAACTGGATTCCACACACTAGACAGTTGGAAACCGTCCTCACGGTTGAAATTCCTGTGTTTTGTAATATCTAGCACGTACTTCATCTTAAGTTAATGACTCGCGGCATTTTATACAGTTATTACGGGTGCGCATTTTTTCACATAACTTTTTAAGTCCTATTATCGGAAATCCGAAAATATTTCTTATACCATTTTACATCATAATGATCATAAAAAAATGTAATACTAACGATCGAAATCCATAATCATCAGAATTCATAATATCTCTAATCATACACCTTGTTTTTACTAATATTTTTATTCATATATTATATTTATTAAACTAACGATCGAAACTCCTAATCATTCTAATACATAACGCCAATATTTATAAATTAGTTTCATACTAATATTTGTTTTCATATATTTCTTGATCATTATTTTTTTTATAAGCCACCCGCTATAAAGAAAAAGTTAAGTATACAAAACTATAGTTCCGTTGGTTTGGTTAGGCTAGACTTGTGACAAATAACTTTGTAAACTGTGTGCTTGCATTCATGTTGAGTGCATGTTGCATGTTTTTTTCTTAAATACTGCATGCTTGTATACATGCCTGGATGCATGCTGCATTTTTTTTTAATACTGCATGCCTGAATACATGCTTCATGCTTGCTTGTATGCTGCATGCTTGCTTGCATACTGCATGCTTGCTTGCATGCTGCATGCTTGCTTGTTATCAGGCACAACAAGAACGCGACAACCTTTTATATCATATAAATTGTGTAATGACATCATAAGTTGATAGTAAAAGTTTTTTTTTTCTTTTTAGCGCATTTAAATAAAAGCTTGTTTTTTAAAAAGGTTTTTACTTGTAATTTATTTTTTACTTTTTAGTTATCACTGGACACGTTTTTCATCTGTACATCTCACTGAATAATTTTTATGTAGGTATTCAAAATTTATTCACGTCCACCAAACCACCACCACTCAGTACCTCACCACCCATCAAAAACGGTCCACCCATTAAGACGAATCAAACTCGACGCGGTTGTGTCGCTTAATTACTGAGTTCCATTGGCCACCTTCCAGCTCTATCATCAGACCCTGGTTACCATCTAGCACCAAAGTTCTCGTCACGAGGAATCAAACGAGCCCATACTCGATGTGGTTATGTCGTTTAATTAGGTACTGAGTTCCTCTGGCCATCTTCCAGCTCCATTATCAGATCCTGGTTACAATCTAGCATCAAAGTACTCTCAAAACGAATCAAACGAGCCCATACTCGATGGCTTTATGTCGTTTAATTACTGAGTTCCTATGGCCATCTTCTAGCTCCATCATCAGACCCTGGTTACCATCTAGCACCAAAGTACTCGTCAAGACGAATCAAACGAGCCCATACTCAATGGGGTTATGTCGTTTAATTACTGAGTTCCTATGGCCATCTTCCAGCTCCATCATCAGACCCTGGTTACCATCTAGCACCAAAGTACTCGTCAAGACGAATCAAACGAGCTGAGACTCGATGGGGTTGCTTCGTTTCTTTACTGAGTTCGTAAGACCACCTCCCAGCTCCATCATCAGATCATACCCTGGTAACTATGTAAAAACAAAGTACTCGTCAAGGCAATTGAAACGACCTGAAACTCGATGGGGTTGCGTCGTTTGATTACAGAGTTCCTATGACCACCTTGCAGCTCCATCATCAGACCCTGGTTACTATTGAAAAACAAACTACTCGTCAAGACGATTCAAACGAGCCCAAACTCGATGAGGTTATGTTGTTTCATTGCAAAGTTCCTATGGCCACCTTCCAGCTCCATCATCAGATCAGCACCATGTCATCATAATATTGCATTGTCACGCGATTTACACATGTATACAAAATTTCAGCTCAATCGGTAAATGGGAAGTGAATCAAAATTGAGTTGCAAAATTCCACCCGAACAAGACATATACATACATACATACATACATTGCAAGTTAAAGAAAAGCTTGTAAAAAGACGAAGTGATGGTCAGTTTTGACGTAGAATCGCTTTTTACCAACGTCCCGATTAATGACTGTATGAGTGTAGTACAGCCTAAGATGCATAAAAGAAGGTATTCCCGCGGTTTATGCAAAACTTCTACATTACATTATCACCACCAACTATTTCATATGTATGGGTTCATATTACCTCCAAATTGACGGTGTGGCGATGGGAATGCCCGTTGCACCTGTGTTAGCTCATATTTGGTTGGAATATTTTGAAAACTTAGCCATCTTGTCAACCCCAACACCAATATAGATGTGGAAGAGATATGTGGATGATGTGTTTACCATCTTGGAAGGGGATGAATCTAAAATTAAGGCTCTTTTGGCACACCTTAATAGTATACACACAAAGATCAAGTTCACCTATGCTAACTTTCTTACGAGGCAACACTGTCAAGTTAGTGTCAACACTGTTTGTACTTGTTATATTAAAAGTACCAAAATAGTACCTAGAAATGTAGAGTGTCCATTATTTATGCCGATTTTGACAACCTTCCGCCTTGGTCGAGTGGTTAGTACGCCGGTTCTGGGGTCCTCCTAAACTGATTTCGAGACTGGGTGTTTTTTATGTTTATGTGTGTTTGTTTATGTCAGTTTATTTATCCTATAAATAGTTAACCATTTTAACAAGTTTTAAAAGAAGCTTAACTTGGGCGTCGGGCTTAATCGATCGTCGGGATAGAAGGTGTGAGGGTTACCTATCCTAAATTCGAAATTTTCATGTACGAATTTTATTTGGCCGATAACGTTTTGTAAATTTTTGTTTTCCATTATTCTCTTTTTACCAAAAACACAATTGACAAAGTTTTGAAATGCCGATTAACGATCGTTATTTTTTTTAAATCTTTATGTTTTGAAATCTTACTCAACGTTTGGCCGAAGCTATTAATGCTAGATGTTTCATTTTCCAGAAGCATGTTTCCAATATTATAAAAATACAACATTTCAAAATTCATAATATTTATCGAAAAACTTGTAATCGTTGTAACGTTACCGTTAACGTAAAGCATGCAAGCAAGCATGCAGCATGCAACCAAGCATGCAGCATCATCCAAGCATGCAGCAGGCATGGTTTCTGTCATGGCTCCGGCGCTGCGAGGCTCCGGAGGCGGTCCCACGCGAGCTTATCGTCGCAGATGGCTTTTGCTTACCACCGCAGCTTCCGCTTCAACTACGGTGGCGAGCGTTAAAGCCCACCTGCTTCGCAGCTCACGGGCCGCCTCGCCCCTCCGCGCCTACGCGGATTAAATTACGCTCTAGCGTAGGGCAGACAAGACTTCGTGGAGTCGGTTTTGCCGCGATTCGTTTCTGTCACTAACTTTTGTAGCACAACCTTACCGAAAACACAAAGTATTAACTTTTTAAGACATTTTAGTTTATTTACCTAATAATATGAATATATGAAAAAGAAAAAAGAAACGAATAAATGGGTATGTAAATATGTTATTTTAGAGAAAAAGTAACTTCGAATTTTAATACTTCTAGGCATGAAAATTATTGTAAACAAAACATCTTCCAAAAGAAAAAAAATGTTTTGAAAATCGCCTTATAGTTTTTCTGGAAAATTAAACGTATGTACACTGTCTGTTCAAAAGAAAAGGTGAATTTAGATTTTTTTTGAAAAGTATTTATTTATTCATCAATATTCATTTTGTCCCCTTTGAAGTAATCCCCCTCAGATATAATGCACTTATGCCAGCTCTTCTATCTTCTATCGCTTTTCGATATTATGGCCATCAGCTCGTTCTTTGATTTTGACTTTATCTCATCAATTGTGGCAAAACGCTTTCATTTCAAATCAAATCAAATCAAATCAAAATTTCTTTATTCAGTAAGATTAAATAAAATAAGCATTTTGAATCGTCTAAATTTAATTTTACTTTTATGGATGGATGGATGGTTCAGGAAGTCCGTTTCAGCTCATAATGTCGACTTCTCAAAATGTCAACCGGATGAAAAATGTACATTTCTTATAACGTCGACTTCTTACAATATCAACTTCGCAAAAATACAACTTCTCGAAATGTCCATTTCTCACAATGACATTTTCGCATTTGGTCAACTTCTCATAATGTCAACTCTTCGTTATATCTACTTTAAACAGCTAATTGAAGAGAAAATCATGTAATTAATATAATAAATATTTAATTCAACTGCAAAATGAAAATCTAACCATTTCATCATTTTTTTAAAAAGTGTCATTTTTGCGCCTTTCTTTGTTTAAAAAGTAAGAAATGTTTTAATATGCTTGTGCCTTTCGTTGTTTAATTATAAAATTTATTCAGGAAGTAAAAACGGAGTTAAATTTGTTTTTGGTTGACACGTAGCACTTACATAATTACATTAAATACAGTTGGTTGATTATAAAAAAATTTGATATTTTATTTACATCACCTTACTATACTTACACAATGTACTACCCTAATGTAACATAATACTAACCCTTTACTTAAAGTTCATTACATTCAAAAGTAAAGAAAAGGTAAACAAAGAGACGTTTCTCCTGCGAGACTTTTGCGCTTTGCTATATAAATTAAAATAAAATCTGTACGATTAACTCACCCAACATTTTTTATTTGAAAATTGATTCGCAAGTTTAATAGGAAACGGGTATAACAACACGGTTTTCTTTTTAATTAACCTTTCAAAGTAAAAGCACAAAGAATCATTTTGCGAATATATCATTTAAGAGTTGTCATTATGAGAAGTTGACCAAATGCAAAGTTATCATTGTGAGAAATGGACATTTCGAGAAGTTGTCTTTTTGCGAAGTTGACGTTTTAAGAAGTCGACGTTTTAAGAAATGTATTTTTCGTCCGGTTTACATTTTGAGAAGTCGACATTATGAGCTGAAACGAAGACGTCTTTTAGCTGTAGAGAAGAACGGGCACAATAAACTCCACAGCTTTATAATAATATAGAAGTAACGACATTTACAAAACAATATGTCGTTACCAAATTATACAATCAATAATCATAAAACAATTATTAAAAGAAAAGATAAAAACAAAAGTGAATCTTAAAGGTTTACTCTAGCGCTATGAACGCATTAGAACAATGTGTGCGAAACTAGAGGAATGTTTAACATGTGTCTTAAATTTGTCAAAGGGCAAAATTTTAACATCGTTCGGGATTTTATTGTAAATTATGGCACTTTGTCCCATAAATGATCCATAAACTTTCTGAAGTCGGAATTTAGGAATTACAAGTTTATACTTATTTCTAGTATTTAGTTTGTGTATATCGCTTTTTTTTAAATGAGGAATATTTTGACGCACGTAAACAATACAGTTATAAATAAGTTGTGATGCAACTGTAAGAATATTTATTTTTTTAACAGCTTCTTAAGTGAGTCACGTGATCCGTGTCCTAGGTTATATTATATGGACCTTACTGCTCTTTTCTGTAAAATAAAAATGGTTTCTATATCTGCCGCTTTACCCCAAAGTAGAATACCATAGGACATAACACTGTGAAAGTAACTAAAATAGACTAATCGAGCAGTTTCCACGTCTGTAAAATGCCTAATTTTTCTAACAGCTTAAGCAGCTGAACTAAGTCTCCCCGCAAGGGCTAATATGAGGGTACCACTGTATTTTTGAATCTAAGGTAATACCTAAGCAAACTGTTGAATCAACAAGGTCTAACAGTTAACCATTCAGTTTAATTTTATTTACTATAATATTCTTTACGTTAGGTAGAGTAAAATTTATACATTTGGTTTTGTTCACGTTTAATTGAAGATTATAAAAAGAATATAAATTTGAACACTTCATTACACATGGGTACATACTTTTTTAACGGAATTTCTGCACTCGGTGAAGAGTTGAGTAACATAGTTGTGGCAATAGGTATATTTGCAAAAACTGTTCAAAAGCATCAGCAACTTTATTGTCTTCACTTAAAATGCCATTGCCTATTCTTAAAGAAAACTTAGTATCACATGGCTTTATTTTACCAGTTTTGCGGTTAATAAAATTCCATGTTGCCTTTATTTTGTTATCCGACTTTTTAATCTTTTCACTAAAAATAATGACTTGGCACATACACAAGCCTTCCTAAAAGTTTTCGAATACTTTTTGATATACTCTAGAAAACTTGGACTATTATTATATTTTTTCTGCTCATATAAGTCATACAACTTAACCCTACTTTTATGCAAACCAGCTGTAGCCCAATCTCCAAATTTCATTAAAATATTAGTTTTAAACTTTTTAATAGAGAAAGTTTTATTAAATTCACCGTTTATAAGATCAAAAAAATGCTTGTAATGCATCTGGATTTTCCTGTATAAATGGTAAACATGGAAGTTTTGCAGTCACGTTATGCTTGAAAATTTTAACCGGTTTTTCTGTCACTGGCCTACAAGATATTTCTTCTGAGTTAGGGTGTCCATATTCAGTAAAAGCTATTTTTTGCCCACAGTGATCTGAAGATAAATTAGTTAGTATGGACTTAGACTCAGGAGCAAAGTTACAAGAAAAATTGTCTAAACAGGTTGCAGTGGTTGCTGTAATTCTAGTCGGTTCTCTAAATTGGTAATCCAAATCAAATTATTAAAATAACGAGATTAATCTTACACTAGTTGTATGACTGTCTAATAAATTTACAATAAAATCGCCACAAATTACTATTTACTTTTTAGGTTAACAAATCTTCTTAATTACATCTTCCATAATGTCCTCAAAGACACTAAAATTACCAGAAGGAGGTTGATATACACAAACAATTATAAATTTCTCTAACTCGACACATGACAGCTCAATAACGCGTTCAATAGAAAGGGAAACTACATCCTTTCGTTCCATAATCTTTTTTTTTAATTTTTTTTATAATGACTCGTCATAGTGACTGCATCCTGCCTGATGGTAAGCAGCCGATGCAGTCCAAAATAATGAGAGCGCTCCCCACCGTGGAATAAGCACGATAACGAGCGCACCCATTCATGAAGGCCTGCATAAATGCCGTTTACGCCCCGCTTAAAAGACCCTGGACTGTAGGAGCTGGGAAATACATGCACCGGCAAAGAATTCCAACAATATACTTACAGTAATTAACAAATATTAAGGATACGCCGCGAATTGCATTTGTTCTAGTAAAAGCACTAGAAAACTGAAATGTTTTAATATTAAAAATTAACTGATAATCTTTAAGCCAGTGCTCAGTTATACATAAAATGTTTATATCTTCATGTAACAAAAAAAGTTCAATTTCTAACTCTTTGCCGGCCAGTCCCTGCATGTTTTAATGAACTATTTTTATTTGGGTAGGGCTGGCTTTTGTCTTACCTCTTAGTTAAAACTAGAGGTTGTGCAAGACTTATCAACTAAAGGACATAATTTTTTTACTATGGAGCTTGGTACTAAATTCGAAAGTCTTTTAACTTGACGCCAATGTATAAATACTTGAAGAATACATTATTATCAACATATTTATGACCGTATTATTAATTTAACGACCTCCGTTTTTATTCTATAAATTAAAAACAAACATTGATTTCTACTCGAAAATGGCAACATTATAGTAGGATTGTGACACTTTAAGTTATTAAAAATGAAAAAGTAACGCTTGTCTGACATTTTATATGTCAATACAGACAGATGTCAGACTGTCAGCCGCCAGACGATTCCCGGCCGCGCTTTCGTTGTGTTAGTTGAGTGTATCGTTGCTAAATACTTTAAGTGGGAAAAAGATAACCGTGTTAACGATATCGTTTCTACATTAACATAGACCTCATAGACTTACCTACAAATTAACCCTGCGTTCGTTTACATTAAAAAAACCGGAACTTTCGTTCAGAAACGTCCAAACTTATTAAAATACAGTATTCTTTATCAGAGGTAATTAAAGATCTATTTTTTTTTTAAATATATATTTGTTCCATGAAGGAACAGGCTAAGGTCTGAGCCATACTGCCTAGTCATTAGTTTTTTATTTGTTTTTTTTCCCTTGATGATAATGAGTGGTGATTAAATTAAAACACACTGAGTGGTAGAGCCACGCTGCGTTGCAGCACACATTGGGCCGGCTCGCCCGGCGTAATACCACCCTCTCACTAATATTCGGCGTGAAATAATGGCACTTGGTGCTGTTGTGTTTCGTCCGACCAGTGAGGGTTCCGGAGGCCCCTTCCCCCCCCCCCCCCCTCCTCCCAATTCCTATTCCTTCCTTAAACCTATTCCTCCCTTAAAGGCCGGCAACGCGTCTGCGATTCCTCTGGTTTTGCGGGTGTCCATGGGCGGCGGTGATTACTCTCCATCAGGTGACCCGCCTGCTCGTTTGCCTCCCTCTTATATATAAAAAAAAAAAAAGATGAATGATAAATGATGTTTCTTAAACCCCTTGAGTTCTCAGTAAAGATGTGGGACTTTACTGAGGTCTCACGCGGACTACTTGAGAGAATTTGAAAAGTGATGTTGCACTGTTTTGTTTAATTTGCTAACACTCATGCACGTTCACAAACACTTAACGGTTAATAATCCACTATTATTTCACATTAATGTTCGAAAAAACACAAATTTTGGAAAATAAAACAAAACTGAAGACATGACGCTTCACTTTCCCGCCAAGAAGTCCTTAAAAATCTAATAAATATACAGAATGATAGCATTTAGTCTCTTGGTCAAGAAAGTATATAAATTGTTGCAGTTAATTTTTCTTTTATTTTAGTACCAAAAAAAATAATGTCCTTTACCGGTTGTTATTTTATCGGTCTCTTCAGTTTTGGGAATAGGAAAAAGTTGTAAGGAGCCAAATAAGGGGAAAACGGTGGTTGAGGCATGATTACGGTGTTGTTTTTGGCCAAAAATCACGAACAAGCATTGATGTGTGAGCTGGAGCGTTATCTTGATGCAGAATCCATGGTTTGGTTTTCCACAATGCCGATCGTTTGAGCCGCATTGCTTCACGCAAATGTTGCATAACTTCCTTGTAGTATTCCTTATTAACCGTACGACCTGTTGGCAAGAACTCATGATGTACCACGCCATTGTAATCGAAGAAAACAGTGCGCAAAACATTCACATTTGATCGAACTTGGCGTCCTTTTTTGGTCTTGGCTCATCTGGCCTCTTCCATTGGCATTATTGGGCCTTGGTTTTGACGTCATAACCATATACCCACGTTTCGTCACCAGTTATGACCCTTTTGAGCAAACCTGGATCGATCGTTGACGTTATTCAACATTTCCTGAGCTATTAGCCATACTAATGCTAATGCGACGTTGCTTTTTGCTCAAAATTTAGCAATTTTGGAACAAACTTCGCTGCCACAAGTTTCATGCCCAAAACATTCGTGAAAATTGCATGACATGAGCCGATTTATATGCCAACATCTTCTGCAACTTCCCTAATTTCATTCCTCCGCAAGCGCTGTTGCAAACCGGCTGTGTCGTCTCGAGCTCCGTTAGCTGCCTTCCGCGTGTGTGTGTCGTACTGTACGTGTATCGCACTCTGCCTGCGCTTGACTCACCCGCTGTGTATTTTGCGCAGAGTAACTTGCCGGTAAGAGACTGCGTTCAACAGTATGGCAGCAAAAAATAGCACCTTCAAGCATGATGATGGAACAGACAAGCTAAGTGGAATGAGCGTAGACGGATCGCTCATCGAAAAAGAATCACCACCACCTTACGTTACATTCCGGAAGGGTCATAATGCTGACTTTAGACATGACTTCAAGGCGTTTCAAGACAGTATAATGGCTACGATAAGAAATGGTTCGCGAAGCAAAATGCAAATTTATCTAAACTGCTTAATGAGTTTGAGGAAGTGAAAACATCTATCAAATATCTTAGCGACAAATATGATAACCTCGAAAAGACAACGCTGGACGTTACGAGTCGAGTCCAGGCAATTGAACAAAATTGCCAGTCAAATGAGCAGCGGATGGCTGGTTTGGAGGCAAAACTTGAGTCAATGGAGCAAAGAGCACGCAACTGTAACCTTGAAATCAGTAATCGTGTTGAGAAACGAGGGGAGAATTTAATGTCAATAGTTGAAAATATCGCTCAAGTCATTAAACAACCAATATCCACGCGCGATGTCATTAGTATCCACCAGGTACCGCAGAGCCACCCGAATAATACACAGCCAAAAAACATAATCACAAGGACAACTTCATCTACGCCACACGCCTGAATAAAGGGCTTACGTCTGAACAAATCAATATTCAAGGACCCTCGCGGAAGATTTATATTAACGAACACTTGACTCTTCACAACAAGAAATTATTTCGGCAAGTCCGGGACATCGCAAAAGAAATCGAATTTAAATTTGTCTGGATCAAACACGGAGTTATTCTCGCTAGAGCAGACGTTACTTCTCCTGCTATCGCTATCCGTACAGACAAAGACTTATTTAAACTCAAGCCCCGTTTGCCAGCAAAGTAGTCTTATATTATTCTTTATTTATATGTGTTCATTTTGTATTAAACGAGTCAGTGGAAATGCCGTGAATAACATATTTCTCACATTAAGCAATTTTAGTTACAAATTTTTGCACTTGCGAGCTCTGGACATCGCGTTGCTCTGTGTGTTGACTCGGTATGTAACTATTTCACTTGTTTTTAGGTTTACCGCCATTACTTTTAACAATAAATTAAATCGTAAATCATATGAATTTTACCGTTTAAAGCCGTTATTTCATTATTTTCTTATAACTATCGATTGCTTTTATACGATAATACAATTTAACAACTGTTTTATTAGACTTGGTCACCAAAAATATATTTCGTCACGACTAGCAAACACAAAAATACTTATTACTCGAATTTAATACGTAACTTGTATAGCAGGTGTTGTGAGTGACTTTCTTATAGTAACATTTAACATTTTTAATCGTTGCAATGGCTAATAATTGCCTTTCAATTTATTATCAAAACTGTCGAGGTCTTAGAACCAAATTAAACACTATATACAATCATATTATGAGGGACTCCTACGATCTCATAATTTTATCAGAGACTTGGTTAGTTCCCGAGATTTTGGATGGCGAATTCATCGACTCGAGATATATTGTTTAACGTTGCGATAGGAATCGTGCGTTAAGTGGAAAGTCTGATGGTGGTGGCATATTGATAGCAGTGCGCCGCGGGTTACGCGCAACGCGCTCTGAATTAACGGCTACTCTTTGTCATGACGGCTGTTATTATAGTATTTCGCACAATATAGATTATGTACTTTTAAAGTTTTATTCCAGGACTACCAACGAGTATCACACCGTGTGCGGCGTTTACGTTCCACCAAACCAAACGCTAGCTTCTTATCAATCGCTATTTAACCTGCTTGAATACGAAATACTAGCCGTTACTTCTAATAATGTGTACACTTTGGCGATTTTAACTTACCCCACATCGAATGGATCGACTCGGGTAAACCTGCACTAATGCCTCGTATACACAGCAATAGTAGCTCACTCGAAATATGACTTCTTAATTTTTTATACACTTTAAATTGTAAGCAATATTCAAATATTAAAAACCAACAAAATCGTACCTTGGATTTAATGATATCTAACAATGTATGCAGGTGTGAACCTGTGCCCATTCCATTAGTACCTATCGATAACTTTCATCCACCGTTTTTAACAATAATCTCGTTTAAATTAACTCTTAAACCCATGCCTCGATGCTCTGCCATCTGCTCTGCTCTGCTCTGCCATCAATAGTGACATTGGTTTGGTTGATTGGGCTTCTCTTTTGGGTAACTTCTCATGGGAATATGCTGTTCAAACCTTTTATGAAATCATTAACAAAATTATTAAGATTCATGTGCCAAAGAGACCTTTTAAATCTAATGAATATCCGGCTTGGTTCTCCCGCCCCTTGATACACATCTTTAAAAACAATGAAAAAGCCTGGATCAAATTTAAAAAAAATTAAAAATGCTGCGGATTATGAGCAGTTTTCTTTATACCGTAAAAGGTTTAAATTTCTTTCAGCTCAATGTTACAACAATTATGTGAACCTAATCGAAACTTCAATACAAAAAGATTTAAAAAAATTTTGGTCCTTTGTTAAAAGAAATAAAAAGAACACAGGCGTGCCTACCACAATGTCACTTGGTAACGAGGAATGCAATAGCCCTGACAACGTATGTAAATTATTCTCAAAATTCTTTAGCTCAGTTTATGAGCCCATAGATACCAGTGTTTCAGGCAATCTTAAGTCGTCATCTACTAGCCAAATAAATATTTCCGATCTGACTTTCTCTGAAGATAAGATAGCCGCCACCCTTAAATCGTTAGATGTGACTAAAGGACCTGGGCCGGATGGTCTACCGTCTTTTTTTCTAAAACATACCGCGGATTCGATGAGTAAGCCATTATTTTATCTATTCAACCGCAGCCTTAAGGACGGGGTCGTCCCGCAGGCATGGAAAACTGCCAATGTTATTCCTGTATTTAAGGGTGGCGTCAAACATGACGTTACTAACTACCGTCCTATATCCCTGCTATCTGCCTTGTCAAAAGTCCTAGAGAAATTAGTTCATGGAGCAATCTATCCTATATTGCATAACATTATCATCCCTGAACAACATGGTTTTGTGCAAAATCGCTCCACAATCAGTAATCTAGTTCTATATTCAAATTATTTGTTTAAAAAAATAGATAATCAACAGCAAGTTGACACATTTAATACCGATTTTTGTAAGGCTTTTGATAAGGTTGACCACACATTACTATTGCAAAAAATTGCGTTCAACGGCATACGTGGAAGTTTGCTTCGATGGATCACGTCTTAAGTAAAAAATAGAACTCAGAAAGTTGTGATCCAGGGTTTCAGTTCTGATGTGATCAACGTGACCTCTGGTTTAGCGCAGGGGTCGATCCTGGGCCCTCTACTATTTGTACTATTTATAAATGACATAAACACATGTTTTAGACACAGTCAGTTTCTTTTGTACGCTGATGACCTGAAGGTATTTCACAAAATAAATTCCATTGATGACTGCGTCAAGATACAAGAGGACTTGGACCGATTATCTGCTTATTGCGAGACCAATAAATTGCGGTTGAGTTTACCCAAGTGTAAATTTATATCCGTTAGCAAAAAAATTAATCTAGTACATTCAAACTACTCGCTTTGTAATACTTTTTTGGAAAGAGTATCTCTAGTCAAAGATTTGGGTATACTTTTTGATTCAAAATTGCTATTTGACGCTCACGTTGATCACATCACAGCTAAGGGTTTTCATATGTTTGGTTTCCTAGGAAGAACTTGCTGTGCATTTAAGAAGCCTTCCACATTTTTGCTGTTATATAAGTCACTCATAAGATCTCAACTAGAATATGCCACTTGTGTTTGGAATCCATTTTACAACAAATACAGTGACCAAATCGAATCGGTACAACGTAAATATTTACGAAACCTAAACTATACATTCGAAAGGACACGGTCATCATATGTTACTCTTCTAGAAAAATTCTCATTATCAACTCTTAAACATCGGAGACTGTATTTTGACCAATCTATTCTTTACAAAATATGTCATAATGGTTTTGATTGCAATGAACTAGCAAACCAAATTTACTTGTGATCTTAATGACCTCTTAGTGTATTGCAATGAAAATCATCTCCTGCTCAATTCAAAAAAATGTAATACTATCTCGTTTACCCGTAAACCTAATCCGATTAAATTTGACTATCATATAAATAATGAACCCATTGAGAGAGCGACCGAGTTGAGACTTAGGAGTTTATCTAGACTTTGAAGCAAAGCGCAGTCAGAGGATGAATAAATATTTCTAAAGATTTCATATCATCGGAATAAATTAGAACTTCTGAATGCTTCAATGCAGTAAATACGTCATTAATAAATATGTTAAAGAGAAGTGGACCCAGATGAAAGCCCTGAGGAACTCCTGATGGCACAGGGACAAACAATGAACAGAAGCCCGCTGTGACCCGAGGTAAGCACGCAGAAGATGATGTAGGAGGCTCAAAAACAGATTGAAAGTAGTCATTAAACAATTTACTTATCTCCACACTATTGTTGCCAACACTACTTCTCAAAAACATGGTATCTGGTCAGATAGACTTTTTAGACTTAACAAATGACCAAAAATGCTTGCTATTCGTTTTTATTTTCATTTCAGCGTTCATAATAAATCTGTCATAGCACTCACGCTGTACTTTCTTCTGTCGATCACGTAAGAGACAAAAAACTTCGAAATCATGTCGCCGGCCATAAATTTTCCATTTTTTATGGTACTTTAACTTTTCGTTAATGATTTTAATAAGAGCGCGTGAAAACCAGGGAGGGTACCGAGTATCATATTTGAATGTCTTAACAGGTACATGCTTCGAGATGACCGTGTCTATTGCATCATAAAAAATAGTGATAGCAACATCTATGTCAGTAGATTCATGAAGATCTTTCCAATCAATAGAGTGTGAGAGTGTTCTTTGTTTATAACTTCATAGTCAGCGGCACGGTATATTCGTACTGTTCGCGGTACAGGACGAAGTTCCCGGGGTAAAAACGAGCGCACACACACAATCAATGCAGGATGGTGGGCATCTTCATCAACTAAAGGCTCCTTACACTTGGAGACCACACATTCACATCTGCTTATTACCAGATCCAACAGTCTCTCATTGGAATTGCGAATACTGTTGTATTGTTTGAGATCTGTAAAGCTTAAGAAGCTCTGTAAAGCTTAAACGATAATGTCTCCATTGTAGCTAGAATTGCTAATATTCATTGCAGAACCGGAGGGAGACCACTGAGCCGATGATATATTAAAATCTCCCAAAAGAAAGTCAGAAAGAGATTCGAAGAAGTTGCACAAACACTCAAAGTGTAAACGGCAATGGGGGAAGTAACAACAATAAACGTGAAGTAGTTCTGCCTTGGAACGTAAATCAAATTGAATCGATATCGATATTATCTCAGCAGCTGAGCCAGGCATAGTCAATATGCTAGATGAGAGGACCGAGAGGTGACGACGCACCGCTATGAGCACTCCTTCGCCGAGACGAACACCACGCGAACCGTAGTCGCCATCGCACCTATAAATATTATAGCGAGTGTCAAAGAGTTCCATATCATAAATACCTGGTAAAAGCCACGTTTCGCTTAAACAGATAATGTCGAAGTCAGCCTGCATCATGTTACGAAAGAATATATCTGTTTTCGTACGTAAACCACGGACATTTTGGTAATAGACTTAGTGACTCCGATTTCAATAAAGAACCGTAAATAACGGACGTATATAAATCTAATATTGAAAAAGACTTACGATCTGTCATGACCGTAGCACAAGTACACAGTCCGGATCTTACCCAGACCATCCAGGACGCTAGCGATACCTAGTCGTAATAATCCAAGCGCAGCAGAGGAGTTGCCAGTTGTAAATCCAATATCGTCGGATTTTCTTGACGTTCTTGGAGTTTCTAAAGTGAAGGAGGTACCATTAGGACCCAAAATACCAGAAGAGGTCTCTAAACGCTAAGGAAATCCTCATAGAGAAGATCTTCAAGAACTGTTAGCAACAACTTTGATACCTGTTTGAAGTTGGCCAAATTATGCTGCATTTACATAATGAAAATACCATGAATAGAAAAATGGTTACACTACCTGCCTATTCTTGATAAAAATTCTTGTCAATGACACAAGATGTTAAAAGAGACGCACACTCTTTTGGAGAAAATTTGGGAGAAAAGATAGTAGCTGCTAAGGCCGCTGAAAAATCTGGTTTGCAAATACGGAATACTAACAACATTGGACCGTCAACTTCACTAAGAACTACGTCGCCCAGCAGGGAAAGTGGCAAGACCCATCCAAGAAACAAGGTCATGGGTTGCCAGGCCGGGTGGGAGCAAGCAAAGATTCCCGTATCCACCTCCAAGGCGATCAGGGCAAGCACCGACGTCCGCCCGCTATCACACCACGACAGCAGTGAGACCGTCATACAGACCTATCTTGAACCTAAAATCATAGAATAAAACTGTCGCCTCATACCACTTTAAAATGGAGGACATACGGACAGCAAGCAAATTATTGTTCCAAGACAGTTATATGGCCAATGTTGATATCAAAGACGCGTATTTTTTTCTTTAGTTCCTATTGATGAAAACTACAAAAAGTATTTAAGGTTCAAATTTTTGGGACACAAAAGTAATACGTATGAGTTTTAGTGCCTACCGTTTGGACTTAGTTCAGCACCTTATTATGTCTTTACGAAACTCATGAAACCGGTCTATCTACCGGATTTATCTTAGAAACAGAGGATTAATCTAATATATTTAGATCTTGTGCCTTGGCCATTCTTATGAAGAATGTAAAAGTTTTGTTCTCGAAACTGTTTGTTTATTAAAAAATCTAGGCTTTGATAAAAACTTCAAAAAGAGTAGCTTGGAACCACAAAAGACTAGAAAATTTCTCGGTTTTGAATTAAATTAAATTCAGAAAATATGTGTTTGCAATTGCCAACAGGAAAACGAAAACGCATTCTTGAACAAATAAATATCAATAGAATGGGTGGAGTACAATAAGTTCCTTTAAATAATATCACTTGTCGTCTATGGCAATGGTGCGAGAAACGCAAAATATTTGTCTTTGCATCCTACATAAAATCTAAAGATAACTTCGAGGCGGATAAGGAGTCACGGCGTATGAATATCGATACAGAATGGCAAATGTCGGCACCTGTGTTCGAAAAAATTGTTCAATCGTTTGGGACACCTCTTAAAGATCTCTTTGCTACTTACCAAAATTATAAATGCAATAAATACGTCTCATGGCAACGAGACCCCTATGCTTTTGACATAGATGCATTCACCTTAAATTGGAATATATTTTATTTATATGCTTTTCCCCCTTTCTCGCTCATATTAAAATGCTTCAGGAAAATAATTAACGACGAAGCCACTGGTGTACTAGTCGTATCGTATTGGCCGAGTCAACCCTGGTATCCAAAACTTAGCTCAGTAGCTCACCCCAATATACTTCGGCCCAAGTGACGATATGTTATTATCACCTTTCAGGACCCAGCACCCCCTTTGCAAGAAACTTATCCTGGTAGCATACAAATTATCAGAAAAGCATTTCAAAGACAATCGTTATGTAATGAAACCATCGAGGTGATGATTTCCTCATTGTCTACATCCTTACTTAAACAATACAATGTCGCTTTTACGAAATGGTGGAGTTATTGTGATATTTATAAAGTTGATTTCTATAACTCCCCACTTTCAATTCTATCAAAATTCCTTACAGTCAACTGTTAACAGCAAAAATTGGTTGTAATTCATTAAATATGCATCGTTCTGCTCTAGCTATTTAGGGCAAACGTTATAGTGAAGCTGATTAAGTTGTTCGATTTTTTAAAGGTATTTACAGGACTAAACCTAGTCATCCGAAATATTCGGAGACGTGAGATCCAAAGATTGTAATCGATCACCTTAGTAATTTATATCCAAGTGAGGAACTTGCTCTGGAGTTTATTACTAAAAAATTAGTAACTCTGCTCGCATTGTCAACCGCACAACGAGTACAGACGTTATCTTCGAATTTCTAATTTAAAAATAAATAATAACTATGTCGGAACCATTGAGGATGATTTAATTAAAACATCTGCCCCAGGGCGACGACCGCCTTGTTTATTTATACCATTTTTTCTAAATAAGATTGAGATCTGCCCTGCAAAAAGATTACTGTTCTACTTAGATATGACTAAAGTTTACAGAGATAAACCTAGAACGGAAAGGTTATTGCTCACCTGAAGCCTATTCATAATGCAACTAGTTCTACATTAAGTCGTTAGTTTAAAAACACCCTATTTAACAGCGGTATTGACACTTCTTTATTCTCAGCACGACATACAGACACGCGTCCACGTCCACCTCGGCAGCAAACAGAAAAGGCCTTTCAATAACTGCAGGATGGACTGGTAATTCTCTGGCGTTTGCGCGGTTTTACAATCGACCCCTTACCATTGAGAATGACGATAATGCCTTTGCAGCGGCTATTTACATTGATTAATTTCTAGCTTATCATTCATTATAATATATCATACTGGTTTTGTACTAATATGGTACCTAATTATATTTTGTTGTTGAAGTTGAATTAAATCATATAGGTACTTAAATTATTTCGCAAAATTGGTGTTCTAAACATCTACCTTGTGAGTATAAATCTCGAGGATGCAACGTCGAAGTACAATTGATGGTTAAACAAACTTACCTGAAGTGAAGTTTGACCGTAATTGTACGAGACGTTGCACCCGACGTTTCGACCGAGTTGCACCAGCCGTGGTCACGGGTGGTATAAAAAGCTATGCGTAGAATGCCTTTACTAAGTAGTTTTGCGTTAAATCCCGTCTAAATAAATGTGTGCATAATTGTTAGTGTCAATTAAATGCATTATGTCATATTTGCAAAATAAATGTAATGTCAGGTTAAGCTTATAACTAATAAAATTTTCCTTCTGTGGCAAACTACTACAATAGGGTAATGTGAACAATATAATTTTCATTAAAACTATTTTAACGGGACCTAACACGATTAATTTTAACATCTTTCTACGGCCCCGCATTTCAAGATGATCTACTGATTTTTTGAGAACTTCGAGTTGACTCTGCATCATCATTGGCCTTGGCGTCTATTGCAGACGATTTATGGTGCAATGCTGGGCAAACACCGTTTTTGGTGGCTGAAAAGTCCGATGCGAGAGCGACATGTTCTACCGCAGGCCTGACAATAGAAGTTTACGACAGATGGGACTGAGTCGCCTTGACGTTGTCTCTTTCTCTTGTCAGCGAGTTCCGCGAATCAGGTTTTATCGCAAAACTTGCGACCCTCCAACACGCGCTTACGCCACTCCCTCCGTTTTTCTGCAAGCCTTTCCCAGTTTCTGTGGTCAATGTGAAAGGCAGACATGTCTCTTTTAGCGCAATCCTTAAAGCGAAGCAATGGCCTCCCAACGTCTCTTTTTGCATTCGCGACAGCACCAAGAAGAACACGTCGGGGTAGTCGGGAGGGTTTCATCCTGTGCACATGCCCTAGCCAGCGCAAACGTCTCTGTTTGAGAAACGCGGTCAGGCTAGGCAGCTGTGCTATTTCTAGAACCCTTTCGTTTGTGATCCTCTCTTGCCATGATATGCCCAAGATCTTACGAAGGCAGCGCACATAGAAGGAATTTAAACGACGTACTACTTTTGCGTATGTCGTCCAGGTTTCGGCTCCGTACAAGAGTATGCTTAAAATGGAAGCTTAAAAGACTAACATCTTGGCAACAAATGTGAAATGCTTGTTTTGCCATACTCGAGTACTAAGCCTCCCGAACATGGTCGCCGCCTTTCCGATACGTAAAAACGCTTGCCAACTACGCTCAAAAGAGAGATACCGCGGTAGTTGTTACAGTCGCCGCGGTCACCTTTCCCTTTGTATAATGTGATGATGTTAGCGTCACGCATATCCCTAGGCACACTTCCCGCGTCCCAGAATTTACACAGTAGATTGTACAAGATTGGTCTCACGCATTCGAGTTTTACTATTTCAGCTTGGGTGCCGTCGCCGCCAGGACTCTTCCCGCGCTTAAGCCGATTGACAGCCTTGGTGAACTCCTCTACAAACGGTGGCTCATCTAATTAGGTCATTACATACAGTTTGGACATGTTTTGCACAGCCTCTGGATGTATGTCGACTGGACTCGAGTAGAGATCGGTGTAGTGCTCGACCCAGCGGCCAAGTTGTTTTTGGCTATCTAGGTTGATAGCACCATTCACGTCCTTGAGAGGAGCTGTCTTCTTGGCGACAGGTCCGAGGACCCTTTTAATGCCTTCATAAACACCGCTTATGTGTCCACTGTCGGCACACAATTGCATGGTGCGACCGAGTTCTGACCAGTACGAGTTGGCAAAGTACCGTGCACTTCGTTGAAGAGCAGCTTTTGCGTTACGAAGTGCTTTTTCGGTCTCCGGACAGGGATTCATGCGGTGACCCTTTTTTTTCTTTGTTTTAGTCGGAGAAAATGCTTCTCTGCACTGGCATGAGGCCTCAAGAGGAAGGTGAGAACCCCATGCACTGTCCGGGGCTGGAACCCATATGTCCCCACCCGCCCCCCCGTGGGGGGAACGGGTGAGTAAGGACATACGGGCCCGACCCGGTAAAAGAACCGACATCTGCCACCTGGAGCGTATAGTGGCGCCGCGGTACCGTGATCATACGCCCCGCGGACGCATGCGGTGACCCTGCATATAGTTCAGGGAATCCACAATGAACGTCTTGAAGGCAGTGTATTCAGAGGCTAATTTGCTGCGACATTGGTGGCGGGTGCTTTCTGCAGCTCGGCTTCGAAGTAAGCCATTCTTGTGTGGAACTATGACACCATGTCGGAAAGTGACTACTTCAGATGCTCCATAGTAATAGTGAAGATCAGGATTTGTAGAAAGGACAACACTTCACTGGTGGGTGTTCAAATTGTCATTAAATTTACTTTAATAATATGGGTAAATATCTTGTTGTATAATATCTGGTTTCAAAGTACGTGTTGTCACTTAAACTACCACCAAAAAAAATGGTCTGGAAAATTGTTTTTTTTTTAGGATTTACTATGAGTAAATCCTATTATTTAAAACAAGTTTGTCTCAATCCTTATAATTAAAATCCTTTATACGCACTCATTAACTAATGTATCGTTATTAGTTATTGAGTGTATATATTAGTTAATGAACTTGCTGTAGCAAGTTAATCCTTTAATTAGTAAAGAAAATTATAGTAGTTATTGTGTACTATTAACATTGTAATAGATAACAATATGAGGTAGATAAGATTTCTTTGAATTCCAACTAATTAAAAAGGGAAATAAATGAGGGTAGGTTTAAATAGCATCAAAAATAGCTAGTTCACGTCAGCAACCGTGCGCGTTAACATCAACTTTTTTTCGCAAATTTTATTATTATTATGGAAGGTTTTGTAACCAATTTTGGCATTTTTATGTTTGTGAGTGTTTTGTTAGATATACTTTTGACTAAAGAAACAATTCAAACAGTTTTATCAAACATATATGTGCCATTTCTAAAAAAAAGTGGAAATTGTGTAATCGTAAAACTCATCCATTCATAAGATAAGATAAGATAATTTTTATTGCCATAAAATTGTGTAAATACATAGCAGGTGTTATGCATAAAATAATGGGAGCAAACAAGTTACCCTAGTCGGGCATGCAATTTTTAGTATGTAGGTACATGTTACATAGAAACAGCCACTATGCTGTTTTTGTACCAAAATATTCAGTCAAACTGTAGAACGCTTTATCTTTAAGCCATCATTTAATTTAATTTTAAAACAGCTTAAATTTATAAAGAAATATGAGACTTGGCTAGAGGAGGATTTCAAATGGCCCGACTTTATTCAATCATCATCAGTGACCCCGTTCAAGAAACTAGGTACCTACATTCTATTCTGTAGATAGAAAGGTGCGTCTACATCAGGGCTTGCTTCTACTTGTACTGTTGGCACTTCAACATCAATGTCTAGCCCACGAAAACCATTAGCTGACCTAAGTCCGATGCAGAAGAAAAGAAGGACTGTAAGCCTTCTCACGCATGATACAGAAGAATTTGCATATGCTACTGCAATAAGTTGTGAAGGATTTAGTAGATATTGTGTACCTAATATCTTACGGAACCGTGACTGCCCCACTGCTCAATTAGATTGCTCAACTAGTTGAGCAGTTGAGCAGCAGGGCATAGTAACACCCAGACAATATTATATAAAGACTGTGTGCAACATTAATTGTAGAATAAAATAGCAAAGACTCAGTAGTGAATTTTTCAAAGTTTGACATCCACTTACGGCCAAAGCAGCACGCACCGGTACATATATTATACTTTGTAGGAATCGACTTTAATAGGACAACATGCCATGCAAGCGGCAAGGTGGCAGCTCCAAGCAGACGCGAGAAAAAAATATTTTTGAATCCGGATCGACGAACCTTTCAATAACGAAACCTGCATGATTATACATTAAAACAGTCCTGAAAATTATCGAGTAAAAAAATTAACACAAATACGACTTTAATTTTTATGTGTATGGACCGCGATTCCCAGACCACTGTGCGGTGGCGGCGGCGGCGGCGCCCCGCGGGAGCCATCCCATCAGTCACGGCGCGCCGACCCTGCGCACTAGACGAGCAAAGCATAATCACCTCGCAGCAAAGGCGCAGTATTGGAGCATTACATGTATATTTATGATAAAGGCCCCGCGTGTGAACGCCTTCATATTTTATCTATATTTGTCATAAATAAGTTGACATAATTGTAATCTAGGTAATTGTTATTTAATATCTATTTTTAATATGTTTGAATTTAATTTGTAACTTAACCCCTTGAGTATCGTAAAACCAGACACAATTAAAAATCAATTGTTTCGCGACCGCCGGCGGTCTTATGATACTTGACCTATTAATGTAATAATTATTTTGCTGGCGTCTTGGCCTAAGCTGTACTTAATGCTTATAAATAAATAAAAATAAAAAACAGTTAATTCAATAATTATTATTTAATTAATAATGAAGCTTAAGTTTATTACAACAATACGGTTTCAGGCCTGGTAAATCCACCGAGGATGCAGTCAGTTCTTTCACAAACTTGGTCTCTTCATCTTTAGATCGTAATCATAAATGCGTCGGAGTGTTTTTGGATCTTGCCAATGCCTTCGACACCGTGTCAGTGCCAATTCTTCTAAAAAAGCTCGAGCACATTGGTATCAGAGGTCTACCACTACGCTGGTTCCAAGGTTATCTTGTTGGCAGACGTCAGACGGTTAGGGTTGGCGGCCTTGCTAGTTCAGAACGTGTCATTGAATACGGAGTACCACAAGGCAGCGTGCTTGGTCCTACTTTGTTCATTATTTACATGAACGACATACACCAAGCTATCGATGGCACCACTAATGTAATATGTTACGCAGACGACACGGTGGCTTTGTTCTACAGAAAAACCTGGAATTCGGCTCTGTGTACTGCTGAGAAAGGCATGAAAGCCATAGGTAGTTGGCTAGACAACAACCTGTTAACTCTCAATGCGAAAAAAACCAACTACATATGTTTTCATAAAACCAAACCATCTGAGCCGACAGTTCCAACTTGCCTTAATATCCATAAGCTATCGTGTAATTGTGGTTCCGACTGTAGCTGTGAAACTTTGAACAGAGTTGAGGCCATCAGGTACCTGGGTGTAATTGTTGACCAGAAGCTCTCATATGAAGCACACATACTATGTACGGCGAAGAGGATTAGAAAACTGGTTTACGTTATGAAGCTCCTTCGTTGCTCTGCGGATATGTGGGTTCTACGTATGGTATACACGTCTCTTTGCGAGTCCATTCTTGGGTACTACGTTTCAGTTTAGGGTGGAGCAGGAATCACGTACATGCTAGTGTTGGAAAGAGCCCAACGCTCCGTTCTCAAAACTATGCTCAGTAAACCTTTTAGATACCCAACAAATGAGCTGTATGAGGAAGCTAAAGTTCTTAACGTCCGGCAGTTATATATTTTACGTTCCTGTCTTAAACAACACACTCTAGTCTTAACGTCCCCCGAATGCCCTAGTCTGCTAAATAATCGCTCTTTTAGACCTCCGACTAATTCTGTAAGAACAAGATTTGCTAAAGGACTTCCTTATTTCATGCTTCCCTACATTTATAAAAGCGTTACCAAGGTTCTTGATATTAAAACCTGCACAGTTAACCAAGCCAAACGCAAAGTAATTAACTGGTTGCTCAGTCTATCTTATGAGGATACTGAAGGATTACTTAAGATTCGGTTATAGGCTAACCATTATTTTAAGTAAGATTTAAAAAAAAACGTTTTTTATATTTCTTGCATTAACTTAGCATTAAACTGATATATTTTTGTAAATGATTGTCGTCGATAAAGTACTTTTTTATTGTTAACATGGTTGTAAGACCCCCACAGGTCAGGTATACCCTTGTGTGGGAATCACTAGTATCTCTGTAATTATTAGTACTTATTTGTAAAATAAACTTATTCTTATTATTGAAGGAGCAAACTTCAAAAAAATCTCTAGGGAGAATGAAATCCTTAATGATGGATATGGTAGCGCTTAAGGCACATTCTCATTTACCAGGTTTTTTGGATATTCCATTGAAAAAGTCATACTTTCATTAAGAAGAGCATTAAAAGTTTGCTACTGTTCGATACCTAACACTTTTTAATATGGTCAAACTTATGTATTGATTATGTAAACATATTTCTGTCAAATGCCTGTCAAACAAGCATTTTTTTCAAATACATGGCGTGCGACTTTCTATCTTCGTGACAAAAAGTATCTCTGAGAATACCGAATCTTCTATGTAAATGATTCGTAAGGTTTGTTTCATATTCATATTTCATATTCATTTAATCACTTAAATTTGGTAACATTATAGGTACACAACAAGTTGTTCGTATTATACAGGTGTTAATTGTAAGTAGTTACAAATTTACCTTTAAAGGCATTGTGATTTTATAGTACTTACCTAGTTATTACTAGGTAGGTTAGGTAGGTATTACACATTATAAATTAAAATCTTAATAGGTATAAACTAAATCAAAAACTAATAACAAAAACTTAAATAATTAAAATCACAATAGGTAAGTACCTATTTGTCTGTAGTAGGTACTTACAGCAAAAATAAACAAAAACATAACATTTTTAGAATCGTAAAACTAAATTAAATATAAAATCAACATTAATATGTGTAAGCCTAAGATAAACAATAAAAAAGTAAAAAGTCAACATTTATTTATAATTTATTTTACATTCAAAATATTCTTTTATATTGTAAAAAGATTTATTTATTAAAATTTCTTTCAATTTTTTCTCAAATAAACCGTCTTTGAGGGCTTTTAATTTATGTGGCAGATGGTTATACACTTTAACCGCCATATAGTACGAGCTATTTTTATATAACGCCAGGCGCACTGGCGGTACGACTAAATCATTTTCACGGCGCCGTGATACATAACGCCCTTGCTTATCTCCAATTCTAGTAAAATATTGAGCATGTCTTTTAACTAGTTTGCACAGTTCAAATATATAAATTGCTGTCACTGTAAGAACACGGTACTTAGTAAACAACATTCTACAGGTGTCCCTCCTCCCGGCTAACGCTATAATTCTGAGGCAACGCTTCTGTAAAATAGACACAGATGACGAATCAGTAGAATTGCCCCAAAGCACCACGCCGTATCGTATCCACGCCCCAGCGTAGCTATGATACGCCACAAGCGCGCACTCCTCGTTAGTACATTTCCGGAGTTCACGTAGTGCATAAGAAAAACGACTGAGTTTACTTGTAACTGACTCAACATGAGATTTCCACGATAAGTTTGTATCTACAACAATCCCCAGCAACGAGAAGGAGTCAACTTCTTCTATTTTATGTCCTTCATGACTTATATTAAGACTCAATCCTGCTCTTTGGTGCGGCCTAAATTGCATTATCTTTGTTTTTTCATAGTTTAGTGTTAGATTTATGTCTTTTAAGTGCTTTGCAATTTTCGTAAGTGAAACTGAAAGTAACCTGTGCACCTCACTCACGTCATCATAGTTGCAGGAGACAATAAGTGTTGCATCATCGGCAAACAGCACAAGTTTTTGAGATACTACGGAAGGGAGCTCATTTAAGTATGATATAAATAGCAAACATCCCAACACGCTGCCTTGTGGTATAGATCCGGGTACTAATACACTAGAAGACTCGTATTGTTGCAGCTGTCTGGTCGCTTCGTCAAAGTGAGAGATCTGAACAATTTGTTTCCTATTTTCCAGATATGAAACAAGCCATTTGTTTGCTTGCCCGCGTAGCCCTAGCAGCTCTAGCTTTTTTATTAAGATGTTATGCGAGACTCTATCGTAGGCTTTGGACATATCCATAAAAACAGCGATTGCACACTTATTATTGTTTAATGAATTTAATATCTCTAGACTGCAATCAAATACCGCTGTCGTCGTTGACCGATTTCGCCTAAACCCATGTTGGTTAGTGTTAAGAACATTATATTTTTCCAGAAAATTATAAAACTTTTTACATATTAAGCTTTCAAATATTTTTGATATGACCGGTAAAAGTGCAATGGGGCGATAGTTCGAAACACTTAATCTATCACCCTTTTTAAAAATTGGTTTTATAACTGATAGTTTTAAGCTCTCCGGGAATTCGCCTTCATTGTACGACTGGTTTATGAGAAATGTTAATGGTGGCCCGAATTCGTCAGCACAATACACTATCAATGATCCTGGGATTTCATCATGTCCACACGTGTTGTTGCGTTTAATTTTTAATATCGCTTTTTTCACGTCTGACAGCGTTACGTTTTCCAAATAAAAAGAGTTTCCTAATGAATTTGTACATAATGGATTAGGAAAAGTTTTTTTAGCCTCAGAGCTAATACTGACGAAATACTTATTACATACTTCGGCCACATTAGAAGGGGACGTAATATTGTTTTTTTCTACATTTATGATTATGTTGTCATACTTGTATTTTTTCAATGGATTTGTTTTTTCTTTTATTATGCTCCACATTGTTTTATTTTTATTGTGAGCGGTTAATAATCTTTGTATATTTGATTTTCTTTTTTCAGATGTTATAATTTTTTTTAACAGTGTACTGTACAATTTAGAATACTTTTTTAATGTTTCGCTTTTAAAAACGTTTGCAAAGTAACGTAGTAAACGTTTGTGATAGCAACATTTCTTCATGCCTTTTGTAATCCATTTTGTTTTTTTACCATTAAATAATTTTACATTTTTACACGGTATATATTCATCTAAAATCAATTTTATTTTATTAAGAAAACTATTGTAGTTTTTATTTACATCTGCATTTAAAGAAAGAACATTTTGCCAATCAATTCTGCTTAGAGCAATCCTAAATAATTCCATCTTGCTTTTACTGAATAATCGAGTTTTGGTTTTATAACTATTGTTGTTTTTATTTTTATTTTGAGGGGCCTGTGTTGATATTTGTCCAAATAAAGTTTTGTGGTCAGACAATTGACAATCGTTTAC
The DNA here is from genome assembly GCA_963921215.1 of Scoparia ambigualis. Classification (NCBI taxonomy): domain Eukaryota; kingdom Metazoa; phylum Arthropoda; class Insecta; order Lepidoptera; family Crambidae; genus Scoparia; species Scoparia ambigualis. Next base: position 45,139,450 of record OY992503.1, on the reverse strand, counting down.
AATGGTTTTAATATTTAAATTTTCACTAACTATAAATTGGTCGATACAGGTTGAACTATTGTTCGTTACTCGTGTGGGTGTGTATATTAAACAGCGTAGTCCGAAAGATTTAAGAAGATTTATAAATGTACGAGAGTTCTTATTTAGTTTCGTTATATCTAAATTTATGTCTCCGGCTATAATAATTTTTTTACGGGTTGAGTGTTTGGATATATGTTCAAGTAACGATTGCATTTGGTCCAAAAACTTTTCTATTTCGCGCTCAGGTCTATATATGGATATCACTATCAAGTTATGCTCAATTATTTCCACAGCACAGAACTCTACTACAAACTCTATCGTGTAAGATTGAATATCTAATCGCTCCTTTACTTTTGTATTAATTCGGGTAAATATAGCAACACCGCCGTGAATGTGTTTCTGACGTAGGTATTTAGCACTTAAATTAAAGCCCTCCAACGTGTACAGATGATAATTATCAGGCAACAGCCAATGTTCACTCATTACAATGAGATCTACGTCATAATAAGAATCTAATAGGAATATATTTAAGTCATCCACCTTGTTTGTTAGGCACTGGATATTTTGGCACATAATAGTAAAGTATTTAGGCTCGAAAGGAATAGTTATTCTTTTTACATGTGTTTTCACTGTGAGTTGTAATATTAGATTCAAATATTGGCATTATGTCGTTGTTACATAGGATTTCCTTACTTATGCCCTGTATTAATTGAGATAAGTCGTTTGCAATAATTTTAAAGGCAAGATTATTTATCTTTCCGTTGTGCCAGGAGAACATATCATATGAGTATGAGATATTTTTATTTGTATCAAGAATATAACAATATTCATATTTTAAGTTGTCGTTATGTATTAATCTATTAAACATTTCCAGCCTTTTGGTAAAAAGGTTTGCTTCATGAGAATACTTAAATGTCGGTACGCAAAGGATAATATTGGTGTGCTGTACAGACATTAGCTTCTGTCTTAACATTTTTACTAAAGAATTATAGTTTTTAGAAACATTAAAATCAGATTCACCCAACATTATAACACAAAAATCAGAGCGTGTATACTCCTCAAGTTTCGTTTCTAGTCCGCGCAGTAGTTGTTCCGTAGCTCCTCCAGGTATGCGGTAGTGACACATGTTTAGTTTCTCAAATTGCTTTCTTATTATTTTTGACTTTTTTTCATGACTTATACTGCTAATAAGGCAAAACTTTGCTGTGCTAACTAAACTATCCGCAGTCTTAGCTGAGACAGTGAGGCGTGGGCACTCGTCGGCAGTTAATTTGGCTTCAGTAGATTCACATCGCGTCGCGATCAGATTGGTACCACAGGTGTCTGTCAGCAGGTAATTTTTCGTTTGTGAACACCTGTTAGCTTTAATTTTTTCAGGTGTTTCAGGTTTTCTAGCTAATGGCGTGGATATACAATTACTTATGTCGAAGTCATCAGTACTGAGGGTCTTGTATAGCTGTATTACTGTTTTTTTGATCATGGGTAATTTTTATTAGATCTTTATTCCTTAATTTTAGATTATCAATATCATTATTAGCATTTTTCAGTCCTTTTTTTAACATTTCGATTTCAGCCCTTAATTTAGTAATAATCAGCTTATCTCCATTATTGACGTCTGGGACGCTGTAGGACAATCTGTCGTGCTGCAAGTTATCATTTAGGTCGCTTGTCGAATTATAACAAGATGAAGTTATATCTGGCAATGACGTAGGCTTGTTCTGGCGTCGTCGTAAAGTGATATACTCATTGAAATTATTTGTTTCTGTATCGTCTATAATTGGCAATGATTCAAAAGAATTATCAGTCGAGATGTTAATTCGATTATTGGAGTCTTGTTTGTATTCACATCCATCACATTTACATTTTTGTCTACTTGCCCGAGACATAAGGTAAAACATTTTTTCGCTAATGCTAGTACAGTCTATATGAAAATATTCTTCACAATTACAGCATACTATGTAATCTCTTCTTGTTATATTTTGATTACACTTACTACATATTAGCGCCATCTCGTTTTTTTGTTTGGTACCAATTTAATTGTACAGCGCCCTCTTTAGTGCATTGATGCAATTTCTTAATCAAGTGCTTTTCCCGATCAATGAGCAAATCAATAGTTCAGGTACTGGACACTAGATGACGTTACTTTTATTTTTGTAAGTTTTTAATTATGCGAATCAAAATTAAACTTTATGTTAATTTGCTGAAAAATCCATTGAATAAATCACTTTAAAAATTGTCAATTGTTCCTTATGTTTATCTTCACAAACACTACAACACAATATTTGAAGTCCGTTATGAATGTTTACTTCTCGTGAGTAATGATTTTTTGTATCTTATCCTATGTTTTGTACATAAAAAACCACAACGGTTTTGTTATAAATCCGTTATAAGTACGTGAGCCGACAAGTTGTCTCAGATTTTGTTCCGCTTTTTTGGATCACTATTCGTAAACGGTGAGTGCTACCTTCCTCACTTCCCCCACATCTCGGTAGGATTAGTGCCGTCGCTGACATCTTGTGGGAAGGATGCGCTGCTCGATGTTTGGTGTTTGCTCACGAAGGTTAGTACCATTACAGCCACATATTTATTCGGTACAACTCTCAGATACATGGTATTGTTTTACCAATTTTATAACTATAGTAATGGTTTCTATATTTTTATGTTTATTGCTTTTGCTATCCCATAAATAATGAGCAATAAGGTCAATGTGGGGAAGTCCGTCTAGGAGGTAAGCCCGTCTAGCGGCAATAACTTGTATATTTGAACGGCTAGGTTCTTATGCCTCGGTCGGTAAAACAGTATTACGGAGCTAGTTCGAACTGAGAATCATAGATGTCGCTAACATCATTAGGTCGAAAGAAATCGGTAGACCATTTTTTTTCGCGTTGTGTACTAGAAGTTGAAGTGTAACGTCTCTTCAAAAAACTAAAAAAAAAAGTAGAAAATCAAAGGAATTTTTGGAGTTTCCTTGATTACGTAAGTCATTTAGAGATCCACATACTTATTTCTGGTGATGAATTCATTAATATCCCTTGAGTTTCGTAATTATTACCTGCAACAAATGTCTAAACTCAAAATGTAATAGTTGGGAAGTCCGTCTGCATGCATAAGGAAAGTCCGTCATATGCCGGTCTTGCCTCGATTGCAGATATTGTCAACCTTTTCAGCTGCACGTATTTTATGTTACTATACGATTCTTTGTATTTGCTAGCTACTACTTAAAAGTAGTCGCCCAATGAAAACTATCATTAGGTACCTATTTATATTCAAGCTGTATTGTCTGTCTGGCTACAAGACAATTCGCAGGTGAGGAATGCTCAGTGGCGCGGGACTATCATTACTGTTATAGACTAGGATAGAAAATTTTGATTGTCTTAAGCAGATCTTGAAACGAGTTGCTAAGAAAGCTTTTCTCAGGTTTTACACATTTCTGAATTTTGTCATTTATTATTTTTCCTTATTAATAAATATATTATGTACCTACTTAAGTATCTACCTAATCTATTTATCTATCTAAGGTATCTCTATATCTCTTTAAAACAGGCAATTTTAGACAATTCGGTCCGGGTGTCGCAAAGGGGGTGCATAAAAAATACTCTATTTTTTTACAATCTGACGAGAGATATTGCATTCGGGAAGAGATGGAAAAATTAAAAAAAAAAGTTTTTATATTATCCTGACGTTTCGAACCCTTTACAGGGTCCGTGGTCACAGGGAGACAGGTGGACACAGCGAGTTAATCCGTAAAAAAGTGTTTTATTTCAATGTGTAGTGCTCGCTTAAACCTCAGAAAACAATATAAAAAAAAGTATTTTTTATAGGAAAAAAAATTTTTCAAAAAATCATTATAATTTTTGTATGGAGCTAGATTTCTGTTGTCTAATGCGGTAATTTAAAACAATCGCTACGCTGCGCTTCGCGATTGTCTTAAATTACCATTAATTAGTAGGGCAGTCATACATAAATGTTTCTAAGTCATACAAATTTTTTAAAGTGTCGGCTCCATATAAACTCAACAAAAAAAATTTTAAGTTTTTTTTTTTACAATTTTTTAAAACTTTTTCTATCTTATTTTGATGGCAGTGTTTTTCGGCGGTTTGTGAAAAAAAAGTAAATTTTTGCTCGAAAATTTTCTAAGTCCTGCAATCTGCTAATGTCTAATACGGACATCTTTTGGTATACCTGTCAAATTTCTTTGTTTTTTAGCTCAAAAAGGCGGCGTACAAGGGACAAATACTTAAACAAAGAAAATACAAATGTTGATTTTTATTAAAAAACCAAAGAAAGTTGACAGGTGTGCAAAAAATATAGTTAAAAAATTTCTGACCCCTTAAATGATAATGAGGGAAGGTATTTGTTCATTTTGCAGCACTACTTATAATGTTCAATAAGAAATAATGATTTATGTTTTTACTTAGTATCTTTTTTTCAAAAAAGGAAATTCGTTGCTATTTTATTAAAAATGTTTGCAACCACTGTCACCAAAGATATGCCGGACTTGCCTTAAAATGAAATAAAGTAAATTATCATTGAAATTTCTTGTGGACGAATTCATAAAACACACATTTCAACGCCAGTTGTACATCACTGCTACAAACTGTTTTCAAACATATTGCGTCACAAGTTTTGGTTATATTGCTACTAGACGGACTTACCTTAAACTGCACGGGAAGTCCGTCTACACGCCGAGTTTTAAAAAATATCATATAAATCTAAAGATTTCTGCAATTCATGTGATTTTTGGACCAATATAAGTAAATAAATATATTACCTATAATTTCCGACGTCACAAGTTACTTTATGTAGCGTATCTCGATTCAATAAGTTCTGTTAAACTTAAATTTTAGAAAAGTATGCCGGACTTCCCCACATTGACCTTATATATTTATTTTTTATTTGTCAGTTTTTTCTTAAACTGTAAAATAAGTTAATGTTTGCACCTGAAATGTAAAAAAGAACCAAATAATGTAGTACTTTATATAACTTATAATAGATACAGAAATTATTGTAATGATTTACTTAAACGATTAAAAAGAATCTATGAAAAAAACAACCTAGCAAAACATGCTCAAAACTCCAAGATGACCTGGAAAGCTGTTAAATCCATCATTCACACAACCAAACCTAAATCAATACCTACTGATCTCCTGCAGATTGAGAACAGTCCCCACAAAGCTGTTGATGTAGTATTTACTACTTTTTAGCTTCTTTGTAAGTGTTGGTAAGGATCTAGCGGAAAAAATAAAAGCTACTAACAATGCTCAACAAGCTTTAAAGATGGATACTCAAAAATTACCTATTAATTCTATGGTTATGTTAGAGACTACAGATGAAGAAGTTAATTCTATTATACAAAATTTGAAAACCAATGCCGCAACAGGATGGGATGGCATACCTACGAAACTGTTGAAATTGGCTAAATCTCAACTAATTCCCTTATTCACACACGTGGTTAATCTATGCATGAATACTGGTGTCTTCCCTCCAGTATTTAAAACTTCCATAATTCATCCAATACAAAAGTCAGGTGTTAAATCTTGTCTAAATAACTACCGCCTAATCTCGGTTATATCATATTATCTAAAGTGGTGGAGAAAATAATTAATAAACGTCTTCTGACATACTTAGAAAAAAACGATCTGATTTCTCAAAACCAGTATGGCTTTCGAATCGGGAAATCAACAACGGATGTCGTCGCCAGTCTAACAGAGTATATTGCCTCAAATTTAGACAATAAGCAAAAATGCGTAGTCGTTTTCTTGGATTTGGCGAAGGCATTCGACACAGTCTCGTTTGGTCTTCTGATTCGAAAGATGGATAAGTTGGGCATACGTGGTGTGACTTTGGATGTTTTTAAAACTTATCTCTCCGATAGATTTCAGAGAGTTAAAATAGGAAACCATCTAAGTGCACCGCTGCCCGTCACCCATGGAGTTCCACAAGGAAGTGTATTAGGTCCTAGCCTCTTCCTTATCTACATAAATGACCTTTGTGAGCTAAAAATTGACAACGCTAAAGTTTTTACATTCGCAGACGATACAGCTTTAGTATTACTCTGGTGTGAAAAACTGACCATTTGGCCAAAATGATCAGAGTCCAGGTTATTTATAATTTGCTTAGCCAGTGGTTTTACATTTGTTTAAATGTTATCAATACAGGTAGCTGAAGTGGCAGTTATTCTTGTTGGCTCCAAAAATAAATGATTCAAATTGTATGATAGAAATAAGGTTTTAATTTTAGTTGATAATGTGGAGTTTTCTAACAAATTTATAATAAAATCACCGCAAACAATTATTGTTTTACTTAGATTGCGGACCTTACGCAATGCCTCATCCATAACTTTTTTTTTTAAATCATTTAACGCTAAAAGAGGTCTGTATACACTTAATACAACAAACTGCTCCAACTCCACACAAGCTATTTCTATTGTTCGTTCAAGCGAGAGGCTCACTATGTCTTTGCGTTCTTTTAATTTAAACTTTCTATTAACAATAATTTAGGAGCCACCATGTATTGCTTTTCCTCGACCGAACGAACTTCCCACCAAATGATTCTTAAAATTGAACATTAACTGATGGTCTCTAAGCCAGTGTTCGGTAATGCATAAAATATCAATTTTATTACAGTTCAAGAACAATTCAATCTCTAAATCTTTGTCCATCATTCCTTGGATGTTCTGGTGGACAACATTCATAGATTGCAAAAATGGAATGAAAATATCTAGTGTTAATCCCGCTAACTCACTAATTTATCAAGCTTGGATGCTGCATGCAAGCACCGCCCTCCCGCCCGCAATGTATGCACATGCAAAAGGAGCGATGGATGCTAAATAAGGCATGCAAACCGAAACCCGACACGTGTTTCGCCCCTCCACGGGGCATTCTCAGGAGCTGTTGACTGGTCGAGAGCTGCGCGCCGACTGAAACGGCTGCGAAGATCTCGGCCCCTTATATAGCGCCACCGTTTGGCATTTGTGACGTACTACCCGCAATAAGACGCAATAATGGGGAGGAAACTAAATTTGTTTGGTCATTCAACAGTGCGTAATTATTATTGTTATGTTTTATAATTTCTAACTGCTCCAACACACACAACCGGAAACTCTTATTACATACATGCAAAATATTATATGTGTGATTGTCGCCCAAGGAATGGCCGGTGTCAATTAAATGTTTTGCGAAATGTGACTTGTCTGGATGGCCATTCCTATGTGCGGCCACATGTTCCTTATATCTAATTTCAAAATTACGGCCTGTCTGACCTACATAGACCCCATTGCATTCATTACAACTAACTTATAAACACCGGATTTTTTGGAATTTTCTAAGCGATCCTTACTGTTACATAAATGACGCACGTTTTGATTTGTCCTAAAAGTAGTAAAAATGTTGTTTTTTCTAAGAATATTCGCGATTTTATCTGAGATAGGGCCTAAATAGGTCAGACTACCCACATATTTGTGAACGTATTAACATTAACGTTAGTTTGTAATGAATGCAATGGGGTCTATGTAGGTCAGACAGGCCGTAATTTTGAAATTAGATATAAGGAACATGTGGCCGCACATAGGAATGGCCATCCAGACAAGTCACATTTCGCAAAACATTTAATTGACACCGGCCATTCCTTGGGCGACAATCACACATATAATATTTTGCATGTATGTAATAAGAGTTTCCGGTTGTGTGTGTTGGAGCAGTTAGAAATTATAAAACATAACAATAATAATTACGCACTGTTGAATGACCAAACAAATTTAGTTTCCTCCCCATTATTACGTCTTATTGCGGGTAGTACGTCACAAATGCCAAACGGTGGCGCTATATAAGGGGCCGAGATCTTCGCAGCCGTTTCAGTCGGCGCGCAGCTCTCGACCAGTCAACAGCTCCTGAGGATGCCCCGTGGAGGGGCGAAACACGTGTCGGGTTTCGGTTTGCATGCCTTATTTAGCATCCATCGCTCCTTTTGCATGTGCATACATTGCGGGCGGGAGGGCGGTGCTTGCATGCAGCATCCAAGCTTGATAAATTAGTGAGTTAGCGGGATTAACACTAGATATTTTTATTCCATTTTTGTATATCATGGATTTCCGCAAAGTAACGCCTGATTCTATTAATTATTCATAGATTGTACATTTTTTAAATTGAATGATTTACAGGGGCTTTTCCTAAGGCTATTTTTACATTCATTTAATTTCATTTTATTTACAAACATTTCGCAAGAGATGTTAAATATACATTGCTCTTTTTCGGCGTGCTTTTGTCTGAGCAAGCGGTCGTGTTGCGGAATATTTTAAATTATTTTCCTAAATTTATAATTTGTGTTGGAGCCCCGGACTTCGCCCTGGCCGGCGTCTTGGACTTTTCCGAAGCACCCGGCAAAGTTGTAAGTGAAAACAATTTTTTTTGGTGGTGCGGTTGGATTTGATCGCCGGACCTCTGGCGTAAAAGGCTAGCTCTTAACCGCTCGACCACGGTGACTGGGCTCAACTCGGCCGAAATTACGTATCACTATCTACGGACTGCGCATTGCTACGTCATAATCTACAGTACTACGGCAACTTTTAGCGATCGAACACTTTGCCAACTTGGCCTTTATCGCATTTGAAATACCCAAAGGCGAATTCTGTGATAGTAGTAATGAACTGCCGCGCATGTAACAATATTTTAGACTCAAAAGAGTTTATGAAATGCCGTTTATGTGTCAGTAAATTTCACATTCAGTGTCTTAATATAGATAGAAGTCAATTTCTTGCACTTAATAAGAACTATAGATCAACCTGGATATGTCCAACTTGTAGCAACGTTACTCGTCGTGCACGTTCGAATGACAGTACACCTATCCGCCAGGGAAGTTCTGTGGCACACATTGATGACACTATGAACATGTCTTGCGACTTACCTGATCCCAGTACGACTCTCCCCTCTTCAGCGTTGGCGTCCTCCAGTGGAATTTTGGCCGGCAAAGAAGAAATTACTATCGAAAACATTAGTACACTCCTTGAAGAGAAACTCAGCGCATCTCTCACTATTTTTATGGAAACTTTTCGGAAAGCCTTAAGGGAGGATGTCAAAGAGATGGTTAGAAGAGAAATAGGGTCAGCTATAAACTCCATAAAAGAGGAATTCAGTGCTACTACCGACTTTATCTGTGCTGAACAAAATACACATGAAGCTGACATTAACAAAAACGCCACTACTATCAAGTCTTTGGAAGATAAAAGTACTAAGCTCCAGGCTGAAATAATGCGACTTAATGCCCGCCTTATAGGAATGGAAAAAATTTCTAGAAGCTGTAATTTAGAACTTCAAGCCGTACCAGAGCGTCGAAACGAGAACGTCGTGGCACTGTTTAAGAAACTGTGTGAGGTGGTAAAGGTTACGGTTGACGACGTACATGTCAGCGCATGCCGTAGAGTGGCCAAACAAAACTCTGCTTCCAACAGACCACGTAACATCGTCGTTACCTTTTCATCGCCGCGCATTAGAGACTTAGTACTTTCGGCGACTAATCGATATAATGAAGCCCACCCTGGGCGCGGTCTAGTTTCCTCGGACCTTGATATAAATGGCGAGACACACAGGATTTTTTTACTGAACACCTATCACCTGAGCAAAAGTCATTACATGCAGCATCAAGGAAAGCAGCCAAAGACCATGGTTTTAAATACGTGTGGATCAAACATGGTCAAATTTACGTGCGCAAGGACGACTCATCTGGCGCCAGTCTTATAAAGGATATGAATTCTGTTCGGAACAAAATGGCCACTTACGGCTGGCAACCTTTTTTGTTAGTTTTAATTTGTATTTGACAGACGACTGTCAGTGTCAGTGTGACACACACTCACATTGGAGTTAGGTTAAGTTTTATTCGCGGGGTCGCGTGGAGATTATTGACCTTTTTGGTGTAATTTGGTATGTGGGGCACATTGTTTTGATTCCGGGGTGCCCGTAGCAACCAGTGAAACAGTGTTCATAAATTAGTACCAGGGCGGGCTGGTTAAAATCAGTGATTGTTTGGTCGACACGCACACGTGGCGTACAATTGAACGGTGCAAGTGGTATGTATTTGTCTGGGTTCAGCGGTGAGGGGTAGACGGGACGCCTAGGGCCTTTCCATACCACAGCAGCAGCCAGAGACAGTCGCCGGGGAGGCGAGCTACCACCACCACCACAGCAGCCCGAAGACAGCCGGCGCGGCGGACTGCAGCCGAGCTGAAGACGAACGAGACCGTAAGGGTGTGGCACACCGTCTGCTAGTACGTAAGTCGATTTAGTTTAATTATAATTTAAGTTTAGTTAGTATATCTTTAAGTCGAGAGGGTGCGGTCACGGTCTACAGGACCTCGGAACCAGGCCTTCTCTGGTAGCAGAGTTGATGTAGACTCTCTATATCAAACAATATTTTGGTAAGCAGGAGCGTAGTTAATCAACAGACCTCAAGTAATTAGTTATTAGTTTTAGTTTTAAGATTGTTTGCTACCGCATATTAAATTGCATTCAGAACGCAATGTTAATAGGTAGGTTTTGTTGTATGGTTCATGGTGATCATAGCAAGTTTATAATTAATTTGGTTTTGTATCGCATTTAGAATGCGTTGAGTAGGTAAGAAGTTCATTGCGGAAAGTCATTGCAAGTGCAATTGTCATGACCTAACTTGCTATAATTACTTGCTTAATAGTGCAATGTAAACATTTGTTTTTTGGTTACACATTTAGAATGTATTTATTTGAGTTAGGATATGTATAGTCAATTGTCTAACTTTAATTTAGAATTAGTCTCGCTAGGGTAGTGTCGACTTGTGACAACAAACAAATATTTTTGATGTTAATTTTGCATTTGTTGTGCAAACTGAATTTTAAGATTCTAGCGGTTTGCAAATAATTAAACATTTGTTTGTTCCTTGATTGCTTAAAAACTTAATTTAGAATTTAAAGTTAAAGCATTGAAAATTGTGGAAATTTGATTTGGTTTGTTGTTTCATTTTGAAAACATATTTAAATATTGTAGGCATTTGATTCACAATATTTGTAGTTAGGTTGTCTAGCGATTGCAAGGCTGTAGACACATACACACATCAAAAGTGTCTAGGGATCAACATATATTTTTGCAATAACTTTTCTCCTGATTTATATTAATTAAAATTTTCTTTAAGGATTCATCAAATAAAGTGTTTTCGTTTGTCTACAGTAACGATAAACCAAGTCACCTTTGCATTAATAAAGAAATTTGCTATTTTCCTAATAAAGGGATTTTTGACATTTGAACCACTAACATTAAAGTTCGAAAAAAAGACTGAAATAACAGTTTTCTTTAAAATTTTATTGGGTAACTTAAACAATTAATAATCCGTGTTTCTACCGCGAACACTAACAACACAAGAACATCGGTTTGGCATACTCAAAATGAGTTCATCCAAATCACGCTGTGGAATGGCCGCCCATGTTCGTTGCAACAACAAAAAAAGGTCTTCTTGCAACTGGATACCCTCCATATTCGGCAGAGCTCTTCTCTGTAGCATATCTCATGCATGCTCAATCGGGTTCAAGTCTGGCGACTGAGCAGGCCAGGGCATGACATTGATGTTAGCTGCGGCGAGAGTCTGTCTTACAACTCTTGCGGTGTGCGGTCGTGCATTATCATGCATTAACTGAAATAAGGGACCGATTTGCACTTGTAGAGGAACGATGACGTCTGATACAATCGTCTCAGCATAAATTTGAGCGTTGAGGTTGCCTCTGATCCAAATCAACTCAGTTCTTCCGCCGATCCAAATACCCGCCCATACCATGATGGTTCCACCACTATAAGGATGGACTTCCTGGCAGGATTTTAATCGCTGTTGGCGTCCAGGGGTTCTCCAGTGTCGTATACGTCTTGTATCCGGTCTCATACCAAAACGAGACTCATCAGAAAAGCACACGAAACGCCATTGTTCTTCTGCCCAATTTCTGTGTTCAAGAGCCCATTGATATCGAATCCTACGATTGTGCATTGCTATAGGTGGTACCCTTAGCGGTCTTCGGGAATGAAGGTTCACTTCATGCAAGCGGTTTCTGACTGTTTGGTCGCTAATTAAGTTCCCTGAAGAGTGATGAAGCCTCACGGCTAACATCATGGCGGTTATTGTTGGAGCTCTTCGAGTTGTGATTTGAATGTATCGGTCTTGTCTCCGTGTGGTGCAGCGATACCGTCCTCCATGGCGCTCAGCCACGGTACCAGTGCTTCGGTAACGTGTCCAAAGTCGACTGATAACACTCTGACTTGTATTCAGAGCTAAAGCCACAGTACGTTGCCGGGAACCAGCTTCTATCATTCCCACGGCTCTGAGCATTTCTTCCCTGCTTAAATGACGTCGCCGCTCCATAATAACGTTGGTTTTAATCAGTAGTAGGGAAACAGTAGCACTAATAATGTCTTCAATGCGTTGTATGTTTTTATAGGGAAAATATTGACAGCTGATTTTCATCTTTTACTAGAAATTGATTGAAAGTTCCTGTTTCAAATTATGAAATACACCAAAAAGGATCCATATAAATTTATAAAATCATAAATTTATTACAAAGCCACATCTCAATCTCAAGAAATCCGCATAAAAATGCTTGATCCCTAGACACTTTTGATGTGTGTATATTAATATTGCAGTTATGTTACCATATATACTGTTTGCTTACATAGTGAGTTTGGCCTATGTATGATGGATTAACATTTGTTTATTGTAGTTCTCTTTGGGAAACTAATTTGAGTTCCATTCATTTGTAACATTTGTTTGGTAAATGATTTGTTTACCTAGTGGCGTATGTAACAATAATATCAAGGAACATTTTTATTTTATTTTTTCTTTGGAAATCAATTTGTTTACATAGTAAATTTTAATTGAACATTCAATGTTTATTGTGGCTGCTTCAGAATCAACTAGGGTTGATTTATTGCTTTGTTTTGATTGCATGGCAGTCTGTGCAATACTTGTTATTGCATTTCATTTGGTATAATCATATTGTAGTCACATATCAATGTTGTAGTTGCATTATACATTGTGTGTTAACATAGTTGTGTACCTATGTAGTATTAAGGAACATTTCTATTTTATTTTTATTTTTGTTTTTTCTTTGGGAATCAATTCAAGCCTGATTACTGGTTCATCCTTGTGTGATGTTAGTTAAACATTCATTTTGTTTACTCTGGTTCTTTGGAACCGATTAGATATGTTTTGTTCTACACAGCGGCATATGTGAAATTTGGTTGGATTATTATATAACGGTTTATACAATAATAATAGCACATGTTGTTTTGTTTGTGCCTTCATTTTTGAAAACCAATTTTAAAATTTAATTTGATTATTACATTGGTTTTAAATTGATTGATTTATGCATAGGGACTATGTTATAATAATACTTGTACATTATATTTGTTAGTGCGCTTCTCGTAGCAAACATGTTAAAAAAAATTTATGTACTTATTAATTTTGGTTGTGACTACATTGTAATTAAAAGGCTACATTAGTAGGGAACATTGCCCTGTCTTTGTGCTATTGTTGGACATAGAATCTAATTCCTCGTTATTTGTTTTTTGTTGACAACGCGATGGCGGAGGCAGTCTTTGCAACGCAGCTGCGCTGGTTCGTGCATACGTAGGATCTGCTGTCTCGGAGAGACTGCGTGTACGAGCAAGCGCATACATTGTCTCATCAGCATTTAGTTAATTGACCTACATTAATTTAGCAGCAATTTTACATATTAATTCTAGTTCGCAATCAGCAAGCAATCAAGTCACGCGTACTCATAGCATTTTCATCCATTCATAGTTATTTTATAGTTTTATTTAAATATACAGTTGTTTCATATCAGTTATCAGTTTATCATTTCTATCAGTATCTCAGTTCTTAGTTCGACCCCGAACATTGGTCCTTCGAGCTTTCCGGAAGGCGGGATCACAGTGCCAAGTGTCTAGAACTCTGTAACAACGTGGCTCTGCTTCCGTCACCGACCTATTGAAACATAGTGCATTTGTGTTGGACTTTGAACTGTAGTCAGCTAGCTAGTTTATCAAGTGAAACCAGCTATTTTATCAAGTGAATCAGGAACACTGTGTGCCTTTTGATCAATTATTCAGGCGCCCAGGTTATCAGCAGGATAAACGACTTACTCATAGTCGTTGTCACACAGCATCAGAAGCGAATTCAAGTAAGATCAGTCCTTTTTTATTTTACAACAATGTCTTCCGTAAACGACATCTTAGCAAATTTGAAGCAGTTATCTTCGGGAATCGAAAATATATATAGTAATTTTAAGAAAGATGGTTCCAGCAGAAAAACTTCGGACTACATCAAGAAACGGTTAGATATTTTAGATAGTTATTGGGTTGATTACGAGAGTAACTATTCTAAGGTAGCAGGAGTGGAGTTGGAACCGGCAATGAGACAGTGCATTAAAAACGATATGGAGAGAGTCAATGAGAGGTACGGTAACATAAGATCTCAGATGCTCAGTTATCAGGTAGAGGAGAGAGCCCAGTCGCCTGTTATTAAGCCTCCTTCGTTTGTATTTAAGGCGAATGAGGCCGACCAGGCCATACAACAAAGTAGCAAATCCAGCACCCCAAGTGCCACAGCAAGCGAATTAGATGGTTTGCTAAAGAAACAAACTACCTAGTAACTTTAAAGCCTTTCATAGAACAATAATAGGGATCGATCTTGAATCAGTAAGTGAGAAGTGGGAGTTTGATGACCTTCTCCGCACCATCCAGTCCCGCTGGACCGCAAAAGATAGAGAGTCTCTGATCTCTGTTAGAGCCTCTGATAGAGCTCTGCGTAAACAACAACTCCCGTGTTAAATCGTGTTTTAGAATAGATTATTGTTGTAAATGTTATTACTTTTGTGACAGTTGCGTGTAATTTCATACAATTCACATGTGAAAACGTTTTCTCCTGAAAAACTCAAGCGCATTTTAAGTAAAAGTGATTTCAAGCAAACGGTTACCGTAAATCACAATTTCGTTTAAAAACAGTGTAATATGGCTGTAGAACTCATTAAAAGCGATAAAAACCTGTGAGATTAATTTAATAGAACGCTATTATGGTGATAAAGTGCATAATTTAAACCAAATTTGGTATTGCAAGATTTTTATTTCTGTGTACCGTTCAATGTTTAAAATATTGGCGCTACGCGTTGAGAAAAAACTTTAAATTACGTCGTGTGCATGTGCTTTGGTCGTGCTCGACTGGAGTCAACAGAGGGCGCTACAAGACAAGGCGTTCACAGCTACCACGGCAATTCGACGTGAGTCTGTGCTTTACCAACTTATGTTATCAACTAATAGAGGTCACTACCTGTTAATAACATTGGATTATTATTTTTTATTATTTTAATAACTTTGAAAATAATTTAACACAAAGTTTGTGAGTGCTATATAATATTGCTAGCGAAACTATCACTATGGCTACCAACACCAGCAAAAACTGTGCTGGTTGCACTAAACCATTGCCAAAAAATGAATACTTACAATGCACAATCCTGTAATGCAGCGTATGACTTGGAATGTCTTAATATGACTAGTAAGCGCTACAATTCATTTTATGCAAGGAATGAGCGTAAAAGCACTTGGAAATGCCCGGAATGTCAGAGTAAACAGCCAAAAGTCGGCAATTTAAACACACCTGTTCGTCCGACGGCGGCGCCGCTAACGACTTCACAACCTAAGCCACCTCATAGTGACGAGGTCGTTGACCCCCCTGAAACCGCTTCGGCTCAGAGCGATTTAAATGTAACACATCGCGCAAGGACTAATAAGAAAAATGATTTTATTTACGAGCAAATTTCACCTACCGGTGACTTGAACAACATCGAGTCAATTAATATTGATTTTAATCAACTAGTTTTGGCTGAACTCAGGGCAATTAGGCTTGCAATGACGGGGCTCACCACCGCTATCCAGGCGCAGAACTCAAGACTAGACTGTTTGGAAGAAAGGATGAACTCTTATGAAAGTGGAATAAGCGAAAAAGAAACAAAAAGGGGTGAAATTATAGAATTGGAGCAAACAATAACTCAATTGAAAAGGGAAATACAGGAACGAGAGCAAGACATGTTATTAAATGATATTGAAATCTCGAATTTAACAGAGACAAACGGTGAGAACGCTGACTGTGGCACAGAAGCTTGGCGTTCAATTAGAAGAGCGGGACGTCGTAATGGTGGAGCGTGCTGGACCAGTGCGCGCCTGTGAGGAGGGAGCCGCGCCGCCGCGGCCCCGGCCTCTTATCGCGCGGCTCGCACGCCGGGCTCTTCGCGACTCGTTGCTGACTGCTGCACGCGTGCGCCGCGGCCTCACCACGGAAGGCTTACCCCTCTCAGGTGCCGTACGGCCAGTCTATGTTAATGAACGGCTTACTAGATCCAACCGCCAGCTATTCCAAGAATCACGGGCCGCTGCTAAGAGCCGAAACTGGAAGTATGTGTGGACAAAAGGTGGCAAAATCTTCACGCGCCGAGAACAGGGTACAGCTGGTCACCGTATTCGTTCTCATTCCGATATAAATAAGGTTTTTGGTATTTAATCTGTTTAGACAAAAAATAAATATGAATGTGATCATACTAATTATTTTTGTTTTCACAAATGCTATTTTGACAGAAATGTTTTGGCATGTAAAACTGTTGTCATTGAAGGTAATAATAATAATGTGCGGCCAAAAATATTATGTAATTATGTCAGTAATACAACATTTCTCTGGTTTAGAAATATGGTCTTATTTGTGTTTATACCATTGTTAAGCACTTTTTTTGCTGACTTGTGTACCTGCTGTAGTCAAACTTTTATTATTTTTATCATATTAGTTAACACTACGATATGGATACTTTCTTGTACTCCGATATATCTGAGCATGCCTAAAAAATTGCTTTGTTGTATTTTAAAGTGTAAGGACTATAGTATTTCTAGATTTTATTTGTTTTTGTTTTTGCTGTGTGATACTTTTATAAGGAGGCTTTTGACTGAATATTATGTGTGGTGTTATACTCACTGTTTGATTGCTGTAAATAATTATTGTGTGGATTTTTTTTTTTTTAATGCTAAGCCCGGCAAATGACCTCACTCCACCTGATGTTAAGTGGAAATGAGGTCCAGGCGCGAGGACAACTGGTGCAGCGTAAGAGACGTAGCATCAGTCATCCTCACTCTGCCGGCCCACAAAGTGCTTCTTCACGCCTCGTTTGAAGGACCCTATGTCATAGGTAGGAGGGAATACGTGTGCTGGTAGACTATTCCATGTTTTGGAAATGCGGCAAAGAAACGAGTCACCAAATTTCTTTGTGCGAGATGGAATGTTAGAGACTGTAAATTTGTGACTCCGCAGAGCAGCACGCGTACTCCTATGGAGGAAGGGAGAAGGAGGGATGAGGTCAAAGAGTTCTTCAGAGCACTCGCCATGGTATAAACGATAAAAGACGCTGAGCGACGCAATATCTCTACGCAATTGCAAAGGCTCGAGAGTTTTAGTGACCTCTGCATTGCCGATAATGCCCACAGCGCGGCGCTGCAATCTGTCCAAGGCATCGAGAAGGTACTTTGCGGAGCCGTCCCAAAGGTGAGAGCAATACTCCACGCAAGACCGCACCTGTGTCTTGTATAATAGACACAACTGATCAGGCGTGAAGAATCGCCGCACCTTGTTCAGGACACCGAGTTTACGTAAGGCATTTTTAATCACGGTTTCGATGTAATCCTTTTGGTTCAGATCGCAGCGGATATCCATACCGAGCATGTTAATACTGCTCTGCAGGCCTAGAGATGTACCCTGAAGAGAGGGAAGGGGAAGGAATGGCGACTTTTTCGCTGTGAACGCGCACACCTGTGTTTTCTTGGCATTGAACTCCACCAGATTATCGGAGCCCCATTTAGAAATGAGGTCCAACATCCGATCGAGCTCAATGACAAGATTTGCTCGCTTCATTTCGGTGTCTACCCGCCCAGCCGTTGGGTGCCCGTTATATCCCCCATGCACTGTGCTATCATCTGCTTAGCAATGAATGTTTCCAAGAGGAAGCATGTCATTGATATGCAGAAGGAACAGCGTGGGGGATAGAACGGAGCCTTAAGGAACACCAGCGTTCACTGACATGAACCGCGAAGCGCATCCATCCGAAAGGACACGGATTCTACGCTCATGCAGGAAGCTGGCAATGCAGGTACAGAACTGAGCGGGCAAACCGTATGCCGGGAGCTTGGAGAGAAGAGCTTTGTGCCAGACCCGATCAAAAGCCTTGGCTATGTCAAGGCTAACTGCCAGTGACTCGCCACGCTTGTCAATAGCCTCACCCCAGAGATGTGTGACGTACGCTAGAAGATCACCCGTTGACCGTTTTGGCCGAAACCCATATTGACGATCGTGAATTAGGGAGTGATCTTCTAGGTATCGAATAAGCTGTTTGTTCAATATTCGTTCTAGGATCTTACACAACACTGAAGTTACGGCTATAGGGCGGTAATTAGTCGGATCTGACCGATCTCCTTTTTTAGGGATCGGTTGCACATTAGCTTCTCTCCAAGATTCCGGCACACAACCCGAAGAGAGCGAGAGACGGTACAGACGCGTTTACACAGGGGACAACTCCGCTGCACACATTTTCAGGACTATTGCTGGGATGCCATCAGGACCGTTAGCTTTCCGGACATCGATTGACTGCATTTCCGCACGGACATCACACTGCCTGATTTTAATATCAGACATTGTGTGGCCACAGTGAGGAATTGAGGGTGGCTGTGCATCACAGTCATCGATCCGGGAGTTAGCCGTAAAGAGTTTGGCCAGGAGATCGACCTTTTCCTGCGGCTTGTGAGCTAAAGTTCCGTCAAGACATCTCAGTGGTGGCAGCGAGGGTTGGCAAAAGTTGGATTGCACGGCTTTGGCCAGACGCCAGTAGCTACGGCTGCCCGTAGGATGCGTCAGGAGTTCTTGGCCTACTCGTGCAACGCGCTGGGCATCCGCTCTAATGTAGGCCCTCTTACACGACTTGGTGGCATTATTATAGGCTGCTTTTAGCGAGCGAGTTTCGGGAGCCCCATGAGCTTTACCTCTGATCCAAGCGCGGTATGCCGTCTGTTTGCTCTCAACAGCGCTGGCACACTCGCGATTGAACCAGCGGTTGCGTCTGCCTTTGCCGATGACATAGGAGTGTGGAATATAGTATTCCATTCCTAATACTATCTCATCAGCAACGGCAGTGGCGCTAGCGGTCGGGTCCTTCCCACTAAAGCAGCGCTGCCTCCAAGGGACGGATGCAAAATACTCCCGCATCCCGTCCCAGTCTGCCAACGCGTAGTGCCAAATCTGGCGTTTCGAAACCGCTGTTGGCGGGCGCGATGCCAAGGGCACTGTGCTGAATATCAAGCAGTGATCCGAGGAACCTAAAGGAGCTCGAATCTCCACCCGGTATCCAGCTGGGCGACTCGTCAGCAGAAGGTCGAGTAAGAAGGGCGCATGGCCAACTATGTCTGGGATCCTGGTGGGCTGGTTCACCAGTTGCGTCAGGTCATGCGTGAGAGCGAATGCGTGGGCAGTTCTACCAGCATAGTCTGTTTTGGAGGAACCTAACCACAACTCATGGTGTTCGTTGAAGTCCCCCAAAAACACCAGTTCCGCCGATGGAAACCGCTCCTGCGCATCATCTGCTACCCGACTAAGATGTTCAATTAGTCGAGTTGTCTCCATGTCGCCGTTATGGGATTGGTAGACGCAGACGTAGACACGGCAATGAGAGCCTAAGTCAATGTGTACCACTAGGAGGGAGAAGGAAGGGTCCTCCAGACAGCGCAGACGGCGACAGCAAACATCCGCCCGAACGAATAAGCAAACTCCGGCTTTGGCTTTGAAGGATTCTTCAAGCACAAAGCCGGGATAGTTCAGGTAGGTGGTGTCAGCTGGGCGGATTATTTGCGTCTCCGTCAGGAACAACATTGCTGGCCGTGCCGTCTCGAGATGGTGGTGGACGGCATTGAGGTTTGCATGGAGTCCGCGGATGTTAGCGAACTCCACCTCAAACGGTAAGGTTGTGGTGGGGGTGTGCACCGCTGTAGAACCAGTTTTGTTGTTAGGCGCTGTCATTTTAGAAGTGGAAAGAGAGAGGCCTGAATCGAGAAAATGATGCCGCGATGCGAATGGTCAAAGTGTGGTGGCCTGTTTCCCCAGGAATTTGCCCACAGACGAGTATTATTAACCTGCCGAACGGAAGGGCCCCCGAACCCCCCCGGGAATGGCCGCCGGGACCCCACCTTCCGGTCACCAACCGGCACGACGGACCACCCCGAGATTATGCGTGGCATGGTGAGGCAGCCTCACGAGCTGGTTAGGCTCGCTTGGGCCCCTGTACTGTGCCACGGGTGGCCAGCGGGACAACCGTTTCTACGGGTCTCCCTGGTCGGCAGGTTAACGAAGTCCTCCTGGCACTGGTTTGACGGAAGCCTCCACAGACCAAATACATCGCAGCATCATCCTCTCGAGCTCTGGTTATACGCTGGCTGATCCCGAAAAGCGACCGACAAGCAGTCACTTAACGGGTTTTACACCATGCGTACGGTGGTCACCTACCAGACGGGTCAAGCCCTACCACCAGTGGAGCAGATCATCGCTCGAAAGAGTCCGTTAGTCGCTTCTTACGACACCCACCGGACGGAGAGAGGGGCGGCGATTGGTATTCTTTCTCCGTCACCGCACGGATAAAATATAGATAGATATTTGTTTTGGTGTACTGATTTTAACAAATTGATTTCATTATTTTTCAAAGTTGTAGTTGAATACATCTTGGGGTTGGATTGGCGACATACTAGTGTTCTGAAACGATATTTAAATAATTGCAAGTATGTTCAAATTTCTAGTGCATTTGTTTTGGAGTTCTTAAAACATAAGCGACTACGATTGGGATTTTTAATCCGGGTTCATTAGGTACCCGACACGACGAGTTTCTAATTGCCATGGAACGGCACGGCGCAGATATAGTGGCGATTAACGAGACTTGGTTACGAGCAGGCGAAGAGGCTCGAGCGCCCGCGCCCCATGGCTACCGCCTACGTCACATACCGCGCCCGCCCGGTGCTCGTTCGCGTGGCGGTGGAGTTGGTTTTTTTATCAAGCGCGTTATTTATATGCGACTTCTTGAACACGTGTCCTCACCCCCCGTAGAACAGATGTGGTTGAGCCGGAATCTAAATGGATATAAATTGGCTATAGGAACGGCATATCGTCCCAACAGGGTAAGTGTCGATGTTTTTTTGGATGCGATATCGGAGACTATGAGCGGTTTGTCGACGTATGATCATGTTGTGCTAATGGGTGATTTTAACATCAATCTCCTGAAGCCTGAGGAATCCAACTCAAAAAAAGTTCTTGAATTTTTCCATTCTATTGTTACGTTGTAAATTCAGGGCCTTGTCTGCCTTTACTAATCTACAAAAGAAGTTCGCAATGGTTGAATAGTACTTACCTGAAATAATTGCTTTAGAATGATCAAATGTCCAAAAACATTAGTCCGTGTAGCTTGTTTGAATTAAATCCATTTTTCTTCACATTAAAGACATGGAGCCTTGGCTGACACATTACAAGACACACTTTTCTTGCATTTTCAATTAAAACATATTTCTAAATAAGTTTTAGCAAAACTTTGCGTTAGATTTGAAGACTCCTTTGTTTACGTTTTGTATTAGACATAACACCATAGACAAAATGTCAGCCACCGTAGCGACGACTAGCGGTAGCGGGGCGAAGTAGCTGTCAGCTTTTAATTTCACATAAAAGATTCAATTTAAAGAAAATAGCCGAAACAGTTCTAATAATAAATTACATGATAAATTAATATGTATAATAATTACTTTAAATAATTAAATTTAATTCAAGCAAATCCGGAAATAGAACTATTTTTTCTATAAGGACTTTTATCTAGAACATTCGAACGGGAGAAATATTTTTTATATGGATATTGTCTCTGCCCGTAGGGGTTACCAGAGAGAAAACTAATACTCCCTAATATTAAGACAGGGTAATCAGTGAGTTAAATATAACATTAAATTAATTTAAATTAAAGAAAAACGCATTTCACATTTCTAAATATTAATTTTTTTTTAGGTCTTGTTCTGTAATTGTTGACAGATTCTGTTAGCAGAGGGCGAGTTGTGACCGACGTCATATTTGACGTTTTGATAGTTTGAAGGAAGATTCTAAAATAACAATTTCTTATGGATTACCCGACAATGGGAGTAGAAATCAAAAGCTGGCCTTCGATTTATAAGACTTCCGGCGAATTGAAAGGGCCGGGTCTGATGAGGTCGTAACGATTTCAATCTCTGGCGTGACGAGGTGCGATGTGTTGAGATCAATGCACTCAGGTAGGCATGAGTCGTACTCACCTTTTGTTTTAATCTGAGGTCGTAATAATGTAGTGGATTTGAGGCGTCATTAGCTTGAGAATATAGTCAACAAGTGTGTGGTTTATTTACAGGAATCCGTGCCCGAAACGAAGTTCTGGTCGCTGGCAGCCACGCGCACAGTTAAAATCTCCCAGCGCGTAAGTATCCCAATATCATTGTTTAAGCATAATAAGCCGTCATCCTAGGAATCCAAATCGATTTTTCATGGTGTCCGAATCATGCCTTGTCGCCAGGCGACGCAAGGCTCTTGGCCATGTGGCAGACGTGTCAAACCCTTTTAGGAGTGGATATTGCATCATCCCACAATATTCTAGCATTGTTTGGTTTTGTTTATTGGAATATCGTAGCCGTGTAGTGCCTTGTGTACTAGTTAAATGTGAAACAACACTAAAATTAAAACATGGTGTTAAATATTAGTGATATGGGGTTACTTTATGGTTGTGCAACAGCGTTGGGAAGCGTTTGATAACCCTTAGCGCTGCGAGTCCCTGATTATAATAGGTTGCAGCGATGAGCAGGCGTTGACGGCTTTTGTACCCCTACTCTGGGTTTAATCGTTCTTTATTCAGGAACATATTTTTACATTAGGGTTTCGAAACCTTAACCTAGTATTTTCTTTTATATCCAACTACACCAAGCGTTGGTGAAGTTGTGAAACATTTGAGGATCTGCGAGTTCGACCTGTGTGAAGTTGTATGGTGACATCGTCTCCAGATTCGGGTCTACATCCAGACCCTGGCGCCCAAAATTATTAATTTTATATTGGTATAACCCCACGGTTCTCTAGTGTATCGGCTTTAAACGTGTGAGAGTTTTGATGGATTACGGTTAAACGGATTAGAACATTTAATTTAATATTTTTATAGAAGGAGTAATTTAATTTTAATTTCAACTTCATACTCCGAACGGTATTGGCTTTATCCCGACCCCCACCCACGACCATAGCTCGTACGACTGAAATATTAGCTGGCTGGTTAGGTAGTAGTAGGAACAGGATTATAAGATTTATTTGAAATTAAAATTATCACCGACCCGCTTGGTCACTTTTGACTCTTAGGATTTTAGTGTGTTTTAAGGGATGATATAGCTTTGGAATAAGGTTTAGAGTACTTTAAACAGTAAATTATATTTGGCAAAATTATTAGAAAGTTTGTTGGACTTTCATTTGAGATTGACCCTAGGGTCAATTTCGACTGATAGTTTTTTTTGTTATTTTCGGCTAAATAAATTAAAAGGAGTAACGTAGATGATTTGTACCTAACATAATATAAGATAAAATTGTGACTAACCCCCCTCTTTTAAATAATAAGAATGAAATAAAATTTATAATTTTATTTTATTGTTGTTAGACAAAATATTGGTGTGTGTTCTTTTACAATATACTGCCTAGCTGTTGAACATTTTATGGTTTTATTTGATAACAACCCACTGAAGCTTGCATTTGGGATTTTCTTCCTTTTCCCCAAAAGGGACAAAATCTCCAATGTAACACTATGAACCTTAATCAATATGTTAATGAACCGACACACTTTACTGACCATTCTGAAACATTGCTTGATCTTGTGTGCAGCAGTACAAAAGTGGACAAAGTTAATGTTGATTACATTCCAGACCTTGGCAACCATGCATTTGTATCGTTCGAATTAAATGTGAAGAAACCCAAACCGATCCCTCGATGGATAACACACAGGCCACTCAAAGACATCGATTCAAAGACTTTGGATGATAGTGTTAATGCTGTGCACTGGGAACGGCTGCTTTGTGAAAATTTAGATGATGCACTAGATGCCTTTAATGCACATATTAAAGAACTGTTTGACATGTGTGCTCCTCTAAAAACATCATTTGTCAAAGAACAAAGTTATCCCTGGATAACTCAAACTGTGAAAGATATGATGAAACTAAGGGACAATGCATATGCCAGGTATGGAAACACTAAAGTTGATAGTCATAAGCAATACTATAAGGACCTGAAAAACATCGTACGCGTCGCCTTACATAATGAAAAAGCTGCATATTTTCGACAGTGTGTGAATGATCATTATCGGAATCCGTATATGCTATGGAAAAACGTCAAACGCCATGTTGATTTCAAAAAGAAAGTTATTGAACTACCAGATAACATTTCGGATCCCGATGCAATCAATAACCACTTTTTTAATCTGCCTACTAGCAATCAGGCAAACCGCAAGGAGACATTAGCTTATTTCAACTCTGATAGATTTAGCAATAGTATATTTACTTTAAAGCCTGTAGATGAATCAACTGTGTTAAATATTATTAAGAACATTGGAACAAATGCCCAAGGCGTTGATGACATATCGCTAAACATGATCCTTTTGACTTTACCGCGAACTCTGGCTACAATTACAGCAATTATTAACAAGTCCATTACAGATTGTACTTTCCCTGATTTATGGAAACTATTTATAGTAAAGCCCATCCCTAAAGTTAATAATCCGGCCGAGATAAAAGACCTTCGACCGATAAGCATTTTGCCATTTATGTCGAAAATATTAGAAAAGGTTGTCTGTATTCAATTAACAGAATATCCAAAAAAGCAGTCAGGTTTTAGAGCAGGCTTGAGTACGACAACTGCACTTATGGATGTCATTGATGATATCTTGACTGGTCAAGATGCTGGTGAGAGTGCAGCTATGGTTCTACTGGATTACTCTCGTGCATTTGATACCGTTGACCACTCACTGCTCCTGGCGAAACTTAGGTATTATGGCTTTGATGATGCTGCAATCAAGTGGTTTTCCAGTTATCTGACAGGTCGTTGTCAAAAGGTAGAGGTTACGCAGCACGATGGCTCAAAAAAATATTCCAGAACTTTGCCTGTAAGTCGTGGGGTACCGCAAGGGTCGATTCTTGGGCCTGTAATTTTCATTTTGTACACCGCTGATCTTCCCGAATGCATCATAAACTGTAAATACCATTTATACGCAGACGACTTACAAGTATACAAGACATTCAAACCACACGATGCTGCAGCAACTGCTAAACTAATAAATGAGGATTTGGAACGTATAGCAGACTGGTCCGAAAGGAATGGATTATTGTTGAACTCGGCAAAAACTAAATTAATTGTTACTGGTACTAAAACACAGATTGCAAAGATCAACAGCCAAGCCCTCCTTGACATCAAAATTAAAGCTGATAAAGTTGAGCGTGTAGACGAAGCTCGAAACCTGAGAGTTCTGTTTGATAGTAACTTAAAGTTTGAGAAGCACGTAACGGATACAGTCAGACAGTGTTTTTACAGGTTGAAAGTATTGTACCAGATCCAAAAGTATTTAAGCGTTGAAGTGCGAATTCACCTCTGCGAGACTCTAATCTTGTCCAAATTGAACTACGCTGACACAGTGATCGGAGGATGTCTTCTTGGTCGTACTAAAAAGCTTATACAGCGAGTACAAAATGCCTGTGCAAGATATTGCTTCTCTATTCCCTGGCGAGCTCACGTGACTCCTTACATTAATAAAGGTGACTTATTAAATATGGCGAACCGACGAGAAATGCACTTTGCAAGTTTGCTCTTTGGAGTAATAAAAAATAAGAGTCCGTCATACTTGTACGAAAAACTTAATTTTTCTGACCGCCCTTAGCGTTTTGCTACTCGTTTGAAATGCCGCTAACATAAAACTAGTGCGTTTCGAGGTAGCTTCCGGTATTTGGCTACAAAGTGTTGGAATAACATCCCTCCCCCTTTTAAGAATTTCAAAACGATGTACACATTTAAAGCTCATTATAAAATACATTTACTTGATCTACAAAAGAATACCGCAATGTGAATATCTACTTGATTACTGAAAACTATTTTTTTGTGGCCTGGTATAATATAATATCCAGAATGTGTAATAATGCCCACTTTATTGTTGTTAGCAATTATCTTTTGATATAATTAATTCAATTTGTAAACTTCGGAAATAATGATATTATTACATATTGTAACTACACACATCAAAAGTGATATTAATTAAAATTTTCTTTAAGGATTCATCAAATAAAGTGTTTTCGTTTGTCTACAGTAACGATAAACCAAGTCACCTTTGCATTAATATAGAAATTTGCCATTTTCCTAATAAAGGGATTTTTGACATTTGAACCACTAACATTAAAGTTCGAAAAAAAGACTGAAATAACATTCTTTAAAATTTTATTGGGTAACTTAAACAATTAATAATCCGTGTTTCTACCGCGAACACTAACAACACAAGAACATCGGTTTGGCATACTCAAAATGAGTTCATCCAAATCACGCTGTAGAATGGCCGCCCATGTTCGTTGCAACAACAAAAAAAGGTCTTCTTGCGACTGGATACCCTCCATATTCGGCAGAGCTCTTCTCTGTAGCATATCTCATGCATGCTCAATCGGGTTCAAGTCTGGCGACTGAGCAGGCCAGGGCATGACATTGATGTTAGCTGCGGCGAGAGTCTGTCTTACAACTCTTGCGGTGTGCGGTCGTGCATTATCATGCATTAACTGAAATAAGGGACCGATTTGCACTTGTAGAGGAACGATGACGTCTGATACAATCGTCTCAGCATAAATTTGAGCGTTGAGGTTGCCTCTGATCCAAATCAACTCAGTTCTTCCGCCGATCCAAATACCCGCCCATACCATGATGGTTCCACCACTATAAGGATGGACTTCCTGGCAGGATTTTAATCGCTGTTGGCGTCCAGGGGTTCTCCAGTGTCGTATACGTCTTGTATCCGGTCTCATACCAAAACGAGACTCATCAGAAAAGCACACGAAACGCCATTGTTCTTCTGCCCAATTTCTGTGTTCAAGAGCCCATTGATATCGAATCCTACGATTGTGCATTGCTATAGGTGGTACCCTTAGCGGTCTTCGGGAATGAAGGTTCACTTCATGCAAGCGGTTTCTGACTGTTTGGTCGCTAATTAAGTTCCCTGAAGAGTGATGAAGCCTCACGGCTAACATCATGGCGGTTATTGTTGGAGCTCTTCGAGTTGTGATTTGAATGTATCGGTCTTGTCTCCGTGTGGTGCAGCGATACCGTCCTCCATGGCGCTCAGCCACGGTACCAGTGCTTCGGTAACGTGTCCAAAGTCGACTGATAACACTCTGACTTGTATTCAGAGCTAAAGCCACAGTACGTTGCCGGGAACCAGCGTCTATCATTCCCACGGCTCTGAGCATTTCTTCCCTGCTTAAATGACGTCGCCGCTCCATAATAACGTTGGTTTTAATCAGTAGTAGGGAAACAGTAGCACTAATAATGTCTTCAATGCGTTGTATGTTTTTATAGGGAAAATATTGACAGCTGATTTTCATCTTTTACTAGAAATTGATTGAAAGTTCCTGTTTCAAATTATGAAATACACCAAAAAGGATCCATATAAGTTTATAAAATCATAAATTTATTACAAAGCCACATCTCAATCTCAAGAAATCCGCATAAAAATGCTTGATCCCTAGACACTTTTGATGTGTGTAGGTATCATAATAGCAATTGTTGAAAATATTTTATTTTGATTTACTTAAGTACTTATTATGTTAAACTGAATTGGTTGTTTGCACAGTGGCACGCGCCTTTTTTCAGCAAAGGTATCTGCAGAATACCAGTGCCGTGGCAATACGCGTTGTCACGGCTCAAACTGAGCAGAGGCCTATTTGGTGTATCTACCCAAGTTGGTGTTTATTTTTAAGTTTTATTTTTTAGTTTATTTCATTGTTTATATTTAATTTTTTTGCATTATTTTGTGTGTGCGGGTACCCAATAAACGTTTTTCTATTCTATTCTATTCAATAGACTCGCTGCACTGGTCACTCGACAGCCTGTTCGATCGCCCTAATGAGGAGTATGAGAACGCTTATTCTTCTTATGAAAGTAAGTACCAATCCGTCAAGAAAGCCATCAACAAAAAGATGTGGTCCGTGGCACACATGGAGAAGTCAACACCTCAGATGGAAATCCCAACTTTTAGCGGAAATTATATTAATTGGATGTCTTTCAAGGATTTGTTTAATGAAACAGTACATAGTAACGCCTCGTTGACTAGTGCCAAAAAGATGCAATTCCTCAAGTCAAAAGTTAAAGGCGAAGCTGAAAGATTAATACAGCATTTAAACATCAGTTCAGATAATTATTTAACTTGCTGGAATATTCTGAACCAGAGATATAATAATAATAAACTTATATTTACTTCCCATATGAACATTCTAACCAATCTGCCCGTGATGCAACAACAGTCTGTAATACATTTAAAACGCCTTCACGACACTACTCAAGAGTGTCTTAATGCAATAAAAAATTTGGAAGTCAGTGTGGAGTCCTGGGACCCCATTATTGTACATCTTTTATCACAAAAGTTAGATATGGTCTCCTATACTGACTACGTGGAGTCTCTTCAGAACCCACGAGAGATACCTAACTTAAAAGAGTTTCTACAGTTTCTGGAATCTAAGTTTACATCTTTAGAGGCGGCACGGCGCAAACAGGATGTACCGATGCAGAAATATCAGGCCATGAATCGAAACGACTTTAATAACAGCATTAATAAAATAAAACCCAACTATTTCAAAACATCATTTGCAAGCAATAAAACGATTGCACAAATACCTAATATACCTAATAACAGAAAGAGCGTATCAGCAAAAACCTATCATTGTTCGTTGTGCAATAGTAGCGAACATGGAATTTATTTTTGTCCTCAATTTTTAGAGATGCCAGCACATATCAAATTAAGAACAGTTACGAGGTTAAATCTCTGCCAGAATTGTCTGTACAACCATCACGGACAACCATGCGTTTCTTTCAACTTTTGTCGTATATGTAATAAATCTCATAATCGCTTGTTGCATGAGGCTTTCGTACCAGCAGCACACAACGCCCGCCCAGCAGCTCAATATAGTCGTACCGTGGAGGGCAGCAGCTCACGAAACAACAACAATGACGCGACTACGAGCGTGGATGCGACCCGACACGTCCTTAGTAGCTCTCACGTGTCACGGCAGGATGACCCCTGCGAAGTTTTGTTACCTACAGCCATAATTAATGTTCAAGCAGTTGATGGTACTTATTACACAATGCGAGCTCTCTTAGATCAGGGTTCGCAGACCTCTTTAATAACAGAACACGCCGCACAGACTCTGAAATTACCTAGAAAGGCATGCAAGGGTGTTATTTCCGGTATTGGAGATAAGGAGAGCAGCTGTAAAGGTATTATCACTATCAATTGCTCATCAGCTGTAAGCGATTTCTCATTTGATACGGATGTTCCAATAATGAAACAACTGATAAGGAACTTACCAAGCTACACGTTCACAAAACCTAATTGGTCATACCTTGACCACATCAAGTTGGCCGACCCGGAGTTTTATAAAAGCAAGCCCGTACATATTTTATTAGGTGCTGATATCTACGGTATTATATTAATGAATGGAATTTGCAGAACTAACTCAGCCCTACCCACCGCTCAGCAAACGCAGCTGGGGTGGATACTTAGCGGTAATGTAAGAACCATTCAATGCAACATAGTTTTACATAATGTCGAAGAGATCCAAAAGTTTTGGGAGATCGAAGATATATCAGAAAAAGAAGAATTATCATCAGAAGATAAAAAATGCGTTGAGTTTTATCAAGCAACCACTATCAGACGGGAGGATGGACGTTACGTAGTTAGATTACCGCTTAATACAGAATTTGAAAATAATTTGGGCTACTCAAAAACAAAATCAGCTGCTCAGTTTTATAAATTAGAACAGAAGTTTAAAAACAATCCCTCTATGTCAAAAGAATATAAGCAGTTCATCAATGAATATTTATCGCTGGGACACATGACACCGTCAGCTGTTGAACACAATACGCGGACGCTTAAATGTTATTTACCTCACCACTGTGTAACAAGAGACGACTCTACGACAACTAAATTACGAGACGTTTTTAACGCGTCCGACAAAACATCGTCTGGATACAGTTTAAATGACGTCATGTGTCGAGGTCCGAACTTACAACAGGATTTGCAATGTCTCATTATCAAGTGGAGACAATACCAATTCGCTTTTACTGCTGACATTGAGAAAATGTTCAGACAGACGTACGTTAATAAAAAAGACCAAAATTTACAAATGATTTTATGGAGGGACAATCCACATGAAAAATTAAGAGAATACAATTTAACAACAGTAACGTACGGAACCAAAGCGGCGCCATTCCTTGCTATGATGACGCTCAAGCGTTTAGCCCACGACGAAAGTAATAATTATCCAGACAGAGTGGCGCCAGACGTGCTACAGGAGTCATTTTACACTGATGATCTCATTCACGGAACGCATTCGGTATCATCGGCAAAACAACTACAAGTAGATATGATTAATTTACTTAAATCAGGTGGATTTCATTTACGTAAATGGAAATCAAATTCAGCAGAGTTACTGCAAGCTTTTCAAGAGCCGGCCCAGCAAGAAAATTTTGACTTCGAAGAGGCCGAGTCTACTAAAACCTTAGGACTCGGGTGGAACCCACAGCAAGATTATTTTACTTTTAATCCTAAATTCGAACAGATGTCAAAGTCAACGAAACGGAATTTATTATCAGATATTTCTAGGATATTCGACCCCCTAGGTTGGCTATCCCCACTTACTACTAAGCTAAAATTACTTTTCCAAGAAATATGGAAGTCCAAGGTTCAGTGGGATGATCTTGTGCCGACCGATATTTACGAGGAATGGAAAAAAATTAAATTAGATATTTATGGTATTAATCAAATTCAGATTCCGAGGTGGTTAAATACTAAAGAAAAGGATCAAGTTCAATTACACGGTTTTTGTGATGCAAGTACGAAAGCCTACGGCTACGTATATTGTAAAATAGTCAGAGAAAATTATACATCAGTAGTATTAGTAGCAGGAAAAGCAAAAGCAGTGCCTCTTAGCAAAAAACTGTTCTCTACCACGCTTAGAACTTTGTGGTGCAGTTTTGCTAATGAAATTAATTTCAAAAATCAAGGGATGCCTTTCAAACTATGATATCAGAGAATATGGATGGATTGACTCCATGGTTGTGCTGGGCTGGCTGAATGGTGATGTAAGTAGATGGAAACCATTTGTGGCCAACCGAGTAAAAGAAGTTATTGCATCAATGCCCTCTCACTGCTGGCGTTACGTAGCTTCCAAAGAGAACCCAGCAGATTGCGCCAGCCGAGGCCTAACGGCATCTCAACTTAAAGAGCCTATATATAGGCTCTGGTGGGAAGGGCCAGCCTGGCTACCTACTTATGTACCAGACACTAGAAACCAGGAAACTTATTTCACTAATCAAGATATGAAAAGGTTTAAGCAAGTTAATGCTACGTTATCAAGCGGAAATGAAGTTATTAACAAAATATTACAGAAGCAAAGCTCATTAACAACAGCTATAAGAGTTATAGCATGGGCCTTAAGATTTTTCACAAAAGAGAACAAGCAACAACATTTGACATTAAAAGAGTTAAATAAAGCTAAAATTATTATTATTACAAATATACAACAAGAAAATTATATAGAAGAAATTGACAGGTTAAAAGACTGTAACAGCGTAAGCAGCAAGAGTAAATTATACAGTTTGAATCCTAAGCTAGATGAAAACGGCCTCATTCGTGTCGGAGGTCGACTTACAAATGCAAGCATGGACCCTGATATGAAGCATCCCATCATAATCCCCAATAATACCAGGTTGGCAGACCTTCAGATCTCACAACATCAGCCTTTCTCGCGGCATTGAAGAGAATGGCTGCTAGAAGAGGAGTACCCGGACACATGTACAGTGACCAGGGCACAAACTTCATAGGCGCTAACAAAATATTAAATCAAGAATTTAAACAGTTATTGGATACCTTTAATGACTTATTTTGGACAGAGATAACGAGCTTGGGCGTGGAATGGCATTTTAATGCACCCTCCTGGCCATCGGCAGGCGGACTTTGGGTGGCTGCTGTAAAGAGTTTAAAACATCACCTTAAAAGGGTGATCGGTGAACAACATCTCACCTTCGAAGAATACTCGACACTTCTAAGTCAGCTGGAAGGATGCCTTAATTCCCGTCCGCTTTGCCCGCTAACAAAAGACCCTGACGACCTTAACTTTTTAACTCCATCTCACTTTTTAGCTAGTGGTCCCACACTAACATTATATGACACAGAAAGAGATCTTCGTAAACGGTGGCATCTTACGCAAAAAATATTTGAAGATATTTGGAAGCGTTGGCGTGATGAATATCTCACGCAGCTCTCGTCAAGGAGCAAGTGGAAACAGTCTAAACCTAATATCAGTTTAAACGATGTCGTTGTTATCAAGGATGACAATTTACCCCCCGGAAAATGGAGTCAAGGCCGGGTAGTACAGCTACACCCCGGCTCCGATGGTTACGTCAGAGTCGTGACTTTAAAAACTAAAAATGGTTTGAGGAAACGCCCCGTTATTAAATTATCAGTTTTACCAGTTCACCACGAAACGGACATCCCTGAAACAAAAGAACAAAAAACAGAACCAAAATCAGACTTATTATCAAGCAAGAAAATAAGTTGCAAATTGTCAAGACTGGCTGCAACATTATTATTATTCTTAATGTCAATACCAGCAATTAGTTGTAATTATAACAAAAGTATTTTACCTAATGATAACAGCATTTATTTCGATCATGTTACGAACATGAATATGATCCGAGACGACTGGCGCCTCATTGTCTATTACGACATGCAGCCTTATCAGGACGGCAACACGGCAGTTAATATGTACATTAAATACCTAGAAGGAATATGTGCAAAAATAAAAGAGCAATCCCACTGTGAAGGAATAATGTTACAGCTTAGCCATGAACGCAATGAAATACAGTACTATAATGATATGTTGATAAACCATCATTCTTTACCATCACTTCGCCGTAATAAACGAGGGCTAATAGATGGAGTTGGGTACGTGGCAAACAGCCTCTTCGGCGTTTTAGACCAACACTTCGCCGAAAAATACGAACAAGATATCAAGCTCATAAGGGCAAATGAAAACCACTTAGCTTCCCTCTGGAAAAATCAGACGTCTGTTGTTGAGGCAGAGTACAACCTGTTAAAACGCACAGAAGGCATGATTGATAAACAATACAAACTTATAAATAAGAAAATAAATACAGTAGAAAAGGCAGCTATTCAACTTCAATCAGAAATTCAAAACGTGTCGCTCGCCAATGACTTTATCACCACCGCTATGATGGCAAACAACATTATACTTAGTTTAAAAAATACTCAGCAGATGTTACTGGACACCATCACCAACGTTTATAATGGGAAATATAATTTTTTTTTTTACTCACGCCTGATCAATTAAGACATGAGTTAAGTGTTATAAATGAACAGCTCCCGAAAGATTTGACCTAGCCGATCAAGAAGACTAGTAATTTATCAGAAATGTATAATTTATTGCGAGTCCAAGCAAGAGTAACATCAAATTACATCTTGTTTGAAATCAGGATTCCACTTATTGCTGAAGAAACTTACGAAATTTTGAAGCTTATTCCTATACCTAAACTCACTGAGAATTATACAGAAACCACAATTATACCTAGATCCAGTTACGTCGCGGTCAACCTGAAACAGGACTCTGTCATTGAAATCAACGAAAATGATTTAAGATCGTGCATCCCTAAAAATCCATCTACTACATTGTGTTATATAAAAAGGCCTATTTATCTCATCAAAGACGAATATAGTTTTTGTGAGGCATACACAAACACACGAATATGCAAAACGGTCACGAGACCTTGTAACAATAAATGGATTGAATTAAATAAACCAAATACCTATATTTACTTTTGTTGTCAACATTGCAACCTGAAACTTGTATGCGAGGATCAAGTTACTCCGCTACAACTGAATCACTCTGGATTTTTTAACGTAAAGCAAGCCTGTGTCATAAAATCAGCTGACTTCTTTATATATTCGCAAAGGCAGGAACATAGCCAGCTAAGAATAAAGTCTCAATTTAATGTACCAGAAATCTCTCAACTAAACCACATTTTTAACATATCGTTACCACAAAATACCTCAATGCAAACCAATGATGAAGATCAGTTATCAGAGCAAAAGGACCGGTTAAACCAACTTCAAAAAATTAAGGATGACATAGACCTAATGAAACAAAGTCAACCGCTATCAGAAGTAGTCTCATACCACGACATACATCATTACGCAGCGATATATGTACACACGCCAGCACATCAGCCTACCACACTTTGACCTTGAGCGCTTCAAAAGTTGAACAGAGAGAATCGTGCGAAAGAGATAAATAGCCTATATCAGTCCCACGTCAAATGAGTCGTGCTGCATTGCCGCCGCACACATATGTTATACGTTATTTTGCATGTGTGTATCACGCTCTGTAGAGGAATCGCGAAAATGAAACAATTTTTGAGGATTAATCTTAGTTATTAATATTAGAATAACTTTGGACTCATTTATTCCTAAAAGCGTTACTTAATGGAATGGAAAAATAAAAATCTTAGCCATATTTTCATATCTATTTTTTATTATATTGTAATAATAATATCTTCATTACCTTGGAAATTATTTTTGTGATGCCTTGCCGATGTAGGCATTATGGCATTTAACTAATTCTGCATTTTCATAAATAAAAAGTAACATTTTTAATGTTAAATTAAATTATGAAATATACCTACATAGCAAAATGTCAACTTATCTGATAGAAATATTTGCAAAAGTGTTTCTATCGGGTGTTAGGGTAGATTGTTGTGATGACGTCGGCTTGGGACGTAAGTAAAATCACTAGAAGAATTTCGACGATCTTTGTGCCGGCCGCGGTGGCGTAGTGGTCAGCGCACTTGCCCGGAAAGCGAGGGACGCGGTTTCGAATCCCACCTACATTCTCGATTCTCGGTCCGAATTTTTTCTAGTATTTTCATAATTCCTGGGATTGTGGTATTAGGTAACACTGATTCGGTCTAGTTATTCGGTATGAGGAACTAAAAAATAAAGCGACGCGTTGAAATAAGAAAACATTGGGAAGTAGCTTAAATAGATTTTTGCATTTGCGAAGAATCTTACAATTGATAACGAATAACATACTCATATGTAAAATAGCGTAATACACGCTATAACTGAATTTAGAGAATTCTCGCTCGTATTAAAATAGCGTAACACACTCTTTAACTGAATTTAGAGAATTCTCGCTCGTATTGCGATGTGGTTTATAACCTACTGTATATGCGCCAGACAACAAGGAATTTAACACCCTTGTGTTGGTAGAGACGCTGGGTATCTCGGAGTTTAGAAAACCAACATTAGGAATTAACCCGACCTGGAATTTAACCTGGGACAAGTGGAACACAAGGTGAGAAACCCTACAGCGCTCTGCGCGAATCATATCGTCTAATAAGAAAACTTTTGAGACAACAAATTTAAAAATTTAAATTCGTGGTTAGAATTTAATTTAGGGGAGATTCCTAACGTTTAATAAATATGTAATGAAAGAATTTTCTCTTGTCTGTGTGACTTGCCCTATAGCGATCGACTCTACCTCATTATATATACATGTTTTGACTGCTAGATCGCAGAAATTGACGATCAGTTTTTCCCATTAGTTGAACTGACGTCAGTCCAAAATTTGATCGTGAATGTCGAATCGTCACTAAAGAGTTTTAACTGACGGCGCGAGACGGAATTTTCCGTGGCTACCATAATCCAAGCCGGCGGCGGCGCGTCGCGCCAAACTGGGGCCCAAGTCTGCTAATTTACGAATGGCATAATTTAATCGCATTGTAATTGTTCGACACATTTGGTATTCTTAAATGAGTAAGAGAATACCAAATGTGTCAAACAATTACAATGCGATCCAATTGCGATTCAATTATGCCATTCGTAAATTAGCAGACTTGGGCCCCTGGGGGGTTAGGTACTCTCGAACGCAAACTCAATCTTAATACAATTCCAATGCGAATAATATGTATCGATATTGGGATAAGTAAAGATAATTCCGGAACGTCATCTCGATAATAATTTGTTCAATCAATTTCCACGCAATTTAATTCCAATGTGGCGGCGCTATTGTCGCTTACAATAGTGCCATTTGACATATTTTAGATTTATGATTGGAAATTGATTAATGCATTTCTGTTTCAAGAGTAGGCTACTCTCACCTGACCGTGTGTGATCGACTGATCGTCACTCCAATCGCGTCAGTTCGAATTTCTCCAATGAATATTGATCCTTAAAACCAAGCAATAAAGTTCAAAATTGATTGTACCGGCCGGTCGAGAACCGACGAGCCGGAGTGACGCCAGTGAGTGGGGAAATCTGTTTGGCGTAAAACCACTTGGGAGTGACGCCACAGTTTTACGCCTGGACTGACGCGCAAAACTGATCGTCAGTGGCCAGCTTTAAAACAACATAATAAAATTAAGAGAATAGAAATTGATAAGAAATTCGAAAATTATTTTGACAGTTAGGTGGTGATTACTGGGGTATAAGTATAAAAGACCAAATGATACTCTCGAGGCCATAATGTTTTATAAAATAAATAAAGTGAAACATAGTGACTCAAGCACAAGCGAAGACCGATGTGGCCCGTTGGCAGAGATCCTGCCTTCCAACCCCAAAGGTCCCGGGTTCAAATCCTGGTACGAGCAAATGTTTGTGTGATGAACATGGTAATTTTTTACCGAGTAATTTGAACCGAGTCGGTGTTTATATGTATTTATATCTATATTATCTACGTATTGTTTATGTAAGTGTATCCGTTACCTAGTATCCATATCACAAGCCTTACAGTGCTTACTTTAAGCTAAGTAATTTGTGTGAATGTGGGAAATATTATTAATAGCCGTGTGAATTCTGCAAAACATAAAACATGCAAAAAGTAAGGAAACACTATAATAGGTCAAGGATCATAAGACCGCCGGCGGTCACGAAACAATTGATTTTCAATTGTATCTGGTTTTACGATGCTCAAGGGGTTAATTGTTCATCATCAGCAAATAAACGTCCCACTGATGGGCACAGGCCTCCCACGTGGACACGTGGGGTTAATTGTTATGTTCCAAAAAGTGTTGATATAATGATAATTACTTAGAGCATACTTGTAGCTTTATTAATTTTACAGACTTTTCCGTGGTTGAATGTTAGTAAGTCTGCTTACATAGGTACCCGGAGGACTGGGTTCGATATTCAGCGGAACATATCTTTGTATACTTGTTCTGGTCTGGTCGTGCTTCGGAAGGCACGTAAAGCCGTTGGTCACAGTTGCTGTAGTAAATATAGCAACAAGTCAAGTCAGAGACCTAAATGGCGGCTTGTAAAAACTCTGACACCAGGCCTCACCAGCCACTCGATAAAGAAGAAGAAATTTTACAACGCGGTCTTTGATTTTCCATTATCTTTTAAATGTTCAATAGTCAACGAATAACTGTCAAAATATTGTAATAAGGCTCTTATCGAGTTTCGAACTTAAACTTAGAAAAATAAAAACAATAAACTAACACAAATAAACATTTATTGATTATAATCTTCAATATATTTAAACTCCCTGATTTATTTACCAATAAAATAGTAGGAACTTTAATAAACTTACTACTCTAAATAAATTACACAAATAGGTAATCAGGGTGATTAATTACCCCGAATTTGATCGATACTTATAGCTAATATAATATCAAAGGTTCAACCTATCACATTATTATTCTGATAACAAATACATGGAAAAGAAATTAAGAAACTGAGCAATAAGCTGAACATTCTCCAACAATTAAATGATAGAACGAAAACATTTATAAAATTTCTTTAAATAAACCATCCAAATCTAAAGTAACTCTAGGGTTATAAACTTAATTATAATACTTCAAAGTAATTATTAAATTAAAAATACGTCTTATTACGTCAAATGCCGGCTAAGGGATAAAATGAGAGGCAAGAGTTTATTTTCTTAGAACATTACAATTTGACTGGGCGTTTTTAACAGACTTCAAAACAAGGGTTCATTATCACAATTCCATAACATAACTTCAAGATTTAATATCATTTATTCAGGTTAGGCCATGTTTAGGTTACAGCACTTATGAATGTCATTTATGCCATCGGTTCGTAAGTCTAACTATGGGGCGGGAGCCTTGTACTGAGAAGAACCGGCAACAAACTCAGCAAGGGCATTTCCTTTCTCCCTTTCTTTTGCAGCGTCAATTAGCATTGAAAAATGCCCTCCCTATCATAGAAGGGCACTTTCCATTACAATAATAAAAACATAAAACAACTACAAGGACATAAAAATAAAAAATATATTAATAAAAATAAAAAGTTCAGGTATTCATCAATATAAAATAATCAATGTTATCAATGTCTTACAGTACAGAAAAAAGAAGTAAGACTATAACTACTAATATACTAATAATAAAAATAAGTTAGCAAGAGCAGACCAGCCTCCACAGGCGGCACCCGTTCACGAGTATGACATGTGAATCAGCCATCGCTTCGCTCAACCATGTTTTAGGGAACGCAACGACCCGACGCGCATGCCACCACCGAAGAGACACTTTGAGAGAGCGTGACACACTCGAGCAACTCCAATGAAGCAAGCAAGAAAACATTTAGGCAACGTTTTACGCAACATAAGTTTTGAGTAGGTACCTCTTGTCTGTAAGACACTGCTGATAAAGGCTATCATACCAGGGTATGAGCTAGTTACAAAGAAAATGGACTTAAGAAAATATAATGTGATTATTTTATATAAATTTTTCCTTAACTGTATAATAACCTTTCTTAAGTAAATAAGATTTTATATGATTTTTAAACTTATCTAAAGGTAATTCTAGTACAGTACTTGGTATTTTATTATAATAGTGAATACCTTGCCCCAAGAAAGAGCCGAGAACCTTCTGTAACCTGAACAGGGGCATCATAAGTTTTGACTTATTTCTAGTACTGAAATTGTGTACGTCACTGTGTTTAGCGAATGAGTTAATATTGCAGCGCACAAACAAAATTGAGATGCAGCTGTAAGAACACCAACTTCTTTAAAAATATCTCTTAGAGAAGTTCGTGAGCTTAGTCTATAGATGGTTCTATTGCCCGTTTCTGTAAAATAAATATAGTTTCAACATCAGCCGCTGTTCCCCACAGTAGGGCGCCATATGACATGACACTGTGAACTAAAGTAAACCTTTTAGCAGTTTCAACGTCGGTTAACTGCCTAATTTTTCTAATGGCGTAAGCAGCAGAACTGAGTTTGCCGGCCAATTTCGATACATGAGGATTCCATTAAAGTTTTGAGTCAAGGGTTATCCCTAGAAAAACAGCCGAACCTACCAAATCTAATTTATCACTGTTTATCCTTAGATCAGTTTGTTCGGTCTTAACATTTGGTAGTGTAAAATACATTTGGGTTTTTTAGCATTTAACTGTAAATTATTAACAGTAAACCAACTGAGTACTTCTGAGAGAGCATTGTTAATATCGTCATAATTTTTCTTAGACCTAGTCACATTAAAAATGAGTGAAGTATCATATGCAAACAATACAATATCACAGAAGTTTTCTACAAAGAATGGAAGGTCATTAATATATATCAAAAGTAAGAAAGGGATTGACCCTTGTGGAACTCCCATTTTTACTTGAGAACCAGATGAGTTAGTTCCATTGACATAGACAGTTTGTGTTCTAGAACTGAGATAAGACTTTATCAAATCAAGCGCAAAACCTTTGAGACCATAGTAATTTAACTACATCACCAATGTCCGGTGCTCAACGCAATCGAAAGCCTTGGACAGGTCGCAAAAAACTCCAAGA
The DNA here is from genome assembly GCA_963921215.1 of Scoparia ambigualis. Taxonomy (NCBI): domain Eukaryota; kingdom Metazoa; phylum Arthropoda; class Insecta; order Lepidoptera; family Crambidae; genus Scoparia; species Scoparia ambigualis. The sequence goes on along the minus strand of OY992503.1, from coordinate 45,099,222 downwards.
GCGTTATGAGACTCCTCCCAGGCATCAAATATATGTTTTACTAGAGCAACACCTGCATCAGTAGTGGAACGACCCTTAGTAAAACCGACTTGCTTACTATGTAAAAGATTATTTAAAATAAAGTATTCCACTAACTGTTTGAGAATAATTTTTTCATAAATCTTACTTGCTGGTAGTATTGAAATTGGTCGATAGTTACTGGGGTCCTCTTTATTTCCCGTTTTCCCTTTTTTCGTCAACAAAAATAACTATATCATTATCCCAGTCAAAGTTGTAAAATTCTAAGCAAAAGCTAACTCTTGCCTCTTTATGATGTTCATATAATTGAATTTTTTTCGCAGGTCTGCTGCATTTCTTCGCGGCCTCTTTTAATCTTCTCCGGATAGTGTCCATGGAAACCTAAAACAAAGAAAAAAGTAAAGTAAATTCATTAAACTAAAGATTTTAACTACACAGTAAATATGTTAAATTTAAAAACTTAATCAGGAATCAGAGGACCAACTTTAGGATTGTGTGTGACTTTTTAGTGATTTCACCCAATTTATGTCAATGTTTCTTTTTTATTGTAGACATAAAATATACAACGGTCTCTAAAATTATATTTCTATTAAAAATGTAAAATATTTTATAGTTGGTTAAAAAGGCTGAATATGTATTCACATGAAATTTGGCACACAGTCTGTAACCTGGCTTAAAATAATAGGTATTGGAAACACTGATTGAATTATTTTACTGCATGTAGTTAATATTATAGGTAGTTAAATGTATCCAAAGCCAAATATTTGATAAAAATATATTCTTCGAATCATCCTACTATACAAACCATGTCTATACATAGTAATTCATCAATTTAATTTTTTAAACTTTTTTAAAAGATATATAGGTAGTAAACATGCAATTGGGACCCCCCAATTGATTATTATGATTATGCAATAAATAGCTGGCACTTCACAACTTTCCCAAATGTTGGAGGTTTTTTTTTTTTTTTGAAACTTTGATTTAAGAGGGTTTACGCATTTCGGTTTCCTATACAAATTTCCAAGCTGAAATATTTAAAAACCACTTAGCCAATTTTAATACAACTTTGCATGCTAAAGTAAAATTCAGGGATCTGAATAGTTTGTTAAAAACATTTTTAAAAAACATTTATTTAAGTGAGTTATTGCGATTTTAAACTTTCTAGAGTAGACTTTAAATCGTAATAACTCAGCTAAATGAACGTTTTTTAAAATGTTGTCAACAAACTATTTAGATCCCTGTGTTTTACTTTAGCATACAAAGTTTCATCAAAATTGGATTAATGGTTTTTAAAAACTTCGACTTGGAAGTTTGTATGGGAAACCGAAATGCGTAAACCCTCTTAACAATTCTAGTACTTACTTAATTGTTTTTGTTTAGAAAAATATACTTATTCAAACTTTATTTAAATCTAGCCATAGCTTCTGTTATAAAGATATTTAAAAAAAAATAATTCAACATTATCACCCTTATTACAAACCATGTTCAATATAACTTTACAGTCATAGTAAATAATAAATTGAATTCTTTACTTAATTTATTTGTAAAGATATTTAAAACGTGTTTAAAAGGATCTTAATAAATTATTAAGATTATGCAATGACTACTCATTGTCAAAAAGTCATTCTCAAGAAGTGCGAAGGCATTTGAGCTTATTATTTTAATAATTTAACTAAAACCTTCATCAAAAAATTCATCAAATACACATGCAGTAAGTGGTTTTTTGGTCAGCCAAGTCAATGGTAGAAAGAATAGCAAGTTAAATCCCACTTTTGTTTAATAGGTGTTAATTTCAATAGAGTTTAAACAAAGTAGGTAATTGTTATGATATACTCACGCTATAATTAGAAGAAGACACTCTTGGGGCTAAAAAACGGATCAGCAGAGTGTGAATCAACTATGGCCGCGTCCTCCTCAGACGTCGTGGCCCTCTCGTAGTGCTGACGGTGGTGAGCTTCTAGGGACCCAGACTTTTCCCATCGGCGAAGCCAAAAATATACCGTTTTTCGCTGAAAGAAAACGTCAATTAGGGTTTGTTTTAATACACCATTGGTAACACCTACTATCAAATAAAACAACAGCACAAGTTGGTGTTAGTTTGTTCGTCCCGTGTAAAAACATTGATTACCTTACAAAATTATAATTTTATGGCTAACTATTTCTCGTATTACTACACTTTACGGTTAAAGAAGAATGAAAAATCCGCATTCTCACAAAATCCGTTATGGCGGCTCCACATTAAGGCCTGTATTCACATTGATAAGTGCGACAGTGCAAGTGCAGGTGATTAGTTGCGAGTGATTAGTGCAGGATGTGTAGTGCGAGTAGTGTCCATTTTGTCAAGTGGCTGTGTTTAGTACGCACGCAAGAAGCGCACTTGCAATTGCAAGAAATAATGAAAGAAACTTTAGAACCCACGTATCACTTTACTATGCGGGCTACTTTAATTAACTATATTAACCACTCGTGCACGGCCCCGTGCACGGGCCGCTTTTATATAATTCATCCCTTAGTAAAATTTCTTCCTCTAATTTATCATGAAACTAAATAAAATATCATGATAACCTATTTAGAAAAAAGTTACGAGTTATGTTAACCGCCATTTTTGTTTACAAATAAACAGTAAAATTTCTTCCTCTAATAAAGCATGAAACTAAATAAAAAAGCAGAACCTATTTAGATGAAAGTTACGAGTTAAGTTAACCGCCATTTTTGTTTACAAATAAACATTAATCTAACACTCCTAAGCCGGGTCTCCTGCGGCACTGTTTTGTCTTTTCTAACACCTAACATCAAACATCTAACAAATCATATTTTGTAGTAGGTTAAATTACTCACCGTTACTCCAGTTTGGTCACATATATGTTTGACTCGCATCCACTTCGTCTTAGAGCAATTATTTGCTCTCTCTCCACCCTACTTAAAGTAGGTGCCATTTTTGTGTTTACCACAGACTTAGAGATGGTGTTTACAAAACGCGAGCGTCGCTGCCGTGACGTGTGACTGGACTGCCAGAAGAAAAATTCCGGCCCGGTGGCGGCCGCGCAGGGGGCGTGGCCAACCCCCGTGAATAATTACTATTGGCCGATAGTTTTTGACATATTCGCCTGTATTCGCCATTCGGGAATTTTGATAAACTAGAGAATTCCACCAATTAAATTGAAGACACTTTCTTTCTAACACTCCATACCGCAACGTAGTTATAGATATGTATAATGGATAGCGTGATGTGCTGCCGTGTGTACTATTCGCACTAGTGGGACTCGGCTTTGCGGTGTGGATGTGGACGCGATGCAGATCGCGCCCCGAAGAAGCGGCAGCAGCAGCAGCGGTTCCCGCCCCTGGCGCCGCGCCCGCGGTGGCAGCTCCTGGCACCAGTGCTCCGTACGTTGATAATTATAGTGTAGTGAATGAGTGTACGAAAATAGTGCGCGAGTGTCGTTCAAAAATAAAAGCACGTCGTCTACCGTGCAAAGTGCGCGAGTGTTAGTGAAGGACGTCGGGTCGTCCCCTATCGTACCTAGACCAGTGTTTACAGTTCCGGATGAAATTAAAAACTCTTCATTATATTAAAATAGTATAAAACCTTTTTGTTACAAATCATCTTGTTAATTCATCAGGGAAACTAACACTTTAACTCATACTAGCTATAATAAAATGTTGTATCATCCTTGTAAGCATATCAACCATGCATTATCTACTACCTAATCCTTATTTTCTCGCCCGGGAAGATGTACGAGCAAGCGCGTACATTGTCTCATCAGCATTTAGTTAATTGACCTACATTAATTTAGCAGCAATTTTACATATTAATTCTAGTTCGCAATCAGCAAGCAATCAAGTCACGCGTACTCATAGCATTTTCATCCATTCATAGTTATTTTATAGTTTTATTTAAATATACAGTTGTTTCATATCAGTTATCAGTTTATCATTTCTATCAGTATCTCAGTTCTTAGTTCGACCCCGAACACTGCGATGATGACATCCTCGAGCGAGCCAGGCAGTTAAGGCAGCGGGTGTCTTCGGTTGAGACCGCCATGGTGGTGTTGTCGGAGACTGCTCCAACGTCCAACAAAAAGGTATGGTCGGCATACGAGGATGATTTCGACCAAATCATGGAGATTAATGATAATGTCGTCCAGGTGGCCTGCGACATTAAAAAGCGACGGATAGAGGATCTCCAGCCATCCACGCCGCCACCAATGGGAGGGCCCAGGATACCTGATAGGCTTCCTACCCATCAGTTAGGAAGTTTGGGTGGCGAAGTGGAAGAAGGGTCATTGGTAGACGCACACGCGCGCCAATTGTTGTCGCTACCTAAGGTAGCCAATCGGGCGGACTTAACGACGCAGCTGTTGACGCCAGTCACAGTTGCGTGTACCGCGTTGCGAAATTTAGGGTTGCCAGTAGCCGAGTGTTCGCTGCTACTGGTACACATTGTGTTGGACAAGATGCCAACGGACGTTCGTTCCCGGTTTGAGCGGGAAACGGCAGAGAAAGGGGGGGCTACTCTGCCGGGATTGGATGAACTTCTAAAGTTCCTCGGCGATGAGGCGGGAGTCGTAGCGACCTCCCAGCCTGACCTGCCGCCATCAGAGTCGCAGGCTTCAATGGGACGCCAGGCGAATCCCACTGTACAGCTGCAGCCAGGACACACTACGTCGCGGCGGGCGGCGCTGACTGCAGCGGCCGGCATGGACCCGGCTTGTACACAGTGTGGCCAAACGGGTCACACTACGACGCGGTGCCAGGACCGACGAGGGCTGCGTGTAATGACGAGGCGGCGTATAGCAAGGCGCAGCGGCCTTTGCTTTGGCTATAGGCCTCAACGCCGCAGTGCATTTGGTGGACCACTCCATTTATCATTGTTGTGTGTCAACAGATCGGAAACGGCTTCACCGACCACTCAACAGCGGTGGCAGCATTACACGGGCAGGGGTACTCCAGCGCGGAGCACACACCTACCAGCGGACTGGAGGCCCAGTCATGCGCGAGGCGCGCCCCCACACCGGAAGGTGAACCATGCGCAGGCGCGCAAACCCGCGCCTGCAGTTTACCATGCCGCCGGCCCGAGTGCGATTTGGGTATCCCACGGGCGGGGCCCCGACGGTGTCACGAAGGAGGGACCCCTCCCTGCAACTAGCTCTGTGCGCGCCAGCGTGCAGCCGCGATCGAGCTATGCCGCAGCGGTTATAGTACCACCCGCGGTATCACACGGGCGGGGGCCTTCTTTGAGAATGGGGGACCCGGGCAGGCCATAGCTAGCCTGCCCCCCCCCCCCCCCTTTGCGAGAGCAAAACCACGGACGGTTTTGCTAACTACTACGGCCGCCGCGTATGAAAGATTTTAAAGAAATCTTAGATTTGAAATTTTAATTTTGTGCGACATTGTTTGGTGGCATGTTTAGCGGGAGTTTGACGGGGCTAACACAAGTCACCTTCTCCTCGGTACATGCATCTGTGTGAGAATGTCAATTTCGGAAACGGTAAAGAAATTCGCCCGCAGGGATAACGGCACAGACATTGGTCTAGATCGGGCAGACCCACACTTTGTCACCTGCCCAATTGACCTACTCTTGGGCTCGGGTGTACTAGGACGGGTCCTACTAGGCACCCAGATAGGTATGGGTCGCGCTACACTGCTGGCAGTGCCAACTATTTTGGTCTTGTTTCTATTATGTACACAGTTTGACGACTCGACTCCGCATAGTCTAGAGTCATTGCGTTTGTGTACCATTTCCATAACTATGCACAAGTTTGGGAAATTGAGAAACCTCCCATGGTCTAGATGGTAGCCCATGCCCATGAGGATTGTGAAGCCTTTCAATAGGCCAGTACGTCACGGTTGACGTCTGTTGGATGTGTTGCTAGGTAACGTAATTTGTAATTTTGAATATTGTTTGTCCAAAGAGCTTTATTTGTGTAGTGCTCTTTCGGTGTTTGTTTTGTCACAGTGGACGTCTTCACCCGTGCAGCCGCAGACGGGGGGTCTGCCTTCGGACCGAGTCGCTCAGTCTCGTCCGTTTTTGGGGGTTTCACGCAACGGGTTCTGCTGGACGTTTCTCGGTAAAACCGACCAACTGCGCAACGCTCGGGTTGTAGGTAAATTTTTTGTGTTATTTTTGTGCCTGGCTACTAAGGCCGTCCTCTTGGGAGTTTCTTCGTTGTCCACGGAGGCTTTCGTCGTCGCGTTGGATCGTTTCGTGTCGCGTAAGGGTCTACCTTCACTTATTCGCTCCGACAATGGCACAAAATGGCAAGGGCACGGGTGTATTTAACTGATGTTTGTAAATTTTTAGAAAATAAGCTTTGGTAAATAGGATAATTTAATATTATTTTAATTTGGCTAATTAGACTTAGTATGTTGTTGAAGGAGAATAACTTGCTCTCCTTGCTTGTAGCTAGGGCAGCATTGTAAAGTTGTTAGTTGGCGAGCATGGGACTGCGGTTCGATTCCGTGATGAGCCACAGCAGTTGTCTCTCCTTGCCCGATGGATTGAGCTAACGATCGGAGCCTTCCGATCGGGGCAGGGGTCTGTTCGGAACAAAATGGCCACTTACGGCTGGCAACCTTTTGTGTTAGTTTTAATTTGTATTTGACAGACGACTGTCAGTGTCAGTGTGACACACTCACATTGGAGTTAGGTTAAGTTTTATTCGCGGGGTCGCGTGGAGATTATTGACCTTTTTGGTGTAATTTGGTATGTGGGGCACATTGTTTTGATTCCGGGGTGCCCGTAACAACCAGTGAAACAGTGTTCATAAATTAGTACCAGGGCGGGCTGGTTAAAATCAGTGATTGTTTGGTCGACACGCACACGTGGCGTACAATTGAACGGTGCAAGTGGTATGTATTTGTCTGGGTTCAGCGCTGAGGGGTAGACGGGACGCCTAGGGCCTTTCCATACCACAGCAGCAGCCAGAGACAGTCGCCAGGGAGGCGAGCTACCACCACCACCACAGCAGCCCGAAGACAGCCGGCGCGGCGGACTGCAGCCGAGCTGAAGACGAACGAGACCGTAAGGGTGTGGCACACCGTCTGCTAGTATGTAAGTCGATTTAGTTTAATTATAATTTCAGTTTAGTTAGTATATCTTTAAGTCGAGAGGGTGCGGTCCCGGTCTACAGGACCTCGGAACCAGGCCTTCTCTGGTAGCAGAGTTGATGTAGACTCTCTATATCAAACAAATTCTTTCACCAAACTTCATTAGGCATCAAGTAAGTACCTACCTATTCTTTATTATATTTGGTTTCTCATATTAAGGAATTAACTTAAATCAAAATGTATAATAGTATATTCTATCAGAATTTAGGAAGAGCTAGGTCTAAACTTAAGGATATATATTTGAATATATTAATCAGCGATTATGATATTGTCTGCTTGACAGAAACTAACTTTGATGGCAGTGTCTATGATCAATAGATCGCCGATACATTGTGTTTAGGAGGGACCGTGAAAGTTCACAGTCCACTAAGCAGAGCGAGGGTGCTTTCTGCTACTTGGGGATTTTAATACTGCTAATATTACGTGGATAAAACATGACAAGTTCAATGCTCTAGCCCTACGAATCCCCAGGATCGTAAGGCTAATTTATTAATAGAAACTAAAAAAAATTGTAATTTAATCCAATTTAATACAATTCCTAACGAAAATAACCGTTATCTGGATCTGGTGTTCGCTACCCTCCCAGCTTCTTCTATAACTGCATCTAATACCGATACTTTATGCCGAGTTGACCGCCACCATCTTGCCTATAGCGTTGAAATTTCTAACTTAAAAAAAGATAAACCCATTAAACCTAAAAATAACAAACGCTTCAATTTTAACAGGTGTGATTACCAGAACCGTAAATCCGATTTGAGTTGTCTTGATTAGGCAAAGCTACTGTCTTCCAATGATGTGAACGAATGTGTTGATGTATTTTATTCCAAAATCAATAAACTTATAGCTAATCATACACCCATGGTTAAACGCACGTCTTCTAAATATCCAATTTGGTACAGTGAAGCACTAATACACTGTATCAGGGATAAAAATAAGTATCACAAACGCTACAAAAAGTTCGGTAACCCACGAGACTACGACAATTTCTCGTTGCTCCGTGCCAGGTGCAAAGCACTTATCGCAGAATGCCATAATAAATAATAATAAAAAATATACTTTTTTGTCCGCGGTTGAGGAATCAATAGAGGATGACCCAAAGGTGTTCTGGCGATATGTAAATGGTAGAAAGGGAAGGGTCATAATGCCACACAAAATGACCTATAATGGAAAAGCATCATCCGACGGTCAAGGCATATGTGAATTGTTTTCGGAATACTTTGGATCGGTATTTGACAAATGCTCCTCAGCTGTGTCAACTGAATCTCTGAACCTTCCTGCTATTTTCAACTTTACTCTTTACAGTATCAATTTTACACAACAGGAAATTGCTTCCAAAATAAAACACTTGGATGCACGTAAGGGTGCAGGACCTGACCACATCCGGACGAAATTCCTAAAGTGCTGCTCCGATGAGCTGTCTTTGCCACTAACCATTTTATTAAATAAGTCGATTGCGACTGGGGTATTTCCGGCCCGATGGAAGATGGCAAGTATTGTCCCTATTCATAAGACAGGAGACAGATCTTCCTGTTCTAACTACCGGCTAATAAGCATCCTTTCATGTATAGGAAAGCTTTTTGAATTCTTACTATACAGTTCCCTATATAATCACCTGAACAAGTACATCTCTATTAGACAACATGGATTTGTTAGAAAAAGGAGTACTTTAAGCAATCTTTTAGAGTTCAAGAACTATCTGTGTCACGTATTTGCTTCTGGAGGTCAGGCTGATGCTATATATTTAGATTTTAGTAAAGAGTTTGACAAAGTTAACCACTCCATTCTCTGTCATAAGCTCTCGTACTACGGAATACATGGTTGTTTGTTGAGATGGATAATATCTTACTTGAATAATCGAACTCAGCTTGTCTCGGTGAAAGGTTATTCCTCCTCTCCCATGCCTGTGTCTTCTGGTGTTCCGCAAGGTTCACACTTGGAGCCACGCCTATTTGTGATCTTTATCAACGACTTAGTCGATCGTCTATCATGTCCTTCTCTCTTGTATGCCGATGATCTAAAAATCTACACTAATGTCAGGGGCATAACACAGTGCATAGCGCTTCAAAATGATCTTAAGACTATGTCAGACTGGTGTTCTTTTAATAAAATGAGTCTCAACATCAGTAAGAGCTGCGTTATTTCTTTTACGAGAAAGAAGAACCGAGTAGTTCACCAATATTACATCCGGAGCGAGATATTGACCAGAAAAGAGATCGTTAAGGACTTGGGTGTATTTTTCGATGAACATCTTACCTTTCGTCCTCATTATGATCATATCCTGAAGAAAAGTCGTAAACTTTTAGGATTCATAATAAGGACAACCAAAGATTTTAAGAAGCCTCGCAGTATTCTATGCCTATTTTTCAGTTTGGTAAGAAGCGTCCTGGAGTACTGCTGCCCTGTCTGGTCCCCATTTTACAGTGTACATGTGGATAACATAGAGAAATTGCAGAGGAGGTGTTTGAAGTACATGGCACGGAAGTATTATCCTGGTCGTTCACTTGAGGACTACAATGACAGACTATTAAAGTTTGGTCTGATCACTTTGAATTCTCGTCGCGTAAGATATGATTTGTAATGTCTCCACAAAAAAGTTTACTCAACTATCGATGCCCCGGATTTGCTCTCTTCGCTCAACTTGAACACCCGGTATAAATCGCGTCACCCAAACACGTTCACAATACAAGTGTATAAAAACAATAATTCATTTTACAACCCCGTAGTAAGAATGTGCCGGACATATAATGATGCAATTCGTGGTGGCAGATGCATAGATGTATTCAACTCCAGTTTCTCCCAATATAAGAAGTCTGTATCAGATATCTTTATCTCAGGGGTATCCTCGACTCCTGTAGATAGTGTTGTTCCTAAGTTAGCATATGATCAAGGCCTTCAAATTAACTCTGCTTAGTGGCTATTGTTTTTGTTTATTTTTCATTTACTGCTTTTAATGTTATTCTAATTTATTAATTTTGATATTTGTTCTGAATGTTAATTATTTAATGGTTTTAATTGATTATTTTTGGTATTTATTTTGAATGTTAATCTATTGAATTTTATTGTTTCAATTGATTCTTTCTGTTCTATTGTTTGTAATTGCTTTTTTGTAATTGTTTTACTTTAACGTAGCATAATTGGTAGTACTCAAATGAAGATCGACTCGAATTGAGAAGCAATGGCTATGTTTAATGATGATACGATGTAAATTACTTAAATATAGAGTTATTTATATTCCAAGTTACATGGTTTTTATTTTATCCTGGTTTTTCAATACTGCCCCTAGGGGTTTCAGATGTGAATCGCAAAAAGGGCAGGGCAAAAAAATGGAAATTTCTATTTATAAAATAGAATACAACTTGATTTATAACACCATATCATAAATATAATTTAATACCTAAAAAGTATTCGAAGGTTCTCCCTCTCCCCTACGGAAATACCCGTTTATCTACTTTTCCAAATCTAACAATTATTAACCGATTTTCAAAAATCTTTCTCCATTTTGTAGCTAAACTAATACCCTTTTTTATTTTATTCTTAAGTCTGTTTTTCCCGATATATTTACAAAAAAGTAAACAAACACCCCCCAAAAAACACTATTTTTTTACATTTTACAAAATTCCAAATATACACTCGGCGTCAAAAAAATCGCACCTCTTAGAAAATCACTTTCAAATGTCATTTACTCTTGATATGCACATGCAGTCGCATTAATTATGATTTTATTTACAAGGTTATTTAATTAACTTAATAAAAAACATTACTTTTCATTATCAAATAAAACCTAATGCAACAAATAAAGTGTCACAAAAATTCGATGCAAATTTTGCTACCCGTGAGAGTTGCTAGTTGCGCTTCCTTTGTGGGTATAAAACGGTCAACACGGGTTCAATGTGGGTCATTCGCTATTCAACCGTTGAAGAGGACACACGCACAGATTTTGATGGATACCACAGCTGATAAAGCCGCTCAAGTGGTTGCACTACTGCAATCAGGGGTGCGGCAGTGTGATGTCGCCCGGCAACTGAACCTGAGCCGTTATTCCGTTCGAAGAGTGTACCAGCGCTTCATAGAGACCGGTGGCTATATCCGCAGACACGGTTCGGGTAGACGTCGCTGCACTTCGGAAAGAGACGACCGGTTCGTTGTGTCGAACTCTTTGAGAAATCGTTTCTCCAACGCTGTTGAGTTGCAACAGCAGCTCCAGGCAGTTCGCAGACGCACCGTAAGCGTATCTACGGTTAGAAGAAGATTGAAGGAGAAGAAGATAGCGGCCCACAGAGCTGCTACGGGTCCAAAATTGACTGCAGCGCATCGGCGAGCCCGCTTGCAGTTTGCTCGTGACCACGTCGATTGGACCCTTGAGCAGTGGAGAGCTGTTCTCTTCTCAGACGAGACGCGAGTGTGTCTTTTCTGCAACGACCGACGGAGAAGAGTATACCGGAGGCAGGGTGAACGTTTCGCCCAAGCCTGCATCCAGGAGACGGTGGAATATGGTGGCGGATCCTGCATGTTCTGGGGCGGTATGTCTGCTGCCGGCAAAACCGACCTTGTCTGCGTCTCCCGGACTGGAGGTGCTCGCGGACAAGGGTCGCTGACTGCTCGCCGCTATGTCACTGAGGTCCTGGAAGTGCATGTGGTCCCCTTTGCCGAATCTTTTGGCGAGGGGTTCACATTAATGCACGACAACGCTCGCGCTCACACTGCAGGCATCGTGAGCGACTTCTTGCAGAGGTCCCAAATCTCTGTGATGCAGTGGCCAGCGCGAAGTCCGGATCTGAATCCTATAGAGCACCTCTGGGACCATCTTAAACGTAAGGTTCGATCTCGGGATCCAGTTCCTTCGACTCTACAGGAGCTCCAAGACGCGGTGATTGAAGAATGGGGGCTTATCCCTCAAGAAGAGCTCCTGAAGTTGGTGAGGGACCGTATGGAAGCCGTGATCAGGGCAAGGGGGGGTAACACTAGATTTTAAGTTAATTTTAAGACACTTTTTGTACATTTTTCTTTGTAAATTATCTGTTGTTAATTAGGACTTAATTAAGGATTTTTATTATTTTATTAATTTTAATGTTGTTTGTATAATTATAATTAAACAGAAAGTTAAATTTTGTTTTTTTTTTGTTTTTTGATACTCCTTTTTGTTACCTTTCTAATGATACCCAACACTATCCTCTACATAAGGTTTAAGAATTTTTAAAGATGATTTTTAAAAGGTGCGATTTTTTTGACGCCGAGGTAGTTATCAAATATTCCCATTTTCAAAATTCAAACGCTCACACGTGTCTCATTAAATTCCTCAAATCTTGGTACTATTCCCATGTCGAGCCTCTCAAAATCCTCGCATTCCTCATTTTCATGTACTTATCTTAACCGTGTCTGGTAGCGTTGAAAGAATACTACTACCCTCACTCTTTCTTTGGATGTCGTTTAAGACGACTAACGCACTTAAGACTGCACATGCATCCAACAGCATGCTCACCCGGCCCACCATCATCTGTGACGCTGAGCACATGTGCAGTCGCTATTTGGTGAAAAGTGGACTATGGTAGAGGACTGCTTTTTCTGTCCTCATTGCCTAGTCTCTGACTAACCCTTCGGGGATAATAGTCGCGATTATATGTATGTATTAAATGTATTATCATGTAAGTACTGTGTAATAAAAAGAATAATAATAAATATTAATTTATTCAGATTACTTGATCCTAATCTTAGTAACAGAATTCTTACATCTAATGTTAAAGGTCTCCTCCATTTCCTTCCAGTTCTCTCTCTACTAATTTCCGTGGAAGGCATCGTGGTCGCCGCGCCACCGTTTCCGAGGACGGCCTCGACGCCGACGTCGGTCGTTGGGTGCCCAATGCGTGCTGACGTTTGCCCACCTCTGGGCTCATTATGACCACGTGACCAGCCTAGTCCCACTTGAGCTTTGCGGATTTGTGTCCAATATCGACAACACCTGTCATGGAACGCAGTGTGGTGAACCGATCTTCTTGACATATCTTGGCACGAGAATTTTGTGATTCGGTTTGTGACACCGGTTAGGATGGGCAAGATACACAATGTCGAAGAGTCGAGAGAGATTTCACTATAAATTACCTAACTACAAAAAATAATTTGTTCCGTATTTGTGTTTATTGGAGCGGTGATCCAGTGCCTCGCCAGTGCGCCGTCTCACCTTCCCACTAAAACCTCGGCAGTCCCAACAGTTGGAACTGCCGGGCATTTTGTTCTTGGTTAATGGAGTAAACATTGATATTCTATATCTGCACCGATGGTGTATGCGCGATGTAGGTATGTGCAGTGTGCGCGAGGCTAATGAAGATAATCGCGATGCCAAATTGCAACAGTTATTGCGGAGCTAACGACCGCTGCACGTTTTAGTAATATGCGCATTTGGCTTAGTTATTAATTACCCTGCTGTGTACCCACGTTTGTAAAGTCGGTAGTGGGGTTAAGCCATGCAATTAAAGTTTCCGTTTCTTTAATGCAAGCCCTTGGCTTAGTCCCTCTAATGTTTTTCGTTATTTTAAGCAAAGAGGTAGTTAATAGGATACGGGTCGGTGGCTGTAAACGTATTTATTTCATATTAAAATATCAATCGCGATTGTTAGCTCAAACTTCTGAACTCGACATATTCGTTTTTTGGCCGCCCACCAGCTGAAAGCTGCTTAATTTTAAGCAAAGCATTTAATAAGATGCTACTAACGTACCACATATTAAGATAGCAATCAGGACTCAAACGTTCTGAAAACTGGAATCTGCTTAATTAGCACGACCGCAATCCAAAGGCTCGTATAAGTATATAACTAGAACTGCAATAGGTATGCAAATTCGCCTTGAAGAATGGCCAGCGCTGTGGCTGGCACTGTGGCCGGCGCGGGCGGGTACGTATCTTAATGTATGAAATTAAAATATATAAGTTTACAATGCATAAGTTCAAAGTACCTGAAATTAAAAAATATAATGGTTAGAACAACTAATAACCAAAATCGATAAAGTTCATAATCCATAATCGTCTAAATATATACAATCAAAAACCCTAACTTCACAATACCTAAACTTGAAATATCTAATAATATAATCCCTAATGGTAAGTTGAAAAAATGATTGAGGATACTAGCTGCCCTACTCCAGTAGGTCACGTGATAGGTTAGAAATTTAAGACAATCGCGAAGCGCAGCGTAGCGATTGTCTTGACTTTCAAGGTTATTTTTTTTATTAGACAACAGAATACAAAAGTTATTAAAACTCTTTCTGTTGTCTAATAAAAAATAGGACGATCGATTGTCTTACATTTCTAACCTATCACGTGACCTTCAGGAGTAGGGCAGCTAGTGTATTGCTAGAAATTCATAGGTAAAATAAATATATAGGTATATATTGGGATAGTTATGAATTTCAAACTTAGACTAGTTGATTACCTATTATCTATTGTAAGCAGTATATATTTTAATTATTATAGATTTTAAACTTTATGTATTGTCAGTTTATGCATTTAAATCTTATGCCATTTAAGGAGCTGCCGGTGTCGCCGGCGGCGGCGGCGGGCGGCGCGGTGGGCGGCGGTGGCGCGGCGGGGCGGCGGCGGGCGGCGCGGCTCGGGCGCCACGCAGTACCACTTGGACGCGCGAGATCTGCGCCTCCAACGCGCGGCCCTCCCTCCAACGTCACCAGGTTCTTAGTTGGTCTACCAACTGTGCAGCCGTTGCTGTCGCTATCGTATTGGCCGAACATAGCCATTTAAAGAAATGCCAAACCTCTGAGTCGGATGCTGTTTGAACCATCTTTTAAAGATGATTGAGGCCTATGATGATGTATAGTACAAGTACTTACATATTATCATATGAGCTCAGCTGTCGCAATGCCAGACACAATAGAATTTCAATTGTTAGCAACCTCTGAGTCTCCGTGACAGACAAGGGGATATGCAGCTTTTATAACAAACTATAAATTAAGGTACCTACCTATTATTATAAAAATGATTTAATTTTGTACGTACGCCACGCCAAGGTCAGGGCAAGTGGAATGCAGTCTTTATAGTCCAGCAAACTCGATAATTTGTGAATGATAATCTTATTTCTTTTTCATAACTTCACTGTTCATAAGATTTTTAATAATGGTTTCGAAAAAAGTTTACAAGTTTCATTTGATGATTATTAAAATTAATTTCTCATTAAAAATTAATAGGTTTCGGCGTGTCGGCTCGACTGCGACGCGTCGTTCCGCCGCGGATGGTGTGAAGCGTCATAGAAAAAGTTTTGATTGACTGTCATTAGCTTTGTTCGGGAACTTGGCGCCGTGGATTAAACGAATGACAAGAACATTAACTAATTAAAGCGAAGTTTTTGTTCCGCGAGGATAATGTCACTCGACTAGCCGCGAGCCGCGCGCCGCCGCCGCCGGCGCCGCCCACCGCGAGTGCGGGCGGTGTTGTGTGAGTCGGTGAGCCAAGGTAATAAAGTGAAACATAAAGTATGGAGTAAGTACATTACAAGTTGCGACTAGGACAAATGTGAGTAAATTAATGCATCAATTATTTAAAAACTTAAAAAATTCTATTGTTCAAAAGAATAAAAGGAAAGGTAAGTATGGAAAAGGTCTTCAGAATGCAAAAAAGATGCATCCGAGTAATAAATGGAGCTTGGTTTTTGGATCTTACCTTAGTGGGGCCTGCAAAGGTTTTTTTTTATAGCAGAAGGAGGCAAACGAGCAAGCGGGTCACCTGATGGAAAGTAATCACCGCCGCCCATGGACGGGTGTGCAAAACCAGAGGAATCGCAGACGCGTTGCCGGCCTTTAAGGAAGGAATAGGCTCGTTTCTTGAAGATCCCTAAGTCGTAACGGTCCGGAAATACCGCCGCCGAGAGCTGGTTCCACAACACTGTTTAAATTTTAATAAATAATTAATTAATACTATGTAATAATAATAATATGGAAGTAGTAAATGTAAATTTTAATATAATTATAATAATTATATATAATAAACATTGATGTAATTTCAAAATAACTATGTAATATTTGCACGCCTGCATGCAGGCTGAATACATTGTCTTGAATTTATTTTTAAGAACTTTATTCTATGTATGTATTCTAGCAAATAAACAATTGATTTGATTTAATTTGATTTATGCATTTATCTAATTTTTTCGAAATCGAATCGACCAGGGTTTGCAATGGAACTGTTGATGCGAGAGGCACCAACATGCGACGTAGTTAAAGGGAAAGGCGGGAAGGGGCTTACCGGGGGTCCGTGGTCCAGGCACGGTCACGAGCTGAACGTGCCGCGGATGGCGCTGGCGGAGCGGGCGCTGTAGCGGTCTTCGTTGGTGAGGGCGGTCGCACACACACACTTATCACTGGTGTTCGTTAGGCGTTAGGGGCGAGCTGGTAGCACTAGCTCTGTCACTGTACACTTCACATCGGGGCTTCGGGGCTGAGTTCAACATTGATGTTACTGTGCGGCTCTGCAAAATTAATTGTAAAAGTACTGTGAAAAGTGTCTTATTAGTCAAGTGTTATATACTGGCACAAAAGATCTGGGCTAAAGAATAGTGAATACAGTTTGCATAAAGACGTTGAATCTCTCGTCGTAATCATCGTGTGAAGTGCAAGGATTTTCGTGCGCCAGTGACAGTTCAGTTTTCAAATCATTGCACAGTCGATTACTCAGCCGCCCGACGATTTTAGTGAGTGACTTTCGTCCTTATTATTAGTGTGCATGCACTCAAAACTATCTGGCTGTGTTTCGCACGGGTCAATATTTAAGTGACACGTACCTACCGTCGTTGAAAATAATAGTACTACTCGGGCGCTGCTTTTGAATGCTCTAAGGGCGCTGCCGATTAAGAGGCCTATTTCATCTCAAATGTGATTTTTGCGTAAAATGCTCATTTTTGCATTTTGTAGTAACTTTGCAGTTGTATTTATCGTTTTTATCGAAATAGGATAATAAATTCATGCATATTATTACTAATCTCCACTCTGCGAGCATAAGTTAAGTTCAAACGGACGGCGCATCGCATTTTGTAGTAATTTTGCAGTTGTATTTATCGTTTTTATCGAAATAGGATAATAAATTCACCATAAAATCTTTATTCCTCATGAAGTAACAATTATTTTGGTATAAAGGTATAAATTTTGCTCAATAATATTATCATAGATAGGAGAAATTAACAGTTAACTTAAAGCAATTTTCGAAGTTTTTTTGTTTAGAATAAGATTTTTTTCTATATAAAATCAATGATATCTAAAAATTCCGCGGCCGCTACGCACTATACGACTAAAAAGAGATAACTTTTTATTTTTTTATTTCAATGTTTCGAACAGTAGTTCAATCGATGAGCTCAAAAAAGTGCCTTCGCGCATTTTATGAAAGTCTTTCTCTGCAATTTTGGGTTTAATTAAAAAGTTAAGCAAAATTTACAAAATGCGAGGCCGCTACGCACTATGCCAATAGCTATTCTACACTATTCAATAAGTCAAAACTGTTAATGTGTGATCTCCAACTTCGAGGAGCAATACAGCACTTATGAAAGCGCTTTGGACCGCATCACAGAGCTGGAAAGGGACCTCAGTGCGGACAAACATCATTTCTCAACTCGTTGAGACGCAGCAGCAACATGAAGTAGAACATACTCAATCTTTGTTCGAGGAGCTTAATGCTATAGTTAGTTAGTTATAATGTGTAGTAACAATACTAACAGATTGAAATTCACTAGTTTTAACTGTAAGTATCTACCTACAACAATGCATAATGTGCAAAAACTGAGTAGCTGGGCAGATATTATTGCTCTTCAGGAGACATGGTTGCTGCCCCATGACACTCTTAGTACAATTAGTGATGATTTTGAATATACCTACTGGGAAATTGGCTGTGGATACTTCGGCTGGTTTACTAGTAGGTAGCCATTCTCTGGAGAAAGGGTGTATTTGAATCTTTTTTTTTATACTAAGCCCGGCAAATGACCCCACTCCACCTGATGTTAAGTGGAAATGAGGTCCAGGCGCGAGGACAACTGGTGCAGCGTAAGAGACGTAGCATCAGTCATCCTCACTCTGCCGGCCCACAAAGTGCTTCTATACGCCTCGTTTGAAGGACCCTATGTCATAGGTAGGAGGGAATACGTGTGCTGGTAGACTATTTCATCTTTTGGAAGTCCGGCAAAGAAACGAGTCACCAAATTTCTTTGTGCGTGATGGAATGTTAGAGACTGTAAATTGGTGACTCCGGAGAGCAGCACGCGTACTCCTATGGAGGAAGGGAGAAGGAGGGATGAGGTCAAAGAGTTCTTCAGAGCACTCGCCATGGTATAAACGGTAAAAGTCGCTGAGTGACGCAATATCTCTACGCAATTGCAAAGGCTCGAGAGTTTTAGTGACCTCTGCATTGCCGATAATGCGCACAGCGCGGCGCTGCAATCTGTCCAAGGCATCGAGAAGGTACTTTGCGGAGCCGTCCCAAAGGTGAGAGCAATACTCCACGCAAGACCGCACCTGTGTCTTGTATAATAGACACAACTGATCAGGCGTGAAGAATCGCCGCACCTTGTTCAGGACACCGAGTTTACGTGAGGCATTTTTAATCACGGTTTCGATGTAATCCTTTTGGTTCAGATCGCAGCGGATATCCATACCGAGCATGTTAATACTGCTCTGCAGGCCTAGAGATGTACCCTGAAGAGAGGGAAGGGGAAGGAATGGCGACTTTTTCGCTGTGAACGCGCACACCTGTGTTTTCTTGGCATTGAACTCCACCAGATTATCGGAGCCCCATTTAGAAATGAGGTCCAACACCCGATCGAGCTCAATGACAAGATTTGCTCGCTTCATTTCGGTGTCTACCCGCCCAGCCGTTGGGTGCCCGTTATATCCCCCATGCACTGTGCTATCATCTGCTTAGCAATGAATGTTTCCAAGAGGAAGTATGTCATTGATATGCAGAAGGAACAGCGTGGGGGATAGAACGGAGCCTTGAGGAACACTAGCGTTCACTGACATGAACCGCGAAGCACATCCATCCGAAAGGACACGGATTCTACGCTAATGCAGGAAGCTGGCAATCCAGGTACAGAACTGAGCGGGCAAACCGTATGCCGGGAGCTTGGAGAGAAGAGCTTTGTGCCAGACCCGATCAAAAGCCTTGGCTATGTCAAGGCTAACTGCCAGTGACTCGCCACGCTTGTCAATAGCCTCACCCCAGAGATGTGTGACGTACGCTAGAAGATCACCCGGTGACCGTTTTGGCCGAAACCCATATTGACGATCGTGAATTAGGGAGTGATCTTCTAGGTATCGAATAAGCTGTTTGTTCAATATTCGTTCTAGGATCTTACACAACACTGAAGTTACGGCTATAGGGCGGTAATTAGTCGGATCTGACCGATCTCCTTTTTTAGGGATCGGTTGCACATTAGCTTCTCTCCAAGATTCCGGCACACAACCCGAAGAGAGCGAGAGACGGTACAGACGTGTTAACACAGGGGACAACTCCACTGCACGTATTTTCAGAACTATTGCTGGGATGCCATCAGGACCGTTAGCTTTCCGGACATCGAATGACTGCAGCTCCGCACGGACATCACACTGCCTGATTTTAATATCAGACATTGTGTGGCCACAGTGAGGAATTGAGGGTGGCTGTGCATCACAGTCATCGATCCGGGAGTTAGCCGCAAAGAGTTTGGCCAGGAGATCGACCTTTTCCTGCGGCTTGTGAGCTAAAGTTCCGTCAAGACATCTCAGTGGTGGCAGCGAGGGTTGGCAGAAGTTGGATTGCACGGCTTTGGCCAGACGCCAGTAGCTACGGCTGCCCGTAGGATGCGTCAGGAGTTCTTGGCCTACTCGTGCAACGCGCTGGGCATCCGCTCTAATGTAGGCCCTCTTACACGACTTGGTGGCATTATTATAGGCTGCTTTTAGCGAACGAGTTTCGGGAGCCCCATGAGCTTTACCTCTGATCTAAGCGCGGTATGCCGTCTGTTTGCTCTCAACAGCGCTGGTACACTCGCGATTGAACCAGCGGTTGCGTCTGCCTTTGCTGATGACATAGGAGTGTGGAATATAGTATTCCATTATTCCTAATACTATCTCATCAGCAACGGCAGTGGCGCTAGCGGTCGGGTCCTTCCCACTAAAGCAGCGCTGCCTCCAAGGGACGGATGCAAAATACTCCCGCATCCCGTCCCAGTCTGCCGACGCGTAGTGCCAAATCTGGCGTTTCGAAACCGCTGTTGGCGGGCGCAATGCCAAGGGTACTGTGCTGGATATCAAGCAGTGATCCGAGGAACCTAAAGGAGCTCGAATCTCCACCCGGTATCCAGCTGGGCGACTCGTCAGCAGAAGGTCGAGTAAGGAGGGCGCATGGCCAACTATGTCTGGGATCCTGGTGGGATGGTTCACCAGTTGCGTCAGGTCATGCGTGAGAACGAATGCGTGGGCAGTTCTACCAGCATGGCCTGTTTTGGAGGAACCTAACCACAACTCATGGTGGGCGTTGAAGTCCCCCAAAAACACCAGTTCCGCCGATGGAAACCGCTCCTGCGCATCATCTGCTACCCGACTAAGATGTTCAATTAGTCGAGTTGTCTCCATGTCGCCGTTATGGGATCGGTAGACGCAGACGTAGACACGGCAATGAGAGCCTAAGTCGACGTGTACCACTAGGAGGGAGAAGGAAGGGTCCTCCAGACAGCGCAGACGGCGACAGCAAACATCCGCCCGAACGAATAAGCAAACTCCGGCTTTGGTTTTGAAGGATTCTTCAAGCACAAAGCCGGGATAGTTCAGGTAGGTGGTGTCAGCTGGGCGGATTATTTGAGTGTCCGTCAGGAACAACATTGCTGGCCGTGCCGTCTCAAGATGGTGGTGGACGGCATTGAGGTTTGCATGGAGTCCGCGGATGTTAGCGAACTCCACCTCAAACGGTAAGGTTTTGGTGGGGGTGTGCACCGCTGTAGTACCAGTTTTGTTGTTAGGCGCTGTCATTTTAGGAGTGGAAAGAGAGAGGCGTGAATCGAGAAAATGATGCCGCGATGCGAATGGTCAAAGTGTGGTGGCCTGTTTCCCCAGAAATTTGCCCACAGACGAGTATTATTAACCTGCCGAACGGAAGAGCCCCCGAACCCCCCCGGGAATGGCCGCCAGGACCCCACCTTCCGGTCACCAACCGGCACGACGGACCACCTCGAGATTATGGGTGGCATGGTGAGGCAGCCTCACGAGCTGGTTAGGCTCGCTTGGGCCCCTGTACTGTGCCACGGGCGGCCAGCGGGACAACCGTTTCTACGGGTCTTCCTGGTCGGCTGGTTAACGAAGTCCTCCTGGCACTGGTTTGACGGAAGCCTCCACAGACCAAATACATCGCAGCATCATCCTCTCGAGCTCTGGTTATACGCTGGCTGATCCCGAAACGCGACCGACAAGCAGTCACTTGACGGGTTTTACACCATGCGTACGGTAGTCAACAACCAGACGGGTCAAGCCCTACCACCAGTGGAGCAGATCATCGCTCGAAAGAGTCCGTTAGTCGCTTCTTACGACACCCACCGGACGGAGAGAGGGGCGCGATTGGTATTCTTTCTCCGTCACCGCACGGATAAAAATCTGTGACGGTTTTAGACTGTAAGAGCCCGCGTCTGGCTGCTATTAAGACAATGGTAAATAAGCGTTCTTCTATTGTATTCTCCGTTTATATGCCAAATTATAAGAAAGATAAGAGGGGGAGCCCAGATACGCTGCCTATTTTTACGGAGGTCTTAAGCGAGATTAGTGCGATAGAGGAAAGTAGCAGTGTCGAAAGTTTGTTTATTCTCGGGGATTTTAATACTCACCCGCACAAACCATTCTTTAAGGAAATATTAAACTTCAGCTGGCTCTGTGCGGATGTAGTATCTCGTCTCGGAACCCATCCGGCGCCCGGATGGGTTCCGAGAAGTGAGTGTTCTTGCTACTCCGCGACCAAGGTGGACACTTGGGAGTTGACTTTAGGGTCGATAACCCGAGCAGTGGAACTGCGAGTTGTGCCCTTCGTGCAACGAGAAGTGAGCGAGCTTGACAGCTCCCGTTACCTATCTGGACAATAGGCAGTGAACTACACGTTTTCACGGGGAAACTCTCTCGAGACACTACTCTTTTGAGTACCGAATGAAGAGCGCGCTTCGGCGGGCACTGATTTGGCGTCAAGACCTAACAGACCTAGCAGATGGTCTTCTGCGCGAGTGTTCTACTGGTGCAGGGACGTCTGGCACCTCTTGCATAACCTAACTGTTGGTCTCGAGGTGCCCGCACAAATAAAACTTAGTGAATTAAGGAGGATCGCACAATGTGTCTTAGTCACTCATACTTACCTCATAACCTAATAAAAACGAAAGTTGTACCGATTGTGAAGAACAGGACAGAGGATATCTCGGATAGTGGAAACTACCGATCTCACTTTTTTTTTCTTTTTTTTATAATGACACGTCATAGTGACTGCATCCTGCTTGATGGTAAGCAGCCGATGCAGTCCAAAATAATGAGAGCGCTCCTCACCGTGGAATAAGCACGATAACGAGCGCACCCATTCATGACGGCCTGCATAAATGCCGTTTCACGCCCCGCTTATAAGACCCGGGACTGTAGGAGCTGGGAAACACATGCGCCGGCAAAGAATTCCAAAGCCGAATGGTCTTACAGAGGAACGACTTGCCAAATTTTTTGGTACGAGTACTGATAGTCTATACAGTATGATGGTGGTTAGTAAGACCAGCACGTGTAGTCCGGGACAGGAAAGGAGAAGGCGGGATAAGATCAAAAAGTTCTTCAGAACACTCTGTAACTTCACCCCCTAACCTAATTCTCTAACCTAGTTCTACCTTATAATACATACACACATCATCGCCGCCTTTACCTTAACTTAACTTATTATCTAATTCTTAAAACTATTTAACCTAATTTATCTACAATCTAATGGTTGTGTCTGGAGTTTTGTAGAGTGCGTAGTGTTTGTATGAAGATGGAACCTTAGCTTAGCTTAATTCTATTTGCGGTGAACTTCAGTCAAGCAATGTAATATTATAATAAATACTATTTTGGCCAGATCGTCTAGTGAACCCTCCGTTGTTAACCGCATTTAAGTAACTCAAGTTCTTTTCGTGAAAGTTTAGTAATTGGCTTAACCCTGTGTTAATTTATTGTCTCCTGACCTAATTACCTAACAGTCAATAACTAATATCCTAGATATGTGTGGCCTAGCAATGACTCCGTCTGAACTGTGACCTAAATCCTTCACAACAGCTGCGGGGAAGATTTGTTAACCACTCAAAGATAATCAGATGATAGCTTAGCTTGCAGGTATTATTTATTTATTAACATTAGCATTATACATAAAAGTCTTGTGGCAATTTACATGACATATTAGAGGATTCTGGTAATTTAATAGCCCCGCCCCGCTATTAGCATGCCGACCAGCTCATTGTTTTATATCAGCTCTGACCAGATTGACTTTAACATTAATTAGCCTGTGGCTTTAATTCTTTAATCTGAGAATTTACATCTCTCCTCAAAATTTAATTTCATCTTACATTATGAACTATGTGTTAGCATTTAAATTCTTATTATTCTACATAAATCAATAGAGTTTATCTCAAGGCTTGCTATCATCCAAATATCCTTTTCACATTAAGAACTTAATTATTCAATGCAATAACTTATATCTTATGATATCACTTATTGAACAGAGGTGGGAAGCCAACATTCAACAGGACCCACTTATTTCTCTGATTATTGTGTCTAAAGATATTACAAAGTAATATTATTAACTGACTGTCTTTTGTCTTATTAGAAAATTAATATTCAGTTCTACAAAGGGTGGATAATTTATCCAAAACCCACTTTCAGGCAGTGGACTAAAATAGAATGCTATTAATAAAGGTAAAATTACTTTTATTTACTCTTAGTATTTATTATACAGATCTTATAAAGTACCAATATAACTACATTGGATTGGCTGCATTGGTAGACTATCACATCTTAAGTTTATTAAAGGATGTTTGATTTATTCAATATCCTACTCATTTAGGAAGTGAACTTAAATAGAATACTATCATTTGAAGTAAAATTACTTTGGTTTACTCTTAGTGTTCATTATACAGATCTTATAAAGTACCAATATAACTACATTGTATGGGCTGCATTGGCAGATTATCACATCTCAAGTTTATTAAAAGATGTTTAATTTATTCAACATCCTTTTCAACACTTTTAGGAAGTGAACTTAAGCTAATTATTTTTCCATTAACTTCCACCCCTGTCTCTCAGACTGAGTGGTTAATTTGATAGACTACTTAATCATAGTTAGTATATTTTTTAGTAGGTAGTAAATCAGGTAATTATCCCTGTTAATCATTGAATCAATTATATTTAGAAGTTATCCTTTACTCACTTTAATAGGTATAAAGCAGACTGTACTAGATATTAGTCTGATTGATTTAGATTGTTCCCATCAAATATTTCAATGTTTCATATTATTAGAAGTAAGTACTTACATAACTTAAGGGGTCTTTGACCATTAAGGTGAATTCAAATGGTATAAGTAGACTGTATTATCAGGCTAATTAGTAGGTTGTTATCAATCAATTATTTCTAGGTTTCATAATAGTGGGAGCTCATAGCTTGTAAAGTCTTTCCACTTACGGTGGATTCGCAGCTTCAACGACCCAACCAAGTTCTAAACAGGTTTTAGTTGTTTAGTAAGTATCAGCTTATATTTTACTAATAGGTATCGGATGTATATTTTTTTAATACTTTGAAGAGTGTAGCAATTTAAGGCCGTATTGTACCCCAGGGAAAGCTAAAATGCCTGTTTGGTCATTTCAGTATTAGAAATCACACATCACAGTACAGCTATGCTTATTCGCTATAACTTTTAGTATTTATCTTGTAATAGGAAACCAGTCTAGACTTTTAGATACTCCAAAGTAATGATGGTACGATATTACCACACTTCTGCTAATTATTTAAAATGAATAGTTAATTGGTAACAACTTTAGGAAAACAATTAGAATTTTATCGGCCTACGGTAACAGATTACATGCCTAGATTGTTCCCTACAGCGCTCCTAACCCCCGTCACTTCATAGTAATTTCCATTTAGCACCGTAACTTAATTATCCCTACCTTATTAGTCTGAATTAATCCCGCCTGGCCCCGCGGCCCACGTACCTATTTTATGTACGCACAGCGTGCTCACACCGTGCTGTCCCCCCCCCCCCCCACTTCCTCATAACAATTATATAGAAACGCCTGCTTATAGATTCCTACAGCCTACCTCACTTGAAATACCTATATTTTGTCGAACTAACAGTCCCTACTTGTATACCTTGCAATCTAGGCCAAGCCACATTTAACTTAATTTCGTGGTGAGTTGTGTAAGTCGAGTCGCCCCTGCAAGCAACAGACTTCTAAATGAACTAGCAAGACGGGCCAGTAAACCCAGTGTGTCCACCTAACCCTGCACTGTGTGTATGGAGGCGGGACGGTCTTGGACGGGGTTGTACGTTCCCACCTCCAGCTAATTGCTGTCTGACCTATCTTCAATTGTCACTAGGGAGACAACTGTCTCTCCCCCGTTACTCTCTCGAAGAAAGTGTATTATTTAGCGTTGTAATAGATAACGCCGGCATTATTAAATACAGTCAAATGCCTCCAGACCGAAGTCCGTTGAAATCATATTAGTTTTGTTGCCACTGTTATCCGTGTCTGCTAATATGATCCAGAATACTTCATTCTGTTAACAATTATTCGAGTCGCGATAACAAGAATTTTACTTTAATAATCACTTCTATTTCACAACCAATGTTAGTTAAAATCGCAACTCGAATATCACTTAGCGCGCTAAAATGGCTCGGACGCTTGTTTTCACGTATGAGTTCGTTACCGCCACTCGTAAATCGGACCGCGCCTCCGACGTCTGATAGTTGAATGCCCCACTAATTTCCCTCTCTTCCCCAAGCATCTTAACTTTCGCGCCACGCGCGCCCAACATTCGCCCGCGCAAATCCGCTTTTCTTCCCTTCAACCAATCGCTAGCTGTTTTCCCGATGCGCCTCGCCTTCGCGTCGCTTATTATTTGTTATACGCGAACTTCGCGTTGCGCCACGTGGAGATAACATCCTCCTTCTCTTTCTATCCTTTTCTCAACCTCTCGCTCGCTCATTGCCGCCGTCCGCCGCGCAATTCTAAAGTTTTTCCATAATCCAGCCAAATCTCGTTAGATAGCCAATATTACATGTTTGAACATCTAGATGTAGCCTTCCATCAACAATTCCTTCTCAATAACCAGCCACTTAAGCCAATAATTCTGTATTTTGTGAAATTATAAAAAGTTCCGTATTCCGACCATAGGTGGCGCCTTCCTGTCGCAAGGGACACGTTAGCCAACCCCATCATTCTAATCCATCGCCCACCTAACAATCCTACGCGAAGCTCAAGTAAATAACTCACGCTAGACGGCGCCTATGTCGCAAGGGGCACACGGAGCAGTCCCTGCGAAATTCAAAATAAAGATAAAGCCCTAGGCCATTGCCAACCTAACAATCCTACGCGAAGCTCAAGTAAATAACTCACGCTAGACGGCGCCTATGTCGCAAGGGGCACACGGAGCAGTCCCCGCGAAATTCAAACTAAAGATAAGGCTCTATTCCATTGACCATTATTTTGAACTAGTTTATTTTTCCCTTTTCATGCTAATTATATTAATGGTGCTACGCATTAATATTAATTTTAGTGCTACTCCCATACATTCCTTACTAACGGACGGATACCATTCATTCTGTACCATTACAACTCTCCGTAGTAGTTCCGGTAGAAGACACTGAGAGAAGCAATATCTCTACGCAGCTGGAGGTCCTCAAGGGAGGCTGTAACCTTAGCATCTCCAATAATGCGTACCGCTCGCCTTTGCAGTCTATCAAGTGCATCGAGGAGGTAGGAGGAGGAGCGGAGCCGTCCCATAGATGGGAACAATACTCCATACTCGATCGCACCTGAGTTTTGTACAGCAAACAGCGCTGCTCGGAAGTGAAAAACCGCCTTACCTTATTGAGAATACCCAACTTCCGGGAGGCAGTTAAAATAGCACTTTCGATGTAGCATTTTGGATTCAGTTCCTGGCTGATGTCCATGCCAAGAATGCCTAGGTTCACCGAAATGGGTAACGGAGAGTTCTGAAGAGAGGGAGGAGTAAGGAAGGGAGTTACCTTGGACGAGAATGCACAAACCTGGGTTTTGCTAGCATTAAACTCGACCAGGTTTTTAGATCCCCACTAAGAGACACGACCGAGAGTCAGGTTCAGTTTGGCAACCAGTTCTTGCTTTTTCACCATGATATCGGCTTGCTTTGCCGCAGGATGTCCCAAGTAAAGCTCATGCACCGTACTGTCATCCGCATAACAATGAATATTGCCCAAGGACAACATGTCATTAATATGCAGAAGAAATAGAGTAGGTGAGAGCACAGAACCCTGCGGCACTCCGGCATTGACTTTGTAGAACGCGGAGGAACTACCCTCACAAAGGACACGAATCCTCCGCCCTTCTAGAAAGTCTGCTTGCCACTACAATAGCAAAAGTGTTGGACAGTATGCTCGAAACTATCTTACAAAAATATTTAAATCTACATGATGCTCAGTTTGGGTTTCTGCCCAAACTATCAACTGAAAGCGCAATTCTGAGTTTCAAGCACACTGTCCAGTACTACACCAGTCGTAAGACGCCGGTATATGCCTGTTTCCTTGATCTCTCTAAGGCATTTGACCTCGTATCTTATCAGGTGCTTTGGGAGAAGTTGAGGGACAGGGGTGTACCGGCGGCTGTGCTGAAGATATTTCAGTATTTGCACGGGAACCAAACCAACTTTATAAAATGGTCTGATGATTTGTCTGATCCGTATAGCTTGGAGTGCGGGGTGCGACTGGGGGGATTGGTTCGCCCTTTCTCTTCAACCAGTATGTAAATGATCTTATAGCCGAGCTCAGCATCATGCGTGTGAGATGCAGCGTGGATGGTGTAAAATATATATATATATATATGTATATATCAGGAAACGATTCGATTGGGAAATTATGTGAATGCAAAAATCGCTTGCAATAAAATTCGTTTTTCAGAAAGTCATCGCCACACTCTTAGTATCAATAACATCAGCTACGCAGATGACATGGTGCTGCTGGGCCCGACTGCGGAATCAATCCAGAAAATATTGGAAGTCTGTGCTAGGTTTGCTGCTTCTCACGGCCTTAGCTATAATGTTAAAAAGTGTGCACTCATTGTTTTTAAGGCCGCAGGTAGACTGTGCCCGAGATAACCCTAAACGGTGCTACTATTGAGAGGGTCTTCAGTTTTAAATATCTCGGCCACATTGTTACTGACGACCTTTTTTTTATTGTGGCACGCCATAATGGCTTCACTCTGCCTGATAAAAAGCAGCCAGTGAAGCCCAAGAAGTGAAAGCGTTCATCACAGCGCTACCACGCTATGCCAAACGCTCACACTATGGCGGCCAGCATAAATGCTTTTTCACGCCCCGCTTAAATAACCCGGGAGAGAAAGAGAAAGGAAACACGTGTGCGGGAAGCGCATTCCACATACGGGCAGTTCGACAAAAGAACGATTGTCCAAACTTTTTGGTACGTGTCTTGATGGTCAGCACGGTATGAGGGTGGCTTCTAAGACCTGCACGCGTCGATCTGGAAAGGAAAGGAGAGGGAGGGATGAGGTCAAAGAGCTCCTCAGAGCATTCACCGTGGTAAAGGCGGTAGAAAGCACTAAGGGAAGCAATGTCCTACGTAGGTAGCTGTAACAGCTCCAGACTGGTCGTAACGTCATCGTTACCGATAATACGGACAGCCCGTCTTTGCAACCTGTCAAGAGCTTCGAGCAAGTACTTGGCGGATCCGTCCCATAGATGAGAGCAATACTCCACGCAGGAGCGCACCTGAGTCTTATATTAAAGACAACGTTGCTCCGGCGTGAAGAACCGCTTCACCTTGTTCAGGATTCCGAGTTTACGTGAGGCTGTGGTTATAATGCTCTCAATATAGCTCTTCGGGTTGAGGTCGCTGTGTATGTCCATACCTAAGAGACTGAGACCAGTCTGGATGGGTAAAAGGTTGCTCTGGAAGGAGGGTTGGGGGAGAAATGCGGACTTTTTAGCAGTGACAGCGCAGACCTGTGTTTTTTTGGCATTGAACTGGACCAGGTTATCAGAGCCCCATTTATAAATGCGGTCTAACTCCTCGTCCAGCTCAATGACAATCTTCCATCTCGACTCCACTACATCGGCCTGCTTTGCCGCAGGGTGACCCAAATAACGCCGATGTACTGTACTGTCGTCTGCATAGCAATGAATGTTACCCAAGGATAACATATCATTGATATGCAGAAGGAACAGCGTGGGCGATATTATAGAACCCTGCGGCACTCCGGCGTTCACCTGCAGAAACTGTGTAGCACTGCTTTCGCAGAGTACGCGAATGCTGCGCTCATGCAGGAACCCGGCGACCCAATCGCATAGGCGAGGTGGCAAGCCGTATGACGAAAGCTTGGAGAGAAGCGAACGATGCCAAACTCGATTGAAAGCCTTGGAGTTGTCCAGGCTAACAGCCAGTGCTTCCCCGTGCTTGTCCATTGCTTCACCCCACAGGTGTGTTATGAACGCCAGGAGATCACCCGTTGAACTCGTATTGTCGATCATGAATCAGGGAGTGATCTTCTAGGTAGCGAATGAGTTGCCTGTTTATGATTCGCTCAAAAAACTTGCAAAGGACAGAGGTGACAGCAATAGGTCGATAGTTGGCTGGGTCGGACCTATCCCCTTTTTTGGGGACCGGCTGGACGTTCGCCTTTCTCCAAGCCTCCGGCACAATTCCAGTAGAGTACGAGAGGTGGTATAGGCGTGTCAGTACTGGAGACAACTCGGGAGCACATTTTTTAAGGACGACTGCTGGTATACCGTCAGGACCGCTAGCCTTCCGCACATCAAGTAACTGCAGCACGGCACGGACGTCACGTTGTCTGATTTAGACGTCAGGCATTGAGGAACCACAGTGAGGGATGGTAGGTGGTTCCGCGCCGCAGTCATCGACACGCGAATTCGCCGCAAAGAGCTTCGCTAAGAGGTTAGCTTTATCTAGCGGCCGATGGGCCAACGAGCCATCAGGGTACCGCAGTGGGGGCAGAGAAGGCGCGCAAAAGTTGGCTTGCACCGCTTTGGCCAGTCGCCAATAACTTCGGCTACCCGTTGGGTGCGACAACAGCTCTTGGCCAACGCGAGCAACGCGCTGGGCATTCGCTCTCGAGAGAGCTCTCTTGCAGACTTTGGTAGCCTTGTTGAAGACTACCTTGAGGGAAGAGATGTTACGATCGTTGAGCGTGCGAGCCTTGGTCCAAGCGCGATACGCCGCCTGTTTAAGTTCAACAGCTTTGGCGCATTCGCGATTGAACCAAGGGCGCGCCTTACTTCCCCTGACGACATCAGTGTAGTGAATGTAATATTCCATCCCCAACATGACCTCGTCAGTGACAGCAGAGGCACTCTCCGATGGGTCCCTACCCACAAAGGAGGGCTGGACCCACGGATGAACGCAAAATTGTCGCGCATACTATCCCAATCTGCCGACGAGTAGTGCCATAAACGCCGTTTAGACTCTACTGAGGGAGAGCTTTTACGGCGCATTACGGTAGCACCAACCAGGCAATGTTCAGAAGTGCCCAACGGAGCACTTCTCGACACTCTGTACCCGGCTGGTCGACTCGTCACCAGTAAGTCTAGCAGGGAAGGCGCTTGACCCGATATATCTGGAATCCTGGTGGGCTGGAGAACCAGTTGAGTCAGATCATGCGTGAGAGCGAATGCGTGGGCAGTTCGGCCTGCGTGATCTGTTTTGGAAAAGCCCAACCAGGTCTCATGGTGGGCATTAAATTCTCCCAAAAGTACCACATCGGCAGACGGAAACCGCTCCTGTACGTCGTCAACTGCTTGGCTCAGGTAATCGAATAACCGAGTTGTCTCGTGGTGTCCGGAGTGGGAACGGTACAGGCAAGCGTAGACATTTTGGGGGTCAAAGTTGCTCGCGTCCGTAGGTTTACCCTTGAGACCTTACACGTGATCCCTGGGTGGTGCTAAATGAGTGACACTGACTGAGTGGTAGAGCCACGCTGCGTTGCAGCACGCATTGGGCCGGCTCGCCCGGCGTAATACCACCCTCTCACGAATATTCGGCGTGAAATAATGGCACTTGGTGCTGTTGTGTTTCGTCCGACCGGTGAGGGTACCGGAGGCCCCTCACCCCTCCCCCCCCCCCCCTCCTCCCAATTCCTATTCCTTCCTTAAACCTATTCCTCCCTTAAAGGCCGGCAACGCGTCTGCGATTCCCCTGGTTTTGCGGGTGTCCATGGGCGGCGGTGATTACTCTCCATCAGGTGACCCGCCTGCTCGTTTGCCTCCCTCTTTTATAAAAAAAAAAAAAAAAAAAAAAAAAAGACATGGCTCTCGGAACCAAGATCCACGTGTACCCATTTTTTTTTTTTTTTTTATAAAAGAGGGAGGCAAGCGAGCAGGCGGGTCACCTGATGGAAAGTAATCACCGCCGCCCATGCCGACACCCGCAAAACCAGAGGAATCGCAGATGCGTTGCCGGCCTTTAAGGGAAGAATAGGTTTAAGGAAGGAATAGGAATTGGGAGGGGGGGGGGAAGGGGCCTCCGGAACCCTCACTGGTCGGACGAAACAAAAAGAAAAGGCATACTCCGGCTTTCACGAGGAAGCATTCCTCAAGCACGTAGCCGGGGTAGTGCAGATATGCAATGTCGGCAGGACGGCGGATCTGTGTCTCCGTGAGAAAGAGCATTGCAGGCCGGGCCGTCTCAAGATGTTGGTGGACGGCGTTGAGGTTTGAATAGAGTCCACGGATGTTAGTGAACTCCACCTTTAAAAGCGACCTCCTTAAAGATAATGTAGATATTGAGAGGGAGCGTAGGGCTCTGGCGGTCAGAGGCAACATGCTGATCCGTAAATTCTCCCGCTGTAGTGAAGAAACGAAAATCACGCTGTTCAAAGCGTATTGTCAGTGTTTCTACACGGGGAATCTGTGGGTAAGTTATGCCAAAAAGCCGCTTGATGCCCTACGAGTCCGAGTCCAAAACAGTAATATCTTCAGGATGATGTTGGGACTGCCTCGTTTCTGTAATGTTTGCTGAATATGAAACAGATGGTTTTGGCGCAATCATCCGCAAATAAACAGCATCCCTTATTCGCAGAATTAGGGGCAATCCTAACGCCATCTTGAATACTGTTGCTGATAGGCGGGACTCACCAATGTAGAAAATTTTGTGCGGACAGTTAATGGTGATCACCGCCCCAACTAATTTTTAAATAATTAACTCTACTAAGTAATACTAACACCCAGTTTTTATAAGATTGTATACTAACACTATGTAGTACACTAACATAGTTTATAAGAACATTATGTATACTAACACTTTTTTTTGGATATATGGATTATGGATATATGGATTTCGGTCTGAAATAAATAATTTTTATTTATTTTATTTATTTATTAATGGCATCACCTACTGGATTCTCAGCAGGACGACTTCCACTTAGCAACCACAACACTAATAATTTAAGCAACAATAAAATTAAGAAATATGTTAAAATCCGTAGGTTTATAAGGAAAACTGAAAAATTCATTAAAAAGATCAACTGTTTTTATAAAAATATTGCTCTTAGGAAAGAACGTATGAGCGTTTTAAATTGTTTAGAGATTTATAATAGTAAATTAATTAAAAGTAGGCAAATGTGTGACCGGGACAGCAATTACAATCAGATATTCGGCGGTTGCACGAGACACTTGATAGTGTAAACAATAAATATTCAACTGCACAAAAGGAAACCGAGAAGCATATTTAGTCAGCTACAGAGTTGATTGATTCATGCAAATACAATGCTGATCGTTACGACTCTTTAGTTAATAATGAGATAAACAGATCTGAAAGTTTTTGACGTGACAACGTCTTATAAATTGGTTTGCCGGGTGACACTTCAAGAAACTGCGTTACGCTCCGCTCACGTTATGCGCTCACAATGAGAGCGAGTGAGAGGCACGCGTCCCTTCCACTCGGGCATGGTTAGCCCGCCTAAGAGCGAGAGAGACAGACATAAAGATTCTTTGTATAAATTAATGTTTTAAATATAATTCTTTGTATAAATAAATGTTTTAAATTGTTACTATTATTTCATCCTTCTTCCTACTATACGAATGAATATTCACATTAAAATTATTTTACCACTCAAAGTCGTTGTCACGTAAAACTTTCGCCCGTATACCGACTTTACAGGCAACCAATTTTTTTTTTTTGTTATTGCTTTAAAATAAAGTAGATAGAACTAACTAACTATCCAATTAAAATTTACAAAATGGATGATTTAATTAAAAATGAAAAAAGCACGAAATTCTTTTTTGTCATTTTTGTCATATTTAAAACACTTGACCTGACCAGCCCTTGAAGTTTCTTGCGGTTTCTAGCAGTCGCCTTATATTAATTAACATGCTGTAGGTATATAAAGCGTAGGTTTGGTAACCTTAGTCCGTAAGAGATTAACTGTTTTAATTTAATCCAAAGTGACATTGAACACCTCGGTGGCCGAGTGGCTAAGCGTTCGGTCCGGTGACCAGAGGTCCCGGGGTCAATTACCAGGTCGGCCAAAGTGAGTTTCGGAATGTTAAATGCATAGCTCGGGTTTGGGATAAAGTGACAACTAAACCCGCATTTGGCTAATATTAACACAATACCCGTCAATTGTAAATAATATTTATTGAAGTAGTTTGATAAGTGTTATTATTATTACCTACTCACTATTAACTATATCCATGGTGCACTACAAGCCCACTTTTAAATTTTAAATCTTTTTGTCCATCCAAAGGTGGTCTAGAAGAAATCACTTTTAGTGATAAGACCGCCCTTTGTACGTCAACTTTTTGTGGTGTACAATAAAGTATATTTATCTTATCTTTTTGTAGCGATGATTTGATTTCAATTTCCTTTGCCGAGAAGTGGGACAGTATGTGGACTTTACTTTAACAAATTATCAAAAATATCACAACAGATTAGAAAACGACCCAAGTTAGCTACAAATATCACTTTAAATAAGAGTTGATTGTATTTTGAGGTTATGTCACATCTTTTTAACATGAAAAAACCCCTGTTTTTATTCCAAATACCACAGTTGGTAGCTGTTCTTTGAATATGAAGGAATAAGTCTAAAATTGAATTAAAAAGTCTAAAATCCAAAAATTATGACGACCTCCGTGGTCTAGTGGTTAGCACGCCGGGCCTGGCGTTCCCGGTCGGATCAATTTAGAGAAAAACTGTTTTTCTAAATTGATTTTCTGGGTCTTTCTATGTTTATGTAAGTATATTTATCCGTTATTGAGTTTCAAAAGAATATCTATCATCATTTAATTGTGTTATTAATTTCAACTTCCGCACAATAACTAGCGGAACGTTAATATTTAATGGCAATTAAACAAAAAGGTTTTAATTTATCGGGACTACTGAACACATTATTATAGGCGCGAGTGGACTCCACTCAGAAGGGCTGGCTTTATTACATTCAAACTACTACAAAACATGTACCTATATAATCTGAATCTTTTAGTGAACGTGCATGGAAATAATATAAACTACCTACAATGAATAGCGAAATATGCACAAAAGATAAAAAAAACTCATTGTTAGGTACCTTCCTTATGTATAAATACTTATAAAATCAAACCCGTTGATTTTGGAAAATTAGGTACCGCTCTTTAATGCTCCAGCTCCAGCCAACGTGTCGCTAGTGAAAATCAAACTCAACGGCAAACTGACGAAAAGGGTAAGTACTTACCTTTTATTTACTTAGTATTTAATTATTTTTTTTCTACACACTGTTTGAAAACCTTTTATTTTTTTTCCTCTGATAATCAGAAAACTCATTGTTGGGAGAGATTTAAGTACTCTCTAGAGAAATGACTTATTTAGACATACAGTACAGGATTCATTAACAAACAACGGCATACTTTTGTATGAACTGTCCACAAAAGACAAACAAACATATTTAAGTACATACGAGGGGCCACTCAATAATTACTTAGCCTCGTCGCCCAATGGCGCTGTTGTTACAAAAGAGTTTTACTATCGTGCAGTGAATAATTTTAGAAGTCTACTAATAATAATAATAATAATAATAATAATAATAATAATCATTTAATTCAGGCAACAAAATGTACAGATGGTAAATTACATTGGCCCATATAATATATACCTTACAGACTAACATATATACAAATAAAATACAATGTTTTGTTAGTAAATAACTTAATAACTAATGTTAGTATTATTTAATTGGCACCTGCGGTACCAACTCGGTAGCAACAGGCAGCTTCCCTCGGAAACGCCTGTAGACTACACCCTTAGGCCAGAAGTCCTCCTTCAAAAAGATGTCCAGCTTTGATGTCGGGATTCGCACCACAAACGCCTTGAAGCTCGTGTTATAGCGCGACTCCAGCTGTCCAATCCTCAAATTGAAGTTAGACTTCATGCGAATGTACTCTGCCACCTCCTGCGATGTGGTGGTGTAGTGCAGGCGGGACAGGTACACGGCCGTGGTCGGTGTCGCGGCACGCAGCAGGAAGGCGGGCCCTGTCGGTGCAGTACCGCAGCGGTTCTGGCTCGCTCGCTGACGACGTCGCTTCTTGCTTCGAACCTCGACGAAGCCATCCTCGTCTTGATCCGGGAGCGCGACGTTTCGTGGAGCGGCCTTTGCCTCGGCGACAGGTCGCTGTGACCGTGTTTTTGCCTTAGCGGCAACAACAGCGGCGAAATCACGACGTCGGCAGTTGACGGGCGCACACATGATAGGCGCATGCGTCGTCACGGCCGGCGATGCAGGCAGCGGCGCGGCGGCGGCGGCGGCGGCAGGCGCGCGGGGCGTAGAGACTGCGCTCGCGGCTGACAGCTGCGCCGGCGACGCTCGGCTCGGCTCGGGTCGTATCGAAGACGGGGCCGAAACTGCTGACTTGCAGCTCGACATCGACGTATCGAGGCAGGCCCCTCGTCGAGTGTTGACATATGAGCCCGCGATCGATGACCTACTTACCGCGAGCGATTCGCGTAGAAAATCAACTTCCTTGCGCAACTCACTCATGGTATTTTCGGATGTCTGAAATTTCAGCATCACTTCAGCCAAACTCGCCTTAAGGGACACGATGTCCTTCAGGAGGCAGGTGACGTCGACATGGTCGAAGGTGACGGGAGGCAACTTGTTGAGGTCTCTCGCCACAAACGTCGGCATGTCATCTGGATCGGTTGCCTTGATCAGTGTTATGATCTCCTGCAGACTCTTCTGCGTCCCATCTCGTCTCCGGGACACCATCTGGTCGCTCTTGCCGACAGACTCGTAGAGCAGCTTCTTCGCACCAGCCACCTCATCTTCACTGAAGCTAGACTTGCAAATTTGCACTGCGCTCACCTCGTCCATGACGTCCAGCTTTTGTTGCAGGAACGCCAGGAGTTCATTTGCCACGAGTTTGTCACTCATGACGTTAGTCGAGCAGCGGCATGCGCCGCGCTACGCGTAATATTATTTATTTTAATTTGATGCGTCTGCACCGATCCGCATCGCTTACACGACTGTGTAGTTACACACTTACACTACTAAGTAGTTTTCAATCTTTTCCCTTCATTTGTTTCGTTTTGACAGCCTTTGGAAGCGAGCGTGTCGGTTGGTTTTACAAAAATGGAAAAAGAACAATATCGTTCAGTGATTACATTCTTGTTTTTGGAAGGGAAAACGCGCAGCTAATTCAAAGAGCGCTTAGATGCTGTGTACGGTGACTCTTCTCTTTCGATGGCGACCGTCAAATATTGGTACAGCGAGTTTACTCGTGGCCGCACGTCGGTTTTTGATGAGTCACGCCCAGATGCACCAAAAACGGCTACTACGGAGGAAAATCGTAAAAAAATCTACGATCTCGTGTTGGCAGACCGGCGATTGAAGATTCGCGAGATAGCTGAGACTGTAGGCATCGCAGAAGGGACAGTGCATCATATTCTGCACGAAGAACTGGGTATGAAAAAGTTATCGGCGCGATGGGTGCCGCGTTTGCTCACACCAGACAACAAGCGCAACCGTGAGACCACATCGGCGACATGTTTGGCGCTGTTTTAACGCAATCCGGCGGAGTTCTTGCGTCGTTTTGTGACCGTCGACGAAACATGGGTTCACTGATACACACCAGAGACCAAGGAACAGTCGAAACAGTGGACTTTACCCGGCGAACGTGCTCGAAAGAAGGCTAAGACTGTTCAATCGGTCGGAAAGGTGATGGCCAGTGTTTTTTGGGACTCACAAGGTGTGATCTACATCGATTACCTCGAGAAGGGTAAAACAATCACGGGACTCTACTATTCCGACTTATTGGGAAGATTCGACGCCAAATTGAAAAAAAACGGCCCCATTTGGCAAAGAAAAAAGTGCTGTTCCACCACGACAACGCGCCGGCTCACGCCTCCGCCGTCGTCATGGCCAAATTGGTCGAATTGCGCTACGAATTGCTGCCCCATCCACCGTATTCTCCAGATTTGGCTCTCTGTTACTTCTTCTGGTTTCCAAATCTGAAAAAGTCACTCGCCGGCAAAAGGCTAGCCGCACACACACAATAATATTGTCAATACAAGATTGTCAATAATATTGATCAACATATGGTACCGCACACACTACGCAATATTATTGTAAATTTTTCACTCAGTCGCTTAGCAGCTTGATTCGTGTACGCACGGTTTAAAATGGACAGAAAGAAAAAGTCGTTGCATTGATTACTGCACTTATTTTAAATAGGTAGGATATAGGTAGGAGAAACAAAGACATCGAAACGTTGAAAAAAATGTCTACCTCAGGTTGCGAGTTCGATTCTCGCCTAAGGTAGACATTTTTCAACGTTTCTTTAACTTTGACTTTATTTGAGCGTTTTTTAACGCAAATAATAAAAAATTGCGAATTAAAACAATCAAGAAAGAAACGACGGATTAAAGACAGGATGAGAAAAAAACTAAGTTACATCATTTGAATCTAATAAATGAACTAATTATAGAAGAGAATGATTTTAAAAATTACATAGAATGTGAGATAGCAGCTTTCAAAAACTATTGTCTTTAGCTTCGATTTCGTCACAAAAAACGCAAAAAACCAATCACAGTCGAGCGCCAA
Organism: Scoparia ambigualis; assembly: GCA_963921215.1. Taxonomy (NCBI): domain Eukaryota; kingdom Metazoa; phylum Arthropoda; class Insecta; order Lepidoptera; family Crambidae; genus Scoparia; species Scoparia ambigualis. Next base: position 45,060,820 of record OY992503.1, on the reverse strand, counting down.
CCTGCAGTACTTCCATATATGAAAGGCGTCACTGACAAGATTGGTCACATCTTGAAGCGAGTTTCAATCAATACTTACTTTAAGCCGCCAAAGAAGATCAACCAGTTCTTACGACCTGTCAAGTGCAATATACCCCTTCACGATGCAGGCGTGTACAAACTGTACTGCGACTGTGGGCTCTCGTACATCGGGCAAACAAAGAGAAGTGTAGGAACCCGCGTAAAAGAACATATAGCCGACGTCAAGCATAGGCGCGAAAATAAGTCTGCAGTGTGTGAACATGCTCTCGAGGGACCCAACCATTACATCAGATTTGACAAACCTCAAATACTCGCCAAGGAACAACGATTCATCCCTAGGATGATACGCGAGGCTATTGAAATTAAAAAACATCGTAATTTCAATAGAGAGGATGGTTGGAATTTACCACCTGCCTGGGACCCCATCATACAGGTCATCAAATCCCAGCCCCAACAGCAACACATTGCCAGACCTAAAAATATTGTTAGCTCGTATTGTGTAAACTTGAACGCACCCGGTAAAATATAAAAATTATTGACGGTAGGCAAATAACTTCTGACAATGAGACGACCAACACCTCAGTCTCCCTGTGACCACGGACCCTGTAAAGGGTTCGAAACGTCAGGATAATATAAAAACTATGTAAATAGTAAATTAAACGCGAGTTAATCCGTAAAAAGTGTTTCATTTCAATATTGTCTTTAGTATCACGATGGATGTTTTCCACAGCTCTGGATAAGTTTCCCATGTATTCATAATAACTAATATCGCTTTTCTGTGAGATTAGTAATATTATTCACACTATTTTTGTCCTCTATTGTCCTTTTGGCGCGTAAACGTGAACAAAAAACAAACGTCCGCCTGTCTTGAAATCTTTTTTTCAACTAAAATATTGCCGCGCTCCCGCACACGTCAATATTATTGTCAATATTCCTGGCTCCTCCCAATATTGATGTGCCCGAGATCAGAATTTCTTGAAATCTACAATAATATTGATCAATACCGCAATACGGGCCGCACTCACACAATATTATTGACAATATGCACTTTATTGACAATATTATTGCGTTGTGCGGCTAGCCAAAGATTTGGGTAGAATGATCAGGTCATCGCCGCCACAGATACCTATTTTGAGGACCTCGGGAAATCGTATTTTATGGACGGGTTAAAAAAGTTGGAGCATCGCTGGGCCAAGTGCATTGAATTGAAAGGAGACTATGTTGAAAAATAAATCTCTAATACTTTCTCAAAATTTTCGTTCTTCTTTTGTAGGCAAAAAATTTATTGAATGGCCCTCGTACATGCATACAACATACATACATAGGTTCACGGCTATAATCCATAAAGACTAGGCATTGGAGACCGCAAAAGCAGTCCACTGCCATAGTCCACTTTTCACTAAGTTACATGCACATGTGCTCAGCGTGACAGGGCTGGTAAGCCCATCGCCGCTCTAAGCTGTTGGACGTTATGTTAAGTCTTTAGTCCGTTAGTCGCCTTTTACGACACCCAAGGGAAGAGAGGGGGTTCTAGTATTCTTATACCGCTATACGACGTTATACGGCTATACGGTACAAACAAACAAAAACTTATGGTACCTTTAATACAAATCACAAAAAACCGTAATCAAGTGTTCAACTGCTCCCATGAAGGATAAATACCTACCTAAACACTCGAAAGTCAAAAGTCAAATTTTAATCATCTATTGCACTCAATTGCCTACCTAGTGTAAAGATGGTAGGACATTTTCGAATCTTAAACATGAATACTAGGGTATTGCAATTTTCCCATTTAAAATAAAGGAAAGTGTTATTATTATTACAATTACTTTATTAATTATTATTATTACGAATTAATTAAAATAAAAGAAAAATTAAATTACTTACTTAAATAAAAATATGACATTATTTATGACATAAGTACGAGTATAACTCCACAAGATTCAATTGTTATTTTTAGTAGGTATTAATGGGTTAGCAGAAGTCATCAAAGACCAGCACACGGTACTCATTAAATTGATATTGACTTATTGAGTTAGAGCCGGGCCATTTACATGCATTACTGACGATAGCCGATACGCGCGGCGCTGGGGTCTGGGGCACTCTGGGGATCTCCCAATGCTCCAAATCAAGCTGAACTTTGTTCGTTAAGCTTTGAGTGTTGCTAAATATTTCAGGCTGTGGATAGAGTGCCACAAGCGGCGTTCTAGTACGACAACACTCGTGCAACATAGTACGATCAGTTACGATGCCGTAACTACGGCATCCTAGTAGGCACAAAGTGTATAGAGTGCCACAAGCGGCATTGTATCTCAATTGGTTCGGGAGCCGAGGGGAAGCTGGGTACACTTGTTCCCTAGGGGACACTTGATAACCTTGATTCACGAACCAGGCAAGCGTGTTACAGTTTTTTGGGTTGGTAATACTTATTCGTTTATGTTAATGTTAACGTTCTGTCATGATTTCGTTTGGCAGATGTCAATGGTTTTTTAACAAAAAAAACAGGGTTTCATTTAAAATAAGGACTATTTTTCTTAAAAAAACATTGTGTTACATTTGAGATTTTGTCCCTTTTGGGGAAAAGGAAGAAAATCCCAAATGCAAGCTTCAGTGGGTTGTTATCAAATAAAACCATAAAATGTTCAACAGCTAGGCATTAAATTGTAAAAGAACACACACAAATATTTTGTCCAACAACAATAAAATAAAATTATAAATTTTATTTCATTCTTATTGTAGTCGCCACGTCTGAGTGGCGATTACGCGACGTAGGGAACTGGTAGGTAGGTAGGTAGGAAGGATGTACTTACAGGGATGATGAGTCAGGAACCGATCCGGAATACAGGCCTCCGAAGATGTCCGTTCGCGGTGTCCAGGTCTACCATCCGCACGACGCCATCCTTCCCAGGCAGGGTGCGAGCAATGCGCCCCAGTCTCCATTGGAGGGCAGGCAGGTTGTCCTCCTTGATGAGGACGAGCTCGCCAACTCGGGGAGGGGAGGATGGGGACAACCAATTGGAGCGGGTTTGGAGGGTATGAAGGTAGGACTGGGTCCACAGCGTCCAGAAGCGCTGGGAAAGGGCCTGTACCATTTGGAATCGCCTACGTGTGGAGATCGGCCTATCTTCCACGGATAGTTCGGGAAGGGCCGTTAATGGGCGGCCTATGAGGAAATGTCCGGCTGTAAGCGGCTCAAAGTCTGAGGGATCAGACGAAAGTGGGCAGAGAGGTCTAGAGTTAAGAACAGCTTCGATTCGTGCCAAAAGTGTAGAGAATTCCTCGAATGTGAGGTGCTGTTCGCCAATTACGCGATATAAAAGTTGCTTTGTTGATTTTACGTTGATCTCATGTAACGCACCGAACCATGGTCCCTTAGGGACGTTTAACAACCAAGTAATGTGCTGGCCAGCGAGCTTGTGCGCAATCGTATCATGGTTCAAGGCAAGAAAGTTTTGTACTTCGATGAGCTGATTTCTAGCGCCTACATAATTTGTACCGCAGTCCGAGCGGATGAGAACCGGGGCACCGCGGCGTGCTATAAAACGCTGTAATGCCGCGAGGAACGCTTCCGTGCTGAGGTCCGAGACCGGTTCTAAATGAACCGCCTTAGTCGAGAGGCACACGAATATACAAAAGTACGCTTTTAAGAGTTTAACATTACGTAGGGTACTAGATTTAACGAGGAATGGTCCGGCAAAATCGGTCGTGACTTGACTAAATACTGGCTGAGGCGTAACTCTATCGGCTGGCAGGTCGGCCATGAAGGGCGCTTGCGGCTGGGCCCGGCATCGAAAGCATCTAATGCATTTAAAAACTCGGTGTCTAATAATACGGCGCGCGGACAATATCCAAAATTGTTGGCGTAGGATAGCGTGTAAAGTGTCAGCGCCAGGATGGCAGTGTATTTTGTGGTAGTGGTCAATGATAAGATCTACAAGTGGGCTAGAGCTGGGAAGTATGAGCGGGTGCTGCGCGTCATATCGGATAGACGCATGGGACAGTCGTCCACCAACTCTAAGGAGCTCATCTTTAATGAGAGGTGACAGCCGCTGGAGTCTGACGGAGCAGATTTTGCCAGTTTGAAGGCGGTGGATGTCCTCCGCAAACTCATTGTGCTGGACACTGCGCACCCAGTAAAGTAGGGCCTCTCTTCGTTCACTGACGTACAAGGGGCCTGAGCGTCGCGAATCTGGGTGGTGTCTGCAGTTGTGCAGAAAGCGTTTTAGACAAGCTGTCACTCCGACGAGCTTGTCTAGTGAACTGAACCGAGTGAGCAGGTCAAAGTCAAGACCGGGCACTGTGACCAGTGACGGGACGTGTTTGGGCTTAAGGCCGGGCAGGGCGTGATGGCCCAGAGCTAAGGGCATCGCAGGCCAAGACTCACAAGGCTGTCCAAGCCACGTGGGAGACCACCATAGGTCGTGGGCTGACAGGGATTGCGCAGACATTCCTCTGCTTGCGCAATCTGCCGGGTTAAGCTCAGAAGGTACGTGTCGCCAGGTACATTCTGGTGAGCCTGAGCTGATTTTGACTACCCTGTTGGCTTCAAAGGGTTGAAGACGGTGAGGCGGTGTATTGAGCCAGGCCAGGACTATCGTACTGTCTGACCAACATATGTGTTGTTGTATACTGATATGGGCCGATAACTGAACCGACACACGGATCATGAGCTGGGAGAGTAGAGTGGCGGCCGACAACTCTAACTTGGGGATTGTGAGGCGGTTCTTGATTGGTGCGACTCGCGACTTGGCGACAATCAAGTGTACCAAAGTATCTCCGGAGGCATCGAGCTCATGGAGGTAAACAACGGCGGCAAACCCGGCTTCAGAGGCATCTGCAAACCCGTGAAGCGAGTATGCAGCTGAGCCTTTGCTTGCACAAACGTGCCGAGGGAAGCGAATGCTAGACAACAGCGGCAGATCCTCCGAGATGTGGTGCCACTCCGTTTGCACTTCAGAGGGAGTGGGCTCATCCCATTCCAGCTTCAGTAGCCACAATTGCTGAAGCAGCAGCTTTGCGCGGAAGATAACGGGGGAAACCCAGCCGTTTGGGTCATAAAGTGAGGCTACGGTGCTTAAAATAGACCGCTTTGTGACATGTGTGATGGGGGGCAGAGAGATGCGGTAAGTGAACTCATCTGACTGAGGGCTCCACTGTATACCCAAGACCTTAATGGACGTGGATTCTGGGTTCATGTCGAAGTCCTTGGGCATGTCACATTGGTTGTCGGGAAATCTCTCGAGCAGCTTAGGCGAGTTAGATGTCCACTTACTGAGCTGAAAGCCGCCTAGGTCTAGCAGACTTATCAACTCATCCTGAAGTGCTTGGGCGGATTCAACCGTGTCATGGCCACACAAGATGTCATCAACGAAGATAGACTTGCGAAGAACCTGAGCGGCTCCAGGGTAGAGATGGCCTTCATCATCAGCCAGCTGGAGCAGGGTGCGGATTGCATGATATGGGCTTGATCTTAAGCCGTACGTGACTGTATTGAGGGCGTAGGTGAGCAGAGGGTGATCTGGTGAGGACCGCCATAGTATCAGCTGATACCGTCTCTGGTCTGGGGCAACCAGCACATTTCTGAACATCCTCTGGATGTCAGTGCTGAAAACGACTGGATGCGTTCTGAAGGACATGATGATGTCCACAATGTCCTGTTGAAGGGCGGGGCCTGTGTGTAGGCATTCATTTATGCTGACACCATTGGAGCTTTTGCAGCTACCATCAAAAACAATGCGCAGCTTGTCCGACCCTGACTTAAATACGCCATAGTGAGGGATGTAGAAGTGAGGTTTATGGGCGAATGTATTTGGGTGACAGGGAGCCATGTGCCCTAAGTCGATGTATTCGGCCATAAAGTCGACGTATTTAGAACGCAGGGACGGGTTCGCCATTAGCTTCTTCTCAATATTGAGGAATCTGCGTAATGCGATAGGGTGAGTTTTACCTAGTTGAGGGGCGTCCTTTAGAAAGGGCAGAGCGACTGTATATCTACCTGAGGGATCGCGTGTAGTGGTAGAGCGGAAGATTTCCTCGCATTGTTCCTCCAGGGGATCATTGTGAGTGTGAGATTGAGGGAGGGGCTCCTCAGACTCCCAGAACCTTTCCAGACTCTGACGTATGTCCTGGACTGATTCAGCTGAGTCTGGTTGTGAGCTGACGACGTGAGCTGAGTTAACCTGCTGCGCCGGCTGCGCATACAAGTCCTCAATGGGTCCTATCAACGCGAAATCGAAAATCGTGCCGAAGGCTATGGGCTTGCCCGGGCCCAACGAGACCTTAGTCCCGTCCAACACCTGGCCAAGAACGTCCGACCCCAATAAGAGGTCGATCGGGGCTGGTGTGTGGTAAAGCTGGTCAGCCAATGGCACGGGTGGCTGGCCCAGTACGTGGGAAATGTTTGGTACCTTCTCCAAGGGAAGGTAGCCAGTGACGTTTTTCAAAATGTGAGCTGTGGCAGTGATTGTAGGAGTATCATTGTGAGTGGGTCGGCATACCATTGTTATTGCCGCCTTTGACTCATGTTTGTGCTGATTCCCAACTCCTGTAATTTTTGAAGAAGTGGGTTTTAATGGCAGGTTCAAAAGTCGTGCCATGCGTGACGTTATTAACGTCAGCATACTGCCACAGTCCAATAAAGCCCTGGCTGTGTGAAGATGGCCATGCACGTCCGCGACTCTTAGTGAGACGGTTGGCAACAAAATGGGTGTGCCAGTGGGCACAGAAGGTGAGTGAGCTGATTGAGTATCAGCTGAAATTGTATGAGCTGAGTATGTTTCAGCTGTGTGGGCATGGGTTGACTGGGCATGGGCTAAATCTACCTCTTCGCTAGGGTGCTCTGTGATAGTTGGGAGTCATAATTGCTGGCGGCGTTCGCGGGGCCTACCTGGCGAACCGGACCTGGGCGGGCTGGCTCTGTGAGCAGAGCTGGGTCGCACCTGTTTAGCCTGTGCGGGTTCGTGCCGCCTGCTGTGTCTGGGACGCTCCCTCGAGTGCTCTGTCAGCTGTGGTGGGGGTACATGTACAGACGACGAATGAGCTGAGTGCGTTGGGCCATCTGGTCGATGGAGGGACGTGTGGTGGTTCGTGCTCCCACAGTCCTTGCATGCCCCCCTTGACCTGCACTCGCTCTCGTAGTGACGGCCGAGACAACGCTGGCAGCGCTCGCGTGCCTGTACAAAGTCCCAACGGCCCTGTGTTGGCTGGGCATTGTACCATCTGCATGTCATGAGCGTATGTCCCCTAGTGGCACAATAGGGACAGTAGGACGTCGAGCGTGAGGAAGAGGACGAGGACGATGATGAGGAGCAGCTTTGCTGGAAGGCCGAGTAGACGGGGAAGGGCTGACTGCGAGCCGGGGAGGTGGATGGGCGGTGACGCATTTGCTGCGCTGGGCGTGACGGTTGGTGAGTAGGCTGATCGTAGGCGCAGTGAGGCGATGGAGCTGAGGAGCGGCCACGGTAATGGTCGGGTTGTTGCTGAGCCATCTGAGCATAAGTGCGATGGGGCAACTGTGGAGGCGCGCGGCTACGAGAAGGGCCGGGCAGGGCGTGAATGGGCTGTGTTGGAGAACTCTGTCTCCACACAGCGCACGTGCTCCTCGAGGTAGGAGATAAGGTCCCTTAACGTGGGCAGGGTGTTACTAGACCCGTGCCTGCGTTCAAATAGCGTGCGGAGCTCGCCCTTGAGCTTCCGCACCACTATTGACACAAACACGTAATCGTCTCCTATGGGCAAGTCTAAATTGTTGAGGGCACACTGAGCCGATATGAGCGGCGTGAGGAACAGTGTGCGGATGTTCGAGCGCGTATGGATGCTTGGCAGCCCTAGGATGATGTCCACAAAACTATCAATGAGAACCCGGCGGTTCTCGTACCGCTTGGTGAGGATGTCCATGGCCACGGCAAAATTTTCATTGGTGACCTTTAAGTGGGACACCATACTTAATGCCTCACCGCTGAGACATGAGAATAGGTAGTGGAGCTTGACTGCGTCCGACAGGGTCGCCATGTCGTCAGTCAGACTCCTAAACAGCGCAATGAAGGAAGGCCAGTCCTCCACTTTTGAGCTGAACCTGGGCAGCGCTATCTTGGGGAGGACGGCTGTTGGCGTATTGACGCCGAAACTGGGCTGAGCGCTATGGGTTGGGGATGACGTGGAAGAGGGTAAGATTTCCTCCCTAGCCACAAGAATCCCAATGTACGCCCCGGAGGCTTTTGTGTGGTTCTCAGTGTATGCCTTCTCGGTCTTCTCGTCCAGGTCCTCCTCGTCAAGAATGCTATAATACACTGAGTCCAGCTTCTCCTTTATGCCTGTATCTGTTCGAAACGCACGTTGAATTCCGTTATGGAATGTTTGGTGTCGCCAGCAATGATCAGTGATCCCATCTCTAGGAGCTGGTGTAAAGCTTTGGCGGCCTCCCTAAATATCGCGGCTTGTGACTTGGTCGGCATCGCGATGAATAAAAGGAGACAAAAAAAATAATAAAAAATAAAAAATTAAACAAATTTAAAGGCAGTAAAAAGAACAACACCCTGTATATATTCTATAGTTGGGCTGGAGGTATTTGTTTACTAAGGTAAGGGCAAGTGGGCTAAAATTAACGCAACAATAAAGAAAGCAAAACTAAGTTGGGGCGCCTTGTATATGGCCTACGGGTGGGCAAACGCGTGTATGTGTAGGTATGTCTGTGTATATGTATGTATGCTTATTGAACGCGCGTACGTAACATTAGCCGACCGCAAGCAAAAAACAAACAAAAACAACAAAAACAAAAAGAATCACGTTATCCGTAGCCCACTGTTGGGCAAGGCGCTCACAATCGGGCAGACCTGTTGCCGACACTGGCGCGAAGAATGAGTCAGTCGCAAACAAAAAAAAATAAAAATAAACTAATAATAAAAACTTAATTAAACTTAACGTGTGTAGAAGCGAAGGCGACGCACGCAAATAGCCGTAAGCGATATAAAAAAAACTGATGAAACTAAATGAAACACACTAAGCTCATGTGGTGAGCACGCACCAAAAAGGAGCCGATCGCAAAGGCAAAAATTAAAAATAAAAAAATAGATATAAAATTAACACGAGCGAAAAAATAAAGCACGCTATTTGGCACGCGTGGTGAGCATGCACGAGATCTGAGCCGATTTAACACGACAAGAACATAAAAAATTCCTTAAAAAATAAAACGGGAAAAACAACAATATCGTCGTCTAGACGCGGGTGTGTTATTACGTAACCAAAGTTATATGTGCAACCGAAAAACGTAAAACGCAAACGTAACGCAATAATTTAACTACTAATTAAGTCACCGTTAGGGGTATGAACAACGTATCGTTAGGCAAAAATCGTTTGGGTACACGCACAAGCCCGCTCAGATTACAACAACATTACAGCATTGCATCACACTTTCAACAGATGCATACACAAAATCAACAATAAAAATAAAATAATATAAGTGTACGTTGGCCAGCTATACTAAAACAAATGATTCATAACTACCTCACCAAATTTTTATTGGGACAGGGTAACGTTATGTGAACAAATTAATTTAGAAATGATGGCACGAATTAGATATAAGATTTAGAAATAGTATAAGAATATGGGCGGAAATAATTATCTTTTAGCGGACTGTATTAAAATTGAAAATTAAAAGAAAGTTAGGTACTGGTTACGGGAAGGTCGCCGGTATCTAATATTACCGGTTCGAAGATGACCAAATGTAGTCGCCACGTCTGAGTGGCGATTACGCGACGTAGGGAACTGGTAGGTAGGTAGGTAGGAAGGATGTACTTACAGGGATGATGAGTCAGGAACCGTCGTGCGAGCTGACCACGGGCGGCGAGGCTTGCGGGCGGCGATGTAGGTTGGTTCCTGGCGCACAGTCACTACACTAAACAGTTCACTAGGGGCACTGGTTAAGGGCGTTTAGGTCGAGCTCTTCACTTTAGGTTCAGGAGTCACTATAATAAGGCAGATAGCAGCGCGCGTATTTTGTGGGCGTCTCGCGTTAGCTAGCAGAAGACTGGTCGCGCGCGCGGCTCACCAAGCTAGCGGCGGCGGCTCGCGCAGCGGTGGCGCCGCGGCAGACAGGCGGACGCGGTCGTCAACAACCGCTGAGTCCGTCCCGGCTTTGGCGGGAACACTTATTATTTAAAAGAGGGAGGTTAGTCACAATTTGGTCTTATATTATGTTAGGTACAAATCATCTACGTTACTCCTTTTAATTTATTTAGCCGAAAATAACAAAACAAACTTTCAGTCGAAATTGACCCTAGGGTCAATCTCAAATGAAAGTCTAACAAACTTTCTAATAATTTTGCCAACTATAATTTACTGTTTAAAGTACTCTAAACCTTATTCCAAAGCTATATCATCCCTTAAAACACACTAAAATCCTAAGAGTCAAAAGTGACCAAGCGGGTCGGTGATAATTTTAATTTCAAATAAATCTTATAATACTGTTCCTACTACTACCTAACCAGCCAGCTAATATTTCAGTCGCACGAGCTATGGTCGTGGGGGGGGGGGGTCGGGATAAAGCCAATACCGTTCGGAGTATGAAGTTGAAATTAAAATTAAATTACTCCGTCTATAAAAATATTAAATTAAATGTTCTAATCCGTTTAACCGTATGTAAACTCTCACACGTTTAAAGCCGATACACTAGAGAACCGTGGGGTTATACCGATATAAAATTAATAATTAGGAGCGCCAGGGTCTGGATGTAGACCCAAATCTGGAGACGATGTCACCATACAACTTCACACAGGTCGAACTCGCAGATCCTCAAATGTTTCACAACTTCACCAACGCTTGGTGTAGTTGGATATAAAAGAAAATACTAGGTTAAGGTTTCGAAACCCTAATGTAAAAATATGTTCCTGAATAAAGAACGATTAAACCCAGAGTAGGGGGTACAAAAACCGTCAACGCCTGCTCATCCGCTAGGCGGCGACAGCTCGCTGACAGCAGGTGGCCGCTGGTGCCCCGAAGAGGCAGGTCTCGCGTCCAGGCTTTAGGGCCCAGCTCTAAATCCTGGCGGCGAGACGGGCCTCTCGAAGCATGCGCTGGGAGATTTTAACTGTGCGCGTGGCTGCCAGCGACCAGAACTTCGTTTCGGGCACGGATTCCTTAGTGCATTGATCTCAACACATCACACCACGTCACGCCAGAGATTCAAATCGTTTCGACGTCATCAGACCCGGCACTTTCAATTCGCCGGAAGTCTTATAAATCGAAGGCCAGCTTTTGATTTCTACTCCCATTGTCGGGTAACCCATAAGAAATTGTTATTTTAGAATCTTCCTTCAAACTATCACAACGTCAAATATGACGTCGGTCACAACTCGCCCTCTGCTAACAGAATCTGTCAACAATTACAGAACAAGACCTAAAAAAAAAATTAACGTTTAGCAATGTGAAATGCGTTTTTCTTTAATTTAAATTAATTTAATGTTATATTTAACTCACTGATTACCCTGTCTTAATATTAGGGAGTATTAGTTTCCTCTCTGGTAACCCCTACGGGCAGAGACAATATCCATATAAAAAATATTTCTCCCGTTCGAATGTTCTAGATAAAAGTCCTTATAGAAAAAATAGTTCCATTTCCGGATTTGCTTGAATTAAATTTAATTATTTAAAGTAATTATTATACATATTAATTTATCATGTAATTTATTATTAGAACTGTTTCGGCTATTTTTTTTAAATTGAATCTTTTATGTGTAATTAAAAGCTGACAGCTACTTCGCCCCGCTACCGCTAGGCGTCGCTACGGTGGCTGTCACTCTGTCTATGGTGTTATGTCTAATACAAAACGTAAACAAAGGAACTTTTCTTCAAATCTAACGCAGAGTCTTGCTAAAACTGATTTAGAAATATGTTTTAATTGAAAATGCAAGAAAAGTGTGTCTTGTAATGTGTCAGCCAAGGCTCCATGTCTTTAATGTGAAGAAAAATGGATTTAATTCAAACAAGCTACACGGACTAATGTTTTTGGACATTTGATCATTCTAAAGCAATGATTTCAGGTAAGTACTATTTAACCATTGCGAACTTCTTTTGTAGATTAGTAAAGGCAGACAGGGCCCTGAATTTACAACGTAACAGTACCTCCCCAACCACCAGAGATTTGACCGACCAGGGCAAATCTCGACGCTGGCCCTCCAGCGTCACACTACACTTCAAACAACCAAGCAAGCACAAACAACCAAAAGAAAACCTACCCGTGTAGCTGCACTACACAATAACTTAAAACTTTCCTGTAAATAGCTATACAATATGCTATGACAGTAAAAAAAACAACAAAACGCAGACTTGTGTACGACAATTCTTCATATATATATATTTAAATATACAAATATCCCATATATATATATATATATATGGGATATATGGAGTATATCCTAATAAATACACAAACTTCTATATGAATATAAACTAATGTACATAATCAATATAATAATATTAATTATAATATACTCTTACATAAATCTAAAAACTTGGTGGCTATGCAGTTAACACATTATCTCAGTGTCACCAACTGCACTGTTGCCTCGCGTTAAGGCTTTTGGTACCAGTCACTGATCCGCTGGGGTGTATGGATTAATTTTTTAACAATACTGGTTACTGAAAAGTCACCACAATAGACTCACAAAGTGAGTCTGATCCATTAAGCAATATGGAAAAGACAAACCTTAAGGAGTTTAGTAAGAATATTACCAAAATACTAAATTATAAATGATGGGTTACTATATATATATATTAAATACACTAATTATGGTTAAAATTATATTATTACATAAACATAAAAACTGGTGGCTATACATTTAACCTATTATTACAGTGTCACCAGCCGCACTGACGCCTCGCGTTAAGGCTTTTGGTACCAGTCACTAATCCGCTGGGGTGAATGGCTTATTTAACTATATAGGTTACTGAAATAGACCTACAGTTATCTCACTGGGTAAGTCTGATCCATTAAGCAATATGGAAAAGACGAAGCCCAGAGAGGCACAAAATAATAAATATATACACCAAACGTCTATATATGTTCTACAGGTTAGGTCTGATCCATTTACAAACATGGAAAAGGCGAAACCCAAAGAGCTATAAAATAATAAATACATGTAAGAATCGTCTACACATCCAAGTCTACCCTTCCTAAGAAACGATACCTCCTTAATACACAAACATCTAAATGCTCCTACTATTAAGCACATATTTAAAGTAATGCCCAGTAAACTTCTTACACGGCTGGGCAGCCGTAAACCAAAAAAAAAAAAAACCCACAACCCAAACCAACAAATATTCACCACCACCTAAAAGTTTGGCTAACCGCCCCTAAATAAATCCTACAAAAAAAAACCGAATTCTATCAAAGCAGCCTACACGCCCGCCAATAAATGGCCACCTTCCTCAGGACTATCATCTCGTTGCCTCACCAACGGTCCGGAGATTGAGGTTTGGCTAACCGCCCAAAAAGAAAATCCAATAAAAACTTATTCAGTCAAAGCAGCCTACACGCCCGCCAATAAATGGCCACCTTCCTCAGGACTATCACTACGTTGCCTTACCAACGGTCCGGAGATCTAACCCTTCCATTAAGGTATCTAACCTATAATATTAAAATATAAAAAAAAGGAATTAAAACATTCCAACTTAACAAATAGAATGTCATCACGCCAAAAGTCGAAACTTTCCAATGCGCAAAAACACAACCACAAACATCAAGCTCCTCTTAAAAGAGCTTCAAGCGCCGCGGCATATACAGCCACAAACGCCCAAAGTGCAGTGACTTAAAGGCATATACAGCCCTCCTTCGTCACTTTTAAACCATCTAGCAACCAAAATAAACCACATAACGAATTTCAGCACCGTGGCATATACAGCCACCAATGCCAACAACAGCAGCGACTACAGGGCATATACAGCGCTCCTTTGTCACTTTTCAACCGCTCACAACAAGCAAAACATTGTACCATGATACAATGATCGATAAATTACTTAAACTAATACATCTTAGTCTTCCCATGAAGACTTAATAAAGTCCTTGATGTGCCATTCACCAAGGTTTTTACCGGAACTACAGCCTTCTAATTCATACACTAGGGGGGAAAGTTTTTTCCTAACAAAACATTTTTCATATTTAGGAGCTAATTTAGCCATAAAAAATTTGGAGGCGTCACTCTGTGGATATGTCTTTTTCCACACAGTGTCACCCACCTCAAATTCTAAGGGCCTCCTCCCATTGTTATAATGACACGCACTACGGTCATGTGATTTAATAAGCGCGCCTTTCACTTTATTAAAAATTTCCTCTAAGACGCCTAACTGGTCCGCATATACACCGCGAGAAGCGCACGCCAGGGTGAGCGGTCCATCGGTATTCTTGCCGAAAACCTCTCCGCAACTAACTGCCTCCCTACCATGCACTAGGAAGAATGGGGTAAAACGTGTTACTTCATTAGTGGAAGTGTTTATTGCATACTGAATTTTCGAAATATTAACATCCCACGATCTATGGTCATCTTCCACAAGAATTGATACGGCGGTCATAATCGTACGGTTATAACGTTCAACTGTGTTCACGCTGAGGCAATAGCGAGGTGTAAAGTGAACCTGAGGTACCTTGTACCTCTCCAACAAAGATTAATTTCATTGCTCGTGAACTGCGTTCCGTTGTCCGCTATCACCGTACGGGGTATGCCGTGAACCAAGAAAACGCCATCTTCAAGTTTCTGCGCTATAGCCTTACCAACAGCTCTTCGTAAAGGAAAGAGCAAACAATATTTCGTAAAACAGCATACGACCACAAAGAGATATGTGAAGCCCGCTCTAGACCGTGGCAAGGGACCAACGAGGTCAAAACTTATTGTTTCAAACGGTTTAGAGCAGTCTTTCGCGCTACCTAAGAGACCAGGGGTTGACAATTGTGAGTGTTTATATGCGGCGCACGTATCACATTTCCCCACGTAGTTAGTTACATCCTTATACATGTTAGGCCAGTAGAACGTAGTGCAAGTCGTTTATAGGTTTTAAATACTCCAAAATGTGGAGATAATTCACCACTATGGTGATTCTTTAAAAGTTCCAGACGATTTCCCTCCGGTACTACTTGTTTCCAATCATAATCACTCGCCACACCGAATTTATTTTTTGAAAAATGATAAAGTTTATTGTCTCTAATAATAAAGTTAGGACACGACCTAGGAGTACTAACACACTTGTCCCACACTTTTTGAAACCATCTGTCTGCGTCAGGCACCTTTATTTCGAGCACCGGAACGGCACGCGATAGTGCATCTGGAACTACGTTGTCCTTGCCCTTGCGGTGCTCAATAACAAAGTTGTAAGGCGATAACCGCAACCCCAACGAGCTAATCGACCCGTAGGATAAGTTAAATTAAAGAACCACTTCAGACTCGAGTGGTCGGTTACCACCTTAAACGCAGGACCTCCCTCCACATAAGGACGAAAGTGTTCTACAGCAAAAACCACCGCTAGGGCCTCTCGCTCCGTCGCCGAATAATTGCGTTCTGCCGAATTCAGTGAACGACTACAATATGCTATTGGATGCTCCTCTCCCTTTATAAACTGAGTCGGAGTGCCCGCTATCCCAAAACTGGATGCGTCACAATGAATCTCAAATGGCTGGGAAAAATCGGGACAAGCCAATACTGGGGCAGAGACCAACGCTGTTTTTAAGTAGTAAACGCGGTTTCTGCCTCAGCAGTCCACTTAAAAGGCGGGGCTTTTTTGCTAGTACTGAAATGAAATTGAAACTGAAATTTTTAATGAGACGTATATAATACGACGCTGTTCCAAGGAACATTTTCACCTCCTTCCGGGTGGTAGGTGTGGGAAAGTTGACTATTGACTGAACTTTCGACGGATCAGTGTGTAAACCATGTTCATCTACCCTGTAACCTAGATATTTTAACTCCCGACGAAAGAAACAGGATTTATGTAAGTTAATCGTTAACTTAGCCTGTCGTAACTTTTCTAAAACCCGTTTAAGAAGCGAAATGTGTTCCTCGAATGTCGATGAGCATATTATAATGTCATCCAAGTAAACAAACACTTTATTATTAAACTCAGGACCAAACAGTATGTCCATTAACCGTTGCTGGGTGGCTGGTGCCCCCGTCAACCCAAAGCACATAACCTTAAAATGGAAAAGACCTCGTCCGGGAACCGTGAATGCGGTTTTTTCCTTAGATGAAGCGGAGTCAAGCTCAATTTGCCAAAATGCAAATCAATTGACGAAAGGTATCGAGCGTCACGCAACTGATCTAAGATGTGAGAGACGTAGGGAAGCGGATAAGCATCTTGTTTGCTGACTGCATTCAATTTTCGGCTGTCAAGGCAAAATCGCCATTCTCCGTTTGGTTTAGGAGCTAATAGGACTGGGTTATTCCACGCGCTATTGCTAGGCTCTACTACTCCCATCTCTAACATCTCATCCAGCTGGCGGTTAAGTTCCTTAAAGCGTTCAGGTGATAGTGGATAATAACGCTGTTTGATAGGAGAAACATCACCCGTGTCTATCTTATAACGCAACAGTTGGGTACGACCTAACCCTTTAACCTCAAAAGACACCTTCTTAAATTCATTTATTAATGACTCCGCTTTCAACCTCTGAACGGGTGTTAATTCATCAAACGGCTGCAAATGCCTAACGCAAACGCTAATACGCAAGTACGGTGTTTAGAGTTTTGAAAATACTTAAAAGGCAATCTATTAAAAATTTCGTGACGAGGCGGTTATTGAGTACCGTCTGGTCTTTTGCAAGCGCACACATCTGACGTGAAATTGCAAGCGATGGATGAAGCGAGTCAAAGACCTTTGTACGAGCACGCTCGACATTGTTATATTTTAGCTGACACTAGCAATAACGTTACTTGAACGATTTGTATATTTTATTATTTAGTACAATAAACAGACTCCACGGTAACGGTCGCCTTACTTAACATTCCCGTCCCGTGCAACATAACCTGCGTAAATTACGTAAACATTCAACATAACTTTATTTGACTTAAATAAAACAACTTACCAACTTTAACAACTATCTATTACCTTGTGAAGGCTACGGCTTTTACATTTCTTCGAGCCGGATTTGTGAATAACAATTCAACCAGTGAAGTGTGATTGTGTGATTAGTGACTTATCTGCGGTAGCGAATCGGTTTGACTGGCCTCCCACAAGCGGGTCTCACCAGACAAATTGAGAAGGCGCACATATCGTAGACGAGCATTGATTACACCTACTCCACCTACAACAAAACAGAAACCCAACCACAGCCAACATGGATACATTACTTCAACGCCAACAAATGATCGCTGAGGGTGTTGAGAAGATCTTATTGAACTATCGAAAGGACTCTGCGGCACGTAAGACATCAGAATACGCTCAGAAACGTTTGGACTCTCTCCAAGCGTTGTGGGACGAGTTCAAGGTCAATCACGAAAACGCTATGTACGTAACCGCCAACGCACTGGCTATAAACTTAATGATCTCAAACATACGCCGAATTCAACAAATGTTACTCGATTTAGTCACAGACGCTAGAAATGGAAGAATCGATACGCATCTTATCAAGCCCGAACAATTTGAACTTGAACTAAACATTATTTCCGGCCAGCTTTCGAGCGACTTATCACTGCCCTGCGTCATCGGCACACGCGACTGCACGCGGCAATTATACAAGTTGGCCAGAGTGCATGTACACCTAACAAGCGCACTACTCATATTCGAAGTAAAGCTGCCGCTCATAAACAATGAACAGTATGAACTCAATCGGATCATACCTATACCGGAAGTCACCGGAAGCTCTGCAAGAAGCTTAAAACCTACAACTGAGTATCTCGCGGTCAACCTTAGAAAGTACCTTATAGTACCATTAGAAAACAAAGATGTATCATCGTGCATTCATTCGAGTGAATCACAATTACTATGTGCTATAAATAAACCCACTTACGACATAAAGGTCGCTAAGACATTATGCGAGGCACAAATTATAAACAATGGGAGCTTATCAGCGTGCCGCGCTGAGGTATCCGATTGCACCGACCGATGGGTACGGTTACACAATCGTGGCACCTGGCTTTTTTCCTGCTGCGAGGAATGCACTACGCGCATTTTTTGCCCAAATGGAATGACGACACAACACCTTCATGGCACAGGGATTATAACTCTTGGCCTGGGATGCCTGCTCAAAGGAGACAGCTTCACTATACACGCCCGCAACGACTACCACAGCAGCTTGAAAATCAGTTCCGAAGCGGTACAAATGAGCGAATCCAGTATAAACCATGTTTTGTCTGACGCAAATCACACACCCTCCTTTGTTCCTGAAGACCACAGAGAGATTTTACAGGGACTGAAAACCAAAATAGACATGGTAAAGGAGCAACAACAAACACTGAGTGTACAATCACTAACTCATGAGACCCACAACTACATTCTATATTCTATAATTATGTAGTATCATTATCATCTGTTTTATAATATGGGGCCTGCTGCGAATAAAACGAAGGTATCGAGGTTGCAGTGTAAACCTTCATACGAGTCTACAACCGGCGCCAGGAGCTACGCCACCGCAGGAACAGCATCTGCCGCAACTGGATACGGACGTCGACAGTGTCATAGGCGAGGTGATCGTAACTGCTGCACGCAAATTAGATAAGGCTTCATCGCCTTAATTAAACTTTATTTCTTTCTTCTTTCTCTTTAAATTTGGCAGCATGTACGAGCACGCTCGACATTGTTATATTTTAGCTGACACTAGCAATAACGTTACTTGAACGACTTGTATATTTTATTATTTAGTACAATAAACAGACTCCACGGTAACGGTCGCCTTACTTAACATTCCCGTCCCGTGCAACATAACCTGCGTAAATTACGTAAACATTCAACATAACTTTATTTGACTTAAATAAAACAGAATCAGCTGCCCAACGCCTCGGTCTTCAACGTAGAAAACAAAACGCAACTATATCTGGGATTGGATTTTCAGCTAATCAAATCAATGGGACCATTCAACTTGTAGGTGAATCACTCTTGGGTGACTACATTTTTACCACGGAAGCGCTTGTCATGTCGAAAATGCTAAACAATCTACCAAACTACTCATTCAAAAAGCAAAACTGGTCCCATCTGCACAACATACACCTCGCCGATCCAGACTACAACATCTCTCGGCCAGTAGACATTCTTCTAGACGCTGCAATTTATGCCGATATTGTCATGACGGGGATCTTAAAAGGCTCTCCTGAAGCACCCATTGCACAACAAACGAAACTAGGATGGGTGTTAATGGGCAATGTTAAAACATTCAACTGCCATGTTATACTCAACCAAATGGACGATTTCTCAAGGTTTTGGGAAATGGAAGAAATAACCGAAGGTCGCCTCGAATCACCTGAAAATAACTATTGCGAAACTTTATACAACAATACCACTGAACGATTGGAAGACGGGCGATACGTGGTTAAGATACCCATGAAACCAAACTTTGAACAACATTTGGGCACCTCCAAGCCACAGGCAGTGGCCCAATTTAGACAGTTAGAAAAACGGCTAACAAAACATGAAGAATTCTCTGAACATTACAAAGAATTTATTAACGAGTACTTAAGACTGGGTCACATGAAAAAATGTAGCATCCAGAAACAACCCAGCTGCTTTTTACCTCACCATAGAGTCCTAAGGCCGGACTCTACAACGACTAAGCTCCGAGCGGTATTCAACGCCTCAGCCAAAACATCGTCAGGCCACAGCCTAAATGAATTAATGGAGGGTGGCCCTAACATACAACAAGATCTCCAAACTATTATTCTACGATGGAGGGCTTTTCAATACGTCTACATCGCTGACATTGAAAAATTCTACAGACAAGTAATAGTTTGCGAAGAGGACCAACATCTACAAAAAATTGTATGGCGCGACTCTGAAGACCAACCGATTACAGAGTATCAGTTGTGCACTAACACTTATGGCACAAAGGCCGCACCATTTTTGGCCATGCGTACTATCAAACAACTAATAAAGGACGATGGCTCAAATTACCCTCTAGCTGCTACCATTTTAGAACAGCAACTATACGTAGATGACCTTCTGGGAGGAAGCAACAGCTTAAAAGAGGCAAAAACCACTCAAACCCAATTAATAAACTTGATGAAGGGCGGAGGTTTCAATCTTCGAAAGTGGGCCAGCAACAGCTCAGCTTTATTAGAAAACCTACCAAGAGAACTCATTCACCAAAATATGTTAAACTTCAAGCATGCCGATACCAACAAAACACTCGGCATTAACTGGAATCCATGCACAGATCACTTTACATACAAGCATGACGTACTTAGTAAGAACAATAAAGTAACTACGAAACGTACTTTATTATCAGACGTATCGAAGTTATACGATCCTCTGGGATGGTTGTCCCCCGTCACTATGAAGGCCAAACTTATATTCCAACAAACATGGAAACCAACAACTTCGTCGGATGATGCCTTGCCAGAGTCCATACAAAACGAATGGCAACAACTTCGACAAGATCTGTTCCAAATCAACAACATAGTGATACCACGCTGGATAGGAAACACTAACAAGGCAATAGAGCTACATGGATTTAGCGACGCGTCGGAGAAGGGATACGCGTGCGCTATCTGTTGCAAGTCGATGGATGAAAACAATCATTGCGTCATCAAACTAGTAGCTGGGAAAACCAAACTTGCACCCGTCAACAAGCTCATTTCATTGCCGAAATTAGAATTATGTGGCGCTGCACTCCTATCACGCCTTATGAAGAAGACCATAGAGTCAACAAACATGCAGACAGTAACAGTACATGGATGGACCGACTCGATGGTCGTGTTGGGTTGGTTGAATGGGAACCCTTCTAGATGGAAGCCATTCGTATCCAATCGGGTATTGAAAGTAACTGAAAACATGCCACCTTCATGCTGAAAACATGTGAAGTCGGAAGAGAATCCGGTCGACTGTGCCAGCAGGGGCCTAACACCGTCACAACTCATTTCACATCCTTTATGGTGGGAAGGCCCATCGTGGCTGAAAAGCAATTACATCCCAATTCAAACAACATCTTAAACACGGAGCATGGAGCATATCAACGCCTGCAACGTATTAAAAGAGGACTCGTCGACGGAGTTGGCTACATCGCAAACTCACTTTTTGGTTTATTAGATGAGAGATTTGCAAAACAAATTGAGAAGGCGCACATATCGTAGACGAGCATTGATTACACCTACTCCACCTACAACAAAACAGAAACCCAACCACAGCCAACATGGATACATTACTTCAACGCCAACAAATGATCGCTGAGGGTGTTGAGAAGATCTTATTGAACTATCGAAAGGACTCTGCGGCACGTAAGACATCAGAATACGCTCAGAAACGTTTGGACTCTCTCCAAGCGTTGTGGGACGAGTTCAAGGTCAATCACGAAAAACTTTTAACTTTTGAAAACCAATCCAATGCCTATTTTACTGACGATGTCTACCAAGCGCTCAGCAAGAAATACGAATTTTTACAACCTGAATTCCTGAAATTAATTCAATTGGAGGGACCTGCAAAACAACCTGTAAAGGGAGTATTCTCAAAAACCGATGAACTTATGTGCCTACAAACAACCAACTTTCGTGCCTTTTCTCGGATGCTGCGTAATCTTGACGTATCTGTACTCAACGAGAAGTGGGAAATTGATGATAAGCTGCAGACGCTCCAGTCACGCTGGAGGGTCATCGACGAAATCCACTGGCAATTAGACAACTTATTATTTGGGTCGGACTTAGACTATGAAGTGGAATTTTCAAAACATGAAACAGACTACGAACATGCCAAACGGGAACTGAACCGCAAGTTAAACATAACTGCTCATCAACAACGATCACTGCCACCTGTAGAAATACCTACTTTCACAGGCAACTATGCTCAATGGCCAACATTTATGGATCTCTATAGTGAAGCAATCCACAACAACACTATGCTATCTACAACTCAAAAAATGCAACACCTGAAGGGGAAGCTCAGAGGTGAAGCGGAACGCATTGTTCAACATCTTTCTGTATCTGCAGACAACTACGATGCCTGTTGGGAAATACTTACCCACAGGTACAACAACAAGCAGTTACTGTTCACCAAACAAATCCAAGCTTTTATGAGTCAGACTTCAATTCAACAACAATCGTCGTACGAACTAAAACGTCTCTATGATACCAGCCTAGAAACGATACATGCAATTAACAACTTAGGCATAGATACCACATCATGGGATCCGATCTTAGTACATATTTTAACGGGAAAACTGGATACAGAAACCTACAGCTCTTATATGGAAGCCAGGAAGGTACCCCGGGAACTACCTTCGTTCGACGAATTTATGGAATTCCTACAACGCAAATTTACTGCATTAGAACCTGTAAACAAGAAAAAACAACAGCCGGTTCCAGTAGCGAAGCCCATTTTATCAGCAAGAGAATTCAATTCATCTTCTCTACGGCACTCACATTACAACAACAATCCTAAAAAATATTTTGGGAAAACTTATCATGTTACTGCTGAAAAAAAATGTCCCATGTGCAAGGGTGATCATGCATTACCTTATTGCAACACATTCAAACAATTGCAATCCGAAACCAAATTGAAAACAATGGCGCAATTGAACTTGTGCACGAATTGTATGTTTTCCCACAACGGACAAAAATGCACTTCAATCAAACGTTGCAGAGTGTGCAATAATGCACACCACACATCGTTGCACGACGTTTTGCGGGAAGCGGAATCTTTGAAACCGAGCGGCCACATGACTCCACGCTCACCGCCCGCCCCTGCCGCCGCCGCCGCCGCCGCGCCGGCTTCCACGAGGCTGCTATCACAGCGGAATGCGAATCATGTTGCAAGCGAATCCAACGAAGTTTTACTTGCAACCGCCCAACTTAAAATTAGGTCGGTTGATGGAACCTACCTAACGTTACGATGCCTGCTAGATCAAGGATCTCAGATAAATCTTATAACAGAATCCGGCTCGAAGAAATGTAAAAGCCGTAGCCTTCACAAGGTAATAGATAGTTGTTAAAGTTGGTAAGTTGTTTTATTTAAGTCAAATAAAGTTATGTTGAATGTTTACGTAATTTACGCAAGTTATGTTGCACGGGACGGGAATGTTAAGTAAGGCGA
Source organism: Scoparia ambigualis (assembly GCA_963921215.1). Lineage (NCBI taxonomy): Eukaryota > Metazoa > Arthropoda > Insecta > Lepidoptera > Crambidae > Scoparia > Scoparia ambigualis. Next base: position 45,037,595 of record OY992503.1, on the reverse strand, counting down.
CCGTTACCGTGGAGTCTGTTTATTGTACTAAATAATAAAATATACAAAACGTTATTGCTAGTGTCAGCTAAAATATAACAATGTCGAGCGTGCTCGTACAACCTTCTTCTGCGTTATTGCCATTATTAGTATTTTCTACAAATGAGGTTAATTCTGTAGCTCTTGTAGACACAGGTGCCACGGTTTCCTGTTTCAGTCAAGCTGCCGCGGATGAGATACGAGTAAAATGTAGGGATATAGAAAACAGGTATATTAGTGTAGTTAATGGTAGTAGGTTAAAAGTAGTTCGAAAATACGATGTTTTTCTTTGGGCGATTTTTTATTTAAACAAGAATTTATAATTATAGCTGACTTAAAGTGTTGTGTAGTTTTAGGGCAGGATTTTTTAATAAAGAATAAAATGTGCATTGATTTTTATAATAATTGTGTGTCTTTTTCTCAAGAAAAAGCTCATTTTGTTCAGCCAAATGTATAAGCCAAAAAGATGACTCCACTTTTGTTGTAAGACAGGACTCGGAAAAATGTTCGCTTGTTAGACAAAAGTTAGAAAATATTCATTCTGTTCAGCCAAATGTGTTGAGCCAAAAAGATGAATTCGCTTTTGTTGCAAGACAGAATTCAGAAAAATCGAGTTCGCTTGTTAGACAAAAGTTAGGTAAGCAATGTTCCATGTCAAACAATGGGTTTAGAAAGTTTGAAGTTAGAACAAAAGTCAGATAGGTCATCGAATGTTCTAGATCGGGCAATTGTTTTAAAAAGTTCCGAGCCGGGCGCGGAAAAGAAAAACATTGAAGTGTCAGCAAGTGACAGGCATCAGTCAGTTGTTGATTTTATCGATTTTTAGAAATTGCGTAACAATGATTACGTCTTTGATTATATAGTGTCTAGATAGAGTCTCGACTGCGAGAAAGCGTCCAAAAAAATATTAGTCAACTGTTGGCCGCTAAGCTCAAACCTATCGCTCAGTGCCATTTGTGTCGCCGCAGATGATGCACATCTTTTGCACGCCTTTTAATTTTACTAAAAATGACGGTTTGCGCTATCAAAGTGTGCAGAAATTATAAAGGTCGACATAAAACAATCACCTACCTTCGGTAAGTAAACATTGAATTATCATAATGTAGTTTTATCGTAAATTTTGAGCGAAGCGTATTTTGCCGTAATTCGTAGCCCGCCATTTTTTTGTGTTGCCTGCTCTAGGACACGCAAAATTCCCGAGTTAGTATTAAATTAGAATAAATATTTATTGAGTAGATGACATTTGAAATGTGCGTATGGCGTATACTGATGATGACTATAAAAGTATGAAATGGTCAACGCTATATAAATATAATAATGTTGAATGTATGTGCAGTCTTTAGTCCGTTAGTCGCCTTCTCCAACACCGAAGAGAAGAGAGGGGTTGGTAGTATTATTTTGATGAGCGCATCGCCGCTCTATGCTGTTGGTTGTATGTGCAGTGTTTAGTCCGTTAGTCGCCTTTTACGACACGTAAGGGAAGAGAGGGATTGGTAGTATTATTTTCATGTGCCCTTCGCCGCTCTATGCTATTGAATGTATGTGCAGTCTTTAGTCCGTTAGTCGCCTTTTACGACACCGAAGAGAGGAGTTGGTAGTATTATTTTGATGAGCCCATCGCCGCTCTATGCTGTTGGTTGTATGTGTAGAGTTTAGTCCGATAGTCGCCTTTTACGACATCGAAGGGAAGAGAGGGAGTGGTAGTATTATTTTGATGAGCCCTTCGCCGCTCTATGTTGTTGAATGTATGTGCAGTCTTTAGTCTGTTAGTCGCCTTTTACGACACTGAAGAGAAGGGAGGGGTTGGTAGTATTATTTTGATTAGTCCATCGCCGCTCCTTGCTTATGTTGTAGAATGTACGTGCAGTCTTTAGTCCGTTAGTCTCCTTTTACGACACCGAAGAGAAAAGAGGGGTTGTTAGTATTATTTTGATGAGCCCATCGTCGCTCTATGCTGTAGGTGTATGTGCAGTCTTTAGTCCGTTAGTCGCCTTTTACTACACCGAAGAGAAGAGAGGGGTTGGTATTAATATTTTGATGAGCCCATCGCCGCTCTATGCTGTATAATGTATGTGCAGTCTTTAGTCAGTTAGTCGCCTTTTACGACACCGAAGAGAAGAGAGGGGTTGGTAGTATTATTTTGATGAGCCCATCGCCGCTCTATGCTGTAGGTGTATGTGCAGTCTTTAGTGCGTTAGTCGCCTTTTACTACACCGAAGAGAAGAGTAGGGCTGGTAGTATTAATTTGATGAACCCATCGCCGCTCTATGCTGTAGGATGTATGTGCAGTCTTTAGTCCTTTAGTCGCCTTTTACGACACCCAAGGGAAGAGATGTGTTGTTAGTATTAGTTAAATTAAATTATGTAGTTATTAAAAAAGATGAAGGTGGGTTGATTTATGCCTCATCTGACGTCTATTCTGTTTGCAAAACCACTGAAACAGTTATTCGTCAGTTTATTAAACAAGACTATGTAATGACAAGCACTAATTATACAAAATTAGTAACCACTGTGATGAAAAAACTTATTGGAGATGTGAATCTTTTTCCAGTAGACACCGATCATATCTGCGGCATGCTTCACCAAGTTAGTTTAATAAGATTGATTGTAGAAAAGTACTAGTCAGTGAGGTATTACTATAAATTAAAATTGGACAATGTGAATAGCAACGCAAAATCAAAAGAAAATTATTCAAAAACAAATACAGAGGGATAGTCATTGATTTTTTTTAACGAATAACCCAAAATACATTGTCATTTTTTTTTTTTTCATTAAATATACAGGTATTCACTGGAGATCGTATAATCGGATGCATATTTACCTAAACTTGATTGTTCGCTAACATATTAATTTCATTTAAAAAAAATTATTGGAAATTCGGGTAGGTTGATAATGTTGGTTCATAACGGGAAAGTACATTAATTTCTTCTGATTATAAAGGTCAAACCTATTCCGGAATTTTTATCTGCATATACCTAGGTAAGTATGCATCCCGTTCCTTTCTTGCCACTGTAATACTGATAAAGTAGACAGAAAGCATGCGCAGGCTAGGCTATGAAATGAATCATGTGAGTTCTTTGACCCCGGCGCTAGTGCTGTGTCCGCCTGCGTACGTAAATTGGAGGAAGAATATTTGTAAACAATTCGCCCTTAAAATGAGGTACCTTATCATTTAAGAAATTCTTTAGTAATAATAATATCGATTTTGAACCTAATAGGAGCACAAACCAAGAAATTCAAAATGGTGGCCACTTGTGCCAATTCTATCTTCAAAATCGTGTTTAGAGACCTTTTAGACCCCCAGATTATGTATTTTGAACTTAATCGAAGCACAAACCAAGAAATTCAAAACGGCAGCCACTTTTTTCAATTCTATCTTCAGAATCGTGTTTAGAGACCTTTTAGATCCCCAGATATCGATTTTGAACCTAATCGGAGCACAAACTAATAAATTCAAAATGGCAGCCACTTTTTCCAATTATTTATTCAGAATCGTGTTTAGAGGCCTCTTAGACCCCCAGATATTGATTTCGATCATAATCGGAGCATAAACATAGAAATTCAAAACGGCAGCCACTTTTTTCAATTCTATCTTCAGAATCGTGTTTAGAGACCTTTTAGATCCTCAGATATCGATTTTGAACCTAATCGGAGCACAAACCAATAAATTCAAAATGGCAGCCACTTTTTCCAATTCTTTATTCAGAATCGTGTTTAGAGACCTCTTAGACCCCCAGATATCGATTTCGATCATAATCGGAGCATAAACACAGAAATTTAAAATGGCGGCCAGTTTTTCTAATTCTGGCGTCGAAATCATGTTTAGAGACTTAATAGACCCCCAGATAATGGTTTTGAACGCAATCGGAGCACAAACCAAGAAATTCAAAATGGCGGTAAAGAAAATAATCCCTACACTCTCATGGACTTCAATACTCGTACACTCTACACCAATCGTTTTTATTTTATCACACACAATATTTTATAATAATAAATACCTACAGTGATTTCAAGGCTTCAAATACCTTACTAATTAAATTAAACTAGCCTGCACTAGCCCGACCTTAAAAATACTCCCATTTCAAGGGGTATTTCTAAGAAACTGGCATCCCCGTCTCACGCACACTACGATAGCAGCGCGTCTATTACATAGAAACGGTACGCACACTAGCCTATAAAACCCGGCACGTTGACAATCATGTAAATGCAGCGGAAGGCTCCATCTAGACATTATATAATCAAAGGATTACGTATATTTTTTAAAGGCACCAAATTGACTAAAGCCGAACATGACACCCACCTAACAACCCAATTTTCCTTGCCGGTGGAGGAAAAATGTTTTGTAATTAATGTAGATTTAGGAACGGGTTATCCAACAACAAAAATTCGATAGAACAGGTAGGTCGTATGAGTAGATTATTTACGAAGGCACTACGTAAGAGTTAGACCGGTATTCTTTAACGTCAATGACTTGATTTTATTATGTTCCAAAGCGAGTTATTGGCATATGTACGAAACTGGCACGTCTTTATTAATGGCATATAGAATCATTGAGCGAGTTTTAAAGGTCTAATTTGGTGGTTCGTAGTCTAATGTGGTGATTCGTTTTTCATACAAATCGCCTGAAGCATTTCATGTCACGATGATGTGTGTTTGTAGACATTGTTGTGTATGTATGTTTGTAAAATATAATAAGTTTGTGTATAAAGGGAGTTTGTGTATAAGGGGAGTAAGGGGAGAACGGAATATAACATCCTATCCGACCCAAATGCCACTTCTGCTAATTATTTAAAATGAATAGTTAATTGGTAACAACTTTAGGGAAACAATTAGAATTTTATTGGCCTACGGTAACAGATTACATGCCTAGATAGGTCCCTACAGCGCTCCTAACCCACGTCACTTCATAGTAATTTCCATTTAGCACCGTAACTTAATTATCCCTACCTTATTAGTCTGAATTAATCCAGCCTGGCCCCGCGGCCCACGTACCTAGTTTATGTACGCACAGCGTGCTCACACCGTGTTGTCTCTCCACTTCCTCATAACAATTATATAGAAACGCCTACCTATAGATTCCTACAGCCTACCTCACTTGAAATACCTATATTTTGTCGAACTAACACTCCCTACTTGTATACCTTGCAATCTAGGCCCAAGCCACATTTAACTTAATTTCGTGGTGAGTTGTGTGAGTCGCATTGCCCCTGAAAGCAACTGCCCCTAAGCTGACTATCCGTCGGGTCAGGAATACCCAGTGTGTCAATCTAACACTACCCTGTGTGTAAGAAGACGGGACGGTCTTTGACCGGGATGTACGTGCCCGTCTCCAGCTAATTGGTGTCTGACCTATCTTCAATTTTCACTAGGGAGACAACTGTCTCTCCCCCGTTACTTTCTCGAAGATAGTGTATTATTTAGCGTTGTAATAGATAACGCCGGCATTATTAAATACAGTCAAATGCCTCCAGACCGAAGTCCGTTGAAATCATATTAGTTTTGTTGCCACCGTTATTCGTGTCTGCTAATATGATCCAGAATACTTTATTCTGTTAACAATTATTCGAGTCGCGATAACAAGAATTTTACTTTAATAATCACTTCTATTTCACTTAGCGCGCTAAAAATGGCTCGGACGCTTGTTTTCACGTATGAGTTCGTTACCGCCACTCGTAAATCGGACCGCACCTCCGACGTCTTATAATTGAATGCCCCGCTAATTTTCCTCTCTTCCCCAAGCATCTTAACTTTCGCGCCACGCGCCCCCAACATTCGTCCCCACAATTCCGCTTTTCTTCCTTTCAACCAATCGCTAGCTGTTTAGCCGATGCGCCTCGCCTTCACGTCCCCTATTATTTGTTATACTGGAGCTAACATCTTCCTTCTCTTTCTATCTTTTTCTCAACCTCTCGCTCGCTCATTGCCGCCGTCCACCGCGCAATTCTAAAGTTTATCCATAATCCAACCAAATCTCGTTAGATAGCCAATATTACATGTTTGAACATCTAGATGTAGCCTTCCATCAACAATTCCTTCTCAATAACCACCCACTTAAGCCAATAATTCTGTATTTTGTGAAATTATAATAAGTTCCGTATTCCGACCATAGGTGGCGCCTTCCTGTCGCAAGGGACACGTTAGCCAACCCCATCATTCTAATCCATTGCCAACCTAACAATCCTAAGCAAAGCTCAAGCAAATAACTCACGCTAGACGGCGCCTATGTCGCAAGGAGCACACGGAGCAGTCCCCGCGAAATTCAAAATAAAGATAAGGCCCTAGTCCATTGCCAACCTAACAATCCTACGCGAAGCTCAAGTAAATAACTCACGCTAGACGGCGCCTATGTCGCAAGGGGCACACGGAGCAGTCCCCGCGAAATTCAAAATAATGATAAGGTCCATTGACCATTATTTTGAACTAGTTTATTTTTCCCTTTTCATGCTTATTATATTAATGGTGCTACGCATTAATATTAATTTTAGTGCTACTCCCATACATTCCTTACAAACGGACGGATACCATTCATTTTGTACCGTTACATAGGAAACTATGGGCTAATTACCTGTATATCCGAAACCATGTTATTACTGAAACTCAAAGAAGAAATATACAGACCGAATTTAAAAAAACGACCTTTGGCGCGAAAACAAGGAGTCTGATTGGATGTTGGAATGTTCGCACGATGCGGGAAGAAAGTAGAGGGCACCAAGTTGTCAAATATATGCGCGATTACCAGTTGGAAATACTTGGCATTTCTGAAACGAGATGGAAAGACTTTGGGGAACCACAAATTGAGGACTTCACCCTGCTATACTCAGGTCAGGAAAAGAAACACGAGTATGGCGTGGGAATCCTGCTTGCCAGAAATGCCCGGAATAGTCTGCTTGATTGGCAACCGGTGTCAGACAGAATCATCACAGCACGCTTTAAGTCTACAGTGAGAAACATCACCCTAACACAATGTTATGCACCTTTTCAGCGTTTTATGAACAACTCTCGGCGACAATGCGAACTATCCCAAAAGGCGACATTGTGATTTGTATGGGTGACTATAACGCGCAGATTGGAGACAACAATCGATGCATAGAGTCTTGGGTGGGAAAACATGCGCTGGGCACACGAAGCAAAAATGGCAATATGTTAGTAGGCTTTTGCTGTGAGTTTGATTTGGTGATTGGAGGCTCGATATTTCCACACAAAGACTGCCACAAGGTATCCTGGGTTTCTCCTGACAGACGTACAGAAAATCAGATAGATCACGTCATGATAAGTAGGAAATGGCGCCACTCTTTATTGGATGTCCACAACCGAAGAAGAGCAGACGTAAACAGTGATCACCACCTCATAGTAGCAAAAATCCGCCTGAAGATAGCAAAGGTGCAGAGTAAGACGACCAAATTATCTCGGCGTTTCTCTGTCTCCAAATTACAGGATCCGGACACAAAACAGAAGCTTAGTGTGGAACTGCACAACCAATACCACGCTCAAAAGGTTGAGGAAAGATCAGTGGAGGAAGAATGGAGCGCTGTCAACAGTACGCTGTGCACATGCTGCGAAAAGTTCTTAGGCTACTGTAACTCTGGAAAGAAGGAATGGATATCCACTGATACATGGGATAAAATACTACACCGAAAATCCATCAATGAGAAACTTATTGCGGAAAAAGACCAGAACACCAAAGAAATCCTAGCCTATAAATATTTTCTGGGCGAGAGTGAAGTAAAGCGTAGTGCCAAAAGAGACAGACGTGTTAGAGCTGCATCGATAGCCCAAAGAGCGGAACTGGCGGCACACGCTGGAAACATCAGAGAGCTGTACCGTGCCGGTAGAGAGCTATGCAATAAACCACCGAATACGCGGCCAGTGGTAGACAAAGCGGGCAGGCTTCTCACTACGTTGGAGCAACAACTGCGAAGATGGCATGAGCACTTCAAAGAGGTATTCCACACTCTGGACGTTGAAGCTGAAGCTGACGACGATGTCGACTCAAGAAGCGATGTTTTAGACATCAAAGTTGACCCTCCGGATAAGGCTGAAATTTCACGGGCCATTAAAAGCCTAAAAAGTGGCTCTGATGACGGCTGTGTGGAAATCAGGTCAAGTGCCTGATAGCTGGAAGGAGGGCATTATTGTCAAGCTACCAAAGAAAGGCGACCTGTCTCAATGCTCCAACTGGCGGGGAATCAACTTGCTGCCGGTTTGCTCCACGATTTTATGTAAGGTCCTGTTAGACAGAATGACAAGCGCGGTTGACTGCACGCTAAGAGACGAACAGAGTGGATTCAGAACGGGGCGATCTTGCACGGACCAGATCAACGTTCTGCGAATGATGCTGGAGCAGTGCAACGAAATGCGGAACGAACTCTTTACTCTATTCGTGGACTTCGAAAAAGCGTTTGATCGGGTGAGATTGTCGAGTATATGGCGAATCCTAAAGCGAAGAGGTATACCAGTCAAGGTTATAGAAATTATCAAATGCCTTTATGAGGGTTCTTCTTGCCGAGTGATGCATAAAAGCCAACTAACTGACCCAATAATAGTCACTGCAGGAGTGAAACAGGGCTGTTTGTTGTCACCGCTGCTGTGTTAAATAAAACGGCCATATCGTGCGCCCCCGCTGTAGTTTTAAAAATATAGTGACAGACGGCTGTCAGTGTCAGTGTGACACTCGTTGACGTTGAAAATATGGTTAGGTTAGGAACAGACTTTATTCGCGAGGCCGTGTAAAAAGTAAATTGATAATTTGATATGTAGTTTAATTTGATATGCACATAAGTTTAATTGGGGGGTCCGTAATAATTAAGAATTAATAAACAGTGTAAAACATTAGTACCAGGGCGGTCTAGTTACAAACAATTAATTGATTGGAGCTTCGACAGCGGTCGTCAAGCACGAGGCACTTGGCCTTTTTTTGGGTTATACGGCCCACGCAGTGTACTCGCGTTGGAGTGTGAACTTTAATAAGTTAAAACTCAGTGATTTGTTTTGTGGCGCGAACGGTGCTATGTGGTATTGTGCACGGCGGTACGTATTTTTTCTTGGGTACAGAGCTCTGAGGCTAGCCGGGACGCTTAGGGCCTTCCACCCACCACAACACCAGCCAGAAGACGCGCAGTGGCGCGATCCACCACAGCAGCAGCCTGGGCGCGGCGGACTGCACCGGGCCGAGCGGCGTGTCTCAAAGAAAGACTAGTACGTAAGTCGTTTTAGATTATCTTTTATTTAGTAATAGTTTATTGTAAATGGGCCCAGCATCATTGTCGTGATGTAGACTATCTATATCAAACATTTTTTGTTAGCAGATCGCGGTTTATCCCGGACCTCGACTAGTAATTAGTTTTAGCGTTAAGATATAAAATTGCATTCAGAATGCAATGTAATATGTCGGTTGATTGTGTGATTACAGCAAAGTAGGTACCTAGTGTAAGATTGTCTCACTGCGGTCAGTGTAACAATAGCTAATTTGGTTTTGTCTCGCATTTGGAATGCGTTGAATATGTAAGATTATTTCATTGCGGAAAGTCATTGCAAATGCAATTGTCATGACCTAACTTGCTGTAATTACTTGCTTAATAGTGAAATTAGGCATATGTTTCTTGGTTTGGTATACATTTAGAATGGGGTTAACTGTGGTTAACTGTTGTTTGTATTAAAATCATATCACAGTACAGTATTTACTTGTTTTGAATTTATTTGAGTACTATCTACTCACCGGGGCGGTGTAATTGTCAGACAACTTTAATGTACTTGCTTTAACTGTTTGCTGCAGTACTTACATTGTTGCTTGGTTGTTTAATTTTAATTGTAATTTAAAATTAGTCTCGCTGGGGACTGTGGATTTGGGACAACAAATAAATATTTTTGTTGTTAATTTTGCATTTGGTTTGCAAACGGAATGTTTAGATTCTAGCGGTTTGCAAATAATTAATCATTTCGTTTGTTCCTTGATTGCTTAAAAACTTAATTTGGAATTTAAAGTTAAAGCATTGAAAATTGTGGTATTTTGATTTGGTTTGTTGTTTCATTTTAAAAACATATTTAAATATTGTAGGCACTTGATTCACAATATTTGTATTTAGGTTGTCTAGCCTAGTTGTCTAGTCACATATATCAATATTGCAGTTATGTTTCCATATAAATTGTTTGTTTCCATAGTGAGTTTGGCCTATGTATGATTGATTAACATTTGTTTATTGTAGTTTTCTTTGGGGAAACTAATTTGAGTTCCATTCATTTGTAACATTTGTTTGGTAAATGACTTGTTTACATAGTAAATTTTAATTGAACATTCAATGTTTATTGTGGCTGCTTTAGAATCAACTAGGGTTGATTTATTGCTTTGTTTTGATTGCATGGCGGTCTGTGCAATGCTTGGTATTGCATTTCATTTGGTATAATCATATTGTAGTCACATATCAATGTTGTAGTTGCATTATACATTGTGTGTTAACATAGTTGTGTACCTATACGATATTAAGGAACAATTTTATATGTAATTTTGATTTTTCTTTGGAAATCAATTCAAGTCTAATTTACTGGTTCATCTTTGTGTAATGTTAGTTAAACATTCATTTTGTTTACTCTGGTTCTTTGGAACCGAATAGATTTTTTTGTTTTACATAGCGGCATATGCGAAATCGGTTGAACACCTTTTGTTTTGTTGGCACACTCATTTTGAAAACCAATTTTAAATTTAATTTGATTATTACATTGGTTTTAAATTGATTGATTTATGCATAGGGACTATGTAATAATAATACTTGTACATTCTATTTGTTAGTGCGCTTCTCGTTGCAAACCCGTATAAGTTTTTTTTTGTACTTATTAATTTTGGTTGTTGCTACATTATAATTAAAAGGGTATGTGTGTAGGGAATATTGTTCTGCCTTTTGCGCTATTGTTGGACATGAAGCTCATCCCTCTTTTATAATGGAAATAAATGATAATGTCACCCAGGCGGACTGCAACCTTAAAAGGCGACGGATAGGGGATGTCCAGCCATCCACACCGCCACCAATGGGAGGGCCTAGGATACCTGATAGGCTTCTTACATATCAGGTAGTAAGTTTGCGTGGCGCTGTGGAAGAGGGGTCATTGGTAGACGCACACGCGCGCCAATTGTTGTCGCTACCTAAGGTAGCCAATCGGGCGGACTTAACGACGCAGCTGTTGACGCCAGACACAGTTGTGTGTAACGCGTTGCGACAGTTAGGGTTGCCAGTAGCCGAGTGGTCGCTCCTACTGGTACATATTGTATTGGACAAGCTGCCAACGGACGTTCGTTCCCGGTTTGAGCAGGAAACGGCAGAGAAAGGGGGGACTACTCTGCCGGGATTGGAGGAACTTTTAAGGTTCCTCGGACGGGGGTCGTAGCGACCTCCCTGCCTGACCTGCCGCCATCAGAGGCGCAGGTTTCAATGGGACGCCAGGCGAATCCCACGGCACAGCCGCAGCCAGGACACACTACAGCGCGGCTGGCGGCGCTGACTGCAGCAGCCGGTATGGAACCGGCTTGTACACACTGTGGCCAAACGGGCCACACTACGACGCGGTGCCAGGACCGACGAGGGCTGCCTGTAATTACGAGGCGGCGTATAGCAAGGCGCAGCGGCCTTTGCTTTGGCTATAGGCCTCAACGCCGCATTGTATTTGGTGGACCACACCATTTATTATTGTTGTGTATTAACAGGTCGGGAGCGGCTTCACCGACCACACAACAGCGGTGGCAGCGTTACACGGGCAGGGGTGCTCCAGCGCGGAGCACACACCTACCAGCGGACTGGAGGCCCAGTCATGCGCGAGGCGCGCCCCCACACCGGTAGGTGAACCATGCGCAGGCGCGCAAACCCGCGCCTGCAGGTTACCATGCCGCCGGCCCGTGTGCGATTTGGGTATCACGCGGGTGGGCGCCCGACGGTGACACGAAGGAGAGACCCCTCTTTGCACCGCACTTTGTGTGCGCTTGCGTGAAGCAGCGCGATCGAGCAACGGTTATAGTACCACCCGCGGTATCACACGGGCGGGGGCTTTCTTTGGAAATGGGGGACCCGGGCAGGCCATAGCTAGCCTGCCCCTTTACGAGAGCAAAACCACGGACGGTTTTGCTAACTACTACGGCAGCCGCGTTCGAAAGATTTTAAAGAAATCTTAAATTTGAAATTTTAATTCTGTGCAACATTGTTTGGTGGCATGCTTACTGGGAGTTTGACGGGGCTAACACAAGTCACCCTCTCCTCGGTACATGTATCTATGTTGAGAATGTCAATTTCGGTAACGGTAATGAATTTAGCATTGTAGGTTAACAGCCTTTTACCGATTCGCCCGCAGGGATAACGGCACAGACATTGGTCTAGATCGGGCAGACCCACACTTTGTCACCTGGCCCAATTGACCTACTCTTGGGCTCGGGTGTACTAGGACGGGTCCTACTAGGCACCCAGACAGCTCTGGGTCGCTCTACACTGCTGGCAGTGCCAACTATTTTGTTTTTTGTTTCTATTATGTACACAGTTTGACGACTCGACGCCGCATAGTCTAGAGTCATTGTGTTTGTGTACCATTTCCATAACTATGCACAAGTTTGGGAAATTGAGAAACTTCCTATAAGCCTTTCAATAGGCCAGTACGTCACGGTTGACGTCTGTTGGATGTGTTACTAGGTAAGGTAATTTGTAATTTTGAATATTGTTTGTTCAAAGAGCTTTATTTGTGTAGTGCTCTTTCGGTGTTTATTTTGTCACAGTGGACGTCTTCACCCGTGCAGCCGCAGACTGGGGGTCTGCCTTCATACCGAGTCACTCAGTCTCGTCCGTTCTTGGGGGTCGCACGCAACGGGTTCTGCTGGACCTTTCTCGGTAAAACCGATCAACCTTCGCAACGTCAGGGTTGTGGGTAAATATTTTGTGTTTTTTTTGTGAATGGCTACTAAGGCGTCCTCTTGGAAGTTTCTTCGTTGTCCACGGAGGCCTTCGTCGTCGCGTTGGATCGTTTCGTGTCGCGTAAGGGTCTACCTTCACTTATTCGCTCCGACAATGGCACAAAATGGCGAGGGCACGGGTGTAACTAAATGATGTTTGTAAATTTTTAGAAAATAAGCTTTGGTAAATAAGATAATTTAATATTATTTTAATTTGGCTTATTAGATTTAGTATGTCGTTGAAGGAGAATAACTTGCCCTCCTGCTTGTAGCTAGGGCAGCATTGTAAAGTTGTTAGTTGGCGAGTATGGGACTGCGGTTCGATTCCGCGATGTGACACAACAACTGTCTCTCCTTGACCGATTGATTGAGCTAACGATCGGAGGCTTCCGATCGGGGCAGGGGTGTGTGTTGAATAAAACGGCCATTTCGTGCGCCCCCGCTGTAGTTTTAAAAATATAGTGACAGACGGCTGTCAGTGTCAGTGTGACACTCACGTTGAAAATATGGTTAGGTTAGGAACAGACTTTATTCGCGAGGCCGTGTAAAAAGTAAATTGATAATTTGATATGTAGGGCACATAAGTTTGATTCGGGGGTCCGTAATAATTAAGAATTAATAAACAGTGTAAAACATTAGTACCAGGGCGGGCTAGTTACAAACAATTAATTGATTGGAGCTTCGACAGCGGTCGTCAAGCACGAGGCACTTGGCCTTTTTTTGGGTTATGAGACCCACGCAGTGTTCTCGCGTTGGAGTGTAAACTTTAATAAGTTTAAACTCAGTGATTTGTTTGGTGGCGCGAATGGTGCTATGTGGTATTGTGCACGGCGGTACGTATTTTTCTTGGGTACAGAGCTCTGGGGCTAGCCGGGACGCTTAAGGCCTTTCCACCCACCACAGCACCAGCCAGAAGACGCGCAGGGGCGCGATCCACCACAGCAGCGGCCTGGGCGCGGCGGACTGCACCGGGCCGAGCGGCGTGTCTCAAAGGAAGACTAGTACGTAAGTCGTTTTAGATTATTTTTTATTTAGTAATAGTTTATTGTAAATGGGCCCAGCATTGTTGTCGTGATGTAGACTATCTATATCAAACAGCCTATCTATATTAATAGTCTTGGATGACGTGATGCGCAGAGTAACCGGCAAGGAAGAGAGAGGATTACCTTGGTTACATGGTAAGACCCTTGAAGACATTGACTTTGCGGACGATATCTGTTTATTCGCCACATCACGTAAACAACTTCAGTCCAAGACCGATGACCTCGCAAACGAAGCTGCTAAAGAAGGCCTGTGCATCAACTGTGGTAAGACCAAAGACTTGCGCCTGAATACCTCTGATCTAGCGCCAATACACGTTAACGGCGAGGTGGTCCAACAAGTGCAGCGTTTTACCTATCTGGGGAGCGTCGTAGACCCGCAAAGGGAAGCAGAAGCGGATGTAGAAACGCGCATCAACAAAGCCAGAGCCGCATATGCGCAACTGAAGCCTGTCTGGACGTCTTCTGTAATCACTCGGCGTACAAAGATCCGAGTATTCAACTCTAATGTCAAGTCGGTCCTCCTGTACCGATGCGAGACATGGCTCGTCAAAAACGAAATAACCAGTCGGCTGCAGGTGTTCGTCAACTAGTGCTTGCGGCGCATACTGGGGATTTATTGGCCACGAACCATCTCTAATGTAAGGCTGTGGGAGATGACTGAGCAACAACCCATCGACAAGGAGATCCTGACAAGGAAATGGCGCTGGATTAGACATGTGTTGCGGAGACCTGACAACCACCTATCCAAGCAAGGGTTAACGTGGCAAGCGTATGGAAAAAGAAGGCCGGGCCGCCCCCGTACCACCTGGAGGCGATCAGTTGAAAAAGAGGCTGCATCAGCTGATATCGGCTGGAAGGACCTGGAGGTTGCCGCACAAGATCGACAGCAGTGGAAATCTCTTCTTCGAGCCTTATGTCCCTGATGAGGGATAACAGGATTGCATCATCATCATCATCATCATCATAAAGGGAAGGCTTTAGTAGGTTAATTTTAAGTTATATGTTGTTTGCGCCACAACGCAACGACCAATCGCGGCCGCCCCTCCGTCGGCCAATTAGAGTGCGTTATCTTCGTCGCACGGACACTGCGACGCCTGTACCGAACGAGGTTTTTTTTTGACCCGCGCGGATCGCCGCGGGCGCCGAATCAGTGAGCCACGAGCACTTGGACTGAACCCACGCGTGCCGCGCCTTCGAACTCAGCCAAAACCGCTCTCACGCCCCCTACGCGCCCTTACAAACCCTTAAGTGAAGTGCCTACCTAGTGCGACCAGAGTTAGTGTCTATCAGCTCGTGACAATCGCCCCTTGCCTATTCGCCCAGGCCTACTGACGAAGTGATTGTGAAGTGCACTTCACCGCCCTGTCCGTGCCTACCCGGCGGACGACCATTCGGTGCCTATTCGACCGGAAACCCAGGTAAGCTTTTCCCGCCTCCCTCCTTATAACGCCGTATGTTACTGCGCCTCGACTCGTGCTACGCCCATAGTACCTACCTTACACACACAGTACTTCACACTTCACACTAGTTTTAGGCACGCATACACAATGCAAGCGCAAGTCGGGACCAGTTCAGCGCATTACTGCCCTTATTGCAGGGCTAAGGGCCATCGGCTCATAGCATGCGCCCGCTATAATGCCCAGCCGACACAGGGCCGGTGGGATTTCGTGCTGGCGCGTGAGAGATGCCCTCGCTGCCTCGGGCCGCACTATGAGGACGAGTGCAGGTCGGTGAGAGCATGTAAGGTGTGTGGACGCGTCGAGCACCACACGTCCCTTCACCGACCGGACGACACGACTCAACAGTGCCAGCCACAGTCGGCGGCGCAGTGGCTCTCGCCCTATCTAAGGGAGACCCCGAGGCAGCGACCCAGCGACAGCCCGCTGCATGCGTCCGCGCACGCGAAGCAGCCGCATGGGTCGCAGCAGTAGCACAACAGCCCGTACGTACACAATCAGCACACTCACACGTACACCATACATTTAGCCCATATAAACTCGTACCACACACTCACGCCTTTGCGCTTTGCGCCCCAGCGCATTGCGCCTCCGCGCCTATATGGTGCCTGCCTTCAGCTCACGCCTTTGCGTTTTGCGCCCCTGCGCATTGCGCCTCCGCGCCTATATAGTGCCTGCCTTCAGCTCACGCCTTTGCGCTTTGCGCCCCTGCGCATTGCGCCTCCGCGCCTGTATGGTGCCTGTCTTCAGCTCACGCCTTTGCGCTTTGCGCCCCTGCGCATTGCGCCTCCGCGCCTATATGGTGCTTGCCTTCAGTATTCGACCGGGAACCCAGGTAAGCCTTTCCCGCCTCCCTCCTTATAACGTCGCATGTTACTGCGCCTCACGCAGTAACATATGTTGTCTTTGTTATTTACTAATGAATCTTAATGCTTTCATATGAACGAAGGAAATAAGAATAACGTATTTTAGGTAGCCATTGATGTATAAAAAAGAGGGCCAAATACAAGGAATACCTAATAAAGAGTTGTTTGATATGATAAGGAAAATATTATTAGAAAGCGTTGTTTGGGACAAAATGGCCATTTACAGATGGCAACGTTTTGTCGTTTTAATTTGTATTGACAGACGGCTGTCAGTGTGACGGACACACTTTTTTGGGGTTCATATGTTAGGGTGACATTTTCGCGAGGTCGTGTAAAAGTATTGTATTTGTAATTTTGATGTGTAGGGCACATAATAAGTAAAATCGGCGGACCGTCATAAAACGTGAAAAAGCGTAAAACGTTAGTTTAATTGGAACCAGGGCGAGCTAGCTAAACGCAAGAGATTTTTGGAGTACGACACGTAAGCACGTGGCGTGTCGCGAAGTGGTGCGTATTTGTCTGGGATCAGTACTGAGGGGTAGCCGACGGGTTGTTAGGGCCTTTCCACCCACCACAGCACCAGCTCCAGAAGACGCGCAGGAGCGCGGTCTACCACACAGCGACGCTAGTGACAGCTGGCGGGGCGGCGAGTCACCGGGACCACGCAAGTAGGCGCGGCGGACGAGAGGTAAACTAGTTTGTAAGTACTTTTAGTATTAATTAAAACGGTAGCAGAGTTAGTGATAAATATTATCTTGCTATAGGGAGATCGGTCAATGACCTCTCTGGACCACACAGTTTAGGTTAGCCGAGCGCAGAAACATTGATTGACCTCTCTATAGCATACATTTTTTGGTAAACAGTAGCGTAGTTTATCTACGAGCCTCAATTAGTTATTAGTATTACAGTAAATACTTAGAATAGGCCAGCGTTAAGAAAAGTTGCAACCGCATATTAAATTGCATTCAGAATGCAATGTTAATAGGTAGGTTTTGTTGTGTGATTATTGTGATCATAGCAAGTGGGTACCTAGTGTAAGATTTTCGCACTGCGGTCAGTGGAATCATAATTAAAATTTAGTTTTTGTCTCGCATTTAGAATGCGTTGAGTATGTAAGATTATTTCACTGCAGAAAGTGCAATTGTCAACCTTAACTTGCTGTAATTGCAATAGAATAGTCATACAAAAGATCAATAGTGCAATGTAAACATTTGTATTTAGGCTATACTGGCTCACCGGGGCGGTGTAATTGTCAGACAACTTTAATGTACTTGTGGGAAAGAAAGTTGTATTGATTAAAACTGTTTGTTGCACTAAATATTATATTGATGTGTATTTAAAGTTATATCACTGTGTACAGTATTGTAAGCATTTGGGTTTGAGTTTAGTTGAGTGAGATTGACTCACCGCGGCGGTGAGTTAATAATTGTCAGATAGATATTTTGATTTTAATTGTAAGTAGTCGGAAGTACTTGGCTTGCCAACCTAACATTAAGATTCTAGCGGTTTGCAAATAATTACACATTTTATTTGATTCTTGGGGTTTTGAAAACCTAATTTCAAATTAGTCTAGCTGCGGCAGCGTTAAAGAACAATGGCAAACATCCATACTAAAAACTGTCTGATATAAAATATGAGCGCACATAAACAAAAAATATGTCAAAAGATTCAGCGTTATTTATAGATTATGTATGTGTAGTTGTTTGCGCCACAGCGCAACGACAAATAACAGCCGTCTCTGCGCCGGCCAATCAGAGTGCAACGACAAATATACCGGACGAAGGTTAGCCCGCGCCGGCCGGCGCTGACGCCAAACAGTGTGCTCCGAGCTATCAAGGCGAACCCACGCGTCGCGCGCCCTAGAACTCAGCCCGTGACCACGTCACATATGTGTACAGTGTGTGCAGTGACCTAGAGCTAGGACTACCAGCTCACCTCTCCCTAAAACGCCACCGACCAGTGCCCTCAGTGAACTGTGTGTGTGTTGCCGCCCTCAAGCTCGCCGCCCGCCAGCTCGTGTCCCGGTGCCAGCGACCTCGTCAAGCCTGCTCCCGGTAAGCTCCCTTCTACCTCCCGCCTAACCTTCTTTACTCTGCTGTATTTGGCGGTGTCTTCTGACCCGCGAATACATTTTGGTCCAATCGAGCGCGGAATAACCGCTAAGGTTCAGCCCTAATCAGAACCTAACTTTATTTTAATTTTCAATTTAAATGCAGTCCGCTAAAGATAATTATTTCCGCCCGTATTCTTATTTTATGTCTAAATCTTATATCTAATTCGTGCCATCATTTCTAAATTCATTTGTTCACATAACTTTACCCTGTCCCAATAAAAATTTCGTCAGGTAGACGTGAATCATTTGTGAGGATTGCGACTACGATATATACAAGATTATTTTAACGCAATTATTTCTGCATGTTGTTTTGATATTGATCTCGTGTATGCATCCGATTGTCTGATCACAGATCTATGTGTAGGGACCTATACGATCGTTGTCTAATGATACATTGTTCGGTAACTTAGTAGTTAAATTATTACGTTACGTAGGGTATTATAACGAGAGACGGTTTCCCGTTTTATTACGTTGCGTGGGGTATTATGACGAGAGATGGTTTCCCGTTTTATTTTTTAATGAATTTTTTATGTTCGTGTCGTGTTAAATCGGCTCAGATCTCGTGCATGCTCACCACGCGTGCCAAATAGCGTGCTTTATTTTTTCGCTCGTGTTAATTTTATATATTAGTAGTGTAATATTGGGCATTCTAGATCACTTTTCACTCCATTGATCTCACTGACGTTCGATCAATGTCGTTAAAAAGTGATCTAGAATGTCCCAATATTACTTTTGAAAATCACTGCCATTCGCTCGTATATATGTTTAAGCGCTATGCTTCAAAGTCATTTTATTGAAACTCCCGAAACACTGTGGTCAATAAGAAAACAGCTGCTATGAGATTTGTTAAACAAAAACAGTCATTAAAATTAAAATGCATTTGCCCACCATCATCAAATGAGTTAAAACGTCATGGCAACTTATTGCCGAACAGTATCCGTTGTATTGTTTGCGGCCCTTCGAATTGTGGAAAGACAAACTTAGTAATTAGTTTATTACTACATACAGATGGTCCACGGTTCCGCAACCTTTATGTTTATTCAAAATCTTTGTATCAACCTAAATACATATTTTTAGAAAAAGTATTAAATATGGTTGCAGGTACATCGTATCATAAATATAATGACAACACCGAAGTTTTGAGTCCACATGATGCTTTGTCTGACTCGATTATTATATTTGATGATGTTGCTTGTGAAAACCAAAACCACATCCGAGATTATTTTGCTATGGGACGTCATAAAAATATCGATTGTTTTTATATTAATCAAACTTATACAAAAGTACCAAAACAACTTATTAGGGACAATTCTAACCTAATTATATTATTTAAGCAGGACGATGTAAATTTGAAACACGTATATGATGAACACGTAGGGTCGGACATGACTTGGTCACAATTTCGAGAAATGTGCTCAACTGTTTGGAAGAAACCATTCAATTATCTTGTAATAAATAAGGATTGTGAACGAAACAAAGGATGTTATAGGAAGACATTTGATACGTTTATAGAATTAGATTAATGTACAAAAGCAGTTGTAATTATGCCATAAAATCACTTTCATTTGTGACTTAAAGCTGAAAGGAAACCTATTTATTGAAATGGAAAGAGATTTAAAAGAACAAATTGTAAAATCAGCATCAGCTGTTAAAAGGAAGGTAGACTTAATAAAGGATGCTAAAAATTCTAACAATGTTACCCTGGAAACAATATTTAAACCTATTGTTGACCCTCTTAACATTTTAGCGAATAGAAATGATGAAAAGAACTTACAGGAAGTAAAGCTTTATGATCCCATATCAAAAAAAAACAGGAAAAATGAAAGCGAGAAGTCGTATTCTTCTTGTGAAGAATATATTGATTCTAATAGTGTAGATGAAGAGGAATATCAAGACACACCACAAAAATCAGACAAAATCCTAACTACGTCACCTTTTAAGAACCATGATGTAAGTAAAGGTTCTTTTAAGTCCCTCCAATCATCACCAAACATTATAAATCAAGATGAGTCTTCCTCATGGTCTACGTCATCTGAAGTATTTAATGCCATACCTTTTGGAATTAGAAATGAGCGAGGGAAACTTGAGCTTGGAAACACTCGCGTTCATGATGACGGTAGAATTCTTAAAGTTGGAAACATTACTTTTGAAAAGACTCTTGGCTTAAAAGAACTATTATATAAAAAGGTACCAAATCTAGATGTTATTACAGATGACGACCTTGAAAACTACAAGCTACTACTTATCAATACTAATGCACACAGACGTAACTTTGATCCTGCCAAACCAATAAACAGCAATAAAGGGTTTAAATACATGAGTATTATAAAACCATTATTTAAATTCTCTAAACAACCTACTAGTACTGAGAGTCCTCCACAGGGAAAAGGTATCAATCTTTTAAAAAAAGTTAAAACAAATACAGATTTAGTTTATTGGGATGATCCAAATGAATTAATAGAACGATTGAAATTACTGCTTGCGTCAAAAGCTGCTGGTAACACGGGTTTGGATAATGAAATCGTTGCAATAATTGAAGAACTGCGCGAAGCGGGCATCATAAATATGGAATATAAACAAATAGCACGGGGAAAATTAAGCAGTATACTCGCAGTAAGCAAAGCTTCGAGATTATAATGAATATAGATAAATTCGGTCATCACATTCATAAACGTTTGAGGTTATCTGAATACATCGATACCATAAACGATACGTTAAAAAAGTGCGAAACGGGCGAATACGACTTAAAATCATCAAAACTTAAAGGTTTATCATCTCCAGACAAGGACGATGAAGCTGTAAATAAGGCATATTTGGATAAAACTGTACAAGATCTAAGGAATGAAATAAATAAAGTTAATAGTCGTGTAAAAATTTACATCCAGAACTTAGAATCAGCTACTTCCAATCGCTTGTCTACTATGTTTTACTCAAAAACAGAAATAGACCGTATGATTCAAGCAAAGTCAAACAAAAATGAGTAAAAGAGATATAGTAGAAGAAATTCACAGAGCGGCGAGAAGAAATTTTCCTCGCCGATGTACAATTATAAAAGGAGTAGATGATTCATGGCAAGCTGACCTTATGGATTTTCAAAAGTATTCACAATTTAATAAAGGATATAAATATGTTTTAGTAGTTATTGACACTTTATCGAAATACGTTTGGACAAATCCTTTGAAGAGTAAAGATAAAATTAATGTCACCAACGCAATGGAAAATATATTATTGAATTCGTCTCGGAAACCAAAAAATTTGCAAACAGATTTAGGTAAAGAGTTTTATAATGAAAACTTTAAAGAGTTGATGAAAAAATATGACATTAACCATTATTCCACTTATTCTGTGAAAAAAGCAGCAATTGTTGAAAGAGTAATTAGAACGCTAAAAGGTCACCTTTATAAGCTATTTAGCTTATGCGGTCAATACCAGTGGATAAATAAAAATTTGAAAAACGTGGTACAAAGCTATAATAACACTGTTCATCGTATAACAAAATTTAAACCTATTGATGTTGACAAAAGAAATCAGACAACTGTAAAGTACAACATCATCAAATCACAAAATAATAACATAACGAAAAAAAATAAGTACCGTGTTGGTGATCATGTTCGGATTAGTAAATACAAAGGTGAATTCTACAAAGGTTATACTCCCAACTGGTCAACAGAAATCTTCAACGTTGTGAAAGTTAACCATACAAATCCTGTCACATACCACTTAGAAGACAAACATAAGCAAATCATTTTAGGATCTTTTTACGGATACGAACTGCAAAGAACCCAATTTCCCGATATATATCTTATTGAAAAAGTTTTAAAGAAAAAAGGAAACAAACTCTTTGTCAAATGGTTGGGTCTCAGTGATGGTGAAAACAGTTGGGTTGACAGAAAATTATTAATGACTTAATATAAATATCGCCTGATTATGTTGTACAGTCACTTTACGAACATCAATGAAGGAAGGAAGCGGCATTGTCAACAATTTAATAGATAACATTCCGTTCGAGTTACACTTACCTGGATATCAGTTTTGTGGTCCAGGAACAAAACTTAAAAAACGCTTACTAAGAGGTGAACGAGGAATAAATAAATTGGATGAAGCTTGCTTGTATCACGATATTGCTTACAATAATAAAGATTGGAACGTTAGACAAAACGCCGATTTAGAACTTTTAAATATGGCAAAGAAAAGATTGAAATCGAAAGATGCTGGGAAAGGAGAAAAGATTGCATCATGGATAGTAAAAAATGCAATGAAAGCAAAACTTAAAGCCGGAGCAGGAGTGCGGTCATTCATGAAAGGTGTTAAAAAAATTCAAAAGCAAATGAAAAAAATAAAATGTAATGATAACCGCACGGCTATAAAATATGCGCATGCAGCTGCAAAAAAAGTGTTTTCTAATATAAAAGGAATACGCTTCCCACGCTGCATTCCTGTTCCGAAAACTGGTGGGTTGTTACCCCTCATACCAATCTTTGCTGGTTTATCAGCTCTTGGTTCACTCGCTGGGGGTGCTGCAGGTATAACAAAGGCTGTTAACGATTACAAGGTCGCTCAAAAAAATCTTCAAGAATCAGAACGACATAACAAGATGATGGAAGCTGTTGCACTTGGAAAAGGGTTGTATTTGAAGTCTCACAAAAAAGGAGCGGGCTTGTACTTGCAACCTCCAAAAAACTAATTAAACGGTTACCCAAACGAGCACTTACTAATTTAGATATATTAAAGCACTCAGTTGATATTCCATATTTTCGTGGCGTTTTTATGAGAGATACGTTACCCTCAAAACCAAGAAAAATTGAGTGTGCTATTCTTAATTTAGATAGTTCTTCAAATCCTGGAACTCATTGGGTAGCCTATGTAAAAGAAAATAATTACTGTGAATATTTTAACAGTTTTGGTAACTTAAAACCTCCATTAGAATTAATAAAATATTTGAAAGATAGGCACATAAATTATAATTACAAACAGTATCAATCTTTCGGTACTGTAAACTGTGGTCATCTTTGTTTATTATTTTTAAGAAAGTATTGGAAAAATCATTTATATAGGTTACAATTAAAATAACTTGACAGTATAAAAATGTCTTTCACTGTATCCATAACTGGGCAAGGAGCCTCATTAATAACTAACTATTCACCAACTTTAGAATTACGTGGGCAATATGAGTGCGGACTTATATACTTTTCTACTTTTAATTCTATTCCTAATATAGACGAAAGGAACAATAAGTTTTATTACGGTATCAATGAGTTCATCGAAATTCCTGAAGGATCATATGAACTTCAAGATATTTGCGAATTTTTAAAAAGCAACATTAAGAACACTGCATTAAAATTGACTTGTAATAATAATACTCTCAAAACCAAAATATTTTGTTCAGAAGATGTTCATTTCGAGAAAAATAATTCCATTGGTAGAATTTTAGGTTTTGCTAACGACACAATTAAGGCAAATATAAGTTGTGAGTCTCAGTACCCAGTCAGTATTTTAGCAACAACCATCGTACGCATCGAATGTGACGTAGTTAGCGGATCATTCGTGAATGGGAAAGCAAGCCATATTATTTATGAGTTTGTGCCTAATGTACCACCCGGTTATAGAATTATTGAAATTCCTAAAAACTTAATCTATTTTCCAGTCAATCAAAGTTCAATTAGTGCAATTAATATTAGGTTGTTAGACGCTGATAATAGACAGATTAATTTACGTGGAGAAGACGTACAACTTTATTTACATTTTAGAAAAAAATGATTAATTTTAATAAAAACCCTACCTCATCAGGTGTTCAAGTCAGTTCCAAAAGAGCAATAAGTAAAAGAACACCGTTTGACTTAAAAAAGAAGGTTACTAAAAATAATAAAGAATTTCTAAAGCTAGTAGGCTTGTTAAAATGAACATATTAAATATATCTCAGCCAACGTCATACGATAACAGTATCGAGAGTTTTGAATATCATTCGTATAAGCCGTATGTAACAAGTTTCAACAATAATGATGAAATAAGAATACCAATCAATCAGCAAGATTTGTATGTGTTGCCGTCACGCAGCACTTTGTATATTGAAGGTAAAGCTGATGTATATAACAGTACCACTAAAGAAAAGGTAACAAGTATGCATTTTGTAAACAATCCTGCGTTATTTCTATTCCAAGATATTCGATATGAGTTAAATGGAATAGAAATAGATAAAATAAAAAATGCAGGTATCACAACGACAATGAAGTCTTATTTGTCTTTGAATGAAAATGAATCCAAAAGTGCAAAAGTTTGGGGTTGGTCTCCTGCAGGAATAACCAATGTTACAAACGGAGTTTTCTCTGTCTCCATACCATTAAATAAAATATTAGGATTTGCAGAAGATTATGAAAAAGTTTTAATTAACTGTAAACATGAGTTAGTACTGTTGAGGAGCAACACAAATGTCAATGCAATAAAATTGAGTAAAGAGCAAATAGTGGAAAATATAACAATAAATAAAATCGTTTGGCGTGTTCCACATATTAAAGTGTCAGATCGAGAGAGAATTAATTTATTAAAGCATTTAGAAAAAGATCGAGCCATTACACTAGCGTTTCGTAACTGGGACTTGTATGAATATCCGTTACTACCCAAGACACGTAAGCATACTTGGGCTATTAAAACTTCATCGCAAACAGAGAAACCTCGATTTGTTATTATTGCCTTACAAACAAACCGAAAACATAATGCTCAAATGTCAATGGCTGAGTTCGACCATTGCAATGTTCGTGACGTAAGAGTGTTTTTAAATTCATCATATTACCCCTACGAAGGACTTAACATAAATTTCTCTGACAACAAGTTTTTATTAATATACGAACAGTATGCAAGGTTTCAGCAGTATTATCACGGACGTCGATCAGAACCGTTGTCGAGTTTAAAAGAGTTTAAAGATATTGCTCCTTTATTCGTTGTTGACTGTTCTCGCCAACAAGAAATGCTGAAGGGATCAATCGACGTAAGAGTAGAAATCGAAACAGATCAAGAGATACCTGATCAGACCGCTGCATACTGCCTTATACTGAACGATTGCATATTTGAATATAAACCACTGAGTAACATTGTGAAAAAGCTATCATGAATAACGATACTATTATAGTGGATGTGCAAGGATTTAAGGATTTGAAAAATAATTTTATTGTAAAAGAGTTATCAATAGCAACTAAAAACCATACGCAGACGTTCTTAATTAAGCCACCATATGCTTTTAAAAACCTAACAGATGAAGAAAAGAAGCAAATCCGGTGGTTAGAAAGGAATCGCGGGCTCAAATGGAGTCAGGGATTCATTGATTACCGTGAATTTAGACGAATAATAGTTCCGTATTTAAGCAGTAAGAAGGTATTAGTAAAGGGATTGGAAAAAGGAATATGGGTTCGCGAGCTATGTCAAGATTGTGAAATAATGGAGTTGGAAGAAATAGGTTGTCCTAACTTTTTAAAATTATATAGTGATTACCATGTAGATGTAAATAAATTTAATTGTGAGTACCATAAAAAAATGTGTGCTTTAAAAAATGTTCTGTGTCTAAAAAAGTGGTACACTTTAAATGTTAATTGAGTTATTAATGTAATAAAGTATTTTCCTCAATAAATCAAATGTGTATAAATATCTTTTTGTTTAATTACTAAAAGTAAAAAGGGTGAATGAAACGATCTTAGTATTCAATTCAATAATATTTATTTTAGAATTTCTTAAAAACTATAACTATATCCACAAACTTTTTTCGATATATTGCTAATGATAGCCTCTGTTTGATCCATTATGGGGTCAATATGCTCTGTTACCACATACTGCGCAGATAATAATGGATCAGTATGATTTGTTTCGAAGTCCACCACTTCAATCTTAATTAATCGACGACCTTGAATCGGCGTACTTTTCATCACGTAAGAATGAGAATGCTTCAGATAACTTCTTCTTTTTCGAAGTCTCTTCTTGGTGATATTATTCACCACCTTGTTATACAGCGGGGAATCGCCTCGCCGTTCATCTGCTCTCCAATTCGGATACTCCTCTGTAAATCCCTCGAGCATATCTTGAGCGTTCTGTTCAAAAGTGGGAGATGACGGTTGTACGAACTCCTTGTTGATGCTGAGCGACACCAGGTTCTCTTGAGTATTCTAAAACATAAAATAAAATAGTTTATTACATACATAAAACCACGACTATTATCCCCGAAGGGTTAGTCAGCGACTACGCAAGGAGGACAGCAAAAGCAGTCCTTTACCATAGCACACTTTTCACCAAATAACGACACAATTACAACACAAATAAAATTAATTTATAATCATACAAAATTATTTAAACTTACCATGTTGATATTATCTAGCTGGACTACTGAGGCCTTCACTTTAATAATTGAAATTGAAACTAATTTGAAACCCATTTATATTAATGTACATGATGACACAGCAAGACAATATAGGTAGTAAAACATGTAATTAATGGACATTTCAGCAAAATAAAAAGAAAGAATTGATATTATTAAAGAATGATTAACTTGCCAATAACGTGACCTGATTTGTATTAATTAGGTTTCATATTACCTTATAATCAGAAGAGTACAACCTACTCTGAATTTGACTTGTTCAAACTTGTTTGCGTTAGAATTTTCTTACTTATTTACCGTCAATGTTTTATTATACAAAGATATATAATAAATTAAATAAAAATGCAAGTTAGTCGGTTACTTTTATATTTTATTAGGTATATTAATACAGCTGGGTAGAGTAAATTTTACATTACATTTCATAATCTAAGTTAGATTTCCTATTCAAACAATAAATGAATCTGAGCAAAAGCAACAACTTACATATTTTTTAACAATTTTTATAAATCAAAATATTCATTATATGTACCTACTTAAGTATATTGAAAAACTGGTTACAATAGTTTATAAAAAGTTAATATTATTTTAAATTCAACCAATGAATCTTAGTAATGGTAATAAATAATAATACATTTTTTTATTTCTCAAGCCTTAAGTATAATATAACTCTAATATAATATATCTAAATCATAGTCATATATCTAAATAATAGAATTTAAAAACACAGTGAAAAAAATAATTGCTAAAATATATAATCCCAGTGGCCCCAAGACATAGTAGATATTTTATTTTTTAATATTACGCGTTTGTCATCATTACCTGACAAAGCTATCTTGTTCTGTTCTTGGGTAAATATTTCATGCTTTAAGGATTTAAAAATTATGTTTTTCTTTCTTAAAAAAGTATTTTTGTTTAATACGTTATTGTAATCTTCGAAATGTACGTTTTTCAAAACCTGTTTCTGTATACCTTTAGCCCTTTTTAACTCCTCTTGTACTGTTTTTATACAGTATAATTTTGATCGTAAACCAACAAATTCAGAAATTAAATTTCCACCTAGTTCATCTTTGAAAAGACCTGGTACTTTTTTGTTAAGACCAGGTATACCGTAACAGTTATTTAATGGATAATTACTAGTATCAAAATATCTAAGGAAATTCAACTTTAAATCTGTATAAAAATCTTTGCTTTCTATTGAATAAAGAAAACTGTCAGTATCCGTATAACATAGCTTTAATTTTTCCCGATAAAAAGGTTTCATAATAGAGTAATGAAAATCAAACATATGACTTTTGGATATTTCTAATACAGAAAAGCCAATATATATGGGTTTGTCTAAAGTAATTGTCTCGGGTTTCATTTGAACAGCTATAAAATTTTCTGTAAAAATAGTAGCACTATGGAAATTTGGTCGAGCTATTAGTTGCTCAGCACCGAAACTTTTCTTTGTTATATTCTTTTCATCATTCCACTTATTAACCAACTTCACGCTGACCCTTTTCTCGGTGTCTTCTAGTGTTTTACCAAATATACTATTATTTAAAAGTTTGAAGAAATCTTGTTCAAATATAGATTTGGCCTTTTTTCGTAACTCAGTGTTCATATCAATGTACTGTTTTAAGTATGGACTCTGATTGAATTGAATTACTCTATGTATTTTTTTTAGCAATAAACCATGTTTTAGACATGTTTTCAGATGGGAAAAATGAATGACATAAAAAAACTTATCGTATAAGTTTGGTATCAATTTCGAAGTTTTAGATCCTGGAGGAGCAAATTTTTGAGCACAGAATGGAAAATCGTTATGATAATTATGCAAATGGAAAGGGTATTCTAAGTCTACTTCGAGTATATAGCCAATGTCCCCGTCAATGGGTATATTATGAAAATCAATTTTTGAAATTTCTAGTTCACTTAATAACTTAAAATTTGAATGAGGTAAATAAGCGCACATAGCATAACCATAAAGATTATTACAATCAATATAAACAAGGAAGTTATCACTTTTTGCGGGGTCATAAGTTTGTAAGTACTTGTTATTGGCTTTCGAATATCTTGTAGAACATAAACATATACCACCGCGTATGCCTTTTTGTATCATTCTTATTATTTCCAAATCATTTATTAATTCTAATTTAACATCTGTTTTTAATAGCATAGCGTCAAAACTTAGGCTAGGTGCTGTTAAGTAAAAAGAAGGATCCAGTTTATAATTCGTCTTACACGTTTTTCGAAAACTTTCGAAGACGTCCGCTAGTAAGAGTACATCTGACTTAAGATATAAATCAGTGTATTCTCCAAGGCTCCGTAATTCAAAGGTTTGCCATACTCTTTTTGCGTGTTCATAATCTACTATTGATACGTTGCAATTGTGCAATTTACTAAAAAAGCATTTATAAGGAGGTATTTCTTCTTCATCATAAGAACTCCAAGTAGTGACGTATTCGTAAGGATAAACCCCTTTACGTCTAAGTAAATTAAAATGTTCCTGAGAAGGAAAAAAAAAAGATAGATGTTTAAAATCATTTGTATTTAAATTTGCAACTAGCTTCTCTAGGCTTGTGCCTAAAAATTTAAAAGAATCGACAAAACGAACAGGTATGATAGCTTCGTTACTAATTTGAAAAAATTTGGTAAACGATATGTAATTTTCTTTATTTTTTGCAATCACTTGTATCCTACCTGATAATTCTCCTAACTGTCGTATGAAAAGATGACTGTCGTAACCAGCTAAATTATGAAAAAATATGGGAACGAACTTAGGCAAACAATATTTTATATTACAATAAGAATGAGCTGCACCACGATATCGTCCAGTAAGATGACAGTGATCTTTTACTTTGTCGTCAAATAATATTTTGTTACAAAGATAACAGTTTTTAGCTTGAGCAAAATTGGTTCTATCTTTATCTGTTAAGAACATAGGGATCGATGAATGCAAAATATTATAAATTACAGTTATATCAGATAGAAGGTTATCAAAAAATTTATTCACACAGTCAGGTCCTCGATAAGACACATATTTATTAAGGGAGCTGTCGTAGGAGCATACAACGTAGTAAGCAAATGCAGCTGGTACATGCTTTTGCGTAATCGTTGTGCAACTTGTTTCAGAATTTGGTTCAACTGGCTCTAACAAAGATTCAAAG
This sequence comes from Scoparia ambigualis, assembly GCA_963921215.1. Lineage (NCBI taxonomy): Eukaryota > Metazoa > Arthropoda > Insecta > Lepidoptera > Crambidae > Scoparia > Scoparia ambigualis. The sequence goes on along the minus strand of OY992503.1, from coordinate 45,007,674 downwards.
TCTGCGTATAAAACGAAAGGCATGTCTTGCATGCGTTCATAATGTTCAAATTGTATTCGAGTTCCTTGATTAGGTAAAATTGTTGCTACACCACTGCAAACGTGGGCTTCGAGTTTAAGATTGTTATCAAAAAATATCATACAATCCTCACATAAAAATATTTTGGAATGATGTTTAGTTAACTGCTTGCGAAGTAATTTAGCTAAATCTTTAATTAGACAGTAATGCGTACGTTTTCCATTTTCGAGAAAAAGCATGTTGACGTGATGTCTTTTACGTAATTCGCATTTGTACAGAGGTCCAACAACCTTACTGCTATTTTTAAGGCCATAAACATTAATACTTATGTTGGGATTATTCTTTTCAAAAATTCTTATATCTGTGAACCCTACTGGAAATGTCATATTTTTAACTTTAAGTACACTTTCAAAATGCGGATATGCGGTGGTTCGATTTGCGTTATTTTTTGCAGGAAAAAGTGATGCCATGACACACCATAAAAAGCAGTAATCATCCGAATTTTTAATGTTGATACATGCACGTTTGTTTTTTATAGCGTTAGGTAAATCTAAGTAACCTGAGGCTCTCAACGGGTTATATTTGTTTATATTTACTTCTAGATACAAGCTTCGTAAGTAAGCCCAACCACTATCTCTTTCCTCAAATTCTTCAACTTTTTTACAAATTTTATGGCTAATGTTTGTATACATAGCATCAAAATTATAACTTTTATGTAAGATAATGTTTTCAGTAGCAAAAGATTTCGTTGAAATCGAGTCATCCTTATGCAGAAAAAATTCAGAAAACAATTCGAAATTTACTTTAAGGTTTGTATAAGCCTCAATTCGGGCTGAGAGTAAAAGTTTCACGCGGAGGCGCAATTGCGATAAAAAATCTGCAGGAGCAAACACATGCATACGTTCTTCAACGTCCTCGCATTGAACACGGTACGACGCTATGCGACCGCGAAGAGCGCTATGCACTTGTTCGATACCCTCGCTCTCAATTACAGAACTATTATTTTTGTGTAAAATACTTTTTAAATGAGCAGAGAAAGCATTATTTTTAACGGATAAGTTGCAAGTTGAACAGAATATAGTCTTAACCATTATGATTTTGTTTTCACTGTGTTAAAAAATTACAAGAGGTTAAAGTAGTTTTTAAGTAAAATGTATAAAACCTAACACACATATAATATATAAGTAAAACTAGTTAAGTCAAAATTTACCGAAGAGAGTGTAACTAGTTAATATGTAGTACCTAGCTGACTGTGACTATTTTTTCTTTTTATCACTAAAGAATACCCCCTCTTCAGTAAATTTTGATTTGGCTAATTTTATGAATTTTTTTATAGTCAACAATTCAGGAGACTCAGCTTCGCCTTGTAGTCGAACCCAAATTATTGCCTTTTCACACCTTTCAAGACCGGTGAGGCTACGCACCTCCTCAGCGTCGTAGAGACGCAGCTCCGCCACCAGTTCACCGTCGAGCTTCGCAGTCCGACGCGTTACCCCGCCTGGTACTCGTCGCGTTAGTACACTGTCGAAGGTCTGGTCTGTCTTGCGTGGAGGCGGCGAAACTTCGTTATCTGACTCTGAATCATTTAACCAGTCTAAAGCGGAGCTAGACCCTTCTTGTTTTTTCACAATCGTTGTTGAAGTCTTAGGCACCGACGACGAGTACAGGCATTTCTTCTTAGAGCTAGAAAGATAAGAAATGTAATTAAAAACTAATTATTAATATTGACGATATACGAAATAACATAAAATATATTAACAGGTTTTAAAAGTAATCAACGCAAATTACCTTATGCTTTCGTTGTCCGAGTCAAATGAATTGGCTAACACACAGCTTTTCTTGGCAGAGCGTTTAACTTGCTTGCTTTCAGACCTAAAATAACAATAAATATTAGTGACATTAACATTTAACATATGACAGTAAATACTAGTACGATTAAATAATAACATTTGCTGGTCTAGGTCACTGCTCCTCTACAGACCTTCTTTAATAACTTCTTTACACATAGAGAGAGATCCGTGCTTCGGAAGGCATGTTAAGCCGTTGGTCCCGGATGTTGTCGTAAGATGACAGTCGTTAAAACCCACCGACCCGCATTGGACCTGCGTGGTGGGTTATGGCTTAATATCCCCGTGCTATTATTCACGTGGGAGGTCTCTGCCCAGCAGTGGGACGTTTATAGGCTGATGATGATGATGATGATGACATAGAGAGAACGGACCATAGCCCACCACGCACACCCACTGCGGTTTGGCGGTGCTAACGGTTGCAGATGCAGAAGGGATCAACCGTTGACATACCTTACAAAACATATACGAAGTCGAGCAAACACAACATTGCTAATAGAAAAATAAAAATATTTAAAACTTACGAACATTGTTTCGGTGTATATCTTCTGGATGATTCTCGTAGCGATGTCAGAGTACCGAAGCACTAAATATTAAAAACTTAGGCGTAGCTTAGGCGTACTAGTGGTCGATCTGACTTAGGAAGCACTGATACGACAACTACCATTTTTCGGGTATTTATTGGAGAAAAGTGTTTAACAGCAATTTTACTAAGCAGGAGTGATCAACTTTTTTTTTTTTTTTTTTGCTTGTATACAATTAAACTATTAGTGCTAGTTTTTACTTTCAAGAATAACACCGTATGTAAAAACTGTTAATTCCAAATTTTTTTTTATTATTATTGCTTTTATTACAAACCAAATAGGTACATATTGGGCTTATTATAAACACATACATTATCTAAGTAAAGCAAGCTTAATCGGTAGCGTAACCTTGTGTACTACAAACCGTTACCTATACGATGTACACATAAATGCTTGCATTCATCAAACCATTAGCCTGAGCCTTTTTCGCGTTATAGTCAAGTACCTACCTAACCACTACATTAGCTGTTATATTTTAACGAGTGTACGTTTAAGCAAAAGTAATTAAATAAGTATTACAATGTTATAAATAAATATGTGTTATTAGTAGCAAGAAAGGAAGTAATTACAAAATTGAGGCAATGTTTGTAACCTCTGTTTTTTTAAATTTTAAGCAAAATATTTAGTTTATCGATTAGTGCGAAAACTTGCAGCGAAAGTATTTTACATTTCCTGTGTAATTGCTAACCTTTCGATAAAGCGCTGACGACGATTGTCCGGATGTGCAACATTAGGACTGTTTTCACTAAGCATGAAATTTACTATTACATTTCATCTCATGATCGTCTTAACGAGAGTTTCATAACCACCACAATCACAGATCGAGTTCACCACTAGGTACCTCATCGAGTTCCTCACACTCTAACCCTGTCATTAATAAACGTTGATTAAAGTTACACTTAGGATTAAATTGACGCTGTCTCTATCTGTCTTCTTTAACAAAAACGAGACAGCGTCACTTTAAACCGAGGTGTAACATTTGGCCATTTTTATTAATGAGACGGTAAAAGTTAAACATTTTGATGTACGTACTAAATTAAACAAATGTCTCGGTATGTTACAAGTTAGCCGCTCGGATATCGAGAGACGCGGGTTCGATTACCGTGAGGCAGTCTATTTTTATAACTTCGGTGTTTATGTACTCATATTATTCCCACAATAATTAAATCTAACCATATTTAGTGGGTACGTATTCAAATCGACATTTGCTTTATAAGTTAAACCATAATTTGAAAGGTACTGTTATGAAAATCCTATCTGATCACTTGTTGCTAAACGTGACTTCAGCATGACGTAATTAATTGTTACTTGTTGCTCTGTCTATCCCACTTGTGGGAATACGCCGTGATGTTTGTGTTTGTATGTATTATGAAAATGTATGTTTAATGCGTTTGTCAATTAAAACAGTATAGACTTAGCTTTATCTTTCTAATTGTGTTTATGTTAAAGGTTATTCCCATTCTCCCACAACAAAATGGCCCAAAGTCCTCCCCAGAAAAAATACAAATATATTAATTTTCATGCTCCTCCGTGATAAAAAATGGTCATCATCATCATCATCATCCAAAAGACGTTCACTGCTGGACAAAGACCTCCCCCAAGGATCCCCACCACGTCCGGTCCTGCGCCGCACGCATCCAGCTGCTACCTGCAATCTTCACCAGATCGTCGGACCACCTTGTTGGAGGCCTGCCCACACTGCGTCTTCCGGTGCGCGGTTGCCACTCCGATCTGCCCCAACGGCCGTCGGTTCTTCGAGCGATATGCCCTGCCCACTGCCACTTATGTTTAGCAATTCTTCGGGCTATATCGGCTGCCTTAGTTCGTCTACGGATCTCCTCATTTCTGATTCGATAATATCTTTTATAATATTTGGTCTTTGGAGGAGTATAGGAATTGATGTATGGATTTCTTATATTTTCCAAACAAATTTTTGATGGCGCTTGGGAATAACCCGTATTAAAATTGTTTTCGTTAGCATTGAAACGGGAAGTTTCAAAGTCGAACTCGTAGTTAATGTATGTGTGTGTGTTTGTGTGTGTGTGTAGTGATTGCATACGTTGTTGTTTGCGGGATTGATATAAATAAGGTAACTAACAATTCCCTGCACAGTTGTCTGCATTGACTTAGATCAAAAAATACAAGTGTTTTTTTTTATGAGAACCTTGAAAATGTGTTGAGTAGATCAGAGTCGACAATGACAATTGGCAACTGATTCTAATCAAAATACACAAGTGTTTTCCTTGGATCGAGGTTGAGGTGTTTCGGCATAAAACCTTTTCTTCCAATTGTTGAAAACCTTGAAAATGTGTAGAGTAGATCGGAGTCACCGTATACTGAAATGAAGTTTGGTTTAAAAACACAAGTGTTTTCCTATGGGTCGAGGTTCAACTTTAGCAAATGTTATTCATAGTTCAACTTATTCGGGGATCCAGTCCTGGGAGACCAGGAAGCCCCATCCAGCTTAAGTTGTGCTGTAATTCCATATTGTTAAAAACCTTCGCATTCATTAGACGAAATCCTTGAAAATGTGTTAAGTAGATCGAAGTCGTTGTATACAGAAATTAAACTATTACATACTGGATTCTGATCAAAATACACAAGTGTTTTCCTATGGGTCGAGGTACTACTTTGATAAATGTTATTCATAGCACTAACTTATTCGGGGATCCAGTCCTGGGAGACCAGGAAGCCCCATCCAGTTTAAGTTGTGCTGTTATTCCATATTGTCAAAAACCTTCGCATTCAGTAGACGAAATCCTTGAAAATGTGTTTAGTAGATCGAAGTCGTTGTATACAGAAATTGAAATATGAATTCGATTAAAATACACAAGTGTTTTCTTATGGGTCAGGAATAAAATTTGACAAATGCAACTATATGATACACCTTGGAGCGTGGTGGCAAATAAAAACCGTATATGACGGATACTTAAGTTTAATAATGTGATCTCAATGATGAATCGAAACTATATTACAAAATGGCATTATAAACAATATAGAATAAATTGACCAAGCGCCTTCGGAAAGACTGAGGAGCGTAGCTGTTAATGGTATATTGCTATTTTAATCGTGTAGGCGCTTACGTCTAAACAACACTTATTCCGTACTGAGAGTTCACTAAGTCACATTCATTTATAGTTGTGCTGTAATTCCATATTGTCAAAAGCTCCTGCATCCTATGAACGAAAGACCTTGAAAATGTGTAAAGTAGATCGCAGTCGTTGTATGGGATTCTAGATCACGAGAAGTTGATTAGACATTCTAAAACACGAGAAGTCGATTGGACATTCTAGATAACTTTTTGACGTTGACTGAGCGAGTGGCAGTGATTTTCAAAAGTAATATTAGTCTAGATCACGAGAAGTCGATTAGACATTCTAAAACACGAGAAGTCGATTGGGCATTCTAAATCACTTTTTGACGTTGACTGAGCGAGTGGCAGTGATTTTCAAAAGTAATATTGGGACATTCTAGATCACTTTTAACGACATTGATCGAACGTCAGTGAGATCAATGGAGTGAAAAGTGATCTAGAATGCCCAATATTACACTACTTATATTTTTTTTTGTTTTTAATTTTTGCCTTGGCAATCGGCTCATTCTTGTGCGTGCTCACCACAAGAGCATAGTACGTCTACACACGTTTGCCCACGTGTGGGACACAGACACAGTGTCCCAACCTTTTTAATTAAGTTTTTATTATTCGTTTATTTTTTATTTTTTTGCGACCGACTCATTCTTCGCGCTAGTGTCCGCTACAGGTCCGCCCGACTGTGAGCGCCTTGCCCAGTAGTGGGCTACGGATAACGTAATCTTTTTTTATTTGTTTTTGTTTTGTTTGTTTTTTGTTTTGCGGTCGGCTAATATTACGTACGCGCGTTCAATAAACACAGACACATCCACATGCGTTTGCCCACCCGTGGGCCATATACAATGCGTCCCAACTTAGTTTTGCTTTCCTTATTGTTGCGTTAATTTTAGCCCATTTGCGTTTACCTTAGTAAACAAATACGTCCAGCCCAACTATAGAATATATACAGGGTGTTGTTCTTTTTACTGCCTTTAAATTTATTATTTTTTTTTTTTTTATTATTATTTTTTCTTGTCTCCTTTTGTTCATCGCGATGCCGACCAAGTCACAAGCCGCGATATTTAGGGAAGCAGTTAAGGCCATACTTCAGCTCCTTGAGTTAGGGTCACAAATTATTGCTGGCAGCACCACACATTCCAAATTGGAGTTTAACGTGCGTTTCGCACAGATACAAGGCGTGAATGACAGGATGGACGCAGTGTATTATAGCATTCTTGACGAGGAGGACCTGGACGAGAAGACCGAGAAGACATACACTGAGAACCACACAAAAGCCTCTGGAGCGTACCTGGGGATACTTATGGCTAGGGAGGAAATCTCAACCTCTTCCACGTCATCCCCAACCCATAGCGCTCAGCCCAGTTTCGGCGTCAATACGCCAACAGCCGTCCTCCCCAAGATAGCGCTGCCCAGGTTCAGCTCAAAAGTGGAGGACTGGCCTTCCTTCATTGCGCTGTTTAAGAGTCTGACTGACGACATGGCGACCCTGTCGGACGCAGTCAAGCTCCACTACCTATTCTCAAATCTCAGCGGTGAGGCATTAAGTATGGTATCCCACTTAAAGGTCACCAATGAGAATTTTGCCGTGGCCATGGACATCCTCACGAAGCGGTACGAGAACCGCCGGGTTCTCATTGATAGTTTTGTGGACATCATCCTGGGGCTGCCAAGCATCCATACGCGCTCGAACATCCGCACACTGTTCCTCACGCCGCTCATATCGGCTCAGTGTGCCCTCAACAATTTAGATCTGCCCATAGGAGACGACTACGTGTTTGTGTCAATAGTGGTGCGGAAGCTCAAGGGCGAGCTCCGCACGCTATTTGAACGCAGGCACGGGTCTAGTAACACCCTACCCACGTTAAGGGACCTTATCTTCTACCTCGAGGAGCACGCGCGCTGTGTGGAGACAGAGTTCTCCAACATAGCCCAGCCGCAGCCCATTCACGCCCTGCCCGGCCCTTCTCGTAGCCGCGCGCCTCCACAGTTGCCCCATCGCACTTATGCTCAGGTGGCTCAGCAACAGCCCGACCATTACCGTGGCCGCTCCTCAGCTCCATCGCCTCACCGCGCCTATGATCAGCCTACTCACCAACCGTTCCGCCCAGCGCAGCAAATGCGTCACCGCCCATCCACCTCCCCGGCTCGCAGTCAGCCCTTCCCCGTATACTCGGCCTTCCAGCAAAGCTGCTCCTCATCATCGTCCTTGTCCTCTTCCTCACGCTCGACGTCCTACTGTCCCTATTGTGCCACTAGGGGACATACGCTCATGACGTGCAGATGGTGCAATGCCCAGCCAACACAGGGCCGTTGGGACTTTGTACAGGCACGCGAGCGCTGCCAGCGTTGTCTCGGCCGTCACTACGAGAGCAAGTGCAGGTCAAGGGGGGCATGCAAGGACTGTGGGAGCACGAACCACCACACGTCCCTCCATCGACCAGACGGCCCAACGCACTCAGCTCATTCGTCGTCTGTACATGTACCCCCACCACAGCTGACAGAGCACTCGAGGGAGCGTCCCAGACACAGCAGGCGGCACGAACCCGCACAGGCAAAACAGGTGCAACCCAGCTCTGCTCACAGAGCCAGCCCGCCCAGGTCCGGTTCGCCAGGTAGGCCCCGCGAACGCCGCCAGCAATTATGACTCCCAACTATCACGGAGCACCCTAGCGAAGAGGTAGATTTAGCCCATGCCCAGTCAACCCATGCCCACACAGCTGATACATACTCAGCTCATACAATTTCAGCTGATACTCAATCAGCTCACTCACCTTCTGTGCCCACTGGCACACCCATTTTGTTGCCAACCGTCTCACTAAGAGTCGCGGACGTACATGGCCATCTTCACACAGCCAGGGCTTTATTGGACTGTGGCAGTATGCTGACATTAATAACGTCACGCATGGCACAACTTTTGAACCTGCCATCAAAACCCACTTCTTTAAAAATTACAGGAGTTGGGAATCAGCACAAACATGAGTCAAAGGCGGCAATAACAATAGTATGCCGACCCACTCACAATGATACTCCTACAATCACTGCCACAGCTCACATTTTAAAAAACGTCACTGGCTACCTTCCCTTAGAGAAGGTACCAAACATTTCCCACGTACTAGGCCAGCCACCCGTGCCATTGGCTGACCAGCTTTACCACACACCAGCTCCGATCGACCTCTTATTGGGGTCGGACGTTCTTGGCCAGGTGTTGGACGGGACTAAGGTCCCGTTGGGCCCGGGCAAGCCCATAGACTTCGGCACGATTTTCGACTTCGTGTTGATAGGGCCCATTGAGGACTTGTATGCGCAGCCGGCGCAGCAGGTTAACTCAGCTCACGTCGTTAGCTCACAACCAGACTCAGCTGAATCAGCCCAGGACATACGTCAGAGTCTGGAAAGGTTCTGGGAGTCTGAGGAGCCCCTCCCTCAACCTCACACTCATAATGATCCCCTGGAGGAACAATGCGAGGAAATCTTTCGCTCTACCACTACACGCGATCCCTCAGGCAGATATACGGTCGCTCTGCCCTTTCTAAAGGACGCCCCACAACTAGGTAAAACTCACCCTATCGCACTACGCAGATTCCTCAATATTGAGAAGAAGCTAATGGCGAACCCGTCTCTGCGTTCTAAATACGTCGACTTAGGGCACATGGCTCCCTGTCACCCAAATACATTCGCCCATAAACCTCACTTCTACATCCCTCACCATGGCGTATTTAAGTCAGGGTCGGACAAGCTGCGCATTGTTTTTGATGGTAGCTGCAAAAGCTCCAATGGTGTCAGCATAAATGAATGCCTACACACAGGCCCCGCCCTTCAACAGGACATTGTGGACATCATCATGTCCTTCAGAACGCATCCAGTCGTTTTCAGCACTGACATTCAGAGGATGTTCAGAAATGTGCTGGTTGCCCCAGACCAGAGACGGTATCAGCTGATACTATGGCGGTCCTCACCAGATCACCCTCTGCTCACCTACGCCCTCAATACAGTCACCTACGGCTTAAGATCAAGCCCATACCATGCAATCCGCACTCTGCTTCAGCTGGCTGATGATGAAGGCCATCGCTACCCTGGAGCCGCTCAGGTTCTTCGCAAGTCTATCTTCGTTGATGACATCTTGTGTGGTCATGACACAGTTGAATCCGCCCAGGCACTTCAGGACGAGTTGATAAGTCTGCTAGATCTAGGCGGCTTTCAGCTCAGTAAGTGGACATCTAACTCGCCTAAGCTGCTCGAGAGATTTCCCGACAACCAATGCGACATGCCCAAGGACTTCGACATGAACCCAGAGTCCACGTCCATTAAGGTCTTGGGTATACAGTGGAGCCCTCAGTCAGACGAGTTCACCTACCGCATCTCTCTGCCCCCCATCACACATGTCACAAAGCGGTCTATTTTAAGCACCGTAGCCTCACTTTATGACCCAAACGGCTGGGTTTCTCCCGTTATCTTCCGCGCAAAGCTGCTGCTTCAGCAATTGTGGCTGCTGAAGCTGGAATATGATGAGCCCACTCCCTCTGAAGTACAAACGGAGTGGCACCACATCTCAGAGGATCTGCCGCTGTTGTCTAGCATTCGCTTCCCTCGGCACATTTGTGCAAACAAAGGCTCAGCTGCATACTCGCTTCACGGGTTTGCAGATGCCTCTGAAGCCGGGTTTGCCGCCGTTGTTTACCTCCATGAGCTCGATGCCTCCGGAGATACTTTGGTACACTTGATTGTCGCCAAGTCGCGAGTCGTACCAATCAAGAATCGCCTCACAATCCCCAAGTTGGAGTTGTCGGCCGCCACTCTACTCTCCCAGCTCATGATCCGTGTGTCAGTTCAGTTATCGGCCCATATCAGTATACAACAACACATATGTTGGTCAGACAGTACGATAGTCCTGGCCTGGCTCAATACACCGCCTCACCGTCTTCAACCCTTTGAAGCCAACAGGGTAGTCAAAATCAGCTCAGGCTTACCAGAATGTACCTGGCGACACGTACCTTCCGAGCTCAACCCGGCAGATTGCGCAAGCAGAGGGATGTCTGCGCAATTCCTGTCAGCCCACGACCTATGGTGGTCTCCCACGTGGCTTGGACAGCCTTGTGAGTCTTGGCCTGCGATGCCCTTAGCTCTGGGCCATCACGCCCTGCCCGGCCTTAAGCCCAAACACGTCCCGTCACTGGTCACAGTGCCCGGTCTTGACTTTGACCTGCTCACTCGGTTCAGTTCACTAGACAAGCTCGTCGGAGTGACAGCTTGTCTAAAACGCTTTCTGCACAACTGCAGACACCACCCAGATTCGCGACGCTCAGGCCCCTTGTACGTCAGTGAACGAAGAGAGGCCCTACTTTACTGGGTGCGCAGTGTTCAGCACAATGAGTTTGCAGAGGACATCTGTTACGTTGTAAATACAGGGCCCTGTCTGCCTTTACTAATCTACAAAAGAAGTTCGCAATGATTGAATAGTACTTACCTGAAATCATTGCTTTAGAATGATCAAATTTCCAAAAACATTAGTCCTTGTAGCTTGTTTGAATTAAATCCATTTTTCTTCACATTAAAGACATGGAGCCTTGGCTGACACATTACAAGACACACTTTTCTTGCATTTTTCAATTAAAACATATTTCTCATCAGTTTTAGCAAGACTTTGCGTTGGATTTGAAGAAAATGGGGTTCCTTTGTTTACGTTTTGTATTTGACATAACACCATAGACAAAATGACAGCCACCGTAGCGACGCCTAGCGGTAGCGGGGTAAAGTAGCTGTCAGCTTTTAATTTCACATAAAAGATTCAATTTAAAAAAATAGTCGAAACAGTTCTAATAATAAATTACATAATAAATTAATATGTGTAATAATTACTTTAAGTAATTAAATTTAATTCAAGCAAATCCGGAAATAGAACTATTTTTTTCTATAAGGACTTTTATCTAGAACATTCGAACGGGAGTAATATTTTTTATATGGATATTGTCTCTGCCCGTAGGGGTTACCAGAAAGGAAACTAATACTCCTTAATATTAAGACAGGGTAATTAGTGAGTTAAATATCACAAAACATAATTTTAAATTAAAGAAAAATGCATTTCCCATTGCTAAACGTTAATTTTTTTTTTAGGTTGTGTGTTGTTATTGTTGGCAAATTCTGTTAGCAGAGGGCGAGTTGTGACAGACGTCATATTTGACGTTTTGTTAGTTTGAAGGAAAATTCTAAAAGAACAATTTCTTATGAATTACCCGACAATGGGAGTAGAAATCATAAGATGGCCTTCGATTTATAAGTGTTTCCGGCGAAAGGAAAGTTGCCGAGTTGCGACGCCGAAACGAGTTCAATCTCTGGCGTGACGATCATCATCAATGCATCAATGCACTCAGGTAGGCGTGGGTCGTAGTCACCTTTTGTTTTAATCTGAGGTTGTAATAATGTAGTGGATTTAAAGCGTCATTAGCTTGAGAATATAGTCAACAAGTGTGTGGTTTATTTACAGGAATCCGTGCCACAACCGACCGGTCGTGACGCCGCTGGCAGCCACGCGTAGATATAGGATATCCCAGCGCGTGAGTATCTCAATAGCATTGTTTAAATATAATAAGCCGTCATACTAGGAAAGCAAATCGATATTTCATGGTGTCTGAATCCTGCCTTGTCGCCAGGCGACGCAAGGCTCTTGGCCATGTGGCAGACGTGTCAAACCCCTTTATTAAGTGGATATTGCCCCATCCAACAGTAGTCTGGCATTGTTTAGTTATGTTTATTGGAATATCGTAGCCGTGTAGTGCCTTGTGTACTAGTTAAATGTGAAACAAAGCTAAAATTAAAACATGGTGTTAAATGTTAGTGTTGGAGTGTGAGTTTTTAGTTGTGCAACAGCGTTGGGAAGCTTTTGATAACCCATGGCGCTGCGAGTCCCTGGTTATGATAGGTTGCAGCCCCAGATACACAGATAGCAGACTGCGGGACCCTAATTTATGTAACAGTTCTGAACTAGGCGTGTAGTGTTATAAATAGGCCCCGTGTTGATAATTTCAGATGCTTCGAGTGGCCCGTCTCGCCGCCAGGATTTAGAGCTGGGCCCTAAAGCCTGGACGCGAGACCTGCCTCTTCGGGGCACCAGCGGCCTCCTGCTGCCAGCGAGCTGTCGCCGCACAGGCGTTGACGGTTTTTGTACCCCTACTCTGGGTTTAATCGTTCTTTATTCAGGAACATATTTTTACATTAGGGTTTCGAAACCTTAACATAGTATTTTCTTTTATATCCAACTACACCAAGCGTTGGTGAAGTTGTAAAACCTTTGAGGATCTGCGAGTTCGACCTGTGTGAAGTGGTATGGTGACATCGTCTCCAGATTCGGGTCTACATCCAGACCCTGGCGCCCAAAATTATTAATTTTATATCGGTATAACCCCACGGTTCTCTAGAGTATCGGCTTTAAACGTGTGAGAGTTTTAATACGGTTAAACGGTTTAAAACATTTAATTTAATATTTTAATAGACGGAGTAATTTAATTTTAATTTCAACATCATACTCCGGACGTTACTGGTTTATCCCGACCCCCCACGACCTTAGCTTGTACGACTGAAATATTAGCTGGCTGGTTAGGCAGTAGTAGGAACAGTATTATAAAATTTATTTTAAATTAAAATTATCACCGACCCGCTTGGTCACTTTTGACTCTTAGGATTTTAGTGTGTTTTAGGGGGTGATATAGCTTTGGAATAAGGTTTAGATTACTTTAAACAGTAAATTATAGTTGGCAAAATTAATAGAAAGTTTGTTGAACTTTCATTTGAGATTGACACCTAGGGTCAATTTCGACTGATAGTTATTATTTGTGATTTTCGGCTAAATAAATTAAAAGGAGTAACGTAGATGAATTGTACCTAACATAATATAAGACAAAATTGTGACTAACCCCCATCTTTTAAATAATAAGAATGAAATAAAATTTATAATTTTATTTTATTGTTGTTGGACAAAATATTTGTGTGTTCTTTTACAATATACTGCCTAGCTGTTGAACATTTTATGGTTTTATTTGATAACAACCCACTGAAGCTTGCATTTGGGATTTTCTTCCTTTTCCCCAAAAGGGACAAAATCGCAAATGTAACACATCCACCGCCTTCAAACTGGCAAAATCTGCTCCGTCAGACTCCAGCGGCTGTCACCTCTCATTAAAGACGAGCTCCTTAGAGTTGGTGGACGACTGTCCCATGCGTCTATCCGATATGACGCGCAGCATCCGCTCATACTTCCCAGCTCTAGCCCACTTGTAGACCTGATCATTGACCACTACCACAAAATACACTGCCACCCTGGCGCTGACACTTTACACGCTATCCTACTACACCAACAATTTTGGATATTGTCCGCGCGCCGTATTATTAGATACCGAGTTTTTAAATGCATTAGATGCTTTCGATGCCGGGCCCAGCCGCAAGCGCCCTTCATGGCCGACCTGCCAGCCGATAGAGTTACGCCTCAGCCAGTATTTAGTCACGACCGATTTTGCCGGACCATTCCTCGTTAAATCTAGTACCCTACGTAATGTTAAACTCTTAAAAGCGTACTTTTGTATATTCGTGTGCCTCTCGACTAAGGCGGTTCATTTGGAACCGGTCTCGGACCTCAGCACGGAAGCGTTCCTCGCGGCATTACAGCGTTTTATAGCACGCCGCGGTGCCCCGGTTCTCATCCGCTCGGACTGCGGTACAAATTATGTAGGCGCTAGAAATCAGCTCATCGAAGTACAAAACTTTCTTGCCTTGAACCATGATACGATTGCGCACAAGCTCGCTGGCCAGCACATTACTTGGTTGTTGAACGTCCCTAAGGGACCATGGTTCGGTGCGTTACATGAGATCAACGTAAAATCAACAAAGCCACTTTTATATCGCGTAATTGGCGAACAACACCTCACATTCGAGGAATTCTCCACACTTTTAGCTCGAATTGAAGCGGTCCTTAACTCAAGACCTCTCTGCCCACTTTCGTCTGATCCTTCAGACTTTGAGCCGCTTACAGCCGGACATTTCCTTATAGGCCGCCCACTAACGGCCCTTCCCGAACTATCCGTGGAAGATAGGCCGATCTCCACACGTAGGCGATTCCAGATGGTACAGGCCCTTTCCCAGCGCTTCTGGACGCTGTGGACCCAGTCCTACCTTCATACCCTCCAAACCCGCTCCAAATGGTTGTCCCCATCCTCCCCTCCCCGAGTTGGCGAGCTCGTCCTCATCAAGGAGGACAACCTGCCTGCCCTCCAATGGAGACTGGGGCGCATTGCTCGCACCCTGCCTGGGAAGGATGGTAGACCTGGACACCGCGAACGGACATCTTCGGAGGCCTGTATTCCGGATCGCCAGGCTCCCATTGGATGAGCCCACCCTGGGCCCCGGGAAGATGTTTGCGCCACAGCGCAACGACGAATAACAGCCGTCTCTGCGCCGGCACTCTGATTGGCAGAGTGCAACGACAAATATACCGGACGAAGGTTAGCCCGCGCCGGCCGGCGCTGGCGCCAAACAGTGTGCTCCGAGCTATCAAGGCGAACCCACGGGTCGCGCGCCCTAGAACTCAGCCCGTGACCACGTCACATATGTGTACAGTGTGTGCAGTGACCTAGAGCTAGGACTACCAGCTCACCTCTCCCTAAAACGCCACCGACCAGTGCCCTCAGTGAACTGTGTGTGTGTTGCCGCCCTCAAGCTCGCCGCCCGCCAGCTCGTGTCCCGGTGCCAGCGACCTCGTCAAGCCTGCTCCCGGTAAGCTCCCTTCTACCTCCCGCCTAACCTTCTTTACTCTGCTGTATTTGGCGGTGTCTTCTGACCCGCGAATACAGTAGTTATTTTCATCTGAGAAAGCCGGAAAAAAAAGATATTGCATTTTGATTTTTGGTAAGGTTAGGTTAGTTGATTTTTTTTCTTTACTATGACATCGAACAAGAAATCATGAAGCATACTGCCGTACTTCAGAGACGTCAAGTTTATGTAAGTGACAGCAAGGGAGACCTAGAGCATTTTTTTAAACTTAATATTGACGTCTCTGAGTACGGCAGTTAGACTCTCGGACCAAATAGCATTTTTTTAAACTTAATATTGACGTCTCTGAGTACGGCAGTTAGACTGTAATATTTGGTCCGAGGTTAGACTGCTATGAATTTGTCAGTTCTTACAAAAGTAACTTAATATAGGTGCTGTCATAATTAAAGGATGCCACGGCATGACGGCATGCAATTGTGGACTTGTTGTAAAAATTAAAATGGTTTATGGTGGTGTCATATGACCACAGAACACATATACTAGGCATATGACTATGGTGTGACCACCATGACAAGATGTTCTATTCTGATAAGCCATTGTATTCTATTTTGTGCATACAATGTTAACACAGCTAATGAAAAGAACATATATGAAGAATATCTTGTACCTACCTGGCTACCACCACTACCAGTTTACCTGCTTGATCGAATGCCTCGATAGCGCTTTTGGTAATGGCTCTGCCACAGATTCCGCCTAATATGCTAGGGTCGTGGGTTCGAACCCCACCTGTGACAAACATTTGTATTTACTTTTGAATCAAACCAATGTACCTATGTCATGTTGTCAGATACTTACTTATTAATTTAGAATCTCTTTTTTTAAGTACATATTAATAGTAAACAGTAAAACCAATTTATCATGATTATATTTTTTATTCTTCATCATCTCTTATTACAATTTCATCCAGAAATCCTGCCGGTGCTGTAATATATCCTTGATGTCTGGCCCATCCCAAATACCAAACAAGGGTCATAATGTGAGCACAACAACCTACAGTACGCCGACCCACTAGGCAACTGCAACAATATTCAATTATGCCAGTGCGGCCGGGTATATTATTTTCAATCATAATGTATACATAATATTGTTTTCGTGATATGTGACGGGATTTAATTTTTCCTCTTATTAATGTTCTAGGTCCACTGCCTCTAAGATCATACTCATTTTCATTGATAGATTCACCTTTGTCCACCTCTATTCTGTATCCCCCATGGAAACGCACATGCTCTCCGTAATAGGATCGAGCTTGCCTTATTTGGTATGTCCCCAAAGCGAAGAGAATTAAATCATTGTATTCTAATGTAGGAAAAGAAAGAAGATTATTTTGTTCAGCACACATATTTATAAAATTGGATGAACGTCTGTTCATGTTGAGGGCATCTACCATGTTTGCCAGATTGTTTTCTAATGCCATTCGTTCTCTTATAATATTAAGAATTTGTGTTGCATTTACGTTATTTTCAAAGCGAACACCAAACCTATTTAACAAAGCCGCTGCTATCTGAAAGTTTTGCATCATGTGTGGTAGAGACGATGGAAATATTCTTGACGTAATAATTTGAAATCTCTTTTAAAATGTCCATTGACGGCCTCTACCACCCATCCGCATATGGTAACACAGCGGCTTCGATTGGCTTGTGCTGTTGTCAATTGATGTTCACCTTCTAATAGAGATTCTAGCATACATGTTCGATAACCACAACTCTCTAAAACACTTCATCATCATCATCATCATCATCAGCCTATAAACGTCCCACTGCTGGGCACAGGCCTCCCACGTGGACAATGCACGAGGGGATATTGGGCCATAACCCACCACGCTGGCCCAATGCGGGTTGGTGGGTTTTAACGACTGTCATCTTACGACAACAACCGGGACCAACGGCTTAACGTGCCTTCCGAAGCACGGAGGAGCTCGAGATGTTTTAAATTTGGTCACCCATCCAGCGACCAGGCATTGCAAAAGTTGCTTAACGGGCAAGTTCGCAAGCCGAACGCGCTAGCCGCTGCGCCATCGAGCTCCTCCTGCGCCACCGAGCTCCTCTCTAAAACACTTATGCTGTCCCTAAATCCTCATCAAGTATGAACATATCATCATCTCGAAAATATGATCTTAAAGCAGACCCATCACGGAACAAATCATTCATAATTACTGCATCTGAGGTTGTTGCTTTATATGGGCCAAAACAATCAACAATATATCCATCACTCGCTACAATCATAAATGGTTTTAGTAGATTTCTATACTTATGCAAGGAGTATGTTTGTTTTTGAAACATGTAGTTTGCACTTTTGTGTATATAAATGTATGTGCCGTCACAAATTACTATGGCATTCCCATTACCATATAATAATAATAATAATAATAAAGCCTTTATTGCTGATGAAATTACATTTAAAATAATGAATTTAAAATTTCAACACATCATATCCATCAGGTGTCCTGCTGACACATAGGCCTCCTCCAGCTTCTGCCACTCAGATCTGCCCCTTGCTACTCTGAGCCAAAGTGTTCCTGCTGCCCTCCTTATGTCATCGGACCACCTTTTGAGTGGTCTTCCACGTTTTCTTTTGGTGTTGAACCTGGGGGTCCACTCTGTGATCTTCCTTGTCTATTTCTCCCTCATATCTCTTATTATATGACCTGCCCACCGCTATTTCAGCTGTTTAGTTTTCATTACTACATCTTCAAACTTTGTGACTTTCCTAATGTCAGTGGCCCTCTTCTTATCTTTCCTTCGGTACCCTAGAATGCTTCTCTCCATGCTTCTCTGGCAGATTCTTAGCTTGTTTTGTATTGCTTGTGTTGTGGCCCAAGTTTGACATCCATATGTAAGATTGGCAAGATGCATGTGTTAAAGAGTTTTCTTTTCACTTTTATGGTGTAGTGGTTGCTCTTCATAATATCCTTTAGTGACCAATATCTTTTCCATGCATTTGTAACCCTTCTGTCAATTTCTTGTGCCATCTGGTCTTGAAATGATATTAGTTGTCCTAAGTAGATATAAGATGAAACAAATTCGAACTTTTCCTTGCTGACATAGATGTCAGTTTCCAGTCTGTTTGTCATGGCTTTGGTTTTAAATTTGTTGATTGTCAGCCCCACCTCTCTGCTTTTTGTGGCAAGGTCTTGTATCATTAATTGCAAAGTTTTGGGGTTGTCAGTAATTAGCACTAAGTCATCGGCAAACCTGAGGTGGTTGAGTTTTTGGCCGTTTATGTTGATTCCTAAGTCACCCCATTCCATAGCTCTGATGACTTCTTCTAGAACCGCTGTAAACAGTTTTGGTGAGAGGGGATCACCTTGTCTCACACCTTTACTGATTGGAAAGCTTTCTCCTTGTGATTCGAGTTTCACTTGTGTTGAACTGTTCGTGTAAATATTTTTGATTAACCTTATGTATTTAAGTTCTACTCCTTGGTTTTTCAGGGCTCTCCATATGTGTGGGTGTTCTAAACTATCAAAGGCCTTGTTATAATCTACAAATGCCAAATACAAGGGGTAGCCATATTCTTGGCATTTTTCTATAATTTGCTTAAGAGCGTGCATGTGGTCTGTCGTTGAAAAACCAGATCTGAACCCGGCTTGCTCTATTGGTTGGTGGAAATCTAGTGTTTTGGAGATACGGTTTAAAATTACTTTTGAGAACACCTTATAAACATTTAAAATTAGACTTATAGGTCGGTAGTACTCAATGTCGTCTTTGTCACCTTTTTTGTATATTAGAATAATGGTGCTATTCGTCCATTGGGCAGGAATATATTCTGTCTCCAAGATTAAGTTGTACAGCTTGGTTAACTTTTGAAGATTGTCCGGTAAAGTTATTTTCATGATCTCATTGTTGATATAGTCCTGGCCTAGTGATTTGTCATTTTTCTGCGACATCACAGCATGAGCCACTTCACTTCCTAACATGGGAGGGATGCTCTCTTCTTTTTCTTCTTTTAGGTTTATGTTATTCTCTTTGTTATCAGTACTGTATAATTTCCCGTAGAAGTCTGTTGCAATGTCAAGGATATTTTTTCTTTTAGTTTCAGGATTTTTAGTTTTGTTTTTTAGTGTTGGTATCCATGACTTTGTTTCTCGGAGTTCTTTCAGTGCTTTCTTGATCCCACCCGTTTTATTTATGTGGTAGTTGATGCATTCCATTCTCCTTCTAGCTGTCTTTCTTTAAACTGTTACTTATTTCTTTACTAACTCTGGTTATTTCTTTCAGAACTATTTTATCTCTCTTATTGCCCATTAACATATCTTTTCTTGACTGTATTAGTAGCTTTGTGGTTGCACTTAAAGTTTCTGTTTTTTTTTATAGCAGGAGGCACACGAGCAAGCCGGTCACCTGATGGAAAGTAATCACCGCCGCCCATGGACACCCGCAAAACCAGAGGAATCGCAGACGCGTTGCCGGCCTTTAAGGAAGGAATAGGCTCGTTTCTTGAAGATCACTAAGTCGTAACGGTCCGGAAATACCGCCGCCGAGAGCTGGTTCCACAACACTGTAGATCGAGGCAAGAAATTTCTTGAAAAACGCACAGTAGTAGACCGCCATCCATCAAGGTGATGTGGATGGAATGACAGTCGCTTGCGTGTAGTGCGGTGAAGGAAATCAGCGGCAGGGATCAAGCCGAACAATTCCTCAGAACACTCCCCATGATATATACGGTACAATATACAGAGAGACGCAACGTCCCTCCGAAGAGCCAGTGGATCGAGCCGACCTGAAATATCCACGTCGTCGATAACTCGAGCAGCTCTGCGTTGGATGCGGTCAAATGGAAGGAGTTGGTATTGGGGTACTCCAGCCCAAAGATGGGAGCAGTATTCCATATGCGGCCTGACCTGTGCTTTATACAGTTGTAAACGGTGGGCCGGCGTGAAATACTGACCCGCTCTATTAAGCACACCCAGTTTTTTCGAAGCTAATTTAGCTTTTACCTTCCAAATGACCACGAAACTGAACGTCACTCGAAATATCGACGCCAAGGACTCCAATAGTCGGATTGGTATCAAGGGGAGCTCCCTTAAAGTTTAGAGGTACGACGAAGGGATGTTTTTTTGCGGTAAATGCGCAAACTTGTGTTTTTGAAGAATTAAAGTGGACTAGGTTATGTCGGCCCCAATTCGAGACATGACTTAACATGTTCTCGGTGTCAGTCACAAGTTTATTCCGGCTCTCGATGACGCTTTCCCGAGAAATATTAGCTCGCCCGGTGTAGAGCGTATCCCCAGTACTATCGTCTGCATAGCAATGAATGCTGTTGTTATGCAACATGTCATTGATATGCAGAAGAAACAGAGTAGGGGACAACACACACCCCTGCGGGACTCCAGCATTCACGGGCTTCATGTCGGAGCACGAACCGTCGACTGCGACTCTGATGCTACGCCCAGTAAGGAAGCTGGCAACCCATGAACACAATTTTTCAGGAAGCCCGTATGATGGAAGTTTAGAAAGAAAAGCCCTGGCCATACCTTCATCGTTGGGTCGTTTACTAGGACACATCTGTATTTGTCTACTCCATAACTTTTTATTCATAATGTGTCGTTAAACCTAAATTTCAAAGTTGTGTTTATAATAGTTTTAAAGCCAGTGAACCAGGCTATCTAACAGTGCAATCAGATTTAAATTTCACCCAGAAACACCCGAGATACAAGTAAAAACATTTTAAATTATTTTATTCGACCGTTGTGAACCTGCAACAGCCGGCTTGCTGCCTACCCATGAGTCACCGTCCGTTAACCGCTGCGCCGCCATCCGCTGCGACTGCACCGCTCGCACCTGCACCACGAGACGCGGCGGCGACGGGCGACGAGTGCCCGACGATGACGTCGCGCCGGGCTAGCTGCGCCGGGTGCCGTGCTGTTATTACGAAAGATAGCGCATTCATGAGGTGCGCTAAATGTAAGCAGCTGTTTGATCTTTTATGCGCAAATTTTACTATTGATACTTATGCCATGTTTACATCAAAAATTAAGAAGTCGTGGATATGTGTTAATTGCCGAAGCAAAATACCTAAAGGTGACAACTCGCGTACGCCTGTTCGTCAGCAACTACTTCACGACATGAGTATAGCCAGCGATTATCCGGATGTATCGATGCACAGTTCTGAGAATGTCACTGTACGTACCGGAATACGCTATGTGCAACCATCCAACCAGGGTGACATAAGTCCATCCCATTCGGAACGTGCCATTATGCATGAACTAAAAGAAATGCAGGACGAATTCGAAACGCGCCTTTCTATGAAGATTTGTAATTTACTAACGGAGCAATTTAAGAACTTCAAAATGGAAATATTTGAGAAAGTTAGTAGTTTAAGTAGCAAAATAGATGAAATGGAAAAAAAAATTGATGCTATGGCTCTTACAAATTCTCAATTTAGACGAAGCGACGAGGTCTCTGTGAGTCCAGCCGTAGTAGATAACTCTGTAATCCTCGACTCTTTGCAACAGAAGCGAGTAAAAACTCAAAAAACTCAACAGGGCCCACAGAAAAAAGAGAAAGTTGTTAATAAGAACACAAAACCTGCCGTTGCTCCGGTCCCTCCTTCAAGTCCTTCAAGTCATACACTTGTGAAGCCATCGGATTCGAGCAGAAGAGTTGATCAGGGTGATAACCACCCGGACGCGTGGGTAGAGGTAAGACGCAAACATAATAAAATGCGCGCTTCACTACCCGGCGTACTTCGAGGCACGGCAGTTCCTGGGTCTACTGCGCTGCGTGCTTCCGAGAGGTGGAGATTGCTAGAATTAGATACACCTTTACTACCTGCAAGAGGGCACTACAGTCGAGCAGGTTCTTACCCATCTTCGCCCTATTTGCGCAAGCGAGGTATGCACGGTTGAGGAGCTGAAACCTCGAGGCCGCTACGCATCATTCAAGCTAGGGGTCCCATCGAAGATTGCTGAGAGTGTCATGTTACCTAGCAACTGGGATGAAGACATATGCATAAAGCCCTGGCAGCAGAATTTTCGTGCCAAACAAACGGACAAAAGTGCATAAGTTTTCTATCTGTTATCAGAATGTTCGTGGGCTGCGTACAAAAACAAATATATTTTTTAATAACGTGGCACAATTAAATTTGGACTTAATAGCTTCAAAAGTAACACATAAGCAAGATAACAGTACACACTTAGAACTTTTAACAGTTCAAAGATGAATATGGTTTGTGTAAGAGCTTTGGGAATAGCCATATACTGAATAAGGTTGAGTACGGACCCTTAAAATACTTAACGCTTAATTAATTCTGTATTTCTGTCCTTTCCTTCTTTACGCTTAATAACCAATCTCCGTAAGATTATTAGACAGATGTTATTAAGCATTACGCATTCCAGGTGGCTTAAATCTGAAAAGCAGTGCCTTCGGCAGCATTTATCTGATTAACAATAATCTATACTGCTATTATTAAAGCAGTACTAAGCTTGTAGCGTTTGAAACAGCTAATTGCTGAATAAAGTATCACCTTCTGAATAATATTGTTTACATAATTCTGGTATGCAGCTTGATACTGAATAATTGTTTTTACTTTATCTTTAAACTGTATAAGATTCTATGTTTTACTAATTATTCAGCTGCTGAATAAACAATAGTATTTGTGTTTTTAATAAGCTTATTTCAGTATAATAAAGAGTTTCAACTAACTTATTCAAATTAAAGACCACATTTGTATTGATATAGCGCCCATAGCTTAATACCAGCAATTAGAATATTATTGTACGTATTTATTTTATGCGTTGTTTAAATCATGGATCAAAAGTCGTAGCAAAAGCGTAAAGAACCGGTCATATCGAAAGAAAATTGTTAAAAGAATATTTAAATATCAGCAGTAGTAGGTAATTGTCCAAGTGTCATCAGCAGTAATGATCATGACAGGATTTGTGAAAATAGTTTAAACAAAACTGAACCCGGTCCCAATCAGCAAGCGTGTTTTCCCTTTAATGAAAAGGGTTCCGTCCTCAAAAAAAATATAACAGATTTTGGGATTGGAAAACCGAAAGATCTAAAAATCTAAGTATACAGAAAATTTCATTTCTGAAATGGTTATTTTATTAGCAGAAGGTATTGCAATACAAGAAAATAAAATTAACGTTGCGATAAAATGTTTTATTTGCGTTGTTTGTTTGTTTCATCGTAAGCCTATCTACGCGAGGTTGGACACTGCTGTCTTTACTTAATTAATAAATCCGCATTATATCTTGGCCATCGAAGTTGTTCTTTATTCTTCCATTGGGTCGGCACAGTACACAAATCTGAATGACCCTTACAACGTGTTGAAATTATTTTAAACGTCATTTTTCTGAAACGAAATATAAATTATGATTAATAATATAATAATAAGTCCGCCATTTGTACATCCTATTGTTGTGCAATAAAGATTAAATAAACTAGGGCCCAGTGCCCTAGCCCACACACACGAAACCTGCAATTTTTTTTAAACATAATAGATACTATTAATATAATAGTCTTTTTCACAAAAAAAAATAACAAAGATGCTGTGATTTTAAATGTAAGTAATCAATTTAGTGAAAGCCTGATGGGAAAGTTACACATTATAAAAGGTTTTTGTTCGTTCGATTAGAGAACCCTAAAAATGTGAGTAACTAATATAGAAATGTGGTCAACTATATAAATGTTATTCATAAGTAAGTGTAAAGAGACTACTCTTTTTCAAGTTATAGTTTAGTAACAAAACATGTGTGCACTTTTATTCAGCATTATAAAACAAAACATCGATCGCCATTGAAATCTTTGTAATTAATTCTTACAAGGAATTTACGAGATCACCAAAATGCTTATTAATCTTACAACTACAACATTTCCAACTCAAGTCATGTTATTTTGTTGGATAAAATTGCTAGAATTAAATAATTCATCACAAGTACTTTTGTCAGACCTACTATGTATGTATGAAAATACTATTTACAACTAATTATCTTGATTATTAGCGAGGCGCGACATAAAAATGAAAACAAAACACGTACTATTCACGACAAAATTACTTGCGCACTAATAATTAACATGTAGCAGACCGCTAACTTGTAAATTAAAATTTACTTACCGAATAACTTAAAGTTCACGTCATGTCAAATAAAGGTATCGACATTATTATTGAACCCAATTTATTTCTTCTTTTCCCAATTTCTATGAATATTGCTTGCATAAATGTTAACAATAAATTAAATGCTTAATAAATTCTGAATACTCTAACCAATTCGACGTAGCTGAATAACTGAGTTGTAAAAGCTTTATAAAAGCAATGTGTGCAGTTATTCAAAAGTTATTAAGCTAATTGAAACATTATTAAGCTCCTACTCAATTGTTACTCAGATGTTATTCAGCGTTAAGCATTCAAAATTGGGGCCCTTTTTGCTTGAATAACAGCTGAATAGACGGTACTCAGACGTTATTCAGCTTAGTATTCAACTTATGCTCTTGATGAGTGCTCTTAATCAATCTTTATTCAGCACATCTGTGTTACTTGGGTTTGACTGAAACTTTTTTGACGAGCTCCATATTAGACGGTGAACTCTTTCCATCGGGGTACGTGGTAGTGCGAAAGGACCGCGCGGGCGACAACGGGTGGGGCGGAGTGCTGCTCGCAGTTCGTAACTGCTATTCTGTAAGAGAAATTATAGATATCGATGCTCAAACGTCTGATATGGAACTTATCTTTGCCATTATTAGCATGAAAAGTATAAAATTCCTATGTTGTATTGTGTATTTACCGCCAAACTATACAGATGACCTATATCTTAACGTGTTGACTTGTATTGAAAATGCAATTATTACATACTCGACTCTGAATGTATTAATATTAGGTGACTTCAATTTAAATTCTTGTAGTGTTAATGTTAAGAGTAATTTTGATTTATTTTGTGACTATTGCGGACTACAGCAACAAAACAATGTTTACAACAGCAGTGGTGGTATGCTAGATCTAGTGCTCAGTAATTTTGACCTCGATTGCATTATGGTGTCTGCTGGGGCTGAGCCTTTAGTCCCGATTGATCAGTACCACCTTGTGGAGCGCAAGTGTCGCCGCCGTTGCCTCCACCTGCCCCGCGCCCGGGATCTAGTCCAGATTGGAACTGGCGTAAGGCTGAGCTGCAGGGTCTATATGCAGCCTTTGTTGACATAGATTGGTCGGAATTGTTTACTATAACTGACATTAACAAAGCTGTTCAACTATATTATACCAAATTAAACAATTACATTAGTCGGTTTGTTCCGATTAAAGCTCAACGATTAAGGAATTATAAATATGTATATCCGGAATGGTACAATCGCGAAATTAAACATTGCGTAAAGGAAAAATACTTCCATTTAAAACGTTATAAGGCCGAAGGAAAGCAGTTTAATAAAGAATTATTTAAATACTATAGATGGCATGTTAAAGTTTTATTTGACAATGCTTATCAGCAGCACTTAAAGTTGACAAAAAACAATATTATAGACGATCCAGCTAAATTCTGGAAATTTATTAAATATAGGAAGAAGGACAGACGACAAGACAATTTTTACACATATGGGGGAGTGGAGGTATCTGGGCAGCACGCAGCTAACGCGTTTGCAGACTACTTAGGTTCAGTGTTCCAAGACGAGGTGCCGTCATTAAACCCTGTCGAGGCAGCGCGGGCAGCTGACACACATGCTAGCGCGACTTGCATTACTGTCGATTACGTTGACGCTGCTGATTTAAAGGTGGCCGTGAAACGTCTTAAAGCGAGATCATCAGGTGGCCCCGATGGTATTCCCGTGTTCTTGGCCAGTGATTGCATATCAGCTCTTGAGGCGCCACTTCTATTCTTATACAATTTATCCTTGAGTAGGTCAGTGTATCCAGAGATTTGGAAAGTTTCTAGAGTTACTCCTGTACCCAAGGGTGAGGCTGGGAATGATATCTCATCTTATAGACCAATAGCAGTACTATCGGTTTTCGCAAAAATTTTTGAAGCAATATTAAGTGTTCGGGTCCAGAAGCAAATAAGACATTTATTACATGATAGTCAACATGGATTTAGGTATGCTCGTTCAACCACTACGAATCTTGTGGCGCATGTTGATTACATAAGTACGGAAATGGATGTAGGGCGGCAGGTGGATGCCGCCTACTTTGACTTCAAAAAAGCTTTTGATTTAGTAGACAATGACATTTTGTTACAGAAATTAGCTATTTTAGGTTTTGCACCAAAACTTCTCGAGTTTTTCTCTAATTAACTTCGTAATCGGTGTCAATTTGTTAGGGTGGAGGGTTATACCTCAAAGGACTACTATACGCGTTCTGGTGTGAGTCAAGGTAGTACGTTAGGCACCCACCAACCGCGCCTTGCGGCTTGTGGGAGACATGCTTGTTCGGCGTCATGATGTGGATTTGTTTGCTGACCACTTTGGTCAGCTATGTAGCATAGTCAGTAAGTATGCGCATGATATGTTGCTGTAGTCTAATTCGTTTGTTCTTGTTTTGACATTTTAATAATAAGTTGAAATTTTTGTAATTTTATCCGCAATGTTATTATCATTAATTCTCTATTTTTATTTTTTATTTTAAGGTCGTGAGATTCTTTTAATTATTGTGTGAATTTAATTCTGTTTATCTAATTGTAATAAATTCTTCATGTTTTGACATTTTTGCACATATTATGTAATTTTAAGTTGACATAATTGTAATACCTATCTATATTTAATATGTTTGAATCTAATTGGTAACTAAAATGTAATAATTAATCTGCTGGCGTCTTGGCCCAAGCTGAAAGCCAGCAGACTTATAAATAAATAAATAAATAAATACCTTGTCAAAGGCTTTCGCTACGTCCAAGCTAACTGCTAGTGCCTCCCCTTTACTCTCGACTGCCTCCGCCCATCGGTGAGTAAGGTACACTAAAAGATCACCAGCCGAACGACCGCGACGAAAACCATACTAGCGATCACTTAGTAGCTGGTTCTCTTCTAGGTAACCCAAGAGCTGGCGGTTTATAATGGACTCCATTACTTTGGAGAGTAAAGAGGTAATAGCTATTGGCCTGTAGTTGGACGGATCTGAGCGATCGCCTTTTTTTGGGATCGGGTGGACAAGGGCTGTCTTCCAAGAGCTCGGGACGACGCCAGTAGTGTAAGAGAGCCGGAAAAGGCGCGTTAGAACTGGTGCCAATTCAGGAGCACACGTCCGAAGCACAATGGGTGGAACTGCATCAGGCCCACTCGACTTATGGATATCAAGGGAAAAAAGAGCCTTACGAACTGACCTTTGCAGGAACTGAATGTTTAGCATTGTATAAGCGCAATGCGGTATAGTTGGTGGAGAGTTTCCCCCGTCGTCCAAGGTCGAGTTTGATGCGAAAAGAGAGCCCAAGAGATCGGCTTTCTCCTTTGCAGTGTAGGCCAGGCAGTCATTAGTCTTGTGCAATGGTGGTAGGGACGGCTTACTTTAGTGGTTTTGGGTTTTGTTGTTTTGTACATAGGTACTGTTTATTTCCTTGTTATATATTTCTTGAATTGTGTTTATAGTTGGTGTTGCTATGTAATCTGGTGACATTGTTTGAGCCGGCTCATAGCGTCTTTGTTGCCTAAAGTTCATCCTGCATTTTCTTTGCTCGGCACTATGTATTTTTGCTCTGACTAAGCGATGGTTGGTGTTAAAGTTAAATTGTGAGATAATGTTGATATCATGGAATACTTTGGGACAGTTGCTTAATATATGATCTATTTCGTTGTGGTGAGAGCCGTCTGGTGAGTTCCAGGTCCATTTTTTTACAATTTTTTTCTTAAAGCAACTGTTCATCATTTTTAATTTATGTTCCAGGGCCAGAGTCACCATCCTTTCTCCATTTGGGCTCCTACTTCCGGTTCCATATTTTCCCATGACGGGCTCCTCTCCATGACGCTGTTTACCGATTCTGCCATTGAAGTCGCCCATGATTATGACATTCTTGTTGCATATTTCAAGTGCTTCGTTTAATTGTGTGTAAAAGTTGTTCTTTAATGTGTCTTCTGAAGCCTCAGTTGGTGCATAGACCTGTATAATGGACCAGTTACTATTGAAGCCGGGCAGCCTAATATTTAATACTGCAATTCTTTCAGAAACTCCTTTAAACTCTAATATATTTTTCTTTAATTCTTTTTTTACCATAAAACCTACTCCATATTGTCCTTTCGTCTCGCCTTTATAGTAGAAGATGTATTCACTATGCTCTTCAATTGTATCGCCCAGTCTTCTTATTTCAGCAAGACCTAGGATATCCCACTTGACATTTTGAAGTGCGTTCTGTAATTCTTGTAGAATTTCCTCAGTTCTTAGAGTTAATAAATTTAATGTTGCTATGTGTAGGTATATAGGTTTTAGTTTATTGGTTTCTGTCTTTCTTTTTGATTTTGTTTTTGGTTTTGTTTATGTTTATGGTTTTGTTCTGCTGGAGGGTTGCGGTCATTGTCCCCCACGTAGACCGCTGTCCGGCTTGGGGGAGGCTTCCGGTTAATTATGTGCGCAGGATGTTATTGGTTGTTGGATCCAGGAGTTGAGTTGGATCTAGGCCAGGTTGTAAACCCTAGTAGATTTGTTTCATTTATTTTAGTTCTTGTCTCGCTTTTATTACTTTTCTCCTGCTGTTTCAGTGAGTCTGTTGGTGTCCTCTTCCTTTTTTCACTTCCCTTGGCGGCTGGATTTTTGTCTTTTACTATCAGTTTGTCATATCGTATGTATGCTATTTTGCCCTTTTTTATTTATTCTAATTGTTTAGCTTTTAGTTCTTTCCTAATACTCTTCCTCCTTAGGGTAGTCTTCTGTGATGTATAAATCCTCGGGAAATCTTTTTAACACTGAAAAAAAGTAGTCTGCAAACGCGTTAGCTGCGTGCTGCCCAGATACCTCCACTCCCCCATATGTGTAAAAATTGTCTTGTCGTCTGTCCTTCTTTCTATATTTAACAAATTTCCAGAATTTAGCTGGATCGTCTATAATATTGTTTTTTGTCAACTTTAAGTGCTGCTGATAAGCATTGTCAATTAAAATTTTAACATGCCATCTACAGTATTTAAATAATTCTTTATTAAACTGCTTTCCTTCGGCCTTATAACGTTTTAAATGGAAGTATTTTTCCTTTACGCAATGTTTAATTTCGCGATTGTACCATTCCGGATACACATATTTATAATTCCTTAAACGTTGAGCTTTAATCGGAATAAACCGACTAATGTAATTGTTTAATTTGGTATAATATAGTGGAACAGCTTTGTTAATGTCAGTTATAGTAAACAATTCCGACCAATCTATGTCAACAAAGGCTGCATATAGACCCTGCAACTCAGCCTTACGCCAGTTCCAATCTGGACTAGATCCCGGGCGCGGGGCAGGTGGAGGCAACGGCGGCGACACTTGCGCTCCGCAATGTGACTTTATCGTCACTTCGAGCGGAAGGTGATACTGATCAATCGGGACTAAAGGCTCAGCCCCAGCAGACACCATAATGCGATCGAGGTCAAAATTACTGAGCACTAGATCTAGCATACCACCACTGCTGTTGTAAACATTGTTTTATTGCTGTAGTCCGCAATAGTTACAAAATAAATCAAAATTACTCTTAACATTAACACTACAAGAATTTAAATTGAAGTCACCTAATATTAATACATTCAGAGTCTAGTATGTAGAGAGATTTATATGATTTATATGCGACGCAAAGTCCGCGGGGCCGGCGTTGGAGGGGGGGCCGTAAACCCGTTGCGCGCTGGCGCATACAACTTCCTTGAGGAATTCCAAAGGATGTGTTATCCTGCTCATCACTAAGGACACTGTCAATTCTCACACATTGCCTTCGTTCTTTTAGATAACTCGTAAAAAGGTCTAACTGTGTGCCTCTTATACCTATAGCTTCAAGCTTGCGTAAAAGAATAGGGATGGAAACTGCATCGAATGCTTTCGCGAGGTCGAGGAAGATACCAATAGTATGCTTACTTATATTAAGATTTTGTACAATATATTCAGTCAGGTGGTGTACAGCATCAGCAGTAGCCATTTTTGGCCTAAAACCAAACTGAAAATTAGACAAAATAGAATTGTTTTCCAAAAAAAATTACTAATCTCGAATTAATAATTTTTTCTAATATTTTTGACAAGGATGGTATTAACGCTATAGGTCTGTAAATTGATATTTGACTTTAATTGCCATTTTTATAAATAGGTATAACAATGGCTTTTTTAAAACATTTTGGAAAAGACTTAGTTGAAAGATATATGTTAAGGGAGGTATCAAAATATGCCTGAACTGCTTAACTATTTTATTAGATATATTGTCCCACCCAACAGCACAATTATCTTTCAAACTCATAATAATTTTTTCAACTTCGACTTCGTAAGTATCTAGCATAACTAATGATTTAAGCAGTGATTTAAAGCTACAATCAACAGAAGTGTATACCGGGGTCTGCAAAAGTGTCTGCTTTTTATCTTCCAGATCTTTACCAGTGTTGATAAAATAATTATTTGCGTTATTAGCAGTTATTTGATGAGTTTGGTGCGCTTTTAGCAAAATGAGTCATGTTTTTGTTTCGACATGTAAGTGATGTTTTTAATATGTTTCCATATCCTTTTATTATTAGTTCCAGCTGATTCTAATAATGATTTTTCGTAATTGATTTTTATTTTTTTCAATAGATTATTACAGAAATTCCTGTATCTTTTGTATGTTAATTGCAGTATTGGACACTGAGGATTCCGTTTAGCGGACATATGCAATTTGTCTCTATGTTTCATGCAACGAATAAGTCCTGGAGTAATCCACGGTTTCAAACTAT
Organism: Scoparia ambigualis; assembly: GCA_963921215.1. Taxonomy (NCBI): domain Eukaryota; kingdom Metazoa; phylum Arthropoda; class Insecta; order Lepidoptera; family Crambidae; genus Scoparia; species Scoparia ambigualis. Next base: position 44,976,530 of record OY992503.1, on the reverse strand, counting down.
ACAATTTCTTGCTTAATTTAATATTTGATGTATTTTTATGAATAGCTTGTTGCATATTTTCTACTAAGTATGACATGCAAAAATGCGGATCAGCGGAATTGAAAACTGGGTCGAGATCAATATGACGAAAGTTTCCTTCATGTCTGTTTAAATTTAGCTTAGCGATTGTGCGAGTGTTGTTTACTTCAGGTAATTTACAATTTAAGGCTAGTAGGGCAGCAGAATGGTCGGTTATTGTTGAGTTAGTAACAAGTGCAGACGATGAAAAGTTAGCTTTAAGCATGATTTGATCCAAACATGAACCACTTTGGTGAGCAGGCAAAGTGTGCGCAGGAAGTAATCCATGAAAGGAGCATACATTGAGGTAGTCTGGGGCATTTGAATTGAATTGTTTTGGTTCGTACATTAATATTTATGTCTCCAATCACAATTAAATTTCTATTAGAAGATAAACTTTGAAGTTTACTGCTTAAAGAGTCGACAAAGTTTTTAGGGTGTTTGAAGGAGGGTGGCCTAATCCTAAAATTGCAAAGTCAGATCCAAGTTTTATTAGTAAACATTTGCAATCTAATATGTTAAGTTCCTCCGCAGTCACATTTAGATAGTCCTTACTATAAATTACAACGCCATCGTTTTGGTTATAAGTTTTGTAACTCTTAAACATATTGTAACCTGGTATTTGATTTGGGGTATGTTATATTGTTTGTCAAGCCAACATTCGGTCAGAATTACTTTATCAAAATTAACTTATAATCTCTTATGAAATATAGATAAATTATCAACATTTTAAAATATACTGCGAATATTTTGTGTAAGTATAGTTAGTGGATTATTATAAACGGAAAGATATTGTTTGCAATTCTCTACATCACACAACTTAGCCTCAGATGCAGAGAAGTTGTCTAAGTCTTCAATTAAATTATTTATTATTTATGTAATACACAAATAATGTTATACCAATAAAATAGATTTAAAATGAAAGATTAACTAAGACTAAAGTACTTATAAATATATAAATATAAAATTGGAAAAGGACTAAAAAAAATACTTAAAAGACGGCGCTCTTAGGCTCAGTCTCGCTCGCACAACGGTGACGTTCGGGTGTGTTTCGAAAATGTCAACAGACAAAATAAAGTGCAATAATTGCAATATAGTGATAAGTGAACTACTTTCATACATTCAGTACAAGCAGGATGTTATGGACACTGAAAGTTTAATCCGAATATGTGAATCTCCTTTTTCTGGTGAGGAGATTAACGAAGCAAAGACTTTATTATTTCAATCTATACCAACCGACAAACGAAAAATTTCGGGTCGGAAGGAGGGGAAGAAAGAAAAGAAGAACTTGGAAGACATAATAAGCCTGTTTAAGGAAGTAGATCCTGACTGTGTCCCTATTTTTGTCGCTCGGGACTTGCAGAAGTTGCCGCCAGTGTCAATTGATCACGTGGATGTCGTTACAATGTTGAAAGACATTGTTCAAATACGAAATGAACTACACGATTTTAAAGAAAGTTATGCGACTCAAGAGCAACTACAAATGCTACGGAAGGAGCTACATGATTTGAAAATGGTGTCTATTTTGGATAGTCATAGTGGATATTGCAATGTTAACACTCAAAAACGAGGTACATTTTTGTCCAACAGTGGGCCGATTGGTATGTCTCATTTGAATACCGATAACGGCGAAACCGATATCTGCAGTATTGAAGGTAGTGGTGAAGTAGTATACGACAACTCTGTCGAACTGCACCTTAGTGAGCGAGAGCAAAAATCGGCAACAAAAGCTATTACATAGCCGAGTCGAACTTGCACGACGACAATACCCGAGTCCGACAGTGGCGCCGGTAGCGGCGGCGGTAGAGAGGAGAGATGCGATCTGTCAATGTCAATACCACCATCGCGAAACAACGCTCGTACTTGTACTTTGGCAGAGGTTGTGAAAATGAATAAAACTACATTTAAAGACAACAAAGATGAGTGGATTACAATTCAAAAAAAGAGACCAAAATATCGGTTTATTGGACGACCTGGTAAAGCAGTACTGGAGCCACAGTCGAAATTTAAGGCAGCGGAGGTTAATGTGCCACTGTTCATCTCAAATGTAAACAAGAATACTTCTGCTAATGATATCAGCGAATATATTCAAAGTAAGACTGGGGTGTCAGTTACTTTAGAAGAAATTAACATTCAAAAGGAAAGACCGCATCAGGCGTTTAAGGTGATCATACCTAAATGTAAAACTGAGATGTTTTTAGATGACAACTTGTGGCCTGAAGGGATAACCTTTAGAAAGTACATTTATTTTAGAAAGCGGTATCCAGCTGATCAGACGATGAAAAAGATTGATTTAATGGACATTAATGGATAATACAAAAAGTAAAATTAAACTTATAAGCTACAATTGCAAAAACATAAAGAGAAGCATTGAATATGTGAGGTGCCTTTGTCACAATGCTGACATCATTGCTCTTCAGGAAACGTGGTTATTACCTTGCGACCTGCATCTTCTTGGTGACATTGATGACAACTTTAACTACACTGCGAAGTCGTCAGTGGACATGTCTTAAGGGCTGCTGAGCGGAAGGCCACACGGTGGTGTGGCTTTGTTGTGGCGTAAAAGTAAATTTGTAAATGTCTCAATAGTTAAGTGTTTAAGTGAGCGCATCGCTGCTATTAAAGTGGTTACTAGTGGAAATAAAGAAAGCTTAATATTTAGTGTCTACATGCCTACGGACAGGACCGATCACCTTCCTTTGTTTTCTCAATGCCTCGGTGAGTTGAGTGCTATTATACAGGATAGTCAGGTTAAATCTGTATTTATGTTAGGTGACTTCAATGCGCACCCATCTGCCCCTTTAGGTGATGAGTTGTTTAAATTTTGTTCTGAAAATCAATGGATGTGTGCTGATGTAATAAAGCTAGGCATTTCATCTGGTACTTTCACATTTGTAAGCACATGGGTGCAAGCGCTGGCTGGATCATTGCATTGTTTCAGTAGCTAGGTGGCAGGCTATAACTAATATTAAGGTGATATATGATGTATTCTGGTCAGACCATCTTCCACTTCAGATTGAATGTGATCTTGGAGTTATTAAAAGAAAACAAACTGAAAAACAATATACTCATAATGGGATACTTTGGGGTAATAGGAATGAACAGGAAATAGGTAGATATCATGAGTTGTGTAATGAAAAATTGAGAGGCATTGATTTTTCATGCGATTTTAACCAGTGTGCTGATAGGCTTTGCAGTGATCCAGAACATAGAATAGTTATAGATAACCTATATAGCACTATTGTCAGCGCTTTGTGTGAAGCATCTGTTGAGAGTGTAAATGAAAAATACAAAAAAGTGTCTTCTAAAGGGAAATGTATTCTTGGCTGGAATAAGCATGTGTCTAAGGCTCACAGGCAGGCCAGGATTGATTATAAAATGTATATTTTGTATGGAAAACCAACCAGTGGGCTAGTGTATGAGAAAATGTACCACAGCCGCAAAATATTCAAATCTAGACTTAAGTTTTGTCAAAATAATCATGAACAATTTAAAATGGACCTATTAGCATCAGAACATTCTAAGAAAAAGTTTAAAAACTTTTGGAAAGGTACTAAGAAATTAAATGGCAACATAAGTTTGCCTGAAAGTGTGGGGGGAGCCTGTAGTCCTTTAGATATTGCAAATAAGTTTAAAAACCAGTTTACGGTTAAACTGTTCCGTCGGGGGATGCATTATCGTGATGATGGAGTTCCATGGCGATGGTAAATAACGACTGCGTCTCTTAAAGTGATGTTGTATATTTACAGTGACTACATTGTGACTAACTATTATCTAAACCTTACAAGACTATTTATACAATAATAACTACGTAGATGTTAGAGGGATGATGCCGTGTCATATCTTTATCGGATCTGCACGCGTTTAGGAATGTGCTTACGAACTCTTTAACCAATACGTGATGATAATAAATTATGTGGCGACTCAGGCCGCCACAGTAGTCCCCCTCTAGGAAAAGGGAAAAATCCATCAGGTTTTCAGCTTGGAGATGCCAGTGGTGCTCTAATCCACGTTAAGTCGTGATGAGCGTGCTCTAGTCTTCATTGACAATACGAGCGTTCTCCAGTCTACGGTGACTCGAGACGAGCGTGTGCTACCATGTCTGCTGTGAGTCGAGACGTGTGGAGTGCGACGGTACTTATTTTGACCGTCGAGTGATGCCGAGGATCCAGGAAGCGATACGTTGCTGCGATGGAACCTTGAGGCAGGCTGGCTTGCTGAATGCTGCTAATGAGAGCTGATTCCGATATTTGAACAAAATACTTATTATAGGTATACCTTTTAAAAAACGATCGGTCGTTTTACATTTACGTACACGAATATTTTTTATAATTCCTCTCAACATCATAATATTGTTACTAATATTATTTTTATATCACGTTATACCAAGACTATATTATACACACAAATTAAGTGGCATAAACAAGTACAACTTCAAATTATGCATATTCTTGCAATGAACTTTAAATTACGCATTACATGTTAATAATAAATTGAACTATTTCACTTAATAAAATACATAATAACAAAACATAAAAATTAGAATTGACTAAGATTAAACATTAAGTACATAGAGATAAGACATGTTGCATTCAATATACATACTTAATATAAGGAAATAAGTGCCTAGCTAAAAAATATTATTAAAATAGACTAAAATCTTATTATTACATTAGTTACCCTAACAGGGTTCATTTTTGTGCTTATTTATTCTACTGTATTCTTATTGCACAATCAAAGCATTTTAAACTTGTTGAATATCTTCATTTTGAGTACAACTTCATTATAGCTTCATAATTATCCTCAGACTGGCGTATTCTTTGGCTCTTTGTCAGATAACCGGAGAAATCAATTCGCACTGGAGGTAGCTAGTAGCATTTAAGTGTCATAAGAAGTGTAATAATATTTCATAAAACCATCGACTGGTAAAATAATGCTTCTAAATATCTCTTCCCGTAATAATAAATAACATACCTCAAACCACTTTGTCAGTCGGTAAAAGTGAGGCGGTTAAACGGGTGAATACTCGTTGTTTACATTTATGCTATTTTCCTTTGGATTTTATTTATTTACTTCTATAGAAAAATCCACAACTCTGTACAAAATTATTTCCGTATAGCAGTATAGTCATTAATACCGTGATCTTGAATTTGCGCAAGCGTGGAGCAAACGGCGAAAAGTGCTGCGTCGGAAATTCTTGTGCGTTCGCTGCACCGCACAATTTATTTATAACGTAATGTGTACAGTTATGAAATCGTTAGTATATTTTATCTCGCATTGTTTTTCTTGAGACCTTATTTCTTTGCCTTGGTCTATGAAACGTTCTTGATACGATGTGCCGGAAGGGAAGCCAAAGTTGTGGGAGCCATAGAATGATGTTAAATGACGCAGTCGCAGCTCGGTGTGGCTCGGCGTTGTGATTTTCTTGTTGTGTTCGTCGCTGAATAGAATTTTGCTGCCATGGTTAATGTGTAGATATTGCAAATGACTCACGTGTTCTTTTCGGGGTACTCCATTGGAAGGTTGCTTGTTGCTTGAGCGGGGTCACCAGTGTTCCGTCGGGCGTGGTACGTATGCGAGGTTGATGTATGGGGGGATTCCATGGCGATGGTAAATAACGACTGCGTCTCTTAAAGTGATGTTGTATATTTACAGTGACTACATTGTGACTAACTTATTATCTAAACCTTACAAGTCAAGTCAAAGTCAAAGTCAAATTATTTATTCAATGTAAACCTTTACAGGCACTTATTGACGTCAATAATAATAATAATAATAAAAAAAACAGTTAACTAACTTATAGTTAAGACTTAACAACTAATCTAACGAGCTATAGTCTGTGCCAGACAAAATGCGCATCGCTACCCCCAGTACCACTGCACGCCGAAACAGAATCGCGTCAAACCGAAATTTAAGCCGTGGTCATAGAATTGTGTAAACAAACGTATCCTGATACGAGACAAAAATAGCGGGCAAGTGTCTCTCCCCTAGCGACATAAACGGCTAATATTTATAGGTAATTTATCGTTTTTTTTTAGGATGAAAGGTGAAGAATGATAAATCACAATGAATTGTTAACTTAAGTTATTACTTTAAGGAATAAAATTAAATGTGATTTCCAATTATCGTATTGATATTGTGGTAAGTAATAGAAATTGGAAATAACTGAGTTTTTAAAGTAAAATAAAGTAACGGTTGAAATGAGTTTTGGAAAACATTAGTACCTAACCAATAAGGTTGACATTTTTAATCATTCAAATATCTTTTTTTATAAAAACTTAAGCATAGAAAACGTCAAAAATTAATAAGCATAAATTAGTGTGTTTTAAAATTGTTTCGTTTTTCGTCTTGGTACAAGCACAGAATAACTAATATTACTTCCGTACAGAAGGTTCACCCTCCAACGACCCCCACGCGAAACCGAAACCCATCGCGTGACCCGAGCGTTCATATTCCGTTAAGCAAAGCCGACTCGATATCGATTTGACGTCCGTCAGGAGCGCAGGGTTTACGCGCGCGCGTAGGGTTTACGAGTTAAGGCTAGATAGGTCGCGCTTTGAGTTTTTCAAACCATCTAAGACATAGAAAATAATGGTTTAAATTCTGGAAAAAAAAAAGTATGCATTTATAGTCTGACCGCCACCGCCGCACCGCGCCCCGGGCACGCGAGCGGCGAGGCGGGGGGGCGAAACAGTTGCTCCATTTAGTTATTCTGCCGTCATCGCTCACGGCGGCAACTAGTGTGTCAGACGCACATGAGATAAAATATCCAAAATGGGTCGTGCATTATCACGAGATAATCAAGACAGTCATTTTTAAAGTGGCCGAATATTTTAAGAAAAGAAAAGCAAACAAAGTTTATATTATATAAGGTGACTGCCAGAAACCGCAAAAAACTTCAAGGGCCGATCAGGTCAAGCGTCTTAAACATGACAAAAATGGTATCATTGCAGATTAACGTAGGTACTTATCGCCCAGCTGACGCGAACGGGTCAACAGACGGTCGACCGGCCGGCTGTTGCCCGCGCGTTGTAAATAATTGTTTTTCATTTAGTTTTCTTATGTTATTGCTTTAAAATAAATTAGATACTCAAATAAATACAAAGACTATCCAATTAAAATTCACAATAAGAATTATTTAATTAAAAATGTAAAAAAAACACTAAATCCTTTTTTGTCATCTTTGTCATGTTCAAAACACCCGACCCGACCAGCCCCCGAAGCCCCCCGCGGCCCCTAGCAGTCACCCCATATATTTCCAAGAATTAAAGATTTATTTCCTTTATATTGGTTCTTTAATTCAAAAACGGATTGGATGTAATTATACTCGTAAATATAAAGCTTCAATAAACTGTGCTTCGATATCGTAAGAACTGTCTGACACTACGAATCTTATGGGAGTTCATGCTCTTTACTTCCCACTCCTCCCACCACCCGCGCATACCCAAGGCGCGGCACAGCGGCTGCGGCCAGGCCATAGTTAAGGATCTAATCTATTCAAAGTCTCATTCAGTTACAAGATCCAATGAACTTCACTCGATAGAAAAAAAAAATCCCAAAATTACCCCTTTTTGTAATGTTTTTCAATATTATGACTAAACTACTGATACTTAACATTTAATTTTTGTACTCAACGAAAGACAAACAATTCGCAGATAAATTAGCAGAGAATCCTATAAAGTCTATACCTAAAGGCAATAAAACCTATAAAACGCGCCGCTTCGCTGTTATACCCGTCCCGTACCATCGAGAGAGCGAGAGAAGCCGCGAGAGAGAAATACCTGGGGCCCAAGTCTGCCAATCCACGAATGGCACAATTGAATCGCAGCTGGATCGCACTGCAACCGCCTGACACATTTGGCATTCTCTTACTCATTTAAGAATATCAAATGTGCCAAACAACCACAACGCGACACAACCGCGACCCAACCACGCCACCCGCAAACTGGCCCCTGGCCTTAAGCGACGACGCGCGACGTGGAGCGTGCGAGCCGAGCGGCAACCTTTACTGTCATACGCCTAGGCGGCCTTCCTGGGAGACACGCCGGCCGAACGTACCTAAACTGCAGCACCCCACTGGTACAAGTGGAGTAAATGACCCTTCATGCACATCTAGCTGGCACAGACCATAATCTACTCTACCTACCTAATCTACCTACCTAACCAATCTACCACCAGTTCGGATTTTGGGAGAGCCTTCGACCGAGAAGAGCTGGCAAGAAACTCAGGAGGCCTTACTTTTTTCTCCCTCTAAGTAACAATGTTACTTTACAGTGTCATAGATCTAATTAAGTAGGTACAATTTATTAAACATAATTAAGTACAATTTGTACGCATCAATAAAATTAATAATAACTAAACTAAATAATTTCAACAATTCATAATAATTGAATGAAAGAATAGTTAATAATAGACTAAAACAAGACTATTTATACAATATTAACTACGTAGATGTTGGAGGGATGATGCCGTGTCATATATTTATCGGATCTGCACGCGTTTAGGAATGTGCTTACGAACTCTTTAACCAATACGTGATGATAATAAATTATGTGGCGACTCAGGCCGCCACAAAACCATTGTTGGATCCTGGACAGACAAGGTGGACTGACCTCTCCTTTGCTTTTTAATGTATATATAGATCAACTCATCGCTGGGCTGAGCAGCACCCATATAGGTTGTCATATTGATAATGAATGTGTTAATAATATTAACTATGCAGATGATATGGTTTTGCTCAGCCCATCGCTGGGTGGTCTGAGGAAGCTTCTACAGCAATGTGAGACCTATGTCATGGAGCACGGACTAAAGTACAATGAGAAAAAGAGAGAATTTATGATCTTCAGAGGTAATATAAAAAGACTTGAAAATGTACCTCCGCTACTTTTGAACGGAGTACCATTGGGCCGTGCTACCCAGTTTAAATACCTTGGGCATGTAGTGACTGAGACTTTAGATGACAATTTTGATATTGAGAGGGAGCGCAGTGCATTGTCGGTTCGTGGAAATATGTTGAGGCATAGGTTTTCACGCTGTACAGTAGAGGTAAAGTTAACTCTATTTAAAGCCTTCTGTCAAAACTTTTATGGTAGCGGACTATGGTTTAATTTTAACCAGAGGGCCTGCAATGCTTTGCGCGTGTTGTATAATAATATTTTTAGAGCACTGTTGGGCCTTCGTCGTTTCTGCAGTGCATCGGGCATGTTTGCCGATGCACGGACTGATGACTTCTACACAATAATGCGGAAGAAGTCCTACTCCCTTCACCGTCGCATTCCGGATGGGCCTGGCAGTGTTTTGAAAATGATATCAGAGAGGCTAGATACTCCATTTTTTGCCTGTTTCACAGCTTTGCATGTTAAACAAGCAAAGCGGTGAAAAGGGTAATTAAATTAAATTATTATTTATTTTTATTATTATTACTAACACAGAATTAAGGTTTTTACTAACAATCTTTACTGTTTTTGTTACTAACATAGGATTAAGGTTTTTGTGTACTAACAATCTATGGACTCCTTGGTCTGAAAATAAACGAATTTTATTTTTATTTTTATTTATTTATTTAGGCGCCACCATAGTCAATTGAGTTTAAATACCTCCTTTCCGCATTTATCTTTGCAGAACAGTCAGCGGCACCTGTGTTATGTTCACTCTCCCGACAGGACTTGGCTGCATGACCGTACTGCTGGCATTTAAAACATCTCGTAACTAACGTGAAGTCTTTGACAGGACATGAAGACCAGTTCACGAACACTCTGTCTTTTGAAATTAGGGCTTTTCGAAGTTCTGCGGTTACTTCTATTATATAATTGCAGGTTTCACTGTCCTTCTTTCCTGACTTGTGACTTAATTTGGCCGAGGCTAGAAAAGTCTCAAAGTTAATATGAGGTTGGTCGGCTAAATTCTGACGATACAGACAGGTAAGAACTCCTTTTTCTTGCATATTATAGAGCACACCAATCACGACAATTCTTGGCTTCCTCTTTAGCGGTTCATCGATTGATAGGCCTGATTTAGTAATCTGGGTCGACTTTTTCAACTTCTCGATGTCTTCTTTGGTTTCTGTGCTTATTATTATAACCCAACCATTTCTTGTCTTACGCAGGCCTCTTACATGGAGATTCATCTCTTCGGGACAAATGATTTTTTGAACAAGGGTTTTTGTCTCCTCGCTAGATTATGCCTTATCATTCGGGTAAATGGCCACGGAACTTATATTTATGGGCTTAAAAAAGTTATTCGGTCCCCTTTTTACCATGTCAGAAAAGGAAGGGCTCGTAACAGTTTCAGAAGTTTCTTTAATGCTGGTTTGGAGGTCTTGTAACTGCTGCGTCAGATCTACTTGGTCTTGGAGAGTTTGGATGGAGGAGTGAGCTTTCACGATTCTCACTTTCAGGGACTAATATTAGACAGCCATCTGAGATGTATCATGGGACACTTTACGACACAGATTATGAATTCGTAACTTTTGTTCCGAATTTAGTTTGCCCTCAGAAGAGATATGGCAAACTTGATTTAGGCATTGCTCTATGGTGGTCATCCAGTTTTGTAATTCTGATGTAGCAATAACTTCGAGAGTGCCTTCTTCCTTGTTTTGCGACTGTGATCCTGGGATAGATGGGCAAGAGGGCGAAGATGTTGGTGGCGGAGATCGAGCAATCATGCTGCTCCGGTTGAATGGACTATATCCATCTTATGAGAAACTACTTATTTATTTTCCATACACTAATCATATTCACTAAAACTTATTAACTTTCATTAAATGTATTATATCACGTGAGTCACAGTTTACAGTTCAAATTCAGCGCGATCGCTGAAAAAACGAGGTCACGAATTATGCAAGTGATTAACTACTGTCTTGGCGCGGCGCGCGCCAGCCAGACACAATAGAATTTTTAATTGTCTTTGCCGATTGTCGGCAAGCCGACGCTCAAGATTACTAAATTAGCGACGACGCTATGCAACTGAGTTACCTAGTTACGATTAGATCGCAAAATTGTTGGTAGGAATAAAAAATGTTTTGCATTTGGTAGTTTAAGACCATGTAGATATAGGTACAAATATTTCGTTAATTTTAACTTTCTTAGAAATAGACGAAGTTAGGGTTCACAGGCGAAGTTAGCGGTCTCGACGGTACCTACGTAACAAGTATAAAAAACTTAAGGAACAAATTCCATAAAATTAATAAAGGTCTAGGTACTGCCTTTTCACACATTACCGGATACGCATTCGGTATTGAATAAGTAGAATACCTAGGCAAAGTATGAAATAAATATATTTCATACATTACCTACACGTTTTAGGTATTCCATACATTGCCTAGGTATTGTATAGAATACCGGATTATACAGATTGCCGGTAACATATACACTTCCAATATTTTTATAGTTTATCAATTTAATTGAAATTCGCATACTTACCTACTTAATTATAAATCTTTAATTACCTAAATGGAACTAATACTAAAATTAAAACGATTTACAAGTTACAAAGAAAAATAAAAACTTAAGTAGGTACCTAAGTAATTACTTACCTACCTACTGTAAAAACTATAAATAAAAGAATTGCCCAGATCATCCCTCTCAGGCATAGTAAGTACCCGTACACTTGCCACATTCCATAAATTATTACACTTGGATATTACCTTATTTGTTTTAGTAGCTTGGTTTCTTTTTAAGTAGGTACAAGATAAATTGTTTGTAAACATTTTACGAGTAGACGTTTCGATTGAAGAAGTAGAAAGAAAACTACAGCTACTGCCATCTATCACTGTTTAGGAATACCAAAGCCTACCTTTCAGAGCATCAGATGCTTTGTCAAGGTTTTGGTAGACTCTACAGATGGCGTGAGCAGTACCTATGAAAACTCATTGAGTAACATTCCGATACACACAATAAAAGTGCCAAAAATTAACTTTGTTTTAACTATTATTAAAATTAATTACATCTATTGAATTAAGTAAAATCAAGAATTTTTACATAACTACATATTTTTGTAGCAGTGGCACAGAATAATATTACTGCAGTGGTTAACATTCATTCTTGGTGTCTAGCTAGCTCCAACATACAGCAACGCTCTATTGCCTCCGCTACACAATCGGCGATGATCGTTAATCGTGAGATCGTCTATAATCGGCACGATCATCGTGCAAGCATCCACACATTCGTCTGTAGATAGTAGTTTGTCGAACGGCAAGCGTACAAGATGGACGTGGAGTGTTTTGCTGCTGCTACCATTTATTAAATTATAGGTACTAGCTTCCTAAATTATATTAAAGTCTCTTCATTATACCACCAATTAGCCATTTTAGTGCGTATTTTTAAGTAAATTGCGGACTCACCGACTCACGTGTGCAACGCTTCACTGTTCAAATGCGAATGAGTGATCGGCGATTGTGTGGTGAGCACCTCCGCAACCACCCGGCGTGATTCCTTTTAATTCGTGCCCGAAAAACCGACAAATCACGGGTCGCAGGCGATCATAGACGATGATCGGCGAGTACAACCGAATAATGCCATTTCTCCACACAATCGTGCTCGACGCCCGTAATCGTCTGTAATCGCCGATTGTGTAGAGGAGCCATAAGACAAAATACGTGTTTCGGCCGCTCGCTCGCTCTCGCTCGCCGGTCTTTTTCTTCATTCAGTCAGTCTCAGTCTCAGTCACGTCAGTCAGTCAACCAAAACCTGTCAACGTGCGGTTGTGCTTTGTGATTGTGTTTTAGTTTTCCAATTTGTTTAAAATCTAAATACATATTGTTTATCTAACATACTTGACGGAATAAGTACATTGCAACTGTTCAAACTATATTATATTGTAAAGGTGTTAATGTTTTGATAACGATCATCGGTGCGGTGCGGTGAGACATGTAAAACAAATCGATAGATAGAAGTGTTCGGTCGCGTAGTTCTAGTGGGTGATCCGGGGTCATTTCTGAAGAACGGTACCTAATTATTTACTGTGATTTTAGCCGTAGTGCGTATTCATTAAAGTGATTGACAAATCTGTGTCAAATCGTTCGTCACTCGGGCATGGAAATGCAGTGAAACTCGTTCGGTGTGGGATACCGAATTCTTAACAACTTATCTTGTTGTCGTCTTCGATGGATTGTTAACAGGTAGGTTTTAAATGCACTGCAAGCAAATATAATGCATGCACCCGTGTGTGACGTGTGATGACGGCCGTGCGTGTAGATACGTTTGATTCCGTAGTTAGTCTGGTCTGGTGCTAAACCTCGGCGCGTTGTAGATATTATGGAGGCTGTGAACAGTTACGGCGAGCGGGGTCAACGACGTCGCCGCTGCCGGGAGCGCCGCGCATTCCAGCCCTCTGCTATCGCCGCAAACTCAGCATTGCAATCATAATACTTATAACCATCAATCTTACAACTAACACTCTGCCAGTTTTTTTGTTGTTCATTTATTAAGTATAGTTTTCATTGACTTTATTGACTTTACATCTATTTATGATAATATGTACCTACATAATATTTAACAACATAGGTGTTCATGTTGTATAAATTATTTATTTATTTATTTAAAAAAGGGCATCCAACAAAGCATACACCAACACATTCTTACATTACAAACCTTATGTTTATTACACTGGCATTGTTCCAATTTAAGGATGCCACGGCATGCACAAAAATCAAGCAATTTCCTATTTTTATAGATATATCAAACCAGAGATAAAGCAAAATTACTTTTTAAATTTATATTCATTGAACTGTTGGTTCCATTTATTAATTAGTTTTTGTTTTTCATATGTTTACTTATATTTAAACCGAATAAATAAGTTGTCTCAGTTAAGTCTAAGTTTGTTACGATGTTGTCAAGTTACATAATTAGGTACTTTACTGATTGTTGTTTATTACATATTAATTATCAACAACAATTAGTTGAGTTTTTGATAAGATTTATTGAGTTTATCACCAAAGTAATTAGCAGAAGTGCTGTAAGCAGACATATAAACACAATCAGTAATTTGTAAAGGAATTCTTAGTTAATTTATGGGATATGAATGGGTTTAAGGAGACAAATATTTTGCATATACAGCAAACTTCCTGCTACTGCATAGCTGATTCAATAGACATAATTACTTATCACATTTAAGGATTATGGCTATGATTATGGGTAGCTCAGATTTGATGTCAGATCGCTGCTAGTAGGGAAGAATGGAAGAAGGGAAGGTAGGCCTTTGCCCTGCAGTGGGACAATTGAGGTTAATAATATTATGGGTAGCTCACCCATATTCTATGTAACTGTTTATAAGTTAATGCTTTTTTTGAGTAAGTACCTATGTTTACAAAACAGACTACTATTATTTTGTCATAACAAATCTCCTTAACAACACAATAGTACAACCCTATTGACCTATATTTTGGCTTAAAATATGATTAAATATATTTATTTTATAATTTTGTTTATGTAAAGTATAGAGTATTTATTGTTTGTTGTTGCTTGTCCTACGTTAGTTGGTTCACCGCGCGGGAGCAGTCCAACATGATGGTGGAAACCATGCTAGAGTCCTCACAGGACTTTGGTGAGTCTATCAGTCTTATACTTATATCCATATTTTTACTATTAATACATAGCTATTATTAGTACTTACTACATACTACCTAATTGATTGAAAATGAAAATTATTTATTTGCTTATTATAACATGGTTTACAGTGATGTTGCATTAAAATAGTAAGTCCTCAAGTTTAACTAGAGTGTCAGGCAAATAATGGTAGGTACATGTAGGTAACAAAAGTCAGTAACAAGTTGAGATGCCAACACAAACTAATAACAATCAAGCCCCATTATACATAGTCGTCAATAGCATTATTTAGTATTAAATGTCAATATCATGTCAAGACAATTAAGTACATTCACATTGAATATTAATTATTGGTTTAGTAGTTAGTTATACTGTTGGTAATAACTTCAGCACAATAATAGACTTAAAACCAGTAAAAACTTTGAAATACTTTTCATATTTATTTATTAGTTCTGGCAACATTGTTACATTACTGCAAATTATGTAATAATAGAATTTATAGGCAAACATAACATGACTTAATTATTAATTAATACATTTAAACAGAATCTCAAATATTTCAGCAGTAACACAGGATAGAAGTATAATTTTCTTTTGTGCTATTTCTGCGATCAGTGCAATAAATCTGCTTCATTGGTTAAACTTGTTGTACCTATTTATTACAGAATCTGCTAACAGTACTCAGGGCATGTGTTATACGCTATCCAATTTATTAATCTAGCTCATTTGTAAAAATGTTTGTAATCTCTACTGCGAAAACTCTGATGAGGTCGAAGTTATTGAAGACCCTTAAGACTAGAATAGAATAATTATAATAATAGTTAATTCCTCTATTCTTCACATTTCCAAATTATTATTATTTTATTAACAATTCTAAAGCACCAATTAAATATATTTCATATTAACATTAACAGAAACACAAGTGTTTCTGTTAATGTTAAATGTATGACTACGTATTGATTATGAACTTAAAAAATCCTCAAAATTTTTGTTTGATTAAAAGATTAACACCAATAAATTTAAATATTAATAAGATATTTTTTTATAATGGTTCTCCGAACGGGACTACTTGCTTTTCTCTGTTCTTTCTCTTTAATAAATTTTACACAATACATACCTAACTACCCACCTAGTATTACAGTACCTACCTTTATAATAAGTATTAATACTTAATTATTCTATCTAATGTTATGGTTTTTGAAGCTCTGACCGTTTCTGAGTTTTCTGAGTATGCTGTTCATGAAACAACATAAAAAAAACAAATAGAAAATTCACATGGCCATGTGCATATTTTCTATTTGTTTTTTTTTATATGACCATGTGAAATGTGTTTTACATTAGTAAATTGTCACATACATGCAAAGTGTTAATTCCGTTACATATTTCTCTTTATACTAAGGTCAAGCTAGAAAGTTTTTCTGCAATTACTGTTAATTACAATAAATAGTGTACATTCGGTTTCTGAGACAGACTACGACTCTTTATATACGATAACGAAAATCGATCACTCAACGCATCGTCGTTGTTTATGTTTGTCCTTTTGCGTCTACGTCCGAGACAATAAACCGTGTGCATGCAGGCATGTCCAACGGCGGCGCCCTCCCGCAATGGAAGCGCGAGCTGCTGCAGCGCCGCGCCGCCCGCACGCGCGCCGCGCCGCCGCCCGCGCCGCCGCCCGCGCCCGCCGACGACGGCGAGGAGCTGCGCTACGGGCCCGGCATCGTCAAGCGCCTCAAGTCGCGCTACCTCAGCCTCGCGCTGCGCGACGCGCCGCGCCGCCGCCCCTCCGTGCTGCGCCGCGCCGCCTCGCTGGAGCATCTGCTGGACGAGCGGCCGCCGCCCGCGCCGCGCCCGCCCGCCGCCCGCGCCCCCCGCCCCGCCTCCCTCGCCGCGCCGCCCGCCCTAGCGCTCCGCCGCGACATAGTCAAGCGCGCGCGATCCGTCGACGCCCTCAGCAGGCTCGACTCCCGCGAAGACCCTCACCCGCCGTCGCCCTCGCCTCCGCCGCCGCCGCTGCCTGACGCGCCCGCTCCTCTCTCGCCGCCACCACAGACGCCCCCGCCGTCGCTCCGCGCGTCCCCGCCCCGAGCCCCGCCGCCACCGCCGGCACCACCGGCGCCTCGGCCGCCGCCCGCCCGCAGCACTCGGCCGCCCCGCCGGCCCACGCCTCTGTTGCGGGAGACGGAGCGGCCTCCGCCCGACTTAGTGCGGTCCACGCTTCGAAAGTTCGAAAGTGCGCCGACTCGCAGGGCGGCACCCGCCGCGCGCGTGTCGGCCGTGCTGCGCGGGCTCGAGGGCACGGCGCGCGCGGCCACGCCCGAGCCGCGGGACGCGCCGCCACCGCCGCCGCCGCAGCACGAGCCGCCGCCGTGCGACGAGCGCGACGGCGGCGGCGCGGCGTCCGCAGAGGCGCGGCCCGTGTCCCGCGCCGCGCTGGAGGGCATCGCGCGCGCCGGCTCGTCGATGCGGTTCGCGTTCGAGGCGCCGCGGCGCGGCTCGCACCTGCCGCCGCTGGCCGCCGCCAACCCGGTGCTGCTGAGCCGCGCGCGCCGCGTAGCCACCATCCGGCCGATGCCCGCGCCCGCGCTGCGCTCGCCCGAGCCTCCGCTCGTGCTCGACCACAAGCTGGCGTCACCACCGCCGAGCCCACGCCTGTCGTCACCCGCGCCGCCCGACTCGGAGCCGAGTCCTCCGCCTCGCTTCGAGCGGAAGGAGCCTCCGCCGGCGGCGCTCGTCGAGCCCATCCCGCGCTCGCCGCCAGAGGAACGAATGGCGGAATCCCCGCTTCCCGAACCACCACGCAGGCTGGATACTGAACCGATCGACGCCATACCGAAGGCGGAGAAGCCTCTCGTCAACGGACACACCGAGCCGAGGCCGGCCGCCGAGAGCACGGTGTCGCGCCTCGGAGGCGCTGACATCGAGCGCGCCTGGAATGGCACCGGCGAGCGCAAGCCCGCGATGGAGCCCAAAGAGAAGAAGCTGCCGGGCTTAGGCTTAGCGGCGCGGGCGGGCGGCTCGCCCACGGGCGCGCGGCGCGGGCGGGCGCCGCCGGCCGCCACGTCCATCGTGTTCAACTTCTCGGACCGCAAGGAGGTGCCGGACTACATCGAGAACGACGGCATCATCCTGCGCGGCAGCCGCCGGCCGAAGCTCAAGGTGAGTCGCTCATTGTTGCTTTGCGATTGTTTAGCGCGTTTTATTTTGGATCACCTGCCTCGTTTCACTTTGCAACGAGTGCCGTGTCTTTTACGTATAATAGGAGCACAGGAGCACATTTTGTTTCCCGCTGGCGCTGGCGGCATAGCCACACAGCTCTCCTCCGAGATTACTTATAATACGCTTCCAGCGCGCGCTCACCGTGTGCTTCTACACGGTGAGCAGTATACTTTCAATAGCGAAAATAAATGACATGCGATAAAAGCATATCTACTCAAATTTATGCGCACAACTCGAGTATAGTTTCTGCCTCATCGGTTAATAAAAAAAGATCAAAAACTGTACTATTACGCATTAGTTAAATCAATTTTACTGCCATTAACTCACGGCCATTGGGTCTGAAACACTTATCTTAGTTTGAACAAAGTTAAAAGTTTTGTGCGTCAGTTACCCTCGAACTTCCATCAAAACGATATTTTTTTATATATAAAAAGAAGGCAAACGAGCGGGCGCGTCACCTGATGGAGAGCAATCGCCGCCGCCCATGGACCAAAGCAAAACCAGAGGAGTCGCAGATGCGTCGCTGACCTTTAAGAAAGGAACAGGGTTAAGGAAGGAATAGGAATTGTGAGGGGGGGTGGGGAGAAGGGGCCTCCGGAACTCTTACTGACCGGACGAAACACAACAGCACCAAGTGCCATTATTTCACGCCGGATATTCGTGCGAGGGTAGTATTACCCCGGGCGAGCCGGCCCAATGCATGCTGCCACGCAACGTGGCTCTACCACTCAGAAAATAATAACGATATAATTCATCGTAGCCGCAGCCATAATAATACCGCTTTCGTCGTACACCTGCCGCGGAATCCACTCGTGAAATCATAGATTGTGTAACCGTGGATATGCAAATACCTATAAAACCATTTTCTACATCGGAGAAAGTGATGCGTACGCGCAGGTCGCGGTGTGCCGCGGCGCCCAATCAGCCGACACTCGATTTCGGCGGCCCCCGCCGCGGCCACCATTCGCAAACTGCCCCACCAAACACAAAATGCGCTATGAAATCATGTGTTCATCACCTAAGTGTTCTCTTTTATATTAGTAGATCTGGAAAGTTTACGTCCGGAAAGAAGTGTACCTTCTTCAGCTCTGATCGCTGACACTGATTTATTTAGCTTGTCTAAATAGTAATACCTACTAAGTTCTCTATCCCGAGTTCAGGTCGTTAATCCGGCCTTCGGCGCTTGTAGCACACTATGTATTATAGCATGTTATACTAAAGAGAACACTGTAGTCAAATCAAGTGTTACTCAAATCCGATCATTGATTAGGTATGTTATCAAACCCATTGCTTTTATCTAAGTAGATACTTTTGTGAAAAATCTCAACTTTCGTGATTCATCTATGTCTTCTAGGTTCCTTGTGACGTTCTGTTCATATTTCACATAAATAGATTGATGATAAAAAATCCTATTTTAGTAACCGAATATCAGTGTTCACGGACGACCTTTTAAGGCGGTGATATGGCACATTGTTCGGCAGCTCATTAATCACCCAAAGCTCCCCCCTCTACCAGGCGCGGCACACATTCATGGCGCGCTCGAACGAAATTAATTTAATTTCAGCGACGGTAATCTTTTCACAACATGTTATGATTGTAGCAAAAGCCGCAGTGTGGTGTGATGTAATAGGCATTATTCCATAAGCTGTTTCATGGCACATGTGATGCAAATGCCTAAGACGCCTGAGCTCGCCGCCTTTGAGCACATTGATCGCCATCGCTGCCGGATTCCGAGCTGTTCGTTGAACCGAATCGCGGCTTTATCAGATTCACCATGCTTTCAAACCGATCAGCCATCGTTTATGTCGTAATATGATCTGAGTCTTCCAGCTTCATTTACGTTTCTATTCGTTTAACACAGCCACTTTTAAATAATGGTACAGAGTTCTAGGTACATTAAAATAAAAACTATGTCCCTACATAGTTTAAAAAAATTACTAAAAAGATGTTATTCATAGCGATGAATAATATTTTTTTAGTACTTTTTTACCTAAAAAACATAGGTATAGCATTTTGCCTATAGCTACTTATTGAAATCCACATCAAACTAACCACAAAAATAGCGAACTGGCTGACATCCACTCCCTACAATGTTTTAATATGCTACTGAATTTTGAATTTTCGCTATTTGGAGAAAAGTGGACTATGGCAGAGAACTGCTTTTGCGGTCCTCATCGCTTAGTCTCCGTCTAACCCTTCGGGGACAATAGTCGTGATTATGTGTATGTATGTATGTGAATTTTGAAATATGCATGCGCAGTGTCGCCAGATATGGAATGTAGTTTCTACTCGGTGTATTTTTAGGGTTCCGTATCTCAAAAAAAAAAACGGAACCTTTTAGGATCACTTTGTTGTCCGTCCGTCCGTCTGTCTGTCAAGCCCCTTTATCTCGGGAACGCGTGGAGGTATCGAGTTGAAATTAAAACGATAAACCTGCTCAGGTCTACGTCTCTTGAAGCTGTGAAAAAATCAAACTTCTAAGTTAACGTAAGAAAAAGATACGGCCGTTTATGCCGCAAAAACTTATATTTCGACACTCGAGGGAACCAAAATTTATAGGGTACTTTTCATTGCGTTGACCTAGAACCATGAAATTTGTTACCGTCTTATACTACAAGTATAGGGAACTGAAAACTATACATTTGTAATTAAATCATTAAAAAACACGGTCTTTATGCCAGGAGCAGCGGTCTCAATTTTGAATTGAGTTAATCGTGTCATGTGGGGTATCCATTGTATGAAAGGGTTTGGCACAAGCTTAAACAGATTTTTTATTATTTTACAAGGTTTTATTTAATGTGCACTGTTCCGTCCGTCAAAATTTGCAAAACATATTTCGACCATTTGTTGGTATCAGAAATATTGCTGAAATTTTGCATACACCTATAGTTCTGGTGACAATACAAAGTGAAATACTTATTGTAATAATTTAAAAATGGCCGCCGCTCCAAGATGGCAGATTGCAATTGTTTTCTCAACCCCATTAATATGGGTATCAAATGAAAGGGCTTGAAAAGTAGAAAACGATAAAGTTAATAATATTACACTTAATTCTATATGGCTGCCGCTCCAAGATGTCGGATCTTTTCTTTTTTATGTAGGTCTATATACCTACAAAATAAATACCTACCTACCTATGTAGTTACCTATTAATTTTGTTGCAGTGTTATGCATACCTGCTTATTTAATTTAAAATATTGTAATTAATTTGTACGGAACCCTCGGTAGGCGAGTCCGTCTGGTACTTGTCCCGTTTTTTACTAATAGAAACCTTATTATCGAAGAAAAAAGGCAACTGGACCTGTATTAGGGCTGGCCATCGGGGCATCCACCATACCCGCGTTTATTTTATATTTTATAATAATAATAATAATAATAATAATAATAATCTTTCCTACAATCACACCAATTATCTAGCCCAAGAGAAGCTTCGAAGAAACTCGTTAAATGGTTACTAGACAACGGTTAAACATACTTAAAATACTTAAATACATACTTATTATACATAGAAAACACCCAGACCCGAGACAATTTAGAAAAACAATAATTTCTAAATTGACCCGACCGGGGATCGAACCCAGGACCTCAGAGATGGCGACACCATGAAAACCGGTGTACAAACCGCTCGACCAAGGAGGTCGTCGTTATTTTTTGCTGTATAGAAAAGAAAGTCCTGTTTGAGTCTGATCTTAGGTCGCTCGTCGGTCTTGTAATTTATTTAGTTACAAGGTAGCCTTAATGACCGGTCTTGTTGAAAAGGTGCATTCTTTATTCACATGTTTGTACCACACATAGCGCATAACAAATGTGCAGTGCAGTTTTTCGCTTAGCTAATCACCCCGCGGCGGACGCGGCGGCGACAGACCAGAAGCAATTTGCGGCCAGAACTTGCAATAATTACATTGAAATGCCAAGGCTGTGCGATATCGGCACTATCTGTTTCCTTCTGCATGCGCACGCACTCCAATTCAGTTAACAATCAAATTAAAACAAACTGCAGGAAATAATACTATATAAACATTGTAGAAACATTTATTAACTAATTGAATGACACGCTATTAAAATGAGTTGTTTAATTACGTCCAATGCTGTTGCGCGAGAGGTTCTTTAAAATATGAATTAGCCTGCAGGTGACGTCTTTATTATCGGTGGTCGTAGATATGCACTCGTCCACGGTTGTTTAAAACGCAGTAAGCCAGGCTTATATTTTTATTGTCTGCTCATTTATGATGTTACAATTTGATATATTTTTTTAAGTCTTTGATTAATTTTTTTATACAATGCTATTCAGAATACATAACGTAAAAAGTAACAGTTATCCGAAACTAATAATAAAATATTATGTTCCCGAGTCCCGGACTCAGACAGCTCTTGATTCTCTAATATCTTACTCGTTCATAATACCGAACTAAACAAACATCGTAGTAATATTATAATGATGAGTATTGTTGTTTGCAATACGAACTACTTAATAATTAATTTATCTGTCACGTTCAGCAGCGACAGCAAAGTACCCAACAAGTTAATACATCGGCTGTAATGTAGGTTATGTTGGAAATGTTTCCTTTTGTGACGAAGCGCGTTGTTTAATACACACACTCCACGGATGATACGGTGCGGTGACACTATTCACCAACACCGACTATTTGGTCAATAGCCATTTTTTCTAAACTTTTTGATCATCGGTTTTAGCCAGAATGACAATGTTTGCAGTTGCAGGTCTTCAACTATGACGTACTCAGTGACTCACTTAATGGTAGTCATTTCGGCTTATGCTCGATCGGCCGCCTTTGTGAAACCAACAACGCCGAACGCGTGTTAGGGACATGTGTAGTGTATATAGTCGCTACAGGCATGTAGGGCATGTAGTGCTCAGGCCAAGCGCCAGGCGCGGGCCGCTGCCGCCGCGAGGCAGCTGTTGTGGCTATTGGCACACGCCCCGTGCTTGGCGTGGCTGGGGGCCGCGGCCAAGGCACGCGCTGGGCCCGAACCACCCCAGACGATGCCAATCAACAGTATTTAAGTACATTTTCATTAAACAACTTACGTTTGGTTCTGATCTCCATCTAAGTATAGCATTACATACTTGTTTTTATGATAAACTATAATGGAATAAGATAAAGAATGTATTTGTTTTCCTATTCCTCACGTCAAAACATACCGAAGCAAAGTGTGGACGTGACTTTCGCTTAAACTTATTTGCAAGCCAGAGTGACATTCACTGAAATTAGATGAAATACAACATACCCGGGGCACGCGATAAACACTTTTGTGACACGTGGACGAAGACGCAATTAGAATTATAAAATATAATTTTTTACTTATGGTTGTACGTAAATTGAGAATTATGCCTTTACGTTACGGCACCTTGCAAACGTCAAACAATGACTTATTGACGTTATAAAGGAGGAAGTTCCCCAATTGTCTGTTAAGTATTGTCTGGATATAGGTTGTTATTCCAAAGACATGTTTGGCGTGCCAGAGACATCATTGCGGAGCAGCATAGCCGGGTGGCTGTAACCCGCACAGCTCTATGCGATTATCTAAGCGACGCATAAATAGACGCTGCGCGCATGGCTGTGGTCATAGATGTTACAGCCGTCACTTCGTTCGCTGCAGTCACGGCTGTGGTCAAAGTTGAGGCTGTTTTACTTACAGAATACCGATTTTATACCTACAATAAATGTCAAAGAAGTGATTCCCTATCACGCCGCTTACAGCCGTGCGGATAGCTTTTGTCGAACAGCGTTGAAATTATTTAGCAGAATACCAATAGGAAATAGGCTTAAACGATATTTGCGCCGAGAGAATCGCACTACAGGAAGCAGATAAAACGTTAGGAGTTATCCTGACTGTACATTAGTAATCATAATTGTTTATCTCATCCCGTCTGAAACATTAATCATCGTGTTAAATTGTTTTATTGCGTAGAAGTTAATAAAAAGCCGACGCACTACCACACCACGTTCTACTCGTAGTCGATTCTCCAAATATGCGACTTAACGAAGACTACACGTAATAAACTGTATAAGAGAATGGCGCACATAGCGCAGATTACTCAACAGTTATGGAAACCACCGTGTATCCGATACGCACTTTTTTCGTAATCAAGTGCGTTTTAATTAGAGATGATGTGTGTCGCGAAAGAGGTTCCGTCTGCTTTCTATGCGAACAATGGCGCTGCCAAAAAACGCAGTTCCCACCTCACCGCTGCTCCGCGCCGCGAGAGAGCGTGTTTATATACACTGCCGCCGAACTAATTGCGCTCTGCCGATGCCCGCCGCCGCATACAGGTTACACTTATCGAAACAGCTCATCTCTTTATTCAGTTATTATTGCGTATGGCAAAGTTGATCCTGCGTGGATCATATGTGTTCCTTTGAGACTCCTTAGCCAAGTTTATGCCGCATCTGTCATAGTGTATTCAGTTATATTATTGTGACACAACAACATTCTTCAAATTCTGCATTCTTTGCGTTGACAGCGATAAATACGTATACGACATTTTGGAAGCGCAACACATTGTAAATTTCTATTAACTAACCGCTCGCTGCAATTTTTTCGACGGTCAGTATAAACTGATCTCAGGAAGCGCCGTTAAAGGCTTAATCCGCACAGAAGCCTTCCAAATTGGTTTCCGATATGAGTGCGAGGTATAGCGCATTGATTCGTGCACCGCCCGACCCTCTTCACTGCGATAGCTCTGCCCCTCATCAGGTTTTCCATTCGTGTGATAGTTCTTGTGTGACGTTACTTCATTATGTTTTATTGTTGGACCCCCATTCGTGAATCGCGATGGTTCATCGTGTCGTGGGGGCTGTGCTTATTTATATACTTTAATGATTTTGCATTAAAAACTTTTCTACTGGAATCAACGTTTAAAACTTGATCTATCGCCGCACGCCGCACACAGGCAAACTAGTTACCGCCGAGTATGTCGCTTCACTTACTAAATAAAGCTCAAGATCGGGTCAAATAAAGCAAAAAAAGATCGGGTAGCTCTAGGTCCGGTTCGGAGCCTGGGTTATCTTTGACTTTTACAGCTCCCATATTGATTTTTTGTTGAAATCGAAAGGAATGTGGTTGATCATACCTTTGTCGTATAGCGCTGCAATGCAAGTGCGCTCTGCCGCTAAGTATAGGTACTTTTTTGTGACGAAATTATGCACACCGCCTTAACGATGAACTCAAGTGTCTATTTCTATTGTAGTGGTCTGCGGCTGACTGACCGCTCACAATCACGGCGCCTAATGTTCTAATGTTCATAATTCATATCGTGCGCGGCGACGGCGCGACGCACCTCTCGCTAGTTATTATGAATCGACAACCGATTTGCCCTCTCATTTGCAAATACTGCCAATGCATATTGTTGTTAGTATGCGTTATGGTCCGAAAACAGTTTTTGTGATTAGTGAATTCTTGTCTGTTTACCAAAGTAACATTAAGAAGGTTTTTACACTGCACTTTACTAACTAGGTACTTGGTCTAACGTCTCATACTTTGTAAAGACAATCGTCGGCGTCGTGCGCGAGTGTTAATTTACTTCATATTTCGATTATTTGGCAGCTAGTAATGTCTGTACCTAATCAACAAAAACATTATCAGTCACATACTCACATTTATGAATAATAGTTATCTATTCGTATCATTACATTGTTGACACACCATTGGCATTCTTATAACCAATTGGAACTGTTATTATAAATATACTTTAATTGCACACAAAAACATACACAGAAAAAAAAATCATACAAAGACAAAGTACAAAACAGGCGGCCTTATTGCGAACAAACAATCTCTTCCAGGCAACTTTGGGTGATATAAATATAAAAAGAAAGAATAATAAAATGGATGCAAGTATAAGGAAATAAGAAAATAGGAATATAAGTTGTGTTGTTTAAAAACTAGCTAGACAAGATAAGATAAAATAATATTTAAATAAATGAGATAAAAGAGATCATGCAATATTATATAATAGGAAATAAATAAAGCTATGAGGATATACTTAAGAAATTACTCTGGACTTAACCCTTGAACGAATTCAACGTGCTAGCGCTCCTGATGCTCACTGGTAGTGCATTTCAAAGCCGGCCTGTTATATTACTTTTATATTCC
Organism: Scoparia ambigualis; assembly: GCA_963921215.1. Classification (NCBI taxonomy): domain Eukaryota; kingdom Metazoa; phylum Arthropoda; class Insecta; order Lepidoptera; family Crambidae; genus Scoparia; species Scoparia ambigualis. Next base: position 44,950,596 of record OY992503.1, on the reverse strand, counting down.
TAATCCATTCGCGTATTACTGCAAATTGTTTAATTGATGTTTCAATCCAAAGTGATCGATCCGAGACGCCATTAACAGAACATTCCTTGCGATTAAACTCATTCTGCATCGGGAATAGTAGTAACCCGTACTCGATGGACCCAACGCACTATATAAGATGACTGCTAGAAACCGCAAGAAACTTCAAGAGCTGGTCAGGTCAAGTGTTTTAAACATGACAAAAATGACAAAAAAGATTGCAGACTAACGCAGGTACATCGCCCAGCTGACGCGGACGGGTCAACGGCTGGCCGCTGCCCGCGCGTTGTAAATAATCGTTATTTAATAGTTAATTCTTTCATTATATTTTTCTTATGTTATTTCTTTAAAATAAATTAAGACTATCAAATTAAATTCATAAAATGAGTTATTTAACGAAAAATAAAAAACACGAATTTCTTTTTTGTCATTTTTGTTATGTCTAAAACACTTGACCTGACCAGCCCTTGAAGTTTCTTGCGGTTTCTAGCAGTCACCTTATATAGTGAGGCCGGAACTATAGTTAGCACGTCGGCCAATTCAGGTGCGATCGGTCGCGATGGCCGCGATCATAATTAAGCAGCGACGTGCCCTTGTTAGTTTATCGAGTGGATTATTCAGCATTACCTGTAACTGATAACTCGATAAGGCGCTCCAGCTATCGGGCTGTTACCGACGCGTGCAGATCGGCCGCATTGTGGCCCACCGCCACCCAGGAGTCGCCATTAGTATGCGCTGAGCTGGTGGTCTCTGAGTGAATGCCTTTGTTCAGCCATATTCGATTGGACCGCATCACACGCGGAACAATTCGCGACAGCTATGGCCATGGCCGCATGGCGCATGTCAAACATGTAAGTGTGACGTCTTAGCGAGGGGACGCACTCGCAGCGGCGGCGCGGGCGGCGGGCGCAGGGCCGCGCCAGCGCAACGTCACGTCCAGTGTTTCGAGGCTGATATAAAGAAAGTTTAACACATTACTTTAGCCACAGCCGTTTGACCATTTTATATTGATGGCGATGACAAACATGTTTTATTCGTGGTAATGAATTGGAATTTGAAGAAAGTTTTTTTTTTGTGACTCAACAGAATCCACACAGTGTTATGTGAGAAGTACCTTCAATATGTTTTTATTTATTTATTTTTTATATATTATAAGATAAGATATAAGAAGGAGGCAAACGAGCAGGCGGGTCATTTGATGGAGAGTAATCACCGCCGCCCATGGACACCCGCAAAACTAGAGGAGTCGCAGATGCGTTGCCGACCTTTAACAAAGGAAAAGGGTTAAAGAAGCAATAGGAATTGTAGGGGGAGGGGGGTGAAGAAGCCTCCGGAACTCTCACTGGCCGGGCGAAACACAACAGCACCAAGTGCCATTATCTCACGCCGGATATTCGTGAGAGGGTGGTATTACGCCGGGCGAGCCGGCCCAATGCGTGCTGCAACGCAGCGTGGCTCTTCCACTCAGTCAGTGTCACTCATTTAGCACCACCCAGCGGTCACGTGTAGCGTCTCAAGGGTAAACATACGGACGCGAGTAACTTTAACCGCCATATTTTTATTTATAAACAGTGCTGGCATTGAGCGCATGTCCTCCCGCCGGGACCAGCGCTGGGCCGTGGGCCGTGGGCTGTGTGCTCCGCTCTGGTTTCGGCGCGGGCGCACTGCTCGCTTTCTGGGCCAGCTTCGTCACACGTGCTTTAAACTTGACATACTTACAAAGAGAAACATTATTTTGTCAAAGGACAATGCCCATTTTGGACCTGTTTGTGTTTAAGACTGTAAAAATACAAAACGTTGCTAAAAATTCAGTAAATCTAACCATGCTATCATAGTTTCCCTTTAAAGTCAGTAAAAATACAAAGTTTTCTTTTCGTACTAGTAACCAATTTGAGGTTTTTGAACGCACTCTGCCACTCAAAGCGTTTCGTTCCGCCTTTTATGTGCTAGCGTAAAATTTATTAATTAATTGAATGTTTATGAAACTGTATTCTAGCTATCGTTTTAAAAATTGTTATCATGGCATTAAATACGCTTAACGATTTTTGAATAATTATTAACACTAAAATTCATAATTATGAATAATTGATTGAACGGCTATACTGAACAAGGGTAAAACGAAACTTATTTTTAACTAGTCAGTTGTCAGCCCTTTCTGTCACTGTTGTCTGTGACTCTGTGGCGGTCCGATTCGTTATTTTTAGTTTAATGAAACTCATGTATTTGTCTTGTTTATTGGCTTCTTTAATAAGAAATATGTGTTGTGGATGACGATTAATTGAAACAAAAGTGGTATAAAACATGTTCAGCTATGATTGTATGTTGCCGAAATACTTGTTGATAAAAAACAATGTCCAAACTTAAAATTGTTATTTTTAAAGTTTTAGTCACATAAGTCTGGCTTTTAATAAAAAATCTGACTTTAGATCAATATGCAGTAATATAATAGATAACATTTTGTTACCAATATCATTTTATACAAATAAACTTCAGGTTCTGTCAGGTTTTAAAATGTATGGGCCGTGGGCATTGTCCTTTAGAACCTAGAACTATGACCAAAATGTATGTGTGTGGGGTGTGGGTGTGTGACTTTTTTTTAAATCGATAGGCTATTACGTTTTCGTATATTTAATACTCTTCAGTTCGAACTAAGTTATGTCAGTTTAAAGGTGGTAGGTAATTTGTTTAAGTATCTTATGGATCTCATCTGATTGGGACTTGCTATTTGACCATCAATATGGATATCACAACTTTGCCTTAACTGAAGCTGGCCTTTGGCTCAGTCAAATAACATCAACAATGTTATCATAGTTAGTTATTAAACTCCTTGCTGTAGCATCCTGGGGCACGGCACCCCACCCCATGCAACAGCTGTTCGGTACAAGCATAGGCAATGCGACTCGTAAATTAATTAGAGTTTAATGGACGGCGCACTGCAGAGCTTTGCTCACAGTATTGTTCCAGCTCTGATCAATCGGCGAGGTCCTGCCATTGGTACCATACAAAAATTAATATTAAGATATCTTAGGCCAGAGCACACAAGTTACTTTTAGCAGCGGCGATCGGCGATTTAGACGCATTTTAGAAGCTGAATACAGCGACTGAATCGCTAAAACTCGCGATTCCGATACTGCAATCGAACACAGAGAGTCGCCGAAACGCGATGCCAGTCGCGAAATCGCCGAGCGCCGATGCTAAAAGCATCGTGTGTGCGGTGGCTCTTAGTGATCCATCGTGCGTTTCTAGCGATAGGTAGTTGTTACTAAATAAATACTTAATAGAATAGGTACTTAAAATTGATGAATTATAATTTGCTTACTGAAACTAAGCATAAGTATCAACAACTGTGGGTACTGTTCCTGACCTAACGATAAATTTAACAGCGAATTGTCAGACACCACATCAGTTATAATAATATCTTTGATATATTGGGCTGTAGCTGTTGTCTGTAATAATAATAAAACAGGTAACAATATGACGAGCAGCTAGCTATGGCTAATAAGTGCCCGCCTGACATACACGAGTCCGTATAGATATCGTTGTGTTGTAGCTCTGTTCGATTAGGTGCGTGGATATAGATATGATTAATATATCCGTGTTTTACCTTCTACTCTTCTCTCTCTTCAAGTCTCCTCGATAAGCCATCATCTTAAAATCCTGGATTGTACGTTCCAATAGTTAGTTGTATTTATTGTAATAAATAATATTGCTTGTGAGGAGTGCAATCTGTACCTCATCGCTGTGCGCATGTTTGCCGTTTCACAAGCGCCATCAGCAAGCTCCCGCTGCGTCACCCACCGCTCACCAATTAAGAATAAATGGTTTGGGTACGTTTAATTAGCCTTCGGCCGGTACAAGTTCATGGCAGTTAAGGAAATAGCTGCTCCTCTTGCTATTTGTTTCATTAAAGCGTCACGTGCACTGGCACGGCCTTCACGTCGGCCCCGGCGTGTGACATGTGGAAAAGCGATACTTTTTTTTTTTTTTTTTTTTGTTTCCCCGGGAGAAATGCGTTACGCATACCACCGCGTCGGGGCAACACGGTGGTTATGTGGGACTCCCCTTCTCTAAGATGGTAAATGAGGAGGGTTTACCCACTAAAACTCCCGGGCACTCTCCGTCTTCCGCTACTGCCGAAGCGCGGCTACTACTGGTTGTAGTTTTCCGCGAATCAGCGCGGGGTCCCTTCGGACACATACTTGCAAGTACCAGTGTTGGTACTTGCTCGAAAAGCCAACAGCACGCGGTGTTCCCAGGCGGTCACCCATCCAAGTACTAAACGCGCCCGATGTTGCTTAACTTCGGTGATCGGACGAGAACCGGTGTATTCAACGTGGTATGGCCGTTGGCATAACTGCCTCCAACCCACCGCCGCTACCCCAGCTAGTCCGAAACAATGCTCTTACTTTGTGCAATGTAATCTCTGTTTCTATCTTATTTATCGCCATTCGTTTGCTATCTCCCTCCCGAGACATTAAATACGGAAAGCGACGGGACTGCATGCTGTCGCGATCTGACAATTATTTGTTTCGTCTGCTTTGGTGATAGAGAATCGTGCTAATGGCCGTGAGCTTCTGTGTGACCGTAACGTGTCCGTTATATTATCATTGTTAACATTTAATTGCGTCAGAAACTGAAATAGTTTCGCTACACTGAAATTGAGCGCTAGGAAGTCGAAAGTCCAGTTCCATGTGAGCTGTCGGGGTTCAAAAAACTGTGTTGACTCAGTACAGTACCGGTGCGGCGGCGGCCGGGGCGTGCCGGCTGTCGCGCCGCGGCCGCGCTGTGTCGCCAAACAATCGCTTGTGTGAAAAGACGCGGCCAATATACAAATGAACCACCACACCCATCACTGCTTGTCAGAACTTCATTATATGTTACTCTTATTCTATAAAAAATAATGATTGTAATTCAACGGCTTTGCCCCAGATATGTCTGCCCGTTAGTGTCGCTGCCGGCGTCGCCGAGTGCCGGCGGGTGTCCAACGGCGCCCACGCGCCGCGGTGCTTTTACTTTCATTCGCATAATGCTATTGTCACTGATGATGCGCAAATATTTTGCACAATTGAAATGGTCGTAACGTTGTATAAGGAAATAGTAACTGGGACAATTTGCATGCTTCCTGTTTGTTTCTAAAACTGTAAATGTTCGATGCACGATGACGCACTCGCCGATGCCGCAGTGGCCATTTGTCACCAAATGTTTTATAACAGATCGCGTCGCACGCGCATCGTAATGTACCGCAGCCGAGTTTGAAACGCCGGCGCCACACACCCGCCGCCGCCGCGCATCTGCCCTCATGTGATACGGTTACGGATACTTCCATGAGCGACGCTCCCTTTGTAACTGATTTAATAACCTTATTGTTAAGTTCCTTTATTTGGTTTAAACTGTTTGTTAAATCCGTGCACCAGCCGAAAGTCGTTTGTGTTATCAATGGTTGAAGTTAACGATTCCTCGATAAGATTTTTTACTGCCCATAAAACCAGTAATGTTTTCTTTTTATTTTACTGAGAGCTGTGTCCCGTACTGGCCTGGCCTAATCATTAGCGAAACCTAACTTCGCAATCAATTATAAATTAGTTATTTCATAATTGTAGTTGTTTTAAATAATTTGTCTTGTTGTAATTAATTGTTTCTAATTGTCATTCACTTAGTGTCTTTTAATACTTAATACATACATACATATATTCCGAGTATTAACAGGGGGGTGTGACTCCGCAGTTTAGGTAGGTTCGTTTGTCGCGCCTCCGCAGTTTGGCCGCCGGCGTGTGGCAGTAAAGGTTGCCGCGAGCGCAAGAGCACCCAACACCGAGCGCCGAGACGCAACACGAGTAATCCCTACGCTCTGTGACGTCATGACGTTAAATCGATATCAAATCAGCGTTGCTTAACGGAATATGAACGCTCGAGTCACACGATAAGTTTCAATTTCGCGTGAAAGTCGTTAGAGAGTGAACCTTCTGTACGGTAGTACTTGTTATTCTGTGGTATTATCCCCGAATCAGGCATCTTGCACTCCGTCATACCTACCGCGAAATGCACCTACAGCGCGCGATAACGCGGCGTTGTAAATCAGTCAGGGACTCAGGGGCCCCAGCGCGCTTTCGTTCGAGCACACGCACAGCCCACAGGCATAGTTTGAAGTGGTTTTGGATCGCAATTTCGATTTGTTTAAAAATAACTACCTCTCCGATATCATTTAATCTACAAGTTCCGTAATAATGGTGTAATGCAACAATAATAATTGTTGTGTGAAAGGCTGTCAAAATAAACAGAAAGATTCGAAGTTATCTTTTTTTTATGTTACCGTAACATTCTGAAAGGTACCTATAATTATATTTTATTTATTTTAAACTTAAGTTTGTTTACAGAACAAATATGTAATACGAAAGTAAAGGTAGGTAGGTATGTCATTACTTATTTATGTAAATTATTTTGGCGTGCGATCGTGAGTCTGTGACCTGGTTCCGTGACTGTTGTGATGTAGAAGATACCTAACCTACCTGCGTAACTTATATTTATAGTGAGTTCGTAAGAATTAAAATCGCCAGTACTTATCATGATGTAGGTAATAGAATATATATAACGTAATAAAATGTGGTTTCTGTTTTGTTTTCGTTCTATCTTCAACTCGTCATATCGTGCAGTGTTTGCTTGTTTCTAAGACTGAGTGCTTGTTTGTTAAATAAGTAAATAGGTAAGTAAGTAACTTACAGAGATACATTTTACTTGGTGTGCAATCACAGAATAAATTACTTACTAAGGTTGCGTAGATATGTTTATTTAGTCTATTTGCTGTCATCCCTAACACACGAGTCAACGGCGAGGTACGTTTTGAATGCACACGGTGCCTATATAATATTGTAGGTTATTAAAACGGCGGCTTTCTTCAACATCAAAGGAGTGCAACTTCTGTACGTAGTACTATTATTTATTCTGTGCCCGAATCGTTAGTCAGAGAGCAGGCATTGATAGCTGCAAAAGTCACACGGCCACAGTCCGCGGCGCAACAAATGATGACTGCACATGTGTTGAGGGGACAGGTGGCTCTATGCTGTTGGATCAGTTGGATGCATGTGCAGGTTTGGCCCGTCAGCCGCCTTTCACTTCCCCCAAAGGAGCAGATGGGGTAGTATTGTGCTAATGAACCGCTACCAGCACAGCACATACCTAATACTTACTTAATTTAATTGTTCTTCGGTTCTAATTTTTTTTAATATTGTACATCGAAGTGCTTACAATACATAGGTATAATTATTATATTCTGCCAGCGCTGCTGTGGCAGATTGATTGAATCAATTCATGCCAATAAATGGGAAATTACGCAACTGTGTTGTGCATGGCTTGTCACAGTATTCAAATCTACACCCGGCGCTGTGTATTGAAGCAGGCGTATGATTACAAGGCGGCTCGTCCCGACCGACCCCGATCAGATATGAAAATGTTAAATCAACGGCGTTAATCAATAATGCATGAGGAACTAAGGTGTCGGTTTAGCGACGAGCCACTTTTACTTACGGCCCCAGCTATCGGCGCGCAGCCCGAATCACTTTCTCCCCTTTCGGATGGCTTCATAAGGCATTTGAGCACTGGCGCTGAGCAAATTCAATTCAAAGTTTATTTCAGACAAAGTCCATAGATTGTTAGTTATAAAGGTAGGTACTTAATTCTATAGTTAGTAAACAATAATACAATTAAACAAAATTACATGATTAAATCAAAATAAAAAGGAAAACATATTTGCGAAGCCCCCCGCGTCCCCCGCGCCCGGCTCCGCCGCCAGTGCGCTCAGGGTGCCGTTGGGGCGCAAGTAGCATGGCCGCGCAGTTTTCTTATAATGCCATGGAAGCCGTCGGTCTGCAAACCCACGCGATGCCAAAGGGCCGTTCGATGTTGTATTAAAAGACGCATTATGTAAGAAGGTAATAGTATGGGGTAGCGACGCTCGCACACTCGACCGCTTGTTACCTTCTTGGACCTTCTTTCTTCCGCCCGTGTCCAAGGCACTGCTGGGCTTCCGCCGAGCCACGCTACCGTGTACAGCCAAGAGAAAAAATATGTAAACAATTGTAACTCTTAATACAATGGAATAAGAATCAAAGTTTTTACATTTTACATATTGGTACTCGTGACTGTACTTCTGGCATTTGCAATGACAATGGTGTCCCGTCCCGTCAGTTCCTCCGCAACCGTAACCGTAGGTACTTACATTTTTATTGAAAATTACTTTTAGGTGAGATTGTGATGCTCTAAGGTTAAATCATTAAACGGTATCTCCTCGGAGACTACTTTCAAATTGTTGCGTAGATTAAAGTATATTTATTTTGTAATAGAATATAATAATTAGGATGGCAAAAAAAACTAATCGCTCTAATCAGTTAAGAATGGAGTTTGGCTTAGATATAGGAATATCTTTTATTATCCACGTGATTATCGTAATCATCGTATTTGTCACTAAAGATTACTGCCTATTATTCACTGTTATAACTTTTTTTGGTTATTTATATGTTTATAACGATTGGCTGACGTCTTTATAAAAAGCCCGAGCTGAGCAAGCTATGTGCCAATGCTAACCCACCAGTTCTTGAAAAATAAAAGGGTTGCGCGTGTCTTGAAGATAGAAATACATTTTTAAGTGTAGAAAAAAGTACCTACTATCTTTTTTTTTTGTAAAGAACACGCACCTACCCGCGTGAAGAACACAAGCTGTTGACACTAGTCAGTAGTAGAGTAAATAAGATATTAATTTGCATAGCGCTGCATCGTGCGCGGAACTGGAGTAACTTTGAAGTTCAAGGTGTAACCTAAGCGATGGAACGCGAAGGCAGTACGTGCAACAGATGCGCAGCGCCCGGACCGGTTGCGGGCGGCGGTCACGGCCCCGCTGCACGCAAGGCGGCCGTAACAGATGCTAAATATTTTTTCATTACCTAGTTGTAATTTTGTATATAGGACTACAAAAAAATCTTGTGTTTTAGGTAGCTTTCTGATAAGATTCAACAATAATAACAATTCATAGTTTTTATAGTCTTGAGTGCCTTGCAAATAAACAAAGAATAAGCTACGAATAGTTATTCCGTGTTTTGTTCCTGTCATGTAAACGTAATTTCTAACTAGAGTTAAAAGAGACAAAACACGGTATAACTATTCTGACCATATTCTCTGTTTATTATTTGTAAGGCTATTAGAATTTAATATTGTAAAATATACTTACTTGTTAAGAATTATATTTTGAATAAACCATAATTAAAATACTCGTATTGCAAAAGTTCTAATGAAACACAGTGATGATCTTGAACGATGAGTATAGAGTAAATGTAATGTGAATAGTGTAAAGATGAACCTGCGATGTGGTCGGGTGTGTGCGGCCGCCATTCGAGCTGCGGGGATCGAATTACTAGCGTGGCGTTACTGCCGATACATACCGGTTATGCTGAGTTTTGTTTGTTTGTTTAATCTGGAACATGCAGGTAGAGCATAATACGCTGAATTAACACATTAGGCTTGCTCGTTAAGGCTAGGATTCCCGAGCGCAGAAACTAGTAGGGGACTGATTGATTGCACATCGCGATTCGCGACCGTCAACTTTGCAAAATAGGTAGGTCATTTTTAAAAACAAAAATTCTTTTGAATATTTTTAACTTATAACGGCCGGAATGCCTCACCTATTCAAAGACAATTATTTTCGTTAATGAAATAATGAAAAATATACGAAAATAACCAAGTATAATGCAAATAATATGATATTTGAATTACGATTAGACGGATGTCTTAAATTTTATTTGATGCAGTAAAGTATCACTAATAGAGTATTGAATGGCCGGGATGACTAGATAAAAGACTGGAATAATATTTTTGATTGCGAGTAATCCATAATTTAAAATACACTATTTTCGGGAATTTAGGGACTCTCAGCCTTAATTGGTTATTGTATTATTTCTTTTTCATAATATTTGCACTTTATCTTTATCGAGGTTAATTTCGTTAGAGTCGTAGTGATAATGGTAACAAACAATTCAAGTAAGTAGTTCCTAAAAGATACTCCCCGCCCGCCGCGCCGCCGCCGGCCGCACGGCCTCAAATGGCCACAACAATCTGAATACAATGCAACCGCATGCACTTACTCGTACGCAATGTTATTGTGACGGCGGATACAGCTTGTCAGTGGCTTTGTACTAACATTGTTAGTATCGACATTGACAAATAATATTGTCCTTGTATCGACTAATAATATCAGAAATATGAATAAGTAGGAGCAGCGTCTTTGTGGTGTTTTTCCTTGTTCGGCGTGAAGCCTTATGCGTGCGTGTTGCCAATATTGATGTGAAGTAATGTGTGCTGGGCAATCGGTAGGTACTGTTCCAATCGGAATACAGCCTCTACTGTAAAGAGGTGTGGCCTCAGCAATAACTCGCGCCCGTATCTTTCTGCGAGCGAGTTTCAGTTTCATAAAGTGCCCGCTCCGTGCTCCGTGGTCAGGCCCCTTACCATCACCTTTTAGACCAGTATTACTTTAGTGTTACTATGCAAAATTAGTATGGGGTTAGGATAATAACATTAAAGTAATTCTGCTGTAAGAATTTATAACCCTAGACCGCCGGAAGGCGAGGACGTGCTGTATGCCGATGCCGTGAGTGCGCTTATCGGGCGGCACGTGCGCACGCGCCCGACACCCGGCGATGCTGTTGTGTTACGTTACGTAAAACGGTTACAGCTCTTTCATACGCTCGCAGGGAACTACTTAAGAGTTCGTCTACAGCACTTCGATCATTTTCATCGTCCAAGTGCACAGAACCCTAAACATTATTTTTTACATTATCTTTCTGCTTTGTTCTACAAATTTATAATAAATCTAAGGATTAATACACTATGACGTATCCTTCTGAAACCGTTTAAGAATAATCGTATCTTGATATGATATCGCCTTTATTATCAGCAATAAATAGCACCCTGCGCGAACTCTTCCAATTGAGCTGCGAGACATTATTCAAATGCCTGTTGTACGCCACCCGTGCTGATTTGCATTGTTTCATCAATGTTTAAAGAGCTTGTATAGCTATATATAGTATTTAGTTATTTGAAATTGTAATAAAATTGTTATGTTTGCATTGACAATCCATATTTATATTTCACTAGCGGCCCGGCCGCGACTTCGTGTGCGTGAGCACTCTGTACCTATCTCGTGATGAATTTACAAAAACTTTGTTTCACACATACCTAGTCCGGACTATTACGAACACAACGAAAAAAAAATTAGCCATATTAGTGCAGCCATTCTAAAGTGATGCGCGCACAGACATTTCGGCAATTGTTTATTATTAATATAGATAAAAGACACACGCACACACAGATCATCATTTACTACATTTGAAAAAGCTTGCCTCTTGCGAATTCACGGTAATGCGGATACAATACAATGGGCCGAGAACATTGCTTTGGGCATGGATTCCAACAAATCGGCTGGCCCGCGCCATTCCGCGGTACTCGTACAGCGTTTAGTTCACATCGCTATTTAGTTTACTTTCCAACAAATGCCCACAGACGCCCTTCATTCGCTCTTCACCTGCGTGATGGCTTCGTGGCCATTTTTATCATTATTTCATGTGGTTGTGACGTTGCGCATGCAGTTCTGCGAAAGCGGTCGCGACGAGGAAGGCTCAGCATGTGTCGCATATTTGTAACACGCCCAATCACAGTTATTACCAGTAACAAGTCTAGAAAAATTACCGTATAGTTATGATTCTATCCTTAACATAAAAATATAACACGTTCAACCGTGCTGCGAGCGATTAAAGACGTCTTGAGTTTATTTAATTAGTGGCTCTTTTCGTTCGTTTGAACGCCGGCCGCGAAGGCTTAGGTTCACCCACATTTAATTATTTGAATACTGTTTATATTTAGTATATTCTCGTAAACTTGACGGCTTACATTCCCACGTTAAGGTTTATTATTCGTTATTAATCACAAGATATCGTCTCAGTCTCAATATCAAGATATTATCGTGATATCGTCTCGATTGTGATCTCGCAATGTCCAAATATAATTAGTGGGATTGTCCCGGCAGGCGGCACGGCGCTCCATCATCCTCTATACTATAGAGGATGATGATTAGGTATATAATATATCAATATTATTCGTCACGGGTCACGGATAGCAGGAATGTTAGCAAACTATCATCCTCTCATGATATTACTTTATCATCTTCTATAATATAGAGGATTATAGAAGAAATAGTTACGAAGTGTAGCAGGAAACCAAGGAACCCAAGAGTAACAATACTAGTATTTTATTAACATTCACAAATATTACACCCCCCGCTCCTTTTCGTAGCAATGTCCGCAAACGCCTAAGCCTCCGCAGATTCGGAACGACCTGTCACAACACAACCTGAAACAGTCAATAGCGTTAGACGTTATTGCAACGCGTTATCATTTATTTAAAAATATTGTATTTAACATCAAAACGCTTACAGGATGATAAAGCGCCGTGCCGCCGGCCACGCCAATCCAATCTCCCTCCTCACATCACTAATTATTATATGTGGACAGTGCGAGATCACAATCGAGTTAACTAACTGTTGCATGTTTCGGCCCAATTTCTTCTTGTTTGTTTGTTGGTATTGTATTTTTTAAACGAAGTATATTAGGAGTCGACCACTAATAAAAGGTGAGTTCCCCCCACCCCACTTCCCTTCCGCTTTGCGCGTCGTCTGATTACTGGTGTGGCTGTTGCAGGCGGGCTCGCCGCGGGCGGAGGCGGAGGCGGAGGCGGGCGCGGAGTCGTCCGACGAGTCGGGCCCGCCGTCGCCGTGCGCCGTGCGGTTCGTCAACGACAACGTGCTCATCGGCGGCCGCTCCTGCATGCCGCCGCCCGGCCGCGCGCGCGCGCACAAGGTACCGCGCCACCCCAGCCCACTGGCTGCTACTACCATTTGTATTAAGTACTCCTAACTGGCTACCGTCATCATCATCTTCGTCACCATCGTCGTCTTGTCTAAATCTGCCTTGCCTGGATGGCAGCGTAACTACTTACGTTCTTAATAAGTGTTACTCACTTATTTTTGCCAGTAAGCCAGCCATTTATAATACTACGTGTGTTCGGTTCTAGCTAAAGCTGCAGTTTGACGACTCGCTGACGCGCACGTTCGAGTACCCTTCGGAGACGTCGCTGAGCGAGGACGCGGCCCCCGCCCCCGCTGCCGCTCCCGCCCCCGCTCCCGCCCCCGCCGCCGCGCACCAGGCGCACAACGCTGCGCTCATCGCCAACACACACATATGTATGTATTTATTGTTTTATAAGGTTTACGCGACCACTACACATTGATATGAAACACTTTTTCGGATCGAACTCACGTTTATTACATTTCAGGGTTTTGATTCTAGACCTGACGTTTCGAACCCTGTACAGGGTACGTGGTCACAGGGAGACTTATGAGGTGTGGGTCGTCTCATAGTTAGAAGTTGTTTGCCTACCGTCAATCATTTTTACATTTAACCGGGTGCGTTCAGGTTTACATAATACGAGCTAACAATATTTTTTGGTCTGGCAATGTGTTGCTGTTGGGGCTGGGATTTGGTGACATCTATGATAGGGTCCCAGGCAGGTGGTAAATTCTAACCATCCTCTCTTTTGAAATTTCGATGTTTTTTTTAATTTCAATAGTCTCGCGTATCATCCTAGGAATGAATCGTTGTTCTTTGGCAAGTATTTGAGGTTTGTCAAATGTAATGGTTGGGTCCCTCGAGAGCATGTTCGCAGACTGCAGACTTATTGTTGCGCCTATGCTTGACGTCGGCTATATTATGTTCTTTAACGCGGGTCCCTACTCTTTGTTTGCCCGATGTATGAGAGTCTACAGTTGCAGTCCAGTTTGTACACGCTTGCGTCTTGAATGAGTGATATGAAATGTTGCACTTGACAGTTCATAAAAATTGGTTAATCTTTGGCGGCTTGAAGTAAGTATTGATTGAAGCTCGTTTTAAGATGTGACCAATCTTGTCATAGTAACATCTTTCATATATGATAAGTATGGCAGGTTGGCGCTCGACTGTGGTTGGTTTTTTGCGTTTTCTGTGACGAAGCCGCGGTACTTGCAGTTTGTTATCCTGTACATGCTTGACATGCTGAAGTTCAGCAGCCAGGTGTTGGGTGTCACAGATGCCGCGTGCTCTCTGAAACAAAGATTTCACTACAGTAGCCAACCGTCTATGACGGTGGTGAGAATCACCATTGAGGTACCTATCTGTATGGGTTACTTTACGATACACAGTATGGCTCAAAGTATGGTCAGGATTTCTGATGATTAAAGTGTCCAAGAAATCTAACTTTTTATCTGCCTCCAACTCCATTGTGAACCGAATTTTAGGGTGTATGGAGTTAAGATGACCTATAAAGGCAGATACTTTATCAGGTGTTAAGATAGTGAAAGAGTTATCTACGTACCGTCAAACGTCAGGACAGGACTAAAATCAAAACCCTAAAATGTAATAAACGCGAATTAGATCCGAAAAAAGTGTCCATTTCAATGTAATGTATTTGTTAATGACAAATAAGTCTGAAATAAGAATGGTAGAAAATTCTTTTGCTTGACTTTGCCTTCTATTTTGCTTCCGTCGGTTTATATTGTTGGGCGGACCTCACGGCTGACTTCTGACGGCTTGACGTCTTCCAAATGTTGGTACTCCGCCGACATGTTAAGATAGTGTACCTTAGTTTAAAGGTCCCCTCCTGTGGGCAAGAAGTGTTTCTGGTGTTTTTTGTGGCTTTGTATAGGCTAGCCGTTTCGTTGATTCTAATATCTAATGGAAGGAGCCCCGCCAGGGTTAGAGCTGATGTTACGGAAACAGTGCGGTACGCTATGCAGATCTTTGAGCGAATCCCCTTTTTTTATTTATTTTTTATATATGAGAAGGAGGCAAACGAGCAGGCGGGTCACCTGATGGAGAGCAATCACCGCCGCCCATGGACACCCGCTAAACCAGAGGATTCGCAGATGCGTTGCCGACTTTTAAGAAAGGAATAGGGTTAAGGAAGGAATAGGAATTGTGAGGGGGGGGGGGGCCTCCGGAACCCTTACTGGCCGGACGAAACACAACAGCAACAAGTGCCATTATTTCACGCCGGATATTCGTGCGAGGGTGGTATTACCCTTTGCAATGTGTCTAGTTATTTTTGTCCATTTGTAATTCCGTTTAGGGGGCCCACACGCTAGAGGCGTACATCACTATTGGCTCTACTACCTTGACGTAGATGGTCCTTGTAATTTTACCATTTAAGCCCCAATTCACCTTGGCTGCGCATGCAAGTTGTTTGTAGTCTGCCGCCTATTAACAGACTGACGTCACAATATGTTGTTTAAATGTGAGTCAGTTGTTCAAGATAAGCAGTTCTCTCTTCTCCCAGCAGTTTCATCTCTTCCACTAACTTCAAGTCAACGCCGGCCATGACTAGTTTGAGTTCTTCGTACTTAAGCCTTCTCGTGAGCATCATTGCTTTGGTTAATATATGCTGCAAATATCAGCTTGTTCTTTTTCCCCCATTCAGTCACTGCCTCGAGTGTCGTGTTGACCTTCTGCTGTAGTGGTCGGATGTCTGTGCCGGAGATGACTAGGGCTACGTCGTCGGCGAATGCCTGGCTATTTAGGGAGTATTTACTCCTTCTTTTTTTAGGATTTTTAAAAGTGAGTCCGGGATGATATTCCAGAAGGTTGGGCCTCCGATAGATCATCCCGGGACACACGCTTTAGTGGTGTGTCTCTCGCTGGTTGCTCTCGCGTAATTTACCTATATTTTCCTATCTTCTATGTATGAGCCTACCATATCGTAGAGGTTTTTGGGACACTTCTTGGCTATAAGCTGTTGTTTTAAAGCCGGCAACCACGCGTTGTCGAAAGCGCCCTCTATTTCTAGGGATACCATTATTGCTATCATTTTCCCTTCGATTTCCGACCGCAGATGGCTTGTTAGGTCGTAGAGGGCGTCCTCGGTGCCGCGCTGTGGCATGAAGCCATGTTGCTGTTGGTTTAGGGTTGAAGAGTGGCTGCGTATGTTAGTCGATAACGTTTAAAAGGTGTCCTGCCGTTTTTTAAATTATTTTTCGTCAAATTTTACTTACAAAAAAACTAATCGCACTAGTTTCATTTCCCGATTGAATCTTTAGCAAAATTTTTCGCATTTTATTCACTTGGTTTAATAATCATTTAGCAACATTTTACTTTGTCAAGTTTTATTAAGTCAAATATTTACTAAGCAAGCATACGTTTTATTTTGAAAAATATTATATTAAACATTTTTTTTTGTTAAAATGGTCTCTTCACATACTCGACCTAAAGCGTAAGTTTGACAAATGATAATTTATCAGGAATACAAGAGTAAGTATACAACGAATCCCGGAAGCCCGGGAGGGGCTCGCTGCCGCGGCTGAGACTGCAGCAAGCCGAAGCTTCGGTGGCGAGCGAAAGCCATCTGCGGCGATAAGCTCACGTGAGATCGCCGGAGCCCCGCAGCACCGGAGCCGCGACAGAAACCAAAATTGTGAAATAGAATCTTTTAAAGCAGTGAATTTGGACTCTTGTAAATAGTATGCTATGGAATATTTTGGGGAGAGTATGCTATGCCAAACCAAACATTTTACGAAATAATACTTGATGAAATTAAACATTACCATGTAACTATTTGTTAAACAATAACTTGCCTAAAATAGTTTTGCTAACTGTAAAATTGCGATAAGTTGTTTTGACAAATGTTTTTTTGCAAAAAAAAAAATTGGGAAAAATAGTCTGCGGTATGATACTGTGGGAAACGTTGTTTGCCCATACATTAGTAATCTCGTTTGCCACGTCATCGTTTCTTATAGTATGTTTTAATAAAAAAAGAAAAAACTAACGAAGCATTTTTATAAAAATAATATTTATTTTTTTCTTTATAGCGATGTAACCGAGCTCAGGCTCACGGTGATTAATGATTCTTACGATGTGCCCCTCTAATACACTATCTAATCTCGTTGCATCTCTGATGCGTTGATTTTGGAAGTTTGGACGAGATCGTAAAAATGTGTCAGTGTGGCGATGTCCCGCGGCCGTGTATAGTGCGTTTCACCAAATAGTTCCTATGCCGTCTTGTTGGCATTCCTGTCTTATTCCTGTCGGTGTTGCCAACTTAGTGGATTTTCTACTAAAAATGGTGGTTTCGACTCCCTTTTTAGCGGCGAAATATTGGTTTTAGTGGCTTGTGGTATTTCTAGTGGATTTATAGAATTTCATTTTTAGTAGGCTGAATCACTCAACCACTTGATAACGTGAAAAAATATAACTAAGGGCAGTTTTAGTGGAAAATCCATTAAGTTAGTAACTCTGCAGGAATAATATAGGAGTGCCAACATGACGGCATAGGAACAATTTGATGGAACGCAGTTCAAGTTAGCGCGCGTGCGCAGGCCCGCCGCCGCCGCGCGCCCGCCCCGGGTCGCAGTGCTTCCCGCGTACTCAGTCCCACGCGCGCGTGCTGCTAGTCTGTATTCACATTTCCTGTTAGTTTTTCAAATTTCTTCGTTTCGCTATTCTTCGACTGCGATCGTGTTCGCCTAACGTTCATTCGCGTAGAAATCGACAAACGGTTCGACGTGATTTATTGGCTCTGCCCCCTTACTCTCGAAACCGATCGCTATTGGATCGGATCGGTAATGTGAATTTTCATATTTTTAAGTTACGACACCAGCGCTAATTTGGACTTATATTGGGTGAACTAAATGGCATTGAGTTTTGTATTTTTTTTCATTCAATATCCACGCAATTTGAATCCATATTAGCTCTGGTGTCGTAACTTAGGAGTACGAAAATTCACAAATCCGATCCAATAGCGATCGGTTTCAAGAGTAAGGGGGCAGGTCAGGTGGCATTCGGCGGGCCCGAGAGTTCCGTAGACTATTCTTTGCTACTATCGATGCTATGTATTCGAAAGCGCTGATAACAGTTTCGATGACAATTGCTGGTAAAATATACACTAACGTGTCATTTGATTGTAACACCGCTCGATAGTTCAGCTTTAAGATGAACGCTAGTGCCGTAATATGCGCCGCGCATGCGTGCGTGCGTGCGTGAGTGAGTGAGTGAGTGTGTGCCGCAGCGTCGGCGGCGCTGGCGCGCTACACGCCGAGCAAGACGGTGGCGTCGGCGTTCCAGCTCGGCGTCACGCGCCACCACGCGCCGCAGCCGCCGCAGCCGCCGCAGCCGCCGCAGCCGCCGCACGACCACGCGGGGCAAGGTGAGTTGACCACTTTATTTTTTTTCTCATTTTATTAAGAGGCCTATTACATCTCGACTGTGATTTTTGCGTAAACTGGCCAATTTTGGCGTTATGGATCGCAGAAACAAAAAAAACATTAACAATTATGACTTATTGAATAGTGTAGAATAGCTATTGGAATAGTGCGTAGCGGCCTCGGAATTTTTAGATATCATTGATTTTATATTGGAAAAAAATCTTATTCTAAACCAAAAAAACTTCTAAAATCGCTATAAGTTAACTGTGAATATCTCCTATCTACGATAATATTACCAAGCAAAATTTATACCAGAGTAATTGTTACTTCATGAGGAATAAAGATTTTATAATTTATTTATTATCCTATTTCGATAAAAACGATAAATACAACTGCATAATTACTACAAAATGCGAAAAAGGGCATTTTACGCAAAAATCACATTCAAGATGTAATAGGCCTCTTAAGTACTATACTGTAGTTGAAACACTTTTTGCTTGTGATACAGCATGCCATCAATGTGATTGCGCAAAACCGGAAATATGTTTGTTCAGAATCGAAAGTAAAATCGATTCCACTAATAAAAAGTAAAAGTCGGATATTTATAACAACTACATACTTATTATACATACATATAATCATGACTATGATTCCCGAAGGGTTAGTCAGAGACTAGGCAATGAGGACTGCAAAAGCAGACCTGCCTATTATTGACGTGACAACGTCTTAAATTAGGTTGCGGCTGGAAGTCACTTATGAAAAAGTGTAACGCTGGGTAACGTTACGATGAGTCACCGAACGAGAGAGAGGCCCGCCGAATGCCTTGCGTCTCTCTCCCACTCAACTATGATAAATTTGTGCAATTCTTATTTTCATTCAATTCCTTGTTCCTATTGTGCAATTTAATTATATTCATATCAATAAATATTCTACCGAGAAAAAGACGTTGTCACGTAAAATCTTCGCCCGTAAAACCGACTTTACAGGCAAACAATTTTTTATATGTTTTTTATCAGTGCACATATTTTTTTATATCATGCAGTAACGTTAATAGACATAATTTTTTTTATATGTTATTCATTATTTATTTAATTTGTCCGTCCCAATAAAAATAACTCGTGAATACCGAGCGAACGAAAGCTCACGTGTAACCTAGGTATCCTGTGGTATCGTAATGTGTCAGAGTTCAATTGCGTGATCCTGGTCGATTGACCATGCTTAACGGTATTTTTGTGGATATGTTTGATCAATTTCAGTTTCTATATTATGCACTTAAAAAAAATTCAATTCAATCTGTAGCTCTAAATTAAGTTACTCAATTTTAAAAAAAATTGTGCACAGATAAAAAAATCCTGTATACATTGTTACATTTGGGATTTTGTCCCTTTTAGGGAAAAGGAAGAAAATCCCAAACGCAAGCTTCAGTGGGTTGTTATCAAATAAAACCATAAAATGTTTTACAGCTAGGCAGTATATTGTAAAAGAACACACACTAAAATTTTGTCCAACAACAATAAAATAAAATTATAAATTTTATTTCACTCTTATTATTTAAACGAGGTGGTTAGTCACAATTTTTTCTTATATTATGTTAGGTACTCATCGTCTACGTTACTCCTTTTAATTTATTAAGCCGAAAATAACAAAAAAAAACTATCAGTCGAAATTGACCCTAGAGTCAATCTCAAATGAAAGTCCAACAAACTTTCTATTAATTTTGCCAACTATAATTTACTGTTTAAAGTACTCTAAACCTTATTACCAAGCTATATCACCAAGCGGGTCGGTGATAATTTTAATTTAAATAAATTTTATAATACTGTCCCTACTACTACCTAACCAGCCAGCTAATATTTCAGTGGTACGAGCTATGGTCGTGGGGGGTTGGGATAAAACCAGTACCGTTCGGAGTATGAAGTTGAAATTAAAATGAAATTACTCCGTCTATAAAAATATTAAATTAAATGTTTTAATCCGTTTAACCGTATCAAAACTATCACACGTTTAAAGCCAATACACTAGAGAACCGTGGGGTTACACCGATATAAAATTAATATTAAAGGGCGCCAGGATCTAAATGTAGACCCGAATCTGGAGACGATGTCACCATACAACTTCACACAGGTCGAACTCGCAGATCCTCAAATGTTTCACAACTTCCCCAACGCTGGGGGTCGTTGGATGTAAAAAGAAAATAATGATTAAGGTGTCGAAACCTTAATTTAAAAAATGTTACCAAATAAAAAACAAGTATCCCAGAGTACTGGGTAACAAAAACCGTCAACGCCTGCTCATCCGCTAGGCGGCGACAGCTCGACTGGCAGCAGGTGGCCGCTGGTGCCCCGAAGAAGCAGGTCTCGCGTCCAGGCTTAAGGGCCCAGCTCTAAATCCTGGCGGCGAGACGGGCCTCTCGAAGCATGCGCTGGGAGATCTTATCTTTGCGCGTGGCTGCCAGCGACCGGAACTTCGTTTCGGGCACGGATCCCTGCGATCAATTAAATTTCGGTAGATTACAACACGCTCCCAACAACAAACCTGTTACTTCCCTAATATCAATTCACAAGCAACGCGTACCTCTTTAAAATGACTCTCGTCACATCACACCACACTCACGCCAGAGAATGAAATCATTTCGGCCTCGTAATTCTGTAACTACAATTCGCCGGAAGTGTCACAGATCGAAGGCCAGCTTATGAAATCTACTCCCAAAGTGGGGTCATCTATAACAACGCAGTTCCTTTAGAATTTTCCTTCAAACTATCAAAACGTCAAATATGACGTTTTCATCTCTCGTTCTGACACTGAGAGAATCTGCCAATAAGAAACTACTTGAACTAGAGACAAGTTAACGTTTAGCAATCTGAATTTCGTCCTTTTTTAAATTTGGAAATCAATTCCACTCGAGTTAATACCCTGTCTAAATATTAGGGAGTATTAGTTTCCTCTCTGGTAACCCCTACGGGCAGAGACAATATCCATATAAAAAATATTTCTCCCGTTCGAATGTTGTAGATAAAAGTCCTTATAGAAAAAATAGTTCTATTTCCGGATTTGCTTGAATTAAATTTAATTACTTAAAGTAATTATTATACATATTAATTTATTATGTAATTTATTATTGGAACGGTTTCGGCTATTTTTTTAAATTGAATCTTTTATGTGAAATTAAAAGCTGACAGCCACTTCGCCCCGCTACCGCTAGGCGTCGCTACGGTAGCTGTCATTTTGTCTATGGTGTTATGTCAAATACAAAACGTAAACAAACTTATTTTCTCCAAATCTAATGCAAAGTCTTGCTAAAACTGATTTAGAAATGTGTATTGATTGAAAATGCAAGAAAAGTGTGTCTTGTAATGTGTCAGCCAAGGCTTCATGTCTTTAATGTGAAGAAAAATGGATTTAATTCAAACAAGCTACAATGACTAATGTTTTTGGACATCTGATGATTTATCTACAATGATTTCAGGTAACTATTATTCAATTATTGCGAACCCCTTTTGTAGATTAGTAAAGGCAGACAGGGCCCTGTATTTACAACGTAACAACATATAACCACGGTTATCATCTCCGAGGGGTTAGTCAGAGCCTAGGCGATGAGGGCTGCAAGAGCATTCCACGGCACACCGAATAGCGAGTGCACATTTAGACGGCGGCGCGCCCATCGCCGCTCTATGCTGTTGGATATATGTGCAGTCTTTAATTTTATTTATTTATTTAAAGTAAAGGTGCACTTGCTGACTTACAGTTAAGTGCAGACCAAAACGCCAGCAAGCTAATTACAAACATACCCAGGTCAAGTTTAAAATTGGAATCCATCACCGAAATATAATCAAATAAGTAAACATGTTATAATTAAGAAAATAATAAATAAAAAAGTTTAATAGTTCAAATGTCAAAAAGTTAAAATACAATGTCACAATACAACAATAGCTATATCAGTAATAACACAAGGAGTCGAGCACATTCCAAATTAAACTAATTGTTGAAATATAAAACAATGTCAAAATATAATTTAAAAAAAAATGTAAATGTAATAATCTCACAATAATGTCACAATACAATAATTACACAAAAAATCAAAATAAATTAAAATAAGGTCAAATATTAAATATCACTATCAAAAAGGTATAATTTTAGACATACTACAAATGATTGAGCTTTCCTAAATAACTGTCTAAGATGGTCGGGAAAGATGTCGATATCATAGTCATGAGCGATCATATCCCCAATGAAGCGTAATGCACGAATAGTAGGTGCGTGCGCCGCAAACGTGGTGCGCGTCTGAGGCCACCGAGGAAGGCGGGGCCGCCGCCGCGGCGCAACCGTCCCCTCATCATCCTGCCCTAACCGTTTAGGAGCAAGTAATCGCACCTTATCTTATTCATGTGTGCTATCTATTCTGTGGTGAATAATTGACAGATAGTGCATGATGATCTGCATTACTCTTCTGAGTTTGAGGGTCTCCAACTCGACCATACCAGCTACAAATGAAGATGGATATAGGTAAGGATAGTATCCATACCTTTTCTTGTAAAACCAGCGTGCAAATTTTCGTTGTACTCTTTCTAACATAAGAATATATTTGTCTTCGTAAGGATCCCAAATTATTGCACCATACTCAAGTTTACTTCGTATATAGGCATTGTTAAGTACCATTGCAACACTCAAGTTGTCGAACTGCGCTAAAGTGCGTATAATAAAGCCCAGCATTTTGTTAGCCTTTTTACATGGTCGTCACATAGTTGTGAAAGTCAAGTTTTAAGTCCAATTGTAATCCTAAGTCCCGTATGTCACTAACCCATTCGAGAGGAGCGTCAGATAAATTATAAACTATGTTAAGTGGGCAGCGTTTACGCGTGAAAGTAATTATTTTACATTTACTGCTATTAAATGGAAGACGGTTTGTACTACTCCAGTCCCTCACCGTATCCCTTTGTAAAGCATCGCAATCTGATGGATCATCAACACCTAGGCTCAATTTAAGGTCATCGGCAAAGAGCAAACACTTAAAGATACTAATGCTTTTGGGTAGGTCGTCGATGAAGATCAGGAAAAGCAATGGACCCAAGGTACTTCCCTGGCTCACTCCGGATCTCGTGTAGTAGTCTTTTGTGGCAAATCCCCCAACTCTAACAAATTGACGACGATTACGAATGTAATTTGAAAAAAGCTCGAGCAGCTCTGGTGAAAATCCCAATACCGCCAACTTACGTAGTAGGATATCATTATCAACCAGGTCGAAAGCTTTTTTAAAGTCAAAGTAAGCGGTATCCACCTGCCGACCAGCATCCTACTCAGAATAAATGTAGTCAATATGAGTCACAAGATTTGTAGTAGTTGATCGAGCGTTTCTAAAACCATGTTGGCTATCATGTAGAAGATTTCTGACTTTTTCATTAAATTCGCGAACACAACACTGTCTCAAATATCCTTGCAAAGACCGGTAGCACCGCAATGGGCTTAAAAGCTGAAACGTCATTGCTAGCGTCACCTTTAGGAACCGGAGTGACCCTAGATACTTTCCAAAACTCCAGATACCTTGAGTGGGCCAGCGACAGATTAAAGAGATACATGAGAGGGAGAAGATATTAGTTTTAGTACGTAAATCTCGGACATTTTGATAACAAATTACTAGTTTTCGTACTTTTATCTGCTGTGTTTTTGGCACGAAAGTTCTGTTGCCATGGTTTTACGCAGATATCTTCGTGATTTTGTCAAGCATATCAGTTTCGAAGGTATTGAACTGATCAGTTAGTAGTCTGCAAATATTCGCGGTTGAACGTGCCTCGAAGTCTTCCTGCATTACAGATGCCACGGCGCTGTATTGTGGACTATTAGACTCATATTGCTTGACTGCTTCCGCATAACACTTTCGGGTACGGACCGTGATATTATTGACAGCGGTGTGCATCGATACATCCGGGCAGTCATTGACAATACTCATATCATGGCGCAAGTGCTGGCGTACAGATGTATGCGAGTTATCGGTCTTTGGTACTTTGCTGTAACATTCAAAACACGTCCACGACTTCTTATACTCCGATGACAGCGTTTTAAATATCTCAGCCGTAAAAATTATGTGTTCCTTCCTAGCACGGCCCCCCGAGCTAGGCACGTAAAACTAATGCTATTGCTTCAGATGCTCAATGTACTTCTAGAATTTATCAACAGAATTCAATGTACCTCAGCCGTTTTGACAGAAATTACAATAAAATGCCTGATCTTCCCAGCTGGGCCCTCGGCTGTATAACCTGAGGTACATTGGAAAAACATAAAAATGGTATACTTTTTTATTCGTATTCACTTTGGTTACAGAGGGCCCCGCTAGGATGACAAAACTTTAAAGCTGAATATCTTCTGTTCTAATTAGAATTTCTGGAATTTAATACATAAATCGGGAGGTACATTGGAGGTACATTAGAACAGTATATTTTTTATGTATTTCGAGCGTTATACAGCCGAGGGCCCAGCTGGGAAGATCAGGCATTTTATCGTAATTTCTGTCAAAACGGTTGAGGTACATTGAATTCTGTTGATAAATTCTAGAGGTACATTGAGCATCTGAAGCATTAGCTTTAGTTTTACGTGCCTAGCTCGGGGGGCCGTGCTAGGAAGGAACACATGTAAAAATTTGCACATAAAATACCATAAAACTGCTTACAATTAGCGCACCTCAAATAAGCGCAATCTTCCGTCACAACACCGCGACACCCTGCACAGCTGGCTCCGCGTGACGTCATAGCAAACGAACGCAGACACAGAATAGTATGCACCGCTCGCACAACACCGATGCACCGCTCACACAGCACGGGTGCAACGTCAGCGCGAGCTGGCGCTGGTCAAGAACGTAACGGTCGAATAAAATTTTTCAAAATGTTTTAACTTATTACTCGGCTACTGCAGCACGGAATGGAAAACCGATTTTACCACTAGACAGCTGGGTTCACGAGCTAAACGAATATTACACACACGACACTGCTATTTTGTTTTTACATCAATATCGATTTTTACGAAGCAACAAACACAGTTACAGTTTACCAATGAGAAATTTTAGGCGAACGTTAGTCGCTTTTTACGACAGGCAAGAAGGGGGGGAACAGAGAGAGAGAGAGTGACAGAGAAATAAAAAAATGAAGAGTGAAAGTAGTACTAACCATCACATTTGAACTATATTATTTTTAATGTTGAAAAATCACTTTACCATAATAAAATATAATATTATTAGTTCAAGTCACAGAACACTGCCGAGTTCGGCGTCGTCAGTCGTCGCCAATCTTCATCGCTGTGTTTTTCCATACGGTTGCAGAGAACGGCACGCACGCGGAAGCGGGCGCGGAGGCGGGAGCGAGCGCGGGCGCTGAGGCGGCGGCGGGTGCGGGCGCGGAGGCGGGCGCGGGCGACGCGCGGCCGTGCGGCGCCGACGCGCGCTCCTGGAGCGACGCGCGCTCGCTGGCCACGGACCTGCTGTTCTAGTGAGTGCTGGGGACCTGCTGTTCTAGTGAGTGCTGGGGACCTGCTGTTCTAGTGAGTGCTGGGGACCTGCTGTTCTAGTGAGTGCTGGGGACCTGCTGTTCTAGTGAGTGCTGGGGACCTGCTGTTCTAGTGAGTGCTGGGGACCTGCTGTTCTAGTGAGTGCTGGGGACCTGCTGTTCTAGTGAGTGCTGGGGACCTGCTGTTCTAGTGAGTGCTGGGGACCTGCTGTTCTAGTGAGTGCTGGGGACCTGCTGTTCTGGTGAGTGCTGGGGACCTGCTGTTCTAGTGAGTGCTGGGGACCTGCTGTTCTAGTGAGTGCTGGGGACCTGCTGTTCTAGTGAGTGCTGGGGACCTGCTGTTCTAGTGAGTGCTGGGGACCTGCTGTTCTAGTGAGTGCTGGGGACCTGCTGTTCTAGTGAGTGCTGGGGACCTGCTGTTCTAGTGAGTGCTGGGGACCTGCTGTTCTAGTGAGTGCTGGGGACCTGCTGTTCTAGTGAGTGCTGGGGACCTGCTGTTCTAGTGAGTGCTGGGGACCTGCTGTTCTAGTGAGTGCTGGGGACCTGCTGTTCTAGTGAGTGCTGGGGACCTGCTGTTCTAGTGAGTGCTGGGGACCTGCTGTTCTAGTGAGTGCTGGGGACCTGCTGTTCTAGTGAGTGCTGGGGAACTGCTGTTCTAGTGAGTGCTGGGGACCTGCTGTTCTAATGAGTGCTGGGGACCTGCTGTTCTAGTGAGTGCTGGGGACCTGCTGTTCTAGTGAGTGCTGGGGACCTGCTGTTCTAATGAGTGCTGGGGACCTGCTGTTCTAGTGAGTGCTGGGGACCTGCTGTTCTAGTGAGTGCTGGGGACCTGCTGTTCTAGTGAGTGCTGGGGACCTGCTGTTCTAGTGAGTGCTAAGGACCTGCTGTTCTAGTGAGTGCTGGGGACCTGCTGTTCTAGTGAGTGCTGGGGACCTGCTGTTCTAGTGAGTGCTGGGGACCTGCTGTTCTAGTGAGTGCTGGGGACCTGCTGTTCTAGTGAGTGCTGGGGACCTGCTGTTCTAGTGAGTGCTGGGGACCTGCTGTTCTAGTGAGTGCTGGGGACCTGCTGTTCTAGTGAGTGCTGGGGACCTGCTGTTCTAGTGAGTGCTGGGGACCTGCTGTTCTAGTGAGTGCTGGGGACCTGCTGTTCTAGTGAGTGCTGGGGACCTGCTGTTCTAGTGAGTGCTGGGGACCTGCTGTTCTAGTGAGTGCTGGGGACCTGCTGTTCTAGTGAGTGCTGGGGACCTGCTGTTCTAGTGAGTGCTGGGGACCTGCTGTTCTAGTGAGTGCTGGGGACCTGCTGTTCTAGTGAGTGCTGGGGACCTGCTGTTCTAGTGAGTGCTGGGGACCTGCTGTTCTAGTGAGTGCTGGGGAACTGCTGTTCTAGTGAGTGCTGGGGACCTGCTGTTCTAATGAGTGCTGGGGACCTGCTGTTCTAGTGAGTGCTGGGGACCTGCTGTTCTAGTGAGTGCTGGGGACCTGCTGTTCTAGTGAGTGCTGGGGACCTGCTGTTCTAGTGAGTGCTAAGGACCTGCTGTTCTAGTGAGTGCTGGGGACCTGCTGTTCTAGTGAGTGCTGGGGACCTGCTGTTCTAGTGAGTGCTGGGGACCTGCTGTTCTAGTGAGTGCTGGGGACCTGCTGTTCTAGTGAGTGCTGGGGACCTGCTGTTCTAGTGAGTGCTGGGGACCTGCTGTTCTAGTGAGTGCTGGGGAACTGCTGTTCTAGTGAGTGCTGGGGACCTGCTGTTCTAATGAGTGCTGGGGACCTGCTGTTCTAGTGAGTGCTGGGGACCTGCTGTTCTAGTGAGTGCTGGGGACCTGCTGTTCTAGTGAGTGCTGGGGACCTGCTGTTCTAGTGAGTGCTGGGCTGTTCTAGTGAGTGCTGGGGACCTGCTGTTCTAGTGAGTGCTGGGGACCTGCTGTTCTAGTGAGTGCTGGGGACCTGCTGTTCTAGTGAGTGCTGGGGACCTGCTGTTCTAGTGAGTGCTGGGGAACTGCTGTTCTAGTGAGTGCTGGGGAACTGCTGTTCTAGTGAGTGCTGGGGACCTGCTGTTCTAATGAGTGCTGGGGACCTGCTGTTCTAGTGAGTGCTGGGCTGTTCTAGTGAGTGTTGGGGACCTGCTGTTCTTGTGAGTGCTGGGGACCTGCTGTTCTAGTGAGTGCTGGGGACCTGCTGTTCTAGTGAGTGCTGGGGACCTGCTGTTCTAGTGAGTGCTGGGGACCTGCTGTTCTAGTGAGTGCTGGGGACCTGGCTGTTCTAGTGAGTGCTGGGGACCTGCTGTTCTAGTGAGTGCTGGGGACCTGCTGTTCTAGTGAGTGCTGGGGACCTGCTGTTCTAGTGAGTGCTGGGGACCTGCTGTTCTAGTGAGTGCTGGGGACCTGCTGTTCTAGTGAGTGCTGGGGACCTGCTGTTCTAGTGAGTGCTGGGGACCTGCTGTTCTAGTGAGTGCTGGGGACCTGCTGTTCTAGTGAGTGCTGGGGACCTGCTGTTCTAGTGAGTGCTGGGGACCTGCTGTTCTAGTGAGTGCTGGGGACCTGCTGTTCTAGTGAGTGCTGGGGACCTGCTGTTCTAGTGAGTGCTGGGGACCTGCTGTTCTAGTGAGTGCTGTGGACCTGCTGTTCTAGTGAGTGCTGGGGACCTGCTGTTCTAGTGAGTGCTGGGGACCTGCTGTTCTAGTGAGTGCTGGGGAACTGCTGTTCTAGTGAGTGCTGGGGACCTGCTGTTCTAATGAGTGCTGGGGACCTGCTGTTCTAGTGAGTGCTGGGGACCTGCTGTTCTAGTGAGTGCTGGGGACCTGCTGTTCTAGTGAGTGCTGGGGACCTGCTGTTCTAGTGAGTGCTAAGGACCTGCTGTTCTAGTGAGTGCTGGGGACCTGCTGTTCTAGTGAGTGCTGGGGACCTGCTGTTCTAGTGAGTGCTGGGGACCTGCTGTTCTAGTGAGTGCTGGGGACCTGCTGTTCTAGTGAGTGCTGGGGACCTGCTGTTCTAGTGAGTGCTGGGGACCTGCTGTTCTAGTGAGTGCTGGGGACCTGCTGTTCTAGTGAGTGCTGGGGACCTGCTGTTCTAGTGAGTGCTGGGGACCTGCTGTTCTAGTGAGTGCTGGGGACCTGCTGTTCTAGTGAGTGCTGGGGACCTGCTGTTCTAGTGAGTGCTGGGGACCTGCTGTTCTAGTGAGTGCTGGGGACCTGCTGTTCTAGTGAGTGCTGGGGACCTGCTGTTCTAGTGAGTGCTGGGGACCTGCTGTTCTAGTGAGTGCTGGGGAACTGCTGTTCTAGTGAGTGCTGGGGACCTGCTGTTCTAATGAGTGCTGGGGACCTGCTGTTCTAGTGAGTGCTGGGGACCTGCTGTTCTAGTGAGTGCTGGGGACCTGCTGTTCTAGTGAGTGCTGGGGACCTGCTGTTCTAGTGAGTGCTAAGGACCTGCTGTTCTAGTGAGTGCTGGGGACCTGCTGTTCTAGTGAGTGCTGGGGACCTGCTGTTCTAGTGAGTGCTGGGGACCTGCTGTTCTAGTGAGTGCTGGGGACCTGCTGTTCTAGTGAGTGCTGGGGACCTGCTGTTCTAGTGAGTGCTGGGGACCTGCTGTTCTAGTGAGTGCTGGGGAACTGCTGTTCTAGTGAGTGCTGGGGACCTGCTGTTCTAATGAGTGCTGGGGACCTGCTGTTCTAGTGAGTGCTGGGGACCTGCTGTTCTAGTGAGTGCTGGGGACCTGCTGTTCTAGTGAGTGCTGGGGACCTGCTGTTCTAGTGAGTGCTGGGGACCTGCTGTTCTAGTGAGTGCTGGGCTGTTCTAGTGAGTGCTGGGGACCTGCTGTTCTAGTGAGTGCTGGGGACCTGCTGTTCTAGTGAGTGCTGGGGACCTGCTGTTCTAGTGAGTGCTGGGGACCTGCTGTTCTAGTGAGTGCTGGGGAACTGCTGTTCTAGTGAGTGCTGGGGACCTGCTGTTCTAATGAGTGCTGGGGACCTGCTGTTCTAGTGAGTGCTGGGCTGTTCTAGTGAGTGTTGGGGACCTGCTGTTCTTGTGAGTGCTGGGGACCTGCTGTTCTAGTGAGTGCTGGGGACCTGCTGTTCTAGTGAGTGCTGGGGACCTGCTGTTCTAGTGAGTGCTGGGGACCTGCTGTTCTAGTGAGTGCTGGGGACCTGCTGTTCTAGTGAGTGCTGGGGAACTGCTGTTCTAGTGAGTGCTGGGGACCTGCTGTTCTAATGAGTGCTGGGGACCTGCTGTTCTAGTGAGTGCTGGGCTGTTCTAGTGAGTGTTGGGGACCTGCTGTTCTTGTGAGTGCTGGGGACCTGCTGTTCTAGTGAGTGCTGGGGACCTGCTGTTCTAGTGAGTGCTGGGGACCTGCTGTTCTAGTGAGTGCTGGGGACCTGCTGTTCTAGTGAGTGCTGGGGACCTGCTGTTCTAGTGAGTGCTGGGGACCTGCTGTTCTAGTGAGTGCTGGGGACCTGCTGTTCTAGTGAGTGCTGGGGACCTGCTGTTCTAGTGAGTGCTGGGGACCTGCTGTTCTAGTGAGTGCTGGGGACCTGCTGTTCTAGTGAGTGCTGGGGACCTGCTGTTCTAGTGAGTGCTGGGGACCTGCTGTTCTAATGAGTGCTGGGGACCTGCTGTTCTAGTGAGTGCTGGGGACCTGCTGTTCTAGTGAGTGCTGGGGACCTGCTGTTCTAGTGAGTGCTGGGCTGTTCTAGTGAGTGCTGGGGACCTGCTGTTCTAGTGAGTGCTGGGGACCTGCTGTTCTAGTGAATGCTGGGGACCTGCTGTTCTAGTGTGCACTGGTGAGTGCCGACACTCGCCTCACTCTTGCTTGAAGCCTGTTTTTACTTAAAACGAAACACGGTTTCCTGGTCACATAGCGGGAGGTTTGCTCCTATTGAACGCACAGATACTTGTCGGCCGTGTGGCCGTGCCCGAATGTCTCGATTTTGGAAACACAATTTTTTTAACATTCCTTTTTTGTCCGAAGTCACGTCCGGCGGCACTCGAGCGCCCCCAGTGCCGCTTCCTTTTATTTACGTTTTATTTAACCGTGTCGCATAGAGGTTCAAGAATAATAACTCTTTCCTTGGATCACGTAAAAGGCGACTAACAGACTAAAGACTGCACATACATCCAACCGCATAAAATGGCGATGGGCTCACCACCTGTCTAGCTGAGCACATGTGCAGTCGCTATTTGATGATAAGTGGACTATGGCATAGGCCTGCTTTTGCGGTCCTCATTGCCTAGTCTTTGACTTACCCTTCGGGGATAATAGTCGTGATTACATAATGTACGTACTTTTATTTGTGTATGTATGTTAGAATCGGAAGATAGAAATGTTATGTCATTCCGATATACAGTTGTGGTCATATAGGTAATTAGGAACGGGTAGTATTCAATTCAATGTTATGAAATCTAGTTCAAACAACTTTGCACTGATTTTTTATCAATTACTTTTAATTACATAAAATTTACTATCATGACTAAAAATCCAACTCAGAATATTTTATACAAATCAAATCAACTTTTATCGAGACAATAAACAAACAAGACAGGTTTTTGTAATGTACTATCAACAAAACCGATGCAGTACCATTTTCAAAAAATTTTGCTTGCACAAGATGACCATAGTTCGTTCCGCCCTTTGTTAAACATTGACCAATGACGACAAACCGTTTTTTTAAGAAAGAAAGTGTTGGCATACCCTTTTCCGCCTTTTGTTTTCATTGATTAGCGACAAACAAAACGTCCCTTTTTAACATCTTGACTGTCATCACAATTTTATGATTTTTGAGTTAATAGAGGGATGTTGTAGCAAAAGTTTAAAAAGGATGTTGAGACAGGACAAATGCAAATGAAAATAGCCCTTAAGGTGGTATACGGCAGATTTTGTTGATAGTACTTACTGGCCGCTGGATAAATAATTAGGAACGCAATATAAAAAATATTAAATAATAACAAACGCAGCTTCATCTTAACCGAATGTTCAAATATTTGTAAAAATATTTCTTTTGGATCTCAGAGGTGAAAACTTCTAAGATTTGATGAAGCAATGTTGACTAAAAACATAAGCATCAAGCACTGACAAATTTCGACGGTTGAAAGCCAGACCTCGGTAGCCAAGTGGTAAAGGAATGCGGAAGGTGCGTGGTTCGATTCCCGCTTGAGGTTGTTGCCTTTTTTCAGTGTTTAAAATTTTATTTATGTATATTTAAGCGTTAATTAAACGCTAAAATATAAAACATTATTAAAAAATATTTTTTTCGTGTTATACTTCGGGAGTGTTTTTGCACCATTTTTTCAAGTCTACAATTACAAGTTGTTTAATATTTGTAATGTCGAGTTTGAAGGTCGCTGCCAATACAGCAGAGATTGTGATTTAGATGGGAGGTAGGCTCGTCGGGGCGCGGCGCGGGACCCGCCCACTCGCGCTCGGGCTCCGAATAGGCACGAGCTGATTGTCACTCACATTTTTTTTCTCTTAAATAATGGCTTCGTGTCAAGTTTTTAATAGTAATTATTATTTTCTTTACGGATGATAATGAGTGATAATGAACGTTTAATGGTAAATGAGTTTCCCCCAAACCCCTCGAGACTCAATAAAGCTGTGGGACTTTATTGAGGGCTCACACGGACTTCTTGAGAGAATTTGAAAAGTGATGTTGCACTGTTGTTTTATTTGCCAACACTCATGCACGTTCACGAACATTTAACAGTAAATAATCCACCATTATTTCACATTAATATTCGACAAAACACAAATAGTAGATAATAAAACAAAACTGCAGACATGACGCTTCACTTTCCCGCCAAGAAGTCCGTCACTCCCATTGGCGATGCGCGCAGATTGTTGGCTTGTGCGCGGCCGCCGGGGGACTGGCTGCGGCTGCCGGTGCCCCATTGGCGGGCGATCACGCCAGAGGCGAACGGAGCGCGCTGATTGGTCGTGCTCTTGACGTCGCGTTCTAACGCGTACAATATTTAACATAATTTATTACAAAACATGGGAAAACGTTGCGATTTTTTCGTCAAGAAAAGTTATAATTGCACTTTATGAACCCAATTGATCTTACAAA
The DNA here is from genome assembly GCA_963921215.1 of Scoparia ambigualis. Classification (NCBI taxonomy): domain Eukaryota; kingdom Metazoa; phylum Arthropoda; class Insecta; order Lepidoptera; family Crambidae; genus Scoparia; species Scoparia ambigualis. The sequence continues at coordinate 44,917,779 of OY992503.1, read as the reverse complement.
AAGATAGCTGATCATATAATATGTTCAATAACTAAAGCTTTTAACGCGGTCAGTCATTAAGAAATTTCACACTACAATTATTTAGGAAAACGACATCTCGAGAGGATTCTGTGATTGTTCGAGCAGCAAAGGCCTCTAAGGCTCGAAACGATAAGAAGGGAAGTTTTTGGCAGCAGGCAAGGAGCATTCGCAAGTGCAATTCGCAGACGATTAAATGATGTCAAATTCGCACGGAACGTACCGCTCGTCAACAGGCAGCACCGACGAGCGAGACTGCATGGTTTATTCGCAAATTGTCAGATTCGCAAATTGTCAAGTCTTCCGAATTTCTAGTTCTTTAGTTTTAATAATAATTAAAGTCAACTAATTAATAGGTAGAAAATATGCCTATTAATTAGTTTACTTTAATTATTTCTAAAACTAAAGAACTAGAAATTCTGAAGACTTGACAATTTGCGAATAAACCGACTGGATTTGACTGCTGGACGGAAAATCAATAGAAAAATGTGTTATTTTCTGATGAGTTAAAAATAAATAGACTGATTTCTTTTTTTATAAAAGAAAGAGGCTAACGAGCAGGCGGGTCACCTGATGGAAAGTAATCACCGCCGCCCATGGACACCCGCAAAACCAGAGGAATCGCAGGCGCGTTGCCGGCCTTTAAGGGAGGAATAGGCTCGTTTTTTGAAGATCCCTAAGTTGTAACGGTCCGGAAGTACCGCCGCCGAGAGCTGGTTCTACAACACTGTACTTCGAGGCAAGAAATTTCGTGAAAAACGCACAGTACTCGACCGCCATTCATCAAGGTGATGTGGATGGAATGACAGTCGATTGCGTGTAGTGCGATGAAAGAAATCAGCGGCAGGGGGCACTCGCTATGATATATACGGTATAATATACAGAGAGACGCAACGTCTCTCCATAGAGCCAGTGGATCGAGCCGACCTGAAATAACCACGTCGTCGACAATTCGAGCAGCTCTTAGTTGAACGGGTCGAAAGGAAGGAGTTGGTATTGGGGTGCTCCAGCCCAGAGATGGGAGCAGTATTCCATATGCGGCCTGACCTGTGCTTTATACAGTTGCAAGCGGTGGGCCGGCGTCAAATACTGACCCGCTCTATTAAGCACACCCAGCTTTTTCTGATGGTAAACTGAACGTGCGACGTCCTGCAAAGCTAGCGTTGAATGATAAATACACCACAAAACAAGTAAGCATGGAGGATGAAACATTAAAGTTTGGGTTTTGAAGATGTTTCTCTGATTATGGTGCGGGCCCCGAGAAAAAAATAGAAGGTAATCTAGATCAATTTAAGAAGAACATTTTGGAAGAAACAATGCTGCCTTACGCTAAGGTGACGTTACCAGTGACCTGGATATATTTAACATGATAATGACCCAAACACACTGCACAATCTGTTAAAAAATTTCTAAGGGAGCAATCAGTTTCGATGCTAGACTGGCCTGCAAATAGCCCACATCTCAATACCATTAACCCCTGAAGGACGGCATGGCATTAATCATTAATACATGCCATATTTACATTTAAAAAAATACCTACCCGTCCCTCAAAAGTTAAACATTTGTGGCGTAAAATGAAGAGGAGCGTATCCGCTAAAAGAACAAGTCATCTAAACGAGCTTTACGATGCGCTTGCGGAATCGTGGAACGCCATTTCTATTGAAACTCGCTAAACTGTAATAGCCTCGATGCCTCGTCGATGCAGTGCGGTAATTGCAAACAACGGTTATCTACCAAATAGAAATTTTTATTTGATAAACTAACGGTGATAGCTCCTACATTTATGTTATTTAATTCATTAAATTTAATAATATTACTTTCAGTTTGTGTTTTTAATTATTTGTCCAGTGATTAAACGTATAACATGAGTTATCGATATCGATCTTTTTATTACACAAAAATAATTTAAAATGTCATAGGGTTTAGTGAGTCAGGTAAGCGAGTACGTTAGTGACATGAGTAGGGCATTAAAAATAGATTATTAAATTATTTATTGTCATACATTTCATACATTGTTTTCGGTACGAGCCGTTTTTAGTTGTATGAACACAACTGTATGGCCGTGTTCCGGCATGCGGCAGGCGGTAGGGCCAGTCGGGCGCCGCGGAAAACGAACGATCATTTCTGTGACTTTTGTGCACCGAACGATTACTACTAAACGGTCTTATAATCCGTATAAAACATACTATTGTGTTTACGGGTGTCTAAATAAAATAAAGAACGATCAATCTGATTTATTTTAATAGATAAGTACTTAAATATATTCATGAGTGGAAACCCTGCGCTCCTGACGTCAAATCGAATATTTATTTATTTATAACAATAAAACTTAAAACTATCATTACAGGTGAACGCTCGGGTCACACGATAACTTTCAATTTCGCGTGAAAGTCGTAAGAGTAGACAATTTTTTATACATAAACTTGACTTTAGTTAGAGAGTGAACCTTCTGTACAGTAGTACAATACTTAGTTATTCTGTGGTTCCGATTCCGAAATAAAGTTTTAAAAGTGTAATTAGAGGCGTCGCGGCGGCGGCCATCGCGCTCGGGCTGGCTCGGTTGGTGACAGCACTTGTGTTGAATCGGCCCAGCCGTATCGTCTGTTACTATCTGTTGCATATTATGCGTTTCGCTAATGAGATTATTTTTCCAGGTTAATTTCCATCGAAGTCGCCGTGCGGACGCTTCCACGCCTAGCCATACTTCCGAGACGTGAAATGGAACTAAATTCGATTGTATCGAATCGAATTACTATATTTTGATATGCGACTTACATAATAATGCGATCTACTGTTTATTCCAATTGCCGTATTAGTGAATTGCGAAGCCTTCAGATGCATTCCTCTCGCCGAGCATTAGGCCGGTGCGTGACAGCGCGGGCGCGTTAGTCCGCCCTGGCGTCGCGCACGCACTTAGCGCAGCGCGACGCACCGGTGGCCACATCGCCCAATCGGCATCAGTGTGATAGTCAGACTTTCCAATTATATAGGATAACATTTAATGTAAAACTATTTTAATAATATATACACGTGCGCTTTATATTATTGTAATAACTTGAAATCGATGTTTTATATGAAATTGACGACACACGAGCGTCGGAACGAGATGTACTTAATAAATGATGTAACATAATAAACCCGTGGAGGGCCGCGGCGCTGAGGCATCGGTGCTACGGGTAACGCTATGAAGTTAGGAGCTATCGGTAGTGTTGTGCCTCGTTTGTCGGTACGCTATTGATACAATGGATACTATTGCTGTTCCCGACAGGTATTGGGTGGTTATTATTAGGTGGTTATACATAATATTATGTAATTTGAACAATAATTATGTATGTATTTTATTATTCCTGTGACTTATCGACCTCTGACAATTACGTCAACATATCGGGACAACGTGCCGTTATATTACCCGTCTCGGGCGGAAATAGTATCGATAGCGAAGCGTCAGTCGATGTTCAATACTACCGATACTGTCTATGGACTGGTATGAAGTAATATTGTATTCAATAGTATTAACACATTGAGTAGTATCGATCCTCAGGAGCAGCGGCACCGCCAAAGCTCGACTGACTAGCTTGTAATGTTTAACATTTTTGTGAGGGGTTCCCGCAACCGCCGCCGCGGACTAACCCTCATTCCTGAGCAACGGATCATTCCTATTTATTGATGTCGAATGACTCACTCCGACAGATCCGGTTTGGATATTTAGATATGCTCGATATAAGCTAAGCTACCTGCATATGTTTTGATTTCATTCCTTTATAAACATCTACATAGTTACGAGACGAGTCGGCCAGGTGCGGCGACATGTAAAATGACAATTTTGTATAGACTTACGAATGATATACGAAAGATATTTTAGAAATTGGACAAATAGAGGAAACGCCTCGCCAATATATTTAAGCTCAATGTAGTCCAAAAAATGTTAGATTTAAGCGACGCGCGTGTGCCGCCGCGGAACACTTGCCAATGCCTAGATATATTATACTTACCTATGCATATTATCGTTTAGTGTAGATTATGATTATTGTTATTCCGCTAGTTATTTTGGTAGATTTGTATCGTTTATTGCGAGTAACCGACGCGCGAGTCTGTGGCCTTTCGTCCTTCATGCCTCGGTGAAGTATTCAGCCGCAGACTGGCGGATAATGTGCGACGCGTGATGTGCACGCTGTTTTGGTACAAAATGGCGCGAGCTTAGTCATCGCGCTGCGTTATTATATGATTTAATACTGTATACTACATGTACTAATGCTGATTTGGCAATAAAAGCATGATATATACAAATGACTCTGCCGTTTTTCTAAAAAACCCTAAATCGATTATTTTCATAGTAAAGGGCGCCACACACGATCAGTTCGCCGGCAGGTATCGGTCTGTCAGTTAGTAGTACTGCGCACGGCCGGCTAGTAGACCCTTAACACCGACACGGACGCCTTACTGTTTGCTCTGTGCACACGTTGTGGTGTTGTTGATTTATTTAATGTTATCAATGACCTTTTATATATGGACTAGTTATACGTGAACGAATTACATTTAAAAATGGCGAAATTGTTATCTATGACGTAATACACGTCGAAAGGGAAAGAAAATAAACACAATCATATCATTAGCCTATTGTTAAAAAGAGGCAAGTAAACATATATTTTGTATATTATTTAAGGTCCCAAGTAACACATTAATGCAGTATAAGCAGTGGAAGCGTGCTGGGCCCATAACCCAGAGGTCCGTAGATCGAAACCACGCTCTGCTACCACAGATGTTGGCTTCCACTACCAGCCTTAGGCAAGGCAGCAAAATCCCTTGCCCTGTTCAAACCAACCACAGCCGGGAGTGGAAGCTCTTTACCGCGAAACACGGCGTCTAGGATGGCACGTTACCGGTGCCTCTAGTAGTCTTAGTCTAATTTTAAGATTAATATTGTCACTTACTGCCAGTGATCCAACAGCATCCTCAGAAAGGCGGAGAAGAGAGCGCTCTATCTTTATGAAGACTTGATGCGTCGGTGATGGCCCGTCCACAGGCTTGTCAGTTAGAAGGAACACTGGCTGGCACTTACACGATAAGCACAGGGGGCCCTATTTCAGGCCGCCAAGAACTACCCGAGTTACGCCTGACGTAACGGCTCAAAAGACTGACTGGAAACACACGGGAGCGCTAAGCGCTTACAAACAATACTACCGCCCAGTTAGCCTTAAAACACACGCGCGTCTCCCAAAGGCTCGATCGCGACTGTAATGGGGACAAACGAGGTGCTAATACGCACTTACAAACACTAGACAACCGCCCCGTCCTAAGCCACGCGCCGAACTCACCGGGCGCTGCTATGCGCGCGTCAAGGCCAGGAAAAGAAGACGCCTTCGGTTTCTGACACAGCCGCATTACAGCATTTCTGTATAGTTCTGGCATTTTGAGTTTTGTTGTATAGTAGCATTACAAACGTGTATACGGCTACTGTAATGCTTATTTGAGCACAAACTATACGGCTTTAGATCCTATATAGGTCTGCAAATAGTTGTTTAATTGCATTACAGGGGCATTATATTAGCATTATTGTGGCCAAGGAAGGTAACAATGGCATTCAATAAGCATTATTATGGTCAATGAAGTTGCTAATCGCATTACAGAAGCACTAAGCTAGCAATATTTTTGATAATGAAGATGTTCAGTGCATTACAAAAGCATTAGACGAGCTATTTAAGTATTCACAGTTCGAACTCTACATGCATCCGGAATCACACGGACCCGAAAAAACACGGCCCCGGATTCATTCCGTAGCTCAAACAAATATATGAATTTTTACTGCATCGACTACATGTGATCAGGGGCCTTCCGATCCCGATTTTCACCCGGAAGCAACCGAAACATGCTCCGGACGTCTCCGAGTAGCCGGTCCGTTATTTTTCGGCACGGGGGGCGGGGCCTATCAATATCGTATGAAGTTGTATGGAGCTGACCACACGTGAACTCGAGAAACGTCCGTTCCGGTCCGGTCCGGAGGAATCACGCGCCAGTCGATGACAGACGCTCAAAGCGGTCGGTCGCGTCGCGTGCGCAAGCAAAACTGCAAAATAGTAGTTGATTCCGAGCGCCTCATTATGGTGATAGTAGTAGTAGCACTGAATAAATAATAGTACCCTACTACTAGTACACTACTACTACTACTAGTAGTAGTAGTGTTCGTAGAATTTATCAGAAAAGAACCTTATTTTTGTATAAGACTTGTAGAATTCATATTCCGTTATGCGGTCTATGTGAAAAGGATTAACCCAATATCTTTTCACTTTCTTCTGTTTCCTATTACATTTCGACTGCGATTTTTGCGTAAAATGGCCAATTTTGGCGTTGCGGATCTCATAGTAACGAAGTTGTGGTGGCACAAAAATTAGGACTGAAACGTTTGATTGCACATAATATGCACAAAAATATGGCATGCTTAGAATTTCTCTATATCGAATGAGGAAGCTGTAGACATGGACACTAATGTAGAATAGCTTTTGGAATAATGCGTAGCGGCCTCGCTTTTTGTAAATTTTGCTTAACGTATACTGCCCGGAGGTGCTTCTATATTTGCAACTTTAAAAATGGATCTTATCCATCCAGACAACATAGTCCTGGTGGCAGTCTTAACTATTCCTGTTACTGAAATAAACAGTTGGTCTATGTTTACTTCTGATCTTCTCCTTTGAGAAGCCTGTATTAATAATTGTATAAGACGCACCGGACAAATACTAGGGTCCGGGTGACTTAACAAATGCCAACCAGACTGTTGATTGTAGCTGAGTCTGTTTTATACCCATGTTCCGGCCATAATATTATTTCCTTATCTTTTTGTAATAATTTGTCCTTTTTAATTAAAATGTTTACTAGAAAAAAACACACGCACACACACTTCACAGTGACGTAATACCGCTGACTTGCAGCACTACTAGAAAAAATCATAAAATTTAACCGCCTGTGTGGTCTAGTGGCTAAGCTACCTGTTTCAGACCTAGAGGTCCCGGGTTCGATTCCCAGCGGGGGGTACATCTTTGTGTGCTCAGTTTGGTTGGTGGTAGGGCTGTTAAGTCCGCCTGGCTAGCTACCATTATCTTATCTAAGTCTGTCGCCATAACAACGATGTTTATAGCATTGTTGTGTTTCGGCAGTTTGAGATAAGATAGCCAGTTCCTCAGTGAGGATTCCAGGTGAAGCGCACTTCCACCTTCGGCCTTATCGTCACTTACCATAAGGTGAGATGAAGACCAAGCGCTTACCCGATAAAAAAAATATTCAAGAGTCTTCTGGGGTTTCCGAGAGGTAGCTTAGCGGTTAAAGCAGTGGACCGGCAATCCAAAGGTCACGGGTTCGAATCCCGTTCGAGCATTCCAGAGACTGGTTGTTTTTTTTCTAGTAAACATTTTATTCTACAACTATATAGCATTGTGAATGCAAAATTTCAATAATAAAGATTTTTAATTAAACCCAAAATTGCAGAGAAAGATTTTCATAAAATGCGGGAAGGCACTTTTTTGAGCTCCTAGATTGAACTAAGTACTGTTCTAAACAAATGAAATAAAAAAAATAGAATGTTATCACTTATATAGTCTTAAAGTGCGTAGCGGCCTCGGTATTTTTAGATATCATTGATTTTATACAGAAAAAAAAATCTTATTCGAAACCAAAAAACTTCGAAAATTGCTTTAAGGTAACCGTGAATTTCTTCTATCTACGATAATATTATTGAGCAAAATTTATACCAGAATAATCGTTACTTCATAATGAATAAATATTTTATAATTAATTAATTATCCTATTTCGATAAAAACGATAAATACAACTGTAAAATTACTTCAAAATGCGACGCGCCGGCCGTCCGAACTCAGCTTATCCTCGCAAAAGGACATTTGTAATATTAAGCATGAATTTATTATCCTATTTCGATAATAACTATAAATACAACTGCTTAATTACAACAAAATGCGAAAATGGTCATTTTACGCAAAAATCACAGTCGAGATGTAAGTAATAGGCCTCTTAACGGCTACAGCTAAGCATACAATTTCAACTAAAGTTACGATTCTCTAAGCTAAAGCCTTGATAGCTGCTAGACACGGTTGGTAAGTATAAAGGATTACGGTATTATTATTTAGATAAGTTTAAAGGATACACATTAAATAATAAGGTAAGTAATTAGGTAAGGATTTAAAACTTTCCATTGTCGGCTGGACGACTATCCAGCGCAAGTGCTAGAGACCGACTGAGTAAATTTCTCTCCGGATTCAAAACGGAGCGCGTGTAGTCAATTACTTGCCGAATTTGGTTTTTTCCCGGGCCGGACTGATTCCGTATGCATGTAGTCCGAGCCTAAACCCTACATCATTGCAAAAACATCTCTAACACCACGGTACAAATGTTTATATAATAAATACATTGACGTTGTATTTAAACTACTTTGGCTCGCATTATAATAATGGACGAAGACATGTCAAAACGCTTGATTGTAAAAACAAAATATAATACTGTGTTACTTTTTGACTCTTTGTTATTTCATGGCATCACATATGAAAGCGCAATGTAGTTTAATGTAAATGTCTAGGTATATAAGTTTCATTGAAAATTTTCACGCGCCTTCGATATTTTGTGGTTTTGATCTAAAAGCTTAGAATAATAACGTATAGAAAGATAGTCTTCATACAAGCGCTCTGTCAAAAGTGAAGCACTAAACCGATTCACACTTTCGTGACGATTACTTGCTTGCGCTCGGCGACACGCACACAGTGTACATTGAAAACTCGGCGTTTGGAGGCATATCTGGCTCCAAAAAAAGTGCTTCAAAATGGGCGCGCGGACTTACCTTTCTTTAGGTTATTATTCTAAGTCTAAAAGGTTATATAAAAATATGTGTGGAATAACCAAAACAATTGTGTATTTTTAGAAAGTATAGAACGTATTTTGCATAATTAACATCATAGTATTGGTTGGGCACTACATTAAATTAGGTTTTATCCTTGTTTTATAGGTTTATTGCTTTTATTAATAGGTTCGAATGATAATATTTCAGGCTATAAAATATTTACAAAATGGCGTCTGTCTATAGCAGCCCGGTGAGCCTCTAAAAAGCTAATTAATGCCGCCGGCAATAGTAGCTGGCCATGCCACGTGTATTTGATTAAAGAGCTGTTAGCTGTACAACAGAACTCAGTCGATCATTAATAATGCAAGCATTACATTGATTCACGTAGCGTTTATGCTGTTCAGAAGTACTAGGCTTTTGCTTACCACTTAAAAGTGCTATTATACAACAAAGGGCATTAAATAAAGCTGTAGGCATGAAATACAACATACCTATTCGAATATGTTAAGCAATAGGGTTTGTAAAAACAACAATTATTTCCTCAGAAATCTTTTTAAAAATACTTTTAAATCGTCCAAATATTTTTTGTCTACTAATCATTTCAGGGCGTCTTTTAGCAGTGAAGAAGAGTTTGTGCAAGAAACTCAATGATATTATATAAAAGTGCTAAATGAAAGACGTGCGTCCTTATAATCGTTTATTCTGAGACTGGCTTACACACGCCGGCTACGCACACTACTTAACATACACATACATGACACCTCCACCCTTATTTTCTAAAATGGTAAACATCGAATACCGATAATGCTAATGCTAACTAAACTATTACATCTTAATCTAAAAATAGGTACTTACTTACTATCTATAAAGAACAATTTTTTTTAAATTATAATCATAGGCAAATAGGATAATCGTCCTTGTTATAATATATCTATCTTAATCTATTTCTTCAAACCCAAATCGCAAAGGTGGTTTGCGTTGTCTTACGGGACGATTACGCTCCGAAGGAATGTTATCTCTATCACTATTTTTCTCACACGCCGCCGGCACATTTGGTATACACGAAGGACTACGCGGTGTAGAGAATGAGTTGCCCTCTACGTTGGCCACCGTTCGTTCGGAGGTCTCTGGTAGCGGACTGCTGTTCGTTTCCGACGTACTTGCGCCAGGTTCCTCACCACTGGTCATGGGAACAGATAAAGATTTACGTGACTTTTTATTAATTTCCAACTTTTGCGCCACTAAATCGAGACCTGAATTAATTTTAAAACTGTCATCGCTTGTACCTTTCGTAACCCTCTTTTTTAGCTGGTCGATATGTCTGTGAACTTCAGTTCCAAAACGAGATCTAACACAGTAATCTGTATTCCCTAACTGCTTAATGATCGTACCGGCACCCCACTTATCTGAGCCTCTGTATTCGCGATACCAAACATCAGCTCCCGGCTCCAATTGGCTTCTATGTGCGCCGCCCGAATACCGCTCGCTACAAGCCTGACGCGCTGAGACCCGCGATTCCCTTTCTGGTTTTAGCTTATCTAATCTCATGCGAAGATTACGACCCTGTAATATGATTGCTGGGCTCTCGCCAGTGGTTGCATGTTCTGTATTTCGATATGTTAATAAAAACCGGCACAAAGCTGTATCTACATCCACATTTTGGTTAATTGCTTTTTTAATAGCGCGTTTACAAATTTTCACCGCATTTTCAGCAGCCCCGTTTGAAGACGGATGATAAGGAGCTGTGAAAATATGTTCTATACCGTTATGACTCAAAAAATTTTGAAACTCTGCGCTCGAGAATGGTGGTCCATTGTCACTGACTGTTTGCTTCGGAATGCCAAATTTTGACCATAGTTCCCGTAGTACCGATATAATAGCATGTGCTGTTGTTCTTTTCATCCGGATGGCTTCTATCCATTTCGAACACGAATCTACTATAATCAAATAGGTTAACCCGTTTATAGGCCCTAAAAAATCTAAATGCAGCCTAGACCACGGGCGCGACGGCCACGGCCACGAGCGAGGCGCATGCGCCGGTGGCGCATCCGCTACCGCGGCGCACACGCCACACGCGCGACACTCTGCCTCCACCGCTTCATCGATGCCCGGCCACCACACGTAACTACGGGCTAGTGATTTTGTTCTTACTATACCCATATGCGAATCATGAAGTTCCGATATTACCCTTTTCCTGCAAGATGATGGTATCACTACGCGGTGACCCCACATGATACATCCCAACTCACAGTATAATTCGCTTTTCCTGTTAAAATACGGTTTTAATTCTTTAATATCAATGTCTAATGGCCACCCGTCTGTTGAATAACTCAAAACACGACTTAGAATGGGGTCCCGACTAGTTTCTTTTTTTAGAATGTTATAATCCAGTAACAAAGCATCTGATGCAAAATGTAAATAAGATTGCTCAGGTACGATTTCCTCTTCTAATGCGACATCGGTTTTTTGTGACTCGATTAAACGTGAAAGAACATCAGCTGTATTTTTATCGGTTTTAATATATTCGATTCTAAAATCGTAAGCTGACAGTTTTATTGCCCAGCGTTGAAGACGACTGGCAGCCGCACTTGGGATCCCCACTGATACATATGTGGGTATACCTAGAATAAGTATAGTGACAATATCCAATGTAAGTCAGCGTGTAGGCAGTCCTTGAATAGACACCGTGCGCAGCATACCTTGTTTTATTTCTCAGTGGCGACGACGGGTGGATTTTTAAAAAGTGATTTCGAGAACGGTCGATTGCTATCACATAATGGGAAAGCTTAACGAATTCGATTTAAAGGACGGGAACTGGAAGTCATACTGTGATAGACTAGAAATGTACTTTTTAGTAAATAGTGTAAAAGACGATTTAAAAGTGCCGACGTTAATTACGCATATGGGTGAAGAAGCCTACGAACTATTAGTCAACCTGTGTAGCCCACATAAACCGTCGGGATTAAAGTTTGATGAGATAGTTAAATTAATGAGTGAACATCTGCAACCACGTCCATCGATTTTAGCGGAACGGTTTAAGTTTCGTCAGCGGAGACAGCTTGTTGACGAAAATATATCCTGCTACGTGGCCGAGTTAAAAAGACTGTCACGACATTGCGAATTCGGAAGCACTCTAAACGAAAATTTACGAGACCAATTGGCGTGTGGCATCAAGAGTGATATCATAAGACAACGGTTGTTTGCGGAAAAGGACGTAACATTCACGAAGGCGGTGTCTTTGGCGAGTGCACTTGAAGCGGCGGAGCGGGACGCGGCCGCGGTACACGGGTGCGGCGACGCCGGCGGCGGGACGGCCGGGATCGGAGGAACTATGGCCTCCGAGGCCTCCAGCACAGGGGTTATTTCACGACGCAGTTCTACGGGGACCGACATAGCGGGAGCGGTGAATCGCATGCAAGTCGGCGCCTGTACGGCGTGCGGAGATTTGCGTCACACAAGGAGTGACTGCAGGTTTACATCTTACGAGTGCAGCAGGTGCAGGAAAGTAGGACACTTGCGCAGAGTTTGCCGCGAAAACCTAGCTGTAGGAGAAGCCGCGGGTAGACGCGGCGGGCGCGGGCGAGGCGCGGGTCGCGGCCAGCGCGCGCGCAGGTGGCGGCCGGGGGCAAAGGTCGCGGATCGAGCCGAGACGTACTGGGCGGAAGAAGATGAAGAGGGTCATCACGAGACCGAAGAGGACGACGAACCTATTTATCAAATGTCCTTAAGCCAATACCGGCCGGTAAGCATACAGGTTCAGCTAAATAATGTACTGTTACCAATGGAAGTAGACACAGGTTCTCCATTGTCATGTATAGCTTATAAAACTTACACAGAAAGCTTTCCTCAGGTCCCATTACAAAAATGTAATTTGTCTATTAAATTTTACAACGGTAGTAAAGTAAAACCGTTAGGGTATTTGGAGGTAAACGTAACTTACGACAAAATTGTAAAGAAATTAGATTTATACGTTTTCGACACGGGGACAACTTCGCTATTAGGTCGACAATGGCTCGCCGAGCTCAATGTTCGTATTCCTTCTATAAATGTAAATAATGTTTCAATAAAAAAAGAGTTAAGCGTCTCGCAAAGAAAGGAACTGATAAATAATGTTATTTGCAGATACAGTGAAGTGTTCGATGACGGGCTGGGGTGTTTTACCGGCGGTCGGGCCTCGCTGGAGCTGCGCGAGGGCGCGCGGCCCGTGTTCTGCCGAGCGCGCCCGCTGCCGTATTCGCTGCGCGCGCGCGTGGACGCCGAGCTTAACGAAATGCTTCGTTCGGGTGTCATCGAGCCCGTCGCCTCCTCGGACTGGGCCACACCACTGGTAATCGTACATAAGCCCGATGGCAGTTTACGTATATGTGCAGACTATAAAGTTACGTTGAATAAGGTTCTTAAAGTCGATAAATACCCTGTGCCAAAAATAGATGATTTATTTAGTAAGCTAAGTGGTAGTACATTTTTTACGAAACTCGATCTCTCACAGGCATATAATCAGGTAAGGCTTGATGAATCAAGAAAATTAACAGTAATTAATACTCATATGGGCCTCTTTCGATATAATAGATTAGTATACGGTCTGGCGTCGAGTCCTGGAATTTCCAAAGACTGATGGTAAAACTATTTGAAAATGTACCTAATGTTACAATTTTTTTAGATGATATTTTAATCACGGGGTCTTCGGAAAAATCGAATTTAGATACATTAAATACAGTTCTACAGATACTAAAAAATAATGGTTTGAAAATTAAGAAAAAAAAGTGTGAATTTTTATGTACAGAAGTAAAATATTTAGGATTTATAATTAATAGGGAGGGTATCAAAGTAGACCCTGATAAAACTAAGGCGATTATCAACTTATCTGCCCCCACCAATATTTCTGAACTTAGATCATTCTTGGGGATGATCAACTTTTACGGTAAGTTTATAAAAAATCTAAGTTTCTATCTATCACCTTTATATGATTTATTGAAAAAAGGTAAACATTGGGTGTGGGGCCGCGAGCAACAGCGAGCCTTTGAGAACGTAAAAAAGTTGCTAGTGAGTTGTAAAGTGCTGGTGCACTACGATGAGTCCCGGCCGCTGGTGCTGACGTGCGACGCCAGCGCGCGCGGGCTCGGCGCCGTGCTGGCGCAGCGCGACGCCGCAGCCGCCGCCGGCGCGGACCGCCCCGTGGCCTACGCGTCGCGGGCGCTCACTATGGCCGAGTACAATTACAGCCAGATACACAAGGAAGCGTTAGCGATAGTTTTTGCTGTAAAAAAGTTTCACCAATATCTGTACGGTAGGCACTTTGTACTACGCACTGACCATAAACCGCTGGTTAGTATAATCGGCTCAAACAGTGGGGTACCCAACATGACAGCCAGCAGGCTGCAGAGATGGGCGTTGTTATTGTCAGCGTATAATTTCAGTATCGAATATGTTAGTACTGATAAAAATACGGCTGATGCGTTATCGCGTTTGGTTGAGGGTTATAAAGCGCGTGACGTCACAAACGGAGAAATCGAAGTACCAGAACAGACTTACCTACACTTCGCTTCGGAGGCCTTGTCTCTAAAATATGAGAATATTAAGGTAGGTACGAGCAAAGATCCTATACTTAGTCGAGTTTTAAGTTATGTTAAAGACGGCTGGCCGAGGGAAGTGGAGATAAGGGAAATTCAACCTTATGCTAATAGACGTAACGAACTATACATCGAGTTAGGGTGTCTTATGTGGGGTCACAGATTAGTTGTCCCGAGTAATTGTCAGGATATCGTCCTAAGAGAGTTACACGATACCCACATGGGTATGGTCAAAACCAAAAGTATCGCCCGATCGTACGTGTGGTGGCCGGGCATCGACGAGGCGGTGGAGGCGATGTGCCGCGCGTGCGCCGTGTGCGCGGAGGCGGCCGAGGCGCCGCCGCATCACGCGCCGCAGCCGTGGCCATGGCCCACCCGCCCGTGGTCTAGGGTACACGTAGATTTTTTAGGTCCCATTTTTGGTGAAAAATATCTTATTATGATAGATGCTTGTTCGAAATGGATAGAGATTTGTAAAATGCAATCGACGACGGCAAAAGCAGTGATAGGAAAAATTCGGGAAATATGGGCTCGTTTTGGCATTCCACGGCAACTAGTGAGCGATAACGGACCTCCGTTCAGTAGTGAGGAATTTAATACTTTTTTAAATAGTAATGGAGTTGAACATGTATTTTCTGCTCCATATCACCCGGCTTCCAATGGTTTGGCAGAAAATGCAGTTAAAATATGCAAGCGGGTCATAAAAAAAGCGGTAGCACAAAAATTAGACATTGATCTTGCCCTTCAAAGATATTTATTAGTCTATAGAACTACTGAACATAGTACGACGAAAGAGAGCCCTAGTCAAATATTGCAAGGTAGAACACTGCGTACCAGGTTTGACCGGCTCAAGCCGGCGCGAGAGACTCAGGTGGTCGCTGCGCAAGAGCGGCAGCGGCGCGCGGCCGGCGGCGCGGTCCGAGCGATGCAGTGCGCTGACGCTGTCTGGTGCCGAGTCTACCAGGGTCCGAGTAAGTGGATAGAAGGTACCGTAGTAGAGAGGTTAGGTTGCACGGATTATAATATTAAATTATTGGATGGCACAGTGGTACACCGACACATTGACCAACTTAAGTTAAAGTCCAAAAAAGAACCATCACTACAATTAACGGGTCCAATAGTTGGCACTAAAGTCGCACAAGAGTCAGTGGGCTTATTGCGGGGACCAGTGGTTTTTCCTGGAGTAACTGACACATCGAGGTATCCTACTGGGGATGAGGTGACGGGTTCTACAGGGTTAAGCGAAGACGGCGGCGGGGGCGCTGGGCGCGATAAAAACGTATTTATTGATGAGGCTCATCCGGAGACTCATACGCACGCACATAGCCCGCCAACATCGAGCACTATACAAACCGATACTGCCGGCGAACACCCCAGGCCGTTGAGGACACGACGACCGCCGGAAAGATACGGATATTGATTGATTAGTATTAGTTTTAGCTTTAAGATAAATATTGTTAAATAAAAGTTTCTACCAATGTATTGTAATATTAATAAATTGTGTATTGTAGATTAAGGGTGGAGGTGATACATATGTGGGTATACCTAGAATAAGTATAGTGACAATATCCAATGTAAGTCAGCGTGTAGGCAGTCCTTGAATAGACACCGTGCGCAGCATACCTTGTTTTATTTCTCACCCACATTGGGCCCAAAAATACTTACAAGGGGCTTATGGTCCGTGCGAAGCAAAAAAGTCCTACCATACAAATATTGATGGAACTTTTCTACAGCGAATACAATCGCTAAAGCCTCTTTGTGTATTTGACTGTAGTGCAATTCGTGAGTCGTGAGAGACCGCGAAGCGTACGCAACTACGCGCTCCTCGCCGTCTGGCGAGCGTTGCGCCAACAGCGCGCCGAGGCCCCGTGCGCTCGCATCCACCGTTAATATCGATTCTCGTTCCATGTCAAAATGTACAAGGGTTTCGGTACTACACAATAATTTCTTTACTTTAACGAATGCAGAGTTTTGCTTTTGCCCCCAATGCCAATGTTTACCTTTTTTTAGAAGTTCATACAAGGGAAATAAGTGTGCACTCAGATTTTTTATAAATTTACCATAAAAGCTGACCATTCCGAGAAATGATTTAATTCACTGACAACGAAAAGCTGATGGGGGGCTAAGAATATGTGCCGACTACAAGGTAACCCTCAACAAAGTCTTAGCGGTCGATCGATTTCCAGTTCCCAAAATGGAAGATCTGTTCAGTAATCTTAGCGGAAACGTTTTTTTTACTAAATTAGATTTATCTCAAGCGTATATACAAGTTGTTTTATCGGAACGATCTAGATCATTCACAGTAATAAATACACACAGGGGGTTATTCAAATATACGCGGCTAGTCTATGGCCTATCTTCGAGCCCAGGAATTTTCCAAAAATTGATGGTAAATATGTTTAAAAATAACCCAGATGTTGTCGTTTTCTATGATGACATCTTGATTAAATCTAAAGACTTAAATAGTCATTTAAAATCAATAAGAGAAGTTTTAGAAATATTAGAAAGAAATGGCTTAAAAATTAAAAAAAGCAAATGTGAATGGTTAGCAAGAGAAGTCAGGTACTTAGGGTTTATTATTGATAAGAATGGGGTTAGAGTAGACCCAGACAAAGTAAAGCCAATTGCCACCATGCCACATCCAAGTAATGTCAGTGAATTAAAATCATTTCTCGGAATGGTCAGCTTTTATGGTAAATTTATAAAAAATCTGAGTGCACACTTATTTCCCTTGTATGAACTTCTAAAAAAAGGTAAACATTGGCATTGGGGGCAAAAGCAAAACTCTGCATTCGTTAAAGTAAAGAAATTATTGTGTAGTACCGAAACCCTTGTACATTTTGACATGGAACGAGAATCGATATTAACGGTGGATGCGAGCGCACGGGGCCTCGGCGCGCTGTTGGCGCAACGCTCGCCAGACGGCGAGGAGCGCGTAGTTGCGTACGCTTCATTAGACATATAATTATTTTGCAAGTTCTCTTTGTATACCTTGATCGGTATATTTAATTCTGCTAACCACTGCCGACCTAATAAGTTGGTAGTCCCTTTGTTGATAACATACAAATCTAAAGTTTTAATTGTGCTTTTATATTGTACAATAGCTTCTATGTAACCCAAAGGCTGAATAATCGTTCCATCGTAAAACTTTAAATTTAAACTACATGGTTTCAAATGTAAATTTCCGAACAATTGATAATAAACCCTTTCACTAATACAAGATAATGCCGACCCCGTGTCAACTTCCATATTCAACCAACAATTTTGAACTTTAATTGATATACACACCGGTTTATAATTGCCTAATGACATCTGATACATTGGTTCTTCGGCGATTTCTTCGTACTGGGTTTTGTTTACGTTACTTTGCGTATCACCGTCGTCGTTATCTCGCTCGCCCAACGAATACAAAGGAGTCCGCTCCCGGCCCCCTCGCCCCGCACCGCGCTGCCCGCGCCACGATCTGCTTACCGACCGGCCGCGGCCCGCCGCACCGCGGCTTATCCCGCGCCTTCCGCGTGATGTTCCATATTGGATGCCGGCAAATCCCGCCGGTCCTGGCCGTCTCGACTCGTCTTTTTTAGGACACACCCTACGTAGGTGACCAACCTCCTGACACCAACTGCACACATATTCCTTGTACAGGCACTCGGTTGACCGGTGTCTTGTGTCTCCGCATCTTGGACATCCACAGTTCAACTTGTGAAGGCGTTCTGTCAAATAAGACCCGCCACTTTCCACTGCACTCGCGTCCCGCTCAGCGGCCTCCAGTGACAAAGCCAACGTGACCGCCCGATTATATGATAAATTGTCTTCTGCAAATAGTCTCTGGCGAACTACGTCACTTTTTATGCCGCAAACCAATTGATCCCGTAGATTTTCATCTAATGTTGACGTGAATTCGCAATGTTTTGATAGTTTTTTTAGTTCTGTGACATACTCAGCTATTGATTCACTGTCGTGCTGTCGACGTTGACGGAATTTGAACCTTTCTGCTAACACCGACGGTTTCGGTTGTAGATGGGCCGCTAATAATTCAACTGCCCTGTTGTATGATAATTGTGCTGGTTTCAACGGGCTAGCTAAGGTGGATAGCAGTTCATACGTTTCCTCTCCCATCATTGATATTAATGTAGGTAGTTTTAAGTCGTCCGTCACTTTATTCACTAAAAAGTACATTTCCAGTCTTTCCACATATCCTGACCAACTTCCTGTGCTTAACCCGAATTCACGCATTTGCCCCACTGACATTTTAACACTTTTATTAAATTTATTGTGCAAATACGAAACACTTTTAATCCTCGTCGCCACTGCTAAATGAAAGACGTGCGTCCTTATAATCGTTTATTCCGAGACTGGCTTACACACGCCGGCTACGCACACTACTTAACATACACATACATGACAAAAAGGTCATTGAAGAAACTACACAGCTTCATATACAAGAAACGACATTTACAAAAAAGTATGTCGTCAAACCATACAATGAACATTCAAACTTACATCTAAATTAATAACATTTATAAAAACAAAAGTGTGTCTTCTTGGGCACTACACTCATGTGCTACGAGTATGTATCTGACTACGCATTAGTAGAACTAAGTAAGTAAGTATTTAGTGTCCAGTTCCGCACACGTATGCATGAATGTTAATTCCATGCATACTTGTCCTAATAATAAGCATATGTACCACAGTACAGCCCTTTTAGAAAAGGCTACCCTTTACCTTTACATATACATTATATCATATAAATTGTGTAATATCGTTATAAGATGATAGGTAGTAAAAGTTTTAAAGTAAAGTTTATTTTTTTCTTTTTAGCGCATTTAAATAAAAAGGTTTTTTACTTTTAATTTTTATCAATTTTGAGTTGCTCCGTGATAGGCTGAAGAGGCAGTCGCCGAAGGTTACAAAATCCCACTGCATTATACAAACTTTGGAACAGCTGATGAGAAATAACTTTCCATCTCAGCCCATTACAGCACGAAGCAACACGAAATAACAATATTATTGGTAGCAACAGCGATCCGCTCGCATTTCCGCTTCGGTGGCTGATTCGTGGCATGCTTCATACAGTTTAGTTAGTACATACGGCCACTCCGCTCTAAGCCGCCGCCGGCCGCTGGGAGCGGCGCCGGCAAGGTCGTGGTGGCCATGCCGTTAGGCTGCCTGCCTGTCCACTGGAACCATAGAGTACTTTATATTATATATGTAACTGGAACAGAGAAACTCTCTTCTCGGCAGGAGCGCAACTGTACCAATACTAACTACTAATCAATAGAATCAGCGGAGTTTAGATTCTATTGATTAGTATTGGCACAGCTCCTCACCTCTCCGCGGTCTAGTGGACAGGCTGCCTTAATGTAAAGACCAAGTACGTATGCCAAGCAATGTTAGATAGGTAGGTAGGTAGGTACCTACTTTATTGGTGGAAAACTCTGCGCATGTACCTACCCCAAATGTAGGTCACACGCATGCGCAAAAGAAGTCCTTTAAACAACCACCATGCAACCTTCATCGAAATGCAGGCGCCTTCTCCCTCCCTACTTAATAAAATCTATCCATACTAGATATGCTTTTAAGCTGCGTTTTACTTGTCGCGACATTTAAAAAACCCTTATTAAACGATTTTGAGTTACGATGTCGTATATCGAAATTTTATTATTGATGGTTTTAAAAGCTGGCGTAATTTTTTACCCAGTAAACTAGAAAACTTGCTGCTGCTTTTTTACGTAGATAAGCCATTATGAATTAAATTACAGAACATACCCTCATCTTAACAAAGGGCCTGACTGAGGGCCTAGCCAAGTTGCATAATGACAACAAATAGATTGATGAATGTATGCGATTTGACGTATGGCAACGCTGCTGATCAATTATCGAATGGTAAATTGGTAATTTTAAAACAGTTACCTAAGAGCTGATTTATGATACTTACAGCAGTGTATTTTATTTATTATTTGTAAAAAATATTCAATATAACGGACTAACTACACACATCAAAAGTGTCTAGGGATCAACATATATTTTTGCAATAACTTTTCTCCTGATTGATATTAATTAAAATTTTCTTTAAGGATTCATCAAATAAAGTGTTTTCGTTTGTCTACAGTAACGATAAACCAAGTCACCTTTGCATTAATAAAGAAATTTGCCATTTTCCTAATAAAGGGATTTTTGACATTTGAACCACTAACATTAAAGTTCGAAAAAAAGACTGAAATAACAGTTTTCTTTAAAATTTTATTGGGTAACTTAAACAATTAATAATCCGTGTTTCTACCGCGTACACTAACAACACAAGAACATCGGTTTGGCATACTCAAAATGAGTTCATCCAAATCACGCTGTGGAATGGCCGCCCATGTTCGTTGCAACAACAAAAAAAGGTCTTCTTGCGACTGGATACCCTCCATATTCGGCAGAGCTCTTCTTTGTAGCATATCCCATGCATGCTCAATCGGGTTCAAGTCTGGCGACTGAGCAGGCCAGGGCATGACATTGATGTTAGCTGCGGCGAGAGTCTGTCTTACAACTCTTGCGGTGTGCGGTCGTGCATTATCATGCATTAACTGAAATAAGGGACCGATTTGCACTTGTAGAGGAACGATGACGTCTGACACAATCGTCTCAGCATAAATTTGAGCGTTGAGGTTGCCTCTGATCCAAATCAACTCAGTTCTTCCGCCGATCCAAATACCCGCCCATACCATGATGGTTCCACCACTATAAGGATGGACTTCCTGGCAGGATTTTCATCGCTGTTGGCGTCCAGGGGTTCTCCAGTGTCGTATACGTCTTGTATCCGGTCTCATACCAAAACGAGACTCATCAGAAAAGCACACGAAACGCCATTGTTCTTCTGCCCAATTTCTGTGTTCAAGAGCCCATTGATATCGAATCCTACGATTGTGCATTGCTATAGGTGGTACCCTTAGCGGTCTTCGGGAATGAAGGTTCACTTCATGCAAGCGGTTTCTGACTGTTTGGTCGCTAATTAAGTTCCCTGAAGAGTGATGAAGCCTCACGGCTAACATCATGGCGGTTATTGTTGGAGCTCTTCGAGTTGTGATTAGAATGTATCGGTCTTGTCTCCGTGTGGTGCAGCGATACCGTCCTCCATGGCGCTCAGCCACGGTACCAGTGCTTCGGTAACGTGTCCAAAGTCGACTGATAACACTCTGACTTGTATTCAGAGCTAAAGCCACAGTACGTTGCCGGGAACCAGCTTCTATCATTCCCACGGCTCTGCCGTGCGATTCTCTAAGCGACACATAGACGCTGCGCGCATGGCTGTGATCTGCTGTCTCTTTCCAATTCTATGAATATGAAAGAGACAGAGTCATTTGTCAGCGCTGCGGCAGCCGCAGCTATCAAGGCTTTAGCTTAGAGAATCGCACGGCTGAGCATTTCTTCCCTGCTTAAATGACGTCGCCGCTCCATAATAACGTTGGTTTTAATCAGTAGTAGGGAAACAGTAGCGCTAATAATGTCTTCAATGCGTTGTATGTTTTTATAGGGAAAATATTGACAGCTGATTTTCATCTTTTACTAGAAATTGATTGAAAGTTCCAGTTTCAAATTATGAAATGCACCAAAAAGGATCCATATAAATTTATAAAATCATAAATTTATTACAAAGCCACATCTCAATCTCAAGAAATCCGCATAAAAATGCTTGATCCCTAGACACTTTTGATGTGTGTAGTTACTTAGTTAGTTAGTTAGTAACTTGTGCAGTTGCACAATACATCCAATCCAACAGCACAGAGCCTCGGCGATGGGCTCACCACCTGTCACGTCACGCTGAGCACATGTGTCGTCGCTATTTAGTGAAAAGTGGACTATGGCAGAGGTATGCTTTTGCGGTCGTCATCGCCTAGTCTCTGTCTGACTAACCCTTCGGGAATAATAGTCGTGATTATGTATAGTTAGTATTAAACAATAGTCTGTGGTAGCGTTTGACTAGAGGTAGCATTCGCTAAGTATCTGTAAACTTGTCTACCAATTGACTTTTTTTAACAATTTATGCACGTAAAGTACAGAGGCGGACTTATTCCTTATACATTCTCTTCCAGTCAACCATAGGTGGCAGAGACAAAAAATGGTAGGGTGAATAAGTTAAATGAAAATATATTCATATACATACATACAAATACGATCTACAATACAATATACCTTCATAATAGATATACTATTACCTGCAATAATAAGTGAATAGGTACATAAATATAACAGAATTATTAGACGATTACTGATGTGGAGGATCAGCTTTTTCTGCAAGAAAGCTGCGCAACTTTGTTTTGAACGCATTATACCGACTGGTAGACATTCTAATATATTTTAGAGGGAGAGAATCCCAGAGGAGAATGGGTTTAACAAAGAAGGAAGAGTTAATGATGTCAGAGTGGTGAGAGGGACAGATGAGCAAGCAGTTAAAAGAAGAACGAACATTTTTGTCATGACTTGATCTTAAGTACTTATAGAAAGTGAGCAGAAGGATAAGAAGGAGAATTAAGAGAGCATAATGCAGAGAAAAGAGTGGATGATATCATGAGATCATGAGTAAAGATTACTCATGTGACCTGAGCCTGCCAAGTCAATCTGGAGTCAACAATAGTACACCCAGATCATTAACATTTTCAACGATAGGTATTGGAGTGTCTTTGAAGATAATAGGATGGAGACCACTCGTCGCCCTAGTGCTTGTGTGTCCTATCGACCAAATTGTCGAAAATGACTTTTAAATGCAGCATTTTAAAGATTAAAATTTTGGTCCTGTTAGTCAAAAAATATTTAATACATTTTTCTTTTAAAACAACTAAAAACGTATTTAAATTTTATTTGTGACATGACGCCGTAACGTAAATTCCGTGCTTGTTTGTTCTATGTCCAGTTCTTGTCGTATATACAACATCGTAAAAAATGTTGAGTGCTTGAGTGTTCTATGTCCACTCAATCGACCAATCATAGCCCGCGACACCATTCCCGCCATTTTGTTTTATTTGTCAATGTGGCTGGACACATCACCAGAATTGAGATAAAAACTTGTTTATTCGTTGTAATTGATGAATTTTTAATATTTAATTGTTTCAGACAAATGCCAAATTATGTCTAGAACATATTGTAAAAGTAATTATAATCAGACAGCCGCAAACTGAGCAGAACATACATTTTTTTTCAGTGATGAAATTCAAACAGGGTGTTGTTTTAACGACGTTTTACAACCTCCAAGCTCAGCCAATTTTACCAAACTATTAGTTATATTAAAAAAATCGAATAAAGATTAGTTTTGGTTTAAGTTTAAGTTTTTATTTTTATTTAAGACGTCGCGTCGCGTAGTAAAAATCGGAATAAAATAATAATACGGTAAAAAATGTTAAAATACTGACATACCAGCAGGCCTATTCTCTATTTCAACTGACAGTTAAAAATTATGAAAACCCGAGGAAATTCGTCTTACACTGCTGTGTACTATGCTAATTGCTAGTGAAAAATACAGATCGCGCGCGCAATGTACGACGAATTTTCTTAGGTGTTTATCACTTTAACTGTCAGTCGAGCCAGAGAGTAGGCCTACAGGTCGGATGCACCACCGACTATGCTGTATAAAATTGGATAAATTTTATATAATATGAACTTAGCTGCCGTGAAACCATGCACAAAGAATTCAGTTTATAGATTTATACATTACATTACAGTTTATAGATTAATTTCCAATGTCGTGCGAAAACGGTTGGTCACGTGACATTTTGCCCTGTGACGTCACAACTCGTCACACTTCAATAAACAAACAAATATCTTGAAACCTGACAGATAGTTTTTGTTTATTTTGTAAAATGTGACGTCACTCACACGAATCTCAATCATGGCCGCCGTGTTTCTGGTCTTGTAATCCACAGATAAACAAATAGCAAAATTTTGTACAAATTAAATAGGTACCTACTTATTTACAAATTATGTTAAGATGAGATCTCGACTGTAATTTTTGCATAAAATTGCCAATTTTGGCGGTATGGATCTCAGAAACAAAAATACATTAACAAATGACTTATTGAATAGTATAGAATAGCTATTGGAATAGTGCGTAACGGCCTCGCTTTTTGTAAATTTTGCGTATCTTTTTAATTTAAACCCAAAATTGCAGAGAAAGATTTTCATAAAATGCGCGAAGGCACTTTTTTAAGCTCATCGATTGAACTACTGTTCTAAACAAGTGAAATAAAAAAATTATAATGTTATCTCTTATATAGTCGAATAGTGCGTAGCGGCCTCGGAATTTTAGATATCATTGATTTTATATAGGAAAAAAATCTTATTCTAAATAAACTTCGATGCTATAAGTTAACTGTGAATATCTCCTATCTACGATAATATTATTGAGCGAAATTTATACCAGAGTAATTGTTACTTCATGAGGTATAAAGATTTTATAATGAATTTATTATCCTATTTCGATAAAAAACGATAAATACAACTGCAAAATTACTACAAAATGCGATGCGCCGGCCGTCCGAATTCAACTTATGCTCACCGAATGAAGATTTGTAATATTATGCACAAATTTGTCATTTTTGCACATAGGTTCCTTGGAGAAAATATGTTATAGTGACTATCATAAGGCGTCTGATAGTATCACTTCGCACAGCATTGGAAAGGATAATCTTTTGAATCTCTGTCTCACTGGTTACAACCAGAAAAATTAAACGGGACTATGTTGGGACGCGGAAGCAACGGTGCATGTAATAGACCTCGGATCTAGTTTTGATGTGGCAGTATTATAGTGGAGATTTTGATCGTATAGACCAATTATGTTAGGCAGGTCTAAATGTCGCGGTTTGCCGATACCTAGAGTTCCAAGAAACTTCCAGATGTCGGCAAAGGAAGAGGACGAGATGTTATTGAGAATATAGTAGAACTGCCTCCCTACACAAGTGGCAAACGATTACCTCCTGTCTATTTGTAATTCGTCGTACAATGCGCGCGCGCTTCTGTATTTTTCAATAGCAATTGCAACAGTAGCTACACAGAAATGTACGATAATCTACGAATAGACTTATAGATCTTATCTAAGTCTGTCGCCATAATAACGATGTTTATAGCATTGTTGTGTTCCGACAGTTTGAGATAAGATAGCCAGTTCCTCAGTGGTTGAGGATTCCGGGTGAAGCGCGCTTCCACTTTCGGCCTTATCGTCACTTACCATCAGGTGAGATGAAGGCCAAGCGATTACCCGTTGTGGATTTTAAAAAAAAGACGGGGTGAGCGCTTGCCTCTTGTCTAGGGGGCTGGCCTCCTAACCTACCTAACAATCTATATCAATAGACAGCGGTTTATTGCTGTGCTGGTAGACGCACATTAATAGATAATACCGCCCCATCTCTTCCCTTGGGTGTCGTAAAAAGCGACTTACGGACCAAAGGCTTCAGTACATCAAACAACATAGAGCGGCGAGGTTCCCTATTTCATTTGCATACAATTTTATGTCATAATTTAACATGGCATACTTTTACTTATCTTAATAATAGTTACGAACAATATTAATTAGGCAAAACTTTTTAAGCATAACAAGTTTAAGCATAATAATTGTTAAACATATTATTCTAAAGCCTAAATTAGCTTACGCATAATGATATCTAAGCATAATTTTGTTAGGACATAATAATTATATAGGGAAAAAGTAAGATTGGAAACTTTGTGTTTGCATTTAATAAAATACTTTTCATATATTAAATAAACATGTTGGCGGCTTAGGGGTGACCCAAGGGCCACCACCGCCACACCCTAACCTACTATTACACTACGGTATCCAATTTATATTTGATACACCTAATACCTACTTTTGCTTTTTCTGATTCAAATAGCTATCAATACAATAAAAAATATTGCAAAGACAAATCCTGATAAAAACCAATCAAAATTATAGCAGATTTTGAAAATATAACCTCATCTTCTGTCTTGTCTAATCTACCAGACTATCTTTATGGCTAAGAACTATTAGACGAATAAACAATATGCCTTGTAACTTTATGCAAATCAAAATTAGGGCAAAAAGCATTAGCCTACATCAATGACCTTTTATAAATAGACTAGTCATACGTGAACGAATTGAATTTAAAAAATGGCGAAATTGTTTCTATGACGTAATACACGTCAAAAGGGAAAGAAAATAAATACAATCATTTCAAGCCTATTGTTAAAAAGAGATAAAAACTATTTATGGTAGTCGACCAATTGGCAACAGCGCAGTCTCCTTTGCACGGCTATCTCGGCCGCCATTGTTTTCTCTCTTTCACTCTTACAGTACACGCATCTCGCTCACGCATATCGAATTGGCAACAGCGCAAATGTCATAAATAAAAAAAATATATTTTAAATTCATATTTACAGTACTTACAAATGAAATTAAACACTTTTCTTGTCTCTTACTGTTGCGGTATAGTTTTTGCAATTTCTGTATACACAGGAAGGCATTTTATCTAACAAACAACATAAAAAACTTTAAAAAGGTACAAACGTAATGACGTGACACTGACTGACGTGTGACTGAGTGAAGTCCAGGCAATTACCTTGATTTGTCCTTGCCACTACGGAGGCCAGACAACGTATCTAAACATAAAATATCATTGGCCTACATCATATTTATGCTTACTTGAATAGTACATATGCCTAAAAACAATTATGTCAAAATATTATTGACAAAATAAAATATGCCTAACTCGTTTTGCCAAATTAAATTAGGACAAAAAAAATAGTCGAAAAGAAGGGATCCCGAGTGGCGATAGGCTCACCGCCTGTCACGCTGAGCACATGTGCAGTTATTACGTGGACTGTGGCAGTCGACTGCTTTTGTGGTCCTCATTGCCCGGTATCTGACCAAATATCTGACTAACCCTGCGGGATAATAATCGAGAATATGTATAATAATTTTTAAAAGAAAGTAAATGGACTTTTAGTATAAAGGAAATAAAAAAAGGATTCTCAAGGTTCGATCTAAAAAAAAGTCGCATCGTTCGACTTCGGTTCTAATAAAAATACACCTTATTTTGTCTATGCCTATGCAACGTCGGAAGTCGGAACGGAAGTACAAGTAGGTACGTACCTACTGTCAAACTAAAGTCAGCTGCAGTCAGCTGAGCTGAAAAGAACCACAAAATTGTACGACACGAACGAAACAAAATACCGGAATTCTAAATTATTTTACATCGTTTTGCTAAGATTCCCAAGATTTTAGATAATATTCCCTACAAAGTCATAAAGTAGCTACTTGAATTCATTTCAATGTTACAATCAATTCAAACATTAAGCAATATTTCGATGGCATCTCGTTTCGTCACAAAATGTGAATCAGTGTGAAGGTCGTGACTCTGTTGCCAATTTCCTACAGCGGTCAGTCGACTAACTAGCGCGTTGTTTTTGCTAGTGATCCTGTTTACGTAACTACTCGAACTAGGCGCTCCAGCTCCGAGTCCTGCTGCCTATTTATTACTGAGATTTTCTTCAAAATGCTGTCGGTGTGTACGAGAGCGCTGCGTGGAACACGCCCGCTGGATCGGTCGGCTTCGAGTATAATTGATTTGCCCAAATTCGACGAGTTCTGTGTGCAGAATGAGCCCGTGCTGGACTACCGCAAGGGCAGCCAGGAGCGCTGCGATCTGGAGAAGGAGCTGCAGCGCGCTTCCGCCTGCACCGAGGACGTGCCCATCGTGATCGGCGACGAGGAGGTGCGCGACGGCAAGCCGCGCTACCAGGTGATGCCGCACGACCACTCCAAGAAAATCGCCAAGTTCTACTACGGCAGCGAGAAAACCATCCAGAAGGCGATCAGCGTGTCCGTGGCGGCGCAGGAGCGCTGGGACCGCACGAGCCTGCCGGACCGCGCGCGCGTGTGGCTGCGCGCCGCCGACCTCATGGCCGGGGCGCAGCGCCAGCGCCTCAACGCCGCCACCATGCTGGGGCAGTCCAAGTCGGCCATCCAAGCAGAAATCGATGCGAGTGCGGAACTTATCGATTTCTTTAGATTTAATGTGTTATTCTTAAAAGAAAATGCAAAGTACCAGCCTATTTCAGAAAATCCTTCTGTGACTAGAAATTCATTAAGATTCAGAGGTATCGATGGATTCATTGCTGCGATAAGCCCGTTTAATTTTACTGCTATAGGAGGTAACTTGGCATACACACCGGCTCTCATGGGGAATGGTGTAGTTTGGAAACCGTCTGACACAGCCCTGCTCTCTAATTGGCATATTTTCAACATCATGAGAGAAGCCGGTCTGCCGCCTGGTGTGGTTAACTTTGTGCCTGCTGATGGGCCTACATTTGGACGCACAATCACATCCTCTCCATTCTTGGCAGGTATTAATTTCACAGGTTCTGTCCCCACATTTAACTGGCTGTGGAATGCTGTTGGTAAAAATCTTGACAAGTATAGAAACTATCCAAGACTCATAGGTGAATGTGGAGGAAAGAATTACCACTTTATTCATCCTTCAGCCGATGTGCAGTCAGTTGTGACTTCCACCATTCGCTCTGCTTTTGAATACAATGGCCAGAAGTGTTCCGCTTGCTCTAGAATGTATGTCCCAAAATCTCTGTATGAACCAATCAAGGCAGGCCTTTTGGAAGAACGTGCAAAGCTTAAAATTGGGGACCCAGCTGACTTTAGTGTGTTCACTGGTGCAGTGATTGACGATAAAGCCTATGACAGAATCACTGGTTATATTAAAAATGCTAAGCAAAATCCTAAAAACCAGATCCTGGGAGGAGGGCAATTTGACAACAGTAAGGGATACTTTGTGCAACCAACAATCATTAAAACTGAAGATCCATGTGACAAATTGATGACTGAGGAGATTTTTGGACCCGTGCTCACTATATATGTCTATGAAGACTGTGACCTGCAAAAGGCGGTGTGCATGGTGGGTTCATCAACTAAATTTGCACTGACTGGAGCCGTGTTCTCACAAGATAAGGAATTCTTGAAAACAGCCTTAGATGTGTTCAAGATGACAGCAGGTAATTTTTATCTCAATGACAAATCTACTGGCTCAGTGGTGGGTCAACAGCCTTTTGGAGGTGGCCGCATGTCGGGCACAAATGACAAGGCCGGAGGGCCCAACTATGTCATGAGGTGGACAACCCCTCAGTCCATCAAGGAAACATTTGTTCCCTTAAGAGATGTTGACTACCCATATATGAGAGAATAATATGAGAGTAAGCTCTAATATGGCCATTATTGAAATTGTTCTCTGATGAGAAAATTGATTACATCATACAATAAATATATCAGTACAATAATTAAATTTTAGATTATATTGTATGGTTGGGAAATAGTGAATTGAAATATTGCTTGTTAAGTAAAGTTTACTACACTAGTAGTATTATTTATAGTCCTATAGAGGTATTTACTATGCTGTTTTGTGATTGTATGTAATAGGTTTATTTTCTTCTGTAAATTGATTTAAAAAATTAAAGTATTAGACATTATGTTCCTTGCTTGTCCAATATAAGATAATTATGAATTAGGTAATACTGGTGGTAAATCAGATAAATCTGTTTAGGTAATTTAAAAAAAAAATTAAGAAAATATTGATTTTGGAACATGCATAAAATTTATGAATAACTTACCAATATAAACATTGCTTTAGTTGAGCTGGCACCTACCTAGGTATCTACTTTTATCTAAAGTAGGTTAAGCTACTTGTGTACCTAACTATGATAATGTCACTAACAAAGTTATGGGTTTTAATTTTAGTAACTACCTATTACAGTCATTTTTAAATGAATCTGTGTTGTGTTGTAATTGATAAACACGTTATTCTGTTAGTAATAAATAACCCCACTAAATGAACTCACTCCCATTACACACTCCTTTATCTGACTGGTATTTGTTCCCAACTTATCAGATACAAATGCTTATCTTGCATTACACTTTATCTGTCTCTATTTTAAAAACCGGCTTGCTCTCTGACTTATTTGCTGCATTTAACGTATTAGTTTTGCATTCGCGATGCTAAAGATTAGAAGTTATTTAAATAGAAGTGTATTCTATTCACTCTGTAGGTATATCTCTGTTGAGAGTGAAGTGAGAATGATGTCATTATCAGTTATCACGGTTTATAGTGTTATTGTTATCGTATTTATGTAAGTATTGCAATTTGTTATGTTAAAGTCACTTTTATTAATGTTTGTATTACTGACAATCATTAAAATTCCAATTAAATATGAGTTTATTGTTTTTATGAACACCCCGTATCCCGTGACGATTTCCAAAATGTTTCATACCAACCTTGTTCTGGTAATAATTACAAACACAACTAAATATTCAAATAAACAGAAATGGAAAAAAATAAACAACCATTTAAGTAACTACAATTTACCTACTCATATGATTCAGTACCTAAGTTCATGTTCTTAGGCGCTAGACACAAAGACCTTTTATTATAAGGACATGAACATACCTTTGATTATATAGTCAAAGGAACATACTGATTACGTGTAACGTATATATCGCTGCTGATTACCTACTCACTTTAATGTTTTTTTTCTTATGTTTATCTTTTTAGTTAGAAATACTTCTTAAAGGTACCTAGGTAAGTAGGTATATCCACTGTTTGGTACCTAGGCTTTTTGGTAATCATTTTGGTCAAGACAAATTAAATGAGGCCAAATCTAAACACGACGGGTTTATTATATTAGTAGTTCAGGAGTTTTTATATGACCACCTTCATCATCAGACCCTAGGCATCACACAAGGTTAATGTCAACATTTAAATCAAACCAGTCCTAACACGGCGGGGTTATCTTGCAGTGTTCCTATGACCACCTTCCGCCTGCAACATTAGGGGGGCGATCGCACTAAGTAATCTCAACTGAACCGCAGCCGTTCTGCCGACTTCGTTGAGATTATTTAGCGCGATCGCCCCCAGCTCCATGATGCCATATAATTGTATTGTCATAGAAGTTACATACCGCCACCACATTAAGCTCGATCGGTCCTCGGGAAGTGGTCCCTCCCACCCAATGCCACTGGGGTTCCGGGCTGGGCCCTTTTATGACGCCCCCCCTTTGTGTAACCCCTCCCCCGCCGTACGATACCTCTAGAAGTTTGGCAGGAAAGGGGGGAATTCCCACTAAAATCTTTGTGCTGCCGTACCGCCTGGCTTTGGTCGCGCGGTTCTCCAGACAGAATGCCCGAGGAAATTTGAGCAGTTTGAGCATCTATACGGCGACGGCTTAGGATTTCCCATCCATAGCTGTCACCTTATTGCCACGAAACGAAAGTCCTATCATGAAATAATTCACTGAAGGAAGGAGGTCTCTCACGTGTCACGTCACGCTCACGACCTCTCGTGGTTCAGCATGACCTTAATTAAAAGAGTAGTCCCCCCGTTTCGAAGCAAATTGTCGACCGTGGGCACTATTATCTATTCTGTGAGCCCTACCGTGCCGCTCGCACGGTGAGACGGCTCGCACGGTTGGGCGCGCGCGGTAGCCTCCCGTTACGTAGGTACGCCGGGTTGCCGGGTGTGTATTTTATTATGACATTAAAACAATCGCTACGCTGCGCTTCGCGATTGTCTTAAATTTCTAACTTAACACGTGACCTACAGGAGTAGGGCAATTTGATGTCGACCGACTGACGGGGGTAGCGAACGACGTGAGGCGTTCACAAACACAACGAAACCCGGGGGCTTCGTTGTGTTCGCCCCTCACTCCTACAATTATTTCACTAAACTTAATCCAGAAGGTAATATAATTATATCACTAAACTTGAACCGTAATATACCTAATTATATTCCTAGTAAGATAGTAATAAATCGCTTTTGTATAACTATGTTACGGGATATAATCATATCCTTAGGGAGATAACTATATTACAGCAATATTTATCTTACTGCGACATTATTATATTCTCTACTTGTAGTGAGTTAAGTTTGTCACGGACCTATTCCGGTTATAAGAACTAACAAATGTAAGTAATAATAATGCTTACTCTTACTAGCAGTAGTATCAAAGGCTTCGGCTGATAATGTACAACACGCAAAATGTGCAAACATCAAAATGTACATACCTACTTACGCAAAATCTACATCATGACAAATGTACAGTACGCGAAATGTACATTACACAAAACGCTTACGCTGAAAGCACATAACGCAAAACGTGTAAATAGAAATTTACACATTTCGCGAATTGTTTAGCCGACACAAAATAATTTGCGATATTTTTGTAAGTATAGAGTTTGGACTTGTAAAATTGTTCGCTTGGTCCCACGCTGTGTCGGAAAACTCACAAAGGGGGTTCAGGACTTTAAAAAATTGGTTGCCTGTAAAGTCGGTATACGGGCGAAAGTTTTACGTGACAACGACTTTGAGTGGTAAAATAATTTTAATGTGAATATTCATTCGTATAGTAGGAAGAAGGATGAAATAATAGTAACAATTTAAAACATTTATTTAAACAAAGAATTATATTTAAAACATAGTTGAGTGGGAGAGAGACGCAAGGCATTCGGCGGGCCTCTCTCTCGTTCGGTGACTCATCGTAACGTTACCGAGCGTTACACTTTTTCATAAGTGACTCCCAGCCGCAACCTAATTTAAGACGTTGTCACGTCAAAAATGTCAAGGTAACTTTGCAAAAAATGCAAATATTTCGAAAACGGTGCGTCGGCGTTGTAGCTAAAATCTAACGAAATGCTGGCCCCCCTGTAGTTCCGCTCTTCGCTTCGCGATCACCTTACATTTATATCGGCATAGCAGATTAGTTGTTAAGTCTTTTTTATTAGTATTGACGTCAATAAGTGCCTGTAAAGGTTTATATTGGTAAATAATTTGACTTTCTAACCTCAACCAAAATATCGCAAATGTTTTAAAGTGTCTGCTAAACAATACACGAAATGTGTAAATTTCTTTTTACACATATTGCGTTATGTGCTTTCAGCGTAAGTACATTTCGCGTACTGTACATTTGTCATGATGTAGATGTTGCGTATGTACATTTGTCATGATGTAGATGTTGCGTATGAACATTTTGACTGTTTGCACATTATGCGTGCAGTTAGCATTTTGCGTGTTGTACCTACATTATCAGCCGAAGCCGTATCAAAATTCTGTTTATACTGCCCTTGTTGAGAGGCAAGTTCGAATGGTGCGTGAAAGAGATAGGTCTAGAGATATGAAAGTAAGGAGGAGTGTTAGTGAAAAGAGTTTATAATCAAACTTTTTCACTAATTTTATATTTTCATATTTCGTTTAAGTATTGTTTTTTGGGTAGTCATTTTTGATGTGTGAAAATTGTCCGTACCAATAAAATGTTGTTTTTCTAACAACTAGAATTATACAGTTTTTGATCTCCAATAACTGCGTTTTACTGCTGCTTGGTCGTAGAGAGCAAGGAGTCAGTATTAACAATATTTCTCCATTCCGAGTAGTATGACGTAATAATCCATGCTTATTGTTTGGCATGATATGAGCGAGGGATTTAAAGTCAAAAGCTATTATTTTAGTCAACGTATTTCGTTATGTAGGTACTCTGTTTAACATTTTGTATGTATGCAGTTATTGTTGGCATGATATAAAGTAATAGAATCACGTTGTTTGGAATTTTTGTCCGATTACGACTCAGTAGCTCAGCGCTTAAAGTACGCACAAGTACGGTCGCGCATTACGCAACGTACAAGATTCATCAAAAGGTTGAATGTAGGTAATAAGTTTAAAAGCTTAGAATAATAACGCATAGAAAGCAAGAACACGCACGATAAATTTTAATGAGGCCAGTAAAACAAAGCCATACTGGCTTGGTACAGAAACGGCCCGCGTCAGTACTAATAATCTAAACTTATCTATCTATCAACAGTTCTAATTACGTTACTTTTGGGGCAAATCTGATTCCTCTAGCTAGACCAAGATGAGTTTGAAACTCGTTAATATGGTAAGATAACGGATATAGAATAAACATAGAAAAAACACCCAGACCCGGAATCAATTAAGAAAATCAGTTTTTCTCTAAATTGACCCGACCGGGAATTGAACCCGGGACCTCAGAGATGGCGCAACGCCAGACCCGGCGTGCTAACCACTCGACCACGGAGGTCGTCAAATAGTTACCTAGTTGTGCGAGTAAGTAAAATGTAATCGTACGCGTGTCCATGTCTACAACTTCCTCATTCGACATTGAGAAATTCTAAGCATGCCATATTTTAGTGCATAATATTATGTGCAATCAAACGTTTCAGTCCTAATTTTTGTGCCACCACAACTTCGTTACTACTTATGAGTTGTTTTATGTGTGTAAGCTGGAGACACGTGTCACCAGCTCGCACACGCCGTTAAGAAAAACCAGTGAGGTTAGGGTTTTAGATTATAGCCAGAAATATATGCACTATAGGAACAAAAGAAACTAAACATCACACTCACTCACACACTAAAGGCCGGAAACGCGCCTGCGATTCCTCTGGTTTTGCGGGTGGTCCATGGGCGGCGGTGATTACTTTCCATCAGGTGACCCGCTTGCTCGTTTGCCTCCTTCTTCTATAAAAAAATAAAAAAAAACTCAAATTCTGTTGAAACTACGGTCATAAAACTGTGTGCGAGCTGGAGACACGGGTCTCTGGCTTGCACAGCTGTATCTTCGTAATTGTTTAAGCTACGGTTATGAATTATACCTCATTTGTGCCGAATTTGTGCATACACGAGGCACCATTTCAAATCTCTGGGCCTCATCATTTAAAAGGTGTAATATCAATAAAACACGAACGTTAAATTTATATTACTACGGGTGCGTTTCATTTCATATAATTACAAATTGAACTATTTAAAAAGCATAATAGGTAACGTTCATTGGATTTATTTTTAATTGGTCTAAATACACTTCCTATAAAATCATTATCTACGTATATGCTTCATTTGATATAATAATAACTTGTTCCATACCTAAAGCTATATCTACTTAATAATATTAAACAAAGTCGTGTTATTAGTACCAATTACTCAAAAACGGCTGTACCGATTTTAATAATCTTTGACTTTTGGATCGATTCGGACGGTAATGTCCCTTTTTCGACTTCGTCCCGAATAGCAGAATAAAGATTTAAAAAATAATAATTTGATGAGTTTTGTCAGAGGGCCTTTTTTTTTTTTTTTTTTCTTTAGAGTGGAGGAAATGCATTACGCACGCGCATGGGACTCTCCCCCCAACTCCCGCTCCCCCGTCCAGGCCCTGCGGCCTCGGCGGGGGTTCGAGAGGAGGGGGGCATACCCACTAAAACCTCCACTGCTCTCCAGCAAGACCCGGGGGAAAGTCGAGGCGGGACCGGCCATAGGCACTCTGCCGCCCCGACTCTCTAGGCCATTGGTTCAAGGGAACCCCCGAACCGAATGCACCCCTTGTGCAACGAGACCCCTTGAGGTCACCCTCACGGGATTCGACCCGACAGCTCCTGAGCTGTCAAGTCGAACTCTATCTCATCACTTGTGCTGGAGAGGCGGCGAGCGCCCGGATAGCCCGATCGCTCGCCGCGCCTTCAAACTCGTCCGCATCGCTCGACCCGATTTCTCTACCTCACGAGACCTCAGGGCCGAGCGAGGGAGAGTTTCCCTCACGTCTTTGCCGAGTCGCAGGAGGCCGGACGCACACCGGGGGGTCACGGCCACCTGCATCACAGCCTCAGCCGAGTACCAGGGGCCGATCGCACGCCTGGGGTCCCGACCTCCCGCAACTCAGCGTCCTCAAGAGTGCGCTGACGCTCGGACGCCACGGGTTGCTAGATCCGTCACCCTCTTCAGGGGAGGATCGCACCTCACGCTTCCCATGACGCCATGAGCTCAGCCCACGCCCTCACAAAGAATGCGGATACCTCCGCGCGGCAGCGGTTCGGACGCCACGGAAAGCGAGATCTCTCACCCACTCAGGGGAGGATCGCATGCTTCCCACGACGTCCAAGCGCCCCCACGCCCTCGCATTCTGCTACCTCCGCGCGGCAGCGGCTCGGACGCCACGGGTTGCTAGATCCGTCACCCTCTTCAGGGGAGGATCGCACCTCACGCTTCCCGTGACGCCATGAGCTCCGCCCACGCCCTCACCCGTGCGACCTGAGAACCCTTAAGGGGCGGCCGTCTTTCGAAACGGCGTCCAGAAGGGACGCCGAGCAAAACAAAGGACGACGCCTATAAGGGCGCCACCAATTTACCCCCCACAGGCCCAGAAAGGGCAAGGGGAGGCTGTGGGCCCAGAAGGAGCACCACCAACTTTGTTCGACACCCAGAAGGGGTGCCAGGGTATTCGCGTAAAGCCCCTTTTCCGACGCTGAACGTGGGCCGAGAGGTCTTACCCCAGGGTGCACCACGAGGAGGTTCCCAAATTTGCACCCCTTGTCAGAGGGCCTAGTCAACTGGCAAATGCTCGACCGGTGACAGCGACAAAATCGCTAATCAAATTCGCTACGATATATCGATATCGATAAGCTAAGGGATATAGAACATACAGGCTTGTCTTAGTAATTTTTTGTTTGATGATAATCTAACGCATAAGTAAGATTAATAAATGGGAAGTTACCACACCGATCACCGAACCTTTTGAGTTTTAGATGGTTTCAGTGAATTGAATGTCACTTTACTAAGAAATTCGGGTAGACTCCTTGAGACAATTTGAAAAGTGAATCGCTTATTTCGCCGGAAGTTCGCCAGGCAAGCACGTTTGTAAATAAGTACTTATTTGATGACTTCGACCATAATATGACATTGATATGAGACCAAACCCATTTTTCAGCAAATATAAAAATAAAAAAATAAAAAATAAATCTTTCCTACAATCACACCAATTGTCTAGCCCAAGAGAAGCTTCGAAGAAACTCGTTAAATGGTTACTAGACAACGGAATATATACTAATATATACCATATTGGATCGCGTGACGGTTTTCTATGTTTAATAAGTATGTATTTAAGTATTTTAAGTATGTTTATCTGTTGTCTAGTAACCATTTAACGAGTTTCTTCGAAGCTTCTCTTGGGCTAGACAATTGGTGTGATTAGCTTATCGATATCGATATATCGTAGCGAATTTGATTAGCGATTTTGTCGCTGTCACCGGTCGAGCATTTGCCAGTTGACTAGGCCCTCTGACAAAACTCATCAAATTATTATTTTTTTAATCTTTATTCTGCTATTCGGGACGAAGACGAAAAAGGGACATTACCGTCCGAATCGATCCAAAAGTCAAAGATTATTAAAATCGGTACAGCCGTTTTTGAGTAATTGGTACTAATAACACGACTTTGTTTAATATTATTAACCCCTCAAACCCCAAGCGGTCGCATGAGACCGCACCTACAAAAACACACTTGACTTTGTACCGTGTTTTCATAGACTTACAGACTACTTTAGTATGAACAAGTTTGGTTATTTCGGTTCTGTGGTTCATCTTATGTATTGTTATCGCACAATATCGCATAGTCTATGCTTTAGGTATGGAACAAGTTATTATTATATCAAATGAAGCATATACGTAGATAATGATTTTATAGGAAGTGTATTTAGACCAATTAAAAATAAATCCAATGAACGTTACCTATTATGCTTTTTAATTAGTTCAATTTGTAATTATATGAAATGAAACGCACCCGTAGTAATATAAATTTAACGTTCGTGTTTTATTGTTATTACACATTTATGAGATATGAATAATACTGAAGTGTATTATTTTTACTGTCCCATTTTTAGTAGCTCTCTGTTAGAGAGTTTAGTCTTTTAATGCTAAACTAAGTTAGTCAAAAAATAACAAGGAGCAAATTGTCTAATCTCAACATCTATCGCAATCGCCCTCAAACAGAAGTACATTGCTTCGCTAGTTTGCCTATTTGAAACTATTTTTAAATATTTTATGCGAAACAATGTACTTCCACTTGAAAACGACCGCGACAGATGCGAAGTTAGACAATTAGCAGCCCGCACAGGTTCTTGTAAAGTAACAGCTTTTAAATGAAAGTTTTCACGTGCCTTCGGTGTTTTAATACCAAATTAGGGTAAGTATTAATAGGTTAAGTACCTTAGGTCTTCAATTTTTTATCAAATCTCTTTCATAAATAGCAACTACTATAAGTATTTAGTAGATTCAAAGTGTTGAATTTATATAATATAGACAAACAGCATCTTTCGATATCGATAAATGTCAAAAGGGATTATAGTCTAAGATCCGAGTATAGAACGACCTTCACCGAGAAGGATAATGGATGAAAAGTATTTTATATCAAATTTAATATGTTACATAATATATCGCGAGTGGGTTGGCTGAAAAATTTCAGTCCAGCACCATTAATGATTAATTTAATATTAAAAAAAAATATTTTTTTTACATTGCTTTGCTCTGGTTTGGTGTGTGTGTGTTTGTAATGAGCTTATCTTTAAATAAACATAAATTTTATTTATTTAACCAGACGGTTGCAAATTACTAATATTGACTTGAATGTTTACACCTGCCTACCCAATGTTATGACAGGAAAAAAATAGTCAATCTAACGTTAGCATATTCTATAGGCTTCATACTTTTGATTGGTACTTAAGTAATTTATCTATTATCGAAACAAGTGCAATATTTAAAAAAAATATTTTTAAATATTTATTTATTCATATACTGGACTGAAATTTTTCAGCCAACCCACTCTCAATATATTTTTTACCTCATTAAATTTGATATAAAATACTTTTCATCCATTAACCGCTCGGTGAAGGTCGTTGTATACTCGGATCCTCTACTATTACCTCGGACCAAATATCACAATGGACAGAGTCTTTGGATTTTTAGCATGTCCGTATTTTGTTAGTGTGCAGCTTTCTATCTGTACATGTGTGCGTGACTAAAGATGTGACTAGTATATCGATATAATCACTTTAATGTGGTGTGTACCTAGTTCGTTATTATAATTGGGGGTTAAAGTTACTCACGTCCGTAGGTTTACCGTTTAGACCCTACACGTGACCCTTGGTTGGTGTGCTAAATGAGTGACACTGACTGAGTGGTAGAGCCACGCTGCGTTGCAGCACGCCGGGCACGCTGGGCCGGCTCGCCCGGCGTAAATACCAACCTCTCACTAAGGGTGTTACCCGACCAATCGATCGATCGTCGATCGACGGCATCGATTAACGTCGATCGAAGTTGATCGACTGGTCTGGTAGCTTAAATCGATCGACGGATACCTACCGTTTGACTAACCAATCGATCGACGACGGTCGGTCGACGTTTATCGATAGGTGTGGTAGCTTTAATCAATCGACGGTTACCGTTCGTCTAACCCATCGATCGTCGGTCGGTCGACGTTGATCGATTAACCCTGGCTAAATTCCATCAGTTTCTTTCGAAATGTATTCAGAAAAGGACTCGTTGTTCTTGGCCAGTACGATGTTGCTCGTACTATTATTACGGAGACGCAAACGCAGAAGAATCTGGATGCGGCCGTTTTTTAAAGCCAACGATCGCTTATTTTATCCAAATGACATTTGAAGCAGCGGTTTTTGTTTTTGTTTTTTTTTGCGTAGCGATTGTCATGAATTTCGAGGTTAGTAGTTTCGAGGGAGGTAGAGAGGAGGGGGATGGAGGGGGTACGGTAATGGTAACTTAGTAGAATATTTGTTTTTTTTTCCTAAAAATAACCTAAAATAACCTCAAAATAAAAATATCTTGAATACTATGCATTTTCACACTTTGGCTCCCCCTCCCCCTCCCCTTCCCCCCTTATTCGGTGTTGCTTAATCTAAAGCGCTTCCCAAGGTGTTTGGGGGAATATCATTTAGTATTTAAACGTTCATATTGTCATCACTCATTATTATCAACATAAACATAATCTAATATTACGATTATTATCCATGGGCACGAAATATATATTTTTTTTTTATAAAAGAGGGAGGCAAACGAGCAGGCGGGTCACCTGATGGAGAGTAATCACCGCCGCCCATGGACACCCGCAAAACCAGAGGAATCGCAGACGCGTTGCCGGCCTTTAGGGGAGGAATAGGTTTAAGGAAGGAATAGGAATTGGGAGGAGGGGGGGGGAAAAGGGGCCTCCGGAACCCTCACTAGTCGGACGAAACACAACAGCACCAAGTGCCATTATTTCACGCCGAATATTAGAGAGCGAATGCGTGCTGCAACGCAGCGTGGCTCTACCACTCAGAAAAGTGAAGCGGCCGGTGCGTCTAATCAAACAGCTCGATTTAACACCCAATCCATTTTACCGGTCGATTGTCGATCGACGTCGACTTATTCATTCTACCATCGATCGATGCCGTCGATCGACGATCGATCGATTGGTCTGGTAACACCCTAATATCCGGCGTGAAATAATAGCCCTTGGTGCTGTTGTGTTTCGTTCGGCCAGTGAGGGTTCCGGAGGCCTCCCCCCCCCCGCTCACAATTCCTATTCCTTCCTTAAATGCCGGCAACGCATCTGCGATTTCTCTGGGGCCCAAGTCTGCTAATTTACGAATGGCATAATTGAATCGCAATTGGATCGTATTGTAATTGTTTGACACATTTGGTATTCTCTTACTCATATAAGAATACCAAATGTGTCAAACAATTATAATGCGATACATTTGCGATACAATTACGATTCAATTATGCCATTCGTAAATTAGCAGACTTGGGCCCCTGGTGTTGCGGGTGTCTATGGACGGCGGAGATTACTCTCCATCAG
Organism: Scoparia ambigualis; assembly: GCA_963921215.1. Classification (NCBI taxonomy): domain Eukaryota; kingdom Metazoa; phylum Arthropoda; class Insecta; order Lepidoptera; family Crambidae; genus Scoparia; species Scoparia ambigualis. The sequence goes on along the minus strand of OY992503.1, from coordinate 44,876,665 downwards.
GTGACCCGCCTGCTCGTTTGCCTCGTTCTATTATAACAAACAAATAAAAAATAATAATTTGTGTAGTAAAGTGAAGAGCAATACTTTTTACTGTTCATATTCCCGCCCATATTATTAAGATTCAATTTTGAACTAAGGCTAGAATTTTTACTGTAAAAAAAGATTTTTCAAAATGTTTGAAACAGAGCCTTGAATATTTTGTAGGCTCTCAGTTATCACGTCTAATAGCTTTAACCCATTCACGTCTTATTTCCGGGCATTTTGGAAACCTAAAAATAGAATAATAAAAAGAATATTAGTAATATCGATAAAGCTTCGACACACAAATACGTACATCACTAATCATTATGCCAAAAACAAAGCCTTTAAATTACATTTAATTAAGGTTTAAAACCTGATTCTTGTGAATAGTGTACGATATAGTATGATTTAGAATTAGCAAAAATTAATGCTTTGCCGTTTTAATTATTAAAAACTCATAGTAAAGCATACATATTAAGAGAAATCACTAACGTATGAAATGATAATTCCTGGTCTTTCACACCTCCTTTTGTTGTTCTTGACGAACAATAAACAGCTGAACAAGACATTATGTCAATTGTATATTACACAAATAACACAAACACTAAGATTTCTTAATATTTCACTATTATTTCGCACAATCCAGCAATGTTTTGACCTAGTAGTCGGTCATGAAATGACACGTCTCACACCGACAGTGCGTCGTTGCCAAACGTACATTAACTATCTCTTTTACTCATATCACACTACAGTCATACAGACAGAGATACAAATACTTTACTTTGATACACGTATGTAAAAGCGGCAACGTCGTAAGACTCTGTCCATGTAATATTTGGTCCGAGACTATTACAGTATCAGAACAATAACTATGTTCTGAGATTACGAAATTGTTTGTTGTCATGTCAAACGGAGTGCACACTCAAATGTCATAGCTAGCTAGCACCTAGAACAATAGCTAAAGTTATTGTTCTGAGGCTAGCACTCCTTCTATGTTCTATGCTTTAGTTATTATTTAGAATATCATTTAGCAATCTAAACGTTCATAATATCCATTCACCACAGACATGTAATAGAACGTCTGTGCCATTCACAGACACGTATAAGAAGCTTCTTACGTCTGTGATAATAAGTTATCAATAAACTCTATTATTACGACTGAAGGACTAGTATTCATGGTCACAAAATAAATTTAAAAAAAATGTTCAGTCACTAGAATATTCTTTGGTTTGGTTGGTAAATAAATAGGTTAGGTTGTTTCATTTTGTATGGCAATTTACCTAGCCGCTCAGTTGTAAATATTTTCATAATGTCTAATGTATTTGGATTACTTGTATCAGGAAGACTGGTAAGTAATTTTACGGCTACATCTGAAGTGAATTCTATTGGTTAGGTTTGTATGTAACTGGTAGCATTTCCTTGCAAACAGGTGCAGACAGACTTCACACCTCTGTCGGAAACGCAGTTCCTGGTGACGATCCCCGAGGCGGACTCCATCAACCACGCGGCGGTGTTCCTGACGGGCGTGGCGCCGCTGCCGGCGGGCACGGCCGGCATGGTGTACTGGAGCTGGCCCGACGCCGCCGCGCCGCCCAACTGGCAGCTGCTCGGCCACATCTCCAACGCCAAGCCCTCGGCTATATTCAAAATCGGGAATCTGAAGAAACTCCATGAGCTTCCTAGTAAGTTGCTAAATGAACCTGCATTTCATACTGTAGTAGTAACTTGTCATCAAAACATTTGTTTTGCTTTGTATCGCCCAATCTAATTGTGTCTACACATTGGTATTACAGATGAGAACAAATTTAGCAGTGCCTTTGGTCACCAAAAAATTTGTCACAATGCCCAGATTGGCATATCTATAGAACCAGAGAGTAATATACAACTTCTTGCATCTTCTGTTGTAAGTTAATTTACATAATCAGTTAACATTCAATAATTAAATCACTGCATACAAGATATTTTATAATACTTGTTTCTTTTAAATTTCAGGCCTTGCAGACTAACTCATACATAACGTTTGCTCAGAAAATGTTAGAGAATCTAGTGAATTTTGTAGCATCATTTTCTGTGACTCAAGAGCAGATGACACCCACACCGGGGGTTCTCTACATCCCTCTCAACACCCTGCACTCATGGTACCAGAACTTTGAAAGGCGGCTTCAACAGAATCCCAACTTCTGGAAGACTTAAAACTAGTGTGATGTAAGAACTTAGACAAATGATGTTGTTGTGCATCCTATGGAAGACTTTTGCACTGATGTGATTAGTTTATTACAGTATCAATTTAAATATTGCGTTGATTATAAAAATAAGATAATGACATTTAACAGTGATTTGCAAATAAGTGAAAGTGCTATAACAGCTATTAAAGAGTTTAAGACCAGATATTAATTAAAGATATTTTTTAAAGCATTTGATAATAATTATTCTGTGATAAATGTGTCTCCAAAGAAGGGATTTACAGTCTGGATTTGAGTGACACATTGAAAAACCCGAATGAATTTGATGAAAAACTTGAAAACTCATTTTGCTCAGCAAATAGGGTTGGCTTTTGAATAGAGTCGCCCGAATTTGAAGAAACTAACACTGTGGGGACCCCCCATGGGGTTCATAAATTAAGGATTTTGAACATTTTAGCCGCCGGAGCGTCATTAAAATATAAAAAACCTTGAAAGTTTTGTCAAAATCGGCCGTCTGTACCTCTGTAGATCAAGGTGAGGTCGCGAAGCGGAGCAGAGCGATTGATGTTATATTTCGTAGTTATTTTTTTTAACAGACAACTGGATTCATTTGTGAAAAAATATAGGTAACTTTTTTTATTGAATTTATGTTATGAATTCAAATTTCAAAATTTCTTTAAAGAGTGTCGGATGTAGGGGGAGGATTGCTTCCTCCCACACCAAATTCTCCCCTTAAATGTATAATAATGTAACTTTTATAGATTCATAACATAACCTCAAAATTTCTTTATTGCATATCTCCGAAACTTTTCGTTTCCGGGAGGGGGAATAGTTAGATAAAAGTTCTAAAAATAAATATGTGAAACACTATCTATTGAAATATTGTTAAAAAAAAATATTTGTAACAGAACCAAGGGGGCGATATGGCTAAAAAATCTCAACCAAACCTCAACTGAACCTCAGCCGTTAGACCTACTTTATAGTGCCATCGCGTTTGACACACGCGACGGCGCTATATACGAAGTCGGCGGAACGGCTACGGTTCAGTTGTGGTTTGGTTGAGACCAAAGATTTAAATGTCTTTGGGTTGAGACTATTTAGCGTGATCGCTCCCCTGCTAGTTGCTGCTTTCTTGTATATGTATAAATGTCATTTACATAAAAAATCGAATTGTACAAAAAATCATAGCATGTTGCTGCCAACAATCTATAGGAAAACTGAAAATTCACTATTTGTGTCCTGATCATTGAATTAAATGATAATGTTAACAACAATGTTTAAAAATACTTAGGTACCTACATAAAATGTATGAAATATGTGGGTGTTTCGCAGTTTGTCTGGTTTGTAATTTGTCTGTATTCTACAATTCGTCTGGATTCTTTTTAAGATTAGCATTTCGTCCGGAAGACGAAGCGCGAATTTTTAATATCAGTTTGTCCGGCAGATTAACCGCGAATTGTTAAAATGCACGCTCTTTGTTAGCCAGTACAAGATAATTCTTTACTTTATTTACTAGAATCACTGCATCTTTTGTCCAGTCGTACTGCAAACTTTTATTATTAATTTGTCTGCCAGACAAATTACGAATTAGAAAAATGCAAAGATCATAGTCTGGACGAATTGAGATAAAGTCATTCTCATAAGGACAGATTCTCAAAAGGACCGGAGTACACGGAAGCACATAAAGAGAAAAATTATTATTATTATTATTTTCGAGAAAAAATTAGAGGTTTATATTAATTAAAAAATATAAGTAATTAATAATAACAATTTAATAACAAAAAATATTATAAAAATTAAAAAAATAGTATAATTTTTTTAATTTAATCATTTTTCTTTTTTGTTAAACCAATTAATGTATTTTATCAGTTATCCATAGTAGGTACAAGCTGGTAGGTTAGTTAAGGAAAAATACTAATTTATAATGTGGAAACATCAAACAGTGTTTGAGATATTTCCTTTTATTAATTTGTGTGTGCACCTGTACCATTTTCGGTTTTTTGACAATCTGTCCTTTTGAGAATCTGTCCTTATATGAGAATGACCCAAAAATTTGCAGTTCGTCTGCCAGACAAACAGAGAATCACCCAAATATGTAGCTTTATGCTATGTTATTATTACCAGATAATATGATTTAAATTATGTTCTCATTATCCACTGTCTTGCTGAAATGTGTATTTTGTTTGTTTGAGCATGAACTGTCATAGAACAAGTCACACCTAAGACAATGTGTAGATTTTAGTTTTATGAATTTATAGACACTTGTAAAGACTGCTTGTTAATTAAAGTGATTGTAAATCATCTTGAGGATGGATTACGAGAACTTATTATTATAATTTTTTATTCCACAACGTGTAAGCCTTCATCTGTGTACCTACGCCTGGCTTCCTCAAAATGGAATTCTGTTATTTCAAGAATGCCAAAAAACTGTGCCCATTTACTGCCAGGAAATAAATAGTGCCTTTATAGTAAAATGTTTTGGTGAGTACCAGCGTACCTACTCGGAACTGATACTCTAGTTCGAATGACGTTACCTCGATAGTCATTACCTCGATGTCTCTACCTCGACACCGATGGCTCGTTACCTCGAAAGGTCAATACCTCGAAGGATCTCTTCCTCGACGGGTCTTTTCTTCGATGGTACATTTGATCGATGGGTTGTTACTAGACTTGTGGGTAAATACCCATTTTTACCTATTTTTACCCACACATTTTTAATTTATACTGGGTAAAAATTAACTCAGTTTAATTTAAACCAATTATGAATTTGGTTATAGATACTATTACATACCGACTAAAGCATATTTTTAAGTCATTCTAAGTCTAATGCTTAGTGGAATTCTATTCATTTTCGAGCTGAGGCATGACTTTTGTTTATTAAGATATTCAAAATGTTCATACGTTAGTTATCATTTTTAGTTCAATTTCTGTTGTAATTATATTATCATGTCTGGGACGTGCACCCTGGTATTCCTTGTTCTTTTAGGTATTTGACATACGAATTACGAAGTCAACCTATTCCCGGTTCCTTAAAAACTACTTTTTTTATAATAGATGGGCTTGCTCTTGGTCACATTCATAACCGTAGGATTAAGAAGAAGCCGATGATGGAGCGAGCTTGTCCAGAAGCAGCCTATTCACTCGGGCTTTAAAGATGTTGGGCTATATGCACTCGGGAACACAGACGCCGGCAGGGAATTCCATACCTTGGCTGTACGCATTATGAATGAAAACTAATAGCGCTTGGTGCGTATGAGTGGAATATCAAAAGGGTGGTAAGTAACCCGCCGTACGTCTGGACTCCCGATACTAGAAGGGGACGGTGGAATGAGCTCGTGTAGCTCAAAAGCACACTCTTCGAAGTACAACCTGTAAAATACCGACAAGCATGCAACTGAGCGACGGACGGTGAGCGAGACTGTGAAGCTTGGTTTTCACAAGCTATAAGTTTCCTGGCTCTGCGTTCCACTGAATCGAGCGCGGCAAGTTGATATTTTGCTTAGCCGTCCCAAAGGTGGCAGGAATAGGTACTCCACGAACGACCAGACTTTTGCTTTATATAGAGTTAGAAGCTGTCCCGGCGTGAAATATCGCTTAACTTTATATAGAACACCCAGCGTTTGCGCCGCAGTTTGAGCCTTGATTTCGATGTTGTCGCCCAAGTTGAGATTGGAGGTCAACTTTATGCCGAGGCGATCGAAGTTGTCGGTAATTGGTACATCTACACCCCGCAAAGTAGGAGCCAGGTTAAAAGGACTCCTTCCGTTAAACGAACTTCCTCTCCGCCGGCCCTTGCGCTAGACAGATACCTCTTTGTGACCGTGCTGTCGTCTGCATATCCAACAATTCCTGGCTTGAGCAGATCGTTATTATACACCAAGAAAAGGGTAGCAGCGAGAAAGGAACCCTGAGGGACCCCGGCATCGATAGCCATGAGGTCGGAGGAACAGCCATCAATGACTACTCTGATTGACCGTTCACTTAGGAAGTCCAAAATCCAGACACGAAAATCAGCAAAGATGCCGTACGCTCGAAGCGTGCCAGACCCGGTCAAAGGCTTTCGATATGTCAAGCGACACGGCAAGCGCTTCGCCATGCTTTTCGGTTGCCTCGCCCCAACAATGAATAACGTACACCAGAAGGTCCCCCGTGGAACTGCCCCGCCGAAAGCCATATTGGCATTTGCAAGCTTCGAGGACTGAGGCCGCTCTAGTAAGAAGAGAAAGGCCATTTCTTATCTTGTAACTCATGCTCCTGTCCCTTCGGAGAGGAGATCTAGGAGAGGTAGGGGCCTTTGGAGGCGACAATCGGCCTGCAGCGGGTGCCATTGGGCACCGATAACCTACGCTAGGGTGGTTCGGTCACCACCCTGTATGCGCCCATGCTCGTGGCAGGGATCGGGTGAACTCCTCACCTGCGACGCCACCCCCTCTCCCATCGGCTCGGCTATCCACTCCACTTATGGTGGTGCTTGGGATCCGTTGGCGCTAGGGCATGCTCCCGGGAATTCACGGTACCGATTTTTCCCGGTATTTCCTGGGAAATTGGCTTTTTACGCAGTACCGGTACTGAGATTTTGTTTCCCGGGAAATTCGGTACTTTCGGTACTTTTGTTACAACTTAAAATTATGCCAATATTAGGCTCCGCGTTTGCAGTAGTCGTTACCGGTAACCACGGCCTATGCTCTTAGTTGTAAAACAGGCAAATTTCGTAGCGTTACCAAATTTTTATCTCCTGAGTTCTCAACCGTGTCGTCACCGGTGCTATTTACTGGGGAAAAAATTGTAACTAATGTACCCGTACCCTACACCGTACGGTTTCATCGTCATCACACAATGTTTTCATAATTCCATTTAAATAATTTATTTTATGTTTGCTAATTTAGCTTTACCTTCCAAATGACCTCCAAACTGAACGTCACTCAAAATACCGACGCCAAGGATTCCAATAGTCGGATTGGTATCAAGGAGAGCTCCCACAAAGATCAGAAGTACGACGAAGGTATGTTCTTACGCGGTAAATGCGCAAACTTGTGTTTGGAGGGTTAAAGTAGACTAGGTTATGTCGGCCCCAATTCGAGACATGACTTAACATGTTCTCGGTGTCAGTCACAAGTTTATTCCGGCTCTCGATGACGCTTTCCCGAGAAATATTAGCTCGTCCGGTATAGAGCGTTACTCCCGTACTGTCGTCCGCGTAGCAATGAATGCTGTTGTTATGCAACATGTCATTGATACGCAGAAGAAAAAGAGTAGGGGCTAACACACCCCCCCTGTGGTACTCCAGCATTCACGGGCTTCAGGTGTCAGAGCACGAACCGTCGACTACGACTCTGATGCTACGCGCAGAAAGAAAGCTTGCAACCCACGGTCAAAATTTCTCAGGAAGCCCGTATAGAGAGTTAAGTTTAGAGAGAAGAGCCCTGGGCTATACCCTGTCAAAGGTTTTCGTTACGTCTAAGCTAACTGCCAGTGCCTCCCCATTACTCTCGACTGCCTCCACTCATCGGTGAGTAAGGTACACTAAAAGATCACCAGCAGACGCAACGCAACGAAAACCACACTGGCGGTGGCGATTGCTTAGTAGCTAGTTTTCTTTTAGGTACCTTAAGAGCTGGCGGTTTGTAATGGACTTCATTACTTTGGAGAGCAAAGAGGTGATGGTTTTTGGCCTGTAGTTGGACGGATCTGAGCGATGGTCTTTTTTGAGAATCGGGTGAACAAGGGCTGTCTTCCAAGAGCTCGGGACAACGCCAGTAGTGTAAGAGAGCCGGAAAAAGGCGCGTTAGGAACAGCGCCAACTCAGGAGCACACGGCCGAAGCACAATGGGAGGAATTGCATCAGGCCCACTCGACTTATATGCATATCAAGGGAAAAAAGAGCCTTACGAACTGACCCTTTGTAGCAGCGCAATGCGCAATGCGGTATGGTTGGTGGAGAGTTTTCCCCATCGTCCAAGGTCGAGTTTGATACAAAAAGAGTTTGGCTTTCTCCTTTGCAGTATGAGCCAGGCAGTCATCGGTCTTGTGCAATGGTGGTAGGGACGGCTGACAAAAATTCCCTAAGATAGCTTTGGCCAGAGACCAGAACGCACGCGTACCCGGAGGAAGACGCACTAGCCTCTCGCCATTCCACTTATGAATGATGACTTCGCCATGGCAATGTCCTTCTTAAAAAACCTGGCGGCAAAGTTGTACCTCTTTCTGAGCGCACTGGTGTTTGGTTCCTTTGATGACACCGCATTAGCCCAGGCTTGGTAATGTTGTCGCTTTTGGCGAGACGCCTTTTTGCAGCAAAGACTAAACCATGGTTGGGTGGGACCTGCCGCCAATGGGAACCACAGAGTTTGGATTGAAAAGTTCCATTCCCTGCAGTATCACATTAACGACAAAGTCGGCGGCGATATCAAGATCATCCAGCGAAAAGCAACCTCGCCACCATAGGTAGGACGCAAAAAAAACTTAGTATCCCATCCCAGTTCGCTGACCAATAATGCCAGACTCGACGTTTTTGAAGTTTCTGTGAGAGGCACAGTGCTACGAATCGGACAGTGGTCTGATGAGCCTAGTGGCGCATCAACAGAAACTTTATAGCCGTTTGCGTGCCTCCACACCTGGAACCCGCGTAGGCTCGGTTACCAATTGGGACAGACTGTAGGCCACAGCGAAGTCATGAACGGCTCTACCTGCATGGTCAGTTGTGCGTGCACCAAGCCATTCGACGTGGTGGGCATTGAAGTCTCCCAATACCACAATCTCGGCCGAGGGGATCCGTTGGAGAAGGGTCTTGGACGAATTTATATTATTTACTCACCTTAAAAAACTCATGATGAAAATCCATTGTATATAGACCTTTTTAAATTTAAAACATTTAACTCGGATGACCTCTAACAAATTCCATTCGACAAAGTGATTCCACAGCTAGTACAACAATTGGCAAAATATTTTTTTTATTATTTACATTTTGTGTAATATTGAAATGAAACACTTTTTTACGGATTAACTCGCGTTTAATTTACTATCTCGTACATCGGGCAAACAAAGAGAAGTGTAGGAACCCGCGTAAAAGAACATATAGCCGACGTCAAGCATAGGCGCGAAAATAAGTCTGCAGTGTGTGAACATGCTCTCGAGGGACCCAACCATTACATCAGATTTGACAAACCTCAAATACTCGCCAAGGAACAACGATTCATCCCTAGGATGATACGCGAGGCTATTGAAATTAAAAAACATCGTAATTTCAATAGAGAGGATGGTTGGAATTTACCACCTGCCTGGGACCCCATCATACAGGTCATCAAATCCCAGCCCCAACAGCAACACATTGCCAGACCTAAAAATATTGTTAGCTCGTATTGTGTAAACTTGAACGCACCCGGTAAAATATAAAAATTATTGACGGTAGGCAAATAACTTCTGACAATGAGACGACCAACACCTCAGTCTCCCTGTGACCACGGACCCTGTAAAGGGTTCGAAACGTCAGGATAATATAAAAACTATGTAAATAGTAAATTAAACGCGAGTTAATCCGTAAAAAAGTGTTTCATTTCAATGTGTAGTGCTCGCTTAAACCTCAGAAAACAATATGTGATCCAGTACGGACTGGAAATAGCTAACAAAGTGCGTCGGTTGGAAGATCTAAAGACTAAGCGCGCAAGAAAAGTTACATCCCTAAATTTCTTGAAGAGATGCCGTGATCATGGTCTCATCCCACCGTGTGTCAAGATATCACCCAAAAAGGACATCCGGGGGAGCGCCAAGATCTTACAACAGGCCAGTCAAAAATTGCTCCGTCATCTCATCTACCGACATCGTTCCGAGCTAAGTACAATTAATAATAAGATCGAGAATTTGTCCAGTGGGTTAGGATTACAATTGTCGGCGTCAGATTTTACTAATTGCATTAATCTCCTCAATAAACGCGAAACATCTAAATATAATGAATGCAAACATAGACAAATAAATAAATTCCAAACGTTAGTATCAAAATTAAATAAAAAGTTTGTGAAATGGAACACAACTAACAATACAACATCAACCATAGATAGCCACAAACGTCAAAACCAAATCGATGAGCGGAAAATTGTGAACTTAACAAAACAAACACTGGACAAACCCACTGTTGAGGTACTAAAAAAGGGGCTTAATTACGCCGTAGCCCCTCGCAGGATACCGTATGAAAGCATCATTAGTAACGTAGAGGATTGCTTAGTTAAAAATAATATTAGGAAGGCTGATGCTGAAGCACTACGTCAAGACATATCGTCTGTCTTGCGCCGGAGCAAAGTGCCAAAATCCAACCTTCCTCGCGATCAATACTTCGCCCTAAAGAACCTGCGAGCTAAGCCAGAATTAACCATCCTTCGTGCTGATAAGGGTAATGCTACGGTAGTTATGGATACGTCAGATTATAACGAAAAAATAATTCAACTTTTATCAGATGACAAGACCTACAAACGCGTTAAATGCGATCAAACTAACAAAATATTAAAGAAAACCAGTGATCTTGTCAAACAACACTCGGAAACGTTAAATCTAGACACTAATTATTTAATACCTTCCTGCCCTAAACCACCTAAACTGTATGGGTTACCAAAAATCCACAAACCTGAGGCTCCGCTACGTCCGATTGTAAGCCAGATCGACTCACCAACTTACCGTTTGGCCCGGCATGTAGCAAAAATACTTTCCCCACTAAGAGGTAATACAACAGCTTATGTGAAGGATTCTTACCAGTTTGTCAGTGATATTAAAGACCTACATCTTGCTGACAATGAAACCATGGTTAGTTTTGATGTCCAGTCCCTATTTACATGTCTACCAGTACAGGACTGCATTGAAATTACCAAGAAAAGACTAGTTGAACAAAATATGCCCAACGAATATGCAGTACTATTAGAGCATTGTCTAACATCTGGCTACCTTTTGTGGAATGAAGTTTACTACTTGCAAATAGAGGGTGTTGCTATGGGGTCCCCTGTATCACCCATTGTCGCCGATATTTTCATGGAAGACTTCGAGGAGCGGGCCCTAAGCACATCACCCGTAACCCCAAGGTTCTATAAGCGGTACGTAGATGACACTTTCACTATCTTACCAACTGATAAAGTATCTGCTTTTCTAAGTCATCTTAACTCCATACACCCTAAAATACAGTTCACAATGGAGTTAGAGGCAGACAACAAGTTAGCTTTCTTGGACACTTTAATCATCAGGAATCCTGACCATAGTTTGAGCCACACTGTGTTTCGTAAAGTAACCCATACAGATAGGTACCTCAATGGTGATTCTCACCACCATCCTAGACAGTTGGCTACTGTAGGGAAATCTTTGTTTCAGAGAGCACGCGGCATCTGTGACACCCAACACCTGGCTGCTGAACTTCAGCATGTCAAGCATGTACTACAGGATAACAAACTGCAAGTACCGCGGCTTCGTCACAAAAAACGCAAAAAACCAACCACAGTCGAGCGCCAACCTGCAGTACTTCCATATATGAAAGGCGTCACTGACAAGATTGGTCACATCTTGAAGCGAGCTTCAATCAATACTTACTTTAAGCCGCCAAAGAAGATCAACCAGTTCTTACGACCTGTCAAGTGCAATATACCCCTTCAAGATGCAGGCGTGTACAAACTGGACTGCGACTGTGGGCTCTCGTACATCGGGCAAACAAAGAGAAGTGTAGGAACCCGCGTAAAAGAACATATAGCCGACGTCAAGCATAGGCGCGAAAATAAGTCTGCAGTGTGTGAACATGCTCTCGAGGGACCCAACCATTACATCAGATTTGACAAACCTCAAATACTCGCCAAGGAACAACGATTCATCCCTAGGATGATACGCGAGGCTATTGAAATTAAAAAACATCGTAATTTCAATAGAGAGGATGGTTGGAATTTACCACCTGCCTGGGACCCCATCATACAGGTCATCAAATCCCAGCCCCAACAGCAACACATTGCCAGACCTAAAAATATTGTTAGCTCGTATTGTGTAAACTTGAACGCACCCGGTAAAATATAAAAATTATTGACGGTAGGCAAATAACTTCTGACAATGAGACGACCAACACCTCAGTCTCCCTGTGACCACGGACCCTGTAAAGGGTTCGAAACGTCAGGATAATATAAAAACTATGTAAATAGTAAATTAAACGCGAGTTAATCCGTAAAAAAGTGTTTCATTTCAATGTGTAGTGCTCGCTTAAACCTCAGAAAACAATATGTGATCCAGTACGGACTGGAAATAGCTAACAAAGTGCGTCGGTTGGAAGATCTAAAGACTAAGCGCGCAAGAAAAGTTACATCCCTAAATTTCTTGAAGAGATGCCGTGATCATGGTCTCATCCCACCGTGTGTCAAGATATCACCCAAAAAGGACATCCGGGGGAGCGCCAAGATCTTACAACAGGCCAGTCAAAAATTGCTCCGTCATCTCATCTACCGACATCGTTCCGAGCTAAGTACAATTAATAATAAGATCGAGAATTTGTCCAGTGGGTTAGGATTACAATTGTCGGCGTCAGATTTTACTAATTGCATTAATCTCCTCAATAAACGCGAAACATCTAAATATAATGAATGCAAACATAGACAAATAAATAAATTCCAAACGTTAGTATCAAAATTAAATAAAAAGTTTGTGAAATGGAACACAACTAACAATACAACATCAACCATAGATAGCCACAAACGTCAAAACCAAATCGATGAGCGGAAAATTGTGAACTTAACAAAACAAACACTGGACAAACCCACTGTTGAGGTACTAAAAAAGGGGCTTAATTACGCCGTAGCCCCTCGCAGGATACCGTATGAAAGCATCATTAGTAACGTAGAGGATTGCTTAGTTAAAAATAATATTAGGAAGGCTGATGCTGAAGCACTACGTCAAGACATATCGTCTGTCTTGCGCCGGAGCAAAGTGCCAAAATCCAACCTTCCTCGCGATCAATACTTCGCCCTAAAGAACCTGCGAGCTAAGCCAGAATTAACCATCCTTCGTGCTGATAAGGGTAATGCTACGGTAGTTATGGATACGTCAGATTATAACGAAAAAATAATTCAACTTTTATCAGATGACAAGACCTACAAACGCGTTAAATGCGATCAAACTAACAAAATATTAAAGAAAACCAGTGATCTTGTCAAACAACACTCGGAAACGTTAAATCTAGACACTAATTATTTAATACCTTCCTGCCCTAAACCACCTAAACTGTATGGGTTACCAAAAATCCACAAACCTGAGGCTCCGCTACATCCGATTGTAAGCCAGATCGACTCACCAACTTACCGTTTGGCCCGGCATGTAGCAAAAATACTTTCCCCACTAAGAGGTAATACAACAGCTTATGTGAAGGATTCTTACCAGTTTGTCAGTGATATTAAAGACCTACATCTTGCTGACAATGAAACCATGGTTAGTTTTGATGTCCAGTCCCTATTTACATGTCTACCAGTACAGGACTGCATTGAAATTACCAAGAAAAGACTAGTTGAACAAAATATGCCCAACGAATATGCAGTACTATTAGAGCATTGTCTAACATCTGGCTACCTTTTGTGGAATGAAGTTTACTACTTGCAAATAGAGGGTGTTGCTATGGGGTCCCCTGTATCACCCATTGTCGCCGATATTTTCATGGAAGACTTCGAGGAGCGGGCCCTAAGCACATCACCCGTAACCCCAAGGTTCTATAAGCGGTACGTAGATGACACTTTCACTATCTTACCAACTGATAAAGTATCTGCTTTTCTAAGTCATCTTAACTCCATACACCCTAAAATACAGTTCACAATGGAGTTAGAGGCAGACAACAAGTTAGCTTTCTTGGACACTTTAATCATCAGGAATCCTGACCATAGTTTGAGCCACACTGTGTTTCGTAAAGTAACCCATACAGATAGGTACCTCAATGGTGATTCTCACCACCATCCTAGACAGTTGGCTACTGTAGGGAAATCTTTGTTTCAGAGAGCACGCGGCATCTGTGACACCCAACACCTGGCTGCTGAACTTCAGCATGTCAAGCATGTACTACAGGATAACAAACTGCAAGTACCGCGGCTTCGTCACAAAAAACGCAAAAAACCAACCACAGTCGAGCGCCAACCTGCAGTACTTCCATATATGAAAGGCGTCACTGACAAGATTGGTCACATCTTGAAGCGAGCTTCAATCAATACTTACTTTAAGCCGCCAAAGAAGATCAACCAGTTCTTACGACCTGTCAAGTGCAATATACCCCTTCAAGATGCAGGCGTGTACAAACTGGACTGCGACTGTGGGCTCTCGTACATCGGGCAAACAAAGAGAAGTGTAGGAACCCGCGTAAAAGAACATATAGCCGACGTCAAGCATAGGCGCGAAAATAAGTCTGCAGTGTGTGAACATGCTCTCGAGGGACCCAACCATTACATCAGATTTGACAAACCTCAAATACTCGCCAAGGAACAACGATTCATCCCTAGGATGATACGCGAGGCTATTGAAATTAAAAAACATCGTAATTTCAATAGAGAGGATGGTTGGAATTTACCACCTGCCTGGGACCCCATCATACAGGTCATCAAATCCCAGCCCCAACAGCAACACATTGCCAGACCTAAAAATATTGTTAGCTCGTATTGTGTAAACTTGAACGCACCCGGTAAAATATAAAAATTATTGACGGTAGGCAAATAACTTCTGACAATGAGACGACCAACACCTCAGTCTCCCTGTGACCACGGACCCTGTAAAGGGTTCGAAACGTCAGGATAATATAAAAACTATGTAAATAGTAAATTAAACGCGAGTTAATCCGTAAAAAAGTGTTTCATTTCAATGTGTAGTGCTCGCTTAAACCTCAGAAAACAATATGTGATCCAGTACGGACTGGAAATAGCTAACAAAGTGCGTCGGTTGGAAGATCTAAAGACTAAGCGCGCAAGAAAAGTTACATCCCTAAATTTCTTGAAGAGATGCCGTGATCATGGTCTCATCCCACCGTGTGTCAAGATATCACCCAAAAAGGACATCCGGGGGAGCGCCAAGATCTTACAACAGGCCAGTCAAAAATTGCTCCGTCATCTCATCTACCGACATCGTTCCGAGCTAAGTACAATTAATAATAAGATCGAGAATTTGTCCAGTGGGTTAGGATTACAATTGTCGGCGTCAGATTTTACTAATTGCATTAATCTCCTCAATAAACGCGAAACATCTAAATATAATGAATGCAAACATAGACAAATAAATAAATTCCAAACGTTAGTATCAAAATTAAATAAAAAGTTTGTGAAATGGAACACAACTAACAATACAACATCAACCATAGATAGCCACAAACGTCAAAACCAAATCGATGAGCGGAAAATTGTGAACTTAACAAAACAAACACTGGACAAACCCACTGTTGAGGTACTAAAAAAGGGGCTTAATTACGCCGTAGCCCCTCGCAGGATACCGTATGAAAGCATCATTAGTAACGTAGAGGATTGCTTAGTTAAATATAATATTAGGAAGGCTGATGCTGAAGCACTACGTCAAGACATATCGTCTGTCTTGCGCCGGAGCAAAGTGCCAAAATCCAACCTTCCTCGCGATCAATACTTCGCCCTAAAGAACCTGCGAGCTAAGCCAGAATTAACCATCCTTCGTGCTGATAAGGGTAATGCTACGGTAGTTATGGATACGTCAGATTATAACGAAAAAATAATTCAACTTTTATCAGATGACAAGACCTACAAACGCGTTAAATGCGATCAAACTAACAAAATATTAAAGAAAACCAGTGATCTTGTCAAACAACACTCGGAAACGTTAAATCTAGACACTAATTATTTAATACCTTCCTGCCCTAAACCACCTAAACTGTATGGGTTACCAAAAATCCACAAACCTGAGGCTCCGCTACATCCGATTGTAAGCCAGATCGACTCACCAACTTACCGTTTGGCCCGGCATGTAGCAAAAATACTTTCCCCACTAAGAGGTAATACAACAGCTTATGTGAAGGATTCTTACCAGTTTGTCAGTGATATTAAAGACCTACATCTTGCTGACAATGAAACCATGGTTAGTTTTGATGTCCAGTCCCTATTTACATGTCTACCAGTACAGGACTGCATTGAAATTACCAAGAAAAGACTAGTTGAACAAAATATGCCCAACGAATATGCAGTACTATTAGAGCATTGTCTAACATCTGGCTACCTTTTGTGGAATGAAGTTTACTACTTGCAAATAGAGGGTGTTGCTATGGGGTCCCCTGTATCACCCATTGTCGCCGATATTTTCATGGAAGACTTCGAGGAGCGGGCCCTAAGCACATCACCCGTAACCCCAAGGTTCTATAAGCGGTACGTAGATGACACTTTCACTATCTTACCAACTGATAAAGTATCTGCTTTTCTAAGTCATCTTAACTCCATACACCCTAAAATACAGTTCACAATGGAGTTAGAGGCAGACAACAAGTTAGCTTTCTTGGACACTTTAATCATCAGGAATCCTGACCATAGTTTGAGCCACACTGTGTTTCGTAAAGTAACCCATACAGATAGGTACCTCAATGGTGATTCTCACCACCATCCTAGACAGTTGGCTACTGTAGGGAAATCTTTGTTTCAGAGAGCACGCGGCATCTGTGACACCCAACACCTGGCTGCTGAACTTCAGCATGTCAAGCATGTACTACAGGATAACAAACTGCAAGTACCGCGGCTTCGTCACAAAAAACGCAAAAAACCAACCACAGTCGAGCGCCAACCTGCAGTACTTCCATATATGAAAGGCGTCACTGACAAGATTGGTCACATCTTGAAGCGAGCTTCAATCAATACTTACTTTAAGCCGCCAAAGAAGATCAACCAGTTCTTACGACCTGTCAAGTGCAATATACCCCTTCAAGATGCAGGCGTGTACAAACTGGACTGCGACTGTGGGCTCTCGTACATCGGGCAAACAAAGAGAAGTGTAGGAACCCGCGTAAAAGAACATATAGCCGACGTCAAGCATAGGCGCGAAAATAAGTCTGCAGTGTGTGAACTTGCTCTCGAGGGACCCAACCATTACATCAGATTTGACAAACCTCAAATACTCGCCAAGGAACAACGATTCATCCCTAGGATGATACGCGAGGCTATTGAAATTAAAAAACATCGTAATTTCAATAGAGAGGATGGTTGGAATTTACCACCTGCCTGGGACCCCATCATACAGGTCATCAAATCCCAGCCCCAACAGCAACACATTGCCAGACCTAAAAATATTGTTAGCTCGTATTGTGTAAACTTGAACGCACCCGGTAAAATATAAAAATTATTGACGGTAGGCAAATAACTTCTGACAATGAGACGACCAACACCTCAGTCTCCCTGTGACCACGGACCCTGTAAAGGGTTCGAAACGTCAGGATAATATAAAAACTATGTAAATAGTAAATTAAACGCGAGTTAATCCGTAAAAAAGTGTTTCATTTCAATGTGTAGTGCTCGCTTAAACCTCAGAAAACAATATGTGATCCAGTACGGACTGGAAATAGCTAACAAAGTGCGTCGGTTGGAAGATCTAAAGACTAAGCGCGCAAGAAAAGTTACATCCCTAAATTTCTTGAAGAGATGCCGTGATCATGGTCTCATCCCACCGTGTGTCAAGATATCACCCAAAAAGGACATCCGGGGGAGCGCCAAGATCTTACAACAGGCCAGTCAAAAATTGCTCCGTCATCTCATCTACCGACATCGTTCCGAGCTAAGTACAATTAATAATAAGATCGAGAATTTGTCCAGTGGGTTAGGATTACAATTGTCGGCGTCAGATTTTACTAATTGCATTAATCTCCTCAATAAACGCGAAACATCTAAATATAATGAATGCAAACATAGACAAATAAATAAATTCCAAACGTTAGTATCAAAATTAAATAAAAAGTTTGTGAAATGGAACACAACTAACAATACAACATCAACCATAGATAGCCACAAACGTCAAAACCAAATCGATGAGCGGAAAATTGTGAACTTAACAAAACAAACACTGGACAAACCCACTGTTGAGGTACTAAAAAAGGGGCTTAATTACGCCGTAGCCCCTCGCAGGATACCGTATGAAAGCATCATTAGTAACGTAGAGGATTGCTTAGTTAAAAATAATATTAGGAAGGCTGATGCTGAAGCACTACGTCAAGACATATCGTCTGTCTTGCGCCGGAGCAAAGTGCCAAAATCCAACCTTCCTCGCGATCAATACTTCGCCCTAAAGAACCTGCGAGCTAAGCCAGAATTAACCATCCTTCGTGCTGATAAGGGTAATGCTACGGTAGTTATGGATACGTCAGATTATAACGAAAAAATAATTCAACTTTTATCAGATGACAAGACCTACAAACGCGTTAAATGCGATCAAACTAACAAAATATTAAAGAAAACCAGTGATCTTGTCAAACAACACTCGGAAACGTTAAATCTAGACACTAATTATTTAATACCTTCCTGCCCTAAACCACCTAAACTGTATGGGTTACCAAAAATCCACAAACCTGAGGCTCCGCTACGTCCGATTGTAAGCCAGATCGACTCACCAACTTACCGTTTGGCCCGGCATGTAGCAAAAATACTTTCCCCACTAAGAGGTAATACAACAGCTTATGTGAAGGATTCTTACCAGTTTGTCAGTGATATTAAAGACCTACATCTTGCTGACAATGAAACCATGGTTAGTTTTGATGTCCAGTCCCTATTTACATGTCTACCAGTACAGGACTGCATTGAAATTACCAAGAAAAGACTAGTTGAACAAAATATGCCCAACGAATATGCAGTACTATTAGAGCATTGTCTAACATCTGGCTACCTTTTGTGGAATGAAGTTTACTACTTGCAAATAGAGGGTGTTGCTATGGGGTCCCCTGTATCACCCATTGTCGCCGATATTTTCATGGAAGACTTCGAGGAGCGGGCCCTAAGCACATCACCCGTAACCCCAAGGTTCTATAAGCGGTACGTAGATGACACTTTCACTATCTTACCAACTGATAAAGTATCTGCTTTTCTAAGTCATCTTAACTCCATACACCCTAAAATACAGTTCACAATGGAGTTAGAGGCAGACAACAAGTTAGCTTTCTTGGACACTTTAATCATCAGGAATCCTGACCATAGTTTGAGCCACACTGTGTTTCGTAAAGTAACCCATACAGATAGGTACCTCAATGGTGATTCTCACCACCATCCTAGACAGTTGGCTACTGTAGGGAAATCTTTGTTTCAGAGAGCACGCGGCATCTGTGACACCCAACACCTGGCTGCTGAACTTCAGCATGTCAAGCATGTACTACAGGATAACAAACTGCAAGTACCGCGGCTTCGTCACAAAAAACGCAAAAAACCAACCACAGTCGAGCGCCAACCTGCAGTACTTCCATATATGAAAGGCGTCACTGACAAGATTGGTCACATCTTGAAGCGAGCTTCAATCAATACTTACTTTAAGCCGCCAAAGAAGATCAACCAGTTCTTACGACCTGTCAAGTGCAATATACCCCTTCAAGATGCAGGCGTGTACAAACTGGACTGCGACTGTGGGCTCTCGTACATCGGGCAAACAAAGAGAAGTGTAGGAACCCGCGTAAAAGAACATATAGCCGACGTCAAGCATAGGCGCGAAAATAAGTCTGCAGTGTGTGAACATGCTCTCGAGGGACCCAACCATTACATCAGATTTGACAAACCTCAAATACTCGCCAAGGAACAACGATTCATCCCTAGGATGATACGCGAGGCTATTGAAATTAAAAAACATCGTAATTTCAATAGAGAGGATGGTTGGAATTTACCACCTGCCTGGGACCCCATCATACAGGTCATCAAATCCCAGCCCCAACAGCAACACATTGCCAGACCTAAAAATATTGTTAGCTCGTATTGTGTAAACTTGAACGCACCCGGTAAAATATAAAAATTATTGACGGTAGGCAAATAACTTCTGACAATGAGACGACCAACACCTCAGTCTCCCTGTGACCACGGACCCTGTAAAGGGTTCGAAACGTCAGGATAATATAAAAACTATGTAAATAGTAAATTAAACGCGAGTTAATCCGTAAAAAAGTGTTTCATTTCAATGTGTAGTGCTCGCTTAAACCTCAGAAAACAATATGTGATCCAGTACGGACTGGAAATAGCTAACAAAGTGCGTCGGTTGGAAGATCTAAAGACTAAGCGCGCAAGAAAAGTTACATCCCTAAATTTCTTGAAGAGATGCCGTGATCATGGTCTCATCCCACCGTGTGTCAAGATATCACCCAAAAAGGACATCCGGGGGAGCGCCAAGATCTTACAACAGGCCAGTCAAAAATTGCTCCGTCATCTCATCTACCGACATCGTTCCGAGCTAAGTACAATTAATAATAAGATCGAGAATTTGTCCAGTGGGTTAGGATTACAATTGTCGGCGTCAGATTTTACTAATTGCATTAATCTCCTCAATAAACGCGAAACATCTAAATATAATGAATGCAAACATAGACAAATAAATAAATTCCAAACGTTAGTATCAAAATTAAATAAAAAAATTGTGAAATGGAACACAACTAACAATACAACATCAACCATAGATAGCCACAACGTCAAAACCAAATCGATGAGCGGAAAATTGTGAACTTAACAAAACAAACACTGGACAAACCCACTGTTGAGGTACTAAAAAAGGGGCTTAATTACGCCGTAGCCCCTCGCAGGATACCGTATGAAAGCATCATTAGTAACGTAGAGGATTGCTTAGTTAAAAATAATATTAGGAAGGCTGATGCTGAAGCACTACGTCAAGACATATCGTCTGTCTTGCGCCGGAGCAAAGTGCCAAAATCCAACCTTCCTCGCGATCAATACTTCGCCCTAAAGAACCTGCGAGCTAAGCCAGAATTAACCATCCTTCGTGCTGATAAGGGTAATGCTACGGTAGTTATGGATACGTCAGATTATAACGAAAAAATAATTCAACTTTTATCAGATGACAAGACCTACAAACGCGTTAAATGCGATCAAACTAACAAAATATTAAAGAAAACCAGTGATCTTGTCAAACAACACTCGGAAACGTTAAATCTAGACACTAATTATTTAATACCTTCCTGCCCTAAACCACCTAAACTGTATGGGTTACCAAAAATCCACAAACCTGAGGCTCCGCTACGTCCGATTGTAAGCCAGATCGACTCACCAACTTACCGTTTGGCCCGGCATGTAGCAAAAATACTTTCCCCACTAAGAGGTAATACAACAGCTTATGTGAAGGATTCTTACCAGTTTGTCAGTGATATTAAAGACCTACATCTTGCTGACAATGAAACCATGGTTAGTTTTGATGTCCAGTCCCTATTTACATGTCTACCAGTACAGGACTGCATTGAAATTACCAAGAAAAGACTAGTTGAACAAAATATGCCCAACGAATATGCAGTACTATTAGAGCATTGTCTAACATCTGGCTACCTTTTGTGGAATGAAGTTTACTACTTGCAAATAGAGGGTGTTGCTATGGGGTCCCCTGTATCACCCATTGTCGCCGATATTTTCATGGAAGACTTCGAGGAGCGGGCCCTAAGCACATCACCCGTAACCCCAAGGTTCTATAAGCGGTACGTAGATGACACTTTCACTATCTTACCAACTGATAAAGTATCTGCTTTTCTAAGTCGTCTTAACTCCATACACCCTAAAATACAGTTCACAATGGAGTTAGAGGCAGACAACAAGTTAGCTTTCTTGGACACTTTAATCATCAGGAATCCTGACCATAGTTTGAGCCACACTGTGTTTCGTAAAGTAACCCATACAGATAGGTACCTCAATGGTGATTCTCACCACCATCCTAGACAGTTGGCTACTGTAGGGAAATCTTTGTTTCAGAGAGCACGCGGCATCTGTGACACCCAACACCTGGCTGCTGAACTTCAGCATGTCAAGCATGTACTACAGGATAACAAACTGCAAGTACCGCGGCTTCGTCACAAAAAACGCAAAAAACCAACCACAGTCGAGCGCCAACCTGCAGTACTTCCATATATGAAAGGCGTCACTGACAAGATTGGTCACATCTTGAAGCGAGCTTCAATCAATACTTACTTTAAGCCGCCAAAGAAGATCAACCAGTTCTTACGACCTGTCAAGTGCAATATACCCCTTCAAGATGCAGGCGTGTACAAACTGGACTGCGACTGTGGGCTCTCGTACATCGGGCAAACAAAGAGAAGTGTAGGAACCCGCGTAAAAGAACATATAGCCGACGTCAAGCATAGGCGCGAAAATAAGTCTGCAGTGTGTGAACATGCTCTCGAGGGACCCAACCATTACATCAGATTTGACAAACCTCAAATACTCGCCAAGGAACAACGATTCATCCCTAGGATGATACGCGAGGCTATTGAAATTAAAAAACATCGTAATTTCAATAGAGAGGATGGTTGGAATTTACCACCTGCCTGGGACCCCATCATACAGGTCATCAAATCCCAGCCCCAACAGCAACACATTGCCAGACCTAAAAATATTGTTAGCTCGTATTGTGTAAACTTGAACGCACCCGGTAAAATATAAAAATTATTGACGGTAGGCAAATAACTTCTGAAAATGAGACGACCAACACCTCAGTCTCCCTGTGACCACGGACCCTGTAAAGGGTTCGAAACGTCAGGATAATATAAAAACTATGTAAATAGTAAATTAAACGCGAGTTAATCCGTAAAAAAGTGTTTCATTTCAATGTGTAGTGCTCGCTTAAACCTCAGAAAACAATATGTGATCCAGTACGGACTGGAAATAGCTAACAAAGTGCGTCGGTTGGAAGATCTAAAGACTAAGCGCGCAAGAAAAGTTACATCCCTAAATTTCTTGAAGAGATGCCGTGATCATGGTCTCATCCCACCGTGTGTCAAGATATCACCCAAAAAGGACATCCGGGGGAGCGCCAAGATCTTACAACAGGCCAGTCAAAAATTGCTCCGTCATCTCATCTACCGACATCGTTCCGAGCTAAGTACAATTAATAATAAGATCGAGAATTTGTCCAGTGGGTTAGGATTACAATTGTCGGCGTCAGATTTTACTAATTGCATTAATCTCCTCAATAAACGCGAAACATCTAAATATAATGAATGCAAACATAGACAAATAAATAAATTCCAAACGTTAGTATCAAAATTAAATAAAAAGTTTGTGAAATGGAACACAACTAACAATACAACATCAACCATAGATAGCCACAAACGTCAAAACCAAATCGATGAGCGGAAAATTGTGAACTTAACAAAACAAACACTGGACAAACCAAAGACATTAAACTATTACTATAGACAGGACATTGAGATCATAGCTTTAATCCACGACTTATTACCAATTGGTAACAAGTCACTTAGTTTGATGTCATACGCCCTCTAGTGCAGTCGTATTTGTCAGTGAACAGATTTGAGGTAATTAATAGGAAATATGCCAAATTGCGCATTGCGTCATTGCAAAAACCGATACGGAAAAACGGCTGAACGTCATTACAGCTTATTTTCGTAAATATTTTGTATATTTACCCAATAATCAGACTATAATATAATTTCTAATAAATTATTCTAGAACATTTACCTTTGCCCTATGCCGACCTCTAGTGGTGAAAAGCAAAAGTACTTTTAGGATGTCACACACTTGCGGATGCGGAAGTAGATGGTTTAGTGATGTTAGTGATGTTCAAGTGATGTCGTTTTATTTATCGATTAATGTTATAAGCAGAATAATTTTCTAAAATGAAAACTGATTTTACGGAAAAAAAAGAGAGTTGACCAAGATTGCCTCTCCGAGGGATCCTGCAAAAGCTTTGTTCCACAAAGTGTTTGTTTACAATTTTTGAATTCCATTTGAAGTTTTTTTCTAACAATTACTTATTTTCAATAATTATGTTTTATTGAAGGTTCCCGCCAGTTAATAATACAGTAAGCGAAAAATGGGTGCGATATGTGCAAATGGAACGAGCTGAAGAAAGTTGGATACCATCTGCTGCATCTAAACTGTGCTCTAAACATTTTAGAAGTGATGATATTTACTTTGGAAAGACAGGTCGAGCAGTTTAAAAAAAGGATCGATACCTTATAGTGAAGTAAGTTGTAGGTTTCTCAATTATTCGTAGTAAAATATATTGTAATGCATATAGACGGCAATTGTCTAACATTCAAACGTGGTTTAAAATCACAAAGGACAATGCCAGAAACCCATGTATTTTCAGAACCACTTATAGACTGAGCGTATCAAAAAAATAATATTAGGGTTTTATTACTCTCAAATAGCCTAGTAAATTATGTAATGGTGAGATGTTATTTAAAGCTGGGGATAAACAATAAAATAATATAATTAGTTACATAATTTTTCCTACGGTTAGAACATAATTAAGGTTTTTGAGCGCATCCTGCCGTTCGAAACGTTCCGTTTCGCTTTTTTACTGTTAACGCCTAAATATTTAAATAATGTGGTGTTTATTAAACCATATTCTAATTCACTTTTTAGAGAGTCGTTATTATAACATTACAAACGCTTAACTGTTTATAAAGAGTTATTAATACAATAATTCATAATTATTTTATGAATTAATTTAACGACTAATATCTAACGATGGTAAAACGAAACGTATTTCGACTTGTCAAATGTCTCTGTAATTGTTTTGGTTGGTCCGTCCTTCCTTTATCAAAATAAAAAGTTGTGTAAATGTTGTTTTAAGTTTTACGGGTTTGATTTGAATAAGTTTTTTACCCTGGAAACCGATATTTTCTTTCAATAATATACTTGGATTTTGATTTTTGGACATCGATCGACCGACTAACTACACCTAACTTGGCTCACGATTCCAACTAAGGCTTGCGATTTGGTTTTGAAGATGCCGAGGTCAATAAAAGTGGGCACGTTCTGTGCGTAAACTGTAGAATTTGTGTGAATGAATACACTACGACATTTCGTAGTTTTCGATCTTCACAGAGTACTTTCTTTACTCAGCGAGTGCCTGTTACCGTTAATCGTAAGTACAGTACAAAGAGATTTAATAGTTTAATGTCTTTGGTACAGTAACATTTGCCTTCATTTAACTATCTACAGTGACATTGTACCTAAGTACTTACAAATCTACTACAATCTACTCATGTGCTGTTGTCTATGTGGGAAGGCCTGTGCCCAGCAGTGAGACGTTTATACTTACAAGCAGTTGGTTATTGTAATAAATCATCATCATTATAGCATAAAACAGTTTCTGCAAGCACCTCAAGTTGTGACTATGATTGATTTGGAAGTACTGATAAAAGATTAACATTCTCCTTTCTGAAATACTGTTACATATTTTTTAACCAAATGTATAAAAATAATTTGCTTTGTAAATAATAAATTCACAAAGTGATAACATTTTCTTTTTGTGTTTTGTTTTAGATCACTGATGAAGATTATATTTTTATTGAAGTGTGTTATGAAATTGCTAAGAGGACAGTGAATCAAACGATGGCCCCTATAATAATGATGGACAGAGTGCAGGATCATCATGCCAAGTAGGACACACACAAGTCTGCCAAAACTATGTGGTTGCTCATTAATAAATCAACAGAAGCATCACATTTGTACGAGGAGAGAAGGATATTTACTGTTATAGAAAAAGAATTTCTCTACTAAAATAATGGCATCAGATTGGATATGCCATACTTGCTGGGTAGGTAGATAGATCCTACAAGGTAGTACTATAAGGGGAAGAATTAAATCAAGACACCTTTCACGTAAAATCTATTTTATTTATATATTAGTAACAATGTGTCTGGTAGAGACAGTATCACTGAATACTGTTTCAATTGTTTAGTTGGATGTCGAACAATAGGTTGTTGTGCCCACATAATAACACTAGTATGGTACTTTGGATGGGCTAGATATCAATCTAATATTCAACCCCGCAGTTTTTGAATGAAGTAGCAGTAAGTTTAAATGATAACAAATAATAAAAATAATACATAATTAACAAACAGGTGTTTTATTTGATCCCTTATTTATTACAAAAATTATGCAAATCTGCTAGGCACAAATCAAAGAGTAGATGTAATGGGCATACTCATTTTTTATTGTTACTTAATTAATCTGCAGTTACCCTGCAGTGCAGCCTATAAGTCATTTCAGTGATAGTTCATAAACAGGTAAACGGCTTAATGTATAATCTGAGGGCTTCATTATCATTACATATTAAAAAGTAAAGTCGCCATTTTTGTGTGTCTCTGCTTTGTTTGGCTCTGCTTTCTTCTTCTGAACCACTCAATTGATTTTTATGTGGTCGTCAATAACAGTAAGAGTGATAAATGAGGATGGGTTATTTTTTATATTTTGTACAAAATGGCTGGAGTAGGTATGTCCATGTTTAATTTTAAATAAGGTAATTTAGCAAAGCAATGTACTTGTACTTGAAAGGTATTGCGACAAATGTATGAATAGTCTTGATTATTGGCCTAATTAGTGATAAATATGTACTTATGTGTTGTAGATTATTATTATTAATCTTAATTTAATGGCTTCGCGTTTAGCATGAAGCTAATTTCAAGTAATATACTAATATTTTAAAATTATATTTAGTTTTGTACAGTAGATTAAGTTAAAATGGAGTTGAGACTGTTGTGAGCAATACGTGTTGTTGCTAAAAGAACACGGGAGAAACTCTGTGTTGTAGAGAATTAATTCAAAGAAAATAGTACTAAACCGGATTTTCAAATGTATGGGCCGTGGGCATTGTCCTTTAGAAAATAAGACAAAACCACAGACATGACATGACGCTTCACTTGTCCCCCAAGAAGTCAGAGCCATATGAAGTCATTTCCTATATCTTCTCATCAATGACATAAGATAATATCATTGATCTTCATGGTCAGAGCAATGTCATCTAGTTTGAATTATTAATAATTGACCATGGATACCAGTCCTTTAGTAGTAATATTAGAGTTCATTGATTATGCTTACTGATGATAATGAGTGATGTTAATATGAACCGTATGAACGTTTATTGCTAAATGATATTCCCCTCAAACCCCTTGAGTTCCAGTAAAGTTGTTAGACTACTGTGATCTCGCACGGACTTCTTGAGAGAATTTGAAAAGTGATGTTGTAAGTACTGTTTTGTTTTATTTGCCAACACTCATGCACGTTCACAAACACTTAACAGTAAATAATCCACCATTAATTTTCATTATTACCTATTTGACAAAACACAATTTATTCTACTACTTAATATTATAAACGCGAAAGTTTGTAAGTATGGATGGATGTTTGTTACTCTTTCACGTAAAAACTACTGAATGGATTTGGATGAAATTCGGCATACAGATAGTTTATAACCTAGATTAACATATAGGATACATTTTATCCCAATATTCCCACGGGAATCACGCGGGTGACACCGCGAGCGGCCGCTTGTAGAAAATAAAACAAAACTGCAGCGCAGACTTAACGCTTCACTTTCCCGCCAAGTAGAAGTCTCAAGTCAGCACAGCACAGCAGTCAGCAATGTCATTGTCTATTTATTTATGTTGCCAGATAAAAACTTAATGAATCGATTAAAAAAAGACGATTTTTTTATCGAATATGGTGCGCCGCGCCCCGACACCCGTGCCGTTATGTAAGGGGGTGCTTGTGTACAATGCTTGTAGCTTGCGCATGTTGAGGCACTTGCGCAGGTTAAATGCATCGTGCCAACTACTGTACACAGAGTGTGCGGGTCTAGCGACTCTCGCATTATCAGCGCAAGTGACCCGCGCGCTATTATCCGTCTCCGCGCAAGTAGGTACCTAACCCACCCCCGCTTTCTTGCGCTCGCGCATGTCACATGCACCGAGTGCAAATGACCGCTTGAGCATGCTACGTGGTATGTAGCCCACGTCTTCACTTGCTCTTTCTTATGCACTGTGTACAAGCACCTAGCAAAGTTCACTTGACTTTGTATAGCAAAACTAGTGCCATGCTGTTCGTGCCGCGACGTCAGTCAGTGCCGGTCCTAACATACCTAGTTGATAGATAGGTAATAGTTTTGCGAGATGTTATTACGATATAATATTCCTGTTTGTATTTTAATAGGGGGGGGGGGGGATTTACTGAAAGTTCGAGATTGCAACCACAGACGTATATACGTCTGTGGAATGCAACAGATGGCGTTGACAGTAATTAAAGATATAATGTATGGAAAGGAAGACCATAATATAACATATGAAAGTCTTAAGTCGTGTTCCAATTTATTGTTAATGCTTTTTTTAAGAATATTCATAATGAAAATAAAGAATATTCTTTTTAATACATACCTACATAATCTATTATAATTAATAATTGATTTGTAATCGTAAATAATAAATCGATTATTCTATGGCAACACAGACTGAATGACATGCGATTTATTATGTTGGCTCACCTGCAATATCGTGATTGGTTCGATCACGTCGTTGGTCATGTCCTTAAGTCTGCCACGCGTTTTGTTTCGGCAAATATCTGTCAGGTTAGCGTTTTGTTTCACGTTAAGACGAATAAATAAAATCACGTTTAAATAATTATTCCCTGCTTCCCAAACAACATTGAATATTGATAAATATGTACCTTAATATGACCTTCAAATCACATATAATCAAATTTAGGTACGGTCAGTATTTATGAATATGAAGAGGTGGTTCCCAAACCGGCATTCTCCTTTCTTGTAATTTCAGGACACTGAAACACACACTGACGGCGGCAGAGTTACACCTATCAGTGTTTATGTATCTGATTCAGAATCAATTTTCGACAGTCCGAGGAAAATTGCTTTGAAGAAGCAAGTTCATCATTTGCAACAACAAAAAATACGCCACCAGGCTAAAATCAAAAAAATAGGGCAACAAAATAGATATTTAAAAAGAAATATATTAAACTTGAAAGATTTAATTAGTAAATTAGGAAAAAAAATCGACTTTCAAAAAAACGTGACAAATTCTCTTAAAGCTACAGCAGAAACACACGCTCTGTTTGATAGATCGTCAAAGGCAGGATTGTCACGGTATAAATTTAGTCCGTCTTTCCGAAAGTTTGCTTTAACACTTCACTATTACTCACCCTCCGCATACAAATATGTCAGAAAATGTTTTAATAATACTTTTCCCCACGTGAGAACATTACGTAGATGGTATGTCAGTGTAGATGCGCAGCCCGGTTTTACCAACGAGTCGTTTCGTGCTCTGAAATTAAAAAGGGTGAAAACGGGAAAAGAATTAATTTGTTCTTTAGTTTTTGACGAAATTTCTATTAGACGTCAGAAATTATGGAATACCAAAACAAATGAAGGTTTTGTCAACTTAGGTTTTGGGGATATGGAGGAAATAGCTTCTCAAGCGCTTGTTTTCATGGTGGTGTCGCTTGATCAAAATTGGAAAATACCCGTCGGATATTTTTTCATAAACAGCATTTCAGCTGAACATAAAGCTGCTTTAATTCAGAAATGTTTAAGCTTATGTCACGAGTCAGGTGTGAACATTGTCAGTATGACTTTTGATGGCGCTCCAACCAATTTGAGTACTGCAGAAATATTGGGATGTCAGATACTCAAGAAAGTGTTGTTATATTCCTTGACCCTAGCCACATGATAAAATTGGTCAGAAACACGTTTGAAAATAAAAAGATATTTTACGATGCAGAAAATGAGCATATAAAATGGTCTCTATTGGTCTCTTTAAATAAATTACAAACAAATGAACAATTAAATTTTGCTAACAAATTGTCAAGTAAACATATATCTTTCCGAAACCAAATTATGAAGGTGAGATTAGCAACTGAATTATTAAGTAGAAGTGTAGCTAAAGCCTTATTACTTTGCAATGACTTATTAACAGGACACGTATTTCATAATGTTTCTGGTACTGTAAAATTTATTACTATTTTAAACGATTTATTTGATATAATGAATACTAACAAATATGGAAAGTATGGTTTTAAGCAGCCGCTATGTCTTTCAAATAAATTCACCATTTTTGCTTATTTGGAACTAACTAAGAATTATATACTATCTCTAAAACAGTACATAAAAATAAGGAAGGAAATAAAGCGCAGAAATCTCCCAAATAAAATAATAATGAAATTAATCAAAAAAAGGTTGGTTGATACAATTAACAAAACTGGTTTTTTGGGATTTTTAATCGACATTCAAAGTCTGCAAATGTTATTTGAAAGTTTAGTAAAGACAAATAAAATTAAATACTTGTCAACATATAGGCTCAGTCAGGACCACCTTGAATTGTTTTTTGGATGTATAAGAAGACACGGGGTCATAACAACAACCCAAATGTGAAACAATTCAAGGCAGCATACAAAAAGATTTTAGCCAATTTAGAATTACGCGATTCCTTTTCAGGCAACTGTGCTCCAATGGATAACTTTACCATACTCACTTGTTCTTCTGTAGAAACCATCAATAGAACTTACTTGACAAGGGTAGTTGATAATGAAGACTTTCAATTAGACGACACTTTAGAGAAGGAATTTCAAACTGATTTCATAGCAGATAACTATTGCGAGTTTTTAAATGGAATTTTAAATGATAGTACATCTGTGTCGGTAGGAGCGTATCAAATTATTGGATATATTTCTGGTTACGTGTCTCGTGTGCTAACCAGAAAAATTAAATGTGAAATGTGTGTGTCAAGTTTGGTTTCAGACGAAAAATTAAAGTTTCATAAATTAATTGCAATAAAAGATATGGGTGGGTTATGTTTTTCCACTAAAGATGTTTTTGACATATGTAAAGCCACAGAAATGTTTATCAGGAAACTTGTAAATGAAAACGATGGTAAAGGTGTCTCTGCAAAACACAATATTGATTTTATCACAAGTAAAGTATTAAAAGTATTTTTGAATTCGAATGTTTTTGAGGGCTTGATCATTCATTCATTTGAGAGCCCAGCGGTGTTCAATCACAGACTGTATTTGATAAGATCTATAATAGAAACATATGCAAATATTAAACTTCGATTTATTGCAAAGTTCGACCCTAGTGTTCAGAAGAAGTCTAAAAGACAAAAGTTCACTAAACTCATTTTGTTTCAAGGTACATAAGCATTGTTCTTTTTTTAATTTTGATTTATTTTAGTTTATTATTTATGAGTAGGTAATACAATTTACGAGATTGATTTTCAAGGCCAAAATCATTATGGTACAATAAACTAGAGTAGACGCCCCATACATAGATTGTGCTCAGCTAGATGACAGCGGGCATTACGTTAGTATTCTTTTATAAAGAGCCGCTACCACACAGCTCACATATTGAAATGCTTTAGAAAAAATGGGTTCGGTTAAGAATTATTAAGAAAATTAGAGTAAGATAGTAACAAAAAAAAATGTAGGTACTTGCCTTTAAACAGTACACGGAAGTTTGTGTGATGTAGTTTGGCTGTCTGTACATTTTTCACATTTTAATGGTTTAGATACAAAATCAGTAAATGATATTACGTCACTGTGAAGGTTTACCTTTATTTTATGTTTCTCTAACATATTTATATGCAGCTGGGGAATAATAATGCAAAATTAAGGCAAATTTTTGAAGCGGTACTAATTATACTAAATTGCGTTTTTTGTGCACCTTTGTCGTTAAAAAGATTTATGCAGCTCTACAGTCTAAGCAATGGTCATTAAATTAAGTTCAGTATGATATTCAATACTATTTTTTTCTTTCAAACTGGTTACAATTGTTTTATAAGATCCGCATTATTTTCTCTAAGTATCTGTTTTGACGATTTAATTTCTAGATTTAATCTGCAAGTCTTATTCTATCTAAAGTTTCCTTCAAAAACTTTTTTATGTACTATTTGTTTTGGAGTGTCAAAAATAGATTCAGAATCCGTTACTGGTTCGGTTAAAGGTTATTGTCATTGTTATATTGTAATAGACAAAATATTTATTTTATTTTGGAGTTTATGTTATGTTATGTTTATTTTTTAATTAGTTATGTTGTATTT
Organism: Scoparia ambigualis; assembly: GCA_963921215.1. Taxonomy (NCBI): domain Eukaryota; kingdom Metazoa; phylum Arthropoda; class Insecta; order Lepidoptera; family Crambidae; genus Scoparia; species Scoparia ambigualis. The sequence continues at coordinate 44,844,460 of OY992503.1, read as the reverse complement.
TTGTTAGTTATTAAACTTAACACTTATAAAAAAAACAATAATTTGAAACACCGGTATTTTTATTTCCTACCCTAATTGTTACTTGCTTTTTCAAATGTATATAATTTCTATACCGATTTTGGTTAATCTTCATCAAAATTATCGATACGTCGAATTCTTAACGGAACATCCTTACTACAAAGTACAGAGTGACACCTACCGTGGGGTAGATGAAACTTTTTCTTATTCTTAATATAAGGTTTAGCTTTTCAACGCTAGATGGCGTTACTTGAGCACCAGCTCAAAGTTTTCGTATGAAATAGTGTCTAATAGCCGCTCTATTACTATTTTAATCTCTTTGGGACAAACCCACTGTTGAGGTACTAAAAAAGGGGCTTAATTACGCCGTAGCCCCTCGCAGGATACCGTATGAAAGCATCATTAGTAACGTAGAGGATTGCTTAGTTAAAAATAATATTAGGAAGGCTGATGCTGAAGCACTACGTCAAGACATATCGTCTGTCTTGCGCCGGAGCAAAGTGCCAAAATCCAACCTTCCTCGCGATCAATACTTCGCCCTAAAGAACCTGCGAGCTAAGCCAGAATTAACCATCCTTCGTGCTGATAAGGGTAATGCTACGGTAGTTATGGATACGTCAGATTATAACGAAAAAATAATTCAACTTTTATCAGATGACAAGACCTACAAACGCGTTAAATGCGATCAAACTAACAAAATATTAAAGAAAACCAGTGATCTTGTCAAACAACACTCGGAAACGTTAAATCTAGACACTAATTATTTAATACCTTCCTGCCCTAAACCACCTAAACTGTATGGGTTACCAAAAATCCACAAACCTGAGGCTCCGCTACGTCCGATTGTAAGCCAGATCGACTCACCAACTTACCGTTTGGCCCGGCATGTAGCAAAAATACTTTCCCCACTAAGAGGTAATACAACAGCTTATGTGAAGGATTCTTACCAGTTTGTCAGTGATATTAAAGACCTACATCTTGCTGACAATGAAACCATGGTTAGTTTTGATGTCCAGTCCCTATTTACATGTCTACCAGTACAGGACTGCATTGAAATTACCAAGAAAAGACTAGTTGAACAAAATATGCCCAACGAATATGCAGTACTATTAGAGCATTGTCTAACATCTGGCTACCTTTTGTGGAATGAAGTTTACTACTTGCAAATAGAGGGTGTTGCTATGGGGTCCCCTGTATCACCCATTGTCGCCGATATTTTCATGGAAGACTTCGAGGAGCGGGCCCTAAGCACATCACCCGTAACCCCAAGGTTCTATAAGCGGTACGTAGATGACACTTTCACTATCTTACCAACTGATAAAGTATCTGCTTTTCTAAGTCATCTTAACTCCATACACCCTAAAATACAGTTCACAATGGAGTTAGAGGCAGACAACAAGTTAGCTTTCTTGGACACTTTAATCATCAGGAATCCTGACCATAGTTTGAGCCACACTGTGTTTCGTAAAGTAACCCATACAGATAGGTACCTCAATGGTGATTCTCACCACCATCCTAGACAGTTGGCTACTGTAGGGAAATCTTTGTTTCAGAGAGCACGCGGCATCTGTGACACCCAACACCTGGCTGCTGAACTTCAGCATGTCAAGCATGTACTACAGGATAACAAACTGCAAGTACCGCGGCTTCGTCACAAAAAACGCAAAAAACCAACCACAGTCGAGCGCCAACCTGCAGTACTTCCATATATGAAAGGCGTCACTGACAAGATTGGTCACATCTTGAAGCGAGCTTCAATCAATACTTACTTTAAGCCGCCAAAGAAGATCAACCAGTTCTTACGACCTGTCAAGTGCAATATACCCCTTCAAGATGCAGGCGTGTACAAACTGGACTGCGACTGTGGGCTCTCGTACATCGGGCAAACAAAGAGAAGTGTAGGAACCCGCGTAAAAGAACATATAGCCGACGTCAAGCATAGGCGCGAAAATAAGTCTGCAGTGTGTGAACATGCTCTCGAGGGACCCAACCATTACATCAGATTTGACAAACCTCAAATACTCGCCAAGGAACAACGATTCATCCCTAGGATGATACGCGAGGCTATTGAAATTAAAAAACATCGTAATTTTAATAGAGAGGATGGTTGGAATTTACCACCTGCCTGGGACCCCATCATACAGGTCATCAAATCCCAGCCCCAACAGCAACACATTGCCAGACCTAAAAATATTGTTAGCTCGTATTGTGTAAACTTGAACGCACCCGGTAAAATATAAAAATTATTGACGGTAGGCAAATAACTTCTGACAATGAGACGACCAACACCTCAGTCTCCCTGTGACCACGGACCCTGTAAAGGGTTCGAAACGTCAGGATAATATAAAAACTATGTAAATAGTAAATTAAACGCGAGTTAATCCGTAAAAAAGTGTTTCATTTCAATGTGTAGTGCTCGCTTAAACCTCAGAAAACAATATTTTGTGTAATATTTTATTTTGCTCCACATATCAAACGTTAGTTACATCTGGGTAAAAAAAATCTCAGTACCGAAATTTCCCGGTTTTCCGGGTACCAGGGTTAGCGCAGTACCGGGAATCCCGTTTTCTCCACAGTACCGGGACTGCAACCCCTAGTTGGCGCAAGGCCATCTCCCGCCTCGTGCTAGTAGGAGGGGAGGGGACTCGGGTCCCCAATAAATAAATTTTTTAAATTAAATAAATTTTGTTTACGCTCACACCAATTATCTAGACCAAGATGAGTATTTTTGTGAAACTCGTTTATATGGTAAGATAACGGATAAATATACATAAACATAGAAAAACACCCAGACCCGAAATCAATTTAGAAAAACAGTTTTTCTCTAAATTGACCCGACCGGGGATCGAACCCGGGACCTCAGAGATGGCGACACCATGAAAACCGGTGTACAAACCACTCGACCAAGGAGGTCGTCGGAGGTCGTCGTCGTAGGAATTTGTTGCCCACCTGCGCGTTGCTCCCAAACCAGAGACTGTTTTGCTTCCTACACCCTCTGTTTGCGTTTGGGGCCTTGATGGCAGCGCTCGCCAGGCTCACGCCCGGTTGGACTCGGGGCTGTATTGTGTTGAGTTGGCTTGCGAGTTGGTTGGGCAACATCATTAATAATTAATATATTAATAATAATATTTTCATTTTATGCGCGTTATCGGAACCATAACATAACTTGATGCTATCGATAGTCGTTGGACTTAACTGCACCTTAAACACGCACATTTCATTTCAGTTGTAAAATGAATATAAATGGGGTCTTATTGCACTTTGCAGACTAACGTAGGTACTTATCGCCCAGCTGACGCGAACGGGTCAACAGACGATGGTCGGCAGGCCGGCCGTCGTTGCCCGCGCGTTATAAATAATCGTTATTTTTAATTGTTATTGATTTCATTTTTCTTATGTTATTGCTTTAAAATAAATTTGGTACACAAAGACTATCCAATTAAAATTCACAAAATGAATTATTTAATTAAAAATGGCAAAAACACCAATTCCTTTTTTGTCATGTTTAAAACACATTACCTGACCAGCCTTTGAAGTTTCTTGCGGTTTCTAGCAGTCCCCTTATTACCGCACGCAGCCTCTCGCCCCCCACCCCACGTGGTATTTTTCGTACGCGAACATGTTCATTCGACGTGCATTTCAACTAGCTAGATCTGCGCCATTTTGTTGTGTTTTAGTTAAAAATAGATGTTGGTTAAAGATTTAAAATATAATCAACTGTGTTTTATTTGAAATCAATATTTTATCTTCAATGGTCAAGAACGAAACTAACATCGTAGATCGTTTTAAGGAGAGTATTATAGACAGTATTCAATTTTTACCCGGTGTTTAATAAAAATACCCGGTATAAATGGGTATAAATGGGTAAATACCCTTTTTTACCCTTCCTCCCAATTTTACCCACCCCAATTTTTACCCACCCGCCCATCTGTAGTTGTTACCCGTCACCCATTACCCACATGAATAAATACAGAATCCAAGCTGTCTATAAGCGGCCCGCTGTAGGTGTACTCATACATAAGCGCGGCGATGTGTGCGTGACCTCTCACCGACAGGTTCGTCGACGCGCCGCCGTGGTAAAAACTGGTTTGCGCTGATTCTGTTGTGGTATGACGGACAGGGCCGCACGTTCGCGCGCATTAAATGAGATTCAGTTATTCACCTTTATAGTGTTTTAAATATTTATTTATTTTATTTATTTATTGAAAAGAACATACACAATTCTTACAGGCTAAACCTAATGCGATGGTGTAGTTATTTATAATATAGTTAATATATTAAAAGCTAATTCCGTGAGCTCACTCAGCGTACAGGAAAATAAATCACTTTGCTCAGTCATAGCGTTGAGCACCCGCAACGCCCGCACGAGCGGCGTCCGGTGCAGCAGAACGGTGCGCGCGCGGGGCACCACCAGCAGCGGGCGTCGCCGCCGGCGGCCCGCACTCCCGTCCCAAACACTCAATAGCACCATCTCCAACCCTTTGGGTTGTGTATGATACCTCTTATCACCTTAAGCAAGTACACAGTTAGAGCGACTTCTCTTCTAGCTTCCAGCTTGTAGTACCCCACCATGCCGAGCAAAAACAAAGTAGGATACAACAAGGGATAACCTGCGTATACTTCAAATTGTTTCCAGTAAATAAATCTTACAAATTTATTCTGAATACGTTCTAGCATAAATTTATATTTGGCCTCATGAGGAGACCATTACATTCTAAATGGCTCCTAACGAGCGCATCGTAAAGCGCTCTCAAAGCCCTGACATTCGTAAAACCATTTCCCCGACGCGATATCAATCCAAGATTGCGGTATGCCTTCTTACAGACATTAGCGATATGTACTCTAAAATTCAAGTCAGCAGTGAAACGTACACCCAAGTCCCTAACCTCGGTAACACGTTGCAGCGGCTCCCCATTCATCTGATATTGACGATGGATCGGAGCGCGTGATCGGCTATAGGACAAAATTGAGCATTTAGAGACATTAAAGTAAAGTTTGTTATACCCCATTCTACGACCATATCAATGTCATGCTGCAAAGTCGCAATCGGACTTGTCTTTAATTTCATAAACTAGTTTTAGATCATCTGCAAACAATAATGGTGTTCACTTATTAACTACATTAGGTAAATCATTTATCATCAGAATAAAGAGTAAAGGTCCTAGATTACTGCCCTGACTGACCCCAGATCTAGTAGGGTAGGGTTGAGAGTAGTGCCCATTGCAGTCGACGAACTGACGACGGTCCCGCAGATAACTGGCAAAAAACGACAATGTGTGAGGGTGCAGCCCATACAGGCCAGCTTACAAAGAAGGAAGAAGGTTTATATACATACATACACAGAATCAGGACTTTTATCACCGAAGGGTTATTTATTACAAGCTTTTATTTAACTTGCAATGTATGTAATGAATGTACTTATCTTTTGTTCGGGTGGAATTTTGCATATTTAACTTGCAATGTATGTAATGAATGTACTTATCTTTTGTTCGGGTGGAATTTTGCAATTCAATTTTGAAGCAGGTATCTTCAACCGACTGAGCTGAAATTTTGCATACGTGTGTAAATCGCGTGACAATGCAATAATATGATGTGGTGCTGACCTGATGATGGAGCTGGAAGGTGGCTAAAGGAACTTCGCAATGAAACGACACAGCCTCATCGAGCTTGGGCTCGTTTGAATCGTCTTGACTAGTAGTTTGTCTTTCAATGGTAACCAGGGTTCAGACCCTCAGTATCATCAGTGATGGAGCTGGAAGGTGGTCATAGGAACTCTGTAATGAAACGACGCAACCCCATCGAGTTTCGGCTCGTTTGATTCGTCTTGACGATTTCTTTGGTGCTAGATGGTAACCAGGGTCTGATGATGGAGCAGGAAGAAGGCCATAGGAACTCAGTAATTTAACGACATAACCCTATCGAGTATGGGCTCGTTTGATTCGTTTTGACGAGTTCTTTGGTGCTAGATGTAACCAGTTTTTGATGATGAAGCTGGAAGGTGGTCATAGAAACTCAGTAATTAAGCACACAACCGCGTCGAGTTTGATTCGTCTTAATGGATAGACCGTTTTTGATGGGTAGTGAGTGGTGGTGGTTTGGAAGACGTGAATAAATTATGTAGTATACCTACACGTTCAGGGAGATGAACAGATGAAAATAAGATATCCCTGGACACGTTTCCAGGGATAACTAAAAAGTAAAATACCTTTTTAAAAAACAAGCTTTTATTTAAATGCGCTAAAAAGAAAAATATTAACTTTTACTTTAAAACTTTTACTAACAACTTATATCGTCATTACACAATTTATATGATAATTAAGGTTGTTCCGAGATTTGCTATATATAAACAAGTAAATTAAATAACTTAATGCGATTGTTTTTAACTATTAAAATTTTTAATCTAAGAAAATACGAGTACCTACATAAATCTGGCGACAACCTTTTATATCATTATAAATTGTGTAATGACTCTATAAGTTGTTAGTAAAAGTTTATTTTTTTTCTTTTTAGCGCATTTAAATAAAAGCTCCTTTTTTAATAAAAAAATATTATTATTAGGTATTATTAAAAGTTATATTACTTTTTTTTTATTAGGACTGCCAACATTGTTACATTACAGCTTATATCTAAAATGGTAATGTGAATAATAATAGTTAACTACAATGCAACAACATTATAGGCAAACACAACATGACAATAATGAAAAATAATAGGAAGTAATTTCGGGAAAATTATATGAACATTAGTTAATTGAATCAGTACTACAGAGAACTACAAAAATAAATCACATTAAAAAACAAACAAAATTAAGAAACTGTTGATGCAAGAGGCACCAACATGCGACGTAGGTAAAGGAATAAGATGGGAACGGGGCTTACCGAGGGTCCGAGTTGTAGGCACGGGATCGAGCTGAAGGTGGCCGCGGCTGACGCTCTTGGCGCGGTCGTTGTTGCGGGCTTGAGGGCGGCAACACACACACACTTAACTAGGGGCACTGGTGTTCGTTAGGCGTTAGGGGGTCCTAGCTCTGTCACTGCACACCTATGGTCACGTCGGGGCTGAGTTCAAGGGCGCGTGACGCGTGGTTTCGCCTTGAGATCTCGAAGGGCACTGATTCGGCGCCAGTCGGTCGGCGCGGGCTAAAACCTCGTCCGGTACATACGTCGCAGTGTCCGTGCGACGAGGATAACGCACTCTAATTGGCTGGCGTATAGACGGCTGTCATTCGTCGCGTCTTGTTGGCGCGTACATCTTCCCGGGCCCCAGGGGGTAGGAGGGGGGGGGGGGGGGGGAAGGAACGGAAGCAACAGGAGACTACAGCCTCGATTCGTGCTGTGTTGAGTTAGCGTGTGTGTGTGAATGCATGTGTATGGTTGTATGAGAGCTGAATGCCTGTGCGCACGAAGCACAGGGGGCGCGAAGCGCAGAAGGCGCATGGGCGCACAGGCGTGGGGGCGCGGGGGCGCAAAAGCCCGGGGGCGCAGAAGCGCAGGCGGCGCGGGGGCGCCGAGCGCGTGGGGCGCATGAGCGCAAAGGCGTGGGGGCGCAAAAGCGCAGGGGGCGCAGAAGCGCAGGGGGCGCGTGAGCGCGGGGGCGCGAAGGCGCATGAGCGCAAAGGCGTGGGGCGCAAAAGCGCAGGGGGCGCAGAAGCGCAGGGGGCGCGTGAGCGCGGGGGCGCGAAGGCGCATGAGCGCAAAGGCGTGGGGGCGCAAAAGCGCAGGGGGCGCGGGGGGGCAGAAGCGCAGGGGGCGCGTGAGCTTGGGGGCGCGTGAGCGCGAAGGCGCAAAAGTGCAGTAGCTCGGGGGCGCATGAGCGCAAAGGCGTGGGGGCAAGGGGGCGCAGAAGCGCAGGCGGCGCGGGGGCGCAGAAGCGCAGGGGGCGCGTGAGCGCAAAGGCGTGGGGGCGCGGGGGCGCAGAAGCGCAGGGGGCGCGTGAGCGCAAAAGCGTGGGGGCGCGGGGGCGCAGAAGCGCAGGCGGCGCGGGGGCGCAGAAGCGCAGGGGGCGCGTGAGCGCGGGGGCGCAGAAGCGCAGGCGGCGCGGGGGCGATGAGCGCAAAGGCGTGGGGGCGCGGGGGCGCAGAAGCGCAGGGGGCGCGTGAGCGCAAAGGCGTGGGGGCGCGGAGCGCGGGGGCGCAGAAGCGCGGGGGCGCAAAAGCGCGGGGGCGCAGAAGCGCAGGCGGCGCGGGGGCGCAGAGCGCGGGGGGCGCATGAGCGCAAAAGCGTAGGGGGCGCAAAGGCGTGAGCTGATGTCATGCACCGTATAGGTGCGGGCTGACTACAAGTGCTTATTTGTGTACTACTAACAACTAATTAATTTTTATTAGGGCACGAGATATAACTAGTAACGTTACTGGCACAAATGAATTTAGGAAATGATGGCACAAAACGAAAATAAAAAGATGACCATCTTATGGGCTGAAATAGTTATTCTATATATATAGCGGACTGTATTAAAGGTCGCCTTTAACGACACCCAAGGGAAGAGAGGGGGTGGTAGTATATTCTTTCATCGCTACGCGACACGGTTAATTATTTATATAATATCGATTAAGGGACATTCGTGTTTAATCTAAATATATAAAACAAAGTCGGATTAGTTACAGAATTCCCAACTCTTGCACCGTGTGTATGAATAATTTCAGAAAAAATAAGGATATTTCTTTTTTTTTTATATTTTAAACATTTAGTTAAGAAAAGACTGACTGCTTTATAGATTCGTAATATTTGATTAATTGCGGAGGACGCGGGTTCGATTAAACACAGAAGACAATTTTTTCAACGTTAAGTTATCTTTGAACTAATTTAAATTAAGTATGTGTCAAATTACACTAATCCTTATTTTATACCTTTTGAAATACACGTTTTGTTATGTACCTCTACCTACTTACCTTATTTTATTTTTCCTCCCTAATTTTTTAAACGTGCAACAGGTGTCAGCCCTATCAGAATAGGTATAAATTTTGCGCGTTGTTGAGCGCTTGAGCGCGCGAGAGCTTGGACTCTGTAGGGTAGTTAGTTACTCACGTGGCTCGGCCGTCGCCAATCTCGTGCCCGCAGACTTACTGATACCATTACCAGCCATACACCGTGCTCTAAATGGACTCGCCTTTTACTAAGCGCCATCTATGAAGTCATTAGGAACAAATTTCTTTTTTTTTGATCTCTGAAAATCGCATATTGTAAAAGATTGGAATAACTATGGAATTGACTAATAGAAGACGCCTTAAAATAAAATACTTATTTTAATAACAGTAAACTGTAATTCAAGGGGGGTTGTTCTCATATATAATACTTATTGCATTCGCAAAATATTATATTCTCAAAATACTATGTACAATATGGGTACAATAATGTCCTTATTGTCACAGCTATTAAGTGGTTCTTAACTCACAGTAAACCATTGCAGTAAACTCGCATTATTCATTTAGCCCGGTCAATGACTACCGACCTACTCCACCCGACGATAGTGGAAATGGAGTCCAGGCGCGAAGTAATGATTTTCATATCAGCAGCTGATTGATACACAATTTACTCTATACCTACCTACCTAACTAAATATATTATTTTTGATTATTTCAATAGACAAACTACTCTTGAAGGAAGTTGGTGTCAGACTAAAAGAAAAATAATACGATTTACTAGTTTAAAACCGTTGACTGAGAATCTACGTTTAAAACTCAGTTTTTGTGTTCGTTGACTGGTTTTTGGATATGTAACAGTGATTTGTTTTGCTATAGGCTTCGAGTGATCGAAGCCCATAGCAAAACAAATCACTAGTAGTATAGTAATAAGGTAAGTATGTGAATACTTATCAGCAATTATAAAAACAAGATACACGATCCTGGACTAATGGTGGCAGAATAGTGGCAGCTTTGACATATACATTTGACGTTTAATATTAAGTGTTTAGCAATTTTCGAAGGAACAATTCTTCATGTTGACGCCAAGCTCGCACATTACTAACCGAAGGAATAAGTACCTAAATATCTCGCTAGGTATTCTTTTTGTTTAGACGTTTGGAGAGCGTTCATTGTGCATTTAGTTTTTTTTTTGTTTTCTTTGTTATTGTGTTTGTAAAATAAAATGTTGTTTCTTTAAGCTAGGGATACCTACACTAGGGGACAAATGTCCTGCGACACGTGTCGCCAGCGACGTTGGGTTAAGTGGTGCGACGTCGCCGGACTTCGCTCGACATGTCTGGCCACATCGCGGCACGGATCAAACGTAATAAACATAGTTTCTGCGCTTAGGCCTTGGAAAACTGTAGGCCTTGTCACCCAGTAGTACCTTAATTATGTGTTCCCATTGCCCCCGGCGCCCGCGTCAAGCAAATTGTTGTGTATTGCAACATTGATCTTTAGCGCTTTCTTAATACAGGTCACTTTTTAAAGTAATAAAGTAAGTTAAGCGACATCTATTGTAACTTGTTCATACTAAGATGCGTCGCTGTCGCGCCGATAAGTTGCACTGTGATGAACAAAAGTACCTAGGGTAAACAGTTTAATGATTGGCACTTTAAGCAGACTTTTAGTCTGCGGGCACGAGATTAGCGACGGCCGGGCGACAGCGACGCGACGGCGATGCATACAACAATAAGAACACTGGTGACGCGCACGAAACGAGCGATGGCGGGGCGATACGATCGAGCCATTGAGATCTATATCTCAATGGATCGAGCGATGCACGGGCGACTCGGGAGCGACCGACGGCGGCGGCGCGGAAGCGACGAGAACAAATGAACAAACTAGTTTGATTATGTCGCTCGCGATTACAGTAGTGTTGTGTTGAAAAATATTAAAGTAACCTCCGACCTAATGGAAATTGTAATTGATATTGAAGAATTTAGGTATCTCGTGTATTTTGTCAAAACCTGCTCTATGGGACAGTAAAAATGTTCACCATAATAACAAAAAGATTGTAAATAAGTTCTATTTTCTCTGAAATGTAATCAAATGTGTGTAAACTTATTCTGGTATAGGGGTAAAATTTTGTTGGATGGCACCTTAGCTCGAAAAAAGGGTAGAAAATTCGCCCAAAGTATTTCTTCCTTCATTTATTGGATGAACACAATCTCTAGGTAATAATAAATAACTCCATTCTCATTAATAGACTTGGCTTCAATTTTTCTCTTTGAAGTAAACTTGTGCTATGATGACGTGATATGTTGCTTACAACAGTACCTCTTAGAGCATGGATGCACAGACTTATACAGACTTAACTGGAATAGAACTCAATATTTTCGAATGTACGAGAGTATTATTTTTGCTGTCGGCGGGCCACCAGTATTCGACCGGCGGGCCGCATGCGGCCCGCGGGCCGTAGTCTGTGCATCCCTGCTCTAGAGCGACATGGAGCGACAAGTTTCGTGCCCACGCGAGATATCGCGTCGCCGCCGTCGCGTCGCGTCGCGATCGCTCGGCCGTCGCCAATCTCGTGCCCGCAGACTTACTAGCATGTGACTATTTCTCATAAACATTTTTTTTTATTGTAGCGGTTTTTTTGATGTCCGTGACCCCAGCGGGATAACCCCTTAAGATCGACTTTAAATTACGCACCGATTTAGTTGATAATATGTTTAAATTTGTTAGCAAATACCAGAATTTGTTGATCAATAGTTATCGAGATATCCCATGTTAAAGGGTATCCCGCTGGAGTCACGCTCGTCAAAGTTATTTGACCTAAAACGAGCATGAACGAGACACGCTACTGATATAGTTATTGTGCTAAGTTTTTGTTGATTCAATTACGAATCCATCAGTGAAAACTCCAAGATTCTACCTTCTGTAGTTAAGTGTAGTTACCGAGTAATCAAATACCTACTTTTCGTCAAAATTCCTCCGAAAAGTAAGTTCTAGTTGAGGTATTCCAAAAAAGGCTACATTTATGAAATTTGGGAAAGATTTTGTTGACTCTGAGAGAAAATTTGTTAGACAAAAACGAGAACTCTAACTACAGTACATCCTGAGATATAACGCTAATTATGGTTATCCCGCTGGAGTCACGGTGTTGAAACCTAAACATGGTTTTTACACAGGAATGGAGCAAGTAGCGAGTTTATGACTATCGCCAAGATTTTGTTGATGTAAAAATCTAACCAGTTCCTACTTTTCAGTTTCCTAGGTACAGTATTGTATGAGAAATTAAAGTTTATAACTTTTCCATACTAAAAGTACGCGTATAAGCCGACCAAATTAAGTTGATTCCTTTTAAAGACCAAGATATAAGACATAAAATTTAGTTGGACATTATATTCAAATATTGGTACACCATAATTCTCTCATCTAATTATATCAGAGAAATAAGGCCCTAACATTAAAAAAAAAATTCAGGCTAGTTTTTATTTTTACTTTTCCTAACACAACATTTGTAATATTTTTTAGAGCACCCTGACTTTAATTTTCATTCATAAATAGTTTTATAACATGGCTTCTTCTTACCGCCCCTCTCTCTCATTTCGCTCTTTCTGCACTCTTTCCTCACTTTAATTTTCATTCATAAATAGTTTTAAAACATGGCTGCTTCTAACCGCCCCTCTCTCATTTTGCTCTTTCTGCACTCTTTCCTCATTTGATTCATAAGTTTAAATGTGGTGGCCGCGGCAGTGCACCGCTAAGCGCTGTACATCGGGTACATTATTCTGTGACATCGGGATAGACTCCACCACAAACAACGGTACCCAAAACTATCACACCACACCTAAGTAACACATGTTAATACTCCGCTGCGAGAAACAAATCACCTATGCGCTAATTTAGCGTATTTGAAATGTATAAATATTTTTTTACAACTTTCACACCAATCATTCAGCCCCAAACTAAGCGTAGCCTGTGCTATGACGACTGATAACGGATAAACATACATAAATACTAATAAACATCCATGACTCAGTCACAAATTGCTCGTGCTCATCACACAAATTTGTTGCTAGCGGGATTCGAACCCGCAACCGTGGGTTTCGCAGTCAGGGTCGCTGACCCACTCGACCACCTGGCCGTCATTATTTGTTTTAGTTACACAATTACAAATTACCTACCTAGTCACGGTTAGTTTAATAGCGAGCGGGAGACATTTATTTATTTTATTTTTTATTTATTTATTTTTTTTATTTACAAAGAATCGGAGTAAAGTAATGAACGCAATAAAAATTAACGTAAACAGGGGATGCACTCTAGATAGTTATTTATAAGATAATTTATTTATTTATAGATACTTTAAGCGGTAGCCGAACCTGAAATCGATTATCGATTAGCGAGTAGTAATTAACGAACGAAAGTATACCGACTTTTATCATTTTTTTTTTCATTTACAACGAATTGACTTCCCATCACACTTTTTTCAGGCTTTGGACTGACAAGTTAATACAATTCGTTAGTTTTATCTTTTACCAAGATTGAAATAAGTAATGTAGCTATGTAAAGTTTACATTAACTTGGCGTGTTTAAAAGTCTAAATTCATTGAAATTTTCAGATTTACATATTTACAAGTTATTAATTACAGGTTCTTATTTACACATTTACAATTAAACCTAATCACATTAAATGTTGGACATGACGGCCTTGTGTGAGCAAACACTGTCTTGCACGATCGAGGCCATGCCTCCGGACTGCAGTGAGCACTTGCTGCTCACTGGACATCACGTCAAACGCATTCACAATTCGCGCACGTAACTGTTCCACGGTACGAATTGTATGGCCGTCGTTCCCATACACTAGGTCTTTAGCCCTACCCTACACATGAAAATCCATCGGCGTCAGGTCAGGTGATCGCGGCGGCCAGCGGATAACGCTACCGCGCCCGATCCAACGCCCTTGGAACGCCTCGTTCAAGCAGACTGAAGTGCGCAGGCGCGCCATCGTGCTGGTAGTACAGGTACCTGCGGCTCCATACAGGCACATCCAACAGCAGCTCGGGTAGGTCGCGCTGTAGTAACTGGAGATACGTTTCCGTATTCAGACGGTCTATAAAGACGGGCCCCAGTAAATGGCCGTTCAACACTCCTGCCCACACATTAACACTAAAACGGTGTTGGAAGTGGTCCGGCCGAAACACTCGCGGATTGTTCTCGCACCAGTAATGCGCATTATGCATATTAAAGAGTCCCTCGCGCGTAAACGTGCACTTATCCGTCCACAGCACGTTGTAGGTAGGGTTCCGCAGCAACCAACGGCAGAACTCGACCCTGGGCGCGTAGTCCTCTGGCAGCAACTCCTGGACTCGAGTGAAGTGGAAGGGATGGTAACCTTCGCTGCGCAGAAGCCGCCACACGTAGTACTGGCTTACGCCAAACATACGGGCAGCGTCTTCGGTGCTCGCCACTGGGTGCCGGTGGAAGAAATCCAGCACGTGCTCCTCAAGACGCACTGGGTATCGTGGCCTCCCAGAGTCGAGGTGTGGCTGGAAGCTGCCGCTCTCTCGGAAGCGCTGCACGGCTCCAAGTATGGTGCGAATGTTAATTATTCGTCCGTATCTCTCGCCGTACAGTACTTGTGCCCGCAACATAATTTCACCTGCATCATGGTAGCAGATAGCCATATTCATGTACTCCTGTGATAAATATCGGTACGGCATTTTAAAAACTTTCGCGAATACACCTGCGACTGCAATTAGCTTAGTGCGATAGGTATGTTTTTGGCAAACTGACGATCGCCCCACCCGCCACGCGCACGCGCCGGCGGGCGGGCGACACGGCCGGGGCGCGTAGCGGGCGGGGGCAAGGGAGGATGGCTTTCGCTCTCGCTCGCTCCGCACGTAGTAAGCGGTGCGGTGGTGGTGTAGGCATTGCGGTCGGCCTCTGTCGGCTCCTTTGAATGAAACTACGGCACGTGTAAGCGGTGTAGGCATTGCGGTCGGTGTCTCTGTCGGCTCCTTTGAATGAAACTACGGCACGTGTAAGGTGTAAGCGGTGTAGGCATCTTCTGTTTCGGCTCGTGCCGTGCGTAAGGGCACGTTAGGGGTGTTTTATTTTACTTTTTAATCGAAATGTCTTTTGGCGTTTTCCTTGAAAACTAGCGTATAAAAATTTAAGGTTTTTTCATAAAAATAGTTTATTTATGCTGTTTAATTTATCCTTAAAAGATTTGCGGTTGATAAAATTTAACCTTATATATTAACGTAACACGTGTACAAAATTAAAAAAGTAGTCTCGTTCTGTCGACAGTCTCTTAACATACCTAATATTAAGACTGTAAACTATCGCGTTGCATTGCATTAAAACTATTTTAACGGGACCTAATACGATTAATTTTTGTATGTAAGTACATATCTACTTACTGCTTGACGTTTCGGCCGCGATGCTGCGGCCGTGGTCACAAGCGAACTGGCGGTGCGCGGCGTCGTCGGCTCGAGCGGGTATTTGTTTCTTCATCCACTCTCCCACGTTTACTTAAATTGCCACAGTGCAATGAATCGTCAGCATCACGACTCCGGCACACTACACTAACAGTATCGGAGTTTCTTTTTATAGACAGATGTTGCGGTTTGCATTTGCTAATCACTGGATTCCACGCTGATGATAATTTAAAAGTCCTCCCGATTGAAATTTTTATATTTCTTGATCTCAATCGCTTCACGTACTATCCTGCTATGATAATAACGATCGGTGGAGAGGATTTTAGGATCATGTAACTCCAGCTTCCAGCAGATGTTCAGCTACCGCCGATTTGTCTATTTGTCGATTTTTGACAGCTGCGATGTGTTCCTTGACACGTTCTGCGATAGTCCGCTTAGTCTGTCCAATATACGAACTACCACAGCTACAATCGAGTTTATAAACTCCCGGTGTTTGGAAAGGTATGACGTCTTTAGGCGACCGCACTTTGTTCGATATTTGGCATATCGGAGTATATACAGTCTTAATGGAGAAGTTTCTTGGTACTGTTCCAATTTTGTCCGTTATGCCTTTTATGTAAGGTAAAAACGCTGCCTGGCGACTCACTTCTGGACGATTTTTCTTTCCATTCTGCTTTTTCCTCTTCTGTGACAGCCTGTATCCGTTACGTTTTAGTACCTCCTGAACATGAGCAAGCTCAGACTGAAGATGTTCAGGGTCACACAGGTTCTGAGCTCTGTTGGTTAGTGAAGTCATCACAGACTGAAGATGCCGAGGATGATGATGAGAAGAGGCGTCTAGGTACCTGTCCGTGTGAGTGGGTTCGCGGTACACAGTGTGATAAAGTACCATCATCTCTTACCTTTATCTGCACATCAAGGAAAGCCAAAGATCTGTCCCTCTCTATTTCATAGGTAAACCTTACGTTTGGGTGGATTGAATTTAGGTGCACTATATATTGTTCAACTTCTTGCTGGCCTCCGCCGATAATGCAGAAAACATCACCTCCTCCACAGTTTCACAATTTGGGGTCCAGTTGCTAATGATGTGTCTTCAACGTGCTCCATCCACAGATTTGCAATAACCGGGGCGAGTGGGCTACCCATTGCAACACCATCGATCTGTAGATAGAACGGATCTCTGAAGAGGAGGTAATTCCCAACAAGGCAATTTTCAATTAGAACAATATATTCGTTCGGCAGCTCGTTATCGCAAAGTTTAACCTTTATTAACTCCAGGCAATCCTTCAAAGGGACATTTGTAAAAAGCGACTCCACGTCGAAACTCACCATAATGTCGCCAGGTTCCAAACTTATGCCCTTTACAAAGAATCTTTCACGAAAGACGTTGTATTCCCAACTAACGACTGCAGTACTGCAGCAACATGTTTCGCCAAGTAGTAAGTCGGTGAGTCAATTTGACTCACGAAAGGCCGCAGTGGTATGTTGCTTTTGTGTATCTTTGGAAGTCCTTAAAGTTTGGGAGGTTGTACAATCCTAGGTTTGTATAAAAAACTGTACTAGTCCTCTGTGAAGATGTCCTTGTGCTGGTCGATAAGGTTTCGAATGCGTCGTGTGACCCTGGCCGTGGGGGTGTTGGACACAGGTTTGTAAACATTGGTGTCCGAAAGCAGATCCCTGATTTTGGTGTCATAATCATCTGTATTCATTACTACAGTAGCATTTCCCTTGTCAGCCTTTAGCACTAAAATCTTTTCGTTGTTACGTAACTGTTGTAGTGCTAGACGCTCTACCGTAGTAATGTTACTTTTAGGTAGCTTTGACTTCCGCAAAATTACGGCGACATCTTGTCTTAAAATATCAGCGTCCGCAGGTGGTACCTTGTTATGTATAATAGTCTGCTCTACTCTGCACACTATGTCCTCGTATGGAATTCGCTTAGGTGTTAAAGCAAAATTCATACCCTTAGCCAAAACATTCTTAGATGGTCCATCCAGTACTTCATCCGACAAGTTGATCACCGTGCGCTCAATGTCCGCGGTCGAGCGTGTGTCGCTCGCATCGCAAGTGGGCATCTGCGACTCCTGCTCTCGACGTTGGCGGGTACATCATTTTTTATATTTGCACTCGTGTTTTTCTGCACACAAATCGTACGTTCGTGACGCTTTTAGATTGGTGATTCTATCGCACTTATCGAAATCCTCACTAGATAACACTGCACTGCATTCCTGATCTAATTGGTACAACTCACTTACTGTTTGATTCACTGCACTGTGGCCATTACGTATAAGTTGTCTCAATAGACGAACACTCGCGTTATTTAGAATCCTCCTGGAATGCGCTATATCACTACGCGGTTTTATGCGTACACAAGTAGGTAGAACTGCACTATCCCGACACTTTGTGAGAAATAATAAAGATGTTTCTAAGCGCGCTCGTTTAGACCGGAGGAATTCTAGACGTTTGATTTTTGTCACAATATCGGGCCCGTACCGGTTTGTAAGATAAGACTTTAAACTATCGCGTTGCATTGCATTAAAACTATTTTAACGGGACCTAACACGATTAATTTTTGTAAGTAAGTACATATCTACTTACTGCTTGACGTTTCGGCCGCGATGCTGCGGCCGTGGTCACAAGCGAACTGGCGGTGCGCGGCGTCGTCGGCTCGGGCGGGTATTTGTTTCTTCATCCACCCTCCCACGTTTACTTAAATTGCCACAGTGCAATGAATCGTCAGCATCACGACTCCGGCACACTACACTAACAGTATCAGAGTTTCTTTTTATAGACAGATGTTGCGGTTTGCATTTGCTAATCACTGGATTCCACGCTGATGATAATTTAAGCCCGCCCTCCCGATTGAAATTTTTATATTTCTTGATCTCAATCGCTTCACGTACTATCCTGCTATGATAATAAATAACACAGAAGAGGAAAAAGCAGAATAGAAAGAAAAATAGTCCAGAAGTGAGTCGCCAGGCAGCATTTTTACCTTACATAAAAGGCATAACGGACAAAATTGGAACAGTACTAAGATACTTCTCCATTAAGACTGTATATACTCCGTTATGCCAAATATCGAACAAAGTGCGGTCGCCTAAAGACGTGTGTTTGACATGACACCGGGTGTTTATAAACTCGATTGTAGCTATGGTAGTTCGTATATTGGATTGTAGTGTGCCGGAGTCGTGATGCTGACGATTCATTGCACTGTGGCAATTTAAGTAAACGTGGGAGGGTGGATGAAGAAACAAATACCCGCCCGAGCCGACGACGCCGCGCACCGCCAGTTCGCTTGTGACCACGGCCGCAGCATCGCGGCCGAAACGTCAAGCAGTAAGTAGATATGTACTTACTTACAAAAATTAATCATGTTAGGTCCCGTTAAAATAGTTTTAATACCTAATATTATCTAATTTTTTCTATAATTACAATAAAAATTAATACTTTGATAAATTTTGATCATTTTATTTAAACATGCCTTAGATTAGACAGTAAATTATAAAAGGGTAAATCTATCAATCTACATTAGTATATGAATTTAGTTATTCATACATTACATTAGGTATATGATGATATTAGGTGTATGTATTGAATTATGGTGTACCAATATTTGAATAATATAATATCCAACCACATCTTATCGATCGGCCCTTAAACAAAAAAATTGGCCGTCATCTTAGTCTTTATAAGGAATCAACTTAATTTGGTCGGCTTATACGCGTACTTTTAGTATGAAAAAATTATAAACTTTAATTTCTCCTAAAATACTGTACCTAGGAAACTGAAAAGTAGGAACTGGTTAGATTTTTACATCAACAAAATCTTGGCTATAGTCATAAACTCGCTACTTGCTCCATTCCTGTGGAAAAACCATGTTTAGGTATCAACACCGTGACTCCAGCGGGATAACCATAATTAGCGTTATATCTCAGAATGTACTGCAGCTCTCGTTTTTGTCTAACAAATTTTCTCTCAGAGTCAACAAAATCTTCCCCAAATTTCATAAATCTCTCGAAATTTGAATTTTGAAAAAAAATCACTACGAGAGCGAGTGCAGGTCAAGGGGAGCATGCAAGGACTGTGGGAGCTCCAGCCACCACACGTCCCTTCATCGACCAGACGACTCAACGCACCCAGTTCATTCGTCAGCTCATATACCCCCACAGCTGAGGGAGCACTCGAGGAAGCGCCCCAGAAACAGCAGGCGGCACGAACCCGCACATGATAAACAGGTGCAACCCAGCTCTGCTTACAGAGCCAGCCCGCCCAGGTCCGGGTCGCCAGGTAGGCCCCGCGAACGCCGCCAGCAATTATGACTCCCAACTATCACGGAGCACCCTAGCGAAGAGGTAGATTCAGCCCATGCCCATTCAAACCATGCCCATTAAGCCCATGTCCCTTTAGCCCATGCCCAGTCAACCCATGCCCACACAGCTGATACATACTCAGCTCATACAATGTCGGCTGCTACTGGATCAGCTCACTCACCTTCTGTGCCCACTGGCACACCCATTCTGTTGCCAACCGTCTCACTAAGAGTCGCGGACGTACATGGCCATCTTCACACAGCAAGAGCTTTATTGGACTGTGGCAGTATGCTGACATTAGTAACGTCACGCATGGCACGACTTTTGAACTTACTATCAAAACCCACTACTTTAAAAATTACAGGAGTTGGGAATCAGCACAAACATAAGTCAAAAGCGGCAATAACAATAGTATGCCGACCCACTCACAATGATACTCCTACAATCACTGACACAGCTCATATTTTAAAAAACGTCACTGGCTACCTTTCCTTAGAGAAGGTACCAAACATTTCCCACATACTAGGCCAGCCACCCGTGCCATTGGCTGATCAGCTTTACCACACACCAGCCCCGATCGACCTCTTATTGGGGTCTGACGTTCTTGGCCAGGTGTTGGACGGGACTAAGGTCTCGTTGGGCCCGGGCAAGCCCATAGCCTTCGGCACGATTTTCGACTTCGCGTTGATAGGACCCATTGAGGACTTGTATGCGCAGCCGGCGCAGCAGGTTAACTCAGCTCACGTCGTCAGCTCACAACCAGACTCAGCTGAATCAGCCCAGGACATACGTCAGAGTCTGGAAAGGTTCTGGGAGTCTGAGGAGCCCCTGCCTCAACCTCACACACATAATGATCCCCTGGAGGAACAATGCGAGGAAATCTTCCGCTCTACCACTACACGCGATCTCTCAGGCAGATATACGGTCGCTCTGCCCTTTCTAAAGGACGCCCCTCAACTAGGTAAAACTCACCCTATCGCATTACGCAGATTCCTCAATATTGAGAAGAAGCTAATGGCGAACCCGTCTCTGCGTTCTAAATGCGTCGACTTTATGGCCGAATACATCGACTTAGGGCACATGGCTCCCTGTCACCCAAATACATTCGCCCATAAACCTCACTTCTATATCCCTCACCATGGCGTATTTAAGTCAGCGTCGGACAAGCTGCGCATTGTTTTTGATGGTAGCTGTAAAAGCTCCAATGGTGTCAGCATAAATGAATGCCTACACACAGGCCCCGCCCTTCAACAGGACATTGTGGACATCAATCATGTCCTTTAGAACGCATCCAGTCGTTTTCAGCACTGACATCCAGAGGATGTCCAGAAATGTGCTGGTTGCCCCAGACCGGAGACGGTATCAGCTGATACTGTGGCGGTCCTCACCAGATCACCCTCTGCTCACCTACGCCCTCAATACAGTCACCTACGGCTTAAGATCAAGCCCATACCATGCAATCCGCACTCTGCTTCAGCTAGCTGATGATGAAGGTCATCGCTACCCTGGAGCCGCTCAGGTTCTTCGCAAGTCTATCTTCGTTGATGACATCTTGTGTGGTCATGACACAGTTGAATCCGCCCAAGCACTCCAGCACGAGTTAATAAGTCTATTAGACCTAGGCGGCTTTCAGCTCAGTAAATGGACATCTAACTCGCCTAAGCTGCTCGAGAGATTCCCCGACAACCAATGCGACATGCCCAAGGACTTCGACATGAACCCAGACTCCACGTCCATTAAGGTCTTGGGTACACAGTGGAGCCCTCAGTCAGACGAGTTCACCTACCGCATTTCTCTGCCCCCCATCACACATGTCACAAAGCGGTCTATTTTAAGCACCGTAGCCTCACTTTATGACCCAAACGGCTGGGTTTCTCCCGTTATCTTCCGCGCAAAGCTGCTGCTTCAGCAATTGTGGCTACTGAAGCTGGAATGGGATGAGCCCACACTCTCTGAAGTACAAACGGAGTGGCACCACATCTCACAGGATCTGCCGCTGTTTTCTAGCATTCGCTTCCCTCGGCACGTTTGTGCAAACAAAGGCTCAGCTGCATACTCGCTTCACGGGTTTGCAGATGCCTCTGAAGTCGGGTTTGCCGCCGTTGTTTATCTCCATGAGCTCGATGCCTCCGGAGATACTTTAGTACACGTGATTGTCGCCAAGTCGCGAGTCGCACCAATCAAGAATCGCCTCACAATCCCCAAGTTAGAGTTGTCGGCCGCCACCCTAATCTCCCAGCTCATGATCCGTGTGTCAGTTCAGTTATCCGCCCAAATCAGTATACAACAACACATATGTTGGTCAGACAGTACGATAGTCCTGGCCTGGCTCAATACACCGCCTCATCGTCTTCAACCCTTTGAAGCCAACAGGGTAGTTAAAATCAGCTCAGGCTCACCAGAATGTACCTGGCGACACGTACCTTCCGAGCTCAACCCAGCAGATTGCGCAAGCAGAGGGATGTCTGCGCAATCCCTGTCAGCTCACGACCTATGGTGGTCTCCCACGTGGCTTAGACAGCCTTGTGAGTCTTGGCCTGCGATGCCCTTAGCTCTGGGCCATCACGCCCTGCCCGGCCTTAAGCCCAAACACATCCCGTCACTGGTCACAGTGCCCGGTCTTGACTTTGACCTGCTCACTCGGTTCAGTTCACTAGACAAGCTCGTCGGAGTGACAGCTTGTCTAAAACGCTTTCTGCACAACTGCAGACACCACCCAGATTCGCGACGCTCAGGCCCCTTGTACGTCAGTGAACGAAGAGAGGCCCTACTTTACTGGGTGCGCAGTGTTCAGCACAATGAGTTTGCGGAAGACATTCACCGCCTTCAAACTGGCAAAATCTGCTCCGTCAGACTCCAGCGACTGTCACCTCTTTTTGAAGATGAGCTCCTAGGAGTTGGCGGACGACTGTCCCATGCGTCTATCCGATATGACGCGCAGCATCCGCTCATACTTCCCAGCTCTAGCCCACTTGTAGACCTCATCATTGACCACTACCACAAAATACACTGCCACCCTGGCGCTGACACTTTACACGCTATCCTACGCCAACAATTTTGGATATTGTCCGCGCGCCGTATTATTAGACACCGAGTCTTTAAATGCATTAGATGCTTTCGATGCCGGGCCCAGCCGCAAGCGCCCTTCATGGCTGACCTGCCAGCCGATAGAGTTACGCCTCAGCCAGTATTTAGTCAAGTCACGACCGATTTTGCCGGCCCATTCCTCGTTAAATCTAGTACCCTACGTAGTGTTAAACTCTTAAAAGCGTACTTTTGTATATTCATGTGCCTCTCCACTAAGGCGGTTCATTTGGAACTGGTCTCGGACCTCAGCACGGAAGCGTTCCTCGCGGCATTACAGCGTTTTATAGCACGCCGCGGTGCCCCGGTTCTCATCCGCTCGGACTGCGGTACAAATTATGTAGGCGCTAGAAATCAGCTCATTGAAGTACAAAACTTTCTTGCCTCGAATAATGACACGATTGCGCACAAGCTTGCTGGTCAGCACATTACTTGGTTATTGAACGTCCCTAAGGGAGCATGGTTCGGTGCGTTACATGAGATCAACATAAAATCAACTAAGCAACTTTTATATCGCGTAATTGGCGAACAGCACCTCACATTCGAAGAATTCTCTACACTTTTAGGACGAATCGAAGCTGTCCTTAACTTTAGACCTCTCTGCCCACTTTCGTCTGATCTTTCAGACTTTGAGCCGCTTACAGCCGGACATTTCATTATAGGCCGCCCACTAACGGCCCTTCCCTATCTAACTATCCGTGGAAGATAGGCCGATGTCCACACGTAGGCGATTCCAGATGGTACAGGCCCTTTCCCAGCGCTTCTGGACGCTGTGGACCCAGTCCTACCTCCACACACTCCAAACCCGCTCCAAATGGTTGTCCCCATCCTCCCCTCCCCGAGTTGGCGAGCTCGTCCTCATCAAGGAGGACAACCTGCCTGCCCTTCAATGGAGACTGGGGCGCATTACTCGCACCCTGCCTGGGAAGGATGGCGTCGTGCGGGTGGTGGACCTGGACACCGCTAATGGACACCTCCGGAGGTCTGTGTTCAAGATTGCCAGGCTCCCTCTGGATGAGCCCACCCTGGGCCCCGGAGGATGTACTCGCCACGGGCGAGACGTCTTGTTATAAGCGTATTAAGATACGCCTAGCGCCATCTAGCGTTGTATCGCGAAGTTGGCGCGCGTCGGGTGAAGGAACGACGCGTGTCGGCGCGTCACTCTGTCTGCTAGCGACCGCGAGGTGTACACAGAAAATACGCGCCCTGATATCGCTTTGGACTGCCCTTACAATACTGCCTGTGATTAGGTGAAAGAATTGTGTGCTGTGCGTTAGAAACCGCCTGCATCGCTGCCCTCCGCCAGCTCGCCTCCAGGTTCCTGCGATTCCGGACACCTTCCCGTGAGTACCTACTTCTTCCTTAGCCCTAACCAAACCGGTCGTTCTGGGTCCACAAACTTGATTACGTCGCGTACTCGCCACTTAGACGTGGCGACTACAGTAGCCTTTTTTGGAATACCTCAACTAGAACTTACTTTTCGGAGCAATTTTGACGAAAAGTAGGTATTTGATTACTCGGTAACTACACTAACTACAGAAGGTAGAATCTTGGAGCTTTCACTGATGGATTCGTAATTGAATCAACAAAAATTTAGCACAATAACTATATCAGTAGCGTGTTTCGTTCATGCTCGTTTTAGGTCAAATCACTTTGACGAGCGTGACTCCAGCGGGATACCCTTTAACATGGGATATCTCGATAACTATTGATCAACAAATTCTGGTATTTGCTAACAAATTTAAACATATTACCAACTAAATCGGTGCGTAATTTGAAGCCGATCTGAAGGAGTTATCCCGCTGGGGTCACGGACATGTTTTTTTGGGCACTAGTTTACACAGGCATAAATAAAATGACGCTTTAAAATCAAAAATAAACGTTTTATAGACTTTGAAATGTAATTTAACTTACGTCTATGAATTTGTACAATCATTGGGAGCATAGTGAATGGCACTATTAATTAAGTATAATTATTGCCTCTTTGGCAGTCTTAAGAATTTATAGGTAAAGATCATTCTGAACTCTTTATAATCCTCCTTAATTATACCTCATCTTCTAATATTCTTAGTAGATCTTTATCTGAAAGCTGCTAAATTTCATGATTTCTTTACATTAAGAAGAAAAAGGCATTTTTTCGGCTTATCCAGTTCCATAGTTTGGTATTGTATTTCGATGACCTCCGTGGTCAAGTGGTTAGCTCGCCGGGTCTGGCATCGCGCCATCTCTGGGGTCCCGGGTTCAATTCCCGGTCGGGTCAATTTAGAGAAAACTGTTTATTTTCTATACAATTTTTTATAGCTTCTAAAGCTTTTTTTAGATCTGCCTTTGAATATCCTTTTGATATTTTTTTTCCGCTCTGAACCGTCTTTTAACCCCTGGAGGACGAGATGGCAAAAAAAAGTAAGCACACATTGGCATAACTCAAATAGTTTTTTTTTTATTGTGGCACGCCATAATGGCCTCACTCTGCCTGATGAAAAGCAGCCAGTGAAGCCCAAGAAGTGAAAGCGTTCATCACAGCGCTACCACGCTATGCCGAACGCTCACACTATGGCGGCCTGCATAAATGCTTTTTCACGCTCCGCTTAAATAACCCGGAAGAGAAAGAGGAGGGGAACACGTGTGCGGGAAGCGCATTCCACATACGGGCAGTTCGGCAAAAGAACGATTGTCCAAACTTTTTGGTACGTGTCTTGACGGTCAGCAGTAGTCAGCACGGTATGAGGGTGGCTTCTTAGACCTGCACGCGTCGAACCGGAAAGGAAAGGAGAGGGAGGGATGAGGTCAAAGAGCTCCTCAGAGCATTCACCGTGGTAAAGGCGGTAGAAAGCACTAAGGGAAGCAATATCCCTACGTAGCCGTAACGGCTCCAGACTTGTCGTAACGTCATCGTTACCGATAATACGGACAGCACGTCTTTGCAACCTGTCAAGAGTTTCGAGCAAGTTGTACGTAGATTTTCTCGGCTCGCCTTGATCGTGACGGCCAAAGATCGTACTCGTTGATGATGACGTGACTTTCTCAAGAGCCGCCGACGGCGGCTTCGAAGCGTCGCGTTAGACTCTTGAGACGTTGATAGTTGATGTTGTTGATGGTAAGGATGATGAAGATAAACACTTTACTTTGTCACACTGATTTTAATAGGTAACCAGAACAGATAAATTATTAATTAATATTAAAATGGCGTCCACACGCCTTTGATGACAAAACCAATGAACGATTGATTCAACTAAAAACTATGAACTAGACAATTTTACAGTCAGTGCCCCTTATTGGCCGCCGTTAGACCAATCATGAGCATATAGATTGAATGACGAGTGATTTTTTCTGAACTAAAGATCGATAACCGAAAGGCGGTAAACATTAAGATGATACACAATGAAATATATACAAAACATGTTAATTTTCGATTAACATTCCTCCCGCCACCAGGGGGAAATGAACTGAATACTTGAAGTCCCTAATGCGCTCTACTTATATTAACAATAACAAATAATATGACCCATAAACATGACTTAACTTTAAGAATGGAAACACTATATATACACAGAAGTGCAAACCATTGCAGAAATTGTAACCATAACTTAAATTACTTTCTATTGGTATCGGTAATTTACACAATTTGACCACTGGTAAGACCAGTGGTCAAATTACTACACTACTACACTACAAGCTCTCCGCTTTGAGTCTTTAATTTAATTGATCTAACAATGTGATCTGATCCCTTGAACAATTCAATAACTCTACCCCTTCGCCAGTGAAGAGGTGGTGAATTCTCGTCAATAATAAGAACTAAATCGTTGAGCTCTACATTGTTAATATGATTATACCATTTATTACGTGACTGTATTGTACTGAGATACTCAACATGCCAGCGCGACCAGATCATCTGGTACAATTTCTGAATAACCTGAAAACGGGACAATCGCGACATTTTAGTTTCCTTCCAGTGAGCTTCTGGCAAGGCAACTAGTAGCTGACCTATGATGAAATGACCTGGCGTGAGAACCTCTAAGGCACTGGGGTCCTCTGACATAGGCACAAGAGGCCGTGAATTAAGAATTGACTCTATTTTAGTAAATAGAGTAGACAGTTCCTCGAATGTTAAAATGGTATCGCCCACCTCTCTCTTGAGGAGGTTTTTGGCGCTTTTGACTGCAGCCTCAAATAGTCCCCCCATGTGGGGCGATGCAGGAGGTTTGAACTCCCAGCGAATGCTCTGTTTTCTGAACTCCTCCTTGAGGATAATCTGGTTGTCCAACAAGAACTGAGTGATCTCCTTTAGATACGAATTAGAACCAGTAAAATTGGTACCTCGGTCCGATCTGATTAGTGAAGGCAGCCCTCGTCGGCTGACAAACCTGGTGAATGACGCGATGAAGGCCTCGATAGTCAATGCAGAGACCACTTCGAGATGAACAGCTTTTGTACCTAAACATACAAAAACACACAGGTAAGCTTTGATTGATTTCGCATTTCTTAGTAAACTGCTTTTGACTAAGAACGGTCCAGCAAAGTCTGTCGCTACGCCTGAAAATGGTCGTGCGGCCGTGACTCTATCAGCTGGTAGGTCTGCCATGAATGGTGGCTGAGATGAAGCATTGAACCTGAAACAAACTAAACAATTTCTTATGACCTTTGATACTTGACGTCTGACTGACGTAATCCAATACTCTTGCCGCAGATAGCAATGAGTGCGTTTGTCGCTGCATGACAATATGACTTGTGATAATATTCTATGAGTAATTGACCCCACCTATGATCCTTAGGTACCAAATATAGATGCCTGGCTTCATAAGGCAATGTTGATTTCCGTAGTCGGCCGCCGACTCGGATAAAGTGGTCTTCATCCACGAAGACACTTAATTTCTGTAGCGATTTACAGACCAATTTTCCTTGCTTGATTAATATAATTTCATCTTTATATGAATCCATTTGAATTTTCTTAATCCAATGCTTCACGAGTCTCGTCTAATGAGAGTGTAGAGTTAAATTCCGTTTTTCTTTAGGCAATGTAATATTTCGGCAAAATCTAAGTACCAATGAGGTAATATTGATGAGCTTACTGAACGAGCTGACACGTGATAACAGCGCGTCTTCCCATGGTTCGACAGGGGTAACAAGATTGACCAATTTCTTGAATCCAGGTAAATCGGAAGGCTTAGTAACTGGTAACGCAGGCCATTGTTACTCCTCCTTAAGTAACCAGTCTGGAGACCACCATAAATTGAAATGTATGAGATCTTCAGCCGCCATGCCTCGTGATGCGACATCTGCAGGGTTTAATTCGGAACGTACATGTCTCCATATCATAGAACGTTTTGAATTTTGAATGTCTTGAACTCTGTTACATTCGAAGGTTTGAAGCATGTATGGTTTTGTGTTTATCCAAGATAACACGATTGTGCTATCTGACCAAGCATTGATGCTGTCAAATTGAATTGAATTGTCATATGATTCTGCTACATGATTCAATAGCTTGAACACTAGATGAGCGGCACTGAGTTCCAGTTTTGGTATCGTTTGCTTTGATTTCTGAGAAGCTACTCTTAATTTAGCTATAAGTAAACGTACCATGACATTTCCTGACGCGTCCACGGTCCTGAGGTAGACGCTCGCGGCAAACCCAGTCTCTGCGGCGTCTCCAAATCCGTGAAGTGAATATGAGACAGCCTGTGGCAGTGCAACACATCTAGGTATCTGCAAGTTTGACAAATAGTTAAGGTCTTGAGTAAGTTCGTCCCACTGACGAGATTGACTTTTACTGACAGGTTCGTCCCATTTGACTCCATCTGAAAATAGTGTCTGAAGAAACACCTTGAATTCAAACACAATAGGCGCACAATATCCACACGGGTCATACAGGCGTGCTATTGTACTAAGGATATGACGCTTAGTAATTGCTTGTCCTAGCGGTACATTGATCTGATATGACATTGTCTAATGTCGTTAGATATATGAGTCTGATACTGGATCCCATTGAATACCTAATACTTTAATAAAGCTTTTATCGTCAGTATCAAACTGATGGGGTAGCTCGCAGTGTTCCTGCGGCAAATCCTGCAGTAATTCTTTGCAATTTGATGACCATTCCTGAGCTCATATTTGGCGCTTTTCATTAGCGCGATGAGTTCTGATTTGAGGTGTTGAGCCTCTGATAACGAGTCTGCGCCCGTGAGAATATCGTCAACGAAGGTATCTCGTCTGATGACGTTTGAAGCTGATGAGTCATGATGACTAGCCTCCCAATCATCGGCGAGTTGTAACAATGTTCGAATTGCAATGAATGGACTTGATCGTAAGCCGTAGGTCAACTCATATAACTGAATTTGTTCAGACGGGTCCTCTCTCCACAAGATGAGCTGGTACTTCCTGTCTTCAGGGTGTATCCAGGTCATTCTAAACATCTGCTTGATGTCGGTCGTGAAGACTATCTGATGCCTTCTGAAATTTAACAATATTTGGGTAATATCATTTTGAAGTGGTTGACCTGTGTGAAGACACTGGTTTAGTGATGTTCCTGTTGATGAACGAGCACTCCCGTCAAATACTACACGGATCTTATCCGTTCCCTTTTTGAATATGCCATGATGAGGGATGATGAAATGTTCGGTGTCTAACTGAAACTCCGATTTTGACATATGACCGAGAGTTTCATATTCCTTCATGAATTCTTTGTGGGTCTCTATCGGATCGCCTAATTTTTTGTACGCCTAATTTGCAATGGCACCCAAACGAAAAGCCTAAAATTTTTTCGCCTAATTTCACTCTTCAGAATCGTGTTTGCCCTAATTTCACTTCGCCTAACTTTTTATCGCCACATTGGCATTTACCAAATGCGTCATTTGGCAGAACAATTCGTAATCCCTAAAGTTTACAATTCCTAAATATTAATTCGCACAAAATTAAAAATCATAAAGTACAAAACGCCTACTCATTTTATAAGGCAAAATAACTTGGCAAAAGAATTGCATTATTTTGTAGCATGCGTGCAGGCATGCAGCATGTAAGCATGCAAGCACGCATACAGCATGCGTGCAGGCATGCAGCATGTAAGCGTGCAAGCAGGCATGCAGCATGCAAGCTGGCATTCAGCATGCAGGCAGGCATGCAGCATGCATGTAGGCATGCATGCAGCATGCATAGTTTCCGTCACGGCTTATATTGCACTCTAGGGTAGGGCAGACAAGACTACGTGGAGTCGGGTTTGCAGCGATTCGCTTCTGTCAATTTATTTTCTCAATAAAATTCTATGCTTTTATTCCAATACATTATTGGCACATTTAATTTTAGATATGCTAAAATTAGAGCTTTTATAAATTTTGCGAAATAATCGTTATGCCAAAATAAAGTTATGCCAATATAGTTTAGGCTATTTTACATTAGACATTCTAAAATTAGGCCTTTCAATTCTTAGGCCAAACTATAATGGTGGCAAAACAATTTTTAGGCGAAACAATAATTGTACGTTTTAAGTTTAGGCCAAAACGGTTTGGCCGAACCATATTAGGACAAACAATTTTAGGCGAACCGAAGGGCACCCATTCTTTGTATTTACTTGCAAATAATGAATTTTTTGCCATCTTTCTTTCTAAAGATCGCAATCGTTGAATGGCTAAAGCCTTTGATTTACCCAATGGTGGCCTTGTTGAAAGTAATGGTAGCCTCTAAGACTTCCTCGAGTCTGACTGCATGAAGACCATAGTCTTCTACTGAAGTGCCTGCCGACTGGTCGGGTGATGTGACCGTCGATGGTGACTGTTGAGTGTGTATCGCTTCCATGATAACGTGACCGAAACATGACCCATAAGCCGCTATCCCTGGAATGTTGGTTGAAATCTTTGAACCATCAAGTACATAATTAAGCACATCTGTACCAAGTATGATATCTACATCTCGAGCTTTATCAGCAAGAATAATATTTAATGACTTTAACTGATTCTTTAATTTAATATCATATGGTGGAATATCTCCTGATAATGTGAACATAACCATTGTCCTGGTACCAACTATTGGTAATTGAGCTCCTACGGGTTTAATGACTAATTTGACAACAGTGCCCGGTGTATTAACTGCTTGATGACCTACTCCATAAAGAGTATTACTATTACCCTGTTGGTGCAATTTTAAATGATGAACTAATGATTGTTTGATTATTGAAACACAGGCTCCTGTATCTAACAGGGCCCGGACCTTGACAAATTGACCATCACCTGACCTGACCATTACAATTGCAGTAGGACAAATAGTTATGGGGAGTGATGGTCCCTGAGATGCACCAACCGTTACCTTATCTCATGCCCTATCAGGGCTCATCCGTGACCCAAACCTGAGTGAATGAAAGGTGGTCTGAGCAAGATGTGCTCTGTCACCAACTCGTGGCCTTGGCTGGTGATGAGCCATGGATTGCACCAGTGGAGCCTCATGATGATGATGTGCTGACGATGGGTTCGCTTCTTCCTGGATCACACCAGTGATATGCACTGGTGGTGAGACATGACGCCGCTTTTGACGAAGTTGGCGTGTCTCGACCACCTGCACATTGGGTGACCAGCCGAGCAGCAGGTTGACTTTGCTGCCGAGGAGCCCCGATGTTCTCATCTGCGTTGCAAATATGTGAGTTATGATCCTGGGAGCCACAATGAGAGGAGAGGAGAGGAGAGGCCCCTTCCCCCCCCCCCTCCTCCCAATTCCTATTCCTTCCTTAAACCTATTCCTCCCTTAAAGGCCGGCAACGCGTCTGCGATTCCTCTGGTTTTGCGGGTGTCCATGGGCGGCGGTGATTACTCTCCATCAGGTGACCCGCCTGCTCGTTTGCCTCCCTCTTATATAAAAAAAAAAAAAAAAAAATGAGAACACCAGTTCCTATGAGTACGGTCACTTGCATAGTGCTTCCATAAGCATCGATAGCAGTGTCCCGACTTAGTCGCCCATGACTTACGACGAGGTCGTGACAACTGTTGAAATTCAGGTCACCTATAAAGTGAGTGTCCCTGGGCACTACAAAATGAACAAGATAGCCTCACCTGACGAGCTGATGATCCTTGATCTGATGATGATGACATCACCTGATTGGTTTGATATGCCTTGCCTGATGTCACCCGATGTTGACTTGATCGCTGAGCTGGTGGACGCACAGTTGGTAGTGAAGCCAGAGGTGGTCTCCTGACAGGCTCAGGTGCTGAAGCAACTGTCAGCTGCAGTCGGCACTGTTCGTCCAACAACTCCATCTAGCTTTTCCAAAGCCTGATGGGCTTCTTGAAGAGGATCATAAAATTGTGAACGCAGGTGAGTGACTGATGATGTTATGATGGGTAAATTTACTATCCTACCGATATAAACATCTAGTAATAATCTGGTATTTTGATATCTGGACTTAAGTAAATTAAGTGCCACTGAATAGTTCTTATCATCTACCGGCAGCTGTCTGACAATGTGAAGAGCCTCACCTGACAATGATGATCTAAGATAATAATGCTTTTCAGCATCCGACAGATCACGCTCATGAACCAACGAATGAAATAAGTCATAGAATGGAACCCAGTTCATTAAGTTTCCGGAAAACTTGGGAAGTTCTATGAGTGGTAATTTGGCCATTACCTGGTTTGATGTAAACTTGTGTGATTTGGAAGTACCAGCGGTTGACTCCGACGACGCCTGCTCCAATTTCATCAACTGTTTGTTTACTTCCGTGAACTGCGCCTCGAACAGCGACATGTCTTCCGCAGACACCTCGTCGCTCGAAAAACCCAATAATGTTTCGTATGCTAAAACCAAATCTTTATAGTAGGTATTAAAATGCTTTTTTGCCACTGAAGCCGAGATTGATCCAATTGCATCGTCGATCGTCGCGGCAAAATCCAACAACATTTTATGGTGTGTTCTAAACTGATTTCTTGTCCTACGCGAAGCCATGATGACTATCTACTGACTAATGCACGTAATAAACAGTAACACTTGAGATCAGTTACACTTGTAACAAATTTAAAACTAACGAAACATAAATTTCGAACAAGTAAACAAACCGACTAACCTAAACCTTTGGGGGTTAAGTTGCTCGCATCCGTAGGTTTACCCTTGAGACCCTACACGTGACCCCTGGGTGGTGCTAAATGAGTGACACCAACTGAGTGGTAGAGCCACGCTGCGTTGCAGCACGCATTGGGTCGGCTCGCCCGGCGTAATACCACCCCCTCACGAATTTTCGGCGTGAAACAATGGCACTCTGTGCTGTTGTGTTTCGTCCGGCGTGTGAGGGTTCCGGAGACCCCTCCCCCCCCCCTCACAATTGATATGGCAGCGAACTTTAATCTAGATTTACCCCAGGGGGGTACCGACACATCCGGTGTCGGAGAACCCCCCCCCTGAGCGTTCTCGCTCAGGCCGCCCTACGTATTCTGGGGAGGGCAAAAGTCCGCTCGTGCCAAGGCATGCTGCAGGCAGGAGAAAGGCAAGACAATTGGCACCCCCTCCTTCGCTTCGCGTGGACTTCTGCAATATCAGGGGAATCCACTCTAACTTGAGCGCCGTCCATTACCACCTCGAGACGGCGAAACCGGCCTTGCTCTTCCTCACCGAGACGCAGATATCCCCCCTCCTGACATCTCGTACTTGCGCTACCCGGGATACAACCTGGAACATGCATTTGTGCCACGAGCCGGTGTTTGTGCCTATGTCAGGGAGGATATGTGCGTTCGTCGCCTTGGCAATCTTGAAGATAGGGACCTCTCCATCTTATGGCTGCACGTCGACTGCGGACGTCATCCTCGCGTCTACGCGTGCCTGTATAGGTCAAACAGCGGTAACATCGGAACTGACCAACTTATCGAGACCGTCCAAACAGCGACAGACTCCCTTCTCCAACGGATCCCCTCGGCCGAGATTGTGGTATTGGGAAACTTCAATGCCCACCACGTCGAATGGCTTGGTTCACGCACAACAGACCACGCGGGTAGAGCCGTTCATGACTTCGCTTTGGCCTACAGTCTGTCCCAATTGGTAACCGAGCCAACACGGGTTACAGATGTGTAGGGCCATGCACCTTCTTTATTGGACCTTCTGCTGACCTCGCACCCAGACGGCTATCAAGTTTCTGTTGATGCACCACTAGGCTCATCAGACCACTGTCTGATTCGCAGCACTGTGCCTCTCACAGAAACTTCAAAACCGCGACCAGCGGCTAGCCGTCGAGTCTGGCATTATAGGTCAGCAGACTGGGATGGGATGCGAAGCTTCTTTGCGTCCTACCCGTGGTGGCGAGTTTGCTTCTCGCTGGATGATCCTGATGTCGCCGCTGACTCTGTCGTTAATGTGATACTGCAGGGAATGGAACTTTTCATTCCAAACTCTGTGGTTCCCATTGGCGGCAAGTCCCAACCATGGTTTGGTCGTTCCTGCAAAATGGCGTCTCGCCAAAAGCGACAACATTACCAAGCCTGGGCTAATGCGGTGTCATCAAAGGATCCAAACACCAGAGCGCTCAGAAAGAAGTACAACTTTGCCACCAGATCCTTTAAGAAGGACATTGCCAAGGCGAAGTCATCATTCATAGGTAGAATTGGCGAGAGGCTAGTGCGTCTTCCTTCGAGAACGCGTGCGTTCTGGTCTCTCGCCAAAGCTATCTTAGGGAATTTTTGTCAGCCGTCCCTACCACCATTGCACAAGACCAATGACTGCCTGGCCTATACTGCAAAGGAGAAAGCCGATCTCTTGGGCTCTCTTTTCGCATCAAACTCGACCTTGGACGATGGGGAAAACTCTCCACCAACCATACCGCATTGCGCTTGTACAATGCCAAACGTTCAGTTCCTGCAAAGGTCAGTTCGTAAGGCTCTTTTTTCCCTTGATATCCATAAGGCGAGTGGGCCTGATGCAGTTCCACCCATTGTGCTTCGGACGTGTGCTCCTGAATTGGCACCAGTTCTAACGCGCCTTTTCCAGCTCTCTTTCACCACTGGCGTCGTCCCGAGCTCTTGGAAGACAGCCCTTATCCACCCGATTCCAAAAAAAAGGCGATCGCTCAGATCCGTCCAACTACAGGCCAATAGCTATTACCTCTTTACTCTCCAAAGTAATGGAGTCCATTATAAACCGCCAGCTCTTAAGGTACCTAGAAGAGAACCAGCTACTAAGTGATCGCCAGTATGGTTTTCGTCGCGGTCGATCGGCTGGTGATCTTTTAGTGTACCTTACTCACCGATGGGCGGAGGCAGTCCAGAGTAAGGGGGAGGCACTGGCAGTTAGCTTGGACGTAGCGAAAGCTTTTGACAGGGTATGGCACAGGGCTCTTCTCTCTAAACTTCCATCATACGGGCTTCCTGAGAAATTGTGTTCATGCGTTGCCAGCTTTCTTACTGGGCGTAGCATCAGAGTCGCAGTCGACGGTTCGTGCTCCGACATGAAGCCCGTGAATGCCGGAGTCCCGCAGGAGTGTGTTGTCCCCTACTCTGTTTCTTCTGCATATCAATGACATGCTGCATAACAACAGCATTCATTGCTATGCAGACGACAGTACTGGGGACACGCTCTACACCGGGCGAACTAACATGTCTCTGGAAAGCGTCATCGAGAGCCGGAATAAACTTGTGACTGACACCGAGAACATGTTAAGTCATGTCTCGGATTGGGGCCGACATAACCTAGTCCGCTTTAACCCCTCCAAAACACAAGTTTGCGCATTTACCGCGAAAAAACATCCCTTCGTCGTACCTCTGAACTTTGAGGGAGCTCCCCTTGATACCAATCCGATTATTGGAATCCTTGCCGTCGATATTTCGAGTGACGTTCAGTTTCGTGGTCATTTGGAAGGTAAAGCTAAATTAGCTTCGAAAAAGCTGGGTGTGCTTAATAGAGCGGGTCAGTATTTCACGCCGGCCCACCGTTTACAACTGTATAAAGCACAGGTCAGGCCGCAGATGGAATACTGCTCCCATCTCTGGGCTGGAGCACCCCAATACCAACTCCTTCCATTTGACCGCATTCAACGCAGAGCTGCTCGAATTGTCGGCGACGTGGTTATTTCAGGTCGGCTCGATCCACTGGCTCTTCGGAGAGACGTTGCGTCTCTCTGTATATTGTACCGTATATATATCATGGGGAGTGTTCTGAGGAATTGTTCGGCTTGATCCCTGCCGCTAATTTCCTTCACCGCACTACACGCAATCGACTGTCATTCCATCCACATCACCTTGATGGATGGCGGTCTACTACTGTGCGATTTTCAAGAAATTTCTTGCCTCGAACTACAGTGTTGTGGAACCAGCTCTCGGCGGCGGTATTTCCGGACCGTTACGACTTAGGGATCTTCAAGAAACGAGCC
This sequence comes from Scoparia ambigualis, assembly GCA_963921215.1. Classification (NCBI taxonomy): domain Eukaryota; kingdom Metazoa; phylum Arthropoda; class Insecta; order Lepidoptera; family Crambidae; genus Scoparia; species Scoparia ambigualis. The sequence continues at coordinate 44,808,436 of OY992503.1, read as the reverse complement.
TATTCCTTCCAAGGCCGGCAACGCGCCTGCGATTCCTTTGGTTTTGCGGGTGTCCATGGGCGGCGATGATTACTTTCCATCAGGTGACCCGCTTGCTCGTTTGCCTCCTACTGCTATAAAAAAAAAAAAACCTTGAATAATTTTAATTGACAGACACTTGACTTGACAGTGACATTGACTGAATGAGTGATTCCACCGCAGACTAGGTCAATGAACGGGAATCAATAGTCTTAAAGATTGAATGAAGTTAGACCGATTGAGATTGGTTTGATGAGCGGATCAATGAATGTACTTACATAAATTATTGGCCAATCACAACACAATAACACTAAACTTAAGTGTCCGTAAGAACGAGTGAACCGATGACCGAAGCGCGCGCCCTCTGTAGTGCGTCTGCTGACTGTCTTCCCGTTGCGTTGCGATGCGATACAAAATGGCGTATCTTCAATACATACGCCCCGTCGAATCTTGACCCTTTGTTGAAGGTGATAATTATGATGATTGTTACGAACACTGAATTTAAACACTAAAACACACCGAGATTGACTTGATATCCGGCATTTCACACTGAGCTTATAATCTTGACGGCAGCTTAGACGCGAGTTTGCCGGAAATGACCTTGACGGCAACCGCGTGTCCAGTACCTATATGCTAGTTATCCCTTCCAGCTATGCGATTCTTTAAGCGACACATAGACGCTGCGCGCATGGCTGTGATCTGCTGTCTTTATCCAATTCTATGAATATGAAAGAGACAGAGTCATTTCTCAACGCTGCGGCAGCCGCAGTTTTCAAGGCTTTAGCTTAGAGAATCGCACGGCTGGGTTTAAACGATTCCCCTCATGGGTCATGTAACGGTACAGAATGAATGGTATCCGTCCGTTAGTAAGGAATGTGTGGGAGTAGCACTAACATAAATATTAATGCGTAGCACCATTAATATAATAAGCATGAAAAAGGGAATAATAAACTAGTTCAGAATAATGGTCCGTGGTCTAACGCTTTATCTCTAGTTTGAACTTCGCGGGGACTGCTCTGTGTGCTCCTTGCGACATAGGCGCCATCTAGCGTGAGTTATTTACTTGAGCTTCGCATAAGGTTGCTAGTTTGACTTCTTTATTTTGAATTTCGCGGGGACTGCTCGGGGGTCGGGAAAGTGGTTCACCTACGGGCGGACGCCATCTATGGTCGGAATACGGAACTTATGATAATTTCCCAAAATATAGGATTATTGGCTTAAGTGGAGGATTATTAAGAGGGAATTGTTAATAGAAGGCTACATTTAGATATTCAAAGATGAAATATTGGCTGTCGTGCGAGATTTGGTTAGATTATGGAAACATTTTAGAATTGCGCGGCGAAAGCGGCAATGAGCGAGCGAGAGGTTGAGAAAAAGACAGAAAGAGAGGTCGGATGATAGCTCCACGTGGCGCGACGCGAAGGCGGGGGGCATCGGGGAAACAGCTAGCGATTGGTTGAAGGGAAGAAAAGCGGACTCGCGCGGGGAAATGTCGAGGGCGCGTGGCGCGAAAGTTAAGATGCTTGGGAAAAGGGCGGAAAATTAGCGGGCATTCAATTTTGGGACGTCGGCGGTGCGGTCCAACTTAAGAGTGCGGTACTACTCATACGGGAAAAATAGCGTCCGAGCTTTGATAGTGCGCTAAGTGATATTCGAGCTGCGATATTAATTAAGATTTGTGAAATTGAAAGTGATTAATAAAGTAAAACTATTGCGATCGCAACTCGAATCCGTTAACGGAATGAAGTATTCCGGGGTACATCGGCGGAAACGCGTAACGGTGGCAACGAAAACCTATGTACCTTTCAACAGACTTCGGTCTGGATGATCTTTGATTGTATTTAATAAGATCGGCGTTTTACATCATTACGCTAAACAATACACTATCTTCGACGGAGTAATGGGGGAGAGACAGTTGTCTCCCTAGTGAAAGTTGAAGATAGGTCAGACACCATTTAGCTGGAGGTAGACCCGTATGACCCAGTCCAATTTCGAGTCTACCTCCGTACATACAGTGTAGTGATAGGAAAATAACACACTGAGTATACTGGCTCGACTGATAGAACATTTAGGAGTTAGTTGCTTTCAGGGGCAATGCGACTCTCACAACACATCACGAATTTAAATTAAATGTGGCTCGGGCCTAGATTGCAAGGTACACAAAAGGGACTGTTAGTTCGACAAAATATAGGCATTTTCAAGTGAGGAAAGTTGTAGGAATCTATAGGTAGGCGGATATACAGTCGTGGTCAACTAATTAGGGACAATCTCTAGTTAAGCCAAATTGTGAATTTATTTTTTATTTTCCAACGAGTCTTAACAATATTCCATATCTTTTACACGTAAGTATAATTAGTCATTGATGTGCCCGATTATACAAACAATAACAACTTCTTAAACATTAAACCTCTTTGCAGTATAGCTGATAGATTATCAGTGTGCTATTTGTTCAAAGAATGCTGGCTGGCCATTTAATTAGGGACACTGAGATATTGCGTTCTATTTTCAAAATTTGAATCTCAATACTTTTTTATTTCTTCTTTTATTGTTTTGTGGTAGTTTTGGCGGCAATCCAGATTTTTAATTTTAAGTTTTGAGAATTATTTTGAAGAAATATGGGCAAAAATAAAAGTTGCGATCCAACACTACGAACAATTATCATGAAGTTTGTCGAGCGTGGTTGGTCATACCGAGGGATAGCAGAACATTTAAATTGTTCAAAAACTATGGTATGCAATGCAGTGCAACATTTCAGGCGCAATAACACAGCTTTAAATGTGCCCAGGACAAAAAGATCGAGAAAAACAACTCCGCAAGAAGATAGAATGATAACCAGGTTAGCTAAGAAAGATCCGTTTCTAGGCTCTATTTTAATTAAACACGAAGTGTTTGGGGCAGACGAAAGAGCCGGTGTATCAGCGAGGACCGTTCGACGACGTCTGGTAGAAGCAGGGTTGTTCGGAAGAGTGGCTCGCAAAGTACCGTTGTTGAAGAAAGAACATAGAAATGCTCGTTTGGCGTTTGCACGTAAATATGGACATTGGACCTACGCCCAATGGCAACATGTATTATTCTCTGACGAGACCAAGATTAATTTAATTTCTTCAGATGGAAGGCAATACGTACGGCGTCCTGTGAAAGCGGAAATGAATCCAAGATTCACAAAAAAGCAGGTGAAACATGGCGGTGGAAACATTAAAATTTGGGGTTCATTTTCTGGACGTGGAGTGGGACCTGTGAGAAAAGTTCAGGGTAACTTAGACCAACATCAATACAAAACAATATTGGAGGAAACTATGCTTCCCTATGCTGAGGAGCATCTCCCTATTATATGGACGTTTCAGCATGATAACGACCCGAAACATACCGCCCGTTCAGTCAAGTCGTTTCTTACCAGTCAGTCAGTATCGGTGCTAGATTGGCCAGCAAATAGCCCGGACCTCAACCCAATTGAGCACCTTTGGCACGAAATCAAGAAAAAAGTTTCAACTTATCGTACCACAACTTTAGATCAACTTAATCAAGCTTTTTGTGAGGCATGGGCAAACATTCCTATCGAAACATGTCAGAAACTGATAATGTCTATGCCACATCGGTGTCAAGCGGTAATTACTAACAAAGGTTTTGCTACTGGGTACTGATTTTACACGTAATAAAATGGAGCTTTTAAAAATATTATAATACTGGAGATTATTCGTTTTGTTTAACTCTATTCATCATTATACTTTACTGTCCTTAATTAAATGTCCAGCTACATAATTATACCTTAAAATTTAATACATGTTCAACCTTTGATATTAAATACTTTTTTCTATTTAATTATTCTCTTATTTACAGCCATTTATAGTATAGTAATCGGACCAAATTATGCAAATAATAGGTGCTGAAAAATCAATAGGGTTTTATATTTATATGTACATAACCGGTTATTGCTCTTCACTATCTTGAATGTCCCTAATTAGTTGACCACGACTGTATATATGGTTAGTTATGGGAGGCAAGGTATTTGCACGCAGTGCGTACATAGGATGGGAGCTTGAGCCGCAAGGCCAGGCCGGGTTAATTCAGACTAATAAGGTAGGGATAATTAAGTTACGGCGCTAAATAAAATTATGATGAAGTGATGTGGGTCCTAGCTAGGCAAGTAATCTGTTACCGCAGGCCTATAAAATACTAATTGTTTTCCTAAAGTTGTTACCAATTCATTATTCATTTTAAATAATTAACAGAAGTATGATAATATTGTACCATCATTACTTGGAATACCTAAAAGTCTAGACTGGTTTATTATTACAAGGAAAATACTAAAAAGATATAGCAAATAAGCTTAGCCGTACTGTGATGTTTGATTTCTAATACTGAAATGACCAAACAGGCATTTTTAGCTTTCCCTGGGATGCGATACAATCTCACATTGCTACACTCTTCAAGGTGTGGAAAGTTTATATCCAATACATATTAGTAAAAATAAGCTGATACAAACTAAGCAACTAAAACCAGTTTAGAACCTATGATGAGTCGTTGAAAGAAGACATTGTCAGCTATGAGCTTCTAATAATCTGAAACATAGAAATAATTGATTGATAACAACCTGCTAATTAGCCTGATAATGATCCACTAATACCATTTGAATTCACCTTAATGGTCAGAGACCTCTTAAGACATGTAAGTACTTAACTCTAATAATCTGAAACATAGAAATATTCGATGGGAACAATCTAAATCAATAAGACTAATACCTAGTACCGTCTAATTTACAGCTATTAAAGTGAGTAAAAGATAACTTTAAATGTAATTGATTCAATGATTAACAGGGATAATTAACTACCTAATTTACTACCTACTAAAAGTATACTAATGATTTAGTAGTCTATCAGATTAACCACTCGGTCTGAGAGACAGAGGAGGAAGTTAATGGAAAAGTAATTAACTTAAGTTCACTTCCTAAAGGTCAAAGATATTGAAAAGTGATTTCATAAGACATAGTTACTGCATTAAACAATTAACTTCTTAATGTGAGAAGGATATTTGGATGATAGCCAGCCTTGGGGTAAACACTATTGATTTATGAGGAATAAAGATAATTAAAATGCTAACACATATTTCCTAATATGAGAGAAAATAAGTCATAAGTTGTGATGACTCTTTATAAGTTAAAGTCGGAGTGGCGGGGCCTGAAGGACGAATGCGTTGAATGGCACGATAGGGGGCGAGGATGGAGCCCCTATACTTCCACAAGACTTTTATAATTCCACAAAACCTTTATATAATTTGCACCAGGCTTCTTATGTATCATACTACTGATAATAAATAATAATACCTGAAAGCTAGGTTATCATCCGATTACCTTTGAGTGGTTACAAATCTTCCCCGCAGCTGCAGTGAAGGATTTAGGACTCAGTTCAGACAGAGTCATTGCTAGGCTACACATATCAATGTTATGATCTATAGACTGGTAGGTAATTAGGTCAGGAGAAAATAATTTAACACAGGGATAAGCCAATTACTAAACTTTCACGAAAGAACTTGAGTTACTTAAATGCGGTTAACAACGGAGGGTTCACTAGACGATCTGGCCAAAATAGTAGTTATTATAATATTACATTGCTTGACTGAAATTCACTGCAAATAGAATTAAGCTATGCTAAGGTTTCATCATCATACAAACACATCCATTAGATTGTAGATAAATTAGGTTAAATAGTTTAAGAATTAGATAATAAGTTAAGTTAAGGTAAAAGCGGCGAAGATGTGTGTATGCATTATAAGGTAGCTAGGCATATAGGTGTGAAAGGCATTAGATTAAGGTTTAGAATATATAGAGAGGATGGGAGGTTACAATTTGGTAAGCCGTTACCAGGATTAGAAAGTTAAGTTATAAATTATCATTATTATATTGTATTGGATTTCAGTCAAGCGGTAATACTTTAATTTAGAAGTGGGATTTTTTTTCCCACAAATTGTTGTCGTGTTGCGATGCGTGAGTTTAGAATTGGCTTAATAGGGAATAATTCAATGAAGATTAATTAATTCAGAGATATTGAAGAATTATAATTTGACACTTTTCACAATAAACTTTGTTGGATCCTTTGGAGTTGATTCATGCACTTTGTATTACGGGCTCTTGATAGTGGGTGAATTATAATTTGACACTTTTCACAATAAACGTTGTTATCTTCTAAAGTTGATTCATACACTTTATATAGGTTCTTGACAATAGATTAAGACCAATATTGTAGACAGTCGCAATGAGAGCTGGAGCTAAATTTTGTTGTACGAAATCTGTAACAAATATATTCTCGGGTTAGGTTAAAGGTCAAAGGAGGAGATAAAGCTACAAAACAATAGCGTAATGAGTATTATTTGAAATATAATACCCTTCAGGGATGTCCGTTGTTGCGAGAGGCAATGTAAGATAATGACATATCTGTCGATTTGGCACTCGATTTTAGGGGACAATGAAATTGCTTCGGGTGTAATTTTTGTTTTGGTTGAGATTGTTACAAGAAAAATACTACGGTTGAATGTATGGTGATTGAAGATTGTAGTACTAAAACTTTGTATTCGATTTTGATAGGACGCTAAGTTAATTGTTGACGTTAAGAGTTATGGTAACTGTAGTTTTGTTTCTATTCCTGGTGATAGATTTCATATAGGCATAGGCAACTGGTTCATACAGCCTTGTGTTGAGTTATTTTTAGGATCGTAAAAGGTCGATAGGGTAGGGACATAGTTCAACATTTATTGATTTAGAAAGATTTGTAGAATAGGGGGCGGTTTAATTATTATTGCTGTCGGATGGGAAGGCAAGGGGGCGAGATTGGACAGAATTAACCAACTTAATTATTGCTGGATTCAATTTATATTATAGGACGGCGATATGCTGTACAATATTATAAAGTTATGACGCTAACAGCATAATATAAAACTAATAATAATTATATTTTGACTAATAATCGTTGAGCGATTGCGGTTTTTAGTTGATGTGCTATTCCACGTATTATAATTTATTTTGTTGGTTATAGAGTAGTTTTAGGCTAGTCAAGGACTATTACGTTCTTTGTCTATGGTTGGACCATAGACAAATTATTTAGCGAGACCATAAACAATCTAGAATTAGGAATGATTATAAAACATGAAGTCATAAAACCAATCGGAGAGGAAACTTTCTTATCGCGTAGTCATGTTATAGCAAGCGGAATCACCTGTTATTTTCCATACCTGTTATTTTTAATACCTGCGATTTTTTTACATTGAAAGAGATTTTCCTAATACTTATCACGTAGTAGATTAGGATGCAATGACATGGTGGTGGAATTATTATTATGTGACATGTAGATGGGGACAATAGCTCTGCACAAGGGAAATGCCGCTTCATTTTGTTAGTTCGCTAAAATCCTAGGAAAAGTAACATAAAATAGTATTACGGTTCAAAATACACGCGTTGATGAGGAATCACGATTATAAGTAATAACAAGTAGCAGGGATGTCATGTAGGGGATAGAATCATATGACTATTCATTGCTAGTAGGAATTTTGGTTTAAAAGCAACGTAGTTTGGGATGCATAATGTAAACGGATAAATACGTCTAGTAGGCGATAAAAGTCGTTACCGTCTGGAAACAACTATCTAATATCTACTCTATTGTGGGGAGGTTACCTATTAGCGAGGCTAGATGGCGTTGGGTTACCAATAAAAGATTTTATTTTGGATGATGGTAAAAGGGTGCTGTCTAATAATAATATGTATAATTGAAATACTCTTGCAGCGTTGTAAGTAGTCGTTACCGGTAATCATTGCTTCTTACCGTATAGTTGAAATCGTGATAAATAGTTAATTATGAAGACTTATAAAGGATTATTATTAGCTTAAGATGAGGTTAACGTACGCAGAGGTAAAGCTCGCTGGGTACAGCTTACTATACCTACTTACCTAATATTATCAGTTGTGAGTTACCTAGAGATATCTAAGTCGGGAGAGCGGTGAAAAGAAAAGACCTTACTACATGACTAATTAGTTAGGATAGGTAGAGATAGATAAATCATTAAATTCACTGGGTTGGATTAGCCTATTAACGGGTTCGCTGTCCAAGAAATATTAATTATAACAATTGGTTTTCTATTGTTATGTATCATATGTGATATATGAGAAAGGGAAACTGTTAAGAAGGGTACCTTGCACAATTGTCCATCTCCGTTGAACGATTAAGATGTTGAAAAAAAAAAAATGATATTACTAGTTAAGTGTTGTGTGAGAATGTGTAGGAAGTATACTAGTGGTAGCATTGCACGGGATAGGGTGTAGTGAATATATTCAACGACAAAATATTATATATATTTTATAAATCATATCCAATCAGTACTTGGTACAATACTCAATTACAGTACACAAAGCAAAACATAATCACCCATTTTACAGACAAAAACATTGATCAGATGCTTGACTGCGTCTACATAAGCCAGCAGCTTTGCTTGTGGGTAAATCGAAAGAGGCACTTGTACAAGAGGCTGGTATTAACTAATCGGGTAGTGCCGAAGGATAATATTCTGACGTGTATCCCAGACGCTAGCTTTGATTAGTTGGTGGTTCTTCTAGGGCAACCATGCCGACTTACTAGGGATCATTGACTAGTCGAAGTTTGATTCTATACATACATGACACTAATCTATTATATTTATAAGTACATTAGAACCTGCACTTGGTTATATTTAATTATTGGTTTTATATAAATATATTTGGGCGGAGATACTCTTGTGGGTGAGAAAGTGTAGGAAGTATACTAGTGGTAGCATTGCACAGGATAGGGTGTAGTGAATTTGTTCTACGACAAAATATTAAATATATTTTATAAATCATATCCAATCAGTACTTGTTACAATACTCAATTACAGTACACAAAGCAAAACATAATCACCCATTTTACAGACAAAAACATTGAATCGGATGCTTGACCGCGTCTACATAAGCCAGCAGCTTTGCTTGTGGGTAAATCGAAAGAGGCACTTGTACAAGAGGCTGGTATTAACTGATCGGGTAGTGCCGAAGGAGAATATTCTGACGTGTATCCCAGACGCTAGCTTTGATTAGTTGGTGGTTCTTCTAGGGCAACCATGCCGACTTACTAGGGATCATTGACTAGTCGAAGTTTGATTCTACACACACACGACACTAAAATATTATATTTATAATTATCTTAGAGCCGGCTTTAATTATATTTAATTGAGGAACGGTAGAAATTATATATGCTGAAGAGATGTTAGTAGGAATACGATAGGCGAATTAGTAGAAAAAAAAAAAAAGAAATGCTTCTCGAGGATACCTAAACGGATGATGGATAATTGTGGAAGGTGGATATTAATTGAGCTTCGGACAAAATAGGGGTCGAAAGAAAATATAATAATAATGGTAGAGTAAAAAAAAAGAAATTTAGAATAGAAATTTTTTAATAATATTAATAAAAAAAAAAAAAAAGAAGGAGAACCACACATCGTTCGTGACGTTTTCCTAAATAAACTAATGGGAAGAGATGAGTGAATGGAAGAGCTTCGCCGCTAGCTTCCTTTCCTTCAACTCCGAATTGGTACACATAAGAGTTACAACTTACTTAGATAACTAGAGAAAATGGCTACCCGGAAGTCTCAAAGGACCCATAGGCTGCCGGAGAGGTATGAGGACGTAGCCACATCTGGAGAGCCAACTGAGTCGATGGAGAGGAACCTCGAGAACGGAAGGGAGATGGGAGTGACTAAGAGGGTAACCAAACGGATGAGGGTCAATGAGGATAAGGAACCAGGCCGGGAACAGGAAGGAATCATGAGAGGGACTGCGACGAGGGAAAAGGAGTGCGAGGTACCTAGGAGAACAGCTAAGCGAGCGCGGGTCTTAGACCGAAAGACAACTGAGAAGCAGAACGGGATAGGATTAATATACAAAATGATGAAGAGAACAATAGGAGTGCTTACGGAAAAGGTCGCTAGGCTGAGCGCGGAAGTTGAGGGAGTAGGTGCCCTAGTGCGAGGGGAAAGACAACTAATTAATAATGAAGAAATGACAATAGGAGAAGAGGGATCTAGCACGTTAAAAGAGAGGGAAGAGAGTTTGAGGAAGGAGACTACTGAAAACGATGTGGGGACGCGGAAGGCGTGAGAGGAAGGGAAGCTTACTATTGGGACTGCGGGGCACATAGTGTATAATATAAAAAATGTAAACACGGAAAAACCTAAATTCGGAAATAAATCTACTGAACACCCTATCACCTTTTTGGAAGATTTAGAGGGGTACCTAAAGAGAGGAATAGGAGTTGGAAGGGAGCTGGATCAGATACAAGAATGCCTGGTAGGAGAGGTTCGAGATTGGGCTAGAATTTATAAGGAAAGATGGATAGGGGTAGAGGAGTTTAAGGTGGATTTTCTAGCCACTTATTGGGGCGAAAATGTTCAGAGCGAGTTGAGAAGGGAGATGGTACAAGGATGGTGGGATAGGCAAGAGAATCCGTCCATGTTAAACCATTTTCTTCAAATAGTAGGAAAGGCGCAAATGTTAAGCTATCCCATGTCGGAAAAACAGATAGTTTCGGACGTTATAAGACACTATCCTAAAAATGTACAACAAGTTTGGGCGACTAGTGGGATAAACACCATAATTGGCACCGCTGAATTTTTGAGGGACATGGAAAGCATAGGGAAACAAAAGGCTCATAATTACTCCATACCTGAAGGCACTAGGGGAGCAGAGAGAAGGTGGGGAAATACTAAGAAAACTTATCCCGCTTGGAGGAAGCCGGCGGCAATGCAAAACCCAGTAGTGCGTCCAAGGGAAATAATCAATGCGGTAGAAGAGGAGGAAGTAGGAATTACAGCTGATCAACAAGGTACAGGATTAAACTAAAGGAGGCTGAGAATGTTGTTCCCGGATCAGCCTCAACCTTAGGGAGCAAAGGTTGGCAGATGATGAGTAGGATGAATTGGAAACCAGGACAAACGTTAGGATTAAATGGTAGAGGACTAGCAATTCCCCTGATAAGGAAACTTTTGGTTAGAGGAAAAACAGAGGGAGTAGGACACTGCGAGGCGTACCCCGTTGAAATGCATGTCGAGCAGAGGTTGGTAGAGACGTTAAGGTTGAAGGTTGAACAGGGTCAAATGAAGGGTAATCTAGTTAGGGTTGTAGCTTCAGTATTCGAGGAAGAAAAGGATAGGGGGGAGCTACTATCGAATTATAAATCCGAAGTTGAGGTACAGATATACGACTTTAAGGTCCTAGGATTATTCGACACCGGGAGCGATTTAACCTGTATTTCTGACGAGTTTTGGGGTGAATTAAAAAGTAGGGAACCGGGGATATCGTTGATGCCCGTGAGACCTTTTCAAGTTAAATCAGCGGTTGGACAGAAGAGTGCGGAAATACGACAGTTAGTACTTCTGCCGCTACGGCTAGGGTCGTTGCAAGTAGATACAAGGTTTTTGATAGTGCCCGGGCTATCTAGGTCGTTAATAATAGGGTTTGACTGGATGAAGGAAAATGAGATTAAAATCGATTTAAACCGGAGAGGAGTGGGAATTAGTATCAGCACAAAGGGGGGCGACCATATTATCAAATTTGTTACACAGAATGAGCTGGTTAATGTAGAAGTTGAGTCGTTAGTGTGTGACAAGGGGGGAAAGGTTCCGTCTGGGGTACAGGTAGGGATAGAATTGGACTCGGAAGGTTTAAGGAAGTTGGAAAGCCTCTTAGGGAAATATTCAAAGTTGTTTTCGTCTAAGCTAGGGAGGGCCAATTGCTATGAACATGTGATCGAAATGGAAAACCATGCTCCTGTAGTACAGAGGTCATATCCGGTACCTTACGCTTATAGAGAAAAAATGGAAACAAAGCTAAAAGAAATGGAAGACCAGGGTATAATTAGTAGGGCCTCCACGCCTTATTGTAGTCCGTTAACATTCACACTTAAGGGAGATGGGACAATACGCGTACTGCTAGACGCTCGCGGTATAAATCAGTACATGGTAGCAGAAACTGAGAAACCTACGTTACAATTAGATGTGATTAATTCCTTCCATGGGGCTAATTACATTACCACCATAGATATGAATAGTGCGTATTTCCAATTCCCTATATCGTTAGAAAGTAAAAAGTATACGGGGTTCACCTTTAATGGGAAATCCTATGTTTATAATGTATTACCACAGGGACTAAAGACGGCGGTGGGTAGTTTTAGTAGGGCCATGGATATAATATTAGGACCGGAGGTACGGGAGTTTTGCGTTAATTATTTGGACGATTTGGCCGTCATAACTAGAGGCAACTTGGTACAACATCTAGAACACCTCGACATAATTCTAGGAAAGTTAGAAAGGGCTGGACTGACTTGCAACAAAGAGAAATGCCGGTTCTTAAGTAAAGAGGTCAAAATGTTAGGGTACATTATCTCAACGACAGGGATCAGTACAGATCCTGAGAAGGTCAAGGGCATTCAGAGCTATCCACGGCCTAGGAAGATAAAGCATTTGCGCGGATTCTTAGGGTTGTGCAATTTTTATCGTAAGTTTATACCGCGGTATAGCTTCCATAGTAAACCGTTATGTGAGTTACTAAGGAAAGAAGTGAAATGGCATTGGGGAGAAATTGAACAGACAGCTTTTGACAATATTAAGGCATTATTCGTGGCCACGGTACAACTACAGCATCCTGATTTCAGTAAGCCTTATTATTTGCAAACAGATAGTTCAGGAATAGGGATAGCCGGAATTTTGTACCAACTAGATGAAGAGGGGGAACCCAGGGTGCTAGGGTTTTATAGTAAAATACTTAAAGGAGCCCAATTAAATTGGACGGTCACCGAACAAGAATTCTATTCTGTCATTTGTTGCCTAGCTAAGTTTGAAACATATCTGAGGGGGACGAAGGTTATTATTCGTACTGATCATAAAGCCTTGATATTTGCTAGGAGTTGGAAACTGTACAATGCTAGGGTTACTAGGTGGATTAATTATTTAGAGCAATTTCAATATGAATTACAGCATGTCAAGGGCACCGAAAATGTAGCAGCGGATATATTATCGCGATATCTGCCAGAGGGGGAATTATTGCAGGAGGAAAAGGTTAGGTGTCCCGAGATATTATATACAGAAACGCAAGTGAATGAGGAGTTAAATGAGAACCTTAGGAACCTTTCTAAATTACAGCGAGAGGACCCTGAGCTGAGGGAAATAGTGGAAAGTTTATCGCAAAAAAGAAAAGGGAGTAAGTTAGGTAGGATAATAGGGAGATGTGAGTTAGAAAACGATATTTTATATTTTACTCCCAGGGAGGATTTAGGGAAGGTGGTCTATTTGCCCGAACGGCTACGGGAAGATTTAGTTAAACAAGTACATCTGGAAATGGGACACCAAGGTGCTTAAAAAGTTATTAAGTATGTAAGGGATCGATTTTATTGGAGAGGAATTACTAGATATATAAAACAATTCGTAAGGGCTTGTCATGACTGTCAAATTACTAAAAGCAATACTATAAAGTATGTCGGGCTGTTAGTTATATATAAGTCGTCAACAGATGGCGCTGTGCGTATTTAGATTCGCTTCTGCGTTTCACGCTTTTGAGTGTTCGCGCCATTTTGTATCTGTACATAACTTGTCACTTGTCAAAAGGGTAATAAATGGTGTAACGAGTTTTTTTCTGTGGTTGTGCATTTTAATCTCAAAATAAACTATCTAATAAACATTTTGGTCCATTCGTACCGGATAAAATATCAATTTAGTGCGGTGTGAGACACGATAGTAATATAGGTGATTAAATTAAAGTGCAAATACATAATTACTTACGTATTACAAAATGTGCAACACGTAGTACCTACATCATACGAATTGTTTGCGAGTCCTGTCCTGGTAATCGTAAGTGGTAGTAAATAAGACACACTACAAAGACACAAATAGGCTTATTACATAAAGATGGATAAAGTTGAAGCTTCACAAGTCTGTAATTTCGAGCAAATTGACAAACTCCTAACTAACTACAAAAAGGCGGGAAAAGAAAGGCTGACAAAAGCATTTGTAGAAACTAGATTAGAAGTAGCCGACAAGTATTGGCAATCATTTGAACAACAACACGACACTTTGCTAACTGCTAACGTCGAATTCAAAGATAAATCAGATTATTTCCGGCGTAACCTCTTTGATGACTGCTTTGACAAATATTTAGATCTTAAAACTCGCATGAAAGAACGACTCAATGAGATTGAAGACAGTAAACGGCCGGCACACATTTCTACAGAACACGACAGTAAAGGTTTCGATCAGTTTCCACTTGCCACTACAAAGTTACCACCTATACAGCTTCCCACATTTTCGGGTGAATACAGGGAATGGTTGTCCTTTAGAGATTTATTCAAGTCGCTAGTACACGAAAATGTAACACTATGTAAAGTTAACAAATGTCAATATTTAAAATCAAGTTTGCGCGGAGAAGCAGAAAGCTTAGTCAAACAAATACAAGTCTCTGACGCGACATATGACATTATATGGAGCATGCTCAACAAACGATATGACAACAAGAGGAGCATTGTTAACACATATATTGGCAAATTGTTAAACCACAAGCGTATACCATCAGAGTCGGCAAAGAATATTCGAGAGCTGTTAGATGCTACAACAGAATGTCTAGCTACGTTGAAGAGCCTGGGATTGCCTACGGACAAATGGGATGATTTAGTTGTATACATTATCATACAGAAGCTTGATTCTGATTCTCATAAAATGTTTGAGCAAAGAATGGAATCGAGTGATCAGTTGCCAACCTGGAATGACCTATCAACATTTTTAGAGTTTAGATTTCGCACATTAGAAGCCATTAAACCTAAAGAATATACTTATCCACACACTAAGATGTTACCACCTACTAAGAGTTTTGCCACTGAGATTAAACCACAATATAAAATTACATGCAGCTATTGCAAAGGAGAACATTATATTCACGGCTGCAAAGAATTTTGTAAATTAGAGCTTACCAATAGAAAAGAGTTTGTACAGAGTAACCAGATGTGTTTTAATTGCCTCAGAAAGGGCCATGATGTCAAATCCTGTTTACAGTCCACTAGTTGTCGAAAGTGTGGCCGCAGGCATCATACACTTCTGCATGGCTATGTCGTACCTAATCAATCTATAAAAAACCAACCTGAAACAGTCACTACACTCAGCGCAACCACAGATAATACCACAAAAAGAGTACAAGTCATATTAGCAACCGCACTAGTCAAAGTGCAGTCACACAGAGATCATAGTCATACACATACGCTTCGTGCACTCATAGACCAGGGCTCACAAGCTTGCCTTATCACCGAAGCAGCATGTCAATTTTTGGGCTTAAAGAGATCACCCGTGCAGGGCACTGTGATGGGAGTTGGATCTTCCACCTCAACCACAAGAGCAACAGTAGAGTTTAATATTAGCTCTCAATACAACCCAAACTTTGTAACAAGAGTCAGAGCATACGTTTTAAAAACATTAACAACATACATACCACAGCATTCACATTCAGTTGATTGGCCACAATTGCAACAGTTACAGTTAGCTGACCCAACATTCCAAAAGCCTGGAAGAATAGATTTAATACTAGGAGCAGATGTGTTCGCTGAGATTTTACAACAAGGAGTTAAGAGACTAAAAACTAACAACAACACACTCATCGCTCAACAAACATCATTGGGTTGGTTGATATCTGGCAATCACATAAATACAAACATTAATAATTCCTGTGAAGTACATGTTCATCACATTAAGATAGAGATAGATTCAATTTTACGCCGTTTCTGGGAGATAGAAGAACATACTGAAAAGAGAATTATGACTAAAGCAGAGATCCAATGTGAAACACACTATGTCAAAACACATACAAGGTTAGAGGATGGTTCCTACAGAGTAAGAATGCCATTTAATACAAACCCCCCTGACCTCGGAGAGTCATTGACCTTAGCCCAAAAGAGATTCACATCATTAGAGAAAAGATTCAATAAAAATCCAGACCTACATGCAAGGTATAAAGAGTTTATGGAGGACTACATACAACAGGGTCATATGGAACCTGTTTTTACAAAAGACACAAACACAAATATAACAAAAGTTTGTTATATACCTCACCAAGCCGTCATTAATGAACAACATCTTACAACAAAACTGCGTGTTGTCTTTGACAGTTCTGCTAAGACTACTAATGGCAAGTCACTTAACGACAACCTGTTAGTAGGCCCCGCTTTACAAACTGATCTGCGAGATGTTACACTGAGATGGAGAAGGCATCGCATTGTTTTAGTTGGTGACATCCGTCAAATGTTTAGAAGAATCAGCTTGGATGAGAGAGACAGAGACTATTTAAGAATTTTGTGGCGATCCAATACTGATCAAGAGTTACAGCACTTCCGTCTTACTACAGTAACATATGGCACCTCATGCGCACCATACTTAGCTATTAAAACACTCAGACAGTTAGCCGAGGATGAAAGAGGCAATTTCCAAGATCACATAATTGATACAGTGCTACATGACTTCTTCTGCGACGATTTGCTATCTGGAAAAGACACAATTGAGAAAGTAAAAGAGCTAAAAGATCATCTCACATCTTTATTACTAAAAGGTGGCTTCACACTTCACAAGTGGGCTTCAAATTGTAAAGAGATAGAAACAGTAGAACAATCAAACCGCAAAGTCCTTGGAATAAACTGGAATGGGCAATCAGATAAATTTGAGTTAAAAATAGAACTTCCACCCGCCAGTACATATGTAACAAAGAGAACAGTGTTATGTGATATAGCTAAAATCTATGACCCAGCTGGATGGTTAGCACCAGTTGTGGTCACTGCAAAGGGCATGCTACAAAAACTGTGGATAGACAAAGTAGATTGGGATGAACCCTTACCTGATTTATTATTACAAGAGTGGTTGACTTACCGCAATCAGCTGATTAACATGCCTACAATAGAGTTGAACAGATGGGTTGGTATTACTGAAAACACTGTCAAAGTGGAACTGCATGGATTCTCAGATGCTTCCACCATTGCATACTCAGCTGTTGTTTATTGTAGAGTCATAACACCTGAAAACACTATAGTCACAATGATTGAAGCAAAATCAAGAGTCGCTCCAGTTAAGCAAATATCACTCCCCAGATTAGAGCTCTGTGGAGCTGTATTACTAGCAAAACTACTACATAGAGTAATGCAAGCTTTATCAATTTCCATCCAAGATACTTACGCATGGACAGATGCAACTATTGTTCTTGCCTGGTTGCAACGGTCACCTAGTTACTGGACTACATTTGTTGCAAATAGAGTGACTGAAATTACAAACTTGATAGACAAAGAGAGATGGCATCATGTTGCCTCACAAGACAATCCTGCTGATGTTGCCTCCCGGGGGATCTCTCCTGCAGACTTACCTGATCACCTGCTGTGGTGGCATGGGCCTCCTTGGCTTCGTGCACCCAGTACTTTGCCTTTAGAGAAGGCAAGCTCCATGGAATCTACAGACCTGGAAAAAAGAGTGTTAGTTAATGTTAATACAGTGCTTAATATCAGTGAAAGTCAATCTAAAAGTGAACAGTGTAGAGACATTAGTATCTTAGAAAAATATTCTACATTGAGTAAATTAATCAGAGTTGTAGCATTTATTTTAAGATTTTATAACTGTATTAAACATAAATATATAAATAAAAAATATTTGCTATGTCCTAAATACCTAACAACATTTGATATCAATATTTCACTAACTACCCTAATTAAAATGTCTCAAGAAAACAGTTTTAAAAAGGAAATAGAGTTTTTAAAATTTAAAGTTAACAAAGAGAAGTGTAAAAATCTATTTAAATTAAATAATGGTAGAAAAATTGTAAATTTGAATCCATTCATTGATAAAGAGAATGTGCTTAGAGTTGGAGGTAGAATTTGTAATGCTAACATAGCATTTAATATACAACATCCTATTATTTTAGCAAAAGAATGTAATCTTTCTTATTTAATTGTTAAAGAGTCACATTATAAAACTATGCATGGCGGAGTTCAATTAATGTTGAATTTCATAAAATGTAAATATCATATAATTAGAGTTAAGTATCTTGTGAAACAAATTATTCGAGAGTGTACTTCATGTTGCCGACATTCTGGAAAAACCAATATACAATTGATGGGCGACTTACCTAAGCATAGAGTCACACCGCAAAGACCTTTTAGTACCAGCGGCGTGGACCTGGCTGGACCTGTAACACTAAAATTGTTTAGTGGTCGCGGTTCAAACAGAACCCAAAAGGCGTATATTGTTTTGTTCATCTGTACAGCTGTTAAGGCAGTTCACCTAGAGTTAATTAATAGTTTAAGTTCAGAAGCATTCTTAGCCGCATTCAGGCGTTTTACAGCTCGTAGAGGGCACTGTCACAAACTAATAAGTGATTGTGGCACTAATTTTATTGGTGCGAGTAAGCAACTTAAAGAATTACATGTAAATAGCGTAAAAAACTTACCTGAGGAATTGGCTGCCCTGTTAGCTCAGAATGGTACTGAGTGGCAGTTTAACCCTCCTAGTGCACCCCACATGGGTGGGTTATGGGAGGCAAATATAAAGTCTGTTAAAAGGCATTTATGTCGTGTTCTAAATGACACTAAACTTACCTTTGAAGAATATTATACATTGTTGTGTCAAATAGAGTCCTGTTTGAACTCTCGTCCATTGACCCCTACTAATGATGATATTGCTACTGCAATAACTCCAGGCCATTTTTTAATTGGAGAACCACCTATAGTAGTACCAGATGAAAATTTGATAGATGTTAAAATTCCTTATTTAAAGCGCTGGTTATATCTGCAGCAAAAGTTGCAGTATTTTTGGAAGAGGTGGAGTCAGGAGTACTTAGTAAATTTGCAAAATAGACAAAAGTGGACAGGAGTTCAGACAAATATCTCAGTGGGTGATGTTGTTTTAATAAAAGATGACAGATTACCACCTGCTAAGTGGCTTTTAGGTAAAGTTTTAGAAACCTATCAAGGTTCTGATGGTCTTATTAGAGTTGTAAGTGTAAAAGTTAAAGATATGGTCATTAAACGACCAATTCACAAGCTTTGTTCATTGCCTGTTTAAAGTATATTTTTTGTGATTTGTGGAGTAGTTACTTTATAATTCTATGTTAGTTAGAGTAATTTGTATGGTACTTTTTTATACTTTGGTTTATTAAAAGGCCTTAACGTCCTTTGGTGGGCGATATGTTAGTTATATATAAGTCGTCAACAGATGGCGCTGTGCGTATTTAGATTCGCTTCTGCGTTTCACGCTTTTGAGTGTTCGCGCCATTTTGTATCTGTACATAACTTGTCACTTGTCAAAAGGGTAATAAATGGTGTAACGAGTTTTTTTCTGTGGTTGTGCATTTTAATCTCAAAATAAACTATCTAATAAACACGGGCCGTGCCGGTCGATAATCACTAAAGACATAGGCGAATTGGTGATGGTTGATTTATATGGGCCTTTGCCAACGGGACTTTTTGGGATGAGTTATATTTTAGTGATCCAAGATTCCTTCAGTAAGTTTGTCAAATTCTACCCTTTGCGAAAAGCTACTTCTAGGTCGGTGGTAGGGGGAATGAAGAAATTCTTTAAAATAATTAAGCCTAAAGTTATATTGTCAGATAATGGGTCCCAATTCGTAAGTAAGGTATGGAATAGTGAGATGGAGAGGGCTTCGGTAAGAATAGTGCATACTACTGTTCGGAATCCTAGGCCTAATACAACAGAAAGGGTAAATAAAGAGTTAGGACGACTGTTTAGAACTTACTGTAGGAGCAATCATAGAAGTTGGGTTTCGGTGTTGCCCAAGCTAGAGATACTCTATAATAACACCTTTCATGAAAGTATAGGTTTTACTCCTTGTGAAATTATGTATGGGGAAACCACTAAAATGACCTTTGATAGGGTACTTCGGAGACCGGTTGCTAGGGGTACGGTTACACAGATACGAGAAACAGCCAGGGTTAATTTAGAAAGAGCAGGGGAAAATCGACAGTATAAATTTAACCAAAATGTATTACCAAAATGTGCGAGGTTTACGCACAAAAACCGATACATTATATAGAATGGTCAGTCTGAGTTCCTATGACGTCATTTCACTATCTGAAACATGGTTACATGACGGCATATCTGACATGGAGTTATTCGATGACCGTTACCTCGTTTGGAGACGCGACCGCGACTATTGGCGTACAAAGCAAAGCTTAGGAGGTGGAGTTCTGTTGGCTGTTAGACGCGATCTTTTAATTATCGAGAGAAAGGATTGGTCTAGCTCTGCGGAGGATGTTTGGGTAACCATATCAGTCACTAACAAGCGACCACCAGCTCGTTATAATATACATATATGTACTGTTTATGTCATAAATGAAGAAGGAGGTAATAGACATAAGGTACAATTGGAAACTTTATGGAAAAGTTAACTGAATTGGTATTGGCACATCCTCTTGATAAATTTATCATTCTAGGTGACTTTAACCTGCAGAATTATATTAACTGGGTTAAACGTGATGATAGTGAACTGTCACCGGAGTTAGCGACAAATAAGGAACACATTCTAGGGTTTATCGATACTCTTAACATCTGCAATCTTGGTCAATACAATGGCGAACTAAACTGCAACCAGCGGCTTTTAGACCTTGTACTCTCAAACGACGTAGTAACCGTTCGGCCGTGTGACTCTCCCCTGATAAAAGAGGATGCTCATCATAAGTCACTGTGTATACATGCCGACTTTGTAAAAATTCATACTCTTTCACAAGAACGCAGGACTCGTTACATGTTTAACCAGGCAAACTGCGCCGCCATATCAGCTGAGCTTTCTGATACGGATTGGAATAAACATTTAAGATGTCATGCTCCGCTTGAGCATGCCGTTAACTTCTTCTATAACCGTATCTATGAACTTCGTGATAGATATGTACCTAAAAAGTTAGTCACGTCTAAATCATATCCACCGTGGTATAGCTCTGCCTTAATAAAAATACTTAAAGAGAAACATAAATATCATTGCAAATACCGTACCTACTGCAATTTATCTGATTATCACTCCTTCTCACTTCTTCGTCAACGTGCAATCCTCATAGAAAAAGAATGTTTCAATAATTACATAGCCGCTATTGAAGAACACATAGAAAAAGACCCTAAATGTTTCTGGTCCTATGTAAAAAGTAAAAAAAAATCAGGTTCCTATCCCAGCAGAATGTCCTATAAAGATGAAACGGCGGACACGGGGCAGACTATCAGCAACCTGTTTGGACGTTACTTTGAATCGACATTTAATAATCCTGGCGATGTTGAATCAGTAGAATCAGTTGTCGCTCCAACACCTTTGGTTGACTCTGGCGTGAGTATTGGTTCAGTAATAATAAGCCCAGAAGCAGTGCTTGAACTTTTAAAATCTCTGGATCTATCCAAGTCGGGCGGCCCAGATAACATACCACCAATATTTATAACTAGTTGTGCGGACAGTCTATTAATCCCGATATGCATACTGTTTGAGCGTTCCCTCACGGAAGGCCTAGTTCCACCGATATGGAAATCGGCATTCGTAACACCGATCTTCAAAAAAGGTGATAAAACACTCGTTGAAAACTATAGACCGATCTCGAAACTCTGCCTTTTCGCCAAAATATTAGAGAGATTAGTCTATGAACAGGTCTATGGAGCTTTAAAGTGTTCTTTCAGTGATGTTCAGCATGGATTTCTCAAGGGTCGTTCCACAGTTTCAAATCTCTCACTCGCGAATGAATTTATAACTGCTGGTATGGAGAAACGTGCTCAAGTAGACGTAATTTATACCGACTACAGTAAGTGCTTTGATCGAATTGACCATTTCGTACTGAGGAGCAAGCTGTCGTCAGCTGGAATTCATGGCGATCTGTTTAGGTGGTTCTCATCCTACATTGACAATCGTAGTCAGGCAGTCGTATTAAGTGGCTACACATCAACTTGGGCTCCAATACCATCCGGGGTACCTCAAGGGTCCCTGCTCGGACCACTGCTTTTTACAATCTTCATTATGGACATAAAAGAATGTTTTCAAAACTCCAAAATAATTTTATTCGCGGATGATATGAAGATTCTTAAAGTAGTTCGTTCTCAGAATGATGTAGAGGATCTTCAGGCAGATCTACAAAGATTTGAGAACTACTGTTCGATTAACAAACTGGACCTTAATGTTTCCAAATGTTTTTATATGTCCTTCACACGATGTCTTAAATTAATTGACCCGAAATACACATTGAAGGACCATGTCTTATTAAAAGTTCACGAAATTAGGGACCTTGGCATTGTTCACGATGACAAACTTATATTCGATAAACATGTTGAATACGTCGTGAAAAAATCGTCACAAGCTCTAGGTTTTATCTTGCGAAGTTCCTCTAACTTTCGCAACATGAAGACACTGAAGGTTCTTTACTGTGCCTACGTTCGCAGCCACCTTGAATATGCTTCTCAAATATGGAATCCTCAATATGACATATATATAAAACGCATCGAACGTGTTCAGAGAAAATTCCTAAAGTACCTTGATTTTAAATTTCGTCAATACAATACCGACTATTACCATAGATGCAACAAATACCACTTTTTACCACTAGAAACCAGAAGAATGATTAATGACATTTGTTATCTCATTAACATAGCTAACGGTAATATCGATTGCCCAGAACTCTTGTCTCAGATCAGTTTAAGAACCAACACACTCAGACTAAGACAAAGATCAGCACTGATCGTCCCTCCAGCAAAGACTAAATATAGAGCCAATACATTTGTAATACGAGCTTGCAAATCGTTTAACCTCCTACCATTCGATATTGACTTATTCTGCTCCAGCGCCTCAACGGTAAAAAATATTGTATGTTCAAGTTTTTTCAATGATAGCAGACAGTAGAGTAGATATAATAGATAAGTATATACATAATGATTTAATTTAATAAATTACAATAAAAATCTTAAGGATAGTCTAGTATCGCTGTACAACAACATGACAACAACCTACTACTGTAACAGTAATTTCAATAATTTATAAGTAATCTCTTTTTTATCTGTATTTCTTTTTTAACTGAACATTTTGTTTATATAATTGTGAAGATTTGTTAATAGCATATGTTTACTTACTAATCTTAGCTATAGATGTTATTTGTCTGTAAATCTTCCTAGAAATAAATAAATAAATAAAAGATATCGAATAATACAATATCAGATTGGGGATACAGTAAAGATAAGGAAGCTAAATAAGTCAGATGCCAGTCAGAAGATTACAAAGAAATTTACCTCTCTGTACGAGGGACCTTTTGTTGTCGCTGCTAGACCCTACCAGAATGTCTATGTCCTAGTGGATCCAAATACCGACAAGGTTAGGGGGAAGTTCAACACAATTCATCTATCTCGCTATTATCAATAACTTTGGACACCGCCCTGGGTTGAGGCTGAGCCGGGAAAAGTAGTTAGCTGTAATTACCTTTGACAGGGGAGGGGAAATAGGTTGAGCCAGATGAGGAAGGATTGTAGATTAAATTAGATTAATGTGTAATGTGATGATATAATTATAAGTACCTTAGTTGGGTTGTTACTCTTGGTCTATTAGACAAGGATTATCGAATTATTCCAGCTTGGTTATCTTTGGTCGAGGAATAAGACATAATTATTGTTCCCGCTATTTTATTATTAAAGATTTAATATTGTAATTAAGTAAATAAGGAGTCTAAGCTATGTGATGTAGTCAATGTTACCCTAGTGGCTAAGTTTAATTTTAATAAGAAGATTTATGTACTTTGAAAAATGTTTATTAAAAGAGAAGAACCTCAGGTACCCTGTTTAGTAGATAAGTTCGATTTTAATAATAAAAGACATTACTTTGCATTATATAGATTCAGTCGGGTCGGGAAAAGGCACGTTAATATACATTATGCTGGTCTTAACAAATCCCTCTGGGTAACAGTTATTTTAAAGATACTAAAGTAGTAAAATTAGATCTTAGTGGTTGAGACTTGTAAATGAATATTGACGTAGGGGTGTGTTGGCGGCTTTTTCTAAAAAAAAATAGTAATGTCGAAGGAACGATAATTAGATGGCAAGGATAACTACTATTAGGGTAAAGGGAATGGACCAGAGAGAGAGGGAGGAGACAAGGGGACGAGTGATCAGAGGCTCTAATAACATAGCTATAAAATAATGAAACTAGCGTAATGGTGGGTTCTGGTAGTAGGGATTGAGGCAGGCCCATATTCTGGGCCGGGGTAACAGCATCTTGAAGCTGCTTCGGGCTCGTACAGATGTAGTGGAAGGAGAGTAGGCACTGGTGGTAGATTGTTGTAATTACTGGGATTGTACTGAAAAAAAAAAATGTATACTTTAAAATATTAATACATATTGGATAATATATTAAAACATTATTACTGGACTGGTGACTAATAAGGTAGCTTCCGAGGCCAAAAGCAAATTAAATAGGTCATGTGGACTCTTGGGGGCGCGTGTGGGAAAAAAAAAAAAAAAAAAAAAAAAATGATCGGCTGAGTGAGAGAGGGGGGGGAGAGGGGGAATATAGCAGAAAATTTAATGAACTATAGCACTGTTATGCTATGGGGATCAATAGCATATGTTACCACATCGATTATAAAGGCGAGTTGCGGGCGGATGTCACATAATAATAGTTAGTTAAACCATCATTTTAACATTCTAAAAGTTAACACAAGCTACTTATAAAACAGTGAACGATTTTATATACCACTATTTTAAGTTGTAGGATAAATTTAAACGCATAGTCTGCAGAACCATTCATGCCGGAAATAAAGCAACTGACATTGCGAGCTGAGAATAAATCTCTTAGAGTAAAGGTTATTAACAAGTAATTCCCTGATATTGCGTTATAGAGATTAAAATACAAAATCAGCTATCACAGTTCACATCATACAAAGTAATTATTTGGATGTTGTCTCGCGTCAACATATACATGTTCTAATTTAGTTGAGTAAAGAAATTAGAACTAAAATGGGTTTCGGATGTGTGACGTTCTTAGGACACGTACTGTTTAGTAGCATAACTTAAATTTAATAAAATCAGCCGAATTGGACATATTTCGTTATATATATTTAACCAAGATTATCATGGAGGTAGGCATAGTTCAAGTTTACAAAACCCGACCTAGAGTCATAATAACCTATCCTTGTATGTCAGAAGAAAATAATAAATTTATTAGTAATAGATTTTAGAGTCGATAGGAAATTTATTTTCCCGAGGTGAGACCTGAAACCTAGTTCGCACTAGGCCATTCAAATACTTAACCAGTAATGTTGATGGTTGGAACTTACAATAATATTCTAATACTGCTATATTAAAATTGTTATTATGAAATTAAATAGGTTTGATTAACAGTTGATTAGTAAATAATAACTCAATGAATTGGTTAAAAGTTAGGAATGATAGGACGAACGAAACGCGTTTTAACTTGTGGCAAGGTCAGCGCCGCCTGTCACAAGCGGGATTATCTTGTTTGGTTATTTATTATTATGAATTGTTAGAATTCTTAAATAAACTGGATTATTGGCATCTAATATGTACGTGACGTAATTGTAGATGATTAAAATTAGTGCTAATGAAGGTTATTGTCGGAATTAAGACACAACCTTAAAATTGTTAGTTAATGTGAACTACATGTTGCATCAAAATTGTTTTATACAAACTAATTAATTGGCAGTTTTCAAATATGTAGGCCGGGACATTGAGTTGATGAAATGGTGTTAGCAAGATCAATCAACACGGAAAGATGAAGATATCTTGTTTGCAAGTGTGAATACATAAGTCTAGTTATGTTAGGTCAAGTTGCTTTATTCTGATTTTGTCTAGCCCTAGTAATCTTATTCTGTTTATTCTAGTAAATTAGAGACGGGTATTAACTTAAGGACATTCTGAGAATAAAAGAAATTAAAGGTTAATTGTAGGTTAATGTCGTCTATGTCGAATAAAGGAAAAGGGTGGAGGGAAACTTACCTCATACAGTCGGCGTTATGATAGATCACTCTAGTAGGGTATTTCCTTGTGCTAGCAAAAATGACCTCAAATGCTTTATTCATTAAACCCTTAACTTCACCGCCATTGCGGCTTAGAAATAGCCGGGATCTGTAAACAGAGAATATATTTTTTATATATAATGTTAGCTATTACGAAACAAGATAGATACTGGAATTGCGATATGTCTGACTTAATGGTGAGATGAGGTCTGTTGGCTATGTTAGAGAACTCCCAATTGCATAAGGTTCGAACTTTGTCATTTCCGATTGTAACTCGCTAAATTTTGGGTAGAATAGTTAAATAAACGGGGCCAGCGAGGAAGGCGAGCTGCAAGCGAGGTCCTTGGTCGCCTATATACACAAGAAAAAAAAAAAAAAGGAACCTACCATTAAATAAACTTATAGGAGGCGCAAGGAGCACTCTTAGTTGGCACTGTTAAAGTAGTAATAGTAGTTTAATTAGGGAGTTTGAACATTATTCAATTACGCGGGGCACAAGACACAATTTAGATAATGAGCAGGTTGATTTAAATTGGAAAAAAAAATAATAATGAATCGGAATTTCGGAGGTGTGCCACAGGGATGGAGTCGCTTTACACACAATAAAATTAAGTGACTACCATCCGCGCTACACCTCCTAAATTAGCCTTTCTGAAGGATGTGAGAGTTCTGTTGTAGGGCGGTTCCTTTGGGGGCGTCTGATGAAGGCTAAATCAGGACAATTATACTTGACTGACCTATAGAGAGATAATGTCTTCGGCTGCAGAAACAGAGGCTTTTGATGGAATTTCATTTTGGCGTAGTCAAGGGATCTTGCGTTGCTGGAGAATTTTCCCATCTGGTCGGAAGGCTGAAAGTAGAGTAGAATAGTTAGGGAGTAACCAATTAGAGTTACGAACGTTCGGGAGGTTATAATACTAATAATGTGCCTTGTGCCAATGCAAAACTAAAATCTGCTAAAGGCGTAATGAACCAGCACTAGGAGGTCACACATATTGAAATTCTGTAAATATAACCATAAAGAGGGAAAGAAGTAAATAGTTAAAGCGCTGGATAGAATCTTGAGTGACTCATTAAACATGGTTTTGACCTAATTAAAAAAAAAAAAAATAGACATATAATAAAGGCAAATAGTATGATTCCAGGGAGGTAGAGAGGCATGCTTGAATGATTCTATGGCTACAAAATAATAGGTATAAAAGTTACCTGATTAGGCTGCCATGCTCACGGAACTGACAAACACTGTAGGTTTTAGAAGATGATACCGTAGGGGGAAGGAAAAGGGCCTTGGTTAATATTAGCAGAGGCAAGTGGTAGAATGTTTCGCATATAAGGAATCAAGAGGAAAAAGTGGGCGGAGAATTAGTAGTACTTACTACCCGAGGTTAGAAAGGGGGAAATTATTGTCAAAAAAAAAAATATAGTAATAGAAAAAATACTGCAGAGAAAAAAAAAGGGTAGGGCCTTCGCGTACCACAAAACTGCTATTAACGGCGATTCAGTCAGTGAAATACTATGTGATCAAGGGTTGGTAGCGAGCTAACAAGGCTCCACACGTGGCTAAGGCGGTCTGAGGTAACCGACGTTATCGCCACTAGGAAGACTACAAGTCTAAATTGGGGAAGTAAGAGTAGATTAAAATACTTACGAGTTGAACCTCTTGTTCAATGTAGAGAATAACTTTAAAGGTAAAATTTAAGTTGAGGAAGGGGTGGCTATGAAAATGGGTGCCGTGTCATAGACAATCAGATGAGGCCATGAGAGAAGTTCTGTGCTCTATGACACATAGAGTTGAAATAGGGATCTAGTCCACACAGCCATCACATGAGTTTAGAGAAAAAAAAAAAAAGAGAAACTAGCACTATTGAATCACGCAGTTTGGAATTCAGTAAATACGAGAAGGAACTCACGATATTAATTACCATGAATACTAAGACGAAGTGTCACCTTTAATGACTTATTATTTACCGATTTGACCGATTATTAGTAATATAAAAGGTAGGAAGTTAAGTAAAGTTGTGGGGGCGGATAAGATAGTTACCGGTATGTTTAATTTAATAAGAAAATGATATTTTTCAAAGGTATAGGAAAGTGAGGGGATATTGACGTATTATATTTTAGCAAATGAGACTAAATGGTGTCTTTCATACATAGTAATAACTAGGGGTGAGACATAGTTATTAGATAGGTTTTGGGATAAATATTTGCTTATACACATAAGCTCAGTACTTGTCAATTGGTATACAATGTCCAGCGCGTACCGGGGTATTTACAAGTACTTATCGATGACGTATACATTGACAGTTAGACAGATATACATAGCACACAAACTTCTAATAGTTCTAAACTACGGGGTATCTAGTTCAAAACTCAAGGACGTGTTTCGAGATGCGTACCCCCTTAGAGTGAATGAGTTTTTCCTAAGTATTTACGATCGACAACCTTATTGTAAGGCGTTAAGACCTCTATTTGTATGCACGGTGAGTGGGTGTCACTGCGTACCGGACGGAAGCGAGTCTAGTATTCTATCTCTGTTATTTGCAGGATTAGACATTAAATGTATCTCATCTAAAATAAAGTTATAACTCTTGGGCGATGATGGTATGCCTACTGGTTTTGGTTGATATGGGGGTTTGGTTAAGATTTCTTATCCGCGTAGAGGAAAATAGGTTTCGGTTGAAAGAAGTAGCTAATTAGGAATTGTGGAGGACGCGGGTTCGATCCCTGCCTGAGGTAGACAATTGTTCCGACGTTTCGTTATCTTGGGTAATTATATAAGTTAAGATGAGATTTGTAGCGTTGAAGTATGAAGGAAAGTTTAATTCAAATTATAAATTTTATTCATTAACCTATTTGGAACTAAAGACCGTGACGGCGAAGTGGTTGATGCTTCACCCACGAAAGATCCCAGGTTCGATCCCTAGGTTGCAACATTTAGATGCGAAACAAGTTGTAAGAAAAGACGTAAGTTAAAAGAAGGCCATGATGACAGATGTACTTGAAATTATTCTAGGAAAATAATTTAAAGAATAGAATAATTGAATGGTTCGGAAGATGTTATAAACTTTAAGTCGGAATCGTCATAGAGTTGAAGAGTTTTCGCTAGGGGGCGTTAGTAGACAGCGCAAGAGACTGTTATATTGATTTATATTATATTATGATTTGTTGTTATGATGGTAAACAAAAGGCAAATCATTATTCGGAGGTTGTGTATGATTAGAGACATGGTAGATGTCTAAGTTATTGGGAAGTATTTATACCGAAACTAAGTTTACTGGGATTTCGTTTCGAACACGAGAACTGGGCATGCGATTATGATTTTGTGTCAGTTGAATAGAATGAGGGGTGTGGGCTATTTTGCAATGGGAATGCTTATTGAGGAAGGAGTCATTAGGGATTTGGGGAGGAACTATAAATAGTAGGAATATCTTTGAGGAAGAGGGCTAGGATGACAATGGGGTTGGCAAGGAAGGACGTGCTATTTTGTACTTAATTAAGTACAGGGTTTAGATATAATTCGCCGCAGATAAGAGTGGTACTTTATCTGATTAAATTCTATCGGGGGCGGCTGTAACGGTACAGAATGAATGGTATCCGTCCGTTAGTAAGGAATGTGTGGGAGTAGCACTAACATAAATATTAATGCGTAGCACCATTAATATAATAAGCATGAAAAAGGGAATAATAAACTAGTTCAGAATAATGGTCCGTGGTCTAACGCTTTATCTCTAGTTTGAACTTCGCGGGGACTGCTCTGTGTGCTCCTTGCGACATAGGCGCCATCTAGCGTGAGTTATTTACTTGAGCTTCGCATAAGGTTGCTAGTTTGACTTCTTTATTTTGAATTTCGCGGGGACTGCTCGGGGGTCGGGAAAGTGGTTCACCTACGGGCGGACGCCATCTATGGTCGGAATACGGAACTTATGATAATTTCCCAAAATATAGGATTATTGGCTTAAGTGGAGGATTATTAAGAGGGAATTGTTAATAGAAGGCTACATTTAGATATTCAAAGATGAAATATTGGCTGTCGTGCGAGATTTGGTTAGATTATGGAAACATTTTAGAATTGCGCGGCGAAAGCGGCAATGAGCGAGCGAGAGGTTGAGAAAAAGACAGAAAGAGAGGTCGGATGATAGCTCCACGTGGCGCGACGCGAAGGCGGGGGGCATCGGGGAAACAGCTAGCGATTGGTTGAAGGGAAGAAAAGCGGACTCGCGCGGGGAAATGTCGAGGGCGCGTGGCGCGAAAGTTAAGATGCTTGGGAAAAGGGCGGAAAATTAGCGGGCATTCAATTTTGGGACGTCGGCGGTGCGGTCCAACTTAAGAGTGCGGTACTACTCATACGGGAAAAATAGCGTCCGAGCTTTGATAGTGCGCTAAGTGATATTCGAGCTGCGATATTAATTAAGATTTGTGAAATTGAAAGTGATTAATAAAGTAAAACTATTGCGATCGCAACTCGAATCCGTTAACGGAATGAAGTATTCCGGGGTACATCGGCGGAAACGCGTAACGGTGGCAACGAAAACCTATGTACCTTTCAACAGACTTCGGTCTGGATGATCTTTGATTGTATTTAATAAGATCGGCGTTTTACATCATTACGCTAAACAATACACTATCTTCGACGGAGTAATGGGGGAGAGACAGTTGTCTCCCTAGTGAAAGTTGAAGATAGGTCAGACACCATTTAGCTGGAGGTAGACCCGTATGACCCAGTCCAATTTCGAGTCTACCTCCGTACATACAGTGTAGTGATAGGAAAATAACACACTGAGTATACTGGCTCGACTGATAGAACATTTAGGAGTTAGTTGCTTTCAGGGGCAATGCGACTCTCACAACACATCACGAATTTAAATTAAATGTGGCTCGGGCCTAGATTGCAAGGTACACAAAAGGGACTGTTAGTTCGACAAAATATAGGCATTTTCAAGTGAGGAAAGTTGTAGGAATCTATAGGTAGACGGATATATATATGGTTAGTTATGGGAGGCAAGGTATTTGCACGCAGTGCGTACATAGGATGGGAGCTTGAGCCGCAAGGCCAGGCCGGGTTAATTCAGACTAATAAGGTAGGGATAATTAAGTTACGGCGCTAAATAAAATTATGATGAAGTGATGTGGGTCCTAGCTAGGCAAGTAATCTGTTACCGCAGGCCTATAAAATTCTAATTGTTTTCCTAAAGTTGTTACCAATTCATTATTCATTTTAAATAATTAACAGAAGTATGATAATATTGTACCATCATTACTTGGAATACCTAAAAGTCTAGACTGGTTTCCTATTACAAGGAAAATACTAAAAAGATATAGCAAATAAGCTTAGCCGTACTGTGATGTTTGATTTCTAATACTGAAATGACCAAACAGGCATTTTTAGCTTTCCCTGGGATGCGATACAATCTCACATTGCTACACTCTTCAAGGTGTGGAAAGTTTACATCCAATACATATTAGTAAAAATAAGCTGATACAAACTAAGCAACTAAAACCAGTTTAGAACCTATGATGAGTCGTTGAAAGAAGACATTGTCAGCTATGAGCTTCTAATAATCTGAAACATAGAAATAATTGATTGATAACAACCTGCTAATTAGCCTGATAATGATCCACTAATACCATTTGAATTCACCTTAATGGTCAGAGACCTCTTAAGACATGTAAGTACTTAACTCTAATAATCTGAAACATAGAAATATTCGATGGGAACAATCTAAATCAATAAGACTAATACCTAGTACCGTCTAATTTACAGCTATTAAAGTGAGTAAAAGATAACTTTAAATGTAATTGATTCAATGATTAACAGGGATAATTAACTACCTAATTTACTACCTACTAAAAGTATACTAATGATTTAGTAGTCTATCAGATTAACCACTCGGTCTGAGAGACAGAGGAGGAAGTTAATGGAAAAGTAATTAACTTAAGTTCACTTCCTAAAGGTCAAAGATATTGAAAAGTGATTTCATAAGACATAGTTACTGCATTAAACAATTAACTTCTTAATGTGAGAAGGATATTTGGATGATAGCCAGCCTTGGGGTAAACACTATTGATTTATGAGGAATAAAGATAATTAAAATGCTAACACATATTTCCTAATATGAGAGAAAATAAGTCATAAGTTGTGATGACTCTTTATAAGTTAAAGTCGGAGTGGCGGGGCCTGAAGGACGAATGCGTTGAATGGCACGATAGGGGGCGAGGATGGAGCCCCTATACTTCCACAAGACTTTTATAATTCCACAAAACCTTTATATAATTTGCACCAGGCTTCTTATGTATCATACTACTGATAATAAATAATAATACCTGCAAGCTAGGTTATCATCCGATTACCTTTGAGTGGTTACAAATCTTCCCCGCAGCTGCAGTGAAGGATTTAGGTCACAGTTCAGACAGAGTCATTGCTAGGCTACACATATCAATGTTATGATCTATAGACTGGTAGGTAATTAGGTCAGGAGAAAATAATTTAACACAGGGATAAGCCAATTACTAAACTTTCACGAAAGAACTTGAGTTACTTAAATGCGGTTAACAACGGAGGGTTCACTAGACGATCTGGCCAAAATAGTAGTTATTATAATATTACATTGCTTGACTGAAATTCACTGCAAATAGAATTAAGCTATGCTAAGGTTTCATCATCATACAAACACATCCATTAGATTGTAGATAAATTAGGTTAAATAGTTTAAGAATTAGATAATAAGTTAAGTTAAGGTAAAGCGGCGAAGATGTGTGTATGCATTATAAGGTAGCTAGGCATATAGGTGTGAAAGGCATTAGATTAAGGTTTAGAATATATAGAGAGGATGGGAGGTTACAGTCACCAAAATGTACGTAGATTTTCTCGGCCCGCCTTGATCGTGACGGCCAAAGATCGTACTCGTTGATGATGACGTGACTTTCTCAAGAGCCGCCGACGCCGGGTTCGAAGTGTCGCGTTAGACTCTTGAGACGTTGATAGTTGATGTTGTTGATGGTAAGGATGATGAAGATAAACACTTTACTTTGTCACACTGATTTTAATAGGTAACCAGAACAGATAAATTATTAATTAATATTAAAATGGCGTCCACACGCCTTTGATGACAAAGTCAAAGTCAAAGTGTTTATTACGATTCATGAATGTTGAACAAGGTAGTGTCATCAATAATACAGTACATCATGTTACCCTTTTGGGCATAGCATTGCATTTTAGCATAAACGTGTAACGGATATACA
The DNA here is from genome assembly GCA_963921215.1 of Scoparia ambigualis. Classification (NCBI taxonomy): domain Eukaryota; kingdom Metazoa; phylum Arthropoda; class Insecta; order Lepidoptera; family Crambidae; genus Scoparia; species Scoparia ambigualis. Next base: position 44,775,128 of record OY992503.1, on the reverse strand, counting down.
GACAAATTCAATTAAATTGAACAGAAGCACAATAATTAGGTAGGTTCATAAAATCAAAAGAAAGTCAAACAAAACTATCACCGAAATATTCATTTAAGTTGTAGTAGCATTTTTTTATTAATAATTGTTTTATTGTTTTTAGATATATATTCATATCTGTTTCCATTCTCAGTTCGACTGGCAGGTGGTTGTATATTTTTATTGCGGTGCAGTTAGGACTGGAGCTATACATTGTCATGCGGCTTTGCGGTATTTTGTATTTATTTAGGTTTATCTTTCTAGGCATGAGCGATAGGATAGGTTTCGCGGCCTCAAACATTTCAGGGTTTTTGATTACAAATTTACACATTTCAAAAATGTACATAGAGACAAGGCTCAGTATTTTTAATTTAATAAAGTGCGGTTTGCACGTGTCCATACGAATCGAATGCATTTTTTTTGAAGTATAAAGAGATCTCTTGCATCCGTGCTATTTCCCCAAAGTATGATGCCGTAATTTAACCATGAGTGTGCTTAAGCATAATATGCCGCGATTGCTGTTTTTTGGTCTGTACTCAATTTCAGCTCATACAGTGCATACGTAAACCTTGACAACTTTGACTTTAGTTTATCTATGTGATTTTTCCAATTTAAATGAGAGTCAATTTCCAGTCCTAATAACAAGCATGCATTTACTTTTTCTAATTTAGTGCCATCAATTTTAAAATTTACATTTAGAGATGATTTTTGGTATGGTCTGAATTCGATTAATTTAGTTTGTGTGTAATTTATTATTAAGTTATGTTCCTTTAACCAGTTTGTAATATTTGTAAATGTTGTTTTTAACTCTGTATTTAATTGGCTTGTATTTTCAAATTGTGTAGTACTGATACATCATCAGCAAAAAGGACGCACGGTGTATTTATGATTTTAGGGAGCTCGTTGATGTATATAATAAAAAACAAACAGCCGATTACGCTCCCCTGTGGTATTGAGCAATTTAAAACCGTTGGTTCAGACTTGAACTGTTTCCATTGGCCTGATTGTTGGTCTTGGTGGCCGATTTGCACAAACTGTTTTCTATTTTTTAAATACGATGCTAACCAATCGTACGCCTTTCCCCTTATACCATATTTAAATAACTTAGTTAGAAGGATATCATGCCGAACTCTATCATATGCTTTTGTCATGTCGAGCTAGATTCCTACAGCGTAATTTCCATTATTAAAATAGGTTAATATTTGCTGTACATACTGGTAAACTGCAAGGGTCGTTGATCGGTTTTTCCTGAATCCATATTGTTGGTCATCCAGTACATTGTATTTTCGAAAAAAAAAGAGCTCAAAAAGTTTGTCATTGCACGCTCAAAAACTTTAGAGACTGAAGGAAGGAGAGCTATTGGTCGATAGTTTGTGGGGTTATTCTTATCTCCCTTTTTTTAGACAGGTCTTATTATAGAAGTTTTCATTAACTCAGGAAAACGGCCCTCATCGAAAGATTGATTTATTAAGATTACTAGAGGCACCACTAGCTCAGAGCCACACATAACCAATGGACGATTGATTTAACTAAAAAAATTGGTTGCCTGTAAAGTCGGTATACGGGCGAAAGTTTTACGTGACAACGACTTTGAGTGGTAAAATAATTTTAATGTGAATTCATTCGTATAGTAGGAAGAAGGATGAAATAATAGTAACAATTTAAAACATTTATTTATACAAAGAATTATATGGAAGGGACGCGTGCCTTTCACTTTTTATGTCTGTCTCTCTCGCTCTTAGGCGGGCTAACCATGCCCGAGTGGAAGGGACGCGTGCCTCTCACTCGCTCTCATTGTGAGCGCATAACGTGAGCGGAGCGTAACGCAGTTTCTTGAAGTATCACCCGGCAAACCAATTTATAAGACGTTGTCACGTCAAAAACTATGAACTAGACAATTTTACAGTCAGTGCCCCTTATTGGCCGCCGTTAGACCAATCATGAGCATATAGATTGAATGACAAGTGATATTTTCTGAACTTAAGATCGATAACCAAAAGGCGGAAAACATTAAGATGATACACAATGTGTAGCGTCACGGGAGGCTACATATGATGATGATGATATATTGATAAGAGCACGGTGATAGGGAATGATTCAAACGACCGTACCGATTGATTGCGTTTATTGAACTAATTAAAAATATAATGAATTGCATAAATACAATTTGTGTCATGTCAGTTGTTTACATAAAACATTAGGTATGCTTTCGTGCGGTAAACCGTACATCTTGCCAACTCAAGATAAGAACGAAATTAACAAATTGATAACAATTAATAAAAATGTAAATTACAATAATAATAAGTTCGATGAAAATATTAAAAAATACAAAGTATAAAACATACTACAGTAGTACTAGCTTGTACTACACTATGCTAGGTACAGAAAATATGCGTCGTGGGTGGATCGGCGAAGTCCCGATGTTGTTGAGGCTGGAGGCACGCGGCAGCGGCACAGGCGCGTGTGCGGGCGCGGGCGCTGGCGCGGGCGCTGGCGCGGGCGCGCGCTCTGCGCCGGCTTCCTGGCTACTGGCTCGCCGTCTCCTACACAGGAACACGACCACCGCGAGTACCGCCACCAGGCCGGCCAATAATAAATACTGAACGACGTAGTGATGCACATCGTGATCGTTTAATTGTCCCGAGGAGTCCACCTTTAACTCTTCTATCTGTTTCTTTAGTTCATCCCAGGTATCTTGATGCGTCCTTAATTCAAGCGACCGATCATCATCTGGCAGGCTTGTGTTGATGATAGTATTTAATAATGATATTTTCGGTATCTCAATATTAGCGGGTCGCTGTTGCATTTGGTTGAAGAAGTGTTTATGAGAGTAGATAGTAAACGTATCTCCCTTTACTGTGCAACCTTGACCTAGATTAATTATGCCATTCCCGGTCAATGTCCTTATCTCCATGTCAGGCGCACAGAAAATGCGGACACTGCAAGGACTGCAACAAGAGTACAGCCAGCTGCTTTGGCCGTGTAACTTGATCCACTTGTCGGTGCACGGCGATCGCTTCCTCGCGCACGGCGATGACTCAATACTGTCTGTGTTTATTAATTTTATATTACAGATAGATTGCTTTAATTTTAAGTCGTATATAGGCTTGTCTAAGGAACAAAGTATCTTATCGCTCTGGGTATGCAAACAGGATTGTATGTCATTTTGCGATAGTAACAACGCTAAGTCCCTTTTCATATGAAATGCAATGAACGGGTATGTTGTTAAAGTGTACTCCATAGAATTTCCATTTCGTATGGGTACAGTGATAATCTGATCCAACTCGAATACGTCATTGCTTACGAGCGGAATCTTCACTTCGATTATTAAATAGTCCTTGACCATTCTGGCGAAGACTTTTAATAATTTATAGAATTGTCGTATATTGTTTCTATCTGTAGGTAATGCAAGCTCTCCTTGAAGTCGGCCTTGAACGATACTGAGTTGCTTTTCCAGCTGTTCAGGCGGTAAAAGATGGGTGTCGATTCGGCCATTACTTATATCTGTGATGGTGTTTATAAGTGTCTGTTGTATGCATCTCAGGTTGGAGATAATGATGCTGGCGGCGAATGAAGATGAAGTGATGTATACGTATCCTTGTTGGTCAAGCATCACCTTCTGTGTTTCGAGTGCGAGAGCTTGCAGATGTTGTTTGACAAAGGAAAGTTGTCTATTCATTACTTCTTCATTGCGGCGTATTATATTATATTCGGATTCGATTACTAATGTCTGATTTTTAATTAAGCTTTGCAAATGATTCTCATTTAACTTGAGTTTCTCAATGTCAGTCTTGTACTGATCGGCGAATCTCTGATCTAATGTCCCAAACATCGTGTTCGCGATGTAGCCAATACCGTTGATTAGTCCTCTCTTTAGGCGCTTGTTGCTGGCGTTATAGGACAGAATACCATTATAGTGTTCGATTTCACTAACTTCGTGTTGCAGCTGCAATACGATACTTTCGTACTGCGAACTCTGTTTGTCACATAATCCTTTTAAGTGGCTGATATAGTTTTTAACATCGGATAATCCATGCCAGTACGAAGTCATATTGTAATAAATTACTAGCTTCCACTCATCTCGGATATGCTGTAATTCGGACACCTTGTCGAAGTATAGGGCTTGACGTTCATCCAACGCGGTCGTATTAAAGGGTAGAGCGCTTTGTTGCATACTTGGTGTTATAAATGCCGTGAACATCAATAGCAATATAGTCACAAAGCTCGTAAACGTGCATTGTTTACTCTGGCGACGGCGTCCATGGTTGATAACTGGATTATGAGGTGTTTGAGGTTCAGCTTTTGATAATGTCGTATGTATGTCGTTTTTAACTGGTAGCATGATAAGTTTGTTTATAGGGCGTTTAATGATATTGTTCCGCGTTTTCAGAGACTACTCTGACATAACCATCTTTGCCCGGATGCAGTTCTTCAATACGACCCACTGCCCACTTTCCTGGCGGCATATTGTCCTCTTTGATAATGACGACATCGTTGATTTCTGGATTGAGTATAGGTGTTCTCCACTTTGATCTTGCCTGTAGTTGTTGCAGGTACTCCCTAGACCACGTACTCCAAAAGTTTTTGTTCATACTCTGAACGAGACGCCATCTACTTGTAAGGTCGATGTTATCGGGATCAGATTGTGGTCTTGATAGCAGCGAGTCGCCTACGAGAAAGTGACCAGGGGTAAGCACGTCATCTTCCAAGTTTTCAGTCAACAGGCATAGGGGGCGGGAGTTCATACACGCCTCTATCTGGTGTAATAATGTTATGAATTCCTCGTACGTGAGCTTTTGCTCACCCAATACTCGCTTGAGGTGGAACTTCATACTTTTCACTGCTGCCTCCCACAGTCCGCCAGCACTGGGCCACGCAGGGGCGTTGAAGTGCCATGTGATACCTATTTCATTTATGTCCTTGATAAAGTTAGCGTCGATAGTGTCTAGGATGGCCTTTTATTCTAATTTGAGGGCTCGTGATGCACCGACAAAATTAGTACCGTTGTCAGAATACATATGACAAGGGGTACCCCGCCGAGAACACATGCGTCGAAAGGCCGCAAGAAATGTAGCAGTGCTGAGGTCCGACACCAGCTCAAGGTGAACCGCCTTCGTCGCTAGGCACACGAAGACCGCTACATAACCTTTCGTGGTTTTGACTCCTCTTCCTTTGTTACTCTTGATATCAATGTGTCCTGTGAAATCCACTGCAGCGTTGGTGAAGGGACGAGCGGGGTTAACTCTTGGCGCTGGTAGATCAGCCATGACTTGGTGATTTGTCTCTTGACTATATCGCCTGCACTTAACGCACAATCTTATTTGCTTCTTTACAGCGCGGATGCCACTAACAATCCAATATCTCTCGCGGATGTATGACAGCGTAAGCTTTGGGCCACAGTGTAGGGTGAAAAGGTGCGCCTGATTGATAATAAGTTGTGTTAGCCGGTTATGCGATGGCAAAAGTGCAGGATGCTTCGCCTTATAACTTAATCTTGCGTTCTGGAGCCTTCCGCCAACTCGAAGGATTCCGAATTCGTCAAGGAAAGGGCTAAGATTCGATATTTTACTGGTACTTTTCACTCTTTTGTTCCTTTTTAACTGATAAATGTCATCCGGAAACTCGTTTGCTTGAACATTTAGAACAATGTAATTGAAAGCATTATCCAATTCTGCCGATGACAGTGCATTGATATTCGCGTGTTGTTTCAAAGTGCCTTGTGTTTTGCGCAATCGAGTAATGAAACGTAACACCCAGCCGACTATATGTGTAATACGTGCCATTGAACTGCAGTTTTCTAACAATTTCTTAATAAATGTCTCTTGATATAAGGCTGTGTTTACACACGCTCTTTTTTTCAGCTCGATAGTAGGACTTAAAACTTGAGTCTGATTCATGTTGTGATTGTCAACTGATGTAAGCTAGTGTGAACCTTCCCACCACAGTTTTCCTTGCAAATTAATGGTTGTAAGCCCTCTAGTGGCGCAGTCTGCAGAGTTGTCTTCTGACCGCACATGACGCCACTGAGATGATGGTATAACGTCTTTAATTTGTTTGACTCGATTCGCTACAAACTGGTTCCATCTTGTAATGTCACCCTGAAGCCAGCCAAGCACAACCATTGAGTCTGTCCAGGCATTTATAATGATGTCTTCAGCTTCAATAGAATCTGTGACCTTTTTCATAAGCTGGGATAGCAGGAGTGCTCCAGACAGTTCCAACCGCGGCAATGATAAGGGTTTGCATTGTGGGGCCACCTTCGTTTTCGCTGCAATAAGTCGCGATGTGTACTCGCCCTTATCACATTTCGTTACAGCGTACACGGCGCATGCATATGCCTTTTCGGAGGCGTCACAAAACCCATGAAGTTGATATGCATGTTTAGGACCAAGGTATCTGCAGATTTTAAAACTTTCGATGTTTTTAAGGTCATCTCGAAGGATTCTCCATTCTTTCAGTATGTCTGCAGGTAGCTCGTCATCCCATTTTAGATCCAATAACCAAGTCTTTTGAAATAGTAATTTGGCTTTAATTGTAATGGGAGACAACCATCCCAAGGGATCATAAATCTTTGATATATCGTATCGGTGTACTGGCCAAAGCCCTAACTACGATAGGTCGGGATATTTGTCCAGTAAAAGGCCAGTGGACTGTATAAAAAGCTGGTGTATTTCGCAACTGTACAGATCGACCCGACAATGAAATCGCCCGCGGTTTGTGTGACGTGCGCCCGAGTGGCTCGTAAGACGTCGTAGCGAAGATTGCTGTGTTCGCCGCGGTGAGCGGCGCGCTGCTTTAAGCCCGCATTGTCCCCCCGCGCCTCTTCTGTGACTGTGGAGTTGTGGACTCGGTCTGTGCGGCCCTGTCCTGACCATATACTCCCCGCGTTGAAGTTTCTTCAATGGATTCCAATGGCAGGGGGCGTTCTTTCACGAGAACCAGAGCTCCCTCCTTGAGGTGGCCTCGAGACTGGCGCCATTTGGGTTTCTGTTGAAGCCACAAATGTAAAATTAGAGAACTGATGCCAAAACTGTTGATTGAGAAACTCGATGCGCTGGAATCTCTGCAGTGATGTTGTTCTGTGGATGAGGCACAAAGATTAAAGATCGTCCAATAAGAAAATGGCAGGAGTCAGTGAATAGAAATCGGAAGGGTCGTCGGAAATATGGGTTAGAGGTTAGGAGTTGAGATCTGAGGATACCTTCAACCTGTACTAACAATGTAGACATCTCCTCGTACGTCAAGTGAGTTGAGTCCAAAACGCGCCTAATGTGGTGCTTGGTCGATTTGACTGCAGGCTACCACAAGCACCGAAGTGAGAAGTGTATGCTGGAAAATACGAAAAGTTTATGTTCTGCTTACCAACGTTACAGTGTGGCAGTGGCAGTGGTTTTATCACGCGTGACAATTAATTGTACGCACCCACAAAGGTAGTTCCGTTATCGGAAAACACATTCTGCTGCTTGCCTCGTCTAGCAATAAACTATTTAAGTCTCAATGAATCGGTGTTTGGTTAGGTCTTAGACAAGTTCAAATGCACAGTCTTTGAAGCAAGGCAAACTAATAAACCGATGTATGATTTAACTAATTATTATTGTGAACCTCGCCCTTTTCTGGTTGTTATCATAACTGGTTCCGCATAATTTACCTCAGTTTCAAGAAAGGCCAATTCAAGTCAGACCAGTTACTTTGGGAGGTCTCCCATCATGACCCATGATTGACTGGATAGCTTGTCCCTTGTGCATTTATAAGTTTGTGTAAGTAAGTTGTGGGCCGCAATAAAATTGCGCCTTATGAACTGATAAAAGCTCAAGAATAAGTAACTGTTATGATTATGAATAACTAATGAAAATAAATGTAAATTAATTCAGCAAAGCAAAGAAGGACAATTGCGCCACTTAAGGTCAGCCGAACCTTCCTGTGTCTCCGAAACACGATGACAAACATAGGGCTTGTATCTTGTATTTAGTGTATGTATGTATTTTTTCCGAGGGGTCGAACCTCCACGGATTTTTTTGTAGCAGACGCTGCGATTTTGAACTCTTGGGTCAACATGCTGTAAATCATTGAAGGATTTACCTGACGTTGTGACGGCTGATGCGTCAAAGACAACGCGTAGCTTTGCTGCTGAACTCGTTAATTTTTTTTGTTGTGTTTTTATTTTTTCTTATTTTTGTGTTTTTGTTTATGTTTGAATAATATGTGACTGTGTTTAAGTTAAAATTGTTACTCTTGCTAGTGCTCATGTGTCCCAAATCTAGATACTCCTTGCTGTGTGATTGAAATGAATCACCTAGTGCCTTTAGCGACTTCTTTATAGATAATGTTACTACAAATTGACCTTTTGGATTTCGAACTGGAGTATTTATAAAGGTTTGCTCGCATGCTTGTTCATCAGGTGTCTTCGGCAGAATATTGTCTAGCTCCCGAGACTCAGAAAGTGGTGTAGTCTCTCTAGAGATCATGCACATAGACGTGTCAGTTTTAGTACTGTGTACACAGCCTGAAACAAGCCAGCCTAGTTGGGTTTTAAACAATATAGGTTTTTGTCTCCCTAACTGGATACGATTTGTGCCTATCACGTTCCAAAATAAGTCCGCACCAACTAATATGTCGATGGTTGACGGGATATGGAAAGTAGGATCGGCTAAGCAAATACCAGAGGGTATCGACAAGTTACTTATGTCAATATGAATGTTCGGTAGGAAAGATGTAATGTTCGGCAACACGAAACAGTCAATGTTCGCCCCATAGTCACTAGTAAAAGACTCTATTCGAAAAGAGCAACGTTGTGAGCTACGGGAAGTCTGACTATTAATGCCTGTTATTTTAGAAGTTGTAGGTGAAGTAGTTATACAAAGCTTACCACAGAGATCTTGTGTGACAAAATTGGCAGTACTCCCATTGTCCAGTAGAAGCCTGGCCACATGCGGCGTACCCCTGCTGTCAAACACCTTGACCAATGCTGTGGAAAGCAGAATGTGCGGCGTTAAAGAAAGGTTGTCGTTTCTTGCGGATAAAGCAACAGTGTCGTGAAGTGATGATTTTAGTGGCTGTTCGAAATGAAGCAAAGTGTTGTGTTTGACTTTGCAGTATTTGCAATGTCCAAGCTTGCATTTAGATTCAGGATGACCAAAGCGCAGACAATTTAAGCATACCTTAAGCTCCTTAGCTTTATGATTGCGAACTTCCACAGATAGTCGGCGAAATGATTCACAGTTAAATAACTGGTGGTCTTTATAGCATAAGGGACAGCGAATCGTGTTTGGTGTCCTACCGGAAGATACAATAAAGCTCTTTTGCTTTGAATGAGTTGGCTCTGATTTAACTGCGAAACCATGCTTCGATTCCTCAATAGTCTCCAAAAGATCAGCTCTGTTGGTTAAAAATTTAATAAATATGTCTAGAGTAGGGGGACTATCTAAGCTGTTCCTACGTTCTTCCCATTCGCGACTAGTGACGCTATCAAGTTTAGTAGACATCATATAAATCACCAAAGTGTCCCAGTAATCGGTAGGTTGACCTAAGGTAGCAAGTGCTCTGAGATTTTTGTTAGTGACGTCTACTATGTAGCGTAATGCTTTGCTAGATTCTTTAGCAATGGAAGTGACATTGAATAAAGCCTGTACATGGTTGTTGACAAGCAAGCGTTTGTTGTCAAACCTTTCGCATAGAAGCTCCCAAGCTGATTGATAATTATCAGATTTAAAATCAAGGCTCTTAATGACTAAAGCTGCAGAACCCTGCAGTGACGCGCGCAAATAGTGATATTTGTTAATGGGATCAATGCTATGGTTTGTGTGAATTAGCGATAAAAAGGTATCTCGAAACTCGAGCCAGTGCTGATAACAACCATTAAAGTGCGGTAAATCAATTTTTGGAAGTCTCACAACATTATGTGCATTGCGAGAACTTACCTCAGACCTGTCAGTGACCCGGTGAGTTTCAATGAGAGCACGAGCAGAAGCGGCAAGCGAGAAATATTGACTTTCGAAAGTATCCCGTTCCTCCACCTCGGGCTCGTCCAATAAATTGTCCATTTCAGCCTGTAACGCATCGAAAGCATCGTATAAATTTTCAAATTTGTCAAGACGTAATTTTAATTCGATTTGTAGTTTCAAATCACCAAGTTGCGAACTATCCTTAATGTTTGTCATGTAGGTATTAAACGACGTAAGCTTTGATTTAATCGCACCACGTTTCTTTCTTAAATCCTTTATTAACTCCTTAGAGTCCTTAGACATGTTGAGAGAATGTGCAAAAAGGGTTCAAAATTAAAGAAGAAAAGAAAACTATTTACTAGTATTAACTAGTATGCAACTAGTTGAAAAGTTAAATTGCTGATAATCAACAAGGACAACCTATTTAAAAAAAGCAATGCCTAAAATGTTTTCAATCGACTAGTTTTTTTATGTTAAAGTTTAGAAATAAGTATCCAAATAGTTTAGTATTTAAAAAAAAGAATAAAAGTTGTATTAGATACTAGTATTAACTAGTTTTGTAATTAGTTGTAACTTATTCGATAATCATTAAGCAAGGCATTTAAATTTATATTTGTTTTTGACTCGACTAGTACATTTTTTTTCTTTTACAAGTTAAAGCTAAGACAATGTCTAAAAATGATCGAGTGTAATAAATAGGAAAAGAAAATAAAAGCTAGTATTTACCAGCGTGCAACTAGTTGGTATAATTTAATAATAATCAGTGACAATTATTATTAACAATCTAGTACAGCAAAAGCAGAAAATATCACTAAATCGTATAGTGCTAGAAGTTGAGTACTACTAGAACCCAACTACTAGCTAATATCTAACTAGTAATTGTTAGCAGTATCACCAATCTAGTTACTAACTACCGTTAAATACATTAAAAACACTCTCAACGTAAATTCGCAAACTAAAAAAAACTAAAGGCAGACCAAAAGCAACTACCTATGTACTTGTGACTACTAAAAACACAATTTATTTGCACTAACTACTGCTAACAAAGACTGCGCTATTTTACTTATCTAAAAAATCACATCACCAAATAAAGTTTAAGTGCTATGACTAATTATGTAATATGCATCTAATAAGTTTAACTTTGCAAAATAATTTTAACGTTACTGTCCTTGAGTTGTGCCGTGCCGCGCGATCGCGAAACGCAAGCGAGCGCTCGGTCGTCGGTCACCGGCCGCTTATTGTCGAGCTACCGACCTATAAAATAAAAAATTATTTAGCATGAAATGTTAAAGAAATGTGTTCTAAATGTTTGGATTATGATTAAATGATGATAATTTGTTACGAGAAAAACTGATAGTTGTTTATGGAATAAAGCAAAGAATAATGATTAACGTTTAATGTCATATGACTAATCTGTAGATTTGATATTGACTTCACAGTTTTAAATTCATAGTATGATTTACGTGACTAAGTATTGTAATGCAACTGAAACAATGAATTATGTTTAATGTTTTTAATTATAAGTTAATAGTGATGTAACGATTTTGTAAGACTCAATGTTTTATTAAAATAATGTTGTAAGTAAACATTTTTACTTTAATTAGGTACCAACTTTATTTTTCATGCAAAATCAATTTGTTTGGTAATAATAAATTGATAAGTAAGTAGGTAGGTACGTCAATAAAACTAAGATGATGTTACAATGTAATGAAACAGGTGAAAATATGAGAAGAAAAGAGATGGGATAGTGAAAGTGATGTGTGAATAATATTAGAACGATCTCACGGTCTTTATGCACTATCCTCTCGATGTTTTTCTTGAATCTTCAGTCCGAAGGTGATGCTGACGACCGCCAATTCTTGACCGACGCGAGTTTGGGTTTCCGTGAATGTCAGCATAAGTGGCAAAGCTCGATGTCCTCAGCAATGTTCATCCGGAATTATGATCTCCCAACCGCTTCATTGAGTCGTGTGTAGTCTTGGCTGGAGTCGTGATGACCTCTAGATGACCGCGGATGACTCGTCGAAATTTCGAAAAGACGGTAGATACGCGAATACTTTACGATGGCGAAGATGGACCAAAATGTACTGGCCAAAGCCCTAACTACGATAGGTCGGGATATTTGTCCAGTAAAAGGCCAGTGGACTGTATAAAAAGCTGGTGTATTTCGCAACTGTACAGATCGACCCGACAATGAAATCGCCCGCGGTTTGTGTGACGTGCGCCCGAGTGGCTCGTAAGACGTCGTAGCGAAGATTGCTGTGTTCGCCGCGGTGAGCGGCGCGCTGCTTTAAGCCCGCATTGTCCCCCCGCGCCTCTTCTGTGACTGTGGAGTTGTGGACTCGGTCTGTGCGGCCCTGTCCTGACCAATCGGATAGAAGTCGTCTTTTGGTACAGCTTTCTAGATTTGCATGATAGATTATCTTATTTTGGAATGTGAAGGTGTCTGATGAAGGATTCCATCTGAGTCCTAGCGTTTTTCTGGTATCAGTGTCCTTGAATTCAAATGGCTGATCAAGCTGATTTGATGATAAGTTCTTGAGAAGTTCATGTTCGTTGCTTGACCATTTGCGTAGGTTCAGGCCTGCGCTCTTTAAAACTTGAATTAATTGCAGCTGTAGCTCTTTTGTCTGTTTTTTAGAATCATGGCCAGTCAGCAGGTCATCAGTGAAGAAGCAGGTCTCTAATGCAGCTGCTGCTAAAGGAAATTCAATAGCATTGTCACGCGCGATCTGTCTTAGCGTCCTCATCCACGACATTAGCGTCCACGGCGCAGCCTTGGTACCGTACGTCACAGTCATCAGTTGATATTCTTGGAGCATCTCTTGTGGTGAATCTCTCCAGATGATAGTTTGCAGGTGCTGGTCAAACTCCCTGATGATAAACTGCCGAAACATTTTTTCGATGTCCGCTGTTACGACATATTTATGTGTCCTCCATTTCAAAATGAGTCCTTGAAGGTCCTGCTGCAGGTTAGGACCGCATTCCATTAAGTCATTTAGACTATGGCCAGACGAAGTTTTTGCAGACGCGTTGAATACAACTCGTAGCGCCGTAGTATTAGAGTCTAGTTTCATAACTCCGTGATGCGGTAGGTAACAAGTCGGCTCTGACGTATTAGTGACGACCGGGCGCATGTGACGTAATGTTTTATATTCATGTATAAAACTTTTGTAGGCATTTGATAACTGTTGATTATTTTGCATTCTTTTTTCCAGTTGAATGAATTGTTTGATAGCCTTTGTTTTAGATGCGCCTAGGCGTTTTTCAAACCCTGGATTCATGGGAAGAGCAACTTCATATCGGCCGTTGTCTAGGCGTCGCGTAGTAGCCTTAAAAAGGTCTTCGCAAAATTGCTCTTGTTCTGTCAGATTGGACTGAGGCTGATTAATATCTTCAACTTCCCAAAATCTTGATATGTCGTGAATTTGATTAATTACTACATTGCAATTAAAAGTTTTGATATTTCCTGATAATATCCAGCCCAGTTTGGTCTGTTGGGCTATTGGTGCTTGTGGTGATCCTTTGATAAGACCATTCATGATTATCTCTGAATAAATACTAGCGTCTAATAATAAGTCAATCGGCCTGGATACATTATACTCAGGATCTGCGAGATTGATGTTCTGTAGATGTGGCCAAAGCCGCTTATTAAATGAGGCGTTAGGTAAATGGTTGATAACACGTGATATTACTAAGGCTTAAGGTTAAAGCTGTAATCGTCATAGATTGATTCACATTCCAACATTACCATTCCTTTACTTTGCTTAGACGATACGCCTATACCCGACACAGAAGCCTGGTATCTTTGTCTTCGGAGTCCCAATAGCTGGGCAGCGTTCTCTGATATAAGGGATATTTGAGACCCCTGATCCAATAACGCTCTGAGTGTGGTATAAGTGTTATCGCTTGTTTTACTTTTAATGATACTGTAGTAAGTAATATTTCTTCATCTTGAGCGGCTACGTGATTCACGCTATGTTGCCTGTCACTGGAGGTCTTGGGTTCATTCATGTTGTTCCCGGTTGGGGTAGAGTGCGAGGCAACAACCACGGGTAATGAACTCGTAGGTGCTGACGTTTGTATTTGCATTATATCTTGATGTATTATTGAATTATGCTCTGCGTTGCAATATTTACAGCGTCGTGTCGAAATACACGGTTTGTCAAAGTGTTTATATAAACAATTACGGCAAATGCTATGTTTCGCAAGCGTTCTAATTTTAGCTTCAGGCGATTGATTAAGAAATCTTTTACATTTGTATAAATCATGTTCTGCATTACATAAAGGACACTTTGGCGTGTATGCAGGAACAGCTTGATAACTATTTTTTTGATATTTAGGTTGGTATGTAGGCTTCACGTATGATCCTTTTGGCGCGAAAAAGGGAGGCTGTTTATTGTGCGATATCTCTCTCTCTCTTTTGCTTATAGGTTCAAGGGCCGTAAACTTTCCCTCCAGAAAAGTCATAAGTTGATCAAAGGACGGCAAATCTCGTGGAGACTGGCGTGATTCCTTGTAGTCTGTGAATGTGTCTGCATCGAGTTTCTTGGCTATTAGGTGTACGAGAAGCGGATCCCACGTCGAGGTGTCCACACCTAAATTGTGAATCGCGTGTATACACTCCATAGTAGTATCGTACAGGCGCTTCAGCTCAAATGATGTCTGTTTGTGTACACTCGGTTGACTCAGAAAGATCTCAATTTGATTGGTGAACAGAGCCTGAGGATTATTATACCGATGAGTGAGTATAATATCCCAAGCAGTTTCGTAATTCTCGGATGATATGTTGAGATGTTGTATGAGGCGTTCCGCTTCACCCTTTAGTTTGCCTTTTAGATGCTGCATCTTTTGAGCTTTACTTAGTCCACTGTTGTTGTGAATGATTTCTCTAAAAAGATCAAAAAGGTTGGCCATTGTGAATACTTTCCCGTAAAGTAGGGGATTTCTACCTTGGGCGTGGATTGTTGCAGATGAGCTGTTGAGTTTAGTTTCCGATTTAGACGCTTTCTGATGTTATCATACTCTTCTTCGTACTTCATAAACTCTTTATCGTACTGTTTATTTTCGCCTTGCAGATAGTTGTCTATAGATAGATGTTGTTCGTCGATAGTACGCCAACGGTATTGTAAATCTTTCAATTGATCTTCTATTTCCCATTTCTCATCGAGCAAATCGACTTGAATACGCCCTAATATACGAGAGAAGGCTCTAAAGTTAGTTCTTTGCTTGGTAAGTAACTCTTCTACGGGACCACATGGAACTGTACCTCGATCCTCACTATGACTTATGGGAACATTAAAGTTTGCCACATGCTTGTCGCTAGTATCATCCTGCTCCATCTTTGATGTTGAAGGGATCGGGTAACTTAATATCTTTTTTCTTTCTGACCTGTAGTACTCTGACATCCTTGAATAAATATCCTCAGTAAAATATTCGTGAGTTTTGTCTTCATAATCAACTAACACTTTGTTGTTTGCTTCAAATTCACCCCAAAGATGATCCAAGGACGTTATCCTTCTTTCAATGTATTCAGAAGTTTTTCTTTCTTTTCCATCTTTGCCAAAGTTCACACAAATCTTCTCGATGATACTGATCAGTTCACTTTGGCGTATAAGAATATCCTTCATGTTGATAATAATGATAATTCACCTGTTTTGATAAATAACTTACAAAGACGACGATGAAGTAGCCCTTGATGGATGGTTATAAAGTTGTATCACTGATGATGTTGTTTTCTTGCGTGTTGTACAAGCTTCATGCAATATATGCGCCTTCTCAATCCAGCTGGTGAGACCCGCTTGTGGGAGGCCAGTGAACCGATTCGTTGTTACACAAAGATACACAACACTTGATAGTAAATATAGTCACTGATAGAGTCTGATTATACCACGAGCCGCGATGGAGCGAACGTAACACGCACTACCGGGGGGCGAGGTAAGCTAGTTCAAAGGTTCGAAGGACCATAAAATGTAGCGTCACGGGAGGCTACACTCAGATGATGTATTGATATGATGATGATGATATATTGACAAGAGCACGGTGATAGGGAATGATTCAAACGACCGTACCGATTGATTGCGTTTATTGAACTAATTAAAAATATAATGAATTGCATAAATACAATTTGTGTCATGTCAGTTGTTTACATAAAACATTAGGTATGCTTTCGTGCGGTAAACCGTACACAATGAAATATATACAAAACATGTTGTTTGCTACAGATAGTCTACATCAATGCTGGGCCCATTTGATTACTACTAACTAAACTTAAATGACTAGGTTCTTATAATTAAACGAAAACGACTTACGTACTAGTCTTCCTCTCGTCCACCCGCGCTGTTCACGGTGGTCCCGGAGACTCGCCGGCCGCCGGCTGCCGTCTGTGGTGCTGGTAGACCACGCTACTGCGCGTCTTCGGGTTGGTGCTGTGGTGGGTGGAAGGCCCTAAGCGTCCCTAAACTTCCCGTTGCCTACTCCTCAGTACTGAACCCAGACAAATACATACCACTTAACACAATATCACTTAGTCCAAGACTTATTAACGGTTCGCACTTCAACGCGAGATACGCCGCATGCGTCTCATAACCAAAGAGGCCAAAATGCCTCGTGTTTGACGATCGCCTTCGAAACTCCAATCAACTAACTGTTTTTAACTAGCCCGCCCTGGTACTAATGTTTTACACTGTTTAATTATTACGGACCCCCGAATCAAAACAATGTGTGGCCCTCACAACAAATTATCAATTTACTTTTACACGGCCTCGCGAATAATGTCTGTTCTATCGTGAGAACCCCAACTCTCTCTTCCGCTGACAGCCGTCTGTCCAATATTTTTAAAACTACAACGGGGGCGCACGAATTGGACGTTTTGTTCGATACACACCCCTGCCCCGATCGGGAGGCTCCGATCGTTAGCTCAATCAATCGGACAAGGAGAGACAGTTGCTGTGGCTCATCGCGGAATCGAACCGCAGTCCCATACTCGCCAACTAACAACTTTACAATGCTGCCCTAGCTACAAGCAGGAGGGCAAGTTATTCTCCTTCAACAACATACTAAATCTAATTAGCCAAATTAAAATATTGCTAAATTATCTTATTCACCAAAGCTTATTTTCTAAAAATTTACAAACATCATTTAGTTACACCCGTGCCCTCGCCATTTTGTGCTATTGTCGGAGCGAATAAGTGAAGGTAGACCCTTACGCGACACGAAACGATCCAACGCGACGACGAAGGCCTCCGTGGACAACGAAGAAACTCCCAAGAGGACGCCTTAGTAGCCATGCACAAAAAAACACAAAATATTTACCCACAACCCGGACGTTGCGAAGGTGGATCGGTTTTACCGAGAAAGGTCCAGCAGAACCCGTTGCGTGCGACCCCCAAGAACGGACGAGACTGAGTGACTCGGTCCGAAGGCAGACCCCCCGTCTGCGGCTGCACGGGTGAAGATGTCCACTGTGACAAAATAAACACCGAAAGAGCAATACACAAATAAAGCTCTTTGAACAAACAATATTCAAAATTACAAATTAGGTTACCTAGTAACACATCCAACAGACGTCAACCGTGACGTACTGGCTATTACTATTGAAAGGCTCATGGGAAGTTTCTCAATTTCCCAAACTTGTGCATAGTTATGGAAAGAGACACAAACACAATGACTCTAGACTATGCGGAGTCGAGACGTCAAACTGTGTACATAATAGAAACAAAAAACAAAATACTTGGCACTGCCAGCAGTGTAGAGCGACCCAGAGCTGTCTGGGTGCCTAGTAGGACCCGTCCTAGTACACCCGAGCCCAAGAGTAGGTCAATTGGGCCAGGTGACAAAGTGTGGGTCTGCCCGATCTAGACCAATGTCTGTGCCGTTATCCCTGCGGGCGATTCGGTAAAAGGCTGTTAACCTACAATGGTAAATTCATTACCGTTACCGAAATTGACATTCTCAACATAGATACATGTACCGAGGAGAGGGTGACTTGTGTTAGCCCCGTCAAACTCCCAGTAAACATGTCTCCAAACAATGTTGCACAAAATTAAAATTTCAAATTTAAGATTTCTTTAAAATCTTTCAAACGCGGCCGCCGTAGTAGTTAGCAAAACCGTCCGTAGTTTTGCTCTCGCAAAGGGGCAGGCTAGCTATGGCCTGCCCGGGTCCCCCATCTCCAAAGAAGGCCCCCGCCCGTGTGATACCGCGGGTGCTACTATAACCGTTTCTCGATCGCGCTGCTTCACGCAAGCGCACACAGAGCGCGGTGCAAAGAGGGGTCCCTCCTTCGTGTCACCGTCGGGCCCACCCGTGTGATACCCAAATCGCACACGGGCCGGCGGCATGGTAACCTGCAGGCGCGGGTTTGCGCGCCTGTGCATGGTTCACCTTCCGGTGTGGGGGCGCGCCTCGCGCATGACTGGGCCTCCAGTCCGCTGGTAGGTGTGTGCTCCGCACTGGAGCACCCCCGCCCGTGTAACGCTGCCACCGCTGTTGTGTGGTCGGTGAAGCCGCTCCCGACCTGTTAACACACAACAATAATAAATGGTGTGGTCCACCAAATGCAATGCGGCGTTGAGGCCTATAGCCAAAGCAAAGGCCGCTGCGCCTTGCCATACGCCGCCTCGTAATTACAGGCAGCCCTCGTCGTTCCTGGCACCGCGTCGTAGTGTGGCCCGTTTGGCCACAGTGTGTACAAGCCGGGTCCATACCGGCTGCTGCAGTCAGCGCCGCCAGCCGCGCTGTAGTGTGTTCTGGCTGCGGCTGTACCGTGGGATTCGCCTGGCGTCCCGTTGAAGCCTGCGCCTCTGATGGCGGCAGGTCAGGCTGGGAGGTCGCTACGACCCCCGTCTCATCGCCGAGGAACTTAAGAAGCTCTTCCAATCCCGGCAGAGTAGCCCCCCCCCCTTCTCTGCCGTTTCCCGCTCAAACCGGGAACGAACGTCCGTTGGCAGCTTGTCCAACACAATGTGTACCAGTAGCAGCGAACACTCGGCTACTGGCAACCCTAATTTTCGTAACGCGGTACACGCAACTGTGACTGGCGTCAACAGCTGCGTCTTTAAGTCTGCCCGATTGGCTACCTTAGGTAGCGACAACAATTGGCGCGCGTGTGCGTCTACCAATGACCCCTCTTCCACAGCGCCACGCAAACTTCCTAACTGATGTGTAGGAAGCCTATCAGGTATCCTGGGCCCTCCTATTGGTTGCGGTGTGGATGGCTGGACATCCCCTATCCGTCGCCTTTTAATGTCGCAGGCCGCCTGGACGACATTATCATTGATCTCCATTATTTGGGCAAAATCATTTTCACATGCCGACCATACCTCTTTGTGGGATGTTGGAGCAGTCTCCGACAAAACCACCATGGCGGTCTCAACCGAAGACACCCGCTGCCTTAACTGCCGGGCTCGCTCGAGGATGTCATAATCGCAGCCCCTCCGAGACAGCAGATCCTGCGTATGCACGAACCAGCGCAGCTGCGTTGTAAAGACTGCCTCCGCCATCGCGTTTTCATCAAAAAAACCAATAACGAGGAATTAGATTCGATGTCCAACAATAGCACAAAGACAGGGCAATGTTCCCTACATTACATACCCTTTTAATTAAGAATCAAACGAACTTACCTTGTGAAGTTTGATTCCAATTATGCGAGGGTCTCAACCGAAGACGATTACTTATTACATGCAGCAGTACATGAGATGGTGCTATCTTCTTCACACTTTTAGATATATCCTAAAAAGAAATATCTTATTTCCGTTCCCTGCACTGGCAACCCCGCGTCACGAGACGTAATTATTTCAGAGAATTTTGTGTTATCCTCCACAATTTTTTATTTTCTTTTTTTTTGGGTTGGGAGGGATGGGTTGCCGTAATCGTCTTCGGTTGAGACCCTCGATAATTGGAATCAAACTTCACAAGGTAAGTTCGTTTGATTCTTAATTATACTTCGGGTCTCAACCGAAGACGATTACTTATTACATGCAGATGTTCAGAGCATTGTAATGTTAACACAATAAAAATAAAAAATTATGTCAATTTAAACTTTACATTTATGTAGGTAGTTTTTTATAGGTGCATAAGCCTCCTTTAAACCTTAAAAGATGAATTTAATGGCTATCGATGCATTGGTCGTTTTCTAAACAATGACTTTAACAATTTCATTTATTTATTTGATTATGTATTATTATTTTGTAGTGTAAATACTGCATTGAAAAATTCATTCTGATTTGTACCTAAACATTTCTCCAACAGTATTAACAAATACATTTAAGTGATTCAGCCCACAACAACTCTGCGAAACACCTCCAGACTAGATCTATGAGCAGTGTGAGCAGCAAATGCCGAGCGACTACGTGACTGTGAGCTCCAAATACAGACAAATATCGGTATCGGCATGTCGTCCACTCGTCCACTGTTTTGGAATCCTCTTTCACGTCACTGTCTACCTCGGACCTAATATCTGGTCCGAGCTGTCTATTGTCTACGATTACTTTTCTTTTTTTTTTTTTCTTTTTTTTTTGCAACAAATGTTTGTGACCGCCTTTTTATGAGGTTGGCACAGCCAGCAACAAATAACTGGGATTCTTACAAATATTGGACAATCTGCGGTTGCTAAAATCGGGGCCTGAAGTCTAAATTAAGTCAGTAATTTCAATCACAATCACATAATTTTGTATTTATATTATTTTTGATTAAACTAATAGACTGCGTTTTTTGAGCAGAAATAATAGAAAATATAGTGTAAGAATCATAAGTGACAAATCAATGATTATGATCTGATTCTAAGGATAGTCCTGGAAATATGGTTTAATTAACATGACATTTGTGTCCCATGTTGATTTGTATTTTTGATTTGGAGCAATAAATCTGAGATAGTGTACACTAAACAAATCTGTGTTAAACACAGTCATTCATGTAAAGTAAATTACTTCCCATAGATGACAGGTATAGTGGACCTATGCGTATTTAAACAACATAGAACCTTCCTCAAACTTTTTGGTTAGAAATGATAACTTTATAACTATCAGCTTTGAAAAGATTTAAGTTATTATTTTTCGAATAAAGCTACCAAGATATTATCAAATACAGTACTGATTTAATGTTACTGATTTTGTTGCAAGAGATGTAAACATATATCTCAAGATGCTCGTAGTAAACCATGACTGAGGGCCTAGTCAATTGGCAAACAAATTAAACGCTACGATAAACCGAATGTATGGGATTGACATAAGCAAAAGTTACCTACGACGTAAAATTTACGCTAAAATAGACTTAATTGACAGTTTGACAAGCCAAGAATCGCTAATCTAGCGATCACTCAAACATTGAAGATAAAAATTCACACAAAATGGCGATTGTTTGATCAGCTGATGAAGGAATAGTTGTGTTGTGTTGAAAGTTTTGTTTGCTCTTTTTAGGGCTATTGTGGACTGCGATAATCAAGTGCTCAGGCGCTAAGGAAGAAATGTTTCCCTACGTTGCTTGGAGCAAATTAACGAAATCGAGTTTGTTGTACTTGTGAATACCTAGTTCTCGGAGTTCTCGTTTACGAACTTTCAAATATCTAACTAAGGTCTGCCGGGAATTGCGTGCTGATATAGTTGTTGCGATGTGAATGACCAAATAAATGTGTGTCATGCAACATTTTCCGCAACGAAGAGCAAGTCGCTGCATAACAATTTGTAGGGGCTCTCAAACCATACAAACATTTGGGCCAAATAAATCCAATTAAGTACCTTTAATCATGACAAGAAAGGTCAAGAATAAGACAACAGTAAGGGACTTTTTGTATAAATATTAAATGTAACCTATCCATAATGTCCATTTATCAATTTATAACTTAGATTGCCTATTTGTTTTACAGGTTCCAATGAAGATTTAATTTGCCAGATAGCTTAGAGTATTAAACCAAGGCTCTAAGTGTAGTAAAGTGTACCTATTGACTATACCTTATAAATCTTATACAGACAAGCATCTTTCTTAATAGGAAAAGATATCAGTCCTTATGTTCAAACGGTAAGTTTTAATAAATAAATTATTACTTACATAATAAAGGTAAGTATTATGCCTATTATTATATTGGGATTTACCAGGAAATGTCAGTTTTGTTAAAATTGCTAGAATAAAGAGTATTGACATAAAGATAAAACTATTTTATGTGGTTTTGCAGATTTGAGACGACGATTCAAAAATCTTAATTGTTACCTCATAATTTGGAGGATGGACTTCCTCAGAATGGTGAACAAACATGGTTATTTGGTAAAAACAATATCAAGCAATTTTGTATAATACATAGGTACTTACCTACTAACTTTTTATCTATGACAATTTTCTATAAGTAAGTATATTGTTCTAATTTCTTAGGAGATTCTGGATACCTTCAAAAAGCATGGTTAATGATAATAACAACAATATTTAATGCTGCATCAGACTCACAAGAAAGGAGGGGTGTGTACCACATGTCATATCCAACAATGAAACTGCATTGAACATGGCTTTGGCATCGTTGAATTTAGTTATTTATATGATTTTTTTTTGTGGAGCTCTAATGTTGACAACGTTTTTATTCTACAAAAAGGAGCAGCCTGTGCCATAAATATATTTATCCATAAAATAGTAATTTGGTTTATTTGATGGGGAAAAATTTATATATAAAGTTAATTTAGTTCTAAGTTTATTGTGCTTTATTTAAAAAGATTTACTTATGTACAAAAAAACAGTACCTTCGTTGACAACATTTTTATTTTAAGAAAAGGAACAGTGTGCCATAAATATATTTAACCCATAAAATAGTGATTTGGTTTATATGATTAGGAAAAATTAAGTATAAAGTTAATTTAGTTCTAAGTTTATTGTACTTTATTAAAAAGATTTACTTAGGTAGGTACTAAAAACAGTACCTTCTTATACACACAATTGGCATTTATTTTTATACACATATAGTTTTAATGTCAATAAGAGAAAGTGAAGCCTCATATTTAATAAACTTTGACTTTGAGAGAGTTAGGTAAGGAAATAAGAATATATTAAGAAATACAACATTAATGTTATTTTTTACTTGATATTTAATTTTACTTGCAGTAGGTACCTATAGAAAATGTTTAAGTACCTACTTATATCAATTTCTACTAGTCATACATTAAGCTATTGAAGTTGTACTTGATTCATTATCAACATACAAAGGTAATTATATGTATAAACTTGCATTATTATTATCCGATTATTGGGTGGCTGGTGGGTTCTATTGTGTTTGTTATAATATTGTTTTTTCTTTAAATAGGTGGCTTAACATAAGGTGGCTTGTTATACATATAATACAAATTAAGTTCCATATCTAGCATACTCTGTAATAGTTTAGTTATTATCAATTTGGCGATTGTGAAGTAATCGATTGTAATTGTTGCTTGAGTTTGTAATGTTACTATCACATTTTTATTTGTGTGAATCTGTAAATGGTTTGCTGTTTCACATTGTCAGTGTTAAACTTTTTATAGAACTGTCGATTCACCTGTGAATATAAAATAAATAAATAAAATTAATTGTTTTTAAATTATTTTTGGTAAATATATACTACCTACTAACTTTTTATGTATGACAATTTTCTATAAGTAAGTATATTGTTCTAATTTCTTAGGAGATTCTGGATACCTTCAAAAAGCATGGTTAATCATAATAACACCAATATTTAATGCTGCATCAGGCTCACAATAAAGAAGGGATGTGTACCACATGTCGTATCGTTGTACTTGATTCATTATCAACATATTAGGGTAATTATATAAAATTAATTGTCAACCAACTGATAATGAATGGCAGTGAAATAAATAATGTAAAATAAATAAATATTTTAACTTGTCGCGTAGAGACCACGATCATGTCATTGTGTCTGTGAAGGCGTATATTTAATAAATGATTTGACTTTTAATTTCAATTATTTTCGGTACCTACCGCTATAAATAAGTAACAATGAAGCAATCCTATATTAAGGCGATGTTGTCTTCATCGTCATCCTATGAACGTCCTGAACGTTCCCACATGAACGACAGCACTAAGGCAGACTGCGCTATAACAAGCTTAAGCCCTGAGCCAATATAACCGCAGTGTGCTTTACGTGCCTCCCGAAGCACGGAGGAGCTCGAGACGCTTTTTATTTGGTTACCCATTCTTTAGCTCGGTAATGTGAAAGTTGCGTAACTAACTGGCAAGATCACAAACCGGTGTGGCGCGGGCGGGGACTTTTTGCATTAGTTGAACCTCTAGCATTACCTTTCAAGTAACATTAAGTACATTGCTTCGCTAGTTTGCATATTTTAAAATTAGTTTTAATTTAACTAGCAAAACCATGTACTTGGAATGTTTTTTATTTTATTTTATTTAGGACAATAATCAATTAGAAAAGTAATGTGATAGGTGTTGTAGTTAGACAACTAAACCCGAAAGCCTTAGCCGCTTCGCCATAGAGTTACTTTAGGCGATGTACTCATACAAGATACAAACGTTCTAATCACTACCTAGTGGGTACTCGCATCTAAGATCAAACTGTTTAAATGTTCGCGCGGTTTGTAACATTTAGTGTTATCACTTAATTCATTACAAACGGACGTCAAGTTGTTAATATTTGAGAAATTCTTGGCAGCAAGCGTTTGCTTGTGGTCTTCAGTCTTAATTTATTTATATTATAAGCTGAAAAATGGGTTTGGTCTCATATCAATATCATATTATGGTAGGTAAGTCACTCGTCAATCTCGTCATCATTATAAGTACTTATTTACAAACGTGCTTGCCTGGCGAACTTCCGGCGAAAAAAGCGATTGATTCATTTTTCAAATTGTCTCAAGGAGTCTACCCGAATTTCTTAGTAAAGTGACATTCAATTCACTAAAACTCAAAAGGATCGGTGTGGTTACTACCTATTTATTAATCTTACATAAGCGTTACATTATCATCAAACAAAAAAATACTAAGACATGCCTGTATGTTCTATATCCCTTAGCTTATCGATATCGATGTAGCCTAGCAAATTTGATGAGCGATTTTGACGCTGTCACCGGTCGAGCGTTTGCCAGTTGACTAGGCCCTCAGAGGGCCTAGTCAATTGGCAAACGAATTAAACGCTACGAAATCTTCGCTACGATAAACCGAATGTATGGGATTGACATAAGCAAAAGTTACCTACGACGTAAAATTTACGCTAAAATAGACCTAATTGACAGTTTGACAAGCCAAGAATCGCTAATCTAGCGATCACTCAAACATTGAAGATAAAAATTCACACAAAATGGCGAGTGTTTGATCAGCTGATGAAGGAATAGTTGTGTTGTGTTAAAAGTTTTGTTTAAAATGCTCTTTTTAGGGCTATTGTGGACTGCGATAATCAAGTGCTCAGGCGCTAAGGAAGAAATGTTTCCCTACGTTACTTGGAGCAAATTAACGAAATCGAGTTTGTTGTACTTGTGAATAGTTCTCGGAGTTCTCGTTTACGAACTTTCAAATATCTAACTAAGGTCTGCCGGGAATTGCGTGCTGATATACCTAGTTGTTGCGATGTGAGTGACCAAATAAATGTGTGTCATGCAACATTTTCCGCAACGAAGAGCAAGTCGCTGCATAACAATTTGTAGGGGCTCTCAAACCATACAAACATTTGGGCCAAATAAATCCACCTAAGTACCTTTAATCATGACAAGAAAGGTCAAGGATAAGACAACAGTAAGGGACTTTTTGTATAAATATTAAATGTAACCTATCCATAATGTCCATTTATCAATTTATAACTTAGATTGCCTATTTGTTTTACAGGTTCCAATGAAGATTTAATTTGCCAGGTAGCTTAGAGTATTAAACCAAGGCTCTAAGTGTAGTAAGGTGTAACATATTGACTATACCCTATAAATCTTATACAGACAAGCATCTTTCTTAATAGGAAAAGATATCAGTCCTTACGTTCAAACGGTAAGTTTTAATAAATAAATTATTACTTACATAATAAAGGTAAGTATTATGCCTATTATTATATTGGGATTTACCAGGAAATTTCAGTTTTGTTAAAATTGCTAGAATAAAGAGTATTGACATAAAGATAAAACTATTTTATGTGGTTTTGCAGATTTGAGACGACGATTCAAAAATCTTAAATGTTACCTCATAATTTGGAGGATGGACTTCCTCAGAATGGTGAACAAACATGGTTATTTGGTAAAAAACAATATCAAGCAATTTTGTATAATACATAGGTACTCTACACTACACTACTGGTAATCTATGACAATTTTCTATAAGTAAGTATATTGTTCTAATTTCTTAGGAGATTCTGGATACCTTCAAAAAGCATGGTTAATGATAATAATTAATGCTGCATCAGACTCACAAGAAAGGAGGGGTGTGTACCACATGTCATATCCAACAATGAAACTGCATTGAACATGGCTTTGGCATTGTTGAATTTAGTTATTTAAGTATATGATTTTTTTTTTGTGGAGCTCTAATGTTGACAACGTTTTTATTCTACAAAAAGGAGCAGTCTGTGCCATATGGTTTATTTGATGAGGAAAAATTAAGTATAAAGTTAATTTAGTTCTAAGTTTATTGTGCTTTATTTAAAAAGATTTACTTATGTACAAAAAAACAGTACCTTCGTTGACAACATTTTTATTTTAAGAAAAGGAACACTGTGCCATAAATATATTTAACCCATAAAATAGTGATTTTGTTTATATGATGGGGAAAAATTAAGTATAAAGTTAATTTAGTTCTAAGTTTATTGTACTTTATTAAAAAGATTTACTTAGGTAGGTACTAAAAAACAGTACCTTCTTATACACACAATTGGCATTTATTTTTATACACATATAGTTTTAATATCAATAAGAGAAAGTGAAGCCTCATATATAATAAACTTTGACTTTGAGAGAGTTAGGTAAGGAAATAAGAATATATTAAGAAATACAACATTAATGTTATTTTTTACTTGATATTTAATTTTACTTGCAGTAGGTACCTATAGAAAAAGTTTAAGTACCTACTTATATCAATTTCTACTAGTCATAACATTAAGCTATTGAATTTGTACTTGATTCATTATCAACATACAAAGGTAATTATATGTATAAACTTGCATTATTATTATCCGATTATTAAATCTGGTGGGTTCTATTGTGTTTGTTATAATATTGTTTTTTCTTTAAATAGGTGGCTTAACATAAGGTGGCTTGTTATACATATAATACAAATTAAGTTCCATATCTAGCATACTCTGTAATAGTTTAGTTATTATCAATTTGGCGATTGTGAAGTAATCGATTGTAATTGTTGCTTGAGTTTGTAATGTTACTATGACATTTTTATTTGTGTGAATCTGTAAATGGTTTGCTGTTTCACATTTTCAGTGTTATACTTTTTATAGAACTGTCGATTCACCTGTGAATATAAAATAAATAAATAAAATTAATTGTTTTTAAATTATTTTTGGTAAATATATACTACCTACTAACTTTTTATGTATGACAATTTTCTATAAGTAAGTATATTGTTCCAATTTCTTAGGAGATTCTGGATACCTTCAAAAAGCATGGTTAATCATAATAACACCAATATTTAATGCTGCATCAGGCTCACAATAAAGAAGGGATGTGTACCACATGTCGTATCCAACAATGAAACTGCATTAAACATGGCTTAAAGTTGTACTTGATTCATTATCAACATACTAGGGTAATTATATAAAATTAATTGTTTTAAAATTATTTTTGGTAAACATATAAATAATCCTATGTTTTATTTCGAAACATTATCAACCAACTCATAATGAATGGCAGTGAAATAAATAATGTAAAATAAATAAATATTTTAACTTGTCGCGTAGAGACCACGATCATGTCATTGTGTCTGTGAAGGCGTATATTTAATAAATGATTTGACTTTTAATTTCAATTATTTTCGGTACCTACCGCTATAAATAAGTAACAATGAAGCAATCCTATATTAAGGCGATGTTGTCTTCATCGTCATCCTATGAACGTCCTGAACGTTCCCACATGAACGACAGCACTAAGGCAGACTGGGCTATAACAGGCTTAAGCCCTGAGCCAATACAATCGCAGTGTGCTTTACGTGCCTTCCGAAGCACGGAGGAGCTCGAGACGCTTTTTATTTGGTTACCCATCCTTTAGCTCGGTAATGTGAAAGTTGCGTAACTAACTGGCAAGATCACAAACCGGTGCGGCGCGGGCGGGGAGTTTTTGCATTAGTTGAACCTCTAGCATTACCTTTCAAGTAACAGTAAGTACATTGCTTCGCTAGTTTGCATATTTTAAAATTAGTTTTAATTTAACTAGCAAAACCATGTACTTGGAATGTTTTTTATTTTATTTTATTTAGGACAATAATCAATTAGAAAAGTAATGTGATAGTTGTCGTAGTTAGACAACTAAACCCGAAAGCCTTAGCCGCTACGCCATAGAGTTACTTTAGGCGATGTACTCATACAAGATGCAAACGTTTTAATCACTACCTAGTGGGTACTCGCATCTAAGATCAAACTGTTTAAATGTTCGCGCGGTATGTAACATTTAGTGTTATCACTTATTTCATTACAGACGGACGTCAAGTTGTTAATATTTGAGAAATTCTTGGCAGCAAGCGTTTGCTTGTGGTCTTCGGTCTTAATTTATTTATATTATAAGCTGAAAAATGGGTTTGGTCTCATATCAATATCATATTATGGTAGGTAAGTCACTCGTCATCATTATGAGTACTTATTTACAAACGTGCTTGCCTGGCGAACTTCCGGCGAAAAAAGCGATTGATTCATTTTTCAAATTGTCTCAAGGAGTCTACCCGAATTTCTTAGTAAAGTGACATTCAATTCACTAAAACTCAAAAGGATCGGTGTGGTTACTACCTATTTATTAATCTTACATAAGCGTTACATTATCATCAAACAAAAAAATACTAAGACAAGCCTGTATGTTCTATATCCCTTAGCTTATCGATATCGATGTAGCTAGCGAATTTGATGAGCGATTTTGACGCTGTCACCGGTCGAGCGTTTGCCAGTTGACTAGGCCCTCAGGTCAGCGATTCACTAATAATTTGGCGCCACCTGGATAAGGCAATCTAGAAGTGGATGGCTCGCCTTGAAAGGAAATAAGGTATAACAAATTTTATTTAGGGCCGAAGAACATTTTTTCTTGGACAACAAGTTTGGGCCACATTGTATACTAAGGATGTAAATTCTAATACACAACAATACCTTTATTCAATTTATATTAAAAGTAAGTGGTTTTTTTTTTTTTAATAGCTTGGTCAGGATTTCGTGATGCATTCTGCGTTTGTAAGGGTTTGTAAGGTCAAATTATGGCTTTGCCAATGAACTAATAATATATGAAAATGCATGGTAGGAGAGTTACCTACTCCGTATCTAAGTATATCCGTATAATGTGTTCACAAGACTGGATGTAGGATGCGAATACAAAAAAGTTTCTGAATCAATTAAGAACTTCTTTTATTCAAACAACTTGGTGTAGGTAGATAATTCAAACCGCAACGGCCGCTGTGCATGCCGTAGTCAATATTCCTGAATTCATCTAAATCCCTTAATATAGGTACATTTGAGTATAAAAACAAATTCTGTTGCTCGGGTTTTTAATAATGCTTTTGTAAGTGTTTGTGACAAACCCTATGACTCCAAAAAGGTGCTTGTACTCATAGTTTTATTATTCAATACACACTCGTCATAGTTTTAGCTTATTTTTCGTGCGTAGGTACAAAACATAAACTAAACAATTATTGTAGAAAATTCAAATGTTATGCGCAATTGTTCTAGAACCGTTTCCAGTAATTTCGCAAACACAAATAGGCCGAACAGAAGAACATTAATTTCAACCTCAAGCTAAACCTTAACTTTTTCCGATCAGCTTTAATTGCAGTAAATACTTAATTAAAAATAAGCATCTTGAATATCAATTGTTGACAATAGTAGTGGTGATTTAATAATTTAAGGGCAGTTCGATACTTTTAAATATAATTATTTTGAAGCTGCTTTAAATTTTAAGTGAATCTGTGAGATCCTTTACATTTTTTTTTTGTAAACTTTTCCTGACCTTTATAAACACAACAAAAGAGAATCAGACGAATCATTTAAGCCGTTTTCGTGCGCATAGCAATACATTTGGCGATTCATTTTCATCTACATAGATTGAAATAGTAAGTAACAGACATTGTTTTGGGGTATAGTTGTTTTGTATAGGTTTGCAAATCCAATGTAAAACATTACGATCCCTAGTGAGCTCACACTTTCTGTCATTCAGTCATAAAAATAGGTCAAGCGACTGCGGGAGCTCTGACTCCAACGTCTCCCTGTCAGATATCCGGCGGAACCTCGGCAGTCCCT
This sequence comes from Scoparia ambigualis, assembly GCA_963921215.1. Taxonomy (NCBI): domain Eukaryota; kingdom Metazoa; phylum Arthropoda; class Insecta; order Lepidoptera; family Crambidae; genus Scoparia; species Scoparia ambigualis. Next base: position 44,744,780 of record OY992503.1, on the reverse strand, counting down.
CGGCGGTGTGAATGGTGCTGGTAGGGTTGATCGTAGTTCGATAGCTGATGATACTACTACGCGCAGTGGCGCCCCCCCGAGAGTTTAAAGAACCTCGAAGTTGATCACAACTTCAGCCCGGGCATCAGCCCGGGACCCTGTACAGAGCGTTGGATTTTTGTTTTCTTTCCGAATCAAACTTGGTTATGGCATTAAGGGTATCAATATTATTATGCTCAGAAAGTGAAGTTTTAAAACTTTTATTGATATTTACCTCCAACAGAGCTTATTATTATTATTATTCTTATTTCGATTTCCTAATTTAGTTTTGGAGCTTCGAGGCTTATGTACATAATTACCATTTTTTTTAAATTATTATTATTATTATTTTTTTTTTCCATTTATTTAAGTAGGTAAGTACTTTTTTTTTTTATTAATATAATGAGTAACCCTTTATTTTTTATGAGGTTCTTCTCTGAGAAATTGTAGAATCTATGGGTGTCCAATGAAAGCAGGCTATCGTCGAACTGACCGTCATATACGGGGACAGATCGAAGATCTTAGTGGCGCAGCTGGCACGGGCACAGGCACTAGCGCTGCAAGCAGCGCGAATGGCCAAGCTTCGTTTCTGCCGCTACTGGTTGAGTCATTGTAAACATCAGTGACATAGTTTAAGATGCCTTCACCAAATAATTATTGATAAGTAAACCCGAAGATAACGAAACGTTGAAAACATGTCCACCTCAGGTGGGAATCGAACCCACGTCCTCAACAATGTTGAGACTCTGCTTTGTTCCACAGAGGTCGTGGAAACGTGAAACTGTTAGGGTGAAATAGGTATGGCCTCTCACGGTTTATGTGAAGTAGAAAATCCTCAACACTGTTCAAGTGGAGTTAGAAACCATGAAACGGCTAGCGTAGAGTAAAATAAAGCCTCAACACTGTTAAAATGTACTAAGTACATATTCCCAAAACGGCTTGCGTGAAATAAAATATAGCCTCACTCAACCCTGGTAGAGTGGAGTGAGTTTCTTCGACACGGCTTGTGTAGCCGCTATGTAGCGGAGTAAGTCTTATTATTATTCTAATACAATTAATAAGTATATATAATGCTGAGGTCTGACCTAAAAACCGTTCGGCGACTTCTTTGCTTCCAATCCAGAGGGGCTCCTTGGACTTTTCTTTCTTGATGTATCCACCAATTGACAACAACAATATAGCCTCAACACTGTTAAAGTGGAGTGAGTATCTTCGACACGGCTTGCTTGGAGTAAGATATAGCCTCAACACTGTTAAAGTGAAGTAAGTATCCTCAAAACGGCTTGCGTGGGGCCTCAACACTGTTAAAGTGGAGTAGGTATCCTTGACACGGCTTGCGTGGAGCCTCGACACTGTTGAAGTGGAGTAAGTATCCTCGACACGGTTTGCGTGGAGCCTCAACACTGTTAATGTGAAGTAAGTATCCTCGACACGGCTTGCGTGCAGCCTCAACACTGTTAAAGTGGAGTAAGTATCCTCGACACGGCTAGCGTGGAGCCTCAACACTGTTAAAGTGGAGTAAGTATCCTCGACACGGCATGCGTGGAGCCTCAACTCTGTTAAAGTGGAGAAAGTTACCTTGCCACGACTTGCGTGGAGTAAAATAGAACCTCAGCACTGTTTAATTGGTGTAAGTAACCTCGATACGGCTTGTATGGAGTAAAATCAAGGACAATCATCAAAGCATCAACACAGTTGAGCAGTTATATCTCCCCGACACATCATACGTTTAGTAAGTTAAACACTGTAACAGTGGTGTCTAAGTGAATGTTTAGTATTTAAAGAATTACTTGTTGTAAATGGCTTTTAATTTTGTTACAATCACTATTATAGAACCCAAGAAAAACCAATAAAAATGAGGGTAGATAATTTTAATGATAAATGATCTTAGTTCCTTACAACTATGATACATTCCTTAATAGTTAATTTTCCAGGTAAATTAGCGTTATGTTCCAATACCTGCGTGTCGTAATATCGTTGATACGACATTTATCACTATTCACCGACACCGATGATGATAAACGTTCCTTTGTTCTCACTAGTTCGATTCAGTAGTTCGATCGTCGAACTAGTGAGAATTTTTTTTCTCATTTGTTCGACCGTCGAACTAGTGAGAATGTTTGTTCTCACTAGTTCGATCCGTTAACTTATTATTTTTCTGTTGTCTAAAAAAAAAAATAACCCTCGAAATTCAAGACAATCGCTACGCTGCGCTTCGCGATTGTCTTAAATTTCTAACCTATCACGTGACCTACAGGAGTAGGGCAGACCAATATCTATTATATCGGTACTTAATGTTCTTGCTTCTCGATTAATAATAATAATAAGTTAACGGATCGAACTAGTGAGAACAAACATTCTCACTAGTTCGACGGTCGAACAAATGAGAAAAAAAATTCTCACTAGTTCGACGATCGAACTACTGAATCGAACTAGTGAGAACAAGCCTAAACGGTTACGTTTTTTGAATTAATAATGATTTCTTTACTTTACGAAGAATACCATAATGATCACTGTCTCTCAACTTCAAACATTAACATTTTTCCATCTTATTAAATACAAATTTAATTTCGTTACGAAAAGTACGTGTGATTCCGATAACACAAAAATACGTAATGACGTCTCGTGATGCGGGGTTGCCAGTGCAGGGAACGGAAATAAGATATTTCTTTTTAGGATATATCTAAAAGTGTGAAGAAGATAGCACCATCTCATGTACTGCTGCATGTAATAAGTAATCATCTTCGGTTGAGACCCGAAGTATAATTACAATGTAGCAACAACCAAAATTAATAAGTACAAAAAAAACTTATACGGGTTGGCAACGAGAAGCGCACTAACAAATAGAATGTACAAGTATTACTCTTACATAAACCGTTATGCATAAATCAACCAATTTAAACCAATGTAATAATCAAATTAAATTTAAAATTGGTTATCAAAAATGAAGGCACCAACAAAACAAAATGTGCCATTATTATTGTATAAACCGTTATATAATAATACAACCAAATTTCAATCAATGTCATACATCTAAAATGGGTTTTCATAAATGAATGTGCCAACAAACAAAAGGTGTTCAACCAATTTCACATATGCCGCTGTGTAGAACAAACAATTATCAAACAAATGTTACAAATGAATGGAACTCAAATTAGTTTCCCAAGAAAACTACAATAAACAAAATGTTATTTAATACAATACATACATAGGCCAAATTTACTATGTAAACAAACAACTTATAATGTAACATAACTGCAATATTGTGAATCAAATGCCTACAATATTCAAATATGTTTTCAAACATTAAAACAATAGACCAAATAAAAATACCACAATTTTCAATGCTTTAACTTTAAATTCCAAATTAAGTTTTTAAGCAATCAAGGAACAAACAAAATGTTTAATTATTTGCAAACCGCTAGAATCTTAACATTCCGTTTGCAAACCAAATGCAAAATTAACAACAAAAATATTTATTTGTTGTCACAAATCGACACTACCCCAGCGAGACTAATTTTAAATTACAATGGGCGATTTTCTGACAGCCCAAATTAAAAAGTAAAAATTAGTTCAAAAACACTCGATAGATGTCGTTTTATGAAAGCTGGGCTACTTATGGGCTGTAATAAATTCTACACTTTTACTTGTCTACCAAAAGAATAAAAAAAATAGTATTTACTTACCTATTTATATTCAGGCCATCCAGAACCTATTTCTATTTTGGAATAGAATAAATATTACGCAGCCATACACGTGCTCTTCATGAACCCGCCTTTTACTAAGCGCCATACTAATCTATGCTAAGCGCCATCTATGAAGTCATTTACGAACCAATTTCTTTTTTTTTTTTGATGTCGGAAAATCGCCCATTAAAATTAAACAACCAAGCAACAATGTAAGTAAGTACTGCAGCAAACAGTTAAAGCAAGTACATTAAAGTTGTCTGACAATTACACCGCCCCGGTGAGTAGATAGTACTCAAATAAATTCAAAGCAAGTATATATCATATCATATTGTGGCGTGCCTGCCACATGTTAATAATGTAATTTTTAATTTTATAAATAATATTATTTAATTCTGTATAAAACCAATGTTAATAATGTGTTACCATTTATGTGTATTTCATATATATGTATTAATGTAACCTATAGAATGTATATATTATAGTCAAATTGAAAACTGCAGGGAAAAATAATGTATTTAATTTAATTTACGCACAAGCAGATTTTATTATATATAGTGAACGCGCGCGGCAAGCTGCGCCGGCGCTATTGTGTTACGACCGGTCTTCTTGCCCCTCGCGCCTCACATTCCTTATACCCCGCGGCCGCCCGGCCCGGACGGCGCAGCGGCGCGCGGCACGGGCCGCGCAGCCAGTCGAGTAATCGCCGCCGCTCTGATATCTACCTACTGCTTTTGGCTATAGAACTCGTCATATGTGCTTTAGCAAAGCTTTCTGCTTGTAACTTTCCTGTCGATCTTCTTCTTACTCCTTCTATTGTTATTGTATTTGTGTAGTGTATGTGTACCTTTTCGTGTGCGTGGAATAAACTCTTCTGTGCCGCAAAACAAGCCGTATTTATTTGCACGTACGTACTACCATTGCTTTACTGGTGACCCACTCCGAACACCTGGAGGATAGACAAAAACGCAGCAAACGAAGCAGGAAAGAGTGGCGCGGCCACCAACACAACTGCCGAGTCATTTCGGGTCGGCGTGAGGGTACCACCTTTTTACCCCGAAAAGCCGTCATTGTGGTTCTCACAGTTGGAGGCACAATTTGCGCTGTCGAACATTACAGCTGACACCACGAAGTTCTATCACACTATAAGCATTTGGAGCCACAATATGCCAGCGAAGTCGAAGACATAATTTGCTTCCCACCCGCAAATAATAAATACGACAAATTAAAAACGGAGCTGACGAAGCGGCTATCTGCTTCGCGGGAGAGAAAGGTCAAACAGCTGCTGATGCACGAAGAGTTGGGGGACAGGAAGCCATCGCAGTTTTACCGCCACCTGCTGAACCTGGCCGGACCTGGGGTGCCTGAAGAATTTTTGCGAACCATCTGGACGAGTCGTTTGCCCAACAGCACGCAAACTATCATAGCGTCGCAGCCCAAGGCTACTCTTGAGGAGCTAGCCGATTTAGCGGACCGCATACAAGACGTCGTCGGGCCCCAGGTAGCTTCGACATCCGCCGTCGCCGCCGTGTCGCACCAGAGCGACCAACCCAGCGATCCAGTATCAGCTAGGTCAGATCGCAGCACTGACGAGGCAAGTGGCAGCTCTTACGACCCAAGTTGATAGGCTATCGCGTTCCCGTGGCCACTCATCCGACCACTACCGCCGCCGTAACCGTTCAAGTTCGAAGCGTTCACATTCCAATTATAGAAAGCACCCCCTCTGTTGGTACCATTCGAAATTTGGAGAAAAGGCAACAAAATGTATAACGCCCTGCGATTTCAAAACGGCAGGAAACGTGCGGGGCAATCGGTAATGGCGGCCAACGATTGTCCGAGCTTCGGTCGCTTGTTCGTAACGGATCAACGTTCAAAAGTGCAATTTCTGGTTGACACCGGTAGTGATTTGTGCGTTTTCCCACGATCATTAGTGCGCGGACAGCGACAAAAAACAAGGTTCGAATTGTGTGCGGCAAACGGAACTATAATTAATACGTGCGGTTATACACACCTTATGCTAAACTTAGGCTTGCGCCGCGACTTCGCTTGGCAATTTATTGTTGCCGACGTTACTAGGGCGATAATAGGAGTGGATTTTTTAACACATTTTAATTTAATTGTCGATTGCAGGAACCAACGTCTGATCGATAACGATACTACGCTTACCACCCCGGCTTTGTCTGCCCGTTCATCAGAGGTAATTTCTTCAGTTAAGGTGATTTTTGGTGAGTCAAACTATCATAACATACTACGCGAATACCCTGACATTACTCGCCCATCAGGCATACAGCGCACACCCGCACACAATACAGTACATCACATTAGGACAACACCCGGCCCACCTATTTCGTCTACCACGCGCCGTCTTCCCCCCGATAAATTAAAAATCGCCAAGGAGGAGTTTGAAGCTATGCTCCGAAACGGTATAGCCAGACCCTCAGAGTCAGCCTGGTCTTCACCACTTCATTTAGCTCCTAAAAAGGATAATGGTTGGCGACCTTGCGGGGATTATCGGAAACTTAACGCTAGAACGGTGCCTGATAGATACCCTATCCGGCACATACATGATTTCTCTCACTCTCTTGCAGGGTGCAAAGTGTTTAGCGTGATCGATTTAGTTAAGGCTTACAATCAAATTGCTGTTAACCCAGCCGATATTTCGAAAACCGCGATCACAACACCGTTTGGGCTTTACGAATTTCCGTACATGACGTTCGGACTTCGTAATGCCGGTCAAACCTTTCAAAGATTTGTCGACACAATGCTCCGGGGGCTAGATTTCGTGTACTCGTACTTGGACGATTTCTTGGTCTTTTCAAGGGACGTTAGAACCCATGAAGACCACCTACGCCAGCTGTTTGCTAGACTCCAACAGTATGGCATAGTCATCAACGCGGCAAAATGCGTCTTTGGGGCCTCCGAGGTAACTTTTCTCGGCTACCGAATCTCTGGCGAAGGTACCACACCTCTCCCGAGCAAGGTTGATGCCATTCGTGGCTTCCCTGCGCCGAGGACTGTCCGCGAACTACGCAGGTTCCTCAGGATGATTAACTTTTATAGGCGTTTTGTACCCGGTGCAGCTAAATACCAAGCCCCACTAAATAGCCTTCTGGAGGGTTCAGTTAAGGGCTCACACCCTATACATTTCACACAGGAACAGGAGACAGCATTCAACGCCTGCAAGGATAGCCTATGTCAGGCCACTATGCTGGCACACCCCAGCTGTGATGCTACACTTGCGTTGGTAACAGACGCATCGGATTTCGCAATAGGTGCAGCTTTGCAGCAGTGCCGAGACGGAGAACCATGGCAACCATTGGCATTTTTCTCACGTAAGCTCAGTCCAGCTCAACAAAAACATACACCGTACGACAGGGAGCTTCTGGCTATATACGAAGCTATAAAGCACTTCCGTCATATGGTCGAGGCTCAGACTTTTGTCGTTTATACCAACCACAAACCTCTCTGCTTTGCATTTCAGCCTCGGAAAGATCATTGTTCGCCCAGGCAATTCCGGCACCTAGACTTCATCTCGCAGTTCACAACAGACATTAGGCATATATCTGGTAAGGATAACATTGTGGCTGACAGCTTATCTCGTATCGAAGAGATAACCCAGCCAGTGAACCTTACTCAGCTAGCACTGTCCCAACAAAACGACCGTGAACTGCGGGAGCTGTTGGAGAATAATAAAACGTCTCTAAAGCTTACGAAGGTTCAGCCACCTAGTTCCAACATTGAACTGTACTGTCACATGAACGGTGATAACCCTCGGCCATTTGTCACGAGGGACCTCTGCCGCCAGGTTTTCGACAGCTTGCACTGTTTGAGCCACTCCGGTGCTAATGCTTCGGCCAAGTTGGTCGCCGATCGCTACGTGTGGCCAGGAGTAAAAATTGACTGCAGGAAGTGGGCACGTTCGTGCTTGCCATGCCAACAGGCTAAGGTTACTCGCCATGTGTCTTCTCCTCTCGGACATTTTAAACTCCCCAAAGCTCGTTTTTCCCAGGTACACATTGACCTGATCGGCCCGATGCGGCTATCGCAAGGGTATCGTTCTTGCCTCACCGCCGTCGATAGGTTCAGACGTTGGCCTGAGGTGATACCACTACCAGATATAACCGCGGAGACGGTCGCGAAAGCCCTGGTTAGTGGCTGGATTTCCAGATTTGGCTGCCCAACTGTTATCGTGACAGACCGAGGAAAGCAGTTCGAATCGACACTTTTCAAACATCTGTCCGAAATGATAGGCTTTGACCACAGGCGCACGACCGCCTACCACCCGCAATGTAACGGGCTTGTGGAAAGGTTCCACCGACAGCTCAAGGCGGCCATCGTCTGCCACGCTAAAGAAAATTGGACCGAATCCCTACCAATAGTTTTGCTGGGCATCCGCGCGGCTTACAAAGAAGACCTGCGGGCAACACCAGCCGAGTTACTTTACGGCGAAACCCTTAGGTTGCCAGGGGAAATTTTCCACCCTGACGTCGATGATACCACAGATGCAGCTAGCTATTTGGCCCGCCTGCGGTACTTCGCTAAAAAGTTACAACCTTCCCCGCCCTCACGACACATCGGCCCTCAACGTATTTTCGTCTACAAAGATTTGAAAAGTTGTGATCGCGTTTTTCTTCGTGACGATAGCATTAAAGGTTCGTTGAAGCCCGCTTACACAGGTCCTTATGAAGTTTTAGAGAGAGGAGACAAAGTTTTCAAACTCCTCATCAACAGTAATCCAGTCACAGTATCGGTAGACAGAATAAAACCGGCCTACATACTGCATGACTCAAATAACACTCGCACTCACACAAATACTGAAGTATTTGTGTGAGTGCGAGTGTTATTTGAATCACACACACACAATAATACGACCACCACTAAGTCACCTCAAGCTGAAGAAAGTGACAGTAACAAAGTTACTCGATCTGGTCGTACAGTCCGCTTTCCTGACTATTATCGCCCGTAGTGACGGTCTCTGGAAGAGGGTGATGTGGCGTGCCTGCCACATGTTAATAATGTAATTTTTAATTTTATAAATAATATTATTTAATTCTGTATAAAACCAATGTTAATAGTGTGTTACCATTTATGTGTATTTCATATATTGTATTATAGTAACCTATAGAATGTATGTATTATAGTCAAATTGAAAACTGCAGGGAAAAATAATGTATTTAATTTAATTTACGCACAAGCAGATTTTATTATATATAGTGAACACGCGCGGCAAGCTGCGCCGGCGCTATTGTGTTACGACCGGTCTACTTGCCCCTCGCGCCTCACATTCCTTATACCCCGCGGCCGCCCGGCCCGGACGGCGGGCGCAGCGGCGCGCGGTACGGGCCGCGCAGCCAGTCGAGTAATCGCCGCCGCTCTGATATCTACCTACTGCTTTTGGCTATAGAACTCGTCATATGTGCTTTAGCAAAGCTTTCTGCTTGTAACTTTCCTGTCGATCTTCTTCTTACTCCTTCTATTGTTATTGTATTTGTGTAGTGTATGTGTACCTTTTCGTGTGCGTGGAATAAACTCTTCTGTGCCGCAAAACAAGCCGTATTTATTTGCACGTACGTACTACCATTGCTTTAATATCATAATTATTTATTTTTCATATAAAATCACACATATAAACAGAACAGATATATTCTTATAGATAAAACATATTAAATTTTAGCCCGAACTAGGAAAATCCTGTATATCAGGCGACCATAATGCTAGTAAGTACTTATATTGAAAGAAAAAAATAAATTTAAATAAATAAAAACACAATTCATCACTTAAAATTAAATCCACATAGTATGTGTCTAATTAAAGTTTTAACAATTTAAATGGTTTTACAAAAGCTTTATAAACTATAATAGTACCTAATTCTAGCCCAATTTATATAAAATAATTATAAATTAGAAACCTATTTTAATACCACAAGTAACTTCTCTGTATCTTCATAGGACATGGGTTGCAAAATATTTTTCACTTTGTTCTTACAGTTGGTATAAGTGAGAGGAAATATGTCACCGATTTTATTTAATCGGTTGTAGAGAAAAGGACCTAGGAAAAAATAGAACCTTTCTGTAAAAGAATATTTGATGCGTACTTTTGAGTACATACGATATCTTTCCGTCTTTTCATTGTTAATTCAGTGCTAAATGGAAGGGCTACGTGCTGTTTTAAAACTATGTGCATTATAAATAATTGTCGAACTGTCAATAAGTTGCAGGACTTATATAAGAGGTTAGTAGGAAAGAGATAGGGACGGCAAGTCGACACCTTGAGGATCACTCGCTGAGCTCTTACTGTTGTTAGTAATAAGGTTTTATTTACACCACCCCAAGTAGTTATGCAGTAGGTTAATATTGATTCACAAAGAGCAAAATAAACTTGTCTTATTATAGCTGAATCTGCAATATGTCGTATCTTTTTGAATACAAATATTAACTTACGCAACCTGTTATTTAAAGCAATAATATGTGGTTTGAAAGAAAGTTTTTCATCTATTAAAATGCCCAGATATTTTATAGTTTCCGTTTGCTTAATTTCAGGACACTCACAAGGGTTTTGTATTGGCCCTTTACAATAATGAGCACGAAGTGTTGAAACCGACATTGACACCGATTTTTTACTTATACAGAACTTAATATATTTAGTTTTTTCGGCATTTAGTGTTAGTATATTTTTATGAAGCCAGTTATTTACAACATTGAAACCGCTTTGCGCATACATATAAACATCCTCCTCCGAGTCAGCCGCAAAAACAAGGGCGGTGTCATCAGCGTAGGATATGATTTTTCCATGATCTAGCTGGATATTACACAGGTCATTAATGTAAATTGAGAACAGGGTGGGTCCTAAAATACTTCCTTGAGGAATTCCAAAGGATGTGTTATCCTGCTCATCACTAAGGACACTGTCAATTCTCACACATTGCGTTCGTTCTTTTAAATAACTCGTAAAAAGGTCTAACTGGGTGCCTCTTACACCTATAGCTTCAAGCTTGCGTAAAAGGATAGGAATGGAAACTGCATCGAATGCTTTCGCGAGATCGAGGAAGATACCAACAGTATGCTTACACTTATATTAAGATTTACAACAAAACTTAGAACAATATATTCAGTCAGATGGTGTACAGCATCAGCAGTAGACATTTTTGGCCTAAAACCAAACTGAAAATTAGACAAAATAGAATTGTTTTCCAAAAAAATTACTAATCTCGAATTAATAATTTTTTCTAATATTTTTGACAAGGATGGTAATAACGATATAGGTCTGTAATTTGATATTTGACTTTTATCGCCATTTTTATAAATAGGTATAACAATGGCTTTTTTTAAACATTTTGGAAAAATGCCGGTAGACAGACTTAATTGAAAGATATATGTTAAGGGAGGTATCAAAATATGCCTGAACTGCTTAATTATTTTGTTAGATATATTGTCCCACCCAACAGCACAATCATCTTTCAAACTCATAATAATTTGTTCAACTTCGACTTCGTCAGTATCTAGCATAACAAATGATTTAAGCAGTGATTTAATGCTACAATCAGCAGAGGTGTATACCGGGATCTGCAAAAGTGTCTGTTTTTTATCCGCCAGATCTTTACCAGTGTTAATAAAATACTTATTTGCGTTATTAGCAGTTATTTGATGAGTTGGGTGCGCTTTAAGCAAGCTTAATGAGTCATGTTTTTGTTTCGACATGTAAGTGATGTTTTTAATAAGTTTCCATATCTTTTTATTATTAGTTCCAGCTGATTCTAATGATGATTTTTCGTAATTTATTTTTATTTTTTTCAATAAATTATTATTTTTTTTTTTTATACCAAGCCCGGCAAATGACCCCACTCCACCTGATGTTAAGTGGAAATGAGGTCCAGGCGCGAGGACAACTGGTGCAGCGTAAGAGACGTAGCATCAGTCATCCTCACTCTGCCGGCCCACAAAGTGCTTCTTCACGCCTCGTTGGAAGGACCCTATGTCATAGGTAGGAGGGAATACGTGTGCTGGTAGACTATTCCATCTTTTGGAAGTGCGGCAAAGAAACGAGTCACCAAATTTCTTTGTGCGTGATGGAATGTTAGAGACTGTAAATTGGTGACTCCAGAGAGCAGCACGCGTACTCCTATGGAGGAAGGGAGAAGGAGGGATGAGGTCAAAGAGTTCTTCAGAGCACTCGCCATGGTATAAACGGTAAGACGCTGAGTGACGCAATATCTCTACGCAATTGCAAAGGCTCGAGAGTTTTAGTGACCTCCGCATTGCCGATAATGCGCACAGCGCGGCGCTGCAATCTGTCCAAGGCATCGAGAAGGTACTTTGCGGAGCCGTCCCAAAGGTGAGAGCAATACTCCACGCAAGACCGCACCTGTGTCTTGTATAATAGACACAACTGATCAGGCGTGAAGAATCGCCGCACCTTGTTCAGGACACCGAGTTTACGTGAGGCATTTTTAATCACGGTTTCGATGTAGTCCTTTTGGTTCAGATCGCAGCGGATATCCATACCGAGCATGTTAATACTGCTCTGCAGGCCTAGAGATGTACCCTGAAGAGAAGGAAGAGGAAGGAATGGCGACTTTTTCGCTGTGAACGCGCACACCTGTGTTTTCTTGGCATTGAACTGCACTAGATTATCGGAGCCCCATTTAGAAATGAGATCCAACACCCGATCGAGCTCAATGACAAGATTTACTCGCTTCATTTCGGTGTCTACCCGCCCAGCCGTTGGGTGACCGTTATATCCCCCATGCATTGTGCTATCATCTGCATAGCAATGAATGGTTCCAAGAGGAAGCATGTCTTTGATATGCAGAAGGAACAGCGTGGGGGATAGAACGGAGCCCTGAGGAACACCAGCGTTCACTGACATGAACCGCGAAGCGCATCCATCCGAAAGAACACGGATTCTACGCTCATGCAGGAAGCTAGCAATCCAGGTACAGAACTGAGCGGGCAAACCGTATGCCGGGAGCTTGGAGAGAAGAGCTTTGTGCCAGACCCGATCAAAAGCCTTGGCTATGTCAAGGCTAACTGCCAGTGACTCGCCACGCTTGTCAATAGCCTCACCCCAGAGATGTTTGACGTACGCTAGAAGATCACCCGTTGACCGTTTTGGCCGAAACCCATATTGACGATCATGAATTAGGGAGTGATCTTCTAGGTATCGAATAAGCTGTTTGTTCAATATTCGTTCTAGGATCTTACACAACACTGAAGTTAAGGCTATAGGGCGGTAATTAGTCGGATCTGACCGATCTCCTTTTTTAGGGATCGGTTGCACATTAGCTTCTCTCCAAGATTCCGGCACACAACCCGAAGAGAGCGAGAGACGGTACAGACGCGTTAACACAGGGGACAACTCCGCTGCACACATTTTCAGGACTATTGCTGGGATGCCATCAGGACCGTTAGCTTTCCGGACATCGATTGACTGCATTTCCGCACGGACATCACACTGCCTGATTTTAATATCAGACATTGTGTGGCCACAGTGAGGAACTGAGGGTGGCTGTGCATCACAGTCATCGATCCGGGAGTTAGGCGCAAAGAGTTTGGCCAGGAGATCGACCTTTTCCTGCGGCTTGTGAGCTAAAGTTCCGTCAAGACATCTCAGTGGTGGCAGCGAGGGTTGGCAGAAGTTGGATTGCACGGCTTTGGCCAGACGCCAGTAGCTACGGCTGCCCGTAGGATGCGTCAGGAGTTCTTGGCCTACTCGTGCAACGCGCTGGGCATCGGCTCTAATGTAGGCCCTCTTACACGACTTGGTGGCATTATTATAGGCTGCTTTTAGCGAGCGAGTTTCGGGATCCCCATGAGCTTTACCTCTGATCCAAGCGCGGTATGCCGTCTGTTTGCTTTCAACAGCGCTGGCACACTCGCGATTGAACCAGCGGTTGCGTCTGCCTTTGCTGATGACATAGGAGTGTGGAATATAGTATTTCATTCCTAATACTATCTCATCAGCAACGGCAGTGGCGCTAGCGGTTGGGTCCTTCTCACTAAAGCAGCGCTGCCTCCAAGGGACGGATGCAAAATACTCCCGCATACCGTCCCAGTCTGCCGACGCGTAGTGCCAAATCTGGCGTTTCGAAACCGCTGTTGGCGGGCGCGATGCCAAGGGCACTGTGCTGGATATCAAGCAGTGATCCGAGGAACCTAAAGGAGCTCGAATCTCCACCCGGTATCCAGCTGGGCGACTCATCAGCAGAAGGTCGAGTAAGGAGGGCGCATGGCCAACTATGTCTGGGATCCTGGTGGGCTGGTTCACCAGTTGCGTTAGGTCATGCGTGAGAGCGAATGCGTGGGCAGTTCTACCAGCATGGTCTGTTATGGAGGAACCTAACCACAACTCATGGTGGGCGTTGAAGTTCCCCAAAAACACCAGTTCCGCCGATGGAAACCGCTCCTGCGCATCATCTGCTACCCGACTAAGATGTTCAATTAGTCGAGTTGTCTCCATGTCGCCGTTATGGGATCGGTAGACGCAGACGTAGACACGTCAATGAGAGCCTAAGTCGACGTGTACCACTAGGAGGGAGAAGGAAGGGTCCTCCAGACAGCGCAGACGGCGACAGCAAACATCCGCCCGAACGAATAAGCAAACTCCGGCTTTGGCTTTGAGGGATTCTTCAAGCACAAAGCCGGGATAGTTCAGGTAGGTGGTGTCAGCTGGGCGGATTATTTGCGTCTCCGTCAGGAACAACATTGCTGGCCGTGCCGTCTCGAGATGGTGGTGGACGGCATTGAGGTTTGCATGGAGTCCGCGGATGTTAGCGAACTCCACCTCAAACGGTAAGGTTGTGGTGGGGGTGTGCACCGCTGTAGTACCAGTTTTGTTGTTAGGCGCTGTCATTTTAGGAGTGGAAAGAGAGAGGCGTGAATCGAGAAAATGATGCCGCGATGCGAATGGTCAAAGTGTGGTGGCCTGTTTCCCCAGGAATTTGCCCACAGACGAGTATTATTAACCTGCCGAACGGAAGGGCCCCCGAACCCCCCCGGGAATGGCCGCCGGGACCCCACCTTCCGGTCACCAACCGGCACGACGGACCACCCCGAGATTATGCGTGGCATGGTGAGGCAGCCTCACGAGCTGGTTAGGCTCGCTTGGGCCCCTGTACTGTGCCACGGGCGGCCAGCGGGACAACCGTTTCTACGGGTCTCCCTGGTCGGCAGGTTAATGAAGTCCTCCTGGCACTGGTTTGACGGAAGCCTCCACAGACCAAATACATCGCAGCATCATCCTCTCGAGCTCTGGTTATACGCTGGCTGATCTCGAAACGCGACCGACAAGCAGTCACTTGACGGGTTTTACACCATGCGTACGGTGGTCACCAACCAGACGGGTCAAGCCCTACCACCAGTGGAGCAGATCATCGCTCGAAAGAGTCCGTTAGTCGCTTTTTACGACACCCACCGGACGGAGAGAGGGGCGGCGATTGGTATTCTTTCTCCTTCACCGCACGGATAAAATCTTTTGTATGTTAATTGCAATATTGGACACTGAGGATTCCGTTTAGCGGACATATGCAATTTGTCTCTATGTTTCATGCAACGAATAAGTCCTGGAGTAATCCATGGTTTCAAATTATACAATTTCTTGCTTAATTTAATATTTAATGTATTTTTATGAATAGCTTGTTGTATATTTTCTACTAAGTATGACATGCAAAAATGCGGATCAGCGGAATTAAAAACTGGGTCGAGATCAATATGACGTAAGTCTACTTCAAGTTTGTTTAAATTTAGCTAAGCGATTGTGCGAGTATAGTTTACTTTAGGTAATTTACAATTTAAGGCTAGTAGGGCAGCAGAATGGTCGGTTATTGTTGAGTTAGCAACAAGTGCAGAGGATGAAAGGTTAGATTTAAGCATGATATGATCCAAACATGAACCACTTTGGTGAGTAGGCAAAGTGTGCGCAGGAAGTAATCCATGAAAGGAGCATACATTGAGGTAGTCTTGTGCATTTGAATCGATTTTTTATATTAATATTTATGTCTCCGATCACAATTAAATTTCTATAAGAGGATAAACTTTGAAGTTTACTGCTTAAAGAGTCGACAAAGTTTTTAGTGTGTTTGAAGGAGGGTGGCCTATATAATCCTAAAATTGCAAAGTCAGATCCAATTTTTATTAGTAAACTATTGCAATCTAATATGTTAAGTTCCTCCGCAGTAACATTTAGATAGTCCTTACTATAAATTACAACCCCATCGTTTTGGTTATAAGTTTCGCAACACTTAAACATATTGTAAGCTGGTATTTGGGGTATGTTATATTGATTGTCAAGCCAACATTCGGTCAGAATTATTATATCTAAATTAACTTCTAATCTCTTATGAAATATAGAAAAATTATCAACATTTTTAAATATACTGCGAATATTTTGTGTAAGTATTGTTAATGGATTATTATAAACGGAAAAATAATGTTTGCAATTCTCTACATCACACAACTTAGCCTCAGATGCAGAGAAGTTGTCTAAGTCTTCAATTAAATTATTTATCATCTATGTAATATACAAATAATGTTAAAATAGATTTAAAATGAAAGATTAACTAAGACTAAAGTATTTATAAATATAAAAATATAAAATTGGAAAAGGGCTGAAAAAAACACTTAAAAGACGGCGCTCTTAGGCGCCTCCATAGTCAATTGAGTTTAAATACCTCCTTTCCGCATTTATCTTAGCAGGACAGTCAGCGGCACCTGTGTTATGTTCACTAGGCTTTTTGAATCTGGAACATGTAGTACATTTTGGGGAGTCAGCTTTCTTTGTGCACTCTTTTATGGAGTGCCCCTGATCGCCACAATATGCGCAGGTAAAAACAAGCTCCCGACAGGACTTGGCTGCATGACCGTACTGCTGGCATTTAAAACATCTCGTAACTAACGTGAAGTCTTTGACAGGACATGAAGACCAGTTCACGAACACTCTGTCTTTTGAAATTAGGGCTTTTCGAAGTTCTGCGGTTACTTCTATTATATAATTGCAGGTTTCACTGTCCTTCTTTCCTGACTTGTGACTTAATTTGGCCGAGGCTAGAAAAGTCTCAAAGTTAATATGAGCTGGTTGGTCGGCTAAATTCTGACGATACAGACAGGTAAAAACTTCTTTTTCCTACATATTAGAGGGCACACCGATCACGACAATTCTTGGCTTCCTCTTTAGCGGTTCATCGATTGACAGGCCTGATTTAGTAATCTGGGTCGATTTTTTCAACTTCTCTATGTCTTCTTTGGTTTCTGTACTTATTATAACCCCACCATTTCTTGTCTTACGCAGGCCTCTTACATGGAGATTCATCTCTTCAGGACAAATGATTTTTTGAACAAGGGTTTTTGTGTCCTCGCTAGATTTTGCCTTATCATTCGGGTAAATGGCCACGGAACTTATATTTACGGGCTTAAAAAAGTTATTCGGTCCCCTTTTTACCATGTCAGAAAAGGAAGGGCTCGTAACACTTTTAGAAGTTTCTTTAATGCTGGTTTGGAGGTCTTGTAACTGCTGCGTCAGATCTACTTGGTCTTGGAGAGTTTGGATGGAGGAGTGAGCTTTCACGATTCTCACTTTCAGGGACTGATATTGGACAGCCATCTGAGATGTTCCATGGGACACTTTACGACACAGATTATGAATTCGTAACATGGTTCATAATATGGCAAACTTCATTTAGGCATTGCTCATGGTGGTCATCCAGTTTTGTAATCCTTTATTGCACATAGAAAACACACATTGAAAACACATTAAATAAGACATATACAAAGGTGAGCTTATCTCTAGAAGAGATCTCTTCCAGCCAACCCCAGCTGTGGTTCGGAGAGAAAGTCTGCGGGACTAATAAAGACGAAATACAATATTATATCTATCTATACCTACATCAAATATATATATTATATCATACATATAATACATATTTTCTCTAATTATATTGTATATACATATACATACACATACTTTACATATAATAATTTATAATATGAACGAATAATTGGTTAAAAAATTTCTAATTGTTGTTGTTGGATAGGTAGTGCTCTTTTAGCCTAAGTTTGAATGATGCCACCGATGGTCTCTCACGCACGTCAGCAGGCAGCTTATTCCACAATCTGGTTGCATGGACGGTAAATGAGCTATGGAAGTATTTGGAGTTGGATTGAGGAAATACAAGGGTTCTTGTGTCACATGAGCGCTTAGGGCGGGAAGTGACTGGTAAGAGAGTAAAACGGGAACGAAGGTAATGAGGGAGTTGAGGGTAGTGAAGGATTTTGTAAAGGAGACAAAGGATGTGCATATCTCGGCGACGTCGGATTGGGAGCCATTTTAATTTAGCCCGAAACTCAGAAATATGGTCATATTTGCGAAGATTAAATATGAACCGAATAGCTAGATTTTGCAGGCGCTCTAGTTTGTTCAACAGCTCTTCAGTAGCATCCAAGTAACACACATCGGCATAGTCGAGAAGAGGGAGAAGAAGCGACTGAGCAAGCATAATTTTGGTATTGTACGGTAAGAAGAACTGAAGTCGCTTGAGAGAATGATAAGAGTAGTGCATGCGCCGACTCACTTCGTTGACCTGTGACGTCCAAGACAAAGTACGGTCAATAATAAGGCCAAGATTTTTTGTCTTCTCCGCATATGCAAGATGCACTCCATCATAAGTAACTTTGGGGAGGGCATTTAGATCCAGTTTATCGCATAGTCTGCCGCTACCAACGATCATTGCTTGTGATTTAGTTGGATTCACAAGTAATCCAAACGCCTTTGCCCACTCCTTTACAGCACAGAGATCTTCATTAAGAGCTTCGATAGCTAAGTGAATATTGTCTGCATCTGAATGTTTGTAAAGCTGTAAGTCGTCAGCGTATAAGTGGTATGGACAAGATATTACTTTACCGAGCTCATTAATGAATAATGTAAAGAGGAGAGGTGAAAGCACCCCACCCTGTGGCACACCTGCAGTAAGGGGGGCCCAATCAGAAAATAAATCATCACTCCTGATTCTCTGGTGACGATTGCGAAGGTAATCCGAACACCAAGCAATCACTGCAGGGGTAAGGTTAAGCGAGTGAAGGATGGCAAGGAGGATGTCATAATCAACGGAATTGAAAGCGCTGCTGAAGTCCAGTAGAACAAGAACCGTGAACATCCGGTTATCCATGGCGTGGCGAATATCGTCAGTGACGTTTAATAGGGCAGTTACGGTGCTGTGGCCAGGACGAAAACCGGATTGATACGGACTTATTAAATTGTGATGGGAGACAAAAGAGAACAATTGTTTGTGAACAGCGCTTTCCAGGACCTTAGACAGGAATGGTAGGATAGAAATAGGACGGTATTGAAATAAAGCGGTAGGGGAAGCGGACTTTGGGATAGGAATGACATGGGCTAATTTCCAGTCGGTAGGGAAGACGTTGGTTGCCAAAGAGTGGTTTAGAATGTGTGTGATAATAGGCACAACGTCATCCAGGATAGGCATCAGCATGTCACGGCAAATGCCATCTTCGCCCACAGCCTTGGAAGTAATGGATTGGATACTCTTCCTAACCTCCCCCACAGTGATTTCACGAAATGAGAACGGCTCGCAGTCAGGACGGTCCACTGTGTCTAAATAAGTAAGCGTGGCTGCCTTGGTGGTATCAGTAACAGAAACCGGTGAGATGGTAAAATGCTTATTAAGGTGATTAAGGTCAGGTAATTCACCAGTACCGCCGCTATCTTTACCCACGCCAAGCGATCGCAAAAACTTCCATACTTTACCTGGAGGTAAGCCCTCTACCGCAGAATGAATATATCGACGTTTTGCATCCCGGCAAAGTCGATTGCAGCAATTGCGCAGCCGCTTGTAGGAGCTTAGATTTTCGTCAGTCGGAAATCTTTTTAGTAATGATTTGGCCTTATCTCTACTTTGCATAGCTTTCTTAATCACAGGTGTGAGCCAAGGCGCAGGCAAATGTTTAACGCGCACTGGTCTGAGAGGGGCATGAGAATCAAAGAGTTTTTTAAGCTGTGTGTTAAGATTTGTAACCTTCTCATTTACTGTGTCAGCCGCGAACAAGGCAGACCAATCCACCCTAGAAAAGTCATCTCTCAAGCGATCCACACAAATACTACCAAAACTACGCAGAAAAATGACTTTGGTTTTAGATTTGGGGGTGCGTACACGATAGGATAAATATAAGAGGTCATGATACGAGAAAGGAGCGGTAGTTTGTCCATGTAATAAGACTGAATCTGGTTTAGAGACTATCTGTACGTCTAAGAGAGAGGGCTGGGCATTAGGAGAATGATGGGTGGCTGTGAGTGGGAGCAATTCAAAGTTGACAGATGTTACAATAGAATTTTTGTATTTTTGATGTAGCAATAACTTCGAGAGTGCCTTCTTCCTTGTTTTGCGACTGTGATCCTGGGATAGATGGGCAAGAGGGCGAAAATGTTGGTGGCGGAGATCGAGCAATCATGCTGCTCCGGTTGAATGGACTATCCATCTTATGAGAAACTACTTATTTATTTTCCATACACTAATCATATTCACTAAAACTTATTAACTTTAATTAAATGTATTATATCACGTGAGTCACAGTTTACAGTTCAAATTCAGCGCGATCGCCGAAAAAACGAGGTCACAAATTATGCAAGTGATTAATTAAATATTTTTATTGTTATTTATAGACACGTCAGTTCGCAATGGTGCAACTAACAACTCTTCCAAACGAAAACAAAACTCTTTCCTTCGTAAATACTGTACTGTGATATGATTTTAATACAACCAACAGTTATATCCTAACTCAAATAAACACATTCTAAATGTATACCAAACCAAGAAACATATGTTTACATTGCACTATTAAGCAAGTTAGGTATCAGTTGCACTTTCCGCAGTGAACTATTCTTACATACTCAACGCACTCTAAATGCGAGACAACCAAACCAAGTTAATTATGATAATATTGACCGCAGTGAGACAATCTTACACTACTTTGCTGTAATCACACAACAAAACCTACATATTAAAACATTGCATTCTGAATACAATTTAATATGCGGTTGCAAACAATCTTAACACTAAAACTAATAACTAATTACTTGAGGCCCGTAGATAAACCTACGCTCTGCTAACAAAAAATGTTTGATATAGATAGTCTACATCAATGCTGGGCCCATTTGATTACTACTAACTAAACTTAAATGACTAGGTTCTTATAATTAAACGAAAACGACTTACGTACTAGTCTTCCTCTCGTCCGCCCGCGCTGTTCGCGGTGGTCCCGGGGACTCGCCGGCCGCCGACTGCCGTCTGTGGTGCTGGTAGACCGCGCTCCTGCGCGTCTTCGGGTTGGTGCTGTGGTGGGTGGAAGGCCCTAAGCGTCCCTAAACTTCCCGTTGCCTACCCCTCAGTACTGAACCCAGACAAATACATACCACTTAACACAATATCACTTAGTCCAAGACTTATTAACGGTTCGCACTTCAACGCGAGATACGCCGCATGCGTCTCATAACCAAAGAGGCCAAAATGCCTCGTGTTTGACGATCGCCGTCGAAACTCCAATCAACTAACTGTTTTGTTCGATACACATGTTAATTTTCGATTAACACAAGTACTTGGCGGATCCGTCCCAAAGATGAGAGAAATACTCCACGCAGGAGCGCACCTGAGTCTTATACAAAAGACAACGTTGCTCCGGCGTGAAGAACCGCTTCACTTTGTTCAGGATTCCGAGTTTACGTGAGGCTGTAGTTATAATGCTCTCAATATAGCTCTTCGGGTTGAGGTCGCTGTGTTTACCCATCCAGACTGGTCTAAGTCTCTTAGGTATGGACATACACAGCCTGTGTATGTCCATACCTAAGAGACTTAGACCAGTCTGGATGGGTAATAAGTTGCTCTGGAAGGAGGGTTGGGGGAGAAATGCGGACTTTTTAGCCGTGACAACGCAGACCTGTGTTTTTTTGGCATTGAACTGGACCAGGTTATCAGAGCCCCATCTACAAATGCGGTCTAACTCCTCGTCCAGCTCAATGACAATCTTCCGTCTCGACTCCACTACATCGGCTTGCTTTGCCGCAGGGTGACTCAAATAACGCCGATGTACTGTACTGTCGTCTGCATAGCAATAAATGTTACCCAAGGATAACATGTCATTGATATGCAGAAGGAACAGCGTGGGCGATATTATAGAACCCTGCGGCACTCCGGCGTTCACCTGTAGAAACTGTGAGGCACTGTTTTCGTAGAGTACGCGAATGCTGCGCTCACGCAGGAACCCGGCGACCCAATTGCATAGGCGAGGTGGCAAGCCGTATGACGAAAGCTTGGAGAGAAGCGAACGATGCCAAACTCGATCGAAAGCCTTGGAGATGTCCAGGCTAACAGCCAGTGCTTCTCCGTGCTTGTCCATTGCTTCACCCCACAGGTGTGTTATGAACGCCAGGAGATCACCCGTTGATCGTTTCGGTCTGAACCCGTATTGTCGATCATGAATCAGGGAGTGATCTTCTAGGTAGCGAATGAGTTGCCTGTTTATGATTCGCTCAAAAACCTTGCAAAGGACAGAGGTGACAGCAATAGGTCGATAGTTGGCTGGGTCGGACCTATCCCCTTTTCTGGGGACCGGCTGGACGTTCCCCAAGTAACAAAGTTCTCCTGTAGTGCACAGTTTACAGGCTTACAGCACTAGTACCTCTCTTTTAGTGGTTCCAGGTTCTACTACCAAGCTTATAACAGGTTACACGGAGTTCGTTTGGGTTTATAGTACACCTGCTCTTATAAGTTGACTTATAGTCGTGTATAGAACGAAATTATAGGCGCAGTAAAGGCTAAGATGGCCTATAAAAGGGTTGCATAGGTGTAAATACACTTGAGAAAACTTGCTCCAGTAAGTTACACTTATAATCGCCTACAAGAAGTAATTATAAATCCGCTATAAGTGTCCTACGCCAGTAATAGGAATTTATAGACTAAAACCATTTGCACTTGTTACTTGACCTTATAGGAGTGTATAAGTCAACTTTATGTGCCAATTATAAGTGAATTAGTTCTACAGTGGTTTCTTCTAAGAGTAAGTGTACTTGGTATTATTGTGGACTCTCGAATACTGTTATAGTCTTAATTTCTTTAAAAAGGTTTCTTGTAAAACTATTAGTGTCCAAAGATATCTTCGTGAAGTCCATTTAAGAAGACAATTGCTTTTAATATTTCTCGCATCTTCACGGCCATTTTAGTTTCTTTTGAGTCATATGGTTTTTATTAAATTATTACAGAAATGGATATAAACAAATGGAAATATGACCATGATAGTTCGATCAAAGTCACAACTAAAACATAAAAATAATAAACTCTTAGTTATTAAAATTAAGCATAAGACATTTGTATGCGGAACCCTATTTCTCACAATATGGCGCGACAATGCTGTTAGGACTAATATTATTTTAAACACAACTTAGTTAATACGCCATTTTCAAAAGGCGAACAAAAATTGAGATGTAAAACACAATATACTTTACCGAAAATACATACGCGTTTGCCGTGCAATCATGTATGCACGTATAATATTACGTGCAAAATACTTGTTAATACATTTTATATAAAATAGATGAAGTTACTTTTATTTTTTTTATTTTTCTCTACAACTGCACAACAAAACATCAATTCACAAATGTTTGAAGTAGCAAGTAATAGAAGTGCGGAGTACGTTACAAGTCTGCCTGGTTCTATTAAATGCTCATAGTGAGCTTCGCGGGAGAAAAAGGTTCTGCGTAGTCCAAATATAAGAGTATTATTGGTCTATGTGGTGCTCGCCAAGTCTACTATGAGTGTTTTATTAGCAAAAGTACGCATATAAAATGGGCCCTTTTCCGTGGTTATAAACTTTTACTAGCCTGTTATAGACCTGGCCCCGGAACCACTACAAGACCACATTTTGTTACTTGGGTCGCCTTTCTCCAAGCCTCCGGCACAATCCCAGTAGAGTACGAGAGGTGGTATAGGCGTGTCAGTACTGGAGACAACTCGGGAGCACATTTTTGAAGTACGACTGCCGGTATACCGTCAGGACCGCTAGCCTTCCGCACCTCAAGTGACTGCAGCACGGCACAGACGTCACGTTGTCTGATTTAGTCGTCAGACATTGAGGAACCACAGTGAGGGATGGTAGGTGGTTCCGCGCCGCAGTCATCGGCGCGCGAATTCACCGCAAAGAGCTTCGCTAAGAGATTAGCCTTGTCTAGCGGCCGATGGGCCAACGAGCCATCAGGGTACCGCAGTGGAGGCAGAGAAGGCGCGCAAAAGTTGGCTTGCACCGCTTTGGCCAGTCGCCAATAAGTTCGGCTACCCGTTGGGTGCGACAACAGCTCTTGGCCAACGCGAGCAACGCGCTGGGCATTCGCTCTCGAGAGAACTCTCTTGCAGACTTTGGTGACCTTGTTGAGACTACCTTGAGTGAAGAGATGTTACGATCGATGAGCGTGCGAGCTTTGGTCCAAGCGCGATACGCCGCCTGTTTAAGTTCAACAGCTTTGGCGCATTCGCGATTAAACCAAAGGGCGCGCCTTAGTTCTGCTGACGACATCAGTGTAAGGAATGTAATATTCCATCCCCAACATGACCTCGACAGCAACAGCAGAGGCACTCCCCGATGGGTCCCTAGCTTCCTTCAAAGAAGCGCTGGCCCCACGGGATGGACGCAAAGTAGTCGCGCATACCATCCCAATCTGCCGACGAGTAGTGCCATAAACGCCGTTTAGTTTAGACTTCACTGAGGGAGAGCTTTTACGGCGCAGTATACGGTGGCACCAACCAGGCAATGGTCAGAAGTGCCCAACGGAGTACTTATCGACACTCTGTACCCGGCTGGTCGACTCGTCACCAGTAAGTCTAGCAGGGAGGGCGCTTGACCTGATATATCTGGAATCCTGGTGGGCTGAGAACCAGTTGTGTTAGATCGTGCGTGAGAGCGAATGCATGGGCAGTTCGGCCTGCGTGGTCTGTTTTGGAAGAGCCCAACCAGGTCTCATGGTGGGCATTAAAATCTCCCAGTATAGTGATTGGCAGTGCTAAGAGTAAAATTTGAACAAAAGCAAACCTAAACTGTTAATAGATACAGTTTAAAATCGATCAGCACATTGTTTTTGAAAGAATTTGACAAGTTAAACCAAAAAGTTTTAAAAGTACTTACTATAGTGTTTGGCATAAGTGCCAATCATTATGTAGTCAATCAAATTAAAATATAGTCATTGGCACCGATAAAAAAGCCGTGTACTTACTTTACAAACTTAAAATAACGTTTAACATGCTCTAAATAGGTAGGTATACCTACTGATTGAATAACGCGCGGGAGTGCACCGCTTTAGATATTCAACAATTTCTGTGTTTGGTCTCGCGCGCGCTTCGTGCCCGTTTTAATTATTTTCTACCAACAGAATATTATTGTCTACCCACCCACGTCTGTTTTGTTGATTGTTACGAGTTTTTGTCTTATCTTATTATTTGCTGTTTATGTTTTCTCGTAAGTGATTAGTAGTAGTAGTAGTAGTAGTAGTAGTAGTAGTAGTAATAAGTGATATAATCTTAGAGAAAATAAAGATCTTAATGTAAACTCACCTAAAATCCCCCTTTTCGCATCGAAATCTAGCTACCAAACCTACAATTTTCATTAAATTTTAACAGACTCGTCTCTATAAGATTAATTCTATGGGCGTAAACGACTCCATAGAACGTTTTTTTGTGCAAGGGAACACATTTTCGCCGCCAATGACAGATGGTTGACGTTTGACACATAATTAAGTCTTGCCTGCATCTGAGATAGTATATTCTACCAATTATGTATGTTGCTACAGCTTAATAAATAAAAAGCAGAATAAATAAATAAATAAATAAATTAAATCCGCCAAAAATTACGATAGTCAATATTGGAAAACATGGATAGGTAGGTATAATATTAAAAACATTTTTTTATTTTTATTCGGCAACGGGTAACGGGTAAGCCTTCATCTCACCTGATGGTAAGTGACGATAAGGCCGAAGGTGGAAGCGCGCTTCACCCGGAATCCTCAACCACTGAGAACTCTAGCTGTCTCATCTCAAAACTGTCGTAATACAACAATGCTATAAACATCGTTGTTATGGCGACAGACTTAGATAAGATGGTGGTAGCCAGCCAGGCGGACTTATCAGCCCTACCACCAACCAAACCGAGCACACAAAGGCGTACCCCCCGCTGGGAATCGAACCCGGGACCTATGGGTCTGAGACCGGTGGCTTAGCCACTAGACCACAGAGGCGGTTGAAAGTTAATTATAATAAGAATTATAATCCATTACTTAACAGATATTAAACTTCCTTGTTATTAATTTCAACTAAACTTAAAAGTAAGTAAGTAATATGTACAGGCACATAATTAATACTTAAAAAAATTTTTTGAGTTCGATGAACCTCATGTTAAAACGACTTTCTATTGTAAAAGTCAATTAACAGTTAACACTCTTATAGGGCACTATTTACGGCATAATTTTTTGAGATAGAAATAAGAGTCATTGCTGGTTTTATTGATATGAACGTATGCCTAGCATACTCTCAAAACTATGTTTATAACTTTTTCTCTCGAGCACTATTTATTCCCTTTGGCCACTATTTGGGCACAGCTTTTTGAAATACAAATTATAGTTGTAGCTTATTCAGATTTTCCAAGCAGAGGTAAGTATGCTAGGCGTAACCTACGGCTGGCGTACTCACCAAACTATGTATAACTTTTTAACTATAAAGGCACTATTTCAGCACAGTTTTTTGGCATTCTTGAAACAGAATTCCATGGTGAGGAAGCCAGCAGACGTAGGTACACCTTCATCTTACCCGATGGTAATTGATGATAAGGCCGAACGAAGGTGAAAGCGCGCTTCATCCGGAATCCTTAAGCACTGAGGAACTGGCTATCTTATCTGTAAACTGTTGGAACACAACAATGCTATAAACATCGTTGTTATGGCAACAGACTTAGATAATATGGTAGTAGAGCTAGCCAGGCGGACTTAACAGCCCTACCACCAACCAAATCAAGCACACAAAAATGTGGTCTACCACAGAGGCGATTTTGGGCCTTAAATTTAACAATGGGCACAATTAGGTACACATGAGTTCGCCATCGCCAGTCAAGTAATAATGACACAATAGCCATTAGATGGGTGCTAAAAAGTGCTACATTTTTTTGTCACGAGCAAACTACAATGAATTAGGTATTACACACACAAGAGCGTCGCCTGCCGATGGCCCGGGGGGGGGGGGGGGCAAGCCGATATCTGATTCTGATTCTGTAGGCAGCTGCCCCTACCTGCACCCCCCTGGCGACGCCCTTGTACACACATCATCCACCTTGGGCCCATTGTTATTTCTAATAATATGTGATTGACCATGTAATGTAACTTAGGTAACCCCATACCTTTATCGTCCTAAACACCATCAATGTTAATGATGGTGTAGGATAGACTTACATTTCAACTCACTTTGTATGCAGATGATGCATGCAAACAATGCTTGTTTTATTTTGACTCTTCTTGTTGAGGATGCCGCCGGTCGCATGCATGGCAGGAATCACGTTGCCCTAACCGAGACGGGAAACGAAACAATCTCGCGCCGCACCTGTGCTGTGGCTTTTCACCAAACGAGTGAGAAATTACCCTAATTCGACAAATATAAACTAATGCGATATTTAAATTATTAAGGTAGACACTGGAACTAACGAACCTACACGGCCTAAACTGTAGCCATATCCAACGTGCGGTGCGGTCCAGTGATTTTAACTAAATACTTGTAAAAATAAAAAAAATAACAATTCCTCATTTTCGTAAGAACACGTAGCCCTCTGGCTAGACCAATAACAGACCTTACTGTTAACCACCCCACACTGCTACCAAATGTTTAGCGGCAGCCTGTCGCACTTATGTTAGGAAACACGTTGCCCTTAGCAAACTTAAGCAAACATGCCAAGAAGTTAAATATTTTTAATATAATTTTGCTGCAAATTTTGTTGCGTACAAGTGCGTACAAGGGTAAGGCCTGCTAACTTTGTACATTTGGTGATGAACATGTGACGCCTCACTTCTATCAATAATACACATTTATCTAAAGATCCTATGACTTTCCTTTGTAATCGGTTTTGTAGATGATTACGTAATAAATAAAATAACAATAATAATGTATTAAACATTAATTTGGAACTCAGAATTCGATTTTAGAAATATGATTTTTTTTGTTCCATACAAAATTTCATTGACCCTTGATTGACCCCAAAGCATTTTTAGAGGTTTAACTAATTGTCAAAAATGTAATAGCATTAATATTATGAAATAAAGTATGCCATGCTTTTAGCTATTAGTATAATCATAATTTAATGCATTAATAAGACACTCCTTTTTTTCCAGTGTGTTACTTTCAAATGTGTGACTACGTATTGTTTTTTTTTATAATACGACCACCCCAATCAGTTTTATTAGTCTAGCAACATCTGTATTTGACGTTTATTTAGACAGAAATGACAGGTCGACATCTTTGCAAGTGCAATACGCGTCTAACCTACGGAGAGAAAATTCAGACATAATTTTTTATAGTGCAAACGGGAGAATTCTGACAAGGTAAGTCATTATAACTATGATATATCTGGTCCGTAACCTGGAAAACATTATAGTAGAGGATCCGAGTATACAACGACCTTCACCGAGCCGGTAATTGGATGAAAATTATTTTATATCAAATTTAATGTGTTAAAAAATACCTAACGTTTGCATATTCTATAGGCTTCATACTTTCGATTGGTACCTATGTTATTTATCTAATATCGAAACAAGTGCATTAATTAAAAAAATATATTTTTAAATATTTAATTAATCATGTACTGGACTGAAATTTTTCAGCCAACCCACTCGCGATATATTATTTAACATATAAAATTTGATATAAAATACTTTTCATCCATTAACCTTCTCGGTGAAGGTCGTTCTATACTCGGAACTTAAGACTATTAGTGTTGTTTTGATATCATGTTAAGATCGTAGAAAAGGCACTTATTTTTAAGTTATTTAAACAAATATAGCTTAGAATTGTCTTGTGAATTTTTCCAGTGTGGTACTGTGTGATACCGTGTGTTACTGTGTGTTACTTTAGGCCTGGCTTACATGGTGGCTTTAAAGATTGTGTAATGTATGTAGTACAAATCTGCTAGCAGGCAGGAAAATAATAAAAAGGGCTCCATTGGAGTAAAAAATATAGTTTGACCAATCTGTTTTATGTGTTACCTACTTTTCCCTTAGAGGCAGTAACATAAGCTATGTTTGTAACGTAAACTACTATAATTCATTATTTTTAATACATTATCTTACATTTATTTGGTTTCCACCTTGTTTTTTAATTAATTAAACATTTTTAATTACTGCACTCTAGTATTTTGATTTTTAACTTATAAGTACCTTCTTACCTACCTATAAAACCGGGCATGCCTAAACTATACGTTACCTTATTCCGGTGTGTTGCCACCTATGTGTGTTACTTGTGTGTTACTTTTCCAGTGTCTTATTTTGTACAAAGTTAGCGGGCCTTACCCACAAATTACAAATTGGAAAATGTTAAAAAAATTCTACGAGTAGGATAAGAACCTACTTCTACCTTAGGTGCTTGTCTAATTATGTGTGGGTCGAGTCCTGCTTGTAGGTACATTTTTTACATTTTCTCATTTGTAAGGACAGATATGCCTAAACTAAAGGTCTTCGCATACGTAACGGGAACGGGACGGGGCACACGGATCGTGCGGGCGTGCGGGGCGGGACGGGACGGGAGGCCTTGTCCCGCACGCCCCCCCCCCCCCCCCCCCTTTGCGGCCCGTGCCCCGTCCCGTTACGTATGCGAAAACTTTTAAATCTAGTCTAAACTTATGCATGTGTCCCATCAGCAGCTTCAGGATAGCGGAAGAGATAGGAGCGCTTCCCCTTATATCAACCGAGCCGATTAAAGCCCTGCTATGAGCTTGTGTCTCTTTGGAACACTTACTTGCGCAAGATAACAGAACTCAATATACCAGGGGCCCAAGTCTGCTAATTTACGAATGGCATAATTGAATCGCAATTGGATCGCATTGTAATTGTTTGACACATTTGGTATTCTCTTACTCATTTAAGAATACCAAATGTGTCAAACAATTACAATGCGATCCAATTGCGATTCAATTATGCCATTCGTAAATTAGCAGACTTGGGCCCGAGGGGCTCTACTAAGACCACCAATACCATCTGGACGGTTTACACAACAATAGTACTACATGAAAAACGGAAGTACATCAACCACAGGCTGTGGCCAGTCGCGCTGTTCCCGCGAAAGGCCGGGGCCCAGCAGTAGGCTGATGATGATACTGGCATTTACCTGTACCTACAGTACAGTACCTACTTGAGGTACCTATTTAAGCTTCCGAGTTATAAACCGTGTCAGGTAGCGGTGAAAGATTACTACCACCCCCTCTCTTCCCTTGGGTGTCGTAAACGGCGACTAACGGACTAAAGACTGCACATACATCCAACAGCATATAGCGGCGATGGGCTCACCACCTGTCACGCTGAGCACATGTGCAGTCACTATTTGGTGAAAAGTGGACTTTGGTAGAGGACTGCTTTTACGGTCCTCATTGCCTAGTCTCTGACTAACCCTTCGGAGATAATAGTCGTGATTATAATATGTTTGTAATTATAAAATAAAAACACAAATTGGAAAAATAACAAAGACTTTGTTACTATTTTATTTACTTAATCAACATTAACAATTCGGTAACAAACAAAATTTTGTTTCATTCTGAACACGAGTTCAAGGCACTTAAAATTACAAGGAAGCTTAGGCACCGAGCGGTGGCGAGGCAAATAACAAACCCACCAATTATCTAGTTCACATTCACTTTGTACTCATCATTAACCTAAGGTGTCCTGTGACTTTACAAACTACCTCCAGAGTCCCGCGAGCGGCGGCGGCGCCCCGTAGCGGGCTCTACAAACACCTTGCCAAATAAATATCATTTTAAATTACGAATGACTGAGAGCCCTTTATATAATTAATAGTTTAAAGTACTCCCAGTTTAGTGGAGATCAAAATCTTCTTCAATAGGGGTCTCGACTTTATATAATCAACTCAAAAACAGCATAGAAGATTCACAAAATGTTGTTGTATCGATTCCTCGGTCTGCCTCATATCTGTTTTACCAATATCAACCCATATCATTTGGACCCGAAATACTAATACCTATGCCCAATACGGGTTTATTTGTGTAAATCCACAGCGGCCGCGGGCCAGCGAATCGCCGCGCGCCGCAGCTTATTGCAGAGGCAAGTGCACTTGGGGCGCTATACATTTACATCATGCCGTAAACGCTACTATGTCTAGCAAAAACAAATGGGTACGTATTAAAATCCCGATATTTCATAATACCTACAACTAAAACAGCTACGTTTAAAACATCGAAAATCAAAATACCGAAATACCGAATGTATGAAATACCTATGCCCGATAAACCGAAGCTGTCGATTTTCAAATAACCGAAAGTTCAAAATCCTAAAGTTCGAAATACCGAAAGTTCAAAATCCCGATACCGAATATTATAAGACCTAATTTCGAAGTTATGTTTTTTTTATTAGACAGCAGAAATACTAGCTGCCCTACTCCTGTAGGTCACGTGATAGGTCAGAAATTTAAGTTACATCGTAAAAACACGGTTAATCTATCTTTCGGGATTTTGAACTTCGGCATATGAATAAATTGTAAGTACAGTAGAACTCCAATTATCCGAACTCCGACTATCCGAATCGCCGATCATCCGAATCACAAAACCACCACTTGCAACTGCTCACTGTCAAGCGAATGCGTGACCTGGCTGCCCGAAAACGGTTGAAGACCGCAAAACAGCTTACATTGACGGAGATGTTTAAAAAACAATGATTTTTATTTCTAAACTTGTACATAAGTACATTTTATTTATATTTAAAACATGTGAAAATTTCATGTTTCTTTCATTTAATTCAATAAAAAAATAGTGCAATATCAAAACGTAGCTTTTATTCTCTCCAATGGCAATTTTTTTTTTAAAAATCCGATTATCCGAATATTTGATTATCCGAATGGGTCCCGGTCCCCATTAATTCGGATAATTGGAGTTCTACTGTAAGTATATAAATGTTTGAGTTTTGAACTTTCAGGATTTCGAACTTTCAGGATTTTGAACTTTCGGCATTTTAATAAATGGCCTTCTGTTCATAGGTCTTATGAAATTCGGTATTTTAAAATTCGGCATTATAATATGTACCCAAACAAAGTGGAAGATCACGTCACAAGCAGTATTTAACTTTGTCTGAAAGAGCTGCTATGGGCGGTGCCGCGGCGGCGGGCGCATCGGCCACAGCTCTCGGCCGCCGGACAGTAATATTTTGATATCGTACAATTTTGCTTGAGCATATTCCAAAACGGGGTCTAAAGTTAAACCAGATGGAAAACCGACGCTGTATCTATCGCTCTTTACCAACATTAACATTTATAACGAGTTTTTAGCCAGGTTCAACTGCAACTAGCGTTTGGGAAAAAGCGGAAAAGTCGGGGCGGCCGACGCGACGGCGACTCTCGGAAGCTCCTGTGATCTCGTTAAGTTAGCGGCGGCGGCGGCGGCAGGGGCTCGGCCAGGAACGGGTGCTGCAGCGCGGCGGCGGCGGTGGGGCGCGCGGCGGGCAGCGGCTGCAGCAGGCGCGCCGCCAGCGCGAACGCCGCGTCGGGGAACCCGCACGTCCAGCGCCCCGGCACAGCCGCCCACGCCTGCACGCGCACGGCACACAAACGGACAAAACCAATTAACCGCTCGTTTGGCACTGGGACAAATCTATCCCAGAAAAACATGTCAGTAAACTGGCACCGGGACAGATATGTCCCAAACTCATAATAACGACTTTTTTGTATTGGAACGGCTTATAGTTGAGTAACTCTATTTTTACTGTGTTCGAAACGTATCCCTTATCGTTTTTACCTTTTAGCAACACTGCATTTCATTATTGAGAAACCGAAAAAAATAAATAAATACGTATGACAGATAACGCCCTCCAGGAGGCCGCTCGACAAACAAGGGTATATTATAAATTAATAAAAATGTAAGTAGTAAAAAGTTGTTTGTTTTGTATTTGTTGTGTTATTTAGTTAAAAGTGTTTCTCGTGAACGTTTTAACACACAACTTAGGGAGTTAAATTAATTTAAGTAATTTATTTCCTAATTAAAAAAATTGGTAAAAAATACTTTATTAAAACCAATTTAATTATTTAAGCTATTATTCAAAATACTATTAATGTTTTATACAGGGTGTTCCAGATATCGACGTCAAGCCGAAACCGGGTGATAGGCCAAGTTATAATAGGTATCAGAAAAATATAAAAAAAATCTAAGTCACGTATTTTCAAAACTAAAGACATTTTTAAAAAGAATTTACAAATCTACATCCAGTGACGGTTTTTTACCTCCTGTTGCTACAAATCTTTACTTTTTTAAATGTTTTTTTTTTGTCTTGTAATCCTGAATAATGCTTCTGTATACACTGTCCTAAACTTTATAGCCAGCTGCTCAAGCTTGGAAGGAAATGTCACTTTTTACCCAACCAAATATTCAAAATATTTTGTCGCCCAGCTTTAAATACTGTACTGAAAAAAAAATATACTATGAGGGTTTGGCAAGTAACTTCAAAAGTTGGCGCATTTAAAAAGGATTCCAAAATGGTACGATACATGCTAGATTATTTCTTAAACTGTAGACAATTTTATTTTTTGTAGATACACTTAGTTTTGAACAAGTTTTACTTACTTATTTAAAAATGGTTCTATGGTACCCCTGGCTCTCTTCAAGGTCGTAACTTTAAGATTCTAGTTTAAGTGAGACGGGGACATTCATTTTACGAAGTGTGAGTGAGACATAGTGAAGCTATTAAATCAAATACACACAATTGTTTAACATCAATTATTTAGATGCTAAGATTTACAACAGATGTTCAAACTTACATCCTTCAGCCGCAAGGCAAGCTCGACATCTTCTTATAAATGATCGGTTTATCAGACGGGCGAATCTTCCGTTGTTAACAAATTCAGCTGCTTCCGTTATCTTTTGCCGTAGCTCAGCTACAGTTTCAATTGATTTCAAATAAACTTTTTCTTTCACCGCTCCCCAGTAAAAGAAATCTAATGGATTTAAGTCAGATGCGCGGGCTGGCCACGAAATAGTACCAGATCGCCCTATTCATCTGCCCGGGTATTTCAGTTTAAACATCTGTTGTAAATCTTAGCATCTAAATAAATGATATTAAACAATTGTGAGTATTTAATATAACAGCTTCCCTATGTCTCACTTCGTAAAATAAATGTCCCCGTCTCACTCAAACTAGAATCTTAAAGTTACGACCTTGAAGAGAGCCAGGGAATACCATAGAACCATTTTTAAATAAATAAGTAAAACTTTTTCACAACTAAACAAAAAATAAAATTGTTGACAGTTTAAGAAATAATCTAGCATGTATTGTACCATTTTGAAATCCTTATTAAATGCGCCAACTTTTAAAGTTACTTGCCAAACTCCCATTGTACATTTTTTTTTCAGTACAGTATGTAAAAGCTGGGCGAAATATTAATTTTGAATATTTGGTTGGGTAAAAAATGACATTTCCTTCCAAGCTTGAGCAGCTGGCTATAAAGTTTAGGATAGTGTATACAGAAGCATTATTCAGGATTACAAAACAAAAGAAAAAAAATAAAAAATTAAAGATTTGTAGCAACAGGAGGTAAAAAACCGTCACGGAATGTAGATTTTTTGGATTTTTTTAAAAATGTCTATAATTTTGAAAATACGTTACTTAGATTTTTTTAATATTTTTCTGATAACTATTATAACTTGGCCTATCACCCGGTTTCGGCTTGACGTCGATATCTGGGACACCCTGTATATGTATTAAAGTATTAAATACCCTTTTAGTAAATAGTAATACATTTTTTGTGTTGTATTTATGGAGAAATTAAATATTTAAGTCAAGCTTTAATTAAACATAAAAAACCGGGACGAGCTGTGTTTTATATATTTTTTTTAATTTTTCTTTTAATATATATTTTTGTTGAATATGTTAACCGCGCCTTTTAATAAACCATTAAAGTTCAAGTCTTTTAACGGGTTCATATTGGCTCACATAAAACTATTATTCCTATTTTTTGTTTTACTACCGATTTGTGTTCATAATAATCACTCTTCCTAATTTTTATCCTCATACTTTTTTCGTTCATAAAATTTTATTACTACTATCAGAATTCATAACAGACAGTTATCATATTACATACAAAACGCCATTGACACCATGGACGAGGTCAGCAACTTGCAGATCTGCAAGTCCAACTTCAAGGAGGACGAGATTTGCAGTGGCAAGGCGCTGCTATTCCAGACGCTCGGTAAAGCCAACCAGATGCCATCTCGCCGGAGGGATGGAACAGAAAGGAGTCTCCAGGACATCATCAGCCTGCTGAAGGAGACCGACCCGGACGACGTGCCTTCGTTCGTGGCAAAGAAGCTTCACAAACTGCCTCCCGTCACGTTCGACCATGTAGATGTCACCACGCTGTTAAAGGACATCAACTTCCTCAAATCAAGCCTGGCCGAGGTAGTGGTAGTGAAGTTGGAGGCTTCAAATAACACCATTGGTGAGTTG
The DNA here is from genome assembly GCA_963921215.1 of Scoparia ambigualis. Classification (NCBI taxonomy): domain Eukaryota; kingdom Metazoa; phylum Arthropoda; class Insecta; order Lepidoptera; family Crambidae; genus Scoparia; species Scoparia ambigualis. The sequence continues at coordinate 44,709,351 of OY992503.1, read as the reverse complement.
CGCGCCCAGGTAGTGTTACTAAGCAACACTGCTTCGGTATGTAGGTCACCCGAGGCCTCTTACGTAAACACTCGTCGCGGGGCGCAAAATGCATCCATCAGCAGTTTCGAGTCGGCGCATACGGATGCGTCACCGGCCGCTGTCACTGCGCGCGATGCCCCGCGCCCCGCCCCGGTGGGGACGTCACGCGTTTGCACGCAAAACACCTCAACGTGCCGCAGCAGCTGCGGCCGCCAGCCCACCTGTCGGCACCGCCGCCGCCGCTCCGCAACTTGAGCGGCGACCGCCTCAAGTGGAAAAGAAAAGTAGCCTAATCCAAGAGGCTACCCCTGCGGCACCGCAAAATCATCATCTCAAGGTCAAAAGGAAGAAGAGGAAGCCCGCCTGTCGAAACCCTGTGCCGTGTTGCACCGACCGGACCGAACCACCTACTGCGTCCAGCTGTACCGACGACGCTGCTGTACGTGTCCCGACTGCATTACTCTACGAAAGCAGAGGAGATCGTAGAGTATATCAGAATCAAGAGCAAATTCACTCTAAGAGTCGAGCGATTGGAGTCCCGCCATAATGTGAATTTTAATTCATTTTTGGTAAGAGTATCGACCGACCATCTGTCGACTCTGATGAAAAAGGAATTTTGGCCGAAGGGCATGTTCCGTGGCCGGCTACCGGACACCACGCTGCGTCGCACGGCGCCGTGTTTACGTACAAATTAGTTTATTTTTTAGTTTTATGTTATAATAGTATGTGTGTTAGTCTATAAGGTATTTATGTTGCTATGGGCCATTGTAGCCTGAAATAAATGAATAAATAAAAAAAATAGAGCTTGAAGCATGCAAATAAACATGCAGCATACAAGCAGCCATGCAGCATGCAAGTAAGCATTCAGCATGCAGCACGCAAGCAAGCATGCAGCAAGAAAGCAGCTTGCAAGCAAGCATGCAGCAAGCATGTAGCATGCAAGCAGGCATGCATACAAGCATGCAGTATTCCAAAAATCATGCAACATGCATTCAATATGCATGCAAACCCACAGCATTTATTAAAATGACAAAGTTATTTGTCACAAGTCTAACCTAACCTAACCAATGGAACTATAGTTTTGCAAACTTAACTTTTTCTTTATAGCGGGATTAGTATGAAACCAATTTATGAATGTTGGCGTTATGTATTAGAATGTGTCGGAAACCGACGGTGACCTTGGTTCAAGGTCTTCGCCTTTCAAGCCAGGGGGCTTGAAAGCGGCTTGATAGCGTCGCCTACGCAGACGCGCTTGAGCCTTTGGACGCCGCGGTAGTTTGTAGTGTCGTGTGAGACACTGCGTTTTGCGAGTATTGACTAACGAGACGTCGGTTTTGTATGTGCCATACCAGCACTCCCGCTTTTTTGTGAGCTCGACGCTAGTCTTTGAATGCAGTTGTCTTGTAGTGTGTGAATCACTCCCGCGTGTTTTGGGTTGCATTCCCGGTTATTAGATTCCTGGCCCGTGCCTTGCTGAACGGTGGTCTCGGCGGCCTGAAAGTAGGGCCCCTGTAGTGGTATTGTGTAAGTGGCAGTGTTTCTCTAAGTGCCAGTGAAGAGCAAAGCCTTTGGACGGGCCATCACAGAAGCAGCGTGTCTACGTAAAGAGGGAGCGCTCCCTTCCTCTCCGCTGTTCTCCGGCTGCTTATCGAACACTCTCAGTAAGTCTTAGGTTAAATATCCTTTAATATAGGTGTTATATCTGCGTAAGGACACGAGTGAAACGACTGCTGGTATATAGCACACTGGTTTATTGCATGATTTAAAGATGGCGGGGAACGCAGCTCCGCGTATACCGCTACACCATAGATAATATACAACACCCCTCCCCCAGTTCATAACTATTATAGAAAATACAACGAATCAACAGAAACGTCGATAATCGACTCTAGGCTGGGCACGCAGTATCATTCTGGAAGTTGGATTACCCCGTTCAATGGTTGTGACTGACTGAGACGGCTGCTCACTCTCTGGTCCCTGAGATGCCGAGCAAAACTCCTCGTCTCTGGTAGAACTCTGGCCTGTGTCTTCTTCTCTTGCAGCAGAGTGGGAACCATCAACCGTTCTTAAAACGTCAATCCCAATATCCCCATCCCAATTTTCTGACTGTTCTTGGCCAATGCTGTGCGGGCCTCGAAAATAATAACTTGGTTTTTATGTTTTCTTACATTTAAAGAAGTGTGTAAGTCCTTAATTAAATACATGACATTACCTATCCGTTTTACAATTTTACCTTTGTTCCAACGGTATTTATTGTTACTAAAATATTGTTTGTATAACACATCGGTTCCAATGGATAATATTTGTTTATTTGTACCGCCATAGGCTTCAATCTGCGAACACTGTTTATTGTGCACAAAATCATTTAAGAGTGTGGATGAGGGCACCGAGCTACCGCGTAATAAATCTAAACGGCACCTAAGTTTGCGATCAAACACTAATTGAGCCGGTGACTGGTTAGTGGTTACTATGGATAGAATTCCTATAATCAAACAAGTATTTTAAAAGCTTATTCTTGCATTCTTTCAAATTATTACTAGATAATAGACAAGTTTTAATGCCTTTTTTAATTATTTTCACATAGCTTTCGGCCTGTCCGTTGCTCGCTGGGTGATATGGCGGTGAAAACAAATGGGTTATACCATTTTGCAAGCAGAATTTTTTAAACTCCTGTGATAAAAAGGTGGTAGCGTTATCCGAAACGATCGTGTATGGCAATCAAAACGTGATATATATTCGTAAAGTTATTCAACTACGTCCGAGGTAGTCGACGGTACGTCGTATACCTCTACCCATTTAGTGTGTGCACCTACGATTACTAAATACATACGGTTATTCATTGGACCGAGGAAATCTAAATGGATTCTGTAAAAAGGCACTGTCGGGAATTTCCAGGGCGACATTGGCGCTCGCGGAGGTGATGAGCGTAAACTAGTGCATATGTTGCATGAGCTAATCATTTTTTCTATAGCTGCGTCAATGCCTGGAAACCATACCCTGGACCGTGCCTCCGCTTTTGTTTTGACTACGCCTAAATGCGAATTATGTAATTCGGATAATACTCGTGATCGCAACGTTACTGGCAACACAACTTTGTGGCCTCGCATTACACAATCATCTTCGACAGGTAGCTGCGAATTGCACATAAGTACGGTCTCAGGTTCGTATCCACGATTTTCTTTGGCCATCCATTAAAAACAAAGTATTTAATTTTAGATAATGTTTTATCCTTGTTTGTTTCCATGCGCAACATTTCGCGAGCAACTGGCAGACTCCCGTCAGTCACAAAATTGACATATGATGCTCGGTCGGCGGGCGGTGACACGAGTGAGTCAGCCCCGCGGCGTGAGCGCAGCAGTCGCCTGCGTCGCCGGCGGCCGGCAAACTGGCCCGAGATAAATAGTCCGCATTATTGTTTACACTTCGCACGAATTCTATGCAATAATTATACCTACTCAAAAACATAGCGTACCTTTGCAATCTGTTTACCGACACTTCGGGTATACCTTTATATGGCCCGAATATTGAAATTAACGGCTTATGATCTGTTCTTAATATAAAAGGTTCTGATCGGCCGTACAAGTATTGGTGAAACCGCCTCACTCCAAAAATAATTGCAGTTGCCTCTTTCTGAATTTGCGAGTATCTTTTTTCAGTCGAATTTAACGTGCGTGACGCAAAAGAAATAGGTCGATCAGTGCCATCGCTTTCTAACTGGGATAAAACGGCCCCCAATCCGGTGAAGCGTCCACTGTTAAAACTATTTTCTTTTTTGGGTCAAAATGTGCTAGTAAGGGGGCAGGCCCCTTACTCTCGAAACCGATCGCTATTGGATCGGATTGGTATTGTGAATTTTCGTATTTTTAAATTACGACACCAGCGCTAATTTGGATTCATATTGGGTGAACTGAATGGCATTGAGTTTTGTATTTTTTTCACTCAATATCCACGCAATATGAATCCATATTAGCTCTGGTGTCGTAACTTAGGAGTACAAAAATTCACAATACCAATCCGATCCAATAGCGATCGGTTTCAAGAGTAAGGGGGCTGATCTGAAGTCAATTTTTTTTTTACTTTGTAAACTTTTTTTTACTTTTTTAACTTTGTCCATGACCATTTTACGCCTTTTTTTAAAAGATCATATAATGGACTAAGAATACTGGATGCATTTTTTACAAAACTCCGGTAGTAATTGACAAGTCCCAAAAATGACTGTAAATTATGGACATTAGTGGGTACGGGGGCTTCCGTTACAGCTTTATTTTGTCATTTGATTCTTTCAATCCATGTTTGTTAATAGTATAGCCTAAGTAATGAATCTCATCTCTAAAAAATTCACACTTATCCTTTTGTACAACCAATCCTGAACTTTTGAGCCTTTTAAAGACTTCATGTAACCTCTCTTAATGTTGTAATTTATCCCCAGTTACTAAGATATCGTCCAATAGACATAATACCCCTTACATGCCAGAAAGCACAGTATCCATTGCTTTTTGGAAAATAGACGGTGCGCTGGTCAATCCGAACACTAAACGCGTATATTTGAATAGCCCGCGATGTGTATTAATGCAAGTTATGTTTTGGGAGTCCTCATCCAGTAAAAATTGATTGTACGCCATAGATAAATCAATTTTTGAGAACTTTTCACCCCCGTGTAACTTAGCAAACAGCTCATGAACAGATGGCAGTGGATATTGTTCAACAATTAATTGTTTATTGATGCTTATGGAGTAATCTACGCATAACCGAACTGAGCCGTTACGTTTTAACACAGGTACTATCGGTGAAGCGTAGTCCGAGTGTTCTATAGGTTTTAATACCCCTATACTCACTAAGCGGTCGATTTCGTTATCTATTTTCCCTTAAGGGCAAAGACAACCGGACGCGCTTTAAAAAAAACTGGCTGCGAGTGCGGTTTCAGCTGTAATTTAACTTTAAACCGATTAAATGTTCCCAATTTGTCGAAGTGTTTGCAAACACGTCGGGGTACATAGCTTGAATGTTTGCAAAAGTATGCTTTATATCCTGTAAATAGTTAATTTGTAAACTTAACTGAAATAATGTCAAAAAATCACGACCTAGAAGCGGAGGCCCATCTCCGCGCACTATGTATATATCTAGTTCGTTTGTTTGGCCTGAGTAAGTGACGGGCACTCGCATTGTTCCGCTACAACCTATCTCGTCTCCTATATACGTAGTTAATTTCTTCCTAGCCGGCCGAAGGCAAATATATTTAAAATAACTATTGTACTTATATTTTTTGAGAGATAACTGTGACTGATGATCCGCTGTCCACTTCAAATTTGAATTTTACTCCACTAACGGTCACCGACTCAACCATTGGTTCTCCATTTTTAGATTGAATACGAAACAACTTACCATCGTCGCCGCACTCATCCACATTCTCGCACTCAACGTAATTCACTATGCCGCACATTTTACGCAATTGGCCCTTTTTGTTACACTTTTTACATTTGTAATTTGCGTACCGACACTTTGAAGCACTATGGTTAAACCGACCGCACACTGTACACTTCTCAACGGGTTTCCCATCCTTGGAAGCTGTCTGCGCGATTTTGTACAGCTCTCCGGTCGACTTCGCAAGGGTCAGCTTTGACAAGTCTTGGGCGAACAGCTTCTCCTTTTCCGGTCCTGGCTGCATTCCCATTATGAACCTATCGCGTAACGCTTCTTCAACGTTGGAAAACGAGCAGTGGGCCGTTAATCCACGAAGCCTTGCCGCCCATTGAGTGTGCGACTCATCATGTTGCTGCGCGGCGGAATAAAAAGCACTGCGTTCACCAAACCCGCAACGTTTGGGTATGAAGTGGTTTTCCAACATGCTTACGATGTCTTCGTATGGTACCTCTTGAACCTTCGGTAAGGCAAGATCCAAAGCCAACTGGTAGGTACCATCAGCGAGAGCACTCAGCAATATGGCACGTCTTCTGACTCCCGTTTCATCTGTTTTGTCAGTGACATTGTTTGCTATAAGCCACTGTGCAAAACGGCCTTTGTACGCCTTCCACGATTGCACATTATGGTCAAACAACGTTAAAAATCCAAACTGTGATGTAGCCATTGTAATAAAAAACAATGTGGGTACTTCTCGTCGCCAATGTTATATCTGCGTAAGGACACGAGTGAAACGACTGCTGGTATATAGCGCACTGGTTTATTGCATGATTTAAAGATGGCGGGGAACGCAGCCCCGCGTATACCGCTACACCATAGATAATAAACAACAATAGGCATCTGAAACGTGCCATCCTAGACGCAGTGTTTTGCAAAAGGCTTCCACTCCCGGCGTGGTTGTGGTAAAATAAATATCACACTCAGCCTAGAGGTGGCCACGTGAAATATGGACGTTCCCAGGGACGGCATGCACCCCGTACGGGCGGGGGCCTTAGGAACTCTCCACCGCGGGACCAATTGAAGCCGGTTGATAGGTACGCTGCCACTATCAAAAATCCCCGTGTTAGGTCCGCGTCACCGGTGATGGAACGTCTGCGTTTGGAGCGTCGTCGACGCTATTCGCCAGAGTGGGACCCCCTCCTTCAGGAGCGGCGGTTCGCTTCCCTACCTATTAGCAATTAACGGCCACCCAATTGCCAACCGAAGCCCCTTAAGAGACCGTTATACTCCCTACGGCCTCTGTGATGGTTAGGGAACTGAATGGCCACTTGATGAAAGTCCGAGCTCTTTTGGATTCCGGTGCTCAGGGATGTGTGCTTTCATCATGGTTGGTTGGCAAGTTGGGCCTCCCAATTAGGCCTCACCAGGAAGGTGTTAGGGGTATTGGTGATGTGAAAGTACCTAGACTGCTAGGGGAGGTAACGTTTACTTTCACCCCCCGTTTTATCGTCCAACCCGAGAATAACAACTTCGGGGATTGTTTTGAACACAGCAGTTGGTAGGCAACCATTCATAGAATTAGACCCAACTATTTTGGCATTGACGTCTAAGTTTGCGTTAGCGGACACTAAGTTCAACGCCCCGGGATCGGTTGACGTTCTGTTGGGAGCAGACGTAATAGGGCGATTGTTGTTGAACGATAAACGTGTCCTTCAGCCGGGCGGTCTGGTTGCCGTCGAGACGGTTTTCGGGTATGTGGTTATGGGACCAGTGAACAGCCTCACCACCGAATGGTGAGGATACCGCTCTCGTTGTAGGGGCTACCCTCTCTGACGTTGTTCAGAAGTTTTGAGAAGTGGAGGAACCCCCCTCAACGCCGCGAATTGACCCAGAGCAAAAGGAGTGCGTATTGTTACCAGACTAACGCTGGTCGACTCCGCTCTGGGCGACTATTTACTCGACTACACTTTCGTGCCGCTCGTCCTTTTCTGGGTGAGTCCCGAATGCTAGCTAGCATCAATGGAACGCCGCATGAGTAACGTTTCGGTCTTCCAGACGAAGTATATTGACCTTGTACGAAAGTATAAGGAGTTGAGTCACAAGTTGTATCGCGAGTAGAATGGCGCTCAGTGGAGCACTACTTTCTCTCACATCGCGCGCTATTGAAAGCGCGAACTGGAAAGAATTCGAGTATTATTGGACGGCTCCGCGCCCACTCCGCCCGCTCCGCTCCGCAGCAACGCAATGCTAGCCGTTTTGTAACGTGAATTTTGTATTTTGTCAGCTAGACGGACCCTACGCTGTATTATTTTTTCGATGCCTACCGTATTACCGGGTAAGAGCCAATACAATGCAGCCCCAAATGGGAGATTTGTCAGCAGATCGCGTTACGGAAAGTGTATATTATTGTTTGTAGAGTTTTAAAGCGTATTTATTTGTGTGTCCGTCAACTAAGTCCACTTAGAAGTGGTTTGTGAGTTATCTATTGACGCATTTTTTGTCATTCGTAGTAGAGTAGTTTCCCGCAGGGGATTGCCGTCATTGATTAGGTGCGAACAATTATTTAAATGACGTGCACACTTTGTTATTGTGAGATTAAAGTAGACATTGGAACCACGCTACGACGTGGGATAATCTGGAAGTGTAGTCTTAAAGCTTGTCCGCACTGGGGAGGGATCTTAGAAGTATGTGTAAAGGCTGTCAAGACCCACCTTCGTCGCGTGATAGGGGAGACACTGTCCTTACGTTTGAGAAACTTGATACGGTGTTTTGTAGAGTGAGCGGTTACCACTCTCTCCCGTTTACCCGTGGAATAGCGTACCGTTTGTGACGGTCCTGATGTCGAAAACCGACGGTGACCTTGGTTCCCTGGCTTGAAAGGCGCACAGTGTCGCCTACGCAGTCGCGCTTGAGCCTTTGGACGCCGCGGTAGTTTGTAGTGTCGTGTGAGACACTCCGCGTTTTGTGAGTAGTGACTAACGAGACGTCGCGCAGAGCGGTCGGTTTTGTAAGTGCCATACCAGCACCCCCGCTTTTTTGTGAGCTCGACGCTAGCCTTTGGATGCCGCAGTTGTCTTGTAGTGTGTGAATCACTCCCGCGTGTTTTGGGTTGCATTCCCGGTTATTAGATTCCTGGCCTTGCTGAACGTTGGTCTTGGTCTTGGCGGCCTGAAAGTAGGGCCCCTGCAGTGGTCATGTGTAAGTGCCAGTGAAGAGCAAAGCCTTTGGACGGGCCATCACCGGAGCAGCGTGTCTACGTAAAGAGGGAGCGCTCCCTTCTTCTCCGCTGTTCTCCGGCTGCTCATCGAACACTGGCAGGAAGTCTTAGGTTAAATATCCTTTAATATAGGCATCTGAAACGTTGGCACGCTAGGATGGCTCCTAGACGCCGTGTTTCGCGGTAAAAGGTTTCCACTCCCGGCGTGGTTGGTTTGAACAGGGCAAGGGGTTTTGCTGTCCTGCCTGCGACCGGCTGTGGAAGCTAACAGAATGATTAGGAGTTTCGATCGTTAGTATAAGAAAATATATAATAAAAATATTAGAAAAAAGGTGTATGATTAGAGATATTATGAATTCTGATGATTATTGGTTTCGACCGTTAGTTTTAAATATTTTTATGAAGAGTGATCATTATGATGTAAAACGGTATGAGAAATATTTTGGGACTTCCGATAGTAGGACTTAAAAAGTTGTGAATAAATGCGCACCCCTTTTAACACTACAAAACATTTCTTTTGTCATCATCAATCATCAAAATTTACGATAGGCGGACTTTAGAACCTATTATTTATTAAAATGAACCCTAAATTTACACGACTTTATCATTTCTTTCAAGTTCCATTTATAAGCAACACAAAAAACCATACTCGCGAGCCCGCGCCGACGCAGGGTCATTATATTACTTTTTGTAAACAATCGCGCGCCGGCAACCCGACACCGCCTTTACTCTGCCACTCGACAAGTGTGAAGTGCTAAACAAAGTGCCAAAGCGTGGGGGGGACCTGAATCGCGTTAGCGGTTAATACGTATATAAGATAACTCACGTTTATAGTTTCGTCCCGGCAGAGGCAGCGCGTCTCAGGCAGGCGGCACGCGTCGCAGGCCGCCCCCGCGCCCGCGCCCGCCCCCGCCCCCGCGCCCGCGCCCGCGCCCGCCCCCGCCCCCGCCCCCGCCCCCGCCCCCGCGCCGCCCCGCAGCCGCGCGCACAGCTTGCGCAGGCACAGGCCGCGCCGCACCGTGGACGTGACGACGCGCCGCCCTGCGCACACACACGTGTTAGCCGCCGCCGCCGCCGCATCAGGAGCCGCCGGGCGCTCGCACACTCACCGAGCAGGCTCGCGGCACGCTGCAGGGGCGCGGTGCCGAGCAGGTCGGCCAGCTCGGCCAGCGCGGCGGCGTCGTCGGCGGCGCGGAAGAACGGGTAGCGCGTCGTCAGCGCGCTCGCCAGCATCACGCCCGCCGCCCATACGTCCACGGCCGTGCCCTGTCGCGAAACCTTCAGCAGCACCTGCCGTAGCCCCGATACGATTCATCACGACATAAATAAGTTAACAACGAATTCTTAGTCAATAATAAAAACACGATTGTGTATCGAATGACACGATGGAAAACATAAACAGTTGAGGGCGTACCTCCGGCGGGCGGAAGCCCTGCGTGCCCGCGCGCGCCGCCCGCGCGCCCGCACGCCGCGCGCACGCGCCGCACACGCCGCCCGCGCCCGCGCACACGCACGCCGCCGCCTAGGCATTCATTCAGTAACTATATAAGGTGACTGCTAGAAACCGCAACAAACTTCAAGGGCTAATCAGGTCAAGTGTTTTAAACATGACAAAAATCACAAAAAAGGAATTTTTGTTTTATTCATTTTTAATTAAATAATTCAGTTAGTACATTTTAATTAGATAGTCTTTGAGAATCTAATTTATTTTAAAGCTTACGGCCTTCTGTTGACCCGCCCGCGTTAGCTGGGCGATAAATACCTACGTTGACGGGTCAACTATACAAAACACTTGACCTGACCAGCCCTTGAAGTGTCTTGCGGTTTCTAGCAGTCATCTTATATAGGGTCTAACAATATCAATTAGCGAACCTTTGAGGTGAGCATCTATACATCACACTGAGCATGCTCACCAAATTTTGTCCAAAGCTACAGGCTCGTTACCGAGATAATCAACAAAACATTATCATAATTCACCAAAAATACACCCTTTCCAAACCCGTACAGCTGTACCACACACAGAGAGATAGCCGAACATGCACACTAGACTCGGAGCACACTGAGCTGTCTAATTTATATAAAAGTTTACGCTTGCGTGCGTGTTAGTAAAGATACAGCATGTTACATGATGTGCATTATTTAAACTGACTTAGTTTATGTTTTATATTTTAGCGTTTTATTAACGCTTAAATATACTTAAGTAATTTTTTTTTTCAGTGTTTAAAAACATAACTTTGAAAAATCACAATAAAACTGGAGCCCATTTTTTGTCATTGTATTTAGAATGATGAATAGATGCTGCCCTTAAACGTTCGCTTATTGATTTTGTTAGACCCTGTATGTACATATTTTTGTATTGTCTTGAAAAATGATGATTCCGATACAATAATTTATTTGTTTTAACAAACTTAGTACTACAATAATTAGTTAATTAAATGAGCTACGTCGACTATTGAGAAATATATATTATATATATACAGAATGTTGATTTGTATCACTGCCATATTCATAGCAGCAATCATATTGCTTATTCTTGTTACGAATAAATAATAAAAAAGTATGAAAAAATAATTGTTATATTTTTAAAATGTGTAAATAGGCGTTGCTCGGCGGCCTCACAAACGCAGTTTGCCGCGGACTGCCGCCGCCGCCGCGCCGCACTGCCGAGCGAAACGTGATTTACGTGTGTGTATTGTATTTATAACAGTGAGCAAAATCAAATTCATGCCAATATAACCTAACGAATTTTAATTGGATAGTCTTTGAGTATCTAATTAGTTTTTAAGCAATAAAATAAGAAAAATGAAATGAAAACAATTAAAAATAACGATTATTTACAACGCGCGGGCAACGGCGGGCCTGCCGTTGACCCGTCAACGTAGGTACTAAAGCGGACGGGTCAACAGACGGCCGGCCATTGACCCGTCAACGTAGGTACTGACGCGAACGGGTCAACAAACGGCCGGCCATTGACCCGTCAACGTAGTTACTGACGCGGACGGGTCAACAGACGGCCGGCCATTGACCCGTCAACGTAGTTACTGACGCGGACGGGTCAACAGACGGCCGGCCATTGACCCGTCAACGTAGGTACTGACGCGGACGGGTCAACAGACGGCCGGCCATTGACTCGTCAACGTAGTTACTGACGCGGACGGGTCAACAGACGGCCGGCCATTGACCCGTCAACGTAGTTACTGACGCGGACGGGTCAACAGACGGCCGGCCATTGACCCGTCAACGTAGGTACTGACGCGGACGGGTCAACAGACGGCCGGCCATTGACCCGTCAACGTAGTTACTGATGCGGACGGGTCAACAGACGGCCGGCCATTGACCCGTCAACGTAGTTACTGACGCGGACGGGTCAACAGACGGCCGGCCATTGACCCGTCAACGTAGTTACTGACGCGGACGGGTCAACAGACGGCCGGCCATTGACCCGTCAACGTAGTTACTGACGCGGACGGGTCAACAGACGGCCGGCCATTGACCCGTCAACGTAGGTACTGACGCGGACGGGTCAACAGACGGCCGGCCATTGACTCGTCAACGTAGTTACTGACGCGGACGGGTCAACAGACGGCCGGCCATTGACCCGTCAACGTAGTTACTGACGCGGACGGGTCAACAGACGGCCGGCCATTGACCCGTCAACGTAGGTACTGACGCGGACGGGTCAACAGACGGCCGGCCATTGACCCGTCAACGTAGTTACTGATGCGGACGGGTCAACAGACGGCCGGCCATTGACCCGTCAACGTAGTTACTGACGCGGACGGGTCAACAGACGGCCGGCCATTGACCCGTCAACGTAGTTACTGACGCGGACGGGTCAACAGACGGCCGGCCATTGACCCGTCAACGTAGTTACTGACGCGGACGGGTCAACAGACGGCCGGCCATTGACCCGTCAACGTAGGTACTGACGCGGATGGGTGAGCCCCTTGCCCGCGCGTTGTAAATAATCGTTATTTTTAATTGTTTTCATTTTATTTTCTTATGATATTGCTATTGAATATGATATGATATTGAAACAAAACACGAATTCCTTTTTGTCATGTTTAAAACACTTGACCAGACCAGCCCTTGAAGTTTCTTGCAGTTTTTAGCAGTCACCTTATATAATGTAAGACCTCTGGCAAGCACGGCCAAAATTATAGATCTTACGAACGCCCTTAACAATGTTAAATACGACATCATCTTTCGATCCTTATTGCTTAGTCTATCTATCGATTCCTTATTGTTTAGTAGGTGTTAAAAGTATTCTTGTCATTAAGCATACAAATAACGATCAGCTCTAAATTTATGGCGAGAAGACAAATCAACACATTGTAAAAAGATCGTCCATGACAACTGATTGCTGACAATACATCATCTCGGGTGCTAACAAACATGTCTAAAGTATACAGACCTTAGCGGCGTCTGCGGCGGCGTCTGCGCCCGCGGCGGCGGCGGCGGCGGCGGCGCGCGCCTCCGCGCTCAGCTCCAGCGCCGCGCGCTTGGCCGACGGTGCGGCCTCATCCTGCTACAGAAACACTTCCGTACCGTATCATGGTTTTCTGATCTAATTTTATTCTACGACACAACCAATTTAAAAGGCTACTAACGTGCTCCGCAAAACTGATGTTTGATGGAAGCTCAGTCTCAAAGTCTCTACTGAAGCCACTCGCAAAACACAAGATGAGCATTCGCACAAACGAATGTTTTGATATTTTAGTTTATTCGTCTACACTCACACCAATTATTTAGCCCAAGAGAAGCTTCGTTATGAAACTCGTTAAATGGTTACTAGACAACGGATAAATATACTTAAATCCATACTTATTATACATAGAAACACCCAGACCCGAAACAATTTAGAAAAACAATAATTTCTAAATTGACCCGACCGGGGATCGAACCCGGGACCTCAGAGATGGCGACACCATGAAAACCTAGGTACACTGGGAGAAATGGTTTCATTTGATCAGTTTCATTTGGCAGTAAAGGTTGCCGCTCGGCTCGCACGCTCCACGTCGCGCGTCGTCGCTTAACTCGTAATACCTGCGCGCGCGCGTTAACCCTGCGCTCCTGACGTCAAATCGATATCGAGTCAGGGTTCCTTAACGAAATATGAACGCAAGGGTTACACGATAAGTTTCAATTTCGCGTGAAAGTCGTTAGAGAGTGAACCTTCTGTACGGTAGTACTATTAGTTATTCTGTGCTTGTACCAAGACGAAAAACGAAACAACTTTAAAACACACAAATTAATGTATTAATATTTGACGTTTTTTGTTTATAAAAAATATATTTTGAATGATTTTAATCATTGTCATCCATAATACTAATGTTTTCCAAAACTCATATTTCAAAGTTAAAGTCAAATTATTTCTTCAATGTAAACCTTTACAGGCACTTATTGACGTCAATATTAATAATAATAAAAAAAACAGTTAACTAACTTGTAGTTAAGACTTAACAACTAATCTAACGAGCTATAGCCTGTGCCAGACACACGCGCATCGCTACCTCCAGTACCACTGCACGCCGAAACAGGATCGCGTCGAACCGAAATATAAGCCGTGGTAATAGATTCTGTGTAAACAAACGTATCCTGGTACGAGACAAAAATGGCGGGCAAGTGTTTGTCCCCTAGCGACACAAACGGCTAAAACTTATAGGTAACTTATCGTTTTTTAATGAATGAATGAATGAAAAATACTTTATTGCACTAAAAACATAATATAATACATAATAAACGGATCAGTTTTACAAAAGGCGGCCTTATTGCAAGGGTAGAACTTTCTGCCAGGCAACCTTTGGGCGAGAGAACCTATAAAAACCAAAAATAAAACAAGGGCTAGTGCACAGATTAGATTAGGATATGAATATGAATACTTATATATGAAACAATACTAATAAACATAAGAGTAAATCATAAGTAATAGACTAAAATATAAATAGGTACAAAGGAGATATGAACAGTGATAGGTAAGTGTGATAGATCAGGATTGGGATGAAAGGTGAAGAATGATAAATCACATTGAATTGTTAACTTAAGTTAACACTTTAAGGAATAAATGTGATTTCCAATTATCGTATCGATATTGTGGTAAGTAATAGAAATTGGAAATAACTGAGTTTTGAAGTAAAATAAAGTAACGGCTGAAATGAGTTTTGGAAAACATTAGTAATAAGGTTGACATTTTTAATAATTCAAATATTTTTTTTTAAAACATAAGTATAAAAAAACGTTAAATATTAATACATTAATTTGTGTGTTTTAAAATTGTTTCGTTTTTCGTCTTGATACAAGCACAGAATAACTAATAGTACTACCGTACAGAAGGTTCACTCTCTAACGACTTTCACGCGAAATTGAAACTTATTGTGTGACCCGAGCATTATATTCCGATAAGCAACGCGGACTCGATATCGATTTGACGTCAGGAGGCCAATTCTCATTTTTCAAGATGTAGTCTCGAATCGAGTTTTGATTTCGATCTCTATCTCGATAATCGACATTTTGTTCACGAATCTCCTATTCTCAGTGCTAATCGAAATAGACTTCGAGTTTTTTTGTGATAAATATTGCCAATCCTATAATGCAATCAACTTGGGATGCGTTTCGTTCCACACGTTTCATCCGGTTTTAAACCGGTTGCAACTATGTACCTCAAATATTTTTACTGTAAAGGTATTTAAATGTACCTATTGAACTTGCTTTTTAATTAAAGAAGTAAATTTTAATAATAAGTAGGTACTTATCGAAAAATTATTATATTTAATGTGTTGTGATCAAATTTAATTTCCTTATACAACTTGTATTGTATAAAACGTAACGTATCGTCGATAGTTGACATTTCAATGTCAATTTGTCAGTGAAAAATTTTATGTTTTTTGTTTGTGGTTGTGTGCTTGTCTGGTGACCAAACGATCATTTTAGTATTCACAAGACACAATGTCAACAAAAAATACCCAACGCCACAGCAGAAGTAGCTCCTTCTACAAATGTTGGAAGCCGATATACAGATAAGGAGTGGAAAGTTTTCTTCCACCTTCTTAAAAAAAGAGAGCGAGCTCTCTCAATATTTTAAATCACTTCCACGATAAAATTGGAAATTAACTCCTCCATATCCACCGTAATTTCGCCGCTATTTGACGTTTCATTAGCATCTCGTAGTCAAAATTACGTCTCGACCACTGCCGACCACTCGAAGCAATTCGAGCGGCTCTCGTTCGAGAAATGTCGAGTTCGAGATTTTCAGAATAACTAAATTGGATTACCACTCGATAAAGTTCGAATTCGAATCAAACTCGAAGTCGATTAGCGCTGAGAATAGGAGATTCGTGAACAAAATGTCGATTATCGAGATTTTATGGTCGAGAGAGATCGAAATCAAAACACGATTCGAGACTACATCTTGAAAAATGAGAATTGGCCTCCAGGAGCGCAGGGATTACGAGTTAAGGCTAGGTAGGTCACGCTTTGAATTTTTCAAACCATCTAAGGCATAGAAAATAATGATTTTAATTCTGGAAAAAGTATGTACTATTTAATTAAGGATCTAATCTATTCAAAGTTACCCCTTTTTGTAATGTTTTTTCAATATTATGACTAAACTACTGATACTACATTAAATTTTTGTTCTCAAAGACAAATATTTCGCAGATAAAATAGCAGAGTATCCTATAAAGTCTATACAATACAATAAAACCTATAAAACGCGCCGCTTCGCTGTTATACCCGTCCCGTACCGTCGTACCGTCGAGAGAGCGAGATAGAAGCGCTCGGAATACCTGGCCTTAAGCGACTCAGTGCTCGGTGTTCGGTGCTATGGCTCGCGGCAACCTTTACTGTCATACGCCTGCGGCCAAACAGCGGAGGCGCGCCAAAAGAACCTACCGAAACTGCGGCACCCCTCTGATACAAGTGGGGTAAATGACCCTTCATGTACATCTAGCTGGCACAGACTATGGTCTATGGTCTGTGCCAGCTCTACTTTACTCTACAGTACTCTACCTTCTCTACCTACCTAACAAATCTACCACCAGTTCGGATTTTGGGAGAGCCTTCGACTGAGAAGAAGCTGGCAAGAAACTCAGGAGGCCTTACTTTTTCTCCCTCTAAGTAACAAAAGTTACATTACAGTGTCATAGATCTAATTAAGTACAATTTATTAAACATTATTAAGTACAATTCGTACGCATCAATAAAATTGTATTACAAATTAATAATAACAAAATTAAATAATTTCAATAAAATACAACTCTTAATAATTGAATAAAACAATAGGTAATAATAGTCTAAAAATACTAATAATAAACACCAGTACAGAGTAGACTTATTTCCATGCATTTTTATCTGCAACATAGTCATTGATCTTATAATAAGCTTTCGCAATTAACACACGTTTAATGTGCGTTTTGAATTTGTTGTCTGTCAATGCAGTGATGTCGTCAGGTATTTTGTTATAATAAAAACGAATTGAGTTGCATATAAAATATTTACTATTTTTGCTAAGTCTGAACTTCGGAGCACACAGTTTGATCCTGTTCTTTGTGTTATATCCGTGAACCTCATTGTTCCTGGCATAAAGGTGTAGATTTTTACGAGCGTACATATTATTTACAAATATGTACAAGGACGGTAAAGTAATGATATCTACATCTTTAAATAGTTCCTTTAACGAATCAAGTGCTTTTAACTGATATATAAACCGAACTGCTCTTTTCTGGAGAATGAAAATTCTACTTTACTGAATATGGACACCCTAACTCAGAAGAGATATCTTGTAGGTCAGTGACAGAGAAACGGGTTAAAATTTTCAAACATAACGTAACTGCAAAACTTGCATGTACGGTGAATTTAATAAAACTTTCTCTATTAAAAAGTTTAAAACTAATATTTCAATGAAATTTGGGGATTGGGCTACAGCTGGTTTGCATAAAAGTTGGGCTAAGTTGTATGACTTATATGAGCAGAAAAAATATAATAATAGTCCAAGTTTTCTAGAGTATATCAAAAAGTATTCGAAAACTTTTAGGAAGGCTTGTGCATGTGCCAAGTCATTATTTATTAGTGAAAAAATTAAAAAGTCTGATAATAAAATAAAGGCAACATGGAACTGTATTAACCGCGAAACTGGTAAAATAAAGCCACGTGATACTAAGTTTTCTTTAAGAATAGGCAACAGCATTTTAAGTGAAGACAATAAAGTTGCTGATGCTTTTAAACAGTTTTTTACAAATATACCAATTGCCACAACTATGTTACTTAACTCTTCACCGAGCAATGCAGAAATTCTGTTAAAAAAGTATGTACCCATGTGTAATGAAGTGTTCAAATTTAAACACGTAAACTGTAAAGACGTACTTAAATCCTTTAAATCTTAAAAAATAAAAAACACTTGTGATTTGTGGGATATTTCAACAAAAATTATTAATAATATTATCGAGTCCATTGCGCCTTTTCTTGTAGTCATATTCAATAGCTGTGTTGACGAAGAAGTTTTTCCAAATCTCATGAAGCATAGCAAAGTTCTGCCACTTTTCAAATCAGGTTGTAAAGATGACCCGAGCAATTTCAGACCTATTTCGATTTCACCTACTCTTAGTAAAGTTTTTGAAAAACTTATTTAAGATCAACTCGGCTCCCACTTCGCTATAAACCACCTTTTTCACAGTGAACAGTATGGTTTTACCAAGGGAAGGTCTACTACTGATGCAGGTGTAGCTCTGCACACACATATTTGAGGCTTGGGAGGGATCGCAGAATGCTATTGGGGTGTTTTGTGATCTCTCCAAGGCTTTTGATTGCGTTGAATACAACACTCTTTTAATAAAGCTAAAACACTATGGAGTGCACTCGGATGCCTTGAAATTGATTCAATCATATCTCAGCTGCAGAATCCAAAAAGTTAGCGTGAATGGATCCATATCATCCGGATCTTCTGTGCTAATGGGGGTTCCACAAGGGTCAATACTAGGAGCTGTTTAAAGAATTAAATATTCTTACAGTTGCATCACAATTCATTTATAACTGTATTGTTTACGTGCGTCAAAACATATCTCATTTCAAAAAAAAATGCGATATACACAAACTAAATACTAGAAATAAGTATAAACTTCTAATTTCTAAATTTCGACTTCAGAAAGTTTATGGATCATTTATGGGACAAAGTGTCGTATTTTACAATAAAATCCGGAACGATGTTATAATTTTGCCCTTTGACAAATTTAAGACACATGTTAAGGACAGACTTTTAGAAAAGGGCTATTACACTGTAAGCGATTACATCAATGACAAAAATGCATGGAATTAACATTCCTCTAGTTTCGCACACATTGTTCTAATGCGTTCATAGTGCCCAAGTAAAACTTTTAGATTCACTTTTGTTTTTATCTTATTATATATTTATATTTTATTTTTATATTATATTTTTATTTTATTATATAATTGTTTTATATAACTGCTTTATTTTATGATTATTGATTGTATAATTTGGTAACGACATATGTTTTTGTAAATGTCGTTACTTCTATATTATTTATAAAGCTGTGGAGTTTCTTGTGCCCGTTCTTCTCCACAGCTAAAAGAATTCTTGAATGGGTGGGGTGGGTGGGTGGGTTCCTATCCATCCATCCATAAAAAAAAACAAATTTAGACGATTCAAAATGCTTAATTTAAGCTTACTGTATAAAGATATTTTTGATTTGATTTGACTTACGTCTGCTGCTGTTCCCCATAGTAATACTCCATATTACATAACGCTATGGAAATAAGCAAAATAAACCAGCCTAGCAGTAGACTGATTTGTAATTTTTCTTATATTTTTAACAGCAAAAGCAGCCGAACTGAGCCTCTTTGCCAGACCCTCGATATGAGAACCCCACTGTAATCTAGAGTCTATCTTAATACCAAGAAAAGAAGTTTCGTTAATGATTTCTAACGGACGTCACTAAAAATTATGAGTTCTGTACTGTGGCATTATCAGGAAATTGTCATGAAATGATGATCTTTTACATAAAATTATCGACAATTTCATAACTGGGTGGGTGATGGGAGTTAAAAGGTCCAAAAGGGAAGCAGCGAAAGCCCCCGTGATTGCAAAGATTCAAACCGGACCTATGTCTTTAGAAGTTTATCTTCCTGGGCGTAATAGAGAGGAATACATTAAAACAGCGAACCTCTTCTCTGGGCCGCTTCCGCGCGTTGGGCTGTGCGGGGGCGGCAGCGGCTGGTGTCTCCTCCATCGCCGGCGCCGGGCATATTCGCTGCGCGAGCCCGAAGTCTATTAGCAAATACCTGCAGGTGATAACCAAAAGTATTACCGTTTATGAAGTCGGCGGGCGGCGGCGGGTGAGCGGCGCGCTCGAGTCGAGGGCCGTCGCGCGTAGGCATTGACATAGTCATCATCAGCCTGTAGACGTCCCACTGCTGGGCACAGGCCTCCCACGTGGACAATAGCACGAGGGGATGTTGGGCCATAACCCACCGCGCTGGCCCAATGCGGATTGGTGGGTTTTATCTTACGACAACAACCGGGACCACCAGCTTAACGTGCCTTCCGAAGCACGGAGGAGCTCGAGATGTTTTTAATTTGGTAACCCATCCAGCGACTTTGCATTGCGAAAGTTGCTTAGCGGGCAAGATCGGAAGCCGAACGCGCTAGCCGCTGCGCCATCGAGCTATTCAGACATAGACATAGTGCTGAGCTATATTTTTTTTCGTCAAGAAAAGTCTTGTTTGATCACCGACCCGAATTCCGATGTCGAACTGTTGAATGTTGCATAACATCGCAACAGCCACACAGTAAATCATACATACTACTTTATAAAATCAAATAAGACAATAACCGTGTCTCGTAGCGGTGCAAGAATACTACCACCCCCTCTCTTCCCTTGGGTGTCGTAAAAGGCGACTAACGGACTAAAAGCACATACTTCAAACGCTGAGTACATGTGCAGTCGCTATTAGGTGAAAAGTTGACTATCGTAGAGGACTGCTTTTGCTATCCGCATTGCCTAGTCTCTGACTAACCCTTCGGGGTAATTAGTCATGCGGGAAATACAATGCAATCAATGAATAAGCTTATTTTATTTGAAAGAGTACTACCAATCCATATATTTCCTTGCATAAAACTAAAGAGCGCACAAAGTATTAAAAAAGACACCTCTGGTTCTCGCGGTCGTAGAGGAAGTTGCTGGGCTTGACGTCGCGGTGGATGACCCCGAAGGAGTGCACGTGCCGCAGCGCCGCCAGCAGCGCGCGCATGTAGCGCTGCAGCTCCGGCGCGTCCATCTCGCCCACGTACTCCTGCACGCCCCGCAACCACAACTACTTTTAAGGTGTACATTCAATTATGCACATTGCTAATATCATTTATGATTTCACATACAAATAGTGTGAATAGGTACTTACTGAAAATTTTCTATGAGGTATGTAAGGCATTATAAAAACTATAGTATCTAAATGGCGCAAGCATAGTTCGACTCCGATCACATGGTTTTTTCCTCTGTAAAGAAAAAAAGTATCACTGAATTTTTTATCAGATAAAAATATGAGGTAACCGAGATGACGTTGAAATGGTCATACCCCATGTCCTGGAGGCAGCGCAGCTCGTGCTCGACGCGGGCGGGGTGCGCGGTCGGCACCAGGTGCTTGATGGCGAACCATCGCTTCTGGCCATTCGACAGGCACGCGTGCTGCCGGAGCGAGCCCAAGTACACTGAGCTAAATGTTCCTTCTCCAATCTTCTTGTGTACTTGAAATATCTTATCTAGCTTTGGCAATTTTTGGAGTAATTCACTGATTTGCAGTCCTACAATTTAATTAATTAGTTAAATAAATTTAACTATTTAGTCACCTGATGGAGAGCAATCACCGCCGCCTATGGACCCCCGCAAAACCAGAGTAGTCGCAGATGCGTTGCCGACTTTTAAGAAAGGTTAAGGAAGGAATAGAAATTGTGAGGGGGGGAGGGGGATGAGGCCTCCGGAACTCTCACTGGCCGGACGAAACACAACAGCACCAAGTGCCATTATTTCACGCCGGATATTCGTGCGAGGGTGGTATTACGCCGGGCGAGCCGGCCCAATGCTTACTGCAACGCAGCGTGGCTCTACGCTACGGGCAGTCAGTGTCACTCATTTAGCACCACCCAGGGGTCACGTGTAGGGTCTCAAGGGTAAACCTAGGACGAGAGTAACTTTAACTTCCAAAATAAATGAATTTCTTCTTTTGTGAATTTATTCTGTTACTTTGTGTTTTATGGGCTTCTCTGAGGTCTCGGGTTCAAATCTCGGTCGGCTCAATTTATAGAATACCTGTTTCTCTAAATTGTTTTCGGGTCTGGGTGTTTTTATTTGTTTATGTATATTTATCCGTTATCTTACCAAATTAACGAGTTTCAAAAGAATCTTACTTATCTTGGTCTAGATAATTTGAGTGAGCGTAAACAAATGTAATTTAAATTAATTAATTGAATGTGCATGTAGTGTTTGCCTCGAAGTTATTGTTACACTTAGCCAAACATTTTTTTATATTTAATCAGTAAGTACGGAATTGCCAATTACACCAAATAATGAAATACAAAAATTTAAAAACACAAAAATACGTATATTAGTAGGTATTACGTTTTGAACATTTTGAACATGATTGATATAAGAACGAAAACCAGTGAAAAATTTCAACATGTAACATGTAAAAGGATTAAATTACAATCACATATATAAATCACAAAATAATATAAATGACATACCACTTTATTATAAAAACTAATAGAAATAAAGTAAGTTATTAAGCAAATTCTATGTATGGTGTTGCAATATTTGGTGAATCAATTATAATCTATTTTTAGAATAAATTATTTAATTGTGTATATATAGATTAATCTGGTATTAAGTTATTATATTATTTGTAAATATTGTTACTTCTGTGTAAACCTGTGCAGTTTCTTGCGCCCGTTCTTTTCCACAGCTAACAGACATCCTGAATGAATGGTAGGCTTTGATCATAAAAACTATAAAAAATATATGGTTATTGCTCGAGAAACGGCACCACGACACAAGGCAAAAATCAGAAACGTGCCTTGATTTTCTATCAAAATTTCGTATTTTTGAACTTTGTTCCAACTAGCTTGAATCTAGCGAGCCTAGTTCCAATTGTAACTCCAATAATATTTTTAAGAATGTGTACTTTAGTGCCTAAAGTTTAAGGTTTACTTTACAATAAATGTTTATATACTTATCTACTTTTTATGTTTAATTTCTGATGTTGATCTATGGATATTTATGTATTTATATTTACGCAGGGACATTATTTGAGTTTGATTTTGTATGAGACCAATGCATCTATTGTATATATGATCGAAGGTAGGTAAAAAAGCTTTTGAACATTCAAAAATATGTTTACTAGAATAAAGAGTTTATGACTATGGCTATTACTAATAAATAAATAAAAATGTTATTTAATTTAGAATATATATAAAATTTACGCTCACACCAATTATCTACACCAAGATGAGTATTCTTTTGAAACTCGTTAATATGGTAAGATAACGGATAAATATATGTAAACATAAAGAAAACATAAAGAAAACACCCAGACCCGAAATCAATTTAGAAAAACAGTTTTGACCCGGACAGGATCGGACCGCTGGACCGCCCAGTCCCGGCGTGCTAGATAACCACTCGACTATTGTATTATATTTAATAGACAACCTCCGTGCTCGAGTATATAATATATTATACAGGGTTAAGTTTGGACCCCCTCCAAATTTTTTCATGTGGTTCTATAGCAGCAGTACAACCGAATAATAAAATAAAATAATTTTTTTACACTTTTGTCTCTTAACTTTTCCTTATGAAAATTAAAATTATTGTCACCTAGCGCGCGGCCGCCTCGTTATCAAAGCGCATGCGCGTGACCGCTATTATTCACCCCGCGCACCAATGACGGCGCGCTGTCGCTTTGCCCGCGAGAGTGAGCGAGCGCAAGCATCTAGAAAATATAGGAAAAGCAGGCAAAAAATAGAGTTTAAAAAAAGAAAACATTCATTAAGTTTACGTCAAATATTTAATTACTTTTTACTTTAAGAGGGTTTACGCATTTCGGTTTTCCATACAAACTTCCAAGTCGAAAGTTTTAAAAACCAATTTGCCAATTTTGATGAAACTTTGCATGCTAAAGCAGGCATCTTGCACTCCGTCATACCTACCGCGAAATGCACCTACAGCGCGCGACACCGCGGCGTTGTAAATCGGTCAGGGACGCAGGGCCCCAGCGCGCTTTCGAGCACACGCACAGCCCACAGACATAGTTTGAAGTGGTCTCGGATTGCAATTTCGATTTGTTTATAAATAACTACCTCTCCGATATCATTTAATCTACAAGTTCCGTAATAATGGTGTAATGCAACAATAATAATTGTTGTGTGAAAGGCTGTCGAAATAAAGAGAAAGATTCGAAGTTATCTTTTTTTACGTTACCGTAAGATTCTGGAACCTATATTCATATTTTATTTATTTTAAACTTAAGTTTGTTTACAGAACAAATAAGTAATACGAAAGTAAAGGTAGGTAGGTATGTCATTACTTATTTATGTAAATTATTTTGCCGTGCGATCGTGAGTCTGTGACCTGTGCTGTGAATGTTGTGATGTAGGAGGTACCTAACCTACCTGCGTAACATAAACTTATTTATAGTGAGTTAGTAAGAATTAAAATTGCCAGTACTTATCATGATGTAAGTAATAGAATATATATAACGTAATAAAATGTGGTTTCCGTTTTGTTTTCGTTATATCTTCAAATCGTCATATTGTGCAGTGTTTGCTTGTTTAAGACTTTGAGTGCTTGTTTGTTAAATAGGTAAATAGGTAAGTAACTTACAAAACTACATTTTACTTGGTGTGCAATTACAGAATAAATTACTTACTAAGGTTGCGAAGATATGTTTATTTATTCTATTCGCTGTCATCCCTAACGCACGAGTCGACGGCGTAGGTACACACGGTGCCTATGTAATATTGTAGGTTATTAAAACGGCGGCTTTCTTTAACATCAAAGGAGTACAACTTCTGTACGTAGTACTATTATTTATTCTGTGGCTAAAGTAAAACACAGGGATCTAAATAGTTTGTTGAAAACATTTTTAAAAAACGTTTTTTTAGCTGAGTTATTGCGATTTAAAGTCCACTATAGAAAGTTAAAAATACCAATAACTCTGTTAAATAAACATTTTTTTTAAATGTTTTCAATAAACAATTTAGATCCCTGTGTTTTACTTTAGCATGCGAAGTGTCATCAAAATTGGCTTAGTGGTTTTTAAAAATTTCGACTTGAAAGTTTGCATGCGAAACCGAAATGCGTAAACCCTCTTAAATAAAGTAAAATTTTAAACACTGAAATAAGACGACAACCTCAGGCGGGAATCGAACTACGCACCTTCCGCATTCCGGGCAGCTGCCTTAACCACTTGGCTACCGAGGTCTGGCTTTCAACCGTCGAAATTTGTCAGTGCTTGATGCTTATGTCAGCCAGACCTCGGTAGCCAAGAGGTTAAGGCAGCCGCCCGGAATGCGGAAGGTGCGTGGTTCGATTCCCGCATGAGGTTGTCGTCTTTTTTCAGTGTTTAAAATTTTACTTAAGTATATTTAAGCGTTAATAAAACGCTAAAATATAAAAACATTAATCTACTTTTTACTTTTTTTACCCTATATTTACTTTTGGCGGGGGGTCCAAAATTAACACTATAGATATTATATCATAATATATTATTATTAAATATAGTCCTGGTGTTGCAAAGGGGGTGCATAAAAAATACACTCTAACTCCTCTTTCACAAACTGACGAATAACGTTGCTATCGAAAAAAAAATGAAAAATTGCCAAAAATAAGATAAAAAAATTTTGGTAAAAATATTTTTTTTTAAATATTCAAATTTTTATATGGAGCTAGGTTTCTGTTGTCTTATAAAAAAAGATAACCTCGAACCTGGTCTTAAATTTCTAACATATCACTAGACCTAAGTACTACTACTAGGAGTAGGGCAGTCATATTTTGGGCACCATTTTTGAAATATTAGCTTATTTATAAAAAGTTACCTTGACATTATTCCAAGTGTCGGCTCTATACTAAATCCAACGAAATTTTACAAAAATATTGCAAATTTTACTAAGTGTCGTCTCCATATAAAAATAAACTGAAAATTTTCTGTCTTTTTTTTCACAATAAAATTCTTTTAAACTTCTTTTTAGAAACCCATTCATCTCTCTCCGACAGCAATGTCCCTTGCCAGTTTGCGAAAAAAAAGCTTAGAGTATATTTTGGCATTCTGTGCTGAATCATATTTTTGCTCGAAAATTTTGGTCAGAGTGTCGCCTTCTAAGTGATGCACCCCCTTTGCGACACCCTAACCTAAAATATTTAAAATCTAGAAATGTCTTAACTTCATACACAATAAAATTATTTTCACAAATAATAACGGACGCGCAATTTGGTTCTACCCATAAAGTACTTGCACATTATTAATTAAGGCTGTATTCAATAAAACGTCTCTGCAACAATTTTATTACATTGGGACATTAACACACATTAATAATTTTATTTCAGTGGTAAGAAGTTAGTCTAGAATTTAATTTATTAGAACTATGAATTGATAAACAGTTTCATTCTATGAACCAGGTATTGCGAGGTCTTTTGCTGATTGCGAGGTTATAAACAACAAGTGTTTTATTGATGCGTGGCTCCCCACAAATAAATAAATAAACAGACAGAAGATAAAGACAAAATATTTGTTGAACTTATAACTTACAAGTCACTGGTAAAGATTTTGCAAATAAATGTTTACTTACTCTCCGTTTCATCTTTCGATTTAGTTTGATCTTCAGTGGTTCTCTTTGGACTTTCATATCGCCAATTTCGAACCTGAAGAGTTTCTTTAGGTATTCTAGCTTCTATTCCCCTAATTCTAGACATACCTATTAGTTATTATCTATCACTAACATTTTCCTACAAAAATAAGCAAAAATAACTTTTCTGTGTCTTCACACTTCGTACAGCGATGAAAAAAAAATAAGAAGAAGTGAAGTAGGGATGCGCCGATCCAATCCGATCTCATGAAGGATCGAATCGGCAGGCATACGATCTAGTGATTTTCGGATCGGATCGAGGGCATACGATTTTGGATCGATACGATCACTTGGATCGTATGCATAAAAACGCGGTTTGCTTAAAAAAAATGGGTAAATCCTTAGGTTTATTTGTAACGAACGTGTTCTATCTTTGTTTACATTTTGATTTTGGCGGCAACCTTTGCGGGTAGATTGATATAGCTGTTAAAATTGTTATAAACGAATGTTGTGGAGTAGGTATATAAGCATAAAATGTATGTATCCAGTCACATGTATATTTATTTACAAGATCTAAAATTAATTTTGTCTTACTTATTTGCATCCGATCCGCAATCGGATCGTGGCGTTACGATCCATTACGATCCGACAAATCGGATCGACGACCCGAATCGCGCATCCCTAAAGTGAAGGGATGAAGGAAGAAGAAAGAAAGAACATGAAGAGAAGAAGGCTTCGGCACACCGGCACACGGACGGCCTTCAGCATAGAGATGGGTAGGTCCGGTTGGATACGAATCCTCCATCACACGCGTGACTGATGGATGTACATCCAACGGCCGATCACCTGAGCGGAACTGATTTTACTGAATCACGGACGGATAGCGGATCGGAGGGGATGGCGCGGTGCGGTGGGCGGCAGGCGGACCGAGGTTACGTGGTGATATTGGGTATATGAGACCAAATAACTGTCTTCTCGGTGTATCGGGTTCAGAGCAATGACATAACAGCGGACATACCCATCTCTAACGGCAATCGGCAGTAAAAAAAACTTTGTGCCATACAATGTACTTTTTTTAAAACATGCAACATGATTTAGCCCACACAGCCTAAGTTTTTTTGTATTTAAATTCGTCTATTAAATTCCAAGAATTATAGCTGCTTTAGTTATTATTCTATGATTAAATCACAGACATATTATATGTCTGTGGATTAAATTGATTAAGTTACCTACGTATTATTTTGAAAGTAGTAGTATTTTATGATTATTGCCGTTCCAGAGCCTGCTCCTACGACTCTTGCTGCCCTTTCTCTCCAACGTTACTGTCAGGTACCTCCTCAAACTGCTCCTAACCTTCAACTTTTTAAGATCTAAAAAGGTACACCTTTGATGGCAAATCTTGACCTAGGTCTTTTCGGTAGAGATTAATTAAAAAAATATATAAAGCTTTGTTCGCACCACACACTACGTTAGCTATTCAGGCAGGCGAGTAGCAAGTAGACAGTAGTTAGTTAGTTTTTTTGTTAGTTTTGTTTTTTTTAATAAATAAAGCGATTTTTTTACTTTAATAGTATGTTGTATAGATATGGTTTTTTGCCTGCAACTTATAAGAGAAGAAAAAATGTCAATGTCACAAATCAAAGAGTAGAGTTATATATAGGGTAAAGAGTGCCCTCTTGCGAGCAATCATGCCAACCTGTTTGACAACGCCATCTATTGTTTGTTGCGCAAACTAATGCTTTAGGTATTTGATACCTACTGTAGGTACTGTTATTACTATTCATTTTAAGGGCGACTTGCATAACACTTACTAAATACGATTAACGCTTAAATGTATTTCAGTGATCATTTTTCTCTATCAGTTTCAAACCATGACAAAGACAAATGATTACTTAGATACATTTAAGCGTTAATCGTATTTAGTAAGTGTTATGCAAGTCGCCCTAAGGTATTGTTTGATATGTTGTCTTACTTCACATAGGTAATATTCCCAAAATTAAAATTATTATTAAGTAATTTTTGGACATCTGTTGTAAGAATATTACCTAAGGATAAAAAGACAACATAACAGTTTTAATACCTCAGAAAAAGCTTCTCGTATAGGGAAATAGCAAAATAAAGTCACAAGTTTTAATCATTTTTTATTTTTATTATGTTTGTGCCGATTATAGTAAGACTGCGCAGCAGTTTTTGTCTCATCCTCACCATCATATGTAATTTTTCCGGCCAAAATCCAATTGATCGACCTGCACCAGCTGTGTAGAATTACATTTAAAGATAAATTAATAAAATATTTCTTTACATTATCTTTGTGTTTGTCACATTTAAATGGATAACTTACAAGCATGTCCGCAATCGCAATAGTATTTTTTTTAATATTATTTTTTGGAACATCTTTTTTTAATGTATTTATTAGAATCATTTGCAGGTCATGGAAACAGGTTTCTAATTCTTTGCTAGGATAACATAGCCATTTCTTATCACAGTATTCTTTAGCCCTTATAAATGCATTATTTTTATTTTCTGTATCAATCAAGTTCATCCTGCATGTTTTACATGATTTAATTACATTTTTTAAACATTTTGTTAGGACCCAGCCACATACATAATTTTTTTGACCAGCATCTTCATTACTGTTCTCGACAGGAGCTAAAACATTTTCATTAAAAATAAAATTAGTGTTATCTTCAATAGGAACATCAGAAGCTATGGGTTTCTCAGTTAAAAAAAATTCTAATGTCTGTAGACATTTATTAGCGTCTTCTTCACAATTTGCTTTGCTGGATTGAGGTGTGCTGTAATTGTTTAACAGCAAAGCTTTAAACGCGCCTTCAAACGCAACAGAATTTGGAGCGTTATTCCTCGCTCCATAGCATCTGATGTTCCCAAAGAAGTTTTCGACTGGGTCCTGATTAAAATTTCTTGTTAACAATGCATCAAGACCATATTTTTGCGTAAGAACTTTAAATATTGTTTCCATGCCATCAATGGTTTTAATAAAATTTTTCACAGATGGTACTGTAGTTTCGATCGTTTGGACTTTATTATTGCTAGATTTAATTGTTCTAAATTTTATACTTTTTAAAATCAATTTAGCGTCTTTCCACAACTGATGGTGAGGAGAGTTTCTTTTAACTGGCCCTTTATAAATCTTACCATTAGGAATATTGAAGCTATTGACATTTAGGCTATCAAATAATTTGTCTAATAACAACGTTATTTCGATTAGTGCCCGACATTCTTCAGGTAGGTCTCCCCGTGCAGTAAGGTGTTCAGTAGCCACAGCTACGGTGTGGCTAAATATTTGAGTTGCCGTCTTAACTCTCATTTTATTAATTTTTTCAGGGTTTACATGTTCTTCAGTGAGTTTATTCAGAAGTCGAAGCTCTCCATGGGATTTATCGGCAGCATACAGCTTTTGGTAGTGCTCCCATTTCACTACTTTCTCTACATTTTTTACGGAGTATATCATTTCTTTTGTGATTAAATTGTTGCGGATTCCTTTGATTAGATGTGGTACATCAAAAATAGGGATAATATTTTGTCCATTAACCCGAATTACGTCGTGGCGCCACTCCTTTCCGGACCTCAAAAATGATGCTTTTGTGTCATCCACCAGCTCTGTTATGGCGCCAACATTAGTGGCGCTTTGATCGCATACAGTTGATACTATAATAAGACCTGTATCTTGAACTTTTGTAATAACAAGTTTTATAAAATTTTTCAGCTCCAGTTTTTTCAACCCTGAGGTGAAGTAATAAGCGACGGGCTGCTTGAAGTTGTGCTTTACGCCTTTAATCATGAATACCAACACATGGTCTGCAAAAGCATTTTGGTTAGAGGCAAAGCCCTCAAAGGCATCATTAGCGGAGTTGTAAAATATCTGCGGTGTGAGAGACATTTCGTCAAATATAAGCGTGCATAGTCGATTTGTTACATCTGAGTGACGCACAGTTTTTTTCATTTTATTAAAAATAATCGGGTTAATTCCCTCTGTTAATTTTATTTCACTCAGCAACCTTTTCATTGCTTTAGCTGAGGGCAGAGTGAAATACTTTCGTAAAAGTGCATAGCTCTTAGGGCTCTTTTTGAACAGAGATAGTGCAAGAATTTTCTCATCTGTCGTGAAACGTCTCCCTTTCGGTGCTTTTGAGCCTTGTCGCTGCATTTGCAGGAAAAGTCGAGCTGGTTTGTTCAACTTTTGTAAAACCGTCTGGAATGCTATATTTTCTGACATTTTTTCTGCACATGCCAGCCTCGTCCGAAATGACTGCCCTCTCTTACGTAATCGTGATATCTCACTACGTAGATATTTCATTTTTGTGAGCAGGGGCTGCACCGTTCGAAAGACCACTTTTCTAGAATGTGCATCTGGAAAAAAATATGTATTGTTCGGTTAAGGATTATATTGTCACTACCAAATAAACAAAAGGATAATTTGTAATTCCTTGAAAACCTTAGCCGCTCGACTAAGCTAATTTTTAACGCCTCGATGGTCATTCGACCATCATCACGAGGCGTCACACACAATATGTTGTAATTTTTTATTCAAGCTTCAATTACCTTTATGGAGTGAGGTTTTAGGTCTGCTTATCGCAGAATAATTGTGTTCCAATACCACACGACGTCCAACATCAGCTTTGGTAAATGTTTCTAAAATTATAAGCAAAATAGATCCATTAACATTAGCATATTTTTCATAAAATTAAATAAGTAACACAAAACAACATAATATACTGGATAATGTACTTGGCAATCAAAAATAATACATGAACGTAGACTAGAAAATGCAAATAATATATTGAAATAAATGGTGATTTTATATTGTCATCCCACATAGGTAATATGCGAGTTATAT
Organism: Scoparia ambigualis; assembly: GCA_963921215.1. NCBI lineage: Eukaryota > Metazoa > Arthropoda > Insecta > Lepidoptera > Crambidae > Scoparia > Scoparia ambigualis. Next base: position 44,678,058 of record OY992503.1, on the reverse strand, counting down.
TTTGACTACATTTTAAGTCTTAATAAGCTTAACACTAATATGCTTCTTGTATCATATAATTTGTGCAACATAACACTAACTTGTCCTAAATAATTCCAACTTAGTTATTTTTACCTGTGTATACACATCCAGTATTTGCAGTTACAGAATAATGTGTTGAAGTAAATGCTTGGCTTATAACTTCACCTGCAAATATTAAAAAAAAAATTTAATAACTCCACCAGTTACAAATTTTAACAAAGTTTTATATATAATATATAAATTAGAAAACATAACATGTATGGAAATCGGAAACAATGAAGTTGTGGTACCTTTTTTTTAAAAAACCTAGCACCCAGACAATAGAACAACAACAACAATAACAGAAAATACAGGGTGCAAAAAGACCTATAACGAAGCCGAGAGCCACGCATTTAAACGCTTCTGATAATTAATTTTCTAAATAATATTTAATCAGAATGATTTACCTGTATTAACTGGTTGAGATGTTATTGGTAGAAAGCTCAATGACGTTGAAGCTTCTTGTAAGCTTAATTGGCTTTCAAATACACCTGTAAAAAAATGGTAATGAATATAATATTGTCCTAGTAAATAGTAGTATCACTTATAGTTTGTAAAGTTAGGCTCTACAATTACAAGGCAAACGCTTCTAGCACTGAATTTTGATAAAAAAAATGCATGCAGCATGGAGATAAATAACATACATACATAAAATCACAACTTTTATCCCCGAAGGGTTAGTCAGAGACTAGGCAATGTGGACAGCAAAAGCAGTCCTCTACCATAGTTCACTTTTCACCAAATAGCGGCTGCACATGTGCTCAGCGTGACAGGTGGTGAGCCCATCGCCGCTCTTTGCTGTTGGATGTATGTGCAGTCTTTAGTCTGTTAATCGACTTTTACGACACCCAAAGGAAGAAAGGGGGTGGTAGTATAATTTCACCGCTACGAGACACGGTTATTAATTATCTAAATAATATTTAATCATATGATTTACCTATATTAACGGGTTGAGATATTATTGGTAGAAAGCTTGCTGACGTTGAAGCTTCTTGTAAGCTTAATTGGCTTTCAAATACACCTGGAAAAGAAAAAAAAAGTATTTAAGATAATACCAATTGAAAGTGATACTTAAAGTTAACAAAACAGGAACAGCAATCTTTCAGAATTTTTAATAGTCTAATAACCATATTTTGTATATAACTTGCAAGATTGAAGTTATAAAATTATTTATAATGATTTCAGCAAAGAGCCTCGATTAACATCTAGAGAGGCTCTCGCTGAAAGGTTGGATCAAGGGTCAGATACAAAAGGCAGTACTGCTTGACCTGGCACATATTGTCAGGAGGTTCCTTACTCTGCAGCCCTAACCACCTTAGGTCTATCTCCATCGCCGGTGGCAGCCTAGGTTAAGTTTTGTAAAATATTTTATTTTGTAAATATGTTTTTTATAAAATATTGTAAAAAATATTTTTTTAAATTGTAAAGTTAAATAAAGAGAATAATAATGATTTATTTGATAACTTAGTTTTACATAACTTGTAAACAAGTTAGGTTTTCACCATATTTTATTAATTTGAAATTTAAAATATTAAGTTGCTAAAATCAAACTTTAACAACAAGCATTCAATTAAGGTTTACCATTTATTGAAGTAATTCTGGGCTCTAGATAAGTCCTTTAAAAATAGATCTTACCAGGTAAATAAAGTGTTGGAACAGCCAAGGCATTAAGGCGTTTACTTCGGGTTCTGTCTTTGATGACAAAGTGTTTATCGCAAACAAACTTCTTCTGATAATATTCCCAGTCAGACTCCGACTCAAGCTTTCCACCAACCAGCGTAACCCAAGTTTTGAAACGGTCAGGAAACATTTTGAAACAAGGGAATCGGTGCATTGGTTTTTCTGTCAACAGAGAAAAGGCCACATAAGTACAAGTACATATAAACTTTTACTTTACAAAATACATATGAACTTAAATAAATGTAGGGAGTAAACTCTATTTACTAAATACATTAAAATAAACATTACATACATTTAAAAGAAATACAGCACAGATATTGATGGCACCATCACATTTGATTTTATTACAATGTTTGATATGAGGGAGGCAAATTTTTTTTCCCAAAGGCCGGTCATTATAGGAGGATAAGAAAATTGAGTATGAACATAAATACTTTTTTTTAAATTTCAATTACAAACAGAGATGTTATCATATAAATGTTTTGTAAGTACATCAAGTATGCTTGTAACGGTGCGTGTCATCTCACTTTAAATATAAAAAAAAAGAATATTGTTTTCTCATTGACATTGTCACCTATTCCTTGCTTTTCCTCTCTCAATTAATCTTTTTTTTTTGTACTTCATCAATTTTATTAATAAGTAACTTTAAGTTATTTCTGTCTGTATTTATTTGAAATAAAGTAGTTGGTGATTCATATTATTAATATTATTACGAGTCACACCTGCCTCGGACCCCCTACCAAATCCTGAGGAGCACCGATCAGAGGAACACAGCCGAACTATGTGACAAGCTATTGATCGAAAGGGATATTTCTATAACTTTAACACCTATTGCAATACCTTTCAATGTTATAAGGTTACCTTGTTACATACAGCAATTATCATATAGCAATTAGCAATGTAGTTAAAGAACTATAAAAAAAAAATTTAAACAATATTTAACAATTAGCCCCCTAGCTGCATCTGCAGATGTTAGAACAAATTAATCCATGATGGTCTCGCATGGTGGATCATGGAAAGGCTCATGGTTGTGTCTGTAATCTATAGATGTGTGTAATTTTGTACTAAAATTAGTGTCAAAGTTTATTTTGAAATTCGGTACGGGATACGAGGTCGAGGACTCGTGGTAAGCTGTAGCAGTTGGCTGTAGTACTTTAAATTATAACATTAGTGGGATATATATAATAGTAGGTAAGTACTTGGAATAGGTATAGTGGAGCATACTAACCTCTAGGAACGCATCCAAACTCACAACGATTTGGCATTTTGCGAATGTAACACACATACAAATAAAGCGACTTTAGCGCGAACAAACGTCCTATCGTAAATAGTGTGAATAGCACAAAAGCACAACACTGCATTAAAAGTCAATATTGTGGAGGAACACAGCTCAACTCGACACAAGCACTTTATTGGTTTCGTGGTGACACACAGCTTAGCGGAGGAACACGAAGCTCAACTCGACGCACTTATCAGCAGCAACAGAGTTCACAAAAAATGGAGAATGGAGAAATCTTATAAACACGCGTGTACGCAAGATGCAGTCGCCATTTTCTGTGACGACTGTGACTTCAAACTCGCTTTTCACAAACTGTCACAAGTGTCAATTTTAGTAACGCGCAACAAACAATAGATGGCGCTACTTTCTTTGACGAAAGGGTTCTGGTAGGTAACTGTCCTCCCCCTGTCACAAATCACAATGTCACATTGTCTCTGAGTAGGTACCTACATTATTTTCTACAATTTACGCTACCTCTAGCTAACCTACGAGTATTTTTATATTTTCTCCTTTACGTAAACTTTAATTTTAGACAAGAAATATGCTTCTTATGAGGCCAAGTTTCTCAATTAAAACGGCTAGTCTTTCACAATGTTTAAGACGTGTTAGTAAATTCTTTCTGTCTTTCCTAGGTTCAATGTGTGCAGAATCAATTCCATAGCAACTTTTTATTGTTTATTTTCAGGCTAACTATGTTACCAAAGGACCAAAACCTGAGATTCCAAAGAATCCTCTAAGTGATGTATATTCTGCATCACATCAAAAGGATTGTGGTATTGTGTATGACAAGAAGCCTTTTAAGCTCACCTTGCAGGAAGGCAAAACGTATAGCTGGTGCCTCTGTGGGAAATCGAAGTCACAACCACTCTGTGATGGCACGCACAAAGATATTTATCTTAAGATAACACAGAGGTACATACATAACTATTTTTTTAGTTATCAGCTACAGTTAAATGTATTAATAAAAATCATCTAATGCATTTATTATGTGGGCTCAGTTGTCTTGTCTAACAAACTTGTTTTAATATCAGCATGATAAAATCTATAACATATTCACGCTTCTATTACATTTTCAGGCCAATCAGGTTTACAGTTGAAAAAACAAAAGAGTATTGGTTGTGCAACTGTAAACAGACCAAGAATAGACCATTTTGTGATGGAACACACAAGCAAAAAGATATTCAGGAGGCCACTTCAGTCAGAGTGTAGTATCGGACATGTATTTAATTTATAACAGCATGTTGATTATGTACCATTGTATAGATACATTTGTAAGTTGTAAGTTATGAAATAAAAAATAATAACAAACTAGGTACCTACCAATTTTCTTAGAACTTGCCAAAAGAGAACCAAAGCTTTATTTACATGACAGTAGTTTACAGTTTTATGTAGGTTTAAAATTGTTTCAACCAGTATCATAACATTATTTTTCTCTTAGGCTGATCACAGTCACACATTTGATCAGCGCCGGCCACACACGGTTGGACCGGCCACAATGGTTTAGAATTTTTTGTGCAATTAGCTAATGAATTTGTTTGTAGTGATAAATATAATTTATTTCTTTTCAATAAAAATGTAAAAGTTTTCATATTTATTGACTATTTTGAGAAAAGTCAAAGAAAATTGTGAACAAGGTATCGAATTGTGTCCTGACCGATACCAAAAATAATCAAGGATTGTTTTCTGAGGTTTAAGAGGCCTATTACATCTCAACTGATTTTTGCGTAAATTGGTCAATTTTGGTGTTATGGATCTCAGAAACAAAAAACATTAACAATTATGACTAATTGAATAGTGTAGAATAGCTATTGGAATAGTGCGTAGCGGCCTCGCTTTTTCTAAATTTTGTTTAACATTTTAATTAAACCCAAAATTGCAGAGAAAGATTTTCATAAAGTGCGCGAAGGCACTTTTATGAGCTCATCGATTGAACTACTGTTCTGAACAAGTGAAATAAAATAATTATAATGTTGTCTCTTATATAGTCAAATAGTGCGTAGCGGCCTCGGAATTTTTAGATATCATCTTATTCTAAACCGAAAAAACTTCGAAAATTGCTATAAATTAATTGTGAATATCTCCTATCTACGATAATATTATTGAGCAAAATTTATACCAGAGTAATTGTTACTTTATGAGAAATAAAGATTTTATAATGAATTTATTATCCTATTTCGATAAAAACGATAAATACAACTGCAAAATTACTACAAAATGCGATGCGCCGGCCATCCGAATTTAACTTATGCTCACAGAATGGAGATTTGTAATATTATGCACAAATTTATTATCCTATTTCGATAAAAACGATAAATACAACTGCAAAATTACTACAAAATGCGAAAATGGACATTTTACGCAAAAATCACATTCAAAATGTAATAGGCCTCTTAAGCAAGCACTACACATTGAAATGAAACACTTTTTTACGGATTAACTCGCATTTAATTTACTATTTACAAAGTTTTTTATATTATCCTGACGTTTCGAACCCTTTACAGGGTCCGTGGTCACAGGGAGACTGAAACTATGTAACTAGTAAATTAAACGTGAGTTAATCCGTAAAAAAGTGTTTCATTTCATAATCAAGGATATTTAGGCTGAAGCGGTTAAATAAACATATACAGATTATTTATGTAAGTAGTTTTATTAAAGACATGGTTTTGAGATAAAAGAGTCAAAACAATCGAAAAAATAAGAATTGACGAGCTTTATTAACCCGGCGAGCATGACCCAAGGTATCTCACACCCTTGTGGGGTGCCTAGCCTACGGTGAGAAACAATAATAAACGTATTTAGATAAATGCTTATTGTACTCGTACCCTTATGGACCGTAGGCTAAGTCTTTACACGTTAAATATGCAAGGCGCGACGAAGCAACACAATAAGCTGATAGCTAAGCCCGATATATAAAGCTAGCGAGGTATGTATAGACGCGGTGTAGTAGCGAGCGTTCGGCGCGGAGACATCTGGGTGACTGGCGCAGCAGCTCTCGCCGATCTGTCTGCGGCCGCTGGATGTGTGCCGTCGCGGGGCGACGGGGGCGCGCAGCGCACAGAGCTGCACTAAGGCTCGTCTGCAGATGCAGGGGCCGGACTGTGGGCGTCAGGTCGTGACACCACATGACCCCCTGGGAGAATCATGCTCCTGAGGAAAAGAAACACGGAAATTTTACGATGCGTCCGAACCTAGTAGTCCTGACTTGGTGTGAATCTGAGGCAGGCACTACTTCCTTAGCAGTTGTTGCTGCCTCTTCATTGACTTGATATGCTGGTTTGACTCGATCGATGGAAACGGTCACTGGTCCTCTTAACATTTCAACAGTGACCGTCTTATCCGTCTTGCTAATAACCCGAAGAGGGCCTGTATAAGGGACTTCCAACGCACTTCGAAGTGCGTCTTTGCCAAAGAGATTCTTTGGTCTTTGCGTAAAAATACAAACTTAGAAGTTTCTAGGTCTTTGTGTATAAAAACTGACTTATTCCCATGTCTAGACGCAGGACGCAGGTACTGGCTTTAGATTAGAAAAATGGTTTCTGAGCTCTGTGACGAAATTGTTTGTCTTCACAATTTGAGGAGTAAAAGTGTGCAAGAAGTAGTGATGTACAAGGCTCGAGGCGTCGAGTCCTATTTTTGAAGCCTCGAGGCGAAATGGCAAGACTCAGTGAGCTCGGTAGGCTCGGAGTCCCGAGCCTAGCCGAGCCGCGAGCTCTGAGCCATGCCTCGAGGCTATAAAAGAGTTCGAGCCTTCAAAAGAGCTTAAACCTATCAAGAGCTCGAACCTTCAAAAGCCGTAAAAAAGAGCTCGAGTCTTAAACGCAAGCCTTCAATAAAAGGTCAAGTTTATGTTTATGACTCTCTAACTAAGTAATAAATTAATGTAGTTAGTGGTGTTCGAAACTCAATTTCTTCGAGTCCTTTTACTTAGGGCTCGGAGTCGTTTACAGACAAAGTTTACAGAGCTTGACTCTTTTAACAGATTGTTCGACGACTACGAGTTTACGTGAGCCTGGGAGCGTAAAGTCGAGTCTTTTTTTGCGCTCGAGTATTTTTATTTATGCGCCCTGAGTCTTTTTTTTGGGTGCGCCTTTTTTTACTTAACTTTGTAAGCCCCATTACCGGAAGTCCGAAAGTATTTTCTATTTTACATCCTAATGATAACTCTTTATAAAAATATTAATACTAATGATCGAACCTCATAATCATCTGAATTCATAACACATCAATATTATGTTCCTCGTATAAACTAATGTTTATTTTAATACAGTTTTTAATCATAATTGTTAAAACTCTATGGTGGAATTGGATAGGTACGCGTCTTAGAGCATTAGTTGGTTGAATGCTCTAAGGTACGCGTAGGTACGATAGATATTATTTTTTATAACACATTTGCTCGTAAAGAAGCTCTTATTACACCGATTTCAGTATCGTAATGTAAAAAGTTTCGCACTAGTGCGGTAATGTAATTTAAAAATTTGTAATCATTTGAATCTATGGACAACATAGGCCTTTAGCCCGTTAGTAGCTTTTACGACACCCAAGGGAAGAGAGGGGTTGGTAGTATTATTTTGATGAGCCCATCGCCGCTCTATGCTGTTGGATGTATGTGCAGTCTTTAGTCCGTTAGTCGCCTTTTACGACACCGAAGGGAAGAGAGAAGTTTGTAGTATTATTTTAATGAGCTTATCGCCGATCTATGCTGTTGGATGTATATGCAGTCTTTAGTCCGTTAGTCGCCTTTTACGACAACCAAGGGAAGAAAGGGGTTGGTAGTATTATTTTGATGAGCCCATCGCCACTCTATGCTGTTAGATGTATGTGCAGTCTTTAGTCCGTTAGTCGCCTTTTACGACACCCAAGGGAAGAGAGGGGTTGGTGGTATTATTTTGATGAGCCCATCTACGCTCTATGCTGTTGGACAAAGAAAATTATATGTTGGCTTACCAAAGATTCATGCACTAGTAAAACAACAAAAAACGCAGTCATTTTCGGAAAATGTGTTTTCCTTGCAAATATGTTATAAAACGTCGTATGGCATACGTGCGCTTTGATAATTACAGCCTCTGCTTTCTTGTAGCCCTCGCCTACGGCTCGGGCTAGCAATATCGCCTCGGCTGTAATTTTCATCTTGCCGCACTTATATCATAATGTACTATTATAACACATTTACTCGTTAAGTGGCTCTTATTACACCGATTTCAGCATCGTAATGTAATAAGCTACGCACTAGTGCGGTAATGTAATTTAAAAATTAGTTCCTAATCGTTTGAATCTATGGACAACATAGGTGGGAGTCTTTAGCCCGTTAGTCGCTTTTACGACACCCAAGGGAAGAGAGGGGTTGGTAGTATTATTTTGATGAGCCCATCGCCGCTCTATGCCGTTGGATGTATGTGCAGTCTTTAGTCCGTTAGTCGCCTTTTACGACACCGAAGGGAAGAGAGGGGTTTGTAGTAATATATTGATGAGCCCATCGCCGCTCTATGCTGTTGCCTGTATGTGCAATCTTTAGTCCGTTAGTCGCCTTTTACGAAACCCAAGAAAAGAAAGGGGTTGGTAGTATTATTTTGATGAGCCCATCGCCGCTCTATGCTGTAGCATGTATGTGCAGTCTTTAGTCCGTTAGTCGCCTTTTACGACAACCAAGGGAAGAAAGGGGTTGGTAGTATTATTTTGATGAGCCCATCGCCACTCTATGCTGTTAGATGTATGTGCAGTCTTTAGTCCGTTAGTCGCCTTTTACGACACCCAAGGGAAGAGAGGGGTTGGTGGTATTATTTTGATGAGCCCATCTACGCTCTATGCTGTTGGACAAAGAAAATTATATGTTGGCTTACCAAAGATTCATGCACTAGTAAAACAACAAAAAACGCAGTCATTTTCGGAAAATGTGTTTTCCTTGCAAATATGTTATAAAACGTCGTATGGCATACGTGCGCTTTGATAATTACAGCCTCTGCTTTCTTGTAGCCCTCGCCTACGGCTCGGGCTAGCAATATCGCCTCGGCTGTAATTTTCATCTTACCGCACTAATATCATAATGTACTCGTTAAGTGGCTCTTATTACACCGATTTCAGCATCGTAATGTAATAAGCTACGCACTAGTGCGGTAATGTAATTTAAAAATTAGTTCCTAATCGTTTTAATCTATGGACAACATAGGTGGGAGTCTTTAGCCCGTTAGTCGCTTTTACGACACCCAAGGGAAGAGAGGGGTTGGTAGTATTATTTTGATGAGCCCATCGCCGCTCTATGCTGTTGGATGTATGTGCAGTCTTTAGTCCGTTAGTCGCCTTTTACGACACCGAAGGGAAGAGAGGGGTTTGTAGTAATATATTGATGAGCCCATCGCCGCTCTATGCTGTTGCCTGTATGTGCAATCTTTAGTCCGTTAGTCGCCTTTTACGAAACCCAAGAAAAGAAAGGGGTTGGTAGTATTATTTTGATGAGCCCATCGCCGCTCTATGCTGTAGCATGTATGTGCAGTCTTTAGTCCGTTAGTCGCCTTTTACGACACCGAAGAGAAGGCAGGGGTTGGTAGTATTATTTTGATGAGCCCATCGCCGTTCTATGCTGTTGAATGTATGTGCAGTCTTTAGTCCGTTAGTCGCCTTTTACGACACCGAAGGGAAGGGAGGGGTTGGTAATATTATTTTGATGAGTCCGTCGCCGCTCTATGCTGTTGGAGGTATGTGCAGTCTTTAGTCCGTTAGTCGCCTTTTACCTTGAAAGTTTAAAATAAATATGTCTAGTTTTAGTAATGAAGAACTAAATTTACAGTCTACACCACCGGAAATAATAAGTGAAGCACAAAATGTTGTTGACAGCCTATTAACTTCTAAGTCCAAAGAAAAATAAATGTTGGCTTACCAAAGATTTATACACTAGAAAAACAATAAAAACACGCAGTCATTTTCAGAAAATGTGTTTTCCTCGCAAAAATAAAACGTATGACATACGTGCGCTTTGATAATTACAGCCTCTGCTTTCTTGTAGCCCTCGCCTACGGCTCGGGCCAGCAATATCGCCTCTGCTGTAGGCTTGTTGAAAAAATATCGATATTTTTTGTTCAATAAATCGATATTTTTAGGCGATTTTTTTTTTCGATATATCGTTACATCGATACAAATTAAGCAATATCGAAATTCGTATCAAAATCGATATTTTTTTATATATTATCATCGCATCACGATCTAACTTTTTAACTCGTTAGAATTCAAAGCCGTAAAAATAGTTATAAAAAACTTATTGTTGCTGAATTCCATTGATGTAATCTGTGGTAGTGAGTGTGTAACTGTCACTGTCAGTGCGTTGCTTCAATCTACTTCATGTCATGTGTGCATGTGTGCTACGTATACCTACGTATCGGAAATATTTATGGCTTTTACGGTAAATATGGCGGTTCCTAACAACAGGAGCCGACTGAGTTGTTCGGCATGATTCACTCACAGGTTCACTGTCCTAAAAATATAACAATAGGTTAATCAATTGTTATGGCCCTTATGTGGGTTACGGAACTGTGAACCGGTTAAAACGATAATTTAAAATAAAAAATCTGTTTTTATTACTGGGCTAGGCTCACCTAAATAATTTTTTAACCGATTTTAAGAAAAAGCATGTGGTTCTCCTTTATTTAAATACGGTGAAAAATTTGACCGATATATCGATATATCGATATTTTTTTCGCGATATATCGAGCCCGATATTGATATTTTTTAAAATATCGATGTACCAATATATCGATATTTTTTTTTATTTCCGACATTCCTACTCTGCTGTAATTTTCAACTTACCGCACTTATATCATAATGTACTATTACAAGCTTTTATTAAGCTTGCATTGTATGTTTTTTTTTATTTATTTATTTATTTACCAATTTTAAACATAATGCAAAGAAAAAATATACAAATTAAAAAAGCACTTCGAAAACCTATATGAGGTTTATAGTGAGCGCTTTCAACCTATTTATAGCATACGTCGATACAATTTAAAAAAAAAAACATAAAATAAAAAATAAAAAATTAACATGTAAGTAGCTTTAAAGGTATTGAAACAGTTACTTAAATTAGAAATTATAAAATCAAATTAATAACAAATTCAAACAAAACAAAAATAATAGTAGATTGTTATACAAGGGGCTAAAATGACCCATTATATACGAGGTAGTTTTACTCCCGAGCTTTAGCGAGGGAGTAAATAGAAACCGAGTTTTAATGGGTTTTTAGTGCCGTGTGTTACACTCTGCTTTTCACTACGAATGCGAGAAAATAAAACAATCAATACAATATCAATTGGTTTATTTTATTAAAATTAACCCTTTAGTTGCTTTTACGACACCCAAGGGAAGAGAAGGGTTGGTAATATTATTTTGATGAGCCCATCGCCGCTCTATGCTGTTGGATAGTAGGTATATGCTGTCTTTCCATCTCTTCCCTTGGGTTCGTAAAAGGCGACTAACGGACTAATGACTGCACATACATCCTACAGCATAGAGCGGCGATGGGCTCATCAAAATAATACTACCAACCCCTTTCTTCCCTTGGGTGTCGTAAAAGGCGACTAACGGACTAAAGACTGCACATACATCCAACAGCATAGAGCGGCGATGGGCTCATCAAAATAATACTACCAACCCCTTTCTTCGAATGGGTGTCGTAAAAGGCGACTAACGGACTAAAGACTGCACATACATCCAACAACATAGAGCGGCGATGGGCTCATCAAAATAATACTACCAACCCTCTCTTCCCTTCGATGTCGTAAAAGGCGACTAACAGACTAAAGACTGCACATGCATCCAACAGCATAGAGCAACTATGGGCTCATCTAAATAATACTACCAACCCCTCACTTTTCTTCGATGTCGTAAAAGCGGACTAACGGACTAAAGACTGCACATACATACAACAGCATAGAGCGGCGATGGGCTCATTAAAATATTACTACCAACCCCTCTATTCCCTTGGGTATCGTAAAAGCGACTAACGAGCTAAAGGCTCGCCACCTAAGCACATTTGCAGACTGTGCAGTTATTTCTTGCTGAAGCGTGGACTGTGTGGGCGTGGTCTGTGTTGTCCAAAGATTCAAATTTACCATAAACTTTAATAATAACCATCTCAAAAAAATTGTTGATCTAAGTAAACTGTAATAAGTCGAGTCTTTATTCATGATTATTCTACTTAGGACTAAATACTTTTTCGTTTTTGTAGGCTCATTGTCATGTGACAGACAAAATTTAAAAAAAAATACTTTTTCCCCTAGGGCAAAAAAAGCTATTTTAGCCCCGCTCTAGAACGCTACAATGACGGTCTTTTTGAGCAAGAGGAGTGAAAACATTATTTAACACTAGCATTCCATACAACACGAGACCATTAGTGACTATATACAGTTTAGGAAGTGCGACCTTAGTTTCACTTTAATATTTTGTATTTGAATCTTATTGCGCAATTCAGAGGGTAGGTCATTTATAAATCGAGGAACCAGGTAATCCGTTGTCCGCTCGCCCTAGATATTGTTTGTATTGACTCGGCCGATCGTGTCTAGTTGATTTCGAGCGGCGGCTCGCGTGCACCCTGTGTGCACGCGATTGATTCTCTTTTTCTTTGTTTATGTAATCAAAATATTTTTCTTTAATTAAAGTGTATCTGAACCGAGTTTGGATTGTTAGCACTTTACAATGTTTGAAAAGCCCAAAGTCATCATAGTAAAACTGCTGCTTAACCTTTGCGGGTACAATAGTCCTTAAGATTTTACGTTGTAATATAAATATTTGATTAATATAGGAGCTATAAGTGCGACCGTAACTGCTTAATCCATACTGGATATAGGATTCAGCCAGTGAGTTGTACAGCATCATTTTGATTTTGAAGGGAATTCGATCTTTGAGGATAGTGATGTTAGCAAGGAATTGTCGAAGTTTGTTGCATAAGTGTTCTATGTGAGCACCCCAATTCAACTTATGATCTATCATTAAACCAAGGTAACTCTGAGTTGTAACATTTTGTATGTTAGGACAATTGCACTGGTTTTGGGCCCTTATCCTATGCAAACAGATATGGTCATGCGCAATTAAATTTTTGTGCGGAGAACTTTTCAAATAAGGAGATTTAATATGTAACATTTTTGTTTTATCTGCATTTAGAACCAAACCTGCGTCGTGGCACCATTTGGTAAGAGAGTTAAGATCACACTGTAAACGATCGGCAGCCCTTTGTGGGTTCCTGTCTGATGCCACCAGACAGGTGTCATCTGCAAACTGATAGCATGTACATGATTTAATACAGTTTCCCAGATCATTTACATAGGACAGGAAGTGCAGGGGGCCAAGCACTGATCCTTGTGCTGTACCCTCCGTAACCTTTTATTGCTCGCTATACGAATTATCTACCTTCACCGTAAACTTACGGTTCTGAAGATAGTTTTCGCACCATCGTAATAGTGGGCCGCGTATTCCACAGTTATCTAACTTGTTTATTAATTTGCTGTGAGATAAGGTGTCAAAAGCGCGCGAGAAATCTATAAATAGGACAAGTACATGTTCCCTATCATTGATGTGAGAATTGACTTCGTCCGCAAACTTCGACAACAAATCGCTTGTCCCTTTTCCAGACTGGAACTCAAACTGGTTTTGGTATATTACCTCATGCTTTTTATAAAACGCATGTACCTGGTCACCTACCGACTTCTCAACTATCTTATCTACAGAAGAAAGCAGAGTTATAGGGCGATAGTTGAGATAGTTGTCTTTTGTGCCCCTCTTATAGACTGGTCTTACACAGCCAATTTTCAGTTCGTCGGGATACACCCCAGTTGTTATGCTACAGTTGATCAAGTTGGCAATAGCGGTTGATACCTCTTCCCCAATCACCTTCACGTCAGATATTTTGATATTGTCTAAGCCAGGTGATTTGTTGGACTTTGATTGTTTTATAATTTTATAAACTTTGTTATTCGAAACTTTTTGAAATAACAAACTTGCATCAGTTTTTTTGTTGTAACTCTGAGGATCCAGAAGCGCAATATTACAATTTGGTATAATACTTTGGACTGCATTATCAAGGCTAACTGCAAAGTTCTCAGCAATATTTTTTGATGAAATTTGCTGTGCATCAAAAGCTTTTAGTATTGCAGAGTCAATAGACGACACCATTCGACCCAACATTTGGTTAAGGATACGGTATACTTTTTTAGTATTTTCAAAATTATCATTTATAAGTGAGATATAATATTTGTTTCTATCTATCTGTTGCGAAATGCCGGCCTCTGTTATAGCAATAATATCTAGTGGGAATGAAGAATTATGTATAATTTGTAGTATAGTTTATAATAGTTTTGTAAAATTTTTAATCATCGATCTTATATTTAAGTGCAAACAAGTAATAAGCAAATGGCTTTTTGGGGGTAAGTTTTGGAAAAAATCATTAGCAGAAAAACAATTAAATATTTCATTTATCTGAGAACAATTTTCCATCAAGTGATAATATGACCTTATTTAAAGTAAATTAAATGTAATGGGGACGAAACAAACCATTTAACTGGATTTCAAAATGTGATCAATATCACTAAGAGAACGTATATAAAAAATCTTACTGTTGCTGTTTTTTCTCGCACATACCTGACCTTCTTTACACCAAATAAACTGATAACATTTATTTAACTGTTCTTTGGCGTTATACAAAAGTGACTTGACATGTTTAGTAAGAGCTTCCCTTATGTAAATACGATGTTCAGTCTTCTCTTTGGGGACATCTGGTAACAAGATTCCTGCTGTAAGGCACTTCTCTTTGCCAGCATCTATCCATTGCTTGCGGGCTGCGGCAGTCTTCATCTCGACTAAAATAGAGCCTGGTCTTTCCTTTTTACCTGGTAGTCGCTGCGAAGACTTGATGTCACTCTCGTCCACGTTCAGTTTTAAAGCCACGGTTGCTATTATTTTTCCTACCTCTTTCGACGGAAAATCAGGTAATCCCGCTATCTCTATGGAAGACGATAACGACTTCTGCTCAAAATTCTTCATTCCATGTTCGAGGACAGCTACTCTCAGCTCTAAATTTTTGTTTTTATTTTGCAGGTCTGCGTTTTTGTTCTCGAGATTTTTAATAGTGTTATCTTGTTTTTTTATTGCCTGCTCCATTGCACCCATATGATCACTTAAAAATTCTAGTGAACTCTCTAAATTGCGCAGCTCTTCCCTGAAGGTTTTTTTTGACTTCTCGGCTAATATCTTAAACAAGCTTTCGTGTGTCCAGAGTGAATCGTCGCCGTCATTATCATCTGGTACCAGGAATGATGATCTACGTGAGACGTTCTTGAGGCATTCTTCGCAACTCCATTCTACACCTGGAGAGTTTCGCAAGGTACTCAGGTGCTTATTCGATAGCTTGGTACATGTAGTATCAGCATGCACAATCTTATTGCACCTACTGCACTCTAAAGCGGGTTTTGTCTTTGTTATATTCTTGTTACACTTTACACATTTTCGTAACACCATCGTTGGTAGTTTTTTTTTACTTTATATTAACAACAGAACACAACCTTTCGCTACAGCGTATTGACGCAGACTCGATGTATGTACCTATGTCTTGTTCGGGTGGAATTTTGCAACTCAATTTTGATCCACTTCCCGGTTACCGATTGAGCTGAAATTTTGCATACATGTGTAAATCGAGTGACAATGCAATATTATGATGACATGGTGCTGATCTGATGATGGAGCTGGATGGTGGTCATAGGAACTTTGCAATGAAACAACACAACCTCGTCGAGTTTGGGCTCGTTTGAATCGTCTTGTAGTTTGTCTTTAAGTGTAACCAGGGTCTGATTATGGAGCTGGAATGTGGTCATAGGAACTCTGTAATGAAACAACGCAACCCCATCGAGTTTCGGCTCGTTTCATTCGTCTTGACGAGTGCGTTGTTTTTAGATGGTTACCAGGGTATGATCTGATGTTGGAGCTGAAAGGTGGTCCTAGCAACTCAGTAAAGAAACGACGCAACCCCATCGAGCCTGGGCTTGTTTGATTCGTCTTGACGAGTACTTTGATGGTAGATATGGAGCTGGAAGATGGCCATATGAACTAAGTAATTAAACGACATAGTTAACCCCATCCAGTATGGGTTCGTTTGATTCGTCTTGACGAGTACTTTGGTGCTAGATGGTAAAGGGTCTGATGATGCAGCTGGAAGGTGGCCATAGGAACTCAGTAATTAAGCGACACAACCGCGTCGAGTTTGATTCGTCTTAATGGGTGGACTGTTTTTGATGGGTGGTGAGTGGTGGTGGTTTAGTGGACGCTTGTTATTAAAAAAGGCTTTTTACCTTTAAAATTTATTTTTTACTTTTTAGTTATCCCTGGTTTTTCATCTGTTCATCTCACTGAATACAAATATAATTTTACATAAATATTTGTATTCAGTAGTGAGATGAACAGATGAAAAACCAGGGATAACTAAAAATAAAAAATAAATTTTAAAGGTAAAAAGCCTTTTATAAAAACAAGCTTTTATTTAAATGCGCTAAAAAGAAAAAAATAACTTATACTTTAAAACTTTAATTATCAACTTATAACGTCATTACACAATTTAAATGATATAAAAGGTTGTCGCGAGATTTATTATATGTGTAAAAACAAGTAAATGAAATAACTATGTAAATTGATGTGATTGATTTATTAAAATTTTCAATCTAAGAAAATACGAGTAAGTATTTAGTTAAATCTCGCGACAACCTTTTGTTGTTGTTGTTGCGAAGATGGAATAAACATTTTCATTTCATTTTCATTTCATTTTCATTTCATTTTCATTTCATTTTCATTTCATTTTCATTTCATTTTCATTTCATTTTCATTTCATTTTCATTTCATTTTCATTTCATTTTCATTTCATTTTCATTTCATTTTCATTTCATTTTCATTTCATTTTCATTTCATTTTCATTTCATTTTCATTTCATTTTCATTTCATTTTCATTTCATTTTCATTTCATTTTCATTTCATTTTCATTTCATTTTCATTTCATTTTCTTTTCATTTTCATTTCATTTTCACATCATTTTCATTTCATTTTCATTTCATTTTCATTTCATTTTCATCTCATTTTCATCTCATTTTCATCTCATTTTCATCTCATTTTCATCTCATTTTCATCTCATTTTCATCTCATTTTCATCTCATTTTCATCTCATTTTCATCTCATTTTCATCTCATTTTCATCTCATTTTCATCTCATTTTCATCTCATTTTCATCTCATTTTCATCTCATTTTCATCTCATTTTCATTTCATTTTCATTTCATTTTCTTTTCATTTCATTTTCATTTCATCTGAACGCACACCGCATTCCTGATAGTGTTTCCAAAATAAATATAGTTTCAGAACGCAATACGCATCGATATCGGATTTTCATTCGTTTCAGTAACTATATAGGTACGATTTGTCGCCCACTCATAATCAGATTCGAGTCTCCAAAATTAGAACTCAAAAATGTATTATGTCATAAAGTCCACCGTCCATCCATCCATCCATTCATCCATTAAAACTAGAGCGCAGAAAAAGACTAGTGCGCTAAAAAAAGCTCGTGCCCTGAAAATGCGTCGAGATCGATCGGGCACTCAAGAGGGCTCGAGCTTTCAAAAAGGCTCGAGCTCTGCAAAAGACTCCCGAGTCGTCGGGCGCCATACAAACGAGGCGAGCCCTGTAAACGACATCGAGCTCTAGGCAAAAGGACTTGGACGCCTCGAGCCTTGTACATCACTAGCAAGAAGTCACCCGGGATCCGCAATGGCTCACCGTACACGATTTCTGCTGTTGAGCCTTGCAAATCGTTTTTCCATGCAGTGCGTAGTCCCAGCAGCACAGTAGGCATTGTCTCGGTCCATCGTTTGTCACCATGCGCCATTAACGCTGCTTTCAGTGTTCGGTGTAGTCTCTCCACCATCCCGTATGCTGCTGGATGGTAGGCAGTGGTACGGCGCAGTTCTGTCCCGCAAAACTTGGCAAGCTCCTTAAATAGGCTGGACTCAAACTGGCGGCCCTGGTCCGTAGTGATAACCTGGGGACAGCCAAACCTTGTAATCCAAGACTCATAAAAAACATGTACGACAGTTTCAGCAGTAATTTTTTTTTTTTTATATAAAAGAGGGAGGCAAACGAGCAGGCGGGTCACCTGATGGAGAGCAATCACCGCCGCCCATGGACACCCGCAAAACCAGAGGAATCGCAGACGCGTTGCCGGCCTTTAAGGGAGGAATAGGTTTAAGGAAGGAATAGGAATTGGGAGGAGGGGGGGAGGCCTCCGGAACTCTCACTGGCCGGACGAAACAACAGCACCAAGTGCTATTATTTCGCGCCGGATATTCGTTCCTCGGACCTCGGTCGAGCCGGCCCAATGCGTGCTGCAACGCAGCGTGGCTCTACCACTCAGTCAGTGTCACTCATTTAGCACCACCCAGGGGTCACGTGTAGGGTCTCAAGGGTAAACCTACGGACGCGAGCAACTTTGACCCCCAACCCAGTAATGTTGTAGAGAGGTATGACTTCTGGCCACCTCGAGAACCTGTCGATGGCGGTCAGGCAGTATTTGTAGTCGTCTGAGGAAGGTCCAACAAGATCTATGTGGTATATCGGCAGTCACGTTTTTCAAACCTGAGATGTGCCGTATGTCAGTAGAAAATTGAGAAATGAGGTCAGGATGATTGAATTGGCGGCGCGCTTGTGATCTGTATAGATAATAAATTGTCTACCTTCTATCATGTGGCGAAAGTGTTTAACACGCGTGTGTAATGTTTGATATAAATACTTATGATCTAACGTTCATTTAATATAATTTCATTTCATATAATTTCATTTGATATAACAACTGACTTGATATAATAAACATTTAATATAATTTTAGAATCTATAATTTCATGTGATATATAATGTCCATATGATATAATAAACATTTGATATAATAATCTAATGGTATAAAACATTATTCATATAAAACTCAGACCCAAAGGGCACCATCCAAGAAAGCAAGCAAGCAGCATGCGAGCAAGCATGCAGCATGCTAGCAATCATGCAGCATGTAAGCAAGCATGCAGCGTGCAAGCAAGCATGCAGCGTGCAAGCAAGCAAGCATTCAGCGTGCAAGCAAGCATGCAGCGTGCAAGCAAGCATGCAGCGTGCAAGCAGACATACAGATTGCAAGCAAGCAAGCATGCAGCAGGCATGGTTTCTTTCACGGCTTCGGCGCTGCGGAGCTCTGGTGGCTCTGGTGGCCGGACGAAACAACAGCACCAAGTGCTATTATTTCGCGCCGGATATTCGTTAGAGTTATTCCACCTCGGTCGAGCCGGCCCAATGCGTGCTGCAACGCAGCGTGGCTCTACCACTCAGTCAGTGTCACTCATTTAGCACCACCCAGGGGTCACGTGTAGGGTCTCAAGGGTAAACCTACGGACGCGAGCAACTTTGACCCCCAACCCAGTAATGTTGTAGAGAGGTATGACTTCTGGCCACCTCGAGAACCTGTCGATGGCGGTCAGGCAGTATTTGTAGTCGTCTGAGGAAGGTCCAACAAGATCTATGTGGTATATCGGCAGTCACGTTTTTCAAACCTGAGATGTGCCGTATGTCAGTAGAAAATTGAGAAATGAGGTCAGGATGATTGAATTGGCGGCGCGCTTGTGATCTGTATAGATAATAAAATGTCTACCTTCTATCATGTGGCGAAAGTGTTTAACACGCGTGTGTAATGTTTGATATAAATACTTATGATCTAACGTTCATTTAATATAATTTCATTTCATATAATTTCATTTGATATAACAACTGACTTGATATAATAAACATTTAATATAATTTTAGAATCTATAATTTCATGTGATATATAATGTCCATATGATATAATAAACATTTGATATAATAATCTAATGGTATAAAACATTATTCATATAAAACTCAGACCCAAAGGGCACCATCCAAGAAAGCAAGCAAGCAGCATGCGAGCAAGCATGCAGCATGCTAGCAATCATGCAGCATGTAAGCAAGCATGCAGCGTGCAAGCAAGCATGCAGCGTGCAAGCAAGCAAGCATTCAGCGTGCAAGCAAGCATGCAGCGTGCAAGCAAGCATGCAGCGTGCAAGCAGACATACAGATTGCAAGCAAGCAAGCATGCAGCAGGCATGGTTTCTTTCACGGCTTCGGCGCTGCGGAGCTCTGGTGGTCCTACGCGAGCTTATCGTCGCAGATGGCTTACGCTCACCACCGTAGCTTCGGCTTGCTGGCCGGAAGCCACCTGCTCCTCAGCTCGCGGGCCGCCTCGCCCCTCCGCGCCTACGCGGGCTTAAATTACACTCTAGCGTAGGGCAGACAAGTCTACGTGGAGTCGGTTTTGCCGCGATTCGTTTCTGTCACTGACGTTTGTGGCACAACTTTACCAAAAACACAACTTATTAACTTTAAAATATTATTTTTTAAATCAAGTTGGGGTTAAAATGCTAATTTTATTTTAAAGTAAAAAATATATCAAATGAAGTTATAGAATATGTTATTATACCAATATAGCTTTATAGAAAAAGTTGTTATAGAATATGAGTATTATTTCAAATGACTAGTATACGTAATGTTGTTATGGGAAGTGTATATAGATCAAGTAAAAATTATATCCAATGAACGTTGTCCTTTGTAATTAGTTCATATGTCATTATATGAAATGATATGCACCCGTTTAACACTTTCGTAGATTGCCAGAAACTCTCTGTCGTACGCACTGTATTGAGTTTGTGCTTTATTCATTTTATTTGAAAAGAAGGAGAGGGGCTGCCAATCATTGTCGATTCGCTGTTGTAGGACGGCTCCGACTGCGTTGTTTGAGGCGTCACACACCAACGCCAATGGTACATTATGTACTGGATGAGCAAGTAATGTCATACTTGAAAGTCTTGACTTACATTTTTCGAACGTTTCCAGAAGTTCAGGTGTCCAGGATAAAGTTGTTGATGGCTTAACAGCTGGACCTGTTAACAATTGATGAAGAGGGGCTTGCTCCTCTGAAGCATTAGGTAGGAAGCGCCTATAAAAGTTTATCATTCCTAAGAACCGACGCAGGCCTTTAACAGTCTTAGGTGGTGGATACTTCTGTATTACCTGCACCTTATCGCCTAGTGGGAAAGTGCCTTCTGCTGTAATTTTATAGCCCAGATATGTTGCCTCATTTATTCCGAAATGGCACTTGGATTCGTTTAGCAAAATTCCGTACTGGCTTTGTTTCTCGAACAGCTGCTTTAGGTGCTCCAGGGCGGGGCTGCTGCGATCTACGGAGTAGAAGATCATCAATGTAGGAATGACATAAATCCAGGCTTTTAAGCACCTCATCGAGAAAACGTTGGAAAGATTGAGCCGCGTTTCGAAGGCCAAACGACATATACGGAAATTCGAAGAGTCCGAAAGATGTCGTTATCACTGTTTTTGCAATATCCTCCTCGGAAACTGGGATCTGATGGTAAGCTCTGACGAGGTCCAGCTTAGTGAAGACTGTACATCCTGCGAGCTGATGTGCATAGTCCTCAATGTGCCTAATGGGGTACCTGTCTGGAATTGTTCGAGCGTTGAGAGCGCGATAGTCACCGCATGGCCTCCAGTTGTCGTCGCCTTTTGGTGTCAGGTGTAGTGCCGAAGACCATGGCGAATCAGATCGACGAACAGTACCATCAAGCAGCGAACTTTGTAAATAAAATATAATTTCTTTAGTTTTTGGAATTATTTTTATGCTCCCAGGAGCCTCACATCCACATAACGCTTTAATAAAAAAATGACAGTCGTATCCAGCTAAATTGTGAAAAAATATAGGAACAAATGAAGGTCGTTTATATTGCAAATTGCAAAAAGGATGTTTACGGTTTATTTACATACAACTTTGCAGTTTTCATTTCTATTTCAAACAAACAATTTTAGGCCGAAAAACCAAATAGAAAAAAGAACTTAGCCGTCCACGACCGTTTAAACAATATGGCTCCTACCGTCCAGTCATTCTGACAGCTGTCCGAAAGTTAGCCGACGCTGACCGAGACCGACCTAAACTACGTACCAAATGCTTAGAAAACTCAGTATTTTAATAAGTTAACAGTTAATTACGAAAAGCTATAACAAAAATGAAGATTCCAAGACAAAAAACAAAAATATTTTTTTTTATATCGACATTTAGAAGTCGTTATTATTTGGAAGTCACTGTTACAAACTATAAAGAATCATATCATTTTCGATAGCTAAAACCATAACGATTGTTTAGATGTGCACATTATTAGGAAGAACGATGATTACGAAGAGTAATTAACACATTATTAGCACAAAAAATCCTATGCAAAAAAAATGGCAAACCGTCAAAATTGTCAACAATTTAATTTTTTTACTAAAGGTACTCGTAAAGACTTCTTGGCGGGAAAGTGAAGCGTCATGTCTGCAGTTTGTTTTATTTTCTAACTTCTCTTCTCACTTTTCAAATTCTTTCAAGAAGTCCGCGTGAGACCTCAGTAAAGTACCACATCTTTACTGAGGACTCAAGGGTTTTGAGGGAATATTATCTATCATTCATCATCTTAATCACCACTTATTATCATTAAAGGAAAAAAAAGAAATCAAAAAAACTAATGATTAGGCAGTATGGTCTCTGACCTTAGCCTGTTCCTTCAAGGAACAAATATAAAAAAGAACAAATGTCAAATGTGTCAAACTAAAAATTTAAAATTGACATGACTTCTTGGCGGCAAAGTGAAGCGTCATGTCTGCAGTTTTGTTTTATTTTCTAAAATTTGTGTTTTTTCGAATATTAATGTGAAATAATAGTGGATTATTAACCGTTAAGTGTTTGTGAACGTGCATGAGTGTTGGCAATGAAACAAAACAGTGCAACATCACTTTTCAAATTCTCTCAAGTAGTCCGCGTGAGACCTCAGTAAAGTCCCACATCTTTACTGAGGACTCAAGGGGTTTGGGGAACATCATTTATCATTCATCTTAATCATCACTCATTATCATCAAGGGAAAAAACAAATAAAAAACAAATGACTAGGCAGTATGGCTCAGACCTTAGCCTGTTCCTTCATGGAACAAAATATATATTTAAAAAAAAATGTCATTATTTATCAATGTCAATGAGATGAGGCCAGCTCAGCTGTAAGCTAGCGGAATTAGTGTTACAAACTTTTCAAAATATTTATTTACTCTAATAGGCTAAGAACATATCTATAAATTCAGCAAACACACCTGTTATTACGGCGTTTTTGCGTAGGTAAGTGGACGACTGCCGCTGCTGAACGTTATCATTATCAGAAGTTGAGTAGATAACACGCACGCAGAGTCGCACTCGCACAGTGCAGTGGCCCAGTTTGGTTGCGGCTTCAGTGGATCGTAGTCGCGTCAAATAAGCACAATGGGAGACGAAGTTAAACTGTTCACGCGCGAGGAGTTGAAGTGCCGCAACAACCGCAGCGACGCCATCCTCATCATCCACAACGGAGTGTACGACGTCACCAAGTTTTTGGAAGAGGTTAGTTCTTTGTACTGTCAATCACTCCATAGTGCTATGTGATAATCATGATTCAATCTACTTATTACCATACTATAATTATTTACATAATCTTTGTGTGCTTAGATAACGATACCGCTGATTGAACTGAAGCTTAAATTTTTCTTGTAACATTGAACACAGCTTGCTCTAGCAGCTATATAGATAACTAACAGCATTTATTTAAAGGTCACAGGTTCATATTATCTCACATGATTGCCTTACAAACACTCATTTATACACAGATGGGTCATAGATGTTTTAATTTTTTTAAATATTATTTCGTAGCACCATAATGTTAAGTAGTAAAGTATAGAGTACCTATTTAGTAAGTATGTATATTATAGTGAGAAGGTAACAATGACATGGAATCCCTTTGTTTCTTCAAATTTATTTTATCCTAATTTAATTTGGCATAATAATACTTTGACATACCTACATAATAGGTCAAGTATCATAAGACTGCCGGAGGTCACGAAACAATTGATTTTCAATTTGTGTCTGGTTTTTCAGTGCTCAAGGGGTTTTTTGGCACACTATTTCTTTAGGCATTACTATAATTTAGGCTATTTTTTGTTGCTCTAATTTTTATGGGCATAAAGTTATTATATTAGGCATATTGTTTATTCATATAATATAATAGTAATTATTAAGCATAAGGATCAAGAACTGTTTCCATTATCAGTTTGGATAATTATACATATTCATTCATTTTTTTTTCTTTGTCGTCAGGGAGGACAGGTTCTCCTAAGAAAAACTAATTTAATTTTTTTCAAAAAAATTATCAAATTTAAAATAAACATTAAAAACATGCAAGCACTGGCTTCATGGCTGCCATGACAAAAAAAAATTGCAATATTAACCTCGTAACGCCTAGATACCTTTTAAAAGGTATAAAGCTTGGTAGTGGTTCGGGCCCAAGGCATTATGCAGTTTCATTAACTAAATGCCCGACCACCTTTTAAAAGGTATCCAATTTCAAAGCATGATAACTTTTAAAATGTCACGCAGAAGCAGTTTCTGAACGGCTAGTTGAAATTCTATTTTTGTGTATGGTTTAACAGTAACTAGTGCCAAAAGAAGAAATAAATATCTGTCGTTTTCGGCGAATTCGTGGTCAAGATGGCACGACGCAGTAACCATAGTAAGTAAATCTTGATTTATTGGAAAGATGTTAAGAATAGTAGATAGAAGAACAAGGGGCTAAAATGACCCATTATATACGAGGTAGTTTTACTACCCAACAGCATAGAGCTTCAATGGGATAATACTACCAACTGTACTGTATTATTTTTTATTGTAATGGCGCAAAGATTTTAATGAAAATGAAGTATTACACCTATGCGATAACCTCTAAAGGTTCGATAACCTTTTAAAAGGTAATGGGGATTTGTATATTCTGAGATTTTAAAAGGTAGGTGGGTTGCAACCTATAGAATTTGAGTAATTTTGGAAAATAGTGAACTATGGCTCGTTTTTTAAAGACGCTTTATCACGAGGGGCTCTAAGTGGCCAGGAATGGATGGGAGTGGTGGCGTCGACTGGACTTCAGTGTAGTTTAGTGGATTTGAAGGGAGTACATGGCTGGAGTGAGTTGAAAGTGGGAGTAAATAGAATGAAGGGGAGTAAGGGTGGAAGGATGTGGAGTAACTTGAAATACATGAAATAAAGTGAATTAAATTTTTAGTAGTAAATTAAAATGAGATAAAATGAAATACTTTTTCTCAAATTGTTTCAGTCAGCCTAATTCGAGATGAACATATTGAAGAAATGTTGAATAACTCTGATTTTGAAGATGAACTGTTTGCTGGAGACCACGACATACAAGATGAGGAATTCACCATAGACAAAGCAAATCTACAAAGTTCTATTTCTGAAGAATGAGATAATAAAATATCCCTATAGAAAGACAGAAGGAATGAGGAAACGGATTTTAAAAGGCATACAGGCAGTAACCATATTTTAAGGCTAGTTTCTTTCAACTCTCGAACTTTGTAACAGCTGTTTGGATGTGAATTTCTTGCAATTAAAATAATAAACACATAATATTCTAGCTTTTTAAAATAATTAGGACATGTGGCTACTTACTTACTTATATTTATTTCACAATTTTACATTTTTGTGAGGAAGGCATTAAAATGACACACATTTAAAATGATAATAATTATGGAAAGCACATTAATTATGTCAATGCATAATGTTCTTTATTACAAAAATACACCCCTTTGCATCAACTTTTACTTAAAATAAAAAAATAAAATAAAAATAAAAAAGCCTTTTATTTCCAAATGCTGGTTTTGTCAATTGCCATTATTTTACAGAT
This sequence comes from Scoparia ambigualis, assembly GCA_963921215.1. Lineage (NCBI taxonomy): Eukaryota > Metazoa > Arthropoda > Insecta > Lepidoptera > Crambidae > Scoparia > Scoparia ambigualis. The sequence continues at coordinate 44,652,173 of OY992503.1, read as the reverse complement.
TGCAAGTTGTTAGTATTATTAGTATTTACTTAGTTTAGTTAGTATTGTTAGTTTTAGTTATTGGTAGATTTGGCCCCCCTCTGGGTGTAGGCCTCCTCCAGCTTTTTCCATTCTCCTCTGTCTTCCGCATTTTTCATCCAGTCTTTTCCGGCCACCTGCACTATGTCGTCTGTCCATCTCTTAAAGGGTCTGCCGATTTTTCTTTTGCCAATGGGACCCTTCCATTTTGTTGTAAGTATGGTCCACCTTTTGTCTTTGTATCGGACTAAGTGTCCTGCCCATCTCCATTTTTGTTTAAGAGTCAAAACGCCGGAAATGCTGTTGACGTTTGACGTTCGTTCGTTGTTGTTACCTACCTAGATATAAGTATATAGACGAATATTTTAGTGTAGTTTTTTGCACTTTTCTTCGGTTTTCACTGTTTATTGCCACTAATTTAATGTAATTCTGTTGTCACAAATTATGATTTCGCTTTGATATGGTTTTATTTGCAAGATAGTTGTTGTTTCACTTAGTTTATAATAAAAATACACAGTAGCACAGATTGCGGTTGTTGCTTTGACGCCGTCCCGGAAGTCGGAACTTTTACTTAATATCCCAAAAATGGGAATTTTATTAAATTCAGGTTTTGTATTAAGGTTCACATGGTACGGACCCAGAGCACAATACCAGAGGTTCAGAAGCTTGTAAAAGTGTCTTAGGATTGCCATATGAACTTAATATTTTTTTTTCTGCATGATAATGTAAGTATACTAATAATAGAATAGTTTGCGATACTAACGAACCCTAAATTCAGCATTCCTTATTTTGGGCTGCTATCCCGTCCTGAGGCAAAATAGCATGGGCGTTACGAGGTTAAGTAGGCAATGAATATCTGAATTATGATAATCCAAATTCCGTTTTTGGCCATGTCGGGATTTGTCAGATTTATGAAAATCGACCAACTGCAAATCGTTTAAGTATATAACAGTGTCGGTTTATTCGCATTCGTGATTTTAATAATTTAGATTTTTTAAATTCGGTGTAAAGTTTTTCGAAGGATTAGGGTGTACCCTTATTTTATACATAACTAGCGACTCGCCCGCGACTTCGTCCACGTGAACGGCCCGTACTACTAAGGATTTTTTTTTTTAAATGCATAATCTTTGCTCTAGCAATTATAAACACAACAAAAGAGAATTAGCTAAATAGGTGCAGATCGGTGCAATCAAAAATACGGAGGTTTATTCCCCTACCTACTACTTGAGGTCCCACGCGGTCGAATATGTGTAAGAAATTCCCTAAAAAATGGTACTTAGGAAGGTATTCAGAAATATCCATCATAACCTTGATCTTTCTGCCATCAAAGAGTTTCTACACTAACCTTATAAATCATCTTTCTATAAACTCTACTTCTATTAAGATTACTACTATAGATATAATACCAGTTCCACCCCATGACCATGGCAGCAGCCATCTTTGACGTTAGAATCCAAAACTGTACACTACCGGTAATCGAGGCATTCCTTGAGGCTCCCATCCCACGAATGAACTCTCCCTCCACACGAGTGTATGCTCTATCTTTGAGTCCAAAGTGGTATTGGACCCATTACGGTCCCCGATTCCAACACCACTACACCTAATTTAGAACCAATGTTGCGTATCTTCATAGTCATAGTCTTAAATTATTTATTCATTAAACTTTAAAAATAAGTGTTTTAATTTAACCAACCAACCACCCTCCTTCAGGACGTCTTTTAGCTGTGGAGAAGAACAGTTTACACACGTGCTTTGCTGGAGACATGCTCCTTCTTCCCTATCACTTGCCGATCCGAGAATTAGATAATTAGTTAGCTCTCTCAAAAAATGTTCCTAGGTTCTTTTTTTTTTTTTATAAAAGAGGGAGACAAACGAGCAGGCGGGTCACCTGATGGAGAGTAATCACCGCCGCCCATGGACACCCGCAACACCAGAGGAATCGCAGGCGCGTTGCCGGCCTTTAAGGGAGGAATAGGTTCAAGGAAGGAGTAGGAATGGGAGGAGGGGGGGGGGGGACCTCCGGAACCCTCACTGGTCGGACGAAACACAACAGCACCAAGTGCCATTATTTCACGCCGAATATTCGTGAGAGGGTGGTATTACGCCGGGCGAGCCGGCCCAATGCGTGCTGCAACGCAGCGTGGCTCTACCACTCAGTCAGTGTCATTTATTTAGCACCACCCAGGGATCACGTGTAGGGTCTCAAGGGTAAACCTACGGACGCGAGCAACTTTGACCCCCAAAAAGGTTCTGTGAGATATTCCTCTTTATTGGAGAAATCATAAAAATTCTAGCCGTCCCATCCGATAATACCTATATCGCTTAGGTGGACCTTGTAATAAATTACTATAGCTACAATTTTACTACTAATGGAGTTGAGATGTGTTTAGTAACTTGCTCACGTCTTCATATTAAATGGAGCCAGCCAGAGAGCGCGGGCGCGGGGCGGGGCGAGGCGGCAGCTGTGCCGCACAACAGCCTGAGGAATTTCTCATTTCGCTGGGATTCCAGGGCATTGGATGAATGCATCCGTCGCATGCCGAAGCTCGACGTGATCATCGAGCATTGTTTACTGCAATAAATTGTAAACCGCGCCGTTCTGGAATATCTCTTAGTTTTATATTTTACAAGGTCAACCATCTCATATATTTCAAAACGATCTTATATAATGTAAATCACCGGCATTGGTTTTCAAGAGCTCCGAACAGAACTTTTGATTTTGTTATTAGTTAATGTTACACTCAGTCGTTAATCGTCATGGCATTTTAACACATTTGGTGTTTGGTTATTTCCGCTAGTACATACAAGCCGTTACACGCTGTCCTCTGACTGGCACGGATGAGAAATGTATGAAACGCGTATCGACGACCATGGGATGGCTCAATGGCTGTTATACTTGGGCTGGATGCAGTTCAACCTTAGTTTAACTAATACTTCAAAACACTTCACACAACGCAGAATAGCAAACTTTGCACTTCGATGATTGATTGGGCAAACCGGCACCTCTATTCGCTTATTCATTCAAATCAAACCCATTCTGGGTAACCTTTGCTCTCGCTGACAAAGCGGATAATAATAACAGAAACCTTAATTATTTGTAAAGTCCACATAGGATGTACTAAAAATTTATTTGTAATTTTTTTTTTTTAATTTTTAGTTACGAAGTTCGATTTACTGTATGTATCTACAGGTAAACTTTAATCGAAGGAAAAATAGAAAACTATAGAACGCTAAATATCGCTGAGAGAAATAGGCTACATTTTATTTTAGTAAAGTATGTTTTTAGTTCGGGATTTTAATGTTTGGAATGTCAAGTAGGTTAGTAGGCAGGCAACATTGCCCGCATTGGAATAGCAGCACCGCCAGCACCTCGACAAGCCGACTCCGGCGGCCCCAGCGCGAGCGCGAGCGGCTGACCCTCATGAACTGCGATTATTTTAACTCGAACCTTCTTTGTACACGCGCATACCTAGAGTTATTTCTCACTCAACAAACTTGTAGCGTATCATGTGGGTGGTATCATTGTACCGTACTTGTAGTGCCGCCGGAAGATACTTACATGTATTTGCTTATGAATATTTGTTTGCATCGGACGCTTAAGAGGTTTGCCGCTATGAGAGTGCGAATAGTGCCTTACACGGTTTTCGGAGTTTGCAAAGGCAACGCTATTTTATTATACAGGGTATGAAAAGGAGCTTAACGAAGCCGTAATATACACATAGTGTCCATCAAACTAAGAAACGTTCAGTAAAAATAATTGCTGGGAAACTACAATAATTTTTAGGTATTAAAAAACGGGTGTTTTCTAAGACATGCAATGAAATGCATGCAACAAAGTGTGCATGTGTGTGTGTAAGTGTGTATACGGGACGAGAGAAAAGTCAATAGGCGTATAAGTGGGGTAAAAAAACGCGCGCGCCATGTTTGTACCCCGCGCAGTCACATCATATCGTTCATTCATGAACTCATTGTGTTCGCTGCATGATTGTTTCTTTCGACACTGACGAGCTGCGGCTCAAACTGCCGACCTCCCAGCGCGCCCGTTCCAGATTTTCCGGTGGACCAACTCGTAGAGACCGCTGCGTAAGCTCTTCGAAAACGGCGACAATTTTTTGATGCATCGCGTCAGCTGCTTGGCAAGGGGCCCTGTCAAAAACCCTGTCTTTGAAAAAAATCCAGGGGGGTTAGTTGGCGATCGTGGAGGCCATTCATGAGGCACATACCGCCCAATCCAATGGTTGCCGGATAGCTCCGTAAGCCGCTCGCGGACCGGCCGGCCTCACGATTTATGTGGGGGTGCGCCTAGGGTTGCCAGTTCCTAAAATAAGAAAGCCGGACTCAGTCCTGTATTAGGCCGGACATTTTGCCCTAAAAGCCGGACATGGTGTTTGTGGAAAGCCCAAGACACTATTTTAAAGCTCGACTTACGCTTTTCAAGCCGGACAACAGTTTTACGATAAAAAACTCAGAAAAGAATAAAATCAAAAAAAATAATTATTAATTACCAAAAACAAAATCAAATTCTTGAAAATCTCAAAATCAACACGTCTACTTATAATTTAAAGTAACCAAAAGTTTTTGCACCTATTTTATCGAGAACATCATCATCTCTTTAGAGATCATCTTTACAATTGTTTGTCTGTTTTTTTTTTTTTCAATTTTCGTTCCTTTGTCCACTGGGAGTTTATTAAAGAGAAAACTATTTCGACGTTGGCGTTGTGGGCTGGAATCGCAAAATAATATTCTGCCAATTTAAGTAATAATACGGAATGAAATTCTTCATTATCAGATGTTTTGAAATAAGCAAGTGCCAATAACTTCTTAAAATCACGATGGGACAAAAAAAGCCTAACAAAAGCCGGACTGACCGGACACGACCGTAATAAGCCAAACATGTCCGACACCTGGCAACCTTAGGTGCGCCGTCGTGCTGGAACCAAATTTCTTGCAGCTGTGCCAGTGGCATATCGTCGAGAGTATATCCGCTAAATAATTGGTTATCAATTCTAGATACGCAGAACCGTACATTCTAGGTGGTAAGAAGACGGGTCCCAGAATCTGGTTACGGACTATACCTAGGTGGGCAGGTGCCCAAACATTGTGTTTCCAGCGTCTCTGAAATCCAGTCTCTTGCATCTGGTGTGGGTTTTGTTTGTATTCAAAAGTATCAGCAAGACGTTGCCATGTTTCTGGACATACCTATTGATACAAATTGGGGTTAATCGACAAACATATCCTGGCTCGTGCCTTTGTATCACGGCAGCATCATTGTCAGTCCCTTCGATACATTTCCAAAGATCTTCCAAAGCAAGTAACATTTTAATAGAGAATTTCCAACAATTGCACTACGGGCTCCGGTAGTGCAGTTGAGGATTCCGGGTGAAGTGCGCTTCCATTTTCGTAAATTGAATTGTACCTACTGGCTATGCAACAATGCTACTACGAGTAATCCACCTTATCATTTTAGATTTTAGCTGTAATGTAACAATCTCGGCAGACCTAATAAAATAGATAAATAAATAAACATCGATGTTATGGCGACTTTGGATAAGATAATGATAATAATGAGCTAGGCGGACTGAACACGCCCTACCACCTACCAAACCGAGTACCCTACCTAAATATTGTCTATTTGACACAAATTTTGTGGGGAACAAATTACAAATTTGAAAACGTTGAAAAAATTTCCACGAGCAGGATTCGAACTTGCACCCTTCTGAAAATCCGGGTCAGGTGGTCTTCCAATGAAACTACCGTAGTATACAGCCGAATGTAATTCATCAACACTACTTTGAAAGCCAAAGGCGCCCATTCAATGACAACACTGCGTCATCATTGATGATGATTGATGACGTAGATGTTGACTATAGTTGTTGGGCGCCTTTGGCTTTCAAAGTAAAAAGTAAATTAAATAGTGTTTGTTTATTTCGGCGATCTGGATAAGTCCACGGTAACTTCATTGCAAGTTCTGCTCGTAGAATTTTTTTCATTATTTTCCAATATCTCCCGCTGGGAATCGAACCCCGCTGGATCTTAAACTGGTACGGCCAGGTGTGGTCTAAACCACTACAAAGGCGGTTAAAATAAAACAGACAAAGCTATAGATAAAATGGATAAAAGCTTGATGTAAAAGTTAAAAAAGATATCACCTTAGGAATATCTTTCAATATGGTTTGATTTAAATGTTACTTAATACACTTTTAAACTTGTAACTACTTAATTAGTATGACATTAAATGCAATGTACGGAATCATAATGAATTTTATGTAAGAATTAGATAGCCATACAATATATTTATATGAATAACAAGCGGCCGCTCGCGGTTTCATCCGCGTGGTTCACGTTCCCGTGGGAATTTCGAGATAAAAAGTATCCTATGTGTTAATCCAAGTTATAAACTATCTGTATGCCGAATTTCATCCAAATCCATTCATTAGTTTTTACGTGAAAGACATACAAACATCCTTCCATACGTTCCCGTGGGAATATCGAGATAAAAAGTATCCTATGTGTTAATCCAGGTTATAAACTATCTGTATGCCGAATTTCATTCAAATCCATTCAGTAGTTGTTACGTGAAAGAGTAACAAATATCCATACATACTTACAAACTTTCGCGTTTATAATATTAGTAGGATAATTAAATGCCACATAAGTATGTTGGCGCATCACTTCAGTTCAGACCCGCTGCACCTACATGGCTAATTATTTTTTGGTTGTGTTTGTAATTGTCAAGGCAAAGATCGCATAAAAGAAAAAAAAATGTAATTCGTCACGTGTTACGGAGTGTTCACGCGCCGCCGGCCAAATATATTGTTACGAGGTGAAAAGACTTTAAACAAAGATTAGTATGCGCCGAGTGTGAGTAGTTTTGCGCCTGTTGCAGCATCCGGGCGGCGAGGAGGTGCTGCTGGAGAAGGCGGGCCAGGACGCCTCCGAGCCCTTCGAGGACGTCAGCCACAGCTCCGACGCCAGGTAACGCGACCGCCATTATACAACCAGAGGTTTAGATGCCTATTCCACAAACAAAACTCACACCCAGAACAATGGTCTTTCCAACGAGGCGTGAGGAATATTGTGGGCCGGCAGGTTGAGGGTGACTGATGTTACGTCTCTTACGCTGCTCCCGTTGTCCTCGCTCCTGGACTGTACTTCCACTTAATATCAGGTAGTGTGGACTGTGGAGTCATTTGCCGGACTTTATATAAAAAGATGATAAGATGTCTGGTGCGTATTTTGAAAATTCTACAAACTTATGTGATTCATCTTGGCGTGGCCACCATCACCAACTAGAAATCTGACTTTATAGATAATTTGTCGGAATTTGTCGTGAAATCTCAGAATTTGTAGGTCCACCGTTCAAAAGTTATAAGGGGTTCAAGATGGTCCCGCTAGCCAGGATGACCGCTCATCTTGGCGTGGCCACCTTTTTTATGAAGGTGCCAACTTTGCAAAAGAGACCAACTAAGAAAGAGCCGAGATAAAAATGAGACAAGTTAGGAAAGTGTCAAGTTGAAAATGACAAAATCGTCCGGTGACCGGTTTGATCGGTGGACCGACAAATTCTGAGATTTCACGACAAATTTCGACAAATTATCTATAAAGTCAGATTTCCAGTTGGTGATGGTGGCCATGCCAAGATGAGCCACACAAACTTATGGGCGCAGTTATCACCATTTACGTACATCCAAAAATCATTAGCGAGACAGCTGTTGACCTGTAGCCTAAACATCATAGTAGATATGTACTAATTGACATAAGGCCATTACGTCGAAGCTATGTGTTTATGGAACATAAGCAACTCATACATGGCACCTACCGAGAAACGAGACTCTTTTTGGAATACAATAATATTAGACGGGCTCAAGCCCTCGCGGCTGAATCATTATCCTTTCCCAAGTAGATCTAACACTAAAGCAATAATATAGTATAAAATAACTGTGAGTTGCGCCTGCAGGTCGTTGATGAAGAAGTACAAGATCGGCGAGCTGGTGGAGGCGGACCGCGCGGCCAGCAAGGCGGCCTACGCGCCCGAGTGGAGCAACGACCAGCCGCGCGAGCAGGGCAAGTGCGTACTCGCCTAACAGCGCCACACTCATCCCATACATAACTTAACCACTTGTTCACGGTTCTTTTACATTATTGTTACTTTCTATGAATTTACGCTATTTTCTGCACCTAAATTTTATTTATTAGTCTCAGTTGTTACGTACTCAAAATAAGTTTGTATAGTCGGTAGTTACAAATCACACTTACGTATTCCGGCAACATAATGCTGTAAACAAGTGTCACCTTGTAGCGATTCAATCGAAGTCGGTCAACGTGCGCGTCCACTTCGCTAGTACCTACTTTTACTGTCAGTCAGCTTTTGGTTTAAAGAAACTATATTCCATAAAAGAAGCTTTGCCTCGCGATATGCTGCTCTACGTATCTTTGTTGATACAAAACAGGCACTACTCCAGGCTAGACGCGTGCCTGCCCGCGCGGCACCATGCTGCCATGGCATTCATCTGAACTTAGCACAACTTGTGTTTGCGATCTGATCGAATCTACGATTTAATATAACGTTTAATTTAAAGTATCATCGTTGATCTTTAAATCTTAAAACTTGTGAGAATTAATTTAGTTTAGGTAATAATTATTTATACTAGCTAACTAACATGTGTGTGCTCCATGCTCAAATTGTTTTTGCACAATTTAAGTTAGGCTATTTATATTAATTTTAATAGTATTGTTGGTACTTTAACTTCAGGTGCTTTTAAACGCTTAGGTATACCCAAACTATAGTATATCTACTTATGTAAAATTATATTAAATAGATTATTGTATTAATTTTATAATTTTGTAGCATTTGTGTAGTTTTTGATACGTTTATATATTATAATAATATTTGAATTAATAGTTCTAACAGCTTACCATATTTTTGCATGTATTCATCAGTCAGCTAGCTATCTAACTAAAGGCAAGCAATCCACATTTTGAAAACGTAGGTACTTGATTTGATAATTATTTAGTAATAACGGTAACGGAATGAAATAAGGCAATGAACCTCTTGTTCAAAACCATTTGTCACTTCAGAAGGCAGAACATACATATTTTAATATTTAATTGGATTTCACTCTTGTTTTATTATTAATCCTTTATTGTACATAGAAAACACATTGAAATCTCTAATCATCTAATCTCGGCATTAGCGCTAATGTGCTTTATGTTTTAATCAGTACTTACCTTTCAAATGCCAAGGAGCCGTCCATGAATCACGTGATGTTTTTTAGCATATTTTAACCCCTGCCTTGGTGGTTGGTTGTTTACTTGGTGAGGTTTAAGACTAGACATCCCTCCCACCCAAGATCACGTGTACGTGTAGTACTTATTTACCTACAAAGAATCTCAAATTTTTAGAATATTGTCTTTAAATGGTACCTTTAAAGTATAATCTCATTTTATTCGGCGATGGGCTCACCACCTGTTACGCTGAGCACATGTGCAGCCGCTATTTGGTGAAAAGTGGATAATGGTAGAGTACTGCTTTTGCTGTCCTCATTGCCTAGTCTCTGACTAACCCTTCGGGGATAATAGTCGTGATTATTTGTTTGTATTTAATTATGCCATTTTATTATAGAAAATTAAAGTCAATGATAAAAATGTCTAGACAGAAAAGTTGCAGATTGTTTTTTTTTGAACGGCGAGTCAAGGTCACACTACACGCCGCTTTCGATTTAGAAATCGCGCGTTTGACCAAAAAATAAATACACGTGATATCATACTACACCCCCCTCCCCCTGTGATATTTCGTGATTTTAGCTGAACCCTCCCCCCCCTTTCGAATCTCAAGTGATTAATGGACGGCCCCCAACGCACTATCTATGTATACATAATAATATGATAATTATACATCATTCGATAATTTTTATTAATTAATAGGAGGGTACATAAGTATACATAAGTAAGTAGTTACTTAAGTTTAATTGTTTTTGTTGAAATAAAAAAATGAAGCAAATAGAGTTAGGTATGTATGTTCGAATTTAATTAAAGTTGTCCGTCTATTTAGCCGTCATTGGGCAAATTTTATGAATCCAAAACAGTAAAAATTGTTTTAACTGTTACCGACGTTATAAAAGCTTCCTTTTCCTTAATAAATGCCTAGTCTTTTATGGTGCTTTTTCAATAATCACTTCGCTGTATATTGATTTATTTGTAAAGTTTTATCAATAAACATAATATATTGCACAATATCGATTGGTCATTTCAACAACAGCCCTCCAATCAGCCGGTTTCCGGGCCGCGTCCAACCGGCTTTACGGCGCGGAGCACATGATACATTACGAGTACGTTATCGATTGCAAATATCGATGACTAGCAATGTATTTTCGTGAAACGTCAAGTAAAGACGATGGTGAGGCCATATTCGGATAAGTTATAAGGACAATACGGTTAATGTCTAAGTATTTCGCAAAATGTCTGCCGTTCGCAAAACGTCTCTTTCTCATAATGTCTCTTTCGCAGACTTTTGCTTTCGCAGAATGTCACTTTCGCAAATGTCGCGATTATACTTAGAATAAAATTTCGATTTTTAAAGAAAATCATATAAGTATTGAAGTTATAATGTAAACAAACCATAAAATTTTAAATTATTTAGTGTAATAAATGATTTTCCTTTAAAAATTCGAAATTTTATTCTAGTATAATCGCGACATTTTGCGAAAGTAACATTCTGCGAAAGAGACGTTTAGCGAACGGTAGACATTTTGCGAAATGGACATTTAGCGAATATACCGACAATACGGTCCGAATTCAGATGCATCAATATCGCAGATGTTAGATTTTGTTACGATTTGTATGTACCTACACTTCGCATGGACTACCTACCTACTTCTCAGAAAGCTAACTCACTACTGAAACACTATCATGCATGCATCACTAACAGCGGCCCTAGGGCGTGGGCGTGGGGTGACGATTTAGAAAACATCAGTCAGATTCCACTTTCGTCAGATCACTTCTTTTTTCCGTATAGGTCAGAATTTTAAAACTGGTGACGAAACAGCAATTCTCATGACTCCTCGTCCGTTATATTCCGTTTTCGTCAGATCACTTATTTTTTCCGTATAGGACAGAATTTACATATCTCGTGGATGCTCAAACCGCATACATAAATTATAAATATTGTGAATAGTAGTAGTAGACTATTTATGATATTTCACCTTGATTATTAACATTTGTTTTATTGGTCATGACTGTCACTAATCGGATTAGGATCTTTTCTCCCTAAGAAGAAACTGACGATTTATGACGAAAGTGTCATTAGGGGTTATCCACATCCGCCATTCATGACGAAACTGAACTGAAATTATAAAAGAAACTGCTTCTGACGAAAATGGAATCTGAAGGATGTTTTCTAAATCGGGATGAGTGGTATGAGGCGGCTAACAGTGCAATGTTTGCGGCAGCGCGTGGGGCGCGTGGCTGGCGCCGCTGCTGCTGGGCGTGGCGGCCACCGTGCTGTACCGCTGCCTGTTCGCGTAGCGCGCGCCGCCGCCGCAGCGCAGGCGACGCCACATCTACTATAATAGCCTAATAATATATAAATATATTATATTTTCAAAACTTGCTTAGTAAAAAATATTTGTCATTTGTGTAGGAGATACCTACTCAGTTGTTGGAAAAAGACTTGTATCAGTAGATACAACCTGCCAGTGGGCAGTGGGACTCATCCCGAGCACCTACTATTATGATTATAAGATAAGCCTTTCTTCTACGTGAAATGATAATTAAAAGAGTGATGAACAGTTGTACCTAGGTTTAAGGGGCTGGTTTGTTGCTATCTCTATCTACTTATAGCTTTTTCAAGGCTTCGATCATAAAAACTATACTTAGGTATATATCACACGATTGCTGCTTCAAAAACGGCACCACGAAACAAGGCAAAAATCAGAAACGTGCCTTGTTTTCCTATAAAAAATTAAATTTAGAACTTTGTGCCAACTAGCTTGAATCTAGCGAGCCTAGTTCCAAAGTGATGTAACTCCAATAATATTTTTATAAATTTGTACTTTAGTGCGTAAAGTTTAAGGGGTACTTTACAATAAATGTTTATCTAAGTATATATATCTAGTTTTATTTCTGATGTTGATCTATGTATGTATTTGCGCGGGGACATAATTTGAGTTTGATTTTGTATGAGACCGTGCATCTAAGTATAGTTTTTATGATCGCAGTTTCAAGGTATATAGTTTTCTATATTTACATTTGGTACCAATAAGCGTAAACGTTAATTGTAGATATGTATATTTATGTGTATTTACTTTTAGCTCCCTAACCTATTGACATACTCTTATGTAGGTTAATTGTTATTTTTTATTTACAGTTTTATATCTTTTATTTCACGAATGTTACACGTTTTCGATGAGTTGCACAAATTGTATTAATTAATTAAATTTGTTTACGCTCACACTGTATTGTCCAATTCGTTATTGCGTTGAGAACTAATTAAATATAATTCAATTTCATGACAGAGTAATAGAAGTTGATCGCTTGCAGCTACGAGTGGGCCATATGACGTCGCTAAGCTTGAAGTGTTTTGAATGTGACTGAATTTCTATGTGAAGGTAATTTAGTAATAATATTGTAAATAATATAATAGCAGTGGTAAAATTATTTTGTTAATCTTTTTATGTTTAATGCAACTTACCTATTTCCATGTTTAACTATCACATAATATTTCAGAAGAAATATTTACTAAAATGATACTAAGTAGGTAAATCTGTAGATTTTTCAAGAGTTTGTTCATTCCATTTTTAAAGTTTATTTAGTCGATATTTTGCCCCGTGTGCACATGTTGCGGAATGGGTCAGGTGGGTCAGAACGTCACAAGTCACAGGCAGTCCTAAGACATAGTCACAGTATAAATGTGAGCTAAAGCAGTAAGGAAGCTACGTACAAACGCTCGAATCGACGCACGCCCACAGACGCACGCCTTTACAGGGCCCCTAAGCGGACATCGCAGTGCTCTCAGTAGCGCGTGTGGCGTCGAACCGAGTGTTCACTGTTGCATGTTGCGGGCGCTGTGCGCGCGATTTTTAAAAATGCCGCGAGTGTATTGCGTAGTATACGGCTTCTTGAACTCGGCTGCTTCAAAACCGGAGCTTTCGTTTTTTAAATTTCCTGCTTATGTTGAAAGAAGAATGATTTATTATTAATAAATAAATAGCTTTTTCTTTTAAATAAATCGTTTGGTTGTTTAGGTAATATTTGGAATACTTACGTATATTTTTTGAGCGCGCGTTATTTTAACGGTTAAAAATAATAAGAATTGATACTACGAAACTTCATCGTTAATAAACTATGCTTTAAAAATCGATATCTGGATCTGTGTGGTTTCTGACAATGAATCCGTTATTAGAATGAGAAAAAGTAGCCGCCATATTAAACTTTTTAGTTATTTAACCGATTGCTTTGTAAATCGATATCTGGGGATCTGTGTGGTTTTTGACAACGACTCCGTTATTAGCTCAGAACAAAAATTGCTCTAAATATCGATATCAGATCTGTGTGTCTAACCGGAGTTTACTAATTGTACCACCGGATGATTTCGTTGAATATATCGAGAAAATGGACGAAAGTTTTCGCTGTTGTTTTCAAAGAGAACACATTAATTGTAAAGTAGCTGTATTAATTTATAAAGAAGTAGACAAAATCAGTTTTATAGTGCCGTGTCCATGTTTACCGATAATTTATTTAAAAAAGCTATTCATTAGAATGAGAATTTTTTACACTATAAAATTTAATAATAAAGCTTTTCGAACGTGTCGTAGCAGGCGAAAGTATTTTTCAGTGAGTAATTTATAATAACTAACGAAAAATAAAGACTTCTAAAAATATTAAAGATTTTTTAATTACACAATTTTGTTTGTAAACTTGTCAATTCATTTGATTATTTGATCACTATAGAACCCAAACAAACGTTTTGAAAAATAATAGAAAAATTACCTTTTAATTTTATAAAAATTAAAAGTGACAACCTATAAGCTTTGCTAGTTATCTCAAAAAAAGCGCTAACTAGCTGAGATACATCGCTAACTAAACAAAAACTTTATCAATATTACAAAAATAAGAGGACAACCCTAACGCTCAATTGGAGCGTAGGTATATAAAACAAGAAACAGGCCCAGCTTCCGAACTGCTTTAGCTCATATTTATACTGTGACATAGTATATAACCCACGACAGTCGGTCCGTGGCAGTCGCAGTTTCCACCGAACGAGAGCCGTTGCCATTATTCCTACACGTGTCCGTGTCCAACGTTTCGCGGCGGGGTGTGTTTAGAGTCGCTGCCTGCTTATCATTTAATCAAAAATGCATCAACTTGCACACATACAGACGCACAGAATACTAAACAAATATATACAGAAACCGCATAGACAACACAAACACTAAAAAGTATAATACAAAGTTATGTTGTGCTGGTAGAATAAACTTATTAATTTTGGGCAATTAATATGTATTTATTTAGTATGTAAAATTTACATTGTAAACAAAGATAATATTTTAAGTTTGGTATTATATTTTATATAAATAAATGTAAAGCATAATGAATGAGTTATTTTATTTTAAAGTAAATATTACAAACATTTATAATAAAACAAAATCTTTAACTTAACCAACTACTTATATCACAAAATATAAAAATTAAATAATCAACAGTCTTGAGGTCTCAACGGGTTCTTCAATGACATCTAAACATAACAGGACACGCACACCTCAGCACCTTCAGAGCTAGAACAAATCATGAAAGGGGTTAAAGTTACTCGAGTCCGTAGGTTTACCCTTGAGACCCTACACGTGACCCCTGGGTGGTGCTAAATGAGTGACACTGACTGAGTGGTAGAGCCACGCTGCGTTGCAGCACGCATTGGGCCGGCTCGACCGAGGTGGAATAACTAACGAATATCCGGCGCGAAATAATAGCACTTGGTGCTGTTGTTTCGTCCGGCCAGTGAGAGTTCCGGAGGCCTCCCCCCCCCCCCCCCTCACAATTCCTATTCCTTCCTTAACCCTATTCCTTTCTTAAAGGTCGGCAACGCATCTGCGACTCCTCTGGTTTTACGGGTGTCCATGGGCGGCGGTGATTGCCCTCCATCAGGTGACCCGCTGCTCGTTTCCCTCCTTATATAAAAAAAATGAAGCTTTGGTAATTCCAGTCACTTTAAAAAAAATAATTTAGTTGACGTGAGCGTCAAGTTAGCAGCCTCACCACGGAATTAGATGAGACTACGTCAAAGCATTGTATATAAATAGTGTCGTATAGCATATAAATAGTGACACTATTTATATTCTATTCGACACATTCACACGGTTCAAAAGGTGTCCATGTCTACAGCTTCCTCATTCGACATAGAGAAATTCTAAGCATGCCATATTTTTGTGCATATTATGTGCAATCAAACGTTTCAGTCCTAATTTTTGTGCCACCACAACTTCGTTACTATTGAGTTGTTTTATGTGTGTGAGACACGTGTCACCAGCTCGCACACGCCCGTTAAGACAAACCAGTGAGGTTAGGGTTTTGGACTATAGCTAGAAATTTTGTGCATAATTTGTGCACTAGGAACAAACAAAACTAACCATCACACTCAAATACTGTTGAAACTACGATCATAAAACTGAGACCCGTGTCTCCAGCTCGCACAGCTGTATCTTCGTAATTGTTCAAGCTACGGTTATGAATTATACCTCAAAATTTTGTGCAGAATTTGTGCATAAGGCACAAAAATTTGTAAAACTTTAACTCAAAAGGTTTTTGAGCTACGAACCGATAAGTATGTGTAAGCTGGTGACACGTAACACGGGCTAACACATGGTGAATTATTGTAACTGTATGTGCACACACGAGGCAAAATTTCAAATCTCTGGGCCTCTTACTTTATAAATTATAAGCCAAAAACTGTTTTCCCGACAAAAAATTCAAAATAATGGCTCGGAAGCGGCTAAGCGCGCCGTTGCCATTCCGTGCGCTACACTATTGCCACTTTTAGACTAGGAGCCGTCTGTTAAAGCGATGCGCGACGCGACTAATTTAGTTTTACTATAGGCAGGTACCTAATAACCTACCCTACTTTTTATTTTAGATATCTCACACACGAATGTCTTAGTTATTTTTTGTTGTTGAGACAATTAAATAATTAGATTTGGCATAATGATAAACAATAAGGAGGAGTGCAGAACGACAAAATGGTTGAATACTTGAGCCTAATTCGATAAAGAACGGATGCTTTCCAGCAAACTAATCGCTATCGACCGTCACAGAATAAATTTTAACCATTGAAAGTAATTTATTTTAATATTAGATTGTATTACTTCCCATGGTTAAATGTAAATAAATAAATAAAAATAAATGTACTCTATGGTGATCGATGACTTTGCGATTAGTCTGCTGGGGCATCCCAATGTAATGCTAGGGCCACATTATCGCGCTAGCGCGAAGATTTGCGTTTTCGCGACACGTCTGGCCAAACACTTCGCGTTAGCGCGTTGTATCATGGCGTTGACGCGCCGCGCTGTTGGTAAATTGCCGCACATCAAGGATTTTGTCGCGATAATGTTCGTGCGGCCACATTTCCTTCGCACAATTTAGTTGACTGCTAGACAACTAGAGGTGTGAACGTGTTGCAAATACGACTATCGATATTATTCTGTTTCGATAATTATGGATTGGAGTAACGATAAAGTATTAAAAGTAATACAATATTACGAATTAATAATTAATAAAAATAATAAAGATGCAATAAATAGTAATTATTTGCCGACATGTAATAAAGCCCAATCACCTCTTCCATTTTTTCCGATAAAATTAGGAGTAGGCGATACAAATCGTATAAGGTTACTGAAACGTATTTATTGCATTATTATCGTCAAATCCGATATCGATGCGTTCTGAAACTATACCTATTTTGGAAAACACTATATCGCGTCAGGAATGCGGTGTGCGTTGAGATCACTATATTGTAAGTGATCGAATTCAAGAATATTGTACCGGATCCCTGATATTTATTGAGTTATCATTAATCTGTAGTTTTTACAAACAAATGTGCTTGTAAAAGTTTAATAAAATAAAATAATTATAAACGTTCGATGCGTTCTGAAACTATATAGTGGAAAAAAACACGATATTGCATGAATTTTTATAGTCCGTAGATATGGTCGATACTGTTATCACCGTTATTAAATTTATGTAGTTATAGTTTAACACTTTGCAAGCGGGCATTTTATTACGCGCATCTTCCTGTGCGCCGGCCTTTTTCGTCATTATTGTAAATTCTATAGAAAAAGAACTATAATAAAAATTAATTTAATTGTGTTCTATCTAATCGTTCTGCTGCTTACCTATACTAACCTCCAGTTATGGCTTCTTTATGTAGATGTTGTCCATCCGCAGTAGATCACCTAGTTTCAATAGTAGGCGTACCTTTGTTATCTTATGAGTAAGTACCTAAAGTTATTTTCAAATGCTAGTAAGTAGGTAGATGTTAAATTTTATATGTACCTATTTCAAACCCAATCCACAGATAACGAAAAAAAGATACTTTTATTATTTTTAATAAAGCTATTTCAAATTTTTATTTTACCAGTAATAAGTAATTCTTACTTTTTCTATTTACAAGTTAAAAAGTTTGCAAGTTACCAATTCTTCTATGTGTTGATGGCTTACCGACCCCTTGTCAGAATGGTTGATGGTTTAGTTATCGTAGCGTAGTAACTGTTTTTTAGTTAACGTGCCATAACTAAAAATTCTTCATCTCCTATGGGAGTAGTTGTCAAGACGAATCAAACGAGCGGAAACTCGATGGGGTTGTGTGGTATTATTATAAAGTTCCTGTGTCCTTTTTCCGGCTCCATCATCAGACCCTGAACACTATTTCTCGATAAAGTACTCGTCAAGGCGATTCAAACGACCCCGAACTCGTTGGGGTAGCATGGTTTTATTATAGAGTTCCTGTGGGCTTTTTCCGGCTTCATCATCAAACCCTAAACACTATTTCCCAACAGAGTACTCGTCAAGACGATTCAAACGAGCCCAAACTCGATGGGGTGCATGGTTTCAATACCGAGTTCCTGTGGCCTTCCTTCGGGTTCATCATCAGACCATGGACCTCGTCTAGTCGTCTCCCGTCAGAGTGCTCATCAAAACTAATCAAATGAGCCTGAATAGGGTTTCATGGTTTTCTTACAGAGATCCTGTGGCCTTCTTCCGGCTGAATCATCAGATCAGCTCAATGACACCATAATATTGCATTGCCATCCTGTTCTGACCTATGTTCAAAGTTGCAAGTCTAGCTCATCGGGAAGCTAGTATAAAATCGTTTGCATTTGTCGACAAATAAATAAATAAATGAGAAAGCTACCTAATAAAAACGTGGTAATAAAAACATACAGGCAGACTAATTTTATCACTACTTATCATATTAATGAGGTTATTGTAAATACTTAAAACTAAGCATAGCGATATTTTATGAACATTCATAAATAAAATAGACTGCTTTTATTTTAAATTAACCAATCTCCTATATCAGCAGTCTCCTAGTCTAAAATTCTCGGTATAGAAACGAAACGATCGAGAGCGCAAATTAAAATGACACTAAATTAAGCTAGCTCTCAAGTTCAAACTCGATTGCAATAGTGTAGCGCACGGAACGGCAACGGCGCGGTCGGCGCGCGTTTAGCCGCTTCCGAGCCATTATTTTGAATTTTTTGGCGGGAAAACAGTTTTTGGCTTATAATTTATAAAGTAAGAGACCCAGAGATTTGAAATTTTGCCTCGTGTGTGCACAAATTATAACGTATTATTTGATCTTTAAAACGAAGCGCTATCTTATACAGTTACAATAATTCACCATGTGTTAGCCCGTGTTACGTGTCACCAGCTTACACATACTTATTGGTTCGTAGCTTAAAAACCTTTTGAGTTAAAGTTTTGAAAATTTTTGTGCCTTATGCACAAATTCTGCACAAAATTTTGAGGTATAATTCATAACCGTAGCTTGAACAATTACGAAGATACAGCTGTGCGAGCTGGAGACCCGTGTCTCCAGCTCGCACACAGTTTTATGATCGTAGTTTCAACAGTATTTGAGTGTGATGGTTAGTTTTTTTTGTTCCTAGTGCACAAAATTTCTAGCTATAATCCAAAACCCTAACCTCACTGGTTTGTCTTAACGGGCATGTGCGAGCTGGTGACACGTGTCTCCAGCTTACACACATAAAACAACTCATAGTAACGAAGTTGTGGTGGCACAAAAATTAGGACTGAAACGTTTGATTGCACATAATATGCACAAAAATATGGCATGCTTAGAATTTCTCTATATCGAATGAGGAAGCTGTAGCCATGGACACGTTCAAAAGATATTTGAGTATCTTGGTGGGGTTGCTAACTTGACGTCAAGCTAGGTTATTTATATGTCAAAAAAACTGCAAAAATAGTGAATCGTATAAGTACGCAAAATTTCAATTTCCGCTAGAGCGTCCCGACTAGAGCTGGGCGGTGGGAAAAATCCAACGGGAAAAACTTCCCAAAATGGGAAAAAACCCGGTATTTATCAGGGAAAAAACCCAAATGCTGGGTTTTTTCAAGCTATTATCACGAATCATATTATTTCTTTATTTAAATATGAACATCGGTAGTATTATTGAATGAATTGACTGTTTTTAAACGATCCTATTTATTTTCACTGCTTGCTAAAGATATAAGGGCTCTCTTGACCTACAAATCTTGTATTGAAAAATTAAATCCAATTCTCCTACCAAGTAAACTTGATTTAAGTTGACACTATCCGTTAGTGTGGATGACAGTAGCATTATACGCCAATAGTTTCTTACTGAGCGAGAAGTTAGAAAGTCGTTTAATTCATCCAATGCCGAAATAAAACAAAGCACGAAATATCATTGTTATTTATTACGTATTAAAAAGTATTGTGCTAGAATATGTTTCTATTGCTTAATGGACAATTTTAATTACTATCGATGCTGTCATTATTATAACATTCTGCTGTTATTGCGTTCATATCACAATTCGATTTCTTGTGTATTTGTAATTGTGCGCGATGTAGAAGGTTGTTCGTCGTAAATTGGACTAACTGGGCTAAGTTCTACTCCAGGTGTAGATATGGGCTCGTCATCTTCATCGTTATTGTCTTCTTTATGTATGTGCACCTCCACCTAACTCCATTGCACCTTCTGAAAATCTTCCCCCTGGCAATACCCTAGCGTGGCCCACATGGAAGTAGCTTAACTGACTCTGGACCCAAGTGACATGAACCAGAACAAGACATGCGGCATCTGCTGTCATGCCCGCGTTGCCCTTACACCTACACGTTGAAGGAAAGAACTGAATGAGGCTTCTCCTCTTGGGGTGGCAACAGTGTTGGGCATAGTTAACTACTATTTTTTAATCTAACTACTAACTACAATTAAAAGTAGTTAACTACAAGTAGTTATGATTACATGTAATCTAAGTACAATAATCAAGTTACAAATAGTAGTTGTTAATCTGATTGCTGAAATCGAGTAGTTATAACTACTAATTACTTTCATTCTAATAAAATTCTAATTTATAACTAAATATGTAAAAAAAAGTTAAAAATTAAAATGTTAAAAGAAATGGCTAACAGAAGATGTTTTATTAGATTTTAGATGTTTTAACCTCTAAATCGGTGGTAAACAAAAATAAGCAAATAAATGGAAGAACACTATACATGACTCGTAGGTACATAGAAATCTCGAGTTTTCGATCGTGAAAGTTAAGTAATGTTTTCCGAGGTCGCCAAGAGGATGGGTGACCGTAGGTTCATAAAATCTCGAGGTTTTCGATCGCGAAAGTTAAGCAATGTTCGTCGAGGTCGCCAAGGGGATGGGTGACCGTAAGTTCATAAAATCTAGAGGTTTTCGATCGCGAAAGTTAAGCAATGTTCGCCGAGGTCGCCAAAGGGATGGGTGACCGTAGATTCATAGTATAATCTCGAGGTTTTCGATCGTGAAAGTTAAGTAATGTTCGCCGAAGTCTCCAAGAGGATGGGTGACCGTAGGTTCATAAAATCTCGAGGTTTTCGATCGCGTATGTTAAGAAATGTTCGCCGAGGTCGCCAAAGGGATGGGTGACCGTAGGTTTATATAATCTCGAGGTTTTCGATCGTGAAAGTTAAGTAATGTTCGCCGAGGTCGCCAAGAGGATGGGTGACCGTAGGTTCATAAAATCTCGAGGTTTTCGATCGCGAAAGTTAAGCAATGTTCGCCGAGGTCACCAAGGGGATGGGTGACCTTAAGTTCATAAAATGTAGAGGTTTTCGATCGCGAAATTAATAATTTTGGATGTAAAATTAGTAATTACCTCTGCGGAGCTCATACAAAGCAGCCACTGTATCGATTCGTCCCTTAAAATAAATCTTAAAACGAAGTAAAAAGTTTATAATCCAGTGTTAAAGTTATATTAAAATACGCATACTTGGACCAGCTAACGAGTGCAAGCATTAGAAAGCGAATTTGTTTTGATTCGTGGCCGAAAATTAACGAGGAATTGTGAAATATTACGTTGTTGATCTTTTAAGTGAGTGCGTTGTGGGTACCCAGAAACTTGATTTGTGTGATAGCAGTCTGTACTGTGTAGGTAACTCTTCACATTACACCGGACTTACACCTCTTTACGTTACACCTGACGCGCTATTTCGCCACTAATAACCAAACAGAGTTGGTCGAGTGGTTGCGCGCTCACACTAAAATCCGCGCGGCCCCTGGTTCGATCCTACGGAAGCAACAAAAAAAAAGTTTTCTTTTTTTGCATTTTGTCTTGATTTTGGCATTTTAAAATATTTACAAAATATATATATTACGATGAACTGCTTGGCATGCAATAAGAAAATAAACACAAAACGTCATCTACAATGCAGCAGCTGCCCCTTGAAATACCATACAGAGTGTTTGAATTTAACAAATGATCAGTTTTATGCGCTTTCTACGGAGTACTGTACAAATTGGATATGTCCATCATGCATTAACATTACTAAGCGTACCAAGAGGAGGAGTGAGAATACTCCGGTGCGTCATGCGCAAGTACCAACCGCTGACGAGTCTATGAATATGTCATATGATATTACAGACCAGTCTGTATTGCAACCTTCATTGCTGTCGTGTGCTCTTACCTCCGCGGCTGACAGCACTGTAACCATGGAGAAAATCAGTACCTTGCTGGACCAAAAATTAAGCAGCAGTCTGTCTGCATTTATGAACAATTTTCGTCAAGCGCTTAAAGAAGATGTTAAGGTAATGGTTCAAAAGAAAATTCACACAACAGTTCAACTTCTTAAGGACGAGTTTACCACCACGACTGACTTCATTTGTGATGAACAATCTTCTATGAAACGCGATATTGAGGAGAAGCCTCGCTCTATAAGAGATCTAGAAAGCGAAATATCAAGTCTACGTAATGATCAAGCATTACTGAACGCGCGCTTATCTTCAATGGAAAGAATGACTCGCAGCCAAAATTTAGAAATTCAAGCTGTTCCTGAAAGCAAAAATGAGAATCCTGTAGGAATCTTTAACAACCTTTGCAAGACTCTGAATCTTGAAGTTACCCAGGACCAGATACATTCCTGTCGCCGAGTGGCAAAGCTGAATACCGCCACAGATAGGCCAAGAAACATACTGGTTACGCTCATTCATCCCCGCCTTAGAGACAGCGTACTGTCTGCCTGTCACCGTTATAATAGAACCCATAAGAGTGATACGCTGAACACCTCTAACCTTGGCCTAACTTGCGAAAAGAAAAAAGTTTATGTCACGGAACATCTCTCGCCCGAATGCAAGACACTCCATGCCGCGGCTAGAAGGGCAGCTAAGAAGAAAATGTATAAGTACGTCTGGGTGAAATTTGGCCGTGTTTACTTGCGCAAGGACGATGGTACTAGCTGCATCCTGGTAAAAAACTTGGATACTTTTAATAAGTTAAATTAGTTCGTAATCTTAAACACTTTTTCTGTATTTTTTTATACTTAGCCGTTTTATTGAATCTATAATGTTGGTCTTCTATCAGAATGTTAACCATATTAGATCTAAAACTGACGACGTTTTCCTAAATGTTATTAATAGTAACTATGATTTAGTTTGTCTAACTGAGACTAACTTTAATGAGGGTGTTTTTGATGCAGAGGTGTTTGACGGTCGCTACGTTGTTGTCAGACGCGATAGACATACCACAAAAGTACGCAAAACAGACGGCGTCGGTGTCTTGATTGCTATAAAAAAGGACATTGACTACGTCCGTCAGACATCCTGGGGATCTAATTTTGAAGACATCTGGATAAGTATCATACCAGAGGACAAAAAGATTAAGGTCGTTAATGTATGCTTGTGCTATCTTCCATCCCACCTTTCACTTGATAATATGGATGAGTTTTACAGTAACTGTCATAATATTGTACGTTGTCGTGATCAAGAAGAATTTCTTTGTATTGGCGATTTTAATACTCCTCACATAACTTGGTCGAAAGCTGTTGACTCACACATGATGATACCTGTTGATCCACAGTGTGAAAGGTTTGACCTTCTTTTGGAAAATATGGCTCTCTGCAATTTTAACCAATTCAATAGTATATCTAATGAATATGGTAGATTTTTAGATCTAGTCCTTTCCACTTCCTCGAATATGCAGGTATGTAGCACTGAGGCTATTAGTAAGCTAGATAGATACCACCCAGCTCTGGTGATTGACTTGAAGTCTGTAGAAACTAATTCAAAATCTTTTAAACCTAAACCTGTAAAACGACTTAACTTTAGAAATAGCAATTTCCCTAATATTAACGAAGATCTCAAGATTGTTTACTGGAGCGAGGTGTTGAACGACTCTAACATTGATGTGTTGGTTAGAAATTTTTATAGTAAATTTCAAGAAATTCTCTCAAAACATACCCCCATCGCAAAGAGTGGTTCTCATAATTATCCTCTATGGTTCTCGCCCGCTTTAATACGTAGTCTTAGAGAAAAATTAAAATTTCATCGCCGCTATAAAAAATTTAAAAATCCCCGTGATTATGACACATTCTCCATGCTGCGATTAAGATGCAAAAAACTCATAGATCGAGACTATAATACCTTTATTGGATCAGTAGTTATCTTTGGAAAATAGCAACATTAAACACTTTTGGCGGTTCGTTAAAAGCAAGAAGGGCGCAGACACAATACCCCGTACCATGACATATGGTGAACTGGTATCATCCGACCAGACAGAAATCTGTGAACTTTTTTCTAATAATTTTGGCTCAGTCTTTGAAACTTCGGATTCCTCTACTAATGCTCTTGATACATGTTCGCGTCATATAACAAATGTCCTTTGCAGCACAGTAATTACCCGCGACGACATGCTTCGCAAAATACATAAACTCGACCCCAATAAAGGAGCTGGTCCAGATGGGATACCTCCGTTGGTGATAAAGAGGTGTGATAAGGCATTATGCGTACCCCTTCTCGTCTTATTTAATACGTCCCTGCAGACTGGGGTTTTCCCATATTTGTGGAAAACTGCTCATATAGTGCCTATATTTAAATCAGGGGACAGATCACGTTGCAATAACTATCGCCCAATTAGTATATTGTCTTGCTTAGGTAAACTATTTGAATCGCTAGTGTGCGATGTCTTATATCACCATATACATCCACTCTTATCCTCTAGGCAGCATGGATTTGTTCGCAATCGTTCTACAACATCTAATTTACTTGAATTTAAAGACTACATTTGTAGTGCCTTTGCCGAAAGAGTCCAAGTCGACTGTGTATACACGGACTTTGCCAAGGCCTTTGACAAAGTGAACCATAGTATCTTGACACGTAAATTGGCATCATACTTTGGACTTCATGGCAACTTGTTGCGATGGATAGAATCATACCTGGCTAGACGCAGTCAATTGGTTGCAATTAAGGGATTCCTGTCTTCTCCTACTGAATTAACTTCCGGAGTGCCTCAAGGTTCACATCTCGGACCGCTGCTTTTCATTGCCTTTATCAATGATCTGATTGATAAACTAAACAGCCCTTGTCTACTGTATGCAGACGATCTGAAACTTTACACAAAAGTTCATAGTGGCAAGGACTCAGAAGTTCTACAGACTGATTTAGACATTCTTGATAGATGGTGTCAAGATAATGATATGTACTTGAATGTCAAAAAATGTTTCATCACAACATTCACAACAAAAACTAATAAAATAATTTATAGCTATAAACTCGAAGATCATTGCCTGGAGAGAAGAGCAGTGGTCCGGGACCTCGAGAGTC
Organism: Scoparia ambigualis; assembly: GCA_963921215.1. Lineage (NCBI taxonomy): Eukaryota > Metazoa > Arthropoda > Insecta > Lepidoptera > Crambidae > Scoparia > Scoparia ambigualis. The sequence goes on along the minus strand of OY992503.1, from coordinate 44,626,839 downwards.
TTTCTAGATGAAAAGTTTACGTTTCGTGACCATTATGATTACATCATAAATAAGCACTAAACTTATAGGTTTCATTTCTCGTGTCAGTAAGCATTTTCAAAAACCATCCAGCTTTTTAAATCTTTATTTTGCTTTGATCCGTAGTATACTTGAATACAATTCAGTCATATGGTCCCCACATTATGATGTGCATACTAAACGTATTGAACGAGTACAAAGTAAATGTTTGAACATATTATGCTACAGGTCAGGTCTCAATCGTAAATTTCGATCATACACCGAAAATTTAAAAAAATTTAAAATACAAACCCTTCAGACACGTCGCTTGTATACTGACTTTGTCTGCCTCTTCAAAATTATACATTCCCAAATTGATTCCCCTTCTCTTCTTTCGAGTATTAATATTAACATTAGACCAAGAGCTCGTGACAGTTTTTCTAAAATCTTCTCGCTGCATGTTTATAAGAACAATACTTCCTTTTTTAACCCTATGGTTAGGATGTGTCGCCAATACATTGAAATATCAAGAGAACACCATGATTCCATTGACATTTTTGACTGTAAGTTGCCGAAATTCAAAAAAGATGTCAAGATGATCACATTTGTAGAACATAGTTGATAGGTAGTAAGTATTTATGTAGCTAAATTTTATCTAATTTTATTTTATTTTGTACTGGTTGAAACTTTACTTTTAATAATGATATAGGTATGTACTGCTTTTAATTTGATCATGTTGTGTACACATGTTTAGGGATGTAGTCTGGATCGCAACTGTAACTTAATTTAATTATGTATGTAATTGACTGTATTCTGTTTTGTGTATCAATAAATAAATAAATAAATTATATAAATCGTAATTTATATAATTACTAATGTTACATCCAAACTTACCGTTTAATACTGTTTTGCTAAGCGGCAGTAAGTATCACAGTCCGTGAGCATAGCAGCGGTTGTTAACCTAAAGCGTATTACGTATTTAATCACAAAACAATCAATAACCCAGGTCGTCAATAATATAGAAAACAAAGAAACACAAGTGCGCACGGTATGGAGGCGAAACTACGTATAACAGATCACGTTACGACACGAGCCGATAACGCAATGGCCACTCCCTCCCTCCCGCTCGGAACTAACTCACCTCCCCGCTGCGTAACCCTTTTATTTTTCGCATTTATTGGTCATAAAATCGCCGAAAGTTGCATGTTACTATGAAAGTTCTTACATAATTCCATTTTTGTTTGTATTTATTATTCCAATTGTTTGTGGAAATGTGTTATGTAGTGTAAATATATTTTTATTTTCAATATATATTTGTATTAAACGAAAAAACCAGAATATTTGCCGTTTGGGAATTATCCCGGGTTTTTTCGAAAATTTGGGTTTTTTCCGGGTAAAATCCCATCCCTAGTCCCGACGCACCGCACCCGCCCCTCACCACTCGTTTTTTACGTCAGCGCCCAAGGGCGGATCCAGGATTTTTTTCTGGGTTGGGCACAAGGGGCGGCCAAAAAAGTCAACAATAACTGTTAGAAATATACAAGTTCAAGTATTTGTATAGGTAGGAAAGTTTATAAAAGTGTCAATGTAAAATTCACAGACTTCGCAGTCCCCGCAAGAATCGGAGCATTGAAAATAAATCCAAAATTTTACGAAAAAAAAGTAATTTTGAATAACATTACTTACAAGTTAAATAGTAAGAAATTTTTATTGAGATATACTTCCGTTTATACAACTACATTATGTATTTACAAGTCGAATTATAACATACAAATGTATAACTGTCTGCACAACACAGAGAATAACATTTTCTTTTCTTTTACAACCTAAGTGATGAGTGAAGAGATTTTCGTAATTCCAAATCGAATGCACTTCTCGCCTGCATCCGCATCTTTTAACACCATTACCATGACGATCGGGCAATAATCATAGAATAGATCATAGAAGCTACATCACTTTTATATACGGAAATACCCGTTTTTCTACGATTCCAAATCTAAAGGGACCACCTACAGGTTACAAACACTGTACAACACAGAGAATAACATTTTCTTTTCATAAACAACGAAATGCAATCATCGGGCGTCATGGCGCCCAATGATTTTCACTTAGATTCTCGAAATTACGACTCGAATGCACTTCTCGCCTGCATCCGCATCTTTTAACACCATTACCATAATGATCAGTCAATAATCATTAATCGTAGAAGCTACACCACTTTTACATTTCAAATCTAAAGGGACTACCTTACAGGTCACAATTATACCCAAACCACCCTTGAGGAAACCAGATGGATCATGGGCGAGAACGGCACAAGACAAAGTTGAGATGTTTGCAAGCCACTTATCACAGGTATTTACACCTAATGAGCCTGACTCTGAGACAGATGCACTGAACGTCGACCGAGTTTTAAATGAAGACCTGCAACTAGATAACCCCATAAAGCCCACCTCCCCTCGCCAAGTTGTAAGATCGATTAAAGACCTAGATGACAAAAAGGCTCCAGGATTTGACCTCATAGACAAAAAAGTGTTAAGCAAATTGCCTTATAAAGGGTTTGTCTACATTACCATGCTTTTCAATGGCATATTGAGGACAGGATGCTTTCCAGCCTTGTGGAAAGTGTCCCAAATCATCATGATCTATAAGCCATGCAAACCGAGAAATGAAGTGACCTCTTATAGACCTATTAGTCTACTTCCAACTTTGTCTAAATAAAAAATAAACAATCTATGATACCAGATCATCAATCTTATCTATCTGAGAGATAGTTTCAGGTTAGAGAAAAAGAATGCACATCTCCATTCTACGATATACGCGCGGGAGTATCCCAAGGTTCTGTACTGGGCCCTATACTATATACTATACATACGTACGATTTACCTCAGAGCCCTGGGGTAACCATTGCAACATTTGCGGATGACACAGCCATTCTGGCGTCAAGTACTAAGTGTGAGGAAGCCTCACAAATCCTACAAATGGGACTCGAAAGAGTAGAGAAGTGGTTGAGGCAGTGGAGAATTAAGGCCAGCTCCTCTCAATCTACACACATCACATTTACACTAAGAAGAAGGGACTGCCCTCCTGTGAAATTGTGCGACCAACTGCTTCCACACAGTGACTGCGTCAAGTATCTGGGAATGCATCTTGATCGCAGTCTGACCTAGAGAAACCATATCCAAGCTAAGAGAGATCAACTCAACATTAAATACAGGGAACTCCTTGGGAGCTGCTTGGTAAAAACACACCTCTGTCTGTTGACAATAAATTATTAATTTATAAGACTGTTTTCAAACCTATTTGGACATATGGGATTCAGTTATGGGGATCTGCTTGCCAGTCCAATGTTAATATGATGCAGAGGGCTGAAGAATCTATCCTGAAACAAATATCGAATGCACCCTGGTTTATCAAAAACACCGAGGTCCATGAGTATCTACAGTTGAACACAGTGAAGGACGAAATAGATACTTACATCAAATCTTACAAAGCCCAAATTACAACGTCACCCGAATCAGCTAGCAGTGCAGTTTACTATTCCCAACCAGTTGAGACGATTTTTTTTTTTATACTAAGCCCGGCAAATGACCCCACTCCACCTGATGTTAAGTGGAAATGAGGTCCAGGCGCGAGGACAACTGGTGCAGCGTAAGAGACGTAGCATCAGTCATCCTCACTCTGCCGGCCCACAAAGTGCTTCTTCACGCCTCGTTTGAAGGACCCTATGTCATAGGTAGGAGGGAATACGTGTGCTGGTAGACTATTCCATCTTTTGGAAGTGCGGCAAAGAAACGAGTCACCAAATTTCTTTGTGCGAGATGGAATGTTAGAGACTGTAAATTGGTGACTCCGCAGAGCAGCACGCGTACTCCTATGGAGGAAGGGAGAAGGAGGGATGAGGTCAAAGAGTTCTTCAGAGCACTCGCCATGGTATAAACGGTAAAAGACGCTGAGTGACGCAATATCTCTACGCAATTGCAAAGGCTCGAGAGTTTTAGTGACTTCTGCATTGCCGATAATGCGCACAGCGCGGCGCTGCAATCTGTCCAAGGCATCGAGAAGGTACTTTGCGGAGCCGTCCCAAAGGTGAGAGCAATAATCCACGCAAGACCGCACCTGTGTCTTGTATAATAGACACAACTGATCAGGCGTGAAGAATCGCCGCACCTTGTTCAGGACACCGAGTTTACGTGAGGCATTTTTAATCACGGTTCTTTCAGTCCTTTTGGTTCAGATCGCAGCGGATATCCATACCGAGCATGTTAATACTGCTCTGCAGGCCTAGAGATGTACCCTGAAGAGAGGGAAGGGGAAGGAATGGCGACTTTTTCGCTGTGAACGCGCACACCTGTGTTTTCTTGGCATTGAACTCCACCAGATTATCGGAGCCCCATTTAGAAATGAGGTCCAACATCCGATCGAGCTCAATGACAAGATTTGCTCGCTTCATTTCGGTGTCTACCCGCCCAGCCGTTGGGTGCCCGTTATATCCCCCATGCACTGTGCTATCATCTGCATAGCAATGAATGTTTCCAAGAGGAAGCATGTCATTGATATGCAGAAGGAACAGCGTGGGGGATAGAACGGAGCCTTGAGGAACACCAGCGTTCACTGACATGAACCGCGAAGCGCATCCATCCGAAAGGACACGGATTCTACGCTCATGCAGGAAGCTGGCAATCCAGGTACAGAACTGAGCGGGCAAACCGTATGCCGGGTGCTTGGAGAGAAGAGCTTTGTGCCAGACCCGAACAAAAGCATTTTTTTTTTTTTATATATTAAGCCCGGCTAATGACCCCACTCCACCTGATGTTAAGTGGAAATGAGGTCCAGGCGCGAGGACAACTGGTGCAGCGTAAGAGACGTAGCATCAGTCATCCTCACTCTGCCGGCCCACAAAGTGCTTCTTCACGCCTCGTTTGAAGGACCCTATGTCATAGGTAGGAGGGAATACGTGTGCTGGTAGACTATTCCATCTTTTGGAAGTGCGGCAAAGAAACGAGTCACCAAATTTCTTTGTGCGAGATGGAATGTTAGAGACTGTAAATTGGTGACTCCGCAGAGCAGCACGCGTACTCCTATGGAGGAAGGGAGAAGGAGGGATGAGGTCAAAGAGTTCTTCAGAGCACTCGCCATGGTATAAACGGTAAAAGACGCTGAGTGACGCAATATCTCTACGCAATTGCAAAGGCTCGAGAGTTTTAGTGACTTCTGCATTGCCGATAATGCGCACAACGCGGCGCTGCAATCTGTCCAAGGCATCGAGAAGGTACTTTGCGGAGCCGTCCCAAAGGTGAGAGCAATACTCCACGCAAGACCGCACCTGTGTCTTGTATAATAGACACAACTGATCAGGCGTGAAGAATCGCCGCACCTTGTTCAGGACACCGAGTTTACGTGAGGCATTTTTAATCACGGTTTCGATGTAGTCCTTTTGGTTCAGATCGCAGCGGATATCCATACCGAGCATGTTAATACTGCTCTGCAGGCCTAGAGATGTACGCTGAAGAGAGGGAAGGGGAAGGAATGGCGACTTTTTCGCTGTGGACGCGCACACCTGTGTTTTCTTGGCATTGAACTCCACCAGATTATCGGTGCCCCATTTAGAAATGAGGTCCAACATCCGATCGAGCTCAATGACAAGATTTGCTCGCTTCATTTCGGTGTCTACCCGCCCAGCCGTTGGGTGCCCGTTATATCCCCCATGCACTGTGCTATCATCTGCATAGCAATGAATGTTTCCAAGAGGAAGCATGTCATTGATATGCAGAAGGAACAGCGTGGGGGATAGAACAGAGCCTTGAGGAACACCAGCGTTCACTGACATGAACCGCGAAGCGCATCCATCCGAAAGGACACGGATTCTACGCTCATGCAGGAAGCTGGCAATCCAGGTACAGAACTGAGCGGGCAAACCGTATGCCGGGAGCTTGGAGAGAAGAGCTTTGTGCCAGACCCGATCAAAAGCATTTTTTTTTTATATATATTAAGCCCGGCTAATGACCCCACTCCACCTGATGTTAAGTGGAAATGAGGTCCAGGCGCGAGGACAACTGGTGCAGCGTAAGAGACGTAGCATCAGTCATCCTCACTCTGCCGGCCCACAAAGTGCTTCTTCACGCCTCGTTTGAAGGACCCTATGTCATAGGTAGGAGGGAATACGTGTGCTGGTAGACTATTCCATCTTTTGGAAGTGCGGCAAAGAAACGAGTCACCAAATTTCTTTGTGCGAGATGGAATGTTAGAGACTGTAAATTGGTGACTCCGCAGAGCAGCACGCGTACTCCTATGGAGGAAGGGAGAAGGAGGGATGAGGTCAAAGAGTTCTTCAGAGCACTCGCCATGGTATAAACGGTAAAAGACGCTGAGTGACGCAATATCTCTACGCAATTGCAAAGGCTCGAGAGTTTTAGTGACCTCCGCATTGCCGATAATGCGCACAGCGCGGCGCTGCAATCTGTCCAAGGCATCGAGAAGGTCTTTGCGGAGCCGTCCTAAAGGTGAGAGCAATACTCCACGCAAGACCGCGCCTGTGTCTTGTATAATAGACACAAGTGATCAGGCGTGAAGAATCGCCGCACCTTGTTCAGGACACCGAGTTTACGTGAGGCATTTTTAATCACGGTTTCGATGTAGTCCTTTTGGTTCAGATCGCAGCGGATATCCATACCGAGCATGTTAATACTGCTCTGCAGGCCTAGAGATGTACGCTGAAGAGAGGGAAGGGGAAGGAATGGCGACTTTTTCGCTGTGGACGCGCACACCTGTGTTTTCTTGGCATTGAACTCCACCAGATTATCGGAGCCCCATTTAGAAATGAGGTCCAACATCCGATCGAGCTCAATGACAAGATTTGCTCACTTCATTTCGGTGTCTACCCGCCCAGCCGTTGGGTGCCCGTTATATCCCCCATGCACTGTGCTATCATCTGCATAGCAATGAATGTTTCCAAGAGGAAGCATGTCATTGATATGCAGAAGGAACAGCGTGGGGGATAGAACGGAGCCTTGAGGAACACCAGCGTTCACTGACATGAACCGCGAAGCGCATCCATCCGAAAGGACACGGATTCTACGCTCATGCAGGAAGCTGGCAATCCAGGTACAGAACTGAGCGGGCAAACCGTATGCCGGGAGCTTGGAGAGAAGAGCTTTGTGCCAGACCCGATCAAAAGCCTTGGCTATGTCAATGCTAACTGCCAGTGACTCGCCACGCTTGTCAATAGCCTCACCCCAGAGATGTGTGACGTACGCTAGAAGATCACCCGTTGACCGTTTTGGCCCATATTGACGATCGTGAATTAGGGAGTGATCTTCTAGGTATCGAATAAGCTGTTTGTTCAATATTCGTTCTAGGATCTTACACAACACTGAAGTTACGGCTATAGGGCGGTAATTAGTCGGATCTGACCGAACTCCTTTTTTAGGGATCGGTTGCACATTAGCTTCTCTCCAAGATTCCGGCACACAACCCGAAGAGAGCGAGAGACCTTAGCGAGAGACACCTTAGCGAGAGACGAGAGCTTTACCTCTGATCCAAGCGCGGTATGCCGTCTGTTTGCTCTCAACAGCGCTGGCACACTCGCGATTGAACCAGCGGTTGCGTCTGCCTTTGCTGATGACATAGGAGTGTGGAATATAGTATTCCATTCCTAATACTATCTCCCATCGCATCCCGTCCCAGTCTGCCGACGCGTAGTGCCAAATCTGGCGTTTCGAAACCGCTGTTAGCGGGCGCGATGCCAAGGGCACTGTGCTGGATATCAAGCAGTGATCCGAGGAACCTAAAGGAGCTCGAATCTCCACCCGGTATCCAGCTGGGCGACTCGTCAGCAGAAGGTCGAGTAAAGAGGGCGCATGGCCAACTATGTCTGGGATCCTGGTGGGCTGGTTCACCAGTTGCGTCAGGTCATGCGTAAGAGCGAATGCGTGGGCAGTTCTACCAGCATGGTCTGTTTTGGAGGAACCTAACCACAACTCATGGTGGGCGTTGAAGTCCCCCAAAAGCACCAGTTACGCCGATGGAAACCGCTCCTGCGCATCATCTGCTACCCGACTAAGATGTTCAATTAGGTTGTCTCCATGTCGCCGTTATGGGATCGGTAGACGCAGACGTAGACACGGCAATGAGAGCCTAAGTCGACGTGTACCACTAGGAGGGAGAAGGAAGGGTCCTCCAGATTAAAGAGACGCCAAATTCTGGGGTTGAATGACATTATATAGCTTCCAGATTCCTATTGAGCAGTTCCAGCTGTGGAACGAGCTCCACTGCCTGTATACTCCTAAAGCGCATCTGCCTATAGTCTAAGGACTAATTGCATGATAATCCAAAACCAAAAAATCACAAAAAAAATATGTTTATTTGTGTTTTATATAAGGTTAAATTTTGTCAATCGCAAATGTTTTGACAAAACTTCTAATTATACCAGAGAAATAAGGCCCTAACATTAAAAAAAAATATTCAGTCTAGTTATTATTTTTACTTTTCCTAACACAATATTTGTAATATTTTTAGAGCACCCTGACATTAATTGTCATTCATAAATAGTTTTAAAACATGGCTTCTTCTTACCGCCCGTCTCTCTTATTTCACTCTTTCCTCATTTCATTCATATCATAAGTTTAACTGTGGTGGCCGCGGCGCGGCAGTGCAGTAGTAGTGCACCGCTAAGCGCTGTAGGTACCTACATTATTCTGTGACATCGGGATAGACTCTACCACAAGCAACGTTACCCAAAACTATCACACGTAACACATGTTAATACTCCGCTGCGAGAAACAAAATCCACCTATGCGCTAATTTGGCGTATTTAGAAATTAATAAAAAAAAATTTACAACTTTCACACCATTCATTCGGCCCTAAACTGAGCGTAGCCTGTACTATGGCGACTGATAACAGATAAACATACATAAATAATAATAAACATCCATAACTCGGTCACAAATTGCTCGTGCTCATCACACATGTGTTGCTAGCGGGATTATCGTGGGTATCGCAGTCAGGGTCGCTGACCCACACGACCACCCGGCCGTCATTTTTAGTTATAGTTACACAATTACAAATTACCTACCTAGCACGATTAGTTTAATAGCGAGCGGGGGACATTTCCAAAAAATCGGAGCGAATCCGTGTAGGTAAAGCTAGAAATTTATAAAAATGATAGAAACTAACTTAAAATTAATTTACAATCTACGGTTCCGGACTGCCTATGTAAAGTAATGAGCGGAATAAAAATTTGCGTAAACAGGAACCTACCTACTGCTTGGCTTCGCTTCAGTAGAAATGCACATAGTATAAGATGTGAGTAGGTAGGTACCTAGGTATTGTAAATAAATGAAACTCATAGATAATTTGGTGTACCTACGCCTGGCGTACTCACCATGGAATTCTGTTATTTCAAGAATGCCAAAAAACTGTGCCCAAATACTACCAAATAGTGCCCAAAGGAAATAAATAGTACCCTTATGGTTCAAAAGTTATAGACATAGTTTGGTGAGTACGCTAGGCGTAGGTTACGCCTAGCGTACTCACCTCAGTTTGGGAAATCTGAGCAAGCTACAACTTTAACTAGTATGTCAAAAAACTGTACCCAAATAGTACCAAATAGTGCCCAAAGGAAATAAATAGTACCTTTATAGTTAAAAAGTTATAGACATAGTTTGGTGAGTACGCTAGGCGTAGGTTCTACGCCTAGCGTACTCACCTCGTTGCGCGAAAACAGAACCAGCAATGGCTCTCATTTCTATCTCAATAAATAGTACCGGAAATAGTACCCTCTAAGAGTGTAATTGTTATTTCACTTTTACACTAGAAAGTCATTAAATTTGATAGCAAACTTCTACATACATTGACATGAGGTACAGGCGAACTCATAATAAGTTTAATATTATTAAATTTCGTATTATGAACCTACTACATATTACTTTTAATTTGTTGAAATTAATAGGTGAATATGCGTAACGAGGAAGTTTAATATCAGTTATATAATTGATTATAATTATTTTTCTTATAAATAAGATCCATGTTTTCCAAAATATTGACTATTGTATTTTTGCCGGATTTCATAAAGTAAAAGCACCTATTTAAGGAACTATTTGCCTTATGTCTGAAATTGAAAGCTCAATATTGTGCGAAAACAATCTGTTACTTTTGTTGATCATAGTGCAACTTATCGACAGCGATGCATCTTAGTATGAACAAGTTACAATAGATGGCGCTTATCACACTTCTTACTTTAATTACTTACAAACTGACCTGTATTATGAAAGTGCTAAAGATCAATATTGCAATTCACGACAATTTGCTTGACGCCGCGGTGGGAACGCATAGTTTTCGGCAACCGATTTTTTTAGTCGTTTACTTTGCCTTGCCACCGCAACCGCAAAGGTTTGCGAATACTTAGTTAATTTGTGAAACAATTAATGAAAAAACTTGTGAATTTTGTTTCATTGTGATGTGAGTGATCTTTAAACGAGTAAGTACCTATGTATATTTCTTCTGTAATAGCATTTTATGTTCATGTCGATTTGCAGTTGATCTTTCATTAGCTAGGTAGGTACCTACTCAGTTTGAATATATTATATATACTTACCTACAGAAATACGTTATTGTTTTTTATTAATCGAAGAATAACAAATTAAATCATATTCTTAGTTTTCTGGACTGTATAAAGTGTTTAACTGAGTCGCGTACTTACCGGTGAAAGAATACTACCACCCGCTCTTCCCTTGGGTGTCGTAATAGGCGACTAACGGACTAAAGACTGCACATACATCCAACAGCTTAGAACGGCGATGGGCTCACCACCTGTCACGCTGAGCACATGTGCAGTCTTTATTTATGTAGGTCAATCTATATAATCTGTATATTAATAAAAAATCAATTGCCAAAATGTTTGTACGCGCATTACTTCAAATAAAGACTGCACATACATCCAACAGCTTAGAACGGCGATGGGCTCACCACCTGTCACGCTGAGCACATGTGCAGTCTTTATTTATGTAGGTCAATCTATATAATCTGTATATTAATAAAAAATCAATTGCCAAAATGTTTGTACGCGCATTACTTCAAAACGGCTGCACCAATTTGGCTAATTCTTTTTTGTTGTATTTGTAATTGTCGGGACAAGGTTTGTATAAAAATGAACATTTTTGGAAATTCGTCACGGGGTAAGGGGTTCACGCGGACAAAGTTGCGGGCGGGCTGTCATTCACGATCAACAAATCATAAATAAGCAATGCTTGATACATAGATATAAGTTGGAGTGGGTCTCATTCACCCTCGACTACAAATTTTGTGATTTATAACAGTTATCACTAGATTTATAGTCGAAGTAAGAATCACCGCTAAAAACCAGCCTTCATATAAAATAATCCGCATCCAAATCTAGGATATTTAGGAGCTACGGTGCCAAGGACAGACACACCAACCTCAAGACCCCAATTTTTTGGCCACCCTTGGTTTACTGTTATTAAATATGTACCTATTCTATTTTAGGTCGTCGTCTATTAATGAACTCCATAGTTATTCCAATCTTAATTCCTTTGGTAATAAAAATAATATTTTACCATTCACTGTGCTCGACTGTACCACACGTAATTTTTGTATGTAGAAGTTTGCTATCAAATTTAATGACTTTCTAGTGTAAAAGTCAAATAACAATTACACTCTTAGAGGGTACTATTTCCGGGACTATTTCCGGTACTATTTATTGAGATAGAAATGAGAGCCATTGCTAATTCTGTTTTCGCGAAACGAGGTGAGTACGCTAGGCGTAGAACCTACGCCTAGCGTACTCACCAAACTATGTCTATAACTTTTAAACTATAAAGGTACTATTTATTTCCTTTGAGCACTATTTGGTACTATTTAGGTACAGTTTTTTGACATACTAATTAAAGTTGTAGCTTACACAGATTTCCCAAACTGAGGTGAGTACGCTAGGCGTAACCTACGCCTAGCGTACTCACCAAACTATGTCTATAACTTTTGAACCATAAGGGTACTATTTATTTCCTTTGGGCACTATTTGGTACTATTTGGGCACAGTTTTTTGGCATTCTTGAAATAACAGAATTCCATGGTGAGTACGCCAGGCGTAGGTACACATAATTTGTCCGTTTTTATTTAAATGCTTCAACTATTCACAACGAATTGACATCCCATCACATTTTTCAGGCTTTGGACTGACAAGTTAATACAATTCGTTAGTTTTAGCTTTTACCAAGATTGAAATAAGTAATGTAGCTGTCATATCTTGTACTTGAGGGTACTTGGAAATATCTAGTTTGGTTTTAGTCAGGTGAGTGAACACGCGTGTTCTTACGAAATTATTAATAAATCGTGGTACATATGAGTGGCGACGAGAAAAAGTGGTTAATAAAGTGTAAAAAAGTGTGTTATTTACATATTACAAAAAAGTTAATAGTAAACAGGCATAAAAATGGTGATTAAGTTTGGTGAGTTTGATGTGGCACATGGCTGTTGGATAAACTATGTAACCAGGTTTGAATTTTGTCTTAAGGCCAATGAAATTAAGGAGGATGCTATGAAAAAGGCGAATTTACTAGCGGTATGTGGCCCTGACTTATTTGATTTAATTACTTCACTAATTGCACCTCATGTTATTAATACGGTAACATATTCTACAATCAAGACCCACTTAGATGACCATTTCCATCCTACTCGTAATGAAATAGTGGAATCTTTTAAATTTCATACCCGCAACCAGGAAGAAGGTGAAAAAATACGTGACTATATTGCTAGTTTGAGGAAACTTTCTATTCACTGTAAATTTAATGACGTTGAGCGAACCTTACGGGATAGATTAGTGTGTGGAATTAGAGATAAAGACATTCAAAGGAGAATGTTACAACAATCCAACCTAACATTTAAATTGGTTTGTGATATGGCTTTGTCACATGAAACAGCTAATTGTGACACTAGTTTAATTGTTATTCCGGGGACATCTGGATCGAATAAAATGTTGTTAGACTTTGAGGAGCCAATGGAGGTAAATAAAATACAATACAAAATCCAAAAAATAATGAGAAAACATATAATAGAAGTGAGTGTTTTCGTTGTGGAAAAATACATAAGGGGGAGTGCAGGTTTAAATGGACTAAATGTAATTTTTGTGGCATTACTGGTCATATTGAAATAGTATGTCTAAGTAAGAAAAATAAGAATAATGGTGATACCCCCCCCAGATCTAATTGTAATAGTCTTTATGAATTTTCAGTTAACAATATGAGACATGACAGGGTACCCCCATATTTAATTAACATTTTTGTTAATGGAGTAGAAATTGAAATGGAAGTGGATTCCGGTTGTGCACTAACATTAATAAGTGAACCGACAGCCAGACTCATATGGAAAGGAAAATTGCCAGATATTGAAACAAATGATTGCATGCTAAAAACATGGACAGACAGTAAATTAGCGATATTAAGAAAAGTAGTGGTGCCGGTACATTTTAAAGGATTTAAAAAAGAGTTACCATTAATTATAGCTAAAGGAAAAGGTCCTAGTTTTAATAAACTCACTAAACCAATTTCTACCTAATGGTAGAAATTGGTTTAGTGATTTAAACATCCAATTACATGGAGTAAATAATGTAAAAATAGAAACAAAGAACATAGAAAAATTATTGGAGAAGTACAAAGACCTTTTCGAAGGCAAGTTAGGTAAATATACAGGACCGGTAGTAAGCATTACAACAAGAGAGGGAGCTTCACCCAAATTTCTTAAATGCAGGCCAATACCTTTTGCTTTAAGGGAAAGAGTTTTCAAAGAAATAGACAGGTTGGTGACAGAAAATGTTTTGGAACCTATACCACATTCAGAGTGGGCTACTCTAATTGTGCCCGTTATGAAACCAAATGGGAGTCTTCGCCTTTGTGGAGATTACAGGTCAACGGTGAACACAATGACGGATACAGACACATATCCTCTACCCACAATGGATGAAGCTTTTACACAGTTACAAGGAGGTGTAATATTCACCAAAATTGATTTAGAGCAGGCGTATACACAAGTGGGTGTAGATGAGCCTACATAGCAGATGCTTACACTTAATACGCCAAAAGGTTTATATAAGGTAAAGAGACTACCATTTGGTGTGAAGGCTTGTCCGGGTATTTTCCAGCGGTTGATGTCATCTTTGCTGGTAAACATACCTGGAGTAGCGGTGCTACTCGATGACATAGTGGTGAGTGGACCCGATGTAAATCGACATAATTGTCGGTTAAAAGCTGTGTTACAGAAACTACAAGAAGCCGGGTTAAGAGTCAATAAGAGTAAATGCAAGTTTGCAGCGAATAGTGTAAAATTTTTAGGATTTCTTGTTGATGAAGTGGGAATTCATCCTTGTGAAGATAAAATTGAAGAAATCAAAAGTACCCGGCCACCACGCAATTTAAAGGAATTGCAGGCATTTCTAGGACTATTAAACTTTTATGATAGATTTTTACCACGGAAAGCTACTCTAGCTGAACCATTATATAAACTGTTAAATAAAGAAACAAAATGGCAATGGAAGTCAGTACATCAAAAAACGTTTGAAACATTACGGAATATGTTGACAAATGGGGATACACTAGTGCATTACGACTTAAATAAAAAACTAATATTGTCATGTGATGCATCGCAGTATGGATTAGGGGCTGTATTGGAGCATGAAATGGAAGATGGCAGTATTAGACCCATCATGTTTGCTTCAAGAACTATGAACATGCATGAACGAAATTATGCACAGATTGATAAGGAAGCAGCAGCAATAGTGTTTGGATTGAAAAAATTTCATCAGTTCATAAGTGGCCGGAAGGTTGTAATTAAAACAGATCACAAACCTTTGTTGGGATTATTTAATACAGAACGGCCAATTCCAAACATAATTTCTCCCAGAATATTGAGATGGACCTTATTGTTAAATTCCTATGATTATACAATTGAGTATGTTGAAGGGAAGAAATTGGGAAATGCAGATGCGTTAAGTCGTTGGCCATCGGATAGTACCGAAAAGAATGGAGAAGAAAACCTGGGAGTGTTACTTATAGAAGAAACTCCATTGGAATTAGAATTTACAGCGGAGGAGGTAGCAAAGCTAACATTAAAAGACCCAAAATTAAGTAAGATTTTATACTGGATACAGAATGGCTGGCCTCATAAATTAGGGGAAGAGTTTCAAGTATACTGGCGAAAAAGGGACGAATTATCGACATACAGGAACTGCATTTTATGGGGTAGCAGAGTGGTATTACCGAAAAAAATGTGGGCTAAAGTATTGGAGGAGTTACATTCAAATCACGATGGAATTGTAATAACAAAAGCATTGGCTCGAAGTTATTTTTGGTGGCCTGCAATTGATAGTCATATTGAAGAAATGATTAAAAATTGTCAGGTCTGTGCAGAAAATAGAAACATGCCCGTTAAGGTTACTCATCAGTGGTTATGACCAGATAAAGCTTGGTCCAGATTACATGTGGATTATGCTGGACCTTTCCATGGCAAGACTTTTCTTATACTAATAGATTCATTTTCAAAATGGCCTGAAGTCAAAATTGTTCCAGATATGAGTAGTGCTACGCTTATAAGAAGTTTTAAGAGAGATATTCGCGGAACAAGGACTGCCAGACACAGTTGTTAGTGATAATGGCAGGAGTTTTATCTCAGAAGATTTTCAAAATTATTGCAAGGATAATGGTATTACACATGTCTTGGTAGCACCGTACCATCCAGCTTCCAATGGGCAGGCAGAAAGAACGGTTCAAACAATCAAGAATAAAATTAAAAAACACTCTCGAATGCCATGGTCAACTAAGCTTCCAAAGGTTTTATATGGGTTGCGTACAACACCTAATACGATAACTGGGAACTCTCCTGCTGAATTATTGAATAACAGACGATTTCGGACTAAATTTGATTATTTGAATCCTCTTTTATCAAAAGATAAACCTAAATTGAAAGAATTACATAAAAACGAAAACACGGAAGTGAGAAAGTTAAATATAGGACAAACGGTTTACTTCAGAAACTATAGTAAAGGGCCACAGTGGCTAAAAGGGATGATAGAGGAACAGATTGGGGTTTGCAGATACCTTATAAGATGGAACGAGAAACTTTTAAAAAGACACATTAATCAGATTCACTCTTTTGCCAGGGGGAAGGCAGAGGTGAAACAGAATACAACGAAACAGGTCATGGTTGATGACGATGATTACGATGTTGTTCTGCCATCACAGTCAAAGTGGGCTGAAATTATAGGTGTGTCAGGGCCACAAGATATTGCGCAGCACCAAAGTTTTCAATATAAACCTGAAAGGCCTGCAAGATGTAAGAGGCATCTGTCAGAGTCGCCTCAGCAGTCGGTTACTAAAAAGATTGACTGGGATCTGATGGAGGAACAAGATAAAGATGACAGTAGCACTGAAATGGAAGTATTTCAGCGGTCCCCTTGTAAGACGGATGCTGAAAGTGACTACTGAGGAGTGCCAGAACTGTTATGCATAAGTAGGATTAGAATATTTAGTAGTAGTTAGTAATAGGATAGTGTAATGAGAGTGATAGTGTAATGTGTTTAAGTAAGACTATACAATAATAGCAGTGAAATGAAGGATTTGTAGTGACCTGTCTCGGGGGAGAGGCATGTCATATCTTGTACTTGAGGGTACTTGGAAATATCTAGTCTGGTTTTAGTCAGGTGAGTGAACACGCGTGTTCTTACGAAATTATTAATAAATCGTGGTACATATTAGTAGCTATGTAAAGTTTACATTAACTTGGCGTGTTTAAGTCTAAATTCATTGATATTTACAGATTTACATATTTACAAGTCGTTGATTACAGGTTCTAATTTACACATTTACAAGTTTAGTCCTACCTAACTAAACCTAATCACATTAAATGTTGGACATGACGCTCTTGTTCACGCAAACACTGTCTTGCACACATTTACACTAAAACTGTGTTGGAAGTGATCCGGCCGAAACACTCGCGGATTGTACTCGCACCAGTAATGCACATTAATGAGTCCCTTGCGCTTAAACGGGACTCCACACCACATACCCAAATTCCAGAAGTGGACGCACATAAGCCTTGTATAGTGTAATAAATGTCTTTTTCGTGAGGCACTTAAATGCTTTACGAATAATATACAAGATAGAATTAGCTCTCTTTACTAAGCATGAAATATGGGCGTCCCATTTCAAGTTGTTAGTTATTGTAACACCAAGGTCCCTCTGTGTTGTTACTGGTCCTAATTGATGGTTGCCCAAACAATATCCTCTGCGAGGGTTCTTTGATCCTATGTGTAGTACAGTACACTTTGAAACATTAAGTGTGAGCAACCAATCTTTGGTCCAATTATCTATAGCATTTAAGTCCTTTTGTATTTCATCACATTGTGTTATTGGATTTCCAAAAACTTTGTATCATCAGCAAATAATGAAAAGGGTAGAGTCAAGGTAGATTTGAGGTCAGTCAAGTATAAGATAAAAATGAATGGTCCAAGAACAGAGCCCTGTGGGACACCACTGAGTACAGATTGTGGCTTGGACATATAATTGCCTATACGCACACGAAAAGTTCTGTTGGACAGAAAATCCCCGATCCAAGCCAACAACTTCCCTCGAATTCCAAGATGCTCAAGTTAGTACATCAGTCTACGTATTGGAACACAATCAAAGGCCTTTTCATAGTCGAGATATTTAACATCTGTAGGATTACCGCAGTCATGATTATTTACCCAATCATTTACACATTATAGAAGGTTGGTCTCAACCGCCCAGGAACAAAACCATGCTGTTCATCGATAATAATGTGTTCTATCTTTTTTGTAAACATTTTTACAAACTTAATTAGATAAGTACTTAACATAAAGGTTGATTCTCCTTACCCGATTAATGAGCAGTGCGAACAGTAAGACTGATCACACATTGTGCAATGGTGCTCACACTCGCTGCACACACTTCTCTCACAATATGCGCAATACAGCCCAGAAAAACCACCAGAGTGGCATTGTCTTGTGTTTGAAATCGTACTTTGAATCTGAAGTTTCAACACAAATAATCTATTTTATTTTGAATATATCTCTTTCATTATAATAGCATTAGAATAAAATGTTAAAGAAAACAGTTATAAAATACAATTACTTACTATTGTGCCAGAATGCAAAAGAGTACCATTTTTACCTAAAAAAAGTTGCTTCATTTTATCTTTGTATGTAGGTAATATGAGATCTTCACTATGAGAAAGAGTAGATTTTTTGGCACCTTTAAAAAGCAGATCCAGTGTTTTTTCTGTAACAAATATGGGATGGTAAAATACTGAGCCGACAGCACAGTGAGACAAGTACAAGTGAAGTATAAATACAATGTTACGAAGGTATGTAATGTTACCGTAAACTTTTTTGAGTCTGTCTTCATTATTATTGAATTGCTTCAATCCAACGTGAACTTTGCTTTGAGGTAAGAAATCCTCAGTGTAAGGATTACTTCTTTTTGCCATTTTTATAATGATAGTAGTAATGGAAAGCTGTGGTGTAGTCTCTGGGGTTAATTTAATAGCTCTACTCTTTGCTACTTGACTAAACTTTACCCAAACCCTCAGAATAATAACTGCACTGCTTTAGTTATATTCTATGCCCAAACTTAGTTATTATTTACCTTTACCTTCCTCTTGAAGTTTAGGATAGGAACTTGACCTTAGGAGGATTAAAATAACTTGACTGACACTGACATTCATGACAGTGACATGACATGACAATGGGAAAGAAAACTGCCAAGTTTGGCCGCTAGTGGCGCTAATATCACTTGACTCATAACAAACGTCAAATAGCATACATAAATTAATCTGAAATTATTATTTTATTGCAAAAATGCCTCGTAGTGCTGCAATTGGGTGTAATAATAATGGCAACCATTCTTTTCCAAAGAATTCGCAAAGCAGAAAACTATGGGAGAAGGCTTTAAGGATACGTTACTTTAAGGCTACAGACAATTCGAGGTTATGTTCGGAATATTTTGTTGAATCTGATTATGAAGGCGACAGTTCTGCTACAGGTTTGTAAATTCAAATAAATTGATATTATATGTGTAGATACGTTGTCTGTCCTCCGTAGTGACTAGAACGAATTCAGGTAATTGCCTGAAATTCACTCAGTCACACGTCAGTCAGTGTTACGTCAATACGATCGTTACCTTCATAAGTTTTTGTTTTGTTAAATGGATAAAATATCCAGAAATTGTAAAAATTATACTGCAACCGTAAGAGACAAGAAAAAAGTAACATTTCATTTTAAGAGGCTTATTACATCTCGACTGTGATTTTTGCATAAAATGGCCAATTTTAGCGTTATGGATCTCAGAAACAAAAATACATTAAATAGTGTAGAATAGCTATTGGACTAGTGCGTAGCGGCCTCGCTTTTTGTAAATTTTGCTTAACTTTTTAATTAAACAAAATATTGCAGAGAAAGATTTCATAAAGTGCGCGAAGGCACTTTTTTGAGCTAATTGATTGAACTACTGTTCTAAACAAGTGAAATAAAAAAATTATAATGTTATCTCTTATATAGTCGAATAGTGCGTAGCGGCCTCGGAATTTCTAGATATCGTTGATTTTATGTAGGAAAAATATCTTATTCTAAACCAAAAAACTTCGAAAATCGCTTTAAGTTAACTGTGGATATCTCCTATCTACGATAATATTATTGAGCAAAATTTATACCAGAGTAATTGTTACTTCATGAAGAATAAAGATATTATAATAAATTTACTATCCTATTTCGATAAAAACGATAAATACAACTGCAAAATTACTACAAAATGCGATGCGCCGGCCGTACGAATTCAACTTATACTCACAGAATGGAGCTTTGTAATATTATGCACAAATGTATTATCCTATTTCGATAAAAACGATAAATACAACTGCAAAATTACTACAAATGCGAAAATTGGCATTTTACGCAAAAATCACATTCGAGCTGTAATAGGCCTCTTAAGTACCTTACCTATTGTAAATATTTATTTAAAATAGAAATTTTTTATTTAGTGATGATAACTTGCATGTTGCCATCCGATATGCATGAATGAGAAGCGTGTACTATGTTTTCTGTAAGAGTGAAGGAGAAGAAACAATGGCGGCCGAGATAGCGCATAAATTCTATGAGCTCATTGGTCAACTAACAAAAGTTAAAATATAATTGTTCTCTCTTTTTGACAAAAGGTAATGATATGATTTTCCCTTTCGACGTGTATTACGTCATAGATACAATTTCGCCATTTTAAAATTCAATTAGTTTACGTATGACTAGACTATAGACTACACAGACGTATAATTATAGGTACGTCTGTGATAGACTATAATAATATATAAAAAGTCATTGACATCAACACGTACTTTATGTAAAAAAAAAATTATAGGTTATGTGAGGAGTCATGAAATTGATGTCGAAAAGTTTATTAAATTGTCAAACAACACAATGATTTTGTTATAAAAATGATCAAATAAAATTAATGCAAGGTAAAAACGGTCATTGTGCAGAGGTAATTGATGTATAAGTTGTGAAAACCAAAAAAATCCATTGTGTTTACCTGCTGACGAGATCTGCCTTTCTTCCTTTTAAGGAGCCTCCTCGAGTCTTTAACTCATCTTTTAACTGAGACACCGTCCACGTCGAATACATAATCTCACAGTTAGAGCACAAAACGATCGCAATTTCTCACAAAATGGAGATCGAAAGTGATAAAAAAATTACAGATGTTTGTTATGTATGAGTCAAGCGAGCGCAGCGACATCTGCAATAAACTTTGCAGTTTATTAAATTGTCAAACAAGTAAACAACACAATGATTTTGTTATAAAAAAAATAAACAAAATTAATGCATGGTAAAAACGGTCATTGTGCAGAGTCTGGCTAAACGGCGGCAATTTCAAAAAATCTGCTGCTTGTAATCTTGGCTATACACTGAATAAACGAAATGGGCGATTTTCCGAAATCGAAAAAAAAAGAAATTGGTTCGTAAATGACTTCATAGATGGCGCTTAGCATAGATTAATAAGGCGCATGGTAAAAGGCGGGTTCATGAAGAGCACGTGTATGGCTGCGTAATATTTATTTTATTCCAAAATAGAAATAGGTTCTGGATGTCCTGAATATAAATAGGTAAGGACTTACTATTTTTTTATTCTTTTGGTAGACAAGTAAAAGTGTAGAATTTATTACAGCCCTTAGGTAGGTACGGCTGGTGGCCGGCTTTTATAAAACGACATCTATCAGGTATTTTTGAACTAATTTTTACTTTTCAATTTGGGCTGTCAGAAAATCGCCCATTGATACTATTATTTTTAATAGTATCATATATCAGGAGGTAATTTTCAATAGTGGTCAAATCCAAATTCACAGATTATGAAGTGAGTATACGGCATTTTTCTATGAAGAATTCTCTACTGGCTCATAAGAATCATAACTAGCCAAATCCACCGTAGAGCCCTCAAAATACAAATTAAATGTAGGCCTTACTTTCAAAATTGGCCTAATCCGGCACACCTTATTTTCAAACATAGTCAGATCCGTTTGAGCCAATCACGTCGCTTTAAAGACCCTCCGCCATCTTGCTTTCTCAATACATTGAACTGAAGCGTAGACGACTAATGTGTGTTTTTTTGTGTCGTAAAAGTAAGTGAATTTTAGCAGAAACACTGACTATTTCAACCTAAGCCATGGAGAAAAATGTAGAGGAAGTGCCTAGCCATCATGCCAAGAAAAGAAAATCTGCCGCCGGACCAAATAGTCGCGGAGAAAAGAAGAAGAAACGGTTAGTATTTTCGCGAACATTTTGGTTGTTTACTGAGGCAGGGGCTAGGGTTGTGTTTCATTATTCTTGCTAAATAACGTCTATGACATTGGATTGGATGGTTTGGATATTCTAACTTGTATAATATTGAATTAGTATGGGGGGGATAAATTATTGGTTTATTTTATATAAAAAATGTTTTAGGGTTAATTCTATTAATAGTGCATATGGTTTTCTGTACCGGTACTACGAAAAAAAATGCACTTTTTTCATCACTTATGCTCTAGGTATTTGTGTCTAATAAACGGTAGCAGAAAAATAAGTTTTTACTCAGGCAGACGGATTTTTATAAAATGTATTTTTTGTCTTTTTCAGGTATTTGTGTACGAATCTACCGTCAAGGTATCCGTGTAGACATAACAGCGAGGCTTATAAATGTGCTAACGTGACAATGCAAGGCATGAAACTATTTCATGATAAATTTTACACTAACCCTGATAAACAGTATCAAGATGATTTTATTATAAAATACTGCAAAACGGCAAATCCAGCCCGTAAAAGACCAGTAAACGGAAGGGGCAATGCCAAAAAAATGAGCATTATTTATAGTATGAAAGATACCAACGAGGAGATGATACCGGTGTCGCAATTTTTTTTTGAACGCTCTATCAATTAAAAAAGGACGGGTCAGAGGAGTGTTAAAGAGACACAAAGATACAGGTTTAATGGCTATTGAAAAACGTGGTGGAGATAGAAAGTCGATCAAAAACGTTGGATTGAGAGAAGCAATAATTTCATTCATAAAGAAATTCAAGGGTGTTGAATCACACTACTGCCGATCGAAAAGCCGGCGTACCTATTTGCCATCAGAATTAAGCATTGCATCAATGTTTAAAATGTTCATTGAAGAAAATAATCAGTACTCTTATTGCAAAGAGTCATATTTCAGAAGAATATTTAATACGAAATTTAACATAAGCTTTAGTCATCCAAGAAGTGATGTGTGTTCCACTTGCCTAGAATTGAAAGAAAAAGTGAAAATTGAGAAGGACGATTCAGCTAAAGCTCAAATCCTAATTGAACTGCAAGTTCACGAGAAAAGAAGCAAATCATTTTTCAACTTCCTGGCAGACACCGACCCCAAACTAAAAATATTATCGTTTGATTGTGGTAAAAACCAACCATTACCAAAAGTCCCCGACCAAACCACATATTATTCCCGCCAGCTATACTTATACAACTACACAATAGTTGTAGGTCATTCCCATGCAGATCTGACTAAAGAAAATGTGTTTTCTTATGTATGGACCGAAGATGTTCATGGAAAGGGGTCAAATGAACTATCTAGTGCACTGTATCACTGCTTACAAAATAATTTAGATCTCACTGGTGTAGAGGTACTCCGACTAATGGCTGATGGGTGCTCTGGACAAAATAAAAATTCAACCATGATAGGGATGATTTCCAAATGGTTCAGCAGTTGTGCACCTAGGTCACTAAAAAAGGTGGAACTAATTTTCCCCGTAACGGGGCATTCATTTATTCCCCCAGATAGAGTGTTTGGTGTGGCTGAAAAAGAAATAAAGAAAAGAAATACCATTGTACAACCGCATGAGTATGTTGACATTATAAAAAAACAAGCAACTGTTTTTCATCTGGGGGACATTGAGGTAAGTGATTGGAAGACAGCAAGCCAAAAAATCCATAAGGGGACCCAGTCTTTACATTTTAAAATAATGTCCTGCAAGAGGTTCCTATTCACAAGAATGAAAGGAGAACCTCGAGGAGTTATAGTAAGAGGTGAAACATTTTACCACAATGATACCAGCGCTCGACGTTCTATTACTAAACCCGGCAAATACTCTTCAGACATATTACCAGACCCTATCACCGCCTCCCCTAGAGTAAAAAAAGAAAAAATTGATGACGTAGATAAGTTGCTAACAAAACACTTTGGAAAAGAATGGAGACAAAGAGAGGATCTCAACTATTACAAAACTGTTATAGACAATCAAAGAAATAATGCTGAGGCTGATACTAATTATGATAACGTAGAGGAGGCATTGTTGTGTGAAGAATATATTGAAGAACCTTGTGTAAGCGATATGATATAGGGTAGTTTTTTAGATGTTAAGGGTACATGAATGCTCAAATTATTTCTCAGATAAATAAATAATAATAATAATAAATAAATTGTATATCGTGTTTTATTTACGTATGTAAAAAGTGCAATCGTTACTTTTGATATATTTTAGTATGCTGTACGAATGGACAACCCTAGCGTTATTGTTAGTTGAATTGTTCAAAAGTAGTCAAATCCTGACAGTTACTTACAGAATTGGTCTAATCCAATTCGCTTTCAGCCAAAACTGGTCAAATCCACACCTTGCAAATAAAAATAGTCAAATCCAGTTTTTAAACGTGTTTTTCTCCGTAAATACAAGCATTAACTCGATTTGTATTATCTTTTAATAATCCTGAACCCCACTGTAATCTATAGTTACCACTGTAAGCATCACTGCGGAGGCCATCATGGCGGTACACAGAAGTTGTGTTTTCTCAATTTGGCATAAAGTGGACTTGACTATTATTGAAAATTACCTCCTGATATATGAAATCAAAGTTAAATCAATATCATTTTTAAAAAGTTGCTAGGGCATATCTATTATAGGTTAAGACGCAATAATAATTCAGTAATTGTTGCAATAATAATGTTCGTTTTGCTGTGTTCGTAATTTGTGAAGACAAAATTTTTTAAGAAAAAAAATATGACGGGATGATCAGAGATTGCGTTCGTGCGAAGCTGGTGCGAGATGCCGGTACATACGATACTTTAATCAGCCAGAGCACAGGTGCGAAAATGAGATTAAAACTACCTACTTTTTTTAAAATTATTATCATTTACTAATATTAAGATGAATCTTTTTATGAATTGAGATGAATGATTTATCTTTTAAGATAGGAATTATGTAAGAATAGTTAAACAAAAAGACAATATTCCATAATATTTTTTTTTATTCACTGTAGTCAAAATTTTAATAAAATCCAAGTATCTAATGATATTATATGTGTAGATACGTTGCCTGCCATCCGTAGTGACTAGAACAAATCCAGGTAATTGTCTGAACCTCACTCAGTCACACGTCAGTCATTGTCACGTCAATACGATCGTTACCGTTATAAGTTTTTGTGTTGTTATTTAGATAAAAGGCCTTCCTGTGTATACAGAAATTGTAAAAATTATACTGCAACCATAAGAAACAAGATTTTTTTACCCTGCACATTTGCCCTGTTGCCAATTCAATACGCATGAGTGAGACGAGTGTACTATGTAATAGAGAGACGTTTCTGTAAGAGTAAAAGAGAGAAAACAATGGCGGCCGAGATGGCGCATAAATTCAATGAGCTCATTGGTCAACTCAACTACCAGAGTATACAAAAGTGAATATATTATGTGTATCTCTTTTTAACAATAGGCTAATGATATGATTGCATTTATTTTCTTTCCCTTCCCTTTCGACGTGATTACATCATAGAAACAATTTCGCCATTTTTAAATGCAATTTGTTCAGGTGTAACTAGTCTATATATAAAATATAAAATGTCATTGCCAAGTATCAAAAGAATTGCGTCATATTACATATGAAATCAAGAACCACACGTAAACAATCTTGTTTTTGATTGAATTTGGCGTTTCTCCTGTTGTTTTTCTTGAAACTTTGAAATCATGCAAAACAAACTCTTCTGCACTCCGCTTTTAATAATTTTATTCATTTTTACACCCGTAAATCGTTAAAACAAGTTCATTATAAAACTATTGACGACCAACTGACAGTTTGGGGAATTGATGTTGACATTTGCATTTAGCATTACCATGTAAAAAGTTTGCAAATGTCCAGGGACTACTTTTGATAGCCAGACTATAAATTTATGTATAAGTTTGTGTATAAGCAGATCTCGTCAACAGGTAAACACAATGGATTTTTTTGGTTTTCACAAAACCAAAAAAATCCATTGTGTTTACCTGCTGACGAGATCTGCCTTTTTCCTTTTAAGGAGCCCCCTCGAGTCTTTAACTCAGCCTTTACCTGGTATCTCAGGTACATCCACGTTGAATACATAATCTCACAGTTAGAGCACAGAGCGATCGCAA
Organism: Scoparia ambigualis; assembly: GCA_963921215.1. Lineage (NCBI taxonomy): Eukaryota > Metazoa > Arthropoda > Insecta > Lepidoptera > Crambidae > Scoparia > Scoparia ambigualis. Next base: position 44,600,889 of record OY992503.1, on the reverse strand, counting down.
TTTCTCACAAAATGGAGATCGAAATTGATAAAAAATGACATATGTTTGTTATGAGTCAAGCGAGCGCAGCGACATCTGCAATTAGCTTTGCGTTTTCTTAGAACAATAACTAAACCATATTGTTCTGAGGTTTTCTTCCCCATTGACATTGATAGTGCATTGAAGCCTGAGAACAATAACTAAAGCATATTGTTCTGAGATTGAAGCTCAGAATAATGAAATTAAAAAATTTATGACATTTTTCTTGCTGTCAATATCAAAGAACGAGACAAAGTTACTCCATTGTAACTGTCTCTCTGAGCTCGGATTTACTCACTAGCTGTGCGTATGTAAATACACCACAGACGTAAAATACGTCTGTGAAATACACCTTGGTCCTTGCCCATTAACCCCTTTTATAGCATTAGCTGTTTTCGTTACCTACAAACATTCTTTATTGATATTGACCTGACCGTATACTTTGACAAAAAAAGAGTATAGAAATTAAATAGTGGCAATACTGTACCTATGGAGTTTATGCATTGAGATCTTAGAGCATTCAACTAAATGTTCTAAGATTGAGATGTAAAGCTCCGTAGAATACTAACTAAAGAATATTCTGAGTAAAGCTCAATGAGTTTATGTCAGTTTTGACCACATATAATTATATGTCTGTGGTTTTGACAAACACTCCATACAGTATTGCCACTATTTAAATTCTACTCTTTTTTGCCAAACTATAGCATACTTTTATTAGGTAAAACAAAAACGCCTGTGCTAGTATAATAATTTTGTTGAGAAGTGATATTTTGTTTCGTGACTTTGCTTATTCAAAATGAATTTTAAAATAATTAAATTAATGAAGCAACACTACGCTACATGTTTGCCTAGTGCAAACAAGGCTTTAAGTATTCTTATTGTTTTGTTTTAATATGGCTACACTGCCAACAGGGCACCTTCGATCGATGGGTTGCTGTCAAATTCGTTAAAAAATGTTTAGGAAATAAAAACTTGTACAGAACGAAATAACTACGATTTGGTATAAAAACTCAGATAATTTTCAATAACTACCTGTGCTTGCAAGTGACGGGTGATTAGCAAAAGTTGTAACTTTTTGGTGTGTTGTGAGTGAAAGTATTATATGTGTCGTTCGATTCCATGATAGTGAAGAGGCTAGCCGCAGTCGCAGCATATGTGAGCGACTCCTTTGCGAATGTTACGTAAGCGCTGCCAGCAGACGGCATGTCGTGGATGAAGCGGCCGCAGGGCGGCGCCGCGCCGCCGCCGGGGCCCGACCAGCCACCTTACAGCGCGCCCCAGGTAACTGCCGCAGGTTACTACGTCGGCATCTTCAACGTAAACAATGACGACGTGGTACTATTTATTCCACTAGTTCTTTTGTATCATATGGTTGACAGTGTTTTTATTAGTGTCAACATTCCAATGTGAGAATTCCTATTGGGATATTTTTATTTCAATGTCATATGAATTTTTAATTATTTCAGTCATATGGGAGCCAGCAAAACGTGTATCCTAACTATCAGGGAGGCAATCAGGTTGGTGGGCAGCAACAACAATATTGGCAGGTGGCTCCACAGCCCCAGCTGCAACCGCAGACGCAGCCGCAGCCACAGTATAATCATCAGTACGGCCAGGTGTATCAGCAGCAGGAGTTTGGAACCAATGCCAACCAGTTCTACCAGCAGCCTGCACAATATAATCACAGTTACAGTCAAGGATACACCAGTGCCCAACCAAGTTATCAGCAAAATTATTACCAAAATCAAGAAGTACAACCTAGCTTCCCACAAAATAAACCAAATTCTGATAGTTGGGAGGAAAACTGGGATTGGGGATGGGAAGACTCTGCTAAACAAGCACATAAAGCACAACAAAGTGCTGGCCAGAGTGCAGCACAGCTCCCGGCTCCCACTACCCAAGAAGTGTTCAATAATGCAAATGTGATAGAGGAGAGTTTTGCTTCCACTGACACCTGGAACTGGTCCATGGAAGAGAAGAAGGATGGACTACAACCACCTCCTGCTGCTGCGTCTCCACCAGACAACAATACCCCTGCTGCACCACAAGCCATTCCAGTCCAGAATGCTTCTGTAGAGAATAACACTGAGAATGGCATACATAATCAAAGCATCCAAAGCAATATACCAAGTCAACAAGCAACAGATGAAATAAAAACTTTGAATGACAGAGACATGATCAAGGAACATTTGCCAAATCTCGCTCTAGGAAAACGACTCCACTTAGATAATTTGACCCCTCAATGGTCAATAGAATCACAAATGTCACAAGAATCTAGTGATGGTCCTCATACGCTTTCAGAGGGCACATATAGAAGTGAAAATCCATCTAGAAATTCTAGTAAAAGTAGTCCTGGATTAAACACTGATCATTCTAATTTCAACTACTCTCAGTCTGAAATTGATGAACTGTATCCTCGTAATGCTGAATGGTCAAAACCTTCAACTGATAAAACATTAGTGGATCAAGTGCCAAGTCACAATAGCAGGCACAATAGTCATGATGAATTATCAAGCTCTTTACAGGAAATGAGCATTAGTAACAGTGAAAATCCTGTCACTGACTTTTTTGCTACAAATAACGAATCAGACTTGAGTGATATTCAAGAAAATGTAGGAGCACCCTTATGTCCTTCTACTAAGTCGCCTGCTAATTTGCAATCTCATTCAACATCAGTTCTAGCACCAGTCCTTTTACCAACACCCCAAGTGAAACCATCAGATACTGAGAATACATCCTCTTATAATTCGAGTTCTGCAACAATGTCTCTGCCACCAGTGTCTTCAGCTCAACAACCACTGGTTGCACCATCAGCTTCCCTACCACCGCCGCCTTCCTCGTCTGCGCTTCCGCCACCTACAAATTTACCTCCACCTATGTCCTCTCAGAATCCATACAAACTTACTGGCCCGTTTTCTCATAAAAACATGACTAAATCAACTACACCAAATCCTCCGGTGCAACAGTTCCCTCCTCAGTTATCTAATGCAAATTTAACCTCACCATCTGTGGTCAATAAAATATCTCAACAAAGCAGAGTTCCATTGGGTTTCAGTGCTAACTTAGAAACTACTCCTGATAATTCCGAAAGGCCAGACCAGCCCCAAGTGCCCACTTTCAGACCATTGCCTACTACGCAACAGATTCCTGAGAATTTGGAAGTTGCACCACAAAATGACAGAAATGAGTATCTACAAACTGCACATTTGTCAAGTGGAAATTATGGTGAAAATACTGATTTTAGTCGCAGTGTTCCCCCACCTGGATTACGAAGAATGGTTGTAGGCCAGCAAGAATCTGAATATACTCAAAATCTGAATATGGCAGGGGACGAACCTCCACCAGGTTTGGCGAGAATGGTGCCCGGTCAACAAAACGAAATACAGGGTGTATACAACCAACCAAATGATAACTATTTAGATAGACATATCGATGGACAACCGATGGAGAGTGGCGGGCGACCATATCGGCAAGCTGAAGGTCAACAGACATCAGATAATTACAACCAACCAGCCGCTACCAGAAACAGTGAGAGAAGGCCTATCGGCTTAGATAGAATGGTGCCTGGAGAATCCAGCAACGATGATTACTCACAATATCAAACTAATCCTTATGTGAGTTCCAACGAGCAAAGAGTAGTTACAGGAGTCGATCATGAGTATGCCATGTCTACAGAGCCTGGGTTGGCAGATGTAAGAGAGCAGTTAATGGACGGATCAGAGTACTCCGAACAAGCAATACGAAACCCATCCAGAAGTGTCATCGGAGCTCGGGAGTCCAGCATCGATACGTCACCAGATTTCAGCTCACGAGCCGACGAGCAGCAGAGAGAAATCGTTATGGAAGGTGAAAACTTGCAAGACCTGAGTACGATTTCATCAGGGGATCTAACGTATTCGAGAGAACAGATCGTAGACGGCGCCGACGTTAACACTTCCGAAATCGTGGGGGATAGAATCGAACCATCCGAGCCGTTGGATCAGTCTTTGGGCAGTTCGAGAAGGCAATCTTTAAACCACGTAAACACTTCCGGTGAAGAGACGTCCGAGCGGGACAGATCGGTTAAATCATCGCCAAAAAGAGATAAGCATAAATCGTCAAGGGACAGGGAGAAGGAAGGAAGGTATTCTAGAGGAGAAAGAAAGAACGACAGAGACTCTGAGCGAAGGCCTGCCCGAGATGAGCGGCGGCCGGAGCGCGATCGGAGGGACAGAGACAGGGACAGGGAGCGCGAGGAGAGGGCCGCGCGCGCCGGCGGCCGCGGCAGCCCCGCGCGGCGCGCCCGCCGCTACGACACCGAGGACACCGACTACTACAGCGACCGCGACCGATACCAAAGGTGAACCCTTTTTTGTATTACCTATTTTAAATACCTTATCCATCCATCCATAAAAAAATAAATTTAGACAATACAAAATGCTTATTTTAAGCTTACTGAATAAATATATTATATTGATTTTTTTTTTATTTTTGATTATTAGTCATTTCAAGTAATTTAAGAAAACCAACAATTAATGTTGGTCTGCTTTTGTTATTTTTTGTTTACTGAAAGTCTTTATTATGCCATGCAGACGCCATAGAGAGGGCTCTTACACGTCGTCGAAACCTCCTCGACACGAAGGCTCGCGGTACCGGGACGAGCGCGAGCACCGCCGCTACAACACGGTCGAGCGCGACAGCGCGCGCGCGCACCGCCACGGCGACCGCGACCGCGACCGCGACCGGGACCGCGACCGCTACGGCGACCGCTACGAGCACAAGTACCGAGACATCGACCCCACCAGGAAGTACGGCAACCTGCGCAAGGAGCGCGACGACGACCGCAAGCGAGGTACGGCTAGTACTTTAATTTATAATGGACAATTCATCGAATCACAGATCGATCTCAGTTATAGTTTCAAGAAAAGATAAACCAACATCTCAGTAATAAGATTATACTACTGCGGGTGCTGGTCCCCTGCGCTCTGCCTGACCTTTACCGAATCTCTTAAGAGTTTTTAATTTGGTTTCCTGTCTGACTAGCTGTGCATGTGATACTCTCAAGACACGCAGAGTGACGGCTTTGTTGTATTTATTTTTCAGTCGTGACGTTCTCGAGCGATGCGAAATCTAGTGATAGTAGTAGGAGAGAAGGTAGTACCATGAACAGAGTACAGTTTGTGCCATGCCGAGCACTGTGCGCGCACGCATCACGTGTATAATATGCATGCCACTGTTTGGAGTTGAGTAACACCCCAGCTTACGAGCCATCTCTGTTATTCTCTATGCATTGCTGCTGATTTGAGAAGCTTTTCTTTGATGTCGTTTTTATTTGGATAAGGATAATCATATCGTAAAGTCAGAGTCGGCCGTGTCGCATAGCGGCTTTAAAAAAATACTACTAGCCCCTCTCTTCCCTTGGGTGTCGTAAAAGGCGACTAACGGACTAAAGACTGCACGTACATCCAACAGCATAGAGCGGCGATGGGCTCACCACCTGTCACGCTGAGCACAGTGCAGTCGCTATTTGGTGAAAAGTGGACTATGGCAGAGGACTGCTTTTGCGGTCCTCATTGCTACTCTCTGACTAACCCTTCGGGGATAATAGTCGTTATATGGTTATATGTATCTTAAAGCTAAAAAAGTCCGCTTCATCGTTCATCGAGTTTCGGGCGCCATTGTCTGGTGGAATCTATCAGGCCTATCTGTGGCTGTCGTCGTTATGACTCTGACCACTCGACATTTTCGGTGCATACGTTGTTTTCAAACACTTTTTTCATATCATAACTTCCATGTTCGAACGATCAATGAACAATGCCTTGTCATTGTATTTTAAACATAAGCTTTCTCATGTTGAAACGTTGGCTAAAGTTACACCTGGTTACAGCTACTTTAAACAGACATTTCAGTCAACATTTAAGAATAAGAGTGCTTGGTTTTTATAGTTTGGTTTCATATTCGTTTGTAATTCAGAATGTTGAAAGTATTTATTGTTATTTGGCGATCCGTGGCCTCCGCCTACCCCCACAGGCGTCTTTTTTCGGCAATCAAATTATTTCCCTGTGACTGTCATGGGGCAATAAGAGTATACGTCTTTTTAAAATCTTGTACTAATTTAATCGAATACGGTTCACAATAATGATCAAATATTTTATGTAAATAAGTGGTTTCGTCAAGGATCTGCAAGAAACTAAAATGGAGGTATAATTGTATTAGTAAAGTATTGCGCAAATTTTTTATGAATGACATGTCAGTGCCTCGTGGCTCAGCCGCCGTGAGTGCCGTGGGGTGGGCGTAGGCTATCGGGTGCGGGTTGTAAGCAGCGCGTGTGTGCAGGCGAGGCGTGCTCGCCGCCGCGCGCCGGCTCCGCGCACACCGACGACGACGAGCGCGAGCGCCGCCGCGCCGACCGCCGCCGCCGCCGCGACGACTACTACGCGCCAGGTACGGTAGATGCCACAAACCGATTCATTCACTTGTTGTTCCATCATTTGGACAGCGGACCTGTTGAGGTCTATTATTGCGTTTACTTTATTTGTATGTACTTTTATTTGCCGTTGGGGCAGAACGGTTCTTGCGTGGCGATCGCGCACCGAAAGACGCAGTGTAGGCAGGCCTCCAACGAGGTGGACCAAAGATCTGGAGACAGTTTCCAAGCGAGTAACCACTATGACCAGTTGTGGTGATGTTCCTTGGTCCTGGCTATCGTCCAGCATTGGACATACTTCGGCTGATGATTAATATGTACTTAATCGAACCGTAGTTTACTTATGGCAAAAACAACAGAAACCTTATGTTCATTTTGTAATGAATTCAAATCCATCATTTGTAAAGCTTTAAATGTACCTATATATCGAATAGAGCAACCAGGGTTGAGTTCTGCGAGGTGTGTTACTAGCCGATATGCCATGCGCCCGTGCAGGTTACGAGGCGGGCGCGGGGCTGGCGGCGGGCGCGGGCGCGGCGGGCGCGGACGCGTACACGCTGCAGTACCAGTACTACGAGCACCTGCGCCGCACCGACCCCGCCGCCTACCTGCAGCTGTACCGCCGCCTCATGGCCGCGCAGGCACAGGCGCAGCCGCACGACTACCGCGCGCTGCACTCCCGGCTGCAGCAGGAAGGTACGCCGCCCACCACACATCCATCGGAATGTCCACTTACTCAAACTTTATCTTTACCGGTTTTCTTGTACCCCTTTGGTGCTGTATATGCCCTATGCTTCTCCTCCAAAGTGACTCCGTTCCTTACTCCGCCCTCTCTTCGGAACACTCCGTTACCCATTTCAGTGGACCTCAGCATTCTTGGCATGGACATCGGCCAGGAACTGAATCCAAAATGCTACATCGAGAGTGTTATTTTAACTGCCTCCCGTTGGGTATTCTCAATAAGGTGAGGCGGTTGTTCACTTCCGAGCAGCGCTGTTTGCTGTACTTACAAGACTCAGATCGAGTATGGAGTATTGTTCCCATTTATGGGATGGTTCCACTAAATACCTCCTCGATGCACTTGATACACTGCAAAGGCGAGCGGTACGCATTATTGGAGATGCTGAGGTTGCAGCCTCTCTTGAGGACCTCCAGCTGCATAGAGACATTGCTTCTCTCAATGTCTTCTACCGGAACTAGGTACTACGGAGAGTGTTCTGAAGAACTTTTTAAACTATTTCCGCCCTCTCCTTTCCTCTCCTACACGTGCTGGTTTCAGGAACCATCATCATACTGTGCAGACTATCTCGTACCAAAATATTTGGCAAGTCGCTCCTATGTAAGACTATTCGGCTTTGGAATTCTTTGCCGGCGCGTGTTTCTCAGCTCCTATAGTCCCGGGTCTTTTAACCGGGGCGTGAAACGGCATTTATGCAGGCCGTCATGAATGTGTGCGCTTGTTACCGTGCTTGTTTCACGGAGGGGAGCGCTCTCGTTATTTTGGACTGCATCGGCTGTTTACCATCAGGCAGGATGTAGTCACCATGACGAGTCACATTAAAAAAATATATATACCGGAGGGCAGATTTATAATACTTTTTGTGCAACACCAGATTTTTTTTAGAACAAACACAAAGTTACAACCGTATAAAGCGATCTTTTGTGGACAATGAACTTAGGAAAAATGAAAAAAAAAAGTTCATTTTTACTGTATACCATTATAGAAGTCGTTATTCTAAAACCAATAGTTTTTATTTCACTTCGATACGAGAAGTATTTACAAAGTTATTGTACATAAATAATTGCATAAAACACTACTACCTCGCTTAGTTCGCTGGCACTCGACTCACGTGACGTGAAGTCATCGTATCCGATAACCCCCGCCGCCGCTCTCGCCGCCCGCACCCGGCGGGCGTCCGATTACATTACTTAACTATTTGCACAATTAATTATTAAGTAATCTGTGGCACAACTGCACTGGTTCAGAGCAGACATATTAATAAAACGAAATCGCGCGAGTCGCGCCACCCGTGCGAGAGAATGGAATCCGATGACGTCACGCCGCGGGTTTCGCGCGTACTTTGATTGTCATAAAAACAATAGCGCGTGGTCATATTTATGAATCTTTAAAAAATTATTGTGAAGTATTTTGAAGGGCTACAGAAAAATATGTAATGTCATATTTTAAGTTAAAATGTAAATATTTAAAAAATAAATAAATAAAAATACTTTTCCCAAGCTCATTGAGACAAGTATAAAATGTGTGGTGCAGCGTGCGTGTGTTTGGCAGGCGCGGGCGAGGAGCGCGCCAGCCTGCACTCGGGCCGCTCGTCCGCCGGCCTCAAGGGGCCCGACACGTAAGTACCGCTGCCAGCGCTGCCATCGCAGCAGGTGCCACATTGTCTAAACAGACGTGTTGTAATTCTTTTTTATAAATGGACAATTCTATTTGAAAACTTTTTGCAAGCCATGTTTATGAAATGGAGGTTTCATAAACCACTGGCTAGAAACTTACTGGGATTACTCATTTGAAACCCATCTATCTAAGTTATCCATAATTATATATTTGTATCAAATATATTGCATTCGTTTACGTCAGACGGGACTCGATGAGACAACCCTTTGCGATCCAGGTGATCGCTTTTTTAATTGAGCTACTGAGACAGATGTCATAGCGTGAGGGACAGCTCCGCCTGAGCAGCCGCGACATTCCTATATTTAGTAGGTTAGTTCTAAGAGAGTATTTTCTCTGGAAGTTTAAATAAAATCTGTGAAACGCTTTTGAAAAAGTACTTTAAATAACACACCTGCTTATGATACATGCAGATAACTGCAGTGAGTAATAAATAATTATTACTCTGTATCTGTAGATACTAACAGTTTTGCGGTGTTCATGAAAAATAATACTATCAAGCAAATTCATTACGGGGTTACAGTGCACATTGGGTTTTCGTTGCTTACGGTTCAGTGTGTCTCTTGCACACTTGCTCAAATTAAAATGTTTAAAATGGGCGTTACGTTGGTGCTTTTGTTAGTACATTAAACACCGTCCATCTATGTTTTCAACTTGTATGTATATGCATATAGATATTCTTTAAGTAACACACTGGTGACAGTGACAGCTTCAGAAAGCAAATAATAATATGCATTCCTTGGAGTGGGATCACATCAAAATTGCTGTGTGTTCTAAAAACCGCCTTAGCAAAGCCGCCGTAACAAACAGGGCTTTACTAAGTAACGAGAATAAATTGTACAGAAATAAAGGCCATTAATACGACGCAGCTGTGCAAACACTGGCCAGAAGAATTTTATAATGTTATCACTTTCTGACACTTACTAGTATCGTTAATTAAGACATTAATATATTACTTAAAAGAGAGTCGGGTTACAAATAACTTTTTGACACTTCCTAACATCGTTAGTTAAGACATTAATATATTATCTAAAAAAGAGTCGGGTTACAAATATACTACTCTGTCAAGAAAGAACCGGGAAATGATCAATAATACACAAAATGTTACTTATTTATCCAAATTTATTTAATCGCCTTTAAAGTATGCTCCTTCAGAAACGATACACTTACGCCAACGAATAATCCAATAATCGAAACATTGTTTAAACGCTTTTTCCGGAATTGAGTTCAGTTCTCGCCGCGAATTCTCCTTTATGTCTTCTACCGAATGAAAACGGATGCCACGAAGTGGTAATTTGAGTTTAGGAAAAAGAAAGAAGTCGGCTGGAGCCATATCTGGTGAATAAGGTGGTTGCTCGATGGTATTTGTTGAGTTTTTGGTCAAAAATTCGTTCACAATGATGGCCTTGTGCGATGGCGCATTATCGTGGTGCAAAATCCAAGAATTTCCTTTCCACAATTTTGGCCTTTTTCGTCGAATTTGCTCTCTTAAACGCCGCATAACGCTTAAATAATATTCTTTATTTACCGTTTGACCTTTCGGCAAGAATTCCGAGTGCACAACACCGCGATAGTCAAAGAAAACGGTCAACATGACTTGACTTTTGATCGACTTTGGCGTGGTTTTTTCGGTTTCAATTCAGTCGGAAGGCGCCACTCCGAAGCTTGTTGACTAGTTTGCATGTCAAACTCGTAAACCCACGTCTCGTCACCAGTAACAATGCTTTGCATGAATGTTGGATCGGAATTGGCTCGTTCTAGCATGTCCTCAGCTACTCTTATGCGATTGAGTTTTTGGAGTAAATTCAGGTCTTTTGGGACTAGCCGAGCGGCAATATGTTTCATACCTAAGTGATTATTTAAAATGGTACGGATCGACTAGTGAGACACAGAAAGTTCGCGCGGCTATCTCTCTCAAACTTGAGTGAGGGTTGTCAGTCACCATTTCCTTCACTTTTGCGATGTTAACTTCGGTTGAAGACGTTGATGGCTTACCAGAGCGAAGCAAATCTTCCTTCACATCTCGACCGCTTTTGAACGCTTTGTACCACTCATAAGCACGTGTTTTTGATAAAGTCGAGTCACCTTAAGCCTTCTGTAACATTTTCAGTGACTCCGAACACGAAATTCTATTGGCGACGCAAAATTTAAGACAAACTCTTTGTTAGATGTTTTTATCCATAATGAAATTCGCAATACACACTAGAATTCTATAAACTAACTAAAAACAGCACTGTATTTAATCTAAATAACAGATGCAACTCTAACTCGGCGCCAAAATGGATAACAGTTGTGCCAATCTAACAACAAAAAATTGAATTTGGAATCATAAAAAATCATTCGTTCCCGAAACTTTTTTGACAGAATGTATAATACCTACTATACATGAGTGTTAACACAAAGAAGAAGCTGTTTTATCTAGCATTTAGACGACGGGGTTACCATCGGTAGCTAGAGCTGCCATGTCACTATGCCTTATTTTAATCTCATTTCTATCTTTTGTATATTACAAATGAAATTTGTCATTCTATGTGCATGTACATACTTATACGAAAAAACAAAGTGATCATTATTACATTATTCATTAGTTATTATGAATCATGGGTTCCGCTGTGGTGCTGACGGCGAGAGGGACCATGCTTATTATTTAGCTTCGGTCCGCACGCAGAAGCAGTCGTGCTTCAAACGTACTCTACGTTATAATATGTACCTGCCTAGTCTGTATTCATTCAACTGTATATTGCCACGTCTAACGCACTCACGCAACGCTTTGTGAAATGCTTCGAGTTTGATACCGAGTGCCATGTAACATGTTCCATGTAAATATTTATCAAAAATAATTATATTAATTTTCCTTCGACTTTCAATTCTGTTACATCGCATTTCTCACACATAATAAAATCATTACTAACAGGTCTGAGGCACTGTACATTGTCAGAGCAAACGTGAATGCATTCGAGACTAGTATCGAGCCACAGCCGTTACTGTACCGAGTTATTAGCTGGGACGTACTATCGCGGTCTCCGTCGCTTTACCAGTCTAAAGGCCAAAATCCCTAGTACACCAGGTCGTCTATTTAGTACGGGTACGTACCCGGAAGGGCGGTGCGCTTCATACGAAAATGTCTGCAAAGTGGTAAAGCGACGGTGTCCCCGAGCGTACATTGTTACGTAAGTTGATGTGGGGCGGGTAACGTGTGTGGGTGTGTCTGACGGGCGCGCGTGCGCAGGTACTACGCGCGCGCGGACGGCTCGCTGCTGGACGCGCCGTCGCTGCGCACCGACCTCTCCGACAGGTACGTGCCGCTTCTGGACACACCAAACGAACGAAACTCAGCTTCTGTCAACATACAGACGAAATTAATAACCGATCCCGAGATTGGGGTAGGCCTACTTTAGATTGGTTGCCTAGATATTTCTGTTATATGACGGAAAATAACAACAGTTCTTCTTCTTTGCCGTAACGCTCTTGGCAGAGCGGTCGTGCTCGTTACGTAGTACTATCGGAGGGGGCAGATGTTATTCGCCTCACGATGTCGCGCCATCTCTCCCTGCTGGAGGTCATCCGGCTGCACTCATTCAAGGATCCGCCTACAACTGACTTTATCTGGTCGGTCCACCCGCGCGGTCTAATACCCTCCACCTTCCCCTGGAGTTACAACAGTTGCCTAGTAACAAATCCAAAATAAGCATAATATCTCTATCTCAGGATCGGTTATTAATTTCGGCCGTAAGTGTTCATGCACGATGTATGCACGGTTCATTTTGGCCGCTCCGCCTAATTTTTTCACGTGCCTATTGCAGCAGTACAACCAAATAATTAAATAAAAAACATTTTTTTTACATTTTTGTATCAACTCTTTCCTAAGAAAATTAAAATTATTGTCACCTAGCGCGCGGCCGCCTCGTTACCAAAGCGCATGCGCGTGACCGCTATAATACACCCCGCGCACCAATGACGGCGCGCCGTCGCTTTGACCGCGACAGTGAGCGCCCGCACCTACAAATATAGGATTTAAAGAGCAGGCAAAAAAAATGTGTATAAGATAAGAAAACATTCATTATTTTTACGTCAAGTATTTTATTATTACTATTTTAACCCATATTTACTTTTGGCGGGGAGTCCAAAATTAACCCTGTCTGTATGTATTACTAAGGCGTCACATTACCTCTTTCTTCCAACACAATAATGTTCGCTGTTTAGAGATAGTTGCGCGTCTGTCGTCGTCGCGAGATGTCAGCTCTTCGCCTCCTAACAACCGTATGAATGTAAAGACGCTGTTGTTGTAACGCTTTTTCAAGCGGCTGATAAGTATTCCTGGCGTCTGGGAAATTGTGATATTCCTGGCGCCTTTAGTCTTTAATAGCAAACTAATATTCAGAATTCATTTATTTGTATCATCTCCGTCGTGGAGTGATGGCACGTTTTGAAAATCCTTGTCTCTCTTTATTTATGTAATCGTAATGTTTGAGTAGTTTAAATGCACTTGTAAACGGTATATGCATGCACGCCGCGCTACTGTACATCGCCTTGGGACTGATTGCGTTGGATGCATCATCATGTCACTTATCCATTGCATGCAAGTACACAACCATAAGTTGCAGGTGCTTGTGGTTTCAATACATTCGTTTTGCTTAACATTTCGGGGAATAAAGCAACTGTCCAGATTGAGTAGTTTTGACGATTCGTACTAATTTTTATAGATGTTAAAGGTTTAACCTATATAATTATTTAGGTTTGTATTTTTTGCAAATGATATATCTTTTGTATAAGGATATTTGTTAGGGAGGCAAATGGCGCCTCTTTACCTGACTTTAATTGGAAACTGATTATAAACACAAAGGAATCACCTAACATTGATTATTCTCCCCAATTGTATAATTACAGTAGGAAGTCAACCTAAGCAATACATGCAACGTGTTTTGAACAGTTACACGTATTTATTATTATAAGAACAAAAGATAAAAATTGGACAAATAAAGTAACAAACCTGGTATTTAACATTAATTGCAAATGAACACAGTCATGATCAAAATGCTACACACTTAACGTTCGCGTTCTATGGCAAAAAGTGTCTAGGCTATCTATATTAAGCAATTCTATGTCTTGTAATGTTTTCTACTAACAAATAAAATGATTTATTTGGAACCCTGGCCGCAGAGACCTGAACACGGACGCGTCGCTAAACTTGCACCTGGAGGAGTCCACCGTGCGCTCCGAGCGCATGACGCCGTTCCGGTACTCCACCGCGCACATCAAGGTACCGTCATAGTGCATATATTGCACAATATTAGGTTCAAAACAGAACACGCAGGGATAAAACATCTAATCATCATAAAAATCTGGTTAAAATTATTTTAAATGACAGTTTAAATGTTAACAATCAAACATGGCTATAGATAACATTTTAAAACATTGTGCCTAATTAATCACGATGTCGATTAATGTAGGTAAGTCAGATAATTTATTTTTGATATTTTTTGAATATTACTTATTACTAGTTTTAAAGATATCATTAAATAAGTGATAATGTACATTAGTTACGCAGCGGCTTCGAATAATTAATCGATGGAACGACGTGACGTAATACTATAAACTGTTACGGGCTATAAGTTTAATGGCAGTGAAGCCAAAACCTTTTTAATTTTAATCATTGTAAATCGAAACCGCCGAAGGTTGAGATTCGAGACTCGACAAAATGCTGTGCACTGTGTAGTGGAAGCGGCGTGTGAGTGCGTGTGTGTGTGCAGGGCAGCATCGCGTCGCGGCTGGCGGTGGTGGTGCACGCGGCGTACCCGGTGGACGGGCGGCCCGCGCGCGTGACGCTGCGCCCGCTGGCGCACGTGCTGGCGCCCCCCCCGCCCCCCCCGCCCCCGCTGCCCGGCCCGCTGCGGCCCGGTGAGTCGTGCTGCGGCAAGGGCGACGCGGCATATTTCGCGATCAAATTTTGCATAGTAATGTTAAAGTAATACTGCTCTAACAGATCACATTAGGCCGTCTGTCCCACATAATATACAGGGTTATTTTTGGACCCCCCGTCAAATTTTTGACGTGACAACGTCTTATAAATTGGGTTGCCGGGTGACACTTCAAGAAACTGCGTTACGCTCCGCTTACGTTATGCGCTCACAATGAGAGCGAGTGAGAGGCACGCGTCCCTTCCACTCGGGCATGGTTAGCCCGCCTAAGAGCGAGAGAGACAGACATAAAAAGTGAAAGGCACGCGTCCCTTTCCTATTTCATCCTTCTTCCTACTATACGAATGAATATTCACATTAAAATTATTTTACCACTCAAAGTCGTTGTCACGTAAAACTTTCGCCCGTATACCGACTTTACAGGCAACCAATTTTTTTTAACGTGATTTTATAGTAGCAGTACCTACAACCAAATAATGAAATTAATTTTTTTTTATTTTTTTTTGTCTTAAGTTTTCCGAAAATTAACACCTACGACCTTATTGTCACCTAGCGCGCGGTCTATCGCGGATATCAAAGCGCATGCGCGTGAACGCTATGATTCACCCCTTGCACTAATGACAGCGCGCCGTCGGCGTCGCTTTGACCGCGAGGGTCAAACAAGGCACAAAATCCTAATAAATAAAAGAAAACATTCATTATTTTTACGTTAAATATTTTTTTATTACTTTACTCACCCCATAAATTTTACTTTTGGCAGGGGTCCAAAATTAACCCTGTATAATAAATTCCTTAATCTCAAAAGTAGTTTGAAAATCCGATTGTGTAATAGACCATTTATGTCAGGAAAATATTTAATTTCTCAAAATACCTTATTGGAGCAAAGAAATCAATATTTAAATATGCACACGAACAAAAATACAATGCGACATTTTTGCTCAGACCGAATCTCACGCGAACGAAGCTAGTAATTTTTTGCGTATAGGCTGAAGTTTTGACGTATGCGGTGCGTTCAGGTGTGACGCATAAGAAGAGCGTGATCGAGTTCTGCGTGGCGCGCGCGCAGGCGGCCCGCACGCCGCAGCACGCGCCGCTGCACGCGCCGCACGACGCGCCCGGCTACGCGCTGCTGTGGGAGCTGCTGGCGCTGCTGCTGCGCCAGAACGGGGTGAGCGGCATGTCGTAATCACTGATACTGATCATCCATTCTAATAGCATAAATAGCTTCTCTATAAATTGTTGATATATAAGGTTAAAGAATAGCTGTAATGTGACACACGTACAATCGGCAGGTGGTGGTGGGCACGGACATCGCGGAGCTGCTGGTGAAGAACGCGCGCGAGCACGCGTACGCGCCGGCCGAGGAGCCCGCAGGTACGCCCGCAGGAACAATGGCGGACTCCGTCGCTTTACCAGTCTAAAGGTCAAAATCCCTTGCACACCGCGTCGTCTATTTGGCACGGGCACGTACCCGGGCGGTCGGTGCACTTCATACGAAAATCGCTGCAAAGTGGTAAAGCGACGGTAAACCAATACGGCCGCCGCCGCGCATGCGCACTCGCGTCTCGCTGTAAAGTTTTGGTTGCCATAGTACTAGTGTTTCCCCAGCACCGGCACCGAGGCGCGCCTCCACGCCGCCCGGCAGCCGCGACGGCGCCGCCCCGGACCCGCCCGGTGAGTGCTCTCGATCACTGTTGCCGATCTATGATGATATACAGTATGTAAATGAACGAAAGGCAAACCTTAAAACCGGTGGATTTTAAAAACGGGTATATGACAATGAACCACTTTTTGTTTTAATCCAATCACTTTTTTGTTTGTAATTTTACCAAATGTAATAACTTAACCTCATTCGCGTCAGTCAGTTAACGAGTTTAATAACATCCTGTGATGTAAGTTAAAGTTCTGATAACTAATGTCAAACTTGCATCACAGGATGTTTTAAACTCGTTAACCGACTGATGCGTAAGAGGTTAAGTTATTACATTTAGTAAAATTATAAACAAAAAAGTGATTGGATTAAATCAAAGAGTGATTCATTGTATTATACCCGTTTTTAACATCCACCGGTTTGCCTTTCGTTCATTTACATACTGTATATTGTCCTGTTCGTATCGTTCTCTATTGGAAAGTGGTATTTAAATTTTAACGAAAGTAGTTAATAAAATTAAAGAGCATTGTTTTTAATAGGTAGACTTTAATGAATCGGCTATCTAATTAAAGTATCGTATCAGCAAATCGGTCATGTTGGTTGTATCGGCGCAGGTGACGCGGACGCAGCGGAGCAGACTGCGGAGGCCGACGCGGCGGGGGCAGAAGTCGCGGGGGCGGCGGGCGCGGGCGCGGGCGCGGAGGCCGAGGCCGTGCAGCGGCTGCGCGAGCTGCTCACCAGCGGCAACCGCCACGATGCGCTCGGTCAGTGCCTCCGCAACACGCTTATTCTACTTAATCATTACTAATCAAGTATTACCAAATTTTTAATGGCTCGAATTTTGTCCCGTTTAGCTTCTGAATTTATGATCGATCGAACTGTTATATCTTGGGATAGTTACCTAAAGTGCTGAGAGGACATTTTTATATTGACTTGGCAAGGTAGGAAATTACGCGTCTCGGCAGACTGACTCTTGCGAGCCAGTGTACCTTAAGTTTGCGAAAGGACTGGATGCTCTCCACCTCTTAAATAAATAATATATTTCCTTTATTCAAATAAATGTATTCGTTTTAATTCACTTACAGTTATTAAATTATTTTGTTTTTTAAAAAGACACTTTAATTGCGCTTTATAACAGAATGCATAAACTGGTCAAATTAGATCTGACACGTCACTACGTCGTTATATATCCACGTCGGCTGATTCATAAGCGCTCGGTAGTTTAGTTTTCTTGAATTAAAATATTTCAACTTTGACATCGACCACGGTCGCTCCAAAGTGAATCGGATACTTTTATTTTGCAATAATAACTACGGCTGTATCGTTATGGTGTTGTGTTGTTGTGTTATGTTGTGTGTGCGTGTGTGCGCGCAGAGTGGGCGATGAGCTGTGGGCTGTGGGGGCACGCGCTGCTGCTGGCGTGGCACGGCGAGCGGCGCGCGCGCGCACACGCGGCGCAGCAGTTCGTGCTGGCGCTGCCGCCCGCCGACCCGCTGCACTCGCTCTACGCCGCGCTGGCCGCGCGCACGCCGCCGATAGCCACGGTACAAGCCCAAGCCGCTAACCCTATATTCATTACTCTACCTCTATGTTCTAGCTATAACGTCTGTTGACTTCCACCACTAACCTTAGGCAAGGCAGCAAAATCCCTTGCCCTGTTCAAACCAACCACAGCCGGGAGTGAAAGTCTTTTTACCGCGAAACACGGCGTCTAGGATGGCACGTTTAATTGGCCTCGCCTAGACTTAATCTAATTTTAATATTAATATTGTCACTTACTGCCAGTAGTCCAACAGCATCCTCAGGAGGGCGGAGAAGAGAGAGCGCTCTCTTTTTATGAAGACCCGATGCGTCGGTGATGGCCCGTCTAAAGGCTATTTAGTTGGAAGGAGCACTGGCACTTACACGATAGGTACAGGGGGCCCTATTTCAGGCCGCCAAAAACCACCTCAGTTACGCTAACAATATATATATAGCGCGGGAATGCAGCCCATAACACGCGGGAGTGATGCACACACTACAAGCCAACCGCGGCATCCAAAGGCTCAAGCGCGACTTCTCAATAGTCACTGCCTGTGACGTGACGGCTCAAGGGACTGACTGGGAACGAACGGGAGCGCTAAGCACTTACAAACAAGACCACCGCCCAGTCAGCCGAAAAGTACGCGCACGTCTCCCAAAGGCTCGAACTCAACTGCTCTCTAAACGCGGAGTGTCTCACACGACACGACAAACGACCGCGGAGTCCAAGGGCGCCAGCACGACTGCGTAGGCGCTGCTGTGCGCCTTTCAAGCCAGGGACCAAGGTCAACGTCGGTTCCCGACATCCCCCCGACCCGGACCGACACAAACGGTACGCTAATCCACGGATAAACGGGAGAGTGTGGTAACCCGCTCACTCTACAAAGCACCGTATCAAGTTCCTCAAACGTAAGGACGGTGTCTCATATTACGCGACGAAGGTGGGTCTTAACAGTCTTTACACATACTTCAAAGATCCCTCCCCAGTGCGGACAAGCTGGAGGACTACACTTCCAGATTATCCCACGTCGGGATAGGGTGGTTCCAATATCTAGAAGATTTCCCGATTACAAAGTGTGCACGTCATTTAAATAATTATTCGCACCTAATCAATGACGGCAATACCCTGCGGGAAACAAATCATCTACGAATGGCAATAAATGCGTCAGTAGATAACTCACAAACCACTTCTAAGTGGACAGCCTTGGTTGACAGACACACAAACAAATACGCTTTATAACTCTACAAACAATAATATTCATTTCTCGTAACGCGATCTGCACACAAATCTCCCATTTAGGGCTACATTGTAGTGGCTTTTAGCCGATAATACGGTAGCCATCGAAAAAATGATACAGCGTATGGTCCGTCTAGCTGACAAAATTACAAAATTCACGCTACAAAACGGCGAGCATTGCGTTGCTGCCGGCGTGATAGACATGGGCGTGGAGCCGTCCAATAATACTCAAAACTTTTCGTTCTCGCTTTCAAAAGCACGCGATGTGAAAGAAAGTAGTGCTATACTGAGCGCCACTCCACGCGCGATACGACATGTGACTCAACTATTTATACTTCCGTACAAAGTTAATATACTTTGTCCGGAAGACCGAATCGTACGCTCATGCGGCGTTCCAATGATGCTAGCCTTTTATACGCTAGCATATGACGTGCGACCATAAACAGAGTAGACGTGTTATCGGTTTAAATAGAAATTCATAAATAAACATACATACAACAGTGCTCCTTAAATCTAAAAGTTATAAAGTGTAAATTAGCATACCTTGTCTAATGCGTTGTGACATTGTGTAGTCAACCTAGCGGCAGTGATCCTCGCCGTGACGGCTCTTCACCCCCGCTAGGAATAAGACGGGCTCTAATATTTTGTCTTTCTCCTACAAGTTAATACATACGTCACCTCTAGCTTGCTCACGCGCCACGGATCAACATGATTCCAATACGCTCACCTACTAGAAGTGGCATGGGTACGGGACTCAGTGGCTCACAACCCAACTTGTCATCCGCTGAGTCAAAGGCTGACGTTTCTCCAGCTACGCAAATTACGTTCCGAAGCAAACGAAAGCATACTGATGGTGAAGATATTAAAGAAGAATTGAGTGAAATACGAAAAGGTATGGCCGAAATGATGCAAATGCTAACATCGATCAGCAATAACCAAACAGAAACTTTAAACAAATTATCAGAAGAAGTTATCACACTGAAAGAGCATGTACTGGAAATTAAAAATGTAACAGATAACCTTGGGACTTGAACAAGACAGGCTAAAATCGAATCTGGAAAACTTGAGCCTTAAGTACGATGAAAGCAACAAGAAAATCGTAAAAATAGAATCAAAATTACAAACACTTCATGCTACAACACCAACATCTTCTTCAAATAAAATGGCTTATGATAATTTTACCGAAGAAAACATGATAGCAGAACTATCCGAACGACTGGCTAGGAGTAAAAATATAATAATTATGGGCATAATAGAACCAAGTTCAACAAATAGCACGGAAAGGCGTGAGGCTGATAAAAGGGAGGTACTAAATGTATTGCAGAAGATTTCCAAGGATTGTACAGAGCCATACAGAGCCAAAAAGTATCGTCCGCCTTGGAAAATACATGCCAAACAAGCATCGCCCACTCAAAGTATGCTTCTCGACTCAGGATGAAGCTATTTTAGTGCTGCGTTCTAAAGATAATGAAAAGTTGGGCCCCATCAAAATCTTCTCTGATAAAACACCCCAGCAACAAGCATATTTCAATAAGCTAAAGGAGGAATTAAAGCGTCGGAATAATAATGGAGAGTTAAATCTGACCATTAAATACAACAAAGGAATTCCTACTATAGTCAACACTGTGACAAAAAACTAACGACTACCAACAGCAATCAGATCTCGAGGTCTGATAATGTATCTTTCCAACTAGCCACCCGATATGAGAACATAATAACCACTAAAGATTCCTTGAGATGCCTTTATATAAATGCACGCAGTATTATTAAGCCGGGAAAACTGGATGAACTAAAATGTATTATTATATCTTTTAAAATAACTATACTTCTAGTTTTGTTAACGGAAACATGGATTAAATCTGAAGATGAAGCCAAACGAATCCAAATTAATGGCTATACACATTATTATAACTTTAGATCCAACAGCAGAGGCGGTGGAGTGTCTATATTTGCACACAACAACATGAAACATAGCCTGAGTGAAGCTGAGTGCTTTGAAAATAATCACTTTTTATGTATTCATGTCGACATGTATTCATTGGATATAGGTGTTGTCTATAGAAAACCTGGAAGCACTAACATCAATAAGTTTATGGAAACCTACTCAGCGAAACTAGAAACTCGCAAAAGATCGGTGGTTTTTGGTGACTTCAACATGGATTTATTGTCCTCAGAGCGCACAACCTTACTATATACAGAAATGGTAAAACAATGCGGCTATAAATTGATCAATAAAATTGACGATGAATACTCCACTCGTGTAACTTCTTCTTCTAAAACTATTATTGATCACATCAGCACAAATCTCAAAGAACACCAATTTCATTATGCCGTCATTGATTCGGCTATGTCTGACCACAAGCAGCTCTATTTTGAGATTAAAAAATATAAGCATAAAACTATTTTAAGAAGTGAATATGAAGCTGTTGACCATACTAAATTACACAAAATAATGACTTCGGACAATGGTAATGAAGACTACACAAATTTTGAAGAAAGATTAATATCTTGTATAGATAAAAGTAAAGTAACTAAAATTAAAATCTTAAATCCACCAAGAAGAGACTGGATCAATAAAGACATAATTAATAAAATAAACGAAAGAAATGAACTATGGCTTAACTATAAAACTAATGCAGATAACGAAAATATAAGGAACACTTTTATCAAGAAAAGAACTGAAGTAAATAACATTATACAAAAAGCAAAGAGTGAATATTATTGTAAAGCATTCGAAGCATGTAAACACAAATCGGCAAAGATGTGGAAACTCATCAATGATTTATCCAACAATAGGATAAAAGGAACCACTGCTCCGAGTAAATTGCTGACAAAAGAAGGAATAATCGCAACAGAAAATGGGGCAATTTGTAAAAAATGAAAATGAAAATGAAAAAACGTTTATTGCAACAGTCACCAATTTACATATTAATGTAGCCCTGGCTTTTGAGAAAAAATTACTTGTGTTACAAAAGCCAGTTCCTTCCTAAGTTGACAAAACTCACTGGATTTTGTTGTAATAAAAGGTTACATGAACCAAGAACATTAAATTAATATAAGAAAAAAAAAAAGATAAAATCACCTTTGACCTAAATATAACATTTTATTCTTTTCAGTTACGTAATTATTACAATTGCTACAAACAGAAATGTGTTACTTGTGCGAGAGGTGTGTGTGTGTGGGTGTGTGTGTGTGTGTGTGTGTGTGTGTGTGTGTGTGTTGGGGTGTGTGTGTGTGTGTGTGTGAGTGTTTGCGTGTGTGCGCTATTGTGTGTATTTGTGTTTAATACATACTTCTTACATGTTAGATATTAAGAGATCTTCAGTAGTTTTATAATCGTAATTTTGAAGCCAATTGGTTATTTTATTTTTTATTTGATAGTTACTGAGTATCGCACTTATATACTTTTTATTAAATTTATTGTACAATAGGGGGGCCAAATAGGAGTATTGTCTTTGGGCAAATGCACTGTTTGTCTTGGGAACTACGTAACGATCTACTTTATTACGATTGTTCAGTCTTTTTCTAACAAGTTGATGGTTTGCAGAGTACCTATGGAATCGCCGAATACACTGGTATACGAAAAGTTTTCTTACACTAAGAACCAGTGCCCTTTCATAAACCAGTGTAGTAGGATGTCTAAAAGGTAAAGATAGCAGTACCTTCAGCACAACACGTTGTGCACGTTCAACGTTAATGAAGTGAGACTTGCCAGCACCACCCCAAGAACAGATGCCATAAGTGATGACCGATTGACAGAGTGCTTTGTATGTTTGCAGTAGGAGTTTAGAGTCAGCCACTTTACGCAATGTCTTAAAGATGTATATAAATTTCCGCACCCTATTTGAGATTATTTTAACATGAGGAGCCCATTGCAATCTATCATCGACAGTAATCCCTAGATATTTCACAGTTTTTGATCTGATTAGTTTAGGACAGTCACAAGTATTATGGAGATTTTGCGAATTTTTAAAACTGCAGGTGTTAAAATGAATTCGTAATTCAAAGTCACTTATAGGACTTGAAGCATTCGTCTTATTAAAACATAGGAACGTTGTTTTCGTAGCGTTTAGTGATAGAAGAATGTCTTCCAGCCAATCAGCCACCCTGATTAAACCTTTTTCAGCCAGTCGTTTTGTTTCGTCCCATGTTCTGTCATGGAATAAAATTACTGTATCATCAGCATACATAGTTATGTCTGCACCTTCAAGATCTAGTTCGCAAAACTGATTTATGTATGCTAAAAACAAAGT
The DNA here is from genome assembly GCA_963921215.1 of Scoparia ambigualis. Lineage (NCBI taxonomy): Eukaryota > Metazoa > Arthropoda > Insecta > Lepidoptera > Crambidae > Scoparia > Scoparia ambigualis. The sequence goes on along the minus strand of OY992503.1, from coordinate 44,577,472 downwards.
TGGTCCCAGAGTGCTACCTTGCGGAACGCCAAAAGAGCAAGCTAGATCCTGGCTAACGTGTTTTTCCACCCTGACACACTGTGATCTTCCAGTTAAATAACTTTCAAACCATGACAGAGCGACACCTCGGATACCAATGTTTTGCAATCGGGCAAGCAAGATAGGAATTGAGACAGTGTCAAAAGCCTTCTGCAGGTCTATGAATACGCCAATACATTTCTCACCTTCGTCTACATATTTAGATATATTTTTAGTAAGTTTAAGGATAGAATCTTCTGTTGATATTTTGGATCGAAACCCGAATTGATTTTTTGATATATAACCTTTTGACTCTAAATAATTTATTAATCTTTTGTTTACTAGTTTTTCTACAACTTTAGATAATACAGATAAAAGAGAAATGGGTCTATAATTAGATGTCACTGATTTGTCCCCGGCTTTGTGAATTGGAATTACTATAGACCTTTTAAATGAAGCCGGAAAAGTACCTGTATCAAAACTTGTATTACAAAGATGTGATATTGGTGCTGATAAAATCTGTTTAAATTGTTTCAGAACATTAGTAGGTATTCCATCCCATCCTGAAGCATTACTATTTTTTAGGTTCCTTATAATACATTCCACTTCATCTACATCTACTGGAGCAAATGACATAGATTGAAGAGAACCATCATATTTTGTGGCCTTACTGGCAAGCAACGCCTCACTACTATTTTTCCTGCTCAAAATGACACTGGCTAACTCACGACCAACAGATGTAAAATACTCATTAACTATGTTTAAAGACGAGTGAGGATTATCGTTTATATGCAATAATTCTGTAGGTACTGATTTATTTTGTTTAAAATTACTTATTTCTTTTATGATTTGCCATGTCTTTTTTGAATTCCCAACAGATTCTGCTAATTGTTTTTGATAATAATTGCGTTTTAGCGATTTTATGATTGAATTGCAAATATTTCTATAAGATATGAAGTTGCGTTTGAGATATACATCTCCATCTGATTTTTTTAGACTCTTATATAATTTATTCCTTCTCCGAATGCATTTGATTACACCTGGGGTTAGCCATGGTTTTAGTGGCTTATATCTGCTTGCACACTTTTTAATTGTACTATTGTCAGTAACACAGACTTGCAACTTCGAGACAAGAAAGTTCGCCATTTCATTCGAAGTTTTTAAATCATAATATTCATTCCAAGGAAGGGACTGTAATACTACTTCAATTTTTTTAAAGTCTAGGATCACCTTGTCATATTGATTATTTGATCTATTCGTGTATGAGTCTCCAAGGTGCAGCAGTATTGGACTGTGATCAGTAAATGGTTCAAATACAAATGTTTGAGTTATGCCGTCACTTTTAACCATGAAGTGATCCAGACAGCTGTTGTTTCTTGTTGGTTTGTCTACACCTTGTCGAAGGCCGTGTGCAGCCATTAGATTTAGATAATCCAATGCATAGCCTGTAGATCTTTGCGGGAGTATATCTAGATTAATATCACCTGTAAATATTATTTTATTAGAGTGAGTCTGTCTAAGTAGTTTATCGATGGTGTCTAGATAAGCGGTAGGATTTTTAAAACTTGGTGGTCTATGGGAAGCAATTAAACATAGTTTGTCTTGTATTTTTAGTACCAAACAACTGCCATCCATAATTTTAGGTTCGTAAACTTGTACGTTGTAAATATTTTCTTTTACGTATAAAACGACCCCGTCATTTTGATTATGGTTTATTCTAGTACTAAATGAGTTATAATTTTGAATTAAAGGAATTATCGTGTTTTCATTAATCCAGCATTCAGTCAGGACTATAATATCAACGGAAACTTCTAATTCAGAGAGAAATATTAAAAATGGTTCAATATTACATTGAATACTACGAATATTCAAAGTTAAAATATTTAGTGAATTACCTCTCAGGTGCTTAAAATTAAAGTCATTATTAACTAAAGTACAAGTGATGTCACCCGTAGTATCAATATCTTTAATAAGGTCCAAGTTTAAACTATCACCCGCGAAAACCAAAGTGTAAAGGATCCAACTCATATGGTGCTTGTTTAAATAAAATATACATATAAAAAAGCATTTCACTAAACCTTGCGCAAAAATACAAAACTAAAAAGTGCATTTGACCTACAGCATGCGTGTAATGACTTATAGTGTATTGGTATGTTGTTCGAATTTGTTGCCTGTGAGTAAAAGTGTATTGGTATGGTATTGGCTATTGTTGTAAATGAATAAAAGTGTGTTGGTATGGTATTGGTATTTGTTGTATGTGAATAAATGTGTATTGGTAATGTATTGGCATTTGTTGAATTTGAATAGATGTGTATGGGTTGAATATTTGTATATTTTGTATGTGAATAAATGTGTGTAGATATGGTATTGTTGGCGTTTGTTTTATGTACATAAATTTGTATTGGTATGGTCTTGGTAATTGTGTAGTAATGTGTTTTGTGTTTGTTTGAACAGCGTTAATGCAATGAAGTAGTGTAAATATTGTTCGCAGTGACATGTGATTTGAAACTTGTTTAAGTAGTATTATTCTAAAAATAGTATAACATTTAAGAAGTAACTTAATAAGATAGAATAAGCAAATAACAAAGCATTGTAACAAATTTGATGCCATTAGGATTAGTCACATTTTATTGCCTAACTTACTTATGTCCAATTCAGACTCGATACGTATTAGTGATGCACCATCTTCTTTACGGAGAAATACCTTACCGTACGACGTCCAACAATATTTATAATTGTTTTGTGAGCTAAATTGTCTTGCCAAGAAGAACAGTCGTTTAGTCTTTGCGGTAAGGTTCTCAGAAATGAATACCGGGGCATTAGGTACATTAAATTTCAGATGTTCAGTACTTAATTTCTTCTCCTTATTATCTTTATTGAATTTTTTGACAGCATTTAACACTTTTTCTTTTAGCAGGACAGTAGTAAAGTCAACTATCAATGGTTTGTTCGTCGTCTTTGCGGTTACACGGAATATGTCCTTTAAGTCGTTTTCATGTATCGGCACATTGACGGTTTTACCAAGTTCTACGACTAGCTTAGACAGTCCGTGCTTACTTTCGTCTTGCGTTTTTGGTATATTACGGATTTCTATGCAAGTCGCGCGGTTTTGTCTTTCTTGTTGTTCTAATTTTTCCTCAAGTTGACGTATGTAAATTCTATCTTCAGTTCTATCTTCAGCCATTTTACTCATCTTTACCATAACTTCATCATACTTAGCCGCTGTGAAACTTACTGATTCCTGTAGTAGTTTATTTTGCTCTTTAATTTCATTCATTGTGACTTTTAATTCCCGGAACATATTCAACATTAAGGACTTAAAATCATTTAAGTCACTACTTTCTCCCAGGTCTTCCCTCTTCCTCTTAGTGTTTAAGTTACGCTGCGTCACATTATTAAGGGCATCCTCAATATCCGCAGATATGCTCAAGTTTGGATCTGAGAGGGCGCGGGAATTAACCACACCAACATTTAAGTTATTCAATACTAGCGAAGACGGCGGCGGCGGTGGCGCGCTACCGTGTGTTTGTGACTTGTCTTTGGTTTGTAACTTTGGCGGCGTTCTCTTTAGCGACATCACAGCCTGTGGCGACATAATGTAAGCGCACGGGGTATCAGGGCAGCAGAAAATACGTGTAACTTGTTAAGCGTGCGACGCAAAGGCGGCCGCGGCCGGTGCGGCGCAAGCGCATTGAAGCAAAAAACACTCCAAATCAAACCTTACGCCCGTGTGCGTATTGTGACACTTGGAACTAACCTCACTTTTAGCTAGTGATTTTTTCTTGTTGAATGTAGAATAAATCCCGTAGAATAATCTGTATCTATTATCTCCAGCACTTTTTATCAGTTTCTTTTCGTGAATGACAGTTATGATAAGATGTTAAACGACTTTTCACTATTACTTTTCACAATTTTTCTAAGAGTGACACATAGGTGATGTTTACGTTTGTGAGACCGGAAACGGAAATGACTGTTTGTGAATGTTTCAATGACTTTTTCTCTAGTGTAGGTTTGTTGCTAGCAAATCATATAGCTAAAGTACACTGGCAAGTGGCCACGGCATCGATTAACCGAACTGGAAGTGGTGATGTTTCTTATTGGTTACCTGTGACCGCTTATGAGATAGGTAAGATTATAGATAGTTTAAACCTAAATACCAGCGCTGGATTGGATGGGATTAATACGAAATGTATAAGGTGCATCAAGGATACAATTGTCAATGAGCTTACAAACTGTGTTAATTGCTGTCTCCGGTTAGGAGTGTTTCCAGATAGTCTGAAAGTGGCGAAGGTCACTCCAATATATAAAACGGGTACTAAATCAGATCCTGGTAATTATCCTGGTATTATATTAATTAACAAAACACGCGCAGCGCGGCGCAAGCCGCTGCTTGATTTCCGCCATGAGTGAAACCAAACTTGTGGCGAACGAACTCCTTGCGTTCTTGCAACAAAAGCTGGACGTCATGGATGAGGTGAGCGCTCTGCAGATATGCAAGTCCAGCTTCAGCGAGGACGACGTGGCTGACGCTAAGAGACTGCTGTATCAGTCACTCAACAAGAGCGACCAGATGGTGTCCCGTAGACGAGACGGGACTCCGAAGAGCTTGCAGGAGATCATCGACCTGCTGAAACAGACGGACCCCGATGACATGCCGACGTTCGTGGCGAGGGACCTCAACAAGTTGCCTCCCGTGACCTTCGACCATGTCGACGTTACGAGCCTTCTTAAGGATATTGTGATCCTGAAAGCGGGCTTGGCGGAGGTAATGCGAAAATTCCAGGCATCAGAAAATACCGTGTGTGAATTGCGTAAAGAAGTCAATGATTTACGCGAATCACTCGCGGTAAGTAGGTCATCGATCGCGGGCTCAAATGTCAACATTCGACGTGGGGCTTGCCTCGATACGAGCACACCAACATCGAGCTGCAAGTCTGCAGTTTCGACGTTGCTGTCTACGCCACGACCCGAACGGAGCCGAGCGCAGGCAGCGCCCCCCGCGCACCTCGCCGCTGCCGGTGTCACGCTGACGCCGCCGCCCGCGCCGCCTACTGCGGCGCCGCGCGTGCCTGTGGCGCCGGCGTGTGAGCCTGTCAGCTGTCGCAGGGATTATGCTACCGTAGTTGCAGCTACAGCCGTGGCTCCGCGAGCCGTTGTCCCGGACCATATTGAAGATGATTTCACTGTGGTCCGGCGCAAGAAGGCGCGTCGTGTGAGCCAGAACCGTCGCGGCACCGCACCGACAGGACCCAACTTTCTGCTGCGTGCTGCGACGCCGACCACGGCCATGTATCTGTCTCGCCTGCACTACACTACTACCGCGCAGGAGATTGCAGACTACATCCAAACGAAGACCAACTTCCTTTTGCGGGTGGAGCAGTTGCAGTCGCGCCACAACACCAGCTTCAAAGCATTTGTGGTGCGAGTCCCATCAGCAAAGTTGGATGCCTTCATGAAGGAGGACTTCTGGCCGAAGGGAGTGGTTTATAGACGTTTTCGTGGAAAAATACCTATAAGTGCCACCGATACGACACAGAAAATGTCCTAATATTAATTTACTAACATAGTAACTATAAGTTTTCATATTTACTAACAAAATTTTATTATTGTATGTATGTTAGTCTGTAAGGTATTTATCTATGGGCCTGCGTTGCCTGATAATAAACGAATAAATAAATAAAAATAAAATAAAAAAATAGGCCAATTTCAGTCCTGCCAGTTTTATCCAAAGTTTTTGAGCGTGTTTTACACAGTCGTTTATCAGACTATCTGGATAAGCAAAACTTCTTATTTGAGAAACAGTATGGCTTTAGACCTAAATCAAATACACTTGCGGCAACAATTGATTTGGTCACAAAGGTAAAAGTCGGCATAGATAAAAAACAATTAGCACTTGGGATCTTTATAGACCTGAAAAAAGCGTTTGATACGGTCAGTCATGAATTGCTTTTAAAAACATTAAAAAACATTGGTATTGTGGGATCTGCTTGGGATATTTTTGCCTCTTATTTATCAAATCGATACCAAGTCGTCAAAATTGGCTCTGATCATAGTGAACCTAAACGTGTTAGCTTCGGAGTGCCCCAGGGTTCTATCTTGGGACCACTGCTTTTTCTCGTTTATATTAACAGCATTAAAGATATAGGATTACAGGGTAATATAACCCTCTATGCGGATGACACAAGTCTCTTTTACTACGGCCATTCAATCGACGCGATTATTAGTGAGGCTCAAGAGGATTTAAATATATTAAACTCATGGTTTCAATCAAATCTTTTAACTATTAATGTACCTAAAACCCACTACATAATCTTCACAGCGAAAAATAAAAAAATTGATAATTATGCACCCCTAAAATTAAATAACGAACTAATTTCAAAAGTAGACCACGAAAAGTATCTTGGTCTATTGTTGGATCGATTTTTATCATTTAAACCTCACTTAAATAAAATTAAATCTAAACTCGTTTCTCTCACTGGGGCACTGCGAGGCATAGTAAAATGTCTTCCGAGTAAAGTCCGTTATACAATCTATAACTCGTTAGTGAAACCACACATTGATTATCTGATAGAAGTTTGGGGTACATCTGCAAAAACCAATTTAGAAGTGATACAGGTGGCACAGAATAAACTGATTAAGTTACTCTTTAATTATGACTTTCTGACTCCAACTGTTAAAGTATATAAGGAAACCAGAATAATGAACATTGCACAAACATATATTTATTTTACATGCATCTTTATTCGGAAAGTACTAAATAAAAAGATACATACGGAATTAAGCTTCTCTAAGGCCAAACAATTAACAAAGCTAAGACCAAGACTAGGAAAAGAATTACAATTACGCCCAGCACGCACTAATTATGGAAAAAAATGTATTTTAAATGAAGGCGTCGCAATTTATAACAAACTACCAAATGACATTAGAGATGCAAAGTCAACTACCACTTTTAAAAGGCTCCTAAAATCATATTTATTTAACAACCTATAGCTATAATTTCAGTCTGTAAATGAATACTTAGTGCCTATATAAAATATATATATATATATTATATTAACTAAATAATAAATTGGGCGTAATAATATATAAAACCAACTTAATTAAAAACATTTTAAATTATACAATGATAAAACAGGTATAATTTAAAACTTTTGGAAAACTTATGTAAACATTGCGGAATGATCCTATTATTGTATTTTTATATGAATAACTTAATAATAATATTAACGTTGAATATCACAAAGTACGCTCATGCCACTTCCAGTGTCGTTAGTTCAACGTATATTTGTTGTCGGGGCTACTCGCCGGGGTGAGGTACTGTACGGACCGCTCCTAGCGAACCGAACCAGAGTTTTAATAAAACTACCTACGTGTTTTGTTGTAACTACCTACGTGTTTTGTTGTTTTTTGTTGATCGCTTTGTTTTTGTGTCGTTCAATGTGTTTTAAAATAATTTTGTATCTCTCATGTAAGTGAATTGTAAATTCTTTATAAGAAATAAATATCTTAACCCATTCCGGACTCACTCAGCGGAGGACGACTAGCAAAGTGTAGTCGAGTAAATAGTCGCCCAGAGCAGAGTCCACCAGTGTTAGTCTGGTAACAATACGCACTCCTTTTGTTCTGAATCAATTCGCGGCGTGGAGGGGATTACTCCACTTCCCAAAACTTCTGAACAACGTCAGAAAGGGTAGCCCCTACAACGACAGCGGTATCCTCACTATTCGGGGGTGAGATTCTGGTCCCATAACCACATACCCGAAAACCGTCTCGACGGCAACCAGACCGCCCGGCTGAAAGACACGTTTATTGTTCAACAACAATCGCCCTAGTACGTCTGCTCCCAACAGAACGTCAAACGATCCCGGGGGTGTTGAACTTAGTGTCCGCTAACGCAAGCTTAGACGTTAATGCCAAAATAGTTGAGTCTAATTCTACGAACGGTTGCCTACCAACTACTGTGTCCAAAACAATCGCCGAGGTTGTTATACTCGGGTTGGACGATAAAACGGGGGTGAAAGTAAACGTTACCTACCCTAGCAGTCTAGGTACTTTCACATCACCAATACCCCGAACACCTTCCTGGTGAGGCCTAATTGGGAGGCCCAACTTGCCAACCAACCATGATGAAAGCACACATCTCTGAGCGCCGGAGTCTAAAAGGGCTCGGACTTGGAGAGGGTCGCTGATATTTGGCAAGGGGGTCCCACTCTGGCGAATAGCGTCGACGACGCTCTAAACGCGGACGCTCCAACACCGGGGACGCGGACCTAACACGGGGATTTTTGGTAGTGGCACCGTACCTATCAACCGGCTTTAATTGGTCCCGCGGTGGAGAGTTCCTAGGGCCCCCGCCCGTACGGGGTGCATGCCGTCCCTTGGAACGTCCATATTTCATGTAACCACCTCTAGGCTGAGTGTGGTATTTATTTTGGCCAGAGCCCCCGCCCGTACGGAGTGTCTCCGGAGCTCGTGAGCGCGCGCAATCGCTCTGACCCGCATCAATCCCATGGGTCGGCTCAATACCTTCGTTGCTCCAGTTCATACACAACGAGGGATGGTGATTGCCCATGAATGTGGTTGGGTACATTCTCGCTGTAGGTGCGGACCCAAACAAAAGTAACACCATCCCCTTTGACGAGCTATGGCCCTACGACCCGGGAGACGTTGCTCCAAGAATTTCCTACAACGGGCCGTCTGATGCTCTGGGTCGCTGCAATATTCACAATGCGCGGTCTCATGGACCGCGGAATATCGCTTAAACGGTCGAGGTTGTTCCTGTCATCCTGACCTAAAGGGTCTCCCACCCGAAGGTGTCTGGGGATCACGAACCCTTACCCAAGATGGGCTAACCACATCGGAGTTGTCCGCTAATCGGCACTCATCCTCCATGAACTTAAGGAGGTCCTTGAAGGGCGGCAAGTATGTGGAGCTATCCCCACCATATTGTTGCTCAAAGCGCACCTTCAAGTTGTCGGGCAACTTCGCAAGCACGATGTGTAGCAACAAAAATGAACACTCTTCAACCGGCAGTTTTAAACTGCGAAGAGCATTCACGGCGACAAGGAGCGGATTTAAAATCTCAACTCGCAAGCGCATTAAATTTGTAACCCGGGGGAGGGCCAATATCATCGCGACGTGTGCGTCAGCGAGCCTCCTCACATTTTGGTATCGCCGAGTCACGATATCCATGGCTACCTTTAGTTCTCATCCGTGGGCGCTAGGTGCTGGACCTGTTCGCGAGCCTCCCCGTCCAAAACGGTGAGAAGATAGGCGAGCTTTTGTCTCGCGGTCAAATCCTCCCTTGCATCGACGAGGCTATTAAATAAATTAGAAAAGCCCTCCCATTCGTCGAGTCTCTCAGAAAAACGACGGAGGTCTAGGGGTGGTAGCCGTGACCACAGAGCGGGCATAGACTTGCTCGCAGATTTGGTGTGGTCAGTTTCCATTTCCCTGCCCTCGTGTAGAGGGCGTGCGACCACAGCAATGCGATCTGATAATTCGTAGCATTGGTCAACATCATTTTCCACCGCCTTGAGAATGTCTTGATCACGGTCAACACATCTCTCTAGGAACAAAGCGTACTGTTCGTCTACTACCGCCATGCGAATTGGGAGATCCACAAATCTGTTCAGTAATGCTTGTCTTCTGTCAGGTTTGTCCACCAAGGCTGCAGCGGTCGAAAGCCAGCGCAATTCGGCTGTTATCTTGGCCTTGCACAACATTGCCGCCATTGTAACAATATTTACGTCTGGGTTTATTATTATTATTACCGTACTTAGTAATTATAACTCACAATTAATATCGGAGACTCAAAATTTATCAGTATAAGAAGCTACTATGAACAACCATACAAAGTTACTGTAACCCGCTAAAAGGACTTATTATTTCATCTAAAATAACTCGTCACCAATATTGCAAAATACAAAATCTTATAGATTAAAGTTACCGAGTAAACAAACAAATTATTTTTCCAAGCAATTATTCCAATATGAACCTTATTTACCAAGCGATGTCTTTATCCAATTAATAGACAATAGAATTCTTATCTTTGATCTCGCTCGCAATACAATGGAAGTCCCAGAAGTAAATTAGCAATAGTATGGTAGAATACCAAAGAAAACCACAGCTTATCTAGATGTACCTAAGGTTCAACGCCATAATACAATTAACAATTTTTATGAGCAAACATATGGTCAGCTCGTCCGAACAAACAGTTTTTTCTGTTTTAGAACCGTATCTCCGTATCGTTAATAAACAACAACAACAAACCTTAGGGTTCGAAACGTCAGGATAATATAAAAACTATGTAAATAGTAAATTAAACGCGAGTTAATCCGTAATAAAGTGTTTCATTTCAACAAACCTTATCTAAATGGATATACGATATAATATGCACCGTAATACAATTTCTTAATTGCTATGCGTAAACAAGTCGAACAAAAGACTTCTTATCTATCCGATCTCAGTCGGCGCTCGATAACGTACCGCCGCGGGCACAAAAAATAATATTCGACAGGTGCAAATTGCGCCGCGGTGGCGCCTGGCCGTCTGTACGCGAGACAGTCTCGCCCGGGAGCGCAGGCGCAGCGCACGCGCGCAGCTCTTCATTAACAATTATGAACCTATGCACTATTTACGTAATCTAAATCATCAACTAGACATTGGAATCCACTACACAGAATAAGCGTTAGGCAAATCACAAACGTGCTATCCGTGACCAATTAAGTCTTTTAATTGTAACGAATGATTCTACAATAAATTATAACGAATGACACTTAGTCTTCTCTGAATAAACAAAGCGTGTCTCAAAGCAGAAAACCTGGATTAACACATAGGATACTTTTTATTCCGATATTTCCACGGGAACGGGAACTACGCGGGTGAAACCGCGAGCGGCCGCTATTAGTTTCAATAAAATAGTGTGAAAGCGAAAGGAGGCGCAGGAGTTCCGCTGTGTCTGACCCAGAAGCAGCGGAACTCCTGCAGCCGTCGCGGGTGCTGACGCCTCGTGTGCTGCAGGGCGGCGCGGGCGGCGCGGGCGGCTGGCGCGCGCACGCCGCCATCCTGCTGGCCAACCCCACGCCGCACGCCGCCGCCGACCGCCGCACGCTGCTGCAGCTGGGTGAGTCGCCGCACGCATCTCATTACACTCTGCGTCAAAACTCACATCTGTTCCATTCAAATATCATTTATCAACTCTATTATTATTCATTGATATTTTGTATCATTGTTTTACCTTTCGCTTGGCAACGAACGTCTTAACACCGAGGAGGTCGCAAACTGAATACGTGAATTGATCGTAGGCGACACGCTGGGCGCGCGGGGGCTCATATACTCGGCGCAGTTCTGCTACATCTCGGGCGGCGTGCCGTGGGCGGCGCACCCGCTGGCGCCCATGCCTCCGCCCGCTACCGCGTCCGCGCCCGCCCCCGCCCCCGCTCCTGCCGTGCCGCGCCTCACGCTGCTGCTGGCAGACCCGCGCGCGCTCAGCTTCGAGCGGTTCGCCACTGACGAAGCCATATTCGCCACCGAGATATACGAGTACGCGCTGTCGTTGAACCAGGAGTACGTGATCAGGGAGCTGCAGGTACGCCCCGCCGCCGCAGAGGCCGCTCGTCGGTCGGTGCCCGCCGAGTCTAAAGCTCGTTATTCACGGTCAGTTAAACTGATTAGTTTAACTGTCGTACAACCAAAAACTGACTGTGAGTGTGAAATCTTAAGTTGAAATTTTTAACTGACGATAACCCACGGATATTTCCGGGCGAACCGTAATCCGCTAGTTCGTTTGCATCAGTCCAAACTGACCGTGAGTGCGCGTGCTTTCATCCGTTTGCCAGCCAGTGTTGCCAATTTAGCTACTTTATGGCTAGATCTAGCTATTTTTGGGAGCCAAGCAGCAACATTTTATGAAAATTGCATCTAAATTTATTAGCTACTTTTTCTAGCACCTTTCATGAGAAGTATAAAAGTTCATTCGAGAAATTGTCTTTTTGAAGTTGTGATAAAAACGCGGCACATTTTGGCAGATTTTTTGCCAGTATCGGACAGATTCGCCATTTTTGTGATGGTCACACTGCCCTTCGATCGAGAAATGAAGGCCGGTTTGAAGCCAATGAGTGGGGATCCTTTAACTGATCAGTCGTTCAACAGGGCCCTGATTCTGTATCGCAAACTATAGATTCCAGAACACAATAAACCTTACAGCGCACAAACGTCAAACGCATACGTTTTTGGGAAGAAAACGTAATTTTTTAAGAAATTAACGTGGTTTTGAAACAAGGCATCGTTACAGAATAAGGGCCCTGATCAGTTTAACTGAGCATAAGTGCCTTACCTAACCGTGTGCAGGTGTACAAGCTGGTGATGGCGGCGCGGCTGCTGGACTCGGGGCAGCTGGAGCGCGCGCTGCAGTACTGCGAGGCGGCGGCGGGGGCCGTGGCGCGCGCCCCCGCGCTGCACCACCCGCGGCTGCTGCGCGCGCTGCAAGCGCTCGCCGACAGGTACCCCACATATGCTCACAAGCCCGGACACCTTTGCTTTTATAAACTCAAATCTACTCTCATCCACAATCTATACTAATATACTTAAGGTACCGATAGACATGCTCGTTACTAGCACGAAAGCATGCCACTATTGAGCAATTGCTACTTAGTAGTATGTGTGTTAAAGTGTTGCTAGTAATTAACATACTTATTACGTATACGCTTGTAATAAGCATGCTAATAAGCATACTTATTTAGTAGCATGTCTATCAGTACCTTTACTCTAGCCAAACTCGATAAAGAATAAATGTAAACAAACCGGATTAAGGTCGTTTCGTTTTATTTCCTTGATTACTGAGTTTTACATAAAAATATTATATGTGAAACTAATTATTTTCACTACACATCTCACTTGAATCAGTCTCGCATCGTTCAGTAAAAAAACGTAATAGTACGAAGAACGTAAAATAATGTGAATACACTTGATAACCTTATTATTAAAAACTAAAAAGTCTTTACTAGAATACAGGTATTCAAAACAATTCAGCTATTTTATTATTTTATCTAGATCTGAAATCTTCAACATAAACTGTTACATTTACATTTCGTAAAACTAAAAATAATGTTCTAAATCTATAATGTCAATTAAATAAACATAAACTATTTTTAATGAACCATTATAATGCTTTTAGATTTGTTTGTTTTAAAATTTGTCGCATAATATTTAAATATGTTCCGAATTTTTTTCCCGTTGTCAAACTGGAAAAGATTTTGGCTAGAGCATGTTGTCCCACCGTATGTAAGCTGCCCCGCCCCTGTGCAGGCTGAAGTACCTGGACCCGGCGCTGCAGGACGCGGCGCTGGAGGCCGACGGCCACGGCTGGGCCGCGGACATACAGGCCGCCGCCGCCAGGACGCAGGTACGCACACGCTGCATGCACCGACACATTTCACAGGTTGCGAACCCGCCGCAGAACGATTTACCTTTAGTACTATCAAATCATACAAGTTATTTTTGACAAAAATGACAAATAAATTTCGACTTCCCATAGTAATGTCGTCAGCTGATTGGACCGTTTAGTATCGGAGGTTGAATGTTTTTTGGTCATTTTTGGCAAACACAAAAATGACAAATAAATTTCGACTTCCCATAGTAATGTCGTCAGCTGATTAAACCGTTTAGTATCGGTGGTTGAATTTTTTTTGGTCATTTTTGGCAAACACAAAAATGACAAATAAATTTCGACTTCCCATAGTAATGTCGTCAGCTGATTGGACCGTTTAGTATCGGAGGTTGAATTTTTTTTGGTCATTTTTGGCAAACACAAAAATGACAAATAAATTTCGACCTCCCATAGTAATGTCGTCAGCTGATTGGACCGTTTAGTATCGGAGGTCGAATTTTTTTTTGGTAATTTTTGGCAAAAACAACTTGCATGATTCGATAGTACTACTAAAGGTAAATCATTCTGCCGCGGGAAAACAACCATTAAAATGTCGCGGTGTACAGGTTACACTAGATAGGCCGTTCCGAACACGCACTATGTTCCACTCATCTGCGGAGTCGACTCGGCACCTTGCTTTAGTGTGGCTTTGACATACGCGCTTGCGGAGCGGCGAAAATAATTCTTTATTTCTTTTTAAAGTGTACACCTAGACGTTTACTACAATTCAGTTGTCAAGTAAGTGAAATTAATTGTTATTCTAGTCATTATTATGTAGTTATATGATATTATTAGAATAGAAAAGATATTTTTTCAATTATTGTTATTGACGATCTATATGGGACGCCATCTTGATACACACTACGTTGTCTTTGACCGATCTGGCGCTGGGACGCTGCGATGTCTGTCTTTTGATTAGACGACATAAATGTTTAAGCGCTACAGCGGCTGCAGCGAACTTTAGGACTCGCATTACAGAATTTGAACAAATGATTTCTATGAACGTTCTTGTCAATGCATGCATGTCACATCTGTATCCGTTCGCGAGTGTGCGTCATCTATTCTCCAAATAAAAAAAACACGTCATAATATTAATAGTAAACATTTAAACTGTCTGAGCCGGACGACACCAGTCTGACTTTAGAACGCCGACCGATTCAAAAATGCCCTAAAACCCTCGGACGCAACCCTGGAAGTGCATTTGCTTATGTTGTTTTTGTCCATGCGAATGGTACCTGTGTAATATCACTTGTGCCCGTGGCGTGTGTGGCGTGTGTGGCGTGTGTGGCGTGTGACGTGTGTGCGTGTGCAGGGGCAGCCGCCGCCGGGCACGCCGCCGCCGCAGCCGCCGCAGCCGCCGCAGCCGCCCGCGCACCACGCCTGGCCCGAACAGGTACGGTTTTATTGTTAGCAAGGCTTACACGAACTCATTCAACTTGGGAAAAGCAAAAGTTAGTTATTTACTAATAAAAATAACGTTAACAGTGCTGTTAAAGATTTTATTGAACTTTCATACCACTATTACGCTGTATCATTGCTTTCAAATAATGTTTAGAACATCTTTGGGGGCTGTAATAGGTCATTTTAAAGCGTTTTCTCAACTTCAATAGTTAAGTCGAATGAAAGCCTTGCAGAATACTATCATAATATGACATTGAGGGCTGTTATAGTAACTGAGATGCTATTTTGTTGAATAAACAGCTTTTATTCTACAATAATGCTGTAATAATCAAATGTCAAAAGATAGTGCTATGACAGCTACTTTCACGAAAAATTAGCAGTTCAGTTGCTCTCAAAGAGCTGTCGTAGGACTTATGGTTGAATGATGGCGATCGAATGAATATTTATACTATTATCAAGTAAATGCGATACGAATTCGTCGAGTGTACGTTTACTGGGCATGTTTATAGAGCCAAAAAGCGTTGAATGCTAAAAATGTAGGGAACTGCTTTTATTCGGCTTTTTGAAATAACAGAATCTTTCATACGAGTGTCTTCCGATCCATAGTCGTCAGAGTAATTGCTTATACGATCTCTTTGCTAATTGGGGCTTGCAATTTTCGATCTTTGTTAAAATATAAACAAAAATATGTGCTTGTTATGTTTTATCTAAAGTGTGATTATGAAAGTGTGTTGTGAATTTAAATTTTTGATTGTTTTATATCGGCATCTAAAACATTATTTATCTGAGTACCCACAACATGTTATATAAAATGTTAAATAAGAATAATTTTAACTTGCATGTATTTTGAAATGAAACACTTTTTTACGGATTAACTCGCGTTTAATTTACTATTTACATAGTTTTTTATATTATCCAGGGAGTGTCTCCCTGTGACCACGGACCCTGTAAAGGGTTCGAAACGATAGGATAGTATAAAAAACTTTGTAAATAGTAAATTAAACCCGAATTAATTCGTAAAAAAGTGTTTCATTTCAATGTGTAGTGCTCGCTTAAACCTCAGAAAACAATATTATCAAAAAATAGACAGATGAAGTTATAATGTATCCCAAATCAATTTTCCCAGGACCAAAACAAACATGATGACGTTTGACAGATACCAAAAACTACATAGGCTGATTAGTGATGTGAAACAATGAACCATGATAATTGTAACTATTAATCTTAAATTAACGATACCTAGGTAAATGATAAATGTTGGCGCTTAAGGCACCAACATGCGGCGGAGGGGAATGATAAAATAGGATTGCTGGGGCTTACTTGGTTCGGGCTGGAGCTGGTTGGAGCTGAAGGCAACTGGCGCTCTAGGCGCGGGGTCGCAGGCTTGTGGGCGGCAACACACAACACAGTTCACTGGTCGGTGGCGTTTTAGGGGTAGTTGAGCTGGTAAACAAAGCGCTCTCAATTCACATACACTTAACACATGGTTGTTCACGGGCTGAGTTCTTGCGCGCGCGCGCGTGGGTTCTCTATGAACGGTCGGAGCACACTGCCTTTGCGCCAGCGCCGGCGGCGCGGGCGAACACTTCGTCTAGTATAATTGTCACCTCGCTGTGATTGGCCGATCATTCGTTGCACATTCGTTGCACCAATATGCACTTTAATTGACCGGCGCAGCGACGGTTACCCGTTGCGCTGTGGCGCAAACATCTTCCCGGGCCCCAGAGGGTAGGAGGGGGGGGGGAAGCAATGGAAGTTAAAGGGGGACTACAGCCCCGATTCGTGCTGTGTTGAGTTAATGTCGAGTGGGTGTGTATATGATGAGCTGAGAGGAATGCACGTGTGTGACTGTATGAGTAAGATCGTGCACTGAGCACAGCAACATATAGGCACAAAACAACAACAAAAAAGGCTGTACACTGGGCATGCCATCATGTAGTCACTTGAATCATGAACTGAGCATAATGGCATATAGGCACAAAACAACAACAAAAAGGGCTGTACACTGGGCATGCCATCATGTAGTCACTTGAATCATGAACTGAGCATAATGGCATATAGGCACAAAACAACAACAAAAAGGGCTGTACACTGGGCATGCCATCATGTAGTCACTTGAATCGTGAACTGAGCATAATGGCATATAGGCACAAAACAACAAAAAGGCTGTACACTGGGCATGCCATCATGTAGTCACTTGAATCGTGAACTGAGCATAATGGCATATAGGCACAAAACAACAACAAAAAGGGCTGTGCACTGAGCACGATAGCATATAGGCACAGAAAAGCGCAATGCGCGCTGTGGCGCAAAGAGCAAAGGCGCAATAAAAGGCGACCGCAATAGAAGCAAATAAAAAGCAGACTGCATGTGTGTATGTGCTGCAGGCTGATGTGTGGGTGCACGTGTGTAGAAGTACTATGCTCTTGTGGTGAGCACGCACGAGATTGAGCCGATTGCCAAGGCAAAAATTAAAAGCAGAAAAAATATAAAATTAACACGAGCGAAAAAATAAAGCACGCTATTTGGCACGCGTGGTGAGCATGCACGAGATCTGAGCCGATTTAACACGACACGACCATAAAAATTTCATTACAAAATAAAACGGGAAAATAAATCTCTCGTCATAATACCACACGCAACGTAATAATTTGACTACAGACTCAAAGCAATATTAGGCAACAATTATCTACACAAGCGCGCTTAGTCAGGACAAAATTGGTCAATGTGTGCTAATGCATCAAACCAACACAAACAATGTGCAACTTAATTAGTAAGTAAAAATATAACACGAATCGAACACTGTTCTTGGAACACGTTCTTAATTTATTTTTGTAGGTAGGTTAATAATATTTCGCAATGCACTTTGCAACGTCTATCGTGCAGAAAGGGTCATGTAAGGTAATGAAATTAGGAATGTTACGCGATAAAATTTAAAAATCAGAAATTAAAATTAAGTTACGTGATAACTACGAAATATGAGTAAATATTATTTTAACGGGTCGAATGACCAACATGTAATGAAATAGTTAATGGGCTGAAATAGTTATCCTATATATGTATATATAATAGCGGACTGTATTAACAATGTGGGGCTACGGTAACATGTACTACCTACTCCTGCGACCCCTGATGCGACTGCTGTGCATGCGCGGACGCATGCAGCGTTCTGTCGGTGGGTCGCTTTGCCGGAGTGTCCCGCAGCTGGGGCGGAAGCCACCGCGCCGCCGATTCCGGCTGGTAATGCTGCGTGGCGTCGTCCGGTCGGTGAAGGGACGTGTGGTGGTCGGCGATGCCACACACTGCATGCCTTCACCGACTTACATTCGCCCGGGTAATGTGGTCCGAGACAGCGGGGACAGCGCTCGCGCGACACCACAAAATCCCACCGGCCCTGCGTCGGCTGGGCATTGTAGGTAGCGCACGCTATTAGTCTATGCCCCCTAGTCCTGCAGTAAGGGCAGTAAGGGGTGTTTGGGCTGGCGTGCATTGTGTGGGTGTTGTGTGCAGTTGTGTAGGCGTGTATGGGTGGCGGCACGAGTCGAGGCAAAAAAATGAAGTGTGTAAGGTAGGGTTTAAAAACTAGTGGACTGTATGTATCCGGCTCGTAGGATCATAAATGTTGGCGCTTAAGGCACCAACGTGCGGCGGAGGGGAATGATAAAATAGGATTGCTGGGGCTTACTTGGTTCGGGCTGGAGCTGGTTGGAGCTGAAGGCAACTGGCGCTCTAGGCGCGGGGTCGCAGGCTTGTGGGCGGCAACACACAACACAGTTCACTGGTCGGTGGCATTTTAGGGGTAGTTGAGCTGGTAAACAAAGCGCTCTCAATTCACATACACTTAACACATGGTTGTTCACGGGCTGAGTTCTTGCGCGCGCGCGCGTGGGTTCTCTATGAACGGTCGGAGCACACTGCCTTTGCGCCAGCGCCGGCGGCGCGGGCGAACACTTCGTCTAGTATAATTGTCACCTCGCTGTGATTGGCCGATCATTCGTTGCACATTCGTTGCACCAATATGCACTTTAATTGACCGGCGCAGCGACGGTTATCCGTTGCGCTGTGGCGCAAACAATAAAAACAGTAAAATGTTTCAAATTATTTATTTTCTTTATCAGAACCGGAACTTTCCGAGTCCTACGTCTACGTCTATTTACAAATCTTTCAATTTCATCACTGGCTGAATCTAATAATCCATCCAGTTCCATCATTTTCTTCCCCTTCTTTTGTAACGTGATTTATGCACTCGGGTTTACTCTGCTGCCCCGATTTTGCTTATTCCGTCATGGGCCGGATATCGGCCATTTTAAATGTTGTTTCTGCCGACATATGATTTTAACTGTGCCTAAATTAGTTCGATAGGGTTTAGTTCACAATGATATGAAGGAAGGCGCAAGATAGTGACATTCTTTGGTCTCTGCTAACTCGTCAACATATTTTTTTTGTAGTAATTGATAAATATATATTTTTAAATCTTTGACTGTAACATAGCCTGGCAGTGGACTGCTTTTAGCGGTCCTCGTTGCCTAGTCTCTGAC
Source organism: Scoparia ambigualis (assembly GCA_963921215.1). Classification (NCBI taxonomy): domain Eukaryota; kingdom Metazoa; phylum Arthropoda; class Insecta; order Lepidoptera; family Crambidae; genus Scoparia; species Scoparia ambigualis. Next base: position 44,558,086 of record OY992503.1, on the reverse strand, counting down.
CTAACTTTGGGGATAATAGTTGTGTATAAAATAATAGATAACAAATGATATTATGTAACATTCATTATTGTAATGCACCTTCTTTGTAGGAGCTTAACGAAACAATAGTTCACAATGATATGAAGGAAGGCGCAAGATAGTGACATTCTTTGGTCTCTGCTAACTCGTCAACATATTTTTTTTGTAGTAATTGATAAATATATATTTTTAAATCTTTGACTGTAACATAGCCTGGCAGTGGACTGCTTTTAGCGGTCCTCGTTGCCTAGTCTCTGACCTAACTTTGGGGATAATAGTTGTGTATAAAATAATAGATAACAAATGATATTATGTAACATTCATTATTGTAATGCACCTTCTTTGTAGGAGCTTAACGAAACAACGTTACGAATAGAAGATAGATAGAGATAGTTATTAGTAGATTTCACTGATTTGGTATTGCGCGCTTTGCACCCCAGTGCAACGGGACACTTAAAATCGTATTATTGAATGAAAAAAATCAATATTATTTAGTTTATTAAATCAATGAGCTGTATGATTTCAATAATGACTTGAATCTACTTTGTTTCGCACTAATTTCACAGAGTAGAAAAAAGTTCAAGTTGACAGCAGACTTGAGATTTCAAATGTATAATTTTATTTATTAATAATTGTGTTTTAATAACCGTAAAAACCGGAAAAGTACGAGTCGGACTCGCCCACCGAGGGTTCCGTTCAACATACACAAAAATTATTAGGTACCTACAATACTTGCCAAATTTCATAGTTCTAGGTCAACGGAAAATACCCTAAGTATAAATTTTGTTTCTCTTGAGAGTGTGGAAATATACGTTTTTAAACGGCCGTATCTTTTTCTTACGTTAACTTAGGAGTTTGATTTTATCATCTTCAAGAGACTGTAGCCCTGAGTATTTATATCTTTTTAATTTCAACTCGATACCTCCACACGTTCCCGAGATAAAGGGTTTTGACAGACAGACGGACGGACAACAAAGTGGTCTTTAAAGGTTCCGTTTGTTCCTTTTGAGGTACGGAACCCTAAAAATGATAAAAAATACTAAAATATGCTTATAAAAGTGAAGCAAAATTAGTGCCGCAATGCGTGGATGACTAACTATTGATTGGTTTGAACGGATTGCTGTGAATTATTAATTGTTCTGTGCGATTGTCGGTTTGTTATGGTCCAGGGAAAACTGATTTGGATTACATTGTAGTGTATTAATGTCATAGCATATACCTCCTGGTTTGCCCTCTGGGGCGCTGCGCACGACCACACGCCGGCAGGCAAACGTATCCAAAACTGACTAATTCCTCAAATCGATATTGATCCTTACATCTCTAGAGATAAAGTTCAAAATGTATTGAATAAATTTGACATTTTGTGGTAGGTGGAAATGCTGGCGTCTGTAGTCTGTACGTTTTGTCACGTGGAAACGCCAGTAGGGATTTTTATGTAATTAAAGCGTTAGATATATAATTATTTCTTTATTCAAGTAATGTTGGAAAAGATAATGCAAAATTAAAATGGGGTATCGTTATGCTAACAGCTGCTATTCCTGCTGCACGGAACGGCACTTTTGTTTAATAATGACGGACTGGTACAATGTATGTATGCATATGTAAACTATTAGGAAATAAATTTAGTGCAATTACAGCATTATATTCGGGCAGTTTAAGGTATCATCGTTATTATCATCTTTTCAATTTATATTGTATGAACTATACACCTTTCATGATATTCAAAAGTTCGATCTCCAATGTTTTAGACAATCTACTAAATAAATTGGTTTCATTGCACTATGCACTATTAATTATGCCGGAGCAGTAAGCTTGAAACAGCCCAAACACCCCCACCAGCCGGTGCATAAAGACGAGTAAACATAGTAACGTCGATATCCGTCACAGCAATACCAGCAGCCGGCGCCGAGCTACGAGCCGCCCGCGCCCGAGGAGCCGCCCGACTACTCGCACTACTACCAGCAGCAGCCGGGCGCGGACTACGCCCAGCACCAGGACTACGCGCAGCACCAGGACTACACCCAGCACCAGGACTACACCCAGCAGCCGCAAGAATACGCCCCGCCGAACCAGGACTACGGCCAGCAGCCGCACGAGTACGCACAGCCGCCTCAGGACTACGGCCAAGAGCACGGCCAGCCGCAGGAGGCCGAGCCCTACGGCTACGGGTACGAGGAGCGCCCCTACGCCGAGCCCTACTGGCAGGGCCAGAGCTACGGCTACGAGGTAAGCCGCTGAACCGTTTCTCTCGTACTTTACCACTTATCGATATACTTATTGCATCCTGTGAGGTGGAGGGCGACGCGACACAGATTACGGTTTCATTGCATCTGCTTACGATTTACCATGGTCGATTAGACTATCTTCATTTAGATCTTCGAAGAAGTATCGCTGTAGTTCATTAGATTAGATCCTTCTCCTGAACGTCTCGTTTCATCGGTACTGAGCTTTACGTTTCTCGAGTAGTCGTCATAAACAATAGATTTAGGGGACTTTCGTCCCGCCGGCGACCGAGTAAAAGCGATACGCAGGCGCGTGTTTAAGGAATGTTAGATCGTCGTCGCGCTCTCACCCCGGGCCCCGGGGCGTCGGTCCGCCCGCTGTGCTTAGTGCGGTAGAGTGGTGCGTGTCTAACGCTGTGTTTGTGTGCGGGCGGGCAGGCCGCGCCCGCCCCGCAGCTGCGCCGCCGCCTGACCCGCGCGCGCCCCACCCCGCCCGCCCCCGCCCCCGCCGCCCCGCCCGCCCCAGCCGCCGCACCGCCCGCCCCCGCTCGCGCCGCCCCCCGCCCGCCGCCGCGGTACGGCGCCGGCCGCTGCGGCACGCTGATCGCCAGCACGGTGGACCGCTGGGCGCGCGACGGCTCGGCGGACGGCGGGCGCGCCTACGGCCCGCTCGTGTTCAACGGCACCTACCCCATCGACGAGCCCACCGCCGCGCCGCCGCCGCCGCCGCCCGAGGCCGAGGCGGCGCGCCGACGCCGCCTGCGCGCCACCATCGAGCGCAGCCTCGACCGCTTCGAGGAGATCCTGTCGCGGCGCGGGGGCGGCGGCGCGCGCACCTGGCCCGTGGACGAGCCCGAGGCGGCGGGGGCGGGCGCGGGGGCGGGGGCGCGCCGGCACGTGGCCTTCGAGGTGGCGGGGGCGCGGACGTTCGCGATCGACGAGCCGCTGGCGTAGGGGCGGGGCCTCGGGGGGGCGGCGTGGCGGCGGGCGGGCGCGGCGCTGCTGCGGCGGCTGCTGCGGCTGCTGCGGCGCAGCGCCCGCCGCCGCCGCGCCGCCGACGCGTGCGAGGGAGACGGCCGCGCGCTGACTGACGATCCGCCGCCGCGCGAGTGTCGGTCCCCTAGTGATATGTGAATAAAATTTGTGTCGTATTATCGCTGTGATATCGAAAAGATCTGATCTGAGTATTGTTGTTTTGATTTATTTATTAGATTGCATCGAATCGTGTACGGTTCCGACTGAAAGTACTAGATTCCGTCGTTCGCCCGGTGCGAGTGAGTTTTGAAATATGTGTAAGCTAGGAGTAGTGCATCCGATGCTTTTAGACGAGCTCGTCCTCACGCTGAATTCTAAATATATTTATTAATGAAAATTGTTAATCGTTATTTTAGTGTAAGAAACCGACCGCGCCATGATATAATCATATTAATACTGTAATAAATTGTATGTGAGTTACCGTTTCTTACCAATAAATTTGATGTCTATAGAGAAAGAACATAGTTTTCTTTATAATTGATTATCCATGAAGCCAATTTATTACATAAAATATATTTAGGCTTTCCGAAAAACTGATTATAAAAAACTTAAACCCATTCGAAAATCGGCAATATAACTGGATCGGTTGGAAACACCGACACATCGCACACAGAGGAGCCGTGCCATCTTAAGTTAAAAAAATATGTGTTAATGTGATGACCCGGATTGTGAGAAGGGTGCAAGTTCGAATCTTGCTTGTAATTTTTTTTAACCTTTCCCATTTTGTAATGTGTTCTATTCAGTCAACTGGAAACGTAAAAGCGTTTTGCTTTAAAGAAGATTTGCATGGCTTTCTTACTACAAATTTTATGACAAAACCAACCGTCAAATAATAATATTCTAATTCAGATATTAACTTCGCATATCTTCGATCATATAAACAATCTCAGATCTCATACAAAATCAAACTCAAATAATGTCCCCGCGTAAATACATACATATCCATAGATCAACATCAGAAATGAAACGAGATATATAGGGTCTAACAATATCAATAAGCGAACGTTTGAGGGAATCATCTATACATCACACTGAGCATGCTCACCAAATTTGGTCCAAAACTACAGGCTCGTTACCAAGATAATCAACAAAACATTATCATAATTCACCAAAAAATACACCCTTTCCAAACCCTACTAAGCTGTACCACACGCACACAAAGATAGAGTCTGGCTAACGAAAGCTGAACCAGGGAAAACGCGGCAAATTCAAAAAAATCATCACTGGGTTACACAAGGTCACTCACACAGCTGCAATTTTCTCAGAAAAAATTCTATTTGACATACAACATGACACCTCAGACAGACACACATAGAGACAAAGTGTTGCCAACCATATAACTACGAGGTTTGGCTTTCGTTGGCCAGACTAGCCGAACATGCACACTAAACTCGAAGCACACTGAGCTATCTTTTTATTGACGCTTGCGTGCGTGTTAGTAAAGATACGGCATGTTTCATGATGTGCATTATTTTAATTGATTTAGTTTGTTAGAAAACATAACCTTGAAAAATCACTGAGCCCACTTTTTGTCATTGTATTCAGAATGATGACGTATTGATACCGCCCTTAAACGTTCGCTTATTGATTTTGTTAGACCCTGTATAGATAAACATTAATTGTAAAGTAAACCTTAAACTTAAGACACTAAAGTACAAATACTTAAAAATATAATTGGAGTTAAGTACATCACTTTGGAACTAGGCTCACTAGATTCAAGCTAGTTGGAACAAAGTTCTAAGTTTGAAATTATAAGAGCAAAACAAGGCATATTTCTGATTAATTATGGCTTTATCGTGGTGCCGTTTTTCAAGCAGCAATCGTGTATCTATAGCTTATATGATCGAAGTCGCATACAACTTTTTGCTTACTTAGTCTGTGCCAACTAAATGTGCATAAAAGGTCATTTACCCCACTTGTACCAAGACGAAAAACGAAACAACTTTAAACACACGCAAATTAATGTATTAATATTTAACGTTTTTTATGTTTATAAAAAAATATATTTTGAATTAATAGTAGATTTTATTATAAGGGAGCAAAATAATATTTTTACGGCGATGGCGCTTTTTTGAATCCAGAGCGAAGTGAGGGATTCTTTAGTAGAAACCTGAACGTAGCGAGGGATTCAAAGTACGTCGCCCGAGCCTAAAATATATTTTGCGCCCTAGTGATACACTCTACTTTTCATCACCCACTATGAAAGATATTATTTTGATGAGCCCATCGCCGCTCTATGCTGTTGAATGTATGTACAGTTTTTAGTCCGTTAGTCGCCTTTTACGACACCGAAGGGAAGGGAGGGATTGGTAGTATTATTTTGATGAGTCCATCGCCGCTCTATGATGTATTTTGCAGTCTTTAGTCCAAGGGAAGAGACGGGTTATTAGTATTATTTTAACAATAAGTTGCAACTACACATGACAGTACATGTCAGAAAACGATTATTTCTAGGGCGATAATACTACCAACCTCTTTCTTCCCTTGGGTGTCGTAAAAGGCGACTAACGGACTAAAGACAGCACATACATTAATTTTACTTTAAAAAACTTAGTTATTTCCTATTTCTATTACTACAAATATCATTACGACAATTGGAAATCGCATTTATTTCTTAAAGTGTTAACTTATGTAAACAATTCATTATGATTTATCATTCTTCTACTTTCATCACAAAAAACGATAAATTTATATTTTAGCCGTTTGTGACACCAGGGGTGAGACACTTGCCCGCCATTTTGTCTCGTACCAAGATATGTTTGTTTACACAGAATTCTATCGCTACGGCTTATATTTCGGTTCGAAGCGATCCTGTTTCGGCTTGCAGTGGTACAGAGGTAGCGATGACCTTTTATGCACGTTTATCTGGCACAGACATACAATAGGCAGCACATCAAGGTTCGAACCGAAATGTTTAGAGAATGTTTTTAATTTTTAATCGAATTTAATAGAAAAGAATATGCTGATGTGATGTCGATTGCGGCGCGCGCGCGTGTCGTTGCGTACGGTAGTGTCCTGTCCGCAGGCGGGGGCGGGAGCGGGCGCGGGCGCGGGCGCGGGCGCGGGCGAGGAGCCGCGGCCCATGATCACGATGCCGGGCGCCAGCGCCAGCGCCTACGGCTACGAGGACGACCGCCCGCCCAGCGCAGACGTGAGTGCGCGCTTACGCCCATCATTAACACACATTTTACTTTTATACAATATCGGTACATAAACTGTGAGGGGTCTTAGGGGCCGTCCATTAATCACGTGAGGCTCGAAAGGGGGGGAGGGGCTTCGGCAAAAATCACGAAATATCACAAAGGGGTGGGGGGTGTAGTAAGCTATCACATGTATTTATTTTTTCGTCAGACGCGCGATTTATAAACCGAAAACGGCGTGTCGTGACCTTGACATGCCGTTGAAAAAAAAATAACTTTCAACCTTTCTGTCTAGACATTTTTATCATAGTTTCATAATTTTCTAGAATAAAATTAGATTATACTTTGTACCTGTATTTAAAGATAATATTTTAAAAATTCTAAAATTATTTGTATTTACTAAAAATACACGTGATTGGGGGGGGGGGGGGGGGGGGGTAAGTCTTAACCCTTAGAGTGCGTAAGGTCGGATACGGCCATGTATCCATAGGGGTAAGTTTTGGAATCAAGGACCTACGGAATACAAACAAACTAATATTTCTCAACAAAATGTAGTTTATATTATTGAAATTTTGCATTCACAATGCTATATAAATATAGGATGAAATGTTTACTAGAAAAAAAGCAGTCTTCAGCGAGACTTCTGGGGTCTCGGTAGCTCAGCGGTTAGAGCAGTGGACCGGCAATCCAAAGGTCGTGGGTTCGAATCCCATTCGAGCTTCCTTAGACTGGTTGATTTTTTTCTAGTAAACATTTTATCCTAAAATGTAGTTTATTAAATTCGTTATTTATCTAGAATTCAAACAATATACAATATTGGATGTCCCGTACAAAAAAAGCCAGATATTACACGATTTCTAAGACCCGGCGTCCCGCAGCCTAAGGGTTAAACCTCACCACGTATCACCAAAGGGGAGGGGGGGTTAAAAAATGCCAAAACTACATCACGTGATTAATGGACGGCCCCTTATTTAAACTCCACACTTCGAACGAAGAAATTCACACACTTCAATAGCAGGATTTATAATTTGTAGAAAGCCTATCTATAGGTGGTGGTGGTGGTTTTTGTCTAAACTGAAACTTATTATCCCGATTTCATGATTGGTACCTTTCTGGGCCAAAATACTCTATACAGAATCAATAGGTTAGATTTTATCATTCTCAAGAAGTCTATGAAAACATTTGTGACCTGACCGAGTTTCATACTAATCTGTTGAGCCGTTTCGTCGTGTGTATTTTAAGAGTCGCTTGATTTGCCGACAGACGGACCGCGAGACGGACACGCCGAAGCCGGGCAAGAAGGGCGACGACAAGAAGGACGACGCCAAGAAGGACGCCAAGGGCGGCTGGCTCGGCGGCATCCTCACGCGCCTGTCGCTGCGCGCGCCCAACCAGATGATCCTGCCCGACGACAAGAACCCCAGCGTGAGTGCCTCCAGCCACTACCGCGTGCCCACCCTGCTCTAGGCCCCTGTGACACACGCCAGTAGTTCAACTTCAACCTAATCGAACCTGATCAATTTATGTAGTGGATAATGATCCTTATTCCCAAAGTGTCAGGTTCAAAATTTATTGACAAAATTTGTCATTTTGTGGCAGGATTACCTGCTTTCGTCTGGACATTAACGTAAATAATAACATAATTTTAAGGTCATGTGCTGAAGCGTTTTGGTTTCTGTTATCGATTTACTTGGTTGTTATCTTATTATGAAGTTTCACCCGAGTTCTTTAGATAATAACACGTGTTGTGAGACTACGTTTTTAATTCAACCAACCGTATAATCCTAAGTGCCTCATCCTTTATTACATATAATTTGGCGCAATGCGTTTACAGCGAAGCCATTAATGATCTATGCTTCAATACTGTGTATTCGGATGCTCAAATATGCTGACAAAACTAAGTTTAGTTTTTCTTCTGTTTACGGAGTGTTGTAGTGGCTCCATCTGCGCTCTCGTGTCCTATTGTCAAAAGGTACTATGTATATTTTCAAAAGTATAGGCAGGCAGATATGACCTAATTTACGTTCTAACTATCCACACTTAAGTTTTTCTATTACAATGTTTTTCATATAGGGGTGTCCCCTAAATACTTTAACACATACACACATATTTCCCGCAATATTTCATGAACAAATTCAGATAATTGTTTTGATAGTTTTTAGTAAATGTAACATCTTTACTGTTAAAGTATATCGCCTCCGTGGTTAAGTCACCGGTTTCAGACCGAGGTCCCGGGTTCGATTCCCAGCGGGGGGTACATCTTTGTGTGCTCGGTTTAGTTGGTGGTAGGGCTGTTAAGTCCGCCTAGCTAGCTACCACCATCTTATCTAAGTCTGTCGCCATAACAACGATGTTTATAGCATAGTTGTGTTCCGTGCAGTTTGAGATAAGATAGCCAGTTCTTCAGTGGTTGAGGATTCCGGGTGAAGCGCGCTTCTACCTTCGGCCTTATCGTCACTTACCATCAGGTGAAATTAAGGCCAAGCGCTTACCAGTTACCAGAAAAAAAAAGTTTCAACCAAATATACAGTATATTGTACCATGACAGCCAAAAATAAAATACGAAAAGTACTATGTCGGTACCAATGCTAATAAAAACGTATTTTAGGCATCATATTATAAATGCTCTCCACGAATACTGTAAAATAAACCACCTCACTTGGTTTTGTATATATACTTGTAGCGGTATTTGCCGCATTTGCCAATCAGTAAATCATACATAATAATTGGAGGAACTTATCGGCGATATTTGCTTACGCGTCGTGCCGCCACCGCGCGTGCCCGCACACGCGGGCGCATAGGGCGGGCGCATAGGGCGGGCGCATAGGGCGGGCGCATAGGGCGGGCGCATAGGGCGGGCGCATAGGGCGGGCGCATAGGGCGGGCGCATAGGGCGGGCGCATAGGGCGGGCGCATAGGGCGGGCGCATAGGGCGGGCGCATAAGGCGGGCGCATAGAGCGGGCGCATAGGGCGGGCGCAAGCCAATATTGGCTATTGGCCCCAAGGGGTTAGTCGGCGACGGCAATGGGGGCCGCGTAAAGCTGGAAACAAACTATCGGATACGACGGACGGACGCGGCATAAGATAAGAGTGTGCACAGCCTTCAAACATCCAGCGCGCCAGATTTCTGTCGGGCGTCCGAACGCCCAAGGTCACTTCCGCGACTTACGTCCGATAGTTTGCACAACTTAAGAGGCCTATTACATCTCGACTGTGATTTTTGCGTAAAATGGCCAATGATGGCGTTATGTGAATAGTCAATAGTCAATAGTCAAAATATATTTATTCAATAAACTCAATTAATAAGTACTTTGAAACGTCCAAATATTTTTTAACCTACCACCCATTCAGGACATCATTTTTTAACTGTGGCAAAGAACGGGCGCAAGAAACCACAGCGCACAGAAGCAACGACATTTACAAAATATATATATATATTATATGTCGTTACCAGGTCACAAAATACAAAATATGAATTTGAATGTAAATAGTTTAATTAAATATGGTGCTCTATATAAATTAATTATAGGCAATTAGAAATAGCTGTTGGAGTAGGTACTTGGAGCATTTCAGACCCAAGCTGTTTTGTCTTCTGTATAATCCGACACTTTATAATAAGCTTTTTTATAAAGCTTTTCTTTGATTTTGATTTTAAATTTATCAAGATCTAATTTCTGAATATCATTTGGTACTTTGTTGTATAATCGTACACACAGACCCTTAAGAGAATTATTTATTTTATGGAGCCTAGTATAAGGCACTGCTATTTGTTCTTACTTCTAGTATTTAATTTGTGAATATCACTGTTTTTTGAAAACATTTCAATATTTTTATGAACATACACAAGATTTTCATAAATATATTGTGATGCAACTGTCATTATACTTATATCCTTAAATCTCTCTCTGAGAGAGTCACCAGCCTGTAGGTTATATATTGCTCGAATAGCCCTCTTCTGCAGCACAAAGATAGTTTGAATGTCGGCAGCATTTCCCCACAGTAAAATGGCGTACGACATTACACTATGAAAGTAACTGAAATAAACTAATCTAGCTGTATCAACGTCAGTTAACTGACGGATCTTCATTACTGCATAAGCCTATTCTAAGTCTATTCGACAATTTAGCTATATGTGGGCCCCACTGAAGCTTGGCATCCAACGTGATGCCTAGAAACACAGTGGTGTCCACAGGATTCACATTCTTATCTTTAATTTGTACACTAGTTATTACCTGCTTAACATTAGGCAATACAAATCTTACACATTTGGTTTTTCCCTCGTTTAATAGCAAGTTATTAACACTAAACCAGTGAACAATCTTTGAGACCGCATTATTCACATCGTCATAATTTGGGTGTCGTCGTTTCACTTTGAATAAAAGTGAAGTATCATCAGCAAACAATACTATCTCATGACTGTCTTTTACAAAATAAGGTAAGTCATTAATATAAACCAAAAACAAGAATGGACCAAGTATTGAACCCTGCGGAACTCCCATTTTAACCACTGATCCCGGAGATCTTTTACCGTTAATGTCGACCTTTTGAATCCTGTTCCTCAAGTATGAGATCAGAAGGCTCAAAGAAGCATCCCTAATTCCATAGTGGTTAAGCTTCCTGACCAAAGTTTCATGTAAAACACAATCAAAAGCCTTGGATAAATCACAAAATACCCCTAGGGCATCCTGTGATTCCTCCCAGGTATCAAATATTTGGATTAAAAGCTCAACACCGGCGTCAGTTGTAGAGCGACCCCTAGTAAAACCATATTGTTTACAATAATATACAGAAATAGGTCTAAAGTTAGAGGGGTCAGAAGTGCTACCTGATTTAAATAATGGAATTATTTTACTATATTTCATGAGGTCAGGAAAAACACCACAGTCAATGCATTCATTAAATATGCAAGCTAAAACTGGAGCTATTGTCATAATTACAGATTTAGCGACGTCCACGGAATTACCCCACAGATCAGCAGTTTTCTTTTTATTGAGAGTGTTAAATGTTTTTATTATATCTATAACACAAATTTTTTGAAAACTGAAATTATTTTCACAATCTTTAACATTCTCCTTCAAAACAGATTCAGCTACAGTGGGGGAGGAAATCAAGGCTTTTGTAGTTGAAACTGGAATGTCAGTAAAAAACCTCTCAAATGCTGCAGCAACATCAGCATCAGAAGTCAAGGTTTTATTATCACAATTTAAATTGTACTCATTATTACGACTTTTGACCTTTCCTGTTTCGCTATTTATAATATTCCATGTCATTTTTATTTTGTCATTACTATTCTTAATCTTAGAACTCAGATAGTTTGCCTTGGCTAGTCGACATACTCTTTTGAATAACTTTGAATAATTTTTAACATATAATTTGAAGTCATCGCTGGTGTTATAGTTGCGTTCACCATAAAGTTCATAAAGGCGTTTCCTACTTCTGTGAATACCAATTGTAGCCCATTCATTAAAAGTTACAGTACCACTAACTGAGATCTTTTTTGGAATAAAAGTTTTATTAAATTCTGAACAATAAATGTTAAAAAAATTATTATAAAAGACATTAGGGTTGTCATTGTATTCTAAATAATTTAATTTTGTATCTAGATTGCTTTTAAAGCGTTCCAGCCGACCTGCAGTTTTTGGTACAACAGTGATATTCTTTTTCGTCACTTGTTTACGCTGGTGTGGAAAGCTGACCATTTGGCCACAATGATCAGAGTCCAGGTTATTAATAATTTGCTTAGCCAGTGGTTTTACATTTGTATATATGTTATCAATACAGGTGGCCGAAGTGGCAGTTATTCTTGTCGGCTCCAAAAATAAATTATTCAAGTTGTATGATAGAAATAGGTTTTTAATTTTAGTTGACATCGTGGAATTTTCTAACAAATTAATATTAAAATCCCCGCAAACAATTATTGTTTTACCTACATTACGGACTTTATGTAATGCCTCATCCATAACTTTTTCGAAATAATCATATGATGCTGAAGGAGGTCTGTACACACTTAATACAACAAACTGCTCCAACTCCACACAAGCTATTTCTATTGTTCGCTCAACTCATGCTCATGGATCTCAGAAACAAAAATACATTAACAATTATGACTTATTGAATAGTGTAGAATAGCTATTGAAATAGTGCGTAGCGGCCTCGCTTTTTGTAAATTTTGCTTAACTTTTTAATTAAACCCAAAATTGCAGAGAAAGATTTTCATAAAGTGCGCGAAGGCACTTTTTTGAGCTCATCGATTGATCTACTGTTCTAAACAAGTAAAATAAAAAAATTATAATGTTATCTCTTATATAGTCGAATAGTGCGTAGCGGCCTCGGAATTTTTAAATATCATTGATTTTATATAGGAATTTTTTTTTATTCTAAACCAAAAAACTTCGAAAATCGCTATAAGTTAACTGTGAATATTTCCTATCTACGATAATATTATTGAGCAAAATTTATACCAGAGTAATTGTTACTTCATGAGAAATAAAGATTTTGTAATGAATTTATTATCCTATTTCGGTAAAAACGATAAAAACAACTGCAAAATTACTACAAAATGCGATGCGCCGGCCGTCCGAATTCAACTTATGCTCACAGAATGGAGATTTGTAATATTATGCACAAATTTATTATCCTATTTCGATAAAAACGATAAATACAACTGCAAAATTACTACAAAATGCGAAAGTGGGCATTTTACGCAAAAATCACATTCGAGATGCAATAGGCCTCTTAATGTACAGTCATTGACTAGATTACCTATAAGTCGTGAGGCTGTCAGCTGCGTCCGTCAGCCGCGTCCGATAGTTTGTTTCCAGCTTAACCGGTGCACTGCCCCACACGGCACACCGAATAACTGCACATGTGCTCAGTATGACAGGTGGCGTCCGTTAGTCGCCTTTTACGATACCCAACAGAAGAGAGGGGCAGTATTGGATGGGTGGATACCTCCACTCGCTATGACTCAGGCGAATATATGGCAAATACGTGACACGCTGCACAAACTATATCTCTATTTTATATAAGCAACATTTGACACTTACCATCTTCGATAAACGATACCCTTATATAAAACGAGTTTATATAACGAAACGTTGAATAAAAATGTCTACCTCAGGCGGGAATCGAACCCGCGTCTTTTTTTTCAACGTTTCGATATCTTTGAGTTTATTTGAGCGTTTTTTAACGCAAATAATCAAATATTACGAATCTAAAAGCAGTCTTAACTGAATGTTTAAAATATTGTAAAGTATTTTCATTCAGTTCTCTAAGGGCTGTTTTTTCAATCCCTAGATAATACTTATCCATCTGATAAAGTATGACGCGACCAAAATAAAATGTCAAAAAAGAAAATACGTGATTTGACAATCCATTTGGTTGTGTAATACGTTAACAAACGAATAACTTTTATCTGACAATTGAAAAATCGGCCAGTATATAAATTCTAAGAGGTTTGATAAAACTGTTGCTATGAAAACATAAAGTCAAAAGCGTTGAAAAATGTCGTCGGTCTAACTAATACCTCGGTGGCGGAGTGGCCAACGCAGCCGCCCGGATTGCGGAGGACGCGGGTTCCATTCCCGCCTGAGGTAGACATTTTTTTTTAACGTTTCGTTATCTTTGAGTTTATTTGAGCGTTTTTTAACGCAAATAATCAAATATTACAAACATAAAGTTGATTCCAATTTTTTAAATACGCCTGAATGCAGAAGAGTAGTCCTTACACGATTAACGTATTTTACACAAAAACAGTTGTATTACCTCTTTATAATGATTTAAACAGTGATTGAAATCAAACTTGTGCATTTAGCTGCGCTAGGGCGGGAAGCCGGCGCAAGCGATGAATGTGCCGGTTATCAGTTAAGTAGTCAAGAGTAACCATGAGTTGATACGTTTGTATGGAAACATTCTTTGTTTTCTACGTCCAATGTTTGTAAGTCAAACATATTAAAATAAAACACACGCACAGTTTTCGATTGCAAACAAAATAAGAGATTTTGTGCAGTTATATAATCCTGTATAGGGTATAGTTTATCGCAGCTCACATAATGGAGAACAAATTCATGTAACGTTGTTTAATAACAGACTATAGTTTGTGGCCCTCGACTAACAGTACTCCCACTTCGGCCAGCTCCCTTTACTCGCACCGTCAATAATCGTTGTTGTTTTTACTCTCTTTATTTTGTAGAGTTTCTATGTATTAATAATAATAGATTATTATTTGTTAGTAGTTGAATTTCTAAAATCAGTATAATTTAGAACTTTATTGTATTATATGTATTTTATCCATATTATTATTTATTCAATGGTTTAACTATATTTTTGTCCCCTGTCCTTATTATTATATCAATTGCAGTCAGAAACATGTACTTTGGAATAATGTATTATGTACGTACCTATATGTTTTCTGTTTTGAGTTTAATAATAAAGTTCTCGTGTGGTATTAGTGTTTTATTCGTTAGTTCGCGTAATGTTAGCTTATACTCTGCCTGCCTGCCTGAGGGAGCGAACCTAGTTCGCTTGTGAGTTGTTACCTCGGCCGATATAATAGATATGTACTTACAAAATTAATCGTGTTAGGTCCCGTTAAAATAGTTTAAATGCAATGCTACGCGACTGTTGAAAGTTTCATAAACTTAAGCCGTTTTTAGGGTTCCGTAGCCAAATGGCAAAAAACGGAACCCTTATGGATTCGCCATGTCTGTCTGTCCGTCCGTATGTCACAGCCACTTTTTTCCGAAACTATAAGAACTATACTGTTGAAACTTGGTAAGTAGATGTAAACCGTTAGGAAAAAAAAATTTGGGAGTTCCCCACAGGTACTTAAACTTAGTTAGTGGTTAAATGTGTGTTCCCCCCCCCTGTAACTTCTAAAATAAGAGAATGATAAAACTAATAAAATATATGATGTACATTACCATGCAAAGTTCCACCGAAAATTGGTTTGAACGAGATCTAGTAAGTAGTTTTTTTTAATACGTCATAAATTAATTAATTTAAAAAAAAACCTATTATTAAAACATTGATCAAAGTTTTAAAGATAATGGTACGGAACCCTTCGTGCGCGAGTCCGACTCGCACTTGGCCGGTTTTTTGCTAATGCTATCACTAGTTCACTACTCAGTTAATAAATATTTAACATGACATTTATGCAGTACCAGTAACTTTAATATGAATTATTATTTATTTATATTTATTTTTATAATTTGTCAATGTTATTATCATTTGGGTATCTTATACGACGTCAATTGTTTTATGGCAGTAGAGGATCCGAGTATACAACGACCTTCACCGAGCGGTTAATGGATGAAAAGTATTTTATATCAAATTTAATGTGTTAAAAAATATATTGCGAGTGGGTTGGCTAAAAAATTTCAGTCCAGTATATGATAAATTAAATATATATATATTTTTTTAATATTATACTTGTTTCGATAATAGATAAATTACATAGGTACCAATCGAAAGTATGAAGCCTCTATAATATGCAAACGTTAGGTTGACTATTTTTTTCCTGTTCTAACATTGGGTAGGCAGGTGTAAACAGGCAAGTCAATATTAGTAATTTGCAACCGTCTAGTTAAATAAATAAAATTTATGTTTATATAAAAATAAACTCATTACAAACACACAGACATTAAACCAGTGCAATGTAAAAAAAAATATTTTTTAATATTAAATTAATTATTAATGGTACTGGACTGAAATTTTTCAGCCAACCCACTCGCGATATATTATTTAACATATTAAATTTGATATAAAATACTTTTCATCCATTAACCTTCTCGGTGAAGGTCGTTCTATACTCGGATCTTAGACTCATTACGTCCGATCCGAACCCGTGAAAATCCGGTCCGGAGTAGTCGTAGAACTATTTCTGTTCGGACAGAATAGTGTACTGGAATGGGTCAATTTTGTAATTGTAAAATCTATGGCTACGCTGTATCCGGACTGTCAGTGACGCGTCACTTTTGCTTTTGGTTTTGGTGCGTGTGCAAATGGCGACGACGGCTTGGCCGTACCTATTCTTTAAATTAACTTTACAAGTGGCATCGCAGCCAACTTGTTAAGTTAAATATATCTTGGTTAAAGACAACGGTTTGTTCGCGAGTGATGGAAAGGAGAACCGGCACTTTCCATAGAAATAATGCTTAACTTGGATACAATAGAATTTGATCATAAAGTAAAGCTAATATTATTTGCTACCTAAACCAAGTTTTGTCTTATTTTTATATATATAGGAGGATATTTTAATTATTAATATTTTTTAATATTTATTTATTTATTTATAAGGCACGGCTACAGAGAACAAACCAAAACATGCAAAGGCTAAAATACATTGACAAATCAAACTAAGTCTGAGCCCCGATGATAGCCAGGCACAGCATTTACCAAATAGAAAATACAATAATAAAGTGTCTAAGTTTAAAAAATAAAATAAAAATAGAAAACAATTAGTTCACTTAAGTCGTGCATATTATGCGCAAGTAAGTATACAATGTCAGACTGAACAAGTCTAGGTTCTGACACACATTATTGTACGATCTGCACATGCGATTAATTGGATCATTGTTAGTAACATTGTTATTAGTGGCTGGTTCATAGAAAAGCTCTTTGTTTCTAGTTCATCGAACTCTGAACGAAAAGCAGCTCGATAACTCGCTGGTGTCCCATTTAGCATTTATGATCTTATACAATGTTGAGTACTCTGCCATCCTGCGTCTATGAAGAAGAGCCTTCATCGAGAAGTCAGCAAGCCGGTCTTCGTATGTTGGCAGCTTTCGCCTTAGGCCACATTTAGAACTTAAATTACGGAAGAAGCGTTTTTGGACTGATTCGATTCTGTTAATGTGATAGAAACACTGAGTCTTCAAAAACAGACATGTTACTTTAAAAATGTCTATCGTGGCGGCATAAACCATAATTCTTTTGCTTTTAAAAAAGGAAAACGTCAACAATGCCGTCACGTCATGTCTGATTTGACAGCTAGCGGCTGACAGATACAGACAGATAGATATTGCCAGATAGATATTGAATTACAGATTAAAAAATTTAAAAAGTATACAAATTAAGCATAAAACGCCGGGTCTCCTTTGATGTGAGTCGACGGTGGCGTCACCGTCACGAGGCACATGGCGTGTATCCAATGGGCGATTTTCCGAGATCAAAAAAAAAGAGAAATTGTTTTGTAATGACTTCATAGATAGCGCTTAGCATAGATTAGTAAGGCGCTTAGTAAAAGGCGAGTCCATGGAGATAAAGTATATAGCTGCGTCTTATTTAATCCATTTCAAAATAGAAAATAGGTCCCTGATGTCCTGAATGAAAATCGGTAAGAACTATTTTTTTTGTTTTTGGTTGACAAGTAAATGTGTAGAATTTATTACAGCCTTAGTAACGGCTCGGCTTTCATAAAACGCCATCTATCGATTGTTTTTGAACTAATTTTTATTTTTTAATTTGGGCTGTCACAAAATCGCCCATTTGATTGTAAACTCAATATTATATACTATTAAGTGAACTAAAGCAGACTTTGAGTTGCATCGTATTATGGTGTTTGAATTGTAATGGTGTAGGGACCGACCGCGCTAACGGTCGTCATACCTGGTGAGATGATTCGGAATAGTCTAGGGCTAGGGCAATTCTACTCGCCACCAACGGCCAGGAGACGCTCCCTGACCGCAGTCACCACCAGCCGGAGGCTCGCCCTAAGGCCGATGATCGGCCTTCTTCGGGTTCTTGTCTAAAGTCTTTCATTTATTAATTTTAATTAGTAGTAAGACTTAATTAACAAAATTGGTACAGCGAGCTCAGCGATCTGGGCTCCTGTATCAAACAATTTCTATGGTAGTTTTCGCACTTGATCAGACTTCCTTGTATCAGTGATCGGACTAGTGCGTAAGCAATATATGGATCCGGTCCGATGGGTCTAGCCCATATTTTCACGGATTCGGATCGGATTCGGACGGACGTAGTGCGAAACCGCTCTTACAGTTGCAATAAAATAACTATCTAAAAACCTTTATTTTCAAAGTATAATAATACTACTATGTCATGAAAGTACCGGAGAAAGATCAATAATACACAAAATGTTAGTTATTCATCCAAATTTGTTTTATCGCCTTCAAAGTAGGCTTCTTCAGAAACGATACACTAACGCCGACGAATAGTCCAATCATCAAAACATTTTTTAAACGCTTTTTCTGGAATTGAGTTCAGTTCTCGCCGCGAATTCTTCTTTATGTCTTCTACCGAATGAAAACGGGTGCCACGAAGTGGTAATTTGAGTTTAGGAAAAAGAAAGAGGTCGGCTGGAGCCATATCTGGTGAATAAGGTGGTTGCTCGATGGTATTTGCTGAGTTTTTGGTAAAAAATTCGTTCACAATGATGGCCTTGTGCGAAGGCGCATTATCGTGGTGCAAAATCCAAGAATTTTTTTTCCACAATTTTGGCCTTTTTCGTCGAATTCGCTCTCTTAAACGCCGCATAACGCTCGAATAATATTCTTTACCGTTTGACCTTCCGGCAAGAATTCCGAGTGCACAACACCGCGATAGTCAAAGAAAACAGTCACCATGACTTTGACTTTTTATTTATTTATTTATTTGGACAACCAACAAGACATACACCTTACATGCTAACATTTCATTTTATATTATGTAACAAAGGTGCTGCCTTACTTAAAGGCTGCCACGGAAAGCATATTTTATAAAATGGTAGGGAGCGGAAGGCGTCCACTGGCAAGTAAACATAACCATTTGTCATAAATCTTAAGGATAACAATTATGCTATCCTTAATTAATTATATACTAAGGGTGAGATTTATAGAGCGTGCTTACGAGAAACTTTGACTTTACTTATGGCGAACTTGGCTCAGTGCATACTAAGTACGAGCTTTGATTTCGAATTGATAGTCATACAAAAGTTGAGACTAGGCTGAGCTTAGTGTTCCATTTCAAGCATAACCTTCTTAATTGTTCTTTAAACTTAAAAGAAAATAAAATTATTTAGAAAGTACTTTTAACTTGTACTAAATTTAATCATTAATTTGAATCATTAACAGTTATAAATTACAGTATTTTCATAAACTTAATTAAAATAAGTCAAAAACTTTTTGTCGGTGTTGGCTAACATATTTTTTGAAACGGAACGCACTGGCCCCTCTGACAGTGACATGACAACTGCAGTCTGTCAAGTCAAATAAATTGGCTTTTGGGCGTTGTTTTTTACGATCCGTACGATCCATAACGAATGTTTAGTCAATTGTCTCGTATAATTAAATCAATTTGCTATGAAATACAATAACTATCCTTAAATTAAAATCAATTAATTGAAGAGATACTGTTTTGACAGAAAGATGTCTTGTTTTGACAGAAGGATAACCCGTAAAATTTAAAAAGGCACGGAAACGCCGTAGAGCTGTTGACGTAGTGTGCTATTATTCACGTTCGGTTAATATCCTGAGTTTTTCGTAAGTCACCGATTTCGGTGACTTAACCTGTGCTAAGCCTGTGCTGAGCCAGCGTCGAAGCGTTGATTATAAATTCCAATTTTGTCTTAGCTCGCTAGATAAGTCTGAGTAAAGTGTATGTACGATCTATAGATCTCAGCCTAAGACTTAAAATATTAAGACTTAAGTAACTATTTAAAACTTAAAAAATACAACCACAGCCCATCAGGTGGCCAATGGCAAGACAATTATATTTATGGGTTAAGTATACTAGAAAACAACAGAGATGAATTTAAATTTGTATGAGGTCAAAGCTAGGAGCCAAAGCCACTATGAGGATCAGAATTATCAACAATTTTATAACAACGAGCCCAACTAGGAATCGAACCCGGTGACACAGAGTAATAGTCGTGACCGTGTCGCGTAGCGGATAAAGAATACTACTACCTCTCTCCCTTGGGTGTCGTGAAAGGCGACTAACGGACTAAAGACTGCACGTAAATCCAACCCCCCAGAGCGGCCATGGGCTCACCACCTGTCTCGCCGAACACACGTGCAGTCGCTATTTGGTGAAAAATAGATCATTCTCTGACCAACCCCACAGGGACAATATTCGTAACTATATGTATATGAATATATGTTTGTAAGTCAGAGTCGGCGACGCCCAACGTTCGGCGTACTACCGACTTGGCTTTGGAGATCAGCTATTTTTCTTTTAAATTTTGAAAGGTTTAATCGAAAGATGTCGGTATCTACATTTTTACTAACAGCGTTGTAATGTGCTTGTAGCCTGTTTAATGGAGAGTTAAGGCCCAGATTACTTTTAGATGACTTGGGTGAAAACAGAAAATATCTGGAAAGACGTGGGAGTTTGAGTGGAATTTTAAAGTTAAGTTTTCCTAGTGATTGGGGGCAATTCAGCGTTCCATTAGCTAACTTATGGAGGAATAGCAGATCCAAAAGTTTACGCCGGTTCTTAAGGGAGGACAATTTAAAATGACTTAAGCGATCTGTGTATGAATGTAATTTTTTAGTCAAATTGCATTTATATGACAAGTGGTATAAAAATTTCTTTTGTACGCGCTCAATTTTATTGGAGTGAACTTCGTAATACGGGTTCCACACTACACTACAGTATTCGAGGGTAGACCTCAATAAACTATGATACAGGCAAATTACAGTTGCTGCACTTTTAAAATTTTTACTGTTCCTCATGATGAATCCTAGGCATTTCATAGCTTTAGAAGCCATTTGATCGTAGTGGTTCTTGAAACTTAATTTTTTATCAAGTATTACCCCGAGATCTCGTATTGTATCGACTTCCTTAATCGGTTTGTTAGAAATGGTGTATGTACTAGATAAAGAACAGTGATTTCTAGTGAATCTAATAAAAAAACATTTATCGACATTCAATACCATTCTATTATCCGTACACCATTGTTCTAGCCGATTTAAGTCGTCTTGTACCTAGCTTACGTCGTGAATGCTTTCAATAGGTCGCATTAGTTTAAGGTCATCGGCGTTCAAGTATGCCTTACAATTTTTTAAACAATTTGTGATGTCATTGATAAAGAGGTTAAAAAATATTGGTCCCAGATGGGAGCCCTGTGGAACACCTGTCAAGTTTAGAAAAGGGTCAGACTCAAAACCACCCAATACCACTTTAGAAGATCTCCTTCTAAGGTATGAGGAACACCACTTCAGGAAGCTACCCGCAAAGCCATACTGAAGCAATTTGGTTAATAGCTTGGTGTGAGGCACCCGATCAAAAGCTTTCGAGAGATCTGTGTAAATCACATCAACAGGTATGCGAGCATCAATGGAATCCGTCATTCCGTCAATAAAATCCACTAGATTGGTGTTAGTGGAGCGGGCCCCAACAAAGCCGTGCTGGCAATCTGTAAGTAGGCTTTTGGTATGCCAGGTTATTATTGGGCACAACATGGATTCCAAAGTTTTGATCGTCTTTGGCGTAGTTTTTTCGGTTTCGGTTCAGTCGGAAGGCGCCACTCCGAAGCTTGTTGACTAGTTTGCATGTCAAATTTGAAAAACCACGTCTCGTCACCAGTAACAATGCGTTGCATGAATGTTGGGTCGGAATTGACTCGTTCTAGCATGTCCTCAGCGATTCTAATGCGATTGAGTTTTTAGAGAAAATTCAGGTCTTGGGACTAGCCGAGCGGCATGTTTCATATCCAAGTGATTATTTAAAATGGTACGGGTCGACTCGTGATCCACAGAAAGTTCAGCGGCTATCTCTCTCAAACTTGAATGAGGATTTTCAGTCACCATTTCCTTCACTTTTGCGATGTTAACTTCAGTTGAAGACGTTGATGGCCTACCAGAGCGAAGTAAATCTTCTATCACATCTCGACCGCTTTTGAACGCTTTGTGCCACTCCACACGCCACTCATAAGCACGTGTTTTTGATAGAGTCGACTCACCGTAAGCCTTCTGTAACATTTTCAGTGACTCCGAACACGAAATTCCATTGGCGACGCAACATTTAAGACAAACTGTTATGTTTTGTCTGTCGATGTTTTTATCCATTATGATATTCGCAATACACTAGATATAAACTAACTAAAAACAGCACTGTATTTAATCTAAATAACAGATGCAACTCAAACTCCTAGCTAAAATGGATAACAGTTGTGCCAATGTAACAACAAAAAAAACACTAAAAAAAATGAATTTGGAATTATAAACAAATCATCCGTTCCCGAAACTTTTTTGACAGAATGTATGACAAAAAAACCTTAGTTGTTATTGTGAAAAATAAGTACATACATATCGTAATAATTTAAAAGTTGGCGAGGTGGTCGTCCTCGCAGTCGCGGCGCCAAATTATATTTAGTTGCCAACAAATTAATGTGGTCCGTATGGCGGACTTGGCGAAGTTTCAAACGTTCAGAAACCGCCTGAGTTGGGAATCGAGCGGCGCGTCTCTGACCAACAGGGTTGCGCCGATTGGGTGTTAAGCGGCGTGCCCGTCAGAGCACGTTACCTAACAAGATGCATGTGTAGAATCTAGAATGTTGGCTATCATAAACAAATAAAAAAAAACTCACTGAAAATTATAATAAGTACTTACATTAAATTGTTTACCGGTTACTATTCTACAATTCGGGATTTTGAAATATACCGGTGCGTGTAGGTAAAACGATCTGTCGTATGTACTGTCTATATTTAAGACTATTTAAGTTTACTTTCCTACTCGAGTTGTAGCTTCGTGTGGCGCTCGGTGTTGCAGATCGTGTGGGACGCGGAGCACAAGCGCTGGCGCAACCTCGACGGCGACGACGACGCGCCGCACGCGCCCCCGCCGCCGCCGCCCGCCGCGCAGTACGTGCCCCCACACTCGCCGTATGCACCCGCCTCCGCCCCCGCCCCCGATTTGACAATACAATAAGCTTTAGTTTTTGCGCATCATTCGTTTATCCCATATAAAAAGAGCAAGCAGAACATTATTTTTTGAGTAACAACTTGTTTCATCGGTCGAACGCCTAAAATCGATACTTATATTTCAGCACCGGCACAGCCCCGCAGGCGCCCCCGCCGGCCGCCGCTGGCCTCCCGCCCCCCGCTGCGCCCACATCTAACATATTTAAGATGCAGAAGAGTAGACGTGAGTGAATAGTACACAACCACCACGGACTAGGACAAAAAGAAGGACCCCGCTTCGAAAAAGCAAGTGAAGCGCATTAAGTAAGCTAGTTCATCATGTAAAACTTTTCTAACAAGTTCCGTATGTGACGACGAACTCTTTCCTACGGGTTACGAAGTGGTTCGCAAGGACAGTGCCAACTAAAATTTTTTATGGCAGCAAACAAACTCTTAAGGTCGATTTTTTTATTGGTTCACCAAAGGAGACGATACACAAGTGTGATAGAAATAATGAATACATACATATTTAGTAACAATGAGTGCATGTCCTTCTTCAGGCGAACACAACAAGCAATAAATAATTTAACGCAAAAAAACTTTAAGGTCGTCAGCAAACATTTGGTACCCGGATGTCACAGTTGTACACAAATCATTAATAAATACGAGAAATAACAAAGGTCCCAGATGAGACCCTTGGGGTACTCCAGATGGTACAAACTGAGCTGCAGATTTAAAACCTCGCTTGTGACAAGTTGACACCGATTGCGAAGATAGGACTCGCATCATCTTAGTAGGGAACCGCATTTTCCAGCGTGACCCAACCTCTGCACAAGCAGACCGTGATCAACCACATCAAAGGCCTTGGAAAAGTTCGTGTAAATAGCTTGAGCCTCACATTTGGCTTCAAGAGCTGCAGAGACTTCACGGACATAACCCAAAAGGTTTGATGTGGTTTTGACCGTCCCGGCAAAACACCGTGTTGGTGGGCATCTAACATTGGCCTCAAGTGCCAAGACAATTTTTTCTGGACCAAACATTAAAATAACTTGTAATATTGGTGAGTTTCCTTTTTGTCGGAAAAACGCCACATAGAAGGGACTTATTAAAAATGTAATGAAAGGGTATTACAAGTTAAGATGAACACGTTTTTAAGAATAAGGGAGGAATAGAATCAGGGTACTATGAAGTATATTTAAGGTGATTTCAATTTAGATTCCAAATGTGGGTATATAATTCAGACTTATCTTGACCAGATTTGATCCTTTGCAGTCGACGAAAGACACTGATAACAACACTAGAGTTATCTTTCTTGCTGAGCTTGACTTTGCAAACACTTCTTAATGATTTTAAGGTGTGTAACTATTATGAAAGAAAAAAATAACGAAGGAGCGTAGTATACTAGGTGGCAGAGGGTTGCCAGTTGGTGTTCTTATGTCAACTGCGTTCTAACGTCTTATGTCAACCGTCCCCGTGACAGCACACACACCAGCATAAAGGTTGCTTCACTCTTTAGTGTCGCGGCGCGGAGTCCTTCTTTTTTTACTCGTCTTTGTTAACCACATAATGATATAACAATTGACAACATTGCATTCGTGCTGAGCGTTTGCCTTCCGTGCTCAGACATAAAGAAGTCGTACGTGGATGTGTTCAACCCGGGCGGAGCGCCGCCGGCCGCCGCCGCGCCGCCGCCGCCCGCCGCGCCGCCCGCGCCGCCGCCGCCCGCCGCGCTGCTCGTGCCCGCGCCGCATCAGGTACCCGCAAACGGCTGCTTTACTGCAAATCATCGCAAGCCTAATTTGTGTCCGGAGAGCAAGCGTTTACAGACGGACTCTGAAATTCCGAATCGAACTCTCAGGCTCCATCTAAAATTCGTTCGTAAACTTGACGCAACGAAAAATCTCGAAGAGCTGTCTCTTTGACTTTTTTTGACAGCCTGGCGTTCTACGCGCGAGTTTTAACTTTTGCGAACCCGCTCGAGCCTCGTGGGCTCGATACGAATTCGCGCGCGATGATTCGCCCCTCGCGGACGAGGTTTAAATATGATGCGACGTTGTGGTAGCTAATGTTGCGCTTCCCGTGCCGTGTGCAGGTGATCGAGTTCCCGCCCTCCCCGCCCCGCACCCCGCCCCCTGACCCGCACCCTTTCCAGGTATCCTGTAGCAGCTCCTTGATTATTAGAAACATGATTAAGAGGCCTATTACATCTCGTATGCGATTTTTGCGTAAAATGCCCATTTTCGCATTTTGTAGTAACTTTGCAGTTGTATTTAATAATATTGTGCATAATATTACAAATCTCCATTCTGTGAGCTTCGGACGGCCGGCGCATCGCATTTTCTAGTAATTTTGCAGTTGTATTTATCGTTATTATCGAAATAGGATAATAAATTCATTATAAAATCTTTATTCCTCATGAAGTAACAATTACTCTGGTATAAATTTTGCCCAATAATATGATCGTAGATAGGAGATATTCACAGTTAACTTATAGCGATTTTCGATGTTTTTTGGTTTAGAATATGATTTTTTTCCTATATAAAATCAATGATATCTACAAATTCCGAGGCCGCTACGCACTATTCGACTTTATAAGAGACACCATTATATTTTTTTTGTTTCACTTGTTTAGAACAGTAGTTCAATCGATGTGCTCAAAAAAGTGCCTTCGCGCACTTCATGAAAATCTTTCTCTGCAATTTTGGGTTTAATTATTAAAAGCGAGGCCGCTACGCACTATTCCAATAGTTATTTACACTATTCAATAAGTCATAATTGTTAATTTATTTTTGTTTCTAAGATCCATAACGCTAAAATTGGCCATTTTACGCAAAAATCACAGTCGAGATGTTTTAGGCCTCTTAAATAAAAACTGTAATTATTTGCGACAAGCCGTCGTTAGTTCATACATTTTGTTCTGTTTATTACGTGCTTCACTCAGGAGATGGACGATATGCCGAATGGTCACTGACAGGTAAACTATGTAAACAGGGTTAAAGGTTAAGTCGACCTATAATCCTATAAGGGGATGTAGTTTCCATCATTTCTGACTGATTTGACTATTAAACACCGTAACCCAAACTTAACCGTTCTCAAGTTATAGTACTTTTAAGATTTTTTATAAAAAAATCCGTTTTTTTTGTCTATTGTCCTCTTTTTTGTGTTTTGTTTTGTGTAGATGATGAGTTGCTTAATTATTCTGAACACTAAAATTGCAAGTAGTTGTACTAACTAAGTCGTAGTAGACGATGACTAGTATAAAAAAATAATTAAATTCGGAATAAAATGTATTTCTTTCTTCGATATTAAAAAAAAGGTCTAAAACAGTTGTGCTGCAGATAATCGTAAAAATATCTACAGTTCCTTAGCTTTCTATCAAGGTATAACAAACTAGGATATTATCAGGATTCTCGGAAAAAACTTTGATGAAAGACTCCCAGGTAGCAACCAAAATAACGGTATTACGTTAAGTTATTCCCTGCGCCTAGGACATTAATTGTCCTTTATGAAATTTGTACGGTGGTTTGGGGCTCGGTGTTTCATAGTCAAATCAGTCAGAAATGATGGAAAGTACATCCCCTTAAAGGATATAGGTCGAATTAACCTGTAACCCTGTGTAATGTTGTAATTATTGTTTATAAGCCGGGTCTGCTGCGACACTGTTTTGTGTTTTCTAACACCTAATACCAAACATTTAACAATATGGGCGTGGCCTAAATGTTTTATATAGTAAAAACAAGCAAAAATGTTATGTGGACGGAAACATTCCCGCGTTTGTCCGCGTGAGGGTTATTTTTTATTTCATCGTTGCCTAGAAACGTTGAGGTTGTCTTGTGTTATGTCAGTGTCATTGTGTTTATTCGAAGACATTAGCCATTGTCAAAATTGAAAGCACATGCATTTCATGGAAGGCCTGTCTATTTACAAAAATTGAATAACAACAAAGGAGCCGTTTTGTTATTTGTAAGGCAATGCATTTATTGTAAGTCGGACGACCAAAGGCTCGGGTCATTTTTAAATGTTTACGGTTATTGTTTTATGAGTGATCTTAATGGCGCGGTGCTGAACCCCATCTGCTACCCTGTCGGCTAAAAAATGTGAATATGGACATGGGCTTCATTTGACATTTGAAGCCCCATAATATCCCCATTTATGGACAAAATATGGGCTTCAAATGTCAAATGAAGCCCATGTCCATATCCATATTTTTTAGCCGATAGACCCCCTGGTGGGGTAGCGAGAAGACCCTTCGCGAACCTTCGGGTCCCTGCCCCCACTAGCCCGCACGGCATTATATAAAAGGAGAGCCGGCCGTGCGAGGAGTCAGTAGTTATGCATCCGAATAGAGTAACAGTCAGTTCCATTCGAGTCAACCGCTTAGTAAATTAGAAGAAATTGTATATTAAGTAAATAAAAATCTCCGCTGTAGGAAAATAATAGATCGTTTATTATTCATCGCCTACACACGTGTTTGATATAGATAGTCTACATCAACTCTGCTACCTTTTTACTTAAAACTAACGCCTAATTATAAGAAATATAAACTAACTTACGTACTAGTCTCCCTCTCGTCCGCCGCGCTGTTCGCGGAGGTCCCGGGGACTCGCCGGCCGCCGGCTGCAGTGGTGAGCGTAGCTCGCCTCCCCGGCGACTGCTCTGGCTGCTGTGTCGGTGGAAAGGCCCTAACTTCCCGTTGGCTACCCCAAGAGAGCTCTCAAACCCCAGATAAATACGTACCACTGCACTAATCACTTAGCACGGTTCACGCCACGTGTACGTGCCAATCAACAAGCCACTGATTTTAATCAGGCCGCCCTGGTTACAAACCAAACTTATGTTCTACACTGTTTCACAATTTATTTATATTACTAGGTTAACTATATGTGCCCTACATATCACCAAATTATCAATTAAATTACACGACCGCGCGACATAAAACTTAACCTAACCAAAGTTCCAACGTGAGTGTGTTAAAACTTAACCTAACCAAAGTTCCAACGTGAGTGTGTGTCACTTTGACATTGACAGCCGTCTGTCAAATATAAATTAAAACGACAAAAAAGGTTGCCAGCCGTAAGTGGCCATTTGTTCCGAACAGACCCCTGCCCCGATCGGAAGGCTCCGATCGTTAGCTCAATCCATCGGGCAAGGAGAGACAGCTGCTGTGGCTCATCGCGGAATCGAACCGCAGTCCCATACTCGCCAACAAACAACTTTACAATGCTGCCCTAGCTACAAGCAAGGAGAGCAAGTCATTCTCCTTCAACAACATACTAAATCTAATTAGCCAAATTAAAATAATGCTAAATTGTCTTATTCACCAAAGCTTATTTTCTAAAAATTTACAAATATCATTTAGATACACCCGTGCCCTTGCCATTTTGTGCCATTGTCGGAGCGAATAAGTGAAGGTAGACCCTTACGCGACACGAAACGATCCAACGCGACGACGAAGGCCTCCGTGGACAACGAAGAAACTCCCAAGAGAGGACGGTCTTAGTAGCCAGGCACAAAAAAAACACTAAATATTTACCTACAACCCGAGCGTTGCAAAAGTTGATCGGTTTTACCGAGAAAACCCGTTGCGTGCGATTCCCAAGAACGGACGAGACTGAGTGACTCGGTCCGAAGGCAGACCCCCTGTCTGCGGCTGCACGGGTGAAGACGTCCACTGTGACAAAATAAACACCGAAAGAGCACTACATAAATGTAGCTCTTCGGACAAACAATATTCAAAATTACAAATTAGGTTACCTAGTAACACATCCAACAGACGTCAACCGTGACGTACTGGCCTATTGAAAGGCTTCACAATCCTCATGGGCATGGGCTACCATGTAGACCATGGGAGGTTTCTCAATTTCCCAAACTTATGCATAGTTATGGAAATGGTACACAAACGCAATGACTCTAGACTATGCGGAGTCGAGTCGTCAAACTGTGTACATAATAGAAACAAACTAAAATAGTTGGCACTGCCAGCAGTGTAGAGCGACCCAGAGCTATCTGGGTGCCTAGTAGGACCCGTCCTAGTACACCCGAGCCCAAGAGTAGGTCAATTGGGCCAGGTGACAAAGTGTGGGTCTGCCCGATCTAGACCAATGTCTGTGCCGTTATCCCTGCGGGCGAATTTCATTACCGTTTCCGAAATTGACATTCTCACACAGATGCATGTACCGGGGAGAGGGTGACTTGTGTTAGCCCCGTCAAACTCCCGGTAAACATGCCACCAAACAATGTCGCACAAATTAAAATTTCAAATTTAAGATTTCTTTAAAATCTTTCAAACCGCGGCCGCCGTAGTATAAAGCAAAACCGTCCGTGGTTTTGCTCTCGCAAAGAGGCAGGCTAGCTATGGCCTGCTCAGGTCCCAAATCTGCAAAGAAGGCCCGTGTGATACCGCGGGTGGTACGATAACCGCTGCGGCATAGCTCGAGCGCGGCTGCACGCTGGCGCGCACAGAGCTAGTTGCAGGGAGGGGTCCCTCCTTCGTGACACCGTCGGGGCCCCCGCCCGTGGGATACCCAAATCGCACTCGGGCCGGCGGCATGGGAACCTGCAGGCGCGGGTTTGCGCGCCTGCGCATGGTGGTTCACCTTCCGGTGTGGGGGCGCGCCTCGCGCATGACTGGGCCTCCAGTCCGCTGGTAGGTGTGTGCTCCGCGCTGGAGCACCCCTGCCCGTGTAACGCTGCCACCGCTGTTGTGTGGTCGGTGAAGCCGCTCCCGACGTGTGAACACCCAATAATAATAAAAGCTGTGGTCCACCAAATGCACTGCGGCGTTGAGGCCTATAGCCAAAGCAAAGGCCGC
This sequence comes from Scoparia ambigualis, assembly GCA_963921215.1. Taxonomy (NCBI): domain Eukaryota; kingdom Metazoa; phylum Arthropoda; class Insecta; order Lepidoptera; family Crambidae; genus Scoparia; species Scoparia ambigualis. The sequence continues at coordinate 44,528,021 of OY992503.1, read as the reverse complement.
TGCGCCTTGCTATGCGCCGCCTCGTCATTACACGCAGCCCTCGTCGGTCCTGGCACCGCGTCGTAGTATGACCCGTTTGGCCACACTGTGTACAAGCCGGGTCCATGCCGGCCGCTGCAGTCAGCGCCGCCCGTCGCGACGTAGTGTGTCCTGGCTGCAGCTGTACAGTGGGATTCGCCTGGCGTCCCATTGAAGCCTGCGCCTCTGATGGCGGCAGGTCAAGCTGGGAAGGTCGCTACGACTCCCGCCTCATCGCCGAGGAACTTTAGAAGTTCCTCCAATCCCGGCAGAGTAGCCCCCCCTTTCTCTGCCGTTTCCCTCTCAAACCGGGAACGAACGTCCGTTGGCATCTTGTCCAACACAATGTGTACCAGTAGAAGCGAACACTCGGCTACTGGCAACCCTAAATTTCGCAACGCGGTACACGCAACTGCGACTGGCGTCAACAGCTGCGTCGTTAAGTCCGCCCGATTGGCTACCTTAGGTAGCGACAACAATTGGCGCGCGTGTACGTCTACCAATGACCCTTCTTCCACTTCGCTACCCAAACTTCCTAACTGATGGGTAGGAAGACTATCAGGTATCGCAGGCCCTCCCATTGGTGGCGGTATGGATGGCTGGACATCCCCTATCCGTCGCCTTTTAATGTCGCAGGCCGCCTGGACGACATTATCATTTATTTCCATGATCTGGTCAAACTCTTCCTCGTATGCCGACCATACCTCTTTGTGGGATGTTGGAGCAGTCTCCGACAAAACCACCATGGCGGTCTCAACCGAAGACACCCGCTGCCTTAACTGCCTGGCTCGCTCGAGGATGTCATCATCGCAGCCCCTCCGAGACAGCAGATCCTGCGTATGCACGAACCAGCGCAGCTGCGTTGCAAAGACTGCCTCCGCCATCGCGTTGTCAACAAAAAACAAATAACGAGGAATTAGATTCTATGTCCAACAATAGCACAAAGACAGGGCAATGTTCCCTACTAATGTAGCCTTTTAATTACAATGTAGCCACAACCAAAATTAATAAGTACATAAAAAACTTAAACGGGTTTGCAACAAGATGCGCACTAACAAATAATGTGCAATTATTATTATTACATAGTCTCTATGCATAAATCAACCAATTTAAACCAATGTAATAAACAAATTAAATTTTAAAATTGGTTTTCAAAAATGAAGGCACAAACAAAACAAAATGTGCTATTATTATTGTATAAACCGTTATACACTCGGCGTCAAAAAAATCGCACCTCTTAGAAAATCACTTTCAAATGTCATTTACTCTTGATATGCACATGCAGTCGCATTAATTATGATTTTATTTACAAGGTTACTTAATTAACTTAATAAAAAACATTACTTTTCATTATCAAATAAAACCTAATGCAACAAATAAAGTGTCACAAAAATTCGATGCAAATTTTGCTACCCGTGAGAGTTGCTAGTTGCGCTTCCTTTGTGGGTATAAAACGGTCAACACGGGTTCAATGTGGGTCATTCGCTATTCAACCGTTGAAGAGGACACACGCACAGATTTTGATGGATACCACAGCTGATAAAGCCGCTCAAGTGGTTGCACTACTGCAATCAGGGGTGCGGCAGTGTGATGTCGCCCGGCAACTGAACCTGAGCCGTTATTCCGTTCGAAGAGTGTACCACCGCTTCATAGAGACCGGTGGCTATATCCGCAGACACGGTTCGGGTAGACGTCGCTGCACTTCGGAAAGAGACGACCGGTTCGTTGTGTCGAACTCTTTGAGAAATCGTTTCTCAAACGCTGTTGAGTTGCAACAGCAGCTCCAGGCAGTTCGCAGACGCACCGTAAGCGTATCTACGGTTAGAAGAAGATTGAAGGAGAAGAAGATAGCGGCCCACAGAGCTGCTACGGGTCCAAAATTGACTGCAGCGCATCGGCGAGCCCGCTTGCAGTTTGCTCGTGACCACGTCGATTGGACCCTTGAGCAGTGGAGAGCTGTTCTCTTCTCAGACGAGACGCGAGTGTGTCTTTTCTGCAACGACCGACGGAGAAGAGTATACCGGAGGCAGGGTGAACGTTTCGCCCAAGCCTGCATCCAGGAGACGGTGGAATATGGTGGCGGATCCTGCATGTTCTGGGGCGGTATGTCTGCTGCCGGCAAAACCGACCTTGTCTGCGTCTCCCGGACTGGAGGTGCTCGCGGACAAGGGTCGCTGACTGCTCGCCGCTATGTCACTGAGGTCCTGGAAGTGCATGTGGTCCCCTTTGCCGAATCTTTTGGCGAGGGGTTCACATTAATGCACGACAACGCTCGCGCTCACACTGCAGGCATCGTGAGCGACTTCTTGCAGAGGTCCCAAATCTCTGTGATGCAGTGGCCAGCGCGAAGTCCGGATCTGAATCCTATAGAGCACCTCTGGGACCATCTTAAACGTAAGGTTCGATCTCGGGATCCAGCTCCTTCGACTCTACAGGAGCTCCAAGACGCGGTGATTGAAGAATGGGGGCTTATCCCTCAAGAAGAGCTCCTGAAGTTGGTGAGGTCCATGAGGGACCGTATGGAAGCCGTGATCAGGGCAAGGGGGGGTAACACTAGATTTTAAGTTAATTTTAAGACACTTTTTGTACATTTTTCTTTGTAAATTATCTGTTGTTAATTAGGACTTAATTAAGGATTTTTATTATTTTATTAATTTTAATGTTGTTTGTATAATTATAATTAAACAGAAAGTTAAATTTAATTGTTTTTTGATACTCCTTTTTGTTACCTTTCTAATGATACCCAACACTATCCTCTACATAAGGTTTAAGAATTTTTAAAGATGATTTTTAAAAGGTGCGATTTTTTTGACGCCGAGTGTATAATAATCCAACCAAATTTCAATCAATGTAATACATCTAAAATGGGTTTTCAAACGAATGTGCCAACAAAACAAGATGTGCTCAACCAATTTCACATATGCCGCTGTGTAAAACAAACCAATCTTTTCGGTTCCAAGGAACCAGAGTAAACAAAATGAATGTTTAACTAAAATTACACAATGATGAACCAGTAACTCAAGCTTGAACTGATTTCCAAAGAAAATAAAATAAAATAAAAATGTTCCTTAATACTACATACGCCACTATGTAAACATTCATCCTCAATCATTTACCAAACAAATGTTACAAATGAATGGAACTCAAATTAGTTTCCCCGAAGAGAACTACAATAAACAAAATGTTATTTAATTATAATGTAACATAACTGCAATATTGATATCGTGTCTACAGCTTTGCAATCGCTAGACAACCAAACTACAAATATTGTGAATCAAATGCCTACAATATTTAAATATGTTTTCAAAATGAAAACAACAAACCAAATCAAAAGTACCACAATTTTCAATGCTTTAAATTCCAAATTAAGTTTTTAAGCAATCAAGGAACAAACAAATGTTTAATTATTTGCAAACCGCTAGAATCTTAAAATTCTGTTTGCAAACAAATGCAACAATTAACATCAAAATATTTATTTGTTGTACCAAGACTAATTCAAAATTAGGTTTTCAACAATTGACTATACATATCCTAACTCAAATAAATACATTCTAAATGTGTAACCAAAAAACAAATGCTTACATTGCACTATTAAGCAAGTAATTATAGCAAGTTAGGTATCAGTTGCACTTTCCGCAGTGAACTAATCTTACATACTCAACGCATTCTAAATGCGAGACAAAAACTAAATTAATGGTGAACTTGCTATGATCACCATGAACCATACAACAAAACCTACCTATTAACATTGCATTCTGAATGCAATTTAATATGCGGTAGCAAACAATCTTAAAACTAAAACTAATAACTAATTACTTGAGGTCCGTAGACAAAACCTACGCTTTGTTTACCAAAAAATTGTATGATATAGATAGTCTACATCAACTCTGCTACCTTTTTACTCAAAACTAACGCCTAGTTATAAGAAATATAAACTAACTTACGTACTAGTCTTCCTCTCGTCCGCCGCGCTGTTCGCGGAGGTCCCGGGGACTCGCCGGCCGCCGGCTGCAGTGGTGAGCGTAGCTCGCCTCCACGGCGACTGCTCTGGCTGCTGTGGTGGTGGAAAGGCCCTAACTTCCCGTTGGCTACCCCAAGAGAGCTCTCAAACCCCAGAGAAATACGTACCACTGCACCAATCACTTAGCACGGTTCACGCCACGTGTACGTGTCAATCAACAAGCCACTGATTTTAATCAGGCCGCCCTGGTTACAAACCAAACTTATGTTCTACACTGTTTCACAATTTATTTACATATATTACTAGGTTAACTATATGTGCCCTACATATCACCAAATTATCAATTAAATTACACGACCGCGCGACAAGAAACTTAACCTAACCAAAGTTCCAACGTGAGTGTGTGTCACTTTGACATTGACAGCCGTCTGTCAAATATAAATTAAAACGACAAAAAAGGTTGCCAGCCGTAAGTGGCCATTTGTTCCGAACAACACGTATTAAGTTGTTAAGTAGGTAACTAAATTTTAATTTAATTTTAAGTGATTAATAGCATGTAAACACAAAATATTGTAGCAAATTGCAAGATAAAAATTTAGCCAAGACCTAAACAGGTAAATTAGAATTTGTCAATTTTTTCGGTTAAGTTGGTGGGCGGGGCTGGTCACTTAACACGTTGGACAGGCACAATATTATTTAAATGCATAAGTGTAGTGACGCTCTGGCACAGATTACATAATAGTACAAGTACAGAAGATTCACTCCGCAAAGTCATTTAAATAAATAGCGATTTTTGCTATGACACAATAAAGTTCAATTCAGATCGCACACTGCTCCCTTACCTACAGTTAAATTCACCTAGAAGTTGCCTATCTTTCTATCGCATAGCTCTTATCTCTTCTAACGACTTTAGGGTTGTCTTCTATTAAATATTAATCTGAATACTAAATTTGTCAAAAGTTATGGTGTTTATAATGTGTACTTCAATGTGAACAAATTACTTTTCAAATAAAGCTAGGCTAGGCATGTAAGTACAGTCAACGCCACAGCAGATACATGTTGACTTTGAAGCCATCTTTATGCCGCTGGCGGCCGTACCGTTGCCGTTAAAAGAGCTGTTTTCGTAGGTAGTTCAACTGTTTCACTTACCGAGCTGTCGTGCGTAGTTAGGTTAGTATGTACACACGGCGTCAGATCAACCTACTCTAAACTGTCAATTTTTTCCAATGAATATTGATCCTTAGAACCAAACGATAAAGTTCAAAATTGATTGTAGAAATTTGATAGTTTTGAGTAGGTTGATCTAACGCCGTGTGTACTCGTAGTCTCGTAGATTAGAAAATTATTTAATTTCTTAGTGTTCCTTCGTAAGTAGGTAAGTAAGTACCAAAGAGAAGTAACAAAGAGAGGGATGTCGCTACTGTGCGCGTGTTAACATTGGCTCCGTGTATTTTGATTCCATAAAATAGTTTCTCGAACTAGATAAACAAGACAGTGATTTCATATGGTTTATTGCATTAAGATTTACCATTAAAATAAAAAAGTCTATCAAAACCGAAGTGTAAAAGCAGTGAATGTAAAATAACCGCTAAGTGAAATATAACAAACAAACCACATTTATTGGACTAAATCCCGGTTACACCACTTTTCCTGCAAACAACGAAGCCGAGCTACAAGAAAATCACAAAACGATAAGATTTCTGTACATTTCATTGTTTTTCTAACCTCAAATTCAGAAAATACGGCAAAACAAAAGTGAATCTCATCATAAAAATACATGTGTCGCCATCTACGAGAATAACTTGGAACTAAATTACAAAATAGAAATACGAGTAATAATAAGAAGCATACCAAAAAGCACCAAATAATAAATTGACATTTATGATCCACACTGTTAGAGGGCAGTAAACGCCAAATACCAATACCTAATTAATTTGCAAATATGCCAACAAATAAATGCGCTGGTTGCAAACAACAACTTCACAAAACTGAATATCTCACTTGCAAATATTGCAAAAACAAGTATGATCTACTCAGTGCAAGCGTTAGCCCCCAGCATTTTTATGACACAATGACGGCAAAAACAAAGAGCGTATGGAAGTGTCAAGCTTGTTACTGTAATCAACCAAAAAAGGATAACACAAACACACCAATACGCCCTTGTGAAAAGAATGCCTTTCTTTTGGATATCTCACAGCTGGATACAAACAATGTCACAATCAGGAAAACCCCAAGTATTCAGCATAATGACTCAACAAACTCAGAGGATATCAATTTGCTAGGTGATACTGTAATTGTTACTCAAACAGATCCTAGTTTTCATACAAGCACAAGCGAAATCACACTACAAACACTAAGTGAATTAATACACCAAAAATTAAAAGAAAATAATGCGTCACTGATAAATGAACTGCAAAGTACAATACCATCAGAAATAAATAAAGCTATACTGTCATTAAAAAAAGATATTATGTTAGAAACAGAAAATCTACATTGCGAAAATCAAGTAAGAAAAAAAGAAATAAATCAGATAAACTTACAAATAGGTAATCTGATTAAAGAAAATGAAAAGCTAAAAGAAGAAATACAATTATTGAGCAAGAAAATAGAAAACAAAAGTGAAAAAACAACAGAAACAAATAATAAAAAAATCGTTCTTTATAGACTTCCGGAACAAAACGAAGAATCAGATATTAACTTATGCAACAGGATTGAACACATATTTCGAGACATTATGAATGTTGATCTCACAGGATACATAGAGGATACTTATAGATTGGGCAAATACAACAACTCGACTAGACCCTTGGTGATAGAACTAATAAGTAAGAAGATGACAAAATACCTAATAGATCATAAACATTTATTTCAAGAAACTGGACTAGCTATTTCCAAGTACTATAATGAAAAAGAACGGAAGCAGAATAAATTATTGAGAGAAGAACTGTTTAGAGCGCGCCAGAAGGGATTACATGCAGTAATAAGAGACAATAACTTGTATATAGAATGGAAAAAATATATTTTAATAATTGGCCAAGAAGAAACATTACATAATAATACAATAATAAATAAGAATAAGCAAAGAGAAAGCATGGAATTAAATAATAAAAATATAAATATTGACAAATCTTGTTTTTTTTAAAAACCAATGATTTACAGTTCAAAATACTTTTCCAGAACATACAAAGTATATATAATAAATTACACATCCTAGAAGACTTGATACAGCATCATCTAGATTATCAATTGCTATGCTTTACTGAAACATGGTTATCGCCTGAAAAATTGGAGCTGATCCATCTGACTGACTATAAGGTAGCAGCGTCTTACTGCAGGAAGACACTCACAGGAGGAGGTGTCTGTATCCTGGTGAAAAATAATATAGAATATATAGAAATAAAAGAAGTGTCTAATATGTCAATTGAGTATGTTATAGAAGTCTGTGCGGTTGAACTTGTTAAAGAAAATATAATTTTGTTAACTTTATATTATAATGGAAAGAAGGAAGACTTATTCTATGAAAAATTAAAAATTATTCTAGAGTATATAAATAACAAATTTTCTAAATATAAAGTTATCATTGGAGGGGATTTTAATACTGACATGCTTCAAAAAAATATTAAAAATAATACTAGTAAAAGAAATAAGAAAAATAAACTCTCTAATTTAATGCTACAATACAAATTCCAACAACAAATAAATTGTCCTACACGTATCACTAAAACAACTTCGACATGTTTAGATTTAATTTTCTTAAATTTCAACACAGATAATCTAAGTACTAATGTACAGGAATTAGGCTTATCAGATCATAGTGGTACAATAATACATTTAAATTTACCAAAACAAACTAAACAAAAAATATGGTACACTGAAAAAAGACAATTCAATAGTAAAAACATAGAAGATTTTAGACTACAATTGGCATCACATGATTGGATAAATATTTTTTATAAAGATAAAGATATAAACTATAACTATAATACATTTAATCATACTTTAATAAATATTTTAGACAATTGTATACCGAAAAAACTAACTAAATTAAAAACTTGCTATAAAAAACATTGGCTAACGGTAGGTATAAAAAAATCATGCTATAACAAAAGATTACTTAAGTTTCACATCACAAGGTCAAATAATGAAACACTAAAAGCTTATTATAAAAATATGAAAAAACTTTAAAAAAGGTAGTAATAACTTCCAAAAAATTACATTATATAAATAAAATTAAACAATCTCAGAATAAAATAAAAACAATGTGGCACATTGTTCGAGAACGCACTAATAAAGCTACTTCTAAATTAAAATCTAATATAAAATTAAACATAAATAATAATACCATTTCTGAACCAAAACAGATTGCCGATATTTTTAATAACCATTTTGCATCAGTAGGACAAGATATTTTTCAAAATGCAAAAGGTCTTCCTGTCCTCCATCCATCTGAAAATTCAATTTACCTAAGTCAAGTTACATTAGAAGAGATATACAAAATAATAAAGAATTTAAAAAACAAACTAAGTCATGGTGCATATGAACTACCTCTAACTTTATTTAAACTATGTGCAAAAGAGTTTACATATCCCCTAACGTTATTAATCAACCAATCCTTCGAAGAAGGTGCATTCCCGGAACTATTAAAAAAATCTCTTATCAAACCTATTCATAAGAAAGAGACAAAAACAGATCCGAGTAACTATCGACCTATCGCTTTATCACCAACAGCATTTAAAATATTCGAGAGGGCTATGTACGACCGAATATATAAATTCTGTGAAAAATATAATATCTTTAGTGAATGCCAAAACGGTTTCCGCAAATATAAATCAACTATCTTAGCAGTATACAAATACATTCAGGAAATACATAATATAATTAATAATAAAAAATATGCTATAGGTATACTACTGGACATGTCTAAAGCATATGATAGAGTCCAATACAATATTCTATTAAATAAACTCTACGACATAGGTATTCGAGGTCAATGTTACAATTGGTTGAAATCATTTCTCAGCAATAGAAAACAGATTATAGAAATAGAATACTTTAATAATAAATTGCACAGAATAGAAAAAATTAGATCCAATACCAAAACGGTTAACGCCTCAATACCTCAAGGGAGTGTATTGGGATGTCTCTTATTTATGGTGTATATTAATGACTTGGCTGAGGCTCTAAATGAGTCTTGCGTAATGTTCGCGGATGATATTTCTATCCTTATATCCAGTCAAAATTAAAAAAATTTAAATGAAAAAATTTACAACATTTTAGATAAAACAATAACCTGGCTGACAGAACACAACCTTCAAATTAATTTATCAAAAACAAAGTTAATGACCTTTCATCCCTATCAAAAACCAGAACTAAATTTAAAATTAAATAACAATAGCATCACATTAGATACAGTTAACGAACACACATTATTAGGACTTGTAATAGATACCCATGTTAGTTGGAAGCCTCACATAGAGAAACTACACCGAAAGTTTAGCAGCTTTATGTATGCATTACGAGAAGTAAAAAAAACAACAGACGTAGCAACTGCAATAACAACTTATTATGCTTATGCATACGCATGGCTAAGCTATGGCGTCATACTATGGGGGGTAGTACAGATGCTCCTAGTTTATTGATAGTACAAAAAAGCTAATTAGAATTATAGTTAACATAGAGGCAACAGAAAGCTGTAAGCCTTACTTTGAAAAATATAAAATATTAACGCTACCCTGCATTTATATCTTTGAATTGTGTAAATTTGTCCGCAAATATCCTAACTTCTATACAAAGCGCGACGACCATATAACCAAACATCAACTTAGACATAGAAACAAACTAACGCTACCAGCTTCTAAAATGACACACCATTCTTCCAGCCCGCTAGTCATGGCCATAAATTTTTTTAATAAGTTACCTGATTCAATAAAAAACATCAGCAATGATGAAAATTTTACAAAGAAGTTAAAGGAATTACTTATAAGAAGGTGCTATTATAATATAACAGAATATTTAGAAGACAAACATTTATAAAAATAAAAAATCTAAAACTATCTAACAAACTAATTAACTAACAAACAATCAAATAATAGATAAACATCTTAAAAAGTATTTATTTAAATATTAAAATATAAAATAATAAAAATAATAAAAATAAGAATAAGTAAGTACTATTATAATATAAAAAAATAAAATATAAGAATGTATGCTAATTTAATTCAAAATTAATTGGAAAAGGTCTTCCCTCTTCAAATTGCTGTGCCCCACAGGGCCCATAATGAACCTGTACCTTTAATATAAATTATAACAACTTTGTAACATTGTGGTGTGCAATAAAATATTGAGTATTGAGTACCTAGCAAATTATTATTTCAATAAGTAAATAGTTTGGTGAAGATTGTTAAGCAAATAAGACAAGTAAGTACCTAAGAATAAACGGACTACTAAATACTAACTAGGTATGTACTCCTACCTATAAGTAGACAAGCATTCTTCTTACCCTTCGATGTCGTTTGGAAGTGATATAAACGTGAGGTTCGGATACTTTTTATTATTATTTTAGATTTTTTGCGATGCAATATGCCTTCATTTTGGTTAAATAAATATCATAAATGTGCGAACGACAACGCGACAATACGCGAACGCGGCGCGACGCGTGAGTGAATCGACCTAAGTGAGAAATCGCACTAATGTTGCTAACGTTAACGTGCGACCCGGCCGGCACGTGGCAGCCCTCCCTCCCTCTGAAATTGGTCCGTCCGGACAGATCCGCCGCTACTTGTAGCATAGAATACGTAATAGTACATGTACAGAAGATTCACTCCGCTAAGGGTGTATTCGACCAAACTTGAATTTATACGAGAATAACTATACCACGATTTTATTCTCGAATAAAGAAATCACATTTTTCCATGCAATCCACAGATTAGTTACTCTTGGAATTGTTATTCTTCATTATGAGTGAATGACATGCGCGCATGGTGAATGAACCTATTATCCGACCAATGGTCATTGTTCTACAAACGAACTATTTAAAAGGCAAAGTCCTGACAACTCTATTTTGCAGTCTAGTGCAATAACTGTAGCTGTCAAAGTCGAATGTCAATGTTTTTATTTGTGGTATTTTTCGTGTGTTTGACTATCGATAGTTGACCTCGGAAATCATCTATAATATCGATAGGCCTATCAATAGTATCAATACTATTGATAGTATTGAAGCTCAATATCGTAATTACTATCAATAGTATCGATAGTATCGGCTGTGACTTTAGTAACAGCAATCGATAGTATCGATACTATCGATATGTTTGCGCTAATGTTAGTAGGCTGTGACGATAGTATCGATACTATCGATATGTTTGCGCTGTTGATAGTAGGCTGTGACGATAGTATCGATACTATCGATATGTTTGCGCTATTAATAGAAGGCTGTGACGATAGTATCGATACTATCGATATGTTTGCGATACTGATAGTAGGCTGTGACGATAGTATCGATACTATCGATATGTTTGCGCAATTGATAGTAGTCTGTGACGATAGTATCGATACTATCGATTGTTATTGCAATAGTCAGCAGTAGCAGCAGATAGTCTATCGATAGACTATCGATAGTGGACTATCGAGAGGCAACACTATTTTTAATTTTTTTATAATATAAAATGAGTGAAGACAAACGTAAACGTAGTCCTAGTTGGCTGCCAGCTGAAAAATAACATTTGTTAGTCTTGTGGAGTGTCTCTCTCTCTCTCTCTCTCTCTCTCTCTTCTCCAGCCCATGCTTTTCCAAACGGTGCGATCCTGGGCTTTTCGCATCCAGTTCTTCCCCGCTATTTGGGTTCGGTCATCGGTCCATCTCCTAAGCTGTCTTCCTACGTTTCTTCGCCCGTTTCGTGGCCTCCATTCCAGCACCTTCAACCCCCATCGTCCGTCAGACCTGCGGCATATGTGGCCAGCCCACTTCTACTTCCTTTGGGCTATAATCTTAGCTATTTCGGTGAGTTGTGTTCTACTGTGGATTTCTGTATTGCGAATTTGATCGCCGAGGGAAATACCCAACATAGCTCTCTCCATAGCCCTCTGGGTGACTTGTAGTCGGTGGATAAGCAGTCTAGTGAGTGACCAAGTTTCTGACCCATAGACCATTACAGGGAGGACGCACTGCTCGAAAGTTCGACGTTTGAGGTTAAAGGGTCGTTTGTCTTTAAATACCTCCTTCAGTTTGCCAATGGCTCCCCACCCAAGTTGGACGCGACGGCTTATTTCGCGATTTTGTCCATTCCTTTCTAGACTCAAAGCCTGACCCAGGTAGGTATACTCCGCAACCCTTTGAATCTGTTGGCTTTGGACCACAACATAGTCAATGTCGGCATCGCAACACATAATTTTAGTTTTTGAAGTGTTCATGTTCAAGCCGACATTGAAAGATGCGGAATACAGCTCGTCTATCATTATCTGCAGGTTCTCTGTGTTGCTGGCAAATAAGATGATGTCGTCTGCAAAACGAAGGTGTGACAGATGTTCTCCGTTGATGTTAATACCCTTCTTGGACCAGTCGAGAAGCTTGAATACGTCCTCCAAACAGGCTGTGAACATTTTGGGCGATATTGTATAACCCTGCCTGACTCCTCTCCTGACGGGCACCAGATTCGACAGGTTGTGAAGCTTTGCCTGAAGGGTAGCTGCCTTGTACACATATTTATAATCGACCTGGCATCTCTGGAGTGAGTGTATAACAGCCCAGTGCTCAACTGTGTCAAACGCCTTCTCGTAATCTACGAAGGCCAGTGCTAGGGGCTGATTATACTCGGTGCACTTTTTCACGACTTGTCTCACAGTATGGATGTGGTTAATTGTTGATAAATCACTCCTAAATCCAGCTTGCTCGACAGGTTGTGGAGTGTCACTTCAATGTACTTAATAGAAAATGAAAAACCAACGCAGTAACAGTAACCGTAAAAACCAAATTGGCTGAATGGCAAATAATTGCCGATACTGCTACTATTCATGGACGTCTAGGTGTTACTTCCTCATCACAATTTGCAAAATGCGTAGACTTGACTATTTCAAATGACAATACATACAGATGTCAGCTACAGAAAACAACACCCAAAACATATGGTATGCGGACCCCATTAAAATACTCTCGGATTAACTCTGTTATTTGCCGCTGAACGGTGGTATAGTGACTATTCCCGAATAGGCAAGCTACTCTGAGAATAGTGCGTGGCAAAACGTAATTTCGTTTTACTCTCGCATAACTACGACTTAATTTAAGAATAAAATTTACTCTTGCTTGGTCGAATCCACCCTAAGTCATTTAAATAAATAGCGACTCTTGCTAAGACACAACAAAGTGCAATTCAGGTCGCACACCGCTCCCATATCTACAGTTAAATTCACCTAGAAGTTGCCTCTCTTTCTATCACGTACTATCGCGTAGCTCTTATCTCTTGTAACGACTGCAGGGTGTTTGCGGGCGTCCGTCCTTCATACCCAAAGCGCGGTGTGCGCCTGGCCTGGCTCGGGTTCAATTATTGTTCGTCGTGTTTCTTTTTGTAAAATGTCGAAATGAACGCAAGATACTACACTGAAGTTTGTCGAAGAATATTGAAAGAAAGAATGCTTGTGGAATACAAGAAACACGAATTTTAGAAATAAACAAGCCAACAACGAGCTATTCTCGATATAGGCTATGGCGATCACTAATTATTTCATCTTTGTCTTCGTCCAAAACCTAACTAATGACAAATTTAGGCACAGAATTTACGACTTCGTACGTGGTGACGTAGTTGATCGTCCACCTTGAGTGAACAAGAGCTCAACTACCAAATACGTATGGACATAGGTATACTTAAATATAAGTCACTTAAAATTTAGTTAAAATATACCTAGTTACCTACTTAACAACTTAATACGTGTAAATCGGCCTTAAGAGCAATAGCCTATTATTATGTAACATTTGATTGAATATGATTTGGAATAAAGACAATACATAGTTACATACAATTTTAAACTTTCGCGTTCCTTTGTGCACACAATTGAGACGGGATTTAATGCTAAACTACTTAGTAAAAGCATTTTACGCATACCTTTTTTAATCGACGTTTCGACCGAGTTGCACCGGCCGCGGGCGAACAGTTAGCCCGTGACCATTCAATCCCGTCCCAATATGTACAATACATTGTTATTAATCGATTCAATACGCAAACGCCCTGCGCGCGACTCATTTGGGATGTGCAATTGCCGGAAATATGTCGAGTACAAATTGTTACAAGTATTGATCATTTGTGTTTGAAAGTCTCAGGAGACTACAATTGTTTGCTAATATTATTAACAAACATGTTTTGTTATTTTATGTCGCAGTAGACCCGCCTTAATTTAAACGCAAATTTTGATGCGTACGAATCACAATTTGAAAAAGTGTTGAAAAAATTTCCATGAGCAGGATTTGAACCCGCACCTTTCTGGCAATCCGGGCCAGGCCAATTCCGACGGGCTGGATAAGTCCACGGTTACTCCACAGGCCCGGATTGCCAGAAGGATGCGGGTTCGAAATTCGAATCCTGCTCGTTGAAATTTTTTCAACAATTTGTAAGGTTTAACTATATTTTAACTTTCACCGAACGTAGGAGACTTTCTTAACTGCCAGAGGAGGAAAGATTCTTCGCAAATATTATAATAAAAATGTGTGTTTCCCGCTCAATAACCCCGTCTGGTGCACAGGGCGCGCGGCCGGGCTTCCGCAGCGGCATCTAGCGGCATCTAGCGGCATCTAGCGGCGGCTAGCGGCGTCTAGCGGCGGCTAGCGGCGTCTAGCGGCGTCTAGCGGCACGCCACCGCCTTCATCTCCACGGCGGCAACGCAAGCTATACGACTTATTTTCGCTCACTCGTGTCGAAATGCTCTGTATAATATTCATTGTTACCTTAATGCAACACGGAGGCCGGCCCTCGCTGTGCCTACGATGTTGCTCTTAGTGTCTTTATTAATAAATATTAATTGGACGAAATATTGTATTTCACATTTTCGTGATTGCACCGGTGGCGATGGCGCGGCAGAATAAACAAACTTAACAACTAAGAATAACAGTTAGTTGTGAGGTAGTGACAAGCGCATATACCGAACTTTATAGTGCGCAAGATCGATATGATGCCATCTCAGTTGGTTTTAGGTAGACTACACTGTATAAATAAGGCTGAACCTTTCATCGACATAAATGGCCAAATCCAAAACTACGAACAGCAGCTATATAATAATGAATTAAATGGAACCCATCGGTTTCTTTATCAGCTTATATGGCCGCCGACGCCCACTTTGTATTTAGTACTCGATGCAATCACCCCATGCAGCCTGATCATCCTCACTCGAGGATAGTTACGGAATATAAACGACAGTGTGATCCAAGCTGATATGTTCAAACGTCATTGAAGAACTCAGAGGACCGCAAATGGCACACACTTGTGATGGGCTCGGGCCCACGATCCACAACTTCAACTGTTACTCCTAATTCCAAGATTTAAACCTGTTTAGTTAGTTGATACACGAGAGTTATTGAAACAGGTCGTGTGTGATAACACTCCCCTTGGGCTCGTGTGGCCCCGCGGCACCGCGGATGCATGCCGCATTCCGCATTCATGCTCGCGCTATCAGGTTTAAACCTTACCCTAGTTAATACTCTTTTTAATTTACAGTGGTAATGGTTACACGTTTAAAATAATTAAAAAGCTTTCGGATTTCTATAATGCATACTATTTTTATGTTATCTATAATTATTTTTCTTGATGATTAAATTATTTTATTAAATTAATTGGATTTAGTGATGTATTTACAATATTATTTTCGTTTCTCCATAACTAAGTGCAATCCTTTTTCATTTCTTGATGTAGATAATTATGTTTTATTGACAGAATTTCTCAAATAGACTTTTCATCTTTATTGTTTTGTTTATAATTTTCCATTTGTGTGTAAAATATAAAAATATGTACAGATTGTAATGACTTCCTATATAGAGGCCGTAGATAGTGTAATAGACAGGTTGTATAAACTCTTGAATGCCTTAGTAAAATTATCATTAGCGCCGGTAGGTAGGTCGCATGTAAAGTATCTGTATATTATGTGGAACATTGCTATGTATTTCCAAATGTATTATAATGATTCAAACTTATGGAAGATATTTAAATAAAATGTTTATGTTAATGCTCACAATCGTTTCCTTTTAACACCTAACCTGTATCACAGATTACGCTGCGCTTCCACTGAGGCGGTGCTGAGCAGATCGGAGCTGAATTGACCAATGACGATGCTCGAAGTCTTGTGAAGTGGAGATTTCGACCATCGTGATTGGTCAATTCAGCTCCGCTCTGCTCAGCTCCGTCTCAGTGGAAACGCACCCTTATGCCTGTTGTTGATGAGCTCTGTTGCCGTAACGCCAGACACAAACAAACCTCTGTTCGTGACACACAAACAAGGGGTAATGTTAACAGTATTCCTTTTAATTTAATAAAACTACAGTATTTAAGTGTGCGTTACCCCAGCAGGAAAGTAGCTCCTAGAGTGTTATGAGGAATGTATAATTAGTGCGTAATCTGCTGTAAATGTGCGCCGCATAAACAATTTGTGCGTGTTGTCATTTTGAGGAAAAACGAAAAAAACGGTTCCTGCTGCAGTAACGCTGTTCCAGCAGGAAAATTTTAAACGAATGATCGGAGAGAGAAAAATTGTGCATGGGCAGAGAGCTTACATTTGTGCAAAAATGTGCGCCAAAATAAAATTTGTGCGTCTTCAAGTTTTCGAGATATTGCATTTCCTGCTGGAGTAACGTTTTGCAGAATCGTGTATCTCTAAAGCCATTGTATGTGCGCCTGTAGACTAAACATATACAAGTAGCTCTTAATTTGTGCGTATTTGTGACAGAATTAGATTTACGAAAATATTCATAAATTTCGAGTAATCGCGCTTTTTTTTCATTTTTCAATCCGTAAAAAAATGCAGCAGTGCGCAGCGCCTAAATGAGAGAATATATAAGCTAACTGAAAACTGTATTCGATCCTTCTTGACACATATAATAACCTTATAAAGTTTCAAAAGTGTACATACATGTTGAATAATAATACTAAAAGTTAAAAGGACACATACAAGAAACCGGCTCAACCCAAGATGAGCGGGTTTAAACCAAAAATTAGTGCGTTTAGTTAAATAACATAGTGAAAGTTTTCAGCCTGGAATGTTTCGCATTTAAATAGATATAAACAAAACCAAAACATGTAAACAACGGCTGGTTATCCGACCATATTCGAATGACTACAAAAAAGCGACGGATTCGTACATATCAATGACCTTCTTAACTTTACTCATGAACCGGATGAAACGTGTTGTGCCTAAATATACTGAAGTAGAAAACAATACTAGTCTGGCTAATGAAAGCTGTCCCTGAGAAACGGCGGCAAATTCAAAAAATCTGCTGCTCGTAATACTGGCTATACACTGAATAAACGAAGTTGATACTTAAGTAAAATTTTAAACATCTTTATTATTGAAATTTTGCATTCACAATGCTATATAGATAACGGATAAAATGTTTACTAGAAAAAAAAAAAAAATCAACCAGTCTCAGGAAGCTCGAGTGGGATTTGAACCCACGACCTTTGGATTGCCGGTCCACTGCTCTAACATTCAACTCTAAAATTCAACGAGTCTTCTGGGGTCTCGGTAGCTCAGCGGTTAGAGCAGTGGACCGGCAATCCAAAGGTCGTGGGTTCGAATCCCACTCGAGCTTCCTGAAAATTTTAAACACTGAAAAAAGACGACAACCTCAGACGGGAATCGAACCACGCATCTTCCGCATTCCGGGCGGCTGCCTTAACCACTTGGCTACCGAGGTCTGGCTTTCAACCGTCGAAATTTGTCAGTGCTTGATGCTTATGTTTTTAGTCAACATTGCTTTATCAAATCTCAGAGGTGAAAATTTCTAATCTACCTATTTCTAATCTACGGAATGCGGAAGGTGCGTGGTTCGATTCCCGCATGAGGTTGTCGTCTTTTTTCAGTGTTTAAAATTTTACTTAAGTATATTTAAGCGTTAATAAAACGCTAAAATATAAAACATTAATCGAAGTTGATACTATTATTTTTATATAAGGTGACTGCTAGAAACCGCAAGAAACTTCTAGGGCTGGTCAGGTTAAGTGTTTTAAACATGACAAAAATGACAAAAAAGAAATTCGTGTTTTTTTTTAAATTTTTAATTAAATAATTTTGTATATTTTAATTAGATTGTTGTATCTAATTTATTTTAAACCAAAAACATAAGAAAATAAAATTAAAACCATTTAAAAATAACGATTATTTACAACGCGCGGGCAACGAACGGCTGGCCGGCCGACTGTTGACCCGTAAGCGTTGTCAGCTGGGCGATAAGTACCTACGTTAGTCTGCAATCACGAGACCCCATTTATTTTCCTTTAATTGAAATGTGCGTAAGTATAAGGTGCAGTTAAGTCCAACGCCACATTTTAATTGTAATTATGATAAGTGTTATGATGTATGAACGTAATTTCAATTCAATCCTAGTAAATATTTATCACAACACACATGAGAAGTTACAATTATCTTTCCTTACAAATGAAAGATCAATGGGTAGTTATCTAATATCGCGTCCGCACGCTAAGCACTTGCCGCTAACTCCAAACCAAATGACCAGATGACCTTTCATGTCCTCGACAACTAAACAGCCTAAAGCATTGTGATAAGTTACCTATGTTATGTTGTTGTTATTCAAGCGGTTATTTTACTATTCAGTCTTACCTATTTATTTACACTAAATTAAGTCAAACTAATGTCTTGCATTAAAGGCAACGTTAATACCTAAAAAGCTGCGTAATTAATAGGTGTCGGTAGGTACTTACTTACATGGTGTTATATAGCATTCTAGTTTATTACATCAGCGAACAGGAAAGGTGATAAGCTTCCCATCACACCTCACAGGCTTTGGACTGTCAAACTAATGTAATATTACATAAAAATTAAACCTTCGCCAAAATAACGTAAATAAAATAAAATTTATTAAAGGACGAACTAAAATAACTCTTGTGATCGGCACATTATTATTACACTTATTTAACGTGTTTAAAAGAACACCACCTGTTCTACTTACAAGTCTAATACGACTTAACACCCATTTGTTACTCAAAACATTAATTTGTTGCTGAACTGATTACTTTATTCACGGTAGCCTATTCATAATAATACTAATCCTTTACTAATTAACTCATACTAGTTATTAGTTTAATCGCCCACACACTAATGCACCTCACATACACACTACACACCAAAACTTTCCCGAGGAAACTGCACACACCTGCTGCGCTGCGCATGAGACTCAAGTGAGTTCAGTGACTCGACTCAGCACAGCAGTGCCACAGTGCGATTCTCTAAGTTAAAGCCGTAATGTTGGTAGCAACGCCTGCCGCAGCGATGAGAATTTACTCTGTCTCTTTCATATTCATAGAATTGGAAAGAGACAGCAGATCACAGCCATGCGCACAGCGTCTACGTGTCGCTCGCTCGCATCTTTGATTTTTTCGGCAGTAGGGATGTCGGAAATGAAAAAAAAATCGATATATCGATACATCGATATTTTAAAAAATATCAATATCGGGCTCGATATATCGCGAAAAAAATATCGATATATCGGTCAAATTTTTCACCGTATTTAAATAAAGGAAAACCACCTGCTTTTTCTTAAAATCGGTTAAAAAAATATTTAGGCGAGCCTAGCCCAGTAATAAAAACAGATTTTTTATTTTAAATTATCGTTTTAACCGGTTCACAGTTCCGTAACCCACAAAAGGGCCATAACAATTGATTTACCTATTATAGGACAGTAAACTTGTGAATCATGCCGAACAACTCAGTCGGCTCCTGTTGTTAGGAACCGCCATATTTACCGTAAAAGCCACTCTCTCTGACGGCACGGAGGAAGCCGTAGGTGTTAAATATTTCCGTTGCGTATACGTAGCACACATGCACACATGACATGAAGTAGATTGAAGCAACGCACTGACAGTGACAGTTACACACTCACTACTGTGGTAGTGATAAGTGTAATCAGTGGATTACATCAATGGAATTCAGCAATAAAAAGTTTTTTTAACTATTTTTACGGCTTTGAATTCTAACGAGCTAAAAAGTTAGATCGTGATGCGATGATAATAAATAAAAAAATATCGATTTTGATACGAATTTCGATATTTTTTTTTTATATAAAAGAGGGAGGCAAACGAGCAGGCGGGTCACGTGATGGAAAGTAATCACAGCCGCCCATGGACACCCGCAAAACCAGAGGAATCGCAGATGCGTTGCCGGCCTTTATGGGAGGAATAGGTTTAAGGAAGGAATTGGAATTGGGAGGGGGGGGGGGAGGGGCCTCCGGAACCCTCACTAGTCGGACGAAACACAACAGCACCAAGTGCCGTTATTTCACGCCGAATATTCGTGAGAGGGTGGTATTACATTGCTTAATTTGTATCAATATATCGAAAAAAAATATATCGTCTAAAAATATCGATCATCATCAGCCAGAAGACGTCCACTGCTGGACAAAGGCCTCCCCCAAGGATCTCCACCACGACCGGTCCTGTGCTGCTTGCATCCAGCGGCTACCCGCGACCTTCACCAGATCGTC
This sequence comes from Scoparia ambigualis, assembly GCA_963921215.1. Classification (NCBI taxonomy): domain Eukaryota; kingdom Metazoa; phylum Arthropoda; class Insecta; order Lepidoptera; family Crambidae; genus Scoparia; species Scoparia ambigualis. The sequence continues at coordinate 44,507,359 of OY992503.1, read as the reverse complement.
GGACCACCTTGTTGGAGGTCTGCCCACACTGCGTCTTCCGGTGCGCGGTCGCCACTCGAGAACCGTTCTGCCCCAACGGACATCGGTTCTACGGGCGATGTGCCCTGCCCATTGCCACTTGAGCTTGGCGACTCTTTGGGCTATGTCGGTTACTTTAGTTCGTCTACGAATCTCCTTATTTTTGATTCGATCACGTAGAGAAACCCCGAGCATAGCCCTCTCCATTGCTCTTTGCGTGACTTTGAGCCTGCTAATAAGGCCCATAGTGAGCGACCACGTTTCGGTACCGTATGTCATCACTGGCAACACTGGTCGAAGACTTTCGTCTTGAGACACTGCGGTATTTTGGACGAGAAGATATTACGTAGCTTACCGAACGCTGCCCAGCCGAGTTGGATTCGACGATTGACCTCTTTCTTAAAGTTGGACCTACCTAGTTGGACTGTTAATACCAGGTATACATATTCGTCAACAACTTCAAGACCTTCAGAGGAGTGGGTACGACACGTGAGTTAGACATGATTTTCGTCTTCTCCATGTTCATTTTAAGGCCCACTTGTTGAGAGACTCTGTTGAGATCACCGAGCATTGTACCGAGTTCCTCCAGGGTCTCAGCCATGACTACTATATCGTCGGCAAATCGAAGGTGACTGATGTACACGCCGTTAATATTGATGCAGAGTCCTCTCCAGTCCAGAAGCTTAAACACGTCCTCCAGTGCAGCAGTGAAGAGTTTCGGAGAAATGACATCTCCTTGTCTCACTCCATGCTGCAGCTGGACTGGCTTCGAGCTCTGGTTCTGAAGACGAACTGTCATAGTGGCGTTTTCGTACAAACACTTCAACACTTCGATGTACCGGTAGTCAATTTGGCACCGCTGGAGAGACTGTAGCACGGCCCATGTTTCGATCGAATCAAAGGCTTTCTCATAGTCCACAAACGCTAAGCAAAGAGGCCGGTTATACTCTTTGGTCTTCTGTATAACCTGCCGCAGCGTATGTATGTGGTCTATGGTGCTAAAGCCTTTTCGGAATCCGGCTTGTTCGATAGGCTGGAAGTCATCAAACCTGCGTGCGAGACGATTAGTTATAACTCTCGAGAACAGCTTATAAACGTGACTTAGAAGTGATATGGGTCTGTAGTTCCTCAGTAGGACCTTGTTGCCCTTCTTAAAGAACAACACAACCACACTTTCATGCCACGCTTCTGGCGTTCTACCTCCGAGTACGACGGAATTAAATAGTCTCTGAAGAGCTGCGAGTACCGGTCTTCCGCCTGCTTTCAGAAGCTCAGCCGTAATTCCGTCAGCACCCGATGCCTTGCTGTTCTTAAGCTGCTTGAGAGCCATACCAATCTCGCACAGGCTGATGTCAGGGATATCTTCGGTGTAGTGTCGGGTTAGCTTAGCTCTAGGGTCTGTAGCTAAGCTTTGTACAGGTGGCCGCGTGGATGTGTATAGCTGTCCATAGAACTTCTCGACCTCTCCCATAACTTCGGACCTGGACGTGACAGTTCTGCCGTCATCGGTTTTCAGCGTCGTCAGTTGGCTCTGCCCAATACCCAAATCTCTTGCAAACACTTTCGAACCTTTGTTTCGCTCGATAGCCTCTTTAATACGGTCTTTAATTAAATTGGCGAGTGTCGCGAGTCAAAGACTTCGAGATCTGCCTATTGAGCCGCCGAAGCTGAGACGAATCGTACGAAGAACGCAGAACCATCACGCGCCGCTCTTCCATCAGTTTGAGAGTATGGTCCGAGAGCTTTTTAGGTCCTCTTATACGGTGGGTTTTGAAGAACTTAGATCCAACCGCATGGACAGTTTTTACAAACCTGTTGTTGTAATCGTCCACGTCTACGCAATCCTTCAGGCATTCGAAGCGATTTTTCAGTTCGAGCTGGAAGCTTTCGGGGTTTTGGATTTGGATGGGTGCAGGGCGGAGCGTAGACTTCATCAATCGACGTCTTTCAAGCTTGATATTAATGTTCAATGTGCCTCTTACCAACCGGTGATAACTGCCAGTTTTGAACGCGTTGATCACAGAGACATCATTGAATATTTGCTTTCTCGTCGACATGATAAAGTCAATCTAATTTATTTTTTGCACCATCGGGACTTAGCCAGGTCCACTTGCGGTGTTCAGATTTCCTAAAAAAGGAGTTCATCATGAAGAGTCCCTCCTTTTCCAGAAACTCCGCCAGCAGTTGACCCCGGTGGTTCCGAATTCCAACTCCAAATCGTCCCACTTTCAGCTCATCGCCGCTTCGTTTGCCCAGTTTTGCGTTAAAGTCTCCCATGACAACGGTGTAATGAGTTTTGGAGACTTGTATGGCTCTAGAGATGTCCTCATACGTAGCTTCCACCTCATCGTCGGGGTGTGCCGTAGTCGGAGCGTATACCTGTATAACCTTCAACGAATACCGTTTGGTTATTCTGAGTATAAGGTACGCTACCCTCGACGACATACTTCCGGTCTTAACAACGTTGTTCACGAGAGAGCTGTGGACGATAAACCCGACACCACCCTGGGACAGTTGTTCGCCCCCCCGGAAATAAAGCAAGTTACCAGACTTCAAGATTATCGAGTCCTCCCCCTCTCTTCGGACCTCAGATAATCCCACAATGCCCCACCGTATCTTGCTCAATTCTTCCTCCAGTTCGCAAACCTTCTCGTCGGTTCGCAGTGTACGCGTGTTGTAGGTTGCCAGGTCTCTGACGGAGATTCTTAGCACCCCCTGCCCCGTCGCTGCCTTGGCCGCTACCGTAGCTAGGGCGAGCGGGGCCGCCGGGGACTAGGGGCCGGAGTTTAGTGCTGTCGTTCATGTTGGGGGGAATGTTGCCATAATCGCCACGCTTGGCAGGCGGGTTGGCGATCGCAGTATGACGGTGTTAATCTCAGAGGATGCTGCTGCCCATCCTCTGGGTTGATCCCTCAGTCGCCTTCTACGACTCCCACGGGAAGATAGGGGGTGGTAGTATACTTTCACCGCTACCGACACGGTTAAAAATTAAAAAAATTAAAAATATCGATATATTGAACAAAAAATATCGATATATCGATGTATCGATATTTTTCAACAAGCCTATTCGGCAGTCAACTTATGCTTTCTGTCTGGTGCATTCGCGTCGCGTGTGCGTTTAAATGCCTAAAGCACGCCGAATTAGTGTAATAATAATTATATGCCGATCACAAAAGTTGTTCTAGTGTATCCTTTAATAAATTTTAATTTATTTACGAAATTTTAACACAGGTTTTCACTTTTATTTAATTATTATTACATTAGTTTGACAGTGCGAAGCTTATCACCTTTCCTGTGCGCTAATGTAATAAACTGAATGCTCTATAACACCATGTAAGTACCTGCCTACCTATTAATTACGCAGCAGTTTAGGTATCAGATACATTAGTTTAACTTAATTTAGTGTAAGTAGGTAAGACTGAATAGTGAAATAACGCTTGACTAACAACAACACAAAATAATTTACTTACGAAATTTTAGCACAGGTTTTCACTTTTATTTAATTATTATTACATTAGTTTGACAGTGGGAAGCTTATCACCTTTCTTGTGCGCTAATGTAATAAACTGGAATGCTCTATAACACCATGTAAGTACCTGCCTACCTATTAATTACGCAGCAGTTTAGGTATCAGATACATTAGTTTAACTTAATTTAGTGTAAGTAGGTAAGACTGAATAGTGAAATAACGCTTGACTAACAACAACACAAAATAATTTACTTACGAAATTTTAGCACAGGTTTTCACTTTTATTTAATTATTATTACATTAGTTTGACAGTGGGAAGCTTATCACCTTTCTTGTGCGCTAATGTAATAAACTGGAATGCTCTATAACACCATGTAAGTACCTGCCTACCTATTAATTACGCAGCAGTTTAGGTATCAGATACATTAGTTTAACTTAATTTAGTGTAAGTAGGTAAGACTGTATAGTGAAATAACGCTTGACTAACAACAACACAAAATAGGTAATACATACTTATTTTAGTTTAGTTGTCGAAGACATAAAAGGTCATCGTTCGGTCGTTGGTCGTACCTTAGATAACTACCTACATTTGATCTTTCATTTGCAAGGAAAGGTAGCTGTACCTATCTTCTCATAACGTGTGATAGATTTTTTTTTTGTAAAACGTAGGGTAGGATTGAATTGAAATTACGCTCATACATAACACTTATCATACTTACAGTTAAAATGTGGCCATAACTTGATGCAATCGATAGTCGTTGGACTTAACTGCACCTTTTATACCTACGCACATTTCAATTAAAGGAAAATAAATGGGGTCGCATGATTGCAGACTAACGTAGGTACTTAACGCCCAGCTGACGACGCGGACGTGTCAACCAACGGCCGGCCGGCAGTTCGTTGAACTTCGTTGCCCGCGCGTTGTAAATAATCGTTATTTTTAATTGCTTTACATTTTATTTTACTTATGTTATTGCTTTAAAATTAATAAGATACTCAAAGACAATCTAATTGAAATTTACAGAATGAATTATTTAATTAAAAATAAAAAAACACGAATTTCATTTTTGTCATTTTTGTCATGTTTGAAACACTTGACCTGACCAGCCATTGAAATTTCTTGCGGTTTCTAGCAGTCACCTTTATATAAAATCAAAATGAAATAAATTTCATTTTTATAAAGTTGCGAGCTCATATCTAATAGGCTGTGGATAGAGTGCCGCAAGCGGCATTCTAGTACGATCGGTTACGATGCCGTCATTACGGCATCCTAGTACAAAGTGTAGGCAGTGAATAGAGTGCCACAAGCGGCAACATATTACGATCGGTTACGATGCCGTAATTTGACGGCATCCTAGTACGAAGCGTATAGAGTGCCACAAGCGGCATTCTATCTCAATCGGTTCGGGAACCGTAACATATTTTTTATTTGTCGTAATGTTCAGACGGCATAATATTCAAAAGATATTTTTGTACGGAGTTAGATTTCTGTTGTCTAATAAAAAAAAATAACCTCGAAATTCAAGACAATCGCTACGCTGCGCTTCGCGATTGTCTTAAATTTCTAACCTATCACGTGACCTACAGGAGTAGGGCAGTTAATATTTCTGTTGTCTAACAAAAACTTTACGGCAGCTTAGGCGGCGTCACTATTATACCGCAAAACTTACGGTTCCCTAACCGATTGAGATACAGTGCCGCTTGTGGCACTCTATACACTACCTATCTAATATAGGTTAAGACACAATAATAATTCAATAATTGTTGCATTAATAATGTTCGTTTTGCTGTTCGTAATTTGTGAAGATAAAATTTCTTATGAAAAAAATTATGACGGAATGATCAGAGATTGCGTCCGTGTGAAGCTGGGGAGAAGGGCCGGTATACCTACTTTAATCAGCCAGAGCACAGGTGCAAAAATGAGATTAAAACTATATATTTTTTAATTATTATCATTTAAGTAATAATATTAAGATGAATCTAACGCCTGTTATCTTATATGTTAGGAATTAAGTAAGAATGGTTAAACAAAAAGACAATATTCCAGAATAGTTTTTTTTATTCACTGAAATCACAATTTTAATAAAATCAGTATCAAAAAAAATTCATCATACTACATAATCAAGCACCACACGTAAACTATGTTGTGTTTTTGATTGAATTTGGCGTCTTTCTCGTTGTTTTTCTTAAAACTTTGAAATCATGCAAAACATCATCTCTGCACTCCAATTTTATTCATTTTTACACCCGTAAATCGTTAAAACAAGATCACGTAAAACTATTGACGACCAACTGACAACTTGGAAAATTGATATTGACATTAACATTTAGCATTAGGTACCATGTAAAAAGTTTGTTAAAATGTCCAGGGACTACTTTTGATAGCCAGACTCTAGCTGTTTCCGTGACTTTGCAGATGATTAAGTACGTTATTTTTTAAATAGGTATAAACCATTTTTAGGTTCCATTTTCCTAATTTATGCAAACTTAAACTTGTTTTTTCTGGATGAGACCTCGTGCCCCTGACCCCGCGCCACCCGCTGACGTCACAAGAAGTCGCTTTGTCTAGTTTGGAGAAAGTGAGACAGCTAGTAAGCGTACGGTATTAGTGGGACAGAGACAGATACATAAACGTTGCTTATTATCTATAATTGGAAGTGTTTTTTTACTAGGAAGTGCATACGCACTTCATGTATGGGTTATCATTTCGTAAAATCGTGAACAAACAGTTGTAGTTATCACGTCAAGTACACGGTCGCGTTGAGTCACGCAAATGCACTGTTATTGTTTTTTTATTGATAATTTTATGAAGTTGGTTGAAAGTGTTTAAGTTATATGTTAAAGTTAACAAGTTACCCTTAAATTTCGTTAAAAAAAATAAATTACTGTTTTTGCAAAGGAGACCTTTCCATTTCGGCTCAAAATGTACCGAGGTACACTTTATTTTAAAATATCCTCTTAATTATGCAGAAGCCCCTGATGATATCATTTTTCTATAAAACACGCCGAAACCAGTATTTTTTTGGAAAATAAAAAAGTCATACTTAATATCGATGGCTTAGTGCACACATGTACTAACTACAAAAATTGCGATTTTTACTTTTTGACTGCCAACTGTATTAATTGACGTGCTCTACCGTTTGCACTGACCCACGTGCCCATATTCCATCTCTTTCTATCAAAAACCCAGTGTCACGGTTGTATCAAATAAGCTTCGGTTTTGTCCAAAAGTATTAAAATCCTTTATTTTTACTAATCTGCTACGAAAACTCGTTTTCCCTCTTCCCTCCCGCGGTACTAGTTAACGCACAAAAATATTAAGTACATTTACGATATGTAATTTTACATATTACAGACAATCCAAATGTTGTAAGTGCAGTTAATACAAAACAAATCTAATGCTTTCAACTGTTTTTAAGTGCACAAATGTGCTAAGTCGCTATGATACAAAAAATAACTGTACATATGTTTACAAAATCATCAAAAATCACATATCTATTAGTAAACTTAACTCATTTTTGTTTTGTTTTTTGAAATGCTCAACTAACCACATTTTAAGTTAAGTGTGCTTTCGATAATCGTTTAGGCGGGCAATTTTTACGTGTATGCACGAAGGCTAAGAAAATTGGTCAATGTCACGTTCGTACTGGCTTTTTCACCAATCTATAAGAAAACACCGTGTTTGCAAACATTTATTTACAAGTATTATTAATATTTGTTCCAAAAATAGAGGACATGCAGGTTCTTATGTACGTAAAATTCCCGCAAATATAACTTCCCTAGGCTACGAAATTTGTGAAAGAGCAATATTGACCAGTATCCTCGAACTGAGTCTTACTATTGTCGCAAAGACTCCAAAAATTATATTTAGAAAGTGATCTGAATCTGAACTTATCTCGCATGTACAAAATTTACAAATAAATTTTTTGCCCAGAAAAACAAATAACTCCCGTAATATGTATATACCACAGGATTTTTCACTCCTATGAGCCAAAACTAGCATTTTATAAGCCCTGCAATGTGTATAAGCGATCAAATGAAAAAGCTAGTTTACAAGAAGAATATGGATGCACACAAAAAACGCGAAAAAGACTCTTTGGATATGAAAAAAGAAGACAAAGAAATATGGTGCTTTTAGAGCAAATACATTCGACCTACAAGCTGTTCTTTCTATACCCCTTACCGGTGATTGCAAAATATATTATTTACAAAAACTCTCATAGTACAATCTAACTATTTTATATTTTGATAATGGGTTCTGCCACGATCAAACCAAAACATTATGATGTTAATATTATGAAACATGACGATTTCTATGACATAAAGGCATATGAAAAAACTTTAAATACTAACACAAATAAAAACATAAAAAATGAGACTAAAATGGTTTAAAATTAAGTGGCTTCGGGTAAACAAAGAAACGCCTACTTCGATATTTTATAACTACGACTTGAACGACTTAGATTTGGAAGAAATCAATATTTGCAAGGCAAACAAGAAAGACTTCATTAATATATTTTTAAAAACCTGAAAAGTGCATACAAATTTGGTGCTGCCTATTTCACAATGTAAGAAAAAAGATCTTCTTACCCTTTAAAGGATGTTGTGATCCCATCAGACTATGGGCAATACTATAGAGACTTACCATCCAGTTCTGCAAATATTCCTAATATCAATATAACTGACACTGAAACATCTGATTATGAAGTTAAGAATCAGGATGAGAGTATTATTAATAACCTACCTTATTCTAAGACTAATTACTGATTTAAAGAAACTTGAATAAATAAGTACTTTCCCTAATGGGCGATTTTCCGAGATCAAAAAAAAAAGAAATTGGTTCTTAAATGACTTCATAGATGGCGCTTAGCATAGATTAGTATGGCGCTTAGTAAAAGGCGGGTCCATGAAGAACACGTGTATGGCTACGTAATATTTATTCCATTCCAAAATATAAATAGGTCCTGGAGATCCTGAATAAAAATTTGTAAGTACTATGTTTTTATTTTTTTGATAGACAAGCTAAAGTGTAGAATTTATTACAGCCCTTAGGTAGGAACGGGTCGGCTTTCATAAAACGCCATCTATCGAGTATTTTTGAACTAATTTTTATTTTTTGATTTGGGCTGTCAGAAAATCGCCCATTATGTTAGTGTTTAAGAAAGACTGATTTAGGTACCTATACTATTCTTAATAATTAATTAAATGTTGTAGAACTTTAATAAATTATTACTTTTTATTATTATTATTATTTTATGTTCTAACCTGCACAAAATATCTTGAGTCGGTATTCTGTGGTATTTAATAAATATTTTAATATTTTAATTTTGATAAGTACCTGTTTATCTACTAGAATATTGACGCACTTAGTACATTCGTGCATTCAAATTACTAAATTTAAGGGTTCTAATGTACTAAGTGATGGGGTTATCTAGAAATTCAGCTGATTTTGTTATCAATTTAACGTAATTCGGTTATGAAATCTACTTATTTGTAGAACCAAAGAATAAGTCTTATGAATAAACGTAATTTGAATTCCATATCATACACAGTTTTTGTAATATTCATGCTTAAACTTTAAAATGCTCTCCTGAAAAATCAAGTTTTTGTAATTAGTACATGTGTGCTCTAAGCCATCGATATGGTCTAAGAAATCGTAAATATGAAACGATACGTGCAAATAAAGGGCGAAAATATGACAGTGACAACTGTCATAACAGCGATTTAAACGTTCAATGTGTCTTAATGGTTTTTTGTGGTGGTGACAGTTTGTGGATGAACAAAAAATATTTTTTGAGATCTAAACTCACAATTTTGGAGTTTTACATCCTCTCATCTTAGTTTCTCCCTTGTTCTTTTAGCAACAACGCGTGTTGTGAGACTCCATTTTATTTCAATCTACAGTACAAATACTAAATGTACTTTAAAAATAAGTATATACCACTTATCCACTTGAAATTGGCTTAGTGCTAAACACGAAGCCATTAATTAAGTTATTTTATATATCTCATAATGGATAATCAATAGGTGCAAAACCTAGTTTAAATTATGTGGTTTTCCATAAACTCACATAGTCGATCTAATAATATTTGTCTCTCTCAAAATAATCAAACGCACAAAATAATTCGAAACAGTTAAAAACACTTATTGTTGTTACTATAATTTATGTTTATGTAAAAATAAGTTACTCTAAGGCTTTTATCTAATAATTAGTTGGCCCTTATTTAAGCTAACGAAACGCACCCGACAGCGAGAGAGTTTTGCTTGCCAGTTAAATTAATCCAATGTTGCAAGCCGCCAGTATCAGTAGTTTAGTCATAATATTGAAAAAACTTCAATATTATGACTAAACTACTGATACTTTACATTTAATTTTTGTACTCAACGAAAGACAAACAATTCGCAGATAAATTAGCAGAGGATCCTATAAAGTCTATACATATAGGCAATAAAACCTATAAAACGCGCCGCTTCGCTGTTATACCCGTCCCGTACCATCGAGAGAGCGAGAGAGAAACCGCGAGAGAGAAATAGCTGGCCTTAAGAGCGTTTACGCCGAGCGCGAGACCTCAAGTTTAGGTTTTTAAGTCCAAATATCACGCACACAGAAGCGAGCTGTGAGTGCGCGCGACTGTGTGTGTAGAATAGGCTAGTTCTGCTCACTGTAGTCAAACTCACTCACTTTGATCCGTTAGATCGAATTTGCTTTTTCGTAATAGGTACTTCGATTATTTTTTTTAATATGGGCGAAGAAATGCATGAAATATGTAAGTATAATATTATATTGCATGTATTTTTATTAAACTTGCAATGTATGTCTTGTTCGGGTGGAATTTTGCAACTCAATTTTGACCCACTTCCCGTTTACTAATTGAGCTGAAAATTTGCATACATGTGTAAATCGCGTGACAATGCAAATTTATGATTGACATGGTGCTGATCTGATGATGGAGATGGAAGGTGGCCATTGAAACTTTGCAATAAAATAGCACAACCTAATCGAGTTTGGGCTCGTTTGAATCGTCTTGACGAGTAGTTTGTCTTTCAATGGTAACCAGGGTCTGATGATGGAGTTGGATGGTGGTCATAGGAACTCTGTAATAAAACGACGCAACCCCATCGAGTTTCGGCTTGTCTCATTCGTCTTGACGAGTCCTTTGTTTTTAAATGGTTACCAAGGTAGGAATAGGTAAGGAACTCATTGAAGAAACGACGCAACCCCATTGAGTCGCGGCTCGTTTGATTTATCTTGACGAGTACTTTGGTGCTAGATGGTAACCAGAGTCTGATGATGGAGTTGGAAGATGGCCATAGGAACTGAGTAATTAAACAACATAATAACCCCATCGAGTAAGGGCTCGTTTAATTCGTCTAGACAAGTAATTTGCTGCTATATGGTAACCAGGGCATGATGATGGAGCTGGAAGGTGGCCATAGAAACTCCGTAATAAAACGATGCAACCCCATCGAGTTTCGGCTCGTCTCATTCGTCTTGACGAGTACTTTGGTTTTAGATGGTTACCAGGGTCTGATCTGATGATGGAGCTGAAAGGTGGTCATAGAAACTCAGTAAAGAAACGACGCAACCCCATCGAGTCTCGGCTCGTTTGATTCGTCTTGACGAGTACTTTGGTGCTAGATAGTAACCTGGGTCTGATGATGGAGCTGGAAGATGGCCATAGGAACTCAGTAATTAAACAACATAACCCCATCGAGTAAGGGCTCGTTTAAATCGTCTAGACGAGTACTTTGCTGTTAGATGGTAACCAGGGTCTGATGATGGAGCTGGAATGTAGCCATTGGAACTTCGCAATGAAATAACACAACCTAATCGAGTTGGGGCTCGTTTAAATCGTCTTGACGAGTAGTTTGCCTTTCAATAGTAACCAGGGTCTGATGATGGAGCTGGATGGTGGTCATAGGAACTCTGTAATAAAACGACGCAACACCATAGAGTTTCGGCTCGTCTCATTCGTCTTGACGAATACTTTGTTTTTAGATGGTTATCAGGGCCTGGTCTGATGATGCAGCTGAACGGTGGTCATAGGAACTCATTAAAGAAACGACGTAACCCCATCGAGTCTCGGCTCGTTTGATTCATCTTGACGAGTATTATGGTGCTAGATGGTAACCAGGGTCTGATGATGGAGCTAGAAGATGGCCATAGGAACTGAGTAATTAAACAACATAATAACCCCATCGAGTAAAGGCTCGTTTAATTCGTCTAGACGAGTACTTTGCTGCTACATGGTAACCAGGGTCTACTAATGGAGCTGGAAGGTGGCCATAGGAACTCTGTAATAAAACGACGCAACACTATCGAGTTTTGGCTCGTCTCATTCGTCTTGACGAGTACTTTGTTTTTAGATGGTTACCAGGGTCTGATCTGACGATGGAGCTGAAAGGTGGTCATAGGAACTCAGTAAAGAAACGACGCAACCCTATCGAATCTCAGCTTGTTTGATTCGTCTTGACGAGTACTTTGGTGCTAGAAAGAAAGAAATTAAAATGTATTTTCATTTCAGGTTATCGAAGATGAGGTTCCACAAACAACAAATAAGGTTGAAGGTTGAAGACTAGTAGATTTTCAATACTTTTTGGACCAAATTAAAATACTTAGTAATCACAATAGAGCCACAGGATGTACAATTGATAATTTACAAGTGATAAAAGAGCATACAGTAGGCTTATTATCTACATTTTTAATGAAGTATAACATTTACCTTTAGATAAGTTTAAGAATCATGTAAAATCTTGTTTACATAAGAAAGGTCAAAGTGTTTTTAGTTGAAAATACAGCCTGGTCATAATTATATTTTCACATTATAGTTTCTTAGTCAATTATTTTTATAACTAAATAATTTTACGCTGGTATATAGCCTTTAACAGCAGTGTCTTACAGACAAAGGTACCTACTCAAAATTTATGTTGCGTTTAAAGTATCTCTGAAACAAGAAAAAGTAAGACTATTCAATACTACCAGTAAAAAATAAGATTGCAAGAGCAGACCAGCTTCCACAGGCGGCACCCGTTCACGAGTATGACATGTGAATCAGCTTCGCTTCGTTTAACCATGTTTGAGGGAACGTAAGGACCCGACGCACATGCCACCAACGCAGAGACACTTTGAGAGAGCATGACACACTCGAGCAACTCCAACGAAAGTAAGAGAATATTACTTTAAACGCAACATAAATTTTGAGTAGGTACCTTTGTCTGTAAGACGCTGCTGTTAAAGGCTATCATACCAGCGTAAAATTAATTAGTTTTAAAAATAATTGACTAAGAAACTATAATGTGAAAATATAATTATGACCAGGCTGTATTCTCAACTAAATACACTTTGACCTTTCTTATGTAAACAAGATTTTACATGATTCTTAGACTTATCTAAAGGCAAACGTTATACTTCATTAAAAATGTAGATAATAAGCCTACTTTATGCTCTTTTATCACTTGTAAATTATCAATTGTACATCCTGTGGCTCTATTGTGGTTACTAAGTATTTTAATTTGGTCCAAAAAGTATTGTAAATCTACTAGTCTTCGACCTTCAACCTTATTTGTTGTTTGTGGAACCTCATCTTCGATAACCTGAAATGAAAATACATTTTAATTTCTTTCTTTCTAACACCAAAGTACTCGTCAAGACGAATCAAACAAGCCGAGACTCGATGGGGTTGCGTCGTTTCTTTACTGAGTTTTTATGACCACCTTTCAGCTCCATCATCAGATCAGACCCTGGTAACCATCTAAAAACAAAGTACTCGTCAAGACGAATAAGACGAGCCAAAACTCGATAGGGTTGTGTCGTTTTATTACAGAGTTCCTATGGCCACCTTCCAGCTCCATCAGCAGACCCTGGTTACCATCTAGCAGCAAAGTACTCGTCTAGACGAATTAAACGAGCCCTTACTCGATGGGGTTATTATGTTGTTTAATTACTCTGTTCCTATGGCCATCTTCCAGCTCCATCATCAGACCCTGGTTACCATCTAGCACCATAGTACTCGTCAAGATGAATCAAACCAGCCGAAACTCGATGGGGTTACGTCGTTTCTTTAATGAGTTCCTATGACCACCTTTCAGCTCCATCATCAGATCAGACCCTGGTAACCATTTAAAAACAAAGTACTCGTCAAGACGAATGAGACGAGCCGAAACGCGATGGTGTTGCGTCGTTTTATTACAGAGTTCCTATGACCACCATCCAACTCCATCATCAGACCCTGGTCACTATTGAAAGACAAACTACTCGTCAAGACGATTTAAACGAGCCCAAACTCGATTAGGTTGTGTTATTTCATTGCGAAGTTCCAATGGCCACATTCCAGCTCCATCATCAGACCCTGGTTACCATCTAACAGCAAAGTACTCGTCTGGACGATTTAAACGAGCCCTTACTCGATGGGGTTATGTTGTTTAATTACTGAGTTCCTATGGCCATCTTCCAGCTCCATCATCAGACCCAGGTTACTATCTAGCACCAAAGTATTCGTCAAGACGAATCAAACGAGCCGAGACCCGATGGGGTTGCGTCGTTTCTTTACTGAGTTTCTATGACCACCTTTCAGCTCCATCATCAGATCAGACCCTGGTAACCATCTAAAACCAAAGTACTCGTCAAGACGAATGAGACGAGCCGAAACTCGATGGGGTTGCATCGTTTTATTACGGAGTTTCTATGGCCACCTTCCAGCTCCATCATCAGGCCCTGGTTACCATCTAGCAGCAAAGTACTTGTCTAGACGAATTAAACGAGCCCTTACTCGATGGGGTTATTATGTTGTTTAATTACTCAGTTCCTATGGCCATCTTCCAACTCCATCATCAGACTCTGGTTACCATCTAGCACCAAAGTACTCGTCAAGATAAATCAAACGAGCCGCGACTCAATGGGGTTGCGTCGTTTCTTCAATGAGTTCCTTACCTATTCCTACCTTGGTAACCATTTAAAAACAAAGGACTCGTCAAGACGAATGAGACGAGCCCAAAACTCGATGGTGTTGCGTCGTTTTATTACAGAGTTCCTATGACCACCATCCAGCTCCATCATCAGACCCTGGTCACCATTGAAAGACAAACTACTCGTCAAGACGATTCAAACGAGCCCAAACTCGATTAGGTTGTGCTATTTTATTGCAAAGTTTCAATGGCCACCTTCCATCTCCATCATCAGATTAGCACCATGTCAATCATAAAATTGCATTGTCACGCGATTTACACATGTATGCAAATTTTCAGCTCAATCAATAAACGGGAAGTGGGTCAAAATTGAGTTGCAAAATTCCACCCGAACAAGACATACATACATTGCAAGTTAAATAAAAGCTTGTAATAATTTACGCACCAAAGTACTAAGATTTGCAAATCAAGCTATAAATTTGCACTATCTTCGAACTTACGGAAAGGTCGACAACCGCGCCGGGCAGAGCGTCGAGCGACGTGACCACTCTCTCAGAGGCCTCGCGGCGGACTGATTTGAAGCGAGTGGAGCGCAGCGTTTTGTAGTAGTTTTAGAGTAGTTTTAAAATATTTGTAGAAAAATTATAGAGCTTATTTATTAAAAACAATTTTGTTAAAATTTTAAATAACACTTTTTTCTATAGTATAAAGCTTTTATCTTCTAAAATATATTTAGTACATTAGAGAAAACAATCACTTTATCACCTATAATTTCTTTAAAAATTCACAATGTTTGGAATTTTATAGTTTTTGTTAGTAACCAAAATCAAAAAATGTTTTCAACAAACTATTTTGCTGAGGATCTTTCAAATTGAAAAAAAAATGTTGTTATTAGATTTGTTAGTAATTTAAACACATTTTTAAGCTTCGAAGTTGACGCGGAAAGTCAAATTATGAAAACCTCTGTTCAGTTATCGTGTTATAAATTCCAAAATATCCATAAATTTTAAAATGTTTTCAACAAACTATTTCGACTACAAGATCGCCTAATGATATAAGTATTTAACATATTTGTAAAGTAAGTATTAACAGATATTAAGAGGTTTAAAAAGTACAGTTTTTGAGCAAAACGGCGCAAAAGGACGTAAACGCTCTTAAGCGACGACGCGCGACGTGGAGCGTGCGAGCCGAGCGGCGACCTTTACTGTCATACGCCTAGGCGGCCTTCCTGGGAGGCACGCCGGCCGAACGTACCTAAACTGTAGCACCCCACTGGTACAAGTGGGGTAAATGACCCTTCATGCACATCTAGCTGGCACAGACCATAATCTACTCTACCTACCTAATCTACCTACCTAACCAATCTACCACCAGTTCGGATTTTGGGAGAGCCTTCGACCGAGAAGAGCTGGCAAGAAAATCAGGAGGCCTTACTTTTTTCTCCCTCTAAGTAACAATGTTACTTTACAGTGTCATAGATCTAATTAAGTAGGTACAATTATTTAAACATAATTATGAAAGTACAATTTGTACGCAATCAATAAAATTAATAATAAATTTTAATAGTAAATTCATATTTAAATAACCAGTGCTGTACGTGAGTGATGAAGAAATACCAAACAGCCTCGATTAAAATTGGCTGAAACGAAACCTGATTACTAAAGGTACGAGTGTTGAGTTTTTGGGCTATGCCTTTTTGAATTTTGCAAAAGGGTCAGCCACGGCTAAATCAATCTTGACAAAATTTATGTAAGAAGAGGCTTGGCGACTCAGTGAGCATTACGTAAGCTATTAATTCACCTAAAATTGCAACCGATGTCAGTTATTCCAACATTTCACGAGTTTTGATAACAGAATTACTCACCCTACCCTCATAATATGGCGGTATGATCACGGCGCTGTAAACGCTAGGAGAGGATCAACATAGCCTAGCATTCGTAAAACTCGTCTGCTAGATCATGAAGTTAAGTTGAAGACCGAAATATCTACCGAATTTAAAGTTTCGCATACCTATACAGAAGTTTTCTATGCGTAATAATTATGGACCGGACAAGATGAATAAAATTGTGTACCCTCAATTTTCAAGAAGAAATCAATATTGTGGCAAGGCAAGAGGACGGCCTTAGTAGCCAGGAACAAAAAAACACAAAATATTTACCTACAACTCGGGCGTTGCGAAGGTTAGTGGGTTTTACCGAGAAAGGTCCAGCAAAACCCATTGCGTGCGACCCCCAAGAACGGACGAGACTGAGTGACTCGGTCCGAAGGCAGACCCCCCGTCTGCGGCTGCACGGGTGAAGACGTCCACTGTGACAAAATAACACCGAAAGAGCACTACACAAATAAAGCTCTTTGAACAAACAATATTTAAAATTACAAATTAGGTTACCCAGTAACACATCCAACAGACGTCAACCGTGACGTACTGGCCTATTGAAAGGCTCATGGGAAGTTTCTCAATTTCCCAAACTTGTGCATAGTTATGGAAATGGTACACAAACACAATGACTCTAGACTATGCGGAGTCGAGTCGTCAAACTGTGTACATAATAGAAACAAAAAACAAAATAGTTGGCACTGCCAGCAGTGTAGAGCGACCCAGAGCTGTCTGGGTGCCTAGTAGGACCCGTCCTAGTACACCCGAGCCCAAGAGTAGGTCAATTGGGCCAGGTGACAAAGTGTGGGTCTGCCCGATCTAGACCAGTGTATGTGCCGTTATCCCTGCGGGCGATTCGGTAAAAGGCTGTTAATCTACAATGGTAAATTCATTACCGTTACCGAAATTGACATTCTCAACATAGATGCATGTACCGAGGAGAGGGTGACTTGTGTTAGCCCCGTCAAACTCCCAGTAAGCATGCCACCAAACAATGTTGCACAAATTAAAATTTCAAATTTAAGATTTCTTTAAAATCTTTCAAACGCGGCCGCCGTAGTAGTTAGCAAAACCGTCCGTGGTTTTGCTTTCGCAAAGGGGCAGGCTGGCTATGGCCTGCCCGGGTCCCCCATCTCCAAAGAAGGCCCCCGCCCGTGTGATACCGCGGGTGGTACTATAACCACTGCGGCATAGCTCGATCGCGCTGCTGCACGCAAGCGCGCACAGAGTGCCGTGCAGAAAGGAGTCCTTCCTTCGTGACACCGTCGGGGCCCCCACCCGTGTGATACCCGAATCGCACACGGGCCGGCGGCATGGTAACCTGCAGGCGCGGGTTTGCGCGCCTGTGCATGGTTCACCTTCCGGTGTGGGGGCGCGCCTCGCGCATGACTGGGCTTCCAGTCCGCTGGTAGGTGTGTGCTCCGCCCTAGAGCACCCCTGCCCGTGTAACGCTGCCACCGCTGTTGTGTGGTTGGTGAAGCCGCTCCCGATCTGTTGACACACAACAATAATAAATGGAGTGGTCCACCAAATGCAATGCGGCGTTGAGGCCTATAGCCAAAGCAAAGGCCGCTGCGCCTTGCCATACGCCGCCTCGTAATTACAGGCAGCCCTTGTCGGTCATGGCACCGCGTCGTAGCATGACCCGTTTGGCCGCACTGTGTACAAGCCGGGTCCATGCCGGCTGCTGCAGTCAGCGCCGCCAGCCGCGCTGTAGTGTGTCCTGGCTGCGGCTACGACCCCCGTCTCATCGCCGAGGAACCTTAAAAGTTCCTCCAATCGCGGCAAAGTACCCCACCTTTCTCTGCCGTTTCCCGCTCAAACCGGGAACGAACGTCCGTTGGCAGCTTGTCCAACACAATGTGTACCAGTAGCAGCGACCACTCGGCTACTGGCAACCCTAAATTTCGCAACGCGGTACACGCAACTGTGGCTGGCGTCAACAGCTGCGTCTTTAAGTCCGCCCGATTGGCTACCTTAGGTAGCGACAACAATTGGCGCGCGTGTGCGTCTACCAATGACCCCTTTTCCACAGCGCCACGCAAACTTCCTAACTGATGTGTAGGAAGCCTATCAGGTATCCTGGGCCCTCCCATTGGTGGCGGTGTGGATGGCTGGACATCCCCTATCCGTCGCCTTTTAATGTCGCAGGCCGCCTGGACGACATTATCATTGATCTCCATTATTTGGGCAAAATCATTTTCATTTGCCGACCATACCTCTTTGTTGGACGGTGGAGTTGCCTCCGACAAAACCACCATGGCGGTCTCAACCAAAGACACCCTGCTGCTGCTTAAGTGGCTCAACCCCTCGAGGATGGCGTCGTCACGGTCACTCCGGGACAGGAGCCCCTGCACGGACACGAACCATCGCAGCTCCTTGGCCAGGACTGCCTTCGCCATCGCGTTGTCAACAAAAAACAAATAAAAGAGGGATGAGATTTATGTCCAACAATAGCACAAAAGGCAGAACAGTGTTCCCTACACACATACCCTTTTAATTACAATGTAGCAACAACCAAAACTAATAAGTACAAAAAAAAACTTATACGGGTTTGCAACGAGAAGAGCACTAACAAATAGAATGTGCAATTATTATTATTACATAGTCCTTATGCATAAATCAATCAGTTTAAAACCAATGTAAAAGTCAAATTAAATTTAAAAATGGTTTTCAAAATGAAGGCACTAACAAAACAAAATGTGCCATTATTATTGTATAAACCGTTATATAATAATCCAACCAAATTTCAATCAATGTAATACATCTAAAATGGGTTTTCAAAAATGAATGTGCCAACATGACAAAAGGTGTTCAACTGATTTCGCATATGCCGCTATGTAAAACAAAACAATCTATTCGGTTCCAAAGAACCAGAGTAAACAAAATGAATGTTTAACTAAAATTACACAATGATGAACCAGTAACTCAAACTTGAACTGATTTCCAAAGAAAATAAAATAAAATAAAAATGTTCCTTAATACTACATACGCCACTATGTAAACAAATCATTTACCAAACAAATGTTACAAATGAATGGAACTCAAATTAGTTTCCCAAAGAAAACTACAATAATAAAATGTTATTTAATTATACATGGGCCAAATTTACTATGCAAACAAACAATTTATAATGTAACATAACTGCAATATTGTGAATCAAATGCCTACAATATTTAAATATGTTTTCAAACATTTAAACAATAGACCAAATGAAAATACAAGGCGGTGGGTGTGAAAAAGTAAACACGTATTTGAAAGTGCTCAATCATTTTTAATCAAGAAGTATACATTTACTTAAAGAATTTGCATAAATTGTGTACCAAAATATTCTATGATAAAAGTGCTACTTATAAAGTAAAGAAGTTAACGTGAAGTAATGTGCAACTGTGTTTATAATCACATTAGAATTACGAGTTGAACGTTGTCTTGTGATTATTTGTTGCTCGATTCAGTTGAATGTCACCTTGAGTTACACCGAAGTAGCAGCGCGCAACATTGGATATCATTATTTCGTCGCTCAACTTATCGCCTGGTTGGCGTAGTGGTTCGCGCATAGGACTCACCCGTATGAGCACCGTGGATCCTGAGATCAAATCCTACCACGAGTTGATTTTTTGTTCATCATAATTTTTTTATTTTTTAGTGTACCTATATTATTAAGAACACAGTTAAAAGTACACACACATTATGTCTCCTCCAGATAGTAAAACATGCGCTGGATGTGCAAATGCTATTAAAAAAAAGGAATTTTTGGAGTGCCGACACTGCAGGAAGCATTACGATTTGGTGTCTTCTGGTGTTACACCTAATCGGTTTTACGGTATGAGTGCACCGTGCAAAATGAATTGGAAGTGCCCGGAATGTATTGCAAAACAACCGAAAAAGGACAATACGAACACACCGGTGCATCAGCGTACTGCTTCTGCGTTGGGTCATCTATCAAATGCACCGTCTTCATGTTCCAGCATTAACACCTGCGACTCCCAAGATGCTAACGTCACATTAAGATCGACGCGACGACGACGCAGTGGTGGAAGTGATGGTTCTGTACCGCAGACGGAAAGAACGGATAAGCACTCTGGTTGCAAAACCACAGTCGAACCTGTTATTGGTGATATATCCGCGATCATCAGGAGAGAAGTGTCTGCGGCAATGCGTGCTCAACTGCCGTCATTGATAGAGAAGTTGTTTGAGAGAAACTTCAACCCCATCAAGACGCAACTGGATGCCTTACAGGACTCTGTAAAATTTATGAGCACAATATGAAGACTTCAAGGACAGCATACACGCCATTGTTAATGAAAATAAGGCCCTGAAAGCTGAATGTACCTACCTTCGCGAGACGGTTACCAGCCTCACGGATCGGTTGAACATAATAGAACAGCATATGAGAGACTCAAATCTAGAAATTCAAGGAGTTCCTGAATTCAAGTCGGAGAATGTTGTTAACGTCGTTAAACAAATTGCCAAAGTTGTTTCAGCCAAGCTACTTGACGAGGATATACTAAGCTGCACTCGTGTAGCTGCTATGATTAAAAACGGACAAAGGCCTCTTTCAATTGTCGTTAAGCTAAAAAGCAGCCGCTGCCGCGATGAAGTGTATTCCGCTGTACAGAAATTCAACAAAGCTCATCTCAACGAGAAACTTAATTCATCACAACTGGGAATCGCGGGCGAGAAAACGAATATTTATGTATGTGAACATTTGCCTCCCGCAAATAAATCCTTACATGCTGCTGCTCGTATTAAGTCACGTGATCTCGGCTACAAATTTATATGGGTCAGGAATGACCATATATTTGTACGGAAAGACGAAAACTCACGATTTATACATATAAAAAATCAGCAGACTGTGTCTTCCCTAGAGTAGTGTGCCATTTAATTGTACACACCTTGGAAATATTCTACTAACATTTTAGTTATAAAATACGCGTCTTTGAATTCTTTGTCGATTTACTATCAAAATGTCCGTGGAATAAAATCTAAGTTGTTAAATATATATAAGTCCATATTAGCTTGTAATTATAATGTTATATGCCTTTGCGAGACATGGCTTGATGAAACAGTCAATAGTGCAGAGTTTACTGATGAACGTTATTTGGTTTACCGTAGGGACCGTCCTTATAATTTTTTATCGAAATATAGAAAAAAATACGGCGGTGGTGTTCTTATGGCCATAAAGACTGAAATTTTATCTGAGCATAAACCTGACTGGGAAACATTTGTGGAGGATATATGGGTACGTGTGAAGTTACAGTGCGGTTGGCTGAAT
This sequence comes from Scoparia ambigualis, assembly GCA_963921215.1. Lineage (NCBI taxonomy): Eukaryota > Metazoa > Arthropoda > Insecta > Lepidoptera > Crambidae > Scoparia > Scoparia ambigualis. Next base: position 44,485,816 of record OY992503.1, on the reverse strand, counting down.
ATTTGCACTGTTTATTTGCCGTCTTATTTGTCAATGGAAGATTATTTGAATTTCTTGAATAATTGCGATAATATTGTGATCTCCGTAGGTTCAAATGATAAATACCTCATTCTAGGTGACTTCAACTTGGGAGATATAGACTGGAATATTACAACAGGTTTACCACAAAATTCACTTGATGAAAAGTCAGCATCTTTAAGTGAATTTATGACGAGTGCAAATTTGCCTCAACTTAATTACGTCAGTAACCAAAATGATAGGATATTGGATTTGGTTATGGCAAGTGCGGGACTGTCATGTTCTGTCAGCAGGTGCACTGAAATCAGTCGTATATACGAGCATCACCCAGCCTTGGAGGTAACGATTTTGCATCAAAAAAGACATATTCTTAAACAAATTGCAGCATCTAGGTATTTGTTTCACAAAACTAATTATGAATCTTGCAAAGCTGAGCTACTACAAATTAATTGGGAAAATTTTGATGATTTAGGGTGCGATGATTTTCTTCAGCAATTTTATAACATTGTTTGGGAAACAATTATTAAACATACACCTTAAAGTAAATTAAGGAAATCTGAATATCCTGCATGGTTCAGTAACAGTTTAATTAACATGTTTAAAGAAAAAGATCATTATCATCAAAAGCATAAAAAGTACGGAAATCCTCGTGATTTCGACGTTTTCTCTATGTTACGTAAAAGATGCAAGGTAGCATTAGATAATTGTTTTGATTTATATATAGCATGGCTTGAGAAAAACATGACAGAAGATATTAAAGCTTTTTAGCGATACACAAAGACAAAAAGAGTAACCAATGATCTTCCCAGTCAGATGTACTACAGTGAGCATACTGCTCAATGTGGTCAAGATATTGCTAACCTATTTGCAAGGTTCTTTTCATCTGTATATAGGCATACTGTTGCATCAACATATAAACTTGACTTTGAGCGATCAAATATAGCTCTATCCTCAATTTATATTGATGACAAATCCATCAAGACCTGTCTTGAATCAATTAATATCAAGAAGGGAGCTGGACTTGACGGAACCCCACCAATATTTGTAAAGCAATGTTCTTCTGCTTTAATTGAACCATTAGGCATTCTTTTCAATAAATCTTTGAGTAGTGGTTATTTTCCTGCTATGTGGAAGATGGCTAAGATAGTTTCCATACACAAAACAGGAGATAAAAAATGTGTCACTAATTATAGGCCAATAAGCATACTTAATTGCTTTGCTAAAGTTTTTGAATGCCTGGTTTATGATCACCTTTACTCACACCTGAAGTCCGTTATAAGCCCCCATCAGCATGGATTTGTCAAATCTCGATCAACTGCTACTAATCTTCCAAGTTACATGCATTATCTCAGCTCCACCTTTGATCAGTCAGGACAAGTAGATTCAGTTTATACTGACTTCGCCAAGGCGTTTGATCGCGTCGATCATACGATTCTGTGTATTAAAGCTGAGCATTTGGGTATCCACGGTTCGCTTCTGCGGTGGCTGCATTCATAATTGCTTAATCGCACGCAACTTGTGACAGTCAGTGGTTATGAGTCTTCTCCATTTACCGCAGATTCTGGCGTTCCACAGGGATCAAATCTAGGACCATTACTTTTTTTGATGTTCATAAACGACCTCTTGAATAAGCTCAATTGCGAATGCTTGGCTTTTGCGGATGACATCAAAATTTATCGTAGAATTCATTCTACCGATGATTGTATCATTTTGCAATCCGATATCGATACCTTGACTTATTTGTGTGAAGAAAATAATATGAGCCTTAACGTTGAAAAATGTCAGATTATCACTTTTACAAAAATAGGAACTTCGTCCCGTCGTCGTATATGGTACAGGGAATTCAGCTAAATCGTGTAGATGTGGTGCGTGATCTGGGCGTTTGGATTGACTCTAAACTTTCCTTTAGAGTACACTACGATACAATTATCTTAAAGGCAAAGCGAATGATGGGTTTTATATATAGAATTGGAAAACCATTTAAACAGACTCGTAGTATGATTATTTTGTATACTAGTTTGGTAAGAAGTATACTTGAATACGGCAGTGTAATATGGTCACCGTTCTATGCAAATCATATTAATAGGATAGAAGCGATGCAGAAACGGTTTGTGCGAGGCCTTGCTTCAAAACTGGGGTTACGCAAAACATTGTTGAGTTATTCGGATAGGCTAGAGCATTTTAATTTGGATACACTATACGTAAGACGTCAGGTTAGTGACCTTCTAATATTATACAAAATGGTTAATTCCAAAATTGATACCACTGTTTTGAGCCATGTTTCGCTGAAGGTCACTAGTAGGTCTAATCGAAAGCAATATCTGTTTGTAGTATCTTCTGCAAAAAATAATGTGTCACAAAATAATCCACTAGTGCGCTTTTGTAGACAATATAATTTATTATGTAAAGAACTAGATATATTCTTCCAGAGTCCCAATGCATTTATAAAAATTATTAAAGATCCGGATAATTTATGTGTGCTTGCAAATAACATAGATGTGTCCTAATGGCTCACAACACATTTGTTTAATATTTAGTTAACAATATTGTTATTTTGTGTCTTACTTTGTTACACTTAATAGGCCACACAATTATTATTATTTTTAAATTTCATTTGCATGTTGTGCATAGTTGTTATGGAGATGCAAATTAATCTATTTTTTAATTTATTTGTTTAACAAATGTCGTGATTTGTATCTTGTAACTGTGCCAAATAATTAAATAAATAAATATAGGCGCGGAGGCGCAATGCGCAGGGGCGCAAAGCGCAAAGGCGTGGGCTGAAGGCAGGCACCATATAGGCGCGGAGGCGCAAAGCGCAGGGGCGCAAAGCGCAAAGGCGTAAGCTGAAGGCAGGCACCATATAGGCGCGGAGGCGCAATGCGCAGGGGCGCAAAGAGCAAAGGCGTGAGCTGAAGACAGGCACCATATAGGCGCGGAGGCGCAATGCGCAGGGGCGCAAAGCGCTAAGGCGTGAGCTGAAGGTACGAGTTTGTATGGGCTAAATGTGTGGTGTACGTGTGAGTGTGCTGATTGTGTACGTACGGGCTGTTGTGCTACTGCTGCGACCCATGCGGCTGCTTCGCGTGCGCGGACGCATGCAGCGGGCTGTCGCTGGGTCGCTGCCTCGGGGTCTCCCTTAGGTAGGGCGGGAGCCACTGCGCCGCCGTCTGTGGCTGGCACTGCAAAGTCGTGTCGTCCGGTCGGTGAAGGGACGTGTGGTGCTCGACGCGCCCACACCCTACAACCCTTCACCGACTTGCATTCATGTTCGTAGTGCGGACCCAAGCACTTCTGGCACCGCTCGCGCGCCTGAATGAAATCCCACCGGCCCTGTGTCGGCTGGGCATTATAGCGAGCGCACGTTGTTAATTTGTGCCCCCTTTCCCTGCAGTAGGGGCAGTAAGGCGTATTTGGGCTGGGCCCGGCTTGCACTTGCATTGTGTATGTGTGTAGGTGTTTAGGCGTGGCACGAGTCGAGGCGAAAATATTAAATGTAGCGGGTAGGATTGTACGACTTAGTGGACTGTTTTTCTGGGATGTGGTGTCTGGCTCGAAGGACCAAATATGTTACTGCGTGAGGCGTAGTAACATGCGACGTTATAAGGAGTGAGGCGGGAAAGGCTTACCTGGGGTACCCGAGAGAGCTGGTCCGGTAGGCCCGGGCGAATAGGCAAGGGGCGATAGTCACGAGCTGCGGTCACTAACTCTGGTCGCGGGTGGCACACTTCGTCACTTCACTTAAGGGTTTGTAAGGGCGCGTAGGGGGCGCGAGAGCGGTTTGGGCTGAGTTCGAAGGCGCGGCACGCGCGGATTCAGTCCAAGTGTTCGTGGCTCACTGATTCGGTGCCCGCAGCGATCCGCGCGGGCCAAGGAAAAACCTCGTCCGGTACAGGCGTCGCAGTGTCCGTGCGACGAAGATAACGCACTCTAATTGGCCGACGGAGGGGCGGCCGCGATTGGTCGTTGCGTTGTGGCGCAAACAACAATAAACTTAGAACTAAATTAACTTTATACTTAATTTTTCCCCATCATATAAACCAAATTACTATTTTATGGGTTAAATATATTTATGGCACAGACTGCTCCTTTTTAACCGACTTCAAAAAAGGAGGAGGTTTTCAATTCGGCTGTATGTTTTTTTTTATGTTTGTTACCTCAGAACTCAGTCATTTATACACCGATTTGGAAAATTCTTTTTTTATTTGAAAGGATATACTTCCAGATTGGTCCCATTTTATCAAAATCTAGTTCTGATGATGGAATCCTCAGGAATTGAGGGAACTCCCCAAATATTGTAGTCATACCTATAGCGATTTTGATATTTTCAGCAATAAGTCAAGAATTTGCATTGAGAAAGTATCATTTCATGAAGTAGAACTGATGAAGAAGACCACAGAATGTCATTAGAACTTCTCAATGATAAGTATTTCACGAGTGGCGATAAGATCTTTATGCCGATGACTTACAAATTTACTCTCAGGCCTTGGCTGAGAACCTCTGAGAAGCGATTGAGCAGATCAATGGTGACTTGGCTACGATCTTCTGGAGCAAGTCAAAAAAGTTCCTCTAGTTTCCTTAACAGTGAACCCTAGTAACTCGCAAGTCATCATCGTAGGGGGGTCTATACAGCATTCACGAGTGAATTCGGTAACTTGCCGTCTGTTTTTTGGATGTTGATTTCCTACTTTGTGATAGGCGTTTCTCGTTTTCTTCGCTTGTCGCATTTAAACGGCGCTGTCTCATACAAGTAGCGCGTTTGTAGGTTTACTAATATTCACTTTCGATAAATAGATCGGAACGATTCACTAAAAAGCGAGAAATAAACAAAAATTTTAACAAAAAAAATCACCGACTCCAAAAAATTTTACTGAAATAAATGCACTAAAACGTAAAAAATAATTGCGTAGTTTAGTTTGTTCAATTTACTTGCAATATTAACCTTTATTTTACTCAATCTTATAATCTTAAAAAATATTTTTGGAGTCGGTGCCAGCTTGTAGCAATACCTAATAAAATCTATTTACTAATGAAAGGCTAATTAAACATATTTATAAATAAAAACGACAATGGGGTTAAACGGCAGCAAGGCCGACCCAGACGGAGGTGGAGAGATGAGTTTGATGCTTACGCGAAGGATTGGCCAACACACGCAAAAGACCGCGAATACTGGAAGGGAGGGGGGGAGGCCTTTGCCCAGCAATAGGTCAATATGGGCTAATATAATAAATAATATAGTATGTCTTTTAATGTTTATGTTTACCTTGGCTGGCATCGACTCCAAAAATATTTTTTAAGATTATAAGATTGAGTGAAATAAAGGTTAATATTGCAAGTAAATTGAACAAACTATAAACTACGCAATTATTTTTTACGTTTTAGTGCATTTATTTCAGTAACATTTTTTGGAGTCGGTTTTTTGTAGAGTAAAAAGTTGTCAACATTAGAGCTCCACAAAATAAAATCATGTAAATAACTAAATTCAACTATGCCAAAGCCATGTTCAATGCAGTTTCATTGTTGGATATGACATGTGGTACACACCCCTGGGCCTCCTTTCTTGTGAGCCTGAGTCAGCATTAAATATTGGTGTTATTATCATTAACCATGCTTTTTGAAGGTATCCAGAATCTCCTAAGAAATTAGAACAATATAGGTACTTACTTATAGAAATTGTCATAGATAAAAAGTTAGTAGGTACCTATCTATTATACAAAATTGCTTGATATTGTAACGTTGGGTTAATTAAGGATAAAACCAAAGTCCACAAAAAAAAAATGTTTATTAAAAAAATATACCGCAGCAGCGGTCGTGGGTGAAGCCCTTAAAATGCACATCGCTTGGTCGGCACTCCCCTGTCTTGTTGTTCCACGAACGAGACGGCTGGTGAAGGTGGGTGTCGATGTGTTGGTGGTGACGCAAGTACTTGGTCCCGGAAGTTGCTCCAAACTTTGCTCCCTGGAATTTATAACGTCCAGCATTACAACTGGCCCCCCACAATGTTCCTTCTGGCCACCAAAAGTAGAAGACTAAAAGGAGGTGACCAGTGGCTGGTGAAGTGGCTTATTTTAAAGAAACCAGAAACGAATTTACAATTCTAACAAAATAATTAAATGAGGCCATGAAACATAATATAGGTAATTTAGCGTTTTAAATGATTAAAATGATCAAGTTTCATAAAATGGAAATCTTTTCTATTTGTGTGTAGGTAGGAAAATAAAAAATCCTTACAGAACAACTCAGCCTCGTAAACAGGCAAGTCATTGGAATATGTTCACTGATTAACTACATTAATTTAAGTAAAAGGCTAAACACAAAATAATTAAATCACTACTTATTGTTCGCAAACTAAAAGGAAAAAACCTACTTAGTAGTTATTTGTTCAACACTTACCCAATTGGGGACGGAAAACAACTGAGTTTATTAATGGCAACGTAAAACGTACGTTAATTAGCAATTGATAACTATTCGTTTTCTACGAACGAAAATATTACTGCAGTTAGGTAGCTATATATAAAGTTACTCTAAACGAATGCGCGCCGAGCGCCCCGTGGGAGCTCCACGTTAACCGGTCCTGCGTCGAGACAATAGAAGCGCGAGTTAAAGTACAAGCGGTCACACATCGCGGTTGACAAAAATATTCAATTTATTTTATTTGTTGAGTTTACCTTTTTATTTCAATTGTTATGTTTTTGTGTTCATAATTAATAGTTAGTGTTTTAATAGTTATAGTGTCATAGTTTTAATTAAATATAAGTATTATAATATTGCTTAGGTTAAGGTTGTATACAGGGTGTAAAAAGAACCTTAACGAAGCCGAAACTTACGCATTCTGTTGCTTATAATGAGTATAATCTGTTGCTTATAATGAATATATTATTGCAGGGAAACGACTTTCATTTTTACAAGTTAAAAAATAATCATTTTCTGATGCACGCAATGTAAAGCGCAACAAATTAAGCGTGTGTGTAGTGAGTTGATGAATGGCGCACACTACACGAACACGTGGACGGGGCAGCGCCGGCGCGGAGAAATACGAAATACTATTGCTCACTGACGGGAGGGAGTGGGAACTATGGCGGCGGTGCTTAAAACACAAATAACTCACATGAATGTAGCCATTGTAAGTACTTACCTACTGCCCATCGTTGCCTCAACGTCCAGCGTAGGCCCCCCCCCCCCCCCCTAAAACAGGAGCGATAGGCTGGTTGTCCAATAATCGCTGAACCGCACGAGTGAACACTCGAGGATCACGAGGCAGAGGGCTATTAGGGTGTTCAATCCCATACAGCCTCAAGGCCTCGGAGGCATTTCCATGAGCCATACCGTAACAGTACACCATGTTGACGTACTCGCGTGTACTGTATGCATGAAACGGCATCTTAAATCTTCGCCACAAATTAAAATACAGCACAACAAGCACTCCAGAAACACTCACTTAACAGCACTAACAGTTGGTTAGACAACTAAACCAAACGCAACAAGAAAACGAGAATATTTACTTTTAGGTGTAATTAATTACGCATTCGATAACGTACGAAACTGAACTAAGGAAAAAACCGTGATCCTTAAGGCCTCCGGGCCTCTGACCAATCAACGCATGCGATTCGCACAAAAAAGTTTCCTTTTCCGGCCGCTCGCGCGCCCGGGGAGTCCTCCTGTGCGACTGCGCTGTCTGATGTTGCGAAACTGCCTAATTATTTTAGGCAGGCGCTTGGGATACTGGTATTTATAAGTAAATGAAAAGTTACGTTTATTTTAAATGTAGCTTTAAAACTGGATTGATTTGGAGTAAATTGGATATGGTGGAAGTATTTTATACTAAATGCTTATGAAGCTCTGCATATCTGCATTTAATCTTATCGTTATTATTATCTGAGCAAATAAAAAGCGCCTTCCTTACGTGCGCTGCGGTTGCGTCCTGCTCCTAAATGAATTTGCTATCTATTTCTGTGTAGGCGTATAGGGAATAAGAAAACAAAATAAATAATATGAATTGTTGATGTTACCTACGAACCGACTGATAGTAACAAGAGCTGTCCTGGGGCCCAAGTCTGCTAATTTACGAATGGCATAATTGAATCGTAATTGGATCGCATTGTAATTGTTTGACACATTCAGTATTTTTAAATGAGTAAGAGAATACCAAATGTGTCAAACAATTACAATGCGATTCAATGGGCGATTTTCTGACAGCCTAAAAATTAAAAAGTAAAAATTAGTTCAAAAACACCCGATAGATGTCGTTTTATAAAAGCCGGCCACCAGCCGTACCTACCTTAGGGCTGTAATAAATTCTACACTTTTACTTGTCTACCAAAAGAATAAAAAATAGTAAGTCCTTACCTATTTATATTCAGGACATCCAGAACCTATTTCTATTTTGGAATAGAATAAATATTACGCAGCCATACACGTGCTCTTCATGAACCCGCCTTTTACCATGCGCCATACTAATCTATGCTAAGCGCCATCTATGAAGTCATTTACGAACCAATTTCTTTTTTTTTTTTTGATCTCGGAAAATCGCCCATTGCGATTCAATTATGCCATTCGTAAATTAGCAGACTTGAGCCCCTGGTGTCCTGTGCTGTGGGGATGGTAGATAACCGAATGATAGACGTGTTGTAGTTTTTGCAAAGAAAATTATCGTTTTAAATAGTTTTGTTTATTCTTTTATCACAATCTTGATATAAATATCAAGGAAAATTTCGTAGTATTTATTGCGATCTCGGTGGCTTAGCGGTCAGAGCACTCGTCCGGATAACGAGGGACGTGGGTTCTAGTTCCACCTAAGTCAAGTTGGAGATCCGTCTTTTTTCCTGTGCAATAATTTTCCTCGACCGTTTTAAATTTATTTTATAAATCGTAGACCTAGGTACTGCCACATGAATAAATACGTACTGCTGCGTTTTGTCAGTAAAGTATTTAAATTACACTTAACATTAAAAACCCTAACGATAGAAATGTCAATATCACTACGTTCGTTCGAGTGATCAGCTGGCCTCGCCCCGCTCTTCACGCCTCGGACCGACGGTCATTGAACTCGCGTGCGATCAAACACTGGTGACGAGAGCGCGTGTGTGTTGAGTTCGCGTATTCAATGTACAATGCGGTCAGTGATTTAAAAAGGCTCGTTAGCTAAGAAATATCCAAAATTAAGACATAGTTCTTTTAGACGAAAGTTAAGTAATTACATTCTAAACTGAGTTATGTAAAACACGTTGACATTTTTTTTAACTTTGAACGTTAATATCTCAGAAACTGGACATTTCCCAGGTGTTGTGTCAGAACAAACGTTGATTGTATTGAATAGGAGAACACGTGGCTAGCGGCTTCGTTAAGCTTCTTTTTACACCCAATATAATCATTTGGTTTTTTTAAATAAATAAGATAGGTTTACTTTATTGTTTAATTGTATTTTAAAATAGAATAATTTAAATATTAAGCAAATTTTATAAACATGTACGTGAAACGTTACAATATTGTTTATAACCATGTTTGTTCACCATTCTGAGGAAGTTCATCCACCATATTATGAAGTAACATTTAAGATTTTTGAATCGTTGTCTCAAATCTGCAAAACCACATAAAATAGTTTTATCTTTATGTCAATACTTGTACGCGCCCTGAGCGTGACGTCTCATTCTAGGCGTATTAAAATACGCCTAGCGCCACCTAGCGAGGTGTCGCAAAGTTGGCGCGCGTCAGGAGTGGGAATCCGACGCGCGCGCGCGCCCTCTCACTCGGCAGCTAGCTAGGTACCGCGCGCGCACGCCACAGCCTGAACGTGAAAGTTTGACCCTAGATGAAGTGACCTTATAGAAAGTGACCCTGGGATGATAGTGCCTGTGATCAGGTGAAGTGACTTTGTGCTGTGCCGGTGACCATCACATCGCCTCTAATCGCCGCCCGCCAGCTCGTGTCCCGGTGCCAGCGACCTCGTCAAACCTGCTCCCGGTAAGCTCCTTTCTACCTCCCGCCTAACCTTAATTACGTCGCATGTTACTGCGCCCCCCTGGCGCTAACAATACTCTTTATTCTAGCAATTTTAACAAAACTGACATTTCCTGGTAAATCCAAATATAATAATAGGCATAATACTTACTTACCTTTATTATGTAATTAATAATTTATTTATTAAAACTTACCGTTTGAACATAAGGACTGATATCTTTTCCTATTAAAAATATGCTTGTCTGCATAAGATTTATTAGCTTTAAGGGTACAGTCAATACACCTTAGAGCGTTAGTTTAATGCTCTAAGCTACTACACCTGGCAAATTAAATCTTCCTTGGAACCTGTAAAACAAATAGGCAATCTAAGTTATAAATTGATAAATGGACATTATGGATAGGTTAAATTTTATATTTATACAGAAAGTCCCTTAGGTACTGTTGTTTTATTCTTGACCTTTCTTGACATTATAAAAGGTAATTGAGGGATTTATTTGGCCAAAATATTTGTATAGCTGAGAGCTTCCACAAATTGTCATGCAGCGACTTGCTCTTGCTTCGTTGCGGAAAATGTTGCATGACACACAATTATTTAGTCACTCACGTCGCAATAACGATATTAGCACGCAATGGGCGATTTTCCGAGATCACAAAAAAAAAAGAAATTGGTTCGTATTGACTTGATAGATGGCGCTTAACATAGATTAGTATGGCGCTTAGAAAAGACGAGTCCATGGAGATAAAGTGTATAGCTGCGTAATATTTATTCCATTCCAAAATAAAAAATAGGTCCTGAATGTCCTGAATGAAAATAGATACAATTTTTTTATTTTAAGTTGACAAGCAAAAGTGTAGAACTTATTACAGCCTCAGGAACGGCTCGCCTTTCATAAAACATAGTGTTTTTGAACTAATTTTTATTTTTGATTTGGGCTGTCAGAAAATCGCCCATTCCCGGCAGACCTTTCTAAACTACCTAGTTAGATATTTTAAAGTTTGTAAACGAGAACTCCGAGAACTATTCACAAGTACTCGTACAACAAACTCGGGATTTCGTTAATTTGCTCCAAACAACGTCGGGAAACATTTCTTTCTTAGCGCCTGAGCACCATTCTTTGATTATTGCAGTCCACAATAGCCCTAAAAAGAGCATTTCAACACAACTCTTCCTTCATCAGCTGATCAAACAATCGCCATTTTGTGTGACGATTAGCGTTAATTTTTATCTTCAAGGTTTAAGTGATCGCTAGCTTAGCGATTTTTGGTTTGTCAAAGCTGTCAATTAGGTCTATTTTAGCGTAAATTTTACGACGTAGGTAACTTTTGCTTATGTCAATCCCATACATTCTGTTTATCGTAGCGTTAATTTCATAGCGTTTAATTTGTTTGCCAGTTGACTAGGCCCTCTTGAAAAAAAATAGATGTTATGGCTGTATGGGCTCAATGCCTTGCTTTTCTTACATCAATAAAAAATTCGAAAGCGTAAGGTAACGAACCTCAGAAAAAGGAATCTTAAGGAAATGTTGCAACAACATGTAGATACTTAGTTATGTTATAGTTTAAAAGACGAAATAATAAACATGATGGCGTCTTTGTCTAACGTATGCAATAAAAACATAGGAAATTTTAGAAAATAAAAGCTGATTAATTGATGATATAATATAAGATTATTTTTTCCAGACTGCTACAAAATAAACATAAAAAAGACTTTGGTTCAAGATAATTGGCAAGAAAAATATAAAATAGGGTGATAGAGTGGTCATTATTCATACGGACCGAGAAAAGTGACTAGTTATGAAGTTTTAATTACATTGCCCAGTTGCTATGGGGCTTACGTACACCGGCCGGCCTTTATTCATAGTGACTAGATTTAAAAGTTGCCTTTAACAATATTGAAAAGTGAATTAATATAAATAAATAAATACTGGATGTACGAATTTTTCTTTTTTTTGCAGTACCTATCCCAAACCATATTCTTCTCAATATCCCCATTACACGGGTACCTGTGTATCATAATATGGTAATTATATATACATTAAGGCAGAAAATTATGGGCCCTGTAGGGAAACTGCCTTAAAATCCTTTAGCTAGATCATTTTACTCATCGGAAACATTCTATTATTTTAAAACGATACAGAACTGCAATCAAAGATTTCCTAAAATTTTCTTTCATGTTTACATGTAGGTACTTCGTATGCAATTGAAGATAAAATAAATGTTAGCGTTCACCTTTCTTTTATTTCGAAGACTAAATGTTTATTAGAGAAATATCCTGAAAAATAATGCTATCGATTAGTGCAATAAATGGAGCGTTATTTTTTTTATGTTTAGCCGGTTTGATTCCAGGGTAGGATGATCAAGCAAAATTTTAAAAAAAATGAATGCAGTTTCTTTCTTGTTAAAAATAAAGAAATGTTTCCTGTGAATTGAGCTTACTAAAAGATTTAATGTAGTTAGGGCCCATCATTTCTTTCCACCGTATTATTTCGACTAATACTTCGATAAAATATTAAAACCTTAAAAACTTTTGTTTTAATCTATAATTAAACATTTAAAACCCACTATGACTAAAGTAATGTCAAAGTAGACTTCAGTACCAAATCAATAAGCTTCATCGATGGTTTTATCGACAGATAATTGACGAAATCGATAAGTGTACAACACTAAGCCGCCATGTTTAGACGCGGTAATACCTAATAGGTATACACGTTTTTTTCGTAGGTATGGCAAATCCATTTGATTATCTAATCTATAACTATAGAGAGAGCATAAGTTGCTATCTCTTTCTGCCTTAATCCATTACTACTTTTGTTCCGTTTCGGCACATAATGTTTACCCTAAGTAAAAGAAAGACAAAACATAGGATGAAAGGACCGTGTAAGGTGAAACTGTGCAACGTTTTACATGGATCCAGCGACACTTGGCCCCAAACAAATCGCTGTCATTATTTTACCTACCAAATAATTATTTGTTTTTTTAGTTGAATAAGTGAATATTATAGGTGTACATATTATTCCGTTGGGCTTAATTGAACAACAAGTTCTTCAGTCAAACATTGCAGCAATAGAAGTGAGTAGCAAGTGCCTGGAATATCGTTTCTTACGTAAGTTTTGTTAATCTGGTTTCGTGATGATTATTAGCAATTTACCATGCAATATTTGATTTGTTTCTATTGAAAATGCTAATAAATGATTGTAAATCTCTAATTCTAGTCTTAAATATGTGTGCTTTTGGTTTAATACGGAAATTTCATAAAATTATTTCAACATAACCTGTGTTTGCGCCAGCGCAACGGACTGACGGCCGCCGACTCCGTCAGCCAATCACAGGCGAGCGGACCGCCGCGGCGAGGCCCGCGCAAACCTAGTGCCATTCGAGATCTCAAGGCGAAGCCACGCGTCGCGCGCCCTTGAACTCAGCCCACGAAGTGAACACATGTGTGCAGTTAAGAGCTAGTGCAATAAGCTCGACCTAAACGCCCTTAACCAGTGCCCCTAGTGAATAGTTTAGTGTAGTGACTGTGCGCTAGGAACTCAACTTGCCCCGCCGACCGTGGACAGCTCGTCTCCAGGTTCCTGTGTATCCCTGTAAGTACTTCACTATCCATAAACCTACCCAACCCACATCTTTTATTCCGTCGCTGTTACGGCGAACGCCTTTCGCCGAAACATTTTGGTCATCTTCGAGCCGGTAATGTTAATACCGGCGACCTTCCCGTAACCAGAACCTAACTTTCGTTTAATTTTCAATTTAAATACAGTCCGCTAAAGATAATTATTTCCGCCCGTATTATTATTCTGTGTCTAAATCTTATCCCTAATTCGTGCCATCATTTCTAAATTCATTTGTTCACATAACTTTACCCTGTCCCAATAAAAATCTCGTCAGGTAGTTATGAATCGATTGTGTTAGGATCGCGACCACACAACATCCGAATTATTTTAACGCAATTATTTCTGCATGTTGCTTTGATATTGATCTCGTGTATGCATCCGATTGTCTGATCACAGATCTATGTGTAGGAACCTATACGATCGTTGTCTAATATTACATTGTTCGGTAACTTAGTAGTTAAATTATTACGTTACGTAGGGTATTATAACGAGAGAAGGTTTGAAGGTTTCCCGTTTTATTACGTTGCGTGTGGTATTATGACGAGAGATTTATTTTCCCGTTTTATTTTTTAATGAATTTTTTATGTTCGTGTCGTGTTAAATCGGCTCAGAACTCGTGCATGCTCAACACGCATGACAAGTAGCGTGCTTTATTTTTACGCTCGTGTTAATTTTATATTTTTTTGTTTTTAATTTTTGCCTTGGCAATCGGCTCATTCTTGTGCGTGCTCACCACAAGAGCATAGCACTTCTACACACGTTTGCCCACTTGTGGGACACAGACAAAATGTCCCAACCTATTTAATTAAGTTTTTATTATTCGTTTATTTTTATTTTTTTGTTTGCGACTGACTCATTCTTCGCACTAGTGTTCGCTACAGGTCTGCCCGACTGTGAGCGCCTTGCCCAGTAGTGGGCTACGGATAACGTAATTTTTTTTTATTTTGTTTTTGTTTTGTTTGTTTTTTGTTTTGCGGTCGGCTAATGTTACGTACGCGCGTTCAATAAACACAGACATACACATCCACGTGCGTTTGCCCACCCGTAGGCCATATACAAGGCGTCCCAACTTAGTTTTGCTCTCTTTATTGTTGCGTTAATTTTAGCCCATTTGCCCTTACCTTAGTAAACAAATACATCCAGCCCAACTATAGAATATATACAGGGTGTTGTTCTTTTTACTGCCTTTAAATTTGTTAATTTTTTTTTATTCTTTTTATTTTTTCTTGTCTCCTTTTATTCATCGCGATGCCGACCAAGTCACAAGCCGCGATTTTTAGGGAGGCCGCCAAAGCAATACACCAACTCCTAGAGGTGGGGTCACGGATCATTGCTGGCGACACCAAACATTCCATAACGGAATTTAACGTGCGTTTCGCACAGGTACAGGGTATTAAGGAGAAGCTGGATTCAGTATATTACAGCATTCTTGACGAGGAGAACTTAGACGAGGGGGTTGAGAGGACATACACTGAGAACCACACAAAAGCCTCCGGGGCATACCTGGGGATACTTGTGGCTAGGGAGGAAATCTTACCCTCTTCCACGTCGTCCCCAACCCATAACGCTCAGCCCAGTCTCGGCGTCAATAAGCCTACAGCCGTCCTCCCCAAGATAGCGCTGCCCAGGTTCAGCTCAAAGGTGGAGGACTGGCCTTCCTTTATTGCACTGTTCAGGAGTTTGACTGACGACATGGCGACCCTGTCGGACGCAGTCAAGCTCCACTACCTATTCTCAAGTCTCAGCGGTGAGGCATTAAGTATGGTATCCCACTTAAAGGTCACCAATGAGAATTTTGCCGTGGCCATGGACATCCTCACGAAGCGGTACGAGAACCGCCGGGTTCTCATTGATAGTTTTGTGGACATCATCCTGGGGCTGCCAAGCATCCATACGCGCTCGAACATCCGCACACTGTTCCTTACGCCGCTCATATCGGCTCAGTGTGCCCTCAACAATTTAGATCTGCCCATAGGAGACGACTACGTGTTTGTGTCAATAGTGGTGCGGAAGCTCAAGGGCGAGCTCCGCACGCTATTTGAACGCAGGCACGGGTCTAATAACACCCTGCCCACGTTAAGGGACCTTATCTCCTACCTCGAGGAGCACGCGCGCTGTGTGGAGACAGAGTTCTCCAACATAGCCCAGCCGCAGCCCATTCACGCCCTGCCCGGCCCTTCTCGTAGCCGCGCGCCTCCTCAGTTGCCCCATCACACTTATGCTCAGGTGGCTCAGCAACAGCCCGACCATTACCGTGGCCGCTCCTCAGCTCCATCGCCTCACCGCGCCTATGATCAGCCTACTCACCAACCATCACGCCCAGCGCAGCAAATGCGTCACCGCCCATCCACCTCCCCGGCTCGCAGTCAGCCCTTCCCCGTCTACTCGGCCTTCCAGCAAAGCTGCTCCTCATCATCGTCCTCGTCCTCTTCCTCACGCTCGACGTCCTACTGTCCCTATTGTGCCACTAGGGGACATACGCTCATGACGTGTAGATGGTACAATGCCCAGCCAACACAGGGCCGTTGGGACTTTGTACAGGCACGCGAGCGCTGCCAGCGTTGTCTCGGCCGTCACTACGAGAGCGAGTGCAGGTCAAGGGGGGCATGCAAGAACTGTGGGAGCACGAACCACCACACGTCCCTCCATCGACCAGACGGCCCAACGCACTCAGCTCATTCGTCGTCTGTACATATACCCCCACCACAGCTGACAGAGCACTCGAGGGAGCGTCCCAGACACAGCAGGCGGCACGAACCCGCACAGGTTAAACAGGTGCGACCCAGCTCTGCTCACAGAGCCAGCCCGCCCAGGTCCGGTTCGCCAGGTAGGCCCCGCGAACGCCGCCAGCAATTATGACTCCCAACTATCACAGAGCACCCTAGCGAAGAGGTAAATTTAGCCCATGCCCAGTCAACCCATGCCCACACAGCTGATACATACTCAGCTCATACAATTTCAGCTGATACTCAATCAGCTCACTCACCTTCTGTGCCCACTGGCACACCCATTTTGTTGCCAACCGTCTCACTAAAAGTCGCGGACGTACATGGCCATCTTCACACAGCTAGAGCTTTATTGGACTGTGGCAGTATGCTGACATTAATAACGTCACGCATGGCACGACTTTTGAACCTTCCATCAAAACCCACTTCTTTAAAAATTACAGGAGTTGGGAATCAGCACAAACATGAGTCAAAGGCGGCAATAACAATAGTATGCCGACCCACTCACAATGATACTCCTACAATAACTGCCACAGCTCACATTTTAAAAAACGTCACTGGTTACCTTCCCTTAGAGAAGGTACCAAACATTTCCCACGTACTAGGCCAGCCACCCGTGCCAT
The DNA here is from genome assembly GCA_963921215.1 of Scoparia ambigualis. NCBI lineage: Eukaryota > Metazoa > Arthropoda > Insecta > Lepidoptera > Crambidae > Scoparia > Scoparia ambigualis. Next base: position 44,468,878 of record OY992503.1, on the reverse strand, counting down.
TGGCTGACCAGCTTTACTACACACCAGCCCCGATCGACCTCTTATTGGGGTCGGACGTTCTTGGCCAGGTGTTGGACGGGACTAAGGTCTCGTTGGGCCCGGGCAAGCACATAGCCTTCGGCACGATTTTCGACTTCGCGTTGATAGGACCCATTGAGGACTTGTATGCGCAGCCGGCGCAGCAGGTTAATCAGCTCACGTCGTCAGCTCACAACCAGACTCAGCTGAATCAGCCCAGGACATACGTCAGAGTCTGGAAAGGTTCTGGGAGTCTGAGGAGCCCCTCCCTCAATCTCACACTCATAATGATCCCCTGGAGGAACAATGCGAGGAAATCTTTCGCTCTACCACTACACGCGATCCCTCAGGCAGATATACGGTCGCTCTGCCCTTTCTAAAGGACGCCCCTCAAATAGGTAAAACTCACCCTATCGCATTACGCAGATTCCTCAATATTGAGAAGAAGCTAATGGCGAACCCGTCTCTGCGTTCTAAATACGTCGACTTCATGGCCGAATACATCGACTTAGGGCACATGGCTCCCTGTCACCCAAATACATTCGCCCATAAACCTCACTTCTACATCCCTCACCATGGCGTATTTAAGTCAGGGTCGGACAAGCTGCGCATTGTTTTTGATGGTAGCTGCAAAAGCTCTAATGGTGTCAGCATAAATGAATGCCTACACACAGGCCCCGCTCTTCAACAGGACATTGTGGACATCATCATGTCCTTCAGAACGCATCCAGTCGTTTTCAGCACTGACATCCAGAGGATGTTCAGAAATGTGCTGGTTGCCCCAGACCAGAGACGGTATCAGCTGATACTATGGCGGTCCTCACCAGATCACCCTCTGCTCACCTACGCCCTCAATACAGTCACCTACGGCTTAAGATCAAGCCCATACCATGCAATCCGCACTCTGCTTCAGCTGGCTGATGATGAAGGCCATCGCTACCCTGGAGCCGCTCAGGTTCTTCGCAAGTCTATCTTCGTTGATGACATCTTGTGTGGTCATGACACAGTTGAATCCGCCCAAGCACTTCAGGACGAGTTGATAAGTCTGCTAGATCTAGGCGGCTTTCAGCTCAGTAAGTGGACATCTAACTCGCCTGAGCTGCTCGAGAGATTTCCCGACAACCAATGCGACATGCCCAAGGACTTCGACATGAACCCAGAGTCCACGTCCATTAAGGTCTTGGGTATACAGTGGAGCCCTCAGTCAGACGAGTTCACCTACCGCATCTCTCTGCCCCCCATCACACATGTCACAAAGCGGTCTATTTTAAGCACCGTAGCCTCACTTTATGACCCAAACGGCTGGGTTTCTCCCATTATCTTCCGCGCAAAGCTGCTGCTTCAGCAATTGTGGCTATTGAAGCTGGAATGGGATGAGCCCACTCCCTCTGAAGTACAAACGGAGTGGCACCACATCTCAGAGGATCTGCCGCTGTTGTCTAGCATTCGCTTCCCTCGGCACATTTGTGCAAACAAAGGCTCAGCTGCATACTCGCTTCACGGGTTTGCAGATGCCTCTGAAGCCGGGTTTGCCGCCGTTGTTTACCTCCATGAGCTCGATGCCTCCGGAGATGCTTTGGTACACTTGATTGTCGCCAAGTCGCGAGTCGCACCAATCAAGAATCGCCTCACAATCCCCAAGTTAGAGTTGTCGGCCGCCACTCTACTATCCCAGCTCATGATCCGTGTGTCAGTTCAGTTATCGGCCCATATCAGTATACAACAACACATATGTTGGTCAGACAGTACGATAGTCCTGGCCTGGCTCAATACACCGCCTCGCCGTCTTCAACCCTTTGAAGCCAACAGGGTAGTCAAAATCAGCTCAGGCTCACCAGAATGTACCTGGCGACACGTACCTTCCGAGCTCAACCCGGCAGATTGCGCAAGCAGAGGTATGTCTGCGCAATCCCTGTCAGCCCACGACCTATGGTGGTCTCCCACGTGGCTTGGAAAGCCTTGTGAGTCTTGGCCTGCGATGCCCTTAGCTCTGGGCCATCACGCCCTGCCCGGCCTTAAGCCCAAACACGTCCCGTCACTGGTCACAGTGCCCGGTCTTGACTTTGACCTGCTCACTCGGTTCAGTTCACTAGACAAGCTCGTCGGAGTGACAGCTTGTCTAAAACGCTTTCTGCACAACTGCAGACACCACCCAGATTCGCGACGCTCAGGCCCCTTGTACGTCAGTGAACGAGGAGAGGCCCTACTTTACTGGGTGCGCAGTGTTCAGCACAATGAATTTGCAGAGGACATCCACCGCCTTCAAACTGGCAAAATCTGCTCCGTCAGACTCCAGCGGCTGTCACCTCTCATTAAAGATGAGCTCCTTAGAGTTGGTGGACGACTGTCCCATGCGTCTATCCGATATGACGCGCAGCATCCGCTCATACTTCCCAGCTCTAGCCCACTTGTAGACCTGATCATTGACCACTACCACAAAATACACTGCCACCCTGGCGCTGACACCTTACACGCAATCCTACGCCAACAATTTTGGATATTGTCCGCGCGCCGTATTATTAGACACCGAGTCTTTAAATGCATTAGATGCTTTCGATGCCGGGCCCAGCCGCAAGCGCCCTTCATGGCCGACCTGCCAGCCGATAGAGTTACGCCTCAGCCAGTATTTAGTCAAGTCACGACCGATTTTGCCGGCCCATTCCTCGTTAAATCTAGTACCCTACGTAATGTTAAACTCTTAAAAGCGTACTTTTGTATATTCGTGTGTCTCTCGACTAAGGCGGTTCATTTGGAACCGGTCTCGGACCTCAGCACGGAAGCGTTCCTCGCGGCATTACAGCGTTTTATAGCACGCCGCGGTGCCCCGGTTCTCATCCGCTCGGACTGCGGTACAAATTATGTAGGCGCTAGAAATCAGCTCATCGAAGTACAAAACTTTCTTGCCTTGAATAATGACACGATTGCGCACAAGCTCGCTGGTCAGCACATTACTTGGTTGTTGAACGTCCCTAAGGGACCATGGTTCGGTGCGTTACATGAGATCAACGTAAAATCAACAAAGCAACTTTTATATCGCGTAATTGGCGAACAACACCTCACATTCGAGGAATTCTCCACACTTTTAGCTCGAATTGAAGCGGTCCTTAACTCAAGACCTCTCTGCCCACTTTCGTCTGATCCTTCAGACTTTGAGCCGCTTACAGCCGGACATTTCCTTATAGGCCGCCCACTAACGGCCCTTCCCGAACTATCCGTGGAAGATAGGCCGATCTCCACACGTAGGCGATTCCAGATAGTACAGGCCCTTTCCCAGCGCTTCTGGACGCTGTGGACCCAGTCCTACCTTCATACCCTCCAAACCCGCTCCAAATGGTTGTCCCCATCCTCCCCTCCCCGAGTTGGCGAGCTCGTCCTCATCAAGGAGACAACCTGCCTGCCCTCCAATGGAGACTGGGGCGCATTGCTCGCACCCTGCCTGGGAAGGATGGCGTCGTGCGGGTGGTAGACCTGGACACCGCGAATGGACATCTTCGGAGGCCTGTATTCCGGATCGCCAGGCTCCCATTGGATGAGCCCACCCCTGGGGCCCGGGAAGATGTTTGCGCCAGCGCAACGGACTGACGGCCGCCGACTCCGTCAGCCAATCACAGGCGAGCGGACCGCCGCGGCGAGGCCCGCGCAAACCTAGTGCCATTCGAGATCTCAAGGCGAAGCCACGCGTCGCGCGCCCTTGAACTCAGCCCACGAAGTGAACACATGTGTGCAGTTAAGAGCTAGTGCAATAAGCTCGACCTAAACGCCCTTAACCAGTGCCCCTAGTGAATAGTTTAGTGTAGTGACTGTTCGCTAGGAACTCAACCTGCCCCGCCGACCGTGGACAGCTCGTCTCCAGGTTCCTGTGTATCCCTGTAAGTACTTCACTATCCATAACCTACCCAACCCACATCTTTTATTCCGTCGCTGTTACGGCGAACGCCTTTCGCCGAAACAACCTGCAATCAGTATTGTCTGGTACTTGGCAAAATTTACCCCAAAAATACTTAGGTTTTAGTATGGAACGAATAGCATAAAATAAATAAACATTAGAACCAAAGCAGCAATGCATCTTTTTCACTTAAATAATCTTGACTTTGTCAGATTGATCGTTATTTAAATACAGCGATTAAAAGTTAAACTTACGTTGAAATTAATGTTAGAAAGAAACAATTTAGGCCACGGATTGTTTCATAAATAAGAGTTACCTATTATAATTTGGCTTCACGTGTTATTTTATTTTATATTGTATAAAATTTCTCAAAGATTGATTGATATTTCATCCTCAATACATTGTTGTTGATTTTATGTTTTCGTTTCTTTTATCCTAACCATTCTACATCCGACACAAAAATGAGAGGTGTTATGTCGAGAGGTCGAGACATGGTATTTGTTCTTAACATTGTATAAAATTTACCCATATTTAGGGAGTGACAACTGTGAGCTGGCAACATTTTAGTAACGCATGTTCGTTACATTGTGATAGATACTCTTCGATGTGCAAAATTTTCACACATGCACAAAAAAAGGCGCCTATGTGTGCGTTACTAAAATGTTGCCAGCTCACAGTTGTCACTCCCTAAATATGGGTAAATGTTACACAATGTCAAGAACAAATACCACGTCTCGACTCTCTGTCGTTTACTTAATTCACCTGCGTTAATGCACCCAGGTGAATTAAATATTCTATCGACTCGACCTGTCGGATGTAGAACGGTTAGGATAAAAGAAACGAAAATATAAAATCAACAACAATGTATTGTGGATCAAATATCAATCAATCTTTGAGAAATTTTATACAATATGAAATAAAATAACACGTGAAGCCGAATTATAAGGTTAAATTTTATCAACCGCAAATCTTTTAAGGATAAATTAAACAGCATAAATAAACTATTTTTATGAAAAAACCTTAAATGTTTATACGCTAGTTTTCAAGGAAAACGCCAAAAGACTTTTCGATTAAAAAGTAAAATAAAACACCCCTTACGCACGGCACAAGCCGCAACAGAAGGGAGGCCGCAATGCCTACACCGCTACACGTGCCGTAGTTTCATTCATGGGAGCCGACAAACGACACCGACCGACCGCAATTTGCCTAATGCCTACACCACCGCACCGCTTACTACCGTGCCGAGCGAGCGAGAAAGCGAAAGCCATCCTCCCTCGCCTCACCCCGCCACGCGCCCCGGCCGGGATGTCGTGCCGCCCGCCCGCCGCGCGCAGCGCCGGCGCGGCGATCGTCAGTTTGCCAAAAACATACCTATCGCACTAAACTAATCGCAGTCGCAGGAGTATTCGCGAAAGTTTTTAAAATGCCGTACCGATATTCATTACATGAGTACATGAATATGGCTATCTGCTTCCATAATGCAGGTGAAATTATGTTGCGGACACAAGTACTGTACGGCGAGTGATACGGAAGTTAACATTCGCATCATAGCTGGATTTCTTCCATCGGCACCCAGTAGACGCTGCCCGTATGTTTGGCGTAAGCCAGTACTAACTACGTGTGGCGGCTTCTGCGCAGCGAAGGTTACCATCCCTTCCACTTCACTCGACTCCAGGCCAGGAGTTGCTGCCAGAGGACTACGCGCCTAGGGTCGACTTCTGCCGTTGGTTGCTGCGGAACCCTATCTACAAAGTGTTTTGGACCACTTCCAACACAGTTTTAGTGTAAATGTGTGCAAGACAGTGTTTCCGTGAACAAGGGCGACATTTTCATCATTATGAATGTGATTAGGTTTAGTTAGGTAGGACTAAACTTGTGAATGTGTAAATTGGAACCTGTAATCAACAACTTGTAAATATGTAAATCTGTAAATATCAATGAATTTAGACTTAAACACGCCAAGTTAATGTAAACTTTACATAGCTACATTGCATAATTCAATCTTGGTAAAAGCTAAAACTAACGAATTGTATTAACTTGTCAGTCCAAAGCCTGAAAAATGTGATGGGATGTCAATTCGTTGTGAATAGTTAAAGCATTTAAATAAAAACAGACAAATTATCTATGAGTTTCATTTATTTACAATACCTAGGTACCTACCTACTCACATCTTATACTATGTGCATTTCTACTGAAGCGAAGCCAAGCAGTAGGTACTTACCTTCCCTGTTTACGTTAATTTTTATTTCGCTCATTACTTTACATAGGCAGTCCGGAACCGTAGATTGTAAATTAATTTTAAGTTCTACACGGATTCGCTCCGATTTTTTGGAAATGTCCTCCGCTCGCTATTAAACTAATCGTGCTAGGTAGGTAATTTGTAATTTTGTAGGTAACTATAACTAAAAATGACGGCCGGGTGGTCGTGTGGGTCAGCGACCCTGATAGACCGATAGCGCTAGGTTTTGAGGTTTCAAAAATATTAAAGTTGTTTAGGTTTCACATATAGTTTCCGGACCTTTTGCCCAACCTAATTATATTAGTTTGTGTCACCCTAGGTACTTGCATAGGTAGAAATTTAGGTATTTGTCGCTTCGATCAGTATTGGACGAAAAGAAAATTAGAGATGAAAATTTTACTGTCATGATAATAACGAAGTAGTAACTGATGTACATAGGCAATTTGTGTCATTTCTGTCCACGAGAATCCTGATATTTAACCAGTTCTTATCACGTCGCCCAACTAGCTCTGAAAGAATATTACAATAGATTAAATAGGTGTTACGCGTTTTAGAGTACTGATATCTGTTGTTCAAAATATTTTGTGTCGAATTCATCCACGATATTTATAGATATTTCATTTTTTTATTACAAAACCCTGTAAAAGCCACAAAAGAAAGTGCAAGTTATTAGAGTTTTAAGTGTTTTTGATTATTATGGTGTAACAAAACACTATTCATAATTTGTGTCGTTTTTATCCACGAATTCTTATTATTTTAATAAAAACAGACTTCCAAGCACGTGAAGGGCGAGCGCGGGGAAGAGCGCGGGCGCGAGCGGCGGCGCCGGCGCGCGGCGGGCAAAATTCGAAGCGAATCGAAGCGTCATGCTCGCGTCAGGGCCCTAAGCATAATATAAATACAAAATGTATGCTGTATGCAACGTCTCAAATCAGTTCCCCGCCACGCATACGGCACGCCCCGTGCACGGCCCGGTGTAATATAATTTATCCCTCAATCTAAAATAATATTGACCCTTATGCTACGGCAACACTATCGCGCTAGTGCAAAGATTCGCGTTGTTGTGACACGTCTGGCCAAACACTTCGTCATAATAACGCAATGCATAATCGCGTTATGCTACGGCCACACTATCGCGGTAAAATTCTTGTTCCGTTGTCGCTGTAAAAACTTCATGTTCCGTTGTCGCGATAAAGCATGGCCACATCATAAAAACCTTCGCGACGACGTCGCGATAATTGTGAACTTTGTCGCGATAGTGCAACTAGTGGTGGATAATATATTCGAAACTATATATCGATATTTGATATCGGATTCCTAAACTAAATCTAACATATATTTTAATATCTTTGATATCGGTATCGATCATTTCTACGGACTATTAAAAATTCATGCAATATCGTGTTTTTTCCACTATATAGTTTCAGAACGCATCGAATCGATATCGGATTTGGATGCAATATAGGTACTTATAAGTTTATTTTCAATAAATTTAGATGACTCAGTCAGTTTACCTTGATCTAAGTGAGTGAGTGCTAGGGCATGCTCCCGGGAATTCCCGGTACCGATTTTTCCCGGTATTTCCCGGGAAATTGACTTTTTACGCAGTACCGGTACTGAGAATTCGTTTCCCGGGAAATTCGGTACTTTCGGTACTTTTGTTATAATTTAAAATTACGCCAATATTTGGCTCCGCGTTTACGGTAGTCGTTACCGGTAACCTCGGCCTATGCTCTTAGTTGCAAACGAGGCAAATTTCGTAGCGTTACCAATTTTTTATCTACTGAGTTCTCAACCGTGACGTTACCGGTACTATTTACTAGGGAAAAAAATTGTAACTAATGTACCCGTACCCTACACCGTACGATTTCATCGTCATCACATTCCAATTATTTGATAATTCCATTTAAATAATATCTTTTTTGTTTGCTAATTTAGCTTTACCTTCCATATGACCTCAAAACTGAACGTCACTCGAAATATCGACGCCAAGGATTCCAATAGTCGGATTGGTATCATGGAGAGTTCCCTCAAAGTTCAGAGGTACGACGAAGGGATGTTTTTTCGCGGTAAATGCGCAAACTTGTGTTTTGGAGGGGTTGTTATGTCTTAACGGTGTCAGTCACAAGTTTATTCCGGCTCTCGATGACGCTATCCAGAGTAATATTAGCTCGTCCAGTGTAGAGCGTTACTCCCGTAGTGTCGTCCGCGTAGCAATGAATGCTGTTGTTATGCAACATGTCATTGATATGCAGAAGAAACTAGGGGCTAGCACACACCCCTGCGGGACTCCAGCGTTCACGGTCTTCATGCCAGAGCACAAAACGTCGACTACGACTCTGATGCTACGCCCAGAAAAAAAGCTGGCCACCCACAAACACAATATCTCAGGAAGCCCGTATGATGGAAGTTTAGAGAGAAAAGCCCTGTGCTATACCCTTGCAAAGGTTTTCGCTACGTCCAAGCTAATTGCCAGTGCCTCCCCTTTACTCTCGACTGCCTCCGTTTATCGGTGAGTAAGGTACACTAAAAGATCACCAGCCGAACGACCGCGACGAAAACCATACTGGTGATCGCTTAGTAGTTAGTTTTCTTTTAGGTACCTTAAGAGCTGGCGGTTTGTAATGGACTCCATTACTTTGGAGATCAAAGAGGTGATGGCTATTGGCCTGTAGATGGACGGATCTGAGCGATCGCCTTTATGAGAATTGGGTGGACAAAGGCTGTCTCCAAAGAGCTTGGGACACGCCAATAGTGTAAGAGAGACGGAAAAGGCGCGTTATAACCAGCGCCAACTCAGAAGCACACGTCCGAAGCAGAATGGGAGGAACTGCATCAGGCCTAATCGACTTATAGATATCAAGGGAAAAAAGAGCCTTACGAACTGACCTTTGTAGGAACCGGACGTATAGCATTGAAAAAACGCAATGCGGTATGGTTGGTAGAGAGTTTTCTCCATCGTCCAAGGTTGAGTTTGATGTGAAAGAGAGCCCAAGAGATCGGCTTTCTCCTTTGCAGTATGGGCCAGGCAGTCATCGGTCTTGTGCAATGGTGGTAGGGACGGCTGACAAAAATTCCCTAAGATAGTTTTGGCAAGAGACCAGAACGCACGCGTACCCGAAGGAAGACGCACTAGCCTCCTGCCAATTCCACTTCATGACTTCGCCTTGGCACTGGCCTTCTTACAGGACCTGGCGGCAAAGTTGTACCTCTTTCTGAGCGCACTGGTTTTTGGATCCTTTGATGACACCGCATTAGGCCAGGCTTAGTAATGTTGTCGCTTTTTGCGAGATGCCATTTTGCAGCAACGAACAAATCATGGTTGGGACCAGCCGCCACAGAGTTTGGATTGAAAAGTTCCATTCCCTGCAGTATCACATCAACGACAAAGTCGGCGGTGACATTAAGATTATCTAGCAAGAAGCAAACTCGCCACCACGTGTAGGACGCAATGAAACTTGACATCCCATCCCAGTCCGCTGACCTATAAGGCCAGACTCGACGTTTTTGAAGTTTCTGTGAGAGGTACAGTGCTACGAACCAGACATTGGTCTGATGAGCCTACTAGTGCATCAACAGAAACTTGATAGCCTTCTGGGTGCGAGGTCAGCAGAAGGTCCAATAAGGAAGGTGCATGGCCACTCCACATCTGGAACCCGTGTAGGCTCGGTTACCAATTGGGACAGACTGTAGGCCAAAGCGAAGTTATGAATGGCTCTACCCGCGTGGTCAGTTGTGCGTGAACCAAGTCATTCGACGTGGTGGGCATTGAAGTCTCCCAATACCACTGAAGTCTCGCATTGAAGTCTTCCAATCTCGGCCGAGGGGATCCGTTGGAGAAGGGTCTGTCGCCGTTTGAACGGCCTCGTTTTGGACGAATTTATATTATTTACTCCCCTTAAAACACTCATGATAGAAATCTATTGTATATAGACCCTTTTAAATATAAAACATTCAACTCGGATGACCTCTAACCTCTAACCAATTTCATTCGGCAAAGTGATTCCACAGCTTGTACAACAATTGACAAAATAAATTTTTTATAATAAACATTTTGTGTAATATTTTATTTTGCTCAATGATCCATATATCAATCTTTAGTTACATCTGGGTTAAAAAAAATCTCAGTACCGAAAAGTACCGAAATTTCCCGGTTTTCCCGGTACCAGAGTTAGCGCAGTACCGGGAATCACGTTTTCTCCACAGTACCGGGACTGCAACCCCTAGTGAGTGCCTATTAATTAACTGATAAGGATTTAGTTAAGTAAGTTAAATTTTACTAAAATAAATTTATGTACCTCTAATAATGTTATTCATTAAACTTTTACAAGCACATTTGTTTGGTAAAAACTACCGATCAATGATAATTCAATAAACATTAGCGATACGGTACAATATTCTTGAATCGAATCACGTACAATATAGATTAGTGATCTCAATGCACACCGCATTTCTGACACGATACTTAGTGTTTTCCAAAAATATAGTTTCAGGTATGCGATTCTTTAAGCGACACATAGACGCTGCGCACATGACTGCGATATGAAAGTGACAGAGTCATAAAAAGCTAAATTCAGAATACATGTCCCAACTCGGGACACCGACCACCGTCTCCAGAGAAAGACAGCCTGATCTGGTACATACACCGACGGATCCAAAATGGAGCCAGGCACTGGAGCAGGTATCTTTAATGACTTTAAGCACAGTCAGTGTAAGGGAAAGTTCGCTTCTGTTTTTCAGGCAGAAACTTTCGCAATTCTCCTGTGCGTTAAAAAGAATCTAGAACTCGCTCCCAAGAAGCGTAACATATTCATCCTGAGCGACAGCCAAGCCGCGCCCAAGTCACTTATATCGCCTCGAATCTACTCCAGCCTTGTGCTTGAAACCACGAAAGCCTTAAACAAGCTAAGGTAGGCACAACAGGGTGAGGTTGATCTGGGTACGTTGATTTTAACGTACCACATGGGAATCCAAGGTAATGAAATGGCCGATGCACTTGCTAGGGAGGGCTCAAGGACCCCATATATTGGTCCTGAGCCGTTTGTGGCTAGCATCGAGTACCATCAACAAAGCCTTCAAGGACCACATCCAAAACAGGCATAGAACCGAATGGAAAGAGCTACCCGGCATAAGACACTCAAAATCCTTCATAGGCGAAGGCAGGCCCGATTAATCACCGGTGCCCTGACTGGGCACTGTGCCATAAAACAAATGCTCCACAAAATGCAACTAGTAACAGACAACCTGTACAGGGTATGTGGATTGGAAACGGAGTCCGTGCAGCACCTACTGTGTGACTGCGACTCTTTTGCCATGAAAAGAATGAATCTTCTGGGATCGGCCTATCCGAAACCAGTAGATTTTAGGCTCTTCGCCCTCAAGGACATTGCCAAGCTTATGGCAATTATCTTCACTGAGGAGGCAGAGTGATAGGACGGGGTTGCACAAATAGGCGGTTTGACGGCCGGGTGGTTTAGTGGTCAGCGACAAATGTTTGTGTGGTGAGCACGAGCATTTTGTGAGCGAGCCATGGATGATTATTAATATTTATGTATGTTTGTGTATCCGTTATTCAGTCACCATAGTTCGGGTTATGCTTAGTTTGGGGCTGAATGATTGGTGTGACAGTTGTAATTTTTTTTTGAGATTTGTGTCTTGGGGGTAACATTAAACCGGTTCTTATTCGTAATCTTTTATTACTTCTAATACTTTATCGTTACTCCAATCCATAATGATCGAAACAGAATAATTTCGATAGTCGTATTTGCAACACGTTCACAGAGTTCACACCTCTAGTTGTCTCGCAGTCAACTCCTCATAGGTCAACTAAAGTGTGCGAATAAAGTGTAGCTGCACGTACACTTTATCGCGACAAAAATATATGATAAGGGGCAATTTACCAACAGCAGCGCGTTAACGCAATGATGCATCGCGCTAAGACGAAGTGTTTGGCCAGACGTGTTGCGACAAAGCGAATCTTCGCGCTAGCGCGATAGTGTGGCCGTAGCATTAACGCGCCGCTGTCGGTTAGTTGCCGCACATCAAAGGATTTTGTCGCGATAAATTTCGTGCGGTTATACTTCCTTCGCATACTTTAGTTGACTGCGAGACAACTAGAGGTGTGAACGTGTTGCAAAAATACGACTATCGAAATTATTCGGTTTCGATAATTTATGGATTGATTTAGATTCGATAAAGTATTAGAAGTAATACAATATAACGAATAAGAACCGGATTTATGGAACCCCCAAGACCCAAATCACATAAAAAAATCACAACTGTCACACCAATCATGCAGCTCCAAACTAAGCATAGCCCGAACTATGTTAACTGAATAACAGATAATCAAATATACATAAATACTAATAAACATCCATGTCTCGGTCACACATGCTCGTGCTCACTACACAAGCATTTATCGCTGACCGCCATCAAACCGCCTTTTCAATATTAACTTTTTAATATTTTATCAATTTTAATAAAAATAAAAATTAAAGCAAATGCATTCTCCGAAGAATTAAGTGATAATAATAATTTTAAAATGAACAAAAGTTAATTATCACGAACACCTGAAGTATCAAAGTGACGGCAAAACCAATAAAACCATAGACCAATCCACAGAATAAATAAAATAACTCGGGAATAGTTATTCCAACTTTTTCCAAGTTTATTAGGATGAAATTATAACCTTCTTATTCCCAACTTAAAAACACATTTTAAAAAGTTTTTATTTGTAAGATAATAATATAATAAAATAATCGATTTAATAACTTAATTTAATTTATGTAATCTAATTTAATTTAACTTTATATCAACTATTTATTGATAATGCATGTAAATGTACACTTCTTTTTGGAGCTGCAACTTATCCTGTGTGTTTTTCCACTTGTTGCTGTATGTTGATCTTAATTGTAATTCTGTTTGTGTACTAATAAATAAATAAAAAAAAAAAAAAATAAGAAAAATTATTTGAGCGTTTTTAGCGCAAATAATCAAATATTACAATTAAACTAGTATTAAAAACTAGCAAACTTAAGTAATATTAAACAATATAAAAGTACTAACTTTGTCCGATTTTTGTGATAGATAACATCCACCATCGTCTTTTATTTTTACCCTTGTATTTATTTTGTTCAAATAATAAAGATACAGTAAATAATTATTTGCCGACATGTAATAAAGCGCAACCATTTCCATTTTTTCCGTTGAAATTAGAAGTGAAATTACAAATCGTATATTTACTGAAACATAATTATTGCATCAATTTCGTCAAATCCGATATCGATGCGTTCTGAATCTATATATTTTGGAAAACACTATATCGCGTCAGGAATGCGGTGTGCGTTGAGATCACTATATTATTGTACGTGATCCGATTAAAGAACATTGCACCGTATCGCTTATATTTATTGAAATTATCATTGATCGGTAGTTTTTAACAAATAACTGTGCTTGTAAATGTTTAATGAAATAAAATTATTATAGGTAGTACCTATTTACCTACATTTTATTTTAGAAAAACTCAACACTTAACTAAATCATTATCTCTTAATTAATAGGCACTTACTCACTTAGAACGTGGATAAACTGACTGAGTCGTCTAAATCTATTGAAAAGAAACTTATAAGTACCTATATTGCATCAAAATTCAATATCGATTCGAAGCGTTCTGAAACTAAATAGTAGAAAAAACACGATATTGCATGAAGTTTTAATAGTCCGTAGAAATGGTCGATACCGATATTAAAATAAATTTATGTAAGTACCATAGTTTAATATTCCGATATCAAATATCGATATATTTATGTTATAACTCCCATATCTTCAATCGTTACCGTTGCCGAGAGATGGCGCTACGCGTACCTTTAGATGAATTAACTCGCGTCAATGGGCGCGGTCACTACGCCGCCATTTTTAGTTACCAGCTGGACGTGAAGTAAGAAGGTCGCTTTTCAAGCGGCGGATTTTGAGTTGCTGGAGTTTACATGAAGTTCAACAGGTAAGTTTCTTGTTCTAATTCGAATTGACGGGGTTTTGTTGATGTTTAGGTGCTAGAAGTAATCGATGAATTTGAGTTGCGGGAGTTTTGATGATTTTTTGTCGCAATATTTTTTGTAGTCAAATCAAAATAAGAACTTATTGATGACAGAAAAAGTAAATTTATAGTTGCGCTAGTTTTGTTGAAGGAATGTATGAATGGTTTTTACTTGGAAACTTAATGATATAAACTACTTATGAAAATAGAGAATTGCATAACTTTTTTTGTATTCTTAAATCAAATCAATTATTATTTATGAAATTGGATACATACACGTGATAATTGCTTTTTTTGAGTTGTTTGAGTTTACGTGATTTATGTTTATGTTTTTTTTATGTTTTAGACAATGAAAGGGCGCGGAAAACGTTTACTTGACATGGTTACTGATAGAAGAAAGGATCCCGAGCCTATCGAAGATGAAGAACCTTGCCAGTTAGGAGAAGATCTCAGCAAGCTGTCCAAAAATTGCTCCCAGTCAAAACATCCTATGCAGAGACGGAATTTAAAAAATGTGTAGTGAATAAGAGAAAAGCCATTCGTACAGTGAGAGCATTATCAGAGTTTCCAACCAGTTTAAGCAGAGCTTACACAGAAAAAATTACTTTGTCGGATGCGAAAAAAAAGACATTAAAGAGCTGGTCGATAAAAATATAATTCCGAAGTTGTACTACGACTGTTACTACAAAAATATTCTGTAAACCAAACCTTATAATTATTACACCAAAATAGTTTATATTTAGCATGCTATTAAGAACGATACATAAGGATCTGATCGGAAACTATTCTTTAACATTTTGCCTACGATGCAATAAAGCCTAGTTTGAGCAATTGGTGTGTAATGCCATATTGTAGTCAAGTATGTTAGTGAAATTTTAACAAAACTGTGATTTGTAACCTCAGGGTATTAAGTAATATTAGTTAGTTAAAAGATGCATTGCTGCTTTGGTTCTTATGTTTTTTCAGTACTGCAACTACTGCATGATAAAACTACCTGAGGCCAATTCTCATTTTTCGAGATGTAGTCTCGAATCGAGTTTTGATTTCGATCTCTATCTCGACCATAAAATCTCGTTATTAACATTTTGTTCACGAATCTGCTATTCTCAGCGCTAATCGACTTCGAGTTTGATTCGAATTCGAACTTTATCGAATGGTAATCCAATTTAGTTATTCTGAACATCTCGAACTCGACATTTCTCTAAGGAGAGCCGCTCGAATAGCTTCGAGTGGTCGGCAGTGGTCGAGACGTAATTTCGAAGCTAATGAAACGTCAAATAGCGGCAAAATTACGGTGGATAAGGAGGAGTTAATTTCCAATTTTGTCGTGGAAGTGATTTAAAATATTGAGAGAGCTCGCTCTCTTTTTTTTAAAAGGTGGAAGAAAACTTTTAACTCCTTAACTGTATATCGGCTTCCAACATTTGTACAAGAAGCTGCTTCTGCTGTGGCGTTGGGTATTTTTTGTTGACATTGTGACATTGTGTGTCTTGTGAATACTAAAATGATCGTTTCGTCACCAAACAAGCACACAACCACAAACAAAAAACATAAAATTTATCGACGATACGTCACGTTTTAAACAATACAAGTTGTTTAAGGAAATTAAATTTAATCACAACACATTAAATATAATGATTTTTGATACTTATTAAAAATTTACTTCTTTAATTAAAAAGCAAGTTCAATACATTTAAATACCTTTACAGTAAAAATATTTGAGGTACATACCTAGTTGCAACCGGTTTAAAACCGGATGAAACGTGTCAAACGGAACGCATCCCGAGTTGATTGCATTAAAAAGAATGGCAATATTTATCAAAAAAAAAGTCGAAGTCTATTTCGATTACCGCTGAGAATAGGAGATTCGTGAACAAAATGTCGATTATCGAGATAGAGATCGAAATCAAAACTCGATTCGAGACTACATCTCGAAAAATGAGAATTAGGGCCCTGTAACAAAAATACTTCATCTTAACTTTGCGGAATACCGAAAATTCATAATAAAATAAAGGAGAATTTTGCGAAATCGCGGTCACTGATAAAACCAATAGAGAAGTTAAAAACAAATAAAAATTTTGATTTTAAGGGAAAAATATCATCATCAGCCTATAAACGTCCCACTGCTGGGCACAGGCCTCCCACGTGAACAATAGCACGTGGGGATATTGGGTCATAACCCACCACGCTGGCCCAATACGGGTTGGTGGGTTTTTAACGACTGCCATCTTTACGACAACAACATTATGATTTGTGATACTTACTTCTTGATTATTTTTTTGTCAGTATTCAAGTCCTCAATAGTGTTCGTGTTATCAAGTTTTGATAAGTGGCCGCGATTTCGCTAAGATTTCATTTTTCTTTATTTTTATGTCTCCATCATCATTTTTTTGAGTGTTTCATCCTTTCGAAATAATAAAAAAAAAAAAAAAACTTTCTGACACTCACACCAATTATCTAGCCCAAGAGAAGCTTCAAAGAAACTCGTTAAATGGTTACTAGACAATGGATAAACATACTTAAAATACTTAAATACATACTTATTATACATAGAAAACACCCAGACACGAAACAATTTAGAAAAACAATAATTTCTAAACTGACCCGACCGGGGATCGAACCCGGGACCTCAGAGATGGCGACACCATGAAAACCGGTGTACAAACCACTCGACCAAGGAGGCCGTCAAATCTAAAATAAATAGAAAATAAACGTTAATTTTCACTAGGCTGGCTTGATTCTCGTGAGGCCCCTAAAACCTTAAAACTAAATTCAGTATTTTCTACCACGCTCAGTCTAACGCTCGAATAGATAGGAAAGGTAAATAGTACAGGTGGATATAATTCAATTAGATGATTTAATTTATGCTATTCGTTCCTTAGTATACCTAAGTATTTTTGGGGTAAACTTTGCGAAGTACCTGACAATACTAATTACGGGTTACGTTGAAATATTTTTATGAAATTTCCGTATTAAACCTAAAGCACACATATTTAAGACTAGAATTAGAGATTTGCAAACATTTATTAGCATTTTGAATAGAAACAAATCAAATATTGCATGGTAAATTGCTAATAATCATCATGAAGCCAGAATAACAAAACTTACGTAAGATACGATATTCCAGGCACTTGCCACTCACTTCTATTGCTGCAATGTTTGACTGAACAACTCATTGTTCAATTAAGCCCACCGGAATAATATGTACATGTAAAATATACACATAATCAACTAAAAAAACAAATAATTATTTGGTAGGTAAAATAATGACAGCGATTTGTTTGGGGCCAAGTGTCGCTGGATCCATGTGAAACGTTGCACAGTTTCACCGACACGGTCCTTTCATCCTATGTTTTGTCTTTGTTTTACTTAGGGTAAACATAATGTGCCGAAACGGAACAAAAATAGTAATGGATTAAGGCAGAAAGAGATAACATACTTATGCTCACTCTATAGTTATAGATCTCAATGGTAACGAACGTCAGGGACTTCTTGGTGGGAAAGTGAAGCGTGATGTCTGCAGTTTTGTTTTATTTTCTAAAATTTGTGTTTTTTCAAACATAATGTGAAATAACAGTGGATTAATAACCGTTAAGTGTTTGTGAACGTGCATGAGTGTTGGTAAATTGAAACAAAACAGTGCAACATCACTTTTCAAATTCTCTAAAGAAGTCCGCGTGAGGCCTCAGTAAAGTCCCACATCTTTACGGAGAACTCAAGGGGGTTAGGGGAACATCATTTATCATTCATCATCTTAATCGCCACTCATTATCATCAAGGGAAAAAAAAGAAATAAAGAAACTAATGACTAGGCAGTATGGTCTCAGACCTTAGCCTGTTCCTTCACGGAACAAATATAAAAAAAACATGAAAGAATTAATTATTTAGCTCAATGATTAGCACAGAACAATGATTAATTAGGTACTATTGTAAATAAAAAGCATCTGTAATGTAAATATTAAGATTCTATGATCACTAATTAATAACAATGTCTTGTGAAGGATACGAGGAAACAGAGTTTCAGAAATATGCCAATGAATACAAGCCAATCCGGATAGGTTCGATAGACGGTTAGCACTAAAATGTTACCTACTACCACGGACTTCCTTTTTCTGAGCCACGGACGAGTAAAAAAGGACTCCACGCCGCGACACTAACAAGTGAAGGCCTAAAGTAAGCTAGTAGGTAAAGGACGGTATGGCATTAATACATGCCATACAGTCATACAAATAAATACCTACCCGTCCCTCGGAGGTGTTATGAAATATAAGGCACACCCTTACACAAAGGTAAGCCGATCAGTTGTCATCATTGTGAATATTGTGACGTGATGTCAATCAACCGTCCCCGTGATAGCCAGCACACACCCACCAGCACGAAGGTTGCTTCACTTGTTTGTTATTTTTTTTTTATAGTAACGCGCTTCGGAGTCCTTTTTATTATTTATTTATTACGTACATATTATAATAAGTAAAATATAAAATATGTCCCGCAAAACTGCCTAGGCGGTTTGACTGCCGGATCAAGTTTAAGTAAAACAATTTAAAATACATTATATCTATAAGAAGAAAAACTAATCTAAGATAAGATAAGGCAAGAAAACTTTAAACTTCTTTTTTACTCATCCGTAGCTACAACATATTATTTAACTTTCATTTAATTTTAACAACCCAAGTAAATAGGAGAATTATTATACTGTATTAATGATAATTTTGTGTGGTCTAATGTAGATATTTTGTAGGAACTGATGAGGAGCCGCATGACAGAGCCATTCTTCGAGCCTTGTACTCCGAGTACTCACCCAATAAATTAGTGAAAGGGAATCCTTATTTAACAGTATTTATTGGCAGACTCAATCCAAGAACTACACAGGTATGCATCAGTACTATAATTACTGTATTTTATGTGTTAGATATTTTAAGTATAAAATAATAATAACAAAACATTATTTTTTAAAGGATACAATATATACAGAGTTTTCCAAAGTAGGAAAAGTAACACATTGTCGACTTGTGAAAGATATTGTGACAGGAAAATCGAAGCAGTATGCATTTGTTGAATATGAGTCACATATTGCTGTAGAAAAGGCGCTTTGTGATTTACATAAGGAGTACATCGATGGCACCGAAGTGATAGTGGAACGCGAGGCAGAGAGGAGGCTCTACGGCTGGCGGCCGCGGCGGCTCGGCGGCGGCTTCGGTGGCCGCAAGGAGGCGGGCCAGCTGCGCTTCGGCTGCAGAGATAGACCATTCAAAAGACCCTTCTTAATTGTATAATAAAAAAAATCATTTATTTCATTATACATACAGTGGTTTTATTACTTTAATATCTAACCTGTGTAAAAGCCATGTGTAAAATGAGCTAATTAACCTTTTGAGCGCCAAAGTCGTCTATATATGACCAGCACTTGCGGGCCCTGTGCGCCAACGACATCTATAGTTGACAAAAAACCCGGCTTACAAAAATATTAAATAAATGTGTTGATAAACTATTACTGGTATTTCTTTTTCTACATTCGGCAATAAAGAATATCCCTGCAACATATGAGTATAAAAACAAATCTCTTAGAGCCATAAGAACTGAGAAATATTGAACTATAAAACATGGATTTTTATCTAAGCAAATACTATGTCCAACACGCCAAAGTCGTCTACTCTTGACCGCTAGTGCTGTACTGCGGAAGGTAGTTTTATCGTAAATTACCTATTCAAAATTCAACTAAAACGTGTTATTTTATTTTATTATTATTGCTATTTAAAAAAAAATGAAATGTAAGAAAACTAACACTACCATAGCGTACCGTAGCTCAGCTACATGAATAAAGAATCGTCAAATCAACTTCACCTAATAAATCCAATATGGCAACTCTGGCGCATCCCTAGCGCGTCATCAATAATCAGGGGCCCAAGTCTGCTAATTTACGAATGGCATAATTGAATCGCAATTGCATCGCAGTTGTATCGCATTGTAATTGTTTGACACATTTGGTATTCATAAATGAGTAAGAGAATACCAAATGTGTCAAACAATTACAATGCGATACAATTACGATTCAATTATGCCATTCGTAAATTAGCAGACTTGGGCCCCAGTTCTCTGGGCGCCGTGGTCACGGATAGACGATAGCCTGATGACGTCATAAGCGCATAGTAAGGAAAGTAGTGCAGTGCAACATGAGCGATTCAATTGAACTTCTTCGCATTTTGGAAGGCGTCGATAATGACGACGAATTTTCGGAATCTAATTCAATTATTGAGATTTAGAGGTAAGTAAGTGTATGCAAATTCTTAATAAATTAAACTTTATTTCTGTTATTATACTTATTATATACTAGACTTTAGATATATTATTATTTATGTTAACAATTGTTTTATTAGATTTTGTTTAATTGTATGTAATATAAGTAATTATAATTAATATTCGAAACAAAATAACTCCTTGCAACTCTTGTAAGCCTAGGTTATTTCGCTAATTAGAGTGTAATACGTAATATCGACGCACGAAATCGCGACACAACATAGGAATTTTGTTTGTAATCGTTTTATGCGAATAAATGGAAGATGCTTATACAATTTTTATCTATTATGATACTTGACCTATTACAATTGGCTCATTGGTTTGTAAAACTTTGAACTAGGTTTATATGAGAAACCGAAATGCGTAAACCCATAATTGTTCTATAAATTGTCGACTTTAGGAGCTGGGTGTGTGGCTGTTAAGTACAAAATACTTTGCACAATTGTTACGTTTTTTTGTCCACGTGGTCAATTTCAATTTAAAAAAAACAGTCTTTTGTCATGCAATATTATATTGCCCAGTCTCCTCTGTTCGTAACGCAACTAACGCATAACATTTATATTATTCTAACAGTACAAAAAAAGCTGTCAGCCGTCTTTCAAGGCATAAGGTTAGCTTATCCCTAGTAGTGAACTCTACCAGCCAACTCTAATAGTTCTGTAGAAGAATAAGTATCTAAATCTTCCTACTATACTGCGTCTTGATATATTAAAATATGTACTTAACTACCTGAACTTTACAAGTGCAGTAGCAATAAACACCAACCCCAACAAACAAGCTTGCAGTAGGTCCGTAAAAGAGTGTAACCCTTGGGCTGCCTTCTGCTCACTTTACGTTACTTTTGCTCACTGCACTGCAACCAGAAGTAACTAACCACTTTAGTTAGTTAGTACCATACTTCTATCGTGAAAGTTAAGTAATGTTCGCCGAGGTTGCCAAGAGGATGGGTGACCGTAGGTTCATAAAATCACGAGGTTTTCGATCGCGAAAGTTAAGCAATGTTCGCCGAGGTCTTCAAGGGGATGGGTGACCGTAAGTTCATAAAATCTCGAGGTTTTCGATCGCGAAAGTTAAGTAATGTTCGCCGAGGTCGCCAAAGGGATGGGTGATCGTAGGTTCATAAAATCTCGAGGTTTTCGATCACGAAAGTTAAGCAATATTCGCCGAGGTCGCTGACTGGTCACCCATCAGTTACTCGACCTGCGCAAAGCTTAACTTTTGTGACTGTAAACAGAACGTCATCCACTGCGTCATCGAGTCTCTTTATGGCATTAGCTATTTTGCGGCAACATTACTATTGCGGGTAGATTATTTTATTTTTACTTAGGGTAGCGGTAGGTACCGTCATCTACTATGGATCATATGCATACAACACGTGTGCACGGTGTTATAATTTAATTGTAGTTTATTTAATAGTAACTTTCTAGTTAGCTTTGTAATTTAATAATAAATAAAAAATGAATCACAATAATATTATATTAATACATTACTTATATTATATTGTTTACTAAATATGTTTGTTTTTATTTATAAAAATATTCTTGTACTGTTTTGCACCGGTTAACATTGACACTTTCTATGTATGTTTTTTTATATACCATGGTTAATAAAAAGTAGGTAAGTACCTTCTCAGTTTTGTTTATATGATATCATCATGTTTAGATAGATGGCATCGAAATTTGGTTTGTCGTGATTTCGTGCATCGAGATTTGGTTTGTCGCACTTTGTCGCGCTAATGTGCATCGAGATAGTGTGTTTCTAAATTACGTATTACACTCCGCTAATTACCTACATTTTTTAATTTTTTGTTTTTGAGTTTAAAATAACCAGTATCAACTTAAAAATCATAACAAAGGTTTTTCTAAGGCTAGCCGCAATTTGAGTTCGTAACGGTTGCGTAAAAAAAGACGAAATCACTATAAAGATGTTTAGGTATCATCTCGAGATCACGCAAGCGGATAATTCTCAATGTGTTTGGTATATTTTTATAATTCAACGATAGTTAAAGTACATAATAATATAGCTTATAATATAATAGCGTAATATTCTTTACAGAAATAAATATCTAAAACCATAGTTCAACATAATCAATCCTTCAAAAAAATAGGTAAGTAACCGTGAGTAAACATTGTTGGCGCTTAAGGCACCAACATGCGGCGCAGGGAAATGGAAAAATAGGATAGCTGGGCTTACTTGGTTCCGGGCTGTAGGCACTGGATCTGGGTGGAGCTGAAGGCGGCTGGCGCTCTAGGCGCGGGGGCGCAGGCTTGAGGGCGGCAACACACAACACAGTTCACTCAAGGCATTGGTCGGTGGCGTTTTAGGGGTAGTTGAGCTGGTAAACGGAGCGCTCTCACTGAACACACACTGATCACATATCTGACGTGGTGACGGGCTGAGTTATTGCGCGCGCGTCGCGTGGGTTCTCCTTAAACGCTCCGAGCACACTCGGTGGGCGACCGCGTGATCCCGCGGTCTAGGAGGTTCGTCTGGTATACTTGTCACTTCCCTCTGATTGGCCGATTATTCGTTGCGCTGTGGCGCAAACATCTTCCCGGGGCCCAGGGTGGGCTCATCCAGAGGGAGCCTGGCAATCTTGAACACAGGCCTCCGGAGGTGTCCATTGGCGGTGTCCAGGTCCACCACCCGCACGACGCCATCCTTCCCAGGCAGGGTGCGAGTAATGCGCCCCAGTCTCCATTGAAGGGCAGGCAGGTTGTCCTCCTTGATGAGGACGAGCTCGCCAACTCGGGGAGGGGAGGATGGGGACAACCATTTGGAGCGGGTTTGAAGGGTATGCAGGTAGGACTGGGTCCACAGCGTCCAGAAGCGCTGGGAAAGGGCCTGTACCATCTGGAATCGCCTACGTGTGGAGATCGGCCTATCTTCCACGGATAGTTCGGGAAGGGCCGTTAGTGGGCGGCCTATAAGGAAATGTCCGGCTGTAAGCGGCTCAAAGTCTGAAGGATCAGACGAAAGTGGGCAGAGAGGTCTTGAGTTGAGGACCGCTTCAATTCGAGCTAAAAGTGTTTAGAATTCCTCGAATGTAAGGTGTTGTTCGCCAATTACGCGATATAAAAGTTGCTTTGTTGATTTTACGTTGATCTCATGTAACGCACCGAACCATGGTCCCTTAGGGACGTTCAACAACCAAGTAATGTGCTGACCAGCGAGCTTGTGCGCAATCGTGTCATTGTTTAAGGCAAGAAAGTTTGTACTTCGATGAGCTGATTTTTAGCGCCTACATAATTTGTACCGCAGTCCGAGCGGATGAGAACCGGGGCACCGCGGCGTGCTATAAAACGCTGTAATGCCGCGAGAAACGCTTCCGTGCTGAGGTCCGAGACCGGTTCCAAATGAACCGCCTTAGTTGAGAGGCACACGAATATACAAAAGTACGCTTTTAAGAGTTTAACATTACGTAGGGTACTAGATTTAACGAGGAATGGTCCGGCAAAATCGGTCGTGACTTGACTAAATACTGGCTGAGGCGTAACTCTATCGGCTGGCAGGTCGGCCATGAAGGGCGCTTGCGGCTGGGCCCGGCATCGAAAGCATCTAATGCATTTAAAAACTCGGTGTCTAATAATGCGGCGCGCGGACAATATCCAAAATTGTTGGCGTAGGATAGCGTGTAAAGTGTCAGCGCCAGGATGGCAGTGTATTTTGTGGTAGTGGTCAATGATAAGGTCTACACGTGGGCTAGAGCTGGGAAGTATGAGCGGGTGCTGCGCGTCATATCGGATAGACGCATGGGATAGTCGTCCACCAACTCTAAGGAGCTCATCTTTAATGAAAGGTGACAGCCGCTGGAGTCTGACGGAGCAGATTTTGCCAGTTTGAAGGCGGTGGATGTCCTCCGCAAACTCATTGTGCTGGACACTGCGCACTCAGTAAAGTAGGGCCTCTCTTCGTTCACTGACGTACAAGGGGCCTGAGCGTCGCGAATCTGGGTGGTGTCTGCAGTTGTGCAGAAAGCGTTTTAGACAAGCTGTCACTCCGACGAGCTTGTCTAGTGAACTGAACCGAGTGAGCAGGTCAAAGTCAAGACCGGGCACTGTGACCAGTGACGGGACGTGTTTGGGCTTAAGACCGGGCAGGGCGTGATGGCCCAGAGCTAAGGGCATCGCAGGCCAAGACTCAGAAGGCTGTCCAAGCCACGTGGGAGACCACCATAGGTCGTGGGCTGACAGGGATTGCGCAGACATCCCTCTGCTTGCGCAATCTGCCGGGTTGAGCTCGGAAGGTACGTGTCGCCAGGTACATTCTGGTGAGCCTGAGCTGATTTTGACTACCCTGTTGGCTTCAAAGGGTTGAAGACGGTGAGGCGGTGTATTGAGCCAGGCCAGGACTATCGTACTGTCTGACCAACATATGTGTTGTTGTATACTGATATGGGCCGATAACTGAACCGACACACGGATCATGAGCTGGGAGAGTAGGGTGGCGGCCGACAACTCTAACTTGGGGGTTGTGAGGCGATTCTTGATTGGTGCGACTCGCGACTTGGCGACAATCAAGTGTACCAAAGTATCTCCGGAGGCATTGAGCTCATGGAGATAAACAACGGCGGCAAACCCGGCCTCAGAGGCATCTGCAAACCCGTGAAGCGAGTATGCAGCTGAGCCTTTGTTTGCACAAACGTGCCGAGGGAAGCGAATGCTAGACAACAGCGGCAGATCCTCTGAGATGTGGTGCCACTCCGTTTGCACTTCAGAGGGAGTGGGCTCATCCCATTCCAGCTTCAGTAGCCACAATTGCTGAAGCAGCAGCTTTGCGCGGAAAATAACGGGAGAAACCCAGCCGTTTGGGTCATAAAGTGAGGCTACGGTACTTAAAATAGACCGCTTTGTGACATGTGTGATGGGGGGCAGAGAGATGCGGTAGGTGAACTCGTCTGACTGAGTGCTCCACTGTATACCCAAGACCTTAATGGACGTGGACTCTGGGTTCATGTCGAAGTCCTTGGGCATGTCGCATTGGTTGTCGGGAAATCTCTCGAGCAGCTTAGGCGAGTTAGATGTCCACTTACTGAGCTGAAAGCCGCCTAGATCTAGCAGACTTATCAACTCGTCCTGAAGTGCTTGGGCGGATTCAACTGTGTCATGACCACACAAGATGTCATCAACGAAGATAGACTTGCGAAGAACCTGAGCGGCTCCAGGGTAGCGATGGCCTTCATCATCAGCCAGCTGAAGCAGAGTGCGGATTGCTTGGTATGGGCTTGATCTTAAGCCGTAGGTGACTGTATTGAGGGCGTAGGTGAGCAGAGGGTGATCTGGTGAGGACCGCCATAGTATCAGCTGATACCGTCTCTGGTCTGGGGCAACCAGCACATTTCTGAACATCCTCTGGATGTCAGTGCTGAAAACGACTGGATGCGTTCTGAAGGACATGATGATTTCCACAATGTCCTGTTGAAGAGCGGGGCCTGTGTGTAGGCATTCATTTATGCTGACACCATTGGAGCTTTTGCAGCTACCATCAAAAACAATGCGCAGCTTGTCCGACCCTGACTTAAATACGCCATGGTGAGGGATGTAGAAGTGAGGTTTATGGGCGAATGTATTTGGGTGACAGGGATGTAGTGTTATACCTACCTATACCTAACAAACCGAACAGTAATTAGGTCATGTCGCAATCATACGAAATAACACGTATTAGCGTAAAACAGCTTAGTTGCAGAATTGGTTAAGCGTTTCAATATGTTTGTATTATTTCACTCAATAAACGGACTTCGTTATGTAAACTACTCCTTTACTTCATCACCCAACCACATAACATCATATGGCGACCCTGCCACTGGAACCATAGAAAAGCACCAACATTCAGCTCCAGCAAGGAGAAACCAAGTTTTGAAGAAAGAAGAGAGCGAATTAAAAATAAAGAAATAGCAAAACCAAGACATGGGAAAATCAGCTTCGAAGGAACAAGTTGTAATAGCTCAGAATGCTAATGGTGAAGCTTCTGCCACGACCACACAGTACCACAGTGAGAAACTGGCTATTATTGAAATATTGATCGCCGTGTCTGTCATCATCTTGGTGTTGGCTATTTTTTATTACATTTTCAAGAAATGTAATAAACACTTCGTGCGTACTATTCAACGGGAGCTGAATAGCAACAACATTGCTACTATCTCACGCACCAACCTCACTACCAGCGCTGTTTAAGAAGAGAGAAGGATAATCAAGAGGAGTCCAGGGTATAGCCCGGCCCACCCGTTCCCGTAACTGCAGCCTGAGCCCGTAAGCAGCGCCAGCGTGCCGCCGCGCCGCGCCGCACCGCGCCGTGCCACCGCCTACCTACAGCACCGCCCGCGCCCGTTCCGTGTCCTTAGAGCATCATAGCGTCATTTCCCCCCCCCGTGCAGCTATCGTTGTATGGATTACGGCCTTGAAAGTACGTAAGGTTTTATTATAAATATAAAGTAAAATGTTGTAAAATGTAATAATTAAATTTTTAATATGATGTTTAGTTTAGTATGTCTAGTGTAATAATACAGTTACATGAGCTCCATAAATCATTAAATTACATTAAAGATTATTTAATAAAATTAGGCCCAGAAAGAAGGCAACAAGACCTTGGATTAAGAAAGGCTACTGAAGCCAAACAATTATATTCCCAATTAGAGAGTATTTTGACTCAGTTGCACTTGCAAATTGATCGAAATGAGATAAGTTCAAAAGATATCACTGATGTAAACAAAATTATAAGTGAAATCCATTTATTTTATAATAAAATAATTGATTTAACTGCACAAAAAATTAAGCAAGTCAAAATGGCTACTGACTCGCTAGTCAAAATGGCTACTAATGACTTTGATTTAAAAACTGCCATTGCATTGTTGCCGGTAATGACTGGTCAAGAGTCTGTCACTAATTCTTTAATTAATAGCATTGAGTTATATAGCAAAATGATTTCAGAGTCATCTAAAAAACTTTTAATTGAATTTGTACTTAAAACAAGGCTTTCTCAAAATGCACAGTTACGTTTGAAATCATCTTACGATACAATTGATAATCTTTTGTCAGATATGAAAAAACACCTTTTACAGCAAAAGTCGGATGTTGCATTGCAGTGGAAATTGAACCAATGCAAGCAAGGCAATCGATCGATCGAATCTTTTGGTTCTGAATTAGAAAATTTGTTTGTAGCTTTGACAATCGCTCAATCTAATGGTAATAATAACACGTATGATATTTTAAAGCCAATTAACGAGAAAATCGCTCTTAAACGGTTTTCAGATGGTTTAGCGGATCGTAGGTTAAGCACAATAATATCAGCTAGACAGTTCGAGTCCTTGCCGAACGCTATTAGGACAGCTATGGATGAGCAATCCTTGTCCTCCGCGTTCGAGGTGATGAATATTCGGCGTCATAGTAGTTTAAATCGTGGACGCAACAGCTATGCCTATAGTAATTACTTTCGCGGTAATAATTACAATAAAACGAGACCACGTAGTAATTATTCAAGTGACTACAGTCGTAATACGAGACACTCATTTGATGCGCATGCGCATCGCGGTCGATATAATTCATATAGCTCGCCCCGTGGTGCAAGTTATAACCGAGGCAGTACTCGAGGAGCGTATAGCTCAAGGTCACGAAGACCAGCCGCTCCAATACGCCATACTACCCAGGAGACACCGACCGTAAATAATGAGTCGCACCAGGGTATTATTAACCAAAATCATAATTATAACGCTTCAAGCGAGTTTTTTCGTTAATACCGAAAATTTTATTTTTAATTTTAATAACAGTAGTACCGTAACATTTTTAGTGAATAATCATTTTATTAATCTTTTAGTAGATAGTGGAGCAAGTCTCTGTGTTTTGAGGTACGAATGGCTTATTAGTTATCCAGAGTTATTGCAGCAGTTATGTTATGATAGAATAACAATAAAGGGTGTTACAGGAAAGTTAGAATCAAAAGGTTACATTTTCTTAAATTTAGTTTATAATAATGTAATATTTAGTGAAAAATTTTATGTTTTTAAGAATATGTCGTGCACGGCTAATGGTATTTTAGGTGATAATTTTTTTAAGCGATATCATGCGATTATTAGTTATAAGGATAGTAAATTGCAATTGTCTAACAATAATATAAACGTTTCAATTGAAATACATTATAATGCTAGGTATAGACATTCGATTCCGCCTCGATGCGAAGTGATAAGGTTCATACCTACGACATCGAGTTGCGATTGTGTTGTTTTATCGAAAGAAATTGAGAAAGGCGTTTTTGTTGCAGGGTTAATTGCAAAACCAATTAATGGTCGCATTCCCTTGCGAATATTAAATACTACAAATAGTGAAATAGAATACGATTTCCAAAATTTTGCTATTTATGACATAAATTATTTTGATGTCTGTAGTCTCTTAGAAGAAAAAAATAGCGTAAGTCGAGTAAAAACTTTATTTGAATTATTGAATTTAAGTAATATGAACCAAGAGGAAAGACGCAGTATCGAGCATATTTGTGCAAAATATGCCGATATTTTTCATCTTCCAGGTGATAAATTATCGACAACCAATATTATGACTCATACTATATCTTTAAAAGAGAACGTTTCACCTAGTTATGTTAAACCTTATAGGATACCTCATTCCCTTAAGCAAGAGGTACAACGACAAATAGATGACATGTTAGCTAATGATATCATAGAGGAGACCACCTCAGAGTGGTCTAGCCCAGTTTTGTTAGTTCCAAAAAAAGCAGATAGATGTAATGAAAAAAAGTGGAGGTTAGTTATCGATTATAGACAGCTTAATAATAGGATCAAAGATGATAAGTTTCCGTTACCAAATATTACAGATATATTAGATTCCCTTTCAGGTAGTATTTATTTTTCAAAATTAGATCTCTCACAAAGCTATTATCAATTATCTTTAGACAAAAATTCAAGGAAATATACCGCATTCAGTGTAGATAAGATGTACCAGCTAGAGTTAGAGCCAGAATCACGCAAATATACGGCTTTCACAACTGATAAAATGTATCAGATGAAGCGTTCTCCTATGGGATTAAAAACATCTCCCAGCGTGTTTTCAAGATTAATGACGATAGCTATGTCAGGCATTAACTATAATCAAGCATTTATTTATTTAGACGACTGTGTCGTCATCGGAAAATCTATGGAAAGCCACAATAAAAATCTCATTAGTGTTTTTGAACGTTTACGAAAAGTAAATTTAAAATTAAATCCAATGAAATGTGAATTCTTAAGAACGGAAATTGTTTATTTAGGTCACAAAATAACATCGCAAGGCATTCTTCCAGACGACAGCAAAATCGAAACATTGCGCAAGTATCCGGTGCCGTTAAACGCCGATGATGTAAAACGATACATCGCCTTTGCTAACTACTACAGACGATTTATACCTAATTTTGCGAATATCACGTATCCACTAAATAAATTGTGTAAAAAAAACTCTCAATTTGAATGGACATCTGAATGCGAGCAATCTTTTCAACGTTTAAAATCTTCTTTAAAGTCACCACCTGTGTTGCAGTATCCAGATTTTTCGGACAGCAATACATTTGAGCTTCGAACTGACGCTTGTAAGACAGGATTAGGCGCAGTTTTGTCAAATAAAAATGGTCGCGTTGTCGCTTACGCAAGTCGTAACTTATCACCCGCGGAAAGTAGATATCCGATTATAGATTTAGAACTCTTAGCAATAGTATGGGCTGTAAGGCATTTTAGACCCTATCTGTATGGTAGAAGGTTTAAAATCTTTACAGATCATAAACCTTTAGTTTACCTTTTCAGTTTAAAAGACCCATCAAGCCGCTTAACTAAGTTTAGGCTTTATCTTGAGGAATACGACTTTGAGATTATTTACATCCCGGGTCGAAATAATGCAGCTGCAGACGCATTAAGTCGACTCCCGATGTCCATGACGTGTGATGACCTTAAGTCAATAGTCGATACAAGTAGTCTCTGTGATAACGCGAGCGCAAACTAAAAAGTTACAATCGCAACCTATCGGTTTAGGTAATAGTAATAGTAATTTGGCAGACGATTCCTCTACCAGTAGTAGGCCTGATCAACCTGATACTGTAGAGATTCTTAAAAAACCCAACAATGTCGTAGAATTAGTTTTAAGTAGTGAAAAAAAAATTACTAAGTTAGATTGTCGATATTCGAATAGAAAATTCTGTATGTACGTACCTTCGCTTTATACTATTTACCTGAATACTCGATCGTTATCTACCCCGTCGGAGTTAGCGAGAGATTTAGGGTTATTATGCGAAAAAGAAAATATTAATGAATTATTAATAACAAAGAATAGAGACAATGCTACATGTATAAAAATACTTGCAAGTCATATAAAAAAGTTACATCAAAAGGTACCAAAAATTTTAATTACAAAAGATGTAATAAAAATAAGTAGCTATGAAGATAAAAAAATTATCTTGAATGATTTTCATTTGTTACCCACAAGCGGTCACGCAGGGGTCAACAGAATGATTAATAATTTGAAAAAATACTATTTTTGGTCAGGAATGACTAATGACGTTATTGACTACGTCAAACGATGCCCACAGTGTCAATTTAATAAGTTCTCGAACCATTCAGTACGAGAGCCAATGGTGATAACAAATACGGCCAGCTCTGCATTCGAAAGGATATTTTTAGATATCATGGGTCCTCTGACAGTTGACAACTATAATTACAAATACATTTTAACACTGCAATGCGATTTATCAAAATTTGTAGAAGCCTATCCCTTGCATAGTAAAGACTCCGAGTCAGTAGCGTGAGTTTTCGTAAATAATTTTATATTGAGATATGGGATTCCCAAAGAGGTTATTACAGATAAAGGTACCGAATTTATGTCTAATATCATGTCTAACGTTTGTAAAATATTAAAAATAAATAAATTGAATTCAACCGCTTACCACCACGAACAATTGGCTCGTTACAAAATAGTCATAAGTCACTAGGGGCATACCTTAGGATTCAGTGTGATAGGAATACCATTGATTGGAGTGATTGGCTACCGTTTTGGACATTTTCTTATAATACAACAGTGCATACGGAATCAAAATACACTCCATTCGAATTAGTGTTCGGAAAATGTTGTAAATTGCCTTCTGACTTTGGGTTATCAGTTGAACCATTGTATAACTATAGCGACTATCCTAAAGAGATGAAATATCGTTTACAGAGAGCTCAATACGAAGCAAGAAATAATTTATTAGATGGTAAGTTAAAAAGAAAGTTATTATATGATAGAAAAAGCAACCCTGTAACTTATAAGAAAGGAGACCTTGTTTTAGTAAAAAATCAAACAGGAGACAAACTTACTAACATTTATAAAGGTCCCTTTGTAGTACTTGAGGAAGTCGCACCTAATGTTAAAATTTTAAAAGATAATAAAGAATATCTTATACATAAAAATAATACTAAAATCTTCTTCAATTAAATTTTTCTGTTATATTTTTTTAAGATGTATTATTTTATAAACTGTTATTAATTAGAATAAGAAACATTGTAATGTGACATGATTTAATTCTTTTAATTTTTTTTTGCTTCTTCCTTCAGAAGGGGAGGATGAACAGGACTTTTTCAGGGGAGTTGTAGTGTTATACCTACCTATACCTAACAAACCGAACAGTAATTAGGTCATGTCGCAATCATACGAAATAACACGTATTAGCGTAAAACAGCTTAGTTGCAGAATTGGTTAAGCGTTTCAATATGTTTGTATTATTTCACTCAATAAACGGACTTCGTTATGTAAACTACTCCTTTACTTCATCACCCAACCACATAACATCATAGGGAGCCATGTGCCCCAAGTCGATGTATTCGGCCATAAAGTCGACGTATTTAGAACGCAGAGACGGGTTCGCCATTAGCTTCTTCTCAATATTGAGGAATCTGCGCAATGCGATAGGGTGAGTTTTACCTAGTTGAGGGGCGTCCTTTAGAAAGGGCAGAGCGACCGTATATCTGCCTGAGGGATCGCGTGTAGTGGTAGAGCGGAAGATTTCCTCGCATTGTTCCTCCAGGGGATCATTATGAGTGTGAGATTGAGGGAGGGGCTCCTCAGACTCCCAGAACCTTTCCAGACTCTGACGTATGTCCTGGGCTGATTCAGCTGAGTCTGGTTGTGAGCTGACGACGTGAGCTGAGTTAACCTGCTGCGCCGGCTGCGCATACAAGTCCTCAATGGGTCCTATCAACGCGAAGTCGAAAATCGTGCCGAAGGCTATGGACTTGCCCGGGCCCAACGAGACCTTAGTCCCGTCCAACACCTGGCCAAGAACGTCCGACCCCAATAAGAGGTCGATCGGGGCTGGTGTGTGGTAAAGCTGGTCAGCCAATGGCACGGGTGGCTGGCCTAGTACGTGGGAAATGTTTGGTACCTTCTCTAAGGGAAGGTAGCCAGTGACGTTTTTTAAAATGTGAGCTGTGGCAGTGATTGTAGGAGTATCATTGTGAGTGGGTCGGCATACTATTGTTATTGCCGCCTTTGACTCATGTTTGTGCTGATTCCCAACTCCTGTAATTTTTAAAGAAGTGGGTTTTGATGGCAGGTTCAAAAGTCGTGCCATGCGTGACGTTATTAACGTCAGCATACTGCCACAGTCCAATAAAGCCCTGGCTGTGTGAAGATGGCCATGTACGTCCGCGACTCTTAGTGAGACGGTTGGCAACCAAATGGGTGTGCCAGTGGGCACAGAAGGTGAGTGAGCTGATTGAGTATCAGCTGAAATTGTATGAGCTGAGTATGTATAAGCTGTGTGGGCATGGGTTGACTGGGCATGGGCTAAATCTACCTCTTCGCTAGGGTGCTCTGTGATAGTTGGGAGTCATAATTGCTGGCGGCGTTCGCGGGGCCTACCTGGCGAACCGGACCAGGGCGGGCTGGCTCTGTGAGCAGAGCTGGGTTGCGCCTGTTTGGCATGTGCGGGTTCGTGCCGCCTGCTGTTTCTGGGACGCTCCCTCGAGTGCTCTGTCAGCTGTGGTGGGGGCACATGTACAGACGACGAATGAGCTGAGTGCGTTGGGCCGTCTGGTCGATGGAGGGACGTGTGGTGATTCGTACTCCCACAGTTCTTGCATGCCCCCCTTGACCTGCACTCGCTCTCGTAGTGACGGCCGAGACAACGCTGGCAGCGCTCGCGTGCCTGTACAAAGTCCCAACGGCCCTGTGTTGGCTGGGCATTGTACCATCTGCACGTCATGAGCGTATGTCCCCTAGTGGCACAATAGGGACAGTAGGGCGTCGAGCGTGAGGAAGAGGACGAGGACGATGATGAGGAGCAGCTTTGCTGGAAGGCCGAGTAGACGGGGAAGGGCTGACTGCGAGCCGGGGAGGTGGATGGGCGGTGACGCATTTGCTGCGCTGGGCGTGACGGTTGGTGAGTAGGCTGATCATAGGCGCGGTGAGGCGACGGAGCTGAGGAACGGCCACGGTAATGGTCGGGTTGTTGCTGAGCCATCTGAGCATAAGTGCGATGGGGCAACTGAGGAGGCGCGCGGCTACGAGAAGGGCCGGGCTGGGGCTGAATGGGTTGAGCCATGGCTATGTTGGAGAACTCTGTCTCCACACAGCGCGCGTGCTCCTCGAGGTAGGAGATAAGGTCCCGTAACGTGGGCAGGGTGTTACTAGACCCGTGCCTGCGTTCAAATAGCGTGCGGAGCTCGCCCTTGAGCTTCCGCACCACTATTGACACAAACACGTAATCGTCTCCTATGGGCAAATCTAAATTGTTGAGGGCACACTGAGCCGATATGAGCGGCGTGAGGAACAGTGTGCGGATGTTCGAGCGCGTATGGATGCTTGGCAACCCCAGGATGATGTCCACAAAACTATCAATGAGAACCCGGCGGTTCTCGTACCGCTTGGTGAGGATGTCCATGGCCACGGCAAAATTTTCATTGGTGACCTTTAAGTGGGACACCATACTTAATGCCTCACCGCTGAGACTTGAGAATAGGTAGTGGAGCTTGACTGCGTCCGACAGGGTCGCCATGTCGTCAGTCAAACTCCTAAACAGCGCAATGAAGGAAGGCCAGTCCTCCACTTTTGAGCTGAACCTGGGCAGCGCTATCTTGGGGAGGACGGCTGTGGGCGTATTGACGCCGAAACTGGGCTGAGCGCTATGGGTTGGGGACGACGTGGAAGAGGGTGAGATTTCCTCCCTCGCCACAAGTATCCCCAGGTATGCCCCGGAGGCTTTTGTGTGGTTCTCAGTGTATGTCCTCTCAACCCCCTCGTCTAAGTTCTCTTCGTCGAGAATGTTGTAGTACACTGAGTCCAGCTTCTCCTTTATGCCCTGTATCTGTGCAAAACGCACGTTAAATTCCGTTATGGAATGTTTGGTGTCGCCAGCAATGATCAGTGATCCCACCTCTAGGAGCTGGTGTAAAGCTTTGGCGGCCTCCCTAAATATCGCGGCTTGTGACTTGGTCGGCATCGCGATGA
Organism: Scoparia ambigualis; assembly: GCA_963921215.1. Taxonomy (NCBI): domain Eukaryota; kingdom Metazoa; phylum Arthropoda; class Insecta; order Lepidoptera; family Crambidae; genus Scoparia; species Scoparia ambigualis. The sequence goes on along the minus strand of OY992503.1, from coordinate 44,433,956 downwards.
ATAAAAGGAGACAAAAAAAATAATAAAAAATAAAAAAATTAAACAAATTTAAAGGCAGTAAAAAGAACAACACCCTGTATATATTCTATAGTTGGGCTGGAGGTATTTGTTTACTAAGGTTAGGGCAAATGGGCTAAAATTAACGCAACAATAAAGAAAGCAAAACTAAGTTGGGACGCCTTGTATATGGCCCACGGGTGGGCAACGCACGTGTACGTGTATGCCTGTGTCTATTGAACGCGCGTACGCAATATTAGCCGACCGCAAAACAAACAACAAACAAAACAACAAAGGAAATCACGTCATCCGTAGCCCACTATTGGGCAAGGCGCTCACAGTCGGGCAGACCTGCAGCGGAACCTAGCGCGAAGAATGAGTCGGTCGCAGAAAAAATAAGTAAACAAAATAAACAAATAAACAAATTATAAAAACTTAATTAAAAAAAATTGGGACAATTGTGTCCCACAAGTGGGCAAACGTGTGTAGAAGCGAAGGCGACGCACGCAAATAGCCGTAAGCGATTTAAAAAAAAACTGATGAAGCTAAATGAAACACACTAAGCTCATGTGGTGAGCATGCACGAGATTTGAGCCGATTTAACACGACAAGAACATAAAAAATTCATTAAAAAATAAAACGGGAAAAACAACAATATCGTCTTTCGTCATAATACCATACAATTATCTAGACTACTAATTACACTACTAATTAAACTTAATGTATCATTAAACAACGATCGTATAGGTAGGTACACGAGTATTACACAAGTAGTACACTAGTTCGCTCAAATCACAAAAACATTGTATGACACCATAGATCTGTGATCCTGGATCAGACAACAATCGGATGCATACACGAAATCAACATCAAAACAACATGCAGGAATAATTGCGTTAAGATAATTCGGATGTTGTGTGGTCGCAATCCTAATCCTAAACAAACAAATTATAACTACCTCACCAAATTTTTATTGGGGCAGGGTAAAGTTATGTGAACAAATGAATTTCGAAATGATGGCACAAATTAGATTATGGGCGGGAACAATTATTTTTTAGTGGACTGTAATTAAATGAGCTGATGGAACGTGAGACCAAGTTATGGTGAAATGGTAAAAGAATACTGGTTACGGGAAGGTCGCCGGCATTAATATTACCGGTTCGAAGATGACCAAAAATGTTGGCGCTTAAGGCACCAACATGCGGCGCAGGGAAATGGAAAAATAGGATAGCTGGGCTTACTTGGTTCCGGGCTGTAGGCACTGGATCTGGGTGGAGCTGAAGGCGGCTGGCGCTCTAGGCGCGGGAGCGCAGGCTTGAGGGCGGCAACACACAACACAGTTCACTCAAGGCACTGGTCGGTGGCGTTTTAGGGGTAGTTGAGCTGGTAAACGGAGCGCTCTCACTGAACACACACTGATCACATATCTGACGTGGTGACGGGCTGAGTTATTGCGCGCGCGTCGCGTGGGTTCTCCTTGAACGCTCGGAGCACACTCCGTGGGCGACCGCGTGATCCCGCGGTCTAGGAGGTTCGTCTGGTATACTTGTCACTTCCCTCTGATTGGCCGATTATTCGTTGCGCTGTGGCACAAACAAACATTAAGGTCTAAAACAGCGGGTAAGTAGGTATATCGACTTGCTATCTTTAGGCATTACGCTCGTTCCGAAAAGTATTGTGAGTAGACTAAAAACGATATATTGATAAGGATTTAAGATTTAAAATAGCGTATCAGCAGGCCCGTGTCACTACGTAATTCGGTCGATTTATATACCTACACTCTCGGTCCGCGCGCGGAGACAATTTAGTCGAGTGTCACGCACGCAGTACGCAGAAAGCGACCGACGTGGCAGTTTGTTTCACGTTAACTTTATTTTCGCAAGTGGATAGTTCACAGGATGGTGAAACAAAAGTTTTACTGTTCTGCATTCGGATGCACTAACACGAAATTTAAAGAAAAGGATTTAACCTTTCACAAAATCTGTTGCCGTCTGCACTTACTTAATATAAACAAAGCACATAGTAAGACATAGTAACATAAGTAAATACAACAGAGTATTAATACGGATAGTTGGGCGGTGAAAAGGTTAATCGATGTCTTTCTAGGTATCGATTTCGAAATTGATACATTACGTGCGACTCGGGTACATCTCTATGGAAGAGGCATTATAGGATGGCCAGCTGCGCCGTTGTCGTCCAGTCGTGACAATGAAGACATCACTATAGAGAATAGTGCTGTGGTTTACCACCATTTTATTTTCAATGCTATGCTTTTATTTATGTACTAAGTACATTTATACAAAGAGTGGAAGATGGCACAAGAATAAATTAAACATCCCAGATTATAAGTAGTCATTTATTGCATATAAAAACAACAAAAACAGGTCGCCGTGTGTTACCAATTTATCGACTCTTGGCAGCACTATATTTTTCGTAGGTATTTTTGTCTATTTTATGCTCTGGCGTGCAGGACACAGGAATGCGTTTATGGCGTGGCGCCCAAAAGGTTAAAAGACAACGGCCCACATGTCAATAGAAGGTCAGAAGTAGCATAGGGTATAGGGCATCTGCATTACCTTCTACAACTTGCTCAGTGTGACAAGTCATTATGGCGTCTATGGTGAGCAGAGTGAGCTCGCTGAGAAAGTACTTTGCGCTGCTCCCTCTTGCTTGCTCTGCTGCTCCCGCCCGAAACGAGTCAACCGCGGAGTTTTCGCGCCTGCTGTGCTGCTGCTGCTGCCCGTATTCAAGCTGCGCTGTTGCTGACCTGCTTATAAAGTTTCACTTCCGGGCCCGTTCCTAAAAGCTTGAGTAATAATTGAGCATCACCTGGTGGAATCTCAGCAGAACAACCTCCACATAAGAACCACAAAATGAATAACAGTAAAAATAAAATTAAGAAATATATAAAAATTCATAGATTTATAAGAAAAACGGAAAAATTAATTAAAAAGAACAACTGTTTTCACAAGCTCACATTGCTCTTAGAAAAGAACGTTGATCCTTATTGATTCTTTAGAGATTTATAATAGTAAACTAATTAAAAGTAGGCAAATGTATGACCGGGACACTCGGCAATTAGGTACAATCTGATATTCAGAGGTTGCATGGGGCTCTTGACATTGTAAATTAAAAATATTCTCACGAAGAAATATCCGCAGTCGCTCCCGTCATGTTTGGGCTACCAGCAAAGACATAGTTCAAATAGAACAGCTGCAATAAACATTGTACTTGTTGCCAGAGGACCTACTCTTGCCGTAAGGGATATAGTGAATCCACTTTTATTTCATGACTGATCAGATATTTGAAGGGATTTTGAAGTGGACAAATTGTGAGCAAATTACATTTACGCAGAATGACACAAGCAAAGAACGATGAAGGTCAAGGTCAAGGTCAAAGTCAGTCATCATCTAGCAATAACCTTCCACTAGTAGAGGCACCAAATATGAGAAAAAAAAGTTTGTGGTCTCTGCTCTTATAAAAAAGGCGCATGACAAAGTTCTTATGCTCAAAATGCAACACTGCAATTTGTGGTGAACATAAAGTTGATTTGTGCGAACAATGTGTTTCAAAAAACTAGTTTTGTTTTTATTTCCTAAATAATAAGAGTGTTATAGTTAAATTTTTCTAAAGAGAAAAAGGCTATTTTTACTTTTTATTTTTATATAAATTTTTATAACTATGTAGTCTCATTATGATCTCAAATAAGTAGTTCTCTATTAAAATAGCTTATAAGAAATATATTGGTAACAAAATAGAAAATAATTGTTTTATTTACTAAAATAATAGGTAGTTGTATAACGTATGTGTGTATTAAATGTAACGAAATCATATAATAATAGATGATATTATGCACACCAAAAAGTGCTCGTCGAAACGACGTATGGTTAGGTTTAAAAGGGTACGTACGAACGTTAGGTGTCTAGGGTTAAAAAGAATGGCAATATTTATCAAAAAAAAAGTCGAAGTCTATTTCGATTACCGCTGAGAATAGGAGATTCGTGAACAAAATGTCGATTATCGAGATAGAGATCGAAATCAAAACTCGATTCGAGACTACATCTCGAAAAATAAGAATTAGGGCCCTGTAACAAAAATACTTCATCTTAACTTTGCGGAATACCGAAAATTCATAATAAAATAAAGGAGAATTTTGCGAAATCGCGGTCACTGATAAAACCAATAGAGAAGTTAAAAACAAATAAAAATTTTGATTTTAAGGGAAAAATATCATCATCAGCCTATAAACGTCCCACTGCTGGGCACAGGCCTCCCACGTGAACAATAGCACGTGGGGATATTGGGTCATAACCCACCACGCTGGCCCAATACGGGTTGGTGGGTTTTTAACGACTGCCATCTTTACGACAACAACATTATGATTTGTGATACTTACTTCTTGATTATTTTTTTGTCAGTATTCAAGTCCTCAATAGTGTTCGTGTTATCAAGTTTTGATAAGTGGCCGCGATTTCGCTAAGATTTCATTTTTCTTTATTTTTATGTCTCCATCATCATTTTTTGAGTGTTTCATCCTTTCGAAATAATAAAAAAAAAATAATAAACTTTCTGACACTCACACCAATTATCTAGCCCAAGAGAAGCTTCAAAGAAACTCGTTAAATGGTTACTAGACAACGGATAAACATACTTAAAATACTTAAATACATACTTATTATACATAGAAAACACCCAGACACGAAACAATTTAGAAAAACAATAATTTCTAAATTGACCCGACCGGGGATCGAACCCGGGACCTCAGAGATGGCGACACCATGAAAACCGGTGTACAAACCACTCGACCAAGGAGGCCGTCAAATCTAAAATAAATAGAAAATAAACGTTAATTTTCACTAGGCTGGCTTGATTCTCGTGAGGCCCCTAAAACCTTAAAACTAAATTCAGTATTTTCTACCACGCTCAGTCTAACGCTCGAATAGATAGGAAAGGTAAATAGTACAGGTGGATATAATTCAATTAGATGATTTAATTTATGCTATTCGTTCCTTAGTATACCTAAGTATTTTTGGGGTAAACTTTGCGAAGTACCTGACAATACTAATTACGGGTTACGTTGAAATATTTTTATGAAATTTCCGTATTAAACCTAAAGCACACATATTTAAGACTAGAATTAGAGATTTGCAAACATTTATTAGCATTTTGAATAGAAACAAATCAAATATTGCATGGTAAATTGCTAATAATCATCATGAAGCCAGAATAACAAAACTTACGTAAGATACGATATTCCAGGCACTTGCCACTCACTTCTATTGCTGCAATGTTTGACTGAACAACTCATTGTTCAATTAAGCCCACCGGAATAATATGTACATGTAAAATATACACATAATCAACTAAAAAAACAAATAATTATTTGGTAGGTAAAATAATGACAGCGATTTGTTTGGGGCCAAGTGTCGCTGGATCCATGTGAAACGTTGCACAGTTTCACCGACACGGTCCTTTCATCCTATGTTTTGTCTTTGTTTTACTTAGGGTAAACATAATGTGCCGAAACGGAACAAAAATAGTAATGGATTAAGGCAGAAAGAGATAACATACTTATGCTCACTCTATAGTTATAGATCTCAATGGTAACGAACGTCAGGGACTTCTTGGTGGGAAAGTGAAGCGTGATGTCTGCAGTTTTGTTTTATTTTCTAAAATTTGTGTTTTTTCAAACATAATGTGAAATAACAGTGGATTAATAACCGTTAAGTGTTTGTGAACGTGCATGAGTGTTGGTAAATTGAAACAAAACAGTGCAACATCACTTTTCAAATTCTCTAAAGAAGTCCGCGTGAGGCCTCAGTAAAGTCCCACATCTTTACGGAGAACTCAAGGGGGTTAGGGGAACATCATTTATCATTCATCATCTTAATCGCCACTCATTATCATCAAGGGAAAAAAAAGAAATAAAGAAACTAATGACTAGGCAGTATGGTCTCAGACCTTAGCCTGTTCCTTCACGGAACAAATATAAAAAAAAACATGAAAGAATTAAATATTTAACTCAATGATTAGCACAGAACATTGTTCTGTGCTAATCATAGCGATGCGCAGAATAACTCACTGTTAAGAAAAGAGTGATTACATCTTTTATATCCAAAGATTTATTTCACTCTTTTATATCTTTAACTCTTTAACTCCCTGGCTCAGATATGAACGAAATGAGCTAGGGAGTTAAAGATTAACTTAGTTGAATATGCGTACGACTAGAAAGGGAATTAGAACAACCATAGATATTTCCCACACCTCTGCTTCTCAATCTATGTGAGTTAATTAATTTTATTTGTAATTGTTTAATTCTTTTTTTTTTGTTCATGCTAGTTGTTACGTCTGTACTTACTCTCTTTGTTCGAGAATTTATTTAGCTGGTAATTAATTATTACTTACTATTGGTGGAAAGTTAACTGATGTATGTGTAAAATGTATTTTTGGTATTCTTTAAACACACCGAATTTACAAATTCCCTACCAGCGAAATTGTGCCTTATTGCGTGAAAGATTTATTTACCTTAACAAAACTACCGTATAATATAATTATATATCCCGCACACTACGCAGAAATATTCTATCTCTTTTTTACTTACAACCTAGACACATCTCTGTATCTTTCTATTCTTCGCAATGAGTTTTGACCACAATACATCTTAGATACATGGATATAAAGATATAATTGGAGTTAAAGGGATATACGGAGTTAATCACTCCTTGCCTGGGATACTATATCTTTTGCGTTTGTCACTCCTGAGTTACACATCGCTACAGAACAATGATTAGGTACTATTGTAAATAAAAAGCATCTGTAATGTAAATATTAAGATTCTATGATCACTAATTAATAACAATGTCTTGTGAAGGATACGAGGAAACAGAGTTTCAGAAATATGCCAATGAATACAAGCCAATCCGGATAGGTTCGATAGACGGTTAGCACTAAAATGTTACCTACTACCACGGACTTCCTTTTTCTGAGCCACGGACGAGTAAAAAAGGACTCCACGCCGCGACACTAACAAGTGAAGGCCTAAAGTAAGCTAGTAGGTAAAGGACGGTATGGCATTAATACATGCCATACAGTCATACAAATAAATACCTACCCGTCCCTCGGAGGTGTTATGAAATATAAGGCACACCCTTACACAAAGGTAAGCCGATCAGTTGTCATCATTGTGAATATTGTGACGTGATGTCAATCAACCGTCCCCGTGATAGCCAGCACACACCCACCAGCACGAAGGTTGCTTCACTTGTTTGTTATTTTTTTTTTATAGTAACGCGCTTCGGAGTCCTTTTTATTATTTATTTATTACGTACATATTATAATAAGTAAAATATAAAATATGTCCCGCAAAACTGCCTAGGCGGTTTGACTGCCGGATCAAGTTTAAGTAAAACAATTTAAAATACATTATATCTATAAGAAGAAAAACTAATCTAAGATAAGATAAGGCAAGAAAACTTTAAACTTCTTTTTTACTCATCCGTAGCTACAACATATTATTTAACTTTCATTTAATTTTAACAACCCAAGTAAATAGGAGAATTATTATACTGTATTAATGATAATTTTGTGTGGTCTAATGTAGATATTTTGTAGGAACTGATGAGGAGCCGCATGACAGAGCCATTCTTCGAGCCTTGTACTCCGAGTACTCACCCAATAAATTAGTGAAAGGGAATCCTTATTTAACAGTATTTATTGGCAGACTCAATCCAAGAACTACACAGGTATGCATCAGTACTATAATTACTGTATTTTATGTGTTAGATATTTTAAGTATAAAATAATAATAACAAAACATTATTTTTTAAAGGATACAATATATACAGAGTTTTCCAAAGTAGGAAAAGTAACACATTGTCGACTTGTGAAAGATATTGTGACAGGAAAATCGAAGCAGTATGCATTTGTTGAATATGAGTCACATATTGCTGTAGAAAAGGCGCTTTGTGATTTACATAAGGAGTACATCGATGGCACCGAAGTGATAGTGGAACGCGAGGCAGAGAGGAGGCTCTACGGCTGGCGGCCGCGGCGGCTCGGCGGCGGCTTCGGTGGCCGCAAGGAGGCGGGCCAGCTGCGCTTCGGCTGCAGAGATAGACCATTCAAAAGACCCTTCTTAATTGTATAATAAAAAAAATCATTTATTTCATTATACATACAGTGGTTTTATTACTTTAATATCTAACCTGTGTAAAAGCCATGTGTAAAATGAGCTAATTAACCTTTTGAGCGCCAAAGTCGTCTATATATGACCAGCACTTGCGGGCCCTGTGCGCCAACGACATCTATAGTTGACAAAAAACCCGGCTTACAAAAATATTAAGTAAATGTGTTGATAAACTATTACTGGTATTTCTTTTTCTACATTCGGCAATAAAGAATATCCCTGCAACATATGAGTATAAAAACAAATCTCTTAGAGCCATAAGAACTGAGAAATATTGAACTATAAAACATGGATTTTTATCTAAGCAAATACTATGTCCAACACGCCAAAGTCGTCTACTCTTGACCGCTAGTGCTGTACTGCGGAAGGTAGTTTTATCGTAAATTACCTATTCAAAATTCAACTAAAACGTGTTATTTTATTTTATTATTATTGCTATTTAAAAAAAAATGAAATGTAAGAAAACTAACACTACCATAGCGTACCGTAGCTCAGCTACATGAATAAAGAATCGTCAAATCAACTTCACCTAATAAATCCAATATGGCAACTCTGGCGCATCCCTAGCGCGTCATCAATAATCAGGGGCCCAAGTCTGCTAATTTACGAATGGCATAATTGAATCGCAATTGCATCGCAGTTGTATCGCATTGTAATTGTTTGACACATTTGGTATTCATAAATGAGTAAGAGAATACCAAATGTGTCAAACAATTACAATGCGATACAATTACGATTCAATTATGCCATTCGTAAATTAGCAGACTTGGGCCCCAGTTCTCTGGGCGCCGTGGTCACGGATAGACGATAGCCTGATGACGTCATAAGCGCATAGTAAGGAAAGTAGTGCAGTGCAACATGAGCGATTCAATTGAACTTCTTCGCATTTTGGAAGGCGTCGATAATGACGACGAATTTTCGGAATCTAATTCAATTATTGAGATTTAGAGGTAAGTAAGTGTATGCAAATTCTTAATAAATTAAACTTTATTTCTGTTATTATACTTATTATATACTAGACTTTAGATATATTATTATTTATGTTAACAATTGTTTTATTAGATTTTGTTTAATTGTATGTAATATAAGTAATTATAATTAATATTCGAAACAAAATAACTCCTTGCAACTCTTGTAAGCCTAGGTTATTTCGCTAATTAGAGTGTAATACGTAATATCGACGCACGAAATCGCGACACAACATAGGAATTTTGTTTGTAATCGTTTTATGCGAATAAATGGAAGATGCTTATACAATTTTTATCTATTATGATACTTGACCTATTACAATTGGCTCATTGGTTTGTAAAACTTTGAACTAGGTTTATATGAGAAACCGAAATGCGTAAACCCATAATTGTTCTATAAATTGTCGACTTTAGGAGCTGGGTGTGTGGCTGTTAAGTACAAAATACTTTGCACAATTGTTACGTTTTTTTGTCCACGTGGTCAATTTCAATTTAAAAAAAACAGTCTTTTGTCATGCAATATTATATTGCCCAGTCTCCTCTGTTCGTAACGCAACTAACGCATAACATTTATATTATTCTAACAGTACAAAAAAAGCTGTCAGCCGTCTTTCAAGGCATAAGGTTAGCTTATCCCTAGTAGTGAACTCTACCAGCCAACTCTAATAGTTCTGTAGAAGAATAAGTATCTAAATCTTCCTACTATACTGCGTCTTGATATATTAAAATATGTACTTAACTACCTGAACTTTACAAGTGCAGTAGCAATAAACACCAACCCCAACAAACAAGCTTGCAGTAGGTCCGTAAAAGAGTGTAACCCTTGGGCTGCCTTCTGCTCACTTTACGTTACTTTTGCTCACTGCACTGCAACCAGAAGTAACTAACCACTTTAGTTAGTTAGTACCATACTTCTATCGTGAAAGTTAAGTAATGTTCGCCGAGGTTGCCAAGAGGATGGGTGACCGTAGGTTCATAAAATCACGAGGTTTTCGATCGCGAAAGTTAAGCAATGTTCGCCGAGGTCTTCAAGGGGATGGGTGACCGTAAGTTCATAAAATCTCGAGGTTTTCGATCGCGAAAGTTAAGTAATGTTCGCCGAGGTCGCCAAAGGGATGGGTGATCGTAGGTTCATAAAATCTCGAGGTTTTCGATCACGAAAGTTAAGCAATATTCGCCGAGGTCGCTGACTGGTCACCCATCAGTTACTCGACCTGCGCAAAGCTTAACTTTTGTGACTGTAAACAGAACGTCATCCACTGCGTCATCGAGTCTCTTTATGGCATTAGCTATTTTGCGGCAACATTACTATTGCGGGTAGATTATTTTATTTTTACTTAGGGTAGCGGTAGGTACCGTCATCTACTATGGATCATATGCATACAACACGTGTGCACGGTGTTATAATTTAATTGTAGTTTATTTAATAGTAACTTTCTAGTTAGCTTTGTAATTTAATAATAAATAAAAAATGAATCACAATAATATTATATTAATACATTACTTATATTATATTGTTTACTAAATATGTTTGTTTTTATTTATAAAAATATTCTTGTACTGTTTTGCACCGGTTAACATTGACACTTTCTATGTATGTTTTTTTATATACCATGGTTAATAAAAAGTAGGTAAGTACCTTCTCAGTTTTGTTTATATGATATCATCATGTTTAGATAGATGGCATCGAAATTTGGTTTGTCGTGATTTCGTGCATCGAGATTTGGTTTGTCGCACTTTGTCGCGCTAATGTGCATCGAGATAGTGTGTTTCTAAATTACGTATTACACTCCGCTAATTACCTACATTTTTTAATTTTTTGTTTTTGAGTTTAAAATAACCAGTATCAACTTAAAAATCATAACAAAGGTTTTTCTAAGGCTAGCCGCAATTTGAGTTCGTAACGGTTGCGTAAAAAAAGACGAAATCACTATAAAGATGTTTAGGTATCATCTCGAGATCACGCAAGCGGATAATTCTCAATGTGTTTGGTATATTTTTATAATTCAACGATAGTTAAAGTACATAATAATATAGCTTATAATATAATAGCGTAATATTCTTTACAGAAATAAATATCTAAAACCATAGTTCAACATAATCAATCCTTCAAAAAAATAGGTAAGTAACCGTGAGTAAACATTGTTGGCGCTTAAGGCACCAACATGCGGCGCAGGGAAATGGAAAAATAGGATAGCTGGGCTTACTTGGTTCCGGGCTGTAGGCACTGGATCTGGGTGGAGCTGAAGGCGGCTGGCGCTCTAGGCGCGGGGGCGCAGGCTTGAGGGCGGCAACACACAACACAGTTCACTCAAGGCATTGGTCGGTGGCGTTTTAGGGGTAGTTGAGCTGGTAAACGGAGCGCTCTCACTGAACACACACTGATCACATATCTGACGTGGTGACGGGCTGAGTTATTGCGCGCGCGTCGCGTGTGTTCTCCTTGAACGCTCAGAGCACACTCCGTGGGCGACCGCGTGATCCCGCGGTCTAGGAGGTTCGTCTGGTATACTTGTCACTTCCCTCTGATTGGCCGATTATTCGTTGCGCTGTGGCGCAAACATCTTCCCAGGGCCCAGGGTAGGCTCATCCAGAGGGAGCCTGGCAATCTTGAACACAGGCCTCCGGAGGTGTCCATTGGCGGTGTCCAGGTCCACCACCCGCACGACGCCATCCTTCCCAGGCAGGGTGCGAGTAATGCGCCCCAGTCTCCATTGAAGGGCAGGCAGGTTGTCCTCCTTGATGAGGACGAGCTCGCCAACTCGGGGAGGGGAGGATGGGGACAACCATTTGGAGCGGGTTTGAAGGGTATGCAGGTAGGACTGGGTCCACAGCGTCCAGAAGCGCTGGGAAAGGGCCTGTACCATCTGGAATCGCCTACGTGTGGAGATCGGCCTATCTTCCACGGATAGTTCGGGAAGGGCCGTTAGTGGGCGGCCTATAAGGAAATGTCCGGCTGTAAGCGGCTCAAAGTCTGAAGGATCAGACGAAAGTGGGCAGAGAGGTCTTGAGTTGAGGACCGCTTCAATTCGAGCTAAAAGTGTGGAGAATTCCTCGAATGTAAGGTGTTGTTCGCCAATTACGCGATATAAAAGTTGCTTTGTTGATTTTACGTTGATCTCATGTAACGCACCGAACCATGGTCCCTTAGGGACGTTCAACAACCAAGTAATGTGCTGACCAGCGAGCTTGTGCGCAATCGTGTCATTGTTTAAGGCAAGAAAGTTTGTACTTCGATGAGCTGATTTTTAGCGCCTACATAATTTGTACCGCAGTCCGAGCGGATGAGAACCGGGGCACCGCGGCGTGCTATAAAACGCTGTAATGCCGCGAGAAACGCTTCCGTGCTGAGGTCCGAGACCGGTTCCAAATGAACCGCCTTAGTTGAGAGGCACACGAATATACAAAAGTACGCTTTTAAGAGTTTAACATTACGTAGGGTACTAGATTTAACGAGGAATGGTCCGGCAAAATCGGTCGTGACTTGACTAAATACTGGCTGAGGCGTAACTCTATCGGCTGGCAGGTCGGCCATGAAGGGCGCTTGCGGCTGGGCCCGGCATCGAAAGCATCTAATGCATTTAAAAACTCGGTGTCTAATAATGCGGCGCGCGGACAATATCCAAAATTGTTGGCGTAGGATAGCGTGTAAAGTGTCAGCGCCAGGATGGCAGTGTATTTTGTGGTAGTGGTCAATGATAAGGTCTACAAGTGGGCTAGAGCTGGGAAGTATGAGCGGGTGCTGCGCGTCATATCGGATAGACGCATGGGACAGTCGTCCACCAACTCTAAGGAGCTCATCTTTAATGAGAGGTGACAGCCGCTGGAGTCTGACGGAGCAGATTTTGCCAGTTTGAAGGCGGTGGATGTCCTCCGCAAACTCATTGTGCTGGACACTGCGCACTCAGTAAAGTAGGGCCTCTCTTCGTTCACTGACGTACAAGGGGCCTGAGCGTCGCGAATCTGGGTGGTGTCTGCAGTTGTGCAGAAAGCGTTTTAGGCAAGCTGTCACTCCGACGAGCTTGTCTAGTGAACTGAACCGAGTGAGCAGGTCAAAGTCAAGACCGGGCACTGTGACCAGTGACGGGACGTGTTTGGGCTTAAGACCGGGCAGGGCGTGATGGCCCAGAGCTAAGGGCATCGCAGGCCAAGACTCAGAAGGCTGTCCAAGCCACGTGGGAGACCACCATAGGTCGTGGGCTGACAGGGATTGCGCAGACATCCCTCTGCTTGCGCAATCTGCCGGGTTGAGCTCGGAAGGTACGTGTCGCCAGGTACATTCTGGTGAGCCTGAGCTGATTTTGACTACCCTGTTGGCTTCAAAGGGTTGAAGACGGTGAGGCGGTGTATTGAGCCAGGCCAGGACTATCGTACTGTCTGACCAACATATGTGTTGTTGTATACTGATATGGGCCGATAACTGAATTGACACACGGATCATGAGCTGGGAGAGTAGGGTGGCGGCCGACAACTCTAACTTGGGGGTTGTGAGGCGATTCTTGATTGGTGCGACTCGCGACTTGGCGACAATCTAGTGTACCAAAGTATCTCCGGAGGCATTGAGCTCATGGAGATAAACAACGGCGGCAAACCCGGCCTCAGAGGCATCTGCAAACCCGTGAAGCGAGTATGCAGCTGAGCCTTTGTTTGCACAAACGTGCCGAGGGAAGCGAATGCTAGACAACAGCGGCAGATCCTCTGAGATGTGGTGCCACTCCGTTTGCACTTCAGAGGGAGTGGGCTCATCCCATTCCAGCTTCAGTAGCCACAATTGCTGAAGCAGCAGCTTTGCGCGGAAAATAACGGGAGAAACCCAGCCGTTTGGGTCATAAAGTGAGGCTACGGTACTTAAAATAGACCGCTTTGTGACATGTGTGATGGGAGGCAGAGAGATGCGGTAGGTGAACTCGTCTGACTGAGTGCTCCACTGTATACCCAAGACCTTAATGGACGTGGACTCTGGGTTCATGTCGAAGTCCTTGGGCATGTCGCATTGGTTGTCGGGAAATCTCTCGAGCAGCTTAGGCGAGTTAGATGTCCACTTACTGAGCTGAAAGCCGCCTAGATCTAGCAGACTTATCAACTCGTCCTGAAGTGCTTGGGCGGATTCAACTGTGTCATGACCACACAAGATGTCATCAACGAAGATAGACTTGCGAAGAACCTGAGCGGCTCCAGGGTAGCGATGGCCTTCATCATCAGCCAGCTGAAGCAGAGTGCGGATTGCATGGTATGGGCTTGATCTTAAGCCGTAGGTGACTGTATTGAGGGCGTAGGTGAGCAGAGGGTGATCTGGTGAGGACCGCCATAGTATCAGCTGATACCGTCTCTGGTCTGGGGCAACCAGCACATTTCTGAACATCCTCTGGATGTCAGTGCTGAAAACGACTGGATGCGTTCTGAAGGACATGATGATGTCCACAATGTCCTGTTGAAGAGCGGGGCCTGTGTGTAGGCATTCATTTATGCTGACACCATTGGAGCTTTTGCAGCTACCATCAAAAACAATGCGCAGCTTGTCCGACCCTGACTTAAATACGCCATGGTGAGGGATGTAGAAGTGAGGTTTATGGGCGAAAATATTTGGGTGACAGGGAGCCATGTGCCCTAAGTCGATGTATTCGGCCATGAAGTCGACGTATTTAGAACGCAGAGACGGGTTCGCCATTAGCTTCTTCTCAATATTGAGGAATCTGCGCAATGCGATAGGGTGAGTTTTACCTAGTTGAGGGGCGTCCTTTAGAAAGGGCAGAGCGACCGTATATCTGCCTGAGGGATCGCGTGTAGTGGTAGAGCAGAAGATTTCCTCGCATTGTTCCTCCAGGGGATCATTATGAGTGTGAGATTGAGGGAGGGGCTCCTCAGACTCCCAGAACCTTTCCAGACTCTGACGTATGTCCTGGGCTGATTCAGCTGAGTCTGGTTGTGAGCTGACGACGTGAGCTGAGTTAACCTGCTGCGCCGGCTGCGCATACAAGTCCTCAATGGGTCCTATCAACGCGAAGCGAAAATCGTGCCGAAGGCTATGGGCTTGCCCGGGCCCAACGAGACCTTAGTCCCGGCCAACACCTGGCCAAGAACGTCCGACCCCAATAAGAGGTCGATCGGGGCTGGTGTGTGGTAAAGCTGGTCAGCCAATGGCACGGGTGGCTGGCCTAGTACGTGGGAAATGTTTGGTACCTTCTCTAAGGGAAGGTAGCCAGTGACGTTTTTTAAAATGTGAGCTGTGGCAGTGATTGTAGGAGTATCATTGTGAGTGGGTCGGCATACTATTGTTATTGCCGCCTTTGACTCATGTTTGTGCTGATTCCCAACTCCTGTAATTTTTAAAGAAGTGGGTTTTGATGGCAGGTTCAAAAGTCGTGCCATGCGTGACGTTATTAACGTCAGCATACTGCCACAGTCCAATAAAGCCCTGGCTGTGTGAAGATGGCCATGTACGTCCGCGACTCTTAGTGAGACGGTTGGCAACCAAATGGGTGTGCCAGTGGGCACAGAAGGTGAGTGAGCTGATTGAGTATCAGCTGAAATTGTATGAGCTGAGTATGTATAAGCTGTGTGGGCATGGGTTGACTGGGCATGGGCTAAATCTACCTCTTCGCTAGGGTGCTCTGTGATAGTTGGGAGTCATAATTGCTGGCGGCGTTCGCGGGGCCTACCTGGCGAACCGGACCTGGGCGGGCTGGCTCTGTGAGCAGAGCTGGGTTGCGCCTGTTTGGCATGTGCGGGTTCGTGCCGCCTGCTGTTTCTGGGACGCTCCCTCGAGTGCTCTGTCAGCTGTGGTGGGGGCACATGTACAGACGACGAATGAGCTGAGTGCGTTGGGCCGTCTGGTCGATGGAGGGACGTGTGGTGATTCGTACTCCCACAGTTCTTGCATGCCCCCCTTGACCTGCACTCGCTCTCGTAGTGACGGCCGAGACAACGCTGGCAGCGCTCGCGTGCCTGTACAAAGTCCCAACGGCCCTGTGTTGGCTGGGCATTGTACCATCTGCACGTCATGAGCGTATGTCCCCTAGTGGCACAATAGGGACAGTAGGGCGTCGAGCGTGAGGAAGAGGACGAGGACGATGATGAGGAGCAGCTTTGCTGGAAGGCCGAGTAGACGGGGAAGGGCTGACTGCGAGCCGGGGAGGTGGATGGGCGGTGATGCATTTGCTGCGCTGGGCGTGACGGTTGGTGAGTAGGCTGATCATAGGCGCGGTGAGGCGACGGAGCTGAGGAACGGCCACGGTAATGGTCGGGTTGTTGCTGAGCCATCTGAGCATAAGTGCGATGGGGCAACTGAGGAGGCGCGCGGCTACGAGAAGGGCCGGGCTGGGGCTGAATGGGTTGAGCCATGGCTATGTTGGAGAACTCTGTCTCCACACAGCGCGCGTGCTCCTCGAGGTAGGAGATAAGGTCCCGTAACGTGGGCAGGGTGTTACTAGACCCGTGCCTGCGTTCAAATAGCGTGCGGAGCTCGCCCTTGAGCTTCCGCACCACTATTGACACAAACACGTAATCGTCTCCTATGGGCAAATCTAAATTGTTGAGGGCACACTGAGCCGATATGAGCGGCGTGAGGAACAGTGTGCGGATGTTCGAGCGCGTATGGATGCTTGGCAACCCCAGGATGATGTCCACAAAACTATCAATGAGAACCCGGCGGTTCTCGTACCGCTTGGTGAGGATGTCCATGGCCACGGCAAAATTTTCATTGGTGACCTTTAAGTGGGACACCATACTTAATGCCTCACCGCTGAGACTTGAGAATAGGTAGTGGAGCTTGACTGCGTCCGACAGGGTCGCCATGTCGTCAGTCAAACTCCTAAACAGCGCAATGAAGGAAGGCCAGTCCTCCACTTTTGAGCTGAACCTGGGCAGCGCTATCTTGGGGAGGACGGCTGTGGGCGTATTGACGCCGAAACTGGGCTGAGCGCTATGGGTTGGGGACGACGTGGAAGAGGGTGAGATTTCCTCCCTCGCCACAAGTATCCCCAGGTATGCCCCGGAGGCTTTTGTGTGGTTCTCAGTGTATGTCCTCTCAACCCCCTCGTCTAAGTTCTCTTCGTCGAGAATGTTGTAGTACACTGAGTCCAGCTTCTCCTTTATGCCCTGTATCTGTGCAAAACGCACGTTAAATTCCGTTATGGAATGTTTGGTGTCGCCAGCAATGATCAGTGATCCCACCTCTAGGAGCTGGTGTAAAGCTTTGGCGGCCTCCCTAAATATCGCGGCTTGTGACTTGGTCGGCATCGCGATGAATAAAAGGAGACAAAAAAAATAATAAAAAATAAAAAAATTAAACAAATTTAAAGGCAGTAAAAAGAACAACACCCTGTATATATTCTATAGTTGGGCTGGAGGTATTTGTTTACTAAGGTTAGGGCAAATGGGCTAAAATTAACGCAACAATAAAGAAAGCAAAACTAAGTTGGGACGCCTTGTATATGGCCCACGGGTGGGCAACGCACGTGTACGTGTATGCCTGTGTCTATTGAACGCGCGTACGCAATATTAGCCGACCGCAAAACAAACAACAAACAAAACAACAAAGGAAATCACGTCATCCGTAGCCCACTATTGGGCAAGGCGCTCACAGTCGGGCAGACCTGCAGCGGAACCTAGCGCGAAGAATGAGTCGGTCGCAGAAAAAATAAGTAAACAAAATAAACAAATAAACAAATTATAAAAACTTAATTAAAAAAAATTGGGACAATTGTGTCCCACAAGTGGGCAAACGTGTGTAGAAGCGAAGGCGACGCACGCAAATAGCCGTAAGCGATTTAAAAAAAAACTGATGAAGCTAAATGAAACACACTAAGCTCATGTGGTGAGCATGCACGAGATTTGAGCCGATTTAACACGACAAGAACATAAAAAATTCATTAAAAAATAAAACGGGAAAAACAACAATATCGTCTTTCGTCATAATACCATACAATTATCTAGACTACTAATTACACTACTAATTAAACTTAATGTATCATTAAACAACGATCGTATAGGTAGGTACACGAGTATTACACAAGTAGTACACTAGTTCGCTCAAATCACAAAAACATTGTATGACACCATAGATCTGTGATCCTGGATCAGACAACAATCGGATGCATACACGAAATCAACATCAAAACAACATGCAGGAATAATTGCGTTAAGATAATTCGGATGTTGTGTGGTCGCAATCCTAATCCTAAACAAACGAATTATAACTACCTCACCAAATTTTTATTGGGGCAGGGTAAAGTTATGTGAACAAATGAATTTCGAAATGATGGCACAAATTAGATTATGGGCGGGAACAATTATTTTTTAGTGGACTGTAATTAAATGAGCTGATGGAACGTGAGACCAAGTTATGGTGAAATGGTAAAAGAATACTGGTTACGGGAAGGTCGCCGGCATTAATATTACCGGTTCGAAGATGACCAAAAATGTTGGCGCTTAAGGCACCAACATGCGGCGCAGGGAAATGGAAAAATAGGATAGCTGGGCTTACTTGGTTCCGGGCTGTAGGCACTGGATCTGGGTGGAGCTGAAGGCGGCTGGCGCTCTAGGCGCGGGAGCGCAGGCTTGAGGGCGGCAACACACAACACAGTTCACTCAAGGCACTGGTCGGTGGCGTTTTAGGGGTAGTTGAGCTGGTAAACGGAGCGCTCTCACTGAACACACACTGATCACATATCTGACGTGGTGACGGGCTGAGTTATTGCGCGCGCGTCGCGTGGGTTCTCCTTGAACGCTCGGAGCACACTCCGTGGGCGACCGCGTGATCCCGCGGTCTAGGAGGTTCGTCTGGTATACTTGTCACTTCCCTCTGATTGGCCGATTATTCGTTGCGCTGTGGCGCAAACAAACATTAAGGTCTAAAACAGCGGGTAAGTAGGTATATCGACTTGCTATCTTTAGGCATTACGCTCGTTCCGAAAAGTATTGTGAGTAGACTAAAAACGATATATTGATAAGGATTTAAGATTTAAAATAGCGTATCAGCAGGCCCGTGTCACTACGTAATTCGGTCGATTTATATACCTACACTCTCGGTCCGCGCGCGGAGACAATTTAGTCGAGTGTCACGCACGCAGTACGCAGAAAGCGACCGACGTGGCAGTTTGTTTCACGTTAACTTTATTTTCGCAAGTGGATAGTTCACAGGATGGTGAAACAAAAGTTTTACTGTTCTGCATTCGGATGCACTAACACGAAATTTAAAGAAAAGGATTTAACCTTTCACAAAATCTGTTGCCGTCTGCACTTACTTAATATAAACAAAGCACATAGTAAGACATAGTAACATAAGTAAATACAACAGAGTATTAATACGGATAGTTGGGCGGTGAAAAGGTTAATCGATGTCTTTCTAGGTATCGATTTCGAAATTGATACATTACGTGCGACTCGGGTACATCTCTATGGAAGAGGCATTATAGGATGGCCAGCTGCGCCGTTGTCGTCCAGTCGTGACAATGAAGACATCACTATAGAGAATAGTGCTGTGGTTTACCACCATTTTATTTTCAATGCTATGCTTTTATTTATGTACTAAGTACATTTATACAAAGAGTGGAAGATGGCACAAGAATAAATTAAACATCCCAGATTATAAGTAGTCATTTATTGCATATAAAAACAACAAAAACAGGTCGCCGTGTGTTACCAATTTATCGACTCTTGGCAGCACTATATTTTTCGTAGGTATTTTTGTCTATTTTATGCTCTGGCGTGCAGGACACAGGAATGCGTTTATGGCGTGGCGCCCAAAAGGTTAAAAGACAACGGCCCACATGTCAATAGAAGGTCAGAAGTAGCATAGGGTATAGGGCATCTGCATTACCTTCTACAACTTGCTCAGTGTGACAAGTCATTATGGCGTCTATGGTGAGCAGAGTGAGCTCGCTGAGAAAGTACTTTGCGCTGCTCCCTCTTGCTTGCTCTGCTGCTCCCGCCCGAAACGAGTCAACCGCGGAGTTTTCGCGCCTGCTGTGCTGCTGCTGCTGCCCGTATTCAAGCTGCGCTGTTGCTGACCTGCTTATAAAGTTTCACTTCCGGGCCCGTTCCTAAAAGCTTGAGTAATAATTGAGCATCACCTGGTGGAATCTCAGCAGAACAACCTCCACATAAGAACCACAAAATGAATAACAGTAAAAATAAAATATAAAATTAAGAAATATATAAAAATTCATAGATTTATAAGAAAAACGGAAAAATTAATTAAAAAGAACAACTGTTTTCACAAGCTCACATTGCTCTTAGAAAAGAACGTTGATCCTTATTGATTCTTTAGAGATTTATAATAGTAAACTAATTAAAAGTAGGCAAATGTATGACCGGGACACTCGGCAATTAGGT
Organism: Scoparia ambigualis; assembly: GCA_963921215.1. NCBI lineage: Eukaryota > Metazoa > Arthropoda > Insecta > Lepidoptera > Crambidae > Scoparia > Scoparia ambigualis. Next base: position 44,413,472 of record OY992503.1, on the reverse strand, counting down.
ACAATCTGATATTCAGAGGTTGCATGGGGCTCTTGACATTGTAAATTAAAAATATTCTCACGAAGAAATATCCGCAGTCGCTCCCGTCATGTTTGGGCTACCAGCAAAGACATAGTTCAAATAGAACAGCTGCAATAAACATTGTACTTGTTGCCAGAGGACCTACTCTTGCCGTAAGGGATATAGTGAATCCACTTTTATTTCATGACTGATCAGATATTTGAAGGGATTTTGAAGTGGACAAATTGTGAGCAAATTACATTTACGCAGAATGACACAAGCAAAGAACGATGAAGGTCAAGGTCAAGGTCAAAGTCAGTCATCATCTAGCAATAACCTTCCACTAGTAGAGGCACCAAATATGAGAAAAAAAAGTTTGTGGTCTCTGCTCTTATAAAAAAGGCGCATGACAAAGTTCTTATGCTCAAAATGCAACACTGCAATTTGTGGTGAACATAAAGTTGATTTGTGCGAACAATGTGTTTCAAAAAACTAGTTTTGTTTTTATTTCCTAAATAATAAGAGTGTTATAGTTAAATTTTTCTAAAGAGAAAAAGGCTATTTTTACTTTTTATTTTTATATAAATTTTTATAACTATGTAGTCTCATTATGATCTCAAATAAGTAGTTCTCTATTAAAATAGCTTATAAGAAATATATTGGTAACAAAATAGAAAATAATTGTTTTATTTACTAAAATAATAGGTAGTTGTATAACGTATGTGTGTATTAAATGTAACGAAATCATATAATAATAGATGATATTATGCACACCAAAAAGTGCTCGTCGAAACGACGTATGGTTAGGTTTAAAAGGGTACGTACGAACGTTAGGTGTCTAGGGTTAAAAAGAATGGCAATATTTATCAAAAAAAAAGTCGAAGTCTATTTCGATTACCGCTGAGAATAGGAGATTCGTGAACAAAATGTCGATTATCGAGATAGAGATCGAAATCAAAACTCGATTCGAGACTACATCTCGAAAAATAAGAATTAGGGCCCTGTAACAAAAATACTTCATCTTAACTTTGCGGAATACCGAAAATTCATAATAAAATAAAGGAGAATTTTGCGAAAACGCGGTCACTGATAAAACCAATAGAGAAGTTAAAAACAAATAAAAATTTTGATTTTAAGGGAAAAATATCATCATCAGCCTATAAACGTCCCACTGCTGGGCACAGGCCTCCCACGTGAACAATAGCACGTGGGGATATTGGGTCATAACCCACCACGCTGGCCCAATACGGGTTGGTGGGTTTTTAACGACTGCCATCTTTACGACAACAACATTATGATTTGTGATACTTACTTCTTGATTATTTTTTTGTCAGTATTCAAGTCCTCAATAGTGTTCGTGTTATCAAGTTTTGATAAGTGGCCGCGATTTCGCTAAGATTTCATTTTTCTTTATTTTTATGTCTCCATCATCATTTTTTTGAGTGTTTCATCCTTTCGAAATAATAAAAAAAAAATAATAAACTTTCTGACACTCACACCAATTATCTAGCCCAAGAGAAGCTTCAAAGAAACTCGTTAAATGGTTACTAGACAACGGATAAACATACTTAAAATACTTAAATACATACTTATTATACATAGAAAACACCCAGACACGAAACAATTTAGAAAAACAATAATTTCTAAATTGACCCGACCGGGGATCGAACCCGGGACCTCAGAGATGGCGACACCATGAAAACCGGTGTACAAACCACTCGACCAAGGAGGCCGTCAAATCTAAAATAAATAGAAAATAAACGTTAATTTTCACTAGGCTGGCTTGATTCTCGTGAGGCCCCTAAAACCTTAAAACTAAATTCAGTATTTTCTACCACGCTCAGTCTAACGCTCGAATAGATAGGGAAGGTAAATAGTACAGGTGGATATAATTCAATTAGATGATTTAATTTATGCTATTCGTTCCTTAGTATACCTAAGTATTTTTGGGGTAAACTTTGCGAAGTACCTGACAATACTAATTACGGGTTACGTTGAAATATTTTTATGAAATTTCCGTATTAAACCTAAAGCACACATATTTAAGACTAGAATTAGAGATTTGCAAACATTTATTAGCATTTTGAATAGAAACAAATCAAATATTGCATGGTAAATTGCTAATAATCATCATGAAGCCAGAATAACAAAACTTACGTAAGATACGATATTCCAGGCACTTGCCACTCACTTCTATTGCTGCAATGTTTGACTGAACAACTCATTGTTCAATTAAGCCCACCGGAATAATATGTACATGTAAAATATACACATAATCAACTAAAAAAACAAATAATTATTTGGTAGGTAAAATAATGACAGCGATTTGTTTGGGGCCAAGTGTCGCTGGATCCATGTGAAACGTTGCACAGTTTCACCGACACGGTCCTTTCATCCTATGTTTTGTCTTTGTTTTACTTAGGGTAAACATAATGTGCCGAAACGGAACAAAAATAGTAATGGATTAAGGCAGAAAGAGATAACATACTTATGCTCACTCTATAGTTATAGATCTCAATGGTAACGAACGTCAGGGACTTCTTGGCGGGAAAGTGAAGCGTGATGTCTGCAGTTTTGTTTTATTTTCTAAAATTTGTGTTTTTTCAAACATAATGTGAAATAACAGTGGATTAATAACCGTTATGTGTTTGTGAACGTGCATGAGTGTTGGTAAATTGAAACAAAACAGTGCAACATCACTTTTCAAATTCTCTAAAGAAGTCCGCGTGAGGCCTCAGTAAAGTCCCACATCTTTACGGAGAACTCAAGGGGGTTAGGGGAACATCATTTATCATTCATCATCTTAATCGCCACTCATTATCATCAAGGGAAAAAAAAGAAATAAAGAAACTAATGACTAGGCAGTATGGTCTCAGACCTTAGCCTGTTCCTTCACGGAACAAATATAAAAAAAAACATGAAAGAATTAAATATTTAACTCAATGATTAGCACAGAACATTGTTCTGTGCTAATTGAGAACAATGATTAGGTACTATTGTAAATAAAAAGCATCTGTAATGTAAATATTAAGATTCTATGATCACTAATTAATAACAATGTCTTGTGAAGGATACGAGGAAACAGAGTTTCAGAAATATGCCAATGAATACAAGCCAATCCGGATAGGTTCGATAGACGGTTAGCACTAAAATGTTACCTACTACCACGGACTTCCTTTTTCTGAGCCACGGACGAGTAAAAAAGGACTCCACGCCGCGACACTAACAAGTGAAGGCCTAAAGTAAGCTAGTAGGTAAAGGACGGTATGGCATTAATACATGCCATACAGTCATACAAATAAATACCTACCCGTCCCTCGGAGGTGTTATGAAATATAAGGCACACCCTTACACAAAGGTAAGCCGATCAGTTGTCATCATTGTGAATATTGTGACGTGATGTCAATCAACCGTCCCCGTGATAGCCAGCACACACCCACCAGCACGAAGGTTGCTTCACTTGTTTGTTATTTTTTTTTTATAGTAACGCGCTTCGGAGTCCTTTTTATTATTTATTTATTACGTACATATTATAATAAGTAAAATATAAAATATGTCCCGCAAAACTGCCTAGGCGGTTTGACTGCCGGATCAAGTTTAAGTAAAACAATTTAAAATACATTATATCTATAAGAAGAAAAACTAATCTAAGATAAGATAAGGCAAGAAAACTTTAAACTTCTTTTTTACTCATCCGTAGCTACAACATATTATTTAACTTTCATTTAATTTTAACAACCCAAGTAAATAGGAGAATTATTATACTGTATTAATGATAATTTTGTGTGGTCTAATGTAGATATTTTGTAGGAACTGATGAGGAGCCGCATGACAGAGCCATTCTTCGAGCCTTGTACTCCGAGTACTCACCCAATAAATTAGTGAAAGGGAATCCTTATTTAACAGTATTTATTGGCAGACTCAATCCAAGAACTACACAGGTATGCATCAGTACTATAATTACTGTATTTTATGTGTTAGATATTTTAAGTATAAAATAATAATAACAAAACATTATTTTTTAAAGGATACAATATATACAGAGTTTTCCAAAGTAGGAAAAGTAACACATTGTCGACTTGTGAAAGATATTGTGACAGGAAAATCGAAGCAGTATGCATTTGTTGAATATGAGTCACATATTGCTGTAGAAAAGGCGCTTTGTGATTTACATAAGGAGTACATCGATGGCACCGAAGTGATAGTGGAACGCGAGGCAGAGAGGAGGCTCTACGGCTGGCGGCCGCGGCGGCTCGGCGGCGGCTTCGGTGGCCGCAAGGAGGCGGGCCAGCTGCGCTTCGGCTGCAGAGATAGACCATTCAAAAGACCCTTCTTAATTGTATAATAAAAAAAATCATTTATTTCATTATACATACAGTGGTTTTATTACTTTAATATCTAACCTGTGTAAAAGCCATGTGTAAAATGAGCTAATTAACCTTTTGAGCGCCAAAGTCGTCTATATATGACCAGCACTTGCGGGCCCTGTGCGCCAACGACATCTATAGTTGACAAAAAACCCGGCTTACAAAAATATTAAGTAAATGTGTTGATAAACTATTACTGGTATTTCTTTTTCTACATTCGGCAATAAAGAATATCCCTGCAACATATGAGTATAAAAACAAATCTCTTAGAGCCATAAGAACTGAGAAATATTGAACTATAAAACATGGATTTTTATCTAAGCAAATACTATGTCCAACACGCCAAAGTCGTCTACTCTTGACCGCTAGTGCTGTACTGCGGAAGGTAGTTTTATCGTAAATTACCTATTCAAAATTCAACTAAAACGTGTTATTTTATTTTATTAAAATAGCTATTTAAAAAAAAATGAAATGTAAGAAAACTAACACTACCATAGCGTACCGTAGCTCAGCTACATGAATAAAGAATCGTCAAATCAACTTCACCTAATAAATCCAATATGGCAACTCTGGCGCATCCCTAGCGCGTCATCAATAATCAGGGGCCCAAGTCTGCTAATTTACGAATGGCATAATTGAATCGCAATTGCATCGCAGTTGTATCGCATTGTAATTGTTTGACACATTTGGTATTCATAAATGAGTAAGAGAATACCAAATGTGTCAAACAATTACAATGCGATACAATTACGATTCAATTATGCCATTCGTAAATTAGCAGACTTGGGCCCCAGTTCTCTGGGCGCCGTGGTCACGGATAGACGATAGCCTGATGACGTCATAAGCGCATAGTAAGGAAAGTAGTGCAGTGCAACATGAGCGATTCAATTGAACTTCTTCGCATTTTGGAAGGCGTCGATAATGACGACGAATTTTCGGAATCTAATTCAATTATTGAGATTTAGAGGTAAGTAAGTGTATGCAAATTCTTAATAAATTAAACTTTATTTCTGTTATTATACTTATTATATACTAGACTTTAGATATATTATTATTTATGTTAACAATTGTTTTATTAGATTTTGTTTAATTGTATGTAATATAAGTAATTATAATTAATATTCGAAACAAAATAACTCCTTGCAACTCTTGTAAGCCTAGGTTATTTCGCTAATTAGAGTGTAATACGTAATATCGACGCACGAAATCGCGACACAACATAGGAATTTTGTTTGTAATCGTTTTATGCGAATAAATGGAAGATGCTTATACAATTTTTATCTATTATGATACTTGACCTATTACAATTGGCTCATTGGTTTGTAAAACTTTGAACTAGGTTTATATGAGAAACCGAAATGCGTAAACCCATAATTGTTCTATAAATTGTCGACTTTAGGAGCTGGGTGTGTGGCTGTTAAGTACAAAATACTTTGCACAATTGTTACGTTTTTTTGTCCACGTGGTCAATTTCAATTTAAAAAAAACAGTCTTTTGTCATGCAATATTATATTGCCCAGTCTCCTCTGTTCGTAACGCAACTAACGCATAACATTTATATTATTCTAACAGTACAAAAAAAGCTGTCAGCCGTCTTTCAAGGCATAAGGTTAGCTTATCCCTAGTAGTGAACTCTACCAGCCAACTCTAATAGTTCTGTAGAAGAATAAGTATCTAAATCTTCCTACTATACTGCGTCTTGATATATTAAAATATGTACTTAACTACCTGAACTTTACAAGTGCAGTAGCAATAAACACCAACCCCAACAAACAAGCTTGCAGTAGGTCCGTAAAAGAGTGTAACCCTTGGGCTGCCTTCTGCTCACTTTACGTTACTTTTGCTCACTGCACTGCAACCAGAAGTAACTAACCACTTTAGTTAGTTAGTACCATACTTCTATCGTGAAAGTTAAGTAATGTTCGCCGAGGTTGCCAAGAGGATGGGTGACCGTAGGTTCATAAAATCACGAGGTTTTCGATCGCGAAAGTTAAGCAATGTTCGCCGAGGTCTTCAAGGGGATGGGTGACCGTAAGTTCATAAAATCTCGAGGTTTTCGATCGCGAAAGTTAAGTAATGTTCGCCGAGGTCGCCAAAGGTATGGGTGATCGTAGGTTCATAAAATCTCGAGGTTTTCGATCACGAAAGTTAAGCAATATTCGCCGAGGTCGCTGACTGGTCACCCATCAGTTACTCGACCTGCGCAAAGCTTAACTTTTGTGACTGTAAACAGAACGTCATCCACTGCGTCATCGAGTCTCTTTATGGCATTAGCTATTTTGCGGCAACATTACTATTGCGGGTAGATTATTTTATTTTTACTTAGGGTAGCGGTAGGTACCGTCATCTACTATGGATCATATGCATACAACACGTGTGCACGGTGTTATAATTTAATTGTAGTTTATTTAATAGTAACTTTCTAGTTAGCTTTGTAATTTAATAATAAATAAAAAATGAATCACAATAATATTATATTAATACATTACTTATATTATATTGTTTACTAAATATGTTTGTTTTTATTTATAAAAATATTCTTGTACTGTTTTGCACCGGTTAACATTGACACTTTCTATGTATGTTTTTTTATATACCATGGTTAATAAAAAGTAGGTAAGTACCTTCTCAGTTTTGTTTATATGATATCATCATGTTTAGATAGATGGCATCGAAATTTGGTTTGTCGTGATTTCGTGCATCGAGATTTGGTTTGTCGCACTTTGTCGCGCTAATGTGCATCGAGATAGTGTGTTTCTAAATTACGTATTACACTCCGCTAATTACCTACATTTTTTAATTTTTTGTTTTTGAGTTTAAAATAACCAGTATCAACTTAAAAATCATAACAAAGGTTTTTCTAAGGCTAGCCGCAATTTGAGTTCGTAACGGTTGCGTAAAAAAAGACGAAATCACTATAAAGATGTTTAGGTATCATCTCGAGATCACGCAAGCGGATAATTCTCAATGTGTTTGGTATATTTTTATAATTCAACGATAGTTAAAGTACATAATAATATAGCTTATAATATAATAGCGTAATATTCTTTACAGAAATAAATATCTAAAACCATAGTTCAACATAATCAATCCTTCAAAAAAATAGGTAAGTAACCGTGAGTAAACATTGTTGGCGCTTAAGGCACCAACATGCGGCGCAGGGAAATGGAAAAATAGGATAGCTGGGCTTACTTGGTTCCGGGCTGTAGGCACTGGATCTGGGTGGAGCTGAAGGCGGCTGGCGCTCTAGGCGCGGGGGCGCAGGCTTGAGGGCGGCAACACACAACACAGTTCACTCAAGGCATTGGTCGGTGGCGTTTTAGGGGTAGTTGAGCTGGTAAACGGAGCGCTCTCACTGAACACACACTGATCACATATCTGACGTGGTGACGGGCTGAGTTATTGCGCGCGCGTCGCGTGTGTTCTCCTTGAACGCTCAGAGCACACTCCGTGGGCGACCGCGTGATCCCGCGGTCTAGGAGGTTCGTCTGGTATACTTGTCACTTCCCTCTGATTGGCCGATTATTCGTTGCGCTGTGGCGCAAACATCTTCCCAGGGCCCAGGGTAGGCTCATCCAGAGGGAGCCTGGCAATCTTGAACACAGGCCTCCGGAGGTGTCCATTGGCGGTGTCCAGGTCCACCACCCGCACGACGCCATCCTTCCCAGGCAGGGTGCGAGTAATGCGCCCCAGTCTCCATTGAAGGGCAGGCAGGTTGTCCTCCTTGATGAGGACGAGCTCGCCAACTCGGGGAGGGGAGGATGGGGACAACCATTTGGAGCGGGTTTGAAGGGTATGCAGGTAGGACTGGGTCCACAGCGTCCAGAAGCGCTGGGAAAGGGCCTGTACCATCTGGAATCGCCTACGTGTGGAGATCGGCCTATCTTCCACGGATAGTTCGGGAAGGGCCGTTAGTGGGCGGCCTATAAGGAAATGTCCGGCTGTAAGCGGCTCAAAGTCTGAAGGATCAGACGAAAGTGGGCAGAGAGGTCTTGAGTTGAGGACCGCTTCAATTCGAGCTAAAAGTGTGGAGAATTCCTCGAATGTAAGGTGTTGTTCGCCAATTACGCGATATAAAAGTTGCTTTGTTGATTTTACGTTGATCTCATGTAACGCACCGAACCATGGTCCCTTAGGGACGTTCAACAACCAAGTAATGTGCTGACCAGCGAGCTTGTGCGCAATCGTGTCATTGTTTAAGGCAAGAAAGTTTGTACTTCGATGAGCTGATTTTTAGCGCCTACATAATTTGTACCGCAGTCCGAGCGGATGAGAACCGGGGCACCGCGGCGTGCTATAAAACGCTGTAATGCCGCGAGAAACGCTTCCGTGCTGAGGTCCGAGACCGGTTCCAAATGAACCGCCTTAGTTGAGAGGCACACGAATATACAAAAGTACGCTTTTAAGAGTTTAACATTACGTAGGGTACTAGATTTAACGAGGAATGGTCCGGCAAAATCGGTCGTGACTTGACTAAATACTGGCTGAGGCGTAACTCTATCGGCTGGCAGGTCGGCCATGAAGGGCGCTTGCGGCTGGGCCCGGCATCGAAAGCATCTAATGCATTTAAAAACTCGGTGTCTAATAATGCGGCGCGCGGACAATATCCAAAATTGTTGGCGTAGGATAGCGTGTAAAGTGTCAGCGCCAGGATGGCAGTGTATTTTGTGGTAGTGGTCAATGATAAGGTCTACAAGTGGGCTAGAGCTGGGAAGTATGAGCGGGTGCTGCGCGTCATATCGGATAGACGCATGGGACAGTCGTCCACCAACTCTAAGGAGCTCATCTTTAATGAGAGGTGACAGCCGCTGGAGTCTGACGGAGCAGATTTTGCCAGTTTGAAGGCGGTGGATGTCCTCCGCAAACTCATTGTGCTGGACACTGCGCACTCAGTAAAGTAGGGCCTCTCTTCGTTCACTGACGTACAAGGGGCCTGAGCGTCGCGAATCTGGGTGGTGTCTGCAGTTGTGCAGAAAGCGTTTTAGGCAAGCTGTCACTCCGACGAGCTTGTCTAGTGAACTGAACCGAGTGAGCAGGTCAAAGTCAAGACCGGGCACTGTGACCAGTGACGGGACGTGTTTGGGCTTAAGACCGGGCAGGGCGTGATGGCCCAGAGCTAAGGGCATCGCAGGCCAAGACTCAGAAGGCTGTCCAAGCCACGTGGGAGACCACCATAGGTCGTGGGCTGACAGGGATTGCGCAGACATCCCTCTGCTTGCGCAATCTGCCGGGTTGAGCTCGGAAGGTACGTGTCGCCAGGTACATTCTGGTGAGCCTGAGCTGATTTTGACTACCCTGTTGGCTTCAAAGGGTTGAAGACGGTGAGGCGGTGTATTGAGCCAGGCCAGGACTATCGTACTGTCTGACCAACATATGTGTTGTTGTATACTGATATGGGCCGATAACTGAATTGACACACGGATCATGAGCTGGGAGAGTAGGGTGGCGGCCGACAACTCTAACTTGGGGGTTGTGAGGCGATTCTTGATTGGTGCGACTCGCGACTTGGCGACAATCTAGTGTACCAAAGTATCTCCGGAGGCATTGAGCTCATGGAGATAAACAACGGCGGCAAACCCGGCCTCAGAGGCATCTGCAAACCCGTGAAGCGAGTATGCAGCTGAGCCTTTGTTTGCACAAACGTGCCGAGGGAAGCGAATGCTAGACAACAGCGGCAGATCCTCTGAGATGTGGTGCCACTCCGTTTGCACTTCAGAGGGAGTGGGCTCATCCCATTCCAGCTTCAGTAGCCACAATTGCTGAAGCAGCAGCTTTGCGCGGAAAATAACGGGAGAAACCCAGCCGTTTGGGTCATAAAGTGAGGCTACGGTACTTAAAATAGACCGCTTTGTGACATGTGTGATGGGAGGCAGAGAGATGCGGTAGGTGAACTCGTCTGACTGAGTGCTCCACTGTATACCCAAGACCTTAATGGACGTGGACTCTGGGTTCATGTCGAAGTCCTTGGGCATGTCGCATTGGTTGTCGGGAAATCTCTCGAGCAGCTTAGGCGAGTTAGATGTCCACTTACTGAGCTGAAAGCCGCCTAGATCTAGCAGACTTATCAACTCGTCCTGAAGTGCTTGGGCGGATTCAACTGTGTCATGACCACACAAGATGTCATCAACGAAGATAGACTTGCGAAGAACCTGAGCGGCTCCAGGGTAGCGATGGCCTTCATCATCAGCCAGCTGAAGCAGAGTGCGGATTGCATGGTATGGGCTTGATCTTAAGCCGTAGGTGACTGTATTGAGGGCGTAGGTGAGCAGAGGGTGATCTGGTGAGGACCGCCATAGTATCAGCTGATACCGTCTCTGGTCTGGGGCAACCAGCACATTTCTGAACATCCTCTGGATGTCAGTGCTGAAAACGACTGGATGCGTTCTGAAGGACATGATGATGTCCACAATGTCCTGTTGAAGAGCGGGGCCTGTGTGTAGGCATTCATTTATGCTGACACCATTGGAGCTTTTGCAGCTACCATCAAAAACAATGCGCAGCTTGTCCGACCCTGACTTAAATACGCCATGGTGAGGGATGTAGAAGTGAGGTTTATGGGCGAATGTATTTGGGTGACAGGGAGCCATGTGCCCTAAGTCGATGTATTCGGCCATGAAGTCGACGTATTTAGAACGCAGAGACGGGTTCGCCATTAGCTTCTTCTCAATATTGAGGAATCTGCGCAATGCGATAGGGTGAGTTTTACCTAGTTGAGGGGCGTCCTTTAGAAAGGGCAGAGCGACCGTATATCTGCCTGAGGGATCGCGTGTAGTGGTAGAGCAGAAGATTTCCTCGCATTGTTCCTCCAGGGGATCATTATGAGTGTGAGATTGAGGGAGGGGCTCCTCAGACTCCCAGAACCTTTCCAGACTCTGACGTATGTCCTGGGCTGATTCAGCTGAGTCTGGTTGTGAGCTGACGACGTGAGCTGAGTTAACCTGCTGCGCCGGCTGCGCATACAAGTCCTCAATGGGTCCTATCAACGCGAAGCGAAAATCGTGCCGAAGGCTATGGGCTTGCCCGGGCCCAACGAGACCTTAGTCCCGGCCAACACCTGGCCAAGAACGTCCGACCCCAATAAGAGGTCGATCGGGGCTGGTGTGTGGTAAAGCTGGTCAGCCAATGGCACGGGTGGCTGGCCTAGTACGTGGGAAATGTTTGGTACCTTCTCTAAGGGAAGGTAGCCAGTGACGTTTTTTAAAATGTGAGCTGTGGCAGTGATTGTAGGAGTATCATTGTGAGTGGGTCGGCATACTATTGTTATTGCCGCCTTTGACTCATGTTTGTGCTGATTCCCAACTCCTGTAATTTTTAAAGAAGTGGGTTTTGATGGCAGGTTCAAAAGTCGTGCCATGCGTGACGTTATTAACGTCAGCATACTGCCACAGTCCAATAAAGCCCTGGCTGTGTGAAGATGGCCATGTACGTCCGCGACTCTTAGTGAGACGGTTGGCAACCAAATGGGTGTGCCAGTGGGCACAGAAGGTGAGTGAGCTGATTGAGTATCAGCTGAAATTGTATGAGCTGAGTATGTATAAGCTGTGTGGGCATGGGTTGACTGGGCATGGGCTAAATCTACCTCTTCGCTAGGGTGCTCTGTGATAGTTGGGAGTCATAATTGCTGGCGGCGTTCGCGGGGCCTACCTGGCGAACCGGACCTGGGCGGGCTGGCTCTGTGAGCAGAGCTGGGTTGCGCCTGTTTGGCATGTGCGGGTTCGTGCCGCCTGCTGTTTCTGGGACGCTCCCTCGAGTGCTCTGTCAGCTGTGGTGGGGGCACATGTACAGACGACGAATGAGCTGAGTGCGTTGGGCCGTCTGGTCGATGGAGGGACGTGTGGTGATTCGTACTCCCACAGTTCTTGCATGCCCCCCTTGACCTGCACTCGCTCTCGTAGTGACGGCCGAGACAACGCTGGCAGCGCTCGCGTGCCTGTACAAAGTCCCAACGGCCCTGTGTTGGCTGGGCATTGTACCATCTGCACGTCATGAGCGTATGTCCCCTAGTGGCACAATAGGGACAGTAGGGCGTCGAGCGTGAGGAAGAGGACGAGGACGATGATGAGGAGCAGCTTTGCTGGAAGGCCGAGTAGACGGGGAAGGGCTGACTGCGAGCCGGGGAGGTGGATGGGCGGTGATGCATTTGCTGCGCTGGGCGTGACGGTTGGTGAGTAGGCTGATCATAGGCGCGGTGAGGCGACGGAGCTGAGGAACGGCCACGGTAATGGTCGGGTTGTTGCTGAGCCATCTGAGCATAAGTGCGATGGGGCAACTGAGGAGGCGCGCGGCTACGAGAAGGGCCGGGCTGGGGCTGAATGGGTTGAGCCATGGCTATGTTGGAGAACTCTGTCTCCACACAGCGCGCGTGCTCCTCGAGGTAGGAGATAAGGTCCCGTAACGTGGGCAGGGTGTTACTAGACCCGTGCCTGCGTTCAAATAGCGTGCGGAGCTCGCCCTTGAGCTTCCGCACCACTATTGACACAAACACGTAATCGTCTCCTATGGGCAAATCTAAATTGTTGAGGGCACACTGAGCCGATATGAGCGGCGTGAGGAACAGTGTGCGGATGTTCGAGCGCGTATGGATGCTTGGCAACCCCAGGATGATGTCCACAAAACTATCAATGAGAACCCGGCGGTTCTCGTACCGCTTGGTGAGGATGTCCATGGCCACGGCAAAATTTTCATTGGTGACCTTTAAGTGGGACACCATACTTAATGCCTCACCGCTGAGACTTGAGAATAGGTAGTGGAGCTTGACTGCGTCCGACAGGGTCGCCATGTCGTCAGTCAAACTCCTAAACAGCGCAATGAAGGAAGGCCAGTCCTCCACTTTTGAGCTGAACCTGGGCAGCGCTATCTTGGGGAGGACGGCTGTGGGCGTATTGACGCCGAAACTGGGCTGAGCGCTATGGGTTGGGGACGACGTGGAAGAGGGTGAGATTTCCTCCCTCGCCACAAGTATCCCCAGGTATGCCCCGGAGGCTTTTGTGTGGTTCTCAGTGTATGTCCTCTCAACCCCCTCGTCTAAGTTCTCTTCGTCGAGAATGTTGTAGTACACTGAGTCCAGCTTCTCCTTTATGCCCTGTATCTGTGCAAAACGCACGTTAAATTCCGTTATGGAATGTTTGGTGTCGCCAGCAATGATCAGTGATCCCACCTCTAGGAGCTGGTGTAAAGCTTTGGCGGCCTCCCTAAATATCGCGGCTTGTGACTTGGTCGGCATCGCGATGAATAAAAGGAGACAAAAAAAATAATAAAAAATAAAAAAATTAAACAAATTTAAAGGCAGTAAAAAGAACAACACCCTGTATATATTCTATAGTTGGGCTGGAGGTATTTGTTTACTAAGGTTAGGGCAAATGGGCTAAAATTAACGCAACAATAAAGAAAGCAAAACTAAGTTGGGACGCCTTGTATATGGCCCACGGGTGGGCAACGCACGTGTACGTGTATGCCTGTGTCTATTGAACGCGCGTACGCAATATTAGCCGACCGCAAAACAAACAACAAACAAAACAACAAAGGAAATCACGTCATCCGTAGCCCACTATTGGGCAAGGCGCTCACAGTCGGGCAGACCTGCAGCGGAACCTAGCGCGAAGAATGAGTCGGTCGCAGAAAAAATAAGTAAACAAAATAAACAAATAAACAAATTATAAAAACTTAATTAAAAAAAATTGGGACAATTGTGTCCCACAAGTGGGCAAACGTGTGTAGAAGCGAAGGCGACGCACGCAAATAGCCGTAAGCGATTTAAAAAAAAACTGATGAAGCTAAATGAAACACACTAAGCTCATGTGGTGAGCATGCACGAGATTTGAGCCGATTTAACACGACAAGAACATAAAAAATTCATTAAAAAATAAAACGGGAAAAACAACAATATCGTCTTTCGTCATAATACCATACAATTATCTAGACTACTAATTACACTACTAATTAAACTTAATGTATCATTAAACAACGATCGTATAGGTAGGTACACGAGTATTACACAAGTAGTACACTAGTTCGCTCAAATCACAAAAACATTGTATGACACCATAGATCTGTGATCCTGGATCAGACAACAATCGGATGCATACACGAAATCAACATCAAAACAACATGCAGGAATAATTGCGTTAAGATAATTCGGATGTTGTGTGGTCGCAATCCTAATCCTAAACAAACAAATTATAACTACCTCACCAAATTTTTATTGGGGCAGGGTAAAGTTATGTGAACAAATGAATTTCGAAATGATGGCACAAATTAGATTATGGGCGGGAACAATTATTTTTTAGTGGACTGTAATTAAATGAGCTGATGGAACGTGAGACCAAGTTATGGTGAAATGGTAAAAGAATACTGGTTACGGGAAGGTCGCCGGCATTAATATTACCGGTTCGAAGATGACCAAAAATGTTGGCGCTTAAGGCACCAACATGCGGCGCAGGGAAATGGAAAAATAGGATAGCTGGGCTTACTTGGTTCCGGGCTGTAGGCACTGGATCTGGGTGGAGCTGAAGGCGGCTGGCGCTCTAGGCGCGGGAGCGCAGGCTTGAGGGCGGCAACACACAACACAGTTCACTCAAGGCACTGGTCGGTGGCGTTTTAGGGGTAGTTGAGCTGGTAAACGGAGCGCTCTCACTGAACACACACTGATCACATATCTGACGTGGTGACGGGCTGAGTTATTGCGCGCGCGTCGCGTGGGTTCTCCTTGAACGCTCGGAGCACACTCCGTGGGCGACCGCGTGATCCCGCGGTCTAGGAGGTTCGTCTGGTATACTTGTCACTTCCCTCTGATTGGCCGATTATTCGTTGCGCTGTGGCGCAAACAAACATTAAGGTCTAAAACAGCGGGTAAGTAGGTATATCGACTTGCTATCTTTAGGCATTACGCTCGTTCCGAAAAGTATTGTGAGTAGACTAAAAACGATATATTGATAAGGATTTAAGATTTAAAATAGCGTATCAGCAGGCCCGTGTCACTACGTAATTCGGTCGATTTATATACCTACACTCTCGGTCCGCGCGCGGAGACAATTTAGTCGAGTGTCACGCACGCAGTACGCAGAAAGCGACCGACGTGGCAGTTTGTTTCACGTTAACTTTATTTTCGCAAGTGGATAGTTCACAGGATGGTGAAACAAAAGTTTTACTGTTCTGCATTCGGATGCACTAACACGAAATTTAAAGAAAAGGATTTAACCTTTCACAAAATCTGTTGCCGTCTGCACTTACTTAATATAAACAAAGCACATAGTAAGACATAGTAACATAAGTAAATACAACAGAGTATTAATACGGATAGTTGGGCGGTGAAAAGGTTAATCGATGTCTTTCTAGGTATCGATTTCGAAATTGATACATTACGTGCGACTCGGGTACATCTCTATGGAAGAGGCATTATAGGATGGCCAGCTGCGCCGTTGTCGTCCAGTCGTGACAATGAAGACATCACTATAGAGAATAGTGCTGTGGTTTACCACCATTTTATTTTCAATGCTATGCTTTTATTTATGTACTAAGTACATTTATACAAAGAGTGGAAGATGGCACAAGAATAAATTAAACATCCCAGATTATAAGTAGTCATTTATTGCATATAAAAACAACAAAAACAGGTCGCCGTGTGTTACCAATTTATCGACTCTTGGCAGCACTATATTTTTCGTAGGTATTTTTGTCTATTTTATGCTCTGGCGTGCAGGACACAGGAATGCGTTTATGGCGTGGCGCCCAAAAGGTTAAAAGACAACGGCCCACATGTCAATAGAAGGTCAGAAGTAGCATAGGGTATAGGGCATCTGCATTACCTTCTACAACTTGCTCAGTGTGACAAGTCATTATGGCGTCTATGGTGAGCAGAGTGAGCTCGCTGAGAAAGTACTTTGCGCTGCTCCCTCTTGCTTGCTCTGCTGCTCCCGCCCGAAACGAGTCAACCGCGGAGTTTTCGCGCCTGCTGTGCTGCTGCTGCTGCCCGTATTCAAGCTGCGCTGTTGCTGACCTGCTTATAAAGTTTCACTTCCGGGCCCGTTCCTAAAAGCTTGAGTAATAATTGAGCATCACCTGGTGGAATCTCAGCAGAACAACCTCCACATAAGAACCACAAAATGAATAACAGTAAAAATAAAATATAAAATTAAGAAATATATAAAAATTCATAGATTTATAAGAAAAACGGAAAAATTAATTAAAAAGAACAACTGTTTTCACAAGCTCACATTGCTCTTAGAAAAGAACGTTGATCCTTATTGATTCTTTAGAGATTTATAATAGTAAACTAATTAAAAGTAGGCAAATGTATGACCGGGACACTCGGCAATTAGGTACAATCTGATATTCAGAGGTTGCATGGGGCTCTTGACATTGTAAATTAAAAATATTCTCACGAAGAAATATCCGCAGTCGCTCCCGTCATGTTTGGGCTACCAGCAAAGACATAGTTCAAATAGAACAGCTGCAATAAACATTGTACTTGTTGCCAGAGGACCTACTCTTGCCGTAAGGGATATAGTGAATCCACTTTTATTTCATGACTGATCAGATATTTGAAGGGATTTTGAAGTGGACAAATTGTGAGCAAATTACATTTACGCAGAATGACACAAGCAAAGAACGATGAAGGTCAAGGTCAAGGTCAAAGTCAGTCATCATCTAGCAATAACCTTCCACTAGTAGAGGCACCAAATATGAGAAAAAAAAGTTTGTGGTCTCTGCTCTTATAAAAAAGGCGCATGACAAAGTTCTTATGCTCAAAATGCAACACTGCAATTTGTGGTGAACATAAAGTTGATTTGTGCGAACAATGTGTTTCAAAAAACTAGTTTTGTTTTTATTTCCTAAATAATAAGAGTGTTATAGTTAAATTTTTCTAAAGAGAAAAAGGCTATTTTTACTTTTTATTTTTATATAAATTTTTATAACTATGTAGTCTCATTATGATCTCAAATAAGTAGTTCTCTATTAAAATAGCTTATAAGAAATATATTGGTAACAAAATAGAAAATAATTGTTTTATTTACTAAAATAATAGGTAGTTGTATAACGTATGTGTGTATTAAATGTAACGAAATCATATAATAATAGATGATATTATGCACACCAAAAAGTGCTCGTCGAAACGACGTATGGTTAGGTTTAAAAGGGTACGTACGAACGTTAGGTGTCTAGGGTTAAAAAGAATGGCAATATTTATCAAAAAAAAAGTCGAAGTCTATTTCGATTACCGCTGAGAATAGGAGATTCGTGAACAAAATGTCGATTATCGAGATAGAGATCGAAATCAAAACTCGATTCGAGACTACATCTCGAAAAATAAGAATTAGGGCCCTGTAACAAAAATACTTCATCTTAACTTTGCGGAATACCGAAAATTCATAATAAAATAAAGGAGAATTTTGCGAAAACGCGGTCACTGATAAAACCAATAGAGAAGTTAAAAACAAATAAAAATTTTGATTTTAAGGGAAAAATATCATCATCAGCCTATAAACGTCCCACTGCTGGGCACAGGCCTCCCACGTGAACAATAGCACGTGGGGATATTGGGTCATAACCCACCACGCTGGCCCAATACGGGTTGGTGGGTTTTTAACGACTGCCATCTTTACGACAACAACATTATGATTTGTGATACTTACTTCTTGATTATTTTTTTGTCAGTATTCAAGTCCTCAATAGTGTTCGTGTTATCAAGTTTTGATAAGTGGCCGCGATTTCGCTAAGATTTCATTTTTCTTTATTTTTATGTCTCCATCATCATTTTTTTGAGTGTTTCATCCTTTCGAAATAATAAAAAAAAAATAATAAACTTTCTGACACTCACACCAATTATCTAGCCCAAGAGAAGCTTCAAAGAAACTCGTTAAATGGTTACTAGACAACGGATAAACATACTTAAAATACTTAAATACATACTTATTATACATAGAAAACACCCAGACACGAAACAATTTAGAAAAACAATAATTTCTAAATTGACCCGACCGGGGATCGAACCCGGGACCTCAGAGATGGCGACACCATGAAAACCGGTGTACAAACCACTCGACCAAGGAGGCCGTCAAATCTAAAATAAATAGAAAATAAACGTTAATTTTCACTAGGCTGGCTTGATTCTCGTGAGGCCCCTAAAACCTTAAAACTAAATTCAGTATTTTCTACCACGCTCAGTCTAACGCTCGAATAGATAGGGAAGGTAAATAGTACAGGTGGATATAATTCAATTAGATGATTTAATTTATGCTATTCGTTCCTTAGTATACCTAAGTATTTTTGGGGTAAACTTTGCGAAGTACCTGACAATACTAATTACGGGTTACGTTGAAATATTTTTATGAAATTTCCGTATTAAACCTAAAGCACACATATTTAAGACTAGAATTAGAGATTTGCAAACATTTATTAGCATTTTGAATAGAAACAAATCAAATATTGCATGGTAAATTGCTAATAATCATCATGAAGCCAGAATAACAAAACTTACGTAAGATACGATATTCCAGGCACTTGCCACTCACTTCTATTGCTGCAATGTTTGACTGAACAACTCATTGTTCAATTAAGCCCACCGGAATAATATGTACATGTAAAATATACACATAATCAACTAAAAAAACAAATAATTATTTGGTAGGTAAAATAATGACAGCGATTTGTTTGGGGCCAAGTGTCGCTGGATCCATGTGAAACGTTGCACAGTTTCACCGACACGGTCCTTTCATCCTATGTTTTGTCTTTGTTTTACTTAGGGTAAACATAATGTGCCGAAACGGAACAAAAATAGTAATGGATTAAGGCAGAAAGAGATAACATACTTATGCTCACTCTATAGTTATAGATCTCAATGGTAACGAACGTCAGGGACTTCTTGGCGGGAAAGTGAAGCGTGATGTCTGCAGTTTTGTTTTATTTTCTAAAATTTGTGTTTTTTCAAACATAATGTGAAATAACAGTGGATTAATAACCGTTATGTGTTTGTGAACGTGCATGAGTGTTGGTAAATTGAAACAAAACAGTGCAACATCACTTTTCAAATTCTCTAAAGAAGTCCGCGTGAGGCCTCAGTAAAGTCCCACATCTTTACGGAGAACTCAAGGGGGTTAGGGGAACATCATTTATCATTCATCATCTTAATCGCCACTCATTATCATCAAGGGAAAAAAAAGAAATAAAGAAACTAATGACTAGGCAGTATGGTCTCAGACCTTAGCCTGTTCCTTCACGGAACAAATATAAAAAAAAACATGAAAGAATTAAATATTTAACTCAATGATTAGCACAGAACATTGTTCTGTGCTAATTGAGAACAATGATTAGGTACTATTGTAAATAAAAAGCATCTGTAATGTAAATATTAAGATTCTATGATCACTAATTAATAACAATGTCTTGTGAAGGATACGAGGAAACAGAGTTTCAGAAATATGCCAATGAATACAAGCCAATCCGGATAGGTTCGATAGACGGTTAGCACTAAAATGTTACCTACTACCACGGACTTCCTTTTTCTGAGCCACGGACGAGTAAAAAAGGACTCCACGCCGCGACACTAACAAGTGAAGGCCTAAAGTAAGCTAGTAGGTAAAGGACGGTATGGCATTAATACATGCCATACAGTCATACAAATAAATACCTACCCGTCCCTCGGAGGTGTTATGAAATATAAGGCACACCCTTACACAAAGGTAAGCCGATCAGTTGTCATCATTGTGAATATTGTGACGTGATGTCAATCAACCGTCCCCGTGATAGCCAGCACACACCCACCAGCACGAAGGTTGCTTCACTTGTTTGTTATTTTTTTTTTATAGTAACGCGCTTCGGAGTCCTTTTTATTATTTATTTATTACGTACATATTATAATAAGTAAAATATAAAATATGTCCCGCAAAACTGCCTAGGCGGTTTGACTGCCGGATCAAGTTTAAGTAAAACAATTTAAAATACATTATATCTATAAGAAGAAAAACTAATCTAAGATAAGATAAGGCAAGAAAACTTTAAACTTCTTTTTTACTCATCCGTAGCTACAACATATTATTTAACTTTCATTTAATTTTAACAACCCAAGTAAATAGGAGAATTATTATACTGTATTAATGATAATTTTGTGTGGTCTAATGTAGATATTTTGTAGGAACTGATGAGGAGCCGCATGACAGAGCCATTCTTCGAGCCTTGTACTCCGAGTACTCACCCAATAAATTAGTGAAAGGGAATCCTTATTTAACAGTATTTATTGGCAGACTCAATCCAAGAACTACACAGGTATGCATCAGTACTATAATTACTGTATTTTATGTGTTAGATATTTTAAGTATAAAATAATAATAACAAAACATTATTTTTTAAAGGATACAATATATACAGAGTTTTCCAAAGTAGGAAAAGTAACACATTGTCGACTTGTGAAAGATATTGTGACAGGAAAATCGAAGCAGTATGCATTTGTTGAATATGAGTCACATATTGCTGTAGAAAAGGCGCTTTGTGATTTACATAAGGAGTACATCGATGGCACCGAAGTGATAGTGGAACGCGAGGCAGAGAGGAGGCTCTACGGCTGGCGGCCGCGGCGGCTCGGCGGCGGCTTCGGTGGCCGCAAGGAGGCGGGCCAGCTGCGCTTCGGCTGCAGAGATAGACCATTCAAAAGACCCTTCTTAATTGTATAATAAAAAAAATCATTTATTTCATTATACATACAGTGGTTTTATTACTTTAATATCTAACCTGTGTAAAAGCCATGTGTAAAATGAGCTAATTAACCTTTTGAGCGCCAAAGTCGTCTATATATGACCAGCACTTGCGGGCCCTGTGCGCCAACGACATCTATAGTTGACAAAAAACCCGGCTTACAAAAATATTAAGTAAATGTGTTGATAAACTATTACTGGTATTTCTTTTTCTACATTCGGCAATAAAGAATATCCCTGCAACATATGAGTATAAAAACAAATCTCTTAGAGCCATAAGAACTGAGAAATATTGAACTATAAAACATGGATTTTTATCTAAGCAAATACTATGTCCAACACGCCAAAGTCGTCTACTCTTGACCGCTAGTGCTGTACTGCGGAAGGTAGTTTTATCGTAAATTACCTATTCAAAATTCAACTAAAACGTGTTATTTTATTTTATTAAAATAGCTATTTAAAAAAAAATGAAATGTAAGAAAACTAACACTACCATAGCGTACCGTAGCTCAGCTACATGAATAAAGAATCGTCAAATCAACTTCACCTAATAAATCCAATATGGCAACTCTGGCGCATCCCTAGCGCGTCATCAATAATCAGGGGCCCAAGTCTGCTAATTTACGAATGGCATAATTGAATCGCAATTGCATCGCAGTTGTATCGCATTGTAATTGTTTGACACATTTGGTATTCATAAATGAGTAAGAGAATACCAAATGTGTCAAACAATTACAATGCGATACAATTACGATTCAATTATGCCATTCGTAAATTAGCAGACTTGGGCCCCAGTTCTCTGGGCGCCGTGGTCACGGATAGACGATAGCCTGATGACGTCATAAGCGCATAGTAAGGAAAGTAGTGCAGTGCAACATGAGCGATTCAATTGAACTTCTTCGCATTTTGGAAGGCGTCGATAATGACGACGAATTTTCGGAATCTAATTCAATTATTGAGATTTAGAGGTAAGTAAGTGTATGCAAATTCTTAATAAATTAAACTTTATTTCTGTTATTATACTTATTATATACTAGACTTTAGATATATTATTATTTATGTTAACAATTGTTTTATTAGATTTTGTTTAATTGTATGTAATATAAGTAATTATAATTAATATTCGAAACAAAATAACTCCTTGCAACTCTTGTAAGCCTAGGTTATTTCGCTAATTAGAGTGTAATACGTAATATCGACGCACGAAATCGCGACACAACATAGGAATTTTGTTTGTAATCGTTTTATGCGAATAAATGGAAGATGCTTATACAATTTTTATCTATTATGATACTTGACCTATTACAATTGGCTCATTGGTTTGTAAAACTTTGAACTAGGTTTATATGAGAAACCGAAATGCGTAAACCCATAATTGTTCTATAAATTGTCGACTTTAGGAGCTGGGTGTGTGGCTGTTAAGTACAAAATACTTTGCACAATTGTTACGTTTTTTTGTCCACGTGGTCAATTTCAATTTAAAAAAAACAGTCTTTTGTCATGCAATATTATATTGCCCAGTCTCCTCTGTTCGTAACGCAACTAACGCATAACATTTATATTATTCTAACAGTACAAAAAAAGCTGTCAGCCGTCTTTCAAGGCATAAGGTTAGCTTATCCCTAGTAGTGAACTCTACCAGCCAACTCTAATAGTTCTGTAGAAGAATAAGTATCTAAATCTTCCTACTATACTGCGTCTTGATATATTAAAATATGTACTTAACTACCTGAACTTTACAAGTGCAGTAGCAATAAACACCAACCCCAACAAACAAGCTTGCAGTAGGTCCGTAAAAGAGTGTAACCCTTGGGCTGCCTTCTGCTCACTTTACGTTACTTTTGCTCACTGCACTGCAACCAGAAGTAACTAACCACTTTAGTTAGTTAGTACCATACTTCTATCGTGAAAGTTAAGTAATGTTCGCCGAGGTTGCCAAGAGGATGGGTGACCGTAGGTTCATAAAATCACGAGGTTTTCGATCGCGAAAGTTAAGCAATGTTCGCCGAGGTCTTCAAGGGGATGGGTGACCGTAAGTTCATAAAATCTCGAGGTTTTCGATCGCGAAAGTTAAGTAATGTTCGCCGAGGTCGCCAAAGGTATGGGTGATCGTAGGTTCATAAAATCTCGAGGTTTTCGATCACGAAAGTTAAGCAATATTCGCCGAGGTCGCTGACTGGTCACCCATCAGTTACTCGACCTGCGCAAAGCTTAACTTTTGTGACTGTAAACAGAACGTCATCCACTGCGTCATCGAGTCTCTTTATGGCATTAGCTATTTTGCGGCAACATTACTATTGCGGGTAGATTATTTTATTTTTACTTAGGGTAGCGGTAGGTACCGTCATCTACTATGGATCATATGCATACAACACGTGTGCACGGTGTTATAATTTAATTGTAGTTTATTTAATAGTAACTTTCTAGTTAGCTTTGTAATTTAATAATAAATAAAAAATGAATCACAATAATATTATATTAATACATTACTTATATTATATTGTTTACTAAATATGTTTGTTTTTATTTATAAAAATATTCTTGTACTGTTTTGCACCGGTTAACATTGACACTTTCTATGTATGTTTTTTTATATACCATGGTTAATAAAAAGTAGGTAAGTACCTTCTCAGTTTTGTTTATATGATATCATCATGTTTAGATAGATGGCATCGAAATTTGGTTTGTCGTGATTTCGTGCATCGAGATTTGGTTTGTCGCACTTTGTCGCGCTAATGTGCATCGAGATAGTGTGTTTCTAAATTACGTATTACACTCCGCTAATTACCTACATTTTTTAATTTTTTGTTTTTGAGTTTAAAATAACCAGTATCAACTTAAAAATCATAACAAAGGTTTTTCTAAGGCTAGCCGCAATTTGAGTTCGTAACGGTTGCGTAAAAAAAGACGAAATCACTATAAAGATGTTTAGGTATCATCTCGAGATCACGCAAGCGGATAATTCTCAATGTGTTTGGTATATTTTTATAATTCAACGATAGTTAAAGTACATAATAATATAGCTTATAATATAATAGCGTAATATTCTTTACAGAAATAAATATCTAAAACCATAGTTCAACATAATCAATCCTTCAAAAAAATAGGTAAGTAACCGTGAGTAAACATTGTTGGCGCTTAAGGCACCAACATGCGGCGCAGGGAAATGGAAAAATAGGATAGCTGGGCTTACTTGGTTCCGGGCTGTAGGCACTGGATCTGGGTGGAGCTGAAGGCGGCTGGCGCTCTAGGCGCGGGGGCGCAGGCTTGAGGGCGGCAACACACAACACAGTTCACTCAAGGCATTGGTCGGTGGCGTTTTAGGGGTAGTTGAGCTGGTAAACGGAGCGCTCTCACTGAACACACACTGATCACATATCTGACGTGGTGACGGGCTGAGTTATTGCGCGCGCGTCGCGTGTGTTCTCCTTGAACGCTCAGAGCACACTCCGTGGGCGACCGCGTGATCCCGCGGTCTAGGAGGTTCGTCTGGTATACTTGTCACTTCCCTCTGATTGGCCGATTATTCGTTGCGCTGTGGCGCAAACATCTTCCCAGGGCCCAGGGTAGGCTCATCCAGAGGGAGCCTGGCAATCTTGAACACAGGCCTCCGGAGGTGTCCATTGGCGGTGTCCAGGTCCACCACCCGCACGACGCCATCCTTCCCAGGCAGGGTGCGAGTAATGCGCCCCAGTCTCCATTGAAGGGCAGGCAGGTTGTCCTCCTTGATGAGGACGAGCTCGCCAACTCGGGGAGGGGAGGATGGGGACAACCATTTGGAGCGGGTTTGAAGGGTATGCAGGTAGGACTGGGTCCACAGCGTCCAGAAGCGCTGGGAAAGGGCCTGTACCATCTGGAATCGCCTACGTGTGGAGATCGGCCTATCTTCCACGGATAGTTCGGGAAGGGCCGTTAGTGGGCGGCCTATAAGGAAATGTCCGGCTGTAAGCGGCTCAAAGTCTGAAGGATCAGACGAAAGTGGGCAGAGAGGTCTTGAGTTGAGGACCGCTTCAATTCGAGCTAAAAGTGTGGAGAATTCCTCGAATGTAAGGTGTTGTTCGCCAATTACGCGATATAAAAGTTGCTTTGTTGATTTTACGTTGATCTCATGTAACGCACCGAACCATGGTCCCTTAGGGACGTTCAACAACCAAGTAATGTGCTGACCAGCGAGCTTGTGCGCAATCGTGTCATTGTTTAAGGCAAGAAAGTTTGTACTTCGATGAGCTGATTTTTAGCGCCTACATAATTTGTACCGCAGTCCGAGCGGATGAGAACCGGGGCACCGCGGCGTGCTATAAAACGCTGTAATGCCGCGAGAAACGCTTCCGTGCTGAGGTCCGAGACCGGTTCCAAATGAACCGCCTTAGTTGAGAGGCACACGAATATACAAAAGTACGCTTTTAAGAGTTTAACATTACGTAGGGTACTAGATTTAACGAGGAATGGTCCGGCAAAATCGGTCGTGACTTGACTAAATACTGGCTGAGGCGTAACTCTATCGGCTGGCAGGTCGGCCATGAAGGGCGCTTGCGGCTGGGCCCGGCATCGAAAGCATCTAATGCATTTAAAAACTCGGTGTCTAATAATGCGGCGCGCGGACAATATCCAAAATTGTTGGCGTAGGATAGCGTGTAAAGTGTCAGCGCCAGGATGGCAGTGTATTTTGTGGTAGTGGTCAATGATAAGGTCTACAAGTGGGCTAGAGCTGGGAAGTATGAGCGGGTGCTGCGCGTCATATCGGATAGACGCATGGGACAGTCGTCCACCAACTCTAAGGAGCTCATCTTTAATGAGAGGTGACAGCCGCTGGAGTCTGACGGAGCAGATTTTGCCAGTTTGAAGGCGGTGGATGTCCTCCGCAAACTCATTGTGCTGGACACTGCGCACTCAGTAAAGTAGGGCCTCTCTTCGTTCACTGACGTACAAGGGGCCTGAGCGTCGCGAATCTGGGTGGTGTCTGCAGTTGTGCAGAAAGCGTTTTAGGCAAGCTGTCACTCCGACGAGCTTGTCTAGTGAACTGAACCGAGTGAGCAGGTCAAAGTCAAGACCGGGCACTGTGACCAGTGACGGGACGTGTTTGGGCTTAAGACCGGGCAGGGCGTGATGGCCCAGAGCTAAGGGCATCGCAGGCCAAGACTCAGAAGGCTGTCCAAGCCACGTGGGAGACCACCATAGGTCGTGGGCTGACAGGGATTGCGCAGACATCCCTCTGCTTGCGCAATCTGCCGGGTTGAGCTCGGAAGGTACGTGTCGCCAGGTACATTCTGGTGAGCCTGAGCTGATTTTGACTACCCTGTTGGCTTCAAAGGGTTGAAGACGGTGAGGCGGTGTATTGAGCCAGGCCAGGACTATCGTACTGTCTGACCAACATATGTGTTGTTGTATACTGATATGGGCCGATAACTGAATTGACACACGGATCATGAGCTGGGAGAGTAGGGTGGCGGCCGACAACTCTAACTTGGGGGTTGTGAGGCGATTCTTGATTGGTGCGACTCGCGACTTGGCGACAATCTAGTGTACCAAAGTATCTCCGGAGGCATTGAGCTCATGGAGATAAACAACGGCGGCAAACCCGGCCTCAGAGGCATCTGCAAACCCGTGAAGCGAGTATGCAGCTGAGCCTTTGTTTGCACAAACGTGCCGAGGGAAGCGAATGCTAGACAACAGCGGCAGATCCTCTGAGATGTGGTGCCACTCCGTTTGCACTTCAGAGGGAGTGGGCTCATCCCATTCCAGCTTCAGTAGCCACAATTGCTGAAGCAGCAGCTTTGCGCGGAAAATAACGGGAGAAACCCAGCCGTTTGGGTCATAAAGTGAGGCTACGGTACTTAAAATAGACCGCTTTGTGACATGTGTGATGGGAGGCAGAGAGATGCGGTAGGTGAACTCGTCTGACTGAGTGCTCCACTGTATACCCAAGACCTTAATGGACGTGGACTCTGGGTTCATGTCGAAGTCCTTGGGCATGTCGCATTGGTTGTCGGGAAATCTCTCGAGCAGCTTAGGCGAGTTAGATGTCCACTTACTGAGCTGAAAGCCGCCTAGATCTAGCAGACTTATCAACTCGTCCTGAAGTGCTTGGGCGGATTCAACTGTGTCATGACCACACAAGATGTCATCAACGAAGATAGACTTGCGAAGAACCTGAGCGGCTCCAGGGTAGCGATGGCCTTCATCATCAGCCAGCTGAAGCAGAGTGCGGATTGCATGGTATGGGCTTGATCTTAAGCCGTAGGTGACTGTATTGAGGGCGTAGGTGAGCAGAGGGTGATCTGGTGAGGACCGCCATAGTATCAGCTGATACCGTCTCTGGTCTGGGGCAACCAGCACATTTCTGAACATCCTCTGGATGTCAGTGCTGAAAACGACTGGATGCGTTCTGAAGGACATGATGATGTCCACAATGTCCTGTTGAAGAGCGGGGCCTGTGTGTAGGCATTCATTTATGCTGACACCATTGGAGCTTTTGCAGCTACCATCAAAAACAATGCGCAGCTTGTCCGACCCTGACTTAAATACGCCATGGTGAGGGATGTAGAAGTGAGGTTTATGGGCGAATGTATTTGGGTGACAGGGAGCCATGTGCCCTAAGTCGATGTATTCGGCCATGAAGTCGACGTATTTAGAACGCAGAGACGGGTTCGCCATTAGCTTCTTCTCAATATTGAGGAATCTGCGCAATGCGATAGGGTGAGTTTTACCTAGTTGAGGGGCGTCCTTTAGAAAGGGCAGAGCGACCGTATATCTGCCTGAGGGATCGCGTGTAGTGGTAGAGCAGAAGATTTCCTCGCATTGTTCCTCCAGGGGATCATTATGAGTGTGAGATTGAGGGAGGGGCTCCTCAGACTCCCAGAACCTTTCCAGACTCTGACGTATGTCCTGGGCTGATTCAGCTGAGTCTGGTTGTGAGCTGACGACGTGAGCTGAGTTAACCTGCTGCGCCGGCTGCGCATACAAGTCCTCAATGGGTCCTATCAACGCGAAGCGAAAATCGTGCCGAAGGCTATGGGCTTGCCCGGGCCCAACGAGACCTTAGTCCCGGCCAACACCTGGCCAAGAACGTCCGACCCCAATAAGAGGTCGATCGGGGCTGGTGTGTGGTAAAGCTGGTCAGCCAATGGCACGGGTGGCTGGCCTAGTACGTGGGAAATGTTTGGTACCTTCTCTAAGGGAAGGTAGCCAGTGACGTTTTTTAAAATGTGAGCTGTGGCAGTGATTGTAGGAGTATCATTGTGAGTGGGTCGGCATACTATTGTTATTGCCGCCTTTGACTCATGTTTGTGCTGATTCCCAACTCCTGTAATTTTTAAAGAAGTGGGTTTTGATGGCAGGTTCAAAAGTCGTGCCATGCGTGACGTTATTAACGTCAGCATACTGCCACAGTCCAATAAAGCCCTGGCTGTGTGAAGATGGCCATGTACGTCCGCGACTCTTAGTGAGACGGTTGGCAACCAAATGGGTGTGCCAGTGGGCACAGAAGGTGAGTGAGCTGATTGAGTATCAGCTGAAATTGTATGAGCTGAGTATGTATAAGCTGTGTGGGCATGGGTTGACTGGGCATGGGCTAAATCTACCTCTTCGCTAGGGTGCTCTGTGATAGTTGGGAGTCATAATTGCTGGCGGCGTTCGCGGGGCCTACCTGGCGAACCGGACCTGGGCGGGCTGGCTCTGTGAGCAGAGCTGGGTTGCGCCTGTTTGGCATGTGCGGGTTCGTGCCGCCTGCTGTTTCTGGGACGCTCCCTCGAGTGCTCTGTCAGCTGTGGTGGGGGCACATGTACAGACGACGAATGAGCTGAGTGCGTTGGGCCGTCTGGTCGATGGAGGGACGTGTGGTGATTCGTACTCCCACAGTTCTTGCATGCCCCCCTTGACCTGCACTCGCTCTCGTAGTGACGGCCGAGACAACGCTGGCAGCGCTCGCGTGCCTGTACAAAGTCCCAACGGCCCTGTGTTGGCTGGGCATTGTACCATCTGCACGTCATGAGCGTATGTCCCCTAGTGGCACAATAGGGACAGTAGGGCGTCGAGCGTGAGGAAGAGGACGAGGACGATGATGAGGAGCAGCTTTGCTGGAAGGCCGAGTAGACGGGGAAGGGCTGACTGCGAGCCGGGGAGGTGGATGGGCGGTGATGCATTTGCTGCGCTGGGCGTGACGGTTGGTGAGTAGGCTGATCATAGGCGCGGTGAGGCGACGGAGCTGAGGAACGGCCACGGTAATGGTCGGGTTGTTGCTGAGCCATCTGAGCATAAGTGCGATGGGGCAACTGAGGAGGCGCGCGGCTACGAGAAGGGCCGGGCTGGGGCTGAATGGGTTGAGCCATGGCTATGTTGGAGAACTCTGTCTCCACACAGCGCGCGTGCTCCTCGAGGTAGGAGATAAGGTCCCGTAACGTGGGCAGGGTGTTACTAGACCCGTGCCTGCGTTCAAATAGCGTGCGGAGCTCGCCCTTGAGCTTCCGCACCACTATTGACACAAACACGTAATCGTCTCCTATGGGCAAATCTAAATTGTTGAGGGCACACTGAGCCGATATGAGCGGCGTGAGGAACAGTGTGCGGATGTTCGAGCGCGTATGGATGCTTGGCAACCCCAGGATGATGTCCACAAAACTATCAATGAGAACCCGGCGGTTCTCGTACCGCTTGGTGAGGATGTCCATGGCCACGGCAAAATTTTCATTGGTGACCTTTAAGTGGGACACCATACTTAATGCCTCACCGCTGAGACTTGAGAATAGGTAGTGGAGCTTGACTGCGTCCGACAGGGTCGCCATGTCGTCAGTCAAACTCCTAAACAGCGCAATGAAGGAAGGCCAGTCCTCCACTTTTGAGCTGAACCTGGGCAGCGCTATCTTGGGGAGGACGGCTGTGGGCGTATTGACGCCGAAACTGGGCTGAGCGCTATGGGTTGGGGACGACGTGGAAGAGGGTGAGATTTCCTCCCTCGCCACAAGTATCCCCAGGTATGCCCCGGAGGCTTTTGTGTGGTTCTCAGTGTATGTCCTCTCAACCCCCTCGTCTAAGTTCTCTTCGTCGAGAATGTTGTAGTACACTGAGTCCAGCTTCTCCTTTATGCCCTGTATCTGTGCAAAACGCACGTTAAATTCCGTTATGGAATGTTTGGTGTCGCCAGCAATGATCAGTGATCCCACCTCTAGGAGCTGGTGTAAAGCTTTGGCGGCCTCCCTAAATATCGCGGCTTGTGACTTGGTCGGCATCGCGATGAATAAAAGGAGACAAAAAAAATAATAAAAAATAAAAAAATTAAACAAATTTAAAGGCAGTAAAAAGAACAACACCCTGTATATATTCTATAGTTGGGCTGGAGGTATTTGTTTACTAAGGTTAGGGCAAATGGGCTAAAATTAACGCAACAATAAAGAAAGCAAAACTAAGTTGGGACGCCTTGTATATGGCCCACGGGTGGGCAACGCACGTGTACGTGTATGCCTGTGTCTATTGAACGCGCGTACGCAATATTAGCCGACCGCAAAACAAACAACAAACAAAACAACAAAGGAAATCACGTCATCCGTAGCCCACTATTGGGCAAGGCGCTCACAGTCGGGCAGACCTGCAGCGGAACCTAGCGCGAAGAATGAGTCGGTCGCAGAAAAAATAAGTAAACAAAATAAACAAATAAACAAATTATAAAAACTTAATTAAAAAAAATTGGGACAATTGTGTCCCACAAGTGGGCAAACGTGTGTAGAAGCGAAGGCGACGCACGCAAATAGCCGTAAGCGATTTAAAAAAAAACTGATGAAGCTAAATGAAACACACTAAGCTCATGTGGTGAGCATGCACGAGATTTGAGCCGATTTAACACGACAAGAACATAAAAAATTCATTAAAAAATAAAACGGGAAAAACAACAATATCGTCTTTCGTCATAATACCATACAATTATCTAGACTACTAATTACACTACTAATTAAACTTAATGTATCATTAAACAACGATCGTATAGGTAGGTACACGAGTATTACACAAGTAGTACACTAGTTCGCTCAAATCACAAAAACATTGTATGACACCATAGATCTGTGATCCTGGATCAGACAACAATCGGATGCATACACGAAATCAACATCAAAACAACATGCAGGAATAATTGCGTTAAGATAATTCGGATGTTGTGTGGTCGCAATCCTAATCCTAAACAAACAAATTATAACTACCTCACCAAATTTTTATTGGGGCAGGGTAAAGTTATGTGAACAAATGAATTTCGAAATGATGGCACAAATTAGATTATGGGCGGGAACAATTATTTTTTAGTGGACTGTAATTAAATGAGCTGATGGAACGTGAGACCAAGTTATGGTGAAATGGTAAAAGAATACTGGTTACGGGAAGGTCGCCGGCATTAATATTACCGGTTCGAAGATGACCAAAAATGTTGGCGCTTAAGGCACCAACATGCGGCGCAGGGAAATGGAAAAATAGGATAGCTGGGCTTACTTGGTTCCGGGCTGTAGGCACTGGATCTGGGTGGAGCTGAAGGCGGCTGGCGCTCTAGGCGCGGGAGCGCAGGCTTGAGGGCGGCAACACACAACACAGTTCACTCAAGGCACTGGTCGGTGGCGTTTTAGGGGTAGTTGAGCTGGTAAACGGAGCGCTCTCACTGAACACACACTGATCACATATCTGACGTGGTGACGGGCTGAGTTATTGCGCGCGCGTCGCGTGGGTTCTCCTTGAACGCTCGGAGCACACTCCGTGGGCGACCGCGTGATCCCGCGGTCTAGGAGGTTCGTCTGGTATACTTGTCACTTCCCTCTGATTGGCCGATTATTCGTTGCGCTGTGGCGCAAACAAACATTAAGGTCTAAAACAGCGGGTAAGTAGGTATATCGACTTGCTATCTTTAGGCATTACGCTCGTTCCGAAAAGTATTGTGAGTAGACTAAAAACGATATATTGATAAGGATTTAAGATTTAAAATAGCGTATCAGCAGGCCCGTGTCACTACGTAATTCGGTCGATTTATATACCTACACTCTCGGTCCGCGCGCGGAGACAATTTAGTCGAGTGTCACGCACGCAGTACGCAGAAAGCGACCGACGTGGCAGTTTGTTTCACGTTAACTTTATTTTCGCAAGTGGATAGTTCACAGGATGGTGAAACAAAAGTTTTACTGTTCTGCATTCGGATGCACTAACACGAAATTTAAAGAAAAGGATTTAACCTTTCACAAAATCTGTTGCCGTCTGCACTTACTTAATATAAACAAAGCACATAGTAAGACATAGTAACATAAGTAAATACAACAGAGTATTAATACGGATAGTTGGGCGGTGAAAAGGTTAATCGATGTCTTTCTAGGTATCGATTTCGAAATTGATACATTACGTGCGACTCGGGTACATCTCTATGGAAGAGGCATTATAGGATGGCCAGCTGCGCCGTTGTCGTCCAGTCGTGACAATGAAGACATCACTATAGAGAATAGTGCTGTGGTTTACCACCATTTTATTTTCAATGCTATGCTTTTATTTATGTACTAAGTACATTTATACAAAGAGTGGAAGATGGCACAAGAATAAATTAAACATCCCAGATTATAAGTAGTCATTTATTGCATATAAAAACAACAAAAACAGGTCGCCGTGTGTTACCAATTTATCGACTCTTGGCAGCACTATATTTTTCGTAGGTATTTTTGTCTATTTTATGCTCTGGCGTGCAGGACACAGGAATGCGTTTATGGCGTGGCGCCCAAAAGGTTAAAAGACAACGGCCCACATGTCAATAGAAGGTCAGAAGTAGCATAGGGTATAGGGCATCTGCATTACCTTCTACAACTTGCTCAGTGTGACAAGTCATTATGGCGTCTATGGTGAGCAGAGTGAGCTCGCTGAGAAAGTACTTTGCGCTGCTCCCTCTTGCTTGCTCTGCTGCTCCCGCCCGTAACGAGTCAACCGCGGAGTTTTCGCGCCTGCTGTGCTGCTGCTGCTGCCCGTATTCAAGCTGCGCTGTTGCTGACCTGCTTATAAAGTTTCACTTCCGGGCCCGTTCCTAAAAGCTTGAGTAATGATTGAGCATCACCTGGTGGAATCTCAGCAGAACAACCTCCACATAAGAACCACAAAATGAATAACAGTAAAAATAAAATATAAAATTAAGAAATATATAAAAATTCATAGATTTATAAGAAAAACGGAAAAATTAATTAAAAAGAACAACTGTTTTCACAAGCTCACATTGCTCTTAGAAAAGAACGTTGATCCTTATTGATTCTTTAGAGATTTATAATAGTAAACTAATTAAAAGTAGGCAAATGTATGACCGGGACACTCGGCAATTAGGTACAATCTGATATTCAGAGGTTGCATGGGGCTCTTGACATTGTAAATTAAAAATATTCTCACGAAGAAATATCCGCAGTCGCTCCCGTCATGTTTGGGCTACCAGCAAAGACATAGTTCAAATAGAACAGCTGCAATAAACATTGTACTTGTTGCCAGAGGACCTACTCTTGCCGTAAGGGATATAGTGAATCCACTTTTATTTCATGACTGATCAGATATTTGAAGGGATTTTGAAGTGGACAAATTGTGAGCAAATTACATTTACGCAGAATGACACAAGCAAAGAACGATGAAGGTCAAGGTCAAGGTCAAAGTCAGTCATCATCTAGCAATAACCTTCCACTAGTAGAGGCACCAAATATGAGAAAAAAAAGTTTGTGGTCTCTGCTCTTATAAAAAAGGCGCATGACAAAGTTCTTATGCTCAAAATGCAACACTGCAATTTGTGGTGAACATAAAGTTGATTTGTGCGAACAATGTGTTTCAAAAAACTAGTTTTGTTTTTATTTCCTAAATAATAAGAGTGTTATAGTTAAATTTTTCTAAAGAGAAAAAGGCTATTTTTACTTTTTATTTTTATATAAATTTTTATAACTATGTAGTCTCATTATGATCTCAAATAAGTAGTTCTCTATTAAAATAGCTTATAAGAAATATATTGGTAACAAAATAGAAAATAATTGTTTTATTTACTAAAATAATAGGTAGTTGTATAACGTATGTGTGTATTAAATGTAACGAAATCATATAATAATAGATGATATTATGCACACCAAAAAGTGCTCGTCGAAACGACGTATGGTTAGGTTTAAAAGGGTACGTACGAACGTTAGGTGTCTAGGGTTAAAAAGAATGGCAATATTTATCAAAAAAAAAGTCAAAGTCTATTTCGATTACCGCTGAGAATAGGAGATTCGTGAACAAAATGTCGATTATCGAGATAGAGATCGAAATCAAAACTCGATTCGAGACTACATCTCGAAAAATAAGAATTAGGGCCCTGTAACAAAAATACTTCATCTTAACTTTGCGGAATACCGAAAATTCATAATAAAATAAAGGAGAATTTTGCGAAAACGCGGTCACTGATAAAACCAATAGAGAAGTTAAAAACAAATAAAAATTTTGATTTTAAGGGAAAAATATCATCATCAGCCTATAAACGTCCCACTGCTGGGCACAGGCCTCCCACGTGAACAATAGCACGTGGGGATATTGGGTCATAACCCACCACGCTGGCCCAATACGGGTTGGTGGGTTTTTAACGACTGCCATCTTTACGACAACAACATTATGATTTGTGATACTTACTTCTTGATTATTTTTTTGTCAGTATTCAAGTCCTCAATAGTGTTCGTGTTATCAAGTTTTGATAAGTGGCCGCGATTTCGCTAAGATTTCATTTTTCTTTATTTTTATGTCTCCATCATCATTTTTTTGAGTGTTTCATCCTTTCGAAATAATAAAAAAAAAATAATAAACTTTCTGACACTCACACCAATTATCTAGCCCAAGAGAAGCTTCAAAGAAACTCGTTAAATGGTTACTAGACAACGGATAAACATACTTAAAATACTTAAATACATACTTATTATACATAGAAAACACCCAGACACGAAACAATTTAGAAAAACAATAATTTCTAAATTGACCCGACCGGGGATCGAACCCGGGACCTCAGAGATGGCGACACCATGAAAACCGGTGTACAAACCACTCGACCAAGGAGGCCGTCAAATCTAAAATAAATAGAAAATAAACGTTAATTTTCACTAGGCTGGCTTGATTCTCGTGAGGCCCCTAAAACCTTAAAACTAAATTCAGTATTTTCTACCACGCTCAGTCTAACGCTCGAATAGATAGGGAAGGTAAATAGTACAGGTGGATATAATTCAATTAGATGATTTAATTTATGCTATTCGTTCCTTAGTATACCTAAGTATTTTTGGGGTAAACTTTGCGAAGTACCTGACAATACTAATTACGGGTTACGTTGAAATATTTTTATGAAATTTCCGTATTAAACCTAAAGCACACATATTTAAGACTAGAATTAGAGATTTGCAAACATTTATTAGCATTTTGAATAGAAACAAATCAAATATTGCATGGTAAATTGCTAATAATCATCATGAAGCCAGAATAACAAAACTTACGTAAGATACGATATTCCAGGCACTTGCCACTCACTTCTATTGCTGCAATGTTTGACTGAACAACTCATTGTTCAATTAAGCCCACCGGAATAATATGTACATGTAAAATATACACATAATCAACTAAAAAAACAAATAATTATTTGGTAGGTAAAATAATGACAGCGATTTGTTTGGGGCCAAGTGTCGCTGGATCCATGTGAAACGTTGCACAGTTTCACCGACACGGTCCTTTCATCCTATGTTTTGTCTTTGTTTTACTTAGGGTAAACATAATGTGCCGAAACGGAACAAAAATAGTAATGGATTAAGGCAGAAAGAGATAACATACTTATGCTCACTCTATAGTTATAGATCTCAATGGTAACGAACGTCAGGGACTTCTTGGCGGGAAAGTGAAGCGTGATGTCTGCAGTTTTGTTTTATTTTCTAAAATTTGTGTTTTTTCAAACATAATGTGAAATAACAGTGGATTAATAACCGTTAAGTGTTTGTGAACGTGCATGAGTGTTGGTAAATTGAAACAAAACAGTGCAACATCACTTTTCAAATTCTCTAAAGAAGTCCGCGTGAGGCCTCAGTAAAGTCCCACATCTTTACGGAGAACTCAAGGGGGTTAGGGGAACATCATTTATCATTCATCATCTTAATCGCCACTCATTATCATCAAGGGAAAAAAAAGAAATAAAGAAACTAATGACTAGGCAGTATGGTCTCAGACCTTAGCCTGTTCCTTCACGGAACAAATATAAAAAAAAACATGAAAGAATTAAATATTTAACTCAATGATTAGCACAGAACATTGTTCTGTGCTAATTGAGAACAATGATTAGGTACTATTGTAAATAAAAAGCATCTGTAATGTAAATATTAAGATTCTATGATCACTAATTAATAACAATGTCTTGTGAAGGATACGAGGAAACAGAGTTTCAGAAATATGCCAATGAATACAAGCCAATCCGGATAGGTTCGATAGACGGTTAGCACTAAAATGTTACCTACTACCACGGACTTCCTTTTTCTGAGCCACGGACGAGTAAAAAAGGACTCCACGCCGCGACACTAACAAGTGAAGGCCTAAAGTAAGCTAGTAGGTAAAGGACGGTATGGCATTAATACATGCCATACAGTCATACAAATAAATACCTACCCGTCCCTCGGAGGTGTTATGAAATATAAGGCACACCCTTACACAAAGGTAAGCCGATCAGTTGTCATCATTGTGAATATTGTGACGTGATGTCAATCAACCGTCCCCGTGATAGCCAGCACACACCCACCAGCACGAAGGTTGCTTCACTTGTTTGTTATTTTTTTTTTATAGTAACGCGCTTCGGAGTCCTTTTTATTATTTATTTATTACGTACATATTATAATAAGTAAAATATAAAATATGTCCCGCAAAACTGCCTAGGCGGTTTGACTGCCGGATCAAGTTTAAGTAAAACAATTTAAAATACATTATATCTATAAGAAGAAAAACTAATCTAAGATAAGATAAGGCAAGAAAACTTTAAACTTCTTTTTTACTCATCCGTAGCTACAACATATTATTTAACTTTCATTTAATTTTAACAACCCAAGTAAATAGGAGAATTATTATACTGTATTAATGATAATTTTGTGTGGTCTAATGTAGATATTTTGTAGGAACTGATGAGGAGCCGCATGACAGAGCCATTCTTCGAGCCTTGTACTCCGAGTACTCACCCAATAAATTAGTGAAAGGGAATCCTTATTTAACAGTATTTATTGGCAGACTCAATCCAAGAACTACACAGGTATGCATCAGTACTATAATTACTGTATTTTATGTGTTAGATATTTTAAGTATAAAATAATAATAACAAAACATTATTTTTTAAAGGATACAATATATACAGAGTTTTCCAAAGTAGGAAAAGTAACACATTGTCGACTTGTGAAAGATATTGTGACAGGAAAATCGAAGCAGTATGCATTTGTTGAATATGAGTCACATATTGCTGTAGAAAAGGCGCTTTGTGATTTACATAAGGAGTACATCGATGGCACCGAAGTGATAGTGGAACGCGAGGCAGAGAGGAGGCTCTACGGCTGGCGGCCGCGGCGGCTCGGCGGCGGCTTCGGTGGCCGCAAGGAGGCGGGCCAGCTGCGCTTCGGCTGCAGAGATAGACCATTCAAAAGACCCTTCTTAATTGTATAATAAAAAAAATCATTTATTTCATTATACATACAGTGGTTTTATTACTTTAATATCTAACCTGTGTAAAAGCCATGTGTAAAATGAGCTAATTAACCTTTTGAGCGCCAAAGTCGTCTATATATGACCAGCACTTGCGGGCCCTGTGCGCCAACGACATCTATAGTTGACAAAAAACCCGGCTTACAAAAATATTAAATAAATGTGTTGATAAACTATTACTGGTATTTCTTTTTCTACATTCGGCAATAAAGAATATCCCTGCAACATATGAGTATAAAAACAAATCTCTTAGAGCCATAAGAACTGAGAAATATTGAACTATAAAACATGGATTTTTATCTAAGCAAATACTATGTCCAACACGCCAAAGTCGTCTACTCTTGACCGCTAGTGCTGTACTGCGGAAGGTAGTTTTATCGTAAATTACCTATTCAAAATTCAACTAAAACGTGTTATTTTATTTTATTATTATTGCTATTTAAAAAAAAATGAAATGTAAGAAAACTAACACTACCATAGCGTACCGTAGCTCAGCTACATGAATAAAGAATCGTCAAATCAACTTCACCTAATAAATCCAATATGGCAACTCTGGCGCATCCCTAGCGCGTCATCAATAATCAGGGGCCCAAGTCTGCTAATTTACGAATGGCATAATTGAATCGCAATTGCATCGCAGTTGTATCGCATTGTAATTGTTTGACACATTTGGTATTCATAAATGAGTAAGAGAATACCAAATGTGTCAAACAATTACAATGCGATACAATTACGATTCAATTATGCCATTCGTAAATTAGCAGACTTGGGCCCCAGTTCTCTGGGCGCCGTGGTCACGGATAGACGATAGCCTGATGACGTCATAAGCGCATAGTAAGGAAAGTAGTGCAGTGCAACATGAGCGATTCAATTGAACTTCTTCGCATTTTGGAAGGCGTCGATAATGACGACGAATTTTCGGAATCTAATTCAATTATTGAGATTTAGAGGTAAGTAAGTGTATGCAAATTCTTAATAAATTAAACTTTATTTCTGTTATTATACTTATTATATACTAGACTTTAGATATATTATTATTTATGTTAACAATTGTTTTATTAGATTTTGTTTAATTGTATGTAATATAAGTAATTATAATTAATATTCGAAACAAAATAACTCCTTGCAACTCTTGTAAGCCTAGGTTATTTCGCTAATTAGAGTGTAATACGTAATATCGACGCACGAAATCGCGACACAACATAGGAATTTTGTTTGTAATCGTTTTATGCGAATAAATGGAAGATGCTTATACAATTTTTATCTATTATGATACTTGACCTATTACAATTGGCTCATTGGTTTGTAAAACTTTGAACTAGGTTTATATGAGAAACCGAAATGCGTAAACCCATAATTGTTCTATAAATTGTCGACTTTAGGAGCTGGGTGTGTGGCTGTTAAGTACAAAATACTTTGCACAATTGTTACGTTTTTTTGTCCACGTGGTCAATTTCAATTTAAAAAAAACAGTCTTTTGTCATGCAATATTATATTGCCCAGTCTCCTCTGTTCGTAACGCAACTAACGCATAACATTTATATTATTCTAACAGTACAAAAAAAGCTGTCAGCCGTCTTTCAAGGCATAAGGTTAGCTTATCCCTAGTAGTGAACTCTACCAGCCAACTCTAATAGTTCTGTAGAAGAATAAGTATCTAAATCTTCCTACTATACTGCGTCTTGATATATTAAAATATGTACTTAACTACCTGAACTTTACAAGTGCAGTAGCAATAAACACCAACCCCAACAAACAAGCTTGCAGTAGGTCCGTAAAAGAGTGTAACCCTTGGGCTGCCTTCTGCTCACTTTACGTTACTTTTGCTCACTGCACTGCAACCAGAAGTAACTAACCACTTTAGTTAGTTAGTACCATACTTCTATCGTGAAAGTTAAGTAATGTTCGCCGAGGTTGCCAAGAGGATGGGTGACCGTAGGTTCATAAAATCACGAGGTTTTCGATCGCGAAAGTTAAGCAATGTTCGCCGAGGTCTTCAAGGGGATGGGTGACCGTAAGTTCATAAAATCTCGAGGTTTTCGATCGCGAAAGTTAAGTAATGTTCGCCGAGGTCGCCAAAGGGATGGGTGATCGTAGGTTCATAAAATCTCGAGGTTTTCGATCACGAAAGTTAAGCAATATTCGCCGAGGTCGCTGACTGGTCACCCATCAGTTACTCGACCTGCGCAAAGCTTAACTTTTGTGACTGTAAACAGAACGTCATCCACTGCGTCATCGAGTCTCTTTATGGCATTAGCTATTTTGCGGCAACATTACTATTGCGGGTAGATTATTTTATTTTTACTTAGGGTAGCGGTAGGTACCGTCATCTACTATGGATCATATGCATACAACACGTGTGCACGGTGTTATAATTTAATTGTAGTTTATTTAATAGTAACTTTCTAGTTAGCTTTGTAATTTAATAATAAATAAAAAATGAATCACAATAATATTATATTAATACATTACTTATATTATATTGTTTACTAAATATGTTTGTTTTTATTTATAAAAATATTCTTGTACTGTTTTGCACCGGTTAACATTGACACTTTCTATGTATGTTTTTTTATATACCATGGTTAATAAAAAGTAGGTAAGTACCTTCTCAGTTTTGTTTATATGATATCATCATGTTTAGATAGATGGCATCGAAATTTGGTTTGTCGTGATTTCGTGCATCGAGATTTGGTTTGTCGCACTTTGTCGCGCTAATGTGCATCGAGATAGTGTGTTTCTAAATTACGTATTACACTCCGCTAATTACCTACATTTTTTAATTTTTTGTTTTTGAGTTTAAAATAACCAGTATCAACTTAAAAATCATAACAAAGGTTTTTCTAAGGCTAGCCGCAATTTGAGTTCGTAACGGTTGCGTAAAAAAAGACGAAATCACTATAAAGATGTTTAGGTATCATCTCGAGATCACGCAAGCGGATAATTCTCAATGTGTTTGGTATATTTTTATAATTCAACGATAGTTAAAGTACATAATAATATAGCTTATAATATAATAGCGTAATATTCTTTACAGAAATAAATATCTAAAACCATAGTTCAACATAATCAATCCTTCAAAAAAATAGGTAAGTAACCGTGAGTAAACATTGTTGGCGCTTAAGGCACCAACATGCGGCGCAGGGAAATGGAAAAATAGGATAGCTGGGCTTACTTGGTTCCGGGCTGTAGGCACTGGATCTGGGTGGAGCTGAAGGCGGCTGGCGCTCTAGGCGCGGGGGCGCAGGCTTGAGGGCGGCAACACACAACACAGTTCACTCAAGGCATTGGTCGGTGGCGTTTTAGGGGTAGTTGAGCTGGTAAACGGAGCGCTCTCACTGAACACACACTGATCACATATCTGACGTGGTGACGGGCTGAGTTATTGCGCGCGCGTCGCGTGTGTTCTCCTTGAACGCTCAGAGCACACTCCGTGGGCGACCGCGTGATCCCGCGGTCTAGGAGGTTCGTCTGGTATACTTGTCACTTCCCTCTGATTGGCCGATTATTCGTTGCGCTGTGGCGCAAACATCTTCCCAGGGCCCAGGGTAGGCTCATCCAGAGGGAGCCTGGCAATCTTGAACACAGGCCTCCGGAGGTGTCCATTGGCGGTGTCCAGGTCCACCACCCGCACGACGCCATCCTTCCCAGGCAGGGTGCGAGTAATGCGCCCCAGTCTCCATTGAAGGGCAGGCAGGTTGTCCTCCTTGATGAGGACGAGCTCGCCAACTCGGGGAGGGGAGGATGGGGACAACCATTTGGAGCGGGTTTGAAGGGTATGCAGGTAGGACTGGGTCCACAGCGTCCAGAAGCGCTGGGAAAGGGCCTGTACCATCTGGAATCGCCTACGTGTGGAGATCGGCCTATCTTCCACGGATAGTTCGGGAAGGGCCGTTAGTGGGCGGCCTATAAGGAAATGTCCGGCTGTAAGCGGCTCAAAGTCTGAAGGATCAGACGAAAGTGGGCAGAGAGGTCTTGAGTTGAGGACCGCTTCAATTCGAGCTAAAAGTGTGGAGAATTCCTCGAATGTAAGGTGTTGTTCGCCAATTACGCGATATAAAAGTTGCTTTGTTGATTTTACGTTGATCTCATGTAACGCACCGAACCATGGTCCCTTAGGGACGTTCAACAACCAAGTAATGTGCTGACCAGCGAGCTTGTGCGCAATCGTGTCATTGTTTAAGGCAAGAAAGTTTGTACTTCGATGAGCTGATTTTTAGCGCCTACATAATTTGTACCGCAGTCCGAGCGGATGAGAACCGGGGCACCGCGGCGTGCTATAAAACGCTGTAATGCCGCGAGAAACGCTTCCGTGCTGAGGTCCGAGACCGGTTCCAAATGAACCGCCTTAGTTGAGAGGCACACGAATATACAAAAGTACGCTTTTAAGAGTTTAACATTACGTAGGGTACTAGATTTAACGAGGAATGGTCCGGCAAAATCGGTCGTGACTTGACTAAATACTGGCTGAGGCGTAACTCTATCGGCTGGCAGGTCGGCCATGAAGGGCGCTTGCGGCTGGGCCCGGCATCGAAAGCATCTAATGCATTTAAAAACTCGGTGTCTAATAATGCGGCGCGCGGACAATATCCAAAATTGTTGGCGTAGGATAGCGTGTAAAGTGTCAGCGCCAGGATGGCAGTGTATTTTGTGGTAGTGGTCAATGATAAGGTCTACAAGTGGGCTAGAGCTGGGAAGTATGAGCGGGTGCTGCGCGTCATATCGGATAGACGCATGGGACAGTCGTCCACCAACTCTAAGGAGCTCATCTTTAATGAGAGGTGACAGCCGCTGGAGTCTGACGGAGCAGATTTTGCCAGTTTGAAGGCGGTGGATGTCCTCCGCAAACTCATTGTGCTGGACACTGCGCACTCAGTAAAGTAGGGCCTCTCTTCGTTCACTGACGTACAAGGGGCCTGAGCGTCGCGAATCTGGGTGGTGTCTGCAGTTGTGCAGAAAGCGTTTTAGGCAAGCTGTCACTCCGACGAGCTTGTCTAGTGAACTGAACCGAGTGAGCAGGTCAAAGTCAAGACCGGGCACTGTGACCAGTGACGGGACGTGTTTGGGCTTAAGACCGGGCAGGGCGTGATGGCCCAGAGCTAAGGGCATCGCAGGCCAAGACTCAGAAGGCTGTCCAAGCCACGTGGGAGACCACCATAGGTCGTGGGCTGACAGGGATTGCGCAGACATCCCTCTGCTTGCGCAATCTGCCGGGTTGAGCTCGGAAGGTACGTGTCGCCAGGTACATTCTGGTGAGCCTGAGCTGATTTTGACTACCCTGTTGGCTTCAAAGGGTTGAAGACGGTGAGGCGGTGTATTGAGCCAGGCCAGGACTATCGTACTGTCTGACCAACATATGTGTTGTTGTATACTGATATGGGCCGATAACTGAATTGACACACGGATCATGAGCTGGGAGAGTAGGGTGGCGGCCGACAACTCTAACTTGGGGGTTGTGAGGCGATTCTTGATTGGTGCGACTCGCGACTTGGCGACAATCTAGTGTACCAAAGTATCTCCGGAGGCATTGAGCTCATGGAGATAAACAACGGCGGCAAACCCGGCCTCAGAGGCATCTGCAAACCCGTGAAGCGAGTATGCAGCTGAGCCTTTGTTTGCACAAACGTGCCGAGGGAAGCGAATGCTAGACAACAGCGGCAGATCCTCTGAGATGTGGTGCCACTCC
Organism: Scoparia ambigualis; assembly: GCA_963921215.1. Classification (NCBI taxonomy): domain Eukaryota; kingdom Metazoa; phylum Arthropoda; class Insecta; order Lepidoptera; family Crambidae; genus Scoparia; species Scoparia ambigualis. The sequence goes on along the minus strand of OY992503.1, from coordinate 44,370,030 downwards.
GTTTGCACTTCAGAGGGAGTGGGCTCATCCCATTCCAGCTTCAGTAGCCACAATTGCTGAAGCAGCAGCTTTGCGCGGAAAATAACGGGAGAAACCCAGCCGTTTGGGTCATAAAGTGAGGCTACGGTACTTAAAATAGACCGCTTTGTGACATGTGTGATGGGAGGCAGAGAGATGCGGTAGGTGAACTCGTCTGACTGAGTGCTCCACTGTATACCCAAGACCTTAATGGACGTGGACTCTGGGTTCATGTCGAAGTCCTTGGGCATGTCGCATTGGTTGTCGGGAAATCTCTCGAGCAGCTTAGGCGAGTTAGATGTCCACTTACTGAGCTGAAAGCCGCCTAGATCTAGCAGACTTATCAACTCGTCCTGAAGTGCTTGGGCGGATTCAACTGTGTCATGACCACACAAGATGTCATCAACGAAGATAGACTTGCGAAGAACCTGAGCGGCTCCAGGGTAGCGATGGCCTTCATCATCAGCCAGCTGAAGCAGAGTGCGGATTGCATGGTATGGGCTTGATCTTAAGCCGTAGGTGACTGTATTGAGGGCGTAGGTGAGCAGAGGGTGATCTGGTGAGGACCGCCATAGTATCAGCTGATACCGTCTCTGGTCTGGGGCAACCAGCACATTTCTGAACATCCTCTGGATGTCAGTGCTGAAAACGACTGGATGCGTTCTGAAGGACATGATGATGTCCACAATGTCCTGTTGAAGAGCGGGGCCTGTGTGTAGGCATTCATTTATGCTGACACCATTGGAGCTTTTGCAGCTACCATCAAAAACAATGCGCAGCTTGTCCGACCCTGACTTAAATACGCCATGGTGAGGGATGTAGAAGTGAGGTTTATGGGCGAAAATATTTGGGTGACAGGGAGCCATGTGCCCTAAGTCGATGTATTCGGCCATGAAGTCGACGTATTTAGAACGCAGAGACGGGTTCGCCATTAGCTTCTTCTCAATATTGAGGAATCTGCGCAATGCGATAGGGTGAGTTTTACCTAGTTGAGGGGCGTCCTTTAGAAAGGGCAGAGCGACCGTATATCTGCCTGAGGGATCGCGTGTAGTGGTAGAGCAGAAGATTTCCTCGCATTGTTCCTCCAGGGGATCATTATGAGTGTGAGATTGAGGGAGGGGCTCCTCAGACTCCCAGAACCTTTCCAGACTCTGACGTATGTCCTGGGCTGATTCAGCTGAGTCTGGTTGTGAGCTGACGACGTGAGCTGAGTTAACCTGCTGCGCCGGCTGCGCATACAAGTCCTCAATGGGTCCTATCAACGCGAAGCGAAAATCGTGCCGAAGGCTATGGGCTTGCCCGGGCCCAACGAGACCTTAGTCCCGGCCAACACCTGGCCAAGAACGTCCGACCCCAATAAGAGGTCGATCGGGGCTGGTGTGTGGTAAAGCTGGTCAGCCAATGGCACGGGTGGCTGGCCTAGTACGTGGGAAATGTTTGGTACCTTCTCTAAGGGAAGGTAGCCAGTGACGTTTTTTAAAATGTGAGCTGTGGCAGTGATTGTAGGAGTATCATTGTGAGTGGGTCGGCATACTATTGTTATTGCCGCCTTTGACTCATGTTTGTGCTGATTCCCAACTCCTGTAATTTTTAAAGAAGTGGGTTTTGATGGCAGGTTCAAAAGTCGTGCCATGCGTGACGTTATTAACGTCAGCATACTGCCACAGTCCAATAAAGCCCTGGCTGTGTGAAGATGGCCATGTACGTCCGCGACTCTTAGTGAGACGGTTGGCAACCAAATGGGTGTGCCAGTGGGCACAGAAGGTGAGTGAGCTGATTGAGTATCAGCTGAAATTGTATGAGCTGAGTATGTATAAGCTGTGTGGGCATGGGTTGACTGGGCATGGGCTAAATCTACCTCTTCGCTAGGGTGCTCTGTGATAGTTGGGAGTCATAATTGCTGGCGGCGTTCGCGGGGCCTACCTGGCGAACCGGACCTGGGCGGGCTGGCTCTGTGAGCAGAGCTGGGTTGCGCCTGTTTGGCATGTGCGGGTTCGTGCCGCCTGCTGTTTCTGGGACGCTCCCTCGAGTGCTCTGTCAGCTGTGGTGGGGGCACATGTACAGACGACGAATGAGCTGAGTGCGTTGGGCCGTCTGGTCGATGGAGGGACGTGTGGTGATTCGTACTCCCACAGTTCTTGCATGCCCCCCTTGACCTGCACTCGCTCTCGTAGTGACGGCCGAGACAACGCTGGCAGCGCTCGCGTGCCTGTACAAAGTCCCAACGGCCCTGTGTTGGCTGGGCATTGTACCATCTGCACGTCATGAGCGTATGTCCCCTAGTGGCACAATAGGGACAGTAGGGCGTCGAGCGTGAGGAAGAGGACGAGGACGATGATGAGGAGCAGCTTTGCTGGAAGGCCGAGTAGACGGGGAAGGGCTGACTGCGAGCCGGGGAGGTGGATGGGCGGTGATGCATTTGCTGCGCTGGGCGTGACGGTTGGTGAGTAGGCTGATCATAGGCGCGGTGAGGCGACGGAGCTGAGGAACGGCCACGGTAATGGTCGGGTTGTTGCTGAGCCATCTGAGCATAAGTGCGATGGGGCAACTGAGGAGGCGCGCGGCTACGAGAAGGGCCGGGCTGGGGCTGAATGGGTTGAGCCATGGCTATGTTGGAGAACTCTGTCTCCACACAGCGCGCGTGCTCCTCGAGGTAGGAGATAAGGTCCCGTAACGTGGGCAGGGTGTTACTAGACCCGTGCCTGCGTTCAAATAGCGTGCGGAGCTCGCCCTTGAGCTTCCGCACCACTATTGACACAAACACGTAATCGTCTCCTATGGGCAAATCTAAATTGTTGAGGGCACACTGAGCCGATATGAGCGGCGTGAGGAACAGTGTGCGGATGTTCGAGCGCGTATGGATGCTTGGCAACCCCAGGATGATGTCCACAAAACTATCAATGAGAACCCGGCGGTTCTCGTACCGCTTGGTGAGGATGTCCATGGCCACGGCAAAATTTTCATTGGTGACCTTTAAGTGGGACACCATACTTAATGCCTCACCGCTGAGACTTGAGAATAGGTAGTGGAGCTTGACTGCGTCCGACAGGGTCGCCATGTCGTCAGTCAAACTCCTAAACAGCGCAATGAAGGAAGGCCAGTCCTCCACTTTTGAGCTGAACCTGGGCAGCGCTATCTTGGGGAGGACGGCTGTGGGCGTATTGACGCCGAAACTGGGCTGAGCGCTATGGGTTGGGGACGACGTGGAAGAGGGTGAGATTTCCTCCCTCGCCACAAGTATCCCCAGGTATGCCCCGGAGGCTTTTGTGTGGTTCTCAGTGTATGTCCTCTCAACCCCCTCGTCTAAGTTCTCTTCGTCGAGAATGTTGTAGTACACTGAGTCCAGCTTCTCCTTTATGCCCTGTATCTGTGCAAAACGCACGTTAAATTCCGTTATGGAATGTTTGGTGTCGCCAGCAATGATCAGTGATCCCACCTCTAGGAGCTGGTGTAAAGCTTTGGCGGCCTCCCTAAATATCGCGGCTTGTGACTTGGTCGGCATCGCGATGAATAAGAGGAGACAAAAAAAATAATAAAAAATAAAAAAATTAAACAAATTTAAAGGCAGTAAAAAGAACAACACCCTGTATATATTCTATAGTTGGGCTGGAGGTATTTGTTTACTAAGGTTAGGGCAAATGGGCTAAAATTAACGCAACAATAAAGAAAGCAAAACTAAGTTGGGACGCCTTGTATATGGCCCACGGGTGGGCAACGCACGTGTACGTGTATGCCTGTGTCTATTGAACGCGCGTACGCAATATTAGCCGACCGCAAAACAAACAACAAACAAAACAACAAAGGAAATCACGTCATCCGTAGCCCACTATTGGGCAAGGCGCTCACAGTCGGGCAGACCTGCAGCGGAACCTAGCGCGAAGAATGAGTCGGTCGCAGAAAAAATAAGTAAACAAAATAAACAAATAAACAAATTATAAAAACTTAATTAAAAAAAATTGGGACAATTGTGTCCCACAAGTGGGCAAACGTGTGTAGAAGCGAAGGCGACGCACGCAAATAGCCGTAAGCGATTTAAAAAAAAACTGATGAAGCTAAATGAAACACACTAAGCTCATGTGGTGAGCATGCACGAGATTTGAGCCGATTTAACACGACAAGAACATAAAAAATTCATTAAAAAATAAAACGGGAAAAACAACAATATCGTCTTTCGTCATAATACCATACAATTATCTAGACTACTAATTACACTACTAATTAAACTTAATGTATCATTAAACAACGATCGTATAGGTAGGTACACGAGTATTACACAAGTAGTACACTAGTTCGCTCAAATCACAAAAACATTGTATGACACCATAGATCTGTGATCCTGGATCAGACAACAATCGGATGCATACACGAAATCAACATCAAAACAACATGCAGGAATAATTGCGTTAAGATAATTCGGATGTTGTGTGGTCGCAATCCTAATCCTAAACAAACGAATTATAACTACCTCACCAAATTTTTATTGGGGCAGGGTAAAGTTATGTGAACAAATGAATTTCGAAATGATGGCACAAATTAGATTATGGGCGGGAACAATTATTTTTTAGTGGACTGTAATTAAATGAGCTGATGGAACGTGAGACCAAGTTATGGTGAAATGGTAAAAGAATACTGGTTACGGGAAGGTCGCCGGCATTAATATTACCGGTTCGAAGATGACCAAAAATGTTGGCGCTTAAGGCACCAACATGCGGCGCAGGGAAATGGAAAAATAGGATAGCTGGGCTTACTTGGTTCCGGGCTGTAGGCACTGGATCTGGGTGGAGCTGAAGGCGGCTGGCGCTCTAGGCGCGGGAGCGCAGGCTTGAGGGCGGCAACACACAACACAGTTCACTCAAGGCACTGGTCGGTGGCGTTTTAGGGGTAGTTGAGCTGGTAAACGGAGCGCTCTCACTGAACACACACTGATCACATATCTGACGTGGTGACGGGCTGAGTTATTGCGCGCGCGTCGCGTGGGTTCTCCTTGAACGCTCGGAGCACACTCCGTGGGCGACCGCGTGATCCCGCGGTCTAGGAGGTTCGTCTGGTATACTTGTCACTTCCCTCTGATTGGCCGATTATTCGTTGCGCTGTGGCGCAAACAAACATTAAGGTCTAAAACAGCGGGTAAGTAGGTATATCGACTTGCTATCTTTAGGCATTACGCTCGTTCCGAAAAGTATTGTGAGTAGACTAAAAACGATATATTGATAAGGATTTAAGATTTAAAATAGCGTATCAGCAGGCCCGTGTCACTACGTAATTCGGTCGATTTATATACCTACACTCTCGGTCCGCGCGCGGAGACAATTTAGTCGAGTGTCACGCACGCAGTACGCAGAAAGCGACCGACGTGGCAGTTTGTTTCACGTTAACTTTATTTTCGCAAGTGGATAGTTCACAGGATGGTGAAACAAAAGTTTTACTGTTCTGCATTCGGATGCACTAACACGAAATTTAAAGAAAAGGATTTAACCTTTCACAAAATCTGTTGCCGTCTGCACTTACTTAATATAAACAAAGCACATAGTAAGACATAGTAACATAAGTAAATACAACAGAGTATTAATACGGATAGTTGGGCGGTGAAAAGGTTAATCGATGTCTTTCTAGGTATCGATTTCGAAATTGATACATTACGTGCGACTCGGGTACATCTCTATGGAAGAGGCATTATAGGATGGCCAGCTGCGCCGTTGTCGTCCAGTCGTGACAATGAAGACATCACTATAGAGAATAGTGCTGTGGTTTACCACCATTTTATTTTCAATGCTATGCTTTTATTTATGTACTAAGTACATTTATACAAAGAGTGGAAGATGGCACAAGAATAAATTAAACATCCCAGATTATAAGTAGTCATTTATTGCATATAAAAACAACAAAAACAGGTCGCCGTGTGTTACCAATTTATCGACTCTTGGCAGCACTATATTTTTCGTAGGTATTTTTGTCTATTTTATGCTCTGGCGTGCAGGACACAGGAATGCGTTTATGGCGTGGCGCCCAAAAGGTTAAAAGACAACGGCCCACATGTCAATAGAAGGTCAGAAGTAGCATAGGGTATAGGGCATCTGCATTACCTTCTACAACTTGCTCAGTGTGACAAGTCATTATGGCGTCTATGGTGAGCAGAGTGAGCTCGCTGAGAAAGTACTTTGCGCTGCTCCCTCTTGCTTGCTCTGCTGCTCCCGCCCGAAACGAGTCAACCGCGGAGTTTTCGCGCCTGCTGTGCTGCTGCTGCTGCCCGTATTCAAGCTGCGCTGTTGCTGACCTGCTTATAAAGTTTCACTTCCGGGCCCGTTCCTAAAAGCTTGAGTAATAATTGAGCATCACCTGGTGGAATCTCAGCAGAACAACCTCCACATAAGAACCACAAAATGAATAACAGTAAAAATAAAATATAAAATTAAGAAATATATAAAAATTCATAGATTTATAAGAAAAACGGAAAAATTAATTAAAAAGAACAACTGTTTTCACAAGCTCACATTGCTCTTAGAAAAGAACGTTGATCCTTATTGATTCTTTAGAGATTTATAATAGTAAACTAATTAAAAGTAGGCAAATGTATGACCGGGACACTCGGCAATTAGGTACAATCTGATATTCAGAGGTTGCATGGGGCTCTTGACATTGTAAATTAAAAATATTCTCACGAAGAAATATCCGCAGTCGCTCCCGTCATGTTTGGGCTACCAGCAAAGACATAGTTCAAATAGAACAGCTGCAATAAACATTGTACTTGTTGCCAGAGGACCTACTCTTGCCGTAAGGGATATAGTGAATCCACTTTTATTTCATGACTGATCAGATATTTGAAGGGATTTTGAAGTGGACAAATTGTGAGCAAATTACATTTACGCAGAATGACACAAGCAAAGAACGATGAAGGTCAAGGTCAAGGTCAAAGTCAGTCATCATCTAGCAATAACCTTCCACTAGTAGAGGCACCAAATATGAGAAAAAAAAGTTTGTGGTCTCTGCTCTTATAAAAAAGGCGCATGACAAAGTTCTTATGCTCAAAATGCAACACTGCAATTTGTGGTGAACATAAAGTTGATTTGTGCGAACAATGTGTTTCAAAAAACTAGTTTTGTTTTTATTTCCTAAATAATAAGAGTGTTATAGTTAAATTTTTCTAAAGAGAAAAAGGCTATTTTTACTTTTTATTTTTATATAAATTTTTATAACTATGTAGTCTCATTATGATCTCAAATAAGTAGTTCTCTATTAAAATAGCTTATAAGAAATATATTGGTAACAAAATAGAAAATAATTGTTTTATTTACTAAAATAATAGGTAGTTGTATAACGTATGTGTGTATTAAATGTAACGAAATCATATAATAATAGATTATGCACACCAAAAAGTGCTCGTCGAAACGACGTATGGTTAGGTTTAAAAGGGTACGTACGAACGTTAGGTGTCTAGGGTTAAAAAGAATGGCAATATTTATCAAAAAAAAAGTCGAAGTCTATTTCGATTACCGCTGAGAATAGGAGATTCGTGAACAAAATGTCGATTATCGAGATAGAGATCGAAATCAAAACTCGATTCGAGACTACATCTCGAAAAATAAGAATTAGGGCCCTGTAACAAAAATACTTCATCTTAACTTTGCGGAATACCGAAAATTCATAATAAAATAAAGGAGAATTTTGCGAAATCGCGGTCACTGATAAAACCAATAGAGAAGTTAAAAACAAATAAAAATTTTGATTTTAAGGGAAAAATATCATCATCAGCCTATAAACGTCCCACTGCTGGGCACAGGCCTCCCACGTGAACAATAGCACGTGGGGATATTGGGTCATAACCCACCACGCTGGCCCAATACGGGTTGGTGGGTTTTTAACGACTGCCATCTTTACGACAACAACATTATGATTTGTGATACTTACTTCTTGATTATTTTTTTGTCAGTATTCAAGTCCTCAATAGTGTTCGTGTTATCAAGTTTTGATAAGTGGCCGCGATTTCGCTAAGATTTCATTTTTCTTTATTTTTATGTCTCCATCATCATTTTTTGAGTGTTTCATCCTTTCGAAATAATAAAAAAAAAATAATAAACTTTCTGACACTCACACCAATTATCTAGCCCAAGAGAAGCTTCAAAGAAACTCGTTAAATGGTTACTAGACAACGGATAAACATACTTAAAATACTTAAATACATACTTATTATACATAGAAAACACCCAGACACGAAACAATTTAGAAAAACAATAATTTCTAAATTGACCCGACCGGGGATCGAACCCGGGACCTCAGAGATGGCGACACCATGAAAACCGGTGTACAAACCACTCGACCAAGGAGGCCGTCAAATCTAAAATAAATAGAAAATAAACGTTAATTTTCACTAGGCTGGCTTGATTCTCGTGAGGCCCCTAAAACCTTAAAACTAAATTCAGTATTTTCTACCACGCTCAGTCTAACGCTCGAATAGATAGGAAAGGTAAATAGTACAGGTGGATATAATTCAATTAGATGATTTAATTTATGCTATTCGTTCCTTAGTATACCTAAGTATTTTTGGGGTAAACTTTGCGAAGTACCTGACAATACTAATTACGGGTTACGTTGAAATATTTTTATGAAATTTCCGTATTAAACCTAAAGCACACATATTTAAGACTAGAATTAGAGATTTGCAAACATTTATTAGCATTTTGAATAGAAACAAATCAAATATTGCATGGTAAATTGCTAATAATCATCATGAAGCCAGAATAACAAAACTTACGTAAGATACGATATTCCAGGCACTTGCCACTCACTTCTATTGCTGCAATGTTTGACTGAACAACTCATTGTTCAATTAAGCCCACCGGAATAATATGTACATGTAAAATATACACATAATCAACTAAAAAAACAAATAATTATTTGGTAGGTAAAATAATGACAGCGATTTGTTTGGGGCCAAGTGTCGCTGGATCCATGTGAAACGTTGCACAGTTTCACCGACACGGTCCTTTCATCCTATGTTTTGTCTTTGTTTTACTTAGGGTAAACATAATGTGCCGAAACGGAACAAAAATAGTAATGGATTAAGGCAGAAAGAGATAACATACTTATGCTCACTCTATAGTTATAGATCTCAATGGTAACGAACGTCAGGGACTTCTTGGTGGGAAAGTGAAGCGTGATGTCTGCAGTTTTGTTTTATTTTCTAAAATTTGTGTTTTTTCAAACATAATGTGAAATAACAGTGGATTAATAACCGTTAAGTGTTTGTGAACGTGCATGAGTGTTGGTAAATTGAAACAAAACAGTGCAACATCACTTTTCAAATTCTCTAAAGAAGTCCGCGTGAGGCCTCAGTAAAGTCCCACATCTTTACGGAGAACTCAAGGGGGTTAGGGGAACATCATTTATCATTCATCATCTTAATCGCCACTCATTATCATCAAGGGAAAAAAAAGAAATAAAGAAACTAATGACTAGGCAGTATGGTCTCAGACCTTAGCCTGTTCCTTCACGGAACAAATATAAAAAAAAACATGAAAGAATTAAATATTTAACTCAATGATTAGCACAGAACATTGTTCTGTGCTAATCATAGCGATGCGCAGAATAACTCACTGTTAAGAAAAGAGTGATTACATCTTTTATATCCAAAGATTTATTTCACTCTTTTATATCTTTAACTCTTTAACTCCCTGGCTCAGATATGAACGAAATGAGCTAGGGAGTTAAAGATTAACTTAGTTGAATATGCGTACGACTAGAAAGGGAATTAGAACAACCATAGATATTTCCCACACCTCTGCTTCTCAATCTATGTGAGTTAATTAATTTTATTTGTAATTGTTTAATTCTTTTTTTTTTGTTCATGCTAGTTGTTACGTCTGTACTTACTCTCTTTGTTCGAGAATTTATTTAGCTGGTAATTAATTATTACTTACTATTGGTGGAAAGTTAACTGATGTATGTGTAAAATGTATTTTTGGTATTCTTTAAACACACCGAATTTACAAATTCCCTACCAGCGAAATTGTGCCTTATTGCGTGAAAGATTTATTTACCTTAACAAAACTACCGTATAATATAATTATATATCCCGCACACTACGCAGAAATATTCTATCTCTTTTTTACTTACAACCTAGACACATCTCTGTATCTTTCTATTCTTCGCAATGAGTTTTGACCACAATACATCTTAGATACATGGATATAAAGATATAATTGGAGTTAAAGGGATATACGGAGTTAATCACTCCTTGCCTGGGATACTATATCTTTTGCGTTTGTCACTCCTGAGTTACACATCGCTACAGAACAATGATTAGGTACTATTGTAAATAAAAAGCATCTGTAATGTAAATATTAAGATTCTATGATCACTAATTAATAACAATGTCTTGTGAAGGATACGAGGAAACAGAGTTTCAGAAATATGCCAATGAATACAAGCCAATCCGGATAGGTTCGATAGACGGTTAGCACTAAAATGTTACCTACTACCACGGACTTCCTTTTTCTGAGCCACGGACGAGTAAAAAAGGACTCCACGCCGCGACACTAACAAGTGAAGGCCTAAAGTAAGCTAGTAGGTAAAGGACGGTATGGCATTAATACATGCCATACAGTCATACAAATAAATACCTACCCGTCCCTCGGAGGTGTTATGAAATATAAGGCACACCCTTACACAAAGGTAAGCCGATCAGTTGTCATCATTGTGAATATTGTGACGTGATGTCAATCAACCGTCCCCGTGATAGCCAGCACACACCCACCAGCACGAAGGTTGCTTCACTTGTTTGTTATTTTTTTTTTATAGTAACGCGCTTCGGAGTCCTTTTTATTATTTATTTATTACGTACATATTATAATAAGTAAAATATAAAATATGTCCCGCAAAACTGCCTAGGCGGTTTGACTGCCGGATCAAGTTTAAGTAAAACAATTTAAAATACATTATATCTATAAGAAGAAAAACTAATCTAAGATAAGATAAGGCAAGAAAACTTTAAACTTCTTTTTTACTCATCCGTAGCTACAACATATTATTTAACTTTCATTTAATTTTAACAACCCAAGTAAATAGGAGAATTATTATACTGTATTAATGATAATTTTGTGTGGTCTAATGTAGATATTTTGTAGGAACTGATGAGGAGCCGCATGACAGAGCCATTCTTCGAGCCTTGTACTCCGAGTACTCACCCAATAAATTAGTGAAAGGGAATCCTTATTTAACAGTATTTATTGGCAGACTCAATCCAAGAACTACACAGGTATGCATCAGTACTATAATTACTGTATTTTATGTGTTAGATATTTTAAGTATAAAATAATAATAACAAAACATTATTTTTTAAAGGATACAATATATACAGAGTTTTCCAAAGTAGGAAAAGTAACACATTGTCGACTTGTGAAAGATATTGTGACAGGAAAATCGAAGCAGTATGCATTTGTTGAATATGAGTCACATATTGCTGTAGAAAAGGCGCTTTGTGATTTACATAAGGAGTACATCGATGGCACCGAAGTGATAGTGGAACGCGAGGCAGAGAGGAGGCTCTACGGCTGGCGGCCGCGGCGGCTCGGCGGCGGCTTCGGTGGCCGCAAGGAGGCGGGCCAGCTGCGCTTCGGCTGCAGAGATAGACCATTCAAAAGACCCTTCTTAATTGTATAATAAAAAAAATCATTTATTTCATTATACATACAGTGGTTTTATTACTTTAATATCTAACCTGTGTAAAAGCCATGTGTAAAATGAGCTAATTAACCTTTTGAGCGCCAAAGTCGTCTATATATGACCAGCACTTGCGGGCCCTGTGCGCCAACGACATCTATAGTTGACAAAAAACCCGGCTTACAAAAATATTAAATAAATGTGTTGATAAACTATTACTGGTATTTCTTTTTCTACATTCGGCAATAAAGAATATCCCTGCAACATATGAGTATAAAAACAAATCTCTTAGAGCCATAAGAACTGAGAAATATTGAACTATAAAACATGGATTTTTATCTAAGCAAATACTATGTCCAACACGCCAAAGTCGTCTACTCTTGACCGCTAGTGCTGTACTGCGGAAGGTAGTTTTATCGTAAATTACCTATTCAAAATTCAACTAAAACGTGTTATTTTATTTTATTATTATTGCTATTTAAAAAAAAATGAAATGTAAGAAAACTAACACTACCATAGCGTACCGTAGCTCAGCTACATGAATAAAGAATCGTCAAATCAACTTCACCTAATAAATCCAATATGGCAACTCTGGCGCATCCCTAGCGCGTCATCAATAATCAGGGGCCCAAGTCTGCTAATTTACGAATGGCATAATTGAATCGCAATTGCATCGCAGTTGTATCGCATTGTAATTGTTTGACACATTTGGTATTCATAAATGAGTAAGAGAATACCAAATGTGTCAAACAATTACAATGCGATACAATTACGATTCAATTATGCCATTCGTAAATTAGCAGACTTGGGCCCCAGTTCTCTGGGCGCCGTGGTCACGGATAGACGATAGCCTGATGACGTCATAAGCGCATAGTAAGGAAAGTAGTGCAGTGCAACATGAGCGATTCAATTGAACTTCTTCGCATTTTGGAAGGCGTCGATAATGACGACGAATTTTCGGAATCTAATTCAATTATTGAGATTTAGAGGTAAGTAAGTGTATGCAAATTCTTAATAAATTAAACTTTATTTCTGTTATTATACTTATTATATACTAGACTTTAGATATATTATTATTTATGTTAACAATTGTTTTATTAGATTTTGTTTAATTGTATGTAATATAAGTAATTATAATTAATATTCGAAACAAAATAACTCCTTGCAACTCTTGTAAGCCTAGGTTATTTCGCTAATTAGAGTGTAATACGTAATATCGACGCACGAAATCGCGACACAACATAGGAATTTTGTTTGTAATCGTTTTATGCGAATAAATGGAAGATGCTTATACAATTTTTATCTATTATGATACTTGACCTATTACAATTGGCTCATTGGTTTGTAAAACTTTGAACTAGGTTTATATGAGAAACCGAAATGCGTAAACCCATAATTGTTCTATAAATTGTCGACTTTAGGAGCTGGGTGTGTGGCTGTTAAGTACAAAATACTTTGCACAATTGTTACGTTTTTTTGTCCACGTGGTCAATTTCAATTTAAAAAAAACAGTCTTTTGTCATGCAATATTATATTGCCCAGTCTCCTCTGTTCGTAACGCAACTAACGCATAACATTTATATTATTCTAACAGTACAAAAAAAGCTGTCAGCCGTCTTTCAAGGCATAAGGTTAGCTTATCCCTAGTAGTGAACTCTACCAGCCAACTCTAATAGTTCTGTAGAAGAATAAGTATCTAAATCTTCCTACTATACTGCGTCTTGATATATTAAAATATGTACTTAACTACCTGAACTTTACAAGTGCAGTAGCAATAAACACCAACCCCAACAAACAAGCTTGCAGTAGGTCCGTAAAAGAGTGTAACCCTTGGGCTGCCTTCTGCTCACTTTACGTTACTTTTGCTCACTGCACTGCAACCAGAAGTAACTAACCACTTTAGTTAGTTAGTACCATACTTCTATCGTGAAAGTTAAGTAATGTTCGCCGAGGTTGCCAAGAGGATGGGTGACCGTAGGTTCATAAAATCACGAGGTTTTCGATCGCGAAAGTTAAGCAATGTTCGCCGAGGTCTTCAAGGGGATGGGTGACCGTAAGTTCATAAAATCTCGAGGTTTTCGATCGCGAAAGTTAAGTAATGTTCGCCGAGGTCGCCAAAGGGATGGGTGATCGTAGGTTCATAAAATCTCGAGGTTTTCGATCACGAAAGTTAAGCAATATTCGCCGAGGTCGCTGACTGGTCACCCATCAGTTACTCGACCTGCGCAAAGCTTAACTTTTGTGACTGTAAACAGAACGTCATCCACTGCGTCATCGAGTCTCTTTATGGCATTAGCTATTTTGCGGCAACATTACTATTGCGGGTAGATTATTTTATTTTTACTTAGGGTAGCGGTAGGTACCGTCATCTACTATGGATCATATGCATACAACACGTGTGCACGGTGTTATAATTTAATTGTAGTTTATTTAATAGTAACTTTCTAGTTAGCTTTGTAATTTAATAATAAATAAAAAATGAATCACAATAATATTATATTAATACATTACTTATATTATATTGTTTACTAAATATGTTTGTTTTTATTTATAAAAATATTCTTGTACTGTTTTGCACCGGTTAACATTGACACTTTCTATGTATGTTTTTTTATATACCATGGTTAATAAAAAGTAGGTAAGTACCTTCTCAGTTTTGTTTATATGATATCATCATGTTTAGATAGATGGCATCGAAATTTGGTTTGTCGTGATTTCGTGCATCGAGATTTGGTTTGTCGCACTTTGTCGCGCTAATGTGCATCGAGATAGTGTGTTTCTAAATTACGTATTACACTCCGCTAATTACCTACATTTTTTAATTTTTTGTTTTTGAGTTTAAAATAACCAGTATCAACTTAAAAATCATAACAAAGGTTTTTCTAAGGCTAGCCGCAATTTGAGTTCGTAACGGTTGCGTAAAAAAAGACGAAATCACTATAAAGATGTTTAGGTATCATCTCGAGATCACGCAAGCGGATAATTCTCAATGTGTTTGGTATATTTTTATAATTCAACGATAGTTAAAGTACATAATAATATAGCTTATAATATAATAGCGTAATATTCTTTACAGAAATAAATATCTAAAACCATAGTTCAACATAATCAATCCTTCAAAAAAATAGGTAAGTAACCGTGAGTAAACATTGTTGGCGCTTAAGGCACCAACATGCGGCGCAGGGAAATGGAAAAATAGGATAGCTGGGCTTACTTGGTTCCGGGCTGTAGGCACTGGATCTGGGTGGAGCTGAAGGCGGCTGGCGCTCTAGGCGCGGGGGCGCAGGCTTGAGGGTGGCAACACACAACACAGTTCACTCAAGGCACTGGTCGGTGGCGTTTTAGGGGTAGTTGAGCTGGTAAACGGAGCGCTCTCACTGAACACACACTGATCACATATCTGACGTGGTGACGGGCTGAGTTATTGCGCGCGCGTCGCGTGGGTTCTCCTTAAACGCTCCGAGCACACTCGGTGGGCGACCGCGTGATCCCGCGGTCTAGGAGGTTCGTCTGGTATACTTGTCACTTCCCTCTGATTGGCCGATTATTCGTTGCGCTGTGGCGCAAACATCTTCCCGGGGCCCAGGGTGGGCTCATCCAGAGGGAGCCTGGCAATCTTGAACACAGGCCTCCGGAGGTGTCCATTGGCGGTGTCCAGGTCCACCACCCGCACGACGCCATCCTTCCCAGGCAGGGTGCGAGTAATGCGCCCCAGTCTCCATTGAAGGGCAGGCAGGTTGTCCTCCTTGATGAGGACGAGCTCGCCAACTCGGGGAGGGGAGGATGGGGACAACCATTTGGAGCGGGTTTGAAGGGTATGCAGGTAGGACTGGGTCCACAGCGTCCAGAAGCGCTGGGAAAGGGCCTGTACCATCTGGAATCGCCTACGTGTGGAGATCGGCCTATCTTCCACGGATAGTTCGGGAAGGGCCGTTAGTGGGCGGCCTATAAGGAAATGTCCGGCTGTAAGCGGCTCAAAGTCTGAAGGATCAGACGAAAGTGGGCAGAGAGGTCTTGAGTTGAGGACCGCTTCAATTCGAGCTAAAAGTGTTTAGAATTCCTCGAATGTAAGGTGTTGTTCGCCAATTACGCGATATAAAAGTTGCTTTGTTGATTTTACGTTGATCTCATGTAACGCACCGAACCATGGTCCCTTAGGGACGTTCAACAACCAAGTAATGTGCTGACCAGCGAGCTTGTGCGCAATCGTGTCATTGTTTAAGGCAAGAAAGTTTGTACTTCGATGAGCTGATTTTTAGCGCCTACATAATTTGTACCGCAGTCCGAGCGGATGAGAACCGGGGCACCGCGGCGTGCTATAAAACGCTGTAATGCCGCGAGAAACGCTTCCGTGCTGAGGTCCGAGACCGGTTCCAAATGAACCGCCTTAGTTGAGAGGCACACGAATATACAAAAGTACGCTTTTAAGAGTTTAACATTACGTAGGGTACTAGATTTAACGAGGAATGGTCCGGCAAAATCGGTCGTGACTTGACTAAATACTGGCTGAGGCGTAACTCTATCGGCTGGCAGGTCGGCCATGAAGGGCGCTTGCGGCTGGGCCCGGCATCGAAAGCATCTAATGCATTTAAAAACTCGGTGTCTAATAATGCGGCGCGCGGACAATATCCAAAATTGTTGGCGTAGGATAGCGTGTAAAGTGTCAGCGCCAGGATGGCAGTGTATTTTGTGGTAGTGGTCAATGATAAGGTCTACACGTGGGCTAGAGCTGGGAAGTATGAGCGGGTGCTGCGCGTCATATCGGATAGACGCATGGGATAGTCGTCCACCAACTCTAAGGAGCTCATCTTTAATGAAAGGTGACAGCCGCTGGAGTCTGACGGAGCAGATTTTGCCAGTTTGAAGGCGGTGGATGTCCTCCGCAAACTCATTGTGCTGGACACTGCGCACTCAGTAAAGTAGGGCCTCTCTTCGTTCACTGACGTACAAGGGGCCTGAGCGTCGCGAATCTGGGTGGTGTCTGCAGTTGTGCAGAAAGCGTTTTAGACAAGCTGTCACTCCGACGAGCTTGTCTAGTGAACTGAACCGAGTGAGCAGGTCAAAGTCAAGACCGGGCACTGTGACCAGTGACGGGACGTGTTTGGGCTTAAGACCGGGCAGGGCGTGATGGCCCAGAGCTAAGGGCATCGCAGGCCAAGACTCAGAAGGCTGTCCAAGCCACGTGGGAGACCACCATAGGTCGTGGGCTGACAGGGATTGCGCAGACATCCCTCTGCTTGCGCAATCTGCCGGGTTGAGCTCGGAAGGTACGTGTCGCCAGGTACATTCTGGTGAGCCTGAGCTGATTTTGACTACCCTGTTGGCTTCAAAGGGTTGAAGACGGTGAGGCGGTGTATTGAGCCAGGCCAGGACTATCGTACTGTCTGACCAACATATGTGTTGTTGTATACTGATATGGGCCGATAACTGAACCGACACACGGATCATGAGCTGGGAGAGTAGGGTGGCGGCCGACAACTCTAACTTGGGGGTTGTGAGGCGATTCTTGATTGGTGCGACTCGCGACTTGGCGACAATCAAGTGTACCAAAGTATCTCCGGAGGCATTGAGCTCATGGAGATAAACAACGGCGGCAAACCCGGCCTCAGAGGCATCTGCAAACCCGTGAAGCGAGTATGCAGCTGAGCCTTTGTTTGCACAAACGTGCCGAGGGAAGCGAATGCTAGACAACAGCGGCAGATCCTCTGAGATGTGGTGCCACTCCGTTTGCACTTCAGAGGGAGTGGGCTCATCCCATTCCAGCTTCAGTAGCCACAATTGCTGAAGCAGCAGCTTTGCGCGGAAAATAACGGGAGAAACCCAGCCGTTTGGGTCATAAAGTGAGGCTACGGTACTTAAAATAGACCGCTTTGTGACATGTGTGATGGGGGGCAGAGAGATGCGGTAGGTGAACTCGTCTGACTGAGTGCTCCACTGTATACCCAAGACCTTAATGGACGTGGACTCTGGGTTCATGTCGAAGTCCTTGGGCATGTCGCATTGGTTGTCGGGAAATCTCTCGAGCAGCTTAGGCGAGTTAGATGTCCACTTACTGAGCTGAAAGCCGCCTAGATCTAGCAGACTTATCAACTCGTCCTGAAGTGCTTGGGCGGATTCAACTGTGTCATGACCACACAAGATGTCATCAACGAAGATAGACTTGCGAAGAACCTGAGCGGCTCCAGGGTAGCGATGGCCTTCATCATCAGCCAGCTGAAGCAGAGTGCGGATTGCTTGGTATGGGCTTGATCTTAAGCCGTAGGTGACTGTATTGAGGGCGTAGGTGAGCAGAGGGTGATCTGGTGAGGACCGCCATAGTATCAGCTGATACCGTCTCTGGTCTGGGGCAACCAGCACATTTCTGAACATCCTCTGGATGTCAGTGCTGAAAACGACTGGATGCGTTCTGAAGGACATGATGATTTCCACAATGTCCTGTTGAAGAGCGGGGCCTGTGTGTAGGCATTCATTTATGCTGACACCATTGGAGCTTTTGCAGCTACCATCAAAAACAATGCGCAGCTTGTCCGACCCTGACTTAAATACGCCATGGTGAGGGATGTAGAAGTGAGGTTTATGGGCGAATGTATTTGGGTGACAGGGATGTAGTGTTATACCTACCTATACCTAACAAACCGAACAGTAATTAGGTCATGTCGCAATCATACGAAATAACACGTATTAGCGTAAAACAGCTTAGTTGCAGAATTGGTTAAGCGTTTCAATATGTTTGTATTATTTCACTCAATAAACGGACTTCGTTATGTAAACTACTCCTTTACTTCATCACCCA
The DNA here is from genome assembly GCA_963921215.1 of Scoparia ambigualis. NCBI lineage: Eukaryota > Metazoa > Arthropoda > Insecta > Lepidoptera > Crambidae > Scoparia > Scoparia ambigualis. The sequence continues at coordinate 44,351,564 of OY992503.1, read as the reverse complement.
ACCACATAACATCATATGGCGACCCTGCCACTGGAACCATAGAAAAGCACCAACATTCAGCTCCAGCAAGGAGAAACCAAGTTTTGAAGAAAGAAGAGAGCGAATTAAAAATAAAGAAATAGCAAAACCAAGACATGGGAAAATCAGCTTCGAAGGAACAAGTTGTAATAGCTCAGAATGCTAATGGTGAAGCTTCTGCCACGACCACACAGTACCACAGTGAGAAACTGGCTATTATTGAAATATTGATCGCCGTGTCTGTCATCATCTTGGTGTTGGCTATTTTTTATTACATTTTCAAGAAATGTAATAAACACTTCGTGCGTACTATTCAACGGGAGCTGAATAGCAACAACATTGCTACTATCTCACGCACCAACCTCACTACCAGCGCTGTTTAAGAAGAGAGAAGGATAATCAAGAGGAGTCCAGGGTATAGCCCGGCCCACCCGTTCCCGTAACTGCAGCCTGAGCCCGTAAGCAGCGCCAGCGTGCCGCCGCGCCGCGCCGCACCGCGCCGTGCCACCGCCTACCTACAGCACCGCCCGCGCCCGTTCCGTGTCCTTAGAGCATCATAGCGTCATTTCCCCCCCCCCGTGCAGCTATCGTTGTATGGATTACGGCCTTGAAAGTACGTAAGGTTTTATTATAAATATAAAGTAAAATGTTGTAAAATGTAATAATTAAATTTTTAATATGATGTTTAGTTTAGTATGTCTAGTGTAATAATACAGTTACATGAGCTCCATAAATCATTAAATTACATTAAAGATTATTTAATAAAATTAGGCCCAGAAAGAAGGCAACAAGACCTTGGATTAAGAAAGGCTACTGAAGCCAAACAATTATATTCCCAATTAGAGAGTATTTTGACTCAGTTGCACTTGCAAATTGATCGAAATGAGATAAGTTCAAAAGATATCACTGATGTAAACAAAATTATAAGTGAAATCCATTTATTTTATAATAAAATAATTGATTTAACTGCACAAAAAATTAAGCAAGTCAAAATGGCTACTGACTCGCTAGTCAAAATGGCTACTAATGACTTTGATTTAAAAACTGCCATTGCATTGTTGCCGGTAATGACTGGTCAAGAGTCTGTCACTAATTCTTTAATTAATAGCATTGAGTTATATAGCAAAATGATTTCAGAGTCATCTAAAAAACTTTTAATTGAATTTGTACTTAAAACAAGGCTTTCTCAAAATGCACAGTTACGTTTGAAATCATCTTACGATACAATTGATAATCTTTTGTCAGATATGAAAAAACACCTTTTACAGCAAAAGTCGGATGTTGCATTGCAGTGGAAATTGAACCAATGCAAGCAAGGCAATCGATCGATCGAATCTTTTGGTTCTGAATTAGAAAATTTGTTTGTAGCTTTGACAATCGCTCAATCTAATGGTAATAATAACACGTATGATATTTTAAAGCCAATTAACGAGAAAATCGCTCTTAAACGGTTTTCAGATGGTTTAGCGGATCGTAGGTTAAGCACAATAATATCAGCTAGACAGTTCGAGTCCTTGCCGAACGCTATTAGGACAGCTATGGATGAGCAATCCTTGTCCTCCGCGTTCGAGGTGATGAATATTCGGCGTCATAGTAGTTTAAATCGTGGACGCAACAGCTATGCCTATAGTAATTACTTTCGCGGTAATAATTACAATAAAACGAGACCACGTAGTAATTATTCAAGTGACTACAGTCGTAATACGAGACACTCATTTGATGCGCATGCGCATCGCGGTCGATATAATTCATATAGCTCGCCCCGTGGTGCAAGTTACAACCGAGGCAGTACTCGAGGAGCGTATAGCTCAAGGTCACGAAGACCAGCCGCTCCAATACGCCATACTACCCAGGAGACACCGACCGTAAATAATGAGTCGCACCAGGGTATTATTAACCAAAATCATAATTATAACGCTTCAAGCGAGTTTTTTCGTTAATACCGAAAATTTTATTTTTAATTTTAATAACAGTAGTACCGTAACATTTTTAGTGAATAATCATTTTATTAATCTTTTAGTAGATAGTGGAGCAAGTCTCTGTGTTTTGAGGTACGAATGGCTTATTAGTTATCCAGAGTTATTGCAGCAGTTATGTTATGATAGAATAACAATAAAGGGTGTTACAGGAAAGTTAGAATCAAAAGGTTACATTTTCTTAAATTTAGTTTATAATAATGTAATATTTAGTGAAAAATTTTATGTTTTTAAGAATATGTCGTGCACGGCTAATGGTATTTTAGGTGATAATTTTTTTAAGCGATATCATGCGATTATTAGTTATAAGGATAGTAAATTGCAATTGTCTAACAATAATATAAACGTTTCAATTGAAATACATTATAATGCTAGGTATAGACATTCGATTCCGCCTCGATGCGAAGTGATAAGGTTCATACCTACGACATCGAGTTGCGATTGTGTTGTTTTATCGAAAGAAATTGAGAAAGGCGTTTTTGTTGCAGGGTTAATTGCAAAACCAATTAATGGTCGCATTCCCTTGCGAATATTAAATACTACAAATAGTGAAATAGAATACGATTTCCAAAATTTTGCTATTTATGACATAAATTATTTTGATGTCTGTAGTCTCTTAGAAGAAAAAAATAGCGTAAGTCGAGTAAAAACTTTATTTGAATTATTGAATTTAAGTAATATGAACCAAGAGGAAAGACGCAGTATCGAGCATATTTGTGCAAAATATGCCGATATTTTTCATCTTCCAGGTGATAAATTATCGACAACCAATATTATGACTCATACTATATCTTTAAAAGAGAACGTTTCACCTAGTTATGTTAAACCTTATAGGATACCTCATTCCCTTAAGCAAGAGGTACAACGACAAATAGATGACATGTTAGCTAATGATATCATAGAGGAGACCACCTCAGAGTGGTCTAGCCCAGTTTTGTTAGTTCCAAAAAAAGCAGATAGATGTAATGAAAAAAAGTGGAGGTTAGTTATCGATTATAGACAGCTTAATAATAGGATCAAAGATGATAAGTTTCCGTTACCAAATATTACAGATATATTAGATTCCCTTTCAGGTAGTATTTATTTTTCAAAATTAGATCTCTCACAAAGCTATTATCAATTATCTTTAGACAAAAATTCAAGGAAATATACCGCATTCAGTGTAGATAAGATGTACCAGCTAGAGTTAGAGCCAGAATCACGCAAATATACGGCTTTCACAACTGATAAAATGTATCAGATGAAGCGTTCTCCTATGGGATTAAAAACATCTCCCAGCGTGTTTTCAAGATTAATGACGATAGCTATGTCAGGCATTAACTATAATCAAGCATTTATTTATTTAGACGACTGTGTCGTCATCGGAAAATCTATGGAAAGCCACAATAAAAATCTCATTAGTGTTTTTGAACGTTTACGAAAAGTAAATTTAAAATTAAATCCAATGAAATGTGAATTCTTAAGAACGGAAATTGTTTATTTAGGTCACAAAATAACATCGCAAGGCATTCTTCCAGACGACAGCAAAATCGAAACATTGCGCAAGTATCCGGTGCCGTTAAACGCCGATGATGTAAAACGATACATCGCCTTTGCTAACTACTACAGACGATTTATACCTAATTTTGCGAATATCACGTATCCACTAAATAAATTGTGTAAAAAAAACTCTCAATTTGAATGGACATCTGAATGCGAGCAATCTTTTCAACGTTTAAAATCTTCTTTAAAGTCACCACCTGTGTTGCAGTATCCAGATTTTTCGGACAGCAATACATTTGAGCTTCGAACTGACGCTTGTAAGACAGGATTAGGCGCAGTTTTGTCAAATAAAAATGGTCGCGTTGTCGCTTACGCAAGTCGTAACTTATCACCCGCGGAAAGTAGATATCCGATTATAGATTTAGAACTCTTAGCAATAGTATGGGCTGTAAGGCATTTTAGACCCTATCTGTATGGTAGAAGGTTTAAAATCTTTACAGATCATAAACCTTTAGTTTACCTTTTCAGTTTAAAAGACCCATCAAGCCGCTTAACTAAGTTTAGGCTTTATCTTGAGGAATACGACTTTGAGATTATTTACATCCCGGGTCGAAATAATGCAGCTGCAGACGCATTAAGTCGACTCCCGATGTCCATGACGTGTGATGACCTTAAGTCAATAGTCGATACAAGTAGTCTCTGTGATAACGCGAGCGCAAACTAAAAAGTTACAATCGCAACCTATCGGTTTAGGTAATAGTAATAGTAATTTGGCAGACGATTCCTCTACCAGTAGTAGGCCTGATCAACCTGATACTGTAGAGATTCTTAAAAAACCCAACAATGTCGTAGAATTAGTTTTAAGTAGTGAAAAAAAAATTACTAAGTTAGATTGTCGATATTCGAATAGAAAATTCTGTATGTACGTACCTTCGCTTTATACTATTTACCTGAATACTCGATCGTTATCTACCCCGTCGGAGTTAGCGAGAGATTTAGGGTTATTATGCGAAAAAGAAAATATTAATGAATTATTAATAACAAAGAATAGAGACAATGCTACATGTATAAAAATACTTGCAAGTCATATAAAAAAGTTACATCAAAAGGTACCAAAAATTTTAATTACAAAAGATGTAATAAAAATAAGTAGCTATGAAGATAAAAAAATTATCTTGAATGATTTTCATTTGTTACCCACAAGCGGTCACGCAGGGGTCAACAGAATGATTAATAATTTGAAAAAATACTATTTTTGGTCAGGAATGACTAATGACGTTATTGACTACGTCAAACGATGCCCACAGTGTCAATTTAATAAGTTCTCGAACCATTCAGTACGAGAGCCAATGGTGATAACAAATACGGCCAGCTCTGCATTCGAAAGGATATTTTTAGATATCATGGGTCCTCTGACAGTTGACAACTATAATTACAAATACATTTTAACACTGCAATGCGATTTATCAAAATTTGTAGAAGCCTATCCCTTGCATAGTAAAGACTCCGAGTCAGTAGCGTGAGTTTTCGTAAATAATTTTATATTGAGATATGGGATTCCCAAAGAGGTTATTACAGATAAAGGTACCGAATTTATGTCTAATATCATGTCTAACGTTTGTAAAATATTAAAAATAAATAAATTGAATTCAACCGCTTACCACCACGAACAATTGGCTCGTTACAAAATAGTCATAAGTCACTAGGGGCATACCTTAGGATTCAGTGTGATAGGAATACCATTGATTGGAGTGATTGGCTACCGTTTTGGACATTTTCTTATAATACAACAGTGCATACGGAATCAAAATACACTCCATTCGAATTAGTGTTCGGAAAATGTTGTAAATTGCCTTCTGACTTTGGGTTATCAGTTGAACCATTGTATAACTATAGCGACTATCCTAAAGAGATGAAATATCGTTTACAGAGAGCTCAATACGAAGCAAAAAATAATTTATTAGATGGTAAGTTAAAAAGAAAGTTATTATATGATAGAAAAAGCAACCCTGTAACTTATAAGAAAGGAGACCTTGTTTTAGTAAAAAATCAAACAGGAGACAAACTTACTAACATTTATAAAGGTCCCTTTGTAGTACTTGAGGAAGTCGCACCTAATGTTAAAATTTTAAAAGATAATAAAGAATATCTTATACATAAAAATAATACTAAAATCTTCTTCAATTAAATTTTTCTGTTATATTTTTTTAAGATGTATTATTTTATAAACTGTTATTAATTAGAATAAGAAACATTGTAATGTGACATGATTTAATTCTTTTAATTTTTTTTTGCTTCTTCCTTCAGAAGGGGAGGATGAACAGGACTTTTTCAGGGGAGTTGTAGTGTTATACCTACCTATACCTAACAAACCGAACAGTAATTAGGTCATGTCGCAATCATACGAAATAACACGTATTAGCGTAAAACAGCTTAGTTGCAGAATTGGTTAAGCGTTTCAATATGTTTGTATTATTTCACTCAATAAACGGACTTCGTTATGTAAACTACTCCTTTACTTCATCACCCAACCACATAACATCATAGGGAGCCATGTGCCCCAAGTCGATGTATTCGGCCATAAAGTCGACGTATTTAGAACGCAGAGACGGGTTCGCCATTAGCTTCTTCTCAATATTGAGGAATCTGCGCAATGCGATAGGGTGAGTTTTACCTAGTTGAGGGGCGTCCTTTAGAAAGGGCAGAGCGACCGTATATCTGCCTGAGGGATCGCGTGTAGTGGTAGAGCGGAAGATTTCCTCGCATTGTTCCTCCAGGGGATCATTATGAGTGTGAGATTGAGGGAGGGGCTCCTCAGACTCCCAGAACCTTTCCAGACTCTGACGTATGTCCTGGGCTGATTCAGCTGAGTCTGGTTGTGAGCTGACGACGTGAGCTGAGTTAACCTGCTGCGCCGGCTGCGCATACAAGTCCTCAATGGGTCCTATCAACGCGAAGTCGAAAATCGTGCCGAAGGCTATGGACTTGCCCGGGCCCAACGAGACCTTAGTCCCGTCCAACACCTGGCCAAGAACGTCCGACCCCAATAAGAGGTCGATCGGGGCTGGTGTGTGGTAAAGCTGGTCAGCCAATGGCACGGGTGGCTGGCCTAGTACGTGGGAAATGTTTGGTACCTTCTCTAAGGGAAGGTAGCCAGTGACGTTTTTTAAAATGTGAGCTGTGGCAGTGATTGTAGGAGTATCATTGTGAGTGGGTCGGCATACTATTGTTATTGCCGCCTTTGACTCATGTTTGTGCTGATTCCCAACTCCTGTAATTTTTAAAGAAGTGGGTTTTGATGGCAGGTTCAAAAGTCGTGCCATGCGTGACGTTATTAACGTCAGCATACTGCCACAGTCCAATAAAGCCCTGGCTGTGTGAAGATGGCCATGTACGTCCGCGACTCTTAGTGAGACGGTTGGCAACCAAATGGGTGTGCCAGTGGGCACAGAAGGTGAGTGAGCTGATTGAGTATCAGCTGAAATTGTATGAGCTGAGTATGTATAAGCTGTGTGGGCATGGGTTGACTGGGCATGGGCTAAATCTACCTCTTCGCTAGGGTGCTCTGTGATAGTTGGGAGTCATAATTGCTGGCGGCGTTCGCGGGGCCTACCTGGCGAACCGGACCAGGGCGGGCTGGCTCTGTGAGCAGAGCTGGGTTGCGCCTGTTTGGCATGTGCGGGTTCGTGCCGCCTGCTGTTTCTGGGACGCTCCCTCGAGTGCTCTGTCAGCTGTGGTGGGGGCACATGTACAGACGACGAATGAGCTGAGTGCGTTGGGCCGTCTGGTCGATGGAGGGACGTGTGGTGATTCGTACTCCCACAGTTCTTGCATGCCCCCCTTGACCTGCACTCGCTCTCGTAGTGACGGCCGAGACAACGCTGGCAGCGCTCGCGTGCCTGTACAAAGTCCCAACGGCCCTGTGTTGGCTGGGCATTGTACCATCTGCACGTCATGAGCGTATGTCCCCTAGTGGCACAATAGGGACAGTAGGGCGTCGAGCGTGAGGAAGAGGACGAGGACGATGATGAGGAGCAGCTTTGCTGGAAGGCCGAGTAGACGGGGAAGGGCTGACTGCGAGCCGGGGAGGTGGATGGGCGGTGACGCATTTGCTGCGCTGGGCGTGACGGTTGGTGAGTAGGCTGATCATAGGCGCGGTGAGGCGACGGAGCTGAGGAACGGCCACGGTAATGGTCGGGTTGTTGCTGAGCCATCTGAGCATAAGTGCGATGGGGCAACTGAGGAGGCGCGCGGCTACGAGAAGGGCCGGGCTGGGGCTGAATGGGTTGAGCCATGGCTATGTTGGAGAACTCTGTCTCCACACAGCGCGCGTGCTCCTCGAGGTAGGAGATAAGGTCCCGTAACGTGGGCAGGGTGTTACTAGACCCGTGCCTGCGTTCAAATAGCGTGCGGAGCTCGCCCTTGAGCTTCCGCACCACTATTGACACAAACACGTAATCGTCTCCTATGGGCAAATCTAAATTGTTGAGGGCACACTGAGCCGATATGAGCGGCGTGAGGAACAGTGTGCGGATGTTCGAGCGCGTATGGATGCTTGGCAACCCCAGGATGATGTCCACAAAACTATCAATGAGAACCCGGCGGTTCTCGTACCGCTTGGTGAGGATGTCCATGGCCACGGCAAAATTTTCATTGGTGACCTTTAAGTGGGACACCATACTTAATGCCTCACCGCTGAGACTTGAGAATAGGTAGTGGAGCTTGACTGCGTCCGACAGGGTCGCCATGTCGTCAGTCAAACTCCTAAACAGCGCAATGAAGGAAGGCCAGTCCTCCACTTTTGAGCTGAACCTGGGCAGCGCTATCTTGGGGAGGACGGCTGTGGGCGTATTGACGCCGAAACTGGGCTGAGCGCTATGGGTTGGGGACGACGTGGAAGAGGGTGAGATTTCCTCCCTCGCCACAAGTATCCCCAGGTATGCCCCGGAGGCTTTTGTGTGGTTCTCAGTGTATGTCCTCTCAACCCCCTCGTCTAAGTTCTCTTCGTCGAGAATGTTGTAGTACACTGAGTCCAGCTTCTCCTTTATGCCCTGTATCTGTGCAAAACGCACGTTAAATTCCGTTATGGAATGTTTGGTGTCGCCAGCAATGATCAGTGATCCCACCTCTAGGAGCTGGTGTAAAGCTTTGGCGGCCTCCCTAAATATCGCGGCTTGTGACTTGGTCGGCATCGCGATGAATAAAAGGAGACAAAAAAAATAATAAAAAATAAAAAAATTAAACAAATTTAAAGGCAGTAAAAAGAACAACACCCTGTATATATTCTATAGTTGGGCTGGAGGTATTTGTTTACTAAGGTTAGGGCAAATGGGCTAAAATTAACGCAACAATAAAGAAAGCAAAACTAAGTTGGGACGCCTTGTATATGGCCCACGGGTGGGCAACGCACGTGTACGTGTATGCCTGTGTCTATTGAACGCGCGTACGCAATATTAGCCGACCGCAAAACAAACAACAAACAAAACAACAAAGGAAATCACGTCATCCGTAGCCCACTATTGGGCAAGGCGCTCACAGTCGGGCAGACCTGCAGCGGAACCTAGCGCGAAGAATGAGTCGGTCGCAGAAAAAATAAGTAAACAAAATAAACAAATAAACAAATTATAAAAACTTAATTAAAAAAAATTGGGACAATTGTGTCCCACAAGTGGGCAAACGTGTGTAGAAGCGAAGGCGACGCACGCAAATAGCCGTAAGCGATTTAAAAAAAAACTGATGAAGCTAAATGAAACACACTAAGCTCATGTGGTGAGCATGCACGAGATTTGAGCCGATTTAACACGACAAGAACATAAAAAATTCATTAAAAAATAAAACGGGAAAAACAACAATATCGTCTTTCGTCATAATACCATACAATTATCTAGACTACTAATTACACTACTAATTAAACTTAATGTATCATTAAACAACGATCGTATAGGTAGGTACACGAGTATTACACAAGTAGTACACTAGTTCGCTCAAATCACAAAAACATTGTATGACACCATAGATCTGTGATCCTGGATCAGACAACAATCGGATGCATACACGAAATCAACATCAAAACAACATGCAGGAATAATTGCGTTAAGATAATTCGGATGTTGTGTGGTCGCAATCCTAATCCTAAACAAACAAATTATAACTACCTCACCAAATTTTTATTGGGGCAGGGTAAAGTTATGTGAACAAATGAATTTCGAAATGATGGCACAAATTAGATTATGGGCGGGAACAATTATTTTTTAGTGGACTGTAATTAAATGAGCTGATGGAACGTGAGACCAAGTTATGGTGAAATGGTAAAAGAATACTGGTTACGGGAAGGTCGCCGGCATTAATATTACCGGTTCGAAGATGACCAAAAATGTTGGCGCTTAAGGCACCAACATGCGGCGCAGGGAAATGGAAAAATAGGATAGCTGGGCTTACTTGGTTCCGGGCTGTAGGCACTGGATCTGGGTGGAGCTGAAGGCGGCTGGCGCTCTAGGCGCGGGAGCGCAGGCTTGAGGGCGGCAACACACAACACAGTTCACTCAAGGCACTGGTCGGTGGCGTTTTAGGGGTAGTTGAGCTGGTAAACGGAGCGCTCTCACTGAACACACACTGATCACATATCTGACGTGGTGACGGGCTGAGTTATTGCGCGCGCGTCGCGTGGGTTCTCCTTGAACGCTCGGAGCACACTCCGTGGGCGACCGCGTGATCCCGCGGTCTAGGAGGTTCGTCTGGTATACTTGTCACTTCCCTCTGATTGGCCGATTATTCGTTGCGCTGTGGCGCAAACAAACATTAAGGTCTAAAACAGCGGGTAAGTAGGTATATCGACTTGCTATCTTTAGGCATTACGCTCGTTCCGAAAAGTATTGTGAGTAGACTAAAAACGATATATTGATAAGGATTTAAGATTTAAAATAGCGTATCAGCAGGCCCGTGTCACTACGTAATTCGGTCGATTTATATACCTACACTCTCGGTCCGCGCGCGGAGACAATTTAGTCGAGTGTCACGCACGCAGTACGCAGAAAGCGACCGACGTGGCAGTTTGTTTCACGTTAACTTTATTTTCGCAAGTGGATAGTTCACAGGATGGTGAAACAAAAGTTTTACTGTTCTGCATTCGGATGCACTAACACGAAATTTAAAGAAAAGGATTTAACCTTTCACAAAATCTGTTGCCGTCTGCACTTACTTAATATAAACAAAGCACATAGTAAGACATAGTAACATAAGTAAATACAACAGAGTATTAATACGGATAGTTGGGCGGTGAAAAGGTTAATCGATGTCTTTCTAGGTATCGATTTCGAAATTGATACATTACGTGCGACTCGGGTACATCTCTATGGAAGAGGCATTATAGGATGGCCAGCTGCGCCGTTGTCGTCCAGTCGTGACAATGAAGACATCACTATAGAGAATAGTGCTGTGGTTTACCACCATTTTATTTTCAATGCTATGCTTTTATTTATGTACTAAGTACATTTATACAAAGAGTGGAAGATGGCACAAGAATAAATTAAACATCCCAGATTATAAGTAGTCATTTATTGCATATAAAAACAACAAAAACAGGTCGCCGTGTGTTACCAATTTATCGACTCTTGGCAGCACTATATTTTTCGTAGGTATTTTTGTCTATTTTATGCTCTGGCGTGCAGGACACAGGAATGCGTTTATGGCGTGGCGCCCAAAAGGTTAAAAGACAACGGCCCACATGTCAATAGAAGGTCAGAAGTAGCATAGGGTATAGGGCATCTGCATTACCTTCTACAACTTGCTCAGTGTGACAAGTCATTATGGCGTCTATGGTGAGCAGAGTGAGCTCGCTGAGAAAGTACTTTGCGCTGCTCCCTCTTGCTTGCTCTGCTGCTCCCGCCCGAAACGAGTCAACCGCGGAGTTTTCGCGCCTGCTGTGCTGCTGCTGCTGCCCGTATTCAAGCTGCGCTGTTGCTGACCTGCTTATAAAGTTTCACTTCCGGGCCCGTTCCTAAAAGCTTGAGTAATAATTGAGCATCACCTGGTGGAATCTCAGCAGAACAACCTCCACATAAGAACCACAAAATGAATAACAGTAAAAATAAAATATAAAATTAAGAAATATATAAAAATTCATAGATTTATAAGAAAAACGGAAAAATTAATTAAAAAGAACAACTGTTTTCACAAGCTCACATTGCTCTTAGAAAAGAACGTTGATCCTTATTGATTCTTTAGAGATTTATAATAGTAAACTAATTAAAAGTAGGCAAATGTATGACCGGGACACTCGGCAATTAGGTACAATCTGATATTCAGAGGTTGCATGGGGCTCTTGACATTGTAAATTAAAAATATTCTCACGAAGAAATATCCGCAGTCGCTCCCGTCATGTTTGGGCTACCAGCAAAGACATAGTTCAAATAGAACAGCTGCAATAAACATTGTACTTGTTGCCAGAGGACCTACTCTTGCCGTAAGGGATATAGTGAATCCACTTTTATTTCATGACTGATCAGATATTTGAAGGGATTTTGAAGTGGACAAATTGTGAGCAAATTACATTTACGCAGAATGACACAAGCAAAGAACGATGAAGGTCAAGGTCAAGGTCAAAGTCAGTCATCATCTAGCAATAACCTTCCACTAGTAGAGGCACCAAATATGAGAAAAAAAAGTTTGTGGTCTCTGCTCTTATAAAAAAGGCGCATGACAAAGTTCTTATGCTCAAAATGCAACACTGCAATTTGTGGTGAACATAAAGTTGATTTGTGCGAACAATGTGTTTCAAAAAACTAGTTTTGTTTTTATTTCCTAAATAATAAGAGTGTTATAGTTAAATTTTTCTAAAGAGAAAAAGGCTATTTTTACTTTTTATTTTTATATAAATTTTTATAACTATGTAGTCTCATTATGATCTCAAATAAGTAGTTCTCTATTAAAATAGCTTATAAGAAATATATTGGTAACAAAATAGAAAATAATTGTTTTATTTACTAAAATAATAGGTAGTTGTATAACGTATGTGTGTATTAAATGTAACGAAATCATATAATAATAGATTATGCACACCAAAAAGTGCTCGTCGAAACGACGTATGGTTAGGTTTAAAAGGGTACGTACGAACGTTAGGTGTCTAGGGTTAAAAAGAATGGCAATATTTATCAAAAAAAAAGTCGAAGTCTATTTCGATTACCGCTGAGAATAGGAGATTCGTGAACAAAATGTCGATTATCGAGATAGAGATCGAAATCAAAACTCGATTCGAGACTACATCTCGAAAAATAAGAATTAGGGCCCTGTAACAAAAATACTTCATCTTAACTTTGCGGAATACCGAAAATTCATAATAAAATAAAGGAGAATTTTGCGAAATCGCGGTCACTGATAAAACCAATAGAGAAGTTAAAAACAAATAAAAATTTTGATTTTAAGGGAAAAATATCATCATCAGCCTATAAACGTCCCACTGCTGGGCACAGGCCTCCCACGTGAACAATAGCACGTGGGGATATTGGGTCATAACCCACCACGCTGGCCCAATACGGGTTGGTGGGTTTTTAACGACTGCCATCTTTACGACAACAACATTATGATTTGTGATACTTACTTCTTGATTATTTTTTTGTCAGTATTCAAGTCCTCAATAGTGTTCGTGTTATCAAGTTTTGATAAGTGGCCGCGATTTCGCTAAGATTTCATTTTTCTTTATTTTTATGTCTCCATCATCATTTTTTGAGTGTTTCATCCTTTCGAAATAATAAAAAAAAAATAATAAACTTTCTGACACTCACACCAATTATCTAGCCCAAGAGAAGCTTCAAAGAAACTCGTTAAATGGTTACTAGACAACGGATAAACATACTTAAAATACTTAAATACATACTTATTATACATAGAAAACACCCAGACACGAAACAATTTAGAAAAACAATAATTTCTAAATTGACCCGACCGGGGATCGAACCCGGGACCTCAGAGATGGCGACACCATGAAAACCGGTGTACAAACCACTCGACCAAGGAGGCCGTCAAATCTAAAATAAATAGAAAATAAACGTTAATTTTCACTAGGCTGGCTTGATTCTCGTGAGGCCCCTAAAACCTTAAAACTAAATTCAGTATTTTCTACCACGCTCAGTCTAACGCTCGAATAGATAGGAAAGGTAAATAGTACAGGTGGATATAATTCAATTAGATGATTTAATTTATGCTATTCGTTCCTTAGTATACCTAAGTATTTTTGGGGTAAACTTTGCGAAGTACCTGACAATACTAATTACGGGTTACGTTGAAATATTTTTATGAAATTTCCGTATTAAACCTAAAGCACACATATTTAAGACTAGAATTAGAGATTTGCAAACATTTATTAGCATTTTGAATAGAAACAAATCAAATATTGCATGGTAAATTGCTAATAATCATCATGAAGCCAGAATAACAAAACTTACGTAAGATACGATATTCCAGGCACTTGCCACTCACTTCTATTGCTGCAATGTTTGACTGAACAACTCATTGTTCAATTAAGCCCACCGGAATAATATGTACATGTAAAATATACACATAATCAACTAAAAAAACAAATAATTATTTGGTAGGTAAAATAATGACAGCGATTTGTTTGGGGCCAAGTGTCGCTGGATCCATGTGAAACGTTGCACAGTTTCACCGACACGGTCCTTTCATCCTATGTTTTGTCTTTGTTTTACTTAGGGTAAACATAATGTGCCGAAACGGAACAAAAATAGTAATGGATTAAGGCAGAAAGAGATAACATACTTATGCTCACTCTATAGTTATAGATCTCAATGGTAACGAACGTCAGGGACTTCTTGGTGGGAAAGTGAAGCGTGATGTCTGCAGTTTTGTTTTATTTTCTAAAATTTGTGTTTTTTCAAACATAATGTGAAATAACAGTGGATTAATAACCGTTAAGTGTTTGTGAACGTGCATGAGTGTTGGTAAATTGAAACAAAACAGTGCAACATCACTTTTCAAATTCTCTAAAGAAGTCCGCGTGAGGCCTCAGTAAAGTCCCACATCTTTACGGAGAACTCAAGGGGGTTAGGGGAACATCATTTATCATTCATCATCTTAATCGCCACTCATTATCATCAAGGGAAAAAAAAGAAATAAAGAAACTAATGACTAGGCAGTATGGTCTCAGACCTTAGCCTGTTCCTTCACGGAACAAATATAAAAAAAAACATGAAAGAATTAAATATTTAACTCAATGATTAGCACAGAACATTGTTCTGTGCTAATCATAGCGATGCGCAGAATAACTCACTGTTAAGAAAAGAGTGATTACATCTTTTATATCCAAAGATTTATTTCACTCTTTTATATCTTTAACTCTTTAACTCCCTGGCTCAGATATGAACGAAATGAGCTAGGGAGTTAAAGATTAACTTAGTTGAATATGCGTACGACTAGAAAGGGAATTAGAACAACCATAGATATTTCCCACACCTCTGCTTCTCAATCTATGTGAGTTAATTAATTTTATTTGTAATTGTTTAATTCTTTTTTTTTTGTTCATGCTAGTTGTTACGTCTGTACTTACTCTCTTTGTTCGAGAATTTATTTAGCTGGTAATTAATTATTACTTACTATTGGTGGAAAGTTAACTGATGTATGTGTAAAATGTATTTTTGGTATTCTTTAAACACACCGAATTTACAAATTCCCTACCAGCGAAATTGTGCCTTATTGCGTGAAAGATTTATTTACCTTAACAAAACTACCGTATAATATAATTATATATCCCGCACACTACGCAGAAATATTCTATCTCTTTTTTACTTACAACCTAGACACATCTCTGTATCTTTCTATTCTTCGCAATGAGTTTTGACCACAATACATCTTAGATACATGGATATAAAGATATAATTGGAGTTAAAGGGATATACGGAGTTAATCACTCCTTGCCTGGGATACTATATCTTTTGCGTTTGTCACTCCTGAGTTACACATCGCTACAGAACAATGATTAGGTACTATTGTAAATAAAAAGCATCTGTAATGTAAATATTAAGATTCTATGATCACTAATTAATAACAATGTCTTGTGAAGGATACGAGGAAACAGAGTTTCAGAAATATGCCAATGAATACAAGCCAATCCGGATAGGTTCGATAGACGGTTAGCACTAAAATGTTACCTACTACCACGGACTTCCTTTTTCTGAGCCACGGACGAGTAAAAAAGGACTCCACGCCGCGACACTAACAAGTGAAGGCCTAAAGTAAGCTAGTAGGTAAAGGACGGTATGGCATTAATACATGCCATACAGTCATACAAATAAATACCTACCCGTCCCTCGGAGGTGTTATGAAATATAAGGCACACCCTTACACAAAGGTAAGCCGATCAGTTGTCATCATTGTGAATATTGTGACGTGATGTCAATCAACCGTCCCCGTGATAGCCAGCACACACCCACCAGCACGAAGGTTGCTTCACTTGTTTGTTATTTTTTTTTTATAGTAACGCGCTTCGGAGTCCTTTTTATTATTTATTTATTACGTACATATTATAATAAGTAAAATATAAAATATGTCCCGCAAAACTGCCTAGGCGGTTTGACTGCCGGATCAAGTTTAAGTAAAACAATTTAAAATACATTATATCTATAAGAAGAAAAACTAATCTAAGATAAGATAAGGCAAGAAAACTTTAAACTTCTTTTTTACTCATCCGTAGCTACAACATATTATTTAACTTTCATTTAATTTTAACAACCCAAGTAAATAGGAGAATTATTATACTGTATTAATGATAATTTTGTGTGGTCTAATGTAGATATTTTGTAGGAACTGATGAGGAGCCGCATGACAGAGCCATTCTTCGAGCCTTGTACTCCGAGTACTCACCCAATAAATTAGTGAAAGGGAATCCTTATTTAACAGTATTTATTGGCAGACTCAATCCAAGAACTACACAGGTATGCATCAGTACTATAATTACTGTATTTTATGTGTTAGATATTTTAAGTATAAAATAATAATAACAAAACATTATTTTTTAAAGGATACAATATATACAGAGTTTTCCAAAGTAGGAAAAGTAACACATTGTCGACTTGTGAAAGATATTGTGACAGGAAAATCGAAGCAGTATGCATTTGTTGAATATGAGTCACATATTGCTGTAGAAAAGGCGCTTTGTGATTTACATAAGGAGTACATCGATGGCACCGAAGTGATAGTGGAACGCGAGGCAGAGAGGAGGCTCTACGGCTGGCGGCCGCGGCGGCTCGGCGGCGGCTTCGGTGGCCGCAAGGAGGCGGGCCAGCTGCGCTTCGGCTGCAGAGATAGACCATTCAAAAGACCCTTCTTAATTGTATAATAAAAAAAATCATTTATTTCATTATACATACAGTGGTTTTATTACTTTAATATCTAACCTGTGTAAAAGCCATGTGTAAAATGAGCTAATTAACCTTTTGAGCGCCAAAGTCGTCTATATATGACCAGCACTTGCGGGCCCTGTGCGCCAACGACATCTATAGTTGACAAAAAACCCGGCTTACAAAAATATTAAATAAATGTGTTGATAAACTATTACTGGTATTTCTTTTTCTACATTCGGCAATAAAGAATATCCCTGCAACATATGAGTATAAAAACAAATCTCTTAGAGCCATAAGAACTGAGAAATATTGAACTATAAAACATGGATTTTTATCTAAGCAAATACTATGTCCAACACGCCAAAGTCGTCTACTCTTGACCGCTAGTGCTGTACTGCGGAAGGTAGTTTTATCGTAAATTACCTATTCAAAATTCAACTAAAACGTGTTATTTTATTTTATTATTATTGCTATTTAAAAAAAAATGAAATGTAAGAAAACTAACACTACCATAGCGTACCGTAGCTCAGCTACATGAATAAAGAATCGTCAAATCAACTTCACCTAATAAATCCAATATGGCAACTCTGGCGCATCCCTAGCGCGTCATCAATAATCAGGGGCCCAAGTCTGCTAATTTACGAATGGCATAATTGAATCGCAATTGCATCGCAGTTGTATCGCATTGTAATTGTTTGACACATTTGGTATTCATAAATGAGTAAGAGAATACCAAATGTGTCAAACAATTACAATGCGATACAATTACGATTCAATTATGCCATTCGTAAATTAGCAGACTTGGGCCCCAGTTCTCTGGGCGCCGTGGTCACGGATAGACGATAGCCTGATGACGTCATAAGCGCATAGTAAGGAAAGTAGTGCAGTGCAACATGAGCGATTCAATTGAACTTCTTCGCATTTTGGAAGGCGTCGATAATGACGACGAATTTTCGGAATCTAATTCAATTATTGAGATTTAGAGGTAAGTAAGTGTATGCAAATTCTTAATAAATTAAACTTTATTTCTGTTATTATACTTATTATATACTAGACTTTAGATATATTATTATTTATGTTAACAATTGTTTTATTAGATTTTGTTTAATTGTATGTAATATAAGTAATTATAATTAATATTCGAAACAAAATAACTCCTTGCAACTCTTGTAAGCCTAGGTTATTTCGCTAATTAGAGTGTAATACGTAATATCGACGCACGAAATCGCGACACAACATAGGAATTTTGTTTGTAATCGTTTTATGCGAATAAATGGAAGATGCTTATACAATTTTTATCTATTATGATACTTGACCTATTACAATTGGCTCATTGGTTTGTAAAACTTTGAACTAGGTTTATATGAGAAACCGAAATGCGTAAACCCATAATTGTTCTATAAATTGTCGACTTTAGGAGCTGGGTGTGTGGCTGTTAAGTACAAAATACTTTGCACAATTGTTACGTTTTTTTGTCCACGTGGTCAATTTCAATTTAAAAAAAACAGTCTTTTGTCATGCAATATTATATTGCCCAGTCTCCTCTGTTCGTAACGCAACTAACGCATAACATTTATATTATTCTAACAGTACAAAAAAAGCTGTCAGCCGTCTTTCAAGGCATAAGGTTAGCTTATCCCTAGTAGTGAACTCTACCAGCCAACTCTAATAGTTCTGTAGAAGAATAAGTATCTAAATCTTCCTACTATACTGCGTCTTGATATATTAAAATATGTACTTAACTACCTGAACTTTACAAGTGCAGTAGCAATAAACACCAACCCCAACAAACAAGCTTGCAGTAGGTCCGTAAAAGAGTGTAACCCTTGGGCTGCCTTCTGCTCACTTTACGTTACTTTTGCTCACTGCACTGCAACCAGAAGTAACTAACCACTTTAGTTAGTTAGTACCATACTTCTATCGTGAAAGTTAAGTAATGTTCGCCGAGGTTGCCAAGAGGATGGGTGACCGTAGGTTCATAAAATCACGAGGTTTTCGATCGCGAAAGTTAAGCAATGTTCGCCGAGGTCTTCAAGGGGATGGGTGACCGTAAGTTCATAAAATCTCGAGGTTTTCGATCGCGAAAGTTAAGTAATGTTCGCCGAGGTCGCCAAAGGGATGGGTGATCGTAGGTTCATAAAATCTCGAGGTTTTCGATCACGAAAGTTAAGCAATATTCGCCGAGGTCGCTGACTGGTCACCCATCAGTTACTCGACCTGCGCAAAGCTTAACTTTTGTGACTGTAAACAGAACGTCATCCACTGCGTCATCGAGTCTCTTTATGGCATTAGCTATTTTGCGGCAACATTACTATTGCGGGTAGATTATTTTATTTTTACTTAGGGTAGCGGTAGGTACCGTCATCTACTATGGATCATATGCATACAACACGTGTGCACGGTGTTATAATTTAATTGTAGTTTATTTAATAGTAACTTTCTAGTTAGCTTTGTAATTTAATAATAAATAAAAAATGAATCACAATAATATTATATTAATACATTACTTATATTATATTGTTTACTAAATATGTTTGTTTTTATTTATAAAAATATTCTTGTACTGTTTTGCACCGGTTAACATTGACACTTTCTATGTATGTTTTTTTATATACCATGGTTAATAAAAAGTAGGTAAGTACCTTCTCAGTTTTGTTTATATGATATCATCATGTTTAGATAGATGGCATCGAAATTTGGTTTGTCGTGATTTCGTGCATCGAGATTTGGTTTGTCGCACTTTGTCGCGCTAATGTGCATCGAGATAGTGTGTTTCTAAATTACGTATTACACTCCGCTAATTACCTACATTTTTTAATTTTTTGTTTTTGAGTTTAAAATAACCAGTATCAACTTAAAAATCATAACAAAGGTTTTTCTAAGGCTAGCCGCAATTTGAGTTCGTAACGGTTGCGTAAAAAAAGACGAAATCACTATAAAGATGTTTAGGTATCATCTCGAGATCACGCAAGCGGATAATTCTCAATGTGTTTGGTATATTTTTATAATTCAACGATAGTTAAAGTACATAATAATATAGCTTATAATATAATAGCGTAATATTCTTTACAGAAATAAATATCTAAAACCATAGTTCAACATAATCAATCCTTCAAAAAAATAGGTAAGTAACCGTGAGTAAACATTGTTGGCGCTTAAGGCACCAACATGGAAATAATAATAATAATAACTCTTTATTTTCAGACATACATCCATAGTGTGTTAGTAATACAAAATACAATAAAAACTTATATGCTAATGTTAGTGTAATTTAATATAGTAACTCACTCTAGTTGGCAGCCCAAACTCCTGGCATCACGTGCAACGTGACCCAGTGTCTCAGAAGTGGGCTGTCCACCCTCTCTGCTACAGTATTCAGGAGGCTGTTGGCACCGCCGCGCACCCGCCTCATCAGAGATGTAACTCGCTTGCGCATGATGGCATGGAACCCGTCTGTACGCGCCTCAGCAAACATCCCCGATGCGCTGCAGTATCGCGGCAGCCCCAACAGCGCCCTGAATGCATTATTATATTGGACGCGTAGGGCGCTGTAAGCTTTTTGAGTATAGTTGATCCATAGGCTGCAAGTGTAAAATGATTGGCAATATGCCTTAAACAACGTAATCTTAACATTTTTAGTACACTTAGCAAACCTACGAATCAACATATTACTCCTCACTGCCAGCGCCCTACGTTCCCTCTCTATATCTAAGTCATCGCTCTGCGATGATGTGACCCAGTGCCCCAGATATTTAAACTCAGACACAATTTTAAGAGGAGTGCCATCCAGTGTGATCGGCGGTACAGAAGGATAATGTTTTGTACCAGCCCTGAAGTGGAAAAATAGGATAGCTGGGCTTACTTGGTTCCGGGCTGTAGGCACTGGATCTGGGTGGAGCTGAAGGTGGCTGGCGCTCTAGGCGCGGGGGCGCAGGCTTGAGGGCGGCAACACACAACACAGTTCACTCAAGGCACTGGTCGGTGGCGTTTTAGGGGTAGTTGAGCTGGTAAACGGAGCGCTCTCACTGAACACACACTGATCACATATCTGACGTGGTGACGGGCTGAGTTATTGCGCGTGCGTCGCGTGGGTTCTCCTTGAACGCTCGGAGCACACTCCGTGGGCGACCGCGTGATCCCGCGGTCTAGGAGGTTCGTCTGGTATACTTGTCACTTCCCTCTGATTGGCCGATTATTCGTTGCGCTGTGGCGCAAACATCTTCCCGGGGCCCAGGGTGGGCTCATCCAGAGGGAGCCTGGCAATCTTGAACACAGGCCTCCGGAGGTGTCCATTGGCGGTGTCCAGGTCCACCACCCGCACGACGCCATCCTTCCCAGGCAGGGTGCGAGTAATGCGCCCCAGTCTCCATTGAAGGGCAGGCAGGTTGTCCTCCTTGATGAGGACGAGCTCGCCAACTCGGGGAGGGGAGGATGGGGACAACCATTTGGAGCGGGTTTGAAGGGTATGCAGGTAGGACTGGGTCCACAGCGTCCAGAAGCGCTGGGAAAGGGCCTGTACCATCTGGAATCGCCTACGTGTGGAGATCGGCCTATCTTCCACGGATAGTTCGGGAAGGGCCGTTAGTGGGCGGCCTATAAGGAAATGTCCGGCTGTAAGCGGCTCAAAGTCTGAAGGATCAGACGAAAGTGGGCAGAGAGGTCTTGAGTTGAGGACCGCTTCAATTCGAGCTAAAAGTGTGGAGAATTCCTCGAATGTAAGGTGTTGTTCGCCAATTACGCGATATAAAAGTTGCTTTGTTGATTTTACGTTGATCTCATGTAACGCACCGAACCATGGTCCCTTAGGGACGTTCAACAACCAAGTAATGTGCTGACCAGCGAGCTTGTGCGCAATCGTGTCATTGTTTAAGGCAAGAAAGTTTGTACTTCGATGAGCTGATTTTTAGCGCCTACATAATTTGTACCGCAGTCCGAGCGGATGAGAACCGGGGCACCGCGGCGTGCTATAAAACGCTGTAATGCCGCGAGAAACGCTTCCGTGCTGAGGTCCGAGACCGGTTCCAAATGAACCGCCTTAGTTGAGAGGCACACGAATATACAAAAGTACGCTTTTAAGAGTTTAACATTACGTAGGGTACTAGATTTAACGAGGAATGGTCCGGCAAAATCGGTCGTGACTTGACTAAATACTGGCTGAGGCGTAACTCTATCGGCTGGCAGGTCGGCCATGAAGGGCGCTTGCGGCTGGGCCCGGCATCGAAAGCATCTAATGCATTTAAAAACTCGGTGTCTAATAATGCGGCGCGCGGACAATATCCAAAATTGTTGGCGTAGGATAGCGTGTAAAGTGTCAGCGCCAGGATGGCAGTGTACTTTGTGGTAGTGGTCAATGATAAGGTCTACAAGTGGGCTAGAGCGGGGAAGTATGAGCGGGTGCTGCGCGTCATATCGGATAGACGCATGGGACAGTCGTCCACCAACTCTAAGGAGCTCATCTTTAATGAGAGGTGACAGCCGCTGGAGTCTGACGGAGCAGATTTTGCCAGTTTGAAGGCGGTGGATGTCCTCCGCAAACTCATTGTGCTGGACACTGCGCACTCAGTAAAGTAGGGCCTCTCTTCGTTCACTGACGTACAAGGGGCCTGAGCGTCGCGAATCTGGGTGGTGTCTGCAGTTGTGCAGAAAGCGTTTTAGGCAAGCTGTCACTCCGACGAGCTTGTCTAGTGAACTGAACCGAGTGAGCAGGTCAAAGTCAAGACCGGGCACTGTGACCAGTGACGGGACGTGTTTGGGCTTAAGACCGGGCAGGGCGTGATGGCCCAGAGCTAAGGGCATCGCAGGCCAAGACTCAGAAGGCTGTCCAAGCCACGTGGGAGACCACCATAGGTCGTGGGCTGACAGGGATTGCGCAGACATCCCTCTGCTTGCGCAATCTGCCGGGTTGAGCTCGGAAGGTACGTGTCGCCAGGTACATTCTGGTGAGCCTGAGCTGATTTTGACTACCCTGTTGGCTTCAAAGGGTTGAAGACGGTGAGGCGGTGTATTGAGCCAGGCCAGGACTATCGTACTGTCTGACCAACATATGTGTTGTTGTATACTGATATGGGCCGATAACTGAATTGACACACGGATCATGAGCTGGGAGAGTAGGGTGGCGGCCGACAACTCTAACTTGGGGGTTGTGAGGCGATTCTTGATTGGTGCGACTCGCGACTTGGCGACAATCTAGTGTACCAAAGTATCTCCGGAGGCATTGAGCTCATGGAGATAAACAACGGCGGCAAACCCGGCCTCAGAGGCATCTGCAAACCCGTGAAGCGAGTATGCAGCTGAGCCTTTGTTTGCACAAACGTGCCGAGGGAAGCGAATGCTAGACAACAGCGGCAGATCCTCTGAGATGTGGTGCCACTCCGTTTGCACTTCAGAGGGAGTGGGCTCATCCCATTCCAGCTTCAGTAGCCACAATTGCTGAAGCAGCAGCTTTGCGCGGAAAATAACGGGAGAAACCCAGCCGTTTGGGTCATAAAGTGAGGCTACGGTACTTAAAATAGACCGCTTTGTGACATGTGTGATGGGAGGCAGAGAGATGCGGTAGGTGAACTCGTCTGACTGAGTGCTCCACTGTATACCCAAGACCTTAATGGACGTGGACTCTGGGTTCATGTCGAAGTCCTTGGGCATGTCGCATTGGTTGTCGGGAAATCTCTCGAGCAGCTTAGGCGAGTTAGATGTCCACTTACTGAGCTGAAAGCCGCCTAGATCTAGCAGACTTATCAACTCGTCCTGAAGTGCTTGGGCGGATTCAACTGTGTCATGACCACACAAGATGTCATCAACGAAGATAGACTTGCGAAGAACCTGAGCGGCTCCAGGGTAGCGATGGCCTTCATCATCAGCCAGCTGAAGCAGAGTGCGGATTGCATGGTATGGGCTTGATCTTAAGCCGTAGGTGACTGTATTGAGGGCGTAGGTGAGCAGAGGGTGATCTGGTGAGGACCGCCATAGTATCAGCTGATACCGTCTCTGGTCTGGGGCAACCAGCACATTTCTGAACATCCTCTGGATGTCAGTGCTGAAAACGACTGGATGCGTTCTGAAGGACATGATGATTTCCACAATGTCCTGTTGAAGAGCGGGGCCTGTGTGTAGGCATTCATTTATGCTGACACCATTGGAGCTTTTGCAGCTACCATCAAAAACAATGCGCAGCTTGTCCGACCCTGACTTAAATACGCCATGGTGAGGGATGTAGAAGTGAGGTTTATGGGCGAATATATTTGGGTGACAGGGAGCCATGTGCCCCAAGTCGATGTATTCGGCCATAAAGTCGACGTATTTAGAACGCAGAGACGGGTTCGCCATTAGCTTCTTCTCAATATTGAGGAATCTGCGCAATGCGATAGGGTGAGTTTTACCTAGTTGAGGGGCGTCCTTTAGAAAGGGCAGAGCGACCGTATATCTGCCTGAGGGATCGCGTGTAGTGGTAGAGCGGAAGATTTCCTCGCATTGTTCCTCCAGGGGATCATTATGAGTGTGAGATTGAGGGAGGGGCTCCTCAGACTCCCAGAACCTTTCCAGACTCTGACGTATGTCCTGGGCTGATTCAGCTGAGTCTGGTTGTGAGCTGACGACGTGAGCTGAGTTAACCTGCTGCGCCGGCTGCGCATACAAGTCCTCAATGGGTCCTATCAACGCGAAGTCGAAAATCGTGCCGAAGGCTATGGGCTTGCCCGGGCCCAACGAGACCTTAGTCCCGTCCAACACCTGGCCAAGAACGTCCGACCCCAATAAGAGGTCGATCGGGGCTGGTGTGTGGTAAAGCTGGTCAGCCAATGGCACGGGTGGCTGGCCTAGTACGTGGGAAATGTTTGGTACCTTCTCTAAGGGAAGGTAGCCAGTGACGTTTTTTAAAATGTGAGCTGTGGCAGTGATTGTAGGAGTATCATTGTGAGTGGGTCGGCATACTATTATTATTGCCGCCTTTGACTCATGTTTGTGCTGATTCCCAACTCCTGTAATTTTTAAAGAAGTGGGTTTTGATGGCAGGTTCAAAAGTCGTGCCATGCGTGACGTTATTAACGTCAGCATACTGCCACAGTCCAATAAAGCCCTGGCTGTGTGAAGATGGCCATGTACGTCCGCGACTCTTAGTGAGACGGTTGGCAACCAAATGGGTGTGCCAGTGGGCACAGAAGGTGAGTGAGCTGATTGAGTATCAGCTGAAATTGTATGAGCTGAGTATGTATAAGCTGTGTGGGCATGGGTTGACTGGGCATGGGCTAAATCTACCTCTTCGCTAGGGTGCTCTGTGATAGTTGGGAGTCATAATTGCTGGCGGCGTTCGCGGGGCCTACCTGGCGAACCGGACCTGGGCGGGCTGGCTCTGTGAGCAGAGCTGGGTTGCGCCTGTTTGGCATGTGCGGGTTCGTGCCGCCTGCTGTTTCTGGGACGCTCCCTCGAGTGCTCTGTCAGCTGTGGTGGGGGCACATGTACAGACGACGAATGAGCTGAGTGCGTTGGGCCGTCTGGTCGATGGAGGGACGTGTGGTGATTCGTACTCCCACAGTTCTTGCATGCCCCCCTTGACCTGCACTCGCTCTCGTAGTGACGGCCGAGACAACGCTGGCAGCGCTCGCGTGCCTGTACAAAGTCCCAACGGCCCTGTGTTGGCTGGGCATTGTACCATCTGCACGTCATGAGCGTATGTCCCCTAGTGGCACAATAGGGACAGTAGGGCGTCGAGCGTGAGGAAGAGGACGAGGACGATGATGAGGAGCAGCTTTGCTGGAAGGCCGAGTAGACGGGGAAGGGCTGACTGCGAGCCGGGGAGGTGGATGGGCGGTGACGCATTTGCTGCGCTGGGCGTGACGGTTGGTGAGTAGGCTGATCATAGGCGCGGTGAGGCGACGGAGCTGAGGAACGGCCACGGTAATGGTCGGGTTGTTGCTGAGCCATCTGAGCATAAGTGCGATGGGGCAACTGAGGAGGCGCGCGGCTACGAGAAGGGCCGGGCTGGGGCTGAATGGGTTGAGCCATGGCTATGTTGGAGAACTCTGTCTCCACACAGCGCGCGTGCTCCTCGAGGTAGGAGATAAGGTCCCGTAACGTGGGCAGGGTGTTATTAGACCCGTGCCTGCGTTCAAATAGCGTGCGGAGCTCGCCCTTGAGCTTCCGCACCACTATTGACACAAACACGTAATCGTCTCCTATGGGCAAATCTAAATTGTTGAAGGCACACTGAGCCGATATGAGCGGCGTGAGGAACAGTGTGCGGATGTTCGAGCGCGTATGGATGCTTGGTGTGATATAGTGAATTACACTATCAGCACGTACTCAATAGTACGTGATAATTAAGGTCTTCCTGATTGACAAGGCGTCCTTCCTCTAGTCACGTATAGATGTGATGTTAATTAGTATTTAAGATGATACACTAGAGGATAAAGAGAATTGATTCAACGCAAGACATTGTTTCATTTCGGGTCTCCGTCCCAACGCCATTACATGGCGACCGTGACATGGTGTCACAAGTCCGCGCCGCGAAATCGCTAGTTGAAGTCTACAAAATATCAGGAAAATAGTGCTACACGGGCCTACAAGAAGGACGAAGGAAATAAGAAGAAAAACTGTAAGCCAAAATTGTTTAACTATGGGAAACCCACAATCTAAAGACAATATTATTGTCAGTCAATCACCAACTCAATCGGCGGCAGCATCAACTCCCTTGGCCGTTGGGATGCAACTTTCAGAGATCGTTTTACTGACCATCGTCGTTGTACTAGCGGGCTATATAGTACTTAGGCTGCTACGTTACTTCAACGCACGACTATTAGAAGAGGTAGAACGCAGAGCGGTTCGACGGGCAATTGGACCAGCACAGAACGTGTAAGCCAGCACGAATTAATATAACTATGCTACCAAGAATCTATGTGTGTGTGTGAGTGATTTTTTTTTTCTAAAGTGTGTTCATGGCAAACCTGTCAGAACTCTTGAGTGAGCTTAAGGCTATTAGAGACTCTATTATTAAATTAAGTAAGGACAAACGTTATTCCGCTCAGGGGCAGAATAAGTTTTTAAGAGCAAAGGAAATTAAAAATATTTTTGAACAAATATCTGCAGACTTATGTAAAAAAGGGATAGATGCTGTAGAATTACAAATAACAAAAGCAATATCGTCAAAGTTTTTATGTAATTTTGAGGAAATCGAGTCACTCGTTAACCCGCATCATTCAGAAACGATCACAACCATGGCCACGTTCGATCTAAAAGTCGCGCTCACGCTCCTCCCAGTAGTAGATTGCGACGAAACGCAAATTAACCAACTAATAGACGGAATAGAGTATTATAGTAGTAGCCTTAGAAACGAGGACTAGCCTCTGTTAATCAATTTTGTTTTAAAAACTCGTCTTTCTAGCAGTGCTAAAACAAAAATTAATAAGTCTTATGTGTCTGTGGCAGACCTAATAAAAGATATAAAAAATGTTTTAATTCCTATTAAATCATACACAGCCATTTTAGACCGAATGCTACGATGTAGGCAAGGAAACAAGACCATAGAAGTGTTTGGTAGTGAAATCGAAAAAATGTCCAACGATTTAAGTACAGCACAGGCTAATGGAGACGAGTCGGCATATAATTTATTAAAGCCGATTAATGAAAAAATGGCTATCAAGCGTTTCGCTGACGGCCTAAACAATGCTCGTACAAGCATTATAGTTACGTCTAGGTCCGTAAGCACAGTTAGGCAGGCAATAACTATAGCCTTAGAACAAGAAGACTCGGTAGTGAAACCACCAATAAACAATTATGTTAACTATGTTTCGAACCAGCGATTTGAAAAGATAAATAAAAACTATCATCAACAATATAATAAGTCACGTAACAACAACGCGACGAGTCAGCAAGGTCGGGGTCGTGCCTACTATAACTCGAATAGGTTTCAGGGTCAGCGCAACACCAGGTTTACGTCACCTCATAATAAACGTAGGAATGTACATTTCTTAGTTGACTCAGCAGAACAGTCTAATGACGAGAACGAAAGTGAACGTCAGAGTATACGTCAGAACGAACATCATAGCGATGATTTTTTTCGTTCTGAATAGCGCTGAGGTAGATATTTGTAGTTATGGTAGTGGTAATTACGTTTGTTTTACTTGTAGTCAAACTCAAATTTCTCTATTAGTAGACACAGGAGCAAGCATTTCAATTTTAAAGTTAGATTGGTTAAATAAACTCCGTAGCGTGTCCCGCGACGCAAAGCTAGTAAGGGATGAAATTAAGATTAAAGGAGTATGTGGGGATTTAGTATCAATAGGTTATGTTTATCTAGACTTATGTGTTAACAATTATAATTTTAGGCATAAGTTTTATGTGTTTAGCAACTTCCACTGTAAAAATGATGGAATTTTAGGAGAAGATTTTTTATTAAAATATAGTTGTAAAATTAACTATGAAAATAAGCTGGTTACATTACAGGATAAGATAAGTCTAGAATTAGGCTTAGGTAAAAACATAATAACGACTATTCCAGGGAGATGTGAGGTCGTAAAATATGTTTCGTCAGAGATAAAGGGCGAATGTGTCATTTTAGCGGAGGAAGTTATTGCAGGCGTATTTGTAGCAGGCGCCGTGGTAGTAGGGAAAAAGATTCCGGTGCGATTTTTAAACACACGGGACGAAGATGTAAAATTAAATAACTTTAGCCCGAAAATTAGAAAATACTCGGATTATTTCGTATGCTCTTTTGATACGGAAAACGGAAAATCTGTCGAGAGGGTTAAACAACTATTCGATTTTCTTAAATTAAAAACATATCTTGGTTATGAAGAGAGACGGTCTATTGAGAAAATATGTGCAAAATATGCAGATATCTTTCATATGCCGGGTGATAAGCTATCCGTTACAAACTTATACGAGTACAACATTAAACTGCAAAATGACGCGTCTCCTGTTTATGTCAAACCGTATAGAATACCGCACGCTCAGAAGGCTGAGTTAATAAAACAGGTAGGTAAATTGTTAGAAGAAGATATTATCGAAGAGTGTACCAGCGAATGGTCTTCTCCATTATTATTACTTCCGAAAAAAGCTGACAGTAGCGGTGAAAAAAAGTGGAGAATCGTAATAGATTATAGACTTTTAAATAAAAAAATAGTAGACGAAAAGTTCCCGTTACCAAATATACAAGAAATTATTGACTCACTTTCGGGATGCTTATACATACATTCTCATTTAGACCTCAGTTCTAGTTATTACCAGCTAGGGTTATCACCAGAATGTAGGAAATTCACTTCTTTTACAGCTGATAAGCAATATCAACTGAAAAGATTACCTATGGGTCTCAAAACGAGTCCTAGCGTATTTTCTAAACTTATGTCTATGGCTCTATCGGGTTTAAATCACGAGATATGTTTTCTATATCTCGATGACGTAATAGTTTTCGGGAAAAGCCTATCGCAGCATAATACAAATTTAATGAGTGTATTTGAGAGGTTTAGGTCAGTTAATTTAAAACTAAACCCTTGTAAGTGCGAATTTTTGAGGAAAGAAATTAATTATTTAGGGCATGTTATTACGCCAAACGGGGTGTTGCCAGACAACAGTAAAATCGAGGTCTTGGAAAAGTTCCCAGTACCTAAAAATGTAAATGAGATTCGTCGTTTTGTGGCTTTTGCGAACTTTTATAGAAAATTCATAAAAAACTTTGCCACAATAGTGTACCCACTAAACCGTCTTTGTAAGAAACATGTCGAGTTTCAGTGGACGGAAGAATGTGACGTGGCATTTCAGACCTTAAAAAAGTCACTTAGTTCATTTCCTGTCTTAGATTATCCAGATTTTGGAAAAGATAATGTTTTCCGGTTGCAAACCGATGCGTCAGGGGTAGCCTTGGGGGCTGTATTATCAAATGGAAATAATAAGCCCGTAGCTTATGCAAGCAGACAATTAAACAGTTCAGAAATAAACTACCCAACCATTCATAAAGAGTTATTAGGGGTAGTGTGGGCTATAAAACATTTTCGACCATATTTATACGGACGAAAATTTAAAATATTAACAGATCATAGACCATTGGTTCATTTATTTAGCATAAAAGATCCGAGTAGCCGTTTAACTAAGTTTAGACTTTGTTTAGAAGAATATGATTTCGATATTGAATACATAAAAGGTTCCGAAAATGTAACGGCAGATGCCTTATCGAGAGTCATTATAACATCAGACGAGTTAAAAAATCTAAATTCAAATTTTTTGGGGGCAGTAACCCGTTCAATGAAAAGAACCATGGAGCAAAATAATGAACCCGCTACCTCTGGAAGTAGCAGGGTTGAGCCCCCTGTTGATCATAGGCAACCAAGAGTGGTAGATATTATGCAGAAATCACAAAATGATGTAAGGTTAGATATTTGTTCGTATGAAAACTTCGTGAAGTTGAGGAAAAAGAAAAGATACGTCTCACAGACGGGTGATATGTTATTTAGTGACTCTACTATTTACATAAATCAGGAATCTCTACTAACGGAGGCGCGCCGAGACGCAACGATAGGAGAACTGAGTGCATTATGTAAAAAATATAATATTGTAGAAGTCGTTGTGATTAAAAATGGGTTTAATAAAAAGTTTATTAAAATTTTGACCCAAACTTTCATGAAACATAAAGAATTACCGCGGTTATGTATTATTAATAACCAAGTTGAACATGTTACAAATAAAGACTTGATACGTGTTATACTAAATGATTATCATTTATTGCCGACAAGTGGTCATGTAGGCATAAATAAAATGACTAAGAATATTCGAAAAAAATATTTTTGGAGTAATATGCAAAAAGACATAACTGAATATGTGACTCGCTGTAAAGATTGCCAAAAGCAGAAATTTTGTAATAAAAATAATAAAGAGAAAATGGTAATAACCACTACAGCATCTACTTCTTTTGAAAAATTATATTTAGATATTGTGGGGCCGTTGGAGGTCGATAATTTGGGTAATAAATACATATTAACAATACAATGCGAATTGACAAAGTTTGTAGAAGCTTACCCAATACTTGATAAGTCAGCTGAAACTGTTGCTAGGGTTTTTACTGAAAATTTTATTTTACGATATGGTACTCCCAGGGTTATTGCGACTGACTGTGGAACGGAATTTATTAATTCCACGTTAGAAACAGTATGTAAATTGCTAAATATTGATAAGTTAAATTCAACACCCTATCATCATGAGAGTATAGGTTCGCTAGAAAACTGGCACAAACATCTCGGATGTTACTTGAGAATACAAACACAGAATCAGTCGGCAAATTGGAGTACCTGGATACCATATTGGTGCTTTGCTTATAATAATTCTGTAAATACTAGTACCAAATACTCCCCTTATGAACTAGTTTTTGGGAAAACATGTAACGTACCTAGTAATTTAGTTAGTAAAGTTGATCCCTTATATGTATACGACAATTATCCATCGGAGTTAAAATTTAGATTGCAAAAAGCTCATAATGATGCCAGGAACAACTTATTAATATCAAAACAAAGTAGAAAAACTAATTATGATTTAGATTGTAAGGAAGTACACTACAAAAAAGGTGATCTACTCTTATATAAGAATGAAAATTATAATAAATTGAATGACTTGTATTTAGGTCCATTTGAAGTTTTAGAAGAGCTAGGTACTAATGTAAAAATATTAAAGAATAATAAAGAATATATAGTTCATAAGAATAGGACTAAGATATTTAGAAAATAAGAGTTTACTTTTCAGGGAAGGGATGCCTAGCCTTTTCAGGGGAGGTGTGATATAGTTGCTGAGCCATCTGAGCA
This sequence comes from Scoparia ambigualis, assembly GCA_963921215.1. Classification (NCBI taxonomy): domain Eukaryota; kingdom Metazoa; phylum Arthropoda; class Insecta; order Lepidoptera; family Crambidae; genus Scoparia; species Scoparia ambigualis. The sequence continues at coordinate 44,319,965 of OY992503.1, read as the reverse complement.
TAAGTGCGATGGGGCAACTGAGGAGGCGCGCGGCTACGAGAAGGGCCGGGCTGGGGCTGAATGGGTTGAGCCATGGCTATGTTGGAGAACTCTGTCTCCACACAGCGCGCGTGCTCCTCGAGGTAGGAGATAAGGTCCCGTAACGTGGGCAGGGTGTTACTAGACCCGTGCCTGCGTTCAAATAGCGTGCGGAGCTCGCCCTTGAGCTTCCGCACCACTATTGACACAAACACGTAATCGTCTCCTATGGGCAAATCTAAATTGTTGAAGGCACACTGAGCCGATATGAGCGGCGTGAGGAACAGTGTGCGGATGTTCGAGCGCGTATGGATGCTTGGTGTGATATAGTGAATTACACTATCAGCACGTACTCAATAGTACGTGATAATTAAGGTCTTCCTGATTGACAAGGCGTCCTTCCTCTAGTCACGTATAGATGTGATGTTAATTAGTATTTAAGATGATACACTAGAGGATAAAGAGAATTGATTCAACGCAAGACATTGTTTCATTTCGGGTCTCCGTCCCAACGCCATTACATTGGCAACCCCAGGATGATGTCCACAAAACTATCAATGAGAACCCGGCGGTTCTCGTACCGCTTGGTGAGGATGTCCATGGCCACGGCAAAATTTTCATTGGTGACCTTTAAGTGGGACACCATACTTAATGCCTCACCGCTGAGACTTGAGAATAGGTAGTGGAGCTTGACTGCGTCCGACAGGGTCGCCATGTCGTCAGTCAAACTCCTAAACAGCGCAATGAAGGAAGGCCAGTCCTCCACTTTTGAGCTGAACCTGGGCAGCGCTATCTTGGGGAGGACGGCTGTGGGCGTATTGACGCCGAAACTGGGCTGAGCGCTATGGGTTGGGGACGACGTGGAAGAGGGTGAGATTTCCTCCCTCGCCACAAGTATCCCCAGGTATGCCCCGGAGGCTTTTGTGTGGTTCTCAGTGTATGTCCTCTCAACCCCCTCGTCTAAGTTCTCTTCGTCGAGAATGTTGTAGTACACTGAGTCCAGCTTCTCCTTTATGCCCTGTATCTGTGCAAAACGCACGTTAAATTCCGTTATGGAATGTTTGGTGTCGCCAGCAATGATCAGTGATCCCACCTCTAGGAGCTGGTGTAAAGCTTTGGCGGCCTCCCTAAATATCGCGGCTTGTGACTTGGTCGGCATCGCGATGAATAAAAGGAGACAAAAAAAATAATAAAAAATAAAAAAATTAAACAAATTTAAAGGCAGTAAAAAGAACAACACCCTGTATATATTCTATAGTTGGGCTGGAGGTATTTGTTTACTAAGGTTAGGGCAAATGGGCTAAAATTAACGCAACAATAAAGAAAGCAAAACTAAGTTGGGACGCCTTGTATATGGCCCACGGGTGGGCAACGCACGTGTACGTGTATGCCTGTGTCTATTGAACGCGCGTACGCAATATTAGCCGACCGCAAAACAAACAACAAAGGAAATCACGTCATCCGTAGCCCACTATTGGGCAAGGCGCTCACAGTAGGGCAGACCTGCAGCGGAACCTAGCGCGAAGAATGAGTCGGTCGCAGAAAAAATAAGTAAACAAAATAAACAAATAAACAAATTATAAAAACTTAATTAAAAAAAATTGGGACAATTGTGTCCCACAAGTGGGCAAACGTGTGTAGAAGCGAAGGCGACGCACGCAAATAGCCGTAAGCGATTTAAAAAAAAACTGATGAAGCTAAATGAAACACACTAAGCTCATGTGGTGAGCATGCACGAGATTTGAGCCGATTTAACACGACAAGAACATAAAAAATTCATTAAAAAATAAAACGGGAAAAACAACAATATCGTCTTTCGTCATAATACCATACAATTATCTAGACTACTAATTACACTACTAATTAAACTTAATGTATCATTAAACAACGATCGTATAGGTAGGTACACGAGTATTACACAAGTAGTACACTAGTTCGCTCAAATCACAAAAACATTGTATGACACCATAGATCTGTGATCCTGGATCAGACAACAATCGGATGCATACACGAAATCAACATCAAAACAACATGCAGAAATAATTGCGTTAAGATAATTCGGATGTTGTGTGGTCGCAATCCTAATCCTAAACAAACAAATTATAACTACCTAACCAAATTTTTATTGGGGCAGGGTAAAGTTATGTGAACAAATGAATTTCGAAATGATGGCACAAATTAGATTATGGGCGGGAACAATTATTTTTTAGTGGACTGTAATTAAATGAGCTGATGGAACGTGAGACCAAGTTATGGTGAAATGGTAAAAGAATACTGGTTACGGGAAGGTCGCCGGCATTAATATTACCGGTTCGAAGATGACCAAAAATGTTGGCGCTTAAGGCACCAACATGCGGCGCAGGGAAATGGAAAAATAGGATAGCTGGGCTTACTTGGTTCCGGGCTGTAGGCACTGGATCTGGGTGGAGCTGAAGGCGGCTGGCGCTCTAGGCGCGGGGGCGCAGGCTTGAGGGCGGCAACACACAACACAGTTCACTCAAGGCACTGGTCGGTGGCGTTTTAGGGGTAGTTGAGCTGGTAAACGGAGCGCTCTCACTGAACACACACTGATCACATATCTGACGTGGTGACGGGCTGAGTTATTGCGCGCGCGTCGCGTGGGTTCTCCTTGAACGCTCGGAGCACACTCCGTGGGCGACCGCGTGATCCCGCGGTCTAGGAGGTTCGTCTGGTATACTTGTCACTTCCCTCTGATTGGCCGATTATTCGTTGCGCTATGGCGCAAACAAACATTAAGGTCTAAAACAGCGGGTAAGTAGGTATATCGACTTGCTATCTTTAGGCATTACGCTCGTTCCGAAAAGTATTGTGAGTAGACTAAAAACGATATATTGATAAGGATTTAAGATTTAAAATAGCGTATCAGCAGGCCCGTGTCACTACGTAAGTAGTGAGATATTGGGCATTCTGTCCCACCTCCGTTCGTTCGGTCTATCTCCAGCCCCCTGGGCTGTCGATATCCCTTCCACTCACTGCGTTGGACAGAATACCCAATATCTCGCATGTTTTTCGTGTAGGTTCAAAATGTTTAAAGTTTTAAATAATTCCAACATTATTACGACAATCTTGACTGCTCCTCGTCAACCTGATTCGTTCTCAAAATATTTTGCCTACCGCCCATTCAAGACGACTTTTAGCTGTGCAGAAGAACGGGCGCAAGAAACTGCACAGCATTATATGTAGTCATATTACTTCAGTTCGATTTGTGTTTGATGATTAAACATGATCTTAGACTTGTGTTCTGTAACGACTGAGGACCGATTGCCTCGAGGAACTCATGGTGAAGTATCCTCCAAAGCCGAATGACTAAGAGCCGATTGCTTCGGGAAGTACCTAGGTAGGAGTTCTCAATAGCCATATAGTTAGAACCTAACATACATAATTACTTTAGCCGGATTTATGTTTGATTGTTAAACGCAATCTTAAACTTGTGTTCTGAAACGACTAAGGACCGATTGCCTCGAGGAACTCATGGTGAAGTATCCTCCAAAGCCGAATGACTAAGAGCCGATTGCTTCGAGAAGTACCGAGGTAGGAGTTCCCCATAGCCATACAGTTAGAACCTAACATACATAATTACTTCAGCTCGGATTTATGTTTGATTGTTAAACGCGATCTTAAACTTGTGTTCTGTAACGACTAAGGACCGATTGCCTCGAGGAACTCATGGTGAAGTATCCTCCAAAGCCGAATGACTAAGAGCCGATTGCTTCGGGAAGTACCGAGGTAGGAGTTCCCCATAGCCATACAGTTAGAACCTAACATACATAATTACTTTAGCCTGATTTATGTTTGATTGTTAAACGCGATCTTAAACTTGTGTTCTGTAAAGACTAAGGACCGATTGCCTCGATGAACTTATGGTAAAGTATCCTCCAAAGTCAATACTAACTAATCATACCTTTTACCTTTAAAAAAACTTTACCTTACCTTTGATATACCAAATACCAATAAAACCAACCGAAAATATCTCAAGGTAATTTACATGTTACATGAGACCTTGAGATATTTTATAAGCGTATTTGTTTATTTTTTATAAAAGGGACCTATATCTAAATCTTTATTTTACATTTACAATTAAATTTTCATAGCAGCAATGATGAAAACTCCTGAAGGAGCGATTGCCCAACCGACGCGGTGGCCGAACTGCAGCCTGGGAGGCCTTCATAGCTGAAAAACAATAAATAAATGTTATTTTTTTACTATAAGTTATTATAAAAACTATATTATACTCTTTATTGTTACATTTTTTTATTATTCATAAAACCTCAATAAAATATTAATGGTACCTATACCGACAATTAAGTCATAATACTATTTAAGAGCAGTGAGGCTTGAAACAAAACGAGAAAAAATATATAGGTACATACATAGAAAAACATACAACAACAAGACTTTCTGTCTTAAAAAAATAATTACATAGGTACGTACCTTTAAGATTTTCGAAGGTCAGCACTCGTACGAATATGATTTTCGGTACTCCAGCCTTATCCTTTCTTTAGAATCAGCCTGCAAACAAAAAATAAGTTATTATTATTGTTATTACTATTTTGTGTGCTTTAGAAGCTCAAAGGTCAAAAGTGATTTGACTTTAAAATAAATTAAAGGTGAGGTATGATAAAGATCTGACACTCGGGCATTTTTTGTTAATTTTATAAAAGGTTAGACAAGAGGTGTTTATAAAACTTATTTTGAACATTTCTTTTAACCTGCATCGGATAAGAGAAAACTGCGCATGTGTTTGATAGTAATAACCAAAAATCACAACTTGCAGCTACTCCCAGGTGATAAAGCTGATCGTCCTTTAGTCTCATTTTACAACATCAACAGGAAGAAAGGAAGTAGTTAAATTAATTTATTTTGCCTTGACACCGGCTCAGAGTTATTATTTGATATTGTTGTAAAATAGATTAGGGAAGACCAGTAATACACAGTGACATCTGAATATAATAATATAATGTAACGACTTACGTTTTATTTTTGAACTGGTGATGAATGTAATTCTCACACTAACATTTTAAATGATGAAAATATTATCACAATTGGAGCACCACGCCGAACACCGTACAGTAAAATAAATGTGCTCACTGCTGGTTGCTTAGTGATGTCGATAATTAAAATGTTGATTTCAATATTTTAAGACTATCGATATCGATTGAATACTGTTGATGTTGATGATATTGTTTTCTATAGTTTGCGACGTTGAACATGTTTTTGATGATGTTGTCACTGTTCACAATTTAACGAATCTATAATGCAAAGACATAAGAAATTCAATTTTAAGTGAGTATAGCTCGATCTTTAGGATGCTGGTTCGTAGCTACCTTATTCTAAATGATAATAATTTAAATTAATGTAATATTTTTATTACAATACACTCATTTTCTAGTGATTATCTGGCTCTTAAAGAAGAAACTTGCCCACTTAACTTGATGTAATATCTGCAATGGGATAGAAAAAGCTCTTTCGAAGACTTATCTGGAACGTCTTCTTTTACCAAATTTAGATGAGAAGAACTGCACCCGGGAGGTAAGCCAATCATTGCAACCATATTTCTATCGATATCCATCACAATTTAAACGCAACATCACAACACTTGATGAAACCCGCACAGGCATCAAAAATCCGATAACGCAAGGCATGCATTGCAATACCTATAATATTAAAGCAACATGATACATTTGTTTGTTTCATGTCATGTTGCAGGCACTAAAAATATAAAGTTTTATGCAACTTACTGAAGCAGTACGTGTAGAGTAAAATATAGGTACTATAGGTACTAGAAATAATCCAATAGTTATAGTTACCTGTTTATTGGTAAACGCTGTTAGGATTATAATTCAATGTTATTAGCCACAGGGTTTTTTGGAACTATTCTCTGGTTTGGAGGGTCTTCGGAGAGAATTTTCTAAACAATCCGGATGTGGACGTGCATGTGATGTCGTTTAAATCATATAATTATTCTTTTTAATTGTAAAATCTTGTTATATTTTAAACTAATTTATTGCGCTTCATCGAAATTTCATGAATTGACTGCAACATGAAAATGGTATATTCCCATTGCGTCTTGTGATTGGTAGCGCTAAAGGCGGTTGTGAAGAAATAAATATACACATATTTATCGGCCGGGTGGTCGAGTGGTCAGCGACCATGACTACGAAATTCACGGTCCCGGGTTCAAATCCCGGTAGAGGCAAATGTTTGTGTGATGAGCACAAACGTTTGTGACTGAGTTATGGATGTTTATCCGTTATTCAGTCACCATATTTCAGGCTATGCCTTGTTTGAGGTTGCATAATCGGTGTAACAGTTGTGAAATTTATTTATTATTATTATTTAGGTATATATTTGTATATCAGCTGTATTTGATTCTGATAAAGTATTCCAATTTTAACTCAAATCGCTCGTAATTTTTTTCTTGACTGAAATGCATCGGGAGTATCTTAATACAATATATTAAGAGCTTAATATGTATATTAGAGATATCAATTACCTACGTTTGCAGATTATGTTGATTGAAGAAGAACTTGTAAATTATGATTAAAAGAAAGTTGGTGAACAGCCTTTAGGTAGCAGTCCTACTGCTAGACAAAGGTCTCCATAATTGAAGTCATCGCTACAATTGATGGGTTGGTGATCACAAACCCTGGTATGCAACAAAAAACCTAAAACACACTTTGCCCGACCTGGAAATTGAACCCGAGACCTTCGGGTATCGGACCGAGCGCTTTGCCACTCGGCCTCCGAGGCGTTACATTGGATTAATTATAATAATATTCGTGCTAAAAGTCGAAAAAACGGTTGGCTAGCAGGAATAACCTGCTTTGATATTCGCACGTTTTGATATTTGCAATATTTGCAATAAATAAGTAATCGCGATTTGACGAAATTAGTAGCTAATACTTTAAAAAGTCTTAAGTTACGATATAATTAAATACAATATTTATAAAAAATATATAGGCTATAAACCATGAAAGGTATGTTATGCTAAAGCAAATTAAAAGTACTTGTTATCATTGTATACAAAAGTAACTTTTGGTTAAAAACCCTCCGTAAAATCGGCTTTACTTCATTTCGTGATCTACATTCAAGGTGCTCTAGCTGCTAGTAGTGAGTGATACTTCCGTAGTGTAACTTCCTGTTCTTCCTGCTCAAGATCTTCCTCAACAAGAAATGTGAGTAAGTGTTTTATTATGTACACACACACACACACATATTATGTTACCTGCATATCAGTCTGCCGCGAAATGTAAAATTTTCTCAATAAACTTTGAACTTTATGTCAATGGCATGTGGTTGAATATTTATTGAAGAAATTTGTAGTTTTGGATAGTCTCCTGTGCAGGCGGCTGTACTACGATACGTATTTTTTAATAAATTCAGTTAAATTCTCCCTGGGTTGTCTTAATTCACATAAATAATCATTTTCGAATCATTGCAGTCCTCAACGACACATTGATTAAAAGCGCCCGGCCTGCAATTGCTAAGGTTAAGCAACTTTCGCATAGGCTTGCCTCCTGATGGGTGACCAATTTATCATCTCGTGCTCCTACGTGTTTCGAAAGGAGTGTTGATAGCATAAATAACGTTTTATATATGTTATAAATAAACAAGTTATGTGTCAGTGAAACAAATCGTTTTATGGTACTAATAAAATTATTTATCTATTTCAGGTCTGACTCCGAGTTTGAAACAGCATCATCGTACTCTGCGCCGGCGCCGTTGGTTGTCGAGCCTAAGAAAAAAAAAGCGGCAACCAAACGCAAAACTTCCTCAACACCCGAAAGGTATTTGATTGATATAAACACTTTAAATAAACTAAGTATGTCAAACCAGTCTCATTACTACTTTGGGATGTATGCAAAAGATTGCGAGTTCGATTCCCGCACCGCTACAAATGTGTTATTAAAATAGATAAAATTTGTATCGTGTTTTGAATATTTGATTTACTTATGTTGTTGATAATCAAAGTCCTTAATTTTTTTTAGAACAATCTATGTAATATGGATTTTTATTGACTGTTTTATATTTATTTTAAACTAATCTAATCAGGTCAAAGCAGGTTGTTGTGTAAAAATATGTACGTGTGTTAATAATTGTAATGTTTTCTTTCCAGCGCCAAACCTAAACGAGATCTTTTCAAGATCTTACGATTAGAGGAGAAAAAATCAACAACTGGATCGAGCTCGTCCGCCCCAGTAAAACTATTATCATCATTTACAAGCCGCGTGTCGAATGGAACAGCTCGTCGAACTGCAAACCTCAAAGGCCAGTTCTTCATAGACCTGAAGGTCTACCACACGGACGACGCGAGCAGAGCCGATCCTAAGGAGCGGTACAAAGACGCGTTGGCGAGCGTGAAGCTCCAGTGCGACGAACACTCCCCACCCTGGGAGACTCTGCAGGCTTTTTTAACGGAAGCGTATTCTCCGTTTGAGGGCAGCGAGCCTCAATTTTATTCAAATAAGATTAGTTTTAAATAATGTTTATCGTTATATAAATTTTCCATTTTCTATTTTATTTTCATTTTGATTACTTATTTACCTGAACGACATTAGTATTTCAGTTATCGTTATTTGATTGACAAATTAATTACTCAAATTTTTAATTGATATCATTAATACTACTACCGGTGTACCGGTACACCTAGGTATTCCTTTTAAAGTATTTCATATTAAATTCTACAAGTCCAATTTAAGATTTATTGTAATGCCGTTTTGTGTGGTATGCGGTATACTTGTAAAAAACAAGTCCTGGGTAGGTCATTTACGTAGTAATTTACATAAACAAAATAATTGCAGCGGAACAATTAATATTGATGGTGTTCGAGTGTTAGAGTCAGCGTTTCGCAATCGGATCGTTGCCTACAGGATTGACGCAGCAACTGAACCTGCTCGCGCATGTTTGAACTCTTTTTTGCAATCGATTCGTAATAATATACTAAAACTTATAAACGAATCTTTACAAAAACATACCACCATCAAGGTGAACTTCGAACTGTTTTCTAAGTTTTTGATGATCGCAGATAACAGAGAAGTGACAAAATCTTTTGGAACTAAAAATATAATTTTATATCGCAATTATGACTTTGAGAACCTATTCGAGGTGGTCCAAAATACTCTTAAAAATAAAATGGAAGAGTACGAGACTCAAGACAGTGGTTGGAGTTTTTTATGCAATCTATGTCTAGAAATCAATATTAATAAGTATCAACCATTGGGCGGTTCTAGTTACATCGATTTGCCAAAACATATAAAAAATAAAAAAGCTTGTCTAAACATCAAGAACAGAGATCAGTGTTGTTTTTTGTGGGCGGTAACAGCAGCTCTTTATCCAGCATCTCGACACCCCGAGAGAGTGTCATCTTACCCTAATTTTAGTACTGTTTTGAACACGTCAAATTTAACTTACCCTATAACTTTTTCTGATATAAAAATATTTGAAGAGAATAATCCAAGGTTAAAATTCATAATTTTTGGTTTAAATAACAAAAATGTAGTGGGTCCTCTATACAAATCACAAGCCTCCAGCAAAGATAATAAAATTACTATACACATACTTATGATCGAAAGAGGTAGAAAAACACATTATTGTCTGATCAAGGAATTATCTCGTCTTGTAAGAAGTCAAATAACGTCTCATCACAGCAAGCTATATTTTTGCGATACTTGTTTAATTTTTTTTACTACATCTGAACAACTAGATAGACATATTTGTGAAGGGGTCGTAACAGTATTGCCAAACAGAGGATCAGTAATTAAATTTAAAAATTTTGAGCGCAAACAAAGCGTGCCTTTTGTGATATATGCTGATTTTGAGACGCTTTTACAACCAACTGATGATCAACCGGATACAAGCTGCACATCAACTTCACATCGTCATATACCAGCTGCCTTTGCATACCACGTTGTGTGTACGGAGGATTCAAGTTACAACCGATTTGTTTCTTATCGAGGGTCAGACTGCGTTGACATGTTCATCGAATCTATTTATAACGATGTAAATAAGATAAACAAAATAATGCACAAAAATAGAACAATGATTTTTGATGAACATGATGCTAAACAATTTTCAAGTGCTACCCGGTGTCACATTTGCAGTAATCTTTTATTTTCTGACCGGGTTCGCGATCATAATCATTTGACCGGACGATACCGCGGGGCGGCGCATAGTATTTGTAACTTGCAATACAAGCAACCTTCGTTCATACCGATATTTTTTCATAACTTGGCGGGTTACGATTGCCACTTGTTTATCATGAAGTTAGGCGAAGCGCCGGGAGCTATAAAAATAATACCAAAAACAAAAGAAAACTATATTTCTTTTACAAAATTTGTTCCCGTCTCAAACAGTGAATTCGTTCAACTGAGATTTGTAGATTCATTTAAATTTTTGGGAACTAGTTTAGACAAATTGACAAAGACCATGCAAATATCAGATTTTCGGTATTTACATGACTTTTTCCAAAATGAGCACCAATTTTGTCTCCTTACCCGTAAAGGAGTCTATCCTTACGAGTACATGGATAGTTTTGAACGTTACAAGGAGCGATCGCTTCCGTCAAAAGAAATTTTTTACAGCGCGCTTAATAAGGAAATAATTAGTAATGAAGACTATGTTTATGCACAATCCATATGGTCTGAATTTAATATTAAAAACCTAGGTCAATACACAGATCTTTATTTAAAAACGGATGTCATTTTACTTACAGACATTTTCGAAAAATTTAGGAAGACCTGCAAATGTCATTACCAATTAGATCCTGCCTTTTACGTGTCAGCTCCTAGCCTATCGTTCGATGCAATGTTATTGAAAACAGGTGTGGAACTAGAGCTAATCGATGATTTGCCTATTTTGAAAATGATCCAAGACGGTATTCGCGGAGGAGTTTGCATGTGCTCTCAAAGACATTCTCAAGCAAATAATAAATATTTATCTGATTATGATCTTTCAAAACCCGATAAATTTATCGCTTACTTTGATTGTAATAATTTATACGGGTATGCTATGTCTTTATCCTTGCCGTTATCTTGTTTCAGTTTTCTAACACGCTGTGAAATAGATAAATTAAATGTTAGTAAAATTTCTGATGATGCTGAATATGGTTATATATTGGAAGTAGATTTAATTTACCCAAAAGAATTGCATGACTTTCATAATGATTTTCCGTTTTGCCCCGAAAAATGTATACCACCGGGGGGTAAAAATGAAAAACTTGTTCCTAATTTGTATGACAAATATTTGTATGTTATACATTACGTGCACTTAAAAACTTGTTTAAAACATGGTCTTAAATTAAGAAATATACATCGCGTAATAAAGTTTAAACAAAGTCCATTTCTAAAGCAGTATATAGACTTAAACACTAAACTGCGACAGGAGGCTAAATCAACTTTTGAACAAGATGGGAAGCTAATAGCCAAGCCGAATTTTCACAGTGCGACTGTGTTCAGCGAAAACTTGGTCGCTATACAATTAAAACCAGACCGATTGGTTTTAGACAAACCAATTTATATAGGTTTTGCGGTTCTTGAATTATCTAAGAGCCACATGTACGACTTTCACTATTCTGTTTTTAAACCGTTTTATAATAGTCGTTTAACAATGTGTTACACAGACACGGACAGTTTTATTTATGATATTCGTACTGAGGACTTATACAAAGATCTGAAAAACATATTTTTACGCTATTTTGACACCAGCAATTATCCTTTGGAAAACGATTTCGATTTACCTCTTTTAAAAAAAAAAGTTCCAGGTCTTTTCAAAGATGAAATGGGTGGAAGGTTGATTAAAGAGTTTGTTGGTCCCCGTTCCAAATTGTATTGCATAAAAACTGCCGATAACATCATAGTCAAAAAAGCGAAAGGTGTAAAGTCTTGTGTGGTAAGAGATTTTACTATTTCGGACTATGAAAAAACATTATTTCAAGGCGATGTTGTAAGGAAAGTAAATGTTTTGTTTAAAACGATCAAACACACTATATTTACGCAGTCTATTAATAAAATAGCGCTGTCAAACGATGACGATAAGCGTTTAATTTCTCAGGATAAAATATCTACCAGGGCTTGGGGTCATAAATCTCTACTGAAATATTAATGTCGTTCAGTCTTTAAAAACTATACTTATTAGGTACTTTAATCATAATTAGGTACTTATAATGTTAATGCGTCTAAAATAAGAAATACATATTATGTAGGTACATATTGATTTTGAATAAATTATTAAACAAATATACTTGTTGTTTTATTTCAAGTTGTTTATACACATACTAATTTAATTACCTTAGATAATTTAGAAACACAAAAAAACTTGCTGGACTGCAATTATTTAGTAATGCAATAAATAGCTCGTAAGATCGAGTCCTAACATGTTTAATCAGAGGCGTGCTTGTCGCTGCGTCAGCAATAGGTTTTCTTTTACATGCAACTCACACATACTACAATGCGAAAACAAGAGGTATATAAAAGCATTTTATAAAATTTATTTTCATAAGTCCCGCGCAGGTAACAGGCTACACGGAATTATTTTAACAACATGGTAAGTAATTAATGAATTTCAACGAAATTTTCTTTTAATATTTATATTTATGTTATAAATAGTTAATAATTGATTTATATTGTTTCAGAATACGCAAGACAACACTGAGGTTAACCTGCTAAACGAAGACCATGAGCGTACATCGATTCAACAATCACCTTCTCTATTAGACTATCAAGATGCGCAAGACCCACTTCAAGGTTTTGAGGAAATGTTCCCGCCTTGGGCTGTCGAACCTCAAAATTCTCCGATGCAGCTCAAAATTCGCAGCACACTTAAAAGGAAACATAAGAAAAGATCTTTCTTAAAGCATTTTCCTAACCCACATCAATCGTTTGTTCTGAAGAGTACTCCAACAAAAGGACGTCGTTTGATTAAAATCGAAGTAATAGACTTGGAACAACGAGTGCCTAGAGAGCCCGAGGAAGGCAAACCTCTGTTATGCGCGCAGTACGTGGTATCAGATGATGTGGATCATATTATGGATCAGACTGAAAGTGTCATAAATAATATATCAAAAAAATTGAGTGGTTATAGCTATAGTTTTTAACGTCTATAGGTATTTCTTCAATTATTTTTAAATTAAATTTCTCGAGTAGATATTATGCGTAACATCATTAGTCACGTATAAATTTGCAGAGATACATTTTATGAATAGTTTGATTAATGTTAAGTTAATTAAGTTTAATGTACTTTTCTAAATTTGTAAATATAAAATATCACTGTATTATTGTATTCCATAGATAGTAATAATTAAAATAATTATGAATAAAACACTAATTTCAATAAAGTTTTTTTATTAAAAACAATATTACATATTACACACTAAAATTATTCAGATAGATACCACTTTTTAATACATATCGCATTTTTAAGAGCACATGCATTTTTATGACTAAAACAATTAAAACTAGATTTACATTCACAATAACTTTCATATAATGATGCAAAATTAGGGCTTCCTTTTTCTTCAATATCTATCAAAAAACAATTATCGCATAATTCTTTAATCCATTTCTGTTTTTCTAGACCTTTCATTATAATAGTTCTGTTTTGTAAAATTGGAATAACTAATCTTTTAAATTCTCTGTAGTCGATGTTTCCTTCGCTCCAATAGATACCTCTATTCTTTTCAATCCACTTAACTCTCCTTTTTTCATCAGAAGACAACTTTAGGTAAGAATATGGAGGTTTTATCAAATAAACCAGAGTGAATTCTTTCGTAGACAATGCAAACTCCTTTATAATGAAATTATTTTGACAATCTTTAAATCCTTGAATATCAACGAAAATACTGGAGCTCATGATATCTTGAGAACAATATTGCTTAGAGGTTTATATTCCACGATACAATCATTCAAAATCAAGCAATATGCTGACGTCTGGTCTGGTATCTCTATGTGACTCTCCAATTCTAGGCGAATGTTAACGACGGGTCCTGTTTTTACGTTATCGTTTTGTCTTGAGCAATCTATTACGAATAGTGGTGCAATATCTTTAAATTCTTGGGCACTTAACAACGAGCTAGATCTACGTCCGTAGTAAGACTGTTGAAAGTTAACATATTGTTCATATATTAAAGCAAATTGATGGTTTGTAAAGTTGGTATTGTAACTTTCATATGGATAATATGTCGAGTTTAAATATACTTTAAGATCACGTAAATTACAGTGATCGAATTGCGTCATATCTTTATACGCATCATTTTTTCTATTAGTTTGCAACCCGAGAATCACATATCGGGGTTTTTCAATTTGTGTAGATGTTTTTATTGACCAGGTGTGTTTTGTGGTCTTTGGGAGCAAAGGGTATTCGTAAAGATCCCAGTTCCGAAACGCTAATTGTATTGGTCTGTCTTTCTCAAGAAGTTTAAGTAAGTTAATTTTCTCTCTGTCTGACACTTTAATATGAGGCACCCTCCAAATGATTTTATGTATTTCAATACTTTCTACCTTTTCGCCTGTATTAAGTTTTAATGCATTGAGATCAGTGTTACTTCGCAGAAGTACGAGCTCGTGCTTACAATTTACAATTACTTTTTTATAGTCCTCCGCAAATCCTAATATGTGACTAAGTGGGATAGATGCAGAAAAATGACCTTCAATAATATTTTTAGTGCCTTGTATGTCCCAACCCCACGCTTTCGATATCTTTGATTCACTGTCATTCATGGACATTAAAGATTTTATAGTTGTGGTAATCCCTGCATTCTTAACTTTAGCTATTTCAACACCGTTCAACTCATAACGTATATCTTAGAAAAGATACATAAAAGGGTTATTTGTGAAGTGAAAAAATTGAGCTTTATCCTTCTTATCGCTTTTGAAAACATTGACCACCCCCTCTAAATATAACGTGCTTGCACATGGAAGTACATATAGGTCTTGCTGATTTATTGGGATTCTTATTTCATCGTTTTTATTGAAACTGGCTATGTACGGTTTGTAAGAATGAGTTTCAACACGTTCTATAGAATTATCGTAGACAGTTGGATTGGTAATATTTAAGATACTCATTTTAGCAGTCCAAGCAATTTCAGGAATTGTTTATTTTCTGTCGTTAATTTATATCTTTGAGCACGAGTATGTGTTGTCTTTTGAATTGCACGATTACTACTAATCTTTTGACTATTTAGAACGGTATATTTATTGTATTCAATCATTCTTCTTTAAATGTAAATATATATGCACTTCTTCACCACGAAGATCAACCAGATTATTCTTGATATCCAATATTCTTATGTTAATACTATTGATTGTTTTTCGATTCACTGGAAAATATATAGTGTTCTTTGGTATTTCTATTATTCTGTAACCAGGAGGCACATTGGGTGCAAATTCATGTATTATATGGCTTGATTTTCCATTTATAAATGAGCCGCTAACAATGTCACATTCGATTCGCACCACTGTCGTCGATAAAATGTTTACAGGAAGGAGCGACACGTGGAATATAAAACTTTTTAAAAATACTTTTCCATAACCCAACAAATCTCCAATAGAATCTTGTTTGTCGAAATTAATATCTTTAGTGCAATATATTGTCGTTTTAAGGGTGTTGTTGTTGCAAAATAATTTAAATTCACAACTTTTTACTCTTATCTTTATAAAGTCATATATATCTTGGAGCTCGTAAGCTCCTTCAGGTATTTCAATAACTTCGTCAGTACCATAATAAAATTTATTGTTATTTTTAGTTATATTTGGTATAGAATTAAAAGTAGAAAAGTGTAACAAAGCACACTCATAATCACTATCGAGTTCCAAAGGTGGAGAATAATTGCTCGTTAATATTGAGCTTTTGCCTGTTGCGGACAACGTGAAAGACATCGTGAAAATGATCGAATAAAACAACAAATGAATCATTATATACCATGTTTATTCCAAAAGTTCTGCAAAAATTTTATACATAAATGCCCACAGTTAACACTATCAAATGTTTGATATTGAACATAATTATAATAAATATTACATTTACCTAAATATTTTACTAATTCATTAGGGGGCTTCAAATCACCGAAACTATCAAAGTATTCACAATAATTATTTATTTTAACATAGGCTACCCAATGAGTACCATTACTCTTGTAATTATCCAAGTTTACAATCCCACTCTCTATGGGTTTTGGTTTATGAGGTAATTTGTCTCTCATATAAACTCCTCTGAAGTGTGGTATATTGTGACAGTAGTTAATAATATCAATATTACTCAAAGCACGTTGGGGTAGCCTGCAAGCTAGTTTTTTGTATGTTTTATAAATAAACCACGACCCTTTTTATATGGCTTAATGTAAAGACCTTTCCCTATTGCAATAGACTCCATTGTTTTGTTATGACGCTCTGATTCTTGTAAATTCTTTTGCGCTGTTCTATAGTCATTTACTGTTTTGGCCACACCTGCTGCACCTCCAGCCAATGCACCAAGAGCCGACAGACCCGCAAAAATAGGTATTAGCGGTAATATTCCTCCTGTCTTAGGAATTGGTATTATTCGCGGTAATCGATAATGACAATTTTTAGGAAAAAGTTTTTTAGCGGCTTCATATGCATATTTAATAGCTGATGTGTGATTATTTGGTTTTAATTTCTTTATCTGTGACTGAATTCGCGATACAACAGTTTTAAATTTCTTGATTCCTGAACCCGTTTTGAGTTTAGCTTTCATAACTTTGCTAACTAACCACGAAGCTAACTTTTCTCGTTTGCTTGCGTCTTTTGATCGTAGTCGCTTTTTAGCCATGTCTAATAGTTGCAAATCTGCTTTGTGTCGACCAGATAACTCAGTGTAATTTGCATATGCAATGTCGTGATGTTTACAAGCTTCGTCCAATTGATTAATACCTTCGTCGCCTCTTATTAATCTTTTTTTTAATTTTGTACCTGGTCCGCAGTAGTTGTATCCTGGTAAGTGAAGTTCGAACGGTAAATGATCTATAAGATTGTTAATAAGTCCTCCTCCTTGCATTTCTTACAATATAATGAAAGTTATTGGTTTAAAGTTATACTTATATTACTGCTTAATTGAGTTTTTGGTAATCCAACTGTTTTCTCGATCGGAAAGACCCAACCATTTAACATAAAGTTTGTTTCCTTTTTTTCTAATAACTTTTTCAATTAAATAAACATTAGGATATTTAGTTTTCTGTAACTCCTCCTGGTAAAAGGTGCCTAATATTTTTTGATTTCTTTGATCTTGTATATGATACGTAACTGGAACAGTATTATTAACCTTTATAACTGTAAATAATTCAGTTGACCAATTTGGCGTATAACCTTTGTCGAAACAACTTTATATTTGCTTATCCGAACGCAGTCACCTATTTTTAATTTATTTTTGGTTATATGTTTTCTAGCATATAGTTTTTTTATGTTAGTTTTAACTATAGTTTCATTTCCAACGTTGACATCCACTGGCTTAAATTTAGTAATACTGTGTTTATTGTTATTTTACGTAGTCAAAACATCATCTAAAGTTTTCCCTATCCACTTATAACTACCTTTATAACTAAAAGATATGTGCAATTTATTTTTTAACGTTCGAATTAATCGTTCTACTATCGATGCTTTCTTAGTAGAGTACGATGAATAGTGGTTTATTTTTAATAACTGCATAAGCGACTTAAAGGAATCGTTGTAAAATTCAGTTCCCATATCGGTTTGTAAGTTATGTGGACAACGATCGCTCGTTGTAACAACAAGAGAAAACGCATCGACGACATCTTTTTTTGATTTGGTCTTTAATGGAATAGCCCACGCATATTTAGTAAAACAATCAATTACTACTAAAATGAATGTGAATCCGTTGTTATATTTACTTAAAGATTTCAGATCAATTAGGTCTGCTTGCCATAAGTCATCTATTCCTTTTAAAATGACCGATCTTCGAACGAAATTTTTACGTGCTGATCTGTGAATTTCGGCTACTACTTGCTGTTTAACCATTATGTTGTTTATTAACCGTTTTTTTGATGTAGTCCTTAGCACCAAATTTCATCTCAAACTGTTTTAAGCTTGCTGCGATATCGGCTTTTATTGCCTAACCGTTTTTTTGATGTAGTCCTTAGCACCAAATTTCATCTCAAACTGTTTTAAGCTTGCTGCGATATCGGCTTTTATTGCCTCTACTAAAATGGTAATTTCGTTTTTCGTACATAAATTCATAATGATATCATCAATATATTTTTTGTTTACAGCATCCTCAGGTGCTATAGGTTCTTTAACGCCAGTTAGTCGCGACGATTGCAAGTCGAAATCCCCATTTTCTGATTTTACTAAAGAGTTTTCAGTAAAATCAAATATTTCTGGGATTCGTAAACTTTTGTGAACGTGGTGTCCAAATTTATCGATGTTCATTTTCTATCAGATAACCGTTGAAGTCGGAGGAAGGATTATAAATAAAAAATAACAGACAGTGATAATTAATTTATAATACCACTCTCTCGCAATTCTTCAATTATAGAAATAATTTCGTTATCTAGTCCGGTGTTTCCAGCATCTTTAGAAGCCACTAATAACTTTAGTCTTTCAACAAGCTCATTAGGATCGTTCCAATAAATAAAATCAGTATTGTTTTTAAATTTTTTCTTCAATATTAGCCCTTCTCCTTCGCTAACATAGTCGACATTACTTAAGACAGATGAAACAGAAGATGTTGAAAGTTTGCGCAACTTTAAAAGCGGCTTGATAATATGCAAATACTTTCGTCCTTTATTAGCCTTTATCGGTTTGTTTGGGTTATAATCTCGTCGATGAGCGTTTGTTTCTATAAGCATCTCTTTATACATTTGTCCATCGTTTTCTGTTACAATCTCTAAGTTGGGTACTTTCTTAAATAAAAGCTCGTACAAGCCTGGAGTTTTTTTATACGCATGGCCTGCTATTGATATTTTATCATCATAAACTTCTACACGCGATGTTCCCATCATTAGTTTTCCTCGCTCTCTTCTAACTCCAAATGGTACACCATCAAATGCTTCTGAAGATAACGACCAAGACGAAGTGTCTCGACCAGGACTGGACATCGAATCGACTGTTCTAAATGATATATTGCTTGTATTAATTTTATCAGAGTCTTCAAAACTATTTACATCAATTTCTCCATTAGAACTTTCGTCTTGAGAACTGAGTATCATATCTTTATTCTTAAAAGTTTTATTAAAACCCATAGACTCTCGCGACAAGTTTCCATCTTTTATTAAAACGGATTCATTTGATTGCTTAAAGTGTTTGTTATCTATAATTATTTGGTTCAGCGGATTCGTAATTGGTTTAAAAACTGTATCGATAATTTTTTCATTGGAAGATTCCATAGCACGCATTTCCTTTATTTTCTTTTTGACGGCTTCTGCAGCTTGAACCACCTTTGCTTTTAATTCTTTTTCCATTTCAAAAACCTAACGTTCGAAATAGAAATAGCGTGTTATATCTGTTAGTTTCATGAATGAAATGAGACTAATCTTTGTATAAAATCTTTTTTATAATCAATCACTCATCGAACTTAACAAATGTATCAAAGTTCATCCTATAACAACCATTATTTTTTGGGCAATCTTTATTGAGAACTAAATAGTTGTATGGGACGTTCCATATCCTTGAACACATTTCTCGGAAGTCAGACCAAGTCATATCAGTATTGACATGTTCATCATATACATGACGTAAGTTGACATCGTCTTGCTTAAACAATATTAAAAGATTAGCGTTATCCCTTACTAGTTGTTTTGGAACTTTACTGTATGTTTGGTTCAAGTAAAAACAATCTATAAATTTATGTCTGCCCATAGCAAAGTAGTCTCGCATGTTTGTTTGATTTTCACATGCGACATCATCGAAAACTATTACTGAATGAGGTTTAGCATCATGCGGACTAAGTATTAAATCACTGTCTTGATATTTTGCGAACGAGATACTTGGCACTAAATTCAAAACTTTCTCTAAAAATATATATTTGGGTTGATACAGTGTTTTAGAGTACAGATATACATTCTTAAAACGTAAACCATTTTCATGTAATAGAAGACCTATAACCAAATTTGTTTTTCCACAATTCGATGGCCCGCAAATAATACATCGAATCGTATTAGGTAGAAGGTTCCCATGTCGGTAAGCAACTATCTCCTTATCTGGACAAATTTTGTCTAATTTCAAAGTCTGAGATTGTTTAATAAATTTCATTGTAGTTATTGTCCGCGATGTTGTAGACAAAATGAAGTAATTAATAAGAAACTGCTTTATATATGTCACTATCCTAAAAATGTAACGAATCAGGTTAAACATTTTGAACCCACACGAAAAACATGCGTGATATTGGGTATTCTGTCCAACGCAGTGAGTGGAAGGGATATCGACAGCCCAGGGGGCTGGAGATAGACCGAACGAACGGAGGTGGGACAGAATGCCCAATATCTCACTACTTACGTAATTCGGTCGATTTATATACCTACACTCTCGGTCCGCGCGCGGAGACAATTTAGTCGAGTGTCACGCACGCAGTACGCAGAAAGCGACCGACGTGGCAGTTTGTTTCACGTTAACTTTATTTTCGCAAGTGGATAGTTCACAGGATGGTGAAACAAAAGTTTTACTGTTCTGCATTCGGATGCACTAACACGAAATTTAAAGAAAAGGATTTAACCTTTCACAAAATCTGTTGCCGTCTGCACTTACTTAATATAAACAAAGCACATAGTAAGACATAGTAACATAAGTAAATACAACAGAGTATTAATACGGATAGTTGGGCGGTGAAAAGGTTAATCGATGTCTTTCTAGGTATCGATTTCGAAATTGATACATTACGTGCGACTCGGGTACATCTCTATGGAAGAGGCATTATAGGATGGCCAGCTGCGCCGTTGTCGTCCAGTCGTGACAATGAAGACATCACTATAGAGAATAGTGCTGTGGTTTACCACCATTTTATTTTCAATGCTATGCTTTTATTTATGTACTAAGTACATTTATACAAAGAGTGGAAGATGGCACAAGAATAAATTAAACATCCCAGATTATAAGTAGTCATTTATTGCATATAAAAACAACAAAAACAGGTCGCCGTGTGTTACCAATTTATCGACTCTTGGCAGCACTATATTTTTCGTAGGTATTTTTGTCTATTTTATGCTCTGGCGTGCAGGACACAGGAATGCGTTTATGGCGTGGCGCCCAAAAGGTTAAAAGACAACGGCCCACATGTCAATAGAAGGTCAGAAGTAGCATAGGGTATAGGGCATCTGCATTACCTTCTACAACTTGCTCAGTGTGACAAGTCATTATGGCGTCTATGGTGAGCAGAGTGAGCTCGCTGAGAAAGTACTTTGCGCTGCTCCCTCTTGCTTGCTCTGCTGCTCCCGCCCGAAACGAGTCAACCGCGGAGTTTTCGCGCCTGCTGTGCTGCTGCTGCTGCCCGTATTCAAGCTGCGCTGTTGCTGACCTGCTTATAAAGTTTCACTTCCGGGCCCGTTCCTAAAAGCTTGAGTAATAATTGAGCATCACCTGGTGGAATCTCAGCAGAACAACCTCCACATAAGAACCACAAAATGAATAACAGTAAAAATAAAATATAAAATTAAGAAATATATAAAAATTCATAGATTTATAAGAAAAACGGAAAAATTAATTAAAAAGAACAACTGTTTTCACAAGCTCACATTGCTCTTAGAAAAGAACGTTGATCCTTATTGATTCTTTAGAGATTTATAATAGTAAACTAATTAAAAGTAGGCAAATGTATGACCGGGACACTCGGCAATTAGGTACAATCTGATATTCAGAGGTTGCATGGGGCTCTTGACATTGTAAATTAAAAATATTCAACTGCACAAAAACAAATCGGAGAGCATATTCAGTCAGCTACAGAGTTGATTGATCTATGCAAATACAATGCTGATCGGTATGACTTTAGTTAAAAATAATGACTTATGGTAAGGTGGGGTAAGAGGAACAGTTTACTGATATTTTAACATTATGAGCTCCAGCCAGTAAATACACAGTTTAATTTTAATATTACTAGAAAATATGTATACCTAATGAAGTTAACTTACTATTATATTAACATACAAATCGATTCCTTCAGTATTTACGGACAAATCTGTCAATGAAGTTGAGTCCTCAAAATGTTCCACTTACCCCAGATATGGGGAAAGAGGAACAACCTAAACCTTTCATGTTAAAACTAACCTTTTTTGTTTTGTCTTCACATATTTTAAATGTGATTGTCAAGTTAAATGAATTGAGAGTTAATCGCAGTAAAAATATGGTTAAGTTTTGCGTAATATCGAGAAAATTAAAATTTGGGGTAAGTGGAACATATATGGTATGGTCAGAGGTGGCAAATTCGCAAACGATTTTAAAAATAAAAAATAAAGAATTAGCTTTTAATGAAATAAAATCAATTGAATGGTGTTTAAAAAAATAAGTACCTATTGCCAATGAGCACATAATACAATATAACTAAAAATAGCAAACGTCATTAAATTTTACAAACGAATCTTCTAAAATCCACAAACTTTTTAAAAACAAAATCATAAATATTAACTCTGCATGCACTGAATAAGTTGAGTTTAGATTTAGAGATATAAATTATCATTTTAAAAATTTATACTTTAAAGTGTTCATATTATTTAAGCCGGTTAATTTTTTTAAAATATTTTAATTCATGTATATTTATAAATATTAAATATTATTTTATCTACTTATTATATTTATTACTAATAAAACTTTTTTTAATAATTACCTACTAAAAATCGGTACAAAAGCAAGTAGGCTAACTTATTTTCTTAAAAACGAACGATATTTAAGAGACACCTTCGCGAGCAACGCCGCGGATAAAAGCTAGTGTATTGTACATTAAAACCTTTCCAGAAAAATGAAAATTCTGCATGTGAAAGAATCACCAAAATCGGTAGGTACAGCAGTTTTTGAGTAAATCGCGAACTTTCATACGGTTTTGAAGTCGGTTATAAATAACCTATTATCATGAATATTTCATCGCCTATAAAAAGGTTTGTTGCCCCTGAAACCGGGAAAGAGGAACATATGTTCCTCTTTTCCGATTATGGTAGTTTCTCTTACCCCACTTGGCACTTTTTAGGTTAAGATTATCACATGCAAAAATCATTGCTACAAACAAAATTAGGTCGGAAAATAAAAGCACCACGTGAACTTTGCACTCTCCAACAAAAACAGCCTTCTAACAAATCGTCTTATCGTTTATTTAGGCACATAAAAAATCTACCACCCACTCGTAGTTTTGTAGTTTGACAACAGATTTTTTTTTCTCTCTGTTCAACTCACATAGATGTGTCGTAGCGCCATCTGTGTTAGAACATGAAAACTACACCCGAATTTCTGTTTTATCGACAGAGTAGGCACAGAGCTAGGCTTTATAGTTTTATGTTTACGTGATGCTGTTCCTCTTCCCCCCTCGTCCCTCTTACCCCACCTTACCTTAAATAATTGTGAAAACAAGGGCGTACCCAGGATTTCAGCTAGGAGGGGGCAGCTCATATCTGTTTCGAGAAGATGGTCGGTCGGGTATATTGAAACAAAAAATCATGAAAATTGACTTTTATTGACTATATTGACTCAAAGGTTATTTAATCAAATCGATGGCTCCTAAGTACAGATGGGCGGGTGGGTAAAAATTGGGGCGGGTAAAATTGGGAGGAAAGGTAAAAAAGGGTATTTACCCATTTATACCGGGTATTTTTTTGAAACACCGGGTAAAAATTGAATACTGTCTATAAAAACATTTAATTGGCTTTACTATCCTTAAAACGATCTACGATGATAGTTTCGATCTTGACCATTAAAGATAAAATATTGATTTCAAATAAAACACAGTTGATTACATTTTAAATCTTTAATCAACATCTATTTTCAACTAAAACACAACAAAATGGTGCAGATCTAGCTAGTTGAAATGCACTTCGAATGAACATGTTCGCGTACGAAAAATACCACGTGGAGTGGGGGGCGAGAGGCTGCGTGCGGTATTATGGGGACTGCTAGAAACCGCAAGAAACTTCAAAGGCTGGTCAGATCAAGTGTTTTAAACATGACAAAAAAGGAATTGGTGTTTTTGACATTTTTAATTAAATAATAATTTTGTGAATTTTAATTGGATAGTCTTAATGTACCAAATTTTTTTTTAAAGCAATAACATAAGAAAAATGAAATCAAAAACAATTAAAAATAACGATTATTTACAACGCGCGGGCAACGACGGCTGGCCTGCCGACCATCGTCTGTTGACCCGTTCGCGTCAGCTGGGCGATAAGTACCTACGTTAGTCTGCAAAGTGCAATAAGACCCCATTTATTTTCCTTTTACAACTGAAATTAAATGTGCGTGTTTAAGGTGCAGTTAAGTCCAACGACAATCGATAGCACCAAGTTTTGTTATGGTTCCGATAATGCGCATAAAATGAAAATATTGTTATTTATATATTAATTATTAATGATGTTGCCCAAACAACTCGCAAGCCAACTCAACACAATACAGCCCTGAGTCCAACCGGGCGCGAGCCTGGCGAGCGCTGCCATCGAGGCCCCAAACGCAAACAGAGGGTGTAGGAAGCAAAACAGTCTCTGGTATGGGAGCAACTCGCCGGTGGGCAACAATTAGTCCCCTCCCCTCCTACTGCCACGAGGCGAGAGGTGGCCTTGCGCCAACGGATCCCAAGCACCACCATAAGTGAAGGGGATAGCCGAGCCGATGGGAGAAGGGGTGGCGACGAAAGTGAGAAGTTCATCCGATCTCTGCCACGAGCATGGGCGCATACAGGGTGGTGACCGAACCACCCTAGCGTAGGTTGTCGGTGCCCAATAGCACCCACCCGCTGCAGGCCGATTGTTGCCTCCAAAGGCCCTACCTCTCCTAGACCTCCTCCCCGAAGGGACAGGAGCATGAGTTACAAGATAAGAAATGGCCCCCCGATCGGGCCCCTTTTTAGCTGTAATTATTATTATGTTAAGTGTTAGATTAAAAATGAAAATAAGACGAATTCCTTTTTTGTCATTTTAAAAACACTTGACCTGACCAGCCCTTGAAGTTTCTTGCGGTTTCTAGCAGTCACCTTATATTTTGCGCGTGCGACGTTGCCAGCTTGCAGTAACAGGGAGAATGATAATTACATTACCCACTTTATACAGCGTTATTTGAATTATGTGATTTTTATGAAATAAAATAAATAAAGCTAGCGGCCCGGACGGCATTCCAGCTAGACTACTTAGGGTCTGTGCGCCTGAATTGTCTCCGGTTGTAACGCGTCTGTACCGCATTTCTCTTCTTACTAGAGCGGTTCCTCAGTCCTGGAAGCTTGCAAATGCCAATATGGCTTTCGGTGGGGCCGTTCCACGGGGGACCTTCTGGTGTACGTTACTCATTACTGGGGCGAGGCAACCGAGAAGCATGTCGTCTTGTCGCTTGACATCTCGAAAGCCTGTGACCGGGTCCGGCACGCTGGCTTGCTGAGCAAACTTCCAGCGTACGGCATCTTTGCTGATTTCCGTGTCTAGATTTTGGACTTCAAGTGAACGGTCAATCAGAGTAGTCATTGATGGCTGTTCTTCCGACCTCATGGCTATCGATGCCGGGGTCCCTCAGGGTTCCGTTCTCTCTGCTACCCTTTAGTTGGTGTATAATAATGATCTGCTCAAGCCGGGAATTGCTGGGTATGCAGACGACAGCACGGTCACAAAGAGGTATCTGTCTAGAGCAAGGGTCGGCGGAGAGGAAGTTCCTTTGTTAAGAGAGGCTATGGTTTAGCGGACAAACTTGACTTTAAGTCTTGTCTCCTAATGGGGTGACAACCATTTGGTCAGTTTTAACGCCACCAAAACGCAGGCGTGTTTGTTCTCGGTTAAAAGAAGTCCTTTTAACCTGGCTCCTACTTTTCAGGGTGTAGATGTACCAATTACCGACAACTTCGATCTCCTCGGCATGAAGTTGACCACCAATCTCAACTTGGGCGACAACATCGAAATCAAGGCTCAAACTGAGTGTTCTAAATAAGGTTAAGCGATATTTCACGCCGGGACAGCTTCTAACTTTATATAAAGCACAAGTCCGGTCATGCGTGGAGTCTTGCTGCCACCTTTGGGACGGCTAAGCAAAATATCAACTTGCCGCGCTCGATTCAGTGGAACGCAGAGCCAGGAAACTTATAGGTGACGATAAGCTTGTGAAAACCAAGCTTCACAAACTCGCTCACCGTCCGTCGCTCAGTTGCATGCTTGTCGGTATTTTACAGGTTGTACTTCGAAGAGTGTGCTTTTGAGCTACACGAGCTCATTCCACCGTCCCCTTTCTACCATCGGGAGTCTAGACGTACGGCGGGTTACTTACGACCCTTTTGATATTCCACTCATACGCACCAAGCGCTATTCGTTTTCATTCATATTGCGTACAGCCAAGGTATGGAATACCCTGCCGGCGTCTGTGTTCCCGAGTGCATATAGCCCAACATCTTTAAAGCCCGAGTGAATAGGCTGCTTCTGGGCAAGCTCGCTCCATCGTCGGCTTCTTCTTAATCCTACGGATAAGAATGTGGCCAAGAGCAAGCCCATCTATTATAAAAAAGTAGTTTTTAAGGAACCGGGAATAGGTTGACTTCGTAATTCGTATGTCAAATACCTAAAAGAACAAAGAATACCAGGGTGCATGTCCCAGACATGATAATATAATTAAAACAGAAATTTAACTAGAAATGATAACTAACGTAACGTAACGTAACGTGAATTCAGAGGGTAGTTGCCAAGTAAACCACGAAATTTGTTTGTTCTCTTTATTTATTAAATTAAAATAGTAAATTAAGTTACTTACATCATTTTTTATGCGCATCTAAAGCATAAGGTAGTACTACTCGCCTGCAGTTATAGTTTTCCTTTCTAAATTCTCCTTTACCGCACATCACCAAGACCAACATCAACATGGATCAATCACGCCTTGAAGACAACATTAACAACATGGCCAAGATGTTTGAGACCAAAATGGCAGAGTTCCAGGCTGAGCTCAACCAGGCTTCCAGTACACGTAAGAATCCTAATACGATTGCTGGGCTCAACACAGATTTTCTCGCCTTTAAGGCCTTTGTATGCAACGGACTGGCTGTGCTTCGCTCTGAAGTGGACGCTTTGCGAAGAAGTATGGACCGGATCGAGATGCGTTTCCGAAGAAAGATGTTACTGGTGCATGGTATTCCCGAACAGGCCGGTGAAGACACATGTGCTAAACTTGTTGCCACTCTTCATTCTAAATGCAAGGTACAGACTCTTTCGGTTACCAGCATTAACGCTAGTTACCGCATGGGCAAACTGGTTCCTAATAACAGCAAACCACGGCCCATTGTTGTAAAGTTCTCCGATGCTGCCGTGCGCGCAGCTTTGTGGAAAGGCAAGGTTGCTCTCAAGGGCTCGAAGATTACCCTATCCGAATTTCTTACGAAGACGCGCCATGAAGCATTCATGGCTGCCAGGAACAAATTCGGCGTTTCCAACTGCTGGACTGCGGATGGGGTAATATTTATCAAGACACCAGACGGCAACAGGCACAAGTTGGAGTCTATGGCAGAGTTTCATAACATTGCTTCGGGTACATCAACCAACAAACGATAGCCCCCTCTTACTTCGTTAACAAAGTTTAACACCCACTTTTTAATCGTTTTTTAATAATACCCTTTAATCTTTAATGTTCCGTGACTGTTTATTAATTTGTTTTCTGTAATTGTCTGCTGACAACTGCTATTTAGTAATTAATGTATTTGTCATTGTCATTGCTGATGCTGTCACTGTCAAACAGTCAGTAAATTATGCATTCTTTTTTTTTATGTCTCAGGCAAAGGGAACTATTCTATACGGTTTTGACTTCTGTTTTTTTATATAATTTAAATTTTTTTTTTTTTTTTTTTACCTTTTCAAATTGTTTGAATAGTTCATTGTAGTGTTGTTTCGTATAGCGTCCATGGTTTCATGTGGTTTTCTTTTTTTTTTTGGTGATTCTATGCAGGTGTTTCTCTTCCGGACTGCTGGCGGGTGGTATGCCTTTTATTTTAATTTATTTATTTTATAAAACTTTTAATTGTCTGTATTTTAATACTAATTATTATTTATATATTCATAATTATTTTTGTTATTCTCTTTATACATTTTTATTACTATGTTACAAGCAAGTTACAGTGATAGTGACGCGGATGATGACGGTTCGGATTATCTGTCTGCAGCTTCCTCCGATAGTAGTTTCCAAAGTCTAACTCAACCGCTGGACTCCTTACTCGACGTTAATTTCGCATCTTTTTCCAAAAATTTTAATGTTGTGCATATTAATGCACAAAGTATCCCCGCACATTATTCCGATTTGTTGACCACCTTCTCCAGTAACCAAAACATTCATGCCATCCTTGTATCGGAAACATTCCTAAAACCTTGTCTCCCTTCTACCTCCTACTGTCTTCCCGGATTTCATCTCATTCGCAATGACAGGACTGGCAAGGGTGGCGGCGGAGTAGCCATTTATCTCAGAGGGCACTTACCATTTAACCTTATCAACAAATCTCCATCTGCCTACTGTGAATCTTCTGAGCATCTTTTCATAGAAGTTCTTATGGGTCACTCAAAGATACTCTTAGGCGTGTTTTATAGCCCGAACCTCCACATTGACTACTTTGCCAAATTTGAATCCGTATTAGAAACACTGGTACCAACAGCTGACCATACTATTATTATGGGCGACTTCAACACCTGCTTACTTAAGCAGGATTCACGGTCGTCCCGTCTTAGCTCAATTGTAGAATCAACTAATCTTAACTTTCTTCCTTTAACTGCGACTCACCATTTTCCTGGCTGTCAGCCCTCCTTGTTAGATCTTGCAATTGTCTCCTCCACTGACCACGTGAGTTCCCATGGCCAACTTCCTGCTGAAGCCTTTTCCTATCATGACCTTATTTTTGTTTCCTATAAGATCCGATGTCCTAAACCTAGACCACGAGTGATCATGCAGCGTAACTTCAATAATGTTGACACTATTCGCTTTATGTCTGACCTTAGCGGTATTGACTGGGATGCGGTGTTTGACGCTCCAACCATTGACCTAAAGATGGAAATCTTCAACTCCAACCTGATCCAAATATTTGATATCCATGCTCCACTTCGTCCAGTCCGGCTCAAACATCTCCCCGCTCCCTGGCTTACTAATGACATAAAACTCATTATGGCCAGGCGCAATGCTGCTAAGGCACGATACAAGAAGGATCCGTCGGATGCAAATCAGAACACATATAGAAAGTTGCGAAATCGGTGTAGTAGATTGTGTAGGGATGCGCAGCGTCGTCACATACATTCTTCTGTTGCAAATGGTGATCCCGCTAAAGTATGGTCATTCTTAAATTCTCTTGGTATTGGTAAGTCTAAGACTTCTGTTCCTAACAACCTCGACCTAGCTTCCTTAAACCATCACTTTTCAGCTCCTTCCTCCATCCCATATAATTTGAAACAAAGTACACTTCAAGCCCTGTCTTCATCTCCGAACCTACAACATCCTGCATTTTCCTTTCGGCCGGTCTTTGAGCGCGAAGTTGAAGATAATATCCGGGCAGTAAAATCTAATGCTGAAGGTATGGATGGAATTAGCCGGAGGATGATTCTGTTAGGTGTTGATATTCTTGTGCCTATCATTTGTCACGTTTTCAACTTCTCACTCAACACCGGCAGTTTCCCTAGCTGCTGGAGGCAAGCAGTAGTCATACCCATTCCTAAAATTTCTAACCCTTCCTTACCTTCTCATTTTAGACCAATTTCCATTCTTCCCTTCCTTTCTAAAATCCTAGAGCGTCTAGTCCTCCACCAATTTAGTGCCTTCGTCAATTCAAATAATCTCCTTAGCCCTTTCCAATCCGGCTTCCGCCCGGGGCACAGTACGACCACTGCTCTGACAAGGGTATCCGATGACATACGTCTGGGAATGTCGAATCAACGGTTGACAGCGCTTGTTCTGTTGGATTTTTCCAATGCCTTTAACACCGTTGACTTCGATATTCTTCTAGCAATGCTTAAGTCTCTCCTTGCAACAGATTCGGTACTAGAGTGGTTTCGCAGCTACCTTTTTGGCCGGCGGCAGTGTGTGCGTGCCAATGACAAACTGTCATGTGCTAGCGATGTCACTGCTGGTGTACCCCAGGGTGGTGTCCTTTCTCCTTTCCTCTTTTCGATTTTCATCAATTTTCTCACTCCACTCCTCTCATGTAAATTCCACTTGTATGCTGATGACCTGCAAATCTATTCGCAATCCTCCGTCGATGATATTGAGAGTATGATCGCCAGCCTAAATGATGACCTTGTGACTATTAATGAGTGGAGTCGAACCCATGGCTTAACGGTCAACCCCAATAAGTCACAGGCTATTATCATTGGGGGCACAAAACAAATAGCTAAATTAGACAAAAAATGTATACCTTCGCTGACGTTCAACGGTGTCTTATTAAACTACTGTCCTACTGTTAAAAACCTAGGCATCCTCTTCGACTGCACTCTTTCCTGGTCTCCTCAAGTGTCCGAGATAAGTCGAAAGTTGTTCGCTGCCTCTGGGTCACTTCGGAGGTGGAAGAACTTGCTCCCTGTGAAGACAAAGGTTGAGCTTGCGCAATCTCTCCTTTTACCGATTTTGGACTATGCCGATGTCTGCCTTGTTGATTTAAATGTAGATCTGCTTAATAAGCTTCAACGCCTACAAAATCTCTGCATCAGGTTCATCTATGGTTTGCGCAAGTTTGACCATGTGTCTGAATACAGGCACAGGCTTGAATGGCTACCTATTAGGTCGCGTCGTGAGGAGCATATTCTTATTCTTCTTTTTAACGTGCTGTATGATCCTCGTACTCCTTCTTACCTTAAAGAATGTTTCCGGTTTCTCGGGGAGGATCACAATCGTGGTCTAAGGTCCAAATCGGACAACGTGCTTAAGGCTCCCTTTACGCGGTCGGGATATTATAAGGATTCTTTTACAATCCAAGCTACTTTCCTTTGGAACAATTTACCTTCCGAAATCCGTCACTCCAAGTCACTGTCCATCTTTAAGTCTAAACTCCACAAGCATCTTTTGGCTCAGTCGTCTGCTAGTAACGTGTTATAGTTTAATTTTATATATATAATGTAAGTATGTATATTTTATATTATGTATTGTATGTGTGTATTTTAGAAATAAATGTATATACGAGTATTCATTTGTTGTCCATCATATTAGCTATTTATTAAAACTTGCGCACTTCCTCTATCTCCTTCTTAGGTTTCATTAACCAAAGGTTGTCTGGAAGAGATCGCTTTCAGCGATAAGACCGCCTTTGTACATACTAGTTTTAAGTTTATGTCATGTGAAAGTGTTTCTTGTGTATGTGCAATAAAGTGTTTATCTATCTATCTATCTATCTAACGTATGAATATTTTGAATATCTTAATAAACAAAAGTCGTGCCTCAGCTCGAAAATGAATAGAATTCTACTAAGTATTAGACTTAGAATGACTTAAAAATATGCTTTAGTCGGTATGTAATAGTATCTATAACCAAATTCAATAGTTGGTTTAAATTAAACTGAGTTTAATTTTTACCCGGTATAAATTAAAAATGGTTGGGTAAAAATGGGTATTTACCCACAAGTCGGGTATTTACCGGGTAAATGCCCATCTCTATCCTAAGTAAATAATCGTATGTGCAAAAAGGTAATTTTACACCAGAGCATTTTAAAGACATTTTCATTCATAATTACTTTAACCGATTCGTTGCCTCATCCTCCAGATGAAAGTTTCATTCGGGGCCCCATACAAAATAAGCGTGACACGGGAGGCGTGTCATGATCCCCGCGTATTGGTGACACTACTCTCGTGTCATAGGCCCCGCTCAAGATATTATTGCATTTTAGCGGATTCTGGCGCAATGAGCGTTAGTCTGTGTTCGTAACATGAAGAACTACAATAAGTTTGTGTTTTAGAGTAAAACAAAATGGAAAATAATAAGAAACTGGAGCTTAAAAGTAAATTTCTATTTTTTTTTAAGCAGATGTCGTAAACCTTTGCACGATCTAATCGTATTTCTTTCGTCTATCGACTTGCAAATCGGCGTTAATCATCTTCTAAACAATCATTTAGGGGAAGGAACCTCTTTGTAGGAGTGTACTACTTCATCACGAAACATGGAACACGAATAACTCCATCAAAAAATTAGTTAGGAGATTCGTTAGACGGAGATAATGATGGAGTACCATACCCTTTGAAGGGATTAGTAGCACTATGTCCCATTTCCAAATGGTCACTATTTCGCAAATGGTCACGTCGCGGATGGTCCTGTTTTTTTTTGCTATGTATGCGTTTGCTCTTGAACCCATTCAAGCCCAGGGTCTAAGACAGGGAGACAGACGCAGGGAGGGAGTTCCACTCCTTCGCTTTGCGCAGTATAGAAGATGTTGAGTAGCGCTTTGTGCGACATTTAGGAATATCCACCAAGAAAGGTGGTAGCCTGCAGTGCGTCTGGATGACCGATGGAAGAAGGGGGATGGCGGTATGAGCTCATGCAGCTCCAAAGCACACTCCGAAGTACAGTCTGTAAAAGACCGACAGACAACTTTGCGGCGGTGAGCTAAGGTGTGAAACTTGCTCTATCGCCAATTTTCCTCTCAGATCCGCGTTGAATCGTGTCCAGTGCAGCTAGTTGGTATTTCATTAAAACTGTTTTAACGGGACCTAACACGATTAATTTTAACGGTTAAAACAGTTTTACTGCAATGCAAGGCAATAGTTTAAAGTCTTATCTAGTTGGTATTTCGCCGAGCCGTCCCATAGGGTGTCTGCAATATTCCATGCAAGATCGGACTAGAGCTTTATAGAGAGTTGAATGTTGTCCAGGCGTGAAATATCGCTTGACCTTATTTAGGAATCCCAGCTTTCTGGCTGCAGTTTGAGCCTTGGACTCTGGTGTCGAAGTTGAGGTTTGAAGACAACTTCATGCCCAGAAGGACGAGACTATCGGTAACAGGCACAGCACATGTACTCCGGAAAGTAGGAGTCAGGTTAAAGGGACTCCTTTAGCGGTGAACAAACACGCTTGCGTTTTGGTGGCGTTGAAATTGACCAGGTTATTGTCACCCCACTGGCAGACGTCGCTTAACGTCTGGTTCGTTCGCTCAACCATGGCATCTCTCATCAATATCACGTCATCACCGTTGGCTTCTGCATCTGAAAGGTATCTCTCTGCGACAGTACTGTCATCTGCGTATAAAATAATTCTCGGTATCAACAGGTCATTGATGTACAACAGGAAAAGCGTCGCAGAGAGAACATACCCCTGAGGAACTCTGGCATCAATAGCCACTGAGTCAGAGGAGCAGTCATCGATGACTACTCTGATTGACCGTTCCGTCAGGAAATCAGCTATTCAACTACAGAAGTCTGCGGGGATACCATACGCAGGAAGCTTGCGCAGCAGACATGCGTGCCAGACTCTGTTAAAAGCCATCGAAATGTCAAGTGATACAGCAAGTGCTTTGTCGTGCATCTCGAGGGCCTCACCCCAGAAGTGTGCCACATAAACTAGAAGATCCCCAGTCAATCGTCCTCTGCGAAAGCCATATTGACGGTCAGTGAGGAGGTCATTAACTTCTAGGTATGAGAGCAACTCACTGTTTAGAACTCTTTCCATGACCTTACAGAGTATAGAAGTGATGGCGATAAGTCGGTAGTTGCATGGGTCGGCACGACTTCCCTTTTTGGGTACTTGTTTGAAATACTCTTGAGTGGACTGTAGTAAAAATGAAACGCTGGTAACCTGAGAATGATGTGGGTTTATTGGCTTGTTGCATAGGTAAACGACAGCACACTGTTTTACACTTGCACTTTATTAGAAAAGGCTTATTTAATAAAATAAATGGGAGCACGACCGATATTGACGGTGGCCGGAAATGGAGAGAGAGGGAAGCCCCCAGAGCACTAGTGACGTACAGTAAAAGTAGTGTTGGGTAACGTGCCAACATGCTGCGGCCTCACAAAATTTATCTATAAGCTAATTAGCAAACACTTAGCAACAATTATTTACTTTCAATGCACTGCATACAAGTTAACATCAAATTAGAATGTAAGCTACAACAAAACATTGTGGTTTTCAAATAAGTAGGTACTACTTTTGGATAAAACAATTTAGAAATTTCTTACAATGACAAAGTTGTCACTCAGTGCTAAAACATTTTAGTTCATACTTAACTAATTTGTTATAGTTGTGATATTATAATATATGACATTATTATCTAATATTTGTTTTATTTACTACGTTACACATAGAAATGTAAACTTGCTTAATGATCTAGAGGTAGCACACAAATTTTTAAGATAGAGCGAACATGACACCTGCCACTGGCAGCCCTAACTTCCACAGCTCTTACTAGGCCATCATGACCTGGAAATATTTTCGTAATTCTAGCCATGGGCCATGACAATGGTGGTGTATTGTCCTCTCTTAGAATTACAAGGGTACCAATTTTTACATTAGGTGATATACTTAACCATTTAGGTCGATTTTGCAAAATATTTAAATAATTCTTGTACCACATTTTCCAAAATGACTGTTTGATCCGAGTACATAATTGCCAAAACTTTAATCTATTTTGTGCAATGATGTAACACCTCTCATTGATTTTGTGGTATATTAGTTACATCTTTTTCTGGGTACATAGTAATAGAATTTCCAATTAAAAAATGACCAGGAGTTAAATAACTGAAATCGTTTACATCAGCTGTTGACAAGGGTAAAAGTGGTCTAGAATTAAGGATGCATTCAATTTCTATCAAAATTGTATTAATTTGTTCGTAAGTTAACAATTGACTTTGTAAAACTCTTTTCAAATGATATTTGGTACTTTTTACTCCAGCCTCCCACAGTCCGCCAAATGTAGGAGAATAAGATGGTATAAAATGGAAGTTTATACCATGTTGTGCTGCATATTGACAAACTTTGTTTTGGTGACTGTGTGAGGACATCAAATTATAAAGTTCAGTTAATTGGTTCCTTGCGCCTTTAAAGGTGCTGGCGTTGTCAGAGTAGATTACACTTGGCAACCCTCTCCTGGAGACAAATCTCCTAAGACACGCGAGGTAAGCTTCTGTAGTGAGGTCAGACGTTAGCTCAAGGTGAATAGCCTTGGTTGCGAAACAGACAAACACGCAAATGTACCCCTTTCCCTCTAGGGAACGTCTTACGCGCGAGAGTTTAACTTTGACGGGGCCAGCGAAATCCACTCCAACTTTCTGGAAGGGACGGCTCATGGCAGTCACCCTATCGGCTGGCAGGGAACCCATTAACTGTTTGGCGGCTTGTGCCTTATTTCTGAAACATATTATACACTTATTTGTTATTTTCTTAACATACAGTAATCCATTAGTGATCCAAAATTTCTGATTTAAATTAGACAACAATAGCTTTGGACCAGCATGTAAGAGCCTTTCATGCTCTGCTCTTACAATACGAAGAGTGATAGGTGACTCTTTAGGTAAAATAGCTTGATGCTTTTGCGCATAAGGAATATTAGAGTGGTGCAAGCGCCCACCCACACGTAACACACCAGAACCATCAATAAATGGACATAAGCTTTGTAAATTGCCCTTAAAACTTTTGTTATTTCTTAAGCTGCAAATTTCATCTTTAAAGTATATTTCTTGCTCATTTTTAACAATCAACATTAAAGCTTTATTCATTTCAGAGCTAGACAAATATTTATGGGAAGGTTTATTACCTTTCAAACTATTAATGAATCTTAATACATAAGCTAAGATACGAACCATTTTGTGGGTGCTAGAATGATTATGCATACTATCGAAGACCTCATTGGGTACCCGGCAGCTTGAGAATGCAGATGCGAGCACAGATTTCATCTCAGGTAAGTCCTGCGGTAAGCCTACAGGTAAGTCAAATTTATAATAACCATCATACAAAAACCTGGGTCCACACCACTACATAGCACATGCAGCGAGCTCATTGGGCGCGACGCCTCTGCTGACCTTGTCCGCAGGGTTTTGGTTGGTGCTGACATAAAGCCAGTGGCAATCAGGAACATTGTTGGTAATTGCACCTACTCTGTTAGCCACGTAAGCGTTGAGACACATCGGCTCTGAGTGCAACCATGCAAGTACTATCTTTGAATCCGTAAATAAATACGTATGCGTTATATTAAATTTTAGCTTTAGCGTGCTTCGAACTTTTTTGATTAATATGGAAAGAAGTAAAGCGGCATTGAGCTCTAGACGCGGCACGGTAGCATTCTTGTTGTTAAGCGGATTAATGCGTGATTTAGAACAAAGCAAGTGCATATTTATGTTTTCTTTGATATCTGTGATGCGCAGGTATACACAGCATCCATAGGCCGTTGAAGTGGAGGCATCTGAGAAACCTTGAGTTCAACAGTGTCTGAGTCATGCATAGGTATATTTCTGTTTATTAAAATTGGCTCCATTACAGCCAGACTTGAACAAAACTGCCGCCATTCATGTTTGACATCATCATCAGGTATAGCGTCCCAATTTGTTTTTGAGGACCATAATTTTTGCATGTTCATAGTAAATTCATTAATGACTATATAAATTTAAAGCATGGTCATTATGTAGACATTGAACTATATCAATTAAATAAGAATGCTGTCTATTTTTTGCCTCATCATGCAGTTTTAAAACCTGATAGCAAAACAACTAAGCTGCGCACAGTGTTCGATGGGTCTATGAAAACCAACAAAAAGATTTCACTGAATGATCTGTTGTTAAACGGACCGGTTGTTCAGAGGGATCTATTTGAGATATTGCTACTGTTCAGATTTGGTAACTTTACATTCACAACTGATATTAAGCAGATGTTCAGAAACATAAATATAATTCCACAACATACATCTTTGCAAAATATCCTATGGAGAGACAGTCCTGATGAAACAATAAAATGCATCAGACTGGGCACAGTTACTTATGGCCTAAAAAGCTCTACTTACCTTGCAACTAGATGTCTTAAAGAGTTGGCAACATTGCACGAGCAAACGTTTCCTTTAGCATCACACATCTTAAATAATTCTACATATGTAGACGATGTGTTATATAGTAATAATGACTTGCACATGATTTTGAATGCCAAGTCTCAACTTCAACAGTTACTTCAATTAGGTTCCTTTTATACTCACAAATGGTCTTCCAATGAAGACAGTGTACTGGTGGACATTCCTTCAGCTGAACAGAACTTTGACAGCTTTGAAATCCGGCTCGAAGGACCATGTTTGAAATACTCTTGAGTGGACTGTAGTAAAAATGAAACGCTGGTAACCTGAGAATGATGTGGGTTTATTGGCTTGTTGCATAGGTACACGTACAGCACACTGTTTTACACATGCACTTAATTAGAAAGGGCTTATTTAATAAAATAAATGGGAGCACGACCGATATTGACGGTGGCCGGAAATGGAGAGAGAGGGAAGCCCCCAGAGCACTAGTGACGTACAGTAAAAGTAGTGTTGGGTAACGTGCCAACAGTACTGGCTGCACATTGGCAAGCTTCCAGCATTTCGGTACGGATTTTGTCTCGAGAGAGAGGCGATACAAGCGTGTTAGCACAGGAAACCACTCAAGCGCACTGTTACGGACAGAAGTCTCGACTTTATGATATTATATAGTTAGATATAATACGGCTAAATTTAGGTATGTGTATTTGCATAAGTAGATTAAGTCTCATATGTGTAAAGGTTTTTTGATAATAAATAATTAATTTTTTGCGTTTCATTTTAACAAAAAGTAAAAGTTATTAAACAGGTAATGGTTTTGACAA
This sequence comes from Scoparia ambigualis, assembly GCA_963921215.1. Taxonomy (NCBI): domain Eukaryota; kingdom Metazoa; phylum Arthropoda; class Insecta; order Lepidoptera; family Crambidae; genus Scoparia; species Scoparia ambigualis. The sequence goes on along the minus strand of OY992503.1, from coordinate 44,282,061 downwards.
GGTAAGGGCCAAGTATACGTGCCCAGGGGCCTTACGCCTCTCTAAGGTAATTAAAGTTAGGAAAGTAAGAGATTAGCTTTCGTAATTATAGGTTTCTATTGTTAGGAATATCAATGTAATTAAGAAAATAAATAAGTAGGGTATCCAGATTACGAGTGATACCGTAGGGTAGGTAATAAATTTAAGATAAAAAGAGAAGTCCGAACGAAAGGGACAGCTGCACAAATTACGACGGTTCATGTGGGTAGTTAGTTATGGTAAAATGTAAAACTGCTCACATGAGCCGGCAGCTGTCCCACAAGGCTGCTAGTTGCCAACCCATAATGTGTTTAAGTCACGGCCGGTCAGAGCAGAATTTGTAAGCTCTCCGGACCCCACCTTGAAGAATAAAGAAGCACTAATCAAGAACCGAGTTTTATTGAAGAACATACAGTCCACATCGAAGCACAACGGCTAAACTGTTCGGCGACTACACCCGTCGGGAACAATTTCTTTGGTCCTTCGAGCCGGATCTGAAGAACTGAAGCCTTCGTCCATTTGAAGATAGAAGATCTACGTAACCACCAACGTGACCACCAACGTAACCACCAACGTAACCACCAACGTATTGTAACCACACCACTTGTGTTCTGCAACAAGTGCTAACGCGGGCGGACCGCGGCTCAAAACGTCACATCACCTAATGGTGCCAAACGGTGTGCGTTCTGAGTAAACGCCGTTCAAGGCGGGACGACTTATCGGACGGGGTCGTCAGTTTGTCCTTTTTAGGGCAAGCTTAAGAGTCCGGCTACGCCAGTACGGTTTGTCGTGGAGCGGGGGTCCTTTCTGTAGGCACTGCCTAAGCTGTCGGACACTCCAGCCGATTCGCGAGCGCCCCGTTGTCCACGTCGACTCTCTGCTGGGTAGGTCCTACCTTTCCACTCCCGCACGAACTCCATCCTTGGACGGGCTCCCCACATAGCGTGCCCGTTTGAGATTGTTAGGAGTAGGGGCAGCAAGAAAGAAGATGCCGACCACCCGAAGACAAAGCCAAGCCGAGACGACAACGGGACTACGAACGTTCGACAGACCACCCGCATCACCCTCAAACCTTGCCTCAACCGTGACGCCAATGGAACCGCAACAAGAGACCGCTGAACGCGGCATCACCGCCACTACGGAAGTTAGACGCAACGACGACGCATCCCCACCCGACGCGCCCAGAGCCGGGCCGCCGTCGGTACGATCGACAACGAGCGTCGCCTCACGAGTGAAACAAGCGCAACTTCAAGCGGAGGAGCGGCTCGCCGAAGTACGTCGGCGAGAGTTACAATTGGAAACGGAAATGATTAAGAAGAGACTTGCATACGAAATCGCCGTTATTGAAGAAGAAACGGATTTAGAACCGGAGAGCTTACCCGCCGATATTGCCCAACTGAGAGTGGATGAATGGTTGGATCGGCGTCGGAACGTGCATGAGCCCGACACAGATAAAGTCGGAAATGTGCGACAAAGACAAAAGGATGCGCGCGCAAGTGAGATGGACAGAGGTCGCCACCTCACTGATTCGCCATATGTTGAAAACGAAAACGTAGTGAAAGAGGCAGCGAACCGTGATCAAACGAGCATAGACGACACGGGGATGGTTAAGCTCGCACTTACACTAGAGAAAATGATGCATAATCGACCGGTACCACGACAGGCGCTGGATTTGCCTATATTCAGCGGCTCGCCGGCCGAATGGTTGCCGTTTAAAGCGGCGATGCGCGATACGACTAAACAATTTAACTTTAGCAAAGCCGAGAACTTGGCACGATTAAGAAGCTGTCTTAAAGATGAAGCAAAGGAAGCGGTGTCCGCTCTTTTATATACGGCCGTGGACCCGGAAGTGGTTATGAAAACACTCGAGCAATGCTTCGGACGGCCAGAAGTAATAATTGATCGAGCGCTGGACGACATTAAGAGACTGCCGCGTCCCGGCACGACGGCCAGTGAGTTGAACACGTTTGCGATCAAACTGCAGAACATTGTGTGCATACTCGATAATATCGACAACAGAGGGTACTTACGAAATCCAATGTTAACGCGAGAAGTGGTGGACAAGCTCGGACCGCACCTACGCTCAAGGTGGTGCGACTACGCAACTGACTACGGAAGCTATGCCGAGCCTGAGATCGTCACGCTATCCCACTTCCTCATGAGAGAAGCCGACAGAGCCCTACAGTATGCATACGTGAGCTACAACCCTACGCGAAAGAACGTGATTACGGAAACACGAGCGAACGTGAAACAACGAATCGAGCGAAAGAAAAATACGGCTGTATACGCAACAAGTGATGACGTCATAAACAAAGAATGTTTATGTTGTGGAGGACGCCATGACGTGCCGCAATGTGATCGCTTTAAAACCATGACGGTTAAACAACGATGGGAATGGATAAAGAAAAGCGGAGTGTGTTTCCGTTGTGCGAATAAGAAACACCGTCGCCTACAATGCGATAAACGCGATCTGTGCGGAGTTGATGATTGCCGCCATCCCCACCACGCCTTGCTACACGAACACCGCACCAGGCCGAACGAAACCGAGATGGTGGCGTCGGTTAATCACTCGGCCGATGCTACCAAGGTGTTACTGAAAGTATGTCCCGTTACCATCAAGGGACTAAAGGGGTCAATCGACACATACGCCTTGCTCGACGAGGGGTCGACTGTTACGCTAATCGACCAAGACCTGGCGGACTACGTAGGCGCGGACGGGCCGGCGAACGATTTGAAAATACGAAGCGTGAATACACAAACGACGTGCGAAACCAAGACGGTGAATTTAAAGTTAATTGCAACTACGAATAAACGACAATTCGACATTAAAGCTAGAACGATGAAAGATTTATCACTCAACGGACAGACGGTGCACAACGACTGTTTGAGATACACTCATATGAAAGAGTTATCAAACAGCAACGTCTGCTACGGACATGTCAAGCCTCGAATACTGATTGGGGCAGACAATTGGCATCTCATAGTCACACGAAGATTGCTACAGGGCAAGCGAGACGAACCGATCGCATCGCTCACGAAGCTGGGGTGGGTAATACACGGATCAGCGCCACGGTCAAGCGTGCTGATGGAGAGTAATACGGCTGCGGTGTTATACGTAAACACGCCGCAGTGCGCGACGATCTCGCGCACTCTTTTACCCGACAACGAACTCCATGCTATGGTAAAGAAGCACTTCGAAATTGACTCACTGGGAATAACAAAGAAGGAGCGAGTGAGCCCGAGTGATGCACGCGCCATGGAATCGTTTAGAACGACGACAAAGAAAGTCAACGGAAAATACGAAGTTAGATTACCGTGGCGACGTGATGACGTCACGCTGCCGCCAAGTTACGAGTCAGCATTGAGACGATTGAAATCCATAGAACGGAAGATGGACAAGTCTGACGAATTCAAACGAGCTTATACGAATCAAATAGAGAATCTATTTGATAAACACTATGCCGAGGAAAGTAGCGAGAGCGATTTGATGAGCCCGCATTTATGGTACTTACCTCACTTCGCCGTAACAAATCCGAATAAGCCCGGAAAACTACGAGTTGTCTTTGACGCGGCCGCCGAAGCAAACGGAGTTTGTCTGAATGACGAGCTTTTGGAGGGTCCCGACTTACTACGCGACCTGGCGGGCCTGCTACTACGATTTCGCGAACGAGCTATCGCAATTACGGCCGACATCCGGGAGATGTTTCTTCAAGTTAAGATATTTAAAGGTGACCAACCCGCTCAGATGTTCCTATGGAGGGGCGCCGACCGAACGAAGCCACCTACACGCTACAAGATGACGTCAATGATATTCGGAGCTAAGAGTTCACCTTTCTTAGCGCACAGCGTGAGAGATTTGAACGCTGAAACGCACGCTGCTGAGTATCCGCGCGCATACGAGGCAATTACGAGAAACCATTATATGGACGACTACGTCGACTGCTACGACACCGAGCAAGAAGCGATTGAAACGATAAAGGAGGTCGCGAAGGTTCACGCGCAGGCAGGATTCACGCTGGCCGGTTATAACTCTAACGGACCGTGCGTGTTGCGTGAGCTGCCAGCAGAAAGCCGTGACACATCACCTCGACAGCTCGGCGCTAGTCTTCAGCAATGTGGCAGAACGCTCGGTTTACTATGGGACGCTGCTACAGACGAGTTGGCGTTTAACACCGAGATGGTTCGCGTGCACGACGACGTGAAGCAAATGAGGCGCGCTCCTACTAAACGAGAGGCGCTGAGTGCGGTTATGTCAATATTTGACCCACTCGGACTGTTGAGTTATTATACTATACGAGCGAAGATCATCTTACAAGGCATATGGCGGTTAAAAATAGAATGGGACGAGGTCTTACCCGATTACGAGGCCGGCGAGTTCCATGAATGGTTGAACGGATTGAGGGCATTACGTAGTCTGCGTCTACCCCGGCGTCTACACACGGGGGGAGTGACGAGAAAGCAACTACATGTTTTTTGTGACGCCAGCGAAGTCGCTTACGGCGTTGCAGTATATTGGAGAATGAAGGGTGAAAATGGCGAAATACAAGTCGCACTCGCCGCTGCTAAGGCCAGAGTGGCACCGATAAAGCAACAAAGTATTCCGAGAATGGAGTTGCAAGCGGCGTTGATAGCTACGCGACTAGCGAGCTCAGTATTGAATGAACAAAGATGGCAACCTGAGAGAGTCGTATATTGGACCGATTCACAAACAGTGTTGAAATGGATAAATAACGACACGGTGCGTTACACCCCCTATGTAGTGCACCGCTTAACTGAGATCACAGAAACGACGATGCCGTCACAATGGCGATGGGTCCCTACGGCTCACAATGTCGCGGACGACGTAACGCGCGGCAGTGAGATTATGAAAACGAAGAATGATCGGTGGTTTGTCGGACCGGCATTTTTATACGAAAACGAAACCGAATGGCCTACGAGTGACGTCATCAACAACGAACACAGCGCGGAGAGTGAACGCTGCGTGACGCACACGCACACGTGGCAGAGTGATAGTAGCGTAGTGCCAGACGCTAAACGCTTCTCTTCCTACGAGCGTTTAGTTAGAACGATGGCGAACGTGCTACTATTCACTCAGAGATGCCGCCGCCGCGCTAGTAACATGACACTTGAACATATCAACGAGGCCGAGCGCCTACTAACCATTGAATCGCAACGAGAGAGCTTCGCAGACGACATCGACCGCCTCAAAGCATCCCGCAAACTACGCGCGGGCAGCAGACTACGACGACTCGACGTGTTCATCGACGAAGGCGGAGTATTACGAGCAAGAGGGCGAATAAGGGCAGCGGGTGTGTCTGCCCCCGCTACTACGCCCGTAATACTGGACGGCAGCCACCCGTATGCGCGGTTGCTACTTAAACGTGAGCACCGTCGCGCCCACCACTCGCACAATGAGCGCGTCGTCAACGAAATAAGGCAACGATACTGGGTTCTACGATTGAGGCCGGCTGTGAGATCCGTGGCGTTCAATTGTGCATTTTGTAAAGTGAGAAAGACGCTACCTACGACGCCGGTGCACGGCGACTTACCAAAAGCACGTATGGAAGCTTTTGTACGGCCTTTTACGAACTGTGGCCTAGATTATTTTGGCCCGATGACTGTGACTATCGGCCGGCGCCATGAGAAACGATGGGGGGCGCTATTCACATGCCTCACTACGCGAGCTGTGCATATTGAACTTACGGCGAGCTTATCTACCGACTCAGCGATTATGGCTCTAAGACGAATGGCGGCCAGGAGGGGATGGCCCCACGTTATATATAGTGACAACGCTACGAATTTTAAAGGCGCGGACCGAGAATTAAAGGCCGCATACGAAGAATGGGAGCCAGCGCTACGAGAATACGCGCTAACGCAACGCACAGAGTGGCGTTACATTTCGCCAGGCGCGCCACACCAAGGCGGCGCATGGGAACGGCTGGTGAGAACAGTCAAAACGGCGCTGCGCACTACGCTCAACGAGAAGTCACCGCGTGAAGAAGTACTTATGACGCTACTAGCCGAAGCCGAGCACACTGTCAACGCTCGGCCTCTAACACACGTCCCTGTGAGCATCGACGACCCGGAAGCGCTGACACCCAATCACTTCCTTTTGGGTAGCTCGAGCGGCCTGCCCACCACTGGGCCGTGCGAGCGCGCCGACCGAAACACATGGCGGGCGGCGCAGGCGCTGGCGGACGAGTACTGGCGACGCTGGCTGCGCGAGTATCTACCACTACTCATACCGCGCGGCGGCACGCGCGACTCCGAGCGACGCAACGTACGAGAGGGCGACGTGGTCATAATTGTGGATAACACACTACCCCGCAATGTATGGCCTAGAGGCGTCGTCACGAAGACATTTCCTGGACCTGACAACGAAGTACGCAACGTAGAGGTGCGCACCAAAGGCGGCACGTTCCGACGACCGACGACGAGACTGGCTGTCCTGCCGATGGAGTGAAGAGGCTACGCGGATGCTGCGCCGGGGGGAGCCTGTTACGGACAGAAGTCTCGACTTTATGATATTATATAGTTAGATATAATACGGCTAAATTTAGGTATGTGTATTTGCATAAGTAGATTAAGTCTCATATGTGTAAAGGTTTTTTGATAATAAATAATTAATTTTTTGCGTTTCATTTTAACAAAAGGTAAAAGTTATTAAACAGGTAATGGTTTTGACAAGGTAAGGGCCAAGTATACGTGCCCAGGGGCCTTACGCCTCTCTAAGGTAATTAAAGTTAGGAAAGTAAGAGATTAGCTTTCGTAATTATAGGTTTCTATTGTTAGGAATATCAATGTAATTAAGAAAATAAATAAGTAGGGTATCCAGATTACGAGTGATACCGTAGGGTAGGTAATAAATTTAAGATAAAAAGAGAAGTCCGAACGAAAGGGACAGCTGCACAAATTACGACGGTTCATGTGGGTAGTTAGTTATGGTAAAATGTAAAACTGCTCACATGAGCCGGCAGCTGTCCCACAAGGCTGCTAGTTGCCAACCCATAATGTGTTTAAGTCACGGCCGGTCAGAGCAGAATTTGTAAGCTCTCCGGACCCCACCTTGAAGAATAAAGAAGCACTAATCAAGAACCGAGTTTTATTGAAGAACATACAGTCCACATCGAAGCACAACGGCTAAACTGTTCGGCGACTACACCCGTCGGGAACACGCACAATACCTCAGTACCCTTGCTGGTATGCCATCAGGATTCACAAAGGGGGAACTCACCTGGGCCCTGATTCTGTATCGCAATCTATAAATTCCACACCTAAACCTTACCGCGCACAAACGTCAAACGCATACGTTTTTGGGAAGATATCGCAACTTTTTAAGGAATTAACGTGGTTTTGAAACAAGGAATCGTTACAGAATAAGGGCCTTGGAGACTGCGGGGACGCCCGAACCCCCCCGAAATGACCACCGGGTCCTCCCGTCCATTCGCCAACTGGCACGGTGGAGCATTTCGGGATTTTTCGCGAGTTGGCGGGGCAGCCTTTCACGTGTAGCTAGAGCGCTAGTTGGGGCCCCTACTAACTGCGGCTAAAAACGTGCTTCGGATCTCGCTACCCTCCAGAATGAGTTACCCGGTACAGCAATGCTAAGGCTTTAAGACTTGTCCTAATCTGAGCAACTGACTTCTAACCTACTTACATACACATTTTTATCAATGTTGTTTGATTAAATATTTCCCATTTCGGTACCCTAAATGGTTTTATAATTTGAAATATTAATTATGCAATTAAAAAAAATTACTTACTATCATTAAACTATGTGTTTGATTTAAAAAGAAACACTTTTGAACGGATATAACTACTTGCGTTTAATTTTACTTTTACGTTCGGGTTCGAAAAGTCAGGCTAAATAAAAATATGTAAAAGTAAAATTAAACGCGAGTATAACCGTTCAAAAGTATTTTATTTAAATGTGTGGTGTTTGCGTAAACTTTAGAAAACAATATATTTAATGTTTTAATTTTTAGAAGAAAATTATATGAAAAAAGGTTTGCAACCTCTGATTAAAAGTTTATGTATGTTACGCCACGAATCGGTTAATTTTAGTGCTATAACTTTGAAATTTACATATTGCGTACATAACGAATGGCGCCTCAGTATGTATCCAAAAGAAAATCTGAAATTGGTTTAGTTTTTGAAATAATGTTGTTACAATTATTTACATCGGTAGTTAAATATTTTTAAAATCTTAAGTGGCACTTACGATAACTTACGTTGAAATATATTTGAAAAATATATCGTATATTTAACATACGATTGTTTACGTTGATATTTTGTTACTCTATTTACACGCAAGTAGCACATACCATTTTAACTATGTAAATACCTAATTTATAGTTAATGTAGTATCTCATGGTTAGTACCTAACCTATAAAATAGGTTTTTTAGAATGTTATAGTAGAATAAATTGTTTAAATGTGTTATTATTACCAAGTATTTCTACTTTATTTGGTCGATTGACACGAAACTTACCATATCAATAATATAATAAGATTAAATATTGGTTTATGTCTTAGATTAAAACAAAAAGGGAAGATACGGCATGCTCCTACTTGTAGTCAATCAAAATATAGTCCTACTCAACTACATATGCAAACACTCACACACGCACACCTATAGAAGTGTAAATCGAGCGAGCGAGACAGAGCAGTAAGTTTCAACGTCAGCGCGAGGGAGTCAGCGAGTAGCGCGTTGACGTCTCGGTCGCTTCGCAACAGACGAGTACGTACGACCGATTCCGACGCCACTGCGGATTAGCGTCTTTCTCTTTTTATCACAGCAGAATGTCCGCAATAGTACGATGTAGCCTGTACGCTCGGCAAATTGCGACTGAAGTGAAATTGTGCCTTTAGGCCTAATTTTAGCGGCTTACTCACGAGACGCTAATGCCGTATCTTCCCTTTTTGTTTTAATCTAAGGTTTATTTACATAGTAAAAAAACTACGAAATATAATTTATATTTATATTAATAATGAACATTAAAAAAAAGTTATAAAGCCAATTAATTATTAATAGCAATAAAATTAGGTTAGGGTGATTTAAATAAAAATTAAATTAAGGCAATAACTTACCAGCATAATTTTTATAATTAATTACCTATTACAAAAATATTAAAGAAGTTCAAAGAATATTACAAAATATTATAATTACTAGCACACTAAATAACCAATTTTGTACATACCTACATAATTATGGTATGCACTTTAATGAGAAATCAACAATAGGAACAGCAGGTAAGTAAGTATATGATTTAAACTTATTAAAGAAACTAAATGAACAAAAACTAGCTTAAATTATACAGTCTTTTTATAGAGATTGCGTTGATTAACACTTAAAGCACCATGGCAAACACCGGTGACCGACAAAGAATTAAACTTTATTGTGTTAGGTTGTGTGGCAGTTAATGTGTAAACAAACATATATACCAAATCACGACCGCTTCCTGGAGGGGTAGGCAGAGATTACAGTTTTCCATTTGCTACGATCCTGATAAACATCTTTTGCTTCACTTACTCTCTTAACGTTTTTCATTAACATGCTCGTCGGTTTAGGGTACTCTTGACCTGACCTTTAACGAGAACGTTACCGCTGAGGTCTTCCCCTTCTAACTATCCCATTCTCTCTCGCCTCATGCACCTTATTTGTAATTTCTTTTTATCCATCCTCTCTACATAACCAAACCATCTTACTGACTTTCATGTTTCTTCTGCCACACCCAATTTCACTTCCGTACATTAATGTCGGCACTAAGACTCCTCCACGCACAGCCAGTCATTTTTTTGGGATACTTTCCGGCTGCTCTTAAAGGCGTTAAGTGCCCCATTTACTATACTCCCAGTATTCACTCACTTTTTAATATCTTTATCATGCTTTACATGCCTAGTAAACATCGTGCCCAGGTACAAAAACTCTTTCATTTGCTCCACTTTTTCTTCTTCAATCAATATCACACTCTGTCGAACACTCGTCTTTATCAAGCACCATAACTTTCGTCTTACTTACATTCCTTTTCACCCCTTCACTCATTTTAATTCATTCATTTTCCTTTTACAGATCTTTGCATACTAGTTACCATCTCCTGTAAGTTGTAACGGTACAGAATGAATGGTATCTGTCCGTTAGTAAGGAATGCATGGGAGTAGCACTAAAATAAATATTAATGCGTAGCACCATTAATAATAAGCATGAAAAGGGAATAATAAACTAGTTCAGAATAATGGTCAATGGTCTAGCGCTTTATCTTTAGTTTGAATTTCGCGGAGACGGCTCTGCGCGTCCCTTGCGGCATAGGCGGCGTCTAGCGGAAGTTATTTACGTAAGCTTCGCATAAGGTTGCTAGTTTGACTTCTTTATTTTGAATTTCGCGGGGACTGCTCTGCGCGTCCCTTGCGACATAGGTGGCGTCTAGCGGAAGTCATTTATTTGGGCTTCGCGTAAGGTTGCTAGGTTGACTAGGACCGTATTTTATTTTGAGTTTCGCGGGGACTGCTCTGGGGTCGGCAAAGTGGTTCACCTACGGGCGGACGCCATCTATGGTCGGAATACGGAACTTTTGATAGTTTCCCAAAATATAGGATTATTGGCTTAAGTGGAGGATTATTAAGAGGGAAGTGTTAATAGAAGGCTACATTTAGATATTCAACGATGAAATATTGGCTGTCGGACGAGATTTGGTTAGATTATGGAAAAATTTTAGAATTGCGCGGCGAAAGCGGCTATGAGCGAGCGAGAGGTTGAGAAAAAGACAGAAAGAGAGGTCGGATGATAGCTCCACGTGGCGCGACGCGAAGGCGGGGGGGATCGGGGAAACGGCTAGCGATTGGTGGAAGGGAAGAAAAGTGGACTCGCGCGGGCGTATGTTAGGCGCGCGTGGCGGGAAAGTTAAGATACTTGGGAAAAGAGCGGAAAATTAAGGACATTCAGTTTTGGGACGTCAACGGAGCGGTCCAACTTAAGAGTGCGGTACGACTCATACGGGAAAAATAGCGTCCGAGCTTGATAGTGCGCTAAGTGATATTCGAGCTGCGATATTAATTAAGATTTGTGAAATTGAAAGTTATTAATAAAGTAAACTATTGCGATCGCAACTCGAATCCGTTAACAGAATGAAGTATTCTGGGGTACATCGGCGGAAACGAGTCACGGTGACAACAAAACCCTATGTACCTTTCAACAGACTTCGGTCTGGATGATCTTTGATTGTATTTAATAAGATCGGCGTTTTACACTATTACGCTAAACAATACACTATCTTCGACGGAGTAATGGGGGAGAGACAGTTGTCTCCCTAGTGAAAGTTGAAGATAGGTCAGACACCATTTAGCTGGAGGTAGACCCGTATGACCCAGTCCAATCTCGAGTCTATCTCCATACATACAGTGTAGTGATAGGAAAATAACACACTGAGTATACTGGCTCGACTGATAGAACATTTAGGAGTTAGTTGCTTTCAGGGGCAATGCGACTCTCACCACACACCACGAATTTAAATTAAATGAGGCTTGGCCTAGTTTGCAAGGTACACAAGAGGGACTGTTAGTTCGACAAAATATAGGCATTTTCAAGTGAGGAAAGTTGTAGGAATCTATAGGTAGGCGGATATATATATATGGTTAGTTATTAATTCAGACTAATAAGGCAGGGATAATTAAGTTACGGCGCTAAATAAAATTATGATGAAGTGATGTGGGTCCTAGCTAGGCAAGTAATCTGTTACCGCAGGCCGGTAAAATTCTAATTGTTTTCCTAAAGTTGTTACCAATTAATTATTCATTTTAAATAATTAACAGAAGTATGATAATATCGTACCATCATTACTTTGGAGTACCTAAAAGTCTAGACTGGTTTTCTATTACAAGAAAAATACTAAAAAGTTATAGCAAATAAGCTTAGTCGTACTGTGATGTTTGATTTCTAACACTGATATGACCAAACAGGCATTTGTTAGCTTTCCCTGGGATGCAATACGATCTCACATGGCTATACTCTTCAAAGTATGGAAAATTTTACATCCGATACCTTAGCAAAAATAAGCTGATACAAACTGAACAACTAAAACCAGTTTAGAACCTAGGATAAGTCGTTGAAAGAAGACATTGCAAGCTATGAGCTTCTAATAATCTGAAACATAGAAATAATTGATTGATAACAACCAGCTAATTAGCCTGACAATGGTCTACTAATACCATTTGAATAGACCTCTTAAGATATGTAAGTACTTACTTCTAATAATATGAAACATAGAAATATTTGATGGGAACAATCTAATCAATCAGACTAATACCTAGTACAGTCTAATTTATACTTATTAAAGTGAGTAAAAGATAACTTCTAAATGTAATTTATTTAATGATTAACAGTGATAATTAACTACCTACTAAAGGTATACTAACTATGATTTAGTAGTCTATCAAATTAACCACTCAGTCTGAGAGACAGAGAGTGTAAGTTAATGGAAAAATAATTAACTACATTCACTCCCTAAAAGTCAGGGATGTTGAATAAATTAGGCATCTTTCAACAAACTTGAGATGTATTTATACTTTATAAGATCTGTATAATGAACACTAAGAGTAATCCAAAGTAATTTACTTCAAATGATAGTATTCTATTTCAGTTCACTTCCTAAAGTCAAGGATATTGAATGAATTAAACATCCTTTAATAAACTTAAGATGTGATAATCTGCCAATGCAGCCAATCCAATGTAGTTATATTGGAGCTTTACAGGACTTGTATAATAAATACTAAGAATAAATAAAAGTAGTTTTACCTGTATTAATAGCATTCTACTTTAGCCACCGCCTGAATTGGCGTTTTATTAAATTATCCACCCTTTACGGAACTGAATATAAGTTATTGCATTGAATAATTAAGTTCTTAATGTGAAAAGGATATTTGGATGATAGCAAGCCTTGAGATAAACTCTATTGATTTATGTGGAATAATAAGAATTTAAATTGCTAACACATAGTTCATAATGTAAAATGAAATTAAATTTGAGGAGAGATGTAAATTCTCAGTTAAAGAATTAAAGGCACAAGCTAATAATTAAAGTTAAAGCCAATGTGACGGAACTGTAATTAAACCATGAGATGTACAGTACGCTATGGAGCGGTGGTGGGGCTCATAAATTGCACCAGGCCTCTTATGTATCATGCTACTGATAATAAATAATAATACCTACAAGCTAAGCTATCATCTGATTACCTTTGAGTGGTTACAAATCTTCCCCGCAGCTGCAGTGAAGGATTTAGGTCACAGTTCAGACGGAGTCATTGCTAGGCTACACATATTTATGTTAGGATTTATAGACTGGTAGGTAATTAGGTCAGGAGTAAATAATTTAACACAGGGATAAGCCAATTACTAAACTTTCACGAAAGAACTTGAGTTACTTAAATGCGGTTAACAACGGAGGGTTCACTAGACGATCTGGCCAAAATAGTAGTTATTATAATATTACATTGCTTGACTGAAATTCACTGCAAATAGAATTAAGCTATGCTAAGGTTCCATCTTCATACAAACGCTACACACTCTACAAAACTCCAGACGCAACCATTAGATTGTAGATAAATTAGGTTAATTAGTTTTAAGAATTAGATAATAATTTAAGTTAAGGTAAAGCGGCGAGGATGTGTGTATGTATTATAAGCTAGCTAGGCATATAGGTGTGAAAGGCATTAGATTTAGGTTTAGATTTAGGTGTAGCAAATTAATGTTGTGGGGAGGTTACAATTTGGTAAGCCATGACCAGGATTAGAAAGTTAAGTTATAAATTATCATTAATATAGTTGTATTAGATTTCAGTCAAGCGGTAATACTTTAATTTAGAAGTGGGATTTTTCCCACAAATTGTTGTCGTGTTGCGATGCGTGAGTTTAGAATTGGCTTAATAGGGAATAATTCAATGAAGATTAATTAATTCAGAGATATTGAAGAATTATAATTTGACACTTTTCACAATAAACGTTGTTATCTTCTAAAGTTGATTCATACACTTTGTATTACGGGCTCTTGATAATGGGTGAATTATAATTTGACACTTTTCACAATAAACGTTGTTATCTTCTAAAGTTGATTCATACACTTTGTATTACGGGCTCTTGATAGTGGGTGAATTATAATTTGACACTTTTCACAATAAACGTTGTTATCTTCTAAAGTTGATTCATACACTTTGTATTACGGGTTCGACCAATATTGTAGACAGTCGCAATGAGAGCTGGAGCTAAATTTTGTTGTACGAAATCTGTAACAAAAAGATTCTCAGGTTAGGTTAAAGGTCAAAGGAGGAGATAAAGCTACAAAACAATAGCGTAATGAGTATTATTTGAAATACAATACCTTTCAGTTATTATCTTTTTCTTCTTTATTTAATGGCGGATTTCGCCAGCATCAGGTACCGTGCGTTGTTGGTTTTCCAAAGTTTAATGAGTGAACAAAGTACTTAGATATAGTCAATAACCAAACTATTCCGGGGGTCTGGAGTATTAAATTTTAAAATTGTTGAGTTATCTGTGAATACTGAAACCTTTAGTAATTGTTTCCTTGAATACTGAAACCAGGTATCCAATTTTTGTTGTTGACGTTAGGAGCTATGGTAACTGTAGTTTTGTTTCTATTCCTGGTGATAGATTTCATATAGGCATAGGCAACTGGTTCATACAGCCTTGTGTTGAGTTATTTTTAGGATCGTAACAAGTCGATAGGGTGACATAGTTCAACATTTATTGATTTAGAAAGATTTGTAGAATAGGGGGCGGTTTAATTATTATTGCTGTCGGATGGGAAGGCTAGGGGGCGAGATTGGACAGAGGTAACCAACTTAATTATTGCTGGATTCAATTTATATTATAGGACGGCGATATGCTGTACAATATTATAAAGTTATGACGCTAACAGCATAATATAAAACTAATAATAATTATATTTTGACTAATAATCGTTGAGCGATTGCGGTTTTTAGTTGATGTGCTATTCCACGTATTATAATTTATTTTGTTGGTTATGTTAGAGAAAAAAAAATTATAATAGTGTACTTGAGTCTCACATCTGAAATCCATAGAGTAGTTTAGGCTAGTCAAGGACTATTACGTTCTTTGTCTATGGTTGGACCATAGAGACAAATGATTTAGCGAGACCATAAACAATCTAGAATTAGGAATGATTATAAAACATGACGTCATAAAACCAATCGGAGAGGAAACTTCCATAACGCGTAATCATGTGATTTTGTTATAGCAAGTGGAATCACCTGTTATTTTCCATACCTGTTATTTTTAATACCTGCGATTTTTACATTGAAAGAGATTTTCCTAATATTTATCACGTAGTAGATTGGAATGCAATGACATTGTGGTGGAGTTATTATTATGTGACATGTAGATGGGGACAATTGCTCTGCACAAGGAAAATGCCGCTTCATTTAGTTAGTTCGCTAAAATCCTAGGAAAAGTAACATAAAATAGTATTACGGTTCAAAACACACGCGTTGATGAGGAATCGCGATTATAAGTAATAACAAGTAGCAGGGATGTCATGTAGGGGATAGAATCATATGACTATTCATTGCTAGTAGGAATTTTGGGTTAAAAGCAACGTAGTTTGGGATGCATAATATAAACGGATAAATACGTCTAGTAGGCGATAAAAGTCGTTACCGTCTGGAAACAACTATCTAATATCTACTCTGTTGTGGGGAGGTTACCTATTAGCGAGGCTAGATGGCGTTGGATTACCAATAAAAGATTTTATTTTGGATGATGGTAAAAGGGTGCGGTCTAATAATAATATGTATAATTGAAATACTCTTGCAGCGTTGTGAGTAGTCGTTACCGGTAATCGTCGCTTCTTACCGTATAGTTGAAATCGTGTTAAATAGTTAATTATGAAGGTTTATAAAGGACTATTATTAGCTTAAGATGAGGTTAATGTACGCAGAGGTAAAGCTCGCTGGGCATAGCTTACTATACCTACTTAACTAATATTATCAGTTGTGAGTTACCTAGAAATATCTAAGTCGGGAGAGCGGTGAAAAGAAAAGACCTTACTACATGACTAATTAGTTAGGATAGGTAGAGATAGATAAATCATTAAATTCACTGGGTTGGATTAGCCTATTAAGAAGAGTATCTTGCACAATTGTCTATCTCCGTTGAACGATTAAGATGTTGAAAAAAAAAAATGATATTACTAGTTAAGTGTTGTGTGAGAAAGTGTAGGAAGTATACTAGTGGTAGTATAGCATAGGATAGGGAGTAGTGAGTTTATTCTACGACAAAATATTATATATATTTTATAAATCACATCCAATCAGTACTTGTTACAATACTCAATTACAGTACACAAAGCAAAACATAATCACCCATTTTACAGACAAAAACATTGAATCGGATGCTTGACCGCGTCTACATAAGCCAGCAGCTTTGCTTGTGGGTAAATCGAAAGAGGCACTTGTATAAGAGGCTGGTACTGACTAATCGGGTAGTGCCGAAGGAGAATATTCTGACGCGTATCCCAGACGCTAGCTTTGGTTAGTTGATGGTTCTTCTAGGGCAACCCTGCCGACTTACTAGGGATCATTGACTAGTCGAAGTTTGATTCTACACACACACGACATTAATCTATTATATTTATAAGTACATTAGAACCTGCACTTGGTTATATTTAATTATTGGTTTTATATAAATATATTTGGGCGGAGATACTCTTGTGGGTGAGAAAGTGTAGGAGGTATACTAGTGGTAGTATAGCATAGGATAGGGAGTAGTGAGTTTATTCTACGACAAAATATTATATATATTTTATAAATCACATCCAATCAGTACTTGTTACAATACTCAATTACAGTACACAAAGCAAAACATAATCACCCATTTTACAGACAAAAACATTGAATCGGATGCTTGACCGCGTCTACATAAGCCAGCAGCTTTGCTTGTGGGTAAATCGAAAGAGGCACTTGTATAAGAGGCTGGTACTGACTAATCGGGTAGTGCCGAAGGAGAATATTCTGACGCGTATCCCAGACGCTAGCTTTGGTTAGTTGATGGTTCTTCTAGGGCAACCCTGCCGACTTACTAGGGATCATTGACTAGTCGAAGTTTGATTCTACACACACACGACACTAAAATTTTATATTTATAATTATCTTAGAGCCGGCTTTAATTATATTAATTGAGGAACGGTAGAAATTATATATGCTGAAGAGATGTTAGTAGGAATACGATAGGCGAATTAGTAGAAAAAAAAAAGAAATACTTCTCGAGGATACCTAAACGGATGATGGATAATTGTGGAAGGTGGATATTAATTGAGCTTCGGGACAAAATAGGGGTCGAAAGAAAACATAATAATAATAGTAGAAAAAAAAATAGTTGACTGGCTTGAAGTCGAGATTTAACTGCAAAATTAACGAGTTATAGCACTGTTACGCTATAGGGATAACAATAGCGTATGTTATCACATCAATTATAAAGGCGAGTTGCGGACGGATGTCACGTCATAATCATTAGTTAAATCGTTTTATCATTTTAAAAGTTAACACCAGCTACTTATAAAACAGTGATCGATTTTAAATACCATAATTTTAAGTTGTAGGATAAATTTAAACTCATAGTCCGCAGAAACATTCAAGCCGGAAATAAAGCGATGATATTGCGAGCTGAGAATAAATTTCTTAGTGTAAACTTTATTAATAAGTAAATCCCTGATATTGCGTTATCCAGATTACAATACAAAATTAACTATCACAATTCGAATCATCCAAAGTAATTATTTAGATGTTGTCTCGCGTCGACAGGTACAAATTTTAATTTAGATGGGTAAAGACATTAGAACTGAAATGGGTTTCGGATGTGTGACGTTCTTAGGATACGTACTGTTTAGTAGCATAATTTAAATTTAATAAAATCGGCCGAATTAGACATAATTCGTTTTGCGGATATATATATTTAATCGAGATTATTGTGGAGGTAGCCATAGTTCAAAGTTTACTAAACCCGACCTAGAGTCATAGCCTATCTTTATATGTCAGAAGAAAATAATAAATTTATAAGTAGTAGATTTTAAAGTCAATAGTAAATTTATTTTCCCGAGGTGAGACCTGAAACCTAGTTCGCACTAGGCCATTCAAATACTTTAACCGGTAATGTTGATTATAATAAATAAAGATGTTCGGGATTTATAATAATATTCTAATACTGCTATATTAAAATTGTTATTATGAAATTAAATAAGTTTGCTTAACAATTGGCAAATAATTATTAACTCAAGAATTTGTTTAGTACAAAGTAAATGTCTACAGGTTTAGAAATGATAGGACGAACGAAACGCGTTTTTGACTTGTGGGAAGGTCAGCGCGGACTGTCACAGCGGGATTATCTTGTTTTGGTTATTTATTATATTAATATGAATTGCTAGAATTCTTAAATAATCTAGATTATTGGCATCTAATATGTACGTGATGAAATTGTAGATGATTAAAATTAGTGCTAAGGTAGGTTATTGTCGAAGTTATGGCACAACCTTAAAATTGTTAGTTAATGTGAACTGCATGTTGTATCTAGATTGTTTTATACAAACTAATTGATTGGGAGTTTTCACATATGTAGGCCGGGACATTGAGTTGATGAAATAGTGTTATCAAAATATTATTCATCACGGAAAGATAAAGATATTTTATTTGCAAGTGTGAATACAAAAGTTTACTTCGGTTAGTATTATTCGGTTCTAGTCTAGTTTTGTGGTAGCGTTTTACCTAGGGTTGTTCTAAATTATAAGTAATTAAATATTAATTGTCTGTTGCTGTCTTCTACGTTAGAGAAGGAACGGAGAAAGATAAGGGGGACTCATTTTGTTATAGTCAGCTGTATGATAGATAATCCTCCTAGTAAATATTTCTTGTGATTGCGGTAGCAACATAGAGTGTTTATAGGATGTTTTGTTCATTAACTAATTATCTTCACCGCAGCTGTGGATAGGGATGGCTAAAGTATGTGAACAGGGGTGGAGAAGATAGGTCATTATAAATTAAAATAAATACTTGAATTGCAATATGCCTGACTAAATAGTGCGAAGAGATGGAGTAACTATGTTAGAGAAATTCTCTATTGCATAATATTCGAACTTTTGACATTTTCAATTGTAACTTTAGAATTTTGATTAGAGTATTTAACTAAGCGGGTCCAACGAAGAAGGCATGCTGAAAGCGAGGTCTTTGGTCGTCTATGCACACAATAAAATTATAGATGACACAAGGGAGCATTCTTAATTGGCACTGTTAAATTAGTAAAAGTAGCTTGTTTAGGGTGTTCGAATATTTTTAGTCGCACAGGGCACAAATAGAACTTAGTTAAGCGTGTAGGGTTTATTTTGATTTACCTGGTGAAGTAATTGAATCGAAGTTTCGGAACTGTGCTGTAGAAGTGGGAATTACTCAGCACACAATAAAATTAAGTGGTTTCCATTTAGCTTCATTTCCTAAACTAGCCTTTCTTAAAGTCGCGGAAATTCTGCTGTAAGGTGGTTCCTTTGGGGGCGTCTTGTGAAGTCTAAATCAGGACAATTATACTTGACTAACCTATAGAGAGATAATGTCTTAGGCTGCAGAAACAGAGGCCATTGATGGCATTTCATTTTGGCGTGGTCAGGGGATCTCGTGTTGCTGGGGAATTTTACCATCTGGACGGAAGGCTGAAAAGTAAAGTAGAATGCATAATGAGTAACCAATTAGAGTTACAAACATTCGGGAGATTACCATCTTAATAATGTGTCTTGTGCGAGTGTAAAATTAAAATCATCTAATAAAAAAATAAAAAATAAAAAGAAACTAGCACTATTGAATCACGCAGTTTGGAATTCAGTAAATACGAGAAGGAACTTACGATATTAATTACCATGAATACTAAGACGAAGTGTCACCTTTAATGACTTATTATTTACCGATTTGACCGATTATTAGTAATATAAAAGGTAGGAAGTTAAGTAGAGTTGTGGGGGCGGATAAGATAGTTACCGGTCTGTTTAATTTAATAAGAAAATTATATTTTTCAAAGGTATAGGAAAGTAAGGGGATATTGACGTATTATATTTTAGCAAATGAGACTAAATTGTGTCTTTCATACATAGTAATAACTAGGGATGAGACATAGTTACTAGATAGGTTTTGGCATAAATATTTGCTTATACGTATAAGCTCAGTACTTGTCAATTAGTATACAACGTCCAACGCGTACCGGGGTATTAACAAGTACTTATCGATGACGCATACATTGACAGTTAGATATACATAGCACACAAACTTCTAATAGATCTGAACTACGGGGTAGCTAGTTCAAAACTCAAGGACGTGTTTCGAGATGCGTACCCCCTTAGAGTGAATGAGTTTTCCCTAAGTATTTACGATCGACAACCTTATTGTAAGGCGTTAAGACCTCTATTTGTATGCACGGTGAGTGGGTGTCACTGCGTACCGGACGGAAGCGAGTCTAGTATTCTATCTCGGTTATTTGTAGGATTAGACATAGATGTATCTCATCTAAAATAAAGTTATAACTCTTGGGCGATGATGGTATGCCTACTGGTTTTGGTTGATATGGGGGTTTGGTTAAGATTTCTTATCCGCGGAGAGGAAAATAGGTTTCCGTTAAAAGAAGTAGCTAATTAGGAATTGTGGAGGACGCGGGTTCGATCCCTGCCTGAGGTAGACAATTGTTCCGACGTTTCGTTATCTTAGGTAATTATATAAGCTAAGATGAGATTGGTAGCGTTGAAGTATGAAGGAAAGTTTTAATTCAAATCATTAATAATTATTCATTAGCCTAGTTGGAACTAAAACCATGACGGCGAAGTGGTTGATGCTTCACCCACGAAAGATCCCAGGTTCGATCCCTAGGTTGCAACATTTAGATGCGAAACAAGTTGTAAGAAGAGACGTAAGTTAAAAGAAGGCCATGATGACAGATGTACTTGAAATTATTCTAGGAAAATAATTTAAAGAATAGAATAATTGAATGGTTCGGAAGATGTTATAAACTTTACGTCGGAATCGTCATAGAGTTGAAGAGTTTCCGCTAGGGGGCGTTAGTAGACAGAGCAAGAGACTGTTATATTGATTTATATTATAATATGATTTGTTGTTATGATGGTAAACAAAAGGCAAATCATTATTCGGAGGTTGTGTATGATTAAAGAAATGGTAGATGTCTAAGTTATTGGGAAATATTTACCGAGACTAAGTTTACTGGGATTTCGTTTCGAACACGAGAACTGGGTATGCGATTATGATTTTGTGTCAGTTGAATAGAATGAGGGGTGTGGGCTATTTTGCAATAAGAAAGCTTATGGAGGAAGGAGTCATTAGGGATTTGGGGAGGAACTATAAATAGTAGGAATATCTTGAGGGCTAGGATGACAATGAGGTTGGCAAGGATGGAGGTGCTATTTTGTACTTAATTAAGTACAGGGTTTAGATATAATTCGCCGCAGATAAAAGTGGTACTTTATCTGCTTAAATTCTATCGGGGGCGGCTGTAACGGTACAGAATGAATGGTATCTGTCCGTTAGTAAGGAATGCATGGGAGTAGCACTAAAATAAATATTAATGCGTAGCACCATTAATAATAAGCATGAAAAGGGAATAATAAACTAGTTCAGAATAATGGTCAATGGTCTAGCGCTTTATCTTTAGTTTGAATTTCGCGGAGACGGCTCTGCGCGTCCCTTGCGGCATAGGCGGCGTCTAGCGGAAGTTATTTACGTAAGCTTCGCATAAGGTTGCTAGTTTGACTTCTTTATTTTGAATTTCGCGGGGACTGCTCTGCGCGTCCCTTGCGACATAGGTGGCGTCTAGCGGAAGTCATTTATTTGGGCTTCGCGTAAGGTTGCTAGGTTGACTAGGACCGTATTTTATTTTGAGTTTCGCGGGGACTGCTCTGGGGTCGGCAAAGTGGTTCACCTACGGGCGGACGCCATCTATGGTCGGAATACGGAACTTTTGATAGTTTCCCAAAATATAGGATTATTGGCTTAAGTGGAGGATTATTAAGAGGGAAGTGTTAATAGAAGGCTACATTTAGATATTCAACGATGAAATATTGGCTGTCGGACGAGATTTGGTTAGATTATGGAAAAATTTTAGAATTGCGCGGCGAAAGCGGCTATGAGCGAGCGAGAGGTTGAGAAAAAGACAGAAAGAGAGGTCGGATGATAGCTCCACGTGGCGCGACGCGAAGGCGGGGGGGATCGGGGAAACGGCTAGCGATTGGTGGAAGGGAAGAAAAGTGGACTCGCGCGGGCGTATGTTAGGCGCGCGTGGCGGGAAAGTTAAGATACTTGGGAAAAGAGCGGAAAATTAAGGACATTCAGTTTTGGGACGTCAACGGAGCGGTCCAACTTAAGAGTGCGGTACGACTCATACGGGAAAAATAGCGTCCGAGCTTGATAGTGCGCTAAGTGATATTCGAGCTGCGATATTAATTAAGATTTGTGAAATTGAAAGTTATTAATAAAGTAAACTATTGCGATCGCAACTCGAATCCGTTAACAGAATGAAGTATTCTGGGGTACATCGGCGGAAACGAGTCACGGTGACAACAAAACCCTATGTACCTTTCAACAGACTTCGGTCTGGATGATCTTTGATTGTATTTAATAAGATCGGCGTTTTACACTATTACGCTAAACAATACACTATCTTCGACGGAGTAATGGGGGAGAGACAGTTGTCTCCCTAGTGAAAGTTGAAGATAGGTCAGACACCATTTAGCTGGAGGTAGACCCGTATGACCCAGTCCAATCTCGAGTCTATCTCCATACATACAGTGTAGTGATAGGAAAATAACACACTGAGTATACTGGCTCGACTGATAGAACATTTAGGAGTTAGTTGCTTTCAGGGGCAATGCGACTCTCACCACACACCACGAATTTAAATTAAATGAGGCTTGGCCTAGTTTGCAAGGTACACAAGAGGGACTGTTAGTTCGACAAAATATAGGCATTTTCAAGTGAGGAAAGTTGTAGGAATCTATAGGTAGGCGGATATATATATATGGTTAGTTATTAATTCAGACTAATAAGGCAGGGATAATTAAGTTACGGCGCTAAATAAAATTATGATGAAGTGATGTGGGTCCTAGCTAGGCAAGTAATCTGTTACCGCAGGCCGGTAAAATTCTAATTGTTTTCCTAAAGTTGTTACCAATTAATTATTCATTTTAAATAATTAACAGAAGTATGATAATATCGTACCATCATTACTTTGGAGTACCTAAAAGTCTAGACTGGTTTTCTATTACAAGAAAAATACTAAAAAGTTATAGCAAATAAGCTTAGTCGTACTGTGATGTTTGATTTCTAACACTGATATGACCAAACAGGCATTTGTTAGCTTTCCCTGGGATGCAATACGATCTCACATGGCTATACTCTTCAAAGTATGGAAAATTTTACATCCGATACCTTAGCAAAAATAAGCTGATACAAACTGAACAACTAAAACCAGTTTAGAACCTAGGATAAGTCGTTGAAAGAAGACATTGCAAGCTATGAGCTTCTAATAATCTGAAACATAGAAATAATTGATTGATAACAACCAGCTAATTAGCCTGACAATGGTCTACTAATACCATTTGAATAGACCTCTTAAGATATGTAAGTACTTACTTCTAATAATATGAAACATAGAAATATTTGATGGGAACAATCTAATCAATCAGACTAATACCTAGTACAGTCTAATTTATACTTATTAAAGTGAGTAAAAGATAACTTCTAAATGTAATTTATTTAATGATTAACAGTGATAATTAACTACCTACTAAAGGTATACTAACTATGATTTAGTAGTCTATCAAATTAACCACTCAGTCTGAGAGACAGAGAGTGTAAGTTAATGGAAAAATAATTAACTACATTCACTCCCTAAAAGTCAGGGATGTTGAATAAATTAGGCATCTTTCAATAAACTTGAGATGTATTTATACTTTATAAGATCTGTATAATGAACACTAAGAGTAATCCAAAGTAATTTACTTCAAATGATAGTATTCTATTTCAGTTCACTTCCTAAAGTCAAGGATATTGAATGAATTAAACATCCTTTAATAAACTTAAGATGTGATAATCTGCCAATGCAGCCAATCCAATGTAGTTATATTGGAGCTTTACAGGACTTGTATAATAAATACTAAGAATAAATAAAAGTAGTTTTACCTGTATTAATAGCATTCTACTTTAGCCACCGCCTGAATTGGCGTTTTATTAAATTATCCACCCTTTACGGAACTGAATATAAGTTATTGCATTGAATAATTAAGTTCTTAATGTGAAAAGGATATTTGGATGATAGCAAGCCTTGAGATAAACTCTATTGATTTATGTGGAATAATAAGAATTTAAATTGCTAACACATAGTTCATAATGTAAAATGAAATTAAATTTGAGGAGAGATGTAAATTCTCAGTTAAAGAATTAAAGGCACAAGCTAATAATTAAAGTTAAAGCCAATGTGACGGAACTGTAATTAAACCATGAGATGTACAGTACGCTATGGAGCGGTGGTGGGGCTCATAAATTGCACCAGGCCTCTTATGTATCATGCTACTGATAATAAATAATAATACCTACAAGCTAAGCTATCATCTGATTACCTTTGAGTGGTTACAAATCTTCCCCGCAGCTGCAGTGAAGGATTTAGGTCACAGTTCAGACGGAGTCATTGCTAGGCTACACATATTTATGTTAGGATTTATAGACTGGTAGGTAATTAGGTCAGGAGTAAATAATTTAACACAGGGATAAGCCAATTACTAAACTTTCACGAAAGAACTTGAGTTACTTAAATGCGGTTAACAACGGAGGGTTCACTAGACGATCTGGCCAAAATAGTAGTTATTATAATATTACATTGCTTGACTGAAATTCACTGCAAATAGAATTAAGCTATGCTAAGGTTCCATCTTCATACAAACGCTACACACTCTACAAAACTCCAGACGCAACCATTAGATTGTAGATAAATTAGGTTAATTAGTTTTAAGAATTAGATAATAATTTAAGTTAAGGTAAAGCGGCGAGGATGTGTGTATGTATTATAAGCTAGCTAGGCATATAGGTGTGAAAGGCATTAGATTTAGGTTTAGATTTAGGTGTAGCAAATTAATGTTGTGGGGAGGTTACAAAGTCCATCGCTGACGATGCAAGTAGTACCTGGGGCCCAAGTCTGCTAATTTACAAATGGCATAATTGAATCGTAATTGTATCGCAATTGTATCGCATTGTAATTGTTTGACACATTTGGTATTCTTATATGAGTAAGAGAATACCAAATGTGTCAAACAATTACAATACGATCCAATTGCGATTCAATTATGATTCAATTATGCCATTCTATTATGCATAGAGAAAACATTAGACGAGCAACTCATTCATTCTTAATCCACTTTCATCATCTTTTAGATTTTGCAAACAACTGTCTATGTATAGATTTAACAGCCACGGGAAGGTAACAAAACACATCTCGGTTTAACACCCTTTTTGATGCACTTGGCTTTTCGAACCACTCAGTGTACGATCAGTGGAATATTAGATGATTACTGTAATTACTTCGATAATCAGTGCCTAAAACACCTGGCTCTTTATCAGAGCAATTTCCTTATAATATTACCTTTGAGTCTCTAATTTTTTTAGTTTCAGATCTGGGGGATACTGCCAACAGAAAAGGTTGACGGTGTAATAGCTTGCGTGTTGAATAGCCGGAAAAATCCGACTGATAATCATGGTTTAGGTTACCTACTAACAAAGTTCAGGCAAAAATCATTTATGCAATCCATAAATGATTTTAGGACGTACTTAATAAAGTAAAGTAAAGTAGAATTAGTACATTGTCACGGAACCCTAAAAGTTTAAGTACCTATGGTTAAGACTAAATTGTTTCTTTTATTTTCATGTAAGTTTTAAGTTCAAGTGTTACAATTGAAATTGACCATTATTAAAAGTCGACAATAGTGGTGGTGTTTCGGAAAAACTGTTTTCTATAAGTTCAGAAAGGCCTGAAATTTTTACTAAATCAGTCCCAGGTGGTAAGGGGGACATTGAAATAAAAAAATGTTTCTTAAGATATCTTTTTTCCCGTAATTGCAACTTAAACTATTTTATTTTGTAGACACAATGGGCCATTTCACATGGTAAATAATTGTATGTGTGAATCCGATATTAGACACACTGTCAATTACAACGTAATTAATCGTATGTGGTACAAGCGATTAAATATGGAATTTCCTTAACGACGTAAAAAATCGTAAATGCTACATACGATAGTTTTTTAATACAATTCACAACGTACACAATCGTATCTGTCACATACCATATTTTTATGTAAAACTATAGAAAAAAACAGGATAAAGCGTCAATCTTATTCAAATTAAATTAAACTATTGAAATTACTTACTTACCAATCTGTTTTCTATGTTATTTTCAATTATAACATACAGATTTTGTTCGGAACAAAATGGCCACTTACGGCTGGCAACCTTTTGTGTTAGTTTTAATTTGTATTTGACAGACGACTGTCACTGTCAGTGTCAGTGTGCCACACACTCACGTTGGAACTTTGGTTCAAAGAGGAAATCTTTGGTTAGGTTAAGTTTTATGTCGCGC
Source organism: Scoparia ambigualis (assembly GCA_963921215.1). Classification (NCBI taxonomy): domain Eukaryota; kingdom Metazoa; phylum Arthropoda; class Insecta; order Lepidoptera; family Crambidae; genus Scoparia; species Scoparia ambigualis. Next base: position 44,255,361 of record OY992503.1, on the reverse strand, counting down.
GGTCGTGTAATTTAATTGATAATTTGGTAATATGTAGGGCACATATAGTTAACCTAGTCATATAAATAAATTGTGAAACAGTGTAGAACATAAGTTTAGTTTAAAACCAGTTGTTTGGTTGGAGTGCAAAGTGCAACACGTGGCGTGAACGGTGTTAAGTGGTTTGTGCATATTATCACGTATTTGTCTGGGTTCAGCGTTGAGGGGTAGACGGGACGCCTAGGGCCTTTCCACCCACACACCAGCCAGAAGATCTACCACCACCGTAGCACCAGCCCCGAAGACGCGCCGGAGCGCGGTCAACCACTACCACGCTGACAGCAGCGTGCCGCCGTGCGATTCCCTAAGCTAAAGCCTTGATAGCTTGCCGCAGCGCTGACAAATGACTCTGTCTCTTTCATATTCATAGAATTGGAAAGAGACAGCAGATCACAGCCATGCGCGCAGCGTCTATGTGTCGCTTAGAGAATCGCACGGCTGAAGACAGCCGGCGCGGCGGACTGCAGCCGAGCAGAAGACCACGAGACCGTAAGGGTGTGGCATTAAGTAGCAATTTAAGTTTATTGTATAAGGGCCCAGCACTATTGTTGTCATGATGTAGACTCTCTATATCAAACAATTTTTGGTAAACCAGAGCGTGGTTTTGTCTACGGACCTCAAGTAATTAGTTATTAGTTTTAGTTTTAAGATTGTTTGCTACCGCATATTAAATTGCATTCAGAATGCAATGTTAATAGGTAGGTTTTGTTGTATGGTTCATGGTGATCATAGCAAGTTCATAATTAATTTGGTTTTGTCTCGCATTTAGAATGCGTTGAGTAGGTAAGAAGTTCATTGCGGAAAGTCATTGCAAGTGCAATTGTCATGACCTAACTTGCTATAATTACTTGCTTAATAGTGCGATGTAAACATTTTGTTTTTTGGTTACACAATTAGAATGTATTTATTTGAGTTAGGATATGTATAGTCAATTGTTGAAAACCTAATTTAGAATTAGTTTTGGTACAACAAATAAATATTTTGATGTTAATTGTTGCATTTGTTTGCAAACAGAATTTTAAGATTCTAGCGGTTTGCAAATAATTAAACATTTTATTTGATTCTTGGGGTTTGAAACCTAATTTCAAGTTGGTCTAGCTGCGGCAGCGTTAAAATTCTGATCTGTTTGTAAGGATTCATTTGAAAACTTAATTTAGAATTTAAAGTTAAAGCATTGAAAATTGTGGAATTTTGATTTGGTTTGTTGTTTCATTTTGAAAACATATTTAAATATTGTAGGCATTTGATTCACAATATTTGTAGTTTGGTTGTCTAGCGATTGCAAAGTTGTAGACACAATATCAATATTGCAGTTATGTTACATTATAAATTGTATAACATTTTGTTTATTGTAGTTTTTTTTGGGAAATCAATTTGAGTTCCATTTATTTGTAACATTTGTTTGGTAAATGACTTGTTTACCTAGTGGCGTATGTAATAATAATATCAAGGAACATTTTTATTTTATTTTATCTTTGGAAATCAATTTGTTTACATAGTAAATTTTAATTGAACATTCAATGTTTATTGTGGCTGCTTCGGAATCAACTAGGGTTGATTTATTGCTTTGTTTTGATTGCATGGCAGTCTGTGCAATACTTGTTATTGCATTTCATTTGGTATAATCATATTGTAGTCACATATCAATGTTGTAGTTGCATTATACATTGTGTGTTAACATTGTTGTGTACCTATGTAGTATTAAGGAACATTTCTATTTTATTTTTATTTTTGTTTTTTCTTTGGGAATCAATTCAAGCCTGATTACTGGTTCATCCTTGTGTGATGTTAGTTAAACATTCATTTTGTTTACTCTGGTTCTTTGGGACCGAATAGATTTGTTTTGTTCTACACAGCGGCATATGTGAAATTTGGTTGGATTATTATATAACGGTTTATACAATAATAATAGCACATTTTGTTTTGTTTGTGCCTTCATTTTTGAAAACAAATTTTAAAATTTAATTTGATTATTACATTGGTTTAAATTGGTTGATTTTTGCATAGGGACTATGTAATGATAATAATTGCACATTATTTGTTAGTGCGCTTCTTGTTGCAAACCAGTTTAAGTTTTATTATGTACTTATTAATTTTGGTTGTGGCTACATTGTAATTAAAAGGCTACATTAGTAGGGAACATTGACCTGTCTTTGTGCTATTGTTGGAAATAGAATCTAATTCCTCGTTATTTGTTTTTTGTTGACAACGCGATGGCGGAGGCAGTCTTTGCAACGCAGCTGCGCTGGTTCGTGCATACGCAGGATCTGCTGTCTCGGAGAGACTGCGATGATGACATCCTCGAGCGAGCCAGGCAGTTAAGGCAGCGGGTGTCTTCGGTTGAGACCGCCATGGTGGTGTTGTCGGAGACTACTCCACCGTCCAACAAAAAGGTATGGTCGGCATACGAAAATGATTTTGACCAAATAATGGAAATAAATGATAATGTCGTCCAGGCGGCCTGCGACATTAAAAGGCGACGGATAGGGGATGTCCAGCCATCCATACCGCCACCAATGGGAGGGCATGCGATGCCTGATGGGCTTCCTACACATCAGTTAGGAAGTTTGGGTGGCGAAGTGGAAGAAGGGTCATTGGTAGACGCACACGCGCGCCAATTGTTGTCGCTACCTAAGGTAGCCAATCGGGCGGACTTAAAGACGCAGCTGTTGACGCCAGTCACAGTTGCGTGTACCGCGTTACGAAAATTAGGGTTGCCAGTAGCCGAGTGTTCGCTGCTAATGGTACACATTGTGTTGGACAAGCTGCCAACGGACGTTCGTTCCCGGTTTGAGCGGGAAACGGCAGAGAAAGGTGGGGCTGCTCTGCCGGGATTGGAGGAGCTTCTTAAGTTCCTCGGCGATGAGGCGGGAGTCGTAGCGACCTCCCAGCCTGACCTGCCGCCATCAGAGACGCAGGTTTCAATGGGACGCCAGGCGAATCCCACGGCACAGCCGCAGCCAGGACACACTACGTCGCGGCGGGCGGCGCTGACTGCAGCGGCCGGCATGAACCCGGCTTGTACACAGTGTGGCCAAACGGGTCATACTACGACGCGGTGCCAGGATCGACGAGGGCTGCGTGTAATGACGAGGCGGCGCATAGCAAGGCGCAGCGGCCTTTGCTTTGGCTATAGGCCTCAACACCGCAGTGCATTTGGTGGACCACAGCTTTTATTATTGTTGGGTGTTCACAGGTCGGGAGCGGCTTCACCGACCACACAACAGCGGTGGCAGCGTTACACGGGCAGGGGTGCTCCAGCGCGGAGCACACACGTACCAGCAGACTGGAGGCCCAGTCATGCGCGAGGCGCGCCCCCACACCGGAAGGTGAACCATGCACAGGCGCGCAAACCCGCGCCTGCAGGTTACCATGCCGCCGGCCCGAGTGCGATTTGGGTATCCCACGGGCGGGGGCCCCGACGGTGTCACGAAGGAAGGACCCCTCCCTGCAACTAGCTCTGTGCGCGCCAGCGTGCAGCCGCGCTCGAGCTATGCCGCAGCGGTTATCGTACCACCCGCGGTATCACATGGGCGGGGGCCTTCTTTGCAGATTTGGGACCCAAGCAGGCCATAGCTAGCCTGCCCCTTTGCGAGAGCAAAACCACGGACGGTTTTGCTTTATACTACGGCGGCCGCGGTTTGAAAGATTTTAAAGAAATCTTAGATTTGAAATTTTAATTTGTGCGACATTGTTTGGTGGCATGTTTACCGGGAGTTTGACGGGGCTAACACAAGTCACCCTCTCCCCGGTACATGCATCTGTGTGAGAATGTCAATTTCGGTAACGGTAATGAATTTACCATTGTAGGTTAATAGCCTTTTACCGATTCGCCCGCAGGGATAACGGCACATACATTGGTCTAGATCGGGCAGACCCACATTTTGTCACCTGGCCCAATTGACCTACTCTTGGGCGGGTACTAGGACGGGTCCTACTAGGCACCCAGATAGCTTTGGGTCGCTCTACACTGCTGCCAGTGCCAACTATTTTGGTTTTGTTTCTATTATGTACACAGTTTGACGACTCGACTCCGCATAGTCTAGAGTCATTGCGTTTGTGTACCATTTCCATAACTATGCACAAGTTTGGGAAATTGAGAAACCTCCCATGGTCTACATGGTAGCCCATGCCCATGAGAATTGTGAAGCCTTTCAATAGGCCAGTACGTCACGTAGTAGGTAAATATTTTGTGTTTTTTTGTGCCTGGCTACAAAGGCCGTCCTCTTGGGAGATTCTTCGTTGTCCACGGAGGCCTTCGTCGTCGCGTTGGATCGTTTCGTGTCGCGTAAGGGTCTACCTTCACTTATTCGCTCCGACATTGGCACAAAATGGCAAGGGCACGGGTGTATGTAACTGAATGATGTTTGTAAATTTTTAGAAAATAAGCTTTGGTAAATAAGATAATTTAATATTATTTTAATTTGGCTAATTAGATTTAGTATGTTGTTGAAGGAGAATAACTTGCCCTCCTGTTAGCTAGGGCAGCATTGTAAAGTTGTTTGTTGGCGAGTATGGGACTGCGGTTCGATTCCGCGATGAGCCGCAACAACTGTCTCTCCTTGCCCGATTGATTGAGCTAGCGGTCTGGGGCTGGCCCTCCAGACCGAAGCGGGGGGATGTTCGGAACAAAATGGCCACTTACGGCTGGCAACCTTTTGTGTTAGTTTTAATTTGTATTTGACAGACGACTGTCACTGTCAGTGTCAGTGTGACACACACTCACGTTGGAACTTTGGTTAGGTTAAGTTTTATGTCGCGCGGTCGTGTAATTTAATTGATAATTTGGTGATATGTAGGGCACATATAGTTAACCTAGTCATATAAATAAATTGTGAAACAGTGAAGAACATAAGTTTAGTTTAAAACCAGTTGTTTGGTTGGAGTGCAAAGTCCAATACGTGGCGTGAACGGTGTTAAGTGGTTTGTGCATATTATCACGTATTTGTCTGGGTTCAGCGCTGAGGGGTAGACGGGACGCCTAGGGCCTTTCCACCCACACGCCAGCCAGAAGATCTACCACCACCATAGCACCAGCCCCGAAGACGCGCCGGAGCGCGGTCAACCACTACCACGCTGACAGCAGCTTGCCGAAGACAGCCGGCGCGGCGGACTGCAGCCGAGCAGAAAACCACGAGACCGTAAGGGTGTGGCACACCGTCTTCTAGTACGTAAGTCATTTTTGTTTAGTATAATTAAGTAGCAATTTAAGTTTATTGTATAAGGGCCCAGCACTATTGTTGTCATGATGTAGACTCTCTATATCAAACAGATTTTCTTCTGGGGATAATAATTCAAAAACATCGTATTCTTTCTGTGTCGAAGCACATGATTGTTTGTGCGCGTAAGTATTGTCTAGAGTTGTTTTTTTATTTTAATCAATCACTATTAAAAACTTATAAAGTAATACTAACAAAACCAAAATATTCCCAACAAAAATAAAACGAACGGACGCGCGCGCCTTGACCGCGTATATCCTTGTAATTATAATATCATTGGTCAGATACAACAATTTACGCGGCATGAATATATTACTTACTATTATTTACGTGAAAAAAATCCTTGTTTTTTAAGATTTTTACTTTTTGTTTTTGGAATTGATAGCAACTAATTACTTAGTTTCAAATAGCTTTAAACATTAAAATGACCAAAATGTTGGATACGATAGTTTACGTAGGAGCCATCGAAATATTCTCGCTCCCGAAATACGTAGAAAATACTCGACTCTGTTTACATTCTTGTCTCATACTTGCTATCACTGTCTTTCCTTTCCAGAATAGTTCATGCTAGAACGTTCGTCGTGGTATTGCTGTTCAATACAAGATATCGCTATTGATGGAAAAAGTACTGTCGAGTGTCGTCCGTAACTAGATAGCGCTAGCGTAGCGCTAGATATTATTTTCTCCAAATTACATTCGGCTTTAATTCTAGATGGCTCTGATTATCTCGTCGGGAGCGAAAACTTCGAGATGCGACGGCTTCGCGGGAGATCTAAATTATATTGCGTCGGTAACAGTATACTATATCGAATGTTGTAGAATATTTCATTATAGAATAACATATTAAATCAAAATATCTGACTGAAAAGATGTTTTGTTTCCAACACTTCATTTTGCGCAGAGTAGGTAACACGTTTTTATTTCCCACTTGCCAGGAAAATAGACGTTTATTTTATCTTCAAGGGGGGGGGGGGGCAGCTTGCCCCCCCCCCCCCCCCCCCCCGCCCCTACCTGGGTACGCCCTTGTGTGAAAACCTTTCATTAAATTCTAGTACTCAGTTAAAGTCAATTAACTTGTCTGACAAGGATCCCAGTCCTTTAATGGTGTGTACAGAGATGCCAATTACACCTAACGATGATTTAAATCACTTGACCCAAAACAATGTTAGTAAATGAGTAAGAAAAACTTTGTTCTAAAAAAGTTCTCTGATAAATTGGGTCAGGGCTTAGGATTGCTTATTAATAGAAATATAAACCATAAAGTGACAAATATCTGTGCCCCTGGTCTTCTTCTTCTTCTTCTTTCTTTAGTTACTGGACCCTAATGTGCTCTAGCACAATTCTGCCAATTTCACGTGGGTAGAAAATACACGGTATAAAAATATTGTGATATTAATTTTCCTTTAAAACTTTCTTCGCCAATTACCTGAAGCAAAACAACACAAATTTGGACATCACAAACACAAATTATACACACACAAACAAACATTTCAGTACTACTTTTGAATTAATTGGCCAAATGGCATTTAACAGGGTTATTTAAATTATATTTTTTTTTGATAAGTAAGTGATATATGAATGGGGTTTTAACTAGCTGCAACAAACTTTTAACATTAATGGGTCGGGGAATTTCCGGTGGCAGAGAGTCATATAGGGAATAAACCAATAAAGGGCAGTTAAAAATCAAATGCTCAGCAGATCCCTCATCCAGTCCACACTCACATAAAGAGCTGTCTTTTATACGAATCTTTGCAAGATGAACGGGTGTGCAAGCATGGCCTAAACGAAGACGACATTAAACAGACACAATTTTTTTGGGTAAGTATATCTTTGTATTTAAAAAACCACGGTTTATTTGGTATTTCCAATTGTATGTCATAATAATGTTAACCAGCTTTATTTCTTGATCTAGACCAGTCCATATGCCACAACTGTGATAAATGAGAATTTACAAGGGGAAGAATATATTGGCAAGTAGCTGTAGAGTGAGAAGATACACCAGCTAAGATAGCATTCCTGGCGCAGGAGTCTGCAGTTTCGTTACCAGGAATTCCAACATGACTCGGAATCCATGCTATTACTATATCTAGATCCCTCATTTTGCATTTGTGTAAAAGTTGTCTAATTTTTTGGATATTTGGAGATTTCACTTTAGCCCGAAAAGGATTTGAAAGAATGGCTTGTAAACAACTCAAAGAATCAGTGAATATTATTGATTTATTCAGGTTATGAGATTCTACATACGAAATAGCTTCCAAGCTCAATTGATTCCCCGGTGAAAATGGATGAAAGGCGAGATATCTTAAATTGAAGAATAATTTTATAATCAGGGATCCAAACCGCAGCACCAACATGTTCATTAGTTGATAATTTGGATGCATCAGTGAAAATAGGGTGCCATCCTTGCCAATTTTTCATTAAATTCATGTTTAGCGTTAAGAGAGTCTTCCTGGATGCTAAAATTAAGAATTATTGAAGGATCGAATATTAGTGATTGAAATGGTTGCAAGAAAAGGGGATTTATTGGAAATTGTTCTAGAGGTACTGGTAGGACGGAAAATTTGTTGTGACTATGTAGAACACAAGGAAGATTTTGTTGCAAACTCGTTGAGGAATCAAAAGTCTGGGACAAAATCTGTAATTTTTTTAATAGAATGTGGGATGCCTTTTGCATGATCATAATATAAAACCGGTCACTGAGAAGTTGTCGACGTAAGTATAAAGGAGGTTCTACACATTCTACTTGGAGGGCATTAATAGGTGAGGATTTCATAGCGCCAAGGATAATCTTTAAACATTTTGATTGGACCTTAACTAATTTGTCTAGAGCTAATTTTTTGCCTGGGTCTAAAAGAAACGACCCATAATCAAAATGGCTGCGAACAATTGCATTACTTATACAAAAGCTTTTGAGAAAATGGGTAAGCTCCCCATGCCACCCCTGACAAAGCCCGCATAACATTAGCACCTTTTTCTGCTTTTTTTTAATACATGGGTAAAATGTGCCACCCCAGTTAATCTGGAATCCAGAATTAGACCCAAGAATCGGACGGATTCTTTCACTGGAACCGGCGAGCCGTTATATTTTATGCTAGGATCTGGGAACAAACGCTTCTTAGTAAAAACCACAGTAGGTAGTACACTTTGGGACAGATATTGAAAGTCCATGCTTAATACGATAACGCCGTATTAAGGTTTTTTTCAGCTTCTAAAATGCTCTTAGCTCGCGAGTATATAACAACATCATCTGCGTATTGAAGAACATCACAAAAATTGTTAACGGTTTGTTCTAAGTCATAGGTGTAGATGTTATAATAAAAGAGGGCTTAGGACTGAACCCTGGGGGATGCCTTTCCATACCAATCTATCATTTAATGATAGATTCGGCATTTTGATAATAATATTTCTGAGTGAAATAATATTACAAATGAAATGGACCAATTTCTCCGGGATACTCTGCTGAAGCATCTTTTGCCTGAGTACCGGAATTAATACATTGTCATATGCAGCTGCTATGTCTATGAACACGCCCACTAAGAATTCCTTGTTATGAAATGCTAGCCGAATATCAGTTGTGATAGTGCTCAAACTATCCATAGTGCTAGATCCTTTTCTGAATCCAAATTGGGATTCAGCAAGTATGTTGCGGTTTTCAACGAACCATTCCAGTCGATTTTTAATCATATGCTCTGTGACTTTGAGTAATACCGAGGAAACTATCGGTCTATAGGAGGTGGGATCTAATATATTTTTACCGGGCTTAAGAATAGGTATCACAATTTGTTGCTTCCATGCTTCAGGAATAATCCCTCGTTCATAAAATGTGTTAATAAGCTTTAGATAGTATAGTTTTGCGTTCTCTGGTGCTCTCGTTAGGAAAGAGTACGATATACCATCAATCCCTGGGGATGAATCAACTAAGCCACCTAGTGCTAGTGCTAAGTTCTACGAGAGAAAATGGCCCATTTATAGGGCTTTCTGTAGGAGAAAAAACGGGAGGATAAGATGGTAAACACCGTTGTGTAGGAACATATGGAGGGGCTAAATTGTCTGCAAACGTTTCTATCCACGCCGAAGGATCGTTATCGGTTGGATTTCCTACTGTTAGTGATCCGCGATATCTCCGAATTTGTTTCCAAACAACAGTTACGGGCGTACCAGGGGATAGACTTTCGCAAAACTTTGACCACCCCGATCTTTTCTTTTTACTAAGAAGCCGGCGGGTACATGCAGCAATGTGTTGATAAGAATAATAATTCTCTAGAGACATGTTGTTAGCATATGCCTTTTTAGCGATTTTGCGCTTCTTAATAGCCTCTGTACATTCTGCATCCCACCAAGGAGGGGATTGTCTCTTTCTTTTAAATCTTTTGAGCGGAATGTTAGCCTTAGCTGCATTCATTAAAGTATTTGTAAATTCCTTATAGTTATTTAGGCTATTCCCAGCGCTGACCTCTGAAAGTAAGTTGATTTCTCTTTCTACAGTATTTGAGAAGTCTGTCAAGTTTGCTTTGTTAATCCTAAATTTTATTAAAGAGTCTTGAGGAAGGCTTATAGGAACATTTCCTAGGATATTTAAAGTGATAGGGTAGTGATCACTACCTAAAGAACTACTGAAAACAGTCCAGCTAATTTGTGATGAAAGCATTGGAGAACAGAAAGTCAAATCTACTACAGACTGGTTTTGAGTGGGAGAGGTTTTCCTTGTAGGGCTTCCATCATTCAAAATACATAGATTTAGCTCATCCAACAAATCTACCAAGAGAGATCCAAATGCTTCGTTTCGGTGAGATCCCCATGTCATATGGTGAGCATTGAAATCTCCCATAATTATAACTGGAGGTGGGACTGCCTTAATTAAATCACTAATTTCTTGAATAATAGAAAAATTAGGATGGGGGATGTAAAAAGAAATAAAAGAGATATTCAAAGTTCTCACTGCTACAGCGTTAATACCTTGGCTGTGAGGTGGAAGGGGAAGTCGATTAAACAGGATGGAGCGGCTGACCAGCAGACAGCTCCCTGCATATCCATCATCCCTGTCATCCCAGGAGGCATGAGTATCCAGATACATAAAAATGTGATCCGGGCACCAACAATGTCTCCGACATGGTAAGGACAATGGGAGAATATTTATTAATTAAGTACATTATTACATCGTGTTTCTTACTCCGGATACTTTTACAATTCCATTGAACCACTTTGTGATCCATTATATTCAAAACTGTTATTGTTATTCTTATTAGATGTAAATTCTTTAAGTTGATAAAGTTTTCGTGCAACGTTGGGCGGTAGTGGGACATCATTAAAACGTCGAAGGAAGCTAAATAGAAAATGCCAAATCACTTCAAACATGTCTGTAATGTTCTACTGCTTGTAATATTATTAGTCAGGCTGGGGTTCCGTTGGATTAAATAGAAAACACATTAATTCAAACAAGACTTGTATTCCATTTTCTTACACGACACCATCGACAATCGACCATAGACTTCCAAAACTAAAAACTATAGAGGGTGTGTTCCGATACACCACACTCTCCTCCTAGAGATTTAATCTTTGTGGCGGGCGGCGTATCCTTTTGGAACGTCCGCTGTCTACAGGCACAACTACTGGTTTAGGACTTATACTGACTCTAGGTTGAGTCTCTACTGAATTGGAAGGATCGTTATTACATATCGGCTCTGAATTAGTAACATTCTGACTTGGTACTCTTAGTGGAATTATATCTATTGGCCTATCATACAATTTCTCTCTAGGCAAATTAGAAGTTAAGGTTTCCTGATTAGGTTTTTGATAACTCAATGCTGCAAATGATAATTGATTTAAATGTGCCTTCTTTAATACACCTTGAACAGAAACTAAATATGTCATAGGACTCAAAATTCTCACAATTGTTCCTTTAATAGGTAAGGTTTGTCCAAAACGAACCAAAACAATATCATTTTCACGAAAATGGGAATAAGTTTTAGTACGATTATTAGTGTTAACAGTGTTATTTAAAGGGTTTAACATTGACAATTTAGTTCTAGGCTTATACATCATAATCATAGCGTTTGGCGATTTTTCATTAACTGTAGTTTCTGTGTTTCTATATGCCATTAAAAAGTTAAAAAGTTTCATATCAAAATCTGACTGTAAATTGCCATCTAATAACATTCTTTTAAGACCTTTTTTTACAATTTGAACATTTCTTTCAGCAAATCCATTGCTTTGGGGATGGTACGTCGGTGACTTCATTACTTTAATATTTAATTTGGTACAATAATCAATAAACATAGTTGAATCAAAAGGCGGTCCATTATCAGACACAAGTTCCCATGGTAACCCTACATAAGAAAATATCAAACTTAACTCTTTAGTTACTTCACCTGCTGTACAATTACGCATTTTTCTAACATCTATCCATTTAGAATAACTATCACAATAAATTAAAAATTGTGCTTTATTAAATTCAAAAAAATCTATATGAACTCTCTCAAAAGGCTTACTTGTCTGAGGCCATGGAATTTTTGTGTTATCTGGTTTAAAGTTGATGATAGCACAGGACTCGCACGATTTACATTTATTTTCAATATCTGATGACATATTTGGCCACCAAAACGATGATCTAGCTAATAATTTAGTTCTTACAACACCAGGGTGTCCCTCATGTAATAAATTTAAAACCTTTTCTTGACATTTCAATGGAACAACAACTCTTGACCCAAACATTATACAATTTTCAACTATTGTTAAGTAATGACGCAATCTAAAATAAGGTAAAATACCCTGGTCTGAGATTCTATTATTTGGCCATCCATTCAGAATAAATTCTTTCACCTTAATCAGAACATGGTCATTTACAGTTTGACAAGCAATGTCTTCATGAGACATGGCTAATTCAATGTGTTGGTCATACGTATTATCTAACAAAATCTTATTTATTGGAAGCCTAGACAAAGCATCTGCATGACATAACAATTCGCTTTTTCTATGTTGAATATCATAATCATAACTTGACAATATCAGTGCCCAATGCTGCAATCTATGCGCAGCTAATGTAGGTATATTTTTTGTAGGATGAAATATATGACGAATAGGTGAATTATCAAAGTAAAGTGTCGACCCCATAGGTATATAAGAAACTTAGTAACTGCATAAACAATACCTAAGGCCTCTCTATCTAACTGAGAATAATTCTGTTGCACCTTTGTTAATGAACATGATGCAAAAGCTATTGGCTTTTCTATAAGTTTGTTATTATCATCTTTCACAACATGACACAAAACTGCTCCAAGCCCTACTGGGCTAGCATCTGAAAATACAACCAAAAGACGTGATGGATCATAATGCTCTAACAAATTGCTATTCAATAACCTTTCTTTTGACAATTCAAATGACTTCTGATGAATATCTGACCAACTCCATTTTACATTTTTTTCTATTAATTCACGCAATGGTTTAGTTAATGTACTCAAATTTCCAATGTAATTATTATAAAAATTCAACATTCCTAAATAAGACCTCAACTCTTTTGTGTTCTCAGGTGTTTTACATTTTAATATTGCCTCTACTAATGACGGACTAGGTTTCCTACCATCTTTACAAATTACATGTCCCAAATACTCTACTGACTGAAAACCAAATCCATTTTTCCTCATTAATTCTGACATTGTATTTATTTAATCTATTTAAGACCTTTTTGACTGTTTCGAGACACTGACTGTAATTTTTCCCTTTTAACAATAGATCGTCGATATAGCAACATGTATTTGGTATGCCTGATAATATTTGATCCATAACTTTCTGAAAAATTGCTGGTGCTGAAGCGACCCTATAAATTAATCGTGAAAAGCTATACAATCCTTTATGAGTATTTATTGTTAACAATGACTGACTGTCTTCATGAGCTGCCAGTTGTTGATATGCGTCCGAGAGATCTAAAACTACAAATACTGAACCTCCAGACATAGTAGCAAATACATCTTCAGCTTTAGGTAAAGGGTAAGTATCTATTTTTAAATTTGGATTGACAGTTTTCTTAAAATCAACACACAGTCTATACGTACCATTATTTTTTTTTATTGGAACTATTGGGGAAGCCTCCTCTGAATAATTTACTTTATAAATTTTTCCATCTTTCTCCATTTTATCTAATGTTTTGGAAATATCCTCAACAATATTATATGGTAACTGATAAGGTTTTTGAAATACCGGTGTATAGTTATCTTTTAAATGTAACTTTGCTTCAAAATTCTTTATACATGAATCTGTTCCTTTTTGAAAAACATTCCTAAATTGACTTCTCAAATCATTGACTACTCTTGACACATTAGGTATGACACTTTTTGACAGAGACTGATCCTTATTTGACTTAGCTTGACACACACTTCTTAATGGACTCGACAGACTACAACTTTCTTTATTAAGTATTTGACTAATTTTCCTACGTGACTCACTGACATTTTTCATATTTACTTTGGTATTGTCACGGTATTTTACATTCTCTTTTGACATTAACTGACACTGATTTTCATTACACAATAAATTATTTCTCCAGTTCGGAACTAACTCATCTAACCAATCCCGACCCAATAATGGAATAAAATTACAACTTTTCGACCCAACAATTAAATCCAAATATGCACACTTTTTCTGATATCTGACACACACCTTTATTTTACCTACTATGTTTATCTGACCTGTTATTGAATTTAATTTTACATTAGTTGTTTGAATTTTATGTTTACTGAAAAACTTGTCATAAATTGAATATGGTATAAGCGATACTGCTGCCCCAGTATCCATTTCCATTTTGACTAAAATATTCTCAACATTAACATGGGCAAATTGTGATATTGACTTTTTATTTAACACTAAATTTTGAGATTGTGACTGACTATGCATATAAACTTGACACTTTGTGCAGTTTACATCACATGGGATATCACATGAAACACAAGTACACATGTAGGTTAAGTTCACAGTATTAACATTTAAACTTAATAATTTTTCTGTTATAACTTCATCATCATCATAATATTGTTGTTGACAGTTTTCACTAAACTTTACTTGAACATTACTTACATTTCGGTTGCAACATTTACTTGAAACATGACCCATTGCTTTACAAACAAAACACTGCCAATTCCTTGCAGGACACATTTGAGGATTGTGAAACCGACCACACCTGTAACAAGACTGATTAAAATTCTTATTTCCCCCCTGATACCCGACTTGACTTTGTCTCGGCTGCTGCCTATTGAACCCGACATGACTCTGTTTTGACTGTTGACCATTGTACCCGACTTGACTCTGCCTTGACTGTTGACCATTGTAACCGATGTGACTTGACTTGTGATAATGACCTTGGTTAAATCTCCCTTGTGATTGACTGAACTGCATCTGACGTGGCTGTCTCTGCTTAATATGACTTGAGTGCGACTGATTCCTTATTTTGTTGATATTTCCATAACTTTCATGTAAATTTGTGACTTGGTTTTGTACCGTTTCTACTTGTAAAAATATTTCTTTGGCCTTGTCATATGTTAGAGACGGAATGCCTAGTAATTTCTTTCTAGTGTTTTCGTTTTTCATTCCACATATCAATTGATCACGTAGTGCAGTTGTTAAATACTGTTGTAAATCACTGATGCAGAGTGAGTGGAATAACTTGATAATGGATGCAAGACAAAACAACTGTTTGTACTGAATAAAATATGTTTATATTTTCTTTACGTACGTGAAAAACAGTTACTCAGACAAAAATCAAAACAAACATTATTTGACATAAACAGAAAAATATTCTGTCAGTCAGAATATGCTTTGAATCGAACATGATTCAAACCATATTCAAATGATACCATAGAGCATACATTGTACCTCTTTACAACACTCCTCCTCAAGTGGATAGCTCTATGTATTCAGCAGCAGGCTCACAACATAGAAAACAAACATCATTATAAAAACCTTAAACGTTACCAAAGTATACACAACAAACACATTCGCTCATGCATAGCCTTCTAACATTCAGGCTCTAAGATTCATCTGATGCGTAGATCTCGTGCTTGCATTTCGGTAAAGCTTTAGTAAAGATATCTGCAGTCATTAGCTCTGTTTGCAGATATTCTAACGACACAATGTTATCATTAAGTTTCTCTCTGATGTAGTGACATCTAACATCAATGTGTTTTGTTCTCTGATGATGAACTGGATTCTTGGCAATCTGAATCGCTGACTGACTGTCACTCGACAGCTTGACAATTTCATCCTTTCGTGAGATCTCTCTCATCAATGTCTTTAGGAACGTAGCTTCTCTACTCGCTTCGGACATCGCTACATATTCCGCTTCTGCATTTGAAAGTGCAACGGTGCGTTGCTTCTTGCTTTCCCAAGACACGGGTGCTCCTCCTAAAATGAATACAAATCCCGTAAACGATTTCCGATCACAGTGATCTCCTGCATGATCGGCATCGACATATCCAGTAAAACTTAGTCCAGTTTTCACAAATGTCAACTTGTAGTCGATGGTACCCTTTAGGTATCTCAAGAGTCTCTTAGCTGCATTCCAGTGCTCACTCGTATAGCAGCTATTGAACTGGCTGAGGTACGAAACTGCATAACTAATGTCAGGTCTTGAGCATACAGCTAAGTACATCACCGATCCAATTAAATTTTGGTAAGGAATCTCTGTGGGTGGGATATGATCACTACTGGGCTTCTCTAGTTTTATTCCAGTTGGCAGAGGTGTCTTAACTGGTTTGCAGTCAGACATTCCAAATTTCTTCAGAACCATTTGTATGTAATCACTCTGATTGACACTGATCTCCTTCTTAAGCCGATTTATATTCATACCCAAAAAAGTATTCACTTTCCCCAAGTCCTTCATATCGAATTTCTTCATTAGTTCTTTCTTTACTGTGTCTCTCTCTTTCTCATTTTTGTAGAATATCAGAATGTCATCGACATTAACGGCAATAATAATCATATTCCTAATGTAGACACATGGCTCGTTACCCGATCGCTTGAACTTCATCTCAGTCAAATCATCATGGAGTTTCTTGTTCCATGCTCGAGGAGCTTGCTTAAGTCCGTATATAGCTTTCTTGAGCAAGCATATATGATCCTCTTTGCCTTTCTCTTCACAGAGTCTAGGCTGCTTCATATAAACTCGCTCCATTAAATCTCCATTAAGGAATGCAGTGACCACGTCCATTTGATCTATTGATAAATCATTTTCAGCTGCAAACGGGAATAGTAATCTAAGGGTACTATGTCTGATCACAGGAGAAAAAGTCTCGTTGAAGTCTAGTCCATGCCTCTGTGTAAAGCCGCGCGCTACAAGCCTGGCTTTATACCTAATTTTCCCCCCAGGTTCTTTTTTAATTTTGAAGATCCATTTACTATCTACTAAATTAACATTAACCATGTTAGGATCAGGCTTGACTAAACTCCAAGTTCCGTTCTTCTTTAAAGCATTTAACTCAGCATTAATGGCTTCTTGCCATTTCTCTCTGTTATTACCACTGAGTGCTTTTTCCACAGTTGCAGGTTCGCTGTGTTCTTCAATTTCTGCTTGATACAGATGATAATCACTATATTCTCTTGGTTTTCTTTCTCTTTGAGGGTATCGTTTTTCTCTTGTGGGCGGTGTTGCGAACTCTTCCTCAACCAATTCACTCTCGACATCATCAGCATCATGGAAAAACTCATCTTGCCTCTCCTGCAGAGCTGGTCTCTGATCAACTGTTCCTTCTTGAATAGTTTCTCCTAAATCTATTCTTTCTTCAACAGTCTCAGTTTTTGATTCTGTTGAAAAATCTAGCATTAGTTGCCCAAGAGGTCCTTTTGTTTCTCTTTGAAGATTTTCTTTCAATTCTGATTTAGGTTTCTCTCTAAAAACCTTAGCTTCTCTCTGGTTGAAGAACTGATCCTCAAAAAAGACCACATCTCTTGCTTTATGAATATGAAGTTTAGCAGGATCACAAAGCCTGTAAGCTTTCGACTCGGTGCAATATCCAACAAAAACGAGCTCCTTGCTTTTCGCATCCAGCTTTTTTCGCTTAGCTTTGTTGATGTGCATAAAAGCTTTACACCCGAAAACTCTCAACTGTCTAAGATCAGGCTTCTCTCCAGACCATGCTTCCAACGGTGTCACCTTCACAGCTTTGGTGGGTAAGCGATTCTTCAGATAAACGGCCGTATTAACTGCTTCCGCCCAGTAAGAAAAGCGTAGGTTAGCTTCCTCTAGCATGCATCTAGCCTTTTCCATAATGGTACGGTTGGCCCTTTCTGCTACCCCGTTTTGTTCTGGTGTGTATTCAACAGTTGTTTGGTGAATAATACCGCTTTCTTTAAATAATTGACTAACTTGTTTATTTACAAACTCTTTTCCATTGTCCGATCTAAAAATCTTTATCTTTTTGTTGGTTTGGTTCTCAACCAATTTTTTAAATTCGACTATCTTCGAAAATACTTCACTTTTCTCTCGCAAGAAGTAAATAAACGTGTACCGGGTTTTGTCGTCAATAAGTAAAAGAAAATATCTCTTCCCGCTGTGCGACTCTACGCTCACAGGACCGCAGACATCTGAATGTATGAGCTCTAGTACTTCAGTTGCTCTGGTCGCGCCACTCTTTTTAAAAGGTATACGTGTTTGCTTACCTTTAAGGCACGGCTCACATTGTAGGTTATCAGGAATTTGGTACCTCACTCCTTCTGCTAAACCATCTCTAAGCAGCTTCATGTTTGATGCTCCAAGATGTGCCAATCTCCTATGCCACAGCTCAAATTCATCAGACATCGTTGCTGAAAAAGCAGACTGGTTAGAATTAGTAATAGCTTTGAATTTGTAAACTCCTTTTACCTTCTCGCAGCTATGGAGTACATTTCCTTTTATACAAAAATCACTCCTGTTATATAATTTAGTAAGTACATTAAGCAAGCAGGAGTTGAATCATTCAACAAATGCTCTAATACTGTGTGGTGATAGTCTCACAATAAAAAAGCGTGACCTTTTAAAAAGCATAGAGAGTTTAATTGATATACAATCTAAAACTCATTGTAAAATAATAGTTTGTGCATTTCCCTATGCCTGTAACTTATCGTGGAAACAAAACAAACAGATCTTTGATTTGAACTTACTTTTGTATAACTCCACTTATCGTCACAGTGACAGTATTGTATTTTTTGATACAAATAAATTTATATCTAGTTTTAAGTTGACTACTGATTCTATGTATTTAATATACAAAGACAGGCTACAGATAGCATCATTGCTAGCATATAATTTAAAAGACACAGTTATAAGTAGTATAACAATGTCGACCCAAAATTATCGCACTGTTAGTATTTCTACTAATGTAAATTTAGTTGATAAGTCTTGCACAACCTCTAGTTTAAACTAAGAGGTAAGACAAAAGCCAGCCCTATCCAAATTAAAATAGTTCATCAAAACATGCAGGGCCTGGCCGGCAAAGAGTTAGAAATTGAACTTTTTTTATTACATGAAGATATAAACATTTTATGTATAACTGAGCACTGGCTTAAAGATTATCAGTTAATTTTTAATATTAAAAACTTTCAGCTTTCCAGTGCTTTTACTAGAACAAATGCAATTCGCGGCGGATCCTTAATATTTGTTAATTACAGTAAACATAAGATTACGGAACGAAAGGATGTAGTTTCCCTTTCTATTGAACGTGTTATTGAGCTGTCATGTGTCGAGTTAGAGAAATTTATAATTGTTTGTGTATATCGACCTCCTTCTGGTAATTTTAGTGTCTTTGAAGCCACTATGGAAGATGTAATTAAGAAGATTTGTAAATCTAAAAAGAAAATAGTAATTTGTGGGGATTTCAATGTAAATTTATTAGACAGTCATTCAACTAGTGTAAGATTAATCTCGTTGTTTAAATCATTTGATTTGGATTACCAATTTAGAGAACCGACTAGAATTACAGCAACCACTGCAACCTGCTTAGACAATTTTTTTTGTAACTTTGCTCCTGAGTCTAAGTTCATACTAACTAATTTATCTTCAGATCACTGTGGGCAAAAAATAGCTTTTACTGAATATGGACACCCTAACTCAGAAGAAATATCTTGTAGGCCAGTGACAGAGAAACGGGTTAAAATTTTCAAGCATAACATAACTGCTAAACTTGCATGTTTACCATTTATACAGGAAAATCCAGATGCTCTTTACAAGCATTTTTTTGATCTTATAAACGGTGAATTTAATAAAACTTTCTCTATTAAAAAGTTTAAAACTAATATTTCAATGAAATTTAGGGATTGGGCTACAGCTGGTTTGCATAAAAGTAGGGCTAAGTTGTATGACTTATATGAGCAGAAAAAATATAATAATAGTCCAAGTTTTCTAGAGTATATCAAAAAGTATTCGAAAACTTTTAGGAAGGCTTGTGCATGTGCCAAGTCATTATTTATTAGTGAAAAAATTAAAAAGTCTGATAACAAAATAAAGGCAACATGGAACTGCATAAACCGCGAAACTGGTAAAATAAAGCCACGTGATACTAAGTTTTCTTTAAGAATAGGCAACAGCTTTTTAAGTGAAGACAATAAAGTTGCTGATGCTTTTGAACAGTTTTTTACAAATATACCAATTGCCACAACTATGTTACTCAACTCTTCACCAAGTAATGCAGAAATTCTGCTAAAAAAGTATGTACCCATGTGTAATGAAGTGTTCAAATTTAAACACGTAAACTGTAAAGACGTACTTAAATCCTTTAAATCTTTAAAAATAAAAAACACTTGTGATTTGTGGGATATTTCAACAAAAATTATTAATAATATTATCGAGTCCATTGCGCCTTTTCTTGTAGTCATATTCAATAGCTGTGTTGACAAAGGAGTTTTCCCAGATCTCATGAAGCATAGCAAAGTTTTGCCACTTTTCAAATCGGGTTGTAAAGATGACCCGAGCAATTTCAGGCCTATTTCGATTTTACCTACTCTTAGTAAAGTTTTTGAAAAACTTATTTTAGATCAACTCGGCTCCCACTTCGCTATAAACCACCTTTTTCACAGTGAACAGTATGGTTTTACCAAGGGAAGGTCTACTACTGATGCTGGTGTAGCTCTGCTAAAACACATATTTGAGGCTTGGGAGGGATCGCAGAATGCTTTTGGAGTGTTTTGTGATCTCTCCAAGGCTTTTGATTGCGTTGAATACAACACCCTTTTAATAAAGCTAAAACACTATGGAGTGCACTCTGATGCCTTGAAATTGATTCAATCATATCTTAGCGGCAGAATCCAAAAAGTTAGCGTAAACGGATCCATATCATCCGGATCTTCTGTGCTAATATGGGGGTCCCACAAGGGTCAATACTAGGTCCATTTTTATTCTTAATCTATATTAATGATTTACCATTTTATGCGGAAAACTTTTGCAATATTGTTTTGTTTGCTGACGATACATCTTTGATATTTAAGACTGATCGAAATAAAAATAGTTTTGATGACATCAACAGTGCCCTAACAGATGTGTTGAATTGGTTTACTACTAATAATCTTCAATTAAACGCGAAGAAAACCAAATGTATAAATTTTACTCTACCTAACGTAAAGAATATTATAGGAAATAAAATTAAACTGAATGGTGAACTGTTGGACCTTGTTGATTCAACAGTTTTCTTAGGTATTACCTTAGATTCAAAAATACAGTGGTACCCTCATATTAGCACCCTTGCGGGGAGACTTAGTTCAGCTGCTTATGCTGTTAGGAAAATTAGGCATTTTACAGACGTGGAAACTGCTCGATTAGTCTATTTTAGTTACTTTCACAGTGTTATGTCCTATGGTATACTACTTTGGGGTAAAGCAGCAGATATAGAAACCATTTTCATTTTGCAGAAAAGAGCAATAAGGTCCATATATAACCTAGGATCACGTGACTCCCTTAAGGAGCTGTTTAAAGAAATAAATATTCTTACAGTTGCATCACAATTTATTTATAACTGTATTGTTTACGTGCGTCAAAACATTACTCATTTCAAAAAAAATTGCGATATACACAAACTAAATACTAGAAATAAGTATAAACTTGTAATTCCTAAATTTCGACTTCAGAAAGTTTATGGATCATTTATGGGACAAAGTGTCATAATTTACAATAAAATCCCGAACGATGTTATAATTTTGCCCTTTGACAAATTTAAGACACATGTTAAGGACAGACTTTTAGAAAAGGGCTATTACACTGTAAGCGATTACATCAATGACAAAAATGCATGGAATTAACATTCCTCTAGTTTCGCATACATTGTTCTAATGCGTTCATAGTGCCCGAGTAAAACTTGTAGATTCACTTTTGTTTTTATCTTTTATTTTATATAATTGTTTTATGACTATTGACTATAATTTGGTAACGACATATTGTTTTGTAAATGTCGTTACCTCTATATTATTAAAAAGCTGTGGAGTTTGTTGTGCCCGTTCTTCTCCACAGCTAAAAGACTTCCTGAATGGGTGGGGTGGGTGGGTGGGTTCCTGTGCCTATCCATCCAACCATATAAAAAAAAAATTGACGATTCAAAACGCTTAATTTAAGCTTACTGAATAAAGTTATTTTGATTTTTGATTTTTGATTTTTGATATCTCACAACCATTCTTTAAAAATACTACAGTAAAATCTCTGTCTACAAGTGTACTTACACTAAGTAGGTTTGCAGTCAGTCCAGGAACATACATCACATCATTTACTCCAAATTGCATTCTCTCAGCCTTCTGCACATCTCCTGATCCAATTCCACTTAACTTCTGACCATTAGCTACACTAATTGTTTGGTATTGAAAGAAGTGTGTGCTTTACAAAGGATTTAATTTAACTGCTTTACAATTACAAAATACGGCTTATACAAAATTTAAATAAAGTAGGGGTGACAGCTGATCGTTATTTGCTGGCACACATGTCACGTGATGGTTGTGGCCCGTGATTGACCGGCGGCCTTAGGTTCGCGTATTGGTCGGCTCGAACACTAATATTTACAGCACTATCTAACACTCTATAGTCTGTAAGCCAGTCTTTGCGATGGGTCATATGAGATGACGCTCCAGAATCAACCATCCATTCGTTATTATCTTTCGTCATGGCAGTGAACGCAGTCAGCAATGATGATACTTTGTTATCCTTTTTATTTGGGTTCTTTGGACATTTCATAGCTTTATGAGGTCCACCGCAAATAAAGCACTTGACTGTCTTCTCTTTGTTAAACTGTTTTTTGTTCTTTTTGCCTTCCTTTGCTCCTACATTGCTACTCTTAGCTTTGTTGTGCATAGTTAAAGCAATCTCATCAGAGGACATCGATGGTTTTACATCGTCCTGCTGTAACAGCTTGGTTTTGACGTAATCTGACGTTAGGGTAATGTTTGAGTTCTCAATGGCCATCTTCATTGGATTATAGACCTCTGTCAATCCTTGTAACATTAGCGCTGCCAACATTTCATCATCGACCTCTTTACCAATGTCTCGTAGCTGCTGTGCTACTTTCATTATCGCCGTAATGTAGTCTTTGACGTTACTAAATTGTTCCAGCTTGAAACTAATGAGTCGGCCTAGCAAACGGCATCGGTTGTGTAGTGTATGCGAAGTTTTCTTATACTTGTACAAACATATACACACACCTTTGTCTATGCTATTACGTATATATAATCTGTCGTCTCGGGTGACACAAGCCGCGGGGCGCGGGGTGAAGGGAGTACGCTCACCAACCGCCGCGGGAGAAAGACGGAATCGAGTCAGCTGCGAGCCGATATTTATATATTACAAAGACGAATACAATCTAATAGCATAGATTGTACAGGTTGGTGACACCCTTGTCTTCAAAAGCATTTACCAGCGCTTCCCAACACTCTTTCGTCGATTTCGCTTGTCTCACATGTGCCAATAACTCCGGATTAATCATAAGACAAATTTTTGCCCTTGCTTTGGAATCTTTTTTAGTACCGGTTAGATCTATTACTGGGGGTTGATACATATTCCCAAAGATCTTCGTGAGTCAAAAAAAGTTCCATTTGGAATTTCCATGTCGAAAAATTAATCGACCCCTCTAATCGTTTGAAAGTAGGAAGGTTAGTACTCATCTTATTTGTTTGATTGTAGCTGTTTCCGTGTTCAGAACGATCTCCAGCTCCAAAATCTCTTGTCCACATCCACTGTTCAAATTTCGATGTTGGTGCACATAACCTGTTGTAAATCACTGATGCAGAGTGAGTGGAATAACTTGATAATGGATGCAAGACAAAACAACTGTTTGTACTGAATAAAATATGTTTATATTTTCTTTACGTACGTGAAAAACAGTTACTCAGACAAAAATCAAAACAAACATTATTTGACATAAACAGAAAAATATTCTGTCAGTCAGAATATGCTTTGAATCGAACATGATTCAAACCATATTCAAATGATACCATAGAGCATACATTGTACCTCTTTACAACAAATACCTGTTATCTTTACATTTCACTCCTATTTCTTGTAATGCACAAATATATGCTCTCGCCGATTCCCCCTCTTGTTGTAACCTTTTATGAAACAAGAACCGGTTTGTAGATTCCAGACCTTGAGGTTCATATTTTTCTTGAAGTATTTCAGTTAGCTCTTTGATTGATTTTGTATTGGGCCTATCGGGCAAACACGTGCTATGAAGTATGTTATAATTTTGACTCCCTATATGGGTTAGAAATAATGACTTCTTCACTGCAGCATCTGTTATATTGTTTAGCGTGCAGAATTCTTCAAACAATTCTCCCCAACTTGATAGACTTAGTTGGCTACTGTCGTAAGGCTCCAACTTATGTGCTTTTAGCGTCTTTTCTTTTCTTCTTGACTTGACTTTGACTAACTTGACTTTCGCTCCTGTGGTATTCTTTCTTTTCCTCGTCGCCACTGTAATGTTCTACTGCTTATAATATTATTAGTCAGGCTGGGGTTCCGTTGGATTAAATAGAAAACACATTAATTCAAACAAGACTTGTATTCCATTTTCTTACACGACACCATCGACAATCGACCATAGACTTCCAAAACTAAAAACTATAGAGGGTGTGTTCCGAATATTTGGTCCGAGGTTCCGATACACCACAATGTCATCGTTAGGTGACATTTCTGAGGCATTTGAGTCCTCATTCAGGGCGCACCATTTGGTAAGGAGAAATTACAATTGCCTACAATATTATTATGAGCGTCTTTGTCATAACCTCTTCCAATAGGGGTCTTTGGGCGAGACGGAAGAGATATTGTTTTTCTATATGATTGGGGAGGGCTTTTAACTAACCATGAGGGCTTAAGACTGAGAGGCCTAGGATGATTGAAAGATGGAGTCGGTTTTGAAACGTCAGCATATGACCTCTTGATAGATGGTACCTGTTGTATGGCCTCCTGATAAGAAATGTTTTTTTCTGACATAAGTACTTTGACTAATTTCTGTCTTAAATGTTCTGGGCAGGTTTTGTTACTAGCATAACGATGGCTTAGAGCACACATGTACTAATTACAAAAACTAGATTTTTCAGGAGAGCATTTTAAAGTTTAAACATGAATAATACCAGAACTGTGTATGATATGGAATTAAAATTACGTTTATTCATAAGACTTTTTCTTTGGTTCTACAAATAAGTAGATTTCATAACCGAATTACATCAAATTGATAACAAAATCACCTGAATTTCTAGATAACCCCCTCACTTAGTACATTTGAACCCTTAAATTTAGTAATTTGAATGCACGAATGTACTAAGTAGAGCGGGGTCAATATTCTAGTAGATAAACAGGTACTTATCAAAATTAAAATATTAAAATATTAATTAAATACCACAGAATACCGACTCAAGATATTTTCTGCAGGTTAGAACATATAATAATAATAATATTATTAAATAGGAAATCAATAAAACATTGCATAGTAGGTAAGTAATAATCTATATCGATCTTTTTTCTTACATTGTGAAATAGGGAGCACCAAATTAGGATGCCATTTTCAGGTTTTTTTATGTTACTGAAGTCTTTATTTTTTCCTCCATTTTTGGCCTTGCAAATATTAATTTCTTCCAAATCTGAATCGTATAAGTCGTATTTATAAAATATCGAAGTAGGCGATTCTTTGTTTACCCGAAGCCACTTAATTTTAAACCATTTCAGTCTCATTTTTTATGTTTTTAGTTGTGTTGTGTAGTTTAGTAGTGTAAGTATTTAAAGTTTTTTCAAATGCCTTTATGTCATAGAAATCGTCATGTTTCATAATATTAACATCATAATTTTTTGGTTTGATCGTGGCAAAACCCATTATCAAATATAAAATAGTTAGATTATACTATGAGAGTTTTCGTAAATAATATATTTTGCAATCACCGGTAAGCGGTATAGAAACAACAGCTTGTAGGTCGAATTTATTTGCTCTAAAAGCACCATCTGTGTTTAAACATATTTTTTTGTCTTCTTTTTTCATATCCAAAGAGTCTTTTTCGCGTTTTTTGTGTGCATCATATTCTTCATGTAAACTAGCCTTTTCATTTGATCGCATAAATACATTGCAGGGTTTATAAAATACTAGTTTTGGCTCATAGAAGTGAAAAATCCCGTGGTATATACATAATACGGGAGTTATTTATTTTTCTGGGCAAAAATTTCTCTGTAAATTTTGTACATGCGAGATACGTTCAGATTCAGATCACTATCTAAATATAATTTTTTGGAGTCTTTGCGACAATAGAAAGACTCAATTCGAGGGTACTGGTCAATATTGCTCTTTCACAAATTTCGTAGCCTAGGGAAGTTATATTTGCGGGAATTTTACCTTTTCGATTGTCAGTGCCAACATAAGAACCTGCATGTCCTCTATATTTGGAACAAATATTAATAATACTTGCTAATATCGAAAGTGTTACAAAAAAATGTTTGGCAAACACGGTGTTTTCTTATAGATTGGTGAAAAAAGCCAGTATGAACGTGACATTGACCGATTTTTCTTAGCCTTCGTGCATACACGTAAAAATTACGCGCCAAAACGATTATCGAAAGCACGCTTAACTTAAAATGTCGTTAGTTGAGCATTTTAAAGAAACCAAACAAAAATGAGTTAAGTGTACTAATAGATATGTGATTTTCGATGATATTGTAAACATCTGTACAGTTATTTTTTGTATCATAGCAACTTAGCACATTTGTGCACTTAAAAACAGTTGCAAGCATTAGATTTGTTTTTGTGTAAACTGCATTTACAACATTTGGATTATCTGTAATATGTAAAATTACATATCGTAAATGTACTTAATATTTTTGTGCGTTAACTAGTACCGCGGAAGGGAATCTTAAAATCACTTAAGGAGTTTTCGTAACAGATTAGTAAAAATAAAGGATTTTAATACTTTTGGACGAAACCGAAGCTTACTTGATACAACCGTGACACTGGGTTTTTGATAGAAAGAGATGGAATATGGACACGTGGGTAAGTGCAAACGGTAGAGCACGTCAATTAATACAGTTGGCAGTCAAAAAGTAAAAATCGCGATTTTTGTAGTTAGTACATTTGTGAACTAAGCCATCGATAATGTCTAGCTGAACAATAAAGGCAGGTTGCACTTTCTTCTGCTACAACACAATCTTCTCCAATATGAGGTTGTGCACATCGGTAGCAGCGAGGCTTTGAGCGACATTGCGCTTTGATATGTCCAAATCGGCAGCAGTTCATACAATGAATAGTAGGGAATTGGTAGGTCTCAACAGAAAGGGAAGTATGGAATATGAAGACTCTAGAAGGGAGAACTTGACTTTGGAAGGTGAGTACCACTGTTTGTGTTGGAATCCATGATGGTTTACCATCTTCAATTATTTTTCTGTTTAGCCTCCTTGCTTTTAAAATTAGGCACCCCTCTGGTACCTCCATGTCATTTGCAAGTTCCTCCATGGAGATGTCCGTTGGGATCCCTCTAACAATTCCCATTCTCGTCACATTATAGTTTGGAATAGCAGCTGTATATTTGCAAAGATTCAGTATTGGATTTTTTTTTAAATCATTGGCGTCAGTTGCACTTTGGAATTCAACTGATATTTTGTTACGACCTACTTTTTTATACCGTCTAGGTATGTTAGATATTTTATGCTTGGCCAAAAACTGACCAAACTTAATTGGATGGAGTGTGGTGCCAGATGATGGATCAAGTTCCACTTTAGATATATGTATAATAAAAGGACCTCTATCTTTCTCCGAGTATTGTGTAGTGTAACCTCCCCCCCCCTTTTATTGAAATTTTCTACACCTAAATCTAAACCTAAATCTAATGCCTTTCACACCTATATGCCTAGCTAGCTTATAATACATACACACATCCTCGCCGCTTTACCTTAACTTAAATTATTATCTAATTCTTAAAACTAATTAACCTAATTTATCTACAATCTAATGGTTGTGTCTGGAGTTTTGTAGAGTGTGTAGCGTTTGTATGAAGATGGAACCTTAGCATAGCTTAATTCTATTTGCAGTGAATTTCAGTCAAGCAATGTAATATTATAATAACTACTATTTTGGCCAGATCGTCTAGTGAACCCTCCGTTGTTAACCGCATTTAAGTAACTCAAGTTCTTTCGTGAAAGTTTAGTAATTGGCTTATCCCTGTGTTAAATTATTTTCTCCTGACCTAATTACCTACCAGTCTATAAATCCTAACATAAATATGTGTAGCCTAGCAATGACTCCGTCTGAACTGTGACCTAAATCCTTCACTGCAGCTGCGGGGAAGATTTGTAACCACTCAAAGGTAATCAGATGATAGCTTAGCTTGTAGGTATTATTATTTATTATCAGTAGCATGATACATAAGAGGCCTGGTGCAATTTATATAAAGATCTTGTGGAATTATAAGAGTCTTGTGGAAATATAAAAGTCTTGTGGAAATATAAGAGTCTTGTGGAAATTTAAAAGTCTTGTGGAAATATAAGAGTCTTGTGGAAGTTTAAAAGTCTTGTGGAAATATAAGAGTCTTGTGGAAGTTTATAAGTCTTGTGGAAATATAAGAGTCTTGTGGAAGTTTATGAGCTCCAACCGCCGCTCCATAGCGTGCCATTACATCTCATTGTTTAATTATGGCCCCGTCCACTTTGGCTTTAACATTAATTATTAGCTTGTAGCTTTAATTCTTTCAAACTGAGAATTTACATCTCCTCTCAAAATCTAATTTCATTTTACATTATGAACTATGTGTTAGCAATTTAAATTCTTATTATTCCACATAAATCAATAGAGTTTATCTCAAGGCTTGCTATCATCCAAATATCCTTTTCACATTAAGAACTTAATTATTCAATGCAATAACTTATATTCAGTTCCGTAAAGGGTGGATAATTTAATCAAACGCCACTTCAGGCGGTGGCTAAAGTAGAATGCTATTAATACAGGTAAAATTACTTTTATTTACTCCTAGTATTTATTATACAGGTCTTATAAAGTTCCAATATAACTACATTGGATTGGCTGCATTGGCAGATTATCACATCTTAAGTTTATTAAAGGATGTTTAATTCATTCAATATCCTTGACTTTAGGAAGTGAACTGAAATAGAATACTATCATTTGAAGTAAATTACTTTGGATTACTCTTAGTGTTCATTATACAGATCTTATAAAGTATAAATACATCTCAAGTTTATTGAAAGATGCCTAATTTATTCAACATCCCTGACTTTTAGGGAGTGAATGTAGTTAATTATTTTTCCATTAACTTACACCCTCTGTCTCTCAGACTGAGTGGTTAATTTGATAGACTACTAAATCATAGTTAGTATACCTTTAGTAGGTAGTTAATTATCACTGTTAATCATTAAATAAATTACATTTAGAAGTTATCTTTTACTCACTTTAATAAGTATAAATTAGACTGTACTAGGTATTAGTCTGATTGATTAGATTGTTCCCATCAAATATTTCTATGTTTCATATTATTAGAAGTAAGTACTTACATATCTTAAGAGGTCTATTCAAATGGTATTAGTAGACCATTGTCAGGCTAATTAGCTGGTTGTTATCAATCAATTATTTCTATGTTTCAGATTATTAGAAGCTCATAGCTTGCAATGTCTTCTTTCAACGACTTATCTTAGGTTCTAAACTGGTTTTAGTTGTTCAGTTTGTATCAGCTTATTTTTGCTAAGGTATCGGATGTAAAACTTTAACACCTTGAAGAGTGTAGCGATATGAGATCGTATTGCATCCCAGGGAAAGCTAAAAAATGCCTGTTTGGTCATTTCAGCATTAGAAATCAAACATCACAGTACGACTAAGCTTATTTGCTATAACTTTTTAGTATTATTCTTGTAATAGGAAACCAGTCTAGACTTTTAGGTATTCCAAAGTAATGATGGTACAATATTATCATACTTCTGTTAATTATTTAAAATGAATAATTAATTGGTAACAACTTTAGGAAAACAATTAGAATTTTATCGGCCTGCGGTAACAGATTACTTGCCTAGCTAGGACCCACATCACTTCATCATAATTTTATTTAGCGCCGTAACTTAATTATCCCTACCTTATTGGTCTAAATTAATAACTAACCATATATATATATCCGCCTACCTATAGTTTCCTACAACTTTCCTCACTTGAAAATGCCTATATTTTGTCGAACTAACAGTCCCTTTTGTGTACCTTGCAAACTAGGCCGAGCCACATTTAACTTAAATTCGTGATGTGTGGTGAGAGTCGCATTGCCCCTGAAAGCAACTAACTCCTAAATGTTCTATCAGTCGAGCCAGTATACTCAGTGTGTTATTTTCCTATCACTACACTGTATGTACGGAGGTAGACTCGAGATTGGACTGGGTCATACGTGTCTACCTCCAGCTAAATGGTGTCTGACCTATCTTCAACTTTCACTAGGGAGACAACTGTCTCTCCCCCATTACTCCGTCGAAGATAGTGTATTGTTTAGCGTAATAGTGTAAAACGCCGATCTTATTAAATACAATCAAAGATCATCCAGACCGAAGTCTGTTGAAAGGTACATAGGTTTTTGTTGCCACCGTGATTCGTTTCCGCCGATGTACCCCAGAATACTTCATTCCGTTAACGGATTCGAGTTGCGATCGCAATAGTTTACTTTATTAATAACTTTCAATTTCACAAATCTTAATTAATATCGCAGCTCGAATATCACTTAGCGCACTATCAAAGCTCGGACACTATTTTCCCCGTATGAGTCGTACCGCACTCTTAAGTTGGACCGCACCGCCGACGTCCCAAAATTCAATGTCCGCTAATTTTCCCAAGCATCTTAACTTTCCCGCCACGCGCCTTCCCATTTTTCCGCGCGAGACCGCTTTTCTTCCTTCAACCAATCGCTAGCCGCTTCCCCGATGCCCCCCCGCCTTCGCGTCGCGCCACGTGGAGCTATCATCCGACCTCTCTTTCTGTCTTTTTCTCAACCTCTCGCTCGCTCATTGCCGCTTTCGCCGCGCAATTCTAAAATTTTTCCATAATCTAACCAAATCTCGTCAGATAGCCAATATTACATCTTTGAATATCTAAATGTAGCCTTCTATTAACAATTCCCTCTCAATAATCATCCACTTAAGCCAATAATCCTGTATTTTGTGAAATTATAAAAAGTTCCGTATTCCGACCATAGGTGGCGCCCGCCCGTATGTCTACCGGCTTGCCAACCTACGCCTATGTCACAAGGCCACACAGAGCAGTCCCCGCGAAATTCAAAATAAAGATAAAGCCCGTTGCCAACCTAACACGAAGCTCAAGTAAATAACTCACGCTAGACGGCGCCTATGTCGCAAGGGACGCACAGAGCAGTCCCCGCGAAATTCAAAATAAAGAAGTCAAACTAGCAACCTTATGCGAAGCTCAAGTAAATAACTCACGCTAGACGGCGCCTATGTCGCAAGGAGCACACAGAGCAGTCCCCGCGAAATTCAAACTAAAGATAAAGCGCTAGACCACTGACCATTATTCTGAACTAGTTTATTATTCCCTTTTCATGCTTATTATTAATGGTGCTACGCATTAATATTTATTTTAGTGCTACTCCCATGCATTCCTTACTAACGGACGGATACCATTCATTCTGTACCGTTACAGCCGCCCCCGATAGAATTTAAGCAGATAAAGTACCACTCTTATCTGCGGCGAATTATATCTAAACCCTGTACTTAATTAAGTACAAAATAGCACCTCCTTCCTTGCCAACCTCATTGTCATCCTAGCCCTCAAAGATATTCCTACTATTTATAGTTCCTCCCCAAATCCCTAATGACTCCTTCCTCCATAAGCTTTCTTATTGCAAAATAGCCCACACCCCTCATTCTATTCAACTGACACAAAATCATAATCGCATACCCAGTTCTCGTGTTCGAAACGAAATCCCAGTAAACTTAGTCTCGGTAAATATTTCCCAATAACTTAGACATCTACCATTTCTTTAATCATACACAACCTCCGAATAATGATTTGCCTTTTGTTTACCATCATAACAACAAATCATATTATAATATAAATCAATATAACAGTCTCTTGCTCTGTCTACTAACGCCCCCTAGCGGAAACTCTTCAACTCTATGACGATTCCGACGTAAAGTTTATAACATCTTCCGAACCATTCAATTATTCTATTCTTTAAATTATTTTCCTAGAATAATTTCAAGTACATCTGTCATCATGGCCTTCTTTTAACTTACGTCTTTTCTTACAACTTGTTCCGCATCTAAATGTTGCAACCTAGGGATCGAACCTGGGATCTTTCGTGGGTGAAGCATCAACCACTTCGCCGTCATGGTCTTTTAGTTCCAACTAGGTTAATGAATAATTATTAATAATTTGAATTAAACTTTCCTTCATACTTCAACGCTACCAATCTCATCTTAGCTTATATAATTACCTAAGATAACGAAACGTCGGAACAATTGTCTACCTCAGGCAGGGATCGAACCCGCGTCCTCCACAATTCCTAATTAGCTACTTCTTTTAACGGAAACCTATTTTCCTCTCCGCGGATAAGAAATCTTAACCAAACCCCCATATCAACCAAAACCAGTAGGCATACCATCATCGCCCAAGAGTTATAACTTTATTTTAGATGAGATACATCTATGTCTAATCCTACAAATAACCGAGATAGAATACTAGACTCGCTTCCGTCCGGTACGCAGTGACACCCACTCACCGTGCATACAAATAGAGGTCTTAACGCCTTACAATAAGGTTGTCGATCGTAAATATTTAGGAAAAACTCATTCACTCTAAGGGGGTACGCATCTCGAAACACGTCCTTGAGTTTTGAACTAGCTACCCCGTAGTTCAGATCTATTAGAAGTTTGTGTGCTATGTATATCTAACTGTCAATGTATGCGTCATCGATAAGTACTTGTTAATACCCCGGTACGCGTTGGACATTGTATACTAATTGACAAGTACTGAGCTTATACGTATAAGCAAATACTTATGCCAAAACCTATCTAGTAACTATGTCTCATCCTTAGTTATTACTATGCACGAAAGACAACATTTAGTCTCATTTGCTAATATATAATACGTCAATATCCCCTTACTTTCCTATACCTTTGAAAAATATCATTTTCTTTTTAAATTAAACAGACCGGTAACTATCTTATCCGCCCCCACAACTCTACTTAACTTCCTACCTTTTATATTACTAATAATCGGTCAAATCGGTAAATAATAAGTCATTAAAGGTGACACTTCGTCTTAGTATTCATGGTAATTAATATCGTAAGTTCCTTCTCG
The DNA here is from genome assembly GCA_963921215.1 of Scoparia ambigualis. NCBI lineage: Eukaryota > Metazoa > Arthropoda > Insecta > Lepidoptera > Crambidae > Scoparia > Scoparia ambigualis. The sequence continues at coordinate 44,222,348 of OY992503.1, read as the reverse complement.
TATTTACTGAATTCCAAACTGCGTGATTCAATAGTGCTAGTTTCTTTTTATTTTTTATTTTTTTTTATTAGATGATTTTAATTTTACACTCGCACAAGACACATTATTAAGATGGTAATCTCCCGAATGTTTGTAACTCTAATTGGTTACTCATTATGCATTCTACTTTACTTTTCAGCCTTCCGTCCAGATGGTAAAATTCCCCGGCAACACGAGATCCCCTGACCACGCCAAAATGAAATGCCATCAATGGCCTCTGTTTCTGCAGCCTAAGACATTATCTCTCTATGGGTTAGTCAAGTATAATTGTCCTGATTTAGACTTCACAAGACGCCCCCAAAGGAACCACCTTACAGCAGAATTTCCGCAACTTTAAGAAAGGCTAGTTTAGGAAATGAAGCTAAATGGAAACCACTTAATTTTATTGTGTGCTGAGTAATTCCCACTTCTACAGCACAGTTCCGAAACTTCGATTCAATTACTTCACCAGGTAAATCAAAATAAACCCTACACGCTTAACTAAGTTCTATTTGTGCCCAGTGCGACTAAAAATATTCGAACACCCTAAACAAGCTACTTTTACTAATTTAACAGTGCCAATTAAGAATGCTCCCTTGTGTCATCTATAATTTTATTGTGTGCATAGACGACCAAAGACCTCGCTTTCAGCATGCCTTCTTCGTTGGACCCGCTTAGTTAAATACTCTAATCAAAATTCTAAAGTTACAATTGAAAATGTCAAAAGTTCGAATATTATGCAATAGAGAATTTCTCTAACATAGTTACTCCATCTCTTCGCACTATTTAGTCAGGCATATTGCAATTCAAGTATTTATTTTAATTTATAATGACCTATCTTCTCCACCCCTGTTCACATACTTTAGCCATCCCTATCCACAGCTGCGGTGAAGATAATTAGTTAATGAACAAAACATCCTATAAACACTCTATGTTGCTACCGCAATCACAAGAAATATTTACTAGGAGGATTATCTATCATACAGCTGACTATAACAAAATGAGTCCCCCTTATCTTTCTCCGTTCCTTCTCTAACGTAGAAGACAACAACAGACAATTAACAATTAATTACTTATAATTTAGAACAACCCTAGGTAAAACGCTACCACAAAACTAGTATAGAACAGAATAATACTAACCGAAGTAAACTTTTGTATTCACACTTGCAAATAAAATATCTTTATCTTTCCGTGATGAATGATTTTGATAACACTATTTCATCAACTCAATGTCCCGGCCTACATATGTGAAAACTCCCAATCAATTAGTTTGTATAAAACAATCTAGATGCAACATGCAGTTCACATTAACTAACAATTTTAAGGTTGTGCCATAACTTCGACAATAACCTACCTTAGCACTAATTTTAATCATCTACAATTACATCACGTACATATTAGATGCCAATAATCTAGATTATTTAAGAATTCTAGCAATTCTAATAAATAACCAACAAGATCATCCCACTGTGACAGTCTGCGCTGACCTTCCCACAAGTCAAAACCGCGTTTCGTTCGTCCTATCATTTCTAAACCTGTAGACATTTACTTTGTACTAAACAAATTCTTGAGTTAATAATTATTTGCCAATTGTTAAGCAAACCTATTTAATTTCATAATAACAATTTTAATATAGCAGTATTAGAATATTATTATAAATCCCGAACATCTTTATTTATTATAATCAACATTACCGGTTAAAGTATTTGAATGGCCTAGTGCGAACTAGGTTTCAGGTCTCACCTCGGGAAAATAAATTTACTATTGACTTTAAAATCTACTACTTATAAATTTATTATTTTCTTCTGACATACAAAGATAGGCTATGACTCTAGGTCGGGTTTAGTAAACTTTGAACTATGCTTACCTCCACGATAACCTCGGTTAAATATATATATCCGCCAAACGAAATATGTCCAATACGGCCGATTTTACTAAATTTAAATTATGCTACTAAACAGTACGTGTCCTAAGAACGTCACACATCCGAAACCCATTTCAGTTCTAATGTCTTTACCCATCTAAATTAAAATTTGTACCTGTCGACGCGAGACAACATCTAAATAATTACTTTGGATGATTCGAATTGTGATAGTTAATTTTGTATTGTAATCTCGATAACGCAATATCAGGGATTTACTTATTAATAAAGTTTACACTAAGAAATTTATTCTCAGCTCGCAATATCATCGCTTTATTTCCGGCTTGAATGTTTCTGCGGACTATGAGTTTAAATTTATCCTACAACTTAAAATTGTGGTATATAAAATCGATCACTGTTTTATAAGTAGCTTGCGTTAACTTTTAAAATAATAAAACGAGTTAACTATTGATTATGACGTGACATCCGCCCGCAACTCGCCTTTAAAATTGATGTGATAACATACGCTATTGTTATCCCTATAGCATAACAGTGCTATAACTCGTTAATTTTGCAGTTAAATCTCAACTTCAAGCCAGTCAACTATTTTTTTTTTTCTCTATTATTTTTTCTTTCGATTTATTATTCTTTCTTTACTATTATATTTTTCTTTCGACCCCTATTTTGCTCCCAAGCTCAATTAATATCCACCTTCCACAATTATCCATCATCCGTCAATCTTAGGTATCCTCGAGAAATATTTTTTTTTTTTTTATTTTTTTTTTTTAACATCTTAATCGTTCAACGGAGATAGACAATTGTGCAAGGTACCCTTCTTAATAGGCTAATCCAACCCAGTGAATTTAATGATTTATCTATCTCTACCTATCCTAACTAATTAGTCATGTAGTAAGGTCTTTTCTTTTCACCGCTCTCCCGACTTAGATATCTCTAGGTAACTCACAACTGATAATATTAGGTAAGTAGGTATAATAAGCTGTGCCCAGCGAGCTTTACCTCTGCGTACGTTAACCTCATCTTAAGCTAATAATAATCCTTTATAAATCTTCATAATTAACTATTTATCACGATTTCAACTATACGGTAAGAAGCAATGATTACCGGTAACGACTAATTACAACGCTGCAAGAGTATTTCAATTATACATATTATTATTAGACAGCACCATTTTACCATCATCCAAAATAAAATCTTTTATTGGTAACCCAACGCCATCTAGCCTCGCTAATAAGTAACCTCCCCACAATAGAGTAGATATTAGATAGTTGTTTCCAGACGGTAACGACTTTTATCGCCTACTAGACGTATTTATCCGTTTACATTATGCATCCCAAACTACGTTGCTTTTAAACCAAAATTCCTACTAGCAATGAATAGTCATATGATTCTATCCCCTACATGACATCCCTGCTACTTGTTATTACTTATAATCGCGATTCCTCATCAACGCGTGTATTTTGAACCGTAATACTATTTTATGTTACTTTTCCTAGGATTTTAGCGAACTAACAAAATGAAGCGGCATTTCCCATGTCATTGCATTCTAATCTACTACGTGATAAGTATTAGGAAAATCTCTTTCAATGTAAAAATCGCAGGTATTAAAAATAACAGGTATGGAAAATAACAGGTGATTCCACTTGCTATAACAAAATCACATGATTACGCGATAAGGAAGTTTCCTCTCCGATTGGTTTTATGACGTCATGTTTTATAATCATTCCTAATTCTAGATTGTTTATGGTCTCGCTAAATCATTTGTCTCTATGGTCCAACCATAGACAAAGAACGTTATAGTCCTTGACTAGCCTAAACTACTCTATGGATTTCAGATGTGAGACTCAAGTACACTATTGTAATTTTTTTTTCTCTAACATAACCAACAAAATAAATTATAATACGTGGAATAGCACATCAACTAAAAACCGCAATCGCTCAACGATTATTAGTCAAAATATAATTATTATTAGTTTTATATTATGCTGTTAGCGTCATAACTTTATAATATTGTACAGCATATCGCCGTCCTATAATATAAATTGAATCCAGCAATAATTAAGTTGGTTACCTCTGTCCAATCTCGCCCCCTAGCCTTCCCATCCGACAGCAATAATAATTAAACCGCCCCCTATTCCACAAATCTTTCTAAATCAATAAATGTTGAACTATGTCACCCTATCGACTTTTTACGATCCTAAAAATAACTCAACACAAGGCTGTATGAACCAGTTGCCTATGCCTATATGAAATCTATCACCAGGAATAGAAACAAAACTACAGTTACCATAGCTCCTAACGTCAACAATTAATATCTTAGCGTCCTATCAAAAATTGGATACGGTTTCAGTATTCAAGAAAACAATTACTAAAGGTTTCAGTATTCACAGATAACTCAACAATTTTAAAATTTAATACTCCAGACCCCCGGATAATAACTATATCTATGTACTTCGTGCACTTATGATACTTTGGGAAAACAACAACGTCTAACAGCCGCACGGTACCTGATGCTGGCGAAATCCGCCATTAAATAAAGAAGGAAAAGATATTAACTGAAAGGTATTGTATTTCAAATAATACTCATTACATTATTGTTTTATAGTTTTATCTCCTTTGACCTTTAACCTAACCTGAGAATCTTTTTGTTACAGATTTCGTACAACAAAATTTAGCTCCAGCTCTCATTGCGACTGTCTACAATATTGGTCGAACCCGTAATACAAAGTGTATGAATCAACTTTAGAAGATAACAACGTTTATTGTGAAAAGTGTCAAATTATAATTCACCCACTATCAAGAGCCCGTAATACAAAGTGTATGAATCAACTTTAGAAGATAACAACGTTTATTGTGAAAAGTGTCAAATTATAATTCACCCACTATCAAGAGCCCGTAATACAAAGTGTATGAATCAACTTTAGAAGATAACGTTTATTGTGAAAAGTGTCAAATTATAATTCACCCACTATCTCTGAATTAATTAATCTTCATTGAATTATTCCCTATTAAGCCAATTCTAAACTCACGCATCGCAACACGACAACAATTTGTGGGAAAAAAAATCCCACTTCTAAATTAAAGTATTACCGCTTGACTGAAATCCAATACAACTATAATAATGATAATTTATAACTTAACTTTCTGATCCTGGTCATGGCTTACCAAATTGTAACCTCCCCCCCCTTTTATTGAAATTTTCTACACCTAAATCTAAACCTAAATCTAATGCCTTTCACACCTATATGCCTAGCTAGCTTATAATACATACACACATCCTCGCCGCTTTACCTTAACTTAAATTATTATCTAATTCTTAAAACTAATTAACCTAATAGTAGTGTAATATTGGGCATTCTAGATCACTTTTCACTCCATTGATCTCACTGACGTTCGATCAATGTCGTTAAAAGTGATCTAGAATGTCCCAATATTACTTTTGAAAATCACTGCCACTCGCTCAGTCAACGTCAAAAAGTGATTTAGATTGTCCAATCGACTTCTCGTGTTTTAGAATGTCTAATCGACTTCTCGTGATCTAGAATCCCATACAACGACTGCGATCTACTTTACACATTTTCAAGGTCTTTCGTTCATAGGATGCAGGAGCTTTTGACAATATGGAATTACAGCACAACTATAAATGAATGTGACTTAGTGAACTCTCAGTACGGAATAAGTGTTGTTTAGACGTAAGCGCCTACACGATTAAAATAGCAATATACCATTAACAGCTACGCTCCTCAGTCTTTCCGAAGGCGCTTGGTCAATTTATTCTATATTGTTTATAATGCCATTTTGTAATATAGTTTCGATTCATCATTGAGATCACATTATTAAACTTAAGTATCCGTCATATACGGTTTTTATTTGCCACCACGCTCCAAGGTGTATCATATAGTTGCATTTGTCAAATTTTATTCCTGACCCATAAGAAAACACTTGTGTATTTTAATCGAATTCATATTTCAATTTCTGTATACAACGACTTCGATCTACTAAACACATTTTCAAGGATTTCGTCTACTGAATGCGAAGGTTTTTGACAATATGGAATAACAGCACAACTTAAACTGGATGGGGCTTCCTGGTCTCCCAGGACTGGATCCCCGAATAAGTTAGTGCTATGAATAACATTTATCAAAGTAGTACCTCGACCCATAGGAAAACACTTGTGTATTTTGATCAGAATCCAGTATGTAATAGTTTAATTTCTGTATACAACGACTTCGATCTACTTAACACATTTTCAAGGATTTCGTCTAATGAATGCGAAGGTTTTTAACAATATGGAATTACAGCACAACTTAAGCTGGATGGGGCTTCCTGGTCTCCCAGGACTGGATCCCCGAATAAGTTGAACTATGAATAACATTTGCTAAAGTTGAACCTCGACCCATAGGAAAACACTTGTGTTTTTAAACCAAACTTCATTTCAGTATACGGTGACTCCGATCTACTCTACACATTTTCAAGGTTTTCAACAATTGGAAGAAAAGGTTTTATGCCGAAACACCTCAACCTCGATCCAAGGAAAACACTTGTGTATTTTGATTAGAATCAGTTGCCAATTGTCATTGTCGACTCTGATCTACTCAACACATTTTCAAGGTTCTCATAAAAAAAACACTTGTATTTTTTGATCTAAGTCAATGCAGACAACTGTGCAGGGAATTGTTAGTTACCTTATTTATATCAATCCCGCAAACAACAACGTATGCAATCACTACACACACACACAAACACACACACATACATTAACTACGAGTTCGACTTTGAAACTTCCCGTTTCAATGCTAACGAAAACAATTTTAATACGGGTTATTCCCAAGCGCCATCAAAAATTTGTTTGGAAAATATAAGAAATCCATACATCAATTCCTATACTCCTCCAAAGACCAAATATTATAAAAGATATTATCGAATCAGAAATGAGGGGATCCGTAGACGAACTAAGGCAGCCGATATAGCCCGAAGAATTGCTAAACATAAGTGGCAGTGGGCAGGGCATATCGCTCGAAGAACCGACGGCCGTTGGAGCAGATCGGAGTGGCAACCGCGCACCGGAAGACGCAGTGTGGGCAGGCCTCCAACAAGGTGGTCCGACGATCTGGTGAAGATTGCAGGTAGCAGCTGGATGCGTGCGGCGCAGGACCGGACGTGGTGGGGATCCTTGGGGGAGGTCTTTGTCCAGCAGTGAACGTCTTTTGGATGATGATGATGATGATGACCATTTTTTATCACGGAGGAGCATGAAAATTAATATATTTGTATTTTTTCTGGGGAGGACTTTGGGCCATTTTGTTGTGGGAGAATGGGAATAACCTTTAACATAAACACAATTAGAAAGATAAAGCTAAGTCTATACTGTTTTAATTGACAAACGCATTAAACATACATTTTCATAATACATACAAACACAAACATCACGGCGTATTCCCACAAGTGGGATAGACAGAGCAACAAGTAACAATTAATTACGTCATGCTGAAGTCACGTTTAGCAACAAGTGATCAGATAGGATTTTCATAACAGTACCTTTCAAATTATGGTTTAACTTATAAAGCAAATGTCGATTTGAATACGTACCCACTAAATATGGTTAGATTTAATTATTGTGGGAATAATATGAGTACATAAACACCGAAGTTATAAAAATAGACTGCCTCACGGTAATCGAACCCGCGTCTCTCGATATCCGAGCGGCTAACTTGTAACATACCGAGACATTTGTTTAATTTAGTACGTACATCAAAATGTTTAACTTTTACCGTCTCATTAATAAAAATGGCCAAATGTTACACCTCGGTTTAAAGTGACGCTGTCTCGTTTTTGTTAAAGAAGACAGATAGAGACAGCGTCAATTTAATCCTAAGTGTAACTTTAATCAACGTTTATTAATGACAGGGTTAGAGTGTGAGGAACTCGATGAGGTACCTAGTGGTGAACTCGATCTGTGATTGTGGTGGTTATGAAACTCTCGTTAAGACGATCATGAGATGAAATGTAATAGTAAATTTCATGCTTAGTGAAAACAGTCCTAATGTTGCACATCCGGACAATCGTCGTCAGCGCTTTATCGAAAGGTTAGCAATTACACAGGAAATGTAAAATACTTTCGCTGCAAGTTTTCGCACTAATCGATAAACTAAATATTTTGCTTAAAATTTAAAAAAAACAGAGGTTACAAACATTGCTTCAATTTTGTAATTACTTCCTTTCTTGCTACTAATAACACATATTTATTTATAACATTGTAATACTTATTTAATTACTTTTGCTTAAACGTACACTCGTTAAAATATAACAGCTAATGTAGTGGTTAGGTAGGTACTTGACTATAACGCGAAAAAGGCTCAGGCTAATGGTTTGATGAATGCAAGCATTTATGTGTACATCGTATAGGTAACGGTTTGTAGTACAGAAGGTTACGCTACCGATTAAGCTTGCTTTACTTAGATAATGTATGTGTTTATAATAAGCCCAATATGTACCTATTTGGTTTGTAATAAAAGCAATAATAATAAAAAAAAAATTTGGAATTAACAGTTTTTACATACGGTGTTATTCTTGAAAGTAAAAACTAGCACTAATAGTTTAATTGTATACAAGCAAAAAAAAAAAAAAGTTGATCACTCCTGCTTAGTAAAATTGCTGTTAAACACTTTTCTCCAATAAATACCCGAAAAATGGTAGTTGTCGTATCAGTGCTTCCTAAGTCAGATCGACCACTAGTACGCCTAAGCTACGCTTAAGTTTTTAATATTTAGTGCTTCGGTACTCTGAAATCGCTACGAGAATCATCCAGAAGATATACACCGAAACAATGTTCGTAAGTTTTAAATATTTTTATTTTTCTATTAGCAATGTTGTGTTTGCTCGACTTCGTATATGTTTTGTAAGGTATGTCAACGGTTGATCCCTTCTGCATCTGCAACCGTTAGCACCGCCAAACCGCAGTGGGTGTGCGTGGTGGGCTATGGTCCGTTCTCTCTATGTCATCATCATCATCATCATCAGCCTATAATCGTCCCACTGCTGGGCAGAGACCTCCCACGTGAATAATAGCACGGGGATATTAAGCCATAACCCACCACGCTGGTCCAATGCGGGTCGGTGGGTTTTAACGACTGTCATCTTACGACAACATCCGGGACCAACGGCTTAACATGCCTTCCGAAGCACGGATCTCTCTCTATGTGTAAAGAAGTTATTAAAGAAGGTCTGTAGAGGAGCAGTGACCTAGACCAGCAAATGTTATTATTTAATCGTACTAGTATTTACTGTCATATGTTAAATGTTAATGTCACTAATATTTATTGTTATTTTAGGTCTGAAAGCAAGCAAGTTAAACGCTCTGCCAAGAAAAGCTGTGTGTTAGCCAATTCATTTGACTCGGACAACGAAAGCATAAGGTAATTTGCGTTGATTACTTTTAAAACCTGTTAATATATTTTATGTTATTTCGTATATCGTCAATATTAATAATTAGTTTTTAATTACATTTCTTATCTTTCTAGCTCTAAGAAGAAATGCCTGTACTCGTCGTCGGTGCCTAAGACTTCAACAACGATTGTGAAAAAACAAGAAGGGTCTAGCTCCGCTTTAGACTGGTTAAATGATTCAGAGTCAGATAACGAAGTTTCGCCGCCTCCACGCAAGACAGACCAGACCTTCGACAGTGTACTAACGCGACGAGTACCAGGCGGGGTAACGCGTCGGACTGCGAAGCTCGACGGTGAACTGGTGGCGGAGCTGCGTCTCTACGACGCTGAGGAGGTGCGTAGCCTCACCGGTCTTGAAAGGTGTGAAAAGGCAATAATTTGGGTTCGACTACAAGGCGAAGCTGAGTCTCCTGAATTGTTGACTATAAAAAAATTCATAAAATTAGCCAAATCAAAATTTACTGAAGAGGGGGTATTCTTTAGTGATAAAAAGAAAAAATAGTCACAGTCAGCTAGGTACTACATATTAACTAGTTACACTCTCTTCGGTAAATTTTGACTTAACTAGTTTTACTTATATATTATATGTGTGTTAGGTTTTATACATTTTACTTAAAAACTACTTTAACCTCTTGTAATTTTTTAACACAGTGAAAACAAAATCATAATGGTTAAGACTATATTCTGTTCAACTTGCAACTTATCCGTTAAAAATAATGCTTTCTCTGCTCATTTAAAAAGTATTTTACACAAAAATAATAGTTCTGTAATTGAGAGCGAGGGTATCGAACAAGTGCATAGCGCTCTTCGCGGTCGCATAGCGTCGTACCGTGTTCAATGCGAGGACGCTGAAGAACGTATGCATGTGTTTGCTCCTGCAGATTTTTTATCGCAATTGCGCCTCCGCGTGAAACTTTTACTCTCAGCCCGAATTGAGGCTTATACAAACCTTAAAGTAAATTTCGAATTGTTTTCTGAATTTTTTCTGCATAAGGATGACTCGATTTCAACGAAATCTTTTGCTACTGAAAACATTATCTTACATAAAAGTTATAATTTTGATGCTATGTATACAAACATTAGCCATAAAATTTGTAAAAAAGTTGAAGAATTTGAGGAAAGAGATAGTGGTTGGGCTTACTTACGAAGCTTGTATCTAGAAGTAAATATAAACAAATATAACCCGTTGAGAGCCTCAGGTTACTTAGATTTACCTAACGCTATAAAAAACAAACGTGCATGTATCAACATTAAAAATTCGGATGATTACTGCTTTTTATGGTGTGTCATGGCATCACTTTTTCCTGCAAAAAATAACGCAAATCGAACCACCGCATATCCGCATTTTGAAAGTGTACTTAAAGTTAAAAATATGACATTTCCAGTAGGGTTCACAGATATAAGAATTTTTGAAAAGAATAATCCCAACATAAGTATTAATGTTTATGGCCTTAAAAATAGCAGTAAGGTTGTTGGACCTCTGTACAAATGCGAATTACGTAAAAGACATCACGTCAACATGCTTTTTCTCGAAAATGGAAAACGTACGCATTACTGTCTAATTAAAGATTTAGCTAAATTACTTCGCAAGCAGTTAACTAAACATCATTCCAAAATATTTTTATGTGAGGATTGTATGATATTTTTTGATAACAATCTTAAACTCGAAGCCCACGTTTGCAGTGGTGTAGCAACAATTTTACCTAATCAAGGAACTCGAATACAATTTGAACATTATGAACGCATGCAAGACATGCCTTTCGTTTTATACGCAGACTTTGAATCTTTGTTAGAGCCAGTTGAACCAAATTCTGAAACAAGTTGCACAACGATTACGCAAAAGCATGTACCAGCTGCATTTGCTTACTACGTTGTATGCTCCTACGACAGCTCCCTTAATAAATATGTGTCTTATCGAGGACCTGACTGTGTGAATAAATTTTTTGATAACCTTCTATCTGATATAACTGTAATTTATAATATTTTGCATTCATCGATCCCTATGTTCTTAACAGATAAAGATAGAACCAATTTTGCTCAAGCTAAAAACTGTTATCTTTGTAACAAAATATTATTTGACGACAAAGTAAAAGATCACTGTCATCTTACTGGACGATATCGTGGTGCAGCTCATTCTTATTGTAATATAAAATATTGTTTGCCTAAGTTCGTTCCCATATTTTTTCATAATTTAGCTGGTTACGACAGTCATCTTTTCATACGACAGTTAGGAGAATTATCAGGTAGGATACAAGTGATTGCAAAAAATAAAGAAAATTACATATCGTTTACCAAATTTTTTCGAATTAGTAACGAAGCTATCATACCTGTTCGTTTTGTCGATTCTTTTAAATTTTTAGGCACAAGCCTAGAGAAGCTAGTTGCAAATTTAAATACAAATGATTTTAAACATCTATCTTTTTTTTTTCCTTCTCAGGAACATTTTAATTTACTTAGACGTAAAGGGGTTTATCCTTACGAATACGTCACTACTTGGAGTTCTTATGATGAAGAAGAAATACCTCCTTATAAATGCTTTTTTAGTAAATTGCACAATTGCAACGTATCAATAGTAGATTATGAACACGCAAAAAGAGTATGGCAAACCTTTGAATTACGGAGCCTTGGAGAATACACTGATTTATATCTTAAGTCAGATGTACTCTTACTAGCGGACGTCTTCGAAAGTTTTCGAAAAACGTGTAAGACGAATTATAAACTGGATCCTTCTTTTTACTTAACAGCACCTAGCCTAAGTTTTGACGCTATGCTATTAAAAACAGATGTTAAATTAGAATTAATAAATGATTTGGAAATAATAAGAATGATACAAAAAGGCATACGCGGTGGTATATGTTTATGTTCTACAAGATATTCGAAAGCCAATAACAAGTACTTACAAACTTATGACCCCGCAAAAAGTGATAACTTCCTTGTTTATATTGATTGTAATAATCTTTATGGTTATGCTATGTGCGCTTATTTACCTCATTCAAATTTTAAGTTATTAAGTGAACTAGAAATTTCAAAAATTGATTTTCATAATATACCCATTGACGGGGACATTGGCTATATACTCGAAGTAGACTTAGAATACCCTTTCCATTTGCATAATTATCATAACGATTTTCCATTCTGTGCTCAAAAATTTGCTCCTCCAGGATCTAAAACTTCGAAATTGATACCAAACTTATACGATAAGTTTTTGTATGTCATTCATTTTTCCCATCTGAAAACATGTCTAAAACATGGTTTATTGCTAAAAAAAATACATAGAGTAATTCAATTCAATCAGAGTCCATACTTAAAACAGTACATTGATATGAACACTGAGTTACGAAAAAAGGCCAAATCTATATTTGAACAAGATTTCTTCAAACTTTTAAATAATAGTATATTTGGTAAAACACTAGAAGACACCGAGAAAAGGGTCAGCGTGAAGTTGGTTAATAAGTGGAATGATGAAAAGAATATAACAAAGAAAAGTTTCGGTGCTGAGCAACTAATAGCTCGACCAAATTTCCATAGTGCTACTATTTTTACAGAAAATTTTATAGCTGTTCAAATGAAACCCGAGACAATTACTTTAGACAAACCCATATATATTGGCTTTTCTGTATTAGAAATATCCAAAAGTCATATGTTTGATTTTCATTACTCTATTATGAAACCTTTTTATCGGGAAAAATTAAAGCTTTGTTATACGGATACTGACAGTTTTCTTTATTCAATAGAAAGCAAAGATTTTTATACAGATTTAAAGTTGAATTTCCTTAGATATTTTGATACTAGTAATTATCCATTAAATAACTGTTACGGTATACCTGGTCTTAACAAAAAAGTACCAGGTCTTTTCAAAGATGAACTAGGTGGAAATTTAATTTCTGAATTTGTTGGTTTACGATCAAAATTATACTGTATAAAAACAGTACAAGAGGAGTTAAAAAGGGCTAAAGGTATACAGAAACAGGTTTTGAAAAACGTACATTTCGAAGATTACAATAACGTATTAAACAAAAATACTTTTTTAAGAAAGAAAAACATAATTTTTAAATCCTTAAAGCATGAAATATTTACCCAAGAACAGAACAAGATAGCTTTGTCAGGTAATGATGACAAACGCGTAATATTAAAAAATAAAATATCTACTATGTCTTGGGGCCACTGGGATTATATATTTTAGCAATTATTTTTTTCACTGTGTTTTTAAATTCTATTATTTAGATATATGACTATGATTTAGATATATTATATTAGAGTTATATTATACTTAAGGCTTGAGAAATAAAAAAATGTATTATTATTTATTACCATTACTAAGATTCATTGGTTGAATTTAAAATAATATTAACTTTTTATAAACTATTGTAACCAGTTTTTCAATATACTTAAGTAGGTACATATAATGAATATTTTGATTTATAAAAATTGTTAAAAAATATGTAAGTTGTTGCTTTTGCTCAGATTCATTTATTGTTTGAATAGGAAATCTAACTTAGATTATGAAATGTAATGTAAAATTTACTCTACCCAGCTGTATTAATATACCTAATAAAATATAAAAGTAACCGACTAACTTGCATTTTTATTTAATTTATTATATATCTTTGTATAATAAAACATTGACGGTAAATAAGTAAGAAAATTCTAACGCAAACAAGTTTGAACAAGTCAAATTCAGAGTAGGTTGTACTCTTCTGATTATAAGGTAATATGAAACCTAATTAATACAAATCAGGTCACGTTATTGGCAAGTTAATCATTCTTTAATAATATCAATTCTTTCTTTTTATTTTGCTGAAATGTCCATTAATTACATGTTTTACTACCTATATTGTCTTGCTGTGTCATCATGTACATTAATATAAATGGGTTTCAAATTAGTTTCAATTTCAATTATTAAAGTGAAGGCGTCAGTAGTCCAGCTAGATAATATCAACATGGTAAGTTTAAATAATTTTGTATGATTATAAATTAATTTTATTTGTGTTGTAATTGTGTCGTTATTTGGTGAAAAGTGGGTTATGGTAAAGGACTGCTTTTGCTGTCCTCCTTGCGTAGTCGCTGACTAACCCTTCGGGGATAATAGTCGTGGTTTTATGTATGTAATAAACTATTTTATTTTATGTTTTAGAATACTCAAGAGAACCTGGTGTCGCTCAGCATCAACAAGGAGTTCGTACAACCGTCATCTCCCACTTTTGAACAGAACGCTCAAGATATGCTCGAGGGATTTACAGAGGAGTATCCGAATTGGAGAGCAGATGAACGGCGAGGCGATTCCCCGCTGTATAACAAGGTGGTGAATAATATCACCAAGAAGAGACTTCGAAAAAGAAGAAGTTATCTGAAGCATTCTCATTCTTACGTGATGAAAAGTACGCCGATTCAAGGTCGTCGATTAATTAAGATTGAAGTGGTGGACTTCGAAACAAATCATACTGATCCATTATTATCTGCGCAGTATGTGGTAACAGAGCATATTGACCCCATAATGGATCAAACAGAGGCTATCATTAGCAATATATCAAAAAAAGTTTGTGGATATAGTTATAGTTTTTAAGAAATTCTAAAATAAATATTATTGAATTGAATACTAAGATCGTTTCATTCACCCTTTTTACTTTTAGTAATTAAACAAAAAGATATTTATACACATTTGATTTATTGAGGAAAATACTTTATTACATTAATAACTCAATTAACATTTAAAGTGTACCACTTTTTTAGACACAGAACATTTTTTAAAGCACACATTTTTTTATGGTACTCACAATTAAATTTATTTACATCTACATGGTAATCACTATATAATTTTAAAAAGTTAGGACAACCTATTTCTTCCAACTCCATTATTTCACAATCTTGACATAGCTCGCGAACCCATATTCCTTTTTCCAATCCCTTTACTAATACCTTCTTACTGCTTAAATACGGAACTATTATTCGTCTAAATTCACGGTAATCAATGAATCCCTGACTCCATTTGAGCCCGCGATTCCTTTCTAACCACCGGATTTGCTTCTTTTCTTCATCTGTTAGGTTTTTAAAAGCATATGGTGGCTTAATTAAGAACGTCTGCGTATGGTTTTTAGTTGCTATTGATAACTCTTTTACAATAAAATTATTTTTCAAATCCTTAAATCCTTGCACATCCACTATAATAGTATCGTTATTCATGATAGCTTTTTCACAATGTTACTCAGTGGTTTATATTCAAATATGCAATCGTTCAGTATAAGGCAGTATGCAGCGGTCTGATCAGGTATCTCTTGATCTGTTTCGATTTCTACTCTTACGTCGATTGATCCCTTCAGCATTTCTTGTTGGCGAGAACAGTCAACAACGAATAAAGGAGCAATATCTTTAAACTCTTTTAAACTCGACAACGGTTCTGATCGACGTCCGTGATAATACTGCTGAAACCTTGCATACTGTTCGTATATTAATAAAAACTTGTTGTCAGAGAAATTTATGTTAAGTCCTTCGTAGGGGTAATATGATGAATTTAAAAACACTCTTACGTCACGAACATTGCAATGGTCGAACTCAGCCATTGACATTTGAGCATTATGTTTTCGGTTTGTTTGTAAGGCAATAATAACAAATCGAGGTTTCTCTGTTTGCGATGAAGTTTTAATAGCCCAAGTATGCTTACGTGTCTTGGGTAGTAACGGATATTCATACAAGTCCCAGTTACGAAACGCTAGTGTAATGGCTCGATCTTTTTCTAAATGCTTTAATAAATTAATTCTCTCTCGATCTGACACTTTAATATGTGGAACACGCCAAACGATTTTATTTATTGTTATATTTTCCACTATTTGCTCTTTACTCAATTTTATTGCATTGACATTTGTGTTGCTCCTCAACAGTACTAACTCATGTTTACAGTTAATTAAAACTTTTTCATAATCTTCTGCAAATCCTAATATTTTATTTAATGGTATGGAGACAGAGAAAACTCCGTTTGTAACATTGGTTATTCCTGCAGGAGACCAACCCCAAACTTTTGCACTTTTGGATTCATTTTCATTCAAAGACAAATAAGACTTCATTGTCGTTGTGATACCTGCATTTTTTATTTTATCTATTTCTATTCCATTTAACTCATATCGAATATCTTGGAATAGAAATAACGCAGGATTGTTTACAAAATGCACACTTGTTACCTTTTCTTTAGTGGTACTGTTATATACATCAGCTTTACCTTCAATATACAAAGTGCTGCGTGACGGCAACACATACAAATCTTGCTGATTGATTGGTATTCTTATTTCATCATTATTGTTGAAACTTGTTACATACGGCTTATACGAATGATATTCAAAACTCTCGATACTGTTATCGTATGACGTTGGCTGAGATATATTTAATATGTTCATTTTAACAAGCCTACTAGCTTTAGAAATTCTTTATTATTTTTAGTAACCTTCTTTTTTAAGTCAAACGGTGTTCTTTTACTTATTGCTCTTTTGGAACTGACTTGAACACCTGATGAGGTAGGGTTTTTATTAAAATTAATCATTTTTTTCTAAAATGTAAATAAAGTTGTACGTCTTCTCCACGTAAATTAATCTGTCTATTATCAGCGTCTAACAACCTAATATTAATTGCACTAATTGAACTTTGATTGACTGGAAAATAGATTAAGTTTTTAGGAATTTCAATAATTCTATAACCGGGTGGTACATTAGGCACAAACTCATAAATAATATGGCTTGCTTTCCCATTCACGAATGATCCGCTAACTACGTCACATTCGATGCGTACGATGGTTGTTGCTAAAATACTGACTGGGTACTGAGACTCACAACTTATATTTGCCTTAATTGTGTCGTTAGCAAAACCTAAAATTCTACCAATGGAATTATTTTTCTCGAAATGAACATCTTCTGAACAAAATATTTTGGTTTTGAGAGTATTATTATTACAAGTCAATTTTAATGCAGTGTTCTTAATGTTGCTTTTTAAAAATTCGCAAATATCTTGAAGTTCATATGATCCTTCAGGAATTTCGATGAACTCATTGATACCGTAATAAAACTTATTGTTCCTTTCGTCTATATTAGGAATAGAATTAAAAGTAGAAAAGTATATAAGTCCGCACTCATATTGCCCACGTAATTCTAAAGTTGGTGAATAGTTAGTTATTAATGAGGCTCCTTGCCCAGTTATGGATACAGTGAAAGACATTTTTATACTGTCAAGTTATTTTAATTGTAACCTATATAAATGATTTTTCCAATACTTTCTTAAAAATAATAAACAAAGATGACCACAGTTTACAGTACCGAAAGATTGATACTGTTTGTAATTATAATTTATGTGCCTATCTTTCAAATATTTTATTAATTCTAATGGAGGTTTTAAGTTACCAAAACTGTTAAAATATTCACAGTAATTATTTTCTTTTACATAGGCTACCCAATGAGTTCCAGGATTTGAAGAACTATCTAAATTAAGAATAGCACACTCAATTTTTCTTGGTTTTGAGGGTAACGTATCTCTCATAAAAACGCCACGAAAATATGGAATATCAACTGAGTGCTTTAATATATCTAAATTAGTAAGTGCTCGTTTGGGTAACCGTTTAATTAGTTTTTTGGAGGTTGCAAGTACAAGCCCGCTCCTTTTTTGTGAGACTTCAAATACAACCCTTTTCCAAGTGCAACAGCTTCCATCATCTTGTTATGTCGTTCTGATTCTTGAAGATTTTTTTGAGCGACCTTGTAATCGTTAACAGCCTTTGTTATACCTGCAGCACCCCCAGCGAGTGAACCAAGAGCTGATAAACCAGCAAAGATTGGTATGAGGGGTAACAACCCACCAGTTTTCGGAACAGGAATGCAGCGTGGGAAGCGTATTCCTTTTATATTAGAAAACACTTTTTTTGCAGCTGCATGCGCATATTTTATAGCCGTGCGGTTATCATTACATTTTATTTTTTTCATTTGCTTTTGAATTTTTTTAACACCTTTCATGAATGACCGCACTCCTGCTCCGGCTTTAAGTTTTGCTTTCATTGCATTTTTTACTATCCATGATGCAATCTTTTCTCCTTTCCCAGCATCTTTCGATTTCAATCTTTTCTTTGCCATATTTAAAAGTTCTAAATCGGCGTTTTGTCTAACGTTCCAATCTTTATTATTGTAAGCAATATCGTGATACAAGCAAGCTTCATCCAATTTATTTATTCCTCGTTCACCTCTTAGTAAGCGTTTTTTAAGTTTTGTTCCTGGACCACAAAACTGATATCCAGGTAAGTGTAACTCGAACGGAATGTTATCTATTAAATTGTTGACAATGCCGCTTCCTTCCTTCATTGATGTTCGTAAAGTGACTGTACAACATAATCAGGCGATATTTATATTAAGTCATTAATAATTTTCTGTCAACCCAACTGTTTTCACCATCACTGAGACCCAACCATTTGACAAAGAGTTTGTTTCCTTTTTTCTTTAAAACTTTTTCAATAAGATATATATCGGGAAATTGGGTTCTTTGCAGTTCGTATCCGTAAAAAGATCCTAAAATGATTTGCTTATGTTTGTCTTCTAAGTGGTATGTGACAGGATTTGTATGGTTAACTTTCACAACGTTGAAGATTTCTGTTGACCAGTTGGGAGTATAACCTTTGTAGAATTCACCTTTGTATTTACTAATCCGAACATGATCACCAACACGGTACTTATTTTTTTTCGTTATGTTATTATTTTGTGATTTGATGATGTTGTACTTTACAGTTGTCTGATTTCTTTTGTCAACATCAATAGGTTTAAATTTTGTTATACGATGAACAGTGTTATTATAGCTTTGTACCACGTTTTTCAAATTTTTATTTATCCACTGGTATTGACCGCATAAGCTAAATAGCTTATAAAGGTGACCTTTTAGCGTTCTAATTACTCTTTCAACAATTGCTGCTTTTTTCACAGAATAAGTGGAATAATGGTTAATGTCATATTTTTTCATCAACTCTTTAAAGTTTTCATTATAAAACTCTTTACCTAAATCTGTTTGCAAATTTTTTGGTTTCCGAGACGAATTCAATAATATATTTTCCATTGCGTTGGTGACATTAATTTTATCTTTACTCTTCAAAGGATTTGTCCAAACGTATTTCGATAAAGTGTCAATAACTACTAAAACATATTTATATCCTTTATTAAATTGTGAATACTTTTGAAAATCCATAAGGTCAGCTTGCCATGAATCATCTACTCCTTTTATAATTGTACATCGGCGAGGAAAATTTCTTCTCGCCGCTCTGTGAATTTCTTCTACTATATCTCTTTTACTCATTTTTGTTTGACTTTGCTTGAATCATACGGTCTATTTCTGTTTTTGAGTAAAACATAGTAGACAAGCGATTGGAAGTAGCTGATTCTAAGTTCTGGATGTAAATTTTTACACGACTATTAACTTTATTTATTTCATTCCTTAGATCTTGTACAGTTTTATCCAAATATGCCTTATTTACAGCTTCATCGTCCTTGTCTGGAGATGATAAACCTTTAAGTTTTGATGATTTTAAGTCGTATTCGCCCGTTTCGCACTTTTTTAACGTATCGTTTATGGTATCGATGTATTCAGATAACCTCAAACGTTTATGAATGTGATGACCGAATTTATCTATATTCATTATAATCTCGAAGCTTTGCTTACTGCGAGTATACTGCTTAATTTTCCCCGTGCTATTTGTTTATATTCCATATTTATGATGCCCGCTTCGCGCAGTTCTTCAATTATTGCAACGATTTCATTATCCAAACCCGTGTTACCAGCAGCTTTTGACGCAAGCAGTAATTTCAATCGTTCTATTAATTCATTTGGATCATCCCAATAAACTAAATCTGTATTTGTTTTAACTTTTTTAAAAAGATTGATACCTTTTCCCTGTGGAGGACTCTCAGTACTAGTAGGTTGTTTAGAGAATTTAAATAATGGTTTTATAATACTCATGTATTTAAACCCTTTATTGCTGTTTATTGGTTTGGCAGGATCAAAGTTACGTCTGTGTGCATTAGTATTGATAAGTAGTAGCTTGTAGTTTTCAAGGTCGTCATCTGTAATAACATCTAGATTTGGTACCTTTTTATATAATAGTTCTTTTAAGCCAAGAGTCTTTTCAAAAGTAATGTTTCCAACTTTAAGAATTCTACCGTCATCATGAACGCGAGTGTTTCCAAGCTCAAGTTTCCCTCGCTCATTTCTAATTCCAAAAGGTATGGCATTAAATACTTCAGATGACGTAGACCATGAGGAAGACTCATCTTGATTTATAATGTTTGGTGATGATTGGAGGGACTTAAAAGAACCTTTACTTACATCATGGTTCTTAAAAGGTGACGTAGTTAGGATTTTGTCTGATTTTTGTGGTGTGTCTTGATATTCCTCTTCATCTACACTATTAGAATCAATATATTCTTCACAAGAAGAATACGACTTCTCGCTTTCATTTTTCCTGTTTTTTTTTGATATGGGATCATAAAGCTTTACTTCCTGTAAGTTCTTTTCATCATTTCTATTCGCTAAAATGTTAAGAGGGTCAACAATAGGTTTAAATATTGTTTCCAGGGTAACATTGTTAGAATTTTTAGCATCCTTTATTAAGTCTACCTTCCTTTTAACAGCTGATGCTGATTTTACAATTTGTTCTTTTAAATCTCTTTCCATTTCAATAAATAGGTTTCCTTTCAGCTTTAAGTCACAAATGAAAGTGATTTTATGGCATAATTACAACTGCTTTTGTACATTAATCTAATTCTATAAACGTATCAAATGTCTTCCTATAACATCCTTTGTTTCGTTCACAATCCTTATTTATTACAAGATAATTGAATGGTTTCTTCCAAACAGTTGAGCACATTTCTCGAAATTGTGACCAAGTCATGTCCGACCCTACGTGTTCATCATATACGTGTTTCAAATTTACATCGTCCTGCTTAAATAATATAATTAGGTTAGAATTGTCCCTAATAAGTTGTTTTGGTACTTTTGTATAAGTTTGATTAATATAAAAACAATCGATATTTTTATGACGTCCCATAGCAAAATAATCTCGGATGTGGTTTTGGTTTTCACAAGCAACATCATCAAATATAATAATCGAGTCAGACAAAGCATCATGTGGACTCAAAACTTCGGTGTTGTCATTATATTTATGATACGATGTACCTGCAACCATATTTAATACTTTTTCTAAAAATATGTATTTAGGTTGATACAAAGATTTTGAATAAACATAAAGGTTGCGGAACCGTGGACCATCTGTATGTAGTAATAAACTAATTACTAAGTTTGTCTTTCCACAATTCGAAGGGCCGCAAACAATACAACGGATACTGTTCGGCAATAAGTTGCCATGACGTTTTAACTCATTTGATGATGGTGGGCAAATGCATTTTAATTTTAATGACTGTTTTTGTTTAACAAATCTCATAGCAGCTGTTTTCTTATTGACCACAGTGTTTCGGGAGTTTCAATAAAATGACTTTGAAGCATAGCGCTTAAACATATATACGAGCGAATGGCAGTGATTTTCAAAAGTAATATTGGGACATTCTAGATCACTTTTTAACGACATTGATCGAACGTCAGTGAGATCAATGGAGGAATATTGGGAATTTTCAAAAGTAATATTGGGACATTCTAGATCACTTTTAACGACATTGATCGAACGTCAGTGAGATCAATGGAGTGAAAAGTGATCTAGAATGCCCAATATTACACTACTCCTAATTTATCTACAATCTAATGGTTGTGTCTGGAGTTTTGTAGAGTGTGTAGCGTTTGTATGAAGATGGAACCTTAGCATAGCTTAATTCTATTTGCAGTGAATTTCAGTCAAGCAATGTAATATTATAATAACTACTATTTTGGCCAGATCGTCTAGTGAACCCTCCGTTGTTAACCGCATTTAAGTAACTCAAGTTCTTTCGTGAAAGTTTAGTAATTGGCTTATCCCTGTGTTAAATTATTTTCTCCTGACCTAATTACCTACCAGTCTATAAATCCTAACATAAATATGTGTAGCCTAGCAATGACTCCGTCTGAACTGTGACCTAAATCCTTCACTGCAGCTGCGGGGAAGATTTGTAACCACTCAAAGGTAATCAGATGATAGCTTAGCTTGTAGGTATTATTATTTATTATCAGTAGCATGATACATAAGAGGCCTGGTGCAATTTATATAAAGATCTTGTGGAATTATAAGAGTCTTGTGGAAATATAAAAGTCTTGTGGAAATATAAGAGTCTTGTGGAAATTTAAAAGTCTTGTGGAAATATAAGAGTCTTGTGGAAGTTTAAAAGTCTTGTGGAAATATAAGAGTCTTGTGGAAGTTTATAAGTCTTGTGGAAATATAAGAGTCTTGTGGAAGTTTATGAGCTCCAACCGCCGCTCCATAGCGTGCCATTACATCTCATTGTTTAATTATGGCCCCGTCCACTTTGGCTTTAACATTAATTATTAGCTTGTAGCTTTAATTCTTTCAAACTGAGAATTTACATCTCCTCTCAAAATCTAATTTCATTTTACATTATGAACTATGTGTTAGCAATTTAAATTCTTATTATTCCACATAAATCAATAGAGTTTATCTCAAGGCTTGCTATCATCCAAATATCCTTTTCACATTAAGAACTTAATTATTCAATGCAATAACTTATATTCAGTTCCGTAAAGGGTGGATAATTTAATCAAACGCCACTTCAGGCGGTGGCTAAAGTAGAATGCTATTAATACAGGTAAAATTACTTTTATTTACTCCTAGTATTTATTATACAGGTCTTATAAAGTTCCAATATAACTACATTGGATTGGCTGCATTGGCAGATTATCACATCTTAAGTTTATTAAAGGATGTTTAATTCATTCAATATCCTTGACTTTAGGAAGTGAACTGAAATAGAATACTATCATTTGAAGTAAATTACTTTGGATTACTCTTAGTGTTCATTATACAGATCTTATAAAGTATAAATACATCTCAAGTTTATTGAAAGATGCCTAATTTATTCAACATCCCTGACTTTTAGGGAGTGAATGTAGTTAATTATTTTTCCATTAACTTACACTCTCTGTCTCTCAGACTGAGTGGTTAATTTGATAGACTACTAAATCATAGTTAGTATACCTTTAGTAGGTAGTTAATTATCACTGTTAATCATTAAATAAATTACATTTAGAAGTTATCTTTTACTCACTTTAATAAGTATAAATTAGACTGTACTAGGTATTAGTCTGATTGATTAGATTGTTCCCATCAAATATTTCTATGTTTCATATTATTAGAAGTAAGTACTTACATATCTTAAGAGGTCTATTCAAATGGTATTAGTAGACCATTGTCAGGCTAATTAGCTGGTTGTTATCAATCAATTATTTCTATGTTTCAGATTATTAGAAGCTCATAGCTTGCAATGTCTTCTTTCAACGACTTATCTTAGGTTCTAAACTGGTTTTAGTTGTTCAGTTTGTATCAGCTTATTTTTGCTAAGGTATCGGATGTAAAACTTTAACACCTTGAAGAGTGTAGCGATATGAGATCGTATTGCATCCCAGGGAAAGCTAAAAAATGCCTGTTTGGTCATTTCAGCATTAGAAATCAAACATCACAGTACGACTAAGCTTATTTGCTATAACTTTTTAGTATTATTCTTGTAATAGGAAACCAGTCTAGACTTTTAGGTATTCCAAAGTAATGATGGTACAATATTATCATACTTCTGTTAATTATTTAAAATGAATAATTAATTGGTAACAACTTTAGGAAAACAATTAGAATTTTATCGGCCTGCGGTAACAGATTACTTGCCTAGCTAGGACCCACATCACTTCATCATAATTTTATTTAGCGCCGTAACTTAATTATCCCTACCTTATTGGTCTAAATTAATAACTAACCATATATATATATCCGCCTACCTATAGTTTCCTACAACTTTCCTCACTTGAAAATGCCTATATTTTGTCGAACTAACAGTCCCTTTTGTGTACCTTGCAAACTAGGCCGAGCCACATTTAACTTAAATTCGTGATGTGTGGTGAGAGTCGCATTGCCCCTGAAAGCAACTAACTCCTAAATGTTCTATCAGTCGAGCCAGTATACTCAGTGTGTTATTTTCCTATCACTACACTGTATGTACGGAGGTAGACTCGAGATTGGACTGGGTCATACGTGTCTACCTCCAGCTAAATGGTGTCTGACCTATCTTCAACTTTCACTAGGGAGACAACTGTCTCTCCCCCATTACTCCGTCGAAGATAGTGTATTGTTTAGCGTAATAGTGTAAAACGCCGATCTTATTAAATACAATCAAAGATCATCCAGACCGAAGTCTGTTGAAAGGTACATAGGTTTTTGTTGCCACCGTGATTCGTTTCCGCCGATGTACCCCAGAATACTTCATTCCGTTAACGGATTCGAGTTGCGATCGCAATAGTTTACTTTATTAATAACTTTCAATTTCACAAATCTTAATTAATATCGCAGCTCGAATATCACTTAGCGCACTATCAAAGCTCGGACACTATTTTCCCCGTATGAGTCGTACCGCACTCTTAAGTTGGACCGCACCGCCGACGTCCCAAAATTCAATGTCCGCTAATTTTCCCAAGCATCTTAACTTTCCCGCCACGCGCCTTCCCATTTTTCCGCGCGAGACCGCTTTTCTTCCTTCAACCAATCGCTAGCCGCTTCCCCGATGCCCCCCCGCCTTCGCGTCGCGCCACGTGGAGCTATCATCCGACCTCTCTTTCTGTCTTTTTCTCAACCTCTCGCTCGCTCATTGCCGCTTTCGCCGCGCAATTCTAAAATTTTTCCATAATCTAACCAAATCTCGTCAGATAGCCAATATTACATCTTTGAATATCTTAATGTAGCCTTCTATTAACAATTCCCTCTCAATAATCATCCACTTAAGCCAATAATCCTGTATTTTGTGAAATTATAAAAAGTTCCGTATTCCGACCATAGGTGGCGCCCGCCCGTATGTCTACCGGCTTGCCAACCTACGCCTATGTCACAAGGCCACACAGAGCAGTCCCCGCGAAATTCAAAATAAAGATAAAGCCCGTTGCCAACCTAACACGAAGCTCAAGTAAATAACTCACGCTAGACGGCGCCTATGTCGCAAGGGACGCACAGAGCAGTCCCCGCGAAATTCAAAATAAAGAAGTCAAACTAGCAACCTTATGCGAAGCTCAAGTAAATAACTCACGCTAGACGGCGCCTATGTCGCAAGGAGCACACAGAGCAGTCCCCGCGAAATTCAAACTAAAGATAAAGCGCTAGACCACTGACCATTATTCTGAACTAGTTTATTATTCCCTTTTCATGCTTATTATTAATGGTGCTACGCATTAATATTTATTTTAGTGCTACTCCCATGCATTCCTTACTAACGGACGGATACCATTCATTCTGTACCGTTACAGTAGGAACACTAGAAGAAAGCGACTAATGAATATAAAGTGTTAGAGAAGTTGATAATTCGTTGGAGGTATTACCAGATGCTCTTTTGGTTGGCGTGTCTCTTAATTCATCTTCGGCTCGTCGCTTAGAGCCTGCCTGGGAAAACATAGGAAGCGAGAGATTCATTGTGGAATAAGATCTAGGAGTATCCGGAGGGTCTGGTGGATCGGGCGGTTCATTCATTTTAGGGAGAGATTAGTTGTTTACTTAACGGATGTTAGTAGTAAGTTAACCAGCACCAATGTAAACTAGTAATATAACGAAGAAACTGATTAGAAATATGCAATTACAGATTCGTTTTCAAACACGTGTATATACTAACACTCGCGGAGGCGGAATCTCTATGTAGTTGTCCTTCCCCTTGGTCAGTCAATGAATACGATAGTACGTGACATGACAACGTGAGGTAGTGAGCCCATCGCCGCTCTGTGTGCCGTGGCCTTTTACAACACCACAGTACAAATATATTATATTTATACTGTGACAACACCCAAGGAAAGAGGGGGTGATAATAGTATTCTTTCACCGCTACGGTCAGGTAAGTAGGAACCTACTGCATAGTTTATAACATTTTAAACTTTATGGTCACTAAGTAATACCTACTATAACTTTTAGGAAAAAACCGGGATTTATATCGGAGACCCAAAACCATCAACATAAACATGGTAAAAATCCCGTTATTTCCAAAAAGTTAAAGTAGGTAGGTGTAGGTACATAGTTTAATTAAAGAGAGTCTTTAAATGTTTAAAATATATAATTATTGTTCAACAACACAACACAAGAGGTACAGTAAGAGTAATGAAACGTCACGCTCAATGAGATTCGCGGAGGATAATCTTTTCCACAACCGTTCCCTTCGGCGATCGTGTCAGGAAGACTGAGTTCAGCTGCATACGCAGCTATGAAAATAAGGCTTATAAGTGATGTTGAGACGGGAAGAGTAGTTTATATTTTAGTTATTTCTTTAGTGTGATGTCTTATGGCTTACTGGTGTGGGGCTCCGCTGCTGGCGATGTATTTATTCTACATAAAAGGGCAGTCCGCGCCTTATACAACCTCATCTAGAGATTCACTTATTAAAAAAAATCGATTAAACTATTGCACACAATTAATTTTTGAATAACTTAGACACTCGTAGGAAAAATAAGCTTGCCGTCCCTAGTTTTAGACTTCATAAAACTGGTGGCTCTTTCTAGGGTAAATCCAAAGACATTAAATGTGTAACGTTTTATAACAAACTTCCACTAAATATTACTGAAATGCCTTTTCATACATTTAAAGCCCATGTAAAAAAAAACCCTCATGAGTAAAGGTTATTACTTATAAAGTGGAATATTATGTACACTTATATGACAAATATGTATGGACATAAGTAGTGCATGTACGAGCATAACATATTAGTAATTTGCATATTGTATAATTTGGTAACGACATAATTATTGTTTTGTAAATGTCGTTACTTCTATATTATTATAAATCTTGTGGAGTTTCTTGCGCCCGTTCTTCTCCACAGCTAAAAAACTTCCTGAATGGGTGGGGTAGGTGGGCGGGTGCCCATCCATCTAAATAAATTTAGACGATTCAAAATGCTTATTTTAAGTTTATTGAATAAAGAAATTTTGAGTTTGAGCTAGTGAAAGCCAAATAACTCTACTCTTTGGTGAAAGCTCTCTCGCCAGCCAGGGGAGAGAACCCTTGGGTTGGCGCGGGCCGCGGGCGGGCGGGGGAAGAAGGCGGGGGGTGTGCAGTGAAGTTTGTCAGTCAGTCAGTCGAGAGTTGGTTTTCTTCAGCCATTTTGAGGCTGATTCGGGCGTCGAGGCTGGGCCTCCTTGCCCGGGCTTCTTCTCAGCAACAGGGTGTTGCTGTTGTTGTTGTTGGGGGCACGACAGTGCGACATTTTTTTTTATTATACCTAGGTATATTTATATTTTTTTGTGTTTTTATTATTATTATTATTTTTTGCGCTGCCTTTCCTTTGTTTCCCTTCCCCTGCGCAGTCCTCGGCGCGGCTAACCCCCCGGGTGAGACGGCGTTGGCAGAGGTCCGGTGAGTCGCCAGCGAGCGGACCGCTTCTTAAGAGGAGGCCTATTACATGTCGACTGTGATTTTTGCGTAAAATGGCCAATTTTGGCGTTATGGATCTCAGAGACAAAAATACATTAACAATTATGACTTATTGAATAGTGTAGAATAGCTATTGGAATAGTGCGTAGCGGCCTCGCTTTTTGAAAATTTTGCTTAACTTTTTAATTAAACCCAAAATTGCAGAGTAAGATTTTCTTAAAGTGCGCGAAGGCACTTTTTTGAGCTCATCGATTGAACTACTGTTCTAAACAAGTGAAATAAAAAATATATAATGTTATCTCTTAATAGTCGAATAGTGCGTAGCGGCCTCGGAATTTTTAGATATCATTGATTTTATATAGGATAAAAATCTTATTCTAAACCAAAAAACTTCGAAAATCGCTAAAAGTTAACTGTGAATTTCTCCTATCTACGATAATATTATTGAGCAAAATTTATACCAGAGTAATTGTTACTTCATGAGGAATAAAGATTTTATAATGAATTTATTATCCTATTTCGATAAAAACGATAAATACAACTGCAAAATTACTACAAAATACGATGCGCCGGCCGTCCGAATTCAACTTATGCTCACAGAATGGAGATTTGTAATATTATGCACAAATTTATTATCCTATTTCGATAAAAACGATAAATACAACTGTAAAATTACTCCAAATTGCGAAAATAGGCATTTTACGCAAAAATCACATTCGAAATATAATAGGCCTCTTAAGGGGCGTGAGTCGGTTGGG
Source organism: Scoparia ambigualis (assembly GCA_963921215.1). Taxonomy (NCBI): domain Eukaryota; kingdom Metazoa; phylum Arthropoda; class Insecta; order Lepidoptera; family Crambidae; genus Scoparia; species Scoparia ambigualis. Next base: position 44,193,704 of record OY992503.1, on the reverse strand, counting down.
CAGTGGGTCTGGTTTCTTTAGTCCGGGCGTGGTAGGATTCGCACCCGGATTCGTGGTATTGTAGGGACTTGCGGGCGGCGTTGTGGTCGCCGCAGGTTGAGCCGTGCGTGCTGCACTGTACTTACCTTAGCAATACCTACTTTAAAACCCGCGTTACAATAGTTATTTTATTTATAAACACCTATTTGCATTTCAAGATTCAAGATTCAAGATTCAATATCATTTATTCAGGTTAGGCCATGTTTAGGTTACAGCACTTATGAATGTCATTTATGCCATCGGTTCGTAAGTCTAACTATGAGGCGGGAGCCTTGTACTGAGAAGAACCGGCAAGAAACTCAGCAAGGGCATTTCTTTTCTCTCTTTCTTTTACAGCGTCAATTAGAATTAAAAAATGGCCTCCCTATCATAGAAGGGCACTTTCCATTACAATAATAAAAACAAAACAACTACAAGGACATAAAAATAAAAATAAAAAGTTCAGGTAAGTATTCATCAATATAAAATAATCAATGTCTTACAGTACAGAAAAATAAAAGTAAGACTACAACTACTAACATACTAATAATAAAAATAAGTTAGCAAGAGCAGACCAGCCTCCACAGGCGGCACCCGTTCACGAGTATGACATGTGAATCAGCCATCGCTTCGCTCAACCATGTTCTAGGGAACGTAACGACCCGACGCATATGCCACTCAACTAACAATATTTGGTTGTATAGTTTTCGGGACAACGTTTTCGTCACAACTTAAGGTCAGACTGTTTTGGTTATATAGCTGTCGTATTAACGTATATATGACGCGAAATAGGCGGAAATAATAAAACTTTTATTCGTATAGCGATCGTGTCAAGGTCGTATTACTGGCTACTAGGAAGGCAACAGTCATATTAATATCAGATATACGATAAATATTATAACCATCTTGTCGTGTAGTGATCCAATATACGTCGTATAACTTAATAAACATTGGGAAGTAGTCATTAGCATAGCCTTTACCCGGATGCTTGTTATTACAGCGCAGTTCAGTGGGAGTGAGACAACAAAAAACAAACGAAAAACAAAATAACTGTTTACAAATTGTCACCATCTTATGTCTGCCATATTTATTACTGAATGTTATTGACTATATTGTAGTTGGTGTTAGTAGGTAACAATATCTACTTTTCTAAGGGAAATTAAATTTCATGACGATTGTATATACAATTTTTCACAAATTTTTAATGCCCCCTTCAAAATATTTCAAAATAATAATAATTCGTCCCATTTTATTTAAGATTTCTAGTACTTTTACAATTATACGACTTTATTTAATGATGATACCTATTATATGATATCTTAGTACTATAAGTCATATACTACGATTTTAATTCTTTTGTCGTCTGCCATTTTTAGGGTACCGTAAAGAAGTGAAAACCCGTGGGATAAACATTTTATTAAAATCACAATATTTTCAGAAAATTGCAGATGTTGAAAAATTCTCATTTTCATTACTGTTTTCATCATCATCGTCTTGGCTTTCAAACGAATGTACATCATTTCGTCAGCAAATCTGCGATGATTATTTGTGGATTACTTCTTGAACTTACTTTTTAAGAGTAAAAAAGATATGATAATTAACAAGTGTTAGATATTATTACGATAAGCTACCTATTTAATATTAAGTTCATTTTGTATATGTAAATATGCATCCTTTTTCACAAATACTATTTCTTACTTCGGAACCATCCTTTGATTCTTTGACACTATCATAGCTATCATTTAAGCTTGTATAGTCAAAGTCACAACAACGGAAAATATACAAGTTCAGTTCGTAAAAGAGTACCACGTGAAATCATTAAATAATCAAAATGTTTATATAAGTAACTTATATAAGCATTTTAAACCCATAAGTTATATAAGACATATAAATCTGAATATTGGGCTTTTAAACATTATATAACAGTCCTGTAAAGATAGTCAAAAAATCCTATAAGAGACGTGTATACAGCTGTACGTTTTATAATAGTTAAAATGGACTTTATATGACTGTCATGTAGAAATCTTATTACTGACAAAAAGCAGTGTTATGGTCGTCATTATAACCAGATTATGATTGTCCTATAAATTACTTTTATATTACATCAAGAAGGCGTAAAGTGGTCGTAAACGAGACTAATAAACAAGTGAATGTATTTTATAGGTCACAGCTACGATAAGATGATCATGTAATTTGGTTGTGTAAACGTTTACAGGACTCAATTAAATGACTAAAATATTATACGACTAATCGTTCGTGATATGTATTGTAACACGATTAATGGGAATTTGAGTTACAACTATATGACCAAATGTTATTTTAAGCTTCATATTATATGACAACTTTGTTAGCACCGCAGAGACATTTAAGAGAGCATGACACACTCGAGCAACTCCAATGAAGCAAGCAAGAAAACATTTAGGCAACGTTTTACGCAACATAGGTAGGTAGGTAGGTACCTCTTGTATGTAAGACACTGCTGATAAAGGCTATCATACCAGGGTAAAATGAGCTAGTTACAAAGAAAACGGACTTAAGAAAATATAATGTGATTATTTTATCATTACCAGGCTGTTTTGTCTTCTAAATATTCTTTAACTGTATAATAACCGCTTTCTTAAATAAACAAGATTTTACATATTTTTAAACTTATCTAAAGGTAATTCTAGTACAGTACTTGGTATTTTATTATAATAGTGTATACCTTGCCCCAAGAAAGAGCCGAGAACCTTCTGTAACATGAACAGGGGCATCATAAGTTTTGACTTATTTCTAGTATTGAAATTGTGTACGTCACCGTGTTTAGTGAATGAGTTAATATTGCACGCACAAAAACTATACAATTATAAATATATTGAGATGCAGCTGTAAGAACACCAACTTCTTTAAAAATATCTCTTAGAGAAGTTCATGAGCTTAGTCTATAAATGGTTCTAATTGCCCGTTTCTGTAAAATGAATATATGTAGTTTCAACATCAGCCGCTGTTCCCCACAGTAGGGCGCCATATGACATGACACTGTGAAAATAACTAAAGTAAACCGTTTTAGCATTTTCAACGTCGGTTAACTGCATAATTTTTCTAATGGCGTAAGCAGCAGAACTGAGTTTGCCGGCCAATTTCGATATATGAGGATTCCATTGAAGTTTTGAGTCAAGGGTTATCCCTAGAAAAACAGCCGAGTCTACCAAATCTAATTTATCACCGTTTATTTTTACATCAGTTTGTTCGGTCTTAACATTTGGTAGTGTAAAATTAATGCATTTGGTTTTTTAGCATTTAGCGTACATCTGAGAGAGCATTGTTAACATCGTCATAATTTTTCTTAGACCTAGTCACATTAAAAATGAGTGAAGTATCATCTGCAAACAATACAATATCACAGAAGGTTTCTGCAAAGAATGGAAGGTCATTAATATATATCAAAAATAAGAAAGGGCCTAGGATTGACCCTTGTGGAACTCCCATTTTTACATGAGAACCAGATGACTTAGTTCCATTGACATCGACAGTTTGTGTTCTAGAACTGAGATAAGACTTTATCAAATCAAGCGCAAAACCTTTGAGACCAAAGTAATTTAACTTCATCACCAGGGTCCGGTGCTCAACGCAATCGAAAGCCTTGGACAGGTCGCAGAAAACTCCAAGAGCGTTATGAGACTCCTCCCAGGCATCAAATATATGTTTTACTAGAGCAACACCTGCATCAGTAGTGGAGCGACCCTTAGTAAAACCGAATTGCTTACTATGTAAAAGATTATTTAAATTAAAGTATTCCACTAACTGTTCGAGAATATTTTTTTCATAAATCTTACTAAGTGCTGGTAGTATTGAAATTGGTCGATAGTTACTGGGGTCCTCTTTATTTCCAGATTTAAATAAAGGTATAACCTTACTAAACTTCATAAGATCAGGAAAGATTCCTTTATCAATACAGTTATTAAATATGTCAGCAAGATGGGGTGCAATAGAATATATAATATTCTTAATTATTTTTATTGACATGCCCCACAAATCACCTGTGTTTTTCATTTTTAGTGATTTGAAAGTTTTATTAATATTTTTAGCGTCAATATATTGAAAATTAAAAGAAACATTACATTTGGGTACATGTTGTTCGATAAAAGATTGTGCCGCCACTTGTGATGAATTTAAATTTGAAGTTGTTACCACAAGTATATTTATAAAGAAATCATCAAAAATATTAACAATTTGTGCGTCTGAATTGATAAGGTTTTCTTTAACTTTAAGAGTGAAAGTGTTGTCCCGTGGGTTTAATTTACCAGTTTTATGGTTGATGATATCCCAAGTGGCTTTTATTTTATTATTAGATTTTTTAATTTTATCTTTAATGAAATTAGATTTTGCTAGTATGCACACTTTCTTAAACAATTAGGAGTAATTTTTTACATATTCCGTAAAATTTAAATTATGGTTATATGGTCTTAAATTATATACCTAACTCATACAGTTTATTTCTACTTTTATAAATACCAGTCGTGGCCCAGTCACAGAACTTAAGTTTTTGTGAAAACTTTATTGTTTTAGAGGTAAACACTTGATTGTATTCTGTCTTTATTAAATCAAAGAGCTTACTATATAGTACATCCGGATCATCGTGTATAAAGGGCAAAGTATCGATTTTACAAGCTACATTGGTTTTAAAACACTCTATTCGCTTTGTACAGAACTCTTTTGATATTTTGATTTATTTTTAATGTTTTTTATATATATTTTGTTTTATGGTCTTTGATTAAATGTCATCTTCTTCTTCGCTGTTATTCCTCAATGAATGGTTGTTTTCTTAAATATTCCCCTTTTCCTAATAGTTTATTAGCTATCGATAACACGCTTTTTTGTAACTGGTTTACATGTTACAGTTTTCGGCTCCTCCTTAACATCAAAATCATAGGTCACCTTCAAACCACAATGGTCAGACGTAAGACTACTAATAGCTGACTTAGAGACAGGGTTATAGTCTGTAAAAACATTATCGAAACAAGTGGCCGAATGTGAAGTTATTCTAGTGGGTTCAAGAAATAGATTTCTTAGATTAAAACATTTAAATAAAGCAAGTAGACGAACACTCCCTGGAGTGTCTTCTAGAATATTTATATTGAAATCCCCACATACCAAAACAAATTTATTTTTCAATTCTATTCTCTGAAGTACGTCTTCCATTACTGATTCGAATACACTGAAACTGCCGGATGGGGGTCGGTATACACGCACTATTACAAAGCTGAAAGCTATTACACTCTATACATGATAGCTCAATAATACGCTCCACTGAAAGGCCTACAATATCGTTTCGTTCTTAATATCTAATATGATTTCTTACTAGTATTAGAGAACCACCGTGAATAGCTGTACTACGCACGTACGTGCTTCCTAGTTAAAAATTATTAACATGGAATGATGTGTCATGACTTCTTAGCCAATGCTCAGTTATACAAAATATATGAATATTCTGACGCAAATAATTCCAATTCTAAGTCTTTGCCAGCCAAACCCTGAATGTTTTGATGAACAAAATTAATGTATGTGGATTTGGCTTTTGTCTCAAACCTCAGTTTAAACCAGAGGTTGATACCTTATTACTAGTTGTAAAAATTGCATTAGTAGAATTACTAATGATAACGTTATTATAATACCTATGTAGTCTTAGTTATAGAAATAACTGCATCTTGTATATAAGCTAACAAATTAGCTATCTGGGTCTTACATTTCTTCGAAAGATACATTCTGAAGTCAAAATAAAATTATTAATAAATTTATTAATGTCAAAAAATAAAATAGAGTCACTATGACGGCATAATAAATTATAAATTATTAAATTTATGTCAAAAATGCGTTTGTTTTGTTTCCAGCAATGATATAGGTTAAGTTTGTACAATAGGGAAATGCATTAACTATTAACCTGCAATTTGTATCCGCTTGTAGTTTTAATAAAATATTTATATTTTCTATAATGTCACGTTTCTTAATTTGTGAACTGTCACCTAGGCTTGCCAACCGTCCCGGATTTTCCGGGACGTCCCGCTTCTGGGTAAATTTTTGCCATCCCGCCGTGACCCCTTGCGAGACGCTATTTGTCCCGGATATCAGTGATTATATGATATAAGTATGTATCCGTAGGTACCAACTACCCTCGGGTTAAGAGACCTTTACATCTCGACTGTGATTTTTGTTTAAAATGCCCATTTTCGCATTTAGTAGTAATTTTGCAGTTGTTTTTATCGAAATAGGATAATAAATTCATGCTTAATATTACAAATATCCACTCTGCGAGAATAAGCTGAGTTCGGACGGCCGGCGCATCGCATTTTGTAGTAATTTTGCAGTTGTATTTATCGTTTTTTATCAAAATAGAATAATAAATTCATTATAAAATCTTTATTCCTCATGAAGTACCTAACAATTTATTCTGGTATAAATTTTGCTCAATAATATTATCGTAGGTAGGAAGTTCACAGTTAACTTTAAGCGATTTTCGTTTTTTTTTGTTTAGAATAAAAAAAATTCTATATAAAATCAATAATATCTAAAAATTCCGAGGCCGCTACGAACTATACGACTTTTCTGACCCTCAATTTGTTTTCGTTTTAATGAAATTAAGGGTGAGTTCCACCCATGAAACTGAAAAAGTTTCACCAAGAAACCTATGTGCAAAAATGATAAAAAAAGTCGACCTCCCATACAAAACTGTCTGACGACAATAGTAAAAAAAATCGACCTCCCATACAAAACTGTCTGACGACAATAGTATGGGAGGTTGGAACTCACCCTTAATTTCATTAAGGGCTGATTTTTCAATCCTCGGATAAGACTTATTCGTCTGATAAAGTATAACACGATCAAACTAAAATGTCATCTGCAAAAAAAAGACATGATAGGAATACATTTTCAAAATAGTTGCGTAATACTTTAACAGACAAATAACTTTTATCTGACAATTGAAAAATTGGCCCTAAAACGAATAAAAATTGAGATTCTAATTTTTTTTAATTTCATTTGTTTAGAACAGTAGTTAAATCTAGGAGCTCAAAAAAGTGCCGTCGCGCATTTTATGAAAATCTTTTTTTGCTTTATTGAGTTTAATTAAAAAGTAAAGCAAATTTACAAAAAGCGAGGCCGCTACGAACTATGGCATGCAAATAGCTATTCTACACTATTCATTAAGTGAAAATGTATTTTTATTTCTGAAAATACGTTAAAAATTTTGACGATCATCATCAAGATCGCCAAAATTGGCCATTTTACGCAAAAAGCACAGCCGAGATTTTTGCGTAAAATGGCCAATTTTGGCGATTTTATTTGGCCTTTCGCATTTGTACTGATTTTTTTATTAAATGATAAAAAAAAATACATAAAATGTATTTTTACTATCCATTTTATATGTGGTATATTGTGTCCCGCGAAATATACCCAAGTTCCGGATGTCGAGCTGGGTAATCCCGGAAATGCCTTTTTTTTGAGTTGGCAAGCCTAGTTGTCACGTTGTCGCACATGACTGTGCAGTCGCAATTTGGTAAAAGTTGACAATGGTAGAGAACGGCTTTTGCTGTCCAGTTGTCTAGTCCAGTCTGTCTAGTTGGCAACCCCGCTAGCGCTTACAGAAGGCTCCTAAATATTATAGATTTAATAATTGAATATATAGTATAATCTCACCTTATAGTGTTAACAAGTGGAATACTAGTTGGTAGAAACTATTATCATTGTTTGTGGCAAGTTTTAATCGCAGCATCACAACACAAATTCGCAAGATAAGTACTAAGCTAAGACCTTCATATTTCCTAAAGAGTTAAACCTACACCAACTACCCACATATTTCTGATATTCTGATATGTCAAAATCAACTGACAGTGTCATTATCGATTTTGACAAGAGGAAAGTGTTGCCACTGCACATAATTTCTTCCTGATTGGGGTAATTCCTGTCAACGTGGGATTCATCGAAACGCGGCGGCTAACTCGATCTACACATTTATTGAACAGCGAGCGCAACCGGACTACTACTAGACTCGTGCTCCCCGGTACTTAAAAATAAAAATGAAATGTAACGCCTGTAAAAAAGTTTTAAATGCAAAAGAGTCTCTGAAATGTCGTCTATGCATGGCAAAATTCCATCATTTACAAAAGAACAAACTTCATGTTGGATATGCCCTTCGTGTAGTAATGTCACTCGACGAGTGCGATCTACTGATAACACACCTGTGCGTCATCAGGGCAACTTGCTTAACGTTGATGATGTCATGAACATGTCTTGCGATGTCATTACTGATCACAACACTGGTGCATCCTTACCTACTTCTCCTTCAACATCGGACACCACCGAACTTATTGCTTTAAAAGAGGAAGTAACAATTGAAAGGATCAGTGCTCTTCTAGATGAAAAACTAAGTGCTTCCTTGTCAGTATTTATGGTAAGTTTCCGCAAGGCATTAAGGGAAGACGTTCGAGAGATGGTTCAGAGCGAGGTGGGGTCTGCTCTAAAAAACATCAAGGATGACTTCAGCGCTACTACTGATTTTATTTGTGCGGAGCAGACAACTATGCGATCTAACATTGAGAAGAGTGCTGAGACTATAAAACATCTTGAGACGGAGAAATCAAGATTCCAGGCGGAACTGGCCAGGCTTAATAGCCGTTTAACCGGCAATGAAAAGATCTCGCGTAACTGCAACATGCTGCGTTCGGGAACTGCAAGCAGTTCCCGAACGCAAGAATGAGAACATCTTAACCTTACTAAAAAAGCTTTGCGATGTCGTAAAGGTCCCTCTAGAAGACGGACATATCAGCGCATGCCGTAGAGTGGCCAAGCTCAACGCTACGTCTAACAGACCAAGAAATATAATAATAACGTTCTCCTCGCCACGCATAAGAGATCAGGTTTTGTCTGCGACACACAGATTTAATAAATCTTGATCTGATAATGTCTTGAGGTCTTGTGACCCGGACATCCCCGGAGAGCCTTGCAGAATATTCGTGACTGAGCATCTTTCCCCGGAACAGAAGAATTTGCATGCGGCAACTAGAAAGGCAGCCAAAGAACAAGTTTTAAATATGTATGGATAAAATACGGTCAAATTTATGTACGTAAGAATGACTCGGCTAGTGCAATTCTCATTCGCAACTTGGACTCCTTAAAAAAATTAAATCTCTAAGAAATTGTTTTATGTGTAAGTTTTACGTTTAGCGGTTTTTATTTGGTCTGTTATTAATACCATAATGTATAAAGTTTTTTATCAAAATTTGGGTAGAGCAAAATCTAAGTTGAAAGATATTTATTTGAATATTTTAAATAATGATTACGACATTATCTGTCTGACCGAGACCAATTTTGATAACAGTGTTTACGATGGTGAATCAATTGATAAACGGTATAGTGTTTTTAGACGTGATCGTGAAAATGCCTGTTCTACGAAACAAAGTGGAGGGGGCGTCCTTATTGCGATTAGAAATTTTATAAATGTTGTTCGTCAAACATCTTAAGAGAGTAGGGTTGAGGATCTCTGGCTTACGATTCTTCCGTGTGAACATGGTGAAACTTCTCTGCACATTTGTCTTTGCTACTTGCCGCCGGATTTACCAATTGATGACATTACTGCATTCCACCTTAATACTCAGAGGGTGATTCTCGACTCAGCTTTAGATGATAACTTTCTGGTCTTAGGAGGTTTTAACACTGCCAATGTTACTTGGGAGAGAAGTAGTACAGCAACTAACCTTACACCGAGGAATCCGATGGATCGTAGAGCTGCATCTCTCATAGAAACGGTGCATGTGTGTGATCTTGTTCAACATAACGCGATTCCAAATAACAATAATCGGTTCCTTGACCTGGTATTTTCTACTTTTCCTGCTTCCTCTGTTGCGGTGGAAAAGGCTGAGCCTCTCTGTCGTTTGGATTGTCACCATTTGGCTTATGAAATAAACGTCAAAAAAGTTGCATCGACCAGACCTATGAAACCCAATTACAGAAAGCGCTACAATTTTGTTCGATCGGAGCTGGGTAGTGTCAACTGGGAGGAGTTTTTATCATCTGTAGATGTTGAGTTATGTGTCGATTTATTTTACAGCAAAATCAATGAAATCTTATCTAATCACACATCGATTACTAGAAATACTTCACATAAATATCCCTTGTGGTATAGCCCAACCTTGGTCCGCTGCATTAAGGAAAAAAATAGATCACACAATCGCTACAAAAAGTATTCTAATCCCCGGGATTACGACACCTTTTCGTTACTCCGTAGTAGATGTAAACATCTTATGGCTGAATGTCACAGGACCTATCTATCATCGGTTGAGGAGTCTTTGCCTGATGATCCTAAAACTTTCTGGCGATATGTTAAAGACAGGAGGGGTGGAGGCACTATACCTGACACAATGACTTATAGCAATAGAACCTGCAGTGATGGTCAGGGAATCTGCGAAATGTTTTCAGAGTATTTTGGCTCTGTTTATGACACTCCTTGTAACACTTGTAATTTAGCAAACTTACCTGAGGCTCATACCTTTTCCTTGCACGATCTTAGAATTAGTCAGCAGGATGTTTCCCTAAAAATAAAGCAACTTGAAATTTCTAAGGGCTCTGGCCCAGATGATATTCCTCCTAAGTTTATAAAACTGTGCTCCGAAGAACTGTCTTTTCCACTAGCTTTAATATACAACAAATCTATAGCATCTGGCGTTTTCCCTACTCGTTGGAAAACTGCTTACATTATACCTATATTTAAAGCAGGGGACAGAAATTCATGTGCTAATTACCAGCCAATTAGTATTCTTTCATGCTTGGCAAAACTCTTCGAATCACTTATTTACACTCATCTTTATAATCATTTTAGTAAACTCATATTTAACAATCAACACGGATTTGTCAAAAAACTTAGTAATCTACTGGAATATAAAAGTTATCTTTGCAGAGTTTTCGCATCTGGGGGCCAAGTTGATGCTGTGTATCTAGATTTTAGTAAAGCCTTTGACAAGGTCGACCACTTTTTGTTATGTCAAAAACTTGCACACTATGGTATTCACGGGTGTCTGTTGAGGTGGTTGGAATCATATTTGACAAACCGGTCGCAACTTGTCACTGTCGGGGGTTACACATCTTTACCCTCGGACCAAATATCACAATGGACAGAGTCTTTGGATTTTTAGCATGTCCGTCATTTGTTAGTGTGCAGCTTTCTATCTGTACATGTTTGCGTGACTAAGGATGTTACTAGTATATCGATATAATCACTTTAATGTGGTGTGTACCTAGTTCGTTATTATAATTGGGGGTTAAAGTTACTCGAGTCCGTAGGTTTACCCTTGAGACCCTATACGTGACCCCTGGGTGGTGCTAAATGCGCGTGCAGCGTGGCTCTACCACTCAGTCAGTATCACTACTGACTGAGTGGTAGAGCCACGCTGCGTTGCAGCACGCATTGGGCCGGCTCGCCCGGCGTAATACCACCCGGTATTATATTTTATTATCCGGCGTGAAATAATAGCCCTTGGTGTTTCGTTCGGCCAGTGAGGGTTCCTGAGGCCTTCCCACCCCTCACAATTCCTATTCCTTTCTAAAATCTACTCCTTCCTTAAAGGCCGGGCAACGCATCTGCGATTCCTCTGGTGTAGCGGGTGTCTATGGGCGGCGGAGATTACAATCCATCAGATGACCCGCCTGCTCGTTTGCCTCCTTCTATTATTAAAAAAAATTTGATAAAATGGCAACAACAATCTAAAATTTACACTCTTTAAAAGTTTAGAATCAATAAACATCATAACTAAGTGCCCATTTGGAAGAAGGCCTATTTCCATTAGTAAACATTTACGGGCAACAGTGTAGTAGTAGTGACATCAACTAATCTTACCGATTGATAGTAAGATGGATAACCTTCAAAAATGGTCGGCACTGCATCAGTATTAAGTTTTTTAACATTGAAAGTGTTTCTTCGTTTGCTCCAGTAGGGCCCCCATTTTCTACTAAAAAAACTAAAAACTTTTTTGGTTTTTGTAGGCTCATTGTCATGTGACGAACAATAATTTAAAAAAAATACTTTTTCCCCTAGTGCAAGAAAAACTATTTTATCCTCGCTCTGAAACGCTACAATGAATGGTCTTTTTGAGCAAGAGGAGTGAAAAAATATTTTGGAAAAGTTGGTTTTAAAAAAAAAAAATTTTTTGGTTCTGAAATAAAATAAAAAAATATCGAAAGAAAAATTAAGTACGCGTTCTTACTGAAAATTGCATTCGATAATCTATAATAAGTAGGTACATTTTCAATGCCCTTACAAGTCGTGTAGAGCACGAGATCGTGGATTTTTATTAATAAACCGTCAACAAAGCAGGATTTTTCAAAATGTTTGGAATAGAGCCTTGAATATTTTGTAGGCTCCCAGTTATCACGTCTAATAGCTTTAACCCTTTCACGTCTTATTTCAGGGCATTTCGGGAACCTAAAAAAGAATAATAAAAAGAATATTAGTAATGTCGATAAAGCTTCGATACACAAATACGTACATCACTAATCATTATGTCAAAACAAAGCCTATATATTACATTTAATTAAGGTTTAAAACCTGATTCTTATGAATAGTGTACGATATAGTATGATTTAGAATTAGCAAAAATTAATGCCTTGCCGTTTTTATTATTAAAAAACTCATAGTAAAGCATACATATTAATAGAAATCACTAAGGTATGAAATGATAATTCCTGGTCTTTCACACCTCCTTTTGTTCTTCTTGACGAACAATAAACAGCTGAACAAGACATTATGTCAATTGTATATTACACAAATAACACAAACACTAAGATTTCTTTATATTTCACTATTATTTCGCACAATCCAGCAATGTTTTGACCAAGTAGTCGGTCATGAAATGACACGTCTCACACCGACAGTGCATCGCTGCCAAACGTACATTCACTATCTCTTTTACTCATATCACACTACAGTCATACAGACAGAGATAAAAATACTTTACTTTGATACACGTATGTAAAAGCGGCAACGTCGTAAGACTCTGTCCATGTAATATTTGGTCCGAGTCTTTACCTATACCTGTCTCTTCAGGCGTTCCCCAGGGATCACACCTTGGACCGTTACTATTTATCGTTTTCATTAACGATTTGACCAATCGTTTATCATGTCCTGCCCTCTTGTACGCTGATGACATAAAAATATTCACAAATGTTGAAGATACAGGGCAAAGCATAGCACTTCAAAGGGATCTTGAGATTGTTTCAGAATGGTGCCTTTCAAATAACATGCTTCTCAATGTTGATAAGTGTTGTGCCATCAGATTTACAAAAAATAAAAATCGATTAACCCAGCCATACTATGTACAAGACAATATCTTAACGAGAAAAGAAACTGTTAAAGACCTGGGTGTGAAATTTGACGAACAGCTGTCCTTTTGTCCGCACTATGATTACATTATAAAGAAGAGTCAACGACTTCTGGGCTTAATTGTACGGACTACAAAAGATTTTAAAAAGCCCCATAGCACTCTGTGTCTCTTTTTCAGCCTGGTGAGAAGTGTCCTAGAATACTGCAGTCCCGTTTGGTCTCCTTATTATGAAGTGCATGTTAATAACCTGGAAAGAGTTCAGAAGAGATGCCTCAAATACCTTTCCTACAAACACAACCTCGGTCGATCGCTCAGAGATTATGGTCAAAGGATGTCCAAGTTTGAAGTGATTTCCTTGAGGACCAGGCGTAGAAGGTATGACCTTCTATGTCTGCATAAAATACTGCATGCATCTATCGATGCACCAGATCTACTTTCATCTTTGAACATTAACATCAGATACAGGTCCCGTCATCCCAACATTTTTGCAATACAGGTCTTCAAAAATAATACTTCGTTTTATAGCCCTCTGGTTAGAATGTGCCGTACTTATAATGAGCTGGCTCGTAGTGGCAAAGACAAAGACAAAGATTTTGACATTGACATATTCAGTGATAAATTCGCAAAATTTAAGAAGGTTGTATCAGACTTCCTCAAGGACCAGGAATCCTCATTGTCCAATGGGTAGTTTTTGTTAGTCACTTAATTTTATTTGAATCTAATTTTATTTTATTTAAGTTATTTTAATTTCACTTTATTAATTTATTTCAATTTGTTTTTAATTTATACTTACGTAGTTTTGACTGTAATTTGAAGGAATTTGATTTTAATTTTTAATCTAATTTATTTTCTGAGTAAAAGTACTTACTTAATTTTATGCCTAGAAATTCATGCTGTGTACACTGCTTGTGGATTATTGTCTAGCCTATTATACTTAAATGAATGAAATTTTACTAAGTATTGATTGTAATCTGTTTGTGTACCCAATTTAAATAAATAAATAAATAAATGTCCTCATTGCCTAGTGTCAGACTAACCCTTTAGGGATAATATAGTCGTGATTATTTATATACTTACTTGACCACTGAATGTACCTAACAGTAAATTTATTGAAGTTTTTAAGTTGGTCCTGTAGCTTGTACTATTATGTATTCTATGCCTGTAGTAGAAGTTGTATATTTCCAAACATCCTGTATTGTGTCCCAAATATATTGGTCCAGTAGGCTTTGACTTGTCAAACTAAAGCAGCAAACTAAAAATGTTATGTCAATTAAAAAATGTGTAATGTTTGTTGGAAAGAATTTAGAGGCTGGTGCAAGTCATTCACACGAATTGAAGCTGTTTTGGCACTGTTAGAGGGTGTCCTATTATTGACGTTGTTAGGATTTTTGTCCTTTACAATACTTCACTTTTTAGCCTGTTCTAAACATGAACTTGCATACAAATGGAACGAAACAAACAAAACGGACATATTTGATGAATCATCTGATTTCGATACAACATCATCTACTGCTAAATCTGGACAAGACATATATCATTCAAAACCGAAAGAAAAGGAAGATAAATTGTATGGCGACAGAGCAACAGGAACCGTGGCACCTGACCGGCAGTGCAGCTGGACGCCGTCGGAGAAAACCGCAGCCACGGCACACTACTATGAACTCGGCCAATCCAGCGAAAGCCGCCCTGGCCAGCTAAATGACTTGACGTCGTTTCAATACGTCGGTGAAACAGATCAAACCCCATATTCCACAACTCTTCTCGAAGAGAGCGCAACAGCGGTAGAGGAATCGGATGGAGACGAGCCAGAACCGCTGTACACTAAATTAGTGCTAGCATTAGTCAAAATTAGACCTCTGCAGGAGCTCCTGCTCGGCTGCACGCTCACCGCCGTGTCCCGGCGCTGGGCGCTCACCGCGGCCAGCTGCATCGAGGCCATAGAGGAAGTGGACTCCTTAGATGCGTTTGTGATAATGGAGAGCCACGGCGAGCTGGCTGGCGGCACCACGCACTCCGTCGCGGACGTCCAGATACATCCGTTCTACCAAGGCACGAACAGAAGCTACGATCTCGCGGCTCTGAAAAGTGACGCTGCTTTGGAAAGAAACGGCTTCTCCGTGCTACTTCCGGAGTTGTTGGACTACCTCCTCGTCGCCATGGGGAAGCGATACACGATCCTCGGATACGGGAAATTTAGGTAAGAGGTGGTATATAGTCGACCACAGCCACGTCATACTGTTTTCCCTGAAACTTACAGCAATCATCATATTATTATTATAAGTAGGTACCCCGCTTCATGGATAGGCAAACACCACAGATCAGCTGTTGCTGCTCTTTCAGCAGCAATTGTGTGTTTAGGAAGAATGACCCATTCGCTCATATACCTCATTTTTAAATCCCCCACCATGGCGTATTCAAGTCATGGTCGGAAGAGCTGCGCATTGTTTTGACTTATACCTACCTAGATTAAACGCCGAATTTGTATAGACTAATCTCGGGGTAAGTCTTATTCCAGCTTGGTCGAATCCACCCTAACCAATATAAAAGAAGCTAAACTTAGTGAACCGTGTCGCGTAGAGGTGAGAGAATATTATACACCCCCTCTCTTCCATTGGGTGTCGGACCAGACTGCACATACATCAAACAGCATTGAGCGGCGATTGGCTCACCAACTGTCACGCTGAGCACATCATTATTGTTCAGTTGCTATTTGGTGGAACGTGGACTATGGCAGAGGACTGCTTTTGCGGTCTTCATTGCCTAGTCTCTGACTAACCCTTCGAGGATAATAGTCGTGATTATATGTATGTTTACTTAGTTTAAAGTTAAAATTGATTAAAGGCCTCCTTCACCAGAGTCCCTGTGGAGGCCTTCGGACCTGGACAAGGAAGCGGGTGCGCTAGGGGGAGAGTCGCCACATAACCATAGCGTGCTTCCCCAGGCCCGCTGTGTATCCGTATACAGGATTACTCCTTGCATAAAAATAAGGTTAGAATACTGGTGTGAATGCGGAAAAAAAGTTATTTTAATGTTGTAGAACACCGAATGAGAAGGTGTCGGGGCGGCGGCTGCGGCAGGTGCACGTGTTTGGCGTGGCGGGCGCGGCGTGCGCGGAGGCCGCTTGGGCGCCGCGGCACCTGTGGGGCGGCGCGGCGGCGGGCGCGGCGGGCGGGGGCTGCGGCGCTGCGCCGCTGTGCGCGGGCGTGCTGCGCGCGCGCGGGCACGCGTGCAACTACTGCGGCGGCGCGCCGCTGCTGGCGGGCGGCGTGCTGCTGGGCGTGATGGCGGGCGGCGCGGGCTGCGGCGCGGCGTGCGAGCCCGCGCTGTACGTCAACGTGGCCGCCGTGCGCGACTGGCTAGATAGCGTCATCGATTCCGTTTAACGAAGCGGTTTTGTAGATTGTTATGCGGAGACCTAACCTAACCTATGAGTGAAAATAATTTTTAACCATCGAGGTGCGTTTTATTTGTCGATTTATATAAATGGTAGAGGTACCTAGTAGAACATTGGTAATAATAGTACAACTGCAGCCATGCTGCAGCTGTGCGACTAGCTAGATTATGATATTGCTTATTATAAAAAATTGAAATAATTACTTTTTAATAATTTAACATAGAGAATCGCGGCACAAACCTACACATACTTCAACATTTATCAATAAAAAAGTAATGTCAATGAGTAAGCCATGTGACGTTGTTATTTATAATTGAATGCAAACGAAGTACCTACCTATATTGAAGCGGTAGATCGCCGACCGCCTGTGAACCGTATATTGTTTTTTTTTTTTCCTCTTATATACTCGTAATGGCTTCGTGCGATCAGCACATTTAACCAGTATCAAGTTTTTAATAATAGGTAATTATTATTTTCTTCACTTATAGTGGATGATAATGAACGTTTAATGGTAAATGATTTTCCCCCAAACCCCTGGAAACTCAATAAAGCTATGGGAATTTATTGAGGTCCCACACGGACTTCTTGAGAGAATTTGAAAAGTGATGTTCCATTGTTTTGTTTTATTTGCTAACACTCATGCACGTTCACGAACACATAGCAGTAAATAATCCACCATTATTTCACATTAATATTCGACAAAACACAAAGTATAGAAAATAATACAAATCTGCAGACATGACGCTTCACTTTCCCGCCAAGAAGTCCCCGTATACTGTTCTGTGCTGTGAACGCGCGGGCGGTTGCAGGGGCGGTTGCAAGGGCAGTCGCGGCGGCGCGGACGGCATGAAAAGGGTGCTGATGCTGTGCGTGGCGGTGATAGCGGCGTTCACAGGGGGCGCAATCACCGCCTTCGTGCTGCAGTTCGTGAAGAGCAAGCTCGCCACCGACGCCGCCGACGCTTAGGTGCCTAGGCCCAGCCGCGCCAGCCGCACCACGGTGCGGTGATGCGGTGCTACTAGCATTACCTACTGTAAATTGTGCCGTCTGTATAATATGAAGAACTAAGTCAAAAAAAAAATAAAAATGAAAAAACAATTAGACAGTGACATAAGCACTCGTTACAAATTATTTTTTCAACAAAGTTACGAAGCGTATTTTGTCACGCAATAGTGCTCTTTGAAATCCAGATTACTGTACACGCCTGCGCTGTTGTTTGCAGCTGCGTGCGCCGCAGCTGTGGCGTCTGCGAAGCACCCGTTGCTTGGTGGTGTTCCGTTAAGTTTACTTGTCACCGGTACAAACAATACGTTGCCCATCGTCGCCTGGACAACGGCTCCACGGCAACCAATGAGCGTCGAGCCTATTAAAACACAAAGAATAAAATAGTGAACATTTAATTATTGTATTTTACTTGACGTGACATAATCAACAACGATCATTTCCATAGCAACACACTAACTTTTTATGAAAACCAATAACATAATACAAATGAGTTTGTATGTCGTAACATCTTTTCTTTTTCAATACAGTTAGTCATTGCTGAGACCTATAGCTCGACACAACATAACCAGTCTTGGTTTGAATAGCGGCTTGGTCAACATGTCTGCTAGCTGAAATTCTGTTGCCACTTTATCGATAAGCAGGGCTCCATTCGATACTGCTTCTCGAACAAAGAAGTTGCGTATTCTGATGTGCTTAGTCCTTTGGTGGAACTCAAATGGTGGGTTGTGTGCCAATTTTATGGCAGACTCGTTGTCCACATGAAGCACCGGTTTATTAATGGGACCCTCGATGCTTTCAATTAATCTTGTAAGCCAAATTATTTATTTTGTAGTTTCACTGGCTGCAACAACTTCAGCTTCCGTGCTCGAGATGGATACTGAAGCCTGTCGTTGGCTTTTCCAAGAAATAACCCCACCAGCGTATATGCATATCATTCCTGTGGTAGAGCGTCCAGTCTCAAGATCTCCTCCATGGTCTGCATCACTAAAACAAGATAATAACTTGCTTGCGCTTTTCTTGAATGTTATGCCCCAATCCATGGTTCCTTGAAGATATCGAAGTATGCGTTTTACCTTTATAACATCTTCATTGCTAGAGTTTTCTAATTTTCTTGATGCTATACCTACAGCAAACGCAATATCAGGCCTTGTCCCTACCATCAAATAAGATAATGCACCTACAATTTGTCTGTAAGGATATCCACCTGTAGACTCATTACTCTCTTTTGTTTCAGTATTATCTTTTAGTATTGGAGTGCCAACTGGTTTGCATCCTTCCATACCATATTTTTTTTAAAGTTTTTTAGTATACCCGGCCTGATTAAGTTTAATAGAACCATCTTCTCTTCTTTCTATCTCTAACCCGAGAAAATAGGTGGCTGGCTTAGACTTAACCTTGAATCGCCCTTGTAACTCTTGCAGAAAAAGTTTTGACTCGTCTTCATGAGTTGAAGCTAATAAGCCATCATCGACATATAGAGCCAGTATAAGCTTTCTCTCCCCTCTCTGTCTCATGAAGAGACATGGATCAGCTTCACTTTCTTTAAATCCAACTTTTACAAGAAAATCTTTCATGCATTCATTCCAACATCTTGGTTGTAGTTTAAGTACGTAGATACTTCTTTTTAATTTGCAGACTAGATTTTCATTATCGTGGTACCCTTCTGGAGGTCTCATGAAAATCTCTTCGTTAAGGCTGCCATAAAGAAAAGCTGTCGAAACATCAAACTGCGATAATTTCATATTATCACGTGCTGCAATGCTCAGGATGGCACGAATCGTACTCATTTTGGCTACTGGACTGAAAATTTCATCAAAGTCTATGCCTTTTCTTTGTGAATAGCCCTTGATGACTAAACGGGCTTTGAAACGCTCGATACTTCCATCTGGATTTGTTTTCACTTTAAAAATCCATTTACATGGTATGGCCTTTCTATTCTTTGGCAAAGGAACCATCTCCCATGTTTCGTTTTCTTTCAACGACTTTATCTCGTCATCCATAGCAAGTTTCCATTCATCACTTTCTTTTGATTGAATTGCTTCTTTGAATGTCTGAGGTTCCATCACTTCATTCATCTGAATTACTGCAGTCATCACAAATTCGTCAAATCTAGATGGAGGATTTATTGTTGAACGCTCTCTTAATGTCATTCTTTGCTCTACTTCTGGTACTTGAAGTTCCTCACTACTATTTGATTCAGGCGCTGTTTCTACTTCTCTGCAGTCTTCAAATAGGTCATGCTCTTTTTCATTCGGACTATCTGATTGTTCATGCTCAATTTCCGTTGGACTATCAACTTCTTCTTGTTCAATTTCTATTTCTTCTCTGCAGTCTTCAGGACTATATAATTGTTCATTATCAATTCCATATGTACTTTTCCACAACGGGATCTCTATTTTGTTTGGCCTAGAAGAGTCTGTGGAAGTACACGGAACAACATCAGAAGGAATTACAATCTCTTCTTCTTTGTTAGTTTTTAATGTCTTCTCTTCAAAAATGACATCTCTTGAACGAATCAACTTATTCTTCTCTAATGACCAAATTCTATAGCCTTCATCGTTATCGTAACCTACTAGTACACCTTTTACGGCTTTCTTGTCTAGTTTCTTTCTGTTCACCTTTGGGACGTGTGCGTAGCAAGTACTGCCAATAATCCGCAAGTGTTTGATTCTTGGCTTCTTATCATACCACATCTCATATGGTGACTTGTCTAAAGGAGTTGGGCCAGACCTATTCAGGACATATACTGTTGCACTAACTAGCTCACCCCAAAGAGCTTGTGGTAGATTATTTGCATGCATTATCGTTCTCATGGCTTCAACAACGGTCCGGTTGTCTCTCTCAACACATCCGTTTTGCATAGGTGTATGAGGCATTGTTAATCTTTGTCTAATACCATTATTCTGAAGTATTCTTCGCACATTTTCGTTGTCGAATTCTCCACCATTGTCACTTAAAAACTCTTTTACTGTATGGCCTGATGCTTTTATTTCAGCAAGCATAAGTTCAAGCTTCCTGTGAACTTCTGATTTCTTCTTCAGAAAATAAACAAAACGAAATTTGCTAAAATCGTCTTTGAAAAGTAAGAAATACTTATTTCTTCCGAATGAGTCTCTGAATGGTCCACATACATCAGCATGCACAAGTTCTGCCGTTTCAGTCGCTCTCTTTCGCGTACCGAATTTCAATCGATGTGCTTTTCCATAAACACAACCTTCACATATTTCATTATCTATCTTTAATTTTATACCAAGTTCTCTATCTATAACTTTCTTCACGTGAGCCTTGCTCTGGTGTGCCAACCGCTCATGGTATAGTTGCATCAAATTCTCCTCAGAAATGTAATTTATTTCATGTGGCGTTACAGGACTTACATTAGTTAATCGTAGTTTATAAAGACCTCCACGTTTCTGTCTGTCTCCAATGAGTATTACATCTCCATCTTTCTGAAGCTTGCATTCTGTAGTGGTTGACATGAAGAGGCTGTTTGATAGTCTATCCTGGGCTGATAAGACTGAAAATAGGTTTTTCTTTATGGATGGTACATACCACACATCCGCTAACAATGTCGGGATTCTCTCTCCTTTTATGATTGCCTCTATTAAAATGCTTCCTTTCCCCACTGATTTTATAACTTCACCATTTGCTGTGGTTACAGTGTGTGGCGCATTAAAATTCTCGAAAGATTGATAAAGATCTTCTCTGTTTGTCACGTGACTTGTAGCTCCGTTATCCACAAACCAACTATCTCTATCATATGTATCATTCGCATTTTGTACAGCCAAAACATTCATGTTGTTTACACTGGTCGAAGCTTTTTCTTTAGACTTTTTAGGCGGTTTTCCATCTGAAATCCACCTTGAACATTGTTTAACTCTATGTCCGATTACTCCACAATAGTGGCATCTATCTGCTTTTTTCTTATTTTTACATTTAGATGTTGAGCTCCCTCTCACTACTAGTGCTTCTTCCACTTTCTCTAAAGTTTTAGTAGCTAGCGCTCTTTCGTGTGAACACAACTGGCAAGTAAGGTTTTCCACAGTTCTTTCATTTTTAGTCATAAGCAACCAGCTAGACTTGAATGAAAAATATTCTTCTGGTAATGTCTCCAAAATTTTACAAATAAGGAACAATTCTGGCAAAATTTCCTGAGAGTGTTCCTTTTGAAGCTCTCGTGTTAACTCCGTCCAAATATTCTTCAACTTTCTAAGATGAGTAGCGATATTGTCATCTGGTTGTATGCTATAGCCGAAGAACTTCATGCAAAGGTCATAGGCTTTATCTTCTGATACGCCATCAAACAAGCGATGCAGCTCTAACCATACCTCTCTTGAAGATGAAAATCTCATCACTTTTTCTAAATTTGCTTTAGATAGATTTGTAGTAATAACTAGAAGGGCAGTGCTATCACCTGTCAAGTATCTCTGTAGACCGGTCTCATACTGTAAAAGCTGCTCAGGCTTTGCGCTTGGAGGAGGTTGGTCAGGTTGTAATATTCTGCCTTCAACTATATCCAAAACTTGCAAACCTTTCAAAGCAATCATAATTTTATACCTCCATGTAATCCAATTCGAATCCGTCAATATTCCGATTTGCATTTTCGAAGCGTCCATGAAACACTTTTTCTCCATCTCAGTAATATTTAATCCAAATTCCGTTACGTAGGTACGTATTTTATGCACTTTTACGAAACTTTACGCATCTGCTACCATATTAAAACACAAAGAATAAAATAGTGAACATTTAATTATTGTATTTTACTTGACGTGACATAATCAACAACGATCATTTCCATAGCAACACACTAACTTTTTATTAAAACCAATAACATAATACAAATGAGTTTGTATATCGTAACAGAGCCAGCACGTATCAGCCAACTAGCGGCGTGTTTACTAACGCTTTCTTCGTGCTGCTGAAGTTTCGCGCCTGCGCCGTACAAACCAACGCCAACTGTCAGCTTGTTTTATAATACTTTTGTTTACAATTTTTTTTAGGATTACTTTTGTTGTATATGTAAGTATACCTAATCTCTCGTCCCGTTGACGCGGGCGCCTATGTACCAAGCGCCCAACACTCAAAATGCCTGCAGCCAATCCAGCGACGCGCCGCTGGAATACGTGAGATGTGAGCAGTGTTCCCAACCACGATTTTTCCGCGGAAGGAGGGGCCTGAAAATCCACATCGGGAGGGTGCATAAAACCCCTCTTAATGCAGGTGCAGGCCCCTGCTCTCCGTCAGTCCCTGACGCACCAATAACTTCCGATACTGACTCTTTTTCTATCCCATTTTGGCAAACTTTAGGACTTTTAAAAAACAGAACTCCTTTAATTAAAAGGGTACCTCGCGGCGCGCGCATCTTGGTGGCTAACGCCCTTAACAAATCAGTTAACAAAATTTTATGTGAAAATTCTTGCGATAGCTGGGAACAACTGCTCACGTTCACATACCGTACGCTCCATGTTCGGAAGGACGATAATATAAGCAGCTCCCTTACTCAAAAATTAAAAAAATAACTGTCTTGCACCAATATCCAATGACTTTCTACCTACCGTTAACTACAACCCCTCCAAAAAGACGTATAATATAGTACACAAAGTAGAATCAAAAATTAGCGACGGCGATCTGAAGGGAGCTGCCCAACTATTGTTTTCTAGCGACGCTATCGCTCCTGACACGGCGGAGACGCTCTCTGCACTGGAAAGCAAACATCCATCTTCAGCACCAACTCTCAGCCTCCCTGATCCACCGCAATCATCCCTTCTAACTCCACAGGCAACTCCCGAGGATATGCTTGCAGCTGTCATGTCGTTCAAGAACGGCTCGGCCGGCGGTCTTGATGGACTCATGCCACAACATCTAAAAGACCTACTGTGTGGCGGTACCGGTGACTCCGGCAGAGCCCTCTTGCGCAGCCTCTCGTCGTTGGTGAACCTGATGTTATCAGGCCAAGTACCCTCAAACATTACTCCGATCCTCTACGGTGCCAACATGTGCGCTCTAAAAAAAAAATATGGGGGTATAAGACCGATAGCTGTAGGGAACACCATTCGACGAGTTGTGTACAGTGCAGCGCTTAGTTGACCACGCTGCCTCAGTTCACCATAAATTTGTCAGATGACGTTGATGTAGTAGTTTGAGTAAATATCAGAGTTGTTGCGAAGTGTCGAGAAGAAAACCCACGGTATAAGATTTTCACTTTATTTAGTAGTAGTTTACAGTAGTCGAGTTAGTAAGACACTTAAAAATATTGGTGTTAGTCATACTATTTATAAACAAACATAATTTTGTCATGTAGGCTAATAAGCAGTGCAACGCACTCAAACGGCTGATTAAGCGTTAGGTCGGTATGTGCGGAGTTAAACCGTACAAGTTGCTTCTAAGATTTGCTGCAAGCATATCCTTCCTAATCTTTCATTAAAATTTCAACCTCACCAATTAGGTTTTGGCTCCAAGGGAGGGTGTGAGGCTGCTGTACACGCAACCCGTACATTCGTTACACATGGAGGTGGGGAGGTGTTGCTGAAGGTGGACGTTAAAAACGCCTTCAACTCAGTCGATCGCGGCGCACTTCTGTCTCAAGTCAAAACTGAAATTCCAGGTATTTAAAAATATCTATGGCAGTGCTATAGCTCACCGTCAAATTTACTATACAAAAACAACCTCTTAAGCTCCGCCGTGGGTTGCCAACAGGGAGACCCTCTCGGTCCCGCAATCTTCAGTTTGGCCATCCATCCGACCATTACATCATTAAATTCCAAATTTAATGTCTGGTACTTTGACGACGGAACGATCGGGGGTGATATGGAATCTGTGCTCAGTGATGCTCAGTGACCTGCGTACCATTATAAACGATTTTGCCTCTATAAGTCTAGATCTAAATTTTTCCAAATGTGAAATTTTTATACGAAATTCCCTTTCCTCTGAACGCAGACGTGAAATCATATCAAAATTTTCTGTACTGGCCCCTGGGATTAAAATTTTGAATGAAGAATCGTTGCGCCTTTTAGGAGCTCCGATCTTAGACGATTCTATCACAAATTTTGTCGATGAACAGTTATCAACATTCAATCAGTGTTCTGATGGTCTTTACGATATGAATGCTCATATGGCTCTTTTTATAATTCGTTTTTGTCTTTTTGTGCCCAAATTCACCTATGTGCTCCGGTGTTCTCAACTTTGGAAATACGATTCTCTACTAAAAAATTTGGACAAACTAATTCAAAATGTTTTAATAAAAATTCTGAATTGCCCTCTAACCGACAGGTCCTGGGATCAGGCTTCTCTTCCGATCCGTTTAGGCGGCTTAGGTATTCTCAAAATTTCGGAAGTGTCATTACCGGCGTTTCTGTCTTCTACCCACAGTACGCACAGCCTCTACAGTAGTATCGTTAGCCCTTCGTTGGGTTCCGTAGAGGTGTCGTACTTGGCTGAAGCCAGGACCGCCTGGTCTTTGACATGTCCGAACAGCCTACCCGAGGCACCTCACTCTCAGCGACAGTGGGACGAGTTGCTGTGCCAAAAACAGCATGACCACCTGCTTGCTTCGATCAACAACGAAGCAGATCGCGCTCGTCTTCTTGCTGTGGCTGAGAAGGAGTCAGGATGTTGGCTGCAGGCATTACCATCGCCAAACATCGGTACTTTCCTGAGTAACCAAATGTTAACAGCTGTTGTTGGCCTGCGCTTGGGCGCCAGCGTCAACCAACCGCACCGCTGCAGCTGCGGCCAGCCCGTTGACGAGTTTGGCCATCACGGGTTGTCCTGCTCCCGAAGTGCCGGTCGTCTGTCGCGCCACGCCTCGTTAAATGACATCATCCGTCGGGCCCTTGCCTCCGCAGACGTACCGGCAATCTTAGAGCCAAACGGTATGTTTTGAAGCGATGGCAAGAGACCCGACGGTATGTCTTTAATTCCATGGAAGCTAGGGAGGTCGCTGGTGTGGGACGCGACTTGTGTAGACACTCTGGCTCCCTCCCACATCCGTGCGACCTCCTGCGAGGCGGGCGCGGCAACAGCCGCAGCCGAAAGTCTCAAGCGGCACAAATACGAAGCTCTTGGCGAGAGCTATGTGTTTGTGCCGTTTGGGGTGGAAACGCTGGGGCCATGGGGGCCAGAAGCACGGCGTTTCGTTAAAGATCTATCGAAACGCCTTGTCGAAGCCTCCGGTGACCGGAGGACTGGCAGCTACTTTTGCCAACGAGTCAGTTTAGCCATTCAATCAAAAGGGCAACGCTGTCAGCCATTTGGGGACTTTGCCGCGCGGCAGCAGTTCTCTAAGAGATATTTTTTATTTATAAGGTATTTATCGGTTTTTAGTTTTTAAGTTATTTTGTTTTAGTTTATAGGTTTTTTTTTATTTCTGTTATAGTAATAAGTAAATTTAGTAACATCTGTATTAATTAGTCATTTTTATTTTTAAACAATAATAAAACCTAAATATGACGGAGACGCTGTAACGGTACAGAATGAATGGTATCCGTCCGTTAGTAAGGAATGTGTGGGAGTAGCACTAACATGGGTATTGATGTGTGGCACCATTAATATAATAAGCATGAAAAGGGGAATGATAAGCTGGTTTAGAATAATGGTCCGTGGTCTAACGCTTTATCTCTGGTTTGAACTTCGCGGGGACTGCTCTGTGTGCTCCTTGCGACATGGGCGCCGTCTGGCGTGAGTTATTTGCTTGAGCTTCGCATAAGGTTGCTAGTTTGACTTCTTTAATTTGAATTTCGCGGGGACTGCTCTGCGCGTCCCTTGCGACGTAGGCGGCGTCTAGTGGGAGTCATGGTTGTGAACTTGACTAGGACCGTATTTTATTTTGAGTTTCGCGGGGACTGCTCTGGGGTCGGGGAAGTGGTTCGCCTACGGGCGGACGCCATCTATGGTCGGAATACGGAACTTTTGATAATTTCCCAAAATATAGGATTATTGGCTTAAGTGGAGGATTATTAAGAGGGAATTGTTAATAGAAGGCTACATTTAGATATTCAACGATGAAATATTGGCTGTCGGACGAGATTTGGTTAGATTATGGAAAAATTTTAGAATTGCGCGGCGAAAGCGGCAATGAGCGAGCGAGAGGTTGAGAAAAAGACAGAAAGAGAGGTCGGATGATAGCTCCACGTGGCGCGACGCGAAGGCGGGGGGGGGCATCGGGGAAGCGGCTAGCGATTGGTTGAAGGGAAGAAAAGCGGTCTCGCGCGGAAAAATGTCAAAGGCGTGTGGCGCGAAAGTTAAGATGCTTAGGAAAAGGGCGGAAAATTAGCGGGCATTCAATTTTGGGACGTCGGCGGTGCGGTCCAACTTAAGAGTGCGGTACTACTCATACGGGAAAAATAGCGTCCGAGCTTTGATAGTGCGCTAAGTGATATTCGAGCTGCGATATTAATTAAGATTTGTGAAATTGAAAGTGATTAATAAAGTAAACTATTGCGGTCGCAACTCGAATCCGTTAACGGAATGAAGTATTCCGGGGTACATCGGCGGAAACGCATAACGGTGGCAACGAAAACCTATGTACCTTTCAACAGACTTCGGTCTGGATGATCTTTGATTGTATTTAATAAGATCGGCGTTTTACATCATTACGCTAAACAATACACTATCTTCGACGGAGTAATGGGGGAGAGACAGTTGTCTCCCTAGTGAAAGTTGAAGATAGGTCAGACACCATTTAGCTGGAGGTAGACCCGTATGACCCAGTCCAATCTCGAGTCTACCTCCATACATACAGTGTAGTGATAGGAAAATAACACACTGAGTATACTGGCTCGACTGATAGAACATTTAGGAGTTAGTTGCTTTCAGGGGCAATGCAACTCTCACCACACACCACGAATTTAAATTAAATGAGGCTTGGCCTAGTTTGCAAGGTACACAAAAAGGACTGTTAGTTCGACAAAATATAGGCCTTTTCAAGTGAGGAAAGTTGTAGGAGTCTATAGGTAGGCGGATATATATATGGTTAGTTATTAATTCAGACTAATAAGGTAGGGATGATTAAGTTACGGCGCTCAATAAAATTATGATGAAGTGATGTGGGTCCTAGCTGGGCAAGTAATCTGTTACCGTAGGCCGATAAAATTCTAATTGTTTCCCTAAAGTTGTTACCAATTAATTATTCATTTTAAATAATTAATAGAAGCATGATAATATCGTACCATCATTACTTTGGAATACCTAAAAGTCTAGACTGGTTTCCTATTACAAGAAAAATACTAAAAAGTTATAGCAAATAAGCTTAGTCGTACTGTGATGTTTGATTTCTAATACTGAAATGACCAAACAGGCATTTTTTAGCTTTCCCTGAGGTACAATACGGCCTTAAAATAGCTACACTCTTCAAAGTATGGAAAATTTTACATCCGATACCTATTAGCAAAAATAAGCTGATACAAAGTGAACAACTAAAACCAGTTTAGAACCTAGGATAAGTCGTTGAAAGAAGACATTGCAAGCTATGAGCTTCTAATAATCTGAAACATAGAAATAATTGATTAATAACAACCAGCTAACTAGCCTGACAATGGTCTACTAATACCATTTGAATAGACCTTTTAAGATATGTAAGTACTTAACTCTAATAATCTGAAACATAGAAATATTTGATGGGAACAATCTAAATCAATAAGACTAATACCTAGTACCGTCTAATTTACAGCTATTAAAGTGAGTAAAAGATAACTTTAAATGTAATTGATTTAATGATTAACAGGGATAATTAACTACCTACTAAAAGTATACTGACTATGATTTAGTAGTCTATCAAATTAACCACTCAGTCTGAGAGACAAAGGGAGGAAGTTAATGGAAAAGTAATTGACTTGAGTTCGCTTCCTGAAGGTCAAAGATATCTAAAAGTAAATTCATAAGACATAGTTACTGCATTAAACAATTAACTTCTTAATGTGAGAAGGATATTTGGATGATAGCCAGCCTTGGGGTAAACACTATTGATTTATGAGGAATAAAGATAATTAAAATGCTAACATATATTTCCTAATATGAGAGAAAATAAGTCATAAGTTGTGATGACTCTTTATAAGATGAAGTTGGAGTGGCGGGGCCTGAAGGACGAATGCGTTGAATGGCACGATAGGGGGCGAGGATGGAGCTCCTATACTTCCACAAGACTTTTATAATTCCACTAAACCTTTATATAAATTGCACCAGGCTTCTTATGTATCATGCTACTGATAATAAATAATAATACCTACAAGCTAAGCTATCATCTGATTACCTTTGAGTGGTTACAAATCTTCCCCGCAGCTGCAGTGAAGGATTTAGGTCACAGTACAGACGGAGTCATTGCTAGGCTACACATATTTATGTTATGATTTATAGACTGGTAGGTAATTAGGTCAGGAGAAAATAATTTAACACAGGGATAAGCCAATTACTAAACTTTCACGAAAGAACTTGAGTTACTTAAATGCGGTTAACAACGGAGGGTTCACTAGACGATCTGGCCAAAATAGTAGTTATTATAATATTACATTGCTTGACTGAAATTCACTGCAAATAGAATTAAGCTATGCTAAGGTTCCATCTTCATACAAATGCTACACACTCTACAAAACTCCAGACACAACCATTAGATTGTAGATAAATTAGGTTAATTAGTTTAAGAATTAGATAATAAGTTAAGTTAAGGTAAAAGCGGCGAAGATGTGTGTATACATTATAAGGTAGCTAGGCATATAGGTGGAAAAGGTTTAGATTTAAGGTATACCAGATTAGGAGAGGGGGGGAGGTTACAATTTGGTAAGCCATGACCAGGATCAGAAAGTTAAGTTATAAATTATCATTAATATAGTTGTATTGGATTTCAGTCAAGCGGTAATACTTTAATTTAGAAGTGGGATTTTTTTTCCCACAAATTGTTGTCGTGTTGCGATGCGTGAGTTTAGAATTGGCTTAATAGGGAATAATTCAATGAAGATTAATTAATTCAGAGATATTGAAGAATTATAATTTGATACTTTTCACAATAAACTTTGTTGGATCTTCTGGAGTTGATTCATGCACTTTGTATTACGGGCTCTTGATAGTGGGTGAATTATAATTTGACACTTTTCACAATAAACGTTGTTGTCTTCTAAAGTTGATTCATTCACTTTGTATTACGGGTTCGACCAATATTGTAGACAGTCGCAATGAGAGCTGGAGCTAAATTTTGTTGTACGAAATCTGTAACAAAAAGATTCTCAGGTTAGGTTAAAGGTCAAAGGAGATAAAACTATAAAACAATAATGTAATGAGTATTATTTGAATTACAATACCTTTCAGTTATTATCTTTTTCTTCTTTATTTAATGGCGGATTTCGCCAGCATCAGGTACCGTGCGTTGTTGTTTTCCCAAAGTATCATAAGTGCGCGAAGTACATAGATATAGTTATTATCCGGGGGTCTGGAGTATTAAATTTTAAAATTGTTGAGTTATCTATGAATACTGAAACCAGGTATCCAATTTTTGATAGGACGCTAAGATAATAATTGTTGACGTTAGGAGCTATGGTAACTGTAGTTTTGTTTCTATTCCTGGTGATAGATTTCATATAGGCATAGGCAACTGGTTCATACAGCCTTGTGTTGAGTTATTTTTAGGATCGTCAAAGGTTGATAGGGTGACATAGTTCAACATTTATTGATTTAGAAAGATTTGTAGAATAGGGGGCGGTTTAATTATTATTGCTGTCGGATGGAAAGGCAAGGGGGCGAGATTGGACAGAATTAACCAACTAAATTATTGCAGGATTCAATTTATATTATAGGACGGCGATATGCTGTACAATGTTATGACGCTAACAGCATAATATAAAACGAATAATAATTATATTTTGACTAATAATCGTTGAGCGATTGCGGTTTTTAGTTGATGTGCTATTCCACGTATTATAATTTATTTTGTTGGTTATGTTAGAGAAAAAAATATAATAATGTACTTGAGTCTCACATCTGAAATCCATAGAGTAGTTTAGGCTAGTCAAGGACTATTACGTTCTTTGTCTATGGTTGGACCATAGAGACCAATGATTTAGCGACACCATAAACAATCTAGAATTAGGAATGATTATAAAACATGAAGTCATAAAACCAATCGGAGAGGAAACTTCCTTATCGCGTAATCATGTGATTTTGTTATAGCAAGCGGAATCACCTGTTATTTTCCATACCTGTTATTTTTAATACCTGCGATTTTTACATTGAAAGAGATTTTCCTAATACTTATCACGTAGTAGATTAGAATGCAATGACATTGTGGTGAAATTATTATTATGTGACATGTAGATGGGGACAATTGCTCTGCACAAGGGAAATGCCGCTTCATTTTGTTGGTTCGCTAGAATCCTAGGAAAAGTAACATAAAATAGTATTACGGTTCAAAATACACGCGTTGATGAGGAATCGCGATTAGAAGTAATAACAAGTAGCAGGGATGTCATGTAGGGGATAGAATCATATGACTATTCATTGCTAGTAGGAATTTTGGTTTAAAAGCAACGTAGTTTGGGATGCATAATATAAACGGATAAATACGTCTAGTAGGCGATAAAAGTCGTTACCGTCTGGAAACAACTATCTAATATCTACTCTGTTGTGGGGAGGTTACCTATTAGCGAGGCTAGATGGCGTTGGGTTACCAATAAAAGATTTTATTTTGGATGATGGTAAAAGGGTGCGGTCTATTAATAATATGTATAATTGAAATACTCTTGCAGCGTTGTAAGTAGTCGTTACCGGTAATCGTCGCTTCTTACCGTATAATTGAAATCGTGATAAATAGTTAATTATGAAGGTTTATAAAGGATTATTATTAGCTTAAGATGAGGTTAATGTACGCAGAGATAAAGCTCGCTGGGCACAGCTTACTATACCTAATTACCTAATATTATCAGTTGTGAGTTACCTAGAAATATCTAAGTCGGGAGAGCGGTGAAAAGGGAAGACCTTACTACATGACTAATTAGTTAGGATAGGTAGAGATAGATAAATCATTAAATTCACTGGGTTGGATTAGCCCATTAAGAAGGGTATCTTGCACAATTATCTATCTCCGTTGAACGATTAAGATGTTGAAAAAAAAAAAAATGATATTACTAGTTAAGTGTTGTGTGAGAAAGTGTAGGAAGTATACTAGTGGTAGCATAGCACAGAATAGGGAGTAGTGAGTTTATTCTACTACAAAATATTATATATATATTTTATAAATCATATCCAATCAGTACTTGTTACAATACTCAATTACAGTACACAAAGCAAAACATAATCACCCATTTTACAGACAAAAACATTGAATCGGATGCTTGACCGCGTCTACATAAGCCAGCAGCTTTGCTTGTGGGTAAATCGAAAGAGGCACTTGTACAAGAGGCTGGTACTGACTAATCGGGTAGTGCCGAAGGAGAATATTCTGACGCGTATCCCAGACGCTAGCTTTGGTTAGTTGATGGTTCTTCTAGGGCAACCATGCCGACTTACTAGGGATCATTGACTAGTCGAAGTTTGATTCTACACACACACGACACTAATCTATTATATTTATAAGTACATTAGAACCTGCACTTGGTTATATTTAATTATTGGTTTTATATAAATATATTTGGGCGGAGATACTCTTGTGGGTGAGAAAGTGTAGGAAGTATACTAGTGGTAGCATAGCACAGAATAGGGAGTAGTGAGTTTATTCTACTACAAAATATTATATATATATTTTATAAATCATATCCAATCAGTACTTGTTACAATACTCAATTACAGTACACAAAGCAAAACATAATCACCCATTTTACAGACAAAAACATTGAATCGGATGCTTGACCGCGTCTACATAAGCCAGCAGCTTTGCTTGTGGGTAAATCGAAAGAGGCACTTGTACAAGAGGCTGGTACTGACTAATCGGGTAGTGCCGAAGGAGAATATTCTGACGCGTATCCCAGACGCTAGCTTTGGTTAGTTGATGGTTCTTCTAGGGCAACCATGCCGACTTACTAGGGATCATTGACTAGTCGAAGTTTGATTCTACACACACACGACACTAAAATATTATATTTATAATTATCTTAGAGCCGGCTTTAATTATATTTAATTGAGGAACGGTAGAAATTATATATGCTGAAGAGATGTTAGTAGGAACACGATAGGCGAATTAGTAGAAAAAAAAAAAGAAATACTTCTCGAGGATACCTAAACGGATGATGGATAATTGTGGAAGGTGGATATTAATTGAGCTTCGGGACAAAATAGGGGTCGAAAGAAAATATAATAATGATGGTAGAAAAAAGAAAAAAATTTAGAATAGAAAATTTTTAATAATATTAATAAAAAAAAAAAAAGAAGGAGAACCACACATCGTTCGTGACGCTTTCCTAAATAAACTAATGGGAGGAGATGAGTGAAAGGAAGAGCTTCGCCGCTAGCTTCCTTTCCTTCAACTCCGAATTGGTACACATAAGAGTTACAACTTACTTAGATAACTAGAGAAAATGGCTACCCGGAAGTCTCAAAGGACCCATAGGCAGCCGGCGAGGTATGAGGACGTAGCCACATCTGGAGAGCCAACTGAGTCGATGGAGAGGAACCTTGAGAACGGAAGGGAGATGGGAGTGACTAGGAGGGTAACCAAACGGATGAGGGTCAATGAGGATAAGGAAATGGATGGAAATGGCCGGGAACAGGAAGGAATCATGAGGGGGACTGCGACGGGGGAAAAGGAGTGCGAGGTACCTAGGAGAACAGCTAAGCGAGCGCGGGTCTTAGACCGAAAGACAACTGAGAAGCAGAACGGGATAGGATTAATATACAAAATGATGAAGAGAACAATAGGAGTGCTTACGGAAAAGGTCGCTAGGCTGAGCGCGGAAGTTGAGGGAGTAGGTACCCTAGTGCGAGGGGAAAGACAACTAATTAATAATGAAGGAATGACAATAGGAGAAGAGGGATCTAGCACGTTAAAAGAGAGGGAAGAGAGTTTGAGGAAGGAGACTACTGAAAACGATGTGGGGACGAGGAAGGCGCGAGAGGAAGGGAAGCTTACTATTGGGACTGCGGGGCACATAGTGTATAATATAAAAAATGTAAACACGGAAAAACCTAAATTCGGAAACAAATCTACTGAACACCCTATCACCTTTTTGGAGGATTTAGAGGGGTACCTAAAGAGAGGAATAGGAGTTGGAAGGGAGCTGGATCAGATACAAGAATGCCTGGTAGGAGAGGTTCGAGATTGGGCTAGAATTTATAAGGAAAGATGGATAGGGGTAGAGGAGTTTAAGGTGGATTTTCTAGCCACTTATTGGGGCGAAAATGTCCAGAGCGAGTTGAGAAGGGAGATGGTACAAGGATGGTGGGATAGGCAAGAGAATCCGTCCATGTTAAACCATTTTCTTCAAATAGTAGGAAAGGCGCAAATGTTAAGCTATCCCATGTCGGAAAAACAGATAGTTTCGGACGTTATAAGACACTATCCTAAAAATGTACAACAAGTTTGGGCGACTAGTGGGATAAACACCATAATTGGCACCGCTGAATTTTTGAGGGACATGGAAAGCATAGGGAAACAAAAGGCTCATAATTACTCCATACCTGAAGGCACTAGGGGGGCAGAGAGAAGGTGGGGAAATACTAAGAAAACTTATCCCGCTTGGAGGAAGCCGGCGGCCATGCAAAACCCGGTAGTGCGTCCAAGGGAAATAATCAATGCGGTAGCAGAGGAGGACGTAGGAATTACAGCTGATCAACAAGGTACAGGATTAAACTAAAGGAGGCTGAGAATGTTGTTCCCGGATCAGCCTCAACCTTGGGGAGCAAAGGTTGGCAGATGATGAGTAGGATGAATTGGAAACCAGGACAAACGTTAGGATTAAATGGTAGAGGACTAGCAATTCCCCTGATAAGGAAACTTTTGGTTAGAGGAAAAACAGAGGGAGTAGGACACTGTGAGGCGTACCCCGCCGAAATGCATGTCGAGCAGAGGTTGGTAGAGACGTTAAGGTTGAAGGTTGAACAGGGTCAAATGAAGGGTAATCTAGTTAGGGTTGTAGCTTCAGTATTCGAGGAAGAAAAGGATAGGGGGGAGCTACTATCGAATTATAAATCCGAAGTTGAGGTACGGATATACGACTTTAAGATCCTAGGATTGTTCGACACCGGGAGCGATTTAACCTGTATTTCTGACGAGTTTTGGGGTGAATTAAAAAGTAGGGAACCGGGGATAGCGTTGATGCCCGTGAGACCTTTTCAAGTTAAATCAGCGGTTGGACAGAAGAGTGCGGAAATACGACAGTTAGTACTTCTGCCGCTACGGCTAGGGTCGTTGCAAGTAGATACAAGGTTTTTGATAGTGCCCGGGCTATCTAGGTCGTTAATAATAGGGTTTGATTGGATGAAGGAAAATGAGATTAAAATCGACTTAAACCGGAGAGGAGTGGGAATTAGTATCAGCACAAAGGGGGGCGACCATATTATCAAATTTGTTACACAGAATGAGCTGGTTAATGTAGAAGTTGAGTCGTTAGTGTGTGACAAGGGGGGAAAGGTTCCGTCTGGGGTACAGGTAGGGATAGAATTGGACTCGGAAGGTTTAAGGAAGTTGGAAAGCCTCTTAGGGAAATATTCAAAGTTGTTTTCGTCTAAGCTAGGGAGGGCCAATTGCTATGAACATGTGATCGAAATGGAAAACCATGCTCCTGTAGTACAGAGGTCATATCCGGTACCTTACGCTTATAGAGAAAAAATGGAAACAAAGCTAAAAGAAATGGAAGACCAGGGTATAATTAGTAGGGCCTCCACGCCTTATTGTAGTCCGTTAACTTTCACACTTAAGGGAGATGGGACAATACGCGTACTGCTAGACGCTCGCGGTATAAATCAGTACATGGTAGCAGAAACTGAGAAACCTACGTTACAATTAGATGTGATTAATTCCTTCCATGGGGCTAATTACATTACCACCATAGACATGAATAGTGCGTATTTCCAATTCCCTATATCGTTAGAAAGTAAAAAGTATACGGGGTTCACCTTTAATGGGAAATCCTATGTTTATAATGTATTACCACAGGGACTAAAGACGGCGGTGGGTAGTTTTAGTAGGGCCATGGATATAATATTAGGACCGGAGGTACGGGAGTTTTGCGTTAATTATTTGGACGATTTGGCCGTCATAACTAGAGGCAACTTGGTACAACATCTAGAACACCTCGACATAATTCTAGGAAAGTTAGAAAGGGCTGGACTGACTTGCAACAAAGAGAAATGCCGGTTCTTAAGTAAAGAGGTCAAAATGTTAGGGTACATTATCTCAACAACAGGGATCAGTACAGATCCTGAGAAGGTCAAGGGTATTCAGAGCTATCCACGGCCTAGGAAGATAAAGCATTTGCGCGGATTCTTAGGGTTGTGCAATTTTTATCGTAAGTTTATACCGCGGTATAGGTTCCATAGTAAACCGTTATGTGAGTTACTAAGGAAAGAAGTGAAATGGCATTGGGGAGAAATTGAACAGACAGCTTTTGACAATATTAAGGCATTATTCGTGGCCACGGTACAACTACAGCATCCTGATTTCAGTAAGCCTTATTATTTGCAAACAGATAGTTCAGGAATAGGGATAGCCGGAATTTTGTACCAACTAGATGAAGAGGGGGAACCCAGGGTGCTAGGGTTTTATAGTAAAATACTTAAAGGAGCCCAATTAAATTGGACGGTCACCGAACAAGAATTCTATTCTGTCATTTGTTGCCTAGCTAAGTTTGAAACATATCTGAGGGGGACGAAGGTTATTATTCGTACTGATCATAAAGCCTTGATATTTGCTAGGAGTTGGAAACTGTACAATGCTAGGGTTACTAGGTGGATTAATTATTTAGAGCAATTTCAATATGAATTACAGCATGTCAAGGGCACCGAAAATGTAGCAGCGGATATATTATCGCGATATCTGCCAGAGGGGGAATTATTGCAGGAGGAAAAGGTTAGGTGTCCCGAGATATTATATACAGAAACGCAAGTGAATGAGGAGTTAAATGAGAACCTTAGGAACCTTTCTAAATTACAGCGAGAGGACCCTGAGCTGAGGGAAATAGTGGAAAGTTTATCGCAAAAAAGAAAAGGGAGTAAGTTAGGTAGGATAATAGGGAGATGTGAGTTAGATAACGATATTTTATATTTTACTCCCAGGGAGGATTTAGGGAAGGTGGTCTATTTGCCCGAACGGCTACGGGAAGATTTAGTTAAACAAGTACATCTTGAAATGGGACACCAAGGTGCTTACAAAGTTATAAAGTATGTAAGGGATCGATTTTATTGGAGAGGAATTACTAGATATATAAAACAATTCGTAAGGGCTTGTCATGACTGTCAAATTACTAAAAGCAATACTATAAAGTATGTTGGGCCGTGCCGGTCGATAATCACTAAAGACATAGGCGAATTGGTGATGGTTGATTTATATGGGCCTTTGCCAACGGGACTTTTTGGGATGAGTTATATTTTAGTGATCCAAGATTCCTTCAGTAAGTTTGTCAAATTCTACCCTTTGCGAAAAGCTACTTCTAGGTCGGTGGTAGGGGGAATGAAGAAATTCTTTAAAATAATTAAGCCTAAAGTTATATTGTCAGATAATGGGTCCCAATTCGTAAGTAAGGTATGGAATAGTGAGATGGAGAGGGCTGGGGTAAGATTAGTGCATACTACTGTTCGAAATCCTAGGCCTAATACAACAGAAAGGGTAAATAAAGAGTTAGGACGACTGTTTAGAACTTACTGTAGGAGCAATCATAGAAGTTGGGTTTCGGTGTTGCCCAAGCTAGAGATACTCTATAATAACACCTTTCATGAAAGTATAGGTTTTACTCCTTGTGAAATTATGTATGGGGAACCCACTAAAATGACCTTTGATAGGGTACTTCGGAGACCGGTTGCTAGGGG
Source organism: Scoparia ambigualis (assembly GCA_963921215.1). Taxonomy (NCBI): domain Eukaryota; kingdom Metazoa; phylum Arthropoda; class Insecta; order Lepidoptera; family Crambidae; genus Scoparia; species Scoparia ambigualis. Next base: position 44,156,009 of record OY992503.1, on the reverse strand, counting down.
TACGGTTACACAGATACGAGAAACAGCCAGGGTTAATTTAGAAAGAGCAGGGGAAAATCGACAGTATAAATTTAACCAAAGATATCGAATAATACAATATCAGATTGGGGATACAGTAAAGATAAGGAAGCTAAATAAGTCAGATGCCAGTCAGAAGATTACAAAGAAATTTACCTCTCTGTACGAGGGACCTTTTGTTGTCGCTGCTAGACCCTACCAGAATGTCTATGTCCTAGTGGATCCAAATACCGACAAGGTTAGGGGGAAGTTCAACACAATTCATCTATCTCGCTATTATCGATAACTTTGGACACCGCTCTGGGTTGAGGCTGAGCCGGGAAAAGTAGTTAGCTGTAATTACCTTTGACAGGGGAGGGGAGATAGGTTGAGCCAGATGAGGAAGGATCGTAGATTAAATTAGATTAATGTGTAATGTGATGATATGATTATAAGTACCTTAGTTGGGTTGTTACTCTTGGTCTATTAGGCAAGGATTATCGAATTATTCCAGCTTGGTTATCTTTGGTCGAGGAATAAGACATAATTATTGTCCCCGCTATTTTATTATTAAAGATTTAATATTGTAATTAAGTAAATAAGGAGTCTAAGCTATGTGATGTAGTCAATGTTACCCTAGTGGCTAAGTTTAATTTTAATAAGAAGATTTATGTACTTTGAAAAATGTTTATTAAAAGAGAAGAACCTCAGGTACCCTGTTTAGTAGATAAGTTCGATTTTAATAATAAAAGACATTACTTTGCATTATATAGATTCAGTCGGGTCGGGAAAAGGCACGTTAATATACATTATGCTGGTCTTAACAAATCCCTCTGGGTAACAGTTATTTTAAAGATACTAAAGTAGTAAAATTAGATCTTAGTGGTTGAGACTTGTAAATGAATATTGACGTAGGGGTGTGTTGGCGGCTTTTTCTAAAAAAAAATAGTAATGTCGGAGAAACGATAATTAGATGGCAAGGATAACTACTATTAGGGTAAAGGGAATGGACCAGAGAGAGAGGGAGGAGACAAGGGGACGAGTGATCAGAGGCTCTAATAACATAGCTATAAAATAATGAAACTAGCGTAATGGTCGGTTCTGGTAGTAGGGCTTGAGGCAGGCCCATTTTCTGGGCCGGGGTAACAGCATCTTGAAGCTGCTTCGGGCTCGTACAGATGTAGTGGAAGGAGAGTAGGCACTGGTGGTAGATTGTTGTAATTACTGGGATTGTACTGAAAAAAAAAAAAGTATACTTTAAAATATTAATACATATTGGATAATATATTAAAACATTATTACTGGACTGGTGACTAATAAGGTAGCTTCCGAGGCCAAAAGCAAATTAAATAGGTCATGTGGACTCTTGGGGGCGCGTGTGGAAAAAAAAAAAAAAAAAAAAAAAATATAGATAGGCTGAGTGAGAGAGGGGGAATATAGCAGAAAATTTAATGAACTATAGCACTGTTATGCTATGGGGATCAATAGCATATGTTACCACATCGATTATAAAGGCAAGTTGCGGGCGGATGTCAAATAATAATAGTTAGTTAAACCATCATTTTAACATTCTAAAAGTTAACACAAACTACTTATAAAACAGTGAACGATTTTATATACCACTATTTTAAGTTGTAGGTTAAATTTAGACGCATAGTCTGCAGAACCATTCATGCCGGAAATAAAGCAACTGGCATTGCGAGCTGAGAATAAATCTCTTAGAGTAAAAGTTATTAACAGGTAATTCCCTGATATTGCGTTATAGATATTAAAATACAAAATCAGCTATCACAGTTCACATCATACAAAGTAATTATTCGGATGTTGTCTCGCGTCAACATATACATGTTCTAATTTAGTTGAGTAAAGAAATTAGAACTAAAATGGGTTTCGGATGTGTGACGTTCTTAGGACACGTACTGTTTAGTAGTATAACTTAAATTTAATAAAATCAGCCGAATTGGACATATTTCGTTATATATAGTTAACCGAGATTACCATGGAGGTAGGCATAGTTCAAGGTTACAAAACCCGACCTAGAGTCATAACCTATCTTTGTATGTCAGAAGAAAATAATAAATTTATTAGTAATGGATTTTAGAGTCGCTAAGAAATTTATTTTCCCGAGGTGAGACCTGAAACCTAGTTCGCACTAGGCCATTCAAATACTTAAGCAGTAATGTTGATGTTTGGAACTTACAATAATATTCTAATACTGCTATATTAAAATTGTTATTATGAAATTAAATAAGCTTGATTAACAGTTGATTAGTAAATAATAACTCAATGAATTGGTTAAAAGTTAGGAATGATAGGACGAACGAAACGCGTTTTAACTTGTGGCAAGGTTAGCGCCGCCTGTCACAAGCGGGATGATCCTGTTGGTTATTTATTATTATGAATTGTTAGAATTCTTAAATAATCTGGATTATTGGCATCTAATATGTACGTGACGTAATTGTAGATGATTAAAATTAGTGCTAATGAAGGTTATTGTCGGAATTAAGACACAACCTTAAAATTGTTAGTTAATGTGAACTACATGTTGCATCAAAATTGTTTTATACAAACTAATTAATTGGCAGTTTTCAAATATGTAGGCCGGGACATTGAGTTGATGAAATGGTGTTAGCAAGATCAATCAACACGGAAAGATGAAGATATCTTGTTTGCAAGTGTGAATACATAAGTCTAGTTATGTTAGGTCAAGTTGCTTTATTCTGATTTTGTCTAGCCCTAGTAATCTTATTCTGTTTATTCTAGTAAATTAGAGACGGGTATTAACTTAAGGACATTCTGAGAATAAAAGAAATTAAAGTTTAATTGTAGGTTAATGTCGTCTATGTCGAATAAAGGAAAAGGGTGGAGGGAAACTTACCTCATACAGTCGGCGTTATGACAGATCACTCTAGTAGGGTATTTCCTTGTACTAGCAAAAATTACCTCAAATGCTTTATTCATTAAACCCTTAACTTCACCGCCATTGCGGCTTAGAAATAGCCGGGATCTGTAAACAGAGAATATATTTTTTTTATATATAATGTTAGCTATTACGAATTAAGATAGATACTGGAATTGCGATATGTCTGACTTAATGGTGAGATGAGGTCTGTTGGCTATGTTAGAGAACTCCCAATTGCATAAGGTTCGAACTTTGTCATTTCCGATTGTAACTCGCTAAATTTTGGGTAGAATATTTAAATAAACGGGGCCAGCGAGGAAGGCGAGCTGCAAGCGAGGTCCTTGGTCGCCTATATACACAAGAAAAAAAAAAGGAACCTACCATTAAATAAACTTATAGGAGGCGCAAGGAGCACTCTTAGTTGGCACTGTTAAAGTAGTAATAGTAGTTTAATTAGGGAGTTTGAACATTATTCAATTACGCGGGGCACAAGACACAATTTAGATAATGAGCAGGTTGATTTAAATTGGAAAAAAAATAATAATGAATCGGAATTTCGGAGGTGTGCCACAGGGATGGGGTCGCTTTACACACAATAAAATTAAGTGACTACCATCCGCGCTACACCTCCTAAATTAGCCTTCCTGAAGGATGTGAGAGTTCTGTTGCGGGGCGGTTCCTTTGGGGGCGTCTGATGAAGGCTAAATCAGGACAATTATACTTGACTGACCTATAGAGAGATAATGTCTTCGGCTGCAGAAACAGAGGCTTTTGATGGCATGTCATTTTGGCGTAGTCAAGGGATCTTGCGTTGCTGGAGTATTTTCCCATCTGGTCGGAAGGCTGAAAGTAGAGTAGAATAGTTAGGGAGTAACCAATTAGAGTTACGAACGTTCGGGAGGTTATAATACTAATAATGTGCCTTGTGCCAATGCAAAATTAAAATCTGCTAAAGGCGTAATGAACCAACACTAGAAGGTCACACATATTGAAATTCTGTAAATATAACCATAAAGAGGGAAGGAAGTAAATAGTTAAAGCACTGGATAGAATCTTGAGTGACTCATTAGACATGGTTTTGACCTAATTAAAATAAAAATAAAAAAAAAATAAAAAAAAAATAGACATATAATAAAGGCAAATAGTATGATTCCAGGGAGGTAGAGAGGCATGCTTGAATGATTCTATGGCTACAAAATAATAGGTATAAAAGTTACCTGATTAGGCTGCCATGCTCACGGAACTGGCAGACACTGTAGGTTTTAGAAGATGATACCGTAGGGGGAAGGAAAAGGGCCTTGGTCGATATTAGCAGAGGCAAGTGGTAGAATGTCTCGCATGTAAGGAATAAAGAGGAAAAGGTGGGCAGAGAGTTAGTAGTACTACCCGAGGTTAGAAAGGGGGAAATTATGGGAAAAAAAAAATAGTAATAGAACAAATACTGCAGAGAAAAAAAGGGTAGGGCCTTCGCGTACCACAAAACTGCTATTAACGACGATCGATTCAGTTAGGGAAATACTGTGTGATATAGAGTTGGTAGTGAGCTAACAAGGCTCCACACGTGGCTAAGGCGTCTGAGGTAACTGGCGTTATCGCACTGGGAAGACTACAAGTCTAAATTGGGAAAGTAAGAGTAGATTAAAATACTTACGAGTTGAATCTCTTGTTCAATGTAGAGAATTACTTTAAAATTTGGTAAAATTTAAGTTGAGGAAGGGGTGGCAATGAAAATGGGTGCCGTGTCATAGACAATCAGATGAGGCCATGAGAGAAGTTCTGTGCTCTATGACACATAGAGTTGAAATAGGGAATCTAGTCCACACAGCCATCACATGAGTTTAGTAATAAAAAAAAAATAATAATAATAATAATAATAATAATAATAAGAGGGAAGAATGGGAAGATCGGGGAGTATTGGTATAGATGAGGGTGTGAGCTATTTTGCAATAAGAAAGCTTATGGAGGAAGGAGTCATTAGGGATTTGGGAAGGAACTATAAATAGTAGGAATATCTTTGAGGGCTAGGATGACAATGAGGTTGGCAAGGAAGGACGTGCTATTTTGTACTTAATTAAGTACAGGGTTAAGATATAATTCGCCGCAGATAAGAGTGGTACTTTATCTGCTTAAATTCTATTGGGGGCGGCTGTAACGGTACAGAATGAATGGTATCCGTCCGTTAGTAAGGAATGTGTGGGAGTAGCACTAACATGGGTATTGATGTGTGGCACCATTAATATAATAAGCATGAAAAGGGGAATGATAAGCTGGTTTAGAATAATGGTCCGTGGTCTAACGCTTTATCTCTGGTTTGAACTTCGCGGGGACTGCTCTGTGTGCTCCTTGCGACATGGGCGCCGTCTGGCGTGAGTTATTTGCTTGAGCTTCGCATAAGGTTGCTAGTTTGACTTCTTTAATTTGAATTTCGCGGGGACTGCTCTGCGCGTCCCTTGCGACGTAGGCGGCGTCTAGTGGGAGTCATGGTTGTGAACTTGACTAGGACCGTATTTTATTTTGAGTTTCGCGGGGACTGCTCTGGGGTCGGGGAAGTGGTTCGCCTACGGGCGGACGCCATCTATGGTCGGAATACGGAACTTTTGATAATTTCCCAAAATATAGGATTATTGGCTTAAGTGGAGGATTATTAAGAGGGAATTGTTACTAGAAGGCTACATTTAGATATTCAACGATGAAATATTGGCTGTCGGACGAGATTTGGTTAGATTATGGAAAAATTTTAGAATTGCGCGGCGAAAGCGGCAATGAGCGAGCGAGAGGTTGAGAAAAAGACAGAAAGAGAGGTCGGATGATAGCTCCACGTGGCGCGACGCGAAGGCGGGGGGGGCATCGGGGAAGCGGCTAGCGATTGGTTGAAGGGAAGAAAAGCGGTCTCGCGCGGAAAAATGTCGAAGGCGTGTGGCGCGAAAGTTAAGATGCTTAGGAAAAGGGCGGAAAATTAGCGGGCATTCAATTTTGGGACGTCGGCGGTGCGGTCCAACTTAAGAGTGCGGTACTACTCATACGGGAAAAATAGCGTCCGAGCTTTGATAGTGCGCTAAGTGATATTCGAGCTGCGATATTAATTAAGATTTGTGAAATTGAAAGTGATTAATAAAGTAAACTATTGCGGTCGCAACTCGAATCCGTTAACGGAATGAAGTATTCCGGGGTACATCGGCGGAAACGCATAACGGTGGCAACGAAAACCTTTGTACCTTTCAACAGACTTCGGTCTGGATGATCTTTGATTGTATTTAATAAGATCGGCGTTTTACATCATTACGCTAAACAATACACTATCTTCGACGGAGTAATGGGGGAGAGACAGTTGTCTCCCTAGTGAAAGTTGAAGATAGGTCAGACACCATTTAGCTGGAGGTAGACCCGTATGACCCAGTCCAATCTCGAGTCTACCTCCATACATACAGTGTAGTGATAGGAAAATAACACACTGAGTATACTGGCTCGACTGATAGAACATTTAGGAGTTAGTTGCTTTCAGGGGCAATGCGACTCTCACCACACACCACGAATTTAAATTAAATGAGGCTTGGCCTAGTTTGCAAGGTACACAAAAGGGACTGTTAGTTCGACAAAATATAGGCCTTTTCAAGTGAGGAAAGTTGTAGGAGTCTATAGGTAGGCGGATATATATATGGTTAGTTATTAATTCAGACTAATAAGGTAGGGATGATTAAGTTACGGCGCTCGATAAAATTATGATGAAGTGATGTGGGTCCTAGCTGGGCAAGTAATCTGTTACCGTAGGCCGATAAAATTCTAATTGTTTCCCTAAAGTTGTTACCAATTAATTATTCATTTTAAATAATTATTAGAAGCATTATAATATCGTACCATCATTACTTTGGAATACCTAAAAGTCTAGACTGGTTTCCTATTACAAGAAAAATACTAAAAAGTTATAGCAAATAAGCTTAGTCGTACTGTGATATTTGATTTCTAATACTGAAATGACCAAACAGGCATTTTTTAGCTTTCCCTGAGGTACAATACGGCCTTAAAATAGCTACACTCTTCAAAGTATGGAAAATTTTACATCCGATACCTATTAGCAAAAATAAGCTGATACAAAGTGAACAACTAAAACCAGTTTAGAACCTAGGATAAGTCGTTGAAAGAAGACATTGCAAGCTATGAGCTTCTAATAATCTGAAACATAGAAATAATTGATTGATAACAACCAGCTAACTAGCCTGACAATGGTCTACTAATACCATTTGAATAGACCTCTTAAGATATGTAAGTACTTAACTCTAATAATCTGAAACATAGAAATATTTGATGGGAACAATCTAAATCAATAAGACTAATACCTAGTACCGTCTAATTTACAGCTATTAAAGTGAGTAAAAGATAACTTTAAATGTAATTGATTTAATGATTAACAGGGATAATTAACTACCTACTAAAAGTATACTGACTATGATTTAGTAGTCTATCAAATTAACCACTCAGTCTGAGAGACAAAGGGAGGAAGTTAATGGAAAAGTAATTGACTTGAGTTCGCTTCCTGAAGGTCAAAGATATCTAAAAGTAAATTCATAAGACATAGTTACTGCATTAAACAATTAACTTCTTAATGTGAGAAGGATATTTGGATGATAGCCAGCCTTGGGGTAAACACTATTGATTTATGAGGAATAAAGATAATTAAAATGCTAACATATATTTCCTAATATGAGAGAAAATAAGTCATAAGTTGTGATGACTCTTTATAAGATGAAGTTGGAGTGGCGGGGCCTGAAGGACGAATGCGTTGAATGGCACGATAGGGGGCGAGGATGGAGCTCCTATACTTCCACAAGACTTTTATAATTCCACTAAACCTTTATATAAATTGCACCAGGCTTCTTATGTATCATGCTACTGATAATAAATAATAATACCTACAAGCTAAGCTATCATCTGATTACCTTTGAGTGGTTACAAATCTTCCCCGCAGCTGCAGTGAAGGATTTAGGTCACAGTACAGACGGAGTCATTGCTAGGCTACACATATTTATGTTATGATTTATAGACTGGTAGGTAATTAGGTCAGGAGAAAATAATTTAACACAGGGATAAGCCAATTACTAAACTTTCACGAAAGAACTTGAGTTACTTAAATGCGGTTAACAACGGAGGGTTCACTAGACGATCTGGCCAAAATAGTAGTTATTATAATATTACATTGCTTGACTGAAATTCACTGCAAATAGAATTAAGCTATGCTAAGGTTCCATCTTCATACAAATGCTACACACTCTACAAAACTCCAGACACAACCATTAGATTGTAGATAAATTAGGTTAATTAGTTTAAGAATTAGATAATAAGTTAAGTTAAGGTAAAAGCGGCGAAGATGTGTGTATACATTATAAGGTAGCTAGGCATATAGGTGGAAAAGGTTTAGATTTAAGGTATACCAGATTAGGAGAGGGGGGGAGGTTACAACGCCATGAGCCCATCGCCGCTCTATGCAGTTGTATGTATGTGCAGTCTTTAGTCCGTTAGTCGCCTTTTACGATACCGAAGGGTAGACACGGTTAATGTAATGGAGGTACTCAATGTATCGCAAAAAAAAGTGTGGGCCTGGTGGCGGCTCATCATTCAAAGAAATACTTACTACCAACCCATATTCTACCCTTGGGTGTCGTAAATGGCAACTAACGGACTTAAGACAGCACATACATCCAATAGCAAATAGCGGCGATGGGCTCACCACCTGACACGCTGAGCACATGTGCAGTCGCTGTTTGGTGAAAAATGGACTATGGTAGGAGGACTGTGTTTGCGGTCCTCATAGTCTCTAACTAACCCTTCGGGATTATATATATGTAGAAAATTAAATAAATCGAAGATAAGAAAAAGTTTAAAAGAACATTGAACAGCTGTGTGGTGAGGTGCTGGCGAGTCATTAAAGGTTGGTTCACACATATTAGTGAAGTATCAGTTCCGGCAGGGTCCATATTGGATTGTATAAGTTAAAGAGGCATATTATAAGGCTGCATAACGTTTTTTGGCATTATTTTCGTTTCGCATAACGTTCATTCAGAATAAATTATTAGGCATACTTTATTTCCCCATAACTTCTTTTATAATAATGATATATCAGCATCAAATGTTTATGCATAAATGTTATTACAATAACGATTACTAATCATAACATTTATTGGCAGTCTTAAAGAATACCATAATGTTACATTTAGGGATACCTATCTTAAATTCAAAAAAATTCTGTACAAATTTTATTTGGCCGAAAACGTTTTGTAATTTTTTTATTTCCATAATTTTCTTTTTACTTAACACGTTCGCTGACAGTACGTCCAAAGGCGGGAAGCTCAAATGATGCGTTGTGACAGTACGTCGACGGGCGGGAAACTTTATTTTATTTGTTTGGACACTACGTCGACAGACGATACTTTTGTTTGTAATTGTTAGGAAGAGCAGTATCTACTGTCATCTTGTGAGCACTCTTGTATTTTTTACTGTCGTATTACGTGTTTTATGGGTAGTTTTATATATCGCTGTCTCGCTCTTTCACCCCCACACATAAACTCTCGTGCATCGAAACTAAGTCGACCGGCGTGATCGCGCGCCTGTCTTCTCGAACATTCAGTGCGGCCAGTGCCATTTTGGAAACATCTACGCGCGTACGTCGCTAAAATCGTAAGTAAATTTTATTTTTACTTATTTTGAGATATATAATGAGATCACGTAATGTATGAGGAATAATTAGGTGCATATATTAGGAACCACGGTGCTTTTGTTACGTTTTTCTGTTATCATAATGTATTTTTTGTTTAAACCATTCAATCATTCGATATTGTAATAAAACTTTCATTTTTAACGACATATCAGTATCGTTAAATGTTTGCTATTAGTTTATAACTGGATGTTGACCATTTGGAAGAGTTTTTAACACGAATTAGTGATTAAGTATTCTGATTCTTAGTTCTAAGGCCGTCTGTATCTATTGAAACTAAATAAAAGAGCTGTAGGTATGGGTACCTCTGCATAATTGATGCAAAATTACCTACAAGCTTTACACTTTGTAAATAATTCACTTTTTAATTTCAGATGTCAGCCAATAATCCTAAGAAACGTCAGAAAAACCTCTTCGACGATATGTCTTCAAACTCGGAAGACGAACAGGACCAGGACCCGTACAAGGACGAAGACGGTGATTATGGCTCTGACGAAAACTATGAGCCACAACAGACAGCCGATGCAGACGCTTCTACTTACTCAGAAGAAATATTTTCAGTAAGATCTCGACGACGCACCTCTGGAGGCTCTGTTGCTTCATCGGATTCCAGTAAGTCCGATATTACAAATGTAAGCTCACACTCCGATTTTGGACAGGACGACAGACCTACCGCACTGATCGAACCACTAATAACAGATTCAAGAGATGGTTCACCATCCCTAGTCGCGCCTCAGGACAATAATTCTAATGATACAGATTCAGCACCAGTGCAGAACCGACCAAGATCTCCTGAACCAGAATACCAGCCGTGGTCAAACACCACAGAAGACATTCCTGTTTTTGACTTTGATGTCAATTTACATGACCCTCAATTTGAGGTTAACTCTCAAACTAGCGTTGAGGAGATTTTCAATCATGTTTTCCCTAAAGAGCTTGTTAGACTCAATAATAGTAGTAGTTAATAATAATAGTTAATAATAGTGTAAATATAAAATAGATATTAAGAACATAATATTACTTTTCTGTTTTGGAACAAGGTAAAGATGGTTCTTTAGTTTATAAACAGATGGCGTTGTACCAAAGCTGAATCACGCAATCAACATTTTTCTCGGAATGTATAAGACGAAAATTTGTATCGGAAAAGGTTAGCTATCCAATAAACCTGTTGTGTACCAGTATTTGACTTTTAATTTTATCTGCCAGTACGTACACTCGTTGCAACCTTAAACCAGGGTTAAACATGGTCCTTCGAGCCGGATCGGTTATATAGCTCAGACCTAAAACCGGATGACATTATTTGGAGGATCGGAGAGGTAAGGAGATCCGGATACAGGAAGCAGAACAGCTACAAGGGTGGAGCTGCTGCATCAGGAGTTCAGGCTTGGTGGTGAATCCGGCTGTGGACTTCGGGACTGGCGCTGATGAGGAGGCAGGCGCAGTCAGGATCCTGGGATCTGGTACAGGACATTGATGACGTCACACGAGTGAGTGAAGAGGACAGACTGTGAGTGTTTATATTTATTTGTGTTTGCTGTGGAATTTAGAGCCTTATGTGTATGAGAAGATAAACTTTGAAGGGAAGCAATCAGTAAGAAGATTTGGACTTATAAAAATTGTGATTTAGTAGTAGTAAATTACTAAGGTTAAAGTAGTTTGTTTAATTTTAAGGAAAAGTGGTTCCAACGGGGAACCTATGCCCGATTTTAGTTAAAGTTAAGTTAGTTAGTTTTTAAACACTTGTAAAATTTTAGGTTTTAGTGTTCAATACTTGTAAATTTTAAAGCAAATTTTTGAACTTTGAAAATTTTAAGAAAAATATTGCAAGTTGGGTTTTGTGTAACTTATTGATTAAAACTATTTACAATGGAGTCCGAAATGAATTTGCAAGTAGACAATTTTGATAAAATAACTAAGGCTTTTAAAAACTATAAAAAATCGCCAAAAGTACGCATTAATGAACCTTATTGTCAAACCAGATTAGAGTCATTGGAATCGTTATGGTCATCCTTTATTAAAACACATGAAAATCTAGTTAGAAACTATGGGTCACTTTTGAAAGAGCACGATTACTTAACTAATGATGTTTATGATCAGGCAGAAGAAATTTATATTGAATATAAAACAGAATTGAAAGCAGCTTTAATTAATTTGACGATGGGTAAAGAACGACGATCCTATAGTGGTGAGCAGCCAGCTCAATCAGAGTCTTTTAAATTACCTAAGATCGTTATTCCTAGCTTTTCAGGAAAGTATACTGAATGGATAACATTCAGGGATTTATTCCTTTCTTTAATTCACAATAATGTTAAATTAGATAATGTTCAAAAGATGCACTATCTTAAGAGTTCGTTGACTGGGGAAGCTGAGCAGCTCCTTAGACAGATCCCCATTTCTGAGGCTAATTATACAAGATGCTGGGATCAATTAAAATCTAGATATGACAATAAAAGGTATCTATAACATTTCATTTTGAAGAGGCTACTTAGTCAGAGAAATATAAATACAGAGTCTTCTAGTGCATTGAAAGAGTTGATTGATACTACGAATGATTGTTTAAGTGGGTTGAATAATTTAGGGATTGATACTACAAATTGGGATATAATTGTGATCCACATTTTGTGTTTAAAGTTAGATGATGAAACTCGTAAACAGTGGGAGTTTAACATAACTGATAGTACTTCCACGGAAGAAGTTCCTACTTTTCTACAGTTCAAAGAATTTTTAACCAAAAGGTATAGAGCACTTGAGTTTTTAGATACTAGGGCAGGATCTAGTAAACCTTTTTATGGTAACATTGCGAATCAAAATAATAATTTTATTAAATTTAAGTCTCTACATGTGTTTAAACCACAGTGTGAATTTTGTGCTGATTCTCATAAGTTGTACACGTGTAAACAGTTTGCAAGTCAAAATGTTGGCCAACGTCGTAATTTTGTCCAGGCAAATGGATTGTGTTACAGTTGTTTAGGAGCCAACCATGGGGCGAAAACTTGTCGAACCAATTATAAGTGCAAGTTATGCCATCGTCGTCATCACACTCTCCTACATCCTACGAGTAGTGAAACTACACAACCCAATATGGTTAAGGTTGTACTAGATGGGAAGGATAGCTCATCAACCAGTTTTAGGCCTAAGAGTGAGGCAGCTAAAGCTGAAAATAACCCTTCAGCTTTTGTAGCATGCAGTTTCTCGACAGGGAACGTAAAGCAGGTGTTGCTAGCTACAGCGCTAGTCAATGCCGAGTCGAGAAACGGTGAAAATTGTTTATTGCGAGCCTTGTTAGATCAAGGTTCTCAGGGTAATTTTGTGACTGAAGCGACGGTCAATTATCTGAAATTAAAAAGAACTCCGATTCAAGGTAGAATTTCAGGGGTAGGTGGAGACAGGTGTTTAATCTCCAAGGCTATTGTTACGATTAAAATAAAATCGAAATTTAAACCAAATGTGATAATTACTGTGCAAGCATACGTTCTAACGTCGATAACATCTTTCCTACCAAGCAGGAAGTTAGAAAATATTGATTTTTCGAAATTTGAGGGGGTTGAGTTAGCAGATCCGGAATACTACCGCCCTAATAAAGTCGATTTATTATTAGGTGCGGAGGTTTATAGTCAAGTGATACAGGAAGGTATGCTTAAAGCACCTGGTAATACCCTTGTCGCTCAATGCACCAGTCTAGGCTGGATCTTGTCTGGCACGGTAAATTCACCAGTTAATGGCACTGGAGGTATATTGGCTTTACATTGTCAATTGGAGAATGATAATGAGATTCTCAAGAAATTTTGGGAATTAGAAACAGGGATTGGTTTAACGAAGGAACAGTCTTACACAGAAGAAGAGAAACAATGTGAAGAGTACTTTGTTAAGACAACAACTAGAGATTCTGAAGGAAGGTACATAGTAAGGTTGCCTTTCAAGACAGAAGACCCAGAATGTAAAAGAGGAGAAACAAGAAAAATAGCAGAAATGAGATTGATAAGCTTAGAGAAAAAATTTGGGAAAAATGAAATCTTTAAAACTAATTATTAAAAGGCGGTAGATGAGTATTTAGAAATGGGACATATGGTGGAAGTCAAAAAGCCTGATGACAAACGAAATATCTCAGTTTATTTACCTCACCACGCTGTGATTCGGGAGAATAAAGATACAACGAAGTTGAGAGTTGTATTCAATGCCTCTCAACGTGGTAAAAATGGTAAATCACTCAATGACGAGTTGTTAGTTGGCCCAACTATTCAACCTGACTTGAGGCATCTTATATTACAGTGGAGATTGTTTTCGATCTGTTTGACTGCCGACATTGTTAAAATGTACTTACAAGTCAAGGTACACGAAGACGACACAGATTTTCAAAGAATGTTGTGGAGAGATGCTGAAGGCAGTATAAAAGATTATAAAATGTTGAGGTTAACTTTCGGAGAAGCATCGGCTCCATACTTAGCGGTTCGAGCACTGCAACAAGTCGCAGTTGATGAAGGCGCCAAGTATCCCGTGGCAGCTGAAAAAGTAGCAAAAAAGTTTTATATGGATGACCTAATGTGTGGGTGTGAGACTGCAGAAGAAGGAATGAAAATATATCAACAAATGAAAGGTTTACTAAAAGAAGCTGGGTTTGAACTACAAAAATGGTCTAGTAACGATGAGAGTTTGTTGAAAAGGATTGAACAAATGGAAAATGTAGATAAGGAAAAGAAAGGAAAGGAAAAGTTAAAGGATAGAATAAACATAAAAATGGATGAAACGATAAAAATACTAGGACTTACCTGGGAAAGAGCTGCTGACCATTTCTGCTACAAGGTTAGTCTTCCAGTTCTGCAACCGCCGATAACTAAAAGGAAAATTTTATCAGATATTTTACGTCTGTTTGATCCCTTAGGTTGGATCACTCCTTGTGTTATTGTTGCGAAAACGATGATGCAGAAGCTGTGGATAGCTGGTGTAGCCTGGGATGAAAAAGCACCTGAGGAAATAATAAAAGAATGGTGTACTTACCGTGAAGAGCTTAGGTACATAACGGAGATAAAGGTTCCTAGATGGATGGGTTGTAGTGAGAATGATATCAAGCGAGAACTACATGGATTTTGCGATTCCAAAAAAGCATACGCTGCGGTAGCGTATCTTCGCACAATTAACTCTGAAGGACAAATTAATTTGTCCTTGGTGGCGGCTAAATCTAAGGTAGCTCCCATTAAACAAGTTTCGATACCGAGGTTAGAACTCTGTGGAGCCGTTGAACTAACAAGGTTGCTCACAGACGTGGCAAAAATTATGGACATAGAGAGTTCTAATATCCACGGTTGGACCGATTCCACCATTGTGCTGGCTTGGCTCAATAGTTTGCCAAGTCGCTGGAAAGTGTTTGTGGCGAATCGCGTCTCCGAGATACTTACATCTATGGACCCTCAGCAATGGTCTCATGTCAAGACGGAAGAAAATCCAGCAGATTGCGCGTCAAGGGGAGTGTCCCCTGCAAACCTAAAAAATCAAGCTCTGTGGTTCAAGGGTCCTGATTTTCTTTGGGTAAAAGAGGTTACATATAAGAAACCTACAGATAGGAGCACAGATTTGGAAGCAGTAAAAGTACACATAATGAAGCAGGAAGACAATATTGAAGATATATGGGAAAGGTATTCGTCAGTAACTAAATTAATTAGAGTCGTAGCGTATTGTCGGAGATTTTTAGAAATGAAAAAAGTTAAGTCTGAAAGAGTAACAGGGTATTTAAAAACAGAAGAATTGAATATAGCATTACTAGTTTGTATTAAAAAAGATCAGAGAAAACATTTTGCAGAAGAATTTGAAGCAATCACTAAGAACACAGATGTTAAGAAAAATAGTTCATTGAAATCACTAAATCCTTTTCTTGATAGTCAAAATGTGTTAAGAGTAGGAGGGAGATTAGAAAAATCAGAGTTGCAGCCAAATAGAAAGCATCCTATTGTAATGGCTAAAAATTCAAAAATTACAGCATTGTTGATTGTAGATGCTCACAGGCAAACCTTGCATGGAGGTCCGCAGTTAACAATAAATTATTTGCGAAATAAATATTTTATTTTGGGTGTAAAGCAGCTGGTTAAGGGTAATGTTAGAAAGTGCGTGATTTGTGTAAAAAATAGTGGGCGTACTTACCAACCGATAATGGGGCAACTTCCAACAGTTCGTGTGACTCCTTCTCGTCCATTTTTGCACAGTGGCGTAGACTTTGCTGGGCCCATTCAGATGCGTACATCCAAGGGGCGTGGTTATAGGTCCTATAAGGGCTATATATGTCTGTTCGTGTGCATGTCTACAAAAGCGGTCCACATAGAAGCAGTGAGTGATCTCACTGCACAAGGTTTTCTTATGGCTTTTAAAAGATTTGTGGCAAGAAGAGGTCGTTGTACAGATATCTGGAGCGACAACGGCACCAATTTTGTGGGTGCTGCGACGGAATTGAGAAAACTTTTCTCTAACGAGAAACAGAGCATTTTGCCAGAGATAGCTGAGAACTTGGCAAATAATTCAACTTCGTGGCATTTTATTCCCCCACACGCTCCAAATTTTGGTGGTTTATGGGAGTCGGGAGTAAAATCGGTAAAACACCATTTAAAACGCGTCATTGGCGAATCAAAGTTGACATACGAAGAAATGGCGACTGTTTTGGCACAGGTCGAATCCTGCCTAAACTCCAGACCTTTGTCTAGGTTAGAAGGTGACGAAGGCGACTTCGACGTGCTTACGCCTGGACACTTTTTAGTGGGAGAAGCATTAGTAACAGCGCCAGATTAAAACTATGAGGCATCAAATGTAGGTTCATTGAGAAGATGGCAGTTTACACAGCGCATGAGTCAGGAGTTTTGGCGTAAGTGGTCGCAAGAATACCTAAATCAATTCTTTCATCGATATAGGTGGGCAACACAAGCACCACAGCCAAAAACTGGTGATATAGTATTGGTTAAGGAAGACGGCCTTCCCTCATGTCGTTGGCTTTATGGCAAAGTGGTAGATGAACATCCAGGTCGCGATGGAATTACGAGGGTGGTCACATTAAAAACTAAAAATTCATTGATCAAACGGCCTGCTAGCAAACTATGTATTTTGCCAGCTAGCGAATGAATTTTATACTTTGCAAGTTTTGTTTGTTGTTTAAGATTGTTTTTATACTTAGTAAATTGTTGAGTTTTTATTGTTAATTTGTTGTGAAAGAAAGTGATTAGTTACAGTTAGTTTAAGTTCGTTGAGTTCTTAAAAGTTTTATGAAACTGTCAAAGTTATACGAATTTAATTTTAATTTTACCCTTGTTGAGATTGGTTGTTATTGTTTTATTTTTAATTGTTGTTAGGGTTTAATCTTTATGTTTTGCGGTTTTTAGGAGATTATAAATGTCATAGTTATTACATTTTACATTGGTTTTTTTCCGTTGTTTACCATCAATTGACCAAGTGTGGTTGTCATGGTGAGCGGAATTTCGCTAGTATCAAGGACAAAATCATAATTTGTCCTTGGTGGGCGGTAAATGTTAGACTCAATAATAGTAGTAGTTAATAATAATAGTTAATAATAGTGTAAATATAAAATAGATATTAAGAACATAATATTACTTTTCTGTTTTGGAACAAGGTAAAGATGGTTCTTTAGTTTATAAACAGATGGCGTTGTACCAAAGCTGAATCACGCTATCAACATTTTTCTCGGAATGTATAAGACGAAAATTTGTATCGGAAAAGGTTAGCTATCCAATAAACCTGTTGTGTACCAGTATCTGACTTTTAATTTTATCTGCCAGTACGTACACTCGTTGCAACCTTAAACCAGGGTTAAACAGAGCTAATAGATTATCTAGTTCAGTGTACTAACAATTATGGTACAGCTTTGTGTAATTCAAATAGACCTTCCACTCGATATTCTCGATCTCAATCTTTTCGCCTGACTACCGCTGAAGAGATGACAAAGTTTTTAGGACTTTCATTATTGCATGGACATATTCGTATTCCTAAACAGCAGAAACTGTTTACTTACGATGACCCACTACATTTTCACCCGATATTTCCATTTACAATGTCTTCGCGGCGTTATGAGCAGCTACTCCGATGTTTATGTTGTTCAGAACTGGGTGCTAAGGGTGCCGAAAAGATAAACAAATTTGTGGACATGTTGACACTAAATTTTAGAAGAATATATAAACCCGATAAGGAACTTAGTTTGGATGAGTCATTGTTATTGTATCGCGGTCGACTTCACTTTCGGCAATATATCAAATCTAAAAAGGCTAGATACGGAATTAAGTTCTACGTCCTGGCAACGGCCGATGGTTATGTTTTGAATATAATAATGTACAGCGGAAAAGACGAAAACACGCAATTGCCCAGTACTGCAGGAAAAAAACTTGAACGGTTAGTAATGCGATTGATGAGGCCATATTTATTAAAAGGTCATGATCTCTTTATGGACAATTACTATAATTCAGTCACCCTTTCCCAAAAACTGCTGGATTTGAAAACTCACACAAACGGCACCCTACGTGTAAACCGAAAAGATAACCCGAAGGAAGTTGTAGACCGAAAATTAAAAAAAGGTGAACATGTCTGGGTAAGGAAAAATAAAGTTTACGTGAGCAAATGGGTTGATAAACGACCAGTAATTATGTTGACTACAAGAGACCATCCTCATATGACAAATACATCAAACAGATATGGAAAAATTATGAAGAAGCCTATAGAAGTAGTAACATATAATAAATTCATGTCAATTGGCCAAAGCATGGCGTTTATTGTGATGGTGAATACCATAAGGTTTTCGAGATTATTTGTATGTTGATTTTTTTTTCGTATGTCTATCGCTGTATCATTCAGACTAAAATTTTAATATTTTATTAGTTAGGAGTTTATTGTGATAGTTAAAACATAAGGTTTTGTTCTTTTTTAAGAGATTACTTTTTGTTGATTTGTTTTTTCGTATTCGCTGTATGACGCAGACTGAAATTTAAAATATAGCTGTGATTACTTTAGAAATGTGTTTTATTCTACTCCCTTACATATATAACTCTAACGTGGCTCGACGTAGTGTCCTGTTTGGGCAGGCAAAAATGTGTAAAACGTGACACTACGTTAGATATTACGGTCCTGGACGTGGTGTCGTGTTGTGTTGTTGTGTTTACTATTCAATGTGACACTACGTTGTTGAACGTTGACATCTCTAGACGTAGTGCCATATAAGATAAGTAACTATCTCTTTAATATGCCACTACGTCGTTGGACGTTGACGTCTCTGAACGTAGTGTCATATCAGAATAGTAACTAGCGCTCTAATATGACACTACGTCGTTGAACGTTGACGTCTCTGGACGTAGTGTCATATAAGATAAATAACTATCTCTTCAATATGCCACTACGTCGTTGGACGTTGACGTCTCTGGACGTAGTGTCATATCAGACTAGTAACTAGCTCTCTAATATGACACTCCGTCGTTGGACGTTGACGTCTCTGGACGAAGTGTCGTATAAGACAAAATTTAAATATTAACATGTCTTAGTACGTCTGTCGACGGGTAATCGTTTAGTATGGAAAATTTTAGTGCCGTATTATGGTGACAAGACAACTTCTTAACGTCAGCGAACGTGTTAAAACACAATTAACAAAGTGTTGAAATGCCTATTATCAATTGTTATTTTTTTCAAAATCTATGTTTTGAAAACCCACTCAACGTTTGGCCGAAGCTATTAATTAATGCTAGATGATTCATTTTCCAGAAAAGCGTTCAGTATCACAAAAATACAACATTTCAAATAATTGATTTCCATAACATCAACGAATAACTTTTAATCGTAGCAACGTTTAAGCATGCAAGCATGCATCATAAAGCATATAAGAAAGCATGAAGCATGTAAGCAAGCAAGCAAACATCCCTTTGCCTATAGTCTCTCTGACTAACCCTTTGGGGATAATAGTCGTGTGCATGGTAACTTCCTAGTTACCTAAGTAGTGTAATATTGGGCATTCTAGATCACTTTTCACTCCATTGATCTCACTGACGTTCGATCAATGTCGTTAAAAAGTGATCTAGAATGTCCCAATATTACTTTTGAAAATCACTGCCATTCGCTCGTATATATGTTTAAGCGCTATGCTTCAAAGTCATTTTATTGAAACTCCCGAAACACTGTGGTCAATAAGAAAACAGCTGCTATGAGATTTGTTAAACAAAAACAGTCATTAAAATTAAAATGCATTTGCCCACCATCATCAAATGAGTTAAAACGTCATGGCAACTTATTGCCGAACAGTATCCGTTGTATTGTTTGCGGCCCTTCGAATTGTGGAAAGACAAACTTAGTAATTAGTTTATTACTACATACAGATGGTCCACGGTTCCGCAACCTTTATGTTTATTCAAAATCTTTGTATCAACCTAAATACATATTTTTAGAAAAAGTATTAAATATGGTTGCAGGTACATCGTATCATAAATATAATGACAACACCGAAGTTTTGAGTCCACATGATGCTTTGTCTGACTCGATTATTATATTTGATGATGTTGCTTGTGAAAACCAAAACCACATCCGAGATTATTTTGCTATGGGACGTCATAAAAATATCGATTGTTTTTATATTAATCAAACTTATACAAAAGTACCAAAACAACTTATTAGGGACAATTCTAACCTAATTATATTATTTAAGCAGGACGATGTAAATTTGAAACACGTATATGATGAACACGTAGGGTCGGACATGACTTGGTCACAATTTCGAGAAATGTGCTCAACTGTTTGGAAGAAACCATTCAATTATCTTGTAATAAATAAGGATTGTGAACGAAACAAAGGATGTTATAGGAAGACATTTGATACGTTTATAGAATTAGATTAATGTACAAAAGCAGTTGTAATTATGCCATAAAATCACTTTCATTTGTGACTTAAAGCTGAAAGGAAACCTATTTATTGAAATGGAAAGAGATTTAAAAGAACAAATTGTAAAATCAGCATCAGCTGTTAAAAGGAAGGTAGACTTAATAAAGGATGCTAAAAATTCTAACAATGTTACCCTGGAAACAATATTTAAACCTATTGTTGACCCTCTTAACATTTTAGCGAATAGAAATGATGAAAAGAACTTACAGGAAGTAAAGCTTTATGATCCCATATCAAAAAAAAACAGGAAAAATGAAAGCGAGAAGTCGTATTCTTCTTGTGAAGAATATATTGATTCTAATAGTGTAGATGAAGAGGAATATCAAGACACACCACAAAAATCAGACAAAATCCTAACTACGTCACCTTTTAAGAACCATGATGTAAGTAAAGGTTCTTTTAAGTCCCTCCAATCATCACCAAACATTATAAATCAAGATGAGTCTTCCTCATGGTCTACGTCATCTGAAGTATTTAATGCCATACCTTTTGGAATTAGAAATGAGCGAGGGAAACTTGAGCTTGGAAACACTCGCGTTCATGATGACGGTAGAATTCTTAAAGTTGGAAACATTACTTTTGAAAAGACTCTTGGCTTAAAAGAACTATTATATAAAAAGGTACCAAATCTAGATGTTATTACAGATGACGACCTTGAAAACTACAAGCTACTACTTATCAATACTAATGCACACAGACGTAACTTTGATCCTGCCAAACCAATAAACAGCAATAAAGGGTTTAAATACATGAGTATTATAAAACCATTATTTAAATTCTCTAAACAACCTACTAGTACTGAGAGTCCTCCACAGGGAAAAGGTATCAATCTTTTAAAAAAAGTTAAAACAAATACAGATTTAGTTTATTGGGATGATCCAAATGAATTAATAGAACGATTGAAATTACTGCTTGCGTCAAAAGCTGCTGGTAACACGGGTTTGGATAATGAAATCGTTGCAATAATTGAAGAACTGCGCGAAGCGGGCATCATAAATATGGAATATAAACAAATAGCACGGGGAAAATTAAGCAGTATACTCGCAGTAAGCAAAGCTTCGAGATTATAATGAATATAGATAAATTCGGTCATCACATTCATAAACGTTTGAGGTTATCTGAATACATCGATACCATAAACGATACGTTAAAAAAGTGCGAAACGGGCGAATACGACTTAAAATCATCAAAACTTAAAGGTTTATCATCTCCAGACAAGGACGATGAAGCTGTAAATAAGGCATATTTGGATAAAACTGTACAAGATCTAAGGAATGAAATAAATAAAGTTAATAGTCGTGTAAAAATTTACATCCAGAACTTAGAATCAGCTACTTCCAATCGCTTGTCTACTATGTTTTACTCAAAAACAGAAATAGACCGTATGATTCAAGCAAAGTCAAACAAAAATGAGTAAAAGAGATATAGTAGAAGAAATTCACAGAGCGGCGAGAAGAAATTTTCCTCGCCGATGTACAATTATAAAAGGAGTAGATGATTCATGGCAAGCTGACCTTATGGATTTTCAAAAGTATTCACAATTTAATAAAGGATATAAATATGTTTTAGTAGTTATTGACACTTTATCGAAATACGTTTGGACAAATCCTTTGAAGAGTAAAGATAAAATTAATGTCACCAACGCAATGGAAAATATATTATTGAATTCGTCTCGGAAACCAAAAAATTTGCAAACAGATTTAGGTAAAGAGTTTTATAATGAAAACTTTAAAGAGTTGATGAAAAAATATGACATTAACCATTATTCCACTTATTCTGTGAAAAAAGCAGCAATTGTTGAAAGAGTAATTAGAACGCTAAAAGGTCACCTTTATAAGCTATTTAGCTTATGCGGTCAATACCAGTGGATAAATAAAAATTTGAAAAACGTGGTACAAAGCTATAATAACACTGTTCATCGTATAACAAAATTTAAACCTATTGATGTTGACAAAAGAAATCAGACAACTGTAAAGTACAACATCATCAAATCACAAAATAATAACATAACGAAAAAAAATAAGTACCGTGTTGGTGATCATGTTCGGATTAGTAAATACAAAGGTGAATTCTACAAAGGTTATACTCCCAACTGGTCAACAGAAATCTTCAACGTTGTGAAAGTTAACCATACAAATCCTGTCACATACCACTTAGAAGACAAACATAAGCAAATCATTTTAGGA
This sequence comes from Scoparia ambigualis, assembly GCA_963921215.1. NCBI lineage: Eukaryota > Metazoa > Arthropoda > Insecta > Lepidoptera > Crambidae > Scoparia > Scoparia ambigualis. Next base: position 44,133,319 of record OY992503.1, on the reverse strand, counting down.
TCTTTTTACGGATACGAACTGCAAAGAACCCAATTTCCCGATATATATCTTATTGAAAAAGTTTTAAAGAAAAAAGGAAACAAACTCTTTGTCAAATGGTTGGGTCTCAGTGATGGTGAAAACAGTTGGGTTGACAGAAAATTATTAATGACTTAATATAAATATCGCCTGATTATGTTGTACAGTCACTTTACGAACATCAATGAAGGAAGGAAGCGGCATTGTCAACAATTTAATAGATAACATTCCGTTCGAGTTACACTTACCTGGATATCAGTTTTGTGGTCCAGGAACAAAACTTAAAAAACGCTTACTAAGAGGTGAACGAGGAATAAATAAATTGGATGAAGCTTGCTTGTATCACGATATTGCTTACAATAATAAAGATTGGAACGTTAGACAAAACGCCGATTTAGAACTTTTAAATATGGCAAAGAAAAGATTGAAATCGAAAGATGCTGGGAAAGGAGAAAAGATTGCATCATGGATAGTAAAAAATGCAATGAAAGCAAAACTTAAAGCCGGAGCAGGAGTGCGGTCATTCATGAAAGGTGTTAAAAAAATTCAAAAGCAAATGAAAAAAATAAAATGTAATGATAACCGCACGGCTATAAAATATGCGCATGCAGCTGCAAAAAAAGTGTTTTCTAATATAAAAGGAATACGCTTCCCACGCTGCATTCCTGTTCCGAAAACTGGTGGGTTGTTACCCCTCATACCAATCTTTGCTGGTTTATCAGCTCTTGGTTCACTCGCTGGGGGTGCTGCAGGTATAACAAAGGCTGTTAACGATTACAAGGTCGCTCAAAAAAATCTTCAAGAATCAGAACGACATAACAAGATGATGGAAGCTGTTGCACTTGGAAAAGGGTTGTATTTGAAGTCTCACAAAAAAGGAGCGGGCTTGTACTTGCAACCTCCAAAAAACTAATTAAACGGTTACCCAAACGAGCACTTACTAATTTAGATATATTAAAGCACTCAGTTGATATTCCATATTTTCGTGGCGTTTTTATGAGAGATACGTTACCCTCAAAACCAAGAAAAAGTGAGTGTGCTATTCTTAATTTAGATAGTTCTTCAAATCCTGGAACTCATTGGGTAGCCTATGTAAAAGAAAATAATTACTGTGAATATTTTAACAGTTTTGGTAACTTAAAACCTCCATTAGAATTAATAAAATATTTGAAAGATAGGCACATAAATTATAATTACAAACAGTATCAATCTTTCGGTACTGTAAACTGTGGTCATCTTTGTTTATTATTTTTAAGAAAGTATTGGAAAAATCATTTATATAGGTTACAATTAAAATAACTTGACAGTATAAAAATGTCTTTCACTGTATCCATAACTGGGCAAGGAGCCTCATTAATAACTAACTATTCACCAACTTTAGAATTACGTGGGCAATATGAGTGCGGACTTATATACTTTTCTACTTTTAATTCTATTCCTAATATAGACGAAAGGAACAATAAGTTTTATTACGGTATCAATGAGTTCATCGAAATTCCTGAAGGATCATATGAACTTCAAGATATTTGCGAATTTTTAAAAAGCAACATTAAGAACACTGCATTAAAATTGACTTGTAATAATAATACTCTCAAAACCAAAATATTTTGTTCAGAAGATGTTCATTTCGAGAAAAATAATTCCATTGGTAGAATTTTAGGTTTTGCTAACGACACAATTAAGGCAAATATAAGTTGTGAGTCTCAGTACCCAGTCAGTATTTTAGCAACAACCATCGTACGCATCGAATGTGACGTAGTTAGCGGATCATTCGTGAATGGGAAAGCAAGCCATATTATTTATGAGTTTGTGCCTAATGTACCACCCGGTTATAGAATTATTGAAATTCCTAAAAACTTAATCTATTTTCCAGTCAATCAAAGTTCAATTAGTGCAATTAATATTAGGTTGTTAGACGCTGATAATAGACAGATTAATTTACGTGGAGAAGACGTACAACTTTATTTACATTTTAGAAAAAAATGATTAATTTTAATAAAAACCCTACCTCATCAGGTGTTCAAGTCAGTTCCAAAAGAGCAATAAGTAAAAGAACACCGTTTGACTTAAAAAAGAAGGTTACTAAAAATAATAAAGAATTTCTAAAGCTAGTAGGCTTGTTAAAATGAACATATTAAATATATCTCAGCCAACGTCATACGATAACAGTATCGAGAGTTTTGAATATCATTCGTATAAGCCGTATGTAACAAGTTTCAACAATAATGATGAAATAAGAATACCAATCAATCAGCAAGATTTGTATGTGTTGCCGTCACGCAGCACTTTGTATATTGAAGGTAAAGCTGATGTATATAACAGTACCACTAAAGAAAAGGTAACAAGTGTGCATTTTGTAAACAATCCTGCGTTATTTCTATTCCAAGATATTCGATATGAGTTAAATGGAATAGAAATAGATAAAATAAAAAATGCAGGTATCACAACGACAATGAAGTCTTATTTGTCTTTGAATGAAAATGAATCCAAAAGTGCAAAAGTTTGGGGTTGGTCTCCTGCAGGAATAACCAATGTTACAAACGGAGTTTTCTCTGTCTCCATACCATTAAATAAAATATTAGGATTTGCAGAAGATTATGAAAAAGTTTTAATTAACTGTAAACATGAGTTAGTACTGTTGAGGAGCAACACAAATGTCAATGCAATAAAATTGAGTAAAGAGCAAATAGTGGAAAATATAACAATAAATAAAATCGTTTGGCGTGTTCCACATATTAAAGTGTCAGATCGAGAGAGAATTAATTTATTAAAGCATTTAGAAAAAGATCGAGCCATTACACTAGCGTTTCGTAACTGGGACTTGTATGAATATCCGTTACTACCCAAGACACGTAAGCATACTTGGGCTATTAAAACTTCATCGCAAACAGAGAAACCTCGATTTGTTATTATTGCCTTACAAACAAACCGAAAACATAATGCTCAAATGTCAATGGCTGAGTTCGACCATTGCAATGTTCGTGACGTAAGAGTGTTTTTAAATTCATCATATTACCCCTACGAAGGACTTAACATAAATTTCTCTGACAACAAGTTTTTATTAATATACGAACAGTATGCAAGGTTTCAGCAGTATTATCACGGACGTCGATCAGAACCGTTGTCGAGTTTAAAAGAGTTTAAAGATATTGCTCCTTTATTCGTTGTTGACTGTTCTCGCCAACAAGAAATGCTGAAGGGATCAATCGACGTAAGAGTAGAAATCGAAACAGATCAAGAGATACCTGATCAGACCGCTGCATACTGCCTTATACTGAACGATTGCATATTTGAATATAAACCACTGAGTAACATTGTGAAAAAGCTATCATGAATAACGATACTATTATAGTGGATGTGCAAGGATTTAAGGATTTGAAAAATAATTTTATTGTAAAAGAGTTATCAATAGCAACTAAAAACCATACGCAGACGTTCTTAATTAAGCCACCATATGCTTTTAAAAACCTAACAGATGAAGAAAAGAAGCAAATCCGGTGGTTAGAAAGGAATCGCGGGCTCAAATGGAGTCAGGGATTCATTGATTACCGTGAATTTAGACGAATAATAGTTCCGTATTTAAGCAGTAAGAAGGTATTAGTAAAGGGATTGGAAAAAGGAATATGGGTTCGCGAGCTATGTCAAGATTGTGAAATAATGGAGTTGGAAGAAATAGGTTGTCCTAACTTTTTAAAATTATATAGTGATTACCATGTAGATGTAAATAAATTTAATTGTGAGTACCATAAAAAAATGTGTGCTTTAAAAAATGTTCTGTGTCTAAAAAAGTGGTACACTTTAAATGTTAATTGAGTTATTAATGTAATAAAGTATTTTCCTCAATAAATCAAATGTGTATAAATATCTTTTTGTTTAATTACTAAAAGTAAAAAGGGTGAATGAAACGATCTTAGTATTCAATTCAATAATATTTATTTTAGAATTTCTTAAAAACTATAACTATATCCACAAACTTTTTTTGATATATTGCTAATGATAGCCTCTGTTTGATCCATTATGGGGTCAATATGCTCTGTTACCACATACTGCGCAGATAATAATGGATCAGTATGATTTGTTTCGAAGTCCACCACTTCAATCTTAATTAATCGACGACCTTGAATCGGCGTACTTTTCATCACGTAAGAATGAGAATGCTTCAGATAACTTCTTCTTTTTCGAAGTCTCTTCTTGGTGATATTATTCACCACCTTGTTATACAGCGGGGAATCGCCTCGCCGTTCATCTGCTCTCCAATTCGGATACTCCTCTGTAAATCCCTCGAGCATATCTTGAGCGTTCTGTTCAAAAGTGGGAGATGACGGTTGTACGAACTCCTTGTTGATGCTGAGCGACACCAGGTTCTCTTGAGTATTCTAAAACATAAAATAAAATAGTTTATTACATACATAAAACCACGACTATTATCCCCGAAGGGTTAGTCAGCGACTACGCAAGGAGGACAGCAAAAGCAGTCCTTTACCATAACCCACTTTTCACCAAATAACGACACAATTACAACACAAATAAAATTAATTTATAATCATACAAAATTATTTAAACTTACCATGTTGATATTATCTAGCTGGACTACTGACGCCTTCACTTTAATAATTGAAATTGAAACTAATTTGAAACCCATTTATATTAATGTACATGATGACACAGCAAGACAATATAGGTAGTAAAACATGTAATTAATGGACATTTCAGCAAAATAAAAAGAAAGAATTGATATTATTAAAGAATGATTAACTTGCCAATAACGTGACCTGATTTGTATTAATTAGGTTTCATATTACCTTATAATCAGAAGAGTACAACCTACTCTGAATTTGACTTGTTCAAACTTGTTTGCGTTAGAATTTTCTTACTTATTTACCGTCAATGTTTTATTATACAAAGATATATAATAAATTAAATAAAAATGCAAGTTAGTCGGTTACTTTTATATTTTATTAGGTATATTAATACAGCTGGTTAGAGTAAATTTTACATTACATTTCATAATCTAAGTTAGATTTCCTATTCAAACAATAAATGAATCTGAGCAAAAGCAACAACTTACATATTTTTTAACAATTTTTATAAATCAAAATATTCATTATATGTACCTACTTAAGTATATTGAAAAACTGGTTACAATAGTTTATAAAAAGTTAATATTATTTTAAATTCAACCAATGAATCTTAGTAATGGTAATAAATAATAATACATTTTTTTATTTCTCAAGCCTTAAGTATAATATAACTCTAATATAATATATCTAAATCATAGTCATATATCTAAATAATAGAATTTAAAAACACAGTGAAAAAAATAATTGCTAAAATATATAATCCCAGTGGCCCCAAGACATAGTAGATATTTTATTTTTTAATATTACGCGTTTGTCATCATTACCTGACAAAGCTATCTTGTTCTGTTCTTAGGTAAATATTTCATGCTTTAAGGATTTAAAAATTATGTTTTTCTTTCTTAAAAAAGTATTTTTGTTTAATACGTTATTGTAATCTTCGAAATGTACGTTTTTCAAAACCTGTTTCTGTATACCTTTAGCCCTTTTTAACTCCTCTTGTACTGTTTTTATACAGTATAATTTTGATCGTAAACCAACAAATTCAGAAATTAAATTTCCACCTAGTTCATCTTTGAAAAGACCTGGTACTTTTTTGTTAAGACCAGGTATACCGTAACAGTTATTTAATGGATAATTACTAGTATCAAAATATCTAAGGAAATTCAACTTTAAATCTGTATAAAAATCTTTGCTTTCTATTGAATAAAGAAAACTGTCAGTATCCGTATAACAAAGCTTTAATTTTTCCCGATAAAAAGGTTTCATAATAGAGTAATGAAAATCAAACATATGACTTTTGGATATTTCTAATACAGAAAAGCCAATATATATGGGTTTGTCTAAAGTAATTGTCTCGGGTTTCATTTGAACAGCTATAAAATTTTCTGTAAAAATAGTAGCACTATGGAAATTTGGTCGAGCTATTAGTTGCTCAGCACCGAAACTTTTCTTTGTTATATTCTTTTCATCATTCCACTTATTAACCAACTTCACGCTGACCCTTTTCTCGGTGTCTTCTAGTGTTTTACCAAATATACTATTATTTAAAAGTTTGAAGAAATCTTGTTCAAATATAGATTTGGCCTTTTTTCGTAACTCAGTGTTCATATCAATGTACTGTTTTAAGTATGGACTCTGATTGAATTGAATTACTCTATGTATTTTTTTTAGCAATAAACCATGTTTTAGACATGTTTTCAGATGGGAAAAATGAATGACATAAAAAAACTTATCGTATAAGTTTGGTATCAATTTCGAAGTTTTAGATCCTGGAGGAGCAAATTTTTGAGCACAGAATGGAAAATCGTTATGATAATTATGCAAATGGAAAGGGTATTCTAAGTCTACTTCGAGTATATAGCCAATGTCCCCGTCAATGGGTACATTATGAAAATCAATTTTTGAAATTTCTAGTTCACTTAATAACTTAAAATTTGAATGAGGTAAATAAGCGCACATAGCATAACCATAAAGATTATTACAATCAATATAAACAAGGAAGTTATCACTTTTTGCGGGGTCATAAGTTTGTAAGTACTTGTTATTGGCTTTCGAATATCTTGTACAACATAAACATATACCACCGCGTATGCCTTTTTGTATCATTCTTATTATTTCCAAATCATTTATTAATTCTAATTTAACATCTGTTTTTAATAGCATAGCGTCAAAACTTAGGCTAGGTGCTGTTAAGTAAAAAGAAGGATCCAGTTTATAATTCGTCTTACACGTTTTTCGAAAACTTTCGAAGACGTCCGCTAGTAAGAGTACATCTGACTTAAGATATAAATCAGTGTATTCTCCAAGGCTCCGTAATTCAAAGGTTTGCCATACTCTTTTTGCGTGTTCATAATCTACTATTGATACGTTGCAATTGTGCAATTTACTAAAAAAGCATTTATAAGGAGGTATTTCTTCTTCATCATAAGAACTCCAAGTAGTGACGTATTCGTAAGGATAAACCCCTTTACGTCTAAGTAAATTAAAATGTTCCTGAGAAGGAAAAAAAAAAGATAGATGTTTAAAATCATTTGTATTTAAATTTGCAACTAGCTTCTCTAGGCTTGTGCCTAAAAATTTAAAAGAATCGACAAAACGAACAGGTATGATAGCTTCGTTACTAATTCGAAAAAATTTGGTAAACGATATGTAATTTTCTTTATTTTTTGCAATCACTTGTATCCTACCTGATAATTCTCCTAACTGTCGTATGAAAAGATGACTGTCGTAACCAGCTAAATTATGAAAAAATATGGGAACGAACTTAGGCAAACAATATTTTATATTACAATAAGAATGAGCTGCACCACGATATCGTCCAGTAAGATGACAGTGATCTTTTACTTTGTCGTCAAATAATATTTTGTTACAAAGATAACAGTTTTTAGCTTGAGCAAAATTGGTTCTATCTTTATCTGTTAAGAACATAGGGATCGATGAATGCAAAATATTATAAATTACAGTTATATCAGATAGAAGGTTATCAAAAAATTTATTCACACAGTCAGGTCCTCGATAAGACACATATTTATTAAGGGAGCTGTCGTAGGAGCATACAACGTAGTAAGCAAATGCAGCTGGTACATGCTTTTGCGTAATCGTTGTGCAACTTGTTTCAGAATTTGGTTCAACTGGCTCTAACAAAGATTCAAAGTCTGCGTATAAAACGAAAGGCATGTCTTGCATGCGTTCATAATGTTCAAATTGTATTCGAGTTCCTTGATTAGGTAAAATTGTTGCTACACCACTGCAAACGTGGGCTTCGAGTTTAAGATTGTTATCAAAAAATATCATACAATCCTCACATAAAAATATTTTGGAATGATGTTTAGTTAACTGCTTGCGAAGTAATTTAGCTAAATCTTTAATTAGACAGTAATGCGTACGTTTTCCATTTTCGAGAAAAAGCATGTTGACGTGATGTCTTTTACGTAATTCGCATTTGTACAGAGGTCCAACAACCTTACTGCTATTTTTAAGGCCATAAACATTAATACTTATGTTGGGATTATTCTTTTCAAAAATTCTTATATCTGTGAACCCTACTGGAAATGTCATATTTTTAACTTTAAGTACACTTTCAAAATGCGGATATGCGGTGGTTCGATTTGCGTTATTTTTTGCAGGAAAAAGTGATGCCATGACACACCATAAAAAGCAGTAATCATCCGAATTTTTAATGTTGATACATGCACGTTTGTTTTTTATAGCGTTAGGTAAATCTAAGTAACCTGAGGCTCTCAACGGGTTATATTTGTTTATATTTACTTCTAGATACAAGCTTCGTAAGTAAGCCCAACCACTATCTCTTTCCTCAAATTCTTCAACTTTTTTACAAATTTTATGGCTAATGTTTGTATACATAGCATCAAAATTATAACTTTTATGTAAGATAATGTTTTCAGTAGCAAAAGATTTCGTTGAAATCGAGTCATCCTTATGCAGAAAAAATTCAGAAAACAATTCGAAATTTACTTTAAGGTTTGTATAAGCCTCAATTCGGGCTGAGAGTAAAAGTTTCACGCGGAGGCGCAATTGCGATAAAAAATCTGCAGGAGCAAACACATGCATACGTTCTTCAACGTCCTCGCATTGAACACGGTACGACGCTATGCGACCGCGAAGAGCGCTATGCACTTGTTCGATACCCTCGCTCTCAATTACAGAACTATTATTTTTGTGTAAAATACTTTTTAAATGAGCAGAGAAAGCATTATTTTTAACGGATAAGTTGCAAGTTGAACAGAATATAGTCTTAACCATTATGATTTTGTTTTCACTGTGTTAAAAAATTACAAGAGGTTAAAGTAGTTTTTAAGTAAAATGTATAAAACCTAACACACATATAATATATAAGTAAAACTAGTTAAGTCAAAATTTACCGAAGAGAGTGTAACTAGTTAATATGTAGTACCTAGCTGACTGTGACTATTTTTTCTTTTTATCACTAAAGAATACCCCCTCTTCAGTAAATTTTGATTTGGCTAATTTTATGAATTTTTTTATAGTCAACAATTCAGGAGACTCAGCTTCGCCTTGTAGTCGAACCCAAATTATTGCCTTTTCACACCTTTCAAGACCGGTGAGGCTACGCACCTCCTCAGCGTCGTAGAGACGCAGCTCCGCCACCAGTTCACCGTCGAGCTTCGCAGTCCGACGCGTTACCCCGCCTGGTACTCGTCGCGTTAGTACACTGTCGAAGGTCTGGTCTGTCTTGCGTGGAGGCGGCGAAACTTCGTTATCTGACTCTGAATCATTTAACCAGTCTAAAGCGGAGCTAGACCCTTCTTGTTTTTTCACAATCGTTGTTGAAGTCTTAGGCACCGACGACGAGTACAGGCATTTCTTCTTAGAGCTAGAAAGATAAGAAATGTAATTAAAAACTAATTATTAATATTGACGATATACGAAATAACATAAAATATATTAACAGGATTTAAAAGTAATCAACGCAAATTACCTTATGCTTTCGTTGTCCGAGTCAAATGAATTGGCTAACACACAGCTTTTCTTGGCAGAGCGTTTAACTTGCTTGCTTTCAGACCTAAAATAACAATAAATATTAGTGACATTAACATTTAACATATGACAGTAAATACTAGTACGATTAAATAATAACATTTGCTGGTCTAGGTCACTGCTCCTCTACAGACCTTCTTTAATAACTTCTTTACACATAGAGAGAGATCCGTGCTTCGGAAGGCATGTTAAGCCGTTGGTCCCGGATGTTGTCGTAAGATGACAGTCGTTAAAACCCACCGACCCGCATTGGACCAGCGTGGTGGGTTATGGCTTAATATCCCCGTGCTATTATTCACGTGGGAGGTCTCTGCCCAGCAGTGGGACGTTTATAGGCTGATGATGATGATGATGATGACATAGAGAGAACGGACCATAGCCCACCACGCACACCCACTGCGGTTTGGCGGTGCTAACGGTTGCAGATGCAGAAGGGATCAACCGTTGACATACCTTACAAAACATATACGAAGTCGAGCAAACACAACATTGCTAATAGAAAAATAAAAATATTTAAAACTTACGAACATTGTTTCGGTGTATATCTTCTGGATGATTCTCGTAGCGATGTCAGAGTACCGAAGCACTAAATATTAAAAACTTAGGCGTAGCTTAGGCGTACTAGTGGTCGATCTGACTTAGGAAGCACTGATACGACAACTACCATTTTTCGGGTATTTATTGGAGAAAAGTGTTTAACAGCAATTTTACTAAGCAGGAGTGATCAACTTTTTTTTTTTTTTTTTTTGCTTGTATACAATTAAACTATTAGTGCTAGTTTTTACTTTCAAGAATAACACCGTATGTAAAAACTGTTAATTCCAAATTTTTTTTTTATTATTATTGCTTTTATTACAAACCAAATAGGTACATATTGGGCTTATTATAAACACATACATTATCTAAGTAAAGCAAGCTTAATCGGTAGCGTAACCTTCTGTACTACAAACCGTTACCTATACGATGTACACATAAATGCTTGCATTCATCAAACCATTAGCCTGAGCCTTTTTCGCGTTATAGTCAAGTACCTACCTAACCACTACATTAGCTGTTATATTTTAACGAGTGTACGTTTAAGCAAAAGTAATTAAATAAGTATTACAATGTTATAAATAAATATGTGTTATTAGTAGCAAGAAAGGAAGTAATTACAAAATTGAAGCAATGTTTGTAACCTCTGTTTTTTTAAATTTAAAGCAAAATATTTAGTTTATCGATTAGTGCGAAAACTTGCAGCGAAAGTATTTTACATTTCCTGTGTAATTGCTAACCTTTCGATAAAGCGCTGACGACGATTGTCCGGATGTGCAACATTAGGACTGTTTTCACTAAGCATGAAATTTACTATTACATTTCATCTCATGATCGTCTTAACGAGAGTTTCATAACCACCACAATCACAGATCGAGTTCACCACTAGGTACCTCATCGAGTTCCTCACACTCTAACCCTGTCATTAATAAACGTTGATTAAAGTTACACTTAGGATTAAATTGACGCTGTCTCTATCTGTCTTCTTTAACAAAAACGAGACAGCGTCACTTTAAACCGAGGTGTAACATTTGGCCATTTTTATTAATGAGACGGTAAAAGTTAAACATTTTGATGTACGTACTAAATTAAACAAATGTCTCGGTATGTTACAAGTTAGCCGCTCGGATATCGAGAGACGCGGGTTCGATTACCGTGAGGCAGTCTATTTTTATAACTTCGGTGTTTATGTACTCATATTATTCCCACAATAATTAAATCTAACCATATTTAGTGGGTACGTATTCAAATCGACATTTGCTTTATAAGTTAAACCATAATTTGAAAGGTACTGTTATGAAAATCCTATCTGATCACTTGTTGCTAAACGTGACTTCAGCATGACGTAATTAATTGTTACTTGTTGCTCTGTCTATCCCACTTGTGGGAATACGCCGTGATGTTTGTGTTTGTATGTATTATGAAAATGTATGTTTAATGCGTTTGTCTATTAAAACAGTATAGACTTAGCTTTATCTTTCTAATTGTGTTTATGTTAAAGGTTATTCCCATTCTCCCACAACAAAATGGCCCAAAGTCCTCCCCAGAAAAAATACAAATATATTAATTTTCATGCTCCTCCGTGATAAAAAATGGTCATCATCATCATCATCATCCAAAAGACGTTCACTGCTGGACAAAGACCTCCCCCAAGGATCCCCACCACGTCCGGTCCTGCGCCGCACGCATCCAGCTGCTACCTGCAATCTTCACCAGATCGTCGGACCACCTTGTTGGAGGCCTGCCCACACTGCGTCTTCCGGTGCGCGGTTGCCACTCCGATCTGCCCCAACGGCCGTCGGTTCTTCGAGCGATATGCCCTGCCCACTGCCACTTATGTTTAGCAATTCTTCGGGCTATATCGGCTGCCTTAGTTCGTCTACGGATCTCCTCATTTCTGATTCGATAATATCTTTTATAATATTTGGTCTTTGGAGGAGTATAGGAATTGATGTATGGATTTCTTATATTTTCCAAACAAATTTTTGATGGCGCTTGGGAATAACCCGTATTAAAATTGTTTTCGTTAGCATTGAAACGGGAAGTTTCAAAGTCGAACTCGTAGTTAATGTATGTGTGTGTGTTTGTGTGTGTGTGTAGTGATTGCATACGTTGTTGTTTGCGGGATTGATATAAATAAGGTAACTAACAATTCCCTGCACAGTTGTCTGCATTGACTTAGATCAAAAAATACAAGTGTTTTTTTTTATGAGAACCTTGAAAATGTGTTGAGTAGATCAGAGTCGACAATGACAATTGGCAACTGATTCTAATCAAAATACACAAGTGTTTTCCTTGGATCGAGGTTGAGGTGTTTCGGCATAAAACCTTTTCTTCCAATTGTTGAAAACCTTGAAAATGTGTAGAGTAGATCGGAGTCACCGTATACTGAAATGAAGTTTGGTTTAAAAACACAAGTGTTTTCCTATGGGTCGAGGTTCAACTTTAGCAAATGTTATTCATAGTTCAACTTATTCGGGGATCCAGTCCTGGGAGACCAGGAAGCCCCATCCAGCTTAAGTTGTGCTGTAATTCCATATTGTTAAAAACCTTCGCATTCATTAGACGAAATCCTTGAAAATGTGTTAAGTAGATCGAAGTCGTTGTATACAGAAATTAAACTATTACATACTGGATTCTGATCAAAATACACAAGTGTTTTCCTATGGGTCGAGGTACTACTTTGATAAATGTTATTCATAGCACTAACTTATTCGGGGATCCAGTCCTGGGAGACCAGGAAGCCCCATCCAGTTTAAGTTGTGCTGTTATTCCATATTGTCAAAAACCTTCGCATTCAGTAGACGAAATCCTTGAAAATGTGTTTAGTAGATCGAAGTCGTTGTATACAGAAATTGAAATATGAATTCGATTAAAATACACAAGTGTTTTCTTATGGGTCAGGAATAAAATTTGACAAATGCAACTATATGATACACCTTGGAGCGTGGTGGCAAATAAAAACCGTATATGACGGATACTTAAGTTTAATAATGTGATCTCAATGATGAATCGAAACTATATTACAAAATGGCATTATAAACAATATAGAATAAATTGACCAAGCGCCTTCGGAAAGACTGAGGAGCGTAGCTGTTAATGGTATATTGCTATTTTAATCGTGTAGGCGCTTACGTCTAAACAACACTTATTCCGTACTGAGAGTTCACTAAGTCACATTCATTTATAGTTGTGCTGTAATTCCATATTGTCAAAAGCTCCTGCATCCTATGAACGAAAGACCTTGAAAATGTGTAAAGTAGATCGCAGTCGTTGTATGGGATTCTAGATCACGAGAAGTCGATTAGACATTCTAAAACACGAGAAGTCGATTGGACATTCTAAATCACTTTTTGACGTTGACTGAGCGAGTGGCAGTGATTTTCAAAAGTAATATTGGGACATTCTAGATCACTTTTAACGACATTGATCGAACGTCAGTGAGATCAATGGAGTGAAAAGTGATCTAGAATGCCCAATATTACACTACTTACCTAGTACATCTAGTTACCTATAATAGTAATAATTTTTAAATAAAACTACAAAGCGTTTGAAAAACTACGCTGTGATCGCTCGCGTTCTGAAGCACGAATAGCTCGAAATACTGTTCAATTCACTTCACTTTCACTGGGTTGACTTTGCACAAGTTGCATAATTACCTAATCCCTGAAATAAGTGACAACAACATAATTTCAGATGTTTTATGTTCATGTTATCAAATGTATATATAAATTATTGAAAAAGGCCTGTATTCACTTTAATTAGTGATTAGTGCAGGTGCTTAGTGATTAGGAGTAACGCGTGTGGTCAGCAATAGATTAGTTCGAGTGTGAAGTGATTAGACGCGGGTTCTATTTTTTGCGAGTAGACTGCAAGTAGCCACGTACCGCGCGCCCTCCCTTTCCCCTTACTCTCAGCCTCTGCATGCACTACACACGTTGACACGTCTGGACAGCAGTGTTTAGCGTTTGACGTCGGACGCTCGCTTTAGGTACCTTACTTTTATACTTTTTTTTTTGGGGGTAAAGTTGCTCGCGTCCGTAGGTTTACCCTTGAGACCCTACACGTGATCCCTGGGTGGTGCTAAATGAGTAACACTGACTGAGTGGTAGAGCCACGCTGCGTTGCAGCACGCATTGGGCCGGCTCGCCCGGCGTAATACCACCCTCTCACGAATATTCGGCGTGAAATAACGGCACTTGGTGCTGTTGTGTTTCGTCCGACCAGTGAGGGTTCCGGAGGCCTCTTCCCCCCCCCCCCCCTTCTCCCAATTCCTATTCTTTCCTTAAACCTATTCCTTCCTTAAAGGCCGGCAACGCGTCTGCGATTCCTCTGGTTTTGCGGGTGTCTATGGGCGGCGGTGATTACTCTCCATCAGGTGACCCGCTTGCTCGTTTGCCTCCCTCTTCTATAAAAAAAAACCTTTATGTAATCTCTCAATGCGTTGTAAATAGAATCACATACTACGGATATGAAGTTACAAGTTGTCGATCTTGGTACCCTGACCCTTTCGGGCTCTAAGGTCCAGTTCTTAGGTACGTCTAGTGTATTTAGTAGGTAAAAACAATTAAAAATAACGATTATTTACAACGCACAGGCAACGGCCGGCCGGCCGACCGTCGTTGACCCGTTCGCGTCAGCTGGGCGATAAGTACCTACGTTAATCTGCAATGACACCATTTTTGTCATGTATAAAACACTTGACCTGACCAGCCCTTGAAGTTTCTTGCGGTTTCTAGCAGTCACCTTATATATACTACATACACATACTTAGATTTAATAGACGATAAGATGATGAGGAACTCTTACGAGGATGAAGACTCCTGAAGAAGCATATGACAAGGTCAGGTGGGGTAAGAGGAACATAGTTTACTGATAATTTAACATTATGAGCTCCAGTAAATACAGAGTTTAATTTTAATATTACTAGAAAATAAGTAAACCTAATGAAGTTAACTTACTATTATTTTAACATACAAATCGATTCCTTCAGTATTTACGGACAAATCTGTCAATGAAGTTGAGTCTTCAAAATGTTCCACTTACCCCAGATATGGGGAAAGAGGAACAACCAAAACTTTTCATGTTAAAACTGACCTTTTTTTGATTTGTCTTCACATATTTTAAATGTGATTGTTAAGTCAAATGAATTGAGAGTTAATCGCAGTAGAAATATGGTTTAGTTTAGCGTAATATCGAGAAAATTAAAAGGACAATGCCCAAATTAGCATGGAGCTCAGCCCCAGAAACGCCCAGAATCTACACTCGGCGTCAAAAAAATCGCACCTCTTAGAAAATCACTTTCAAATGTCATTTACTCTTGATATGCACATGCAGTCGCATTAATTATGATTTTATTTACAAGGTTACTTAATTAACTTAATAAAAAACATTACTTTTCATTATCAAATAAAACCTAATGCAACAAATAAAGTGTCACAAAAATTCGATGCAAATTTTGCTACCCGTGAGAGTTGCTAGTTGCGCTTCCTTTGTGGGTATAAAACGGTCAACACGGGTTCAATGTGGGTCATTCGCTATTCAACCGTTGAAGAGGACACACGCACAGATTTTGATGGATACCACAGCTGATAAAGCCGCTCAAGTGGTTGCACTACTGCAATCAGGGGTGCGGCAGTGTGATGTCGCCCGGCAACTGAACCTGAGCCGTTATTCCGTTCGAAGAGTGTACCAGCGCTTCATAGAGACCGGTGGCTATATCCGCAGACACGGTTCGGGTAGACGTCGCTGCACTTCGGAAAGAGACGACCGGTTCGTTGTGTCGAACTCTTTGAGAAATCGTTTCTCCAACGCTGTTGAGTTGCAACAGCAGCTCCAGGCAGTTCGCAGACGCACCGTAAGCGTATCTACGGTTAGAAGAAGATTGAAGGAGAAGAAGATAGCGGCCCACAGAGCTGCTACGGGTCCAAAATTGACTGCAGCGCATCGGCGAGCCCGCTTGCAGTTTGCTCGTGACCACGTCGATTGGACCCTTGAGCAGTGGAGAGCTGTTCTCTTCTCAGACGAGACGCGAGTGTGTCTTTTCTGCAACGACCGACGGAGAAGAGTATACCGGAGGCAGGGTGAACGTTTCGCCCAAGCCTGCATCCAGGAGACGGTGGAATATGGTGGCGGATCCTGCATGTTCTGGGGCGGTATGTCTGCTGCCGGCAAAACCGACCTTGTCTGCGTCTCCCGGACTGGAGGTGCTCGCGGACAAGGGTCGCTGACTGCTCGCCGCTATGTCACTGAGGTCCTGGAAGTGCATGTGGTCCCCTTTGCCGAATCTTTTGGCGAGGGGTTCACATTAATGCACGACAACGCTCGCGCTCACACTGCAGGCATCGTGAGCGACTTCTTGCAGAGGTCCCAAATCTCTGTGATGCAGTGGCCAGCGCGAAGTCCGGATCTGAATCCTATAGAGCACCTCTGGGACCATCTTAAACGTAAGGTTCGATCTCGGGATCCAGCTCCTTCGACTCTACAGGAGCTCCAAGACGCGGTGATTGAAGAATGGGGGCTTATCCCTCAAGAAGAGCTCCTGAAGTTGGTGAGGTCCATGAGGGACCGTATGGAAGCCGTGATCAGGGCAAGGGGGGGTAACACTAGATTTTAAGTTAATTTTAAGACACTTTTTGTACATTTTTCTTTGTAAATTATCTGTTGTTAATTAGGACTTAATTAAGGATTTTTATTATTTTATTAATTTTAATGTTGTTTGTATAATTATAATTAAACAGAAAGTTAAATTTAATTGTTTTTTGATACTCCTTTTTGTTACCTTTCTAATGATACCCAACACTATCCTCTACATAAGGTTTAAGAATTTTTAAAGATGATTTTTAAAAGGTGCGATTTTTTTGACGCCGAGTGTATGTCTATGTCATACAATAGCTTTTTAGTGGTAATTTTATGATATCTAGGTTTAATGTCATGTAAAGCACCGGTTGAAAAGTTATAGGCGATAAGCTATTAGTGCCTATTGTTTTTTTTATTTCATTTTACAGTTTGCATTTGCAGATATCATTGCTATTAATTATTAACTAGGCGCTTGAATTAATTGGTTTCTTTACGATAGCTACGAATAATTGCAATCTAATCATTGTTGTTTACATATTTATAATCTTTATAAAAGTATGTAAAAGTAAATACTATGTATAAAAGTCATCATCATGATCATCAGTACCTATACACAGGCGTACTGCTGGTGTACGCATTCCCTATAGCAAAAAGAAAACTGGGTGCATTTCAGAGTCTGAAAGTCAAAGTATGACAAACATCAAGAGCTGTGCGTATTATGCTTCTTAATTGCTTTTACACAACGGGAAAGTGTATTACGATACGATAGACAACCAATAATCGATTAAGACTGCCATAGAAGTTTTTACCACACAAGTGGCTGTCGATTATATTTTGTAGATTTAATTATAGAAGCAACAATCATTTTCAATATTTTACAGATGGGATATTGATAAATATGTCCATATGTCCGTCTGTATATTTTAGGTAAATACTTCCTTTAATTCCTTCTAGCTTCTCAAATAAAAGTAAGTGTAATCGATTATTAATCGAATTCTTCCCGAACTACACTAATACAATGAATGAATGAAATATTGAATGACGTATTAGTGTTAATATCTTTAATAATATAAATCCAGTCTTATTATTATTATTTTTAATCTGGTGCTTTATCGGACTTCTAAATAATACCATAATTTAAATTATAATTATTTAAGATTTTCTGATATTATACTATTTTTGGGCACTCTTTCTCTTACTGGGACACAGACGGGCATTGTCCTTTGAGTTAAGTGGAACATTATGGTTTGGTCAGAGGTGGCAAATTCGCAGACGATTTTTAAAATAAAAACAAAAGAATTAGCTTTTAATGAAATAAAATCATGAAGTGTATTTAAAAAAAGTACCTACCTATTGCCAATGAACACATATTACAATATAACTAAAAATAACAAACGTCATTAAATTTTACAAACGAATCTTCTAAAATCTACAAACTTTTTAAAAACAAAATCATAAATATTAACCTGCTTGCACTGATTAAGTTGAGTTTAGATTTAGAGATATAAATTATCATTTTTAAATTTAATTTATATAAAATATTATTAAATATTATTTTGTCTACTTATTATATTTATTACTAATACAACTTTTTTTAACAATTACCTACTCAAAATCAGTACAAAAGCAGGCTAACGTATTTTCTTAAAAACGAACGATATTTAAGAGACACCTTTGCGAGCAACGCCGCTGATACAAGCTAGTGTATTGTTAATTAAAACCTTTCCAGAAAAATCAAAATTATGAATGTGAAAGAATCACCGAAACCGCTACAGCAGTTTTTGAGTAAATCACCAACAAAATACGGTTTTGATGTCTGTTATAAATAACCTATTATCATTAATATTTCATCGCCTATAAAAAGGTTTGTCGCCCATGAAACCGGGAAAGAGGAATATATATTCCTCTTTTCCGATTATGGTTGTTTCTCTTACCCCACTTGGCATTTTTTAGGTTAAGATTATGGTCACATGCAAAAATCATTGTAAACACGTGCTATAAACAAAATTAGGTCGGAAAATAAAAGCTCAACATGAACTTTGCACTCTTCAACAAAAACAGCCTTCTAACAAATCGTCTTATCGTTTTTTTAAGCATATATATTAAATCTACCACCCAGTCGTTGTTTTGTAGTTTGACAACAGATTTTTTTCTTTCTGTTCAACTCACTTAGATGTGTCGTAGCGCCATCTGTGTTATAACATGAAAACTACACCCGAATTTCTGTTTTATCGACAGAGTATGCACAGAGCTAGGCTTTATAGTTTTATATTTACGTGATGCTGTTCCTCTTCCCCCTCGTCCCTCTTACCCCACCTTACCTTATTTTTTTCTTGAAAGCAAATTTGCTTGGGGCCCGTCTAACCTCTTCGGGAATAGCATTCCATAGGCGAATGGCTTGAACTATAAAGGAATCAGCCACGAAACCAGTGGGGGTAACAAGAAGGTGGTTATTTGATGAGCGAAGCTGGCGGTCATGAGAGGAACTAAGAAGAGGGAAACGAGTTTTTAAGTAGGTAGGAGAATTTGGATCATTTAAAATGGAAAATAGAGTTAAACGAATCCTGGACTTACGACGTTGGGGGATGGTCAGCCATTTAAGCTGGAGACGATAGGACGAGATGTGATCGTATTTGTGTAAGCCAAAAATGAAGCGACTTGAATTATTAAGAAGACGATCGAATTTGTTAAGAAGAGCTTTATTTAAGTAAGGATAGCAAACATCTGCATAATCTAAAATCGGGAGAATAAGGGCCTGTACAAGAGAAATCTTAGTTTTAAAAGGCAAAAAGTTCATAAGTCTATAGAGAGTACGTAATGCACAAAGTTTGCAGTCTGCGGGGACCTCAGAACAATAACTAAAAGCATATTGTTCTGAGGCGGGGACTCTATGTAAAAGTTTATTTTTTTCTTTTTAGTGCTTAACACAGACATATAATAAGAAGGTGCTAAACTTGTTTTTCAAAAGGTTTTTTGTATCTGTATCTCTGACACTTTTTATCTCAGAACAACTTTTTATTGTTGCCAAAGACTAAACAGGACAAGAGATTCGTTCCGAATGCCGTAAAAATAAAGCCATCTTCGCACTAGGCCTCTAAATATTTTAATAAATTAATTTAAAAAAACGGTTTTTTTACTGAACTTTCACTGTCACAAGGACCATGGTCGCTTGAGGCTGGCAAATTTTACTAGTTCCTTAAAGCGCTCGAGTGGGTATTGAACGTTGTGTGCGTTAACCGAATATAGCTCGTTATGATATTTATTTTTAAAGTATCTACATCATGTCGCTCACTTTCTAAAGGGAAGCCGATGGTAATCGGGTTGTATAGAGGAGCCTTCACCATTGCTTCATACTCATAACTTACCCAACTAGAAGTTCAATAATGAGAACAAAATATGTTGTTGGACGACATCCGTGGTCGAGTGGTTAGCACGGGGCTCTGGTGTCGCCATCCCGGTGGGTTTGATTCCCGGTCGGGTTCTGAATGGAAATAACTGTTTTTCTAAATTAATTGAATTGGTCTGGGTGTGTTTTATTTGTAAGTAATTATAATAAAATAAGTATGTTTATCCGGTATTAGGTCGCCTGTTGAAAAACCAGACACAATAGAATTTCTATTGTTTTCGAGCTCTAGGAGTCTTTGCCACATGTAACAAAAGGTGGGTCAGGGTGGCACAAAAATAAATCTCACTTAGAATTCAATCTTATATTCACAAAGCGCCGCAGCGTGCTCTTATGCTGGATTTACACGGAGCCAATACTTGAGACAATCCAATAAGTCAGTCCAATATTGGCATCGTGTAAATAGAGACAGTCCACTACATTGGATTGTCCTCAAGGCATTTTTACTTAGCATTGGCATTGGCTTATTGGACTGGCTAAGTGGATTGTCTTAAGTATTGGCTTTGTGTAAATCCAGCATTAGTCTGAGCGCTACACACAGTCTAATTCTTATTTGACATCTCAGTGGCTAAGTATTATTCACTACAATCATTAAATAATACTATTATTACGCAGAGGTACACAATCAAAGCTCTACGTCGCACAGTCCAATCCGTAAAGAAACTTTTCTACGCGGCACAGAGGCCCGGTGTAGGGCTACGTAAAGGGATTTTGTAACACTAAGGGTGGATTCGACCAAACTAGAATAAGGTCTTATACCTACCTAGATTAAATGCCGAATTTGTATAGACTAATCTCGGGGTAAGTCTTATTCCAGCTTGGTCGAATCCACCCCAACCAATTTAAAAGAAGCTAAACTTAGTGAACCGTGTCGCGTAGAGGTGAGAGAATATGATACAACCCCCTCTCTTCCATTAGGTGTCGGACCAGACTGCACATACATCCAACAGCATTTGAGCGGCGATTGGCTCACCAACTGTCACGCTGAGCACATCATTATTGTTCAGTTGCTATTTGGTGGAACGTGGACTATGGCAGAGGACTGCTTTTGCGGTCTTCATTGCCTAATAGTCTCTGACTAACCCTTCGAGAATAATAGTCGTGATTATACGTATGTATGTTTACTTAGTTTAAAGTTAAAATTGGTTAAAGTCCTCCTTCACCAGAGTCCCTGTGGAGGCCTTCGGACCTGGACAAGGAAGCGGGTGCGCTAGGTGGAGAGTCGCCACATAACCATAGCGTGCTTCCCCAGGCCCGCTGTGTATCCGTAAAGAGGATTGCTCCTCGCATAAAAATAAGGTTAGAATACTGGTGTACACCGAATGAGAAGGTGTCGGGGCGGCGGCTGCGGCAGGTGCACGTGTTTGGCGTGGCGTGCGCGGAGGCCGCTTGGGCGCCGCGGCACCTGTGGGGCGGCGCGGCGGCGGGCGCGGCGGGCGGGGGCTGCGGCGCTGCGCCGCTGTGCGCGGGCGTGCTGCGCGCTCGCGGGCACGCGTGCAACTACTGCGGCGGCGCGCCGCTGCTGGCGGGCGGCGTGCTGCTGGGCGTGATGACGGGCGGCGCGGGCTGCGGCGCGGCGTGCGAGCCCGCGCTGTACGTCAACGTGGCCGCCGTGCGCGACTGGCTAGATAGCGTCATCGATTCCGTTTAACGAAGCGGTTTTGTAGATTGTAATGCGGAGACCTAACCTAACCTAACCTTTGAATGAAAATAATTTTTAACCATCGAGGAGCGTTTTATTCGTCGATTTATATAAATGGTAGAGGTACCTGAGTCAATTGCATAAAAATTGTACGTCATACAAAAGAATAATTACAAAGGAAATATTTTTTCCGTCATACAAAGGTGTTTATGTTAGACAAAGGAATTCATAAAGTATGGTTCATACTGACATTATCCATCTATATATTTTATCTCTACAAAATGTAATAAAAATAAAAACTAATTAAACTAACTAAAAGTGAAAACGCTTTAACGGTTTTTATTAACACAAACGTATTCCATTAAAAATTAGCAAAAGTTGAGCTTCCTCTCATAAATGCAGGAGACATTTAGGATAATTTTCGGGAATTTCGTGACCCTTTATTTATTGGGAAGGAAAGAGATTGAGAAAGTCTTTGTTTTTTATTTCTTTTCTTTGGAGTCGAGTTTTTGTAGTAAATTTTCAATATCATAATTTTAAAGTTCGAGTTATGAACTTTTCATTTTTGACAAGCAAATATCTTATGTGTATAGACCCTAACGTCATTTCCTTTGTATGACGTTATACAATGTCATACAAAGGAACCAAATTTTGTTGTGACAAAATGAATTCTTACATATTAGGTTATAAATTTGTAAAATTATTACAGTTCTGATTACCACACTGTTTTACACATTGATTAATCTATTATATAAAAAAGAATTTTAAGCAAAATTTGAACCTTAAACTTACCTAAATTATGACGTCATACAACTGGCACTTTTTACACGACGAAATTCAGTTCGAACCGACAATCAAAACATCACTTGAAAATTATGATGGTTAACATTTGATTTTGTTAGGTTGGCAGTAGTAATAGTGCTGCTACACGTAAAGACAAATACGGATGCGATCTCCGAGGTTTAGAAGCATCTAAATCTTAGTCATACAAAGGGTGTTATACAGAGGAAGAAAACTTGAGACAAGTTTTCTTCAGAAGATTTTGTAAGAAAATTAATTACTTATGATGACAAAAAGTAATCTAGCGAGTAAAACATTTATTACTTCAGATAATTCATGCAAAGAAATAGCGACTTTTAAACGGCTTCACAAGTTAATCTATTTTTTTTTACAATTAGAAAGGGGTAGGACAAGCAGCTTTTGTATGGCTTTTGTAAGACAAGAAAAATCATACCTTTCAAAAATATTTTTTTTCTACTATAAATTATCAACCCTACATAAAATTATTAATTTCATATAATTAAAAAGAAATAGTAGTATCCATAAAAAATAATTATCATGTTAGTAATTGTTTTCTTTTTTATAAATAGCTACTCTATTATGATGGACAAATTATTTTTTCCCGATGTACAATTTTTATGCAATGGACTCACCTAGTAGAACATTGGTAAAAATAGTACAACTGCAGCCATGCTGCAGCGACGACTATCTAATAGATAAAGATCTTGCTAATTTAAAAAAAAAATACTTTTTAATAACTTAACATAGAGAATCGCGGTACATCATTATTGAGCAGAAGGTCCTCCAACCTACTTCAACGTTTATCAATAAAAAAAGTAATGTCAATGCGTAAGCCATGTGACGTTGTTATTATATCATTGAATGCAAACGAAGTTTAATGAAACCGTATATCGCCGACCGCCTGTGAACCAGTATATTGTTCTGTGCTGTAAACACGCGGGCGGTTGCGGGGGCAGTCGCGGCGGCGCGGACGGCATGAAAAAGGCGCTGCTGCTGTGCGCGATGCTGATGGTGGCGTTCACGGCGGGCTCCATCGCCGCCGCCGTGATGCAGTTCGTGACCGGCGCCGGCGCTGAGGGCAAGCTCACCGAGCTTACCGACGCCTAGATGCCTAGGCCCAGCCGAGCCAGCCGCACCACGGTGTGATGTTACAAGCATGTACCTACCTACTGTAATTTGTGCCGTCTGTATAATATACATATTTTATGAACAAAATTAATTTTATTTTTCAACAATAATTAAACCTAAATATGACAGAACGCACAGCATTTTTTAAGATGTTTTGTGTTCATGTTATCAAATGTACATATAAATCTACCAAAAAGGCCTGTATTCACTTTGATTACCTAGTGATTAGTGCAGGTGATGAGTGCAGGTGCTTACCCAGCTAGCAAAATACCCTTATAAACGAAAGCTTTTAAGAGCTATGTTCTTAAATAAATTGTATATGCGTTCTGATTAAGACAGAGACCATAATATTGGCATATCATTAAAATAGCGTACATTTTCACTTTCGCCGGGGGCCCAAGTCTGCTAATTTACGAATGGCATAATTGAATCGTAATTGGATCGTATTGGAATTGTTTGACACATTTGGTATTCTCTTACTCATTTATGAATACCAAATGTGTCAAACAATTACAATGCGATACAATTGCGATACAATTACGATTCAATTAAGCCATTCGTAAATTAGCAGACTTGGGCCCCAAGGTGTCGGATTTCTGTATGACGGGTGCGACGAAGTTTAGTACCTCAAGCTCAAAATTTCTTTATTCAATGCACTTAAAATAAGTATTTTGCATCGTCTAAATTTATTTGGATGGATGGGCAAACCCATCCAGGAAGTCTTTTAGCTGTGGAGAAGAACGGGTACAAGAAACTCCACAGCTTTAAAATAATATAGAAGTAACGACATTTACAAAATAACATGTCGTTACAAAATTATTATTATTATTATTTTTATTTTATTTAGGTTAATCAGTTGAACGCAAGACTAGGTATACGTCTGTGGTTGAACGATGTTTTTATTTTGTACTTAAACATATTTGTTTTTTATTTTTTTATTTTTTGTATAGATAGTGTTTAGTATGTGCATTTTAAATATATGTATATTTATGAGCATTTAGGTTTTTTACAATATTCAGATATCCTTATTTATAACATTTTCTTATTTATTCATTTAGGTAATCTTATTCAAATTAGATACCAACGAGGAAACATTTATAATGGTAACTTAATAAAACCCAGGTCAGTAATTTAAGGTTTTGTTAGTTATACACGGTGCTATATTCACAAAATATTAGTTATATTCTTAGAGTATTTTCATATTCTCAAAATATTATTTAGATTCACAAGATAATGCTCTTAGTGTAATTAAATTTATAGGCATAGCATAGATCCTATTTATAAAGACAATTAGTCTATTTAAACTTCTTTTGTATTTCATACATTTAATATCCATAACGTTTAACTTTAGAATGTTATTTTAATGGTAACTTTGTATTCACAAGCTTAATTTTGTTTGTTAGTATTAAACTTTAAACGGTGAAAGGTTAAAGCATCAGGGATTTTGAAATAAAACAATGGTTCAGTATTAAATAATTTTATTCCTTAATCTACCCCCCTGCAGATTAAAAATCTAATAATCTATTATTCGGTTGTACTGCTGCTATAGGACCACATGAAAAAATTTGGAGGGGGTCCAAACTTAACCCTGTATAATATATTATATACTCGAGCACGGAGGTTGTCTATTAAATATAATACAATAGTCGAGTGGTTATCTAGCACGCCGGGACTGGGCGGTCCAGCGGTCCGATCCTGTCCGGGTCAAAACTGTTTTTCTAAATTGATCTCGGGTCTGGGTGTTTCTGTATATGTACATTTATCCGTTATCTTACCATATTAACGAGTTTAAAAAGAATACTCATCTTGGTCTAGATAATTGGTGTGAGCGTAAACAAATTTATTTGTTTTATTTGTATTCTAAATTAAATAACATATTAATTTAATTATTAGTAATAGCCATAGTCATAAACTCTTTATTCTAGTAAACATATTTACTAGAAATAAGAAGGATTTTGAAATAAAACCATGGTTCAGTATTAAATAGTTTTACTCCTTAATCTACCCCCCTGCAGATTAAAAATGTAATAATCTACACGATGACATTCCGAGGTAAAATTTGTTTTCTAATTTTTATTTGACGGAGACAAGCTGTCTGGCGCCCAAATTATTAATTTAAAGGTAATTTCCTTTTAATATTTAGCATTTGCAACTTTTTTTATTTAACATTAGAATTGGTATTTATTAATCCCTATATTTTACTTTTGCCACTCACATGTTTTCAATAAACATTACAATTGGCACGTCTGCAAACAGGGACCTGACTTGCTTGCTTTTGTAATGGTTTTACACAGGTTAGTGATTTGTTTGAGACAAGCCCTTTGTTCGATATGTAAAGCTTGTTATTTTGTTGTTTTGAGTGAATATAGCACAGACTTATTTATTTATTTTGTAATTTGGTTGTGGGAAATTTCCACAGATTGTCATTACATTTTGTTGTATTTGTTATTACCTTATGTGACTTTATTATTGATAACAATAGTGTCATGAACAATTTTGTTTGTTTGTTTGTAAAGAATACTTTATTCTTTAATATTTGGTTATGCTATTGTTAACTTTTATTATGGTTTCATTAACTTAACTGCACAGAAGCTAGTTTCATGTGTTGAGTTGTATCTCTTAAAATGTTATACATATTTGTTTGATATAGATAGTCTACATCAACTCTGCTACCTTTTTACTTAAAACTAACGCCTAATTATAAGAAATATAAACTAACTTACGTACTAGTCTTCCTCTCGTCCACCGCGCTGTTCGCGGAGGTCCCGGGGACTCGCCGGCTGCCGGCTGCAGTGGTGAACGTAGCTCGCCTCCCCGGCGACTGCTCTGGCTGCTGTGGTGGGTGGAAGGCCCTAGGCGTCCCGTCTACCCCTCAGCGCTGAACCCAGACAAATACATACCACATAGCACCGTTCACGCCACCAATAAACTCACTGAGTTTAAACTTATTAAAGTTCACACTGTTTAACGCGAGATACGCCGCATGCGTCTCATAACCAAAAGGGCCAAAATGCCTCGTGCTTGACCTCCGCCGTCGAAGCTCCAATCAATTTACGGTTTGTAACTAGCCCGCCCTGGTACTAATTCAACTTATGTTTTTCACTGTTCTTAATTATTACGGACCCCCGAATCAAACAATGTGTGCCCCTCGCAACAAATTATCAAAACTTTACACGACCCCGCGTTCAAGTCCTAACCTAACCAAAAATCAAACGTGAGTGTGTGTCACACTGACACTGACAGTCGTCTGTCACTACAAATTATGACGATAAAAGTTGCCAGCCGTAAGTGGCCATTTTGTTCCAAACAGACCCCTGCCCCGATCGGAAGGCTCCGATCGTTAGCTCAATCCATCGGGCAAGGAGAGACAGCTGCTGTGGCTCATCGCGGAATCAAACCGCAGTCCCATGCTCGCCAACTTACAACTTTACAATGCTGCCCTAGCTACAAGCAAGGAGAGCAAGTTATTCTCCTTCAACAACATACTAAGTCTAATTAGCCAAATTAAAATAATATTAAATTATCTTATTTACCAAAGCTTATTTTCTAAAAATTTACAAACATCAGTTAAATACACCCGTGCCCTTGCCATTTTGTGCTATTGTCGGAGCGAATAAGTGAAGGTAGACCCTTACGCGACACGAAACGATCCAACGCGACGACGAAGGCCTCCGTGGACAACGAAGAGACTCCTAAGAGGACGGCCTTAGTAGCCAGGCACAAAAAAAAACACAAAATATATACCCACAACCCGGACGTTGCGCAGTTGATCGGTTTTACCGAGAAAGGTCCAGCAGAACCCGTTGCGTGCGACCCCCAAAAACGGATGAGACTGAGTGACTCGGTCAGAAGGCAGACCCCCCGTCTGCGGCTGCACGGGTGAATACGTCCACTGTGACAAAACAAACACCGAAAGAGCACTACATAAATGTAGCTCTTCGGACAAACAATATTCAAAATTACAAATTAGGTTACCTAGTAACACATCCAACAGACGTCAACCGTGACGTACTGGCCTATTGAAAGGCTTCACAATCCTCATGGGCATGGGATACCATGTAGACCATGGGAGGTTTCTCAATTTCCCAAACTTGTGCATAGTTATGGAAATGGTACACAAACACACTGACTCTAGACTATGCGGAGTCGAGTCGTCAAACTGTGTACATAATAGAAACAAGACCAAAATAGTTGGCACTGCCAGCAGTGTAGAGCGACCCAGAGCTATCTGGGTGCCTAGTAGGACCCGTCCTAGTACACTCGAGCCCAAGAGTAGGTCAATTGGGCCAGGTGACAAAAGTGGGTCTGCCCGATCTAGACCAATGTCTGTGCCGTTATCCCTGCGGGCGAATTTCATTACCGTTACCGAAATTAAATTCCTAACCGTAGATTATGTACCCATGTGAGGGTGACTTGTGTTTGCCCCGTCAAACACCCAGTAAGCATGCCACCAAACAATGTTGCACAAAATTAAAATTTCAAATCTAAGATTTCTTTAAAATCTTTTAAACCGCGGCCGCCGCAGTATAAAGCAAAACCGTCCGTGGTTTTGCTCTCGCAAAGGGACAGGCTAGCTATGGCCTGCTCGAGTCCCCCATTTCCAAAGAAGGCCCCCGCCCGTGTGATACCGCGGGTGGTACGATAACCGCTACGGCATAGCTCGATCGCGGCTGCACGCTGGCGCGCACAGAGCTAGTTGCAGGGAGGGGTCCCTCCTTCGTGACACCGTCGGGGCCCCCGTCCGTGTGATACCTAAATCGCACTCGGGCCGGCGGCATGGTAACCTGCAGGCGCGGGTTTGCGCGCCTGCAGGTTTGCGTCCCGTTGAGGCCTGCGCCCCTGATGGCGGCAGGTCAGGCAGGGAGGTCGCTACGACCCCCGCCTCATCGCTGAGGAGCTTCAGAAGTTCCTCCAATACCGGCAGAGTAGTCCCCGCTTTCTCTGCCGTTTCCCGCTCAAACCGGGAACAAACGTCCGTTGGCAGCTTGTCCAACACAATGTGTACCAGTAGCAGCGAACACTCGGCTACTGGCAACCCTAATTTTCGTAACGCGGTACACGCAACTGTGACTGGCGTCAACAGCTGCGTCTTTAAGTCCGCCCGATTTGCTACCTTAGGTAGCGACAACAATTGGCGCGCGTGTGCGTCTACCAATGACCCTTCTTCCACTTCGCCACCCAAACTTCCTAACTGATGAGTAGGAAGCCTATCAGGTATCCTGGGCCCTCCCATTGGTGGCGGTGTGGATGGCTGGACATCCCCTATCCGTCGCCTTTTAATGTCGCAGGCCGCCTGGACGACATTATCATTGATCTCCATGATTTGGTCAAACTCTTCCTCGTATGCCGACCATACCTCTTTGTGGAATGTTGGAGCAGTCTCCGACAAAACCACCATGGCGGTCTCAACCGAAGACACCCGCTGCCTTAACTGCCTGGCTCGCTCGAGGATGTCATCATCGCAGCCCCTCCGAGACAGCAGATCCTGCGTATGCACGAACCAGCGCAGCTGCGTTGCAAAGACTGCCTCCGCCATCGCGTTGTCAACAAAAAACAAATAACGAGGAATTAGATTCTATGTCCAACAATAGCACAAATATGGCAGAACAATATTTCCAACACACATACCCTTTGAATTACAATGTAGGCACAACCAAAATTAATAAGTACAAAATAAACTTATCCGTGTTTGCTACGAGAAGCGCACTAACAAATATAATGTACAAGTATTATTAATACATAGTCCCTATGCATAAATCAATCAATTTAAAACCAACGTAATAATCTAATTAAAGGAGAATGTTTTTTTTGGTCCAAATAATCAAAGTTTGCCCCCAAGCTTGCCACATGTTTCGTTTGAAAGATCAGCTCATGTACAACATTTACTTCTATGGAATCGAAAAAATCTGTCCCGCAGAAATCTAGATATTAGCCAATAAATAAATATAAAAAAGTTCATGTTTTACTTTCTATGCACATACAGCAACCTTTTTTAGAACAGATATTTAGCTAGCACGAGAGTTTGCCGAACCAGGTAACCAACTTTTTGTTCCAAAAATTGACCACCATAAGTTCTTAAATCTTTTAAAACCATTTCTGAATGTGTTGGTTATATAATAGAAGTAACAGGACCTCATTCAGCCGTTACATCTGCTATGCGATTCTATAAGCGACACATAGACGCTGCACGTATGGCTGTGATCTGCTGTCTGTTTCCAATTCTATGAATATGAAAGAGACAGAGTCATTTCTCAGCGCTGCGGCAGCCGCAGCTATCAAGGCTTTAGGTAAGAGAATCGCACGGCTAATGCTAGTATTGCAAAGAGGTCCTTCTAAGAAGGAGACGTCCTTATTTTAGATAGTGGTTTTAGAGATACACTGCCTAATGTGGAAGCTTGCGGCTATGATATCCATATGCCCAAAACGATTGAAAGAGGCACAACTCAATTATCGACGGCTGACGCAAATAAGTCTCGTTTAGTAACGATTTGTCGATGGGTCGTGGAAGTAGTGAAAGGCCGCATCAAGAGAGATTTCAAGATATTCAGACAGGAGTATTTCAATAGAGCTCTTCCTCATATGCAAGAAGATTTTAGGAATGCTGCGGCCATTACAAATGCCTTTCACGACCCACTGATAATGTAAAGGCCCCTACTTTTGTGGAAAGGATCAACAACAGAATCAATATTAAAAATCATCTGGCGCAATATGTGTACGACCATAACCTCAACAGCCGACGAGTTCAGTTTGAAAATATGTCTGCCGAAATACCTGAACTAGGAGATATTCCGCGATTGTCTGAGGAAGAACTTATTATGTTCGCATTAGGGACTTACCAACTAAAACTGGTCAGGAGTTATTACAGCGAACACGCCCGTAATGGTATTTATACCATACAAGTATACAGAGACAACGTCGATTAATAATTATTGAATAATTTTTTAAATAATTATGACATCGCTGGTAATAACTTCTGGTTATTAAAAGGGAAAATACAATCTAGACATACTCGTAGCCGGACTTATCATACATATATACTTGTAAACTCAATCGCGCAAGACAATCGCGGGTTGGAAGCTATAAAATAATGATCATTGTTCTTATAAGAGTGGAAGACGTACTGTAGGCACATGATTCTTAGCGTGGCCACGTTATACCGGTATTGACCATCCAGCACAGTTTCTAGATAGTATCATCATAGATGAAAATTATTTATAATAACACTTTTTGATTGTTAGATCATACATGTTTTCAGGAACATATGTTTTTTCATTTATATAGCCTTTATACCTTTCGTTATATGTAGGTTTAATATATTTTTAATAATGTAAAGGGAGGCCTTTGCCCTGCAGTGGGACGACCATGGCTGAAATAAATAATAACTGTAAATCTAACTCGACCGAGAACCAAACCCGGTATCACTCTGTTTTCGTCTAAATCACTACTCTATCATGTCACTGTCATGTCGCCAATTAGCCTGTAAAATAAAATAATATTTTTGATCAATAAAAGCTACAATGCCATGCACTAAAATAATCCCAACTAAAAGAGGTGTTTTGAATAACTCGATATAACTTTAAAACTGTGGGTTCGATTTTGATGAGTCTTTTCACATATATTAAGTTCGAATGCGTAAGTCGATCCACAGTGGGCTCAAAACTGGGGGCTGCAAAAAAAAATTTGGACCATGGCCTATAGTAAAAAAACGTTCTCCTTTAAAATTGGTTTTCAAAAATGAAGGCACCAACAAAACAAAATGTGCCATTATTATTGTATAAACCGTTATATAATAATCCAACCAAATTTCAATCAATGTAATACATCTAAAATGAGTTTTCAAATGAATGTAACTCAAATTAATGAAACTAAATTATTTTCAAAGAAAGATACAACTTATGGGAACAAAATAAATGTTACATAGCCGCCATGTAAACAAACAAGCAATAACTCAACCCTAGTTGATTCTAAAGCAGCCACAATAAACATTGAATGTTCAATTAAAATTTACTATGTAAACAAGTCATTTAACAAACAAAGGTTACAATCAATCATACATAGGCCAAACTCACTATGTAAGCAAACAGTTTATATGGTAACATAACTGCAATATGAATATATGTGTCTACAGCCTTGCAATCGCTAGACAACCTAACTACAAATATTGTGAAACAAATGCCTACAATATTTAAATATGTTTTCAAAATGAAACAACAAACCAAATCAAAATTCCACAATTTTCAATGCTTTAAATTCCAAATTAAGTTTTTAAGCAATCAAGGAACAAACAAATGTTTAATTATTTGCAAACCGCTAGAATCTTAACATTCCGTTTGCAAACCAAATGTAAAATTAACATCAAAATTATTTATTTGTTGTCACAAATCGACACTACCCCAGCGAGACTAATTTTAAATTACAATTAAAATTAAACAATTAAAAGCAGCAAACAGTTAAAGCAAGTACATAAAAGTTGTCTGACAATTACACCGCCCCGGTGAGTAGATAGTACTCAAATAAATTCAAAGCAAGTAAATACTGTACTGTGATATGATTTTAATACAATCAACAGTTATATCCTAACTCAAATAAACACATTCTAAATGTATACCAAACCAAGAAACATATGCTTACCTTGCACTATTAAGCAAGTAATTACATTCCAAATGTGTAATCAAAAAACAAATGTTTACGTTGCACTATTGAGCAAGTAATTACAGCAAGTTAGGTCATGACAATTGCACTTGCAATGACTTTCCGCAATGAAATATTCTTACATATTCAACGCATTCCAAATGCGAGACAAAACCAAATTAGTTATTGTTACACTGACCGCAATGAGACAATCTTACCTACTTTGCTGTAATCACACAACAACCTACATATTACATGTGCAGTTGGAATACAATCCTTACACTAAAACTAATTACTAATTACTTGAGGTCCGTAGACAAACGACGCTCTGTTTACCAAAAATTGTTTGATATAGATAGTCTACATCAACTCTGCTACCTTTTTACTTAAAACTAACGCCTAATTATAAGAAATATAAACTAACTTACGTACTAGTCTTCCTCGCGTCCGCCGCGCTGTTCGCGGAGGTCCCGGGGACTCGCCGGTCGCCGGCTGCAGTGGTGAACGTAGCTCGCCTACCCGGCGACTGCTCTGGCTGCTGTGGTGGGTGGAAGGCCCTAGGCGTCCCGTCTACCCCTCAGCGCTGAACCCAGACAAATATATACCACATAGCACCGTTCACGCCACCAAACAACTCACTGAGTTTAAACTTATTAAAGTTCACACTGTTTAACGCGAGATACGCCGCATGCGTCTCATAACCAAAAGGGTCATAATGCCTCGTGCTTGACCTCCGCCGTCGAAGCTCCAATCAATTTACGGTTTGTAACTAGCCCGCCCTGGTACTAATTCAACTTATGTTTTTCACTGTTCTTAATTATTACGGACCCCCGAATCAAACAATGTGTGCCCCTCGCAACAAATTATCAAAACTTTACACGACCCCGCGTTCAAGTCCTAACCTAACCAAAAATCCAACGTGAGTGTGTGTCACACTGACACTGACAGTCGTCTGTCACTACAAATTATGACGACAAAAGTTGCCAGCCGTAAGTGGCCATTTTGTTCCGAACAATATTTAAAACTTAAAATAAGTGTTATGCAGTTTACTTTAAGCTACAGCTACTTTTTATCAGTGAATAAAGCACCTAATTTCGATATTTAATAGAATAGTTTAGTTTAATAACTTAAACAGTTTTGATAAACAAATTTAAACATTTAAATAAAACATTATTAGTTTTGATATTTAACATTAACTTTATTAAACTTTAAAAATGGATAAAGCGATTCAGTGTCCGTCCGCCTGTTGAAGATAGTTCACCTGGTGTTAGTGTTTATAAATCAGCTGGTAACTGTACTGGTGATGACGGTATGGAGTATGATCATTTTGATAAAGTTATTAAGGAGAAACCTGCTCTGCTCATTATTCGTCGTTTAATATGATTAATGAAACTATTAGGTAAAATTTTCCGAAGTGTTCTACTAAGCTGCCTGACTTAAAGCGAAGCGGAATTTTATTTGAAGGTAAGACTTGTGTACGAGAATTCATAGTTCAAGTTGAAGACTATTTTCTATAAAGGAATTTTGATCAATCTGTTTTGGTTGGAGCCTTTTCAGAACTTCTTTCTGGAACTGCTGCCAAGTGGTTTAGAGTAAATAGATTTTTTATTGGTTCTTGGTCAGATTTAAAAGTTGCTTTATTGAAACGTTTTGATAGATGTGATTTTGACTACTTTTTGGAACATGACTTGCGTACCTACTAGGAAACAAAAATATAATGAGTCACTTCCTGACTTCATTACTGAAATCCTTGATATGTCTAACCGTCTTTCAATTCCTCTTTCGGAACCAACTTTAATAAATATAATTAAACATAATATGTTGCCAATTTATATACCTTACATTAAAATGATAAAGATAAAGGTAAAGATATTTTTTCTTTGGACTTTTTCACAGCTTACACAGCCACTGGTAAACAGAAAGCCGTTGAAGGTTTCTGTTAAAAATGTTAAATTTGAGAAAAATTATTTAAGTGCTGCTCAGAGCACTATTTCTTGTTTGAAGTGTGGAGAGATAGGCCACTAATTTAAAAATTGTTCAAAAATTCCTGGCATAATTTGTTTTAAGTGTAAGAAGTTGGGGGTCATTACTAAAGATTGCGAGGCGTGTGTTTTAGCTAAGAATAGTAATTCTACTAGTCCAAAAAACTGATTCGGTCGCATCGCTCTACAGTTTTTGGTAAAACCAAGGATGAGTCGATGTGTAAAATTGTTAATCACGCTTACAGTAACAAACCCGACAAAGCTACTTGTAAAAAAGAATATTCTGATTGGTAAGAATATTTAAAAACTTTCTTTGGTGTTTATAAGGCTGCTCCTATTCTCTTTGTTAAAAATAATGATTCGAGACCGTTTCCACAGTTCTCCGTTGGTAATCATAGATTTTCTGGTTTGCTGGACAGTGGTTCGAACAGATGTATTTTGGGACGTAATAGTCATCATAAATTATTAAAACATTTTCTGAAATTATTTCAAATTATACTTACACAGCTGATGGTTCCGCACAGAGAGCTATAGGCACAATTGATATTACTATTACTTGTGATAATAGTACTAAAATTGATGGTAAAAATATTTCTTTCGGATCTCAGAGGTGAAAACTTCTAAGATTTGATGAAGCAATGTTGACTAAAATATAAGCATCAAGCACTGACAAATTTCGACGGTTGAAAGCCAGACCTCGGTAGCCAAGTGGTTAAGGCAGCCGCCCGGAATGCGGAAGGTGCGTGGTTCGATTCCCGCCTGAGGTTGTCGTCTTTTTTCAGTGTTTTAAATTTTACTTAAGTATATTTAAGCGTTAATAAAACGCTAAAATATAAAACATTAATCTATAAACGCAGCTTCATCTTAACCGAATGTTCAAATATTTGTAAAAATATTTCTTTCGGATCTCAGAGGTGAAAACTTCTAAGATTTGATGAAGCAATGTTGACTAAAATATAAGCATCAAGCACTGACAAATTTCGACGGTTGAAAGCCAGACCTCGGTAGCCAAGTGGTTAAGGCAGCCGCCCGGAATGCGGAAGGTGCGTGGTTCGATTCCCGCCTGAGGTAGTCGTCTTTTTTCAGTGTTTAAAAAAATTTTACTAAAGTAGTGTATCAAAACACGGTACAAAGTCAAGTGGAGAGCGCGGCCATATTTGGTCGGTTGGGGTCTGACGCAATAGCGAGTTTTTTAGATGCGACCATATTTGGCCGCTTGGGGCTTGAATGTTTAAAATGTTTTTTTAAGTAAGTTTTTAGCATTTGACAATTCAGAACTTTTTATTGGCTTGACCAGTTGAAACAAAATAAGGCTTGGCAAATCGAAACAAAATTGGGACTTGACTAATTATTACTTTTGCATTGCTTGACAAATCAAAACCAAAATACGCGGTAAAAACACTCTTAACCAATTAGAACTTTCTTTCTGCTGGACGAATTAGTTCCTAAATCAAAAAGTTTGGAGCGTTTAATGGGGCCCAGTCTGCCTGCAGTTTCGGATAAAATTACCACCACTGCGCCTCCTGCTCTGTCTCGGAGTATTTCAAATACTGATGTCTACAGGCAGGGACGTCGACCTGCACCACCACCTGTGATTGAGAGCTCAGATAACTTGCGCAATCAGGGTTCGACTAAAGCAGGTAAACGTCCCCGTCGCATTAAGATCACACCGAGTGTTTCAACTGATAATGAACCTGCAAATCAGGCCTCACAAAATAACTTTGGAGTTGGTGCTCGCCGTGTTCGGTATTCCATTGGTTTGATGCGCGGCACGGCCGCACCAGGTAGTACTGAACTCCAAGCCTCTGAGAAACAGCGCAGTTATCATCTTTATTACCTCCGACTAGATACCACCGAAGATCAAGTCAAGGCGCACGTTCCGAAGATTACTGGTGGCGTGGATTGCAGGGTAGATGGTCTCAAGGCTCGTGGACCTTACGCATCTTTTAAAATATGCGTTCCATCACCTGCTTCGGACCGCATATTAGCTCCAGACAATTGGCCAGAGAATGTCTGTGTCAAGCCATGGAGACGTTCTCTTCGTCCTGAGCAACGCGGCGAGAATGAATTGTAATGAAGCCAATAGCTTACCAGCTTTACTGGGTGCTTTGGAAGGAGAAAGATCACTTTACAATGTATTGCCTAATCCCCGATACATGACCAGATCATCCTCAGAAATTGACATAATGTACCAAAATGTGCGGGGCTTGAAAACAAAACTGAATGCTTTTAAAGCAAATATGCTGCTACTTGAGCATGACATAGTGGCTGTCACTGAATCTTTTCTGGATCACTCTGTTAGCGACGCGGAGGTGGTGAACAACGGCTGGAGAGTCATTCGACGTGATCGTGGCTCTTGGGGAGGAGGCGTTATGTTGCTTGCCCAGCCTTATTTAACGGTGTGCCGCTTAAGGAATCTGGAAACCACTTCTGGAGAAGATCTGTGGGCTTCTGTTATGGCTCAATCGTTTACTTTGTTCTTTTGTGTCGTGTACATACTCCCTTCTTCTAGTGACAGTGTCTATCTGGACTGGTTTACTAAGGTTGAAAGTTTTATTTACACTCTAAGGGGACCTGTCATTATTATAGGTGATATAAATATGAATAGTGCCTCGTTAAATGTTCATAATTATTATTGTTATTTTTTATCCTTTTGTAACTTAGTAGATATGAATAATATTGTTAATTCTCACGGTGGCAAACTTGACATTGTGTTAACACAGGAGTGCGTTAGTGTAGTATCTGTTTCTCATTCTGAATGTAGAGGTCTCGTACGCTCAGATCTATAGAGGTTATAATTATATAAAACAAAATAAAAATATTAATTAAATTATTTGGTATCTTAAAAACAAGGGAAAGGTTCAAAGATTGACTGTAAAACTACAGGGGCAAGTAATCTTCTCAGTACTGCCGGGAAATTTTATGCGAAAGCTTTGATTGAAAGGGTTATGAAAGAAACCGATGAGAAAATATGGGATGCACAAGCAGGATTACGATTGGTTGAAGGACTAATAGAGACTAATACTTGCGTCGCTGACGACGCAAGTATTAGTCTCTATTAGTCCTCCTACCGATCTTTGCTTACTAGATGGTAATTGTATGCAAAGACCGGTAGAAGGAAAAGTAATGAAAATGAATGTAAGTAAGAAAAAAGTTATGGTTTTCAACGAGACTAGTGTACGACAGGGTGTGATATTATGATTAATGGAAAAAAGTGGAACAATTAAAAGAGTTTGTGTACCTAGCCACGATGTAAGGGATGGAAAGAATGATAAACATATTAAAAGGAGAGCGAATGCTGGGAATAAAGTGAATGGGGCACACTACGCCTTATGAACAGCTGGAATGGGGCACACTACGCCTTATGAACAGCGGCCTCAGGGTAGCGATGACCTTCATCATCAGCTAGCTGAATCAGAGTGCGGATTGCATGGTATGGGCTTGATCTTAAGCCGTAGGTGAGCAGCGGTTGGTCTGGTGAGGACCGCCATAGTATGAGCTGATACCCTCTCTGATCTGGGGCTACCAGCACATTTCTGAACATCCTCTGGATGTCAGTGCTGAAAACGACTGGGTGCGTTCTGAAGGACATGATGATGTCAACAATGTCCTGTTGAAGAGCGGGGCCTGTATGTAGGCATTCATTTATGCTGACACCATTGGAGCTTTTACAGCTACCATCAAAGACAATGCGCAGCTTGTCCGAGCCTGACTTAAATACGCCATGGTGGAGGATATAGAAGTGAGGTTTATGGGCGAATGTATTTGGGTGACAGGGAGCCATGTGCCCTAAGTCGACGTATTCGGCCATAAAGTCGACGTATTTGGAACGCAGAGACGGGTTCGCTATTAGCTTCTTCTCAATGTTGAGAAATCTGCGTAATGCGATAGGGTGAGTTTTACCCAGTTTAGGGGCGTCCTGTAGAAAGGGTAGAGATACTGTATATTTGCCTAAAGGATCACGCGTGGTGGTAGAGCGGAAGATTTCCTCGCATTGTTCCTCCATGGGATCAGTATGAGTGTGAGGTTGAGGTAGGGGTTCTTCAGACTCCCAGAACCTTTCCAGACTCTGACGTATGTCCTGGGCTGATTCAGCTGAGTCTGGTTGTGAGCTGACGACGTGAGCTGAGTTAGCCTGTTGCGCCGGCTGCGCATACAAGTCCTCAATGGGTCCTATCAGGGCGAAGTCAAAAATCGTGCCGAAGGCTATGGGCTTGCCCGGGCCTAACGAGACCTTTGTCCCGTCCAACTAGTGATGGGTCGCGAGAAAATTCTCCAAGTGAGAATATTCTCCAATCGGGAATATTCTAGAATTTTCCTTTTAATTGAGAATATTCTCAGAACAAGGAGAATTTAAGAGAATTTAAAATTGGATAAAGATATTCTTATTTTTAGGAAAAAATATGTATTTTCTTAGAGGTTTTGAACAACGATGGCAGTATTGTATAAAATAAGTAGGTATCTTAGTTTATTTAGCTAATAATGATAATAATTATCACAGCAACATCGTTTTTGCCGATAACCTTGCGATTAAAAATTGATTTTATGTTTACACCGCAATATTTTTTATGTACCGTTTCTGTGGTCTAGTGGCTAAGCCACCGGTTTCAGGCCCAGAGGCAGGCTTCCGTCACTCCATATACTTGCGCGCTATAATTACCTACCGCCTGGCCGAGCGGTCTCGGGCCGTTTGCGGACCAAATTCAGTGCGGTTTTCGCAAGCAGTGCGCTTGCACGTTGTTCAATTTTAATTCGTTTTACGCATACCTACGATGCCGTCTTGTGCCTTATGTGCAGTAGATGGGTTTGTTGTGCAGTAGTAGTTTTTTATTTTACATACACACTGACCTCTATTAACTTTTGATGTTGATTCCAGCACCAATTTGTAAAAAAAAGTATATCCTATAAACGATACAATTTTAAACTACCACCTATAGTCAGAACATATTCACAGTTCTCAATAAAATAGACACAAATAGTTATTTATGTTAATTTAATTTTATCGAAGAGGCAGCCCTGCGATTGCTGTGGGATCGCGCGGTAGGTTAATATAGTTTAAATAGTAGTAGGCTATTATAGCAGTAGGTATTGTTAATTTTCTACTGAGTGAAGTATCTGTTAACTTTTTTTAATCTGTGCGAGAGGTCCCGGGTTCGATTCCCAGCGGGGGATACATCTTTGTGAGCTCGGTTTGGTTGGTGGTAGAGCTGATAAGTCCACCTGGCTAGCTACCACCATCTTATCTAAGTCTGTCGCCATAACAACGATGTTTATAGCATTGTTGTGTTCAGACAGTTTGAGATAAGATAGCCAGTACCTCAGTGGTTGAGGATTCCAGGTGAAGCGCGCTTCCACCTTCGGCCTTATCATCACATACTATCAGGTCAGTTGAAGGCCAAGCGCTTACCCATTGTAGAATAATAAAATAAAAAAACAAACGTTTTGTTTAGTCGCGCAAGTAGCGTAACATGTCCGCGCCCCCTGCGCCCCGGCCGGCCAGCCACGCACCGCCGCCCGCCATTTTGTTTACATTAGTTGCTTCCCTGCCGTCTACTGTTTTTCGTATTTCAGATTACATGTTATTAAAATTTCTTGTCAGGATTATTCTTTTTCATGTTGATTTTGAAGAATTTTAATTATTTACAGTTGTTAAATCTTGAGATCTCTATTAAAGCTGTTAGATTGAAAATACTGATGTGTCTATTTAATCGCCAAAATGATACTTATATTAAACTTTGCAGGAAATTTAAAAAGAACTTACGAGAATTTTCTTCGAAACATTCTCGAGAATATTCTCGCTTAGAATAATGTAACCTCAGGAAAGACAATAATTTAAATTTTCCATGTGAAATATTTATAAATAAAGCAGAAATACAATCGCAGTTCCATTAATTTAAATAGATTATTGAGATAGCCATCCAATTTATAAATTCTCTTAAATTCTCTTCCAAAAGAATATTCTCGAGAACTTAACAGCAAAGTTCTCACTGAGAGAATATTCTCGGGAATTTCCCATCACTACGTCCAACACCTGGCCAAGAACGTCCGACCCCAATAAGAGGTCGATCTGGGCTGGTGTGTAGTAGAGCTGATCAACCAATGGTACGGGTGGCTGGCTTAGTATGTGGGAAATGTTTGGTACCTTCTCTAAGGGAAGGTAGCCAGTGACATTCTTTAAAATATGAGCTGTGGCAGTAATTGTAGGAGTATCATTGTGAGTGGGTCGGCATACTATTGTTATTGCCGCTTTTAACTCATGTTTGTGCTGATTCCCAACTCCTGTAATTTTTAAGGAAGTGGGTTTTGATGGCAAGTCGTGCCATGCGTGAAGTTATTAATGTCAGCATACTGCCACAGTCCAATAAAGCTCTGGCTGTATGAAGGTGGCCATGCACGTCTGCGACTCTTAGTGAGACGGTTGGCAACAAAATAACTGTGCCAGTGGGCACAGAAGGTGGGTGAGCTGATTGAGTATCAGCTGTGTAGGCATGGGCTAACTGGGCATGGGCTGAAGGGACATGGGCTAAATCAGTCTCCGGCCGTGCGCGACAAGGTTCGGATGTGTCACATCGTTGTTGTGCGGTGACTCAGCGCTGAGGGCAATGGCCTCAAAAACTGTAAAGTGTGCGAACTGCAATGTAGTGATAAACGCACTTTTGGCATTTCTACGTGAAGTGTTGGACTTTATGGATGAAGAAAGTGTTCACCAGCTGTGTACTACGTCGTTCTCAGGTGATAAAATAGTGGCCGCGAAAACGTTAATTTATGAATCGCTACCCAGTGCAAAAAAGATGCCGCTACGTCGCAAAGGGGGAAAGAAAAAACTATCACGAGATTTAGACGACATCATCTGTCTTATGAAAGGCGGTAACTCCGAACACTTCCCTATTTTTGTGGCAAAGGACCTGCATAAACTTCCCCCGGTTACCTTTGACCATGTAGACGTCACCCGAATTCTGAAGGATATGTTAAAAATGAAGAGCCATCAGTGCACTGGAGGATAAAATGGTCACTGGCGAAAAGTTTGATCTACTAAAATTAGAGGTAGATAATATGAAGCGAAGTCACCAATTTACAGTCTCTAACATTCCATCACGCACAAAGAAATTTGGTGACTCGTTTCTTTCTCGCACTTCCAAAAGATGGAATAGTCTACCAGCACACGTATTCCCTCCTACCTATGACATAGGGTCCTTCAAACGAGGCGTGAAGAAGCACTTTGTGGGCCGGCAGAGTGAGGGTGACTGATGCTACGTCTCTTACGCTGCACCAGTTGTCCTCGCGCCTGGACTTCATTTCCACTTAACATCAGGTGGAGTGGGGTCATTTGCAGGGCTTAGCATAAAAAAAAAATATCATGCGTCTCTGTTACATTGTAATAATAATTCTGTTTGATATAGAGAGTCTACATCAAACCTGCTACCAGGCTATTTCTAGCCAACTTAAATCTATACTAAATTATTATGTATATAAACTAACTTACGTACTATGAAGACGGTGGCTGCGCGTCCCGACGCCGCTCCGCCTCGTTTCAGCTAGGCCGCAGTCCGCCGCGCCGGCTGGCTTCGGGCTGCTGTGGTGGTGGTGGTAGCTCGCCTCCCCGGCGACTGTCTCTGGCTGCTGCTGTGGTATGGAAAGGCCCTAGGCGTCCCGTCTACCCCTCAGCGCTGGACCCAGACAAATACATACCACCGTGCACAATACCACATAGCACCGTTCACGCCACCAAACAACTCACTGAGTTTAAGCTTATTAAAGTTCACACTGTTTCATAATTCCTACGGGCCCCTCCGAATCAAACAATGTGCCCCACATACCAAATTACCAATTAAATCTTCACACGACCGCGCGAATAAAACTTAACCTAACCAAAGTCCCAACGTGAGTGTGTGTCACACTGACATTGACAGCCGTCTGTCAAATATAAATTAAAACTACAAAAAAGGTTGCCAGCCGTAAGTGGCCATTTGTTCCGAACAAATTCTATGAACCTAAGAATTAACAGAAAACGAGGTGCATGTTTGCAAAGCAGTTATGATTTAGATACGCATAGTGGCCCCATCGATCTGCATTATGTGTCTGATTTTACAAAAGCATCAGTTAATCGAGACGGATCAATGCCCGTTAATCAGCCGGTACCGGAATATTCAAAAAACTGCATCTCTCTCCAACAAGAAGCAATGAGCGAAACCGAGCGAACGTGTGCGAATAAGAGTGTCGCTGTTAACACTAGGTGCACAGACGGGAGTGCAAGCGGGACAACAAGTAACTTCGTGGGGACTGATAGTAGCCAGCCGAGAGATGAACGTCAGGATTGAGGAGCCACCCTTAAATTTTAAAGGAAAATCATACCATCAATTAGTAGTATAAAAAATAATTTTGTAGGACAAATTCTGGAATTTGTAGTATAATACTTTCTAAGGTACATCAGTATAAAGGTGGCTCCTCAATCCATACAGTATGGATTGAGGACTAGAACTCGGAAAGTAATGAAGTTACATTTTTGAAAATTTTGTATGTTTTAGTAGGTATTTTTTAGGTTATCTACTAAAAATTTCAGTGCAGTACTGCCGAAATTAAAGAAAATACAATAGTTTGGTTGTGGCTCCTCAGCCCGTATACAAAAGCGTGAATTCCTATGAAATTGATCCACATATTAATATATTCGAACTAATGGACAATTAGTAGTATGTATGCTTGAATTTGTAGTATGGAAATAAAATAGTAAGATTAAGTAAATTAGCTAAAAAAAATACATTTCATCTGGCTCCTCAATCCAGACACTTGCATTTAAATAATTGACTGTATCTACCTAACTATAGAAGATAATCAAAAGCTTTATATGCCAATATTTAGTAGAAATTTCTACTAAATATCTATGTACAAAATAACATTGTACAATTTGTTTAAAGAAAGTTATGACGAATATTAGATATTCCATACAATTCTTTATATAGGGTGACCATATCGATACTGGCAAAGAGAATAAAAATACGTGTACTTAAATATATAAATATATATAAGTACACGTATTGAGGTAGCGTATTGTATGTTTTGCTTCGTATGTACAAAACGATACGCGTACGTTAACTTAAAGCAAATGAGACACTAACCCGCATTGGGCCAGCGTGGGAAGGCCTGTCCCCAGCAGTGGGACGTGTAAAGTTTGATGATGATACCATGGGGCATTTCCGACTGCTGATATAATTGAAAAAAAAAGGCTACAACTCTTCAGACTCTAGTTTTAGAACACGACCAGAAATGCAATTTATCACAATTGCGGTTACATAGCATTTGTTTAAGTTTATAC
Source organism: Scoparia ambigualis (assembly GCA_963921215.1). Lineage (NCBI taxonomy): Eukaryota > Metazoa > Arthropoda > Insecta > Lepidoptera > Crambidae > Scoparia > Scoparia ambigualis. The sequence goes on along the minus strand of OY992503.1, from coordinate 44,089,692 downwards.
AAAACATAAACAGTATTTTATTGTACATATTGTCATGCTACTAACTTAGTTATGGTAAAGAATCATAAATGGCTCTTTCATTTATTTATTTATTGATTCCTAAATAACGCAAACAGGTTTACATTTTAAAAGTTCTTAGTAAAAATTTTGCACTTCTAGCTTTCGATCACTACTTATAAACCATACATGTTTATACAGCGTAGTTTCGATTGAATCCTCATCCACGATCTTTTAATTAAATATAGTAAGTACTTACCTATACTAAATACTACTGTAGTAATATAAAACTAACTAATTAACAATCTAAATATAAAACTAAGAAAACCTGAATTATTAGCATCATAGAATGTAAACTAAAGTTTTTTTCTTGAGAACCTGACCCAAAATGTCAAAAGGGTGTAGGATAATAATCCTTTGTAGTTAGAAAAATAAAGGAGATGACCCACCCCACTTCCCTATTCATTGTCCGCCCTACAATAAAAAGTTCATGCGTCATCGTGATCAAATTTGAATTACTGTATTGGTTTTTCAACCTTTAACAAGAATCAACAGTAATTAGCAGTTAAGGTTAAAAAATACTAATTAAAAATTACTCGTGCTTGTGACAGGTAAAATTCCCGCTGACAATTTTGTCCCAAATTACATTTTTAAGCATAGGAAAAGCAAAGAGATTGCTCTCATACAGTCTTAACATAACGTTATTCGTAATTTGTGTTATGCATCATTAGCATTTTTTGTCAAATAAAGGCTGTTATATAAGTAACAACTTATTTCTTTACTTTCGAACTTTGACTTTTTTCTTTGATTTAAAATAATAAAACGTGTGATTCATTAGATTGTTTTATTTATTTATGATGTTTGGCTCAATAATCTTTGATACCAGTACCGTAAAGTATTACAAATAAAGTAGATAGGACATGACGTAAACTTTGATTCCTTTTTATACAATTTTCGACACCTATCAGTTAAGTAATTCAATTATTGCAACAGAACACATACACTGGTAATATAGCATGAGGCGCAAACATTAAGTTCATTATTGTTGTTTAACATACAATATGATTTACGAAACTGAATAAGCCAAAATACTAAGTGCCCGTTTTGATTGCTCGGACTGGATTTGGGGGTTAAAGTTTCTCGCGTCCGTAGGTTTACCCTTGAGACCCTATACGTGACCCCTGGGTGGTGCTAAATGAGTGACACTGACTGAGTGGTAGAGCCACGCTGCGTTGCAGCACGCATTAGGCCGGCTCGCCCGGCGTAATACCACCCTCTCACGAATATCCGGCGTGAAATAATGGCACTTGGTTCTATTGTGTTTCGTCCGGCCAGTGAGGGATTCGAAGGCCCATCCCCCACTCACACAATTCCTATTCCTTCCTTAACCCTATTCCTTCCTTAAAGGACGGCAACGCGCCTGCGATTCCTCTGGTTTTGCAGGTGTCCATGGGCGGCGGTGATTACTCCCTGTCTGGTGACCCGCCTGCTCGTTTGCCTCCTTCTTTTATATAAAAAAAATAAAAAAAAACACAGTGTCGTTCGTAGGAATTTGTAAAACACTAACAATGAAAGTCGCAAATTCGTAGAAACAATATTCAAAAAGTTGTAAGGGTTTGACCATAGCCGCGCGGTTGAAAAGTGGCTGTCACTCATTCTCTCTCTCAAACGATGCATAATAGAACGTCCCATTCTTTTTGTTAATAACTGATACGATTTTTCATAATTTAAAATAGCTAGTAATAAATACGTTATTATGAGATTACTTACCTTACCTCAGTTTGTAGCTTAGTTTTCCAAATACTATAGGTACAGTAGAGGAAGTTCCCGGTCGGCCACTTTTCGGCGATGTTTGTTTGCACACTATCTACGCGTACGCTACTGTACGTACACGCGGTCGGAATGGAGCGCAAGCGAATATCGCCGAAAAGTGTTCGTGTATGTATGTACACGTTTATGTTGTGACACCTTACCGGGAAGCGAATAACTACATAAAAGGTATTTGTATGAAATTAATTTTGTTTTATTTAAGCGAGACTGATACCTTTTTTGTAATTATGACAAATAATATATGAATGGGTATGGGTGTCGGTGTCGTTAACAGAGTTGATGTGAACGGTAAATTTTGACGAATTATTACTAGGTACTTATTTATTTTAACGACTGTATTGTATACTGTACAAGGTTCACAATACACGGAAAGCAAAACAAATTGCGTTTCACTGTTCATATTAGTCCTTCAAAAAGATAATAGATGACGCCAGGATGACGTTTAGACAATTATACTGTTATTGTTGTTCTCGTTTAACATTTAAATCAGAAAAGTGATTGAGCGATGCAAAGTGTTAAAACCAAGGAACATACATACAAACATACATATAATCACGACTATTATCCCCGTAGGGTTAGTCAGAGACTAGGCAATGAGGACAGCATAAGCAGTCTTCTACCATAGCCCATTTTTCAAAAAATAGAGACTGCTAATGTGTCAAGTGTAAGTTATAATTTATTTAATTACTTTTATAAGATTCAATAGTAAAATGTATAGATTAGATTTTTTTTATTTATAAGGTTCGGCTAAAAAGTTCTTGATGCCAATGCAGTAAAGTATTACAAAATGGCAGATGTGGTACATAGGACATGATAAAAGTTTTACTTTAATTCCTTTTGTACGTAATATTTAAACATAATTTAATAGGTACGAAGTATATTTTATATATTTGTTTACATAAATTAGGTTGTAAATTTATTTAAACGTATGTATTTTATTTCACAGATTCAGATCTTATATCTCTGTCATCAGAAATAGGATCTGATAAAAGGTTAACGTTTTAAACGCTTAACAAATTACATAACTGAATCAAAGGAACATGATGTGATTAGAACAGTCCAGTGTAATGTAGCTTTTAAAAATGCAAGCTATGTATTTATCCAATATCATCGATAAGTATTAGCAATTATTAAGTTGCATTGAAAAAGTGTCGAAAAGAATTTTATTTGTAATCTGTCTAAAACAAAATTTGCTTTAAAATTATTTAAACAATATTTATAACATTATAATAATTATTGTTTTTTAAGGTTTAAGCGAACACTACACATTGAAATGAAACACTTTTTACGTATTAACTCGCGTTTAATTTTACTACATTACATAGTTTTTTTAGTTTCCTGACGTTTCGAACCCTTATGATAATTATAATAATTGTTAAGTTCATATTAATATAGGTAATATATTTTGATAAAAATTAAATGTAAACAACAATTTGTCCGGTTTTCATTCATAAAACATGGTCACCTTATATAAATTGTATGGAATATCTAATATTCGTCATAACTTCCTATGAACAACTTGTACAATGTTGTTTTGTACATAGATATTTAGTAGAAATTTCTACTAAATATTGGCATATAAAGCTTTTGATTATCTTCTATAGTTAGGTAGATACAGTCAATTATTTAAATGCAAGTGTCTGGATTGAGGAGCCAGATGAAATGTATTTTTTTAGCTAATTTACTTAATCTTACTATTTTATTTCTATACTACAAATTCAAGCATACATACTACTAATTGTCCATTAGTTCGAATATATTAATATGTGGATCAATTTCATAGGAATTCACGCTTTTGTATACGGGCTGAGGAGCCACAACCAAACTATTGTATTTTCTTTAACTTCGGCAGTACTGCACTGAAATTTTTAGTAGATAACCTAAAAAATACCTACTAAAACATACAAAATTTTCAAAAATGTAACTTCATTACTTTCCGAGTTCTAGGCTGGCTCCTCAATCCATACAGTATGGATTTTCCACCTTTATACTGATGTACCTTAGAAAGTATTATACTACAAATTCCAGAATTTGTCCTACAAAATTATTTTTTATACTACTAATTGATGGTATGATTTTTCTTTAAAAATTAGGGGTGGCTCCTCAATCCTGACGTTCATGCCGAGAAGACGACGGCGCCAGGCGTGCGAGTGCGAGCGTACCAGAATGCATGAGTCGTCGCGGGAGTGGGAGCGAGACGGCGGCGCCATCGCCAGTGCCGCCGGCGACAGCTGGTCTGAGTGAAGTTGAAGCACAGACATATATATGTCTGTGAGTTGAAGTAATAAGTGCGCGTGCGCGTGCACTAGATAACAATGACAACAAATTGTGTTCGGTTGATGTGTCGGCGTCAGTGCGTAGTTTTTCAGCAAGTGCACCGCAAAATCATATACCAAATTATACGTATGCATCGATTGTTAAGGAACATGACAGTGATGGGAATAAGGACTCGGGATGGCAAGAGGTACGTCATAGGCACACTAGGCAAAATAAACTGACAACTCAAAAAGGGTGCGCTTCCATAATTCCTCGCGGTAAATTCCGGGCCGCAGTAACCAAGGTGCCTTTGTTTATATCTAATGTTAGCGTTGAAACTTCTACGAGTGATATTATTGATTACATTATAGAGAAAACGAACGAAAGTGTGTCTTTGAAAAAAAATAACATGAAATCTGTAAGGAATTATAATGTCTATAAATTGTATGTATCTAAAAATAAAGTAGATATGTTTTTAAATAAGCAATTTTGGCCTGACGGAATTAGTTTTAGGCGTTTTGTTCATTTTTTGTACAGAACAAAAAAGCCGGAAGAAAGTTAAGCTATAGTTAGTTAGACAATTATAATGTGTAGTAACAAAACTAATAGATTGAAATTCACTAGTTTTAACTGTAAGTATCTGCCTACAGCAATGCATAATGTGCAAAAACTGAGTGGCTGGGCAGATATTATTGCTCTTCAGGAGACATGGTTGCTGCCCCATGACATTCCACTACTAGGTACAATTAGTGATGATTTTGAATATACTGGGAAATCGGCTGTGGATGCTTCGGCTGGTTTACTAGTAGGTAGGCCATATGGGGGGGTAGCCATTCTCTGGAGAAAGGGTGTATTTGAATCTGTGACGGTTTTAGACTGTAAGAGCCCGCGTCTGGCTGCTATTAAGACAATGTTAAATGGGCGTTCTTCTATTGTATTCTCCGTTTATATGCCTAATTATAAGAAAGATAAGGGGGGAACGCAGATACGCTGCCTGTTTTTACGGAGATCTTAAGCGAGATTAGTGCGATAGAGGAAAGTAGCGATGTCGAAAGTTTGTTTATTCTCGGGGATTTTAATGCTCACCCGCACAAACCATTCTTTAAGGAATTATTAAACTTCTGCCAGGAGCAGTCCTGGCTCTGTGCGGATGTAGAAAAGCTTGGAATCTCTTCGGGTACATACCCAAGTAACACAGACGTGCTGAATAAATATTGATTAAGAGCACTCATCAAGAGCACAAGCTGAATACTGAGCTGAATAAGGCCTGAGTACCGTCTATTCAGCTGTTATTCAAGCAAAAAGGGCCCCAATTTTGAATGCTTAACGCTTAATAACATCTGAGTAACAATTGAGTAGGAGCTTATTAACGTTTCAATTAGCTTAATAACTTTTGAATAACTGCACACATTGTTTTTATAAATCTTTTACAACTGAGTTATTCAGTTACGTCGCATTGGTTAGACTATTCAGAACTTATTAAGTATTCAATTTATTGTTTACATTTATGCAATCAATATTCATAGAAATTGGGAAAAGAAGAAATAAATTAATGTCGATACCTTTATTTGACATGACATGAACTTTAAGTTATTCTGTTAGTAACTTTTAATTTCCAAGTTAGGTCCGCTACATGTTAATTGTTAGTGCGCACGTAATTTTGTCGTGAATAGTATGTGTATTTTTTTCATTTTTATGACGCGCCTCGTGAATAATCAAGATAATTAATTGTAAATAGTATTTTCATACATACATACTAGGTCTGACAAAAGTACTTGTGATGAACTATCTAATTCTAGCAATTTTATCCAACAAAATAACATGACTCAAGTTGGAAATGTTGTAGTTTTAAGATTAATAAGCATTTTGGTGATCTCGTGAATTCCTTGTAAGTATTAATTACAAAGATTTCAATGGCGATCGATGTTTTGTTTTATAATGCTGAATAAAAGTGCACACATGTTTTGTTACTAAACTATAACTTGAAAAAGAGTAGTCTCTTTACACTAATTTCTGAATAACATTTATATAGTTGACCACATTTCTGTATTAGGTACTCAGATTTTTAGGGTTCTCTAATCGAACGAACAAAAACATTTTATAATGTGTAACTTTCCCGTCCGGCTTTCACTAAATGGATTCCTTACATTTAAAATTATAGCATCTTTGTTGGTTTTTTTTTATTCGTTAAAAAAAATTATTATCATAAGTATAACGTACCTTTTATGTCTAAAAAAAATGCATATTTCGTGTGTGCACTTGGCCCTAGTTTATTTAATCTTTATTGCACAATAATAGGATTTACAAATGGCGGACTTATTATTATATTATTAATTATAATTTATACTTCGTTTCAGGAAAATGACGTTTTAAATAATTTCAACACGTCGTAAGGGTCGCTCAGATTTGTGTACTGTGCTGTCCCAATGGGAGAACAAAGGACAATTTCGATGGCCAAGATATAATGCGGATTTATTAATTAAGTAAAGACAGCAGTGTCCAACCTCGCGCAGATTGGCTTACGATGAAATAAACAAACAACGCAAATAAAACATTTTATCACAACGTTAATTTTATTTTCTTGTACAGCGATACCTTCTGCTAACAAAATAACTATTTCAGAAATGAAATCTTCTGTAAGTATAGATTTTTATATCTTTCGGTTTTCCAATACCAAAATCTGTTAGATTTTTTTGGGGGACGGAACCCTCTGCAATGCAGGGCAAACACGCATGCCGACTGGGACCGGGTTCAGTTTTGTTTAAACTATTTTCACAAATCATTTCATGGTCATTATTGCTGATAACACTTGGACAATTACTACTGCTGATATTTAAATATTCTTTTAACAATTATCTTTTTATATGACCGGTTTTTTTACGCTTTTGCTACGACTTTCGATCCATGATTCAAGCAACGCATAAAATAAATACGTACCATAATATTTTAATAAAGCTGGTATTAAGCTATGGGCGCTATATCAATACAAATGTGGTCTTTAATTTGAAAAGTTAGTTGAAACTCTTTATTATACTGCAAAAAGCTTATTAAAAACACAAATAATATTGTTTATTTAGCAGCTGAATAATTAGTAAAACATAGAATCTTATACAGTTGAAAGATAAAGTAAAAACAATTATTCAGTATCAAGCTAGATAGCAGAATTATGTAAACAATATTATTCAGAAGGTGATACTATATTCAGCAATTAGCTGTTTCAAACGCTACAAGCTTAGTACTGCTTTAATAATAGCAGTATAGATTATTGTTATTTAGATAAATGCTGCCGAAGGCACAGATTTAAGCCACCTGGAATGCGTAATGCTTAATAACGTCTGTCTAATAATCTTACGGAGATTGGTTATTAAGCGTAAAGAAGGGAAGGACTGAAATGCAGAATTTATTAAGCGTTAAGTATTTTAAGGGTCCGTACTCAACCTTATTCAGTATTTGGCTATTCCGAAAGCTCTTACACAAACCATATTAATCTTTAAACTGTTCAAAGTTCTAAGTGTGTACTGTTATTTTGCTTATGTGTTACTTGGGTATACTTTCGTGTGTGAGAAAACAGGTAGTAGAACCTGGCTGGACCACTGTGTCGTATCTATCTCGGCTTGGCAAACTATTGTTGATGTAGGTGTAGTGGAGGATGTTTATGTATCGGATCATCTGCCCATTTACAAAGAGTGTGACATAGATGCTGTGAGGCCAAAACGAGTGACGCATAACGCGCCTCCAAATGCTGTTTTGTGGGGTGAGAAAACAGACGAGCAAATAAGTAGGTATCATGACATCTGTAATAAATAACACATTTCGCGTAATTGACTTTCCCCCAGACTTTGCAGAGTGCGGTTATGGGTCATGTGATAGGGCCGACCACAGATCCGTCTTGGACGGTCTTTATTGTAGCATTGTTAACACTATGGCCGGGGCGGCCGCACAGACTCGGCAATGCGGAAGCGACAGGCGTAGAAAAGGTAAACCAATGTGCGGTTGGAACAAGCATGTACAGGCTTCGCACAGGAGGGCCAGGCTAACATTTAAAATCTGGGTGTTGAACAATAGACCCACAATATATTTATTTATTTATTTAACATAATTAAACGGGCGTAACCCAATTACATAATTAAGAATAGTTTATTTCACAATCAAATATCTGTTTTGCTTAAAAAAATCTTAAGGTTGTCGACAAACACATCAAAATCTGGATAAGCCACAAGGAGTGCGTTAAGTGCCTGATGCATGCGACACAGCGGTGATTGCGCGCGCGCCACTGTGCGACACAGCGGAGGCGCAAACAATCGATGCCTTCGACCGGATCGAATACGCAGATAGTTATCGGGCACAAATAGGCGAGACAACTGCTCAACACATTCTGGCGAGTCCACGCCCCCACGCAAAATCGCTACAGCAGTTGACAACTCCATTCGAGCTCTCCTACCCTCCAGAGAGTTCATCCCCAACATCCCAAGCAAGAACTTCGTTGGGTACATAAAGGGGTAATAACCGTATACCCGCTTATAATAACAGCGCAGAAAAGCTTTTTGGACCTTCTCTAACATAAGTATATACCTGGCCTCGTGCGGATTCCAAATACATGCACTCGATTCCAATGAGCTTCGCACAAGCCTGGTAAAAAGGATTTTGATGACGTCAGGATTATGAAAATCGCGTGAGTTACGTAAAACAAACCCTAAACGACTGAAACAGCTACGAGTGAGAGAGGAAACGTGTTCGTTAAAAGTCAAAGAAGTATCAAATGTGACACCTAGGTCTTTCATAGCGTTTGTGCGAACAATGCTGTCATTGCCTAACATATATTTACATTTAACGAGATTACGTCTGCGGCTGAAGGTCATAACATAGCACTTAGCACTGTTAAATTCCAAATCATTCTCGTTACTCCACTTAAGTAAGGCATTAACATCGGCCTGTGTTCGTTCGCAATCTGCCTCGTCACCGACTTCTGCATATAATTTTAGGTCGTCAGCATAAAGAAGGTGTAACGTTATAACGTATAGCTATTAAATACTTATATAAAATTTTAATTAATAAATAAAAAAAACCATAGATTACCTTATCCTAATTAACTTAATTCTAAATATTACTTTAAACCAAATTACTTAACTAATAACTACAAAGAAATAAAGCTTTAATAGTTTTGATAACTGCAAAACGTATTTTGATTCATTTGGTTTTATCATTGCGCGCACGGTACCCTAACATGCCTTTCGTATATTTTTTATTTGATGAAAGTAGGTAGGTTAATTTACCTGCGCGGTGGCAGTTGGCGTCGTCTCATACGTTCGAGAGACAGCCATACTAAACAGACGTTGCTTTTGTAAATTTGTGCAATTTCATACGTTTTTATAAATATTTAATAGGTCACGTATTTGACCAAAGCTATTATTTTTATAAAGTATCCAGCCTTATCGTCATTCTACGATAATTGTGCTACTTAATCCCCGTTAGGGTAAGTGTTGAACAGTTTTAAAATTAGAGTATAGTTATTAGCTAGTAAGTATTTAGTTGTGTGTAAATCCTTTTGTTTTAACCTTAGCTCGCTTATGCAGTGCGTGTAGATAGCATTGCTAAGCGTGCGAAGGTTTGTTTATAATTTCAAATCAAAGATTTAAACATGTAACGGTGATTTTCAAAAGTGTTATAACATGTAACCGTTATTGGGTGACCGTCATTGTATAATGTTAATTTTTAGTTGTGCAACTCGTTTGCTAATTTCTATTTGTTTTCTTGTCTGTCAGGAAGACTTCTAGAGGTTGTTAATTATTTAATTTCTGTTGAGACCGGTATTAATACGGTCGATCTCTTATTTAGTTCAACTTTAAATTACGGAGAGGAATTAAATGTTTTACATGTAACCTCGACCGGGACTCGAACCCGCACATATGTAATTTGCTTTTAATTTATTTTAATTATTATTGAGACTGGTACTACTACGGTCGATCTCATATTTAGTTTAATTTTAAATTACTGAATGGAAACCAAATGTTTTAAAAGTACCCTCGACCGGGATTCGAACCCGCACTTAAATAATTTAATTTTAATTTGTTTTCTTTGGAACATGATTTAGTTGTTAGCGCTTCTCGCAATGCTTTTAGCTAGGTTTTAGATTTAATAGTTTTGTGCACTCCACTCTGATTGTGATCGCTTCCCACCTCACACTACAGTCTCTTCTCATCTGACTTTTTCGGATTGGCTTGGGGTGAGGTGGCTATCGCAATCGGCGGCTGCTGGACAAACCGGCTCACGCTGCGTTGTGTTCCAGGGTTCCACGCTCGGATTTCCACGTTTGGAGTTCAACGCTTGGATTGGAGTCCTACATTCCTACATTCCACGTTCTACGTTTGGAGTTCTACGCGACCGTCTTCGCATTTCGATGCGGCCGCCATTTTGTGGACACACCACGCAGCTCGCAGCTCCTGTACAGCGACGCGCCTCTCAACACCTCGGCGTTCCCCAAGCTAAGTCAGGGACGGGAGCAAACTACCCAGCTAGGCCCTTATGTACTCCACGCCCTGAGACCAAGTTTAAATAAATTTGTATGACCGTAAGTGGGTGTTATCATTTCACGTACCCCACGCTACGTCACAAAGGCAATTTGTATATTTAAGTACATCAACCACGTCGTTTACCATCAGTAAGAAGAGCAAGGGCCCAAGTATTGATCCCTGGGTTCCACCAGAGGGTGTTTGATAGGGTTGCGATACATAACAACCGTGGCGTACAAATTGCTGTCGACCTTTGAAATAGTCGGAAAATAAATTAATAAGCTTGGAAGAGAAACCAACAGCATCGAGTTTTGATAAAAGGATTCTACAATTGACCCTATTGAAGGCCTTGCAATAATCAAAGTATATTACATCTATTAGCTGTCTTTTATCCATAGATTCTGAGATAAATTCCACCAGAGTCAATAAGTTTTAATTTACTGACCTTCCTGGCCTAAATCCGTGTTGTTGATTACAAATATATGGCTGGACTTGCTTGAGAATAGCATTGTAAATGAGGATCTCAAAGACTTTCGCAGGCGCTGAAAGAATGGCGATGGGCCAATGCTCCTCAACTAACGACTTGTTACCACCTTTGGGAATAGGGGTTACTCGAGTCAACTTCCACGTAGAGGGAAAAACATCAAATAGCAGGATAAGGTTTATCAAGTGGCAGAGAGGAATAGCGATAGTTTATTTGCGCATTTTCAGACCTTCCGGCGGTACACCATCAGGTCCCGGGGACCAACCGGATTTTAACCTATTAATGGCACTCTCCACGTCTGCAACAGAGAAGTCATCAACAGCTACATTCTGCTACATGCGTATACGTAGTTGGAAGAGTGACTGGTGCTGGTTTCAAAGTAGCGTTGTCCTGAACGTAGATGCCCGAAAAATGTTTCGCAAAGGCATTCGCTGCTTCAGCACCAGAACATTGAGTACCTGGTAAACAACACTTGGCTCGAAACCGCCAGAGGACCTTAAACTGTTTACGTGACGATAAAAGTTTCTAGGGTTGCCACGCAGATTACTTTCCAAGCCACCAATGTAGCATTCGTACGCCAGTGAGATTCGTATCTTAAGACTAGCCCGAAGATTAGAAAACTGAGTATAGCTCTCCTGACACTTAAATTGTTTCCAAGTCCGGTGCAGATTAATTTTCCTTTTAATATCCTTGATAACATCAGCCGTAAACCAAACAGGATATCGTCTTGCGGAAGATTTAGACCTCTGCTTTTTTGGGACGAGTTGGTCGAAGACACCGTAAATAGACTCGTAGGACGATCCTAAAGCAAATTGTAAATCCTGAGATTGCAGTACACAGCTCCAATCCAAATCATCTATAGAACGGCGTAGCGCAGTTTGATCGGCCTTGTTAAAGTTCCAGTCCTTGCCATTGTCAATGTTACTAGGCAGCATTATGGACCCGTGATTTATTTTTATTTATTTATTTAAATCATAACAGCATATACAGTTTACAATGTTGTTGTCTCTCGCCAAACTGCAAAAGCAGTTTGTTGGCAAGTTAGCACTCTTAACAATATTATTGTATATACCAAATTAACCTATTGTAACGTATTACAAACACTTACATACTTAACCATTACATTACCATGACTAATATAACCCAATTACAACAAAACATCAAGTAGACGCGCTTTAACTTTTCTTTTTAAGGTAATTTTACAATTTTTTTTACCATCTCTTAAAAAATCTATTTTGTTAAAAAGATTTGGCAGAAAATGTATAATAATTTTACTGTCTATCGTAAGTTGAATATGAGAGATTTCCGCATAGGTTCTTTCAATTATTTTAAATTCTATATTTAATTCTTCCTTTGTATCTGATAAGTGACGAAGGTTCCATACAACTCGATTCCCACCGGCTTCCCTTCAGAAGTTTAGAACACAACCACTCTCTACCGTAATTGAGAAATGGCACAATCAGTAATTATAAAAGTAGATAAACATTACAAAACGCCTACATTATGGACATTAAATCAACAACATTTGCTTATCAACAACATTTGCTTTTCAACAACATATTGCTATAAAATAAGCCGCAGGCGCGATCGGCTTTTTGGCAGTTAGACTTCTAATACAAAATACACGTCATGACGTCACATCCCAACTACATAACAAAATTTGGTCGTATAGTTTTCGGGACAACGTTTTCGTCACAAATTAAGGTCAGACTGTTTTGGTTATATAGCTGTCGTATTAACGTAAATATGATGCGAAATAGGCGGAAATAATAAAACTTTTATTCGTATAGCGATCGTGTCAAGGTCGTATTAGTGGCTACTAGGAAGGTAATAGTCATATTAATATCAGATATACGATAAATATTCGTATAGCAGTCGTGAAAGTGATTAATATTATAACCATCTTGTCGTGTAGTGATCCAATAGACGTCGTATAACTTAATAAATATTGGGAAGTAGTCATTAGCATAGCCTTTACCGGATGCTTGCTATTACAGCGCAGTTCAGTGGGAGTGAGACAACAAAAAACAAACGAAAAACAAAATAACTGTTTACAAAGTGTCACCATCTTATGTCTGCCATATTTATTACTGAATGTTACTAACTATATTGTAGTTGGTGTTAGTAGGTAAGAATATCTACTTTTGTAAGGGAAATTAAATTTCATGACGTTTGTATATACAATTTTTCACAAATTTTTAATGCTCCCTTCGAATTATTGCAAAATAAAAATAATGAATCCCATTTTATTTAAGATTTCTAGTACTTTTACAATTATACGACTTTAGGTAGTGATGATACCTATTATATGATATCTTAGGACTATAAGTCATATACTACGATTTTAATTCTTTTGTCGTCCGCCATTTTTAGGATACCGTAAAGAAGTGAAAACCCGTGAGATAAACATTTGATTGAAAACACAATATAGTGAAAATTGAAGATGTTTTAAAATTCTCATTTTCATTACAGTTTTCATCATCATCGTCTTGGGTTTCAAACGAATAATCATCATTTTCATCATCATTTTGCAAATCTGCGATGATTATTGGAGGATTACTTCTTGAACTTACTAAATTTTAAGAAAAAAAAGATATGAGAATTGATAGGTGTTAGATATTATTACGATAAGCTACCTATTTAATATTAAGTTCATTTTGTATATGTACATATGCATCCTTTTTCACAAATACTATTTCTTACTACGGAACCATCTTTTGATTCTTTGACACTATCATAGCTATCATATAAAAAGCTTGTATAGACAAAGTCAGAACAACGGAAAATATACAAGTTCAGTTCGTAAAAGAGTACCACGTGAAACCATTAAATAATCAAAATGTTTATATAAGTAACTTTTATAAGCATTTTAAACCCATAAGTTATATAAGACATATAAATCTGAATATTGGGCTTTTAAACATTATATAAAAGTCGTGTGAAGATAGTCAAAAAATCCTATAAGAGACGTGTATACAGCTGTACGTTTTATAAGTTAAATTTATGGACTTTATATGATTGTCATGTAGAAATCTTATTACTGACAAAAAGCAGTGTTATGGTCGTCATTATAACCAGATTATGATTGTCATATAAATTACTTTTATACTACATCAAGAAGGCGTAAAGGGGTTGTAAACGAGACTAATAAACGAGTGAATGTATTTTAAAGGTCACAGCTACTATCTTTATAAGATGGTCATGTAATTTGGTTGTGTAAACGTTTACAGGACTCAATTAAATGACTAAAATATTATACGACTAATCGTTCGTATTATATATTGTAACACGATTCATGGGAATTTGAGTTACATCTATATGACCTCTATATGACCAAATGTTATTTAGGCTACATATTATATGACAATTTTGTTAGTTGGGATAGGTCAATAAACCCACCCGCGTATTGGCAGCTCCCGGTAAGCCGGCTCTAACCGAGTTACTTGATAGAGAAAATAATACAATTAGCGTGCGGGTGTGAGCGAGATGGAGAAATATCGTTTTCGATCGTTCTGTTGACAGATAATTTGACGTAATTGCAATTCCCCATCCATCTTTGAATGCAAGACAGTGTTTATAAATTAATATTTGAATTTATTAGTTAGTTTTTTTTTTTTTTTGTTTACGCTCACACCAATTATCTTAGTCCAAGATAAGTTTCTATTGAAACTCGTTATTATGGTTAAACTAGATAACGGATAAATATACATAAACATAGATAACCCACCCAGACCCGAAATCAATTCAGAAAAACAGTTTTCTCTAAATTGACCCGACCGGGAATTGAACCCGGGACCTCAGAAATGGCGCGATGCCAAACCCGGCGCGCTTACCACTCGACCACGGAGGTCGTCAAAGTCAGTTTCACCTATTAGAATTTATTTCTTGGTATAAAATAGTGTTAGTATTGTAGTTGGACTTTGTTTATTTGTGTTGTGTGTAGTGTAGTGATGTGTGTGTAGTTACGAAGACGTACGTTGTAGTTAGGTATTTGCGGTAAGTAGATATTGTAATAAGTTGAAATTACGTATTTAGAGTAAGTAGATTTGCAAAGTAATCGGTAGAATTGTAAGATGTCGGCATTAATAGCTTTAGATTGTTGTTTGACAGATTATTTGCTTTGTGAGGTAACATGCTTTGCAAAGTTAAGTTTTGAGTATAAGTAAGTAGTATTATTAGTACTTAGTCGATTAAGTTTTGTTTAATTTACATCATATCATAATTTCACCACAAACGGCTCTTGCAAGACACTGTTTCAATATCTCAGTGCTTACACGTATAGTAAAAGTGGACTGAAGATACATCTGCCTATACAAGACTGAAGCCAGGATGCCAATCACAGATTTTCAGTAAGGACTCAAGACTGCGTGCCCGCGCTTGGAGTAGGTAAGCATTTTTTTTTTGTTCTGGCATACCTCTCTCAATATTTCACGCTTCGCCACTGCTTTGTATATATGATTATTCCTCCTCCTCTTGTTCTTTGTCTTGTATTACTCCATGAATTATAACCTTCTATGCCAAATAGTCCAACTTCGGATTCTGATATATTCACTTCAGACAATATCAAAACATGATAGTTACAGCGATACAATGTTGTTAACAGCTCATTAAAATGCTTTTTCATAGAACGAATATTAAGATTTATAATATGCAGATGGTTTATGCTCCTATGAATTATATTTTTCTGCCAAGCTTGAGTGTCTCTGTATTTATTAAATTGTAGATCAACGTCAGCATCTAGAGAAAGATTCTTTGGCAGGCCCTCTGTTAACAGTAACTTTTAATCGCGTGTAGTGTGCACGCGCACTAGGTACGAGTATGTTCCGGTTATTGTTCGCCGGTTGTAGGTACGGCCCGAGGGCGCCGAGCCATGTGATCCCAATTCCTTCTTGCCTAACGATGTATTCTGCAGCAGGTTATCTATATCTGTCTCAGACTTAATTCTATAGATTTTCTTATCATCGCTTACGCTCCTTTCCAATATATTACAATTTTGTATCCAAATATATTTATATGTATTTTTTAGTCTCATTTAAGCATTCCAGAACAGCTGTTTTTTATACGATGTGAGATTTTCATTAATAAATATACGTCGACTACTGTTATTGCCATATATGTTATCATTAGTTATCGCTTGTTTTCGCAACAATAGCCACTGATCTCTTGCGCTTTTATTTTTGAGGGTAATAATCACTGGTTGATATTTATTTTCATCACTTTTGTCACGGCCTACTCTTCTGGCAGACTCGATTTCTCGAGGATCCATCTTACATTGTGCCATTTTAGCTACCACTGATTGCAAGTTCTCATTTACCAGCTTTTCGACACCTACAACTTCTACCCTCTTCTCTAAACTTCTTTCTTCTAGGTCGTGTATGCGCTCTTCCAGTGCTTTATTACATTTATCTAAGTAGACGTTCTTTTGCTCTAATGCCACCAACTTTCTTTCAGCAGACTCTTTGAATTTCGTTAGTTTTTGATATTGTTCAGCGTAGAAATCGACTGCGTCGGAAATTTCATTAAATTTCTTTTCCATCTTATACAAAATATCAATTTTTTTATTTATATTTAACAGTATATTTTCAATGTTTTTGTTACCATTGTCTATTTCAGTCCCGATATCAGCCTGTTTTGGACTACTGATGCTGGTACAACTATCACACATTTCCGATTGCGAAAATAACTTTAGGTTTTTTACACACTTCTTGTGAAAAATCCCTTCACAGGCACCCTTACATTTCACCACATCATCCATAAGAAAAGCTTGCACTTTTTACACTGCACCATTTTTTAGATTTGTCGAATGATAGCTAATGTATGTAGGTAGGTACACAGCACACAGCAGAAAAAATTACGTCCGCTCGCGGAGTGCGCGCGCTGGGAATTGATGAATGGTGGTCTCAAATGTAGTGGCAATGTCGAGAGGAGGATGATATAGATCTGGGCGTACGAGACCTCCACATTCAGAATGAGAAACAGATACTACACTAACGCACTCCTGTGTTAACACAATGTCAAGTTTGCCACCGTGAGAATTAACAATATTATTCATATCTACTAAGTTACAAAAGGATAAAAACCCAGCTAGCAAAATACCCTTAGAAACGAAAGCTTTTAAGAGCTATGTCCTTAAATAAATTTTATATACGTTCTGATTAAGATAGAGACTCTAATAATGGCATATCATAAGTCTATTTAAGCTATAAGAGCATATATACTTGTAAAAAATACTTTTAGAAGTATATAAGAAAACGAGAAATGACATCAATAAGACCAGTAGTGTTATAAACGTACTCTGTAAGCCTAATTCTTAATTAACACTTATACATGCACTATGTAATTCCACTTAATCTTAAAAGTGACTTATCAAAGTATTTAATTAGATATCGGCTGTTACACTTATAACTTATTCTTACAGACGTATATAAGCAAACTTTATATAATGTTTATTAGAGCAATAGTATTATACACGCAATTTTTTAACCTAATTGCCCTTGACTCTTAATTAACACTTATACATGCACTTTGTAAGACCACTCAATCTTAGAAGTGACTTTACTAAGTGTTATGTTAGATATCGTCTGTTACTTATAACTTAAGCTTAAAGATGTATATAAGCTTACTTTATAAAGCATTTGTAAGAACAGTAGTATTATATGCGCACCTTATAAGCCTAATTACCCTTGATTCTTAATAAACTCTTATAAATGCATTTTGTAAGATCACTCGATCTTAGAAGTGACTATTGTAAAAGATAGTAAAGAGTACTGGCACGTCAAATGTCTTAGAAACTAGATAATTGCAATTAGAATTCTAATGCATTGCAAAAAAGTCAAAAGGTGGTCGACCAGGAACTTCCCTGTTTGTCTTTTAGCCTACTTTTACTTTAATAAGGAGCCCTAGAGGTTATGAGCAATAGCCGCGTGGATTAAAAAATGTGGTTGAATTTGATTTTAGAAGTGCGGTGTAAACCATAAACAATGGTAATGCACTTATATTAGTTCTGTTAAAGCCACTATAAGGCATGATTGGTGATAATGGCGACATTTCCATATTTTTCATTTTTAATATAATATTTTTTATTAATAAAGATACATTGTTGAAATGGCCCGTAAAAATATTGTGATTGTTATTTCAAAATACTCGATAAAATCGACTTCGCAATTAAATAACAGTTAGTAATGCGTAATAAACATGAAATTATACTTACACATTTTGTAGGAAAGTGAATTAAACAGGACAGTACATAATACTTACGTTTTTAATACTCTTCTTATTATTCAGAAAAGTTTCACGAGCACTTGGCAATCCTTTCGGCGGACTGTGATTACATCTGATTACATGTCTTACTAAAAGCTCGCAAAGAGCACTACAAGTAATATCACACTTAGAACAGCATTAGTAAGTGCATTATAAGGGTAAATGCCCATAAAGAATGCCTTTGTAAATCATTTGTAAGTGTTCGCGCCACAGCGCGACGGATAACCGTCTCTGCGCCGGTCAATTAAGATGCATATTGGTGCAACGACTGGGCAACGAATGATCGGCCAATCACAGCGAGTTGACAATTATACTCGACGAAGTGTCCGCCGGCGCCGCGCAACGGGAGTGTGCTTCGACCTTTTAGAGTGAATCCACGCGCGCGCCCGCGCAAGAACTCAGCCCGTGAACAACCATGTGTTAAGTGTATGTGAATTAAGAGCGCTTTGTTTACCAGCTCAACTATCCCTACAACGCCTACGACCAGTGCCCCTGAGTGAACTGTGTTGTGTGTTGCTGCCTTCAAGCCCGCGCCCCCGCGCCTGCCTTCAGCTCCAACCAGCTCCAGCCCGAACCAGGTAAGCCCCAGAAATTCCCTTACCTCCTGCCTAACCCATATTCCGTCGCTGTTACGGCGAACGCCTTTCGCCGTAACATTTTTGATCCTACGAGCCGGATACATACAGTCCACTAGTTTTTAAACCCTACCGTACACATTTCACTTTTTGCCTCGACTCGTGCCGCCACCCATACACGTCTACACAACTGCACACAACACCCACACAATGCACGCCAGCCCAAACATCCCTTACTGCCCTTACTGTAGGACTAGAGGGCATAGATTAATAGCGTGCGCTACCTACAATGCCCAGCCGACGCAGGGCCGGTGGGACTTTGTGGTGTCGCGCGAGCGCTGTCCCCGCTGTCTCGGACCACATTACCCGGACGAATGCAAGTCGGTGAAGGCATGCAGAGTGTGTGGCATCGCAGATCACCACACATCCCTTCACCGACCGGACGATGCCACACAGCATTACCAGCCGGAATCGGCGGCGCGGTGGCTTCCGCCCGCGCTACGGGAAACTCCGGCAAAGCGACCCAGCGACAGAACGCTGCATGTGTCCTCGCATGCACAGCGGTCGCATGAGGGGTCGCAGGAGTAGGTACATGTTACCGTAGACATTCAGCCCCACATTATTAATACAGTCCACTATTATATATATATATAGGATAACTATTTCAGCCCATTAACTATTTCATTACATGTTGGCCATTCGACCCGTTAAAATAATATTTACTCATATTTCGTAGTTATCACGTAACTTAATTTTAATTTCTGATTTTTAAATCTTATCGCGTAACATTCCTAATTTCATTACCTTATATGACCCTTTCTGCACGATAGACGTTGCAAAGTGCATTGCGAAATATTATTAACCTACCTACAAAAATAAATTAAGAACGTGTTCAAAGAACAGTGTTCGATTCGTGTTATATTTTTTCTTACTAATTAGATTGCACATATAACTTTAGTTAAGTATAACACACCCGCGTCTAGACGACGATATTGTTGTTTTCCCCGTTTTATTTTGTAATGAAATTTTTATGGTCGTGTCGTGTTAAATCGGCTCAGATCTCGTGCATGCTCACCACGCGTGCCAAATAGCGTGCTTTATTTTTTCGCTCGTGTTAATTTTATGTTTTTTCTGCCTTTAATTCGTGCCTTGGCAATCGACTCAATCTCGTGAGTGCTCACCACAAGAGCATAGTACTTCTACACACGTGCACCCACACATCAGCCTGCAGCACACAAACACATGTAGTCAGCCCGCACCTATACGGTGCATGACATCAGACGCGCTTTTGCGCCCCCGCGCCGCCTGCGCTTCTGCGCCCCCGCGCCCCCACGCCTTTGCGTTGACTGCGGCCCCCGCGCTTATGCGCCCCCTGCGCTTCTGCGCCCCCGCGCCCCCACGCCTTTGCGTTGACTGCGGCCCCCGCGCCCCCACGCCTTTGCGTTGACTGCGGCCCCCCGCGCCCCCACGCCTTTGCGTTGACTGCGGCCCCCGCGCTTCTGCCCCCCCGCGCCCCCACGCCTTTGCGTTGACTGCGGCCCCCGCGCTTCTGCGCCCCCGCGCCCCCACGCCTTTGCGTTGACTGCGGCCCCCGCGCCCCCACGCCTTTGCGTTGACGCGGCCCTTTGCGCTTACGCGCCCCCGGCGCCCTCTGCGCCCCCGCGCCCCCACGCCTCTGCGCTTACGCGCCCCGTGCACCTATGCGCCTTTGGCGCTTCGCCCCCCCGCGCCCCCTGTGCTTCGTGACACAGGCTTTCAGCCCTCATACAATTGTACTCATACAGTCACACACGTGCATTCCTCCCAGCTCATCATATACACACCCACTCGACATTAACTCAACACAGCACGAATCGGGGCTGTAGTTCCCCTTTAATTTCCATTCCTTCCCCCCCCCCCTCCTACCCTCTGGGGCCCGGGAAGATGTTCGCGCCACAGCGCGGCGGATAACCGTCTCTGCGCCGGTCAATTAAGATGCATATTGGTGCAACGACTGGGCAACGAATGATCGGCCAATCACAGCGAGTTGACAATTATACTCGACGAAGTGTCCGCCGGCGCCGCGCAACGGGAGTGTGCTTCGACCTTTTAGAGTGAATCCACGCGCGCGCCCGCGCAAGAACTCAGCCCGTGAACAACCATGTGTTAAGTGTATGTGAATTAAGAGCGCTTTGTTTACCAGCTCAACTATCCCTACAACGCCTACGACCAGTGCCCCTGAGTGAACTGTGTTGTGTGTTGCTGCCTTCAAGCCCGCGCCCCCGCGCCTGCCTTCAGCTCCAACCAGCTCCAGCCCGAACCAGGTAAGCCCCAGAAATTCCCTTACCTCCTGCCTAACCCATATTCCGTCGCTGTTACGGCGAACGCCTATCGCCGTAACAGTAAGTCTGTTTGGTATTATTAAAGCATCAACAAGAATTTTGTAAGATTGGAAATACACTTCTCGAGACCATTTTAAGATATATTTAAGGGTAAATAGACTTATTAAGTGCGCCCAAATCCACACTTATAGCAGTCTATCGGAGTACCATAAGACTGGTAAAATTATACTCTTGGGATGTGTGTAAGAGGAAATTTTGCTAGTTGGGAAATAACAATAATAATTATGAACATTTAACGAGGCACTATTCATATTTATATCACCTATAATAATGACAGGTCCCCTTAGAGTGTAAATAAAACTTTCAACCTTAGTAAACCAGTCCAGATAGACACTGTCACTAGAAGAAGGGAGTATGTACACGACACAAAAGAACAAAGTAAACGATTGAGCCATAACAGAAGCCCATAGATCTTCTCCAGAAGTGGTTTCCAGATTCCTTAAGCGGCACACCGTTAAATAAGGCTGGGCAAGCAACATAACGCCTCCTCCCCAAGAGCCACGATCACGTCGAATGACTCTCCAGCCGTTGTTCACCACCTCCGCGTCGCTAACAGAGTGATCCAGAAAAGATTCAGTGACAGCCACTATGTCATGCTCAAGTAGCAGCATATTTGCTTTAAAAGCATTCAGTTTTGTTTTCAAGCCCCGCACATTTTGGTACATTATGTCAATTTCTGAGGATGATCTGGTCATGTATCGGGGATTAGGCAATATATTGTAAAGTGATCTTTCTCCTTCCAAAGCACCCAGTAAAGCTGGTAAGTTATTGGCTTCATTACAGTTCATTCTCGCCGCGTTGCTCAGGACGAAGAGAACGTCTCCATGGCTTGACACAGACATTCTCTGGCCAATTGTCTGGAGCTAATATGCGGTCCGAAGCAGGTGATGGAACGCATATTTTAAAAGATGCGTAAGGTCCACGAGCCTTGAGACCATCTACCCTGCAATCCACGCCACCAGTAATCTTCGGAACGTGCGCCTTGACTTGATCTTCGGTGGTATCTAGTCGGAGGTAATAAAGATGATAACTGCGCTGTTTCTCAGAGGCTTGGAGTTCAGTACTACCTGGTGCGGCCGTGCCGCGCATCAAACCAATGGAATACCGAACACGGCGAGCACCAACTCCAAAGTTATTTTGTGAGGCCTGATTTGCAGGTTCATTATCAGTTGAAACACTCGGTGTGATCTCAATGCGACGGGGACGTTTACCTGCTTTAGTCGAACCCTGATTGCGCAAGTTATCTGAGCTCTCAATCACAGGTGGTGGTGCAGGTCGACGTCCCTGCCTGTAGACATCAGTATTTGAAATACTCCGAGACAGAGCAGGAGGCGCAGTGGTGGTAAGTTTATCCGAAACTGCAGGCAGACTGGGCCCCATTAAACGCTCCAAACTTTTTGATTTAGCGTTTTATTAACGCTTAAATATACTTAAGTAAAATTTTAAACACTGAAAAAAGACTACAACCTCAGGCGGGAATCGAACCACGCACCTTCCGCATTCCGGGCGGCTGCCTTAACCACTTGGCTATTGAGGTCTGGCTTTCAACCGTCGAAATTTGTCAGTGTTTGATGCTTATATTTTAGTCAACATTGCTTCATCAAATCTTAGAATTTTTCACCGCTGAGATCCGAAAGAAATATTTTTAAAAATATTCGAACATTTGACACTAATGTGAAATAATCTTACCATTATTTTAATGGGAATATGAATACACTTCTATGTAATTATTCCTTTAAATACACTAATAATTGTGTTTGAGTAAAAAAAAAAAACATTTGACAATTCAGAACTTTTTATTGGCTTGACCAGTTGAAACATAAATAAGTCTTGGCAAATCGAAACAAAATTGGGACTTGACTAATTTTTACTTTTGCATTGCTTGACAAATCAGAACCAAAACACGCGGTAAAAACATACTTGACCAATTGGAACTTTCTTTCTGCTTGACGAATTAGTGCCTAAATCAGTTTTTTCCCATATCAGCGAACTTACTAGCAAGGTGGGTAAGAGACTCCGAGAGAACTGTCGCCGCCGCTTCAGAGACAGAGTTGGTAATCAAGTCGTGCATGCGCTCAGAGAGAATGAGATGTAACTCTTCACGTATGATGGTCCTAATTTGATCAAGAGTAGGAAAATGTTCGCATTCACTCGGCCAGGACGTATTCATAAATTGCGACGGCCCAGTTCCGCGTCGTAAGGTAACATTGTCGGGACTTTCCTTAGATGCGCGGACAGGCGTGTTGGTGTTGTCTTTTTTCGGAGCTTTGCTTATACATGCTTGACATTTCCAAGTTGTCTTATGATCATTAGTCATCGTATTTAGAAATCTCTTTTCAGAGATATTTGCACATGGGAAATCGTAACGATCACGACAGAGACAGCATTGAAAAAATTGTCTTCCTTGCACAACACCGCGACATTCGGCACAGGAAATAGTCGAATTAGGCATGATCAAAGATAAAAGGATATCAACTTGTACCACGAAAAATTGCAGTCGCTGTAGTGTCGCTCGCTAGTCGCAGCGTATCGTAGTAGCGGTATCGAAGACGCTCCTCCTCCGGTGCACCGATTGTGACGACTGTAGATAGTGCACGGTAATTTCGTCTGCACCGCGCCAGCTAACCGTAGCCGATCGGATAAGAAATCGCTACTCACGCCAGAGGTCCGGAGATCAAATCCAAGCCGCCCAAAAGTTTTTTCTGTTTTATTTGATGTAGTCTTCACTGTGGAGCGGCGGATTCCTCACTTCTGCAGTGGCGAAGGCCGGGGCTCACAAATAATTTATATTAAAATGTTTAAATATTTCGAAATAGCTTTGACACGACTGCTCACAGCTGAGAACGCACGACGAAAAAAGAATAATTTATGAAGACATGTATGAGTCTCGTAAGGCTTTTAAGACCCGCCTAAAGTGGTGTCGTAAAAATCAGGACCAGATAGTGATGGATAAAATTGCTGAACAGCGAGATGCTAAGGATTTTAAAACTTTTTGGAAATCCACTAGTAAACTGAATATTAGGCCTGGCCTTCCTGTGAGCGTAGATGGCAGGAATGATGCGGGGGATATTGCTCAGCTTTTTGCGAATAATTTCAGAGTTCACTCCCCTCTTGGGCCACCGCCTGATAAAGCCGGTGCTGGGTCCTCCTGTCCATGCGATAAGCCTCTTTTACACATACCTGCTAAGCATCCTGGACACGACTGGCTGAGTATTGAGCATTTGAAGTATGCGGGGGTCCACTTGCCGAGGCTTCTGTCCATGTTTTTCACAATGTGTCTTAGTCACTCATACTTACCTCATACCTAATGAAAACGAAAGTTGTACCGATTGTGAATAACAGGGCAGGGGATATCTCGGATAGTGGAAACTACCGCCCCATCTCACTTGCCACTACAATAGCAAAAGTGTTGAACAGTGTGCTCTCGAGTCTATCTTAAAGAAATATTTAAATCTACATGATGCTCAGTTCGGGTTTCGGCCCAAACTATCAACTGAAACGCAATTCTGAGTCTCAAGCACACTGTCCAGTACTACACCAGTCGTAAGACGCCGGTATATGCCTGTTTCCTTGATCTCTCTAAGGCATTTGACCTTGTATCTTATGAGGTGCTTTGGGAGAAGTTGAG
This sequence comes from Scoparia ambigualis, assembly GCA_963921215.1. Classification (NCBI taxonomy): domain Eukaryota; kingdom Metazoa; phylum Arthropoda; class Insecta; order Lepidoptera; family Crambidae; genus Scoparia; species Scoparia ambigualis. Next base: position 44,064,772 of record OY992503.1, on the reverse strand, counting down.
GGACAGGGGTGTACCGGCGGCTGTGCTGAAGATATTTCAGTATTGGTACGGGAACCAAACCAACTTTATAAAATGGTCTCATGCTTTGTCTGATCCGTATAGGTTGGAGTGCGGGGTACGGCAGGGGGGGATCAGTTCGCCCTCTCTCTTCAACCTGTATGGCTGTATGTAAATGATCTCTAGGCCGAGCTCAGCAGCATGCGTGTGGGATGCAGCGTGGATGGTGTTAGTATCAATAACTTCAGCTACGCAGATGACATGGTGCTGCTGGGCCCGACTGCAGAATCAATCCAGAAAATGTTGGAAGTCTGTGCTAGGTATGCTGCTTCTCACGGCCTTAGCTATAATGTTAAAAAGTGTGCACTCATTGGTTTTAAGGCCGCAGGTAGAAGGGTGGAGACTGTGTCCGAGATAACCCTAAACGGTGCTACTATTGAGAGGGTCTTCAGTTTTAAATATCTCGGCCAGATTATTACTGACGACCTTTAAAGATAATGTATATATTGAGAGGGAGCGTAGGGCTCTGGCGGTCAGAGGCAACATGCTGATCCGTAGATTCTCCTGCTGTAGTGAAGAAGCGAAAATCACGCTCTTCAAAGCGTATTGTCAGTCACACGGGGAATCTGTGGGTAAGCTATGCCAAAAATCCGCTTGATGCCCTACGGGTCCAATACAATAATATCTTTAGGATGATGTTGGGTCTTCCCCGTTTCTGCAGCGCGTCGGGAATGTTTGCTGAATATGAAACAGATGGTTTTGGCGCAATCATCCGCAAAAAACAGCATCCCTTATTCGCAGAATTAGGGACAGTCCGAACGCCATCCTGAATACTGTTTGTGATAGGCAGGACTCACCCATGTGGACAAGTTTTGTACGGACAGTTATTGGTGATCACCGCCCCAACTAATTTTTAAATAATTAACTCTGCTAAGTAATAATACTAACACCTAGTTTTTATAAGATTGTATACTAACACCATGTTTGTACACTAACATTAGTTTATAAGAACATTATGTATACTAACACTTTTATATGGATCTCGGTCTGAAATATTTTTTTTTTTTTTTTTAAATTTATAAATTGGCATGGGCTGAATGGGCACGGGCTGAATCTACCTCTTCGCTAGGGTGCTCCGTGATTGTTGGTAGTCACAATTGCTGGCGGCGTTCGCGGGGCCTACCTGGCGAACTGGACCTGGGCGGGCTGGCTCTGTGAGCAGAGCTGGGTTGCGCCTGTTTAGCATGTGCGGGTTCGTGCCGCCTGCTGTTTCTGGGGCACTCCCTCGAGTGCTCTCTCAGCTGTGGTGGGTTATATGTGCTGACGACGAATGAGCTGATTGCGTTGGGTCGTCTGGTCGATGAAGGGACGTGTGGTGATCGGAGCTCCCACAGTCCTTGCATGCCCCTCTCGATCTGCACTCGTTCTCGTAGTGAGTGCCGAGGCAACGTTGACAGCGTTCGCGTGCCTGTACAAATTTCCATCGGCCTTGTGTTGGCTGGGCATTGTACCGTGGGCACTCTATGAGCCTATGTCCCTTAGTGGTACAATAGGGACAGTAGGGCGCCGAGTGTGAGGAAGAGGACGCAGATGATGATGAGGAGCGGCTTGGCTGGAAGGCCGAGTATACGGGGAAGGGCTGACTGCGAGCTGGGGAGGGAGATGGGCGGTGTTAGTGCGAGAGGCACTAACATGCAACGTAATCAAGGTTGTGGACCCAGAACGACAGGTTTGGTTAGGGATAAGGAAGAAGTAGGTACTCACGGGAAGGTGTCCGGAATCGCAGGAACCTGGAGGCGAGCTGGCGGCGGGCAGCGATGCAGGCGGTTCCTGACGCACAGTCACTTCACGGAATCACAGGCACTATCATCACAGGCAGTATCAATAAGGGTAGTCCAAGGCGACACCAGTACGAGTATGCGTGCGCACGTCTCACGATCGCTTGCAGCCAGACTCGCGTGGGCGCGCGTCGGATTTCCACTCATCACGTGCGCCAACTTCGAGGGTGGCGCTAGGCGTATTTTAATACGCCTATAAAGTAACGTCCCGGCCTTGGCGGAAACATCCTCCGGGGCCCAGGGTGGGCTCATCTAATGGGAGCCTGGCGATCCGGAATACAGGCCTCCGAAGATGTCCATTCGCGGTGTCCAATTCCACCACCCGAACGACGCCATCCTTTCCAGGTAGGGTGCGAGTAATGCGCCCCAGTCTCCATTGGAGGGCAGGCAGGTTGTCCTCCTTGATGAGGACGAGCTCGCCAACTCGGGAAGGGGAGGATGGGGACAACCATTTGGAGCGGGTTTGGAGGGTGTGAAGGTAGGATTGAGTCCACAATGTCCAGAAGCGCTGAGAAAGGGCCTGTAACATTTGGAATCGCTTACGTGTGGAGATCGGCCTATCTTCCACAGATAACTCAGGTAGGGCCGTTAGTGGGCGGCCTATAATGAAATGTCCGGCTGTAAGCGGCTCAAAGTCTGAAGGATCAGACGAAAGTCACTTCACGGAATAGACATAAATAAATTATTAGATAATAATTTTATATTGACAAAAGATAAATATTATCTTAAGACTTATTTTAAGCGACAGATAGCAAATTCGCTATCATTTTATTTTAAGTATTTAGCCAATAACATGGCTAGCTCAGCGGCTTCTATTGAGCTGCAACATACTGACATGCCAATTCAGACTTTGGAATATGTTCCAAATAATTTAAATTAGATTATAAGACAATAGAGGACACCTCTAGCAAATTATTGGAATTAAATTATAAGACAAAAGAGGAACTCTCTTGCAAAATGTTTGCAAATAAAATGAAATTAAATCAATGTAAAAATAGCTTTATAGAAATCCCCGGTCAATCATTAAATTTCAAGAATGTAGAATCTTTGAACATAGTTCACCAGAACATCCAAGGAATGATGGGCAAAGATTTAGAGATTGAATTGTTCATGAACTGGAATAATATTGATATTCTTTGCATTACCGAGCACTCGCTTAGAGACCATCAGTTCATGTTCAATTTTAAGAATCATTTGGTAGGAAGTTCGTTCAGTCGAGGAAATGTAATACATGGTGGCTCCTTTATTATTGTTAGTAAAAAGTTTAAATTAAAGGAACGCAAAGACATAGTGAGCCTCTCGGTTGAGCGAACAATAGAAATAGCTTGTGTGGAGTTGGAGCAGTTTGTTGTGATAAGTGTATACAGACCTCCTTCAGCATTGTATGATCTTTTTGAAAAAGTTATGGATGAGACATTGCGTAAGGTCCGCAATGTAGGTAAAACAATAATTGTTTGCGGTGATTTTAATATAAATTTGCTAGAAAACTCCACATTGTCAACTAAAATTAAAACCTTATTTCTATCATACAATTTGAATAATTTATTTTTGGAGCCGACAAGAATAACTGCCACTTCGTCCACCTGTATTGATAACATATATACAAATGTAAAACCACTGGCTAAGCAAATTATTAATAACCTGGACTCTGATCATTGTGGCCAAATGGTCAGCTTTCCACACCAGCGTAAGCAAGTGACGAAAAAGAATATCACTGTTGTGCCAAAAACTGCAGGTCGGCTGGAGCGCTTTAAAAGCAATCTAGATACAAAATTAAATTATTTAGAATACAATGACAACCCTGATGTCTTTTATAATGATTTTTTTAACACATATTGTTCAGAATTTAATAAATCTTTTGTTCCAAAAAAGATCTCGGTTAGTGGTACTGCATCTTTTAATGAATGGGCTACAATTGGTATTCACAAAAGTAGGAAACGCCTTTATGAACTTTTTGGTGAACGCAACTATAACACCAGCGACGACTCCAAATTATATGTTAAAAATTATTCAAAGTTATTTAAAAGAGTACTCGTATGTCGATTAGCCAAGGCAAACTATCTGAGTTCTAAGATTATGAATAGTAATGACAAAATAAAAATGACATGGAATATTATAAATAGTGTAACAGGAAAGGTCAGAAATCGTTATAATGAGTACAATTTAAATTGTGATAATAAAACCTTGACTTCTGATGCTGATGTTGCTGCAGCATTTGAGAGGTTTTTTACTGACATTCCAGTTTCAACTACAAAAGCATTGATTTCCTCCCCTACTGTAGCTGAATCTGTTTTGAAGGAGAATGTTAAAGATTGTGAAAGTAATTTCAGTTTTCAAAAAATTTGTGTGATAGATATATTAAAAACATTTAACACTCTCAATAAAAAGAAAACTGCTGATCTGTGGGGTAATTCCGTGGATGTCGCTAAATCAGTAATATGACAATAGCTCCAGTTTTAGCTTGCATATTTAACGAATGCATTGACTGTGGTGTTTTTCCTGACCTAATGAAACATAGTAAAATGATTCCATTGTTTAAATCAGGTAGCACTTCTGACCCCTCTAATTTTAGACCTATTTCTGTGCTACCCACATTTAGTAAAATTTTTGAAAAGTTAATGCTAGACCAAATTCAAATTCATTTTCATAGAAATAAACTTTTACATTGTAAACAGTGTGGTTTTACTAGGGGTCGCTCAAAAACTGACGCCGGTGTTGAGCTTTTAATCCAAATATTTGATACCTGGGAGGAATCACAGGATGCCCTAGGGGTATTTTGTGATTTATCCAAGGCGTTCGATTGTGTTTTACATGAAACTTTGGTCAGGAAGCTTAACCACTATGGAATTAGGGATGCTTCTTTGAGCCTTCTAATCTCATACTTGAGTAACAGGATTCAGAAGGTCGACATTAACGGTAAAAGATCTCCGGGATCAGTGGTTACAATGGGAGTTCCGCAGGGTTCAATACTAGGTCCATTCTTGTTTTTGGTTTATATTAATGACTTACCTTATTTTGTAAAAGACAGTCATGAGATAGTATTGTTTGCTGATGATACTTCACTTTTATTCAAAGTGAAACGACGACACCCAAATTATGACGATGTGAATAATGCGATCTCAAAGATTGTTCACTGGTTTAGTGTAAATAACTTGCTTTTAAACGAGGGAAAAACCAAATGTGTAAGATTTGTATTGCCTAATGTTAAGCAAGTAACAACTAGTGTACAAATTAAAGATAAAAATGTGAATCCTGTGGACACCACTGTGTTTCTAGGCATCACGTTAGATGCCAAGCTTCAGTGGGGCCCACATATAGCTAAATTGTCGAATAGACTTAGCTCTGCAGCTTATGCAGTAATGAAGATCCGTCAGTTAACTGACGTTGATACATCTAGATTAGTTTATTTCAGTTGCTTTCATAGTGAAATGTCGTACGGCATTTTACTGTGGGGAAATGCTGCCGACATTCAAACTATCTTTGTGCTTCAGAAGAGGGCTATTCGAGCAATCTATAACCTAAAGGCTGGCGACTCTCTCAGAGAGAGATTTAAGAACATAAATGTAATGACAGTTGCATCACAATACATTTATGAAAATTTGATTTATGTTCATAAAAATACTGAAATGTTTTTAAAAAACAGTGATATTCACAATGTAAACACTAGAAGTAAGAACAAATTAGCAGTACCTTATACTAGGCTCCATAAAATAAATAATTCTTTTAAGGGTCTGTGTGTAAGATTTTACAACAAAGTACCAAATGATATTCAGAAATTAGATCTTAATAAATTTAAAATCAAAAGAAAAGCTTTATAAAAAAGCTTATTATAAAGTGTCAGATTACACAGAAGACAAAACAGCTTGGATCTGAAATGCTCCAAGCACTCCAACAGCTATTTCTAATTGTCTTTATTTAATGGATACTACTTTGTATTGTAGTTTTGTATTGCAACATTTATTATTTTTTAAATTCATATTTTGTATTGACCTGGTAACGACATATTCTTTTTTTTTGTTTGTAAATGTCGTTGCTTTTGTGCGCTGTGGTTTCTTGCGCCCATTCTTTGCCACAGTTAAAAAATTATGTCCTGAATTTTTTATTTTTATTTATTTATTTAAATTGAGTACACAAACAGATTACAATCAATACTTAGTAAAATTTCATTCATTTAGGTATAATAGGCTAGACAATAATCCACAAGCAGTGTACACAGCATGAATTTCTAGGCATAAAAATATGTAAGTACTTTTTCTCAGAAAATAAATTAGATTAAAAATTAAAATCAAACTCCTTCAAATTACACTCATAACTACGTAAATATTAATTAAAAACATTAACAATTGAAATAAATTAATAAAGTGAAATTAAAATAACTTAAATAAAATAAAATTAGATTCAAATAAAATTATGTGACTAACAAAAACTACCCATTGGACAATGAGGATTCCTGGTCCTTGAGGAAGTCTGATACAACCTTCTTAAATTTTGCGAATTTATCACTGAATATATCAATGTCAAAATCTTTGTCTTTGTCTTTGCCACTACGAGCCAGCTCATTATAAGTACGGCACATTCTAACCAGAGGGCTATAAAACGAAGTATTATTTTTGAAGACCTGTATTGCAAAAATGTTGGGATGACGGGACCTGTATCTGATGTTAATGTTCAAAGATCAAAGTAGATCTGGTGCATCGATAGATGCATGCAGTATTTTATGCAGACATAGAAGGTCATACCTTCTACGCCTGGTCCTCAAGGAAATCACTTCAAACTTGGACATCCTTTGACCATAATCTCTGAGCGATCGACCGAGGTTGTGTTTGTAGGAAAGGTATTTGAGGCATCTCTTCTGAACTCTTTCCAGGTTATTAGCATGCACTTCATAATAAGGAGACCAAACGGGACTGCAGTATTCTAGGACACTTCTCACCAGGCTGAAAAAGAGACACAGAGTGCTATGGGGCTTTTTAAAATCTTTTGTAGTCCGTACAATGAAGCCCAGAAGTCGTTGACTCTTCTTTATAATGTAATCATAGTGCGGACGAAAGGACAGCTGTTCGTCAAATATCACACCCAGGTCTTTAACAGTTTCTTTTCTCGTTAAGATATTGTCTTGTACATAGTATGGCTGGGTTAATCGATTTTTCTTTTTTGTAAAACTGATGACACAACACTTATCAACATTGAGAAGCATGTTATTTGAAAGGCACCATTCTGAAACAATCTCAAGATCCCTTTGAAGTGCTATGCTTTGCCCTGTATCTTCAACATTTGTGAATATTTTTATGTCATCAGCGTACAAGAGGGCAGGACATGATAAACGATTGGTCAAATCGTTAATGAAAACGATAAATAGAAACGGTCCAAGGTGTGATCCCTGTGGAACGCCTGAAGAGACAGGTATAGGTAAAGATGTGTAACCCCCGACAGTGACAAGTTGCGACCGGTTTGTCAAATATGATTCCAACCACCTCAACAGACACCCGTGAATACCATAGTGTGCAAGTTTTTGACATAACAAAAAGTGGTCGACCTTGTCAAAGGCTTTACTAAAATCTAGATACACAGCATCAACTTGGCCCCCAGATGCGAAAACTCTGCAAAGATAACTTTTATATTTCAGTAGATTACTAAGTTTTTTGACAAATCCGTGTTGATTGTTAGATATGAGTTTACTAAAATGATTATAAAGATGAGTGTAAATAAGTGATTCGAAGAGTTTTGCCAAGCATGAAAGAATACTAATTGGCCGGTAATTAGCACATGAATTTCTGTCCCCTGCTTTAAATATAGGTATAATGTAAGCAGTTTTCCAACGAGTAGGGAAAACGCCAGATGCTATAGATTTGTTGTATATTAAAGCTAGTGGAAAAGACAGTTCTTCGGAGCACAGTTTTATAAACTTAGGAGGAATATCATCTGGGCCAGAGCCCTTAGAAATTTCAAGTTGCTTTATTTTTAGGGAAACATCCTGCTCACTAATTCTAAGATCGTGCAAGGAAAAGGTATGAGCCTCAGGTAAGTTTGCTAAATTACAAGTGTTACAAGGAGTGTCATAAACAGAGCCAAAATACTCTGAAAACATTTCGCAGATTCCCTGACCATCACTGCAGGTTCTATTGCTATAAGTCATTGTGTCAGGTATAGTGCCTCCACCCCTCCTGTCTTTAACATATCGCCAGAAAGTTTTAGGATCATCAGGCAAAGACTCCTCAACCGATGATAGATAGGTCCTGTGACATTCAGCCATAAGATGTTTACATCTACTACGGAGTAACGAAAAGGTGTCGTAATCCCGGGGATTAGAATACTTTTTGTAGCGATTGTGTGATCTATTTTTTTCCTTAATGCAGCGGACCAAGGTTGGACAAGGGATATTTATGTGAAGTATTTCTAGTAATCGATGTGTGATTAGATAAGATTTCATTGATTTTGCTGTAAAATAAATCGACACATAACTCAATATCTACAGATGATAAAAACTCCTCCCAGTTGACACTACCCAGCTCCGATCGAACCTTAACATAATCGCATTTGGTAAAATTGTAGCGCTTTCTGTAATTGGGTTTCATAGGTCTGGTCGATGCAACTTTTTTGACGTTTATTTCATAAGCCAAATGGTGACAACCCAAACGACAGAGAGGCTCAGCCTTTTCCACCGCAACAGAGGAAGCAGGAAAGGTAGAAAATACCAGGTCAAGGAACCGATTATTGTTATTTGGAATCGCGTTATGTTGAACAAGATCACACACATGCACCGTTTCTATGAGAGATGCAGCTCTACGATCCATCGGATTCCTCGGTGTAAGGTTAGTTGCTGTACTACTTCTCTCCCAAGTAACATTGGCAGTGTTAAAATCTCCTAAGACCAGAAAGTTATCATCTAAAGCTGAGTCGAAAATCACCCTCTGGGTATTAAGGTGGAATGCAGTAATGTCATCAATTGGTAAATCCGGCGGCAAGTAGCAAAGACAAATGTGCAGAGAAGTTTCACCATGTTCACACGGAAGATGTTTGACGAACAACATTTATAAAATTTCTAATCGCAATAAGGACGCCCCCTCCACTTTGTTTCGTAGAACAGGCATTTTCACGATCACGTCTAAAAACACTATACCGTTTATCAATTGATTCACCATCGTAAACACTGTTATCAAAATTGGTCTCGGTCAGACAGATAATGTCGTAATCATTATTTAAAATATTCAAATAAATATCTTTCAACTTAGATTTTGCTCTACCCAAATTTTGATAAAAAACTTTATACATTATGGAATTAATAACAGACCAAATAAAAACCGCTAAACGGAAAACTTACACATAAAAACAATTTCTTAGAGATTTAATTTTTTTAAGGAGTCCAAGTTGCGAATGAGAATTGCACTAGCCGAGTCATTCTTACGTACATAAATTTGACCGTATTTTATCCATACATATTTGAAACCCTGTTCTTTGGCTGCCTTTCTAGTTGCCGCATGCAAATTCTTCTGTTCCGGGGAAAGATGCTCAGTCACGAATATTCTGCAAGGCTCTCCGGGGATGTCCAGGTCACAAGACCTCAAGCCATTATCAGATCGAGATTTATTAAATCTGTGTGTCGCAGACAAAACCTAATCTCTTATGCGTGGCGAGGAGAACGTTATTATTATATTTCTTGGTCTGTTAGACGTAGCGTTGAGCTTGGCCACTCTACGGCATGCGCTGATATGTCCGTCTTCTAGAGGGACCTTTACGACATCGCAAAGCTTTTTTAGTAAGGTTAAGATGTTCTCATTCTTGCGTTCGGGAACTGCTTGCAGTTCAATGTTGCAGTTACGCGAGATCTTTTCAATGCCGGTTAAACGGCTATTAAGCCTGGCCAGTTCCGCCTGGAATCTTGATTTCTCTGTCTCAAGATGTTTTATAGTCTCAGCACTCTTCTCAATGATAGATCGCATAGTTGTCTGCTCCGCACAAATAAAATCAGTAGTAGCGCTGAAGTCATCCTTGATGTTTTTTAGAGCAGACCCCACCTCGCTCTGAACCATCTCTCGAACGTCTTCCCTTAATGCCTTGCGGAAACTTACCATAAATACTGACAAGGAAGCACTTAGTTTTTCATCTAGAAGAGCACTGATCCTTTCAATTGTTACTTCTTCTTTTAAAGCAATAAGTTCGGTGGTGTCCGATGTTGAAGGAGAAGTAAGTAAGGATGCACCAGTGTTGTGATCAGTAATGACATCGCAAGACATGTTCATGACATCATCAACGTTAAGCAAGTTGCCCTGATGACGCACAGGTGTCAGTAGATCGCACTCGTCGAGTGACATTACTACACGAAGGGCATATCCAACATGAAGTTCGTTTTTTTGTAAGTGCGAGAAATTGTTGTTTCTCTATATTAAGGCATTGATGATGGAATTTTGCCATGCATAGACGACATTTCAGAGACTCTTTTGCATTTAAAACTTTTTTACAGGCGTTACATTTCATTTTTATTTTTAAGTACCGGGGAGCACGAGTCTAGTAGTAGTCCGGTTGCGCTCGCTGTTCAATAAATGTGTAGATCGAGTTAGCCGCCGCGTTTCGATGAATCCCACGTTGACAGGAATTACCCCAATCAGGAAGAAATTACGTGCAGTGGCAACACTTTCCTCTTGTCAAAATCGATAATGACACTGTCAGTTGATTTTGACATATCAGAATATCAGAAATATGTGGGTAGTTGGTGTAGGTTTAACTCTTTAGGAAATATGAAGGTCTTAGCTTAGTACTTATCTTGCGAATTTGTGTTGTGATGCTGCGATGAAAACTTGCCACAAATAATGATAATAGTTTCTACCAACTAGTATTCCACTTGTTAACACTATAAGGTGAGATTATACTATATATTCAATTATTAAATCTATAATATTTAGGAGCCTTCTGTAAGCGCTAGCGGGGTTGCCAACTTAAAAATGGGTGGTAGGTTAAAAAAGATTTGGACGATTCAAAGTACTTATTAATTGAGTTTATTGAATAAATATATTTTGACTTTGACTTTGATATGGGCGGATAACTGAACTGACACACGGATCATGAGCTGGGAGAGTAGGGTGGGGGCCGACAACTCTAACTTGGGGATTGTGAGGCGATTCTTGATTGGTGCGACTCGCGACAATCAAGTGTACTAAAGTATCTCTGGAGGCATCAAGCTCATGGAGATAAACAACGGCGGCTAACCCGGCTTCAGAGGCATCTGCGAACCCGTGAAGCGAGTATGCAGCTGAGCCTTTGTTTGAACAAATGTGGCAAGGGAAGCGATTGCTAGACAACAGCGGCAGATCCTCTGAGATGTGGTGCCACACCGTTTGTACTTCAGAGGGAGTGGGCTCATCGCATTCCAGCTTCAGTAGCCACAATTGCTAAAGCAGCAGCTTTGCGCGGAAGAAAACGGGAGAAACCCAGCCGTTTGGGTCATAAAGTGAGGCTACGGTGCTTAAAATAGACCGCTTTGTGACATGTGTGATGGGGGGCAGAGAGATGCGGTAGGTGAACTCGTCTGACTGAGGGCTCCACTGTATACCCAAGACCTTAATGGACGTGGACTCTGGGTTCATGTCGAAGTCCTTGAGCATGTCGCATTGGTTGTCGGGGAATCTCTCGAGCAGCTTAGGCGAGTTAGAGTCCATTTACTGAGCTAATAGCCGCCTAGGTCCAGTAGACTTATTAACTCGTCCTAGAGTGCTTGGGCGGATTCAACTGTGTCATGACCGCACAAGATGTCATCAACGAAGATAGACTTGCGAAGAACCTGAGCGGCTCCAGGGTAGCGATGACCTTCATCATCAGCTAGCTGAAGCAGAGTGCGGATTGCATGGTATGGGCTTGATCTTAAGCCGTAGGTGACTGTATTGAGGGCGTAGGTGAGCAGAGGATGATCTGGTGAGGACCGCCACAGTATGAGCTGATACCGTCTCTGGTCTGGGGCTACCAGCACATTTCTGAACATCCTCTGGATGTCAGTGCTGAAAACGACTGGGTGCGTTCTGAAGGAAATGATGATGTCAACAATGTCCTGTTGAAGGGCGGGGCCTGTGTGTAGGCATTCATTTATGCTGACACCATTGGAGCTTTTGCAGCTACCATCAAAAACAATGCGCAGCTTGTCCGACCCTGACTTAAATACGCCATGGTGTGGGATGTAGAAGTGAGGTTTATGGGCGAATGTATTTGGGTGACAGGGAGCCATGTGCCCTAAGTCGATGTATTTGGCCATAAAGTCGACGTATTTAGACCGCAGAGACGGGTTCGCCATTAGCTTCTTCTCAATATTGAGGAATCTGCGTAATGCGATAGGGTGAGTTTTACCCAGTTGAGGGGCGTCCTTTAGAAAGGGCAGAGCGACTGGATATCTGCCTGAGGGATCGCGTGTAGTGGTAGAGCGGAAGATTTCCTCGCATTGTTTCTCCAGGGGATCATTATAAGTGTGAGGTTGAGGCTCCTCAGATTCCCAGAACCTTTCCAGACTCTGACGTATGTCCTGGGCTGATTCAGCTGAGTCTGGTTGTGAGCTGCCGACGTGAGCTGAGTTAACCTGCTGCGCCGGCTGCGCATACAAGTCCTCAATGGGTCCTATCAACGCGAAGTCGAAAATCGTGCCGAAGGCTATGGGCTTGCCCGGGCCCAACGAGACCTAAGTCCCGTCCAACACCTGGCCAAGAACGTCCGACCCCAATAAGAGGTCGATCGGGGCTAGTGTGTGGTAGAGCTGATCAGCCAATGGCACGGGTGGCTGGCCCAGCATGTGGGAAATGTTTGGTACCTTCTCTAAGGGAAGGTAGCCAGTGACGTTTTTTAAAATATGAGCTCTGGCAGTGATTGTAGGAGTATCATTGTGAGTGGGTCGGCATACTATTGTTATTGCCGCTTTTGACTCATGTTTGTGCTGATTCCCAACTCCTGTAATTTTTAAAGAAATGGGTTTTGATGGCATGTTCAAAAGTCGTGCCATGCGTGACGTCATTAATGTCAGCATACTGCCACAGTCCAATAAAGCTCTGGCTGTCTGAAGATGGCCATGTACGTCCGCGACTCTTAGTGAGACGGTTGGCAACAAAATGGGTGTGCCAGTGGGCACAGAAGGTGAGTGAGCTGGTTGACTAGCAGCCGAGATTGTATGAGCTGAGTATGTATCAGCTGTGTGGGCATGGGTTGACTGGGCATGGGCTAAAGGGACATGGGCTAAATAGGCATGGGCTGAATCTACCTCTTCGCTAGGGTGCTCCGTGATAGTTGGAAGTCATAATTGCTGGCGGCATTCGCGGGGCCTACCTGGCAAACCGGACCTGGGCGGGCTGGTTCTGTGAGCAGAGCTGGGTTGCACCTGTTTATCATGTGCGGGTTCATGCCGCCTGCTGTTTCTGGGACGCTCCCTCGAGTGCTCTCTCAGCTGTGGTGGGGGTATATGTGCTGACGACGAATGAGCTGATTGCGTTGGGTCGTCTGGTCGATGAAGGGACGTGTGGTGGTTGGAGCTCCCACAGTCCTTGCATGCCCCCCTTGACCTGCACTCGCTCTCGTAGTGACGGCCGAGACAACGCTGGCAGCGCTCGCGTGCCTGCACAAAGTCCCAACGGCCCTGTGTTGGCTGGGCATTGTACCATTTGCACGCCATGAGCCTATGTCCCCTAGTGGCACAAAAGGGACAGTAGGGCGTCGAGCGTGAGGAAGAGGACGAAGATGATGATGAGGTGCAGCTTGCTTGGAAGGCCGAGTAGACGGGGTAGGGCTGACTGCGAGCCGGGGAGGTGGATGGGCGGTAACGCATTTGCTGCGTTGGGCGGAACGGTTGGTGAGTGGCATCATAGGCGCGGTGAGGCGATGGAGCTGAGGAGCGGCCACGGTAATGGTCGGGCTGTTGCTGAGCCATCTGAGCATAATGAGCGATGGGGCAACTGAGAAGGCGCGCGGCTACGAGAAGGGTCGGGCTGGGGCTGAATGGGTTGCGGCTGGGCTATGTTGGAGAACTCTGTCTCCACACAGCGCGCGTGCTCCTCGAGGTAGGAGATGAGGTCGCTCAACGTGGGCAGGGTGCTGCTAGACCCGTGTCTGCGTTCAAATAACGTGCGGAGCTCACCCTTAAGCTTTCGCACCACTATCGACACAAACACGTAATCGTCTCCTATGGGCAGATCAAAATTACTAAGGGCACACTGGGCGGACACGAGCGGAGTGAGGAAAAGTGTGCGTATGTTAGAGCGCGTGTGGACGCTTGGCAGCCCTAGGATTATGTCGACGAAACTATCGATGGGAACCCGGCGGTTCTCGTACCGTTTGGTGAGGATGTCCATGGCCACGACAAAATTCTCATTGGTGACCTTTAAGTGGGACACCATACTTGAAAGCTTCACCGCTGAGACTTGAGAAGAGGTAGTGGAGCTTGACTGCGTCCGACAGCGTCGCCATGTCGTCAGTCAGACTCCTAAACAACGCAATGAAAGAAGGCCAGTCCTCCACTTTTGAGCTGAACCTGGGCAGCGCTATCTTGGGGAGGACGGCTGTGGGCGTATTGATGCCGAAACTGGGCTGAGCGCTATGGGTTGGGGACGACGTGGAAGAGGTTGAGATTTCCTCCCTCGCCATAAGTATCCCCAGATACGCCCCGAAGGCTTTCGTGTGGTTCTCCGTGTAAGCGTTCTCGGTCCTCTCGTCCAGGCCCTCCTCGTCGAGAATGTTATAATACACTGCGTCCATTTTATTTTTCACGCCTTGTATTTGTGTGAAACGCACGTTAAATTCCATTACGAAATGTGTGGTGCCGCCAGCAACTATGTGTGCTCCTATATCTAGGAGCTGGTGTATAGCTTTAACGGCCTCCCTAAATATCGCGGCTTGTGACTTGGTCGGCATTGTGATGTGTTAAAAAAAAGACAACAAAAAAAAAAAATTGGTTGCCTGTAAAGTCGGTTTTACGGGCGAAGATTTTACGTGACAACGTCTTTTTCTCGGTAGAATATTTATTGATATGAATATAATTAAATTGCACAATAGGAACAAGGAATTGAATGAAAATAAGAATTGCACAAATTTTAACTATAGAAATATATTTTTTTTTTGTTTTTTTTTTTATTTATTTATTTATTTTTTTTTATTTTTTATTTTTTTTTTTTATTTTTTTTTTTTTTTTATTTTTTTTTTTTTTTTATTTTTTTATTTTTTTTTGTTTTATTTTTTTTTATTTTATTTTATTTTATTTTATTTTATTTTATTTTGTTTTATTTTGTTTACTAAAACATTGTACATGTAAACTTAAACTTAACTATTTAGTGGGAGAGAGACGCAAGGCATTCGGCGGGCCTCTCTCTCGTTCGGTGACTCATCGTTACGTTCCCGACGAGCGTTACACTTTTTCATAAGTGTCTCCCAGCTAACCTAATTTAAGACGTTGTCACGTCAAAAAATAAACAAATTCAGAGGCAGTAAAAAAAACCAACACCCTGTATACACCGAGCTTTTTCATTGGTTTTGGAGCCGAAACCCTGTTCACGTTTATCATCAGTAGAAGCTATTTAGCATGTAAAACTAAAAATATAAGCATAAAAAAATCATTAAAAAATATTCATAAAAAATGTAAGAGCCCTTAGTACCGGACGATCTTACGAAAGTCAATGACCGAGGCGCTTCAAACGTGCTTCAAACGCTCCGCCTACCCCCGCCCCGCCGCCGGCGCAGGCGGCCGGCCGGGAGTTCATAGGCGTCACGGTGTAGTGAGAAGGAGAACGTTACTACGTGTTTTCGACAAAAAGTCACTTTTACAACTTTTTTTACTTAGCTCGTAAAGCGATTATCATTTCATAAATAGGTACAACACTATTTTTATATTATAACGTTTTCGACTCCAAAACCAATGAAAAATCTCGGTGTATATTCTACAGTTGGGCTGAACGTATTTGTTTACCAAGGTAAGGGCAAATGGGCTAAAATGAATGCAACAATTTAAAAAAAACTTAGTTGGAACAACCTGTATGTGGCCCACGCGTGGGCAAAACCCCGTGTGAGGGAACGTACGTAATATGGGCTGATTAGCGAGGGAAAAGAGAAAAAGGATATTTTTAACAAGAGAAAAATGTGGGATACATACAACGTGTCCCACATTTTTCTCTTGTTAAAAATATCCTATAGTTGGGCTAGCTTGTGTTTATGAGACGCGCGTACGTAAGATTAGCCGAAAGCAAAAAGAAAAAAAAAATCACGTCATCTGTAGCCCACAAGTGGGCAAGCGCATGCGTAAGCGAGGGCGGCGCATCCAAATAGCCGGAAAAAGGAGAAGGAAAAAAAAGAAAAAAAATCTTTCAAAAGAAAGTGTGGAATACGTTGTACGTAGCCCACAGTTGGGCAGACCTGTGGTAGAAGCGAGCGCGAAGAATGAGTATATGAAGGACAGAGACAAAAAAATAATGAAAAAATAAATTAATGAAAATTACAAACACTTTGTATCTGTGTCCCACAAGTGGACAAACAAGTGCACGAAGAGTGAGCCGATCTCAAAGGCAAAAAACAAAAAATAATAAAAAAAAAAAAAAAAAATTAACACGAAAAAAAAAAATTAAGCACGCTGTAATGTCCCACAGGTTGGCAAACGTGTGTAGAAGCGAGTGCGCAAGCAGTACCAGCCATAAGCGATTTTTAAAAAAACTTATTACACTGAGCACGTTTGGTGAGCACGCACAAAGAATGAGACGTTCACAAAAAAAAATTAACACAAAAAAAATTATAAAATAAAACAAGCTGTAAATAACTGCAGCCGTGTAATCGTTAGCGATGTTACCGTTAGCGTTAGCGTATTTAGCGAATAGCGACACTAATAACACGCGCGCCAGCTGGTTGCAGCAAAATTTAACAAAATTGGTCACAAGTGTCACACACAACACAAAAGCAACAATTTGCAAAACTTGTTTACTCATTAAAAAGTTCAGTTTCTAATAAAGGAATATAAAAATATAAGAACAATGAACCTAAAACTAAAAACCTTAAAAATATAATATAAAAACTAAAATATATTATTAATAGGCAAGGTTCCGAAGATACTGGCAGCGTTCCCCCTTTGAATAGCAAGACTAATTCTTGTAAATCAATGTTGATATCGCCCGCAAGAATAACTGTCTTAAGGCTAGGTATTAGTAAAAAATTAAAATAACACGTTCTTAGAATTACTTTTTGAAGTAGTAATAGTAAACAGTAAAAGTAAGATCTGTGAAAATTATGAAATATTGTTGAGGCTTTATTCTGTGAAATACACCCGATGGAAACACGATTTGATAAAGTTGGCTCGATAAAATAAATTCACTTTACATATTTTTGTGTCATTTTAGCTTCTTTTCCAGGTTTTATTCTTAAAATAAGTGATTTGATATTATGAGTAATTTACCAAAATGAAGTTCATAGAAAACATGAGGAATTATAACCGATTGTTTTTTATTTATTACATCTATCAATTTTTTTAAATATAAAACTCGATTTTTCGCGCCGCTTCGCTGTTATACCCGTCCCTTACCGTCGTACCGTCGAGAGAGCGAGAGAGAAGCGCTCGCAATACCTCCCCTTAAATTTTTTATGCTCTTCTAAAATGTAGTTGAGCGAGAAAAGAAATTTGTTGATATCACTGAAGGAAGGAGAGCGATATATGCCTAAAACTAAAATGTCACCTATAGTTATTGCTAAGTAATTGCATTCATCGCAAATTGGTTCACTAACAGTAGGAGCCCAAACATTTTTTATGTAGGCAGTTACACCACCGCTTTCATTAATGTAATTCTCCGTACGGTATACACAAAGACCTAAAAAGATAGGTCTTTGGGTATACATTATAACCAGGCAGCTGAGTTGTCATTTAGCCAACACTCGGTCAAAATAATAACATCGAAGTCTACTTTAAGTCTTTTAAGGTTAAGGGTAATAATTATTAAGAAGTCGTCAAAGTTGTGTTGGATACTTCTTATGTTGAGAGTAAGGACCTTAAAATTCAGAAGTCAAAACAGAAGAACACAATTCGGGACTCTCAAGCGCATTTAATTGATAAGATATCATCTAAAACTGAATCAAACATATTTGACGTAAAATGAAATATGTAGATATTATGGGTATGTCTGCGCTTAAGAGCCCGAGAGGTGCTGAGACATGCTGCGTGTTTTTGTGTAGTGTTGAATGGTTATGTATAAGTTTAAAATGATTATATAAAAAAGAGTTAATATGATGGCTTGGCTTAACAAGTACTAAAAAAGAGGTACAAATAGAATTAGGCATTTGTCTTGCATGACTCACGTAGCCGATGAATTAAAAAACTTAAAAACGTTTTCGCTTGTATCTTCGTAAGTATCCAAACAATTTACAAGCGGTTTTCACCAGCAGCGGGCAAATTCAAAGAGCTTGACAATTATGTATGATTTACTATGAGACGACAACTTTTAACAACTACACACATCAAAAGTGTCTAGGGATCAACATATATTTTTGCAATAACTTTTCTCCTGATTGATATTAATTAAAATTTTCTTTAAGGATTCATCAAATAAAGTGTTTTCGTTTGTCTACAGTAACGATAAACCAAGTCACCTTTGCATTAATAAAGAAATTTGCCATTTTCCTAATAAAGGGATTTTTGACATTTGAACCACTAACATTAAAGTTCGAAAAAAAGACTGAAATAACAGTTTTCTTTAAAATTTTATTGGGTAACTTAAACAATTAATAATCCGTGTTTCTACCGCGAACACTAACAACACAAGAATATCGGTTTGGCATACTCAAAATGAGTTCATCCAAATCACGCTGTGGAATGGCCGCCCATGTTCGTTGCAACAACAAAAAAAGGTCTTCTTGCGACTGGATACCCTCCATATTCGGCAGAGCTCTTCTCTGTAGCATATCCCATGCATGCTCAATCGGGTTCAAGTCTGGCGACTGAGCAGGCCAGGGCATGACATTGATGTTAGCTGCGGCGAGAGTCTGTCTTACAACTCTTGCGGTGTGCGGTCGTGCATTATCATGCATTAACTGAAATAAGGGACCGATTTGCACTTGTAGAGGAACGATGACGTCTGATACAATCGTCTCAGCATAAATTTGAGCGTTGAGGTTGCCTCTGATCCAAATCAACTCAGTTCTTCCGCCGATCCAAATACCCGCCCATACCATGATGGTTCCACCACTATAAGGATGGACTTCCTGGCAGGATTTTAATCGCTGTTGGCGTCCAGGGCTTCTCCTGTGTCGTATACGTCTTGTATCCGGTCTCATACCAAAACGAGACTCATCAGAAAAGCACACGAAACGCCATTGTTCTTCTGCCCAATTTCTGTGTTCAAGAGCCCATTGATATCGAATCCTACGATTGTGCATTGCTATAGGTGGTACAGTGGCGGTACCTTCATACAAGCCGAAAAGCCCGGCTTGCCCTAACAAAAACTCAATACCACAACTGGTAAAACGCAATTATTAAAATCACTTAATATTTTTTACCATTATTAATTTTCTTTCATCAGCATTCAAATTATCAATTTTATAAGTTTCTCATATTAAGAATCACCAAACAAATCGCATAAAGCTGCTTATAAATCGTGCGATGCTTTACATCTCTCTCGCACAAGTTGGCTTGCAACCGGGCTTCGGATTTAAAGTATATCCGCTCTCTTCTAACTTTAACAAAATTGCTACTCTATAAACATAATACTGCGTAAGTATGTATAGATTCTATGAGAAATTCATACTCTTCGTCAAAGCCAGCTTGCGTTATGAAGTTCGCAAGTAAGGCCTTCTCCAAATCAGGCTTTATTTCTACCGAATCACGTGCAACTTCAACGCGGGCGGACCAATCAGAGGCGACCGACGACAGCTCGAGCTCGGGCGAACCAATCAGAGGCGAGCGTTAATACCCGATTGTGCTGTGTGCAGCAGCCACAGGCTGCAGCCAGCCATTTTTTATTCTTTGTTATTGTCACACTTCACTTTGTTTGAGCGATTGTTTTTAAGTAACAAGTGTTTGTTTTCGTAATTTGTGATAAAAAATGTGTTCTGAGTTCAGTTCGTCGCTTTATTGGTGTGACGAACTTAGATGTGTTGGGCGTGTGATGTGTTGCAAACAAATGTGTACTTAAACGTGTTGATGATTGGCATACAAAAGGCAGAGGTAAATAAATTCTTTGAACATCACACAATGATTTATGTATTTCGCAAACTATTAAAAGTCATCTGGGGCATTAATTATAATAGGTCTATGTAAAAGCTCTTTGGATTGTTGGTTGCTTCCATTCAAAATAATTAAGTAATAATTAATAAATTAAGCGTAGAGGCCTACATATCGACTGTGATTCCCGCGCAAAATGCTCATTTTCGCATTTTGTAGTAATTTTCCAGTTGTATTTATCGTTTTTATCGAAATTGGATAATAAATGCATGCTTAATATTACGAATCTCCACTCTGCGAGAATCAGCTGAGTTCGGACGGCCGGCGCATCGCATTTTGTAGTAATTTTGTACCTAGTTGTATTTATAGTTTTCATCGAAATAGGATAATAAAATTATTATAACATTTTTATTCCTCATAAAGCTTAGATTATAACAAAAAGGGTCATGAATTAACAATTATTCTGGTATAAATTTTACTCAATAATATTATCGTAGAAAAAAGAAATTCACAGTTAACTTAACGCGATTTTCGAAGTTTATTTGGTTTTGAATAACATTTTTTCTCTATATAAAATCAATAATATTTCTAATTTCCGTGGCCGCTACGCATTATACGACGAGATAACATTCTCATTTTTTTATTTAATTCAATCCAGGAGCCTAAAAAAGTGCCCTCGCGCAATTTATGAAAATCTTTCTCTGCAATTTTGGGTTTAATTAAAAAGTTAAGCGAAATTTACAAAAAGAGAGGCCGCTACGTACTATGCCAATAGCTATTCTACACTATTCAATAAGTAAATACTGTTAATGTATTTTTGTTTCTGAGATAAAGAACGCAAAAATTGGCCGCAGTAATTATTTTTTTCAAAAATTTCTCACAAAAATCACATTCAAGATGTAATAGAAGATAATAGGCTGTTTTTTTACAAACGACAAGAATGTTAGGAATGCCACGGCCTATGACGATTTGAGTAAAAAATGTGGCTAGTGTCACAAATGGGCACCAACATTGTACCTAGGTAGCAAGATTAGGAACTTCAGGTTTCGTGGCTTGCCCCAATCTGAAGCTCTAGGCACGCCACTGAGGTGGTACCCTTAGCGGTCTTCGGGAATGAAGGTTCACTTCATGCAAGCGGTTTCTGACTGTTTGGTCGCTAATTAAGTTCCCTGAAGAGTGATGAAGCCTCACGGCTAACATCATGGCGGTTATTGTTGGAGCTCTTCGAGTTGTGATTTGAATGTATCGGTCTTGTCTCCGTGTGGTGCAGCGATACCGTCCTCCATGGCGCTCAGTCACGGTACCAGTGCTTCGGTAACGTGTCCAAAGTCGACTGATAACACTCTGACTTGTATTCAGAGCTAAAGCCACAGTACGTTGCCGGGAACCAGCTTCTATCATTCCCACGGCTCTGAGCATTTCTTCCCTGCTTAAATGACGTCGCCGCTCCATAATAACGTTGGTTTTAATCAGTAGTAGGGAAACAGTAGCACTAATAATGTCTTCAATGCGTTGTATGTTTTTATAGGGAAAATATTGACAGCTGATTTTCATCTTTTACTAGAAATTGATTGAAAGTTCCTGTTTCAAATTATGAAATGCACCAAAAAGGATCCATATAAATTTATAAAATCATAAATTTATTACAAAGCCACATCTCAATCTCAAGAAATCCGCATAAAAATGCTTGATCCCTAGACACTTTTGATGTGTGTAGATTAGCTAAATAAATGGGGAGCAAAATAATAGGTGTCTCATATGAACCGGCGCTTGGACGTCACTGACAGTTGTATAGGTTAAACCTACTGTTTTATTTTTTTACATATTTGACGTACCTTTTTAGCCTCTAATAAGTGTCATGTGTAACGCCACCGCTCAGAACACTATTGTTCTGAGCGCCGCCGCCGCCAAAAGTGATATTATGAACACTGCATTACCGGAACGTAAAACAATTTTAAAAGTTTATTTCTACCCACCTTGCGACGACCTTTTTTTTTTAGACAGTGTTTTTAACCTTTTGAAAAACTTTATCAGAATATTTTTTGAGGGGAAAAGGACTAAGGACTTCCTTAGAAAGGGAAATCTCAATTGTGGCGAGGGGAAAGGAAATCATTAAAGTGGAAACACTGATAAGTACACAGTTCGATCGCGATCTGTCAATGCGGCGCAAAGCCTCAGAGTTATTTTTCTGAGCGCATAGCGACGTGCTTTCACTTCAGAGGCACGTGGGCATTCTTATCTATGGACTAAGCTGCGACTAGCCGCTAGCGCGCTCGTACTCGTATTTGAAAAGAGCGCGCCGCTTCATTACCCCGTTTAGGCTTTACAACTCGGACCAAATAGAGCTTAACAATATCAAAAGTTTCATTCATTTTGTAACGTAATATAAACAACAAGAACCTAAACACAGCAATATGACATTGTTACTTCAATACGTTTTCCTCTTTATTATTGTCATAAATGGCCAGTTCCTATATTTTGTATAATTCTGCTACTATGAACTCTGCTTAGTGGGACCACGAACCCTACTTTATTACTATGACTGGTGGTCCCGCTGCTTAGTGGGACCACGAACCCTACTTTATTACTATGACTGGTGGTCCCGCTGCTTAGTGGGACCACGAACCCTACTTTATTACTATGACTGGTGGTCCCGCTGCTTAGTGGGACCACGAACCCTACTTTATTACTATGACTGGTGGTCCCACTGCTTAGTGGGACCACGGACTCTACTTTATTACTATGACTGGTGGTCCGTCTACTTAGCGGAACCACGAACTCTACTTTATTACTATGACTGGTGGTCCGTCTGCTTAGCGGGACCACGAACCCTACTTCATTACTATGACTGGTGGTCCCACTGCTTAGTGGAACCACGAACTATACTTTATTACTATGACTGGTGGTCCGTCTGCTTAGTGGGACCACGAACTCTACTTTATTACTATGACTGGTGGTCACGCTGCTTAGTGGGACCACGAACCCTACTTTATTACTATGACTGGTGGTCCCACTGCTTAGTGGGACCACGAACCCTACTTTATTAAGGTCAGTGTGGGGAAGTGTAACTAGGGGCCAAGTGTGGATGCCCTTTATATTTCGAAAACTATTTGAGCTTTTGTTGGCAGCGACATCTGTTGTTGTGCTTAAAACAAATGCAGTTTACTCAATTTCAATCTAGATGGCATTGTCAAACACTTATGAAGCTGTCGCCGTTTTAAAATCTGACAATTTTTTTAGAAATCGATAAAAATTTTGGTGATTTTGAAGAATTATATTATATTTTTGCCAATATGTAGTTTTAATACTAACCAACCCTATTATTACTCTTGTAATTTCGTTGGAATCGTTGATAACAAGAGAATTATGTCCACTTAAAATTTTTTACCTAAAAATTAAATGGCTGGAGAAGTGTACCTACTTTGCATGAGGCAAGTGTATCTGTATGTTACACTTGCCTCAAATCAGGGGTTACAAACCTTTTATGGCGCAAATTAAATGACGCAATAGTGACGCAAAAGATTGCGCGACGGTGACGTAAAAGTAGCGCATTAATTTACGCTACGGTGACGTAAAAGTATCGCAAAATAGTCGTGCAAAATTGTAAAGGTTGGAGTATACCGAGCCTGAAAAAAAATAACATGCTTACTAAAGCACGTTTTAAGTAAGTACCTACTTGAAGTTTAGTAGGTATTATGGTTTGTGTGTATAGGGTGAAAAATTAAACAAAATTACAATTTTAACTAATGTAATAAAATCAACTATCAAATTGGCACATGAACACGTTTACCGCCTTCCCCCAATCAATTTATTCTATTTACTTATCACATTCACATTACTTAGTATCTTTCATTGTGAGATCTTTTGTTAGGCTTAATTATATTAATATATTTAAAAAAATAACGAAAATCAATCAAAAAAATTAACGAAACTTTACTTATTATCTTTCATTGTGAGATCTTTTGTTAGGCTTCATTATATAAAGATATTTAAAAAAATGAACGAAAATCAAACAAGATCTTTTGTTAGGCTTAATTACCATTTAAAAATATTTTTTTAAAATACGAAAATCAAACAAATCCAATAGATAGTAAACGTTAAATAAGGTCTTATTTTTGGGTTTCCCCCAACTCTGTTCCAGTTCTGGTACATGGTATACAGCTCTTATGGTGCTTAGCTTTTTTGGCTCTTTTATTTTAAATCGTATGTTTTGGATTGGATAGAAAATTCTTTTCTGCGTCTCTCCGTCTTTTTCTGGCCATTTCCAGGAAAGTCCACAGAGTGCCATACATTTTACGTCCCATCATGTTCTTTTTTCTGGACTTGACTTGGCCACAACTCCCCTTCGTAATCGACAACGACGAATTCGTTCTCGGTCGGGATTTGTAACCTCCCCCTTCTTATTATAAACTGCTACACCTAAATCTATAAATTCTCTATACCTAATCTAAACCTAAATCTAATGCCTTTCACACCTATATGCCTAGCTAGCTTATAATACATACACACATCCTCGCCGCTTTACCTTAACTTAAATTATTATCTAATTCTTAAAACTAATTAACCTAATTTATCTACAATCTAATGGTTGCGTCTGGAGTTTTGTAGAGTGTGTAGCGTTTGTATGAAGATGGAACCTTAGCATAGCTTAATTCTATTTGCAGTGAATTTCAGTCAAGCAATGTAATATTATAATAACTACTATTTTGGCCAGATCGTCTAGTGAACCCTCCGTTGTTAACCGCATTTAAGTAACTCAAGTTCTTTCGTGAAAGTTTAGTAATTGGCTTATCCCTGTGTTAAATTATTTTCTCCTGACCTAATTACCTACCAGTCTATAAATCCTAACATAAATATGTGTAGCCTAGCAATGACTCCGTCTGAACTGTGACCTAAATCCTTCACTGCAGCTGCGGGGAAGATTTGTAACCACTCAAAGGTAATCAGATGATAGCTTAGCTTGTAGGTATTATTATTTATTATCAGTAGCATGATACATAAGAAGCCTGGTGCAATTTATATAAAGGTTTAGTGGGATTATAAAAGTCTTGTGGAAGTATAGGAGCTCCATCCTCGCCCCCTATCGTGCCATTCAACGCATTCGTCCTTCAGGCCCCGCCACTCCAACTTCATCTTATAAAGAGTCATCACAACTTATGACTTATTTTCTCTCATATTAGGAAATATAGGTTAGCATTTTAATTATATTTATTCCTCATAAACCAATAGTGTTTACCCCAAGGCTGGCTATCATCCAAATATCCTTCTCACATTAAGAAGTTAATTGTTTAATGCAGTAACTATGTCTTATGAATTTACTTTTAGATATCTTTGACCTTCAGGAAGTAGACTTAAGTTAATTACTTTTCCATTAACTTCCTTCCTTTGTCTCTCAGACTGAGTGATTAATTTGATAGACTACCAAATCATAGTCAGTATATTTTTTTAGTAGGTAGTTAATTATCCCTGTTAATCATTAAATAAATTACATTTAGAAGTTATCTTTTACTCACTTTAATAAGTATAAATTAGACTGTACTAGGTATTAGTCTGATTGATTAGATTGTTCTCATCAAATATTTCTATGTTTCATATTATTAGAAGTAAGTACTTACATATCTTAAGAGGTCTATTCAAATGGTATTAGTAGACCATTGTCAGGCTAATTAGCTGGTTGTTATCAATCAATTATTTCTATGTTTCAGATTATTAGAAGCTCATAGCTTGCAATGTCTTCTTTCAACGACTTATCCTAGGTTCTAAACTGGTTTTAGTTGTTCAGTTTGTATCAGCTTATTTTTGCTAAGGTATCGGATGTAAAATTTTCCATACTTTGAAGAGTATAGCCATGTGAGATCGTATTGCATCCCAGGGAAAGCTAACAAATGCCTGTTTGGTCATATCAGTGTTAGAAATCAAACATCACAGTACGACTAAGCTTATTTGCTATAACTTTTTAGTATTTTTCTTGTAATAGAAAACCAGTCTAGACTTTTAGGTACTCCAAAGTAATGATGGTACGATATTATCATACTTCTGTTAATTATTTAAAATGAATAATTAATTGGTAACAACTTTAGGAAAACAATTAGAATTTTACCGGCCTGCGGTAACAGATTACTTGCCTAGCTAGGACCCACATCACTTCATCATAATTTTATTTAGCGCCGTAACTTAATTATCCCTGCCTTATTAGTCTGAATTAATAACTAACCATATATATATATCCGCCTACCTATAGATTCCTACAACTTTCCTCACTTGAAAATGCCTATATTTTGTCGAACTAACAGTCCCTCTTGTGTACCTTGCAAACTAGGCCAAGCCTCATTTAATTTAAATTCGTGGTGTGTGGTGAGAGTCGCATTGCCCCTGAAAGCAACTAACTCCTAAATGTTCTATCAGTCGAGCCAGTATACTCAGTGTGTTATTTTCCTATCACTACACTGTATGTATGGAGATAGACTCGAGATTGGACTGGGTCATACGGGTCTACCTCCAGCTAAATGGTGTCTGACCTATCTTCAACTTTCACTAGGGAGACAACTGTCTCTCCCCCATTACTCCGTCGAAGATAGTGTATTGTTTAGCGTAATAGTGTAAAACGCCGATCTTATTAAATACAATCAAAGATCATCCAGACCGAAGTCTGTTGAAAGGTACATAGGGTTTTGTTGTCACCGTGACTCGTTTCCGCCGATGTACCCCAGAATACTTCATTCTGTTAACGGATTCGAGTTGCGATCGCAATAGTTTACTTTATTAATAACTTTCAATTTCACAAATCTTAATTAATATCGCAGCTCGAATATCACTTAGCGCACTATCAAGCTCGGACGCTATTTTTCCCGTATGAGTCGTACCGCACTCTTAAGTTGGACCGCTCCGTTGACGTCCCAAAACTGAATGCCCGCTAATTTTCCGCCCTTTTCCTAAGCATCTTACTTTCGCGCCACACGCCTAAGATTTTTCCGCGCGAGCCCACTTTTCTTCCCTTCAACCAATCGCTAGCCGTTTCCCCGATCCCCCCCGCCTTCGCGTCGCGCCACGTGGAGCTATCATCCGACCTCTCTTTCTGTCTTTTTCTCAACCTCTCGCTCGCTCATAGCCGCTTTCGCCGCGCAATTCTAAAATTTTTCCATAATCTAACCAAATCTCGTCCGACAGCCAATATTTCATCGTTGAATATCTAAATGTAGCCTTCTATTAACACTTCCCTCTTAATAATCCTCCACTTAAGCCAATAATCCTATATTTTGGGAAACTATCAAAAGTTCCGTATTCCGACCATAGATGGCGTCCGCCCGTAGGTGAACCACTTTGCCGACCCCAGAGCAGTCCCCGCGAAACTCAAAATAAAATACGGTCCTAGTCAACCTAGCAACCTTACGCGAAGCCCAAATAAATGACTTCCGCTAGACGCCACCTATGTCGCAAGGGACGCGCAGAGCAGTCCCCGCGAAATTCAAAATAAAGAAGTCAAACTAGCAACCTTATGCGAAGCTTACGTAAATAACTTCCGCTAGACGCCGCCTATGCCGCAAGGGACGCGCAGAGCCGTCTCCGCGAAATTCAAACTAAAGATAAAGCGCTAGACCATTGACCATTATTCTGAACTAGTTTATTATTCCCCTTTTCATGCTTATTATATTAATGGTGCTACGCATTAATATTTATTTTAATGCTACTCCCACACATTCCTTACTAACGGACGGATATCATTCATTCTGTACCGTTACAGCCGCCCCCGATAGAATTTAAGCAGATAAAGTACCACTCTTATCTGCGGCGAATTATATCTAAACCCTGTACTTAATTAAGTACAAAATAGCACCTCCTTCCTTGCCAACCTCATTGTCATCCTAGCCCTCAAAGATATTCCTACTATTTATAGTTCCTCCCCAAATCCCTAATGACTCCTTCCTCCATAAGCTTTCTTATTGCAAAATAGCCCACACCCCTCATTCTATTCAACTGACACAAAATCATAATCGCATACCCAGTTCTCGTGTTCGAAACGAAATCCCAGTAAACTTAGTCTCGGTAAATATTTCCCAATAACTTAGGCATCTACCATGTCTCTAATCATACACAACCTCCGAATAATGATTTGCCTTTTGTTTACCATCATAACAACAAATCTTAATATAATTTAAATCAATATAACAGTCTCTTGCGCTGTCTAGTAACGCCCCCTAGCGAAAACTCTTCAACTCTATGACGATTCCGACGTAAGTTTATAACATCTTCCGAACCATTCAATTATTCTATTCTTTAAATTATTCTCCTAGAATAATTTCAAGTACATCTGTCATCATGGCCTTCTTTTAACTTACGTCTTTTCTTACAACTTATTTCGCATCTAAATGTTGCAACCTAGGGATCGAACCTGGGATCTTTCGTGGGTGAAGCATCAACCACTTCGCGTCATGGTTTTAGTTCCAACTAGGCTAATGAATAATAATTAATAATTTGAATTAAAACTTTCCTTCATATTTCAACGCTACCAATCTCATCTTAACTTATATAATTACCTAAGCTAACGAAACGTCGGAACAATTGTCTACCTCAGGCAGGGATCGAACCCGCGTCCTCCACAATCCCTAATTAGCTACTTCTTTCAACCGAAACCTATTTTCCTCTCCGCGGATAAGAAATCTTAACCAAACCCCCCCATAACAACCAAAACCATTAGGCATACCATCATCGCCCAAGAGTTATAACTTTATTTTAGATGAGATACATCTAATGTCTAATCCTGCAAATAACCGAGATAGAATACTAGACTCGCTTCTGTCCGGTACGCAGTGACACCCACTCACCGTGCATACAAATAGAGGTCTTAACGCCTTACAATAAGGTTGTCGATCGTAAATACCTAGGAAAAACTCATTCACTCTAAGGGGGTACGCATCTCGAAACACGTCCTTGAGTTTTGAACTAGCTACCCCGTAGTTCAGATCTATTAGAAGTTTGTGTGCTATGTATATCTAACTGTCAATGTATGCGTCATCGATAAGTACTTGTTAATACCCCGGTACGCGTTGGACATTGTATACTAATTGACAAGTACTGAGCTTATACGTATAAGCAAATACTTATGCCAAAACCTATCTAGTAACTATGTCTCATCCCTAGTTATTACTATGCACGAAAGACAACATTTAGTCTCATTTGCTAATATATAATACGTCAATATCCCCTTACTTTCCTATACCTTTGAAAAATATCATTTTCCTATTAAAATAAACAGACCGGTAACTATCTTATCCGCCCCCACAACTCTACTTAACTTCCTACCTTTTATATAACTAATAACGATCAAATCGGTAAATAATAAGCCACTGAAGGTGACACTTAGTTTTAGTATTCATGGTAATTAATATCGTGAGTTCTTTCTCGTATTTACTGAATTCCAAACTGCGTGATTCAATAGTGCTAGTTTCTTTTTTTTTTTTTTTTTTATTAGATGTTTTTAATTTTATACTCGCACAAGACACATTATTAAGATGGTAATCTCCCGAATGTTTGTAACTCTAATTGGTTACTCATTATGCATTCTACTTTACTTTTCAGCCTTCCGTCCAGATGGTAAAATTCCCCAGCAACACGAGATCCCCTGACCACGCCAAAATGAAATGCCATCAATGGCCTCTGTTTCTGCAGCCTAAGACATTATCTCTCTATAGGTTAGTCAAGTATAATTGTCCTGATTTAGACTTCACAAGACGCCCCCAAAGGAACCACCTTACAGCAGAATTTCCGCAACTTTAAGAAAGGCTAGTTTAGGAAATGAAGCTAAATGGAAACCACTTAATTTTATTGTGTGCTGAGTAATTCCCACTTCTACAGCACAGTTCCGAAACTTCGATTCAATTACTTCACCAGGTAAATCAAAATAAACCCTACACGCTTAACTAAGTTCTATTTGTGCCCTGTGCGACTAAAAATATTCGAACACCCTAAACAAGCTACTTTTACTAATTTAACAGTGCCAATTAAGAATGCTCCCTTGTGTCATCTATAATTTTATTGTGTGCATAGACGACCAAAGACCTCGCTTTCAGCATGCCTTCTTCGTTGGACCCGCTTAGTTAAATACTCTAATCAAAATTCTAAAGTTACAATTGAAAATGTCAAAAGTTCGAATATTATGCAATAGAGAATTTCTCTAACATAGTTACTCCATCTCTTCGCACTATTTAGTCAGGCATATTGCAATTCAAGTATTTATTCTAATTTATAATGACCTATCTTCTCCACCCCTGTTCACATACTTTAGCCATCCCTATCCACAGCTGCGGTGAAGATAATTAGTTAATGAACAAAACATCCTATAAATACTCTATGTTGCTACCGCAATCACAAGAAATATTTACTAGGAGGATTATCTATCATACAGCTGACTATAACAAAATGAGTCCCCCTTATCTTTCTCCGTTCCTTCTCTAACGTAGAAGACAGCAACAGACAATTAATATTTAATTACTTATAATTTAGAACAACCCTAGGTAAAACGCTACCACAAAACTAGACTAGAACCGAATAATACTAACCGAAGTAAACTTTTGTATTCACACTTGCAAATAAAATATCTTTATCTTTCCGTGATGAATAATATTTTGATAACACTATTTCATCAACTCAATGTCCCGGCCTACATATGTGAAAACTCCCAATCAATTAGTTTGTATAAAACAATCTAGATGCAACATGCAGTTCACATTAACTAACAATTTTAAGGTTGTGCCATAACTTCGACAATAACCTACCTTAGCACTAATTTTAATCATCTACAATTATATCACGTACATATTAGATGCCAATAATCTAGATTATTTAAGAATTCTAGCAATTCTAATCAATAACCAACAAGATCATCCCGCTGTGACAGTCTGCGCTGACCTTCCCACAAGTCAAAACCGCGTTTCGTTCGTCCTATCATTTCTAAACCTGTAGACATTTACTTTGTACTAAACAAATTCTTGAGTTAATAATTATTTGCCAATTGTTAAGCAACCCTATTTAATTTCATAATAACAATTTTAATATAGCAGTATTAGAATATTATTATAAATCTCGAACATCTTTATTTATTATAATCAACATTACCGGTTAAAGTATTTGAATGGCCTAGTGCGAACTAGGTTTCAGGTTGCACCTCGGGAAAATAAATTTACTATTGACTCTAAAATCTACTACTAATAAATTTATTATTTTCTTCTGACATACAAAGATAGGTTATGTATGACTCTAGGTCGGGTTTAATAAACTTTGAACTATACCTACCTCCACGATAATCTCGGTTAAATATATATATCCGCAAAACGAAATATGTCCAATACGGCCGATTTTACTAAATTTAAATTATGCTACTAAACAGTACGTGTCCTAAGAACATCACACATCCGAAACCCATTTCAGTTCTAATGTCTTTACCCATCTAAATTAAAATTTGTACCTGTCGACGCGAGATAACATCTAAATAATTACTTTGTATGATTCGAATTGTGATAGTTGATTTTGTATTGTAATCTCGATAACGCAATATCAGGGATTTACTTATTAATAAATTTTACACTAAGAAATTTATTCTCAGCTCGCAATATCATCGCTTTATTTCCGGCTTGAATGTTTCTGCGGACTATGAGTTTAAATTTATCCTGCAACTTAAAATTGTGGTATATATAATCGATCACTGTTTTATAAGTAGCTGGTGTTAACTTTTAAAATGATAAAACGATTTAACTAATGATTATGACGTGACATCCGCCCGCAACTCGCCTTTATAATTGATGTGATAACATACGCTATTGTTATCCCTATAGCGTAACAGTGCTATAACTCGTTAATTTAGCAGTTAAATCTCGACTTCAAGCCAGTCAACTATTTTTTCTTTTTCTCTACCACTATTATTATATTTTTCTTTCGACACCTATTTTGCTCCCAAGCTCAATTAATATCCACCTTCCACAATTATCCATCATCCGTTCAGGTATCCTCGAGAAGCATTTCTTTTTTTTTTTTCTCTACTAATCCGCCAATCGTATTCCTACTAACATCTCTTCAGCATATATAATTTCTACCGTTCCTCAATTAAATATAATTAAAGCCGGCTCTAAGATAATTATAAATATAATATTTTAGTGTCGTGTGTGTGTAGAATCAAACTTCGACTAGTCAATGATCCCTAGTAAGTCGGCATGGTTGCCCTAGAAGAACCATCAACTAACCAAAGCTAGCGTCTGGGATACGCGTCAGAATATTCTCCTTCGGCACTACCCGATTAGTCAGTACCAGCCTCTTGTACAAGTGCCTCTTTCGATTTACCCACAAGCAAAGCTGCTGGCTTATGTAGACGCGGTCAAGCATCTGATTCAATGTTTTTGTCTGTAAAATGGGTGATTATGTTTTGCTTTGTGTACTGTAATTGAGTATTGTAACAAGTACTGATTGGATATGATTTATAAAATATATATATAATATTTTGTAGTAGAATAAACTCACTACTCCCTATTCTGTGCTATGCTACCACTAGTATACTTCCTACACTTTCTCACCCACAAGAGTATCTCCGCCCAAATATATTTATATAAAACCAATAATTAAATATAACCAAGTGCAGGTTCTAATGTACTTATAAATATAATAGATTAGTGTCGTGTGTGTGTAGAATCAAACTTCGACTAGTCAATGATCCCTAGTAAGTCGGCAGGGTTGCCCTAGAAGAACCATCAACTAACCAAAGCTAGTGTCTGGGATACACCGTCAGGATATTCTCCTTCGGCACTACCCGTTTAGTCAGTACCAGCCTCTTGTACAAGTGCCTCTTTCGATTTACCCACAAGCAAAGCTGCTGGCTTATGTAGACGCGGTCAAGCATCCGATTCAATGTTTTTGTCTGTAAAATGGGTGATTATGTTTTGCTTTGTGTACTGTAATTGAGTATTGTAACAAGTACTGATTGGATATGATTTATAAAATATATATAATATTTTGTAGTAGAATAAACTCACTACACCCTATCCTGTGCTATGCTACCACTAGTATACCTCCTACACTTTCTCACCCACAAGAGTATCTCCGCCCAACTATATTTATATAAAACCAATAATTAAATATAACCAAGTGCAGGTTCTAATGTACTTATAAATATAATAGATTAGTGTCGTGTGTGTGTAGAATCAAACTTCGACTAGTCAATGATCCCTAGTAAGTCGGCATGGTTGCCCTAGAAGAACCATCAACTAACCAAAGCTAGTGTCTGGGATACACCGTCAGGATATTCTCCTTCGGCACTACCCGTTTAGTCAGTACCAGCCTCTTGTACAAGTGCCTCTTTCGATTTACCCACAAGCAAAGCTGCTGGCTTATGTAGACGCGGTCAAGCATCCGATTCAATGTTTTTGTCTGTAAAATGGGTGATTATGTTTTGCTTTGTGTACTGTAATTGAGTATTGTAACAAGTACTGATTGGATATGATTTATAAAATATATATAATATTTTGTAGTAGAATAAACTCACTACACCCTATCCTGTGCTATGCTACCACTAGTATACCTCCTACACTTTCTCACACAACACTTAACTAGTAATATCATTTTTTTTTTTTTCAACATCTTAATCGTTCAACGGAGATAGACAATTGTGCAAGATACTCTTCTTAATGGGCTAATCCAACCCAGTGAATTTAATGATTTATCTATCTCTACCTATCCTAACTAATTAGTCATGTAGTAAGGTCTTTTCTTTTCACCGCTCTCCCGACTTAGATATCTCTAGGTAACTCACAACTGATAATATTAGGTAAGTAGGTATAGTAAGCTGTGCCCAGCGAGCTTTACCTCTGCGTACGTTAACCTCATCTTAAGCTAATAATAATCCTTTATAAATCTTTATAATTAACTATTTATCACGATTTCAACTATACGGTAAGAAGCAATGATTACCGGTAACGACTACTTACAACGCCGCAAGAGTATTACAATTATACATATTATTATTAGACAGCACCCTTTTACCATCATCCAAAATAAAATCTTTTATTGGTAACCCAACGCCATCTAGCCTCGCTAATAGGTAACCTCCCCACAATAGAGTAGATATTAGATAGTTGTTTCCAGACGGTAACGACTTTTATCGCCTACTAGACGTATTTATCCGTTTATATTATGCATCCCAAACTACGTTGCTTTTAAACCAAAATTCCTACTAGCAATGAATAGTCATATGATTCTATCCCCTACATGACATCCCTGCTACTTGTTATTACTTATAATCGCGATTCCTCATCAACGCGTGTATTTTGAACCGTAATACTATTTTATGTTACTTTTCCTAGGATTTTAGCGAACTAACAAAATGAAGCGGCATTTCCATTGTGCAGAGCAATTGTCCCCATTTACATGTCACATAATAATAATTCCACCACAATGTCATTGCATTCTAATCTACTACGTGATAAGTATTAGGAAAATCTCTTTCAATGTAAAAATCGCAGGTATTAAAAATAGCAGGTATGGAAAATAACAGGTGATTCCGCTTGCTATAACAAAATCATATGATTACGCGATAAGGAAGTTTCCTCTTCGATTGGTTTTATGACGTCATGTTTTATAATCATTCCTAATTCTAGATTGTTTATGGTCTAGCTAAATCATATGTCTATGGTCCAACCATAGACAAATGATTTAATAGTTCCTGACTAGCCTAAAACTACTCTATGGATTTCAGACGTGAGACTCAAGTACATTATTATATTTTTTTTTCTAACATAACCAACAAAATAAATTATAATACGTGGAATAGCACATCAACTAAAAACCGCAATCGCTCAACGATTATTAGTCAAAATATAATTATTATTAGTTTTATATTATGCTGTTAGCGTCATAACTTTATAATATTGTACAGCATATCGCCGTCCTATAATATAAATTGAATCCTGCAATAATTTAGTTGGTTAATTCTGTCCAATCTCGCCCCCTTGCCTTTCCATCCGACAGCAATAATAATTAAACCGCCCCCTATTCCACAAATCTTTCTAAATCAATAAATGTTGAACTATGTCACCCTATCGACTTTTTACGATCCTAAAAATAACTCAACACAAGGCTGTATGAACCAGTTGCCTATGCCTATATGAAATCTATCACCAGGAATAGAAACAAAACTACAGTTACCATAGCTCCTAACGTCAACAACAAAAATTGGATACCTGGTTTCAGTATTCAAGGAAACAATTACTAAAGGTTTCAGTATTCACAGATAACTCAACAATTTTAAAATTTAATACTCCAGACCCCCGGAATAGTTTGGTTATTGACTATATCTAAGTACTTTGTTCACTCATTAAACTTTGGAAAACCAACAACGCACGGTACCTGATGCTGGCGAAATCCGCCATTAAATAAAGAAGAAAAAGATAATAACTGAAAGGTATTGTATTTCAAATAATACTCATTACGCTATTGTTTTGTAGCTTTATCTCCTCCTTTGACCTTTAACCTAACCTGAGAATCTTTTTGTTACAGATTTCGTACAACAAAATTTAGCTCCAGCTCTCATTGCGACTGTCTACAATATTGGTCGAACCCGTAATACAAAGTGTATGAATCAACTTTAGAAGATAACAACGTTTATTGTGAAAAGTGTCAAATTATAATTCACCCACTATCAAGAGCCCGTAATACAAAGTGTATGAATCAACTTTAGAAGATAACAACGTTTATTGTGAAAAGTGTCAAATTATAATTCTTCAATATCTCTGAATTAATTAATCTTCATTGAATTATTCCCTATTAAGCCAATTCTAAACTCACACATCGCAACACGACAACAATTTGTGGGAAAAATCCCACTTCTAAATTAAAGTATTACCGCTTGACTGAAATCCAATACAACTATATTAATGATAATTTATAACTTAACTTTCTAATCCTGGTCATGGCTTACCAAATTGTAACCTCCCCCCTTTTTTATATAATTGCTACACCTATCTATAAATTCTCTATACCTAATCTAAACCTAAATCTAATGCCTTTCACACCTATATGCCTAGCTAGCTTATAATACATACACACATCCTCGCCGCTTTACCTTAACTTAAATTATTATCTAATTCTTAAAACTAATTAACCTAATTTATCTACAATCTAATGGTTGCGTCTGGAGTTTTGTAGAGTGTGTAGCGTTTGTATGAAGATGGAACCTTAGCATAGCTTAATTCTATTTGCAGTGAATTTCAGTCAAGCAATGTAATATTATAATAACTACTATTTTGGCCAGATCGTCTAGTGAACCCTCCGTTGTTAACCGCATTTAAGTAACTCAAGTTCTTTCGTGAAAGTTTAGTAATTGGCTTATCCCTGTGTTAAATTATTTTCTCCTGACCTAATTACCTACCAGTCTATAAATCCTAACATAAATATGTGTAGCCTAGCAATGACTCCGTCTGAACTGTGACCTAAATCCTTCACTGCAGCTGCGGGGAAGATTTGTAACCACTCAAAGGTAATCAGATGATAGCTTAGCTTGTAGGTATTATTATTTATTATCAGTAGCATGATACATAAGAAGCCTGGTGCAATTTATATAAAGGTTTAGTGGGATTATAAAAGTCTTGTGGAAGTATAGGAGCTCCATCCTCGCCCCCTATCGTGCCATTCAACGCATTCGTCCTTCAGGCCCCGCCACTCCAACTTCATCTTATAAAGAGTCATCACAACTTATGACTTATTTTCTCTCATATTAGGAAATATAGGTTAGCATTTTAATTATATTTATTCCTCATAAACCAATAGTGTTTACCCCAAGGCTGGCTATCATCCAAATATCCTTCTCACATTAAGAAGTTAATTGTTTAATGCAGTAACTATGTCTTATGAATTTACTTTTAGATATCTTTGACCTTCAGGAAGTAGACTTAAGTTAATTACTTTTCCATTAACTTCCTTCCTTTGTCTCTCAGACTGAGTGATTAATTTGATAGACTACCAAATCATAGTCAGTATATTTTTTTAGTAGGTAGTTAATTATCCCTGTTAATCATTAAATAAATTACATTTAGAAGTTATCTTTTACTCACTTTAATAAGTATAAATTAGACTGTACTAGGTATTAGTCTGATTGATTAGATTGTTCTCATCAAATATTTCTATGTTTCATATTATTAGAAGTAAGTACTTACATATCTTAAGAGGTCTATTCAAATGGTATTAGTAGACCATTGTCAGGCTAATTAGCTGGTTGTTATCAATCAATTATTTCTATGTTTCAGATTATTAGAAGCTCATAGCTTGCAATGTCTTCTTTCAACGACTTATCCTAGGTTCTAAACTGGTTTTAGTTGTTCAGTTTGTATCAGCTTATTTTTGCTAAGGTATCGGATGTAAAATTTTCCATACTTTGAAGAGTATAGCCATGTGAGATCGTATTGCATCCCAGGGAAAGCTAACAAATGCCTGTTTGGTCATATCAGTGTTAGAAATCAAACATCACAGTACGACTAAGCTTATTTGCTATAACTTTTTAGTATTTTTCTTGTAATAGAAAACCAGTCTAGACTTTTAGGTACTCCAAAGTAATGATGGTACGATATTATCATACTTCTGTTAATTATTTAAAATGAATAATTAATTGGTAACAACTTTAGGAAAACAATTAGAATTTTACCGGCCTGCGGTAACAGATTACTTGCCTAGCTAGGACCCACATCACTTCATCATAATTTTATTTAGCGCCGTAACTTAATTATCCCTGCCTTATTAGTCTGAATTAATAACTAACCATATATATATATCCGCCTACCTATAGATTCCTACAACTTTCCTCACTTGAAAATGCCTATATTTTGTCGAACTAACAGTCCCTCTTGTGTACCTTGCAAACTAGGCCAAGCCTCATTTAATTTAAATTCGTGGTGTGTGGTGAGAGTCGCATTGCCCCTGAAAGCAACTAACTCCTAAATGTTCTATCAGTCGAGCCAGTATACTCAGTGTGTTATTTTCCTATCACTACACTGTATGTATGGAGATAGACTCGAGATTGGACTGGGTCATACGGGTCTACCTCCAGCTAAATGGTGTCTGACCTATCTTCAACTTTCACTAGGGAGACAACTGTCTCTCCCCCATTACTCCGTCGAAGATAGTGTATTGTTTAGCGTAATAGTGTAAAACGCCGATCTTATTAAATACAATCAAAGATCATCCAGACCGAAGTCTGTTGAAAGGTACATAGGGTTTTGTTGTCACCGTGACTCGTTTCCGCCGATGTACCCCAGAATACTTCATTCTGTTAACGGATTCGAGTTGCGATCGCAATAGTTTACTTTATTAATAACTTTCAATTTCACAAATCTTAATTAATATCGCAGCTCGAATATCACTTAGCGCACTATCAAGCTCGGACGCTATTTTTCCCGTATGAGTCGTACCGCACTCTTAAGTTGGACCGCTCCGTTGACGTCCCAAAACTGAATGCCCGCTAATTTTCCGCCCTTTTCCTAAGCATCTTACTTTCGCGCCACACGCCTAAGATTTTTCCGCGCGAGCCCACTTTTCTTCCCTTCAACCAATCGCTAGCCGTTTCCCCGATCCCCCCCGCCTTCGCGTCGCGCCACGTGGAGCTATCATCCGACCTCTCTTTCTGTCTTTTTCTCAACCTCTCGCTCGCTCATAGCCGCTTTCGCCGCGCAATTCTAAAATTTTTCCATAATCTAACCAAATCTCGTCCGACAGCCAATATTTCATCGTTGAATATCTAAATGTAGCCTTCTATTAACACTTCCCTCTTAATAATCCTCCACTTAAGCCAATAATCCTATATTTTGGGAAACTATCAAAAGTTCCGTATTCCGACCATAGATGGCGTCCGCCCGTAGGTGAACCACTTTGCCGACCCCAGAGCAGTCCCCGCGAAACTCAAAATAAAATACGGTCCTAGTCAACCTAGCAACCTTACGCGAAGCCCAAATAAATGACTTCCGCTAGACGCCACCTATGTCGCAAGGGACGCGCAGAGCAGTCCCCGCGAAATTCAAAATAAAGAAGTCAAACTAGCAACCTTATGCGAAGCTTACGTAAATAACTTCCGCTAGACGCCGCCTATGCCGCAAGGGACGCGCAGAGCCGTCTCCGCGAAATTCAAACTAAAGATAAAGCGCTAGACCATTGACCATTATTCTGAACTAGTTTATTATTCCCCTTTTCATGCTTATTATATTAATGGTGCTACGCATTAATATTTATTTTAATGCTACTCCCACACATTCCTTACTAACGGACGGATATCATTCATTCTGTACCGTTACAGATTGAATCAGAGCGTGATTGTGTTTCTTGGCTTTTATGGCTTACGCCATCGTCTTCTATTTCTTTATCTTCATCTATAAAAGGTCCATCGTCAGAGTCATCTTTCAGTTCAAGATCATTAGAATCAATTAAATAATCAAATTGGTAATTTTACACTTTAGGTTTATGGACCACGTTAACCTATATTTTATGAAAGTATTTACAGAATCACGACCACAAGTATACTTACTTCCAAAAGAACCTAAAAAAAAAACAAAACGCATAAAAAACTGCAATGCTTCTGAAACTAGTGTACCACGACCTTATTTTGGTAGCGCAGTAGTAGTGATGCAATAATTTCGCAACTGGTCTCGCAATAGAGACGCAAAAGTAGCGCAAAAGTAAAAATGCGCAAAAGTATATTATTAAGCGTTACTCCACAATTTTCATAATTTTCTATCAAAATAAGCACTATACGATCTTCTGCGTTTTCAAGAATCAAGCGCAGTTAAAAAGTTTGCAAAAATCTCACGCTTACCTTTAAAATTGTACAAAAACTTGCTCACGAAAAGAGTGACCACTTCACTTCACCACAAGTTTGACATAATATTTCCTTCAATATGGTTTCAATCATGTTAGCTTCCTTATACAAGACACATCGGTGTTAATATTTCAAAAGAACATAAATCTATCAAATGTAATCGACAAACTACAATTAAATATTGGTTGCGCAACAAAAGTCGCGCAATAGTATCATTTTGCTTACAATTATACAAAATAGTAAAATGACAATATTAAATAGCCTTAGTTTAGAAGCATTTCTCTTAATGTGTGTAGATTTATATGCTTTTATCGTAGGAATAATAATTAACCAGCAATTAGCCAAAGTTTTTTTTAAAATTATTCTCAAAGTGAGCAGGGTACCAAAAACCACGGCGGTTTTACACATTTTTTTTAAATTTTTTAATGTTATTATTCAATTTATACGATAGTGTACCACAATATTGCGACTTTGACAGTTGGCCATGCTGGATAAAGACAAGAGAGTTTTACAAAAAAATCTAGAAAATCTCTACTTAGTGACTTTCTATAAAAAACAAGAAGGTTTCTTTGGAGGTCATGAAAAGTGGCAAAATTCGCGGCCTCACCCTTATGTTTAAACTAGTGATAGGTAATTTCTAATTGCTTATTGCTGGATGATGAGCAATTTTCTATAAAATCTGGGCGTAAAACCAACAGAAATGTAACTCCCATCGATAGTTAGGACTTAATACTAGAAACGATTTTCTCGTATAAACTATTTTATGCCCGGGGGCTTTGCTTGTAAATTTCCAAAGTGTAATAAAACAGGATTATTAATTCGGTAATTATACCTAGTTTTCTCACTTTTTCTGTTTTAAATAATAAGAAGGTATGTTTATGTACGTAGCCAACAGCCAAACCGCGGAAAAATAATTGTTGTTCCATAAAAATGTACCGATACCCACTGGATGAAAATGTATGGAACAGCTGTTTTGTTCTTGGCTACATAGTAAAAGTTGTTCGTATTGATGAATACCTACTACCTCCCCCTATAATAAAAACTTCATGCACCTAATCTTTTTTTTGTTGATTACTATTTATAACTTTTAACATTCAATGGCCTCCATCTCCGTATTTCGGTGTATTTTTCATTTAGCAAATTAAGATGTTTACTTAAAAATGTTTTTTATCCCTGCCCAATGTAGTATGACACACTTACCTCATAATTTTTGCTCCCTTATACTATTCTCATAAAGTACCTATATTATGTAATCTAGTCGTGTACCTACGCCTGGCGTACTCACCATGGAATTATGTTATTTCAAGAATGCCAAGAAACTGTGCCCAAATAGTACCAAATAGTGCCCAAAGGAAATAAATAGTACCCTTATGGTTCAAAGTTATAGACATAGTTTGGTGAGAACGCTAGGCGTAGGTTACGCCTAGCGTACTCAACTCAGTTTGGGAAATCTGAGCAAGCTACAACTTTAATTAGTATGTCAAAAAACTGTACCCAAATAGTACCAAATAGCGCCCAAGGGAAATAAATAGTACCTTTATAGTTAAAAGTTATAGACATAGTTTGGTGAGTACGCTAGGCGTAGGTTCTACGCCTAGCGTACTCACCTCGTTGCGCGAAAACAGAACCAGCAATGGCTCTCATTTCTATCTCAATAAATAGTACCGGAAATAGTACCTGTTCCCGCCAAAGCCGGGACGGCCATTCAAACCGTACCGCCATCTGTATGGCGGTTGACTCAGCGGTTGTTGACGACCGCGTCCGCCTGTCTGCCGCGGCGCCACCGCTGCGCGACCCGCCGCCGCTAGCTTCGTGAGCCGAGCGCGCGAGCAGTCTGTCTGCTAGCTAACGCGAGACGCCCACAAAATACGCGCGCTGGTATCTGCCCTTATTATAGTGACTCCTGAACCTAATGTGAAGAGACCGCCTAAATGCCTATTGTGTAGTGTAGTGACTGTGCGCCAGGAAACCAACCTACCTCGCCGCCCGTGGTCAGCTCGCCACCAGGTTCCTGTGACTCATCATCCCTGTAAGTACTTTATTCCCTTATACCTCCTGCCTAACCCTTATTTCGCCGCTGTTACTGCGAACGCCTTTCGCCGTAACATTTTGGTCCAATCGAGCGCGGAATAACCGCTAAGGTTCAGCCCTAATCTGAACCTAACTTTCTTTTAATTATCAATTTTAATACAGTCCGCTAAAGATAATTATTTCCGCCCATATTCTTGTTCTATTTCTGAATCTTATATCTAATTCGTGCCATCATTTCTAAATTCATTTGTTCACATAACTTTACCCTGTCCCAATAAAAATTTGGTGAGGTAGTTATGAATCATTTGTGTTAGTATAGCTGGCCAACGTACACTTATATTATTTTATTTTTATTGTTGATTTTGTGTATGCAATCGAAAGTGTGATGCAATGTTGTAATCTGAGCGGGCTTGTGTGTGTACCCAAATGATTTTTGCCTAATGATACGTTGTTCATACTCCTAACTATAGTTAAATTATTACGTTACGTATGGTATTATGACGAGAGGTTGCATTGTTACTTTTCCCGTTTTATTTTTTAAAGAATTTTTTATGTTCTTGTCGTGTTAAATCGGCTCAGATCTCGTGCATGCTCACCACGCGTGCCAAATAGCGTGCTTTATTTTTTCGCTCGTGTTAATTTTATATCTATTTTTTTTTATTTTTAATTTTTGCCTTTGCGATCGGCTCATTCTTTGTGCGTGCTCACCACATGAGCTTAGTGTGTTTCATTTAGTTTCATCAGTTTCTTTTATATCGCTTACGACTATTTGCGTGCGTCGCCTGTAATGGCGTTGGGACGGAGACCCGAAATGAAACAATGTCTTGCGTTGAATCAATTCTCCTTTATCCTCTAGTGTATCATCTTAAATACTAATTAACATCACATCTATACGTGACTAGAGGAAGGACGCCTTGTCAATCAGGAAGACCTTAATTATCACGTACTATTGAGTACGTGCTGATAGTGTAATTCACTATATCACACCTCCCCTGAAAAGGCTAGGCATCCCTTCCCTGAAAAGTAAACTCTTATTTTCTAAATATCTTAGTCCTATTCTTATGAACTATATATTCTTTATTATTCTTTAATATTTTTACATTAGTACCTAGCTCTTCTAAAACTTCAAATGGACCTAAATACAAGTCATTCAATTTATTATAATTTTCATTCTTATACAAGAGTAGATCACCTTTTTTGTAGTGTACTTCCTTACAATCTAAATCATAATTAGTTTTTCTACTTTGTTTTGATATATATAAGTTGTTCCTGGCATCATTATGAGCTTTTTGCAATCTAAATTTTAACTCCGATGGATAATTGTCGTATACATATAAGGGATCAACTTTACTAACTAAATTACTAGGTACGTTACATGTTTTCCCAAAAACTAGTTCATAAGGGGAGTATTTGGTACTAGTATTTACAGAATTATTATAAGCAAAGCACCAATATGGTATCCAGGTACTCCAATTTGCCGACTGATTCTGTGTTTGTATTCTCAAGTAACATCCGAGATGTTTGTGCCAGTTTTCTAGCGAACCTATACTCTCATGATGATAGGGTGTTGAATTTAACTTATCAATATTTAGCAATTTACATACTGTTTCTAACGTGGAATTAATAAATTCCGTTCCACAGTCAGTCGCAATAACCCTGGGAGTACCATATCGTAAAATAAAATTTTCAGTAAAAACCCTAGCAACAGTTTCAGCTGACTTATCAAGTATTGGGTAAGCTTCTACAAACTTTGTCAATTCGCATTGTATTGTTAATATGTATTTATTACCCAAATTATCGACCTCCAACGGCCCCACAATATCTAAATATAATTTTTCAAAAGAAGTAGATGCTGTAGTGGTTATTACCATTTTCTCTTTATTATTTTTATTACAAAATTTCTGCTTTTGGCAATCTTTACAGCGAGTCACATATTCAGTTATGTCTTTTTGCATATTACTCCAAAAATATTTTTTTCGAATATTCTTAGTCATTTTATTTATGCCTACATGACCACTTGTCGGCAATAAATGATAATCATTTAGTATAACACGTATCAAGTCTTTATTTGTAACATGTTCAACTTGGTTATTAATAATACATAACCGCGGTAATTCTTTATGTTTCATGAAAGTTTGGGTCAAAATTTTAATAAACTTTTTATTAAACCCATTTTTAATCACAACGACTTCTACAATATTATATTTTTTACATAATGCACTCAGTTCTCCTATCGTTGCGTCTCGGCGCGCCTCCGTTAGTAGAGATTCCTGATTTATGTAAATAGTAGAGTCACTAAATAACATATCACCCGTCTGTGAGACGTATCTTTTCTTTTTCCTCAACTTCACGAAGTTTTCATACGAACAAATATCTAACCTTACATCATTTTGTGATTTCTGCATAATATCTACCACTCTTGGTTGCCTATGATCAACAGGGGGCTCAACCCTGCTACTTCCAGAGGTAGCGGGTTCATTATTTTGCTCCATGGTTCTTTTCATTGAACGGGTTACTACCCCCAAAAAATTTTAATTTAGATTTTTTAACTCGTCTGATGTTATAATGACTCTCGATAAGGCATCTGCCGTTACATTTTCGGAACCTTTTATGTATTCAATATCGAAATCATATTCTTCTAAACAAAGTCTAAAC
Source organism: Scoparia ambigualis (assembly GCA_963921215.1). Taxonomy (NCBI): domain Eukaryota; kingdom Metazoa; phylum Arthropoda; class Insecta; order Lepidoptera; family Crambidae; genus Scoparia; species Scoparia ambigualis. The sequence continues at coordinate 44,020,272 of OY992503.1, read as the reverse complement.
TTAGTTAAACGGCTACTAGGATCTTTTATGCTAAATAAATGAACCAATGGTCTATGATCTGTTAATACTTTAAATTTTCGTCCGTATAAATATGGTCGAAAATGTTTTATAGCCCACACTACCCCTAATAACTCTTTATGAATGGTTGGGTAGTTTATTTCTGAACTGTTTAATTGTCTGCTTGCATAAGCTACGGGCTTATTATTTCCATTTGATAATACAGCCCCCAAGGCTACCCCTGACGCATCGGTTTGCAACCGGAAAACATTATCTTTTCCAAAATCTGGATAATCTAAGACAGGAAATGAACTAAGTGACTTTTTTAAGGTCTGAAATGCCACGTCACATTCTTCCGTCCACTGAAACTCGACATGTTTCTTACAAAGACGGTTTAGTGGGTACACTATTGTGGCAAAGTTTTTTATGAATTTTCTATAAAAGTTCGCAAAAGCCACAAAACGACGAATCTCATTTACATTTTTAGGTACTGGGAACTTTTCCAAGACCTCGATTTTACTGTTGTCTGGCAACACCCCGTTTGGCGTAATAACATGCCCTAAATAATTAATTTCTTTCCTCAAAAATTCGCACTTACAAGGGTTTAGTTTTAAATTAACTGACCTAAACCTCTCAAATACACTCATTAAATTTGTATTATGCTGCGATAGGCTTTTCCCGAAAACTATTACGTCATCGAGATATAGAAAACATATCTCGTGATTTAAACCCGATAGAGCCATAGACATAAGTTTAGAAAATACGCTAGGACTCGTTTTGAGACCCATAGGTAATCTTTTCAGTTGATATTGCTTATCAGCTGTAAAAGAAGTGAATTTCCTACATTCTGGTGATAACCCTAGCTGGTAATAACTAGAACTGAGGTCTAAATGAGAATAGTATAAGCATCCCGAAAGTGAGTCAATAATTTCTTGTATATTTGGTAACGGGAACTTTTCGTCTACTATTTTTTTATTTAAAAGTCTATAATCTATTACGATTCTCCACTTTTTTTCACCGCTACTGTCAGCTTTTTTCGGAAGTAATAATAATGGAGAAGACCATTCGCTGGTACACTCTTCGATAATATCTTCTTCTAACAATTTACCTACCTGTTTTATTAACTCAGCCTTCTGAGCGTGCGGTATTCTATACGGTTTGACATAAACAGGAGACGCGTCATTTTGCAGTTTAATGTTGTACTCGTATAAGTTTGTAACGGATAGCTTATCACCCGGCATATGAAAGATATCTGCATATTTTGCACATATTTTCTCAATAGACCGTCTCTCTTCATCACCAAGATATGTTTTTAATTTAAGAAAATCGAATAGTTGTTTAACCCTCTCGACAGATTTTCCGTTTTCCGTATCAAAAGAGCATACGAAATAATCCGAGTATTTTCTAATTTTCGGGCTAATGTTATTTAATTTTACATCTTCTTCCCGTGTGTTTAAAAATCGCACCGGAATCTTTTTCCCGTCTCCTACTACCACGGCGCCTGCTACAAATACGCCTGCAATAACTTCCTCCGCTAAAATGACACATTCGCCCTTTATCTCTGACGAAACATATTTTACGACCTCACATCTCCCTGGAATAGTCGTTATTATGTTTTTACCTAAGCCTAATTCTAGACTTATCTTATCCTGTAATGTAACCAGCTTATTTTCATAGTTAATTTTAGAACTATATTTTAATAAAAAATCTTCTCCTAAAATTCCATCATTTTTACAGTGGAAGTTGCTAAACACATAAAACTTATGCCTAAAATTATAATTGTTAACACATAAGTCTAGATAAACATAACCTATTGATACTAAATCCCCACATACTCCTTTAATCTTAATTTCATCCCTTACTAGCTTTGCGTCGCGGGACACGCTACGGAGTTTATTTAACCAATCTAACTTTAAAATTGAAATGCTTGCTCCTGTGTCTACTAATAGAGAAATTTGAGTTTGACTACAAGTAAAACAAACGTAATTACCACTACCATAACTACAAATATCTACCTCAGCGCTATTCAGAACGAAAAAAATCATCGCTATGATGTTCGTTCTGACGTATACTCTGACGTTCACTTTCGTTCTCGTCATTAGACTGTTCTGCTGAGTCAACTAAGAAATGTACATTCCTACGTTTATTATGAGGTGACGTAAACCTGGTGTTGCGCTGACCCTGAAACCTATTCGAGTTATAGTAGGCACGACCCCGACCTTGCTGACTCGTCGCGTTGTTGTTACGTGACTTATTATATTGTTGATGATAGTTTTTATTTATCTTTTCAAATCGCTGGTTCGAAACATAGTTAACATAATTGTTTATTGGTGGTTTCACTACCGAGTCTTCTTGTTCTAAGGCTATAGTTATTGCCTGCCTAACTGTGCTTACGGATCTAGACGTAACTATAATGCTTGTACGAGCATTGTTTAGGCCGTCAGCGAAACGCTTGATAGCCATTTTTTCATTAATCGGCTTTAATAAATTATATGCCGACTCGTCTCCATTAGCCTGTGCTGTACTTAAATCGTTGGACATTTTTTCGATTTCACTACCAAACACTTCTATGGTCTTGTTTCCTTGCCTACATCGTAGCATTCGGTCTAAAATGGCTGTGTATGATTTAATCGGAATTAAAACATTTTTTATATCTTTTATTAGGTCTGCCACAGACACATAAGACTTATTAATTTTTGTTTTAGCACTGCTAGAAAGACGAGTTTTTAAAACAAAATTGATTAACAGAGGCTGGTCCTCGTTTCTAAGGGTACTACTACGTATAATACTCTATTCCGTCTATTAGTTGGTTAATTTGCGTTTCGTCGCAATCTACTACTGGGAGGAGCGTGAGCGCGACTTTTAGATCGAACGTGGCCATGGTTGTGATCGTTTCTGAATGATGCGGGTTAACGAGTGACTCGATTTCCTCAAAATTACATAAAAACTTTGACGATATTGCTTTTGTTATTTGTAATTCTACAGCATCTATCCCTTTTTTACATAAGTCTGCAGATATTTGTTCAAAAATATTTTTAATTTCCTTTGCTCTTAAAAACTTATTCTGCCCCTGAGCGGAATAACGTTTGTCCTTACTTAATTTAATAATAGAGTCTCTAATAGCCTTAAGCTCACTCAAGAGTTCTGACAGGTGTCCTGTCACGGTCGCCATGTAATGGCGTTGGGACGGAGACCCGAAATGAAACAATGTCTTGCGTTGAATCAATTCTCCTTTATCCTCTAGTGTATCATCTTAAATACTAATTAACATCACATCTATACGTGACTAGAGGAAGGACGCCTTGTCAATCAGGAAGACCTTAATTATCACGTACTATTGAGTACGTGCTGATAGTGTAATTCACTATATCACACGCCTTCGCTTCTACACACGTTAAGTTTAATTAAGTTTTTATTATTAGTTTATTTTTATTTTTTTTTGTTTGCGACTGACTCATTCTTCGCGCTAGTGTCGGCAACAGGTCTGCCCGACTGTGAGCGCCTTGCCCAACAGTGGGCTACGGATAACGTGATTTTTTTTGTTTTGGTTGTTTTGTTTGCTTTTTGTTTTGCGGTCGGCTAATGTTACGTACGCGTGTTCAATAAGCATACATACACATACACACGCGTTTGCACCACCCGTGGGCCATATACAAGGCGTCCCAACTTAGTTTTGCTTTCCTTATTGTTGCGTTAATTTTAGCCCATTTGCGTTTACCTTAGTAAACAAATACGTCCAGCCCAACTATAGAATATATACAGGATGTTGTTCTTTTTACTGCCTTTAAATTTGTTTAATTTTTTTTTATTTTTTATTATTTTTTTTTGTCTCCTTTTATTCATCGCGATGCCGACCAAGTCACAAGCCGCGATATTTAGGGAGGCCGCCAAAGCTTTACACCACCTCCTAGAGGTGGGATCACTGATCATTGCTGGCGACACCAAACATTCCATAACGGAATTTAACGTGCGTTTCGCACAGATACAGGGCATAAAGGAGAAGCTGGACTCAGTGTACTACAACATTCTCGACGAAGAGAACTTAGACGAGGGGGTTGAGAGGACATACACTGAGAACCACACGAAAGCCTCCGGGGCATACCTGGGGATACTTGTGGCGAGGGAGGAAATCTCACCCTCTTCCATGTCGTCGTCCCCAACCCATAGTGCTCAGCCCAGTTTCGGCGTCAATACGCCCACAGCCGTCCTCCCCAAGATAGCGCTGCCCAGGTTCAGCTCAAAAGTGGAGGACTGGCCTTCCTTCATTGCGCTGTTTAGGAGTTTGACTGACGACATGGCGACCCTGTCGGACGCAGTCAAGCTGCACTACCTGTTCTCAAGTCTCAGCGGTGAGGCATTAAGTATGGTGTCCCACTTAAAGGTCACCAATGAAAATTTTGCCGTGGCCATGGACATCCTCACCAAGCGGTACGAGAACCGCCGGGTTCTCATCGATAGTTTCGTCGACATAATCCTGGGGCTGCCGAGCATCCACACGCGCTCAAACATACGCACGCTTTTCCTCACTCCGCTGGTGTCCGCCCAGTGTGCCCTTAGTAATTTGGATCTGCCCATAGGAGACGACTACGTGTTTGTGTCGATAGTGGTGCGAAAGCTTAAGGGTGAGCTCCGCACGTTATTTGAACGTAGACACGGGTCTAACAGCTCCCTGCCAACGTTGAGTGACCTCATCTCCTACCTCGAGGAGCACGCGCGCTGTGTGGAGACAGAGTTCTCCAACATAGCCCAGCCGCAGCCCATTCACGCCCTGCCCGGCCCTTCTCGTAGCCGCGCGCCTCCACAGTTGCCCCATCGCACTTATGCTCAGATGGCTCAGCAACAACCCGACCATTACCGTGGCCGTTCCTCAGCTCCGTCGCCTCACCGCGCCTATGATCAGCCTACTCACCAACCGTCACGCCCAGCGCAGCAAATGCGTCACCGCCCGTCCACCTCCCCGGCTCGCAGTCAGCCCTTCCCCGTCTACTCGGCCTACCAGCAAAGCTGCTCCTCATCATCGTCATCGTCCTCTTCCTCACGCTCGACGCCCTACTGTCCCTATTGTGCCACTAGGGGACATACGCTCATGACGTGCAGATGGTACAATGCCCAGCCAACACAGGGCCGTTGGGACTTTGTACAGGCACGCGAGCGCTGCCAGCGTTGTCTCGGCCGTCACTACGAGAGCGAGTGCAGGTCAAGGAGGGCATGCAAGAACTGTGGGAGTACGAACCACCACACGTCCCTCCATCGACCAGACGGCCCAACGCACTCAGCTCATTCGTCGTCTGTACATGTGCCCCCACCACAGCTGACAGAGCACTCGAGGGAGCGTCCCAGAAACAGCAGACGGCACGAACCCGCACATGCCAAACAGGCGCAACCCAGCTCTGCTCACAGAGCCAGCCCGCCCAGGTCCGGTTCGCCAGGTAGGCCCCGCGAACGCCGCCAGCAATTATGACTCCCTACTATCACAGAGCACCCTAGCGAAGAGGTAGATTTAGCCCATGCCCAGTCAACCCATGCCCACACAGCTGATACATACTCAGCTCATACAATTTCAGCTGATACTCAATCAGCTCACTCACCTTCTGTGCCCACTGGCACACCCATTTTGTTGCCAACCGTCTCACTAAGAGTCGCGGACGTACATGGCCATCTTCACACAGCCAGAGCTTTATTGGACTGTGGCAGTATGCTGACGTTAATAACGTCACGCATGGCACGACTTTTGAACCTGCCATCAAAACCTACTTCTTTAAAAATTACAGGAGTTGGGAATCAGCACAAACATGAGTCAAAGGCGGCAATAACAATAGTATGCCGACCCACTCACAATGATACTCCTACAATTACTGCCACAGCTCACATTTTAAAAAACGTCATTGGCTACCTTCCCTTAGAGAAGGTACCAAACATTTCCCACGTACTAGGCCAGCCACCCGTGCCATTGGCTGACCAGCTTTACCACACACCAGCCCCGATCGACCTCTTATTGGGGTCGGACGTTCTTGGTCAAGTGTTGGACGGGACTAAGGTCTCGTTGGGCCCGGGCAAGCCCATAGCCTTCGGCACGATTTTCGACTTCGCGTTGATAGGACCCATTGAGGACTTGTATGCGCAGCCGGCGCAGCAGGTTAACTCAGCTCACGTCGTCAGCTCACAACCAGACTCAGCTGATTCAGCCCAGGACATACGTCAGAGTCTGGAAAGGTTCTGGGAGTCTGAGGAGCCCCTCCCTCAATCTCACATTCATAATGATCCCCTGGAGGAACAATGCGAGGAAATCTTCCGTTCTACCACTACACGCGATCCCTCAGGCAGATATACGGTCGCTCTGCCCTTTCTAAAGGACGCCCCTCAACTAGGTAAAACTCACCCTATCGCATTACGCAGATTCCTCAATATTGAGAAGAAGCTAATGGCGAACCCGTCTCTGCGTTCTAAATACGTCGACTTTATGGCTGAATACATCGACTTAGGGCACATGGCTCCCTGTCACCCAAATACATTCGCCCATAAACCTCACTTCTACATCCCTCACCATGGCGTATTTAAGTCAGGGTCGGACAAGCTGCGCATTGTTTTTGATGGTAGCTGCAAAAGCTCCAATGGTGTCAGCATAAATGAATGCCTAGACACAGGCCCCGCCCTTCAACAGGACATTGTGGACATCATCATGTCCTTCAGAACGCATCCAGTCGTTTTCAGCACTGACATCCAGAGGATGTTCAGAAATGTGCTGGTTGCCCCAGACCAGAGACGGTATCAGCTGATACTATGGCGGTCCTCACCAGATCATCCTCTGCTCACCTACGCCCTCAATACAGTCACGTACGGCTTAAGATCAAGCCCATATCATGCAATCCGCACCCTGCTCCAGCTGGCTGATGATGAAGGCCATCGCTACCCTGGAGCCGCTCAGGTTCTTCGCAAGTCTATCTTCGTTGATGACATCTTGTGTGGTCATGACACGGTTGAATCCGCCCAAGCACTTCAGGACGAGTTGATAAGTCTGCTAGACCTAGGCGGCTTTCAGCTCAGTAAGTGGACATCTAACTCGCCTAAGCTGCTCGAGAGATTTCCCGACAACCAATGCGACATGCCCAAGGACTTCGACATGAACCCAAATGCGACATGCCCAAGGACTTCGACATGAACCCAGAGTCCACGTCCATTAAGGTCTTGGGTATACTGTGGAGCCCTCAGTCAGACGAGTTCACCTACCGCATCTCTCTGCCCCCCATCACACATGTCACAAAGCGGTCTATTTTAAGCACCGTAGCCTCACTTTATGACCCAAACGGCTGGGTTTCGCCCGTTATCTTACGCGCAAAGCTGCTGCTTCAGCAATTGTGGCTACTGAAGCTGGAATGGGATGAGCCCACTCCCTCTGAAGTACAAACGGAGTGGCACCACATCTCAGAGGATCTGCCGCTGTTGTCTAGCATTCGCTTCCCTCGGCACATTTGTGCAAACAAAGGCTCAGCTGCATACTCGCTTCACGGGTTTGCAGATGCCTCTGAAGCCGGGTTTGCCGCCGTTGTTTACCTTCATGAGCTCGATGCCTCCGGAGATACTTTGGTACACTTGATTGTCGCCAAGTCGCGAGTCGCACCAATCAAGAACCGCCTCACAATCCCCAAGTTAGAGTTGTCGGCCGCCACTCTACTCTCCCAGCTCATGATCCGTGTGTCGGTTCAGTTATCGGCCCATATCAGTATACAACAACACATATGTTGGTCAGACAGTACGATAGTCCTGGCCTGGCTCAATACACCGCCTCACCGTCTTCAACCCTTTGAAGCCAACAGGGTAGTCAAAATCAGCTCAGGCTCACCAGAATGTACCTGGCGACACGTACCTGCCGAGCTCAACCCGGCAGATTGCGCAAGCAGAGGGATGTCTGCGCAATCCCTGTCAGCCCACGGCCTATGGTGGTCTCCCACGTGGCTTGGACAGCCTTGTGAGTCTTGGCCTGCGATGCCCTTAGCTCTGGGCCATCACGCCCTGCCCGGCCTTAAGCCCAAACACGTCCCGTCACTGGTCACAGTGCCCGGTCTTGACTTTGACCTGCTCACTCGGTTCAGTTCACTAGACAAGCTCGTCGGAGTGACAGCTTGTCTAAAACGCTTTCTGCACAACTGCAGACACCACCCAGATTCGCGACGCTCAGGCCCCTTGTACGCCAGTGAACGAAGAGAGGCCCTACTTTACTGGGTGCGCAGTGTTCAGCACAATGAGTTTGCAGAGGACATACAAAGCCTTCAAACTGGCAAAATCTGCTCCGTCAGACTCAGCGGCTGTCACCTCTCATTAAAGATGAGCTCCTTAGAGTTGGTGGACGACTGTCCCATGCGTCTATCCGATATGACGCGCAGCATCCGCTCATACTTCCCAGCTCTAGCCCACTTGTAGACCTTATCATTGACCACTACCACAAAATACACTGCCACCCTGGCGCTGACACTTTACACGCTATCCTACGCCAACAATTTTGGATATTGTCCGCGCGCCGTATTATTAGACACCGAGTTTTTAAATGCATTAGATGCTTTCGATGCCGGGCCCAGCCGCAAGCGCCCTTCATGGCCGACCTGCCAGCCGATAGAGTTACGCCTCAGCCAGTATTTAGTCAAGTCACGACCGATTTTGCCGGACCATTCCTCGTTAAATCTAGTACCCTACGTAATGTTAAACTCTTAAAGGCGTACTTTTGTATATTCGTGTGCCTCTCGACTAAGGCGGTTCATTTAGAACCGGTCTCGGACCTCAGCACGGAAGCGTTCCTCGCGGCATTACAGCGTTTTATAGCACGCCGCGGTGCCCCGGTTCTCATCCGCTCGGACTGCGGTACAAATTATGTAGGCGCTAGAAATCATCTCATCGAAGTACAAAACTTTCTTGCCTTGAACAATGATACGATTGCGCACAAGCTCGCTGGTCAGCACATTACTTGGTTGTTAAACGTCCCTAAGGGACCATGGTTCGGTGCGTTACATGAGATCAACGTAAAATCAACAAAGCAACTTTTATATCGCGTAATTGGCGAACAGCACCTCACATTCGAGGAATTCTCTACACTTTTGGCACGAATCGAAGCTGTCCTTAACTCTAGACCTCTCTGCCCACTTTCGTCTGATCCCTCAGACTTTGAGCCGCTTAAAGCCGGACATTTCCTCATAGGCCGCCCACTAACGGCCCTTCCCGAACTATCCGTGGAAGATAGGCCGATCTCCACACGTAGGCGATTCCAGATGGTACAGGCCCTTTCCCAGCGCTTCTGGACGCTGTGGACCCAGTCCTACCTTCATACCCTCCAAACCCGCTCCAAATGGTTGTCCCCATCCTCCCCTCCCCGAGTTGGCGAGCTCGTCCTCATCAAGGAGGACAACCTGCCTGCCCTCCAATGGAGACTGGGGCGCATTGCTCGCACCCTGCCTGGGAAGGATGGCGTCGTGCGGGTGGTAGACCTGGACACCGCGAATGGACATCTTCGGAGGCCTGTATTCCGGATCGCCAGGCTCCCAGTGGATGAGCCCCCCCTGGCCCCCGGAGGATGTTCCCGCCAAAGCCGGGACGGCCATTCAAACCGTACCGCCATCTGTATGGCGGTTGACTCAGCGGTTGTTGACGACCGCGTCCGCCTGTCTGCCGCGGCGCCACCGCTGCGCGACCCGCCGCCGCTAGCTTCGTGAGCCGAGCGCGCGAGCAGTCTGTCTGCTAGCTAACGCGAGACGCCCACAAAATACGCGCGCTGGTATCTGCCCTTATTATATAGTGACTCCTGAACCTAATGTGAAGAGACCGCCTAAATGCCTATTGTGTAGTGTAGTGACTGTGCGCCAGGAAACCAACCTACCTCGCCGCCCGTGGTCAGCTCGCCACCAGGTTCCTGTGACTCATCATCCCTGTAAGTACTTTATTCCCTTATACCTCCTGCCTAACCCTTATTTCGCCGCTGTTACTGCGAACGCCTTTCGCCGTAACAGTACCCTCTAAGAGTGTAATTGTTATTTGACTTTTACACTAGAAAGTCATTAAATTTGATAGCAAACTTCTACATACATTGACATGAGGTACAGGCGAACTCATAATAGTTTTAATATTATTAAATTTCGTATTATGAACCTACTACATATTACTTTTACTTTTGTTGAAATTAATAGGTGTATATACGTAACGAGAAAGTTTAATATCAGTTATATAATTGATTATAATTATTTTTCTTATAAATAAGATCCATGTTTTCCAAAATATTGACTATCGTGTTTTTGCCGGATTTCATAAAGTAAAAGCACCTTCTATATAAGGAACTATTTGCCTTATGTCTGAAATTGAAAGCTCAATATTGTGCGAGAACAATCTGTTACTTTTGTTGATCATAGTGCAACTTATCGATGCGCGACAGCGATGCATCTTAGTATGAACAAGTTATAATAGATGGCGCTTATCACACTTCTTACTTTAGTTACTTACAAACTGACTGGTATTAGGAAAGTGCTAAAGATCAATATTGCAATTCACAACAATTTGCTTGACGCCGCGGTGGGAACGCATAATTTTCTGGAACCGATTTTTTTAGTCGTTTACTTTGCCTTGCCACCGCAACCGCAAAGGTTTGCGAATAGTTAATTTGTGAAACAATTAATATAAAAACTTGTGAATTTTGTTTCATTGTGATGTGAGTGATCTTTAAATGAGTAAGTACCTATGTATATTTCATCTGTAATAGCATTTTATGTTCATGTCGATTTGCAGTTGATCTTTCATTAGCTAGGTAGGTACCCACTCAGTTTGAATATATTATATATACTTACCTAAAGAAATACGTTATTGTTTTTTATTAATCGTAGAATAACAAATTAAATCATATTCTTAGTTTTCTGGACTATATAAAGTTTTTAACTGTGTCGCGTACTTATGGTGAAAGAAGACTACCACCCCCTCTTCCCTTGAGTGTCGTAATAGGCGACTAACGGACTAAAGACTGCACATACATCCAACAGCTTAGAACGGCGATGGGCTCACCACCTGTCACGCTGAGCACATGTGCAGTCGCTATTTATGTAGGTATGTATCTATATTAATAAAAATCAATTGCCAAAATGTTTGTACGCGCATCACTTCAGAACGGCTGCACCAATATGGCTAATTCTTTTTTGTTGTATTTGTAATTGTCGGGACAAGGTTTGTATAAAAATGAACATTTTTGGAAATTCGTCACGGGGTAAGGGGTTCACGCGGACAAAATCGCAGGCGAGCAGTCATTCACGATCAACAAATCATAAATAAGCAATGCTTCATACATAGATATAAGTTGGAGTGGGTCTCATTCACCCTCGACTACAAATTTTGTGATTCTCAACAGTTATTACTAGATTTATAGTCGAAGTAAGAGTCACCGCTAAAAACCAGCCTTCATATAAAAAAATCCGCATCCAAATCTAGGATATTAAGGAGCTACGGTGCCAAAGACAGACACACCAACCTCAAGACCGCCCTTATTTGGCCACCCTTTCTTATCTTATCTTATTATATTTTATTTTAGGTCGTCGTCTATTAATGAATTCCATAGTTATTCCAATCTTAATTCCTTTGGTAATAAAAATAATATTTTACCATTCACTGTGCTCGACTGTACCACACGTAATTTTTGTATGTAGAAGTTTGCTATCAAATTTAATGACTTTCTAGTGTAAAAGTTAAATAACTATTACACTCTTAGAGGGTACTATTTCCGGTACTATTTATTGAGATAGAAATGAGAGCCATTGCTGGTTCTGTTTTCGCGAAACGAGGCGAGTACGCTAGGCGTAGAACCTACGCCTAGCGTACTCACCAAACTATGTCTATAACTTTTAAACTATAAAGGTACTATTTATTTCCTTTGGGCACTATTTGGTACTATTTGGGCACAGTTTTTTGACATACTAATTAAAGTTGTAGCTTACACAGATTTCCCAAACTGAGGTGAGTACGCTAGGCGTAACCTACGCCTAGCGTACTCACCAAACTATGTCTATAACTTTTTCCTTTGGGCACTTTTTGGTACTATTTGGGCACAGTTTTTTGGCATTCTTGAAATAACAGAATTCCATGGTGAGTACGCCAGGCGTAGGTACACATCTAGTCGACAAATTATTGGATCCCACGATTAAGTAGAAGAGACTTCGTATTTTGGAATAAAAAATAACTGTCTATTGTACCTACTTCAATAATATAGTCACACTTGCCTCACTTTGTTGGGGAAGTGTGTCTACCATAGCACTTTATAATAGACCTTAAAAACAAATGATTAAATGAACAATATTGCGTAAAACCAAAGACATTAAACTTTGCGTAAAACACTTTGTTTTCAGTCAATTATGAACCTCATTTTAATTTGTTTACGCTGAGAGTTAGAAATTATACCCTAAACTACATGATTAAGTTCATAATAAACTTTGAAAAAAGTATGACACACTTATCCATATTAACCTTACTATGACTGGTGGTCCCACTGCTTAGTGGGACCACGAACCCTACTTTATTACTATGACTGGTGGTCCCGCTGCTTAGTGGGACCACGAACCCTACTTTATTACTATGACTGGTGGTCCCGCTGCTTAGTGGGACCACGAACCCTACTTTATTACTATGACTGGTGGTCCCACTGCTTAGTAGGACCACGAACCCTAGTGTTGAAGATTAGAGGGAGTATCAGTGGGACAAAATCGGTGGCACCACGAGTCAACAATCATTAAATAAAGATTTTGAGCGAAAAAATTGGGCTAGTTTGTGATTTTTTTACACAAAATATGAATGTTTATTAAAAAATGAAGATTTCATGGACTTTTTTATACTTAGTTATAACTTTATTATGCTGAATTGGCTACCTTTTTAGCTGCGGCTTTGAGACATTGCTATTATTTTTAATAAGTGTTCTCATATTAATCTGTTTTTTTAAATCTATATTTTGATAAACTTTGATTGTTGTAACTGTCTCGTGTGTTGTAGCTAAATAAACTAGAAAACTAGTTTTCATTTATTTCATTTCATTATTAATAAAATTCATTCAAAAATTATTGATACTTACTATCAGTTGTTACAATACGGGAGTGCGATTTAAGTGATTTTCTGATTTTTTTTTACAATTATCTATATAAGCATTATCTTAAATTCGAATGTTTCAAAATAAAGATACATTCATGGCTAGCTGTGTTGTTTTTTTTTCAAGGTTGTGGAGCATCGTTTTCTTTATAATTCTTTTACATTCCCGACCCTCGATTGCCGAACTGTCCTTAAACAAAGACCAAGAATATGTCTGTGCATACGTGAAAATGGGTCTCATTTTGAGCAATTCATAAGTTATGACTGAACTATTTTCTTTACATAGTAAGTAAGCTTTACAATAAAAACATTATTTTTGTTGGTCTTTCTTTAATTTAAGATACTTACACCTATTATTTAAAAGAGATTGATCCTTAAGAGAATGACTCTTTCGGTTGGTATCATAAAATACAGGGGATGGTTTTTTTCACATTTCACTGATTCGATTCCCGGCTCAAGCAGGTGATTTTTCAAAAATCTTTGAATCAATTTTAATTATTTTTGAAAATAAAGGCATGTTTACATACAGTAAAATTTGCTATCACCAATATTAAGGGCACTTTCCTCCAACCACGGTCTTTTTTTTTCACCTTGTATTATGCGTTCCACCAATGATCAGACATTTGTGCAGGCATTCGATAGTCACATCTTAATGCTGGTGACTGTACGACGATACCTTTTTTCTAAAAATGGAAATGAAAGGATAGAAAAAAATAGTACGTATATAATTCAATAAAAACCACTTTATAGTTAAAAAAAAAAGCATGTTACACTATTTAGTTATGACTAACTGAAAATATCTCTCATAATTATATTTTCACAATGCAACACTAATGTGCACAGCTATTTTACATGAATCTGACAAAATATATTAATAAATACACATATTTAATAAATTTGTGTATAATATGTACAACAGAAGTCATTTTACAGTTGTACTCAGTTATCTTACTGTTGTTATTTTATCTCAGATAACATAATAAATGAATAGGTACTATTCTGGTTGACCATCCCAATTTATAAAAAAGTAAGGAAATCTTATTAGTATTGCTTTTATCACATGATAGGTACCTACATTAACATTAATCAATTTGATTACAGGCTCACACACAGGACAGCATTTTACATAAAGGTAAGTAGGTACACAATAAATTTTTCGGTACTCGGGTTGTAAGTAAGATGAGTAGAATTATTATTGTAGGGTATCTAATATGCATGCATGAGTAAGAAATATACTTGTCTAGCTTTTTCTGTCAAGAGTTTAGTGATTAAAAAGTATCATTTTTAACCAATATTGTCTTAATCCAATTCACATAAACAAAAGAAAGTTAATAAAAAATCAAAGAAAGAAGATAGTAGATACATGAAGGTTTTTATAAACGTATTATAATACATCAGTAAAATAATTTACTGATAAAAGAAAAAACAATGAAAACAACATAATAGAACATTTTCATAATAATTGCATGTGTACATACTACATTATAAAAATATTAAATGTTTAATGAGTGCACGGAATATGGAATCAGAATGTCTGATACACTGCCGTGGGCCACAATTCAGTGTTGTATCATTCATTGTTTATAATGGTAGTATAGTGGCAGTTAGGCTAAAAATATCTTATTTACTATGGAAAACAGCAAGAGTGATAAGTGAAGTGTCAGAACATTACTTTTATAAATTAATTTCTGCTACATAGTAGAGCTGTATGAGCTGAGGCACATGCAAGCAACATTGGGTGCTAGAGTTATTGTGCCTGTTGGCATCTCACAACCCACATTCATTCAATGCTACACACAAAACATAAATAGAACATCTATTTCTGTACAAGATCAAATCAGCAATGAGTAACTTTCATTAAATCTCAACAATTAAACATAAGTGTCAAAGTTCATTATGGGTTCTTTTTTAATAGTAATTTTAGCATAAAGCTTATTGCTCTATTTATCAGATCACTCTCTTTGCACAAGTAGCTTGGAGCTATTCTAATATTATCCAAATTATACACTAATTATATTTATTTATAAGTGAAATGACACTTTTTCATTCAAAGGTCACCAATTTAATGCAAAATAGCTGCTCATACCAGTGTGAGGTAATCCATCATAGAGCCTCAATGTCCAATACAATTTTTTATATTATACAATAAAGTAATGGAATTTTATGACATATCCAATGTATGCATCAATACTTCCTCACTATGTCACATTCAAGTTCAAAGTCTAGGGTCATCCATGGGGGGAATAGGTCGATGCTAATTAAGCGAGGGTGAGTGGCCATCGTCCCACACGACGTCGATGCTGGGCCACTTGGTCTGCAGGCACGTGAGCATGGAGTCGGTGCTGGCGGCGCGCATCGGGCACTCCAGCAGCGCGGCGCGGCCCGTGCGGTAGGCGACGCGCACGCCGGGGTTGCTGCGCGCCAGCCCGTTGTAATGGTGCAGTGTGAACGTGTCAGGGGCGCCTCGCTCGCACCCAGGATAGAATTCATCCATAAAAGCACTTAGCAATATTATACCCAAATTCTCAGAGTCCAGTTTTCTCCTCATCAATTCTACATATTCTGGCTCACTTACAAGGTCTGCTGCACATAAAACGTCTTGTAACGCAGCAGACGGAATAAAATTATTACCTTCAGGGTCAAATGAACGAAAGATACGCTCTGCAGATTCACCGGCAGTTTCAGGTGCAGCCAACCTTCGCTCCAATGAAAACAACACGGTTAGATGTGTCTCTGAAGCTAGCACCCACACTGGATGCTTGGGGTTCTTATAGAAAGATCCCACAGTACAATATTGCATGTGTTCCATTATAGTAAGGAATCCGATATCATTTTGTCTCTCAATTCCTCTCAGTCTCAATCCTCCAACTACTTGATCATGATCCCAAACATGAGCTACAGCACGTCCAGTAAGCATTAGGTTAATGAGGCCCTGAGAACCAGACCCATATGTAGAATGGATTAAGGGATCGGAGAGTTCTGCTAGTTCTGCTTCTACTGTACCAACGCCTTTACTCAGAATGACGCTATAGAGAAGTAATAGCACACCATACTTGTCTTTCAAGATTCGAATATTTCTTGTATAAAATGCTTCCACTTCAGATAATGTTTGAAATGAATGCACCTCAATCCTCCGATGGAAGTGCTCAATAGCTTCACACGATTGTTCCTCTACACTGACATTGTGGCCACTGCTACTCTCAGCATCAGTTTCATTCTTTCTATGCACAGCCACATTGTACTTAGGAGCTAGACACTGGCTTAAAATTGTACACACCGCCCTAACAAGAAGAGAGTTGCACTTCTCTGAAGTCAAGTCATGAAAATTGTGTCCAGGTGTCTCGGATAGAAGAATTTTAAGCAGGAAGCCTTGCACGGGCGCTATGGCGGCACACGGGCCGCCCTCTTGCTGGATGAGCGCACTGGGTTCGTCGCCACTGAACTGAAAGCCCTGCGCCCACCGCCGGAACACGTCCTCCTTCACATGCTCGCCCCACAGCAGGCTCCGCGTGCTCGCCAACTCACGCTCCACGCTAGTGCTGCCAGCGCTCATATTACCTCTAGTCTCCAATATATTAGCAGTATTACTCGTTTCGTCTTCGTTTGATCCGTTCAACATTAGCACATACACTTCCTTGTGATCAATTTCTACACCACCTGAAAACCATTATAATATTATATTTACGCAAGCCACTATTTTTTTTATTAAATGCCCTATTATTGGTAAGAAAATTACATTTGATCTGAAGGAATGAACAACCACGTAGTACTTACTTACTACAAATACAATGTTTAGTACTTACACCATCTGATAATTTATTTATCTGTACGATAAATCAAGTAAATCATCTGTATTGCTTCTAAAACCATTATAAATTGTCCGTAAACAGGTAAAAACTTTTCATTACATTACAAAAGAAAAGCTTACGACATGAAGGCTGCCATTTTTAGGAAAAATAGCAAAGTTTTTTTTTCTTTTGCAGACACACATTCATAGGTATTTGAAAACAACAAATTCAATTGATAATTTATGATTTTTGAGAATTAAACATAGGTACGAAATTTCAACACAACATAAGTTAAACATAAAAACAAAATACTCCAATTCACAAAAAAGTTAAAATATTGTTATTGCGAGCGTCAAATGAAACGTATCGATCAGTGTGACCATCTCAAAATTGGCGAATCTGCCCGACACTAGCCAAAAAGGGCTGATTTTTGATGATTGAAATCTGCCACGTTCCTTTTTGTATAAAATTGAAATTATTACCTAAAAAAAAAGCTCATAGCCACCTTTTTGTGCACATGGGCATATTTTTTTAAACGTATAGGTTCCTTGATCTAAAAATGCAAAAGGTATTATATCCATTGTTTAAAGCGTTCTGGATGGTCTTTGAAGCTTTATTTACTGAAATACTGATAAATTTTGAGGACTTCTTGGCGGGAAAGTGAAGCGTCATGTCTGCAGTTTTGTTTTATTTTCTAAAATTTGTGTTTTTTCGAATATTAATGTGAAATAATAGTGGATTATTAACCGTTAAGTGTTTGTGAACGTGCATGAGTGTTGGCAAATGAAACAAAACAGTGCAACATCACTTTTCAAATTCTCTCAAGTAGTCCGCGTGAGACCTCAGTAAAGTCCCACATCTTTACTGAGGACTCAAGGGGTTTGGGGAACATCATTTATCATTCATCTTAATCATCACTCATTATCATCAAGGGAAAAACAAATAAAAAACTAATGACTAGGCAGTATGGCTCAGACCTTAGCCTGTTCCTTCATGGAACAAATATATAAAAAAAAGATAAATTTTGAGAAAATACCTACGGAATTCGTTTAAATTGCGATTTTACTACAGCTGGGTCTGAAAATTTCTTCTTTTCCGTTACCACACAAATTGTAAGATAAAACGAAAATATAGACAAGAAAACGTATAGAAAGTGATGTGATTTAGCAAAGCAACCGTTTCTCTTTATAATTTTATCATTTAAAAAATAAAAATTGGTATAATTTTAAAATAACAGCACATTTCTTGTAGTTCAGTTACCAGCTGGGTCTGAAAATTTCTTCTTTTCCGTTACCACACAAATTGTAAGATAAAACGAAAATATAGACAAGAAAACGTATAGAAAGTGATGTGATTTAGCAAAGCAACCGTTTCTCTTTATAATTTTATCATTTAAAAAATAAAAATTGGTATAATTTTAAAATAACAGCACATTTCTTGTAGTTCAGTTACCAGCTGGGTCTGAAAATTTCTTCTTTTCCGTTACCACACAAATTGTAAGATAAAACGAAAATATAGACAAGAAAACGTATAGAAAGTGATGTGATGTTAGCAAAGCAACCGTTTCTCTTTATAATTTTATCATTTAAAAAATAAAAATTGGTATAATTTTAAAATAACAGCACATTTCTTGTAGTTCAGTTACAAAATGTAATATTTTTTTCTTTGCTGTTTAAAAACGAAGGAACGAAGTGATTCCTTTTTTATAAGAAGCGGATAACAATATTTTATAATAAACAAAAGAAAGTTGAAGAATTAGTCTTTAATTAATAAAGTAATTGTGAATAAATTAACATTATTTTTTGTGAAAATAACGGAAAGAACGGTAACGGAATTCTAAGGCAGTATTTATATTGTGTAGGTACCTAATTCATAACTTTTTGATGTCTAAGAAGTAATCACCAGTCGTGCGTCTTATGCGACACACACAGTATTTTTTTCTGATTTTATAGATAGTTCTTTAGATTTTAATTAGCAGTAAATATACTTGATATTTTAGAGGCGAAGTTCTTAAATAAATGTATCTCAAGCCGCAGTTCTACATTCGCGCGAGTCGCGAGTCGAATGGCGAAGCGAGGTGCGTGCGCGGTTGTGTGAACGCACGCTCGTCACTCGCCTCGCGACTCGTCTCGCCGCTCGTGACGCTCGCGTTCGGAGCGGTTTTTTGGACGCGAGTCAAAGGGCACGAGTGACGAGGCGAACTTAGTGTTTACACATTCGCTCTCTCGCTCATTTTATTTTTATTGTTGATCAAGCAACATATACTGTATATTAAAAATGGATTAAAGTAACGACAGAGTTCTAACGTTTTGGAAACTTTACCAAGCTCAACCAGTTATTTGGTTTGGTTTCCAAAACATGATCGACACAAAAATAAGCAAAAAATTATTTATTAATAATCATTGACACGCGGATGTTGCTAAAACGTAGACGTCGTCCATTCTTGCAAGTTGAAGTAGAAAAGAATACACGCGAATGTGTAAACAGTCACTCGTCTCAGTTTAAGGAAGGCGAATGTTTCGTCGAACATATCGTCGAATGGCGAAGCGAGTAGCGAGCACGCATGTGGAACTGTAGTACTCGTATTAAAATTCAGTATCTACAGTTTGTCTATAAAGTCGTGAATTTAAATAGTGGCAATACTGAATGGAGTTTATGTCAGTTTTGACAACCTCTTTGTGGAGAGAAAAATTAAATATGATTTCATTATTTTTTTTCATTATTTTTATTTTTTTACTAAACTTTTAGATTTATATCACACTTTGTATCACTTAATACCTACCTATTAATCTTTTATAGTTGATTTCAGTCTCAAAAACTTACTAACTCACCTACATTACAATTCCTAATCTCATTAAGTCATTCTTTTATGGCAGTTATCTCACTAATATATCTTGTGTAGTTAAATTCAGTTCAAAAACTTATAAGTAATTTCTTTCTAACATGGCACTTGTCCACTAATATTATTTTTATATTTTATTAAAAAATATATACAACAAATACAAATACAAATGCTTTATTTGCTATAAATAGGGTAATTACACATTGATGTTCTAAAAATAAAACCTATTTAGCCATTTATCATAGCAGGCAAATATTCAGAATACCTACTAAATTTAACATTAAACTTTGCATTAAATCACAAGGTTTGCAATACTAACTAATATTCAAATCATAATAATGTCCAAAAATTAACTTTGTCCATAAACTAAAAACGTCCAAAAATAAAAATGTCAAAAAGTAAGCATGTCCAAAAATAAAAACGTCCAATAATAAAAATGTCCAAAATAGCACAACACAAATTAAATAATTAAACAAACTAATACATTAGCAAGAATAAATTGTGTCAAAAATGTCAATGAGTACAATGAAATAAAAAATGTAGTAACTATGAAGAATTTTGCGTTAGTAGCATTTCGCAGAATTTGTCCGTTATAATCTATGTCAACTGATTAATTTTTAAAATTATTAAAATTTATTAAATTTGTTTTTGATATGAGCCATCTAATTATCAGGGTCAGTGTAGAAGTTATATCGCGTTTATGTTGTTCTTACGAAGATGTCTTATTACTAGTGACTATCAAAGAAATATCGTCAGCAAATAAACCAGTTTTGAGTTCCGTTATGTCTGGTCATTAATATGCAAGAGAAATAGTAAAGGACCAAGAATACTTCCTTGCGGAACGCCAACAGCATTATATTTGAAGTCTGATCGATGCGTTTTAACGATTTTGCTTGTGTTTAATTGAGTTATTTCTACACATTGACTTCTGTTAGATAAATACGATTTTATCCAATTCAAAATAGTATAAAAAAACTAAGATGAATTTCCTATTTTGAACGCGTCTTTATGCTTCTTTCCGTTACTTTTTGCTTTCCTTGCCTATGTTACTGCCATTCCAGAAACGGAAAAGATAAGTAACGGAAATTTCCCTCGTTAGAAAAATCGAAAAATACATATTTTTACAAACGGTATGAATACTTGCTTCATCATCATCAGCCTATTAACGTCCCACTACTGGGCACAGGCCTCCCACTGGACAATAGCACGTGGGGATATTGGGCCATAACCCACCACGCTGGCCCAATGCGGGTTGGTGGGTTTTAACGACTGTCATCTTACGACAACAACCGGGACCAACGGCTTAACGTGCCTTCCGAAGCACAAAGGAGCTCAAGATGTTTTTAACTTGGTAACCCATCCAGCGACCCGGCATTGCGAAAGTGGCTTAGCGAGCAAGATCGCAAGCCGAACGCGCTAGCCGCTGCGCCATCGAGCTCCTCATGAATACTTGCTTACTACATTCATATTCCTGAATAAATATTGATGCCTAATGTCGCGAAGCATGTCCCGGTTTGATATGAATACTACTTCTTGATCAATTAACGTTTGTCTTTTAATCTGCTTCGCTAAGTTTACAGGGACGCATGATTCACGATACGAAATGGAGTACATACTGTTTACTCCTGTCTGGCTCCTCGCGTCTGGTCCTGAGAGGCACCAGCGTCATTTAATTCTCTTGCACCATCTGTAAAGGTAAAATCCCATGAACTACTGGGCTAAGCATCGATGAACAGTCTACAGTTTATTGTTATCAATTCACACGCTAATTTGGGTGGAATTATGCATATATCGTTTCATCGTTTTATATCATCTGATGGCATCTGTGCCACGAGGCTGGCGGCTGTTTACGGCCAGCCCCGTGCACGCCCAAAATAGGCCGTCGTTATTTTTTATATTAACAAAGGTGGCATCTCGTGCCCAGAGGCTGGCCGCCAGTTGCAGCCAGCCCCGGGACACGCCCGGCTTAGGCTGTCGTAAGTTTATATCAGCAGAGGTGGCATCTGTGCCACGAGGCTGGCGGCTGTTTACGGCCAGCCCCGTGCACGCCCGGCATAGGCCGTCGTAAGTATTTCCCTATTGCATCACCATTGTGATACCAATTTGAGATTCGTCTCGACATGTGTGTTTTCTATCCACAATGCACTCGTCAGTGCTCGTTATGGACCGTGTGTGGGTCGCATGCCTCGGCGTCTGCGAATGGTGCTTGTCCAAGGCATCGCCCGCAGACGCGGTGCGTAATTATGCTAGCTAGCTACGCTGACCAACCGTGCCTACATCCTCATGTCACGACACTGTTCTGCCTTTAATCAAGGACGGAGGCACGGTCCGCCTTTCGTTCAATTTCTTAACACGTGGAGTCAACATGGTTCCTCCCTTTAGTTATCATTTACATAATGAGATTATACGCGTCATAATTATCTTATTAACTGTTCGTTGAATACTTAGCTGTATCAGCTTGGGAAATGCCCCTGCGCCTTCAACTTAACTCGACCGGCTCACACGCAATGATTGCTCACACGACGATAAAGATGGCGGTAATTTGGATAATGATCTCTTTTTGCTGTGGTGTTAATAGTGTCATGTTGGCCATACTTAATACTAGTGATGCTACACAAATGTTTCTTTTTTATACTCACATTGATAGCTTTGAAACATCGCGATATTGGTATTTCGCGACACCTAATGAATACAATATCTTACATTATTACTAACGAATGTATCAAAATACGTAATACTAACCTGTGGTATTGCGGAGAACACAAGGTGGCACGCGCAGAACACGACTTTTCCCTATCAGATTTTAGACAGACCGACCTGTTATCCTACGACAGTTTTGAGTATTTTCTTGTAAAGAAAAATGTTGCACCTTGTAAATTAAGTAGTTTCTTTAACAGTTTTTTTCACTATTTGGGAGATAAGACAAACATAATTTTGGAAACGTATTAGAGGAAACTTTTTTTTCCGAATGGGCGATTTTCTGACAGCCCAAATTAAAAAGTAAAAATTAGTTCAAAAACACCCGATAGATGTCGTTTTATAAAAGCCGGCCACCAGCCGTACCTACCTAAGGGCTGTAATAAATTCTACACTTTTACTTGTCTACCAAAAGATTAAAAAAATAGTAAGTCCTTACCTATTTATATTCAGGACATCCAGAACCTATTTCTATTTTGGAATAGAATAAATGTTACGCAGCCATACACGTGCTCTTCATGAACCCGCCTTTTACCATGCGCCATACTAATCTATGCTAAGCGCCATCTATGAAGTCATTTACGAACCAATTTCTTTTTTTTTTTGATCTCGGAAAATCGCCCATTGTTTGAACTTGTTTTCAAACTATTTTAATATGTATTAAAGTGGAAATGAGGTTCGATTTTGTAAATTTACACTTAAGTCTTTATGAAATGAAAAACAACAACGAAAATGATAGGACACATGCAAAAAAATTTCACACTTCTTTTCCAAAAAAAAAATCTGACATTCAAAAATAAGGTAGTTAGCTGCTTTCGTTACCAATATTTTATTAATGCATGAGGTATTTAAGAGTTTTTTATTAACTTTAAAGGAAATTATGATTCAGCTACCGGAATTTAAAAGTTCTAATGATCTAACTTTAATGGATACATTTCTAGAGCATTTCAAAAACTTCTGACACGTGAAAAACTAAGGTACATCGAAAAAAATGCCCACATAGGTACTGTTCTAATTGTAGGTAATTGAAATTAGTACCTAAAAAAAACGTCGTCGGCAACATTTCTGTCAAATTCTGCCACATTTTTTAATTACAATTTAACATTATTGAAATGATTGTCTAAGAAAAAGCTAGTCGCAACATTTCCTTGAAATCTAAAAAAAAATTTTAATCGTCAGCAGTCTGTCTGCCACAGTTCTAATTTTAGTGCCAAATCTGCCACAAATGGTCACACTGGCATCAGTCTTACTTTTTAATTAATGTAGAGTCTAGCCAACGAAAGCTGAACCACGAAAAACGCGGCAATTTAAAAAAAATCATGACAGAGTCACACAGCTGCAATTTTCACATTGACATACGACATGACCACAGAAAACAATTGACATGACACCTCAGATCTCGTGACAATAATATGCCTAAAAGGAATGGAGCTCAGAACAATATAACTAAAGCATAGAATCCTGACTAAAATAGAAACTAAACTCAATATATTTGTTACACTTTGTGTTGTAGCAACGTGTAAATAGTTGACTACATGCGAGATCGTAACTGGAGTATGTAATGCTGTTTATTACAGCTATGAGTAATTTTTAAATTCTATATCCGTTGCTAACTGTCCATTCAACTAAGTTGTCAGTACCCACTAACCTTGTGCGACCAGCTCACAACGCGCACCGCACCGTCAGTCTTAGCAGTCAGCTTAGCAGCAATAAATTTGCACAGGAACGTCTTCAAACACAATGTCCAATGACCCTGCAGGGTGGAACTTGACCAGGAACACACACACACGAAACTGTTTACCATAAATAACGCGAAAAGTTTTAAACAGGCCGCTCGTATTTTAAGCGTCCTTACGTGTCGGCGGGAAAAAAGTTATCGTTCAACGACCACTGTTTTTAAGCTAGCTTTTCTTCGCACGTAGGCGGCAAAGGAAGCAAGCACCAAATAGCCTTAATCAAATCGACATCATTTGATAAATTGAATTTGAGGTATATTACATTAATACGCCCAACCATGCTCCCCGCCTTGGGAGTTCGCAGAACTTCCAAAAGAACTAAGATAAATAAAGTTTACGTTAGCAGATTAACATAGTTGTAAATTATATTTTAAACTAAAATAACTTATGACAATAAACGATAAGTATTAAGTATGTACTTATTGCGTTGGAATAGGATATAATTTTAATACAGGACGTTTGTAAATTCCACACTTAGTTTTTACAGTCGCAACGCGAACTACTTTATCAGGACCTGGGTGATCTCCGTAATTACACCTAAAGGCCAGCTTAACGGAGGACAATCATCCTGTCCTACAAGTACAACAGTTCCAATATTAATAGAACGGTCCGTGGCAGTCCACTTCTGTCTGACTTGCAGCGTGTGCAGATATTCCAAACGCCACTTTTTCCAGAAAGACTGAATCATATTGTCCAGTAATTGCTTGCGTTGAACCAGACTGATACGCACATCAGTTAAATTCACGGCAGGTAAGTATTGCAATGGAGTAGATATTAAAAAATGAGCGAGAGTAATTACTTCCGGGGACGGATCAGAAGATACTACTGTGAGAGGGCGAGAGTTCATAATGCACTCTATTTGAACCAACACGGTCTGCAACTCCTCATAAGTGAGAAGCTGAGTCCCTATCACGCGGTAGAGGTGAGTCTTTAAACTTTTTATATTTGCCTCCCAGATACCTCCGAAGTGTGGAGTACGTGGGGGAATCATTTTCCACTCAATACGCCTAGCAATGAGCTCCCGCTTTAAAGTCTGCTCGAATTCGGACTCAATTAAAAACTTAAACATGTCATCCAATTGAGCCTTTGCACCAACAAAATTGGTGCCATTATCAGAATATAAGCATGACACAGGGCCACGCCGAGAAATGAAACGCGTAAATGCAGCTAAAAAGGCATTTGAAGTCAGCTCTGTGACTATGTGGACGGCCTTTGTTACAAGGCAAACAAATAGGCAGATATAGGCCTTTTGAGAGTGTTGTCCTCTTCTACGAGATAGTGTAATGCGAAGTGGGCCTGCGTAGTCCACTCCAGCGTGGCCAAAGGCTTTAGCTTCCATCACACGATACGATGGCAAATCTGCCATCCTTGGAGTAGGATGTGAGGGATTAACGCGAAAGCAGTAATTGTATTTTCGCACTTTAGCCCTAATCACTGTCCTGGCATCTAATATCCAGTAACGCTGACGCAATATAGACATAAGGAGTCTCGGATATTTGGTCCGAGTAAGGAGTCCTGCTCCTGTATGACAGTTCCTAACGTGGAAATGATCAATAATAAGATCCACTACAGGATCGTGTTTAGGAAGTAAAACTGGGTATTTGGCCTCAAACGGCAAGTCCGAATGAGAAAGCCGACCTCCAATACGTAGCAGCCCTTCCTCGTCTAAAAATACAGATAAGCTTTGAAGCTTTTTTGAGAGTAATTTACCCCTTTTGAGAGCATTTATATCGCCTGCAAAGTGAACTCTTTGGACAGACTTAATAATAACTTTCTCCGCCGTCATAAGATTATTGACTACGCCAGAGTAAAGAAAAATCTTTTTAATAAAACGAAGGATAAAAACAACAATCCTAAGAAGTTTATCCCATGCGGATATACGCTGAGCTAATTCACTTAAGATTGGAGGTTCACATTGTATCCTAGTAGTGAACACATTAGCTTTGTGCTCCAGCAGTTGGCTTGCATTGGTCGGGGAAAAAAGGTTTTATAGGCCATTCCGAAGGTGGGGTGCAAATCCATGATGGACCGTTCCACCGTAAATTATGTGACACGAGCTGCGAAGGCAACAATCCACGTGAAAGGCAGTCACTCGGATTTTCACTTCCGTGATAAAAGTTTTCAGAAGTTAAATTTTCTTGACACTGAGCAACGCGATTACTCACAAACACAGACAAACGATGCGGCGATGAATGAATCCACGATAAAGCAATAGTTGAGTCTGAAAAGGCGTAAGGTCCTTGCAATAAGGAGACGCTCAAGGTAACTCTCCTGCAAAGTACGTATAAGTTTGGACATTAACACTGCGGCACAGAGTTCTAAACGAGCGAGTGTGGTCACTTTGGTAGGGGATACCTTTGATTTCGCACACAACAATCTTACTCTGATGTTGCCAACAGCGTCAGTAGTATGTAAATATATTATACTACCATAGCCATTCATACTAGCGTCACAAAAGGCTACTATCAACACAGTGCAGTCGCGTAAGACACCTACATGACGAGAAATTTTTAAAGTTGATATTAAGGGGAACTCCTGTGTAAACGCCGAAAACCGTTGAATAATACTCTCAGGTGGTGTATCATCCCAACCAATGTTGCACAGCCACAGCTCTTTAATAAGCAGTTTCGCATATAAAATAACAGGCGCTACCAAACCGAGGACATCAAATAAGCGAGCGACCACAGACAGTATGCTCCGCTTAGTGCACTTCTCTTCCACTGTATGAGTTGTGAAGAAAAAACTGTCTTCAGCAGGCTCCCATGAAAGACCTAACACCTTGGAGGCATTGTCAGATCCAACGCAGAAGTCTACAGCGCTGCGATGAGAGGCCGGAAGGTTATCAAGTAAAACTTGAGAATTACTTGTCCACTTTACCAATTCGAAGGCATCGGACTTAAACAGCGAGATTAGTTCTTGTGAAAGACGAATAGCGCAAGTCTCATCTTCAATCGAGTGGACCAAATCGTCTGTATATAACTTGGACTCAGCCACATTGGCAGCGTCTGGAAAATGGGGTCTCATATCATTGGCTAATTGGCGCACGGTCCGCATTGCCAAGTATGGACTCGACTTAAGTCCAAAGGGGACTCGATTGAACTGAAAAGTTCGTATAGAATCGTTATTATTAAATCGATATAAGATTTTTAAATATTTACGGTGCATACTAAGAACCTCAATTTGTAAATACATTTGCCTTAGATCCGCAGTCATAGCGACTGGAAAAAGACGAAAATGAAGTAAAAGTAAAAATAAGTCCGCTTGCAAATTAGGCCCAGTATGTAAAACGTCATTTAATGACAAGCCCGTATGGGTTGAAGCACTAGCATCGAGCACGATCCGAGGCATAGGTTTATCTGCGCGAGTGACGGCGTGATGCGGGATATAATATCCGTCATCTGTAATAATATCAGACTCTGAGAGTTCCGACAGATAGCCTTTACTTATGTACTCAGTAATCACCTTATTATAATTTTCGTGTAACTCAGGTGACCGATTAAATTTACGCTCCAAGGCCATAAAACGCCTTTGGGCCACAGTGCGAGAGTTTCCCAAATCATTAGGATTTTTAGAAAAAGGCAAAGCGACAGAATACCTCCCATCCTCAGCGCGAGTGACAGATGAGGCAAACAAGTTTTCACATTCCATCTCCTCTGGGCTTAAATATCGCATATTAGGTATTTCTTCTAAAAGCCAAAATTTTTGCACTAAATCATTTAGTGCAAGTGCGGAAATAGAGGTATAAGATTTATTACCAAAATTATTTTTGTCACTATGAGGGTAATCACCAGTGGTCGGAGTAGGTATATTGATTTTAGATACTTGCGTCATGATATCATAACATGGACATGCATTTCTTCCGGAATGTACCGGAGTTTCCAAAAATTTGGTAAATAGAGTAATAAAATAAAAAACCATATGTAAGCAAACAAAATTGTTTATTGTTAATACAAATAATCATTATTACAGTTTTATTAAAAATAATTATTTTTAATCCTCATCGGTTACAAGTTCTACATTTTGATTTTTTACTTAGGCCTTACACTTTTATTTAGGCCAAAGAGCCGGCTCAACATTAGCCAACAGGTCGAAACAATAAAGCTTTGGTCACCTATCCGTTGACCGGCCTGTGTGAGAGTGACTTAACCTCTACAATCAACGACCAAATGTGCGGCCAAGTGAGTCAATGAGTTCCAAAGGGGAAATAAGCCCAACAAATCTATAAACTACATTTCCTAAACTAGTTAATCGTTACTTACCCTAAATAATTATTAAAAAGCGACAATTATTAATAATTGTACCATCGTGATGGTTGGTTAGCGTTAGACGGGGGTTTTATAAAGGGGGGACAAAATTTCGTCCATTTTAGCGTAGGACGCACCGTTTCCAAGATATTTAAAGATTAACAAAAAAAATCACTAATAATAATTTAAGACGTGATTTCTTTTCTTTTGCGAGATTGAGACAATGGATACGGCCAACATTAGAGATGGAGACCAGCGCCACTAGCAGCATAGCGTTGAGAGTATTGATACATTTTTAACTAGTTTCATGTAATAATTTCGATGTTTCGGTATTTTTATCATAATAATCCGGAAACTCGGAGGAGTATCCATATTAACATATACGTTTGATGTCAGTGACCTTAATTCAATATACCTACTCCGACCACTGGTAATCACCCATGAGTACGAAGCCAAACGCGGTTAACCCCTTGAGCGTCATATGTACTTACCGGTGTACAAAATAGTTGAGAGGCATGCGTGTCTCTTGTACTTACCGGTGTACAACCGACTTGGCTCAGATTGGTTGTTTTATTTGAGCCGGTCCGAGTCGTAGTATACAAGTTTTAGCTGTCTGTAAATTTTCTATGGTCCGTATAGAAGAAATTAACATAGTTAGTAGGATTCGGAAAGAACAAAACAATTACGAAAAAAAAAAATTAAAAAGAGTATCTGAAGTTATGGACGGACGTCAGCCATATTAGTACAAAGTTGTGTTGTTGTGATTTGTTTACATGATGTTTTCTCGACGTAAAATATAAGTTTTCGTATGATTCTTATCTATATTTACTGAAAACTTAATACAGTTTTTGTACAATGCAATAGTTGTGTGATATAGTGGCAATTTAGATTAAACGAAGAGCTAGAAGTATAATTATGATATTTTGATTTTGCTAACAACTACAGCTAACATTGTGTGTTATAAAGTGCTGTAATTTTCTTCATATTTTGATTTTTTTCATAAAAGTGATTATAAACATTAATCAATTTGTAGATTATTTCATCAGTAACCTTTTTTTATTTACAGTTAGACATAATATACTTTTAGGTCACTATTTACGCGGGCCGGCCAGTTATGGCGGCGGTTATTTATTTTGGTTCCTAAGTTAAAAATTGTTTTGTGAGTGAAGTTTAGTGCCAAAGTGTTTATGATTCATGTGACCGGTGCATAGTAATGTTAACTAAAAAGTTATTATGACAATTGTGTTGTGTGTCGTTTGTTAATTATTATTACAAACAGTAAAACCAAAGGTTACCTTTATGAAATATTTAAAACAAAAGAAAACCGTTCCAGTGCCACTACAAGTAAGTCTTTATTGTTCATTCTAAGTAGTTAACTACGTACAAAAACTCATACAAAAAAGAATGACACCTCATTCACGCGAAAATCTCGTATAGTTATTACGCAATAAATATTTTTCTCTAATCAAACAATAAAAAAGTGATGTATCCCAAAATGCCCGACACGTAAAGCATTTAATGCTTTAGGGTGGCTGGCGCGCCACGGGTTAATAAAGCGGGAGGTGCATTAGTACCTGATACGACTTTGTTACCTAAATAAATATATGGGAACAATTGCGCACCTAACACGAGATCCACGTTCCCGGGAACATTCCACGTCAAATCAGCGAGGGGCAATCCCTCTAAGTTACCCACATCACCCTTGGTTATATACTGTGTAGGCAACTGATCTGTAATACAGTCAACGACGAGCGCATGTATACTGTATTTATTATTCGGGTATACGCGGGATTCAATATCCAAATTTACGTATCCTAAAATCGGTCGCGACGCAGAACCAATCCCTTTAAGAAAAGAATTACTTAAAGGAATTATAACTAAATTAAGCGTCTTACAACACTCGACCGTAATTAAATTATTTTGAGAGCCATTATGAATAAGGCATCGAATTAATTTTTTCTCACCATTCTGAGTCTTAGCATAAATTTGAGCAGTTGACAACAAAATAGAAGAAGTTGGCTGCACTTCGGCACCAAATGATAACGATGGATTATCGCGCGATGTATTATTATTATTATACGACGCATCAATGCACGACTCAAGAGTGGCAGCTGCAGGTCTACTACGCGCCATGTTGGAGTGAACCAATTGCTCCGTCTTCGCGACATGAGAGGTCTTTGAGCCGGGCTGGCCGGGCGAAGAGCGAAACGGCGACGAATGCCCAACAGAGGTCAACGACCCGTCATCGTAAGGCACTTGCGACACTTGTACATAATTATTAGAACTCACTTCTTTATTCTTAAAATGTAACAAAGTGTGATGTTTTTTATTACACACATTACAAAAAAATGTAGACTTGCAAGACGCAAGTGTATGCAAACTACTTAAACAATTAACACACCCATGTTTAGACTTAAGAAATTCAAATCGGGCCTGTGGAGAACTTAAATTCTTAAATTGAGTGCAAACCACAATTGAATGATCAGTTTGTTTACAAAAGATGCACGACTTCGCGCGTGAAGCGGTAGGAATATTGTTATTATTACTCGCGACAAACGACTGGTAAGTATGACGGGACGACTGAGTGGCGAGAGGCTTATTGACGCTTACGCTGCTGTTCGATGCCCGCGTCATGTTATTATTATTTGAGCGTTGTAATATTTTTACTTGATCTCTTATGAAAGAAGCTAACTCGTTATAAGACGGTATTTCTTTGTCACGGACAGTTAATTCGAACATTTGTGCTGTATGGAAATCAATTTTTCTAAATGCACAATGAAACAATATAAAATCGGTTAAATCCATAATATCTAACTGCCGCAATGCTGCCACGGAGGAAGCATATTTTTCTATAAACGACTCTAAACTGTTAGATGTATTTGTGCAACTTTTTTAATCAAGTATATTATTTAAATAATAAGTGCCTAATGCACGTTTATCTTGGAACTTGTTCACTAAACTGTTCCAGATGATGTTATAAGTCTCACCAGTAGGCACAATACCTGCGGTGACCTTTAAAGCGCTGTGAGTAAGTATACCAACTAAATACTGCACGCGCTGCGAGTCAGTCAGCTGACTATTGTTGTGAACATTAGCCTTAAAAGACTCATAGAACATGGGCCAATTATCATTTTTGCCGTCAAAGCTAGGCAATTCTATTGGAGGCAACTTAATGTTGCATGTAACATTAGTACTAGATGAATTAATATGTGACAATCTTTCTGACTGTGACGTCTGAATTATATTGTCATGGACGTGCTTCAGTTTAAGATATAAATCTTCAAACGAATTTAATGACTTATAATTGTTAGAGTACTATATTATTATAATGTGACTGTCAGGTGACAGCTTGATATTTGAATACTATTAATATAATATTGTTGGCAACATAAAGCAACGCATAACGAGTAGGGAGACGGCGGCGCGGCGGGCGCACAGAAGTGTCACATTCCGGGCTTATGTTTACATTAACAACATTAGGTTCAGTGCGGAGTACGATAAGGGTTTTGGCGAACTCGTAGAAATAACTATGTGTAATAATGGAATGTGAATAATGACTTTGTTTTTAAGTTTGGGCTCCGGCGCGAGAGTATCGCGCCGAGGCAGAGCTTGCTCGTATTTTGATCGAAGTGGTTGTCGGGAACTTGATTATGTACCTTATTATTATAATATTATATCAGTGACTCTACTACGTCGTTTTAATTGGAAGCATCTACGTATTACTCTAGTGAGCTTTTATCAGAAGTGGGATTATTGTAAATACCAAATAATAACAATGGGAAAAAAACGTTCTAAACGCTCACGCCACTCAAATCGGCGAAGAAAACATTACTCTACAGACGATTCGGATTCCTATACCGATGGTACAGAAAGTGATTCAAGCTCACACAGAAGAAGAACGCGATCGTCGAAACGACGGCGATCTCGAAGTCGTTATACTCCAAAGCTGCGTGACATGAATTCTGCGACCGGACGAGGGAGTACTAGTAGCAGTAGAAGAAGTACGGAACGCGCATGACAATCTGCGACCGGACGAGACATTGGGAAGCAGGCGGCAGAGGCGACGGATGTCGCGCCCGGCCCTCCAAGCGTGTGTTCGGCAGGCGCTTTACATCCGCCAGCAGGCGCAGCATCGCGGTCACGGTTGGAGACCGCGGCAGACCTTCAGAAGGTGATTGGTGCTGTGTCTATGGATTGTGACTAAGGTACCGCAACTAGGACAATCTAGTGAGTTAATAACGAACACTATTAACCCTAACTTGTTAGTTAACTTAAATGATTTTTCACAGTTGTTACAATCTCTTATTAAGCCTAATATGCCATAATCTATTAACTCTGGTATTAATATGATACCTGAATTTGACCCTGCTATTAAAAACCATCGCATTGACTTATGGATAGCAAAGGTGAATGAGTGCGCAAAGATATATCATTGGGACGAAACACAAATAATGCATTATGCACTCCCCAAGCTTATAGGTAATGCAAAAAAATGGTATCATGGTCAACTTTCTATTTTACATAGTTGGGAAGAGTGGCAAGCGCTTTTATGCAAAGCTTTTCCCACTGAAACTAATTATGGAGCGCTTTTATCAGAAATGCTTGATCGACGACTGAAGTTTGGAGAGGGGTTAGATGAATACTATTATGAGAAAATTATGCTTTTAAATGCATGTGATATTTCTGGTAAAAGAGCTGTTGACTGCATCATTCATGGTATCGATGATCGTACCATTCGTGCAGGAGCAACATCGGCACGTTTCACTGAGCCCGAAGATTTATTAAAATCTTTGAAAGATGTTTGCAAAGAACAAAAAGATTTATCACGGGCAACTAATGTTAATAAGAATAGGCAAATAAATAATTTTGTATGTAATAAGTGCAATGAAAGTGGACATAGAGCAGCTCAGTGTCATGCGATTAATCCTCAGATTAATCATAATTATTCCTTGGTTTGCTTTAATTGCAAAGAAAAGGGACACAAAGTGCAACATTGTACAAAGCCAATCATAAAGTGTAATGAATGTAAAAAATATGGACATGTTAGCAGCGAATGTTTTCAAAAGAAAGAAATACATAAGGATATTTTCAAACGGGTTTTACTCATTGATAGCCTAACACAAAATAATTTTAAATACCATAAACAAGCTTTAATTAATAATCAATATGAAATAGAATGCTTTGTTGATCTGGGAAGTGACTGCACGCTCATAACTCAAGGAACTGCTGAAAAATTAGAACTACCTATAAATAAAGATGACTTACCTTCTATATGTGGGGTTGCTAATATCACTGTTCCATTGTTAGGGAAAACGCTGTTCAACATACGCATTGATTCTGTAGAGGCCGAGGTTGTTGCTTATGTAATAAATAATGATCATTTGCACATACCACTTTTAGTTGGACAAAATTTTACTGAACTACCAGAAGTAGTAATAACAAAGACTGCTAATTCCCTAAACATTATGTCTGGAGTAATTTCATCTGAACTACCAAATTTTGATCCGGATCAATCTCAAAATAATAAAATTGAATTATATGTTTTATCTGATTCAGAAATTAAAGGTGTTGATTTATTGCATTGTTATAGCAAAGAATTAAACGATTCAGATATATATGTAAAAGGAAGTTACTGCTGTAAGGAAGGTAAAGAATATTGTTTACCAGAAGGCATTTATAGACTTAAGGATAGCAAATGCCAAATAGTAGTTATAAATATTAATAGCTTAAGTCAGCCTCTTTATTTCATAAAAGATACAATGATCGTACGATCAAATCTAGCGAGTGCGGAAAAAACTCAAACTGTTTTGACAGTCCCAAATAATTTAGAATGTCTTAAATCTTCTTTGTTAACACCTCTTGCTAAAGATGAAATACGAGTTAACCAAAATCTTACTGCTGATCAAAAAGACAAAGTTTATAATTTAATTGATAAATATAGAAGCTGTTTTGCGTTAGATTTATCTGAGATCGGTTGTACTCACATAAGTGAATTAGATATAAAATTAATGGATGAAGCTCTTGTAGTGTATCGTCCTTACCGATTACGCTACGCTGAAAGAGAAATAGTACGAGATATGGTCAAGGAATTGCAAGACAATGACATAGTTGAGGAGTCAGACTCCGCGTATGCAAGTCCTATATTATTAGTAAAAAAAAAGACAGGGGGTTATAGACTTTGTGTTGATTACAGAGCCCTTAATCGAAAAACCATAAAAGATTTGTACCCATTACCACGGATTGATGATCAACTTGACCTTTTAAGTGGCAATACCTTCTTTGTCAGTCTTGACATGGCTAGCGGCTATTATCAAATTCCGATTAAAGATCACTGTAAACACATGACAGCATTTATAACTCCTGATGGTCTTTACCAATTTAAAAGAGCTCCTTTTGGTCTAGTCAATTGTCCAGCAGTTTTTCAGCGCACAGTCAATAAGATGCTTGGAAAATCGCAAAGGAGCGCAGTAGCATATATGGATGACCTCTTAATAGCTGGTCCCACCTTTGAGATATGTCTTCAAAAACTAGAGCAAACATTTACTTTATTATTGGAGGCTGGCCTCACATTGAATGTTAAGAAATGTCGTTTTTTCGACACTGTAATAGAATATTTAGGATATGAAATAACAGCTGAAGGTGTCAGACCAGGCAACGCTAAGATTGAGGCAGTAAATTCTTTCCCTGAACCAAAAAATGTTCACGAAGTTGGACAATTCGTAGGCCTCGCGAGTTATTTCCGAAAATTCATCAAGAACTTTGCGGTAATAGCGAGACCTCTAACAAATCTTACACGACAAAATGTTCCTTGGGAATGGGGGCAACGACAAAAAGAGTCATTCCAAAACTTAAAAGATAAATTAGTTCAACGTCCGATTTTAACGCTGTATAATCCACAACATCAAACTGAGTTACATTGCGATGCGTCAAAAAATGGGTTAGGTGGTATTTTATTTCAAAAAGAATCTGATTCTCTAAAATTAAAGCCTGTGGCGTACTTTAGCCGAAAAACTACTATAGATGAAGAAAAGTTACATGCCTATGAGTTAGAAACTCTTGCTGTCGTCGTCTCTTTAAACAGATTCAGAGTATATCTATTAGGCAGACATTTTACCATTGTAAGCGACTGCAATGCCTTGCGATCTACATTCGCTAAAAGAGATATAATACCTAGAGTAGCGCGTTGGTGGATAGCATTTCAGGAATATGATTGTACAATCGTTTATAGACCAGGACATTCAATGCAACATGTAGATGCCCTTAGTCGAAATCCTCTACCCTGTGTTGACGAAAATGATAAACTTGAACATTTATCTCGTGTTATGAATATCACTCAAGATGACTGGTTATTAACTTTACAGTTAGCAGATCATAAGATCCAACATATTCGTTCTGCCCTTGAGGACCCCAAGTATAAGGAAGTTGCAGATATAAAACAAAACTTTGTATTGAAAAATAATCGCTTGTATCGAAAGGTAGGAGACGACTTAAAATGGGTCGTCCCAAAAGGCGCTAGATGGCAAATTTGTCAACGCAATCATGACGAGATAGGTCATTTTTCTACGGAAAAAACATTAGAAAAGATCAAGCGAGATTTCTGGTTTCCGAAAATGACGAAGTTCATTTCCAAGTATGTAAAATCATGTTTACACTGTGCATTCGCTAAAGAACCGGCGGGACCCAAAGAGGAATTTTTACATAGCATCCCTAAAGCAGACATCCCTTTTCATACTTTGCACGCGGATCATTTGGGACCGTTCGTTAAAAGTACTCATGGTAATCAGTATCTTTTATTAGTCGTAGATGGGTTTACAAAATTTTGCATTATTAAAGCTTTACGAAATACAAAATCCCAACCTACCATAAAAACTCTTAAAGATATATTTTTTACTTTTGGACATCCACACAGATTAATTACTGATAGAGGTTCGTGTTTCACTTCGGGTGAATTCAGGCGTTTCTGTACAGAATCTGAGATTCAACACGTGTTGAATGCTGTGTCTGCTCCAAGAGCCAACGGTCAGGTAGAGCTCTATAATCGTACCGTTTTGGATGGACTTAGGGCTTACTCTGACCGTTCAGGCGAGAACAAATGGGACCAGGACCTTGGTAAAATTCAATGGGGACTTAATAACACATTTAATAAAGGAATAGGCAAAACTCCAGCTGAAGTTTTGTTTTGTAGGCGTCCTCTAAATCGTGGGGAAGGAATCTTAGGAGAAACTATTATAGAAACGAGATATAATGACAAACAAATAGAAGATATTAGATTGGAAGTAAATGAGCACATCGAAAATGATCAGGGTAAACAACAGACAAGATTTGATCAGAATAGAAAGAGACCTAAGGTGTATTCAGTTGGAGACTTAGTAAAGATTCTAAAATCTCTACCGTCCAATGATGGCAAGAGTCGTAAACTTCTACCAAAATATACAGGTCCATTTCGAATTACCAAAATATTACCAAATGACCGCTATGAAGTATCAAGTATCCCAGGGTCAAACATTTCGAGAGGAAAATACACGAATGTCTGGTCAGTAGACCGTATTCAGCCTTGGATTACAATAGCTAATAATGATAGTGACACATCAGATGATGAGGCAAATGTGGGCTTAGCATGAGATTGATTGATTTAATGTGATTCGTAGAAAAGCTATAACTTAATGATTAAATAAGAAAAAACTGTGGTTATACTTATATGTGATATTAAGAAAAAGTTAAAGATATATATCTTATATATAAATATAATGAAGAAAATGTGTTTTGTTAAAGTTGATGTTGATGATAGACATATACCTAAGTAATTATAGTATAAATGATAAGTTATCAATATATTCTGTTGATTAATAATAAGTATTATGTTAATATTGTTGATGAGTAATATGAGCATTTGGAAGGATTGACACGACCGTGAAATTTTGCAGCTTTTGAGTTTCTAATTTTGCGGTGAGGGGTCAACTGCAAATCTCATGTTATATGTTGAGTTGTTAAATGTTATGATGATGTTGTTGATGAGCATTTGGAAGGATTAACACGATTGCAAAGTCTTGCAGCTCTGTGGAATTCTGAATTTACGGTGAGGGGTCAAAATGCAAATCTCATGATTTGGAAGGTTTGACACGATCGTGAAGTTTTGCAGCTCTTTGAGTGTTTGACTTTGCGGTGAGGGGTCAAAATGCAAATCTCATGATTTGGAAGGTTTGACACGATCGTGAAGTTTTGCAGCTCTTTGAGTGTTTGACTTTGCGGTGAGGGGTTAACTGCAAATCTTATGTTGTTTTGTAATGGAAGGCGAAGGTGGTTCTAATGATAGGGCGAAGTCTTCGATGCATTCCTGATATTTGTATGTTGTGATGTGCATATGATGAGTATTATTATAAGTTCCTAATTATGCAATGGCAGTCAACTGCCAATTTCATGATTTTTTTGGAATGGAAGGTAAAGGTGGACCTAATGATAGGGTGAAGCCTTCGATTTTTGAGACTTGTTTATTATGTTGTTTTCATTTAAATTACCTAGTTATAAATAGAAAAGTTTGGGGACAAACTTTGTGTAGTCAGGATGGCCGAATGTTAGAGTACTACACTCGGCGTCAAAAAAATCGCACCTCTTAGAAAATCACTTTCAAATGTCATTTACTCTTGATATGCACATGCAGTCGCATTAATTATGATTTTATTTACAAGGTTACTTAATTAACTTAATAAAAAACATTACTTTTCATTATCAAATAAAACCTAATGCAACAAATAAAGTGTCACAAAAATTCGATGCAAATTTTGCTACCCGTGAGAGTTGCTAGTTGCGCTTCCTTTGTGGGTATAAAACGGTCAACACGGGTTCAATGTGGGTCATTCGCTATTCAACCGTTGAAGAGGACACACGCACAGATTTTGATGGATACCACAGCTGATAAAGCCGCTCAAGTGGTTGCACTACTGCAATCAGGGGTGCGGCAGTGTGATGTCGCCCGGCAACTGAACCTGAGCCGTTATTCCGTTCGAAGAGTGTACCAGCGCTTCATAGAGACCGGTGGCTATATCCGCAGACACGGTTCGGGTAGACGTCGCTGCACTTCGGAAAGAGACGACCGGTTCGTTGTGTCGAACTCTTTGAGAAATCGTTTCTCCAACGCTGTTGAGTTGCAACAGCAGCTCCAGGCAGTTCGCAGACGCACCGTAAGCGTATCTACGGTTAGAAGAAGATTGAAGGAGAAGAAGATAGCGGCCCACAGAGCTGCTACGGGTCCAAAATTGACTGCAGCGCATCGGCGAGCCCGCTTGCAGTTTGCTCGTGACCACGTCGATTGGACCCTTGAGCAGTGGAGAGCTGTTCTCTTCTCAGACGAGACGCGAGTGTGTCTTTTCTGCAACGACCGACGGAGAAGAGTATACCGGAGGCAGGGTGAACGTTTCGCCCAAGCCTGCATCCAGGCGACGGTGGAATATGGTGGCGGATCCTGCATGTTCTGGGGCGGTATGTCTGCTGCCGGCAAAACCGACCTTGTCTGCGTCTCCCGGACTGGAGGTGCTCGCAGACAAGGGTCGCTGACTGCTCGCCGCTATGTCACTGAGGTCCTGGAAGTGCATGTGGTCCCCTTTGCCGAATCTTTTGGCGAGGGGTTCACATTAATGCACGACAACGCTCGCGCTCACACTGCAGGCATCGTGAGCGACTTCTTGCAGAGGTCCCAAATCTCTGTGATGCAGTGGCCAGCGCGAAGTCCGGATCTGAATCCTATAGAGCACCTCTGGGACCATCTTAAACGTAAGGTTCGATCTCGGGATCCAGCTCCTTCGACTCTACAGGAGCTCCAAGACGCGGTGATTGAAGAATGGGGGCTTATCCCTCAAGAAGAGCTCCTGAAGTTGGTGAGGTCCATGAGGGACCGTATGGAAGCCGTGATCAGGGCAAGGGGGGGTAACACTAGATTTTAAGTTAATTTTAAGACACTTTTTGTACATTTTTCTTTGTAAATTATCTGTTGTTAATTAGGACTTAATTAAGGATTTTTATTATTTTATTAATTTTAATGTTGTTTGTATAATTATAATTAAACAGAAAGTTAAATTTAATTGTTTTTTAATACTCCTTTTTGTTACCTTTCTAATGATACCCAACACTATCCTCTACATAAGGTTTAAGAATTTTTAAAGATGATTTTTAAAAGGTGCGATTTTTTTGACGCCGAGTGTATATTATTATAATGTGACTGTCAGGTGACAGCTTGATATTTGAATACTATTAATATAATATTGTTGGCAACATAAAGCAACGCATAACGAGTAGGGAGACGGCGGCGCGGCGGGCGCGCAGAAGTGTCACATTCTGGGCTTATGTTTACATTAACAACATTAGGTTCAGTGCGGAGTACGATAAGGGTTTTGGCGAACTCGTAGAAATAACTATGTGTAATAATGGAATGTGAATAATGACTTTGTTTTTAAGTTTGGGCTCCGGCGCGAGAGTATCGCGCTGAGGCAGAGCTTGCTCGTATTTTGATCGCTCGAAGTGGTTGTCGGGAACTTGATTATGTACCTTATTATTATAATATTATATCAGTGACTCTACTACGTCGTTTTAATTGAAAGCATCTACGTATTACTCTAGTGAGCTTTTATAATCAGGCTTAAAACTGGAGTCATACGATAACTGGAGGTCATTAATGTCATCAATTAAAGTTTCATATTGACTAAGCATTAAATCTATACGGTCAGACTTGACCATAAAAGTTTCATTACTTCTAGATGCGAAATTGGAAATATTTACTGAAAGATTATATAACTCATTCATACGAGAAAAAAGTCGTTCTTTTTTAGCATTCAAAAGAGCGAATTGCTTGTCAAATTGATATTTGGACGGATTTGCTTTAGTTGTTGACATTTTGTACTTACAAATTTGCAATAAATCGTTAAAAAATGTAAAAAAACTATTTACCAATAAAATAATTTTAAATGGCGTAAAATAATGTGGAATTTACAAATGGCGGAATTTATCAGTGTAACGAGGGTAGATAGATACTTCGACAATTTTACCAATAATTACGTAAATCTGCGAACACCCAAGTATTTACTTGATAGAATTACTTATAATATGTAATCAAATGATATTGTAATATGCTAGAACAATATCCGAGCTCAAGAAGGACCATAAATATGTTGTAGCAACGTGTAAATAGTTGACTACATGCGGGATCGTAACTGGAGTATGTAATGCTGTTTATTACAGCTATGAGTAATTTTTAAGTTCTATATCCCTTGCTAACTGTCCATTCAACTAAGTTGTCAGTACCCACTAACCTTGTGCGACCAGCTCACAACGCGCACCGCACCGTCAGTCTTAGCAGTCAGCTTAGCAGCAATAAATTTGCACAGGAACGTCTTCAAACACAATGTCCAATGACCCTGCAGGGTGGAACTTGACCAGGAACACACACACACGAAACTGTTCACCATAAATAACGCGAAGAGTTTTCAACAGGCCGCTCGTATTTTAAGCGTCCTTAACTGTCGGCGGGAAAAAAGTTATCGTTCAACGACCACTGTTTTTAAGCTAGCTTTTCTTCGCACGTAGGCGGCAAAGGAAGCAAGCATCAAACAGCCTTAATCAAATCGACATAATTTGATAAATTGAATTTGAGGTATATTACATTAATACGCCCAACCACTTTGACTTATGGAGCCGCTAATAGGTTAGAGAAGAACACAATAACTAAAGCATAGAAACCACGCTAAAAGACGAGCTAGACAAAAGCTATCTTACTCATTATGACTTTAATAAATTCTGTAACGAGAGTGAATGAAACCACTAATCCACATTTGTTTCTATTTTTTCTATTATAAAACAAACAGCAAAATGGTGTGACTAAATGTCTTGTGTGATTGAGGGCTGTAAATCCCTCAGAACAATAACCAAAGCATAGAAACCACGCTAAAATAGTAAGCAAAGACATATATTCATCCTTCTTCTTCTTACGAGTCATGCTAATGAGTTAAAATGAGATGGAGAATGTTTGACTGGCCGGGTCGACTTAGTATGGAACATTGGCTATACCTACGGGGGGCTAGAAAAGTATTGCCATAATTGCAATTTATTATGAAAGACCTAAGATTCGGTCCTTCATAATGACATTTATTTATGCATGCAACATTGTTAAATCAAAATAGTACCAGTATTTTATTGAACTACCAATTTAGTAGTTTTTTGTGCATACTTTTACCCTTTGTTTATAGTCTTGATAACTCTTTTGATTGATAATCTTAAGAAAATTATTTTTATAATATTTTTTATACATACACTAAACGTGTATTTATATTTTGCCTTTGTTAAAAATATACAAATTGGAAAACTGATTGCAAGTAATATTTTTAGTAATTATTGACGATACGCGTTCTGGCAGTATAGTGGTAGTTTCTTTTTCTTTGAGAAAGTTTATGTTTGTTATTGTGCGCGCACGCTTTCTTATTCTTTCTTGTAAATGCTACTCCAAATTGTGCCATCTTTCAGATAATCTTGCCTTACGTTGAGTTGAGTCAGTGGATTCCTCCGTAATTATCTGAATACGTACGAGTGTTGTGTACACAACGAGATAGTGACTCTTTAGTGTTAGTGACCGTTTAAGTTCATCATGAAGGAAAATAAACGGAAATGCCTCAAGTGTGGTTCTTCACCTGCTGAGGACACGGAAACCACATTATTTAGATTCCCAAAGCCAGGATCCAAAAATGTTTCCCGGTAGGTACCTGTATGATTGTTTTACATTCACATTTATTTGTATGTTTGTTCAATTTTGTGATTTTAAACTCAGGATTTTGTATTTATTGGCTTAGGTATTTACTTTACATTTCAATTCATAGATTATCATCTGATCTGGTCATGTTTTGACAGATTTACTGTAATAGGTATACTTAAGTACTTTCAATTTCAATGTCTGTAAAGTTGCAAGAGCGGCTACCTTTACCAATGTAATTTATTTCACATAACATTATGATTTATGACTATTATTATTCAGCAACTAAGCAGCAAAACAAAAATCAATAAAGCTAGTTTAAAAAAAATTAAGACCATTATTATAATAAAATCAATGAACTTGATAGAGAACTTAACCTTTCCTATTTTTGTATTTCAGCTGTGAATTGTGGGCTAAATATTGTTTTCCGGATAAAGCTTGGTTCTCAGTTGATTTTCAAGCAAAACTGCATTCCGAACACTTAATGCTTTGTCATCGACATTTCAAGGAATCTGCATTTGTGGACTTTTCTTTGAAGAAATTGAGACGATTTGCTTCTCCAGAAATAGAGGTATCTATCAGACAATGTTTTTTATACAAGCAATAATGATATGAGCTTACTAATGTTGTTATTGTGTTTATAAATCTTAATAACTTAAATTATTTTCCAGGTGGTGACTATGCCATTTCTTGCAGTTGGTCATGTCCAGGAATCAGTATCTTGTCCATCACAGCCACTTTTAGATGTGACCAACATTCCATCCACATCATCAGCCAATTTACCCGGACCCTCAGGAATAAATTTAAATACTTCGGCTAAAATTAAAACAAAGGAAGACCACGGAGCATTCATGAAATGCAAAAAGTACTTAGGAAAGATATATCAACTTAATAAAAAAATTAAGAACATGAAAAACAATTTGTATTTACAAGAGTTGAATACAAATGATGCTGTCAATAAGTTGACATCAAAAATAAGCCCAACCTTCGCACTGCTATTGCAAGCCCAAGTAAAAAACTTTAAAAAAGGTGTCAAGGGGCGCAGATGGACTTTTGAAGACAAAGTTACAGCTCTAAGGTTATACAAACGATCTCCTACTTGTTATAGACTATTACGGAGAATGTTTTGTCTACCTGCACCAACTACATTAAAGATTGTTTTAAGAAACTGTACACTTAATGTGGGCGTTAATAAACAATTGTTCGAAATTGTTCACAAATATCTTACTAAAGTTGAACTAGCAGATAACAAATTTGTCCTCATGTTTGATGAAATGGCTTTAAAAAAACATTTGCATTATAATGCAAGAGAAGATGTCATTGAAGGATACCAAGACCATGGGGTGCAAGGCAGGTCAGCACAACATGTATCATATGCCTTGGTATTTATGATAGCAGGCATCAGAAAAAAAGTAAAGCAACCCATTGCTTATTATTTATCTGGCTCTTCTGTTACTGCAGAAAGATTAACAGCTCTAATAAAAGAGGTGAGCAAAATAGTTA
Organism: Scoparia ambigualis; assembly: GCA_963921215.1. Lineage (NCBI taxonomy): Eukaryota > Metazoa > Arthropoda > Insecta > Lepidoptera > Crambidae > Scoparia > Scoparia ambigualis. Next base: position 43,976,644 of record OY992503.1, on the reverse strand, counting down.
TTCCGTCTCAGCTGCGTTTGGTAGTATCTTGACAATTTGATGTGATATGAATAAAATCCAACAACATAACAAATTAATATTTTCAGGTGATGGTTCAATGTCAAGAGCATGATATCAACATAGCGGCCACTGTATGTGATATGAATGCAGTAAATAGAAGGGCTTTAAGCATTCTAGGAGCTTCATCTAGCTGCCCAATTTTTAAGCTAAATGAGAAGGAGATAGTGGCACTTTTTGATACACCACATTTAATAAAGTGCTTCAGGAATATGTTCTTAAAACATGATATTCAGTGCAATCCAAACATATCATCAACTCATGGAGAAAAAGGATCAGGTAAAAACTAAATAAATTACCATTATCAATATGCATGATTTAGCTTTTGTTGTGTTATTTCTAAAACAAATTATTGTTCCAGGCCTAGCAAAGTGGAGTCATATCACAGAGTTTTATGAAATAGATAATGCTAACAGTAATTTCGTGTTTGCACCCTGCCTCAAACAGGAGCATCTCAATCCAAACACAAAACAGAAAATGAAAGTGAAACTAGCAGTTCAAGTCCTTAGTCATACTGTTGCAGCTGGCATGTTTGCAAAAATATCACAAAGTGAATTTAATTTAATACATTAGGTTATTACCCTGCTGCATGATGTATATTCATTAAAATATTTAACAAATAGATTTATAATAATTAATACCAGTAGGGTCTCACAGATTTGCTTTCAAGCATTCATGTTGTACAATCCTTAAATTGTTTTGTGCCTAAGCTTAGAACAACTAAGACTTGTATTGTTCAAATGCCAGGTCGAGCACAGTGTGTACCTAGAATAAAATAGAATTATTTATTTGCTAAGAATATGCTTGGTTACAATTAGCTGGTCATATTTTTATAGGCTCACATATTCTGTCATGTAGACATGCAAAATTTTACAAAATAAATATTAATTAATTAATTATACAAAAAACATTAACATTGTTGCCATCATTATTATAGTATCATATAATATTATTAGTATTGTATCATTAAAATCATTTTTATTAATTATTCAATTGTATTGTGTACTAATTATACAATTACAATTTATTTACTTACTTCTATTATTTAAAATTACATTAATACATTATTTGTATTAATGTGATTGTATCAGAATGTTTCGAGGCACATCCGGGGTTTGTGATCAATGATCATTAACATGCAGGCAGGCATGGTGATTAAGCCATTACCAATCAATTGTAGTGATGACTTCATTTCAATGATGGAGGTCTTTGCTCAGCAGTGGGACAGCCATAGGCTATTTACGTTTACTTACTCAATGTAGACTATAGTCCGAAATAAATTATTTGAATTGTATTAAATTAACACTTTGTCGTTTTCTACCATTGTTACAGATGAATTAACTCCTGATGCTGTTGTGACTGCTGATGTTATATCTAAAATGGACAAACTATTTGACACATTAAATAGTGATTCCTCAGATTTACGTAGGGGAAAGCCTTTCGCCACCAATATAAAAGACATATGGCATTCATTAATGAAATGAAATTATTTATTAAAAACATAAGTTTTGTTGGTGCACGTAGTCCACCTTCACAAGATGGCTGGCTGTGGACTCTTAATGGTGTCGAAAGGCTGTGGGACAGTTTACGCCAAAAGCACAATAATTTTATAAGTCTTGCGACAAGAAGGCTACAACAGGACCCACTAGAAAATTTATTTGGGTGCATTAGAGGAAATTGTGGTTCAAATTGCAACCCCACTTCTGGCCAATTTGTCGCTGGCTTGAAAACTGCTTTATTGAGTAATCTCTCCCACATAGGTAGTGGTAATAACTGCGAGATAGACCAAAACGAGGGCATATTTGAAAGCTATAAATTATTTTTAAAAGGTAATAATATACATGTAGCTCACACTGAAGATATACCATTATCTTCAGTGCAAGCATCTCATTTAGAATACAATATTGATGATCAGCTATTGGAGGAATGTGGTGGTGAAGTACAAGCATGCACATATGTATGTGGTTTTATTATAAAAAATTATAAATGTGATGATTGCATCAACTGCACATCAATTTTCACCACCACAGACCGTTCTACTGTACATTTATTTACACAATTTAAAGAGCATGACGACTACAAAGAATGTTTAAAATACGCCAATAACAATTTTGTGCTTTGTGTAGAACGTTGTGCTAATTTAATTAATAAATATTTAAATGATAACTCATTTAAAAAAAACATACTAAAAGAAATAACTAAATGTATACATGAAGAAATTAATTTTGATTTTTTAAAGGTTTGCACAGAGCATGAAGAGAAAAATATAAAATATATAATAAAAAGTGTTGCTTACATAGTGATTAAAAGATTTTGTATAATTAAAAATAGATATTTTGCTCAAGAACACTCAGTAAGTGCACTAAAGAAAAAAATAAATATCCTGAAGCATCAATAAACACAAATTTAACTGATTGTGTCCTTGCGCAAAAGATCTAATAATAACTAAACAAAATCTTTTAATTATTAAAGCATTAATAACATATACAATATGCTTATTGATGCTCCAAAGATTAAATTTTGATGCATTTGGTCTGGAATTCTGGATCTTCTTCAAGATATTGATTTGTAATTGTATTTATTTGTGATTGATTGTTAATTACAAATTAATGCAACACCCAGCGACAGATTCAGTTAAATAGTCTTTTTTAAAAATTGAACTTGTTATTGTATTTATTTGTGATTGATTGTTAAGAGGCCTATTACATCTCGACTGTGATTTTTGCGTAAAATGGCCAATTTTGGCGTTATGGATCTCGGAAACAAAAATACATTAACAATTGACTGATTGAATAGTGTAGAATAGCTATAGGAATAGTGCGTAGCGGCCTCGCTTTTTGTAAATTTTGCTTAACTTATTAATTATACCAAAAATTGCAGAAAAAGATTTTCATAAAGTGCGCGAAGGCACTTTTTTCAGCTCATCGATTGAACTACTGTTCTAAACAAGTGAAAAATAATAATTATAATGTTATCTCTTATATAGTCGAATAGTGCGTAGCGGCCTCGGAATTTTTAGATATCATTGATTTTATATAGGAAATAAATCTTATTCTAAACCAAAAATCTTCGAAAATCGCTATAAGTTAACTGTGAATTTCTCCTATCTACGATAATATTATATTGAGCAAAATTTATACCAGAATAATTGTTACTTCATGAGGAGTTAAGATTTTATAATGAATTTATTATCGTATTTCGATAAAAACGATAAATACCACTGCAAAATTACTACAAAATGCGAAAATGGGCATTTTACGCAAAAATCACCTTCGAGATGTAATAGGCCGCTTAATTACAAAATAAAGGAACACCCAGCAACAGATTCAGTAAAATAGTCTTTTTTTTTAAATTGAACTTGTTATTGTATTTATTTGTGATTGATTGTTACTAACAAATTAATGCAACACCCAGCAACACATTCAGTTTCAGTAAAATAGTCTTTTTTTTTAAATTGAACACACTTGATTCCACGCTAATGACAGTAATTTATTTAGGTAGAGGAAGCCAAAATTTTTGATAATTTGGCTCTTCTAGTTGCGTAGTTTATAAACCAATTTAAAACTTATTGTAAAAAAATACAATGATAATAAAAATATAATGCGGTTCTTATTCGGTTCATTAAATACGATGTTTCCTCTCAGTAAAAGTTATTTCAATAAGAATGTAAATGTGCCTATGTTTTTCATCATCATTATTTTGATAAGTGCCTGTCAACCAATTATTATTTTATGATGACTAAATTGTAACTAATATAAAAATAAATGTTAAATTTATTATACTAAACATGTCTTTTTCTTCATGCCTCCTCTAATATTAAAATTCAATGCCTGTATTACAGAACTAAACTCAAGTCTACTTGGCTTGAGTTTAGTTCTGTAATAATCTATCCAATAATAATAATATTAGAAAAAAGAAATTTGAACTTCCCGCTCGAGGATGTAATTTGAATTTCCCGCTAATGAATTGTTATCCGGGGGTCGCCAAGAGAGCGCGCTGATGGCGCGCTTTTATTAGTCACTTTTTTAGTATGGAGTTGATGTTCTTCTTTAGTAATTGTTTTCAGTGGTTTGACTTGTCCTAATTTGTATAGGTGGTCACTAGTTTATTCCACACTAGGGACGTCATTTCTCGCCATTTTATATCGACAAAACCAAACTAAATATTGAACATGTAAATAAATATGAAGGCGAAGAATAAGCGCGCCGTCAATTTATTTCATTTTATTACGTTTCCAGGGCAGGCGAAAAAGCCGACAATGACCGAAGTATTATGTTAGCATCGAGAAGACAGAATTTGTATTGCTTTCTATGCACTATTGTCATTCTGTATATTTCGTTGCGTTTCATTACACGCACTATATTACTCACAAAATGCACTTCCACGAGAAAATGATACAGAATGACAGAAGTGTATGGAGAGCGATACAAATCCTGTCTTCCGAGGCTAACATAATAATTCGGTCATTGTCAGCTTTTTCGCTTGCCTTGGAAACAATATAAACTAAATTAAGACAAATAAAAAAAAAACTACGTTATGGTGAATAAGAAAAACACCTACAATATTATATTGAATCACTGTAGGTACAGCTGCGTCAGATCGATCTACCCAAATCTGTTAAAATATCAAAATCGATTTTAACTCTATGACTACAACATTAGGTCGAGATTCGGTTGCAGGTATTTCACACGTTAGTAGGTCGCAGAGTAGGTAGGGTAGGGCGATATGACGCTATCTGTACAGCCAGCGTCACATCTATCCTTGTATGTAAAATTCCCGCAACCAAATTTCATCTTAATATCAATCAAGTAGAGTTCAATATCGATTGGAATATTTTGACGTATGTCGATCAGTGTACACAACTTTTCGTCTATTGTTAGGCCAAAAAATTGTTAACGGTAAAAGTGATCATAAATAATAATGACTTGAATAACAATTAATTTCACTTACTTGACAGCTGAGTTGTTGTAAACGTCTAGGTAGTGGCGTATTTTAAGATTCTGCGCCCTGGGCCTATAAAGTTTGCCGCCCCATAAATTAATGGAAAAAAATCAAAAACTTTTAATTATATAATAAATCCAGCAGTATGTTAACGTGGGCTAAGAATGATGATAATAAATGAAGAAATAAAGACAATTTTATTATTTTATTCTACAACGGGTAAGCGCTTGGCCTTCATCTCACCTGATGGTAAGTGACGATAAGGCCGGAAGTAGAAACGCGCTTCACCCGGAATCCTCACCCACTGAGGAACTGGCTATCCTAAATAATTTATTTAGGTATTTAAGTATTTTTTTTCGATAGACAGACTGGTTTACAAATTCTTCAATGACACTGTCATAATATAAATAGCTAAAATATAAACGTTCTTCGCTTAAACGGGAACGTAGATAATTTTTTATTCTTTTAAGTACGGAAAACAAACGTTCCGCACTACAATTTGTCACCGCAGTGCACAGAAGTAGGTATGCGTAGTGCTATTTCAGTAAGTATATGGAAATTCTTCCTTTAAATCATTTCTTTAATAAATAAGCGAGCTAGCAGAGCTCGCCCATGGTTTAACCTCGACTGTGCTCATGCTGAGGCTTGTAAACAGTCCGCGTTCAATTCTTGGGTTGATGCTCGTTCACGTAAGGCTCCAAATATTCACCATCTGAAGAAAGCCTTTATTGAAGCTCTTAAGTCCTGCAAGAGGGTATTGCGCAGGGCGAGATTTTGTCACATTGGCAAAATTGGGTCAAAGTTGACATCTCACTCGCCTGAAGCCGAGCATTCTGGTCCCTTGCCAAAGCGGTTGAAAGTAGGTAATTTCAGCCAGCCTTCCACACCACCGCTGTTAAAACCAGATGGCTCACTTGCCCCTACTGCATGCAGCTGAGAAGGCGAACTTGTCCGTTTCTCTCGTTGCGCAAAGTTCGCGTCTAGATGTCGCAGCGAAATCACCGCCTAACATACCTCATGGTGACTACTCCATGTCAGCTGCCCACATATGCCAAAAAGAGTTATTAAAAAACCTGCGAACCTTGGACGTGAAAATGCGATTGGCCCTGATGGTATTCCAGCAATAGTTCTCCGCAACTGCGCGCCTGAGTTGTCTCCAATCCTTACTCGCCTGTTTCGTCTCCCACTGGAGACTGAACTCGTTCCCAAGGAAGCTTGGGAACGTACAACCTGTTCCGAAAAAGGTAGTAAAGCCGATACTAACAACTACAGACCAATATCAGTCACCTCCATACTCTTTAAGACTATGGAGCGTGTACTCAAGAACCGACTCCTGGCATAGTCAATAGTCAATAGTCAAAATATATTTATTCAATAAACTCAATTAATAAGTACTTTGAAACGTCCAAATATTTTTTAACCTACCACCCATTCAGGACATCATTTTTTAACTGTGGCAAAGAACGGGCGCAAGAAACCACAGCGCACAGAAGCAACGACATTTACAAAATATATATATATAATATATGTCGTTACCAGGTCACAAAATACAAAATATGAATTTGAATGTAAATAGTTTAATTAAATATGGTGCTCTATATAAATTAATTATAGGCAATTAGAAATAGCTGTTGGAGTAGGTACTTGGAGCATTTCAGACCCAAGCTGTTTTGTCTTCTGTATAATCCGACACTTTATAATAAGCTTTTTTATAAAGCTTTTCTTTGATTTTGATTTTAAATTTATCAAGATCTAATTTCTGAATATCATTTGGTACTTTGTTGTATAATCGTACACACAGACCCTTAAAAGAATTATTTATTTTATGGAGCCTAGTATAAGGCACTGCTAATTTGTTCTTACTTCTAGTATTTAATTTGTGAATATCACTGTTTTTTGAAAACATTTCAATGTTTTTATGAACATACACAAGATTTTCATAAATATATTGTGATGCATACATTGAAGACAATGACCTCTTAAGTGACCGCCAATTTGGGTTTCGCTGAGGGCGGTCTACGGGAGATCTTCTTGTGTATGCAACTCATCTATGGAGTTGAGCTATAGAGAAACACGGTGAGGCTTTTGCCGTGTCTCTTGACATTTCTAAGGCCGCTTTGACAGGGTTTGGCTAGCGTGCCAAAGACCTGTCAAAGGCCTTATAAACAAGCTTCCGTCGTATGGGATCACCCTTGGCTTCTGCAATTGGATTTCGGACTTACTGAAGGTGCGATCGTTACGTGCAGTCTTAGATGGCTGCACGTCTGATCTACAGGCTATTGATGCCGGAGTTCCTCAGGGGTCTGTTCTGTCTGCAACCCTATTCTTGCTACACATAAACGATTTGTTGGTACCCGGAATTCTGGAATACGCAGACGATAGCACAGTCGAGAACAAATATTTCTCAAATGCAAAGGCCAAGGAGGATGAAGTTTGGTTTTGTCGGGAGACCATGGTTAAGCATTTGGACACGGCCCTAGAAGCTATCTCCGACTGAGGTGATACTAACCTGGTCGACTTCAACGCCACCAAAACACAGGCGTGTTTATTCACTGCCAAACGGAGTCCCTTTCAACTCGCTCTGACTTTCCGTGGTGTATCTGTGTCGATATCTGACCATCTTAGCTTTCTAGGTATGACCATCTCTGCAAACCTAAACTTCGACCACAACATAGAGTTCATGGCAAAAACTGCAGCTAAAAAACTTGGCATCCTTCTAAGGTAAGGCAGTATTTTACACCGGGGCAGCTGCTACAGATTTACCAAGCACAATAAGTCCGATCCTGTATGAAATACTGCTGCCACCTCTGGGATGAATCTGCCAAGTATCAGTTAGCCGCTTTAGACTATATTTTTCTATTGAGAAGCGCGTTAAGAGGGTCAATGGCGACTCTAAACTTGTCGAATCCAAGCTGCAGAGTCTTGATCATCGACGCAAGGTTGCCAATTGTTCGGTTTTTTTATCGAATGCACTTCGCGTGTGTGTGCAGGAACTACACGAGCTGATTCCACCTTCTCCTTTCTCTCTCCGGAGAACGAGACGCGGACTGTGTTCTCACCCTTACACTGTCTACATACCACCTATCTATACGCGCAAAGCGCTTTGCGTCATAAGTTTTGATGCTGACAGCTATAGAGTTAAGTCCAATAGAAGAGAGTAACCGTTAAAACCGGGAACGCCAATAGAACTAATTAGTTTCTCAAACATGTTTGAGCTGACGTGTCTGTTAAACGAAAGTAGCAGTTGGAACTAAGACCGATTCACCGACCACCAACACCGCCAGCGCCAGAGGAACTAAATGAGGAGGAACTGAAACGCCAGAGGAGCGAACATGTTTACGGAACTAGTTCCGTTAAGTAAATGAATCTTGAACTTATAACCGTTGAGTTTTCGTTATTGTTAATTAGGTAGGCATTTTTTATTTTCTTCAGGCATATAAAAAAAGTCGCAAAAAGCCGAGCCCGAGGTGCGGCTTGCGCCGCCCCTCGCAGCCTGCCGCCCCGGGCCATGGCCCTTTTGGTCCTAGGGTAAATACGCCACTGCGTCTAGGAGTACACTTTGTCATGAAATTGCTAAATGAAAGACGTCCTGTATCGCGTATGGTTTATTGTGACTGGCTAGGCGTGCGTCGCAGCGCACATCGCTTGACTCATACAAACATAACACCTCCACCCTTATTAACTAATAGTCTTAAAGATAGTCTACTTTAACACCACTTACACAGAATCAAGTTACAATTTGTAAAAAAAACAATCAATGACTGGTTATACAGTCTAATGCAGCTTACTACTAAAAACTTACAATGTCTTAACTATTACTTAGTAACTAAGTATATTAATCAAATTCTTCAAATCCATAACGTGCTACCGGTTTACGTATTCGCATGGGGCGGCCTCTTGTTGCGTTATTATTATTGTCCTGTTCAGTTGACACGAGGACGCTTTCCCTTTCCTCCGACACATTGGACTCACACACGGAGGAGGCAGCCATAGACCCGCTAGCCTGTCCCGCCGCTGTCGGCGTGCTATCGAGGGAGTCCCGACCGGAGCTATTTATGCTGTTAGACGGTCGCTCTGATACACAGCTCGTCATGTTTGATGCCTCACCACTGGTCGTAGACATTGCAAGAGACTTACGGGAGTGTTTATTTAATTCTAGTTTTTGTTTGACTACTTCCAAGGGAATTTGATTCGCGATTTGATTTTTTGTAACTCTTAATTTAAGTTGATCAATGTGTCTATGAATTTCGGTTCCAAAAATGGATCTTATACAGTAATCGCTGCTCCCTATCGCTTTTATTATAGTCCCAGATACCCATTTGTCCGAGCCCCTATACTCGCGGTACCACACGAGCGTGCCGGGCTCGAGCCGGCGCTGCGCCCCGCCCGCGGCTCGCTCGCTGCGCGCCTGTTGCAACGCAACCCGGGAAGCTCTTTCAGGTTTTAAATTGTCTAGTCTCAAACGAAGACTACGGCCTTGTAAAATATGCGCTGGACTGTCCCCTGTAGTACTATGTTCCGTATTTCTATATGCTAAAAGGAATCTATTGAGTGCCGTAGATACATCTAAGTTTTGTTTATAAGCCTTTTTAATTACCCTTTTACAGATTTTTACCGCATTTTCAGCAGCTCCGTTAGAAGCCGGATGATACGGAGCTGAAAAAATGTGTTCGATACCATTATAACTTAAAAAATTTTGAAATTCGGCACTTGTAAAAGGGGGCCCATTATCGCTAACCGTTTGTCTAGGTAACCCGAATCTCGACCAAAGATCTCTGAGTACAGATATAACTGCACCTGCTGTCGTTGTTTTCATCTTAATTGCCTCTATCCATTTCGAACACGAATCAACTACGACTAAGTAAGTTGAACCACCTATGGGCCCTAAAAAATCTAAATGGAGCCTCGACCACGGGCGCGAAGGCCAGGGCCACGAGCGCGGCGCCTGCGCTGGCGGCGCGTCGGCCACGGCGCGCACACACCACACGCGCGGCATGCCGCCTCCACGGCCTCATCGATTCCCGGCCACCAAACGTAGCTCCGGGCCAACGATTTTGTTTTTACCATACCCATATGAGGATCGTGAAGCTCCGCAATGACTTTACTTCTACAAATAGACGGTATGACCACCCGATGGCCCCACATAATGCAGCCCAGTTCTGCATACAATTCTTGTCGTCTATTAAAATATGGTTTTAATTGTTTGATTTCTACATCTGTCGGCCAACCGTCTACTATATAACTTAAAACTCGAGATAAAATTGGGTCTCGACCGGTTTCTTTTTTTAGTATATTGTAATCTAGTAATAAAGCTTCCGAAGAAAAATGCAAATATGTCTGCTCCGGTAGGGGAACTTCTAAAGATTCTACTTCATTTTTTTGTGATTTAATTAAGCGCGAAAGTACATCAGCCGTATTTTTGTCGGTTCTAACATACTCAATCGTAAAATCATAAGCCGACAATTTAATCGCCCAGCGTTGCAGTCTACTAGTCACTGCGTTTGGTATACCAATGTTAGCACCGAAAATGCTCACAAGTGGTTTATGATCGGTTCGTAGTATGAATTTCCTGCCATACAGATAATTATGAAATTTCTCCATCGCATAGACGATCGCTAAAGCCTCTTTATGGATTTGGCTATAGTTCAACTCGTGAGCGGTAAGCGCGCGCGACGCGTAAGCTACGACACGCTCCGCCGCCTCGCCCGAGCCGGGCGCACGCTGCGCCAGCACCGCGCCGAGACCCCGCGCGCTTGCGTCCACCGTCAACACGGACTCTCTTCCTATATCGAAATGTGTCAAAGCCTTTGTACTACACAAAAAAAATTTTACCTTATTAAAAGCCAGATTTTGTTCTCTTTCCCATTTCCAATGTCTACCTTTCTTTAAAAGACTATAAAGTGGTGCAAGGTGCACGCTCAAATTCTTAATAAATTTCCCATAAAAATTTACCATTCCAATAAATGATTTCAATTCGCTAACGTTATTAGGATGAGGCATCGACGTGATCGCCTTAACTTTTTCTGGATCTACTCGGACACCGTTTGTATCGATAATAAACCCTAAGTATTTTACTTCTTTTGCCAGAAAACTGCATTTACTTTTTTTAATTTTCAACCCTTTTTGTTCTAATATGTCCAGTACTACCTTTATTGTTTGTAAATGACTATTCAAATCAGAACTTTTAATTAAGATATCGTCGTAAAACACCACTACGCCATCAACGTGTTTAAACAAATCTACCATGATTTTCTGAAAAATACCTGGACTAGACGACAATCCGTACACAAGGCGATTATATTTAAATAATCCACGGTGTGTATTAATAACCGTGTACTTCCTTGAATTTTCTGATAAAATTACCTGATTATAAGCTTGTGAAAGGTCTAGCTTGGTGAAATAGGTATTTCCGCTGAGATTACTAAATAAATCCTCCATTTTTGGAACCGGATATCGATCAACCTCTAGCACTTTATTAAGAGTTACCTTAAAGTCTGCACAAAGTCTCAAACCTCCGTCTGACTTGCGCACTACCACCAGTGGCGTGGCCCAGTCCGAGTGCTCCACAGGCTCGATGACGCCAGCGCGCAGCATCGTGTTCAGTTCGGCGTCGACGCGCTCGCGCAGCGCGTACGGGAGCGGCCGCGCGCGACAAAAGATGGGCTCAGCCCCTTCGCGCACCCTTAGCTCCGCTGTCCCTCCCGTGAATTTGCCCAATGTGCCGTCGAACAGGGTTTTATGCCTAGAAATAATTTGTTTTATCACATTTTTGTTTTTTTAGTCGTCCCCTGCCATGTAATTATTCTGTAAAGAGTCCTTGTGAACGTACACAGGTATATTCAATTCTGCTAACCATTGTCGACCTATCAAATTTGTTGTTCCCTTATCAATAACGTACAGATCTAATTTTTTTGCGACTCCCTTATACTCGACAATAGTTTCTATATACCCCACAGGTTTAATTGTAGATCCATCATACAACTTAATATTTAACGAACAAGGAATTAATTTCAAGTTACAAAAAAAATCATCATAAATGTTTTTGCTAATGCAAGATAACGCTGAACCCGTATCTACTTCCATTTCAAGTAAACAATTTTGAACTGTTATTGTTATACGCACCGGTTTGTAATTACTCAACGACATTTGATACATGTTTTGTTCGCTGGAACTCGAGTCCTCCTCATGATCGTTATCGCGGAATGCGTCCCGCTCGCTCTGCATGTTGTGTATAGGCGCTCGCTGCTGACTCCGCAGCGCCGCCGCCGGCGCCGCGCCCGGCCGGCGCGGCCCGCTATACCCGTGCGCCGCCCCCCCGCGCCGTCCTCGGGTGCGACCACGGCTGCTCATGCGCCCGCCGCGTGATCTTGCATTATAATAACTACCGCGCCATTCCGCCGACTCTGCACATGAATGCCTTTTAGGACATTTCCTCCTCAAGTGGCCGATCTCCTGACACCAACTGCACACGTAATCCTTATAGACACAATCTATGGCTTTGTGTCTTTGATCTCCGCAATTTGGACACTCATTCAAAGATAACTTGTGTAAATTTTCTGGGAGCGCGTTGCGTTCTACCGCGTTCGCATCGCGCTCGGCGGCCTCCAATGATAATGACAAAGCTATCGCTCGATTATATGAGATGTTTTCTTCTGAAAACAATCTTTGCCGAATTACTTCACTTTTCAGCCCACACACCAACTGGTCCCGGAGATTTTCGTCTAAAGTGGTTTTAAATTCGCAATTTTTGGCCAATTTCTTTAATTCCGTCACGTAGTCCGCGATCGATTCATCACCAAGTTGCCGCCGTTGCCGAAATTTATACCTTTCGGCCAGCACTGACGGTTTTGGCTGAAGATGCGCTGACAATAACTCCACTGCTCGATTAAACGTTAATTCGGATGGCTTCTGAGGACTAGCCAACGTTGCTAACAAGTCGTAAGCTTCTTCTCCCATGACCGAAATTAAAGTCGGTAGTTTAAATTTGTCTTCCACCTTATTGACCAAAAAGTACATTTCGATTCTCTCCGTATAACTTGACCAGTTACCGGCTTTAACGTCGAATTCCCGAACTTGTCCCACCGACATTGTCACAAGATATTACACTGCCAACTTTTAATTGTCCAATACCGAGATCAATTATTTTTTTCCGCGTTCGCCACTGCTAAATGAAAGACGTCCTGTATCGCGTATGGTTTATTGTGACTGGCTAGGCGTGCGTCGCAGCGCACATCGCTTGACTCATACAAACATAACAGAAATAAAGACTTGTTTTCGTCGCTCCGCACGCGCGCAAGCCGTGTGAATGTCAAAGATCAAAGTCACACTAAAGCAAAGTGCCGAGTCGACTCCACAGATGAGTGGAACATAGTGCGTGTTCGGAAGGGCCTATCTAGTGTAACGTATATATCGCTGATATGACTACGTTTACTCCATATCCAATTTAGTCTTCTTACCGAGCGTTCCCACGGCGTGCCATTTGGCGCGCCCAACCGCGCCAACAGGTCGTGGGAATCAACGCATCCGATGAAGCCTGCCGCGGCGTGCCGTCGCCTGTGCGATCCATTCATATGGGCGCGCAACTAAGCGTTCCCACGGCGCGGCGCGGAGTGGCGCGGCGCGGATTGTCTTAAGACACGCCGTCGGAACACTCCATTACACGCCAGCCGTAGCCATTATTTTTTTATATCATCATTCTTTGGAAACCTATACCAAAATGTAGAATTTATGAAACTAGTGAAAATGCAGATAAATGGTAGCAGTAGTAATCAAGAGGACAATTTAATTATGTATATTTTTTTAATTATCAATGGGTAGGTAGGTACTTTTAAAGTTATAAATTATTAATATCATGTTAAAAGTAAAACAAGTTGTAAATGAGGCGTATACATGTTATCTTAATTTAAGATAGATGTGCCATCCACTTACACAAAGTACTGATTTGTTGATATCGAAATGCACGTCACTAGGCGAAAAAACATAACCTTCAAGATTTGAACAAAATTTCATTGATAAAACTGGACACGATGACTATAGATTCATCCATGACATTAATTATGTCTAGGTAAATCGAAAACAGTCTGAGCTCACCGTTAAAAGGTTATTGTCTCTTGATTATTTTCTTTTATTAATCTAAGGGATTTACCTCAGAACAATAACTAAAGCATAGAAACCACGCTAAAAGAAGAGCTAGACAACAGCTATCTTACTCATATGACTTCATTTAATTCTGTAACGAGAGTGAATGAAACCTCTAATCCACATTCGTTTCTATTTTTTCTAGGTTGTCACAAGGTAAATGTCAATCAGATTAAATGTGTCGTTATTTTCTTTTTGTTGCTGTGTAAATAAGTGGCAACCTAACTTGGTTACATTATAATGACGGATTATTTTCACGCTAAGTTGTAGCTCCTCTCAGATAAATTTAATTATTTGCAAGGTATTCTTCCGAAGAAACTCATAAACTAGCCATAGCATTGTTAGTGATATTTATGCGTTACGTGTGACAAAATGTCTTGTGTGATTGAGGGCTGTAAATCCCTTAAATAAGAAAATAAAATAATCAAGAGACAATAACCTTTTAACGGTGAGTTCAGACTGTTTTCGTTCTACCTAAACATAATTAATGGCATGAATCTATTAAAACACACTAATAGTTTGTCTAAATAGTCATCGTGTCCAGTTCTGTGCTGATATAAGGCATTTAAGGCATTTATTCAAATCTTGAAGGTTATGTTTTTTCGCCTAGTGACGTGCATTTCGATATCAACAAATCAGTACTTTGTGTAAGTGGATGGCACATCTATCTTAAATTACGATAACATGTATACGCCTCATTTACAACTTGTTTTACTTTTAACATGATATTAATAATTTATAACTTTAAAAGTACCTACCTACCCATTGATAATTAAAAAAATATACATAATTAAATTGTCCTCTTGATTACTACTGCTACCATTTATCTTCATTTTCACTAGTTTCATAAATTCTACATTTTGGTATAGGTTTCCAAAGAATGATGATATAAAAAAATAATGGCTACGGCCGGCGTGTAAGAAGACTAAATTTTATATGGAATAAACGCAGTCATATATGTTCCAAACATTTTACGATCAATCAATCATGAACAATGTCTGCGACACATTTGTACCAACAAGCATTTTGAGCAATCTTGTTAATCATTCTCTAGAACAAAGTTTCGATGACAATCACAGAATCCTATTGATAAAGCCGTACCTAAGTTATATTTGACAATACGAATACCAAACAGGAATTACAGGAATGTGCGCCTCGTGACAAATTATGAAGCTTGTGCTTTTTAACCAAAACCTTCTTATTTAAGAGGCAGTGATTTAATAAAAATGTTTTAAATATTTTTTATAAGTTTTTTATTTCCTTAATAATCCTTCATATTTATATTTTCTTGTACAGTTTTCACGATGTACGTTCAAAGCATAAAGTTCAATATCCATCTAGTTAATTCGACAGATAAGGGTAGGCCGATGTGACACTGACTGTACACTGCTTTTCGTTATTAACTCGCAAAACTTGTTAAATTCAAAAGTGATCACTTTTATATATGTGATAGCTGTTGTCTAGCTCTTCTTTTAGCGTGGTTTCTATGCTTTAGTTATTGTTGTGTGTTCCACTCATCTGTGGAGTCGACTCGGCACTTTGCTTTAGTGTGACTTTGATCTTTGACATTCACACGGCTTGCGCGCGTGCGGAGCGACGAAAACAAGTCTTTATTTCATGACAAAGTGTACTTCTAGACGTTTACAACAACTCAGCTGTCAAGTAAGTGAAATTAATTGTTATTCAAGTCATTATTAAGTAGTTATATCGTATTTAATAGATTATAAAAGATATTTTTTCATTTCTGTGCCACGGCTTCTACAATCATAGACTAAAAACCTACAGATATTCCCATACAAAACCGATTGTAGGTAAAATACGTGACTGAGGAGCACTGACTTATTGTGTTGTTTTAAAAAATATTTTAAGTTGTTTTAATTGTTTTTCAACCAGATTGATATTTTGAGTTTTTTTGTGTCAATATGTTATCTACGTCATGACGAGAAGATCCGGAGCGCTAACTGCACGGTGATTTCATAGTTGAAGTATGGGCGATCTGTCATATTCCAGTGTTGTTAGTACTAAAAGTCAATTTGGGACCGCCGAGATGACAAAGTATTGTAGGCACAAAAGTTGTGTACCCTCTGTAGTCGACAATCTAATTGGGACGCCATCTTGACACGCCCTACGAATTGGAACAAATGGTTTGTATAGACGTTCTTGTCTATCTCTTTAGGTCAATGCGTCATATATGTTCCAAACATTTTACGATAAATCAATCATGAACAATGTCTGCGACACATTTGTACCAACAAGCATTTTGAGCAATATTGTTGATCATTATCTAGAACAAAGTTTCGATGACAATTACAGAATCCTATTGTTAAAAGCCGTACCTAAGTTATATTTGTCAATACGAATACCAAAGAGGAATTACAGGAATGTGTGCCTCGTGACAAAATTATGAAGCTTTTTAACCAAAACCTTCTTATTTAAGAGGCAGTGATTTAATACAAATGTTTTAAATATTTATTTATTTAAGTATAAGTTTTTTATTTTCTTAATAATCCTTCATGTTTATATTTTTCTCGTATCAATTTTCAGATTTACGTTCAAAGCATAAAGTTCAATAACCATCTAGTTAATTTGACAGATAAGGGTAGGCCGATGTGACACTGACTCCGACAGTATTACCTTTATCTATGCACTGACTGTACACTGCTTTTCGTTAACTCGCAAAATTTGCTGAAAGCAAAATCACTTTCTCGTGGAAGTGCATTTTGTGAGTAATATAGTGCGTGTAGTGAAACGCAACGAAATATACAGAATGACAATAGTGCATGGAAAGTAATACAAATTCTGTCTTTTCGATGCTAACATAATACTTCGGTCATAATCGACTTTTTCGCCTGCCCTGCAAACGTGCTATAGTAATACCATGAAATAAATTGACGAGCGTGCTTATCCTTCGCCTTCATATTTATTTATGTTCAATATTTAGTTTTATTTTTGTTGTTGTAAAATGCCAACAAATGACGTCCCTAGTCTAGAAATAGTGACTACCTCACAGACATATAATAGAAGTGTCTGTGGACTACCTTCACAAATTTAAGACAAGTCAAACATTCTCCATCTCTTTCTAACGCAGTAGCATGACTTATAAGAAAAAGAAGGATAAATATTTATGTCTTTGCTTGCTATTAGCGTGTTTTCTATGCTTTAGGTCAGGGATGCACAGACTACGGCCCGCGGGCCGCATGCGGCCCGCCGGTCGAATACTGGTGGCCCGCCGACAGCAAAAATAATACTCTCGTACATTCGAAAATATTGAGTTCTATTCCAGAATAAAACCAATAACAAATGTTCGAAAAGTAATTTGAATCTCGCGCGCGCGCTCTATCAATCTTATCGGTGCGCCGTGCATGCGTCGGTAACAGCGGTCGGTAATGTTCGTGCTGATCTCGGTTAAATTCGTTTTCTTGAGGAAGCGCGCCGCGTTATACTGTTCGAGCGAGCGAGATAGCAATAGTCCCAAATTCCCGATAGCTCGCGTAGGTAGATACACGAAGCTTCCAGAGTCGGTTTCGAGATTTCTCCAGACAGTTTTCGACTCTATGCGCGTGGTATAAAAGCCACGCTAACCGCAGCGACCGATAGTTCGGTTTTAATTTGAGTAAAGTGTCGTTAATTCTAGTGTAGATTTTAACTCGACTAGCCGGTGTCATAATTATAATATATTTTGATCCACATTCAACGTAGATTTCCCGTCAAGTGCCGTGTATAATTGTGTTGTGAAATCGTAAGTAAAACTGTTATTAATTTTATCTACATATTTTATCAATTATTTTTGGTAATTAATTAGGAACTGTAATAATTGGTTTTAGGTGCTGTGGTAATCCTAGTCAGGATTAAAACGCAACATGGACATGCCAGGAACTAGTAAAAAACGTAAGGTTAAATATGAAAATCGGCAGTTTCAAGAAATTTGGACTGAGAAATACTTTTTTGTATGGTCGCATAACAAAGTCGTTTGTTTAATTTGCAAGAATTCTGTTGCGATTGCAAAGGAATATAATGTAAAAAGGCACTATGAAACGCAGCATCCTACTTTTACGAAGTTTACAGGCGAATTAAGAAAGCAAAAAGTTTTGTCTTTAAAACGGGAGCTTATTGGTCAACAAGCTATGTTTACAAAACCCATTCAAGATACAGAAACAGCTACAGAAGTTAGTTATGAAATTTCTCGAATGATAGCAAAGCGGAGTCGCCCCTTCAATGATGGGGATTTTGTAAAAGAATGCATAGAAATTGCCGCTAAGAAAATGTGTCCAGAAGCAGCAAAAAAGTTTGAGAAAATTCAACTGAATCGTATGACCATCCAAAGACGAATTATGTCTTTGTCAGATAATATTGCGGAACAATTAAATGAAAAAACTAAGATAATTGATTTTTTTTCATTAGCACTCGACGAATCCACTGATATTAGTTCCACAGCTCAACTTCTTATATTCATACGAGGTGTTACTCAAGATTTTGAAGTCTTCGAAGAGTTATTAGGAATGTGTTCATTGAAAGGTCAAACCAGAGGAGTTGATATACTCAATGTACTTTTGGACGAGTGTTCAAAAACTGATTTGGACTTATCGAAATTATCGGGAGTTTCGACTGACGGTGCTCCTTCGATGATTGGTGTCAATTCTGGGCTAGTTACTTTGTTGAAAAAGCATTTGCAAGAAAAAAACTTAAACGCTGAAGATCTCATGCAGTTTCACTGCATTATACACCAAGAAGCCCTCTGTTCTAAAAAAATTGAATTTGAAAATGTCATGAAAGTGGTAGTTTCGACTGTGAATTTCATAAAATCACGAGGACTCAATCACAGGCAATTCAAACAATTCCTTGATGACATTGAATGCGAACATGGAGATTTACTGTATTATACAGAAGTAAGGTGGCTAAGTCGTGGATTGACACTGGAACGATTTTTAAATTTAATAGAAGAAATTGATATTTTTCTGGCGGAAAAGCAAAGGGACGTCCCGGAACTTAAAAGTCCTGATTGGTTGTGTGATTTGGCTTTTTTAGTTGACATTACAAATCATTTGAATGTCTTGAACACACGGCTTCAAGGCAAAAATCAACTGATATCCCAGCTCTACGCACATGTATCATCCTTTCAATGCAAGCTGACACTTTTCAGATCGCAATTGAATTCTGGAAATTACAATCATTTTCCGAATTATAAGAAAATGACTGAAAAATTCAAAAAAACTGCTATTAATTTCAGTTATGTAAAAAAGCTAGATATTTTGATTCAATCTTTTCAAGACAGATTTTCGGAGTTTAAAACAGTGAAACCTCTGTTGGACATATTTAGCAATCCTTTCACGATTTCAGTTGAAAATGCGCCAGAGTTAATGCAGTTAGAAATTATCGACATTCAGAACGACCAAGATTTACGCAACAAATTCAACGAAGGAGACTTGCTGAACTTTTACCGCTGCATTGATAAAAATACGTACAAAGAGTTGCGCATAAACGCTCTGAAATGTGCAAGCTTATTTGGTTCTACCTATATATGTGAACAAACCTTTTCAATCCTAAATAATAATAAAACAAAAAATCGAAACCGCCTTGCAAATGAAAGTTTGGAAGCAGTTTTACGTGTTGCTACAAGTAAATTTGAGCCAAATATAAAAAAGATTGTAAGCACTATGCAGTGCCACGCTTCAAATTAATAAATTCTTTTTCAATTTGAATACATTATTATCAATTTTTCATTGTCTTTAATTACCTATACTTCTGGTGGCCCACCATCAGTTCATAATTTGCCCGAGTGGCCCCTAGTCTTAATAAGTCTGTGCATCCATGCTTTAGGTAATGTTCTGAGGTTATACCTCAGAACATTAAGCTTTAGTTATTGTTCTGAGGGTTATACCTACACCTACTTGGCTTCAACTTAAAGTACTGAGTTTTGCCTCCAGTATTACCTATATCTTCATGGGTATCACAGACAGTGATACCCATTTTAAGCAGGATCCTGCTTTTTTAGCAATAAGAAAGTTTCCATTTTTACAAAAATGAAAAATATTTATAAAAATTGTAAGGCAATGAAATTATAATATATAAGTATGGTGAAAGAATTATTTCAATAACTTGTAAAATGTCAAAATGAATCAACTTTTACTGAATTCCGAACGAATTTAGAAATGTGACTGTGATGTCACAAGTCTCGCCGGTTCAACGGTACGGGTGGGGCAGAGAGCGTTTAACGGCTGTTTTGAGTGTTTCGTCGTTTGTTTGTCAACAAGTACATACAATAAGTACATGAAACGCGGTGTGTGAGTGTCTGTGTGAAAAGTATTCTGTAATAAAATTATATATTTTGTATATTAAACATCTTTTAACACGTTCAACGCCGCGCGGGTATTGTGACCCGATGGCAGTGAATGACTTAAATAAGTAATAACTTGATGAAAGTAAAATTCAGACGATGGAGAGTGGATTTGTGGACATTCGTGGACAGTCTAATAATTTACCAAAAGTAAACATGGTTATGGTTTTAAATTTTCTGGCAAACAAGCCACTGCTTAAACTACATGTCAGTTTGTAATGTAGACCCTCGGAGTTCAGATTTAACGTTTTATTTATTTGTTTATTAATAAAATAGCGGCCCGCCCGCACCTTCGTTCACGTTAACCTAGAAAAACCGTCATAGTTCAGCCATTTAAAACAAAATATCTATAAAATATGAACAAAAACTATCCTCAGTTAACGCTCTATCTTTTAGTGATAACCGCATAAAAATCCATTACGTGGTTTCGGTGGTTTAAGAGAATAGCGCGGTGCCACAGACAGAGGAAAAGGGCGACTTTACTTTATAATATGTAATAACTCACAGACGTATAATAGATGTCTGTGTAATAACTAAATATATTATAGAAGACTTACTTGTGTAAAATTCTGTCATTTAATTAGAGTTACTTATTACCATTGTTGTAATTTAATATGATGTTCTCTTTTTGGCAATAATGTATTGCCTGCCTCAATGATTGCTGTTACTATGATAATTAGTGTAAAAATCATTCGTAAATTACGGCTATCCTATAAATAATTTACTTTTACATATTCAAATATAAATCTTATTGATGCCTTGCTATAATAGTGTTTAATTTTCCTTTTTTACAACCCATGCATACATACTTTTATGATGTACTTTCATTCTTAAAAATTGTAAATAAATAGTAGTAGTTTTGGTGCATTTTTATAAACAACGCTTAGAAATAGCAGGCTTAGCCCTCAGAACAATAACTAATATTGTTCTATTAGCCGGATTTATTTACTCTGTAAATTGGTAGGAACAGCAAAAAAATGGCAACCCTGCTGGCAGTAGCTTCAGGGTGACCATTTGTGGCAGTTTTCTGCTATTTGGGCAGATTTAGCGTTTAAATTTTATCTGTGGCAAACTATGCTGACGATTCAAAAAAGTGGCAGAATTTGGCTGATCTCAAGGAAATGTTGCGACGAGCTTTTTTTAAACAATCATTTCAATAATGTTAAATTTTAATTCAAAAAAGTGGCAGAATTTGGCAGATTTCAAGCAAATGTTGCCCACGACCTTTTTTATAGTAGGTATATAGGTACACAAAAAGGTGGCAACGACCTTTTTTTTTAGATAGTAATTTCAATGGGCGATTTTCTGACAGCCCAAATTAAGAAGTAAAAATTAGTTTAAAAACACTCGATAGATGTCGTTTTATGAAAGCCGACCCGTACCTACCTAAGGGCTGTAATAAATTCTACACTTTTACTTGTCTACCAAAAAAATAAAAAATAGTACTTACCTATTTTTATTCAGGACATCCAGGACCTATTTCTATTTTGGAATAGAATAAATATTACGCAGCCATACACGTGCTCTTCATGAACTCGTCTTTTACTAAGCGCCATACTAATCTATGCTAAGCGCCATTTATGAAGTCATTTACAAACCAATTTCTTTTTTTTTGGATCTCGAAAAATCGCATATAATTAGAAATTTGGAACTTGGCAGATTTTTGGACAGTGTCGAAATTTGCCAATTTTGAGATGGTCACACTGAGCAGCTGGCAGGCACTCAGGGTGACCATTTGTGGCAGATTTCTGCCATTTGGGCAGATTTGGCACTTATAACTGTGGCAGACTATGCTGACGATTCAAAAAAGTGGCAGAATTTGGCAGATTTCAAGGAATCGTTGCTCTATTTTCAATTAAACAGCTCCAAAAATACAATTTCAGCTCTTTAGCTCTTTCATTTTGATATTTTAGCTCCATTCCAATACATGAAAAAAATAACTTTTAGTTTTTTTCTTTTAAAATTTTATGTGTGTTTCCGAATTTCATGCATATTTAGTATTACTTAAACTACAGGGAATGCCCGTAATGTTTTATTTCGTTCGTTTCATTTAACTACTTCGTTTCCTTCGATCATTCATTGCTGCAAAAAAATGCTGCCACAAATATGAAGTGCCAAAAAAGTCCTAAAAAAAATTGGTACCACGGCTACTTATGATGAGGAAAACTCAGAACTAAGCACACTTGTGCTTGCTCCTGAGTTTGAAGATTAGAAGTAGTGAATTTGACTAACAATTTCGATAGTTCCGACGACGAAAAATCGTAAATTTTAATATCTCATTAAGAGGGTTTACGCATTTCGGTTTTCCTTACAAACTCCCTAGTCGAAATTTTTAAAAACCGATAAAACACAAAGATCTAAATAGTTTGTTGAAAACATTTTTAAAAAACGTTTTTTTAACTGACTTATTGCGATTTTAAACTTTCTATAATGGACTTTAAATCACAATAACTCAGCTAAATAAATGTTTTTTAAAAATGTTTTCAACAAACTATTTAAATCCCTGTGTTATCCCAGCATGCAAAGTTTCATCAAATTGGCTTATTGGTTTTTATAAATCTCGACTAGGAAGTTTGTATGGGAAACCGAAATGCGTAAACCCTCTTACTAAGAGGGTTTACGCATTTCGGTCTAAGAGGCTCTTAGTCTAACAAAAAAAATATATCATGTTACGATTTTTCTTTATCAATATTTTTTTTTAACGTTCTTTTATTTTAGCTCTTTTTTTCCCGAAAAAACTCTATTCTAGCTCTTTTTCGTAAGTGATCTAGCAGTCTTTAAAAAATTGAGTTCGCAACACTGGGCTCAGCAGGCAGGCAGTCAAGACTCAAGTCAAAGTCAGTCATGTCATGAATCGCGCGGGGTGAAGTGTCGCTGATTAATTTGTTGTTTTAGTTATTACAGTTTTAAGTGTGCCGTATGATTTCGGTTTTTCGCGTTAATGTTGTGTTGTCTCCTTTAAGTGAAATATGTTTTGAAATAGATAAAGTGTTAATTTCAAATAGATGTGTTTTGATTATTTTAACTTAAAATGAAGGTGGGCACAGTTTGGAGGCGACGCACCGATCACGCTGTAAACGTCGCAGGTTTGTATCAATTAAAGTTTAGTTCTTGTAATAGGTAAATATATTTACTAGCATTTCTCTTTGTATTCATACTGCCTTGCTGAATTAGGGCATCTTGTTATATAAATTTCTGTGAAACAAGAATGTAACTGTTTGAAGATTTTCATTTTGAATATTTTCTAACATTCTGGTAGGTACCTACGTATATTTAGTTTAAGTATTAGTGTCTAATAACCAACTAAAAAGCCCTTCTACACAGATTAATTTTAATTTTTTAAAGCTTGGGTTATTTTCTATAATTTCAAACAATAGTTAGACCCCTAAGTTGTGTACAAAATTACAGTTAAAAATATCAAAGTAATATGCTTAAATGGATTTATGTCAGCAATCATTTTGTAAAGCTTTAATGCTTCTATCTGACTATCCAAATCGGAAAATGAATGTTTGTAAACAAATGATTCACAATGATTCTTTGTGCAATTATGCAATGTCTCTCGGATTTATACTTTTTCTTTAGAGAGCTTTACAAGAAAACTAATAACAATAACCTTTCATTCAAAAAGCAGCAAAAGTCCGAATGACACTATTAATAAATTGTGAATAATTTGTTTTCAAACATTCTTCATCTTTGGCCCGAGTACAGTTGAGACCTTAACATAATTTTGTACATTTTATAATGATTGTATTTATTATTACCTATGTCCAGCACTGGGTTGAGAAAGTCTGGGAATGATGATGTACTTATTTTATTTATTTATTTATTAGGGTTTGTTTACATTTACTCAAACACTATTAATGCGAAATAGCTACAAACATTTTTCCTTGAAGTTGATTTTCACTAGCTAGACTTTGCTAACATTTTCTATTTAATTTTTGAGGATCGAATAATACTTTAATATTTCGTGATTTTATATGAGTTAATACCTTACCGTCTTCTCTAAAAATGGCCAAATGTTACACCTCGGTTAAAGTGACGCTGTCTCGTTTTTTGTTAAAGATGGCAGATAGAGACAGGGTCCATTTAATCGTAAGTGTAACGCTAATCAACATTATAAATATTAATGACAGGATTAGAGCATACTCAATATTGTTTGATGTACTTACCAAAAATGTAAAACACTACCTAGGTACCTACTTTAAACCATTCTAACTAGGGGTTACAGTCCTGGTACTGTGGAGAAAACGGCATTCCCAACACTGCGCTAACTCTGGTACCGGGAAAACTGGGAATTTTTGGTACTGAGATTTTTTTACCCAGATGTAACTAATGTTTGATATAATGGATCATTGAGCAAAATAAAATATTACACAAAATGTTTATAATAAGAAATTTGTTTTGCCAATTGTTGTACTAGCTGTCGAATCACTTTGCCAAATGGAATGGGAAAATTAGAGGTCATTCGAGTTGAATGTTGTAAATTTAAAAGGGTCTTTAATACAATGGATTTTTATCATGAGTGTTTTAAGGTGAGAAAATAATATTGATTCGTCCTAACTGAGACCGTTCAAACGGCGACAGACCCTTCTCCAACGGATCCCCTCGGCCGAAATTGGGAGACTTTAATGCGAGACTTCAGTGGTATTGGGAGACTTCAATGTCGTCACGTCGTCGAATGGCTTGGTTCACGCACAGCTGACCCCACTGGTAGAGCCGTTCATAACTTCGCTTTAGCCTACAGTCTGTCCCAATTGGTAACCGATCCTACACGGGTTCCAGATGTGGAGGGCCATGCACCTTCCTTATTGGTCCTTCTGCTGACCTCGCATCATAGACAGCTGTCAAGTTTCTGTTGATGCACCACTAGGCTCATCAGACCACTGTCTGATTCGTAGTACTGTGTCTCTCACAGAAACTTCAAAAACATCGAGTCTGGCATTATAGGTCAGCGGACTGGGATGGGAAGTGAAGTTTCTTTGAGTCCTACCCATGGTAACGAGTTTGCTTCTCGCTGGATAATCTTAATGTTGACGCCGATTATGTGATACTGGAGGGAATGGAACTTTTCAATCCAAACTCTGTGGTTCCCATTGGCGGCAGGTCCCAAACATGGTTTGGTTGTTGCTGCAAAATGGCGTCTCGCAAAAAGCGACAACATTACCAAGCCTGGGCTAATGCGAATCAAAGGATCCAAACACCAGTGCGCTCAGAAAGAGGTACAACTTTGCCGCCAGTCCTTTAAGAAGGACATTGCCAAGACGAAGTCATCATTCATTAGTAGAATTGGTGACAGGCTAACGGGAGTAACGCTCTACACCGGACGAGGACGACGCTCTAAGCCTGGACCTATAGACATGCTGGTTAGTGTGAATATTCTCGCCTCCGCTTTTCAACCTGGTGTTGTCAAGGGAAGTGCAGGGCAGCCTGTTGCCATCTGCACAGTTTTCGGCTGGATTGTGATGGGTGAGAGTGCCATCGGTGTTGCTTCTTCTCGATCTCGTAGTAGGTCTAGTATTGGACTTCTCGTGTCGAGTCTTTCCTTGGACAATAATATAAAGCGCTTCTGGGAGTTGGAAAATGTCGATGCTCCTAGGTCTGTTTTTTTCGAAATCGGAATTGGCATGTGAAAATTTAATGGAGACTTCGTACTGTCGCAATCATGATGGAAGGATGGTGGTACCATTCACTTTGTTAATACTGAGGAAAAGCCCCAGTTTTTAGGATCTCGAGAAATTGCCCTCAAGCGTCTATTAAATTTAGAAAAGAAGTTTAGGATGAATCCTAATTTTCGGGATGCTTATGTCAAACTTATGGATGATTACCTACAGTGTTGACCACAAAATGGTGGAAGTGGATCCGCCCTTGTCGTCTGAGGGTCACTTCATAGTCTTCTTGGTAGACATTTTGTCCACCGCTCAGCTTCACCTGCGTAAGTGGACTTCTAATAGTCCTCAATTCCTCGGGTCGGATTTATATTCGGAGCATCTTCATAACTTCGAGGATGTTAATGATTTGTCGCTCAAAATTTTGGGTCTTTCGTGGCTTCCCAAGAAAGATAACTTCACATTTAAAACAACACATAATGACTGTTGCTGTACGAAGCGGTCGATCCTATCGGACATTGCTCTTATTTTCGACCCGTTAGGTTTGTTGTCGCCTGTTGTATTTTTTGCAAAATACTTATTACAACGTTTGTGGGTTTCGGGTGTCGAATGGAACGGCGAAATCCCTAGTGCTAACGCTCAAGAGTGGCGTAAGTTTGAGTCACAATTGTCGGAGTTAAACTTACTGTCCATTCCCTGTAGAATGATTGTAACATTCGTGTCGTTGCAGTTCTACTGGTACTGCGACGCTTCGGAGAGGGGCTATTGTGCTGTCGTTTATTGTCGTGTCGTTCAAAATGACTGCTCAACTGACGTACGTTTTTGTTGCGCATAATCGAACCTTTTGACAGTGTCTATGCGTGGTCGTACTTCAGTGTAGCTTTGACCTGTCTTCGTTTATGTCCATCGAGGTGGAAAACCTTCGTGGCAAAAAAGGTTGCGCACATACAGGAACAAGTTCCCCCTGAACGCTGGCATCACGTTTCTGGTTTGGTAAATCCAGCGGATTGCGGATCCCGCGGTCTACTACCCGCTGACTTGATCCAGAACCCGTTATTGTGGGCGGGGCCTTCCTGGCTGCCCCTTCCGCAAAAGTCTTGACCACAATCAGAGATGATTTTAGACGATGCTGCTTCCAGTGAACAGAAGATTTATAGTCTTCTCAGCCTCCAATGGTTCGTTTATAGACACAATTTTGCATCGATGTTCGTCATTGCAGATGGTATTGCGCACTTTGGCTTATTGCTTTCGGTATATGCACAACCTGCAAAATTCTTCGTCGAAAAATACAAACCCTAATTTGTCGTCTGAAGAACTTAATGGGGTTCTTCATTTTCTCGTGAAGCATGTCAAATGTCCACTCTGCGAGGGTAAGCTGAGTTCGAACGGCCGGCGCATCGCATTTTGAAGCAATTTTGCAGTTGTATTTATCGTTTTTATCGAAATAGGATAATAAATTCATTATAAAATCTTTATTCATCATGAAGTAACGATTATTCTGGTATAAATTTTGCTCAATAATATTATCGTAGATAGGAGAAATTCACAGTTAACTTAAAGCGATTTTCGAAGTTTTTGGTTTAGAATAAGATTTTTTTTCTATATAAAATCAATGTTATCTAAAAATTCAGAGGCCGCTACGCATTTTTTTTTATTTTTTTTTATTTTTAGCATTAGGGATAACAAACAGCCATATGGTAACAATATAGTGTGATGAAATAAAACATTTTGGCCCATATTAATTTGGCCAGATCAGTTATCCATAGGTTTACAAATAGTTAAATTACTTAAAAGCTTAGTCTAGACTTATAGTAGGTACTTATATAGCGTAAATCTCCAAGTAGGTAACAATTTTATATAAAAAGAAATAAAAAATGAAGCAGAACTACTTCTAATACATGTAAAGATGCAATTTTATATTAAAATAAATAAATAATGATAATAATTAATAAATTAAACTAATATTAAATACTTTTACTTATGATACATAAATAAATAATTACATACATACATAAATACACACATACATACATACAGTACCTTGTCGCTTAGTCACACCATAAATGGTGTGACTAAGCGACTGGTGTTATGAATGGTTTTATTTTCTTTAAAAATGTACGCTTGTTATCATTAAAGGGATCCACATATTCAAAAAAAATATTATAAGTGTCAAAGATTCTGGTCTATACATACCGCATTCTATTCATAATTGGTACTGTGAGAGGGGACAGCAAATAGTGAGGTGTGTCGCGTGCACCGCCCCGGCACCCGCAGTCACATGCTTTCAACGAGCTCGGGCCAATCGAGACGCCCGCAAATCACATCATACAACAGTCCCATCCCATGTCAAGTGCCACGCGCCGCTCCTCCAGTGTTAGCAGACCATACTCCTTGCAGTTATCTTGGTAGTTTTTAATAGTTGCTTTTTCTTTTTGAGCTTTATAATTGAGGTGATTTAAAAACTTCTTTTGTATATTTTCTATACG
The DNA here is from genome assembly GCA_963921215.1 of Scoparia ambigualis. Lineage (NCBI taxonomy): Eukaryota > Metazoa > Arthropoda > Insecta > Lepidoptera > Crambidae > Scoparia > Scoparia ambigualis. The sequence continues at coordinate 43,948,082 of OY992503.1, read as the reverse complement.
ATTTTTATAAATGGCATACGATGGAGACCATACAGGACTGGCGTATTCAAGTACACTGCGAACATAAGCGCAGTATACTATTTTAATGCTAATAATGCCTTAAATGGCTTACAAGTACGCATTAAAAAACCTAAATTACGATATGACTTATTCACGATGGTGTCAACGTGATTTGAGAACGACATCTTAGAGTCCAACCAGACACCCAGGTCACGAACCAACTCAACCCTACCTAGCAATACTTTATTAAATTTGTAGCAAAATTGTATTGGCTGTCTTTTGCGCGAAAAGCTGATACAATGGCACTTGGCAATGCTGACGGTTATGTTGTTCTTGGTATAGGACATTAAATTGTTAAGATCTTGATGCAGCAACGAACAGTCAAAGACGGAATTAATACGCATATAAACTTTTTTGTCGTCGGCATATAAGAGGTGTTTAGCATTACCGAAACAGGTATTAATATCATGAATGTACGCGTTGTAGAAGAGAGGACCGAGACGGGAGCCCTGCGGGACACCTTATGGCCAGTGGCGTGCCTAGGGCTTCAGATTGGGGCAAGCCACGAAACCTGAAGTTCCTAATCTTGCTACCTAGGTACAATGTTGGTGCCCATTTGTGACACTAGCCACATTTTTTACTCAAATCGTCATAGGCCGTGGCATTCCAAACGTTCTTGTCGTTGGTAAAAAAACAGGCTATTACCTTCTATTACATCTTGAATGTGATTTTTGAGAATTTTATTTTGGCCAATTTAGGCGTTCTTTATCTCAGAAACAAAAATACATTAACAGTATTTACTTATTGAATAGTGTAGAATAGCTATTGGCATAGTACGTAGCGGCATCGCTTTTTGTAAATTTCGCTTAACTTTTATTTAAACTCAAAATTGCAGAGAAAGATTTTCATAAATTGCGCGAGGGCACTTTTTTGAGCTCCTGGATTTAACTAAACAAATGAAACAAAACCAAAAAAACTTTGAAAATCGCGTTAAGTTAACTGTGAATTTCTCTTATCTACGATAATATTATCAAGTAAAATTTATACCAGAATAATTGTTACTTCATGAGGAATAAAAATGTTATAATGAATTTATTATCCTATTTCGATGAAAACTATAAATACAACTAAGTACAAAATTACAACAAAATGCGATGCGCCGGCCGTCCGAACTCAGCTTATTCTCGCAGAGGGGAGATTCGTAATATTACGCATGCATTTATTATCCTATTTCGATAAAAACGATAAATACAACTGGTAAATTACTACAAAATGCGAAAATGGGCATTTTGCGCGGGAATCACAGTCGATATGTAGGCCTCTACACGTTATTTATAAATTATTACTTAATTATTAGAATGGAAGCAACCAACAATCCAAAGAGTTTTTTACATAGAAGACCTATTATAATTAATGACCTAGATGACTTTTAATAGTTTGCGAAATACATAAATCATGTGTGATGTTCAAAGAATTTATTTACCTCTGCCTTTCGTATGCCAATCATCAACACGTTTAAGTACACATTTGTTTGCAACACATGTGTACTTAAACGTGAGCATGTGGCTCATCACATCTTAGTTCGTCACAGAGACCAATAAAGCGACGAACTGAACTCGGAACACATTTTTTTAACACAAATTACGAAAACACTTGTTACTTTTATACAATCCCTCAAATAAAGTGAAGTGTGACAATAACAAAGAATTAAAAATGGCTGGCTGCTGCCTGTGGCTGCTGCACAGCACAATCGCGTATTAACGCTCGCCTCTGATTGGTTCGCCCGAGCTCGAGCTGTCGTCGATCGCCTCTGATTGGTTCGCCCGCGTTTAAGTTGCACGTGATTCGGTAGAAATAAAGCCTGATTTGGAGAAGGCCTTACTTGCGAACTTCATAACGCAAGCTGGCTTTGACGAAGAGTATGAATTTCTCATAGAATCTATACATACTTACGCAGTATTATGTTTATAGAGTAGCAATTTTGTTAAAGTTAGAAGAGAGCGGATATACTTTAAATCAGAAGCCCGGTTGCAAGCCAACTTGTGCGAGAGAGATGTAAAGCGTCGCACGATTTATAAGCAGCTTTATGCGATTTATTTGGTGATTCTTAATATGAGAAACTTATAGAATTGATAATTTGAATGCTGATGAAAGAAAATTAACAATGGTAAAAAATATTAAGTGATTTTAATAATTGCGTTTTACCAGTAGTGATATTGAGTTTTTGTTAGGGCAAGCCGGGCTTTTCGGCTTGTATGAAGGTACCGCCACTGCTTATGGCACAGTAATGTAATCAGACCTGTAACCGCCAAGAACAACTGCCTGTGAACGATTCGATAGGTAAGATGTTATACATCGCAGCAAATTGCCAGGTATTCTCAACGATTCAAGCTTTTGGAGGAGGACATTATGATCAACACAATCAAAAGCTTTTTCGAAATCTGTATAGATCACATCAACCTGTCCTCCTCCCTCCATCTGCTCCAAAACATAGTTGGTAAAAAGAGCCAAATTCGACACAGTAGAACGACCTCTCAAGAAGCCATGTTGCGAATTTGGTATTTCCTGCGCAATTATTGACTACATACTGTCATATACAATTCTTTCGAATACCTTGGCAATAGTATTAAGTATTGATATGGGCCTATAATTGGAGATGACTGACTTGGAACCCTTCTTGTGCACTGGAACGATGTGTGCTCTCTTCCAGACGTCTGGAAAGACGCATTCACGCAATGAGCTGGAAAACAGAATTAAAATCGGAAGAGCAAGGCTCGCAGCACACTTTGACAAGAAGAAAGGAGGTATGCCATCACAATCGGCTTCCTTTGTAACATCCAAACCAGATAAATGTTTCTTCACTAAATCAGGAAAAATGTAAGCCTCATTGTTTGAGGAGCTGTTTAAAGATGAACTAGAAGGAGCGGCGGAAGGGGCCTGGGGAATAAAAACACTTTCAAAAAACTTATTAAAAGCATTGCAGATTTCCTGACCTTTCGAGAACACATGATAATGTGTTCACCAAGATTAAAATTTCTAGGATAATTTGAACCTCCTCTCTTAGACTTCACGTAAGTCCAAAAGTATTTAGGAGCACGCTTTATGTTAATTTTCAGCTGCTTCCGAAAAATCGCTGAAACATTGTTGTTGCATATGTTTAACACGAGCTCTCAGTAGAGAAAACTCATCGTAGTCACGAGGGTTACCATAACGTTTCCATATTCTATGAACTTTATTTTTCTGTTTATTTGTTTTAATTAATATAACACTGTACCAAATTGGATAATGTGATCGGACATTTGAGCGATTAGTAATAGGTATATAAAGATTACAGCATTCATCCAACTTAGGTACCATAAAAAACATTAACCGCTTCCTCTGAAGAGTTATTTGATAGAATATCTTGCCAGTTATATCTTGTAGGTACTTTATAATTGAGCAGCATATTTATTTTATTATAGTCTCCTTTACGAAAGTTTAACCGAGGTGTTTTTATTTCTTTAAATTGCTTACACCTTAAATCTTGAATATTAAAGTGGAAAGAAGGATGGTTGTATGATATAGAGAGGTCAATCAAGTAACCGTGCTCTGCTAACCTAGAATGTGTGGTCCAGAGAGGTCATTGACCGACCTCCCTACAGCGAGACTAGACTTATCATTAAAACTCTGCTACCAGGCTATTTCTAGCCAACAATGTATGGTCCAGAGGGCTCACTCGAGGAACCTCTAAACCCTACAGCCTATGCTAACTTAATATTAATTAATATAACTAACTTACATTAAGTGAAGCCGGTGACTGCGCGTCCGTAACGCTGCTTCGCCTCAGCTCGGAGCAGTCCGCCGCGCCGGCTGTCATCGGCACGCTGCTGTGATGGTGGTAGACCGCGCTCCGGCGCGTCTTCGGGTTGATGATGGCCCTAGGTGTCCCTAAACTTCCCTTTGACTACCCCCAGAGCTCTTAACCCAAGACAAATACGTACCGATATGCACAAACCACTCCACGTGTCGCACTCCAACCAGACAACTGGAGTTAGCTAGCCCGCTTTGGTTCCTAATTAAACTAATGTGCCCCACACTGTTTCACGGTTTATTAATTACTACGGTCCGCCGATTTTACTGATTATGTGCCCTACATATATCAAAATTACAAATACCAATTAATTTCGCGACGTCTGTTCTAACCTAACAACTTGTTCCAACCAAAGTGTGTACGTCACACTGACAGCCGTCTGTCAATATTTTAAAGTACAGTGTTGCCGTTCGGAAACGGTCGTTTAATTCCATACAATGGTAATTATCTTCTTTTATCAAAGGTTGCAAGGAGCGAGTGATGTTTAGTGGAAGATTACAAAAGCATAGATCAAGAATGTTATTTTTGTTATATAGAGATGATTGTACTGCGTAAGTCCAAGAAAGTGAAGTCGGTCAACAAAATTAGTTGCACAGTTTTGAATCTCAGTACATCCTTCCTGTAAGATGGAAACCCTCCCCCAATCCACCTCAAACACGGTAAATTAAAAACGCCTACCAATAATAAATTATCTTTCGGATAGCTGTCAAATAATTTGGATATATTATTAGAAATATAATCTATACGCAGCGAAAAACCGTGCCTGTCCGGTGGCGTGTATACTAGAACTATGTATAAGTCATATTGGGATGTAATTGCGTGTGCGGGTACTCGAACACAAAGGGATTCAGCGGCATCACTGGTCCAGTCGCTTATTATTTAAACCTCAAGTTCTTTTCGAGTACAAATCATTACCCCACCTCCAGTGCTCTTATTCCATAAAGCTAAGTTTCTGTCGCAGCGAAAAATATCATATCGTGCATCGCACAACTCGCTATCTAGTACGTGGCACTGCAACCACGTTTCGGTAAATGATAATATATCATAATTCATGTGCAGTATACTGTTAAACAGATCTAAACATTTAGTGCGCAATCCTCTTACATTTTGGTAATAAAATGTCAACTAACAGTGGAGACTTTTTAATGACTTTTCTGTTTTACCTATAAGTTTGTAGCTATTCATTTATTGCATAAGTCGATAGTCTTCCTAAGATGATAAATAAATAAATAAATTCATTAGACGCCATTTAATAAAATAAACGATCCACCAATTGTTGTTTTTAAATATTGAACAGACAGTAAATGAGTATATAGATGACACAGGTACAAGCATGCCTCAAACCCCAAGCGGTCGCATGAGACCGCACCTACAAAAACTCACTTGACTTTGTACCGTGTTTTCATAGATTTACAGACTACTTTAGTATCAACAAGTTTGATTATTTCGGTTCTGTGGTTCATCTTATATTGTTATCGCAAAATATCACATAGTCTATTCTCGATTCTGTCAAATTTGACGTCGACAGTTGCGCCAAAAAAAGTGTCAAAAAAAATCCAAGACTGAGGGGTTTGAATAGATGAACCGCAGTGAGCGGCGGCGCAGGGCCGTGTTTATTGTTTTTTGAGGTGTAATTAGAATGCATTTATGTGATTTTAAATAATGAAAAAAAGTTTGTTTAATATTAATCTTTAGTGATTTTATAATATCGTTTAAAAACAATTTTAAATGGTATGACCTTTGACAGATATAAATAGAATCTGTGTAAATCTTAAATAAACATGTAAAGGCATTATACAATAAACAATAATAAGTGCAATAATATATATTTGTTATAAATTAGTGAAAAGCGTCTTATAAACTCTGTCATCGAGACCGATCGGTACAAAAAAAATATTGTACATACATAAAACATCATAGTACTCTTTTATAAAACATTTATCAATTTTTGAGTTATGTTGCCCAACACAAACAATATATTGTTCAGTTAAGTTTGTGTATGATAGTGATTCAAGTGAACAACAAGCTATGGTTAAGATGTTATAACTCAGAAAAGACAATACAGTGCAGCTATGCAAGTAATATGAAAAAGGGACCGAGTTACAATCAGTCACTTAATGGAATTTAAAAACTCCGTGTTCTTTACCAAAATTGCGTCAGTGTTATCACTCTTACGAAGATAAATCTGACCGTACTTAACCCAGTGATATATAATTATTGTCCTTCGCGAATCGCCTGGCCGCAGCATACATTTGTTTATCATCCGGGGACAGGTGTTCCGAAACGTAGATTTGCTGACTGACTTCCGTTATGCCGATGTGGTGAGTGTTGAGTTTCCTATCTTTGTGTTCCTTGTTATAACAGTGCACTGCCGAAATAAGACCGTCACGAAGGCGCGGGGCCGTCAGCGTGATGATGATGTTGCGTGGTCGCTTAGAAGCGGTATCCATCTTCGCTACTCGTCGGCATGCATGTATGTCATTATCAGATATTGGGTAATTAACAGTTCCGCATAATGTCTTAAATAGCGACACTACATTTTCGGTACGGTTTTCTGGCGACAACTTCTCTGTTACTGACAAGCGACCTCGAATTGACTTTATTTCATGCTGGAGCTGTATTTGTTCGGATTGAAGTATTTTTATAATGTTATCTTTCGCCGCAATTATACCTCTCAAATCATTCACCTCTTCCATAATAAAGTCAGTAGTTTTTGTAAACTCAACTTTTAACTCCTTTATTATTTTACTTGTTTCTATAGCAATAAAGTTCCTAACTTCTTGAATAAGAATGTTACGGGAATTTATCATTGCGCTGGACTTTGGGGCTAATTTTTGGTCAAGCAGTTCACCAATGCTATCTATCGTAATGGCATTTCGCACGCTAGGCGATGGCTTTGAAATATGGGGTGATAGAACAGCGGGTGTCTCGTTACGTTTTCTACGCGATACGTTTGTGCAGGAGGGACATTTCAATCCATTCAGCGGGTCCTGGTTCAGATCACTTGGCTTTTTTCCCACCCCAAAGTTCATTAAGAGAATTTTCTTCCCTTAATTTTGCATTACACCCCATGCAAATCATGATTCAACCCGCTCCGAAGCAAAATACAGTGTAAGAGAAGTGACACCTCTACCACAACAATCTACGACCGATGATAGATAAGCGGCAAGATGAATCATGCGACGCGCACTATGCACAGGATTATGACCCGTCCGCGATTCGCACAACCGTGAAAGTCACCTGTAGGTCCCTTGTCGACTTGTAGCAACTTCAAGAGGAATGACAGTAGAATTCATAATAATTTCGTTGATTTTATCTAATAACACTTATTTATCGGCACACACTGTCTAAAAATGTACACCAGAACACTTCCTGAGAAATTACGGTATTTACAACTGAAACCGTGCGTTATATTATAAATTTTTAATCGATTACTATGAGGAGCTTAGGATTACGTTGTTATAACTTGGGCGTCAAAGACTAAAAAAAATAATTGTACGACTATTTAAGAGATAACATTCTATTCTTTTTATTTCATTTTTTTAGAACAATAGTTCAATCTAGGAGCTCAAAAAAGTGCGTTTGCGCATTTTATGAAAATTTTCTTTGCAATTTTGGGTTTAATTAAAAAGGTAAGCAAAATTTACAAAAAGCGAGGCCGCTACGCACTATTCCAATAGCTATTCTACACTATTCAAGAAGTCAAAATTGTTAATGTATTTTTGTTTCTGAAATCTATAACGCCAAAATTGTCCATTTGACTCAAAAATCACAGTCGTGATGTAATAGACCTCTTAAGAACCGGTACCAATTTAGCTATCTTAAACTTAAACAGGGAATTTGCCTTCTTCTATACATCTATTGTAAAAGGGTCCATATTGGGTCGCATAAATTAAAAATGCATATTTTAAGGGCATTTTCTTCGTTTCGCATAACGTTCATTCAGAATAATCATTAGGCATACTTTATTTCCCCATAACTTCTTTTATAATAATGATATATCAGATAAAATGTTTACTAGAAAAAAATCAACCAGTCTCAGGAAGCTCGAGTGGGATTCGATTTTATCCGTTATCTATATAGCATTGTGAATGCAAAATTTCAATAATAAAGATATTTATAAGAAATTACGTCTTTATCGATTGTTAAATACTTGCAATAGTATTTCTTTCGAATGTGAGGGTAGACTTCACAGTGACGTAATACCGCTGGCTTGCAGCGTAATCAAACTACTAGGAAAAATTCAACGAGTCTTCTGGGGTCTCGGTAGCTCAGCGGTTAGAGCAGTGGACCGGCAATCAAAAGGTCGTGGGTTCGAATCCCACTCGAGCTTCCTGAGACTGTTTGATTTTTTTCTAGTAAACATTTTATCCGTTATCTATATAGCATTGTGAATGCAAAATTTCAATAATAAAGATCAAATGTTAAATTTATTAATAGATGCTTTTACAATATCGATTACTAATCAATCATAACATTTATTGGCAGTCATACATATTCTTTTTACCGAAAACACAATTGACAAAGTTTTGAAATGCTGATTATCGATTGTTATATTTTTCAAAATCTTTATGTTTTGAAATCCCACTCAACGTTTGGCCGAAGCTATTAATGCTAGATGATTAAGTTTCCAGAAATATCAATCTGGTTGAAAAACAATTAAAACAACTTAAAATATATTTTTTTAAAACAACACAATAAGTCAGTGCTCCTCAGTCACATATTTTACCTACAACCGGTTTTGTATGGGAACATCTGTAGGTTTTTAGTCTATGATTGCAGAAGCCGTGGCGCACAGAAATGAAAAAATATATTTTCTATTCTAATACTACGATATAAGTACCTATTATTGACTTGAATAACATTAATTTCACTTACTTGACAACTGAGTTGTTGTAAACGTCTAGGAGTACACTTTGTCATGAAATAAGGACTTGTTTTCGCCGCTCCGCACGCGCGCAAGCCGTGTGAATGTCAAAGTCACACTAAAGCAAGGTGCCGAGTCGACTCCGCAGATAAGTGGAACATAATGCGTGCTCGGAAGGGCCTATCTAGTGTAATTTGAATAGTTTTGATAATCGGCTAATAGTTTTTCTGTGAAATTAAACGTATGTATTATACAAAATTATGTAAAAGCAACAATCTGGTATTTAAAACAAATTCATATAAATGCAAATTACGACCGTGTTTTACAATAATACTTCCTATAAAATAATAAACACATAGGTTTTTTTCAACCGAGTTAAATTTTCAAAAAACTAAACATTATAAATACACATTTAGACGGGGATTAACGCTAACTACATATTATAGGCATACTACGCATACCTTTTTATACCCGACGTTTCGACCGAGTTGCACCGGTCGTGGTCACGGGCGGACTGGTGTCGCGATGTGCTGCCTCCGCGGCTGAATCTGCGTCCACCGTCACATTTTTTATCCAGCTACCGTCACACACAACACTAACGGTGTCCCTATTACGTACACAGGCCTTATTCTGGTGGTTAGTCGATTGCGAAGTAAAACGAAGTTACGTTTTTTCAAATACTGGATTCCACGCTGTAGATAGTTTGTGACCGTCTTCCCGATTGAAATTATTAGGATGCTTTTTGATTTCAATCGCTTCACGCACTACCCTTGAATAAAAGTGGCGATCTGTGGAGAGGACTTGCGTTCGATAAAATTCAATCCAGTGATTTGCGCCTCTTTCAAGTAGATGTTCTGCAATCGCTGATTTATTAGACTGGCGGTTTTTGACAGCTGCGATATGTTCTAAAAGGAAAACTTATTTACGGAGAGAAATTAAACTTGAACAAACTTTTGAATACATATATCTATATTAGTTATTCACTTGGAAACAATTACAGGGCAAAAGATATTTTAATCGAATGAGAAAACGCGTGTGTCTCCGATGACGTCCAAGTGTGACTAATCAGGAAGATCGTAGATCTCAGGGCACACGCCGCGCTTGCCGGGACCACCCGAACATTGGCGATGGCAGCCGATGCCATTCCTCTCGTTATTCCTTACAGTCGGCCATTCTGATGATGCTGCGCGTCCCCGCGTAGTTAGAGAGTAGGTATATGACGACACCTCTTGAGGTGGTCTGTCATTGCTGTGAAGAAACGTTAGTGACGGCACGTATTAATGTGCCTTGAGCGACCTTGCACAGTCAACAGCCGAAGCGTTACTTTATAATAAAATGTACAACGAGAAGAAGAGAATGAAATTAGTGATGTGATGAACTATTCACTGTACAACGCTATATCCTTATAGGATGCAGAATTATTGTATTGCCACTTCTTAATGTGTCCGACGCTTTTCGACGACTCTTGTAAATGTATCTGTCGTAGAGATGATGACGCCCACGTTTATAAAATCAGCAGATTTAATTGATGAATGTCAATCAGTCGACTACCATTGTTAGTTGTCTGACTGAAAGAGCAATAATAATTATACGTGGGATCATCTATCATCAAAGACGACACCTTCCGCCATCTATCACTTGCTGAGTGACGACGACCAGATATCTGTCAGATGACGACACCAGGGCCACAGATCACTGCTGACATGAATGTGGATTTTGAGGACCTTAAACTGGGGCGCCGATACCCCGGTTATCTGTCATCTATAGACGACACGTTGAAAAACATGTCTGTCGGCGGTAACGACACAGTGTATCTATTACCAACCATTGGAAGCTTCACATTATAGACGCGACACCAAGTCATTGTCTGTCTATATATACCTAGTAGCTTTGTAAGCATAATAGATAAGATATGATACGATTCAGTCATTGAAAGACCAGTTAATTGTTACAAGCCTCATTTAATAAACTCGTTTTGTCCATTAGGTCGGGTCATAATCATAACAAAAGTCTGTTAACTTAACCATTCACAGTTTTATTTTATCACACCTTAAGCAAACTAACATTCAATATGAAACATATTTTTAACACCACACTTATTTTTCTGTCACGCATTTATAGCAACAACCACTCATCTCAACCATCAAACTCAACTTATATATGCATCTTCTCCACGAATAATAAGCTCATAATTCTATATAAATCCTACCATAAACTATCATATTATTATCTAAGTCTTAAATCCTACCATGAACAATAAACGTAACCGTATAGAATAACTAAACATTAAATTTTAAGTACTACTAGTTTAATATGGAAACTACACAACAATTTGGTAACCCATTATTCGTAGCCGAAGTTGCATCTATAAGATATTTGTTAGAATCATAATCACCATACAATCTCAACATTCTCAATATTTCGTAAATGGCACACATATCAGTGGTTATAGAAAAGTACAAAAACGGTTTAGTCTGAGTCAAGGTCAGTAGGATACTGCATAAGTTTCAATTTATCCCTGGCAAGAACATTTTTATAGGGACGACCGCGAGTACTAGTGCTCGCTATTAAGTATCGGTCATGATGAGGCAATACTTTACGTACCACATATGGTCCGTCAAATCGTGACATAAGCTTGCCACTACGAAGTCCTTTTTTAAATACTTTGCGCTCTGCAAGAACAAGATCTCCTTCTTTAAATGGGACGCCCTCACGTCTCCTCTTATCAAAGGAAGCTTTTGATTGTCGGGCTGCCTCTTGCGAGCGAGTAACTGCACCCGCTCTAATTGCGGTAATATCGGACCTTGTTGGCACGACAATGTCGCCTGCGAGCCGCGGACGAAAACCATACAGCAATTCTAATGGAGATTTTCCTGTGCTGACATTAACGTTAGAATTAAGACCTAATTGTACTTTAGGCAAAAACTCTTCCCAGCGATTTTGCTCGTCTTCACCAACGTAAGCAACTAGAGCATTTAATATGGAGCGGTTAAACCGCTCTACTTGACCGTTGGCCCTCGGACTAGCAACTGCTGTCATAACATGTTTTATTTGCCTATCACGACAGTACTTTTTAAAGTCGTGGCATTCAAATGCTTTACCACGATCGCTAATAATGCGGCTTGGCAATCCGAATGTTTTAATGAATTGGTCAAAAGTTTTTAATACTCCTGCACAGCTAGTATCGCGGACCGCCTCGATCCATATAAAACGAGTAAAAGCGTCGACGATCCCTAAAATATGCATCTTGCCTGATGGACTCTTACAGAATGGGCCGAGGTGGTCCACGTGTATTGTGTGGAATGGTACAGCCACCTTTTCAATGGGGTGTAGTAGTCCTACCTTACGACCAGTGGGTTTCTTGGCGTATTGACACGATATACAACCGCCAACATATTTTTGAACAAAACGCCTCATGCCACCAAACCAGTATTTTTCTTTCAAAGCATCATATATTTTAATGTAGTTGGCATGCCCATTATTATCATGGAATGTTTGTACAAGGGACCATCGAGATTGACGGGGCACGACCACTTTATTTTTATTATTAATTTTTCTAAACAGTACGCCATTATCAAGTACGTAATCTCGTGCTAAACCGCTGACATTACCGACGGAAAGCTCATCCTTAAGCTGGTTTACCGTGAGACGGATTGAGTCGTCATCCTCTTGCATGCTTTCTATTAGGTCCTTTTCTACACGACGCATTACAGATTCCACGGGATTGCGACTCAACGCATCCACGTGAGCCATGGACTTACCAGCGCGATATTCCACGTCAAAGTCATAGCCTTGAACTTCGAGCCACCACCTCGCAATACGGGGGTTCAGATCTCGCTTAGACCATGTCCACCGCAAAGCGCTGCAGTCGGTGAGTATTACAAATTTTATACCGCTCAAGTAAACTCGAAACTTTTGCAATGACATTACGACAGCTAATGTTTCTAACTCAAAACTATGATAGCGTTGCTCTGCGGTAGTCGTTTGACGACTAGCGTACGCCACTGGTTGCAACGAACCACCAGGCGGCCTTTGTAATAAAATACCACCGAGACCGTGTTTGGACGCGTCCGTGTGTACTTGCGTCTCATAATCGGGATTGAATAAAAGTAATACGGGACGGCTGACTAATATTTCTTTAATAGAATCAAAGGCTTGTTGCTGCTCAGAGCCCCAGGTCCATGGTTGGTCCTTTTTTGTAAGTAAAGTTATAGATCGCGCGAGAGTGGCAAAATTGCGCACATATTTCCTAAAATAACTGGCTAAACCCATGAATTGTCTTGCCTGGTGTACGTTCTCGGGTACTCGGAAATCTTTAACAGCATTTAATTTATGTTGAGCTGGTTTTACTTCACCATTGCTAACTTCATGACCTAAATATTCCACGCGGGTAACGAGAAACGAGCATTTATCGAGCCTGAGAGTCATTTTAGAATCACGAATACGTTCTAATACCGCTCTTAAGTGTTGTAAGGCAATATTCGTCTGACTAGAGTACGTCAATATATCGTCCAAATACGCAGTACAAAATTCAAATTTAAGAGGCCCAAGTATCTCATCTATAGCGCGTTGGAACACGGCTGGCGCGTTCGCGAGACCGAAACTCATTCGTTTGTATTGATAATGTCCGTTCGGCGTTATAAACGCCGTGAGATGTTTACTGTCCTCGTCTAATTTTATACAATGATAAGCGGACAAAATATCGAGACAAGAGAAGACGCGAGCTTTAGACAAGCGATCCAATTGATCCTGTATAAGTGGCAAGGGGTAGCGCTCTTTTTTTGTTATTTTATTAAGTGCGCGGTAATCGACGCACATGCGCGGCTCTCCTGTCTTTTTGGGAACGAGCAGCACCGGGCTGGCGTATGGAGAGGTAGACTCTTCTATTATATCCTTATTTAAGAGGTCACTAATTATTTCGCGTACTTTATCGCGGTCACTGGCTGACATGCGGTAGGGGCGATAATATATTACCTTCTCCTTATCAGTCAGTTCGATGTGCATTTTTACCGAGCATTTACCTATTTTGCCATCATCGTCATCAGAAAAACATTCTGAATATTCATTTAGGATAGACTCCAGCTCAGCAAGCACATCAGGACCTAGATTATTACCAACCTTGTACGTTTTGCGACCATCGGTTATCGTGGCGCGGGCAACACATCGGTTAACCGGTAAGTCAATACTATTTTTATTAAGATTTATCATATTCATTATAGCCCTGCCGTTGATAATTTCGAGGTGATGCTCCGGGATGACACACTCAGCCCTAGGAGACTTATGTTCCGTGTGGCGCACAGACGCTTCACCGAAAATCACCTCTTCGCACGATACCACTATTTTATTAATCCCGGGTAACAAAGTGACTTTGCCGTCTGGCATAAACTTAATACGCTCGGCATCCTCGCATATACTGGGTAACTCACATAAATTATTTGCGTTATACATCTTTAAAGACATCGGCGTCTTAATAACATAAACGTTTGGGTAATCGGTAAACGGTTGCCCGACAATCACACCAATATCTTGAGCAAAGTCTGGTACAATATACGCGCGAGTCTCACACGACGCTTCATCAGCACAAATGCGCACATAAGATTCACCTATTGGTGTTATCTTAGAGCCACCAAACCCGCCAATAACGCAGTTAGCATCACAAGGTTGAATTTCAATATTTAACTGTTTTGCAACGGAGTGAGTGATCGTTATACATGAGCTACCGAAATCAATAAACGCCTCTAACGGAGAGTTATTTACTTTGACCATCATATAATATTTAGCACTAGCAGATCGATTTTCGTTATTTATAGCGTTTACCGACTGTGATACAGTTGATGCGGGGTTTTTATTCGCATTACGAGCTTTTAACTTTAAACATTCATCTTTAATATGACCCGGCTTACCGCAGTACGAGCATCTATTTACTTTGCGGAAACACTTATCGGCTACATGACCCAGCTTATTGCAAATAGAACACAATGACTTATCACGCTTATAACGACAAGTGGATGAAATATGTCCCCGTCGCTTGCACAAACTACACCGTACTCCTTTTGAGGTATTATAATTAGGTGAGGTATGATAGTTATGTGTGGTATTTGAGGTACTAACCTCAGCGGTAGTACGTAACGAGGACAGATAGTTTAATAATATAGCGGGTTCATTACAAGCTGCCGAGACAGCACCAATTTCAACCACTTGGCTCCCGATTGTCCCTATAATAATCTCCGTTGTGAGGGATGGTGGAAGACCACAAGCATTACCCAGAGCCAGTTTATCATGGTAAAATTTCATAAAATCATCACCGGGCTTTCTAATAATATTTACTAAATCACGCAACATACTTAATTTACTTTTCCGGGATGGAAAGGCGACCATTAGCTCAGCTTTAAATCCTAACCATGTCATATTGATATCAATTAATTGATCAAACCACTGGCGGGCATAGCCTTTCAATTTTGAAGATGTGTTGAATATGGTCGTCTTTTCATCCCAGCCATACATATGAGAGAGTCCTTCAATTTTCTTAAGCCAGTTCTCCATACTAATTATAGATTTTTGCGGGTCGAACTCAGGTATGGGATCACTGCGCCCAACGTAACGTAACTGTGATTGAGAATGGGCATACCCAATTCCAGTTACATTGGTCACCTCATCAAACGGTGCGCACGCGGGGAGCACCTGTTGGTGCGCGAGGTGCGCGGTACCTTGCGGCGGCGCGCACGCTGTTGATGAAAGTAGGCCGGATAATCCGGCCGACATAGCTGGCATCGTTGGCCTCACCACGGTGTGCGGCACGTTGGCATACTCCACCGGCGCCAATACGACCGCACCCTGCCCGGAACAAGGCGTAGATGCCGGGGCACCCAGCGCGCATTTCGACGTGGATGATCGCTGAGCCGGGGCCGTGGTGCCTGTGGTACTACCCACAGCCGTCACCGGCGACGCTGAACGTCGAACAGAACCCCGGTCACCGCTCACAAGCGACGACGACAGTGGCGGCGTCAGCGACCCATCTTCATTAGGGCTCCGGGGAACGCCGTAAACTTTCTTCTCTAGCGATTTTAATCGCTCCACTAATTTATGAATGTCCATATTTGCTTACACAACACAATGAAAGAAATCACCAAAGGTGATGTGAACAAAAACTTCTTTCACAAACGGCGGCTAAGACAATAATTACTCGTATGTATTATCACGATCACGGCGGGCGGCGCGAGTAAGCGAAAATGTAAGAATAAGTTTGTAACAATAACAAACGCGCCGGCCGGCGACCACTACGAAAACAACACCAAGGGCCAGCTCAGCAACACGGGCGGCTATACAAAGGGCTCACTCATTACCACCTCTAAGGTAATGTGACGCCTCGGGACACTTGCGTTCTTGTTAAATTTTGATACACTTTTGTGGGAATAAGTTCATGCCACTTCTGAGCTAAAAGGAAAACTTATTTACGGAGAGAAATTAAACTTGAACAAACTTTTGAATACATATATCTATATTAGTTATTCACTTGGAAACAATTACAGGGCAAAAGATATTTTAATCGAATGAGAAAACGCGTGTGTCTCCGATGACGTCCAAGTGTGACTAATCAGGAAGATCGTAGATCTCAGGGCACACGCCGCGCTTGCCGGGACCACCCGAACATTGGCGATGGCAGCCGATGCCATTCCTCTCGTTATTCCTTACAGTTCTTTGACCCTTTCATCAATTGTCCGCTTTGTCTGGCCTATGTAGGAACTACCACAGCTGCAGTCTATTTGCATCTCCGACTTACGACCTTGCAAAACACGTTGCGTCAGTATTGCAGCCACTTGTGGGTAAGACACCGTCTTTTGTAAAGGATTCACGCCATTTCGTCAAAATTATAAAAGACCTTATATTGGAACCGGAAGACATTATGGTGAGCTTTGATGTGGAATCTCTGTTCACCAATGTTCCAATAAAGGAGTGTTTGGACGTTGTTTGCGCCACAGCGCAACGAATAACAGCCGTCTCTGCGCCGGAATAGAGTGCATATTGGAATGCACTAACCCGTCGCGCGGCCATTTTGACTGACGGCGCCCGCGCAAGACGAGTCCCTTTTGTGATCTCAAGACGAAACCACGCGTCGCGCGCCCTTGAAATCAGCCTTCGAAATAAAGCAATAGCAATAATAGCATATGTGTAAAGTTACGCCTAACGCCTAACGAACTGCCCCTAGTGAATAGTTTCGTGTAGTGACTGTGCGCCAAAACCAACCTACCTCGCCGCCCGTGATCAGCTCGTCCCCCGGTTCCTGTGACTCATCATCCCTGTAAGTACTTTATTCCCTTATACCTCCTGCCTAACCCTTATTTCGCCGCTGTTACTGCGAACGCCTTTCGCCGTAACATTCTGGTCATCTTCGAACCGGTAATATTAATGCCGGCGACCTTCCCGTAACAAGTTTTCTTTTACCATTTCACCATAACTTGGTCTCACGTTCCATCAGCTCCTTTAATTACAGTCCACTAAAAAATAATTGTTTCCGCCCATAATCTAATTTGTGCCATCATTTCGGAATTCATTTGTTCACATAACTTTACCCTGCCCCAATAAAAATTTGGTGAGGTAGTTATAATTTGTTTGTGGTAGGATTGCGACCACACAACATCCGAATTATCTTGACGCAATTATTTCTGCATGTTGTTTTGATGTTGCTTTCGTGTATGCATCCGATTGTCTGATACAGGATCACAGATCTATGGTGTCATACAATGTTTTTGTGATTTGAGCGAGCTAGTGTACTACTTGTGTAATACTTGTACCTACCTATACGATCGTTGTCTAATGATACATTAAGTTTAATTAGTAGTTAAATTATTGCGTTACGTTTATCGGTTGCACATATAATTTTAGTTACGTATAACACACCCGCGTCTAGACGACGATATTGTTGAACGAAGAGAGGCCCTACTTTACTGGGTGCGCAGTGTCCAGCACAATGAGTTTGCGGAGGACATCCACCGCCTTCAAACTGGCAAAATCTGCTCCGTCAGACTCCAGCGGCTGTCACCTCTCATTAAAGATGAGCTCCTTAGAGTGGGTGGACGACTGTCCCATGCGTCTATCCGATATGACGCGCAGCACCCGCTCATACTTCCCAGCTCTAGCGCACTTGTAGACCTTATCATTGACCACTACCACAAAATACACTGCCATCCTGGCGCTGACACTTTACACGCTATCCTACGCCAACAATTTTGGATATTGTCCGCGCGCCGCATTATTAGACACCGAGTTTTTAAATGCATTAGATGCTTTCGATGCCGGGCCCAGCCGCAAGCGCCCTTCATGGCCGACTTGCCAGCCGATAGAGTTACGCCTCAGCCAGTATTTAGTCAAGTCACGACCGATTTTGCCGGACCATTCCTCGTTAAATCTAGTACCCTACGTAATGTTAAACTCTTAAAAGCGTACTTTTGTATATTCGTGTGCCTCTCAACTAAGGCGGTTCATTTGGAACCGGTCTCGGACCTCAGCACGGAAGCATTCCTCGCGGCATTACAGCGTTTTATAGCACGCCGCGGTGCCCCGGTTCTCATCCGCTCGGACTGCGGTACAAATTATGTAGGCGCTAAAAATCAGCTCATCGAAGTACAAAACTTTCTTGCCTTAAACAATGACACGATTGCGCACAAGCTCGCTGGTCAGCACATTACTTGGTTGTTGAACGTCCCTAAGGGACCATGGTTCGGTGCGTTACATGAGATCAACGTAAAATCAACAAAGCAACTTTTATATCGCGTAATTGGCGAACAACACCTCACATTCGAGGAATTCTCCACACTTTTAGCTCGAATTGAAGCGGTCCTCAACTCAAGACCTCTCTGCCCACTTTCGTCTGATCCTTCAGACTTTGAGCCGCTTACAGCCGGACATTTCCTTATAGGCCGCCCACTAACGGCCCTTCCCGAACTATCCGTGGAAGATAGGCCGATCTCCACACGTAGGCGATTCCAGATGGTACAGGCCCTTTCCCAGCGCTTCTGGACGCTGTGGACCCAGTCCTACCTGCATACCCTTCAAACCCGCTCCAAATGGTTGTCCCCATCCTCCCCTCCCCGAGTCGGCGAGCTCGTCCTCATCAAGGAGGACAACCTGCCTGCCTTTCAATGGAGACTGGGGCGCATTACTCGCACCCTGCCTGGGAAGGATGGCGTCGTGCGGGTGGTGGACCTGGACACCGCCAATGGACACCTCCGGAGGCCTGTGTTCAAGATTGCCAGGCTCCCTCTGGATGAGACCACCCCTGGGGCCCGGGAAGATGTTTGCGCCACAGCGCAACGAATAACAGCCGTCTCTGCGCCGGAATAGAGTGCATATTGGAATGCACTAACCCGTCGCGCGGCCATTTTGACTGACGGCGCCCGCGCAAGACGAGTCCCTTTTGAGATCTCAAGACGAAACCACGCGTCGCGCGCCCTTGAAATCAGCCTTCGAAATAAAGCAATAGCAATAATAGCATATGTGTAAAGTTACGCCTAACGCCTAACGAACTGCCCCTAGTGAATAGTTTCGTGTAGTGACTGTGCGCCAGGAAACCAACCTACCTCGCCGCCCGTGGTCAGCTCGTCCCCCGGTTCCTGTGACTCATCATCCCTGTAAGTACTTTATTCCAGGGACTGAAAGCGGTTACGGTATAAGGTTACGTTACCGGTAAAAAATAAGTGTACCTTAATAAAATAAAGGTAAGGCTTTACCGTTATTTAACCTTTATGCGATATCGGTACCGAAAAACGTTGCATTGACAGTTGCGGGGCGCAGGGTGAGGGGTGAGACTTGCTTTTGCTTGCGAGGCGACGAGTAAAAACCTGTTTTTGTTGCGTGTCGCGCGCAAAAATGTGTAAAAAATGTGCGCTTGTAAACATCATTTTACACTAGTGTGGAAGTTGGTATTTACAAACTCATGTCAATAGTAAGGCTTTACATTAGTCTACTCGTCTGTGAAAACCAACTTACTGCACTAGTATAATAAGTCCATCATTGTTGCCATTGCCACGTGTTGCCATTTGCCATGCATACCAATTCATTGCGTATGACGCCATGGACCGTCATTGATATCTTTTACGTATGGCGTTTGACGCCAAATGGCGTCATAAATAATTCCTCTGAAATTCTATAGAATGACTATTTAGAGAGTTCTAACTAGCAGAACTTACATTATTTGACACGTAGACTATGCCTTTATTGATCGTTTTAGGAGATAGTGCCAGTTAAAAAATTTTAGTGGTTGCAAACATTTTGTTCCCTAATTTTACTTCTTTTGTGTATGGCGTATGACGCCACATAGCGTCATAAAGAAAATTCCACTGAAACTTTGTAGAATTACTTTTTAGAGAGTTCTAATTAGCAGAACCTTCATTATATTGAGGATTTGCTTGATGTTATAAATAATTGGCTACGCGATTTTCTATGCCGGACGATAAACTGCTGAGTGGTAGAGCCACGCTGCGTTGCAGCACACTTTGGGCCGGCTCGCCCGGCGTAATACCACCCTCTCACTAATATTCGGCGTGAAATAATGGCACTTGGTGCTGTTGTGTTTCGTCCGACCAGTGAGGGTTCCGGAGGCCCCTTCCCCCCCCCCCCCCTCCTCCCAATTCCTATTCCTTCCCTTAAACCTATTCCTCCCTTAAAGGCCGGCAACGCGTCTGCGATTCCTCTGGTTTTGCGGGTGTCCATGGGCGGCGGTGATTACTCTCCATCAGGTGACCCGCCTGCTCGTTTGCCTCCCTCTTATATAAAAAAAAAATAAAAATAAAAAATAAACGCGATTATGCGGCATACGTTTTTGACGCGTTAAGACTTATTATGGAACAACGATGTAAAGGTTTAAACTGGCTCGCCATCTTTCCTTTATTAATATTTTATAATTATAAATTGAATTAGTGACGATAGGGCTTGGAACCGGTTTAAAAAATTCCGGTTATTGATTAAGGTTTTTACAAAAACCGCTTCCAATGTATATGTGAGGGCTTCAAAAACCTAAATAAACCGGTTTAATCCAAAACTGCGAAATGTACCTACTGCTGGCGAGGCGATTAGGCTAATGGCGACCTTCCGTGTGTAGACATAAGCTCGCTAGTCGATTTAAAACTCGCGCGCTCGCTTTGGGAGAGCGGTATTTCAGGCAAATAGAATTCATGTTTACGTATGGAAGGTCGCTATTCGCTTTGCCACTCGCGCGCTCGCGTTGTCCCGTTGTGTTTAGGTACTTATAAAAAGAAGAAAAAACCTCTATAAACCGTTTAATTGATTCAAAACCCATTTTATTGTTTTTTTAGAAACAGGTTTTTTAAGGTTTGGGTACGCCCACGGGCCGATGTAATCTGTTATGCAAATGATACTCTGATCACGGTCCGGGGCGGAAATTGCGCAGAGGCAGGGAGACTGGCCACCGTCATAACATCTCTGGTGGTGGACAGAATCCGTATGTTGGGGCTCGAGGTAGCGATCGGTAAAACTGAGGCTCTCTTTTTCCATGGGCCTCGACGAGGACCGCCGCCTGGGACCCACCTAGAAATAGACGAGCATAGGATTCGGGTTTGGTGTCCGGATGAAGTATCTGGGTCTCATTCTGGACGGGCGTTGGCGCTTCGAGGAGCACTTTTGCGAACTCTCCCCTCTTCTCGTCAGTGCGGCATCCGCTTTGGTACGCAACATGCCGAATGTTGGTAAGCCGAACGCTTTGACTCGCCGGCTTTATGCTAGAGTAGTGAGCTCGATGGCCTTTTATGGGGCCCCTATATGGGCGACTGCCCTCAACGCTACCAACAAACAGCATCCTCGTGCCGCACAGCGGATAATAGCGTTGAGGGCCATCAGAGAGTACAGGACAGTGTCTCATGCTGCAGCTTGTGCGATGGCTGGCATCCCGCCATGGGAGTTGGAGGCAGTGAAGCTGGCGGAACTGTACCGACAGCGGGCAGAGGCTAAAGAACAGGGTAGAAACCATACTCAGGAAGAGCTTAAACGGGCTCGAGATTTGGCTGACCAAGAGCTGCTGGCCAAATGGGCCGATGATTTGCGTTCGTCGACTTACGGCTCCCGGTTGTGCCGAGCCACCGAACCAGAATTGGGGAGATGACTACAGCGGCGACATGGGACTCTATCTTTCCACTTGGTGCAGATGCTGTTTTGGCATGGATGCTTTGGACACTACCTGCACCGAGTAGCAAGAAGGGAGCCGACGTCAGAATGCCACAACTGTGGAGCTGCGCAGGACACAGAAACGCACACCCTTGAGGAGTGCGGGTCGTGGGCTGCGCAGCGCCACAGTCTGATGTCGGTCGTTGGGGGAGACCTCTCGCTGCTTAGCGTGGTAAAAGCCATGCTAGACAGCGACAGATCATGGAGGGCCATAGCCTTGTTCAGTGAAGCGGTTGTTTCACAGAAGGAGGCCGCGGAGAGGGTCCGCGAGGAGCAACTCCATGCGGACCCGATCCAACGCAGGCAAGTCGGTAGGAGGAGGCGGCATTTTGCCCACCTCCTTCCACTGCAGTGAGGCTTGCGTGACTGTGGGGTGGGAGTACCCATAGCCGCATTGCACGAGCCTCATGGGAGTCTGGAGGGCGCCCAAACTATCTCGGGCGGCCTCCCCACTGGCGGGCCGTCGTAGGGTGGAATTCGGAGTCTGCTGTCCGTGGTCCCGAACCACCCTGACGACAAGTGATGGGATGGTACAAGCAGTTTTAGTGGGTAAGGCCCCTCTTCACCTGAGTCCCTTTCGAGGTTTCGGACCTGGACAGGGAAGCGGCCGTTGGGGGGAGAGTCGCCACATAGCCAGCGGGCTTCCCCAGGCCCGCTGCTGTGTATCCTAAAATAGGATTTTTCCATGTTTAAAAAAAAGGGCCAAACCTTAATAAAACGGTTCCTATGTACTGGCTGCTGACAAGGTTTGAAAATTAACCCAATAAACAAGCCCTGAGTGGCCGTACATTATTTATTTTAAATATTGTATTGGATTATTTTATTTTTTCGCAATCGAATTAAGCTCGGGAGTTAAAATACCTCGTTTTAATATGTCATTTTAGCAACTTGTGTATCAATCTACTATTAAAAATGGCTAGATTGAAAACTGCTTTTATAAGTAAGTTCGATTATTCGCAAATTCAAGCGATTATTCATTATGAAGTTGAACCACCCGACCCCTTTTCCATTTCATTGGAGACTACATTGCTCATTAACAATGAGAACAACTCATGCCCGACACCGACACCTACTCATGCGTATTTTTTAATTTTTTTTATATATTTTGACTCGTTATAGTGACTGCATCGCAACACTACGGTATAGAACCTAAATAAAGGTACTCCTTTCACACCCTTTTGTAAACTTCTACTAAAAATACACAAAAGGTTTACAACCACTGATCCAAATAAATTACTTAGCAGCCATTCCAGCAAAATCGCGTAGATAAGTCACTTTACAATACACTAAACGAATTAGCAAACCCTTCACGTTTGACATCCGATGCCGACTGAATGTAATCACGTGTAAACAAGCCAAAATCATAACAAAAACAAAATATGTTCACTCATGGCTGAAGACGCGCAAACGCGTCACTTTAATGGGTGGCGGCTGACGCACGGAGGCGTCACAGAATATTTGTTAGCCGCCATGCACAAAAGTCATTAAAAGTGGGATACGCAATGAATCGGTTAAGGGTTAAGTAAAAGTCCGTCCGCTTATTAGCAGACACTAGCTTGAGTTGGCGTTAATATACCTACCGGCAAGCGTACTTTTAAAAGTCCGTGTGCACGGCAGTTGCATTGTTCTACAATATTATTCTGTGGTTCCGCTTAAATAAATATGTATAATTACGTAACTGTTCTATTGTGCTGGATGGTTGCAATAGCCAGAAACAAATGGAAAACATATTACATAATTTTAATGAAAAATAACGAAAATATTACACTATTTGTTGTGTTTATTACAGTAAGTAAGTATCTAGTTAAAGGAATTTACTTAAGTATCTACTTACCTGTTGCTGATATTATATCTTTTCGTGTGTTTTTGACATTGTTATCCACAAGAAAAAAATTACTTAGACACCTATGCGCGGCGCACGTGTTTTGACAACGAGAACAATCCAAACTAAAGCTTTATAAGAAAACCAGTAGTCGCTTATGCTTGAAACGGTTGTTAGCCGTCTCTTTCATACCGAAATAAACCTTTATTATTTAAAAACTCAAAATTACGGTACCGATATAAATTTGGATATCGGAATATTCCGGTAACCGCTATTTTTCGGTATGACGCCATACCGCTATATAAAGGTACCTCAATTTTTGGGTTATTCAGTCCCTGCTTTATTCCCTTATACCTCCTGCCTAACCCTTATTTCGCCGCTGTTACTGCGAACGCCTTTCGCCGTAACAGACGTAGTCCGGGAAAAACTGAAGGACAATGAAATGCCGCTAAATTACATTGATCTACTGGACCACTGTTTGGACGGCAACTATTTTCTTTTCCAAGGTCAATATTACCTACAGATTGATGGTGTCGCCATAGGAAGCCCAGTCGCCCCGGTACTAGCCAATATCTGGATGGAGCATTTTGAAGAGAAGGCACTGAGTCTCGGGCCTAAGACCATACGACTTTGGAAAAGATATGTAGATGACATCTTTAGTGTCGTTAAAGGTAGCAAGCAGGAAGTGGATCAATGGATTCAACATCTCAACTCCATTCACCCACATATGAGGTTCACATACGAGATGGAGGCGGACAGGTCCTTGTCTTTTCTAGACGTTAAGATGACCGTGAGACCCAACGGGTCCGTATCGCACTGTGTGTACCGAAAACCCACGCACACGGACAGATATCTACACGCTGCCTCACATCACCACCCTCGACACTTGCAATCCGTTGTGACGTCACTCAAGAACAGAGCTTTTGACCTCTGTGACCCTGAGCATTTGGAGCGGGAGTTGGATTATGTTCAGGAGGCACTTAAGAAAAACGGATATCAAGTGAATCAACGACGGAAACCGATCAAACGCAACAAGCATCCCGGGGTTAGCAGGCAACCGGCCTACATGCCTTATGTCAAAGGAGTCACAGACAAGATCGGCCATATATTACGTGGGTACTCCATACCGACCATATACACTCCAGGCATAAAGGTTAACAACATCGTGGGCACTCCGAAGGATGTTTTGCCACTGCAAACACCAGGCGTCTACAAAATAGACTGCAGCTGTGGTAGTTCCTACATAGGCCAGACAAAGCGGACAATTCATGAAAGGGTCAAAGAACATATCGCAGCTGTCAAAAACCGCCAGTCTAATAAATCAGCGATTGCAGAACATCTACTTGAAAGAGGCGCAAATCACTGGATTGAATTTTATCGAACGCAAGTCCTCTCCACAGATCGCCACTTTTATTCAAGGGTAGTGCGTGAAGCGATTGAAATCAAAAAGCATCCTAATATATATTTTTGGGGGTTAAAGTTGCTCGCGTCCGTAGGTTTACCCTTGAGACCCTACACGTGATCCCTGGGTGGTGCTAAATGAGTAACACTGACTGAGTGGTAGAGCCACGCTGCGTTGCAGCACGCATTGGGCCGGCTCGCCCGGCGTAATACCACCCTCTCACGAATATTCGGCGTGAAATAACGGCACTTGGTGCTGTTGTGTTTCGTCCGACCAGTGAGGGTTCCGGAGGCCCCTTCCCCCCCCCCCCCCTCCCAATTCCTATTCCTTCCTTAAACCTATTCCTCCCATAAAGGCCGGCAACGCATCTGCGATTCCTCTGGTTTTGCGGGTGTCCATGGGCGGCGGTGATTACTTTCCATCACGTGACCCGCCTGCTCGTTTGCCTCCCTATTATATAAAAAAAAAAATAATAATAATAATAATTTCAATCGGGAAGACGGTCACAAACTATCTACAGCGTGGAATCCAGTATTCCAGTATTTGCAAAAACGCAACTTCGTTTTACTTCGCAATCGACTAACCACCAGAATAAGGCCTGTTGTGTACGTAATAGGGACACCGTTAGTGTTGTGTGTGACGGTAGCTGGATAAAAAATGTGACGGTGGACGCAGATTCAGCCGCGGAGGCAGCACATCGCGACACCAGTCCGCCCGTGACCACGACCGGTGCAACTCGGTCGAAACGTCGGGTATAAAAAGGTATGCGTAGTATGCCTATAATATGTAGTTAGCGTTAATCCCCGTCTAAATGTGTATTTATAATGGAACGCGAAAGTTTATAAGTGTATATAAACTAAACATTTTTATTAACGTTTTGATAAAAATGGTAATGGCGCTTACGAATTACCTCGGAACCCGCCTGGAAATTTTGGGGTATTCCTTAAAGGGCCCCCCAGTTTTGAAGAGCACCAGACCAAGCGCACCTAAACTGTTCCTCCAAGCGCACCACACGGGCAGAGAATATATACACTACCGTCACGGGTGCGCTTCATAAAAGGTACCTAATTAAAATATTATATTTTTATTCCTCGAAGCGCACCAACGGTAAAAAATAGAAAGGAGCTAAAAAAACTCTTAAATTGAGAAACTAGAACTAGGTGCTGCATCTTAACTACGTCAATAATAAATTGAATTATGACAGTCATTTTGTACTAATAGTACCAGGGTGACACATGAAAATAGGTAGATGGGCGCCTTAGCGATCTCACTTACCTTTAACTATCAGGAAAAAAAGAAATAAACGCGAAGGACTAATAGATGCTGCAACTTACTACGTCAATAATAAATTTAATCATGACAGTCATTTTGAACTAAAAGTTCCAGGGTGACAAAAATGAAAATAGGTAGATAGGATACTCTAAAAATTAACTTACGTTTTTCGTTATCGATAGTTTCCGTTAGTTACTACATCTCTATGAAGTGCACGTATGTGCGGCGGCCGGCGGCGGCTGACGCCCGCGCTCACCTGTCTACAATTCTGCATTCGGCACTTTTCATTTCACATTGTTTGATTCGTTAACTACAAAAAATGTACGCAATAATGAGTATTCGTTTTGGGAATTGATGAGGTTGTATTCGCTAAATATTATGTGCGTTTCCTAGAGTTTCGTCAGCAGCCGCCAGCGCCTCGATCAAGACGGCTCTAGCACAGTAATCCTACTAATATTATAAACGCGAAAGTTTGTAAGTATGGATGGATGTTTGTTACTCTTTCACGTAAAAACTACTGAATGGATTTGGATGAAATTCGGCATGCAGATAGTTTATAACCTGGATTAACACATAGAATACTTTTTATCCCGATATTCCCACGGGAACGGAAACCACGCGGGTGAAATCGCGAGCAGCCGCTAGTATAATATATATTACCGTGGCTCTACGTTCGTGCGATGCTTCCATTGTTTAGTAGCCATTATTAACTGTTGCATTGCTTCCTAACAGTCTGCCGGTTTCGCTGTAACTTATCTAGGTTACATTCACACACTTTCAATAGGCTGTATGCATGGCAGTGAGAACTTTTTTAATAATACACGTGAAACGTGTGTGATAGATAGTGATATTGTATCAATTATAAATTAAAAAGTAAAGTATAGCCTATAGTAAATTGGCCCACTGCTGGGCAAATGGCTCCGTCATTGAAATAAAGTCATCGCTCAATGATGTACACCGTACACCCGTCATTAATGAACGCTTGCCAAATGCAAGTTGGTAACCTCGTGATGGCGTCGCCCCGGGCGATGCAATTCCAAAACCGAAACATACTTTGCTGATTTGGAAATGAACCCCCATGACTTCGGATACGGACCGAGCGCTTTGCGATTCGGCCACTGATGCTAATTAATTCTAAAAAAAATTCTTCCTAAATTATAAAAACCCCAAATGACTGAGAGAGTCCCATGTACCTTTGCCTTTCCCCCGTAGCCAAATATGAATGTGTTGTGTTGTGGCAGTCTTGGTATGGATATGTTATGAGAAGGGATGAAAGCCATGTGACAAAAAGAGTGATGAATATAAGTGTAGGAGAGGAAGAGGAAGACCAAAGAAAAGATGGATGGGTTGTGTGAGGGATGGCATAAATGAGAAGAGGCTGTAATGTTATTGTAACGCAAATTTTGTTGCGAACAAATTACAAATGAAAAAGTGTAGAATATTTTTTTCTTGATTAATTTCGGCATAAGTTCCACGGTAGCTCAACTGGATAGAGCACCGGGCCCAGATTGCCAGAAGGGTGCGGGTTCGATCCTGCTCGTGGAAATTTTTTCGACTCTCTTTTTCATTTTGTAATTCGTTCGTAACAAAATTTTCATTATAATTATATAAAAAATAACATTATAACATACGAGTAGCTTGCCTATTTCTTAACTGATCTGTTTGTAAAAATTTTAGATATTTCGCACTGAAAATTTCAATATGTATTACAGAACGTATGTGTGAGGGGATGACTGTTTCTAAATGATCATTACGACCGTGTTTGACTTTAATAATTCCTATAAAGTTTCGTTTTCTTGACTGATTTGGATTTTCAAAAAACAACATTTTTATTAACTTTTTGATAAAAATTAAAAATGTGAATGGCGCTTACGCATTACCGCGGACCCCGCACCGCGTAACACCCGTGCGTGACGCGAGGGCCCGGAATTTTCGCTGACCGCCTAACACCCCTCATGATCGGATGTTGGTAACGTAGTTTGTTGACATTAAATGGGCGCCTTTGGCTTTCAAAGTAAAAAATAAATATGGTGTTAAATAAAAATAAAATAATAAACTTTCCCACACTCACACCAACTATCTAGCCCAAAAGAAGCTTCGTTAGGAAACTCGTTAAATGGTTACTAGACAACGGATAAACATACTTAAAACACTTAAATACATACTTATTATACATAGAAAACACCCCAGACCCGAGACAATTTAGAAAAACAATAGTTTCTAAATTGACCCGACCGGGGATCGAACCCGGGACCTCAGAGATGGCGACACCATGAAAACCGGTGTACAAACCACTCGACCAAGGAGGTCGTCGTTGATTAGTTTCGGCGGGCTGGATAAGTTCCACGGTAGCTCAGCTGGAATGAGCACCGGGCCCGGATTGCCAGGAGGGTGCGGGTTCGAATCCTGCTCGTGGAAATTTTTCGACACTGTCTTTTTCAATTTGTAAACGTTATAACATAGCTTGTCTATTTCTTACTGATCTTTAATGTTTGTAAAAATATTAAGTTCGGATGTAGAGATAAACCACGCAAAGATGGCACGCCCCTCTACAATTTGTTTTTCACTCCTCTTGCTCAAAAATACCGTCATTGTAGCGTTCTAGAGCGGGGCTAAAATAGCTTTTCTTGCCCTAGGGGAAAAAGTAATTTTTTTTAAATTTTTGTCTGTCACATGACAAGGAGCCTACAAAAACGAAAAAGTATTTAGCCTTATGTAGAATAATCACGAATAAAGACTCGACTTATTACTGTTTACTTATGTAGATCAACATTTTTTTGAGATAGTTATTATTAAAGTTTATGGTAAAATTAGTAATCATTTAAATCTATGGACAACACAGACCACGCTTCAGCAAGAAAAAACTGCACAGTCTGCACATGTGCTTAGGTGGTGAGCCTTTAGCCCGTTAGTCGCTTTTACGACACCCAAGGGAAGAGAGGGGTTGGTAGTATTATTTTGATGAGCCCATCGCCGCTCTATGCTGTTGTATGTATGTGCAGTCTTTAGTCCATTAGTCGCCTTTTACGAGACCCAAGGGAAGAGAGGGGTTGGTAGTATTATTTTGATGAGCCCATCGCCGCTCTATGCTGTTGGATGTATGTGAAGTCTTTAGTCCATTAGTCGCCTTTTACGACACCGAAGAAAAGTGAGGGGTTGGTAGTATTATTTTGATGAGCCCATCGTCGCCCTATACTGTTGGATGTATGTGCAGTCTTTAGTCCGTTAGTGCCCTTTTTCGACATCGAAGAAAAGTGAGGGGTTGGTAGTATTATTTTGATGAGCCCATAGTTGCTCTATACTGGTGGATGTATGTGCAGTCTTTAGCCTGTTAGTCGCCTTTTACGACACCAGAGGGAAGAGAGGGGTTGGTAGTATTATTTTGATGAGCCCATCGCCGCTCTATGCTGTTGGATGTATGTGCAGTCATTAGTCCGTTAGTCGCCTTTTACAAAACCCAAGGGAAGAGATGGAAAGACTGCACATACCTACTATCCAACAGAATAGAGCGGCGATGGGCTCATCAAAATAACACTACCAACTCTTCTCTTCCCTTGGGTGTCGTTAAAGCAACTAACGGGTTAATTTTTAATAAAATAAACCAATTCACATTGTATTAGATTGTTTTATTTTCTCGCATTCGTAGTGAAAAGCAGAGTGTAACACACGGCGCTAAAAACCCATTAAAACTCGGTTTCTATTCCTCGTATATAATGCGTCATTTTAGCCCCTTGTATAACAATCTACTATTGAATGTGTGTGTGCATATACGTCACATTGTACAGTATAGCAAAGTAAACAGTAAAGTAAAGTACTAACTGCTGAAAAGATGCAACCATATACCAAAAAGACGGTTTGTTATGGACAACGCATCATCATCATCACAATAGGTACTTTAGCGAACAAAACACTTACTTCATATAGCAATAACCAGAAACGCATAAATGGCTAAAAATAAAAACATACCTTTTGACGAATTCATAAAAAAGATCCATCTATACGATATCATTTTAAGGAACAAATAGGACAAAAGGGCGTTTGCTATTGGTTCGTTGCAATACTGTACGAGTGCTTTTTTACATATTTTAACTAAAAAAACAAGACCGTCTAATTATTACTTTATTATAAAGAATAGCAATACTACAAAGAGGAAATATAATTAAGAAACCATGCCGTATGTGAATGTTAATTACATGCATGCATGCATGGCAGACCAAATAATTTCGAAATCATTATGATTTGGCTGTCAATACTCAATAAATTTCAAATTCTCGTCGATTTATTGCTCGACTCAAAGCTCCGACCACTCATAATTAAAGGACCGCTCTATGAGGCGGACGTTCATACAAAAATGTCAAGAGGTCCCATACTTATAAAGTTGATTCAACTTATCGAGCGACAGATCCATGTTTTTGTTTATGTTCGGTCTACAGTTGTTATAGTTACAAAATGGACACATCTGTACGCGAATCCATGCGTTGTAAATATTATTAGTATTATTACGCACACACTTCAGAGGGTTTACGCATTTCGGTTTTCCATACAAATTTCCAAGTCGACATTTTTAAAAACCACTAAGCCAATTTTAATGAACCTTTGCATGCCAAAGTAAAACACAGGGATCTAAATAGTTAGTTGAAAACATTTTTCAACTAACTATTTAGATCACACACAACTCACTTAAATAAACGTTTTTTAAAAATGAAACGTTTATTTAAGTGATTTATTGCGATTTTAAACTTTCTATAGTGGACTTCAAATCGCAATAGTTAGCTAAATAAACGTTATTTAAAAATGTTTTCAACAAACTATTTAGATCCCTGTGTTTTACTTTAGCATGCAAAGTTTCATCAAAATTGGCCTAATGGTTTTTAAAAATATCCACTTGGAAGTTTGTGTGGGAAACCGAAATGCGTAAAGCCTCTTAACCATGTGACAAAATTATGTGTTTGATCTCTACCTAGAAAGGTCATTGTAGATAACGTAGTTTTTTGACATTGAATGGCGCCTTTGGCTTTCGAAGTAAAAAATAAAGAAGGTGTCGATTCATTTCGGCAGGCTGGTTTTTGGTAAATTTGTAAATAATCCTATGTTTTATTTCTAACCATTATCAACCAACTCATATTTAATGGCAATGAAATAAATAATGTGAAATAAATAAATATTTTAACTTGTCGCGTAGAGACTGTGAAGTCTGTGAAGGCGTATATTTAATAAATGATTTGACTTTTATTTTCAATTATTTTTGGTACATACCGCAGCGTCATCCTATGAACGTCCTGCCGTTGGGCACAGGCCTCCCCACATGAACGACAGCACTAAGGGAGACTGGGCTATAACAGGTACTCATACAAGATGCAAACGTTTTAATCACTGTACCTAACTACCTAGTGGGTACTCGCATCTTATACCAAACTGTTTAAGAGTACTATTATTTATTCTGTGCTATTACATCTCGAATGTAATTTTTGCGTAAAATGTTCATTTTCGCATTTTGTAGTAATTTTGCAGTTGTATTTATCGTTTTTATCGAAATAGGATAAAAATCTCCATTTTGTGAGCATAAGTTGAATTCGGACGGCCGGCGCATCGCATTTTGTAGTAATTTTGCAATTGTATTTATCGCTTTTATCGAAATAAGATAATAAATTATTATTATTAAATAATAAATAAAATCTTTATTCCTCATGAAGTAACAATTACTCTGCTATAAATTTTGCTCAATAATATTATCGTCGATAGGAGATATTCACAGTTAACTTATAGCGATTTTCGAAGTTTTTTGGTTTAGAATATGATTTTTTTCCTATAAAATCAATGATATCTAAAAAGTCCGAGGCCGCTACACACTATTCGACTATAAAAGAGATAACATTATATTTTTTTCACTTGTTTAGAACAGTAGTTCAATCGATGAGCTCAAAAAAGTGCCTTCGCGCACTTTATGAAAATTTTTCTCTGCAATTTTGGGTTTAAATAAAAAGTTAAGCAAAATTTACAAAAAGCGAGGCCGCTACGCACTATTCCAATAGCTATTCTACACTATTCAATAAGTCATAATTGTTAATGTATTTTTGTTTCTGAGATCCATAACGCCAAAATTGGCCATTTTACGCAAAAATCACAGTCTATAGTAATAGGCCTCTTAAATGTTCGCGCGGTTTGTAACGTTTAGTGTGTTATCACTTATTTCATTACAGACGTCAAGTTGATAATATTATGAGAAATTCTTGGCAGTAAGCGTTTGCTTGTTGTATTCAGTCTTAATTTATTTATATTAAGGCTGAAAAATGGGTTTGGTCTCAAACACAGTATAAATATGAGCTAAAGCAGTAAGGAAGCTACGTACAAACGCTCGAAACGACGCACGCCCACAGACGCACGTCTTTACAGGGCCCCTAAGCGGACATCGCAGTGCTCTCAGTAGCGCGTATCGCGTCGAGAACGAGTGTTCACTGTTGTGTATTGAGTGTGCTGTGCGCGCGATTTTTAAAAATGCCACGAGTGTATTGCATAGTATACGGCTGCTTGAACTCGGCTTCTTCAAAACCGGAGCTTTCGTTTTTTAAACTTCCTGCTGATGTTTAAAGGTAAGAATGACTAATTATTACTAAATAAAAAGCTTTTTCTTTTAAATAAACCGTTTGGTTATTTGCCGTACTTACTTACTCGTAAGTATAGTTTTTGAGCGCGCGTTATTTTAATGGTGAAAAATAATAAGAATTGATACTACGAAACTTCATCGTTAATAAACTTTGCTTTGAAAATCGATATCTGAGGATCTGTGTGGTTTCTGACAATGAATCCGATAATAGAATGAGAAAAAGTAGCCGCCAAATTGAACTTTTTAGTTATTTAACAGATTGCTTTGAAAATCGATATCTGGGGATCTGTGTGGTTTCTGACAACGACTCCGTTATTAGTATGAGACAAAATAGCCTCCATCTTGACCTTTTTAGTTATTCAACCGATTGCTTTGAAAATCGATTTCTAGGGATCTGTGTGGTTTCTGACAACGACTTCGTTATTAGTATGAGACAAAATAGCCTCCATCTTGAACTTTTTAGTTATTCGACCGATTGCTTTAAAAATCGATATCAGGGGATCTGTGGGGTTTCCGACAATGAATCCGATAATAGAATGAGGAAGTAGCCGCCATCTATAACTTATTAGTTTTTAATTTAAAAAAAAAGTGCTTTGCTAGTTATCTCAAAAAAAGCGCTAACTAGCTGAGATACAGCGCTAACTAAACAAAACTTTTTAGTTTTACAAAAATAACAGGACAACCCTAACGCTCAATTGGCGGGTAGGTATATAAAACAAGAAAAAGGCCGAGCTTCCGTACTGCTTTAGCTTATATTTATACTGTGTCTCAAATCAATGTCATATTATGGTAGGTCAGTCACTCGTCATCAAATAAGTACTTATTTACAAACGTGCTTGCCTGGCGAACTTCCGGCGAAATAAGCGATTCACTTTTCAAATTGTCTCAAGGAGTCTACCTGTAAAGTGACATTCAATTCACTAAAACTCAAAAGGTTCGGTGATCGGTGTGGTTACTTCCCATTTATTAGTCTAACTCATGCGTTAGATTATCATCAAACAAAAAAATACTAAGACAAGCCTGTATGTTCTATATCCCTTAGCTTATCGATATCGATGTATCGTAGCGTTAATTTGATGAGCGTTTTTGTCGCTGTCACC
This sequence comes from Scoparia ambigualis, assembly GCA_963921215.1. Classification (NCBI taxonomy): domain Eukaryota; kingdom Metazoa; phylum Arthropoda; class Insecta; order Lepidoptera; family Crambidae; genus Scoparia; species Scoparia ambigualis. The sequence continues at coordinate 43,913,989 of OY992503.1, read as the reverse complement.
GGTCGAGCGTTTGCCAGTTGAATAGGCCCTCTGGCCTGTTAAGGCCATTAACTGTGTTAACGTTGTGTGAGAGCTTATCGGTGCCTGCGGCGCCGGCGCGCGGCTGCCACGATGAGTCGGTGCGTGCGGCGGCACAGACCGCGCGGCTGCAATCAATTCAGGAATCTCATCGTATTGCTGAGTTGATTCCCGTTACCCTGCACCGCAGTACCGCGGGTGGCCTGAGGTCTATGCGAGCGACATGCTGATGTTATACTAAGTACATACAAGTAACTAACATTCGAATGAAGCATAAAGCTGGTCAGTGAAAAACTCCTTGAATTTTGGGGGTGATAATAAAATGATGCATAAATGCTTATCCCGTTTGTATCAAACAATTGAAAAGAGTTTAAAATCAGCTCTGGCGAATCATTTATAATTACTATAACGCATTGTACCTACTTATAGACATAAACGAAACCTGCATGGAATTGTCATTCAATCAATCAATCAATCAATCAATTGTTTATTTGCTAGAATACATACATAGAATAAAGTTCTTAAAAATAAGTTCAAGACAATGTATTCAGCCTGCATGCAGGCGTGCAAATATTACATAGTTAATTTGAAATTACATTAATGTTTATTATATATATTTTTACGATTATTATTATAATTATATTAAAATTTAATAAAATTATTACATAGTATTAATTAATTATTTATTGAAATTTAGGTATTCATTAAGGCTATAAAAACAATTCTGCATTAACCAATTACTTAGCTTTTTGTTAAACACATTTGCTTTGAGCACTTTCAGTTCTTCAGGTAATTTGTTATAAACTACTATAGACATATTACAAATATTTCTCTTATATATATCCCTATGGCATGGAGGTTGATAAAGTAGGTTTTCAAATTTTTTTCTTTTCTGTCGGTTATTCCATTACTCATTATTAGTCACACTCACCACACAGGGAACTATTGAGGTTGCAGGTGAACCGTACATGCGGATAACAATTTCTGTAGTACTTATCTGTAATTGATTACTTAATAATCCATAATATTATTATTTCAATTCAAGTACTTACCTATTCAAAGGACAGGATCATTTTGTAAATACAAGGCATACCGCATTACATACAATCTTTCTTAAGATTGTTTTCTTTTGTAAAAAATAATAATGCACAGTTCAATAACATAAACATTTTATGCTGTGACTAATTTGGCTCATTTCTAGTCAGATTTCCAGTTTGGTTCTGTGGGGGAAAATTGAGAATGGTCGGTGCCACGAAGGTCGTTACTACGACGGATTAGCTCCGCCTGCGGGCCGCAGCGGCTGAGCGATCCGCAGGCTTATTACCTAAAATTTAGCAATCAGCAAAAGTTGCGCAGTTATCGCGCGATAGACGCGCGATCGATTGCTTATCGTTAACAAAACTCGTATTACGTATGTGATCGCTGGCAAATCGCTCGCCTGCTGATTGAATGCACTTTTTGCTACGACACTAGCGCCAACAACAATTTAGTAGCAATAACAGGAACTATGTGTCTATTGGATTGGATTGGAGTGTGTGACAGATGTTTTCGCGCTAAGATTCTTGTTTACGAAAAAAATATAAGAAAAAATGGCTTGGCGTCCGTTTCAAGTGGTAAATTCGTTGGTTTTATGTAACAAGTGGACAAATTTACGTTAGCGTTGAATCAGTGTGTTGATTTCGTTTGTATCGTGAATTCGTGAGCAAAATTATTTCCATTTTTATATTAAAACAAAAAGGGTTTCCATCACGTCTCGCAAAGTAAGTATAGTGAGTGATGTTATACAGTGAAATAATGCAGCAATGTTTGTTTTATGACTTAAATGTTCGGTGTTTTAGCAATGGCAAACAAAGTATCCAACGATCAAATGGACGAGTTATTGGATTTCCTTGCCTCGCATCCTGCTATAGCCAAAGGAGTAGGGCTTGGAGCAAGGTCTAAAGAAGCAGTTGATAGGCAGTGGAATGACCTTGCTAATAAGCTCAACTCCTATGGCAATGGATCAACAAAATCTGGTGAACGTTGGAAAAAGGTAAGCTTCCTGAATTTGTTACTTTTAGGTTTTCTGCTTAAACATGGCCTAAGTAATAAATTTGTTTATTTCTTGTCCCTCTTTTCTGATATCACTTTTAATTTTATAGTACTGGGCTGACTTAAAACACAAAAGCAAGACTAGGTTGTCTAAACGGAGGCACGAAGCTTTGGGGACCGGTGGTGGTCCTAGTAGCCAAGATGATCTTTCCGAAGTAGATAAGAAAGTCTTGGCTATAATAGGAGAGCAAGTGGTGGTTGGTGATAGTGTGCACAAAGTCCCTGTATTTGTAAGTTTCAACATTTCAAAGCGTATTTTATAAATTTATGTAAAATTAATAAACTTGTTAATTCACATACTTACTTAATCTTTTTTTCAGGGCATTAAATCTGAAACTCACACTGAGGAAATAAGATCTCAACGTGAAAACATAGTTTATGCCCAGGAAAATATTATACCTGATAGTAAGTTATTCAATCACACACATCTCATCATCCATGTTCTAGATTATTTTATATAAAAATTATTTTAAAAATTCATAGGTGAGACAGTTGTGGCGAACTCGCCACCAGCGGTGGTGAACTCGCCACCAGCGGTGATGATCTCTCCTTCAAGAAGAGGTCATACAAGCCAAGTTTGTAAGTAGTAGTGGTTTTGAAGTTTTATTATTTAGTGTATACTTTTAGTAGTCCTCACTTACAATAACTGTACTTTTTCTCACTTACAGATAGCACTACAGAATGTGAGCCCACTACTTCAGCTCAACTTAGAAATACTACAGTGAGACACACACAACTAGTATTGGAACAACCACAAACTGGTACAAATACTTAAAATATTTTTAGCAAAGGACTATGCTTGTATTTGGTACATTAAATGTGATTAAAATTTGTAGATTGATAAAATTCAATTTAATCTTATTTATTTTTACAGGAGTGGAGAGTCCTGTCAGTCGGCCAATTTCTGATCGCCCTCACCTCAGACGTAATAGAGCTTCTGAAACTACAAGTAAGTCTAGAGAACAATCAACTTTGAAAGCTTTACTTACTATGTGGTTTACTATTATAGTATAAAACTATTATACGTGTACCTACCTAATTTTAGTGTACTATAGTTAAGTTATAGTGCATATAAATAAACACCATTTTTATTTCAGTTCCATCTAGAATCAGCCCTGAATGGGTAATGGAGTTAGAGAGAAGCAGGACTGAGGCTGAAAACAAGCTTGCAAATGCTGCTCTCATAATGGCAGAATCATCAAGAGTTCAAGCCGAAACAGCACGTGAACAGGCAGACTTGACACGCCAGCTCGTAGAAATTATACGTCGGCAATCAGACGACATAAAGGGGCTGCTGGTGATGATGCGAGCTGCTAACGCTGCTGGAGATAATAATATGTGAGCTGCAAAATCTCAAAAAATAAATAGTTTGATTAGGAAAATCTTTTGTGCCATAATTATGTAATTAATTTATAGTATAATAATATTCAATGCATTTATTTGTAAGTTTGTTTATTTTTTGTAATTTTTATGACTGTTGCCTCTTGCCTGTTATTGTGCCAAATAAATAAAATAAATAAGTAAGTATATAAAATATATAGGTAGTTGCTTTCTAATATTTTGATTGTACTTAGTTTAATTTTTATAAGTTTGTTTATTGTTTGTTACCTAATTGATTTTCATTAAAAGCTTATGCTGAAAAGTTGTAATTATGTCGCCTTGTGGGTAACTGTACTACACAGTTGTAGTTTTGAAACATATATTTTTTTAGTAATTTTTGCAAACATGTGTTTATTGTTCATCACAAAAACTAGTTTGATTTGAACCACACAGTCATTTTCATAAGTATTGTGTGGTAAATATAATGTTATTAAACTGTAGTAGTTGTATTGTAATCAAAATTGTGACTAGAATTAAGATAAACTGTTGAGCTATGTTGTGTGAAACATCTTTTAATAAATAAACGCAATGGCGGAATACCCCTATTTTCAAAAAAATAAAGCAGAAATTTACTTTTATAGTTATTTTAATTATATCATTAGCCACCTTATTCTATATATTATTATATACAACATCTTAACTTATTCTATACAATATCTACATTAATATTAAATTTTTAATAAAGTTGCAATTATTTAAATCAAACTTATTCTATACAACACCCACATTAATATTAAATTTTTAATAAAAGTTGCAATTATTCAAATCTAACTAAATTATGTACATTATCCTATTTCTTTATTTTCTATAGTTAATATAATATACTTCTTATCAATACGCTAACACATATTTAACTAATTCTGTACAATACTAATTTGACCTTGAACGCCATAGTCTCTGCACAATGCGATTTCTTTGCTGTCGGCCTCTAGCCAATAGCTCTTGTTCAACTCCAGTTGCCTGTTGTAACTGATGTGCAGATTGATTTTGCTGATCACCCTGAGCGTCAGCACTTGGCAATGGTGGTACCGGCAGCAGATGTTTATTGCAGATGTTATGCAACACAGTACAGGCATTAATTATCATAGCCACTGTGTGATGGTCATAATGCAACACTCTATGTGCTAGCAAACATCTCCAGCGAGCTTTCAGAACACCAATGCAACGCTCCACTGTATTCCTAGTCAGACAGTGAACATTCGTATAATTCTCATCTGCACTATCAGGTTCAGCATTGACAATTGGAGTTAAGAGCCATGGCCTTAACGGGTATCCAGAATCACCTGTAAATTAAAATCAATAAATGTTTTCAGATTTTTAAGGTAATCTACTCAATACTAAAATAGTAAGTTAGTACTATTACATACCAAGCAGCCAGACAGCTTCTCCTCTATTATGCAGGTCTTGGACATGCCTTTGTATATCAGACATTCTCCAAATGTATGCATCATGTGTAGCACCACCAAATGATGCATCTACATTGAGAATATTTAAATCACTATCACAAATCTGAAAAAAGTAATAATGTAAAATTATTATTACACTCATTATATAAATATAAGTGGTCAGTTATTGTAACTACTTACAATTTGTACATTTCTTGAATGGAAATGTTTTCTGTTAAAAAACCTTTCTTCATGCTCTGTTGGTTTAATCAGAGCCACATGAGTGCCATCAATGCAACCCAAACATCCTGGGAATCCAAATTTGTTGAAAAAACTAAAACAAAATGACAATGATCATGATTTACAAAATACAACATATAAAACAATAAAATATTGTATTGAAGACCTCTGCCGTTCTTTACACAAAGTTATTTTTACCCCATATGTGTTATTATACTTACTATTATCATATAATATAAGTAATTAAAAAGGAAAAACTGCTTAGGTACCCACTATACTGCAGCACCCTAATACAAATAGTAAATACTTTTGTAACATGGAAACTATAAACCTTATTAGATTAAAATCTTACCCATTAATAATTAACTGTCTCTCTTGTGATGTTTGAGGAAAACGAATATGTTTGGCAAGAACTCTTGGATTGTTTAAAGCCCTTGTGACTTCTTTTACCGCATTTGATACACTAGCCTGGCTGAGCCCATGAAGGTAACTCATACCTACAGGCTTCTGATAAGAACCCGTGGCAAAAAAAGACAATGCTGTAAGAACCTGAGAACGAACAAAATTGTATAAGATATAATAAACGATGTACTTTGAAAAGGAATATATTTTCGGTAGGTAGGTACCTACCTTATTTTCCACTGTAACTTTTGTTCTTCTTCTCGGGTGAGCCATGTAAGGCTTCAGCTCACTACACAGTTCTGTAAACAACTCTTTACTAAGTCTGTAGTGTGCTCTGAACTCTGAGTCGGAGAGCTCCAATGCCTTGGCTTGGTCACGAAGGCTACGCCTCAATCGTGCTGTGTTGTTGGTTTCACCTCTTCTATACTCAATATTTAATGCTTCTAATAACAGTACAGCACGAGCCATGTCGATACAAGAGTGTTATTAAACTTTCAAATACGTAGCGATGGTGCAGCAATCGAAAAGACTAACCTTTTTTGTTAATGCTATTTGACATCCCAAATTGCTCACAGATTGCTATCGCTTTGCTGTCAAAAGCCATAGATAATACGAAAAATTTGACAAGTCACAGAGTTTGGGTCGGTTGAATGCACATTTTAATTCATCTATTGTTCGGTAGAGGCAGCACTGTCGCTATTTGCTATTGGCTTTGTTTTTGCTAATACGTAATACGAATTTGCGATTTTGGAGCAATTATTGCGCGTTTTTTGCCATCGCTTGGCTTTTGCAAGATACGTAATAACGGTGCCGTTCCTCCACTGTTATACAATACAACCGACAAATTGCATTCTACGACGTAAGCAACTATCCATTTTAATATTGCAATAGAAAGTTTATAGGTGAAACGTTAAGACACTTGAACATTGAATTTCAATGATTTGTGATTCTGTTTGACGAGCGTATCCATCCATCCTCGGCTTTATCGTCCCTTGGCATGGCATAAGATAAGATGAAAGCCAAGCGTTTTCTTGTTGTACGAATTGTAACATTATGCACTGTTTGTGTACTAAAGTCACGGAATACTGTACAGCATGGCAGAGGTAAAGTCGGCCGTCACTACTCACTCGTGAGGAGCGGTGAGTCATTCCCATTGCGGCGCTACCTGCCGCCGCGTGACGTCAGCGCACCGCTATGCGCGCGACCAACGCTCGGCTTTGGAAACTACGTTGATTGTCTTGCCCGTTCATATTTAATGACATATCTTCCATAGTCGATAAACGCTTCAATGTTCGACAGACTCTAGACTCTTCTTTTGTTACTAAGTATTCTAACTGTAAGAATCGTTCGAATCAGTTAGAAAGATATTGCAAATTCGCCGTTTCAATGATATTTACATAGACGCTTCACAAACGTTCGAGACGGCTGTAACGGCCTATTGTTGTGCTGTCACAACAATGGTATCTTCAAATGACCCTTGGTGAACTGAGATAAAGTAGATATTGCAAAATCAAACGTGCTAATGTCGCAATCGCAAGTAGCCTCGCCTCATAAGCATTGTTCACTAAGCGTCATATTAATAATAATGGCCAAATGTTACACCTCGGTTTAAAGTGATGCTGTTTCGTTTTTGTTAAAGAAGACTGATAGAGACAGCATCAATGTAACTTTAATCAACGTTTATTAATGACAGGGTAACCGTCTTTGTGATGTGATGTATGTGACTGAGCCGATGCCCTCGCAGTTGGCGTATGGTTGGTGTATGGTTGGTGTGCCGTTGGTGTGCCGCCGCCGCCGCCGTTGTTTGTGCGCTTAGTTTACTGTTCTCTGCTCTGATTGTGCCTCTCGTAACGGTAGCGGTGCTTATTGTCCAAATGTAGGTGTATAACCGCAGATTTTATTATTATTTCTATATTTTTTTCTCGAGAATCCGAATAAGTGAACGGAATCTATTCTGTTTTTATTTTGATGAATAAAAATGTTTAAGTATTACTTTTTTGCAAAGCCTTGATATTTTGGCTGTTTGTCTGATCGACAAATAATTGAAGACAATTCTTAGATTTCTTCCATAATTTATAATTCTGCTGTATTTAGAATGTTTCAAACAGCCCTTCTTAGTATTATCTTGAAACTGTGTTATAAGTACGTATTATCAATATGCCTCCACGTAGTCTACGTGCACTGTTTCTATACTCACACTAGATATAGCTTTATTTTGTCTTGTTTATTACTCTAAGCATTTATAATAACAACAACTTGCATCTAAAATTCACGCAAAAATACAAAAAAGTCACTCCAATCAAGTTACACAAGAATGCTGTCGGCCTATGCTGCATGTGGTAAACTTATTTTTTCACGCCTTAAGTGGCCTCTTGAGTAAAATGAGAATGGGAGGCATTGAATATTTTGAACTTTTAAACCAGCTTTCAAAATTCGTTAAATCTTGCTAAGTAAGTATAAGAAATATTTATTGTCCCATAATTGTTACATATTTGTGATGAAGTCCCTGACCCCAATTTTAGGTTTATCACCTGAGTGAGAGTGACAGAGGCCAGTGCCCTCTTCGTTAACAAAGGTACTTCAAATGACAAATTAAATTAACAAATAAACATATTGAAATCCGACTTTAGAATAATTTAAGTATTTACAAACTAATTAACAGAAAGAAGTGTGCGTGTGTGTGCGTTAGGGTCTAGGGTGTATGAGTAAAGTGACCATACTTCCCGTTTTGAACGGGACTGTCTCTTTTTCCGGTTACGTGCCCCGTTGTCCTCAAAGAAAGCTCCGGGACGCAAAATAGTCCCGTTTTCCGAAACTTCCGAAATTTTAAATTATGGCGCTCGTCTGCGGCTGCGTCGGCGCCGTGGTTTTGTTGTACAGTGCACATGCTCTAAAGAATATCTTATCATCTAAAGAAATGGAGATATTTTTTTGGGCAGATTTAAGAATAGTACCTGCATGGGAAGATACTCAAAAAGCACTGATGGCCCATTTGCAAAAAGATACATAACTGTAATAAAGATAGAGAAGAAGTATTTGATAAAATTTGAATATAATTAAGTACCTATAGTGAATATCTACTATTTGTATGTTTGTTTTAATAACAATGTTTTATAACAATAACAATGTTTTATTAAGTACTAAACAAACAAATATTACAAAAAATGTGACCCCGTTACATGTTACACTTTTTCTAAATTATCGTACTATTGCATCAATAGAAACATGGTAGCCGTCTGGGTGCGAGGTCAGCAGAAGGTCCAATAAGGAAGGTGCATGGCCCTCCACATCTGGAACCCGTGTAAGCTCAGACTGTAGGCCAAAGCGAAGTCATGAACGTCTCTACCCGCGTGGTCAGTTGTGCGTGAACCAAGCCATTCGACGTGGTGGGCATTGAAGTCTCCCAATACTACAATCTCGGCCGAGGGGATCCGTTGGAGAAGGCAGTCTGTCGCCGTTTGGATGATCTCGACGGTTGGTCAGTTCCGTTGTTACCGCTGTGGGACCTATACAGGCACGCGTAGACTCGAGGATGACGTCCGCAGTCGACGTGTAGCCATAAGATGGAGAGATCCCTATCTCCAAGATTGTCGAGGCGACGGACGCACATATCCTCCCTGACGTAAGCACAAACACCGGGTCTGGCACGTGGCACAAATGCATGTTCCAAGTGGTATCCCGGGTAGCGCAGGTAGGAGATGTCAGGAGGGGGGGGATATCCGCGTCTCCGTGAGGAAGAGCAAGGCCGGCTTCTCCGTCTCGAGGTGGTAATGGACGGCGCTCAAGTTAGAGTGGAGTCCCCTGATGTTGCAGAACTCCACGCGAAGCGTAGGAGGGGGTGCCTTTCTCCTGCCTGCAGCATGCCTTGACACGAGCGGACTTTTGCCCTCCCCAGAATACGACTCCTCCGATACTGGATGTATCGGCACTAGTCGGCAGGCCAGGCCCACTCCGCGCTTTAGGTATGAAGCTACAAGTAGCCGGCGGGTCAATTCAGAGGGCTGCCACCATAGAATAATAACGCATAGAACGATAGTCTCGTATTAGAAAACTGTCATGGCGTGAGGCAAGAAAAAAATGGATGTGCTGCGTCTGCAGACGTTAAAAACCGCAATTTTTAGCGCAAATAACCCCCTACACGTCGGCCGACGCATCTGCATGACGCTGTCCGCGGATGCGTCTGCCGATGTGAAGAGGGCCCTTAAAGGTGCCTCTTGACGTCGGCAGATGTATCCGCAGATGAATTTCCACGAGCTGTCCACACGTCTGCAGGTTGATCAGTCTTATGTTCATTCTGGGCAGACGCAACTCGCGCTCGCACTCGCAATTTTAATAGTTAAAATCAATACATCAAGTTATATAAGTAATTTAATTGTTTATTTACACATACTTACTTATAAGTAAATCTCACGACAGCCTTTTATATCATATTAAACTGTTTAATAACGTTATAAACTGTTGATAGTAAAAGTTTATTTTTTTCTTTTTAGCGCATTTAAATAAAAGCTTTTTTTTTAAAAGGTTTTTTTACCTTTAATTTATTTTTTACTTTTTAGTTATCCCTGGACACGTTTTTCATCTGTTTATCTCACTGAACGTTTTTAAAACACAAGAAGCACGCGTGCACTCTCAATCGCAACTCCGATCAAACTGACTGATGCGCCGGCAGACGTGTGGACAGACGCGCCGGACGTTGGCGCCGAATCCCTTTGATGCGTGCCACAAAAACCGACAACAGTCGGATGCGAGGCAGATGCATCTGCAGACGTTAAATACCTACCACAGACGCGCAAATCTCCCCCTCTACAAGTCGGCCGACGCATCCGCAGACGACGTCTGCGGATGCGCCTGCCGACGTGAAGAGGGGCCTTAGGACGGCCTCAAATTCAACATGACGGTAGGTAGTCTGATGTGGCGTTGACTGTACTTACATACCTAGCCTAGGTTTATTAGAAACGTAATTTGTTCACATTTAAGTACACATTATAAACGCAATAACTTGTGATAAATAAGTACCTATTCAGATTAATTATTACCTATTTAAAATGACCCATTATATACGAGGTAGTTTTACTCCCGAGATATTATTCTGAGCTTTAGCGAGGGAGTAAATAGAAACCGAGTTTTAATGGGTTTTAGCGCCGTGTGTTACACTATGTTTTTCACTACGAATGCGAGTAAATAAAACAATCCAATACAATATGAATTGGTTTATTTTATTAAAAATTAACCTGTTACTTGCTTTTACGACACCCAAGGGAAGAGAGAGGTTGGTAGTATTATTTTGATGAGCCCATCGCCGCTCTATGCTGTTGGATAGAAGGTATGTGCAGTCTTTCCATCTCTTCCCTTGGGTGTCGTAAAAGGCGACTAACGGACTAAAGACTCCACATACATTCAACAGCATAGAGCGGCGATGGGCGCATCAAAATAATACTACCAGCCTCTCTCTTCCCTTCGGTGTCGTAAAAGGCGACTAACGGACTAAAGACTGCACATAATGCAACAGCTTAGAGCGGCGATGGGCTCATCAAAATAATACTACCAACCCCTAACTTTTCTTCGGTGTCATAAAAGGCGACTAACGGACTAAAGACTGCACATACATCCAACAGCATGAAGCGGCGATGGGCTCATCAAAATAATACTACCAACCCCTAACTTTTCTTCGGTGTCATAAAAGGCGACTAACCGACTAAAGACTGCACATACATCCAACAGCATAGAGCGGCGATGGGCGCATCAAAGTAATACTACCAGCCTCTCTCTTCCCTTCAGTGTCGTAAAAGGCGACTAACGGACTAAAGACTGCACATAATGCAACAGCTTAGAGCGGCGATGGGCTCATCAAAATAATACTACCAACCCCTAACTTTTCTTCGGTGTCATAAAAGGCGACTAACGGACTAAGGACTGCACATACATCCAACAGCATGAAGCGGCGATGGGCTCATCAAAATAATACTACCGACACCTCTCTTCCCTTGGGTGTCGTAAAAGCTACTAACGGGCTAAAGGCTCACCACCTAAGCACATCTGCAGACTGTGCAGTTGTTTCTTGCTGAAGAGTGGACTGTGTGGGCGCGGTCTGTGTTGTCCATAGATTCAAATGATTACTAATTTTACCATAAACTTTAATAAAAACTATCTCAAAAAATTTGTTGATTTAAGTAAACAGTATTAAGTCGAGTCTTTATTCATGATTATTCTACTTATGACTAAAGACTTTTTCGTTTTTGTAGGCTCATTTTCATTTGACAGACCAATATTTAAAAAAAAAACTTTTTCCCCTAGGGGAAGAAAAGCTATTTTTTTCCCCTCTCTGGAACGCTACAATGACGGACTTTTTGAGCAAGATATGTTTCCCTCTCTCCAGGTAGTCGATGAAGAGTAGGTATTCCATGCACATCCTAAAATACAGAGGCCATAACCTCCCCGGCAGATTGTTGTGTCTTAGGCCTCTTCGGGCGGCTTTCACCGGCCGCTCTCCACTCTGCTGACTGCCGTTTGGATTCCGGAGTGAAATGAATGGTGAATCCATGATAAAATCGTTTTTTTTTTCATTGTTTTCGGAATTAAAAAAATAACGTCACAATATCTGTAAATCAATATTTAAATTGTTCGATTTTCAAAAAAATTACCATATTGTCATTTTCTAAAAATCAAAAGAGTTTTATATGCGCCATCCCCAAGTAAGTCTCTGGACTTATTGAACGATCTAGTACCTAGGTAAATAAGTAAGTATTAGAAAAATGTATGTCGAGTCGAGTGTCTCGTTCGTAACTGTTTGTAACGTATACATATCATAGTCTATTGCATTATAGACTTGTAGCAATTAATGTTCTGTGTAATGTTGTGCATTCGTGAGCTCGATAACTGGCTTACCTATTTTGTCCGCGGCGGATTGTGCAACGCCGCGCCGCGCCGCCCGCCGCCGCGCGTGCACAGTTGCACACGCACGAACCAGCTGACTATTCATTAATAGATAGTATATTGAATTTATTGTTTAGCTACAAAATACAACAAGCATTATCATAGTCAAGTCCTTATAAGCAGATTTATTGATACAATAAAATTATTAGATTGAATACATGAAGGTATAGTTGCACGACAAGTAACAATTATTTGATCTGTGAGGACACAGTAATTAATATCAAACCAAAATGACTTGGTGCTAAAGCTGAACGAAGTAGCTTCAGATCAACTCGCTCGAGCTGAGCGCGCTCGTCCAGCCATCATGCATGGGCGCAATAGCACAGCCTTACTATGTGGCAATAGTGTTAGTTGATATTATGACAGTGTACTAAAGTGTTAATTCACTTCTCTGAGGCGGACAGTGCAAAATGTTCGTTCGAAAAGTGAAAAATTTAGATAGGAATTTTTCACTTAACGAACGAAGATTTGTAAGTGGAAAAGATTTCTGATTAGCTGGTGGTGTAGCTTCATTGGTAACTGGATTAGTGGGAACTAATGGGATTGGTAGCTGAGTCAAAGAACTCCGGCGACATTGGCCGCTGGCCAATGACTGCGCCGCCGCGGGCTACGTCATTCAATTATAGGTTTTCTCTTACCCTTGTACAATATTATTGAAATTATCTGGTTAGGTAGCTTACGTAGCTTACGTGTATTACGTGTATCACATAATGCTTAATAGGGCATTGAAACTGGTGACCAGCGGCCTTACCTGACGGTAAACTCCTAGAGCCGTATTATTTTATTTTAATCTTTACCAATCTTACCGTTACGACTTAGGGATCTTCAAGAAACGAGCCTATTCCTTCCTTAAAGGCCGGCAACGCGCCTGCGATTTCTCTGGTTTTGCGGGGGTGTCCATGGGCGGCGGTGATTACTTTCCATCAGGTGACCCGCCTGCTCGTTTGCCTCCTTCTGCTATAAAAAAAAATGCAAATTCCGATGCCAATTTTGCATGGTAAGATTAAAGTACCTAATACTGCTCTAAGGCTCGGACTACATGCATCCGGAATCACGCGGACCCGAAAAAACACGGCCCCGGATTCATTCCGTAGCTCAAACAAATAAATGAATTTTTACTGCATCGACTACATGTGATCAGGGGCCTTCCGATCCCTATTTTCATCCGGAAGCAACCGAAACATGCTCCGGACGTCTCCGAGCACCCGGTCTGTTATTTTTCGGCACGGGGGGCGGGGCCAATCAATATCGTATGAAGTTGTATGGAGCTGACCACACGAGAACTCGAGAAACGTCCGTTCCGGTCCGGTCCGGAGGAATCACGCGCCACGGCGCCAGGCGATCGCTCAGAGGGCCTAGTCAACTGGCAAACGCTCGACCGGTGACAGCTTCAAAATCGCTCATCAAATTCGCTAGGCTACATCGATATCGATAAGCTAAGGGATATAGAACATACAGGTTTGTCTTAGTATTTTTTTGTTTGATGATAATGTAACGCTTATGTAAGATTAATAAATAGGTAGTAACCACACCGATCCTTTTGAGTTTTAGTGAATTTAATGTCACTTTACTAAGAAATTCGGGTAGACTCCTTGAGACAATTTGAAAAATGAATCAATAGCTTTTTTCGCCGGAAGTTTGCCAGGCAAGCACGTTTGTAAATAAGTACTTATAATGATGACGAGTGACTTACCCACCATAATATGATATTGATATGAGACCAAACCCATTTTTCAGCTTATAATATAAATAAATTAAGACTGAAGACCACAAGCAAACGCTTGCTGCCAAGAATTTCTCAAATATTAACAACTTGACGTCCGTCTGTAATGAAATAAGTGATAACACTAAATGTTACAAACCGCGCGAACATTTAAACAGTTTGATCTTAGATGCGAGTACCCACTAGGTAGTGATTAAAACGTTTGCATCTTGTATGAGTACATCGCCTAAAGTAACTCTATGGCGTAGCGGCTAAGGCTTTCGGGTTTAGTTGTCTAACTACAACACCTATCACATTACTTTTCTAATTGATTATTGTCCTAAATAAAATAAAATAAAAAACATTCCAAGTACATGGCTTTGCTAGTTAAATTAAAACTAATTTTAAAATATGCAAACTAGCGAAGCAATGTACTTACTGTTACTTGAAAGGTAATGCTAGAGGTTTAACTAATGCAAAAAGTCCCCGCCCGCACCGCACCGGTTTGTGATCTTGCCAGTTAGTTACGCAACTTTCACATTACCGAGCTAAAGGATGGGTAACCAAATAAAAAGCGTCTCGAGCTCCTCCGTGCTTCGGAAGGCACGTAAAGCACACTGCGGTTGTATTAGCTCAGGGCTTAAGCCTGTTATAGCCCAGTCTTTCTAGTGCTGTCGTTCATGTGGGAACGTTCAGGACGTTCATAGGATGACGATGAAGGCAACATCGCCTTAATATAGGATTGTTTCATTGTTACTTATTTATAGCGGTAGGTACCGAAAATAATTGAAATTAAAAGTCAAATCATTTATTAAATATACGCCTTCACAGACACAATGACATGATCGTGGTCTCTACGCGACAAGTTAAAATATTTATTTATTTTACATTATTTATTTCACTGCCGTTCATTATGAGTTGGTTGATAATGTTTCGAAATAAAACATAGGATTATTTATATGTTTACCAAAAATAATTTTAAAACAATTAATTTTATATAATTACCCTAGTATGTTGATAATGAATCAAGTTTCATTGTTGGATACGACATGTGGTACACATCCCTTCTTTATTGTGAGCCTGATGCAGCATTAAATATTGGTGTTATTATGATTAACCATGCTTTTTGAAGGTATCCAGAATCTCCTAAGAAATTGGAACAATATACTTACTTATAGAAAATTGTCATACATAAAAAGTTAGTAGGTAGGTAGTATATATTTACCAAAAATAATTTAAAAACAATTAATTTTATTTATTTATTTTATATTCACAAGTGAATCGACAGTTCTATAAAAAGTATAACACTGAAAATGTGAAACAGCAAACCATTTACAGATTCACACAAATAAAAATGTGATAGTAACATTACAAACTCAAGCAACAATTACAATCGATTACTTCACAATCGCCAAATTGATAATAACTAAACTATTACAGAGTATGCTAGATATGGAACTTAATTTGTATTATATGTATAACAAGCCACCTTATGTTAAGCCACCTATTTAAAGAAAAAACAATATTATAACAATCACAATAGAACCCACCAGATTTAATAATCGGATAATAATAATGCAAGTTTATACATATAATTACCTTTGTATGTTGATAATGAATCAAGTACAACTTCAATAGCTTAATGTTATGACTAGTAGAAATTGATATAAGTAGGTACTTAAACATTTTCTATAGGTACCTACTGCAAGTAAAATTAAATATCAAGTAAAAAATAACATTAATGTTGTATTTCTTAATATATTCTTATTTCCTTACCTAACTCTCTCAAAGTCCAAGTTTATTAAATATGAGGCTTCACTTTCTCTTATTGACATTAAAACTATATGTGTATAAAAATAAATGCCAATTGTGTGTTTATGAAGGTACTGTTTTTTAGTAGTACCTACCTAAGTAAATCTTTTTAATAAAGTACAATAAACTTAGAACTAAATTAACTTTATACTTAATTTTTCCCCATCATATAAACCAAATCACTATTTTATGGGTTAAATATATTTATGGCACACTGTTCCTTTTCTTAAAATAAAAATGTTGTCAACGAATGTATTGTTTTTTTGTACATAAGTAAATCTTTTTAAATAAAGCACAATAAACTTAGAACTAAATTAACTATATTTATGGCACAGACTGCTCCTTTTTGTAGAATAAAAACGTTGACAACATTAGAGCTCCACAAAAAAAATCATATAAATAACTAAATTCAACGATGCCAAAGCCATGTTCAATGCAGTTTCATTGTTGGATATGACATGTGGTCCACACCTCTCCTTTCTTGTGAGTCTGATGCAGCATTAAATATTGTTGTTATTATCATAAACCATGCTTTTTGAAGATATCCAGAATCTCCTAAGAAATTAGAACAATATACTTACTTATAGAAAATTGTCATAGATAAAAAGTTAGTAGGTAAGTACCTATGTATTATACAAAATTGCTTGATATTGTTTTTTACCAAATAACCATGTTTGTTCACCATTCTGAGGAAGTCCATCCTCCAAATTATGAGGTAACATTTAAGATTTTTGAATCGTCGTCTCAAATCTGCAAAACCACATAAAATAGTTTTATCTTTATGTCAATACTCTTTATTCTAGCAATTTTAACAAAACTGACATTTCCTGGTAAATCCCAATATAATAATAGGCATAATACTTACCTTTATTATGTAAGTAATAATATATTTATTAAAACTTACCGTTTGAACGTAAGGACTGATATCTTTTCCTATTAAGAAAGATGCTTGTCTGTATAAGATTTATAGGGTATAGTCAATAGGTACACCTTACTACACTTAGAGCCTTGGTTTAATACTCTAAGCTACCTGGCAAATTAAATCTTCATTGGAACCTGTAAAACAAAAAGGCAATCTAAGTTATAAATTGATAAATGGACATTATGGATAGGTTACATTTAATATTTATACAAAAAGTCCCTTACTGTTGTCTTAATCTTGACCTTTCTTGTCATGATTAAAGGTACTTAGGTGGATTTATTTGGCCCAAATGTTTGTATGGTTTGAGAGCCCCTACAAATTGTTATGCAGCGACTTGCTCTTCGTTGCGGAAAATGTTGCATGACACACATTTATTTGGTCACTCACATCGCAACAACTATATCAGCACGCAATTCCCGGCAGACCTTAGCTAAATATTTGAAAGTTCGTAAACGAGAACTCTGAGAACTATTCACAAGTACAACAAACTCGATTTCGTTACTTTGCTCCAAGTAACGTAGGGAAACATTTCTTCCTTAGCGCCTGAGCACTTGATTATCGCAGTCCACAATAGCCCTAAAAAGAGCATTTTAAACAAAACTTTCAACACAACACAACTATTCCTTCATCAGCTGATCAAACAATCGCCATTTTGTGTGAATTTTTATCTTCAATGTTTGAGTGATCGCTAGATTAGCGATTCTTGGCTTGTCAAACTGTCAATTAGGTCTATTTTAGCGTAAATTTTACGTCGTAGGTAACTTTTGCTTATGTCAATCCCATACATTCGGTTTATCGTAGCGAAGATTTCGTAGCGTTTCATTTGTTTGCCAATTGACTAGGCCCTCAGAGCGGTCGGTCGCGTCGCGTGCGCAAGCAAAACTGCAAAATAGTAGTTGATTCCGAGCGCCTCATTATGGTGATAGTAGTAGTAGCACAGAATAAATAATAGTACCTACTAGTAGTAGTGTTCGTAGAATTTATCAGGAAAGAACGTAATTTTTGTATAAGACTTGTAGAATTCATATTCCGTTATGCGGTCTATGTGAAAAGGATGAACCCAATATCTTTTCACTTTCCTCTGTTTCCTATTACATATCGACTGCGATTTTTGCGTAAAATGGCCAATTTTGGCGTTACGGATCTCGGTAACAAAAATACATTAACAATTTTGACTTATTGAATAATGTAGAATAGCTTTGGGAATAATAATAAGCGGCCTCGCTTTTTTTTAATTTTGCTTAACTTTTTAATTATAATGTTTACTAGAAAAAAAACACACGCACACACACTTCACAGTGACGTAATACCGCTGACTTGCAGCACTACTAGAAAAATTCAAGAGTCTTCTGGGGTCTCGGTAGCTTAGCGGTTAGAGCAGTGGACCGGCAATCCAAAGGTCACGGGTTCGAATCCCGTTCGAGCTTTCCAGAGACTGGTTGTTTTTTTTCTAATAAACATTTTATCCTATATCTATATAGCATTGTGAATGCAAAATTTCAATAATAAAGATTTTTAATTTAACCCAAAATTGCAGAGAAAGATTTTCATAAAATGCGCGAAGGCACTTTTTTGAGCTCCTAGATTGAACTACTGCTCTAAACAAATGAAATAAAAAAAAAAAATGTTATCACTTATATACCTAGTCTTAAAATGCGTAGCGGCCTCGGAAATTTTAGATATCATTGATTTTATATAGAAATTTTTTTTTATTCTAAACCAAAAAAATTCGAAAACTGCTTTAAGTTAACCGTGAATTTCTCCTATCTATGATAATATTATTGAGCAAAATTTATACCAAAATAATCGTTACTTCATAATGAATAAATATTTTATAATTAATTAATTATCCTATTTCGATAAAAACGATAAATACAACTGCAAAATTACTTCAAAATGCGATGCGCCGGCCGTCCGAACTCAGCTTATCCTCGCAGAAGGACATTTGTAATTTAAGTAGCAGTTGTATTTATCGTTTTTATCGAAATAGAATAATAAATTCATGTTATTATTCTATTTCGATAAAAACGATAAATACAACTGCTAAATTACAACAAATTGCGAAAATGGGCATTTTACGCAAAAATCACATTCGAGATGTAAGTAATAGGCCTCTTAACGGCTACAGATAAGCATACAATTTCAACTAAAGTTAAACTTTCCATTGTCGACTGGGCGACTACCCAGCGCAAGTGCTAGAGACCGACTGAGTAAATTTCTCTCCGGATTCAAAACGGAGCGCGTGTAGTCGATTACTTTCCGAATTTGGTTTTTTCCCGGGCTGGACTGATTTCGGATGCATGAAGTCCGAGCCTAAGAATTGACAGCAGACCTACAAGTTGGCGCGGCACTTGTGGTCTCGCAAAACCTACGGTCACAACTCACAACCATTTAAGAGTGATGAGCCTAATTAACCCACTTACTCCTGACTTGAAATAAATGATGACAAATAATCGATAAAAAAAATTAATGCAGTTGAAGAAAAGCTGGAAAATGCCGTGTTATAAACGACACAGTAGGAGAATGTACTACTATGTTAATTTATTATTTTGATTTAAGTCTGCTCCGTAAAAAAATAAAAAAACATTATTAAATATTTGATTCATACATTTTTCATAAATAGATGATGATGATGATGATTGTAGGTGCTACTTTTTAGAGGCTTATAAGTTTTTTATATGCTTAGAAACACTCTTATGGATGCAATCTTCAGACTTGATGTAATCGGACCAACGCGCAGGAGGTTTGCGGATGGTCAGCGTATCCGTTCTTATCTTAGTCTCCACAGTAAAACTCAGTTACTCTATTTTCCATCATCACGATGGCAGAGATGGCCAGCCCAAGCCCCCTTCATTCTTGGTGGCCGATATTGGTCACATTTGTACTTTGTCCGATGATGTCGTTTCTTACTCTGTCTGTAATGGTTATTCTCAGCATGCTGCATCATTTTTTGGCCGACTTTGTGTACTTTGAATTGTGTGGCAGTAAGAGTCTACGTTTTGCATACATAGGTCATGGATAGGACTACATATTGTTCGAAGACTTTGGTCTTTTGCGACTATGAGATGTCGAACCGGAACACAGTCTTTAGCTTTTCGAAGGCTGCCTATCAAAACTGAATTCTTAGGCTTAGCCACTGTATAAGGGGAGTATTTACCTATACTATCGCCGATTCTCTCTAAATGTTCCTGTAGCTTTTAGATCACGCATTTGAAGTTCAGATTTCAAGCTGTATTTTTGGAAATAGTCACATTTGTTGTGCTGTTCATGAAGTAGAATTGCAATGGGCTATTTTCCGAGATCAATAAAAAAAAGAAATTGGTTCCTAATGACTTCATAGATGGCGCTTAATAAAAGTATGGCTGCTGGTATCAGAAAATATCAAAGACATTAAACTATTACTAATAGACAGGACATAGAAATCAATACTTTAATCCACAATTTATTACCAAGTGGTAACAAGTCTCTCAGTTTGATGTACAAAGAAAGTACTTTTTTTGTTTGCTGTTTTTCGCCCTCTAGTGCAGTCGTGTTTGTGCGTGAACGAATTTGATGTAAACAATAGAAAATATGCCAAATTGCGTATTGCGATACTGCAAATTCCGATATGGAAAAACGCCTGAATGTGATTACAGCTTATTCTCGTAAATATTTTGTATATTTACCCAATAATCGGACTGAAATAATAATTTTCAATAAATTATTCTAGAACATTTACCATTGCCCTATGCTGACCTCTAGTGGTGAAAAGCAAAAGTACTTTTAGGATATCACCACACTTGTCGAAGCGGAAGTAGATGATTTAGTGGTGTTCAAATGATGTCGTTTTATTTATCGATCAATGTTATAAATAGATAATATTTTTATATTGTAAGTTTTATATAAGTAGTAATATTCTGATTCAATGATCATTGCGCTGGGGGACTATTATGCAGTGTAATAATATCGTGCTATGATCGTTTAATCAGAATATTACTTCTTAATTTAAACTTAAAAGACATTAATGGATATATAAGAAAATAGGAAGTCCAAATTAAACATATACACACATCCGTTATGACATTGGTATTTAATGATAAAGCATCAAATAAATCTATGGAATGATATTTCATTCAATTCATTCAAAATAACAGATTAAGATCGACAACAATAATTTGATACTTGCGATTGCGAGTTTCCATTAACACTATGTGGACTTAATAATATCTATGTTTGCTTAGGTATTTTATGAAAAATAAATATAATTAAATATATTAATATGAAACACTATATGGATCAACTCGTGTTTATCTGTTGAAGTCAGCCATTTACCTTATCATTCCCATGAATTGATTCCTAAATCCAATCACACAACCATGTTAGATAGGTTTTAAAGTAGACTCGATTTTGTTATACGGGAGTCCTTATTCTTACTTAAGATAAGTAATCGGGGGGGTGGGTTTACTTCAAAAATGAATGTTGTCAGTATGCTGTTCTGAGGTACTAGCTAGGTACAGACACGAGCAAAAATATGTAAACAATTGTAACTCTTAATACAATGGAATAAGAGTCAAAGTGTTTACATATTGGTGATAGTGACTGTACTTATGGTAGTTTCACATTGTTTTATAATTAGTTGTTGAATTTTTAATAAGTTAACACTTTATTACTAAAAAAATAGCATTTGAAATACCGGAATTTTCATTTTCTTCCTTATTTGTCACTTGCTTGTTCAAATGTTATAATTATATTGTTTATGCTGATTTTGGTTATTCTTCATCAAAATTATCGATTTGTCGAATTTCATAACGGAACATCCCTACCGCAGAGCGACACCTACCGTGGGGTAGGTAAAACTTATTCTAATTGTTCTTAGTATACTTCATAATATTCTTAAAAGGTTGTGCCTTTCAACGTTAGATGGCATAACTTGAGCACCAGCTCAAAGTTTTGTATGAAATAGTAATTGACCTAGAAGTATAGACAAGAACGTCCATACAAACCATTTGTTCAAATTCTGGAATGAGAGATCTAAAATTCGCTGCAGCCGCTTCAGCGCTTATACATTTAAATGTCGTCGTCTAATCAACAGACAGACATCGCAGCGCCGCAGCGCCAGATCGGTCAAAGACAACGTAGTGTGTATCAAGATAATTTTATTTCAGTGTCCTTTATCTAGTACTTCATACTGAAAACTGGTTCTCAATGGATATTTACTATCAAAATATTAGAGGTATTAGAACAAAAACTAATGAAGTATATAACATTATTTTAAGTAATTATAAAGTAATTGGCTTCACAGAGACCTGGCTCAACTCTAGTATAATGAATAGCGAATTCATTGACCCCCGCTATACTGTATACAGAAGGGACCGTATATGTTGTAAAGGTTCTAAGAAGGACGGTGGTGGAGTTTTATTGGCGGTTGCTTCTGACATTCCATCCGCAAGAATGCTAAGCTGGGAAAGTGATAATGAGGATTTGTGGGTTACAATAGATGTAGAAATTAATAACAAAATTAGAAAAGTGGCTATTTGTCTTGTGTATATACCACCGCCAGTCAAAATTGAACATATGACTGCATTTTTTGATAATGTTAACAGGGTACTTTGTAATACTGAGGATACTATTATTCTAGGCGACTTCAACTTGGGGTTTTTGAGCTGGTCTGGTGGCGCCAACAGTTTAACTATGACACCGACAAACTATAACAATGATCTAGGTTTTGCATTTGTTGATTTTGTTACCTTGAATAATTTGTCCCAATTGAATTATGTAACTAATGAGGACAACAGAATATTGGATCTAATTTTATGCAACTTACCTGGCTCACATGTGGAGGAACCGTTACAAGTACTCAGTAAAATTGACTTAAAACACCCTCCCCTACAATTAACGTTAAGATTTTGCAACACAACGTTTTTACCCACTAAAAATACAAACACACATAATTTTTTTAAAGCAGATTATAATGTTATTTCTCTTGAACTTAGTAAAGTTAACTGGCACGCAGAATTTGATGACGCGCAGGATGTAAATGTAATGTTATCAAAATTTTACTCAATATTAAAATGTATTATAAATAATAATGTCCCAAAACGCAACCCTAACACACGTAAATACCCAACCTGGTTTAGCAACGGCTTAATCCGTCGTCTCGCTGAAAAGAATAGCTGTAGGCGTAACTACAAAAAACATAGAAACCCACGCGATAAATATGAATTTGAATTACTTCGGGACCGCTGTCATAAGTTACTCGCTACGGACCTTGCCACTTATCAAAAAAACATAGAGAAGGACATTGTGAAAGATCCTAAGCATTTCTGGACTTATCTAAAAAAGTAAACGTAATCATAAATCTGCAATACCGTCGACTATTCACTACGATAATAATGTAGCAAATACAGGCCTTGACATTGCACATTCATTTGCATCATATTTCTCTTCAGTGTACACAATAAATACGTCATCACAGTATGATGAATCTGCGACAACTGCCTCGAATAGACTTCTTTCATCGTTGCGCTTCAGTGAAAGAGAAATAGCGGAAAAGACTAAAAACATTGATATAGCAAAAGGGGCTGGACCAGACAACATTCCACCCATCTTTGTTAAACGGTGTAGCAAGGTACTATCTTTCCCCCTTAGTTTAATCTTTAATCGCTCTCTGCAATCCGGACAGTTTCCTGATGAATGGAAGAAGGCCCGAATTATTCCTGTATTCAAAAAAGGTGACATTGAAGACGTAAAAAATTACAGGCCCATATCCATACTCTCCTGCTTCTCTAAGCTTTTTGAATCTTTAGTATGCCCTTCGTTGAATCACCACATCGACAGTCATATTACAACACACCAGCATGGCTTTAGGCGCGGTCGCTCCACGACTACAAACCTGGTATCCTTCGTTAACGACATATCTCAGAGTCTTGATAGGGGTCTGCAGGTGGATGCAATCTACACAGATCTCAGTAGCGCTTTTGACAAAGTAGATCATTGTCTCCTCACCCAAAAACTTAGAGCAGTTGGCATACATGGGAATCTCTTGCGTTGGTTCTCCTCATATTTGAGTAATCGGTCGCAGTTTGTGGCTGTTGGTCATTTTGAGTCTGGTACTTACTATGCTCAGTCAGGCGTTCCGCAGGGTTCCCATTTAGGTCCAATCCTTTTTCTCATATTCATTAATGACTTAACAAATAAAATTCTACACTGCAAATTTTCCTTATACGCAGATGACTTAAAACTTTACAAAACAATAATATCAGCAAAGGATAATACCCTGCTTCAATCCGATCTGTTAAATGTATCACAATGGTGCCACGACAATAACATGTTGCTTAATGTCGGGAAATGTCTACAAATAACTTTAACGCGAAAAAAGAAACCTCTCATTTTTAAGTACCATATAAATAATGAACTATTAACAACAGTGACTGAAGTAAGGGATTTAGGGGTTACAATTGACTATAAATTGCAATTAACTGCGCACATTGATAAGGTTGTAAAAAAATCCGCACAAATGCTTAGATTTTTAAGAAGGCAAAGCAAATCATTTCAAAATTCAAAAACTAAAATTATTTTATACAACGCACTAGTGCGTAGTCGCTTGGAATATGCTAGCTCGGTATGGAACCCAAGTTACAGCATTCACTCCCAGCGAATCGAGCGCATTCAACGTGCATTCACTCGGCATCTTGCGTTTACTTCCCAAGGGATATCTCACAGATCATCATACGATCAAAGATTGGAATTTTTCAAGATGACTTCACTGTACAGAAGACGGGTGCTACTGGACATAACTTTTCTGTATAAAATTGTCAACTCCTACATCGATTGTAGTCAGATCCTAGCTGAGCTGTCACTCACTGTTCCTAGAACCACACCCAGGTACCCTCTAGCGAAAACTTTCTGCCCGCCTTTCAACAGAACCAACATAGGGTCAAACGCTCCAATAAGTAGAATAGTAAGAGAGTTTAATAACATAAATAAATCTACAAACATTGATTTATTTTACGACTCTCTCCACATTGTGAAAGGTAAGGTGCAAAATGCATAAAATACTTAAATATAAATATCTTTTTTTTATATAAGTACCTACTTTAACATATAATTTTTATTAATTTTATTTAATCAATTCAAATCAATTTGTTTATTTTATTTTAATAATAAATAATTAATAATTTTAATTTAATCTGTATAATTTAATTTAATTTAATCAGAGTAATTTAATTTAATCTGTTTAATAATTCTGTTCCATGAATGATGTGTACACCTATAAGTGGCAATTGTACTAGTACAAGTGCTGGAAATTTTTGAATATTATTGTTATGTACATTTTGCTGTTGGTGTTCCAATAAATAAATAAAAATAAATAAATAAGATGGCGTCCTAAATAGTTTGTCAATAACAATAATTGAAAAAATATCTTTTCTATTCTTATATTAAGATATAACTACATAATAATGACTTGAATAACAATTAATTTCACCTACTTGACAACTGAATTGTAGTAAACGTCTAGATGTACACTTTGAAAAGAAATAAAAAAATATTTTCGCCGCTCCGCACGCGCGAATGTCAAAGCCACACAATAAAGAAAGGTGCCGAGTCGACTCCGCAGATGAGTGGAACATAGTGCGTGTTCGGAAGGGCCTATCTAGTGTAACGTATATATCGCTGGAAATAGTGTACAATAGCCGCTCTATTACTATTGAGACTTAAATAGTAATAGAGCGGCTATTGTTCACTTTGGAAAATATCAATATTGTGCAAATGTCAAACTGTGAATGAAATTATGTAAAATAGAAATAGGTCCTGAAATGATTTTTTTTTAATTTTTCGGTTGACAAACAAAAATGCACCATTTGTGTATGCTTTCATAAAACGCCATCTATCGAGTGTTTTTGAACTAATTTATATTTTTTAATTTGGGCTGTCAGAAAATCACCCATTGGTTCTTCCGTTTGTGTAGGGTAAGTATCTGATTCTGCTGGGAACACTTTCATTCACAAAATTGTTGTCGCCTTTAAAAAGCTGTGCTAAAGATATTATAGACTTAATCATATTCACTATTTTCAGAAGAATCTTTATGTTCGGTTTAAACAGGGAGATTTTGAATAAACGCATAGTTTTCATCTTTACAATCTTCATCTGTAACTTCCTCGTTTATTTTTACTGGTGGCATGGTAGTTATAGTATCTGGAATATTATTCTTATCGTTTTGTTTTAATTTCTCAATTATATAGTCTTTATTTATTTCAGAAAGTCTTGTAAGCTTACAGAGTTATCCAAATCGCTTAAAAGTTAAAACTAGATTTATAAACATGCAAAAAAACATTTGCTAAAAAATATAATGGAAAATTTAACTATGTCGAGGTAGACTGTCAGATTCGAATGCATATAAGAAATAATGTCAATCGATTACATTAAAATTACAATTAGATAGGTACATATTTGTCAAAATAATTATAAATACAATATTAGGCTGAATGAAATTAAACATCACTGTCAACGATACGAATATCAATAAGTTACACTAACTTAAATAAAAGATAAAATTTTTGATAATTAAGTAGATTCAATTAATAAAACTACATTGTCAAACTATGGAATACATATTAAATGAATGTCAACGAATAAATATAAAGAAAAAAAAGCTAAGTACTAACAATTAATAAAATGTCATCCAGATTGCATGCGATCGATTAATAGACGAAATTTTTTACAAAGACAATCAAAACTGTCAGCAAATATATCAATGTCATCGTGCCGAGCGAGTAAGTCCCCGATAAGGGGTGTTGGTAGGTGCGTGCTCAGCGCGTCTAGTGCGCGTGACGGGACGGGCGAGCAGGCGCGGCCGATGACGACGAGGTGCTACCAACCCCGTCGTATCCCGTGAGATGTTTCCGGGAACCAGGAACCTTACTTTCTCCAGTATTAGTGTGCTATCGGTTTTGTGATGTAATACTTTTAAGTAGTGT
The DNA here is from genome assembly GCA_963921215.1 of Scoparia ambigualis. Classification (NCBI taxonomy): domain Eukaryota; kingdom Metazoa; phylum Arthropoda; class Insecta; order Lepidoptera; family Crambidae; genus Scoparia; species Scoparia ambigualis. The sequence continues at coordinate 43,887,148 of OY992503.1, read as the reverse complement.
ATTATAAGAGATGATAAGTCCTTCTAAGCTGTAAAGTTTCCATGTCCACCATACATACCTGTCACAAATAAAGAGGGATATAGGTAGGGATAATGCCCATACCTTTTCTTTATATACCCAACGGGCGAATTTGCCATGAGTAGGTACGTATTTGTTTTCATAGGGGTTCCAGCACCATACTCAAGCCTGCTGCGGACGTACGAATTGTACAGAACAATTGCCACTCTCGTATCCTCAAATTGTTTTGCTGTTCTTAAAACAAATCCTAATAACCTACTTAACTGCTTACATGCAGTTGACACTTTATTCATGAGGAATTGTGGAATGACACTTTTCAAAAAGCTGAAAATGGTATGACGTAGCTCAAGAACTGGCTCGATAATAATTTGCTCACTTTAAACGCATCGAAGACCAAGTACCCCTGCTTTCGCAAGACCAAAGCATCGGCTCCTTCAAGTCCGGCTGGCATCCGTCTGCACCTAGACTGTCATCGCGGTCCCTGCTCGTGCCAAAGTATTGAGTTGAGAGGGTTACAAACATCACTCGGCGTAATCATTGACGAAAACCTCACTTTCGCCTCACATAGTGTACGCAGCATCTCGAGTTATAAAGTTGATCTATGTGATGAAATTGCTCAGGTACTCAGCGATAAGAATACTTTGAGATTAGTGTATAGAGGTCTGGGTGAGTCACTCATCACCTACTGTATAACTGTTTGGGGAGGATCTGGTGTCACATCAATGCTCACTCTGGAGAGAGCGCAACGTGCCGTTTTGAAAACCATGTACCGTAAAAGCTTCTTATACCCCACCGATACCCTCTATGCTGACGCTGAACTCCAAAGTGTACGGCAACTTTACGTGTTAAACCTTCCTTATTGATGCACCGCGAAATCTTAACGTCTGCTAGCTATCATTCTATGGCACAAAACGCGTATTCAATGCCCCAAAGATCAAGGTGCAAACAGCTTTCGCACAGCGTCATCCCTCATACTTGCTGCCTTTTGTCTAAAAACGAATGATTTAAGTGATGCAACTTCAAGACTGCAACTGTTAACGAAGCCAAGAAACTTATTACCCTGCAACTCCTTTCCATGACTTACCAGGAAATGGAAAAGCTGGTCACACCACTCGTATGATCAGCTCTCAACTACACACGCACGCAAGTGTGTAAGGTATACACACACGCATACAACCCCACACACATACACACCCCCCCCCCCCCACACACAAACACACGCACACGCACACACACTCAGAACTCACTTTTTCTAGTTTATTTATGTAAACCGTGGTACCTAATCTATCTGGTTTTAGGATTATTTACTTTTATGTAAAATGTTTTGTCGCTTACCGCTTGCTTTATGGCTTAGGAAGCCCACAATTCAGGATTTCCTAGTGTGGGATTCACTTTTTTGCTTTACTTTTGCATAGCCTAGTTACAAGTTTATCTGTTTTTATTGTTTCATAGTTTTACATATTATGCTGCTGTAATGTACACTTGTTACTTGTGTAATAAATTATTCTTGTTCTTATTCATCACAATCTCATTGCTTGGCAAAACCTCTGTGTTTTGTTCGTGTTACTTTATTTGATTGTGAATAAAATGGTGATGTTAGTATGGGAGCATCAAATTCTGCGCACGCGCCTTCCACAGCCGCACACCGCACGGTCCTTCCGTTTGGTTTTTTTACACAGAACCGTCTAACCGTGCTGGTCCTACCAAATTCACTGAGCACGCTGCAGCGCCATACTGAGTGTGGGTAAACGTCTTCAGGCCGTTACTCCAATTGAAACTGTCACATAACACGTGGATGCCGCGAGTCGAAGGCAAGTGACATAAGAGGCTTCCATACCTGATTATCGGCACAGTACAATCTGTATAATTGGTTACGAACATCCCCTCTCCTTACATCACTAATTTTACTTGTACTGGCACCTCGAGACCAACCATTAGGTTAAACAAGAAGTGCCAGACGTCCCTGCGCCAGAAAACCAACTCGCGCCCATCTGCGTTAGGTCTTGACGCCGAATCAGTGCCCGCCGAAGCGCGCTCTTCATTCGGTACTCATAAGACTAGTGTGTAGTGTCACGGGAGTGTTTCCCCGTGAACACGTGTACTTTACTGCCTATTTTCCAGATAGGTAACCGGAGATGTCGAGCTCGCTCACTTCTCGTTGCACGAAGTGCACAACTCGCAGTTGCCACTGCTCGGGTCGTCAACTCTAGAGTCAACTTCCAAATGTCCACTTTGGTCGCCTAGAAGTAAGCACACTCACTTCTCTGAACCCATCCGGGAGCTTAACCAGTTCCTACGTCCTACGCGACTGGCTGGACCGGAGGCTATTGTATCTAGGGGGCTGCCTCTACTAGTTTTCCAGACTAGTACCGGAGATGTCGACAGCAATGTCCGATGAGAACCACCGAACAAAGCTGCCCACTTAGGGAAACTCACGTTCCCCGCAGGACTTTTCGTTTCAACCACACCAAGACCACTATAAAGCCCAGCTCGCTGTGCACGTGTTTAGATGCCCTGACACACAATACCAGGACAAACAAACATTCCCAAGCTCTACAGCTAACCACAAGCCACCACGAGTCCAACCCTTGTCTGGATCCCGTCGGAAGCGCCGGTGAGGGCACAACCAGCGGGGGGCGTGAACCGGAACCCCGTAGTACCACTGAGAAACAAACAGCCGGACCCGTGGTTCCAGCTGCGAAACCCTACCTATAGTGGTCGGTAGATAGGGAACGAACAGTGGTGGGTGGGTACCTGCATGCATCGCATCGCATCTCTTTCGGTTGATTTCCGGCAATAAGTTGTCGCGCGGGCCGCCCCGCCCCCCGCCCCCCGCGCGCCGCAACTATGTGGTAGCGAGCGTGTCATCCTTGTTATTTTACTGTGGTGTCTCTAGTAAACACACCATTCTTGTGAACACACATCAGGCACTTACCAATATTGTAAAACAATACATGATTTCATCCATATGCTTCACAAGATGATATAAGTAGGAAAGTACCTAGGCATTTAAGTTATTCACATTATTTATTACATAGTCTGGCCACAAATTGTGTCCCTCATATAAACATGTCTAGTGTAAAGAAAAAAAAAAGTGAAATTTTAAAAGCATGTACTAATTTATACGTTAAACTGTGTAGATTACCACAAATATTTAAACTATTCAAAATGACCAGCTTTAGCTTTTACACATTTCTCCAAACGTCCTGGCCATTCCTCTATGGCCGCACGTACGGTACGTGACGTACCACATCCAATGGTATATCGATGCAGCTGTCTTCACCGTCCCGAATAGAAACCGAGCTTAGTAAAACCTGGTTCCGACTAATCGAGTTAAAAACTTAAGGCCAATTTCACCGTACCGAATAGAAACCGAGTTTAATAAAACCCGGTTCAGACTAATCGCGTTCAAAACTTAGTCTTGATCGCGGTTTACGTCGCACCGATTTCACCGGCTTCGTTTTGATCCCGTTTAGTAAAACCTAGTTCAGCTTTGACAAAGAGTGAATGAGTGAATGATATGTCAACAACTATACGTTATTTTTTTAAATTCTGGCTTGGAGCCCAACGAATCGCGTTCAAAGTGCTGCAATTACAAAAATTGTTCCTTTACAAACGGGAAGTTAAATTAAAAAATCATAATTCAAATCACGCTAATCTTCAACAAATGTTCAGAATATGATGGGTTAGTATTAGAAATTTTATATAAAATATTTTGATTAAAAATTTCAAAATAAATATCTTGTTAAATATGATAAGAATAGTAAATTGTCAAAACTAGGTACTAATTTATGGGGACTTTTCATCAAAATTTTCGTCAAAAGCTAGTGCCAGGGCTCTTTTCATCTTTGTTTTAGAAGCAAAATTTCACTAACAAAAATATTATTTCTTTCTTTAAAAATAAATAAACAAGCCTCCCATACTCCCCACAATTATGACAATGTCAGGCAAACAGCTCTGAAACAACACTTCTTGGCGGGAAAATGAAGCGTCTATAGTTCTGCAGTTTTGTCGAATATGAATGTGAAATAGTGGTGGTTTAACTGTTGTGTTCGTGAAAGTGCATATTATGTGTTGGCAAATAAAACAAAACAGTGCAACATCACTTTTTAAATTCTCTTAATAAATCCGTGTGAGATCTCAGTAAAGTCCCACATCTTTACTAACACTCAAGGGGTTTGGGGAATATAATTTACCATAGTATATTCATTATTACTTTCACATTCATATAAAAACTCATTTCATTATCATCCACTACATGCAAAGAAAAAAAGAAATAAAATCTAATGACTAGGCAGTATGGTCTCTGACCTTAGCCTGTTCAAGGAACAAATAAAAAAAAGCTCTTAAACGAGTTTAGCCACGCTAAACGTCGAAAATTGGCCGTTCAGACACTGAACTAAGTTCAACTTGAACAACGTTTAGTTTATGCCGGTAAAACGCAAACTTGAGAGCGGAACTCGGATCAGCGGATAATCTGAGTTTAACTCGAATTGATCGCGTTTAATTTCAACGGTGAAATCGGCCCTTAGTCTTGATTGCGGTTTACATCATACCGATTTCACCGGCTTCGTTTTGATCCCGTTTAGTAAATCGTAGTTTAGCTTTGACAAAGAATGAAAAAATTAATGACATGTCATCAACTAAAATGGAGCTTAATGAATTGAGTTCAAAGTGTTGCAATTAAAGAAATTGTTCCTTTTCAAACGGGAAATAAGTTAAAAATTATTAATTCAAATCACGTTAATCTTCAACAAACGTTCAGAATATAATGGATAAATATTAGACATTTTATATAGAACTAGCGGCCCGCTCGCGACTTCGTCCGTGTGAACACCCTGTACCCCGTGACAGTCGATTCTTTAATTTTTTTTCTTTCCGTAAGAACCATCCTCGTTCTTCAAGGAATATTATAAAAAAAGAATTAGCGAAATCGGTTCAGCTGCTCTCGAGATTTGCGCTTAGCAACACATTTTTATATTATAGATGTTTTGATCAAAAATTTCAAAACATAATCTCGTGAAACATGGTATAGTAAATTATCAAAACTACTAATTTATGGGGTTTTAGAAGCAAATAACATTAACAAGAAGATTATTTCTTTCTTTAAAAATTAATAAACAAGTCTCCCATACTCCACACAATTATGAAAATGTCAGGCATACAGCTGCTAAAAAAGACTTCTTGGCGGGAAAGTAAAGCGTCTGTAATTTTTGCACATAGGTTTCTTGGGGAAAGTGTAACACCCTTATTTCTTTAAAACGAATAAAAATTGAGGGTGTATTAAAAATAATCTTTAGGCTTGCATTTGGCCACTATCTCACCTGATGGTAAGTGATAATGTGGCCTATGCTATGGTTGAACATGCTTGCCTATAAGACCTACCTGTTCACTCGTGATTTGAAGACTCCAATATTGTACCTGATAGGAAACAGACACTGGCAGAGAGTTCCACAGCTTTGCGGTACGAATGATAAAAGTGGACGCAAAACGCTTAAGTTACGCCGTAGTAAGCTACGCATAAGCGGAATCTTCTCTGTAAATCTATAACGTCGTTCAGTTTGTCTAGTTGCCTATGGTAAAAAGAGGATGGACGAATATAATCGAATAATTCCATGACACACTCTCCGAAGTGTATCCTATAAAAAACTGATAGACATGCGACCTGGCGCCGATGTTCTAAGCTCTGCTTGGCTTGGCGTCAAAAAGGTTGTCATCGTTGATGAGCTGTCTGGCTCTCCCGTCAATTGACTCCAGTGCCCCAAGTTGGTATTAGCGGATCCGTCACAAAGGTGAGAACAATACTCCATACACGACCGGACTTGAGCTTTACATAAAGTAAGCAGTTGTCCCGGTGTAAAGTACTTTCTCACCTTTTTAAGGGGGTACCCAGCTTTTTGAGGCGAGTTGTGACTCCAGGTAAGAGTTAAAGTTTAGAGTCGATGACAGTGTCATACCAAGAAGCTCGAGATGGTCACAAACAGGAACAGAGACACATCGAAAAGTACCTAGGAGTCAAGGTGAACGGACTCCGTTTAGCGGAGAATAGACACGCCTGTGTTTTGGTGGCATTGAACTTGACCAGGTTCGCGTCATCCCGGTCGGATACTTCCTTCAAGGATGAGTACAAACGCTTGACCATTTTCTCTCTTAGAGACTGAATTTCAGCTCCACTAGTTCGTGCGTTGGATGTGTAACTCCCTAAGACAGTGCTGTCATCTACATACCCTAGTATACCGGGTTTCAACAGGTCGTTATTATGCAGCAAAAAAAAGTGTCGCAGAGAGTACTGACCCCTGAGGGAACCCAGCGTTTTTCGCTAGTTGATCGAATAAGCAGCCATCAATAACTACTCAAATCGATCGATCCCGCAGGAAGTCTGAAATCCACGCACACAGACCAGCAGGTAAGCCAAATGATGGAAGTTTACTAATAAGGCCGTCGTGCCAAACTCTATCAAAAGCCTTCGAGATGTCGAGGGAAACGGCAAGCGTTTCTCCGTAATTCTCGATTGCTTCGCTACAGATGTGAGTGACGTAAGCTTGAAGTTCTTCCGTGGACCGGCTTTGACGAAAACCGTATTGACGGTCACTTAGAAGACCGTTCGCTTTTAGATACGTCAAGAGCCTGTAATTTAGGTTACTTCAGTGCTCATTGAAAGATGACTCATTAGACGCCCTCAGCTTCATAAGACCTTCCTTACAAATGTAAACCTACCGTACCGGTTAAAACAAACACAACTGCTAGCTAGAGAAACACTGTTATCTAGGCCCTCAGTTCTGCAAGTGGCTGCTGGTTTCCTTCTTGCATGAGCATCGAATCCGTGTTTTCTCAAATAGGAAGGCTTCGCGGTTCATGTCAGAAAATGCTGGTGTCCCTTAAGGCTAGTCACCGGTAAAACGGCAAAACTGTTTTGCTAAATGGTTTATGTATTTACTATTAAATTACGCTCTTATAAAAAATATTTAATACACTAAAGGATATTGCCCAAAGAATGTGCTAATTCGTTACGCGATTAGATGTACTTTACTTGATTTTAAGTCTAAAACGGATAATTTCTTAATTTTTTTTTAAGTTTTCGCCATAATTTTTTACATGTTAATATTTATTAGGAAGTACTACACAGAACCTTATATATTAAATCCTATGAAGTCTATATAGGCAAAAACCTATAAACACCTATAAAACGCACATATTTGCCCCGCTTCGCTGTTATACCCGTCCCGGCCGTCCCGTACTGTCGGTCGTACCGTCGTGAGAGCGAGAGAGAAGCACTCGAAAGGACTCGCCTTAAGGTTCTATGCTTGGGTTCCTTGAAACACAAAACTGATGAACAAAATTGTGATCTCCATTAGTAACTAATTATTAACATTGTTGATTATTTTTAATTATCTTTGTAAACCATGTAATTTTACTGTTTATTGTGTTTTTCAAGAGTTCTATAGTATGATTAAAATTGTTTCGTTTTACGTCGCAGTCGCAACTCCTAATTTTACAAAAAATATCAATTCCGGAACTAATACCGGAATTCCGGAATCAATGATCAATGTCGAAATTCAGTTCCAGAATTCGAAATAGGTCCGATATTGCATGCCCTACTCGTGATACGTGACCACACGTCAAACACATTAGCCCACGCAGGGCACAACATTAAGGGATGATTTATATTAGAGCGGGACGTGCACGGAGCGTGCCCCGTCCGGGCCGTTGGGGCCCGGACGGGGCACGGGGGACGGGGTGGTTGGATGGGGGCGTGAGTAAAAGGAGATGCTGTGGCGGCAAGGGGGAAAAGACAAAGTGTGGGAGACTAACATGAACTGGTGCATGTAGTTGTTCGGTAAGACGTTAATCGACCCGCCGGACGGAAGGGCCCCCGTACCCCCCCGAAAGTAGTCGCCGGGTCCCACCAATCCGGTCACCAACCGGCACGACGAGCCACTTCGGGATTATGCGCGACCTGGTGGAGCAGCCTCCTAGGGTGGTTAGCCCTAGTTGGGCTCCTGTACTATGCCGCGGGCGGCCAGCGGCACCACCGTTTCTACGGGTCTCCCTGGCCGGCGAATCGACTCAAGTCAACCGAACAATGCGTCCACAAAGACTCCCACCGGACCTTGACCCTGCCGCCACCGCACCTCCCCAAGCTCCGGTATTACGGCTCTGAACCCGGAACACGTCCTGTGTCGAGCACCGAACACTTGGTGGGTTTTACGAGTCCGCATGGTGGTAGCGCCGGACGAGCAAAGCTCTCCCACCAGCAAAATCCCTTTAGTCGCCTCTATCGACACCCGCAAAGATACAGGGGAGGGGGTGGTGCAATTCTGAGTTCTGACCCGGCACCACACGGGGGGACCCGGCACCAAACGGGGGGCCTTGGGCCCCACTGAAGTTTGGCATCCAACGTGATGCCTGAAACGCAGTGGTGTCCACATGATTCACATTCTTATCGTCTATTTACCTCTTTAACATTAGGCAATAAAAATCTTCATTTGGTTTTTCCTTCTTTCATATTAATATAGTGCGTTTTTTAGCTGAGACATTATGAAGAAATCCGGAATTAAATGACATACTTACAAGGAAAGTGTCTTCTTTAGGTCTCTTTTTTGTAAAAACAGTTTTGGCAAAGACTTGATGGTAGCTAAGACAGTTTTCTTTTATCTCATAATTATTATGTTCTCGGATTTCCTAATACAATCGTCCCTGTAAAAAAACACTAGTAACTAATATTTCATAGAAGTCTAGTCGTTATTATTTATGGTGTAGTGTATTTTTCCTTTATTGTTTTTTTATCATTTTTGGTGACTTAAGTATCAATTCGTGGTTGCACGATTTCGTGTTGTATTGATTCGTGGTAGCGTGAATAGGGTAACATGTTTGGTGATTCAGTACCACACTCGGTTCTGAGTCAAAGCTGTTGAAGGTGCTGACAAAGTTAGTTTGAGTGGTGTAACGGGCGGTTGTGTGTGCAGGCGGGCTGGCGTGGGCGGTGCCGGCGGTGCTGGCGGCGCTGGCTTGGGCGAGGCCGGCGGCCGGCGTCGAGCCGCTGGGCCCGTCCGAGCGCCCCGAGGCCTACTTCAACGGCAGCGCCTACATCCATCTCAACAGGCCTATCTCGCTAAAGCAACTCGTCGGACTCAGCTTCAGAACCTGCGTTGGTAAGACAACTTTATAAATCAAAATTACAACTAAACTAGGTAACTACTTACTTAGCGAAAACTCGGTGCTTAATTAATATGTCTGTCCCGGGTTGACGGAATTGTATATGGGCAATCCCGTAATCCTGGGATAACCCCGGGATTATGAACATGAATTAAAATCATTGTTTTACATAAAAATCAGCTTCTAAATTCTAAAATTTCTCTATTGAATGAATATTTACATTCAAATATCTTTTATTAGAAGTCGGTGTCTATACATCAAAACTCTAACTAAATAGGTATCCTTGGCTTTTTAATACAGATAATTCCGCTTTTACTTAATTTTTTTCTTTTGTGACTGTAATTAACAACGCAGTTTCGCACTGTGAAAGCAGATTTATTTAAATCTGTATAACCTTTTGATAATAATAATAATAATAATAATAATAACGAATTTATTTGTCTTCAATCTAAAATACAAAGTACATAGGGAACATTAGTACGCAAATGGTAAAGTTAAATGAAGAACAAAACGGTCTATGGCTCAGAAGCCGCAGATAGTAAATATCCACAGCTTCTGCTATTCTGCCACAGCCTTTTTAAAAAAAAATGTACATAGTAATAAGACGCGACATGAGTTGCGAATTGCAACACACGCTTCGAAATTTTTATAAAAATTCGCCAAGTAAAAAGTCGCCATATCACTGGACGGAACAAAACATTTACATACTAAGCAATCACTTATCTCAAAACAAAACGAAAAACATAAACAAAAAAGTGCCTACACAATATGACTGGGGAGTGGACGACCAGAGGTCAACGCCAGGGATTGTTCCAGCACAAGCCATCTGCGAAATCTTTGCCGAAAAGTTGGTAAAGATAGCTCTACGGCGGCTCTAATCGGTGGAGGTAAATCCTAATAAGAGCAATGTTCTCTTTTGTTGTTGAAAAGTGCCTCCTTATTGAAGTTGCCGTTCCGTATTTCTTATGTTTTACATAAAAACTATCTTTGGAGTGTGACAGTGTTTAACAGTTTTTCACCAATCTGAAAAAAAAGAAAATAGCCTACAAATTACAATTATCATAACCTCTCGGAATTACAAGATTAAGATAACCATATCGTTTATTCCTATCAAAATAACATTCACCGCACTTCATTATACTTTCTAATAGGTAATTTTGTGCGGAAAACCTAACTAATTAACTATAAAAATAATTAAAAACCACTACTTACACTGCAAAACTCAATTTTTTACACAAACAAACAGAACAGAACCTCCCTGAATGAGAGCACAAACTAAAGAAATCAGCTGACAAGACAAGATGGCTGCCAAATGTCAAACGAAGAATGCGCTTGCGAATAAATATTAATATAACTAGTTTTCTTAATTTTAATAATAAAACATTTGACATAATCTACCAACGACATATACTTAAAAAGAGAATACAACAAAATTTCTAGGTATTAAAATTGGCCAACGATTGAACTGGAAGAAGCAAGTAGAAGTAGTATGCAAAAAAAATCAATAGTTTAACTTTTGCTCTTCATAAATTAACTAAAATAGCGTCTAGAAGCACTGCACTTAGTGCCTACTTTACTTATGTTGAGTCAGTACTCCGTTATGGGCTCATAATATGGGGAAACAGTGTTGACGTAGGTAAAGCTTTTATCTGTCAAAAGAAATGTTTGCGGGCCATATGTGGTTCTCCACCACCGATGAACCCTGCAGACCTCTTTTTAGATTCCAAAATACTAACCTTGCTTTGTATTTACATCTTAGAGACTGCCAAATTTGTCAAGTTAAATATGTCCCACTTTAAACAAGCGAAGGATGTGTACTTGTGGAACACACGTAATGGTTGTCGACTGATCTCTGCGTCAATTCCCTACCCTTACCTAAATACCCTTTATCAGAGAAACTGTAACTCGATGTCCATCTTAATTTTAAATAAAAGAATTGACATATTAATTAAAGAGGAAATACATTAGGGAATATAAAAATATAAGAACAATGAACCTAAAACTAAAAAAACCTTAAAAATATAATATAAAAACTAAAATATATTATTAAAAGGAGTCTCTTTAGGCAAGGTTCCGAAGATACTGGCAGCGTTCCCCCGTTGAATAGCAAGACTAATTCTTTGTCCGAGGTAGCTGCCAGTTCTTCGGTCTCCTGTGATGTCGACTAACCTTTTTGCCATTTCCTTAAAAAGCCTTATAGCAACAGGACTCCACGGACCAAGGGTCTCGACACCAAATGGGACAAAATCATATTCGGAGCCTAGACCCCTGTACTTGCATGCTTTAGCTTTTTCAGCCGCTTCACAAGCCGCACCAGCTCTGTTGTTAATTCCATGTAGATGGGAAGGGGCCAGCGTGTCTGAACAAGTTGCACCCCATACCAGCACCCTGCCCATCTTCCATGGAATCAAACTCATACCGTCCGGTCTCTTGCGATCGTCTCTTGCAATACCAGTCAGCTCAAGTAGACTTGGCACGTTGACGGTTGCAAGGGACCGGCGTATGATATCGTTAAGTGCTGCATGTCTCGAGAAGCGACCTGCACTTTTTTGGCATGACAGTCCGTGATGTCCTAGCTTGTCGACATCACTGCCACAGGGACATTTATGAGGAACGCAGACCGGAACCCCAATCCGTAGACAGGTTGCGATTCGGAGCGTGTCAGGCTCAAGAAATGTTCCAGTATTTGACGAAGGGTACGCGTGAAGCCAGTAGCCGGCCTCATGCGTACTCACGGCCAAAAGCCTAGCACGCGCCGAACCTGTACTACAGCTCAAAAGATTATCATTAGTCAATTTGCATTTTATGTCATCCCAGCTCCTCTGTGAATTTGGAGAAACTGGAAAATTTTGACCTGTGGGCATACAATTAAGAAAGCGTTTCTAGCTTCTTCCAAGCCAGCAATCTCAAAGTTTGAAGGGGATGCCCTTAAAATTTTACTTATGAGATTTGCTGAACTATAGACAGAAGATAGGAAGGCTGGTAAAGCGACACTGGAAATTTTGCGAATCCCTAAACCACCATAACGGATGGGTAGGGATGCTTGGGTCCAAGATTGCTCGTTCAGCTGCATATTAAGAATCCACTCTAAGCTAATTTTGATTAGGTCGTCTACTTTTGTCAAAAGATCTGGGTGATTCCAAAAGGAGCAGCAACGGAGCACATTCGTAAATTTTGGGACGAAAAGACAGAATTTTAAGATGCAAAGTGCATAATGTGGACTAATTTCAAGGAGACGGTCAGCAGAATTTAGAAATTTAGTAATTGAATTATTAAAATATTCAGAAATAGATTCATCAAAAATTGGAGAACCTAAAAGGTAAAGGGAATTACTGTTAACTATTTTAATATTTGGAGCTAAAATATTAAATTTTTGTTTTACGTCATTTAAATTTAAGACGCAGTTATTTATAAAAGGTTCGCATTTGCTAAAATTAAGCTCCAAACCAATGGCTTCAAATTTGTTTTTGATTAGAAAAAGGTCAGAAAACACAGTATCCACGTCACCACCTAGGGTTCCGTCGTCCAAATACCAAACGTTGAATTTAGAATTTAAATTTTTGATTATCGGATTTATAGCCAAACTAAAAATTGCAGGCATTGCAATTGTCACCCTGTTGACAACCTACTTCCGAGGACAGTTCATTAGAACGATATAACAATTTTGTTGGGTCAGCGTAACTGAGAAGAAGATAATTGTATATTTCCGGTATATTGTCGTGAAGCGACATTTAAAAAAAGAAAAGATGATAAGAAATTTACAAATATTTATAAGTCAAAATAAAATTACAAACAAAGTTAAAATAAAAAGGTGAGTGAGGATGGTGAGTATGGAGGTGATGATGGTTAAAATGTAGGATGATAATATAAAAAGTGAAGGGGTAGGTGCAGCTGACGTGGAGGCAGGCGAAGGTGTGGAGGCAAGCGCTGAACTTGGCAGACGTCGAAGGGCGCAGGCAAGTGAAGACAGGCAGGCGCCGGTAGGCAGGCGCCGGTAGGCAGGCGCCGGTAGGCAGGCGCCGGTAGGCGAAGGCAAGCAGGCGCCGGTAGGCGAAGGCAAGCGAAGGCAAGCAGGCGCCGACAGGCAGGCGCCGACAGGCAGACGCCGGTAGGCGCAGGCAGGCGCAGGTAGGCGCAGGCAGGCGCAGGCAGCAGGCGCCAGCAGGCACAGGCTGGCGAAGGTGCAGGCAGGCAGGCGCCACCAGGCGCAGGCAGGCGAAGGTGCAGGCTGACAGGCGAGACAGGCACAGGCAGGCGTAGGCGCGCGCGATGTCTGGAGGCCGTAGTCTTCCAATTCGGAAGCTGGTGTTTGTACTTGAAGACTAGTCCTTCCAATTTGGAAGAGGCAAGTAAGGAGTCTTGACCTTCCAATTCGGAAGCTGGTGATCGTCTCAGTAGAGTAAACCTTTTGAATCCAAAGCTAGAGATGTAATGATTAGTCGTCGGCTGAACTTTATAAAGAAACCTCGGTTTCTGAGTTCTGCATAATTTTCAAAATAATATTTTTAAAACGAGAAATCTAGATGGCCAAATGTATAAATAAGAAAGTCAAAAAGTTTTGATTGGATTATGTTGATAAGTTGCATAGCAACGAAGCAAAAATAAGTTGTCAGATACTTCAAAACGTAACCAAAATACAATATTTAGTAAATAGAAAACAATTAAAGTGAGATACATGTAAATATTACAAGGAAAAACGCATAATAAGATTATCGAAGTGATCCGAAACTTGTGGGATACGTAAAAGTGTCGAAAAATAGTGTCCGAAGTTTCGTGATTTAGATCACGTAAGTAAATGTGTTTAGATAAAGGAATTGCGATGTGTGTAGTGTAGTGTGTAGTTACTAAAACATTATGTATCGTTGCAGAAGCGAGAAAAAATAAAAGCAAATATATAAGACGAAGTTAAAATATGAGATGATTACATGAAATAATACCTAGGAAGTGGAAAAGGTAAGTGGTTTCACCACATTTCCCCCACGACCCCAGAAAATTTTTGACTCAGAGAAAATTTTTAAAGCATATTTCTAAAGAAACCGTAAAACACAACTTCACACAGACATACATCGCCTAACAAACAGACATACGTTCTCTTACATACTATCATCTGCATTCAATAAGGGTGGAGTTCACATTCAATGACTACCACTCTAGAAGGGTGTTTTAAAATGACGATTAGGGCTTATTTAAAGAGTTGTCGACCGCTCTATAAGTGGAAAGTTAGACCTAAGGCTTTTTTAGGGAGTAGTCAGCCGCTCCTAACGAAAAAAATTAAAAAAAAAGAAATAAAGAAATGAAAATAAAAATGAAGTAAATTAAGATATGCTGAGAGCGGTAGGGCTCAAAGCATAATATTTTAAGTAGCTACGAGCGGTAGGGCTCGAAGCAATATAGTAGCTAAGAACGGTAGGGTTCAAAGCTTGATAACTAAAGTAGGTAGGTACTAAAGTTATAGAGAAGATCAATAGATAGATCTTGAGTAACGTTATAGAACGTTAAAGTGTGCTTAAGAGCACAGGCTAAGTTAAACAAAACAAAAAGAAACAAAAACGTTAATGAGTTAATGGAATGAAAATGTGAATGTGATTAAAACATATATACCATATTAAATTTGGAAGATGAAGGAGAAGTTAAGATTGAGCGGAATGTAAAGTGCCATCTGCCAGTCGAACAAATAGGGTCTCCAAAAAAAAGTACACAAAGATAAATTAAATATTATAAAGATATAAAAAGTTAGAGATATAGAAAAAAATTATAAAGGTTTAAATATAAAGACTTTTCAAAGATTAGAAAAGATGCAGTTTTGGAATAGTTTGAGGAGGTACCTGACAGTAAGGTTGGAGAGAAAGGGCAGCAGGAGTCGTAAGAGCAGGTTCTGGAACGGCTGCTGCGGGATGTTGAAGAGGAGAAATATTTTCAGCTGGAAGAAAGGTATAAGATTCAAATCGTTTTTCTAGAATAAACCATTTGGATTGGAGACTATCAAATGTAGATTTAAGATCCGGGCACAAGTCAATGTCAATACGTTCTAATCGGTAATAAATATGATTTATAAAAGTTTCAACTAATCTTAAATATTTGGAATCACCCTGTAAGAGTTTATCAATTTTAATTTCTAGGTAGTTCAAGGTAAAGTCTAACTGAGGCAAGTCTTCTTCTATAGGAATGGAAGAAGTCAAGATTTCGTCAGCTGGCATTACAGCAGATAAGCGAAGAATCTGTTTTTTAAGAAGTAAAACAGTATTTTCTGGTTCCTCTAATCTAATTTTTACTTCATATTCAAGTTCAGACTTGTTTAAAAAGTCAAATTTAATCGGTCGAGACATTGTTAAAATTAATAAAGATTATGAATATAATATACCTTTAGTAAAACTGAAAATAAAAAATATTAAATGAAAAGAGTTTAAGTAGGTGAATGTGTAGGTGTGTGTGTAAAGTATTGTAGAATCACTAGACAAAGTGTTGTTTTAGAATTTAGAGAGAAAAAAAATGCATAGATGGTGAAGAAAAAGAAAGCAAACACAAAAAAGAAAATCTCTAGGGAGTGGGTAAAAGAAAGAAGAGATTAGAATCTAAAAGCTAGTTGGGCGCCAAAATGTCGTGAAGCGACATTTAAAAAAAGAAAAGATGATAAGAAATTTACAAATATTTATAAGTCAAAATAAAATTACAAACAAAGTTAAAATAAAAAGGTGAGTGAGGATGGTGAGTATGGAGGTGATGATGGTTAAAATGTAGGATGATAATATAAAAAGTGAAGGGGTAGGTGCAGCTGACGTGGAGGCAGGCGAAGGTGTGGAGGCAAGCGCTGAACTTGGCAGACGTCGAAGGGCGCAGGCAAGTGAAGACAGGCAGGCGCCGGTAGGCAGGCGCCGGTAGGCAGGCGCCGGTAGGCAGGCGCCGGTAGGCGAAGGCAAGCAGGCGCCGGTAGGCGAAGGCAAGCGAAGGCAAGCAGGCGCCGACAGGCAGGCGCCGACAGGCAGACGCCGGTAGGCGCAGGCAGGCGCAGGTAGGCGCAGGCAGGCGCAGGCAGCAGGCGCCAGCAGGCACAGGCTGGCGAAGGTGCAGGCAGGCAGGCGCCACCAGGCGCAGGCAGGCGAAGGTGCAGGCTGACAGGCGAGACAGGCACAGGCAGGCGTAGGCGCGCGCGATGTCTGGAGGCCGTAGTCTTCCAATTCGGAAGCTGGTGTTTGTACTTGAAGACTAGTCCTTCCAATTTGGAAGAGGCAAGTAAGGAGTCTTGACCTTCCAATTCGGAAGCTGGTGATCGTCTCAGTAGAGTAAACCTTTTGAATCCAAAGCTAGAGATGTAATGATTAGTCGTCGGCTGAACTTTATAAAGAAACCTCGGTTTCTGAGTTCTGCATAATTTTCAAAATAATATTTTTAAAACGAGAAATCTAGATGGCCAAATGTATAAATAAGAAAGTCAAAAAGTTTTGATTGGATTATGTTGATAAGTTGCATAGCAACGAAGCAAAAATAAGTTGTCAGATACTTCAAAACGTAACCAAAATACAATATTTAGTAAATAGAAAACAATTAAAGTGAGATACATGTAAATATTACAAGGAAAAACGCATAATAAGATTATCGAAGTGATCCGAAACTTGTGGGATACGTAAAAGTGTCGAAAAATAGTGTCCGAAGTTTCGTGATTTAGATCACGTAAGTAAATGTGTTTAGATAAAGGAATTGCGATGTGTGTAGTGTAGTGTGTAGTTACTAAAACATTATGTATCGTTGCAGAAGCGAGAAAAAATAAAAGCAAATATATAAGACGAAGTTAAAATATGAGATGATTACATGAAATAATACCTAGGAAGTGGAAAAGGTAAGTGGTTTCACCACAATATGTTGTTTTATTTCCGTCAGCAGGGTATCCCTATTTACCGAATTGAATGCATTTTTGACATCAATTTTGAGCAACACGTCAGACTGTCCGTAAGTTAGGAAAGAGCGTAGGGCATGGACGGCTGCCTCACACCCTCCTTTTACACCGAAGCCTAACTGTACGGGTTCAAATTGCGAATTTAATTTTGTTAAATATGTCGAACAGCAATTTTGGAGGCCAGACGTCGTAGTGTTGATTCAACAGCAATTGGTCTCACCCCTCCGTCCTTTTTGGTGAGGGCAATGAGGTTCGCCCCGAAAAGAATGGGAACAATTTCTGGATTGACATTACCGGAATACATGAAGT
This sequence comes from Scoparia ambigualis, assembly GCA_963921215.1. Lineage (NCBI taxonomy): Eukaryota > Metazoa > Arthropoda > Insecta > Lepidoptera > Crambidae > Scoparia > Scoparia ambigualis. Next base: position 43,869,774 of record OY992503.1, on the reverse strand, counting down.
TAATTAATTTAGTGATCGAATTTACAAGTTGCTCGCCTGCATCACCCACAGAATGCGATGTTAAGTCTTTCAAATGTTGGGGTGAGATTCCATCCAAACCTGCAGCCGAACCTGGTTTAAAAGATAAAATGGCATCCATAATATCTTTCTTTTGAATTTGAAGCCTGCAGCCATGCCTGCCCTGCTGTTGGTGGGTCGAGAAAATATGGGTTTACTAGAGCTAAAAATAAAATACCTGAAAGTATAAAACAATTACCCTTTAGCAACTTCAAGACTGCATTGTATAATTGGCTTTCTGATAGGATGTTCTATAGTGTAAAAGAATTCTTGGGTGATAAATTGTTTTACATCATTATTTGTATATTTGCATGCTATGTAAAATGACTAAATAGGTTAAGCATTGGCACTTATGGCAGTCTTAAGAATTTATAGGTAGGTATAGATCATTCTGAACTCTTTAAGATCCTCCTTAATTATACCTCATCTTCTAATATTCTTAGTGGGTCTTAATCTGAAAGCTGTTATATTTCATGCTTTTTAGAGTTCCGTAGCCAAATGGCAAAAAACGGAACCCTTATGGATTCGTCATGTCTGTCTGTATGTCACAGCCACTTTTTTTCCGAAACAATAAGAACTATACTATTAAAACTTGGTAAGTAGATAGATGTATTCTGTGAACCGCATTAAGATTTTCACACAAAAATAGAAAAAAACAATAAATTATGGGGATTCCCAAAAATGAAACTAAAAATTTTTTTTCATCATAGCCATACGTGTGGTGTATCTATAGGTCTTCAAAAATGATATTGCGGTTTCTAATATCATTTTTTTCTAAACTGAATAGTTTGCGCGAGAGACACTTCCAAAGTGGTAAAATGTGTCCCCCCCCCCCCCCTGTAACTTCTAAAATAAGAGAATGATAAAACTAAAACAAAATATATGATGTACATTACCATGGAAACTTCCACCGAAAATTGGTTTGAACGAGATCTAGTAAGTAGTTTTTTTTATTTAATACGTCATAAATAAATTAATAAAAAAAATACACTGTTATTAAAACATCGATCAAAGTTACAACGAACTACAAGAACTTTTATATGATGTTATTTGCTGCTACGGAACCCTTCATGGGCGAGTCCTTTTTTAGTCCTTTTTTATATTAAGAGGAAGAAGGCATTTTTTCGGCTTATCCTGTTCCATAGTCTGGTATTCTATTTCGATGACCTCGGTGGTAAAGTGGTTAGCTCGCCGGGTCTGGCGTCGCGCCATCTCTGAGGTCCCGGGTTCAATTCCCGGTCGGGTCAATTTAGAGAAAACTGTTTATTTTCCATACAATTTTTATAGCATATTTGAATATCTTTTTGAATGTCATTTTTTTTTTAAAAATACACCATTGGCATAACCCAAATAGAATAGTGATTGGCAGTCCTAAGAGTTAAATTTGAACAAAAACAAACCTAAACTGTTAATAGATACAGTTTAAAATCGATCAACACATTGTTTTTGAAAGAATTTGTCAAGTTAATCAAAAAAATTAAAAAGTACCTATAGTGTTTGGCATAAGTGCCAATCTTTATGTAGTCTAACATAATATAGTCATTGGCACCGATAAAAAAGTCGGTGTATTTACTTTACAACCTTAAAATAACGTTTAACATGCTCTAAATAGGTATACTGATTGAATAAATAGAAACTTGCATGTAAACTCACCTAAAAATCACCCTTTTCGCCTCGAAATTTAACTACCAAACCTACACGTTTTATTACATTTTAACAGACTCTTCCTAACACATTTTCAAAACTGCCGCCAATGAAAGATGGTGGACGTTTGACACATAATTAAGTCTTGCCTGCATCTGAGATAGTATATTCCACCAATTATGTATGTATGTTGCTACAGCTTAAAAAACAGAAATAGTCATATTATACTGGATAAATTAGTAAACTTCCAATCATTGGGGGGGTGCTAACATTAGTATTGTTTAAGTACCCTTATTTGTTAAGATTTTGATACAGAATTGAAGTAAACAGAAAATGTAAATATTTGAGTATTTTATTAGTTACTTTAATGAGAACCTGATCAAGTCTAATATTTGTAGTTGTAAATTATGAATTAACATTGTAATAGATACTTAATTATTGCCGATCGATTTTCCAGTTTGAACAATCTGTTAAGTGGAATCTTGGTACCTAAGTATGTTTAGGAGAAGTTTTTGTATTGAAGTGTTTATACAATTTTTGATAATCAGATGGTTGGATAATTTGTTAACGTTAAAACATGTTCTTTTTTCTCTCGTTTTATCACTTGGCTAGTCACTAGGCAGAATGTTGCTAATTCAGCTGTGATTCAATCGACATATGAATCGAATTTAACATATTATGACCGATTGAATCATGACCATTCATGGCGAAGAAGGGCGGCATTCTGTTGAAGGTGGTCAAAGTGGTTAGACGTGTTGTAGAAAGAGCTGACTTTACTGGTTGAATTATTAATAAATTGTATGCTGTGTGTGTAGATAATAAATAAACACACACATCACAATTTTTACTTAGTCACTTACTTGCTCCAGGTAAACCTGGAGTAAGTAAGTGAGTAAGTAAAAATTATACAAATACAAATATTTTATTTGCATTAACACAGTTATAAGAGATCTTCATACATTCATAGAGGTACATGTGTTAAGCCTGCTCGCAGACATGCAAAATTTCTAAATTTGATGGTATATTGAATTATGTGCAAGTAAGACTACTAAGACACTAGACATTCAGCTAATTTTGCCAATCTAAATATTCCTTAGACTTATAAAAACATTTTTCTATTAGCCATTTGGTTAATTTTTATTTAAATAAGACTCCATTTAGGTCTTTCAAATTTTCAGGAAGCAAGTTATATACTAATATTATATACATTTCTTTTATATATATCCTTGCGGCAGGGAGGTTGATATATTAAGTCTGTATATTGTTTCCTTAACTGTCTAGAGGTAACTTCTTGGCGGGTTTTGTAGTACAAAGGGAAAGATTTAATAAAAATACATGCTTCTCTCATGTAAAGGCAGGGCAACGGTAATATACCATATTTTTTAAAATATGGTTTGCCACTGTCTAAGTACCAGATGTTGCTTAATGCCCTGATACATCTCTTCTGTATCAATAAGGCTCTCTCTACACCAACAGAGTTCCCCCAAAGTAATATACCATAGCTAAGAACCGATGATACGTACCCATGGTACGCAGCAAGAGCAGCTTCAATTGAAACATTCTGTCGTACTTTTTTTATAGCAAATGCGAAACGTTGTAGTTTTTTGCAGACAGTATTAACATGCCCCTTCCAATTAAGATGAGCGTCAATGAGCAATCCCAAAAATTTATAGCTGTCTACCTCGTTAATTTTATTATTATTATAATTAATGTTTAAATTTTGTTTGGATGAGCCGTATGATAGAAATTGCATAACTTTTGTTTTCTCCAGATTGATTTTAAGTCATTAGCTTTTAACCAATCTATTATATTCTGTAAAGCGGTATTTGCAAGCGAATCTAGAGAAACGTTACCCTCTTTTTTAACAATAATTGTAGTGTAATCTGCAAAAAGGATGCATTTATGAGGAGTAACATTGGGGAGATCATTGACGTATAATAAAAATAGTAGGGGACCGAGAATACTGCCCTGTGGAACACCTGTTTTTCTAAACAATAATTGTGATCTATAAGTTTTCTTGATTAAAATATTAGTTTGTGAATGTTTTGTTATATCTGTGCACTGCCTTCTTTTATATAAGTAGCTTTTAATCCATTCATAAGCCATTCCTCTAATACCATACGATTCTAGTTTATACAATAACTTATCATGGTTTACGTAATCAAACGCACAACTCATATCGAGAAACAATGCAAGTACAGGGGTGTTACTGTTTAAACATTCAGTTACATACTTTACCAAGTCAAAGCAAGCAAGAGCAATAGAACTTCCCTTGCGGAAGCCAAATTGTTGAGACTGAAGTATGTTACATGTGTCAATAAAACATTAAGTCTTTTTAACATTGCCTTCTCAAATACTTTTGACAACACTGGTACCAAAGTGATAGGATAGGCCTATAGTTACCTAGATCTTGTTTGTCACCTTTTTTGTATAAGGGCTTCACTACCGACAGTTTGAGATCGTCTGGAAAAGCTCCTTCTGAGAATGACAGGTTAATTAGATGTGCTAGTGGCATACTAAAGTGTGTGGCGCACAATTTTAAAGCTTTGGTAGCAATGCTATCATACCCACAAGATTTACTATTATTTAACGACATAATTATATTGTATGTTTCTTTTTCATCAGTAGGTTTTAATTGTGCGAGAGTTAGAGTTAATTTTTGTTTGCGTCTTATCTAATTTAGGTATCTCTTGGCTGACTAAGTTAATAAAGTGCTTGTTAAATAAATTTGAGATGTCTTGGGGATCAGTATATGATAAATTATCAGATCTAATTAGGTCAATGTCATTACTTTTCATCTTATGTGATATTGTTGAGGAAATGACGCTCCAAGTTGCTTTACATTTATTCTTGCTATTACGTATTATTTTGTTATTATTTATTTGTTGCGCCACATAAATGCATTTTTTTAAGGATTTTACTGTATTTGTAAAAGTCGTGCTTATGTGTTTGTCTATCAGCCTTGTTCGACCGATACTTTAGATATAACTGTCGTTTAGTTTTGCTTGCTTTCCTTAAACCTTTCGTGATCCATCCTAATTTAGTAGATCTATTGTTAATTTTGACTTTTATTACAGGAAAACATAAATTGTAAAACATACAAATTGTTTCATAAAAAGATTTAATTGCTTCATTTAGGTTATTCGAATCCAAAACTTCTGAAAATGAAAGACTGGCAATGCAATCGTAAAATTTCTTCATGTTATCTACCTTATAATTACGTTTGTATTCAAACCAAGAAGTGTAACTCTTCAGTTTATTGCCTTTGAATGTAATGGTTTGTGCGGTTTCTCGATCTGAAAGACCCAGATTAAGTATATTTGGCTCTACTTCTTTTATGTTGCTGGCAATTTGATCCAGACAAGACTTATCCCTTGTTGGTTTATCAATGTGTACTTGGAAATTGTAACCTGCTAAGATGCTTTTTAAGGATTCAGTGTGTTTATTTAATTTTAAAATATCAAGGTTCCAGTCACCACATATGATAATTTTTTTCCTTTGATATTTACTTGGTAAGTAATGCAATAATTTCTCAAGCTTATGTAGAAATATACTAAATGAAATAGTTTTATAATCTGATGTTCTATAAATTGTACAGACAATTAGGTTTTGACCAATGATTTCAGTTCCACAACACTCAAAATGTAGTTTTGTAGTAATATCGGGTATTTTTAAGGGCTTTGTTTCCCATAGTTTGCGCACCAAGATACAAGTTCCACCTCTACTCTTATCTCGGCAATAACTAGAAACCAGCCTATAGTTCATCAACTTAATATTATCTTCCGAGCCCTCCTTTACAAAAGTCTCACTAAAACATAATATATCTATCTCCCTGTTATTTTCATTAAATTCGTTAATAAATAATTCTATAGTAGATAATTTTTTTACATAGACTAGCAATGTTTTGATGAAACAATGTTATTTGACTGAGATTAGCTAGCTGATTTGTCTCCGGTGGGTTTAGACTTGATGTACATATTGAGTTATTTACGAAAAAACCTTTGTTTATTGCCACGCCCTTTAAGACCATTGACAATGTAATCTTTTTCATACTGTAAGTAATTAATTTGTACATTCAGCTTAAAAACAATGTAATTTAATTTTGACATATTAGGTACTTGGTTGTTAAACTGTTGGATATCTATGTATTTACAATTTGTGTACTGTTTAGCAAATAGTTTCATATTATCATTTATAGTATTAATGTTTAAGAGTTAATTGTTACAGACACTTAATAAAAGAACAGTAGCATGTTGAAACTGAAACAATACATTACACAGGTTGCTAAATAAAATGTAAGGATCCTTATCATTGTTTCCAACATATATTATAATGATGTCATCTTTTGTTACTCTTTTTGCTAAACTATGGGCGCTACTTAAAATATCTACAGAGGTTGCGCAGGGTTTTATAATTCCTTCAATTCTATATTGATCGTTCCACTTGCCGGTTCGCGACTGTAACATCCGTTCTGTAAGACCACGTGCTTGTTCGTCACCGACGATAAAGATGTTCGATTTCTTACTTAAGACGTTTGGTAGTTTTGGTCTGTTAAATTCTTGCAAGCTTGATGATGATGCTGTGTCGGAATCCGTGTACTAACAATAATAATTAATTTTAGACAAGGAATCAATTGATTGTAGTTATAATTATGGAGTTTGCCTACATACTTATGGCAGAATATTGTTGATACCTTTAATCAGTGTCTAAGGGTCACCAGACCAATCGATCGATTGTAGATTGACGGCATCGTTCAACGTCGACCGAAGTTGATCGACTGGTCTGGTAGCTTTAATCGATTGACGGATACCGTTTGACTAACCAATCGATCGACGACAGTCGGTCGACGTTGATCGATAGGTGTGGTAGCTTTAATCGATCGACGGATACCTTTCGTCTAACCCATCGATCGACGGTCGTTCGACGTTGATCGATTAACCCTGGCTACATTCCATCAGTTTCTTTCGAAATGTATTCAGAAAAGGACTCGGTACGATGTTGCTCGTATTATTATTACGGAGACGCAAACGCAGATGAATCTGGATGCGGCCGTTTTTGAAAGCCAACGATCGCTTATTTTATCCAAATGACATTTTAAGCAGCGGTTTTTGTTTTTGTTTTTGTTTTGCGTAGCGATTGTCATGAATTACGAGGTTATTTTTTTATTAACAGAAAGCTTTTGAATAGAAAACTAGCTTCATTCAAATATATCTTGGGGGGGAGGGGGATGGAGGGGGTACGGTAATGGTAACTTAGTGGAATATTTGTTTTTTTTCCTAAAAATAACCTAAAATAACCTCAAAATAAAAATATCTTGAAAACTATGCATTTTCGTACTTTGGCTCCCCCTCCCCCTCCCCTTCCTCCCTTTTTCGGTGTTGCTTAATCTAAAGTACTTCCCAAGGTGTTTGGGGGGAATATCATTTAGTATTTAAACGTTCATATTATCATCAACTTTAAGCATAATTAACGAACTCTATTATTACGACTAGTATCCATGGGCACGAAATAAATTAATATAAAAAGTGAAGCGGCCGGCGCGTCTAATCAAACAGCTCGATCTAACGCCCAATCCATTCTACCGGTCGATTGTCGATCGACATCGATCGATTGGTCTGGTAGAACCTATCGATCGACGTCGACTAATCCATTTTACCATTGATCGATGTCGTCGATCGACGATCGATCGATAGGTCTGGCAGACACTCGATCGACGTCGACTAATCCATTCTACCATCGATCGATGCCGTCGATCGACGATCGATCGATTGGTCTGGTAACACCCTTACATCTCAATGTTGTGTACATGATATTCCGCAAATAAATGATTTATGATTTTAATAGCTTCTTTTTTTTCTATATTGCTGTGAGCAGCCGATACAGTCCAAAATAATGAGAGCGCTCCCCACCGTGGAATAAGCACGGTAACGAGCGCACCCATTCATGACGGCCTGCATAAATGCCGTTTCCCCCGCCTTAAAAGACCCGGGACTATTGGAGCTGCGAAACACCTGCGCCGGCAAAGAATTACAAAAGCCGAATAGTCTTACAGAGGAACGACTTGCCAAATTTTATGATACGAGTACTGATAATCTGTACAGTATGATGGTGGTTCCTAAAACCAGCACGTGTAGTCCGGGTGAGGAAAGGAGAGGGCGGGATTAATTAAAAAGTTCTTCTTAAGAACACTTAGAGAAGCAATGTCTCAACGCAGCTGGAGGTCCTCAAGGGAGGCTGTAACCTCAGCATTTCCAATAATGCGTACCGCTCGCCTGTGCAGTCTATCAAATGCATCGAGGAGGTATTTAGCGGAGCCTCCCAGAAATGGGAATAATGCTCCATACTCGATCGCACCTGAGTCTTGTACAGCAAACAGCGCTGCGAGGGAATAAAAACCGCCTCACCTTTTTGATTTTGAGAATACCCAACTTACGGGAGGCAGTTAAAATAGCACTCTCGATGTAGCATTTTTGATTCAGTTCCTGGCCGATGTCCATGCCAAGAATGCTGAGGTTCACCGAAATGCGCAACGGAGAGTTCTGAAGAGAGCTAGGAAGAGAGAGTTACCTTGGACGAGAATGTACGAACCTGGGTTTTGCTGGCAGTAAACTCGACCAGGTTTTCAAATCCCCACTTAGAGACACGATCGAGAACCAGGTTCAGTTTGGCAACCAGTTCTTGCCTTGTCACCACGATATCGGCTTGCTTTGCCGCAAGATGTCCCAAGTACCGCTCATGCACCGTACTGTCATCAGCATAACAATGAATATTGCTCTAGGACAACATGTCATTAATATGCAGAAGAAATAGAGTAGGTGAGAGCACAAAACCTAAATTTACGCGCGTAGGTAATCTTATGCGCCGAAATTGCCTCGACAATATAAATCACGTCGCGTCGCAGTTGTTGTGTTGTGAAACTCATTACCGCAGCGCAGAGCGACGCGCGACGCGACGCGACCCGCGACGGTTTTTGCTGAGCGCGCGCATCGCACGCCGGCCGCTGTGACCTGCGCGCACGCATCTAACTAATTACAGAATCCGCCATTGACTTTAAAATGCCGTTCGACTTGGCCTTGCTTTGTTCTGGCAAAGGCTTATGTTAAAACGAGCACTCACTACGGAGGTTGAATACAATATTGCTCCTAAGAACTACTTACTTTTACCTAATAAAAAAAACAGTTTTTCTACTAATTAAAATAATATACATAGAGGAGTTAATGGTTGCATATCAGATTATTCTTTCACTTTAGAGTTTAGCTTTGTAGTATAGTTGTGAAATTATCCATATAGGCATATTATGAGGATAAAACCCTGTAGGAATTTGTCTAATAAATGAAATATATTATTTTACTAATAATAAGTATAGAAACTAGATATATTTTTGTTTAGCCGCAAGTGTCACTCCTGGGCAAAGGGCTCCCCACCCCTTTTCCACTTATTTGTGTTCCTTTCATGGTCATACCAGTCCCTCGTGATTCGTGTACCTATCAAGGTTTCCCGCAAGAATACAAAGTTTCTTTTAATTTTACTTTAGTTATGAAAGACACGTTTTGTTGGGGTGCGTATCATTTCAAATAATTACAAATGAACTCATTTCAAAGGACATGACGTTCATTGGATATAATTTTTACTTGTTCTAAATACACTTCCTATAACAACATTACGTACTTATATTATTCATTTGAAATAATACTCATATTCTCTAACAACTTTTTCTATAAAGCTATATTGGTAGAATAATCATATTCTATAATATAATTTAATATAATTTTTGCTTATAAATAAAAATTGCATTTTAACCCTAAATCGATTTCAAATGTTGTCTTAAAAAGTTAATACGTTGGGTTTTTGTGAAGGTTGTGCTAAAAAATTCAGTGACAGAAACGAATCGCGGCAAAGCCGACTCCACGTAGACTTGTCTGCCCAACGCTAGAGTGTAATTTAAGCCCGCGTAGGCGCGGAGGGACAAGGCGGCCGACGAGCGAGCGCCATCTGCTACGATAAGCTCGCGTGGGTGGGACCGCCGGAGTCCCGCAGCGCCGGAGCCGTGACCTGCCTGCATGCTGCATGCTTGCCTGCATCCTGCATGCTTGCTTGAATGCTGCATTCTTGCTTGCATGCTGCACGCTTGCTTGTATGCTGCATTCTTGTTTAAATGCCGCATGCTTGCTTGCATGCTGCTTGCTTGCTTATTACATAAATAATGTTTTATACGGTTAGATCATTATATCAAATGTATATTAAATCAAAAGTACATTATATCAAATGAAATTATAGAATCTAAAATTATAATAAATGTTTATTATATTAAGTCAGTTGTTATATCAAATGAAATTATATTATCTGAGAGTTACACCATAAGTATTGTTATCAAACATTGCACACCCGTTTTATTGCTGACGAAGTTAATAAATCGTTAAATAAACGAAGTTATTGATTTGTGAGCAATACATGGATGCGCACGCGTCGCGTGTTTCGCTGCGTGCTGCGTGCCGTGCGTGCCGTACTCCGCCCGCAATCCCGCATGTTGCATCACACGCCGCTGTGACACTACAGCGCCGCGGCGTGTGATTGTGACACGCCACGCACGTCACGCACCGCACCGCGCCGCCCGCCGCCACGCGCCGGCGCGGTGCCTTCGGCGTAGGGGGCGTATGGCTGCGGCGGCGGATGGTTCTAGGGCGAACGCTCCACGCAAGATCCATATTGTGATCCGTCAATATATACTGACGGATCACGATAATTATTGACGTGTAGTGTAGTGTATTGACGGATCACAATATTTATCGCAGGATTTCTGGTAATCCAGTGATCTAATGTTAGATCCAAGATCGTGATATTTATCTTGCGTGTAGTGTCGCGCGTCAATATTTATCGTGTCTAGGGTTGCCACCTTTTTTTAGGATGAATAAAGTATTTTTTATTCCTCATACACGGAAAGTAGCTTTGAAGTTGCCTGAGGAGCGGGTGGAAAGTAATACTTTTCTACCAACTACCAACAAAACATACAGTAATTCGAATGTAACAGAAAACAAGTTTATCTTAATGCTAAGTGCTGTCTCAAATATAGATAGTCAGGACATGCAATATCAAAATACAATCATATTTGTTGAACAGTAACTCATGTGTAGTTGTGACTTACTATTAAAATGATACTAACAACCCATCTCTTCCCATGGCTGTCGTAAAGGGCGACTAACGGACTAAAGACTCCACATACATCCAACAGCATAGAGCGGCGATGGTCTCATCAAAATAATACTACCAACCCCTCTCTTCCCTTCGGTGTCGTATAAGACGACTAACGGACTAAATTCTGCACATACATCCAACAGCATAGAGCGGCGATGGGCTCATGAAAATAATACTACCAACCTCTCGCTTCCCTTGGGTATCATAAAAGGCGACTAACGGACTAAATTCTGCACATCAAAATAAAACTACCAAACCCTCTCTTCCCTTGTGTGTAGTAAAAGTGACTAACGGGCTAAATTCTGCACATCAAAATAAAACTACCAACCCCTCTCTTCCCTTGTGTGTAGTAAAAGCGACTAACGGGCTAAAGGCTCACCACCTAAGCATATGTGCAAACTGTGCAGTAGTTTCTTGCTGAAGCGTGGACTGTGTGGGCGTGGCCTGAGTTGTCCATAGATTCAAATTATTACTAATTTTACCATTAACTTGAACTAAATATCTCAATTAAGTTGTAGATTTATGTAAAATAAAACTCACTCGTTTTTTTAGCTAATTCATGTTTTTATTTTTAGTAACTTACCATTCGTAATTAAAAGCACAGTGTTTACCTCGGGTGAATGAAAGACTTATGGTCTCCCTCGAACTATTGCCGTTCGAGGGAGTAAATAAGCTACTTTCAGCCCTATAGGGTAACAGCAATGTACTATTTACATTTTGTTAGAACAAAAATAAAGTATATAGCATAAAAAAGAGTACTTATTTATTTGTCCTTAAAAACGTTTTTTTTTTGTTGCTTTTTGCAACATTTGACACATATTTATCTTTTACGTAAATAGAGTATTTTAGCCTTAGAGCATTAATTTACTTTTTATTTACTAAAAGATTTTAGTTAGCGTACCTTATTGGTGTCGTAGCGTAGATTATAAAGTACGCCTACATGAAAAAGAGACAGTACTCTATTTTAAAGTGCGAGTGGCAACCCTACACGTCTGCCTCGTGCAAAGTACGTAATTTTGCCGCGATCCGTATTGATGGTGTAGGGTGTGCTGTGATCCAGCCCAAGATCCATCAATAAATATCACGATATTTATTACAATATTTATTGACGTGTAGCGTTCGCCTTGTGACTTATCACCGAGAGATCACGAGTCAATAAAAACACCGATCAGCTGACCGGCCGGCGTGCCGCTGCGCTCGCGTCCGCGCCCACGCCCGCTCCCGCGCCCGCGCTATGTCGACGTCGTCGTTGCAACTATCCCGTGAATTATGCGTGCTACCATCACTGCTTTGTCACCTCAATTCTCAACGTTGCTGCGAAATATTGCAAAATGTTAAAAACACTTATCTCGTCGAAAGCTGGTTTTAAATATCACAGCTGCACTTGCGTGGCTGGCGGGCGACGCATTTGCGTCTTTGCAAGCATGATGCATGACTGTAAAAGCGTAGCGTTTTCCCACAGATAATGTAACGCGATTACGCCACTTCATCTGCGCTGCTGACATAACAGCATCGCATGTTATTGATTCTGCAAGCTTCATTAAATACCATTGCACGGCTTATTATTTTTCATGAACTCGATTTGTTTCACATCACTCATTCTGAAAAACAGTAGGTTGTGCCACTGGTTGTTAATTTTTTTTGAAATCTCATTTCATTATTATAGATGGACCATGGAATGCATCTTGCGATCTAGGTACTGTTAGCGCATCTATGCTCTTCCATCAAGTAAAATAGTGTAGAGTACTCATGAACCTTTAATCTGGACTGCGCACTATAAACGTAAAAACGAGCGAGCGAGCGAGCGAGCGAGAAAAAGTGAGGAAGTGAGGCATAAAAAGTAGTAGTTAGTCTCTTTCTAAAAGGTGTCCATGTTTCTTTAATATTTACCGGGATACAAGTACAACAACCAACAAAACTGTTAGGTATAAAATTTTATTTTGACGTCACGTACAATGGCGTCGTACAAAGGCGAGACAATTACTATGCTGCATTGTTAGATAGATTCAATAAAAAGTTGATCAACAAATTACCGCATCTAGCAAAAAAAAAAAATCTATTTCATCAGGATAATGCACCGGCCCACTCGTCTGCAATCGCGACATCAAAAATTGTCGAATTAGGATACGAACTATTGCCACACCCTCCGTATTCGCCAGATTTAGCCCCCTGTGACTTTTTCCTCTTCCCAAACATGAAGCGGGCAAAGACTTTCGTCAAACGAAGAGGTGGTAGCCGAAACTGTGGCCTATTTTTCAGGGTTTGACAAAAAATATTTTTGATGGGTTGAAGAGGTTGGAACATCGCTGGACTAAGTGCGTAGCGAGTTGAAAGGAGATTATGTAGAAAAATAAAAAATATATAAGTATGTAAAAAGAGTGTTTCTTCTTTCCAAAGACATGGACTTATCAAACCGCCCTCGTAGTGTTGAAAGTCCTAATTTATTATTTTTTTAAGGAAGTTTAAACTTTAAATTTTATTTATTAGACAACAGAAATACACAGATAAAAAGGATTTCTCAAAGCAAGAAAAATAGTTTTCTTGACATATTACGTTATTTTAAGGAAAATTGTCTTAATACAAGTAATGTTTATTCGTTTTTAGATATTGGCAGTCTTAAAACAAAAGATATATTTTCTTGTTGCATTTTTACAATCAAGAAAAAATATTTTCAATGAAGATAAGTAAAATTAATCTAAGAAGTTCAAATGTTATTGCTTTAATACAATGAAATACTTATTTCAAACTGAAAGTTTTTTTTATCACAATGATACAATTCATTAAATGAAGAAAACATTATCTTGAATCATATCTTGAGCAAATTTAAAAAAATATCTCTTGAACTAATGACATCTAATCTTGTTTTGAGTAAACATCCTGGTTTGCTACAAAATATTATAGTACATTGTTTCAATTAAATAAAATATTGAAAAAAGATAAAAATATTTTAACTCAGTAACTAGTAATCTTTACCAAAACTAGTTTTTTTGATATGTCAACCCACGCTTATCTAACGATATTGTGAGTGTGCGCGCCATGCAAAGCAAGTTTAAAACTGTTTGTACTGTTTGAGATTAGGCCTGTGGCTGCCAGATGAAAAATTAGTGGACAAAGTGACGACAACAATGACGCCCTAGATGGCGCTGTACTGATTCCTGCATCGCGCTATGGTTTCGTTTCATCAATAGTATAAGTACGGATCTGTTTTTTTTTTTAACGTATCGAATCTTGCATTGCACTAAGGTTCCTTCTAAGTATATTTGGAACTTTGGAACATGTTTGGTCTATCGAGTTACTGAGTATTCTATCAGTACTCTCAAATACTCAATAGAGGACAGATGTTTCCTGCAAGAATGTTTTTAGTAGAATTAAAACTAATAAGTACCAACATTAAAATGCATTTTAGACTCTTTATTGCAAGGAATGAAGGAATATTTTTCCCGGAACAAGAAAGCTTTTTCTTATTCAGGGTAGCATAAATTGAAACTTAAATATTAGTTATTGGTCTAAGGATATATTTTCTCAAATTAAAATAAACTTATCTGAACTGAAATCAATATTTTCTTGAAATAAAAATACATCCTAAGCTTGCATCAAGAGAATTATCAACTTACATTAAGAATACTTATAATTCTTGGTTAAAGATGTATTATTTTAAATCAATCAAGAATTGTTTTATTTCAAGATTATTTCAAATATCAGTTTAAGATTATTATTTTTTTAATGTAAGAAAATATATGTTTCAATATATATGAGGCAACCATAATCTTGGTTTAATGCAATTTGCTTTCATGCAAGATTATTTTACTTATTCGAAGAATACCGTTTTTTCTGTGTACTAGCTGCCTTACTCCTGTAGGTCACGTGATAGGTTAGAAATTTAAGACAATCGCGAAGCGCAGCGTAGCGAATAGCGATTGTCTTGAATTTTGAGGTTATAATGTTTTATTAGTCAACAAAAATACTAGCTGCCCTACTCCTGTAGTTTACGTGATAGGATAGAAAAAGACAATCGCGAAGCGCAGCGTAGCATGCTGCATGCAGCTACATACAGCAAACCGAAAAAGAGTATTTATGTATCAAGTTAAAGCCCTAATTTATTATTATAATTAAGAAAGTTCAAACTTTATTTTTTTTATTAGACAACAGAAATACTAACTGCCCTGCTCCTGTAGGTCACGTGATAGGTTCGAAATTTAAGACAATCGCGGGGAACGCAGCGTATCGGCTGTCTTGAATTTCGAGGTTATTTTTATTATTAGACAACTGAAATCTACCTTACCTTACATTCTGTGCGTTTTAAACTTTGTGCGAATTACAATTTAGTAACTGTAAATAGTAGGGATTATGATTGGTACCGCCTGTATTTGGGAAGTTTAAAGTCGCCGATAAAGAGGCGAAGTAAAAATTAACACATTTAGGGAAAGTAAAATTGTGCGAAGAAAATAATGGCCTTTTGGGTGGGTGGGTGAGGTTTGTATGCCATTGACAATTAGGAGTACAAAAAATTCGGTGATCCAAAATAGACCTCTGAGTTCTGAATATAGACCCATGATTTATAATTGTATATTATCGTTTTGTAACTTCATAAGAGCGGATTTCATTATATTATATATTTATAATTTTAGTATTTATTGGTAAAGTTCAGCACAAAAAACTTAGGTAATATACTTACAAATAATTAAAATTTTAAATCAAGTAAGTACCTGAGGTATAAATTGAACATCTATAGCAGATTTATTATTCACCATGGCAGGCAACATTAGACAAGGACATTACTACTTTTTATTATTAGCTATCTCATCTCGACCGTTTTTCTACTTTCATGTAGAACAGAGAAAAACCTACCTTATTGTAATGTGGTAGAGTGTAAATCTGTAATAGTAGTAAATTGAAGTGTGCAGTCCAGCTGTTACTAGTATAGGTTCATGAGAGTACTAGAGTAGGCATGCTATAAACTGTAGCACTCTGTACCTAGTAATGTTTTTAGATTGAAGGCCGACTAGCGGTCGCAGAATCATATCTGTAACCTTCAGTGTATAGTTCATGTTACTGAACCGAAACGAATGGAAAATATTTGCATGAATCTCCGTAATGTTTCTAATATTATGGCCATACCACATTATCGCAAATGGAGGCGCTGTCACCTCACCGGCAGTCGCACGCGGGTCACCCAGAAAAGCGGCGCTGGCTGAGAAGCCGCGTGATGGCCAAGGGGGCAATCACGCTATATAATCTCAACCAAACCACAAGTGAAATGTAGCCGTTCCGCCGACTTCGTATAGCGCCATCGCGTGTGCCAGACGCGATAGCAATATAAAAGTAGGTCTAACGACTGAGGTTCAGTTGTGGTTTGGTTGAGATTATTTAGCGTGATCGCCCCCCTGCACCTGATGCGCGCGCCGTGCGCCGCGCCGCCATACGCAGACGCGCGTTGTTTAACATTCCCTGCATTTTCTATTACGATCCAGCGATATTACGATCTCTAGAATGTTGCTTGTAGCAAAAGGCTTATTGTAGTGATTTATATGCTATAATTCCGATTAATTAGAATGGAGATATTTTTCATTCATTATTGTTCCACGCAATGCTTTGTCTGTCATGCACGCCGCACTCGTACATTGTCTTTTTTATGTGCCAGTTTCAATTTCTTTGACGGTCAGCAATTCACCAGTGTTCATTGTAATTTTTCCGATAACTTTTGATGACTTCAACAATATTTATCCCTACTTTTTAATTAATTAGAGTTCGTTTCGTACCGTGCAGGCGGCGAGCTGTTCTCGCAGCGCTTCGAGCGGTACACGCTGCACGTGACGGCGCTGTTCGATCAGGTGTCGGTGTCGTGGGCGCTGCCGCCGCAGCCGGAGCGCGCGGTGGCGCTGGCGCGCGAGACGCTGGACAACCGCTGGCACTGGGTGGCGCTGCGCTACCGGCCCGACCCGCCCGCGCTGCTGCTCGAGGTGGACCGCGACACGCAGGTACGACGCCGCTGCCCGAACATAAGCCCTACACATTTTTGTAGTTTTTTTACACTTAAATCCATCTCGCCTCTTTTATCTTTAACCTCCAGCACAAAACAGATAGGTATAGAAGTCAATCACATGATTCACGTGTAGGATGTGCTTGTCTTTTCATACCTACGCTCGTCGATCGCGCTAGGGATGCGCGCGCGACTGGAGGGGGGGGGGGGTATTCCAAACCCGTAGTATAACCGTATAGCCCGCATAGCAAAACACCTAAAAAAAACAGTAAACATACTATTACAATACAAAAAGTATACAGAACAAAAACATAAAATTTTACAAACGGATGGCACTCGCGCTCGCACTGGTCCCACCCGGTCCGAGATATCGTGTGTGAGCGGTGTCTATGTGTGCTTGCTCGAGCGTACTTTGTGTGTAGATTGACTTCTGTACCTATCTGTTTTGTGCCTTCGGTTTGGACACACATGCCAGCAGGTCAACTTACCCATTTTCCAAACGATATTGATCTTTGTACCCAAACGATAAAGTTCTTGATGAAAGTTGGTGGTAGTTTGACCTTCTGGCATCTATACTTGCTTATCGTGGACTAAATTCTCCGAAGCACACTAAAGAAATAATAAATAATAATAATAATAAACTTTCCTACACTCACACTCACGAAATAGGGCAGGCAGAGCTTTAAAAATTTGTTTATGAAATTGATCCCAGTTGGCGCGTAGTGAAGAAATGAAAGAAGTATAGTGAAATGATGTGATTTTGGCAGGTGATAGCCAACGTAACGTGGAACCCGGAGCTGCTGGTGCCGGGCGCGCTAGAGGCGGGCGGTGCGGTGCTGCTGGTGGGCAATGTGTTCAGCGGCTGCATCCACGAGGGCCCGCAGCTGGAGTTCCACCCGCACGCCGCGCAGGCGCGCCACGTGCTGTTCGGCCCCTGCCCGCTCTCCACCGAAGCCTGTCAGTACCTATCAGGATCGCAATCAACGCACTATTTCAATAAAGTATTTCGTAACCTTAATAATATTAATCGTAACCTTTACAAATAATTTTTCTTCAACAGGTAAAGACGGAAAAGACGTATTAAGGGTTCCACCTAAAGACCATTGTTACAATGAACCCTGCATGCGACACGGAACCTGCATCTCAAGACATGACAGGTAACAGGCAGACACAAATATCTACCATCCACCGGACTGTATTTAATCGATTCTTTATTCCCAAAGTGATTGCATACAGGTTGTAACATTGTTGTTTATATTTCACTGCTCCCGTAACCGCTTTGAATGGTACCTATATGACGATGAGGTCGGTTGGTGTGCTCAGATACGAGTGCCACTGCACGGCGCGCTACACGGGCAACAACTGCGAGGTGGACGCGGGCGACCCGTGCCGCGCGGCGCCCTGCCAGCACGGCGCCGGCTGCCGCGAGACGCCGCGCGGCGACTACGCCTGCCTCTGCCCGCCCGCCTACCACGGTAATGCACGCAACTCACTCCTACTTCACATATTATGAGCTAGTTTGCTTATAGGTATAACACGAATTTTAGAATAATCAAACTACCAAAGTAAATGTACTTCTACTACGACTTAAATGCATAAAGATAACGAAACGGTAAAAACATGTCTATGTATAACAATAAATTTCACTTCATTCAGTAAAGTACTTTTTAAAAGTGGGACTGAGAATTGTTTTTAGTTTTGTTACAATAAGAACATTACTTTCAATTAATGATAAACTATCAGGTCACTACTGCAAAGGAGATTATTCGGGCTCCATACATTTTTGGGCCTTATTTCAGAAAGTGCCGGCCAACAAAAAAAAAAGTAGGTACGTATTGTTAGAACTAGCTATTTGGAGTAATAGTTAATATGCCACAAAAGTTGTAGGATTGCTCTGAGCCAAGTTATACAAGTTCGATGATTCATCATTTTCATACATTTATTGATTTCTGAAAGTGCTGGGACTGGGAAACATAAAATAATGATAGATATTGCTAGAACTAATGATCTGAAGCAATTGTCATTGCAGTGCAAAAGCTATGGGGTCATCATCAATTCAGTTTATACAAAAAAAAATTAGGAATCAAATAACTGTATGAAAATGATGAATCTACAAACTTGTATAATTTGGCTCGGAGCAATCCTACAACTTTTGTGCCATATTAAATATTTCTCCAAATGGGTAGTTCTAACAATACGTACCATTTTTTTTTGTTGGCCGGCACTTTCAGAAAATGCCCAAAAAAATGATGTTCTTTACTACGATAAGTTATTACTGAAATTTTAGAGGTCCACTGAACGAATCCACCTGTAGATATGTATATTTTGACGTGACAACGTCTTATAAATTGGTTTGCCGGGTGACACTTCAAGAAACTGCGTTACGCTCCGCTCACGTTATGCGCTCACAATGAGAGCGAGTGAGAGGCACGCGTCCCTTCCACTCGGGCATGGTTAGCCCGCCTAAGAGCGAGAGAGACAGACATAAAAAGTGAAAGGCACGCGTCCCTTCCACTCGAGCACAGTTAGCCCGCCTAAGAGCGAGAGAGACAGAGCTAGAGAGATTTCATCCTTCTTCATACTATACGAATGAATATTCACATTAAAATTATTTTACCACTCAAAGTCGTTGTCACGTAAAACTTTCGCCCGTATACCGACTTTACAGGCAACCAATTTTTTATATTGATAATCAAGAGTGTTGAAATCTGTTGTCGTGTTCGGCCGCTGCAGGGCAGCACTGCGAGCTGGAGGTGTCGCAGGACCCGCAGTGCGTGGCGGCGCCGTGCCGCAACAACGGCACCTGCAGCGTGCCGCCCGGCAGCCGCCACTACCACTGCGCCTGCCCCAACGGTAACTTCACTATTACTAATACTTTGAACATTTCAATTATACAGGTTTGTAATCATGGCGTCCGGCTCGAAGGACCATGTGGATGATTATCTTGTAATACAAAAATTTTAATTGTTTCCAACGCAGCACAGCGAATTTTAACATTTACATGTTAGTTGCTAGCTGAATAATTTAACTACATAGTGATAATACATGGCAATCTGCAAATTAGTCTCCGTGGAACTTCGTTTTTAAATTAGATCCAATGTTTTTAACAAACAAACTTAAACGACACTAGGTGGTGGAATATCGATGCAATGACGATTGCTTTTGTTAATTGAACTAGAATTGACCATAATCGAATGCGGTTTCGCTCGGCAGGCTTCACGGGGCGCGACTGCGAGGTGGACGTGGACGAGTGCGCCGCGGCGGGCGCCGGCGCCTGCCTGAACGGCGGCCGCTGCGTCGACGCCGTCAACAACTTCACCTGCGACTGCGCCGGCACCGGTAACGCTACTCGACACCTCTGGGGGCCTCTCATTCCATTCTTGGCACCTTGATCTGTTACTTCGCGCGTTTACGAAACTTTTGTCACGATTGTATGGAACCAGTTTAAGGCAGCGGACCAGCGGTTTTTCCGGACTTAGTGATCTTACAGAGTCGAGCTCACTCTTCCTACAAAGAATTGCGGGTGCTCATGGCTGTGATTCGGAGCTCGTATGTCACGCCAAAAAAATAATCTGTTATGTAAACAACTATCAGTCTACTCGTGAAGTCGAAAGTCTAATATTGAATATTAAATACACTTTCTTATTTGGTGGTAAGAGTTTGGTCAGAATCCGACTTATTTATGCCGCCGAACATGTACAATTCTGTACACTGTTATGAACCAAGGGCGCGCAGTGGCGCCCTCCCCAGTCTTTCGCGCGCGTCAAGCTGAGCGGTCGATGACAATGCACAAGGGTGTAGCACTCCCGTTTGATATAAATAGTTTTTAAGGTGTAATCCAGTTGGTTTTAGTGGTCTAAGAAGGGCTCCCTGGTCAGTTATTGTGTCGTGATATCGTGTGCAAGTGTTTCCAAACGTGAAAAGCAACAGCTCAGGGTTTGGGCTATCACCGGCGCGGCGTTGTGCCGGTATAGGAGGGACGTTCCTCCCCTCTCCGCTGTCCTGAGGCTGCTGATGGGACACTTGCAGTAAGTTCTAGATTTAAGATTAGGCTAGGCATATGTATCGTGCCACCTTAGCCGCCGTGAATCGCGGACGCATAAGTACGCCCCTGCGTGGTGCTTGGCACTCAACAGTGTTGCAAGTGTTGATAGGTACGTTAACTGGTTTTCACGTAGCGAATCGGTTCGTCGGTTCAGTAAGGTGTGTTGAGCTGGTGGTTGTGTGCGCAGGGTACGCGGGCCCGCGCTGCGCGCTGAACGTGGACGAGTGCTCGGAGCAGCCGGCGGCGTGCGGGCGCGGCGTGTGCTACGACACCTACGGCGGGTTCGTGTGCGCCTGCCTGCCCGGCTACACCGGCGAGCGCTGCCACACGGTGAGCCCCGGCCGCACGGACACACATTTACACGGCACTTTCTCTTATTTGAATTGCACATGAAAAGTCGTGGAATGCTTAAAGTAACTTATTTAAACTTACATACATTACAGTGTGATACGTGTAGTATAAGGCAGTAGTCATAAAAATGTATAAATAAAACTTATTTCTACTATAACTAATATCCTCTCGTCTGTGAGGAAAGCTTTAATCTAACCTAAACATTTTAATTCTATTGTGTCTGGTTTTACAGCAGCTGATAAGTTGTCATATATTTTGGTTGGAAACAAACTTAAATATATCTAGGTAACATTAGACAAAACAATATGATATATTATCTGCTTTAATACCTAATCGATCGTCTAATTTATTTGTTAGCTGTATAGATAAAGTGACAATGTTTATAAAATGACAAATTTTTACACACAATTAGTGAGGTAAAAGATACCGAAACAAGACATATATACCATGTGCGGTGTGTTCCGGCAGGTGTCAGCGTGCGCGTCGGGCCCGTGCGGGCTGGGCGGCGCGTGCGTGGAGGAGAGCGGCGGCGGCGGGTTCCGCTGCGTGTGCGCGCGCGGGTTCGCGCCGCCGCTGTGCACCGCGCCCGCGCCCGCCGCCGCCCCCGCCCCCGCCCCCGCCGCCGCGCCCGCCGCCGCCGACGCCTGCGCCGACCTCGACTGCCCGCCGCACTCGCACTGCGTGCATGCACCATCCACCGGTTAGTATTATATGAAGATAAAACAAATGCCACATTAGATCTTGTCTTAATTGTTTTTACAACACTGTTTGTGTTTGATTTAGAGGGTCTAAATCAAGACATCTACTATCCCTAACTTAAAACTAATTAATGTAAACTGACTCACATAAAATGCAGTCGGTGTGTGCGTCCTTGACGCTGACGCTCCTCGCGTGGGATCTGCTCGGTGGCCGTCTGCACGACGCTGGTGTGGTAGTTACCCTAAGCTTACCCACCTACCCCGAGAGCTCTCAAATACCCCAGACAAGTTATGATCACCAGCTTACAGGCAGTTCTCAAGGACACGTCACGCACGTGTCTCAGGGACAGTCACCTCAACTGCCGGCACCAGCTGTCGACTCTTACCGATATTTGCACGGTACATAAACACAAAATAATGAATAATAGGTAGCCGCGCCGTCGGCACAATTAACGTTTAACCCGATTAAACTTTAAACACAAAACAATATATGTTACTCAAAATGTGGTCTAGACGCCATCAACGTAAGGGCAATAGTCATGGGACAAAAGTGATGTGACACATAACAATTACAAATAATTGGAAATAATTGAATTGAGACAGAAACACAGAGCTGAGTGCCGCGCGACGTCACATCGGCCGAGCGAGGCAGAGCGATGTGTTTTATTCCATACATCCCCCCGCTTCGGTCTGAAGGGCCAGCCTCAGACCGCTAGCTCATTCAATCGGGAGACGAGAGAGAGTTGCTAGGGCTCGTCGCAGAATCGAACCGCCGGCCAACACCTCCGCGACGCGTGGAGTTCCCTCCTCACCAACTAGCAACTTTAAAATGCGGCCCCGGCGCCAAACCAAGGATGGCAAGTTAGCCTCCTTCAACAAAACCAAATCTCCCTCCCGAGCAGGCTCAGTCCTGTCTGTCCACTTCACCCTTTGCTGCAGCAGGTGCAAGTATTCAACTGACCAGCGATTCCAAAAGTCCTGGCACATTTGTTACAGCATCTGTTAGCGTGACAACCAGGTTGTACGCTCTTTCCTCCATGGGTATTCCGGCAGAGCAGTGAGCGGCTGCCCAATCAAAAAATGACCAGGAGTCAGGACCTCCAGATCGTTGGGATCCGGGGACAGGGGACAGAGAGGACGAGAGTTGAGGACCGCCTCTACTTTGCAGAATACTGTAGCAAGCTCCTCAAACGTCAGGACCGTTTCTCCTATCACGCGGCGGAGGTGGGTCTTTGCTGACTTGACGGCAGCCTCAAAGATTCCTCCCCAGTGGGGGCAATTTGGGGGACTGAACCGCCAAGTTACCCCCCTCCGAGCGAGGATTTGACTTAAATTATCTACATTAGTTTCTAAAAACTTATAAACATCTTTTATATAGGTAGCCGTACCCCTATAGTTTGTGCCATTGTCGGAGCGAATAAGTGAAGGCAAACCCCTACGTGACACAAAACGATCCAACGCGGCGACGAAGGCTTCCGTGGACAACGCCGAAACCACTTCCAGGTGGACGGCCTTTGTGACCAGGCACACAAACACACACAAATAGACTTTCACAACCCGAGCGTTGCGAAGCGTGGTCGTCTTTACCGAGAAAGGTCCCGTAAAATCTGTTGCTACCCCCGAGAATGGACGAGACTGAGTGACTCTGTCCGAAGGCAGATCCCCCATCTGCGGCTGCATGAGTGACGCCCGCAAACTGTAACAAGGCAAACACCGGAAGAGCACTCCACGGATGGCTCTTCGAGCGGACAATATCCAAAACTCCCGTTGTAGGATGGCTAATAATGCGCCGCACCCTGCGTGCGCATTACGGATGTGTCGATCGGACACTAGGAGCCTGACCAAGGGTCTATCCTTCGGTAAGAGTAGGGGGTGGCGACTCCCGTAAGGCAGGTCAGCTTTCCGAAGTCGGCCTCCAACACGTAGAAGCCCCTCCGCATCTGTAAAAGTATTTAACCGGGCGACCGCTCCTTTTAGTTTTGCGCGGCCCTCACGCAGAACCAGAAGCTCAGCCTTGAAGCGGTCCGCCTGCAATACCCGAACCCAGTGCAGTAGCGAGCTCCGACGCTCCTCTGCACTCACAATTGGGGACAAAGATCTTTCCCGCAGATGACGACAGTTATGGATGAACCTTTTCATCCAGCTGGTCACCACCAGCAACTTGTCCAGACTGCTGTACCGCCCAGGGAGCCAGTCGGGGTCCAGGGCCGTCTCCATGGCCAGGGCATGCACACGCATCCCAGGCAAGATCTGGACCGTCCTGTCCAGCCGCTGGACAGGCCAAGAAGTCTCAGGCGACTCCAGCCACGCTGGTCCCCACCAGAGGTGGTGGTCCACCAATTCCGGAGCAGTGCAGCCCCGAGAAGCATAGTCCGCCGGGTTAATATCACCCGGGACGTATCTCCAGATGATAGGAATGGAATTCCAATGCTCTGTATTTGGGAAACCCGGTTTCCCACGAAGATCTCCAGAGTATGTGGCGCCGCGCGCAACCATACCAGTGCGACTTGGCTGTCGGACCATGCAAAAACATCTCGGATGTCAACAGTGGCGGCCAACTCCCGGTGAACATGACCTAGCAACCTGGCTAGTAGATGAGCCCCGCTCAACTCCAATTTAGGGAAGGTTAGACGAGTTCTTATTGGAGCAACCTTGCTTTTAGCTAAAAGTAATACGACGTTGACCCGGCCCTCGGAGTCAACAGTTCGTAGGTATACTGCAGCAGCGTACCCCCGCTCGGAAGCATCGCAAAAGCCGTGTAGACTTACCTGGGATTTGCCCGGCGGCAAAATTCAACGAGGTAGGGCGACCCGGTTGACTTCCTTCATGGTAGAGATTAGCTCGAGTCAGGTATCTAATGGAGGCCCTATGAGCGGCTCGTCCCACGTGACGCCCAGCATCCACAGCTGCTGCAAAAGGACCTTGGCCGAGAAGATCATCGGACTGATCCACCCGTTCGGATCAAACATACAGGCAATGGTGGACAGCACCGTCCTCTTACTCCAGACCCTCTGGGGCTCCAGGTCCACCTGAAAAGTGAAAATGTCAAGATGAAGAAGAAGAATGACAGGTTGGTAATTCATACCTAAAACCGCTATCATGTTGGGGTCCTCCGCCTCCGCAAACAAGTCAGGGTTCTGTTGGTGGTCCACTGGGATCCCTTCTAGAAGACCAGGCTCGTTGGACAACCACTTCCGCAACTCGTATCCCCCGGCTGCAAGAAGTGCAATAAGTTCATCCCGCAGTGTGAGAGCCTCCTCAACACTTTCGGCCCCGGTGCAGACATCGTCGACGTACAGGTCACGTGTCAGCACAGCGGCTGCGCGTGGAAAGCGGGCCCTTTCTCGCTCAGCCAGCTCTAACAAGGATCGGATGGCGATATATGGACTGGACTTCAACCCATACGTGTTGGTGTTGAGCTCGTAGACGGTCCGGCGGTCATCCGGGTTCTCACGCCAGAGTATCAGTTGGAAACGCCTATCATCCGGGTGGATGACCGTCTGTCTGAACATCATTCGGATGTCGGCTCCAAACACCACCTGATGTCTTCTGAAGTTCAGGATAATATCAACGACATCCCGGTGCAACTTGGGACCAGCATGTAGACACTGGTTCAATGACACCCCTGTAGTCGTGGTGGCTGATCCGTCAAACACTGTTCTCAACTTACCCGAAGTAGCCTTTACCACGGCATGGTGAGGCAGGAAGTAGTGCTTAGTTGAGCTCCAATCCACTCGAGCCGAAGACATGTGACCCAATGCCTCATACTAGCGCATAAACTCTATGTATTTATCACGAAGTACGGGGTCACGCCGCATGCGCCGTTCCATGGCCAGCAGACGCTTTTCCGCCAATATCCTGGACTGCCATAAAGCAGGAGGAGAAGCAATAAAGGGCAACCTAGTTACAAACCTTCCGGACGGCAACCGTGACGTGTTGGCCTGATAAAAGGCCTCACACTCCGCATGGTCAGGGTCCACCCTAGGGACCATGGGAAGTTCTTCAATTTCCCAAAACCGGTGCATCGTTTTGGCAAGAGACGCAGACATGATGACTCTAGACTCTAGACTCATCCGGGGTCGAGTCATCAAAGACTGGTCCCATAATTGAAAGACCAAAAAGAGTCGACACTGCCACCAGTGAAGAGAAAGAAAGAAAGAAACAAAAATATATTTAGATTAATGTTTTATATTTTAGCGTTTTATTAACGCTTAAAATTACCTAAGTAAAATTTTAAACACTGAAAAAAGAGACGATTGAAAGCCAGACCTCGGTAGCCAAGTGGTTAAGGCAGCCTCCCGGAATGTGGAAGGTGCGTGGTTCGATTCCCGCCTGAGGTTGTCGTCTGTTTTCAGTGTTTAAAAAATTTAACTTAAAAATATATTTATTTAGCATTCCATCCAGTTACAATATTGTAAAATATTACACAACCCAAACAGTCACATATTTTGAAATGCCAAAAAGGATTCTTCTCAGCATAAAGCCACAGCCAAGGCTGTGACGCTGATTTTCATAACATAAAATTACAAAACACGCACTGCTGCGCACGCACATCATAAACATTGAAAAATAATAATACTCAATAATAAAAATTAATTACAAATAAAGGTAGATACCTATCACAAAATGAACCGTGACCTTCATCAATACATCACTTTGAATTATAAATGAATATTATAATTAACGTAGATATTTTATACAAATTTTAAGAATTTGGTTTAAAGTATGTAACACAGCTATTAATTTAGTGAGTATCCTTTTGTAAATAAAGAAGATATTCCTTATATTTGCTTTTAAAAGAACGCAAAGTGAGACACTTTTTAAGGGGAGGTGGGATATTGTTCCAGCATTTAAGCAGCCAAAAATAAATGTCTATTCTATTCTATTATATTCATTTCGTAGAGGAGTAACGAAAACTCCCTCGAAATGCAGCTGTATTGTGGCTCGGGCAACCAAGAAGAGAAGCAGTTCTAGCACGACTAGAGAACAGCAATTTGTCGAACAAATATGGAGGAGTTTTAGTTTGAACAATACCAAACAGAAGACAAGCATAATGGAGTGTACGCCTTGACTGCATATTGATGAGGTTACTCTTATTAAGAAACGGGGTGATATGGGCTCTACGAGGAATATCAAAACAATAACGTGCACATGAATTCTGAACACGTTGAATTATTTTCTTTGTATAACCAAACATGCACTCGCCCATAACCGTATCAGCATAATTGAGTTTCGATAGAATAAGAGTTTCACAGAGTTTTGTTCTTAAGTCAACGTCCAGAAAATTTCTCACCTGATATAGTACCTTAAGCCTGTAATAACAATTTCTTGCTACTTCCAAAACGTGGTTATGAAACCGTAAACCGTTATCCATAAGAACCCCCAAGTTCCGCGCTTCAGCCACTTGCTCGATATCTGAGTTACCAATTCTAACTGTAGGATTAAGATTATTTATTGAGTTAATTTGAGAGTCTGACCCGAGTACAAGAAATTTAGATTTGAGTGGGTTTAAAACCAAACAATTCTTATTTGACCATTGTTCAATCGCTTCAAGGTCTTCGTTAATTTTACCGACAGCATCTAATGTTTCATTAGCTTTAAAGGACATATAAATTTGCAGATCATCTGAATATAAATGAAAGTTATAGTTTTTAATGCAAGCAGTTAAATCTGCACTATATAATATAAATAAAATTGGACCCAGTATCGAACCTTGGGGTACACCTCGATTGAGGAACAAGATTTCTGATAAAGATTTAACACCATTTTTATCAACCTCAACTCTCTGTGAACGTTTATCAAGATAGCTAGAAAACCACTTTAATGCACCACTGGTAAAACCATAATATGACAATTTGGATTGCAAAAGATTATGATTGATCGTATCAAATGCCCGTGAAAAGAGGGACCTAGAGCTTTCTGTGTGCCTAGTAGGATCCATCCTAGCACATCTGAGCCCAAGAGGAGGTTCACCGGAGCCGGATGATAAAAGAGTGGGTCGGCCAGATCTAGACCCGCGGTACGTTCCCGTATTCCTGAGGGAATACCGGTAGAGGGTTGCCAGCCCACAATGGTGTCCATCACCGTGACCATAACCGAAATCCTCAAAGTAGAGGAATGCACCGCTGAGAAGGTGGCGTGGGTCTGCCCCGTCAGACCTCTAACTTCCATGCCCCCAACCCCCAGTAACGGCACTGAGGGGGCCTCTAGACCCAAGCCCAATTTTTGGGCCACTCGTGTGGACATGAGACAAGCTTGGGCTCCCGAGTCCAACAATGCTCTGATGGTGACAGAGTCTCCTTGAGGGCCCCAAACGCGTACGGTAGTAGTAGGGGCGGCGAATGCACATCGCCATATTAGGGGGGACATATCCGGCCGCTCTACCATACCGATGGTACGGCGGGTGGTACTCCAGCCGTGGGTAATCGTGTAGCGGAGGCGAGAACCGCTGTGACACCGTTGGGTCGCGCTGCTCTATGCTAGCGCGCACAGAGCCCGGTGCGGGGAGGGGTCCAACATTTGTGTCAACTGCCGGGCCCCCGTGGGGGCCCAACTCACACTAGGGCCGGCCGTGTGGTAGCCTGCAGGCGCGGGGCCCTCTATGGGTGCGCGCGCCGGCGCATGGCTCCCCTCCCTATACGTGGGCGCGCCGCGCGCAGGACTGGGCCTCCAGTTCGTTGGGGGTGCGCTCCGCCCTGGAGCACCTCCGCCCATGTTGCGCCGCTGTTTTGGGGTCGATGGAGCCGCGCCCGACCTGTTGGCACATAACAACAGATGGTGGGGTCCGCCACACGCACTGCAGCGCTGGGGTCTGATACAATTTCGTTCAAAATGGTCCCCCAGGCAGCCAAAGCACAGACTCTTGCGCTTTGCCATGCGCCGCCTATCCGTCACTGGCAACCCCTGCCATTCCTGGCATCGCAGCAGAGCATGGTCAGATTGGCCACACTGTAGACAGGCCGGGTCTCCGCCGGCCGCTAACGTGAGCGCCGCCAGTCGCGCGGTAGTGCGTCCTCGTTGCGGCTGTGCAGTGGGAGTCGCCCGGCGCCCCTGTGAAATGCCGCACCTACAGGCCTGCGCCCCTGATGGCGGCAGGTCAGGTTGGGAGGTCTCCACGACCCTAGCCTCGTATTCGAGGAACTTCATGAGGTCTCCCAACCCAGGCAGAGTAGTTCCCTCGTTCTCTGCTGCCTCCCGCTCAAACCGGGAGCGAATGTCCGTGGGCAGCTTGGACCAGTAAGAATGACCACTCCTCTACTGGCAACCCCAACGTTCAACTCAGCCCGGTTAGTCACCCTAGGGACCGACAACAATTGCCGGGCATGTGCATCGGCTAATAGCCGGACGTTGTGGAACCGGTTTGTGAGAAGCTTCCACGCTGTCTCATAATGGTCGTCCTCGTTCCATGCCGTTAGTTAATAGTGTAACCAACGTTACACTATTAACTAATTACTTACTAACTACTTTAGGTTCGGTGATTAACCTACGCTCTGCTAACAAAAAATGTTTGATTTAGAGGGTCTAAATCAAGACATCTACTATCCCTAACTTAAAACTAATTAATGTAAACTGACTCACATAAAATGCAGTCGGTGTGTGCGTCCTTGACGCTGACGCTCCTCGCGTGGGATCTGCTCGGTGGCCGTCTGCACGACGCTGGTGTGGTAGTTACCCTAAGCTTACCCACCTACCCCGAGAGCTCTCAAATACCCCAGACAAGTTATGATCACCAGCTTACAGGCAGTTCTCAAGGACACGTCACGCACGTGTCTCAGGGACAGTCACCTCAACTGCCGGCACCAGCTGTCGACTCTTACCGATATTTGCACGGTACATAAACACAAAATAATGAATAATAGGTAGCCGCGCCGTCGGCACAATTAACGTTTAACCCGATTAAACTTTAAACACAAAACAATATATGTTACTCAAAATGTGGTCTAGACGCCATCAACGTAAGGGCAATAGTCATGGGACAAAAGTGATGTGACACATAACAATTACAAATAATTGGAAATAATTGAATTGAGACAGAAACACAGAGCTGAGTGGCGCGCGACGTCACATCGGCCGAGCCAGACAGAGCGATGTGTTCTGTTTCACGTTTTATTCCATACAGATTGCTTAAATCTCTATAGCTGTTCGAATGTGAAAGTGCTGGCAGCAAAGATATACATAAATGTCCTCACGCAGGCTTGCCGACCATGGTGGCGGGAGTGATGCTGGCGAAGACGCCGACGTGTGTCTGCGACGCCGGATACTATGGTCAGTATCATTGCTTCACAATAAAGTTAATATCATTAAAAGTTACACCGTTTATTGTATTTAATTTCATTACACTAACACAACTCTTGTAAGTAAACGTAAATAAGACATAAAAAACAATATATCTTGATTTTTATTTGGTTTAATTTTCACGTAAAACCAATATTTCTATTAAATTAAAAATATGTATTTGAACTTTGTGACTCATAGCAATAAGATGTGTGTAATGCATGCAGGCGCCCCGGGGCCCGCGCCCAACTGCAGCGCGGCTGGCGCGGCTGGCGCGGCTGGCGCGGCTGGCGCGGCTGGCGCGGCTGGCGCGGCGTGCGGCGCGGGCGCGTGCCTCAACGGCGGCACCTGCAGCGTGAGCGGCGACCGCGTCGACTGCGCCTGCGCTCCCGGCTACAAAGGTCTTAAGAAGTTCATCTAAATAAAATCAGTTCTGGACAGATGTAGTTCGTCGTATGGAATTCCATTTTTTTTAGCGTAAAGACCATCTGGTGACCTGAACTAATTGCACTGTAAATTGTAATAATAAATATCTTATCTATCCAATTGAAGCTTTAACTTGTATAAGTTTTTGTCAAACATAGAAGAGAATGACTCTAGTTTTTGATTAGTATTTTACATTTATATTTTAGCTGTTGTTGTTTTCGTTTCTTAATAAAGCATGCTTAAGCTTTCAGTCATTGTTTCCATCCCCATAATCATGTGCCGTGTTCCATGCGTTGTGTCCGTGCGCGCTGTGTAGTGTTGTGTAGTATTGTGGCATGCGTGTGCGCAGGCATGTACTGCGAGACGCCGGTCGCGGGGGCGGAGCCGGGCGCGGGGGCGGCGGCGGCGGCGGGCGCGGGGGCGGGGGCGGGGCGCGGGCTGTCGGAGCTCAAGGCCGAGCGCTGCGCCGCGTCGCCGCCGCCCTGCGCCCACGCCAAGGCCTGCCACGACAAGGTCAGTCCCGGCCACCGCAACTACTCTCGGCATAGCACCGCTGCGACACTTCCGAGTCACATTGCGACGCGCCAAGCCACGCGACGACACCGCCGCTCAAATGTAGTAAGCCAAGGTTTGCAGTGATGTTCGTCGCAAGTTTTGTCATTGCACCCTCACCGCTCGGCGCACCTCTACGAATGCGTAAGTATTATAGAACAGTTCTACATTTTGTGTTTGAATGATAGTGTGACAAGTATAACTTTTTTTGTGGCTTCTCTCTGTGCATATTCGTTTTGTTTATCATTCATTTCATACGTAAACGGCCGTTTACACAGTGGACGACAAACATATTTGTATCTGTGTTAAAGCAAGAAAATACACGATTTTTATTCTTGTCGACTTATAGCACGGCTTTAATAGTTTTACAACTTATTTCTGTGTCGTAAGATATAAACAAAACTAAGGCGAAGATGAACTTTGCACCTAACGCACAGCAATGAAAAAGGCTTTTGAATATGCATGATTTAAATGTAGCACTTGTGTTGTAGTATCAGCATTGTTATTTGTTATAAGTTGTCAGAGAAAATTCTAACTAAGTGTTACATGAAATAACATTCTACTTTTGAAATAAACATCCAAATGGAATGTATGCAAATAAATGTGTACATATTATGAGGGAGTCATAATATGACTCGCATCAAGTTTAATAAAACATTTTATTTTAAAATTAATATTATCTTCCATAAATATAATTATTGCTAATTAATTACTATAGCAATAAGTGTCGTACGTCAAACATAGTGTACGTATCACAGAAATTGATATATTTTTGTGGTACGGATAAATCTCTTTTTTTTGTTACTTAATTTATTTATAATTAAAATATTATTAATAACAAAGAGACACCCACTACTGGTCAAAAACACGAAGATCATCCTACTAATATTATAAACGCGAAAGTTTGTAAGTATGGATGGATATTTGTTACTCTTTCACGTAAAAACTACTGAATGGATTTGGATGAAATTTGCATACAGATAGTTTATAACCTGGAATAACACATAGGATACTTTTTATTCCGATATTCCCACGGGAACGGGAACCACGCGGGTGAAACCGCGAGCGGCCGCTAGTAGTTGATAATTAAAATGAAAACAAAAAAATTGGTTGCCTGTAAAGTCGGTATACGGGCGAAAGTTTTACGTGACAACGACTTTGAGTGGTAAAATAATTTTAATGTGAATATTCATTCGTATAGTAGGAAGAAGGATGAAATAATAGTAACAATTTAAAACATTTATTTATAAAAAGAATTATATTTAAAACAAATATGCAGACCGATCATAGTTGAGTGGGAGAGAGACGCAAGGCATTCGGCGGGCCTCTCTCTCGTTCGGTGACTCATCGTAACGTTACCGAGCGTTACACTTTTTCATAAGTGACTCCCAGCCGCAACCTAATTTAAGACGTTGTCACGTCAAAAGGTTTAAAATTGTAGGTGTGTTTAGTAACATGTTTGGAGTGTCGGTTTGTGCAGCCGTCGGGCTTTTGGTGTGAGTGCGAGCCGGGCTGGGCGGGCGCGCGCTGCGACGCGGCGGCGGGGGCGGGGGCAGGGGCGGGGGCGGGGGCCGGGGCGGAGGCCTGCGGCTGCCTCAACGGCGGCTCGTGCCGCGACGACGGCGGCTGCGAGTGCCGGCCCGGCTACTCGGGCGCGCTGTGCGACGGGCCGCTCGACTGCCGCGCCACCTCCTGCCCGCTCTACCAGGTATATAACACTCGTTCCTTTGATTGCTTACAAACTAACTGGTCCGACAATCAAATTGTATATTACATTACGAGTGCGGAAAGCCTGTCATTGCAAAGAGTTTCGACAAATGTCTACCCGAGCCGAGGCGCAGCCGTAGGTGAGGGTTGACGGTCGGAACGAGTTGCAATGACGGTTCCGCACGTGTACTGAACAACTATTTTTAATACAGTTGCGAAAAAATGAAGCAATTTAATAAAGTATATTTTTGAAAAATGGCGCCAACCGTAAAAGTATATATGCAGAGATTTTTTGTTTTCTACACCCATTCTGGGTAGGCAAAGGGAACTATGCCCATACAGCCAAGTCTTCAGTAGAATTTTTTTATTGATATGAAATGAAAATGAAATTTAATGAGATGAAATGAAATGAAACCTTACCTAACTCATGGAATAAAATCTGATATCAAAACAAATTAGTAGCTTCTTTTTAGAAATATTTGCATGAATCATAAAAACTTCTATGATTTTTTTTAGTAAAAACTTCGTGGTTGGTTTTTTCTTTTTAATAGACATTATTTTGACAGTTGGGAAAGAGAACGCACGAGTTCGGAAAAGGTAAAGCAAAAGCTCGAGTATGTAATAGCCCACATCCCGAACGCTATACGTCCCTGCAATACGCCACTTTTTGAGCAACTGTATTAAAAAAGTTTTATGTACTTATGTAACTAAAGCCAATTTTTTATATCAAATCACGACTAACCTCAACCGTGTCGCGCAGCGGTGTAAGAATACTACCGCCCCCTCTCTTCCCTTGGGTTTCGTAAAAGGCGACTAACCACAGAAATAGATCTAAATAGAAGCCGCATGTGTACGTATTTTGCGTGTAAAAATAGTGCCAAAGGATGGTAAAATCCCATCTTTCGTCCGCGTTTCATTTAGTCGTCAGCACCGGACACAACTGGAATTTAAGTAAAAGTACTTGCTTCGTATCAAACTGCACAAGACCGAGTTAATCAACAAGTTTCCTTTCGGTTAGTAATTTTGTTATTAAATTGACACAGATAAAGTGACAACAATGGAGCTAACATGCGGCTTCTATTTAGATTTATTTCTGTGCGACTAACGGCATAAAGACTGCACGCACATCCAACAGCATAGAGCGGCAACGGGCTCACCACCTGTCATGCTGAGCACATGTGCAGTCGCGATCTGGTGAAAAGTGGATTATAGTAGAGAGCTGCTGTCGCTGTCCTCATTGCTAAAGGGCCCCACAGACGATCAGGCCGTTGGCAGGTATCGGCCTGTCAGTTAATAGTAGAGCGCATTTGCATTTGCGTAGATGAATTTTTTAACGTGGTTATTTACCACCCCCTACATCCTTTAAAAGGGTCGACAACATAAGGTTAGCCGACTAACTAGACCAAACTAAGGCTCCTTTCATCGAGGTGCATCGCTTTATCGCAACCAATTTTTTTTATAACCTTGTCCATAGTCATATAAAAGCTAAGAAACAAGGGACTAAAGTGTCCCTTTATGGTAGGAGTCCTCTTAGCCAGGTAATGATACGCGCCCCACACCTCTCAGTTACCTCAGAGAATTTTTGTCGTGGTTTTTCTCCACTATGCCTTCAACACGCTAAAAGAGCGTGCAGAACTGACAGGCTGATACCTGCAGGCGAACTGGTCGTGTGTGGGGCCCGCCGGCAGGTATCAGCCTGTCAGTTCCGCCGCCGCCCGTGCGCTGTACTACTAACTGACAGGCTGATACCTGCCGCGACCTGCGGGTCTATCGGCTAAAAAATATTGATATGGACGTGGGCTTTATTTGACATTTGAAGCCCATATTTTGTCCTTATAAGGGCATATTATGGGCTTCAAATGTCAAATGAAGCCCATGTCCATAGCGATATTTTTTAGCCGATACAGAGGCAGATCGTCTGTGGGGCCCTTTAGTCTCTGACTAACACTTCGGAGATACCTAATAGTCTTGATTAATACAATGTGATAGGAGTGGTACTTCTAACCTATTAAGGCTAAGTACTACATCTAAATTCATCGACAAAAAAGTAATATGGACTTAAAAAAAGTGATTTTAAATCACAAAATAATTAAGTATTGATTTTTTTCTCACCAAAATAATTTCAAACATACGAAACAAAGTCATTTATTAGTTAGCCAGTGTCATTAGCTACCGTTTGCCATTTTTTTCATGTTTCTCCGACGTATGAAACCTTTGATATCGCATAAAGTAAAAATGGTCATAAATTTGGGGTAGGGCCCCCCGTATTATTTTTTTGTCGATGAATTTAGATGTAGTAGTTAGGCTTAACGGGTTAGTAGTACCACCCCTATGACATTGCATACACGGTGTGCAGGAGTGCGGGCCGGCGGGCGGGCTGTGGCGCTGCGCCCCGGCGCCGGCCTCTTCGGCGTGCGCGTCGGCGCCGTGCCACAACGGCACCTGCGTGGCGCGCGGCGAGCGCTACCACTGCCAGTGCCCGCCCGGCAGCACCGGTCAGTGCACACACACTCACACACAAGGCCAGCCAAGCGTTACTCGACTCTTAAGAGGCGCTTACACGGCCAATTTATTGGTCAATTAATGCTGGCAATACGTATTGATTAATCTGGAGCAATTAGTGGAGCAACTTGCGGCAACTGTTTCGGCGATATTGCTGATAATTGCTCCATATATTCCAATTGCTGAATGTTGCCGACACGAATTGCCCAATATCCAGTGAGTCTAAAAAATTTATAGCAATTTTGTTTCCTGTCACGCTTGCACTCATTGATTTTGCGGTTTGACTACGTCTCGCTTCCGTGGGGACAGCGAGCGCTTGGCGATTTTTTTAATAATGGCTTCGTGCTGTCAGCTAATTTAGCCAGTGTCAGTAAAATATTAAAGTGAATATTTTCTTTGCATAAAGTAGATCGTAATGAGTGATAATAAACGTTTAATGGTAAGTGATATTCCACCAAACCCCTTGAGACTCAATAAAGCTGTGGGACTTTATTGAGATCTCACACGGACTTCTTGAGAGAATTTGAAAAATGATATTGCACTGTTTTGTTTTATTTGCCAACACGCATGCACGTTCACGAACACTTAACAGTAAATAATTCACCATTAATTCACATTATAATAGAAGTGATAGTGAAGTAAATAGTGTGACACAACTGTCAGAAATGCTGAAATGCTGAAGCCAGAAATCGAAGGGTTAGGGCAAGTTTCGTCAATGCAGAAATTGGTTCTCTCATATTGGTCTACTGTTTCGTAATTACTGGGCCAACTTTATTCAAAAGAAATTCATAATCACTTCCGGTTATTCGACTAACGTTTTTGAATAAAATATCATCTAATTCACAACACAATGATGATTGATTCCGTCTTGCTAAAAACGTTCGTACCCAAATTATGTCTGTTCCTTTTCTTTTTCCTTTGCTTGTGATTCATAATAAAAAAACACTGCGAGCTGCCGCTGCAAGAAAATCGCTCAACTTAGTCAAAGTGCTTTATAAAGCATTATTCGTATGAGGCTGGCTGGGACATGTCTGCATTCCTGCCCATCTTGCAAAATTACATAACGTCGATAGTGAGTGACGTTTGTGAGTCTGGTAACGATACTGGTGTCCTTAATCATATCTTTTATATGATCATTCCGATTTTTTCGAATCCTTAACATCACTTCATGTTTCCTTTCCAACCTCTTTAACCTATTTATTATTTACAAATCCTTTTCATATTTACAAAGCATTATCTTCCTTCTTGTCCATTAACAATATTAAAGTCTAAATCAATCATTAATTCTATCAAATCCTATTTGATACTTACCTTCTTAATTCCGTTATTTCCTTTTTAAATTTAATAATTAATCCGCTTCCTTAACCTTTTACTCTGCCTTGGCTAAAGCACAAATCGAGCGCGCCATTAAACATTTACAAAAAATATAAATCTCTCCATTGCGAGCGATGGTTGGCCTAGTTTCTTGGAGTTGCTCCATATTGCTCAATATTGTTGTTGCAAAACATTTCGCCAAATTGATGCTTGTTGCTGTTGCCGTAAATTGCTCCATATTTTGTCACGTCACAATCGCCTAGTATTGCTCATAATAAATTGATCAATTTTCATTGCCGGTGTAAGCGTACCTTTAGGCTCAAATCATACCGAAATGGCA
Organism: Scoparia ambigualis; assembly: GCA_963921215.1. Classification (NCBI taxonomy): domain Eukaryota; kingdom Metazoa; phylum Arthropoda; class Insecta; order Lepidoptera; family Crambidae; genus Scoparia; species Scoparia ambigualis. The sequence goes on along the minus strand of OY992503.1, from coordinate 43,832,692 downwards.
GTGGCGGGCAGCGGCGCGACTGTTCGCGGCCGCCCGCGTCGGCTCGCGGCCTCCCGCAACTTGCCTCGTGCTATCCTATGCGCAGTTTATGGCGGCTCCACATTAGTGCCGTGAAGCTCCGTAAACAGGCGTAAATGATCGGGGAACAGGAGTGATCGCGCGCGTATTTTGTTCCGCGACAAAGGGTTCGCGCGGCATTCACGCGTACAAATCCACATTCACGGCCACGTGCCAGTTTACCAAAGAGGAAATTAATCAGTTTACTCCAGACTATACTTCGATCGGTTACGATGTATTTCAGTCATCCACCATCTTCTTTTTTTTCAACGCTTTCTAATAATGTTTTGGACGTCTAAATAGTACGTTACCACAGCAAACAAAGTTATTGCAGCAGCAGCTTCTACGTCCATTTCGCGGCGAGTTTCACGAACGATTGTGAGCATCCCGTGATCGTGGAGGGCACGACATGTCGGCACATGTGCCGTGAATACGCGCGTGAATTCACGGCACTAATGTGGAGCCGCCATAATAATACATTTGCAGGCACAGACCACTTGCAGGATACTGCCAGCGGCCGCCCGCGACCTCTGGATCAGTCACGCGCCGCCGCTGCGTAGGAGCCGTCGAAGTGCTCGCGGCGACGCGGGCAGCCGCGCGACTTTTCAAGTTTCTCAAGCGATACTATATAAATATAATAATAAACATAAAGTTTAAAATCACATTACAGTGAAACTGCTCGCCGCTGCCATTTCGGTGTGATTTGAGCCTTAGTGCCTTACAAATGAACAGATAATAAGGTCGGAATAGTTATTCCGTGTTTTGTCTCTTTAAGGGTGGATTCAACCAAACTGGAATAAGACTTACTCCGAGATTAGTCCATACAAATTAGGCGTTTAATCTAGGTATATGACCTTTTTCCAGTTTGGTCGAATCCACCCTTACTCTAATTTGAAAATATGTTTACATGACAGGAACAAAATACGGAATAACTATTCGTAGCTTATTCTTTGTTTATTTGTAAGGCACTTGGTGTGGAGTGGGTGTATAACTTAGTTAAAAGATCATTAAAAAAAAATTTTTTTTTATACTTACATCGAAGATAACGAACGTTGAAAGAAAATGTCCACCTTAGGCGGGGACATTTTTTTTCAAAATTTCGTTGTTTTGTTTTTTTTACAAAAATGGAATAAATATATTTAGTATTAATCCCGCTTACTCACTAATTTATCGAGCTTGGATGCTGCATGCAAGCACCGCCCTCCCGCCCGCAATGTATGCACATGCAAAAGGAGCGATGGATGCTAAATAAGGCTGCAAACCGAAACCCGACAGCGACTCCACCGGTGGGCGCGCAGCTCTCGACCAGCCAACAGCTCCTGAGGATGCTCCGTTGAGGGGCGGAACACGTGTCGGGTTTCGGTTTGCAGCCTTATTTAGCATCCATCGCTCCTTTTGCATGTGCATACATTGCGGGCGGGAGGGCGGTGCTTGCATGCAGTATCTAAGCTTCATAAATTAGTAATTTTGCGGGATTAACACAATATATTTTAATTAAATTTTTGTATATCAAGGATTTCCGCAAAGTAATTCCTGATTCCATTAATTAACTTGATTTTATTTGAGCGTTTTTAACGCAAATTATGAAATACTACGAAGCTTAAATATTTTGAAATAAAATACTACATGTTTTCAGACTTAAGGTTTAAAGAGATTTGTTTTGGATATTATTATCAGCCTGTTTTGTTCCGCTGCATGCAGGGCCTTTGCCTCCCTTCCTTCTTTATTGAGCCTGTCCGCCGCTGCAGCGGACCAACCTGGCTGATATGCTTCCAGAATAGGGATGTAAAGCGGTAAAATTACCCCGGTAAAATACGGTATTTTACGTAATATTTGGTATTTTTCGGTAAAATACGGTAAGAGATTTGACAGGTACATAAGAAATTTTGAAATTTTAAAAAACAGAAAATGGGCTCCTTTCTACTAAAAATATTCGAGATACGAATCACATCAAACCAGGGTATTCGTGCGTTCGACATGTGAACTGTCGATGTCGAGTGGAATTTCAAGTACGAATTTGTCTAAAATATGTGACCAAAATAACTGTCTCAAAAAAAACGACGGGAAATTGTCAACACAAATGCGCTTTGACAACATTTTGGCCTCAGATTAAGAAGAAATTCGTCGTCGAAGTTTCACTCGACATCGCGACATCCCATGTCAAACGACGAGAATTGGGGCTCTGTCCGTCTGGGTATAATATCGTCTTTGTGCAGAGGCAGAAAAAAGCAAAAACTTCAATATGTTATGTTGCCGGTAATTTTACCGTTATTTATATTAATTACCCTAAATTTCGGCACTTTCGGTAAAGTTACGTAATTTTGCAACCCTATAATCCAGAGTTCCAGCTCGTGGCGCCATTTCCGCCTGTGCCGCGTCGTCGCCTTCATGCGTTCAAAGATCTTCTGACGTGCGGTAGGCGTGGCCACTCCACAGGCCGCTCCAACCCATTCTAGTCATTTTGTGCGACTCTCATTTAGGTCCTGTGTGTGTTGCTTGCGGTCTGTGAGGCGGACACCCAATATTCTGAGTTTTTAGTACAGCTTGTCGAGTCTAAAAGGAGGCTATTTGGCAGAGATACGCATACACATTCTAGATATGTACATACAGCTCACGAGCTGGTACGTGTGCTTCGTCGTGTCATTGGAGAATAGTGATAACCCTGGACACCCTAGATTATATTTCTTTCTGTCTGTAATTTGTTCATGTCGTATTTATTTAATTACTAGCGTCCCGCCCGCGCTTTCGTCCACGCTAACTTAGAAAGTACGTCATACTTCAGCCATAAAAAAAAAATCTACAAAATATAAACAAAAACCATCCTCAGTCAACGCTCTATCTTACGCACCTTTAATAATAAACCGAAATAATTAAAAAATATGGTTTTCGGAGATTTTATAATAAAACGAACTAACTACTCGGAAAGAATAGGTACAGTTTCACAGCCACTGCATTTGGAGTAAAACAGGTGAAATAAAAGACAGGCCGCCTCTTTTTGATTAATATGTCGGTCGCGTCGTTATTCATAAAGAGAGTCATTCAGTGTTGCGCCGGCGGTGAACAGAGTGCACTATGCACGAATTTGAGATAGTTCGCTATATTATTAACAGGTAAAGCCATCCATTAATTTTTTTTAATTTTAAACTGGAATTGTTCGATTTATTGCGCTTTATTTTTTAAAGTCGTATGTTTATGTACGGACGATTTCGATTTAATGCATTTTATAGTTAAAACTAAAAGCAGGCTTTAAAAACAATTCTATTTGTTACGTTTTATTTTTGAAAACTTTTCCATTTGTTGGAATCAATAGTTTATACACCAGTTTATTATGAAATTATTATATAAAACTATGTTTTGATTAATATTTACTGCAGTTTATCATTTATTTGATTGTTTAGTTATGCGGAATATTTTGACTTGTTTCTCGTTAGAATTAACCAGGTATTACTGTCTTTAGAATTATGTCTTGGAGAAGCCGAAAGATGGTGGCTTTAATCCCACATTAGGATACAGTTAAAAAAGGTAATGACATTGTTACAACCAGTGGGGCAATGGAAATTGGTGACATAGTAAATACCTACATAATTGCAATTAGTTATTCGATTTATAGCCTCATTATTCTATTTTAAATTTTGGTAATAATGTGAACATTTTTTTAGCCACTTGACCAAATTGACTCTATATCTTACTAATCCGGTGGGCTAAGTCGGTTACCTTGGTTTTCCGCCGGATCACCTCGTTTCAAATCCGATCCCTCAGAGAGACTCCGTGCATAGCCCTTTTTATTGCACGCTGATCGACTTTAACGTGCACCAGCCCGTCGTATCGTCAGTGTCCACGTTCCGGCTCCGTATGTCATGACGGGTAAGATGCACTGTTTGAAGACTTTCATCTTTGGATATTGTGGAATTGGTGACGTAAAGACTCGACTGTTGGCCTCTTTGTCGAAGTTCTTTCTACCTATGTGTGAAATTTGCCCCAGGATTATCAAGCGGTTTCGGGATGACATGTTCGTTGAACATAACCTTGGTTTTGTTCAAGTTCATCTGAAGATACGACGAGAAGAATCAGCTAAGCCGTTCAGCATGGGTTGTAATTACTGCAACGTTTCGGCCATGATAACGATGTCGTCTACAAATCGCAGTGTAAGCTGCCGTTGATGTTAATCCACGTAGTTTCGGGTCCAGCGTCTTATATATATCCAAATACAAATACAAATCTCTTTATTGTGAAATGTAGGTTAGTATACATAGATTGCTGTTGTTGGGTTTTAGGTGTTTCACTACATTTCCACCTTTTACGAGGTATACAATAATCCCCAAAATTATTCACTAATCCCCTAAGGCATTAGTGAATAATTTTGGGGATATCACATCCCCCTGTCTTACCCCTCGATGTAAGTAGATATGCTTTGTCTGCTGGTTCTGTACTTGGATGGCCATGGGGGCGGCATTGTAAAGACACCTCAACACTTGTAAATATCGCCAATCCACTTGGAATCGTTGCAGGGATTTTGGAACAGCTCAGGTCTTGATAGAGTCAAATGCCTTCTCATAGTCCACAAATGCAAGCCACAGGGGCCGATTATACTCATCGGCCTTCAGTTTAATCTGCGGCACTGTCGAAATGTGGTCTATGGTGCCGTATCCTCCTCGAAACCCGGCCTGCTCCGGGGGTTGAAATTCATCAAGTCTTAGCACAAGGTGGTTTGTGATGACCCTTGAAAACAGCTTGTAGGCGTGGCTCAATAACAAAATGGATCGTTAGTTCTTCAGTAGGGTCTTTTTAAAAAAAAAAACAACACGACGACACTCCTACTCCACGACTCCAAAGTTTTCCCATCAAAGAGATCGGTGTTAAAGATATATTGGAGCTCCTTTAACACAAATTTAACGCCAGCTTTCAGGAGCTTAAATGTAGGGGCTTTCCCGTTTTTAAGCTGTCTAAAAGCCATCTATGCAATCTTTGCAATTGCATTTGCGTAGTGATATTGCGTCACTCAGCGTCTTTTACTGTGTGCTCTGAAGAACTCTTTGACCTCATCCCTCCTTCTCTCTTCCTGCATAGGAGTAGGTACGCGTGCTGCTATCCGGCGTCACCAATTTACAGTCTCTAATATTGCATCACGCACAAAGAAATTTGGTGCCTCGTTTTTTTGTCGCACCTCTAAAAGATGGAATAGTCTAACAGCACATGTATTTACTCCTACCTATGACATAAGGTCCTTCAAACGAGGCGTGAAGAGGCACTTTGAGAGCCGGCAGAGTGACGGTGACTGTCTCTTACGATGCACATGTTGTCCTCGCGCTTGGACTTCACTTCAACTTAACATCAGGTGGAGTGGGGTCATTTATCGGGCTAATTATAAAAATTACTATCATCATCATCTACCGACGTCCTCCGGTAGATGATGATGACGATGATGAATACTAGATTAAACATAATTACAACACAACAGTTCCTAATTAGATTTAAAAATCTGATCTCATTCATGAATGCCAATGAAAAATAAAAAGTATCACAGTGTTTTGTAAATATTATTATGATAGTCAATTTGGTATGAAACAAATTTCCTATTTTAATATTGTTTGTGTTTAAAAACTTAAAAAACATTAAAACAAACAATTATTTCATTTAATCTAAATATAATTATTTAATATTAGCAATAATTATTATTATAATTACGCTTTTAGTAATTATGCTAACATTTTATCATTGTCATTAACATAAAAAAGAGAAGTAATCCTAAATTTATCATGTGCTTTAAATTTTGATTACTATAAAAATGCAAGATTTCATATAGGCATGAAATATAAGTATTTTTGTTATTCATAAACTGCATCAATAGACTTTATGCCGTGTATAATTTTAAAACTAACTTGATTTTTTCATCATAAAATGTATTAAGTCGCTAATATATAGTTTGAGTCTTAATATCTTTAAATGTATAAAATATAGGGATTACTTTAAAACGTCATTGTAAAGGCCTTTTAGTTAACTATATGTCACATTTGTTGCATTCTAACTATAGCGTCTACAAACCTAATGCTCTCATAAAATGTAATCAACGGCTAACTCGCAAAACTTTAAACGCCATTTCCCAACAATCATGATTTTTGGATTATTTCAGTTTATTATTAAAGGTGCGTTTTAGTGAAACCCGCATAAAAATCATTGCGTGGTTTAGGAGAATAGTGCGGTGCCACAGACAAGAAAACGGTGGCTTTACTTTTTAATATGTACTTAATGATGAGTATTTACGTGTTTTGTGTGATTTAACTTGTATATTGGATTGATTGAATGATTTAGAAATTGGAACATGCTCTAACATTTCGCAAAATTTCTAGTGCAAGTAAAGATCATTTTGACTTTAATCCATAAGTCTGTTTAACACTAGAAAGACGGAAAAATAATCTTACCAAGAAAGACGGCTAGAGGTCCAATGACCCCCCTCGTCGTAATATAATTTTATTTACTATTTTATGCAGTGAGCATTTCATTTAAAATAGAACAAAAGTCGGGATTAACATTAAAATATTAATTTGATTTGTAATAACATCGTTTTAATTTTATATTAATCTTTTACAACGACGCGTTTTCATCCACATCACCCGTAGCTTGGCATTGCGCGAATCCCACGCACTTGCCGCCTTCGCCCTCTGCCACTGTAATAATGTTGTTGCCGTTGTACAGTAGTTGAACAGATAATGAAAAATATGTAAAATTTATACTACTTATATTAAATCATTTGCGCTGGTTATTCTAGTAATCAATGCACATAAATAGTATGTATGGGTCAAATAACCCGGCGCTGTCTTTCTAGGTAAATGTTATGTTTATTTATTATAACATAATGATGTGTCGAAAACATTAAAAGAATATTAAAATATAAATAATTTTGTTAAAAGTCACGAAAAGATTTAGTAAAAAAATTCATAGTTTCGAAATTATCGAACGCTAAACTTCAAAAAAACCCCCGCCCGTCTTTCTAGTGTTAATACTTGTTTAAGATTTAAATAAAAGAAAGCATATATTGTTATTATTTTATTGGAGCGGAGTACACTACAGTGAGCTTCTACAAGTTCATTGATTTTCACAAAAAGCTTTACCGATCATATAGGCGGGTGTATCTCGTAGTCTCTTGCCCTTCAAATTGACCGCGTAAGGCAACACCGAGGGCAGGCGGCGGCGGATGGCCCCCGGGCGCGGCGCCCACGCCGCCAGCCGGCACACGGCGCCGCGCTTGGCCGTCACCGCCGCCCACGCCGCCGGCGGCAGCACCGCGTCCCCGCAGCACGCGCGCGCGCCCTGCCCCGCGAACTGCAGCAGCTCGGCCGCGCGCCGCAGCCCCGGCCAGCGCGACAGCCTCGGCGCGCCGCCCGTTGGCACCGCGAACAGCTCCGTGCCTAAGAACTGCTCGTACACTTCGTCCGCGTCCTCGGTCGCGGTGACGGTTATGGGCAGACGCTCCGAGCAGAATATCGTGAGGCGGCACGGGTGCGAGCACTCGACGACGTCGATCCGCGCGAGACCTCCGATGAACAACGTCGACCCCTCGGTCAAATAGTATGTCTGCGGCCTTATTACTTTCTTTGGAATAGTCAATAACAGTTCCTCCGTGCTAAGGAGAGACAACGCTTGGTCGGGAAGAATGACGCCCGGCGTGTCGTAGAACCACTTGCTCTTGGCGAATATCTCGTTCTTCTCATCCAGTACCAACATTTTTCTCCTCTTCTCTGCTATGTCAACTGAAGTATTACTGTATTCGGTCGAAAACGATCTACCGATGTGACCAATGAGTAGTGGGGCCTCGGCCTGCGGTCGGTCCTGTGATTGAGCTTTCCTGATTTCATTTTCCATTTTCACCGACTTAGCTTCATTTTTTAGTCTTTTTGTCCTTTCATATATTTTCCAGCCGGAAGGCCTGTTTATAGGAAACTTTAAAAGGTTGAGAGTGGTACCAGGCCACCTACTGACAGTTGCTCTCTTTACGATGTCTACAGCGTGAACCTTGCAGTAGTCTGACTGTAGTAGTGCATTAAACAAAGAGCTTTTGCCAACATTGGTGCTGCCTACTAAGAACACGTCCCCTTTGTAGAGCCATTCTTTAAACATAACTGATATTAAGTCTTCTACACCAAAGCCAGTCTTAGCTGAGATAAGTGAAATGTGTTTGATGTTTGCTTCTCCTAGTTTTGTTTTTTTTATTTCAGTCACCAGTGATTTCCTCACACGTTTTAGATAGCCATGGCTATCACCAGGCAATAGATCCACCTAAAAATAAAGTAATTTTTTTTATGAGTACCTATTAGAGTAGTCAAGCTATTCTTTAATTATTATTGTTGCAGTTGACTTGCCTTGTTTCCGACAATTATGATTGGCCGATCAGTGCCAATGATATCCACAATGCCCGGCCATATGGAGCATGGAAAATCTAGCAAATCCACCATCAACACAACTAGCGATTTAACATACCTGAAATCAGTTTTAATATAATATTAATCTATCACATCACCAGAGTTTTATTAATTCCTAATATTTGGATGATATGGGCTAATATAAATATAATTAAATAAATATTTACAAATTAGCATAGTAATTATTTACTGCACTTCTACTTTAGATTAAGTTTAATTACAAGGTCGGCCAAAGTGTTTCAGATTTTCCAATCCATAGCTCAGGTTTGTAATCACCAACTCCCATTTGGCCAGAGTTGTGGTCAAACCCTTCGATTGTAGCGAATACTTTTTCAACGATGGAGGCCTGTGATCAGCAGTGGGACAGTATGTAGGCTATAGTTAAATAAACACTTTACTTACCTAATAGATTGAAGTAAGTTTTCATATTCTTCAGGCTGCACTGTGACATCCAAGGCGATATTGTATTCTCTTAAAAAGTGGCAGCGCTGACATTCCATTGTTTTAAGTTGTTGATCAGTTCTGTCTCTAAAGATTTCACTGGGTAAGTAACCTGGAATGGCAGGGTCGCTGCAGTGCAGTAGAGCTCCACAGCCCCCACATGGTACTCTGCTTATCCCAACAGTAGGGTCAGGTGTCCCATAATTTTTTGACCAATGTCCAAGTTCATCATCTTCATTTATTTGGCTGTCATCAAAATATTCATAATTTACCATCCATTTGTGTAAATCTGAGCGATCAAACTCAGGGTCCTCAGAGGATAATGTGACATTTTGAGCTGAATGAGTAGCCTCTTGTTGGTTATTAGTTTCAATTTTAGTAGTTTGTGCAAAGGGTAATTGAAAGATTTGTTCACCCGCCTCTACTTTGTCTGAAGGCGATTCATCATTTCGTAACCGCTCCTTGTTCACATAAAACTGGAGGAAAGTAGGTAGGGGTGGTAAACTTTTGTCCGTGAGCTGTTTCTTCTGTATTGACTTGGCTTTCTTTAATGTTTTTATGTAGTATTTAAAATAACCTATCTCAAGTTTTTCATGTTCCAAGTACGAGTTAAAGGTAATTTTATCTTGATATTTCAATAACAGTGTTTGGAAATCTTTGCCGGGATTACTTGTTGCGATCTGTTGGTTGTCTTTTCTTAAACCATTGGTGGGTTGAATATGAGTGAATCGTTTCTTTTGTAGAATACACTGCCTCCGACATAACCTCAATACATGATGTAATGAGTACAACATTATTATGCGTCACGCAACATGTAATTACATTTTGATTTGCATATTTGATTTATTGGTGTAGATCACTGAACTAAAATAACATTTTTTAAATTGATAACCTACAAAATCAATAACACAACACAGTGAGTGACAGGACTGACAGGTGACAGATGCGATTGTTTGGTTTTGGTTTCTTTGTTATTTATTAGGTGGCAATGGGATCCAGTCTATACAGCCTAGCCTCTAGTTAATTTCTCTTCTTGTTGACAAAGGTTGATGATCGATTTATTGAATGTTAAAATGGCAATAGATTTCTCTCATCGATTTTCTGTAATTCTTAATAGAAACTTTTACTTACGTCGCAATTTTGAAATAATTTACGTAATTTAAAGTTACGTTGTTTTATTTGCTACTTTGTTTAAAGTCTTTAAATGTTTTATACAAAATAATTTTAACCAATATGCACGATTTTATTTAATTACGACTTTATTTCTTCTATTTTACTTTACCGCCAAAATTAAATTTACGTCAATTTAGATAACTGTCTGATAGATAACTAGTGAGGGAATTTAAAGTTAATCTAAATGAATACATACGAAATTGATCTTTTAATTTCGATAAAAAAATTCTTGAAAAACTATTTTATAAATAATATTTAATTTGATTGAAAATTTATATACTTATATGTAAATGGGTATTATAATCCCGAAAATATATAATACGTACAACTAAAATACCTAAGTTTAAACATCGAAAATCAAAATACCGAATGTATGAAATACCTATATCCGATAAACCGAAGCTCAATATGTCTATTTTCAAATAACCGAAAGTTCAAAATCCCGAAACTCCTGTAGGTCACGTGATAGGTTAGAAAAGACAATCGCGAAGCGCAGCGATTCTCTTGAATTTCAAGGTTATTTTTTTTATTAGACAACAGAAATACTACTGTAGGCATCGAGGTACAATAAACTAGAGAAGACACCGCGAAGCAAGTTTGTGCGCAGCTAAGGTGCAGCCGCAAGGTCCACAATCGCTTGAATCAAACGCAGTCACTGAGGCGTTTGCAGCCCATGTGCTGCACCTTAGTGCGCACAAACTTGCTTCGCGGTGTCTTCTCTAGTTTATTGTACCTCAATGACTGTAGGTCACCGTTCTATTTTCTTTTAATATGAGTAAAAACAACAGTAGGAGTTTAAATATACGGCGTTTCGTTAATAGGTCTTATAAGATACGGTATTTTGAATTTTCGGGATTTTAAACTTTCGGTATTTAGAACTTTCGATCATACAAACATTCGGTATTTTAATATTCGGCCTTCCGTTCATAGGTCTTATGAAATTCGGTATTTTCAACTTCGGCATTATAATACGTACCTACTCATGTGCATAATATTTGGTATTCTGTGAGAATAGAGAATAGGACTTGCCTATAATAATGTATATGGTGTATTCATATGAATCATATGCCAGACGGCAATTGAAGGAAAATGAATAATTACCTATTATTTTGAATAGGTACTTAAATGGATATTTTATTGTAAAACGTGTCTACGTGTTTTGTAATGGTAATGTTGCATTGAATTAGTTACGAATGCTGTTATTATGAGCGATTGCATTGTAATTTGTAACTAGATATTTACTGTTGTAGTAGGTCGAAACACGTTGGTAATGAGCCAGTTCCGTGCACTTGAGCAAACTTTACTTTATTACGATGCGACTAATTTCGCTTCTGAGAGTGTAACTAATGATGTAACCAATCATCGAAATGCCATTCTTTATGATTTTATGGATAATTAATTGCCTAATATAACAAAACATGATTAGCTTCTTAAAAGTTTTGTTTGTATGGTGTATTTACATGGAAGGTATATTGAATTACTTATCTTTGAAAAAACATGTCAGTCTCGTCACAAATAAATTGGACCGTTGTTGCAGGGAGATTGTGCGAGCTGGATATCGACGAATGCGCCCGATCGCCGAAGATATGCAACAACGGAGTGTGCGTGAACGTGCCCGGCTCCTACCAGTGCTACTGCCGCCCAGGTACTTTGCATCTCAATGTGTTGTTTTATTTCATTTTGTTAGAATCTTTATTTTGCTTTTAATTTTGTTAGAGATATGGTGTTTTGTCTTATCAATTGTGTTAGACTGTGGAATGCAGTAGATAGAGTAATTGAGCCAGCAGTATAGTGAGTGCGGTGTGGTGTTGCGGCAGGGTACACGGGCGACAGCTGCGAGCAGGACATCGACGAGTGCCTGTCGGCGCCGTGCAAGAACGGCGGCACCTGCCAGAACCTGGAGAACAACTACGAGTGCACCTGCATGGAAGGCTTTGAAGGTAAGCCGCGGCGGAACTTTTACCTTTTGTTATTTTCACTGCCAATTACGTGAGACATTTTTTTATATATTTTGTTTAAATTATTTTTATGTAGATAAATACTCTACAGACTAACATTTACATAGGTACAATAATTAAAAATAAGAACTTAAACTATTTTAGTAATTACTATTAGGACATTTTCTGTGTTTTGGTGTGTGTTGGTGATGCTTATAGTCATTTTTCCACCAAAATGTTTTTTATATAACATTCCCAAATATAACATGAAGGCGTCCATCTTTGTTGATGGGATTCACACTACGAACGCTTGGTTACCCATCCGGTAACCCGGCATTGCGAATGTTGCTTATCACGGAAGTTCGCAACCTGAAAGAACGAGCCGTTGGGCTTATCTTAGCTCGACATGAGACTAAATACGGCTCTGGTTCGGATCGCGTATCGCGTATCGCGCCTGACGTGCGATGCTTGCGCAGGCAAGGACTGCTCCGTGAACATCGACGAGTGCGTGGCGGGCCCGTGCGCTGCGGGCTCCACGTGCGTGGACGGCGTGGCGGGCTACGCGTGCCTGTGCCGCGCCGGCCTCACGGGCGCGCGCTGCGAGCAGGACATCGACGACTGCGAGGTACCCCACACTCATTCACCGCTCGATACGGTACTAAGGTTACGAACTAGGTTATATAGGCAAGAGTACCTTATGAGGCCTCTTATCTCGACTGTGATTTTTGCGTAAAATGGCCAATTTGGCGTTCTTGATCTTGATCTTTGAAACAACATACATCTAGACGCCTATTACATCTCAAATGTGATTTTTGCGTAAAATGCCCATTTTCGCATTTTGTAGTAATTTTGCAGTTGTATTTATCGTTTTTATCGAAATAGGATAACAAATTCATTAAAAAATCTTTATTCCTCATGAAGTAACAATTACTCTGGTATAAATTTTGCTCAATAATATTATCGTAGATAGGAGAAATTCAGAGTTAACTTATAGCGATTTTCGAAGTTTTTTGGTTTAAGAATAAGATTCTTTTCTTATATAAAATCAATGATAGAGTCTGACCAGGGAAACGTGACTATAAAGAATGGCGGCAAATTCAAAAATTCTTGGGGTGTCAACACTAATCTCTAAAAAACGACGACGACGTTGATACTTGTATTTTTTTTAATAACTGTCGATCAACCAAACATATAATTTGTAGTATCAATAAATAAGAATAAATCATAAGAATAATTGAAGAAGCATTACCATAATTAATATTAACCCACTTACAAAGTAGAATAGAAGAATTTTTTTTGTTGGAAAATGGGTCTGTCATTGACGATATTGTTTCCAAATATTGCGTTTCACTAGATAAAACTTCCTTTTGTTCAAGTGATGTAATATTCTTGACAATATTTTAGTTTTGTCTCACTAGTACTTGAAGTTTCTGTAGGTAAGATAAACAAAAATTGGTTGGAGAGTCAACTTAGGTTATTAATTTTTAATGAAAGGAAAAAGTAAGTTTACAGAAGTAACCTAGAATTGTTTACGATTGTATTAGTTTTTCAAAGTAAAATGTAAAATAATAGACGAGAACAATAAATGAAGATAATTTAAGTATCAAAATAATAAATCCCAGTACACAAAACCGTTAAACAGCTTAAAATTATTGCCATAATAAAACTTTAGAAAATAGACCGCGTCACGTTTCGTTGGTCAGACTCTATCTAAAAATTCCGAGGCCGCTACGCCCTATTCGACTATATAAGAGATGATATTATAAATTTTTTATTTCACTTGTTTAGAACAGTAATTCAATCGATGAGCTCAAAAAAGTGCCTTCGCGCACTTTATGAAAATCTTTCTCTGCAATTTTGGGTTTAATTAAAAAGTTAAGCTACGCACTATTCCAATAGCTATTCTACACTATTCAATTAGTCATAATTATTAATTTATTTTTGTTTCTGATATTCATAACGCCAAAATTGGCCATTTTACGCAAAAATCACAGTCATCACGACTGTGATTTTGTAATAGGCCTCTTAACAATTTTGACGTATTGAATAGTGTAGAATAGCTATTGGCATAATGCGTAGTGGCCTCGCTTTTTGTTAATTTTCCTTAACTTATTAATTAAACCCAAAATTGCAGAGTAAGGTTTTTATAAAATGCGCGAAGGCACTTTTTTGAGCTCAACGATTTAGCTACTGTTCTAAACAAATGAAATAAAAAAATATAATGTCTTATATAGTCGTATAGTGCGTAGCGGCCTCGGAATTTTTAGATATCAATGATTTTACAAAAAAAAAAAAATCTTATTCTAAACCAATAAACTTCAAAATCGCTTGAAGTTAACTGTGAATTTCTCCTATTTACGATAATATTATTGAGCAAAATTTATACCAGAGTAATTGTTACTTCAATAAGAATTAAGAGGGTTTACGCGTTTCGGTTTCCCATACAAACTTCCAAGTCGAAATTTTTAATAACCGTTAAGCTAATTTTAATAAAACTATGCATGCTTAAGCAAAATACAGGAATCTAAATAGTTTTTTGAAAACATTTTTAAAAAAGGTTTATTTAGCTGAGTTATTGCGATTTAAAAACCACTATAGAAATTTTAAAATCGCATTAACTCAGTTATTTAAACGTTTTTAAAAAAAGTTTTCAACAAACTATTTAGATTCAGTATGTTTCTGTAGCATGCAAAGTTTCATTGAAATTAGCTTAACGGTTATTAAAAATGTCGACTTAGAAATTTGTATGGGAAACCGAAATGCGTAAACCCTCTTAAGATTGTATAAAGAATTTAATATCCTATTTCGATAAATACGATAAATACAACTGCAAAATTACTATAAAGTGCGAAAATGGGCATTTTACGCAAAAATTACAAGACGAGATGTAATAGGCCTCTTAATCCGACGAGCATGATGAAGAAAAGATGTGTGTCAGTATCGTACCGATAGTTCCTGCCGACCACTCTGGGAACGGGCCTGACGTTTGTATGATGTGAACTTGAAGCTTCTTCTTATCTAATTCTATCTTATAATCGATGAAAAAAATCCATTTGGGAAAATGTATTGACACTGTGTCTTTATTGCGTTGATATGATGTATGTAAAACAAGTGTGTGGGCGGGCCTGTGCAGTCGCTGCCGTGCCAGCACGGCGGGCGCTGCGTGGACCTGCTGGGCGGCTACAGCTGCGAGTGCGCGGGCACGGGCTACGGCGGCGCGGCCTGCGAGCTGGACATCGACGAGTGCGCGCCGCAGCCCTGCCGGCACGGCGGCACCTGCCTCGACGGGCTCAACGACTACCGCTGCAGCTGCCACCCCGGCTACACAGGCACGTGCACAGGCGGCAGGCAACCGGCTTATAGCGGTGTATACGGGTTAAAGGGAATATAGCTCATAATATATATTGTAAATGTCTACAAGGTCCAACTTAATTAAGAGTACCTACAAGAAATGTCAGAAATCATGACAGACCGTCACCGTATTTTTATATTGTAGTAAGTAATAAGTACTAACTTCCGGTATGAGTGTGTCTAACATGAATTTCTTAAATTGCTATAAAATGTTTGAGCGTCTCGTATCGAATGAGCACGGTTGTGTCGTCTGACCGCAGGCAAGAACTGCTCGACGGACGTCGCGGAGTGCGCGTCGTCGCCGTGCAAGTTCGGCGGCGTGTGCGTGGAGCGCAGCAACGCGTCGCTGTACCGCGCCGCCGACGCGCCGCCGCTGCAGCTGGGCCCGCAGCCCGGCATGCTGCTGCCCGACGTCTTCTACCGCCCCTTCTCCTATGAGAACGCCAGCGGGTAACTTCATCCTATATTATGTACTTATTTATCTATGTTTTTGTGAGCTCTGGATTGACAGTTTGGCCAAAGAATAAAAAAGTTCGTGGAGTCATTTTGATGATCTCGGGGTGAAGATGTGCACAAAACAATATTCTCTTATAAATATTAGTAAACAATGAATTGTAATTCCGGTAAGGCGCACAAAGCCAATTGAGTGTACAGTGTTAGTGAGGGCTTGTGCGTGCGCAGGTTCGAGTGCATCTGCGTGGCGGGCACGGAGGGCGCGCGCTGCGAGGTGAACGTGGACGAGTGCGCGTCGGCGCCCTGCAACCACGGCCAGTGCGTGGACGCCGTGGGCGGCTACCACTGCGACTGCGCCGCCGGCTACGAGGGCACGCACTGCGAGCTGGAGATCGACGAGTGCCAGCGGTCAGTCGCAACGCGTTTACTGTAACATCCCACTGGTTTAGTTGAGGTTAAATACTGACACGATGCATCGATCGTGATCGATACTGTAGTGGAATACATTTTAGCAATGAAGCAATATTTTTCAAGAGCACTTAGCATTGTAACTTTTACAAATTTATAGATTTTAGTGTCGTCAGTATTGAACAGGCAAACGGTATCTCCCAGAGACCGATCAAGGTCATAATGGTAAAATGAAAATAAAAAAATCCCTGGATGGGATCCTTGGGGTACTCCAGGAGGGATAGGAAGGAACCTGGAAGTGAACCTTTTCATAACAACAGCCTGGTTTCGATGTTACTTAGCATACGACGTTAGACCATTTTAGAAGATCGCCCTAAATACTGATTCTTGTTAACTTAATTTAGGAGTTTGTAATGGTTAATTTGTCAAAGGCTATTAAGAAATCAGTATAAAAAATACTAGTACCCGAACATCGAGGACGCTCAAAACAAGGTGTGTTAAAGTTGACCATTAATAACTCACTTCGATTTAGCCTATAAAGCATGTATTTTTATTGATTCAAATCCAAAATGTTTTGTACTTATATACATTTGAGCATCACTCTGCGCTGGCGTAGGCGCTGACTAAGGGCTCGCGTCCACTAGGCTCGCCGAGCAGAGTCGAATCGAATCGCAGAAAGTTGCCTCCTATATATTTCTATGAAACCGCGTCCACTAGCGACAAGCCGCGGCGCGCCGAATTGATTCGACCGACCGCATGAATTGCTCGACATGCGAATTTCTTCGCCGATGCCATTCAATTCGACTCGGCGCGCCCGAGTCGATGCGGAGAAGCGGATGCGCGCCAACGTATTTTTATTATTTCTATAAGTAGGTATCGTTTTATATTTTTCTCTTCTTCATTATGAGGGTTTATGCATTTCGGTTTCCCATACAAACTTCCAAGTCGAAATTTTTAAAAACCAATAGGCCAATTTTGATGAAACATTGCATGCTAAAGTAAAACACAGGGATCTAAATAGTTTGTTGAAAATATTTAAAAAAAATGTTCATTTAACTGATTTATTGCAATATTTAACTTTCTATAGTGGACTTTAAATCGCGACAACTCAGTAAAAATGTTTTCGACAAACTATTTAGATCCCCGTGTTCTACTTTAGCATGCAAAGTTTCATCAAAATTAACTTATTGGTTTTTAAAAATGTCGACTTGGAAGTTTGTATGGAAAACCGAAATGCGTAAACCCTCTTAAAAAGTATTTGAAATAAAAACATAACTTCATCCGAGCTGTCCATGAAGCAAAAACGACCTAATTTGATGAAGTGTAGCGATGAATGAACGATTCGATTCTTCAGAGATAAACGCACTAGGAATAAATGCGACTCGCTTCGATTGGAGGCGGTGTGCGCTTAAGTGAGCGCGTTCCCGTTTGCAGCTACCAGCCGTGCGCGCACGGGCGCTGCCACGACGCGCGCGCGGCGTACTACTGCTCGTGCGCCTCGGGCTGGGGCGGGCGCAACTGCTCCGTGGTGCTGGCCGGCTGCCGCGCGCAGCCCTGCCGCCACCACGGCACCTGCCGCGCCTGGCTGCGGGGCGAGACCGACCACCGGTTCAACTGCTCCTGCGCGCCCGGCTACTACGGCACCACCTGCGAGAAGGTGCGCCGCCATTCGGGATCACTTTTTTTCGACTAATTTAATTTGGCATAACTAGTTTGGCATATTTTTTTGTCATTATAATTATTTGCTGTAGAGAGGTCAGTCGATGAGTTCCCTGCAGCATATTTTTGCTACCAGAGAGCATGGTTCAGAGGTCCAGTTCCAAACCATACCTTCTCGATTATAAACTATAATTAATATAAAATAACTTACATCTATTGGACACGGTGAGTGCTAGTCCCTTACTGCGGCTTCGCTCGTCCTCGTGTGGTATTGATGGCTCGCCGCGCCGCCGGCCGCCGCTGGTGATGGACTGCGCCCCTGATGGCGCTGGTGGTAATAAGGCTCTAAACCAACCCTAGGCTACCCCTAAGAGCTCTTAAACCCAGACAAATATGTGATGAACCGCGTCCGTCACGCCACGCCACGTGTTTCAGTGTCGATCACTCAAATAACTAATTTACTACTGGCCCGCCCTGCATACAAATCTAACTAGTGTTCTAAACACTGTTATACACTTAATTACTAATTATTACGGGCCGCCGAACCAAAAATATGTACCTTTCACATAACCAAAAAAAAGTTCCTCTTCCCACGTCGCCGCACGTAACAAAAGTCACACTGACAGCCGATCTGTCATACAAATTAAAAATACAAGTGGGCGCGTTCTGTTAAGGTAGTTTTTATTTCATACAATAATATTTTGACATAATTGTTTTTTTGGCATACTATTTCAATAAGCATAAATAATGGTTTTGACTTATGTTTTTTGACCTAATTTAGTCTAATAGTTATGTAGGAGCTATTGCCCTTACAGTAATGTTAGATTGTTTAAGATGATGTTACGCGAGTGTAGGTTTATATACGAAACGGAGTAATAGATACGACCGATACCGTAAAGCGTTTTATTGCACTAAAATCAATGTTACATGTTAGGCGCGAGACGCACGGTCAGCAAACATAATTAGGTTAAATAATATATTAAATAAACAATGTACAGCTCGTACAAGCTATTAGGCATAAAGATCTGGTAGATTAGACAAGACAAAAGGTGGGGTTATAGTTTCGCAATCCGCTATAATTGGCTTGGTTTTATATTACGATTTAATTTTACATTATTTTTTACTTTATCGATAGCTATTTAAATGTGTAAAACAAAAAGTAGGTATTAGGTATATCAAATATAACTTGGCCCTTGGACCACGCCTAAGCCGCCAACATGTTTTTTTTTAAATACGAATAGTATTTTATTAAATGCAAACACACAAATTTCCTAAACTTACTTTTTCCCTATATAATTAATATGCCTAACAAAATTATGCTTAAATATTATTGTGAAAGTAAATTTAGGTTTTACAATAGTATGCTTTACAATTATTATGCTTATAGTAGTTATGCTTTAATAAATGTGCCTAAAACGTTATGCCAAATTAATATTGTGCGTAACTATTATTATAATAAGTAAAAGTATGCAATGTCATCCTATGACATGAAATTTTATGCAAAAAAATGGAACCTCGCCATTCTGTGATATTACACTATTTAATTTCAGGCTAAATAGTGCGCATAAGAACGACATTGAAGTATATACTATAGAAGCATGACTTAAAATAATACACCACATATTATGAGGAAATACAATAAACATAGTTATTAGTTAGTATATACACACATCAAAAGTGTCTAGGGATCAAGCATTTTTATGCGGATTTCTTGAGATTGAGATGTGGCTTTGTAATAAATTTATGATTTTATAAATTTATATGGATCCTTTTTGGTGCATTTCATAATTTGAAACAGGAACTTTCAATCAATTTCTAATAAAAGATGAAAATCAGCTGTCAATATTTTCCCTATAAAAACATACAACGCATTGAAGACATTATTAGTGCTACTGTTTCCCTACTACTGATTAAAACCAACGTTATTATGGAGCGGCGACGTCATTTAAGCAGGGAAGAAATGCTCAGAGCCGTGGGAATGATAGAAGCTGGTTCCCGGCAACGTACTGTGGCTTTAGCTCTGAATACAAGTCAGAGTGTTATCAGTCAACTTTGGACACGTTACCGAAGCACTGGTACCGTGGCTGAGCGCCATGGAGGACGGTATCGCTGCACCACACGGAGACAAGACCGATACATTCAAATTACAACTCGAAGAGCTCCAACAATAACCGCCATGATGTTAGCCGTGAGGCTTCATCACTCTTCAGGGAACTTAATTAGCGACCAAACAGTCAGAAACCGCTTGCATGAAGTGAACCTTCATTCCCGAAGACCGCTAAGGGCCTATAGCAATGCACAATCGTAGGATTCGATATCAATGGGCTCTTGAACACAGAAATTGGGCAGAAGAACAATGGCGTTTCGTGTGCTTTTCTGATGAGTCTCGTTTTGGTATGAGACCGGATACAAGACGTATACGACACTGGAGAACCCCTGGACGCCAACAGCGATTAAAATCCTGCCAGGAAGTCCATCCTTATAGTGGTGGAACCATCATGGTATGGGCGGGTATTTGGATCGGCGGAAGAACTGAGTTGATTTGGATCAGAGGCAACCTCAACGCTCAAATTTATGCTGAGACGATTGTATCAGACGTCATCGTTCCTCTACAAGTGCAAATCGGTCCCTTATTTCAGTTAATGCATGATAATGCACGACCGCACACCGCAAGAGTTGTAAGACAGACTCTCGCCGCAGCTAACATCAATGTCATGCCCTGGCCTGCTCAGTCGCCAGACTTCAACCCGATTGAGCATGCATGGGATATGCTACAGAGAAGAGCTCTGCCGAATATGGAGGGTATCCAGTCGCAAGAAGACCTTTTTTTGTTGTTGCAACGAACATGGGCGGCCATTCCACAGCGTGATTTGGATGAACTCATTTTGAGTATGCCAAACCGATGTTCTTGTGTTGTTAGTGTTCGCGGTAGAAACACGGATTATTAATTGTTTAAGTTACCCAATAAAATTTTAAAGAAAACTGTTATTTCAGTCTTTTTTTCGAACTTTAATGTTAGTGGTTCAAATGTCAAAAATCCCTTTATTAGGAAAATGGCAAATTTCTTTATTAATGCAAAGGTGACTTGGTTTATCGTTACTGTAGACAAACGAAAACACTTTATTTGATGAATCCTTAAAGAAAATTTTAATTAATATCAATCAGGAGAAAAGTTATTGCAAAAATATATGTTGATCCCTAGACACTTTTGATGTGTGTAGTTTGAAAAACCTTGATAAACTTTGAAAAAGTCTTTACTATGATTCTATCTATTTTTCAGAAAGTTTTTCTGTTAAACGCAAATAACGTTGTTGTAAAATAATGCGCAATAATTGAGTTATATCTTTGCGGTGCAGATAACGACGATGTCCCTCGAGAAGAGCAGCTACGCGGAGGTGAACACGTCGCGCGAGGAGGGCTACGACATCTCGCTGCGCTTCCGCACCACGCTGGGCAGCGGGCTGCTGGCCATGGGCCGCGGCCTCACCTACTTCTTCCTGGAGCTGTCTAACGGGCGGCTCAACCTGCACTCCAGCCTGCTCAACAAGTGGGAGGGCGTCTTCATCGGCTCCAACCTCAACGACAGCAACTGGCAGAAGGTACAGCCACGCGACTGCTTTAAACTTACTAAATGACAACCTCACATAATGAATAAAGTTTAGTCACAGTCAAATCGGCCATATTTGTTTTTCTTTTAGTATTATTTTAGAATGATGAAGTTATCGTACTGGCAGCATTAGCAGCACCTGTAGCGACAAGTGTTTCGGCCGTTGCAGGTGTTCGTGACCATCAACTCGTCGCACCTGGTGCTGGCGGCCAACGAGGAGCAGACCATCTACCCCATCAGCCAGAACGAGGCGTACAACTCGTCGGTGACGTCGTTCCCGTCCACGCGGCTCGGCACGGCGGGCTCCTCCTACGCCACGCTCACGCACGGGCCCAACTTCTTCGTGGGCTGCGTGCAGGACGTCGTCGTCAACGGCGAGTGGGTGAGTGCGGCTTACATGTTGCTATTCGTGTTTAAATTATCAGCGCAAGCAGCTAAATCATGTCATGATTATTGTTTTAAACTTTATAAAATAACTTATTTAGTGCCTATATCAGTCACTTGGTAATTGGCAGTTATTTACATTTTTTTGAAACTTTAAAATTTTAGTATGCTGAAGTGGTCACGTAAGTTTGGTCATGTGCAGGTCGAATAATGTACTATATCGCTTTATATTCATTATAATTAAAGACGTGAGTGGATGAAGGTGATAAGTCACAAAATTCAAATTTTGAGTAAATCGAGGTTAAAGTTTTACATTTATTTTCTGAGGTAAGTCAGTACTTAAGTGATTTTTATACTAAACTATGATGCAAACTTGTTTAAATTACCTAAAATATTTACAGCCTTACTTATAAACGTTAATTAAATATTAAGTAATACTTAGGAGTTGTTTAACAATAATTCTTACTTATAAACGTTGCTTAGCTTTAATGAGTTGCTTAGCAATGGCTCTAATGAACTGTCAAATTAAGTTAACTCCTACCCTTGTTTAACACGTAAGTAACAAAATGGCGGTTATTTGTCAGCTGATTTCATGTCAGCTACTCAACGTTGTTTGATATGTGTTCTGTGGTTGTTTGTGTTTGTTTCTGACTTCTGTTTGCATTTTGTAATTGTTTCTTCCGTGTTTCGCGTGATATTTTCTATTAAAATGGATATTTTTGAAGATTTTGATGTATTGCGCTCATTTCGTAATGAAATAGAGGAAATTAGGGCATTTAGGAGAAGAACAATGAGAATTAATAGACGGCCAAAACTGTATAGTATGAGAATGAATCCTATGCAAGATTTAAGTGATAGTGATTTCAAGTATAGGTATAGATTTAACAAAGAAAATATGCAAAAAATTATAGAACTATTACGAAATGACTTGCGTGTGGACACTAGAGGCGGCAGTATACCCGTGGAGTTACAGGTGATGTCTGTGATTCGGTACTGGGGCAGACATGAGGTAGGTTTATCCAAATGATATTTGTTTTAGTTAGTATATATCATAATATGAGTACCTAACTAAAGATGTTAACCAGGACTATTTACATTTAAAATTTCAGATTCAACAAGACTGTGCGGATATCCATGGCATGAGCCAGCAGACTCTGTCACACCTATCTAGAAAAGTAGGTATTGCATTAGCCTCAAAAAGCTCTATGTACATCAAAATGCCGTTGAATTTAAGAGCGCAAATGGAGTCAATTCAAAAATTTGAAGCCATATGTGGATTCCCACACATCATTGGAGCGATAGATGGAACACATATTAAAATTCGGAAAGTAGGCGGAGACGCTGGCCAATACTATGTCAATAGAAAAGGACACTATTCTATAAACACTCAAGTAAGTATTATTTTTCTTCTACATACAAAAATGCATGCAGGTAGGGCAGGTATTAAAACAATAGGCTCTAGTTAATACGTTGACAATGCAGCCTAAATGAAAATAAAATATAAAGATACCAACTGTGGGCCGGGGCTCCGCTCCCGTGGGAATTTCATAATTCATTATTATATGTTAATCCAGATCATAGCTTACTCGTATTCTAAATTTAATTCAAATCCGTTTATTATTTGCAGGTTGTCTGCGATGCAGACTTGAAAATCTGTGACATAGTTTGCCATTGGAGGGGCAGTACTCACGATGCACGAATTTTTCGTGAAAGTTCAATTAAACAGAGGTTTGAGAATAATGAATTCAAAGGGAAACTCCTTGGTGATAGTGGCTACGCATGTACCTCTTATTTACTTACACCCATCCTACGACCGAGGACTGAAGCCGAGATGCGGTATAACTTCAGCCATATCCGAACTAGGAATGTAGTAGAAAGATGTTTTGGATTACTAAAACAAAGATTTCGCATATTGTTGGAGGTAATGCGAGGATCTCTTACTACAATAAAAACAACAATTGTTGCATGTGCAGTGCTGCACAATTTGGCTATTGAATTTAATGATCCTTTGGAAAATGGTATGTATGTTTAGTCTAAATCGTCATACATACACTAGATACCTGTGTATGTTGCAGATGGGAAAACTTAAACTTGATGTTATGTTACAGGTTCTCGGGCTAATGATTATGTAGATGACGAATATGAGGAAGACATTGGGTACAACAACAATAATGTTACAAACATAACAAGAAACCTGTTTATTGAAAATTATTTTTAAAAACAAATAAAGTTATGTGATGTTCACTCAAGACTATTTGATTTTTTTTTCCAGAATTCATATTCTAAATCTAAAATGGCCATTCTCTTTTGGTGTATTTCTTCTGCTCGTTCACATTCTCTTTCTTTTGACCTTTTAGCTATTAAAAATAACTCTCGCTCATAGTCCTCGGTATGAATCTGTAAAAATCAAGTAAATTATTAATAAAACGAAAAACCCAAAAATATTACAATACGATGCTTTTTATTCCTATACTTTCTGAGAGAATTATTGATTTAGGTTTAGAATAACTTTATTTCTCATAAGAATTACATTCACTAATTCACTTCCTGAGAAAACATCAGTATTGAAACAAATTGCATGGAGATAAAACCGTGAACTGATCAAACAAAACTGTGACTGACTGTGCGATCTATCAACATATAGACAGGTTGCATACCTTTTTCTGTTTTAGTTTGCTTTTCTGTGTTAAGTACTTGTTTGACATAGCCTTAGGTGTAGGGCACAGTACTACTTCCGCTTCTTGCCAACCTTCATCCTCGGGTATCTACAATTAAAATACAAAATGAATACAATATTAAACTGTTTGAAGTTCTTTGACTTTTGAATTTCTCTTAATTACCTCTTCTGTTTCCTTGATCTGGTTATTTGAGGCTAGCAATGGAGTCCAAGGATCATCTTGTATGACTAGCTGGCTTCCTGGTGTCAGTGACTGGAATATACAAAATGTTCAACAATATTAAAAAACTTCATTTGAATTCAGTATAAAAAGAAATAACTATAGCTGCATTAAGCAGAACACATAGATGAGCATCAATTTCTTAGAGTAACACTGCTCTAGTTCCCGTAGCAGCATACCTCCCAAAGCACAGACGATATCCCATCGATGCGTTCTTTTTAATTCAACCGATAAATATAGACGTGTAATAAAACAGAACATACCTGATCAATACTGTTTACATGTATACTGTCGCTATCAAATTTATTACTATCAGTAATAAATTCATTTGGTATTGCCTGTATGATGGCAAGATCTTCTGGTGGTGGGCTAGGTGGTGGAGGTCCTCCACCTGTCATTAATTTAGCGCGTTTATATTCACTATCCCTAATTTTAGCTTTCCCCTTCATATTTCTCCACTGAGTTGTCAGTTCTTTGAGATCCCGTTTTTTGTTATTTAGACTATTGAAACTGTAAAGAAAAAAAAAATAATATGTTAAATCGATAATCTGACCTGAGTTATTACTTTTAGTAGGTCCCTTTTGAAATTAAACTACTTACCAAGACAAAACTTCTTGCCATGCTGCTTTCTTTTTTATATTTGTATTAGTAGATGCATCCTTATTTTCAATTACATCTACTCTTTCTATTATAAGTTGCCTTAACAATCTCTGCAATAAAACACACAATAGTTTTATACAAAACACCACGCGCGAATAGTAGCGAGTAGAACGAATGTTTTCTAGATAATTACAAACCTTTTCTTCTTCGTCCCAGTTGGAGGAGCGAACTCTTTTTTTGCTGGATGGATCTACCTCGGCCATAGCTAGATTTATCTCGCCAAATTCCGAAATGTATACAACAAACAAAAATAATGATCACTAGATAAGTACCACACACCACAAACCACAACAACAAACAAGTTCCGTGAAAAT
The DNA here is from genome assembly GCA_963921215.1 of Scoparia ambigualis. NCBI lineage: Eukaryota > Metazoa > Arthropoda > Insecta > Lepidoptera > Crambidae > Scoparia > Scoparia ambigualis. The sequence goes on along the minus strand of OY992503.1, from coordinate 43,806,934 downwards.
ATTTGACGGCTTAACTTTTTAATTTTCAATTTGAATGAAACAAATGTTGCTATTTCACAACATTAAAATGGCAAATATTTTTTTAAGCTACCAACATTTCGGCTGTGTTGCAAGAGTAATAATTTTTCGTGTCATTAGCCGTTCATTAGTTAAGACAAGCCTAAGCAACGTTTATAAGTAAAAAATATTTACTCACTACTTAAGGAGTTAATTAGTAATTAGTTAAGATGATGCTTAGAAGACGATTAGTTGATTTTTATAAGTAACACTGTAAGAGTATGATATCAATTAAACGCTTGTAATAATATTATTATATATTTTAAAGAAAAACTGAACATAACTCCTTCTTCCATGAACAAAAGTGAACTTTTCTGTACTTTTAGCTTTTTAAAATTAGGTGTTATGTACGAGTGTGGGTAAACATTGTCTCATGTTTTCTAAAACTAAACCATATCAATAAAAACGTAAACTAAGAACAGCCCCAAGTAACACATCAAAGCAGTATAGCCAGTATAACTGCCGCCTTACAGCATTTCTGTATCATTTTCGCATTTTGAGTTTGTTCTATAGTAGCATTACAAACGTTTATACGGCTACCTGTAATGATTATTTGGGCACAAATTATACGGCTCTAGATCTTAAATAGTTTCACAATAGTTGTTTAATTGCATTACAGAGGCAATATATTGGCATTAACGTTTTTTTATATTGACTCGTCATAGTTACCGCATCCTGCCTGATGGTAAGCAGCCGATGCTTTCCAAAATAAGAAGAGAGCGCTCCCTACTGTGAAATAAGCATGGTAGCAAGCGCACCCATTCATGACGGCCTGCATAAATGCCGTTTCACGCTCCGCTTAAAAGACCCGGGACTGGGAAACACATGCGCCGGCAGGGAATTCCAAAGCCGAATGGTCTTACAGAGGAACGACTTGCCAAATCTTTTGGTACGAGTACTAATACTGTACAGTATGATGGTGGTTCCTAAGACCAGCACGTGTAGTCCGGGAGAGGAAAGGAGAGGGCGGGATTAGATCAAAAAATTCTTCAAAATGCTCTCCGTAGTAATTCCGGAAGAAGACACCGAGAGAAGCAATGTCTCTACGCAGCTGGAGGTCCTCAAGAGGGGCTGTAACCTCAGCATCTCCATAATGCGTACCGCTCGCCTGTGCACTCTATCAAGTGCATCAAGGAGGTATTTAGCGGAGCCGTCCCATAGATGGGAACAATACTCTATACTCGATCGCACCTGAGTGTCTTACAGCAAACAGCGCTGCTCGGGAGTAAAAACCGCCTCACCTTATTGAGAATACTCATCTTACGGGAGGCAGTTATGACAACACTCTCCATGTAGCATTTTGAATTCAGTTCCTGGCCGATGTCCTGTTCCCTGTTATTTAGCCAAAGGCCAGAGAGAAGACATGTGATGAACCACTGTAGTGCCATTTTCTATAAATAGTTCTATATGAATTCACAGGTATGCCAATAGACATGATGTAGACTGAAATAGTGCCATTACTTGAAAGTCATTTTGGGGATCCTTGAGCAAAACAATTAAACCCATTTCAGAATTATTGTACTACTTGAATCCGTTTGCCAAGAGTTGATAGGTTAAAGAGATAAGGCTTTCTGAACGTATTATCTACATAACCAAAGCGCGTGGCTTATTAAAATGATTACGGTGTTGTCAACAAAAAGATGAAAGTACCTAGATATAGTTTCATTCGAGTATCTACTTCAATATCACTCAATTAACAAGGGCATTTATTGTGATTCTATAGATTGGGCATTATTAACGTCACCAGTTTTCAGTAACTGGTTTTAGTTATATACGTTCGTGTCCAAAATGGCCGATAAACAAATGTTTTAATTTACGAATACAGTAAAATGAATGTATATACAGCCATACGCATTACAAAAACCACGTGTATTTGATTAAAGTTGTTAGCTGTACAACTGAACTCAGTTGATCATAAAAAATGCAAGAATTGCATTGATTCACGTTTATGCTGTTCAGCAGTACTAGGCTTTTACTTACCACTTAAAAGTACTATTATACAACAAAGGGCACTAAAAACAGCTTAAATCTGTATAATGGATTTACGTGGCATTATAATAGTTCATTATTATGCTATTAAACAGCATTAAGCATTTATCTATTATTTAAGAATGCTATTGTATATCCAAATGCACTAAAAACAGCTAATATCTGTATAGTTGCGTTTAGATTTACAGCACTACAACTAAAGGCTTTACAAAAGCATTTTGATATGCGAATATCCATCCGTTATATGTGTAAAGCATCATAATGGTTTTGAGAAGCCAGTATGAGGCGTCAAGATGCTCGGTGAACTTATAAAAGAGTTTATACGGACCTTAAGTTCTACATAAGTATACTATTAGTTTCTTAAAATGCTTCCTGAAAACAATTGAATGTCGAGAATGAATGAAGGTGATAATAATTTTGTATGTTACATAGAACCTTCATTCATTGCAAACTGACATCGCGTCATTCGAGCATCATATGCTGAGTGGAAAAAGGAGTTATGTCCGGACATATCACCTTCTTCGATGTTACAAAAACATTTGTTATTGTTTATTTATTTTGGAAGTTGGTGATATGGGCCCATACCTCTTACATCCAGAGCCATTTTTAAACTGAACTGTACATAACACCTTTTTCAACTTTCTATTTTCCAAAATGTGCCTTAACAGTTTAAGCGCCATGTCAGTCACCGGTGACTGACAAACAATACATTTTCTGGTTATGTGGCAGTCAACGTGTTAAATCGACAGTTTTAAGGTCTGTAGCCATTTGTATCGACATATAACCTTCATCTACGCAAAAAAACACCAAAATCCGAAAATGCGACATAATACCTTCATCCACTCACGTCTTTATAAGTGACTTTATAGACACCTTTATTATACTCTCGTTCGGTTGATTTATAAATACGTTAATCGATAACAATAAACCGTAGGTGTTGCCGGATGATTCCAACGACACATCAGTCGAAGTGAGCACCGAAACGTCCGCGTCCGGCGCCGTGACGGAGGAGGCGGACACGGAGGAGTCGTTTGCTGGTTTGGAGGCGGAGGCGGAGGCGGGGGCGGAGGCGGGGGCGGGCTTTGGCGCGGCGCGGCTGCTGCACGGCGTGTTTGCGCGCTGCCCGCGGCGGGCGCAGTGCGCGCCGAGCCCGTGCCGCGGCGGCGGCGCGTGCGAGGACCGCTGGAGCAGCTTCCGCTGCGTGTGCCCGCGCCCGCACCTCGGCCTCACCTGCGAGTACAGTACGTACCGCACCACCTATCCTTAAAGTCGAGCAAACTTTAAAACCATTTTTTTTTAATGTAAAAAGAGGCTAAAGATCGTGCGGGTCACCTGCTCGAAAGTAATCAACGCCGCGCATGCTCGCCGTCTATGAGCTAGTGATTACTTTCCACGAAATAAAATAAAACCAGAGAAGTCGCAGATGCGTTGCCGAAGGTGCTTTCACTCACCGGACGTAACACGATAGCAATGAGTGCCGTTGTTTTACGCTGATATTCCGTGAGAGGATGCTGCTACGCCGGGCGAGCCGGCCCAATTCGTGCTGCAACGCAGCATGGCTCTGTCACTCATTTTGCACCATCCAGGGGTCACGTGTAGGGTCTCAAGGGGAAACCTACGGACGCGAGTAACTTTAAGAGGCCTATTACATCTCGACTGTGATTTTTGCATAAAATGGCCAATTTTGGCGTTATGGATCTCAGAAACAAAAATACATTAACAATTATGACTTATTGAATAGTTTAGAATAGCTATTGGAATAGTGCGTAGCGGCCTCGCTTTTTGTAAATTTTGTTTAACTTTTTAATTAAACCCAAAATTGCAGAGAAAGATTTTCATAAAGTGCGCGAAGGCACCTTTTTGAGCTCATCGATTGAACTACTGTTCTGAACAAGTGAAATAAAATAATTATAATGTTGTCTCTTATATAGTCGAATAGTGCGTAGCGGCCTCGGAATTTTTAGATATCATTGATTTTATATATAAAAAAATATTATTCTAAAAAAAAGAGTAATTGTTACTTCATGAGAAATTAAGATTTTATTATGAATTTATTATGCTATTTCGATAAAATCGATAAATACTACTACAAAATGCGATGCGCCGGCCGTCCGAATTCAACTTATGCTCACAGAATGGAGATTTGTAACATTATGCACAAATTTTAATAAATTTAGGATAATTCCTATTTCGATAAAAACGATAAATACAACTGTAAAATTACTACAAAATGCGAAAATGGGCATTTTACGCAAAAATCACATTCGAGATGTAATAGGCCCTTTTAAGTCCCAAAATATTAATGACAATTTGTTATGGATCGTTCGAATGTTTCATTTGAACCTTTTTAAACACTAGATAATGATATTTATAATTTAAATTTTTGCATTCGCATTGCTATATAGATTTAGGATAAAATGTTTACTCGAAACAAACAACCAGCTCAGGAAAGCTCGAATGGAAATCGAACTCATGACATTTGGATTGCCGGTCCAGTTTTTCTAGTAATCATTTTATACTTAATTAAAAAATTTAAATAATAAAGATATTTCTAAGCAATTACGTCTTTATCGATTATTAAATACTTGCAGTAATAGGTATTTCTTTCGACTGGGAGGGTAAATTTCACAGTGGCGTAATCCCGCTGGCTTGTAGCGTATTACAAACTACTAGAAAAAATTCCACGAGTCTTTTGGGATCTCTGTAGCTTAGGGAGCAGTGGACCGGCAATCCAAAGGTCATGGGTTCGATTCCCATTCGATCTTTCCTTAGACTGGTGGTTTTTTTTCTATAAAACATTTTATACTAGAATATTATAATGAATAGCCTTCGATCAACAATACCAACTAGATTACGCGTCACGTACAAAATCAAACCTAACTTCTGTCCACGTTAATAAATACTTTTTCTTTACTTAATGATTACTCTTGTCACAAAAACGTCAATAACATTTAATGGTGAAATCAACCTTAAGGGGCAACAAATAAAGTACTTTTTCCTGTTATTGCCTTGCTAGAAAATAAACGCTCACTTCTCAAGGGGTCTGATACTCTAGTTCGAATGACGTTACCTCGATGTCTCTACCTCGACGGTACACTTCACCGATGGCTCGTTACCTCGAAAGGTCAATACTTTAAAGGATCTCTTCCTCGACGGGTTTTTTCTTCGATGGTACATTTGATCGATGGGTCGTTACCTCGAAAAATCATAAAAAGTATAGTTATAATTCTCATGACTTTTAGAAGTCTCCCTTATTTTTATTGTGTATTTTTAGTAACATTTTGATAAAAGAATAAGACAAAAGTGTCTTATGAACCATAGAAATTGCAAATTTATATGCAGAGTGATAATAAATGTTTCCTCTATGATTATATCGATATTCATTTTATTTCACTAGTATTTTTACACCTTTCAGTTACACACACTAAAACTTTACATTTACTGTACTTTTGATGATTTTTTCGAGGTAACAACCCATCGATCAAATGTACAATCAAAGAAAACCTTTTGAGGTAACGAGTCATCGGTTAAGTGTACCGTCGAGGTAGAGACATCGAGGTAATGACCATCGAGGTAACGTCATTCGAACTAGAGTATCAGTCCCCTTTTCAAGCGGGTGGTTATTTACCGAGACATATTTTTAGCACCGACCTGACATCTAGTTGTATTGTTAATCGAAGTGAATAGCGAATGATGTTTGACGCAGACTACACGGCGGCGACGTTCGGCCACGAGAGCGCGCGCTCCCTGGCGCCCGTGACGGTGCTGGTGGCGGCCGCCGCGCGCCGCGCCGTGCGCAGCGCGCTCGACATCTCCATGTTCGTGCGCACGCGCAAGCCCACCGGCCAGATCTTCTACCTCGGCTCGCTGCCCAGGTGATTCGACTAACTCATTTCATTCGGACGCTCACATTCTAAAATATATTGTTAATTTTTACGTTTGAGACTTTCTTATTAGGATTTCTACAATAAAAAGATAACATTTGCTGTTTCTCTTTCGAGGATGATATCTTAGATTTTTTTTTTTTAAACTAAGCCCGGCAAATGACCCCACGATTTATATTAGATTGCATAAATAGTAACTAACCTTTTAATATTTACATGTTTTTATAGTGGCTGAGCCACCGGTTTCAGACCCAAAGGTCCCGGGTTCAATTCCCAGCGGGGCGTACATCTTGTGTGTGCTCGGTTTGGATGGTGATAAGGATGTCAAGTCCGCCTGGCTAGCTACCACCATCTTATCTAAGTCTGTCGCCATAACAAACGATGTTTATAGCATTGTTGTGTTCCGACAGTTTGAGATAAGATAGCCAGTTCCTCAGTGGTTGAGGATTCCGAGTGAAGCGCGCTTTCAGCATCGGCCTTATTGTCACTTATCAACAAGTGAGATGAAGAACGAGCACTTACCCGTTGTCGAATAAAAAAAATGTAGTGAGTTTATAAGTGCCCCACGGTGCCACGGTGCGGTGGCGTGTAATGTGCGATGGCGCTGCAGGGCCGGCGCGGAGCAGTCGGTGGTGGGCGCGCTGCTGGCGGGCGGCGAGCTGCTGGTGCAGCTGCGGTTCAACCAGACCTCCGAGAACTACACCGTGGGCGGCACGCGCCTCGACAACGGCCATCTGCACCTCATCGAGGTACGCCACCTACCAATTATTACTATTCATTGTACGTTACACGTTTCAATCCGACTCGAGTGTAACCAATGAAGTTTCTTGAGAGAGACACTACATGTATGCATGAAAAATTGTGAATAATTTGTTTATAAACATTCGTCATCGAATTTGGCTCTAATATAGGGTCTAACAATATCAATAAGCGTACGTTTAAAGGGAGCATCTATACATCTCACTAAGCACATTAAATTTGGTCCAAAACTACAGGCTCGATATCGAGATAATCAATAAAACATTATCATAATTCACCAAAAACCACCCTTTCTAAACCCGTACAGCTGTACTACACGCACACAACGATAGCCGAACATGCACACTAAACTCGGAGTACACTGAGCTATCTTTTTATTGACGCTTGCGTGCGTGTTAGTAATTTTATGGCATGTTTTATGATGTGAATTATTTTAATTGATTTACTTTGTTAAAAAACATAACTTTGAAAAATCACTATAAAACTGGAGCTCATTTTTTGTCACTGTATTCAGAATGATGTATAGATACCGCCTTTAAACGTTCGCTTATTGATTTTTTTAGACCCTGTTTATGTAAGTAGTAGACTTGAAACAAACCGTGCCAACGATTCGATCACATCTCGATTCTGCTATTTTAAATATTGGAGATTCGAGTAAGTATATGTATTATATAATTATATATATAAGTATTGACCTGGTAACGACATATTCTTTTTTTTGTTTGTAAATGTCGTTGCTTTTGTGCGCTGTGGTTTCTTACGCCCATTTTTTGCCACAGTTAAAAAATTATGTCCTGAATGGGTGATAGGTTAAAAAAGATTTGGACGATTCAAAGTGCTTATTAATTGAGTTTATTAAATGAATATATTTTGACTTTGACTTTGACTTTATATCTAAAATCATAGAGAGGGAAGGAATTTTTAAGTTTAAATCCGGTAGTCTTAGCACTTCAACGAAAATGCGATTGATCGCGTGGATTTAGCGATAAGAGAGAGACCACGTCGCAATTATTGACTCCTCCAAAATGCAGATGGAGGTGTCATATAAAATATGTACATAGTCTATTCGTTTTGAAATGAGCCGTAGTGTAAGTTTGCCCGGTGAATGCGATGTTGCTGACCGTAGCCCGGCCCCAGGTGGTGCGCAACGCGACGCTGGTGCAGGTGAAGCTCAACGGCACCGAGTACTTCCGCAAGTCCATCTCCGCCGCCAAGCAGCTCGACGCAGAGGTGAGGCCAATCACACTATCCATACCATTTTTTCAAATTAGATGCTAAATTGGAAAGTTCCTTATTATTTAACACTTCGAACGTTTTAGTATTTTAATAATTTGGTATTATGATACTGCTTTAGGCCGAATTCGAACCAATATCCTTTCGGAATCTTAGCTATCGAGACGTTTAATATGTTTTTAATACAATAGTATTACCGAAATCAGCACTGAAATTTATGTGAATCGGTGTACCTACCTTAACAAGCTGTTTTTAAAAACGTGATGTTTAGTACGTGGAAGTCGATTTATGAAAACTAAAGCTATCTAGCTAAATGTAACATTCGGTTGATGTTGTGTTCCCTTGGCGTAGGTGTTGTACCTGGGCGGGCCCCCGCCGCCGCCCCCGCCCGCCGCCGCGCCCGCCGCCGTCCCCACTGCCGCCCCCGCTACCGCCCCCGCTGCCGGCTCCGCTGCCGCCCCCGCTGACGCCCCCGCTGCCGCCGCCGCCACCCCCGCGGCCGAGCCCGCTGCGGCGGCGCCCGAGCCCGACGACTCCGCCTACTTCAAGGGCGTCATACAGGACGTGCAGGTATGCCCGCGCCAAACTTCTAGACCACAATACGGGTTAGGGAGGGCAGGGCACACCCTCGCGCACCCCTGCGAATCCTGCGCTGTACCGCGCTCGCCATGTGTATTCGTATGTTTGGTTTAGCAGTGGACAGTACAGTTACGAGTATATATTATTTGGTCGCGATATTAGGGTGTTTGTTATTGTTTGTTGTTACGTTACTGTTTTAAGTTGTTGATTTATGTTTTTTGTTACTGTTATTTTAATAAGGCTGTTAAAATGCCTAGACGTGATACCGTTTTACGTCGGCAAGCTAGAATAAATATTTATAACGTATCGGAGTTTATGAAGAAAGAAGCTGACAGAGGTATACAAATTGACCTTAAACATGCACAAAATATATGTATGCTTATAATTTAATTGTTGTTGTTAATCTATCCTGGTTAATTTTGTGGTTTTTATAATAAACAAAAAGGCATAATTTATTAATTATTTTATTAAGTTATAATTATTATAACGCTCGAATTATAATGTTGCTAACTGTATACCTGCGCGTCGCAACTTTAGAGCGAGCTAGAAATTTGGCACTACCTATACACTATAATACATTCTACATAGCTAAATGCAATACACTGCATTGTTCGCTTTTACTTTACAGTTTGCATTATAACATTTTCGGTTTTATTATTATTTGATTGAACGTTTTTAACTGTACCTTATACTTTCACAGAATAATTCGACCGTCAACTGATAGATATGATAATACAAAACTTTATGAAGCCATTAGGTTTTTGACTCGTATAACTGCGTAAACGAAATCCAAATTTGGGTGTCAGAAAATTATTGATTTACATTAAAAGTCAATGGATAAAGTATGAATATGTTGCGCTAAGTGGTATATCGTCCGGGGCAGGTGTCCAACGGCGTGAACGTGACTGTGGTGGAGTTCTTCCCGCTGCGCGTGGAGGGGCTGGCGCTGCCGCCGCCGTTCGGCGCCGTGCAGCTGGACCCGCTGGGCGTGCTGCCCGGCGTGGTGTCGGACGCGGCCTGCGCCTCGCGGCCCTGCCTGCACAACGCCAGCTGCAGCACCACCTGGAACGACTACAGCTGCGCCTGCCCGCGCGGCTACAAGGGCAAGCAGTGCGCAGAGGTGGAGTTCTGCCAGCTGCAGGGCTGCCCGCTCAACTCGCACTGCCGCAACCTCGACGCCGGGTATGCGACCGCTTCACCTATTATGTTCTATTTTAACCGTGTCACGTAGCGGTGAAACTATACTACCGCCCCATCTCTTCCCTTGGACGTCGTAAAGTCGACTAACGGATTAAAGACTGCACATATATTCAACAGTATAGAGCAGCGATGGGCACACCACCTGACACTAAAGACGTGTGCAGTCGCTATTTGATGAAAAGTGGACTATGGCAGAGAACTGCTTCTGCTGTCCTCATTGCCTGGTCTCTGACTAACTCTCCTGGGACAATAGACACTAAAACATAAAAGCTTAGCTGCGGTATCTAATCTTTAACCTTTTTATCTGGTGCGATAAAAGTTTCTCAGCTAAGTAAGCTATGTTTGGCAGGTACGAGTGCGTGTCCAACGCGACGTTCGACGGCGTGAACACGTCGCTGGCGTACCGGCTGCGGGTGCCGCGCGCCGTGCACGAACCCGCGCAGGCGCCCAGCCCCGACTCGCTCACACTCACCTACAGGTAACGAACAGCCCCGACTCGCTCACACTCACCTACAGGTAACGAACAGCCCCGACTCGCTCACACTCACCTACAGGTAACGAACAGCCCCGACTCGCTCACACTCACCTACAGGTAACGAACAGCCCCGACTCGCTCACACTCACCTACAGGTAACGAACAGCCCCGACTCGCTCACACTCACCTACAGGTAACGAACAGCCCCGACTCGCTCACACTCACCTACAGGTAACGAACAGCCCCGACTCGCTCACACTCACCTACAGGTAACGAACAGCCCCGACTCGCTCACACTCACCTACTGGTAACGAACAGCCCCGACTCGCTCACACTCACCTATAGGTAACGAACAGCCCTGACTCGCTCACACTCACCTACAGGTAACGAACAGCCCCGACTCGCTCACACTCACCTACAGGTAACGAACAGCCCCGACTCGCTCACACTCACCTACAGGTAACGAACAGGCCCGACTCGCTCACAATCACCTACAGGTAACGAACAGCCCCGACTCGCTCACACTCACTTACAGGTAACGAACAACCCCGACTCGCTCACACTCACCTACAGGTAACGAACTGCCCCGACTCGCTCACACTCACCTACAGGTAACGAACAGCCCCGACTCGCTCACAATCACCTACAGGTAACGAACAGCCCCGACTCGCTCACACTCACCTACAGGTAACAAACAACTCTTACGTACACTACATAATAATAGAATCGGTTGACTGGCGGTTATCGCGATATTTGAATAACCGAGAAGCTTCTTCTTCTTCTTCTCTTCAAAATTCAAACCTCCCGGCTGCTGTCGTAAGCAGTGGCCATCAACCCCCAGCTGAGGGTGCATCGGACTCGGATAACTCTGGGTCTGAGGGTCCGCTGCATTCAGCACAAATGTCGGTAAAAAACCGAGAGGAGGCGGCGACAGCCGAAAAAGGTCGCGTAGGAACGTCGATTCTGACGACGTTTCGAGTGGTTCGGGAGCTGAGGGCCCGCCGAAGGTAGGGACATCTCACCGCGGTCGAGGCGTCGCTTCCGAATCATTCTTCCATGACGCAGGGCTCCAAGCAGCCATGGAAGAGCTCCGTCAGTTGGAGGAGTACGATCGGGAGGCGTAGCTCCGAGGAGAGGGTGACGACCTATACACGGTCAGGGACAAGCGCATGGGTCTCGGCGCAGAGGAGTCACAGGACCAGGGAGAGACAGCTCCGAAGGAGGACAGGACGTCCCGCCCAAAGCGGACCAAAGAGCTGTCTGACATGGAGAAGGCAACGCGAGACCTAATCCCGTGGTGTGCGGATGCCGAAGGCCTGACGGCACACGAGGTGCATGAGCAGGCCCTGATGTGCGCGCACGCTATCCGAGAGGTGTCTCGTAAATCGAAACACCTCAAGGGTACGTGTCAGCGCACAATCAATGATGCGTGCACGAACCTGCAGAGGGCGTTATCCAACCTCACGTCCCGCAGCGTTGATGAGGAGGCCGAGTTGGTGAGCCAGGCCAACACGAGACTCAAGTTGGAGGTCGAAGCGCTCAGGGCTGAAGTCGCAGCCTTGCGCAAGGAGGTACGGCAAGCGCCAGTCCCCTCCCCCCCGGAGGAAGGCTCCCGCTCCTCCCCCTTCAGACCAGACGACCAGCGCTATTAAGGAACTGCAGGTGTCCTTCACTGCTGCGATAGTAGCCTTAGGGACCCGCTTAGATGGCTTCGAAAGAAGATTGGCCTCGCCTAGGCCCGAGAGACCTCGCCCGCCGCTAGCGGCTGACCAGGGAAGACTGGAGGCGTTTCCCCCTCTCCCTCCGCCCAAAGCGGCCCCCCCGACTGCTCGTCCAAAAACGACCCCCGTGAAGGCGGATCCATCCACCGTTCCATCCCAGCAGACCACCAGCTAGGCCCCGGTCCCTGCGGCCGATGAGTGGACAACGGCTCTCTCCCGCAGACAGCGGAGAAAGAACGCGCGGAACGCGGTGCCTCACACGACAGACGGTCGTGCGCCCGCTCCCATCCAGAAGGTTCCTCCTGGAAAGTCGAGGCGCAAGAGGGTCCGGCTAAAGAGGCCACGGTCTACAGCCGTGGTTCTCAAACTGCGGCCCGAAGCAGTCGAGCAGGGCGTGACTTACGCGCAAGCCATCAAGAGGGCCATAGACGCGATCTCTTTGCCGGACCTGGGAATCAGGGAGGGCTTAAGGTCGCGTACGACGCAAAACGGCACCCGGCTCCTGGAGGTTCCGAGGGTCAACAGCGCAGAGGTGGCCGACCGTTTCGCCGCAAGATTGCGGGAAGTCGTGTCGGACGTGGTTGAGGTAGTGCGGCCCGAGAAAAGCTTCTTCCGACTTCATTCAAACGCATTCAGCAATCTGTTTTGTTTTTTTTTACAAAAAAGCAATTTTAAAGATTCCACATTTTTTTCCTTGTAACCCACGTAATAGAAAAGACAACCGAACAAATTTAAATTTCAATCGAGTAATCTTTCCCAATGGAATGTGCTAGCAATATGTCAGCATGCTCATAATCCGAGGACATTCAGTTAGGAGTCGATTTGGTATTCAGGACTAAGGTGGGCGGCACGCTGTTCCACGCGTCGCTGGCGGAGGAGGACGGCTCGGAGTCGTGGTTCAGCATCAGCGTGGTGGGCGCCCAGGCCGCCGTGCAGTGGCGCCTGGGGCCCGGCCTGCCGCGCGTAAGGCGCCTGCGCAGCGCCAGGCCCCTGCGCTGGAGCACGCTGCGGCTGCGGCTGGCGCAGGGCACCATCACAGGTATAGTGCGTCCCAATACGATTTTCCTTGGAGATAAACAATCCGATGATCGTTCCACACCCTGCGGCACAAATGTTGCTTCACTTTTGTAAGCATATTTACCACTTTTATGTGATCGATCATACATACATATAATGTGACAAAGGGTAATTTAAAATGATGAATTTAGTATGGAATTTAGAATGAATGAGACTATTATCCCCGAATTGTTAGTCAGAGACTAGGCAATGAGGACCGCAAGAGCAATCCTCTGCCATAGTCCACTTTTCACCAAATAGCGACTGCACATGTGCTCAGCGTGACAGGTGATGAGTCCATCGCCGCTCTATGCTGTTGAGGCTACTGTTTGTACAGTATATAATCCGTTAGTCTTTTAACGAATGCATTAATACTAATTCTATTTATGCTGAAGTAAATGTATCGAATGAACGATTTCAAAATAGGAAGAGTTTGGAGTCTTGAGTAACGATGACGCCGTTTTGATATTGTTTTTATTAAATTCCATGTATCATTTTATTATTAAGAATGATGATACTTATATGTTAATGAATTTTTATTCAAACTTACTTAATCTTTTGAGCGTCAATCCCTAAAAAACGCAATGTGTCCTCCAGCGCCAAGCTATAAATGTATGCGCCACATGTATAGTAAAAGTAGTGATGAGGGTAATTATTTTATCGATAAATGTTATTTACATATTTTTCTTTTCATAAATTAATGACATTTAAATATTACAGATAAATAATTTAATGACGTATTTAGAAATCTCGTTTTATTTACAATAGCGTTAATAAGAAAAAGCAGAATACACTATAGATAATGACAAAACAAAAACATAAATCAGTTCATAATGAATTGAGAACAATGGTCTTACGACGTCATCCCGTTGTCTTCATATCACGACCGACCGGCGCCCGTAGCACGTGAAATATTTTTTTATTAGGGATGTCTATGGTCTCTATGTATTCTCGATTTAATTCAAAGTCAAAGTCAAATTATTTATTCAATGTAAACCTTTACAGGCACTTATTGACGTCAATACTAATAATAATAAAAAAACAGTTAACTAACTTATAGTTAAGACTTAACAACTAATCTAACGAGCTATTATAGTCTGTGCCAGACAAATGCGCATCGCTACCCCCAGTACCACTGCACGCCGAAACAGAATCGCGTCGAACCGAAATATAAGCCGTGGTCATAGAATTGTGTAATATGATTTCCAATTATCGTGTTGATACTGTGGTAAGTAATATAAATTGGAAAGTTTTTGAAATAATATAAAGTAGCGGCTGAAATAAGTTTTGGAAAACATTAGTACCTAATCGGATTAAGCATCCGGTTCCAGATCTTGTAGAATTCGTATTAGTTCTTCGAAACTTAATTTGTTATCTTCACTCATTTTTTTATTTACATTATTACAAATGAGGAAATAAGAACAAACACCACACACACGGATCTGCATTATCTGGCACTGACCTTGATGCGCTTACGTCTATGACGTCAAAGGGTATTATTTATTATGGTCTATGGCGCATGCAGCCCCGATATCGATTTGTTTTGTAGGGATTATTGATATCCGTTCTTACCAAAGTACGGTACTTTGTGTGTTTTTAAAGTTTCGTGTAAATACATAAGTATATAATTAACATGTTCTGTATTTTTTTTAAACTTAAATTGCGGTTTAATGTAAAACTGTATTATTTTAACATTAATAGTGTCGATAGAGGCTTTAGATGACTTATTATGTAACCACATCACTAGGCGTCTTCCTATAAAGGCCACGGCGCCTGGGGCACTACACATTTTTAGACTAGTATTATTTTGCTGTTTTTAAAATAAACAAAGGCCCCTATTGACATAAAAATGTAAGTTTATGGTTTAAGACAATAGTAAAAGTATGCATAAAATAAAACAAAGCATTTTCTTATGTATTTTTATTCTTAAAACATCATGATAAGATTTTGTCTTCTAGTAAAGACGTGGCGCTGAGGGCACGGAAACGTCTGTCTTCTATAGAAGACCGTGGGCTCAATAGGTTAATTACATTGGTGGGTGTGTCGCCAGGCGCGTTCGTGGATGCGGACGGGCACGAGGAGGTGGGCATGCAGGCGCCGCTGGACGTGGCGGCGTGGCAGCGGCTCATGCGCGACGGCACGCTGCAGCTCGGCGGCGTCACGCGCCCGCCCCACGCCCCGCCCATAGCGCCGCCCATAGCCCCGCCCGACGCCCCGCCCACCACACTGCCCCCGCCAGCGGTACGCACGCACGCACGCCAGTGGCCTAATTCACGTAACAAAACTTCAACGACATGCAAGCGATTTGATCGCTGAAGTCACTTTTCGTATTCACGTATCAATCGCACGATTTTGTTTAAGTCAGTTTTGTTTAAGCGTATTCACGTGCATTAATCGAAGTTCGATCGTTGCCTCCGCGGTATTCACCTATTATTTTGACGTTTAGTTTTATCGGATTTCAGCGATTACACGTCAGATTAGACTATTTCCAAGTCGTTGGAAAAAAATAATAAACATTTCTGCATGTTTTGTTAACAAAAAGTATTTGAATTTATTTAGTAGAACTCTAATGGCAACATCAAGTTTAAATAGTTGACAAATCGCTGAGTTGCGTTCCTATCGAGTAATCGTTCTAGCGAAATGACAGGTGAATACGGATTTGTGACTGTTTTTCAATAGGACGACTTCTATTACGTAAACGATATTTCGACTATTACGAAATACGTGAATCAGGCCACAGTAGCGTGCACAGACACAGTTACTCTGCTACTTAACTTGTACTAAACATTTTTTTTTCTTTAATCGTAGTAACATTTATTACACTCATAATGTTAAACAAAAAAATATATTCTACATTAAATAAGGTATTAGAATTAGTTTTCCGAATCCACAAAACCTATAACATTGTTGTATAATAAATACGTAATTGACGACAGACTATACTTCAGTACAGTCATTTAAAAAAAAGTTTCATTATTTACACTATCTCTATCTCATCAATTGTTTACCATATTCTTGTGAGCCGCATGTCTAGTGGAAAACGAATCACGTCGCTAATATAACAAGCTTATATCAGGCCCACGTTCATGACTTTAAGTTGAAAGTGGAATACAGCTGTTCCTGTTGACAGGCGGACAACTCGACGGAGGTGTCGACGTGGGAGTACGCGGAGGGCGACGAGTTCGCCGCCGACAACTCCGCCGGCCTCTACTTTAAGGTACATCCCATAGGCAGTTGCTTCTATAAACTTATCACTTATTAAAAAAACCCTAATACGTAGTTTTTATTTTTTAATTTTATTTATTATTTCGTTGTCTTAAAAAACGCTGCTGTATAATATTATTAGGTTTCTTTTTGTCTTCGTTAGTAGAGATGCCAGCAGGTTAATGTACCACAATATTTCAAATTTCTTTAATATATTTTGATAGTTATCATGTAGGTATAAGAATCAATATCGATTAGATAAATTTGTCAGTTTAGAGTAAATTGAGTAATTAGTAAATTGGCGGGCGGTGTTGTGATGCGTGGGGCCGCAGGGCTGCATGGGCGCGGTGCACGTGGGCTCGCTGCTGCTGCCGTTCTTCACGGAGGAGCAGCTGTTCGTGGGCGCCGCCGCCGCGCTGCTCGCCTCGCAGCCGCACTACGCGCTGCTGTAAGTGTTCACCGCACACACCACACTCACCACACACTGCACACGCTACCATCAGTTACAGGATCATCCAAATTCAACCTCTTATCTTATAAATTAAAATTTGTTACTGGTCACAAATCATTTTATACGACGTAGTATTTGTGCGTGGTTTTTTGTTAAGTCATAATGAGGCATTTAAAGTTTTATTATAGTTTGTTATGGACGCTTTAACTGATAATTTCGCTCTATAAACCAATTTTATTTCTTATTCTTGTAACACTATAGCGAGCAATCGATTTGTTTAAAGGCGACTGCTAGAAACCGCAAGAAACTTCAATGGCTGGCCAGGTCAAGTGTTTTAAACATGATTTTAAAATGCCTGTCATTTGGTCATATAATCAATATAATCAGCAAAGGACATGGCCAGAAGTTGTATGGAGCTGTGCCCAAACAAAAAATATGCATGTACATTGATGTACAGTACGTTATATCAAAGTTGACATGCATGTCTTTATATTAATTAAAGTTTTATTTTCAGAAAATAAGCGAGAGATACAATAAATAGGTTATACAAAAACGCCTTACCATTTTTAATAGCAAAGGTGTTTATGAAGTTTTATTGCCATAACAATACGAGAAGTACCTACTACGAGTATTATTAATGGATATGTCACAGTAAAATATTTTAAACAGCGTTAGATTATCTTTTTTTCTATTCTCTTCTTATTCTCGACATTGTAAACAGTCAAACGATTGCAAAACGTAACATCTGCGTGTGGCACAGGCAGACCATACATACACGCTCACGCCCTAGTCCCTACACGGGGGTAGGCAGAGACGATGGATCTCCACTTTGTACGATCCATCCATCCATCCATCTTGTAGCCAGACCATGTTAGTGAAAAAAAGATTGCGTTCTACAGAAAGTCTAATATTAAATTCAAATAATATACAATTGGTTACGGAATGATACACTGGTAATGACATTTAAAAAACCTTTATTTAGTGACAAATAATTACATGAAGTATGTTACAGTTACAAACATGCTAGATAGATATCTCCATCTTTAGCCAATATTTGACACTAAAAAGGTATCCCACTCAGCATGTGTCGAATGTCTCGGACACCCGACGCTGGTCTTCCGTGGTTACCTCGTTTTGAGAGCACTACTGCGCCGCAAAGGGAAAAACAATTAATCACACTAAACAAAATAAAATCTATAAACACATTATGGAATAATATACAAACATAACATTAATAAATATACACAACACAAATACACAACATACTTGCTATAATAACAAAAAAAAATAAAAAACACACATTTCCATAAGTAACTTAACTAAGTATCTAAAGTAAATAAGTATCTAATTCAGTACACAAGTTATACATTATGCATATAAAATATAACACTACTTATGACTTGTTTTACAGACATTTTAAGAAAAACAACATTGCAATTATCTATTCAGTTCAGACAAGACAAGCCTATTCATCTTCAAATGTCAACAAAATATTATCGAGGAATGAGGCTGGTGCCGTTATATCTACTTGATGCCTGCCATCTTCCGAGCTTTGATTTAACAATACAAATCATGCGTTGCAAATCACTCTTTCTGCAGGTAGCTGAAAAAATATAATATTGTATTCAGTAAAATAATACGTGCTAGTTACGTTGTACTACTCGCACGCACTAAGAAACACATTTAAAAATGGCAGGTAACATTGATAAATGATAAAATATACGAAAATAATAACGATTTGGGTACGTACCTCCTGTATAGATAACCATGTAGTCAATGTATTTTGTAAATGTGGTGCTAGAGTTGTTACAATATGCCTCCCCATTTGGTTAAAGGCCACAGTGCAATTCAGGCACCTTATCATCGTAATCATCAAATCCAAATAGTAAACCAACCAGTCCAATATGCACAGCAGAATAATAACATGAGAAGCGTAAACAAAAGTCCGATAAACGTTAGCGTGGGTCAAGTTAAAATATCCAATATTATACGTAACGAAAAGCACAATAACAACCAACCGATCAACGCAAGATTGCAACTGCACAGTTTTGACATTACGAAATGTCAAAATCATTCTAGGATGTTTGGATATCCACTCAAAGACATTACTGTCGATTAAGCTAACGATATGCATGAATGACGTATGGTAGCTCGTGGAATACTGTACACGGTAAACGTAAAAAAGTTAACATTATTGATTGTATTCACCTATTAAAAAATACATTTCTGGCAGTTATGGGCACTGAACATTAACTCGTACTTGATATGTCAACTATTTATCATGTTTGTCTTAAGTGTGTATCCGAACATGTTGAATTGCATATTGCAACGGGCGGAACACAAAAATTAAATAACACACATATTTTTAGGCATTTTTATGTCGCATATTTTTATGAAATGTAATTGTTGCAATTTATTTTATTAAAAATTATACTAATTTTCACATATTCATAATTACTGTACGTTACTGTACATTTGAGGGCAAAATCTGGCCATGTCCTTTGATTACTAAGAAAATAATATTTATCGAAAAGAAATCGTTTGTAAAATATAAAGGATGAGGTTTTTGACTGTTAATACGGATGTTGCGTGGTGTGTGGGCAGGTCCGGGCAGCCGTGGGGCGCGGCGGAGAACGTGGGCTGCGTGCTGTGCCTCGAGAGCGACTGCCAGCGCGGCGGTCGCTGCGCCGACGTGCGCAACGCCTACGCCTGCGCCTGCCCGCAGGGGCTCGCCGGCGACTACTGCCAGGTCAGACGCGGCGGGGGCGGCAGGGGGGGGGGGGCGTGGCCGGGGACTGTTCATGCAACGAGTGTGCTATGCTTGCAGATCGACATAGACGAGTGCGCCGACCACCAGTGCCAGAACGGCGCCACCTGCAAGGACGGCGTGGGCTCCTACACCTGCATCTGCCCGGAGGGCTTTGAGGGCGACATGTGAGTTTGTACTCGATTCGATTAAATTGTGCTTTCCGAATGAGATGACTTCTGTAATGTTTTAAGCCGATCATAATGGAAGAGATTCAGTGTAAAGTATTTTTTTTATATTGATTTACCACCATCAGTTCACACTATTACATGTGTAAGAAAAGGCAAGTATATTTAACATTTTTGTTTGAATGTAATTAACACTTACAGATAAATACAAATAAAGACGTGAGTGGATGAAGGTGATAAGTTACAAAATTCAAATTTTGAGTAAATCGAGGTTAAAGTTTTACTTTTATTTTCTGAGATAAGTCAGTACATAAGTGATTTTTATACTAAACTATGATGCAAACTTGTTTAAATTACCTAAAATATTAAGGGTATGATATTAATTAAACACTTGTAATAATATTATTATATATTTTAAAGAAAAACTGAACATAACTCCTTCTTCCATGAACAAAAGTGAACTTTTCTGTACTTTTAGCTTTTTAAAATTAGGTGTTATGTACGAGTGTGGGTAAACATTGTCTCATTTTTTCTAAAACTAAACCATATCAATAAAAACTTAAACTAAGAACAGCCCCAAGTAACACATCAAAGCAGTATAGCCAGTATAACTGCCGACTTACAGCATTTCTGTATCGTTTTCGAATTTTGAGTTTGTTCTATAGTAGCATTACAAACGTTTATACGGCTACCTGTAATGATTATTTGGGCACAAATTATACGGCTTTAGATCTTAAATAGTTTCACAATAGTTGTTCAATTGCATTACAGAGGCATTATATTGGCATTAACGTTTATTTATATTGACTCGTCATGGTTATCGCATCCTGCCTGATGGTAAGCAGCCGATGCTTTCCAAAATAAGAAGAGAGCGCTCCCTACTGTGGAATAAGCATGGTAACAAGCGCACCCATTCATGACGGCCTGCATAAATGCCGTTTCACGCTCCGCTTAAAAGACCCGGGATTGGGAAACACATGCGCCGGGAGGGAATTGTCTTGCAGAGGAACGACTTGCCAAATCTTTTGGTACGAGTACTAATACTGTACAGTATGATGGTGGTTCCTAAGACCAGCACGTGTAGTCCGGGAGAGGAAAGGAGAGGGCGGGATTAGATCAAAAAGTTCTTCAAAATACTCTCCGTAGTAATTCCGGAAGAAGACACCGAGAGAAGCAATGTCTCTACGCAGCTGGAGGTCCTCAAGAAGGGCTGTAACCTCAGCATCTCCATAATGCGTACCGCTCGCCTGTGCACTCTATCAAGTGCATCGAGGAGGATTTAGCGGAGCCGTTCCATAGATGTGAACAATACACCATACTCGATCGCACCTGAGTGTCGTACAGCAAACAGCGCTGCTCGGGAGTAAAAACCGCCTCACCTTATTGAGAATACTCAACTTACGGGAGGCAGTTAAAACAACACTCTCCATGTAGCATTTTGAATTCAGTTCCTGGCCGATGTCCATGCCAAGAATGCTGAGGTTCACCGAAATAGGTAACGGAGAGTTTTGAAGAGAGGGAGGAGTAAGGAAGGGAATTGGACGAGAATGCACTAACCTGGGGTTTGCTGGCATTCAACTCGACCAGGATTTCAGATCCCCACTTAGAGACACGATCGAGAGCCAGGTTCAGTTTGGCAACCAGTTCTCACCTTTTCACCACAATATCGGTGTCCTAATGAATATTGCCCAAAGACAACATGTCATTAATATGCAAAAGAAATAGAGCAGGTGAGAGCACAGAACTCTGAGGCACTCCGGCATTGGCTTTGTAGAACGCGGAGGAACTACCCTTACAAAGGACACGAATTCTCCGCTCTTCTAGAAAGTCTGCAAGTAGCTGTAGTTAAGGAAGGGGACAATTGCATTAAAGAAGCATTGTTATGATCAATGAAGTTGCTAATCGCATTACAGAAGCACTAAGCTAGCAACATTTTTGATAATGAAGATGTTAATTGCATTACAAAAACATTAGACGAGCTATTTAAGTGTTCACAGTTAGAACTTAATAAACCCTACATTATTGCAAAAACATCTCTAACACCACGGTACAAATGTTTAGAATACATTGAAGTTGTAATTAAACTACTTTGTCCTGCAATATAAGATTGTGAAAACATAATTTATAATACTGTTATTTAGCCAAAGGCCAGAGAGAAGACATGTGATGAACCACTGTAGTGCCATTTTCTATAAAGTAGTTCTATATGAATTCACAGGTATACCAATAGACATGATGTAGATTGAAATAGTGCCATTACTTGAAAGTCATTTTGGGGATCCTTGAGCAAAACAATTAAACCCATTTCAGAATTTTTGTACTACTTGAATCCGTTTGCCAAGAGTTGATAGGTTTGAGATAAGGCTTTCAGAACGTATTATCTACATAACCAAAGCGCGTGGCTTATTAAAATGATTATGGTGCTGTCAACAAAAAAATGAAAGTACCTAGATATAGTTTCATTCGAGTATCTACTTCAATATCACTCAATTAACGAGGGCATTTATTGTGATTCTATAGATTGGACATTATTAACATCACCAGTTTTCAGTAACTGGTTTTAGTTATATACGTTCGTTTCCAAAATGGCCGATAAACAAATGGTTTTACTTTACGAATACAGTAAAATGAATGTATATACAGCCATACGCATTACAATAACCACGTGTATTTGATTAAAGAGATGTTAGCTGTACAACTGAACTTAGTTGATCATTAAAAATGCAAGAATTACATTAATCCCCGTTTATGCTGTTCAGCAGTACTATGCTTTTACTTACCACTTAAAAGTACTATTATACAACAAAGGGCACTAAAACAGCTCAAATCTGTATAATGGATTTACGTGGCATTATAATAGTTCATTATTATGCTATTAAACAGCATAAGCATTTATCTATTATTTAAGAATGCTATTGTATATCCAAATGCACTAAAAACAACTAATATCTGTATAGTTGCGTTTAGATTTGCAGCACTACAACTAAAGGCTTCACTAAAGCATTTTGATATGCGATTATCCATCCGTTATATGTGTAAAGCATCATAATGGTTTTGAGATGCCAGTATGAGGCGTCAAGATGCTCGGTGAACTTATAAAAGAGTTTAGTTTAGTTTATACGGACCTTAAGTTCTACATAAGTATACTATTAATTTCTTAAAATGCTTCCTGAAAACAATTGAATGTCGAGAATGAATGAAGGTGATAATAATTATGTATGTTACATAGAATCTTCATTCATTGAAAACTGACATCGCGTCATTCGAGCATCATATGCTGAGTGGAAAAAGGTGTTATGTCCGTACATATCACCTTCTTCGATGTTACAAAAACATTTGTTATTGTTTATTTATTTTGGAAGTTGGTGATATGGGCCCATACCTCTTACATCCAGAGTCATTTTTAAACTTAACTGTACATAACACCTTTTTCAACTTTCTATTTTCCAAAATGTGCCTTAAATCGACAGTTTTAAGGTCTGTAGCCATTTGTATCTACATATAACCTTCATCTACGCAAAAAAACACCAAAATCCGAAAATGCGACATATCACCTTTATCCACTCACGTCTTCAAATACTTAAACGTTTTTAGAAAAAATTTATTTTTAATTTTTGTTAATTATTGTTATTTTGATTTTTGCTAGTTTTCGGGGTATACTTTTACTAGTGTCGATCCTAGCAACGATTTATTTAATAGTATTTCTATACAAAGCCGTGCTAAATTGTAAATTGTTGAGATAAATGTGGTTGGCATTGCGCAGGTGCTCCGAGGACATCGACGAGTGCCTGTCGGCGCCCTGCGCGCACGGCGGCACCTGCACGCAAGCGGCGGCCGGCGGCGGCTACACCTGCGCCTGCGCCAGCGCCTGGCGCCCGCCGCGCTGCCTCACGCCCGCGCAGCGCTCCTGCGCGCACGGGCCCTGCGCCAGGGGCGCCTGCAGCGACACGCCAGGTCAGTCCAGGCACAAGGGGCGGCCTCCGGTCCGCTCGAAGTTGGTGCTGCAAAGGCGAGGCGCGAGCGCACTCGTGGCGACTCGAGCGAGCATGGGGTGGCGCTGGTGAACAAGACGTCTTTTCCTTTGTTTTTTATTAAATTAAGTAAATAATATCCATTAAATAATATAAAAGCGGCAACAGCGATGATTTCTTGCGACATGATGCAGTGCGTGCCTTGGACTGTGGTATCGGGGTCGACAGCGGACCTGGGCGGCGGGTACAACGCGCCCGTGAAGACTAGTAGCGCGGGCTCGCCTGTTGGCGCATGCTCGCTCGCACGAATCGGCTCGGCGCGACGCGAATTGTGATAATTCGCTCCGTGAGAAGCCACCTTTACAGCACGCGGCCCGAACATGCAATATTTGACGTCACATATTTTTCTACAATATTACTCTGAATAGAAAGAACATAACTAAATCAGTATGACGGCCGGAACCTTTCCATCTTTTTACGTAGCTATTTAACTTTTTTATTATCAGAATTTTTACCAAATGTTATCATAAAATTTTAAGTGAGTGGATAAATGGAGTGATTTTGTGAATTCCGCTCAGACCCAGCGACGGGCAACAACTACACGTGCGAGTGCCTGCCGGGCTTCGAGGGCGCCAACTGCGAGCACGCATTCTGCGAGATCACGCCCTGCGTGCACGGCACCTGCGACACCAGCGGCGGAGAGGTACAGCGCTTCAACCTATACCACACTTCCTTTTTTGTTGTTCATATTATTTCTTATTCATATAATTTAAATAAATTCAAAACCCACATCAAACAGGAATTATACTAATTTAATTAATTTATAATAAGGTTTAAAGGGAATTTTATCTCAAATTGTATACCGTAGCACGGGGCTATTTGGTATAAAAGTAGGGATAAAATTTAAATATTTATTTTTCCTTTAATTTTTAACAGACAAAGAAGTATGTGTTGCTTAATACAGATATAACTCTATAAAAATACAAAAATAAAAACATAGAATGAACGAACAGTACAGTATATTTTAAAAAAGGTGCCTTCCCAAATAACCCCCAGGGTGGGGTTATTTGGTATAAATAAAAAGTGGTCATAGAAAATGATTTTATATACTGTTTCTATTTCAATATAAACACGGACGGCGATATTTGGTAACATACAATTAAAAAAATTACAAATAATGCAAAAGTCAACACTAAATAATTAACATTTTTACTTAAAAACTAATTTGGAACAAAACTGAGAAAACTGACAGACTCTCGCTATTGTAGTTCATAACATCACACGCACGGTGTTCTTTTCTCTGATTGGTCGAGATTGAGTTAACGGAGACCGGACGGAGACGAACAGATAACGGAGTTACCAAATGTTAGATAATAAAAAGGTTATGTTCACGTTTATTATTTTCATTTGTTTGTGTTCCTTCAAAAACTTTTTTTTTGCTAAAAAGCCCCCCGGTTACCAAATAGCCCCTTTCTACCGGTACTTGTTTGTCGCGAGTATTTACTCGCGACAAACAAGTCATTTGACCAGTGCTTAACGGAGCTCTATGGTTTCGTTCCCAAGCCTTATATAGCATGATTCCAATTTGAGTACCGACACTAAGTATGACGTTTTTATTAGTTAAGTGAGTTGAATGAGCGTGTGTTGCGGTGCAGGCGCGCTGCGTGTGCGCGGCGGGGTACGGCGGGCGGCTGTGCGGCGCGCCGCGCGACGAGTGCGCCGAGCTGGGCGCGCGCGCCTGCGCACACGGCGGCCGCTGCCACGCCGCGCGCCCCGCCCACCGCTGCGACTGCCACGGCACGGGTACGCCGCCTACCACATACCACACCTACGTCACTCCACATTACTTTACTCCTAATACCATTTGTTTATCTTTTATTCAGTTATTCATATACACTTCTCATCACAAAAATCGAAACACTTTGCAAGTATATGTTTTGTGGGAATTATCAGAAAAGTTTGTGAGTGTGTATGTTTGTTACTTCTTCACGTCTACACGGCTGGAGCGATTTTAATAAAGTTTGGTATGGAGTTAGCTGACACCCTGCATTAACACATAGGATACTTTTTATCCCGATATTCCCACGGGAACGGAAACCACGCGGGTGAAACCGCGAGCGGCCGCTAGTTTAGGAATATATGTCAAATATCTTTATTATTGAATTTTTAAATATAGGATAAAATGTTTACTAGAAAAAAAATCAACCAGTCTCAGGAAGCTCGAATGGAGCTACCTGAGACTGATTGATTTTTTTTCTAGTAAACATTTTATCCTATTATGTCAAATGTCGTTTTATAGGAATAGTATGAGGTTTTCAAATTGAATGTTAAGGTTCTAAATTAAAATTAATTCTAAACTCTTTTGTGTTAAATTAGGACAGACACCATAAAAACGAAAGTGTTTTGATTTTTTTTTATGAGAAGTGTATTATTAATCAGTACACGCCTTTGAAAATATGTGCAAATACAAATATAGTTGGAGACGTGTGAACACGTATGCGAGACTTTTATAATTCATACGCATCTGATATATTTGGTAGCGATATGAGCCCGACGTTATCGCGCCGCGCTGATAACGTGATAACGTTTGTTTGGACTCTCAAACTGTGCGCTGCTCGATAATATCATATGATGTATTTTTATTCTTTTGAAATATTTGCACACCTTTTATAATTTGAATGCCTATAACGTGTAAATCAGTTCTATCGTTTAGTTTATTTTATTGATTCGTAACTGTAATGGGATGTCTATTCTATTTTAGAGTTTGACGTAATGTTTCCTAGTCATCTTATAGTAAACATTTTACTGGTCGTCAATATAATTAATTAAATCCCAGTGTTTACCTCTTGGAACAGTAGTATTGTGTCACCCGGTGTCGTGACGTCAGCTGATAAGTTGTAAGCCGTGGGGACAGATTGTGAATCACTGCTGCGGCCAGTATCGAGGTTACGGGGTGTCGGTCGTGTAGCTCTTATTGGAACAAATATGTGTCTAAAATCGCGTGTTTGATGGTGAATACCAGCTTCAGTTAGAGCTATGTGCTGGAGTGCTGCGAACAGGACGTGACGGTGCCGTGGTAGTGCAATGACAGTTATTCCAAAATGAAGGGTTCCAGGAGCTTGGTGCTGGCGCTGGCCGTGCTGGGTACGGGACGCGAGTGGCCGCGATGTGCGCTCTATGCTTATTTCATACACTTACATGCAGTTTCATTTATTGATGATGAGCTCATGTCAACGACAATCGTCATTGTTTGTCGTGTGTCTGTAGTTTGAGATATCTTTATTCTTACGATAATTGATATGATAACATACTGTTATTAATCATTCATAAAACCAGGGGCCCAAGTCTGCTAATTTACGAATGGCATAATTGAATCGCAATTGGATCGCATTGTAATTGTGTGACACATTTGGTATTCTCTTACTCATTTAAGAATACCAAATGTGTCAAACAATTACAATGCGATCCAATTGCGATTCAATTATGCCATTCGTAAATTAGCAGACTTGGGGCCCCTGTACTCATGTCGTCACAATGGAAAGTAGATATTTAAAAACAAACAATAATTTGCTGTTTATAGCCTGCTCAACATCAGAACTCGAGTTGACATCCCTACCACTTTCTTCTTCACATCTATTAAGATGAAGTAGATTCAGCCCAATTCATTGTCCTAAAAATATTATATTATCGGCTAATAAATGTTGTTCTTTTATTTACAATGCCACGAGTTACGTATACTATTGTCAACATTTTTCATTTCAAGTTGAACCCAGCGGGCCTAGCATGCGCAACACGAGATATGCCGCGGACGATATTCTCTCTTCCTTTGATGGCGGGACCGACAAACTATCTCGGTTACAGTTCTCAAAACTCGATAAATTTATGTTTCATGTTAATGTTTGTATACAAAAATACGACAGACAAGCAAAAACTACTATTATGTCTATTTTTGACTGATCGTGTATAGACATAACACGAGAAAACGGGTTCTCGGGTTGCGCATGCTAGGCCCAAGGGGTCCCGTATTTAGAGGTAATTAATAAAAAATATAATAAAATCTTTGCTTCTGTTCTACCGTACGTGTTATTGTGAAATGAATAAGCCCTTCCGACCTTACTTGTAAACGCCGTTTAAGCATTATTTAGTTAATTTTAAACATTGTTATGTCTATGTCACATAAACGTCCTTTTGGATTTGAGCAAAAGAAGCAGCTTGAATAACGTTTATGAGTAAGGCCGTTAAAGTATACGAAGTTGCGTATTCATTTACCGCCGCACCATCACACACTCGACTGAGTCGTATAATATTAGTTGTGTGTCGTGTCGAGTGCGGCAGGTGCGTGTATACGAGTGTGTGTGCGCGCAGGGTACACCGGCGCGCGCTGCGAGCTGGACGTGGACGAGTGCGCGGCGGGGCTGGTGAGCTGCGGGCCCGGCCAGTGCCTCAACCTCGACGGCAGCTACAAGTCAGTGCACGCCCCGCGCTAATCGTAGCATTGATCAAACAGTCATCGGATTACACTATCATTACCTACCATAAATCTTGATGACTTTAATAATTTTCTACACTTTTAGGTGTTCCTTACACCTAACCTAAATTATTAAGCACAACTATTACTATATAAGGCGACTGCTAGAAACCGCAAGTAACTTCAAGGGCTGGTCAGATCAAGTGTTTTAAACATGACAAAAAGGAATACGTGTTTTTTTCAATATCATATCAAAATAAAATGAAAACATAATTGTTTAAAAGTATTGTTGTTTAAAAATAACGATTATTTACACCGCGCAAGCAAGGGGTTGATTGACCTGTCCGCGTCAGTACCTACGTTGACGGGTCAACGGCCGGCCGGTCGTTGCCCGTATTCTTAATTGTTTTCATTTTATTTTTCTTATGTTATTGCTTTAAAATAAATTAGATACTCAAAGACTATCCAATTAAAAATCATAAAATGAATTATTTAATTAAAAATGAAAAAAAAAATATCCTTTTTTTTTAATTTTTGCCATGTTTAAAACCCGTGACTTGAACAACCCTTAAAGTTTCTTGCGGTTTCTAGCAGTCATCTTATATATTATCTACTTACTTTTTTTGTTATTATTTTACTGTATGAGTAAATTTGTTTTAAATAAGAACTCTTGCATCCTAAATCAGTGGCTGTTCAATACATAGGTATCTAATCAGTTGTGAATTTTTTAGACCGCCTCAAAACGGTGCAGTTAACTAATCTGTACCGTACTCAATGTCAGATGTATATGTGCGGCGGGCTTCTGCGGCGACGAGTGCGCGCTACGCGACCCGTGCTTTGAGGAGGCGGCGGGGGCGGAGGCGGAGGCGGGGGCGGAGGCGGGGGCGGAGGCGGGGGCGGAGGCGCCGGGCTCCAACACCACGCTGGGCCCGTGCCGGCACGGCGGCCGCTGCGAGCAGCGCTGCACCGGCACGCCCGCCTACAGCTGCGCCTGCGTGGATGGCTGGGGCGGACAGAACTGCACGCACCAGGTACACAATACACACTGCACACTACACACTACACATTACACATTACACACTGCACACCAACGCGGCGTGTTATAACCCAAATGCGCGCAATGGCGGCCGCCCAGTCTGACGCGTGCAATCAAACTAAACGGTCGCATGACTTATACAATATACAATAATTAATAAGGTATGTTTACAGCAAGACTTATCATCCCAGCTAGCAAAATAACCTTAGAAAAGAAAGCTTTTAAGAGCAATGTTCTTAAAAAAAAATTATATACTCGTACGTTTTGATTAAGACAGAGACCCTAATAATGGCATATCATAAGTCTTTTTAAGCTATAAGAGCATAATTATATACTTGTAAGAAAAACTTTTAGAAGTATATAAAAAAACGAGAAATGACATCAATAAGAACAGTACTGTTATGAACGCACTCTGTAAGCCTAATTCTTAATTAACACTTATACATGCACTATGTAAGTCCTCTCGATCTTAGAAGTGACTTATCTAAGTATTTTATTAGATATCGGCTGTTTATACTTATAACTTATTCTTACAGACGTATAAATGCAAACTTTATATAATATTTATTAGAGCAGTAGTATTCTACACGCACTTTATAAGCCTAATTGCCCTTGAGTCTTATTAACACTTATATATGCACTTTGTAAGACCACTCGATCTTAGAAGTGACTTTACTAAGTGTTTTGTTAGATATCGTCTGTTACTTATA
The DNA here is from genome assembly GCA_963921215.1 of Scoparia ambigualis. NCBI lineage: Eukaryota > Metazoa > Arthropoda > Insecta > Lepidoptera > Crambidae > Scoparia > Scoparia ambigualis. The sequence goes on along the minus strand of OY992503.1, from coordinate 43,777,207 downwards.
ACTTATTATTTAAAGATGTATATAAGCTTACTTTATGTAACATTTGTAAGAACAGTAGTATTATACGCGCACTTTGTAAGCCTAATTACCCTTGGTTCTTAATAAACTCTTATAAATGCATTTTGTAAGATCACTCGATCTTAGAAGTGACTATGTAAAAGTTATTAAAGAGTACTAGCACGCGTCAAATGTCTAAGAAACTTATATAAATTTCAATTACAATTCTAAAGCATTGCAAAAAAGTCAAAAGTTGGTCTACCAGGAATTTTCCTGCTTGTCTTTTAGCCTACTTTTACTTTAATAAGGAACCCTAAAATTTATGAGCCATGGCCGCGTTCATTAAACAATATGGTTGAATTTGATTTTAGAAGTGCGGTATAAACCTTAGACAATGCTAATGCACTTATATTGTTCTTGTTTAAGCCCTTATAAGGCATGATTGGTGATATGGCAACATTTCGATATTTTTCCTTTTTAATATAATATTTTCTTATTATTAAAGATGCATTATTGAAAAGGCCCGTAACAATATTGTGATTGTTATTTAAAAATACTCGTTAAAACCGACTTCGCAATTTAATAACCGTTAGTAATGCGGAACAAAGATGAAAGGAGACGGCCGACCTTCCATAGAACCTTGGGCTTGAGGTGAAGTTGAGGTGTAACTCAATGAAAGTAGTGTTATTTGAAAGATAGTATGATATTAAAGGATTCCTGAAAATTTGGCTAAAATTGGCAGTCTGAGACCTGAGAAATAGAAGATTATGAAAGAGTGAGGTTAAGAATAGCCTACGCCGAAATATTTATTTTTTACAAATAATAACCTATAAAATCATTTCTTTTTAAAGTTATGGAAAATTTTGTGTTAATACAGATAAGTGTATTTTTGTTACTAGCTATTTTTGTCCACATTGGGTAAAAATATTTAGGTAGGTAGGTACCTAATCTCAACAATAAACAATCTATCTACACCAGTAGGTAGGTAGGTAAATAGACATAACCAGGCAGCATGTAATGCAGAAATACCTACCTACTCTGTTGTTTTTCATCATTTAATAGCTTACTATTATCACACGAGTAAAGAATCAAATGAAATGCCGAGCGTGAAGTCCAAAAAGAGAGGTGCAAAGTCGTTGTGTGTTGGCGGGTTTTCGGTGTTCAAGAAGAAGAAGATAACTGTAGTCATAATGAATGCCAAGGTCGAAGAAAAATCCAAAAACAGTAAGAGCACACTCAAGACGCAGCGAAGAAAACAAAGCAAACGAGTCGAGTTACATTTTTTTTTCTCCAACAATGTCAATTTTTTTGTCACGGCTTTGGCACCAAAGGATTTTTAGAAGTATATGAATAATCGATTAAGTACAGTTATTAGTAATAAAAAGAAACAACATTGCTAACATCTATTTTAAAATTATTTATGTGTTTTATGCATTTACATGTTTTTGATATTATTTAATAGTATAATTGACATGCAGTGAAATGATTAAAAATAACAAATCAAACAACTTGATTGTATTGTGATAATTCGATTCATTTCATTCGATAACAGTAACTTATTTCTTACGTCGTTTTCTTTTTTCCTAGACTGTAGATAAAGCTGATTTTTTATATTTATCTTACCTATTCAATATGTGTTTAAATGAACAATATTTCATCTTGTTACCTGCTTGTTAAACTTAGGCCCACGACGGGACGTCTCTTTTTACTTACACATTTTGTAGGTAAGTTAATTAAACAGGACAATACATAATACTTACGTTTTTAATACTCTTCTTATTATTCAAAAAAATTTCACGAGCCCTTGGCAATCCTTTCGCCGGATTGTGATTACACTCTTACTAACTACTAGTGATATCACACTTAGAACAGCATTAGTAAATGCATTATAAGGGTAAATGTCCATAAAGGATGCTTTTGTAAGTCATTTGTAAGTCTGTTTGGTATTATTAGAGCATCAGCAAGAATTTTGTAAGATTGGAAATACACTTCACGAGACCATTTTAAAGTATATTTAAGGGTGAATAGACTTATTAAGTGCGCCCAAATCCACACTTATAGCAACCTATCGGAGTTATACAAGACTCATAAGAAATCATACTCTTGGGATGTGTGTAAGAGGAAATTTTGCTAGTTGGAATAGTACCTTATATTAACACAAACTGTTTAAAACCAGCAATGAACTGCAAAACTGCTAACCGGCAATGAACAGGGTATGAAAATAAAACTGTCAGGTGACATTGACATTCGTATGTTTTCACTTCAGTATCGGGTTGGAACACGGAAGCGTAATGGCGGAACGGTCGGCTTACGGGACGCTGGTTGAATTTTATCGGTAGAATAGCGTCACATCTTCGAAAATTGGTTAGAAACCCCCGCGAGAATTGTTTGCGTATGAAGTCCTGACGACAGGACCACGCGCTCGCGTTTATTGTAAATTCGATGTGATCAGTTGAGAAACTCGCCACGCGTCGGCGAGTGAAATTGTGAATTAACAGTTAATCGGCTTAAATCTCGCCAATCTCCTTGTAAACAGCCATCGGCGGCTGCGGTAGTTATTTAATCGGATGGACGAACGCAGGCGGCAGCGTATATGTCGCAAATCCTTGGCGGATTAGCACGCGTTAATGTCAGTGCTCGTGGGATACCAGGCCATCGGAGGCCTGAGGACTGGGTGTGCACGGGTCGGTGGAACGGACGTGTGTACGGAGGCGATTTGGACGAGCCTTCGAGGAGTCGGCAGGCGATGCACGCTACCACCAGGCAGGCGTCACATCGCATCACAGCAGCTGGGCTGCAACCATCCTGATTCCTTCCTCACCCCTGGCCTTTCCTAAGGTTGCAAGGCGGGTCAACCAACGCATCATTCGGTGAGTACATACTATTAATTTACTTAGTAAGTTAGCCGCTGCGTATCGCAGCTAGTTTCAAGCATACCATGATCGGTGACCTGGTGGTCCATGGTCTGTTTGGATCACAAACATTAAAATGGTGTTGTGCGATAAGCGACGGCATAACATTTTTTTATGTTTTTATAACCTTTACAAAAAAAAACAGAAAGATCACATTTCATTCCTTCGCAAGCGCTGTTGCAAACCGGCTGTGTCGTCTCGAGCTCCGCTAGCTGCCTTCCGCGTGTGTGTGTGTGTCGTACTGTACGTGTATCGCACTCTGCCTGCGCTTGACTCACCCGCTGTGTATTTTGCGCAGAGTAACTTGCCGGTCAGAAACTGCGTTCAACAGTATGGCAGCAAAAAATAGCACCTTCAAGCATGATGATGGAACAGACAAGCTAAGTGGAATGAGCGTAGACGGATCGCTCATCGAAAAAGAATCACCACCACCTTACGTTAGATTCCGGAAGGGTCATAACTCTGACTTTCGACATGATTTCAAGGCGTTTCAAGACAGTATAATGGCTACGATGAAGAAATGGTTCGCGAAGCAAGGTGCAAATTTTTCTAAACTGTTAAATGAGTTTGAGGAAGTGAAAACATCTATCAAATATCTCAGCAACAAATATGATAACCTCGAAAAGACAACGCTGGACGTTACGAGTCGAGTCCAGGCAATTGAACAAAATTGTCAGTCAAATGAGCAACGGATGGCTGGTTTGGAGGCAAAACTTGAGTCAATGGAGCAAAGAGCACGCAACTGTAACCTTGAAATCAGTAATGTTGTTGAGAAACGAGGGGAGTATTTAATGTCAATAGTTGAAAATATCGCTCAAGTCATTAAACAACCAATATCCACGCGCGATGTCATTAGTATCCATCGGGTACTGCAGAATCACCCGAATAATACACAGTCAAAAAATATAATCGTAAAATTTGCTAGCCAAATTATGCGGGACAACTTCCTCTCCGCCACACGTCTGAATAAAGGGCTCAATCAATTCAAGGACCGTCGCGGAAGATTTACATTAACGAACACTTGACTCTTCACAACAAGAAATTATTACGGAAAGTCCGGGACATCGCAAAAGAAATCTAATTTAAATTTGTCTGGATCAAACACGGAGTTATTCTTGCCAGAGCCGACGTTACTTCTCCTGCTATCGCTATCCGTACAGACAAAGACTTATTTAAACTCAAGCCCCGTTTGCCAGCAAAGTAGTCTTATATTATTTTTTATTTATATTAAACGAGTCAGTGGAAATGCCGTGAATAACATATTTCTCACAATAAGCAATGTTAGTTACAAAGTGTTGCACTTGCGAGCTCTGGACATCGCGTTGCTCTGTGTGTTGACTCGGTATGTAACTATTTCACTTGTTTTTAGGTTTACCGCCATTACTTTTAACATACATTCGTGTACAGTATAAACCTGCGGGTGCGTTGTGGTTATGGATAATTGTAAGTTTGTTCTTTTATTTTAATGCTCAGTGATCAATGATCATTGTTTAAATATTATATTTTTCTGAATGTACATTGTTTTGAATTGCAATCCAGATTTATTAATTGTTTTTAATGTAACATTTACTTGATTGTAATTTGTATTGTACATCTAAATAAATAAATAAATAATAAAAAAAAAACAATAAATTAAATCGTAAATCATATGAATTTTACCGTTTAAAGCCGTTATTTCATTATTTTCTTTTAACTACCGATTGCTTTTATACGATAATACAATAAAACAACTGTTTTATTAGACTTGATCACCAAAAATATGTCTCGTCACGACTAGCAAACACAATAATACTTATTACTCGAATTTACTACGTAACTTGTATAGCAGGTGTTATGAGTGACTTTCTTATAGTAACATTTAACATTTTTAATCGTTGCAATGGCTAACAATTGCCTTTCAATTTATTATCAAAACTGTCGAGGTCTTAGAACCAAATTAAACACTATACAGGGCGTCCCACGGACATGCCACATGGAGGGAAAGTACCTTGAATATTGGAGATGGAACATTTTACTGAAAGAAGACATTATCTTAATTTAAAAAACAATTTAAACTGCATTCATAGATATTTAAATAATTACATGGTTGAACCGGGAATCGAACCCGTTACATGAGAAAAATAATCAATCTGTAGCTTTATCATACCGATCGAAAGGCTTCATCGTAAGGATTATTTTTTGCTAAATAACGTAGTGTCACAAATAAAAGGAAGACCATGAATTTTAACATTTTTAATACAAAATTAATCAATTTATGTATGTATTTATTTCAATGTCAGTTGTATGTCCTTACGGCAATGTCAGCTTTTCATTTTTCTGAACAAAATTTCACATCAAATGTTAAAATTCATGGTCTTTCTTTTATTTGTGACACTATGTTATTTAACAAAAAATAATCCTTATGATGAAGCCTTTCGATCGGTATGATAAAGCTACAGAGTGATTATTTTTTTCATGTAACGGGTTCGACTCCCGGTTCAACCATGTAATTATTTAAATATCTATGAATGCAGTTTAAATTGTTTTTTTAAATTAAGATAATGTCTTCTTTCAGTAAAATGTTCCATCTACAATATTCAAGGTACTTTCCCTCCATGTGGCATGTCCGTGGGACGCCCTGTATACAATAATTTTATCAGAGACTTGGTTAGTTCCCGAGATTTTGGATGGCGAATTCATCGACTCGAGATATATTGTTTATCGTTGCGATAGGAATCGTTTGTTAAGTGGGAAGTCTGATGGTGGTGGCATATTGATAGCAGTGTGCCGCAGGTTACGCGCATCGCGCTCTGAATTAACGGCTACTCTTTGTCATGACGGCTGTTATTATAGTATTTCGCACAATATAGATTATGTACTTTTAAAGTTTTATTCCAGGACTACCAACGAGTATCACATCGTGTGCGGCGTTTACGTTCCACCAAACCAAACGCTAGCTCCTTATCAATCGCTATTTAACCTGCTTGAATACGAAATACTAACTGTTACTTCTAATAATGTGTACATCTTTGGCGATTTTAACTTACCCCACATCGAATGGATCGACTCGGGTAAACCTGCACTAATGCCTCGTATACACAGCAACGGTAGCTCACTCGAAATATTACTTCTTAATTTTTTATTCACTTTAAATTGTACGCAATATTCAATTATTAAAAACCAACTAAATCGTACCTTGGATTTAATGATATCTAACAATGTATGCAGGTGTGAACCTGTGCCCATTCCATTAGTACCTATCGATAACTTTCATCCACCTTTTTTAACAATAATCTCGTTTAAATTAACTCTTAAACCCATGCCTCGATGCTCTGCGCCTAAATATCGTTTTATTGAAGCAAATTACTCTGCCATCAATAGTGACATTGGTTTGGTTGATTGGGCTTCTCTTTTGGGTAACTTCTCATTGGAATCTGCTGTCAAACCTTTTATGAAATCATTTAGAAAATTATTAAGATTCATGTACCAAAGAGACCTTTTAAATCTAAATAATATCCGGCTTGGTTCTCCCGCCCTTTGATACACATCTTTAAAAACAAAGAAAAAGCCTGGATCAAATTTAAAAAAATTAAAAATGCTGCGGATTATGAGCAGTTTTCTTTATACCGTAAAAGGTTTAAGTTTCTTTCAGCTCAATGTTACAACAATTATGTGAACCTAATCGAAACTTTAATACAAAAAGATTTAAAAAAAATTTGGTCCTTTGTTAAAAGAAATAAAAAGAACACAGGCGTGCCTAACACAATGTCACTTGGTAACGAGGAATGCAATGGCCCTGATAACGTATGTAAATTATTCTCAAAATTCTTTAGCTCAGTTTATGAGCCCATAGATACCAGTGTTTCAGGCAACCTTAAGTCGTTATCTACTAGCCAAATAAATATTTCTGATCTGACTTTCTCTGAAGATAAGATAGCCGCTACCCTTAAATCGTTAGATGTGACTAAAGGACCTGGGCCGGATGGTCGACCGTCTTTTTTTCTAAAACATACCGCGGATTCGACGAGTAAGCCATTATTTTATCTATTCAACCGCAGCCTTAAGGTCGGGGTCGTCCCGCAGGCATGGAAAACTGCCAATGTTAATCCTGTATTTAAGGGTGGCGTCAAACATGGCGTTACTAACTACCGTCCTATATCCCTGCTATCTGCCTTGTCAAAAGTCCTAGAGAAATTAGTTCATGGAGCAATCTATCCTATATTATATAACATTATCATCCCTGAACAACATGGTTTTGTACAAAATCGCTCCACAATCAGTAATCTAGTTCTATATTCAAATTATTTGTTTGAAAACATGGATAATCAACAGCAAGTTGACACAATTTATACCGATTTCTGTTTGCCACAACCACCACACATTACTTTTGCAAAAAATTGCGTTCAACGGCTGGAAGTTTGCTTCGATGGATCACGTCTTATGTAAAAAATAGAACTCAGAAAGTTGTCATCCAGGGGTTCAGGTCTGATGTGATCGACGTGACCTCTGGTGTAGCGCAGGGGTCGACCCTGGGCCCTCTACTATTTGTACTATTTATAAATGACATAAACACATGTTTTAGACACAGACAGTTTCTTTTGTACGCTGAAGGTATTTCACAAAATAAATTCCATTGATGACTGCGTCAAGATACAAGAGGACTTGGACCGATTATCTGCTTATTGCGAGACCAATAAATTGCGGTTGAGATTACCCAAGTGTAAATTTATATCCGTTAGCAAAAAAATTAATCTCGTACATGCAAACTACTCGCTTTGTAATACTTTTTTGGAAAGAGTATCTTTAATCAAAGATTTGGGTATACTTTTTGATTCAAAATTGCTATTTGACGCTCACGTTGATCACATCACAAGTTTTCAAATGTTTGGTTTCCTAAGAAGAACTTGCTGTGCATTTAAGAAGCCTTCCACCTTTTTGCTGTTATATAAGTCACTCATAAGATCTCAACTGGAATATGCCACTTGTGTTTGGAATCCATTTTACAACAAATACAGTGACCAAATCGAATCGGTACAACTTAAATATTTACGAAACCTAAACTATAGATTCGAAAGGACACGGTCATCATTTATGTTATTCTTCTAGAAAAATTCTCACTATCAACTCTCAAACATCGAAGACTGTATTTTGACCAATCTATTCTTTACAAAATATGTCATAATGGTTTTGATTGCAATAAACTAACAAACTAAATTTACCTGCGCATACCGAGTCGCTCCCAGCGTATTCGTGATGCTCATGCTCACAGTCTATTTGCCCCTAAGCGATGTAGAACCAACGCTGGTGAAAGAGCTCCTTTTAGACGGAGAGCTAGCTACGGAAATAGGTATACAATTTATAGAGCAACGAAATCCCTCTAGTTAGTATGCCATACTATCATTATTAATTAATTCGAGCGCCTGGCAGCTTTTCAGCGGTGGGTGCGAGAGTGGATGAGCAACAAAGGGGTTGTAAAATCAACTGAAGGTATACAATTTATAGAGCTCTGAGTTTGGTGTGATATAATAGCTAATTATATATTTAATTCGAATATAACATTGCCAGGCGTTTTAATTGGGGGAAAAGTAGTGCCAGGTGACATCCAAGGTGCGAGAAAAAGTGCTAAAGTCGACTCATTTATAGAGGGTTGGGCCCATACTTTACATTAGAGTGGACCTTCAGAAACGTGTGTGCAAAAATACAGGCGCGAATATTCAGTCGATCACCCCGCCAGGCGACGACCAAGGGCAACTGGCTCCAATTCGCGCCGCTCGCTACACCCGCCTAAGAGGGGTTGTAAAATCAATTGAAGGTGTGCAATTTATAGAGCTCTGAGTTTGGTATATTTAATTCAAATATAACAATGCCAGGCGTTTTAATTGGGGAAAAGTAGGTGGTCCGGAACCGCGAAAAAGTGCAAAGTCATCTCATTTACTGGGTCAAATTGTTTCGTGTTTGATGGTTAATCAAAGGGTGAAAACCTTATTACTAATACTGACTCGCACTTGGCCGGTTTTAAGAAACTTCACAACCCGGAATCGAACACGTACAAATTTTTAACCCCCAGTTGCGCCATCATGCTGGAACCAAGTTACTTGCAGCTGTGCCAGTGGCATATCCTCGAGAGTATCCGCTAAATAATTGTTTATCAATTCTAGATACGCAGAACCGTCCATTCTTGGTGGTAAGAAGACGGGTCCCAGAATCTGGTTACGGACTATACCTGCCCAAACATTGTGTTTCCAGCGAGTCTGAAATCCAGTCTCTTGCATCTGGTGTGTGTTTTGTGAGCACCAATAATGGGCGGTTCGGCGGTTCCACATTCCGTTATTGGTGAACGTGCACTCGTCGGTATAAATAATGTTTTCCACAAACCGATGGCTCTGGCCTAGGACCCACGCACAATAAGCCATTCGACGTTGCCTGTCTCCTGGCACAATCGCATGAACCCTGTGAATTTTATAGGGTCGTTGCCTGTCTCTCGTGAGCACTTTGTGGACCGTATTATACGACACTACATGTCGTGCGCGATGGCCATGGCATCTCCTTAAAACTTTTGCTGCCGTTCGCGTTCCAAGGCGTGGGTTTTCGCGCACCACGTCCAAAATTGCTTGTTCTGTCGCTAAACGTATTGGCCTGCTACCTCCCTCTGAAACCGGCATTATCGGCTGATTGTCCAGCAGGCGCTGTACAGCTCGAGTAAAAACTCGCGGGTCGTGAGGCTGAACTGCGGTTGGGTGTTCAATCCCGTAAAGTCTTAGTGCCTCGGAGGCATTTCCATGGGCCATGCCGTAACACAGCACCATATTAACGTATTCGCGAACACTAAATGCATGGAAAGGCATCTTTCACAGAAAATACGCAAACACACACACACAGACACACACACCCAAACTACACAACCACGAACCACAACGCGAAGAGAAGAGATGAAATAGACGAAAGAATCAGTCAAGTTGTCAAACTATGCGCTTTCGATCACAGAAGAAACCGAACTGAAAGAATTTAAAAGCCGGCCTCTAGCACTACTAGTAGGTACTCCTTTGACTTATGCCGCCCGCCGCGCCGTGGCGGAGGGCGGCGGGGGGTAGGGGGAGGGCGCGCGGAGGCGCGCCCCCCGCACACCCCTTCAAAAGCAGCGCGCGCGCTAGACGGCTGGGGGCTGGCTAGTCATTCATAGAACTAGGTTGAGCTTCATTCTTTTAGTTTATCATTACAATCAGAACTTCAAATTAGTTTTCCATATTCTGATTGTAATTTCGGAAGTCCTTTATTTTTATTTTAGCAGTGGGATAAACTGGCTATCTCACCTCTAACTAACGAAACACAACAATAAAAACAACGTTATTGTTATGACACCAGACTTAGTTAAAATGGTGGTAGAGAGCTAGCCAAACGAACTAAGAAGAAGCCTTTGCTGTCTAGTGGTTAGCGCTAAGTCCGCCTGGCAAGCTACTACCATCTTACCTAAGGTCTGGCGCAATGTGTTACATCAGTAAGAGATAAGATAGCCAGCCTCTCAATGGTCGAGGGATCTAGGTGAAGTGCGCTTCCGCCTTTTCGTCATTTATCACCCTCCAGGTGAGATGAAGGCCAAGCGCTTCCTCGTTTTTGAATGAATAAATACTCAGCTCCTTCGGAGATCCATAGTGCGTTATCGTCTTATTCCTTATCGTCACTTACCATCAGGTTGAGATTAAGGCCATGAGAGCTTTCAAATGTACCTACAGAAAAAATGAAATAAAATGAGAATTTTTCATTTCATTAGTAAATTAAGTACTGTCTTTACTTTATGGTACCTATCATATCGTACCTATTCAATTCAAAAGACTCTTTTTATTTCGTAACTGGTAATCACTTGGCTTTCATTCATCTCATCTGACGATTGTAGTATTGTACTCTATGCCAGGTGGAAGCGCACTACAACCAAATCCCCGGAAATGACCATTTTACTGACAACTGACGGTACACAAAAATGAAAACAACAAATTGTTGCTACCGTGCCGGTGGAGAGGCAAATTAATAAATTAAACAAATAAATTATTAAAAGTTGTGGCAAAAGAAAAAGTGTTTACAATTGGCGGACTCCATGGTTGTCAATTTATGCATGATTTTAAATAAACATCTTTATTTTCATACTCCTAGTACAAAGCCTAACGTAGCATTGAACTCCTAGAGAGAAAAAAATAGCAATGCTCACTGTCGTTTAAACAGGAATGTGTTCTCTATCTATGAATGGCACTTGGAAATATCTATCTCGCTATCAAAGTATAAAATAACCCTTAATATCCAATCATAATAAATTACATAATACCACTTACATACTTTCTTTCTAATTTACTAAAAATCATTTCGCTTATCACGCAGAATTTCTAATAAACGTAACTTCATTTTTCCATACAATTGAAAGCAATCAGAGCGCCTTAGTGAAATGTGTAGGAATTTCCCTTTGATCATTTGAAAGAGAAGAGCGATTGGATTACCTATTATTACCCTACTAGTTAACAATGTTGTCGATCTATTTCATGTAAAAGTAATTTGTATACCTAGACTAAATTTTTAACTGTTAGTAGCTTGTCCATCATCATCAGCCAGAAGACGTCCACTGCTGGACAAAGGCCTCCCCTAAGGACCGACCGACAACACGACCGGTCTTGTGCTGCTTGCATCCAGCGGCTACCCGCGACCTTCACCAGATCGTCGGACTTCCTTGTTGGAGGCCTACCCACACTGCGTCTTCCGGTGCGCGGTCGCCACTCGAGAACCGTTTTGCCCCAACGGCCATCGGTTCTACGGGCGATGTGCCCTGCCCATTGCCACTTGAGCTTGGCGACTCTTTGGGCTATGTCGGTTACTTCAGTTCGTCTACGAATCTCCTAATTTCTGATTCATTAACGGAGAGAAACCCCGAGCATAGCCCTCTCCATTGCTCTTTGCGTGACTTTGAGCCTACTAATTAGGCCCATAGTGAGCGACCACGTTTCGGTACCGTACGTCATCACTGGCAACACACACTGGTCGAAGACTTTCGTCTTAAGACACTGCGGTATTTTGGACGAGACGACATTTCGTAGCTTATCCAACGCTGCCCAGCCGAGTTGGATTCGACGATTGACCTTTTTCTTAAAATTGGACCTACCTAACTGGAGTGTAGCTTGTCCGTTTGCGTCTAATTATTTGTACTTTGTGTTTGCTGTACTTGCATGCAACCCACATACCTACCGAGCCATCGAGCTCCTAGTTCTTCCTAGTTTAGATAATGAAACTTAATTTAGGACGGTAATCTTACTTTTTAACATGCAGAAGACCTGCTAGCAACTCGTAATTATTAAGTTTGCGTAAGTAGTAAGTTCGGTCGAAAATAAAAAACCGATCGATACAAATTAAGTGATAAATAAGTTAATAGTTACTGAGATGTAGGTACTTATTTATCTAAATTATGGTGAGGTCATTGCCCGCGGCGGCGAGTCGTGCTGAGTCGTGTATCTTCGCGTGCTGCCGGTACAGCTGATTTGAGCTGATATACGCGTGCATTTGTGTGCGTGTGCGGCAGTGGCTGCGCTGCCTGCGCTCGACATTCATTGCGTTTTGAAATTTCAGAAGCCTATTTGACTAAGAAATTTAAATAATTTTGGTAATGTTTCTTTAGAAAAAAGTTTAGTAATCACGTTTTACATTTATTTTTGTCAAAACCAAAGTCACAATATTGTGACTTTAACACTTAATATCTCCGTAATTAGAAGGTTCCCAGGTATGGCCCAGTATAGAAAAAACTTCGTAATAATGGACAGATTACGTGGCTTTCGGCTTCGTTAAGCTTCTTTTCATACCCTGTATATTACATCTTGCAACGATTTCATTTTTAATCAGTTCATTACATAATAAATAAAGTATACCTGAAGCATTAATAATGCCACGCTTATTTTAAGGGTTCCGTAGCTAAATGGTAAAAAACGGAACCCTTATAGATTCGTCATGTCTGTCTGTCCGTCCGTATGCCACAGCCACTTATTTCCGAAACTATAAGAACTATACTGTTGAAACTTGGTAAGTAGATGTATTCTGTGAACCGCATTAAGATTTTCACACAAAAATAGAAAAAAAACTAAATTTTGGGGATTCCCCATACTTAGAACTGAAACTCAATTTTTTTTTTCATCAAACTCATACGTGTGGGATATCTGTGGATAGGTCTTCAAAAACGATGTTGAGGTTTCTGATTTCATTTTTTTCTAAACTGAACAGTTTACGCGAGAGACACTTCCAAAGTGGTAAAATGTGTGTCCCCCCCCCCCATGTAACTTCTAAAATAAGAGATGATAAAACTAAAAAAAATATATGATGTACATTACCATGCAAACTTTCACCGAAAATTGGTTTGAACGAGATCTAGTAAGTAGTTTTTTTTTTATACGTATGGCGCGAGTTGGAGCCAGTTGCCCTTTGTCGTCGCCTGGCGGGGTGATCGACTGAATTTTCGCGCCTGTATTTATTTTTGCACACACGATTCTGAAGGTCCACTCTAATGAAAAAGTATAGGCCCTGCCCTCTATAAACGAGCCGACTTTGGCACTTTTTCCCGCACCTTGGATGTCACCTGGCACTACTTTTCCCCTAATTAAAACGCCTGGCAATGTCATATTTGAATTAAATATATAATTAGCTATTATATCAAACCAAAGTTAGAGCTTTATAAATTGGTATACCTTCAGTTGATTTTACAACCTCTTTGTTGCCCATCCACTCTCACACCCACCGCTGAAAAGCTGTCAGGCGCTCGAATTAATTAATAATGATAGTATGGCATACTAACTAGAGGGATTTCGTTGCTCTATAAATTGTATACCTATTTCTGTAGCTAGCTCTTAGTCCATTTATGTCGATTAATGAAAAGTTATAATGAAAACTTTGTTACTATAGATATATCTTTCTAGCGTTTTGTCACATACACAGTTTAAAAAATGTATCCTTGAAAAATTAGCTTGTATTCCTTTATAATTTAGTTGCCGTTTATTCATTTATAGAAAATTTTAAAAAATTGTTTGTTTGCTTCAGTTTGCTTGTATTTAATTACTTTATTTCTAATATTATTATGAGGATAATGGTGTTGGTTGCGTAATTACAATAATTGTTTTAGATTATATTTTTGTAGTAGTATTATTATGCAATTGTTTTTTACCCAGAACAAAATAAAAAAAAACACAAAACACAAAACGTTAGCGTCGAAATAATACATCGCGTTCGTAATCTTTGAGTTTACTTGAGCGTTATTAAAAGCCAAAAATAAAATATAAGGAGTATTAATAATAATGTCTCCCCCCAGGAGGTGGAACCCTTCCTCCCGGACCTCTGTACAGTACAGACGTGCTCACGACAGATTCTCGTTGTTTTTAAATAAATAAATCCAAATATATCAAAATAAATTCAAGGTAAAATATTGGGAGTGCATAATAGTGAAGAAGCTTTTGTGCTCGAGACAACGCGTACTGCCACACACACAAGTAAGTCTTTTCTATCTACGCTACGCGTGAACCACGCATAGACGCACCGCTCTGTGAGTTTTGCTCGCCTAGTACTTTTTTAAGTCAGCGGAATAATGCCGATGCGTCGATCGCCGCCTCCCGCGCAAGCCAGTGCTCCCGCGCAAACTGTAACACAGAGCTGTGATTCCGACACTGCATCAGAGCGTAGTACTACAGACAATGTTGCCGTTCGCAATAAACGAAAGCGGGAATGTACCGATATTAGTGATCTTAGATCCGAAATTATGACATCTTTCGCCTCGCTATCGAAAACGATGGAGCAGCGTTTTAAGGAAATGAAAGTGCAAAACGATGAGCTACGTTCTAGCCTACTACTAATGTCCGACAACTACGACACAATATTAGAAAAGTTTAGGACTATTGAACAAGAAAATATCAAGGATGAAAAGTATATCGCACAGCTGGAAGATAGACTCGATACGCTTGAACGTAAATCGAAGATAACTGGCTTGGAATTACGTAACGTACCAAAAAATATTCAAAGGGCTGAAACCAAGCAAGATCTATTCAGTATCGTGACAAAACTATCCAAAGCCATTGGTACTGAACTTCATGTATCGGATATCAAGGACATATACCGTGGATCCACCAGCAAGGAAGCTGCCAAACCTATAATAGTGGAATTAAATAGTGTTCTCATCAAAGACAAACTATTGCAGGCGGTCAAGGAATTTAATAGGACTAAACCTAAAGATGGTAAAATAAATACGTCCCATCTTGACTTGTCTGGACCACCGATACCAGTGTTTGTGTCAGAGACCCTCACGCTCAAGACCCAGAGGATATTCTACAAAGCTCGTGAATTTGCTCGAAACAACAAATATGCTTACTGTTGGACGTCAAAGGGATTTGTGTATTTGCGCAAAGCCGAAAATCTACCACCTCTTCGTATTGAGCGTGACGAAGACATTGCTAGGTTGAATAATAGCAACTGACTACTTACAAATAGTTTAGGTTTCCATTTTTATAATTTACTTTTGTTTGTTATTTTGTTTTTATTTTTTTATAATTTATCTTTGGAAACTATGAATAATACATTAAAATACTACCTGTATATAACTGTTAAAACTCTAAAGCTGTACGCTATATTGACAAACATCAACCACTTTATGTATAAATTATTACTACCACAACAAACATGGTCTCCGCTATACAAGTATTGTACAACCTTGCACATCAATAACACACTTGTTAATACACACCCGAACTTTAAGCAAGTCTTATTCTTGCTAACTAGTACCCTAACATATGAAATATACCAAAATCTCATGATTACATCAACTCCTAGTAGAACCATAATATTTATTATTACAAAATGCTGTAAAAACATATTTCTACAAAGCCCTATATATCATTGGTGCATTAACTCCCGAAAGCTAATTGAGGCTGGAATCTCAATAGTTTATAAAGTACAATGCCAAAGTTGTTTTGATATTAAAAGGCGATCCGACCAGGATTAATTATTTAAATATTGATCAAATAACTGTGTCAAAGTCGTTCGTAAGTTCTCCAGAAGACTGTAAAATACTTCTTACTACAGAAAAAGACTGCCTTAATATAATTACACAAAACATTTGCAGCATATCAGCCAATATTGAAGGATTTATTGCACTGTTATCTAGTATCAACATCAGCCAAGACATAATAATACTAACTGAATGTTGGTTGTCTTGCAATCCCTATTTGCCGTATCTGGATGGATATGATCATTTTTCTACGGGTAGGCTATTAAACCAAAATGCCGGCGTTGTCATTTATGTTAAAAATTCGCTTACTAATATTAAAATTATGGAACCAACACTTAGTGAAGCTAGTTGCTTGGTGATTCAGAAAGATTCAGATATGTGCATCCTGGCAATATATAGATCCCCTTCTTTCAAAGATACTACTAACTTCCTAAATTCACTGGACCATATTCATAAACAATAGCCATAATAGGAGATTTGAACATAGACATAACGGAGAGAAGTGCAGATACTAGAGCCCCGGATTACTTAAACCTTGCTGCCATTCACGGGCCTACCGGGACATTGCTATCCAACTCGAGGGCGGTCTTGTCTAGATCATGTCATCTTGAAAACAAAACAAAGTGCTACAACGATAGTATTGGAATCTACTGTCACAGACCATCAAGCTGTAATGCTATCACTAGAAAAAATGAAGCTAACTAGATGTTATAAAAACATTGCAAAAGTTGACAATACTAAACTTATGGGCTTAATGGAAAAGTTGGATTTTAGCACTATTTACTCGTGTATTGATGTAGACGAAGCCCTAAATTTTTTTGTAAGCTCAGTACAAGATGCCATTCAGATGAGTACCTCGCATTACTCTATACCTCATCGCAAGAGAATCCTTAAACCCTGGATAACCCCGGGTTTGCTTAGATGCATAAGAAATCGGGGTAACATGCACAAAAAGCTTAAAACGAGTCCAGAAAACGACACTCTTAAAACTACATACAAACGCTATCGAAACTTCTGTGGCAATATTCTGAAAAATCTAAAGCGGAAACATGAAAAAGAGAAACTGCAGAAAGCTGGGACGAATAATAAACAGTTGTGGAATGCCATTACGGAAATTACAAGTACAAAAAAGAACAATTACACGGCAACTGATCTTTTAAATGGTGATTCTCAGGTGGCAATAAATAGTGTTAATAGATACTTTGTTGATGTAGGAAAATCCTTAGCACATAAATTCCAACATAACGTCCAAAAACAAAATGTACACGTATTCAGTTCTAATCGCGGCTTCAACTGCAACTCCCTTGTGCTACTAGAAACTGATGAGGCTGAGATAAATGGGGTAATTATGTCACTGCGCATGGACTGTGCGATTGGTATGGATGGAATTTCTGCAAATTTCCTCAGGGAATACGCACGATTTATTGTTCCGCCGCTAACCCAGATCTTTAATATGTGCATGACTGAGGGTGTCTTTCCTGAGTTGTTTAAAAAAGCCATTGTTCATCCCATCCACAAGGGAGGGGATAGACATCAAGCCAGCAACTACAGACCAATATCTGTACTGACCTCGTTGTCCAAAATACTTGAAAAACTTATGAATAATAGGCTAAAACATTACTTAGAACACAACAATTTGCTCCACGACTCACAATACGGGTTCCGAAACTCAAAATCTACAAGTGATGCGGTGCATTATTTTACTAACCACATAGTAGATGCGCTGGATAAGGGAAAGAAGCCTATGGCTATATTCTTAGATCTAGCCAAGGCTTTTGATACAGTGTCTATACCGAGACTATTAATTAAATTGGAAGCTCTTGGGGTAAGAGGCAAACAATTGAAGCTGTATCAGAGCTACCTAACTGGAAGAAACAATGTGTAAGAATAGGAGATGTGGTGAGTGAAGAACTTTTGGTTGAATATGGAGTTCCACAGGGAAGCGTCTTGGGTCCAACACTGTTCTTGGTCTACGTTAACGAAATGTGCAACCTGAATTTGGGAAATGTCAAACTTCTCGCTTTCGCCGATGATACTGTCTTACTATCTACATCGGATACGTGGGATGACACTTTTAAACAAGCACAGAATGCCTTTGATAGGGTCATGACTTGGCTTAGTGACAATACTCTTACCTTAAACGTAGAGAAAACCAAATTTATGACTTTCTACTTGCGTAAACTTCCATCAACGATCGCTGAACATACAATCACGGCACATAATCATGATTCGATCACCAGTCCCCTTTCCACGATTAGTTGTGAGTGTCCAAAGCTTTCTCGATGCAATACAATCAAATACCTCGGAGTTGTTCTAGACGAAAAGATGACCTTCTCTTCTCACATCGAAGCACTTACACCAAGAGTTCGGAAACTTATATACGTGTTCAAAAATCTTCGACATATAGCTGACGTGAAAGTCCTAAACATGGTATACTACGCCCTTTGTCAATATCTTTTAGGCTATTGTATCATAGCATGGGGTGGTGCCTCTAAGACCATATTGCTGAAACTGGAGCGTGCACAAAGAGCCGTCTTAAAAGTAAGCCGATTTAAACCTTTTCGGTTCCCTACGACGGATCTGTACAAGCTCTGTGAGGTTCCTACCGTTAGGCAGATATTTATCATTGCAATCATCTTGAAGCAACACTCAGAGAGTTACTTTATTCTCACAAATACAATAGAGCAATACTCAAGAAGAAGGGTTATATTACCACACCAAAATACTTATAAAACGAGCTTTAGTCATAGGTTCTATTATTTTCTTGGCCGTTTTCTATATAACAAGGCGGATAACTTGTTGTCTTTGCCTACAATGACTAAATACGAATGCAAAAAGAGCATAAAGAAATGGATATGTACTTTAAGCTACGATGAAACTGAAAAACTATTGCATCCAATATAGCGGCTCAGTACCCAGTTAAGGCAAAACATTCACGCACTCAAGTTTATAGAATATTATAATTTGTAATATAAATAAATATCCAAAACAAACTCAACATATGCGTACACTTAGTAAATTGTTCTTGTAGTTAATTTTAAAATTTTTATTTATAAATATTTATTCTCTTAAAATGTACTCAGTTACTCCTACTTAATAATTATAATAGTATCACTGGAAGGAGCTAGTACTTATAGCACGGGTTTTCCCAGGTTAAGTACTGGCTGCACCTAGTAATGTTCATCTGTCCTAGAATAAGTATTATGTATTGTAACATGTGTTGTAAACTGTTTTTCTATTAAATAAATTATTATTATTATTATTATGAGGATAATGGTGTTGGATGCGTAATTACAATAATTGTTTTAGATTATATTTTTGTAGTAGTATTATTATGCAATTGTTTTTTACCCTGAACAAAATAAAAATAAAACACTAAACACAAAACGTTAGCGTCGAAATAATACATCGCGTTCGTAATCTTTGAGTTTACTTGAGCGTTATTAAAAGCCAAAAATAAAATATGATGAGTATTAATAATAATGTCTCCCCCCAGGAGGTGGGAGCAGCGTCGGGCGGGTCTGGCGCTATGCCTGTGCTGATCGGCGTGGGCCTGGCGCTGCTGGCGCTGGCGCTGGGCGGCGCGGCGCTGGGCGCCATGGCGGCGCAGGCGCGGCGCAAGCGCGCCAGCCGCGGCACGTACTCGCCGTCGGGGCAGGAGTACTGCAACCCGCGCACCGAGCACGCCGCCGCGCTCAAGCCGCCGCCGGAGGAGCGTCTCATATGAGACCCCGAGCGACATGGACTATTTTTACACCTTGACACATTTTTATATCGAAACGCGGCGTTCGGCCGAGTTTTTTTCTAACTCTGGCTTATTGTCGGTGAGACGGGCCCGAACTCGTATATTTTAACGTTTAGAAGTTAAGTCGAAACGTATTCATTGTGATCGCATTCCGAATCGCGTCTATGTAATATTCTATGTAAAAATGACGTGCGAGTCGATCGAGAGGAATTTCTCGTTAGGAGGAGCGGATCGGGGGCGGCGGGCGGCCGAAGCGGTGGGATGAATGGGAATAGGCCTCGGCCGCCGCTCCCGCCGCCGCCGTAGTTTAAGTGTAGCCTTAAGTGAAATGAAAAAGCGTGCAAGATTCTAAATTACATTGTAGCGAAGGCGAGCGTCAGCCGCGAGTCGCGGCGACCCGCCCGTGCCTTAAAACGAAGTCTGTATATTATTGAGAGTAATTTTGTATATGTAAAGGCCAGACTAAGTTTAGACGTAGCTAGCCGTAAGCGCGCCGGAGCCCGAGCTCCTAGTGTAAGTAGTGTGTGACGTAACATAATGAATTTTCGTACTTAACGGTTCGCTCAATGAAGTACTTATACATTCCGTCGCTCGTGACCTAATGATGTTAATAAATAGATAGATCTCCGATGAACTTTAATGTTTGGTTTTATGAAAGATTTGATTAATTTGTAATGTGATATTTCGTTGGGACTGTCCGGTAAGACTATATTTTTTAGATAGTTATTGTTTTGTGCATTTATAACTTTATATCACGTGATATGACCTGTGAATGACCCTTCTTTCTCTTTTTCGTATAGCTCCTTCTCATCTTATGAATATTGCTCTGTTAGTAAATATTATAATGGTCGTATATGGCGGTGGTAATTGTAAATATAAGCTAGTATCAAAGTAGTTGTAACACCCTATATGCCTACATAATATTCTCACAGTAGGTTTATCAAAAAACCATTTATTTGAAAAGTACTTATTCCCGTCCCTTTTAAATATTATAATGTCAATAGTTACTTTGATATTGGCGGCTAATCATTGCCGAAATGTTCGTAATAGGGGTAATAATTTATACATTCGTATTATAATAATGTATTTGCACTAATATAAGTATAAGTGCGTTGGGATGACGCTTGCGTCTGCAGCTGCGGGCGCGCGAGCAATGTTACCGTCCACAGCGAGTGCAGCTTCCATGAACTTGTGTGTTATTGCACCGCGGCCTATTGGCTGTTTACTCATTATACGACATTCGATATAAACACGTTTTTCATTTATAAAATATGACTATGTTGATCAAGTTTCAACTATTATCGCAATTATGAACCCGCTACCAACAACCGTGCTGGAAATCTTCATCCTTTGGTCCGACTACTTTTTTTATCCATAATAATACTTTGACAATTGTTTTTTGGCATACTATTTCTTTAAATAACTATCATTCATGCTATTTTTTCTCTAATTTTAGACAATGTTTATTCATATAATAGTAGTTAAGTATAAAGATCAAAAGGCATAACGGAAACATAGTTGTGAATTATACGTATTTAATCATATTTTAGCGTCGTGTGGCCTGAGGCTCCCCGCTATAAAGAGTAGCTAACTTTGCAAAACTAGAGTTCCGACGGTTAGGTTAGGTTACTTGTGACCCATATGGAGGGGGCCGCGGTACACCCTCGGCAACCCCGGCCCGTGCCCAGCAGTGGGGCGTTTATAGGCTGATTGTGTATGATTTGGGATCTCTAATAATTCAGTTAATTATTCGGCGTATAGTTGTTATGCCTATTAAAACTATGCTTTAACATCATTATGCGTTTATGCCGAATTAACATTTTGCGTAACTATTATTAGGTTATGTAAATGTATGCCAAGAAAAAATATAAAAAATCATTTTATGCGAAAAAAAAAAGGAACCGTATGATACACATGCAGAGATTGGGCCATACGCCACCGGTGACCTTACCATACTGTGTATTCAGACCACGCGAGCTGGACTCGTAAAACTAGTCGCAATACTTTGATTGTTCAATGTACCTCGACCATTTTGATAGAAATTATCTACGATCAACAGTTGTATTGTTGATTGAAGGAAATTATGATAAACGACTAATGTATCCAGCGGGGCTATCAGCTGTAATGCGCCGTAATACATGAAAGTAATGCTGATTGCATCTACTTCTAATGTACCTCTCGATAATTGTGTGATTTTTAAAATGAATACGAACAGAAAAAGCGTATGTACCACTTTTATGTATGTATTACCAATGTACCTCAAAGCTCTTAACTTTTTACCAAGTTTTGATACACAGTTATTATAATAATAATAAATAGTACTAGATAATCACTCGGTAAATTAAGGCCAACATAATGGATACGGTATATGAAACAAAACTAATTTATTGTTAGGAACATGTTGTTTTTATCGCAGTTAATCAAAAAAAAGTACAATCAACAATTACAGGACCGAACAAATTATTGTAACAAACAACAATATTAAATAGGTAATGTCATACTTTCAAATGTAATTATTGTTTATTTATTTATATAAGGTGACTGCTAGAAACCGCAAGAAACTTCAAGGGCAGGTCAGGTTAAGTGTTTAAACATGACAAAAATGACAAAAAAGGAATTCGTGTGTTTTTCATTTTTAATTACTTACTTAAATACTTAATTCATTTTGTGAATTTTAATTGGATAGTCTTTGAGTATCTAATTTATGTTAGTCTATCCCATAGACTCCGCATACGAGGGTAACGTCACTCATACTACATATGCAATCCATTGCATATTATGTAAGTGAGACGCCCCCAAACCTAGATTCAGTCATAGTTTGACAGCGCCGCGGCACGCTAAAATTCAAAAATCTATTAATAATATTATTACGCTGTAAAATTGTGTGGAAAGTGAAGCAAAACTTCAAGCTTACAAAAAGATAATATATCAATTCATCGGTAAGTACAATTTTATGACGTAAAAGGATAAATTTTAAATTGGTGTAAAAATTCAATTATGAATTAAGAAAAATGCACGCGTCGATGTCTTTTAAAAAGTCGCTTTCATTCTGTTGTAAATGCATAAAGCACTATCTCCCTCTGTTTTGGTGAGTGTTGCCCAAGTTAGAACCTATCAACTTGTCGATAAATTTGTTACAAATATCGATACATTTTTATTAAGTTTAGAACTTTGTTATACCATTATGACATTATAATAATAATAATAATAAAATAATAAGTATATTTATTTGTCAAAAAACATAGACAAAAAGGTCTGTGGCTCAGTGTTTGCAGGAGACCCACAAACCCTGTTATTCTGCCACAGCCATAAATGTATACATGGATTAAAACAGATATTGTACCTATATATCTAAACTTACAATACTTAATCTACTAACAATATTCTATATATTATTTACCTATATTTTGTTATTAAAAAACCTGTAATTAGCTAGTGCCAGCGACTGCTCATGGAGCAGCCAGTTGCGACAACTCCCGCGAAACGTTGGTAGCGAGAGATTAATCCCTAAACAAACTGGCGGCGGAAGGTCATTCCAAATTTTGGCTGCACTGTGCTTGAAACAGCCTCTGGCACTAACCAATCTCAGTTTGGGTACCAATAACTGAAATCCCCTATCTCTAACAGACTTAAATGATTTGTGTTTCGGGGAAAGCTTTTCAAACAAGTAAGTTGGCTTTTTTGTGTGGTGAAGCGTATGCAGAAAGCACGCATACTTTAAGGTGGATTGTCTGGACATACAAAGAATGTTCTTTTATCTTATTAATTAAAATTGGTGTAATGTGATGACGTCTGGGGATAGAATAACAGAACCCCATACACGCGTTCTGCACTGTCTGCACGGTGTTCGGTTATTCGGTTATGAGAACGAAATCGAATTCGCTGGTGTATTTTGGTAAATTCAAATATAACATTAAGAAGCTTTCACGTAAAATGTAATGTTGCCTTTAGCAATTTCTAGCAAAATATCATTTCTATACCTCGAGTTTTCGTAACCAAACCGAAGGTTTAGTGTATAATATGTACTAAAAATAAAGTTTTTAAGGTTGTTATTGGCATTGTATAATCAGTTTTAGTTGGTTTAAAATTATTATTATCTTTTTATCAAAATATTCAATGCTGACTTTTTGTCTTAACTTCTTTATTATAATTTATTATTTAAAGATAACTAACTTTTGATGTAAAAGGTTTTCAAAATGCCCAAACTTGAAAATAAAATGGATAGAAGCTACAAAACAAGACGAAAATTGGTTTCCAAGCAAATTTAGAGTTACATGCTCACGATGTTTTGCCGCGGATAGCTATCAACTAATGAAAAAGCGGCGACTGTTGTTTAGTAATGCTGAACCCACGCTTATGCTTCCAACTGTGGTGAGTGATTATGTTCAATTTGCTCAGTAACTAACTATGAAGTATCTACTACCTACAATTTAAATATGCATTTCAATATAATGAGACTAGGTGAATATTCATATTAACCTTTTTTAATGTTTTAGGGTTCTTCACAAGGTGAATTTGCTTCAGCCACAACTTCATATTGTTTACCAGTGAGGCCAGTTACCACCTTACAGCATAGACTATCGATGATATCTTCTTTGTCACTTAAGGTACCAGCCTATAAAGATCTAATCTAATCTAACTTCTATTTTTTTTTTATACGTTTAAAACTTTTATTATACTTGTTGTAGCAGGATTGTACTCAAAATGATCAAGAAATACCAACGACTTTAGATATGCATATCTCCGATAGTTTCTCTCCAATAATAAAACTATAAAACATCAAGCAATTAACCAACCGAGAACAAATACCGATTTGTTAGAGATATGTTTTACATTTAGCAGTCCAACATACAAGCGTCTTAGAGTGGATTCGACCAAACTGGAATAAGACTTACTCTGAGATTAGTCCATACAAATTCGGCGTTTAATCTAGGTATAAGACCAGTTTTATTATTCCAGTTTGGTCGAATCCACCCTTAATCGTTAAACTTATCCGTCTGATAAAATATTACGCGACCAATTTAAAAATGTCTTGTAAAACAATGAAAGACATGATATTATGACAAAACATTTTCAAAATGGTTGTATTAACTCTAACCACCAAATAAGTTTTGTCTGACCTTTGAAAAACCGGATATTACATATTTATTTTTTTAAACTACTCCGAAACTGATTATGACACACAGATTGATTGACAAAATATAATACCTATCTTAACTTGAGTTTTGATATAAAAGGTAGTACCTATTAAATAAGAAGAATTGTTTTATTAACTTATTAACACCGTTATATTAATCATCAAGTACGAAAAAAAGTCCATCCATATCAATATCGACTTCTACCACATTACTAATTCGAATACATTTGATAATGGTGTGTTACGTGTCACTAGTTTGACCTTTAAATATCCAATCACAGCCAGAGTTACACCCCCGCACCCCCCTGAATTTTTACGATTACATCTTTTAGTAAAACTCGCTGCAAGCGACGTCTATGGGATAAGTGGTCTGTGCATTAAACATAACGATTATTTACAACGCGCGGGCAACGGCCAGCCGGCCGACCGTCTGGTGACCCGTCCGCGTCAGCTGGGCGATAAGTACCTACGTTAGTCTGCATTGAGACCGTTTTTGTCATGTTTTAAACACTTGACCTAACTTGAAGTTTCTTGCGGTTTTTTTTTATAGCCGAAGGAGGCAAACGAGCAAGCGGGTCACCTGATGGAAAGTAATCACCGCCGCCCATGGACACCCGCAAAACCAGAGGAATCGCAGGCGCGTTGCCGGCCTTTAAGGAAGGAATAGACTCGTTTCTTGAAGATCTCTAAGTCGTAACGTTCCGGAAATACCGCCGCCGAGAGCTGGTTCCACAACACTATATTTCGGGGCAAGAAATTTCTTGAAAAACGCACAGTAGTAGACCGCCATCCATCAAGGTGATGTGGATGGAATGACAGTCAATTGCGAGTAGTGCGGTGAAGGAAATCAGCGGCAGGGATCAAGCCGAACAATTCCTCAGAACACTCCCCATGATATATACGGTACAATATACAGAGAGACGCAACGTCTCTCCGAAGAGCCAGTGGATCGAGCCGTCCTGAAATAACCACGTCGTCGACAACTCGAGCAGCTCTGCGTTGAATGCGGTCAAATGGAAGGAGTTGGTATTGGGGTGCTCCAGCCTAGAGATGGGAGCAGTATTCCATATGCGGCCTGACCTGTGCTTTATACAGTTGTAAACGGTGGGCCGGCGTGAAATACTGACCCGCTCTATGAAGCACACCCAGCTTTTTCGAAGCTAATTTAGCTTTACCTTCCAAATGACCACGAAACTGAAAAAAAGGGATTCTAGCAGTCACCTTATATAAATACGGAAGCATAGCCAAAACATAACAGGATACCTATAGTAATATCATATAAAGTATTTTGTTAAACTACAATCCATTAATGAGTGCACACATCATAACTTAAATATCTGTGTACCGACGCCAGGCTTTCTCGCGATGGAATTCTGTTATTTCAAGAATGCCAAAAAACTGTACCCAAATAGTACCAAATAGTGCCCAAAGGAAATAAATAGTACCTAGGTACCCTAATAGTTAAAAAGTTATAGACGTAGTTTGGTGAGGAAGCCAGGCGTAGGTTACGCCTAGCGTACTCACCTCAGTTTGGGAAATCTGAGTAAGCTACAACTATATTTAGAATGTCAAAAAACTGTACCCAAATAGTACCCAAAGGAAATAAATAGTACCTTTATAGTTAAAAAGTTATAGGCATAGTTTGGTGAGGAAGCCAGGCGTAGGTTCTACGCCTGGCGATGGCGTACTCACCTCGTTGCGCGAAAACAAAACCAGCAATGGCTCTCATTTCTACCTCAATAAATAGTACCCTCTAACTGCCGTACTCAGAGACGTCAATTAAGTTTTAATGACAATTAAGTGTCTTTCATTCTCTATTTAGTACCTAAGAAAGTGACAGCAAGAGACTTATTGTCATTAAAATTTAATTGACGTCTCTGAGTACGGCAGTAAGGCCCTTCGTACACAAGGCTACGCAAATCTCCGGTACTAATGTTGTATTATAGGCAATATATTTCTCCACCTCAAAAACAAATTTAATATTTAATGATTGCTCTGCCATCTTTGAAATCGCCGCGACTTAAGTAGCGAAGATCTCGACTGGCAGGTAGCGCGCGACGGGCGCGACGCGAGTCGCGAGACAACTTCGGCGACGCGACTAGTGTACGAACCTCAATGGATTTGTATGGCGGTAGTCGCTTGGATACTAAAATCGTCAAGTATCGGAGATTTGCGTAGCCTTGTGTACGAAGGGGCTGCGAGCAATGATATTATATTTTTATTGTAACGTCATTGGCTGCGAGTGTAATTGTTATTTGACTTTTACACTAGAAAGTCATAAAATTTATTAGCAAACTTCTACATACATTGACATGAGGTACAGTCGAACTCATAATAATTATAATATTAAGTATAACAACATATTATGCAGGTACCTACTACATATTACTAATAGTTTTGTTGACATTAATAGCAGGTGTAATGCGTAACGAGGAAGTTTAATATCAGTTATATTGATTATAATTATTTTTCTTATAAATATCCATGTTTTCCAAAATATTGACTAGGTACCTACAGTATTTTTTGCCGGATTTCATAAAGTAAAGAGCAGTTCTATTTATGGAACTATTTATCTTATGTCTGAACTTGAGAGTTCAATATTGTGCGACAAAAAACTGTTAGGATAAAATGTTTACTAGAAAAAAATCAACCAGTCTCAGGAAGCTCGAATGGTATTCGAACCCTTTGGATTGCCGGTCCACTGCTCTAAGAGCTGAGCTACCGAGACCCCAGAAGACTCGCTGAATTTTTCCTAGTAGTTTGATTTACGCTGCAAGCCAGCGGTATTACGTCACTTTGAAGTCTACCTCTCTAAGATAAATATGTCGTATACATTCATTCACGTTCAACAAATCATAAATAAGCAATGCTTGATACATAAATATAAGTTTGAGTGGGTCTCATTCACCCTCGATTACAAATCTATACATTTATAGTCGAAGTAAGAATCACCGCTAAAACGACGCACACACACACACACACCCCAATATACACACCACACACACACACACACCCCACACACACACACACACACACACACACACACACACACACACACACACACACACACACACACACACCCACACACACACACACACACACCCCCACACACGCGCGCACACACTTTGGATTTTATATTGTATAATTAATTATTATTAGTTTATAATTTTTACGCACCTCTTATAATCTTATAGTATGTTATTGAAGAGCGGAGCCTCCTGCCACAGGCATTATCATGCTTAACAGGAAACTCGAGCTACTAGCTTAAAATATGTTATTTCTTAGTGTATATAAATATTTTAGATTTTTTGACAGTAGACGGTTTCATCGAGACTTTAGAGCAATTTTGGAATCCTGAAAGGACTTCAGTTGGAAAATATCTATACCGGAGTTTTTAATAATTTTATTAATGAGGTCATTATATAGACGGCACATGCAAACCATAGGGTTAAAGAATGATGTAAGTATTGTTTTTGCAGACTTGAAGTACAAAAGTGTGTTGATCTTTGTCACGAGAACGAAATTTAATTTTGAAAGGACATTGTTGAATTTAGCCTAAGAACCAACACAAACATGACATACATGATAATTCTTAGCTTATTTTTTACGACAGATAACAGTATTTAGATATTCGCGGACACTTTTAGTTAAGTAACCAATAATAAAAAGAACTTTTTAGACATTAATATTGAGTATCATTTTTATATTATGGGTTGGGTATTGAGAGTTCAGTGCATTCAGCCAGTGAATTAAAGGTTTGTGACCAAAATATTTATAATATGTACAAACAAACCTAATAATATTATGCATGCATGGCTGACTCGATGTACTTAGTGCCAAATACTCCAAGCATCATTAGAATACGATACATCGCATTTTATTCCAAACTGTAAACGTTAGTCGACTTAAGTCCTCAATTTTCCGAGTGATTACTATTTTATTATTATTGTAATAATTGTGTATCAAAACATGGTACAACGTGAAGAGCTTTGAGGTACATTGGTAATATCATGTCCACAGAACAATAACTCTAGCGAGTGTGTCGGGAACCGACGTTGACCTTGGTTCCCTGGCTTGAAAGGCGCATAGAAGCGCCTAGAAAGTCGCGCTGGCGCCGTTGGACTCCGCGGTCGTTTGTCGTGTCGTGTCAGACACTCCGCGTTTAGAGAGCAGTTGCGTTCGAGCCTTTGGGAGACGCGCGCGTACTTTTCGGCTGACTGGGCGGTAGTCTTCTTGATAGGTGCTTAGCGCTCCCGTATGTTTCCAGTTAGTCCCTTGAGCCGTTACGTCAGGTAACTAAGTGACTAGTGAGCAGTCGCGCTGGCGCATTTGGACTCCGCGGTCGTTTGTAGTGTCGTGTGAGACACTCTGCGTTTGTAGTGAAGAAGTGAAGTGCCGCCATTTTGAAAGACGCGATCAAGCCGTTGGACGCCGCGGTAGTTTTGTCGTGTGAGCAACTCCGCGTTCTGTGAGAGTTAGACGTAACTCAGGTGGTTCTTGGCGGCCTGAAGTAGGGCCCCCTGTACTTATCGTGCAAGTGCCAGCCAGTATTCCTTCTAACTGAATAGCCTTTGGACGGGCCATCACCGACGCATCGGGTCTTCATAAAGAGAGAGCGCTCTCTCTTCTCCGCCCTCCTGAGGATGCTGTTGGACTACTGGCAGTAAGTGACAATATTAATATTAAAATTAGATTAAGACTAGGCGAGGCCAATTAAACGTGCCATCCTAGACGCCGTGTTTCGCGGTAAAAAGACTACCACTCCCGGCTGTGGTTGGTTTGAACAGGGCAAGGGATTTTGCTGCCTTGCCTGCGGCTGGTGGTGGAAGTCAAGTGTCCTACCAGGTAATACATATAAGTGGTATGCTTTTTCTGTTCGTATTCATTGTAAATAATTTAGAATGTTGTAATGCCCTGCTTGAAAGACAAAACTTTCCTACTGCATTTCTCCTGTTCTATAAAAAAATCTTCGAGTTGAAACACATTCATCGAGAGGTACATTAGAAGTAGATGCTATGAGTGTTACTTTTATGTATTACGAGCGCATTACAGCCGAGGGCCCCGCTGGATAGATAGTCGATTTATCACAAGTTCTATCAAAATTATCGAGGTACATTGGACCGTGTTGATAAACTCTTGAGGTACATTGAACAATCAAAGCATTTGCCACTACTTTTAAGAGTCTAGCTCTCGGAGCCCCGCTGGATAGAATACATCGATACTTTTTATAGAAAGTTTATGCGGTTTTCATAAAAAGTGTTATATGAGAGGTGAGGCGAATCGCACACTACAGAGATAAGAAATATTAATAAATTTTAATATATTATTTAGTTTTTACATACGTAGGTAACTATGGTACCTAAGTATTTTAAAATATAACCTCTTAGTATAAAAATACTTTCTATTGCCTGTGGTTAATCGTTAGGCTCAGACCCAGAGATCCTTGTTTCGATTGCCATCAGAGGTAATAAAGGCCAAGACACTGCATGATACCAACCAAGCCAGTTAAGTTTACCTAGTTGTAATGGCTTTACGTTGGTTGTAGTAACAGCTCCGTCGCGCTAGAACGGTTTTCATGACGTTGAAGCTGCTGCATGATAATTTAAAATAAAACCATAAATTAGTTCTAAACACGTCCTTTAATCAAATACTGTACAGACTGTATACATAGACAATATGATACAATAACAACGCGTGTCGCAGTTCGCTCGCCGAGTAAGTTCCTCTACAACTAGCTACATATCACAGCATCGTTTGGGCGCCCGGAATCTCGTCGACGCTGCGAGCGCACGCTACACGCCACGCACAACGCGCCATGCCCGCGGGCGGCGCGAGCTGCCGACGCTAAGGAATGACTTAGATACACCTCCGCCGGCCGCCGACGCCTTTGGCACCACAAGGACTTCTACATTGTAAACGTTCGCACAAAATATATGGAGGGACTCGGAAGCTTACTGTTCACATAATAACATATTAAAACGGGCGACGGAGCGGCGGCGGGCGGCGGGGTACACTCGTGTATCGCATCGTGTTACTCACACGCCAACTGTACACACACTGACTTAGCACCAGGTATGTGAGCACTTCATTGTTACAATTATTAATCCTCTAATGAAAATGGAAAGACCTGTACAATAAAAACTCCACACATGCGTCAGGAAGGAAGTAAACGGTGGCGGGTAGTCTGCTGGCGACGCGCCCAGCAGGACGCGGCCACGCTAGAGGGAGACGTTTAGAAGCACTGGGAATCGCCTGGGAGCCTCGATCGCGACTCCGTGCGACCTGGCACGATATAAATATAAAAATAAATACAATCACAATGATCAGACCCGTCGCAGAGCGCGATGGCGGCGCAGCCACAATAAACGCGCGGGAAGCGGACGCCTCTCGCAATATAGGAACGTTCAGTCGTCGCGTAGGTCGTTATATTACAATTCAAAAGTGTCCTACTTAAAATAAAAATATTACATAAATCATACAAAGTCGTTCAGATTGCACGGACAACCATTCTTACAGAATCGCTATTAATTTCATAATAATAATAATCAACATTATTAAGTTGTAAATTGTAAAACAATTTATGGCATAATTTATGAATAAAAACAATAAATATGCATCGTGTCGTCGTCCTCTCGGAGAGCGATCTTCCTAATTCACTAGAGGCCGCGCCCGCCTCCGCTCGGCGACGGCGGCGGCCTAATCTCAAGCCGTTGGCTACCTGCGTGCAATAAGATCATGATTAGTGTTGCGTGTGGCGTGTGTGGGCGTGTGTGGGCGTGGGCGTGGGCGTGGGGCACGTGCCTGTTGTCGTGCGGGTGCAGCACGACGCGCTGGCCGTCGCGCGCGCGCTGCCGGGAGCCGAGCTGCGCGGTGCCGTCGCGCGTGATGAACAGCTGCAGCCCCGACGCTGCAAACACACCAGCGTTACACAATGTCTTATTTTTTTTTAGTTTTTTGTGCTAATCTGCGATCAGGTTAAAACTATGAGCAGATTTATTAAGGATTTTTGGCGTTAGAAGGCTGCTCCCTAGTGTGAGGTCTCCTTCATCTTTAGAATCGCCTCTCCAGGCCTTGTATATCATAGCGCTTGAGGCGTTTGTGGTATGTTACTTTCGTAAGCGCTGTGGCCAGTTCATTGGGATTGTTCTCAAGTCGAGATTTGTAGTTTGAAGCAGACAATTTTATTTTCTCCTTCACACTTGTGATATTCAATGCTTCGTAGAGTTCTGCGTAGGTGACAAACTAAGATGCATTTGATATTGTTCGCGGTATACCATTTTGCAACCTCTGAATGATTGCTTGCTTGTGTAGCAGGCGCTTCCCTATAATTGAATCCCATACATCCTTAATAGTTTTAGGATCATTTTATATATCAGTACAGTAGTTTGCTGTCGACAAAAATTTTTGGGTTTCGTGCCATCAGCCAGTAAATATTCTTAAAGCGGATGTTTAGCATATTTCGTTTTGTCTTTAAATGCAAGTCAATCTCCTATCCAAGTGTAGTCCAAGATATTTGAATGTGTCGCTATGAGGAAGGATGTTGTTCCCTAGGGTTACTGGTGGGCAATTTTCCTTTCTGAGTGTAAAGATAATGTGCACAGATTTCGAAGCGATTGCTTTTATACGCCATTTTTGGAGCCAATCGTCTACCTTGCACAGACTTGTTTGCAGTATGATGGAAGCTATTTGGAGAATCTATTTTACTGGCCAACAATGCGGTATCGTAAGCAAACGTAGCTGTTGTTACTCCTTGAACTTCGGAAGATCAGCACTGTATATATAGGGTGTACAACACTGGTCCAAGGACTGACCCCTGAGGCACTCCAGCCATTATGTCGTAGATCTTTGACGTATCTCCGTTCTATCGGACTTGAAAGATGCGCGGTGGGACAGGTATGACGCCATCAATAGATAGTAACTGTGGGCCCCATAGAATTCAATACCCCTACAGTGTGGGGGTAATGACTTCTATATCTTACATAATAGGTCCTGGTGCCAAACCATGTCAAATGCCTGTTGGATATCTAGAAATACCGCAGAGCAGTATTCTTTTGTTTCTAGTGACTTACGAATTTTGTTGCACACGCGATGCACTTGTTCAATTGTTGAGTGTTGTTGCCTGAATCCAAACTGGTGCGAGGGGACAATATTTTTTTTTGCGCCAGTAGTGGTGCTATTCTGCTCAACAGCCGTGCGATTCTCTAAGCAAAAGCCTTGATAGCTGCGGCTGCGGCAGCGCTGAGAAATGACTCTGTCTCTTTCATATTCATAGAATTGGAAAGAGACAGCAGATCACAGCCATGCGTGCAGCGTCTATGTGTCGCTTAGAGAATCGCATAGCAGTATCCTTTCAAACGCCTTATAAAGAGTCGGCAGTAGGCTTATCGGCCTGTAGGATGTAACTTCATCTCTGGGCTTTCCTGAGTTATGTATCATTGTTGTTATAGACACTTTCCAAATGCTCGGGAAATGCTGCACTCTGAGTACACCATTGTACAGGATGGTTAGAAAGACAAAAGCCTTTTTAGGAAGATGTACGAGAATCTCCCTGGTAATCAGATCGAATCTTGGGGCGGGCCTTTTTACTTTGAAGACGTTTTACGGTTTCCATCAGCTCGTGCACTGTCACTGATCTTGGTGGTAAAGACATTCGGAAATCCTGTCGCATAATATCTTAGATTTCTTTATCAGGATCCTCGTGGTTGCTTACATATGGTTTTAAAACATTTGCCAGATGGGCTGCAAATGCATTAGCTTTTTCTTTGCCAGTTTTAGACCAGTAACAGCCACTTGTTCTTAAATTGCTGTGGTCTATTAAGAGGTTTTGTGAATTTCCATAAAGAATATTCGGATGATGCTGTAGCAGTTAAGTTTTCCAATCTACTCTGGAGTGTAGCGTTGTTGGCCTTATTCAGCATGTCTTTCAGTTCTCTAATGGCTTTGTTCAAGGCGGTCTGTTACTTACATGTCTCGATTGATGCAAGATCCTTCTAAAGGGCCAGGTCGCCGGCAGGTATCGGCCTGTCAGTTAGTAGTACAACGCACGGGTGACCGCGGCGGCGGGCGGCTAGTACTAACTGACAGGCTGATACCTGCCGGCGGGCTCCACACACGATCAGTTCGCCTGTAGGTATCAGCCTGTCAGTTCTGCCGCCGCCGCCGCCCGTGCGTTGTACTACTAACTGACAGGCCGATACCTGCCGGCAACTGATCGTCTGTGAGGCCCTTTAGTCTCCTTTTCTCCAAAATTTTGGGGGTTAACAATGCTCACATCCGTAGGTGTGTACCCTTGAGACCCTACATGTGACTGATGTGACCCCTGGGTGGTGCTAATTGAGCATTTGGTGGTAGAGCCTAGCTCGCCCGGTTATCGACCACCGTGCGGTAGTGTACGCCCGCCAAGTGATCTGTGCTCGTCGCAGGTCGCGTTCCGGGAACAGCGCCGCACTACCGGAGCCAGGGGAGCGGCTATGGTTGCAAACTGTGAACCAGAGAGTTCTGCCGTGGAACCATTGAGCGGGAGACGAGACTCGACACGCCGGCCAGGGAGACGCGTAGAAACGGTGGTGCCGCTGGCCGCCCGCGGCATAGTACAGGGGCTCGACCGGGGCTAACCACCTCGGGAGGCTGCCTCACCAGGTCGCCCATAATCTCGGAGTGGATCGTCGTGCCGGTAGGTGACCGGAAATGGTGGGACCCGGCGACCACTTCCGGGAGGGTATAGGGGCCCTTTTGTCCGGCGTGTCGGCTGTGGTTGCAACGCTCTTCCAATGGTGAAGCGGAACATTCTCGCTTTGTTCATTTCTTTGCAACAGTAGTGGCTCCTTGTTCACGTCTCTTCCTTCCCCTTTTCCAATGACAGTGCCTAAAAGGAATGCAGGTAATACAGCGGCTTCCTCCTCTCTCACCACCAATTCGCTGTTTGAGGTGGAGTTCACTAACATCCGTGGACTCCATTCTAACCTCAACGCCGTCCACCAACACCTCGAGACGGCGCGGCCTGTATTGCTTTTTCTGACGGAGATTCAAATTCGTCGCCCTGCTGACATGTCTTATTTAAGGTACCCTGGCTATCAGCTTGAGGAGCCATTCCGCGCGAAAGCCGGAGTATGTCTGTACGTGAGGGCTGAATGCAAGCAGGCGGCGTATCGTTCTTGGACGAAGGCTTGCGCTCTGAATGACCCTAGTACCAGCTCCTTGAAGGCAGCCTACAACAAGGCCTCTAAGTCTAACAAGAGGGCTCTCGCAGGAGCGGATGCACAAAGAGTGGCAAGGGTGGGGCGGGAGTTGATCTCGCACCCTACGGGTAGCCGTAGCTATTGGCGGCTCGCTAAGGCCGTGCAGGCCAACTTCTGCTCTCCCTCGCTTCCCCCGTTGAAACATCCAGATGGCTCGTTGGCTTACCAGCCGCTTGAGAAGGCGAACTTGTTGGTTGAACTTTTCGCGGCGAATTTGCGCGTCTACGATTCTGGCGCCGCTCCACCTATTATAGCACATTGTGGGGCCACCATGCCTGATATTCGTATCAGGCTGTGTGATGTACGTGCCGTGCTGCGGTCGCTCGACGTGCGGAAGGCTAGCGGGCCGGATGGTGTTTCGGCGATTGTGCTGCTCAGATGCGCGGCTGAGTTGTCTCCTGTATTGACACGATTGTTTAGGGAGTCTTACAATACTGGTATTGTGCCGGTGTCTTGGAAGGAGGCAAACATACAACCCATCCCTAAAAAAGGGGATCGCTCGGATACGGCCAACTATCGACTCATCGCTGTAACTTCTGTGCTGTGCAAGGTGTTTGAGCGGATAATTAATTCCCAGCTCATTCACTACCTAGAGGATCACTCGCTGCTCCATGATCGCCAGTATGGGTTCAGACCAAAGCGATCAACGGGTGATCTTTTAGCGTACGTTTCTCACGCGTGGGGTGAAGCGATAGACAAACATGGCGAATCCCTGGCGGTTAGCCTTGATATCGCCAAAGCTTTCGATAGAGTGTGGCATCGTTCCCTTCTTTCCAAGTTGCCGGCCTTCGGTGTGCCACCCCGTTTGTGCGCCTGGGTTGCAGACTTTCTAGAAGGGCGGAGGATTCGTGTCCTTTGTGAGGGTAGTTCCTCCGCGTTCTACAAAGTCAATGCCGGAGTGCCGCAGGGTTCTGTGCTACTTTATTTCTTCTGCATATTAATGACGAGTTGTCCTTGGGCAATATTCATTGTTATGCGGATGACAGTACGGTGCATGAGCGGTACTTGGTACATCCTGCGGCAAAGCAAGCCGATATCATGGTGAAAAGGCAAGAACTGGTTGCCAAAGTGAACCTGACTTTTGATCGTGTCTCTAAGTGGGGATCTAAACACCTGGTCGAGTTTAATGCCAGCAAAACCCAGGTTTGTGCATTGTCGTCCAAAGTAACTCCCTTCCTTACTCCTCCCTCTCTTCAGAACTCTCCGTTACCCATTTCGGTGAACCTTAGCATTCTTGGCATGGACATCGGCCAGGAACTGAATCCAAAATGCTACATTGAGAGTGCTATTTTAACTGCCTCCCGGAAGTTGGGTATTCTCAATAAGGTGAGGCGGTTTTTCACTCCCGAGCAGCGCTGTTTGCTGTACAAAACTCAGGTGCGATCTAGTATGAAGTATTGTTCCCATCTATGGGACGGCTCTGCTAAATACCTCCTCGATGCACTTGCTAGACTGCAAAGGCGAGCGGTACGCATTATTGGAGATGCTAAGGTTACAGCCTCCCTTGAGGACCTTCAGCTGCGTAGAGACATTGCTTCTCTCTGTCTTCTACCGGAACTACTACGAAGAGTGTTCTGAAGAACTTTTTGATCTTATCCCGCCCTCTCCTTTCCTGTCCCGGACTACACGTGCTGGTCTTAGGAACCACCATCATACTGTACAGACTATCAGTACTCGTACCAAAAAATTTGGCAAGTCGTTCCTCTGTAAGACCATTCGGCTTTGGAATTCTTTGCCGGCGCATGTCTTTCCCAGCTCCTACAGTCCCGGGTCTTTTAAGCGGGGCGTGAAACGGCATTTATGCAGGCCGTCATGAGTGGGTGCGCTCGTTATCGTGCTTATTCCACGGTGGGGATCGTTCTCATTATTTTGGACTGCATCGGCTGCTTACCATCAGGCAGGATGCAGTCACTATAACGTGTCATTATAAAAAAAAAACTTTTTGCTTTATCTCTAGTGGTACGTTTCCGCTTAAATGTCTTTGTTTTTCGCTCGGAGTGTTTAGCTAACAAACATTTTGTATCATATTGGTTATGTAGTTGGTTGCATCTTCTATTTCCTCAGGCATCTTTAGGGAAACATGTAGCTCAGTATTCTCTTCTACGTATTACAGTGGCAGTTCCAGCATGTCCATCAGGGTGAGTGAGTAGTGACATAGATATCTTAACTTAACTTAACTTTTGATTTTCATATTGCTTTTTTCCGTGCAATGTGCTTCAGATAAAAGAACAGCATCAAGTTGGTTATTAGACATGAATAGTTCCAATTCAGACTTATTGGGGGCTAACCCATTAATGTTCCACGTAGCGATTCTTGGACCTATTTTTTGAGGGCAGAATGTTGACGGGTGTAGTTATGAGCCCTAGTACGGTACTCATTTGTTGTAGGATAGTATCAATTTTTTTAGTAGCAGGTATTCCTGTTTGTAATATGTTTCACTTTCAGATAGAGTTTCTTCGAGTTTCTTTTTTGTAGTTTTTCGGAGTAACGGGTGGCAGTATTGTTATCTTCCAAGTTGTCGGGTATTGTTGTTTCTTTCGACTTTTTGAATAGGTCTGGTTTTTTGAGCCTTGTAGCTGGGTTTCTTGACGTTCTTTTGCTAAAATCTCTTTATATATTTCACATCCTTTGTAGTTAGCTGGATGTGCACCTTGGCAGAGGGCACATGTTGCTGGTGTCTTGCGGTTTTTTTAGGACAATCCGCAGTTTTGTGTCCTTGGGCACATTTTACGCAGGCGATATGGCCTCATGCAGTAGTTCTTAGAGTGTCCATACTGTGGGCATCTTTGGCACTTTTGGTATTGATGTTCTTCTTTTGGGATCTTCAATGATGACCGACTGATGGTGGATGTACTTTACATTTTTAACGGCTTTATTGTTCGGACCTGCTACCCTATCGGCTAAAAAATATGTATATGGATATGGACTTCATTTGACATTTGAAGCTCTTAATATGCCCATATAAGGACAAAATATGGGCTTCAAATGTCAAATGAGACCCATGTCCATATCCATATTTTTAACCGATTGACCTGCTGGAGCTACATTGACAAAAAATGTCGAAGTTGGATTTTTTGTCTGGTCCATATTTTGCATTTATGATTTCACCACAAACTTCATTACTTGACTTTGCTATTTTTTCTTTTATGGCCTCATGTGGAGTTGTATGATGTAAATTCTTGATAACCACTCTATGGCATCGTTGGTCTTAAAGGTTCTTTAACTTCTTTAAAAGGTGTGGCCTATGAGTCCCTTGCCTCAGACAATGGTTATAATATTTTTATAATTTTTAACATCTTTACATGTTATTCTAAGTTGATTTCCGTTAAGGATCCTAAGGGTAAAACAATCTTTATCTGCAGTGGATTGGTTCTAGAAGTTCTGCTAGTTTATTAAGTCAAGTCAAGTCAAGTCAAATTATTTATTCAATGTTAACCTTTACAGGCACTTATTGACGTCAATACTAATAATAATAAAAAAACAGTTAACTAACTTATAGTTAAGACTTAACAACTAATCTAACGAGCTATAGTCTGTGCCAGACAAATGCGCATCGCTACCCCCAGTACCACTGCACGCCGAAACAGAATCGCGTCGAACCGAAATATAAGCCGTGGTCATAGAATTGTGTAAACAAACGTATCCTGGTACGAGACAAAAATAGCGGGCAAGTCATGTTATGTATTAATGTCGTCAACTCCATAGAATGATGGGTGCCGGATTGCTTGGTCGCTTCTCTTTTAATGCGGCAGTCTTCTGTAAGGGCTACAGGTAAATCACTGAACCGGATGGTTATCTTCAGCCCTTCTGGGGATGGTGTTTGGGACAACTTTTTCCGCTTGTTGGTTCTGGCTTTTGGAATTCTTTGCCAGTCAGTAGGTTTAGAAGGTGTTTTTCGCGCGGGGTTTCAAGTGGCGCATGAAATGACAAATCTAACTGGGGTATACTTCCCAGAGATGAGCTTCTCCTTATAAAAGTGATTGCAGATGTTTTCCAAGCATCTACCTTCGCTCTTTCTGAGGGTATTTATTAGTCACTCATGGCCTTCGATGGCCAGACAATGTTATATAAAAATAATTATGTTTCACGAGTAAAAACTTACAATGGGGTTGATATATCCATAAGGTTAACCCCTTAAGGATAAGAAACATTTATTTGCCTAACAAAAAATGTTTTTAAAAAGAAAACCCATTTAAAAAGGATAATAAAACGCTTAATGGTAGATGTAGTAATGAAACCCGAGCGTGTTTGGTCGCTTCCTACATTGAATCAGTCGTGAGCATGATTGAGCGTGCATGCGTGTATAGTGTACGTACATTCGGCGGCGTCGTCGACGGCGTGCTTGAGGTCGGTGGCGGCCAGCAGCTCGTCGATCAGCGAGTCGGGGTTCACGCGGGTGTTTTCCACGCGGCACGACGCCACGTGCTGCAAACGAAAAACGATACGGTACCGTAAGCAAAACAAGCTTTTCTGACGGCGGGCGGCGCGCACGTGTGGCAGCGTGCACGTAGGGCATGTGCAAGCGATATCGCTGGAAAGTGCTCGAGCGGCAACTGCCTCGGTCGGACATCATTTATAATTTGAGCTTTGAGTGTTAACTTTGTTGGATATTTTATTTTATTTGTTTATTTATTCATTTATGACACACCAACAGTGAACACATCAAATAAATTACAGAGAAAACGTGCAAAAAGTATCTGATGCGAACACCGATGATAGGCGTGTACAACATTCACATATCACAATTAATTACAGATAAGCGTATAAAATAAAATCTTAAGTAAATTATAATCTTAAACTAAAAATTAAAAAAAAGAATCTATAAACATTGGTAATAAATTGCTAAAATACACGGATAATGGAAAACCAGTTACAGCATTATTCCTCGACATAAGTAATGCGTTTTATTTTGTTTCTCATAAGATTCTTCTGGAAAAATGTCATAGTTATGGTATAAGAGGTCCAGCTTACGAATTACTTGATAGCCATCTCAAAAATAGTATGAAATACAATGAATAAAATAGCAGACTGGTTACTTAATAACAATTTGAACATAAACTTAAAAAAAATCACATACTTACATACAATTTATAAATATAAATGGAAAAAAGCAATTGTTAAACATAATGTTCAAAATCAAGTAATTAAAGAATGTAATGAAATAAAATTGTTTGGAATAAATTTAGATGTTAAGTTTACTTGGGCCAAACATATTACTAGTATTTGTAATAAAATGCAATCCTTTGCATATGCGTTTTGGCGACTTACGAAGATTAGCAATCAAGTTACTGATATTCAAGCATATCATGGCTATGTAGGCTCCTTACTTAGATATGGCATTGTAATATGGGGGAATTCTTGTCACATCGGGCAAGCTTTAATTTCTCAAAAGGCATGCATAAGATCAATTTGTAATGTTGATATTATGACCTCATGTAGATCCTTATTTATAAAACTAAGAATCTTAACCATCGTATCGT
Organism: Scoparia ambigualis; assembly: GCA_963921215.1. NCBI lineage: Eukaryota > Metazoa > Arthropoda > Insecta > Lepidoptera > Crambidae > Scoparia > Scoparia ambigualis. Next base: position 43,736,710 of record OY992503.1, on the reverse strand, counting down.
TAAATATTTATGAGATTTGTGTTTTTGTTCGTTTACATACCAACCTTTTTAAAAAAGAAAGTAAACAGTAGATACCCTAATAAGCTAATACTACCTTTAGTCACAACTGCGTCATGTACAAAAAACAGTTATGTAATGGCAATAAAAATTTATAATAGGCTGGTTTAAACATGAAAGTGATGCCTATAAATTTGTTCAAGGAAAAACTAAATAAAATGGCTGATGCTTTTATTCTTTACAAGAATACTTTAGCCCCTCGACTTTTTGGAGTATGAGTATTACTGTAAAGCCCTTGTCAAACATACAAGCGGACCGAACCGAACCGAAAACGTGGAGAATCCGAACCGAAGCGGAGACGTCAAACCAGGCGCAGCGCACCGGACTCGTGGAGAATGCGAACCGAAGTTTCGGTCCGCATTATCTCCATGACGCGATTATATCGATGGCAAACATGTATTTTTATAGTAATTGTGACGTGTATTATATACATTATTGGGTATTTTTTAATACTTTCTATAAACTTTTCGGTATCTATTATGGCCACGTGTCGGAATACTTTGATTTTTTTTGTAAATAAACACAACCATCACGCATCGCCTTCGCTTCGCGTCTCGCATTCGCTTTTTGTTTTACGTCGTGCATACAAAGCCAGTTAATACAACTATCTCGCTCACGCCTCGCTTCACGCGCTCGCCTTGTGTTTGTGATGGCGTCACACGCCTTTCGGTTCGCCACGGTATCGGCACGGATCGGTTCGCTATAGCTTTTCTATGTGACCAGAACAAAACGATTCCATAATATTACGAAATGAAATCGCTTCGCCACGCTTTCGGTTCGCTGTCTGTTTGACAAGGGCTTAATAGTGTCTACTGCTCAAGTGTTTTGTTTAAATTATATAGTTTTGTTCTGTTTTTTTTTTTAATTTTTAGTTTTTTTTTGCGTACCAGCTTCTAGTGAAATATGTGAACCTTATTTTTAAGACCACTTATGTATCATATTTCAAGCTAAATAAAAATCTTAATTAAATCTTTCTCTTTAAGCAAAATAGAACATAAAAAACCACAAAAATAACATGTACAAATAACGCAATCAACACCAAGCGACAGTGTTGTATTATATTAATATGTCTTTACATTAGAAGATGAAAATGATTCCAGTATTTTAGTTTTGTATTTTTTATGTGAGTCGTGAAAAATATCGAGCCCTATGTCATCATTCACAGCATTGTACTCACTAGTAATTCTGACTATTGGAGAACTGAGTCCAAGATTGGTTCTACAAAGTGGTGTATAAAATATCTTTCTAATAGGATGATGTGGAACAGTGCGTGGTACAGAAAGAGCAAGGCGATGAAGACTTTGACACACATTTAAATCTTTTTGCGTTACGCTTCAAGAAACTTAGCATGTGTGCCGCTTTTGTAACTATAGCATCGATATGGTGTCTGAAGCGCATCTCACCATCCAGTATCACACCAAGATTCCTCATGACAGCAGCCTTGTGCAAAGGTACCCCACCTACATTGTAGGATGTCTCAAATGGAAACCTCTTCCTAGAAAATTTCATATGATAACATTTGTTTATATTAAGCTCCATTCGGTTGTGTTTACACCACTGCTCCACCCTAGACAAATCATCCTGAATTAACTTCGAATCAGCCGATGTGTGTAAAGTTTTATACAGTTTCAAGTCATCCGCGAACATCAAACATTTACAATGGATAATTTTTGAGGCAATGTCATTAATGAATATCGTGAACAACACGGGACCAAGATGGGATCCTTGAGGCAGACCAGAAGAAGCGTAGTATGACCGCGATTCATGACCATGTACAGTCACAAACTGAAGTCTTTTTGCTAGGTATGATCGAAACCAATCTAGTTAGGATCCAATGATATCAAAGTGCTTCAACTTCCTCACTAGTATAGAATGACTGACTTTGTCAAATGCACTGGCAAAATCTGTGTATCAACTTCAAAGCCTCTATCAAGTTCACTGGATATATCGGAAATAAAGCTGACAAGATTGTTATTGTGGAACGTCCAGAACGAAATCCGTGTTAAGTAGTTGACAAGGAACAATTCAATGGTTACCATTGACATGCATAGTCAAAACCGGTTGAACTAGCGACTCAAACAATTAAGCAAATATTTATAGCATGGCTATAGGATGATACGAGTAGTTCTTTGTATTTTTCAAGTCGCCATTTTTATATAGCGGCATTATTTTGGTTTTTTTCCACTCATCTGGAAAGCAACCATCCTCAAATCCTCCTCCTCCTCCTCCATCCTCTGTTTTAAAGTACCTGTGTTTTTTCGGCGAACACACTTAGACCAGATCGGTGACGTGCTCGTTAAAGGTCAGGTCAAGAGTACCCTAAGCCGACAAACATGTATGAAAAACGTTATGAGAGTAAGTAAATCAACGGATGTGTCGGGATAGTAGCAGGTGGAAATCTTTGCCTACCCCCAGGCCTTCCCCGTGATGGCCGTGATGTACGTATTCATGTGTTAATTTTATTGTCCAACATACCTGCGCGTCGTCCAGCGGCGGCGCGGGCGGCGCGGGCGGCGGCGGCGGGGGCGCGGGGTCGTGCGGCGGCGGGGGCGCGGGGGTGGCGACGGGCGCGGGCGGCGCGGGGGGCGCGGGGGGCGCGCGGCGGGGGCGGCGCGCGCGCTCCAGCGACCCGCCCTCTGACGCCGACGCCGTCAGAGACCCCGACGACGGGTTCCTGCGCACACCGCCACTACCGTGAGTTGAGTAATCACCACTAACGGCACACTGCTTGAAGACGAGCCACGGCAACTCCAACAGTTACAACAAGGGCGAGCAAAAACTAGTCTATTGGCAAATATAGACACACGATTAAAGTTTAAAAATCTATCAAATGAAGATCAAGTAATTATTATTATTTGTTACGTGAATTATCACAATAGGAACTATAACCATTGTGAAAAAAATGGTTTATACTCTGATATAGTACCCTAGGACATATTTTAACAAACCTTTAGCGATATTAATATTACATATTATTATTTTTTATGGGGGGAATGGATCTTAGGACAGATCTAAGTAATCTAAAAAAGCGACCCATTTTAATATAAATGAAATTAAAGCAAAATGAAAGTTAACACCTGATAATCTCCTCTTCTGGTCTGGCCTCTTCCGGTCGGTGCGTAATGTTTCGGTACCGCCTCTGCACCGATTGAAATGCTGAAGAACATTTCCTGACAAGCTCTGGATGTTCTGTACAGATTCGGCGGATTAGGCGGTACCGAAACGAAAACGCACCGATTCGGTGAGGAAGAGGCCGTAGGGTGGAAAAGGCACTCTGGAAACTTAGAATACAGAGACGGGAAAACAATGTCTTTTGGTAGTCTATCTTTATCGAATCAAAAGAAATCGAATTTTTACTTCTTTTCTTAACTTTTTTTTGGAGACTTTTTTATTTTTTTATTCTGTTATTTCAACATAAAAGATTGTTTCCATCCAGGCAGTGTTTTCTTTTCCCACCCTATTAGTCTTATACTCACAGGATCACAAAGTGGACCACTCATTGTACCATTGTAACATCAAAAAGCGATGTTTTGTAAACAGCGCACGAGACAACTTAATAAAGCAGCAGACATTGCGCAGCATCCGCAAGAGTCCGCACAAGCGCCAAGCACCTGCATGCAACGCCATTACATAAAGCCATGCTCGGGGCACCAAGCATCTGCGCCCACTCACAGAGAAAACAACTTCATGCTAATAAACATTATTATCATTTGTAATTAAAACTACACATTTTTATTATAAAATAAACATATTTACATCAACCAATACTTATTTATTTATTTACAATTTTACATCATACGTTTTTAAGTCGTATTTTAACAATAAAAGCGACAAAAATAACTACCAACTAATAAATTTCATTCAGTATCGTAAAGGTGGGTATCCACTATGTTCGCGAACATCTTGCGCTCCGCGCTCCTGCACGGTAAGCATGAACAGACTGAGCTCCCCTTTGTGTTCACCCAAAAACCGCCACCGATTGGAGTTCTGAGCGCAGAGCGCGCACCGATGCACGCTCCAGGAGCACGAACGTATCCAACTACGGGAGCGGTTGCAGAAGCGCGGTGCGCAAGATGTTCACGAACATAGTGGATACCCACCTTAAGAACGTATCAACATGGTACTCGTGGCTCATGGTTAATTTTAGAATAATACACAACGTGTTAAAGTATGTCTGTTAGGTCGGATGCTCCACGGCTGTTGAGGCGCCTTACGATGCGCGGTACAAAGGCGGCACGCGTGACACCGACGGGACAACATCTACGGCCGCCGCCGCCGCAGCCGCGCACTGCAGCAGCCGAATCGCTCCTTATGTTTATTCACTTGGGGTTTCTTTTTCATTGTCATCATTATTCAACAAAGGAACAACTCTGTACACACGTTTGCAAATCAACCTATCCAAAACTGTTAAATTTCTCCAATCAATATTGATTCCTATACTTATTCAAAACATAAGGTTCAAAATGAAATGAAGAAAATTGACATTTTATGGTAGGTTGAACCGCTGGCGTCTAAGCCAGTGTGCAGTGCGCGGTGGGCGACGCGGCCGGCTCGGGTACTGACAGGGCGGCGCCGGCTGCGAGCGCGGCGTGTGCGGCGTGCGCAGCGTGTGCGGCGTGGGCGGCGTGTGCAGCGTGTGCGGCGTGCGCGGCGTGCGCGGCGCGGCGCGGGAGCGAGGCGTCGCGGCGCGCGGGCGGCGCGCACTCGCGGCACGCCGACGAGTGCCTGCCACACACAACCGTACTGCCCAACTTCATACAGCTGCTCTCACATCGAATGCCCTATCGTTGTCTGGCCACTTTCATTTCAGTTTTTTTGTAGTTTAAGAAAATAACTATTCCACCTTTATACACGCAGTTTTTTAGTTGTGAAAATTTATAAATTTTCCTCAGAAACCGGTTGCATTGCAATATGATAATACTACTCTGTCAAAAAGTACCGGGAAAAGATCAATAATACACAAAATGTTAGTTATTCATCCAAATTTATTTTATCGCCTTCAAAGTATGCTCCTTCAGAAACGATACACTTACGCCAACGAATAATCCAATCATCAAAACATTTTTTAAACGCTTTTTCCGGAATTGAGTTCAGTTCTCGCCGCGAATTTTTACTTACGTCTTCTACCGAATGAAAACGGGTGCCACGAAGTGGTAATGTGAATTTAGGAAAAAGAAAGAAGTCGGCTGGAGCCATATCTGGTGAATAAGGTGGTTGCTCGATGGTATTTGTTGAGCTTTAGGTCAAAAATTCGTTTACAATGATGGCCTTGTGCAAAGGCGCATTATCGTGGTGCAAAACCTAAGAATTTTCTTTCCACAAATTTGGCCTTTTTTGTCGAATTAGCTCTCTTAAACGCCGCATAACGCTAAAATAATATTCTTTATTTACCGTTTGACCTTTCGGCAAAAATTCCGAGTGCACAACACCGCGATAATAATAAAAAACAGTCAACATGACTTTGACTTTTGATCCACTTTGGCGTGGTTTTTTCGGTTTCGGTTCAGTCGGAAGGCGCCACTCCGTCTTGTCGACTAGTTTGCATTTCAAACTCGTAAACCCACGTCTCGTCACCAGTAACAGGCGTTGCATGAACGTTGGGTCGGAATTGACTCGTTCTAGCATGTCCTCAGCGACTTTTATGCGATTGAGTTTTTGGAGAATATTCATGTCTTTTGGGACTAGCCGAGCGGCAACATGTTTCATACCCAAGTGATTATTTAAAATAGTACGGATCGACTCGTGAGACACAGAAAGTTCAGCGGCTATCTCTCTCAAACTTGTGTGAGGATTTTCAGTAACCATTTCCTTCACTTTTGCTTTAGCTCGTTAGATTAGTTGTTAAGTCTTAACTATAAGTTAGTTAACTGTTTTTTTATTATTATTAGTATTGACGTCAATAAGTGCCTGTAAAGGTTTACATTAAATAAATAATTTGACTTTGACTTTGAAGTTGAAGACGTTGATGGCCTACCAGAGCGAAGCAAATCTTCCATCACATCTCGACCGCTTTTAAACGCTTTGTACCACTTATGCACGTGTTTCTGATAAAGTCGATTCACCGTAAGCCTTCTGTAACATTTTCAGTGACCCCGAACACGAAATTCCATAGGCGACTAAAAATATAAGACAAACTCTTTGTTCGATGTTTTTATCCATTATGAAATTCGCAATACACACTAGATATAAACTAACTAATAACAGCACTGTATTTAATCTAAATAACCGATGCAACTCAAACTCCGCGCCAAAATTGATAACAGTTGTGCCAATCTAACAACAAAAAAAATTGAATTTGGAATCATAAACAAATCATCCGTTCCCGAAACTTTTTTGACAGAATCTATTTCAATCCTCCATTCTAAGTCGTGCACCGAAACGATTTATTTTGAATGGGCTCAACATTTTTTGTCATATTTTGACCTGCGTAAGAAAAGTTGAGTACAGCATACACAATCATCATCTCCACCCCATAGCCGTCATACAAGGAAAGTGTATTTCTTCTCACTTATTTTTTATAATACTTACGGCTTTTAAAAATATTGAGGGTGCTATGCGAGACCAAGCTTACTTCACAATACACTCCTGATATAACAACGAATGACGTTAAAAAACATCCAGGTATGAATACTAAATTTTGTCCATATCGTTTCCTGTAACTTTATTTATTTTCTTAGAACTATCACAACAGACAAAATTTTATTCTTAACAATATCTATTTATTGAAGAATATTTTTTACAGACTTAATATAATATGGATAGGATAGGATATAATTTTACTATTGCATAATTTATTCTAGTGTGACATCATAGGCACTAATTACAATCATCTTATCAATTTTAATAAATCTTATAAATTAAATCTTACATATTTTGTTTACAACAATTTTGAATTATATTTATACCATATAGTATAGATAATCGAGTCACGTGACATGTTATTAAGGTGTACATTTGCAAATACACACTTTTATAAAAATAACTATACAGTAAGTCGAGCTCTCACGATATATTTATAGCCAACCCGTTACCGTTAGTACGTCACCCGCACCATGCAAAAGGAACAGAAAAGAAGAACCAAAACTAAAAGAACAGAGGAGAACATAGAACAGAGGAATAACAAAGGACAGCTGCAGACGGACGGGCGTCGGGCACCACTCCCGCACGGCTCGCCCGCGCCCCGCCACCCGACGCGCAGCCCCGCCCACACTTGCGCACGCGCACGCTCGGCCGCGCGCACGAAACATATTGATATCGTTTGATCGGCTTCTCGTCACTCCGAGAACAATATTCTTACTTGTAACAGAAGATTCGAGTAGTCGGTCAAGCGATATAGACTATAATTTATTTATTGTTGCTTTAGTAAAGTTAATATTTAAAATGATTTGAGGACCATCCCTTATATATTGTTGGAAAATTATAGTGATGTGATGCAGTACGCGGACACAAGTATGGCAGGGCTCCGGCGGCGGCACTGACCTGGCGTCGCAGTAGCTGTGGCGCGCGGGCGTGGAGGTGGCGGCGGGCGCGGGCAGCGGGGGCGCCAGGCGCAGGCGCACGTCCTCGGCGGAGGGCAGGCAGTAGAACTCGTCCTCCACGCAGCCGGCCAGCCGCGCGCCCGCGCCCAGCGAGTTCTTGCGGTGCGCGAGCGGCGTCAGGAACGGGAAGTTCAGGAACAGCTCTTCGCGCCGGCTGCGCTCCAGCAGCGCGGGGATGGTGGTGAGCGAGCGCTGCTTGGTGAGCGCGACGGGCGCGGCGGCGGGCGTGGCGTCGGGCGTGCGGTACTCGTCGCTGGCGGCGCTGGCGGGCGACCACGCCTCGTGCTTGGGGATGAGGTCGGGCGCCGGCGTCAGCGTGCTGTCGGCCGTGAGGTACAGGTCGGAGGCCTCGCTGACCACCGTCTGCTCCATCAGCAGCTTGGTGAGCCGCTTGTTCTGCGCCGGCGCGTACAAGCAGGTCGTGGTCGTCGTCGTGCGCTCTATGCGAACGCTACTCAACGGCGGGCGGGTGAACAAAACGAAAACTTAAAACAAATCATAAAGGGCCGAAGCCGCGAAGCGAACAAAAATTAAAATAAACGGGAAAGTTAGTGACGTGCGTGGTACAGGTGTTAGCTGCGGGTGCCCGTGCCGCGGGGCTCCGCCTTCGCCCCGCATCCCCCGAATCCATAATATTTACAACACTGTACAATATTTTACACGTAACCCTCCCTGGTAACCATAGGACTCGAGAGTATGACGCCAAACTGCGACGACCCTACAACGAAAAATGCATGCTGTCGGCCCAGTCGTATTTAATACTTACTACTGCTTATCCACTATCGTTTACTGTGTATTTGTGAACATGAATTAGATACTAATATAAAGTGATTCTGTAGCACTTGTCACTGTGAGTCGCTCGCCAAGCTACCACCGCGAGCAGCCGCCGCGCCGGGCTCACCTGTGGGGGGGCCGCGGGTCGCGCGGGTCGGGGGCGTCACCCTCGGAGCTCTGCCGCGAGTGCACCGACGCGCCCGACGCCGAGCTGCCGTAGCCGGACGCCTGCAAATACGACTCGCTATAGTGACAGATCTGAAGTAAAATTGTTGATGTTTCTGGAATACTAATAGTAGAAAAAAATCGCCGCCTGTGCCTGGGAGGCTGGGGGATTGGGGAGTACCTTGCTGCTCATGTCGCCGGAGGTGTTGGAGGAGTTGCGCGAGTGCGTGTGCTGCAGGCACGCCGCGCACGCCGCGCCTGCGCAATCAACACAAATATATAATTATTATTTTACCAAAATATTACCTTTTTGATATTAAGATTACCTAAAAATAAAGGTACCTTGATGGTCGTGTGCGGCGTGCGAGGTGAGGGCGGCGAGCGCGGCCAGGGCGGGCGGCTCGTCGGCGTCGGGCGGCGGCTCGGGCGGCAGCGGCGCCAGCGGCTGCGCGTGCGCGCCCTCCACTGCAGCACACACACAGCTCAGTAAAACGCCATTTACAGTTGTGGTCATATAATTAGGAACGGGTAGTATTCAATTCAATTTTTTTTAAATCTAGATCAAAGAACTTTGCACTGATTTATTACCAATTACTTTTAACCACGTAAAAATGTAATATCATGACTAAAGTTCCAACCCAGAATATTTTACTTATATAAAACAAAAAAACTTATATCATGTTTCGAGACAATAAACAAACAAGTCATGTTTTTTAATGTACTGGCCGCTGGACAAATAATTAGGAACGCAATATTATTTCGTTTTAAAATAGTTCAAAATTAAAAAATTAATTTATAAGCTATAATTCGGGTGTGTTTTGGTGCTTTTTTTTCAAGTCTACAATTACAAGTTGTGAAATATTTAATATTATTTATTACAAAACATGGGAAAGCAAAAAATTTGCGTATCTTTTACAAAATTATAATTGTAATTTATGAACACTGTTTAAAATCAATTGGACCCCTTGAGGATTGTGAAGCCAAACACAATTGAAATTCTGTTTTTTCGTGACCGCCGGCGGTCGAATGATTCTAAAGCCGTGGGTGTGGCACTTTGCCTATTAAAAATTGACGGACCGGTAAAATAGACAGTGTCATGGCGGTACAATAGACAATGTCATTCAGTTCATTAATACTTCGGTTTTTTCGGAACAACACGTAATGGCGGAGGTCTGTTAAGTTTCGGTGCTGATTTTGATTTTCCCACGGTACGGGACTAGGGCATGCAGTACCGGTTTACCGGTTTTGACTTTTACCGGTAAACCGTTCATTTTGGCAGCCGGTAAATTACCGGTAATATAATCCAAAACCGGAATTTTACCGCTTAAATTGGTTAGCTTAATATTCTCTATTAGTGTTTGTTAGTACAGTTAGTCGGCGAGAAAAACGTAAAATAATTTAATTCAATTTATTATTTCAGTATTAATTTAATTAAGTCCATGTGATTTATTATGCTATACTTATCATTTCATATTTTTGCGTCGTGATGTCAAATGTTATCATATGACAAACAAAATAAAAACACAACTTGCGGCATACTATCCCTGCACTGAGCACGCTGCCGGTTTGCTAAAAACCTCGCGCGAGTTGACAATTGACATACGTGACATTAAACATACGCATCTACTCATTGCAATTATTACAAAAACGCGGGCCTGCGGGCGCTAGGCGGGGTGGGGTGTTGGCGCGCGGTGGACGACCCGCCGCTAGAGGATGCAAAACCGGACCTTATTTAGGAACCGGATTTTTCGGTTCCATTCTACAGAAGAACCGGGTACCCGGTTATTTTCGGTGCTTTTGGGTTCGTAAAATAATGTTTAATTTGTTACCTATGCTTTTATTTAGGAAGTATATAGTAAGTAGGTACAGTTAAGAAATCGACTACTACGTAACAGATTTCAATAAAGTTATCAAATAATCAATAATGTCATTTATAATAATAGAGTTTCACGTCATCACTCTCATCCACTGTGAGTAAAAGCAAAATTATTTTTATTTTTTATTTTTTTTATAATTACTCGTCATAGTGACCGCATCATGTCTGATAGTAAGCGGCCGATGCAGTCCAAAATATTGAAAGCGCTCCCCACCGTGGAATAAGCACGGTAACAAGCGCACCCATTCATAACGGCCTGTATAAATGCAATTTCACGCCCCGCTTAAAAGACCCGGGACTATAGGAGCTGGGAAACACATGCGCCGGCAAAGAATTCCAAAGCCGAATGGTCTTACAGAGGAACGACTTGCCAAATTTTTTGGTACCTACGAGTACTGATCATCTGATCAGTATGAGTGTGGTTCCTAAGACCAGACCAGCACGTGTAGTCCGGGAGAGGAAAGGAGAGGGCGGGATTAGATCAATAAGTTCTTCAGAACACTCTCCGTAGTAATTCCGGTAGAAGACACTGAGAGAAAACATTGCTTCAATGTCTCTACGCAGCTGGAGGTCCTCAAGAGAGGCTGTAACCTCAGCATCTCCAATAATGCGTACCGCTCGCCTTTACAGTCTTATCAAGTGCATCGAGGAAGAATTTAGCGGACCCGTCCCATAGATGGGAACAATACTCCATACTCGATCGCACCTGAGTCTTGTACAGAAAACAGCACTGCTCGGAAGTGAAAAACCGCCCCACCTTATTGAGTATACCCAACTTACGGGAGGCAGTTAAAATAACACTCTCGTGTAAAAGTAAAAAGTCTCGTTAAAAAGGGCGTAAGGGCGCAAACCAGCCATCTAACTACCGTTACGTTGAAATGTAATGTAAAACGTCATATAAAGTCTCTTAAACTCTCTTAAGAAAAAAATTTTAAACATATTAGCAAAAAATAGGTATTTACCGGTAATACCGGTTAACCGGTAACAAAAAATTTCATACCGGTAAATATACCGGTAATCAAATTAGCCGGTAATTGCAACCTCTATACGGGACAGCTCAGACCTCATTATATGGTATAAAACCAACGCGGTTTGTACGCGCGTTATTGTGAGTGCTCGTGGGACCACCAGGCCATCGGAGGCCTGAGGACTGGGTGTGTGTGCACGGGTTGGTGGAACGGACGGAGGCGATTTGGACGAGCCTTCGAGGCGTCGGCAGGCGAGGCACGCTACCACTAGGCAGGCGTCACATCGCATCACAGCAGCTGGGCTGCAACCATCCTGTTTCCTTCCTCACCCCTGTCCTCTCCTCAGGTTGCAAGGCGGGTCAACCATCGCATCATTCGGTGAGCATATAGCATAAGTAATTTGAGTCATAAGTTCTTAAAAGCTGCGTAACGCAGCTAGCTTCAAGCAAGCCCTGATCGGAGACCAAGGGTCCAGGGTCTGTTTGAATCATTTTGGTAGCAGAGCGTGGTTAACGACACGGACCAGCGGCTTACTTGGAACTGTTTGTGCCGTACGAAAGGCCAGCCAGAAGTAGATAGCCGGCTTAATCGTTCCACTGTAGCTCGGGCATGTAGGTATGTAAATATGTCCACCTGATTAGCTTAAAATAGTTAATTACATTTAATAAGTTGTAATTAAGATTTATTACATTAAATGTGTAATCATTGATTGTTGTTTTAGTAGTGCTGTTGTCTTTGAAATTGTTTTTCCTCAGTCATTGAAAACAAGTACTCAATCAATGCTTATCACATTACAACATGGAATCGTGTTGAGTCAGTATCTTTAATAATTGTTGTGAATTATTGATACATGTGGTGACCACGGTTTAGATTTTGTTTAGGTAAGTAGATCATTATCATCAGAGAAGTTATGGAGTGTGCCTTGAACAGAATAGGTGTGTCACACTAATTTTATTTTCTTACCTACATTAAGTGCAACCTTAATTAAGAAGTTAATTAGGACTTCAAGTGACATAATGTAGGTTGCTAGTTATTTAAATAATACGGTAATAATAATATGGTGTTTACTGCCAAACAACGGGCTTGATGTATGCAGTTTGGTTATAATTTTATTTCTCTTTATGTGGATAGAAATAATTACATTCGGATAATTTGTTATAGCACTAGGGTTGTTTGAACATGTATTATTGTTTTTTATAGTTAGTATACATAACTAATTCGGACTTAGTGATTTGTTTGCCTCGGGAAAGACTTGTAATTTGATAATAAGTTTATTTTTTATTTTTGTTAGGTTGTTATTGCTTATAGACCTAATCAGAGTTAGGTATAATTGTGCCCCTTTATATAGGGTGTTTGGTTTGAGTTAAATAATTATAAATAATTATTTTTTTTGCCTTTTGTGTTGTAACTCGTAAGTAACATGCCGGCAAACACGGTCGCTGCAATTAAAGCCAGGATAGGAGGTGAGCTGCGATGGTTTGCGTCAGCTCGTGCCTTGATGGATAGACCTGACAGACAAGAGGCATTCTTAGCACGGGCTTTGGTTGTTGACGCACGTATGGAAGTGGTGTATCGGTGCATCACAGAGAACCAAACTGAGTTGGCTGCTGATGACAGTGATGTGCTGCTATCTTCGGAGAAGGACCTTGACCAGTGTCAGCAGTATGCTGATGACATAGTGCAGAGGAAGATGGAGATTTTGAAAGCTCGCTCCACCGGTGGAGACAAGGCAGAGCACCCATCTTCATCTGGAATTGTGTCACGCCTGCCTAGCATCGAACTTCCGGTGTTCGACCTGAACCAGTGGGTCGGGTTCATAAATTTATTTGACAGCCTGGTCCATGATCGGAAGGACCTTACGGCATCGTACAAGATCGCACAGCTGCGGGGGGCCATCACCGGTGAACCTGCGGAGTTGGTGGCTCACCTGTCCGTAACGAAGGATAGCTATCTTACGGTTCGGCAGATACTGTTCGATAAGTATCAAAACGAACGGCGGTTGGTAGATGCCCAACTGACACGTATTTTCACTATGCCTTATGTGGCTCGGGTCTCTGAAATTCGGACAGAGATTTTGAACCCGATGACGACAGCCACTAAGGCCTTAGCTAATTTGGGCCTGCCTATTGACCAGTGGCCATATATATTATTTTATATTGTTCTCGGTCGGCTCCCAGTGGACATGCAAACCAGATTCGAACAGCAGCGTACCGGTGGCAACGAAGGCCTTCCTACGTTGACTGAGTTGTTGTCGTTTCTGGAGGGAGAATGTAGACGGGCTGACAACATGACAGTAGGACCACACCCCTTGGGGTCACGTGATGTCGGGTGCCTTAAGGGGGGGTGAGCGTACAAGACCTACTCAGCGCTTGTATGCGCTAGTGACGCAGGCGGAGCAATTTCGGTGCTCGTATTGTCGGGAGCCTAGGCATGACGTCACTCGGTGCGACAGGTTCGGTGCACAACGGGTGCAAGGACGGCGGATTATTGTACGGCAACGTGGCTGATGCTACATGTGCTTAGGCCCACACATGGCACAGCAGTGCTCACAAGCTGGGGCTTGCAATTTTTGTGGTGGTCGGCATCATGACCTACTCTGTCTAAATGTGCCCGGGATGTCAAACCACTAGCAAGGACTTAGGAGTCCTGTACGGGAACAGCCACAGGCTGACGGAAGTAGATCCCCACCGGGGGGGTCTTGATCGGGGGACCCCCTCCCATGTTGGGCCTGGGGGGTCGACCCCAGACGTTTCGGGAACCAACAAACAATATTCTGATGAGGAGCCCAATCGGGGGGGCCAATTCTTGTCTGGTAACGTATGCCTTCGAGGAGTCGGCAGGCGAGGCACGCTACCACTAGTCAGACCAAGGGTCCAGGGTCTGTTTGAATCAAAAACGATTGGTCTTACAAAAAGATTGCTGATCATATAAAATGAACTCAGGCAAGGAGTATCCGCACGTACAATTCGTAGACGATTAAATGATGCAAAATTGTTTGGAAGAATCGCACGGAAAGTACCGCTCGTCAGGCAGCACCGACGAGCGAGACTGGATTTCGCTCGAAAGTATGGCAGCTGGACGAAAATTCAATGGAAAAATGTATTTTCTGATGAGTTAAAGATAAATAGACTGGGTTCTGATGGTAAACTGTATGCGCGACGTCCTGCAAAGCAAGTGTTGAATAATAAATACACCAAAAAACAAGTAAAGCATGGAGGAGGAAATATTAAAGTTTGGGTTTTGGAGAATCAGATGTTTCTCTGGATATGGTGTAGGCCCCGTGAAAAAAATTAAAGGTAATCGAGATCAATTTCAATACAAGAACATTTTGGAAAAAGCAATGCTTCCTTACGCTAAGGAGACGTTATAGTGACCTGGATATTTCAACATGATAATGACCCCAAACCCACTGTCCAATCTGTTAAAAAATTTCTAAGGGTGCAATCAGTTTCGATGCTAGACTGGCCTGCAAATAGCTCAGATTTCAATCCCATTGAACATTTGTAGCGTGAAGTGAAGAGGAGCGTATCCGCTAAAAGAACAAGTAATCTAAACGAGCTTTACGATGCGCTTGCGGAATCGTGGAACGCCATTTCTATTGAAACTTGCCAAACTCTAATAGCCTTGATGCCTTGTCTATGCAGTGAGGTAATTGCAAACAATGGTTATCCTACCAAACATTCATCTTTATTTCTATAAACTACAGTGATACCTCCTAGATTTACGTTATTCAATTCATAATATTTAATTGTTATTTAATTTAATAATATTAGTTTCAGTTTGTGTTCTTAATTATTTGCCCACTGATTAAACGTATTACAACATGAGTTGTCGAACTTTTTATTACATAAAAATAATTTAAAATGGTCATATATGTTTAGTAAGTCGGTGAGTGTAAGTGACGTGAGTAGTTCATGGCATATTAATAAATAATAAAAAATAGACTATTCAATTATTTATATTATATAAATAGATTTCATACATTACTTTCGGTACGAGCCGTTCTTAATTCTATGACCACAACTGAAAGTATAATGTTATCGATAGTCTATATCCGCACTGCTGGCTGATTTTGTTAATCTTTTCTGTGTAAGTATGTATTTAATTGGTAATTATATGTATTTGTGAATCACATGTATAAATTGATATGGCTATCTGTAAATGAGGATATATAACATAAATTCCTAATCCTTAAGATTATAATCATCTCATGCCTCTGTTAAGTTTATAATAATGTGTGTGCTTCTGTGGATGGTCCAAAATAAAATAAATAAATACTTAATTGGTACCTAATATTACGAATGCAAAATATAAAATTTAATTTAAAAACACAAGAGACAATGGCGCTTACAAACGTAAGTAGTGCAGTTACCGTAGTTGTTCTTCTTGGTGAGCGAGCCGAAGCCGGAGCTGGCGGTGGAGGAGGCGGCGTCGTCGTCGGGCGGCGCGCTGTCGGAGCCGCTGTCGCCGCCCGCCGCCGGCTGCGCCGCCTCCTGCTTGCGCTCCGGCCTGCAGGCAACATCCCAATGACATACCAGCGTCACAATACAACACGCCTTACCAACAGACGGAACGTACACGAGTTCTTTCTAATAAAATTCGTGTCTTGGATGGTGGTAAGACTTGTTTGAATACGTCTGGCCAATCTGGCCATCGTCTTGTCTAAGTCTGATAAAAAAAACCACCATAGTGTAAGACAAATAAACCTAACTTCTGAGGAACTGCGGCCTTACTCTCTAAGCGCTAAAACTTCGTTGTCCCGTAATTATTCAGAAAATGAGAGTGCCGAGTGGAACTTTCTATTATGTGAGATAAAGCGTTTCCGCGTTGTGGAATAAAACAAAAGATAGATAGATAATAGTACAGGGACTAAAGTCCCTTAGTCGCCTTTTACGACACTGATGGGAAAAAGGATTGGTAGTATTATTTTGATGAGCCCATCGCCGCTCTATGCTGTTGGATGTATGTGCAGTCTTTAGTCTGTTAGTCGTCTTTTACGGGTCGACACCCAATGGAAGAGATGTGTTGTTAGTATTATTTTAATAATTAGTCACAATTACACACGTCAGAAAACGATTCTCCCTAGGGAGGAAAAGTACTACTTTCCTCCCGCTCCTCAGGCAACTTCAGACCTACTTTCCGTTTATGATGAATGAAAAAGATTTATTTGCATCATAAAAAAACACGTGCTTAGGTACAAATAAAAAACATTTACATACTTAAATAACATGTTGTTTGGTAGCATGTGTGCCGCAGCGATGCAAAAGGGCAAAACTCAGTGATACCTTTGCTCATAGAGCAAAGCACTGGCCACAAAAAGATTCATTTATCCAGCAAAAACAGCATCGATGGTTAGTAACTTTTAATGTCAAACTCAAACCGCGGAAAACATCAGTGCACTTGAGTGCACTGCTGTTTATAGTCGGTGCCAAATAAATGTGCATAAAAGGTCATTTGTACCAAATTCTATGAAATACATTTATTAGGCCAGTTAATTATCACTATAATAGGTAATTACTTATTTATTATATACGTATTAAAAGTCAAAAGGTACCTAAGCACTTGTAAAGATTAAAAAAAAATGTTTATGATATATGCCCAGTCTCCGGATCAAGGACGTCTCGTACCAAGATACACACCACCATTTGATTACACAGAATTCTATCGCTACGGCTTATATTTCAGTTCGACGCGATCCTGTTTCGGCGTGCAGTGGTGCAGTGGTCATCGCTACGACCTTTTATGCACGTTTATCTGACTCCGACTATAGTGGCAGAAACAGGTATGAGAGTGGGAACCATATATCCTACTAATATTATAAACGCGTATGTTTGTAAGAATGTATGGATATTTGTTACTCTTTCACGTAAAAACTACTGATTGGATTTGGATGAAATTCGGCATACAGATAGTTTATAACCTGGATTAACACAAAGGATACTTTTTATCCCGATATTCCCACGGGAACGTATGGATGGATGTTTGTTACTCTTTCACGTAAAAACTACTGAATGGATTTGGATGAAATTCGGCATACAGATAGTTTATAACCTGGATTAACACACAGGATACTTTTTTATCCCGATATTCCTACGGGAACGGGAACCACGCGGGTGAAACCGCGAGCGGCCGCTTGTAACTGGGTATTTATAAGATAAGGCGTTGTTACTTTTATGCTGAGCATTTTATAACATTCTTGGAAAGACCTAATTGTATGACGCTTGTCTTTCCTTTGATAAAGACAAATTACCAATTCGTCACACTATGTCAATGTCAATGTCCAATGAGTCAGCGTTTGGAGGTGTAAGTAGGCCTTCAATGACATCTGCTGATGCGCGACGCAATGCTCCAGCGGCGGCGGCGGCGATGATGACGCGAACGCGACGCGTGGGAATATGGCGGTAAATCATTATACTTATTTGTGTTTTTCGTAACCAATCTTAAGGTTAGGATTCCCGAGCGCAGAAACTAGTAGGTGACTGATTGATTGCACATCGCGATTCGCGACCGTCAACTTAGCAAAATAAAGTAGGTAGATATCCAAGACAATTATTTTCGTATATTTTTCATTAACTAAAACTAAGTACCTATAATGCAAGTAATATGATATTTGAATTACGATTAGACGGATGTTTTAAATTTTATTTGATGCAGTAAAGTATCACTAATGTGCTCAGCGTGACAAGTGGTGAGCCCATCACCGCTTTATGCTGTTGGATGTATGTGCATCTTTTAGTCCGTTAGTCGCCTTTTACGACACCCAAGGGAAAAGAGGGGGTGGTAGTATTCTTTTAATGACCCGCTACGCGACACGGCTCTTAAAAAAAAGTACAGAAAAATGAAAACATGGATTAAAAAAATCTCCATTTAAAGTGATAGAGCGAGTGACATAAAAGACAGCAAGGAGGATCTAAGTCATGGAAAGAGTAGGATGAAATTTACAATAGCAATATAAAAAAAATACTAACAGAATTGACTTTAGAATTGACAGCTTGACGTTATTATACTCGTATAATATGAATTAGTAATAAACCTAGTAAGTAGGTATATTCATTTTAAAACGCAAATAATAAATAAATTTTAACCAAAAGTTGACATTACACTCATTGATTGTTAGGCGGCACGAAGTCCGCCGGGAGTGGCCGGGACAGCTCGTTTATAATAAATAACATATTCTTCTTTCAACATAAACAAGGACTAATTCGTCTATGACAAAGTAATCAATGTTTAGGTAAATTTACTAATCTTTAACAATCAAGTTACTCTATTCCATTGCTGTGACTGTGAGTTACATTATATAACACATTTGTGTTAACAGGGGTCACGACATCATCGAAATTAAAATATTACCTACATTTTTAAGAAATTGTATCGCAGTCGCTGAGAGCTACGCGGCAACAGGCAAACTGCAGGAGCAGGAAAACCCTCCTCATGGCACAAGCAAACTAACTCATATAAGAGACCATCTCTTTCTGAAGTAAACGTGTTTTTTGGCTTACTGCTGGCCGGTTGTCCCGCATACACGTAGCAGGAGGAGAGCAATAGGCCCTCCATTAACTTACACTTTGAAGAGCGGGTCCCCGGAGATCATGTTCATCTTGATGCGCAGGCGCAGCACGGAGTTGTCCTGCCGCCGGCGCAGGTCGTAGCCCTCCAGCAGGCAGCGGCGCGTGGCCTCGCCCGCGCCCGCCAGCTCCGCCAGGTTCAGGTCGCAGAAGCCCAGCTTCTGGTACGACCGCCCGCCTGCAAACGTTACAAGTTAATTTACTGTTGTCCTTTAACAATTATGAAGTTTTACACATATCGTGATATAATTCTGCCGGAAAGCAGGATTATTCTGCATGGATGTGTTGAAGGGTACTAGAACCTGTAAAATAACAGCGTATAGACGCAACAAAACTAAAGCTTCAAGAGCAGCAACGCGCGCGATACCTTTGGTGATTTACTGTTGTCCTTTAACAATTATGAAGTTTTACACATATCGTGATATAATTCTGCCGGAAAGCAGGATTATTCTGCATGGATGTGTTGAAGGGTACTAGAACCTGTAAAATAACAGCGTATAGACGCAACAAAACTAAAGCTTCAAGAGCAGCAACGCGCGCGATACCTTTGGTGATTTACTGTTGTCCTTTAACAATTATGAAGTTTTACACATATCGTGATATAATTCTGCCGGAAAGCAGGATTATTCTGCATGGATGTGTTGAAGGGTACTAGAACCTGTAAAATAACAGCGTATAGACGCAACAAAACTAAAGCTTCAAGAGCAGCAACGCGCGCGATACCTTTGGTGCGCTTGCGGCTATCCTCAGGCGGCCCGTTTGATCATTCGCCAAGGCCAGTCACGTAGAATTTCATCAGCGTCTTACGTTACAAGTCGTATTTCCGCAAAGTGGCAAACTCCTTACGACTTGCATATAACGAGTTCTTAATGCAGTGTCAGGCGACTCAGGCCGTGCAAAGTGCGCCGTAGGCTGCAAATGGACCGAATTGACTTAGCTATTACGCAGCTCCGAGCATTCGGCCGCGCCGCCGTGCCCCGGCTCGTCTTTAACGACTTCAACGAACAACTTGAACAAACCTATTAGCAATTTCGGTACATCCCAACATGAATGAACTAAACAAACGTACACCATTCCCGCTCTAATAAAACACAATGACGTGCTCGTACCAAAGTTGACTCGGCAAACAACCAAGATAGTAGTAGTACCACTGTATGTAGTACGCTGCGATAATTTATTAAGACTACTTTTATTTCTGTCAGTAGTAGCAAACAGGTAGTTTTATCTTTTATTAATGGGTTGATTTTTAAACCCAGATAAATCTTGTTAACATCTTTATGAAATTTCATTTGTTTATTATTGTTATTACAAAAAGATGGATAAGTTTTATATGAATATAGTATTTTTAGCTAAGTTTACGCACAAAAAATACAATCAATGTCCTTTCTTATATTGATTTGTTTTATATAAATATGTATTTAGGTGTTATACTGTCGCTGATGGCGTCACGTGTTGACTCTAGATTTGTCTTGAATTATTATATTCTTTAATGCACAGAAACACAGTAACAAAAGTGACAAGAGACATTGTATACAAAGGTGGAAATACTGGTGAATATACTTTTTGAAGTCAACGTTTGGTTCCGATCCGAATATAATGTACGGTCAAGCACCAAAAACGCTGAACACTTTCGTTCCATGTGATATAATGACTTTGCTAGCAGTTGACGAGCGCCTGTCGTCGCTGCGTGTATTCCATGATGTAGTGTAGTGGTGTGGCGTGGCGTGGTGTGGTGTGGCGTGGTGTGGTGTGGCGTGGTGTGGTGTGGCGTGGCGTGGTGTGGCGTGGCGTGGTGTGGCGTGGCGTGGCGTGGCGTGGCGTGGCGTGGCGTGGTGTGGCGTGGCGTGACGTGGTGTGGCGACACTGACCCTTGCACTCCTTGCGCACGGAGACGCGCATGAGCGCGGGCTCCAGCACGCCGGTGTTGGCGTTGGCGCACATCTTGCACACGAACGAGAACTGCGCGTCCCACCGCACCGCGTGGTTGCGCACCTCCTCCCTGCAACGCACACCACTACATCAGCATGCACTTCATACATAATAAACATACACAATACCATGTCTATAGGCATGACCTACTTGGGACGAGCCATTCGTTCAGGCAGATAATTCCTTATTAGGTCATATAAAGAGAACTGTTCGGGTCATAATTTTTATATTTAGCAGTAATCTAGATCCGTATTGTTTATTCGTCCGATTTTGTTGTACGGCTGCGAAGCTTGGACACTCACGCAGAATGAAGAACATAAACTTGTAGTTGCCGGGATTAAAGTGCCCAGGAAAATAGTGGGGCCGTCGAGAGCAGATTTGGACAGCTGGAGAAGAAACAAGGATCTGATCGCGCAAAACAGGGAGCGGTGGCGTCACTTCGGGTCGCTTAGCCAACGGCGTAAGTAATTATTGTCACCAATATTTTTACTAGCTTTAATTACATACATACATATAATCACGACTATTATCCCCGAAGGGTTAGTCAGAGACTAGGCAATGAGGACAGCAAAAGCAGTCCTCTACTATAGTCCACTTTTCACCAAATAGCGACTGCACATGCATGACAGGTGGTGAGCCTATCGTGCTCTATGCCGTTGGAAGTATGTGCAGTCTTTAGTTCGTTAGTCGCATTTTACGACACCCAAAGGAAGAGAGGGGATGGTGACATTCTTTCACCGCTCCGCAACACGGTTGCTTTGATTACAATGTCAATTAATTACTAGTAATTCTACTCAACTCAAAAATCATTAAGATTTGAGTTGAGTTACTAGTAATTAATTAATAAACCTTACTGGACCTTTAATATAGCTTTCCATATAATATATTGATTAATTCAGATAACATTAAATCCATATTTCGTTACTAACAATCAAACTTGATTTAGATATTGAGGATAATGTATTACCATTTTATTAACTGTGATTACCGGAATTTAAGTAAATCATAATAAATAGTAATTATTACAAAACTCACTATGATGTTTGCAATTTAGCAAGTGAGATAAATTTAACGTAGGTTAAAAACAGTGTGGTTAGGGAAAATCCCGCGCGAAGCTGCGAGCCTACAAGCACACTACGACGAATGGCCAGTATGGCCACACGCAGCTGTGCAAACGCGAGCAGGCTGCGCATTACTTATACACTCACTTTAATCGTATTACTGCTAACTGTAGTAATAAAGATGATAATATTTGCCCCCGTCCTAGCTGTTTATAACCACATAATCAATCGAGCGTTCATCGTGTTGCCTGTTTTCCAAACTCCCTAAACCTTTTTGCCTATATATACACTTGTGCCCACTATGGCTTTGCAATAAATATATTGAGTATCTTGTCTGCATGCTGTTTAATAAAATGTTCAGTTACCCATTCAAAGACGTTAATTAACAATCGATTTTATATAATTATTATTAAACGGACCAACCATTATACTAGCGCCACTTATATAGTTAGTAGTACAATGTAGTGAAGGCACTATTTTATTTTTTAAGATTATCTTAATTTTTATATTTATTATAAATAGCATTGTTTGAAATGAAACCCTTTTTACGGATTAACTTGCGTTAATTTGACTAAATTACATAGTTTTTTAGTTTCCAGACAGTTTTAGCAATGTTTATGCTAAAATAACAAAAGTATATTATACTCGACAGTTTTAGAAAACTTATTTAAAAAATTACAAACGCTTATTTTATACCCCGTACAATATTTTCTATCTCGAAAAAACCTCTATTTAACATAAAACAACATATTTTTCTTTATTGATATCAAATTTCGTGCGAAAACGGCTGGTCACGTGACATTTTGCTCTGTGACGTCACATTTCAATAAATAAAGAAACTTATCTTGAAACCTGATAGATAATTTTTGATAATTTTGTGAAATGTGACGTCACATGAAGTTCAATCGTGGCCGCCCCTTGCCGCCCGTGTTTGGATAATTATTGGATAATTATCGTTAAATCATAAACTACCATTTCCGACTTATTTTATCGTTACAACTGTCAAATAGCCAATTAAAGTTAATAGACATAATTATATCACTTAAATTTCCTTAGCGCAATCACAACTCACACCAGGTTGTTTGGTACGCTGACCTAATCGAAGTAAATTATTAAAATGATGGACTGTTCGCTTGTCCTATATTTCGCCGGGCGGCGGCGGCGGTCGGGTCGCGCGCCGGACACGGCCCAGAGGCACGCGCTTCCGGGCCGTAAAGAGCCCTGCCAGCCCCGCCCCGCCGCGCGACCTAACTGGTCAACGATCTTGCGGCCTGCTTTGTCGTCGCTTATTGGGGGACTATCATACATTTTTATTACAGCCATCGATCGTTTGTTGACAGTCACCTCCGAAAAAGTATAAGTAGGTTCAGCATTTGAGCATTCACACCTCATAGTCAAGTTAAAGTCAAAAAGTCCTTATTCAGAAGAAGAGAATAGAATAGCTCTATAATGCTGTAAATATGGTAGGTAGAAGTTCTTACATACACACATAGTATAAAAAGTGTCTAGGGCAGGTGTCAAGTACATTTTTAGCTATACATTTTTTTTTCTAATAATGAAAAATAAAAATTATTTAGATAACCAGATCCAATTGTTACCAATTGTTAATATTTACCTAATCTGGTTTTCCAGACTAGCTTGCTTGCTTTATTTTTTATGTGTTAGTAAAAAAGTTTATCGCCATTATGTTGAAAAAATTAAGAAATAATGCAATTTTAACAAAAACTAGTTTACGTTAACGTCGTCACCTATTGGTAAAAAAACAAGAAAAAGGAGGATTTTTTAAAATTTTATTTAAAAATAAATCTGTATTTCTAACATTCACACGATTCACACTAGCACAGCTATTCGGCATGCTTAAAATCAGTTCATCCAAATCACTTTGATAAATAGCCGCCCACGTTCTTTCTAACAAGTAACAAGTTAAAAAGTTGTTGTGGGGTGTGCACGGCATCCATACTTGGCACTTGGCAGAGCTTTTATTTGGATCATGTCCCATGCGTGCTCAATGCGAGGTTGAGGTCTGGTGATTGTGCAGGCCACGGTAGGACGTTGATATGAAAATCGGCAAGAGTCCAGGGGCCCAAGTCTGCTAATTTACGAATGGCATAATTGAATCGCAATTGTATCGCATTGTAATTGTTTGACACATTTGGTATTCATAAATGAGTAAGAGAATACCAAATGTGTCAAACAATTACAATGCGATCTAATTGCGATTCAATTATGCCATTCGTAAATTAGCAGACTTGGGCCCCTGGACTCTAGCCGTGTTTGGACGTGCATTGTCACGAAACGAATCACCGAATCGGCCTCGCAAGGGGATGATCACATCTGAAACAATAATCTCTGCAAAGATTTGAGCATTGAGGTTGCCCCTGATCCAAATGAGATCGGTTCTTCCACCGATCCAAATACCGGCCCAAACCATGATTGTTCCCCCTCCATATGTGGATGAACTTCCTGACAAAATCTCAAGCGTTCTTGACATCCAGAGGTCCTCTAAACTCGAGTGCGTCTTGTATCCGGCCTCATACCGAAACGTGATTCATCAGAGAAGCAAACTCAGCGTCAGTCTTCTTCCTCCCAATTTCGGTGTTCGCGAGCCCATTGTAAACGGGCCCTACGATTGTGGGGTGCTATAGGTGGAACCCTCAGCGGCCTTCGGGAACAACAGACGCACTTCGCGTAAACGATTCCAGATGGTTTGGTCGCTTATCAGCAAGCCTGAAGCGCAGTGGAGCCTTAGGGTCGACTTAGGGGACACAGTATGTTAGTTATTTAGATGCAACTGAGGAGCTGCTTAACAAACTGGAGCGCCTGCAAAACCTGGCCATCCGTTTTATTTTCGGCTTACGAAAATATGACCATATTTCGGAGTTCCGGTTGAGGTTAAAGTGGCTCCTAATCCGTCAACGCCGTGATATGCACATCCTTTGCCTCCTTTACAAAATACTTCACTACCCCCAACTCCCTCAATATTTACGATCCCGTTTTACGCACTTACCTACCTATTCCCGCCCAAAACGTTCCTGTGATACTGGGACCCTTTCCTATCCACAAGCCAACTCCAAGTTTTTCCACACATCCTTTACTGTTTATGCAGCTAGACTGTGGAACAAACTACCGGCCAGCATCCGTGAAAGCTCATCGGTAGAATCATTCAAACACCACCTCAAAGAGCACTATCTATCTAATATTATCGATAATCAGTAACTTAGTTTAGATATAAGTAATTTGATATAGTATATATATTTTGTGTATGTTTATTTATATACTTAGTTATGTTTAGTTTATGTATGTTTTGTATAGCGCAATTAGTCCCGCAGATTTAATTTTATCACCACAGCTAGGGTTGGCTGGAAGAGATCTCTTCTAGAGATAAGCTCACCTTTGTATATGTCCTGTGTAACTTGTGTATTAATGTAATTTCTTTGTGCAATAAAGTATTAAAAAAAAATCAGCGGTCATGATACGATTCCGTCGAGCATTGTTTTGGATGTACCGGTCTTGTCTTAGAGTGGTGATACGAGATCTTCCTCCATGTCGCTCGGCCACGCTGCCCGTGATACAATAGTTTGTTCAGAGGCGGCCTATGACACTCTGTGTAGTGCCAATGGCGGCAGACACAGTACGTTGCCTGGAACCAGCTTCCAACATTCCAACGGCTCTCAACATCTCTACCTTGTCAAATGACCCGTCGCTCCATGTCGTTGCATTTTTTTTCACTTCCAGTGCAGTAATTGTAATTCTTTTGTAAAATTGCATTACGCTCTTTTACTGGAATTCAGATTGACAGTTCATTTCCCATATTTAAACAATGTAAAAAAATATATTTTTCAGTCATAACGTGAAATTCACAAAAAATAATCAATATTATTATTATTATTATATTAGGCCACACGTGTCCTATTGCTGGGCAAAGGCCTCCCTCCATTTACTGATCGCGGTCGTTAGCCAACTGTAAGTATCCAATTTTAGTAAAATGCATCAAGTTCGTCCCGCCATCTTCTTCTCGGTCTCGGTGTTGTTTGGCTTCCAGTCTGTTGCCAACTTGGCCCATGACACTTCTGGCATGCGGCAGACGAGACCAGCCCAATCCCACTTCAGCTGAGCTGCTTTTAGAGCCACATGTGCGATTTGCGTTTGGGAGCGTAGGTCGGTGTTTCGGAGTCGATCCGTTCGCTTGACACCCAATATGCTACGTTCCATTGCGCGTTGACAAACCTTGAGTTTGGACTTCTGGATGTTAGTTAATGACCATGTTTGTGCGCCATATGTCAGGATGGGAAGAATGCACATGTCAATCAATAACGATCCAAAAAAGTTAAAATATTAATTCTATAACGCAACGATACTTTAAAATGTATGTGATCCCTAGTCATTTTTAATGTGTGTACATTTAATCACACTAATATTATAAAGGCAAAAGTTTGTGAGTGTGTATGTTTGTTACTCTTTCACGTAAAAACTATTAAATGGATTTGGATGAAATTCGGCATACAGATAGTTTATAACCCGGATTAACACATAGGATACTTTTTATCCCGATATTCCCATGGGAACGAGAACCACGCGGGTGAAACCGTGAGCGGCCGCTAGTATCTCATATTTAACACATACATTCAAATAAACCTTTGAAAACTACCAACATGTTTTGTCACCTATTCAGTCAGAGTCAGGACGTATTCGCTGTTGAGAAGAATGAACGCTAGAAACTGACTGCACGACATTTACAAAATAATTGTTAACATAATAATATCATATTATTATAGTATGTATGTAAAGTAAGTATACGTCTAATAAAGCTCACGTTCGCATGCAAATAAAATCACACATCACACAAATATTATAAAGGCGAAAGTTTGTGAGTGTGTATGTTTGTTACTTCTTCACGTAAAAACTACTGAATGGATTTGGATGAAGGATGGAATATTCGGCATACAGATAGTTTATAACCCGGATTAACATAGGATACTTTTTATCCCGATATTCCCATGGGAACGAGAACCACGCGGGTGAAACCGTGAGCGGCCGCTAGTATCTCATATTTAACACATACATTCAAATAAACCTTTGAAAACTACCAACATGTTTTGTCACCTATTCAGTCAGAGTCAGGACGTATTCGCTGTTGAGAAGAATGAACGCTAGAAACTGACTGCACGACATTTACAAAATAATTGTTAACATAATAATATCATATTATTATAGTATGTATGTAAAGTAACGAGAACCACGCGGGTGAAACCGTGAGCGGCCGCTAGTATCTCATATTTAACACATACATTCAAATAAACCTTTGAAAACTACCAACATGTTTTGTCACCTATTCAGTCAGAGTCAGGACGTATTCGCTGTTGAGAAGAATGAA
This sequence comes from Scoparia ambigualis, assembly GCA_963921215.1. NCBI lineage: Eukaryota > Metazoa > Arthropoda > Insecta > Lepidoptera > Crambidae > Scoparia > Scoparia ambigualis. The sequence goes on along the minus strand of OY992503.1, from coordinate 43,709,403 downwards.
CGCTAGAAACTGACTGCACGACATTTACAAAATAATTGTTAACATAATAATATCATATTATTATAGTATGTATGTAAAGTAAGTATACGTCTAATAAAGCTCACGTTCGCATGCAAATAAAATCACACATCACACAAATATTATAAAGGCGAAAGTTTGTGAGTGTGTATGTTTGTTACTTCTTCACGTAAAAACTACTGAATGGATTTGGATGAAGGATGGAATATTCGGCATACAGATAGTTTATAACCTGGATTAACACATAGGATACTTTTATCCCGATATTCCCACGGGAACGGGAACCACGCGGGAGAAACCGCGAGCAGCCGCTAGTGAAAAATAATTAGAAGGAATCTGCATATACTCTGTGTACACTTAGTTACGAATAGATATACTGTTTGCGACTGTACCTACGTTACCTGAATAAATACGGAAATATAAAATATCCATTTTAATTTTTTACAAAATTAAAACACAAATGGATTCACTTGTACACTAGGGAGGCGAAGAATATAAGGAAAAGTATAATTGATTTTGTGAAAGAGTGAGAATGAATGTTCTTGACACTAGGGTATATCGTGGGTCGGGCATACATACAGACCACATTCTGGTTATGACTAGAATAAGTGGTCTGTTAAAAAAATGGAGACATCGTCCACATATAACCACAGGTGTACTTGAAATAATAAAAGTGAAAAATCTGCAAGATGATGGAGTGAAAGATGATTATTATTTATTGATTATATAAATAAATTGAAGGATGTGTTTGATGGAAGTGATGATATCTGTGAGGTTGAGGAACTGTGGAATGTGTTAAAAGGAAAAGTAGGGGCTAGTGAAGTTTGTGGTATGAGTAAGAGGAGCAAAAAGAAAAAGATAAATAATGAAAAAAAATGAAATAAAAAGGCAGTAAGTCAGAAGAAAAAAGCGTGGCTGGATTGGTTAGCTGTTAGGGCTAACCAGAGTAGCCAAACACCTACGTTTGTGGAGGTGGATGCTGTTAAGAATAAGTAGTGTACCTATAGAGGATTGAAATGGCTAGTGAAAGAATTAGTGAAAAAAGAAAGATGATCAGAAAGATGAGATGGATAAAAGGTTATTGAAGGATTTCCGGACTAACATTAAGTTTTTCTGGAAATCTGTTCGTTTGGCTAGAGTTAAGGCTCAAAGCTCCGACTTTAGCTCTGTCAGAGACCAGAATGGGAGTTTAGTGAATGGTGAAAGAATGTATATTAAAGAGATGGAAAAATATTTCGAAAGTTTGTTTGAGAGGGAGGAGGCAAATATGTCTACCTCAGATATGAAAGGGTGTATATATGTGTATGTGTAGTGTATATATATATGTAAGGATAGGAAGATAAGTGTAGTATCAGCATGGATGAAATTGTGAAACCATTAAGAAGTATGAAGTCAGAAAAGGCTGCAGGGTATGACTATGATAGTGTCAGTTGAGATGCTGAAGGCTGGACATGGCGTCGTAGCAAGCCAGCGCCGTTATTGTGCCGCTATACAAGGGGAAAGGTTCACAGCTTAACTGTAAAAACTACAGGGGCATTATCTCAGCACTGTCGGGAAATTGTATGCGAAAGTTTTGATCGAAAGGGTTGTGAAGAAACCGATGAGAACATTTGGGATGCACAAGCAGGATTTCGAAAAGGAATAGAATGTACGGATCAGGTATTTTCCTTGCGAAGCATAGCCGAGAAACATTTGGCCAAAGTGAAAAGGTCTACTGCGCTTTCGTGAATTTGGAAAAGGCCTATGATATAGTGGTGGGTGTGGAATGAACTATGGTTGGTACTGTCAATGTATGGAGTAAGCGGCTACCTCATTCGAGCACTGAAATCTCTCTACGAGGATTCCAGTGCTTGTGTGAGGATAAACGGATCGTTCACTGAGTGGTTTAGCATGATTTTATAAAAATGGACCTGGCAACACTGCCAACGTGTCATGTATGACGTCAATGACATGTGATTGTGATGTAGCGTTCAATCATAACCTAAATCAAAGATTACTATAATTATACCTAAATTATTTGTGCATGCATTTAAATGACATAGGTACATCTATCATGACGTGGCATTCATTAGTTCATACTATTTTGCAAAAAACAACAGAAAGTTTAAAACGGCATTATGGCAAGCAACAATAGCCCAACTTCAATTTTATTGTAAGGAGCGAACAAAATACCAAGCGTAAAAATTCGCCGGCACAGACAGTTCCTTACAGTGCAAATAGACAGCACAAATGGTCTCAAAGGGGAGTCGAGTGAGGAGAGAGACCCACCCCCAAGTGCAGCATGTATATCCCTTAGGTAAGCTTTACCTACTTTTTATTACTTAATTATTACGTCACGAGGATTTTTGCAATTCTAATAAATAAGACTTTAGAGATGTACTGTATGTTTGTCTTGATTTCAGCGTGCGAATGGGGGGCGGCAAGTTATTCCAGCACTTCGAGGCAGAGTATTTGAATGATCCACGGAAAGCTGCCGTCCGGTGTTGTGGAGTTTGTATCATGTAAATAGCTGCTCTCGTGTGATACTTATTATTATTCTTAGCCCAGTTAATTTTATAATATAAGTATTCTGGTGTCTTTCTGTGTATGATATCAAGCAGTAAGGTAGCAAAATGATGCATCCTGCTAGATTGCATTTTTAGTAAATTAGAGTTGTTCAGGAAAGGTGTGACATGCTCTCGGGGTGGTATTGAGAAACAAAAACGTGCACACGCATTCTGAACACGCTGCATCTGTCGCACAGTTCTGGCCAGCAAGCATGAGCCTAACACAGTATCTGCGTAGTTTAGTTTAAGAGAGAACTAGCGTCTCACATAATCTTACTCTCATATCTTTTGAAAGAAAGGGTCGATATGTATAAAGTATTTTGAGGCGATAGAAACAAATACGTACGGCTTCCTGAATATGTTTTTCAAAGCGTAGGTTAGATTCAAAGATAACCCCAAGGTTTCTTGCCTCTGTAACCATCTCGATAGGCTGATTTACTAACCGTATATAAGGCTGATTCTCTAAAATACGCGAAACCTGCTTGGCAGACCCAAGAATCATATATTTGGTATTTTTAGGATTCAGTACCAGTCTGTTACAGCTAGACCAATCAGATAGACTTTTTAAATCATCATTTATCCTCTCCACTGCCAGAGACGTCTCATTTGGATAAAAACTATAATACAGTTGAATATCATCAGCATATAGATGGTACTGACAATGCTTAATACTTTCAGTGATGTCAGCTGTGTATAAAATGTAGAGGATAGGACCTAATATGGAGCCCTGGGGGACACCTTTGGTCAGGACCTCGCATTTCGATCGAACAACGAAGCCATTCTCCTTTCTCACTTCCACAGTTTGTGAGCGGTTCAATAAGTAATTATGGAACCAGCAAACTGTGGAATGGTCGAACCCATAGTACGCGAGTTTTGAGAGGAGCAATGGTATATCTAAGCAATCGAAGGCGCGAGAATAGTCAAGCAGTACAAGAATTGTACCCATACCCCTATCCTGGGAGGTAAGAATATTGTCCACAACATCGAGGAGGGCCGTTGCTGTACTTCGTTTTTGACGGAAACCAGACTGTGCTTGAGGAAGCAGGTTATTAGATTCAAGATACTTTATCATTTGTAAACTGACTGCCTTATCAACAATTTTGGAAAGGCATGGTAGAATGCTAATTGGCCGCAGGTCACTGAAACTGGCAGGATTTGACTTCTTTGGAATAGGCTTAATAAGAGCTGTTTTCCAACAGTCTGAGAACTCGGCGTCAGTTATTGATTTATTGACAATAGAAGTTTTTGCATTAAGAGACTGCGGTAACGCCATTACTAGCATCTGTAAAGATATAGCATCAATATATAATATAATAAATATAATATAAACAAGTACATTAAGAAAACGCAAAAATTAGTTAAGAAACACAATTTTTTTATTAAAAATGTAAAATTAAATAGAGAAAGATTGTACTTAATTGACAAATTAGATATATACTCGTCACAACTACACAATAAAAATTTAAAATATAAAAATGATACACAAATTCTACAAACTAAAATTGCACACCTAGAGGACTCGCTTATATCTATTACTAAGCAATATGATCTTTCACAAGGTCAAATAAAAGAACACATATTGGCCATTGATGAACTGGTAGTCCTGTGTAATGGTAACAATGAAGGTATTGATTCACTCACAAGTAATTGTAAATGTAAACAGTTACCAAGCCGTTCATCAATCCCATGTGATTCTTCCTTTGTCGAATTGATTGATGTGTCTTCCAAAGGTTCCCTTACTCAGTGCACAATTAAAAATGTACCACAACTTATACCAACCAACCAGATTCCATGTAAGACAGATTGTAATAGTGACTTGGTAATATTTAGTGAATTTGGTAAAAACATGGGTCGGTTGTTATTTGACTTGGGATATTCAGTTATCAATTATTGATACCGGGTGCTTCTTATCAACATATTTTGAAAAAAGCTGTAAAACATAAATATAAACCCAATAGCACCTTATTATTATTTGTTGGTAATAGAGGTAATCTGAACAAAACAAGCCTTCTAAAATGTTTAGAATGTTTGAATAAGTTAATTGTAAAGAAAATTATATTGTTTACATTACCTTATTGTAGTAGTTTGCCACAGGAGGAAAATTCTATTAGACATAAGCTTAACCTGACATTACATTTATTTTGCAAAAATGACATAATGCATTTAATTGACACTAACAATTATGTTAGTAATTTTTATTTGACAAAAGATAGTTATTATCTGCCAAATTATTTTAAGCGACAAATAGCTTTATCGCTATCCTATTGTATTCAAACGTCAGCCAAAAACTTGGCTAAACAAGTTGCTTCTATTGAGCAATGTATATTTGACATAGACGTCAGTAGTGTTTCTACTGACATTCCAATTAATTATTTAAATTAAATTATATATGACAAAAGAGAAAAACTCTTGCGAAATGTTTGTTAATAAAATGAAATTAAATGAATGTAAAAATAGCTTTAGCAAAAGCCCATGTCAATCATTAAATTTAAAAAATGTACAATCTTTAAACATTGTCCACCAGAACATCCAAGGAATGATGGGCAAAGATTTGGAGATTGAATTGTTCATGAACTGTAATAAAATTGATATTCTTTGCATAACAGAACACTGGCTTAAAGACCATCAGTTCATGTTCAATTTTAAGAATCATTTGGTAGGAAGTTCGTTCAGTCGATGAAATGCAATACATGGTGGCTCCTTAATTATTGTTAGTAAAAAGTTTAAATTAAAGGAACGCAAAGACATAGTGAGCCTCTCGGTTGAGCGAACAATAGAAATAGCTTGTGTGGAGTTGGAGCAGTTTGTTGTATTAAGTGTGTACAGACCTCCTTCAGCATCATATGATTTTTTTTTTTTTTTTTTAAGTTATGGATGAGGCATTACATAAAGTCCGTAATGTAGGTAAAACAATAATTGTTTGCGGGGATTTTAATATTAATTTGTTAGAAAATTCCATGATGTCAACTAAAATTAAAAACCTATTTCTATCATACAACTTGAATCATTTATTTTTGGAGCCGACAAGAATAACTGCCACTTCGGCCACCTGTATTGATAACATATATACAAATGTAAAACCACTGGCTAAGCAAATTATTAATAACCTGGACTCTGATCATTGTGGCCAAATGGTCAGCTTTTCGCACCAGCGTAAACAAGTGACGAAAAAGAATATCACTGTTGTACCAAACACTGCAGGTCGGCTGGAACGCTTTAAAAGCAATCTAGATACAAAATTAAATTATTTAGAATACAATGACAACCCTAATGTCTTTTATAATATTTTTTTTAACATTTATTGTTCAGAATTTAATAAAACTTTTATTCCAAAAAAGATCTCAGTTAGTGGTACTGTAACTTTTAATGAATGGGCTACAATTGGTATTCACAGAAGTAGGAAACGCCTCTATGAACTTTATGGTGAACGCAACTATAACACCAGCGATGACTTCAAATTATATGTTAAAAATTATTCAAAGTTATTCAAAAGAGTATGTCGATTAGCCAAGGCAAACTATCTGAGTTCTAAGATTAAGAATAGTAATGACAAAATAAAAATGACATGGAATATTATAAATAGTGAAACAGGAAAGGTCAAAAGTCGTAATAATGAGTACAATTTAAATTGTGATAATAAAACCTTGACTTCTGATGCTGATGTTGCTGCAGCATTTGAGAGGTTTTTTACTGACATTCCAGTTTCAACTACAAAAGCCTTGATTTCCTTCCCCACTGTAGCTGAATCTGTTTTGAAGGAGAATGTTAAAGATTGTGAAAATAATTTCAGTTTTCAAAAAATTTGTGTTATAGATATAATAAAAACATTTAACACTCTCAATAAAAAGAAAACTGCTGATCTGTGGGGTAATTCCGTGGACGTCGCTAAATCTGTAATTATGACAATAGCTCCAGTTTTAGCTTGCATATTTAATGAATGCATTGACTGTGGTGTTTTTCCTGACCTCATGAAATATAGTAAAATAATTCCATTATTTAAATCAGGTAGCACTTCTGATGACCCCTCTAACTTTAGACCTATTTCTGTGCTACCCACATTTAGTAAAATTTTTGAAAAGTTAATGCTAGACCAAATGCAAATTCATTTTTATAAAAATAAACTTTTACATTGTAAACAGTGTGGTTTTACTAGGGGTCGCTCTACAACTGACGCCGGTGTTGAGCTTTTAATCCAAATATTTGATACCTGGGAGGAATCACAGGATGCCCTAGGGGTATTTTGTGATTTATCCAAGGCTTTTGATTGTGTTTTACATGAAACTTTGGTCAGGAAGCTTAACCACTATGGAATTAGGGATGCTTCTTTGAGCCTTCTAATCTCATACTTGAGTAACAGGATTCAAAAGGTCGACATTAACGGTAAAAGATCTCCGGGATCAGTGGTTAAAATGGGAGTTCCGCAGGGTTCAATACTTGTTCCATTCTTGTTTTTGGTTTATATTAATGACTTACCTTATTTTGTAAAAGACAGTCATGAGATAGTATTGTTTGCTGATGATACTTCACTTTTATTCAAAGTGAAACGACGACACCCAAATTATGACGATGTGAATAATGCGGTCTCAAAGATTGTTCACTGGTTTAGTGTTAATAACTTGCTATTAGACGAGGGAAAAACCAAATGTGTAAGATTTGTATTGCCTAATGTTAAGCAGGTAATAACTAGTGTACAAATTAAAGATAAGAATGTGAATCCTGTGGACACCACTGTGTTTCTAGGCATCACGTTGGATGCCAAGCTTCAGTGGGGCCCACATATAGCTAAATTGTCGAATAGACTTAGCTCTGCGGCTTATGCAGTAATGAAGATCCGTCAGTTAACTGACGTTGATACAGCTAGATTAGTTTATTTCAGTTACTTTCATAGTGTAATGTCGTACGCCATTTTACTGTGGGGAAATGCTGCCGACATTCAAACTATCTTTGTGCTGCAGAAGAGGGCTATTCGAGCAATATATAACCTACAGGCTGGTGACTCTCTCAGAGAGAGATTTAAGAATATAAGTATAATGACAGTTGCATCACAATATATTTATGAAAATCTTGTGTATGTTCATAAAAATATTGAAATGTTTTCAAAAAACAGTGATATTCACAAATTAAATACTAGAAGTAAGAACAAATTAGCAGTGCCTTATACTAGGCTCCATAAAATAAATAATTCTTTTAAGGGTCTGTGTGTACGATTATACAACAAAGTACCAAATGATATTCAGAAATTAGATCTTGATAAGTTTAAAATCAAAATCAAAGAAAAGCTTTATAAGAAAGCTTATTATAAAGTGTCGGATTATACAGAAGACAAAACAGCTTGGGTCTGAAATGCTCCAAGTACCTACTCCTACAGCTATTTCTATTTGCCTATAATTAATTTATATAGAGCACCATATTTAATTAAACTATTTACATTCAAATTCATATTTTGTATTTTGTGACCTGGTAACGACATATAATATATATATTTTTTGTAAATGTCGTTGCTTCTGTGCGCTGTGGTTTCTTGCGCCCGTTCTTTGCCACAGTTAAAAAATGATGTCCTGAATGAGTGGTAGGTTAAAAAATATTTGGACGTTTCAAAGGACTTATTAATTGAGTTTATTGAATAAATATATTTTGACTATTGACTATTGACTAATCCCTACTGCATCTGACTGCAAGCGACGTATTATGTCGGCCACAGAGTTCTTAGAGATAGGGGAAAGAGAAAATGTTGAGGTACCATGCCTATGGTGTTCAAAAAAGGTTAGCTGTGAAATACTACTTGGAGATGACGCCGGCAGTTCAAGAAAGCTAGCAATAATGGAATCAGGATCGAGGCCAGGTATAGAGAAATCCTTTTCATTTTTTATAATGACATGTTTTTTTAATTTTTCCAGAGTTTTTAGGCATGTTAATGTTTTTATTTATATCCTGCTCAAAATAACATTTTTTTTCATGAAATAACGCATTAGTAACGACGGATTTCAATTCTTTGTAGTATACCTTATGAGAATCAAGTTTAGAGGCCTTCCATCTTGTATGGGCCTTATTCCTTACACACATAATTTCCTTGATTGTCTCTGTTAGCCATGGGTAGTTTAATGAATTAATTTTGACTGTTTTTAGGGGTGCATGAAGATCAAAAAGTTGAAGCATAATAGAATTAAAGGCAGCTATCATTGAGTTCAAATCAGGCAACTGCTCAATAAAGCTCCAGTCGATCCGTCCCAAATCCGCAGCGAACAGTTCAGGGATAATGTCTTTGTATGGCCTAAAAGTAATGTAGTGTGGAGCGGGTTTCTCCTTCTTAATATTAACTACCACTGAGACAGTCGCATGTTTCCCTAATTCAGGTATGTGTAAAACATTTACATTTTTTACTCCAGCATCTGTACAAAAAATGTCTTCTTTACGTAGATGACCTGCAGTGCGAGCACCAATAAAAGGAAATATGTGGTCTGTGCCTACTGCCTACCCCTCTGAGAAGCGGCCGTGATGTTATGTATGTATCTAAATTATTAATAACACTAATATCGCTGGTATTATAAAGTACCAATTGCTGGAAATTCTATTCAATGACAGTAATAAAACTGATTTGTATTGTGTAAAAAAAACCCTCGTAGATAAGCTAGGTGACGTGCGCAGTGCGGGTCACATTCTCCATCATACTCATAGTAATTTATTGATTCGTACATTAGATACATAGGTAGGTATTCTAACATCGGATATAAAATATTTGTTTTTAAAATAGAAACCATAGGTAACCTGTTTATAGACACATCGTATTGTAACACCATAAGAAGTATCTCGACTATTCCAAGTATAGTAATATAATATAGTAGGTACATTCCTACTAACATGAATGGATTGTGTCGGTCCAACATGGCAGTGGCCGCCCGCCGGCCGCCGCGACCTATCTAGATCGTGTCTTGTGCGAGTCGTGGCCGTGCCTCGTGCGTAATGCGCCAAGAAAGCTCTTTTCAATTTCATAGCAGGCGAAGCGTCGCCGACCGAAAGGAAGCTATTAGTGCTCGGCCATGCACCTACATACCGGTCACTCACTACTAAACAACAACGTCTCATTTCGTTACGAGAACACAGAATACTTGGGCCCGTGGAAATTGAAGAACTTGCTCCAGCAAGTATTTTGTATGAAACTAATTCCTAATATAATTAATCCCCTTCGTGCTAAAAAGCAGTAACGTACGATTGAAAAAACGGAGATCCATTTGATCGCCGTCGCCCCCGCCGAAATGGTGGTGGGGTTCAGCGGTATGCGTTCATTGCACCGAGCCGTCGTCGCGGCCCCGGCGGCGCGGGCGGCGGGCTCGTCACGGTCACGTGGTTACGCGTAATGCGGGCCCTTCGACTCGACGCCTTAGCGATTCCACTAACAAACCGAAGCTATTCATTTCATCAACCAAATTATCATTTGAACAATTAAATTTGAGCGTATAGTGGAATCATCTTTGACAAGCTTTACAGAAAGCTTTCTAAAGCTACGTTAAATATTCAGTTCGAACTTTAACATTGTTTCATGGCACAATATAAAAATACATGCGGATTTTGTTTAAAGACGAAGAACTTCCTATTTATCGTCTGGTAACGTATTATGGAACCTGTTTTCCGAAATAAATTATTTGAATTGAATTGAATTATTCACCCACAATTGTGTGTTATCTGTGGATTATGAAAGTGATAATGAGTGAGAGTGACTGGACACTCGACATGTGGAATGTTGAAGTCATTGTGTACATGGCACAATCTCGTATATCAGTACCATAAACCTTGTCTCCGATACCTAATACTTTTTATTAGATAACGTGATCATATCTTAGCTTTTAGTGTGGCGTGGTGTTTTGGGGTGCCCTACAGCGCAGTAGACATGCACTGGCAGTACCGGCACGCGCTGCGCTCACCGGCCGTGACGAAGGAGGGTCCCTGCTGCAGGTGCCCACTGCCACATTATGAAACCTTCCAAACACATCCGCAAGGTTCCTTTCTCATTGTTTGAAATATGTATCGAACGGATTATATCAAATTAGAATATTAATATTAAATTTAACCATACGTACTGATTGTTATACAAATATCATACCAAAATAGTAGTATTTAAATTATACCGTTACATAAATGTACTTTATTTGACACTACTTTAACTGTGCTTTAAGATCTAACATACAAAATAGTTCAATATGACATCGCACGTAAAGAGCATCATGTTTGCTCTTTAGAAATTGCTAGTTTACTCATGTAAAAATTATTTTCAATTCATTTGTGTTTGAGTTGAGATAATATGTGATGAATGAAACCACAGCATTGCTCACAACCGCGACATAATTATCAAATCAAAGATTATTATTAATTTATAATAAATAATACATTGCTCCTGCTATACTACGTTGTTAATAAACATAACGATCCCCCCCGGACCTCTGAGGAGTTCAGACGTATCCTAAACTAAATCCACGTCGCTTTTATTTTTACAATTTAAAGTGAATTTCAACAATTAATCCGAACCAGATAATAGGAGTGCATAAGTTGTGAAGTGTTATAACCGACTGCGCGCTCCTGGTACTTCGTGCGCTGAGTCACCTGCTACACCAGCACGGCACCGCCCATCGCTGCTTGCTGACCGCCCCGGGAGGCGTAACATCGCCCGGCCAATTACACTGTGCGCGCACTGACCGGCCGTCCCCCCGTGCTGCGCCCGGTGAGTACTACGTGAGTCATCGCTTCGCATTGCTTGTCTCCTGGTACAATGCCGCTTGGAAGATCGCCTCAGCACTCCGCTTATGACTCAGCGCCAGACCTAATGTCTGTACGCGAGACTGAAGCGGAACCAGCGTCAAATATTACGAGCCGTTTAAAGCGTAGGAGACAGGACAGCGACTTGAATGATTTTATGGAAGAAATCCAGGAATCGCTAAAACAAATTAGACTACAACAAGACGCTAAACTAAATTCATTAATGACCACAATTACACAAATAAAGGAGCAGAATGACGACATTCGTCTGTCTGTCGATTTTATGTCGACCAAATATGAAGAAATTAGAGTTAGATTGGAACAAATGGATTCGGAACGTAAGAATAATTTAAATTATATTAAAGTGCTGGAGCAAAAAATTGAAACATTAGAACGCGGGTCTCGATCCACCAGCATTGAGTTACGTAATATTCCGCATACGCAATCGGAAACAAAGGAGAACCTCATTCAGATTATAAAAGAAGTTGGTCTGGTCACGAATGCACCGATTCAAACAGCAGATATTAAGGACATCTTTCGTGTGAAGTCTGGATCTTCAATAAAAAAACCTATTATAGCTGAATTTACGTCAGTGTTGACTAAAGAAAAGCTTTTGAATTCCATAAAAATATTTAAAAAACAATACAAAGAAATTACCACGTCCACGATAAAAATTAAAGGGACAGCTCAGCCCATCTACATCTCTGAGAACCTCACTCCTAAGACCAAGCGAATATTCTATTTGGCTCGAGACCATGCAAAGAATAAAAATTACAAGTTTTGCTGGGTGAGTCATGGTGTTGTCTATTTAAGAAAAATAGAAGGATCCGCCGCGCTGCGTATTATCAATGAAGCAGACTTTGAAAAATTGGAAACGCAAAAGTGACTAGGATTAAATGGAAACTATTTAGATTTTTTACATAGTTTTTGCTCTTTTATATTTTTGTTCATAAATTATTTTATTCGTAATTTCACAATTCGCTTCATACTTTTTTTTTACACAACTCTATTAATGTACAACAAAACAGTTTATTTATTGTTTTTCACAAAAGATTACGCAATCACAATATTCACTAAATTTGCGCTGCCGACTTACACATTTACCATAAAACACAAAACACTTACTATATACAACTACAACATATATTATACCCCGAGCTTTTTAACCTTTTATGGTATAATTTTACAGACAGTATCATCATTTTTTATAAATTGTATTACTTATATAGATACTGACGTCAAACAAAATCTAGGAGAACCATATTTATTAACCTTACAGAAGATTATACTTTACGTTTTATTGACATATATTTTACATATTACGTTTAATTTGGACCCTGAGATCTATATCATTATTAATGGATAATATTTTATTATTTGAGGATATTGATAGTTCGGGTGATATTAGATGCACTTTGGCTGATGACCCAACGATTTGTAAAACCCATCTGAACGTAACCGATAGAGACAATCCTTTTTCAATCCTTTGTGTTAATATACGTAGTATAAACTGTAACCTAGACCGGTTTCTCGTTTTTCTATCTCAATTGGATATAGCTGTTGATATTTTAGTATTCACGGAATGCTGGATAAATGAAGATTCTAATATACCTTCAATTGATAATTATGAAGCTTTTAGTACTAAACACATTTTAAATCAAAACGATGGTGTAATAATATATGTTAGCAGTAGTTTGAGGAATATTGAGGTCTTTCAACCCGACATCAAAGACGGCACTTGTTTAATAGTTAACATAGGACATCAATATACAATCATCGGTACTTACAGACCGCCTAGCTTTAAAAATGCTAGTCCATACTTGGATTCAATTGACTGCATGCTGCGCGATTTAAAAACTAAACAAATTGTTTTCACAGGCGATGTGAATCTTGACATAATATCAAATAATCTCACAGGCAACACGACGGATTATCTAAATATAATGGCATCTAATGGTTTACGTCCTGGCATCAACAAACCAACAAGATACAATGCTTGTTTGGATCATTTTATGGTCAAAACATGTTGTCGCGCACAAACTTTAGTTTTTGAACACTTTACAGACCACTCTCCAATTCTATTGTGTCTAAATACAACACCAATTATAGATTGTCGAAAAAAACTGAGCTTGTCAAAGTATTTTGTGAATTTTGATAAAATGGAAGAGAGCCTTAAATTAATAGATTGGTCTGATTTTTATTGTTTACAATCAGCTAACGATGCAACACAACATCTAGTTGCATTGTTACAGGAGATGATTAAAAAACACACAGAAGTTAAAACTATTCCTAATAGAAAACGGGCTTTAAAACCTTGGATTACCACAGGTGTTTTAAAGTCAATACGAAAACGTAATAAATTACATAAAAAACTTAACAATAATAAAAGTGATGAAGAACTTAAGCGCTACTATATACATTATAGAAACATTTGTAACAAAGTTATAAAATCATTAAAGTGCAACTATTATCAATCTCAGCTAGAAAAACACTCGGGTAATAATAAAGAAACATGGAAAACTATTAAAGAATTGTGTAATTTAAATAAACCAAAATTAAAATCAAATGAACTTGTTAAAATAAAGGAAAATCCAATTGAATCCCTTAATGTGGTAAATAAGTATTTTACCTCGATTGGACAAGTACTTGCCAACGAGACACTTAAAATGCTAAATAAAAGTGAAGAAGAGTTAACAAAAGAAGCTACTAATACTAATAATCCGCAAAACTCCATGCTAATGTTACCAACCGACCCAATAGAAGTAAGAGGCATAATATTGAACCTTAAAACCAGCAGTGTTGGAGGTTACGACCAAATCCCTACAAAAATGTTCAAAAAATTCCACCAATATCTATTGGAACCAATAACACATCTCTGTAATCTTAGCTTTTCGACGGGAGTTTTTCCCGAGATACTTAAGAAAGCCACTGTATCACCTATCCATAAGGGCGGCGATAAAACTCTTCCTTCTAATTACCGACCTATATCTTTATTATGTATCCTATCCAAGATTGTAGAAAAGCTTGTAAATAAGAGACTTATTAGTTACCTAGAATCTAATGAGCTTCTTTCTCCTAATCAATTTGGATTTAGAACCGGTAAATCAACAGACGACTGCATCATAAACGTGACATCAAAAATAAACAAATACGTTGATGAGGGGGACAAATGTATAGGTATTTTTATTGACCTGCAAAAAGCCTTCGATACAGTGTCAACATCGATTCTCTTACGCCGTTTGGAGAACATAGGAATAAGAGGTACTACGCTTCTATGGTTTCAAAGTTACCTGTGTGATAGAAAGCAATGCGTTAGGGTAGATGGCTGTGTTAGCGATGATATGCTATGTACATATGGGGTCCCACAGGGAAGCACACTAGGGCCGACATTGTTTTTAACCTATGTTAATGACCTCAGTAACATTAATTTAAACGATGGTAACGTTACCATGTACGCTGATGACACAGTCATACTGTTTCATGCAAAGTCTTGGGAACTAGTGAAACAGGCCACTGAGGCAGGACTGGAAAAAGTTTCATGCTGGCTTGAAAATAGTTTGCTATCCCTTAATACAGCGAAAACAAAACTGATTTGTTTCAGTAAAACTCAAGCGGGTCAACCAAACAAGGATCTGAAGTTGAGGATTCATACAAATCCATGTAACAGACTCAATGATATCCAAACATCTTGTAACTGCCCTTACGTAGCTAAAACTGATACAATTAAATATTTGGGCATCATTATTGACGAAAAGCTTCAGTGGAAACATCAGATAACATCCATTAGTAAAAGGGTAAGAAAGCTCGTCTACGTTTTTAGGTTGCTGCGATTTGTAGCAAATTCTAAGTTACTATTGCAAACTTATAGGGCTTTGTGTGAATCTTTGATTAATTATGGTATTTGTGCTTGGGGTGGCGCTTGTAAAACAATTCTTGTAGAAGCTGAACGTGCTCAACGATGTATTTTAAAAGTAATGCTGTCACTACCGTTTCGTTATCCAACCACACTAGTGTACGATAAAGCCCAAGTACTAAGCGTAAAAAAACTCTTCATCTTTCAAAGCATACGTAGGTATCATCGAGTTACTGCTCCATACATTAAAATCCCAAAGAAAAGAGTTTTCAGATACCCGACACCTAGAACACGTAGTGCCTTTGCAAAAAGACACTATGATTATTTGGCTCCACACTTGTACAACAAATTGCATAGGGAGAATAAGTATCTATGTAACTACAGTAACCACCAAATAAAATCTAAGATCAAAGAGTGGCTCAAGAATCTTGACTACGATGGTACAGAGGCTCTTATAATATGAGTTGTAAAGTCTAGTAAATATGTATTTTATACTCACACGCACACACACATACATACACACACACACACACACACGCACACACACACACACACACGCACTCACACACACACTCACACTCACACTCATACATTTTAACAAAGTAAACGCTAAAACTTAAAAATGTTAAAGAAAAAGTTTTTTTTTTTTTTTTTTCTAATTCAAATGTATTTTATGTCAAAATACTTTCTTAAAAGTGAGAAATATATTTAAGTCTAGTTTAATTTAGTATATTTAGACCTTTGTTTAAACTTACCTAAAGGGAGGTACTGGCTCCTGAAACACAGATTTTTCTAGCTCGGGAGTCAGGGCAACAATGAATTATTGTAAAAGGTTATATTTTATTAATAAATAAAATAAATAAATAAATAAAAATAAATAAAATAAACGATATCGCCGGCGAGCGGCGAGTGGTTGATGTCATCCAGTTACTTATAGCATATTAAATACTTACTTAACTAACCAAGATGCAATGCGATTCATTAGAATTTTTTTTTTAATAAAAGTAATACAAGATTTTAAACTTTGAAGTTCCATTATAAAATGACACAGACGTACAACATGTACAGGACAAGTATTATAAGGCGTTAATCACTTGTCAGCTCGGGACCAAGCATTTTGTAAATACACAAAATATAAAAAAAAAATATAGTTTTCTTGACAACCATTAAAAACATGAAAACGGCAAAACGCTCATTATGCCTGCTCGAGTTGAGCGCTGGGAATGGGAGCAAGGCCCAGCGGGATGCGCGGTGTCGGGTGTGCGCTGTGCGGCCAGATGCCGGCGCCGGCGCACCTCCTGCAGATGGCCCGTGACGTCACCAACATTAACGGGCTACTTGCGAAACAAACATTACATATTTTATCGCACTCGCATCTGTCCGCTGGTCGAACGATATTGTTAAGCCAGTAATAGGGGAACATTACAGTGAATCCGGTTGTTGGTACAAAATCGCCAGGGGTAACGTTACCGGTAGGGGATGCAGCACCGGTTCCCTCTTATGAACCGGGACTGGATCTTCGGTACTGTACTTGAAACCGGGATTTACCGGGAAGTTCGACACTTTCGGTACTTGTTTAAATAAATGTTTGTGTGATGCAATGCAGTAAACCTGTGTTAAAGGAGTTCCAATACATCTTTAAAAGTGGATATGCTTTGTCTGCTGGTTCTGTACTTGGACGGCCATGGTGACGGCACTGTAGAGACACCTCAACACTTGGATAAATCGCCAGTGACTTGGCATCGTTGCAGGGATTTAAGAACAGTAGGATTTAAGAACACTCTCGATAGAGTCAAATGTCCTCAAAGTCCACAAATGCAAGGCACAGGGCAATAACACGACGACACTCCTACTACACGCCTCCGGAGTACTCCCATCAAAGAGAACGGTGTTATCCACTTACATCGAGGTGTGAGACAGGGGGATGTGATATCCCCAAAATTGTTCACAATGCCTTAGAGGATATGTTTAAAACGCTGGACTGGAAAGGACGTGGCATCAACATCAACGGCGAATACATCTCACACTTTCGATTTGCAGATGACATCGTCATCATGGCTGAAACGTTGCAGGAATTACAACACATGCTGAACGGCCTAGCTGATTCTTCTCGACACATCGGTCTCCGGATGAACTTACAATGCAACTTAAAATGCAAGGACAAAACCAAGGTTATGTTCAACGAACATGTCATCCCCGATCCGATTGCAATACAAGGCGGTGCTCTCGAAGTTGTTAAGGAATATGTCTACCTCGGGCAAATTTTACAGATCGTGTTAATCGAAAATTTACATGTTTGTATATATTTCATTGTGTATCATCTTAATGTTTAACGCCTTTGCGTTATCGATCTTACGTTAAAAAAAAAAGAATCACTTGTCATTCAATCAAAAACCTGTCTAGTTCATAGTATATAGATGTGAAAAAAGATGGCAGTCGGCCATGCATTGGTTTTCTCCTTAAAAAGGCGTGTGGACGCCATGTAATATTAATTAGATTAGTAAAATCAGTTGTTCATTGGTTTTGTCATCAAGGCGTGTGGATGCCAGTTCAATATCAATTATAGTCATTCATTGGTTTTCAAATTCAAAGGCGTGTGGACGCCATTTCATGTTAATTATAGTAGTAAAATCTTGTTACCTATTAAAATCAGTGTGACAAAGTAAAGTGTTTATTTTTCATCATCTGAATCATCATCATCAACTATCAACGTCTCAAGGGTCTAAAGCGACGCTTCGAACCCGCCGTACGCGGCTCCTTGAGAAAGTCATCATCATAGTGTACGATCCTTGGCCGTCGCGATCACGGCTGGCTGAGAAAATCTACGCACAATATTTTGGTGGAACCCACGAGGGGAATCGCACATTTTTGGGAACCCAGGACGGGAATCGTTTAAACCCAGGAAGGGATAAACAGCATTATAGGTACTGGACACGCGGTTGCCGTCCAAGGTCATTGCCGCCAAACTCGCGTCTAAGATACGCCATTTTGTAATTTTGTATCGCATCGCTACGCTACGCAACGGGAACACAGACAGCCGACGCAAGAGGGCGCGCGCTGCGGTTCACTCATTCTTACGGACTCATAAGTTAGTGTTATTGTGTTGTGATTGGCCAATAATTCATGTAAGTACATTCATTCTCATCAAACCAATCTCAATCGGTCTAACTTCATTCAATCTTTACGAATATTGAATCACTCATTCAGTCAATGTCACTGTCATGTCAAGTGTCTGTCAATTAAATAACTAGGTTATCTTGTTTGTTTACATATTCTAAATTTATGTTTCGTTAGTTTTAAATTTGTTACAAGTGAACTTATCTCAAGTGTTACTGTTTATTACGTGCATTAGTCAGTAGATAGTCATCATGGCTTCGCGTAGGACTAGAAATCAGTTTAGAACTCATCATAGAATGTTGTTGGATTTTGCCGCGACAATCGACGATAAGGCTGGGTCGATCTCTGGTTCAGTAGCAACAAAACACTTTAATACCTACTATAAAGATTTGGTTTTAGCCTACGAAACATTATTGGGTTTCTCAAATGACGAAGTGTCTGAATCAGACATGTCGCTGTTCGAAACACAATTCACGGAAGTCAACAAACTGTTGATAAGACTGGACCAGGCGACGTCGGAGTCAACCGCTGGTACATCCAAATCACACAAGTTCACATCAAACCAGGTAATGGCCAAATTACCACTTATAGAACTTCCCAAGTTTACAGGGAACCTCATGGACTGGGTTCCATTCTATGACTTGTTTCATTCATTAGTTCATGAACGTGATTTATCGGATGCTGAGAAGCATTATTATCTTAGATCCTCATTGTCAGGTGAAGCTCTTCACATTGTCAGACAGCTGCCGGTAGATGATAAGAATTATTCAGTGGCGCTTAATTTACTTAAGTCTAGGTATCAGAATACTAGATTACTACTGGATGCTATTATTGGTAGGATAGTAAATTTACCTATCATCACATCATCAGTCACTCACCTGCGTTCACAATTGTATGATCCACTGCAGGAAGCCCTTCAGGCTTTGGAAAAGCTAGATCAGCCTGTCAAAGAGTGGTCATATGTTATATTGTATTTAACATTACAGATCAAGGATCATCAGCTCGTCAGGTGAGGCCTTCTTGTTCATTTTGTAGTGCCCAGGGACACTCACTTTATAGGTGCCCTGACTTTCAACAGTTGACACGACCTAGTCGTAAGTCGTGGGCGACTAAGTCGGGACATTGCTATCGATGCTTACGGAAGCACTATGCAAGTAACTGTACTCATAGGAACTGGTGTTCTCATTGTGGCTACCAGGATCATAACTCACTCATTTGCAACGCAGATGAGAACATCGGTGCTCCCTGGCAGCAAAATCAACCTGCTGCTCGGCTGGTCACCCAATGTGCAGGTGGTCGAGACACGCCAACTTCGTCAAAAGCGCGTCATGTCTCATCACCAGTGTATATCACTGGTGTGATCCAGGAAGAAGCGAACCCATCTTCAGCACATCATCATCATGAGGCTCCACCGGTGCAGTCCATGGCTCATCACCAGCCAAGGCCACGAGTTGGTGACAGAGCACATCTGGCTCAGACCACCTTTCATTCACTCAGGTTTGGCTCACGGATGAGCCCTGATAGGGCATGAGATAAGGTAACTGTTGGTGCATCTATGGGACCATCACTCCCCATAACTATTTGTCCTACTGCAATAGTAATGGTCAGGTCAGGTGATGGTCAATTTGTCAAGGTCCGGGCCCTGTTAGATACAGGAGCCTGTGTTTCAATCATCAAACAATCATTAGTTCATCATTTAAAATTGCACCAACAGGGTAATAGTAATACTCTTTATGGAGTAGGTCATCAAGCAGTTAATACACCGGGCACTGTTGTCAAATTAGTCATTAAACCAGTGGGAGCACAATTACCAATAGTTGGTACCAGGGCAATGGTTATGTTCACCTTATCAGGAAATATTCCACCATATGCTATTAAATTAAAGAATCAGTTAAAGTCATCAAATATTATCCTTGCTGATAGCAACTTTGATAAAGCCTGAGATGTAGATATCATACTTGGTACAGATGTGCTTAATTATGTACTTGATGGTTCAAAGATTTCAACCAACATTCCAGGGATAGCGGCTTATGGATCATGTTTCGGTCACGTCATCATGGGAGCGATACACACTCAACAGTCACCATCGACGGTCACATCACCCGACCAGTCGGCAGGCACTTCAGTAGAAGACTATGGACTCCATGCAGTCAGACTGGAGGAAGTCTTAGAAAAGTTTTGGAAGGTGGAACAGCCCCCTTCGAAGCCAGCTGTTCATCCGGATTACTTGGAATGTGAAAGGTTGTATAATTCAAGTACTCAACGTATGCCAGATGGCAAATATTTGGTTAGGTTACCATTACTTTCAACAAGGCCACCATTGGGTGAATCAAAGGCTTTAGCCATTCAACGATTGCGATCTTTAGAAAGAAAGATGGCAAAAAATTCAGTATTCGCAAGTAAATACAAAGAATTCATGAAGGAATATGAAACTCTCGGTCATATGTCAAAATCGGACTTTCAGTTAGACTCCAAACATTTCATCATCCCTCATCATGGCATATTCAAAAAGGGAACGGATAAGATCCGTGTAGTGTTCGACGGGAGTGCTCGTTCATCAACAGGAACATCACTAAACCAGTGTCTTCACACCGGTCCACCACTTCAAAATGATATTACCCAAATATTGTTAAATTTCAGACGGCATCAAATAGTCTTCACGACCGACATCAAGCAGATGTTTCGAATGACCTGGATACACCCTGAAGACAGGAAGTACCAGCTCATCTTGTGGAGAGAGGACCCGTCTGACCAAATTCAGGTATGTATGTAATACACAAAAAAGATGACACCCCTCACCAAATAACTATAGACCGATAGCATTACTACCCAGCATCTCTAAAGTTTTCGAAAAAGCCATGTGTAACCGACTGTATGTATTTTTAGAAAAAAATAATATCCTAGACGAACATCAAAACGGTTTAAGGAAAACTAAATCAACAACACTAGCTGTTTATCAATATATCCAAAGAGCTCTTAAACATATAAATGAAAAAAAATATAGTTTGGGCTTGTTACTGGACATGACAAAAGCGTATGAAAGTATAGACTACAACATATTGTTGTATAAATTGTATGGATCGGGCATACGTGGCCCTAGCTACTCCTGGTTCAAATCCTACTTACAAAACAGGAAACAAAAAGTACAGATAGAAAGCTATGATAACAAAAACAACAGAATTCAATCAGTAGTATCCAGCGAAAAAATATTAACACATCCAATACCGCAGGGAAGTGTCCTTGGCTGTGTACTTTTTCTTATTTACATAAACGATCTACCTAACATAGTTAAAAATGATGTAACCTTGCCGATTTTGTTTGCGGATGATATATCTATTTTGATAGAGTGCGTAAATACAACCAGAGCCAATACATTACTTAAAGAAACTATCGAAAATGTCTCGACCTGGCTGCAGCACCACAACCTTAAAATTAATTACTCAAAAACCAAAATGATACAGTTCAGACCTTACAACAAAGCTCCTTTAGATATTGACATTAATTTTGAAAATAAAAAAATAGAATCCGTAGGCATATTTAATCTTCTAGGTATAATAATAGACTCTCACCTAAACTGGAAAAACCATATACAGCACATTCACAACAAGGGTCTAAAGCGACGCTTCGAACCCGCCGTACGCGGCTCCTTGAGAAAGTCATCATCAACGTGTACGATCCTTGGCCGTCGCGATCACGGCTGGCCGAGAAAATCTACGCACAGATCGGTAGAAACAACTTCGAGAAAGAGGCCAACAGAAGGATACAGCTGAACTGGGCTGCGTATAAGAAATTACGTCGAGTCTTTACGTCGCCAATTCCACAATGTTTAAAGACGAAAAATCAGTGCGTCCTACCCGTCATGACATACGGAGCCGAAACGTAGACACTGACGGTAGGGCTGGTTCACAAGTTTAAAGTCGCTCAGCGGGCTATGGAAAGAGTTATGCTCGGAGTTTCTCGGAGGGATCGGATTCGAAACGAGGTGATCCGGCAGAGAACCAAGGTAACCGACATAGCCCACCAGATTAGCAAGCTGAAGTGGCAGTGGGCCGGCCATATCAGCCGCAGAACCGATGACCGTTGAGGTAGACGAGTTCTGGAGTGAAGACCGCGTGTCGGCGTAGTGTAGGACGCCCTCAGACAAGGTGGAGCGACGAACTTTTCAAGGTGGCTGGCAAGATGGATGAGAGTGGCCGCGGATCGTGCTCAGTGGCGTGTTTTTGGAGAGGTCTATGTCCAGCAGTGGACGAGTATAGGCTGATGATGATGATGATGTGATGCAAGTAAAATTGTGCGAATACTCTCAGTATTTATTTCAATTAAAAATGTTCTTTATGAATTGATGATTGCATAAAAAATAGTTTATAGTTATATGATTTTATCGTATATTGAAAGACAGATAGTGAGAAAATTATATGCACGTATGAAGTACCGAAAGTATCGAAAGAACCGGGATTCGTTGGCTGAAGACGCGGTACCGGGTTGTTTAAAAAGTCCCGGGATTTGCCGGTATTTTCGAGATTGGGATTTCCCGGGAGCATGCCCTAGTTACCGGCCGAGTAGACATAATGAGGAACTGAATTCTTCCAATAATAAAAATTCTGGAAATTCAGCCAGCTATCCGTGTTTTAAAATTTTTTGCAATAGTCTTAGTACAAAAGAAAGGTGATTGACCATTTTTGTATGGACGTTGGACCAAAAGTGCTGCCCAACATTGAATCATAGTGCATAATTAAGACTAATACTAGTATGTAACCAAAACCGCTTCAGAATCTATCCAAGGAGTATTGAGAAAAAATATCTATTGTATAGGTTTTACATTAAGGGCTATATTTCACCAGGACACCATGGCGGCGCAACCAGTCGCCGCTACCAACAAAATGTATGCAGCTCTATAGAGAGTTACTCACCTGGTGTCCATTTGGTTGCGCAACCAATTTGGCGGCGCCACCAACTCGGACGCGTGCACAGAATGTTACTGGTTGCGCCGCCACGCTGGTCGCGCCACCACTAACTACTATAGCGTTGTATGGTGTCTTACTCACTCGGCCGCCAGTCCGGCCGCCAGGCGCCAGTGACGCCCCCACCTCATTGGATGCAACACGTGTGCACTGTTGTTTTGTTTTTTAACTGCTTATTTTAATATTTTGATTGTTTGTTAATTGCATACGATGGATAATTTCGATACAGAAAGGTTTATTATAGAAATTCAAAGTAGACCATCAATTTGGGATAATTTCTCATCAGATTATTCCGATAGAGATTTGAAAAAGAAATGTTGGGAGGAAGTTGTAGATTTGTTTGGAGAACAGGAGCAAACCGTAGAACAAAAAAAGAGCTTAGGTAAGTCAACAACATATATTTTTATAAATGAATTATTATCAATAAATGTTCATGATGATTCTGGTGTAACTTGGACAGCCAAAAGCCCGTTGTGAGTGAAGTTGTGTATGTATTTATTAATGAATATAATTATTTTGCCATGGAAGTGGGATTTCGTTTACAAAATAATGTGTAAAATTATCTCGAGTGGTAGTAGCAGCACGCCCTCCTCTAGTGAAATTTTGCTGTGTTGTAGTTTGAAAGCCCGTTATTGTCAGAGTATCATCATATGAATATCCATCTCTAGAACGTACAAAATTGTGTAACACACAACATGTTCTCACAATGGATTTTGCTAAATCTGTGTGGACATTTAATGGTCTGTGGAAAATTCTCCATTTATTTGTTAAAATGCCGAATGTGCACTCGATGTAACGGCGAGCTCTCGATAGTCTGTAGTTAAAAATTTTCTTTTCGGCACTGAGGTTGTTTCCTCCGTATGGACGCATAATATTTGTGCTCAACCCGAATGCTTCATCGCCCGAAATAAAAAAAAATACATCGAACCAGAATCAGCAGGTTGAATCAGTCTTATGTGCTTTCCATCGATACTACCGATGCAGTGTGGAAAGTTGGCATGTTTTTCGAAACCATCTGCTATTTTCATCCAGTCATTTGCAGTAGCCGGAAGTGATAAACATGTTTGCAACTTATTCCAAATCACGGCACACACTTCTTTTATTATTGTGCTTAATGTTGTTTGTCCTAGACGAAAGTTATAATGCAATTCCCTCATCGTACATCCACTTGCGAGGTACCTGTAATTAACAAAAAGTAATAAGTAATATAATTTAATTTCCAGGGTTAGTGTTGCAAAAAAGATGGAAAAGCATCAGATCATGCTATGCGCGGGAAGTCAAACGCCAAAAAAATGTAAAGTCTGGTTCTGGAGCCACTAACCGCAAAAGCGAATACATATATTTTAAGCAGTTACAGTTTCTACAAAAAGTAGTAGCTATCAGAGAAGAAGGTGTAGAAGAAGAAAATTCGGAGAGCACTGAAGTAGGCGAGCGACCTAAACAAAAAGTTACAAACAAACGTAAACTAACAGTAGACGATGATCCCTTTGTTCAAGCGTTAAATAATTCAATTGAGCAAAGACGCCGTGAGACAACAGAGCAGAGACTACGCGAGACAGCTGAGGTTGACGAAGATCGGCTATTTCTGCTTTCATTGTTGAGCACATTAAAAAATCTACCTCCTCAAGTTAAAATGGCTACCAAAATAAAGATGCTAACTTTGTTGAACGACGCGTACAGGTTTTTCTGGTAACAGGACGTTTGATTATGCTGATCGGTCATTTCGGAATTCTTCAGAAATTAATCCAGGTGGTAGGATGGTGAGTCAAGAGACCTATCATCCTGGTTATTCGACGCAACGGCAAGTGATTGCTACTGAATATCCTGGACCGAGTTATAGGACAAACACGAATTATCAGAATGAACCTATTACAAGTAGTCCTAATTCTCCGTATAATTCTATGAATACAATGACATATGCAAGTTCTCCAAGCGACACACATGATTCACAGGACTCAGAACCACTTATGGATCTATATAGCACTTAAACGTTCATGGCTTGTTTGTTTGTCTACATTTTTTAATAAAACTTACTTTAAAAATGTTCATAGTTTGTTTTAACTTACCTTAATGTTACAAACAACTTTTCTTCGGAACTGATTGATTTTCTTAATATTGTGTCTTGCTTCAACAAATCATTTTCACACAAAGTCAGTAACTAATCAAAGGATCTCACGGACATCCTCACATAGCTAAAAAACTTATCCGGATATCTTCTTAGATCGTCGTATATGTTGACGAATTGTCCTTTCTTACAGCGATCGGCTAAATAAGGATGAACCCACCACTGTTTCTTTTTTCTTTTGAACTCTCTTTTCCTACGTACATACAGCAGTAGTGCTATCTCTTCGAGGTCCATTTTGATACTGTCTTCAGTGTGGTGTGGCGACTCTGGTGTCTGTATGGTGTCTAGTTTGGTAGCTTACGGACACTACGGTGGCGCAACTGGTTGCGCCGCCATGGTGTCCCGGTGAAATATAGCCCTAACGAAAAATAATTAACAAACGTCTTATTACGCCGTGTGCGAAGGCAATAAGTAAGACATTATAATAATATGTATAACGTAAACGACAACGTTAAAAAATATATCAAAAGTTGAAGCACCAAAAAGCCATATAAGATAAGTTTTTAGGTACAATATAACCCCGTGGATGTTTTTTTTTTAAATATATTTTTTTAATATCTTTTCATGTAAGGAAATAAATAAAAGTATTCCCATGCTTGGGCAGCATTTGGTCCAAAATAGTCAATCTCCTTTGTTTATGTATCTACCTGCTTTGACTCGTACTTTCGGCGTATATGACGTATATGAGTGTGTGTGCGTGTGTGTGTGAGTGTGTGTGTATATAATCCTCCTCCTCCTTGCGTCGTATTCCTCAATGCTGAGGGTCGTGACCTCTCGGATATGCTACTTTCTCCCTCACGATGTTACGCCATTTGTTTCTGTCCGAGGCAACGTGGAGAGCATCGTGAAATTTATAGTCGAGTGTGGTGCGGATCTGGTCAGACCATCGCATCGGACTGCGCCCCTGGGTCTTTTGCCGTTTACTTTGCCAGTGACAAGTAGACGTTCGAGGTTGTCACCGTTTTTCCTGGCTATGTGACCAAAAACTCAAAGATCCTTCGAAGGCAGATGGTGGATAGCCTTATCTTGATGTTAAGCTCCTTGAGGATCGATGCGTTAGTCCGTCGTGCTGTCCAGGGAATCTGCAGCATTTTCCTCCAGCACCACATCTCGAAGGCATCGATGCGTGCGCGGTCTGCTTTCTTCAGTGTCCAAGTCTCGGCACCGTATAAAAAGATGGAGAACACTAAGGTTGTCACTAGCTTGGACTTAGTCTTCAGTGTGATGTTTATGTCCGCTCATATCTTGTGCAGTTGCGACATAGCACTTTTCACCATTCCGATACGCACATCGCACATCTTCTTTGCACGATCCGTTATTGCTTACGTTAGACCTACCTAGGTAGGTGAAGTTGTCAACTATATCAAGGTTAAGAGCGCCGGTGAGTTCTAACTTGTTCGCGCGGTCAACCACCATGACCTTGGTTTTGGCTCTGTTTATGTGTTTATGTGTGTATATATAATATGTACGTATATATATGCGAGAATAATAATGAATTATACATAATATTATGTCTCTGTGGCTTTGCTGGACAGAGTAGCATCGCCGTGGTTAGTTAACAATGCGCTGAGCCCATTAGCGCACTAATGCCCCGCGAAGGACCACGCGCCGCCATGCGCACACGCGCCGCTCAAACGCCGCACATTTGGAAGCAGACAATAGCCGGTGAGTACTAAATGGTGTAAGTCTATTTATAATGTGAGATAAAATTTCGTCAGAAAAAATTAAGATAACAGTCTTAAACGAAATGCTACATAAGGTTAACCTAAAAAAACACCAAAAGCTATTAACGACAAAACAAAAAAGCGTCTTCAAAGGATCTTGAAATGAAAATGCACGAAACAGACGCTTTTATTAGAGGGTACGAAGGAACGTTTCCAATCGGCTTGTGCGCTCGGCCGCGTGTTTACAAACACGCCAACATTTCCGGGGAAATGCTAAGCGGCGGCACTTCCTCGCGATTGTTTCGCGCCGACCGGCGACCTACAGTGACTCATAATCAGTGGTCGGAGTAGGTATATTGAATTAAGGTCACTGACATCAAACGTATATGTTAATATGGATACTCCTCCGAGTTTCCGGATTATTATGATAAAAATACCGAAACATCGAAATTATTACATGAAGCTAGTTAAAAATGTATCAATACTCTCAACGCTATGCTGCTAGTGGCGTAGATGACCAGAATTTAATAGTAAAAAATGACTGGTGTGTAAAAACCTTGTTGTAGTAAAAGTGTTGGAGTAAAAGCCTAAGCATGTATAAAATGATATAATAATAATATTCATTTCAACACACGACATCCGGCAAACAGGGTCTTTTGTCCTCTTATCTCTATGCTCAACGCATCTGACCAATTAGAATCAAGTATCCAGGATGACTCATTGACTGTTTGTTCGAAAACAATGCGCTCGCACCGACATCCAGACCAAGTGGCTCACTCACTTATTTCGGTTCGTGGAGTGCGCTTATTTTATGTGTTGTGAATATCTTGACTTGACCCTGGCTTGTTTACTGTCTTCTGAAATCTACTTAAAACGACGAATTTGGCTTATAACTACGGACATCGATTTATTACTCTTGGATTGGGCCCATTTGAAGTTGTTTTTGTACGGGTAAGTTTTAATTATTTTCACTATTTAAGAAGGTTTTAGAACTTGGAAACAGTTAAAAAAATCACTTTATAGCAATCATCACAGCGCATGAGAGTCCGGTACGCACACCGCAGGGCTATCACCGCTTCAGTTAAAAAAAACACTTTATATGAAACAGAATTTCATTATCGACTTTACAGTTGTGTATGTATATATTGTAAATTTAAATCATTGTTTTAGGTGAGATATAAATAAATATGGCAAAGGTCAAGGCTGAAACAGTGCAAAAGTGGTTATTGCACTATCCTGAGCTACTTTACGATAACGCTAGTGGCACTATATACTGTACAAAGTGTGAAAGTCATTTGAAAGCTGTGAATAGAGGCAACATTACCAAACACATTGAAGGCGCTGTACATCAAGGAAAATTTAAGAGACCGCAAGAGGAATTTTACTTCGACCTCATTAAGTTCCTGATTCTATGCAATATTCCTTGGTCGCAAATGAAAAATCCAGCGTTCAAAGAGTTTTTTCAGAAATATATGTGCAGTACTTGTTGTTGCGTTTGTACCAATCGTAAAGTGGTTGACGAATCACAGTTACGAAAAGTTTATTTGGAGAAGTTTTATAGGAATAAAATCAATTCGATTTATGAAACTAATAAAAATGAGAAACTATGGATATCGCTGGATGAGACAACAGACATTTTTGGTCGATACATAGTCAATTTCCTAATAAAACCATTGCATCCTAGTAATAGTGCAGGCCGGCCTTATTTGATTGCTTGTAAAATGCTAACAGCAGTAAATGGACAAACAATAACACAATTTGTACTGCAATGTCTAGAAAATTTATGGCAAAACACTTTTGAAGCGAAAGTTGACAATATTTTAATGCTTTGCACTGACAGTGTAGCGTACATGCTATCTGCAGGGCGAAATTTAAAACATTACTTACCTGAAATGAAGCATGTGACATGTTTGGCGCACGCTCTTCATCGTGTAAGTGAGCAGATAAGGTCAGAATACAACGATGTTGATATTCTTATATCAAATGTTAAAAAAGTATTTTTAAAGGCTCCTAGTAGGGTAAACATTTTAAAAGAAAAATATCCTGACTTACCGTTGCCTCCGCAACCAGTCATTACCAGATGGGGTACTTGGTTACAGGCAGCATCTTACTACGCTCAACATTTAGATAAAATAAAAGAAGTTTTATCCTGCTTGAGCAGTTCTGATGCTATAGCCATACGAAACGCAAAAAACATTTTGGAAAAACAAAATTTAGAAAATGATTTAAAATATATTGAAGAAAATTACTCTATTATACTACTAGCCCTAAAAGAGTTACAAAAACAAAATTTATCTCTAGCTGATTCACTTTTAGTATTTGATCAAGTAAGGGCTACGCTTAACGAGTGCAATAATGAGAATATAAAAAATAAAATAGAATCAGTTATGGAACGAAATCCAGATTTAGATACAATTAGAGAATACAGCGAGAGTATTGAAAAAAGCGTAGCAAATAATCAGAAACTTTATTTCAAATTCGCTCCATTGACATCTACAGATGTTGAACGATCATTTTCCACTTACAAATGGATCTTAGATGTTAAAAGAAATAGCTTAAAATTAGAAAATATTGAAAAAATTATAGTTATTTATTTTAATTGTATAGAGACAGAAAATCAAAATGTAGAACTTGTAACCGATGAGGATTAAAAATAATTATTTTTAATAAAACTGTAATAATGATTATTTGTATTAACAATAAACAATTTTGTTTGCTTACATATGGTTTTTTATTTTATTACTCTATTTACCAAATTTTTGGAAACTCCGGTACATTCCGGAAGAAATGCATGTCCATGTTATGATATCATGACGCAAGTATCTAAAATCAATATACCTACTCCGACCACTGCTCATAATATACACATACACACATCCATCGCATCACGTTCGAATCTGTTACCAAGACGATTGCAGGTTTACAAGCATAATTTATCCTTAGAAGAGATTTGGCATGGTAAATCTGGCAGGATCGACCAACATTAACGAGATGTGGTAGAGGATCTAAAAGGGCCCAAAGCAAAATTACAAAAAGACGATGATAATTCAGAAACTTGATTTGTCCAAAGTGGCTTTTCTAGATCTGCTAAAGATGCAAGCAAAATTATAACAGAACAAACACAGATGGATCAAGCAATGCATTTCCACATGTTTAAACAAACGGCCGGCTAACAGCGGTCGGTTTCGCGAATCGTAAACTGCTCGGAACTGGCAGGAATGGGGTCGTCGTGGTACCGCCTAGGAACCAACCGGCGGCGCTGCAGATGCGCAACGTAAATTGTTTTATTGGTGCAACTGCAACTGCGTGGCGACCCCAGCCTTCCTTATTACCGCGATATATTGTGGCATGCGCTTCCTGCACGCCTCCCAAACGCGGCCATGTCACGGAACAAACGCGTAAACAGTGGCAGGCCAAAACTGCGACGCATAACAAAGTTATGTCATTTTTGCCGTTTCTGTGCAGCTGACTACTATGTTTTATTTACTTTGTAGTCGATAGTCATTGCCAGCCGAGTTCAAAGTGATTGCCGCGCCCATTATTCTGATAAATTATGCCATTTCCATTAGTGACGTAGGTACGTGTTGCCGCCTTCGATCATCATATGACACTAGTTACACAATCCCTTATAAAAACGTTTGAAAAAGTGATTGCAAAAATTCTATAGAATTTTGTTTGAAATAATCACAACTAATTTTACACAAACACACTAACATAATAGTTAAATTTGGACGGCAATGTCAAATGAGAACT
Organism: Scoparia ambigualis; assembly: GCA_963921215.1. Classification (NCBI taxonomy): domain Eukaryota; kingdom Metazoa; phylum Arthropoda; class Insecta; order Lepidoptera; family Crambidae; genus Scoparia; species Scoparia ambigualis. The sequence goes on along the minus strand of OY992503.1, from coordinate 43,678,618 downwards.
GACAGCAATCCAATGCTCACGCTTGGTTGGATGGAGCATTAGTTCGAGGAGTCACTTTGAGAGCGCTAATGCTGTTTCTAGTGATGTTCGAAGCGAAGGTTGCCGCGCTCAGTTTACAGATTGGGATCGCTCTCGAGTTCAATTTATAAACAACGCATGGGAATTTGTTGTGAACGCGGACGTTCGCGTTTGTTCTCCTTGAACATTTATTAAATAATCACGCAAAGGCTTGGCCGGCTGTAAATTGCGGCTTGGTTTTAGGAGAGCTCGCCAAAGTGCTCAACATAGACCTCCAAACATTAATTATATTATAATCAAAGTTGTACGTCAAGCTTTTTAACAGCTCGTGGCTGTTCATGGCCATAAACTACTTAAACCCATAAAAGTCTATAGCTAAAACTAGACACTAGAAACTTATAAATTGCAAAATATATTGTAACGCCGCCGTTTAAGGTTACTTTTTAGGCAGGTATACGATAGATCAGGTTGAGAACTTAACGTATGACAAACGAGGGATACCTGAGATGAGAAGACTTTCGAAAACATTCCTTTCACTCATATTTCACGAACAAGACCTAAGCTTGCCAGCTGCCTCGCCAGCTCAGCTTTGGTGGTAAAATTGAGGACGACGGGAGCCGGGACACGAGACAAATATCGTAAGTTCGTGACCTTCAGAGTACTCGCAAAGATTTAACAAGTTGTTGGATTCACTGACACCTATCCTATCCCATACAACTTTGACGACTTCGTTTACATTCTTAACGAAGTCAAGACAACTGTCGAAAGATATGAAAATAGAATTTGCTATCTTGTTTTGATTTTCTGTCATGTGTTGCGCGGTAGATTTCAAATATACTTATTAATTAAATTTATATATGAGCCGTGTCTCGCGTAGCGGCTCATTAAAATAATAGTAACCCCCCTCTCTTCCCTTGGGTGTCGTAAAAGGCGACTAACGGACTAAACACTGCACATACATCCAACAGCATAGAGCGGCGATGGGCTCACCACCTGTCACGCTTTGCACTTGTGCAGTCGCTATTTGGTGAAAAGTGGACTATTGTCACATGAGTAAAGAAATTATGGTAGAGGACTGCTTTTGCTGTCCCCATTGCCTAGTCTCTGACTAACCCTTCGGGTATAATAGTTATGATTATATGTATGTATGTTATATTTATCTATGCGTTGAGAAACGACTAATAATGGCCTTTTTTGTTCTAAAAAGTTACAGAGACAATTAGGCTAACGAAGGAAGTTGGTGTCTCGGAATACTAAATAGTGCTAGTATTGAGAGTTGTACGAGCACGCAACGTACATTGTATTTTATTATTGACAATTCGGCAGATTTGAATTGACCTCATTAACGCGTATTATAATTTTACATATTTCACAAGTTCAGTTTGCAATTAGCCATCAAGAGCGCCGCGCTTACTCACTATCATTAATCATTTTAGACTTAGCATTGTTAATTTGTTACTAAGTTTCTTTAATATATTACTTTCTATCACTATCAAGCAGTATCATTTATCAGTAGTTTCGGGGCAACCCGAACAAGAGTAAAGATGACTTCACCGACTCGGCAATTCGGCATTATGGTGATTTGGTGTGCGATGTGCACGGTAACGAACAGTTTGTGAGCGCTCTTATGGCCGGGTCCCACGGCCTGTCTGAAGACAAGCCGGGCCGCGCCACGCCGCCGCCGCGCCGCGCCGTGGCAACGCTTAAGGCTGATTTCACAGTCACGCATTTGATCTGCGCCGGCCACACGCGCGCGGTTACAATTACACTAGATAGTAGTTGCGTTTCATAGTCACGCACGCACTTCAAACGCGCAACTACTATGTAGTGTAATAAATTAGCCTTTAGGCTGATTTCACAGTCACGCGTTTGATCAGCGCCGGTCACACGCGCGCGCTTAAAATTACACTAGATAGTAGTTGCGTTTCATAGTAACGCACGCAGTTCAAACGCGCAACTACTATGTAGTGTAATAATTGTAAGCGCGCGCGTGGCCGGCGCTGGTCAAACGCGTGACTGTAAAATCAGCCTAACTGCCACGACTGTCGCGGCGCGTCCGCAAACGGGCCGTGGAACCGGCAATGCCTGTCGCGGCTTGTAGCGGCTTGACGCGGAGTGCCACGGTGCGGCGCGGCGTGGTGCGGCCGATGGATCGCACAGGCGACGACACGCCGCGGCAGGCTTCATCGGATGCGTTGATTCCCACGGCCTGTTGGCGCGGTTGGGCGCGTGGAAAATCAGGCCGTCGGACCGCGGCTTTACATGCTAATCGGGATGCATGTCACGCGCGCGGGGTGACGCCACCGTGACGCTGACGCGCCGCCGCCCGTCAGTGGCCGTCACTCGCCTGCCTGTGCCGTGTGCGCGACAAGTGCTGCGTACGTCTTTAGGCGGAGAGCCAACGAATGCGCATTCCAGTCATTACTTAATCTTTAAGATCTATTCCTTTTTAATACCAAAAACTAATACCAATGGTATTTGTTTATTAACGAATTAATTTTCTATTTCGAACGAATACCAAATTTAAAATATTTCAATGAAGTACTTAATCTATTCATAACGAATACCAAAACATAATATTTGGTACAGTTACAAAAATAGTTTAATTTGCTTTTTAATATTATGATCGTAATGCAATCTTAAATCTCAACAAATTCACTTGTTTCCGGCATATTTACTTACGAGCAAACCTATGTGAATTACTTGCTAATCTGGGGGCACGGTAGCACAGTATAAATATGATTTATACTGTGACGGTAGCGTATAGACACAGTATATTTCAAATTTCAATCAATGTGAACCAATAGTAGTTAAAAAAGTATAACTAGTTGATTTTGTCACTCACTGACTGACCGATCAGCGCCCGTAAATGTCCCTTACGTTAACAATTCTATGACGTATTTTAACAAAAAAAATATATATATATATATTGAGTGCAAAGTACGTCAATTACATGAAATGAAATTTTTATTAAAATAAGGCACCATATATACAAATTATATATCAACAAGTACGAAAAATGAAAATGAAAAACAAGTATGAAATTGTAGTACTTAAGTATAAAATATTTTTACAATTTTCTACTTTATGCTCTTTAAAAAAAAAAATGTTGATACTTACGTTAAAACATTTTTAAGTTTTTGTGAGTTACATTTTTTTAAGTTACTTCTTTAATTACTTTCGGTAAAAATCTTAGTGTAAAAGACATAAAAAAGACTAATGTTAGGTACAATCTATTCTGAAAAATATAAGGATTATAATGATTCTATTGAAATAGGCTTATAGAGCTTAAGATTCCATGAAACTTTGTCATACATAAATTTTACGCACTATTTGAAATAAAAAAATTATATGTTGTTTAAAACTGCACTTTTTGTTGGTCATAGTTTTGAGTCCTCGGCGATTTTTACAATGGAAAATATTGTTGAACAAAGAGTGTGCCTTAAATTTGGTGTTTCGAATGATATTTCATGTGGAGAATCGCTCAAAATGTTGCAAAAAACCTACGGCGAATCTTGTATATCAAAAACAAGGGCATATGAATGGTACAAGGCTTTTAAAGAAGGCCGAGACGTAGTAGTAGACTTGCCTCGTTCTGGTAGACCTTCAACCGCTACGACCAAAGAAAACATAGACAGAATCAAGAAGCTAGTGCTCGAAAATCGACGTATGAGTTTGAGAGAGTTGGCTAGTGAGGTGAACATATCTTTTAAGTCCGTCCACAACATTCTCATTGACATTTTAGGCATGAGACGCGTCGCCGCTCGATTAGTTCCAAAGGAGCTCAATTTTATTCAAAAAGCGCAGCGAATACATGTTGCTGAAGACATGGTTTCCCGAGCTTCTTCGGATCCTACCTTTATGAAACGTATAATAACTGGCGACGAGACATGGGTTTATGAGTACGACATGCAAACAAGCCAACAGTCTTCAGAATGGCGTCTCGAAAACGAGCCGAAACCCAAAAAACCGCGGCAAAGTCGCTCCAAAATCAAGGTGATGCTGTCAGTTTTTTTTGACTACCGTGGTGTGGTTCACTCCGAATTCCTTCCAGAGGGAGAAACAGTGAATAAAGAATATTATTTAGGCGTCATGAAGCGTTTGCGTGAGAGTATCCGCCGAAAACGTCCAGATTTGTGGCAACACAACTCATGGATGCTGCACCATGATAATGCACCATCACACACAGCCATTATTGTGAAACAGTTTTTAGCGAAAAATTCAACAAAAGTTCTCGACCAAGCACCGTATTCACCTGATATGGCTCCGTCTGACTTTTTTCTATTTCCCAAGTTAAAATTATCACTTCGAGGAAAACGTTTTGAGTCGATAGAAGCCATAAAAGAAAATTCGCTGAATGAGCTGAAGGCCATACCGCAAGTAGCTTACGAAAAATGTATGGAGGACTGGGTGAAGCGGTGGAGATGTTGTATTGCAAGCAATGGTGCTGACTTTGAAGGCGATAAATTAAATTTAGATGAATAATTTGTATTTTTTGTTTTATTGAACAATTCCCGATACTTAGTACACAGAATGTATAATGTTAAACGTTGATCGTGAGTGATATCTTGAATTGTTGCATTTTGAAGACTAAAATGAATAATTTTGATTTGTTGAAAAGGCTTTATTTTTAAGTATACCTTTAAGTATTTATGCAATTTTATAGGTCTGATTGTCTGATTTATTTAGAATGATTCTGTATAAATAAACACTACTTAAAATCACATTAAAAAGCATTTTTATTACTGACTGTATCCCATTACATTTAACGTATTTTGGGATTCGTTTATGAGTGGTATTCGTCCGGAATAGAAAATTATACACGATTACAAACAAATATCATTGGTATTAGTTTTTGGTATTAGAAAGGAATAGATCATCTTTCCGACCGCTGCTGTTTCGTATTGAGTTGGTCATCATGCAGATGGTTTACGTAGGCTTTACGGCAGTGACGCTTTGTTATTTCTGTGCTTCCGATAGATCCTGCAAGTACCGATAATTTCGGAGCTAAACGGACATTTAATAATGTCACCTGTCTCAGACTTCGAAATCGTTATTAACAGAATAAGAAGTTAAGAACTGTATAATGACCTAATTCTCATTATTAACGGGTACACATACCTACTACGTGTACGTAGCATAGTAGGACTAGGAACACTGATCTTATGGTAGCGCCATATGAAGAGCCGCAGTTGTCAGGAAGGGCTCTGGCACTCCATCCGTAACGAGCCGTGTAATTGTTACATTGTTGTGACAACAGGCGCCCGTCGCGCGTAGGGTTGCCAGATGGTATCCAAAAGGAGGACATGTCCTCCTTTTCCATTTTTTGTCCTCCCGTTCTCCCTTACCTGAGCTCATCATCATCATCAGCCTATTAACGTCCCACTACTGGGCACAGGCCTCCCACGTGGACGTGCACGTGGGGATATTGGGCCATGACCCATTCCCCTCGCACAGCTTCCATACTACTTTAGCTATCATTCAGTCTTATGTCGCTTTTAACAGTAAATAATACACATTTTACAGCGGCTCTGCTGCGGAACGTGTGTTAAAGTTTAAACACAACGACAATTATATTCTTGCCGTGCATTTACTAAACGTTTCGCTTCAGAATACATTGAGCTATTATTACTACGTATAGAGAAGACACCGCTCATCACTACTGTGTTCCGTTCAAGTGCGGCCAGCCGGCCGCACTTCACTCAGTTGCTTGCTAGCTCTTGAGCGTCTAAACTTGTTTGTTTAAAACGAAGAAAACGGTGAAAACTCATTAAATATGCCCTCGTGTGTGTTACGATATTGCACTAATAACTCTAGTAATACAGCGAAGTGCAAAGAAATAACTTTCCGTCGGTGAGTAACGAGCAAATCATTTTAAAACTTAATTCAAGCAAAATATTTAGCGGAGACGCCATGTTGCGTCATTTGTCATAGAGTAAAAAAGTTAAGATGTGACATTGTGTATGTAAAAAGTGTAGGTAGAATTAGTTGACGTTTCTTTTACTGCGGAAAGTAATAATTTTACACATACTTAGAAAATAACTGACTGTGGTTATTACAAGACGAAAAATAGTTTTTGAATTTTGTTTGGGATAATTTGTTACATTTTGTTTATTCAATCTTTACGCCTGGCCCTTAAAGATAGGGAAATATTGATAAAATTTGTACCTACATAAGTTCGTAAAATAAGTAATGTCAGATGAAGCAGGAAGACCTCATATCTTATTAATATATTATTGACATCTGATTAAAAAAGGAAAAGATTTTATAAATAGGCTAGTTGACTAAATTTCAAAATCATATTAAAACGATACCTGTTTACCTATTTTATCAAAATACATAATTTTAAAAAAAAATCGATCATTTATAATATTTATTTTGCGTTTTTATATTCCGATTTCAATTTACCGCAAAAACGCTTAAGACCGCCATGTTGAGTAAATGACGTAACGCCGTACCAAACATCCGTTTCGTTCGAGGCTTGTTCTATAGAAATATCACAACAATAAATGATATTTGACACGGTGTGATGTCACGGCTTCTGATTTCCGTTTAATGTCATATGACTTAATGTGTATTTGTGGATTTTTTTCTTTAAAAATATTAATAATCTCAATTTTTTATGAATTTTTTAGATAATTTGTTTCTATAAATCATAATTGATCATTAGAAACGCCAATCCACCCGATTTATTCTTAGTGGACACAAGCCTATTATTATTTACTTATACATTCTTAGCATTATTTTACTTATTTTAAAATATTACAATTAACAACATTCAATAAAACATAAAAAGTAACTTCCCATTGATTTTTATATTTTAACAATATTCTCATAATACACGATAAAACTGTACTAATTGTGTGTCGCATCTGCGCGCTCGGAGTTATTCTATAACAACCAAGGCCCCTCCCCAACGTATCACGTGATGCCCGCTGTCATCTAGCGGAGCACAATCTTTGTATGGAACGTCTACTCTATTTAATGTACCTCAATGTCAGAATAGCTAACCTTAAAATACATGTTTACTGTAAGTCCTCCTTTTTGCTAAACGTCTAAGGGTGGATTCGACCAAACTGGAATAAAACTTACTCCGAGATTAGTCTATACAAATTCGGCGTTTTATCTAGGTATAAGACGCCTCACGATCAGAAGGTCTAAAAGACCGTATTCCAGTTTGCTTGAATCCATTCAAGTGCTAAAGACATTGAATGTTTCACAGAACTGCTCAAGATCTGCGAATTTTATTTTGTATAAACGCACATAAACGCGCAAATGTGGAAAGACTTCTTTTACTGATTATAATACTCAGTGAAGCAAAGAGAGGAACAGACTAAATGTGCAGTCAGTTAAATCTTTATTTCTTGCTCAGTACAACCACAGAATAACTACCACGGCGGTACAACTTCAAAAACATGACATGTGAAGATTTTCATAATTATTTGTTGAAAAACCAAGAACTACTTGCAAAAATTGGCAGCTCAGCTAAATATGAATAAAATAAAGTAAAATAATATAAAACATTCGTTTAACTGTGAATGTCCTCCTTTTGTACAGAAAATCCTCCTTTTTAGACCCATCTGCCCTCCTTGATCAAATTATCATTGGCAACCCTAGTCGCGCGCCGAACTCCAATGGCGGTGCATGCCGATTGCCGGCTGCCACCGCAAGGCCGCCGGGTACTCGCGCGCGCCTGTGATTTTTTGACATTATACCATTTCAAAACAGGGGAAGCGCTTCTTCCTGAATAGTCCTAAAGGCCGAAGATAAGAAGCATTTTTTTTGACCCGGATACCTTAACCGATGCATTTAACTTTATCTATTGAAATACAACAATGCTATTATACATATAACCATAGAATAATAACGCATAGAACGATAGTCTCGTATCAGAAAACTGTCATGGCGTGAGGCAAGAAAAAAATGGATGTAGGAGTAAATTACGCGTACTATCTCGGCGACACGCACACAAGTGTACAAGTAATGTTGCTAGAGGAATCAGATTTGCCCCAAAAGTAAGGAAATTGGAACTGTTGATAGATAGATAAGTTTAGATTATTAGTACTGACGCGGGCCGTTTCGGTACCAAGCCAGTATGGCTTGGTTTTACTGGCCTCATTTATCGTGCGTGTTCTCGCTTTCTATGTGTTATTATTCTAAGCATATAACATGATTGTAATGTTATGACGCTGCCTGCCGCAAGGCCACCGGGCACCGGTACGAATAATTTATATTAAGTACTAGATGACCCGGTGAACTTCGTATCACCTACATTATATTTGTGAAAAATATGGTCAAAACTTTATATGTACGAAATTTTTCGGTCAGTTTCAAATTCAAATTTATTTATTTATTTTCTTTTATCGACAACCAACTCAAACTCCAACAAAGCAGACCAAAGAGATCGGACCTCATAATACAGCTGTTATTTATTATCTTTGACAACCAAGTGTCAATTTTTTATTTTTAAAAAGACATCAAATGTTTCACAGCTAGGAACATTTTGTATCAGAAAATTAAATTGTCGTTTTTAGTATTTTCCGTTACTTATTTTTTTTTCTCACCGTTTATAGCTTCAGTGAGCTTCCACAAATATTTCAAAATCAAAATTAACCAAATTGGTTCAGCGGCTGAACCTGATTTGGCTAATATTCAGCCATTCGCGAGTTTTAGCGAGACAAACGCACAGCTATTTATTTTTATATATATAGATAACATTCAACAGCAGGGAAGCGCTTGTCCTAAATAGTAGAGTTAAAACGAGAGTATTTTAATGGGGTCCGCATACCATATGTTTTGGGTGTTGTTTTCTATATCTGACATCTGTATATATTATCATTTGAGATAGTCAAGTCTACGCATTTTGCAAATTTTATAACCTTTTAGTTAAGTATTATGAGGCGTTTAATAAATTTAATTGAAGATAGTGATAGTGGTGAGGAAGTAACACCTTGACGTTCAGTAGTAGCAGTATCGGCAACTATTTGCCATTCAGACAATTTGGTTTTTACAGCTATACGTACTGCGTCGATTTTTTTATTTTCTATTAAGTACACCTCCACAAGACTTAACAACAGTAATTTTTTACCTGGCAGCCAACTACGTTTACGTTTGTCCTCACTCGTTTTATATTATTAAAATCATTAGCAAATAAGAGCAAACAGAACACACGAAACGAAAATACCACAAACTAAAACATTGACATTCGACTTTGACAGCTACAGTTATTGCACTAGACGACAAAATAGAGTTGTCAGGACTTCTTTGTAGAACAATGACCATTGGTCGGATAATAGGTTCATTCACCATGCGCGCATGCCATTCACTCATAATGAAGAATATCAATTCCAAGAGTAACTAATCTGTGGATTGCATGGAAAAATGTGATTTCTTTATTCGAGAATAAAATCGTGGAATAGATAATTATATTCTTGGTATAGGTTATTCTCGTTTATATTCAAGTTTGGTCGAATCCACCCTTAAGCAATGAGGTACTCTATCTATTGAATAACTACAATCCTGCTGACAAAACATGATTGTAATAACGCCAGGCTTAGATAAAAGTATGGTAGTGTAAAAAAAGCTTCTGTAGCAGATTTGAACGAGGCTGACCGCTCGATACGTATTTAACTTATAGTCGCCTCGTCCATTCTCTCAATTTAAAATCACTTTCTCCGTTACAGTATTTCTCACACGACCATACTTACTTAGGGATGACCGAAATTTACATTCATTTCATCTGCCAAAATTGTAAATTGTAAGTAACTGTTTGTTCCTAAATAAAGAGAAAAAAAAAAAATTCAAACCGTACATCTTTTATTTATTGCATTGCAGTTCAACAGTGACGGTGACGTTAAGGCTTAAAAACGAGAGTAGAATGTTTATATGTTCTTACCTCCCCCACAGAATATACATAATAGTACAAGTACCAACGATGGTAAAACTATCGCTCGCGTACTAAATTGTTCTGGAATTTCTTCAACCTTATGCATACCTGAAACAAGCAGAAAATAGTTTAGTTCATGCATGACAGTCAACTAACACGCTCCCAAAACATTTATTTGTGTTTGATTAATATATAAACAGATGAACTAGTTATTATGATGGGATATAATGCATTATGCGATATGAAATATTTTGTTGCTAGTGAAACGTAAAAAAAATACTACCTCTTGAGAGAATAGTGTTAATATGCCGTTTTTAGTTTCCTTAGAATACCTACTGTACATCGCCGAATAATATGAATTACCGACGGTATCCTTCCACAGAAAAATAAACTCGCCTTCATTAGTTTTGAACAACACATCGAGCGTAACACCGCGGCGCGCGGCGTTTCATTTCGCAAGGAACACGGAAAATAGTGTTGTGGAAACACTGTCAATGCACTATAACAAGGGGTAATTATCGAATTACGAGCCTAACGTTCGTCCGCTTCCAACACCGCCCTGCAGTACGCACAACTCAATGGAAATCCTTCAATGAACATAAACAATTATTAAACGAAGTATTTCATAATTCTTTCACATTATCGTTTGATGTTTCCTGACAAGACAAGATAATGTTTCCGAAAACAATTTGCAAACTGCTTTGAAATATTTTATAAAATATACTACTTACACCGCAAAATGGGTTTAATATGAGTAAAAAAACCGAACTACATTACAAATAATCTGGTACTTTTATAAGAATACTAGCGGCCTGCCCGCGCACCTTCGTCCACGCTTACTTAGAAACACTGCCATACTCAACCATTTTGAACAAAATATCTACAAATTATATTTTAAAAAAATATAGTCCTATAAAAATCTTTGTATGAGTGAAAACCGCGTAAAATCATTGAGTGGTTATAAGAAGGCGAAAGCGAGGCCTCAGGCAAAGGAAAACGATTCAGTGAAACACAAATAAACCATTTTATTGTTATTATTATTCACTTAATATTATATAATAGAAAAGAAAAAAGTATATACTTACTTAATGACAATTAATGATAATGATTATGATATTAAAGGCATCTTCAAAATCTAGATCTTGGTAGTACCTATGGTAGTACAATTAGCCAAAGGAGCTTAATATATTATTTTGTCATTTACACCTCCAGTTCTTACGTCTTATTTGAAAGGTTTAAAACTTTAAAGTGAAAGGAAATACTAAAGCGGTGCTGAGTGTTAATTAATTCAGTCAGTTTGAGGAATGGCCCGCGATAGCATCAACACTGCAGAAGGTCACACTCATCAGCTGGTTTGGTCGCGCGCCGGCATGCATCGGCCGCACGCGCCCAATCAGAGCAGCGCTCTTGGAACAATGAGGTAAACAAATGCATGGCTGGTGGTTATGCAAGCCCTGTATGCCTCTCACCTCGGTGGAGGAAGGAAAGAGCCGTGGAGAACTCGAGATACCAACGCGAGGTGGGAAATTATTATTAGCACCAATTTTCGAATGAATGTTTATGTAAAATTCGAAAAAGGTGCTATCTCGAGTTCTCCACGGCTCTTATCATAATTTTATTAACCCGCGAGGACTCGCGCTGGGTCTAAAAGACCCACAGCTGTGCCAATTCAGTCGCAATTCCTTAAATATTTATTATTTCGCGGCGCTATTCTAGGTATCTTAAAACTACATTATACGCTACCACCAGGCCCCACACCGGTCCGTTTCCGCTAGGCGTTTGCGCTGGAAGGACGTCTAAAGTAAGTTTGGGTCGAACACTGACGTAAACCTAACTAAAAACATGTGGCCGACCCACATGCGATGGTTTACGTCAGTGTTAATTTCAAAGTAGTGTTTTTTTTAATATTGGTGTTTTTATAAACAGAATGTCGCGAAAACGCGTAGCCGACTCTTTTAGTTATCAAGGACATTTTGGAAGAAGAAGATATTACAGAAGGTGACTACTCAGGAGGAAGAAAATAAACCTAGAAATGGACTCCGATAATTAAAATTTTTGACAAAGTGTGGAAGATGATTGCTCTGAAACACCTACGGTTTACGTCGGTTGGCTTGGTGCAGAGACCTGATTTAAGTGACGTTCCACTTTTTATATAAAAGCCAAGGTTATTCGCCAAGGTTATTACATTCATGGCAAGGACAAGATCACACAGTGGCATATCCATGAACCACCAAGAGCTGTAAGGACAAGGCGACATAATATTGTTACCCATGGGTTGTTGGAGTATGATGTTTCCCGACAGGTTTTTCGAATAGATTGTTACTGAACTGCTGTTCCTAATCTACCTAAGCACATTCGTACCCGGATATCTGTAATACTCGGTGGTGAAGAAAGCGCTAGTCAGCCAGTAGAAGGCCCCGCACTTGGCTTTCGCGGGATGTATATGCCCCACAAAGAAGGACAGATAGACAAAAACATCTTGTGAATATTGCAGAGGGTCTATATATCGTAAACACACTAGCTATTTGTGTAAAAGGTGTGACGAAGATCACAGGAAGTAGTCAGATTAGCCATAGTTGCGTTATAGTTGCCTTATAAAAAGAATGTAATTTTGTTTATCTCTATTTTAAAAACAGTCCTATAAAAGTGGATTGTTATTTCGTTTATTTAGAATATAATATTTTGTTAATTGATAATTAAAAGTTATTTTGCATGTTTGTTAAGAGAAAACAGAAAATTTCTATTCTTTTTGTTCCTACTGCCAAAAATTAAGAAACTTTTTGATCTCAGCTTGAAAGTAGTTTTTATTAATATGTTATTTGATAATAAATGTACAAAAAATATTAAAATATTTTTTTGTTAACACTTATCCACTCTGTTATAAAACAATGCTTAAAAGTATTTGGGTTCACATTAGTAAAGAGATTTAAAAACTGGGTCTTTTAGACCCACGTGCGACCGTACTCGATAGAAAATAAGGTGCGAGTCCTCGCCGGTTAAGCAAATGCATTCAATAAATTTGTCAGCATCACTTCAAAGATCTTTTATTTTAGCAAAAACCTGTTTTAAAAATACACTAGCAATTTTTTATTATTGTCTTATTTCCGCTGAAAGGAAATGAAATCTCGGGAATACAGCACTATATTAATGACACGAACACGAGTAATCAACATTGGACCGCCCACCGTCCACCGCGTTCTCTCAGTGACCGCATTCAAATATCTTTACAAATTACCGTTTCCGCGAACAAAGTCCCAATTAATTGTGAGAATAACGCGCTAAGCTATTTCAGCGTCTTGATTAATATTACTTGTGAAGGAAACCCGCGGAACTTCCTTAAATAACTATTTTGGTAATATCCGCCGTTGTTGTTAGAGTAGAATAAGATAAAAAAATTGGACTCGCCCAATAAAAGGTTTGTATTCCTTAGTCTGAACAATTGATCACGTGTTTGGAGTTTAGTTAAGTTTTATTTCGTATTAATTTTCCTGTAAAATAAACTAAACCTTCTATTAGTATTCAGATCCAACATCAAGTGAGGAGGGAACTACGACCTAAAATGTGTTTTTCACCCATTTTAGGCCGTAGATAAGCCAAACCACAAGTAATGCTTGTAAATATACTTAATACGAGTACCGTAATAACTGAATAGTTTTAGAAAGCGAATAAGGATAATTTTAAGCCGCGGTGAAAGAATACTACCATCAGTACCACCCCCTCTCTTCCCTTGGGTGTCGTAGAGACGACTAACGGACTAAAGACTGCACATACATCCAACAGCATAAAGTGGCGATGGGCTCACCACCTGTCACGCTGAGCACGTGTGCAGTCGCTATTTGGTGAAAAGCGGACTATGGTCTCCGACTAACCCTTCGGAGATAAAAGTTATGATTATATGTGTGTAGTAAATGTGTATTTCATTAATTAACCTAAACATTTGAGTGCTTACTTTTCTTCAATAAAGTTTGGGATTCCAATCACAATCATTAGTACTAAACGTATTCACGAGCAATCCGGATCCGGAAGGGTTGTCACTCAACGTTAGCAGCTTGTTGATAAGAGTCGAGAGGCAATGGAGGCATTTGCCAATTTGTAAACATGCCAAAAGTAAACCCATGATGATGCTACGTATTAGTGGCGATGGCGTGACTCACCACGAGCCGAGGGAGCAGACAGCGGGCACCCGTGCGCTGAGCTCATACGACAGAATACTACTCATTCACTTTATAGTGATGACATCAAACATTGTTTATTTCTTTGTTTGCCAATCTTGAACTAATTGCGTGGAGGAGGGCATGCAACGCCTGATTTTATTATAATTGAAGTCTTGATAAGCGGCGGGGCGGGCGGCGCGGCGCAGCGGACGGCTGTCGTGGGCGTATACAGCCGTGCGATTCTCTAAGCTAAAGCCTTGGTAGCAGCGGCTGTCGCAGCGCTGAGAAATGACTCTGTCTCTTTCATATTCATAGAATCGGAAAGAGACAGCAGATCACAGCCATGCGCGCAGCGTCTATGTGTCGCTTAGAGAATCGCATGGCAGCTATGCTATTCTCTAAGCGACAGATAGTCGCTGCGCGCATGGCTGTGATCTGCTGTCTCTTTCCGATTCTATGAATATGAAAGAGACAGAGTCATTTCTCAGCGCTGCGACAGCCGCAGCTATCAAGGCTTTAGCTTAGAGAATCGCACGCCAGGGTTAAGGTTAAGTCGACCTATCTATAAGGGATGTAGTTTCCATCAGTTGGCTATGAAACACCGTACCATAGGCGCAGGGAGTAACTTAACGTAATACCGTTATTTTGATTACTACCTGGGAGTCTTTCATCGGTTTTTTTCCGAGAATTCTGATAATACAAAAGCTTGTTATACCTTGAGAAAAAGCTAAGGAACTGTAGATATTTTCTACGATTTTCTGCAGCACAACTGCTTTTAATATCGAACAAAGAAATAACATTTTTTCCGATTTTTTTTATTTTTATAATGTTCATTGTCTTTTACTACTACCACAGAATAAATATAAGTACTACGTACTACGACTCAGTTGGTACAACTACTTGCAATTTTAGTGTTCAGAATAATTAAGCAACTAATCTTCTACTCAAAAATATTAAAACTAAATAAGTTAGAGGCACAAAAAAAGAGGACAATAAACAAAAAAACGGAAATTTTTATCAAAAATCTTCAAAGTAACAAACTTGAGAACGGTTAAGTTAGGGTTACGGTGTTTATTAGTCAAATCAGTCAGAAATTATGGAAACTACATCCCCTTAAAGGATATAGGTCGACTAAGGGTGGATTCGACCAAACAGGAATAAGACCCACTCCGAGATTAGTCAATACAAATTCGTCGTTTAATCTAGGTATAAGACCTTATTCCAGTTTGGACGAATCCACCCTTAACCTTTAACCCTGTATACCTAGCCATTGCGAAAACAATAATCGTTAAACTTCAAAAAACATTAAAAGAATTTTATTAGAAAAAACAAAAAAAAATGTTTAGGCAAAAAGGGCTTAAACTCAAACCTGTAAAAAAAGAGTTAATCTGTCACTGTCATAAGTGAGTTCTGTTTGTGACATTTTGTTTCATTCATTCGCTTTAGTACCGTGCCTTATGGACGTTATTTGTTGTTTTGCCAAGAAAAATCTACCGATAATGGACAGAAACGAACCCGCTACCCACGATGACGCTGGCTTTAAAATGATACCCGCAACAAAGGCGTGTATGTGGCATTATTATATATTTAAATCAAGCTGCAGGCCTAGCATGCATGCGCAACACGAGATAATGTCGCGGACGATATTCTCTCTTCTTTCGATGGCGGGACAAACTATCTCGGTTACAGTTGTCAAAACTCGATAAAACTATGTTGCATCTACACTCAGTCAGTGTCACTCATTTAGCACCACCCAGGGGTCACCTGTAGGGTCTCAAGGGTAAACCTACGGACGCGAATAACTTTAACCCCCCAAATTATATCTATTTTTGACATATCGACATAACATGAGAAAACGGGTCGAGAAAGTTTTCTCGTGTTACGCATGCTAGGCCGCAGGAGAGCGGGAGTAAAAAAACCGTGCATCGATATTCCAGTACGGGAATGTCAGGAATTGGGCCGGTCGATACATGTTCAAGCGCTCACAACTTCACGAGCTTTCAAGCAGAAAATGCCATCATTCGCACATACGCGCACTTCTTTATCAACTTCTCGGTGGAATTATCAATTGTAAGATGCGGGCCAATACCTACATTAAATACCGACCGACAAGTCGGCAACACAAACACCGACGCGGGTGTGTGAGCGTTGTGAGCTGTGAGCGATGATGATGTATATATTGCTCATGCGTCGCATCACCGCTTTAAATACGGAGCCAGTGAGAGGTACTGACTATAAACAATTAAGACGCGATGAGTCTAATGAGTTCCATGAACATCGTTTTCCAAGTGGTAAATAATTGCGCTTTGCTACTAGCCTGTAACAGTCTGCAGTACGAAACGGCGTGTTTACAAAAGTCTCTTTTTCTCAGTATCTTCGCAATCGTTTAGCTTTGGGCATATTTTTCAAATCTCTATCTATATTATAACTACTTATGTGTTGTTTACTTAAATTTTAATTGAAAAAATGTAATTTAAAGGAAGAGCACCCTGGCCCGGATTGCCAGAAGGGTGCGGGTTCAAATCCTGCTCGTAGAATTTTTTTCGACACTTTTTCAATTTATAATTTCTATAGAGTTAGGTACTAATACTAGCAGAATGTAGTGTTGGGTTGCATAATACTCGTATAAACATCATCAACATCATCAGCCTATAAACGTCCCACTGCTGGGCACAGGCCTCCCACGTGGACAATAGCACGTGGGGATGTTGGGCCATAACCCACCACGCTGGCCCAATGCTGGTTGGTGGGTTTTAACGACTGTCATCTTACGACAACAACAATAATATAAACACACAAGCGGCCGCTCGCGGTTTCACCCGCGTGGTTCCCGTTCCAGTGGGAATATCGAGATAAAAAGTATCCTTTGTGTTAATCCAGGTTATAAACTATCTGTTTGCCGAATGTCATCCAAATCCATTCAGTAGTTTTTACGTGAAAGAGTAACAAACATCCATCCATACGTTCCCGTGGGAATATCGGGATGAAAAGTATCCTATGTGTTATTCCAGGTTATAAACTATCTGTTTGCCGAATTTCATCCAAATCCATTCAGTAGTTTTTACGTGAAAGAGTAAAAAATATCCATACATACAAACTTTCGCGTTTATAATATTAGTAGGATAAAGAAAATATAGTTTGGGTCCTGCTGCGTGGCCGAGTGCGTCGCGTGGGCCGGGGCGGCGCGCCGAAGCGCAGTGTCAGCGGGTCGCGGCAAGGTCGCGCAAGGCCGCGCGCCCGTCTGCAGACAGATGCGCAAGGCAAGCGCAGAGCTGCGCAAGTGAAAGGAGGGCTCCGAGCCTCTGAGCTGGCCGACCGAGCGCGTGCTCTCTCAACCTTAATATTCACACGGCGATCTCGTTTATTAAAATGTTACAGTTATTACCACTATTAGTATGACAAAACTTACATATTAAGCTGTCTCTACGTTGAATTTTTTTAAAAATCTTAATTGAGGGAGACAACAACAACTTTATTGCCTTTTTATTTCAGCGTCTATTCAGAAATGCTGCGCCTTTCGCCCGGGCGCCCCGGCGGCGAACGAACGGTTCTTTCACAGCCTCACAATGTGCATTATTATTGTCTGAACGGAAATATACAACGTTTTGTCCATCATATTCTTTTTGTAGTTTCAAAATAATTATACAAATAATCAACAATACATTTTATGGTTTCAAAGCGGAACACATTAATGTATGCCCATTCATACTTTAGAACTATTGAGGGCTAATAAGGCAGAGGTGAGGCGCGCACACGTACGCGCGGCGCACGTAGCACGTGCGGGGCCCTCGGAGCCGAGTCATATAAACGTTACCACTATTACGATTATCATTATTCATAACATACTACATATACCACTAACAATGACTATTATAGTATATAGCGACCCGCCCGCGCCTTCGTCCACGCTAACTTAGAAAGACCGTCATAGTTCAGCCATTTAAAAAAATATACCTACAAAATATAAACAAAAACCATCCTCAGTTAACGCTCTATCTTTTAGTGAAAACCGCATAAAAATCCATTGCGTGGTTTAGGAGAATAGTGCGGTGCCACAGACAGTGGAAAACGGCGGCTTTACTTTAAATATATAATTAATATGTAATGGATTTCCGTAAGCTTATGATGTGCTAAGCAACTTGAAGAACTGGTGCCACACTAATCCCTCCAGTTTCACGAAAATACTTACTGAATTACATTTTTATATTTATGTCCTGTTAGCGGCCAAAATTCCTAAAAAAAATATTTCATGTAAACCTTGTCTTGACAATTATTACAAACACAATTAATAACAAATAGCCACATAGGTACAGCCACTCCGAAGTCCGAATTGATGCCTTATTTATTTATATAAGACGTATATCAGAGTGCATGGTAATACTAAACAAAGATGTTGTTATTTACTTACATTTAAAAATATTTGCATGCTTACACTATAATAAGTAGATTTTGAAGGAAATTGTTTTTGTAAGAACACAATACTATGTACCCAAAATTAAAGCAAATAAAAGATATTTCATTTCATTTCATTTCATTTCGAAGAAATTCGATACATTTTAAAATTTTACTACAAAAAAGGTAAAAAAAAGCCACGAAATAATGGGGTATTCCTCGAAGCGCACCCATTTTAAAGCGCACCAGGCCAAGCTCACCTAAACTATTCCTCCAAGCGCACTCGTTGGGTGCGCCTCAGAATAGGTAATTAAAATATTATATTTTTATTCCTCGAAGCGCACCATCAGATAAAATGTGGAAAGAGATGTAGTAACTAACAGAAAATATCGTTAACGAATAACGTAGGCACGTTTATTTTTAGAGTATCTACCTCTTTTCATTTATGTCACCCTGGTACTTTTAGCACAGATTTAGTAAGTACTACCGTACTTTTATTATTGACATAGTAAGTTGCAGCACCTAGTCCTACTCGTTTATTTCTTTTTTCGTGATAGTTAAAGGTAAGTAAGATCGCTAAGGCGCCTATCTACCTCTCTTCATTTATGTCTCCCTGGTACTTTTAGATCAATATGACTGTCATGGTTCAATTTAATTGACGTAGTAGGTAACTTAGTCCTAGTTTCTATCGACATCAATATTACGAATCTTTTAAGCTCCTCTCTATTTTTTACCGTTGGGTAATATTATTCTGTGCCGTTGGTGCGCTTCGAGGAATAAAAATATAATATTTTAATAACCTATTCTGAAGCGCACCCAGCGGGTGCGCTTGGAGGAACAGTTTAGGTGCGCTTGGTCTGGTGCGCTTCAAAATGGGTGCGCTTCGAGGATTACCCCGAAAAAATTGCGATGTTTGTGGACCTAGTGCAGTGTCTATGAGAGTAGCATAAAGTTTTAAGCCTTATCAATCCGGATATTGTGATGTCAAAGATGCACGTCGCTCTGCCCCTGTATCGGCTAAAAAATATGAATAAGGACATGAGCTTCATTTGACATCTGAAGCCCATAATATGCCCATTTATGGACAAAATATGGGCTTCAAATGTCAAATGAAGCCCATATCCACATCCATATTTTTTAGCCGATAGACCCGCAGATCGCCCTATTACGGATAAAATGGATGCCATTTTTTTAAAAAGTGGAGCAAGATCGGCATTTCAGTAGTTACGACGTAGGTGAAGAACTGGGAAGTGACCACAAAACAGTTTTGGCGCATTTATACAAAAAAGTACACAGGTACACAAAAAAGCTCGATATTTGGGTACCTCACGAGCTCACTGAAAGAAACCTGATGAACCGTGTATGTACTCATTTGTGATTCTTTATTACGACGTAATGAAACCGAACCATTTTTGAAGCAGCTGATAACTGGTGATGAAAAGTGGATTACGTACGACTAGAACGTGCGAAAAAGGTCGTGGTCAAAGGCCGGTCAGGCTTCACAGACTGTGGCGAAACCCTTGTTAACTCGCAACAAGGTGTCTGTGTGTGTGGTGGGATTGGAAGGGCATTTTTATTATGAGCTGTTACCACCAGGCAGGACCATCGATTCTGAATTGTACTGCGAACAACTGATGAGATTAAAACAAGAAGTTGAGAGAAAGCGGCCGGAATTAATAAACATAAGGGTGTGGTTTTTCATCATGATAACGCTAGACCTCACACATATTTAGCCACTCAGCAAAAATTAAGAGAGTTTGGCTGGGAGGTGTTAATGCATCCGCCGTATAGTCCTGACCTTGCACCAGATTTCCACCTGTTTCGGTCTCTTTAAAATTCTTTAGGCAGTGTCAGCTTAACATAACGAGAGGACTGCCAAAACCACTTGTCGCGGTATTTTGATCAGAAGCCCCAAAATTTCAAAAACCTACAAGATGGCAAAAAGTTATCGAACAAAATAGCACCTACATACTTTAGTTAAATGTAAATAAACTATATTAAAAAATGTTTTGAATTTTCTTAAAGAATGCGAAGAAACTTTTTCCCCTACCTATTATTTTACGGTAATCGCGATTTCGCATTTCAATAGCAATTATTGTTAATAGTAATGTGTCAATGTCAACAGCACATAATGCAATTTAAATTACAAAGTTCTGCTCTTTTCCACAATGTGTAAACAGTGTAAACTATGGTAAACGATGGCATTCTGGGACAGCAACGGTTTGTTTAAGCAAAAGGCATATCATGCGCGTCTCGCAAAAATTCAGAACTGCCATGTTTGACCAACCGTGAGGACGGTTAGTACTAACAAATAATACTCAAACTTGCGACTGTCAACCCGATGATAATAGTATTGTAATTCTTGAAAATATTAAATTAACTACACACTCAAACTAACAATAGTAATAATCGCCCTTTTTCTGTTCCAGAACTGTATCAGCAGCTATTAACAAACATATTATGTATACATAAGTATATGGATTTAGGGTACAACTGGTCACATCGAAAATAAGTTCTAATTCTTCATAACGCGAAAATCTCTTAAATTTGTTTTAATTGGTCATACTTTAATTTAGTTCCATTTCGTCATATTATCATGTTCTAGTATTGATTGGTCACGTTGCAACTTAGTTTTGATTCGTCACCTCGCTAAATTGTTCCGATTGGTCACACAAAAAAAAAACATACTGTCATGTCGAAAACATTATAGAAGTGAACTTGCCTGCGAAGCTGTGTTCGCGGGTTCGATACCCGCTCAAGAAAAAAAAAAATCTTTTGTAATTGCAATATTATTATACTTCCTGTTTTCTTTTTTTTTCCTTGAAACACGAAAAACCTAGCCTTTTTAAACTATATTAGTATTAGTTTTAAGTCTCAGCAATCGTATGGCACTTATGCACTCGTAGGCAGTGACCAAAGAGTTTGATTAAACGATTCGGGCGTTAAGGATCTCAAAAATTAGCGAAAAAAACATTTCTAACCTAACTAATGTATTCATGAAATAATTATTATATATTTATTGTTTAAAAAATATATTCATTACAGAAATGTATGATTTTTTAAGTCGAGGTCCTTGTGTGTGACCAATCAGCGATGTGACTAATCGAAACTAAGTTGCAACGTGACCAATCGATACTAACACATGATTATGACGAATAAACAAATTTAAGAGATTTTCGCGTTATGACGAATTAGAACTTATTTTCAATGTGACCAGTTGTACCCTAAATCCATATTATTATGATCAAAGAGCTATTCTGTGAAATAACATAATTAGATAGGCGATATTCCAAAAGCCGCGTAAAAATAACCAGCAACCGCAGTAGTACAGCAGATGTTTACTAAAATACAGTTTGGCAAAAAAGAGTAGAAATTAAATAGTGGCAATACTGTATGGAGTGTTTGTCAAAAATGACGAAAACTCCATATAGTATTGCCACTATTTAATTTCTACTCTTTTTTGTCAAACTATAAGAGTGCGCAAGACTCGGTAAGGGGCCCGATGGTGTTGGTATATAATGTACCTTTTGATCTGCGGCGCGAGGCGGGCGCGCCATCTGACCCGCCCGCCCGACACATCTCCCATATCCGATATAAGAAGATAGCCATTTATTTCAGATAAAGACTTAAGTTTTGTTTCTTTTGATAATAAAATTAAAAACTAAATTACACTATTTATGATCAAACATAAACAAACAAGAAGTTTGTTTGAAACTTAAAACTACATTGAGGTTAAGTCAGGACGTAGTAGCACAAATAGCGTGGACACAATGGCCTGAAATATCAATCACCCCCCAAATGGTCCAATTCCCCTCCCCCCCCTTCCCGTCCTCGTTTAATGCACACGGCCAGTGACCCGTTTATATCCAATAACAATCACAATAAGTGGACTTCTGACTGATTTATTAAACCAACGCGTGTCTAGCTAAACCAAAATAGGCTCTACCAAAATAAAGGCGATATGTTTTCATTTAGTGGTTACTTAATTTTACCATTTACGATAAATAAAAGTAACATTGTTAATGTTGTTGGTTAGTGGTTTCCATTATGTATGTGTAATTAATTAGTGAATATTGAATACCATGTTCGTGGTGTGAACTGGTGTGTCAACAACTCACCAATCAATATAAAACAACAATAAAGGCATAGGCGCAAATGGGTTTGCCTTGCCAGTCATACTGTTTTTCCTATACATGTTGTTTTATCCATAAAACTAATTTACATACTTTGAATAAATTAGTAAAAACTACTTACCTACTAATATCACAGAATAAGTAATAGTACTACCGGTAATATTACTAAACACTTAAATATTTTTCTTCAGTACTAGGTCAAAGAGTTCGGCTTTGCGCTATATTAGCGATACAAAAATTAAGTACCTACTGCATCATTTGTTTATCATTTTAGAACAATAAACTTGTTACGATACGCAAGTCCTATATTTTCACACACGGAGCACACCTGTGTGTCAATAAATACTGATTCTGATTATGTATATCTATATATGTATTAAGTAAGTATATGAAACGATAAATAAAAGAATAAACTGGATAAATAAAGAGGATAATTAGTAGAAATTATGACAATTACCACTGTTTACAACAAAATTTAAAACGAAGTATAGGTAGGTATTACGTTCCGTTAGTATTACCTATTATGTTATCTGTCGTATATTACACTGTTTTCGAACGCAATCAACATTTAAATAAGTAAAAATAATGATCCATCTAATACCATATCATTTAATTAAACTCTAAACATAGAATGATAGGAATAATATAAATAGTAAACTAATTAGAATTTATTTGAATACTTCATGTATAAATAAGCTCTAGATAGCAATTAAAATCGAATTTATGTTGTGTGTATTTATATCTTACTAGCGTTGCGCCCGCGACTTCATCTACGTGAACAACCTGTATCCCGGGACGAATTGTAAAATAAATATTTCGAACACAACATAAATATAATTAGCCAAATAGCCACGGCTGCACAGCCGTTCTAAAGTGAAGCGCGTACAAACCATTCCGCAATTGATTTTTATTAATATTGATTTATTTATGTCTTAGGTACACCAACAGGATAAGTAATGGTATTATACTCGAAAAAAAGAAAATAACGCATTTTTTTGTGAATCAGTTTGACTTTTTGTTAGTCAGTTAGTAACAATCTCCCAGATACCCAGAAGCGCAATGTCGGTCGTTCGCTAAGGGTGGATTCGACTAAACTGGAATAAGACTTACTCCGAGATTAGTCCATACAAATTTGGCGTTTAATCTAGGTATAAGACCTTATTCCAGTTTGGTCGAATCCACCCTAGCACATACATACGCGCCAGGGAAGCGCAAACGTGCCAGAAGCCAGGAGCAACGGCTAAGCACTGAAAGGCCCTGGACGGCCCGTGACGGCCCGTGACGGCCCGTGACGGCCGGCCGCGCGCGCACTCATTTTACATCAACTAAACGGCCTATGATGATGATGGATGACTCGTTCAAAACATAGTATGCCTCCCTTATCAATAGACAATACTATTCATTCATCGGAAATTTGAAAGGACTACTTTCGTGTTAACGCAGGTAAGTACTACATTTAAAAAATAAAAACCAGTCTTGTCACAAAGATTCCAATTCGGCAGTCCAGACTATTTCAAGTTTAGTGCAGGTCACAAGTTGTTACCGAGTTGTGAGATGTTGTGACTGTGACATTTGTGACCTATATGCATCAATGAGCCATGGTGAATTTAGAAATATGAGTACAGTTACAGTACACTGACTTGAAAAATAGATTTGAAGGCTTAAGTAGGAGAGCTTTGCTTGGCTTATTTAAAACATTTAAAATAATCCAATTAGCGAAGCAATGTACTTCTTCTTGAAAGGTTACGAAAGATTCATTAAGATTGATGTTGAAGTCATACAATAAGCCCCCAGAAACTATCCTATCTACAACACACACTACTTATAACAATAATAATTATTATTGTGGTGAGTTGTAACAGTAATTGCTACTCCTATTAAAATAGTAACATGTAGTTTTGAAGGCGGATTGTGGCAATAACACCGTCCCGACCGGTTCGAGGGAAAAACGTCCGCGGCAACTCGTCCGACCGGGCGACCGGTGCGCGGCGCCCGCGACTGCGCCCGCGCATAATCACATCTCTCTAACACACACAACCGAGGTAGTGCTATATTTTTTGACGCAACGTAAAAATGTTTACGGTGCATGATTTGAGGTTAGGTCAGGTGGCTAAATATTCGACCGGCTTTTAAGTATTACGTCGATCAAGGTTACGCGTCAGTTGTAGTTCGTAAAGTATGATTCTATATATTTTCATATATTCTCGGATATACTCGATATCCGAACAAGAGCTAGTAATGATAGCTCTTGTTCGGATATCGAGTCGATTCTCAACAACTGTAAAATATTGTTAGAATGACCGACGCGACCGACGGACGACGCGCGATGGTACGAAGAACTAGCTTTTTTTTAAAAGTTTATTTCTTGTTTTGGATAGTGTTAGTCTATGGTGTAAGTCGTAACATGACGTCTTTATTTATGAACTGTGACCATAATGGTAGTTGAGAATCCCGAGTTTTGAGAGTTTTGTTTCTTCGGTACCATGTTCTAATTAGCACGGTAATGGGTACCTATTAAATGAAGGAAGTCGATATAATTGCATGTAATGTACACCGTGACCTACCAATAAGCCTCGAGGACGTTTTTAATCTATCCGGGCTCCGTGCTGCGGGCGGGCGCACATTGCGTCCAGCGCGTATTACTTCTGCTTTGCTTACTACACGTGCCGACTGCCGAGGTTGCAATCGCAACCCGCAGCGCAACAAAGCGTCGCGTCGTCGTCGTCGTCAGCATCTCAAATTCCATCTTATAATGACTTAATGTAAATTAAATGGTTTTTTGATGACATATTCTGTGGTAATTGCTTGTTAATAGCCTAACTAAGCTGGTGAGATGCTAAGTTAGATCGTTTTTAGGAAACTAGAGCAGCTATCTGTCCCATTGCGTTGCGCATAATTTTCTAATAATAATAATATGAAGGACGGTACGGTCGACATCTGTCGGGCATGCCGCCGTCCTGGAGAATCACTCCGACATATTATTTCCGGTTGTTCTCGTCTTGCTAACGGAGAGTATTTGCGCAGACACAACCAAGTAGCCAGAATAATTCACCAGCAACTTGCTCTTCAATATGGCCTTGTTGAATCAGAGGTGCCGTACTATAAGTACGCACCTGCGCCAGTTCTCGAAAATGGTCATGCAACGCTCTACTGGGATCGCATCTATCATCATCACGGATAGGGCTATTGTCGCCAATAAGCCTGATATCGTGGTGGTCGACCGATCTCAGCGCCGGGCAATATTGGTTGATATCAATGTACCTCATGAATCTCATGATGAGAACCTCGTGAAAGCCGAGAAGGACAAGCTCAGTAAGTACCTTGACTTGGCTCACGAGGTTACCGCCATGTGGGATGTGGATTCAACCATTATTGTCCCGATAGTCGTTTCGGCAAACGGTCTTTTAGCTAAGAGCCTCGATCAACACCTAGATGTGGATTCAACCATTATTGTCCCGATAGTCGTTTCGGCAAACGGTCTTTTAGCTAAGAGCCTCGATCAACACCTAGAGAGGTTGGGTCAAGGGTCAGATACAGAACTCCTTGACACGGCACTTATTGTCAGGAGGTTCCTCAATCTGCAGCCTTAACCACCGATAGGGTCAATCCCCGCTGCCAGTGGCAACCTAGGTTAAGTTTTTTATAGTATTTTATATTGTAAATATGTTGTATTTTAAATAAAATATTGTAAAAAATTTACTTATGATATATTTTAAATAAAGAGAATAATAATAATAGCGACACTACATTACTGACATAAATAAGTTAAGCTATTTAATTCAGCGGCATGCTTTTCCGGTGACTTGCTACGAGTTCCTGCTTCCAATTCATCATAATAAATTACAATCTCTTTCGATATTTCTCCTTGAACTCCTCATGCGCAATAATCACATTTATGCACAAGATTTTTATAGTTACTCCTTAATTTATTCACTCATTTAAAAGCTAAATATTGAAATCGCTAGGTAGGATACGTATACCTAGTCTTGCCATAAGTTCTGTCCCAACTTAAATAAGGGTATTTTAATATAAATAAGTAATATGACGGTAGTACTACTATAAGTCCTAAATAGTATTGATGTCCATACACTAATTGTCATTTTCTAACTTATCACGTGAGCTACAGGAAAAGAAACCATCATCTGAATGATGGTTTATAATAATATTGTTAGGACTAACCATTCGAATTAACATACATTATACGATATAACTAGGGATGGGCCGAAATTCGTTTCACATTCGGTTTAACCGAATTTCGGCAGCTTGAACCGAACTTCAGCATTCGGCCGACATTCAGTTCAAATGCCGAACTTTCGGTACAAGAAAATATTGAAATAACACTTGATCTTTTGTTACACTAATTGTATTTGCAACAAGAAAATATATCTATTACTTTACCTCGTTAATTCACTTAAAATCTCGTAGATAATAATGTAAGTCAACAATAACGCAATTGTCGCGTGGATAACGTATAATTTGCTAATGCCCGGCCGGCCGGGACGGGAGACGAGGGCTTAGTCGCGCTCGGGTTGCGGCTGCGTTGCAGGCGGGATGCCAAGAATTGAAGGTAGCGGTAGTTAGAACGTGTTGTAGTTGTAATAGAGAAAACGCTGTGAAAAGAACCGAACTTCGGCCGAATTTTTATTTGTTACCGAATGTTCGGCCTAAATTCGTATTCGGTTCAAACCACATTCGGCCCATCTCTAAATATAACACTTAGGACACGTGACTTTATTGCAAGACAAATTAGGATATCGAATTATTATAGCACCCGATATTATGACAGAAAAGCATTAGTATTAAAGACGATTAGGTAAAATAAAATTTCGTATGCGTGAACATTTTGGATAGTGATGATTATAGCAAACGCGTTAGGGTGTTACCAGACCAATCGATCGATCGTCGATCGACGGCATCGATCAACATCGATCGACTGGTCTGGTAGCTTTAATCGATCGACGGATACCGTTTGACTAACCAATCGATCGACGACGGTCGGTCGACGTTGATCGATAGGTGTGGTAGCTTTAATCGATCGACGGATACCGTTCGTTTAACCCATCGATCGACGTTGATCGATTAACCCCGGCTATATTCCATCCATCAGTTTCTTCCGAAACGCATGCGGAAGAGGACTCGTTTTTCTTGGCCAGTACGATGTCGCTCGTACTATTATTACGGAGACGCAAACGACGAAGAATCTGATTGCGGCCGTTTTTTAAAGCTAAAGATCGCTTATTTTATCCAAATGACATTTTACAACAGAAAACTAGCTCCATTCAAAAATATCTTGGGGAAGGAAGGGACGGGGATGGAGAGGGTACGGTAATGGTAACTTAGTAGAATATTTGTTTTTTTTCCTAAAAATAACCTAACATAACCTCAAAATAAAAATATCTTAAAACTATGCATTTCCGCACTTTGGATCCCCCCCTTCCTCCCTCCCACCCCACTCCCTGTGTCCGACGAAGGCGTAACAAAGCTCCAATTTTGTGAACAAGCAAACAAGAACAAACAAGAACAAGTAAAAGCACGAGCAGCTAACTACCAAAGCGATATTTTGGAGAAGGTGGTTAAGCCACTAAGTAACACTGTGTCGCTGGTAAACAATGCATAGGTATTTCAACAAGACTCATGCAGCACCAGCGCACAAAGCGAAATCAACCCAGCGCTGGTTATACGTAAATTTAACGGATTTCATCGCCTCTGAAGATTGGCCCCCTGCAAGTCCTGATCATAATCCTTTGGATTATTGCTTATGGAATATTTTAGAAGAGAAATCCTGCTCTAAACCTCATCGAAATATCGCGTCGTTAAAGCAGCCTTAGTGAAGACAGCCGCCTCGATACGATACCATTAGATGTGGTACGTCGGCCATAGATGAACGGCCAGGCCAGCTACCCTATCGGCAAAAAAATATGAATATGAACATGGGCTTCATTTGACATTTGAAGCCCATAATATGCCCATATAAGGACAAAATATGGGCTTCAAATGTCAAATGAGGCCCATGTCCATATCCATATTTTTTAGCCGATAGACCCGCAGGACGTTAAGAGAAATGTGTAAACGCTAAAGGTGGTCATTTTGAATAGTTTAAATATTTGTGGTAACCTACACAGCTAAACGTATAAAATACATTCTTTTAAAATTTCACTCCTTTTTTTTTTCTTTACACTCGACATGTTTATATGAGGAACAGAATTTATGGCAAGACTAGGTAAATACAAGAGATATATTTATTGTAAGTTTACCAAGTAAATATTGCACGAACATGATAATATAATCGTTGAAGTGGCATATGAAATCCATATTAAATGCACTTGAACGAAATTGAATAAATATGGGTAACGTACAACTCTATACTGATGAGGTTATACATATATCTTTAGTTATCTTGTTCATGCTTTATAATGTTGGTCTAGATTTATAGAAAGTATTTTCTCAAAAAATAAAAAACTCCGGCAACAATATGCTACTCCAACCGGGATGTGCCAATAGATTCATACAATGATCTTCTAACAATAGGCAATTCAGATCATTTAAGACTGATTATAAAACAAGTTTCTCTAACTTTAGAAAAATAACTAAGGGCCGATTTTTCAATTGTCAGATAAAGCTTATTTATCTAATAAAGTATTACACAACCATTAGGAAAATGTGTTGTCATATCATGTCTTTTCTTTCTTTACAGGTGACAATTTAGTTTGATCGTGTTACACTTCATCAGACGGATAACTTTTATCCGGGGATTTAAAAATCACAAATTGCTATCACATTTTTTGTATCAACCATCTTTAAAAACATAGCAACCGACATAAATAATGAAACTGAAGTTTGTCAAATTACAGTTTGCTCATACGATGAGCTAGTTCGGTGTCAAGTTTGAAGTCAGTATGGTTGGGGTTGGGCTAACAAAGGGGACAATAACAGAGTCTATAGTGTTGAGTTAGGTTAAAGCAGAAAAAAGTTAGATAGCATACTTTAGAAAACGTATCGTTCACTTAAGGCTAGGTGTTAGTGAAAAATTAAAATAACACGTTCTTATAATTACTTTTTGAAGTAGTAAACAATAAAATTAAAATCTGCGAAAATGACGAAATATTGTTGATGCTTTATTCTGTGAAATGCACCCGATGGAAACACAATTTTATAAAGTTGGCTCGATAGAATAAATTCACGAAGTTACATATTTTTGTGTCATTTTATCTTCTTTTCCAAGTTTTATTCTTAAAATAAGAGATTTGATATTATGAGTCATTTACCAAAATGAAGCTCGTAAATAACTTGAGTTATTATAACCGATGGTTTTTTATTTATAACATCTATAAATTTTTTTAAATATAAAACGCGAATATTCGCGCCGCTTCGCTGTTATACCCGTCCCTTACCGTTGTACCGTCGAGAGAACGGGAGGGAAGCGCTCGAAATACCTCCCCTTAAGTATTGCAATGACTATGCTTATTGTTAGTCCGTCCATTTATTTCATATATTAATCATAGTTGTTGTCCAACATTGGATTGGCCAGTGAGTGGTGTACTTTCGTAACGCTGCCTGCAATGGGCCAACGGATGTGCAAGGAAACCCAGTAACGATGTGTGGAGTTGTAATGAGCTTCTATTATTAGGTGGTGCAACTAACGGCCTATTACGAAAATCGAAACAGTTGGCTTCGTAAAACCACGATAGTTCTCTTCGTTAGTTGCAACATGCTGTGTCGCTACTTAGCAATGATAACCGGCTGCGACAGCTATCGTGGATTGATAATTTCGTAATAGGTCTTGTCCCTTTGGTCAGCTAGAAATTTGTTAACTGACGTCTACAGCTACAGCTTGCCTGTCCGCTTCACATGTGAAATACATTATTAAAGCCTTCGATCAACAATACCAACTGTTGATCGAAGATTGAAGCTATTGAAATCATGACAGTTAATAATGATTTTAAAAATACTTGAATGTCACTAACGTGAGTCTTGTGAAACAGCAGCACCAAAGATGGTGAAGGATAATATGTGTAGTGTACGGTATTATATATAATATACTCAAAGTCAAACGAGCGCGCCTCGACAACGTGGAATTCCTTAGATGTTCGCGTTAAATTATGATCCCAGTGACAAAAGGGACGACGAGTTTGAGGGCACGCCAAATTGCGGCTGAAAACGCCTAGCACGTGTAATCAATATCTACACGCTTTTGACACTATAATATTATAGACGAGTCTGTAAGTAGTAAGTAGGTACTTAACGTTGGTTACGTTGGGAATGCCCTTTGACGCGACTACACGAGCGAAGAATAATAACGAAATCATTTCTCGTGGTAACGGAGAAACCAGCGAACGATTAAGCAAAAGATTAGGTTTTTAATTTAAATGAAACATAATGATGAATTCAATATGTTTAAAAAAAACCATATGTTTCAGTCCAATTGGAAAGTAAATCAAGACAATAATATATTTTGCACGCAGTTTTTCATACGTCCACCAATATGGGAAGTAGCAAGACTAGGAAGGCCTAATTCTACGCCTATTTAGAATTACATATTTGTTGGTATATTTTTAACGAAAACAATACTGTCTTGGATGTGCCTACATAGCATAATAATATTTACTATAAATCTATTCAGAAGCGTCACTCGGCGAAGGAAAGCAATGCAGTAGGCAATGAGGCTGCACATTAGTTAGGTTCCGCAGCGTTTTGACGTGGTTTCGAAGCGCAGCGCAGGCGCAGCCGTGCGTGCATAGTGGGCGCATGGCGCGCCCTCGATTTGTCTAATACCTGCTCAAGTGACGGGTCACAGATAGACATTCTTTAAGAGTTTAGTAAACAATAAAAAGCATCGAAAGGAAAATAATAATTCTTAGTCGTAAACTCTCGTCTCAATTATTATAGTAGTGTCGGTTCATGTTCGTGTTCACTGTGTAATTTGACACTTTCTGTAGGTTGAATTGAAATTCATGTGTTCACGACCACCACAGTGGCACAGTATTAAACTGTGACGGTGGGCACTCGTTAAAATACATCGAAATAAATTTCAAAGTATTGGGAATTGGGAATTAGAAAGTACTGTTTATGATTTGTATACGCATGGTAAAAATGACTCCTTGTCGGCGGGCTTTATGTCAACGACTACATTTGTGACTACGAGCTACGTTTTATAAATTAATGACGCGATACGCTTTATTAGCTGATCCACGTAGTGTAGATTGTGAACATTAATTCGTTCAAGTGAGAATAGAAAGCAGGAGCAGGGGGCGCGGGTCCTAGCGAGTTGTATATTATGTTATACCTTCAAAATAATTAATGTTAATGAGCGGTGAAGCTAGCGACGGAACCCACCGATCAGTTTTACCAAGTTCTGCTCCGCCTTCGGTGAAGAATAAAGCAGAGTTAACCGACAAAAAGCGAGGAATACAGAGCAACGCATTTCTATCGGGTAAAATTGGCACTTCCTAGTCGCGTCGCAGCTCGCAGCGCACTCGCTCACTCACCGGCGGCATTACATCGCGATTCCGAGATAAGCAACCGGCAAACGGCTTGCCGCGGGGATACGCGACGTAAACAAATTAATCACATTGGACGAGTTTATCTCCAGTAAACAAACGGACAGTTAAATCGAGCGTGCCGCCACAAGTTAGCTTTGTACATAATATACAGTATTAGTATATTTGAACAAGTTCATTAAGTAAATTAATTATCGATTTAAGGTAGGCGATATAAATGGTCTGATCACGCTGTCTCAACATTACTGGCACGAGCTACATCGCTATAGCTTAGTAGTGTTGCCAACATCGTTACAAAAAGGCAGCGGCACCGTCTGCGGCCTCGCGGGCGCGGAATGCCGCCCGACCGGTGCCGGTGGTGCTGCGATGCGCGCCGCCGGCCGCAGCCGACTGTACACCGACAACCCACTGGCAGCTTTAAATAAACACATTCGTAAAGTACACTACTACTACCTCATTTGCAAAGGTAACTTGCCCTGAGCGTATATACGGGACGCACAAACTTTACGCCACACGTACGGTCCTACAATATACGCTGAGAATGCGGACTTAGACATAATTTACTACGTCGTCAAGGCTGTGGGGCGTGGACTAGTGGCAGATTGCGGGCGAAGCAACAAAATATTGGATAAGTATATATTTTTTTTATAATTAGTCCGTCAACGCGGTGACCCCACTCCACCTGAGTGGAAGTGATGTCCAGGCGCGAGGACAACTGGTGCAGCGTAAGAGACGTAGCATCAGTCACCCTCACTCTGTCGACCCGCCCCACAAAGTGCCTCTTCACGCCTCGTTTGAAGGACTCTATGTCATAGGTAGGAGGGAATGCGTGTGCTGGTAGACTATTCATCTTTTGGAGGTGCGACAAAGAAACGAGTCACCATGTGCGTGATGGAATATTAGAGACTGTATATTGGTGATTCCGCAGAGCAGCACGCGTACTCCTATGGAGGAAGGGAGGAGGGATGAGGTCAAAGAGTTCTTCAGAGCACTGGTATAAACGCTAAAAGAAGTAGGGAGTGATCTTCTAGGTATCAAACAAGCTGTTTGTTCAATATACGTTCTAAGATCTTGCACAAGACTGAAGTTACGGCTATAGGGCGGTAATTAGTCGGAAATGACCAATCTCCTTTTTTAGGGATAGGTTGCACAATGCACATTAGCCTCTCTCCAAGATTTCGACACACAACCCGAAGAGAGCGAGAGACGGTACAGACGCGTTAACACAGGGGACAACTCCGCTGCCCACATTTTCTGGGACTATTGCTGGGATGCCATCAGGACCGTTAGCTTTCCAGAAATCGATTGACTGCAGCTCCGCACGGACATCACACTGCCTGATTTTAATATCAGACATTGTGTGGCCACAGTGAGGAATTGAAGTAGCTGTGCATTAGTCATCGATTCGGTAATTGGCCGCAAAGAGCTTGGCCAGGAGATCGAACTTTTCCTGTGTTGGCATTGGCATTGGAGGGTTGGCAGAAGTTGGATTGCACGGCTTGGCCAGACGCCAGTAGCTACGACGGCCGCAGGATGCGTCAAGAGTTCTTAGCCTACTCGTGCAACGTGGGCATCGTGGGCATCCGCTCTAATGTAGGTCGTTTTACAGGACTTGGTGGCATTATTATAGGCTGCTTTCAGCGAGCGAGTTTCGGGATCCCCATGAGCTTTGCCTCTGATCCAAGCGCGGTATGCCATCTGTTTGCTCTCAACAGCGCTGGCACACTTGCGATTGAACCAGCGGTTGCATCTGTCTTTGCTGATGACATAGGAGTGTGAAATATAGTATTCCAACCCTAACATTATCTCATCAGCAACGGCAGTGGCGCTAGCTGTCGGGTCCTTCCCACTGCAGCAGCGCTGCCTCCAAGGGACGGATGCAAAATACTCCCGCATACCGTCCCAGTCTGCCGACGCGTAGTGCCAAATCTGGCGTTTCGAAACCGCTGTTGGCGGGAGCGATGCCAAGGGCACTATACTGGATATCAAGCATCCAAAGAACCTAAAGGAGCTCGGTCCTCTACCCGGTATCCAGAAGGGCGACTCGTCAACAGAAGGTCGAAAGAGGGCGCATGGCCAACTATGTCTGGGATCCTGGTGGGCTGGTTCACCAGTTGAGTCAGGTCATGCGTAAGAGCGAATGCGTGGGCAGTTCTACCTGCATGGTCAGTTTTGGAGGAACCTAACCACAACTCACTGTGGGCGTTGAAGACCCCCAAAAACACCAATTCCGCCGATGGAAACAACTCCTGCGCATCATCTGCCACCCGACTGTTCAATTCAATTAGTCGAGTTGTCTCCATGTCGCCTTTATGGGATCGGTAGACGCAGACGTAGACACGGCAATGAGAGCCTAACTCAACGTGTACCACTAGGAAGGAGAAGGAAGGGTCCTTCAGACAGCGCAGACGGCGACAGCAAACATCCGCCCGAACGAATAAGCAAACTCCGGCTTTGGCTTTGGAGGATTCTTCATGCACAAACCCGGGATAGTTCAGGTAGGTGGTGTCAGCTGGGCGGATTATTTGCGTTTCCGTCAAGAACAACATTGCTGGCCGTCTCAAGATTGTGGTGGACAGCATTGTGTGAACTGTGAACAAACGGTAAGGTTGTGGTGGGGGTGTGCTCCGCTGTAGGACCAGTTTTGTTGTTAGACGCTGTCATTTTAGGAGTGGAAGGAGGGAGGCGTGAATCGAGGAAATGATGCCGCGATGCGATGCGAATGGTCAAAGTGTGGTGGCCTGTTTCCCCAGGAATCTGCCCTCAGACGAGTTTCATTAACCTGTCGAACGGAAGAGCCCCCATATTTGACGGAAGCCTCCACAGATCAAATACATCGTAGCATCATCCTCTCGTGCTCTGGTTATACGCTGGCTGATCCCGAAACGCGACCGACAAGTCACTTGACGGGTTTTGCACCATACGTACGGTGGTCAGGTCACCAACCAGACGGGTCAAGCCCTACCACCAGTGGAGCAGATCAACGCTCGAAAAAGTTCTTTAGTCGCTTCTTACGACACCCAGCGGACGGAGGAGGGGCGGCGATTAGTGATTTTTCTCCGTCACCCCACGGATAAAAATGGCTAGAAGATACTTGTTTTCCGTAAATTTATTTTAACCGCCTCCGTGGTCTAGTGGCTAAGCCACCGGTTTCAGACCCAGAGGTCCCGAGTTCGATTCCTCCCAGCGGGGGGTACATCTTTGTGTGCTCGGTTTGGTTGGTGGTAGGGCTGTTAAGTCCGCCTGGCTAGCTACCACCATCTTATCTAAGTCTGTCACCATAACAACGATGTTTATAGCATAGTTGAGTTCCGACAGTTTGAGATAAGATAGCCAGTTCCTCAGTGGTTGAGGATTCCGGGTGAAGCGCGCTTCCACCTTCGGCCTTATCGTCACTTACCATCAGGTGAGATGAAGGCCAAGCGCTTACCCGCTTACCGTTACACAAAAAAAATGAACATAAAAAACTTGTAATTACATGTTGTACCTAACTTGAATAAAAAAAAACCTAGCAAATATATTTGTTTAATCTCACCTAATTGCATAGCATCAAACAAATAATGGTTTGTCATTTAGATAATGTTCAATGCGATTCCACATACGGCATAGTATATAAGTTGGCGGACAGTGCGTGCATCTCGGATAGTGTTTGTGTCTCTCGCAAGTCTCGCATGAGGAAATAGGAAGCGCACGCGCCGTACACACACAGTTTGTTTATTTACATTGCACCGCGCCCGTGCTAGAATTAACAGCCATTGGTGTTTATGTTGCGCTTCTGGCGAAATCTGACAGCCTCCATCAACAATCTACAAAATATGACTGTTTATTGTTCTCCTTGTCCGTTAACGAAAATCCCATGCCATAATACCAATAACATTTCAACATGTTTATTTATTATACAATCCAACGGCCGCGGCCCAGCTCACGTGAATTAAAATAAAATATAGATTCTGGTTCAGGTGTTTACCGCGTGCCTCGGTACCGGGATAATTATGCACACTTGAGTCCTCCACTGTCTCTGTTTACAAAAAAATTAGAGCTAAGACAAACAACACTTTCGCATTTATAATATTAGTGAGTTTTGTTAGCACGTAAGCCGTTGCGCAATGGCACATTAGTCTGAAATGTTACCTCTGGTAACGTTATAACTTTATCAATCGCTGTGTTTACAGGCGGCGGTGGTGTGCCGCTGCCATAACAAGAATAAAGGCCAATAAAAGAGCTAACGGCGCGCCGACCAATTTCACTTTCGTCAAGACGCGGTGCGCGTGCGCTCTTACTCAATCGTTAATTAATTCGTTCATTAACTACGTCCATTGAGTGTGAGCCACTGTTGGTATGGTAACGCTCTGTAGCGTTCTAGAAACAATTCGTTAATTATAATAAATTGGCTTTGTTGACGACATTATTACTATTCCAATTTACAATAGAATAGTTAAATTGCATTTGTGAACTCTTCTACGTTTAGTATTTTTATTATACTATAGTAGTTTAGACGATTCTTGTGTTGTATTTTTAATTATAATTAATATTTGTCTTTAATTAGAGCACAGACAGACAAACGGAGCCCTGGGAACGCAGTGTTGTAATTGATAAAGCAGTTGCGCTCCACGGCTGGCGCGGCCGCTGCCAGAGCTATACCGCAGCTACAGCGCCAGACACTTCACACGTGGCTGACGAGTCGCCGCGGCTTTATGGCCAAATCATCAACCAAATCACTTAGCTCCAAATATTGGAAGATAATGAAAATACCAAGTATCATAACGATCATAAACATTCTTGAGATATTACTCAAGCTGCAAATTCAACAGGGTATTTATTCAAAAGATACATAGTGCGGTCCCTATGTATCGTTTTACATAGGACCAAGGGTTTCGTCTTGTTGTCTTCAATGTGTTATTTAGTATTTTGGACATAATATGGTGCGCGTTTATTGGTTTCCCAGAAATCTAACAGAAAATATTTTCGAAAGTATTTTTTTTGTTGTTTGTTCATTGTCATTGATATCATAAGATATCGTGCAGACATCGTCTCTCGAACGAACAGAAGTGAATTACAACTAATTAACTAATGAGGCCCAACAAACGTTGATTAGAAACTGAAGCGCGCTCGCGCACGCATCAATGAGCGCGATCTGATTACAGGGCCGGGAAAGTCGCGAGACGTCAATCCGCAGGCGGGCTCTAACAAACGCAGACATTACACATACGGCAGACTGTGATAAGCTCACATCGGAGGAAACATGTCTGATAATTATTACTTTAGTTGGTCGGAGAAGGGGAATAACAGATAACGGTATGTACCTATTCATGTTTATAAACTATCCACTGTTTAAACATAATTGTATCTCTTCAAACCCTTACCAGTGGTTTTCGAGGTAGACAACTGACAGACGGAAAGCAGACGGTTTCGGGCTGAGTCGCAGCGGTGAAAGTAACGAGTTACATGACACCCCAGCCACAGCGGCGCTCTCCGCGGGCTGCAGCCTGCGGGGCGGCGGCGGCGCGGCCGATGCACTTTCAAAATGCATCCTCTACTTAATTGAAGCCCTCTCATTGCCTTTCTAGTGGATATCATTTCATTCCAATGAGCGCGAGATCCATTGCCAATTACTTAAACATATTATTGTAATCTTCAAATGAAACTTTACTATCTTGTGTGCGAAAACAACACCAGATGAATGTCAGTTGTGTACAATGATAAGTTGCTAGGCGAGGTGGTAGCGCCATGGCGTTGGCGGGCCGCCATGGAGGACCTTGTGGCCTGCTGCAGTGCGGCGCTGCAAATGCCAAGAACGTGTCCATACTCGCTACTTTGTGGGATTCATTCACTTAATGTATAAAAACAAATAAACTAATTTATATGACGTTGCCATGTCGGCCCACATTTAGAATACTACCTATATTTAACACTGAGCTTTTACAGTCGCTCGTTAATGGATTATTAATAATATTAAAATAATTTGTATCCTCTAAATCCCGTCACCGTGTCGCGTAACGGTGAAAGAATACTGCCCATCTTCTTCTCTCTTCCCTTGGGTGTCGTAAAAGGCGACTAACGGACTAAATACTGCACATACATCCAACAGGCGCTAGGCTCACTACATGTCACGCTGAGCACATTGTGATGTCGCTATTTGGTGAAAAGAGGACTATGGCAGAGAAATGCTTTTGCGGTCCTCATTGCCTAGTCCTGACCAACCCCCCTCGGGGATGATAGTCGTGATTATATTATACAGGTGGACAATTAGGTCCATCGTGTCGTGGGGTATCCGAATCACCCCATGAACCTATGTTCCGCGATTTTTCATAGTTTTCGAGTTATGATTTTTTTCTGAAGTTCTGAGATTTTTCGACTTGTCAAATTTAAAATAAAATTTAAAAAAGTAGAAGTCTCTGTTGAGACTTTTTTATTGCAACTGAATCTTCATGAGTAGTACTTTTATGGATAAACTAATTAGCTTCGTAACTTGATGAAAGTTATGAAAATGTTGGTCTACAGTGAAAAATTTACGCTTGGTGAATTATGACTTAAATTTTCAACTTTAAATAAAAATCTGAACAGGTGACTTTATGATTCCTAAGTAGGCTTCAACAATGCGCCAGACTCTCAGCTTTCATTATCATTTTAAAAAAGTAGTCCTTAATGGGGCGGGGCCCCGCCCCATTAAGGACTAATTCGTTGTTATGACAACGAATGGCCAGTACTCGCAGCCAACCTGTAGGCTCTATGCTAGCCGTCACAATAACAGTCACCACCTAATAGTGCGATGTAAAATCGAATTGTTAAGACTGTCTTAATACTTGGAGTATATAGGGTGGGCCACAACCTGAGCGATATCCCGACCATCGTGCTTTTGTGAACACGCACAACACATTAATGGCAGGCCGCATTCCTGTTCAACGCGGCAGTCATGAAGGAATCCCTAGATCTGACCCGGATCGCAGAGAAACGGTGCTGGAAGAAATTCAGCCAAATCCGTCTACGAGTACGAAAGTTTTAGCTCGTAATCTGGGCATCCCCAGGACTTCTATCCAAAACATACTCCGCGATGAAGGATACAATGCGTTCCACATCCAACGAGTCCAAGCTTTACTACCTACAGATCATCAATTACGCATTGATTTTTGCCAAACCATGTTACGAAAGGAAAAAGAGGATCCTGGATGTTTTATGGTCAGATGAGTGAGTCACGATTTGAGCGATTTGGATTATTCAATGTTCATAATTATCACACTTGGGCGATTGAAAATCCACACCAAGTAAGAGCTTCAACGTTTCAACATCGTTTCAGCGTTAACTTGTGGTCTGGTATCCTCAATGGCGAATTAATTGGTCCGTTTGAACTGCCGTCCAGACTTAATGGAGAAACTTACAGAAACTTTTTAGAAATTGAACTTCCAATGTTGCTGTTAGATGTAAATCTCGAACTTAGACGAACCATATGGTCGATGATTTGGCCATCCTGTATGTATGTATCATCTTTTCTAAATGCTTTGCGTTTAAGTAAGACAAATTGCAATACAATAAATAGCAATAATTATTTTATCTAAATAGTCGTAAGCAACACAAAAATAATGTATCTGCGGTACTTGGCGACAGCTTGGCGTAAGGAATGGCGCGAGACGCCGACAACGACGGCACAACTTTCAATCGGCTTATTGAATTAAATGATTAAAGTCTACCAAATCGTGTGGTTTCAACTGCGAGAGTCGCATAATTTAATGTAGCTCATTATACGTAGCCCATTCGCACGTCGCTCAACAAGTTATATGATGAGCAATTAGTGTTTGCGTTTTATGATTGTCGCTCGTAAAGCGGCATCGCAGTTAGCAGTTAGCACGCCACACGCGGCCGGCCAATTCCGCGGGATGGTGGTAATTTAATGCCCGCCCGCTGCCAATACATTTTATTGATATTTATTATTAATGAAACGATAACAATGCATTATACAAAAAAAAGAGTAACTTATGAAAAACCGGCATGTAAGTGGAGGCCTATTACATCTCGACTGTGATTTTTGAGTGAAATGTCATTCATGCTTAATATTACTACTGTCCACTCTGCGAGGATAAGCTGAGTTCGGACGGCCGGCGCATCGCATTTTGTAGTAATTTTGCAGTTGTATTTATCATTTTTATAGAAATAGGATAATCAATTCATTTTAAAATCTTTATTCCTCATGAAGTAATAATTATTCTGGTATAAATTTTGATCAATAATGTTATCGTAGATAGGAGAAATTCACAATTAACTTAAAGCGATTTTCGAAGTTTTTTGGTTTAGAATAAGATTTTTTTTCTATATAAAATCAATGAATATCTAAAAAGTCCGAGGCTGCTACGCACTATACGACTATGTAAGAGATAACATACTATTTTTTTTAATTTCATTTGTTTAGAACAGTAGTTCAATCTAGGAGCTCAAAAAAGTACCTTCGCGCATTTTTTGAAAATCTC
This sequence comes from Scoparia ambigualis, assembly GCA_963921215.1. Classification (NCBI taxonomy): domain Eukaryota; kingdom Metazoa; phylum Arthropoda; class Insecta; order Lepidoptera; family Crambidae; genus Scoparia; species Scoparia ambigualis. Next base: position 43,638,079 of record OY992503.1, on the reverse strand, counting down.
TCTCTGCAATTTTGGGTTTAATTAAAAACTTAAGCAAAATTTACAAAAAGCGAGGCCGCTACTAACTATGTCAATAGCTATTCTACACTATTCAATAAGTTAAAATTTTTAATGTATTTTTGTTTCTGAGATCGAGAACGCCAAAATTGGCCATTTTACGCAAAAATCACAGTCGAGATGTAATAGGCCTCTTAAGGAAGTCGCAAAGCACCGAGTGGTCAGACGATAATCTGGAATAGGAAAGGCGCGCGTCAGCACCGGAGCACCGGACGCCGCGCCGGGAGCTGATCGCCGGACGCCTCCGCATTCCGCGCTCCCCTCCGCGCTAACTGGTGACTTCCCACCAACGCTACACCTCACCACTTTTTATTGCACCCACTGTGGAGCGCGCCGATCGCCCACTATTACCACTGCAATAAACTACTTTCAAACATGGGGCGCGGGCTGAGTGAGGGCACACTATTGCGACCTTTCACACTTGTTTGCATGCGTCATCTGAAAAGCGAAACAAGGATTTTTCGAGATAATCCGAAGATAACTTATTTCAACACTGGATTTACTCATACAGAGGTATACCGAGGAACATCACATATATGACTAGATGACACATGAATAGCGTGTATGTATAAGGATACGCGATATTCTATTGAAACTATATAGATGTTGTACCTAGAGTAAGAGTATAGAAAAGAAATGACAGACCGACTTGTGAAAGATAGATTGGTGCCCCTTTGTACGTAGTTCTGATTGAAGAAGGACCCAGATGACACAACCTATCCCACATTGCATACGACGACACCATGATCGTTCCTCGATTATGAAGTAACACTCCCGCGAACGTTAAAATATTAGAACAGCTTTCAGTGTTAACTTAAAAAAAATGAGAGTCATTCCAGTCTCCAATTCAGATTTCAATGTGAAAATCTGAAACGTGAATTAATATTGTTTAACTAACTAAATATTTCGAATATTATACTGTCGTAGGTGTCACAATGAAGCTCAAAGAAAAGCAGAGAGCCGTCCTCAATGTTAATTTGGCGCTTGACTAACTACACAGATAAAAATGATTTCTCAAAGCAAGAAAAATAGTTTTCTTGACATATTACGTTATTTTAAGCAAAATTGTCTGAATACAAGCAATGTTTATTTATTTTTAGATATTGGCAGTCTTAAAACAAAAGATATATTTTCTTGTTGCATTTTAACAATCAAGAAAAAATATTTTCAATGAAGAATAAGTAAAATTAATCTAAGAAGTTCAAATGTTATTGCTTTAATACAATGAAATACTTATTTCAAACTGAAAGTTTTTTTATCACAATGATACAATTCATTAGATGAAGAAAACATTATCTTGAATCATATCTTGAGCAAATTTAAAAAAATATCTCTTGAACTAATGACATCTAATCTTGTTTTGAGTAAACATCCTGGTTTGCTACAAAATATTATAGTACCTTGTTTCAATTAAATAAAATATTGAAAAAAGATAAAAATATTTTAACTCAGTAACTAGTTATCTTTACCAAAAAATGTTTTTTTGATATGTCAACCCACGTTACCTAACGATATTGTGAGTGTGCGCGCCATGCAAAGCAAGTTTAAAACTGTTTGTACTGTTTGAGATTAGGCCTGTGGCTGCCAGATAAAAAATTAGTGGACAAAGTGACGACAACAATGACGCCCTAGATGGCGCTGTACTGATTCCTGCATCGCGCTATGGTTTCGTTTCATCAATAGTATAAGTACGGATCTGTTTTATAACGTATCGAATCTTGCACTGAACTGAGGTTGCTTCCAAGTACATTTGGAACATTCTTGGTCTATCGAGTTACTGAGTATTCTTTCAGTACTCTCAAAGTCTCAATAGAGGACAGGTGATTCCTGCAAGAATGTTTTTTGTAAAATAAAAACTAATAAGTACTAACATTAAAATGCATTTAAGACTCTTTATTGCAAGGAATGAAGGAATATTTTTCCGGAACAAGAAAGCTTTTTTTCCTTATTGAAGGTAGCATAAATTGAAATTTAAAATATTAGTTATTGGTCTAAGGATATAATTTTCTCAAATTAAAATAAACTTATCTGAATTGAAATCAATATTTTCTTGAAATAAAAATACATTCTAAGCTTGCATCAAGAGAATTATCCACTTACATGAAGAATACTTCTAATTCTTGGTTAAAGATGTTTTATTTTAAATCAATCAAGAATTGTTTTATTTCAAGATTATTTCAAATATCAGTTTAAGATTATTATTTTTTTAATGTAAGAAAATATAAGTTTCAATATATATGAGGCAACCATAATCTTGGTTTAATGCAATTTGCTTTCATGCAAGATTATTTTACTTATTCGAAGAATACCGTTTTTTCTGTGTACTCGTAGACGCTTCAAAGCGTTCAACAAAATAAACAAAAACGGTTAAAACCAACAGAGTTGCTCTGAAATCGTTCACTAAAATAGTTGAAGACGTAGACAGTTCATTTATTTCAGTAAGTAACAATCAGAAGTGTTTAGAGCGATCGCAATTGCTATTCCGCGATCGAGACTTACGTCAACAGCGCGGGTTCCAGCGAGAGCGAGCGCTCATTAGATCGGCTAATGTCTTCAGTATGATTTATTACGTCATCTATATAAACACTCATGTGCTCGCAGCCAACACATTGTTTATTACCCTAACCGCATGTTAATTCATTCTCTTGTAATCTACATGAATAATAAAGAAAATTTTGTAGATGGAACTGTGTGATCATAGACTATGCATAAAGCAGTCGTTAGAATAGAAAAGAATATAATAGAATAGAATCATTTATTTCTAATAAAATATGGTAACATACTACTCTGTCAAGAAAGTACCGGGAAAATATTAATAATACACAAAATGTTAGTTATTCATACAAATTTATTTTATCGCCTTCAAAGTATGCTCTTTCAGAAACAGTAGACTTACGCCAACGAATAATCCAATCATCAAAACATTTTTAAACGCTTTTTCCGGAAGTGAGTTCAGTTCTCGCCGAGAATTCTCCTTTATGTCTTCTACCGAATGAAAACGGGTGCCACGAAGTGGTACCTAATTTGAGTTTAGGAAAAAGAAAGAAGGCGGCTGGAGCCATATCTGTGAAGAAGGTGGTTTGCTCGATGGTATTTGTTGAGTTTTTGGTCAAAAATTCGTTCACAATGATGGCCTTGTGCGAAGGCGCATTATCGTGGTGCAAAATCCAAGAATTTTCATTCCACAAATTTGGCCTTTTTCTTCGAATTTGCTCACTCAAACGCCGCATAACGCTCAAATAATATTCTTTATTTACCGTTTGACCTTCCGGCAAGAATTCCGAGTGCACAACACCGCGATAGTCAAAAAAAACAGTCAACATGACTTTGACTTTTGATCGACTTTGGCGTGGTTTTTTTTGTTTCAGTTCAGTCGGAAGGGGCCACTCCGAAGCTTGTTGACTAGTTTGCATGTCTAACTCGTAAACCCACGTCTCGTCACCAGTAACAATGCGTTGCATGAATGTTGGGTCGGAATTGACTCGTTCTAGCATGTCCTCAGCGACTCTTATGCGATTGAGTTTTTAGAGAAAATTCAGGTCTTTTGGGACTAGCCGAGCGGCAACATGTTTCATACCCAAGTGATTATTTAAAATGGTACAGATCGACTCGTGAGACACAGAAAATTCAGCGGCTATCTCTCCTAAACTTGAATGAGGATTTTCAGCCACCATTTCCTTCACTTTTGCGATGTTAACTTCAGTTGAAGACGTTGTTGGTCTACCAGAGCGAAGCAAATCTTCCATCACATCTCGACCGTTTTTGAATGCTTTGTACCACTCATAAGCGCATGTTTTTGATTAAATCGATTCACCGTAAGCCTTCTGTAACATTTTCAGTGACTCCGAACACGAAATTCCATTGGCAACGCAAAATGTAAGACAAACTCTTTGTTCGATGTTTTTATCCATTATGAAATTTGCAATACACACTAGATATAAACTAACTAAAAACAGCACTGTATTAATCTAAATAACAGGTGCAACTCACACTCCGCGCCAAAATGGAAAACAGTTGTGCCAATCTAACAACAAAAAAAAACAAAAAATAGATTTGGAATCATAAACAAATTATCCGTTCCCGAAACTTTTTTGACAGAATGTTATTTACATTCTGTCAAAAAAGTTGGATCAGTTAAAATTTCGGTATCACATATTTTTGCCGTTAAACAGCGTAGAAACGTTTAAAAATTTAAAGTTAATACAATGAAATGATTTTAAAAAAATAAATTAATAATAGAATCATAACAAAATTAAATACCTAGTTTAAATATAGTTTTCATGCATGTTTAAAATGATAAAATAAATAAATTAATATATAAAAGATATGATTGGGTATTTTGATTTGAATGTATGCATAAAAAATTAAAAACATAAAATAAAAACAATTATAAAAGGAATCGTTTAAAAAATCACTAACAAAATAATAACACTTATCCAATAACATGGACTTTGATCTCTTCTTAAAGAGTGACAATGGCTATGTCTAAATAATATTTGGTATCTTTTATTATAAATAACCAGTGCCATACCAAATATGCTCTTTTTTAAAAGTGCTGTGCTATATCCACCGGCACCTAACTAGTAAGTTTTGATATTGAGCACGCAAATATCTTTTAGTTGCATTTGTTCTTTTTACAAATTGACGTTGGTTTGTTTTCACAAATATACTAATTTCTAAAATATAAATAGATGGGAATGTTAACATCTTTAGCGATTTAAATACAGGCACACAACTTTCTCTGGTATTCATACCACAAATAGCTCATGTACATCTTTTTTGTAACTTAAAATCTTTTTTCTTTCACAACAGTTACCCCAAAAGTTATCTGTACATATATAGCCAGGGTTGGCTGATTTAAATCAATTTAAAATGTTATATTATCTTTAATGAAAATAACAATAAAGAAGTATACTTAGTAGTTACTAACAATAAAATACTGTCAAAGGGCTTACACAGGATTAGCAGTATCAAAAAAAAAAAAAAAAAAAGACATACCTACTTAAAATTTGTCTTCAACTGTAGCAAAACAAATCAGAAATCAGTCTTGTAAAGTTGATACTAACAATAATTGGTCAAGATTTATCTATATTAACTTTTAAAGTAATTTTAAAAAATCAACAAATTTTAAAAATATTAACTTTATTTTAATAATTTTAAAAGTATCTGTGTCATATAGCTTATTCAATTGTCAGTAAGCACTAATAATAGTGTATTTAGATTTTTGTCACATAAAAAAAAACAAAAAAAAAACAATAAAAATAATTTAAAAAAACAATAAAAACCAAAAAAATCATTATTGTTTCAAATAAATAAAAAAAAACAATTTAAAAAAAATAATGAATTTTTCCAACCCAATTCAATAGCACATACTGGATTTTTTATATCTACATTAGTCATAATTATATTAAGTAACTTAATACCTAATTGCCGTATTAATGTTTCTATGTTTCCTAAATCCCATTTGTTCGTCGCATAAAAGTTCGAATTTATTGAGATAGGTACATATACCTACATAGAATTAGAAATTATATATTCAAATTTCTTCAATTCTTCTGGGTATGACCTTGTATGTACCTTGAGTAATGCATAAATTGAAAACGTGGCTAAGAGGACCGCATAATATGATTTCAAACACATATTTTATAACCATAATGGAAAACCCGTCATATCCGACATTATAATAAATTTTTGTTTTTTTATTGCTATAATTTATTACTGTGGCATAACCGGTACCATAAACATTGATTTCGGAAATGCTTCAATAATGTTTTTTTCAGACTTCTTTGATGTCGGTAAAGTTTGGATTTGATGTAAGTATGTAATGTAGATTAAATGCGTTCGCTATTTTTGTCAGGCTTGTAAAAGTTACTCCGTTTTGTTTAATTACATTAATTAGGTTCTTGTAGTTTTTTAGGTTCGTTTATTAATTGCCATGTTGCTTTTGATATGTTTTGTGACGTTATAATAAAATGAGTATTTTGGGCCCTTTGTGTAAATTTAATAATCTTTTTAAACCTAAGTCTTGAGAGAATTTGCATTTTGTACTGGTGGATAACGAAGATATGTCCATAGCAATTGTCTCTTTCTCGTACTGCAAAAATGTAGAGGGTCTTCACTTATAGCTAAAAGGTTGCAGATGACGTTTCATTAAATCGGCCGCGCCGTCGCGAGGACGGTCAAATTGGAGCCTGACAACAACGCCGGAGCGGCTTTATACATTAGTGGCGAAACACTACATGTAAGTGGCATGCAAAATTCTCATACGAAACACAGAAAAACGACGTTTCGTATTCCCCTGTTTCCTCCTTCAGAGCTGGACCAATATTAATGTTTTTATCAGCATCGGTTAAAGAAAGAGATTTTCTACGTCTGTATGTTTAATTTTTTGCATTAAAATTTAGCGAAATCACTCCGTTTTAAGGCGTCTTTAGAAACATTAAGTAACCAGTTTTAAATATTAAACATACAGACATAGAAAATCTCTTTCCAATGCTAAAAAAGTAATAAAAATTGGTCCAGGTAAGCTACTCTTGAAACAGAATTGCATTAATCAATTTCCAATCACAAATCTAAAAAATGTCAAATGGTACTTTTGTAAGCGACAATAGCGCCACATTGGAATTAAATTGCGTGGAAATTGATTGAACAAATTATTACCGAGATGGCGTTCCGGAATTATCTTTACTTATCCCAATATCGATACATATTAATCGCATTGGAATTGTATTAAGATTGAGTTTGCGTTCGAGAGTAACCCCCCAGTTCTGAAGGAGGAAACAGGGGACTACGAAACGTCGTTTTTCTTTGTTTCGTATGAGAATTTTGCATGACACTTCTACGTAGTGTTTCCTCTTAAGGATTGATATCTGCGAGAAACCCTCTGCAACCTTGTCGTAAAATAATGGAAATTCAAAATTTAAACCGTTTTTCATTAAATAAACCTCTTCATTACCAATCAATCACAACGACGACGTTGTTCAATTTTTTTTTATATTTAAAGGAGGCTATCACCGCCGCCCATGGAGTTTCGGAATATGACGTTAAAAGGGATATCATCCTATAGAACGACTTCAATAACATATACAACCAAATAAACGCTAACAGGACCAGGTGACCATAGGGATATCAGAAATGAAAAAAAAAATCAATATATCGATATTTATCAATATATCGATTTTAAAAATATCAATATCGGCCTCGATATATCGCAAAAAAAATATCGATATATCGGTCAAATTTTTCACCGGCTTTAAAAATAGGAGAACCACTTGTTTTTTCTTAAAATCGGTTAAAAAAATAATTTAGGTGAGCCTAGCCCAGTAATAAAAACAGATTTTTTATTTTAAATTATTTTAATAACCGGTTCACAGTTCCGCAGCCCCACATATTATGGGCCATAACAAATTGATTAACCTATTGTTATATTTTTAGGACGGTGAACCTGTTAATCATGCCGCCCTTTCAGTCGGCTCCTGTTGTTAGGAACCACCACCATTTGATGACCTCCTTGGTCGAGGGGTTTGTACACCGGTTTTCATAGTGTCACCATCTCTGAGGTCCCGGGTTCGATCCCCGGTCGGGTCAATTTAGAAATTATTGTTTTTCTAAATTGTCTTGGTTCTGGGTGTTGTCTATGTATAATAAGTATGTATTTAATTTAAGTATTTTAAGTATGTTTATCCGTTATCTAGTAACCATTTAACGAGTTTCCTCGAAGCTTCTCTTGGGCTAGATAATTGGTGTGAGTGTAGGAAAGTTTTATTTATTTATTTATATTTACGGTAAAAGCCACTCTCTCTGACGGCACGGAAGAAGCCGTAGGTGTTAAATATTTCCATTGCGTATACGTAGCACACATGACATGAAGTTGATTGAAGCAACGCACTGACAGTGACAGTGCCACACTCACTACCACAGATTACATTCATGGAATTCAGAAACAATAAGTTTTTTTTTACATTTTTTACGGTTTTGAATTCTAACGAATTAAAAATTTAGATAGTGATGCGATGATAATAAATAAAAAAATATCGATTTTGATACGAATTTCGATATTAGTTATTTTGTATCGATGTATCAATATATCGAAAAAAAAAATATCGCTTAAAAATATCGATATATCGAACAAAAATGTCGATATATCGATATTTTTTCAACAAGCCTAGGTGACCAATCAATAGATTTCGAAAAGATCTCCTACAATACATAGAATAATTATTCATTCATTCAAAGATTTAGGATTGCCAAGTGAGTGAAGCGTCTTCGGCTTCGTAATCCGTATAGTCTCAGTTAAACTGACCTGCTAGAGTGTTCCTGGAAGTTGCCTCCGTGCAGTAGGCGCACCTTCGCGAACAGCAGGCCGGACACGAAGGGCACCTCGGTGAGCTCCTCCAGGCAGCACTGCACGCCGAACTTGTAGCGCTTCTTCTTGGTCATGAACGCCATGACGCCGCCACCATCGGGCCCCGGGGCCAGCGCCACACCGCACTGCACTGCACTCGCACTCACTTCACTTCACATGTGTGTTGCTCCAACGCACGTGTAAATGAACTCACGATGTCAAACTGGATAAGTAGATCCGATGAGGATTGTTATGTCAGCATCAGCGTCGCGCCGTCCGTGCTGTGACTGCTGCAGCCGGCCAGTCGCATAGCAGCCGCTCACGTTAGTCTGAAAACAAACAATAAACAATATTGAATTTGCACAGTTCTCACGGCATTCTTACCAATAAATTGATCCTTACATAACATTTGATCACCAAAATATTTAACGTAATAAACGAATTTGTTTCATGTCTTCGCATTTTAAAAATACCTTACAGCATAATTAATATATCACAACATAAACAGAACCTAGACAGTCAACGGTTACCAAATTTGTATGTTTTACAAAAGATGGGGAAGCCCCTAAAGTATAAATATTGGCTACAAATACAAACGTAACTGAGGATTAGCCAGCCATCTATAAGAAACCCGTCGCATGCATCGAGCGGCCGCCCGCCCCGCACGGGGAACTTCGGCAAACACTACAATACAATATATTATAAACTTAACAAACAAAACAATGTTTCGTTCTCAATTTTTGTACATATAGGCCCGCCTGATGTTTTCTAGATCTGTCGGTCGAGGATCAAGTGTGTGTAAAAGTAGTAAGTTAGCATAAATTGAAGGAAATGTTATTACAAATACTAACATAGCATGGACAGTGCCTGCGGGCGCGCCTGGGCACGTACGGCTCATAGCCACCCACGAACCACCGTATGTGGTATGGGGGTCCACACTTCCACTCACATCCACTATGCACTGCAACAATAACCAACAGGACATGTAAATAACCCCCGAGGAATTACAAAGCCTACCTATCAATTATTATGTTTCTTACTATTCAGTTTGCATTACGTCACAGCACTGATAATGTTTATCAGGTATTCGATTGAAAATCCTCTTTTGTCTATTAAAATAGTAAAGATAGGCAGATGGCGTACGAGTATATCTGTTTTCAGAAATGTATCCAGGTAGGATATATAGAGCAAAAGGTAATGTAAAATCTTTGAACATGGCTTACAATTACAAGATATTGTACAAACGCTTTCATGATACCCATTGAAGCTAATTATCCTCCTTTATATTACAACGTAATTACTTGACATTGTACAAACGCTTTCATGATATCCCATTGAAGCTAATTATCTTCCTTTATATTTCAACGTAATTACCTGACACGCTGTACCTTTGAAAGTCAGCCCTCACAAATACGGTTATTAAACATTTCATGAATATTCACAGGAAGAAGCTAATGATCTTACTCGTGTGTACGTGTACAGATAATTTGGAGAGGTAAAATCTGCAATAACAACGCCAATTATTATTACAGGTATTAAGTCATAGAGATCGGCCTTCGCGTGCTATTGCCAAACAGTGCTAAACTGCTGAGAGGAACTCTTGGCTAGATTACCACCCATTACGACAAAGGTTGCTCACGTGTATAACAAATCCTCATGAGTCGATAGCTATTATAAATATTCCATTATGTCAGCCTACGTCACTACCCTAGTGACGTTATGACTGTTACGAAATGCCAAGACTAGAAGCTGTTTACTTTACGCAGCCTATTTCTTCAGTGGCTCCTGAAACGTAGATCGACTCCGACTTTTTTAATTTGAGTAATTGCAGTACGATTTTTCCGAGGTGAGGACGACTCCAATCAGTGGCAATTAGCTCCAGTTCAGAGGTTAAATCGACGAGGGCTATTTTAAGGCTCCATTTTGAGACCCGGGGTCAATTGAGTTACCTATTAAACTACAAATCACCGACGATATACATATACACTGCTAATGGAACAGGAAAATCATATTATAACTGTGTTCACTAACAGTTTTCTTGTCGTAATCAGATACGGGCACGTCATCTGACTTACTTAAACTGATTTCATATTCACTTTGTGTTTTTTTGTAATTATTTTGTAAACAACTTTATCTTCACTAAACCTTTTCTTCTCTGTAAGAATTTGTTTCATTGAATTGTAGAAAAACTATGTCTTCACTGACTTCACGTGACCTAACATTTTCTTACTCGTAGTTCCTATTAGTTACGTTTCACAGTAGAAATTACAATATGTTCAAGGCTTCTTGCATGTAATCCGAGTGAAAATGCGTAAACATTTCACATGAGTCAATGCTATCATCCATTGGTGTAACGTCAATAATCCTGTTTACGCATACCATACCTGGCGGGGAATGGGCCGATAACACAGTTGGACGAGAAGCAGGCCTGCGCGTGCGCGGCTGGCTGGCCGCCAGCGCCATGGAGCGCCCGCGGGGCCTCTCATGGATTTATACATCGTTGGCATAGCAACATTCCAAAATCCAATTAGATCCAGAAGTATCAGGTGTATAAAACAAGAGGAGGTAATACAGGAGATGGCTAGATTGTCTTCACGAGCAAGGTTACTAAGCACGCAGTATACCTATTAGAATTACTATTATGGCCACCACAAGCGGGTTCGCCAGCGTGTGATTCGGGTTCACATAAAATAATTTATTAAGAACGGGAACAAACGTAATTACGTAGCCTATAGCAATTGACAGGTCCCTTTCGGGCCTCGGGCACTCAGACCATCTCTGTGCAAAAAAACACGAGATTCGTTTCTCTGCAAAAAGCAAGAAACATTAACAGACTTCCGCGTTTAATTTTATTTTATTGTATTCTACTGACAAAGTGTCTTGTCTTGACGTGTTTACTTTTACTGTTTTGTATGACTAGTTATTTTAAATATTTAATGTAGGTAGGTACTCATGTAAGTTACATTGCCTTAATGATTAATAAATTAAGTTTGTTAAACCGAATAGTAAGGAAGGCTCATGATTTCATGACTTTTATTACTTATAATAAGGTCTGTATTTTTTCTGATCTTTAAATTGATTGCCCTATACAAAAACAAAAGTGATTATGGTTATCGATATCGACCGAGCCGTCGTCAGTTGATGTTCAGAGCCGCGGCCCTGCACATTTCGGCGAGCAAGGTATCGGCATCGGCCGCACACTCATTAGCTGGCAATTTGGCGTATATGTCATTGTGTGCCGGCACATTTGCGTTATCTGCGCCGTAGCTGTGCGGCGCCGGCGTCGCTCGCTAGATAACGGCGCCTGTCACACTCATGCCGCATCTGGCTTCGAAACTGTAACACCGATAACCAAACGTGGGTGGAACCTTAAATACACCAGCTCCAGTCAGTCATAATCATTGAACTAAAATACCGATGGCCAAAGCAGAACGAATTGCAATCGCAGTGCTATATTGTACCCACTGTAGAATTGAAACGTTATGCACGATGTGTAGACTTGTGGCAAACGTTGTGGTCGCCAACCAAGAGTAACTCGATGAGACCGCAAATAATTCAAAATGGCAACATTAGCTATTTCCTCAAACAGCCATGATATCATTTCGAATTGCATGTGACGTAAGCCGTGGTAGGCAGTGAGTCGCTCCGCTTGCATTGCCTCATCCATTCATTTGGAGGGATCGATCTCGATCGGAGCACATCGATCGCACGCCGCACAGTGCTCCCATCCCAGAGACGTTGGGAGGGGACATTTTTTTACTGACTCCGAAAATGAAAGTAATGGGCTATGCTGATCAAATTACTAGAAGTAACCCCGGGTCAAATATGGTCAGTTTTCGAGAAAAAAAATCTTAAAGTTGGCTGTTTAGGAGAGATGAAAAAACTTTACAAAACAGAAAAATTGTAATATTTTTTTGTTTTTGGTTCTTATTGTAATATTTTTTTTGTTTTCGGTTCTTATGTGTGATAATTTATTTATTGTATTTTGTGCTACTAAATTATGGTTATTTTAGACTAGTTATAAAATGGAAATTGTTTTTAACTTCAAAGATTTTTGAAAAAAAGAATTTTTGATTTTTTTTTTTTGAATTATTTGACATTACTTCTAGTCATTTGATCAGCATATCTAATACGTTCATTTTCAGGGTCAGTAAAAAATGTCCCCTCCCAACGTCTCTGGGAACACGCCGGCCGATGTCGTTCCGCGCGATTTTCCTTAAGTCCCATTTTTCCCCGTGTAGCCGTGGATGTGACCCGTATTGATTTGTGGTATAAGCTATATTGTCACTGAGGAAATAAACGATTCCAATCCAATAAACAAAATTAATCATGATCCCTTACTCTCTGTGTCGCATAGATTTCTGAACTGCCCGATTGCTAATATTGATTCATTGAAAAAGACAAGTTCTGAAAAATTAATTCTTAATTCTTAATATTCAAGTTGCTGAACCGGAAACGACTAGAAATAATTTCTCATCTCGCCTCGCCTAGAAACTTATCAACTGCACACGATTAACTGCAAACTACATTAATTTGAAATCGATTTTGAATTGATTGAGTAATTTTTATTAGAGCTTTTTAATTTAACATCTTGGCAAGAAAGATGATAAGTATATAAACAGACAGGCAGCTGAGGCAGCCACAGTTTGAATAACAAATAATGGCCAGCCAGACCTGACACGCACGAGTCGCACGACTATGATGAAAACTACAGCATTAAAGATCTTACCTAACGAACAACCAACTAAGTGGTTTTTTGATATTTACGTATATCTTGGTGTAAACAATAATTATGGACAATACAACTTTAAACATTGGCGCAAAAGACGAATTGTAAGACATAATTAAGTACCTACTACAGGCATTTTGTTAGTTTCCTAATAAAGCCAATGCGGAAAAGACGGACCATTCAAAATCTAAAGTAGCGTAAAGTAAACGCAGTACGGCAGTAACCATCGCAGGCCGTTGTTATCAGTGTGAACCAGCAACACGCGTGACGCAGCGCCGGCGAAGCGTGCAGGACCGAGGCCAATTGAGCTTCTACGCAGATGTAGCGAAAACATTACAATGCTCCACAGAGACCGCAAAAAGCGCAGCCATTATAACCAGAAAAAACGTGACTATCTTACGTACCGGACAGCGCGGCCGCAGCTCAAGGACGCGCGCTAAAGGAACACGACTAGAGCATAATAACACTACACTGTGTCTAGCAGTGCTCCATGGGTAACGACCACACCGCGTGGCGTGGCTCGGCCAAATAGCAGCATTTAGCCTTCACCAGATTCTACATTTCACTTGATGAGTGAGCTGAAAAACTCGGAACATTACCATAGTATTACCGTGTGAAAGACAACACAACATCCTGCGAGCTCGGAGAATGTTTGTCGTATTTACAATGGTTGCACAAAACAACAGATCACACGTGTTCGAGCGTCATCGGTACATAAAAGTTAGGCCAATGTTATTTAAATTACTTTATACATAAATCTACTTTTTTACAGTTGTTTAATCAAATATGACCACGAAAGTTTGGCACGAGGCTAAAGCAGCCAGATTAAGGCAGCCTCTTTTGAGCTGCGTTGCATCAACTCACAGCAACAAAAACAGGCAAACGACTGTGACCAAATTACAGTCACGCCACCGCCGGACTGATGACTGAAATTGGGTTCTAAGCAAAAAATGGCAATAGCTGAACCAACCACGCGATTCTGAACACATTATTTCGGGCAGCTCGTCTAATTAACAACAATAAGTATTCTCATGCGCTTTTTAATGTAGTAAAAGAAAAAGCATCCAAATTACGCATTCATTAGTCATCTCATCTCATCACACATCAACATTACATAGAAATGCGATTACGCCGCATTTATTTCTTTTATACATATACATATATTATAAATTCAATTTATATTTTTATAAATATGACAGTTATTTTTTACAATGGTAATTTTCTTTCCCGAAATAAGAACTTTAGGTACTTACCTACCTTGACAATATTAGCGTGAGGATCATAAATCGGATTGTGTTTCAATTTCAGTTAAATTATTAATAGTGTCGTGTGGTCGTAGTTGGCTACTAGGATGACAGAGGAGCATCGGAGCTAAGCGCAATGGGTACACGATGGGCGGCCACTCGTTTGCCGCCGGTGACCGCCGGTGCTGCAGACAGCAGACCACGGGCCCGGCGGTTACCAAATCGAAACCGGCTGATGCGATCGGTTGTTGCGACAGCATCTCATTTCATTACGGCTTACCAGTCTATTATCTATTCTGTGTTACCAGTCTAATCGTTATTCGGTATTGAAGTGTTGCCGGTTAATTCATCATTATTATTTAAAAAATATAATACTTATAACAATATATAGTTAGTCGACACAAGATAATAATACCTAAACATAATATGCCAGTCACGTAAGCTACTTAATTAAACGAATAGTGGTTTAGATGTATATAAATAATCAAAGGGAATCATGGATTCGATTATCATCGGTGTTATATTTTAATGGAAATAAGTAATTTTTTTTTGCAAATTCGAGTCAGTGCGTGAAATTAGACCAATATCACTAAAGACGAAATTGACTAAGTTTTCCCAGCAACAGATATAACAATATCTCTGCGCGAAATGCCTACACAAAAATAACAACAACTTGTCTCATTGTGACTGTCGGTTATTGGCTTCGTAATCATAACACCGAACTCCGAGACACGCTATACAGATATATTGGCGAAATGTAAAAGTATTATTGGCGATAGTCCCGCGCCGATGGTGTTAAAAAGCGAGCTTTGCGATGGCATGCTCATGTGGGGGAAGCCGGCCGGGGAGCGGCTTCTGCTGTTTCAGCAATATTTTAACTCGTCACTTACAGGAAGAAGACATCAAGTCATCATCTAAGACCTGAGTTTAGGTATAATCTTTCAGTTCTACAGAGAGTTATACAAAAGTGTCACAGCTACGTATATAACTTTCAGAAAAAGAGTAAGAAAAATGGATCACAATTTTATTATTATTTTATGAACGCCACTCTTATTTTTCTTAAAAATCGGATAGATAACTATAATTGTGAAGAGCATCGCTGGAGAAAAAGAAAGCAGCTGGAACATTCTACTCCTGCGGCGTAGGCCGAAGTGACCCGCACGCATCACGCAGCTCAGACAATTAAAATGTAATTAATTACCTCACTTCAGATGACTGTCTTTTCATCGCGATATGCAAACTATGAACATATGCAAATGAAATGAAATTAGCTGACTTGATTATTTTAATTGAGGAAGGAGGAGGAATAGTTTTGGTGCGCTTGGTCTGGTGCGCTTCAAGGAATACCCCGAGTAACTTAATAAGATAAAGAAGATACAATTAATTTAGAAATAATTTAAACAGATAAAGTTAATCATCACAGTAGGAATACTGCATTAACACTTGATAGTGAGTACAACGTCAAGTCACATTGCTATGAACCCTTCATCAGAAAGGTGTCAAGGTGCCAGTCTCGGGCAGCGCTTCAATACCAAATTTTTTTATTTAACACGCTGTACTTACTAGTCTGTACCTAACTAACATAAAAATGCAATACATTTTTATTATTTCAATGCACAACTAAGCTGGGTAAAATGAATATACAATCTCAAATCAAACTTTAAATAGTAAACCTCGATTAATAAAAAGTAATATGTTATTGTCAACTCAACTACCATTTATTATTATTCTCAACTCAGCCATATTCGTAAGTTCGAACGTACACATAGTCTCAGATTACTTACCTGATAGTTGGTACAGTATGATTTCTTTTAAATTAGCAATAACATCCGACAACGTCGCCCAAAGTTCCTCCTTCACGTTTTATACATAATTATCTATAATCTCATCAGTGATGATGACGAGTGGTTTCATTCATCACGTGCTACATTAGGACTTGCGTTGTATGTCGCAATTCAAGTGCGCCGCGCAGACGTCAGCAAACAACAGTTTATCAGCAAATGCTAACTAGGTATTAGTGTTACGAATAGCAATGGCTGCCCGCGTACTTGTGGTGTCAAAGTGTTTATCTCTAGCAGCCTTGGGAACGCCAGCTTTTATCTCATTGAGAACAGAACCACTAAGAAGTTAGACCACAGTAGGAGCTACCTACCGCTGCAGTAGATAGAACACAGTTTTAATGTTGGCAGTAATTTCACATCGTCGTCTTTTGTTCAGAAAAATGCATAAGGGATGATTAAGATGATTTATATTAGAGCGGGACGTGCACGGGGCGTGCCCCGTCCGGGCCCGGACCGCGCCACTGATTTGGGACGTTGCATACATTTTGTATGAAGCAGTTCATATTGCCCCGTGCACGTCCCGCTCTAATATAAATCATCCCTAAGACCCAAGGCAGTTGTTTTAACCTTTCCGTCACTAAAGGCAATTTGAATTACAGTGAAGATGTGGGATTTTACTTCTAAGTGAAACTCAAGATCCGAGTAACATAATATAAGTGGGGACACGCTGATCTAGACCCATACTGCGATTTAGCAACTAGCTCTAATGCTAGTCACAGGCGAGTGATCGCGGGGCCACGTAGCCAAGTTCATTGACACCGCGCGATTGGCCAGCCAGTGTTTACACCTACGGATATGTCTGAATTCTTGCCAGATTGGTTCAAGCCAAATGTAGCCAAAGTTTAAATGGTCATTCAATTGACCATTAGTTAGCTTCACCATTTGTCGAAAACGGCGCAAGGCCACAATCAAGAATGTGTTAGGAGGGGCACCGAGACAGTTTGTGGCATGTTCCTGAGCGTCAGGCGCCGTGATTGGAGTCAACCGCTGGGGTCAGCACAGCAGTCAGCACAGCCTGCGGCGCGCCGCCTGGTCTCATGTCAGCTAACGGTCGAGGCCAATCTCGATATTCTCGATTCGCGGCCGGTACGCATAACAAGTATTAACAAGCGCTATTTTATAACTTACGAATGACGACATAGGAGATAGCAACTAGGCATTCAATTGATTTTGATTAAGGGGGTGCCGCGCGATCGCAAAAACTGACATAAGTCATATAGTGAACTTGAAAGCAAAATCAATCACATTGATATTTATAATTAGAACGATTCTGCTTTGAAGTTTCAGACTAGTAATTTAATTAGAGCAATGTTTTTATTATGCGAAATGTGCAAAACCATCAGCGCTTGTTAAAAATTAAAATTTACTTTTTAAAGAAGGGGGGGTGCCCTGCGGAATATCAATACAAATCTTTTCATGTAAGAATTATTGTTTCATGCGTAAAATTAAGAAAATTGTGAAAAAAAATGTTTTTAGGAGTGATTAGATTTATGTATTGTTTGTTATCGTTTAAACAATTTGTTTCAAATTTTAACAAGTCCATGATCTTGTGCAATGATTAGGCTAACTTACATAAGTTCTTTTAATGTATTTAACTAATTCAGCGCATAGTACAAGTGAAGTGACTTAAAATACGTAAATTTTCACAATTTTGTGCAGGACCCCTTAACAACCGGACCTAACCTGAAATCTTTTACGAGAAAACAATAGACTAAAACGTCCTGCGGGCCTACTCTCTTTCTCCGATACGAAATTTCATCTGATTTGCATTTGCTATTTACAGCGGTTTCCATTCCTTCCGAAATTTCGTTTTACAAAAAAGGTTTCGCATTAACATTATTATTTTTAGAAAATTGTTTAAAATTTCAAAAATAATGAAAGCGCGGAATAGGAAAAAGAAATAGCGAACGAAAATCGGTCGAAATTTCGTTTCGGAGAAGGAGAGCAGGCCCTCTCTTCAGTTATAATTTTATTTAGAGTAATCTTTAATTTGTTCTATTTTTAAACTGCGAAGTGATCACAGTACAGGACGAGTCATCTCTCCAGAATGAGACTGAACATAGTCCTAACGATAACGTAGACCGATATGATACAGCGACGGTGAAGTGCAGGAGATACCGGTACCGGCGATAAAACGAGATAATGCGTGTAGGCTACGGGCGAAGTGGACGCAGGAATGTGTGTCAGCACTCAGCACGCATCCAGCTCAAGGGCGGCGAGGCCCACAAACGGGGCAGCCGCGGTACCTACTGCGGAGGGGCTGTTAACAATTCTACATTACTAACGAGAACATTTATGATTTTAATGATATCTAATTTATGACGTAGAAAGAATTTGCAGTAACTTTGACTGGGCGTATGTAGTCGTCGTCGGTAGCGCGCACCATATCTGTCTGTACACTAAAGGCAGACTCACAGAGATAGGATCTGTGGGCAGACTGCATTTATTCGTAATAGACAATTGCAACATAGTCATGACGTGCCCAACCAAAAGCCATTACAAAATTAAGATATCTCATAAAGGTGTTCTTGACAGAAAAAGGAAAGGAATCAACACAAATTTATTGTTTTCTGAGGTTTAAGCGAGCACTACACATTGAAATGAAACACTTTTTTACGGATTAACTCGCGTTTAATTCACTATTTACACAGGGAGACTGTGACCACGGACCCTGTAAAGGGTTCGAAACGTCAGGATAATATAAAAATCTATGTAAATAGTAAATTAAACGCGAGTTAATCCGTAAAAAAGTGTTTCATTTCAATCAACACAACTTTGACGGCTCGACTCTTTTGATAAAACTGCGATCGTGGGGTCTCCATGACAACCGATCGTATTCACTGGCGCACTTCCTTTGAAGTCGTTCACAGGGGCCAGTCACAAAGGTCTTATAACCAACACCAAGTTTATTTAGTGAACGAATGTGAGTCAATTAATTTCAAACAACGCGGCTATTGTTCAAATGATAATGGCAACTACGGTGCGCAGTTTTTAAACACGCATATTGACATGTTGAGCGGCGGCGGCGGTAATCCGGCAGTTGTGTGGAAAAGTGGCGGCGATGGCCACTCGCGTCGCACTCACAATGGATGTTATGCGCAGTTTGCTCAAGTGTCCGGTGAACAATGCCAGCCAGCAGCGGCGGCGGCGCGGGCGGCGCCCATGGATATTCTCTGCCCATGGCCCGATCGCCATAAACGACCTCTCGCTAATACTTCACCTAATTCAGTCATTTTTAGTATCAACATCTATAACGAGTTATCGTTAACGTTAGGTGTTAATCTAACCATAATGTATTTTCTTTCCAGTTGATTCCGTAATAAACAAAGCTTTTTACGTTAGTGAACTCCCTTTAAAACTTCCGCAATGAGCGACGCGTTTGAAGTTACAACTTTGCGATGCGACTGACGTTCTCGTTTATTTATATTAATTACTTAAAAACCTTTTATAGAATAATGTGAAATGATGATTTATATGATTCTTTATAATTTAAATTAGGTTTATAAAATCGAGACGTGACGTAGCTCAATAACTTTTGCTAATAATAACAAATGGCTTATCTTAACAAATAATTGCAGTGCATTTGAATGTATTTAGTGCATCGGCGGCGGTAATAAGCAGTTGCACAGTGCGTTAAATAACTTAGTTAGGCGCGTTTAATTTCATACCGGTCGGTGTCGTGTGTTTCGGCACGCGGCGCGCGGCTTCGCAACGCAACTGTTGTGTTGGATCATTTGAATTTATTTGTAAGTAAATGTTTGCTCAACCGGCGGCTGGCGGCGGCGGCGCATGGGTGCAGCAGCCGCCCGGCGCGCGACGCATCGTGCAACGTGATCAGATCATCGATGCTCGCAAAACAGCGCATTAGCGATGCGGTTTGAGTTTTATCACACTTAGGGTTCCCAGACCAAAAAATCCGGAGAAAATTCGTGACATTTGATGAAAATTCCGGACTTTCTGTTGTTATGCATCGTACATGTGAAAAAACAATTTTCGTACGAATTTTCACTGGCGTGCGCACGGATCTTGTCACTTTGATGGAACACGGGCGGAGAAGGGGCGAAAAAGGGGAAACGCCTCCCAGTCTCGTCGCGTCGTCTGCGCTCGCCCGCAACAAGTCCGGCGGTGTCCTATCCATCCATCAATAAAAAAATAAATTTAGACGATTCAAAATGCTTATTTTAAGCTTACTGAATAAAGATTTTTTGATTTTGGAGTGGGAAAAAATAATTTGATTTATTTAATTTTTTTATTTCATTCTTCACTTAATTGTAGAATTTCCGGACGGTTCAAGATTCCCCCGCATTCCGGACCAATACCTATATTTCCGGTCTTTGCCGGAAATTTCCGGACGTTTGGCAACCCTAATCAAACTGGTTTTCGACTTTCTATTTACTCAATTAAATAAAAAAATAGTATGTAGTAGTTTTACCCTAACCATAAATAATGTATCACTTTGAAAGCGTACATAATCAATGCTGCCACAGCTGTATGTAATCGATTTCACGTGTTGTCGTGATGGTAATGGGTAAAGAAGCCTTTTTGGACGATAACGTAAGTGCTGTAGATAGACGCCGGTGCTTTGCCTTTGCGGGGCCGCTGCTAAGATAAGGGAGTCCCATAACATACACACATTTTCACAGGTGTTTCAGCGTTTACTATTTTATGATTGACTGACTTATTTACCTGATATATTGATTTATTTAAGACGGAGGTAAGAGTGAGGTTATAAAAAATGGTAATTTCAATTCAATTGAAATTACCATTTTAATTTCAATAGTTTATTTATTCTATAACTAGTTGCGTCGGAAATAAAAAAAAAAGAAATAAAAATAAAATGTTTACTTTTTAGAAAAAAATCAACCAGTCTCAGGAAGCATTCGAGCTTCCCGTTCGAGATTCGAACCTTTGGATTGCCGGTCCACTGCTCTAACCGCTAAGCTACCGAGACCCCAGAAGACTCGTTGATTTTTTTCTAGTAGTTGATGATTTACGCTACAAGCCAGCGGTATTATGTCGCACTGTGAAGCGGTTTACCTACCCTCACTCACAGTCGAAAGAAATACTATTGCGAGTATTTAACAATCGATAAAGACGTAAAAAATAGGGAGGAGCTTAAAATATTCGTAATATTGATGTTTTTTTTTATTCGACAACGGGTAAGCGCTTGGCCTTCATCTCACCTGATGGTAAGTGACGATAATCCAAGGCCGAAAAGGTGGCAGCGCGCTTTACCCGGAATCCTCAACCACTGAGGAACTCGCTATCTTCTCTCAAACTGTCGGAACACAACAATGCTATAAAACATCGTTGTTATGCTAGAAACTAGGACTAGGTGCTTAGGCAACTTACTACGTCAATAATAAATTGAATCATGACAGTCATTTTGAACTAAAAGTACCAGGGTGACATAAATGAAAAGAGATAGATAATAGGCGCCTTAGCGATTTCACTTACCACCTTTAACTATCAGGAAAAAAAAACGAGTAGTAGTAGGTAGTTAGTTGCCATCAATGTTGTTTAACTAAAAGTACCAAAGCGTCAGAAATGAACAGAGTAGAAAATGGTTACGCTAGATGTCGTTATTAGTATGTATATTTTATGAGAAATAAAATAAAAAATTATTATTATTATTGCTTTCAGTTACAAGCTATTTTACAAATCTTCCATACTCTAAAAATAAACGTACGTTATTTGTTATCCATATTTTCTGTTAGTTACTACATCTCCATTCACATTTTATCTGCTGGTGAGCTTCGAGTAATTAAAATATTATATTTTAATTATTTAAGAGGCCTATTACATCTCAACTGTGATTTTTGCGTAAAATGGCCAATTTTGGCGTTATGGATCTCAAAAACAAAATTACATTAACAATTATGACTTATTGAATAGTGTAGAATAGCTATTGGAATAGTGCGTAGCGGCCTCGCTTTTTGTAAATTTTGCAGAAAGATTTGATAAAGTGCGCGAAGGCACTTTTTTGAGCTCATCGATTGAACTCTTTTCTAAACAAGTGAAATAAAAAAATTATAATGTTATCTCTTATATAGTTGAATAGTGCGTAGCGCCTCGAAATTTTTAGATATCATTGATTTTATATAGGAAAAAATTATTTTTCTAAACCAAAAAACTTCGAAAATCGCTATAAGTTAACTGCGAATTTCTCCTATCTACGATAATATTATTGAGCAAAATTTATACCAGAGTAATTGTTACTTCATAAGGAATAAAGATTTTAAAATGAATTTATTATCCTATTTCGATAAAAATGATAGATATAACTGCAAAATTACTACAAAATGCGATGCGCCGGCCGTCCGAATTCAATTTATGCTTACAGAATGGAGATTTGTAATATTATGCACAAATTTATTATCCTATTTCCTGTTGTATTTATAGATAAAAACGATAAATACAACAGCAAAATTACTACAAAATGCAAAAATGGGCATTTTACGCAAAAATCACATTCGAGATGTAATAGGCCTATTAACTATTTTACAGCGCACCCATATGGTGCGCTTGGTCTGGTGCGCTTCAAGGAATACCCCCTATTTGGGGGCAGGTGTTTCAAACTTTTAAGGTTTTGTTATCAGATTCGATAAAATTAATAAAATTAAAAGACTAGGATCTTTTATTTCCATGCGTATATACATTCTGTCAAAAAAGTTTCGGGATCTAAAAAGAAGGCAACTAAGCAACCATAGTTGCATTCTTTTTGGATAAGTAAGTAAGTTCTTAAGTAGTTACGGTAAACATCAATTATTGATTAAAATTAGACAACACAAAAGTAAAACTAGGTACCGATCATGTCAATGCTAAATCTCAATACATTTATCTTGTACCTCAGCTGAATACGTAGGTAATGGCTGTCATAGTAGCTAATTGCGAAGGTGATGCCAATGTCTATGAATTCATGCAGATTTTAACATTACTCTAAAACTCTAAACAAAAGCTTTACCTATATTTGTATAGCTATATTTGTTACATTACTAAATAGGCTTCCACGCAATTTTCAGAAAACAGAGTGAGTAAATCTGTATGTCTATGCATAGAGCCACACCACAGGCATAGTGTGAGTTTTGTACTTACTCGATCGTGAATTCGTGAGAAAGTTAATTAAGTACACGAATTTACGGTCACAATATAAGTCAGTTAGAAAACTCGTAAAAACAGTTCTATACGAAGCGATAAGGTAAGATTTGCGTGCCTCTGACCCATGTTGATCAGTATGGCAAACATGTATAGTATGAATCTGAGGGCAGGGTCGGGCGACCTTGCGCGCTGGGCCTCAGGCATTGGTCCTCCGCGGCCGGGGCTGGCCTCGGATGGCCCGCGACCGTTGGTGACCTTGGCGATCATTATTCTGAACAAGCATTTCGATACAATACATATAATGTGTATGACATACGGAAGAGAATTTATTTACAGTCGACACCACCGGCATCGCGCTGAATGACAATCGGACTCCAGTAGGCATGATTGGTATTACAATTACAGGTAGGTAACATATGCTGGTATTACATCACATTAGTTAATTTGTTATTGGCCAAACTATAAATATAGAAGATTTGTACCGTTGCCGGTTCTCATATTATCGTCACATAATGTACTGAGGACAAGGCAAGGCAATGTTGTATAGTGCTGTTTTGTGTTCTTCGGTTGAGGTAAATTGTAACTAAGCAAATTGTCAGACACAAGCGAAAGTAATCCCATTATAAACTAATTACTTACACATAAAATTTAATATTACGGAAATAATAATGTGTCATTCAATCAGAATGATGAAAGTTTTATGCTACAAAACATTGGCTGGCCCAGCGAGCCCGCCGCTGACCGGCACGCGGCGTGACGTCACACGGTGATGCGTCTGCCATGCCAATCATGAATTTTATTCAGATGTGCCCTTATCAGATGTGCCTATCCCAAAGAAACAAAATAAAATGTAGGAATTAAGGAAGGTATAAGGAAGTATTAGACGGTCATCCCGCTACATAGAAGTGTCCTACAACTTAAGCACGACATTAACATAAACTCCGAGTTACATGTTTCGGAATCGGAGGGTACGGTCAGAATCAGAAGTAGCTTAACACTTTAGTATCATGTTACACCAACTTGCTCGGAACGAAGGCGTTCGTGCAACCGTTATGTATGAACGCAATAGTTAATATAACATGGTACCAAAATGTTAAACTACTTCTGAAGCTGATTGTACACACGTCAGCAGATCAACCTATCCAAAACTGTCAATTTTCGCCAATAGTTATTGATCTTTAACACCAAGCCTTAAGGTTTCAAATGTATTGTAGAAATTTGACATTTAGTGGTAGGTAGGAAGCCGTTGGTTCCACTTGTTGTCTTGAGGCATCTGGAAGTGAGCCCAGCAGTGGGCCGGTCATAGATGATGATGATGATGATGATGATGACGATTGCTCATTTGTACACTGAAATATTATTTATCGATGGCAAGCTTGTAAGAACCGTCCTTAGGCAACTTTTTAATGTAGAGTCAACTAAAATGGAGTTACTTGACTGACAACATTATATCTGATTTCTCCACTGTCATATTGGATTAAATGTCATTAACTCATTAATCATGTATTAAGAAATACTATTTTAAATAGTATGGATTTGTGATATCCTTCAATTTCTTTGGTAAATTCAAAAACACTTTTGTTTTCAACAGTATTTGTTCACTCTCAAAAAAATTTTATGACAAAAACAGAAACTATGGGGGCAACGCAGCCAGGTGCAAACCGGAATAACAACTTTTTCAATGTGGGTGCACACCGGCTGGGGGCAAACCGGACTGGGACCATAATGGCTCGACTTTATAAATCGTCTGAAACAAACGCAGGGGCCAATGATATGATGTCACCTTTCATTAGGTAAGCTTACAATTTTAATAGTTTTGTGTAACTGTTCCATGTTTTAATGTAATCTTGATGGTAAACTGAAAAATAATAAAAAGTTAGAGAAGCAGTATTTTCTGGCCAATTACATAGGTAGGTACTGAAAATGTTAAAAAAAAGGTTGATACCTTTATGACTCTCAATAATAATCTACATAGATAATGAAATGAGGTAACTTGACAGTATACCTACTATGTCAACTTGATAACACACATACATGCCTTGTGCACTTGAAACTATAAAATGTTCCAAGGTTGTTTGCATACAATTACAAAATTGTCATTTTATAAGTGCAATACTTTACCACTTAGAATGCGGCACCAGTCACCACTAGAATCATAGCAATTATATTCATAGAGCACTGATCAGTGTGCGGCCGCACTTGAATGGTTATTAATTTATTTACTTTAGTAATAGCTGGGTTATTGCTATAGTAAATGGTTAGTTTTAGCTGGGTTTTTTTATGTGCCAATCAACATTGTTATTTGTATTTTAAGGCAAACCTACTGTATAAAGGTATTCTTCTTGAGTACAAGACATGGTGACCTTAGTTTTTTTCTTAATCAACTAATGTTCTGAATTTCTTGATTTTTCGTCCCTTTGACAGTTAAGACAGACGTCAAACCACAACATCAATATAATTTTTAAAATGCCGGACGTAGAACATTTGTTTCATCAAAATTATTCTTAATATTTTGGAATAACACTGTTTAAGGTTTTTTTCATTGGATGTATTGTTTAAGACCCGCGAGGATTCAGGAGGATATATTAACGAAAACTTGTTTTGATAAATAAGCATTTCAGTGTGGTGATGACAAAATAAGAGTATTATATTTAAACATACCTATGTTTAAAGATGCATTATATTAAACAGATAAACTAAGTACCTATGTATTTAAAGAAACAAGACAGGTTGTATTATTTATTATTTTATTGTAATAGGTCAAGGATCATAAGACCGCCGGCAGTCGTGAAACAAAGCATTAAGCAAGTGTTTAATTTTTTAAAGTATATTTAGTATAGTACAGTAGATAGAAATAAAATAGAGTCTCACAACATGTTTTGTTGCTAAAAGAACGCGGGAGAAACTCGGACAAGTTGTATTTAAAGCCAGTTAATTATTTATTTATTTGCTTGTTGGAAGATTTACAGTCATGTCAACTATTGAATAGCAAATATGTTAGAAACTAACCTAGGTAGTAACTTGTTTTACAAAAAAACAAATGGCTAAATCATTTAGCTCTTCTGTATTTATTTTGTGCATTCAAAAAATATTGTTGTTTTCTAATGATACTAAATAATAATCTTACTAGAATTTTAATGTTATCATTAACATTAAAACCTTGATTATAAGATATCACTATAATGTGTAATGTGGTCAGTCACCACAACTCACAACAAGTAATTTCTGCTGATCTAAATACACAGTCAAAGACCTTTAGTAAGTAGATGGGTACCTACTTAAATAAGTTGAAAGTAAAAAAAAAACTGAAATTCTATAAAAAGCATTGGTTATATTTATGTAAACTACAGCGCCATTCAAATTGGCTCGTAAATCTCGTAATACCAGAACGATTCTATCCCATAAATTGAAATAGAAACCAGGTTTTCTACTTGAGTATCGTTTATCAGACTTTTTTGATAACATGAAAATTCTCAGCAAAAACACAATACATATTTAATCGGAATGTATTGGTACAATATGTTAAAATTATATTTAATGTTTACTTACCAAGATATTTCAAGAAGTAGTAAGCAAAATTTTTCGTTCACACCTAAAACAGTTCACTGTTTATAAAACACAAGGAATAGTTCACATCAATTTGCACAGCTACAACAACACTCCTTTTAATGTCTATTTATTAGTAATTAGTTGTAAACGACAACCTAGGCTAGGACAACCGAACGAAGCGTTAAATCTCAGAACAATTAATGTTCTCTGAGCTAAATACGATCAAGTTCCTTCAAACGCCATTCGATTACTTCGATTGACATGACAGACAAGACCACAGAACAGACAGACAGAACAGCGAAAAAAATATCCAAACTGGCAACGCATCGTGTCACGATGTCACTTTTTTTAAAATAATTTCATGACTATGGATACTAGTCCTTCAGATATTAATATGAACGTTTAATGCTAAATGATATTTCCCCCAAACCCCTTGAGATTCAGTTTCCAGTAAAGATGTAGGACTTTGCTGAGATCTCGCACGGACTTCTTGAGAGAATTTGAAAAGTAATGTTGCATTGTTTTGTTTTGTTTTATTTGCCAACACTGATGCACGTTCATAAACACTTAACAGTAAATAATCCACCATTATTTCACATTAATATTCGACAAAACACAAATTACGGAAAATAAAACAAAACTGCAGACATGACGCTTCACTTTCTCGCCAAGAAGTCCACGGGCGGTAATCTCTTAGATTAGATACCTTTTTCTGAGGGTAATCCTCATACAACTCTTTCTAGCCTTGCCTATATTGTCTATGGCAATGATATTATTTAATGGCCTATGCATTGAGATTAGGAGTGTTCACAACGGCTACATATTGCCAACGCGTTATAACGATATGCTATTTTAAAATAACCTAATATTTTTTAAGCTCTAATATATTAGTTTAGTAGAACATTAGTAATATTCACAATAACTTCGTCGAGCGTTCGTTGGCTCGTTGCGTCAATCGTTGGCGTTGCGGTATACATTAGGCTGTAAATGATAAATGTTATAATATTATTAACCCTAAGAAACTTAATTTTTTTATTTTATTGGAGAATAATATATTAAAAGTAAAAGCGCAATACCAACACAAAAAAAAACATTTATAAATCACAGCATGTTTATTTAAGACCAATGAATAACAATGAACAAGTAAAACAGGTAAGTATTGTTTTATTTTGGCAAAAAAATAAACTCATTGTACTTTCTTTTGTAGGTACTTTACACACACCACACACAGCCTTTTTGGCAACATCGTCCACATCACTGAAATACTTCCAAAAATGGCTTTTGCGCAGCATTTTTCCTAAACTATTATTTATTTACAAACACTTAGTAAACTAAAATCTAATACACTACCTACCTATTATAAATAAAACTATGTACACACAATTATCTACACCAAAATTAACAACATAAGCAAAACAACACCTAGCAAACCGGCCGCGTACCTACTAATATTATATCACGTTTGAATTCGAAAAATATTAGTAATATTCGTTATGGACATGCAGAGCAGGACAAAAGTAATATATTACTTTTGTCCTGCTCTAATTTAAAATCCAGCGGTGAACCATAATATTAGATTTTATCCCCTTACAATAAAACACAATTCAATTTACGGCAGTTGCGGTACTACTAGTTAGTTTTAGCAGGCTCCAATAGATGGCGCACTACGTAAATTTTTGTTAGCTGTGAAAATTAATATTTAGATACTAATATATTAGGTGTGCCTAATATTTAAATATATATTAATATATGAATATAAATCAATATTAGTAATATTTATTCTGCTACCTAATATAACGAACACCCTTAATTGAGATAGATACTATAGAGGTAACTTCGATGTGCAAAATTTTCACACATTCACAAAAAAGGGGCCTATGTGTGCGTTACTAAAATGTTGCCAGCTCACAGTTGTCACTCCCTAAATATGGGTAAATTTTATACAATGGTAAGAACAAATACCATGTCTCGACCTCTCGACATAACACCTCTCATTTTTTTGTCGGATGTAGAATGGTTAGGATAAAAGAAACGAAAACATAAAATCAACAACAATGTATTGTGGATGAAATATCAATCAATCTTTGAGTAATTTTATACAATATAAAATAACACGTGAAACCAAATTATAATAGGTAACTCTTATTTATGAAACAATCCGTGGCCTAAATTATTTCTTTCTAACATTAATTTCAACGTAAGTTTAACTTTTAATCGCTGTTTTTAAATAAGGATCAATCTGACAAAGTCAAGATTATTTAAGTGAAAAAGATGCATTGCTGCTTTGGTTCTAATGTTTCTTCAGTACGTACTGCAACTACTGCACGATTAAACAACCTGTAACATAAATACTTCATCTTAATTTTGTGGAATACCGAAAATTCATACTAAAATAAAGGAGAACTTTGTGAAATCGCGGTCACTGATAAACCAATAGAGAAGTTAAAAACAAACAAAAAATCTCAGAAGCGACACACTTTATGATTTGTGATACTTACTTCTAGATTATTTTAATTATCAGTATTCAAGTCCTCAATAGTATTCGTGTTATCAAGTTTTGATAAGTGGCTGCGATTTCGCTAAGATTTCATTTTTCTTTATGTTTATGTCTCAATTATCATTTTTTTGAGTGTTTCGTCCTTTGGAAATCTAAAATAAATAGAAAATAAACGATAATTTACACTAGGCTGGCTTGATTCTCGTGAGGCCCCTAAAACCTTAAAACTAAATTTATTATTTTCTACCACGCTCAGTCTAACGCTCGAATAGATAGGAAAGGTAAAAAGTACAGGTGGATATAATTTAATTAGATAATTTATTTTATGCTATTCGTTCCATTCTAAAACCTAAGTATTTTTGGGGTAAACTTTGCCAAGTACCTGACAATACTGATTACAGGTTATGTTGAAATAATTTTATGAAATTTCCGTATTAAACCAAAAGCACACATATTTAAGACTAGAATTAGAGATTTACAATCATTAATTAGCATTTTCAATAGAAACAAATCAAATATTGCATGGTAAATTGCTAATAATCATCACGAAACCTGGGGCCCAAGTCTGATAATTTACGAATGGCATAAGTAATTGAATCGCAATGGGCGATTTTCTGACAGCCCAAATTAAAAAGTAAAAATTAGTTCAAAAACACCCGATAGATGTCGTTTTATAAAAGCCGTACCTACCTAAGGGCTGTAATAAATTCTACACTTTTACTTGTCTATTAAAAGAATAAAAAAATAGTAAGTCCTTACCTATTTATATTCAGGACATCCAGAACCTATTTCTATTTTAGAATAGAATAAATATTACGCAGCCATACACGTGCTCTTCATGAACCCGCCTTTTACCATGCGCCATACTAATCTATGCTAAGCGCCATCTATGAAGTCATTTACGAACCAATTTCTTTTTTTTTTGATCTCGGAAAATCGCCCATTGGATCGCATTGTAATTGTTTGACACATTCGGTATTCTCTTACTCATTTAAGAATACCAAATGTGTCAAACAATTACAATGTGATACAATTGCGATTCAATTATGCCATTCGTAAATTAGCAGACTTGGGCCCCAGATTAACAAAACTTACGTAAGAAACGATATTCCAGGCACTTGCCACTCACTTCTATTACTGCAATGTTTGACTAAACAACTTGTTGTTCAATTAAGCCCAACGGAATAATATGTACACTTATAATATTCACTTATTCAAATAAAAAAACAAATAATTATTTGGTAGATAAAATAATGACAGCGATTTGTTTGGGGCCAAGTGTCGCTGGATCCATGTAAAACGTTGCACAGTTTCACCGACACGGTCCTTTCATCCTATATTTTGTCTTTCTTTTACTTAGGGTAAACATGATGTGCCGAAACGGAACAAAAGTAGTAATGGATTAAGGCAGAAAGAGATAGCAAACTTATGCTCTCTCTATAGTTGTAGATCTCAATGGGCCTATGGCATTCAATGAATGCTCTAAGTCTAATGGTCATTAATAAGATTTTGACACATACTTTACCCATCTTTCTCTTCCCTCCTTCCTTGCCCCTCCGCTGCCGTTCCTGTATGCGCCATGTTTGTTTAGAGGGGCTATAGCTTGACCACGACCGCTGTACCGCTGCTGCGGTACTAACTTGTATGGTAGCAGCGGTATAGCGGTAGTGGTCAAGTTATACTACCAGACTGTTGTAAACAAGCCTTTCTCACCAGGTCACCTTGGCGGGAGGCTCGTTTACAACTTGTTGTAAACAAGCTTCCACTTGGTTTGCCACAGTCCACAGTGTTGCCATTTTTAGCAGGATCCTGCTTTATTAGTATTTTTAAGAGTATAGGCTACAGCAGGTTATTAAGTATTATCGTAAAATTAACCATATTTGACATATTTTGTTTTACGTACGTACATTAATATATACAAACTTGGCTTTTTCCAGTAACTACGTTGTATGTAGGTTGTAGGTTGAAGATAGCGGTTTGTGTTTAACGGTGTTTAAGGAAGTGGCAACACTGGCAACACAGCGGTTTTCAACGCGCACGAGCGCGCACCCGCAATCAAAGGTCGTGGAAAGGTCAACCGAAATTTCGTTGAAAACAACCTTCCACACTGTTGTAAACAAATTATTTTTTTAATATAGTAGGGAAAAATACCAATATTTTACTAAATCTACCCTCAAATCAAAAGTAAATAAAGTTTATTTTATTTTTAGTAGTAGATTGAAATAATATTTTGATGTCAGCATTAAAAAAAAAATTGATCAATTTGCTGGAAAAAAACTCGAAAAAGTACTTTAATATAATATCTTTATTATGCTAGATATGAGCTTTAAAAGATGTAAAAAATACCGCGCTGTATGTACTTACATTCATATATACGAACTTGGCTTTTTTCAGTAACCACGTTGTATGTAGGTAGAAGATAGCGGTTTGTGTGTAATGGTGTCTAAGGCAGTGGCAACACAGCGGTTTTCAACGCGCGCTTGCAAACCAAGGTCGTAGAAGGAAAGGTCTACCAAAATTTCGTTGCAAACAACCTACCACGCTGTTGTAAACGTCGGTTTTTACCCTTCGGTTACCTACTTGAGGATGTAGGACTTCTTGGCGGGAAAGTGAAGCGTCTGTAGTTTTGTCTTATTTTCTAAAATTTGTGTTTTGTCGAATATTAATGTGAAATAATCACAATAATGATGGATCATTAACCGTTAAGTGTTCGTGAACGTCACATCACTTTTCAAATTTTCTCAAGAGGTCCGTGTGAGATTTGAGTAAAGTCCCACATCTTTACTGGAACTCAATTGATTTGGGGGGAATATCATTCATCACTCATAATCATCATAAAAGCTTTTAAATGAACTCTATTATTTCGACTGAAAAACTAGTATCCATGGTCAAGAAACAAATCATCAAAAAAAAATTAAGAGAATGTCAATGTCAGTTTACCTACCACCTGTCATGTCAACCAGGTAAACTCCTCAGAACATTAGAAATACTCTCACTCACAGACATAACAAAGTACTTTTTTTAAGTTACTTATTTATACTATTTAGTTAAAGGGAGTACCACCAAAACCAACTCCAAGTTTTACAAGTCTCCAACTCTCCGACGATTTATTTAGTGCCTACCTACTCAAAGAACCTTTCTTTCATAATTTTCATATCTTAATAACATTATGGTGAAGTTAAGAAATGCTGCAAACGCTTTTAGGTCCCTAAACGGACTTTTCTGCGTTTATAAACCATCCTGCGTCTCGATTCAACAGCTGCAACACACAATCAAAACCAATCTGTGTAGAGGTTAGACCGTAAAAGTTGTTACAAATTTGAAGGGATTATTCCTTCTGTAATTTTTACCAATGATAATCGCAATAATTGAGCCCTTTGTTGAATTAGGTATTAATCAAAATTTTAATTAGATTGTTAATATATTTCCTAGACCAATCTGTTTTAGAAAATTCTTTAATTAATGAATCATTTATTTTTATCATTTTTCTGCTCTTTTCCCACTAGGTAGAGTCGGCACGACATGTCTTTTTCTTTCATTCTCCATCATTGTCATCTCTGAAATAAAAATTATATACATTATTATTATTTTATAATTACAGACTTGAATGCTTTACCAGATCGCCCCCGTGAGCGTAGAGTTGAAATTGTTGGGTCAACCAATGCTCCAATGACTGTAAAGCTGGTTTCTAACTATGCTGACGACCCCCTAGTTTGTGGGCCTAGATATATTCAAGAAGACTTTCGCTGTAGCTGGGCAACACATTTAGGGTTGTTTAGTAGTGGAGTTCTCTGTGAGTTATAATAACTCAGTCTTGTGTGTACATATGTTATTATAAAGACTCTTTTGTTTTAATTTAAAAAATTTCAGTGTTAGGCATAAATGAAGGCACCAAACTTACATATCTCATTAATACTGCAAGATTATCCAGGGGATATAAGGTACATGGACAGCTTGGAAAAGCTACTGACACCTATTTTTGGAATGGAAAAACTGTTGAAAGGTCTGCATATGGGCATGTAACGAGAGAAAAGATTGACGGTGTAGTGGCACACATGCAAGCAGCTCATCAGAAAACTATGTTTGAGTAAGAGTCTCCTTAATATTTCTTAATAAAAAAAAGAAGATTATCTAACTACCAAATGGGTAAGCGCTTGGCCTTCATCTCACCTGATGGTAAGTGACGGTAAGGCCGAAGACGGAATCCTCAACCACCTACATTAATGCACTAATAATATTGTTATTAAATATTTGAACTAATTTCAGAATGTCTGGTTTACATATGGAATCACAAACTATGTTTGATTTGGCATCCCAAGGCTTGATCAGACCAGCCAGTAGCAAGTTGCCTGTTATCTATGGCATCAAGTGTGTCCATTTTGACTCTCCAAATTTTACATTAGGTTGGTCACTATTATTATAATATATTTTTTTAGGTCTTTCTAATGGAGTATTTAAAAATATTCTAGCTTGAAAAAACTGGCAGTTACAGTAAGCATTTTTCCATGCTACAAAGCAAAATTTATTTTAAAAATTAGTGTAACGGTCAATGTATTCGTTCCATAATGTCATATTAAAGTAAGTCATGCTTACAATGGAATCCGATTAACATAATTGTCTTAACTTTAGGATGAGAATAGTTATGCACATTATTTTTATTTATTTTAATGTATTTACCTATAAATATCTAAATCGCTTGTTTATTGCAAGACTGTCATAATCAAAAAAACGTAATTTTACAGGACAGCGGTTTTAAACTTTGAAATTGATCTCCTCTACAAAATTGCAATTAAAATTTTGGCAAACTATATTTGATATATTAGTATGTTAATGTACTTTAAAACCATGTCATTAAATTATGTTATTTATTAGCTACCTTGTAATAATAAATATATAACATATTATAGTCCTCACTTGTGTCATTGTTGCAGAAAAAAGTTAAATATTATGAGTATTTTTCCAAAATAAATCATTCTTACACCATGAACATAAACAAAAAATTGTAATTTAAACGTATTGTGACCGTATTGCAAAAAGGTTGAAATAAAATTCCGAAATAAAACAGTTCCTTTAGGTCTTTATTTTTCATTTTAATAGTAGTTAACAAAACTTAAACTTAAACTAAATGTTTATAAATCTTTCTTAGTTTGTAGTTATCGTTGTACTTCATATAAATATATCTTAGGAAGATTAATTGTGATCTATAAGAGCGTTCTACAATCAACTTAAATTAGTAATTAATTATTTAACCAGTAGTTAAATATAGCCAATAAATAAAAAAAACAAACACAGACACTTGAAACTTAAACATAAAATCATTGGTAACCACAGCAGTCTAAATCAACAAATGAAACTACGTTATACGTAACATAAAATGTACTATGTCTTACTCAATCATTAAAACAGCCTCTTAATTTCAGTCTATAATCAGGTAAGCTTTTAAGATTTTTATAAGTCTTCTGTTTTTTTTTTTATTTGACTCGTCATAGTAACTGAAGTATAGTAGTATGAAGTATCCTGCTGATGGTAAGCAGCCGATGCTGTCCAAAATAATGAGAGCGCTCCTCATCATGGAATAAGCATGGTAACGAGCGCACCCATTCATGATGGCCTGCATAAATGCCATTTCACGACCCGCTTAAAATACCCTGGACTGTAGGAGCTGGGAAACACATGCGCCAGCAAAGAATTACAAAGCTGAATGGTCTTACAGAGGAACGACTTGCCAAATTTTTTGGTACGAGTACTGATAGTCTGTACAGTATGATGGTGGTTCCTCAGACCAGCACATGTAGTCCGGAAGAGGAAAGGAGAGGGCGGGATAAGATGAAAAAGTTTTTAGAACACTCTCCGTAGTAATTCCGGTAGAAGACACTGAGAGAAGCAATGTCTCTACGCAGCTGGAGGTCCTCAAGGGAGGCTGTAACCTCAGCATCTCCAATAATGCGTACCGCTCGCCTTTGCAGTCTATCAAGTGTATCGAGGCGGTATTTAGCGGAGCCATCCCATAGATGGGAACAATACTCCATACTCGATCGCACCTGAGTTTTGTACAGCAAACAGCGATGCTCAGGAGTGCAAAACCGCCTCACCTTATTGAGAATACCCAACTTACGGGAGGCAGTTAAAATAGCACTCTCGATGTAGCATTTTGGATTCAGTTCCCGGCCGATGTCCATGCCAAGAATGCTGAATTGTTGTTACATACAATCAGTCTTACGATATAGATACGGATCTATAGACAGGTCAAAGCAATTGCTTGAGTTTAAGACATAACTTATGTATATGAACATAACGAGATCGCGGCTGAACGGTTTGATTAAAGTTAGAAATAAACTGCCGTTGTCATTGTATGTCACCCAAATCCCAATACTAGTTAAATATTACACTCCGATCATCCTCGTTAAATTTCTGAGAACATTGTAATTGCATTTTTCTGAACACCCTGGTTTTATTTTTCTCTGAGGTCTTACTTTTTTCGTTAGCGTATTAGTCTCATAAGCATTGCCAGTGTTTCGGGCCTTTTTCAAAATATTTCGCCTCCATTTTTCCTCTCTTCTAGGGCGTTTCCTTCCCTTCTTTGCAGGACTATTGAGGACTGTCAATGCTAGCACATTGATGGGAATTGTAGCTGTATGCAGAGACGACGATTCATTTTCACTAGGACTACTGCTTTCTGGATTAGGTATATAATCTTGATCTCTGTCAGAATCATCACACTCCTCTTCTGGATCAAATAAAGGTTGTGTGCTGGTTGAAGCTGGCTGGAAAAAAAAGATTAGTGAAAATGACAAACTTAACTATAAGGTAATTTATATAATTACTTAATTAGTGACTGAACCCTTACCCACTGGAGACTGAATTTAATTTTGGTGTGCTTGTCATCAAACCCTGTTTCATCTTCGCTTGATGAACTACATGAACTGGAAGAACTAGAACTACTACTAGAACTGTACGAAGTAGAGCGTTGGCATCTCTTTTGCGTTGGTGGTTGTATAATAGTCACTTCCTGTAAAGGTTCCACGTCTGTTTTTTTTTCTCGTTTGTCTATTCTGTTTCATGGCAATCTGTTAATTCAAACAATGGGCCATTTGTTTGTTTTTGTTTGATGTCTGTTTTATTCAGTTTTATTTCTGCATATCCAGTGATTTCCTATCACACGTGGGTGAATCTGTTCTTCAGAAAGGGCATACTGTGTCTTTTTAGTCGGGAAAAACTTAAGCTCCCTGTCCCCTCGAGTTTTGACGCCAATTGGTTGGTATGTTCTTGTAGTCGGCTTTGATACTTCTCGCTGTATTTGGCAATTTCCTCCTTGACGGTGCGGATATTCAGGTCCATGTGTATAGGCTTGTTGCTTATGAAGTATGGGATGTCAAGCATAGTACGTAATGTTTTATTCTGAAATCGTTGGAGAATCTCGATGTTGCTATTGCTAGCTGTTGCCCAGAGTTGGATACCATATGTCTATCATATGTATATATGTGATATCATATGTATGTATTGGTTTCAAAATTGCTTTGTAGATCGTCATTTTACTGTTCTGACTTAGCTGCGATCTTCGTCCCATCAGCCAGTACATGTTTCTGAGTTTCAGATCAAGCTGCTTTCTTTTAGTCCATATAATATGTTTTCGCCAAGTGAGACGTCGGTCAAGGTGGATCCCC
Source organism: Scoparia ambigualis (assembly GCA_963921215.1). Lineage (NCBI taxonomy): Eukaryota > Metazoa > Arthropoda > Insecta > Lepidoptera > Crambidae > Scoparia > Scoparia ambigualis. The sequence goes on along the minus strand of OY992503.1, from coordinate 43,601,056 downwards.
AGATATTTGGCGTCTTCAGCTTGCGTATGGAGAACAACAGGTGGACAGTTCCTTTTGTTTAAGGTAAACGTGACATGAGTTGATTTGCTTTCATTAGCCTTAATGCGCCATGTGTCCAGCCACATTTCAACTTTATGCAGGTGTGTCTGCAAATTAGCAGAGGCAGTGTTGGGGTTGTCATGTATTGACAATAGTGCTGTGTCGTCTGCATAAGTAGCCGTGGTAGTGTCATCATGCGTTGGCAAGTCGGCTGTGAAGATCAGATAGAGAATTGGTCCCAAAATACTCCCTTGCGGAACCCCAGACTCTATTTTGCATAGTTGTGAGGTTTCAGTCCCATATTTAACCTCAAAACAGCGCCCGTTCAGGTAAGATCCAATCAATGGGAAAAATGAATGTGGAAGGGTCTCTTTAACTTTGAACAGTAGTCCATCGTGCCACACCTTATCAAATGCCTGTCCAATATCGAGAAAGACAGCGGAGCAATATTGTTTGTTTTCCAGTGTTCGAGCAATGGTGTCAGCAAGGCGATGCACTTGTTCTACAGTGCCGTGATGTTCTCGAAATCCAAACTGATGGGATGGGATTATTTTAGTCAAGTGTTGACGCATTCTGACCAGGATGATTTTTTCCATTAGTTTTCCAATTAGTGGAAGTAGGCTGATTGGTCTGTAAGAGCTTGCTTCACTAGCGGTTTTCCTGGTTTGGGCACCATCACTACTTGAGCTATCTTCCAACGTCCAGACCAACTACGTTCCAACTTCCACGTCTGTGCCTCCTTTTTTGTCGACAAGATTAACTAATAATCGCCCGTGAGATGCCTGAAATAAAATAAAAAAGATTAAGTAACATTAAAAAAAAACTCTCTGTTTATTGCAATAATAACATAACCTAAAATAATACTTTAAATTTCACAATGTTCTTTAAATTCTGCAAGGGCGATATAATTCTAAATATTACATTTCATGTTCAATATTTAAATGCACTGTTTTTGATACAATAATGTTATAACAACAATAAATACAAACACATTCGTAGTTTTATCAGCAATACCGTCACATTGTTGAATAATAGAAATATGTGTAACTCATTTTCTTTTGCAATAACGTCTTAACACAAAATAATTCCATATTGTAAAAACATTTAATTCGAAAATAGTTCTTACCATTTGTTGCAAAAACGTATTAACTCCGAATATGACGTCCTGGCGGAGTATGGCGCGTGCGTCTTCGTTAAACACTTTTGATTAACTGAGATAACACTATATTGCAATGAGTAGATGCCGTCCCCCAACAGCAGACAAAAACGACACTTTAGCCATCTAGCGGCCGAGAATAAAAGATTGTTTATGACTTTCTTGTACCGAAAAATATACTGACAATAGAGTATTTTTTTCATATTATCCTTAAAACTTATGATTTTGAGATATGTCAGTCTTGCAATAAACAAGCGAAATAATGTAGGTCACAATAATTATTGTTACATTTACTAATATAATCTCCATACATTTTTGATATACTTAACTTAAAGGTGAGTTTTATTTACCAAAAACATCTATTTACATTAAAAGAAAAAAAACATCCATGGTTTTGCTTGACAGTTAGTTACACTAATGTCCTCGATAAAACTTACATTTTAAGGGCTAATATAAGATAAGGGACCACTTTACAAAATTTCATTAAAGTAAGGGACAGCTATCTCTGAAAGTATCATGTTTAGGAAAATGGTCATCATCAATAACAATGAGCTGTCTAAAATGAAATAATTCTGTGAAACTCGATCATAAATAGCCTAAGAATTAGTAAAAGTTATGTTAAAATTATAATGAAAAAAAATTTTGTGGCTCCTGGTGAACAATTATTGTATTTTGTCTCTTACCCTAATTGATCTTTCGCCAGACGAATTATTGTTAAAATATTTACCTCATTTATTATACATATTGAATTAATAAAATTTTACTTATTTTCAGAAATACAGGCTACAAATGAATATGATAATTATTTGTGGACACTAATCCATGATTTAGGAGTACAACTGAAGACTTCAGCTCATTGTACTGGGGTTCAATGCATACGTCAAGGGAAGTTTGATCTAGACTTAGCATTATTACGTAAACATTGGCAGCTTGAACATATCATCAACAATATGGAAAGATGTAGAATATTACTCGAAGAACATAAAACATTGTTAAAACCTAAGTCTGCAACTTTATCTATTTAGTGTATATTAAATTTTGTAAGTTATTAATTTAATAGTTGTAAATAAAACAAGATTCTATTATTTTTCATGTTTTTATAACTTCATTCTTAATTAACACTAAATACATACAACCTAACTTGGTCATGAAGAGGATGATTGTGTTGTGTTGGCTTGCTTCTCCATTTGTTCTCTCTCTATTCTCTTATGCCTGATCATGTTAGACAAAATGCCATCAAAAGATGTAGTTTTCTTTTTGGCGGACCCTCTCAGAGTGTCCTCGCCTTCTCTGCGCACGCGAAGACGTAAAGAACTCACTTCATCCATGAAGTCAAAGTCTGATTTTTCTTCCCTAATTGGAGACACTGGCATTTCTGGCTGGTTGTCTTTATTTGTTGGCACTGGCGACGGTGCTCGTCTACCAGGACATTTCCATTCGAGGTTTATTGTTGTGTTTTTGTCAATGCTTTTATATAAATCTTCCAATTCTGCCGGTTCCGGCATCCAACTTTTACCAATGAAAATTCCTGATTTTGAAATTTCATCATCTGAGCACGGCAAGTCCCAGTCATCTCCCGATAACTCTGTAGATCCCATTTAAACAGGTTGCACTTTATTCCCTTTTAACAAGACAGACAATTGCTGAATAAACAAACTAAATAAAATTAATTAGGGATTTAGGTAAACAAACAAACAGTATAGGTAATTAATTTTGTACGTTGACACATGGTTGACATTTGATTTCTTTTTTATATTTGTCCCGTGAAGGAACAGGCTAAGGTCAGAGATCATACTGCCTAGTCATTAGTATTTTATTTCTTTTTTTCCGTAGATGATAATGAGTGGTGATTAAGATGATGAATGATAAATGATATTCCCCCAAACCCCTTTAGTCCTCAGTAAAGATGTGGAACTTTACTGAGATCTCACGCGGACTTCTTGAGAGAATTTTAAAAGTGATGTTGCACTGTTTTGTTTCATTTGCAAACACTCATGCACGTTCACAATAGCCATGAGAAATTTTGCTCTTTGAAGTGAAAAGAGCCGTATAGCTCTTTACCCAGTCAAGAGCTATACGGCTCTTTTAGCTCAGTAGCTCATTTAGCTCAGTGTAGTTCATGTGAAGATAGAAGACTCTTGAGTCGTTTAAATGTATACACTGTACAGATCAGACTCGCTCGATTATGACACTAGCTCATTTAGCATAATGTAGTTCATGAAGATAAAAGGCTCTTGAGCCGTTTAAATGTGTAAAGATCAGACTCGCTCGATTGACACTTTTGAGTGATACAGACTGAGACTGATGATTAATAATAGGTAGTTAATACCTAATTCCTAGTTTTATTTAGCTTTTTCAAAGTGTAGTACCTAGTTTCAATTCGTTCTAACTTAATTAATTTTAACTGTTTTTACTCATCGAAATAACCACGATTTTCCTTCATACTTTGACAGGCTTAGGACTGTCAACCAAAATAAATCTAATTATGTAGTTAGTAATGGGAAATGTGGAATTTAAACTTTTGGAATTGCTTGCTATTACTTTAATTTATCTTGATTGGCGTATTTAAAAATTGTGGCTATTTACATTGATTGAATGTACATTATTTACAGTAGTTTACATAATTATAATATTTACATCTAATGCTCATTATTGTTCTTTCTTCTTTCACGTGAATTAAAAAATAAAACAATAAAAATAAAAAGAAAATAATATTTTAATGTTAGGATAGTTTTTTTTAATGCTAATGGACACTTAGGCGTTCATGTTAATGAATAACAGTTGAGATATTTTTTTAGTAGTTAACCTTCGTCTCTTCTCCGTTAAGGTGTTGCCAGCTTTAGAAAATATTCGTTCGCAAGGAACAGACGTAGCCATTAGATGCAATCGTTTGGTTATAAATTGATATAACAAAGGGTATATATGTTTCCTCTCATGCCACCAAACAAGGGGATCCTGCATCTTTTGGCATCTAACTCTTGGCAGCATTGGCTCTTGGAGATATTTGTCGACTTCGACAATACCAGCTGCGGTGAGGTTTTCGGGTGTTTGTTTAGCTACTTCGCTATCAAACTCCTCCCAGATGGAAGACGCAGCTGCTGTTGGAGGAGCTGTTGACCCAGATGTCCCTGGTTGCTCCTGTACCTCTGCAACGGCTGTTTGCACGCTCTGTGTTTGTCCTACTTTTTGTTTCAGTGATCTAACCGCTTTCTCGAAGTTTCTCTGGTCCTTAAAAGCTTTATTTTTGAAGCGCGGGTCTAGAATAGTCGATTCTGCATATAGAACATTGTTTTCAATCTGTCCAAAGCGCCGTTCTAATTCCTGATCTAGAGACCGTAATAAGTTGGTAATTTCCGGGATTTCGGAATTTTCGCTTAAAGATGTTCTGATATGCTTGGTCATAATACGACATAAAGGAATCACCTTAGATAACGTTACATGTTTTTCAGCGCACACTTCGATAGTAACATCATAAAATATCTTAAGGATCGGCAATGCTGTTTCAATTACCAACCAATCATGAACAGTAAGCAGAAGATCAGCACGTTCTAAAGCAAGCGTAGCTACCAATGCATCTTTTATATTCCAAACTCGCTGCAACATGTCAAATGTAGAGTTCCATCTAGTGGGAACATCTTGTCACTTTAGTGGCGATAAATTAAGCTGCCCCTGCATTTCTAATAATTTTTTGCGCGACGGCAAACTTCTTGAAAAAAATTCCACAATTTGTTTTACTTTACATATTGTTGTGTTTAATTGTTTTAGTGATTCTTGCAAACACAAATTTAAACTGTGCGCAAAACAGGCTAATTGGCGCCAATTACCTAATCTAATCGCTGCAGTAATATTAGCGGCATTGTCACTAGCGATTGCTGATACTTTATTTTCAATATGCCACTCTGTAATTATTTGTCTTAAAAAATCGCATAAGTTGGCGCTTGTAAGGCGCTCATTGTATTCGACGCAACCAAGTAAGACGCTTTCTATTTGAGTAACATTTGATGATGTTGTCATGTAATGAGCAGTAACAGCAATAAAACCATCATGGTTAGCCGAAGTCCATCCGTCGGTCGTCAGGCAGACAGCACTAGCACTTTGAAGTTTTATCTGTAAATTCTCTAAAATCTTATTATATATCTTTGGTAACAAACTATTGGATAAAGTTTTCCTTGTAGGAAGAGAATAACCTGGATTAAGCATCTGCAATAATTTGATAAATTCCTTATCCTCAACGATACTAAAAGGATGGTACTCACGCGCTATCATTATCAGCACTTGCTCATCTATAGCTTCTGCACGTTTAGGTGGTAACGGTTTCGTAATATGAGCGTAGTCCTTTATCGAGGGTTGTTTCTGAATAGCTATTGACGCTAAAGATGCTGTTGAAGATGGTGTTACGGAAGTGGATGCTACTGAAGTGGATGCTGCTGAAGTGGATGCTGCTGCAGTAGTAGAAGGGAGGAGGCTTTGTTCCTGATCCTGGTGAATAGTAATATGCTCCAGAGCCGCAGGCTGTCGCTCAGTGACAATCGACACCGTAGGATGTTTCGTCTTCATATGCCTTCCCAAGTTACCAATATTTCCCGAAGATATATTTATAACTTGGGCACAGTATGAACATTTTGCCCTTTTAGACTCAAGTTCATCAAAATGGTTCCATAAAATACTTCTTTTTCTATGTCCGGTACTCATTTTAATAAAACTGTATTTACGCTTTTAAACTATATAATGTACACTCAAATACTTAACTTACACTACACTAATAAACGCCTCTCTTTCTTCACAAAGTTACTATAATTTCTACTAATATAATACACCAAATAACTAAATCAAACTTTATAATGATACAAATCAAAGTCTATGTAATTAAAAATTGCACAAGTATGTCGCACAGATCAAAACTACGTGACATCTCAACTCAACGAACGAATTTTAAACAACCACATTGAAAAAACAGCGCCATCTGAGACAACTTGCTTTAAAATCGTGCTACGGTACGGCTTGCTATATATTAAAATTATACTCGCGCGCAGCAGCGACTGCGACTGGTGCGCCCACGGCCAGCCAGAGGGTGCTGTTCGTTCAGGAAATTTAAATGGCCGCGGCAATCCACCGCGAGACACATAACTTTTCTCTTGAGTCAACACTAGAGCTACTATTGTACTTACCTACCTAACGAATCAATTCCAAGAAACAATAAAAATTGCTTAATTTCGGGGCACATCTTTAGAGACATTAGGTAACATTATCAAAAAATAATATTGCACTCGCGCGCAAAAATTCAACTCATAAAAAAGCACCTTATTACAATAGTAATATAGATAAAATTTGAATGCATACCTACGTACGTAGAGCTAGCGTATCCGTAACCAATAGGCACTGCAGTGTTTGCGTATTGTGTGTATTGTGTATCTCTTTCTATCACTCATACGCGTCATTCGAAACGCATATGTCTTTCTTTGTCTATCAAGCCGAGCCGCTCGATTCCGAGACGACATAATCCGATGAAACACTGAGCTAAATTGAACGAGAGTGAGCTAGTTAGCTAGAGTAGTAGTAGCAGCGTATGAACGTCTATTCGGTTAACGATATTGAAGTGGTTGGGCAAGCCGCAGCCGACGCTTTTGCGGATTATTTCAGTTCGGTGTACCAGAACGAGGTGCCTGCATTGGACCCTGTCGACGCAGTGCAAGCCGCTTGTAGTCACTGTAACTCCACTTATATTTTCATAAATACAATTGATGATACCGATCTAAAGGTAGCAGCGAGACGACTTAAACCTAGATCATCAGGTGGCCCGGATGGTGTCCCTGTTTTTCTAGTCAAAGACTGCATATCGGCTTTTGTGAGTCCGCTTTTATATCTCTTCAACCTGTCGCTGTCTCATTCTAAGTACCCAGAAGTTTGGAAAGTTTCAAGGGTCACTCCAGTTCCTAAGGCTGATGGTGGAAAGGACGTATCATCTTTTAGACCGATTGCAGTTTTATCGGTATTTGCAAAAATATTTGAGATAGTTATATGCCAGCAAATCAGTAAACAAACTGCAAATCTATTACATAATAGTCAGCACGGTTTTCGAAAAACTTGTTCTACCACTACTAATCTAGTGGCTCATCTTGACTACATTTATGCAGAATTAGACGCTGGTAGGCAGGTTGATGCTGCCTACTTAGATTTTAAAAAAGCATTTGACCTGGTCGACAATGACATCTTGTTACGTAAATTAGCAGAAATTGGCTTTGTGCCAATACTTGTGAAGTTTTTCTCAAATTACCTGCGTGACAGACGTCAATTTGTAAGAGTTGGTGATTTTGTATCTAGAGACTATTATACAAGATCTGGGGTAAGTCAGGGAAGTACGCTAGGGCCACTGCTTTTCCTCATTTTTATAAATGACTTGCCGGAAAACGTTAATACTTCCAAATGCCTGTTATTCGCAGATGACCTTAAATTAAGCTTAGGTATACATAAACCCTCTGACTGTAAAGCATTGCAAAAGGACATAAATGCGGTTAAGAATTGGAGTGAATTGAATCGCCTTCCATTTAATAATAATAAATGTAAAGTCATCACGTTCACGCGTAAACGTTGTTCACTTAATTTTGACTATAATCTATCCGACGCACCCCTACAAAGGGTAAGTGAAATTCGTGACTTAGGATTAACTTTAGACTCTGGATTGGACTTTCATAATCATGTTACCACTGTATGTAAAAAGGCTAGTAAAATGCTTGGCTTTGTCATACGCACTTCTGCTCAGTTTGAGGGGGTTGGGGTTGCCTTGGTACTTTACAATGCCTATGTTCGTAGTAAGTTGGAGTACGGTGCCATTGTTTGGGATCCGTATGAGGAGAAATATGTTCTCTTAGTCGAAAAAATACAGCGCAAATTTGCACGTTGGCTGTATAAGAGAACATACGGTTATTACCCTTACCTATATCCATCCTTATTTGTTTCTGGTATGGTTGGATTAGACACGCTTAAACTTAGGAGGGCTATGCATATGATTTTGCACTATCTTTCAATTATGCGTAACAAGATATATAGCCCAACGATATTAAGCAAAGTGGGGCTATTGGCTCCCAAGCGTCTATCTTGGGGCACGGAGGGGACGGTTGCGCCGCGGCGGCGGCCGCGCCTGCTGTGCTGGCCGCCGACGCGCACCAGGTACGCTGCGCACGCGCCCACCATTCGGGCCTTAAGGCTCATTGGGGATATGCTCGCTCACGACTACGATACTGACATATTTGCTGATAGTTTTGGGTTACTATGTTATAAAGCCCTTTTGTATGTTAATAGTAATGTTAGTAATATATCTAAATAACATCTAATTCAATTTGACTAATAAATTTAATTTTTGATTATTATCCAGGTGACAATATGACATGTAATTCTTGACATAAGCTTTTTTATATTATTACAGTATGTATTTTAGTTTTTAGTTTTCTAAATTAGACTCTGACATTCCTTTTGTATTGACCTCAATTTACTACTAATGATATTATTTAATTGGATTATTGTGTTACATTTACTTCATATTTTCGACGTGAAATTTCTATTGACATGAGCTTTTCATTGATTGTTTTACTATTACTGACAACCTGTTTTTGGATTAGTTTTTAAAATTTATTTTGTATTGACCGTACATAATTTGTTTATTCTATATGACATTGATAATTCCTCTTTAGCATGCTGGCGTTTTGGGCAAACTGTAAGTTAGCATGTGCACTGTTTAATAAATAAATAAAATAAATAAATAAATAAATAGTTACGCGTTGAGCTAGAATAGGTGAGCCGGCTCTTTTAAACAACTCGCTCGCGAGCTACCCATCGCTAGTTCACAAACACTTAACGGTTAATAATCCACTATTATTTCACATTAATGTTCAAAAAACACAAATTTTAGAAAATAAAACAAAACTGCAGACATGACGCTACACTTTCCCGCCAAGAAATCCTTGATCATAGACATCGAGTCTAGACTTTTTTTATTACAAATGGGCGATTTTCTGACAGCCCAAATTAAAAAAAAATTAGTTCAAAAACACTCGATTGATGGCGTTTTATGAAAGCCGAGCCGTACACAAAGGCTGTAATAAATTGTGTACTTTTGCTTGTCAACCAAAAAAATAAAAAATAGTGTTTTCATTTAAGGACCTATTTCTATCTATACTAATATTATAAAGCTGAAAAGTTTGTTTGCTTGAACGCTCTAATCTCAGGAACTACTTATCCGATTTAAAAAATCTTGCAGTGTTAGATAGTCCATTTATCGAGGAAGGTTATAGGCAATAATTTGTTTAGGTACGGGTAGTAACCCGTGCGAAGCCGGGGCGGGTCGCTAGTTTTCCATAATTTCGTTCACAGTTTGACAGTTGCACTTTGATAATATTTTCTGCAGCCATACACGTGCTCTCCATGGACTCGCCTTTTACTAAGCGCCATCTATGAAGTCATTAGGAACCAATTTCTTATTTTTTTTGATCTTGGAAAATCGCCCATTACTTTTAGGCTAGCCGCGCACACACAATAATATTGCAAATAAAGTGCATAAAATATTGTATTGCGGTATTGTTCAATATTATTGTAGACTTTCAGAAATTCTGATCACGGGCACATCAATATTGAGAGGAGCCAGGAATATTGACAATAATATTGACGTATGCGGGAGCGCGGCAAAATTTTAGTTGAAAAAAAAAATTCAAGACAGGCGGACGTTTGTTTTTTGTTCACGTTTATGCGCCAAAAGGACAATAGAGGACAAAAACAGTGTGAATAATATAACTAATCTCACAGAAAAGCTATATTTGATAATATGAATACATGGGAAACTTATCCAGAGCTGTGGAAAACATCCATCGTGATACTAAAGCTGGGGATACACATGCCCGTAGTAGCTTACACACTAGCATGCCAGGTCCTTGTACGTGCCATCTACTGTCATGTGTATACGCTAACTGGCATACCTGTAACTGACATACAAGTAGCTAGCACAACATTTGATTTGCTTGCATGCCCGTTGAGGGAGGGTCGCGGGGGGCTGCCAAACTGGAACGTGTGAACAGACGCGACAGCTACGGGCATGCCAGTAGCTGACTCGTTGTGGCCGTAGACTAGTTCTCGGCGTTTTGTTTGGTTACAGAAAGTCTAGGTTATAGAAATTATTAATTGAACACTGTTTCTATATAGTGTTTCAGAGTTTTCAAATATGTAAATGATACAATGTGCGATTTATCAATAAAGTTTAATAAATAAAGTATAATAGGATATAGATATGACAATTGATATTCTGTTTCATTATTGTTTAGTTATTTGTTAGAATTGATGTATAATATTGTGCTCGCCATGGGCGCGACGTTTCTTCATAGCCGTATTAAAATATGCCTAGCGCCACCTAGCGTTGTGTCGCGAAGTTGGCGCGCGTGATGAGTGGGAAACCGACGCGCGCCCGCGCCACTCTGTCTGCAAGCAATCGCGAGACGTACGCACGTGACAGGGAATATGAACATCCGAAGCTATTCTACTGTTAAACACTTACTATAGAACTTGTAGTTTTGAATTTCTTTTACTGTAAACTTTAATTTTTCGTGTCGCGGTGGATTGCCACAGCCGTTTATATTTTAAACCTTAGTAGCGCCGTCTAGTTGGCCGTGGGCGCACCAGTCGCTGCTGCGCGTAAGCATGATTTAAGTTAAAGCAAGTCGTACCGTAGCACGGTTTGAAAGTGAAATCGTCTAGATGGCGCTGTTTTATAATTTTGCATAATCATTTCAATAAGATATTTTCAAAATATATGACATCTTCTATGATTGGTCAGTGATACTGAATAATTTATTATTATAATTATTGAATCAAATCAATAGTTTAATGTTTGTTATAGTTGTTACAATAATCTTGACCTACTTCAAAACAGTTTTTCATTAACTGTACTTTGATTATGTACATTAGTGTTGTTTAAAATATAAATTAATTGTGATTGGTTGATACCAGCCATACCAACTGTTCGTTAATCTGTTCATCTTAAAGTGGGATTACGGGGGTATATAAGGGAAGTAGGCCCTTGCATAGGCAGTTAATTATTATCTACAGGCAGCTACATCATGTGAAGTTAAGTCATTGTTTTCATTACTTAATACCCTTTTTATTATTTTTGTGTGTTAAATTGTTGTTGTGTGTTAAGGGGCTACCACACTGTTGTAAACAAGCCTTTCCCACCAGGTCACCTTGGCGGGAGGCTCGTTTACAACTTGTTGTGAAAAGCTTCCACTTGGTTTGCCACAGTCCACAGTGTTGCCATTTTTAGCAGGATCCTGCTTTATTAGTATTTTTAAGAGTAAAATTTAGGCTACAGCAGGATGCTAAGCATTATCGTAAAAATTAGCATATTTGACATATTTTGTTTTATTTTCGAATTTAAATAGCGCTATTGGCATCTTTTCCACAGTAAATATATGAGCTATTATATTTACTGTGTCCCTTCCTTGATATACGTAAGTGGCAATGTAATTTAAAAAAAAATGATCAATTTGCTGGAGAAAAACGCGATTAAATTTATATAATTATTAGCTAAATATGAGCTTTTAAAGATGTAAAAAATACCGCGCTGTACGTACATTAATATATACGGAACTTGGCTTTTTCCAGTAACCACGTTGTATGTAGGTTGTAGGTTGAAGATAGCGGTTTGTGTGTAATGGTGTTTAAGGCAGTGGCAACACAGCGGTTTTCAACGCGCGCCCGCAAACAAAGGTCGTGGAAAGGTTGACCGAAATGTCGTTGAAAACAACCTACCACACTGTTGTAAACGGCTGTTGTAAACGTCGGTGTAACTACATGTAAACATATTACGCATAATGTATGGCAAATTATTATTCCCATCATCGTTACGGTATTATTATGTTACGAATTAAAGGATATAATTTGGTAATCATCGCTATAGTACCTAGCGATATATGTAATGTTAAATTGTTTTAACACTGTTGTAAAAAGAATGTAGTATGTTTGTTTGCCTATCTACAGTTCCTGAGTAGTCTTTAATAAATCAGCTTTAAATGACATTATGTAATCTAGTTTTCATTTTGTTTCATGATTTTGAAACATGTTTTTATTAAGTAGTTCATTGCCTGATTTTCTAGTATATATAGACAGGGATTACAGCCCCAGCTATCTTAAACTCTCGTTTATTATAATAGTTTATTTCCTTGGTTATCTTATCTTATCTTTAGTCAACTCTTTACTCTACTCCCTAACATCAGAAGTGGGATAACCTAGTCCTCATGAAACAACAGCTAATCATAAAAACTTTTCAGGATGCGTCTTCTAAAATGAGTGATCTTCTTGAGAGTAATCTATGCCGCTGTCTCAACTTCAAAGCAGAAAGATAACGACGTCGCACTGCCGCTGTTTGATCCCGCAAAGCATGATTCCGGAGCTGCGAGCTGGTGCGACAGTATCGAGATTCTCTCCAAGGATTTCAGTTGAAACCAGTATGAAAACGGCGGTCAAGGCTGGTAAGGCCCTGAAGGGCTCTGCTTTAAATTTGTTTTAGACTTGGGAACTCTCGTCAGGAAGATCACGAGAAAACTTGCGTGCTGATATAATTAGGTCTTATCCTGTGAATAACAAAAAAAAATCAGGAAAACGTTGTAAAACAGTTTTGTATACTTACCTTAATCTAATGTAGTCAAATTCTACAGTGAATTTGCAAGAAAAAAAATCAGATTGTTCTTCAACACTAAGATCTCATTCACCGATGCACAACTAACCGAATTAATCTGTGGCGGTATTAACGATGTTGATGTAGGAAAAGCTTTGTTAAATAACGGCGTCACTTCTACTTCTGCACTAATTTTTGTTCTGATCAAGTTGGGTCATTCATTATTTAGGATACTGCGTATAAACAATCATAGTGGTAGCTACCGGATTACCACGTGGTAATGGTCAGGTAGGTAGGACGGTACGTATCAACTGTGATTGATATTATTGTGACCTAGTAAGTGATTAAAACTTTTACTGCACTATTAAAGTAACTACTTCTGTCGTACATTGCGTTGTTACATTGTCGTTTTTTTAACTTTTCTTTTTAAAATTGGCAAAAATAGCTCAAAATTCACTAAATCCAACTATGCTTCTTATCATAGTTTCCCTTTAAAGTCAGGAAAAATACAATACGAAGTTATATTTTGCTATGGTAGTAACCAATTCTAGGTTTTTGAACGCACCCTGCCACTCAAAACGTTTCCTGTTACATACACGTTAAATATATTAATTAATTTGATGTTTATAAAACTATATTCTAGTTCTCATTTTTAAGAATTGTTATCATAGAATTAAATACGCTTAACGATTTATGAATAATTAATAACACAATAATTTATCATCATGAATTAATTGAACGGCTTTAGTTTTATTATAGTTTAATTTATTAAAGTATATTTAGAATTTTACGGTAGATAGAAATAAAATATAGCCTCACAAAACGTGTTGTTGCTAAAAGAACACGGGAGAAACTCCGGCTTTTGTTACCAAGGGTAAAACGAAACGTATTTTAGACTTGTCTTTTGTCTTGTCAGCTCTTTCTGTGACTCTGTGGTTGTCTGATTCGTTATTTTTAGTCAATGATATTTATTAGTAAATTTGTGTTCTGGATGATTAATTGAAACAAAAGTGGCTTAAAAAAGGTTTAGCTATGATTTTTGGTGGTCGAGAAACTTAAAAAAAAAAACAATGTCCAACCGCAAACTTAAAATCGTTATTTTTAAACTTTCTCTCACATTAACTCATTGTCCGGTTTTTAAAATGTATGAGCCGTGGGCATTGTCCTTTATACCTACTTTGTGGCGAAATCGAAAGTTATGCATATGCATTAATACTGCATAAAATGAAAAAGAAGAAGTTTATACTTTGATGAAATATTAGTACGTGTAGACATTTTTTGTACAAAATCCTTACAGCGTCTATTAAACATGTAAGTATATACAGGTTAGCGTCAAAAACTTTTCGTCATTATAGATTTATTACTCCTACATTTACTCCGTGCGGTGACGGAGAAAGAATACCAATCGCCGCCCCTCTCTCCGTCCGGTGGGTGTCGTAAGAAGCGACTAACGGACTCTTTCGAGCGATGATCTGCTCCACTGGTGGTAGGGCTTGACCCGTCTAGTTGGTGACCACCGTACGCATGGTGTAAAACCCGTCAAGTGACTGCTTGTCGGTCGCGTTTCGGGATCAGCCAGCGTATAACCAGAGCTCGAGAGGATGATGCTGCGATGTATTTGGTCTGTGGAGGCTTCCGTCAAACCAGTGCCAGGAGGACTTCGTTAACCTGCCGACCAGGGAGACCCGTAGAAACGGTTGTCCCGCTGGCCGCCCGTGGCACAGTACAGGGGCCCAAGCGAGCCTAACCAGCTCGTGAGGCTGCCTCACCATGCCACGCATAATCTCGGGGTGGTCCGTCGTGCCGGTTGGTGACCGGAAGGTGGGGTCCCGGCGGCCATTCCTGGGGGGGTTCGGGGGCCCTTCCGTTCGGCAGGTTAATAATACTCGTCTGTGGGTAAATTCCTGGGGAAACAGGCCACCACACTTTGACCATTCGCATCGCGGCATCATTTTCTCGATTCACGCCTCTCTCTTTCCACTCCTAAAATGACAGCGCCTAACAACAAAACCGGTTCTACAGCGGTGCACACCCCCACCACCACCTTACCGTTTGAGGTGGAATTCGTTAACATCCGCGGACTCCATGCAAACCTCAATGCCGTCCACCACCATCTTGAGACGGCACGGCCAGCAATGTTGTTCCTGACGGAGACGCAAATAATCCGCCCAGCTGACACCACCTACCTGAACTATCCCGGCTTTGTGCTAGAAGAGCCCTTCAAAGCCAAAGCCGGAGTTTGCTTATTCGTTCGGGCGGATGTTTGCTGTCGCCGTCTGCGCTGTCTGGAGGACCCTTCCTTCTCCCTCCTAGTGGTACACGTCGACTTAGGCTCTCATTGCCGTGTCTACGTCTGCGTCTACCGATCCCATAACGGCGACATGGAGACAGCTCGACTAATTGAACATCTTAGTCGGGTAGCAGATGATGCGCAGGAGCGGTTTCCATCGGCGGAACTGGTGTTTTTGGGGGACTTCAACGCCCACCATGAGTTGTGGTTAGGTTCCTCCAAAACATACCATGCTGGTAGAACTGCCCACGCATTCGCTCTCACGCATGACCTGACGCAACTGGTGAACCAGCCCACCAGGATCCCAGACATAGTTAGCCATGCGCCCTCCTTACTCGACCTTCTGCTGACGAGTCGCCCAGCTGGATACCGGGTGGAGATTCGAGCTCCTTTAGGTTCCTCGGATCACTGCTTGATATCCAGCACAGTGCCCTTGGCATCGCGCCCGCCAACAGCGGTTTCGAAACGCCAGATTTGGCACTACGCGTCGGCAGACTGGGACGGGATGCGGGAGTATTTTGCATCCGTCCCTTGGAGGCAGCGCTGCTTTAGTGGGAAGGACCCGACCGCTAGCGCCACTGCCGTTGCTGATGAGATAGTATTAGGAATGGAATACTATATTCCACACTCCTATGTTATCAGCAAACGCAGACGCAACCGCTGGTTCAATCGCGAGTGTGCCAGTGCTGTTGAGAGCAAACAGACGGCATACCGCGCTTGGATCAGAGGGTAAGCTCATGGGGCTCCCGAAACTCGCTCGCTAAAAGCAGCCTATAATAATGCCACCAAGTCGTGTAAGAGGGCCTACATTAGAGCGGATGCCCAGCGCGTTGCACGAGTAGGCCAAAAACTCTTGACGCATCCTACGGGCAGCCGTAGCTACTGGCGTGTGGCCAAAGCCGTGCAATCCAACTTCTGCCAACCCTCGCTGCCACCACTGAGATGTCTTGACGGAACTTTAGCTCACAAGCCGCAGGAAAAGGTCGATCTCCTGGCCAAACTCTTTGCGGCTAACTCCCGGATCGATGACTGTGATGCACAGCCACCCTCAATTCCTCACTGTGGCCACACAATGTCTGATATTAAAATCAGGCAGTGTGATGTCCGTGCGGAGCTGCAGTCAATCGATGTCCGGAAAGCTAACGGTCCTGATGGCATCCCAGCAATAGTCCTGAAAATGTGCGCAGCGGAGTTGTCCCCTGTGTTAACGCGTCTGTACCGTCTCTCGCTCTCTTCGGGTTGTGTGCCGGAATCTTGGAGAGAAGCTAATGTGCAACCGATCCCTAAAAAAGGAGATCGGTCAGATCCGACTAATTACCGCCCTATAGCCGTAACTTCAGTGTTGTGTAAGATCCTAGAACGAATATTGAACAAACAGCTTATTCGATACCTAGAAGATCACTCCCTAATTCACGATCGTCAATATGGGTTTCGGCCAAAACGGTCAACGGGTGATCTTCTAGCGTACGTCACACATCTCTGGGGTGAGGCTATTGACAAGCGTGGCGAGTCACTGGCAGTTAGCCTTGACATAGCCAAGGCTTTTGATCGGGTCTGGCACAAAGCTCTTCTCTCCAAGCTCCCGGCATACGGTTTGCCCGCTCAGTTCTGTACCTGGATTGCCAGCTTCCTGCATGAGTGTAGAATCCGTGTCCTTTTGGATGGATGCGCTTCGCGGTTCATGTCAGTGAACGCTGGTGTTCCTCAAGGCTCCGTTCTATCCCCCACGCTGTTCCTTCTGCATATCAATGACATGCTTCCTCTTGGAAACATTCATTGCTATGCAGATGATAGCACAGTGCATAGGGGATATAACGGGCACCCAACGGCTGGGCGGGTAGACACCGAAATGAAGCGAGCAAATCTTGTCATTGAGCTCGATCGGGTGTTGGACCTCATTTCTAGATGGGGCTCCGATAATCTGGTGGAGTTCAATGCCAAGAAAACACAGGTGTGCGCGTTCACAGCGAAAAAGTCGCCATTCCTTCCCCTTCCCTCTCTTCAGGGTACATCTCTAGGCCTGCAGAGCAGTATTAACATGCTCGGTATGGATATCCGCTGCGATCTGAACCAAAAGGACTACATCGAAACCGTGATTAAAAATGCCTCACGTAAACTCGGTGTCCTGAACAAGGTGCGGCGATTCTTCACGCCTGATCAGTTGTGTCTATTATACAAGACACAGGTGCGGTCTTGCGTGGAGTATTGCTCTCACCTTTGGGACGGCTCCGCAAAGTACCTTCCCGATGCCTTGGACAGATTGCAGCGCCGCGCTGTGCGCATTATCGGCAATGCAGAAGTCACTAAAACTCTCGAGCCTTTGCAATTGCGTAGAGATATTGCGTCACTTAGCGTCTTTTACCGTTTATACCATGGCGAGTGCTCTGAAGAACTCTTTGACCTCATCCCTCCTTCTCCCTTCCTCCATAGGAGAACGCGTGCTGCTCTCCGGAGTCACCAATTTACAGTCTCTAACATTCCATCACGCACAAAGAAATTTGGTGACTCGTTTCTTTGCCGCACTTCCAAAAGATGGAATAGTCTACCAGCACACGTATTCCCTCCTACCTATGACATAGGGTCCTTCAAACGAGGCGTGAAGAAGCACTTTGTGGGCCGGCAGAGTGAGGATGACTGATGCTACGTCTCTTACGCTGCACCAGTTGTCCTCGCGCCTGGACCTCATTTCCACTTAACATCAGGTGGAGTGGGGTCATTTGCCGGGCTTAGTATAAAAAAAAAAAAGATCTAACGTAAAGATTTAATACGGGCAGATCGCGAATTGGCTCACCAGCGTTTACGTTTACAAGCAGAAAAATGTAAAACCGTTTTGAAGTCTGCAATAGCGTTCAATGTTATTCAAGATCATAGGCGTCATGATAAGCGTCCCAGATTTTAAGGCCTAAATGAGATTATAGCGATTCTTTCCCATGATAGATATGCTCATATAGGAGTTGGTAATTTAAGGAATATAAGTGTAGCCGAAACTAAGATTTTGGATTTTTGGCGTGGTGAATGGGTAGATGAAAATGAAACGTGTAAAACGTTTTTCTTTCTTTTGTTACTCTGATTAAGTTAATATTTCAAATTATTCTACATTTCATGCTATAGATACCCATCACCCGGCACATTATTTAGGCCCTTTCGGCCCTTTTAACCTAGTAATATTATTCTGTGCCATAAGTTCACGTAACAATTACTGTGTACCTACGCCTGGCGTACTCACCATGGAATTCTGTTATTTCAAGAATGCCAAAAAACTGTACCCAAATAGTACCAAATAGTGACCAAAGGAAATAAATAGTACCCTTATAGTTAAAAAGTTATAGACATAGTTTGGCGAGTATGCTAGGCGTAGGTTCTACGCCTAGCGTACTCACCTCGTTGCGCGAGGCTCTCATTTCTATCTCAATAAATAGTACCCTCTGAGAGTGTAATTGTTATTTGACTTTTACACTAGAAAGTCATTAAATTTGATAGCAAACTTCTACATACATTGACATGTGGTACAGGCGAACTCATAATAATTTTAATATTATCACCTATTAAGTACCTAGTAGGTACTACCTACTACATATTACTATTAATTTTGTTGAAATTAATAGGTGCATATGCGTAACGAGGAAGTTAATATCAGTTATGTAATGGGCGATTTTCTGAGAGCCCAAATTAAAAAGTAAAATTTAGTTCAAAAACACTCGATAGATGTCGTTTTATGAAAGTTGGGCTACTTATAAGCTGTAATAAATTCTACACTTTTACTTGTTTACCAAAAGAATAAAAAAATAGTATTTACTTACCTATTTATATTCAGGACATCCAGAACCTATTTCTATTTTGGAATAGAATAAATATTACGCAGCCATACACGTGCTTTTCATGAACCCGCCTTTTACTAAGCGCCATACTAATCTATGCTAAGCGCCATCTATGAAGTCATTTACGAACCAATTTTTTTTTTTTTTGATCTCGGAAAATCGCCCATTGATTATAATTATTTTTCCGTTAAATAAATTCCATGTTTTCCAAAATATTGACTATCGTATTTTTTGCCGGATTTCATAAGGGAAAGAGCACCTTCTATATAAGGAACTATTTATCTTTTGTCTGAAATTGAAAGTTCAATATTGTGCGACAACAATCTGTTACTTTTAGTGCAACTTATCGACGCGCGACAGCGATGCATCTTAGTATGAACAAGTTACAATAGATGGCGCTTATCACACTTCTTACTTTAATTACTTACAAACTGACCTGTAATAAGAAAGTGCTAAAGATCAATATTGCAATACACAACAATTTGCTTGATAGACCGATAGCGCTAGGCTATTTTGGGGTCATAAGTTTAAAAAATTCGCACACACGTTCGTTCGGTATGATTTCTTTCATGTAAATTACATACCTATCATATGAAGTATTGATTGACTCTTATTTATCTCCGCTACGTAATTAACAAATGTGTACCTACCTATAGAGATTACAATAATGACGTGCTAATTTTGTACAAAGCGCGTCTGCAATCCCATTACCTACGAATGGCAATGGTCAATGTGGTCAATACTTTGCTCTGATGCTACAGCCACACTAGACGGCGAAAATACTGGTTCCGTTTTCGCGATAAAAACTTCGTGTTCCGTTGTCGCGATAAAGCTTAGCCACATCAAAAAAAACTTAGCGACCAACGCCGACGTCGCGATAATCTTGAACTTTGTCGCGTTATTGCAATTTAACTACCTAGTGGTGGGTAATATATTCAAAACATATATCGATATTTGATATCGGATTATTAAACTATGGTAGGTACATAATTATATTTTAATATCGGTATCGGCAATATCAGCGGACTATTAAAAATTCATGCAATATCGTGTTTTTTCCACTATTTAGTTTCAGAACGCATTGAATCGATATTGAATTTTGATGCAATATAGGTACTTATAAGTTTCTTTTCAATAGATTTAGACGACTCAGTCAGTTTACCCACGTTCTAAGTGAGTGAGTGCCTATTAATTAAGAGATAATGATTTAGTTAAGTAAGTTGAATTTTGCTAAAATAAAATGTAGGTAAGTAGGTACCCATAATAATTTTATTTCATTAAACATTTACAAGCACAGTTATTTGTTAAAAACTACCGATCAATGATAATTTCAATAAATATAAGCGACACGGTACAATATTCTTTAATCGGACTACGTACAATATAGTGATCTCAACGCACACCGCATTCCTAACGCGATATAGTGTTTTCCAAAATATATAGATTCAGACCGCATCGATATCGGATTTGACGAAATTTGATGCAATAATTATACGTTTCAATAACTATGTTCCGGACGAACGATTATAGTTTTAGTTAGACCATTTAGTATGTAACATTTTATAAGTTTATATTTGTAAAGAATAGGTTTTATAGTTTAGTTAATAGGTTTATAATTTAGTTATAGTTATGGTTTCCTTACGTTAACAGTTCAGTATTTGCTAATTTATAAAACCCTAATGATAGAAATAGAGCCGCTGCGCTCTCCACGGTATTGCCGAGAGACCCCTACCCTTTTGCATGCACTTATGTTTTGTCCCTCTCGCGCATACCTCTCGCTCTCGCAACTATCTATAGAGAAAGGCCGATAGTTGCGATAGCGAGATTTGGTACTTAAGCGAGCGAGATCCTATGAAAAACAATTCCGGATCCAGCTCAAGAATACTACTAGGAAGCAAATACTGAACAAGAACCAATAGAAGAAAGAAATAGTTTATTTGTAAAGCAAGAAATATAGGGAAAAGTTCTGCTCATTTAAATCTGGAATATAGAAGCTCTGAAGATTCACCGTGGCTTTCCTTTCACCATCGCCCCACCTTGTAACTGGCTTCATAGTTACCATCGGAGACAGCATTGCGCAATCCAGCAACAATTCGCAAAGCGGGATTCATAGCGACGAATCAAGACAAGACTTATTTCATAGCGGGTCTTGACTTATTTCACAACGGATTGAGATTCGAGTTCAACCGTATAAGGGTCCCGCACAACTATATACGATTTGTATCGCCCACTTCTAATTTCAACGGAAAAATTGGAAGAGGCAGTTGCGCTTTATTACATGCCGGCAAATAATGATTTACTGCATCTTTATTATTTGAACAAAATAAATACAAGGGTGAAAATAAAAGACGATGGTGGATGTTATCTATCTATACACAAAAATCGGACAAAGTTAGTACTTTTATATTGTTTAACTTTGCATTAGTTTGCTAGTTTTTAATACTAGTTTAATTGTAATATTTGATTATTTGCTTACAAATAAAAACTTTTTAAAATGTGTTTTTAAATTGGGAATAAGAAGTTATAATTTCTTCCTAATAAACTTGGAAAAGAGTTTGAATAACTATTCGCTAGTTATTTTATGTACTCTATGGATTGGTCTATGGTTTTATTTGTTTTGCCGTCACTTTGATACTTCAGGTGTTCGTGATAACTAACTTTTGTTCATTTTAAAATTATTGTTACCACTTAATTCTTAGGAGAATTCATTTTCTTTAATTTTTATTTTATTAAAATTGATCACATATTAAAAAGTTTATATTTAAAAGGCGATTTGATGGCCGGGTGGTCTAGCGGTCAGCGCCAAATGCTTGTGTGGTGAGCACGAGCATTTGTGACCGAGCCATGGATGTTTATTAGTATTTATGTATGTTTGTTTATCCGTTATTCAGTCACCATAGTTCGGGATATGCTTAGTTTGGGGCTGAATGATTGGTGTGATAGTTGTGATTTTTTTTGTGATTTTGGTCTTGGGGGTTCCATAAAACCGGTTCTAATTCGTAATATTGTATTACTTCTAATACTTTATCGAATCTAAATCAATCCATAAATTATCGAAACCGAATAATTTCGATAGTCGTATGTGCAACATGTTCACACCTCTAATTGTCTCGCAGTCAACTAAAGTGTGCGATGGAAGTACCTATAACCGCACGAAATTTATCGCGACAAAATCCTTTGATGTGCGGCAATTAACCGACAGCGGCGCGTTAATGCTACGGCCACACTATTTTCAAGATTCGCTTTGTCGCAACACGTCTGGCCAAACACTTCGTCTTAACGCGATGCAACATTGCGTTAACGCGCTGCTGTCGGTAAATTGCCGCTCATCAAAGAATTTTGTCGCGATAAAGTTCGTGCAGCTACATTTTATTCGCACACTCTAATTGACCTAAGAGGAGATGACTGCGAGACAACTAGAGGTGTGAACTCTGTGAACGTGTTGCAAATACGACTATTGAAATGATTCTGTTTCGATTATTATGGATTGGAGTAACGATAAAGTATTAGAAGTACTTAATAAAATATTACGAATAAGAACCGGTTTTATGTTACCCCAAGACACAAAACACAAAAAAAAATTACAATTGTCACACCAATCATTCAGCCCCAAACTAAGCATAACCCGAACTATGGTGACTGAATAACGGATACACAAACATACATAAATACTAATAATCATCCATGGCTCGCTCACAAAATGCTCGTGCTCACCACACAAACATTTGTCGCTGACCACTAAACCACCCGCCCGTCAAACCGCCTATTTGTGCAACCCCGTCCTATCACTCTGCCTCCTCAGTGAAGGTAATTGCCATAAGCTTGGCAATGTCCGTGAGGGCGAAGAGCCTAAAATCAACTAGTTTGGGGTAGGCCGATCCCAGAAGATTCATTCTTTTCCTGGCAAAAGAGTCGCAGTCACACAGTAGGTGCTGCATGGACTCCGTTTCCCCTCCACATGCCCTGCACAGGTTGTCTGTTGCTAGTTGCATTTTGTGGAGCATTTGTTTTATGGCACAGTGCCCAGTCAGGGCACTGGTGATTAATCGGGCCTGCCTTCGCCTATGAAGGATTTCGAGTGTCTTATGCCGGGTAGCTCTTACCATTCGGTTCTATGCCTGTTTTGGATGTGGTCCTTGAAGGCTTTGTTGATGGTACTCGATGCTAGTGCCACAAACGGCTCAGGACTAATATATGGGGTCCCTGAGCCCTCCCTAGCAAGTGCATCGGCCATTTTATTGCCTTGGATTCCCATGTGGTTCGTCAAAATCAACGTATCCAGATCAACCTCACCATGTTGTGCCTACCTAGCTTGTTGAAGGCTTTCGTGGATTGAAGCACAAGGCTGGAGTAGATTCGAGGCGATATAAGTGACTTGGGCGCGGCTTGGCTGTCGCTCAGGATGAATATGTTACGCTTCTTGGGAGCAAGTTCTAGATTCTTTTTAACGCACAGGAGAATTGCGAAAGTTTCTGCCTGAAAAACAGAAGCGAACATTCCCATACTCTGACTGTGCTTAAAGTCATTGCTAAAGATACCTGCTCCAGTGCCTGACTCTATTTTGGATCCGTCGGTGTACCAGATCAGGCTGTTTTTCTCTGGAGACAGTGGTCGGTGTCCCGAGTGGGGACATGTATACTGAATTTAGCTTTTTATGACTGTGTCTCTTTCATATCGCAGTCATGCGCGCAGCGTCTATGTGTCGCTTAGAGAATCGCATAGCTGAAACTATATATTTTAAAAACACTAAATATCGCGTCAAAAATGCGGTGTGCGTTGAGATCACTAATTTATATCGTACGTTATCCGATTCAAGAATATTGTACCGTATCGCTTATATTTATTGAAATTATCATTGATCGGTAGTTTTTAACAAATAACTGTGCTTGTAAATGTTTAATGAAATAAAATTGTTATGGGTACCTACCTACTTACCTACATTTCATTTTAGAAAAAATCAACTTACTTAACTAAATCATTATCTCTTAATTAATAGGCACTCACTCACTTAGAACAAGGTAAACTGACTGAGTCATCTAAAGGACATCGGCAAAATCCCATACTAGCTGGACCTGATATTCAATGACTATGGGCATTATTAATTTTGTGTTGATTAGATACCTAACATAATTAGAATCAGTGTCCTAACTTCATATTCAATATAAAACTTCACAAATGCGAGATACTTATATATTTTTTTAATTTTTGTGTTTTTGAAGTTAGAAAAACATTTTCACGATCTAACAGAAAATTCTTAACTTGAATTGACCTTAACTATTCGATAACTACGTAAATAGTGATAAGAGAAATGTAATTAATGGTATTTGACATGAAACAAAGAGGATGCTTATAAATAAAATACTTATGAATGAATGATACCTACATAACGATTTATTCAACATCGTCTCTTATTACTACACTCTCTAAAAAATCTGCTGGTGCTGCTATTATGTTATCTTGGTGCCTGGCCCACCCAAGGTACCACACCACGGTTATGCATGACATTTGCACAGCACCCAATCCATCGACGACCTACCAAACAACTGCAACAATATTCTGTTATTCCTTCCCTTCCAGACACATTATTTTCTATTATTATATATATATATATATATATATATATATATATATTTATATATATATATATATATATATATATAGTATTGTTTTCTTGAAAAGTGTCTGGATTTAATTTTCCCTCTTAACAACGTATTATCTCCACTACCTCTCAAGCGATACTCGGATACATCTATATGGAAACGCACGTGTTCTCCATAGTAGGACCGAGCCTGTCGGATTTGGTACGTTCCCAAGGCGAATAATATTAAATCATTACTAGCCGGGAAAATGTTAATAAATTGTCGCACAGCACTTATCAGAGCAAACCTCAGTTGTCAACCTCAACCTAGGCTTGTTGAAAAAATATCGATATATCGATATTTTTTGTTCAAAATATCGATATTTTAAGGCGATATTTCTTTTTTCGATATATCGATACATCGATACAAATTAAACAATATCGAAATTCGTATCAAAATCTATATTTTTTTATTATCGCATCACGATCTAACTTTTTAACTCGTTAGAATTCAAAGCCGTAAAAATAGTTAAAAAAAACTTATTGTTGCTGAATTCCATTGATGTAATCTGTGGTAGTAAGTGTGTAACTGTCACTGTCAGTGCGTTGCTTCAATCTACTTCATGTCATGTGTGCATGTGTGCTACGTATACGCAACGGAAATATTTAACACCTACGGCTTCCTCCGTGCCGTCAGAGAGTGGCTTTTACGGTAAATATGGCGGTTCCTAACAACAGGAGCCGACTGAGTTGTTCGGCATGATTCACAGGTTCACTGTCCTAAAAATATAACAATAGGTTTATCAATTGTTATGGCCCTTATGTGGGTTACGGAACTGTGAACCGGTTAAAACGATAATTTAAAATAAAAATTCTGTTTTTATTACTGGGCTAGGCTCATCTAAATAATTTTTTAACCGATTTTAAGAAAAAGCAGGTGGTTTTCCTTTATTTAAATACGGTGAAAAATTTGACCGATATATCGATATATCGATATTTTTTCCGCGATATATCGAGCCCGATATTAATTATTTTTAAAATATCGATGTATCGATATATCGATATTTTTTTTCATTTCCGACATCCCTAACCTATCTGAGGAGCAAGTGCAAAAATCGACTGCCGACTGCCAAAAAAATCAATGACATCTGTCATTGCCATTCGATTTTATCAGTGACGTTCCTTTACACGAAAGTCAAATAATCAAGCCCTTAGCGTTTATTTTGTTTTTATTTCGTTTACTTAATGTATCATTTTCAGCAAACTAATACTGTTCTAAAAATACTTAAATGTATTTTTGTCTAAGTAGAATACTATAATCTTTTTTTCGACGAGTATAAGGTGGGAGTATTTCATGCAAAGACCTACGCGTGAAATGGAACTTGACATCGTCGTCAAGATCTATTGTCTATGGTCAAAACCGTTCAAAAGCTATGACTAAGTTTTTCCATTCATATGAATTATTTTTACGCATTAATTAATTTCTCTAGAACTAGAAGTTCTTGAGGTATATTATTTATATTTTCAAAGTTAACTAATAACAGCATATTTTTTAGAATATAACTGATTTGTGCCCATAGTCAGGTCCATTTTCGCCATTGTCCTTTGCGAATATTGTTGATTTTATGTATGCATCCGATTATCTGATCACAAATCGATAGTGTCATACAATGTTGTTGTGATTGTGATGCGTGCGCGCTTGTGTGCCTAATTCGTGCTTGAAATAATAATTCAGCTCAGTTATTTTGCCTTTGCCTTTTTTCATGCTACGTTTATCGGCTACAGATCTAGTTAATTGTATGGTGACTGGTATTATAACAAGAGATGGTCTGCAAGATTGTTTTTTCGTTGATTGTCGTTTCGGCTGCGGTTGTTTAGTGTTTTATTTTTTAATAATTTTTTTGTTCTTTTCGTGTTAAATCGGTTCAGTTCTCGTGCATGCTCACCACGCGTGCCAAGTAGCGTGCTTTATTTTTTTGGTCGTGTTAATTTTTATTTTCTTTTGTTTTTAATGTGTCCTTTGCGATCGGCTCATTCTTTGTGCGTGCTCACCACATGTACTCAGTATTGTTTTGTT
Source organism: Scoparia ambigualis (assembly GCA_963921215.1). NCBI lineage: Eukaryota > Metazoa > Arthropoda > Insecta > Lepidoptera > Crambidae > Scoparia > Scoparia ambigualis. The sequence continues at coordinate 43,574,442 of OY992503.1, read as the reverse complement.
TTCAGTTCAGTTTTCAGTTTTGTTTTAACCGCTTACAATTAACTTTTTTTAAGTCTCGCTTGACGGCTATTTGCCTGCGTCGCCTTTGATTACAAATACGCTTGTCCAACTGTGGGCTACAGCGTATCCCACACTTTCCTTTTTATTCGTTTTTTTTTATTTATCTTTATTCTTGCTTGCGGCTATTTGCGTGCGTCGCCTTCGCTTCTACACACGTTTGCCCACCTGTACAGTGTGCTGGACATATACAGGACATATACTGGACATATACAGTGTGCTTTAATTTTTTTTTCTCGTGTTAATTTTTATTCTTTTTTGTTTTTAATTTTTGCCTTTACTATCGGCCCACTCTTCGTACACACTCCTAACGTTTGCCCACTTGTGGGACACAGATACAGAGTGTCCCAATTTTTTATTAATTTTTTTGCAACCGACTCATTCTTCGCGCTCGTTTCCGCTACAGGTCTGCCCAACTGTGGGCTACGGACAACGTATCCCACACTTTCTTTTTATTAGATTTTTTGTTCTTTTCTTTATCCTCACGTTTTCCCGGCTGATTGGATGCGCCGCCATCGCCTACGCATGCGCTTGCCTACTAGTGGGCTACGGATGACGTGATTTTTTTTGTTTTTTCTTTTTGCGATCGGCTAATCTTACGTACGCGCGTCCAATAAACACAGGCATACACATACACATGCGTTTGCCCACCCGTGGGCCATATACAAGGCGTCCCAACTAAGTTTTTATTTTGTTTATTGTTGCATTAATTTTAGCCCATTTGCCCTTACCTTAGTAAACAAATACGTCCAGCCCAATAGTAGAATACATACAGGGTGTTGTTCTTTTTACTGCCTTTGAATTTGTTTTGTTTATTTTTTTATATTTTTTTTATCTCCTTCTAATCATCGCGATGCCGACCAAGTCACAAGCCGCGATATTTGGGGAGGCCGTTAAGGCCATACTTCAGCTCCTTGAGATAGGATCACAAATTATTGCTGGCGGCACCACACATTCCATAATGGAATTTAACGTACGTTTCACACAGATACAAGGCGTGAAAGACAAAATGGACGCAGTGTATTATAACATTCTTGACGAGGAGGACCTGGACGAGAAGACCGAGAAGACATACACTGAGAACCACACAAAAGCCTCCGGGGCGTACCTGGGGATACTTATGGCTAGGGAGGAAATCTCATCCTCTTCCACGTCGTCCCCAAACCATAGCACTCAGCCCAGTTTCGGCGTCAATACGCCCACAGCCGTCCTCCCCAAGACAGCTCTGCCCAGGTTCAGCTCAAAAGTTGAGGACTGGCCTTCCTTCAATGCGCTGTTTAGGAGTCTGACTGACGACATGGCGACCCTGTCGGACCGGTCAAGCTCCACTACCTCTTCTCGAGTCTCAGCGGTGAGGCATTAAGTATGGTGTCCCACATAAAGGTCACCAATGAGAATTTTGCCGTGGCCATGGACATCCTCACCAAGCGGTACGATAACCGCCTGGTTCTCATCGATAGTTTTGTCGACGTAATCCTGGGGCTGCCAAGCATTTACACGCGCTCTAACATACGCACACTTTTCCTCACTCCGCTCGTGTCCGCCCAGTGTGCCCTCAGTAATTTGGATCTGCCCATAGGAGACGACTACGTGTTTGTGCCGATAGTGGTGCAAAAGCTTAAGGGCGAGCTCCGCACGTTATTTAAGCACAGACACGGGTCTAGCAGCACCCTGCCCACGTTGAGCGACCTCATCTCCTACCTCGAGGAGCACGCGCACTGTGTGGAGACAGAGTTCTCCAACATAGCCCAGCCGCAACCCATTCAGCCCCAGCCCGGCCCTTTTCGTAGCCGCGCGCCTCCTCAGTTGCCCCATCTCACTTATGCTCAGATGGCTCAGCAACAACCCGACCATTACCATGGCCGCTCCCCAGCTCCATCGCCTCACTGCGCCTATGATCAGCCCAATCACCAACCGTTCCGCCCAACGCAGCAAATGCGTCACCGCCCATCCACCTCCCCGGCTCGCAGTCAGCCCTTCCCCGTCTACTCGGCCTTCCAAGCAAGCTGCTCCTCATCATCATCTTCGTCCTCTTCCTCACGCTCGACGCCCTACTGTCCCTATTGTGCCACTAGGGGACATAGGCTCATGACGTGCAAATGGTACAATGCCCAGCCAACACAGGGTCGTTGGGACTTTATACAGGCACGCGAGCGCTGCCAGCGTTGTCTCGGCCCTCACTACGAGAGCGAGTGCAGGTCAAGGGGAGCATGCGAGGACTGTGGGAGCTCCAACCACCATACGTCCCTTCATCGACCAGACGACCCAACGCAATCAGCTCATTCGTCGTCAGCACATATACCCCCATCACAGCTGAGGGAGCACTCGAGGGAGCGTCCCAGAAACAGCAGGCGGCACGAACCCGCACATGCTAAACAGGTGCAACCCAGCTCTGCTCACAGAGCCAGCCCGCCCAGGTCCGGTTCGCCAGGTAAGGTTTAAAGACATTTATTCTCATAAAGACATATTTTACATCACTTACATGAGAACATAAATATAAAAACAAATGAATACATACATTCGTTGCCACACTGATTATTTGATGAAACAAATAATTTTAACAATTTAAAATCACGTACTTGGCCAATCGCTTTTTAAATACTATGTACGAGTTAATTTTTTTAATGTCCGAGGGTATCTTGTTAAAAAGGCGCGCACCTTCATAAGTTACTGTGGTTAGACCGTACTTTGTGCGTGGCTTAGGCAAGACAATGAAGCTCGCGCGTCGAGTGCAGGGGCGCCCAACTTGTTTTCGCTTAGTGAAATGCAGGTCGGTGCGGACGTTTTTACTAATGGTTTTACGTATGAAAATGCAAATGTTATAAATATATAATTGTTTAATAGTCATTAAATTTGTTTCGTGATAGATTTTTTTGTTGCTGTTCGAAAGTTATAATTAAATAGCGTTTTTATTATTTTATTTTGTGTTATTTGTAATTTGTCTAATCTTGTTTTGGTGGCGCTTCCCCAGATTTCGATTAGGTATAACAGGTGTGGTTTTATTAGAGTATTATATATTTTGTAACGTAAATTGCGTGGTATGTATCGAATATTTATCCGGAGAGAGGCATGTAGTGATGTTAATTTAGTTATTAAGTTTTTAATGTGACTATTCCACGTTTAATTGGTATCTATGAGGAGGCCAAGGTATTTTTCTGTACTTTTTTCTTGTAAAGGTGTGTTATTTATTGTGAGAGGTGGGAAAGTGGGTATAAATTTATTCTTAGCCTTAAAAATTACGTAGCTGGTTTTGGAGACGTTTATGGTTAGTAAATTATATTGAAACCAATCATGAAGAATATCAAGGTCATGCTGGGCTTGAGAGATTAGGTCATGAATAGACGAACCGAAGTAGAAAAGGCATGTGTCATCGGCGTATAAAGTGATATTACCATTTAAGCCTAGTTCTTGCATATTATTAATATAAACCAAGAAAAGTAATGGACCCAGTATTGACCCTTGTGGGACTCCATAAGAAACCGGCAGTGGAGGACTATGGGCACCTGGCACGTTATACACGTAGGCCCCGCGAACGCGGCCAGCAATTATGACTCCCAACTATCACGGAGCACCCTAGCGAAGAGGTAGATTCAGATAATGCCTATTCAGACCATGCCCATTTAGCCCATGCCCAGTCATCCCATGCCCACACAGCTGATACATACTCAGCTCATACACTCTCGGCTGCTACTCAATCAGCTCACCCACCTTCTGTGCCCACTGGCACACCCATTTTGTTGCCAACCGTCTCACTAAGAGTCGCGGACGTACATGGCCATCTTCACACAGCCAGAGCTTTATTGGACTGTGGCAGTATGCTGACATTAATAACGTCACGCATGGCACGACTTTTGAACTTTCCATCAAAACCCACTTCTTTAAAAATTACAGGAGTTGGGAATCAGCACAAGCATGCGTCAAAAGCGGCAATAACAATAGTATGCCGACCCATTCACAATGATACTCCTACAATTACTGCCACAGCTCATATTTAAAAAAATGTCACCGGCTACCTTCCGTTGGAGAAGGTACCAAACATTTCCCACATACTAGGCCAGCCACCCGTACCATTGGCTGATTAGCTCTACCACACACCAGCCCCGATCGACCTCTTATTAGGGTCAGACGTTCTTAGACAGGTGTTGGACGAGACTGAGGTCTCGTTGGGCCCGGGCAAGCCCATAGCCTTCGGCACGATTTTCGACTTCGCGTTGATAGGACCCATTGAGGACTTGTATGCGCAGCCGCAGCAGGTTAACTCAGCTCACGTCGTCAGCTCACAACCAGCTGAATCCGCCCAGGACATACGTCAGAGTCTGGAAAGGTTCTGGGAGTCTGAAAAACCCCTACCTCAACCTTACACTCATAAGGATCCCCTGGAGGAACAATGCGAGGAAATCTTCCGCTCTACCACTACACGCGATCCCTCAGGCAGATATAGGTCGCTCTGCCCTTTCTAAAAGACGCCCCTCAACTGGGTATAACTCACCCTATCGCATTACGCAAATTCCTCAATATTGAGAAGAAGCTAATGGCGAACCCGTCTCTGCGTTCTAAATACGTCGACTTTATGGCCGAATACATCGACTTAGGGCACATGGCTCCCTGTCACCCAAATACATTCGCCCATAAACCTCACTTTTATATCCCCCACCATGGCGTATTCAAGTCGGGGTCGGACAAGCTGCGCATTGTCTTTGATGGTAGCTGTAAAAGCTCCAATGGTGTCAGCATAAATGAATGCCTACACACAGGCCCCGCCCTTCAACAGGACAATGTAGACATCATCATGTCCTTCAGAACGCATCCAGTCGTTTTCAGCACTGACATCCAGAGGATGTTCAGAAATGTGCTGGTTGCCCCAGACCAGAGAAGGTATCAGCTCATACTGTGGCGGTCCTCACCAGATCATCCTCTGCTCACCTACGCCCTCAATACAGTCACCAACGGCTTGAGATCAAGCCCATACCATGCAATCCGACTCTGCTTCAGCTGGCTGATGATGAAGGTCATCGCTACCCTGAAGCCGCTCAGGTTCTTCGCAAGTCTATCTTCGTTGATGACATCTTGTGTGGTCATGACACAGTTGAATCCGCCCAAGCACTCCAGGACGAGTTAATAAGTCTACTAGACCTAGGCGGCTTTCAGCTCAGTAAATGGACATCTAACTCGCCTAAGCTGCTCAAGAGATTCCCCGACAACCAATGCGACATGCCCAAGGACTTCGACATGAACCCAGACTCCACGTCCATTAAGGTCTTGGGTATACAGTGGAGCCCTCAGTCAGACGAGTTCACCTACCGCATCTCTCTGCCCCCCATCACACATGTCACAAAGCGGTCTATTTTAAGTACCGTAGCCTCACTTTATGACCCAAACGGCTGGGTTTCTCCCGTTATCTTCCGCGCAAAGCTGCTGCTTCAGCAATTGTGGCTACTGAAGCTGGAATGGGATGAGTCCACTTCATCTGAAGTACAAGCGGAGTGGCACCACATCTCAGAGAATCTGCCGCTGTTGTCTAGCATTCGCTTCCCTCGGCACATTTGTGCAAACAAAGGCTCAGCTGCATACTCGCTTCACGGGTTCGCAGATGCCTCTGAAGCCGGGTTTGCCGCCGTTGTTTATCTCCATGAGCTCGATGTCTCCGGAGATACCTTAGTACACTTGATTCCCGCTAAGTCGCGAGTCGCACCAATCAAGAATCGCCTCACAATCCCCAAGTTAGAGTTGTCGGCCGCCGCCCTACTCTCCCAGCTCATGATCCGTGTGTCAGTTCAGCTATCCGCCCATATCAGTATACAACAACACATATGTTGGTCAGACAGTACGATAGTCCTGGCCTGGCTCAATACACCGCCTCACCGTCTTTAACCCTTTGAAGCCGACAGTGTAGTTAAAATCAGCTCAAGCTCACCAGAATGTACCTGGCGACATGTACCTTCCGAGCTCAACCTAGCAGATTGCGCAAGCAGAGGGATGTCTGCGCAATCCCTGTCAGCTCACGACCTATGGTGGTCTCCCACGTGGCTTAGACAGCCTTGTGAGTCTTGGCCTGCGATGCCCTCAGCTCTTGGCCATCACGCCCTACCAGGCCTTAAGCCCAAACACATCCCGTCACTGGTCACAGTACCCGGTCTGGACTTTGATCTGCTCACTCGGTTCAGCTCACTAGACAAGCTCGTCGGAGTGACAGCTTATCTAAGACGTTTTCTGCACAACTGCAAAACCAACCCAGACTTGCGACGCTCAGGTGCCTTCCCGTCAGTGAACGAAGGGAGGCCCTACTTTACTGGGTACGCAGAGTTTAGCACAATGTGTTTGCAGAGGACATTCACCGCCTTCAAACTAGCAAAACCTGCTCCGTCAGACTTCAGCGGCTGTCACCTCTCATTAAAGATGAGCTCCTTAGAGTTGGTGGACGACTGTCCCATGCGTCTATTCGATATGACGCGCAGCATCCGCTCATACTTCCCAGCTCTAGCCCACTTGTAGATCTCATCATTGACCACTACCACAAAATACACTGCCACCCTGGCGCTGACACCTTACACGCAATCCTACGCCAACAATTTTGGATATTGTCCGCGCGCCGTATTATTAGGCACCGAGTTTTTAAATGCATTAGATGCTTTCGATGCCGGGCCCAGCCGCAAGCGCCCTTCATGGCCGACCTGCCAGCCGATAGAGTTACGCCTCAGCCCGTATTTAGTCAAGTCACGACCGATTTTGCTGGCCCATTCCTCGTTAAATCTAGTACCCTACATAACGTTAAACTCTTAAAAGCGTACTTTTGTATATTCGTGTGCCTCTCCACTAAGGCGGTTCATTTGGAACCGGTCTCGGACCTCAGCACGGAAGCGTTCCTCGCGGCATCACAGCGTTTTATAGCACGCCGCGGTGCTCCGGTTCTCATCCGCTCGGACTGCGGTACAAATTATGTAGGCTCTAGAAATCAGCTCATTGAAGTACAAAACTTTCTTGCCTCGAATAATGACACGATCGCGCACAAGCTCGCTGGTCAGCATATTACGTGGTTATTGAACGTCCCTAAGGGACCATGGTTCGTAGCGTTACATGAGATCAACGTAAAATCAACAAAGCAACTTTTATATCGCGTAATTGGCGAAGAACACCTCACATTCGAGTAATTCTCCACACTTTTAGCACGAATCGAGGCTGTACTTAACTCCAATGCTCTCTGCCCACTTTCGTCTGATCCGTCAGACTTCGAGCCGCTCACAGCCGGACATTTTATTATAGGCCGCCTACTAACGGCCCTTCCCGAACGATCCGTGGAAGATAGGCCGATCTCCACACGTAGGCGATCCCAGATGGTACAGGCCCTTTCCCAGCGCTTCTGGATGCTGTGGACCCAGTCCTACCTCCACACATTCCAAACCCGCTCCAAATGGTTGTCCCCATCCTCCCCTCCCTGAGTTGGCGAGCTCGTCCTCATCAAGGAGGACAACCTCCCTGCCCTTTAATGGAGACTGGGGCGCATCACCCGAACCCTACCTGGGAAGGATGGCGTCGTGCGGGTGGTAGACCTGGACACCGCCAATGGACATCTCCGGAGGCCTGTGTTCAAGATTGCCAGGCTCCCTCTGGATGAGCTCACCCTGGGCCCCGGAGGATGTACTCGCCATGGGCGCGATATTTCTTCATAGGCGTATTAAAATACGCCTAGCGCCACCTAGCGTTGTGTCGCGAAGTTGGCGCGCGTGATGAGTGGGAAACCGACGCGCGCCCGCGCCACTCTGCCTGCAAGCAATCGCGAGACGTACGCACGCATACGCGCCCTGGTGTCGCCTTGGACTACCTTTATTGATATTGCCTGAACCTCAAAATGAAAGCTTAAATGCCTGTGATTTCGTGAAGTGACTGTGCGTCAGAAATCGCCTACATCGCCGCCCGTCAACTCGTGCTCCAGTTGCTCGCTCACCCATCATCATCCCAGGTAAGCCTTTCTACCTACCTACCCACCATTTTCCTACGTCGCGTACTCGCCACTCAGACGTGGCGCATACAAATATATTATTTAATATTTTAGAATTTGGTGTATGACATAATATTTTAGAGTTTTCGGAATTCCAAAATTTACGTAGTCATAGTCAATTTCGGAATATGGGAAATTCTTGTAATTTCGAAAAATTTCAAAATTACGAAATTTCGGAATTCCAAAATTCTTGCCCTAATAATGAGGAAGATAGCAAAAGCCTGATCTTCGATCTTCATTTCGATCGAAGATAAAGTTTGTATTGTTTTTTTCGGTTCGGTTTGTTTTTTCTTGTTGTCGATTTCGACTTGTCTATTTCGCCGCGCCGTTTCGTTAGGATTTTATTAGGCGGGGGGCGGCGCCCCGTCATTTGAATTTTATAAGTTAATATTTAAGTACTTATAGTAACTAAATCAAATAACTTAAAATACCAGACAGGTATTAACCTGTCTGGTATTTTAAGTTATTTGATTTAGGGACGCACCAGTTCGTAAAATCCCTAAGTCACTTAGTGATTTTTTCAACTATCAATACTATCAAAAAAAGCTCATTTTTGTCTATGATTTTGTCTTTGGAAGTTTTTTTTTTAGAAAACTCTAAACCAGTGTTTTTGAAGTTTAAAAAAATATTTTGGTTCTATTCTATTTCAGTTCGTAAAATTTATATTCACAAATACAGTTCGCTAAGTACCTAAAATCTCCAAGTCCACGAAAAATACTGAAAAAATAACTCAGTCCGGCAATGTTTGTTTTGTTTACGTCAAAGGAGACCTTTCCTCTTCCCATACAACTACGGCCACTCATGTACCTAAGATTCAAAGGTACCAAAATGTAGGAAAAATATCGTAGATTCCAGAAATATATGTATTATATTTTTTATTATAATTGTACCAACTAAAAATATAATTAGAAAGGTTTGACGGCTTGCAACATTGGATTAATTTAACTGGCAAGCAAACTCTCTCGCTGTCGGGTGCGTTTCGTTAGCTTACCTTACTGCCAACTAATTATTAGATAAAAGCCTTAGAGTAACTTATTTTTACATAAACATAACCTGTTTTTAGCAAAAACATGATAAATAGCACAGACATAATAGTAACAAAAATAAGTGTTTTTAACTGTTTCGAATTATTTTGTGCGTTTGATTATTTTGAGAGAGACAAATATTAGTAGACCGACTATATATGTGAGTTTGTTGTTGATTATCCATTGTGAGATACATAAAATAACTTAATTAATGGCTTCGCGTTTAGCATTAAGCCAATTTCAAGTGGTATATACTTATTTTGAAAGTAAGTAGGTACATTTAATTTTAGTATTTTGTACTGTAGATTGAAATAAAATGGAGTCTCACAACACGTGTTGTTGCTAAAAGAACAAGGGAGAAACTCCAACATTGTGAGTTTAGATCTCAAAAAATATTTTTTGTTCATCCACAAACTGTCAAACACCACAAAAAACCAGTATGACAGTTGTCACTGTCATATTTTCGCTCTTTATTTGCACGTTTCGTTTCATTTTTACGATTTCATAAACCGTATTATGCAATGACCTTTATATTATGTATGACTTTTTTATTTTCCAAAAAAATATTAGTTTCGGCGTGTTTTATAGAAAAATGATATCATCAGAGACTTCTGCATAATTAAGAGGATATTTTAAAATAAAGTGTACCTCGGTACATTTTGAGCCGAAATGGAAAGGTCTCCTTTAACGGTAAATTTTTGTAGTTTTGCTCGTTTTTGTTTTGAATTTAAGTTTCAACTACCTTCCTTTAGAGTGTAAGAATGCAGTTCAACTTTTATCAAAATGGACATGGAAAATAAATTAAGGAGGTAAGTATAATGATATTATATGAGTAGATACGTTGCCTGCCCTCCGTAGTGACTAGAACAAATCCAGGTAATTGCCTGGACCTCACTCAGTCACACGTCAGTCATTGTCACGTCAATACGCTCGTTATCGTTATGAGTTTTTGTGTTGTTATTTAGATAAAAGGCCTTCTTGAGTATACAGAAATTGTAAAAATTATACTGCAACCTTATGAGACAAGATTTTTTTTATTTTTTCTCGTAATTTTTGTAAAAATAAATTTAAAATAGAAATTTTTATTTAGTGAGTACATTTGCCCTGTTGCCAATTCGATATGCATGAGTGAGACGCGTGTACTATGTAAGAGAGAGACGTTTCTGTGAGAGTGAAAGAGAGAAAACAATGGCGGCCGAGATGGCGCATAAATTCAATGAGCTCATTGGTCAACTACCTTAAAGAGTATACAAAACTTAAAATATATGTTTCTCTCTTTTTAACAACAGGCTAATGATATGATTACATTTATTTTCTTTCCCTTTCGACGTGATTACGTCATAAAAACAATTTCGCCATTTTTAAATGCAATTCGTTCAGGTGTAACTAGTCTATATATAAGGTGACTGCTAGAAACCGCAAAAAACTTCTAGGGCTGGTCAGGTCAAGTGTTTTAATCATGTCAAAAATGACAAAAAAGAAATTCGTGTTTTTTTTATTTTTTATTAAATAATTCATTTTGTAAATATTAATTAGAAGGTCTTTGAGTATCTAATTAATTTTAAACCAATAGCATAAGAAAAATAAAATTATAAACAATTAAAAATAACGATTATTTACAACGCGCGGGCAACGAACGGCTGGCCGGCCGACTGTTGACCCGTGCGCGTTGTCAGCTGGGCGATAAGTACCTACGTTAGTCTGCAATCTTTTGAAATGTGCGTAGGTATAAGGTGCAGTTAAGTCCAACGACTATCGATAGCATCAAGTTATGTTATGGCCACATTTTAACTGTAATTATGATAAGTGTTAAGTGGTATGACCAACACAACAAATCCCATAAAACTGTAGTCAATACACTAACATGTTAATCTTAGAATTGATATTCCAAGTGTGTTAGTTTGTGTACAATGTAAACCTGCAGGTGCGTTGTGGTTATAGATAATTAAAGTTTTTGTTTTCTTTTTCTATTCAATTGCAATCCAGATTTATTAACATTTACTTGATAGTTTAAGTTTTTTGGTTTACCAAATTAACTAATAAAAATTAACAGATAAATTATTGATCTAATCTAATAACTTTTATAATTGTAAATTCGCTTAATATGCAAGTTTGGACGATAGCTTTAATTATTTAAGTTTGTCTATTCATGTTTGTAAAAAAAATGTGAAAGAGTTTGTTATCAACAAAAGGCCAAAGTTTTGACATGTCAGTAACTTCTAGGATCTAAGTAAGTAATGGTTTTATTTTCTTGTGCGTGCCAACCCTAATCACGTGACCTACACACGGCTGCTTTGATTTTTTCGGCAGTCAACTTATGCATTCTGGTGCATTCGCGTCGCGTCGCGTGTGCGTAAAAATGCCTAGGTATACGAACCAGCAATATCTTGAGATGCTATTTTGCTATCGTGAGAGTGACGAGGTAGTAAGTGGTGCTATGCGCTTAAACGAAGAGAGAGTTTTTTAGTTTTATGGTGTAAATAAGACTTGTAAATACATAGGTGGTGAACTTTTAAACACGCCGAATTAGTGTAATAATAATCATGTGCCGATCACAAAAGTTATTTTAGTTCGTCCTTTAATAAATTTTAATTTATTTACGAAATTTTAGCACAGGTTTTCACTTTTATTTAATTATTATTACATTAGTTTGACAGTCCAAAGCCTGCTATGTGTGATGGGAAGCTTATCACCTTTCCTGTTCGCTGGAATAAACTGGAATGCTATTTAACACCATGTACGTACCTACCGACACCTATTAATTACACAGCTTTTTAGGTATTAACGTTGCCTTTATTGCGAGACATTAGTTTAACTTAATTTAGTGTAAATAAATAGGTAAGACTGATACTTATTATCTCAATGCTTTAGGCTGTTTAGTTGTCGAGGACATGAAAGGTCATCTGGTCATTTGGTTTGGAGTTAGCGGCAAGTGCTTAGCGTGCGGACGCGACATTAGATAACTACCCATTGATCTTTCATTTGTAAGGAAAGATAATTGTAACTTCTCATAATGTGTGGTGTAATAGATTTTTACTAGGATTGATTTGAAATTACTTTCATACACTTATCATAATTACAGTTAAAATGTGGCCATAACATAACTTGATGCTATCGATAGTCGTTGGACTTAATAACTGCACCTTATACCTACGGCTAATTCAAAACATTGCAGACTAACGTAGGTACTTATCGCCCAGCTGACAACGCGCACGGGTCAACAGTCGGCCGGCCAGCCGTTCATTGTCCGCGCGTTGTAAATAATCTTTATTTTTAATTGTTTTTAATTTTATTTTTCTTATGTTATTGGTTTAAAATTAATTAGATACCCAAAGACCTTCTAATTAAAATTTACAAAATGAATTATTTAATAAAAAATCAAAAAAACACGAATTTATTTTATGTAATTTTTGTCATGTTTAAAACACTTGACCTGACCAGCCCTAGAAGTTTTTTGCGGTTTCTAGCAGTCACCTTATATAAAAGGTCATTGGGTAAGTAGGTATTTTTCGTACGAAATATGTATTACAAACTATTCAGAAGTGAGTAAAGGTTCACAAACGAATTATATTTACAATTTTTAGGCTTATCGAGGAGACCGGAAAATTCAATGAATCGTTTGAACGACGACATCGACGAAAACGACATCAAAAAGTTGATGTAGTACATTCCAGAGATCGAAAGGGCTTTTTACGAAGAAATTTTCCAAGAAATGGCTCTGCTGGATAATGTTAGTAACCCGGATGATTCCTGCGATGATATTGAATAAAGAAACATGCAAGAAGCAGAGCAGTCACATTAAATTACGTTTTATAATACTTTCTTCAATTATTTTCTCTTTTCGTCGAAATATTTCATTTATGTTGTCAAAAATGTTATTTTCTCTTTGTAATTGTATGATCTTACCTAGGTTAGTTTATAAGCCCAATAAGTTAATTTTTGAGAGATATGACTTATAGAAAAGTTGATTTTTAAGAGTCGTTTAATATTATTTAGTAGCATATTAAAGTTATTATTTTTTTGATTTTAAGTACTCAACGTAGGCACATTTCAAGTCTCAACAACAATGATAATTTACAAACAAAATAAGTACCTACTGTAAAAACGTGTTTTATTATTCAATAACAATGTTAGTTTTGTCATAGCCACAGTACAAACTATTCCTAAAAACTAACTAAGTCCTTATAAAACTGCCAAAAAACCTCTTAGTCCAAGAATTTGAGTTAAGTCCAAAAACATTGTTGATTTTTTATTATTTTTAAGCAAAGTTTACAGTTCTGTTGATTTGGTCCAATAAATGCTTGTATTTTTTTCAATTTATGCCAGTGGTTTCTTATTTCTAAACCTCATAGGGAAACTTTCAGGATTTATTTTAACCTTTATGCGACTGTAGCTGAAAACGCAAAAACTTGACTTAGGGATTTTACGAACTGGTGCGTCCTATTAATAAAAAAATAAATAAAAATAAAATTTGTTTATTGGGTAACTAAAAGGTAGGTACAAATCAGTGGCTGGAGCCTCCTTTTAAGCATAATTTGCTGGTTCCAGGAGGTTCCGCTCTTTCTTATCTCTAAGATATACATTGAAGTTACCATGTACTTAATCTAGTTTTTTAATTAATAAAATAAAAACTAAATATCTAACTGTGTGTGCGAGCGTGTGTATGTGTGTGTGTGTGTGTGTGGGGGGGGGGGGGGGGGTGTACGTGTGTGTGAGCGTGTGTGATAATTACATAAATAAAAAGTATTAGGTATTATGAAATAAAGGTCTCTAGTTCATCATAATTTATATTTTTTAACCAAGTTATTAATAAGGATTTACATTCCTTATAAGTTTTATTATAGATGTTAAGTTCTTTATTTATTTTATTATAAATACGGGCAGAGCGAGAAGCGAGCTGTACGCTTGCAAATTTTGTTTGAGTTGGGGGTATGTGAGCAACAGCATACATTCTTCTTCTCCGTACCGTATCAGGTTTGTACGGTAAGTATTTGTATTTCCTTAATATTGCATGCAGAATATATAATTTTCTAATAGATAGTAGACTGCATGTCTGGTAAAGTTCAGAAGAAGAGAAAGTTCGTTTCTTGAAGTACATAACTTTCAAGAGTGTTCTTTGTGCTCTTTCGACTTCCAGAAAGCGAGTCTTTAAAGCGCCACCCCAGACCGGAATGCAGTAAGTGACGACAGATTGGACCAGAGAGATGTAAATATCGTTCAATAGTTTTTTAGGGACTATGTGGCGCAAGGTCCTAAACATCCAAATGAATTTGCGAACTCTAGCTGATAGATGTTCGATTTGGGGATACCAAGATAGTCTTTCGTCAACCACTACACCCAGGTACTTGGTTTGGTTTACTTTTCTTATTGAAGGACAGTTGCAGTCGTAATTCGAAATAATGTCACATGAGTGGATTTTTATATCAAAATTTTGGGAAGGCTGTGAGTTGCTATAGATATTGTAGCAAATGTAATTTGTTTTGTCTGTATTTAAAGTAAGCAAATTGTTTTTAAGCCATTTAGCAACCTGCGCCATACCTTGTTCAACTCTGACACGTGCTTCATCCCAATTTGACCCAGTAAAAACAATAGCAGTGTCGTCAGCATACGAAAATATGTTTGCGTTTTTAAGTTTCATGTTGCACAGGTCATTGATATAGACGAGGAAAAGAGTTGGGCCCAATACGCTACCTTGAGGAACACCGTAGTTGACATTAGTACTTTCGCTAGTAATACCATTAAGTTTCACTCTTTGAGTCCTAACTGTGAGGTAGTCCTTAAAAATAGAGAGTTGTTTACCTCTGATTCCAATCTTTTCTAATTTGCATAAGAGAATGGGAACGGAGACAGTGTCAAAAGCTTTTTTGAGATCTATAAAGCAAGACATAACTTTAGTGCCATTGTCCAAGTTATTGACAATGGTTGAAGTAAGGGACGTAATAGCATCTTCAGTTGAAATTCCGTTCCTAAAGCCAAATTGAGAAGCCGAAAGAATGTTATAAGTATTGAAATAGTTAAGAAGACGGGAATTTAATAACTTTTCTAATATTTTTGATAAGACTGTTAAGACAGAGATAGACCTATAGTTATTAATGCCATCTCCGGGGCCACTTTTATGTATGGGAGTAATAATAGACTCCTTAAGCAAAGATGGAAAAGTGCCTGTTTCAAAACATAAATTGGCGAGGTGTGCTATAATTGGTGATATTTCAATTTTTATAAGTTGAATATATTTGGTGGGTATGTTGTCCCATCCAGGAGCACTGTCTGGTTTTAGATTCCTGATGATGTTTTCAACTTCCTCGCTGTCTGTCTCCAAGAGAGAAAAAGATTGGGGTTGGCTTGGAAGGTTGCGTAAGTATTTTTGTGCTTCATCTTTGGATATAGTGGCTTCAATATAATTTGCAAGTTGCTTACCTATATTTGCGAAAAAGTTATTTATGTAGTTTGCTGATTCGAGACGGGATGGCTTTATGTCATTTAATTCAGTATTAGTATTTTTGTTTTTATTGCTATATGTTAACATTTTAATATTTTTCCATAGTTGTTTATTATTTTTAATAGAGGTGTTAATCATGTTTCTTTCGTAGTTTCATTTTGTTTTTCTAATAAGACTGTTGAGAAAGTTTCTATACCTAGTGTACGTAATTTTTTTAAATATATTACCAGGATCATCACGTAATTGTTTTTGCATTTTGTTGCGGTTTTTTATGCAGTTTAAGATGCCTTTTGTCATTCATGGCTTTAGTGTACGCTGACTTTTAGGAACTCGGAGGGTAATTGTATTTTCCTTTATTGACTCGATTATTTTGTTTATCAAAGTGGTGGTAATAACATTAGGGTCTTTACAAAAAAGTAGATCGGACATTGAGTATATACAGCGAGTCTAACTGATTAGCTTCGAAAAGTTCATGAAGGTTCATTATTAACTTTTTACTAGGGTACTTATTGATATGAAACAAGAGGTTCATTTGTCAACAAACAGTACCTAACGAGTGGGCGGAGTACCTACCGGCCGGTAGCTTGATAGAGAAAACTGCGGCATGAGCTAAATAAAACATTTATCAAGTTACAAGTTACAAAGTCACATTGTATTTATTTACAAGACAGAAAAATCACACCGAACAAAAACCAACACAATAATGACACACAAACCAAAGGGCAATGACCAGTTTGTATGGATGAATGGTGCTTTTTTTTTTTGGGCGGCGGTCAACCAAATTTTGTATGTTTGTACAAAAAAATACAACAAGCAATAAACACTAAAGAATGATACCTGTAAACTCAGTCGGGACGCAGTTATATCAGATTGAAGATTAAAAAAAAATATTTTTTATTAATTATATTCTAAACTCATATATTCTGATAAGCTGTCACAAAAATAATTATATTAGATGATTATTGTAATGTTACATACTTAACTCACGATTAAAAAAAAATATTTTTCTTTACATCTATAGTTTCAGTATCTGTATGTATAGTTATAGATTTTATTTGATAATAGTTCATAGATTTTCTATTATCATTTAGGTATAATTAATTGAAAGACAGTAGTTACGAACGAAAACAATTTACTACACTCATTGATTTATTGTTATATACATCATATTATATATATTATAAATGTAATGTCAGAACCAGAACAATCAAGGGAAAAAATCTACTCATTGATGAGTCAACAAAAAAAACAGTCATCGCAGTTTTACGGGCTGCAGCTATACCTTTCCTACTCGATATAAAGCGATGTATGGTCTCTTAAAAATACCTTTGCTGCGTGGTGTTGCCCACCGCAGGGGTCTGGTCCACTGAGTGAGGCCCGGCGTAATGATGGGATGGGTAGGAATCATTACTCTTCGATATCGCTGGGCTCATCGTAAGCTTCATTTTCGACATCATGTCTGACTATAATATTATCTAAAAAGAGCGCAGGAGGTCTCAAATCATTTTGATGTCTACCCCATCCTAAATACCAAATAACGGCCATTACATGTGAGCAGGAACCGAGTGATCTTTTTCCTACTATGCAGCTGCAGTAGTGGCCCTTTATTGCTTGTATTCCTCGTGCCATCTCTCCATCTGCATAACCTTCATATAAAATGTACACGTAGTAAGTTCGAGCTTGCCTATGTCTTGACTGTATCCTCCCTCTTAATAATACAGGTCGAGTAGCTTCAATCTGATGTTCTTGAATATCTTCAATGCCCATCTCTCTGCATACTTCAATAACGTATTGTCCGTGGCGTTTTATGTGCTCGCCATAGTAGCTTCTTGCCTGCTTTAGCTGGTATGTTCCCAGGGCAAATATAATTAGTTCATCTTTGGTTAATACTGGGAAACCGTTAAGCCCTGGGTTTTCAGCAGTAATCGCATTAAAAAGGGCTCGGCGAGCATTCATATTCTTCGCTATTATATAATTGCCGAGATGATTTTCTAAATGTGATCTTCGAACTACACTCGGCGTCAAAAAAATCGCACCTTTTAAAAATCATCTTTAAAAATTCTTAAACCTTATGTAGAGGATAGTGTTGGGTATCATTAGAAAGGTAACAAAAAGGAGTATCAAAAAACAATTAAATTTAACTTTCTGTTTAATTATAATTATACAAACAACATTAAAATTAATAAAATAATAAAAATCCTTAATTAAGTCCTAATTAACAACAGATAATTTACAAAGAAAAATGTACAAAAAGTGTCTTAAAATTAACTTAAAATCTAGTGTTACCCCCCCTTGCCCTGATCACGGCTTCCATACGGTCCCTCATGGACCTCACCAACTTCAGGAGCTCTTCTTGAGGGATAAGCCCCCATTCTTCAATCACCGCGTCTTGGAGCTCCTGTAGAGTCGAAGGAGCTGGATCCCGAGATCGAACCTTACGTTTAAGATGGTCCCAGAGGTGCTCTATAGGATTCAGATCCGGACTTCGCGCTGGCCACTGCATCACAGAGATTTGGGACCTCTGCAAGAAGTCGCTCACGATGCCTGCAGTGTGAGCGCGAGCGTTGTCGTGCATTAATGTGAACCCCTCGCCAAAAGATTCGGCAAAGGGGACCACATGCACTTCCAGGACCTCAGTGACATAGCGGCGAGCAGTCAGCGACCCTTGTCCGCGAGCACCTCCAGTCCGGGAGACGCAGACAAGGTCGGTTTTGCCGGCAGCAGACATACCGCCCCAGAACATGCAGGATCCGCCACCATATTCCACCGTCTCCTGGATGCAGGCTTGGGCGAAACGTTCACCCTGCCTCCGGTATACTCTTCTCCGTCGGTCGTTGCAGAAAAGACACACTCGCGTCTCGTCTGAGAAGAGAACAGCTCTCCACTGCTCAAGGGTCCAATCGACGTGGTCACGAGCAAACTGCAAGCGGGCTCGCCGATGCGCTGCAGTCAATTTTGGACCCGTAGCAGCTCTGTGGGCCGCTATCTTCTTCTCCTTCAATCTTCTTCTAACCGTAGATACGCTTACGGTGCGTCTGCGAACTGCCTGGAGCTGCTGTTGCAACTCAACAGCGTTGGAGAAACGATTTCTCAAAGAGTTCGACACAACGAACCGGTCGTCTCTTTCCGAAGTGCAGCGACGTCTACCCGAACCGTGTCTGCGGATATAGCCACCGGTCTCTATGAAGCGCTGGTACACTCTTCGAACGGAATAACGGCTCAGGTTCAGTTGCCGGGCGACATCACACTGCCGCACCCCTGATTGCAGTAGTGCAACCACTTGAGCGGCTTTATCAGCTGTGGTATCCATCAAAATCTGTGCGTGTGTCCTCTTCAACGGTTGAATAGCGAATGACCCACATTGAACCCGTGTTGACCGTTTTATACCCACAAAGGAAGCGCAACTAGCAACTCTCACGGGTAGCAAAATTTGCATCGAATTTTTGTGACACTTTATTTGTTGCATTAGGTTTTATTTGATAATGAAAAGTAATGTTTTTTATTAAGTTAATTAAGTAACCTTGTAAATAAAATCATAATTAATGCGACTGCATGTGCATATCAAGAGTAAATGACATTTGAAAGTGATTTTCTAAGAGGTGCGATTTTTTTGACGCCGAGTGTATTTCATTTAGGATTTCATTGACCAGTCTGTGATCTGTCAGAGGTTGACCAAAGACATTGAGTAAGGCACCAGCAATTCTTATTTCGTCAAAAAGATGGGTCATTGCTCTATTATTATTTGTATGTCTCAGTTGTTTAAATTGATTTTTCAAACGACCATTGATGGTTTCGACGACCCAGCGACACATTGTAACCTTTCGTGACTCATTTGCTTGTTGGGTCGAAAGCTGTGCAGTATTATTTGTTTTTGTGACAGGCATTTTCACGATGTAGCCATATGTTTCTAATAACTCTTTTGAGTCCCTGAAGCCTCGATCCAAAATCAAAACGTCATTTTGATTAAAAAACCAGTGAAATGGGTCCGTTCTGCTGTCAATTATATTATTCAGAATCACTGAGTCCGATGTTGTAGCATCATATGGTCCATATATATCCAAAATATGGCCATCGGGGCAAACAATCAGATATGGCTTATATAAGTTTCGCCATTTGTGCAGGCTGTACGATTTTCTTTGAAAAAAGTAATTAGAACTCCTCTGCAAATACATGTATGTTCCATCGTGGATTGTGATTGCTCTCTCTTGATTGTTACCAAATAAAGCGTTTGGTATCGCAAGGCACCTGGATATTACTTCTCCCCGAGATATGTGATCGTACCCCAAATGTCTTGGCACAAATTCTTGACACAAGGATTTTCTAACCGATGACATGGTTCTTTCCAAGACGGGTCGCGACATTTTTAAAAGCACTGAAAGTCTTTGATTTGATTCCCCAGTGTGCAGTTTCATTAAAACAGTTGCCAACGCAGTTGCTGGTTTTCTGGTGTGGTTTCGAGATATGGAAGGTGTAGATTGTAGAATCTCACGAAATTGACTTTTAGAAAAGCCAATGTAGTATTGGAATACACTATCGCTGATCGAAGCAAGGCGTTCGAAATTCAGAAATGGACTATGTGAATGCAATAGTCGTACCATATCCATCAACTGTTTTGAAGAAAATCTGTTGTAAACATGACGAGTACTTTGTTCGATGTCATGCCAAGCAGTGTCAGTATAATGTTCTTCGCACACACGAGCTCCAAAAGGTATATAAAACTTCTTATCTTGAAGAATTGTGGTCCTTAATCTTCTATCAATTCTATGCAAGTTTCGATTATCACACATTGCAAATATACACTGCCTCGTATTTATTGGTGCTCGTGTAAATCCTTCAAAAACGAAGCCCCTTTGCGCTCTGGGCGCTGGCTGTTCTGGCATTTGGATTACAGGTTCCACAGGTACAATATTATCTTGGGGGATATTCTGAGTGGAGTTATAACGAGCAGCACGTTGTACGCAAGGTCTGCAGATTCGGTCATTACCACCAAACTAGACAAAAAAAGAAAAGAAAACTTGTATTACAATACATACATATTATTATATCAAAGTAGCTACGTGCTCCCGGCGTCGCACGGGTAGCAGAGCGTATAAGTCTAAAACCTTAATTCATAATAACAGACATGTCAAAAAATCTACAGATACAAAGGTTTTGGGCTATACTTTACAGCCTAGATTAAAAAAACTAAATAAATAACATACCTCTGTTATGTTTCTAACTTCAAGAAGATATGGTATCAAATATGGACGATCTTGCACTAGGTTTCCAGTCAAAGGCATCGATTCTCGTTGGCGATTATTGCTACGATTCAGTGTTCGTTGGCAAGATACACATGTGCCTAAGTCAGCCATGTTAAAACATCACAATCAACACAGTCCAATCACAAAACAGCAAATCAAAAGTCCTTTAACACAAGCTCGGGTCAATGTAAATGCTTCAGCAGAGTCCAGATTACGAAAGCCAAGGTCGTAATATCACACTCTCAGAAACACAGAAAAACTAAGAAACACACGTACGCCACAAAGGTAGAATAGTGAGTGACAATTAAACAATAGATATCGCAAGGGTCGACTCCGACGCATCGTGCAGGTAAAAAATTCCTGAAAACTCATTGTGATTGGCCCGGCAGGTCACGCGGTAAGCGCTCCTGGGCCAATCACAACGCAGGGAGCCAGCGAAGTGCGCGCCGAATGTCAGTTTTAATACAAACTAAAGGTATAAAAACAAATCTATATATCTGAAAAGGTAGAAAATATGATGTAATTATTTTTGACTTAAAGTCATAAAACTCGGTTCGGACTGATGATACACTATGTGATGTCATACATTTTTTTGTTTAGAATAATTATTTACTTTAGTTTTTATAACATTCATCGACCGCCGCTTCAAAAATAAAAGGCACCAATTTTTGGCAATGGCTTTTAAAATAAGAGTTGTAAACAAATCTCAATAGAGCTATGTGGCCAGCATTAGTACCATCCACCACCTTCTCCTAATGTGCACTCATATAACTGAATTATGTTCACTATATATCCACACATCGGCGTCGCACAATGTCTAACAAATTTCACTTTGGACAGTGGCTTGGTCATTATATCAGCCAGCTGAACTACTGTAGGACAGTAGCCTATGTTGATTCTGTCCTTTCACGATGTGTTCGTGAATAAAATGATATCGCACATCGATATGCTTTGATCGTTTACTAAAGGAACCAGATTTCACAAGTTTATCGTCACTTCTGTGTCTGTCATTTCCTTTAACAGGGATTTTAAGTACAGAGCTTCTTTACAACAGTCTGCTGCAGCTATATATTCAGCCTCAGTCGAAGATAGCGCGACTATAGGCTGTCTTTTAGACGCCCACGATA
Organism: Scoparia ambigualis; assembly: GCA_963921215.1. Lineage (NCBI taxonomy): Eukaryota > Metazoa > Arthropoda > Insecta > Lepidoptera > Crambidae > Scoparia > Scoparia ambigualis. Next base: position 43,552,558 of record OY992503.1, on the reverse strand, counting down.
TTGGTCCATTCGCAATCATAAGCACGGAACCAGATGTGCTTCGCCTAGTCAGAGGATCCCCAGCATAATCAGAGTCACTATAAGCGTCGATATTTTCAATCAGACTGTTCCTTTTGAATATTATCCCCTTTTCCTCAGTCCCGACTAAATATTTAAATATTTTCTTTACTTTCGTGACATCTTCTTTAGTAGGATGACTTTCCTGCAGCCTTGATTTACAGCTTGGGCGATGTCTGGGCGAGTTCTTGTAGACAGATACAGTGAGCTTCCCACAGCTTCCCTGTAGGGGTAGTCCTTCTCCTGGGGAGTTTCCTGTGACAACTTTGCATCAACACTCAAGCTTCCAGGTGTCTCACAAGGTTTAGCATTTTTCATTGATACTTTTCCAGCATCTCATTTATATATAATTCTTTTGGGTTAACTTTATACCTTCTTTACAATTATTTATTTCCATTCCAAGGTAAGTACTTGGATTTTCATATTCTTCATTTCAAATTTGACTTCAAGTTTAGACAAAATGTTCAATTTTCGCTTTTTCTTTTCCTATTGCTAACCCGTCTTCAACAAATATCCCAATCAGAATAGACCTATCTTTGTTTATGAATACACATCTGTCGGTTTTTATTTCCTTGAATCCTAAATCAATCATTGCTTGAGTAAAAGTCTTGTTCCATGTAAACGGTGCCTGTTTTAATCCATATTGTGACTTATGAAGTTTGCATACTTTTTCTGTAGTTTTGTAGCCAACAGGTACTTTCATGTAAACTTTGTCTGTCAATTCTCCGTATAAGAAAGCCGTCTTGACATCAAAAGTCACAAAATGATAAAATAATAATAATAATATAATTTTTAGATGCAGCAATAGCTAGTAACGTTCTTAGAGCAGATTGACTCACGACTGGACTATATTATGTTTCTTCATAATCGAGGTTTCCCTTTTGCTGACAGCCACGTACGACCAATCTTGCCTTGTACCTTCCGTCATCTTTCACTCGAAATACCAATTTGTTGGACAAAATTTTGTGTCCTTTGGCTTCATCTTTGTCAACAAGTACCCACGTCTTCTTCTTCTCTAGTGATTCCTTCTCAGATTGTATTGCCTTCTCCCAATGTTTCTTATCTTTACCTGTTACAGCTTCTTCAAGGGTAAGTAATGCGCTGTCGTTATCATTTTCTGACGTAAGCATATTGACACAACTACTTAGCTCAAAATCTTTAGTCGATGATGGCTGCCTTCTTTTACGTTGTGGTCTTCCACTTACAGTTGGCAGTTCAATTTCAGCATCCGATCCGCTTAACACGCTTTCATCATCATCACTGTTTACTTCTAGAGTATCTAGTGCATGTTCCTCTTCTGGCTGGAAGGAGTGATCAGAAGTAGAGGGAGTTGATTCCTGAAAAGGTAAGACATTATTTTTCAAATCAATTATTATGTTACGGCGAAAGGCGTTCGCAGTAACAGCGGCGAAATAAGGGTTAGGCAGGAGGTATAAGGGAATAAAGTACTTACAGGGATGATGAGTCACAGGAACCGGGGGACGAGCTGACCACGGGCGGCGATGTAGGTTGGTTTCCTGGCGCACAGTCACTACACTACACAATAGGCATTTAGGCGGTCTCTTCACATTAGGTTCAGGAGTCACTATAAATAAGGGCAGATACCAGCGCGCGTATTTTGTGGGTGTCTCGCGGTAGTTAACAGACAGACTGGTCGGCGCGGTATATCTCACGAAGCCAGCGGCTGCGGGTCGCGCAGCGGTGGCGCCGCGGCAGATAGGCGGACGCGGTCGTCAACAACCGCCTTACCGATGGCGGTATAGTTTGAATGGCCGTCCCGGCTTTGGCGGGAACATCCTCCGGGGGCCAGGGTGGGCTCATCCAATGGGAGCCTGGCGATCCGGAATACAGGCCTCCGAAGATGTCCATTCGCGGTGTCCAGGTCCACCACCCGCACGACGCCATCCTTCCCAGGCAGGGTGCGAGCAATGCGCCCCAGTCTCCATTGGAGGGCAGGCAGGTTGTCCTCCTTGATGAGGACGAGCTCGCCAACTCGGGGAGGGGAGGATGGGGACAACCATTTGGAGCGGGTTTGGAGGGTATGAAGGTAGGACTGGGTCCACAGCGTCCAGAAGCGCTGGGAAAGGGCCTGTACCATCTGGAATCGCCTACGTGTGGAGATCGGCCTATAAGGAAATGTCCGGCTGTAAGCGGCTCAAAGTCTGAAGGATCAGACGAAAGTGGGCAGAGAGGTCTTGAGTTAAGGACCGCTTCAATTCGAGCTAAAAGTGTGGAGAATTCCTCGAATGTGAGGTGTTGTTCGCCAATTACGCGATATAAAAGTTGCTTTGTTGATTTTACGTTGATCTCATGTAACGCACCGAACCATGGTCCCTTAGGGACGTTCAACAACCAAGTAATGTGCTGACCAGCGAGCTTGTGCGCAATCGTGTCATTGTTTAAGGCAAGAAAGTTTTGTACTTCGATGAGCTGATTTTTAGCGCCTACATAATTTGTACCGCAGTCCGAGCGGATGAGAACCGGGGCACCGCGGCGTGCTATAAAACGCTGTAATGCCGCGAGGAACGCTTCCGTGCTGAGGTCCGAGACCGGTTCCAAATGAACCGCCTTAGTGGAGAGGCACACGAATATACAAAAGTACGCTTTTAAGAGTTTAACATTACGTAGGGTACTAGATTTAACGAGGAATGGTCCGGCAAAATCGGTCGTGACTAAATACTGGCTGAGGCGTAACTCTATCGGCTGGCAGGTCGGCTATGAAGGGCGCTTGCGGCTGGGCCCGGCATCGAAAGCATCTAATGCATTTAAAAACTCGGTGTCTAATAATACGGCGCGCGGACAATATCCAAAATTGTTGGCGTAGGATAGCGTGTAAAGTGTCAGCGCCAGGATGGCAGTGTATTTTGTGGTAGTGGTCAATGATAAGGTCTACAAGTGGGCTAGAGCTGGGAAGTATGAGCGGATGCTGCGCGTCATATCGGATAGACGCATGGGACAGTCGTCCACCAACTCTAAGGAGCTCATCTTTAATGAGAGGTGACAGCCGCTGGAGTCTGACGGAGCAGATTTTGCCAGTTTGAAGGCGGTGGATGTCCTCCGCAAACTCATTATGCTGAACACTGCGCACCCAGTAAAATAGGGCCTCTCTTCGTTCACTGACGTACAAGGGGCCTGAGCGTCGCGAATCTGGGTGGTGTCTGCAGTTGTGCAGAAAGCGTTTTAGACAAGCTGTCACTCCGACGAGCTTGTCTAATGAACTGAACCGAGTGAGCAGGTCAAAGTCAAGACCGGGCACTGTGACCAGTGACGGGACGTGTTTAGGCTTAAGGCCGTGATGGCCCAGAGCTAAGGGCATCGCAGGCCAAGACTCAGAAGGCTGTCCAAGCCACGTGGGAGACCACCATAGGTCGTGGGCTGACAGGGATTGCGCAGACATCCCTCTGCTTGCGCAATCTGCCGGGTTGAGCTCGGAAGGTACGTGTCGCCAGGTACATTCTGGTGAGCCTGAGCTGATTTTGGCTACCCTGTTGGCTTCAAAGGGTTGAAGACGGTGAGGCGGTGTATTGAGCCAGGCCAGGACTATCGTACTGTCTGACCAACATATATATTGTTGTATACTGATATGGACCGATAACTGAACCGACACACGGATCATGAGCTGGGAGAGTAGGGTGGCGGCTGACAACTCCAACTTGGGGATTGTGAGGCGATTCTTGATTGGTGCGACTCGCGACTTGGCGACAATCAAGTGTACTAAAGTATCTCCGGAGGCATTGAGCTCATGGAGATAAACAACGGCGGCAAACCCGGCCTCAGAGGCATCTGCAAACCCGTGAAGCGAGTATGCAGCTGAGCCTTTGTTTGCACAAACGTGCCGAGGGAAGCGAATGCTAGACAACAGCGGCAGATCCTCTGAGATGTGGTGCCACTCCGTTTGCACTTCAGAGGGAGTGGGCTCATCCCATTCCAGCTTCAGTAGCCACAATTGCTGAAGCAGCAGCTTTGCGCGGAAGATAACGGGAGAAACCCAGCCGTTTGGGTCATAATGTGAGGTTACGGTACTTAAAATAGACCGCTTTGTGACATGTGTGATGGGGGGCAGAGAGATGCGGTAGGTGAACTCGTCTGACTGGGGGCTCCACTGTATACCTAAGACCTTAATGGACGTGGACTCTGGGTTCATGTCGAAGTCCTTGGGCATGTCGCATTGGTTGTCGGGAAATCTCTCGAGCAGCTTAGGCGAGTTAGATGTCCACTTACTGAGCTGAAAGCCGCCCAGGTCTAGCAGACTTATCAACTCGTCCTGAAGTGCTTGGGCGGATTCAACCGTGTCATGACCACACAAGATGTCATCAACGAAGATAGACTTGCGAAGAACCTGAGCGGCTCCAGGGTAGCGATGACCTTCATCATCAGCCAGCTGGAGCAGAGTGCGGATTGCATGATATGGGCTTGATCTTAAGCCGTACGTGACTGTATTGAGGGCGTAGGTGAGCAGAGGGTGATCTGGTGAGGACCGCCATAGTATCAGCTGATACCGTCTCTGGTCTGGGGCAACCAGCACATTTCTGAACATCCTCTGGATGTCAGTGCTGAAAACGACTGGATGCGTTCTGAAGGACATGATGATGTCCACAATGTCCTGTTGAAGGGCGGGGCCTGTGTGTAGGCATTCATTTATGCTGACACCATTGGAGCTTTTGCAGCTACCATCAAAAACAATGCGCAGCTTGTCCGACCCTGACTTAAATACGCCATGGTGAGGGATGTAGAAGTGAGGTTTATGGGCGAATGTATTTGGGTGACAGGGAGCCATGTGCCCTAAGTCGATGTATTCGGCCATAAAGTCGACGTATTTAGAACGCAGAGACGGGTTCGCCATTAGCTTCTTCTCAATATTGAGGAATCTGCGTAATGCGATAGGGTGAGTTTTACCTAGTTGAGGGGCGTCCTTTAGAAAGGGCAGAGCGACCGTATATCTGCCTGAGGGATCGCGTGTAGTGGTAGAGCGGAAGATTTCCTCGCATTGTTCCTCCAGGGGATCATTATGAGTGTGAGATTGAGGGAGGGGCTCCTCAGACTCCCAGAACCTTTCCAGACTCTGACGTATGTCCTGGGCTGATTCAGCTGAGTCTGGTTGTGAGCTGACGACGTGAGCTGAGTTAACCTGCTGCGCCGGCTGCGCATACAAGTCCTCAATGGGTCCTATCAACGCGAAGTCGAAAATCGTGCCGAAGGCTATGGGCTTGCCCGGGCCCAACGAGACCTTAGTCCCGTCCAACACCTGGCCAAGAACGTCCGACCCCAATAAGAGGTCGATCGGGGCTGGTGTGTGGTAAAGCTGGTCAGCCAATGGCACGGGTGGCTGGCCTAGTACGTGGGAAATGTTTGGTACCTTCTCTAAGGGAAGGTAGCCAGTGACGTTTTTTAAAATGTGAGCTGTGGCAGTAATTGTAGGAGTATCATTGTGAGTGGGTCGGCATACTATTGTTATTGCCGCCTTTGACTCATGTTTGTGCTGATTCCCAACTCCTGTAATTTTTAAAGAAGTGGGTTTTGATGGCAGGTTCAAAAGTCGTGCCATGCGTGACGTTATTAACGTCAGCATACTGCCACAGTCCAATAAAGCTCTGGCTGTGTGAAGATGGCCATGTACGTCCGCGACTCTTAGTGAGACGGTTGGCAACAAAATGGGTGTGCCAGTGGGCACAGAAGGTGAGTGAGCTGATTGAGTATCAGCTGAAATTGTATGAGCTGAGTATGTATCAGCTGTGTGGGCATGGGTTGACTGGGCATGGGCTAAATCTACCTCTTCGCTAGGGTGCTCTCTGATAGTAGGGAGTCATAATTGCTGGGGCGTTCGCGGGGCCTACCTGGCGAACCGGACCTGGGCGGGCTGGCTCTGTGAGCAGAGCTGGGTTGCGCCTGTTTGGCTTGTGCGGGTTCGTGCCGCCTGCTGTTTCTGGGACGCTCCCTCGAGTGCTCTGTCAGCTGTGGTGGGGGGCACATGTACAGACGACGAATGAGCTGAGTGCGTTGGGCCGTCTGGTCGATGGAGGGACGTGTGGTGGTTCGTACTCCCACAGTTCTTGCATGCCCCCCTTGACCTGCACTCGCTCTCGTAGTGACGGCCGAGACAACGCTGGCAGCGCTCGCGTGCCTGTACAAAGTCCCAACGGCCCTGTGTTGGCTGGGCATTGTACCATCTGCACGTCATGAGCGTATGTCCCCTAGTGGCACAATAGGGACAGTAGGGCGTCGAGCGTGAGGAAGAGGACGAGGACGATGATGAGGAGCAGCTTTGCTGGTAGGCCGAGTAGACGGGGAAGGGCTGACTGCGAGCCGGGGAGGTGAATGGGCGCTGACGCATTTGCTGAGCTGGGTGGAGCGGTTGGTGAGTAGGCTGATCATAGGCGCGGTGAGGCGATGGAGCTGAGGAGCGGCCACGGTAATGGTCGGGTTGTTGCTGAGCCATCTGAGCATAAGTGCGATGGGGCAACTGTGGAGGCGCGCGGCTACGAGAAGGGCCGGGCAGGGCGTGAATTGGCTGCGGCTGGGCTATGTTGGAGAACTCTGTCTCCACACAGCGCGCGTGCTCCTCGAGGTAGGAGATGAGGTCACTCAACGTGGGCAGGGAGCTGCTAGACCCGTGTCTGCGTTCAAACAACGTGCGGAGCTCACCCTTAAGCTTTCGCACCACTATCGACACAAACACGTAGTCGTCTCCTATGGGCAGATCCAAATTACTAAGGGCACACTGGGCGGACACCAGCGGAGTGAGGAAAAGCGTGCGTATGTTTGAGTGCGTGTGGATGCTCGGCAGCCCTAGGATTATGTCGACGAAACTATCGATGAGAACCCGGCGGTTCTCGTACCGCTTGGTGAGGATGTCCATGGCCACGGCAAAATTTTCATTGGTGACCTTTAAGTGGGACACCATACTTAATGCCTCACCGCTGAGACTTGAGAACAGGTAGTGGAGCTTGACTGCGTCCGACAGGGTCGCCATGTCGTCAGTCAAACTCCTAAACAGCGCAATGAAGGAAGGCCAGTCCTCCACTTTTGAGCTGAACCTGGGCAGCGCTATCTTGGGGAGGACGGCTGTGGGCGTATTGACGCCGAAACTGGGCTGAGCGCTATGGGTTGGGGACGACGTGGAAGAGGGTGAGATTACCTCCCTCGCCACAAGTATCCCCAGGTATGCCCCGGAGGCTTTTGTGTGGTTCTCAGTGTATGTCCTTTCAACCCCCTCGTCTAAGTTCTCTTCGTCGAGAATGTTGTAGTACACTGAGTCCAGCTTCTCCTTTATGCCCTGTATCTGTGCGAAACGCACGTTAAATTCCGTTGTGGAATGTTTGGTGTCGCCAGCAATGATCAGTGATCCCACCTCTAGGAGCTGGTGTAAAGCTTTGGCGGCCTCCCTAAATATCGCGGCTTGTGACTTGGTCGGCATCGCGATGAATAAAAGGAGACAAAAAAAAATAATAAAAAATAAAAAAATTAAACAAATTTAAAGGCAGTAAAAAGAACAACACCCTGTATATATTCTATAGTTGGGCTGCAGGTATTTGTTTACTAAGGTAAGGGCAAATGGGCTAAAATTAACGCAACAATAAAGAAAGCAAAACTAAGTTGGGGCGCCTTGTATATGGCCTACGGGTGGGCAAACGCGTGTATGTGTATGTCTGTGTATATTGAACGCGCGTACGCAATATTAGCCGACCGCAAAACAAACAGCAAACAAAACAACAAAGGAAATCACGTCATCCGTAGCCCACTATTGGGCAAGGCGCTCACAGTCGGACAGACCTTTAGCGGAACCTAGCGCGAAGAATGAGTCGGTCGCAGAAAAAATAAGTAAACAAAATAAACAAATAATAAAAACTTAATTAAAAAAAATTGGGACAATTGTGTCCCACAAGTGGGCAAACGTGTGTAGAAGCGAAGGCGACGCACGCAAATAGCCGTAAGCGATATAAAAAAAAACTGATGAAGAAGAAGAGAAGAGAAGAAACACACTAAGCTCATGTGGTGAGCACGCACGAGATTTGAGCCGATTTAACACGACAAGAACATAAAAAAATCATTAAAAAATAAAACGGGAAAAACAACAATATCGTCGTCTAGACGCGGGTGTGTTATACGTAACTAAAATTATATGTGCAACCGATAAACGTAGCGCAATAATTTAACTAAACTTAATTAAACTTAATGTATCATTAGACAACGATCGTATAGGTAGGTACAAGTATTACACTAGCTCGCTCAAATCACAAAAACATTGTATGACACCATAGATCTGTGATCCTGGTTCAGAATACCGGATGCATACACGAAAGCAACATAAAAACAACATGCAGAAATAATTGCGTCAAGATAATTCGGACGTTGTGTGGTCGCAATCCTACCACAAACAAATTATACCTACCTCACCAAATTTTTATTGGGGCAGGGTAAAGTTATGTGAACAAATGAATTCCGAAATGATGGCACAAATTAGATTATGGGCGGAAACGATTATTTTTTAGTGGACTGTAATTAAAGGAGCTGATGGAACGTGAGACCAAGTTATGGTGAGATGGTAAAAGAATACTTGTTACGAGAAGGTCGCCGGCATTAATATTACCGGTTCGAAGATGACCAGAATGTTACGGCGAAAGGCGTTCGCAGTAACAGCGGCGAAATAAGGGTTAGGCAGGAGGTATAAGGGAATAAAGTACTTACAGGGATGATGAGTCACAGGAACCGGGGGACGAGCTGACCACGGGCGGCGATGTAGGTTGGTTTCCTGGCGCACAGTCACTACACTACACAATAGGCATTTAGGCGGTCTCTTCACATTAGGTTCAGGAGTCACTATAAATAAGGGCAGATACCAGCGCGCGTATTTTGTGGGTGTCTCGCGGTAGTTAACAGACAGACTGCTATGCGATTCTCTAAGCGACACATAGACGCTGCGCGCATGGCTGTGATGTGCTGTCTCTTTCCAATTCTATGAATATAAAAGGGACAGAGTGATTTCTCAGCGCTGCGGCAGCCGCAGCTATCAAGGCTTTAGCTTAGAGAATCGCACGGCTGGTCGGCGCGGTATATCTCACGAAGCCAGCGGCTGCGGGTCGCGCAGCGGTGGCGCCGCGGCAGATAGGCGGACGCGGTCGTCAACAACCGCCTTACCGATGGCGGTATAGTTTGAATGGCCGTCCCGGCTTTGGCGGGAACATATTATTTGATCTTTTCCTGTTTCACGTTCCAATTGTTCTGGTTTATATTGTTTATATTCCATAGCAGAATTATTTGGATAGTGCATCCTTTCAATGATTTTGACATCTCTGCTGATAATAACGTTATTCTTTTCCGGTATGTATATTTTCAAACCTTTTGCGTTCTTTGCATACCCTATAAATACACCTTCCGTAGCTTTGGCTGTGAATTTCCCCCTTCGAATTTTATTTAAAACAAATGCTCTTTTCCCGAAAACATGTAAATGGTTTCCTGATGGTTTTTTTTCCACCCATTTCTCATAACGTGAGTTTCCTTTTAGAGCTCTTGCCAGGCTTCTATTTATAAGATAGTAAGCAGTAGACACTGCCTCTGCCCACAAACTTGGAGGGACATTTGACTCTAGCATTAAACATCTTGCTTTATCCAATACAGAGTGGTTTTTTTCTCTAAATAATACCATTTTGCTGTGGGGTGTAGGGTGCAGTTAATCTTCTACTTATTCCACATTGTATAAGCAGGTTGTCAAAATCTTTTGATCTATATTCACCACCATTATTAGACTGAAGGTTTAGAATTTTCTTCGTATGGAAATGTTCTACGTTATTTTTATACTCTTTGAATTTTTCAATTACTTCACTCTTCTGTTTTATGAAATAAATACAGCAATATCTCGTGTAATCATCTATGAATGTAACGAAATAGTTTGACACGGTCAAGGATTCATTCTCAAATGGTCCGCATACATCACTGTGAATAATTTGAAGAGGCTCAGAGGAGATAATCTCGTCATGGCTTGTAAATGGCTGGCTTGTCATTTTACCTTATAAGCAGGTTCCACAGGTTTCTTACCTATTTTATTTGAAAACAAGTTCACGCATCATTTCATTTCTTGCCATTAATTTCAGATCCTTTTCATTTATGTGACCTAATTTAAGATGCCATTTCATTATGTCGCTTTCAGCTTCTGATGTGAAATTGGCTGACTCTTCCGGCTCTTCACTTTCAAGGTAATATAATCCATTTTCCATCCATCCATTTCCTTGTATCTTTTAGGGCAAATTTGTTGTTATTTATAATACTGGCTCGTTCTTTTTTAAATATAACTTTATTGCCATTATCTGTTATTTTACATACTGACAATAAGTTATTTGATAGATCAGGTACGTAAAGTGTGTCAATTAAATTATAGTTTTCTTTCTCTATACTGACAGTTACTTTACCTTTTCCTCTGACTTCCGTAGTATGCCTATTCGAAGCTAGTCTTAGTGTGTCTGTTGCAGGGGTAATGTTTAAGAACATACCTTTCCTGTCATGTGTGACGTGCAGCCACTATCCAGACACCATAAAACATCTTTTGGTTTTTTATTATCCAATGTCAGACAAGCGTTAAAAGTATTTTCATGACCTATATATCCTTTAGGTCCCTTTTTTACCTAACATGCTTGTGTTAAATGTCCATTTTTATTGCAATTATATTCTTACACAATAATTATACCTTTTTCTTTGGTCTTACATACAAAGCCTCTGAAGTTTGAGAGTCGGTTTGTCTCCGAGCTTCATGTTCTTCTATTATTTTTATTTTTAAAACATCGGGGCTTGGCAGGGCATCTCTTGACTCAATAGCTGTTCTGAATCTGTAAAAGTTTGAGGGTAGACTGTATAATATCATTAAGCTAAGCAGTTCAGAGTAAATTTTTATATCCATATCCTCTAGTTTACTCACAACATCCATGAAATTATTAAGATGATCTCTTGTCTTCTTGAGGCATCATTCTCTTCATGATCAATTGCTTCAAAAGTGTACCCTTTCGTGCAGGCCCTGAGCTTTGATGAATTGATTTTAATTTGTCCCACACTTCTTTGGATGTGTTGCAGCCCTTAATTTGCTTAAGTTTTTGTGGGGATATAAGTAAGAGTAGCTTTGAAATTGCCTAGTCCTCCTTTTTTCTTACATCTTTGACATTCGCAGACGTTTGTAATCTTTTTTCACCACTAGCGTATTCCCATAAATCGCTTTTAATGAGAATGGCCTGTGCTTGAAGACACCACGTATCGTAATTCGATTTTGTCAATGGTTCTATACAATGGAGATTCGAGCCCATTTTTTTTCTTACTTCTTTAATTTTTATACATTATTATGCTCTTACATTTGCCACCAACTACGCTCAGCTACCACTGATAGAGAAAATTGCGGCATAAGCTAAATAAAACATTTTATCAAGTTACAAGCAACTTTATAACTTTGTAACTAGTAACCTATAAAATATCATTGGTTACAAGTTACAAAGTCACATTGTATTTATTGACAAGACAGAGAAATATCCTTAAAAATCACACCGAACAAAAACCAACATAAATGACACACAAACCAAAGGACATAATTTTTTTTGGTAGGTACTAAAATAAAAGAAAAATTAACAGCAACAATTCATATACTTCCTTGTCCAAGAGACTAAATGCTATCAGTCTGTATATTTTCTGTATTTTTAATTACCTCCGTTAAATAATACTGTATTTTGATAAGTTTTGTACGTTTCTGAACGAAAGTTCCGGTTTTTTTAATGTTAACGAACGCAGGGTTATTAAGTAGGTAAGTCCTCAGAACAATAACTAAAGCTCAGAACATTAACTAAAGCATAGAAACCACGCTAAAAGACGAGCTAGACAACAGCTATCTTACTCTTAGGACTTCATTTAATTTTGTAACGAGGGTGAATGAAACCTCTAATCCACATTCGTTTCTATTTTTTCTAGGTTGTCACAAGGTAAATGTCAAATGGATGTAATTGGATGTCTTTATAACACCATCAGATTAAATGTGTCGTTATTTTCTTTTTGTTGCTGTGTAAATAAGGGGCAACCTAACTTGGTTACATTATAATGACGGATTATTTTCAAGCTAAGTTGTAGCTCCTCTCAGATAAATTTAATTATTTGCAAGGTATTCTTCCGAAAAAAACCTATAAACTAGCCATAGCATTGTTAGTGATATATATGCGTTACGTGTGACAAAATGTCTTGTGTGATTGAGGGTTGTAAATCCCTTATAATAAGAAAAGAAAATAATCAAGAGACAATAACCTTTTATCGGTAAGCTCAGACTTTTTTCGTTTTACCTAAACATAATTAATGGCATAAATCTATTAAAACACACTAATAGTTTGTCTAAATAGTCATCGTGTCCAGTTCTGTGCTGATATAAGGCATTTATCAATGAAATTTTGTTCAAATGTTTGAAGGTTATGTTTTTTCGCCTGGTGACGTGCATTTCTATATCGATAAATCAGTATTTTGTGTAAGTGGTTAGCACATCTATCTTGAGATTATGATATATGTATACGCCTCATTTACAACTTGTTTTACTCTTAACATGATATCAATAATTTATAACTTTAAAAGTTACCTATTGATAACTTAAAAAATATACATAATTGAATAGTCTTCTTGATTACTACTACTACCATTTATCTGCATTTTCGCAAATTTTAAAAATTTTATATTTTGGTTACAGGTTTCTAAAAAATGATGATATAAATAAAGAGTGGCTACGGCCGGTGTGTAAGAAGACTAAATTGGATATGGAATGAACGCAGTCATATATGTTCTAAACATTTTACGATCAATCAATCATGAACAATGTCTGCGACACATTTGTACCAACAAGCATTTTGAGCAATCTTGTTAATCATATAGTGCATGGAAAGCAATACAAATTCTGTTTTCTCGATGCTAACATAATACTTCGGTCATTGTCGGCTTTTTCGCCTGCCCTGTAAACGTACTATATTAATAAAATGAAATAAATTGACGGCGAGCTTATCCTTCGCCTTCATATTTATTTACATGTTCAATATTTTGTTTTATTTTTGGCGATATAAAATGCCGAGAAATGACGTCCCTAGTGTGGAATAAACTAGTGACCACCTACACAAATTAGGACAAGTCAAACATTCTCCATCTCTTTCTAACTCATTAGCATGACTCGTAAGAAGAAGAAGGATGAATGTATGTCTTTGCTTGCTATTTTAGCGTGGTTTCTATGCTTTAGTTATTGTTCTGAGGGTAAGTCTATGAGGTCTATGTCAATGTAGAAACGATATCGCTAACACTGTTTAGAAAGTAAAAGTATTTTTAGCATACTTAACTTTGTATGGGAAAATAGTTCGCCTACACGTTACTAGATGGCGTTGTATTTGTACGCCTGCATCGCGGTGACGAGATTGTTAGCCGTTAACATAAGTAGCTTTTTGCAACATTATTAAAATTTGAGTTTTCCGCTAAGACCTATTGTTTTATTCCCAACATCTAAACAATCACAGTTATCTTTTTCGCACTTAAAGTATTTAGCAATGATACACACAACTAACACAACGAAAGCGCGGCCGGGAATCGTCTGGCGGCTGACAGTCTGACATCTGTCTACGATGCGTATTGATATAACGTCAGACAAGCGTCACTTTTTAATTTATAGTGTCACAATCCTACTATAATGTTGCCATTTTCGAGTAGAAATCAATATGGGTTTTTAATTTATATAAAAAAACGGAGGTCTTTAAATTAATAATACGGTCATAAATATGTTGATAATAACGTATTCTTCAAGTATTTATACATTGGCGTCAAGTTAAAAGACTTTGGAATTTAGTACCAAGCCCCATAAGTAAAAAAATTATGTCCTTTAAAATAAGAGTTGTAAACAAATCTCAATAGAGCTACAATTAGTACCATCCAACATAGCCTAGCCGTAGCACAGAATAATACACTAGGCCGTAGCGTAGTAGAATTTGCCTTACCTATTTGGTTTTGTTTTTACGATCGATTTTAGGTGTCTGCTGATTTTAACAGTAAGTTTTGTGATAGGTAGGTACTTACTTTACACAAAAGAGTTGGCTAAAAAACCCAGGGTCGACAAAAACTTTTTATGACGGATGAGTGGCATAGATATTTCTATGAAAGAGTTCTATTTAACTGACTTTTATAAAATTATAATAATATTTTTGTAATCTTTATAAGGTTCAAGTTCAAATGGGCGATTTACCGAGACCAAAAAAAAAGAAATTGGTTCTTAATGACTTCATAGATGGCGCTTAACATAGATTAGTATGGCGCTTAGTAAAATGCGAGTCCATGGAGATAAAGTGTATAGCTGCGTAATATTTATTCCATTCCAAAATAGAAAATAGGTCCTGGATGTCCTGAATGAGAATAGGTACTATTTTTTTATTTTTGGTTGACACGCAAAAGTGTAGAATTTATTTCAGCCTTAGGAACGGCTCGGCTTTTATAAAACGCCATCTATCGAGGGTTTTTTAACTAATTTTTATTTTTTAATTTGGGCTTTAAGAAAATCGCCGATTAGCTACCACGCCTCATCTCATTTTATAATAAATTAATTGCAAAAAAAAAATAGATAGATCGAAAGGCATTTCTGAGTTGGTTTAATTTACACATTAATCATTGTATAGTACCGTAAAACGGGGTAAATTGGTCCAATCTTTACTTTCAACTGGAATTTACCCTTTCTTCCGCAACGGTTAGAGTATCTCCTAGTATACTTATGTATGTGCGATAAGCTCTTTTAAGTCTACGATGTCTTTAAAATGCCAATGTATTGTTATATTTTAAGAAATTCAACAAAAACCCTTGAATGATCCAGAGGGGTCAATCGATTAACCTACGCTCTGCTAACTATAAATTGTATGCTACAGAGAGGTCAGCGATTGATCCCCCTGCATCGTCTCTACTACCAAGAAATCAACTTATATTCCTACTTACAAACTAGTTTATTAATATAAAATGACTTAACTACATCTACTGGAGACGGTGTGCCCCTCCCTTACTGCTGCTCCGCTCGTGCTCAGCATGGTGCAGCTCGCCGTGCCCCCGGCTGCCGCTGGTGATGTACTGCGCTGGTAGTGAACTGGTGGTGATAAGGCCCTAAACCAACCCTTGGCTATCCCTAAGAGCTCTTAACCCCAGACAAATAAGATATGCACCGCGTCCGTCACGCCACGCCACGTGTTTCCCAAATCAAGTACAATGCGAGTGAAACGTCACGCACGTTAGCCTACCCCGGACACAAACCTAACTAATATTCTAAACACTGTTTCATATTTAATTACTAATTCTTACGGTCCCCCGAATCAACTTATGTGCCGCCACATAACAAATTACAAATTCATTACTTCCCACGTTACCTTAACACACGTAGCAAAAGTCACTAGTTCCGTCTTCCATCGCCGCGCAATGTGTCAAAGTCACACTGACAGCCGATCTGTCACAGATATTTTAAAATACAGTGGATGCGTTCGGATATGGTAGTTTTATCCGAAACAACCCTATTGGTTCCCAAATTACCCCTAACGGGGTTATTAGAATCGTGAGTGAGGTAAATCGGAATTTTAGCTAGGGCTGTCACTATTTAAGTAGGTATATTAACATCCCACTTTACATAAGCTCTTAAAAAGTGTTTAGTAAAAATAACATTGTAAGTTAATTATATTTTAATAACTTCCTTATAAATAAAATATAGCATTTAGAATAATAAGTCCTAAATCAGTCTATTCATATTAATAATTGGTCTCCTCTTTGGATTGAACTTAATGTAAATAAACTGTTTAAATGGGTATTAAATACTGAATCAAAATACTAATTTCGTATAAGTAACAAAAACTTTAAAATATTTTTCGACGACCATCGTGGTCGAGTGGTTAGCACGCCGGGTCTCTGAGGTCCCGGATTCAATTCCCCGTCGGGTCAATTTAGAGAAACAGTTTTTCAAAATGGATTTCAGGTCTAGGTGTTTTTTTATGTTTTTGTATGTTTATCCATTTTCTTACCATATGATCGAGTTTCAAAAGAATACTCATCTTGGTCTCTAGATAATTGGTGTGAGCGTAAACAAATTTTGTTTGTGTATTTGTATATTCTTCTTTAAAATCTTAACTTAATAAAACGAGAGTTAGTATCTAGTTGGTTTAGTTTCAGATTGGTGTCCGAAATAAATGTAAGTAGAATAAAAAAATAAAATATTTTTTTTTTATTGCTCAGTTATATTTGAAGATTCCTAAGCATATTAAAATAAAATTAATTTGATGTAAATAACGTCGCAATGTACCTTTAATAATATTGAGCCAACTATTAAAGAAAATAATAAATAATAACATTATTCTTAGTATTCCGAAATGAAATTTTCGTAAGTAGGTAGTACCTACTTAAATTCATTATTTTATCTAAGTATAGGGTTTTGGCAACCCTATTTGGGAATTCCAATTTACCTCATATTGAAACCAAATAATCCCCATGTTGTTCCAATTATACCAGGGGCCCAAGTCTGCTAATTTACGAATGGCATAATTGAATCGTAGGTAATTGTATCGCAATTGTATCGCATTGTAATTGTTTGACACATTTGGTATTCTTATATGAGTAAGAGAATACCAAATGTGTCAAACAAATACAATACGATCCAATTGCGATTCAATTATGCCATTCGTAAATTAGCAGACTTGGGCCCCTGTTCATGTGCCAATTTTCCCCCTTCGTGTTCCTTTTATCACCAACATAACTTAAAAAAATTGGTTGCCTGTAAAGTCGGTATACGGGCGAAAGTTTTACGTGACAACGACTTTGAGTGGTAAAATAATTTTAATGTGAATATTCATTCGTATAGTAGGAAGAAGGATGAAATAATAGTAACAATTTAAAACATTTATTTATAAAAAGAATTATATTTAAAACAAATATGCAGACCGATCATAGTTG
This sequence comes from Scoparia ambigualis, assembly GCA_963921215.1. Taxonomy (NCBI): domain Eukaryota; kingdom Metazoa; phylum Arthropoda; class Insecta; order Lepidoptera; family Crambidae; genus Scoparia; species Scoparia ambigualis. The sequence continues at coordinate 43,535,554 of OY992503.1, read as the reverse complement.
AGTGGGAGAGAGACGCAAGGCATTCGGCGGGCCTCTCTCTCGTTCGGTGACTCATCGTAACGTTACCGAGCGTTACACTTTTTCATAAGTGACTCCCAGCCGCAACCTAATTTAAGACGTTGTCACGTCAAAAAATATTGTTAGACTCTAACGAAGATTTCTAATGAAATATCGTATTTAATTTATTCAAAACACTAACTACTATTATTATCAAAATGAATCCTTTCCAACACTTTCATCATGAGATAAAATATCTAAAAATGGGTCGTGCATTATCTCGAGATAATCAAGACAGTCATTTTTAAAGTGGCCGAATATTTTAAGAAAAGAAAAGCAAACAAAGAAAGTTTATATTATATATTTCCAAGAATTAAAGATTTATTTCATTTATATTGGTTCTTTAAGTGAGAACTCAAAATGGTGTTTTTGTTAGACCCATACACAAGGTAATTGTGTTGACAGTTAATTGAATGTTTTTATTAAATAATATTTTATTTTTGACGTGACAACGTCTTATAAATTGGTTTGCCGGGTGACACTTCAAGAAACTGCGTTACGCTCCGCTCATTATGCGCTCACAATGAGAGCGAGTGAGAGGCACGCGTCCCTTCCACTCGGGCATGGTTAGCCCGCCTAAGAGCGAGAGAGACAGACATAGAACATAAATGTGTATTAAATTGTTACTATTATTTCATCCTTCTTCCTACTATACGAATGAATATTCACATTAAAACTATTTTACCACTCAAAGTCGTTGTCACGTAAAACTTTCGCCCGTATACCGACTTTACAGGCAACCAATTTTTTTTTTGTCAAAGAAGGGGCGAGAATGTTCCGTATACCTACATACGAACTCTTTTAAGATTAGTTGGCTGGAAACTACCTATTTGATTTATTTCTTTTCCGACTTTTTGGACTTAACACACCTGTTCGTGGCTGTAGAAAGTCATCAATAAACTCTGCATGACCAAACTCTATAAATTCATTAATAAATGCTTCGTATTGTGTGTAGAGCAAAGAATCTTTTTTAAACTTAGATTCTAGACTTAATAAGCAACGGTATGCTTTGTGAAATGAGTTGCCTAAATCATTAACCCTTTCACTTTGTATAGGCCTTTCAACGACAACAGGTCTATTATCATCTTGCACTGTTGTGTCAAGATATAACTGTTCGCAGTATTTATGTTCTGGTGTAAACATGGCTTTAGGACATACATCTTCTTGTTGCCCAAATATTACCAATATGTCATCGGTCGAAGGTTTGTCAACAATGTGTAATGCTACATGAGCGCTATGTCTCCTATGTGTGCCCGATGCGCACTCATTGACGTTAATACCTGACACAACCCATCCTAAAACTGTTTCTATGAGTATAGGTTTATTCGGTCCTAGGCTAATTTGATTACTTAACAGCAATAAATAGAATAGCTGTGATCCTATAAGCATGTCGATTTCGCTCGGTTTATAAAAAGTAGGGTCAGCAAGCAACTTGTGCTGCTTTGCAGGCATGTTCCATGTGTTTGTGTCTACGAAACTGTGTGGCAGCGGAACGGTTATGTTATCAATCACAATGAAATCTAGGTTCGCGGTAAAATCAGATAATCGAGATGCTATGTTCGCTTTCATACATAGTTGCGTTTGCTTACCTGACTCGCCAATGCCTTGTATAATGTGTCTAGCATAGTACAGCTTACTGTTCATTCTCCTGACAAGCCTGTGAGCAACTATGTTCACCTCGCTCCCCGAATCCAACAAAACACGTGCTGAATGCCATGTGCCTGTCTCATCTTGTATATTAATTATTGCTGTGGATAATCATATTTGATTATTACCAGTGTTCGACACATGCATTGTTGTAGGCGACACGAAAGTATGTTTACTTTGTGTTTCCGAATGGTTAGTTATCGGTTGTTTCAATGTTTGTGTAGTGTAGTGTAGTTAAAACTGTTGTTCTGGCAGTTGTTGCTGTGACGTCTGTTGCACGACTTGCTGTTGCAAGGGATGCTGTTGTAGCGGCTGCTGTTGCAGGATATGCTGTTGCATTGAATTTGTATTTGTATATTGCTGCTGTTGAGCTGTAGTCTCTGCGGCAATAGCAATGCTCACTCGCTTTGGTGGTGGATTAGTAAGGTGTATTAAAGTATGATGTTTACAAGTAAAAGAAGTTTTTGTAACATTTGTGTTTGACAGTATAAGGATGTAAACAATTGTAGCACAAGAACTTAGATTTTACTTAGTTTAATCGTTTGTCAACTGGCATTTCAAGAAATTGCGTACACTTAGAAATGTTATGTTGTCCGTTGCAAAGATTACATATTTCATTAGAAATATCAGAAGGCGATATGTATGCGAGCTTAGGTGTTGATTTGAAAGGAACAAACCTATCAGACCTATCGGTCATTAGCTCAAATGCTGTTGCACGCAGCTGTAGGAAATTTAAAAGCTCCTCTAAAGTTGGAATTGTGGTTTCCTTTCTAGTCAACTCCCATGCCGCTCTCATAGAATTATCTAATTTCTGAGTAATTATATACACTAAAAGTACACCCCAATGTTGAACAGGTAAATTCAATGCACCTAGTGAATCTAAACTTTGCTGTAATACACTTAAAAAATCCTTTATATTCGATCTGTTGAGTATACGAAAACTCATAAAGTTTTTAAAGTGGAAATTTACAATAATAGTTTGGTTTTCATACCTCTTTTCTAGTATACTTATAGCTTTAGTATAGTTTCCGTCGAGAATAAGAAGTGAACTTATCAAAGTCGCAGCCTCTCCCTTTAAGGAGCTCTTCAGATACTGCAGGTGTTGCAGCTCCGGCACCTCACCTCCGTTCATTGCGCAATCGAACAGGTTTTTAAACGCAGGCCACTGCCGTATGTCTCCGCTGAACGATGGAAGTTCCAGTCTGGGAAGTTTGTACACCTGATTGCTTGCTTTAACTACCGCTTTACTTTTTTCCAGAAGTTTGTTTATGAGCGCTCTCGTCTCGTAGTATCTGGTCTCCATTATGGATCGTTCTTCGTTGGCTTTCTCCTTATCCTTCTCTATAAGTTCAATCTCCTGTTGAACTTCGTCAAATCTATCCATTTGCGTGGATAAGTCGGCACATCGCAACTTTATTTCTTCCGAGTTCAATTCTTTGTCGGATGGATCTAATCCCGTTAATAGTTGACGATCCTAGTTATCTTTCCTTTTATAATACTCCTGCTGTGTTTTAATGTTGTAAATTCTTCAGTCATCTTGTAATTTAACTGTTGTTATATTTGTAAATATGTAATGAATGTTTTCTTACGCGGTTTTCCGTTGGCTCGCGAAGGACCAAAAATGTAGTAGAGACTTATGTATATGTAATATGTAATGTGTTAATAGAAATCAAACAACCATTTTGTCAAATGAGAAAAATCTATATCGTCTTTTTAATCCGAACGTCATAAAGTCACAAAAAAGAAATAAATCAAATAGGTAGTTTCCAGCCAACTAATCTTAAAAGAGTTCGTATGTAGGTATACGGAACAATTGTACTTATCTAAAAATCATACTGGACAAAAACGGCTTGGATGTAATAACTCGTAAATATAAAGCTTCAATAAACTGTGCTTCGAAATCGTAAGATCTGTCTGACACTACGAATCTCATGTGAGTTCATGCTCTTTACTTCCCACTCCCCCCACCACCCGCGCATACCTAAGGCGCGGTACAGCGGTTGCGGTCAGGCTATACCTACTTCTATTTCAACGTATTTTTTTAGTGAAACCAGATTGCACAGTATAAATATGAGCTATACTGTGCTAATTGGCTGGCACAAGTTCTCAGTGTAGCCAGCAGTAAAAAATATAAACAATTAGAAAAACAAGAAAGTGTGGATCTGCCTTATTTAATACCAACGCTACAGAACGGTTTAAAAAAGTAGATTTTTAGGGATGATTTATATTACAGCGGGCCGTGCACAGGCTAACAGCCAGTGCTTCTCCATGCTTGTCCATTGCTTCATCCCACAGGTGTGTTATGAACGCCAGGAGATCACCCGTTGATCGTTTCGGTCTAAACCCGTATTGTCGATCATGAATCAGGGAGTGATCTTCTAGGTAGCGAATGAGTTGTCTGTATATGATTCGCTCAAAAACCTTGCAAAGGACAGAGGTGACAGCAATAGGTCGATAGTTGGCTGGGTCAGACCTATCCCCTTTTTTGGGGACCGGCTGACGTTCGCCTTTCTCCAAGCCTCCGGCACAATTCCAGTAGAGTACGAGAGGTGGTATAGGCGTGTCAGCACTGGAGACAACTCAGGAGCACCTTTTTCAAGGACGACTGCCGGTATACCGTCAGGACCGCTAGCCTTCCGCACATCAAGTGACTGCAGCACGGCACGGACGTCACGTTGTCTAATTTGGACGTCAGGCATTAAGGAACCACAGTGCGGGATGGTAAGTGGTTCCGCCAATTGAATTTGAACCAAGGGCGCGCCTTACTTCCGCTGACGACATCAGTGTAGGGAATGTATTATTGCATCCCCAACATGATCTCGTCAGCGACAGCAGAGGCACTCTCCGATGGGTCCCTACCCACAAAGCAGCGCTGGCCCCACGGGATGGACGCAAAATAGTCGCGCATACCATCCCAATCTGCCGACAAGTAGTGCCATAAACGCCGTTTAGACTCCATTGAGGGAGAGCTTTTACGGCGCAGTACGGTAGCACCAACCAGGCAATGGTCAGAAGTGCCCAATGGAGCACTTATCGACACTCTGTACCCGGCTGGTCGACTCGTCACCAGTAAGTCTAGCAAGGAAGGCGCTTGACCCGATATATCTGGAATCCTGGTGGGCTGGAGAACCAGTTGAGTCAGATCATGCGTGAGAGCGAATGCGTGGGCAGTTCGGCCTGCGTGATCTGTTTTGGAAGAGCCCAACCAGGTCTCATGGTGGGCATTAAAATCTCCCAAAAGTACCACATCGGCAGACGGAAACCGCTCCTGTACGTCGTCAACTGCTTGGCCCAGGTAGTCGAATAACCGAGTTGTCTCGTGGTCTCCGGAGTGGGAACAGTACAGGCAAGCGTAGACATGGCTCTCGGAACCAAGATCCACGTGTACCCATAGGATGGAGAAGGAGGGGTCCTCCAAGCAGCGCAAACGTCGACAGCAAACGTCCGTCTTGACGAAATGGCATACTCCGGCTTTCGCGAGGAAGCATTCCTCGAGCACGTAGCCGGGGTAGTGCAGATATGTAATGTCGGCAGGACGGCGGATCTGTGTCTCCGTCAGAAAGAGCAATGCAGGCCGGGCCGTCTCAAGGTGTTGGTGGACGGCGTTGAGGTTTGAATGGAGTCCACGGATGTTAGTGAACTCCACCTCAATAAGCGACTTGGTGGTGGGGAAGTGGGGTGCCGCTGTCTGACCTGCATTGTTTTTAGACACTGACATGGTGGTTGGATGGGGGCGTGAGTAAAAGGAGATGCTGTGGCGGCAAGGGGGAAAAGACAAAGTGTGGGAGACTAACATGAACTGGTGCATGTAGTTCGGTAAGACGTTAATCGACCCGCCAGACGGAAGGGCCCCCGTACCCCCCCGAAAGTAGTCGCCGGGTCCCACCAATCCGGTCACCAACAGGCACGACGAGCCACTTCGGGATTATGCGCGACCTGGTGGAGCAGCCTCCTAGGGTGGTTAGCCCTAGTTGGGCTCCTGTACTATGCCGCGGGCGGCCAGCGGCACCACCGTTTCTACGGGTCTCCCTGGCCGGCGAATCGACCCAAGTCAACCGAACAATGCGTCCACAAAGACTCCCACCGGACCTTGACCCTGCCGCCACCGCACCTCCCCAAGCTCCGGTATTACGGCTCTGAACCCGGAACGCGTCCTGTGTCGAGCACCGAACACTTGGCGGGTTTTACGAGTCCGCATGGTGGTAGCGCCAGACGAGCAAAGCTCTCCCACCAGCAAAAAATTGATTTGAGACATTGCATACATTTTGTATGAAGCAGTTCATATTACACCGTGCATCATCCGTGTCACGTCCGGGCCGGACGGGACACGGCCCGCTCTAATATAAATACAAATGTATGCATATCAAGTTAGTGCCCCCATCCTAGTGCCCCCCCCAGTCTAATATAAATGACCTTTTACCCCGCCATTCCTATTTTCACCGTTTGACGGTACGTCTATATTTTTGAGGTTTACCGATATTCGATTAATAATAATTGATACGACTCTTTCTAAGTTTAAAATAAAATATTTTAAAAAATTCACTTGTTTTTCTACAATAAACTAAGGTAATGTTAGAATACTTTTCTCGTGAAAATGTTACTTTTTGAGCAGCCTCATGTTACTTTTGACCTCAGAACAATAACTTGACTATCGGCCACTGGCAACACTAAATTGTGCCTGTCTATCTTTAGTAATTGTTTTCTGGAGTGCGTTCCGTCGTTCTGGGTGTAGTTGTTTGGTTAAAGTTTAACTCGTTTGAGTTGCAACTGAGCCACGGAACGATCGAGTTGTTTTTATAACCTCTTCTGAAGTATTCCTGTCCAAAACGAGAGAAAACTCTTCTTTTGTCTACATTTTTTCCACTTTTATACAATATATTACCTAATTATTTGAAAGTAAAACAATACTGTAGGGGTCACGGTAAAAGAATTTCTAGTGAAAATCCAAATTTACACCGAAAGAGTTTATATTTTCAAAATGTAGGTAATTCGACAAAGCAAAATTAATTGTGAGCATAGGAGCCGTGCGTTGTACGTGGAGCTGTGTGTGTACTGTCTCAAAATGGAGGGAGGATCGAACCCTGCACTTCGTACGTCGCGCGCCTCCTAGGCATACAAGTACATCAAATAAGCGACCGGCGCGCCGTCGCGCGGCCTTTTTAAATGTAAATAGTTTAATTAAATATGGTGCTCTATATAAATTAATTATAGGCAATGGGCGATTTTCCGAGATCAAAAAAAAAAAAGAAATTGGTTCGTAAATGACTTCATAGATGGCGCTTAACATAGATTAGTATGGCGCTTAGTAAAAGGCGGGTTCATGAAGAGCACGTGTATGGCTGCGTAATATTTATTCTATTCCAAAATAGAAATAGGTTCTGGATGTCCTGAATATAAATAGGTAAGTAAATACTATTTTTTTATTCTTTTGGTAGACAAGTAAAAGTGTAGAATTTATTACAGCCCATAAGTAGGTACGGCTTTCATAAAACGACATCTATCGAGTGTTTTTGAACTAATTTTTACTTTTTAATTTGGGCTGTCAGAAATTCGCCCATTAGAAATAGCTGTTGGAGTAGGTACTTGGAGCATTTCAGACCCAAGCTGTTTTGTCTTCTGTATAATCAGACACTTTATAATAAGCTTTTTTATAAAGCTTATCTTTGATTTTGATTTTAAATTTATCAAGATCTAATTTCTGAATATCATTTGGTACTTTGTTGTATAATCGTACACACAGACCCTTAAAAGAATTATTTATTTTATGGAGCCTAGTATAAGGCACTGCTAATTTGTTCTTACTTCTAGTATTTAATTTGTGAATATCACTGTTTTTTGAAAACATTTCAATATTTTTATGAACATACACAAGATTTTCATAAATATATTGTGATGCAACTGTCATTATACTTATATCCTTAAATCTCTCTCTGAGAGAGTCACCAGCCTGTAGGTTATATATTGCTCGAATAGCCCTCTTCTGCAGCACAAAGATAGTTTGAATGTCGGCAGCATTTCCCCACAGTAAAATGGCGTAAGACATTACACTATGAAAGTAACTGAAATAAACTAATCTAGCTGTATCAACGTCAGTTAACTGACGGATCTTCATTACTGCATAAGCCGCAGAGCTAAGTCTATTCGACAATTTAGCTATATGTGGGCCCCACTGAAGCTTGGCATCCAACGTGATCCCTAGAAACACAGTGGTGTCCACAGGATTCACATTCTTATCTTTAATTTGTACATTAGTTATTACCTGCTTAACATTAGGCAATACAAATCTTACACATTTGGTTTTTCCCTCGTTTAATAGCAAGTTATTAACACTAAACCAGTGAACAATCTTTGAGACCGCATTATTCACATCGTCATAATTTGGGTGTCGTCGTTTCACTTTGAATAAAAGTGAAGTATCATCAGCAAACAATACTATCTCATGGCTGTCTTTTACAAAATAAGGGAAGTCATTAATATAAACCAAAAACAAGAATGGACCAAGTATTGAACCCTGCGGAACTCCCATTTTAACCACTGATCCCGGAGATCTTTTACCGTTGATGTCGACCTTTTGAATCCTGTTACTCAAGTATGAGATTAGAAGGCTCAAAGAAGCATCCCTAATTCCATAGTGATTAAGCTTCCTGACCAAAGTTTCATGTAAAACACAATCAAAAGCCTTGGATAAATCACAAAATACCCCTAGGGCATCCTGTGATTCCTCCCAGGTATCAAATATTTGGATTAAAAGCTCAACACCGGCGTCAGTTGTAGAGCGACCCCTAGTAAAACCATATTGTTTACAATGTAAAAGTTTATTTTTATAAAAATGAATTTGCATTTGGTCTAGCATTAACTTTTCAAAAATTTTACTAAATGTGGGTAGCACAGAAATAGGTCTAAAATTAGAGGGGTCCAAAGTGCTACCTGATTTAAATAATGGAATTATTTTACTATATTTCATGAGGTCAGGAAAAACACCACAGTCAATGCATTCATTAAATATGCAAGCTAAAACTGGAGCTATTGTCATAATTACAGATTTAGCGACGTCCACGGAATTACCCCACAGATCAGCAGTTTTCTTTTTATTGAGAGTGTTAAATGTTTTTATTATATCTATAACACAAATTTTTTGAAAACTGAAATTACTTACACAATCTTTAACATTCTCCTCCAAAACAGATTCAGCTACAGTGGGGGAGGAAATCAAGGCTTTTGTAGTTGAAACTGGAATGTCAGTAAAAAACCTCTCAAATGCTGCAGCAATATCAGCATCAGAAGTCAAGGTTTTATTAACACAATTTAAATTGTACTCATTATTACGACTTTTGACCTTTCCTGTTTCACTATTTATAATATACCATGTCATTTTTATTTTGTCATTACTATTCTTAATCTTAGAACTCAAATAGTTTGCCTTGGCTAATCGACATACTCTTTTGAATAACTTTGAATAATTTTTAACATATAATTTGAAGTCATCGCTGGTGTTATAGTTGCGTTCACCATAAAGTTCATAAAGGCGTTTCCTACTTCTGTGAATACCAATTGTAGCCCATTCATTAAAAGTTACAGTACCACTAACTGAGATCTTTTTTGGAATAAAAGTTTTATTAAATTCTGAACAATAAATGTTAAAAAAATTATTATTTTCCTTTCCTTTCCTTTCCCAAGCTCCACCCCAATGTGGACTCACAGGCGGTATAAATTTCCATATAGTGCCGTGGCTTAAAGCTTCGTTTTACAGGACCCCTTCATCTAAACATTGAATTGATCTTTTCAATTCCGCATCTGCACCTCTCAGATTTGTTCCATTGTCCGAGTATAAATACTGAGGCCAGCCGCGTCTCGCTGACATCCGTCTTAGTGCCATTATAAAGGAGTCGGAGGTAAGTGTAACCACAACTTCTAGGTGGATTGCTCGCACGGTTAAACATGTAAAGAGAACGCCGTATCTCTTTTCTCTCCGTCTTCCCACTGTGACTTCCATAGGGCCAAAGAGGTCTACGCCGCAGAAGGTGAAGGGACGCTGGTGATGGGCCATCCGTGATTCGGGTAAGTCACCCATTCTTGGTACTTCCGGTTTACTCTTCTTTATTCTACACGTCATGCATTGAGATGCTATGGTTTTAACTACAGGTCTCAATCTTGTTATCCAGTACTTTTGCCTTACTTCATTTACCACCGTCTCCTGGTTACCGTGAGCATAGTAGTGGTGATAGTATCGAACTATCAATCTAGCAACGTAAGCTCCCATCTAATATTATAGGGTTTTTTGTTTCAGGCAGTACTCCAGCTGCAGCACCAATGCGGCCACCAACGCGCAGGACTTCATATTCGTCAAGGTAAGGCGATAAGGTAAGTATTTTACTGGTTTTTGATACACATCTTTTGTTTTTTATTTCCATTATTTACTTCTCAAATGACAGCGCCTGCGACTGTTTCAGTAATAGTAATTCAGCCCTCTCCATAATATTATCACATTCGTAATTTAGTTTCTTACATTTATTTATAAATTTCAGTACAACGGAAGTTACCCAAAGTAAGCGAAGCCAAGAAGAAAATCTAGTGACGTCAGGTACAGGTAAGTTAGCTACTCTGTTTTCTATATGTGTAGTGTTTAGGCATACCATTTCTGAATCTATTTCTATTCTTTCAAAATCGACGAACTTCAAGTCGCTGGGCCACTGGTTTTCATCGCTGCGCAGAAAGGTAGGTCCATGTATCCTGTCTTTTTCTAATATAGAACAATCGTAGGATTCTCTAGTAGCAACATCGGCTACGTTAAGCTTCGTTGGTATGTATCTCTCTCCACTCATTCATATTTGTAAGTTCGTCTATTTCGCTAAGACGATGCGCGACGTATTGTTTATAGTTGCGCGCGTCGTTACGAATCCATGCCAGTACTGGAACTGTACAACTGTACGGAACTGTACTGTACAAACTGTACTGGAATCACACCAAAATATTTTTTTTATCGGTTTTATTTTATGTTCTTTCATATTATCGCAGCTACGGGAGCTCCGCGCTGTGGCTGCGCGGCCGGCTGAATGGGAACCGGTTTCGCATTACTGTCTGTTTCGCTCGCGCTTGCATTCGCTGTTGCATTCGCATAGTATCTGGCACAAAGTAAAGAAACGGTACAGAGTCAAAGCTAAACACAACACCGCGCCGTCGCGAGTCAACTACTACAAGCATACGGCGCATGTGTGCGTGTCCACTAGCCGCTGCGTCGCGTACGCGCCGCCACTGGATAAAACCGGTTTTCGCTCTCTCGGCCAGTGGACAAACGGAGGGCCTGCACAAGCACGCGTCTTATTTGTTTTGTGCTTCTGTATATTTTTTACGAAATTGTTTTAAGTAGAATAAACTGCAAATAGTTATGAAAGTGTAAATAATTAGTTCTGGACTTGTAAAATGGTTGTGTTTACTGTACCATTTGTATGAATAATAATAGAAAAAAAAGATATTTCATATTTTAATTATCCCAAGGAGTCTACTAGGTAAGGAAATCAAACCAGATTATACCTATTTAAAATTAGATATGTTTAAGTAAGTCACACAAACCTATATGTTATTTATGTACCTATGTATGTTAAGCCGGGTCACACTGACGCAGCACACACGTCTCCTGCGACACTGTTTTGTGTTTTCTAACACCTAACATCTAACAAAATATGGTCGTTTAATTTGTTAGAGGTTTGTTGTTAGGTTAGATTATCAGAAAACAGTGTCGCAGGAGACTGCTTACCTTAAGTACTTAATTGTTATTTTTATTACATATAACTAATTAGGTTAATCTAGAAATATTTTGATGTTTTCTTTCCGAATCGTCATTACCTTAACCTTATCTATCACCGACTGTCGTTAAAATAGTTTGCATTTACAAGCTTGAAATTATTATGCGAACGACATAATGAAGTAGGTATGTCAAGTGTTCCTCAATGTAGGTAAATATTCGATTGCTTACAAAGGCTGATATAATAAGAATAAGATATTATCACATTTCAAAATGCTCGCGTCAACATAAATTAATTTTAGAGTGTAACTATTTTTTTACATGGGTCGCCTTTGTCGTCAAATATTTGTAGACTCAAGTGCACACAACCTTTACAAATTTGTTACAATATCACCTTTAAGCCAATGGTTCCGGTTGGTAATACTATTTCTTATGCAGTAATAAAATAATTTACCTTAGTGTTCGGTTCGTTCGGCTTGCGATCTTGCTCGCTAAGCAATTTTCGCATTGCCCGGTCGCTGGATGGGTGACCAATTAAAAACATCTCGAGCTCCTCCGTGCTTCGGTTGGCACGTTAAGCCGTTGGTCCCGGTTGTTGTCGTAAGATGACAGTCGTTAAAACTCACCAACCCGCATTGGGCCAGCGTGGTGGGTTACGGCTCAACATCCCCACGTGCTATATTTAGAGTATCAATTTGTAAATACTTATACTAACTTAATATTTTATCTTGTCTACATACCTAATAAAAAAACTCTTAAAAGTTTGTTTAATATATTTTATTATCTTTGGCAACCCTACTACTTTAGGTAAGGATTTTCGTATGCTCCTAGAAGCTTTTTCTCTGTACCGTTTCTTTACTCATGTGGTATCTGGGCAGGCGCACGTGACATAACGTTTGTAGTAGTGTGATCCATTTACACCACTTAGCAAATATTGTGTCGGTTACGTAATCGTCCCAGCTGATTTTTATTTTCCAGGTTTCTTGCAATATGATTTTCCCGTTTACAGTATATGGTGATAGGAAGCCGTATACGTCAAATATTGACATTATAACTTTTAGCATGTCCTTTTTAGTAGGCCTTTGTGTTCCATTAACTATACTCTCCGGAATACGTTTAAAAGACACGTCGAATCTCAATGTATCGTCGCTTGGATCCCATATTAAACCCAGCGTGCGTTCGCCCTCATACTGTTGTCCGATTTTAAAGAGTACAGCCGCCTCGCCAAGTTTTTCTTTTGGTAGACTATCCAATACGCCTTTACTATTGCTGGTAAAGTTGCGTATCTCGAAGCCGCCCTCCTTATGAATGGATATGACGTCATGGACTAGTTTTGTTGCAGTTTGTTTATCGGGTTCAAACTGTCTATGTAGTCATCTATGTAATGTTGAGTACATATAGCAGCAGCTGCAGAAGGCATAGACGTCTCAAACCGCTGTGCATTTTTATTTTTTATGTATTGAGCGGTGAAGGGCGAACAATTGGCATCAAATATTAACGAGGTCATGACGTATGTACAAATCTGTCCAGGTTCTTCGTGTGTATAAATCGGAAGGCATTTTGATCTTCTGGTATTATCTTAACCCTGAGGAACATATCTTTTATATCGCCTGAAACAGCTATTCGGTTTTCCCTAAATCGCAACATTATGCCGAATAAAGACGTGAGTAGATCGGGCCCTTTTATTAAGTAATCATTAAGTGACACGCCGCTAGTCTTAGCCGCTGCGTCGAAAACCAACCTTAATTTTTTCTTATTCGGGTTGTCGACTCCGAAGTGTGGCAAATACCATGTTCTAGGTGTAACGTCTAAGTTGCTTAATTTCTTTGCGTATTTGTTATCAAATAAATGTTGTATGCGTTCTGAGTACCTCTGTGCATACTCGTTACTTTTCTTCATCTTCTTTTCTACTCTCTTAAGTCTAGAGATAGCAGTTGGGAATGAATCTGGCATCACACACCTCTCATCCTTCCACGGTAAGCCAACATGCCATTGACCATCAATTGGAGTGGAATTTCGTTCTAGGATGCTCTCAGCGCGCAAGTCTTCCGAGTTCTGTCTAGGTTTAGCTGATACGCCCATTGACTCAATAGAGAACGACCTCCTTACATCTTCATGAATCTCACGTAGGATACTTTCAGTTTTCATGGCGTCACTAGTAACAAACAGTGCGGAGTGACGTATGGGGCCAGGTAAGTGGGCAGGTACCCTTCCATGCAGGCACCAACCCAGAGGAGTCCGGGTGGCACAGGGTTCATTGGAGCTACCCACCCTAGTTTCCAAAGGTAAGAGAAGATGGTAATTGTCTTGTCCAATTAAAACTTGAGGTTTTAATTGTTCACTACAAAAGTTATGGCAAATGTTATGTAAGTGTTTAAAGTTTTTACAATTAATAGAATTTAAATTTTGTTTAGGCAAATTAAGATCATCTACAACGCGTGCATTAATAGTAAACAAAGAATTATCAACGCTTAGAGTTAAGTTTACAATCTGAGATTCGCATACCAGTGTAGTATTATTCCATGCACTACGCACACGAAGGGACTCCCGCCGGCCGCTCAGCCTCACCTGTGCGGCTAGAGCGGAGCTTATCAGCGAGACGGTTGACCCGTCGTCAAGCAGAGCAGTAGCACTTACGATTCCGTTCGGTCCGCGAATGTCTATAGAAACGACTTTTAACAATACGGAGCCGCTAAAGTTAACATTAGTCACTGTTTCAGATGGAATTTCAGTTTCTAACACAGGCACAGATACACTAGGGTCCTGACGCGGTACGTAGTGCAACAAACGGTGATGAGGCTGTCCACAATTGTCAACATCATAGTTAGAAGCGGGACACGTTTCCCTACGGTGATGCGTTAGTAAACACTTATAGCAAATACCGAACCGCTTAACGTGTAGCCACCTGTCTTTGCGCATGGATTTTTTAAACCTTTTACACTCGGTTAACTTGTGATTAGACGTACGACAATAACGGCACTTCGCGTCACTTTGTTCGTTTTGCACTAAAACTGTATGTGTATAGTTCATGTTATCATATTGTTTACGTTTAAAACTAGTGTCTATGCCTTCGGTTGCAACAAACTAGCACTGCATGTAGATATCTTCACAGCTTCTTCAGTGAGGAAATCCGACAGCAAATCCAATCTTGATTTATGTGAGCCGACGGAGATGAGCGGGTAACTGTAGTCTGCCCACTTGGAGACCAGGGTAGTAGGTAACTTGGATAAAACAATAGAAGCTACCCCCATGCCTTGTAAGTACTGTTCATGGCCAAGTGCTCGTACCGCCGCCACATAGTTCTTTACTTTAATGGAGAATGGTACTATTTCTCGGTGGTAATCAGGTGATAGGTTACACATCTTCTTTATGTCGATCGTGAAGCGTGATAATATGACTTCGGCGTTCCCGAACTGTAGCTCCAAAGTTGACATCACGACTGCAGGTGACGTAACACTCATAAGTAAGGCTGCTACAGCATCATGAGCGGGACCACGTAAACACTTGCGTAACCGCCAAAGGTTTTCTTTCTCAGTAAATGTACACACTTCGGTCGATTCTTCATATGCGTGTTTAAACTGAAGCCATTGCATTGGTTCTCCGTAGAAAGTAGGTAGTTCTCTAGGAGTACTAAGACGGCTTAAAAGATTATTATTCTGCTGGATAGTGGAGGAGGTGACCATATCTTTAAGCGCGGCCGCTAGCTGTTGAACTGGACCATCTGTGTCGGCGAAACCCGACGTGTGCGGCTTGCTCTTGTCTTTTCCAAGCATAGTAGCATGCTGCAGCTCCAGCTCCTGTTGACTGCGCTTCACCCACCTCTCTATATCACTTCCTGTTCCAGCACCAAGTTTCTGCTCCGATGTTTCCGATGCGGGACTGTATTCTTCATCAAGTTCGGCGAGATCCGCCTCCAATTTCTTGTCAATCAGCTCCATTTCAATACGTGCTTTCGCCTTAGCTGCCTCTAATTCCACCTTCTTCTTCTGTGCGTGAATAGAAGACGATGAAGATTTCTTCGATGGGCGCGATGGTTGCGAAATCGGCTTACCACTAACATATCGTTCCGATTTCACAACACTACCGCCACATAATTTGTTCATCTTGTACTCATCATATATGTGTTCTGTGCTCGTCATTCTTTGTTGCAGGTGTAGGCTGTGGCGTTTCCTGTGCTCTGGTATCCGTTAGTAACTTTGCTTGAAGTTCCTTTTCTCTCTCTGTTTGCGCCACAGCGCAACGGATAACCGTCACTGCGCCGGTCAATTAAAGTGCATATTGGTGCAACGAATGTGCAACGAATGATCGGCCAATCAGAGCGAGGTGACAAATATACAAGACGAACCTCTGGGACCGCGATCATCACGCGCGGTCACCCGGCAGTGTGCTCCGACCGTTCCAGGCGAACCCACGCGCGCGCGCGCAAGAACTCAGCCCGTGAACACGACAGACATGTGTTAAGTGTATGTGCAGTGAGAGCGCTTTGTTTACCAGCTCAACTACCCCTAAAACGCCACCGACCAGTGCCCTGAGTGAACTGTGTTGTGTGTTGCCGCCTTCAAGCCTGCGACCCCGCGCCTAGAGCGCCAGCTGCCCAACCAGCTGCTCCAACCAGCTCCAGCCCGAACCAATTAAGCCCCAGCTATCCTATTTTATCATTTCCCTCCGCCGCATGTTGGTGCCTTAAGCGCCAACATTTATGATCCTACGAGCCGGATACATACAGTCCACTAGTTTTTAAACCCTACCTTACACACTTCATTTTTTTGCCTCGACTCGTGCCGCCACCCATACACGCCTACACAACTGCACACAACACCCACACAATGCACGCCAGCCCAAACACCCCTTACTGCCCTTACTGCAGGATTAGGGGGCACAGATTAATAGCGTGCGCTACCTACAATGCCCAGCCGACGCAGGGCCGGTAGGATTTTGTGGTGTCGCGCGAGCGCTGTCCCCGCTGTCTCGGACCACATTACCCGGACGAATGTAAGTCGGTGAAGGCATGCAGAGTGTGTGGCATCGCCGACCACCACACGTCCCTTCACCGACCGGACGACGCCACGCAGCATTACCAGCCGGAATCGGCGGCGCGGTGGCTGCCGCCCCAGCTGCGGGACACTCCGGCAAAGCGACCCACCGACAGAACGCAGCATGCGTCCGCGCATGCACAGCGGCCGCATCAGGGGTCGCAGGAGTAGGTACATGTTACCGTAGCCCCACATTGGTAATACAGTCCGCTATTATATATATATAGGATAACTATTTCAGCCCATTAACTATTTCATTACATGTTGGTCATTCGACCCGTTAAAATAATATTTACTCATATTTCGTAGTTATCACGTAGCTTAATTTTAATTTCTGATTTTTAAATTTTATCGCGTAACATTCCTAATTTCATTACCTTACTCGTACATGACCCTTTCTGCACGATAGACGTTGCAAAGTGCATTGCGAAATATTATTAACCTACCTACAAAAATAAATTAAGAACGTGTTCCAAGAACAGTGTTCGATTCGTGTTATATTTTTACTTACTAATTAAGTTGCACATTGTCTGTGTTGGTTTGATGCATTAGTACACACTGACCAATTTTGTCCTGACTAAGCGCGCTTGTGTAGATAATTGTTGCCTAATATTACTTTGAATCTGTAGTTAAATTATTACGTTGCGTGTGGTATTATGACGAGAGATTTATTTTCCCGTTTTATTTTGTAATGAAATTTTTATGGTCGTGTCGTGTTAAATCGGCTCAGATCTCGTGCATGCTCACCACGCGTGCCAAATAGCGTGCTTTATTTTTTCGCTCGTGTTAATTTTATATTTTTTCTGCTTTTAATTTTTGCCTTGGCAATCGGCTCAATCTCGTGCGTGCTCACCACAAGAGCATAGTACTTCTACACACGTGCACCCACACATCAGCCTGCAGCACATACACACATGCAGTCTGCTTTTTATTTGCTTCTATTGCGGTCGCTTTTTATTGCGCCTTTGCTCTTTGCGCCACAGCGCGCATTGCGCTTTTCTGTGCCTATATGCTGTCGTGCTCAGTGCACAGCCTTTTTTGTTGTTGTTTTGTGCCTATATGCCATTATGCTCAGTTCACGGTTCAAGTGACTACATGATGGCATGCCCAGTGTACAGCCTTTTTTGTTGTTGTTTTGTGCCTATATGCCATTATGCTCAGTTCACGGTTCAAGTGACTACATGATGGCATGCCCAGTGTACAGCCCTTTTTGTTGTTGTTTTGTGCCTATATGCCATTATGCTCAGTTCACGATTCAAGTGACTACATGATGGCATGCCCAGTGTACAGCCTTTTTTGTTGTTGTTTTGTGCCTATATGCCATTATGCTCAGTTCACGATTCAAATGACTACATGATGGCATGCCCAGTGTACAGCCCTTTTTGTTGTTGTTTTGTGCCTATATGCCATTATGCTCAGTTCACGATTCAAGTGACTACATGATGGCATGCCCAGTGTACAGCCCTTTTTGTTGTTGTTTTGTGCCTATATGCCATTATGCTCAGTGCACGACTCATGTGACTACATGATGGCATGCCCAGTGTACAGCCCTTTTTGTTGTTGTTGCCTTTATATGTTGCTGTGCTCAGTGCACGATCTTACTCATACAGTCACACACGTGCATTCCTCTCAGCTCATCATATACACACCCACTCGACATTAACTCAACACAGCACGAATCGGGGCTGTAGTCCCCCTTTAACTTCCATTCCTTCCCCCCCCCCCTCCTACCCTCTGGGGCCCGGGAAGATGTTTGCGCCACAGCGCAACGGATAACCGTCACTGCGCCGGTCAATTAAAGTGCATATTGGTGCAACGAATGTGCAACGAATGATCGGCCAATCAGAGCGAGGTGACAAATATACAAGACGAACCTCTGGGACCGCGATCATCACGCGCGGTCGCCCGGCAGTGTGCTCCGACCGTTCCAGGCGATCCCACGCGCGCGCTCGCAAGAACTCAGCCCGTGAACACGACAGACATGTGTTAAGTGTATGTGCAGTGAGAGCGCTTTGTTTACCAGCTCAACTACCCCTAAAACGCCACCGACCAGTGCCCTGAGTGAACTGTGTTGTGTGTTGCCGCCTTCAAGCCTGCGACCCCGCGCCTAGAGCGCCAGCTGCCTTCAGCTCCAACCAGCTCCAGCCCGAACCAAGTAAGCCCCAGCTATCCTATTTTATCATTTCCCTCCGCCGCATGTTGGTGCCTTAAGCGCCAACACTCTCGATGTCCAGCTGCTTACTCGTAGTACTGCGGGTGTTCACCATGGTTTTCTTCACTGGCGGAGTACTAAACATGAAGATCCGTCTCGATGGACCACTTGTAGGGGTCACGGTGAAAGTATTTCAAGTGAAAATCCAAATTTACACCGAAAGAGTTTATATTTTCAAAATGTAGGTAATTCGACAAAGCAAAATTAATTGTGAGCATAGGAGCCGTGCGTTGTACGTGGAGCTGTGTGTGTACTGTCTCAAAATGGAGGGAGGATCGAACCCCGCACTTCGTACGTCGCGCGCCTCCTAGGCATACAAGTACATCAAATAAGCGACCGCCGCGCCGTCGCGCGGCCTTTTTACAAACTTTTACCATATTCCAAACATTTTCGTAACTTAATTTTAACTAGCTACCCTTTGATTATATAATGTCTAGATGGAGCCTTCCGCTGCATTTACGCGATTGTCAACGTGCCGGGTTTTATAGGCTAGTGTGCGTACCGTTTCTATCTAATAGACGCGCTGCTATCGTAGTGTGCGTGAGACGGGGATGTCAGTTTCTTAGAAATACCCCTTGAAATGGGAGTATTTTTCAGGTCGGGCTAGTGCAGGCTAGTTTAATAAAGTTTAGTAAGTTATTTGAAGCCTTGAAATCACATGTAGGTAGGTATTTATAATTATAAAATATTGTGTGTGAGGAAATTAAAACGATTGGTGTAGAGTGTACGAGTATGTAAGTCCATGAGAGTGTAGGGAACTAGGGATTATTTTCTTTGCCGCCATTTTGAATTTCTTGGTTTGTGCTCCGATTGCGTGTAAAACCATTATCTGGGGGTCTAATAAGTCTCTAAATATGATTTCGAGGCCAGAATTGGATAAACTGGCCGCCATTTTGAATATCTGTGTTTAAGCTCCGATTATGATCGAAATCGATATCTGGGGGTCTAAGAAGTTTCTAAACACGATTCTGAATAAAGAATAATAATTGGAAAAAGTGGCAGACATTTTGAATTTATTGGTTTGTATTCCGATTAGGTTCAAAATCGATATCTGGGGATCTAAAAGATCTCTAAACACGATTCTGAAGATAGAATTGAAAAAAGTGGCTGCCATTTTGAATTTATTGGTTTGTGCGTCGATTAGGTTCAAAATACATATCGGGGAGGTCTAAAAGGTCTCTAAACACGATTCTGAAGATAGAATTGGAAAAAGTGGCCGCCATTTTGAATTTCTTGGTTTGTGCTCCAATTAGGTTCAAAATCGATATCTGGGGGTCTAACAGGTCTCTAAACATGATTCCGAGGTCAGAATTGGAAAAATTGGCCGCCATTTTGAATTTCAGTGTTTATGCTCCGATTATGATCGAAATCGATATCTGGGGGCCTAAGAGGTCACTCAACACGATTCTGAATATAGAATTGGAAAAAGTGGCTGCCATTTTGAATTTATTGGTTTGTGCTCCCATTATGTTCAGAATCGATATTATTATTACTAAAAAATCTCTTAAATGATATGGTAACTCATTTTAAGGGCGAATTGTTTACAAATATTCTTCCTCCAATTTACGTACACAGGCGGATATAGCCCTAGCGCGGGGGTACATACATAAGGAAGAATATTGTTGATACCTTAAATCCTTGTCTTACATCTCAATGTTGTGTACATGATATATCGCAAATAAATGATTTATTTATTTATTTAAACTTTATTATTTATTTATTTAATAAGGCATCACAACAGACATCAATCGAAAAGGCATTTAGAACATCAATTAAAACATTTTTGTGCTAGATTGATACCCTTAAATGTGTATGCACAGACTGGCTACAGTTACATTGCTCATGCACACTACGTAAAATCATTATATACACTAAAATCACATTATTTAAAAATTAAATTTACAGAGTAATTATTGTAATTATAATTATTGCCAATAATACAGCAAACGGCGGACTTAATGCCATAAGGCATTCTCTAACAGTCAACCAGTGAAGAAGTACATAAATTTTTGTAGGCGGTGACATTAAAATTTAGAGAATTTAAATAAGGAAAAAAAATAGAAACACTTAACTTAACCAGCCTAAATATACATACATAAATTATACACAAAATATATATAACTATACAAATACATATTATATCTACTATATAAGTATATTTATAATTTATGATTCGAACTCGCAACCTCTTTCCTTGCTGGTTTGAATCAGAAAGTTGCCAAATTCAATTGGTAGAACCGTGAAAAGATTAAAAATTGAAGAAAAGAGAAAAGACGGGCTACAAATGCGATTCAGTCGCGATTTAGCATCGATACAATCGCGGTGCAGCATCGATACAGTCGCAAATCCTTGTACCGCCTTAATAAAAGTAGCGACACAATCGCCATGCAGTCGCACGACTGTCAAACGCGCGTTTGTATGGCTGCAAAAAATCGCAATGTATAAGTATCAGATTACAGTGGCAAGAAAGGAACGGGATGCATACTTACCTAGGTATTTGCAGATAAAAATTCCGGAATAAGAAGAAATGTACTTTCTCGTGATGAACCAGCATTATCAGCCTACCCATCATCATCATCATCATCAACCTATATCAGTCCACTGCTGGACGTAGGTCTCTCCCAAGACGCGCCACTGAGCCCGGTCTTCGGCTCTTCTCATCCAGTTTTTGCCAGCTACACTCCGAGATGGAGCGACGATCAGCCTACCCGAATTTCTATAATTTTTTTTAAATGAAAATAATATGATAGCGAATAATTAAGTTTAGGTAAATATGCATTCGATTATTCGATATCCAGTGAATACCTGTGTATTCAATGAAAAAAAACCATGGCAATGCATTTTGATTTATTCGTATCACGTTAAAAAAATCAAAGACATCCCTCTCTGTATTTGATTTTGAATAATTTTCTTTTAGATTTTGCGTTGCTATTCACATTGTCCAATTTTAATTTATAATAATACCTCACTGACAAGTACTTTTCTACAACCAATCTTATTAAATTAACTTGGTGAAGCATGCCGCAGATATGATCGGTGTCTACTGGAAAAAGATTCACATCCAAAAAATTTTTTCATCACAGTGGATACTATAATATATAATTAGTGCTTGTCATTACATAGTCCTGTTAAATAAACTGACGAATAACTGTTTCAGTGGTTTTTAAACAGAATAGACGTCAGATGAGACATAAATCAACCCACCTTCATCTTTTATAATAACTAATTTAATTTAACTAATACTAACAACCCATCTCTTCCCTTGGATGTCGTAAAAGGCGACTAACGGACTAAAGCCTGCACATACATCCTACAGCATAGAGCGGCGATGGGCTCATCAAAATAATAGTACCAACCCCTCTCGTCTCTTCGGTGTAGTAAAATGCGACTAACGGACTAAAGACTGCACATACATCCTACAGCATAGAGCGGCGATAGGCTCATCAAAATAATACTACCAACCCCTCTCTTCTCTTCGGTGTAGTAAAATGCGACTAACGGACTAAAGACTGCACTTGCAACCAACAGCAAAGAGCGGCGATGGGCTTATCAAAATAATACTACCAACCTCTCTCTTCTCTTTGGTGTCGTATAAGGCGACTAACGGACTAAAGACTGCACTTGCAACCAACAGCAAAGAGCGGCGATGGGCTAATCAAAATAATACTATCAACCCTCCCTTCTCTTCGGTGTTGTAAAAGGCGACTAACGGACTAAAAACTGCACGTACATTCAACAACATAGAGCGGCGACGGGCTCATCAAAATAATACTACCAATCTCTCTCTTCCCTTCGGTGTCGTAAAAGGCGACTAACGGACTAAAGACTGCACATACAGTCAAGAACATAGAGCGGCGATGGGCTAATCAAAATAATACTACCACCCCTCCCTTCTCTTCGGTGTTGTAAAAGGCGACTAACGGACTAAAAACTGCATGTACATTCAACAACATTTTTTTTTTTAAATCATTTATTCAATACACATAAGTAAATTATTGTTACATATGAGCCGTACCACGAAAACCTCACAGGGTTTATCTGGGTTCCGGCGAGTCGCTATTTACATTTGAGTAAGTAAGTAATGTCTTTTCAAATTACACCGAAATCTTTTCACATTATCTTTATACATCCTCTGTAATTCAGTAGGCAGCTTATTTAAATAAAAAGGTATTAAGTAAGTAGATATTCTTGTCCCATACAGGTTGTTATGATTTGGTAAAATATACTTATTTAGGTATGGTACTGTTCTTAAATATACAGACCTTTCTTTTTCTATTACACAATCAGGGTTATTAGATTCAGTGAGAATTTGAAATTCAATTTTCTTGTATACATTCATTACATTACAATATTCAAAGAATTCTTGTTCATCGTTTTTAAGTTTGTTTAGAATGAACTTAGGAGTAATAATTTTTAACATTTTTAATTGCAATCTATATATAGTTTCAATATATGTTATGTACGTTCTACCATAGGTGCTTAAACCATAAGTTATGACCGAGTCAGCCAGGGCTAGGTATAATAACCTTAATGTTTTAAAAGGTAATTTATATTTTAGTACATAAAGCTTACTAATAAGTGATCTTAATTTATTACATACGTAATCAATGTGAGGTCCCCAACGGAACCGGCTATCGATTATGAGACCAATGTACTTGTGAGTATCGACTACTTCTAGGATGGGACATCGACACGTATCGTTTACGTTATTGGTGTGCAAGCAAGCATGTTCATGGGCCACCACGGATGGTGTGATTAGTGTTTTGTTTTGTGATGAGCGTATATGTACTATTTTGGTTTTTTGAGCATTAATTACCAAGCCTAGGTCATGTGCCCATTTACACATGCTATTGAAGTTTTGTTGAAGCAGGTGTTGCGCTTCCGAGACACTTTTACTGGATACTAAAATGCACGTGTCATCTGCGAATTGGTATACAGATCCCGATCCTATAACCTTGCTCATATCATTAACATACAGGAGATACTCAGTCGGACCGATTATGGAACCTTGTGCCGTACCTTTGGTGGTCAAAGTCTTAGTACTTAATTGATCACGTACTTTCACGGTCGTATACCTATTGCTGTGGTAGTTAATTAGCAATTTTAAAAGAGGGCCATGGACTCTATTCTGTGACAGTTTATCATAGAGAGTGTTGTATCTAAGCATATCAAATGCTAAAGTCAATAAATAGGGCTAGGACGTGCATTTTTTTATTAAGATTTTTATTAACTTCGTCGGAAAATTAGAGAACAAACATAACATAAACATAGAGCGGCGAAGGGCTCATCAAAATAATACTACCAATCTCTCTCTTCCCTTCGGTGTCGTAAAAGGCGACTATCGAACTAAACTCTATATATACAACCAACAGCATAGAGCGCCGATGGGCTCATCAAAATAATACTACCAATCTCTCTCTTCCCTTCGGTGTCGTAAAAGGCGACTATCGAACTAAACTCTATATATACAACCAACAGCATAGAGCGCCGATGGGCTCATCAAAATAATATTACCAACCCCTCACTTCGTTGTCGTAAAAGGCGACTAACGGACTAAAGACTGCACATACATTCAACAGCATAGAGCGGCGATGGGCTTATCAAAAAAATACTACCAACCCTTCTCTTCCCTTCGGTGTCGTAAAAGGCGACTAACGGACTAAAGACTGCACATACAACCAACAGCATAGAGCGGCGATGCGCTCATCAAAATAATACTACCAACCCCTCTCTTCTCTTCGGCGTTGTAAAAGGCGACTAATGGACTAAAGACTGCAAATACATTATTATATTTATATAGCGTTGACCATTTCATACTTTTATAGTCATTATCAGTATACGCCATACGCACATTTCAAATGTCATCTACTCAATAAATATTTATTCAAAAATACTAACTCGGGAATTTTGCGTGCCCTAGGGCAGGCAACACAGAAAAATGGCGGGCTACGAATTACGGCAACGCTTCGCTCAAAATTAACGATAAAACTACGTTATGACAATTCAATGTTTACTTACCGATGGTAGGTGATTGTTCTAATTGTTTTATGTCGACCTTTATAATTTCTGCATATTTTTATAGCGCAAACCATCATTTTTAGTAAAATTAAAAGGCGTGCAACAGATGTGCATCTTCTGCGGCGACACAAATGGCACTGAGCGATAGGTTTGAGCTTAGCGGCCAACAGTTGGCTGATATTTTTTTGGACGCCTTCTCGCGGTAGAGACTCTATCTAGATTATATAATCAAAGTAGCTACCGTTAACAAATAAATGAAAATAAAATATAAAATTAAACAAATAAATAACATTCGCATCGCTAACAAATACGAAACAAACAGGCCGAATTTTTCTAGACGTTTTGACTTAAATTGCAAAAAGAGAAGGTTTTTTTTTGTATGGGAGCTGGGCTTAAAATAAAAAATCAATGATCAGATGCAAATGATATATTAAATTAAAGAGTAAATTATAAGAAACTTGAACAAACTATTTCTAAAAATAAATCGATTCCCATTTTAATTTAATTCAAATTCAAAAATACATGTTGCAATACTCGGACCAATATTTGGTCCGAGTTGCAATATGTAAAATAAAAAATGTTTCATGACATTTTAAAATGACTGTGGTCAATGCGTTTTGTTATTGATTAATTGTCAACTAGAATTACTGTTGCTTTTATATTAAAACATTGTACTACCTCTGAAGTTACGTAGTAAAACAAATGGAACTTTCTGTTTAATTAACTATTTAAACAATAAAAATAATAATCGACACAACGTAAATGTTATTATTAATAAAACGCATCGAACTTGTTGACAGTCACAGACACAGATGACGCATGTCTTGTTTTGTTGGTAATTTGTTTACCTACTGTTTTGGAATCCTCTTTTCATAGATAAAGCTTTTCCTCTTTCCCCAACGATTATCAACAACGACGCCTCCTGCTTGTGCTATATCAAATGTAAGTATTTTGTTTGATTACAACAGTTTGGCAGTAGTTAAACTCTTTCCATTCGCAGAAAGATTTAATTTCAAACTTTGTGGCTTTCGTAACACAGACACCCATTTGCACTAAACTTAAGAATCACAATATTCATACTAATCCACTAAGCATCTAAGCCTTGTCTTAACTTACGGGCCCAATATCGAGCGCCTAAGGCTTAAGGTACCTATTCTCTATTAAACGAATGTTATTAATTACGATAGATAAGAATTGCCTTAGGCGATTCTAAGTTTAATGCAAATAGGTAAGTTTTTCACATTGTGCCATACCTAAGTGGGGCCTAAACTACACTGGTTATTATTTATCTGGTCAAATAAAATGTAATTCATAGTAAAGATTAATTTATATCATTATGGAGACTAACTTTAACTATCATTGACCATGTTGTGAAACTATTTCTATTACAATAAACACATTTGCCAGCAATACCCAATGGTGATAGAAGTATGAGTGTTTTGTCAGTTTTTTTTACTATAATTTTTTTTTCAGATATTCATAATGACTGCACAACTGCAATGTTTTAATTGCAACATAAGACTATGCCAATCGTCAGTCTTAAGATATACTTAACATGAGTCCAGATATTGTATCATTGCTGGAGGAGTGGACTACCAGACAGGTATGATATACTTTTAATAGAGATTATGGCAAATGTTTTTCAATAATTCTACTAAAACAATCTTAAACTTAATATAAGTACCTACTTAATCTCAATAATCTTGAAATGTTCATTATGTTTGTAAATAGTTTCTGCTCAATAAAGCAAAAAAGGATTGTTTATAATGTAAATAATTTCTTGTTTTAGGTGTCAACCATAGATAAATTGTGCCAGGAATGTTTTGACTTGGTGATTGCAGAAGTTGTTGATGGTCACAATAGACCTCAACAGCAATTGGGACATCATTCACTATGTGTCAATTGTGGCATATCACTGGCACAAAAAAGTAGAAGACTGTCTCGACAATTGCTTGATGGATGTCCTGAGAGTGTATATAGCTAGAACTATATTTCCTCGACAGGTATGTAATATATCTTTGCCCCAAATGACTATACAAAGGACAAATAATGTCAATACCTAATATTAAAGATAGTACAACAATGTATTTATATATTTTACAATTTTACAGATTCCTGTTGATGCTCGAGTGTGCAATTCCTGTTGGCTACGAGCTTGCTATAGAGTTCAACGAGATGCTGAGGTTCATGACCTTCCTATTGAACATTGGGATGAACAAGATCCTGACAATGCAGATCTACAAGAACCTGACATAGAAGATGAGTTGCATCATGAACTCATCTCTACCATAACTCTTCCCGGCTATAGTCGCACTTCAGATACTGCAAGTCACTGCTTTGTACCAGAGTGTACAAACATGGAGAGATTCAGAGTTCCCAAATATTTAAGAAAAAGAATATTGGCTGACTATAGTTTTTATACCTGCTAACTCAAGAGTTTGTGAGCAACATAGTACAGTGTACAACTGGGATGTACTAAATGATTATGAATATATGACAAACTTCTTTTCTCCTCAAATCTTAGATAATAATATGTTAAATATTTTGAGTGAGTCCAAAACTGACTCTTTAAACTTTGAAAATGTAGAAAACATTGAACCAAGTATTTGTCACTACTGGACTGGCTTGTCTATTGTCAATTTCCTAGTATTATTTAAGTTGATATACAATGGACTCAATAATTGCAAGAGCAAGAAGACTGCTCTAGCACTCTACTTAGTAAAAATAAGGACAGGAGAGTCATTCGCTCGGATCGCAAGCATTTTTCAAATAACAACTTCTGTAGTTCGATCATATGTAAAAAAGTAAGAAATCTTATTATACCTCGTGGTTTATTTGGTACAGAATTGAATAACCCTATTGTGATCATGGATGGAACTTACATTTATGTCCAAAATCTCGTCCAACTACTTATTTCAAAAAAAATCTTACAGCCTTCACAAATTCAGGAATCTAGTGAAACCATTTTTGATTGTAGCTACTGATGGTCATATTGTAGATGCATATGGACCTTACCCAGCAACCACTACTAATGCTATGATAATAAAACAATTATTTGAAAATGAGAGTTCCAACCTCAGGAGCTACTACACATTAGGAGCTATTACACAGAATGATGTGTTCATTTTAGATCATGGATTTAGAGATGCTTTAGGGTTACTCAATTCTTTAGGATATTCAGTATACAATGTGATAGGAGTGGTGCTTCTAACCCATTAAGGCCAAATACTACATATAAATTCATCATAGTTTGGTACCATGAGGAGGAGCTCGATGGCGCAGCGGCTAGCGCGTTCGGCTTGCGATCTTGCTCGCTAAGCCACTTTCGCAATGGCGGGTCGCTGGATGGGTGACCAATTAAAAAACATCTCGGACTCCTCCTTCCGTGCTTCGGAAGGCACGTTAAGCCTTTGGTCCCGGTTGTTGTCGTAAGATGACAGTCGTTAAAACCTACCAACCCGCATTGGGCCAGCGTGGTGGGTTATGGCACAATATCCCCATGTGCTATTGTCGACGTGAGAGGCCTGTGCCCAGCAGTGGGACGTTTATAGGCTGATGATGATGATGATTGGTACCTTGGCTGGCCTCGGCATCAGGATTCTATATTGGCACCTGCTACATTTTTAGATGGTGTTTTGGTGATGGAGGATGAATAAAGAAAGTTAATAAAAATGACATTGTTTTATTTATTTATCAAGTTATAAACCCAATTATACTTATGCATTTTCTTCCATGTAACTACAGGTGATGCTTACAGAACATAAATTATTTGCATATATTCGGTTTCGCATTTCTACAGATTCGCATCTCTGATTTTCGTTTGTTCGAAATCTCATTTCACTATATTTGTACAAGCGACACAAAAACACATAAGTAGTAGGTATCACTTGGCATCCAGCCAAAATTATTTTTATTAATTTCTTTTTTAAACATATGACGGCATGACGGCGGAATCGTCATACGTCTGACAGCAGAAATTGTAAACAGCACGTGCACCGATCACGCCACTCAGCGCGCCACTCGATTTCCCCCACCGCCCCCACTACTCGACTTGTTTCGCAACGGGTATAAAACAGCCGCATAGCGGGCGGAGCGGGCAGTCTTGGCTCTGGCTTGACTCGGTGCACTGGTTGTACCCAGCTAGCTTATCCTAGACTCTATCGGATAATTAATTTAAAATTAATTATTATTAATTGATTATAAATGCCTTGGTGCAATTTATAATTAATAAAAACTATCTTCACTTGTGGTAAAACCCTAGGTATTTGCCACAAGTGATAATTGGGTTTTAATTATAGTAATTAGGGATACTGTCTAAAAGTTAATAAATCTGAATATTATCTTGACATTCCTGACTACTTATTCGGCTTGGCCGACTCCCTTCCTACATCAGAAGTGGGATCGGATCCACCCCCACCCCTTAATGTCTTGGCACAACCACAAATGTCATTCTTCTCTGAAATGGAAGCCATGTTTAAAAAAAATCGCTGATAGCATGAGCTCACGACAGAACTCCTCTTCTACAATGTTGATAGCTTTTGATCCCGATGTCCCTGAGTCTGATATCACCAATTGGTGCGCGTTAAGCGAAATAATTATTGAAAAAAGTAAATAATTTACCTCACGTAGTTGCCTACTTCAGTCATCGAACAACTGACGCAGAAAGTCGTTATCATTCATTCGAGCTCGAAACTTTAGCGGTAGTTAAGGCCATAGAACACTTTCGGCATTATTTGTACGGTCGTAAATTTACAGTTCTTATTGACTGCAGTTCCCTAAAAGCTTCTTACTCAAAGAAACACTTGACACCCAGAGTTCATAGATGGTGAGCCATACTACAATCCTATGATTTCGATATAGTCTATAGAGAAGGTAGGAATATGGCTCATGCCGATTTCCTTTCACGTAATTTTGCTCATGACGATCTGTCTCCAAAAACTAATCAAAAACCAAAGCTCGTTAATCTTACTGAGTTGGAAAAGGGATGGCTTTTAGTTGAACAACAGCGTGATTCTGAGATCGCTGATACTCTTTCAAAATTAAGGTCTAATGATTATCCGACTGAAATATGACACACATACGATATTAGACAGGGCATTCTCTTTCGAAAAATTGAACGTGGTAAAATTTCTAGATGGTTACCCATTATTCCCAAATCGTTCACATGAACCCTTATCGGTCATGTTCACAATAAAATAAAACGTCTTGCTTATGAAAAAAACGCTCGATAAACTGTATGACCTCTACTGGTTCCCGAATATGGCAAAATTTGTTAAAAAATATGTCGATTCCTGCGTAATATGCAAAGCATCTAAGGGTTCTTTGGGTGCTCAACAAATACAATAACACCCAATTCCAAAACCAAGTATTCC
The DNA here is from genome assembly GCA_963921215.1 of Scoparia ambigualis. Taxonomy (NCBI): domain Eukaryota; kingdom Metazoa; phylum Arthropoda; class Insecta; order Lepidoptera; family Crambidae; genus Scoparia; species Scoparia ambigualis. The sequence continues at coordinate 43,505,473 of OY992503.1, read as the reverse complement.
ATGGCATACTATTCATCTAGATTTGTCTGGCAAACTAAGTGGTAAAAGCGACTTGAAAGAATATTGTTCGGTTGCTATAGATTCCTTTACTAAGTTTGTAATTCTTGAACATACTACTTCCTTAAATTCTTGCCACGCTAATAAAGCACTGAAAAATTTAGTAAATCTTTTCGGTACTCCTAAAAGAATAATTGCTGATCGTGGACGCTCATATGATAATTCAGAGTTTAAAAATTTTTGTAATGATCATAAAATTGAATTACATCTTATTGCCACAGGTTCCAGTAGGGCTAACGGTCAGGTCGAAAGAGTTATGCAAACTCTTAAAAATCTGCTCACGATAATAGAATGCGATTGCGATAGCTCATGGCAGGATCAGTTGGGTAACATTCAATTAGCCCTCAATAGCACACGGGGTAGAGTAATCAGATTCACACCTATTGAACTGATGTTCGGAACTCAAGGTAATTCCTTAGGGTTATCTAAAATTGCTACTCCTTGCCTAGATGATGAAACAAACAGGTTAGACCTTGATAATATAAGAGCAAGCACGTCAGACAGTATCATTAAATCATCACAAGCAGACTCCATTCGCTTCAACAGAGGTAAAGCCAAAATTAAACCGTAGGTGATTACTTAACTTTAACTTTTGTTTACGCTCACACCAACTATCTAGACCAAGATTACTTGTTTATAAAATCCGAAGAAAGACATCAAACGAAACTAGATAGGAAGTACAAAGGACCTTTTATAACTACTGCTGCCTTGAATAATGATCGCTATGAATTGAAACATGTTAATGGGTCAAATCGAGTTTTTTAATATTCACATGAAAACTTAAGAGAGGTGCCCCGTGGTCACTCTGCTTGTCTGGATATTTTAGAAAACTGTAATGATGACGACGTAGTGGTACATCAAGCCGATATTAATGATCATGCAGTCAATGCCTACCTTGATAATACCTCTGAAACTGATACTGCTAGCTCTAGTACTTTGACTAGAGAAAATGACGACTATCATAACCCTAGTTCACGTATGATTTCAATAGATTCTGAAAATGCCATGTCTGTTCATTCTCAACCTACACTTATAGTAACACAAGCTGATATCCATAGAGCTAATGATAGTGATTAACATGTGTCTTGTAAATCATCATTGTAGGGCTTATCCGGTCCAATGATGATAGTAAAAAAAAAAAGGGAGGAGTAGTTTTGAAGGGCATATTGCCGGACCAAAACTGATTAGTGTTGCAGGGTTCAAAGAAACCGGTCCAATACTAATTGCCTGAAGGGTCTGTATAGACCGGACCTGAGCTGATTGTTATCTATCTGAAGGGTCGATGTAGACCGGACCAGACTATATTGTTGAGTGTATGAAGATTTTACGAATTTTGTCAGGATAACCGAGCAATAATTATTGTTTCAGAACCTTATTGATTCTGTTGCTGCGTACGAGGACGTCCGCATGTCAGCATGGCCGTGACGGCATGACGGCGGAATCGTCATACGTCTGACAGCAGAAATTGTAAACAGCACGTGCACCGATCACGCCACTCAGCGCGCCACTCGATTTCCCCCACCGCCCCCACTACTCGACTTGTTTCGCAACGGGTATAAAACAGCCGCATAGCGGGCGGAGCGGGCAGTCTTGGCTCTGGCTTGACTCGGTGCACTGGTTGTACCCAGCTAGCTTATCCTAGACTCTATCGGATAATTAATTTAAAATTAATTATTATTAATTGATTATAAATGCCTTGGTGCAATTTATAATTAATAAAAACTATCTTCACTTGTGGTAAAACCCTAGGTATTTGCCACAAGTGATAATTGGGTTTTAATTATAGTAATTAGGGATACTGTCTAAAAGTTAATAAATCTGAATATTATCTTGACATTCCTGACTACTTATTCGGCTTGGCCGACTCCCTTCCTACACATACATACATAGAATCACAACTATTATCCCTGAAGGATTAGTCGGAGACTAGGCAATAAGGACCGCAAAGACAGTCCTCTGCCATAGTCCACTTTTCACCAAATAGTGACTGCACATGTGCTCAGGTGACAGGTGGTGAGCCCATCGCCGCTCTGTACTGTTGGAATTATGTGCAATCTTTAGTCTGTTAGTCGCCTTTTACGACACCCAAGGGAAGAGGGGGTGGTAGTATACTTTCACCGCTACGCAACACGGTTCAAGGCTGTGTATCTACAAAATATCAGGAGCAAAATTAAATAATTCTTAAATGCATGCATATCAGGAGATATAACCATTCCTGTGTGTATAACTTTATTAGGTACCTATCTCGTTTGTAATTTTTTTTTATGATAAATGACCCACTCCACCTGATGTTAAGTGGAAATGAAGTCCAGGCGCGAGGACAACTGGTGCAGCGTAAGAGACGTAGCATCAGTCACCCTCAAGCTGCCGGCCCACAAAGTGCTTCTTCACGCCTCGTTTGAAGGACCCTATGTCATAGGTAGGAGGGAATACGTGTGCTGGTAGACTATTCCATCTTTTGGAAGTGCGACAAAGAAACGAGTCACCAAATTTCTTTGTGCGTGATGGAATGTTAGAGACTGTAAATTGGTGACTCCGGAGAGCAGCACGCGTACTCCTATGGAGGAAGGGAGAAGGAGGGATGAGGTCAAAGAGTTCTTCAGAGCACTCGCCATGGTATAAACGGTAAAAGACGCTGAGTGACGCAATATCTCTACGCAATTGCAAAGGCTCGAGAGTTTTAGTGACCTCCGCATTGCCGATAATGCGCACAGCGCGGCGCTGCAATCTGTCCAAGGCATCGAGAAGGTACTTTGCGGAGCCGTCCCAAAGGTGAGAGCAATACTCCACGCAAGACCGCACCTGTGTCTTGTATAATAGACACAACTGATCAGGCGTGAAGAATCGCCGCGCCTTGTTCAGGACACCGAGTTTACGTGAGGCATTTTTAATCACGCTTTCGATGTAGTCCTTTTAGTTCAGATCGCAGCAAATATTCATACCGAGCATGTTAATACTGCTCACACCGCGCGCACACCTGTGTTTTCTTGGCATTGAACTCCACCGGATTATCGGAGCCCCATTTAGAAATAAAGTCCAACACCCGATCGAGCTCAATGATAAGATTTACTCGCTTCATTTCGGTGTCTACCCGCCCAGCCGTTGGGTGACCGTTATATCCCCCATGCACTGTGCTATCATCTGCATAGCAATGGATGTTACCAAGTGGAAGCATGTCATTGATATGCAGAAGGAACAGCGTGGGGGATAGAACGGAGCCTTGAGGAACACCAGCGTTCACTGACATGAACCGCGAAGCGCATCCATCCGAAAGGACACGGATTCTACGCTCATGCAGGAAGCTAGCAATCCAGGTACAGAACTGAGCGGGCAAACCGTATGCCGGGAGCTTGCAGAGCTTTGTGCCAGACCCGATCAAAAGCCTTGGCTATGTCAAGGCTAACTGCTAGTGACTCGCCTCGCTTGTCAATAGCCTCACCCCAGAGATGTGTGACGTACGCTAGAAGATCACCAGTTGACCGTTTTGGCCGAAACCCATATTGACGATCGTGAACTAGGGAGTGATCTTCTAGGTATCGAATAAGCTGTTTGTTCAATATTCGTTCTAGGATCTTACACAACACTGAAGTTACGGCTATAGGGCGGTAATTAGTCGGATCTGACCGATCTCCTTTTTTAGGGATCGGTTGCACATTAGCTTCTCTCCAAGATTCCGGCACACAACCCGAAGAGAGCGAGAGACGGTACAGACGCGTTAACACAGGGGACAACTCCGCTGCACACATTTTCAGGACTATTGCTGGGATGCCATCAGGACCGTTAGCTTTCCGGACATCGATTGACTGCAGCTCCGCACGGACATCACACTGCCTGATTTTAATATCAGACATTGTGTGGCCACAGTGAGGACTTGAGGGTGGCTGTGCATTACAGTCATCGATCCGGGAGTTAGCCGCAAAGAGTTTGGCCAGGAGATCGACCTTTTCCTGCGGCTTGTTAGCTAAAGTTCCGTCAGGACATCTCAGTGGTGGCAGCGAGGGTTGGCAGAAGTTGGATTGCACGGCTTTGGCCAGACGCCAGTAGCTACGGCTGCCCGTAGGATGTGTCAGGAGTTCTTGGCCTACTCGTGCAACGCGCTGGGCATCCGCTCTAATGTAGGCCCTCTTACACGACTTGGTGGCATTATTATAGGCTGCTTTTAGCGAGCGAGTTTCGGGATCCCCATGAGCTTTACCTCTGATCCAAGCGCGGTATGCCGTCTGTTTGCTCTCAACAGCGCTGGCACACTCGCGATTGAACCAGCGGTTGCGTCTGCCTTTGCTGATGACATAGGAGTGTGGAATATAGTATTCCATTCCTAATACTATCTTATCAGCAATGGCAGTGGCGCTAGCGGTCGAGTCCTTCCCACTAAAGCAGCGCTGCCTCCAACGGACGGATGCAAAATACTCCCGCATACCGTCCCAGTCTGCCGACGCGTAGTGCCAAATCTGGCGTTTCGAAACCGCTGTTGGCGGGCGCGATGCCAAGGGTACTGTGCTGGATATCAAGCAGTGATCCGAGGAACCTAAAGGAGCTCGAATCTCCACCCGGTTATCCAGCTGGGCGACTCGTCAGCAGAAGGTCGAGTAAGGAGGGCGCATGGCCAACTATGTCTGGGATCCTGGTGGGCTGGTTCACCAGTTGCGTCAGGTCATGCGTGAGAGCGAATGCGTGGGCAGTTCTACCAGCATGGTCTGTTTTGGAGGAACCTAACCACAACTCATGGTGGGCGTTGAAGTCCCCCAAAAACACCAATTCCGCCGATGGAAACCGCTCCTGCGCATCATCTGCTACCCGACTAAAATGTTCAATTAGTCGAGTTGTCTCCATGTCGCCGTTATGGGATCGGTAGACGCAAACGTAGACACGGCAATGAGAGCCTAAGTCGACGTGTACCACTAGGAGGGAGAAGGAAGGGTCCTCCAGACAGCGCAGACGGCGACAGCAAACATCCGCCCGAAAAAATAAGCAGAATCCAGGTTTGGCTTTGAAGGATTCTTCAAGCACAAAGCCGGGATAGTTCAGGTAGGTGGTGTCAGCAGGGCGGATTATTTGCGTCTCCGTCAGGAACAACATTGCTGGCCGTGCCGTCTCAAGATGGTGGTGGACGGCATTGAGGTTTGCATGGAGTCCGCGGATGTTAGCGAACTCCACCTTAAACGGTAAGGTTGTGGTGGGGGTGTGCACCGCTGTATTATCAGTTTTGTTGTTAGGCGCTGTCATTTTAGGAGTGGAAAGAGAGAGGCATGAATCGAGAAAAAGATGCCGCGATGCGAATGGTCAAAGTGTGGTGGCCTGTTTCCCCAGGAATTTTCCCACAGACGAGTATTATTAACCTGCCGAACGGAAGGGCCCCCGAACCCCCCCGGGAAGGGCCGCCGGGACCCCACCTTCCGGTCACCAACCGGCACGACGGACCACCCCGAGATTATGCGTGGCATGGTGAGGCAGCCTCACGAGCTGGTTAGGCTCGCTTGGGCCCCTGTACTGTGCCACGGGCGGCCAGCGGGACAACTGTTTCTACGGGTTTCCTGGTCGGCAGGTTAACGAAGTCCTCCTGGCACTGGTTTGACGGAAGCCTCCACAGACCAAATCCATCGCAGCATCATCCTCTGGAGCTCTGATTATACGCTGGCTGATCCCGAAACGCGACCGACAAGCAGTCACTTGACGGGTTTTACACCATGCGTACGGTGGTCACCAACCAGACGGGTCAAGCCCTACCACCAGTGGAGCAGATCATCGCTCGAAAGAGTCCGTTAGTCGCTTCTTACGACACCCAACGGACGGAGAGGGGCGGCGATTGGTATTCTTTCTCCGTCACCGCACGGATAGATCTGTGTTATTATATTTTATCGCTTGTATGTAATTGTTTTAAATGTTTCGTTTTTATCATATTCGCGTTTTGCTACAACTGTTCTCTGAATATCTGTGATTCTGAAGAAAAGAGAATCTGAAGAGATGCGAATCTGTAGATATGCGAATGATTCCAGACATCTTCTTTTTATGAATGGCTTCATCAATAAACTCTAACAAATCAAGTAAAACGACATAGAAGATCTCGTCTCTTTTTTTTTTTTTTTTTTTTTTAATATAAGAGGGAGGCAAACGAGCAGGCGGGTCACCTGATGGAGAGTAATCACCGCCGCCCATGGACACCCGCAAAACCAGAGGAATCGCAGACGCGTTGCCGGCCTTTAAGGGAGGAATAGGTTTAAGGAAGGAATAGGAATTGGGAGGAGGGGGGGGGGGGGGAAGGGGCCTCCGGAACCCTCACTGGTCGGACGAAACACAACAGCACCAAGTGCCATTATTTCACGCCGAAAATTAGTGAGAGGGTGGTATTACGCCGGGCGAGCCGGCCCAAAGTGTGCTGCAACGCAGCGTGGCTCTACCACTCGAAAAATCTCTCTCCACCTATCCCTACCAGGCTATCTCCACTGGTAGAGATTATGTGTGCAAACAATGCTAAAGATTGACTGCTTGTGAAGTCATACAATCCGCTTGTATTTGCGGGTCAGAAGACACCGCCAAATACAGCAGAGTAAAGAAAGGCAGAGTAAAGAAGGTGGATAGGTCGGAAGTACTTACAGGGATGATGAGTCACAGGAACCGGGAGACGAGCTGACCACGGGCGGCGAGGTAGGTTGGTTTCCTGGCGCACAGTCACTACACTAAACAATAGGCATTCAGGCGTTCTCTTCACTTAAGGTTCAGGGTCACTATCAACTTTCACGGTCAGGCCCTTGCGTGCGCGCGCGGTAGCTAGCTGACGAGAGAGGCGGTCTGCTCACGAAGCGAGCGGCCGCGGGTCGCGCAGCGGTGGCGCCGCGGCAGATAGGCGGACGCGGTCGTCAACAACCGCTGAGTCAACCGCCTCACAGATGGCGGCATGATTCGAATGGGCGTCCCGGCTTTGGCGGGAACACCGCTAGTGCTAGTCACTTTAATTTCACGTTTATAAAAGCTGCCGTAGGTACTGGAGTTCTATCTTTAATGTTGATTTATGTAAGTATTGTATTCTTAGGAAACTGAGTGAAATGGTTCCGGCTATGGAGACGGATCACCCGTCCACACCTGTCCAACTTCGCTATCGCTGGCGTCCCCCCTCCAAATAATAATAAGTACATTTTGTTTAAGAAGGAAAGACAGTAAAGCGATTAATCAAAACAGAATTATGGCGGTGCCCTTTTGGATTTCGCGGATGTCAAGTTTTTAGCTCGGTAAAATATAGTAGGTAGGTATCAAAAGTCTGCTTTCAAAACAGAATCACTGAATAGAAATTAAAAAAATTGTTGAAAACAAACAGCTGGATATCTCAATGAGCTGGATGCATAGATAAAGGTAATACTGGCTGGATGGATCTCTGAAAAAGGATTGATTGATTAACTAATTTAAGGGATGGATCAACGATCAACTGTCAGTTTACGTCAGTCACATTACAAATGTCACGCAACTGTCAAAAACTCGAAATCGTTCCATTCGACGCATTTTTCTAAAAATGATCTTTTTTCCAAAATATTAATGGGCATCTCATAGAATCTGCAATTAGTGTAGAATGAAAGTATTAAATACTTAGAGTATTTAACAACTGAAATGAACTCTGATCAATTTTCACCTATTTTAAGCCCAAAAAAAATCATCTCCTTTGACACTTTAACAATGATATAAACCTCAAATAGCTGTCAGAGTGAAAAGCAACTATCCGATTTGATGGTTGTTTGGTTGCTGCGCTCTGAGCCACAGAACGGATGAAACTACGCTCTGACAGCCGTCAGAGTAAAATTTCACCAAGCCACGGAACGGGTAGAGCGCGCGCCGGAGTGCGCTCGAGTGCACTCGAGTGAAGCCACGGAACGCAGCCCAGGGGCCCAAGTCTGCTAATTTACGAATGGCATAATTGAATCGTAATTGTATCGCATTGTAATTGTTTGACACATTTGGTATTCTTATATGAGTAAGAGAATACCAAATGTGTCAAACAATTACAATACGATCCAATTGCGATTCAATTAAGCCATTCATAAATTAGCAGACTTGGGCCCCTGTGCTGCTGTCGATCGATCTGTGCTGCTGTCACATTAGGGTATTTTACCCTAAATTTAGGGTATTTTTACGCGTTTAGGGTATTTTTTAGAGTAGAAAATTATTTAGTCTTTTTTAGGGTAAAATAATTTAGAGAATGTTTAGAACTCTTTGCAAGCAAATTAGTGATTGATTAAAAAAGTGTTTCCGAACGTAACTAGCTTGTTGTTAATAATAAATTGCATTTAGACGAAAATTGATTTGTTTTTATTTTTTAGGGTAAAAAAATAAAAGCGCCTAATTTAGGGTAATTTCGCTGAACGTTAGGAAAGAAACAATCTGAGGTGGCAACACTGCATTACAAAGAGACGAGACATACTGTCTGTCACAGACTTATTAGAGATGACGCATCAGACGGAAATCTCCGGTACTTAATAAAAAAGTAGCCAATGGGAACCTCAATGAATCATTTTGACAAGCATAGATTAAAAATAATTATTTCTTGAACTGGCATATCTTTTTTTTTTAAATATCTTTTTGGGTTAAGGAACTCATTATTTCGGCCAAGTCACTGTTTTCTTGGGAAGTTTTAAAATTTTTATTCAGAGTTAAACAAACTTAGTGAAATATTTCAAAAATTGCATTTGTTCACGAAATTTTCAATATTCTTAGTAGGTACGAAATTATTAAAATTATTGGGAAAAATTACAATGTTTGAAATATTTCACTAAGTTTGCCTATCGCTAATTGGGAAATAAAATTAAACAAAAGATGAAAATTAACTTTTTTTTATTTTTCAGCTGTTTTATAATTCATGTACGCTTTTAACTGCACTGTAAGCAAACATATTATGTTTTGGAGCCTGAAAACATCAGTACCTTGTAAAATTTTATTTATAACTGTGCACCAATTGAAAATCGTTAGTTGTACTGATCAGATAATAAAAACATCGGATATACTATTTAAAAAAAACATCGGTTATAATTATTCACTCCACTCTCACACAAAAAATCCAACGAAAATTTTGTGGTTTTAATTATTTCTTTTATTTATTTAAAATATTTTTTGCTCTGGTTGTTTTGCCAAATATTCGTTGAATATTTTTGTTACATCTGCATCACCTTTTTCGGTTGGGTGGGTTAATTAATTTTTATTTTTTGATATCATTTTGTACTCGGGGTATGAAGTCCATTTATGACTTTGGTTTTAATCTTTTGATATTAGCAGTTACTATTTGTTAATATTTTTGTGATGACCCACCCAGTATAAACAGCTGTATAAGCATGAGAATGTACATTGAGTCTCTTGCACACATATTTGATATTCTTTGGGTCCAAAACTCTAAAAGTTAGAAGAATCTGGCGATGCTTCAAAGGTCTCTTGTGTATTTAAGGGATAAATATTATAAGGCTGAAAAAGTGCATGCAGTTTTAATAATTGTTCGCCTGAATCTTCTTCACATTATAACTCTCAGAGTGAAATTTTATTAATCTCGTTTTCAGTAACAACCTTAAAGTGCATTTTTAACATATGACAGTCAGGGTTATTATTTCTAAAATTGTATGATCTGTACAAAGAAATTTTCAAGTGGGTCTATGTTAAAATATCTTGGGCGCAGCATTTTAATATTTTTTGTTTTATAAAATTCCCACATTCCCAATTTTAAGTAGGTACTGATGTTTCCTTACCTTGTTTATCTATAAATTTTATTATTTGAAGATCAATAATCATTTCGACACCTCACGATGTTGTGAGTTTTTGTTCACCGCAGTCCTAAGGATTTTTCCTTTGGCTGCATTATAATTGCTGGCTCCTCCATTGACAGAGTCAAAAAGGTCGTCAAAGTTTACCATTTCAGACATATTTTTTAAAGTCTGACTTACAGCTTTCCCATCCAATAATTTGCTAAAAAAAAAGAAAATGGGTTAATTTTTTGTAATTATTATTTGATTAATAATTTTATTACAACTTCTTAAATATGTACTTACAAAACTCAGCAGTGTATGACAGGGGTTGCAGCTACTGTTCTCCTGAATACGAGAGCACAATGCTTTACCTAAAACAAGAAGAATATTATTTATTTATTAAACCATGTTCAAAGCCAGCAAACGTCTTCATTTGGACTTAAGTGAAAAGTTACCTTCATTTTTTATTTCTGGTATGACATGTTCATCATATAAATAGTTTGTGCAGAAGACGCATCTGTGCGTGGTTACAATCTGATTTGTAAACTTTTACTATATCACTCCATTTGGTTAATCAAGACTAATCTAGACTAGATATACATAGGTACCTACATACATTCATATAATCACGAATAGTATCTTCGAAGGGTTAGTCAGAGACTAGGCAATGAGGACAGCAACCATAGTCCACTCTTTACCAAAAAGCTACTGCACATGTGCTCAGCGTGACAGGTGGTGAGCCCATTGCCGCTCTATGCTGTTAGATGTATGTGTAGTCCCTAGTCCGTTAGTCGCCTTTTATGACACCCAAGAGAAGAGAGGGGGACGTAGTATTCTTTCACCGGTACGCAACACGGGTAAGTAGTACTTACTAGCTAAAACTTAATTTAAATTATTAAAATCGTTATGTAACTACACTTACTGTTTTCAATGGGTGCATTGGACAGTCCACTGGATATTTGACATCAATAAACAAAGTCTGATATGCCCGGAGATGCAGCCGAGACTTTGAAGAGAAAAATCTTTTCTCGAAATGTTTCGCGCAAACTTATTTGCGCAGCACACTTAGATTAATTAAAACAATTTAAGGCAGCACATCATCACTTGGCCAAATTCACCACTTTAACTAGTTTTGGGTTATAACTCAGTCTTTTGCACGTCTTTTGGAATTTAAGCAAATTCACGACGTTACGTCTGCTGTTGCAGCCCAAGCTTGAGAGGTTATTGATAAATTGATGATCAAAATATCACAATCAAAACTTTATCGGCAATGGCGGGCGATTGTTGTGAACAGTGTTGCCAGATCCGTAGGTCAAAACTATCCTAGATTTACTGCAAAATTATCGTGTTTTTATCGCATCAAAAAAGACAGAATTTATACGACTGGGCACTCCAAATATGGTAACATCCAACGTCACGAGCTAAAAAAAAAAAAAAAAGCTCATCGCCTAGAAAAAGGACTGACTGTGGTACCTTCAATTTCGTTATTTCCGAACTGTGACTGAACGAATGATGCTAAACCAGGTTTGTCACGAATTTATCGTAGAACTGACAAAAAATATCGTGGAAAGTCGATGAATTATACAAATTATCGTGCGATACTTAATTATTATTTTTTATCGCATGCCCCTCGAAATTATCGTGGATCTACGATAATTATCGCACGTCTGGCAACGCTGGTTGTGAATGTTGTGATTCTCAACTTGCCGACCTAAACAAACATGGCGCATATAGGAATGGCGGCGAAGGGGCGAGGAAGGAGTACCGTAAAACGGGGTAAATTGGTCCAATTTTTACTTTCAACTGGAATTTACCCTTTCTTCCGGAACGGTTAGAGTATCTCCTAGTATACTTATGTATGTGTGATAAGCTCTTTTAAGTCTTAGATGTCTTTAAAATGCCAATATATTGTTATATTTTAAGAAATTCAACAAAAACCCTCTTGGATCCCAATTTACCCCTAACGGGGATAATAGGTTCGTGAGTGAGGTAAATCGGAATTTTAGCTAGGGTTGTCACTATTTAAATAGGTATCCAAACATTAACTTCCTACTTAACATAAGATTTTATATATTTTTTTATATTTTAATAAGAATTATATTTTAATAACTTCCTTATAACTAAAATATAGCATTTAAAATGAGGTCTTAAATCAGTCTATTCATAATAATAATTGGTCTCCTCTTTGGATTAAACTTAATGTAAATAAACTGTTAAAATGGGTATTAAATACTCAATCAAAATACTAATTTCGTATAGGTAACAAAAACTTTAAAATATTCTTCGACGACCACCGTGGTCCAGTGGTTAGCACGCCGGGTCTCTGAGGTCCCGGGGTCAATTCCCGGTCGGGTCAATTTAGAGAAAAACTCTTTTTCTAAATGTATTTCAGGTCTGGATGTTTTTCTACGTTTTTGTATGTTTATCCATTTTCTTACCATATGAACGAGTTTCAAAAGAATTCTCATCTTGGTCTCTAGATAATTGGTGTGAGCGTAAACAAATTTTGTTTGTATATTTGTATATTCTTCTTTAAAATCTTAACTTAATAAAACGAGAGTTAGTACCTAGTCAGTTTAGTTTCAGATTGGTGTTCGAAATAAATGTAAGTAGAATAAAAAAAAATCTAATTTTATTGCTTAGTTATATTTGATGATCCAATAAACATAATAAAATAAAAAAAAAGATGTAAATAACATTGCAATTTGCAATGTACCTTTAATAATATTGAGCCAACTATTAAAGAAAATATTTTGGAGTTTATAAAGTAGTGTAAATAATAACATTTTTTTTAGTATTCCGAAAAGAAATTTTCGTAAGTAGGTAAAAGTACTTAAATTCATTTTTTTTTTTTATACTTATCCCGGCAAATGACCCCACTCCACCTGATGTTAAGTGGAAATGAGGTCCAGGCGCGAGGACAACTGGTGCAGCGTAAGAGACGTAGCATCAGTCATCCTCACTCTGCCGGCCCACAAAGTGCTTCTTCACGCCTCGTTTGAAGGACCCTATGTCATAGGTAGGAGGGAATACGTGTGCTGGTAGACTATTCCATCTTTTGGAAGTGCGGCAAAGAAACGAGTCACCAAATTTCTTTGTGCGAGATGGAATGTTAGAGACTGTAAATTGGTGACTCCGCAGAGCAGCACGCGTACTCCTATGGAGGAAGGGAGAAGGAGGGATGAGGTCAAAGAGTTCTTCAGAGCACTCGCCATGGTATAAACGGTAAAAGACGCTGAGTGACGCAATATCTCTACGCAATTGCAAAGGCTCGAGAGTTTTAGTGACCTCTGCATTGCCGATAATGCGCACAGCGCGGCGCTGCAATCTGTCCAAGGCATCGAGAAGGTACTTTGCGGAGCCGTCCCAAAGGTAAGAGCAATACTCCACGCAAGACCGCACCTGTGTCTTGTATAATAGACACAACTGATCAGGCGTGAAGAATCGCCGCACCTTGTTCAGGACACCGAGTTTACGTGAGGCATTTTTAATCACGGTTTCGATGTAGTCCTTTTGGTTCAGATCGCAGCGGATATCCATACCGAGCATGTTAATACTGCTCTGCAGGCCTAGAGATGTACCCTGAAGAGAGGGAAGGGGAAGGAATGGCGACTTTTTCGCTGTGAACGCGCACACCTGTGTTTTCTTGGCATTGAACTCCACCAGATTATCGGAGCCCCATCTAGAAATGAGGTCCAACACCCGATCGAGCTCAATGACAAGATTTGCTCGCTTCATTTCGGTGTCTACCCGCCCAGCCGTTGGGTGCCCGTTATATCCCCCATGCACTCTGCTATCATCTGCATAGCAATGAATGTTTCCAAGAGGAAGCATGTCATTGATATGCAGAAGGAACAGCGTGGGGGATAGAACGGAGCCTTGAGGAACACCAGCGTTCACTGACATGAACCGCGAAGCGCATCCATCCGAAAGGACACGGATTCTACGCTCATGCAGGAAGCTGGCAATCCAGGTACAGAACTGAGCGGGCAAACCGTATGCCGGGAGCTTGGACAGAAGAGCTTTGTGCCAGACCTGATCAAAAAAGCCTTGGCTATGTCAAGGCTAACTGCCAGTGACTCGCCACGCTTGTCAATAGCCTCACCCCAGAGATGTGTGACGTACGCTAGAAGATCACCCGTTGACCGTTTTGGCCGAAACCCATATTGACGATCGTGAATTAGGGAGTGACCTTCTAGGTATCGAATAAGCTGTTTGTTCAATATTCGTTCTAGGATCTTACACAACACTGAAGTTACGGCTATAGGGCGGTAATTAGTCGGATCTGACCGATCTCCTTTTTTAGGGATCGGTTGCACATTAGCTTCTCTCCAAGATTCCGGCACATTACCCGAAGAGAGCGAGAGACGGTACAGACGCGTTAACACAGGGGACAACTCCGCTGCACACATTTTCAGGACTATTGCTGGGATGCCATCAGGACCGTTAGCTTTCCGGACATCGATTGACTGCATTTCCGCACGTACATCACACTGCCTGATTTTAATATCAGACATTGTGTGGCCACAGTGAGGAATTGAGGGTGGCTGTGCATCACAGTCATCGATCCGGGAGTTAGCCGCAAAGAGTTTGGCCAGGAGATCGACCTTTTCCTGCGGCTTGTGAGCTAAAGTTCCGTCAAGACATCTTAGTGGTGGCAGCGAGGGTTGGCAGAAGTTGGATTGCACGGCTTTGGCCAGACGCCAGTAGCTACGGCTGCCCGTAGGATGCATCAGGAGTTCTTGGCCTACTCGTGCAACGCGCTGGGCATCCGCTCTAATGTAGGCCCTCTTACACGACTTGGTGGCATTATTATAGGCTGCTTTTAGCGAGCGAGTTTCGGGAGCCCCATGAGCTTTACCTCTGATCCAAGCGCGGTATGCCGTCTGTTTGCTCTCAACAGCGCTGGCACACTCGCGATTGAACCAGCGGTTGCGTCTGCCTTTGCTGATGACATAGGAGTGTGGAATATAGTATTCCATTCCTAATACTATCTCATCAGCAACGGCAGTGGCGCTAGCGGTCGGGTCCTTCCCACTAAAGCAGCGCTGCCTCCAAGGGACGGATGCAAAATACTCCCGCATCCCGTCCCAGTCTGCCGACGCGTAGTGCCAAATCTGGCGTTTCGAAACCGCTGTTGGCGGGCGCGATGCCAAGGGCACTGTGCTGGATATCAAGCAGTGATCCGAGGAACCTAAAGGAGCTCGAATCTCCACCCGGTATCCAGCTGGGCGACTCGTCAGCAGAAGGTCGAGTAAGGAGGGCGCATGGCCAACTATGTCTGGGATCCTGGTGGGCTGGTTCACCAGTTGCGTCAGGTCATGCGTGAGAGCGAATGCGTGGGCAGTTCTACCAGCATGGTCTGTTTTGGAGGAACCTAACCACAACTCATGGTGGGCGTTGAAGTCCCCCAAAAACACCAGTTCCGCCGATGGAAACCGCTCCTGCGCATCATCTGCTACCCGACTAAGATGTTCAATTAGTCGAGTTGTCTCCATGTCGCCGTTATGGGATCGGTAGACGCAGGCGTAGACACGGCAATGAGAGCCTAAGTCGACGTGTACCACTAGGAGGGAGAAGGAAGGGTCCTCCAGACAGCGCAGACACACATCACACACACAGATAGACATCCGCCCGAACGAATAAGCAAACTCCGGCTTTGGCTTTGAAGGATTCTTCAAGCACAAAGCCGGGATAGTTCAGGTAGGTGGCGTCAGCTGGGCGGATTATTTGCGTCTCCGTCAGGAACAACATTGCTGGCCGTGCCGTCTCAAGATGGTGGTGGACGGCATTGAGGTTTGCATGGAGTCCGCGGATGTTAGCGAACTCCACCTCAAACGGTAAGGTTGTGGTGGGGGTGTGCACCGCTGTAGAACCAGTTTTGTTGTTAGGCGCTGTCATTTTAGGAGTGGAAAGAGAGAGGCGTGAATCGAGAAAATGATGCCGCGATGCGAATGGTCAAAGTGTGGTGGCCTGTTTCCCCAGGAATTTTCCCACAGACGAGTATTATTAACCTGCCGAACGGAAGGGCCCCCGAACCCCCCCGGGAATGGCCGCCGGGACCCCACCTTCCGGTCACCAACCGGCACGACGTCATTATTTTATCTAAGTACTTATAGGGTTTTGGCAACCCTATTAGGGAATTCCAATTTACCTCATTTTGAAACCAAATAACCCCCATGTTGTTCCAATTATACCTGTTCATGTGCCAATTTTCCCCCTTCGCGTTCCTTTTATCACCAAAATAACTTAAAAAAGTATTGTTCGACTCAAATGAGGATTTCTAATGAGATATCGTATATATTTACTTACCTTCACGTTTCTTCAAACCAGTAACTACTATTATTTTCAAAATTAATATTTTCCAACACTTTCCCTCACTCTAAACTAAATAGTCAAAAACCTAAAGTGAAAAAGCACAATATTCACATGTGAGGACTACTACTTCTATTTCAACGTATTTTTTTAGTGAAACCTGATTGGCTGGCACAAATTCTCAGTGTAACCAGCAGTAAAAAATATAAGCTATTCGAAAGACAAGAAAGTGTGGATCTGCCACAGACATATAATATGTCTGTGGGATCTGCCTTATTTAATACCAACGCTACAGAACGGTTTAAAAAAGTAGATTTTCATTCCTATTTTCCCCGTTTTACGGTAAGAGGGGTGAAGTAAGTGTCAAAATCATTTATTGACCCATAGACACTAAAGGCTAGAAAGAGTTGTATGAAGATTACCGCCCGTGCATACTGTACTCTGTACTGTGAAGCCTAATTTTTTTGATCCCTTTTTATTATAATCTAAGGGTTTATTCATAGATAAAGGTAATACTGGCCATCTCGCGGATTTTTTTGCCAACATGTTTGAACCTGGCTCCCCCTCGTGGTGTTATTCCACAACTTTTGACCAATATACATACCTATTGGTATAATAGGAGCTAAGTTTTAATTTTAAAGCATGCAAAATCTTGTAAATCAGGCTGATATGATTTCATAAATTTAATATAAGTGAAATTCACTCAGCATTAAATTTATGAAATCAAACCAGCCTGATTTACAAGGTTTTGCATGCAATAGCCAGTTTGGGAACTCAGAAATAAAACGACAATTTATTTTCTATTTTTATTATGTTTATGTTTCGCATAATACAATAGTTTACATTTTAGAATAATCATCCCCATCATATTTTAATTCATCGCACAAAATTCGATTAATAACATTCATCTTTGTTGATTTGCTCAGGAGTGTGCTTTAATATTACAAAAATTACTTTTTTGTGTATTCCAGCAGGTAATATTTAAATTTTTCCTAGAATGTTTTTTAAGGATTTTGCAGAAGGCAATGTGAAACATTTCGAAAGAAGAGCATATTATAGAATGAGAGTGACAACATTTTTTCTTCATTTGTGAAGCAACGACCCTTTGCTTTTTTCATAGTTTCTCTATGTGGAATTTTTGTACTTAATTAGTTTTGCTGGTAAACTCATATTTCCTGTAACTTTCTGTAAACCTTTATTTATCAAACATTTTAATGGCACTAGCTAATCTTGTTCTTGCTGCGATTTCTTAACCTGTATATTTCACTCTTAAGGTTTTTTTATTTCTTTCTGAACTATTTAAAATAGGCTAAAACCTTGCGGTTGTCTCCTTGTATCTGCAAATAAATAACTTATTACAACATGACATGCAAGTGAACTAATAATAATATGTGGGATGTGGATTATATCATTATTGTTCCGATAATCGTTTCGACAAACGGTCTTATAGCGAAGAGCCTCTCGCTGAAAGGCTTGATCAAGGGTCAGATACAAAAGGCAGTACTCCGTGACAAGGCACGTATTGTCAGGAGGTTGGTCATTCTGCAGCCCTACCAAACGATAGCTTTGGTCTATCCCCACTGCCGGTGGCAGCCTAGGTTAAGTTTTTTTAGAATATTTTATACTGTAAATATGTTTTTTTATTTTTTATGAAATATTGTAAACATTTATCTTAAGATTGTACCTACAGATTATATAAAGAGAATAATAATAGTATAAATACCTTTAGTTTGTGATGACTGATCAGCTGGTTTGCGAAAATAGGTATGGTATTTTACCTATATATCTGAAAAACAAAACACCATAACTTAGGTAAATAATAATGCATTTGATAAAAAAGTCATAAATATTGTACACAGAAAATCCTAATACAATACTTAAATGATACTATTAAAATATTCCGGCCAAATCACAAGCGGCACAATTTGTGCAAAATTCTACCAGCAGTAAGTAGGTATCTTTGATTGTACACATGTATATAGTCAATAGGTATGTTACTAAATTATAAATTAATAATATTATTAATTATAGGTACCTGTACTTTGTGGTGATAATATTGTTATATTTGAAGATGGGTCTGCTTGACTTAACTAGACATAATGGTATGTACGTAGTAATAGCGTCCAATGCATGTCCAATGTCACAAAAATTAATTAAAGCGTCCAGTTTTGCCAGTTGTCCAGTGTCCAAATATCACAATTCACATCACAACCATGCAAATTAAGTAAAACGCAGGCTCACTACTGTAGTGTTTCACAGTTAAATTCATCTTGTAACTCTGGGTCCAGAGAAGGATTATGCACTTATCTCAAGTCTCAACGTAATTAGTAATTACAGCGAAGAACTACAATACTTCAAAAATTCGCACTATAGCAAACAGCAAAACAAACAGCGGCCATAAGCAATAAAAAAATGCAGTTCAAGTGTCGATCAATCGATATACAAGTCGATTAAAATCTAATTCATCGATTATTATACAAGTTTAAATGATACAAGCTTACATGATTTTCTTAGGTAATATTTTGATTAAGTTAACTAATGTTATGTTTAAATGATTTATTGAAATAAATGCTATAAGCTTACAGTCATGATGTTCATAAGTAATATTCTGATTATGTTAACTAAAGTTATGTTTAATCGATTTTTATTTTCGATTGCTGCGCTTCGAGTAACCGCCATCTAGCGAGACACTTAAACATTTTTTTTTAAATATTGCGGAATAACACTCCTAGATAGCACTACTCGTTACGTGTCATTGCTCCTACTATAGGAGTTTCCCTCCCCTGGGTTTATTTAATCTAAATTGCCCATTGATAAACGATATCATACATATTAAACGTAGTATCCCTAGCAGGGGAGGGAAACTCCTATAGTAGGAGCAATGACACGTTTCGAGTAGTGCCATCTAGGAGTGTTATTCCGCAATATTTCAAAAAAAAATTTAAGTGTCTCGCTAGATGGCGGTTACTCGAAGCGCAGCAATGGAAAATAAAAATCGATTAAACATAACTTTAGATAACATAATCAGAATATTAATTATGAACATCATGTAAGCTTATAGCATTTATTTTTTATTTCAATAAATCGATTAAATATAACATTAGTTAACTTAATCAGAATATTACCTAAATCATGTAAGCTTGTATCATTTATTATTATTTCTTAAAAAACTTGTATAATAATCGATTAATTAGATTTTAATCGACTTGTATATCGATCGACACCGACACTTGATTGAACTGCATTTTTTTATTGCATATGGCCGCTTGTTTGTTTTGTTGTTTGCTTTTGTGCGAATTTTTGCAGTATTGTCGTTCTTCGCTGTAATTACTAATTACGTTGAGACTTGAGATAACTGCATAATCCTTCTCCGGACCCAGAGTTACACGATGAATTTAACTGTGAAACACTACAGTAGTAAGCCTGCGTCTTACTTAATTTGCATTGTTGTGATGTGAATTGTGATATTTGGACACTGGACAACTGGCAAAACTGGACGCTTTAATTAAGTTTTGTGGCATTGGACATGCATTGGACGCTATTACTACGTACATACTATTAAGACTAGTTAAGTCAAGCAGACCCATCTTCAAATATAACAATATTATCACCACAAAGTACAGGTACCTATAATTAATAATATTATTGATTTGTAATTTAGTAACATACCTATTGACTATATACATGTGTACAATCAAAGATACCTACTTACTGCTGGTAGAATTTTGCACAAATTGTGCCGCTTGTGATTTGGCCGGAGTATTAAGTTAATAGTATCAGATTTTCTGTGTACAATATTTATTACTTTTTTATCAAATGCATTTATTTACCTAAGTTATGGTGTTTTGTTTTTCAGATATATAGGTAAAAGACCATACCTATTGTCGCAAACCAGCTGATCAGTCATTACAAACTAAAGGTATTTATATTATTATTTTTTTTTAATATAATCTGTACAATCTTAAGATAAATGTTCACAATGTTTCATAAAAAATAAAAAAAAACATGTTTACAGTATAAAATATTCTAAAAAACTTAACCTAGGCTGCCACCGGCAGTGGGGATAGACCAAAGCTATCGGTGGGTAGGGCTGCAGAATGAGGAACCTTCTGACAATACGTGCCTTGTCACGGAGTACTGCCTTTTGTATCTGACCCTTGATCAAACCTTTCAGCGAGAGGCTCTTAGCTATAAGACAGTTTGCCGAAACGATTATCGGAACAATAATGATTGAATCCACATCCCACATATTATTATTAGTTCACTTGCATGTCATGTTGTAATAATTTTTTTATTTGCAGATACAAGGAGACAACCGCAAGGTTTTAAGCCTATTTTAAATAATTCAGAAAGAAATAATAAAACCTGAAGAGTGAAATATACAGGTTAAGAAATCACAGCAAGAACAAGATTAGCTAGTGCCATTAAAATGTCTGATAATAAAGGTTTACAGAAAGTTACAGAAAAAATGAGTTTACCAGCAAAACTATTTACAGAAATTCAAATTAGAGAAACAATGAAAAAAGCAAAGGGTCGTTGCTTCACAAAAAATGAAGAAAAAATGTTGTCACTCTCATTCTATCATATGCTCTTCTTTCGAAATGTTTCACATTGCCTTCTGCAAAATCCTTAAAAAACCTTCTAAGAAAAATTTAAATATTACCTGCTGGAATACACAAAAAGTAATTTTTGTAAAATTAAAGCACGCTTCTGAGCAAATCAACAAAGATGAATGTTATAAATCGAATTTTGTGCGGAGAATTAAAATATGATGGGGATGATTATTCTAAAATGTAAACTAAATTGTATTATGCGAAACATAAACATAATAAAAATAGATAATGAATTGTCGTTTTATTTCTGAGTTCCCAAACTGGCTGTTGCATGCAAAACCTTGTAAATCAGGCTGGTTTGATTTCATAAATTTAATGCTGAGTGAATTTCACTTACATTAAATTTATGAAATCATATCAGCCTGATTTACAAGGTTTTGCATGCTTCAAAATTAAAATTTAGCTCCTATTATACCTATAGGTATGTATATTGGTCAAAAGTTGTGGAATAACACCACCAGAGGGAGCCAGGTTCAAACATGTTGGCAAAAAAATCCGCGAGATGGCCATCTAGTTCCGACAGTATTACCTTTATCTATGATCCCTAGGCAGTCTGTGTACATAATATCGCCATCGTTCGAATTCCCGAATTGAGGCTAGCTATTAAAATTCTTTTAAAATGAGTTCTTCATCTGACGAAGAGTACGGTGAAATAAAAGTTACACGGTAAGCAAACATTACTTTTAACTCCATACTGAATAATACAGAAGTGCTTAGATTAATGATTGGTCTCGCTGCGCTCGACAGCAGCGAGGCCAATCATTCATCTAAGACAGAAGTGATACAAAAAGCTGTATTATTCTAACCTAACTTTTCTTAATTGCAGACTTGGTAATTGCGAAGTATGCGGTTCAAGCAGTGCCATGTACACCTGCCCTAAATGCGAAGTGAAAACTTGTTGTTTATCCTGCGTAAGGATACACAAAAAAGAACTTGAATGCGATGGAGTCAGGGACCGAACTAAATTCATCAGAGTCAAAGACTTTACTAACACAGATCTACTGAGTGATTATCGGTTACTAGAAGAGTGTGCCAGATTTGTGTATGGTGTTAAGAAAAATGAGAACAAAAAATTTACCAGAATTGAAAAGGATTTACCTATTGTAAGTACCTATGTGTTATTTTTTTTGTTTTTGTGGAGATTAGTTCAGAATATATTTTTACTTTTTTACAGCACCTGTACAAATTAAAAGGGGCAGCAAGACAAAGAGGGACAGCGCTGCAATTTCTTGCTCAAAATTTCTCACGACACAAAGTAAACACTACTCGATACAATTTCAAAGCAAATATAATAAACTGGAGAGTGGAATGGGTGTTTCCTAATGTGGAATCTAATCCTTTAAAATTCATAGATGAGAAGTGTTCAGAACAAAAGCGACTCTCAGAACTACTTGACAAATATCTGAGCCCGGTTGTTACAACATTTGAGGGTTCTAAAGCTCTGGAGTTTTATAAATCTGTTGGTTTCAGTGGAATAAGAATATTGCTTAGAGGTAAGAACCAATTCCATCTGTGCTGATGCCAGCACTTCGACCTGTTACTAAATGTCAAAGGATGATGCATCAAATTGGTCCAAGTAACCAATACCCAAAAAATATTTTTTTTATAGGAGGTCATAGCCCAGATGTAATTAAACAAATATTTTAAAACATCCAAGTAACCGGGTAACATGTACACTCAGGTCGAAAAGTTTTCATTATTTTTCAATAGATTTTTGTGTTTTCCTACGAAAATATAGAAACATGAAGTTATAAAAAGAAAAGACGTAGTGTGAGGACACACAGGTACATCATACCGGCACAGTATAAGAGATAAGCGGCATGCTCTAAGCGCGAGCGGGACGAAAACAATGAGCAAGCTCCTTCTATATTAAATAAAATCCAGGAAAGAGAGCAGATGCCCGTCGTCATTAATGCGTTATGTGGTTTTATGCCGTCTAAACAGAAAAGAGTCCCATTCAGAAGAATGGAAGATAGTAGTATAGATTTTCCATCCCTGACAAAAGAGCAAATAATACTGTTCGCGCTTGGCACTTACCATATAAAACTAGCAAAGTCATATTGTGCCGAACATTTGCGGGATAGGGTATATTCAATTGAATTATATAGCGATGGACAGTTACATTACTTGACCTACTGTTCATTATTCAACAATCTTATTTTATCTTATCTTAGTGGGACCTGCAGAGGTTTCCCTCTCGCAGCGGCACGTCGACCCATTGGGATCTTTTGTGCAACCCCGTCCTATCACTCTGTTTCCTCAGTGAAAACGACTGCTATAAGTTTGGCAATGTCTTTGAGGGCGAAGAGCCTAAAATCTTCTGGTTTCGGGTAGGCGAATCCCAGGAGACTCATTCTTTTCCTAGCAAGGGAGTCACAATCACACAGTAAGTGTTGCATGGACTCCGTTTTCTCCCCATATGCCCTGCACAAGCTGTCTGTTGCTAGTTGCATTCTGTGGAGCATTTGTTTTGTGGCATAGTGCCCGGTCAGGGCTCCGATAATTGTTCGTGCCTGCCTTTTGCTACCTCCGCATATGATTTTACTCCGTCCTAGGGCGTCTCCACCTATGAAGGATTTTGAGTGTTTTAGGCCGGGTAGCTTTTCCCATTCGGTTTTATGCCTAAAGAAATGTATACTTAATGCTGATTAGATTAGCTAGATG
The DNA here is from genome assembly GCA_963921215.1 of Scoparia ambigualis. Lineage (NCBI taxonomy): Eukaryota > Metazoa > Arthropoda > Insecta > Lepidoptera > Crambidae > Scoparia > Scoparia ambigualis. The sequence goes on along the minus strand of OY992503.1, from coordinate 43,482,111 downwards.
GAATATTCTATATTATTATGCAATAATATAAATTTGTATGTGGTTACATATTAAATGTCTTTGACTGTACCAATATGTCTATAGTCTTTATTAAAAACGCACATAAATGTAAACATACTCACATACATAGGTACATAAATACGCAGAATATAATACCTTAAAATAAGAATTTAATTAATTTCCTTGATAATACTTAAGTCTTTTCAACTTGACTGTACTAGAACCCGGTTCATTAAAATAAAAAAAACATTTCTTTTCATGGATTTTATGACTAGAACTACCTAAAAAGACACCTACTCCGTGTATTGGTAAGATGGACCACCTTCCATACAAATTTGCCCATTATCCTTTGTTTAATATTATTAATATAACTTAATTAATGGCTTTGTGTTTAGCCAATTTCAAGTGGTATATATTTTTAGTACATTTAGTATTGTATGTACGGTAGATTAAATTAAAATGGAGTCTCACAACACGTGTTGTTTTGAAAAGAACACTGGTGAAACTCCATTTGTTCAACACATTTAGAACTGTGTTACTGTAGGTTTAAAAGAGCTCAGCTGTAGTAATACCAGACACAATAGAAATTAAATTGTTAGCAACCTCTAAGAGTCTCCGTCACAGATAAGGGGTTAAGGATCAATATTAATTGGAGAAATTTGTCAGTTTTGCTCATTTTAGCATGGCCACCATCACCAAATCTAAATCCGACTAGATAATAAAAAAAAATGGTCGAGAGTACCTATGTCGCCAAATATCAGAGTTTGTCAGTCTAACGTTTAAAAGTTATAGGGGTCATTGTCAGGAAGAGCGCTCATCCTGGCATGGCCACCTTGTATCTCGAAAATTACTGGTCGTAGCAAAGATCTGATTTCACCAATAGTATGTCTGTCAAAAAACTCTTTTTTTATTCAACTTAACTTTAACTCCAGAGTTTGTCGGTGCTTCTATAAAAAGAAAAATCAATTTTTAATTTTCGCATCACGGTCGCCTAATGGGTGACCATTAAAAACATTTCTAGCTCCTCCGTGCTTCGGAAGGCACGTTAAGCCGTTGGTCCCGGTTGTCGTCGTAAGATGGCAGTCGTTAAAACCCACCAACCCGCATTGGGCCAGCGTGGTGGGTTATGGCCCAATATCCCCACGTGCATTGTTCACGTGGGACGTTTATAGGCTGATGTTGATAATGATGACATTTTTTTTAATTAGTATCTTTTTTTGTAATGTTCGTAACTCTCCACTCGACTATCACAAACAATGGTTTGTTTTTAGTTTTTAGGATTTAAAACAGATAACAAAATGTACAGTTCTAAATTGCGCCTATTCGCTAATAGCCCATAGAAAGAAAATGTAATGATAAAATATAATAGGTAGTCTAATTTATGACACCAAAATCAAGGCCAGTAGGTACCGCTTTATTTTTTCGGTAAACTAATGTTTTGCATGATGATTGCAACTGATAAACATACATACACATCAAAGTTCCGTTCTTCGTTCACCACTTTATTCGTTCATTAAATCTCATAGTAAAAATATAAATGCTTGAAAAAAGAAGCTAATATAACTTTTCATAGAAGCACCGACAAACTCAGCAGTTTCTTCGACATACTATTGGTGAAATCAGATCTTTGCTAGACCAGTAGTTTTCGAGATACAAGGTGGCCATGCCCAAGATGAGCACTCATCCTGGCATGGCCACCCATGACCCCTTAAAACTTTTGAGCGGTAGACCGACAAACTAGAGTTTTGTCGACATACTATTGGTGAAATCAGATCTTCGCTACGACCAGTAGTTTTCGAGATACAAGGCGACCATGCCAGGATGAGCGCTCATTCTGGCATGGCCACCAATGACCCCTTGTAACTTTTGAACGGTAGACAGACTCTGATATTTGGCGACATACTTTGACATACTCTTGACAAATCCTACTTCCTACAATTATTATAAACTTTAAATTTGTAGGTATGGATGGATGTTTGTTACTTTTTCACGTAAAAACTACTGAATGGATTTAGATGAAATTCGGCATACAGATAGTTTATAACCTGGATTAACACATAGGATACTTTTTATCCATATTCCCACGGCCGGGAACCACGCGGGTGAAACCGCAAGCGGCCGCTAGTTATCTATAAAGTCAGATTTAGAGTTGGTGATGGTGGCCATGCCAAAATGAGCCACACTTTTTATTGAACAATTTACTTGCATAAAGAACACATTTAAATGGTTTTTTTAGCTGAAAAAGTGAAAGGATCATCACACAAGTTTTTTGAACTGGATCCATCAGAAACTCTAGCAGAGAACTTATCAGGGAAGTGTATAGTGGAGTTCCCTATAATTTTTATTGTGCTCAAAGATCATGCTTACAGTTTTGATGTTATTAGTCCAGGTACCTAACTATTTTCAGTAATTGGTAATATTTTATTTCATAAAAACTGTTAATCTATAAATTTTTTATTATTTTCAGAAGATGAGTTTGAATATGAGCAGTATGATAAAAATATTGGAGGAAAGAACAGTGACAATCAGAGTAAAGATGAAAAAAAATCACAAGAGGGAGATAATTTTAATAAACAAGAAATTAATATTACTACTGATGAAAAAAAATTTATGCCACCTAGTAAGAAACCAAGGCAGCTATTAACTCAAAAGGTTGCAGAAAAAAAGAAAATTGAAATTGAGAAGGAAATTAAAGCAGATAGAAAAAGAAGACCTAAGAATCTATTATTTACTACAGGCTACTCTTCGGAAGAAAGCCTAAGTGAAAGTGATAATGAAGAAAATAAAAATACAAGGCATTAAAAGCAATATTATTTACAATATGACATATTTATAAAATTTGTATTGCAATTAAAGAACTCTCTGTTAATAGAAAGAGGTACTCATTTGTAGCATTAATACCGATGACCTCTCCATACTTATCAATATTAAAAAGATGCTGCTGACCAACTTTGATGTTTTTCATCACTCCCCCGGTTCTCTTCCTCAGTTGACTGTCTTGGTTGGTCGTACTCTGGTAAATGAATATGTGTCTAGATGCTTCACACACCACACTGTATGATAAATTAGGTGGGCATGTAACAAATTTGCGATTCTGTTTAGAGGACTGAACATATCCAAAAGCCATTAAAGTGCCTTGGTGTTTCAAAGGCCATGTTTCAGAATTAATCAGCTGTGCATATGGTTGCCAAACACACGCATCCACGTCATGACGTAATGCAAGAGCTGGCACTTCCCGAGTGTCTAGCTTGACACTGAACAAGTATTGGTGTACACTTAAAGAAGCTCTGTGTGTAATTTGATGAGTTTCTGTGTCCATTCTTACTGAAAAAAAAAATTATATACATGAATCATTAAAATGTAGACAGTGGAGTTAATGAGTAGAAAAAAGTGTTTCAGCTTATACTACTCAAGAGTTAAATAATTTTATAACTTCTCTTTTAATGTTGATTTCTCCTAAGCACGTTGAAAAAGTATGCAATAAAATTAATAGGTTTTCGTACGCCCTATATAAAGTAACAAAAACAGCAACTAGAAATACAGCCCTTACTGCGTACTTCGCTTATGTTGAGTCTGTTCTGCGATACGGACTCATCATATGGGGTAATAGCACTGACATAAACAGGGCCTTCATAGCTCAAAAAAAGTGTATAAGGGCAATATGTGGTACTGCGCCTGACGAACCTTGCAGACCACTCTTTAAAAAGTTAGGCATACTACCACTTCCATGTCTATATATATTTGAAGCTGCTAAATTCTTAAAAAAGAATTTAAATTATTTTAAACAGGCTAAGGAAGTTTATCCACGATGCACACGAAATTTCAATAGGTTGGTCTCTGCTATAATTCCCAAAAGTACTCGTTTTAAAAAAAACTGTTACTGGATGAGTATGACAATATTTAATAAAATACCTGAATTCTTAAAAGAATTGCCATCTAATAGATTTAAAAGGGCCTTATACAACTGGCTTATGGAACATGCTTTTTATGCGATTAATGAATTTTTTAATAAAATTTGACATTTAATAATTAATAATGTTTATTTAGTAATTGTAATAATATGTAATTTAAATTAAATACGTTAATTGAATTTTATACTTTGACAATAATTTGATTTTAATTTTAATGTTTAATTATAGATATTTGCATGCTGTTTGTAATGGCTGAATAGGCAGATTTTATATATTTTGCTTCAAACATCTACTGTGTACCTTATTCTAACGCAAATAAATGATATTTCTATTTCCTAATGTCAAATTCACTTAAGGTCAACTTCTTAAACTATAATAATACATACATATAAGTATTTACAACTATTATCCCCGAAGGGTTAGTCAGAGACAAGGCAATGAGGACTGCAAAAGCAGTCCTCTACCATGTGCTCAGCGTGACAGGTGACTCTATGCTGTTGGATGTATGTGCAGTCTTTAGTCCGTTAGTTCGTCGCCTTTTACGACACCCAAGGAAAGAGGGGGTGTTAGTATTCTTTCACCACTATGAGACACAGTCAAATCAAGTCAAATCGTATCGTATCGTAATCGTACTTTAATAATGTATTTTCATAATGACAACCCTTTGTAATTTTTACTTTGATTTGGTTGAGTTGACGAGTGAATTAAAAAGAAAAACATGTTATAAACAATGGATGTGATATACAAACAGGAATGAGCACTGTAACCCAAAATTTGGGACCATAAATCAGTCGGCAGATTTGCAGTATCAGCTTTGATATCCTGACTCCATTTCCACAAACTTTTTACAAAATATTTTTGAAACAATCTTAGAAGGCGCTGAAACCTGAAACAGTTTATCTTGAAACCTGACAGATAGTTTTTGTTTATTTTTGAGATGAGACGTCACATAAAGCTAAATCATGGTCGCCCATGATTCGGGTCTTGTAATCCACAGATCTACCATATCTGACATATTCTATCGTTACAACTGTCAAATAGCCAATTGAGATTGTTGCAGTATGTCTTTTTTCTCCATTCGTCCCTATCAGCCGTCAGTTCTACGGTCACTCCTTTCTTCACCATATCATCTTTCACGCAGTCCATCCACCTTTTTCTCGGCCTACCTCTCCCCTTGTATCCATCCACATGCTTAACATTTGCTTCGTCAGATGGCATTCATACCTCCATATTGTATTACATGTCCATACCAAGACTGTCTCTTTCCTCTTAACTTCTCTGTTAATGGTGCTACTACTTTCATGCTCCCTCTATAGATTTGAAAAGTTGACATTAGGATCTGAAATGAAATAGAGGTTATAGAATTATAAATGATTACAACATTTTACCTAGTACTGTGTCTTCTTCAGATGCTGCGTCACATTCCTCTAATTCTTGTGTAGAAAAGCCTGGTACAGACTGGTCTGGTGCTACCTCTGTCTCAGAGCACAAATGTGCTAGTCTCTGATGGGCTTCTTCCACTAAACTGGCATCCATTATTTGCTCACCATTTTTATCACCACCCACTAGAAAATCATTCCAAAGCATGCTTTCAGATTTTGTAATCAATATATCTACTTGTCCATTATCTTGGATATTCCAGGTTGTAAGTTCACTATCAACTTTGTGTTGAAGTTTACCATCAATGAAATTATTTCCTGCGTAGCTAACCTTCAAAAGCATTGGTGTAACACTCACATGCATTAGATTCTTGTCACAAGCAGCATCTAGTTTTAATGTGACCGAAATGTCCTCAGTTGTCTGTAGCCATGTATAAATATTTTTTCTTATTTCTTTTGGTGCTTCCGTGACCTCTTTTTCAGAATCAAATGTAAATTTAAAAACATTATCAGATGCTATATACAGTGCTTCACAGTTTGTTTCAATCGCTGCATAGTGCACTATTCCCTTCCCTTCGATTTGCCTTAAACTTGTCTGTTTCCAAGTTTGATTGTCATTTTCAAAGGTAACTAAAGTGAGAACTGAAATGAAATGCTTTTCGTTTTGTTCTACAGACTGTAATAGGCAATGCAATATTTCTTTATTATCTTTCTCTTGCATTGTAGAATCCATAATGATAAAAAATTTACCTTCAGATAACACTGAGGTTGAATGTTGTGTTTGCCAAGTTCGGAATTTGCATGTGGTCCCATTCCTCACACCTGTGTCAATGATGTGCAAGTATCCAGTACCATCGCTTACGATGGCCGTGCTCCGAGAGGGGAATGACAGACAAACATTGAAATGGCCAGATTTTCTATCAACATGGGCTGGGACGTCGTAAACAATATTATACTCGAATGAACTTGTGGTGTTTTCGAATGTAATCTGTCGTACTTGCTGTTTATTGTCAAAGTAATAGAAGGTGTGAGAGTAGTCCCAGTAGTCAAGAATCAAGTGGTTATGCAGAGCGAAAAGTTTTGCATGAATAAATGAATATTGTACTTCATCGGGATATACTCGATCAACTGGTGAAATAAGATCACAAGAAAAATGGGGGAGAGCTTGAAGATTTAACTTGTACCCTTCAAACTCATGATCTAAAAGGCGCCGATTAGGGCGTAAATCGACTAAATTCGAAGGCATTTCTTACTATTAAAGATAAATAGGTTGTCTAAGAAATTCACTGGATTACACTAGTTTTTACATTAGGGGTTGTTAGAAATAGTTTGAGATCACCAAATTCACCAATTATCTTTGAAATTGGAATGTTTTCATCTGCATTCGCAATCCTGCGACAACGAGACGAGAGACAGACAGACTGACATTGACATGACAGTTACTTTTTGCATGACAGACAGAGACAGACAGATTTTTTTTTTTGATAATTTGTTTCTTGACCAAAAAAAAAATCAATATATCTAAAGAGAAGTGTATAGAGTGCCACAAGCGGCACTATCTCCATCGGGAACCGTAAGTTTTGCGGTATAATAGTGACGCCGCCTAAGCTGCCGTAAAGTTTTTGTTAGACAACAGAAATACTAGCTGCCCCACTCCTGTAGGTCACGTGATAGGTTAGAAATTTAAGATAATCGCGAAGCGCAGCGTAGCGATTGTCTTGAATTTCGAGGTTATTTTTTTTTATTAGACAACAGAAATCTAAATCCATACAAAAAAATCTTTTAAATAATAAGTCGTCTGAACATTATGACAAATAAAAAATATTTATTTTATTTATTTATTCTTTGGCACGGTAACAAAATACAACTCAACCTTAGAATAATAACGCTATAGAAACCAAGTCCGCGCGCCTATTTTGAAGCACCTTAATTGGAGCCAGAAATGGCTCCAAACGCCGGACCGCTCCGTAGTGTACAATGTCAAAGCGCGCGGAACGTGTCTCGCGAAAACAAAAAAAAAATGGCGGTTTGTGCAGTTAAATTGTGTTACAACACATCTGAAAAACAAAAGAAGTGTAATAACATCACTTTTTTCAGGTAAGCTTTCAGTATTTCATAGTATCTTGTAGTTAATTAGGTCTAAATATGTGTGTTTTTTTAAGTTAAAGCCTCGGTAGCAGCGGCTTCCGCAGTGCTGTCTCTTTCATATTCATAGAATTGGAAAGAGACAGCAGATCACAGCCATGCGCGCAGCAAGCACTCGTCACGCGTGTGTGAATCGGTTTAGTGCTTCATTTTTGACAGAGCGCTTGTATGAAGACTATCTTTCTATAGCGTTATTATTCTAAGAACTCGACCCTTACAATAAATTATTTATATCTATTACACAATATTAAATTTGCATTTCGATGACAACCGAGCACAACATTCAAATGAAATGTTCTTTAAGTTACCTACGGTTCCCGAACCGATTGAGATATAATGCCGCTTGTGGCACTCTATACGCTTCGTACTAGGATGCCGCCAATTACGGCATCGTAACCGATCGTACTAAGTTGCCGCTTGTGGCACTCTATTCACTGCCTACCAATGATATTATATACAACAACAGATATATTTTAAGCGCGCGCGATGTGAATACTCAAATACGTCCTAATTGGGACGTCTTGTGTTTAGTCTGCGTCGAGCACAATCACGAGCGTGTCGCACCGTAGTTCCCGTGTCCTTACCAAAATAAATCCAAATTGCTATCGTATGTGTTTCGAAAGTGCACCAATTATGACTCTAAAGTAAACGAAATACAAGGGTTCGCTTACCACATATGAATATGCAAATATACTTAGATTATTTAGTATATTTCAATTATTTTTCCGAACAATATAATAACTGACGCAAAGACGCCATGTTCAGGTGAAGAAAGAGAGAGCAATCTAGTTTTGACGCTAGAGCGATAAAGATGCGTGCGCTGCGGACATAGATTAGGTAGTGCAGAATCGAATATTGATGTTGACTTAAATGCCTACAATTAAGATCAGTTGTTTTTTCTTTTTACTTCGTTTTTATAAAGCTATATATTGTATGTAATGGACTAATATAATAAACATTAAAATAGTTTCACTGAATTGGCTATTTGGCTGTTGTAACAATATAATATGAAATATCGATGGCTTAGAGCACACATGTACTAATTACAAAAACTAGATTTTTCAGGAGAGCATTTTAAAGTTTAAGCATGAATAATACCAGAACTGTGTATGATATGGAATTAAAATTACGTTTATTCATAAGACTTTTTCTTTGGTTCTACAAATAAGTAGATTTCATAACCGAATTACATCAAATTGATAACAAAATCACCTGAATTTCTAGATAACCCCCTCACTTAGTACATTTGAACCCTTAAATTTAGTAATTTGAATGCACGAATGTACTAAGTGGAGCGGGGTCAATATTCTAGTAGATAAACAGGTACTTATCAAAATTAAAATATTAAAATATTTATTAAATACCACAGAATACCGACTCAAGATATTTTCTGCAGGTTAGAACATAAAATAATAATAATATTATTAAATAGGAAATCAATAAAACATTGCATAGTAGGTAAGCAATAATTTATTAAAGTTCTACAACATTTAATTAATTATTAAGAATAGTATAGGTACCTACCTAAATCAGTCTTTCTTAAACACTAACAAAATTAGGAAAGTACTTATTTATTCATTTTAAATCAGTAATGAGTCTTAGAATAAGGTAGGTTATTAATAATACTCTCATCCTGATTCTTAACTTCATAATCAGATGTTTCAGTGTCAGTGATATTGATATTAGGAATATTTGCAGAACTGGATGGAAAGTCTCTATAGTATTGCCCATAGTCTCATGGGATCACACCATCCTTTAAAGAGTAAGAAGATCTTTTTTCTTACATTGTGAAATGGGGAGCACCAAATTAGTATGCCATTTTCAGGTTTTTTTATGTTACTGAAGTCTTTATTTTTTCCTTCATTTTTTGCCTTGCAAATATTGATTTCTTCCAAATCTGAATCGTTTAAGTCGTATTTATAAAATATCGAAGTAGGCGATTCTTTGTTTACCCGAAGCCACTTAATTTTAAACCATTTCAGTCTCATTTTTTATGTTTTTAGTTGTGTAAGTATTTAAAGTTTTTTCAAATGCCTTTATGTCATAGAAATCGTCATGTTTCATAATATTAACATCATAATTTTTTGGTTTGATCGTGGCAAAACCCATTATCAAATATAAAATAGTTAGATTATACTATGAGAGTTTTCGTAAATAATATATTTTGCAATCACCGGTAAGGGGTATAGAAAGAACAGCTTGTAGGTCGAATTTATTTGCTCTAAAAGCACCATCTGTGTTTAAACATATTTTTTTGTCTTCTTTTTTCATATCCAAAGAGTCTTTTTCGCGTTTTTTGTGTGCATCATATTCTTCATGTAAACTAGCCTTTTCATTTGATCGCTTATACACATTGCAGGGTTTATAAAATACTAGTTTTGGCTCATAGAATTGAAAAATCCTGTGGTATATACATAATACGGGAGTTATTTATTTTCTGGGCAAAAATTTCTCTGTAAATTTTGTACATGCGAGATACGTTCAGATTCAGATCACTATCTAAATATAATTTTTTGGATTCTTTGCGACAGTAGAAAGACTCAATTCGAGGGTACTGGTCAATATTGCTCTTTTACAAATTTCGTAGCCTAGGGAAGTTATATTTGCGGGAATTTTACCTTTTCGATTGTCAGTGCCAACATAAGAACCTGCATGTCCTCTATATTTGGAACAAATATTAATAATACTTGTGCTAATATCGAACGTGTTACAAACAAATTTTTGGCAAACACGGTGTTTTCTTATAGATTGGTGAAAAAAGCCAGTATGAACGTGACATTGACCGATTTTTCTTAGCCTTCGTGCATACACGTAAAAATCACGCGCCAAAACGATTATCGAAAGCACGCTTAACTTAAAATGTCGTTAGTTGAGCATTTCAAGAAACAAAACTAAAATGAGTTAAGTTTACTAATAGATATGTGATTTTCGATGATATTGTAAACATCTGTACAGTTATTTTTTGAATCATAGCAACTTAGCACATTTGTGCACTTAAAAACAGTTGCAAGCATTAGATTTGTTTTTGTGTTAACTGCATTTACAACATTTGGATTATCTGTAATATGTAAAATTACATATCGTAAATGTACTTAATATTTTTGTGCGTTAACTAGTACCGCGGAAGGGAATCTTAAAATCACTTAAGGAGTTTTCGTAGCAGATAAGTAAAAATAAAGGATTTTAATACTTTTGGACGAAACCGAAGCTTACTTGATACAACCGTGACACTGGGTTTTTGATAGAAAGAGATGGAATATGGACACGTGGGTAAGTGCAAACGGTAGAGCACGTCAATTAATACAGTTGGCAGTCAAAAAGTAAAAATCGCGATTTTTGTAGTTAGTACATTTGTGAACTAAGCCATCGATATGTCGATTATGGAAATTGATAATTTAACGATAATTATCCAATAGTTTTTTTTATTAAGATAATTTGTAAATATTTTATTAGTACAAAATAATTTTGCGATTATTTGTCTGTGGAATACAAGACCAGAAACACGGGCCATGATTGAGCTTCGTGTGACGCCACATTTCACAAACTAAAGTAAAACTATCTTTTAGGTTTCAAGATAAATGTTTATTGTGGTGTGACGTCACAGACATTTAGCCAAATGTCACATGACCAACCGTTTCCGCAGAAACTTTAAATGAATAAAGAAAAATATTTCTTTTTCTATTAAATAAAGCTTTTTGAAAAAAAATATTGTACGTGGTGTCAATGATATTATTATAATAACTATAATATCATTGCGTGGTATAAAATAAGCGTTTGTAATTTTCAAAATACTTTTCCGAAAACTGTCAAGTAGCCAATTTGTTTTTCTACTATTTAAAATACATTATACTGATAATTAAGGATTATTAATGTTTTTTCTTTTAATGAATTACGCTTCTGAGTGATTAGGTCAGTTCGTGAACAAACAAGCCAATTTGTCATAAAATCTTATTTAAATGAAAAAGGGTTACATTTTGCTAGTAGGTAATGAAGACGTAGAGAAATTAAAGTTCCGCATTTTAAAAAACGTTTGTATTCTAATGTTTTGACTTATTTTTCGACCATTCATCAGATACCCATTTTCAATCATCGAGTACATCTCATTAAAACCATAATTGATTAATACATAAATATTCGTCGCCATTCTGCACATAAAAATAACCCCGAAATACAAAAACTTTCTAAAAGACAAAAAAGAAATAAATAAAATCTTTTTAAAGGTATTTAAAATATGTATTTTATTTCGTTTCTTTTATTGTAGGTTAGCGGTTGAGGAAAAGTCCAGTTTCACAAATACAATGTTTATTTGTCACACGTAAACGACACAGGTACAGCAAACACGGAAAACAAACAATCACCCGCGAAAGGACAAACTAATAACGTTTAAAAACTTTTGGAAGCGCAAATTACAACCAACAAAAATAATAAAAAGAGATCGACAATTGTGTAGCGGAAAATCGGGAGCAAAAACGCGCGTGCATTCGCCGTGGGAAAGGGTAGGCCACTGGCCGCTGCGACCGAGCGATAGCGGATCGCTGGGCGCTGGCTTCCTTCTACCTGCGTGACGCAACAGGCGTCAACGGTGCGCGGGCGCAGGGGGCAGTGAAATTGCATTGTCCGCGCGCTAAGGAGTTATGCTCCTACAGTACTCCCCCGCCGAGACCGCTACTGCTCTTCTGCCACTTCTTGTTCTATTTTCAGATTGTCCACCAGGTGGATTTGGCGGCGATAGTATAGTTGGCAGGTCTTTTGTTTCTACGCCTTGATCATCTTAAGTCATGTAGGCTGGCTTAAGGCGGTCAATACTGACGTTAGTTTGTCTGTTGCGTATGTCCAACTTGAAAAACTTAGGGTGACGTTCCAAAACCTTGAAGGGCCCAGTATAAGGAGGCTCTAGAGATCTTCGTACTAGGTCCTGTCTCATAAAGACGTGTGATGCATCGGACAGTTTCTGTGGAATGTAGAACGGACCTTTTCTATTCCATGAAGTAGGTTTTGGTGAAAGTTTGGACATGTAACTTCGTAGACGATTCGTTAGATCGGTGACGTCACCTGCTTTGTGGTCTTCATTTGGGTCTATGAACTGTCCAGGGAGGCGCAGGGGTTCTCCATAAACAAGTTCTGCAGATGAGCCCTGGATATCAGCTTTCCATGCGCTTCTTATGCCTAGTAGCACTAAGGGAAGAACTTCAGTCCATTTTGCAGTTGCGTGGCACATAATGGATGCCTTCAGTTGTCGATGTAGACGCTCGACGATGCCGTTTGCTGCAGGGTGGTAGGCAGTAGTGCGATAATGCCGTGCGCCAATCAAAGTCGTGATAGCTTTGAAAAGGTGAGACTCGAATTGCCGTCCCTGGTCGGTGGTGATCTTGCCTGGACATCCAAACCTAGCGATCTACCCTGAGACTAGGCCGACCGCACAGGTCTCTACTGATATGTCCTTGATGGAGTACGCCTCAGGCCAAGGTGTGTACCTGTCGATAGCGGTAAGACAGTACCTGTAATCATAAGATAATGATAAAGGCCCTACTATGTCAAGATGGATAGAAAAAAATCTTGACGTTGGGGTAGGAAATGAGAAAAGTGGAGAAAAGGTATGTCGGAATACTTTGCTGCATTGGCATTGCAGACATTCCTTTGCCCACTCTCTACAGTCTTTGCGTATCCCTGGCCATATGAATCGTTGTGTTACCAGCCGCACTGTAGCTGTACGTCCTGGATGACTCAAACCATGTAGTGTATGGAAGAAGTAAAGATTGCGTTGAGATGTCACAATATACATTTATGTCGGTTCCAGGTGCCTTGTGCTTCTCAAGCTTTAAGGTTGAGCCATGTAGAATAAGGCGTTGCAGTTCAGAATCTGTAGACTGAGATTTTGCAAGTGCCTCGTAGTCGATTGTAGCAGTTACTTCCTCTATGCGTGACAATGCATCGGCAACAACGTTTTCTTTACCAGGTAGATATCGTATATCTGTTGTAAATTGAGATATATAGTCGAGACATCTATATTGTCTTGGCGTGTTGCTTTCTCTATTGATATTGAACGCGTAGGTGAGTGGCTTGTGATCAGTAAATATTATAAAGTTTCTCGCTTCTACCATATGGCGAAAATATTTAATTGCTTCATAGATTGCTAACAATTCCCGGTCATATGGACTATATTTTTTTTGAGATGTGCTCAGTTTACGAGAAAAGAATGAAAGAGGTTCCTGTAAGGGTCCTAAGACTTAAATAAAAGGCGGACTGTATAACATAGGGTTGGTTTAATGCCAACAATTACAAATAGAAGATAGGTCCCGGACAAACAGATTGTAAATTTAAGAGGGTCGCGAATGTCGTTGGAGCTGTCCGAAAGCCGAGTGTCTTATTCGGTAGTCGATGCCGCGCCGGTCTCGCAGGCAGCGGGGGGCGACCGCGGCAACCGGTTCGATGCTCGCCGCGATGATGTCACGCCCTCCTCCCTCGCGTCTCCTCCCGTGCGTATGTAGGCATTAACATGCTCCCCGGGTTGAAGTCTATCGAGGGCTTCAAACATCTGGAAGAGGACATATATTATTAAAGGCCCTCCGAATAGTGCCTCTCTTGGTCTTCAGCTCAGCCACCCTGATGACGCCGTCGCTGCCAGGATAGACTTTGGTCACGCGTCCTAGCGACCAAAGAAGGGGCGGTAGAGCTTTGTCCTTTATGATCACAAGTGATCCCAGTTTAAGTTCTCCGCTCGTGCTATGCCACTTCAGTTTTTGTTGCAGCTGGTTGATGTACTCCAGCGAAAATCGACTCCAAAAGTGCTGCTTTATGTATTCTATCCTCACGAAGCGGTTAAGGCGAGTGATGTTCATGTCAGCCACCTGTGGATGTGGAATGGATATCAGCGGTCGTCCAATCAAAAAGTGTGCAGGAGTCAGAGCGGAAAAATCAAGTGGATCAGAGGATAGCTGGGTCAGGGGGCGAGAGTTCAAGACAGCCTCAATTTGGGTGAGACAAGTGGCCATCTCCTCGTATGTAAAGTGCGTTGTATCTAGGAGCCGTTTAAGGTGGTGCTTTGTGGAGCGAACAGCTGCCTCCGCTAAGCCATTGAAGTGGGGGGTGTAAGCAGGAACAAACTTAAATTCTATCCCCTCTTGAGCTACTAAACTTTCAAGATTAGATTGTGCTATAAATTTGGAAAACTCGTTATTAGTGCCAACAAAATTGGTTCCGTTGTCGGACGTGATGCTTTTAGGCTTTCCACGACGGGAAACAAAACGATTTAATGCGGCTATGTATGCTTCAGTAGATAGCGCCGTGACGAGCTCGATATGCACTGCCTTTATCGAATTGCATACAAAAATTGCCAAAAATGACTTAAGGATAAGTATTTCTTATCTTAAAAATAGAAGTCAGGCTGTCGCTGTGAAAGGACACATTTCAACTTTCATCCCAATCACGTCTGGTGTGCCTCAGGGCTCGCATCTCGGCCCCTTGTTATTTAATTTATTTATTAATGATATAAACCAATGTTTTCTTTCATCAAAGGCCTTGCTTTACGCAGATGACACAAAAATTTATAAAGTCATAAAAACTGTAGATGATTGTCATAGTTTGCAAAAAGATTTGGACAGATTATATGAATATTGTAATAATAATAAACTCTTTTTAAATATCAGAAAATGTTGTATAATATCGTTTACAAGAAAGAAAAATAAAATTAATTATAATTATACACTAAATAGAGAAACACTACCAAGGGTTACCGAGATGAGAGACTTGGGTGTGACACTTGACACAGAATTATCATTTCAGCCACATATTCAAAAAGTTACAGCAAAAGCGTATCGAATGCTTGGCTTTATTTTTAGACAAAGTAGTAATTTTAAAAATCATACCACAGTATGTTTGCTATACAACGCTTTTATACGATCATCCCTTGAATATGCCTCCGTTGTATGGAATCCCCAGTATAATGTACATATTAATGCACTCCAACGTATACAAAATAAATTCATAAAAAGATTGCAATATAAATTTAAAAAACCTTTTAATGATTTGGTGCTGCCTCTAGAGTGTCGTAGATTGGTTCGCGATCAAGTCTTTCTATACAAAATTGTGAATAACCTTATTGACTCCCCTTACCTTTTAGGTAAAATCTTTTTTTATTTTAAAAGAAAACACTTACGTTCGCCTAAAGTTTTTGAGGTACCATCCTTTAAGACTAATTATGCAAAAAATAGATTCCTTGTTCGTGCACCTAGTAATTTTAATAATAGATTTAAGGAAATAGATTTATTTTTCGAAAAAATTGGCTCTTTCAAAAGAAGCATTGTTAAGGGGTGTCTGTCATCTGCTAGTGACTGAGAGAAGTACTGAGAGACTATGAGAGAGGTTATTGTCGTTATACTTACTTGTAGTTAGTATTTCTAATATTTCTCATAGCAAAATAAAAATGTTATGATAAAGTAAATATGTAACTTGTAGAGGTCTTCATTGTTGAGGAGTAATTGTTAAGCTAATTTGTGTTGTTTACATTTGTGGAAACTTTTTTGGCTAACGAAATGTTTATTAACTTCTGTTTTACAAGTGTATAATATGCTGTATGTTTTCCTTAAATAAATAAATAAATAAATAAATTAAGGAGCCTACAGCCTTTACCTTTTCTGTCTGCGATTAACACTGGCCCGGCGTAGTCAACGCTACAATATAAAAAAGGGAACTCTAGTTCAGTTCGAGATGCTGGCAACTGACCCATGATAGGCTGAGTAGTTTCAGCTTTATGTCTGCAACATCGAACACATTTTTTCACCGTTTTCTTCGACAAGTTGCGGCCACCTAAAGGCCAATAAAATTGTTTAATATTTGATAGTAAGAGCTGTGGACCAGCATGTAAATATTTAAGATGAAAATGTTGGAAAATGATGTTTGTAAGATTATGTTTACTGCATAAAAGAACAGGATGTTTCGCATCATAACTATAAGGAGAGTTATTGAGTCTGCCTCCGACTCTAATAATATCATTGGGATCTAAAAAAGGGGATAAAGCTATGAGGCGGTTTTTCTTAGGCACTGATTTTCCCGCTTTAAGCCACGCATATTCATCTGGAAACATTTCCAACTGCGCCTTTCGAATAATTAAATTTGTTGCATTCTGAAGTTCTTGAACCGAAAGATGACTAGACAATTTGTTATTTTTGTGTTTGCAGTTGTGAATGAATCTCAATAAATATGCGATTGAACGTTGGATAAATGTAAATTTAGATTTTTTGTTAATAAATTCACAAACTAAATCAGCATTAGTATTTTCATTTGCAAGCGCTACCGAACAAGAAACCATTTCTGGTAGATCGTGCTTCACGCTCTCGTTGGGCATTATTGGCCAAAAAGCCTCATTTTTAAATAAGAAGGTGGGACCTGACCACCACAAAGAAGAACTGCTGATGAGGTCAGCCTTCAGCCCGCGAGAAACAAGATCCGCCGGATTGTCTTTTGACGGTACGTAACTCCACGTGTGACCCTCTGTGATCTCCTAAATTTCGTGAACACGGTTGCGAACGAAGCTTTTAAGCTCACTAGGTGGAGTAGTTAACCACTCTAGTACAATTGTAGAATCGCAGAGAATACTACTACAATTACTACTACTACTACAATTGTAGAGGTCAATACTTTAGTACACAATCTTGCTGCCAATAAAGCTCCGCAAAGCTCCAGTCGGGGAATTGTCATGGGCTTAATAGGCGCGACTCGACTTTTGGAAGTAAGAAGATGTACTGACACTATACCTAATTTGTCTACAGAACGTATGTACACACAAGCTCCGTACGCTTTTTCTGAGGCGTCACTGAAGACGTGAACTTCGTGGGTTAGTGACTTTTCGCTAAGAACCCATCGAGGAATGTTTAGTTTGTTCAGAAAAGGTAATGTGTTTGAAAATTCAAACCATAGCTGTTTTATTTCTTCTGATACTTTGTCGTCCCATGAGCATTGATCGATCCACAATCTTTGCATGATGATCTTTGCTTCTACTATGCATGGGCCAACTAAACCTAATGGATCGAATATCTGGCTTATCACTGAAAGTATATGACGCTTGGTTACTTTTTTATTTAAATCAATATTAATTGAAAACGATAGTGTGTCAGAATCACAAAGCCAGTTGACACCAAGTGTTTTAGAAGAGACGTTATTATTTATGTTTGACATTTCTAAAATATTATTGGGGCGATTTGATCTAAAATAAATTGACTATTTGATTTAAATTTTCTTAAGTGAAATTGAGCTGAATTTAATGTAGATATGACCCCTTGAATAATTCTAATTGCATCATCAATAGATGATGCGCCTCCTAAGAAATCGTCGACGTAGAAGTCTCTTTCTATGGACTCTTTTACGTCATTATCCACCGCACTCGATGCCAAGCTAACTAAACATTTTGTAGCTAAATATGGGGCACAGGCGGTGCCATAAGTCACAGTATTAAGGGTGTACATTTTGAGGGGTTCTTTGGGACTGTAGCGAAAAATAATTTCTTGAAGAGAGCGTTGAGAAGGGTTAAGCTCAATTGATCTGTAAAAATTTGCCACATCTCCGGTTACGACGTATTTAAATTGCCGAAACCTTAATAATATGGAATAAAGATCTTCCTGTACAGTGGGGCCAACCATTAGGATGTTATTAAGTGACAGCCCTGTGCTGGTCTTGGCGGACGCGTCAAAGACTGTACGGAGCTTTGCGGTAACGCTCGACTCACGCAGTACACCATGGTGAGGCAAAAAATAATAATGCTGTTGCTCATTGTGAGCTGAAGGCTCCCTGTTTTCGGTCATGTGACCTAAGCGCTCATACTCGAGCATGAATTCCATGTACATATTTTTAAAGACAGGTGCTCTCATGAATCTACGTTCTAAAGACAAAAAGCAGCACTTAGCTTGTTGAAACGAGTCGCCCAAGACTGAAGCATCCTCCTTCAGTGGCATTGTTACGACAAACCGACCATCGTCTGTACGTGTAGTATTTAAAAAAAAACTCTGCTCACAGGCACGTTCTTCAGGGGACAGGGAGTGCTTTGATGCAACAGTGTCTAGTTCCCAGAACCGGGTTAAGTCTGGGTTGGGTTCCTCACAAGAAAGGTTACAAATAGGGGAAGAAGAGTGCTTAAGACGGGAAACATGCCCAGACACCAACCAACCCAGCTTGGTTTCATATAATTTGGGTTGATTTTTACCCAAGTCGATGTGGTTATTACCTAAAATAGACCAAAATGCGTCGGCCCCTACTAATATGTCTATGGCGGACGGGACATTAAAAGTAGGGTCAGCAAGACATATTCCCTTAGGAAGAGGAATATGTTCGACATCTATGTATGAAGTTGGCAAACATTTAGTCAAATGAGGAAGAATACGACAGTCCACAATAAGTCTATAATCGTCATGTATGGACATTATAGTAAGGCTGCAAGACTGTGTACTTTGAGAAGTATGATTGTTAATACCTGTCACCGTGGAGTACGCCTCGCGTCGCGACAAATCCAGCTTACCGCATAGCGAGTTCGTTATGAAGTTCGCCGTGCTCCCATTGTCGAGCAGAACTCGGGCGGAGTGCACGTCTCCCTTGCTATCGATGACTTTCACAAGCGCTGTGGAAAGCAAAACATGCGGAGGAGTAGTATGCTGTTGAAAATCATTTGAATTTGCAAAGTTTGTGATATTATTTACCGGCAAGGCAGGTATAGGCATTTTTTCGGGCTCATGCAAATGCAAAAGTGTGTTGTGCCTCTTTTTACAATATTTACAAGACGCAAGACTGCATTTGCTTTCAAAATGTCCTGGGCGAAGACAATTAAGACACACTTTAGATTCTTTGGCCTTTTGAATTCTATTTTCAATAGGAAGGGACCTGAATGTTTCACAGTTAAATAAAAAGTGACTTTCATTGCATAAGGAACATTTTACAATTTTTGTAGTATAGTTATGTTTTATTTTTGAATTTTTATTATTGTAAATATTAGAATTATTGTAATTAGGAGTATCTATATGTAAATTAGAATGATTAGATTTATGAGTTTCGAATTTTTGAATTTTATTACCGTTACTTTCTTGTATAGTCTCCAATAAGTCTGCCCTGTTGCTAAGAAAATCAATAAAAATGTCTAAGGTAGGGGGTTTAGTTAATGTATTTCTGTGTTCTTCCCAGACTCGATGGGTGACACTATCTAATTTTTCAGCCATCATATAAATAATTAGAGTATCCCAGTGTTCAGTGGGCTGATCTAAGGTAGATAAGGCTCGCAAGTTTTTATTTGTAACATCTATCAGATGACGAATAGATGCACAAGACTCCCTTTGCATGCGCTCAAGACTAAACAATGCTTGAACGTGATTATTAACGAGCAATCTTTTGTTGTCATACCTACTGCACACTAACTTCCAAGCAGCCTCGTAATTTTCGGCTTTAAAATATAAATTATCGATTATAAGCAAAGCTCTGCCTTTAAGAGAAGCGCGAAGATAATGCAGCTTATTAATGCTATCTATATCATGTCTAGTGTGAATTAACGAAATAAAGGTATCCCTAAACTCAAGCCAGTGTTGATAGTGGCCATGAAACACCGGTAAGTCAATCTTAGGCAATCTAACGCAATTAGATTTAAAGGAACTGGCCTGTACATCCTCGTAGCACGACACGGAGCCCTCAACTGGAAGGTTGCGCTGGTGGGAGCAAGCGCCAAGTAGACTGCGCGCTGATGCCACCAGGGAGTGATACAAGTCCTCGAACTGTTCGCGTTCCTTACACTCATCGTCGGGTTCCTCCGAAAGCATCTTGATGTCACACTGTAATTTATCGAAATCAGAGTATAGGGCATCAAATTTATTTAATCGGTTTTCCAAATCTAGTTGTAGTACGCTAGTAAGCTCTGTGCAACCTTTATGTTTAGTAATAAAATTATTAAATATAGTCAGTTTAGACTTCATACAACTACGCTTTCTAATTAATTTTTTAATTTTTTCGTCTGACATGATAACTAAACAAGAACGCTTAAGCAAATAAAAACAAAATAAATCAAATGAATGCGTGCGGCTATGAATAGAATAATGTGACCTTGCTTGAATGCACCGGCCGATAACAAAAGAACAGCTGAGCGGGCGGTCAGCTACCTGCTGCACTTATAAAAAACGGGACTATAGCTATCTGTAAGCGATGCGCCCGCGCCACGCAGTCTAGCGAATGATGTTTGCAATACTTGATTTGTGATTGCAGTGTTAAGCTTAAGGTTTTAAGCAGTTTTAATGCAAATATGAATTAAAATGTAATGTTAAAAAAATAGAAGCCACCCTCACACTAAAAATATTGAAATGTCTCACTTAATTTAAAGCTATCGAGAACTTTTATAGTGGTAAGGAAGGAAAAAAGAAGGAATAAATTGGAACGAACTCACAAATACCCAAACCGTCCACTTGGGATAAGATGATTTGCACTTTTCGTCCGTTGGATGTCCGTTGAATTTGACTCGAGCTTCTAACAGGTTCAAAGTCTGACTTGCGGCGACCTTCTATGGTTTTGTTCTTGAGCGGGCGTGGCTGCCATGGAGAAACTTCTGCAGGATGATGACTCCCGAAGATGATTTCGATGCTGAAGACCACACAACTGAAGAGCTTCAGAACAGGAATGGGGGTAGTCCGGCCCCACTTCTCTTGCAACCGTTAACAATTTTGACGGCGAGATGGACCAATGTAAGGGTCCTAAGACTTAAATAAAAGGCGGACTGTACAACATAGGGTTGGTTTAATGCCAACAATTACAAATAGAAGATAGGTCCCGGACAAACAGATTGTAAATTTAAGAGGGTCGCGAATGTCGTTGGAGCTGTCCGAAAGCCGGGTGTCTTATTCGGTAGTCGATGCCGCGCCGGTCTCGCAGGCAGCGGGGGGCGACCGCGGCAACCGGTTCGATGCTCGCCGCGATGATGTCACGCCCTCCTCCCTCGCGTCTCCTCCCGTGCGTATGTAGGCATTAACAGTTCCCATTTGTCGTTTTTGCGTTGCTGCAGAACTGCACCTATTGCCTTATCTAAAGCATCTGTCATTATGGCTAGCTCTGCGCTTGAGTCAGGGTGAGCAAGAAGTGTAGCATCGGAC
This sequence comes from Scoparia ambigualis, assembly GCA_963921215.1. Classification (NCBI taxonomy): domain Eukaryota; kingdom Metazoa; phylum Arthropoda; class Insecta; order Lepidoptera; family Crambidae; genus Scoparia; species Scoparia ambigualis. The sequence goes on along the minus strand of OY992503.1, from coordinate 43,460,571 downwards.
AAGGCAGACTTACAGTCTTCGAAAGACTGGAGCAACTCTTCGGTCATGTGAATTGGATGTGAACCTTTTATCTTTGGGCCGGCTAAAATAGCATTCAATGGGGCTTGCAGCTGAGCAGCCTTTGGCATAAATCGTTTGTAAAAGTTAAGCATACCAAGAAATCTCCTCATCTGCTTGACAGTTCTTGGTGCCGGGAAGTCCTTAATAGCCTGAGTCTTGGTCTCCAGGGGCTTACTGCCTGCTGCTGAGACACTATAACCCAGAAATGTTACTTCACTTCGACCCAGAACACATTTGTTTGTGTTTACCAAAATGCCGTATTCTTGTAGTCTCTCGAACAACTGTTGTAGGTGGCGCTTGTGTAGACTTTCTGAGGCAGAGTAGACCAGGATATCATCAACGTATCCGTAGCAGAAGTCTAAGCCACGAAGGACTTCATCAATAAACCTTTGAAAAGTTTGAGCTGCGTTTCTAAGTCCAAAGGTCATGAAAGGGAATTCATATAAACCAAATGGAGTTGTTACGGCTGTTTTGGTAATATCACCTGGGTTAACCGGGATCTGGTTGTAAGCTTTAACAAGGTCAATGGTAGAGAATATGGTACATCCAGACAGTTGATGTGAAAAGTCTTGTATGTTACGAATGGGGTACCTGTCTGGTATCGTGCGTGCGTTCAGTGCTCTGTAGTCGCCGCATGGTCGCCATCCGTCGTCCTTCTTCTTCACCAGGTGCAATGCTGAAGCCCTGGGACTTTCAGAAGGTCGGGCTGTTCCATTAGATAACATGTCATCGAATTCCTGTTTTGCAATTTTTGTGAGAGCTGGATCCAAACGACGCGGCTTGCAAGTAACAGGAGGCCCGTTGGTCGTTCTGATATGATGTAAAGTACTGTGCTTAGGTATGATGTGCATACCGGCAGGTCTGGTAATTTGAGGATAATCATGTAAAAGCTTGTGATATTCTGTTTCACCATTAACCACTTTGATAGATGCGATGTGTTCGGAGATTTTCTGCTGTGGAGCTCGCACCGTCAGTGTTGTGGTACCATCAATCAATTGCTGCCGTCTACAATCAATAAGCAGATTATAAAAGCACAAAAAATCAACACCAATAATTGGTTTGGAAACATCAGCGATAGTGAACTTCCATGCAAAGGTGCAACGAAGTCCGAGATCTAATTGTAATTGTATAGGCCCATAGGTATGTATGATAGTGCCATTAGCTGCTACAAGCTCATATTTAGATTTAGTGCAGGGCGCTTTAGTTGCTGAGCGAGGAAAACGCACAGGGGCCCAAGTCTGCTAATTTACGAATGGCTTAATTGAATCGCAATTGGATCGTATTGTAATTGTTTGACACATTTGGTATTCTCTTACTCATATAAGAATACCAAATGTGTCAAACAATTACAATGCGATACAATTGCGATACAATTACGATTCAATTATGCCATTCGTAAATTAGCAGACTTGGGCCCCAGGTCTGATCCTGTGTCTACTAAAAAAAGCATCTTTGTTACACGGTCAGCAATAACTAAGCGGCCTGTTTGCCTTGGGCAGTCACTAGCCGCTACTTCCGGCTGCTCGTGGAGTTTCCCGCCTGAAAAGTACAAGGTTTAGTACACTTTTTAGCTTTTGTACCAAAATTAAAGTGATACCAGCAATGAGGGTGATTCTGTGGTGACTGGCGTTAGCGTTGGCGTGAATGAGAGAGACTTCGTGGAAAATAATTTCGCTGGTTAGATCTTGCACGCATCATTGAATTATTATTATTCATATGCTTGGTCAACTCAGCCATTTGCTTAGTAAGCTCGCTAATTTGAATTGCCATTGTTTCATAGCTATTTGTGGATGCACTGGGTGATGATGTACTTGCCACTTGAGGTACCATGGGTGCTATTTCATGCACTTTGTCTGCTAATTCTGATACGTCCGTTAAGGGTGAGTTCATTTGAGTAGCAATTATAGTTTGTACATTTTGTGGCAAACGGCTAGTCCATAGGGTTCTTAAAAAATTAGTAGGCATGGATGGTCCAGCGAGACTCTAGTCTCCTAGCTCTTCGTGGGTTAGTAGTTGCTTCACTTTTTTCTCTTGAGATGCTGACAATCGTTTTATCGACTCAATTTTTAATTTTTCGTATTTGTCGGTAGGTGGAGGTGTCTTTATAACATCTCTTACTTCCGTGGCGTACTGGTGTTCTAGTTGTGAAATAACATAGTAGAACTTTGTGGCGTCGCTTGTGACGCCTGACAATGCAAATTGTCCCTCAATTTGCGCAAACCACAATGCTGGGTCGTCCGGGTAAAACGGATGTACTCTGACACCAACTCGAAAAAGTCCTGCGTCATCCGACGAACGCTTGGACGAATCTTCCATGGTTATGCTTCGCTGTTTCTTCGAAATGTTCGGTGCTAACTGTTCAGCTTCGGGGTCACCACCTTGTAGGTTAGCGGTTGAGGAAAAGTCCAGTTTCACAAATACAATGTTTATTTGTCACACGTAAACGACACAGGTACAGCAAACACGGAAAACAAACAATCACTCGCGAAAGGACAAACTAATAACGTTTAAAAACTTTTGGAAGCGCAAATTACAACCAACAAAAATAATTAAAAGAGATCGACAATTGTGTAGCGGAAAATCGGGAGCAAAAACGCGCGCGTGCATTCGCCGTGGGAAAGGGTAGGCCACTGGCCGCTGCGACTAGCTTACTAAACTTCATAAAATCAGGAAAGATACCCTTATCAACACACTTATTAAATATGTCAGCAAGATAGGGTGCAATAGAATATATAATATTTTTAATTATCTTTATAGACATGCCCCACAAATCACATGTGTTTTTCATTTTTAGTAATTTGAAAGCTTTAATAATATTTTTAGAGTCAACATATTGAATACTAGCTATACTACCGTGGATACTAGTCCTCCAGTCGAAATAATAGAGTTCATTTAAAAGCTTTTATGATGTTAATGAGTGATGAATAGTGATGGGTTTTTAAAGGGTTAACTCTTAGATTAATGATTGGTCTCGCTGCGCTCGACTAGATACCTCCGTCGTACTTGTCAAATGCGGCAACAAATACTACTCCGAAATCGGCGTACCCGAGCCAGCTGACAGCTGTAGGTGACGCGTACGTCCCGAATGTTTTATTCAATTTCTGGCTTAATTCAAACTTAAATGCCAGTTTGCGTAGTAAAACTGTGTAAAAATAATACTTCTAAAAATAAGAAGGACACTGGGATCACATACCATCAGTAAGTATCGTATAATTTCGAAATTTCATCATAAAAATATGAACAATAAACGCCATTCAGTGTTACCGCTTATACAAGAATAAAGTCCCCGTGGTTGAGATTTTTATTACGTGAATTTATTGTTATTGTCTTTTATTATATAGGTAACCTATTTTATTTGTCTTACAAAGTTACTATATACTACACCTAGTTCTATGTTATTTCATGTTTTCTTATATTTGTGATCTGTAATAAGGTGTAAAAATGTTAGCTGACACTATATCAAGGGGATTCTATGAACGATGAAACTGAACAATTTTCCATAAGGAACATAGGTCGAAAATGTATTATTTTTCCCTATACAAAATGTGACTCAAGTATGGAAAAGCTATTTTTTTTCATTTTGACCTATGTTCCTGAAATGTAAACTTTTCGTGTCTGTACTTACATTGAAAATATTGGCGAAAAACATAATTTAGTGGATGAAGGATACGTGAACATTAGAATCATTTTTGGAATTTTTGTCTGTTTGTTTGTTTGACGCGCATCACACAAAAACCGCTGGACGGATTTAAATGAAACTGAGAACAGGTGTAGAGCTTATGATTTGGGTAATATTATAGGTTAAAGGTTGCTTCACACATATCAGTGAAGCCACAGTTCCGGCACAGTGTTTTTCATGCAATCTCTATGAACGCATCCCCACTTGTCAGTGACAATGCTCTCAGTGTCAGTGCCGCCACCGGCAAATCACGGACGTATTCGTTTTGAAAAAATTCATAGACAATGTTTGAAATAATATTTTCACTCTTGCTCAAAAAAACCGTCGTTGTAGCGTTGTAAAGCAAGGCTAAAATAGCTTTTCTTGCCCTAGGGGAAAAAAATATTTTTTTTTAAAATTTTGTCTGTCACATGACAATGAGCCTATAGAAACGAAAAAGTATTTAGTCAATAAGTAGAATAATCATGAATAAAGACTCGACTTATTAGCCCAAGCGCGCATTGGCGGCCAGGTCGCAGCGGCTAGGCCGCGGCGGCCAGCGAAATGTATGAATTGCATCATCAGCGCGCGCACTTGGCCGCAAGCGGCGTCTTTAGTCCATTAGTCGCCACCCCATCGTTCCCATTAACTCGGGTAACAGTTGAGCAGCTGGCAACAAATTTTTCACGCACACTAGCAAGCATCCTTGCATATTGTCATAAACACACTACAATAATGAGTTGCCGCATTTACGGAGCTGTGGTTTATAGGTAGCGCGGTATCTAGAACGAGCGCAGCGAGACCAATCATTCATCTATAGGATAAATACTCATAAATATCCGTTTTTACTCGAGTATTTATCCAATTATTCAAAGAAGACAAATCTCGTTTTAAAATATGTAATGTCACTTGTGAAGAAAGTCGAAATAAAACGAAAATTATAACTAATGTGTTTTTAACTGCAAATACTCTGATAAACGTTTCCTGGTAGTTACAACCCTATAAGAATAAACATCTTTATTTATTTATTTATTTATTTATTTATTTTATTTCCATTTGTACATGCCGGCTTACAGATTAATCCAACACGCCGACAAGTCATACAATATACAATGATGTCAAAAAGGAAACAAATTACCAAATTCTAGTTTAGAGTCATCATGCAAAAAAAAACAAAAATAAATAATAAGTAACAAAGATACAGTCAAATTACAAGATATATATAAATTACAAGATACGTCAATCTGAAATAATAAATTTTAATATAATAGGTATGTCAATAAAAAGAATTTAAGAATTTTTAAAATTTAAAAATTAAAAAAAATGTAATAATTTGTGCATCTGTCAAAAGTCAAATTCAGTCAAATTCGATTAAGAAACTGATATGCAGCCGCCATCAAACTCTCCAAACCATCAGCGAATAGATCGATGCCGTAGTACTGAGCGAGCATGTCCCCAATGAGGCGAAGCGCGCGTGCAGTGGGCGCGTGCGCGGCGTGCACGGTGCGCGTTACCGGCCTCTGCAGCAAGCGCGGCAGACGCCGCGGAGCAATAAGCCCACCGACGTCTTGCGGGATGCGCGAGGGGACTGCCAGGCACACACGCTCCACTACGCATGGACTATCAATCTTATTGTACAGCACCGAGAGATAGTGCGCCACGAGAAGGAGCTTCCTTCTTAAACCCAGAGTATCGAGACCCACCATACCATAGACGAATAAGGATGGGTAAAGAAAGGGATAATAGCCATTGCATTTTTTATATAACCAACGGGCATACTTTCTCTGCAGCTTTTCCACCATAAGATTATATTTTTCCTCATGCGGATCCCAAATAATCGCCCCATACTCAAGTTTACTTCGCACGTATGCATTGTATAATACTCTAGCCACAGCAAAGCTACCCAATTCGGAACATGTGCATATACAATCTGTCCCGGGAAGTAGTAATCTAACTTTAAGAGCATGATCTATGGATAATTAATGAACTAAATTAACTATTAATTAACTTAACTAATTAATTATAATTTACATTAACTAATCCGACTACCTGACTAGCCGCGCTACGCGACCGCTGTGAAACTCTTTGTTCAACGATAGCATCGGAACTAATAGACGTACAGTAACAAATTTACCCTTGTTTTGTAGAATAGATAAAATACTAGTAATACGGTGCAAATAAAAGATACTTTAATGACCTTGTTTTTATGATATTTTAAAATAACTGAAGAAGACGTAAAAAAAATACATGTTTTTTAACTTAAATCAATCCTTACTCTCTCGAAATGTATAGGGCCCGTGTATGTTTGCTACTTTTTTTAATAGTTAATCTTGTTAGCTATCGAATGATATCAAATAGTTGCTTATCAGTGTCAAAGTGCCCATGTTATCGCTTTTTTTTAAGGAAGAGGTCAATACTAAAAATAAAAAAATTAAATTCTTGTGATTTGGCGAGAGGCGGGTCAGACCCTTGATTTGAGGTAGTTTTATCGATAAAATTATCCATAGATCAAGCTCTTAAAGTTAGATTACTACTTCCCGGGACAGATTGTATTTGTCACGTGATTGTGAAAGTCCATTCTTTTATCAATCGTTATGCCTAAGTCTTTAATTTCGTCAATTCTTTCCAAAGGTGTCGTGACAGCCGTCACGATGTACCGTATCAAATCGGACGACCGACTTGTCTATGGTCAGTTTTCTAAGCTGGCAACATTATTCGGAGCGGGCAGCATTAGTAGTGAGGGTAGTCTCAATAAATATATCGGTCGAGCCATGAGCGGTCTTATTTCGTTATCTGAAGTGGTTCAGTGAAGTGCCCTGGAGACTGGTGTACTGAGACGCTGCGCTACGTGTGCTGAGATGCTGCCCACGTATCGGCATGAAAGTTAAGTGGTTTTGATCTTTCCATTCTGACGGCACTATATTGTATTCTATTGATGTTACCTTTATAAACTGACTGAGCTAATAATATGAAAGTAAAGTGGTTAATCTTTCTATTCTGATGGCACTCTATTTTATATTCGTATTTGGTGCTTGTGTGAACTGAGTTAATGATCATGTGCATAGCCCCTTTACTCTACGGCGGTGGTCAGCCTAGTGGACCATTTGACTGAGAGTATCCGCCGTAGTACTCTGCAATTAAGAGATAGGCGAAAGGGGGTTACCCGGCTGTCATTTACTCTCCTTAGAGTAAAGTGGAATGAAGCTCCGCCTCTTGGGCTTCACGACTCCTCGCTCCACGGGAGGGCCCAAGAGTGTGTAAGTGAGTATGGAGGAGGCGCAGTCCTGTAGAGAGGTTTCGTCCTGCAGGACTGTCCGAGGGAGTCGCGCCGCTAGGTGCCCTCGGTGCTGGTAGTCGGAAGGAGAGGGGCTACGTGACTGTTGGATGAGAAGCGTGCAGTCTGTAAGGCCACCCAGTACTGGTTTTCAGCAGCTCTTCCTGGGCCTTGGGCACTGTACTTACAGTAGACCCGGGCCACTGTGTTGACAGTGGCCGCCGAATGAGGGTGGTCACTATGCTTATGGTGGCCACCAAGGGAAAGTGGACCGGGGTAGATGTGCGTAGGGAGATGATGATAAAACATTACAGTAATTGCACTTTAATCTCGAGAGCCTTAATAGTATACCTAATCATCTGGTCCAATTTGCCATGCTTTAAGTAATCTAAAGATGCCTCCTGATGACTGGAGAGATTGAGCCACTTATTGACAGTTGAGTCATAAACCCCTTTTTCGTTAGAGGCGGGAATCTGGGGTCCCGAGGGAACTCGCCACGGTCTGCTGCCGCCATCCAATCCTGCGTCGCTTCAGCCACGGGTGAGTCGCCAATGCCTCAGTCTTTATGTGTGTAATTTTCGCACCTCGGAATATACAGAACTAAGCGAAGCAGATACTCTAATATTTTTGGTTTTACTCTACCAACACCATAACGAGCAATGTATATTAAATTAATATGTTATAACCACAGACATATATGTCTGTGGTTATAACACAAAGATATTCCGGGGTCGCGACATGGTGAAGTGTGCTGGGATAATAAGAGACCGGCTGAGGCATTTGGTGGCTTAAATAGTCGTGGTGGCGGCGGCATAAAATCGTTAAATTAATTGACGCTTTTATTAGGATTCTTATGCTGCCCTCACTACCGAATTAATTTTACGTATAACGGAACGTATTATTTTGTGCAGTTTGATTGTCCGATGTACCCTCAGAATATGCTTTAGTTATTATTCTACGGATGTACCCTACCGGTCGTTAAAGAATATCACTAGCAACTCCATTGAAAGGATAATATGCGGTTTAGAAATTAAAGAACTTACCACTTGCCATAAATGAACATTTATTCGTCATGATAATTAAAAGGACTAATTTTAAGACGTAATTCATGCATCCAGAGGAAGAACAGGAATAATTGGATTACGAATTTGACTCATACATCGTACGTTATTTAAGGAAGTATTACGGACATTTACGTGAAACGGCGACTAATTATGTTATAATTTATTGATTTTCTAGAATTTAAGGAAGACGTAATTGCAAAATACTAATACTAGTTATTAAGCTTCCTTTCAGGTTTTTAACATAGTAATAAGCAAAGTATTGTAAAAGGGTGATGTTATTGTTTAAGCAAGGTATTGGCACTTTAACATTCCAGAGGTCCACGGAAACTCCAATAAGATGCTGTACCGTGATTCTGTTTTAATACCAGGGTGAGTGCGTTGTTTTGCTTTGTTTCGTCCGGCCATTTGACTCCAGCGGTCCAGCGGGAACCTATAGTCAAAAATTCGCTTTATCTCTTAGAATATGCATATGTTTGCTTCCAGTACCGCAGAGAAGTCGTAATTTTTTGTCGTAGTCGTTGTCGTGATAAATCCAAGCTAGATGTCGAATTTCTGCTAAATTACAGCCAGCGTGCTCCGGTTAGTCGACAAATTGTTGTGAATATTGTAATGGTCGAATGGTACAACGAGACAGGCTGTTATGAACCATAGTTAATCGGCAGAAGTTTTTCACGTTTACTTTTCAGTGTACGTTTATTATTCGTATTTAAACAGGCTCCAGACAAAGACTACATTCATGGCGTAGCTGACGACACACAACCCTTCGACGGTACTAAAACCGTAGAGGGTACTATTATTTATTCTGTGCTAAAACTGCTATGGCGATGCTTCTTTCCTACATTTATGCCATTAGCATACCTATCTGGGCTCAAATAAACGGCGATCGAAGGCTAATGTTTGTTTGTTCTAATTAATTGATCAGTAATCAAATTACCTTGTATGAATCAATCTCGCACTTCCGTATGCATTTATTTCTGAAAGCGTATCAACGTATAACCAGTAACCACGTATAACTAAGCGTTCGAACAAGTACATCGTGTTCAGCCACGAGGCCGTTTCAAATTTAAATTTCGAACCAGGTTATTTTCTGAATTCAAATCTATTTACTCATTTAGTTAAGCCGCCTAACCATGGGGAGAAATCTCCTTTAATATTTTCTTGTTGACTACCATTGAGGTACATTAAATAGAGTAGACGTCCCATACAAAGATTGTGCTCCGATAGATGACAGCGGGCATCACGTGATACGTTGGGGAGGGGCCTTGGTTGTTATAGAATAACTCCGAGCGCGCAGATGCGACACACAATTAGTACAGTTTTATCGTGTATTATGAGAATATTGTTAAAATATAAAAATCAATGGGAAGTTACTTTTTATGTTTTATTGAATGTTGTTAATTGTAATATTTTAAAATAAGTAAAATAATGCTAAGAATGTATAAGTAAATAATAATAGGCTTGTGTCCACTAAGAATAAATCGGGTGGATTGGCGTTTCTAATGATCAATTATGATTTATAGAAACAAATTATCTAAAATATTCATTATAAAAAATTGAGATTATTAATATTTTTAAAGAAAAAAATCGACAAATACACATTCAGTCATATGACATTAAACGGAAATCAGAAGCCGTGATATCACACCGTGTCAAATGTCATTTATTGTTGTGATATTTCTATAGAACAAGCCTCGAACGAAACGGATGTTTGGTACGGCGTTACTTCATTTACTCAACATGGCAATCTTAAGCGTTTTTGCGGTAAATTGAAATCGGAATATAAAAACGCAAAATAAATATTATCAATGATCGTTTTTTTTGAAAAATTATGTATTTTAGATAAAATAGGTAAACAGGTATCGTTTTAATATGATTTTGAAATTTAGTCAACTAGCCTATTTATAAAATCTTTTTCTTTTTTAATCAGATGTCAATAATATATTAATAAGATATGAGGTCTTCCTGCTTCATCTGACATTACTTATTTTACGAACTTATGTAGGTACAAATTTTATCAATATTTCCCTATTTTTAAGGCCCAGGCGTAAAGATTGAATAAACAAAATGTAACAAAATTATCCCAAACAAAATTCAAGAACTATTTTTCGTCTTGTAATAACCACAGTCAGTTATTTTCTAAGTATGTGTAAAATTATTACTTCCCGCAGTAAAAGAAACGTCAACTAATTCTACCTACACTTTTTACACACACAATGTCACATCTTAACTTTTTTACTCTATGACAAATGACGCAACATGGCGTCTCCGCTAAATATTTTGCTTGAATTAAGTTTTAAAATGATTTGCTCGTTACTCACCGACGGAAAGTTATTCCTTTGCACTTTGCTGTATTACTAGAGTTATTAGTGCAATATCGTAACACACACGAGGGCATATTTAATGAGTTTTCACCGTTTTTTCCGTTTTAAACAAACAAGTTTAGACGCTCAAGAGCTAGCAAGCAACTGAGTGAAGTGCGGCCGGCTGGCCGCACTTGAACGGAACACAGTAGTGATGAGCGGTGTCTTCTCTATACGTAGTAATAATAGCTCAATGTTGACTACCTACATAAACGCAATGCAAATATTACTTTATGAATCTTCTTTGAATATAGGTTAGGACTGTTTAGTGTAACATTTAAAAACTCGTTCTTATAGAAATCTCAGTCTAGAAAGGAGGCTCCTCTTTATTACACTCCAATATTTTCTATAAGTAGTGTTATATTAGTTGTTTAGCCAACGAACTAACTCATTATTAAAATTAATTGTGCGATTAATTACAGTGTGGTTTCGATACTGTGTACGTAAGTAAGGTTGTTAAAGTGTCCCTGCAAAGGTTTAATTTTTAATTGATTACTTAGTTATCTATAAGAGTCTGTGTTAGACGTTTTGCTTCATAGACTTATTACATTAGTCATTGATTTTAGACATTCTGATTTAAAGACGTTTAGCAAATTAATGCTTTCTGATCATAACTGGTTTAATTGTCAAAATAAAATAAAACTTGGTATTCAACTTACTTGGAATTATTTTAGAGTCAATGTGCGTTCCCTAAATAAAACTTGATGTCCCTAAAATATACCCAGCAAAGCGTTACATAATTTTTGACTTTTAGTTGTGTTTCTAGGGTCAATGACCGACTACCTGACTACTGACTTACATACACTTCTAATGACCTAAAACCAAAGCCTAAATCGATGCATTGTTGCTACCTATGTGTTTAGATTAACGGTTCATGCACTTTATTCTTAATCGAGGAATATGGCTTATTTGTTCTAAATACCGGGTAAGTACTATTGGTTTAGTGCGTTTGACATTTTATTTTATTCAAAAAATCAACAGCATTTACAAACAATTAATCTTTGACAGTATTAGCTTAAATTAAGGCCAATTACAGGTTTTCCTAATGTAACAAGAAGTAGGTCGATAGGCATATTAAAACGTAAAATAAAAAATTAGAAAAGGTTATCGTTGAAGACTCTTTTTAATTTAACTGTGTGATGAAATTGAAATTTGCTAAATAATTTATAAATCTTGCAAGAATAAAAAACAATATATTTAAAAATAAAGTCATTGGGTGGGTATACTTAAGAACATTCAAATTGACAACAGCACAAATGCAGCTTGCAAACAATTTAATTAGTTTCAACGTTTCATTATTCAAGTTTGTTTGAGCGTTATAATCGCAAAATATCATTACGAGTAACTAATAGTATTAAGTATGGATAAAAGGACATTGCAAATATGATATTAATTACGTACTAAGATTATCCACATTTATATAGTAAACAATGATAACAAAATAGGCTATTTAAGTAAAGCTATTTAGTGCAGTAAAGTTAATTTAAATGTTAGTGTTTAAGTGCGTTTGAGATGTGGGGCGTCGGACAATGGAATAGCTACGAAAGTCTATTCTTGAGTGATCCTTTATTGGGAGAAAAACAGCGTTTTTATATTGATGTGTGGTAGGTTGTTAGTCATGATTCGGTGACCCATACAGATAGAATGTCTAGAAAAGAGTATCCAATTACAGTTATCAAAGTATCAGGTTACATGCTACACGTTTACAACAAAAGGTCAGTTTAGGTAATTTACAATAACAATCACTTATTTAAAGGGTGAACAAGTGCAGTCAAATTGTAGTACTTATTTACACATTGTGTTTGTTACTAGTTAGCTACTGACATCTAGGAGTTTTAATGCCCACAAATAGTTAAAGTTTCCTTTGACATTGATCAAGTAAAATTAATTGGACATGTGAGTGAATAGGCACTTTTTAAGTTTTCCAATACAATGAGAGTTGTGGAACAAATATTTTATACTTTGATCTTGAACATTCATAATAAATTCTGCCTTATGTGTAAACATTCTATTCAAATCCGTTTATACATAAAGAGCTGTCAGTACCTACACTTATAAAATTTTTGAAGCTGAGCGGTTACTTATTTTAACTTCTCATGTAGGTACCTACATTTACCTAATCATAGTGTTTGCGTACATGTGTTTGATGTGCCTTTATTATGCGCAAGCGAGTGAGGCTTGAGTTAATATTGTGTGTGTACTAGAGGTGATCGTTATATTAGATAACGATTATGTTAAAAGGATAACAATCACGCATAATATTAATATAAAGGTAACATTTTCTGCTATTTTTCCAATAACATTAATTTTATCGCTAAACCAACGCCATCTAGTTTCGTCGGTGAGTGGACTCCACCGTAGATTAGACAGTTGATTTCTATTGCCTATTGCCCACGAGATGTACTATTATGAACCCAAAGTATGAACCACATTAAAAGTTGCTTTCAAGAACTTAATTTTAGGACTGTTTTACCGATCTGTTCGTTATATCGTGTCTTTGGTTTGACGTATGAATTAAGTACTACTATGAATTCTATGATGACATAACGCCTAATATCCTAAATCGCCAAAAATATTTAATTCGTTATTTTACTGCTATTTATTACTAGTAATAATCATACCTTATAAATCAGCGGAGTGAGTATTACGTTCGGTGTAAGCAAACGTGCAAATCGCTTTGTTATTGTTGATAATACTTACGTTATTCTTTGAAAATGCCGCGTGTTAGACAAATATGGTTTAATTGTGAAATAATAAAATGAACCTTTAAATACCTATCTTACCTACATTTAGATACTGGGCGTAACCAACAAATCGAATCATAATTAGTAGAATAGAAAAGAAATCAGATTTCAAATAAGAATCGCAATCGATCAGCGATTATTGGGTAAAAAAATGTTTAGTGGTTGTTGTTATAGCAGTAAAAATATCATAATGTTATAATATGGCATAGCGTAATGCTGTATTGTACGAATATGGTAGATCCGCACACCTTGTGTACTGTACGGTCATGTAAATCGGGCGGACTTATCCTTTTGAGAAATTTATCTCGTCTAACATGCGATCAAGTGAATTTAAAGTCTAAGTTAGTTTGAATAGGCCAAGCGAAGTATAAGTAAAAAAAAAATTAAATTAAGTTTGTGTTTTCCCCTAAGCGTGTTCGGGTTTATTTATGCAAAATTAATTTTGAATATTGACTAAGTGATTTATTTATGATGCGAATAGGGCGGTGACTTCGAAGAAACTTAGTCAGTGATATCATAATGAAGTATAGTGATGTCTTAGAATAATAACGTATAGAAAGATAGTCTTCATACAAGCGCTATGTCATAAGTGAAGCACTAAACCGATTCACACTTTCGTGACGATTACTTGCTTGCGCTCGGCGACACGCACACGTACGCTTGTAACTCCGTAGTGTACATTGAAAACTCGGCGTTTGGAGCCATATCTGGCTCCAAAAAAAGTGCTTCAAAATGGGCGCGCGGACTTACCTTCTATATGTTATTATTCTAAGAGTGATGTTTAGTTTACTGTAACTGTCGCTTAACGAGTGCGCGAACCATCATTAAGTTAATGCGCGTTAATCTTAAACAAATGAAATGTCATGACATCTGTCAATTACTCTAAATATCGTTTATCATGTGAGTGAACTCTCTTTCCATCTCATTAATAAACGTTGAAGTTGAGTAAGGCTACTCCAAGTATTAAATCGGTGTTAACAAATTTTACTATTATTTAACATAAACATGAACAGCCTTACTTATAAACGTTAATTAAATATTAAGTAATACTTAGGAGTTGTTTAACAATAATTCTTACTTATAAACGTTGCTTAGCTTTAATGAGTTGCTTAGCAATGGCTCTAATGAACTGTCAAATTAAGTTAACTCCTACCCTTGTTTAACACGTAAGTAACAAAATGGCGGTTATTTGTCAGCTGATTTCATGTCAGCTACTCAACGTTGTTTGATAAGTGTTCTGTGGTTGTTTGTGTTTGTTTCTGACTTCTGTTTGCATTTTGTAATTGTTTCCTCCGTGTTTCGCGTGATATTTTCTATTAAAATGGATATTTTTGAAGATTTTGATGTATTGCGCTCATTTCGTAATGAAATAGAGGAAATTAGGGCATTTAGGAGAAGAACAATGAGAATTAATAGACGGCCAAAACTGTATAGTATGAGAATGAATCCTATGCAAGATTTAAGTGATAGTGATTTCAAGTATAGGTATAGATTTAACAAAGAAAATATGCAAAAAATTATAGAACTATTACGAAATGACTTGCGTGTGGACACTAGAGGCGGCAGTATACCCGTGGAGTTACAGGTGATGTCTGTGATTCGGTACTGGGGCAGACATGAGGTAGGTTTATCCAAATGATATTTGTTTTAGTTAGTATATATCATAATATGAGTACCTAACTAAAGATGTTAACCAGGACTATTTACATTTAAAATTTCAGATTCAACAAGACTGTGCGGATATCCATGGCATGAGCCAGCAGACTCTGTCACACCTATCTAGAAAAGTAGGTATTGCATTAGCCTCAAAAAGCTCTATGTACATCAAAATGCCGTTGAATTTAAGAGCGCAAATGGAGTCAATTCAAAAATTTGAAGCCATATGTGGATTCCCACACATCATTGGAGCGATAGATGGAACACATATTAAAATTCGGAAAGTAGGCGGAGACGCTGGCCAATACTATGTCAATAGAAAAGGACACTATTCTATAAACACTCAAGTAAGTATTATTTTTCTTCTACATACAAAAATGCATGCAGGTAGGGCAGGTATTAAAACAATAGGCTCTAGTTAATACGTTGACAATGCAGCCTAAATGAAAATAAAATATAAAGATACCAACTGTGGGCCGGGGCTCCGCTCCCGTGGGAATTTCATAATTCATTATTATATGTTAATCCAGATCATAGCTTACTCGTATTCTAAATTTAATTCAAATCCGTTTATTATTTGCAGGTTGTCTGCGATGCAGACTTGAAAATCTGTGACATAGTTTGCCATTGGAGGGGCAGTACTCACGATGCACGAATTTTTCGTGAAAGTTCAATTAAACAGAGGTTTGAGAATAATGAATTCAAAGGGAAACTCCTTGGTGATAGTGGCTACGCATGTACCTCTTATTTACTTACACCCATCCTACGACCGAGGACTGAAGCCGAGATGCGGTATAACTTCAGCCATATCCGAACTAGGAATGTAGTAGAAAGATGTTTTGGATTACTAAAACAAAGATTTCGCATATTGTTGGAGGTAATGCGAGGATCTCTTACTACAATAAAAACAACAATTGTTGCATGTGCAGTGCTGCACAATTTGGCTATTGAATTTAATGATCCTTTGGAAAATGGTATGTATGTTTAGTCTAAATCGTCATACATACACTAGATACCTGTGTATGTTGCAGATGGGAAAACTTAAACTTGATGTTATGTTACAGGTTCTCGGGCTAATGATTATGTAGATGACGAATATGAGGAAGACATTGGGTACAACAACAATAATGTTACAAACATAACAAGAAACCTGTTTATTGAAAATTATTTTTAAAAACAAATAAAGTTATGTGATGTTCACTCAAGACTATTTGATTTTTTTTTCCAGAATTCATATTCTAAATCTAAAATGGCCATTCTCTTTTGGTGTATTTCTTCTGCTCGTTCACATTCTCTTTCTTTTGACCTTTTAGCTATTAAAAATAACTCTCGCTCATAGTCCTCGGTATGAATCTGTAAAAATCAAGTAAATTATTAATAAAACGAAAAACCCAAAAATATTACAATACGATGCTTTTTATTCCTATACTTTCTGAGAGAATTATTGATTTAGGTTTAGAATAACTTTATTTCTCATAAGAATTACATTCACTAATTCACTTCCTGAGAAAACATCAGTATTGAAACAAATTGCATGGAGATAAAACCGTGAACTGATCAAACAAAACTGTGACTGACTGTGCGATCTATCAACATATAGACAGGTTGCATACCTTTTTCTGTTTTAGTTTGCTTTTCTGTGTTAAGTACTTGTTTGACATAGCCTTAGGTGTAGGGCACAGTACTACTTCCGCTTCTTGCCAACCTTCATCCTCGGGTATCTACAATTAAAATACAAAATGAATACAATATTAAACTGTTTGAAGTTCTTTGACTTTTGAATTTCTCTTAATTACCTCTTCTGTTTCCTTGATCTGGTTATTTGAGGCTAGCAATGGAGTCCAAGGATCATCTTGTATGACTAGCTGGCTTCCTGGTGTCAGTGACTGGAATATACAAAATGTTCAACAATATTAAAAAACTTCATTTGAATTCAGTATAAAAAGAAATAACTATAGCTGCATTAAGCAGAACACATAGATGAGCATCAATTTCTTAGAGTAACACTGCTCTAGTTCCCGTAGCAGCATACCTCCCAAAGCACAGACGATATCCCATCGATGCGTTCTTTTTAATTCAACCGATAAATATAGACGTGTAATAAAACAGAACATACCTGATCAATACTGTTTACATGTATACTGTCGCTATCAAATTTATTACTATCAGTAATAAATTCATTTGGTATTGCCTGTATGATGGCAAGATCTTCTGGTGGTGGGCTAGGTGGTGGAGGTCCTCCACCTGTCATTAATTTAGCGCGTTTATATTCACTATCCCTAATTTTAGCTTTCCCCTTCATATTTCTCCACTGAGTTGTCAGTTCTTTGAGATCCCGTTTTTTGTTATTTAGACTATTGAAACTGTAAAGAAAAAAAAAATAATATGTTAAATCGATAATCTGACCTGAGTTATTACTTTTAGTAGGTCCCTTTTGAAATTAAACTACTTACCAAGACAAAACTTCTTGCCATGCTGCTTTCTTTTTTATATTTGTATTAGTAGATGCATCCTTATTTTCAATTACATCTACTCTTTCTATTATAAGTTGCCTTAACAATCTCTGCAATAAAACACACAATAGTTTTATACAAAACACCACGCGCGAATAGTAGCGAGTAGAACGAATGTTTTCTAGATAATTACAAACCTTTTCTTCTTCGTCCCAGTTGGAGGAGCGAACTCTTTTTTTGCTGGATGGATCTACCTCGGCCATAGCTAGATTTATCTCGCCAAATTCCGAAATGTATACAACAAACAAAAATAATGATCACTAGATAAGTACCACACACCACAAACCACAACAACAAACAAGTTTCCGTGAAAATATTTGACGGCTTAACTTTTTAATTTTCAATTTGAATGAAACAAATGTTGCTATTTCACAACATTAAAATGGCAAATATTTTTTTAAGCTACCAACATTTCGGCTGTGTTGCAAGAGTAATAATTTTTCGTGTCATTAGCCGTTCATTAGTTAAGACAAGCCTAAGCAACGTTTATAAGTAAAAAATATTTACTCACTACTTAAGGAGTTAATTAGTAATTAGTTAAGATGATGCTTAGAAGACGATTAGTTGATTTTTATAAGTAACACTGGAACAGCCTTACTTATAAACGTTAATTAAATATTAAGTAATACTTAGGAGTTGTTTATCAATAATTCTTACTTATAAACGTTGCTTAGCTTTAATGAGTTGCTTAGCAATGGCTATAATGAACTGTCAAATTAAGTTAACTCCTACCCTTGTTTAGCACGTAAGTAACAAAATGGCGGTTATTTGTCAGCTGATTTCATGTCAGCTACTCAACGTTGTTTGTGTCTGTTTCTGACTTCTGTTTGCATTTTGTAATTGTTTCTTCCGTGTTTCGCGTGATATTTTCTATTATAATGGATATTTTTGAAGATTTTGATGTATTGCGCTCATTTCGTAATGAAATAGAGGAAATTAGGGAATTTAGGAGAAGAACAATGAGAATTAATAGACGGGCAAAACTGTATAGTATGAGAATGAATCCTATGCAAGATTTAAGTGATAGTGATTTCAAGTATAGGTATAGATTTAACAAAGAAAATATGCAAAAAATTATAGAACTATTACGAAATGACTTGCGTGTGGACACTAGAGGCGGCAGTATACCCGTGGAGTTACAGGTAATGTCTGTGATTCGGTACTGGGGCAGACATGAGGTAGGTTTATCCAAATGATACTTGTTTTAGTTGATCTATCATAATATGAGTACCTAACTAAAGATGTTAACCAGGACTATTTACATTTAAAATTTCAGATTCAACAAGACTGTGCGGATATCCATGGCATGAGCCAGCAGACTCTGTCACACCTATCTAGAAAAGTAGGTATTGCATTAGCCTCAAAAAGCTCTATGTACATCAAAATGCCGTTGAATTTAAGAGCTCAAATGGAGTCAATTCAAAAATTTGAAGCCATATGTGGATTCCCACACATCATTGGAGCGATAGATGGAACACATATTAAAATTCGGAAAGTAGGCGGAGAGGCTGGCCAATACTATGTCAATAGAAAAGGACACTATTCTATAAACACTCAAGTAAGTATTATTTTTCTTCTACATACAAAAATGCATGCAGGTAGGGCAGGTATTAAAACAATAGGCACCAGTTAATACGTTGACAATGCAGCCTAAATGAAAATAAAATATAAATATACCAACTGTGGGCCGGGGCTCCGCTCCCGTGGGAATTTCATAATTCATTATTATATGTTAATCCAGATCATAGCTTACTCGTATTCTAAATTTCATTCAAATCCGTTTATTATTTGCAGGTTGTCTGCGATGCAGACTTGAAAATCTGTGACATAGTTTGCCATTGGAGGGGCAGTACTCACGATGCACGAATTTTTCGTGAAAGTTCAATTAAACAGAGGTTTGAGAATAATGAATTCAAAGGGAAACTCCTTGGTGATAGTGGCTACGCACGTACCTCTTATTTACTTACACCCATCCTACGACCGAGGACTGAAGCCGAGATGCGGTATAAATTCAGCCATATCCGAACTAGGAATGTAGTAGAAAGATGTTTTGGATTTCTAAAACAAAGATTTCGCATATTGTTGGAGGTAATGCGAGGATCTCTTACTACAATAAAAACAACAATTGTTGCATGTGCAGTGCTGCACAATTTGGCTATTGAATTTAATGATCCTTTGGAACATGGTATGTATGTTTAGTCTAAATCGTCATACATACACTAGATACCTGTGTATGTTGCAGATGGGAAAACTTAAACTTGATGTTATGTTACAGGTTCTCGGGCTAATGATTATGTAGATGACGAATATGAGGAAGACATTGGGTACAACCACAATAATGTTACAAACATAACAAGAAACCTGTTTATTGAAAATTATTTTTAAAAACAAATAAAGTTATGTGATGATCACTCAAGACTATTTGATTTTTTTTTCCAGAATTCATATCCTAAATCTAAAATGACCATTCTCTTTTGGTGTATTTCTTCTGCTCGTTCACATTCTCTTTCTTTTGATCTTTTAGCTATTAAAAATAACTCTCGCTCATAGTCCTCGGTATGAATCTGTAAAAAACAAGTAAATTATTAATAAAACGAAAAACCCGAAAATATTATAATAGGATGCTTTTTATTCTTATACTTTCTGAGAGAATTATTGGTTTAGGTTTAGAATAACTTTATTTCTCATAAGAATTACATTCACTTAATTCACTTCCTGAGAAAACATCAGTATTGAAACAAATTCCATGGAGATAAAACCGTGAACTGATCAAACAAAACTGTGATTGACTGTGCGATCTATCAACATATAGACAGGTTGCATTCCTTTTTTTGTTTTAGTTTGCTTTTCTTTGTTAAGTACTTGTTTGACATAGCCTTAGGTGTAGGGCACAGTACTACTTCCGCTTCTTGCCAACCTTCATCCTCGGGTATCTACAATTAAAATACAAAAGGAATACAATATTAAACTGTTTGAAGTTTTTTGACTTTTGAATTTCTTTTAATAACCTCTTCTGTTTCCTTGATCTGGTTATTTGAGGCTAGCAATGGAGTCCAAGGATCATCTTGTATGACTAGCTGGCTTCCTGGTGTCAGTGACTGGAATATACAAAATGTTCAACAATATTAAAAAACTTCATTTGAATTCAGGATAAAAAGTAATAACTATAGCTGCATTAAGCAGAACACATAGATGAGCATCAATTTCTTAGAGTAACACTGCTCTAGTTCCCGAAACAGCATACCTCCCAAAGCAACAGACGATGTCCCATCGATGCGTTCTTTTTAATTCAACCGATAAATATAGACATGTAATAAAACAGAACATACCTGATCAATACTGTTTACATGTATACTGTCGCTATCAAATTTATTACTATCAGTAATAAATTCATTTGGTATTGCCTGTATGATGGCAAGATCTTCTGGTGGTGGGCTAGGTGGTGGAGGCCCTTCACCTGTCATTAATTTAGCGCGTTTATATTCACTATCCCTAATTTTAGCTTTCCCCTTCATATTTCTCCACTGGGTTGTCAGTTCTTTGAGATCCCGTTTCTTGTTTTAGACTATTGAAACTGTAAAGAAAAAAAAAAATGTTAAATCGATAATCTGAGCTGAGTTATTACTTTTAGTAGGTCCCTTTTGAAATTAAACTACTTACCAAGACAAAACTTCTTGCCATGCTGCTTTATTTTTTATATTAGTATTAGTAGATGCATCCTTATTTTCAATTACATCTACTCTTTCTATTATAAGTTGCCTTAACAATCTCTGCAATAAAACACACAATAGTTTTATACAAAACACCACGCGCGAATAGTAGCGAGTAGAACGAATGTTTTCTAGATAATTACATACCTTTTCTTCTTCGTCCCAGTTGGAGGAACGAACCCTTTTTTTGCTGGATGGATCTACCTCGGCCATAGCTAGATATAACTCGCCAAAATTCCGAAATGTATACAACAAACCAAAATAATACCACACAACACAACCCACAACAACAAACAAGTTTCCGTGAAAATATTTGACAGCTTAGCTTTTTAATTTTCAATTTGAATGAAACAAATGTTGCTATTTCACAACATTAAAATGGCAAATATTTTTTTAAGCTACCAACATTTCGGCTGTGTTGCAAGAGTAATAATTTTTCGTGTCATTAGCCGTTCATTAGCTAAGACAAGCATAAGCAACGTTTATAAGTAAAAAATATTTACTCTACTCACTACTTAAGGAGTTAATTAGTAATTAGTTAAGATGATGCTTAGAAGACGATTAGTTGATTTTTATAAGTAACACTGGAAGTATCTAATGAATGAGTACGCTAGACTGATTTTACGCTCGGAGTAAAAGTTGAATAGATTGACATTTTGTAGTCTGCTATTTTCTATTGTTGCCGTTGCCGTTGATGTGGGTTTGGTTTATAAGATGAAGTTGCAAATTTAATATTTCATAAAAGAAATCTGTAGGTACTTATTCTAAGTAAAAATCTTAACTAACAGCTCGAGCTTAAAACTAGTAATTGTTTAAATTATCGATTTTGAGTCGCACTGTCAGGTGGTGACTGATAAGTGACTTCTGTCATAGAACATGCAGGTCGTTCGCGAGTGTCAGCCATACGTTGCCATGACAATGCGTAAATATTAATAGCTCGGACCAATTGTGATATTTGGTCCGAGATTAATAGCTATAAAAATGCCAAAATTATGACAATTAACGTAGAGTTCACATTATTATTCTACAGAGTTCATTCAAAACTCAGTTTTTTACTTTTTAGCAAAAGAGTTGCCATTGAAAACATGTTAATCCTTGCGTAAGGAATTACTTGTTAGTCCAAGCTTACTACATGTTTATAACGATGCAAATTTGAACTTAATACTAGCCTATATAATCTGAATTTAACTAGTCTCAAGCGTAAGTTCGGATTGAGACAGGTGTAGGCCATTTTTATTGATGAAGCTGTTTGGTTTATAGCGCTGCTAGTGAAGCATTAGTGAATACTATAGTTTTCTCACTACAAATAAAGGGTTGATTGAGAGTGCGATTATTTATCTATGAATATTTAATGATGATTGGTTACGATACTTTATAGGCGTCTTTCAGTGTTCGTATATTACAATGAAGGCGTTAATATTTATTTTCTTTTGAGTTAGTACTCAATACAAAGATAAACGGAATTACAAAAATAATTATTATTATCATCATTATTATTATAGTCTTAAAGAAAAGGTGTTTTAAATGTTCCCTATAGTTGACTACACTATTTCTTGGACTAATACATTGTCGTGTAAATAATTATGTACCGAGTTGTTACATTTGCAACTCAGCGTTGTTTGTGGATGCATACACAAATAATGTTGGCTCTTTTCATGTTTAATAACAGCTGATTGAATTATAGTGAAGAAATATAGTGAGTCAACTGATTTACATCCTTTGCTTATTGGTTACTCCGATGTGTTTGTATGTAGGTGGTGAGGCGGGAGTTTTCATAACTCACGTCCTTAAATTATCTGTACTAACTTCAGGCTGATTGGATGACGTAGTTCTGATGTTTTGCAACTTAGCTAAAGGATTGAGGGTGGAATCTCGCTTCGCCGCCTTCATATGTGGGTAGATTCCTGTGATGGCACGCGCCGCCAGCCGGAGCGGCACTGCGCGCTTATATATCGAGGTGACAATACGCCTTGACCGCGTTCTGTAGCTCGCAAGTTACGCCGAGTTCTTCCACGCCAGTCGTCATATTGGGCCGTAAATTAATACGTGTTCAAGCCCGCTGCCCGTATTGTATGTGGGCATCGTTTTTATTGCTGCATTTTTCGAAGAAGATGTGATTCGTGTGCACGAACTGTTCGGGATACGTGTCACGGCGGACCGCAGTTTTCCTACTATAGGAAGCCATCGTGCAGTGCTATATTTGACTCTTCGATCGAGAGATAGTGTTTGTTGGAGTGCCTAGATCCAGATCTGGACCTGGTGAGCCTACCTGAAGACCTAAGGTTAGTTGCATGCATTGGACTATTTCTTCCATCAGCCCCATCTGTTTCAATCTTTCGAGCCTTATTTTTTGATCTAAAGAGTGTAATCATTCCGCAGTGAAGTGACTATTTACACGTCGCTCCACCATAAATATTGGTCCATTCGAGCCTAGGATCCATCCAGCTCATAATCTAACCTACTTTCATATTTAACTTCGCTTACGTAGGTTTTGGTGAGCGTTGTGACCGCCATCTTTTTTCACTTACGATACGTAATTATTGGTATCGTAGGTACCACCAATGATATTATGTTATTGTAACATCATTGGGTACCACCATTTTACTTTATTTACAATACGTAATCCTTGGTATTGTAAACTTACCTCCTTTATTATTAAACTTTATTTAGTTACGTCTTAATAATGGCACCTGATAAATTGGAATCAGAATTAATGTCCCTTACTGCAAAAAAGGAAACTTATTATGAACGAATAAATCGTTTATATGAGTTATCGAAAAATATTTCCACGTATGATTCTCGTTCTAACGAGTTATTTTTATGTCAATCTGAAACGGTTACTAGTGTGTATAACAAGTTTGAAGCAATAATCGATAAGATTAACGCAATTCAATATAAAATTGATGCTACTAAACAACTGGACTACTCTAGTTTAAATTCAATTGAGGATTTATATTCCAGTATTTTATATAAACGTAATCTCATACTTACTAATAAATCGGTACCAACCGATCAGAAAAAGAGTAGTATTAAATTACCTCCGATTCAATTACCTTCCTTTGATGGTAAAAGGGAAAACTGGCCGATATTCTACGAAATATTTCGTAGTAACGTGCATTTGAATAATGATATCACGGACTCCCAGCGTGTGCAGTACTTAATTAGTAACTTAACAAATGATGCTTTGAAAATAACTGCAGGTATTGTACCGACAGGTGATACCTATAATATAATTTGGGACAGTCTTGTGGATAAATATCAAGATAAACGGAGCCTAGGTGTTCATTACCTAAATAACATACTGGACATTAAAAATTGCACCGGCACCGCAGGTGGTTTGAATATGTTTATAGATAAATATTCGGCATCAATTGCTGCATTAAAGCAGTTGGATGTTCCCGATTTGGTTGATTTTGTATTCTTATATTTAGGTTTGAGGAAAATTGATTCCCATACATTGCAGCAATTTGAGAATAGTGTTAGAGAGAATAAATTACCGTCTTATAAGGAATTTATTTCATTTATTCAAAATTACTCGAAAGTGCTTGAAAGGTCGAATGATTCGCAGGTAGAACCGCGCGCAAAGCCTAGTATGGCTCCCAAGCGCAATTATAACATGCAAGGTAGTACTTCTAAGACGTTTGTATCTAACGAACCGGTTTCGAACTGTGCGCTGTGTAATGCCTACGGCCATCAGCTGATTCATTGTCCACAATTTATAGATATGAAATCGCCAAAGGTTCGTTTCGAGTTTATTAAATCGAAACGGGGATGTGTCAATTGTTTAAGTACGTCGCATACTTTACTTAAATGCAAATCTAATAATGTTTGCAAATACTGTAAACAAAAGCATCATACTATGTTGCATTTTTTTAAAAATAATGCGATCGAGTGTGCCGTGGGAATTGCCACACCCGACCCCCGCGTGAATCCACAACCGCCGCCGGTACATACCGTGTCGCTTAGCACAGGTACTCGTCTAATTAACAAACATATTTTATTATCTACCGCTCAAGTATTTGCCTATGCACAATGTACGCATACGCAGAGCGTAACCCATACAAAACTTGTAGTTAGATGTTTATTAGATAGTGGGTCACAGAATAACTTAATAACTTTGGATTGTTGTAAACGTTTGAACATACCTATTATCAAGTTACGTAATTCTTCCTTACAGGGTGTTGGTATGATTTCAAAACCCATTCATGGTTTTATTAACTTAACGCTCGAATCGCGCATTAATCCAAATAATAAATATTTTATTCACGCACTAGTAATTGATTGCATAACAGATAAACTCCCTTCAACTTTTATTCCTATAACTGACGACTTATCGTATTTAATTAATATACCTTTAGCCGACTCGAGTTGGAACGTACCTGGTGAAATTGATATTATTCTGGGTGCGCAATTATTCCCGTACATATACTTAGGAAATAAAATCGAGTCCAGCAACCGCATGCCTCCAGCGGTATCTACTAGCTTTGGGTATGTACTCATGGGTGACCTTATGAGTCATTGCGACGAATCAAATATAAGTCATTCTTATTCCGCGCTTTCTAATATTGAATTAAGTTTACAGAAATTTTTTGAATTAGAAGAGATTCCTTCTCAACGTTTTATTAGTCCAGACGAATTGGAATGCGAAAATATTTTCAGTAATTCGGTTTTATTTAAAGACAATAGATATTATGTCGATTTACCATTCTCGCGTGACCCCTTTGAATTAGGTAATTCCCGCGTAGTCGCTCAACGTCGTTTACTAGCACTCGAGCGCAAGCTCGCACATGATTCAACCCTACGCGATAACTATAATAAAACTATAGCCGAGTATATAGCTCAAGGGTATTTATCAGAAGTTCCCGATTCTGAATTGACAGATGAGGGCTACTATATACCGCATCACGCTGTAATCAGACCGGATAAAGACTCCATTCGTATTGTTCTGGACGCTAGTGCTAAAACGCACTCAGGGTTGTCACTTAATGACGTCCTACATGTCGGTCCTAATTTACAGGCAGACTTGTTTTTATTATTATTAGATTTTCGTATCTATCCTATTGCCATGACGGCAGACATAAAATCTATGTTTTTACGCATTGCCGTAAATGAACGCCACCGCAAGTATTTGCGAATTCTTTTTAGGTTCAGCCAACGTGAACAAATTCGTACTTATAATTTTAACCGTGTTCCGTTTGGTTTGAAAACTAGCCCATACTTAGCTATGCGTACAATTCGTAATCTTGGAATTGAACATGGTGACCGCTTTTTTGAGGCTTCTAAATTAATAGAAACTCAATTTTTTATGGACGATTACGTCTATTCAGCTCCTGATGAGCAAACCGCCATGAGATTATCTCATGATTTAATCGAGTTATTTAAGTTAGGTTCTTTTGACCTTATCAAATGGGCAAGTAATTCGCCCGATTTATTAAAAACGCTTCCGGAATCACACCGCTTGCCAGTCAATTTTGCTGACTTGGACAATAATAATTTTAAAATTCTAGGTTTAACCTGGGAGCCCGCTAACGATTACTTTTCATCCACAATCGCAGTGGATAATAAATGCACTAAACGCACGATTCTATCGCTAGTGGCCCGCTTATTCGACGTGCTTGGCCTAGTAGCTCCTGTCGTATTATATGCTAAAATACTTATTAAGGAACTTTGGTTAGCGAAAATAGATTGGGATGAAGTTCCCCCGGAACCTATCGTCAGTCGTTTCTCTACATTCATACGCGATTTTCCTACACTCTCGTCTCTAAATATACCTAGACATATCGGTATTTTTAGTGGATCGGTAGTTAAAGTCGTATCTTACTGCGATGCCAGCTTCAGTGGCTATGGATGCTGTATCTATTTACATATAACCAACCCTGAAGGTATCACAGTTCGGCTTTTGTGTGCAAAGTCCAAAGTTTCACCAGCTAAAATAACGACACTAGCTCGATTAGAACTCGTAGCCGCTCTGCTTCTTTCTAAACTTACGCGTGTAGTAATAGATAAGCTATCCGCTCGCCTACCTATAGCAGGTGTTTATGCATTCACGGATTCTACTATAGCTCTTTCGTGGATCCACTCATCCCCTCATAGGTGGTCTATATTTGTTAGTAATCGCATCGCTAAGATTCAGGAAAATTTACCCTCGTCTTGTTTTAATCAATACCAATTTTATTGGCGCTAAGGCGCAGCTTAACGATATTTACTCATTTTTATTAAACTCGACTGTTCAATTTGATATTAAGCAGGAACTTCTTAAAACCCGCATCGAGTGGACTATGATCCCGCCGCGAGCCGCTCACTTCGGAGCTATGTGGGAGTCTAATATTAAAAGCGTCAAGACGCATTTGTATAGAGTTATAGGTAAACAACTTCTTACTTACGAAGAGCTTCTGACTGTGCTTACGCAGATAGAATGTCTCTTAAATTCACGACCACTTTCCGTTCTATCATCAGATCCCCATCCGGATGTGCTTACTCCCGCGCATTTTTTAATGTCCAGTCCGATAAAATACTTGCCGTCCTCTGAATTGACAGAAGATAGTATGAATTTACCTCATCGTAAAAAATTATTGGATCAGCTCGTTTTATCCTACTGGAAAAAATGGCGTATTGAGTACTTGCATACGTTGCAAGTCCGTCAAAAATGGCGCACACCTGATCGTTCTATAGAGATAGGTACTGTCGTTCTTGTAGAACAAGATAACGTGCCACCTTTGACTTGGCCATTAGGTATTATAACCGAAGTTTTCCCTGGGTCGGATGGTATAGTTAGAGTAGCATTAATTAAAACCGCAACAGGTACGTACAAGCGTCCTGTCGTTAAGCTGTATCCTTTGCCAACACAGTAACTATAATTATAATTATCCGCTAGTTTTAAGCAAAATTTAGTTAGTAGTTTAACATGCGTGCGTTATTAGTTAATAAAATTAGAATCGCGTATATATTGCTTTAAGCTTAGTATTGCACTAAGTAACCGCTATAATTGGGACCGCTTTACATTGTGTATATTCTTATAATAATATAATTCCCACCGCATATAATTTCATCGCTTAAAGCGCATCTATCCTCGTCCTTTCATTATTACTTTGAAAGCTCTTCGACCTTTCAAGGCGGGGAGCATGGTGAGGCGGGAGTTTTCATAACTCACGTCCTTAAATTATCTGTACTAACTTCAGGCTGATTGGATGACGTAGTTCTGATGTTTTGCAACTTAGCTAAAGGATTGAGGGTGGAATCTCGCTTCGCCGCCTTCATATGTGGGTAGATGCCTGTGATGGCACGCGCCGCCAGCCGGAGCGGCACTGCGCGCTTATATATCGAGGTGACAATACGCCTTGACCGCGTTCTGTAGCTCGCAAGTTACGCCGAGTTCTTCCACGCCAGTCGTCATATTGGGCCGTAAATTAATACGTGTTCAAGCCCGCTGCCCGTATTGTATGTGGGCATCGTTTTTATTGCTGCATTTTTCGAAGAAGTTGTGATTCGTGTGCACGAACTGTTCGGGATACGTGTCACGGCGGACCGCAGTTTTCCTACTATAGGAAGCCATCGTGCAGTGCTATATTTGACTCTTCGATCGAGAGATAGTGTTTGTTGGAGTGCCTAGATCCAGATCTGGACCTGGTGAGCCTACCTGAAGACCTAAGGTTAGTTGCATGCATTGGACTATTTCTTCCATCAGCCCCATCTGTTTCAATCTTTCGAGCCTTATTTTTTGATCTAAAGAGTGTAATCATTCCGCAGAGAAGTGACTATTTACACGTCGCTCCACCAGTAGGTATGTTTTAATCAGTACCTTATACCTCGATAACTGGTCTACCATTTATTTATAGTATCAAGAACTATAGGTAATGCGAATAGAAGTTTTTAGTTGTTTCTTATTTAGTGTATAGTGACGTAACATTTTAATAAAGAACGTTAACTTACTCTTTCCTACATACAGTTTTAATATAGATAGTTGTTAGTTTCTATTCGTTCTATTACAGATTAGTGGTAGCCCTCCAACATCATGGAACAAAGTCTAATGACTATTTTAAAAGCTAGCATAGACAAAATAGAGAAAGTTATCTTATTGATTAGTGAATTGAATGAGACCCACACGAGTAAGACTATACTGACACATTATTATTTGAAGCAGAGATCAATTCATCTAAATTAGAAATTTGTCTTAATAAATAGAAAACAATTTGAATAATTACTTTCGTCATGCCAACGATCTAGCCATCAAAGATATCTCAGATATAACCACCGTTTAACTGAAAGCCGAAGAAATCCTGTGCGAACTTAAGGTTAAAATCAAGCATGTCAAGCCTTCCACGTCTAAAGATAGTGCGTTGCAGGTCACCGGGAAACTACTGAAGCTGAGTCTACTTGAGTTTGATGGCGACGTACTTAACTAGACTTCGTTCTAGGTCCAGTTTGAATCGCAAGTGGGTAGCAGGAGACTTAGCGATGTAGACAAACTTCTTTATTTGAATTCGGCGCTTATAGGTGAGGCGAAGAAATTGATCGAAGGTTTAGGTACCACCAATAGGAACTATGAGGTTGCAGTTACTACGTTAAAAGACAGGTACGGGAAAACGGAACGAGCAAAGGACGCTCATCATTCTGCTCGCGAGGAAGCCAATAGGATAACCAAAAGCTATGACACCTAAAGAGAAAGAGTACTCCACCGAGACGTTGCACACCATGGATAAGAACATACGACACAAGTTCAGAAGAGGATCCAACGTGCAACATCGACGGGGAGGCAAGGGTCATCGGCGATTTGATGGAGATTATCCGAGGAAGATTAATACTCAGAGCAATCAACGATACGACAACGCGAATAGGTATACTAGGTACCATACTTTACCCAAACTCTGTTTCAAGCGGAAGTATGAAGATGTAAGGAGCAGAGAACCACATCCTTCATTCAGAAGAGACCTGAGCAACAGGATTAAAGAAAACTGAATCTTCTGTAACGACGATCATCCAAGTTATACGTGTCGTAGATTCAGAACCCTTAAAGAAGGGAAAGGGCGATTAGATGGTTGCTGTTACTTGTGCCTACAGCGAGGCCATATACGTGGTTGGTGTACTAGTAATGTGGCGTTCATTAAACCGGCGGATGTAGCTACCAGACCTGCCCAGCTGAAGGAAGACAAGAACAAATGGTAAAAGAGACCCGACTTCATAGCTAAGGATCTCTCTGAGATGCCTGTCACACCGAGAAAAGACACTCTTCTTTTGGCGGGGGAGGGTCCGTCTGGCACGTCGGAGCCGATACAGACAGATCGATTTAGATAAGAGCAGTGAAGACTCTAAAATAGAGGATCAAAACTCATGACAACCTGAGCATAATCTACACGATCGTTATAGAGATTAAGAAAATACAAGCGGAACATATTGCTGAAGAGTTAGCTGGTAAGGAAACAAGCATGAGAAAGAGCCTACACTTGTTTACAGATGGAGATGGGATATTGCGGCTTAGCTGTTGGAGCAGTTCATTTGGAAGCTGTGCGAGACTTGACTGCTGAAGAAAGCCTTCTTGCCGTGAGGAGATTTGTGTCCACTAGAGGAACACCTGCGGTGATTACTTCAGATAACGCTACCAACTTTAAACTGATGTCAGAAGTTTTAACAAAACCTTACTGTGTTGACAGGAATTTAAAATAGAGATTTATCCTAGCTAGCTTCATGGTTTGGTGGATATTACGAAATACTCGTAGACATTGTAAATAATTGCTTAAGGAGAACTTTACAGATGCACTTAATGACGGATAATCAGCAGAACACAGTTTTCAAGGATATAGAAGCGGTAATTAATTCTCGTTCACTTACATACGTGGATTTTGAAACAACTCATATTCTGAAGCTTTCAGATTTCATAGCCATGGGAAGAACTATATCTATGGGATCCGGAGACGGTGAACTTCCTGCTCAAGGAACACATACAAAGATGTATCTCAAACAGCTGGAAGAGAGGCATGATTGTTCTCAACGAGTTTAAAGATATGTTCACGAACCGGTATCTTCTGAGCCTAAGGGAACGGTTTTCCCATTCTCATAAACAACCTAGATGTACGTCAAAATTAGTACCAGCTGAGGGACAAATTGTACAGATTAAAGGAGACGGAAAGAATAGAGGAGACTGGCAAGTGGGGAAAATTTCATCTTTAACGCAAGGAGCGGATGGTATGATAAGAGTTGCTAAAGTAAAGGTCGGCGACAAGGAGTTTACTAGATCTATCGCACAGCTGTATCCCCTGGAAGTGGACGATACAGAAGACGTTGATGTAAGTTCGTTACCATAAGCTGATATGGTAGCGAATAAGGTCGATACCTCCGCAGAGATGCAGATCGATACACTGGAGAACGAAGTCGAAGACGACCGTTCTTCAGAACATAACGAAAGAAAGAAGTTAGAAGTAATATTAGTTAGAAGAACTTCTTCCAGTAGAAGATGATATTTTTGATAAGGGTACTCAGACCGATAGTTATTCACCAGTTAATCTTAACGCTAGCGATAAGATGTCGGACGACCTCTTGTGCATGCCTGAGGAACGAGGACAGCGGCGAGCAGCCGCGACGAAGGCCCCTGGAGAAGATAAGGAGATAGACCAGGTGCCTGGTGTCTCTCCAGTCGTGGGCGGGTGTGTCGTGACAGCCGTCACGATGTACCGTATCAAGTCGGACGACCGACTTGTCTATGGTCAGTTTTTCTAAGCTGGCAACATTATTCGGAGCGGGCAGTATTAGTAGTGAGGGTAGTCTCAATAAATATATCGGTCGAGCCATGAGCGGTCTTATTTCGTTGTCTGAAGTGGTTCAGTGAAGTGCCCTGGAGACTGGTGTACTGAAACGCTGCCCTACGTGTGCTGAGATGCTGCGCTACGTGTGCTGAGATGCTGCCCACGTGTCGGCATGAAAGTTAAGTGGTTTTGATCTTTCCATTCTGTCGGCACTATATTGTATTCTATTGATGTTACCTTTATAAACTGACTGAGCTAATAATATGAAAGTAAAGTGGTTAATCTTTCTATTCTGATGGCACTCTATTTTATATCCGTATTTGGTGCTTGTGTAAACTGAGTTAATGATCATGTGCATAGCCCCTTTACTCTACGGCGGTGGTCAGCCTAGTGGACCATCTGACTGAGAGTATCCGCCGTAGTACTCTGCAATTAAGAGATAGGCGAAAGGGGGTTACCCGGCTGTCCTTTACTCTCCTTAGAGTAAAGTGGAATGAAGCTCCGCCTCTTGGGCTTCACGACTCCTCGCTCCACGGGAGGGTCCAAGAGTGTGTAAGTGAGTATGGAGGAGGCGCAGTCCTGTCGAGAGGTTTCGTCCTGCAGGACTGTCCGAGGGAGTCGCGCCGCTAGGTGCCCTCGGTGCTGGTAGTCGGAAGGAGAGGGGCTACGTGACTGTTGGATGAGAAGCGTGCAGTCTGTAAGGCCACCCAGTACTGGTTTTCAGCAGCTCTTCCTGGGCCTTGGGCACTGTACTTGTAATGGCGTTGGGACGGAGACCCGAAATGAAACAATGTCTTGCGTTGAATCAATCATCTTTATCCTCTAGTGTATCATCTTAAATACTAATTAACATCACATCTATACGTGACTAGAGGAAGGACGCCTTGTCAATCAGGAAGACCTTAATTATCACGTACTATTGAGTACGTGCTGATAGTGTAATTCACTATATCACACCTCCCCTGAAAAGGCTAGGCATCCCTTCCCTGAAAAGTAAACTCTTATTTTCTAAATATCTTAGTCCTATCCTTATGAACTATATATTCTTTATTATTCTTTAATATTTTTACATTAGTACCTAGCTCTTCTAAAACTTCAAATGGACCTAAATACAAGTCATTCAATTTATTATAATTTTCATTCTTATACAAGAGTAGATCACCTTTTTTGTAGTGTACTTCCTTACAATCTAAATCATAATTAGTTTTTCTACTTTGTTTTGATATTAATAAGTTGTTCCTGGCATCATTATGAGCTTTTTGCAATCTAAATTTTAACTCCGATGGATAATTGTCGTATACATATAAGGGATCAACTTTACTAACTAAATTACTAGGTACGTTACATGTTTTCCCAAAAACTAGTTCATAAGGGGAGTATTTGGTACTAGTATTTACAGAATTATTATAAGCAAAGCACCAATATGGTATCCAGGTACTCCAATTTGCCGACTGATTCTGTGTTTGTATTCTCAAGTAACATCCGAGATGTTTGTGCCAGTTTTCTAGCGAACCTATACTCTCATGATGATAGGGTGTTGAATTTAACTTATCAATATTTAGCAATTTACATACTGTTTCTAACGTGGAATTAATAAATTTCGTTCCACAGTCAGTCGCAATAACCCTGGGAGTACCATATCGTAAAATAAAATTTTCAGTAAAAACCCTAGCAACAGTTTCAGCTGACTTATCAAGTATTGGGTAAGCTTCTACAAACTTTGTCAATTCGCATTGTATTGTTAATATGTATTTATTACCCAAATTATCGACCTCCAACGGCCCCACAATATCTAAATATAATTTTTCAAAAGAAGTAGATGCTGTAGTGGTTATTACCATTTTCTCTTTATTATTTTTATTACAAAATTTCTGCTTTTGGCAATCTTTACAGCGAGTCACATATTTAGTTATGTCTTTTTGCATATTACTCCAAAAATATTTTTTTCGAATATTCTTAGTCATTTTATTTATGCCTACATGACCACTTGTCGGCAATAAATGATAATCATTTAGTATAACACGTATCAAGTCTTTTTTTGTAACATGTTCAACTTGGTTATTAATAATACATAACCGCGGTAATTCTTTATGTTTCATGAAAGTTTGGGTCAAAATTTTAATAAACTTTTTATTAAACCCATTTTTAATCACAACGACTTCTACAATATTATATTTTTTACATAATGCACTCAGTTCTCCTATCGTTGCGTCTCGGCGCGCCTCCGTTAGTAGAGATTCCTGATTTATGTAAATAGTAGAGTCACTAAATAACATATCACCCGTCTGTGAGACGTATCTTTTCTTTTTCCTCAACTTCACGAAGTTTTCATACGAACAAATATCTAACCTTACATCATTTTGTGATTTCTGCATAATATCTACCACTCTTGGTTGCCTATGATCAACAGGGGGCTCAACCCTGCTACTTCCAGAGGTAGCGGGTTCATTATTTTGCTCCATGGTTCTTTTCATTGAACGGGTTACTACCCCCAAAAAATTTGAATTTAGATTTTTTAACTCGTCTGATGTTATAATGACTCTCGATAAGGCATCTGCCGTTACATTTTCGGGACCTTTTATGTATTCAATATCGAAATCATATTCTTCTAAACAAAGTCTAAACTTAGTTAAACGGCTACTAGGATCTTTTATGCTAAATAAATGAACCAATGGTCTATGATCTGTTAATACTTTAAATTTTCGTCCGTATAAATATGGTCGAAAATGTTTTATAGCCCACACTACCCCTAATAACTCTTTATGAATGGTTGGGTAGTTTATTTCTGAACTGTTTAATTGTCTGCTTGCATAAGCTACGGGCTTATTATTTCCATTTGATAATACAGCCCCCAAGGCTACCCCTGACGCATCGGTTTGCAACCGGAAAACATTATCTTTTCCAAAATCTGGATAATCTAAGACAGGAAATGAACTAAGTGACTTTTTTAAGGTCTGAAATGCCACGTCACATTCTTCCGTCCACTGAAACTCGACATGTTTCTTACAAAGACGGTTTAGTGGGTACACTATTGTGGCAAAGTTTTTTATGAATTTTCTATAAAAGTTCGCAAAAGCCACAAAACGACGAATCTCATTTACATTTTTAGGTACTGGGAACTTTTCCAAGACCTCGATTTTACTGTTGTCTGGCAACACCCCGTTTGGCGTAATAACATGCCCTAAATAATTAATTTCTTTCCTCAAAAATTCGCACTTACAAGGGTTTAGTTTTAAATTAACTGACCTAAACCTCTCAAATACACTCATTAAATTTGTATTATGCTGCGATAGGCTTTTCCCGAAAACTATTACGTCATCGAGATATAGAAAACATATCTCGTGATTTAAACCCGATAGAGCCATAGACATAAGTTTAGAAAATACGCTAGGACTCGTTTTGAGACCCATAGGTAATCTTTTCAGTTGATATTGCTTATCAGCTGTAAAAGAAGTGAATTTCCTACATTCTGGTGATAACCCTAGCTGGTAATAACTAGAACTGAGGTCTAAATGAGAATAGTATAAGCATCCCGAAAGTGAGTCAATAATTTCTTGTATATTTGGTAACGGGAACTTTTCGTCTACTATTTTTTTATTTAAAAGTCTATAATCTATTACGATTCTCCACTTTTTTTCACCGCTACTGTCAGCTTTTTTCGGAAGTAATAATAATGGAGAAGACCATTCGCTGGTACACTCTTCGATAATATCTTCTTCTAACAATTTACCTACCTGTTTTATTAACTCAGCCTTCTGAGCGTGCGGTATTCTATACGGTTTGACATAAACAGGAGACGCGTCATTTTGCAGTTTAATGTTGTACTCGTATAAGTTTGTAACGGATAGCTTATCACCCGGCATATGAAAGATATCTGCATATTTTGCACATATTTTCTCAATAGACCGTCTCTCTTCATCACCAAGATATGTTTTTAATTTAAGAAAATCGAATAGTTGTTTAACCCTCTCGACAGATTTTCCGTTTTCCGTATCAAAAGAGCATACGAAATAATCCGAGTATTTATTAATTTTCGGGCTAAAGTTATTTAATTTTACATCTTCTTCCCGTGTGTTTAAAAATCGCACCGGAATCTTTTTCCCGTCTCCTACTACCACGGCGCCTGCTACAAATACGCCTGCAATAACTTCCTCCGCTAAAATGACACATTCGCCCTTTATCTCTGACGAAACATATTTTACGACCTCACATCTCCCTGGAATAGTCGTTATTATGTTTTTACCTAAGCCTAATTCTAGACTTATCTTATCCTGTAATGTAACCAGCTTATTTTCATAGTTAATTTTACAACTATATTTTAATAAAAAATCTTCTCCTAAAATTCCATCATTTTTACAGTGGAAGTTGCTAAACACATAAAACTTATGCCTAAAATTATAATTGTTAACACATAAGTCTAGATAAACATAACCTATTGATACTAAATCCCCACATACTCCTTTAATCTTAATTTCATCCCTTACTAGCTTTGCGTCGCGGGACACGCTACGGAGTTTATTTAACCAATCTAACTTTAAAATTGAAATGCTTGCTCCTGTGTCTACTAATAGAGAAATTTGAGTTTGACTACAAGTAAAACAAACGTAATTACCACTACCATAACTACAAATATCTACCTCAGCGCTATTCAGAACGAAAAAAATCATCGCTATGATGTTCGTTCTGACGTATACTCTGACGTTCACTTTCGTTCTCGTCATTAGACTGTTCTGCTGAGTCAACTAAGAAATGTACATTCCTACGTTTATTATGAGGTGACGTAAACCTGGTGTTGCGCTGACCCTGAAACCTATTCGAGTTATAGTAGGCACGACCCCGACCTTGCTGACTCGTCGCGTTGTTGTTACGTGACTTATTATATTGTTGATGATAGTTTTTATTTATCTTTTCAAATCGCTGGTTCGAAACATAGTTAACATAATTGTTTATTGGTGGTTTCACTACCGAGTCTTCTTGTTCTAAGGCTATAGTTATTGCCTGCCTAACTGTGCTTACGGACCTAGACGTAACTAAAATGCTTGTACGAGCATTGTTTAGGCCGTCAGCGAAACGCTTGATAGCCATTTTTTCATTAATCGGCTTTAATAAATTATATGCCGACTCGTCTCCATTAGCCTGTGCTGTACTTAAATCGTTGGACATTTTTTCGATTTCACTACCAAACACTTCTATGGTCTTGTTTCCTTGCCTACATCGTAGCATTCGGTCTAAAATGGCTGTGTATGATTTAATCGGAATTAAAACATTTTTTATATCTTTTATTAGGTCTGCCACAGACACATAAGACTTATTAATTTTTGTTTTAGCACTGCTAGAAAGACGAGTTTTTAAAACAAAATTGATTAACAGAGGCTGGTCCTCGTTTCTAAGGGTACTACTATAATACTCTATTCCGTCTATTAGTTGGTTAATTTGCGTTTCGTCGCAATCTACTACTGGGAGGAGCGTGAGCGCGACTTTTAGATCGAACGTGGCCATGGTTGTGATCGTTTCTGAATGATGCGGGTTAACGAGTGACTCGATTTCCTCAAAATTACATAAAAACTTTGACGATATTGCTTTTGTTATTTGTAATTCTACAGCATCTATCCCTTTTTTACATAAGTCTGCAGATATTTGTTCAAAAATATTTTTAATTTCCTTTGCTCTTAAAAACTTATTCTGCCCCTGAGCGGAATAACGTTTGTCCTTACTTAATTTAATAATAGAGTCTCTAATAGCCTTAACCTCACTCAAGAGTTCTGACAGGTTTGCCATGAACACACTTTAGAAAAAAAAAATCACTCACACACACACAGATTCTTGGTAGCATAGTTATATTAATTCGTGCTGGCTTACACGTTCTGTGCTGGTCCAATTGCCCGTCGAACCGCTCTGCGTTCTACCTCTTCTAATAGTCGTGCGTTGAAGTAACGTAGCAGCCTAAGTACTATATAGCCCGCTAGTACAACGACGATGGTCAGTAAAAAGATCTCTGAAAGTTGCATCCCAACGGCCAAGGGAGTTGATGCTGCCGCCGATTGAGTTGGTGATTGACTGACAATAATATTGTCTTTAGATTGTGGGTTTCCCATAGTTAAACAATTTTGGCTTACAGTTTTTCTTCTTATTTCCTTCGTCCTTCTTGTAGGCCCGTGTAGCACTATTTTCCTGATATTTTGTAGACTTCAACTAGCGATTTCGCGGCGCGGACTTGTGACACCATGTCACGGTCGCCATGTAATGGCGTTGGGACGGAGACCCGAAATGAAACAATGTCTTGCGTTGAATCAATCATCTTTATCCTCTAGTGTATCATCTTAAATACTAATTAACATCACATCTATACGTGACTAGAGGAAGGACGCCTTGTCAATCAGGAAGACCTTAATTATCACGTACTATTGAGTACGTGCTGATAGTGTAATTCACTATATCACATACTTACAGTAGACCCGGGCCACTGTGTTGACAGTGGCCGCCGAATGGGGGTGGTCACTATGCTTATGGTGGCCACCAAGGGAAAGTGGACCGGGGTAGATGTGCGTAGGGAGATGATGATAAAACATTACAGTAATTGCACTTTAATCTCGAGAGCCTTAATAGTATACCTAATCATCTGGTCCAATTTGCCATGCTTTAAGTAATCTAAAGATGCCTACTGCTGAGCGGAGAGATTGAGCCTCTTATTGACAGTTGAGTCATAAACCCCTTTTTCGTTATAGGCGGGAATCTGGGGTCCCGAGGGAACTCTCCACGGTCTGCTGCCGCCACCCAATCCTGCGTCGCTTCAGCCACGGGTGAGTCGCCAATGCCTCAGTCTTTATGTGTGTAATTTTCGCACCTCGGAATATACAGAACTAAGCGAAGCAGATACTCTATTTACTCTACCAACACCATAACGAGCAATGTATATTAAATTAATATGTTATAACACAAAGATATTCCGGGGTCGCGACAAAAGGAGTGTCAAATAGTTTGTAGTCATTGTGCAATATATTGCGCTTTCGTGTGAATGTTACCGCTTTACATTTAGAGGAGTTGAAAGACAAACGATTCCTTTTGCTCCATGCGGCCACAGCGTCGATGTCCCTCTGAAGAGAATCTGCATCCGCCTTGCCATCTACACCCAGATACAATTTTAGATCGTCTGCGAATAAAAGCCACTCTGCGAATCTGACCGTATCAGGTAGGTCGTTAACCATGATAAGAAACAGCGTTGGAACCAGTGTACTTCCCTGGCTTACCTCAGACCTGGTGTAGTAGTTTTGTGACTCATAACCTCCTAACCGCACAAACTGACAACGATCCATGAGATAGCTGGCGAAAAGCTGTAGAAATCTAGGAGCAAAACCTACCTCTGATAACTTTCGCAGCAATATATCGTTATCCACAAGGTCGAAGGCCTTCTGGAAGTCAAAGTAGGCTGCATCCACCTCCCTTTTAGAGTCCATTCCGGAAGAAACGTAGTCGACTAAAGTCGCCAAATTCGTCGTCGTCGAGCGCGCCATACGAAAGCCATGCTGGCTATCATGCAACTGAGTACTTATTTGTTGACTAATATAGTGATTTAGCATAGCTTCAAATAGTTTCGCGAAAACAGACAGCACGGCAATCGGCCTGTGTTTTGTGACATCAGGCTCAGGTTCTCCTTTCGGGATCGGCGTAACTCTAGAAAGTTTCCAGCGTTCAGGGTACTTGGCCTGATTCAAAGAAGTATTAAACAGGTGTAATAAAGGGTCTTTAAGGATGGATATACCCCCCTCTCCCCCCCCGGATGCCACAGTGAGTGGTCGTGTTTAAAGTGATTGCGAATATTTAATTAAAATTAGACAAATAAAAGTGAAAAAAATTTTTTGCTGTCCGCCCGTGATTCGAACCGGTGTTTTGTGAGTTCGAAGTGGTCTGTGATTCGAGTGGACCGTGTGCTGCGCCGCTCGGCTACCAAGGCGATAACTCAAAGTGACTAAATTACGCTTCCCTACTGACGGTGTGTATTTATTTTGAAATGAATCGTTCTTTGTCTGAAACGGACTTGATTGGAAATGATGATGAAACACCCCCTAACTTTGTAATTAAACGTAAAAAAAGAACTAGAGATGAAATGGATTGTAGTGTGACATCTCAACTAAATACATTTAAGAATGAAATTCGACAAATGATTACGTCCTTGCTTCAGGAGCAGGCTAGTGAGATTAAAGCTATTAACCCAGTCTTACAAGATATTCAAGCAACAAACAAGGACATTCAAAATTCTATTGCCTTTCTTTCGGCTCAAAATGATGAACTTAAAAATAAAGTTGCCTCTTTAGAAAATCAATTAAAAGAGGATAAAAAACAGATTTCTTTGTTGGAGGACAAAATAGAAGACCTACAGAAAAACAGTCGTAAGTCCAATTTTGAGATAAAAAATGTGCCGAAAAAGAAAAATGAGACAAAGGAAGACTTAATAAATATGATCACGTGCCTCTCTCAATCTATCGACTGCAAGATGGAAAAGACTGACATCAAGGATATCTACAGGATAAGAGGAAGAAAAGACAGTGACCAAAACTCACCTATTGTTGTGGAGACTTCGTCTACAATTCTAAAAACCGACGACCTTGCTAAATCAAAGCAGTACAAATACTCTTGGACCTCCTATGGGAAGGTTTATGTAAGGAAGGACGAAAACTCGCCAATAGTATTAATAAAAAATTAAGCACAAATACAGGGGTTTTTTTGCGAAGCCTGACTAGACATACAAAAAAACATCCAGCAGATTTCATCGTCAGAACAAATGTACCTCTCATTTCTATTTTTTATTAATTTAATATTCTTTTTATGTACAATTTTAGAAATTCATAAAGTAAGTTTGTTATTATATATACCTAAAAGTATATTTTTAACATGTTACTTAAATGATACATTGCTTTCACACAGTTATCTTGCAAACCTCTACACAATTACAAACCTCAAATACACAAAAACACTTATCATAACATTAAATACAATACATGATAATATGCTCCTATATACTTCATCTATAGTTTATATTCACTACAGTATTACTATATGTAAATTATGCAAACACTTGTTACCTTACACGCTGTACACATTGCACGCTGTACATTATGTACATACCACATATCAAATATATATTATATACATGGCAATGAGCTTGCTATATCTATATTTTATAACAACAGACATGCGGAATTCCGTATACAAGCATCATTCCTATTTAAAAACGACTTCTACACTTATAGCTTTTGATAATGGATAATACTATTAATACATTGAATGAAATAGACGATTTCGAAGTTGCTAAATCTATACAATGTGATATCAATGAGCTTCCTCGCTACATGCATATTAACAAATGCGATCTTTCATTTTAAAAATTTAATTTACTATCTTCATCTCAATACGGCTTTAGAAAAGGAAAATCTACTGAAGACTCCGTATTAGCTCTAAGCTCGTTAGTAGTTGATATACTAGACAAAGGGAATAAGTGCCTGACAGTATTTATTGACTTAAAGAAGGCCTTTGACACCGTATCAGTTCCCACCCTTGTGAACAAGCTTGAAGCATATGGTATAAGAGGTGCTCCCTTGGCGCTTCTAAAGGACTACCTTACAGAAAGAAAACAACAAGTAAAAGTTGGGGAATATGTGAGCGCTGATAGGTACATAGGCTACGGCGTCCCTCAAGGCAGCGTGTTGGGACCAACGCTATTCTTGGTTTACATAAATGACCTTTGTAATATGAAACTAAGCAGCGGTCACATATTTTCTTACGCAGATGACACTGCAGTGGTCTTCGAGGGTCCTTCTTGGAGCAACCTACGTGTCCAAGCAGAGGCGGGAATGGAAAAGATTGCGAGCTGGCTTGATAACAATTTACTAACTTTAAATACACAAAAAACAAATTACATCTGCTTTAGCATAACTAATAAAACACAGCCAAAGAATGACCTACAAATAAAAATACACAGATGCAAAAATATAAACAACTATGATCGTAACTTATGTGGATGTCCTACAATTAATAAGGTTTCTCACACAAAATACTTGGGAGTTGTTGTTGACCAAAAATTGACATGGCATAACCAATTAGAACAAATATCAAATAGGATAAGAAAGTTAACGTGGATGTTCAAAACCCTGAGACATGTGGTACCAATTACTACAAGTGCACATACTAATCAAACTAAAAATAAAAATTTATTACACATAATTTATATTGCACTTGTACAGTCAGTGTTGACTTATTGTCTCCCTATATGGGGCGCTTCGTCCAAGACAAAATTTCTAGAAGTAGAAAGATCACAACGGTCTTTGCTAAAGGTAATGTACTTCAAGCGACGAAGATTTCCTACTGAAGAATTATATAGGTTAAGTAACGTCCTTTCAATAAGAAAACTTTTTATTCTTCATGTAATTCTAAAAAAACATAAATTATTTGGCTTCGATCCAAATAAACAAAATAAAAGAAATAAAATGGTTGCTGTCCAAACCAAACCCACCAGGACTAGATTTGCAGCTCAACAATTTCATAGAATGTCAACTTTCTTGTATAATAAGATAAATAAACTTACACATATATACTCAAAAAACATTCATACTACAAAAAATATAATAATTAAATGGCTACAAACTTTAACCTATAGCGAGACAGAAGATGTTCTAAAATGTGTTGTATGAATGCGTAATTTATGTATTGATATTTATTTATTTATTTATTTATTATATATTGTGTTTAAAACAAATTTATAAAAGACTATATCTATAGAAACACACATACATTTCACACACACACGCACACACAAACACACCCACATACACGCACACTGACACACATACGTACTCATTCACATTGTTAAAAATTATGTACTTTTCTAGTTAAAACTTTATAATTTGGCATTGCAAAACTAGAAATAAGTTTATAGATATGGAAGAGCGGGGTCTTCTGGTACAGATCCTTATATCTAAAAGGGGGCCCCAAAAATATGTTTGTAACTATAATCTGGTTTTGAAATAAATATTTTTGTATTTTTTGTATTTTTATGTAGATATATACAATCCTTGGCTAAGAAAATCGGGATACCATCAAGGCCGCCAGATGATGTAGGTTTGAGTCGCTTTACAGCTCTATTCAGATCTACTTCGCTTACAGCTGGTACTAAAATTAGTCTCGCGTCAGCAGCTTTGTGGCTATTTCGAGTAGCTTCGGTGGGATTCAAACGCGGGACCTCATCTAGAAATACGGATGCGAAGTATCTCGCGAATGCCTCTGCAGCCTCATAACCGGTTAATTTATAAAAGATATAAAAGAATCTACATGACGTCGTCTTTCCTCTTATCTTTTACATATTCCCAGAATTTCACCGGTTCGTCAATAATATTTCTTTGGATAGTTTGAATGTGTTGCTGATATGCATTGTCAATTAGGTTTTTTGTGTGCCACCTGTAGTATTTATATACTTAGTTCAAGATTGAATTCTTTACCTCCTTCTTTATATCTCTTTTAATTAAAATATTTCAGTTTTAAATTCTTAATAATGTCATATGTAAACCACCGCGGATACTCATATTTATTGTTACAACATAATTTTTTAAATGGGACATATAAATTTATACATTCATACAGTTTTTGATAAAAAACTTGAACGGCAATGTCCACATCTAAATTCTCGAAAAGGGTAGACCAATCGATTGTGGCCAGAGCAAAGTACAACGCCTGAAAGTCTGCCCTACGCCAGTTCCAGTTGGGACAGGCGTTAGAGCGCGCCGCCGCCGCCACCGGTTGCTGCGTAACTTGAACCGTTGGTTCCACTCCGCACTTTAGTGTAACTGTTATGTCGAGAGCTGGGTGTAACTTGTCTATTGGTACTAAGGCCTCAGTGTTTAGAGAAACCGATACCTGACCGGACCCAAGATCGCTCAATACAAGGTCCAACATACCGTCACGGCTATTTAAAATATAACTGTTTTGCATTACAACAAAACAGGTATTATGTGTTGAATAAAACACACAGCGTTGTGGTGAAGAAAGCTGATTTAAATCTGCCTTTATATAGGTAGTCTATGGTTAAAACTTACCGAATTGTCCATGGTTTTATACCTGTCTCTGTCACTCACCAGCATGCATCCTCTTTTAATGGGAAGGAAGTTTGATACGAAGTTTTCAATGTCATAGAGTCTTCAGCGCACCAGCAAGAGAATGGGCGATTTTCTGACAGCCCAAATTAAAAAGTAAAAATTAGTTCAAAAACACTCGATAGATGTCGTTTTATGAAAGCTGGGCTACTTATGGGCTGTAATAAATTCTACACTTTTACTTGTCTACCAAAAGAATAAAAAAATAGTATTTACTTACCTATTAATATTCAGGACATCCAGAACCTATTTCTATTTTGGAATAGAATAAATATTACGCAGCCATACACGTGCTCTTTATGAACCCGCCTTTTACTAAGCGCCATACTAATCTATGCTAAGCGCCATCTATGAAGTCATTTACGAACCAATTTCTTTTTTTTTTTTGATCTCGGAAAATCGCCCATTGCTGTAACGCTGTATGTTTTATTCAACACATAATACCTGTTTTG
Source organism: Scoparia ambigualis (assembly GCA_963921215.1). Lineage (NCBI taxonomy): Eukaryota > Metazoa > Arthropoda > Insecta > Lepidoptera > Crambidae > Scoparia > Scoparia ambigualis. The sequence goes on along the minus strand of OY992503.1, from coordinate 43,416,204 downwards.
TTGTAATGCAAAACAGTTTTATTATGTGTTTTTCTAAAACACACAGCGTTTTGGTGAAGACCTGTTTGGTATCTGCTGGTGATAAACTCAAACGCTATGATGAATTAATTCTAAAACAGTTCTGTAATATCAATCAGTTTTATTATAACATTCTAACATTTAAGTCAGTATGAAAAATGTAACATTATTTACTTAATAACAATAACATTTCTTAAAAATCAACAACCCATTATAATAATAAAATAAGTAATTATATTACAATCATGTTATATTCAAGAAATAGGTTAATAAAATGTTCACAAAAAAAAAAATTAAAGTGTACAAGTTTAATCAATACTAGAAAAATTTAAATGCAATAAATCAACATTAGAGTTGGCATTAGCAACTTTGTTTACTGGACGACAGTAAAATTTTTGGAATGTTTTAATACTTTTCCAGTATCCTCTATCAAGTATTTCTTGTACAGGTCTATTTTCCAACCAACTTTTAGAAGCTACAGCTGACCTGATGCTGCCTGGTGGGGCATCAATTTGAGCATCTTTGAAAATACTACGTATCCAACCTGCAATCATTGTCCTTGATGCAGGTTTTAATTTTCCTGATAGGGAAACAAATAAACTTGTGATAGTCCTGTCTGTGCTTCTTCTACTTTCAGATCTTTCTAATAAGTAATTAATATGTTTGACAGGGCAAACACTATGGTCTGGGTGTTTCCGCAACAACCAACCTGACTGTCTGTGTGTATTTGAATCTGCCTTTGAACCAAATCTTGGCCACAGACGAATTTCATTTTCTGTAGAAGATAGATTCTCAGGACTGTTCTCTAATAATGTGAGATCATGAAGTCTACGACCTGAAGCCAGTAAAAGTATTAGAGCTGTACGCCGAGCAATTTCAAATAAAGTACCTGAATTTTTAGAAGTCTTTAACCAGTTAAATAAAATGGCAGTATCCCATATTGGTAGCTTTTGTACTGCTGGCTTAGCAAGTGAAATAACTTTTAGAACCTGATGAATGAAAAAATTCTTTGAGATATCTATGTCTGTTGATGTTGCACAGTAAGTTAAAACAGCTGATTTATGCAAGAGAATAGTTCTGTAAGCAAACTTATCTTCTAAAAATAGTTTTGCCAGAAATCTAGCAACATGTTGGCCTTCAGGTGCTTTTGGGTTAATTTTATTGGTTTCACACCAGGACAACCATCTCCTTATTGGGGCACTATATGTGGATAAAGTAGATTTCCGCCAGCTACTTTTTAACAAGTTTTGTTCCTCTATGGTCCAGTGAGTAAGTTGGTCAGCCCACCCCCAACTTTCCAGGCAAGGAGAGTCAACCTGTCTACTTGTGCAGGGCAATTGCCTGTCGTCCGATCTATAAGGACCTTCCGCAGGTTCTTTATCGGAAGTGGTTCTGTTATGGCTCTCGATCGCAGGTCGGGTAACCAGAAGCATTTGGTCCATTGTGGGGTTATTAGTATGTAAACTTTTTTTTTTTTTTTTTTTTTTATATGAGAAGGAGGCAAACGAGCAGGCGGGTCACCTGATGGAAAGCAATCACCGCCGCCCATGGACACCCGCAAAACCAGAGGAGTCGCAGATGCGTTGCCGACCTTTAAGAAAAGAATAGGGTTAGGGGAAGGAATAGGAATTGTGAGGAGGGGTGGGAGGGGAAGAGGCCTCCGGAACTCTCACTGGCCGGACGAAACACAACAGCACCAAGTGCCACTATTTCACGCCGAATATTCGTGAGAGGGTGGTACCACCCCGGGCGAGCCGGCCCAATGCGTGCTGCAACGCAGCGTGGCTCTACCACTCAGTCATTGTCACTCATTTAGCACCACCCAGGGGTCACGTGTAGGGTCTCAAGGGTAAACCTACGGACGCGAGTAACTTTAACCCCCAAAACTCCCTTGGCACCGTTCAAGTGAGCTAGTACTCTCGGTATTAAGCTGGGTGGGAGGAATACCCAGCCCAACTGATAGTCCCATTGTCGGCTGAAGGCGTCGCAGAAATCTGCGAAACCATCTCTGGAATCCAAACTTACATACCTTGGTACGACAGCAGTTTCGTTTGACGCGAACAGATCTACGTCTGGGACACCCCAAACTTTGAATATTGCCTCCGTGGCTTGGGGTAGTAGATGCCACTCTGGTACTTTGCGACCCCTGGATAGGCGATTCGCAATTCCGTTTAGGCTTCCCTGGAGGTAAGTGGCTGTGAGAGTAAAATTAAACCGCTCTGCAAGTTTTAGGAGCCTGGTTGTCAGCCTTAGTAGTGCAAGGGAATGTGTCCCCTCCTCGTTTCTGAGATATGCAACAAGAGTCCTGTTGTCGGACTGAACTAATATGTGTGCACCTTTTAGAGTCATCCGTTGACTGTTTATGGCTGCAAATACGGCATACATCTCCTTCATATTCGAATGCCAGGGTTTTTGGAATGGAGTCCACTTTCCTGATAGGTAAGTGCAGTTCAAATGAGCTCCCCACCCTGAGTCTGCTGCATCCGTAGTCAGGAAGTATTTCGAGTAGCTTCGGTGGGATTCAAACGCGGGACCTCATCTAGAAATACGGATGCGAAGTATCTCGCGAATGCCTCTGCAGCCTCATAACCGGTTAATTTATAAAAGATATAAAGGAATCTACATGACGTCTGTCTTTCCTCTTATCTTTTACATATCCCCAGAATTTCACCGGTTCGTCAATAATATTTCTTTGGATAGTTTGAATGTGTTGCTGATATGCATTGTCAATTAGGTTTTTTGTGTGCCACCTGTAGTATTTATATACTTAGTTCAAGATTGAATTCTTTACCTCCTTCTTTATATCTCTTTTAATTAAAATATTTCTGTTTTAAATTCTTAATAATGTCATATGTAGGGTCAGGTGGGCAACAGTGAACCACAAAAAATTCAAAGTTGTGTCATGTACTCAAATTAAAAGTTTTCGTTTTCTTTTTTCATACATACCATTTAGTGTCTAATAGACCTAAGGTTTCTTTACAAAATTAAGCTCAAAAACTGATAGGTTAGACATTACCAAGTGTTTAAAAAAAAATGGGAATTGGTTCACTGTGTACACTCTTTGGTACACACTGATCCATGATGAAGTTCACAGTGAACCACCGTTGGACACAGTGAACCATATCAGAATAAAACGAAGATAAGTTATATTTTAACTGGACTAATTCGGCTAAATCGGTCATCAATCAAAAATGCGTCATTAAAACAAAGTTTTTTCATTCATTCAAGAAGGTTTATTGCTTAGAATGTCAAGAAAAAACAAAAAATAGAATTATAACTTAATCAGGATAACATACACAGCACATGTATTTAGAAATCTTGTTAAGTTGGTATACAAACCCCTTAAATTTCTGTAGAAAAGTAACATAAAATATAATATTCTAAAAAAATACAATCAATGCGGTTTTTATTAATTGAGATCTATGTTATCAACTTATTATCTATCCTATAAAATCAGTCTCAAAGTTGCGTTTAGCCGATCAGCCAAGTGACACTCTTTAGCGGCCCTGCGTATGCTTGCACCATCTTTTATAAGCCGAAGTGCTTGCACCATATCATCCTTGCTATGCCCCCCAATTGTTCTTTTCACTGCCTTAGTTCGACCCATCCTGAAGCAAAAAAAGTTGTATCTATTTAACTAATTTGATGTTGAACTTTGGTACACAATGAACCATCAAGCGGTAGACACTGAACTACGGTTCACTGTATACCCTGCAATACTGAGTCACTGTGTACCACCTACGTTATTTGACATTTGATGTTGAAAAAAGGCAATTGATCAAGGAATATGTTTAAAACATAATAGCCATATTATTGCTAGATAGTAACTTTACATGTATATAAAATTCGGTACGAAAAGCTCAGAAAACACGACTTTGAAGAAGAAAAGCAAAACTTACCTATTTTTTACTTTTCGCGCGGGAAAACACAAATCGTCGCACCACACGACCGCTTACAACGGGAGCTCGCCCTCAACTGGGGAATGAGGGAGACGTAACGAAACACGTTGCTACGTGTCGGTTCCATGATCCGGTAACTACTAGTTTTGAATATAATAATACCGATTCTCTGTGTACCACTGGCTCACTGTAGCCCACCTGACCCTAAACCACCGCGGATACTCATATTTATTGTTACAACATAATTTTTTAAATGGGACATATAAATTTATACATTCATACAGTTTTTGATAAAAAACTTGAACGGCAATGTCCACATCTAAATTCTCGAAAAGGGTAGACCAATCGATTGTGGCCAGAGCAAAGTACAACGCCTGAAAGTCTGCCCTACGCCAGTTCCAGTTGGGACAGGCGTTTGAGCGCGCCGCCGCCGCCACCGGTTGCTGCGTAACTTGAACCGTTTGTTCCACTCCGCACTTTAGTGTAACTGTTATGTCGAGAGCTGGGTGTAACTTGTCTATTGGTACTAAGGCCTCAGTGTTTAGAGAAACCGATACCTGACCGGACCCAAGATCGCTCAATACAAGGTCCAACATACCGTCACGGCTATTTAAAATATAACTGTTTTGCATTACAACAAAACAGGTATTATGTGTTGAATAAAACACACAGCGTTGTGGTGAAGAAAGCTGATGTAAATCTGCCTTTATATAGGTAGTCTATGGTTAAAACTTACCGAATTGTCCATGGTTTTATACCTGTCTCTGTCACTCACCAGTATGCATCCTCTTTTAATGGGAAGGAAGTTTGATACGAAGTTTTCAATGTCATAGAGTCTTCAGCGCACCAGCAAGAGAATTGCTGCAACGCTGTATGTTTTATTCAACACATAATACCTGTTTTGTTGTAATGCAAAACAGTTTTATAATGTGTTTTTCTAAAACACACAGCGTTTTGGTGAAGACCTGTTTGGTATCTGCTGGTGATAAACTCAAACGCTATGATGAATTAATTCTAAAACAGTTCTGTAATATCAATCAGTTTTATTATAACATTCTAACATTTAAGTCAGTATGAAAAATGTAACATTATTTACTTAATAACAATAACATTTCTTAAAAATCAACAACCCATTATAATAATAAAATAAGTAATTATATTACAATCATGTTATATTCAAGAAATAGGTTAATAAAATGTTCACAAAAAAAAAAATTAAAGTGTACAAGTTTAATCAATACTAGAAAAATTTAAATGCAATAAATCAACATTAGAGTTGGCATTAGCAACTTTGTTTACTGGACGACAGTAAAATTTTTGGAATGTTTTAATACTTTTCCAGTTTCCTCTATCAAGTATTTCTTGTACAGGTCTATTTTCCAACCAACTTTTAGAAACTACAGCTGACCTGATGCTGCCTGGTGGGGCATCAATTTGAGCATCTTTGAAAATACTACGTATCCAACCTGCAATCATTGTCCTTGATGCAGGTTTTAATTTTCCTGATAGGGAAACAAATAAACTTGTGATAGTCCTGTCTGTGCTTCTTCTACTTTCAGATCTTTCTAATAAGTAATTAATATGTTTGACAGGGCAAACACTATGGTCTGGGTGTTTCCGCAACAACCAACCTGACTGTCTGTGTGTATTTGAATCTGCCTTTGAACCAAATCTTGGCCACAGACGAATTTCATTTTCTGTAGAAGATAGATTCTCAGGACTGTTCTCTAATAATGTGAGATCATGAAGTCTACGACCTGAAGCCAGTAAAAGTATTAGAGCTGTACGCCGAGCAATTTCAAATAAAGTACCTGAATTTTTAGAAGTCTTTAACCAGTTAAATAAAATGGCAGTATCCCATATTGGTAGCTTTTGTATTGCTGGCTTAGCAAGTGAAATAACTTTTAGAACCTGATGAATGAAAAAATTCTTTGAGATATCTATGTCTGTTGATGTTGCACAGTAAGTTAAAACAGCTGATTTATGCAAGAGAATAGTTCTGTAAGCAAACTTATCTTCTAAAAATAGTTTTGCCAGAAATCTAGCAACATGTTGGCCTTCAGGTGCTTTTGGGTTAATTCTATTGGTTTCACACCAGGACAACCATCTCCTTATTGGGGCACTATATGTGGATAAAGTAGATTTCCGCCAGCTACTTTTTAACAAGTTTTGTTCTTCTATAGTTAGCCCACCCCCAACTTTCCAGGCAAGGAGAGTCAACCTGTCTACTTGTGCAGGGCAATTACCTGTCGTCCGATCTATAAGGACCTTCCGCAGGTTCTTTATCGGAAGTGGTTCTGTTATGGCTCTCGATCGCAGGTCGGGTAACCAAAAGCATTTGGTCCATTGTGGGGTTATTAGTATGTAAACTCCCTTGGCACCGTTCAAGTGAGCTAGTACTCTCGGTATTAAGCTGGGTGGGAGGAATACCCAGCCCAACTGATAGTCCCATTGTCGGCTGAAGGCGTCGCAGAAATCTGCGAAACCATCTCTGGAATCCAAACTTACATACCTTGTTACGACAGCAGTTTCGTTTGACGCGAACAGATCTACGTCTGGGACACCCCAAACTTTGAATATTGCCTCCGTGGCTTGGGGTAGTAGATGCCACTCTGGTAATTTGCGACCCCTGGATAGGCGATCCGCAATTCCGTTTAGGCTCCCCTGGAGGTAAGTGGCTGTGAGAGTAAAATTAAACCGCTCTGCAAGTTTTAGGAGCCTGGTTGTCAGCCTTAGTAGTGCAAGGGAATGTGTCCCCCCCTCGTTTCTGAGATATGCAACAAGAGTCCTGTTGTCGGACTGAACTAATATGTGTGCACCTTTTAGAGTCATCCGTTGACTGTTTATGGCTGCAAACATGGCATACATCTCCTTCATATTCGAATGCCAGGGTTTTTGGAATGGAGCCCACTTTCCTGATAGGTAAGTGCTGTTCAAATGAGCTCCCCACCCTGAGTCTGCTGCATCCGTAGTCAGGAAGTAAGTCACACTTTTTTTTGGCTAATGCTGTTGAGCTGTGATCTATGGCTTTTAACCACCATTTTAGGTCTTGCTGAATAGGTAGAGGAAGAGTTCTTCATTCCCTTAACCTGCTTTGATTGAATAACTTTAAATAAAGTTGCATTCTGCGACAGTGGAGACGACCCTTTGATACTGCGTAATTTGCAAAGTTCAGCAAACTTAATAAACTCTGAGCTTCTCTCAGAGAACTGTTTCCATTGCTCAACATGTTGGAAATTATTAGTTTTATTTTCATTATTTTCTTGGTAGGCAATTTTACTAAGCTTTGCTGGGTGTTCCAAACCAGGCCAAGATATTCTACTTCCTGAGAAGGCTTCAGAACAGATTTCTGATAATTAATGCACCATCCCAGAATTTCCAATGTTTTCAGTGTTTCCGCAACCTGATAAATTAATATTGTGCGATCCTGATTGACTAAAAAGTAGTCGTCTAAATACACTATTATTCGGAAACCTCGTGCTCGAAGGATTTCCGCAATCCAATCTGTTACCGAGGAAAACATTTTTGGAGCTGATGACTGGCCGAATGGTAAGGCTGTCAATTGTAGCACTTCGTTGTTGTAAATTACTCGGAGAAACCTCCTGTGTGTCTCTGCAATGGGCGATTTTCTGACAGCCCAAATTAAAAAATAAAAATTAGTTAAAAAATACTCGATAGATGGCGTTTTATGAAAGCTTTCATCCTAAGGGCTGTAATAAATTCTACACTTTTGCTTGTCTATCAAAAAAATAAAAAATAGTACTTACAAATTTTTTATTTAGGATCTCCAGGACCTATTTCTATTTTGGAATGGAATAAATATTACGTAGCCATACACGTGTTCTTCATGGACTCGCCTTTTACTAAGCGCCATACTAATCTATGCTAAGCGCCATCTATGAAGTCATTTACGAACCAATTTCTTTTTTTTGTGATCTCGGGAAATCGCCCATTGGTAAATGGAAATAGGCCTGAGAAATGTCTATTTTCACTAACCAATCCTTTGGCTGCAAGAAATCGGCCACATCTGTTTGTGAAATTAAATGGAAATGTTTCACTGACACATACGAGTTCAGACCTCTGAGGTCGAAAATGGGGCGTAGACCTCCATCTGATTTCTTTACTAAGAACATTCGACATAGAAAACCTGTATGAGAATTGGTGGTGTCTCCAATATTTTCATTTGTTTTAAATGGAAAATCATGTTTGTCATATCTTTTGTTATCTTGGTTGCAAATTTTTTTAAAAATTGTCTGTCTGGATACTGTAGGGGAGGCTTCTTTATGAATGGAATGTGGCCACCTGTTATTAATCTCATAATGTAACTGTTTGCTCCCTGTTGTTGCCATGAATGGGCATAATCCCTTAGGCGACCCCCTATGAAAGTCTTGGTTTGATTGTCATATTGGTTTAGTATGGGTGTTATGGGTTGTGTTATTATTTGCTTTGTAATTTCTACGAAAGGGCTGATTCTTTTTAACTTTTGTGTTTTGCTTCTTTTCTATTTTGTAATCTTTGTTTTGTGTTTAGTAAGAACTATGGTATTTTTTATTTTGAACATTAGATGTGTTAAAAGCTTTCTTATCTTTAATGTAAGCAGGAGTGTTAAGCCACACCTGTGATCGACCCAAGGAACCTATTATGGGCTGCAAAGCCTCTCGACTAAAAAGGTACTCTTGGTTCGGAGGAACATTTTAAAGTGTATCTCTTAAATTAGAATTTCCAATTTCTTTTAAAATGCGGTCCCTTTTCACCTCAATGCATTCTGCCCTTTTGCCACACACAATCTGCATTGTACTGGTAATTTTTTCAAATAATGTGCTAGTATTTAAATTATTAGGGTTTGTTGATGTCCAGTCAAGCAGATCTTGTAAACCTAAACGCAGAAGTTGTCTTTGTTCCAAAATATTGTTAGACAAGCCAGCTAATAATTGTTCGGTAGAAGCTAAATAATTTTTGGTCTTGTTAAAATGACACAACTCCTCATTAAGTTTAAGACCAACAAAACCAGGAGTGGCAATGCAAGATTGTAATGCTTTTTTGTAACGTATGCCCTTCCACGCAGGAGTATCAAACTTTTGAAGGTTAGCTAATTCTAGCAATCGTTCTTCGTCGGCTTTTGGAATTATTGTCTTTTCGTCAAACTCTGTACCAAGCTCACCCAAGGAAAGCTTACAAACCGATGTTGTTGGATTTCTTAGAAAATTAGAAGTGGATGGGGTTGGAACGTTCTCATTTTGCTCATGCATTAATTGATAAGGATTAGTAGTTAGTATAGGCAAGTTAGTCAAGTAATTAGATATATACCCAACTTGTTGAATTAGAGTATCTACACGCGGGTCTGAAAATGTCTGTACTTGTTTGCACTTACTTGAAGTTTTTTTCCTATTGTTGGGCGGTGGTGATGCTATGACCTTCTCATCCTCCGAGGATGAAGATGATGACGAGGAATCAGATTTCCTCTTGCTTGACTGTTGATCTCCATCCGAAGCATCAACATTCAAACTTTGCTCACCACCGACACTTAACTGCACAATTTCGTCCGGATTCATCTTAGAATATATTCAACGGAAGGAAGCCCGAACGTAAACTAATAAGACGCTGTGTAATAACTGAATACAATCAATACTTATTGTATTCCAACACTTTTTTAACTTTGAAAATTTTTCGATGTTTAACCGGCAAAATTTACAAACGCTATGACATTGAAAACTTCGTATCAAACTTCCTTCCCATTAGAAGAGGATGCATGCTGGTGAGTGACAGAGACAGGTATAAAACCATGGACAATTCGGTAAGTTTTAACCATAGACTACCTATATAAAGGCAGATTTACATCAGCTTTCTTCACCACAACGCCACAGTATACATATTTATACTGTGACAACGCTGTGTGTTTTAGAAAAACATATAATATGATTGTTTTCACGTAATTGGCAGAATGCACAAAAATTGTCAAATCGAACTTTAACATTTACACTACACGAATTTAAATTGAAATCATCTACAACTAATACATCTAAATTAGGATATGAACAAATAACATTTTCCATACATGTCAACGCATTTAAATACTGGTCATCTTTATAATTGGGAGGTAAATATACTACACAACATAAAATTTTTACATTCTTAAATTTTATAATTACACAGATTAGCTCTTTCTCAGGCGTAAGGCCGTCAATATCCGTAATTACTCGAATCGGGGTCTCCATCTTGGGGTATTCCACTCTGCAACATCAATAGGTTTTGGTCCCAGTCATGGAAAACACTACCGGAAAATTTCAAATTGGTCTCCTAGAAGGAAAAAAGAATTGGGACACGTGGAAGTATAAAGTTACCTGCCTACTACGCACTGTTCCGTCAGCGCTAGATGTAGTCGAAGGTACCTTCCAAATACCGGCAGCACCAGTCGCCGAAGCTGGAGATGCTGTGGTTAGCATATATAACACAAACCTAGACCGGTTTGTCAAAGCTGATGCAACCGCCCTTCTTATTCTGACGACCAATATGCAGGAAGAGACACTCAGGAAAGTGATGCGGTATACTAAAGCAAGAGATGTATGGCTTGAGTTACATTGCCTTTTTGATGGCACCGACAAAGATAAGGCGTACAATCTTTGTATGAGTTTCTTTGGTTATAAGAAAGACGCAGTAGATGACATTGCCACTCACATGTCTAAATGAAAGAATGTTTGGACACAGCTTAACCAAGAACTGAAGAAGGAAAATAACTATTTTTAATTTGCAAAATTCTCAACACCCTCGACGAAACTTTCTTTTCGTTCCGAAGCAGCTGGCTGTTGCTACCTAAATCAGATAGAACCGTTGAAAGTCTAACAAGCCATCTATGTGCGTTTGAGCGAACTTTGCAAAATAATAATACAATGCAAGAAGCTCTTATATCAAACTCAAATGTCACATCTACCACCGAGAGAAGAAAGGACAAAAAGCTTAAATGCAACTACTGCCAAGCTATCGGTCATCGAGTAAGAAACTGTCAGAAGTGGCTAAATGATGGCAAGCCTCCGAAAAGCAGTAATCCGCAAGCAACGCCTTCAACTTCTAAATCCGCCAACATGATCCTGTCTGTAGGAAACACAGAGGTTTTTTCGATCGAACGTGATACCGAGAATTGCTACGTGGATAACGGCGCCACGAGCCGGCATGTGATAAACCGGGCTGATTTATTCCAAAATTATGAACATTTTGACGAGAATCGTACTGTAACGACGGCTAATGGCAATGCAATAAGTGCTAAAGGCAAAGGTTCAGTAATTATCGAAGCCAACGTTAAAGGGAAGCTACGACAAGTCACCTTTCAAGACGTTTGGTATGTTCCAGCCATCAGTAAGAATTTATTCTCGGTATTAGCACTTTATGACAAAGTTCCGAACAGCTTTTTCTCATCGACGACTAAGGAATGCACAGTCTTTGTCAACGGAGAAGAATGTTTAATAGGAAAACGACAAAAACAAGGTGGGTTATACCGACTAGACATTGTAAACATACCACCTGCAGTTCCTCCCGAAGTCTATGCAACGAATGCAACGATGCAGCTATATCATGAAAGATTTGCGCACCAGAACAAAAGGCACGTGAAAGCTACAGTTAAACGCGAACTGGGGCTAGATCTTCCTCTTGATAAGGAGACATGCGAGGGCTGCATATATGGGAAAGCACATAGACTTAAATTCGGCACGAGAGTTAGAGCCTCGTCGCCAGGAGAACTCGTACATACTGACGTTTGTGGACCATTTGAACCCAGTAACTCGAAGTTGCAATATTATGTTCTGTTTAAAGATGACATTACAGGCTATCGTATGGTATACTTCCTGAGACATAAGTCTGAGGTCAAGGATAAACTCGCCCTGATGCTAGCTCAGAAATTAGCAGGACATACCGTTAAATGCTTACTCAGCGACAACGGCGGTGAATTTGACAACAAATCTGTTCGACATATATTAGATTCGAATGGAATTCAACAAAGATTGGTGCCTCCATACACGCCCGAACAAAATGGTGTCAGCGAGCGGGAGAAAACTGCACGCGCGATGTATGCACATGAACCATCCAACAACAACTGTGGGCGGAGTTAATAAACACTGCCGCTTATATTTTAAACAGAACAGGTCCAACGAACTATGAAAAATCTCCCTATGAACTTTGGTGTGGAAAGAGACCTATCATCAAGCATCTGCGTATAATAGGATCTACAGCTTACGTCCAGATTCCAAAGCAAAAGCGGAAAAAGCTAGACAAGAAAGCTATCAAAGGCCGACTCGTTGGTTATGATGAAGATTGCTACCGTGTCTGGATTACCGACGGAAAGAAAAACGTTCTAGTTCGTTCACGTGATGTAATTTTCGACGAAAGCGCCCTTTCCATCGGCGACGTTAACCAGCCTTGTGAACAGACCGACACAGGTACGAGGGAATACACGTTGCAGTTGCCATTAGATAATCTAATCGGTAATAAGGAACCGGCTCCGGAAATACATCAAAATCCTTCGACAATTCAATTTGAGGGAGATCAACAACGAGCAGATACTAACGATCCTAGAGGTCCAGAACGTGGCCTTATGAGGGAGTAAATCTGGAACCAGTCCAGGAAGACCACGTCCATGAACCTGAACCTGTCTTACAGCAAAATCACGGAGATCTTGATGATGAAGAAGAAGAAGAATTTCATGACGCTGAATTGCCACGCTACAATCTCCGCGATCGCAGTCAAATAAGACGTCCTAAAAAATTTGATGATTATGTTTGCGCTACCGAAACGTTTCCTTCAAAACTTTTCAGACGCCATGAATCGGTCTGATCATGAAGAATGGTTAAAAGCGATGGACAGTGAAATGAAATCACTAAAAGAACTCAATGTATGGACACCTTGTGTTTTGCCAAAGGGTAGGAAGGCCCTTCCCTGCAAATGGGTTCTTCGGATTAAAAGAAATCCAGATGGCTCGATCGCCAAATTTAAAGCTCGACTTGTCGTGAAAGGCTACAAGCAGAGAAAAGGACAGGACTATGACCAGACCTTCAGTCCTGTTGCACGCCTTGCAACCATAAGAGCATTGTTGAGTGTGAGCGCACAAGAAAATCTTCATCTTGTACAATTTGATGTGTGTACTGCGTTCCTTAATGGAAAGCTCGAAGAGGAAATTTATGTACATCAACCAGAAGGTTATTCTGATGGAACATCGAATGTTTGGAAGCTACATCGAAGCCTATATGGTTTAAAACAAGCTCCAAAATGTTGGAACTCTTGTTTCGAAGAAGTTTTATTAGACATGGGCTTCAAGCAGTGCGAGGCTGACTGTTGCCTATATACCAAACAGATTAAAGGAAAGAAGTTACTCATAACACTGTATGTAGATGATGGATTGGTAGCTGCCTCTGATGAGGACTTGGCTAGAGCCTTTCTGATTGATTTAAATAAAAGACTGCGGATTACTACGAAACCTGCGTTGTTTTATCTGGGCCTACAAATTATCAGAGAAGAGGATGGCTCTATCCTTATTAATCAGGAAGCATATGCAAAGAAAATTTAGATCGTTTCGGCATGTCTGATTGTAATCCCGTCTCGACACCTTTAGAAAAGGAACCTCATTCAGGGAAAGCTGAAATGAAAAAAGATGGAAGCTTTCTATACCGAGAAGCTGTAGGCGCTCTGGCATATCTTATGGTCGGAACACGTCCGGACATTGCCTATGCTGTAGAAGTTGTCTCTCGACATTTGGAAAATCCTTCTCAAGATGACTGGCTTAGAGTAAAAAGGATCATCCGCTACATAAAAGGTACATGCTCCTACGCTATCAAATATAAAGCTCAAGATCTACCTGGTGTGCTAGAAGGATTTAGCGATGCAGACCATGGAGGAGATCGAGAAACAGGACGTTCAACTACTGGAGTTATCTGTCGCTACTCAGGTGGCGTCATTTCGTGAATGAGCCAGCGGCAAGCATCTGTAGCTATCTCCACTACTAAAGTCGAGCTCGTAGCAGCTAGTGAGGGAGCCAGAGAACTTGTTTGGCTTACCAGAATAATGCAAGATCTGACTATTCTTGTGAAAACACCAACGTTGTGTGTGGACAATGAAGCAGCGGTTCGACTTGCCCACAACCCGGAATTTCACAAGAGGACGAAACATATTCGCATACGGCACTTCTATGTAAGAAAATTGGTTGCTGAATGTGCCATCGAGGTTGAGAGGATTGGTACAGCACATCAAGTGGCCGACATCTTAACCAAAGGCCTAACCTGGTCAACTTTCTCGTCCCTTTGCCGATCTCTGGGACTTGTCCAACTTGAATAAGGGAAAGTAATGAAGGAGTTTGTATAGTAACCGCATTTATATATAACCTTATTCAATTATTCAAAGAAGACAAATCTCGTTTTTTAATATGTAATGTCACTTGTGTAAATTATGAAATAACAAGAAAGTCGAAATAAAACGAAAATTATAACTAATGTGTTTTTAACTGCAAATACTCATTGCAAATACTCTGCTAAACGTTTCCTGGTAGTTACAACTTTAGCCGATGGGGGTTTAGAGAGTAATAACACCATCTATTCTTGAGATTGGAATGAATTTATTGGAAAAATGGCGAAATTGTTTCTATGACGTAATACATGTCGAAAGGGAAAGAAAATAAATACAATCATGTCAAGCCTATTGTTAAAAAGAGATAAAAACTATTTATGGTAGTTGACCAACTGGCAACAGCGCATTCCCCTATGCACGGCTATCTCGGCCGCCATTGTTTTCTCTCTTTCACTTTATAGAAAACATAGTACACACTTCTCGCTCACGCTTATCGAATTGGCAACAGCGCAAATGTCATAAATAAATGAAAATTTTCTATTTTAAATTCATATTTACAATAATTACGAATAAAATTAAACACTTTTCTTGTCTCTTATTGTTGCAGTATAGTTTTTGCAATTTCTGTATACACAGGAAGATTTTATCTAACAAACAACATAAAAACCTTTAAAAAGGTACAAACGTAATGACGTGACACTGACTGACGTGTGACTGAGTGAAGTCCAGGCAATTACCTTGATTTGTCCTTGCCACTACGGAGGCCAGGCAACGTATCTAAATATACAAATTTTACATGTTACAACTAGAGGCGTATATATACAAAGTATACAAAGCAGTATTACGTGTTCATAAATGAACGCTAGGGTGCGCTGCGTTTGGCATGACGCAGCGGCTGAAGCGGCTCGTGGCAGTCGCGTAGCTGTCGATGCGCGACACATATAAATATTCGCGGCGGCTCTGTAAGCTCGCTATTGCGCGGCGGCCATCGGACGACACACATGTAACATCTAAGCGCGGGAGCGCGCGTCGTAATTTATGTCTTGCAGCTGTGTAGGTAGCTACAGGACTCCCCCTCAAGCGAAGCGTACGGGAGTGTTGACACATCTGCCCGAACGGGTTCTTCTGAGCGTTGGTTCTACTGCTGCTGCTGGATCAGATGTTACTCGTGGCTGAACGGCTTGTGTGTCTTGTAACGGCGCCGGCGGCGTAGTTGTTTCTTCGGTGTTCAAAGTGTAGGCAGGCTTCAATCTGTCTATCGACACGGTGGCGATTCTTCCTGGAAGTTGTATTTCGAAGAACTTGGTGCTTCGTTTCAGTACTTGCCTTCGGCTTACGGGCCTTCGTATGGTGGTTGCAGTGGTTTACGTACTGCGAAATACAGATTCGCACGTCGATAGGTCGTTATGCACGAACATACTACGCTTGTTTCTATGCGGTAGGTATGTTGGTGTGCACGCGGTGATTAATTTGTGAAGCTTCTGCACGAACTCTTGATTGACAGCGGCAGGTAATGGTGATGAAGATGGTGTGATGAAATCACCAGGTAGACGAATTGCTTGACCATATGTTAGTTGCGCTGCGTTGGTGTTGGTGTCGGTTCGTATTGCTGCTCGGAGTCCCATTAACACTGTAGGTATTTCGTCGATCCATTTAGAGTTGCAGTGTAGTCTAGACATTAACGCGGCTTTCAGTGATCGGTGCCAGCGTTTGACGATTCCGTTGCTTTGTGGATGGTAAGCGGTTGTTCTTGTCTTTTCGGCGCTAAGTAGATGGGTTAGCGCGCGAAACAGCTGACTCTCGAACTGACGTCCTTGATCTGTAGTTATTGTCTGGGGACATCCGAATCTTGTTATCCACGCTTCGTAAACATATTTTGCGACGTTTTCACTGGTTATTTCTTGAATAGGTATAGCTTCGGGCCATCGCGTAGTGCGATCTATCATTGTGAGTAGGTATCGATGTCGGTGTGAAGCAGGGTTAGTTGCCTCAGAATAGGAATAAAACAGTGAATAGGTTAACAAGTTTAATCCTATTCTTTTAGTAAAGAATTTACAAAACTCAGGGGGTGGTTCACGGATCGCTCACTCTGTCCGCTTGCTAGGACTTAAAAGGGGACTTAGCTTTAAACTAATCTTCCTCGTAGACTGCAGCTACCCGGAACCTGGAGCCGGTGAGGTCAGTCTGCGCGCAGGGACGAAAGCGGAGTCTCGAGCTCTAGCAGGCGGGCAGGCAGCAGGCAGCAAGCAGCAGGCAATAGCGCACAGGCCCAGTGGGTGTAGCCTGGTACAGCACAACCCTGGAATACACCAAGAAAAAGAATGAACTTATGTTCACTAAGTCCCGGCTTTTGTGGCTGTTGTAGAACAGCTACAATTGAACCAGGCCCTCTTTACTAAGTAAAATTATGATTGGAAAACCGTTAGACAATTCTACAAGGTACAACAAAAGCGGGTAGATATCAACATTGTAGTTAAATGTTGTCTGAAACGGTAAGAATGACAATAAATAAACTGGGAATGGTATTTCGTCTACGGGATCACAGGAACCTCGCGTCCTCCAATACCATTTACACATGTTAGACAGTAATTGTAACAAGACAGGAATACCAATTTTCCCTTTGAAGGTAACATGACTTTAAACGGCTTTACGTTAAACACTAACAATCTATGCAATTACCAAACACTGCAAAACACTAGTAATATCTGTAAAACTAACACACAGCAATACAACAAAATAATTCAAGTTGGAAATATTATAAACAACTCACCGAGATTTCGGGTTATATTTTCGCGCAGAATTTTAACAGCACGACGTTGTAAGTAATGTCGAGTGTAGGTAGACACAGCAGGAAAAGAGAACTTTCTCAGCGTGTGTCTGCTTTTTATTATTAGAGTAAATCGCATAAAAAATCGATATGGCTGTTAATTTAAACACAGACGCCCTTCCATACTGGCAGGGCCGTTGAGCAGAGACAAAAACAGAGCGACCAGACCATAGCGAAGACAGAATCAATAATGGCTCGCTTACACAATCGCAAAATTATAAGCGATACTCAATAATGGCTCGCTTACACAATCGCAAAATTATAAGCGATACATTACTTTCTTCTTTATTATGATTTTCCCTTTAATCAACCTTATTTAATGGGCGATTTTCTGACAGCCCAAATTAAAAAGTAAAAATTAGTTCAAAAACACCCGATAGATGTCGTTTTATAAAAGCCGTACCTACCTAAGGGCTGTAATAAATTCTACACTTTTACTTGTCTACCAAAAGAATAAAAAAATAGTAAGTCCTTACCTATTTATATTCAGGACATCCAGAACCTATTTCTATTTTGGAATAGAATAAATATTACGCAGCCATACACGTGCTCTTCATGAACCCGCCTTTTACCATGCGCCATACTAATCTATGCTAAGCGCCATCTATGAAGTCATTTACGAACCAATTTCTTTTTTTTTTGATCTCGGAAAATCGCCCATTAACGGAAAAATTACCTTTAGCACCTCCAGATCAAATTGTAAGAGACCACCTCAATCCGGCTGGAACACGCTTTCAACGTCCCAACACAAGTCGCTAACGACAGGATATTTAGAGTAAGTGAAACAAGCTCTATTATTTGCGTCCTTGTCAGCTGTTAGATGTGTACAATTCGCTAAAATAATTTTATTTGCCCAGCAGTAGGACGTTTATAGTGAGATCATAGTGAGATCATTTGATTTGATATTATATTATTTAGGATTTAGTATTTGTGTTTAGACAGAAGTGTTACACGTGTTCGCCTGTTGTTAGAGCTCCGACAATATCGATATGTGGGTGTTGAAATCTTTCGCACACGGGAAATGATGATATGTTGCTGTGCGTGTGTCGTTGTATATTCGCTCGTTGACAGGATACACACGTCTTCGTCCATGTTCCAATGCCGGTGTTCATCGCGGGCCAGAAGTAGCGTTGTTGTAGAAGCTTTCTTGTTGTTCGCGTACCGGGATGACTGACTCTGTGCACTGCGTCGAATGCGGTGCGTCGAAAGTCATGTGGTAGGTACGGACGAATGTTGGATGTTGATGTTTCGCAGTAGATGTCGTAATCGGTGTTAGGTATCTTGATTTTCTTTACTTGTAGGTTGGTTTGTTGTAGTAGCGCAGGTAACTCGGGATCATTTTGTTGTTGTCTTGCTAGTTGTTTTGATAATGCGACGGGCGGGTGCGAAGCGATGCGACTTCGAGTGACAATCTTCGAATTTATTCAATTAAGTATTGTGTTTCAGACTTCGGTTGTGTCGGTGAAGGTTGTTGGTGGTTTGGGGTGCAAATTTGGGAACCTCCTCGTGGTGCACCCTGGGGTAAGGCCTCTCGGCCCACGTTCAGCGTGGGACAAGGGGCCTTATGCTAATCCCTGACGCCTCTTCTGGGCGTCGAATAAAGTAGGCGGTGCCCCTTCTGGGCATCGCACCCCCTTCAACGCGCGTCCCTTCTGGACCGCACAGCGGGTCACCCGGACCTGCGGGGGGGATCTCCACGTGCGGCCCACTCTGGGTCGCACGCTCGCCGCTCACTCTAGAGCGGCTTTGAGGGGAGTTTTGACGGCGCCCCTTCTGGGCGTCGTTTTACGGGGTGGGAACGGGGTAGTTGGCGCCCCTTCTGGGCGCCTTTCAGGCAAAGGTGCCGTCGTTGCGGGGCGCGGCGATGGGCGCCCATCTTCGGACGGGTTGGTAGGCGGCAGACAGCCCACCCCCTAGCGACCAAGGGGGATCGCAACCCCTAAATTGCTACCCCCCCTTCGTATGACATGGACAAAAATAAGAAGGTGGTTTGCCATGCGGTCTGGCTGGCGCCCGGCGCACGAGGTTACCCGGGACCTCGTGTGACAAATTGATTACCGAAGGCCCTACAGGAGTTCGAGACCAGGCTCCTGTAGTGGCACATGTTACTGGTGCTCGGAGTGGGGAATTGCCCAAGAGGGGCGGGGATGGTGTTGGGCCCGTGAAGGGCGGAGAGGCCGGGGACGCGACTGGGGAAGCGTCCGCTCGGGCTAATGGCTCGGGCGGCGTGGAACCGGCGGTGCCCGGTGCGGGTGGCGCCAGTTGTCTCGACTGGGCGGCCGAGATGGCGCGGGAGATGGACTCCGACCCGGAGTGCGTGCAGATGGTGGTGGACCTGGTGGAGGAGTCGCGTAAGCGCTCGCTAGCTGTCGCGCGGATGGATAGCTCCACCAGTGACGAGTCCATCAGGCCCCGCAAAGAGGATGGGGCGAAGAAGGTTGCCCGGAAACTGGCCTGTGAGGCGGACACTCGCCATAGCCGGCCCAAGGTCCCGGATAATGTCCGGAACCTTCTGGCGCGCGCGACGAGGTCGGAACTATCGGACACGGCGTTGGAGTACGCCCACGGCTTGTGGGAGGCTGCGGGAAAGAGTAAGTCGGACTTGAAGGTGAAGCTCGTGTACCTCATAGGGTGCGTGGAGGGGCTCCATGAGAGGCCCCCGGGCGAGGTGGTGGCGCGTCTCCAGAGGGAGAATGAGGAGCTCCACCTCGAGTTGGAGCTGCTGCGGGCTGAGGTCAAGGCCGTAAGGGAGGCGCAACAGGCGCCCAGACCGGCCCGCAGCGGGAGGGAGGATGCTCCTTCGAGGAAGGATGCGGCGACCCAGGCCGCCGCAAGGGACGTGCCGCCCCGAAGCGAAGAGGCGGATTCTCCTACCCTAAGAGAGGTGGTGGAGGTCCTCAAGAAGGAGGTGCTGGAGTCGTTGGGAGGGCGCCTCGATAACATCGAGAGGCGCCTCTCAGCTGAGCACCCTAGGAGGCCGCCGCCGGCGGGCGATGTGGCGAAAGCAGGGGTGAGCTACGCCGTGGCGGCCGCCGGACCCCATGGCGCCCCTGGCGCTCCCCCGAAGGACGCGCCGCCGGCGCAGTGGGAGACCGTCGCCTCGAGGGTGGACAAACGAAGGGCCAGAAGGGCTGCGGCCGCGGCTGGCCGGCCCCCACCAGCGGAAGGAAATATGCCGAGGAGGGCTGCCCCTGCGGCAAAGCTGGAGCTGCCACGATCGTCGGCCGTGGTCGTGACGATCGGGCCGGAGGCGGCGGCCAAGGGGGCTACGTACGCCTCAGTGATGGGAGCAGCGATGGAGCAGGTCGACCTGGAGGGGACGCTTGGGAAGGACTGCGTCCGGGTGCGGTATACCGCGGCTGGGGGACGTATGCTGGAGCTCCCCGGCGCTTCCAGTGGCCCACAGGCTGATGCGTTGGCGGACCGGCTCCGCAAGGTTGTACCGGAGGGGGTGAAGGTTGGCCGGCCGTGCCGGATGGCCAAAATTAGGTTGGTCGGCATTAATCCGTATATGCCGGACGGGGGGAGGGGTATTCGGCAGGCGATCGTGGATGGGACGGCCTGTGATGTTGAGCGGGTGACGGTAGGGCCGATCCGGATCGGACCTTCTGAACGGAGCTCCGCCGTGGCCCAGCTCCCGGTCGAGGCGGCGAAGGTCCTGGCGGAGAACCAATACGCGGTGTTCGATTGGGCAAGGGTGGCGATCGAGGTCCTGGACAGGGGCCCCGTAAGGTGCTACGCGTGCTACGGTGTGGGCCACATGAGCTACTCATGTGGCTCTGGGGCCAGCCGTGGCGCGCTGTGCTTCCGGTGCGGCGCCCCGGGGCACAGGGAGGCAGCGAGGGCGGTATGCGTGGTGTGCAGGGAGGCTGGGCTCCCGCATGACCACCACATGGGAGGCTGGAAGTGCCGTCCCCCAGAGACGAGGGCAGGGAGGGCTCCTTGGCCGCAGGTTCCACCTGTGGCTAAGGAGGAAGCCATGGAGGTGGCGGAGTCGCCGGCAAGGCCGGACGTAGCCGGGCAACCGGCGGAGGGAGGGGGAGTCGAGGGTGGCACCAAAGCCGCCCTCCTCCCTCAAGAGCGGGTAGGGGTCGACTGTGAGGGCGAGGCCGGGCAACCGGCGGAGGGAGCGTCGAGGGCGGCGGTATAACGCCGCCCTCCTCCCGCAAGATCGGGGCCGACTTGCGCTACTACGCTTAGGCGTAGTCCGCAGCAGGTTGGTGGGTGGGGTCGCGGTCCCACACAGGGAAGAAGCGGAGGGGGGGGACGAGGGAAACCTCCTCCCCCCCTAGGAGGGCCGCGGCCTAGTGTTGAGGAGCACTAGGCTGCATTGCACCAGCCCTCCTCCCGTTTGGGAGCAGCCTGAACCTACCAGGCTGCTCCTCTGGGGCAGGGGACCCAGGTAAAGCTGGGTCCGTAGCGTTGCGGCGCTCGCGGGGCGTGTCATACGGTACCGTGGCGCCGTGTCGCGCTCCTGAAGGTAGGTGTCGGTTCTTTTACCGGGTCAGGCCTGTGTGTCCTTACTCACCCGTTTCCCCCACGGGGGGGCGGGTGGGGACACATGGGTTCCAGCCCCGGACAGTGCATGGGGTTCTCACGCTCCTCTTGAGGCCCCATGCCAGTGCAGAGAAGCATTTTCTCCGACTAAAACAAAGAAAAAAAAGGTTGTTGGTGGTTTGCTGACGATGACGACACGACGCTGACTTCTTGTTTCGGACGGGTTGGTGGGCGGCAGACAGCCCACCCCCTAGCGACCAAAGGGATGAGAAACCTTCGAATTTCCGACTTTATATGGAAATGTCGGATAAGAAGGTTAGTGTGCGCTGCGATCCGGCTAGCGCCCGGCGCATGGAGGTATACCCGGAGGTAGGCCCGGGTACCTACCCGGGCCTCCATGTGAGAAATCTGTTACCGAAGACCGCCCTGAGGTAGGCAACCAGGCCTCAGGTGTCGGTTATGCCCCTGGAAGTGCGTCATGTGATGCGGCTGACGCCCGCCGCCAACCGGTACCCAGGCCGGTTGGTGATAAGTCTGCTACTGAAGGCCCCTCTAGGGTAGGCAACCAGGCCCTAGAGACCGGCAATGTGTCTGGAAGTGGGGGGAGGTCGAGACTGTTGCCTAGATTTGAGGACAGGAGGCCGGAGAGATCCTTCAGCGAGGGCCGGAAAGGCGAAAGGCAACCGGTGCTGGTGGATACCGTAGCGAAGGAGTCCGATGGTGAAGAGACCCGGAAGTTTGTGGACACAGTGGTGGAGGTCTCCAGGAAGAGATCCCTCGCTGACGCGAGGGTCGACTCTAGCGATAGGCAAGAGGAGTCCATGCCCAAACTGGCGAAGGAGAAGACTGGAGGCAAGCCCCCCCAGCAAAGAGGAATACCGCTGCGAAATACAGAGGTAAGGGCCTCAGCAATGGTGTGCCCACGGAGCGCAAAGAGGCGGCGCAATACTCCGCAGAGGGGGAGTCGGACGAAGGGATGGAGGAAGAAGCCCCAGCTCCCACAAACACCGCTAGTAGAGCAAGGGAGCCCTACCTTAGAGAGGAGGATTTGGAAAGGGCCCTAGGTGTGACGGCCGGCGGGCTCCTGAAGGCCAGAGACATGGCTGGCATCAGGGCCGGCATAAAGACGCAGTCGAAGACGGAGATCCTGAAGAAGGCAATGGAGGCTGTGAGCAAGATATCGCATGCTACGGCCGTCTCCTCCCAGCTTAAGGGGACCGTGAGGGGGGACCTGAACCGGGGGGCTAGCACAGTTCTCGCATGCCTGGAGTCGCTCCAGGAGATGACCGCGTCTGATGAGGCTAGGAGACTCCAGAGCGAGAACGTGAGGCTTCGACACGAGGTGAAGCTGCTGCGGGCCGAAGTCAAGGCCATAAGAGAACTGCAGCAGGAGCCCAGGCCGTTCCGGCAGAAGGGCACGGATGTTCAGAGGGAGGTGGCTGTCTCTATGGAGGGCGCCATGGAGGCCCTTAAGAGGGAAATGCTTCAGACTATCTGGGGGATGATCAACTCTCGAATGGACGAAATGGAAAGGCGCCTCCCATTCGAGCCCCACGCGAGGCCTCCATTGGCACATGATGTGCGGAGGACGGAGGAGAGCTACGCCAAGACGACCGCTGGGCCCCCCAAAGCCCGCCATGCCCCCCCTGTCGAAATATTTGAGGACACAGACAGTTGTATTGTCTGTGTTTGAGGAGCACGTGGCCGTGTGGGAGACCCCCCCGCCGCCTCAGAGCGTCCCCGGCAGAGTTGCGCCGCAAGTGCGCTCGGCCTCCCCTGCCCTGGCAGCGGCCGCCAGTACCCCGGCAGTTGAATGGAGTGCAAAGGCGGGAGGTTCGCGCAACGAATAAAAGATGATTCCAGATAATAATGCACCTTTATTAATGCAAGTTATTGCTTATATACTGGGTGGAGATGCATGTGTGTAACTATATGGCGTACACACACTACACCTCCCCCGTAAATAATAAATAAAACAAAATAAGTAATACATTTTGTTTTTGTAAAATACGAATAAATGCTACATACCCACTACATTATGTAGTACATTATTACAAAATCTATAAAATAATAACGATAATAAAAAAAAGTTAGGTTCCGCAAAACAGAAACTACCAAAAAAATACAAGTCGTTAAAACAACAAAGATAAAATACGAGTAAAATACGAGTAAGGTATAAAAAAAAATAAAAATGAAAAACAAGTAAATAAAAAAATCTCTAACAACAAATCTGTCACATCCTTGTAATTACTAACTACTTAGTTATTTTCTCACATTAAGTAATTATTAATAAAGGTATTTACCTGTTTATTTATCATATTTGGGGATTAGTTGGTTGGCCTGTCCACTTTGTCAATTCATAGTATGTACATACAACATAGCAGGTAAATTCTCCATACCATAAAGACGACTTTTTATCTCATTTTATTACATTCCTTTCATTTTATAACAAATATTTATTTATAGTCGACTCTTAATATTCATCATTTTATTAATATCATTTATTTATTACTGGTACTTTCTTTAATACACATGTATACACCTTCACTTTTTATTCATTTAATTCTAAGGGACATTAATTTTAAGGAGCTACCCTGACGCTGCGTACTCGCGCACCTTCGTCATGAGCTGCCTCCAACTATTCTCACGGAGGAAGCTCGTTCCTACCATGATCGAATGAAGGATACGTCTCCTTACATTGTACCATTCGTTACATAAAATATTTCTATTACTTTTATATTTATTATTTTACTTATCCTTCATCGATCCAAATCAAAACAAAACCATGCCAAACTCAGATTTTGGATGATCAGTCCAAAGTGAGAATCCGATTAATCAACATTTTCTACATTTATTAAACATTACTAAACTAAACATAAACAATCTAAACCACTTATCAATTCTCACTCTCATATTTAATTACACAATCCATCGTAAATTCCAACTTCCTGTAAAATACAACATACACTTATCTTTTACTCTACTTTTCGTCATAATTATTTTGAAGTTAGTCAAATCAGAGAAACATTTTCCATTATTCATGTTTGTAGTATCCGATATTATTTAATTATATTCACTAAACCCAATAAAATTCGAATGAATTTCAAGCAATTAATATTGCTTGTAGCTTTTAACATAATATTTAACCCCGAGAAAATATATACTTATAAAAAATAATAGTTCAAATATTAGTAGAGTCCCCCATTTTCAATAGAAAAATGAAAAGTAGACACACACATCTACCTAGTAACAAAAGAATAATAGGTACTTGTAAGTAGTGACAACATGAGTTAATTCCAACAACAATTTAATTCGATCCTGATTCATATTATTGTTACCAAGCAAGCTATCTTTCTACATGAATACCTTATAAGCACCTGAAGTGCGCGAGCGACGAGCGCATCGCTTTACGCTGACACAACGTAATGCAAAACAAAGTGACCAAGAGCTCTTGTGTGTTCTTCTCTGTAAAACGCGACCTAATATAGAAATCTATTTTTAGAACAATAATTTAAAACCTTTTCTAATCAATTTCATTAATTCAACTATATTTCACTGTAAGATTTTCACAAACAAAAGAATACTAAACTGAAATTACTACAAATTCTTTTCATTTTTGTCGAAAAATTATCCTAACAGACAAATTCAACAATTTCGCAATAATTTTATCAATAATTTTACTGTAATTAATTAGAAATACTCTATGGAAACATTATGAAAAAGAACATTCTTATGTGAACAATCAACTTTTTTTTAAACAATTTAAAATCAGTGTTAAGTACACATTTATATAAAAAAAAATTATCTTATCGTCAACATGTTTATTACTTAGTATTTCTTCGAATTACAATAAAATATCATCATTTCGAACATAAATCTTTTATCAAAAAATTGTTAACTACTTACTGCTTGTTGTATCTAATAAAAATAAACATACTTACTTACGTAAAATAATTGATAAAAAAATTAAAAGTTCTTTTTTTTGGAAAAAGTAGATAGTCCGATCATTTTCTTCACGTTGTTTCCTTCCTTGCCCATGCCATCACCAAATTCCATTAGACTCCAACATATCCCGGCTGTATCCTCATCTGACACCATCTACTCCCGGCAGCCAGCTTTTTACTGTACCATCGTCAATCATGTCTACAGCCATAGCAGATTCTCCACATTCTCAGCAAATAATTAATTGCCCTTTTATTTTAATTAATTAGAAATTTTACGAAAAACTAATTTTCTTTTAGAACTTTTTTATTTTATTACGCAACGTACCTATATTATTTATTATATTAAGTATTTCTTATAATTATTTAACACTATTTCACTCCTGTTCTCTCACATTATTGTTTCTTTTCACATATTTAATTGTCTATAACTTTATTATTTATTAAAAAGTCACTGTTTCTTATTTATTTTATTTTCAAACCGCACACTTTCATTGTCTATTTAGTATTTCTCAATAGTTACTTTAAAAAAATTATCTATTCAAAAACCATCTGCTCAGAGCTACTGACAGGTAGCACTGGCAGGGTCGCCATGCAAAGGCGGGAGGTTCGCGCAACGAATAAAAGATGATTCCAGATAATAATGCACCTTTATTAATGCAAGTTATTGCTTATATACTGGGTGGAGATGCATGTGTGTAACTATATGGCGTACACACACTACAGGAGAAAGAACATTTCCAGGAGCGCCAAGAAGAGGGCGAGGAAGGCTGCCCGGGCTGCCAAAGCCCCAAAAAAGACGGCCGCCGCGGGTTCTGCTCCCGCGGTGAAGCTGGTTCTGCCGCAGTCCTCGGATGTCTCTCGCTACGTACGCGTCCGTAATGGAGAAGGCGACGGGCGCGATAAATTTGAAGGACCTGGGTTTAGAGGCGGTGCGAATGCGAAACACCGCGGCCGGGGGCCGCAAGCTTGAAATCCCGGGCGCGGCTAGTGGGCCCACGGCGGACGCGCTGGCGGCCAAGATCCGGGAGGTGATTGCGGAAGAGGCGGAGGTGGCCAGGCACTATCGGAAGGCGGAGCTCCGACTAGTGGGCCTCAACGATGGGGTCAAACTCGAAGAAGTGAAGGCGGCCATCGCAACAAAGACCGGGTGCCCGCCAGAAATGATCGTGTTGGGAGAGATCCGAGCCGGGCCATGGGGGTCCAACTCCATGTTGGTTCGGCTCCCGGTTGCGCAGGCCAAAATCCTGGTGAACGCGGGCCGGGAGTTGTGGGTTGGGTGCAGGTCCGGGTGGTGGCCTTGGAGACACTACCGGTTCGCTGTTACAGGTGCTACGGCGTGGGTCACACCAAACACAATTGTGACTCCAAAGTTGACCGTAGCATTCTGTGCTACAAATGCAGCACCCCAGGGCACCAGGCGGCGGACTGCAAGGCGGATAAGGCCTGCTGCGCCGTCTGCAAGGAGGCGGGGCTTCCGCATGTACACCGGCTTGGCGGAAGGACGTGCAGGCCCCCTATCATCAAGCCAAAGGGAGCCCCTTGGACAAGGCCCCCCCCAGTGGTGAGGGAACGCGTAGCGCCGATGGACACGGAGGAAGCTGTAACGGGACCAAATGTCAGCACGTCCTAAGGTCTTCCTCCAAGCAAACCTCAATCACGCCGCCAACGCTCAGGACCTTATAGTCCACCAAATGGCGGCGTTAGGGGCTAATGTGGCCATAGCAGCGGAACCGTATTCCATCCCTGCGCGGCCGAATTGGATAGGATCAACAGATGGGAAGGTGGTAATCACAACTCCGGCCGTCTCCAATACGGTTCCGCTGACCCTGCGAGAGCGGGGAGAGGGGTACGTGGCGGTGGAATGGGAAGGCATTGCACTGGTTGGGGTTTACTTTTCGCCCAACTGGTACCTCAGCGATTTTGAGGTCTACGTGGGGAGGCTGCAAGGGGTTGTCCGCAGACTTGCGCCGCTCCAAGTCATCATTGCCGGCGACATCAATGCCGAGTCCCGGTCCTGGGGCTGCCCTGCGACCACCAGCAGGGGTGAGGCTGTGGAGGACTTTTTGGTCGAGGCCGGGCTCGTAGTCCTCAACAGGGGGGCCGTGAGCACGTGCGTGAGATGGCAGGGGGAGTCCATAGTAGACATAACGTTTGCTACCCCCGCCATAGCCTCTCGCATGACAAACTGGGAGGTACTGGACCAGGAGTGCCTGAGTGATCACCTCTATGTGTCATTCAGGGTATCCGGCCCCCCAAACACCGGCCTTACTCCCCAGCAGGGCGTCCGCACGGCCCGCTTCAAGAGGTGGGCCCTCACAAAGCTGGACAGGGAAGCTGCATCTGAGGTGGCACTGATAGAGGGCTGGCTGCCGCCTCCCCCTGCCGATATGGACGTGGACCAGTGGGCCGTCGAATTCCGGGGGTCAATGACCCGGATATGTGACGCCGCCATGCCCCGGGCTGGGGATCGACCGCGGCAACGCGCGGTCTACTGGTGGTCGGCGGAGATAGCCGGCCTCCGCGCCGTCTGCGCCCTCGCGAGACGGCTATACCAAAGATGCCGGAGGAGGAGGCATACCCCGGAGGAGGAGGCGGAGTTGTACGGTCGCCTCCAGGTGGCGCGATGGGACCTCAAGGTTGAGGCGATGAGGGCGAAGAAGGCGGCGTGGGGAGAGTTCCTGGCCGACTTGGACAGAGACCCGTGGGGGCGCCCATACCGTGCAGTCAGAAACCGGATGCGGAATCCTGCGCCCCCCACCAAGTCGTTCCAGCCGGAGCTCCTGACCCGGGTTGTGGACGCCCTATTCCCGGACCGGGTGTTCGAGGTGGCGCCCTTTGTCGCCCCGGAGCATGACGCTGAGGTCAACCCGCAGACGATCCCGCGGGTCACAAACGGCGAAATGGAGATGGCTGTGGACCGCCTCCGCCTTAAAAAGAAGGCCCCAGGCCCCGACGGGGTGCACGGGAGGGTGCTGGCGCTCGCCCTAGACCACCTCGGAGGTAGGTTCAGGGAACTGCTGGACGCTTGCCTACAGCAGGGCAGATTCCCCAAAATCTGGAAGATGGGGAAACTCTGCCTTCTCACAAAGGAGGGGCGCCCGCCCGACTCGCCAGCGGCCTACCGCTCCATCGTTCTGCTCGACGAGGCGGGTAAATTTCTGGAGCGCATAATCGCGGGCCGCATCACGCAACACCTGGGATGCGAAGGCCCAGATCTGGAGGATGCCCAGTATGGCTTTCGGCGTGGCAGGTCCACCGTAGACGCCATAATATCCCTGAAAATGGCAACGGAAGAGGGGGGAGAGGGTGTTGGCGATATCGCTCGACATTACCAATGCGTTCAACACCCTCCCCTTCAGCGCGATAATCGAGGCGCTAAGGTTCCACAGAGTCCCCTGGTACCTGAGGAGGATCATCGGGGACTACCTTAAGGACAGATCCATCCTCTTTGTAGAGCCGGGAGGGGCGCGGATTCGTGCGCACAACATGGTGTGTGGTGTGCCCCAAGGTTCTGTCCTGGGGCCACTACTTTGGAACATAGGGTACAACTGGGTCCTAAGGGGAGTTCTTCCCCCTTGGATGGGTGTCATCTGCTATGCGGATGACACCCTAGTCACGGCAAGGGGCCGTGACTACCAGGAAGCCTCCCAGAGGGCATCTGCAGGCGCCACACTAATAGTGGCGAGGATCAGGTTGCTGGGCCTGGAGGTGGCGTTGCCAAAAACGGAGGCCATCCTATTTCATGGCCCCCGGGGCCGGCCCCCCAGAGACACCCACATATGTGTGGATGGTGTGCCCATCAGAGTTGCGCCTCAGCTCAAGTACCTGGGGCTTATACTTGACAGCCGTTGGAATTTCGGGGCGCACTTTGCCAGTCTGGCTCCGAGAGTATTGGGTGCGGCGAGGGCACTGGCGAGGCTTTTGCCTAACGTGGGAGGCCCAGGGGATAACTGCCGCAAGCTCTTCGCCGGAGTTCTGAGAAGCATGGCCTTGTACGGTGCCCCGGTTTGGTCGGACGCCCTGTCTCGGAAGAACGTCGCCCTCCTGCGCAGACCGCAGAGGACAGCGGCTATCCGAACCATCCGGGGCTACAGAACGGTCTCGTTCACGGCCGCCACGGCCATAGGGGGTATGCTCCCCTGGGAGCTTGAGGCCAGGATACTCACGGAAGTATATGTGTTCCGTGCAGAGGCGAGGGATCGAGGGGAGAATCCCGCGCAAGCGGAGATTGAGGAGGCAAGGCGCGCAGCCCGTGATATGGCGGTGTGGCAATGGGAGGAGACGCTAATAACCTCGGAAGCCGGAGCCCGCACCATTGAGGCGATCCGCCCGGTCCTGCAAAGGTGGCTGGACAGACCACACGGAGCAGTGTCCTACCACCTGACACAGCTCCTGACAGGACACGGGTGCTTTGGTGCGTACCTGCACAGGATCGGGAGGGAAGAGACCCCGGTCTGCCACCATTGCGGAGTAGAAGAGGACACAGCTCAGCACACCCTCGAGCTGTGTAGTGCCTTCGCGCCACAGAGGCGAACGTTGGAGTTGGCCCTAGGGGGGAGAGACACTCCAACTCTGCCCGATGAGGTCGCCGCAATGGCGGAGAGTGCGGAGAGTTGGGCAGCCGTTGCCGGATTTGCCGCAGAGTGCATGGGCCTCAAAGAAGAGGCCGAGTGCGAGCGGGAGGAATCCGCCAACGCTGCGCCAATGAGGAGGAGGAGGGCTGGGAGGCGGCGTCGGAGGCACGCCGACCTCAATCCACCATAGGGTGATGCCGGGCGTCCGGCGGAAGACAGGTTCCGTCCTGTCCAGCCAGACGCCCGATGTTTTATGTTTTGTGTTAGCATAGGTTGTTGTTAGGTTTTAGTATGTATGTGTGGGCACTGGCATGGATATGTCGCCATATCACCCCAAGTGCCCACAAAATCTTTTTTAAATGTTGGGCGCGATGGACAGCATTGTCTGTGCTGTCCAGCGTAGAGTGTTGTGTATTGTTTTGGGCCGTGTAGTTTAGTGTTTGTATTGTGGGTTGTCCTTTACGAACATGGTGCGTGGCCTCACGCGGACGCCATGATGAGCGACGAAGCGTCCCCCAAATGGGGGCGAGTTGCTCGGAGCGGATGCGGGGAGCCCCGCGCCAGCAAATAGGGTCTGTGTTGTGTTGCGTTGTGTTTTCTGCCATTGTGTTTTTCGTTGTGGTCGTTCGTATTTTTATGTGTTTTTGTAGGACTGGTGCGAGACTCCGGGAAGCGGTGATGAGCGGCGGGACGACTAGATGACCAATTGGTTGAGGTCGTCGTGTCTCCCGCTGATCCGGAGCGACCACAAACGGAGTCCTGCACTGGTAAATCGTGGTTGTCCTGTGCGTATGCCTGCGACGACGTGGGCATGTTCTCGTCATGTGTTGTGTCGTGTCCTGCGAAATTGGGTTGTGTTGTGTCCGCATGCCCGGGAAAGCCGGGCATATGTCTGTCCGTGTTTTTTGTGTCTGCCCTCTAAATGGGCTGGTTCGTGTTGTGCCGCGTGCGCGTAGTCGCCGTGTGTTGGCGCGTAACGGCTGCTACGCAGTGGTTATAGGCCAACACACGGCGACGGGGTGGCACCGCGAGGTAATACCCCGTGGTCAGGTCCCGTGGCCGCCACCTCAAGCCTTATGCTTTCGGAGTTTGGTCCCCCGGTGATTAGTGGGTAGGCCCCTCCCTCTCGCCCGACGATAACGTCGTGGAAAGGGGGACGGGAGAGTCCCACATATCCAGTCTCCCTTCTGGAGGCTGGAATCCATAGCAGGGATTACACCGGGTAAAAAAAAAAAAGGTCGGTCACGCCAGAATGGTGGTACACGCATAGATAAGGCGATGCTCGAGACTTCCGTAGTTGGTTTGGAGCTTGAGCTGCTTGATTCCTCGGATTTTTCGGCCATAGTGACTATCTTGATTATAGGTAGGTTGCTTCTTAATGTTCTTCTTGTTCAGAGTCACCACTTTAGCCGATGGGGGCTTAGAGAATAATAACACCATCTATTCTTGAGATTGGAATGAATTTATTGGAAAACTTAGCCTAATATATACAAATTTTACATGTTACAACTAGAGGCGTATATACAAAGCAGTTTATTACGTGTTCATAAATGAACGCTAGGGTGCGCTGCGTTTGGCATGACGCAGCGGCTGAAGCGGCTCGTGACAGTCGCGTAGCTGTCGATGCGCGCCGCATATAAATATTCGCGGCGGCTCTGTAAGCTCGCTATTGCGCGGCGGCCATCGGACGACACACATGTAACATCGAAGCGCGGGAGCGCGCGTCGTAATTAATGTCTTGCAGCTGTGTAGGTAGCTATACAACCCTATAAAAATAAACATCTTGGGGTATTCCACTCTGCAACATCAATAGTGTCGACGTCCCGAACGCAAAGGCTTGAAGAGCTTTCTTCTTCCCTTTTGGATTATCTGGACACTCATGTGCCTTAAGTGGTCCATCACAAATGAAGCATTTGATTTTTTGTTTCATCTTCTTAGGTATACTTTTAACTTTATACTTATTTGACAATAGTGCTGTAGTCAGTTGGCTTGCACTCGTGTTTGCCGAATAGGTATCTGCCATTTGAAAAAACTTTGTCTTTACATAATCGGTAGTAAGAACAACGTTACTATTTTCTACGGTTAGTCTCATTGGTTGGAACTCCACAGTAAGGCCTTGGAGAAGTAAAGCAGCCAACAGCTCATCGTTAACCTCCTTTCCCTGATCTTGAAGCTCCTGAGATACCATCATCACAGATGTGACATATTCCCTAACCGATGGGAATTGCTCCAGCTTCACGCTTACTAGCTTTGAAAGCAGCCGGCAGCGATTGTTAAGACCTTTGTCCTCAAATGCACTCCTTAACGCTTCCTAAACATCTTTCGCTGTTTCAGCTCTGCGTACATGTACCAAACAATGAGATCTAATTATCAAGCAAATCTTTGCTCTAGTTTTCTGGTCTTTTCTCATACCTTGGACATCGGTTGTTTTAGGTGTAACTCTCGCATACTCCCACAAATCGTCGTGAACGAGATACAACTCCATCAAAAACTTCCATGTGGCGTAACTGTTATTACCATCCAATTTCTCTATAGAGGGTAAAGCACTGCCACCAGAAAACTCTAAATTTTGTACCATTGTTGTGTTCTGGTTTTTATGAGAACTCCCGTTACCAATTGTCTCCTTTTAGGTCACTTGGGACTGGGCCCATAACCTGTTAATACTGACTCCTTGCTCTCTACGATCAAGCAGCAGTAAAACTAATAACTGCGGTTATTGGAGATTAAAAACTGTATAATTCTAGTTATTATAAAAACAACATTTTATTGGTACAGACAATTTTCACACATCAAAGAATGACAACCAAAAAAAACAATATTAGAAATATGAAAATATAAAATCAGTGAGAAAGTTTTTATACACATATAAAAACTCTTTTCACTAACAATAGTACTACCAATACAGTGCGACATAAAAGAGTAGAAATTAAATGAGGGCGCTGTTGTAGCTAACATAGCAACCCTGATAGGTCGAGCAAATTGGTCTTGATACTTGTTTTTATTTAATATGTTCATATAATTGGAAAACATCACTTACACATTGCTCTGATATAAAGGAAGTAGCTAAGGCACTTGTGTTGTAGAAATCAGAAACAACGACGGTACCACAACACCCAGATCCGAGACAATATAGAAAAGTTGGTTTTCTACATTAACTCAACCGGGAATCGAACCCAGGACCTCAGAGATGGCGACGCCAAGTCCGGAGTGCTCTACTCTCGGCTACGGAGGTCGTCAAAATAATTAATTTGAGTAGTTTGTATGTAGTAATGAAAACAGCCATTGTACATACAGTGCGACATAAAAGAGTAGAAATTAAATGAGGGCGCTGTTGTCGTTAACATAGCAACCCTGATAGGTCGATCAAATTGGTCTTGATACTTGTTTTTATTAAATATTTTGGAAAACATCACTTACACATTGCTCTGATATAAAGGAAGTAGCTTATATTATAGAAATCAGAAACAACGACGGTACGGGAATCCATCATTTTATCGCAATTCCTTTCAACGATTTTCATTACCCATAAAACGATTCGCAGAACTTTTTGTAGAATATTTAACAAATTCTAGAATTAGGTTACATCGCAATTTCATTTCCTCAAATATTAATTATCTACAAACACAGTTCATCGTTATTTCTTTTTATGTTTTATACATTTTCTTGAAATAATGTTACATCGAAGTTTTGTTACCCATATTTTTGTTTCATTATAAGTTTCAGTTTGCAAAATAATTGAAACATCCATTTTTACTTCAATAAATCAATGTACATCAAAAATACGATTTCATGCAATTAATAAGTTCTGTGCGTGATGTCTTTTTATTTCATAAAAGTCATAGTTTTATAAAGTATAATTGTAAATGTCCATAAATTTATTTTCTATTATTACTATGATGTATACTTACGTACGTTAAGCAGTAAGTTTGTGCTTAAAAAGTCAGTGACAGAAACGAATCGCGGCAAAACAGACTCCACGTAGTCTTGTCTGCCCTACGCTAGAGTGTAATTCAATCCCGCGTAGGCGCGGAGGGGCGAGGCGACCCGCCAGCTGAGGAGCAGGTGGGTTTAACGCTCGCGAGTGAGCGAAATCCATCTGCGACGATAAGCACGCGTGGGACCGCCGGAGCCTCGCAGCGCCGGAGCCGTGACAGAAAACATGCTTGCTGCAAGCTTGCCTGCATGCTACATGCTTGCCTGCATGCTGCATGCTTGCCTGCGTGCTGCATGCTTGCCTGCATGCTGCATGTTTGCCTGCATGCTGCACGCTGGTTTGATCATATTATCAATAAGTTTTATCTTATTGCATGTATGCTTTTTGAATATTATGTCTTCTGAACATTATGGCAAATAAAAAATATGCCTTTTGTTACTTAGGTACGCTTATCAAAATTATGCCTTTCTATGGTTATGCCTTTTCAATTTTGGCCATTCATTTTATGCGTTATGAAATATTAATGTTGAACTGACCGCAACACAATTTATGGTCAACAGGCGAATGCATCGTTCGATGAAACGTTACTGCGATAAAAAGTTGTTAAGTGAAAAAGTATTATGGGTTCCGATACATATTGTAATGTGTTTTTACGAATAGTTTCATCGATAACATAATACTTTTATGAAATGTAAGTTCGATATACCGTTTTTCTGGTAATGAAAACAACATTAAAAGATTTTTTTAAAGAAACGTTTTTCGATGATATAAAACAGCGATGATTAACTATTTGATGAATTGAAAAAAAAAAATGTTAAAAATCGTGGAATAGTTTTCGGTAAAATGAAATTCGATATCAAAAAAATCTGTATTCTAATAGACACCCCGACGGTACCACAACACCCAGATCCGAGACAATATAAAAAGTTGGTTTTCTACATTAACCCAACCGGGAATCGAACCCGGGACCTCAGAGATGGCGACGCCAAGTCCGGGGTGCTCGCCTCTCAGCTAAGGAGGTCGTTAAAATAATTAATTTGAGTAGTTTGTATGTAGTACTTAATGAAAACAGCCATTGTACATATAACTTATTTTTATTTAGATATAAAACTAATAAATTAAAATCCAGATACTCTTCAAGTTTCGCAAATGCTCGCGGCTTCCATCATAGCCAATAAGTTGCCTTAATTGAGCTATTAATTTGCATATTGTTGGTACTTCTTTTTTTACAGTGTAAAAAAAATCATTTTCTGACGGATTGCACACATATCAAAGTCATCGAGTTCCTTTGCAAGTCGACCCTTTCTGTGTTTAGCGGGAGTCGAAAATTTTCCTCCATTTTCGGAGCCTTAGTTAGCTATTCTCCGCACAGTACTTTCAGACACACCTTGAACAATAAAAACATATATGCATAAAAAAACAAAACCAAAATTGTTCAGTCCTATGGACTGAGTTATTAACATAATTGGTAAAACTTTTGAACCGAGTTGCCTGAATCGGGCTGGGGGTGGTGAAGGTAAGGGGTGGGGGAGGAGTACTCCCACTTACCCCCCCCCCCCCCCCCCTTGCCGCAAACAAGTAGTTTATAAGTTATGTTAATTTTTGTATTTTGAGGTTATGTATCATGGTAAAACTTTTGAATCGAGTATCCTTAATCGGTGGGGGAACGGGAGGGGACGAGAGAGGAGTACCCCCCACTTACCCCTCCTGCCGCAGACAAGTAATTTTGAAGTTGTTACTTTTTTTAAAATATGGAAAGTTACAAAAACCTAATTTCTGGCGCTTTGCCGGCCGCTCCCGCGGCACGCTCGCTTCGCTCGCTCGGCTCGCGCGTTTTTGGTCAACATACTTACTAACCTAATACCTAATTAACTCTTTAGACTTTTTTCATGGCGGGGGCTTAGCCCCCTTCGCAGGGGGGCTGCGCCCTCCCCCCCCCGTCCCAACACTTCGGTTCTGTTTTAATAACCCCTTAGACCCCCCCACAGTGTTAGTTTCTTCAAATTCAGGCGACTCGATTCAAAAGCCAACCGACATAATTTACTATACTTACCACATTCTACCCCTTAACACTTGATAAAATGTCCCAATAAATTAAAAAGTTCAAGATTCTCGAGTCGAACTACACACATCAAAAGTGTCTAGGGATCAAGCATTTTTATGCGGATTTCTTGAGATTGAGATGTGGCTTTATAATAAATTTATGATTTTATAAATTTATATGGATCCTTTTTGGTGCATTTCATAATTTGAAACAGGAACTTTCAATCAATTTCTAGTAAAAGATGAAAATCAGCTGTCAATATTTTCCCTATAAAAACATACAACGCATTGAAGACATTATTAGTGCTACTGTTTCCCTACTACTGATTAAAACCAACGTTATTATGGAGCGGCGACGTCATTTAAGCAGGGAAGAAATGCTCAGAGCCGTGGGAATGATAGAAGCTGGTTCCCGGCAACGTACTGTGGCTTTAGCTCTGAATACAAGTCAGAGTGTTATCAGTCGACTTTGGACACGTTACCGAAGCACTGGTACCGTGGCTGAGCGCCATGGAGGACGGTATTGCTGCACCACACGGAGACAAGACCGATACATTCAAATCACAACTCGAAAAGCTCCAACAATAACCGCCATGATGTTAGCCGTGAGGCTTCATCACTCTTCAGGGAACTTAATTAGCGACCAAACAGTCAGAAACCGCTTGCATGAAGTGAACCTTCATTCCCGAAGACCGCTAAGGGTACCACCTATAGCAATGCACAATCGTAGGATTCGATATCAATGGGCTCTTGAACACAGAAATTGGGCAGAAGAACAATGGCGTTTCGTGTGCTTTTCTGATGAGTCTCGTTTTGGTATGAGACCGGATACAAGACGTATACGACACTGGAGAACCCCTGGACGCCAACAGCGATTAAAATCCTGCCAGGAAGTCCATCCTTATAGTGGTGGAACCATCATGGTATGGGCGGGTATTTGGATCGGCGGAAGAACTGAGTTGATTTGGATCAGAGGCAACCTCAACGCTCAAATTTATGCTGAGACGATTGTATCAGACGTCATCGTTCCTCTACAAGTGCAGATTGGTCCCTTATTTCAGTTAATGCATGATAATGCACGACCGCACACCGCAAGAGTTGTAAGACAGACTCTCGCCGCAGCTAACATCAATGTCATGCCCTGGCCTGCTCAGTCGCCAGACTTGAACCCGATTGAGCATGCATGGGATATGCTACAGAGAAGAGCTCTGCCGAATATGGAGGGTATCCAGTCGCAAGAAGACCTTTTTTTGTTGTTGCAACGAACATGGGCGGCCATTCCACAGCGTGATTTGGATGAACTCATTTTGAGTATGCCAAACCGATGTTCTTGTGTTGTTAGTGTTCGCGGTAGAAACACGGATTATTAATTGTTTAAGTTACCCAATAAAATTTTAAAGAAAACTGTTATTTCAGTCTTTTTTTCGAACTTTAATGTTAGTGGTTCAAATGTCAAAAATCCCTTTATTAGGAAAATGGCAAATTTCTTTATTAATGCAAAGGTGACTTGGTTTATCGTTACTGTAGACAAACGAAAACACTTTATTTGATGAATCCTTAAAGAAAATTTTAATTAATATCAATCAGGAGAAAAGTTATTGCAAAAATATATGTTGATCCCTAGACACTTTTGATGTGTGTATAATGCCGCGACCGCACGCTTGTCAAACCTCTGCAAGCCGTCACAAATTCAAACGTGTGGATAGAGCGTTTGGCTTGGTTTGCAAGACAATCACAAATCCAAGCCTCGTCCGCACGCTTGCCACTTGCCGCAAACTCCAAACCTCGACAAACGTTTGGATTGATTTGGTAAAACAAACGACGCCATCCACACGCTTGCAAGTGCGTTAGTTGGTTCTGAAGAGGCAAGCATGACGGACATGGATGTTGTTGTGTCGGCCATGACATTTGGCGTTACTTATTTTTATTACAAATATGTTGGTGGCATGATATGGTAAAAAAAGATGGTGGATGTTAAAAATTCATAAAAACCGTACTAAAATTATTTTAGAATAGGAAGGTACTTATATGTTTTATTTAACAATTGATTAAATTATCAAAATAGTACTACCAACCCCTTTCTTCCCTTTTTTTTTTTTTTTTTTTTTTTTAGCTTTGCTCCCCGCTTTTTTGCAGGCCTTTTTTTTCTGTTTTTGTTTTTGTTTTCTTTTTTGGAGGGGGGGTTAATAAACTTGAGCTTCATGAGCTCGACTCTAATTTATATTCTTTCTTTTCTTTTTGTTTCTTTTTTTTCCTTTTTTTTTTGTATCTTTCTCTTTTGTACAACTTTTCTCTTTTATTTTCTAATGCATTCTTTTCATATTTTTACAATGGGTTATACAGTATATATTATCCTAGTATTTTACTCTATACATTTGTTTTCTTCTACTTGATATTTTTCTTAATATGATACATCTCTTTGTCCAAATTTGACTATCCATTTTTATTTACTATAACATGCTTTTCTTTATTACTTTACATTCCTTTTCTTATATATTATTCCATTTTCTTCTTATTTATATATATTTCCTATTCTATTTACATTTCTTTTCTTATATACTATTACATTTATTTTCTTATATACTATTACATTTCTTTTCCTATTACTACGCATATTATCCCCTTATATATCTGTCTCAATATATATACTTTATTTAATATTATAGTTACATTTATTTTATTTGCTCTCTTTATTACCTATTTTAATTAATGCATTATATTGTACGTTCTCCCTTCTTTTATTCTTAATATTTTATTCCCCTTTATACTTATTTATATACTTAAGTTTTAATCCTGCCACTTATGTGGTCTTTGCCTCTATATTTAGTCCTATTTCCCTTTATTCACTTTTCCATAACTTCTTTCCCTTTGTTTGTCTTTGCTTATTTTGTATATTTTGTGTTTTGTGTACCTACCATGTATTTAATGTTTTTTGTTTTCTATTTGTTTTCTCCTTTCATCCCTTGGGTGTCGTAATAGGCGACTAACGGACTAAAGACTGCACAAATATCCAACGATCGCTCGGTTAAGGACAGATTCTGTTTGGGACAGATTAGGTTTACGTCAGATTCTGTTTAGGACAGATTCGTTTTAAGACAGGAATACCATTGAGTACAAAAGCGGCGATGGGCTCATAAAAATAATACTATCAACCCCTCTTTTCTCTTCGGTGCCGTAAAAGGCGACTAACGGACTAAAGCATGTACATACAACAACAGCATAGAGCGGCGATGGGCTCATAAAAATAATACAACTAACCCCTCTTTTCTTCGGTGTCATAAAATGCGACTAACGGA
Organism: Scoparia ambigualis; assembly: GCA_963921215.1. Lineage (NCBI taxonomy): Eukaryota > Metazoa > Arthropoda > Insecta > Lepidoptera > Crambidae > Scoparia > Scoparia ambigualis. The sequence goes on along the minus strand of OY992503.1, from coordinate 43,376,849 downwards.
CTGAAGACTGCACATACATCCAACAGCATAGAGCGGCGATGGGCTCATTAAAATAATACTACAAACCCCTCTCTACCCCCCCCCCCCCCCTCCCGGTATCGTAAAAGGCGACTAACGGACTAAAGACTGCACATACATCCAACAGCATAGAGCGGCGATGGACTCCTCAAAATAATACTACCAACCCCTCTGTTCCCTTGGGTGTCATAAAAGGCGACTAACGGACTAAAGACTGCACATACATCCAACAGCATAGAGCGGCGATGGGCTCATTAAAATAATACTACCAACCCCTCTCTTCCCCCCGGTATCGTAAAAGGCGACTAACGGACTAAAGACTGCACATACATCCAACAGCATAGAGCGGCGATGGACTCCTCAAAATAATACTACCAACCCCTCTCTTCCCTTCGGTGTCATAAAAGCAACTTACGTGCTAATAATGGCTGACCACCTAAGCACATGTGCAGACTGTGCAGTTGTTTCTTGCTAAAGCGTGGACTGTGTGGGCGTGGTCTGTGTTGCCCATAGATTTAAATGATTACTAATAAGTTGTCGGTTTATGTAAAATAAAATTCATTATCATCATCATCAGCCTATAAACGTCCCACTGTTGGGCACAAGCCTCCCACGTTAAGAACAGCACGTGGGGATATTGGGCCATGACCCATTAGGCCAGCGTGGTGGCCCAATGCGGGTTGGTGGGTTCTAACGACTGTCATCTTACGACAACAACCGGGACCAACGGCTTAACGTGCCTTCCGAAGCACGAAAGAGCTCGAGATGTTTTTAATATGATCACCCATCCAGCGACTCGTCATTGCGAAAGTTGCATAGCAGGCAAGATCGCAAGCCGAACGCGCTAGCCGCTGCGCCATCGAGCTCCTCGAGAATATCCTCCTCCTCCTCGAAATTAAATTCACACATTCCATAACATTAGTAACATTCCAGGAAGTATACCACTTTCTTTATTTGACCAGTCACTCATTTTTCACATGAGTAAAACTAAAGCCTAAATAAATTAGCACGTCTGTTCGCCACCAGTGCACTAACGAGACTGAATTGCGCGCAAACGTGTGGAACGCTTCGCAAGCGCTTGTGGCAAATTCCCTTTGATATGTGACAAAAAACCGACACTCGACGGATCGGCTACAAGCGCTTGCAAACCTAGGCAAACCCACGCAAACCAAGCCAAACGCTCTATCCACACGTTTGAATTTGTGACGGCTTGTCGAGGTGTGCCAAGCGCCTGCCTAGGGTTTGTAGAGGTTTGGAGTTTGTGGCAAGTGGCAAACGTGCGGTCGCGGCATAATAACCAACATTTTTGTTTGTAATATCATAACCCCAAAACTTTTAAAAATATTTAAAAATACTGATTGTTTCACGGAATTTAGCCGATTGCGCATAGGCATATTTTAGACATATAATAAGTATGTCTGTGGTTTCTGTAAATAATTATCCCGTTCCCTCCTGATGGTATTATTATTCGCTTGTCAAGTCTATAGGTAAATAGCTTAAAGCATTCATTGGTTGAATGCTCTAAGGTAAATAGTTATCCCGTTCCCTCCTGATGGTATTATTATTCGCTTGTCAAGTGTATAGGTTACTTTGGTCCACAGACATATTATATGTCTGTGCTTTGGTCCTAGGCTCAGAACAATAACTTTAGTTATTGTTCTGAGGTCCTAGGTTCAAAACAGAAAAAGAGGTAAAAAATCTAGAGTGTGTAAATACGCTGCAATTAAAAAATAGTTTAGATAAAATTCCCGAGTGTGTAAATATGCTGCAATGAAAAAAATAAGGCAGCCGCCCGGAATGCGGAAGGTGCGTGGTTCGATTTCCGCCTGAGGTTGTCGTCTTTTTTCAGTGTTTAAAATTTTATGAAAAAAATAGTTAAGATAAACTTCCCGAGTGTGTAAATATGTCGCAATGAAAAAAGGCGAAAAATAATATGCTCTTGCAAAAAAAATAAAGCGTTAAAATAAAGAATCTGAAAACTATAACGTGACGCGATGGAGGAGTCGCGATCAACAGTATTGGTTTTAATCGATTTTTCTAACGCCTGTAATGCTGTTGATCACGATATCCTACTCGCCATCACTTTAAAAATGGGATTTTCGGCCTCGGTGCTAGCTTGGTTCTCTTCTTATCTTCGTGGACGCCAGCAGGTCGTCCGTGTGTACAAATCTCTTTCAGACTGGTGTGATCTGGTCGCTGGCGTTCCACAAGGCGGCATTCTTTCACCTCTGCTCTTCTATCTTTTTATTAATTCTATAACATCCCATCTAAAGTGCTTTTACCATCTGTATGCAGACGACCTACAGCTATATATACAGGGGGATGTTACTAACTTAAACCAAGCCATTGCGTAGCTGAATCTCGACCTTGACACAATCCGTAAATGGTCTTCTAATTTTGGTATTGACGTAAATCCAAATACCTAAGTGTCAGGCGATCATCATTGGAAGTTCTTGTCAATGGGCGATTTGACAGCCCAAATTAAAAAGTAAAAATTAGTTCAAAAACACCCGATAGATGTCGTTTTATAAAAGCCGTGCCTACCTAAGGGCTGTAATAAATTCTACACTTTTACTTGTCTACCAAAAGAATTAAAAAATAGTAAGTCCTTACCTATTTATATTCAGGACATCCAGAACCTATTTCTATTTTGGAATAGAATAAATATTACGCAGCCATACACGTGCTCTTCATGAACCCGCCTTTTACCATGCGCCATACTAATCTATGCTAAGCGCCATCTATGAAGTCATTTACGAACCAATTTCTTTTTTTTTTGATCTCGGAAAATCGCCCATTATGTAAATTGGACAATGTGGCAACTACTCCTTTATGGTATGGTGGAAAGGTTATGCCGTTCCAGCCAGAGGTTAAGAACTTGGGACTATTCATAGATAGCTCCATGAAGTGGAATAAACAGGTTGGTGAAATCTCTCGCCGTGTCATTGGTACATGTGCATTGGTACTCTACGATCCCTTTACAAACTCAAAAACCTTCTCCCGTCCTGTACCAAGATCATGTTAGCTCAAGCTCTTGTGCTGCGGCCCTTAATTATGCGGATGTTTGTTTATCTGATGCCAATCAAGACTTATTAACAAATTAGATCGTCTCCTAAACAGCTGCATTAGATTCATCTATGGTCTTCGCAAGTATGATCACATCTCCAGTTACCGGAAACAGCTGAAATGGCTTCCCATCCGCAAACGTAGAAACCATAGACTGTTTGCAGTTTATATTCTTTTTGATCCAACGTACTCCACATTACCTTAAATCTAAATTTAAATTTCTAGGGTCTTCTCATTCACTCAATCTTCGTTCTTCCAATAACATTCTTCTAGAAACTCCTCTACATCATTCCAACTTCGTTTCCGACTCCTTCACCGTTACCGCAATTCGTCTTTGGAACGCTATTCCCCTCAAGATTCGCCAAGCTTCCAACATACAATCTTTTAAGGCGCTATATTCCCATTTTTAACAATTTCGATTGATTGTACCGCCACCAATATAAAGCATACAGTTCTAAAATTTATATACTATATAGTTGACCATATTATCTTGTGACTCTTAAAGACAGAAACATGATTGGTAATACTTCACTCGATAGAAAAACATTCAAAGATAGCTCTGTTCAACATTTAAAGGAGCTGTAAGTCAGATAATACATTAATAAATGACTTAATTTTTTTACCAATAGAAGAAACTTTTTATTATCTAGTGAATGCTAAAGACAGATTTTTTTAATTTACTTATTTTTTCCTTTAAAGGCAAACAACCTATAAAACGCGCCTATTCGCGCCTCTTTGCTGTTATACCCGTCCCTTACCGTCGTACCGTCAAGAGAGCGAGAGAGAAGCGCTCGGAATACCTCGCCTTTATGCGAATGACTCGCGAGCATTATTTTAATTAAAGTTCATAACAACATCAGTGCCCATATTATTTGTGTAGTTTATGTAGTATATGTATAATATAAGTATATATATAATTGTTATACGAGTAATAAGTGGACTTTTTTATATAAATTATATAGGTATATTTAGTAGGTATCTTTTTTGCGCCGTCTTTTTTCTTTTCTAACTCGTTTTACTGGTCGACTGGTAGTAGATAATGTTTTTAGCATTAAGTCCGCCATTTGTACTCGATTTTGTGCATTAAAGTATAAATAAATAAATAACTTATTCCTATTTATGTTAATGTGGATACATTAGAGGATTCTAATAAATAAATCAAAATAGAAACACCAAAAACTAAAAACAAAATCATGTAAATATATCAATGAAACGTAAGCAGCCGTTTCTAGCCGCGAGTTATCGCTAGAAATGATATTATGCCAAAAAAGCCGTTTCTTTACTTTAGTAACCGGCTTCACATCTATACCTTATAGTTACTACCGCTAGGTATAGTAACTTTATGATCTATACCACATACGTACAAGCAGTCGCGTGGTGAAAGGGGGACAAATGGCACTAAACTTAAGAATCGCCTAAGTTCTTGCCTAATTTGTTTAAGCTGCTCCTAGCGAAAAATTTGCTTGCACTAACCTTAAGCAATTCCTAACTCCACTTAGGAGATTCATAACTTTATGAGCCCGAATAGGAAGCGCCCAACGAGTAAGGCGATACTTAAGTAAAGACTTGAATGCGTGTGTGCATATACGTCACATTGTACAGTAAAGCAAAGTAAACAGTAAAGTAAAGTACTAACTGCTGAAAAGATGCATGCAACCAATGTACCAAAAAGATGGTTATTGTTATGGATAACGCATCTTATCACAATACTTTAGCGAAGAAAACACCTACTTCTAATAGCAATGAACCGGAAACGCATTAATGGCTAAAAATAAAAACATACCTACCTACCTATTGACGAATCCATGAAAAAGATCGATCTTTACGTTATCATTATAAGGTACAAATAGGACAACAGGGCGTTTGCTATTGACTTGATTGCAAAACAGGACGAGTGTTTTTTTAAATACTAAAAAAAACAAAACCGTCTATTTATTTAACTTTATTATAAATAACAGCAAAACTACAAAGAGGAAATATAATTAAGCAACCATGCCGTATGTGAATGATAATTACATACGGCATGGCAGACCAAATAATTTCGAATTAATTTTGATTTGTGTGCTGACAGCTCGCTCGTTGACAGTACCTAACTTTCAAATTCTCGTCGATTTATTGCTCGACTCAAAGCTCGACCACTCATAATTAAAGGACCGCTCGATAAGGCGGGCGTGTGTCAGTCATACAAAAATGGCAGGAGCTCCCATACATAAATTAGTGACTTAAGTTGACTCAACCTATCGAGCGACAGATCCATGTTTTTGTTTATCTTCGGTCTACAGTTGCCATAGTAACAGAATTCACACATCTTCATTGAACACCGATGCATTGTAAATATTATTACGCACACACCAAACCATGTCACAAAATTATGTGGTTGATCCTCAGAATAATATTAGTTATTATTCTATGGGTTGATCTCAAGCTTATTAGCTTAATTATTAGATATTGTCAAGACAAGACGTTAACAAATTCAAACAGATTTTGTTTTTTAAAATAATAGACCATAAACAATCTACCATTCAAATCGTTCGTCATTCACTTAACTAGGCAATTCCTTAGTTTCGTTACAGCTGAGACAGAACTGTTAGTGCAAACCGATTATTTTGTTAGGCCGCTCCTAAGCTTAGGTGTATCTTAACTAAGACAAGCCTAACCCAAGTTTAGTGCAAACGGGTGTAAGGGTCGTAGCGCGCGTCACTCGTAAAAGCATTCTGTGGATTCTTTGTACGCAGATTCATTAAAAACCTCTACGTATTACGTAAACTTGCGAATTACACGTACTTTTTAATAATATTTCGTTCAACACTTATATAAAGCCATGTCGATGACTCAATAATTCAATTTAGTCGGTAAAATCATGGTAAAATCACTCGCGTCAGAACACTTCGCTCTTCAGTTTAGGGATACGCGATCCGGGTCGTTGATCCGATTTTTCGGATCGTAACGCCTTTAGCACACCGACGCCACGCGGTAGCGAAATTGCGGTAATCTGTCTACATACATTAAAATGTATCGCGTATGTTGCGTCTCGCTCTATCGTCTGTGACTACTTATATTTGCGTCTCAGTTTGTATAGTATCGCTGATACTCGCGATACATGTTTCACACGGACGCCGGTGTACCGCCACTTTAGTTTCGCCTATTGGAGAGAAACGACGTGGTTTGTCTTTTTGGACAGAATATCGCTGCGAAACAAGATGGCGGAAGCAGAAACTGAGGAAATTATAATTGAAATTCGAGATTATCCAGAAATATATCTCATAGGGCATATAGATTATAGGAAATCTTATAAAAAAGAAGTAGCATGGCGAAAATTACTTCACTCTTTTTTGATTAATTTCAAAAACCCATATATTTTGTCTTTTTCTTAATGTTGATACAAAAAGTAATAGTTCTTCTTATTCAGATTAGGAAAGAAACCAGTCTGGCTCAAACGAATTATTATTATTGCATTCGAATGAGTTGAAAATAACAAATTTATACAAGCTATATTCGAGTAGGTGTGAAAACGACCGCTTGAATTTCGCTTATTTACCGCATTTTCGTGTTCGCTAAGTTTTCGCTACCGCGGTTCGCGGCGTCGGTGTGCTAAAGGCGTAATGGATCATAACGCCACGATCCCTCAGAGAAATAAGAACTTCTCTGAGCACGATCCGATCCGCGGATCGGATCGCATGCCGTCGATCCGATCTTCAAGAAATCGATTCGGTACGGATGCAAATTAGTAAGGCAATTAATTTTAGATCTTTATTAAGTAGACCAATGTAAATGCATGTGACTGGATACACACATTTTATGCCTTTAAATATCTACCCACATTTGTTTTTAATAATTTAACAGCTATATCAATGTAACCGCAAAGGTTGCCGTAAAAATCAAAATGTTAATATATATAGGTAATATATTTTTTTAAACGAAGCGTTTTAATGCATACGATCCAAGCGATCCGATATCTCAAGTTTTGTATCGATCCGGCAAAAAATTGTATGACCTCGATCCGATCCGAAAATCGCCGGATCGTATGCCTGCCGATCCTGATCTTTCAAAGGATCGGATCGGATCGGCGCATCCCTACTTCAGTTGGCTACATTAAAAAAAATAAAGTGCGCCGGCCGCGGCCGGGCGGCACTGGCCGGCAGCTGTCGGTCACAGTCACTTTAATACATTAATTAAGTACTTTTCACAAGTTATTTTGTGGTTTAAATAAGTACCACTTTATAAATATATTAAAGTGACTATGTACACATTACATCCATACAATCTTCCATAACAGTATCATAAGTTGGTCTGTATTGTATTTGCCTTGGGTACCTATTAGATTGTCTGATAATTTGTAAAAATATGTCAAACAAAAATATTTCCTATATTCATTTGCCATTCAGTGCCGAATCTTCTTGTGTAAGTAAAAGCTAGGACGACGTTTATTATTTTGGATGTTACTGCATAAAACATAAATATGTATTTCAGACTGAGTTTTACACATACTCCAATATAAACAACTTGACAGAAAAATGTGAAATATCTCAAAATAAAGTGTCGAGGTGCAGAACAATTGGCATTCTGCAGAGTGTCAACGGAAAGTTCTATTTAGTGGAAGTAAGATCTATATTGTCAAATTTCATTTTTAGCGCTAAACTTAATTTGATTAAGTAAACTAGTGCTTGGACAGGTCTTATTGCATATATTGCATGCTTTTGAAGGTCATGTTCATCATGCTCTGTATTTATTCAAGAGCTTTGTATAATTTCAAAACTTTTATTTAATTCTTGCAGCTTGATTCAGTAGCCCGAAAGTCTAGTCCTCAAGTTCGTTTATCACTTATATACTTGAAATCTCCTTTGCCATCAACAGTAGTCCCATTTCCAGTACAAGTGTTTGGTTTCTTGCAGTGGAAGAATAGACCAGTTATTTATGTTAAATTATTGCAGGTATTTTAATATTTATTTTATTAAAAAGAAAAATATACAAAATAATACTCTACATAATTTTATAAATGTGCTGGTAGCAGCATAGAATACTATTGGCCCCTCTCTTCACTTGGGTGTCATTAAAGGTGACTAACAAACCGAAGACTGCACATACATCCAACAGCATAGATGTGTTCCTTCCTAGCACGGCCCCCCGAGCTAGGCACGTAAAACTAATGCTAATGCTTCAGATGCTCAATGTACCTCTAGAATTTATCAACAGAATTCAATGTACCTCAACCGTTTTGACAGAAATTACGATAAAATGCCTGATCTTCCCAGCTGGGCCCTCGGCTGCATAACGCTCGAAATACATAAAAAATATACTGATCTAATGTACCTCCAATGTACCTCCCGATTTATGTATTAAATTCCAGAAATTCTAATTAGAACAGAAGTTATTCAGCTTTAAAGTTTTGTCATCCTAGCTGGGCCCTCTGTAACCAAAGTGAATACGAATAAAAAAAGTATACCATTTTTATGTTTTTCCAATGTACCTCTTAGTTCTTCGCAATTTACCTAATTTAGATACAAAGTTATGATATTGGTAAATAACAGTACACGCTTGGTAAGATAAGGTCAGCAACAGGTAATATTTGCTGCAATGAGGGTAGCTGTGAATAGTTTATTTGTTAGTTTTCCTACCAAAAAGCAGTTTTAATTTAGTTAGCATACCTACTAATTTGTTTTGTTGACCTTACCTTACCAAGTATCATAATTTTGTATCTAAATTTGGTAAATTGCGAAGAACTAACAGGTACATTGGAAAAACATAAAAATGGTATACTTTTTTATTCGTATTCACTTTGGTTACAGAGGGCCCAGCTAGGATGACAAAACTTCAAAGCTGAATATCTTCTGTTCTAATTAGAATTTCTGGAATTTAATACATAAATCGGGAGGTACATTGGAGGTACATTAGATCAGTATATTTTTAATGTATTTCGAGCATTATGCAGCCGAGGGCCCAGCTGGGAAGATCAGGCATTTTATCGTAATTTCTGTCAAAACGGTTGAGGTACATTGAATTCTGTTGATAAATTCTAGAGGTACATTGAGCATCTGAAGCATTAGCATTAGTTTTACGTGCCTAGCTCGGGGGGCCGTGCTAGGAAGGAACACATACAGCATAGAGCAGTGATGGGGTCACCACCAGTGTGACAACACTGTGCAGTTACCATTTGATATGGTGGACTATGGCAGTGGTCGGCTTTTGCAGTCCATTAGCATTACTTTTACGTGCCTAGCTCGGGGGGCCGTGCTAGGAAGGAACACATACAGCATAGAGCAGTGATGGGGTCACCACCAGTGTGACAACACTGTGCAGTTACCATTTGATATGGTGGACTATGGCAGTGGTCGGCTTTTGCAGTCCTCATTGCCAGGTCTCACTAGCCCTGGGGGGATAATAGTTGTGAATATATTTATGTATGTATTTTTAATCTATCTGAGTAATAATGAGTTGTCAAACATACTTAAATTATAACAGGTATTAAATATTCCTACTGCTTTGAAATTGAGAAATGCAATGGACAAAATTGCAAACAGCCACATAGCTACATACACAATTGAAGAAGAGGAATGCGAGTTATCAGGCAGAAGCTGAGAAGTACTAATTCAGACAATTGTGATCCAGCTAATAGTGGAATGTTTTTTATTTTAGACTATGAATATTTATAATAATAAAAACACATTGAAAAGAATGCATATTTATTAATTCTTAAATAAATAGTAATATTATTAACAATAAGTGATAAAATTTACAACACTCCATCACCAACCATACCTGAGGTTTATATAATATAAAAAACGATATAGGCATTGGAAACAATCTTGTCTTGAGATGATTAAATTGAAAACAAAGGAACAACCAGCCGTTCCCAGTAGTCTTGCCAGTTGAACTATTGGGAATTTTCTTCCTAATAGACTTACTAGTAAAACCACTGGGAACTTTGTACCCAGTAGGCTTACCATTTGAAAAAAATACAATTATTTTTTTTCTAGATTTTTTTTTCAGTATAAATCTACCATCTATCAATTACGAGGTCTGTGCTTTATAAATTTTAATAAAAATAAACTAATGGAAAAAAATAACACCAGTGAAGTGTTTACTATCAGTGAGTCTATTGGGAATGGGAAGGAAATTCCCAATAGTTCAACTGGTAAGACTACTGGTAACGGCCGAGAACACAACAACTTATAAATACTGAACCCCATCTATATACTATACTGAGAAATATCAGATGTATATTGTTTCATTTCATTATAATATAACTTTGAGTACCTACATTAATTGCATGATAATTATTATTATACACTTATATCTTTCATGGAATGCTTACTAAGCTTACTAAGTCTTGTAATCAATTTTTTAAGAAATGGTTAGTCTTTGTGAAATAGAGCAGGCCAATTATTGGAGAATGTCATCTTTACTCCATAAATATGTCTACACTACATACAGAGCAAGACCATTTTTGGTACCTACATGGTAATTACAAATGGCCTAAGGGCGTAAATAATGGTAGAGCTGCCAAAATGTTAATGTAGTTAAATCCTTGGTATTATTTACATCACTTCTTACTATGTGCCCGACTTAATATTTTTGTTTCAATCGAAACATGGATAAGCTGGCCAACATAACAAGAATTGGTGAAACTGGCTCTTAGCTTTCTACAATGAAAAACATTCTTGTAACTAAAACATTAAATTGAATATGGAGTTTTTGTTTAGGCCCAGATTTTCTTTCGACTTCACAGCGTGGCGAGGAATACAATCTTCAAACTTTAGTGAGTTTTACACATACTCCAATTTAAATAACTTGACAGAAAAGTGTGAAATATCTCAAAATAAAGTGTCGAGGTGCAGAACAATTGGTATTCTGCAGTCTTAGTATCCAAACATAATTTAGGGTTTTCTAATGTGAGTAACTATCACTCTCAAGAGTGTACTCATGACTACTAGATTCACAGTTGTTGAGAGGTACAAAAACCAAAGTTCACAACAATTCATGTGTTGATTGCTTTATATTTAATTAGTATTTCATATTAAAAAGATGTAGACTAAAATGTCTCTAAACCATTACTTATTATTTCAAAGGTAGGCAATAAATAAAATAAGTACTCAAAATACTATTCAATTGTAAGATCCTTATACGTAGGGAAGTGGCTAGCGAGAAGGTAACAGACTCCAGTAAAAAATATTTTAACAGCTCTTGCCAAAATTTGTGTACAAAATGTATGTAATCCACTTTATTTTATTATAATTGGCCATCTATTTAGATAGACTAATATGATTGTTAAGGGCAAGTGGCAGGCATTCCTTGCCCACCCTTTGCTTATTTGTAAGATCCAGCAATTTCATGAGTATAGGAGCAAGCATACAGGTTGGCAAGTTTCAAATTACTGACATTTCAAGTTTTTGAGGATTTGGCTGGGAGCTCGCCGGCTTAGTTTAGGAATAGTGTGCGTATGATGCGGCCCCCTACAGCACCCAGAAGTAGAGCACCACGACGAGCAGCAGCACGGCGCCCGCGGTGGCCTTCACCAGCATGGACTTGGTGTTCAGGTACGTCGCGTCCTTCTTGTACTTCTGCGACATCATCGACAGGTTCTGCGTCTTCGTGTCGAGTTCTGCGATAAAAAATATCAAATTAAGTTCATAAGTGGAGTTTATTATCACTTAAAAAAAGACTACTGCCTCAGAAAAGACTCGAACCCACAAACTTTGCAATACGAGCGACAGCTCCTCCCTTGTCCTACCTGAGGCAGTTGGTATTTCCAAATGCAATATCTTGGTATAATGAGCCGTCTGCTATAGTGACTTATTAATAAATAGCATACCCCACCCCCTCTCTTCCCTTGGGTGTCGTAAAAGGCGACTAACGGATTAAAGACTGCACATACACCCAACACCATAGAGCGGCGATGGGCTCACATCACCACCTATCACATTTGCAGTTGTAGTTTAGTGAAAAGTGGACTATGGCTGAGGAATGACTAACCCTTTGGGGATAATAGTCGTGAATATATCGCACACCCATTCGTAAACTGACCCAATCCAAAATTTTGCTGAATTGAGTTAAGTATACAGAACAATTAAAAAAATCGCGCTCTATCGCCTAGTAAATCAGAAACTGCCCTATTAAGGCTAGAAAAGGAGAAACTCAATCTTGTGTCTCTTTCTTACTAACGAATCCTGCGCCTTTCGTCATTACGATAGTGACGTATTTAGTATTGCGTTGGAGTTAGATGCTGCGCAACTAGTGGAGAAGTGGCATGAACCTCAATGTGTCACTGTAGTACAAAACTTGGGGTAAGTTTACTACTTTCATTTTAATCGTAAAGTGACCGAAGTTTGTTTTGAGTCACTTTATAACTGTAAACTGAGCTTTTTTTGTGACCTAAACCAAATAGGGTTGGTTTACCACTGAATATTTGATCAGAATTACGGGCTTTTTATATTTTAAGTCTGTATTTGATTAATTAATTTATAACTTTTTTGGATATTTGGTGCTCAGGTCTGTTTCTGAATAAATAAAACAAAAATTCTGATGTTGCACTTAGGTAAGGGTCTGTTAATTTCTATTTTTTTAGCAATTAAATAGTGAAGTCGTTTGTTTTAGATTTAAATTTTGTCGTGAAGCGACATTTAAAAAAGAAAAGATGATAAGAAATTTACAAATATTTATAAGTCAAAATAAAATTACAAACAAAGTTAAAATAAAAAGGTGAGTGAGGATGGTGAGTATGGAGGTGATGATGGTTAAAATGTAGGATGATAATATAAAAAGTGAAGGGGTAGGTGCAGCTGACGTGGAGGCAGGCGAAGGTGTGGAGGCAAGCGCTGAACTTGGCAGACGTCGAAGGGCGCAGGCAAGTGAAGACAGGGAGGCGCCGGTAGGCAGGCGCCGGTAGGCAGGCGCCGGTAGGCAGGCGCCGGTAGGCGAAGGCAAGCAGGCGCCGGTAGGCGAAGGCAAGCGAAGGCAAGCAGGCGCCGACAGGCAGGCGCCGACAGGCAGACGCCGGTAGGCGCAGGCAGGCGCAGGTAGGCGCAGGCAGGCGCAGGCAGCAGGCGCCAGCAGGCACAGGCTGGCGAAGGTGCAGGCAGGCAGGCGCCACCAGGCGCAGGCAGGCGAAGGTGCAGGCTGACAGGCGAGACAGGCACAGGCAGGCGTAAGCGCGCGCGATGTCTGGAGGCCGTAGTCTTCCAATTCGGAAGCTGGTGTTTGTATTTGAAGACTAGTCCTTCCAATTTGGAAGAGGCAAGTAAGGAGTCTTGACCTTCCAATTCGGAAGCTGGTGATCGTCTCAGTAGAGTAAACCTTTTGAATCCAAAGCTAGAGATGTAATGATTAGTCGTCGGCTAAACTTTATAATGAAACCTCGGTTTCTGAGTTCTGCATAAATTTCAAAATAATATTTTTAAAACGAGAAATCTAGATGGCCAAATGTATAAATAAGAAAGTCAAAAAGTTTTGATTGGATTATGTTGATAAGTTGCATAGCAACGAAGCAAAAATAAGTTGTCAGATACTTCAAAACGTAACCAAAATACAATATTTAGTAAATAGAAAACAATTAAAGTGAGATACATTTAAATATTACAAGGAAAAACGCATAATAAGATTATCGAAGTGATCCGAAACTTGTGGGATACGTAAAAGTGTCGAAAAATAGTGTCCGAAGTTTCGTGATTTAGATCACGTAAGTAAATGTGTTTAGATAAAGGAATTGCGATGTGTGTAGTGTAGTGTGTAGTTACTAAAACATTATGTATCGTTGCAGAAGCGAGGAAAAATAAAAGCAAATATATAAGACGAAGTTAAAATATGAGATGATTACATGAAATAATACCTAGGAAGTGGAAAAGGTAAGTGGTTTCACCACAATTTGTATAATAAAGAGAAGAGTTGACCATATTTTGGAAATGTTAATGACCACGCGAGAAGAAGAGGTAGGTACCTAGGTAATTAAATTGTTACATAGTAGCTACTATGTAACAATTTAATTATCATGTTTTCTTTAATAAAATACCTAGGCACCTAGTGGTTTTAGTGCACCAGCATTCTAATAAATAATTGTATACTTCTTTAAACTCAACCAAATTGGTTCACCGAGTCTTTTCTGTTTAGTTTACACAACACAATAATATTCACTAACTATTTCACAGAATTAAACAAGAGATAATTATCAATTAATTATCGAAGCTATACCAGAAAGAGAAATTCAGGCTGAGGTATGTGTTTAAAACAACTGATATTTATTCTTACATGACGTTATAATTAATAATATCATTATCATTACTATCTGCCCATTATATAAACAAAAAATTTTGTGCAGATTACTGAAAGAGATCCGTCCGTCAGTCCGTCTATTATTGAAAATACGCTAGAACAAGATGAAACATTTTTGTACCTACCTAATGAAAAAAATCGAACACACTAGGTTCACACAATTATTATTTTAGTACTGATTTATTTAAAACGAATAACTACTTATTTATTAGAGTATTTTAAGTATTTGTTATTTTTAATAATATTAATATCCAGTTTTCAGTTTAATGTCCATAACACAAGTTCTTAAAGAATCTTGACTTGGGGTTAGATGATCGGTGTGACTGTTGAAAATTATTATTTAAATTTGTTTAATATTTCCAGATTATAAAGGATGTTGAAAAGGCTTGTAACAGTCCACCACCATTTATTGAAAACCAAATCCTGTTTACACAGACGCCCGAGATGCAAGTGGATAGTAGTCGAATTGAGGTATGTAATTAAATATATTTTATGATACTTTTACATTATTATGAGTTTTTATAAATTATGTAATCTTACTTTTAGGTAGAAAAAAATACAGAAAGAACTGAAAATGAACCAAAAATATCTTTTGTGAAAGCTTCTATCAGATCAAGATCAACTAGTTCGTCGTCATCCAGTTCTTCCTCATCCAGGTCTTCCTCATTAAGTTCTTCCTTGTTGAGTTCTAAGAGTTCATCAATTTCAAACCAGTCAAGGCACACTGATTCAGCTACATGTTCAGCAGTTCGTCCAAACTATCAGGTATCACCAATCCACTCTAATGAAAGTGACGTAGACTTGAGTGACTCGGACCCAACATACGCAAATAATACACGTAGAGGTGTTCAAATATTTCTCGATCAAGCTACTCGTCATCCTCGTCCTCGCCTCATAGGAATTATTTAAGATCTGACGACACTCCCCGCAAGTCTAGAAAATGTAAAAGGGACCCTGATAATTGGAAACAAAATAAACTACTGAAAAGTTGCACGTCTCTTTTTATTCCAATAATTGTGCCGGTCAGAATAAAAATAAAACTATTGCTAGCTTATATATCATTTGCAGTGACCTCATTGCTTAACATTGTAAGAATAACCCACAAGTATTAAATAAAAGGCCACACGCGGAATGAAGCGGACAACGTACGTAGCCTCATAGAAAAAGAGATCACAAATAAAGAAAAATGTAGTCCTATTTATATACCTTGCCAATACGCAACACTTATCAAAAGTGCACAAAAAACAGGCCAACCTTTTAGGGTCAAGGAACTAGACTACAGGTTTATCTTGACCATCAAAAGCTTGCAAGCAAAATGGGGCCTCAACTACAATGAAAACACAAACAAAAAAAGGAACGATAACTTGAAATAACATCAAAGTTTTGAAATTCGTAAAAGAAAATACTTTTGAATTCGATTACAAGACTTCTTACACGGACACGGAATACAAAACTATTAATATGAGAAGCAAGAGGAAAAAAATGTTAAGCTTTGACGTAATCGAAATGGAATAGTTATATTTGGAGGAACTGGGCTTAAAAGAAAACAAATAAAAAGACTTAAAGGAAATGGTGAGAAAAAGATTGATTCCCCAGTTATTACGAAAGTTTTTATAACAATCTGTAATTAGGTACCTACGTATTGTTAGTAGTATCCAAGCATTCTTTAAGTGTACAAAATATGGAACACATCGGAATTGTCAATTTTTAATTTAAGATAGGATAAAGTTATGTAAACAGATACTCACTGATTGTAGCAATGCTAGTATTAGGTATAACTGTCGTGATTATTTTTAATAGTACTTAGGTAAGTAAACATTTTGAAATTTTCTACCTCATTGACTGATTCGCTGCTTTACTTTATTTTTATGTGTGTCTGTGTAATAGTGTATGTAATTCATAACTAAAAATCATTCTATTATATTCTAAAGTTCAAAATTTTTGGTTTTTGTAGTTGATTAATGATTAATATTATTGATTAATCTTAAGGTTTAGGTTTTATAGTAGGTACTTACCTAAATTTGTTTTTGTAGCTGATTAATGTTAGGTACCACCTGTGATACTTACAAATAAAAATATCTAATTGTCATAGGTACTTAGGTTTAGATAATAGCTCTTGTCGTGACTATTACATTTCGTATTTTATTTTTTATTATTTAGAAATAAGCACAGCATGTGATATTGAAAGCTGATTAAGTAATAAATAATACTAAGTAAGTTGATTGTTTAAGAAGTTTAAATAAACAGAGAACAAAAGAAAGTGATTTAAATTTATGTTTTATTTCGAATACCATAGAATTATTTTAGTACATAACTGCATTGAATATTACACCGAAAAAAGTCTTGAAGTTAAGAATTAAAGGGAACTATTTGTAAATAAGTCATCCAATCAAACATATTGCTAAGAAATAAAGAGACATATTTGTACAAAAGTCCAACGTTCAAAAATTTTTGTAGTACTAAACTGACTCTTTATTGGAAGTTTTTTTTCAGCGACGATTTACTACTATACTTATAAATATTTTTAAAGAAATTTTTATCCGTACCAGTAGTCTTTAGACCAAATAAACTGTAGGACTTTGAATTTTGTAAATAGCTCATTATTTCATAAAGTTATCGTGTGATATACCATAAACTGTCGAGGACCGAAACACGTTTTCTTCATTTCCCAAAAAACATGAATTTTGGATTGAGCCAGTTTACGACTGGAGGTGCGATATGTATGTATAT
This sequence comes from Scoparia ambigualis, assembly GCA_963921215.1. NCBI lineage: Eukaryota > Metazoa > Arthropoda > Insecta > Lepidoptera > Crambidae > Scoparia > Scoparia ambigualis. Next base: position 43,359,773 of record OY992503.1, on the reverse strand, counting down.
CATGACATACATATATAATCTGACTATTATCCCCAAACGGTTAGTCAGTGACTAGGCAATTAAGGACCGCAAAGCAGTCCTCTGCCATAGTCCACTTTTCACTAAATAGCGACTGCACATGTGCTCAGCGTGACAGGTGGTAAGCCTGGATGATAATGAGTGATAACGAACGTTTAATGGTAAATGATATTCCCCCAAAACTTTATTGAGGTCTCACACGGACCTCTTGAGGGTTCAATCAGTTAGAGAGCGGTCACGCGTTCAAGCAAGCGTTCGCGCGGTCAATCGTTGTAGGCTGGTTTATACAACTGGCAAACGCTACGAACGCGGAACGCTTGAACGCGTGATCGTCTGTCTGATAGAACCCTGAGAGAATTCGAATGTTACACTGTTTTGTTTTATTTGCCAACACTTTATGCTCGTTTACGAACACTTAACAGTAAATAATACACCATTATTTCACATTAATATTGGAAGAAACACAAATTTATTGAAAATAAAACAAAACTTCTTTCCCGGCAAGAAGTCCCTGCTCGTTTGCAGACTAAATATTATAAAAAAAATAACCTGAGAGCACGGCGCCGCGCTGCAGCACGTCGTCGATGTTCTGCATCATGATGCGCTGCACGTCCCCGAGCTGGCCGCCCAGCGCCGCCGCCGCGCCCCCGCGCCGCGCCCGCGCGCCCCCCTCGCAGTACTGCTTGCGTGCGCGCTGCATCCACGTATCGAACTCGATGAATGTGTAAGGCCGGGTCACTGTATTTACCTGTAACATAACATTAATGTAGAATGTTGTATAACACTCTAGTCTAATTTTATAAAATGTTATATGATGCACCTCGGTGGTAGTTCTAACACTTTTTTAAATGTTCAACATTATGGAATTTTAGTTTATGTCTGGAGCTGCACCTCCCTCTTACTAGTTCCACAGAATACCAGCGCCATGGCATATAGATGTCACGGCATATGGTGAGTGGCGACTTTTTCGGTTGCATTAATGCTTACGTTCTTTATATTTACTATGTTTAATTATCCTATTTATGCCCCGAATAAATATTTTTAACAAGCGGCCGCTCGCGGTTTTACCCGCGTGGTTTCCGTTCCCGTGGGAATATCGGGACAAAAAGTATCCTATGTGTTAATCCAGGTTATAAACTATATGTATGCCGGATTTCATCCAAATCCATTCAGTAGTTTTTATGTGAAAGAATAACAAACATCTATCCATACTTACAAACTTTAGCCTTTATAATATTAGTAGGATTTAATTTCATATACAACTTAAAAGTAGGCGTTAAGCGTATACAACATTATCAATTAGGTCCTGTAAGTTTATTGAGGCTTTCCTATAAAATAAAATGTTGATACAAATTACCTTTCATTAATAGATTTAACCCCTTACTAAAAGAATACCACTCTTCCGTTGGGTGTCACAAACGACGACTAATGGCTGTAGGATGTATGTGCAGAAGACTGTGGGACATTGAGCGGCAGTGGGCCCACTGCCTGATCATGCTGCAGCAGTTGTAATATTTGAAATGTGGACTACGGCAGTGGACTGCTTCTGCGGTCCTCATTGCCTATCTGCCTAACCCTTTGGGGATAATAGTTGTGACTTTATGTTTGTATGTCTGTGCAGTTAAACCAGACAAATGAAATTAAATTGTTAGTAATTATCAATAATTGAAGTTGCAGTTGGTAACGGGTTGAAAGAATGTTTGGCCGATTTTGCTTATCATTTAGTAAAGAATAATCATTGTGATTATGATTTATATTATAGTCTTTTAGTTTAGGATATCCACTTATCATGAACTTAGATAGTCCTATACCTACACCAGGTTGTGATATTTGGTTGAGTATGTCATTTTGAGCACTTATTAATATCATTACATGCTTTTACTCATAGTAAGCCTAAGCAGGATCTAGCACTTGAGCATGTAGTGTAGTGACAGCTTAAAGTTACAACTGAGCTGCCAGAACAGTAGCCCGTAATGTTCTCCAGTTTTGCAGGTATTATATAATTTCATAATTCATATACTTTATAAAACATATAAAAGCTTTATTAAATACAACTTAAACTTTATTAAATACAGAAAAGGTTGGCAATACTCACCCTTTTTCCGTACTGTTGATTGAACTCTTGTGCAATTTCTTCGAGATAGCTGAATGCTAGCCTCTTGCTATAGTTGCGTTCACACAAAACCAAGTAGCAGATCTCGTTCTCAATTAAATAGCTGGAAATAAAATGTTTTAAAATATTAATGTAAATATTAAGAAATAATGTTAGAAAGTCTTCTTTAACTTTTAAACAAATCTTTTTTAAATTAGAAAGAATGATAATATATTGTGCAATTTCAAATGGGATATTGCTATAATAAATAATAAAATAAAAGTTGGACATCTAGCAAAAAAACTTAAAAAGTTTGATTAAAAATAAGAGGAAGAAATAAAAACAACAAGCGCATAACTCACTGGAAGAGATAAGGCCCTGTTTCAATGGAGCAGCGCAGCGGTGACTGCGGGCCTAGTTTCCTAAACAGCATTTTTGCTTGGTTCTGGTACTCCAGAACATTGCAGCCGCTCTGCGAACCACGACAGCAAATTAAATCGAAGGGGACAGGTTAAATAAAATATGAACAGATTGAAATACTATGTGAGTTAATTTCATGCTCGTACAACATCAATTTTTGTGATGCAATAAATGAAAGTAATAGCATACGTGTACAGTTATCTAATAAATAAGTAAGCATAGCAATAAGGTATTACCTGTTCGTCTTCTTGCATAGTAGCCGCTAAAGGGAGGCCATCCACGACCCTCGCAATCATAGTCATTAGTACCATTTTGAAAATATATTTCGCTCTTTACATTAATAAACTAACAAATCTGAGCTGGGTCTTTGGTAATGATCACCCCGCAACACAATTTGCTTTTTCCTTCTCTCTCATTATTTGTGCGAATTTGAAACAAAATCGTAATTCGTAAAGGAGTAAATGACAGCTGTGCAGTACACGTCAAATCGTTTGACATGACAACAACACGTAATTTTGTCAATTTGTTCATGGTTAAAGTATGCGTTCAGCAAGTTAATATTTCTATTACAGCAATATTCTTTAGGTAGAGAAAAATATAGAAATTCGTGAAAGTTTTTTATAATTACATGTAATTTAATTATACAGCAATAAAAAATTATGGCAAAGGTGGCGTGTCGAGCTGGATGCATATCAGCCAGATTTTACCACTGCGGCGGCGCGGCGGACAGAAAAAAGTAGAAAGAAGGAGCGAGGGCCTTTGCCATGCAGAGGGACAAAATAGGCTGACAACAATAATTACCTATTAAAATGTTGCAATAGTCGGTGTGTGTATGTGTCGCAGTCGCATGTGTGATGTGGTGTCTGTCGGTGAATATAAACAGTATACTACTTTCTACTAGGTACCATCCTCAGAATAATAATGCTTTATTTATTGTTCTGAGGTACCATCGTAGCGCCCCATACAATGTGTATTAGCATGCACTTTACAAACTTTAGGGGTGGATTCTACATACAAATACTTATATATAATAAAACATTATCAAATCAAATCATTTATTTATTCAGACATATTTTGTCCATAGATTGTTAGTTACATTATTTCTTAAAAATATGTTAGTATATTTAACAAATAATACAATACAATAATTCATTCATTTTAGATTACATTTACAATTAATGGTTAAACAAACTTACCTGAAGTGAAGTTTGACCGTAATTTATTGTATGAGACGTTGCATGGGGCCATTGAGATAGATCTCAATGCATGGGGCACACACAGGCGCCATCTAGTGAATACCAACCGAGTGCACGAGTTCGTCACCGTCGCGACAGTGACGCGTCGTTGTCATCGTCAAGAGCTTTTTTGCAAAACTAATTTCCTCTCGTCTGTAAAGAAAGCCAGTCTTGCCACGAACCCTAGTCTGTGGTGGGTGGGTCAATTGAGCCACCACCACAGATAGGGGTTGTTTTAGCTACCCTCCGTTAAAAACGTAGCTACCCTCCGTTCTATTAATAAAGCCTTATTAAGATAACTGGTAACTCTGCATTAGTTCCTTAACCTATTAACCTCCTTCCCTATACCTGAAATATCATTGAGATAGAGCTCAATGTGAAATATTGTAAGAATAATAAAATAAATTTAAAAAAATAATATTTTTTTGTTAATAAAATAAAAGAAAATTTAATGAAAACACATATTTTAGTTTAATAAGCATAACATAAGCATCAAAAACACGTTATAGAATAACACAAATCAGCTCTTATTACTCAACTCAACAACAACAAATTATCAACACCTCGGACCAAATATTACAGATCAACACGATACCATCAAATCCGATTTCAAAATACGCGCAAAAACCACAAATTTCAAACGACAACTTGTTATTTTTTTCTCTTTAGACGACGTTAAGAAACACTTGAATCACGGAGCCTTGTTCATTGTGAACCACAGACGTATAAACTCTTATATGTCTGTGTTGTGAACGCACATGTGTCAGCTTATCGATAACAAAAACAAAACAAAGGAGCATGGAGGCAATTTTTTTGGCTCTATTGAGCCACTCCACAGACGAGTGGAATGGGGCAAGCATGTAAGGGAAGGGAGGGATCTTTATATAAATCTCTTACTTCAGGTAATTTTATTTAACCGTCAATAATGTGTACTTCGACGTTGCATCCTCGAGATTTAGATTCACAAGGTAGATTTTTAAAACACAAATTTTGCGAAATAATTTAAGTACCTATATGATTTAATTCAATTATTATAATTGAGTATTTACTGAGTATTTACGAGTTTATCCGATTTAATATAATTAGGTACCATATTAGTACAAACCTGTATGATATGTTATAATGAATGATAAGCTAGAAATTAATCAATGTACCTATAGCCGCAGCAAAGCCATTATCGTCATTCTCAATGGTAAGGAAGGGGTCGATTGTAAAACCGTGCAAACACCAGAGAATTACCAGTCCATCCTGCAGTTATTGAAAGGCCTTTTCTGTTTGCTGCCGAGGTGGACGTGAACGCGTGTCTTACACTGCGTGCTGAGAATAAAGTAGTCTCAATACCGCTGTTAAATAGGGTGTTTTAGTCCAACGACTTAAATGTAGAACTAGTTGCATTATGAATAGGCTTCAGGCATGGACGTAATAGTATATTACGTCCATGGCTTCAGGTGAACAATAACTTTTCCGTTCTAGGTTTATCTCTGTGAACTTTAGTCATATCTAAGTAGGACAGTAATGTTTTTTGCAGGGCAGATCTCATTTTTATTTAGAAAAAATGGTATAAATAAACAAGGCGGTCGTCGCCCTGGAGCAGATGTTTTGGGGGTTAAAGTTACTCGCGTCCGTAGATTTACCCTTGAGACCCTACACGTGACCCCTGGGTAGTGCTAAATGAGTAACACTGACGGAGTGGTAGAGCCACGCTGCGTTGCAGCACGCATTGGGCCGGCTCGCCCGGCGTAATACCACCCTCTCACGAATATTCGGCGTGAAATAATGCACTTGGTGCTACTGTGTTTCGTCCGACCAGTGAGGGTTCCGGAGGCCCTTCCCTTCCCTCCCCCCTTCTTCCCAATTCCTATTACTTCCTTAAACCTATTCCTCCCTTAAAGGCCGGCAACGCGTTTGCGATTCCTCTGGTTTTGCGCATGTCCATGGGCGGCGGTGATTACTCTCCATCAGGTAATCCGCCTGCTCGTTTGCCTCCCTCTTTTATATAAAAAAAAGATGTTTTAATTAAATCATCCAGAATGGTTGCGACATAGTTATTATTTATTTTTAAATTAGAAATTCGATTAAGAGATAACGTCTGTACTTGTTGTGCGTTTGACAATGCGAGCAGAGTTACTAATTTTTTAGTAATAAGCTCCAAAGCAAGTTCCTCATTTTGGATATAAATTACTAAGGTGATCGTTAACAATCTTTGGATCTCACGTCTCCGAATATTTCGGATGACTAGGTTTAGTCCTGTAAATACCTTTAAAAATCTAACAACTAAATCAGTTTCACTAAAACGTTTGCCCTAAATAGCTAGAGCAGTACGATATAATGAACTATAACCAATTTTTGCTATTAACAGTTGACCGTAAGGAATTTTGATAGAATTGGAAGTGGGGAGTTATAGAAATCAACTTTATAAATATCACAATACCTCCACCATTTCGTAAAAGCGACATTGTATTGTTGAGTGAAGATGTAGGTAGACAATGAGGAAATCATCACCTCGATGGTTTCATTACATAACGATTGTCTTTGAAATGCTTTTCTGATAATTTGTATCCTACCAGGATAAGTTTCTTGCAAAGGGGGTGCTGGGTCCTGAAAGGGGATAATAACCACAGACATTATAACATATCGTCACTTGGGTCGAAGTATATTGGTGGTGCGCTACTGAGCTAAGTAGGGGATACCAGGGTTGACTCGGCCAATACGGTTCGATGAGTACACCAGTGGCTTCGTCGTTAATTATTTTCCTGAGGCATTTTAATATGAGCGAGAAAGGGGGAAAAGCATAAAAATAAAATATATTCCAATTTAAGGTGAATGCATCTACGTCAAAGGCATAAGACGTATTTATCACATTTAGAATTTTGGTAAGTAGCAAAGAGATCTTTAAGAGGTGTCCCAAACGATTGAACAATCTTTTCGAACACAGGTGCCGACATTCTGTATCAATATTACATTGCCCCAGTACCTTACGCATATAGACCGTTTAGAGGCAATACAAAGACGTTTTCTTAGAATACTGACGTATCGACATGGCCGTAAACGAGACCTTCTCACGTATGCTGACCGACTGAAATATTTTGGGCTAGAGACCTTGCAGAAGGCCGTAAAATAAACGGTATATCCTTTCTCTACAAGATGCTGAATGGCTTTGGGTCAACCTCGATGCTCAATAGACTCCAGTTGAGAGTACCGTCGTGATCGGTGAGGCAGCAGCTCACCTTTGCAGTGCCCCTTTGCTCCAATAATGTCGCGTTCAACAATCCTATACATCGTATTTGTCGCGACTTTAATGATTTAGCGTCAAATATTGGCGACGTGCCTGACATCCATAACCTATGATGTTTGTAAATTACTGTCAATAGGTTAGCCCATTCCTTTTTTTATACAATACTTATTTGTTAAATACTCGTGTAATATTTTTTTAATGTAATTAAAATTACCTATAATTATTTATTTCTCATTGATTGGTATAAAAACTTTTTTGATTTTATTGTCATACATATATATTTTTTTATAAGTATATTGTTATTGTTATCTTTAGTAAATTTTTAAACAGCACTTCATTGATTTAATAACTTAATTAAAATTGAAATCTAATTTCATTTAACTTTATATTAACTATTCTTTAATATGCATGTGGATGTACACTTGTTTTTGGAGCTGCAACTTATCCTGTGTGTTTTTCCGCTTGTTGCTGTATGTTGTATACTAATAAATTAAATAAAATAAAATAAATTCATACGCCGTGCGTGACTCCTTATCCGCCTCGAAGTTATCTTTAGATTTTATGTAGGATGCAAATATGTTGCGTTTCTCGCACCATTGCCATAGACGACAAGGAACATAATATTGTACTCCACCCATTTTATTGATAAAGGATATTGCGGTAGTGTTGTCAATTCGGAGTAGAATTTCATTATTGTCCAGTCTATCTAACAGAAGTTACAGAGCCTAAAAACTTTGCGAAATCTCGTATTTTTATTTGCTTTTTAGTTTCCATGATATTTATTCGTTCAAGAATGCGTTTTCGTTTTCCTATTGGCAATTGCAAACACATATTTTCTGATTTTAATTCAAAACCGAGATTTTTTTATTTTTTTATTTTATTTTTTCCGATTATTTTATCCGAAATTTTCTAGCCTTTTGTGGTTCCAAGTAGAGTGATTCAGAGACGGTGTCGGCACGATAAGAACAACTTTGTCGAACGCATCTGCCAGGAGATTGAGGACCATGCATTTGGGGTGCAGAGCTCGGTTCTCTTCAAGAAAGTAAAGCTGCTATCTAAACAGTTTAAACCAAGAGTATGGCTGATCGAGGATGATGATGGTACTCCAATACAAGACCTAGAGGCAGTAACCAATAGATGACGGAAATACTGTGAGGTGTTCTACAAAAACCCACATGAACAACGACCGCCGCAAGACTCAACTGTATGGAGTGAGATAGCTCTGGAACCACCTATCCTTCGATCGGAGATCTCAGCCACCATGGGCTCGCTCAAGTCGATGAAAGCCCCAGGACCAGACCAACTCACAGCGGACACATTGCAAGCCATGGGTCCTGTAGGTTTAGACACCCTGTACAAAATATGCAATAACATCTGGCGCACTGGAGAGTGGCCCTCTGACTGGACAAAATCCATTATACTCCCTCTGCACAAGAAGGGATCCACCTCGAAATCTACAGAACCCTGGCACTGATATCGCATGCCAGTAAAGTGATGTTACATATTATCAACAACAGAATTCGCCACTTTATAGACTGGCAAATCCCGCAGGAGCAGGCAGGTTTTGTCAAAGGCCAGGGAACACGTGAGCAAATACTCAACATTCGCCAATTAATCGAGAAAGCTTATGAGTTCAACGCACCCATCATCTTATGCTTCATTGACTACAGCAAAGCCTTTGACTGCGTCTTATGGTCGGACCTCTGGAATGTGCTGGGTGAGCTGGGGGTGCCTCAACATCTCGTGGCGCCGCTCATCCGTTCGCTGTACCTGGATAACCAAGGCATCGTCAGGGTGGAAAACTGCATATCAGAGCCCTTTAGTTTTGCCAAGGGCGTAAGGCAGGGCTGCATTCTGTCTCCTATTCTCTTCAATGCCTATGGTGAATATATTATCAGGCGGGCATGCGTAGGCTGGGAGGGTGGAGTCACAATAGGTGGCACCAGAATAACAAACCTCCATTACGCTGATGACACAACACTTCTGGCTACAAATGAGACCGAGATGGCAAATTTCCTGGCCCGAATAGAGAGTATCAGTCTGCAGTTAGGCTTCAAAATCAACCACACCAAAAAAAATTAATGGTAGTAGACCGTGCCGGCAAACTGGAGTTTTCAGGTGCTCTCGACCTGGACACTGTCAGCGACTTTATCTACCTGGGGGCAAACATAAATAATACAGGTTCTTGTGAAAAATACATAAGGAGGCGCATAGGGATGGCCAAAAATGCAATGTCCCAGCTACAGAAAATATGGACAGACCGAAACATCTCACGCAAGACAAAAATCAAACTTGTCAACTCCCTGGTGTTCTCCATTTTCTGTTACGGCTCCGAGACATGGACTTTGAAGAAGGCCGTTAGAAGCCGCGTTGACGCCTTTGAGATGTGGTATTGGAGGAAGATGTTACAAATCCCTTGGACTGCCTTCTGCACTAATGCGTCCATTCTGCGGGAGCTAAATGTAAAAGCCAGGCTGTCCACCATCTGTCTTCGCAGAATATTAGAATTCTTCGGGCACATCGCTCGAAAGGATGGTCACAACCTCGAACAGCTGATGGTAACAGGCAAGGTGGATGGCAAACGACCAACGGGGCGCAGCCCCACGAGATGGGCTGACCAAGTCCGATCTTGTCTAGGCGCCAGCCTTCACAAAGCCCTTCACGGGGTCAAAAACCGAAGCCGCTGGAGGGCACTAATCAGAGAGAGGGTGATTCTGCGGGGCAGTCACGACCCTCAGTAATGAAGAGCACGACGCGAGGAGGTGGTTCCAAGCTACTCTTTTTGAAGTTTATAACAAAGCCTAGATTTTCTAATAAACAAACAGTTTCAAAAACAAAACTTTTACATTCTTCATAAGAATGGCCAAGGCACAAGATCTAAATATGTAACAGTAAAAAAAAAACCTTTTTTTCTAAGATAAGTCCAAACCGGTTTCATGAGTTTCGTAAAGACTTAATAAGGTGCTGAACTAAGTCCAAACGGTAGGCACTGAAATTCACACGTTTTACTTTGGTTTTTGTGTCCCAAAAATTTGAACCTTAAATACTTTTTGTAGTTTTCATCAATGGGAAATAAAGAAAAAATACCCGTCTTTGATACAACATTGGCCATTTTACTGTCTTGGAACAATAATTTGCTTGCTGTCCGTATGTCCTCCATTTTGATGATGATGATGATTTAATCCGACCGATTTCGGTCATGGCGACCACTTCGACTCCTAGTCGGTACGACGCCGATCTTCCTTGTAAACTGGCGTGCACACCGAGCGCACGTAAGTTTTCCTTGAACGTAGTTGTAATGAATAGACGCGGGCTGGCGGGCTTTCAACTCGTCTCGTCTTGTGTCTAAGTCAGTTTTACGCTGCTCCTGTGCTTACCTTGCCTCTTTACAAGCCCGCGCCATTCAGAACGCTGCGCCGCCGCGTAGCGTACGTATGTGGTAGCGGTACACACACCACGCCTCAGAGGAGTATAGGAGATTCGGCAATACAATAGCCATATATACGGAGATTTTTGTAGCCAGCTTCAAGTCGTGCGAGCAGAAGACCCTGGAGCACAGCTTCCCAAACACCGCGGCAGCAGCACCGATCCTGCTGTTGATCTCAGCATCAAGGTCACACTTGGATGTTATCGTGCTCCCCAGATAGCGAAACTTATCAACTTGTTTCAACACATCTTCATCAAGCTTTATCGTCATAGTTTCATGACCATGAATGTCTAGGGACATCACTTCCGTCTTTTTGACACTTATCTTCAGGCCGAACTTGCAGCAACCCGGCTAAAGCGTGACATCAGCTTTTGAAGTCCATCCGGGGATTCCGCTAAAAAGGTCGTCGGCATACAAGATCTCAGTGATCATTGCGTACGATGCTTTGGTACACGCTTTGAACCTGGCCAGATTAAAAAGATTGCCGTCTGTACGGAAGCGGATACGAACCCCTTCCCAAGAGGTCCGTAAGACCTCCTTGACTATAACTGCAAAGTACAGCGCGAACAGTGTGGGTGCTAATACGCACCCTTGTTTAACCCCACAGGTAACTGGGAAAAAATTGGACTGTTCTCCGTCTACTGTGACGCAGCACTGCATGTCGTCATGCAGGAGTCTTATAAGCCTCACAAACCTCTCCGAGCATCCCAGCTTTCTCAGCATCAACCAAAGGGCTTCACGAGATACACTATCGAAAGCCTTCTCTAGGTCAACAAAACAGAGGTAAAGCTGACGACCCTGTTCTCTGCTTTTTTCCTGCAATTGACGAACCGAAAAGATTGCCTCGCATGTACCTCTACCAGATCGGAAGCCAAATTGAGTCTCAGGCAGTATATTCTCAGATAGAGTTTTTAGGCGATTTAAAAGAACTCTGGCAAATACCTTTCCAGGAGTTGAGATAAGTGAGATACCCCGATAAGAACCGCACTCAGAGCGGTCACCTTTATTTTTGTAGAGTGAAATGATGCGAGACACTTTAAAAGTATCGGGGACTCGCTCCTCCTCCCACACTCGAACAAACAGTGCCCACACCACGGAGTTTAGCTCCTCTCCGCCGTACCTCAATAACTCGCCCGGTATAAGGTCAACGCCTACCGCACGCTTATTCTGCAGCTGTCTGATGGCAGTGACTACTTCATCGCGTGACAAAGGCTCATCCAGCTCCACAGCAAGAGGAAGCTGGCTCATCAAGCCGATATGACGTAGATCCACTGATCGATCCACATTGAGCAAGGTGTTAAAATTTTATGACCAACGCTGTAGTATCTTCTCCCTACTTGTTAATTGAGCCTTACCGTCCGAGGACTTTAGAGGCACCCTTACACGGTAGGAAGAACCAATCAGCTTACGAACCTCGCCATAGAATTCGCCAAGCTGGTTAGAGTCTGCAAGCAACTGCATATGATGAGCTTTGTTTTGCCACCACTTGTCTTTAATTTGGCGAGACAGCTTTCGTAGATTCAGATCACAAGTGTCGCAAGTCACAACTTATGGCGGGAACACTTCCAAGCAAGATCATACCTACATACTTACATACATACGCAAAGGGTTAGTCAGAGTCTAAATAGGCAGTGAGTACCGCAGAAGCAGTCCACTGCCTAAGTCCACGTTTCATCAAATTACAACAACACATGTGTGTAGCGTGATAAGTGGTGAGCCCATCGCCGTTCGACACTGTTGGATGTATGTTCAGTTTTTAGTCCGTTAGTCGCCTTTTATGACACCCAAAGGAAGAGAGGGGTTGGTAGTACAAGGCCCAAACAAGATCAAATTCAACGGCTATGTTAAAACAAGATCAAATTCAAGTAAAAATGTAATCGGCGAAGATTAAAGGTTTTTACGTGTGTTTTTACGTTATTTATCCCTTAATTTGATTTTGATAAGCATACTCAACATTGGATAAAAAAAAAATACAGACGTATATTTTTTATACGGTTAGCATAGATTTTATTTAATTTATTACAAGTAAGACTGTTTTTATTTGGTTTAAAAATATTTTCACTCGATGGTAACACTGCAATTGACATTTGTGTGTCAAAAAGGCGACAAGACAAAGAACTCTGCGAACTGTGCAGGTAAATCATTTTTTTTTTGTGTTTATTAACTTTTTAAGAAATAAAAATACTTATTTTTGTTTGACAGATATGTAAACTTAAATATTACGTTATTTTCAAGCCCAGACTCTACTTGTTATGGACATGAAAGATCGGTGCACATGAATGTTGAGCCCACTTAACATAATCAAGTGATTAGAAACTTACTTTGCAAAGTTATTGTTAAGTATACTCAACAAAGTGGCATGATGTGAATTATTGAATTGGATTAGTTTAGGATGGTTTTGTGTGTTATTTAATTTATTTGGGTTGGTTTTTCTTGTCAATTCGTCCAAATCGACTCAGAAATGATGCTGATAAACTGAAATCGGAAAAGGACCTAAAAAAACTAGGTAGATGAGCCTTTAGTCAGACTGTTTGCAACATCTTGTAAAATGGAATGTTATCAAGTGCGTTGTTCTAGCTTCAAGTTACGCTGACGCATATCCAAAAACGAAAGCAAAACGTTACTATAAGAAAAAGAAGCAACGAATTGATGTTGATTACCCAAACTTGGTGAAGTACTACAATGCCCATATGGGAGGAGTACCTAGACATAGCCGACATGCTGATCGCACTATATAGGACCGAAAAGAAAACAAGGCGCTGGTATATTTTCATATTTTCAATACTTTTGGATATCAGTGCATCAATAATGCTTGGTTATTTTATAGGCGGGATATGCAGACGATAGGTATTAGGAAACTTAGGGCTTTAAAAGAATTCAGACTTGTTGATTTAACATACAGAGTTAATTCTAATAACTTATGTGTTCCTTTTTTCATTAAACTTGTTTTAACATTCTTGAGTCACATTATATTTTAGTACCCCTAATCGGATTTTGTTAGGTATACTCAACGTTTATATTTTACCTTCAGTTTATGACCATCCGTTTTTGTTGAGTATACTTAACGTTATGTTTTCAGGAACCTATTCAGTATTTTGTTTTAAATTTTGTCGTACTTCTCTATTGCATACTAACACAATATATTCATAATAACTTTACTATTTTGACTTTTTTGTTTTTGCCAATTAAAGGGTTAAGTGTTTGCAAGCATCCGTAAGCAGCTTTCATTCCGCTTTACTTATCAATGAATAGCCAAGCAGTCGACCTTCTTTTAAGCTGGAAGATAACAAACACGTGACAAATACATGGTGTGAACCCTTCTATCACATATAAAAACTAAATACAATCCTATATTAAATCGTAATAGTGGCAGCTTTTACATATACAGCTTTGGCACAGGTATATTTAAGATGACTGCTAGATACCGCAAGAAACTTCAAGTGCTGTTCAGTTCAAATGTTTTAAACATGGCAAAAATGCCAAAAAAGGATTTTGTGTTTATTCATTTTTAATTAAACGATTCATTTCGTGAATTTTAATTTAATAGTCTTTGAGTATCTAATTTATTTTAAAGCAATAAAATAAGAAAAATAAAATGAAAACATTTAAAAACAACGATTATTTAGAAGCGCGGGCAACTTGCCCGCGCGTTGTAAATAACGACCTGTAGGCCTAGCATGCGCAACACGAGATATGTCGCGGACGAGAGACGACAAATTATTTAACGTTGTCATGTTAAGGTTTGTTGACAAAAATACCACAGTTTATGCAAAAACTACTATTAAGTCCATTTTTGACATATTATGTAGAGTTCTAAGCGCATCCATGTGTCTTTAGTGTCGATAGGCATAGAGATAAATGAATAAAACACGAGACAACGGGTCGAGAAGAGTTCTCGTGTTGCGCATGCTAGGCCGGCTGTCAACGTAGGTACTGACGCGGACGGGTCAACCCCTTGCCCGCGCGTTGTAAATAATCGATATTTTTAATTGTTTTTATTTTATATTTCTTATGATATTGCAATTAAATATGATATGATATTTAAAAAATACACGAATTTCGTTTTATCATTTTTGTCATGTTTAAAACACTTGAACTGACCAGCCCTTGAAGTTTCTTGCGGTTTCTAGCAGTCACCTTATATTTGACGATTATGCGGTTTCGCCGCTTTGACCCCAGCGGCGCCACCGCCTTGCCGATTGTACTGTCGTATGAGATCTCGGTGGTTACTGATAGCTGACGTGAGGACTCCATCATTCTCATCGTACCAGTCTACATTTTGTCGGTTTTTCGGACCCAGAGTAAGTGTAGCGGCATCCAACAGACGAGAAGAAAATGTCCCCTAGTCAGCCTCAATGCTTCCGATCTCATTAGTTGTTTCTGACGATAACTTTTCGGCTAAGACATGGGCATAGTTTCGTCTCACTTCAGGGTCATTTAGCCTATCCACGTTTATAAACGCAGGCTTCTTTGTGTTGGATCTTCGAGGTCCACAAACACGGAGTCGCAGCTTGACAATAACAAGTCTGTGGTCAGTCCAACAATACGCACCACGCATGACACGGGTAATTTTTACTTGACCAAGGTCTCTTTGTCTTACGACAGCATAGTCGATGAGATGCCAGTGCTTGGACCTCGGGTGCATCCAGGTGTTATTGTGCTTAGCGGGAAGTCTGAACATAGTGTTCGTAATCGCAAGTTCGTGTTGAGCACAAAGACTTAGCAACAACTGCCCATTTCTATTCATGTTGCCGACTCCGTGTCTGCCCAGGACATGGGGCCAGGCTTTAAAGTCACGGCCAACTCTGGTATTAAAGTCGCCCAACAGTAATATTTTTTCTTTGGCGTATGCTGTCTAGACATTGGGACAATTCTTCATAGAATTTGTCCTTAATGTCATCAGATTTGTCTAGGGTTGGGGCATAGACACTAATAACATTAATGTGATTGTAATTGTCCATGTAAAAGCGCAATGTAGTGACGCGATCTGATATATGAACGGGGTACTCTTTAAAAGTCTCTTGACCAGATAGGTTTTGATGGCAAACCCTACTCCCGACCGTCTATGTTCTGCTGACGGAGTACCCTTCCAGAAGAAAGTGTAGCCACCACCGACCTCTACTAACTCTCCTTCGTCAGCAAGATGTGTTTCGCTGAGAGCAGCTACATCCACGTTATAGCGACGAAGTTCTCGAGCTACTATGGCGGTTTTGCGCTCAGGGCACGCATTTCCATCACGGTCGAGTAACGTTCTCACGTTCCACGCGCCAAATGTCATATCATGTTCAGATTTATACATGTGTTTGTTTTCCTTGTTCTTTCGACCACGTTTTTAGGTGATGCAGTGGCAGCCGCGGTTACTACCACTGTTCGGATGGGAACGAGCACTTTTTTTAGGACACCTTTTCTAGTACCATCCCCGGCTGGGCGGGGAAAGCAGTACCTCCTTAAATAAGGCTGCTCTGACACCCCAGGTGCTACCGGACCCACACTGTCGCTCCCAATTTGCAGTGCAGAAACGACCACGGCGTTATACAACACCCCTGGGACCGCCTATTTGCAGGACTCGGACAAAGCCAGATTTGCATAAGACCGGACCTCTTTACCTTATCCCATCGCCATAGGACTTCAAGGAATCAGAGTCCTGATACGGAAGCAGCCAAATGCGCAGAAAATATTTGGGTGCACAGACGTACGCGCAAACGCAGGTGCACTCACTCGTCCTATTCCTCCTTAACCTAGTGGAACGGAAGACCGCTACGACTAGTAGAGGTTTCGGATGATGTGTCTGGCCGACGGTAGCAGCTATGCTAACTACCGCCACCCTCTAGGCCATCCACCTTGCCTACTTCGCCTGTTTCACCAACATTGGTACCAATATTGGTATCTGCTGTGAGCTGCCTTCCCCGCCGAAGCCCCTTTTAGTCGCCTTCTACGACAGGCAGGAAATACCGTAGCCTTATTCTTGGCCCAGGACTAGCCTCCATTTTAAAGTGGTATGAGGCGACAGCTTTATTCTATGATTTTAGGTTCAAGATAAATCTGGACAATCCATCACTTTTAGGTGTTAAGAATATGGGAGAAATAAATTGGTCTTTGACATCCTCCCATATGCATACTGCTCCTGACTGGCACAAGTCAGATATAGCTGTGATTAACTTACTTATTTCAGCCGAAGAAAAATTAGGATTGATAGGTTCAATAGCTTGCTTTACAGTATTATTAAATGGTATTTTGTAACCCGTAACGTACTGTAAGACTACCGTGTCATTTGTGATTGAACACGATGTGTAAACAAAAAAAATTTATACGACCAGCGTGTAAGGTAACGTTGGTTGTTATTTTCGCATCGTCGGTCTGTATGAATAGAATAGAATAGAATAAAATTCCTTTATTGCTGAAACTGTGTAACAAGTTCTTAAAAAATATATACATATATAGTATCAACAGTTTGCCCATGATCAGGCATGCAATGTACCTACACAAATAAATATTATTAACATTAATATTAACAAAATTCATCGAGAATTTAACAATTAATTAGTCTTGAAACTAAAGTATTCATGCACACATATTTAGACGGGATTTAACGCAAAACTACTTAGTAAAGGCATTCTACGCATACCTTTTATACCCGACGTTTCGACCGAGTTGCACCGGCCGTGGTCACGGGTGAACTGCTGTCGCGGTGTATCGCCTCCGTTTGCATCGCTGAGTCTTCATCCACCATCACATTATTTATCCAACTACCGTCACACACAGCACTAACGGTGTCCCTATTCCGTATACAAGCCTTATTCTGGTAGTTAGCCGATTGCGGACTAAAACGAAGTGGCGTTTTGGCAAACACTGGATTCCACGCTGATGATAGTTTGTGACCATCTTCCCCATTGAAATTGTTCGGATGTTTCTTAATTTCAATCGCTTCACGCACTACTCTTGAATAAAAGTGGCGATCTGTGGAGAGGACAAGCGTACGATGAAATTTGATCCAGTGATTTGCGCGTCTTTCAAGTAAATGCTCCGCAATGGCTGATTTGTTAGACTGGCGGTTTTTCACAGCCGCAATATGTTCCTTGACCCTCTCATGGATAGTAACTCACCATAATGTCGTCCTGTTCCAATATTAGTCTTTTTATAGTTTGGACAAAGTGGCGTGAGTCCTTGACGTATGAAGACGTTGAAGTATATAGCTGCAATACTGACGCAACGTGCTTTGCAAGGTCGTAAGTAGGAGAAGCAATTTGACTTACGATAGGCCGCAACGGCACGTTGGATTTATGTATTTTGGCCAGCCTATATGCCTTATGTTAAAGGAGTCACGGACAAGATCGGCCACATATTACGCGAGTACTCGATACCGACAATATACACTCCAGGCATAAAGGTCAACAACATTGTGGGCTCCCCGAAGGATGTTTTGCCACTTCAAACACCAGGCGTATACAAGATAGACTGCAGCTGCGGTAGTTCCTACATAGGCCATACAAAACGGACTATCCATGAGAGGGTCATGGAACATATTGCGGCTGTGAAAAACCGCCAGTCTAACAAATCAGCCATTGCGGAGCATTTACTTGAAAGAGGCGCAAATCACTGGATCGAATTTCATCGTACGCAAGTCCTCTCCACAGATCGCCACTTTTATTCAAGAGTAGTGCGTGAAGCGATTGAAATTAAGAAACATCCGAACAATTTCAATGGGGAAGATGGTCACAAACTATCATCAGCGTGGAATCCAGTGTTTGCCAAAACGCCACTTCGTTTTAGTCCGCAATCGGCTAACTACCAGAACAAGGCTTGTATACGGAATAGGGACACCGTTAGTGCTGTGTGTGACGGTAGTTGGATAAATAATGTGATGGTGGATGAAGACTCATCGACGCAAACGGAGGCGATACACCGCGACAGCAGTTCACCCGTGACCACGGCCGGTGCAACTCGGTCGAAACGTCGGGTATAAAAGGTATGCGTAGAATGCCTTTACTAAGTAGTTTTGCGTTAAATCCCGTCTAAATATGTGTGCATAATGGAACGCGAAAGTTTAAAAGTGTATAAAGTATTCATTTAGTGTATAGAAAACATTATTAACTAACCAAATTTTAGCTTAAATTTAAATATATGACCATTCAATGCCTTTAAATTAGTAGGTAAATGATTATACACTTTAATACTGTGTATGACAGTACTCTTATAATAAACATTATTATTGACAATTGGTAAATTTAAATTATATCTATACTTAAGACGTTGGTTATGGAGAGATTTACAGTTAAACAAGTCTATGTTGTTTTTAATAAATACACAAATTTCTAGAATATAGATATCAGTAAGAGTAAGTCATTTCTTTTCACTAAATACATTCCTTAGGGTATCATCATAATACATGTTGTAAATTATGCGTATACATTTCATTTGTAGTATTAAAGTACTATGTGAATTAACAGAATTACCCCAATAAATAATCCCATACGTTAGGACAGGATACACATTACCAAAATAAGCAGTTCGCACAATTTTAAAAGAGGAATTTTCTGCCAGAATAGATAATGCATAGCTATAACTAGAAATTTTTCTATATTATGTTATAAATATGAGATTTCCAATTTAAAGGAGACCTTTCCTCATCCTATACAACTACGGCCACGCATGTACCTAAGATTCAAAGGTACCAAAATACTTTAAATAGGTAGGTATCATGTAATTATCCACAGTAAACCTTGTTGATAATTAAGTAAATTATACTTAGAAGTTTATTTTTCCACCTGCTTTAATAGGAATATAGGTATAGAAGTAGACTGTACTCTTAGTCTAATGATCAGGTTTATTACCAAATCAAATGATTAAATATTTTCATATTATAACTTGCAAGGTCTTTGTGCAACCACTAATGTGCATTCTATCAGGCAGGGTCTCCCATGTTCTCAACTGTTTCCTGTTTGCTCAATATTAGCTTAATTTTTACTAATAAACTGGATGGTTAACTAAAACACATAATAATGCAATTTAAGGCCGTATCGTACCTCAGGGAAAGCTAAAAATGCCTGTTTGGTCACTTACAGTATCAGAAATCAAACATCACAGTACAGTTATGCTTATTTGCAATAACTTATTAATATTATTGTTGTTATAGGAAATCAGTCTAGATTCTTAGGTAATCCTGCCTCCCATACTACTGACGGTTCAATATTACTTTAATTTTGTTATTTAAACTGGATGGTTAACTTGTAACACCTTGAAGAAAGCAATTAGAGTCTTATTGTCCTCTAGTAACAGCTTAAATACCTAGCTTGGTCATTTCAGTGCTCATAATCAAACATTACATTATAATTATGTCTATTTGCTTAAACTTAATTATTATTATAATTGATAGTTGGAGTCAGTCTAAACTCCTAGATTCGCGTGCCTAAGTACCTAGCCTACTGTTGACCTAGTATGTACATACTGTTTTATCCCCATCTACCTAATAACACACTTTCGACTAGTGTTCTGTACCCTGCCAGCCTAGACAAACTCCACTCTCAAAGACAACCTCCACACCCGGTATAAAATCGGCTTGCGCACAATTCTACCATGGCACATCCAGTTAGTTCTGGCATTACTTTCAACAAGGTATAAAGATTGACTCGAGAAGAAGACTGCCCTCCTGTGACAAGATTCAAAACACTATACGAAAACTCCCTACATTTTGTCTAACTATCGGTCAATATTTGTAACACTTTTGCAAACTAGGGCAAAGCCCACATTTAAACTTAATTGTGTGGTGAGTTGTGTTGGTCAAGTCGCCCCTGTAAGCAACCGACCTCTAAACGAGCTAAAGAGTTGAGCCAGTACACTCGTGTGTAAAACCTATCACTACGCTGTGTGTTAGACGGAAGACTTGAAGTTGGAGTTGGTTCAAAGCCCTGTTACTTTGTCGAAGATGGTGTATTCTTAAACGTTGTAATAAGTAACGCCGGAATTATAGAATACAATCGAATGCCTCCTGGTTTCCACCAGTTGAAAGATACATGGCTTGGTTGGCACCGTTTAGTGTCCACACATATATCCCGAAATATTTCATTTCGTTAACAGATTCGAGTTGCGATTGCAATAAATTTACTTTAATAGTCACTTTCAATTTCACAAAACAATTCAAGTTAATATCGCAGCTCGAATTTAAACTTAGCACGCTTTAAAAGCTAGGACGCCAACTGCGTT
Organism: Scoparia ambigualis; assembly: GCA_963921215.1. Taxonomy (NCBI): domain Eukaryota; kingdom Metazoa; phylum Arthropoda; class Insecta; order Lepidoptera; family Crambidae; genus Scoparia; species Scoparia ambigualis. The sequence goes on along the minus strand of OY992503.1, from coordinate 43,339,146 downwards.
CTGTTTGCGCTACCCCTCTCCCCCTGTCTCACCTCTTAGCTCGCCCTACAGGGCATTAGCATCCTACTTCACATTCACATACATAGCTTACATACCTAACTTCACAATGACGCACGTTGACTACAAACCCCCTTCTCTCCCGCCCTTCTTCTTTCTTCCTCTTAAGACATAATATCGGAAAGAGAGCCCTCTAGCGTGACAGATCCGACGCGTGGTTAGCGCCCACGTGAATTAATCAAATCTCCTTATGTAGATATTATTTAGGTACACATTATTGATTAAATTACAAGTTTGGATACCTAGATGCAGTTTTCCATCAACGATTTACTTTTAGGCAGATATTTTTTAATGCTAGTAATGCAATATTTATTGAAATTCTAAAAGTTTAGTATTCAGCAATGTAGATGGCGCCTGTTTGTATGTGAAGCGATTTGATCACGTGGAACAGTCCCCGCAAAATTCAAATAAATAAAAGCAAAGTAGATGGCGCCTGTTTGTATGTGAAGCGATTTGATCACGTGGAACAGTCCCCGCGAAATTCAAATAAATAAAGCTAGTAGTCTATTGACTAATCCTTATAACTTTTATGGCGGCTCCACATTAGTGCCGTGAATTCACGCGCGAATTCACGCCATGAATTCACGGCACAAGTCGTGCCCTCCACATTCACGGGATGCTCACAATCGTTCGTGAAACCCGCCGCGAAATGGATGTAGAAGTTGCTGCTGCAATAACTTTGTTTGCTGTGGCAACATAATATTTAGACGTCCGAAATATTATTAGAAAGCGTTGAAAAAAAGAAGATGGTGAATGACTGAAATACATCGTAACCGATCAAAGTATAGTCTGGAGTAAACTGATTAATTTCTTCTTTGGTAAACTGGCACGGGGCCGTGAATGTGGATTTGTACGCGTGAACGTCGCGCGAACCCATTGTCGCGGGACAAAATACGCGCGCGATCACGCCTGTTCTTCGATCAGATCGGGGAACAGGCGTAAACGCGCGTGAACCCAGCGAAAACCGTCCTTACTCACATTCACACCTGTTCACGGAGCTTCACGGCACTAATGTTGAGCCGCCATTAAACATAAAGCTACTCATCCACGCGGCAATTATTTAAACTAAATATTTTATCTTTTGTGGGACCTGCCGCCTGCCTGTCATGCCGTGCCGAGGTCTTCCTCTCGTAGTAGCATGTCCACCTATTGGCATCTTTTGTGCAACACTGTCCTAGCACTACCTCCTCTGTGCAAATCATGAAACGAACTGCTATTAGCTTGACAACGTCTTTGAGGGCAAAGAGGATACAATCTGGTTTCACGGATCCCAGGAGGTTCATTCTTTTCCTGGCAAGAGAGTCACAGCCACACAAAAGGTGTTGCATGGACTCCGTTTTCTCTCCAGGTGCCCTGCACAGCTGTCTGTATTGCTAGTTGCATTATATGGAGTATTCTGATAATTATTCGGGCCTGCCCTGCCTGTCTCGTGTCGGGTAGCTCTTTCCATTCGGTTTTATGCCTGTTTTGGTTGTGGTTCTGAAAGCTATTTATTACCTATTCTGTCTCTGAGTTCCACCTAGCAAGTGACCATCATCATGAACCTATAGATTCCCATGGGGCCTGGTAGTACCCAGGACATCCTTTTGCTGTCATGTCCACCAAGGCTTTAGTGGTTTCAAGCACAAGGTTAGAATCGATCCGAGGCAATATATTACGCGTCTTTAGAGAAAGTTCTAGATTCTTATATAGGTGCAGTGGTGAATGACGCTCAGGAGCAGTTTACAAGATTCTCAATTTACCAGATTCCCAACTTACCTCGCTACTAACCAGAAGTAGGTACAATTAAAAACAAAATACATATATTAAAAAACTATATTTTCAAGAAACAACAGAAATGAATGAATGACACAAAACTTAAGAAAAATAATAGTAAAATGAAAATGTAACGATCCTCATTGCCTAGTCTCTGACTAACCCTTCGGGGATAATAGTCGTTATTATATTATGTATTTATTACTTACGGCATATGGGTGCGCCGACCAAAAAAAGATAAAAGTGCTGTCACGGACCACGGTTACGTTCATATACTTACTTACTCTTCAAAATACTATCGTTTTACATAAACAAAATGTATATTTAGTATCAAAGGTTTACAGTTTACAATTAAACCGATACAATAAATTCATAAAAAACTGAAGCGTAAATAAAAAAAATTGTATTTTCATTTTACTATTATTATTCTCAAATTTTTGTCATTACTTAATTTCTGTTGTTACTTGAAAATCTAGTTTTTTAATGCATTTTGTTTTTAATTGTACTTCTGGTTAGTTGTGATCGTAAGTTGCGAATCTGTTGAATTAAGAATCTGGTAAACTGCTCCTGAGCGCTGCCGCCAGGACTACCAAGTAGGAATAGGCGAAATTTTCTGGCTCTAAAAAGAATAATGACAAGTCTGATAAGCTGATAGCGTTCCTTAACATATAGACGTTCAAATTTTTTTTCACATACGTACGCTCCCTGGGCTACTGGGGCCCCGTATCACTGATACGGCTGAGACGGCGGTGCTACGCCTACCAGTCTCAGAACCAAAGGGCCTGGGTTCGGTTGCCGAATATTTTGTGCTAGTATAGAGAGTCGGTGATAGAGTTCGAAGTTCGCCTGGCTAGCTACCATCCTATCTAGGCCTGTCGCCATAACAATATTACCAGAATTGTTGTTTCAAGGTTATATAACCTTTTGTTGTATGATTTCATCTGTCTGCTGGCGTGCCAAGGGTAAGGTTATATAGTTGTTTCGCTAAACGCTGCCTACCTACCTACCTGGCTGGCGGAGTGCAGACTTGCAGAGGGCTTAGTAAAACAAAAGATTGTATTTTTATTGTGGATATTTTATTAACATTATCATCATGCATCAAATTTATGTGCTAACTCATTTACACTTATAACTAACTATACATAGAAAAATAACTTAACTAGGGGGCAGAAAATACAGTATTTTGTAAAATTAAACAACTAAAACTATAATTAAAATATCGGACTTTAATGCATAACACTAAAAGCAAGAACACAGTATCGCAAATAATCCTCTCAGAATAAAAGGAATAAATTTAGCATAACGTACCTAACGAAGCGCTGGTCGTTTCATAATTAACACATCTACGGTAATAAAATCAGAGACGTATCCGAACATTGGACATAATGATTATATTATAACGAACGAGTACATCGAGTCACGAGTAGTACATCGAACGCACACGTGCGCCGCGCGGTGTCGCTCGCGCCGCCGCGCCCGCTTCCGCGCCCGCCGCGCCTATCACCAAATCACTAACCTTCTGCATTGCCTCCCGCAACATCCCTTTGCCCTAACTAGCGACACCACCTGGTCCGCGTGTCGCGGTGTGCGTTTGGTTAAATATCTCTATTTACAACAATTATCAATAGTGCGAAACACATACGACACCGAGTCGACGCTGTTCAAACTTTAAATAAATTTAACACGCTAAGACTAGGCTCAATTAAAATAATTTGATTAACAATAAATCTTCTCGAGGTGTCGTTATAATTTACATTGACAAATTTAAGTACTTTATTAATAAGAAACTTTAAAAAAATTTTCAACAACATCAATTCGACTAAACTGTTTTATTTACCGAGCATCGTTTTAAATGTTCGCTCAAACATCCTCCGCCGCCGGTAACTCGCGTTCACTGTTTCCGTTGACACTAGCCGATCATAAATTCTGAGAGCATTCGCCTTCTATCGCGTGGTCCATTCATTACCTACTACATATTTATTAATTTATTATTAATTATATTACAATAAAATTTGTAACCTATAGAACGAAATTTCCTAAAAAGGAAAGACTATGCAGACGGGCGCGGCGGGCGCGCGCTCGCTCCCGCGCCGCCGCCGCCGGCAACCAATAAATAAGTTAAAATATCTATCATTATATTTACAAAAGCATAAGAAATAGTGGCGAAAGAAAGGGTTGCGTCGAGAATTCCAACTAGCTATATAAAAATATGATAAAAATTCCACATTTTTTCATAATATATATTTAATATATCGATCACATATGTAACGGGCACTGGATTTGTTCGAAGAAGTTTGGACACTGAGATCTCATTAACTATAATATTACAAGACGGGTCGGGCACTGGGTCGGCACCTGTGGCCTGCGCCTGCTGTCGGCCCTCTAGCACCCTCGCGGCCGCGCGGCGCAGCCCGCAACGCCGCTAAACCATTTATACTATTTAAAAGACTTACCAACTAGTAATTAGATATATTTACTTTGAATATAAAAATATTGCGCAACGTCCTGAGGGCGGTGCGCGAACTGCGCTCGCGCGGGCCTGCGCTTCCGCACTACCTGCATACACGCGTGCGGACATATCCCTATGTCTCCATTGCTATACAATACCTCATTTGTGTGTATACCTACGTCATCAAAAGGATTATGTTTTGTCTTTGCATTGCATTGAATGAAATATTGTATTTATTTGACCGCGTACGCCGGCTTGCACTAGGCTACACCTTAATAAACCTTTTGTTATCATCTATCTAGTTAAAGTAGGTTTTATGATTCATTAACATTGGACCACAAATCGTAATTAATTATTAATAATATTTATTCAGGTAACAAAAAATAGAGATCTTGCGCAAACGCCGGAAACGATTAAATATTTATAGAGAAGCGCTAACATGTCTGATATGCACGGAGAAAACAGGATGTGTATGAAAATACCACAATATATAATATAACTCTCATACAAATATATAATATTCGTTTGATATGTCGAGCTGATCGCTGGTGCGCAAGACCTCCCAACAGGTCTCCTATCGTTAATTTAAATAAACGAAATAAACTAGAACATGTCCACTTAAACAGCTCACTTACAGTAAACATCTATTCATAATAATAATTAACACAATAACGCACAAATTATTCCTTAAACATATACTCATTTTCAGTTTTCTAACAGAAAGATTGGCAGTAGATATCAGTTCAAGTGCAGAATGCAGATTCCACAAAGTAAGTAAATGAAAGTTATTAATATCAATCGGAAATTCGGTTTGGAAAGAAACCTGGCGACCGACCCTCATGCACTGACAGTTGGGTTCCGGAAGTGTGGCCGCCATTGCGCGGCGCACGCGCAGGCCGCCGCACCGCACCGCCGCACCGCCGCACACACTGCGCTACCACGCCCATATAAATAGTGTACATACTCTATGTTTCATTAAATAATATATATGTATAATCAACAGTAGTGAGGTTGTCCGTTTGTAACAAGGTGTAAATATGCAAATGGCCATAAAAAGCACCAACAAAGTTATCTGAGGATGAAACTATGATATTTTTGTCACTCATTTATACATATAAACTTTTTAGGTAAATATTTCTTCACTATAAACTCTTAATAGACTATAATGTTACACTTATTGCAAATTGTAAAAACTGTATTTCCGAATATCGTAAAGTGTATATTCATATGAATCAATTAGTTTTGCGTAGTTTTGAGGTAGGAAGTTCTGATTCGTAAGTCGAGGAGCGTCCGTCGACGTAAAACATGCAATATATAGAAACTCCATTACAAACATTTAAAAATTCGTCTCAACATTATACAAAAATCACTCCGTTCCCATATAACATCTAGCAAATTTAGTGTTCCTCTTCTGAAATACCCTAAATATAGGTACTTATATAAACATTTGAGCAATCGATTTCGTCTCTCCTATTTTTGTATAAATATTTTATTCAACGATAAGTCGACACCACGCCGTTCCGAGAGTAGTATCTTAAGATCATTAGAAGCGATCGGAGAACGTAATGCATGATGATTTGAAAAATAGACAAATTTACTAATTAGTGAAAAAATGTAAGAGCGAAACGAGTCTACTTTACGTTTGAGAGTCCGTTCACACGCGCATCACTGGAGATTCAGGGCTCCGGGGCTCCGGGGCCTACGCCAGCGAGCAGTCGATCTCGACGATGTCCTTGGGCACGTCCACGAACTGGTACACGAGCCGCTGGCCGTCCACCTTAGCCAGGATGCCGCGCTGGTAGTAGTAGCGCAGCGCGCGGCCCATGGTCTCGTAGTTCATGTCGGGCTTGTTCTTGTGCAGTCCCCACAGGCGCGACACGGCCTTCGAGTCCACCAGCTTGAACACGCCCTTCTCGCGGTTGGTCCACTTGATGTAGCGCGGGCAGTACTCGCGGTCCTGCAGCAGCTTCAGCAGGAACTCCCAGAGGTAGGTGGTGGAGCCCTCTCGCGACTTGCGCTTGACGCCGGGCGCGGGCGGGTGCTCGGGCCGCGGCCGCTTCTTGGGCTTGAGCTTGTTGTGGTGGTGGTGCCGCTGGTAGTCGCCGAAGTCGAACACGGAGTAGGGCAGCTCGTCGTGCGGCAGCGGCGGCGGCGCGGGCGCGGCGAAGTGGTGGCCGCCGCCGCCGCCGCCGCCGTAGCCATAGCCGTAAGCGTCGCGCTCGCTCACGCCGCCAACTGGAAACAATGCAAACGACACATTCAATATTGGGACAATTTCAACGGACCGATAATAAAACAAATGAATACAACAGTAACGCAGTTTAGGCGTGCAAACAGCCGTGGGATTAGACGGCTATGGGACACTTTCGGCGGTGGGAGCCGGGGGGCGACACAATGCTGTCGGCCAAACTAAGCGCTGCGGTATTATCATAACAACATTTGACATTAGATAATAAGGGCCGCTAAGAATGTACGACGCTATATAAACAAGGTGGAGTGGTGGCTCATGATAAAATCACGAATTCACTAATGTATAAGTTATGTATTTCAGGATGCCCCTACACTGAAAGAACAAAAAGGTTGAATTTGCACAGGTTGGCGACACATTAGTTGAATTAACAAAGTGATGGGTTAAAGCAACATGAACAAATTGTTGTTTTCACAGAAAAGTTTTTGTTGATATGTAAGCAGTTGTTTTTACCTATTTGTACATGTTGGCGTAAAAATTCATCCATAATTCAATAGGTAATTGTTGATTTTACTGTTCAAGTTGTTGAAATAACCATTTTTAAAGTTAAATTTACAAAATAAATACGTTAAAACAACAAAAGATATATGTAATAAGTTCAAATTACCGTAACTGATCAACAATACAGTTTTTGTTCATTCAACAAAACTCAAGAGTAGGTGCTATATTAACCCTAAAATTTTGTTAAAATATGGTAAACCCAACTAATAATTTATTTCCGTGTAGAATTAGATGATCCAAATAAGGTGACTAGAATGACTGGACGAGGAAAAGAAAATATGACTATGACGATAAAATGCGAGGCCACCGATGTGGTCACCATATGGCAGGTCCGTCACGTAAATACCCGTATGGCTGTTGATCGCACGAGTCGTGACGTAGATAACTATAACTAAATTCTTTGTCGAATAACAATATACCTTTATCTGTAATGACGTGGAATGGCCATTGTTAACTTTACTTTTATGATATTAATATAACGTGAAGTTATAAATATAAGAAAGATGGTGAAGGAAGACCAAGCCAGGATGAGGAGATCTATCATTTTATAAACATATTTTCATACACTCATACACACACTCATAAGTAACGTATAGTGCAATTTTAGAAAACACTAGACGGATTGTTATTTTCCTCTTTACCAACAAAATAAGTCAGCATTACAGTTTTTTAACTGCAGCTAAGTAGTTATTACTTTTTCCTGCCATTCAAAGACAAAATATGTCACGCACACGCTTCATTGTGTCCCCATACGCATAATAAACAAACAATTAGACATTGTCGTTACTAAGTATCGCAAATAATATTATCGCAGAGTTTATTTTCGTCGTTATCGAGATCCACATTGCATGCTGCGCTGCTGCGGTGAAACGGACCGTCTGTTTCCATGCTCGCTCATGTAAATATATCCAATACTGCATACTAAAGTATATGATAGATAACGCTGTATATAGAGCCGGGCGGATGCGCCGCAATATATATCTAATTGACTCTATTAACCTGTTGGTAGGTAACGTTTGTATATCCGGACAAAAATAGTTGAAATAATTAGTAATCTCAAATGGTAACACTGTGTAGGTATCGAATGTTTGACAAAAATTACCCACACAAACTCTACTACATAATATTTTTCTACTATTTTTGCCTAGGTACATGTTAAGCTAAATTAAATAAATCTTTATATTGTTGTAAATGTCACTATAACGTTGTATCAGATGTCGTTATGAACCAGGAAATACGCAATGAGGAAAGCGTGCCGCCCGCCGGCCGCGCCGCGCCCTCTTTCTCCGTGTGCAAACGCCATCGTTATTTTTACCGGCACATGAATGATCGGTTCCGCATTTTCCCGCCAAAAGTCAGTCGACAATTAGAAAAGTTGGCGCGTGAGGGCTCCTAAAAACACATTTAGAAATCTAAGGCGGGCTTAATTGCGACAATTTTTAGATAAGACAATGAGCGCCGCTGATAAAGCGGGTTGCGTCAACGCCGCCGCCTTGACCCCGATGCGCGCGCCTATGTGCCGCCGCGCGGCTTTCCTCTCCGGTAACGATATGTTAACATTCGTATTTTGTAACTCGTTGGCCATTAACACTTAAGTGATACCTGGCTTATTAAGTAGTAACAAGAACTTTTAGATTTGACCTTCTAAATAATTACCAGGGGGCGTAACGGAGACTTTAACAAATAAGTAATAATTAGGTAGTAATCTAAAGAATTCTAATCAATAAAACTTTCTTTGAGCGGTGAGTCACGGAACCACATTTATAATCATGAGAAAAGTGCTGAAAGCTTCACATTGAAAGTTTTCTCCGAAACGCTAATAAAATAAAATTGGCGTCTATCGTTTCGATTCCTAAAAACTTTAAACTGGCTCGCTCTGCCGGGAGCGGTAAATCCGCGCGCACCGCACCGCGGCCAGTAATTAGCGCATTTCGCGGAAAACATTGTTATCTGACAACTAGGAAGAGAGCGGTCGCAGTATTTCTGTACATCTTCACCATCTCAATCATTGGCTTTGGCTTGTTCTAAAAACACGTAGGTATTCTGATAATTAAATAGCGAAGTTGAACACTTTTGTTATCCAAATAATGTAGTGTCTGCATTAGTAGTGATGGCTATCAGACTTATGTGTATTATGTTTATAAGTAATTTAGTTATAATATATCAATGAACAAAGTGCGTTTATATGACCATGTTCCATTTGACATTACTAATAGAACGGTAGTGTGGGTGGTTAGTTAATCAGTGCAATCAGTTGTCGTATCAGGCGTTCGATTTCAGTCCATAAATAAGTATTTTTATAGACACTGTGTTATTGCGAGAATCTCGGAATGTCGATAAACATTGCGCGCCCGCGCCGGTGCCGTGTTCTTTCTAATATTATATAACTCGTGTATTTCGCGCGGCTTATCGCAGGTCGTTCACCCCGCGACACGTGGCCGGCCATCACGGCGCTGCGTGTAATCACTGCCGCCACCCGCCGCCAGCCCCGCAGCCAGCTCAGCCTCGCCAGCCCGCCAGCCCGACAACCCGACAGCCCGCCACGCGACCATGTAAGGCAGCTCGCCAAACTATTGTTATACCCTATACACCTCATACGGGTTCGTGCAGGCGAATAACATATTCTTTCATCCTCATCCTCCTAACAATAAATTCCAAAACAGGTGATACAAAACCTCCAGGATTAATGTTCAGAATCAGTAAGATGTAGGTACTTATGTTATCGATGCATAATTCATGTGATAACGGGTTGAATGCATTCGCGATAGCTATGTACCTGATATTTACAATTTAATGAACCGTTTCACGGATGCGGCTCTCATAAAATCCCTCGCGAGCCTGGGAAGCTACGGGCGCAACAAGACAAAAACGTGCATTTTATGCAGCGGCGGGAGAGTATTTTTAGCCGCGCGCTGGACGCATCCTACTGGCTGCCGCCAAGATCAAGGTTACTCCGCGCATCGCCGGCCCGCTCGCAGCCTTAGAATGTCATCTTCAAGTAGCGACTGGCCAGCAAAAAAATTGCAGACGCAATGCAATCCGAAATGTTCTCTATCCTTTCGAACACTTGAGTAGTGTTTCGTTCGGCCCTGTCGCCGAGTCGGATCGTTTCATTCCCTGATCCTGACACAAGTATGCGAACAGCGTTTAGGTAGGGGGAGGTCGGGAGGGAACAAACCGGTTGCGCCCGCGCATCCCGCGCTCGCAATAAATGGGTTACCCCACAAACCTCTTGCGATACAAACGGCGGAGCTTCTCCAACCTAGTAACCGCGCAAACCGATGTGCAGGAAGCGAATCGCCGGAGAAACTGTTACGTCAATTGGTTAAAAACAAAGCTATCTATGATACACTATCTGTTGGCAAAAGTTTATCATTTCTTTTCGACCCGATAAAAATATTAGCACGATAAGATAAATACTTACAAGCGAAAACATTTCCTCTAAGCAACCGGTGCGATGAGCGAAAATAAATACATTTTTATTTTAGATTTTTTATTTCACACGGAAAAGAAGAAGCTACGAACTCGTAAGTATTGGCTACTGAACTATTTTTGTACGAATAGAACGGATATTATTATATATCGTGCGATTTGTAAAAAATAAGATTTTCCTTAAAAACTTTGCATCGTTTGCAAATAAGTTGTGTGCTTGCACAATGGCAGCGGGCATCTAGCATTTTTCCTGTGCAACCGGAAAGCGGTGCGCGGTGCGTTCCCCTGGCGCGGGGGCGGCGCGGCGCGCGGCGTGCGGCGCGGCGGGCGGGTGGGCGCCGGCAGCCAATGACCAGGAAATGACGCCGCCGGCTGACCTTCACGCACGCACACGGGCGCGTCCAGCCCGCCGCCGCGCCCGCCGCCGCCGACTACATATTCTGCACTCGCTTTTCACGGTCTGACTGTCCCGACAGTTCCCAAGTTATTCGCCGCTTTTTGTGGGAGTATTTTCACAATAATCACTTGTTGACTCTCGATCCTTATCCGCTGCCCGACATTCGGTCGGGGGCAACAAGTTAAGGTGGGACGTGTCATTTTTTATGCAGCTTTTATCAAGGTGACATTGCCTGATTGTTGATACTACGCACGCAGCTCAGATAACCGAAATAAAGCGGGGTTGTTATTATGCAACACACTATTCATTTATATTCTGCTCGTCTTTGTAGCCTCATTGCAGATAACGTTGTCGTTTTCAATTTTGGAGTGATTTATTTAAATAAGTTTAGTAGCATATTACTTGACGTTGTGTCCAACAACTAAGATACTTTCAAACTTTATTATCAAAGTGCTGTTATCACATTAATAATTTATTTAACTATTATCCCCACCAGTAAACAAACACTATTGTGCTAGGAGGTATTTTCACCTCTGTAGTCTAACATTACTATAGGAATTAAACTGCGATTTCTCGCGTTTAACCCGAGCGTACAGTTAGAGTACCGCTGCTTCTAACTCATTGTTTTATTATTTTGCTAGAATATTATAGGTATCCGTATGAGTTTATGGCCTAAAGTATACAAAGTGCCAGCACTATGTCTACCAAATATGTAAAGAGTCGCTACTGTGGGTGTATGGCCTGTTTCCCGTGGCGCATGGCGATGGCGCTGGCGGGTCAACCAGCGCCGCGTTAAGTAAGGTCAGGCAGCGCAGGCGCACTGCACTCGCCGCGCAGATACCGGCAGAGGGCGCTGCGCTGGGCCGTGGGACTTTATCGCCATTTCGTGGATTATTATTAGACAACAAGCGGATTATTGTAGCCACGCATCCGCGCGGTGCGCCCACGCCCTCTGTTTCTGTTGTTCACTGTTTTAATTTTAATATACTCATTTTAAAATTAGCTCGTTAAAAACATAGTGTGGATAGCAGTCAAAAACAGTTTTTTATTAGTACAACACTCGTGTGAAGAAGAATAACGTAACATTTTAAATGTCCCTTCTGGTTATTATTGCTTATCAAATTTAAAAGCTAGCCAATACAAATGGTTGCTAATTTTATAAAAAATACCCTGGCTATTTTATTTACCAGATACTATTATACAGGAATACTATAGGGTAAAGACCCCATTAAAATGCTTGCTTACATTTGTTATACACTAATATCTCACTTTTATTTTAAAACCAGATGGAATGGACCGGTAGAATATAAGGATTTCTTTTTTTTCAACAATAATCTATTGTAAACTAGTTTACCAATAGTCTTTGTCTACGTGTTTATTTTTTAAAGGTCATTCCTTTCTTTTTTCCTTGTTCTAAGCTTCTGCAAGCACACATTTGTTATGGCACAGATGTCACTGTCAGTGTGACAGCGCCAATGCCGCCGTCACAGGCGCTGCCCTGAATCGGCGGCGCGACCGGTTCCGCGGCACTTTCCTTGCGCAAGAGTGCTGTAATTGTGCGCCGGCCGTGACGTCATGCGCCCCATTATGCCACAATTGTAACGATTACGCGCCATGACACCTCGTGATTTATCTCATTTCAAAATTAGGTAATGGGGTTAAACAAGAGACTTCTTTAAATACAAACTTTAAAAAAAAATATGTCGACTCCATAGAATGCAGTCCTGTGTATTTTTATTAAACGTTTGCAATGGTAATCCTGGCAAATAAAAAGAAATATGCATCATGTTTGCACAAACCGACGGACAGATAGTTGTTGTGTATCGGTGGCACTGGCACGTATCGGTCATGTGAAGTGTGTGAAGTACCTATAGGCCCGGTCGGTTGGGAAACGATGCAGGTTGCATGGGACGCGCCGCTGTCGGCAATGTCGGCAAACAAAGATGGGAGCCGCCTCCACTCAGCCCAGCACGGCTGTCGGCACATCGTGTTCGAAAAGTACGATGTGCTAATACGCATCTATGCGAAATCTAATCTTAATTATAATTAATTGAAGCATCATTGAGACTACTTAAAACAAAAAGAAAGTTATTCGCTAAAGAATATTCTACTGGCTAACGAAAGCTGAACCTGGAAAAACGCGGCGCGCGGAGTTCGGTTTCATCACGTAAATAGTTAAATCCATTCTGTAAAAAGCCATCGGAGGCTACTGTGTATATAATTAGACTTTAGAAGGAACTAGCGCTGAACGACAGCCTAGATACGAAAAATCCCCCGCGTTTCGGTAGGCGTTGTTGCCTCGCGGCAGTATTGCTTGCTAGTAGTTGCTAGTAGTTATTGGGAGTCTGTTCCCCTTGATATCGTAGAGGAAGTTCACTTACTTCCTCTACGATATCAACCGGTGAAGCGGACGTGTGCTGTGAGCGATTTGGACCAGCCTCTTGGCAGGCGTACCACGCCTCCGGGGTTGGCATCACACCAGCGGCGGCTGCGGTGCGACCCAATCCTATTTCCCTCCCTCCACCCGACCGCCTCTCCTTGGGTCGCGAGACGATCTGAACACCGGCCCACCAGTAAGTACTTAGACTATAAGTTTGTAATTTTAATTAATAATAAGTTACCGCTGCGTACCGCAGCAGCTTCAGGCAAACCATGCGCGGGGACCTAATGGGTCCAGGGTAGTTTGAATCATAAGTAAAATAAATGGATTCTTTCCAAGTATTTCAAATTCAGTTTTGGTCAATTCCCAGAGGCTGTCCCGTTATTATCTAAATGGGAAGTGGTCGGTTATCTAATTCACATTTTTTGTGTCCTACGCAGTCGTTTGTGTAATCTACATACAAGCGTGCTCGCTTACCTAACTGGCTTTATTATCGGGCATATGCACACCGACTGAGGAAATGACTCGCTAATATGTATATTTGACACATTCGGTTTTTAGTTTATAATTTAAGCCTTTGTTTTTAATAAAATCTTGATCAAGAATGGTTGGTAGCTAGAGCATGTCATATAAATATTACACAGTTCTATGGATAAGCACTTTCACGAAGGTGGGTAGCACGGTCCGGATGACTACAACACATGTTTGTATCTGTCGTCAAGCAGCAGTTTGAAGGGTATGATTAGGCATTATTTTACTGTATGTAAATAATTGTTAATTACAAAGGCCTCGGATCAGCAACCCCCGAGTTGCAAGCGTTATTTAGGCTGCTGTGACCGCTTTCTATCTAAAGCTCCCAGTAGTCAGTTAAATAAAATATCGCTTCGAAATATAGTTTTGCTCGTGCACTCTCAAGAGGAAAAGATAAGAGCTCGCATCACAAGACGCACCGACGAGGATGTGAGTGGTGCAAGTTTCGGTGCGCGCGCCGATAGCCCGGCGGGTTATCTCGCGGCATTTTTAGCAAACAGCGGCCGGATGCGGCTATCGCCCGTTGGCTTAGGCCCTGGGAGCTTGAGGAAGGTCGGGCTCGGCGCTGCTCAGGTGCACACTCGCACTTTTGAACATGATAGAATTGTGCTAATAAAAGTGTTGGAAAGCCCATGAATTGCAATGAAGTCATCTGTTTGGAATGCTATGCCTAGCTGTGTACTTAGACCGCGCTGTTAGCAGGAGCTGCAGCTGGAGTAAGAAGGTCAGCTGAGCGGCACGAGCGAGCATGGCCGCCGTCACGAGCGTGCTGATTGCGGCGGTCGCTGCAGGTCGGCGCGGCTACAACCGACGTTTCATTATTCTACGGATTCTATAGCGATTATGTCACCACCCGTAATGTTTTGATACAAATCAATATAGTAGGCAGTACATTAAGTTAAGTCGAGGAAGAGGGTATGTACCGATATAGTATACTTTTGTTCAGATAGTTTATTAGTAGACTTAGAAGTACCTATCGAATTCTCCCACAACAAAGAGCACTTTGTCCACGTGGTATTGAATTTGCTGAAGATCGCAACACAGCACGAGCAAAAGCGAGAGTCGTTACAGTGTTGTGACTCCAAAGTACTTTTGACATTGTCGCGCTGTCGCCTGTCGCGCCTCGCCGCGCGTTCGAAAGTCATCCGTATTGTTTGTCGATATTATCGATAACTATAATTGTCGCGACGACCTCAACCTGCGGTTTGGGACGCGCCGAAGGTGATCTGCGCCGAGTTCGTGCACCCCGCTTACGTAAACGAGTGCAACCCGACAAATATTGCAAATAGTTAATGTTAAGTAAATAACATGCGATAATGTTGTCACACGGTATGGCAACGGTAAAAATACAACTGAATTCAAGAAAAAACAATCGTTATTTAGTATGTAATTGTAATTACTGGTTTGGTATTGTAATTATGAGTTTTTGAATACCTTTTGACCTGAACGTTATCGACTGCAGATGACTTTGTGTTATTGGTGAGGAGTCAACGCTCTCGGGATGACTTTGAGGAAACGTAATCATGCAAGGATGTGTCCGCGACGAGCAGAGGTTGATGAGTATGCGTAACATTTGCATGAAATTAAAATTAACTATCGTGAGATGACACTCTTCAAAATAACAAGCTGATACGAGGCATTTTACGAGTGTCTATGAATAATTATGAACTATTTATTAAACAAAACTATTTATATCCTTTTTCGATCAGCCTTTTAATGAGATTTGTGATTAAAATAAATTATTTACAGACCAAAAACCGAATTTCAACAGAATAATAAAAAAATACAATTTAATTAAAATTTGAAGAGACGAGGATAATGCCTAAAAATGCAGGAGATTATCCCAACAACGAATTTAATTTAGAGGCGGTGTTGTGCACAATTTCTGCAGATTAGCTGGAATATTGTAATAGCCGGCTCGCTGCACAGTGTCTATTTTCGTGTACTCTGTGGAATAAAAGCCGGCAAAACTTAGTGCAGCGGCGCGCTTAGCGGGCGGGGGAGGGGGTTATAGACGGTGGGGCGGGGCGGGGGGAGGCGTGGGGCGCTGCAACTGTTTGCGCGGCGCAGCGTGGTCAATGACACTGCGACATTGCATCAACGCGCGAAGGTCACCCGCCGCCCCCGCGCCCCCGCCCCCCGTTCTCGCGCGCTCCCCGCCGCCCGCGCGCCTCTAACGCGTCGCGAATTCCTGCACTTTCTTGCAGGACGGACGCCATTTTGGATCAATCACATTGAGGATGAGGATCCTTTTGTGGGGGCTATTGGGAGGTTATTTGCGAGTTGGTTAGGATCGCTGCCTTTCCTTTTGTAGATTTTTTCCTGTATTTTTCAAAGAAACAAAATTGGTATGATCACAATTAATAAGAAGTGAGAATACATCGTTATTGTCAAAATAATAAACCCATTTTTTGAGAATATAAAACAAACATTGCTCCTTTTCTTTTTGGAATTCGTCGTCGCGGTCTAACAATAGACATCAACGTCATCTTGTCTAGGAAATAAAAAATAATTTCTAGGCATGGCTCCTTGTCTGTAATATGTATAATATGAATATTGTTCTTTCTTAAGACTACTTTATGTGACGAGCTAATGGAATTGATTGCCTTGAATGTTTCACATGAAGAAAATAAAGCTACATTTATTATTTGCTACAATTTAGCTATTGATCGTCACGTTTATGTTGTCTTATATTATTGTGTAATGGAAGTAAGTATTAATTTGTTGAATTTCGCTCTTTGGCTACCTTTCCGGGAGTGAGTCAAGCGTCCATCGTACACAGCGCGATTACAGCTGCATCATGGAAGTGATTATTGAAAATTGTATTTATGGTACAACAGAAGCATCTAATATTTCTTGGGGAATGATAGTGTTTTTTTATTCGTAACATTTGATTATTTGCAAAGATAATAAAACGTTGAAAAAAATGTCTACCTCAGGCGGGAATGGAATCCACATCCTCCGCAATCCGTTATCTTTGAGTGTTTTTTATCCACATATGTACTAGGTAATGCTAGGCATTCCTCCTACTTGCCTGATGGTGGCGATCAGGCCGCAATGGAAGTGCGATTCACCCGTCTTCCTTGGCCATTGAGGCTCTCTCATCTCTAACTGTCGGAAAACAACAATGGTAATTAAAAATTAAAATTATTGTTATGGCAACAGACTCAGAAATGATGGTGGTTACTAGTCAGGCGGAGGAATCGAGGACCTTACAATAAACAGAGCCCTCTGCTAGGAATCAAATCCAGAACCTTTTTTTCTGAGATCGGAGGATTAACCTAGCTGCTGAAGCGCTATTATAAGGTGGTATTAAGCAGATTTATAAATGCGAGTTTATTTTTAGAAATTCCATTTTATCTTTTCTTGGTAATTGATGGCAGCCAATCGGCAACTTACTATGATGCTTTGGAATTATGACCGTTCCCCGTCAGGTGCTCTGGTAAGAAAACAAATATTGACAGCATTTTATTAAGTTTACCGGGAAGATGCCGCCGGTTTGAAACCCGTAAGTCGATTGATTTAAGATTTTTGCTAAATACATTGTCCCCATTAGGGTCAGATGATAACTTTGACAACGCGATAACGTAATAAAAGTTTGACGGCTAATTTTAGGAACACAAACCCAAAAGTAGATTTTGGGTAATAACAAGAAACTTCAGATGTGTAATTTTTTTTAGGATTTCTCGTACAAACTACGCCATTCCTGATATCGGTTCTTGTTATTTTAATACTTATGCCATATAAGAAATATAATATAATAATATTGTATCAAATATAATATAGTTTATTCACATAAATAGGGAGCCCTACATTGTTTTTATGTAACATTATTTAAATCTATACGAACAGTAACTTGGGCCCTAATGTTGGTTGGCCAAGTGCTAAAGGTAAACAATTCCAACGGGCAAGAGGAAGATATAGCTTCTGAATTTATTACGGAGGAGGTTGACCTCACGAGAGGTTTCTTTTTTGATTCAATAACTTTTTTTGTCCGATAAAATACCTACTGCAGTAATATTTGATCACAGTTTGACGTCAAACGTCCATTAAATATTTGGTTACATGATAATAACATAGAACGCTACATTCGGAATATCATCAGCATGTCATATTATAAAAATAAAAGTAAATATCTTAAAGTAAATATATAGTTACAGGTTATTTATTACCCGTGATCGAATTTGGAAGGTGATCGTTTAAACCTATGTTAATTCGGTAATTCATTTTGAAATTATCATAAAACTGTGCATCGGCGTCGGCGCCGACGACGGCGAAACGTAATTGCGAGGTCATCGCGGGTGTAATGGCGTTGGGACGGAGACCCGAAATGAAACAATGTCTTGCGTTGAATCAATCCTCTTTATCCTCTAGTGTATCATCTTAAATACTAATTAACATCACATCTATACGTGACTAGAGGAAGGACGCCTTTGTCAATCAGGAAGACCTTAATTATCACGTACTATTGAGTACGTGCTGATAGTGTAATTCACTATATCACACCTCCCCTGAAAAGGCTAGGCATCCCTTCCCTGAAAAGTAAACTCTTATTTTCTAAATATCTTAGTCCTATTCTTATGAACTATATATTCTTTATTATTCTTTAATATTTTTACATTAGTACCTAGCTCTTCTAAAACTTCAAATGGACCTAAATACAAGTCATTCAATTTATTATAATTTTCATTCTTATACAAGAGTAGATCACCTTTTTTGTAGTGTACTTCCTTACAATCTAAATCATAATTAGTTTTTCTACTTTGTTTTGATATTAATAAGTTGTTCCTGGCATCATTATGAGCTTTTTGCAATCTAAATTTTTACTCCGATGGATAATTGTCGTATACATATAAGGGATCAACTTTACTAACTAAATTACTAGGTACGTTACATGTTTTCCCAAAAACTAGTTCATAAGGGGAGTATTTGGTACTAGTATTTACAGAATTATTATAAGCAAAGCACCAATATGGTATCCAGGTACTCCAATTTGCCGACTGATTCTGTGTTTGTATTCTCAAGTAACATCCGAGATGTTTGTGCCAGTTTTCTAGCGAACCTATACTCTCATGATGATAGGGTGTTGAATTTAACTTATCAATATTTAGCAATTTACATACTGTTTCTAACGTGGAATTAATAAATTCCGTTCCACAGTCAGTCGCAATAACCCTGATGCCTAGCCTTTTCAGGGGAGGTGTGATATAGTGAATTACACTATCAGCACGTACTCAATAGTACGTGATAATTAAGGTCTTCCTGATTGACAAGGCGTCCTTCTTGTAGGCCCGTGTAGCACTATTTTCCTGATATTTTGTAGACTTCAACTAGCGATTTCGCGGCGCGGACTTGTGACACCCTGTCACGGTCGCCATGTAATGGCGTTGGGACGGAGACCCGAAATGAAACAATGTCTTGCGTTGAATCAATCCTCTTTATCCTCTAGTGTATCATCTTAAATACTAATTAACATCACATCTATACGTGACTAGAGGAAGGACGCCTTGTCAATCAGGAAGACCTTAATTATCACGTACTATTGAGTACGTGCTGATAGTGTAATTCACTATATCACACGGGTGCTCAGTGCCAGCGCTCACGGACTGCATAAGTACTTAATGTATAACGTTTGTGTTGTTGCGCCGACGGTTTCATCCGAATCTGCAAAGCTTGCTGCGCGCTACTGTGCACATTGGGCCATTATCGCTGCGACCACTGACTTAGCAACAACTAACTTAATGAATTTATAGGTTTTTAACATATACTTTTTGAATCTACACTCTCGTAGGTAGGATATATAAAAAGTACATTATTAAGTAAATAAAGACAATATTAAAACAAAGCTGGTTGTTTGTTATAATTACAAGCAAATAACGAATTAGTTTGATTATTTATTTATCTGACATGTCCTACTATTTTTATATTGTGATTCCAATAAGAATATCTTGTAGGTACTTGGAAAGCATAGCCAGCTGTTAAGAGGAAACACTACGACGACGTGGCATGCAAAATTCTCATACAAAACACAGAAAAACAACGTTTCGTAGTCCCCTGTTTCCACCTTCAGAACTGGACCAATTTAATTACTTTTTAAGCATCGGTTAAAGAAATAGATTTTCTATGTCTCTATGTTTGATTTTTTTGCATTAAGTCATTTCTTTAATAACCAGAGCCTTCAAAATTTAGCGAAATCACTCCGTTTTTAGGCGTCTTCAGAAACATTAAGTGGCTGGTTTAAAAAAATCAAACATTTAGACATACAGCAAATCTTTAACCGATGCTGAAAAAGTAATAAAAATTGGTCCAGTTCTGAAGCAAGAAACAGGGGACTACGAAACGTTGTTTTTCTGGGTTTTGTATGAGAATTTTAGAAGCCACTTCGACGTAGTGTTTTCTCTTAACGCAAGATAGCTGTCGTAAACACCCACCGACCTGCAACGGGCCTGCAACGGGATAGCGAGGGTAGTTACGGCCAGGATCGTTCCATGTGCTTCTGTTTCAGTGGAAAGGTAATTTAGTCAGATATAATGAAGTTACGATTTCTCAACCGTAGTAAGAGTGAATAGTGAGATCGTAATATGACTGCCATATTTGATTGCTTTTACATGACAACATCGAGTTGATTATTGTTAATCTCATAATAAATTTATATACATAATATATTATTTTTACATCGCTCAGGTGGCGAACAACCCTATGCTCGGCCGCTCGGAAAGCGGTTACCGTAGCCGGTAGCGCCGGTAGAGATCATCTACTCATTACCCACCTATTTATATACTTCATATTTACTTTATTATTTATTAACAAGGGCGTGTATATAACTTATCAGTTCAAAATTACGTACGCAGATTTACAATTTAACATAAAAAGTAGTAGTATTTATTTTTAAAGAAGTCGCGTTAACAGTACTAATATTATATTTTTATTGGAGTTTTGACAACAAGTAAACATACAACTCAAATAGCATCTTAATATGGATTTTAAAATATTCAATAAGATTACCAAAAATGCTAAACTTGCCATAATAAATACATATTTGTGTGACATATTTTCGATTGCATAATTAAGTTGCTACAGCTGCTAATGTTTGTTACTCATATCTGCGTATATGAAAATATTCCATCATTTAATGTACATAGGATATATTCATAAATAAATACGATGTTGGGGAGCGGTGATTGCTTTAGGGAAGTGTGTTAATATAATATAGCGCTGTTGATACACAATATGTGTTAAGTTAAATGTTACGTTGTGCGTCGGTTAATTGCAGCTACGTTTTGCTACATCGATGCACTTGCGATGAATCGTGCGGAAGGCGCGGGCGGGCGGGCGCGGGTTGCGTGCTACGAAAATAAATGTTCGCATTTTCGCTTTACGCTCATCCTCTAAAATGAATTACCCGTTTTAGATGAGGTCTGAATACCTAATTTTATATGATGAATGTACATGCTCGATAATTATACACCAATCGATAGAGAACTAAAGATTAACTAAAGAAGAACCAACCGTAAAGGAACTTCGAGTATTATAGAAGACTTACTTATCCGTTATACAACGTCTGTACCTTTTGCAGGTAATGTTAAAATATGGCTGTTCTTACTATGGATTAAGATAAGGTACTATTAACAAAAGATTTTCATCCTTTGCTATTTTGAAAATATTTTTATCAAATAAAGGCTTCATATTTGTAAGTATCGATGTTAATTGTTAATCGACGAGCAGTTTCTAGAAGCGACTAATGTTTGGAGCGACTGTATCCATGTCCTCGGCAGCGTGACGTCATAGCGTCACAGCAGCGGCGGAGGCAGCGAGCGCTCTAGAAGAGAAGCAAAAACGGGTTGAGGGGCGCCGCCGCGGTCAAGGCGCGCTTTCCACCGGTTGCCTAACGCGACCCTGACTGC
This sequence comes from Scoparia ambigualis, assembly GCA_963921215.1. Classification (NCBI taxonomy): domain Eukaryota; kingdom Metazoa; phylum Arthropoda; class Insecta; order Lepidoptera; family Crambidae; genus Scoparia; species Scoparia ambigualis. The sequence goes on along the minus strand of OY992503.1, from coordinate 43,317,492 downwards.
GCCACAATCAGGCCGGAACCCCTTTTTACACCATATTATCGATCGATTGTCACCAAACAAAGAGCCATCGGCTCACGTAATCAAACTAGGGTGAGCCGCCCATAAAACTCTGCAGTTTTTAGATTTCTGTCGAGCGTAATCGATACGTTAATGGCTCTAATTAAGGGCACACTCGAATATAATATTACCGTGCGAATATTTCGACAAACGTCACGTCCTATATTCCCACGGCCCGGCCGCGGCCGGCAGCATTGACACGGGCGTTATATTAAAACGGGTGTTTTGCAACGCCACCAATCTCTGGAATCCGAGCGTTTGGCAGCGGGCATGTAAACATGTTGCGAAACTAACTATTTTATTTCGCTTCCATCATAGCGAGTGCAGCGCGGGGCTGAGGCGGCTATTTGCGCAGCGCTATGCGGCCTAACACTGACCCGGTTAGCTGCACGCGTCAGCACGAGGATAGCGAGTGGGTCTCCTCTGCGATCGACCGGCATGGCTGCGGCCGGCTATTTGAGGCGTAGGGCACCGCGGCCCGTGAAGGGCGAGCTTTTTGCCGCTCCGCCGCGAACGGGCGGATAATTTTAAAACGGGAACCAGTGGAGCGCGTATATAGGCCGCCTGAACTCTGGCGCCCCTTTTTATGCCTATCGTAAAAGATGCGAGGTTTCCGGACAAGTGGAGCGGCGGACGCAAACACCCGCCGGAATTGGGTCGCGGTTAATTTTTCTCGCGTTCGCACTATTCGCGTATTTTGGAAGGGGAAGATGGCGGCGGTTGCGCCACCGCGGCTGACGCGCGGCGATGCGGTGTGGCAACGCGCATAGGAAGACGCGGCCGCGCAGGTGACTCACGGACGCTGCGTGAATCAGGCTACTAGTGACGATTAATTGCGGTTTCCCTGAAAATTAGCGACAGCTACGAGCCTTATGTCACGTACGCCAGGGTTCTAGGTCCCATTGACGGGTTCGTGGATCCCGGAATCGCGGTGCTTTCGCTTTCGGCGCGCGCTGCGCAACTCTCAAGGTCGGGCCGTTCAACTCGGATGCGACGTGCGGTTGCGACACCGAAATATGTAATTGTAGAGGAGTAGAGGCGCGCTTGGCAGCGGCGCGCGCGCAACTGGGTCGCCGCGTTGCGCAAGCGCTCTTCGTGCGACAGAAAGTGCGGGGCGCGTCTTCCTTATACGGCGAAGGCTTCAAAGCTAACGCACAGGCGCGCGGAGCTTTGGAACATGTATTTGTCTGAGTACTTCTTTAAGCACTCGAAGTTTATGTCGTCGAGGTATAGCAATACGTGCTTGTACAATCCTAGAAGCGAGTTTCAAAACGGCACGTATACTTGAGAAGTTTGTAAAAGTTTAGATTAGATTGTTATAAGCATGAGACTCGAGCAATTATTTTCCGAGATGTTTCCAACAAACGGTAATTCCAACAATCTCGTCAGGGCGTTTCAATAAACATGAGTTTAACGTAATAAACAAGAAATAAAGTGTAACCACAGATGGCAACAATAGGTAGTCATTGTTATTGGAAACTGTGTGTAACGAAAGTTCCCGATTACGATAAACCTTAACCGCAATAACGCGCGTCGTTACGTCACGGCCGGCGACACACTCCCGCGCCGATGCAACCGCATCATGGAAAGTGGGTTCAGTTTTTTTCTCGCAGGCTCCACTCCATTGGCACACTCCGATGAGAAACCGCCAGTCTCTACACCTACAAAAAACATTTTGCGCTTTGGATTTTTCAGGTTACCCACTTAAACCTGTTTACGTTTCTCATGCCAGTTTTTGAGGAAGAGGTTACGCAGCCGTAAAGCAGTCAGAGTTCTTATTAGCAGATCAAAGAGGCGCGTTAAAAACAGGAAAGGCGGTGTGTCACCCGCGCGGGCGGCGGGCGCGCGTGTGATGTAAGGCGGATCCGTTTCGGTGGTTCGCGAATGTCAATAATAACGTTCCGGTCCCCCGGCAGCCGCGGCGAAAATAGTCAACTATTAATACAAGACGCGCTAGTAGCTGCAGCGCCCTTGAAACGGGGCGATCACCTCGCGCGCTGCAGCGGATAGACGCGGCGATCATTTTAATTTTCATTTCGTTTGCGAATCGGCGGCGTCCTCGCTTATTTGCGCTTGCGCGTGTTATCATTTTAAAACACAGCTGGAAATGCAATGCAATTGCAGTACTGAATCGAGTACTATTTCGTTGACGATCGCTTGTGCCAAGAGCCAGGATATGTTACGCGCTACGTTGTATTATGCTGAAGTGATGGTTATAGTATGGTAGATTCAATTGTAGATGAAGTATGTATCCGGCATGGGCTTTGCAGAAACGGATGCGGACACATCCGCGCGCGCGCGCACGCCGCGGCCGCGCGGCACGACGCGGCCGCGGCGCGGGGCGAGGGGCCTGCGACCCAGTCATCCAGCCCTTCGCGGCTCCACAATGGTGAAATCAATCCACCGCCCGCATCAGGCACGGAATACTAGTTTGCTCCGCTTCGCCTCACGCAGATGTTCGCACGCACACTAGACTGTGTTGTACCAACAATTTGGCAACATTCAAGGTTGTTTTAGTTAATTAACTGTCTGAGAATTCGTATGAAATAATAACATTCTGCCAGTGATCCTCCAGCCTTTCAGAACTGCAACTTCAATTCCTAGAGGCTTCATTTTTGTTCGAGTGCTTGCGTGTCAAAAGCTTTGATTGGATGCTCAAGCACACATTGGGCTGTTCTTATTAATCAATGTGACATCTGTTGTGACACTGAGAACAAAGCCAAGCGCGGCCACATATCCCATAGCACGGGCAGCGGCGGCGGCGGGCCGCGAGGAAGGCCGCGGTTTCGCCAGCCTGACAATGGCGCCGGCCGCGCTTGCCCAATCCACACGTTTGCAACACCGAAATTTCGTATGTGTTGTTACGCCAGTACGCGCCTACCGGCTTCGCCTTATTTTAAAGTCTTACTTGTCGAGTTGAAGTTGAATGAGGTCACTTGTTGCCGTCGAGGGTTTCCTTTTAGGTTTGATTTGTCACTGCGTGAGTCTCTAAATGCAGTCTTATTAGAATTTCCTATCAGTTTCGTCTATCCGTTTGCAAAACAAAGGGTCCGGGAATCGCATTGAAATGCAGCACAATCGAAAGTGCCCGCTTCGCATGCGCGGCGGGCGGCGGCGGCGACGCGGCGCGCATGCGGCGCTCGTCACTAGTTTTTTGCATCTTTATATTAGGAGCACTGACCTTGCGCAATGTCAAATGGCTGAGGACCGCGCCGAGCCGAGCCGGCGGCGCCCGCGCACCGCGCCGCGCTGCCAACTGGTTCCATGCTTTTTGTTTTCATGTCACGGGAATCTCGCGGCAACCGTGCGGCTCTACCGATCCGCCGTACACTTAGGTCCCGCGAAATAATAAAACCGCTTACAATTTTAGGTCAAATAGATTATCGTCGAAGCGGTGGGTATATCCAAAAGTTATTCCGTAAACACCGATGACTACATAGTATTTCCATATATTCCATATTCAGTTTGTTCTATCGTGTATTGAAGTTAAAACGCTCATACTGACCACGATCGCGTACTGCTGGAGACGTGTCGGCTATTCCAGGCTGACAATATTAATCGTTTTGTTTTTAACGCAAAGAATGAAAAGGAATGTCACGTAAGACGGAACGCTGCGCATGCTCCGCTCTTACAAATAGCAAGAAATTATTAGCAGCTTGCAGAATAATATGTGCATTTAACGGGACATTTAAAATTTCGAAAGAAGGCCAAATGGCGGCGCGCCAGCCTGCCGCGCCCGGAAGCTCTGATAAAGCTGTACGATGCATACATTTAGATAAAGTCTCGTCTGTCATTCGTTGATGCAGGCCTTATGTCAGAAGTCAGGAGATATAGCACGTGGCCGTCATCTTGCGGCTGAACTGAACAGTCAACGAATACTGTAACAGATTAATTGATCGCATCGCATACAACTACACATCTGCACGGCTACGTAACAGGTTGTAAGGCGCGTCGCACAGTGCGGTGGCGCGGCAGTTGCGAGTGTTGCGGTGCTTGCCCGGGTTGGAGGTCACCTTCCGGGAGCCATTCACCGGGTCACCTACAGCCCGCCGCGCTACGATTGCTCTATTTTTACATTAGCATTTGTTTTTATTCTCTTCTGTTGAGTAACGACATGTTTTTGTCGTGTTACACTACTGTTCGTCACAAGAATTTTTTGATATTATTGAGATATTATAATGGTGGTAAATAAGAAAAACTTAAAACACAGGAACATCGACTTAATCACATAAAAAGACAGACGAGACAGCGTAATCTTATATTTTTTGGTTTAAATGAGACTGAAAAAGATTACTCATCGCTACAAAACAGCTTTATCAAATTTATCGAAATATATTTCTCGCAAAAATTGGATAAAACTGACGTTCAAGCAATACGTAGAGTCGAAAAAAAAGGGAAAGACCTCGTGCAGTAGTAGTCAATTTACTACACTAGGCAGAAAATAGATATTTTAAAAAGTCAACGGGTATTAAAATACACCTCATACTATAAATAAGGAAGACTACCCACGTCACATACTCGAAACAAGAAAGGCGCTACAAGAACAAAACAAATTAAAAAAGAAGAAGGTAATAAGGTTATAAACAAATACCTACGATAAACGAATTATTTTAGAAATGAGAATAATTTTTTAATCTAAATAGGTACGTTTTATAAGAAAGAACCTCGCCGGCGATGGACTTGGCAATAACCTAATGGAAAGTTTAGAAATGAAATTAACTTTATACTTATTGTCCAATAAGCCAAACATGTTTTATAATTAAAAAAACATCTATTAGAGTTCAGCTTTCCAGCACATAAGCGGTCGTGCTGTGTTAATATTTTATTTTATTTTTGTCATTATTAAAAAAGAGTTTATTATTATTGCAATATTCATATAATCTGTCCAAATCTTTTTGCAATCTATGACAATCATCTAAAGTTTTTATGACTTTATAAAATTTTGTAACATCCGCGTAAAGCAAGGCCTTTGAGGAAAGAAAACATTGGTTTATATCATTAATAAATAAATTAAATAACAGGGGTCCGAGATGCAAGCCCTGGGGTACACCAGACGTGATTGGGATAAAAGTTGAAATGTGGCTTTTCACAGCGACAGCGTGACTTCTATTTTTAAGATAAGAAATTAGTCACCTAAAGGGGGAGCCGTGCACACCCACTGATTGACTGACTGATTCCAGTTTTTGTATTAGGATTGAATGTGAAATTTTGTCAATAGCTTTGGAATAGTCAGTGTACACGGCATCCACCTGGTAGCCCTTATCCATCGATTCAAGCACGTCATCCAAAAATTCGCACAAGTTGGTTAGGTATTATCAGGGGGCGAAAGGCGCTCGATAAGCGGTCACAAACATTTTTTTCAAAAAGCTTTGGTATACATGAAAGTTTGGAAATACCCCTATAGTTTTAACGTCGTGAATATCACCATTCTTAAATATTGGAGTGATCAAACTTTTCTTCCAAACAATGGGGACAGAACCTTCCATCAATGATTTAGAAAATAGTAACCATAGGGGTAAAAATAGAGATTTCCTGGAATTTTTAAAAAATATGGGAGGTATTCCATCGGTTCCACTTCTTTTGTAGTATCCAGTGAGGAGAAATATATTTCAAAACCACAAAGCGAGATATCACAACTCATAGAGCATGATACATCTGGTTCAATAACTGATTGAAAAAAAATTGTTAAAGAAGGTTGACAAACACTTGGTCCATCGTTTGCGGTTCTTTCATTAAAGTACATCCATAAGTCCATCGTTTGCTCAGCGCGCGAGCGCCGAACAGAGCAGACGTGTCGCAAAATATTTATTAAATTTTAATTTGTTTACTTAACCAAAAACAAACTCTAAAAAGGACAACGTAAGATAATTTTTCCGTCGACTGTGACCTGTGTGTTACTACCATCGTCTATTGAATCGGAGTGCACTTACCGCAAGTTGACGTCAGCGGACCAAAGATCAAGATGAGCATACAACGCTCACCTACTGGAAGTGGCATAAACGAGAGACGCAGTGGATCACAACCCAACTTATTCACTGGAGATGATGAAACTGCATCAGAGCTGTCTACTGTCACTTTTCGCAACAAGCGCAAACACGGTTTCGAGGAAGATATGGTTCGATCACAGCTTGCAAATATACAAACTCAAATGACAGCAATGATGGAGTTGCTTACTACGTCGATAAATGCTCAGAATGAGGCTACCATGAAAATAAAAGAAGACATGGCGTCTATAAAAGACCAAGTGCTTGATATAAAAAAAGGCATGGGACTCACTGAGCAAAAACTGGCGAGTCTAGAAACTGTTCAGACAGAAACCAGAGCAGATGTACAGCGATTGGTTAAATCAATACATACTACAGACCAAAAGCTCTTGTCTTTGGAAAGTGATTTTCAATCGCTAAAGCAAATATCAAACCCACCATCTACGCACAGTGCAATTCTCAAATATGATGAACTTCTGACCGAGCTTACCGATCAACACACAAGAAAAAAAAATATTATAATAGCGGGAATCCAAGAGCCTACATCTAGTAACAGCAAAGAACGTCGAGACTGGGACAGATCTGAAATTATACAAGTTATCAATAATGCTATCGAGAACTGCCATGAACCCATAAAAATTATGCGAATTGGTAAATATAACCCCGATAAAACTCGCCCAATCAAAGCAAGTTTTGAAAAAGAGGAAACAGTCAAACTGATATTGCGAAATAAAAACAACCTGAAAAATCCTGCTATCAAAGTCTACTCTGACCAAACACCGTATCAAATAAATAAACTTAAAAATCTAAAAGACGAACTGGCTCTTCGGATCTCAAACGGAGAAGACAATATTACAATTAAATACATAAAAGGCATGCCAAAAATAGTCAAGACGTTGCCAAAAAACTCAGAAACCCCGAAAATCTTCACCGATCCCAGCCAGAAATAACATATCAAGCTCTAGACTCATACGCTCAACTAAAATACAACATTAATTCCTTAAAATTCTTGTACGCAAACGCTCGAAGCATTGTTAAACCAGGGAAATTTGATGAACTGTGCTGCGTCATAGACTCCCTCAACACCCCCATTCACGTGATAGTCCTGACGGAGTCTTGGATCAAATCGGATGATGATGCCAAGTGTCTTCAGATTGCAGGTTTTACGCATTACTACCACTATAGAATGGGTACGGTTGGAGGTGGAGTCTCAATCTTTGTGACTAATCAAATTGAACACCGTTTAATTGAAGAAATGACTGATGATGATGATAACAATTTTCTTTGGATCTACCTTAAGAAGTTTTCTATCGAGATAGGTGCGGTATACAAGCCTGGTCGGACTAATAGCAAGCGTTTTCTGGACACCTATGCGCTGCAGCTAAGTCGGAAAAAGCGAGCAGTTGTGATAGGAGATTTCAACTATGATCTTTTGGAACCGGACACCGAAGTTAATGATTATAAGGCTACTTTAGAAGAGAACGGCTTCCACATACTCAGCAAAGTTAGTCTTAAGTATTGCACAAGAGAGACAATGAATAAAAAATCTTTATTGGATCATGTATGCACAAACCTTAAAGAAAACCAATTCCATATGGCTATCATAGAATCGAGCATGTCAGACCACAAACAAATCTTTTTGGAAGTTAAAAAATACCAACCTCCATTGAAGCAAAAAGTTAAATACGAATCAATAGATTACGGAAAATTATACGAACTGATGAAAATGAACATGGCCAACAGCAACAACAATAAATTTAATATTTTTGAAGATATTCTCTATGAAACTATACAACATTCCAAAAGCTATAAGACAAAAATTCTTAATCCACCGAAACAGGATTGGATAAATGCAAAAATCATAAATAAAATAAACAAGAAGAACCTATTATATGGAAAACACAAAAAGAATCCAAACAATGACCACCTCAAAAACCAATTTATGACCGAGAAGAAATTGGTGACTGACGAAATACGAAAAATGAAGAAGGAGTACTACTACAAACAATTCTCTACTTGTAAAAACAATCCAAGAAAAATGTGGAGCCTCATTAACAACTTGACTCATAACAAAGTGAAAGAAATCTCATCACCAACGACGCTGATAGATGGGGCTAGCACAATCACTAATGGACACGAAATTTGTGAACATTTCAACAAATATTTTGCCACGATTGGATTACGTCTGGCGGAGGCTATACCGAGTAAGTATCATAATAATAGGACGAACACTGCTGCGATCGTTAACTGTAACCAAAACTCTTTTGGTTTTGTTTCTTTGGCTCCTGTAACGGCCGACGAAATATTAAAAATTATAAACAATTTAGATCCCAACACTAGCTCTGGCCTTGACAAAATGAATACAAAATCAATCAAATGCGTCGGTGTACACATTGCTCGCGAACTAAGCAATTGTATAAATCTATGTCTCGATACAGGTGAATTTCCGACTAGCCTGAAAACTGCCAAAGTCACACCGATTTTCAAATCGGGCTCTCGTTTGGATCCGAATAACTATCGGCCGATATCGGTACTCCCAGTTTTATCCAAAATTTTTGAAAGGGTTATCTACAATCGCCTTATGAAATATCTAGACTCGATAAATTACCTCTATTCTCAACAATACGGTTTCAGATCTAAGTCAAGCACCCTTTCGGCAACAACTGACTTAGTCACTAAAATCAAAAACAGCATTGATGAAAAAAAAATCTGTCTGGGGATATTTATAGATCTAAAAAAAGCATTCGACACCGTAAGCCATACAATCCTTCTAAACAAACTTCGGGATATTGGTATCGAAGGCAATGCCCATAAAATCTTAGAGTCCTACCTCACGGCAAGGTCACAAGTGGTGGTGATTCCCAATTTTCAAAGTTCACCTGCGGCGGTAACGTTTGGTGTCCCTCAGGGGTCAATTCTGGGCCCCCTACTATGTCTTATATATATAAACGGTATTAGTAATCTCGAACTAAAAGGCGACTTGTCACTCTATGCGGATGACACATGCTTATTCTACTTTGGGTCCGAAATTGACCAAATCATTCAGGATGCCCAAAGTGACCTTGATCTGCTTGATAATTGGTTTCAGTACAATTTATTAACAATTAACGTTGCAAAAACACATTATGTAATATTTTCAGCCAAAAATAAAAATATACCCGATTTTGAGCCTCTCAAAATCAATAATATTACCATAAGTAAATCAGAAAGCGAGAAATATTTGGGTCTAGTTCTGGATAACCGTCTGACATGGAGGCCACATATTGAAAAAATAAAAGCTAAATTACGATCTCTTAGTGGCGCTCTCCGCGGAATAACCCGATGTCTACCACTTAGTATACGTTACACTATTTACAACTCTATGGTCAAGCCGCACATAGACTATCTTATTGAGATTTGGGGCTCAGCTGCTACGACACACATCAAGGATGTTCAAATATCACAGAACAAATTGATCAAAACACTATTCCAATACGACTACCTCACACCGACATTGAAACTATATAAAGAAGTAAGACTAATGAATATTGAAACTACTTTCAAATATTATTCCTGCATTTTAATAAGAAAAATTGTTTTAAAGGAAATACATTCCACTATTAATTTCAAAACTAAAAACGAGTATGCTCACCTTAAGCGGCTAAGGAGTGCGAATAATTTGATATTGCGCCCCCCTCGAACTAATTACGGAAAAAAGAATATTACATATGAAAGTGCACAGATGTATAATAAATTGCCAAACAGTATTAAAAACGCTAAATATATAACAAAATTCAAAAACCTCTTAAAAAAACATTTGTTGGGATAAAATTATAATTAATAAGTGTAAAAAATACAATATAATAAGTACCTAACACAAAAATACCGATTAAAATATCAATAATAAAATAAAATAAAGTAAATCCGATCAAAACATCAATAATAAAATAAAATAAAAATAAATCCGGCTAAAATATCAATATATATATAACAAATCAATCTCATAAATAAATGTATTATGAATAAAACCTCCATATTCTTGTTTCACATGCAAGCAGTTCGCACTTAGCCCTGCGTGCCACATCTAGTTGCGCTTATCCGTGTTCCGGCCGAAACCAGTTTCTTTCTATCGCGAGCCCGGTTGCTTCACGCGCACAATAACTGACTGCAGTGTTCGTCTTGTTATGTATGATACAAACAAACAACCCAATTTAGGATTTTGATTTGACGTGTTTATGTTGTTCGCTCGCGCGTTGAAATTTGTAATGTTGATATTGTTTAATTTATGTTCTCATGTAAGTGAAATGTATTTTTGTTTCTTATGAGAATAAATCATCTTTAAACCTAAGTACACATAATCAGGAACCTCAGACGACTGCTTTTTTGATTTTATAAATGCCAATAAGTGTTTAGAATTCAAAGTAATATTGTTTTCCGCTTTGCTAATGAAATTTTCGTAACACACCTTTTCAAGGATTTTTTATTATTATTATTATATTCACATTGTCTACCATAAGTTTTCCATCTTTTATGAATTTCTAATTTTTATATGTTTTATCAAGCTGTGTGAAAACCAAATCGGATGACGTGTTTTGCAACTTATCAGATTTAAAGGAATATTCTTTTCTATGACTCTATTTACTATATACTTAATAGAATATATCAACCGCCTGATAAATACAAGTGGAGGAGAGCTGTTTGGCCCAGTCAATATCGTCTAATTCTCGTTCGTTTGCTGAACGAAACCGGCGAACCAATCTTGAAACCGGCGTAAAGCAACTGGAGCCTTACATACACGCACCTCTACGCCCAGCGCGGAATGGTGGCCATCTCCAGGTACCAACAGCACAACATGACTTACGAGTATAGTGCAGTCCAATGTCGAGAAAACTGGGTCTAACAGGCGATTGTATTTATTATGTATATTATTGAACTGTCTCATACCCGTGAGGTTCATTTTATCCAACCAAATTATCGCTAGAAGGGCCAATCAACGTCAAATTATTATAAGTTGCTGATTGAGCCCAAAGACCCATTATGAAATTAAAATCACCTAAAACAATAAATTCATCTTGCGGGTAATCGAAAATGAGATCGGTCAAGTATTCGTAAAATGTAAGAAGGGAATTTAAATGTTCTGTGCCGTGTGGAAAATAACAACAAAATATATGAAGTATTTTAAGATTTGACTTTGTAGATAAATTAATATTCACGTTTGTTATAAATATCAGCATCAGGTGTAAGCGGAAGCGGCCGCACCGATCGGATATTTATTTATTTGTTTATTTAGGACAACCAACAAGACAAACATAAATATAAGCAATAATTAGGTAGAACATTATGGACTTGAAACTAAGTGTCGTCTCAATTAAAGGCTGCCACGGCATGCAACGTGGTTTGCATTATTTTTATTTTATTAAACTACTTAATTACTACCACAACTTACTTACTACTGTTTGCGGATATCAATACTATATTAGACTATGGCAAAAAAAGATAATTATAATTTACTGTACCAGTTGCCAATGCAAAAGACCGCAATATTTTGTGCTTGAATATCTGGGGCTTATCAGCAAAGACATCCACATAAGCAAACATATCAATGGCTAACGTTCTATCTACGCTATCAAAGTGCCACCGCCCATCGTTTTGTCTACCGAAATGTAGTCCCTATCCGTTCGATATACAATATACTATAGTCGAATAGTTCAGCGTTAAATATTCCAGGTATACAACAAACTATATCAAAATTATCTATCTACCTGAACGAACAACAGCATTTATCAAGAGAAGACAAGAGCTACAAAGAATAAAACATAGAACAAGATCAATGAAAACAAACTTTCAGCACTATACAAACTTATTAGTAAATATATAATAACAGAGTACAAACAACGAAGACAAAATGTATTAGAAAAACACATTATACAGACGGGTGGTATAAAGAAAGCTTTTCGGGAACTACGCAAAACGAAGATTGGATAGATGACCTGAAAGAAGTTACATAGTCGTAACGAAATCATAATCATTGCTATGGAATTCTACAAAAATCTTTATAGTACGAAATAATTACCACGACGGGAAGAAGACATGTCAAAAAATTGCTGGCCGCAACAGAACTAGCGAAGCGAACGACCGAGATAAATGGGATTCTTTGGAGGAGGCCTTACCTGTGGAGGGTTCTTGCAAATTATTCATTTTACATAGATTTCATTTTATTTCTGTTTAAAATTTTAGTAATTAATTGATTTATTATGATTTAAAATGCATGTTTTCAAAAGAATGAATATTGTTATAATTATATATATTGATTTGTTGATGGATGATTGATGTTAATGATTGTTGCAAATGCTATTGTAATTTATTGCCACTATTGTCATCGTCACATTTTTTTGAACTCATAATAATTAATAATTTATAAATAATATCAAATCATGCATGTAATGAAATTAAACTGTAGTACGTAATTATTATTATTATTAATGTAACTTTTTTATGCATAAAATAAAAATGCTTTTTTATTTTATTGGTAAAAGTTTAACAAAAGATAGAGTAGTTACAGTTTCAGAAGGTCACACGGTCTCATTTAGTCATTACATGCGTATTAGATTTAAACTCATTCACTATTTCATAAAAGTCATAAGGATAATTGCCACATTTGTTTACGGAGCACAACATTCACAGTCTTCTTGATTCATCCATTGAGATTACACAAAGTGTGTAACAAGCACATAATAATAATATGTTATGCATTGACGACGATCGCAATATTACATCGTGTAAGGACAAAGACAATTTAATTTCAGGGATTTCTTGTCTTTATTGAGTACAAATACTAAAGGAAATCAAGTAACTATTACAAAGTTAGAAACTATGAAAAGAGACTAAATTTTTTAACATGATTTCACTGGAAGACAGAAGAAAACAGCTGTCTGTAGTTTTCTGTGTACAACTTGCTTAATTATTTAGTGGACTGTCCATCCCTCTTGGGACAGATAAATATAAGAGTACCACGCGTACAAGTTCGGTTGTGTAATTACAATCCATTTTCTACTTCTCACAGTGCACATAAATATGGAAGTAATATACCGCTGTCATATATTTAGAAACTCTGTAACATTATTTTTCGGAACTGTGATTTGGATATTTTCTCTAATATATACCAAAGGCTCTTTTAAGAAAATGTTTCTTGCTTTTAATTACTCAAAAATACAGGACAAAATTTAATTTGATTTAGTTAGTATACCTACTTACATTCGCAATGCTTAGATTAGAAATAGTTTTTTAGTTTTACTTTAATTTTATTTATATCGGTTATGGTTCGGAATATAAATGATGTGTATACCTGTAATTTAAATACATATAAGTGTAACTACTTCTCAAACTTGTCTACTGAAATGAGTTGTATGTATTTAGTTGGTAAGCCTTATTATTAAATGAATAAATAAAAAAGATCTCAAGATTCGGTGATAGGCCACCTTTGGTATGGGGAAGAGGTACGAGTATGTCGTTAAGTCGTTAAATAGATAAAAAAGATCTCAAAATTCGGTGATAGGCCACCATTGGTGTGTGGAAGAGGTACGAGTATGTCGTTAAGTCGTTATACTTATGGACGTAGATAACAAAACATGTGGATTGTGATTTAGACATAAGCTGTCAACGAGAATTTCAATTATACTTATGCGTAGAAAAGAAAACATTTTTCAATGTATTATCCTTTAGTGACTAATTTATAAAACAATCATTCATCATCATCATCATCTGCCAATGACACATCCTACTTAAGTGTGACATAATCCAACTGACTTGGTACATACAAATATATTAGTATTTTGTACTTTTTTTACCTTGGTACAATTAAGCCTTTGCTTTCTATATTTAGGAGTTGTGATAACGTTGCTAAAGTTGCTGTAATGCTACTCTGTGATTGTAATATTATTAAATAACTTTTGCTTGTCACTTGAACAACACTTTACACCTGTTAGTGTTATAAGTCCTTGTATTTTTTAGTTAACGAATCTTGGTTCGTTCCTACTGTGCCTATTATACAGGGCAAAGAAGCATAAGTACGAAAACTTTTAAACGCGAACGTACGATCTACAATCCGAAAAATCCTTTGAGTTTAAAACGCAGTATGCTCGTTGCCCGGCTTAGTATCATTAAAAGTAGTAGACGAAGCAGATAAGTCATTCAGGACCATAGAACTTGGCATCACTGTATGCTGCCACTACTGTAGTCATTTAGAAGATGTTTCTGATGAGGATAACCTCTTACACTAAAATCATTTCTCACCGTATCAGATTATAGTCTGACGACTAATCGTAAGATGACATATTTTCAGACAAAATAAAGTGTTGTAACTGACCTGTGGGCCTCGGATGCGCGTGCTGCAGCGAGGTGGCGATCTGGTGGTGGGGGTAGAAGGGCAGGAAGGGCGCATGGAAGGGCGCGGGCGGCGGCTGCAGACGCGCCTTCAGCTCCTCCGCGGAGCCGGCGCCCGACGACGACGACTCTACGTCGGACACGCCGCTGTCCGCCGGCGACGGCGGCAGGGAGCCTGCAATTAACCATTCATTCATTCGTTCGTTCTGTACTATGCGAAATAATAATTGATTAAGTAATAAACAATTTTTTCCTATGTACTGGTGAAAAAGGTAAGTATAAAATACATCTAAGTATATGGAACTAGAACAAAGATAACTATAATTTAACGACTACGTTCGGCTATATATTATACTAGACTATAATAAACTAGCGGACCGCTCGCGGCTTTGCCCGGGTGGGTGGACCCCGTACCCCGTGACGAATTTTGGAAAATATTATATAGCCTATGTCACCCGGAGATAGTGTAGCTTCACAAAGGTGAATGAATTTTTCAAATCAGTCTAGTAGTTTCGGAGCCTATTCAATGCAAACAAACAAACAAATCTTTCCACTTTATAATGAAAATGAAAATGAAAATGTGTTTTATTTCAGAAAATCTTTAACAAATTAGTTGCCGGGGCTTCCCAAAAAGTAATCAAACGATACCTGTGTTGGGAAAGTCTCGCTCTTCCTAGGTGTACATAACATTTTAGATTAAAAACATTTTATTACAATTTAGCTGTGCTAAACTAAAAACAAAATAAATATCACTAAAAGTGTGAATGTGTGTGCGTGTGTGTGTGTGTGAGAGTGGGTGTGTGAGTGTGTGTGTGTGTGTGTGTGTATGTGTAAGTTTGTGCTCAGATACGTGTATGTGCGTGTAATATTAGTAAAGACATACATTACCTACGAGATTGTAAAAAGTCTGTACTTGAACTGAGTTTAAAGTGGTTAAGATTTTAATCTCCTAGTATTGCTAGCGAGGAAATAATAAAAAACGAGGGAATTAAAATAATTCACGTGCGTATAAATATCACGTATGCTGTACGTGATCGGCTTGCAATACCTTTGATATTTGCGATTGCTATCGGAGGCGTAAACTTATTATATAGGTATCTATAACACCCCTTCAAGCAGTTCACACACAGTTATAATATGTACTTTGGCAGCACATACATTATGATGATATAATGTATAAAAACACAATGCCTGTCACAAGCTATCTACGCAATTAATCCAGGGACTTAACCGTTGAAACCATAAAAAGCGATTCAGCATCACCCATTGTCCTCTCTAACGGTCACTAAGTTGCATAATCTATTTGCATCAAACCCTGCAGATGCGATAATCCTACGGCGGTCTTAAAGACCCAACGGTCAGTTCAGACGAACAATACCTTGATGAGAAACACCGTTAGAAACGGCGAATTTCGAGATGCACTTGCATTCAACCTGTTTTTGTCATGTGGGAATGCACTCTGGTGGTCAGCGAACGCGTTTGTTATGCAAAAACAGAAAAGTGTTTCGTTAATTTATGATTATGCAGATTTGTGCGTCTTCGGGTCACAAAGGCAACAGGGTAATTTAGGGTTGCATTTTCGCATTCTAATGTGATTATAGCTAGCCGCGGTGCAGGGTGCAGACTCTCATTTGCAATGCAGATGTCGCATCTTAACAATAATTACGCAGCAAATTGTATCAAGTGCTACTTTTATTTTTTCACCACGGCCGTAGAGTAGGTAAACATGTTGATAAAAAATAAAACCGAATTAAATAACGCCTCGAAAAAAGCTTGGTCGAACGGAAGAACTTTCTCATGTCCAGCCCTCGTAATAAAAAACTTTGACGAATAACGGTTGTCGGTATTTAAATAATATAATCAACATGGTCAATACAACTAGGAGGTAAGAAAGCAAGCTGTTTATTCATACGTTTCCTCGTCCATTGAAACTATGACTGGTATTAAAATGACCATTTGACCGGTGCGCGCTATAATGCGCTGTCCACACCCCATTGTGTGCTTTGTTAACCCTTCAGCGCGCACAATGCGCTGGGAACCGGGAAGCGCCGCGGTCCTTGCGACCCGGCCTGCTGACCATTTAAACCGAGAACGGTCTAGCATTACAATGCAGTGATCAATAAAATAGTTGCTACCGTACGTTTGGGTCGAAAAAATAAACAGGATATCGCTTTACTTAAGTTGATACTTAAAGGGTGGCCTACTGAACAGTGTATACGGTCAAGCGATTTCGAACATAAATTTTTGCGTGGCATCTCTAAAAAAATATGTTTTGCATATTCATATTCCCAAGGTGGCGAAATTAAACAAAGCCAGCGGCACCCCAGCGCCGCGGCCATGCGACTGACCAACGGATAGGAAGACGGACTCGGCCCCATTGTGCGAACCCTTTCATCCCGCGTATCAAAATAATAATAAATTAACTATAAATAATGAGGTACGGGTTCTCGTGACACCGAGGGTCCAGATCAGGTCTACCGGTCGGCCAGGAATGCGGTCCCATTAGTAAAATATCACAATGAGGAACAAAAGTGTGACGGACCCTTCCTTAATCTGGCCATCTTTATGGAGTGACCACTGGGGCTTTGTGCCGGCCGACGTTAGACCATAATCCATGCGAAATGCGAATCAACAGTTACAATCGATTCCGCTATATCCTTTTGCATATGAATTGAATTGTGTACATACTAATTCTATGTGAATCTCTACAGTGTTGTATCCCTATCGTACCACTCGTATTATCTTATAACTGTCACATAAAGTAATCGATTAATCATGAAAGCAAATTAATACGTATATTTCTTGTGAAGGTTGCTTGCTACATTTTTAATTATTTCGTATTTGAGCGTAGCTCGGACGGCATCGAGTGAGTTTCTCATGTTATTCACATTATTATGCGACACACATCAATAGAGTCCGAACCCTTGCCTAAAAGATCTTAGAGTGTATCTTTAGAGGGTCCTTCAATCGATTTCTTTGTCACTTTTCTTCTTTAAAATGGTAATGCTTAGACGTTATATACTTCAAGCTGCTGGTATGTGTTACCTACTGTTGTTATACGAGTGTATAAGGTATATAAAGTGCGGTCTCAAATCGATATTGTTGCCAAGAGGTAGCGACGGGGCTTGAACAATAGAAAAATCGTACACAGGATGGCCATTTTTGGTTTAATCATAATTGACCCCAAAAATATTTGGGATTGCGAATTGCACACAATACTCAGACCTAACAATGGGTTGCGTTTGCGCACCCACGCGTTACAGTCTGATTTCAAAGTGTCAATAGCTCCGGAAGCCGCCCGGCCAATTCAAAAGAAGAAAGAGATGTAGCTATGCGTTAGAACGAGATGAGTACCGAGATTAGCGACTATTGTGAGGGATGACGCGGCGATTCGGCGGCGCAAGGTGCACGCAACCCATTTTTGCATAAAAACCGAGGGATTGGTGGAATCTGCGCAACGTGCGACGGCATCTGCTGCATTGTTTGCTTAGGATGTTGCGTGGTCCCACTGACCCGCTGCCGGCGAGAGCAAGGGTTGGGCTTTGATTGTGCCGACCGCCAGTGTTAGAATGCATATTTTGTGCAATGTGTTCCAAATATATCCCTATTCAAATATTTCTTTCTAAACACTCCACATCAGAGCTCGTATATTTGGCATTTGTCGAAAAATAACATAATAAATTATAATAAGGTCTGTTTCAAAAGAATATTATACTTTTACGTTCCATTTTAAGTAAAATGTTTAACGGGGTTTGACGCAACCTTCATTAATATAGGTCTCCTAGGCAGTAAATAATACTGTGCAAAGGTATGTATAATATACTTTACAAAGTAGTTTTCGTTTAAACATTTTATTCGCAACAACTCATTCTAAAAATGGAAGCCATCTGTTGTCATAAAATAAATAATAACAAAGGCTGTCCTGACATAATCGATGGATTGCTTAATCATCCACAATGTGAACAAGAAGAAATTATTAACCCTTCTGATAAACATTATTTATAGTCGTGCCAACGTTTGCACAATCCACCCACGCGCGAATCGGAGGGTATTATGACGTGAATTGCATGATTTGGTAGAAAAGGACCCGCGCGGCTGGACATCTGCCCAAACGTAATGTGTCACAAAAGGGTTTGCGAAAAGTGAAAGTTGAAGAGACATGGGGTGCTGCACAAACAAAAATATGGATTTGTTTTGTTACATTTCTTTTGTGTAATATTATACACGTTCCGATTTTATTTACAAATGCACATGAACAAATCAAAGAATCAAAGAATAGTACATAGTTTGATTTTACTTGGTTACTAAGGTAATGATCGTCCATCTTACTAAAGGGTTAGTTTCTTGATTTCGACAATAAATCACTGGGTAGAGCCGGGCCGTCTCAGATGAATAAAATATTAATGACTGCCGAAGACCTACGTGCGCCCGTCTGCTGCTGTGTGCGTCACGGCCGCACACGACTCAAGCGCGTGTGCTGTAGGCCTGAAGCTGTACAGATTCACACGCACAGGCGCACGCGTTACAGCAATACGCCGGGAAACTACAAAGGCCTTAACACGGAACTTTATGGGATGGAGAAGCACGAGCAAAACATAAAACAGATCATCAATGGCGTTTCGTATAACAATAAATGCAGCACAAATTCGGAATAGGCTTTCAGCACAAAATATTGCGGAACGCGTTTGTGTGTGTGCGGGGGGTGTGCGTGCGCTCGTGTGTGCGTGCGGGGCGCAGAGGCGGGCGGCGGCAGGGCGGCGTGGTGGCCGCGGTCGTGACATTGGGCGGGCGGATCAGCTGACGGTATCGATTGCCGGGGCCTACTTCCTCTTTGTTCGTTATGAATTTTTCATGGCGCGCATCCCTGGCCGACACCGCATAAGTTTGTTATGACGGCTCAACGATTTTTGTATAAGGGAAAGCTTGCATGGTGAAGATTGTTATAAAAAAAACATAATGAAAGTTTCTGTAGAAAATTAATTAAGTTAGCAAAACCCTTAAGCCCTTAAAAATGTAGCTTTGCGAAATGTCAGGTAAGTAATACCAATGAAATTATTGCGAAACAGCCGCAAATAAAAACAAGTGGCTCCTTCGCCGCGGAACTGGCGCTAGGCGGCGTAACGAGCTAAACTTGGCCCAGTAACGATTCGTTTGAGGAACTTATTTTTAGGAAGCTCGTTTTCTTGTCGCAGCGTCTTAGCTTTATGCTTTAACCCGTTCGTGGTTCGTAACAACAGGATATACAAACAGTGTTTCGTGAGTTCAAATCAACTTATGATTAAACGATGATTATTCAGTTTTAAATCCTTTATCTATTGTTATGTAATATAGAAACTAGGTATCTATAAATTTGGATTGGATTCTACAACGATATACCTATGTTGAACATTGAAACTTGAAAAGGGACCGACACCGACTCCGTCACACTGGCGGTTCATCTAACTTCTAGGAACGTGCGGTTGGTACCTACACAGAAACGTACTAATAGTGTTTTGCGGCTAGAAATGGAGTTATAAAGTATTAACCCTAGTGACGCGACTCGCGCTCGTTACTTCCAGCAGGTGCACTTTAATATTCACGAGATAGTTACCTAACACAGGTACACAGGTACGGTCAGTAGACAGTGCCGCGTAATCCTTCCCACTTCGATACTAAGAATCGACGAGGAGACGTTAAAATAGAATAACAACTTTGGAGTTGGAACGTCGATTGAGTTCAAACCTTTACAACAATTATTCAAAACTTCGATGTAAAAATAAACGAGAACAAAAGCGATCTTTTAGATGATCAGCGCCGAATTATAACAATCAATGGGAGACGAGCCGTACAAAATTCTTACG
Source organism: Scoparia ambigualis (assembly GCA_963921215.1). Lineage (NCBI taxonomy): Eukaryota > Metazoa > Arthropoda > Insecta > Lepidoptera > Crambidae > Scoparia > Scoparia ambigualis. The sequence continues at coordinate 43,297,250 of OY992503.1, read as the reverse complement.
TAGTCTAGGGAGTTTTAAAGTGCATATAATTCTATAGAATGTTTAAAGTATACTGGTTTTTTAAAACTAGTACACGATGTTTCGGCTGAATTGTACGGGCCATGGTTAGAGGCTGACTAGTATGACTAGAATACATACTAATTAGTTTGCGTTATCCACATTTTATTCATAACGGTCCGCTAATAGCGTCCAGATAAACCTACACGGAAGTTTATAAGTGGATATCATATTACTTTGTTAGTAAAGGACACATTATGTATGTGCAAGCAAGCCTATGTACGCAGCTGGAGTGAGAGGAGGTACGTACCAAGTTTTTAAGCATGTTGGTTACCAACGCGGCTAAACGGAAATATACGAATAACTACCCCGCGGCATCTGGTAAAATTAACTATGTGCTATTCTATACATATTAGCCCTGTAAGAGTACCACGTTCCGCCATCGAATCGCGAAGTACAGCCTCATTAGACGTCGGAAATTACACGTTTCTCAGGTACGGTCCCGTGGATCAAGACCCGGCTCAGGCACGATGTGAGAGACTGAGAGACGAGCCTGCATGCATGCGCAGCTCGTCCAATATCCGCTTTCACATACTCGGTTATACCTCAAAAGCTCGGTGGAAGATGAACAAAGAAACGTGCTATGTAATGAATTTATGCAGGACTCTTCGACCATTATTATTGTTAACCCCTCCCGTATAGTTAGTTGAAACGTTATACATAAACAACGTGTTACATGTTTATGTTACTCGAACGCCAGACATTGTAAGGGAACAACAACATTAAAAGTAATTATTCACTGGGAGATTGCCTATTGATGAAAACCGAGTAATACCTAGTTGGAGAGAAATTTAGCTAAAGTTTACCTAGGCCCTAGCGAGACCGAGTACTGAATGTTAAATAATGAATACTATTATGTATCATATCATAATGGTAGACGTATTATCTTAGCGGTTCTGTTATACATCTCAAATCGCGTTTTTAGTGACTTTTTGTATGGTTACAAAGATTTTGTAGGTAATAAATGAGCTGAATAGTAGTTTAGATCGTTTAGACATAGGCTTTCTTTCCACACCACAGTTAGGGTTGTCTGAAAGAGATCTCTTCTATACTAGAGCTATTAGATGAAATATTTTCATAAGCATTCACAATTCTTTGGGCAGACATCTAGGTTCAGTTTTTACTGTTTCTTGAGAGAAATATTATACACCATTGCAGTAGCAGTTGATGTAGTAGCTTGCTTTTTTCGTTAATCTCTCTCAAGAAACAGTAAATATCCGAGTGATGTGTGCGTGCATTAAGTATTGTGAATAATTTGTTTATTCATCATCGATTTGGCCCTAGTACAAACCTTTTTTTTTTCTTTTTTTCAATTTATTTTAATGAACCACAAACCAGTTTACAATGCACACTTACAAAATTATCCTTATTTATAATTTTTGATTATTGTAAACTCAACAACAATAGTTACAGTAAACATAAATAAAAATCGTATATTGACAGTGAAACCCAGTCTAACTTAATTAAGTTATAAATGTGTGCCAATTTGAGTACTAGGTATTGTGTAAGAATTGTGTAGTGTTAGAAATACGAAATCAAGTTTAAGTGTGTGTGAGAGTGTATATATGAAATCAATGTTTTGTCTTTGTCTTGTGTAACGTGTGTTACAATAAAGGCTTAGGTACTGACCGGTGTTGTTGGAGGGCGTGTAGAGGTGGTGGCGGGCGGGCGGCGCGGGCGCCAGCAGCCCGTGCAGCAGCGCCTGCCCCAGCGAGCCGCGCGCGCCCAGCCGCAGACCAGCGGCCTCGCCCGCGTCCACTGCGGAACACACAAACTACTGTTACTTATTATTCACTAAGTATCTTATCTGAGAACTTAGATGGAGATGACTGGACAAACTAGACTCTTATTGCAACGACTGGACATCGAGAGCTCTTGTTCTCGAAGAGTGGAAAAAGGGAAGTGAGGCCTTTGCCCTGTTGTGGGACGACCATCTCTGAAATGAAATGAAAGATCTTATCTTATCTTAGTGGGTCCTGCAAATGTGTCCCTATAGCAGTAGCATGTGGACCTGCCGGGATCTTTTATTAGTAAGTAACCACCAACACACATTGGGCAAGTGTGGTGGGTTATGACCAAATATCATCACGTGCTGTCTATGTGGAAAGACCTGTGCCTAACAGTAGGACGTTATAGGCTGATGGCAATGATTCTCTCCGTAAGATGTTAAGGATAAGAAGCCCGTGACCAGACAAAAGTTAGGGTTGTTAATAAAAAACTAATGTCAGTACCTACTCATAAGTATCTAGTCATTTTACGTCCCTTTTTACTTTACGAATCTAAGTTACAAAATGACACCTTTCTAAACTATCAACAACCACTACAACTCCTGACAATACGTTTCATTATTTAAACAACAATAATTATGAATAGCGAAGCTCAAATAACATGAATCGGATAACAATATTAATGTCAAAACAGTTTTACCCGTAGTACTGATGTTCTTCCAAATCTTTTACCTGCCGATAAACCTATCTTCTCTATAGTTACTCAAAATATATATCAGAAGTATTAACAAAAACTATGATGATTTTTCGGTTAGCCTGACTCTAGCTGACCAACATATTGACGTTTTAATATTAACAGAATGAAGGTTAATTCCCGATATTCAATTACCTAATAGACCTGGTTATTATGTTTAAAAACCACGAACAAAGAGACTCAGAACGATGGGGTCGTTGAATACATAAATGAAATCGTAGAACATAAAGTAAAGGAGATTTTTATCAATGAGGCTACTTGTCTTGAAGTCTGTTTAACAAACCTAAAAATCTTGTGTATTTATTACCAACTAATTACAATATTGATAATTTCATAAATTCTCTAGACCAAAATCTTAAATCTAACAGTCTAAAGAAAAAAAAATGTTATACAAACCGGTGACATTAATTTAAACCTATTAGAGAGCAATCTAGATACACGTAACCATAAATACCTAGAAATTTTGGCCCAATACGGTTTACTGCCCGGACATAGACTCAACACTAGAATCAACAGCTGCATTGATCATGTTTTGGCTAACCTTGACCCCACTAAATACTTTGCTTCGATAGCAGTCTTAGAAACCACTACTAGTGACCATCATGATTCTGACCAATATTTACTATAAAAACATCTTAGTCACAGAAAATTAACGAAAACATTTATTAGCTACGAAGAAGCTCTCAACACTTTACGTGAAAACAACCTGAACGAACTTATTAAAATAGAAGACCCTAATACTTTAACTCAAAAATTGATTGAATCTATTAACAATTCATTGTTGATTAACACAAAAAAAACTCCCGGTTTACTAAAATGCATTAAAAACAGAAACGGGCTACATAAACAATCATAACAAAACAAAGAAAATTAAACACTTACTTTGATATATAAACCATACCGTAATTTTTGTAACAATTTATTAAAAAAACTAAAACGAATTAAGGACAACATTTACTTCATAAAGCTAAAAATAATAACAAGTTACTTTTGAATAGCATAAAAAAAATATTACTAACCTTAACAATAAAAGATCCAATAATCAAACAAGACCTTCGGCAGTTGGCAGATTCACCGAATGACTCGTCTAATTTAATTAAACATTTCTTAAGAGTCGGGAGTAAGCTCGCGGAAGACATCGTTTCTCAGGATAATTCTCAAAGTACCTTCGAGTTCCTTCCTCCTCCTCAACTTAACTCAATCGGAATTGTACCTATTATAACTTTGTCCTAAGGTCCTTCTATGATAGGGAGGGCATTTTCCAACTTGTATTGACGCTGTAAAAGAAAAGGAGGAATGAAATGCCCTTACTGAGTTTTTTGCCGGTTCTTCTTAGTACAAGGCCACATAGCCCCATAGTTAGGACTTACGAACCAATGGCATAGCGACATTCATAAATGCTCAATTAATGTAGCTTAAATTCAATAAATGATATTAAAATTTTAAATTTCTATTGTCAAGGTGGTGAACAATATCACTGTTTAATGTCAGAACAGCAACTTCTGTACTCTTTTTGCGGAAACAAAATGAGCGTCCGATAAAATATTATATTTATTCAAAAAGTTAATGAGGCGTTTAACTATATTTTTTTTTAGAATAGAATAGAATAGAATAGTTATTTATTGTTCACTGTATACAAATAAGGTCTTAATAGTAATTTTTGACACAACAGTGTGCCCATTTCGGACATACAATATTTAAAATTTTTGGATATTAATTACAATACTTACAAATAATTACTTAATTAAAAAATAAAAATAGCAATTATCCTAATTTTCAATTTTTTTTAATAATAATTAATTAAGTAATAATGTAATTATGATAATAATTCAAATTAAATTAATGTCTATTAATAAAAAAATCACTTAAATTATAAAATTCATTACACAATAACTACGACTTTAATCCTTTTTTAAACACATTTTCATTCAACATTTTTATAGAATTCGGCAAATGATTATAAATTTTAACACTCATTTCATAGGTACCCCTCTGCATAAAAGAGCTCTTTACAGTGGCTTTTTTGATACAAATATCATATTTATATTGTGATCGTAGATTATTTTTAAATTTCGTTTTACATTCAAAAAGTTCCCTATGCTCATTAACTAAATTACAAATTTCTAGGATATAAATACAAGTCAAAGTTAATAATTTCTTACTTTTAAACGTATTTCTTAGTGTATCATTATTATAAATACGGTATATAATTCGTATGCATTTTTTTGTAAAATAAAACAAGACTGTGATTCTACAGAATTACCCCAAAATTCGATTATTTTAGAAATTGTAGTAAGAACAGATATACATCTGTAGTTGTTCACGTCATCTTTAGTCCCATTCTTATATATAGGATGAACAATTTCACGTTGACTGTAGAAACACACCGCTAGCAAAGCACGGCGAGCAATGTCGAGTTATAATAGGTAGCACAAGATCAGTTTAGGGGCAGAATCTGATTTAGGGTTTGTGATATCGACTCTATTTCACATATGTCTGGTTCAACAATTCTGATAGAGTTAAGTTGAGGAGGAGAAAGGAACTCGAAGGTACTTTGAGAATTATCCTGAGAAACGATGTCTTCCGCGAGCTTACTCGCGACACTTAAGTTTATTAATTATATTAGCCGAGTTATTCGATAAATCTGCCAACTGTTTAAGGTCTTGATTATTGGATCTTTTATTGTTAATATTTTTTTTATGCGATTCCAAAGTAACTTGTTATCATTTTTAGCTTTATAAAGTAAATTTTGTTCATATTTTCGTTTTAGTTTTTTTTAGTAAATTGTTACAAAAGTTACGGTATCGTTTAATATCAAAGTAAGTGTTTAATTTTTTGTTTTGTTGTTTTTGTGGCTTATTTCTGGTTTTAATGCATTTCAGTAAACCGGGAGTTATCCACGGTTTTAAAATACGCTTATTACTCGGGACTCTTATAATTTTTGTGTTAATCAACAATGAGTTGTTAATAGATTCAATCAATTTTTGAGAAAAAGTTTTAGGGTCTTCTTAAGTTCGTCCAGGTAGTTTTTACGTAAAGTATTGAGAGCTTCTTTGTAGTTAATAAGTAATTATTTTCGTTGATTTTCTGTGAGTAACATGTTTTATATAGTAAATATTGGTTAGAATCATGAAATGGTCAGTAGTGGTGGTTTGAAGACTGCTATCGACTGTCTCGGTCTCGGCATTCTCGGCTACAAATCTGACGGAGAAATCTGTCTCGGTTCTCGGATAAAAATCGAAAAGTTTCTCGACCATGATCGAGACTGTAACTTTGTACGGAATGGGACTCAAATTTTCAGATAACTCTTCAAACATGGTTGCAACAGAGCAATCCAACTCATGGGCAGCACATGATTCCATATAGTTGGAAAACCGAGCCAATGAGCAATGAAAACAGTTCAAGTTCTGTGAATAAAATAGCGCTAGAAAGCTTTTTTAGAGAGCTAAGAATCTCTTATATATTTTGAGTATTGCTTTTCGTCACCTCATAAGGTGCTTAGGCCTACAGCAATAAGATTTATCAGCGCCGCGTTATAGTGTAGCAAGTCTCTAGCAAAGCTGGACAGTTGTACAATGAGAGGCAGACACTCTTTGAAGGGTGAACATGCCGAAAACTTGCATTTTTTTGCTACGCTGTAATGTTATTTAACTTTGATTATTAAAACAGTTAGTTTTTATTAAACAGTACCTACAGTATTAAACAGTTACCTAACAGCATTTAATTTTTTTTCACGATATGTCTATATAATCTCGGTCTCGGCTCTCAGCCGAGATCTTATTTTATTCTCGTTCTCGGTCTTGGACTCGGCCGTGAACGAAAAACCCGTTTCGGTCGAGCCTTACCGGGCAGTAAACCGTATTGGGCCAAAATTTCTAGGTTTTTATGGTTACGTGTATCTAGGTTGCTCTCCAATAGGTTTATATTAATGTCACCGGTTATTAGAACATTTTTGTTTAGACTGTTAGATTTAAAATGTTGGTCTAGAGAGTTTATGAAATTATCAATGTTGTAATTAGATGGTGATTTATAAATACATAAGATTTTTAGGTTTTTTAAACTGACCCGAAAATTCTAACTAAGCGTAATCCATATTCTGTCGTTTTCCATCCAACGGTGAAAAACTCAATTTGCTCGTATTCAGTTCAGTTCCTAATCTAGATACTTATATAATAAAATAAACAGAAAAGTTAATTATTACAGTAAGAATCAATTTGAGTGTAAACAGGTCAATTATGACACAACCGCCTCTGTAGTCTAGTGGCTAAGCTACCTGTTTCAGACCCAGAGGTCCCGGGTTCGATTCCCAGCGGGGAGTACATCTTTGTGTGCTCGGTTTGGTTGGTGGTAGGGCTGTTAAGTCCGCCTGGCTAGCTACCACCATCTTATCTAAGTCTGTCGCCATAACAACGATGTTTATAGCATTGTTGTGTTCCGGCAGTTTGAGATAAGATAGCCAGTTCCTCAGTGGTTGAGGATTCCGGGTGTAGCGCGCTTCCACCTTCGGCCTTATCGTCACTTACCATCAGGTGAGATGAAGGCCAAGCGCTTAGCCGTTGCCAATAAAAAAAAAAAAAAAAAAACAACCGAATTACTATTTAGACATGACACGTAACGCGTCTTTGCATTTGCGCTTATTATTATTTTATTTTTTCTATATATTAAATACGTATATATGTATTGTATATTTTCATTCCACTCTTATTTTATTTTTGATATTATACATAATATGGATATAAATATGTATACATATTATGTACATACCTACATATTAATGATATACATGTTTAAGTATATATATATATTCATGATTGTGTAAAGTATATATTTGTGTTACTACTAAGTTTAAAAACTCGTTTTTACACCATTATTTATTCATTTATTTCAACAAGTCTTAGTGATGACCTATTGTTTTTAGGAAGAGCGGTCTCACCTTACTACGTTTTAAGCTTATAAGGGTGAGATCCTAACTAACTCTGTAAATGCAACTTGTGTTATAAATAAACTTATTGTTATTGTTATTAAGTCTAGTTAATCACAGTTAGCCACAAGATTTTCAATTCCAATTGGATTCGGTCAACATGACGTACGTCACACACGTCAGTTATTTGTTAGAAATTTTTCGTTTCGATGAAAGTGTTATAAGATACAGCTATACAAAGAAATGACCGGTTAAGTAATGGTTTCGCAGTTAATTTAAAAACAGCCGGTTACTTAAAATTTTTGTTAGGTAAGGTTGGTATGTCGCTCGATTTTATACGACCCCAATAAAAGTTATTTCAGACATTGTGAACCGTTTCTTCGTATTGTTATTGAGTTCTTCTGTTTTTAAAATAATATTACTTTGTTCTTTGTGGTTTGCTCGAGATATTTTGTGGCGACATAATGATGCAAGGTGTGTACTGCTTAAGTCTATTTTGAGCGGTTTATGAAGAAAACTTGATAGCTTGTAGCTTTTTCTAACTAATGTGGTTTTATATTGCACTATTAGTCACTACACACATTTAGTTATTACAATTACTTATAGGTCACTTGTATAATTTTTATAAATCCTTAATTTCAGATTTTTTTTTCTTCACCAACTCCCTTGCTGTTAACGGGTCTTAAAACAGGTGTTATTTTAAATTAAAAAGAATATTAGCAAACCCTGTGGAGCAAGTAAGTTTGAAGAGTTTGAGAAGCCTACAAAACTTCCAGCTTGTTTCAAGACTTGACGTTTGGTAACATGTTGGTAGCCAACCGAAGTAGACTTAGTAATTTATCTTGAGCGAGAGAACGCTTATCTGTTCCGTGCGGCTGGGTCCGCCTGTCCTAATGTGGCTATGTGTAATATCGATAAGTGCTTGAGTTGACGCAGATGGGACGTTATAAATTAATCATAATGTCGATGTCTGTGTTAACATTTTCATGTCATATTAAGTATGAAAGGAAATAATCAGCTTGTGATGTTGTTGGCCCCTCAAGCAAGCATTGTAATGTTAGTAAGCAGTGTTGGGAATAATATCGAGTAAGTTGTGTAATGTTGGAAAGCGAAAATACATCGTAATTCAAAAATAAAATGGACTATTCGTGAACGGCAAAGGAGTTTGCTCCTGTAGTTTATGAAAGTTGTCTTTATAGAACACGTTCCGTTTTAAAGTTTGTCGAGTAAGTTTTCAAGTTGTGGTGGCGTGCCACATCGATGCCGCCGTTAGATCGATAATGTGTAATGTACAATCTTGATACATCCCGGCCAGACGCTTCCGTGCGCCGACCTTGGAGCCCCCCCGCCCCCTCAATAATTCACGGGCCCACCTGTTGTCTCCCCCGCCAGGGCCGGACTGCGCATGTTTGACGCATAGAGAGGGACGGAGGGCTTTCCCTTTCGTGTTTTAGGTCGAAGTGTCTAGACGAAATGTGAACTCTTTACGGCTGGGCACATGTGAGGACCGGCGTTTATGACGGCTAGCGGTTGTTCGCCACGGCTTTCGTTTTCACGCCGCGGCCTCGCAGCGGCGCCGGGCGGGCCCCGCTCCGTGTCACGCGGCGTCAACAGTTCGCCTGGTAGTGACGACGCTGCGTTTTAACCCCCATTTTGTTGGGCGCCGGGTGGTTTGATCTCGGACGCGATACGCGTTTCAGAGAATCGGACGCCGTTTCCGTGGAATGTACTGTTTGTACATTGTTGACCTTTCCACATTATTATTTGTCACATTTTGGAGGCAATTCGTTTAGTGTTATGTAACACTAATTATAATTCGTACTTATTAGTAAATTGCTATGGTAATTTGTGAATAAGTACGAATGCACGAATATCAGTTCAGTCACATGATTAAATCAATGTTGACTGTCGCCAATTTATTGTTCGACGACAAAGTTTTGCGAGGAATTACATAATTTATTTAGATTTAAGTAAGTCATCATTTGAATCAAACAATAGATTATACTTTCTGAAGTCTATCACACGGCAAACATAAAAACACTGATTTAGTAATTATATAAACTGAAATATTTTAGTATGTTAAACAGTCCTGGTGGTCTTCCTTCCTACGAATATTGGGATTGTTTTCGGTGCTTGAAGATACTATGGTATCTACTAATACCGAACTAAAAATGATTCCAAAACGAACCAGATAAAGTTCGGAAATAAATAATAGAAGAAGTTTTTGGTTGATTTATTAATGGTTAGCCCAAATCACCCTAGATAGAGGTAAATGACAAAGCTAACATACGTATTTCCAGCTCTATTCATTCTGAAATAGGTAAAAAGCCTGCTTGTCAACGACGACGTAGAGAATCAGTAGAAGCTTGGAATTCATATAGGTAGGTACCTACGATAACTATATATTCAGAAATGAATCTTTGGAATTAATTTTATAACAATACACTTTACCGTACAAATTAAAATCCTTCCCATGAACAATAGTAAAAAGGAAAATCTCACTGCTCATGTAGAATTATTCAATTTTCCTTTTACAAAGCAACCTCCTTTCATTCTCTTTTATTTCCTATTATTTTTAGATGCAATTCTCACAATGCGCCGTTACAGCGCCCGCCGCCGGATGCGAGCTTGCATTATTCAGGGCTCGGAAGGCTGCATGCAAACTCTTTAGTGTAGCGTTTCAGGGGTCGACGTTCGGGATACTAGTTTGCGCTGCACACTGCTCGTGGGTACACTGCGCTGTTGCAAAGGGATCGTCCAGTATATTATGATTGTTATGTGGTATGTTTATGGGCTGCAGTCCTTTGCAGCGGCTTGCGGCTTCAGCGCAGGAAGGCTGGGGGGTTGTTGGCCGCCTCGCTTGCTAGCTTTACTTACTCGGTACCAAGCTCGTGACGTCCGCTCCGGCACCGTTTGTTAATTTGTATGTTTTCGTGAAATACGAGGATGTTGTTCCGATTCTGCGGCATTGTGCTCTCGTGCCAGCACTGTTACATAACAGTGTTGTATAGATACAAGGATATTCGTTTGGATGTTTAGCTTTTCATGTAACTAAGTAATATGATAAAGAAAATGATTGAGTTCTATAATAAATCTTACAGGGATATTTTATTCGGAAAACAGTACAATTTATTGTATGTTTCCTTTGAGTTGCTAACAGCCTATCATTTGTGAAGGCCGGGCCAGGGGTGTTTAGAAAGTGGATTGGTTATTATGCGGCCGACACGGCCTACAATACCTAGATCAATAATACTGAAATCCAGGTCGTAAAGACAATACGACGGCGCTCCTGAAGACAATGGCAGAGTTTAAAGGCGACGTGGCTAACGCTGGGGCTTTGGAGGAAACTGATAGATCGATTAAATTAATATTACTCTGTGCTAATGGCGGGAATTCTCTTAAGACGGCAGGATGCTGTCAGAGTTACTGCTCATAATAAGGTATGATTAAATCATTAATTAAGATAATCAAGTTTACAGGTTTTGAGGTTTTTATTATAATACCAATCTCAAAACCTGTATAAAAAGAATGAGAAAATTTTATCAGTTAAGGAAACTGCTGACATGTTTTTACGGGATATTATACATGTTTTTACGGGATATTATACGTTCGAAACCGCTTGTATTGTGAGTTGGTCGTCTCCGCTGAGTACAAACTAGATATTGAAATACGTTTCAGCTCACAAAGGATGTTCATTCGTGAAGCTCGCAGACACGCTTGTCCAAACAGTCGTCTCGCCGACAGCGGGGCGTATAATTCCAACCCAACTAATTATGAACGAGGTCCCTGTTCTTTGCATAAAGGACCTGTAATACACCTGAAACGACTTTTACTTTCTCGCTACACTGAAATATTAACATGCATAAGTTATGCCACCCCCAGCGCCAGGGCGGGCGGGAGCCGCGGGGGCGGCGGGCGGGGGCGGGGGCGCGGCAGGTGAATGCACGCGCCCCCGCTGCACCTCGCCAGAGAACATCATGCTGCTGTATGCCAGTGACGGCTGTGTAAACTATTTAGTGGAAACCACTGTAATATGCTTTGTTTCTGAGCTAATTTCATAGCTCACTGCTTCATGTACAAGTACTATGTTTATAATATATCATCTAACCTGTTATTTTAAAGTTCAAAGCCTCATTAAGTCTAAATAGTTTAAGAAATAAAGTTACACAGTAAATGCAGATTATTTGGAATCTACGGAACAAGAAAAAGTTACAAAATAAAATGAGAAACGAAGTACCAGCGCGTTATGATATTACTAATGTTTAAACTGCGGCAGGAAATAACGGGTGCAAGGCCACACCGCTCAATTCATTGCGAATTGTGGCATTAGTGCGGATTCCCTTTGTTAAGCTTCAGCTAAACAAACGTGAAAAATAATTTAAACTAAATTTGGTGTTTAAGTAATTATACATTTGGGTAAAATCGAGTCTGTATGTTTCACGCGCAGCCAGACATAATAAAATACATACCTACTAATATCGTAATCTTGCAAGGTTTAAAACTCCACACTGACATTATTATAAATAAACGCGAAGTAGATCTGTATATAGTGTTTCATTTTACGTATCAAGTTAAAGTAACGTTTTAATTTGAAAAATTCTCCGGTTTTCCTCTCTGCTACAGGATTCGCGATCAATCACCGAAGCTAATCCCCATTTGTTTACCAGCATCGACTAATCAACAGCATTGTTTCAACGCTCATATTTGATACGAACAAAACTAATGTATTCAATAATTGTATCTTGTTAGATATAGCGTGTTCAGGTCTTGTTTTTTCTGTTTATTTTGCATGACTTTCTAACGTTCCGATAGCATTGCGTGCATTGCACAACACAAAACAAGGAAAATTGGCGTGAAGCGAGCTCTTGGCTCAAGATTTTTGGTAATTATGATTCGGTTATTTTTAATATGCACACAAAGAAGTGTCACACTTCCCAGCGCCCGCTTTTTATATAACAGAGGAAATAATTAAACGCTTCACTTGTGGTGCGCGCGATTTTAAAAGTAACCCTTTGTGCTTGGGATTTGCTCTGTTTTATGGCATCGCGCGTCTCCACTGTGACATGTTTAAAGTGGCAATTAAATGAGACATCTCAATTGACTCTCGACTCCTTATGGACGTGTAATACGAGTGCGATGCTGCGGTGGCACCTCATTTTGTAAACGAACCACATTTAACGCTACAATGTAATTGAGGTTTGCTAAAAAATCAATGCAAAAGAAATCCATTATAAGTCCAATCGAAACAGATATTCAATTTCGTTATAAAATATAATTTTAATGTTCATTCTTTCCAGTGACGTGGTTACGAGGGAATGCATAATTAGGAAACGCTTAGAAGCATAATTCGGGGATTTTCTTTGTACAAATGTTCAGCTGTTTTAACAAAATATTAACTTTAATACTAGTCTATTTTGAGTTGAAAACATGAGCAGGCTCAATAGCTGTAGGCCATACAAATGATAGCGCAAAAATTAATAAACGCCCGACTCTGGTGACGTCACCGCGCAGGTATTCGCCCAAGCCCGAGTTATGACATTTTAGCGGTAAACTAATAAATTATTGCAGAAATTAGAAGACTTTATATATGCGAATGGCATTCAAGATTTTTTTAAATGTTTTCATGATTCATTCCTAAATGGGTCCTAAGGAAACTCTTTCCTTTTGTCAGGATTATGGCTGGTCCAATTTTTTTCATTTACTATGAAGAATGTCGGACACTTTTGTTACAAAATGTTTTCAAATTATGTTAAAATTAAATTAAAGTCCACACGGAAGGAGTCGCTCACATAGTTAATATCTTCGTTAAAGGCACGACAAATATTTGATATAAATGTTACACCAAGAACAGTGTCTAAACAGCAAAGACAGAACTGCGAGTTTGAATAAGTTTGTACCATGTACCACACTTCCCACCGAGCTTTGCGTCGGGTTGAGGAAAACCACATTGGAAACGTGTAGAGATCCCGTGCCGATATAGCCCGTAACTCGGACTAGCGTTTTTATATGCAACTTACTGGCTCTCCGCGAAAGTAGAACGGCAAGGCATTGTACACGATATCATGGACTCTATCAATACTAAATATTTCGACGGTCCCGAGGAATAACGTCATATCTGCGATACAACTCTCTTGCAGATATGACGTTATTCTACGGGACTGTTGATTTATGAAGTGGCTGTAAGGGGCATTAGTAAAGTACAAGCCTGTATACTGTCCCACGCCCACAGCTGGACAAAGGCCTCCATCGTTGAAATCAAGTCATCGCTACAGTAGATGGCCATGGTTTAACCACCACGGTTGCCAAATTCTTGTTGGTTTTCACAAACCTGGGCTATGCATCGTAAAATCTGAAAACACATTTCGCCCGGCCTGGGAATTGAACCCGGGACCTCCGGATATCAAACCGGACGCTTGGCCACTCGCCCACCAAGGTGCGGTGTCGATAACGACATAATTATAGATATATACCAGTCATTGGATTTACAGTTTTCAGTTAAAACATGACTTGTCACTCCAAACCGTAGCAGTTTAATTATTAATTGACAGGCATCATTTGGTATTCAACTCCTCAATGCTGATTTATTTGTTGAACTCTATTTAGGATCTAAATTATTTGCTTTGAATGGCAGGGGTTCCGACGCTAATCAATAAACAATTTTGAACTTTGCTGTCGTAATAACAAAGGTAATTAAACACTGACAGTGTTTCGGCACATTCCGGCGAGACACTTGACGTCACTGTATGTACATCCGGGAAGCGATTGCTATTTCAAACTGCCAACAACTTCCACTTTGGGGTTCCTGCCGTTCTTGGTCAATAAGAAATGTGTCATCTGTTGCTATTTGATTGGGTTACGTACCTATATTGCGCGAGAGTGTAAATAAGTAATTAATTTCTTTGTCTATCATATTGTTTAAGTAAAGTTTCAATCAGGTGGTAGTCTGCCACAGAAGTCCATATAAATAAGGAATGCCGGCTCGTTGCCGCTGCAAGTGTAGTTTTCGTGCAGTCGAATACGTCTGCTGGTCGGAGTGTTTATAAAAATAATTTCTGAAGAGTAACGGCGCGAGCTTGACGTACTGTTTCCGCGAGACAGAAATAGCTCCACCGCTTTCGACTAGAAGATGAATTGGCTGCTGTTATTTCACTAAATATTTGAGAAAATAATGAATTCTGAAAGTGAGGTTTATTTTAAATAGCGTTCCGTTCAGCCAGCAACATTCTTGATGGTCACAATAAAGAGCATATCAATAAAAACATAAAACGGAGTCAGATTGGTAATCTGTCGTCCGGTGGATCGACGCTCGATCGCCATCGGGCTGCTCGTCACGACTTCGCACGTAACGTACTGCGCATACTTGATTGAGTTTTTTTCTAAATATAATGCAAACATCCAATTATGTATTCTACGAAAGTAATAAAAATGTGTTAATTTTTGATTTTATCGCGCAACCATCTCTTTGTTTTAGCAAATTTAATGAAAATATTCAGTTATAACTACAGGCAAATAATCATAGAACTAAAAATATTGACAATCGAATTTATGAATTAAAGTTATGACTCGTTATTGAAATGTAACATATTAAAATGATCGCTGATAATGTGGTAATAAAATAAAGTGTAGGTAGTTGATGGCGGCGGGGTACCAAGATGGCGTCGGAAAAGCGCGGCACTTTCCCCCGCGCGGGAAACGAAAGAAAGTCGCCGCGCGCCGCGAAATGGAAACCGGCGCGATTACGCCGGCGCCGGTGGTGGGTGACACGTGTGTCTGGCGGCCCGCAGCGTGCCACGGCCTGCACATTTACGTTTTGTTTTTACAATTATTATTATTTCTTATTGATTACTAAAGCGTTAATTTTATTTCGTTTAGCAATGGATGGCCACATGCAATATTACATTTCTTGCAAAAATTATTGAAAATAATTACCTATATCATCATCATTATCAGTATAAAGTCGCCGTTTTCCTGTGTCTGTAACACCGCACTATTCTCCTAAACCACGCAATGGATTTTTATGCGGTTTTCACTAAAAGATAGAGCGTTAACTGAGGATGGTTTCTGATATTTTGTAGATATATTTTTTTAAATGGCTGAACTGTGACGGATTTCTATATTAGCGTGGACGAAGGCGCGGGCGAGCCGCTAGCCCAAAGTATAAAATGTAAAAATACCTATTCATCCAATTCAACTAAAAAGCAGAGCAGGAAACAATTTAATACTCGTATGACGTCAATAAAGTAACATTATTATTAGTTGAAGTTTAGTTCCTGAAACTGATATAACGATGATAATGACTATTATAATTTGTATGAAACTAACTGCTACGCATTTATTTAATAACGTATTTGCAAAGTTAACTTGATGGATGAATGTAACGCCTTCGATTAATATGTCCCACGAGGAATTCCCGGTTTATTACAAGATTATTAAACCACAATAAAATTCTACGCTCGTCGGTCACGTACGCATCATGTAAATTGCATTTCAATCACAGAAGTTCGTATTTAGTCATATTAGTTATATTGTGAATGAGTGTAAGTACATACTTTAGTTAGCATTTTGATATTGGATGACGTTGATGCTGCTTAGGTCCAGTACAAAATGGTTGACGTTATACCATACATGATATATTACCGTTTTAGCTAAACTATGTGAGCAGGCTGGTTTTGGAGATCGTTTATGCAAATGCGTGTGTGATTAGTTGATTTCTGATTACGCGCAAGCGGCGGCCATTCGCGCTGCGCCAATTTACCGCGGAAAGGCCGGACAATTTTTACACTATTTTGGGAATTTAAATATTTTACAGTTTTTGATACTGTGTTCAAGGGTATTCTTGAACACTGTTATAGGTATCTAGTTTATACCTTATCGTGACTTGTTTTTAAATTATGAAAAAATGCGTACTCGTAGATGACATAAAGCGCCACGATACGGATAAATAAACTTAAAGATATAATACTTATAAACGTGAATGTTACAATGTTTTGTGTTGTTTTGAGTATCCAATTTTTCGATACTTAGGCATGCGCCATAATCACGGATGCATTATCCGATCAATAAAAACAGGGTAATACTCAATAGCACCATCAGTGACAGTTCTTATAGAGACTAAATACGTTAGTAGTATTTAGCTGTTTTTTTTCTGTTGCAGGATAACAGTGTTATTATTGAACTTTAGTAATTTCTCGATAAGCTATCGAGTGACGTAGCGTGCGCCTCGAACTGTCCGCACTGGGCGGTGCGCCGGCGCATGCGGCAGTGTTGTGAGCGGCGCAAGTGGGTCAGCGAGCGAAGGGCGCGATGCGGCGCGGCGCTTCCTACGCGCCATCGCGCCATTGCGCCCGCTGCACTAGCGACTTGTTGACTAGCATGCCGTCATGTGCGAGTTCACACTCATTTGCTATAATCAATCAAAAGGCCATGACGATTGGCGCAATGGAAAGAGGCCTTTACACAGCAGCGGGTAAAAAAAGAACTAAAATGTTATTGGTGTTTATTTAGCAATATTTTTCCAACTGCAAATTGTTGTATTTTAAGTAAAAATCGGATTTGACTCTTTTGTTACGTTGTGTACGACACGCCTGTATGTCACTTATCCTACTAATATTATAAACGTGAAAGTTTGTAAGTATGGATGGATGTTTGTTACTCTTTCACGTAAAAACTACTGAATGGATTTGGATGAAATTCGGCATACTTATAGTTTATAACATGGAGTAACACATAGGATACTTTTATCCCGATATTCCCACGGGAACGGGAACCACGCGGGTGAAACCGCGAGCGGCCGCTAGTAACTTATAATACAACCCTGTTTCTAATAAAGAATTTTAACAAAATAATCCTAATTTGTCGTAATAAATGGCATGTTTTATAGTGTATTCTAAAACGCAAAGGCATCGTTTCTATGTCCTCTGAAGTCTCCGGCAGTAAAGTTTCTACTTTCTTGATGCAACTTACAGTACATGCGCAGGCGCATACTGTGATAGTTTAAAAACACTTTATACCTAAGACTCTCGCTGCTAGGAATAGAAAGCAAACTATGAAAATTTTATGAAATTTAAATACTGAATCGCTAGACGCGAGTCGAAGCCAATAGACATAAACAATAACAACATTTACTCACACTCAGGACATTAGACGGATTACGATGATTGGGCGGGCGTATTGCGGGCACAGTATCGGGCCCTGATACGGCCACAATCGAGCCTTTCGCAACCCATTGTCCATTAGTCATGTCCTAAAAGCTGGTTGCGATAGGTTTGGGCCGACCTTGGCGCGACGTGCAGCCTCGCGCGATGTTAATTCGTCTCACGGTCGTAAGATGTAAACACGCTTTTATAAGTTCTTTTTTTTCTATTTTGTACTAGTTTGCACTCTATGCAGGTAGCTTTTGTGTGAAGGCTATACGGTAACAGTCTGTCTGTGCTACTACGATTACGATTCGCTTAGTTTTTACAGAGGTTTTAGAACGAATGAAAACATGAGTTAAAATACTTAGTTATTTCATGATCGTCATTGCCCGCCAGCGCGTCCACCCATCCGGTTGGATATCATCGAAATCATGTCAATTTATAAATAAACCATATTCGCCGAGTTGTTTATCGTAGACATTCGAACGCATTGCATTAATTCGAGTCGTCTGCTGATAAGATGCCACTACTATGAATAGATAAACTCACTATCTCGATCGTGTACGATACTTTACGAAGGAAATAAGAAATAGGGACAAGGATTTTAGGTCGCCTTAGATTACATTTGTTTATTTCGTTAAATTGGGGACACGTGTCGTTGTTACAAAACCGTGGAGCGAGTCCACTTTATTGTTCTAGAATGGGTTTCATCTCTTTAAACGTCGATATGGGAAAATGTCGGATGTTACGAAGGAGGAAATGGCGCGTCACTATCGGTCCGCCATGTTGGCTCGGTGCAGCGCGCGAAAGTGAGATTTCACGTGAACGGTGCATCGCGACTCCCTTGACCCGATTGCGGGCCCCCGCGCCCCCGCGGCCCGCGCGCCGCCCCCGCCCCGCGCCGCCGCCCGCGCCGCCCGCACTACGATAGTAAAACCTAGATTGTCTAGGCGAGAACTGCATTCTGCAGTCCGTGTGTGTGCGCACGGAGCGTTTCGATGTTGGCGTTCGATATTATTAGTTTGAATGTCGCCACGGCCCGTAGGAGCGCTTCAGGGGTGCCATGGATGTATTCAAAGTTACGACACGCTCGCTATTCAGGGCGTTTCCTCGTGATGAAATAGTTATTGGTAAATAATATATTAATTTATCGTGATTAACGTTCTAGTTCGGCAGATCGATTACCAATTTTAAACGTTAATAGGCAGTAATTAGCCGCAAGGGAAGTGGTTTCTGATCGCAGCGGATTAGGAGCTGAGGCTCGGCAGCGTGAGACCGCGGCCGGTGAAGGAGTCGGCCTTCGGAATGTGAACTTTACATTGAAACAGCTAAATACTAGTAATTGACACTATCATTAGATCTTGTGTCATAAGTCTCGACAGTCGGTAGGAGACTGCATTGTTTAATTCATTGTCGTATAATCGAGTAGCATATATTTTGAGACAATATGACATTATCATTGCGATTACATAATTAGAGCTTTAAAAAACCGGTGGTTGCGAGAGAACCGGTGAAGTCAGAACCGGAAATGTTTGGCAACGTGCGGGCCAGGTGGGCGCGACGCTGCCACCATCTTGCCACACCGCGCACCACGCACCACACACGGCACACACGCCACACACGACACACCGTGTTACTTTTGATTTATGCAACTCTCATATTAGCTGCCGGCAAGCGGCTCACCTCAACAACACAACACTCGTATGTATCATCATAATACAGGATATATCGAAAATTCATTTTATCTTGTCCTAATACTTATTACTGACATCATTTTAGGTCAGCTATTTTTAAAACGAAATGTGGATGTGTACAAATTGTTACGTAGCTATAAAGTACTGAAATAGTAGTAGTAAAGTACAATAAATCCTAATGTTCTAAATTTAGAAAATGCCAAGGTTCATAATCTAATGTGGCTTCATGTTGTCCTGATTTTTTTCAAAATAGAAGCACTGTAATGTTGTTGTTGCAGCTTACGCGCGCGAAGGTGAGTCTAAAAGCTTTCGTGTGGTATCGTTTTCCTGTTTGCCTGCAGCCGCTGTAGGTCGCGGCTTGCGCAACGCTATTCTTCTCGGCCCGTAAGTTCTTGCGATACGCGAATACGACTGGTTTTTTGGTGAAGCTTTGTTACACTTTGCTGTTTCGCGACAACGTAAGCTTTGGTGGTTTTGTGTACAGTCTTTGGTGACTATGTAAAAACTTGTAAGTATATTTAATCTTTTACTTTAAAACAATGTTTTTATTTACTAAAAATTTACTTAGATTCTGTTGTCTCCATAGACATTTTAACTGGATTCTGGAAAGTTCTCCGTGATATTCAACGGTACCTACTATTTGTGTAATCTCGCGCAAACCAGGATCCGATCCGCGGGCAGGGGAAGCGCCGTCGCGCGCCACACTGGAGGATGTTTACGCGCTTGTTTGTCTGTTTGCCCGTTTGCTGCGGCGCGGCGCGTGCGCAATGCGCGGCCGCCGGAATTCTCCGGTTTCCGGCATTCGGTGCGGCGACATTGACACAGATAAGTTTCGTAAGAGGTGCGATGTTTAGTGATTGTCTACTTCGTATTTTATCGGAAAATTTACTGATTCACGCCGTTGTCGAATGTGTGAATGTACGATTGCGTCACCGCGAAGGTTTTTAGAATTACTTGTTTTCTTTTTCATATATTCATACAATTTAATTTAATTCATTACGTATGTTACACTTATTTCACTCTTAATTTGAGGAGAATTTTATTAATCAAAAGTTACCAGAAAAGCTTTACATGGAAGAGACTTTTGAAGTTATGTCATTCATCAAATTCCCCGTAGCTGGATCGCTAGTTCACGTTTGTATTTTTGTAGTGTTCAGAGTGACCTAGTTGACCCGTGCGTCACGATACGCCCAGCTGGTAGCAACGATCTGCAGGCCGCACGCCCGCCACTTCAATACTCAAAACTCAGGTGAATCTGTTTGTTGAAATTATGTAGGTGACTATATTTTAATTAGGGAGAATAAAAATAAGTTTTCCTACTGAATTAATTTACAGACTTTTGATATGAGTAATTTTACAGTTGCCATTTTGACATCATCTGATTAGAGAAGCAAGGGGGTTTCGTCGCAACGAGATTCTTGACGGATGTTACAACACCCAATGCTATTCACGCAGGAAATTGGTCAACAGCGGGCGCTGGAAAAAAAATACAGAAATCCGCACGAACGCTGTCACGAAAGTTCACGCGTCTACAATGGCCGCTCCTGCTGGCTGTATTCTGAACCTTATCGCGTTGGTGGTAAGAGCTCGGCGGGCGTAGCAAGCGCGTTGTTGTGTACAACACACGTTGCTTAAGCGTTGCGTCAGAGCACTTCGTACGCCTTGAGCCGCCCACCGAGACCGTTTCAAAACTCTTGTTCCGCGATGGTGTGCGCAGACATCCCCCATGTGAATGTTAACCTTTGGCACTGCAAACCGTATGACAGGAATAAATGTAATACCAACGATTAATACAATAAACCATTGTAGTCGTCTTAAAACAGACCACTGACAGTAGCCTTTCTTATTCCATGCGCCTTCAGATAGTATGCCGTTTTAAAAAGCTGTTTGTATCCACCTTAGTTTGCTCTTGATAGTTGCGGGAGGAACGCCACAAACTGCGACTGGCTTCGGAAATTGTAAATGAATTTGATAAACTGTTCCGATGGCTGAAATACAGCTTTCACGTGCCGTTATAATTGACCACCGCAAATGTGTTTAATTTAAATGAGCTCTAATGAAAACGAAAATAATTGAACCATAGGCGAACTCGTCAAACCTAAAATTGTGAGTTGGGTTCAGTGACGGCCGCGACCGCGAGAATATTGTAGGTTTTTACATAATAACCTACGTAGATGAGTATACGCGGTTAAAGCAATGATTTTTTTTCGTATTCATTTTGCCGGCAGGAAAAATATCAATTCATCACCAATATTTAGAAATTTGAACAAAATAGTGCTTATAGTAATAACAAATACGTTAATCAGAAGCTTAAATATCATTAAGCATTGAAATTGGATTGGAGCGTGGACATTGCCATAAGTTACATATAAGTATTTATGCTATAAGCTCTATGTAACTTTATAGTACGCCTACAATAAGTTATATTTATAGGCTATAAGTACTGATGTATTTTATTATAATAATGTTGTTGTTTTTAAAACTCAAAACATTTATTAGTTAAAACATATGTTGCAAATTCATAAATAAAATATTTTTTTACGTTGTAGTTTTCCTTTGGAGTTTCGACCTGCTGAGGAAAACATGTTAGTATTTGAATCGCTTTAGACAACATTTCTACAATGTTAAAACGAGCATATAGGTTTATCATTCTTAATTGAGTTTGTAGGTTGCTCCTTCCTATCCATTCATTACTTCGTATAGCTTGGTTTGTCAGTCTTTAACGTTCAGGCTGTAGCAAAAATGTATGACAACCAATCTCGTCTTAAATGTCTTCAATTATTGTGTGGGCTTATTGATAACACGGACGTAGTTGTAAGTTGATGCAGTAATCTTTTGCTGCGTAGTTTACCTGTTGCCTATTTCAGTCTTGCGAGTGTATTGTTGTTTGTATGAAGTCTGTATGTGTATGAGCGGAAGTCGGTCGGCGGGTGACATCACAGATATCTGCCACAACCTCCTGTCTGGCGAGTGACGCATTTGTTCTGATCTGTCTAAACTCCAAGCCGTCGCATGCTTTATGGCCGATGTTTCTTAAGTAACTAATCTATAGAGTATCAGCGCGCAACAGTCGAAAGGCGTATTTTGTGAAACATGTTTGTGGTTGACGTCAGTAAAGTAGAGGGTTAGAATTTCTGAAAAAAAACATAAATTAAGGTTACAAAACACATTTTAGGTAACATTCGCAACAGTGTTTATTGTTAGAACAAACAAAACAAACATCTGCATTGACAAAAGAGCGCGGTACCGTTGCGAAACACGGAACGCGACCATAAATTCGCAAATAAAAACATTTTAGTGCAAGACAAAAAACCCGCGAAAAAGTGCAGCCAATTCTTTATTTGAACGCCTTTTAAAAGGTAGTTTTACAGTTATGGTGTTTTTTTAGTGGGCGGGAGAGCTCCCGCTACAGAGGCAGGTAGGTTGCGTTTTTATGCATTTTTAGAAATTGGGTTAAATTTTTTTTCTGCGACAGATGAGGAGGGCAAGGTGAGCGGTGTTCTGTTACGGAAACTTGTGGTTTTTTACCGGAATACTGTGACCCTATTAACTGATTTTTTGGAGAGCATAATCGGTTCACATGTTTTGTACACTTACCGAAAAAAAGCGCAGTTAAAAGTTTGTAAGTGGGCCACTAGCTTATAGGTTACACGAGAGCGCGTAACATCTGATGTTTTTAAGTTATTTTAAAGAAATTGTTTTTTCCCCAATGTGATTATTTAGTAGTCATTACTATAGCAGTCAAATACAAATGGTTATGAAGAGGAAAAATAAGTAAGCAGAATAAAAAAATATTTTATATACACTATGCTATGTAGAAAAGTAACAGTGGCCGGGCAGGTCTGTTGTCTGTTTGTCTGTATGTGTTGTGAAACCTAATAGCCTTGCGGCGCGGTTGAAGGCCGAAGCGGCAGCCGAGGCGGCGGCGGCGCGGCCCCTCGCCCAGATGTGCCCGATCCAAAGAGCGTTGCACGCATAAATACATAACAGACAACATTCCATAAAACACCCGATATCTCAATCTTACAATGACTGCCATATTTTTTCACGTATCACACTCTAAACAGCCCGCTCCAATCGGCCTAGACACAAAGGAGCACCATTGTTACGTTGATGGATGAGTTTATTTGGTTCGCGTAAAATCATCATAAAAATAGGTTTTGTTAGGAAGCTGTAAAACTGTTTACGAATCACCAATAGCGTCGTTTAGCTCCACTCGTATATTTATTTTTATAACTTTAAAAACGGATGCGTTCACGTCATTTGAATACTAAAAGTGCATTCGAGAAAAAGCCCCGGCCGAGGTGTCTGTTCCGCTGTCTCTTTCCGTTTCGGCCAATGGACGACTGTGTGACAAAGATAAATAGTTTGCAGGAAGCTATTTGAAAAAAGAACAACCCTCCTTTACCCTTTCGGAGTTTGGGGCATTCAATTGTTTATAATACAACAAAACGGCGTAACTCTAATCGCGAGGTCATCGATTTAGAGCCGAATAGAGTGGAGCTACAGTTTGCTCTTTATTGACACACTACGGCATTTATACGAACGAAAATTGTTGATAAATTAATATAAATTTGAAATCGCTCTTTTTGTTTGTTTGATATTTGAACTTCTAGGAACAGGTAGCGGGCCAGTTTCGGCGGGGGCCTACGAACGAACAAATAGGTATTTAACGCTCCACAATGTGTCCACGCGAATAAATAACATATTAGCTAGTAATATAATTTACGCAAATTGCGAGAACAACGAACTCTAAATGATGTCCTGGTTCAAGAGTCAGTGTGCGCGGAATTTCGACTTGTATGCCGAGCCGCCGCGGTCGAATTGAGATTGTACACGTTATGATATCAATCTATTTTTCACTTCGATACCGGAAGGCTTGGGCGACTTAATGATCAGAAAAACAAGATGAGCGCCTTTTGTTTAATGTAGATTAAATGTTCGTATCGCAAGTTATTCAGAGTTTAATCCGATAAAAATTGCAAATTGATTAAGTGCTTCTGTTTCAATATTGGTATATTATGTTAATACATCCAATGATATTTACACAGTCTAGCTGTAACAAAATGTAATGTAGTTTGGTCGAAAAAGTGGATAGTTAGTACACCTTTTGAAAAGGCAATATGAAATGTGAGTATCGAGTCTAGCATTTTTTCTATAAGTAATCAAAGTTAACCCGCTCACGTGTGCATTGTCTCGCGGCGCATCCGTCCGTCGATCACGCATAAATAAGATTTTTTACGCACCTTTCACATCCGACCTGTGCGCTGCGCCCGCGCAGGTTTCACTGCAAGGGCTGCCAAGCCCTCACACGGCACACAGGGAAAACAGGAAGTATCGCCAATAAAGTTAGAATTATAAATGTTTCGACTGATTGGGAAAAACCACGGAAAAACCGTTTCCAGTATTACTTGTTCAAAATTCATATTTTTTCCATGTACTACATATGTAATGGTAAGTAATCACATTTTTTGAGTGTTGACAAGTATTGACGTACCAATCTGCGGTCTCACTGTCCTTTGATCTTCAAGCGATACTGTAGTGTAATGTCCTGATTTTCCAAAAAAAGAAGCAACCATTTTTTTACTAATGCTTCGATTTTTCTTAACTTTCGTCGGCAAATCTCCAAAAGGAAAGACCCACTCTGCCGACTGGCTTTTTTTTTCAGGATCAAAGCAGTAGTGACACCCAGGTTCCGTCACCTGTCACGATATTATAGACAGCCAATGACTGTCCTCCGTTAAACTTTTTATCATTGTACGGCACCACGACGCAGTCGTTTCTGGCCCTCCGTTAAGTCATGCGGTATCCTCGAGTAAAAAGCTTTCGATCCTTCAGATGCACATGTAAAATGTCTTGCACTTGGCTCATTCCGATGCCTAACAAAGCACGAATTTGCTGGCAAGTAATGTTTTTGTCAGTTTCAATAAGTTGTCGTACGGTGTCAATGTTAAAGTCTGTAACCACAGTCGCCGGCCGACCTTCACGTACCTCGTCACGTAGATAATCTCGTCCTCCAAATCACGAATACACAGAGAGCTGCGACATGGTGCTTCATCATCAAATACCAGTTGAAGTCTCTGGCAACTCTCTTGTTGACACGAAAATAATAAAAAATCATTGAACGAAAATGTTCACGAATTAAATTCATTTTGATAGCGACACACCATTTTCGAGAGGACGTCACGGTTGAAAAATAAATGTAAATAAAAAGTAACATGTTCCCAAAAGTTCCATTTTCGAATTCCATAATTGTTTTTATTTCATTCTTTTATCATAAGTGGCCAGATCAAGAAACTTTCAGTATGCACTATTATATTAATTGACGAAAAAAGTATTATTAATTAACTTTTCCCACCTTTAAGAAATATATGGTACTCGTAGATAATTTACGTTGCAATTTATATTTTTATTTTATTAAGAATGTAAATACGAGAAGTTTTACAATTCAAAGTGTAACTATTGGTTGTGGTGGCAGCCCTGCGCATGCGTCGCTGCAGCGCTGTGTGTGATAATACGATAGCCGATATTATTTGGCAGATGCGCGCGCGCATTATTTCCTGTACATCCTTTCTCGCTATGGGAAAGTCGCCTTGGCCATTTTTGGCGTTTTTTTGGATATCATTAACTTAATACAGGAATATTATTAATAAATAGAAATAGCCAACAAATCCGGTATATCTGCCAAACAGATATCTCAAAACTTGTCGGTGTTTATTCAAATTTTCGCTTTGTAGTTCATAACCCAATTATTTTTGAATTCTTGAGATTAGGCATTACGATTTCCCGCTGTCATAATGGTATTCGCGCCGGCTCCAGCGATTAATATCGATCTATTTCGCGATTCCGCCGAATGGGAGCGACACAGAAACGTCGGTGCTTACGCGATACGACAAGTACAAATTGATTACACTACATCGCTTGCATTACTGCTGGAAAATACGTGTCTGACCTTATATAACAACCTGTGACAGATATTTTGATCTATTCCAGCAGAAAAAAAATTAGCATGACCCCAAAATATATGCCTGGGTACCACTTTTGTTATTTAGTTCAATTACATGGAAGGTTCGTATTTAGATAAGCACCTAATGAGTTATTTTCTTCCCGCGGGGCCGTGGAGTGTTTCTCCGATTCGTATTATCCGCCGACCCGGTTCTAAAGGCGGCTACAATCGGAGGTAATTGAATACCTCAGCATTAGCGTCGTGCTCAATCAGCCAATCCTTACTAGGAAGTGGTCGGCCATCGAACCCGCTGTACGGCGAAATGTGATGTGCGCCGCTGACTCAGGCGCGACAATCGATATGTAGAGTTAGCTCCACTTGTTTGGATATTCATTTTAAAAGGGCGTATCTTTCTTATGATTCCGTGTTTAGTGCATATAGGGCGCTGCATAATCGAAGCCTCCATGATGAGCTTAATGCATACGTTATCCATCTTAAATAAACTGTCATCAACCTTTTCCTTAGCGAAAGTTATGTAATCAACGAGTAAGTAATGACAATCAACGGTTGTAATAATTGTTATCCATCGACAAGACAGTTCGAAATAACGGCAGTAATTTTAAGATTTTTTTATTTTTAAAGGTAAGCCTTAATATTGTATGAATGCAAATGAAACATACGCATTCAATACAGTGAGCATAATATAGCAATGTCACGTTATGTAATTGTTTTAGCATTAGACAGTATTTGGACGTACCTACGTGTTCTTTTACAAGTAATAATATGTAATGTGAATGAGATTCCAAAACAAATACATACTTCCGTATCACGTAATGAAGTGATAAAACTATATATTTTTGATTTAATTATGCGAACCTACGTACGTGTTGATATCGTTATGACAAATTAAGTTTTGCACACTCATTTTAATGTAGAATAACCAGAACTGTTTATCTTAAGCCAATACCCACCAATTGCGGCGAAGACTCAGTGGTTGAGGATTCGGGGTTTGCGCGCTGCCACCTTCGGCCTTATTGTCACTTACCACCAGGTGAGATGAAGGGCAAGAGAAAAAACACTTGATTTCAATTATAGAGTTCTTTGCCCAGCTGTGGGACAGCATGTAAGTTTTACTTTACTTTTTACTGTGCTTCTGCATCAAGTGGAGCTTAGCAAACAGCTCTGCACAATACCTTGCTTTCGGCAAAGCGAAAAGGTAAAATTAAAACAATGTAATATTATTAATTGAATGTGTTTATGTGCTTCGGATTGCAGGTTAAGTCCCGTTCCCGGTTGTTATCGTAAGATGGCAGTCGTTAAAGCCCACCAACCCGCATTGGGACAGCGCGGTGGGTTACAGCCCATTGCTGTTGTGTGGGAGGCCTGTGCCCAGCAGTGGGACGTTTATAGACTGATGAATATTAACATACCTTTAACTCAACAAAGTTAAATTGCGAAAATATTTTTTTTTTCTAGTAAACATTTTATCCAATATTAATTAACATGTAGGTACGAGGTATAGTTTAATAATAACACATTATCCTTGTCACTTAATATAATCATTAATGTCAACTAAAATAGATAAATCATGATTTTTCAGTAAACTCAATTAATTATTTATACGTTATATTTCCTTTAATAGGAAAAAAAATAATTTAAAATTATGTTTTAGAAGGAAAAAGATATAGTGTATTATGAGCATGTTTTGTCTCCGTTGTGGATGTGTCAATCAATGACTTACTGCAACGAGCAGTGACATTGGCTTGTGGAGTGCTGCTGTCGCTGCAATTTGACCGGGTGTGCGGTAAGGCAGCGCGCACACGTAGACACTTTGTTGCTGCCACGACACGCCGTTATACAAAACGCGATTGCAGAGCGTTCAGTTGCCGCTCCGGACACTGTTAAGGCGCTATATTCCCATTTTTAACAGTTTTGATTGATTGTACCGCCGCCAATAAAAAACATACAGTTCTAAAATTCATATATAATATGGTTGAACATATTATCTAGTGACTCTTAAAGATAGAAACATAAAAAAAATCAAAGATAACTCTGTTCAACATTTAAAAGAGCTGTAAGTCTACATTAATAAATGACTTAATTTTTTTACCAATAGAAGAAACGTTTTATTATCTAGTGAATGCAAAAGACACATTTTTTTATTTTACTTATTTTTTTCTTTATATGCAAAAAACCTATAAATTGCGCCTATTTGTCGTCGTACCGTCAAGAGAGCAAGAGAGAAGCGCTCGGAATACCTCGCCATAATGCGTTTTACATGATGGTGTCGGCAAGAAAATGTCCGAGTTTGTGCGGCCCCTTAGGCTTGCGGCCGTCTGTGGCGCGGTACTTGTAAACACGGTCCGTTTAGATGTAAGTCCAAAAGTGATGACGAATGCCCATTATGCAATTCCTTATTTGATCTTTTGTTATTATGATTGAACTGATATACTTAAATGCAATTTGTAAATATTAAAACTAGTTTTAGATTTTTGTGAAACCTATGTGGGAATGTAAAGTTAGTGCATAATATCAAAAGAAAAGAAACAGGCCGAATTCAATAAGAGGAAAAAAAGTTACAGTATCCATATTTATTTGCCGCATTTAAAAATGACAAAGTATAATTTGACTGCGATGCTTAGCGAAATTTAAACATAGGTATATTGGACGACTGCAGCCTCCTGTAACTATTTAAACTGTTGTCAATATTTTTCATCTAACTCAAGAGACAGACAAAAGATTATGTCTTGACTTTTTATGGTGACATAGTTACAGCAATATGTGATGTCTTACGAAGAATTTCTACACCTGACAACAACTATATAATCTTGATATTTCTTAAGTTTTCCGCTCGCGATAAGATCGTAAACTCGTAGATCAAAAGCATAACAAAAATCCAGAAATAACAGCAGCAACCTAGTTTAAAATAAATACCTCTACCGAGTACCCACATCAACCAATTACAGGTTGCCGCGAAAAATTTCAAAATAATTTATAAAGTAATGTAAGAAGCTTTCATAATGTGAAACCCTTTCAAGACCCGCTGCCTTTTATGTAAAATGAGAACTAAGCAACAGCGCTGTTGGAGGATCGACTCTTTCCTTGAGTTTTTGAGCATTGAGTCATAGCAGAACAGCTCCTGATAAGCAAAATAAGAAAAAAAACTGATTTAAAAGAAATGTCGACACATTTCTTCTACATTCTTCTTTTTCGCTACAGTACCGAATGAAATAACTTCGCCGCGAAGACTCTTAGGGCGTAAGGTACATCTCAAGACCCAAACTGATACGCAAATGATCGAAAACAATATTTTATTTTTTTTGACAGACATTCAGTCATACAGACATAGCAACAGCGTGGCCACAGCATCTCGCGAGCCGCGGCATTCTTTGTCACAATGGCGTATTGTTGGCGGCCGCGCTGTAGTAAACAAGCAGTTGTGGCCGTTTGTTAGAGAAACGGAAAATGCGAGGGAACCGGTGGGACACTTGTCGGCGAGATGAAGGCCGCTTCCCCGTCGGGGGCTACAAGAGTAGATAAACGTTCTTCGTGTCATAGGAGATTTTCGGTATTGTGTTTGTGCTGCCAAGGCATTGAGTAATTTTGATAAAGGAAAAACAACTTTAAAAAAAAAGTATTTTTTGTACTCTGTAAAGTAAATTGCAAGACATTCAAATTACTTATCTTATGCAAGTTACGTCTGGTAATAAGTATTCAAAATATTTGGACTTTTGAACCTTTTTGTGTGGAAAAAAAAACAAATCAAGCATCAAAAAAATTGTGTTCATGTAAAATTCAGTAAGAATATAGTAAGTGAACATTTATGTAGCTAAGTATTAATTAGACCATTAGTTTATATTTATATGTTACATACAATCTAATTACTAACACAATGAAAGTTATTACAACTAGAAAAATCCATTTCTATAAGTGCCAGTACGGCATCGACGAATCGGCGCAACAGCTAGTTGCATTGTATAATTGGAAAAGTTTTAATTGAATCTGTAAATCTGCTCGGCGGGCGCTGCCACGCCAGCGGCAGCGCCGGCCGTTACTTGCAGCCTCAGTGCCTGCAATTTGCAGGAAACGAGCTACTCGCTTGTTTGTTAAAACTTTAATAGAACGGACGCCTGAAGGGCCCCGTAGCAGCTACGAGCCGTAGCGCGGCCCTGCGCTACGAGCACAAATTATAATATCCAAAATGGACTTTTAAAGTTTTATAAAGAAAACTAATAATAGTATAGTAAGTATACAAATATTTTTGATTTATATTAATTGAGAATATTTTTGTAGCCTTCAGAAGCGCGTCAAGGTGTGAAAGTAAAACTTACTGTATCTCTTCATGAGTGACTTCTTGTAAGCCTTCCCGGTGACGGCATCGTCGCCGGGGCTGAGCCGGCCGGCAGAGTCGTCCGATTCCGTGCCGGAGTCTCTACCGGTGGCCAGGTAGTCCCGGGACTGCCGCAGCATTACTTGCGCTCGCACATAGTCCGCGGGATCCACAAACGGGTGTCGCGCGAAATCACATACAGTTATTTCTTTTCGCACAGTTAAGTCCAGAGGCGCGTCTTCTTCGGGTTTGGGGGTGGGCGAGCGGCGTTCTGCACGCTCGTTGCGCTCGTCGCGCTCGTCCCTCTCGTCAGGGTACACCTTCCTGGCGGCCAGGGTCCTGGGCTCGGCGTCGGCGCTGAGCGCGCGGCGGTCCGCCGGCGCGCGGCGCGGCTCCGGGCCCGCGCTAGCCGGTCGCGTCACAGCCATCATGTTTACTATCTACACTTGCACCATTATCACCAGTTCAGTTATGTCATACAGCGTAACGAGTCGTGTTGTAATCGCGAGCCGCGTCCGCCGGCGTTCGCGTCGAATTGCGGACTGATGTCCCAGTTTCGGCGAAGAGTTCCACTGACTCCGTGAGCTCGCTTCGGGCGCGCTCGGCGGCGCTCGGCACTTTCGTTTTCGTCCCGCGCGCGTGTGTGCGGCGCACACGGGCGCACACGGAGGCACACGGGCGCACGCCGCGGCCGCGGCTGTGTGCGCGCGGGTGCGTGTGTGCGCTCAGCTTTTTCCACTTTCGTCGCGGAGCTTTCCTTCATTTCCCGAGTTACCTAACAGGTTCTGGCTGCCTTTACGGGCTCGATTGATTCGAATTCCGGTTTTCTGCCGATCGTTTATTGTATTTACATTTTTCTATTTTAGCTGTGTTAAATAGGAGTCACGAACAGTTACAGCGCTGAAGGTTGAATGTAACAGTTTATTTTCGACCTCTTCTTACTTTATGTTGTTGTTACCTAATGATGGCTTGTAATTTTTTGTAACTTTGCAAAACCGATAGTGATCCGAATTCGTTACAAACAGTATCGCATAATGATTGTAAAAAACCGGAACGCAAGAAAATCTAATCGCTTTGCGTAACGAACCACGTAAACAGTTTGTATGTTTTTTTATCTAACGCTCGGGGCATTGACCGACTTTACAAATAAAGTTGCGCGCGCGCCGGCCACGTGACACAGTGAGCCGGCCAGCGCGCGCTGAGCCGCCGCGCGGCGGGCGGGCCGCAGCCGGCGGGGGAGCGGCTGGCGCTGCAGAGGTTCAAGGTATATTGGCGTGTTGTTAGGAACGTACTCACGAATGTAGAGCCAATGTCAACGGGTGTTGTTTGGGCCGCGTAGATAATTCGGTGGCGTACGCGCCGAGCGGCGGCGGGCGGCGGCGGGCGGCGGCGGGCGGCGGCGGGCGGCGGCGGGCGGCGGCGGGCGGCGGCGGGCGGCGGCGGGCGGCGGCGGGCGGCGGTGCACCAGCCCGCCACCGCGGCGGTACAGCGTTAATAATGTTGACACACATTTGCCGTGTTATCAGTTGAACTCTTTACAGTCCCGATGAATGCATACGGTCGTAGCTAGCAAGGCGAGCTTAAAGCTACCGCTGGTAATTGAACCTTCTGTGTCTACGACCGGTAGTGGTATCACTACACCACAGAGTGACTAAATTAATATAATGTGCGCTTTAGAATCCATGCCTAAAATGTTAGGTTTCAAAAAAATTTACTATCATTTGAACTATTTACCCAATAGTTTAAATAGTTAATAAGTAGTTTATTTAACAGAGTAACGTTTAGTTGAAACTAAGTTCTTTCATAGAGATTAATATGGGAGTAGCGAGCAATGACGTCATTATTATTAACCAGCAATTGAATATTTATTAACCACTCTTTGGTTTACAGATAGTAGTGTTTATTACACATTGCAAAATAGTTAATTTTGGAAGTATTGTCTGTCCACATATCTATTGCAAAATAATGTATTTCTTGTATTCTTACATACATACATACATACATATAATCACGAGTATTATCCCCGAAGGATTAGTCAAGGACTAGGCAATGAGGACAGCAAAAGCAATCCTCTGCCATAGTCCACTTTTCACCAAATAGCGACTGCACATATGTGCTCAGCGTGGCAGGTGGTGAGCCCACCGACGCTCTATGCTGTTGGAAGTATGTGCAGTCTTTACTCCGTTAGTCGCCATTTACAACACTCAAGGGAAGAATACTACCGCCCCCTGGTGGTAGTATTCTTTCACCGCAACGCGAAACTGCCAACGCTTGTATTCCTTAGCGTGTTTTTGTGTCGATACACAAAAAATATTGTTCAGTAGTTAAGATAATGAATATTTACACATCATAGTTTATACAAAGATAACATTACTGAGTATAGGGAACACGTTTGGTGTACTAGTTGATTTATACTATATAACATATTATTTATTATTAAAAACGTATAAGTATTACCTACTACAAAAATAAAAAAAAAAATTAACCTTTCTTTACGTATTAACGTAATATAATTAACTAGCGGCCGCTCGCGGTTTCACCCGCGTGGTTCCCGTTCCCGTGGGTATATCGGGATGATAAAAAATATCCTATATGTTAATCCAGGTTATAAACTATCTGTATGCCGAATTTCATCCAAATCCATTCAGTAGTTTTTACGTGAACAAACATCCATCCATAATTACAAACTTTCGCGTTTAAAATATTAGTAGGATAAGAACTATGTTATTAATGCAATTAAATTTTGTCTACGAGTATTTATAGCATTATCACAATACGCGTACAGCAACACAAATATAGTACTGCATGTATTTCTTAGTAAAGCAACGTCATAAAGCAAATCTATTTGTGTCCTATTTCCAATATTATTATTACAAAACAATAGTTGTTGCGGCAATCAATGCGCTGGTGTGCGGTCAGCCATTCATGGAAGCTGTTCTCCACTGATAAGGCTCTTCCTGACCTCATACATATCGCCGGCACACTCTTGACATTGTAATAAAATAAATCACAGTTCATTTTTTTTTCATGTTTGGTCATGTTTAAAAGTGGACTGTGGCAGAGGACTGCTTTTGCGGTTCTCATTGCATGGTCTCTGGCCTCTGACTAACTCCTCGGGGGTAAAAGTCGTGAATGTATTTATGTATATTATTATGTATATATGTATTTTTTCTAACTTTTGTATACACGCTAAAAAGTAAGGTAATAATATTGCCCTTCCAAAATAAATAAATGTATAACAACAGGTAAGTAAGTGTGACGTAATAATACAGAAAAAGTTCCCTAAGCCGAATTATATTTTTTCTTCAATCGCGTCACACCCCTTTCTTCTGCTCTTTGCGTCACAATATCAACTGCGTCGTTTGTCATTAGAACATAAACAAACAAATCGCCTAGTACATACGAAAGACATGTAATGTTTGACGTCGGACCCCCGACTGCATCATAGGAACTGGAGCGGCCACAACACCTTTCCGTCCGTCCCACCAGCGTCACAGCGTGTTTACCGCATACACTTATTTGTAAGCATTATGAGTGCGCAGCGCCCGAGCGAAATTCTTGTCAAGATTATGTTTTTCTCAATAATTATAGCTCAAGCATTGTCATGGCGAGAGTGGGACGCAGCCTCGCGTGCTCCGGGCTAGCATCTAGGCTTTCCATCTCACTGTTAGATTTCACGTTCGTACGCCAGAAGAAGGAAAACGTGGGCTTAGGTTGCCGAGCGCGACGTGGCGGTGATATCAAATACTGTTTTGAGCATTTCATTAGATCTTACGTTTCCTTACAAGGCGGGGCGTCCCCACACGACGTTTGGTAAACTACACAGCGTCAGTAGTGGTTTATAAGTATTTTTTTTATCTTATGATAGAGTTAGGGGGCTCTGGCGCTGCGGCATAATAAGCAACTGACTTGATAAGCAACTTTCACAATGCCCTTGGGTCGCCGAAACCTATTTAAAATATCGGAGGACTTGTTAAAATGTTGATCCGGGTTAGTTGTCGTAAGATGGTAGTTGTTAAATTAAATAAAATTAGGCTAGGGTGGTGGGATTTCCCTATGTGCTTGATGTGGGAAGGTCAGTGCTTAACCGCGGGTCGTTAATAGACTGACGATGATTGTGATTTGATTAAATCTTTCTCATTCTCTTTGTGTCTATCCGAAAGTTATGTCAAAGTATTGTAAAACGTTGTCTTGAACAGTATTTTGCTATAGATTAGTAAAGATTCTGATTATTAATTTGTCGGAACGGGTAATACAATCGGAATCTAAGATGTTGCGCATAGCCACACTGTTGTGTGTACCAATACACTGTTTATCAGTGCGAGGGGTCACCGGGCGCTATCGCATCGCAAATCGGCGGGCATCGAACCCGCTATCCACTGTCATCCGGCTTACGTAATATCAAAAAACAAACTCAACATCACGCTACAAGTATTATTAAATAATTGTGTTATCAGAATATATAGAGACAAATATATAATTTGTATATTCATACGTCAATGCTAGAGTGGATAGTATAGGGTCTTTCTAGAAGCGTGATGTTACTGTAAGCCACTCCTTCACTTACCATAACGTGGTGTTGTGATTCTGGTGCTCACCTATTTGGTATAGCAAAAACATAGCCTATAAAAGTAGAGGATTTCGACACCTTTTCGAGGCAAAGGTTGGGTACACTGATTTGAAGTTATGCGCGGCACGTTGTTTTGGGGACGGTTCGTCCTTGTCCTTACCGAACACAAAAATATAGTATGAGTGCCGTTTTCCAAGTTTGTGTATTGGCTAAAAAGTACAAAATTATATATTAAAAAAAATGTATATTGATTTGAAAGCTTTATGCGAACACTACCTTAAAAAGTTTATACACAAAATAGTGGACGGCAACAAGTCAAATTAATTTTGAGACTCTTCACTCTTCAAGATAAATTAATATGTAAAATCTATTTAAGACGCTATTTTTTTAATGCAACGGCAAATTTCTGCCGTAACCAGCGTTCAATATTTTTTTCTTATCATCTCCTGATAGAATGAACCTTCTTTTTCCATAATGTGAATAAACTCAGTTAAATTGAGAATGTTTGATGAGATAATTTTTGAATTGGCCTGTTCCAGGCCAATTCAAAAATACATCCTACATAAAAGTAAAAAAAAGTTTGCTACATTAACGTTATTATTATTATTAATACTTTATTGCACAAAGAAAATACATAAATACACAGGTTACACAGGACATATACAAAGGCGAGCTTATCTCTAGAAGAGATCTCTTCCAGCTAACCCTAGCTGTAAATATTTAATATGTATTGTTTTATATTTTAAGTATTAAACTAAAAAAACAAGTAATTTGAAATTACGTACTGTAATTAGTACGTAAGTGCGTAAGTGTAAAATTATAAGGTAAAAAAATTACATATTATTACGCATTTCTTAAATTAATGACAATTCTCCCATCCTGAATACATACCTACCATGAATATTTTCATATATAACTTGGTTTTACCTGCTTTTTTTATTGTTTGTTCTATGTCCAGTAGATTCGTAAACTTATTTAAATCATTTAATTTAGATTACGTGTTCAATGAACCAACTAGAATAACATCCACATCTGCTACTTGCTTTTACAACATTTTTTGTATTATTATAAATTGAGTTAGTTCAGACCATAGCGGACAATTAGCCACTACTGAGCACCATAATGTCCCTCCCAAACGAAATAATAGTGTGTAGGCCAATCAGTGAAAAAGGTATCGAAAAATTTGGAACCAACATTCACTTAAAACTTACTTCTCTTTCAGTAGCACCTACTGATAATGCAGGTAATACTTATTTTTACAAAAGTTTTGAGTTGCATTCGGGATGAATTTAACAACACATTTAAGCAGAAAATTATTAGGCAAGCAAGTAGGAGAAAATTGAATGAATTGTATAGATTAAAATCTACTTCTAGAGATCCTAACTTTAAATATGTTAGAAACTAGTGACTGGGCGACAGACACCATGTATTTACTATGCAAGTAGAAGAAAATTGAATGAATTGTATGGATTTAAATCTACTTCTAAAGATTCTAACTTTATTAAGTATGTTAGAAACTATTCAAAATTATTTAAAAAATTCTGCATGAAAGCAACATTTAATTTATTTTTCTAATAAAATTGCACTTTTTTATAACAAAATAAAGACTACATGGCATATTATTAATCAAGAAACTGGTAAAACAAAAATTAAGGACCGTTCATATTTACTTAAAGTCAATAGTAAAATAATAGAATCAGATGGCACAGTCGCTGGTGCATTTGAAGATTTTTTCTCTAGGATACCTATGGACTTATCTGACTAGTAACATAAAGTTCTTGCTCTCATACTGCTGTCGCTCTCCTCGAGTCAAATGTTGATAAGTGCGGTGACAGTTTTAGACATTTAAGTACTGACACCAATTTAAAAGCTTTTAAAACAATAAATATTAAAAATACAGAAGATCTGGTATCTCTACAAATATTGCTTATTAATTATTATAAATAGGAATTATTATTAATTCCTTACCTCCTCAGTTGGCCGATATCTTCAATAGGTGTCTAGAAGAAGGAACTTTTCCAAATTTAATGAAGCATGCTAAAATCATTCCATTGTTTAAAGCTGGTGACAAAAACAACCCCTCTAATTTTAGACCAATGTCTATATTACCAGCATTTAGCAAAGTTTTTGAGAAAATTATTTACATGAATTACTTTGCAATCTTATTTTGCAATAAATAAACTTTTTCATGCAAAAGAGTTTGGTTTCACTAAATGTAGATCTACAACTGACGCTGGAGTTGCGCTTCTTAAACATATTTTTGACGCCTGGGAGGGTAAGCAAGATGCAAAAGAGATTTTCTGTGATATTTCAAAGGCATTTGATTGCGTTAGTCATGAAACTTTAGTTAACAAGTTAGAGCATCATGGTGTAAAAATAGCACTGAGCTTTATACAATCATACCTATCGAATAGAATTTAAAAAGTTGTTATTAATGGTGCTGTGTCTTCAGGAGCACCCACAACTATAGGCGTGCCCCAAGGATCAATATTGGGACCATTACTTTTTGATTTACATAAATGACCTGCCTTACCTTGCTAGAAACTTGTGTGAGATTGTACTATTTGCAGATGATACGTCTGTTATTTTTAATGTTAGAAGAGCCCTTGAAAATGTTGACGATGAAAATAGTGCACATTCAAAGCTATTGCATTGGTTCACTATTAATAATTTATTACTAAATTCAGCAAAACCAAAGTGTGTTAAATTTTCTTTACCTAATATAAGATAGCGGTCACTACACAAATTAAGATGAACGATAATGAAGTTGAATTAGTAGATTCTACTATGTTTCTAGACATTAAACTGAATACACGCTTACAATGGGACCCACATATTGATACCTTGTCAGGAAGACTGATTTCAGCTGCATACGCATCTAGGAAAATGAGGCTTCTAACTGATGTTGAGACGGCAAGAATAGTTTATTTTAGTTATTTCCACAGTCTTCTGGGGTCTTGGTAGCTCAGCAGTTAGAGCAGTGGACCGGAAATCTAAAGGTCGTGGGTTCGAATCCCATTCGAGCTTCCTGAGACTGGTTGTTTTTTTACATTTTATGCTATATCTATATAGTATATATAGATTATTGATAAAACCGTGCATCTCATTATAATTAAAAGATTTTATATGTTTAATCTTTAGGTATATCTATAACATTATCAATGTATAGTATCCGACATATTCGATTTATCAATAGATAAGCAAGACGACATCCCTCAAAATTAGCACTTTGTGATTAAACTAATTTCACGAACCTGAAGCCATGACACAAAGCACAAAAACACAAAAACACTTAGATGGTATTCAAAATGTCTATTGAAAATGTTTTCCAGCTTCGCATTATAAGTACATCTGAGACTGAATTTTCTATTACACTTCTGGGGAGAAGCCTTCATGTCCCCTTCCATTCATCCCTGTCGAGTTCAAAGGAGGCTTTACTAATGTTGCCGGGTCTGGCGGCCTTGACCGTGCCCTAACTGGGAACACATTGCATTGCAGTATTATTATGTATAAGCATCAAGCATTAAGCACTGACAAATTTCGACGGGTGAAACCAGTCCTTGGTAGCCAAGTGGTTAAGGCAGCCGCCTGCGGAAGGTGCGTGGTTCGATTCCCGCCTGACGTTGTCGTCTTTTTTCAGTGTTTTTAATTTTACTTAAGTGTATTTAAGCGTTAATAAAACGCTAAAATATATAAAAGACATTTATCTATGAACGCAGCTTCATCTTAACCGAATGTTCAAATATTTGTAAAAATATTTTTTTCGGATTTCAGAGGTGAAAACTTCTAAGATTTGATGAAGCAATGTTGACTAAAAACATAAGCATCAAGCACTGACAAATTTCGACGGGTGAAACCTAGACCTCGATAGCCAAGTGGTTAAGGCAGCCGCCCGGAATGCGGAAGGTGCGTGGTTCGATTCCCGCATGAGGTTGTTGTCTTTTTTCTGTGTTTAAAATTTTACTTAAGTTTATACTGTTTTTTTTTTCGTTAACCGGCTCAAAACCAGACGTAATAAACTTCAATGGTCACCGGTGGCGATCATGGCGCTTGTATCCTTTTAAACCTATAAATTTGTAATGGTTAAAGTCATTTGACTCGTATCATAAAACTCTCATGAGGAAAGCTTTGTGAAAACGCAAAACCAGCTTTAGCAGCAACGGAACCCGCTACAGGGGAAAATAAAATTAAAAAGATCCAACTATCGATCCGGAGCTTAGATCATCAATCTCTCCGCGTTTCCTGCGGCGCCAATTATCTGCGGGTGTAAGCGAGACGGAAACATATGTATATCAAAAGCGTTAGAGCGAGACGACCTCATTGCGAGAAACGAGATGCGCGGCAAAAGGATCGAGGTGTTGCATATTGTGTGCGTTCGGAAACTTCATACGCTCTAACAAACTTGAAATAATAATGTTTTAGACATTCTCGGAAAAATAATGAAGTTGATGCCAACAAAGAACCAAATTATAAGTGAGTCTAAACATTACGTTTTCAATTAGGCATTCCTTATTTGAGAATTTTACTAATATAATTAGCATTTTTATATTATGGGATTCTTTTTGGCTGAATTTAATTACCTGGAAGGTTAAGAAGATTCTTTACTTCAAAGGTTAAATATTAAAAATATGACATTGGACCTTGGTCCCCGAACTATACCACCCAGCTCGGAGGAAGATCTTCCCTTTTCCTTCCTCAAGTGGCATCCAATCTATCCTACCGTCCGCTTCCCTACAGTTACAGTATGTAACTTTATTGCATTCAATATAATTGTGTTAATTTTTAATAGTGTATTCAAATTATTGTTTATAATAGCAAGCAATAGCAAGCTTAGCTCTAAGAAATAATCAACTCTTATAAGCAGTGGCAGATAATAATTCTACAATCCAATTGGAAATGACAAAAAAACAGGATTGCCTCCACGTAGGCTCTTAAAAAAATGTGGGAAGGTAAAGCCAGATAAGCCAGATAATATAGTGCATTAGTGAAATGTTTGAATTAATTTTTAACATAAAAATAATTCGCTAGTGCATATCCGACCGCGCGCGGCGCAAGTGCAGTCGACGTACGGATTCAAGGCTACGCGCGTTGCGCCCGCGCACACGCGCGCCGCGTCGCACACATGCACGCACGCACGTACATTAGTTGTAATTGGCATCGATTAGCACAGGAAGACTGGTCTATGGGTGTCGTTTTTTAATGTCAGCTTTTATATATTTTTAGACGCGGCTAGTCCGCTGTGTTGGGGAAGGTCGCGATGTGAAACTATTGATAACAAATGTTTTAAGTTTTGTGATAAAACTAGATTCTAATCTATTTCCGTAAGTAGGTATAGGACAAATTATTATAATAACTGAAGTAATGCTGTTGTTGTAGTTGTTTTTATTATTCTTTTAATATTATCTGTAATACGTTGTTGTATGGCAAGCTGTTGAAACAACTAATTCATTCATTCCCTATATCTTGCAAATTACATGTTTTAATTTATCAGAAATATGATGAATCTGACTATTGGACACAAAGACATTAAACTATTACTACTCTTTGATTGGACAATATGTAAGTGATTTTGTAAGTTGAGTAATGACTTAAGGAGGAGGCAGTGTCCCCTTTAAACAGAAATTGTAATAGTTTTGCTTAATCAAGACCTTACAATATTCATTAAGGTATTCTGGCTTCCCGCGATCCTTAAAAGTGGTTAGCTACAGTTTTTTTGATCATTTCCCATCGAGAAGTACTTCGTCTTTAACAAAGTAAGCCCTATCAAATATAGAATTCTAATAAAAGACCATTACGTACGAATACGCATGCAAGTTTCTTGAATATTTAGGATTGCTTACTGTGATTTAACGTTTCGGTGGTCGCGGGGCCGTATCTAGATTCTCTGGGTTCTATTCCTAGGTCAGGCAAAGTGTGTTTTGGATTTTTCTACACTTAGCCTGGGTTTCATCGAGAAGCCAAGGAACTAGCCTGGAAGAAATATTATTGGAGGAGGCTACACAGACAAGAGTGTGTCAGACTCTTTCTATCAAAGAGATCGAGCCTGGGGTTTATGATCACCAACCTTTGTATTCTACGGAAATGTATTTATTATTTTATATTATATTTTAATCACATATTATATTTGTCTACAAATAATTAGGTTTTTAGTCCAGTCTTATTTTGCAAGTTTATTTTTCTCTGGACACCCTTACTGGTAGAGAATGCCTCAGGGCATTAAGTCCGCCTTTTGCTGTAACTTATGCAAAAAAGAATAAATAAATAAGCCCGCGTTTGAAAATTGTGATGATTGTGAGATGCGCCCATTCTTCTCCACAGCTAAAAGATGTCTTGCGTGGGTAGTAAGCAAATAAATGTTTGGACCTTTCAAAATCACTTTAAAAAAAGATTATTTGAATAAATGATTGTTGACTTTGATTTTAACTTTATAAAATCAATATCTATCAATTGTAGCAATGACTTCCATTTCAGTGGAACCCTTTGCCCAGTTAGTTTGACAGTGTTTAGGCTATCACTGACACTGGTATTAAATTTATATAAACTATTGAAATTATGGTTACTTATCATATCATATATAATTATATCAATAATCGTTAGATTGTGGTGAAAAGTAATGAAGTAAAGCGTATTTGCTTACTCCGATCACACAGCAACACAATAACACAATGTCGCGGTTCCATCATTCATCAAGGCGGAGTTATGAACTCTTTTTCCTGTTAAATTCGAGAAATTTGTTTCCTTTCGGTATTCTCTAATGATTTAATTACCTAAACTTTATTTTACTACTTGCTTTACTTTATTTTAAGTATTACCATAGACAAATTGGTATTAATAACTACAACGTATATGGCTATAAATTAGTACAATAACATTTCGTTTATTTTTCAGTTAAAAAATAAATAAATAAGGAAAGTCTCTTGTATTTTCCTACAAACATTGACATAAAGGATGATAAGAAAAGTTTCTAGCACTTGTCCGGTTTCATTTCGAAGTGTGACAGAGGAACACAAAATGTGAAGTGTTTTGTTTTTATTATATTCAGGCAGGTATATACCTAGCGGAGTATAGTAACTTTATGGGATATACACAGTTTCTGTATTTTGCGACACGCTCCATGATTACGTTATCCACGGTAAATTTGAGAAACATTCATGTGGCGTATAATGATTTCATTTTAGTTGTCAATAGAAAATATTACATGTACATAGGGTACTATCACCAGCTTAGCATTGCGACCCTGACACACCTTTGCTTCATTCACTTTCATAACTTCATTCGTACGAGTATATGAGCATCGGTTTAGGGAATATAGTAATGGTGGTAAAAGTCCTGGCTGGCACTTGAGTGGGTATTGTAGATTAGATAGACGCTATCGGCTCCTGGTGATCGCGAGTCATGGGCACAGCTGACGAGGCTGTTGACAGCAGTTATCGGCGTGGAGTGCGTGGAGTGGTCGGGCCCTCGGGCTGTTTGCTGTTTGTTTGCGAGGCTTCGGCCGCGTCTTTGTCCATCGCTATCTCTCGTAATCTGCCAGAGTGTTTGCTCATCGTGCATATTCGTGTCGATGTGCGTAGACGGTCTTTGTGTGAGCCACCGTTATGGATGGTAATTAGGTTTGTTGTCGCCTTTGATTATGTCAATGGAAGGTAAGATAAAGGTTGATTGAAGCTGATGCTGTTTTGGGCAATGATGATCTTTGTTTAAAACACTTTCTAGACGCATATTTATAATAATGTGAAACTTAATTAACCGTGTATACTACCACCCTCTCTCTTCTCTTGGGTGTCGTAAAAGGCGACTAACGGAATAAAGACTACACATACATCCAACTGCATAGAGTGGCGATGGGCTCACCACCTGTCACGCTGAGGACATGTGCAGTCGCTATTCGGTGGAAAGCGGACCATGGCAGAGGACTGCTTTTGCTGTCCTCATTGCCTAGTCTCTGACTAACCCTTCGGGGATAATAGTCGTGATTATGTGTATGTATGTATGTACTTAAGCCTTTAACGGGCACAGCATGTTCAAATTTTTCATTGGTTTTCGACCTTATCTCAATTGTATAAAGTTCAAAATATGGTGGGAATATATATCCCTCTGCCTGTTAAAGGGTTAAAATAGTAAAGTCCAACCAACGTGAAAGCTTCTTCTTGCAGTGCTATCTCAGGCCATTAACGAGTATCCGGAATGCCCATTTTAATAGAAACGTAAGTTATGGTAATTTCATCTTCAAAGGTTTATTGAGTCATCCATCTGCTTGTCAACTACCTTGAATAACTATCACAAAGTAACAACCACTAGCAACTCAAGGTTATACCCAGACCGTCATATTTTAAAAGTAACACTAAATTTTGATGTAGAAACTGGTAAATGACGATAAAGCTGAATATAGAAGCTCACTATATCCTGAATCCAAAACCACTGTTAATAATAAAGGCAGAGAGAAACTACATATTACTTTTTAATGGATTGTTAGGCAATTGAACTCTGCTCCACCAGATAAAAAAAAAACTTTACTACACTCACACCAATTATCTAGCCCAAGAGAAGCTTCGCAGAAACTCGTTAAATGGTTACTAGACAACGAATAAACATACTTAAAATACTTAAATACATACTTATTATACATAGAAAACATCCAGACCCGAGACAATTTAGACAATCAATAATTTCTAAATTGACCCGACCGGGGATCGAACCCTGGACCTCAGAGATGGCGACACCATGAAAACCACTCGACCAAGGAGGTCGTCAAATCAAAAGATGTTAAGTGGAAGCGGAGTCCAGATCTATGCAAAGACCTCTAGAAAACAGGATCGTGGCGTACTAGCCGTTCGATCTACAAGTAGTTTTTAACTTAATACATCAGGTCTTACTGAAGGCCATACATATATCCCACCTTTTAAAGTCCATACATACATCCCGCCCTTTAAAGTCCATACATTTATCCCGCCCTATAAAGTCAATAAATAAATCCCACCTTTTAAAGTCCATACATACATCGCGCCCTTTAAAGGCCATACATACATCCCGCCCTTTAAAGTCCATACATACATCGCGCCCTTTAAAGGCCATACATACATCTCACCCTATAAAGTCCATACATATACATCCCGCCCTTTAAAGTTCATACATACATCGCGCCCTTTAAAGTCCATACATACATCCCGCTCTTTAAAGTCCATACATACATCCCGCCCTTTAAAGTCCATATATACATCCCGCTCTTTAAAGCCCATACATACATCTCACCATTTAAAATCCATAGATACATCCCGCCCTTTAAATTCCATACATACATCCCGCCCTTTAAAGTCCATACATACATTGCGCCCTTTAAAGGCCATACATACATCCCACCCTATAAAGTCCATACATACATCCCGCCCTTTAAAGTCCATACAAACATCCCGCCCTTTAAAGTCCATACACACATACCGCCCTTTTGCCAGAGAGACACGGCAGCTTTCCATTCGCCACGATCCTGACT
Organism: Scoparia ambigualis; assembly: GCA_963921215.1. Classification (NCBI taxonomy): domain Eukaryota; kingdom Metazoa; phylum Arthropoda; class Insecta; order Lepidoptera; family Crambidae; genus Scoparia; species Scoparia ambigualis. The sequence continues at coordinate 43,252,625 of OY992503.1, read as the reverse complement.
AACTTTTGCTTCATGTACTTTGTCCACCTTCCGGAATAACCTACAATGGGTCAGTGTGACTACAATGGGTCAGTGTGACTACAATGGGTCAGTGTGACTACAATGGGTCAGTGTGACTACAATGGGTCAGTGTGACTACAGCCAGCGTTTGCAGGTGAGGCGTCGGATGCAGCCGCTGGCGCATGGCGTGCAGCTATATACAAGCTGTAATGGCGGCGCACGCGCTACCACGGAATTTTCACTCGCTAGAAAAATACTGAGAGTGAAAACTGTAAACAAACGAGTTGCCTTATTGTACCGTGCGCAGATTCAACTGGTATCTGTTTTATCGTACGATTTAAAAAAGAGACTTTTATATTTTTTGTTATTTATTTTTTAATTAGTAGAACGTACAGGTGAGTAAATCAAATGGCTTAATGAGGATTTTGAAACTATTAGAGATAGATAAATTTGTTATAAGAACTTTGGGATTGAAACGCATCAAATATCATTTTCACGAGAACCGGTTAAGTGTAAAGTAGGACTGGCTCAGTAAAGCTTCGTATACCTACTCAAAAATTATATCTTCCTATTATTGTTAAAGTTAAGTTACTAATTATGCTGTAAAACATTTACAAGGTAATATAAATTAAAAAGATATTCTTGTCCAATACAAACTTTAAGACTTTGTTTTTTTGTATGTTTATATGCTATGATAGTGTTACTATTGACCACATAATGCTCAATAAATATATTTAGCAAACAAGAATTAGTATCAAACTAATACATTATTAGCCAACTATGCATTGTATTATAAAAGCATTGTAGCGGCATTATTATAAAGTGCAGCCGGTGGAGTAAAAAGACGTAACATGCCGGCGCCAATTAAAACGGTACCGCATGTACTCGACCCATTTTGTGGCAAAAAATGACGGCCCGATCACGATCATTGAGGATTCCCCTCCTTATCAACCGCTGCTTTTTATGTCATATTCCAGATATCTTGTAGTGCTTTTTAAACCTTTATTTATTCAAAGGCTTTTGTCTAGCACAGACATCTGTTAATTAAAGTTCTACTGCACTATGGGAACGGAAGTAAACCAGTGTTGCAAAAATAAATCTAACAATGAATATTAGTGTAGTTGGGGGCCAAGGTTAGGTAAAACATGATTTGTAGTATTTTACGTACTTACCTATCGATATAAATGTAAATGTTAATACATCACGTCCGGAGGGATAGGCAGAGACCAAAGCATTCCATTCTACGATCCGGACTTCCTGACACACTTAAATTGCTTCATTTACATGAGTAAAGTAATCTTTACATTACTTTACCTTTCACGAGAACGTTTCCGATCTCACATAGTATTGAAATGAAACACTTTTTTCGGATCTAACTCGCGTTAATTACATTTTAGGGTTTTAATTTTTAGTCCTGACGTTGTTTTTAATATAAATTTAGTCTCCCTGTGACCACGGACCCTGTAAAGGGTTCGAAACGTCAGGACTAAAATCAAAATGTTATAAACGTGAGTTAGATCCAAAAAAAGAGTTTCATTTCAATGCGTAGTGCTCGCGTAAACCATAGAAAACAATATCACATGGTATTGTTTATTCGGAAAAATAAAATATGTAAGTATACATGAATGTACGTGTGTAATACATGAAACAACCAGCATTGGGCAAGCTTGGTGGGTTATTGTCTAATCTTCCCATCTTCCCTGTTTGCATGCATGTTGCATTTGGGCAGGAATGTACCCTGCAGATGGATGTTTATAGGCTGATGACGACTTCGTCATCAGCCTATAAACATATACTTATACATGGAGGTCTTTTGTATCAAATAAGCCTCAAAGGATTGCAAAATGTAGTAAGCAGTTTAAAAAAATATATGTTAGGAAGCTGCTCTACTAACACGCAGACGGTACCGGCAATTTTTTTGCGCGGATCACAGTCCATCAGTGAAACTGAAAGTGGAAACTGGCTTAATTATGACATTGTTCTGCGAGAAAAACGCGAGCGTGCGAACCGAGGGGAAAACGTGCGCGCGCTCAAGGAGTGCGCTATGACGCTGCGGGGAAACTACTCATTTCATCAACCGTGTCATGCTAATTGTTACATCATTTGTTCAGGAGTTAATCACGCCGGGAATCGCAGGTGAGGTAAGCTATACCTTCATGGACTGGTTATAGAAAAAATTTAAAATATATACATGTTTGTCAGAGACAAGGCAATGAGGACAGCAAAAGCAGTCCTCTACCATAGTCCTCTTTTCACCAAATATCGACTGCACATTGTGCTTAGCGTAACAGGTGGTGAGCCCATCGCCGCTTTAAGCTATTAGATGAATGATATGCTATTAGATGCAGTCTTTAGTCCGTTAGTCGCCTTTTACGACACCCTAGGGAAGAGAGGGGGTCGTAGTATTCTTTCACCGTTACGCGTCACGGTTATACGGTTAATAAAAAAATAGAATCGAAGTAAAGTCAATGGTATTTGATGTTGTCGACACGGAAGAAAAGCTAACAAACGTATGTTTGTTTACGAGCTTTTTATTAATGCAAACTGTATAGTTTGCATTAATAAAAAGCTCGTGGCTTAGAGCTGTACCGTGACTGGCGTCGCCAACGCAGAGATTAATTACTCGGATTCGACTACCGATGTAGTTCAAATAAGTAAACGGACTTTGCTGCTTTGAGTTTTGGATTTTAAAACCTGTTATAAGCGCTTATTTTTCATGCCTATATGCTCAATAATATTACTGAATCCTCTTACTAAAGTAATGCACAGCCTATTATCTGTCACACTGTCGGACAAAGGCCTCTGTCATTGAAATGAAATCACCGCTACATCAGATGGTAATTGTCTTAATCACCTTTTTACTTAATCATTTGCAATAATTTATTAGACACTTCTGCTTGGAACAATAACTTTTTCTATAAAGTACATACATTTATTACATATACAGAATTGAGAGTACGTCATATGTTTGTTTGGTCGCGCGCGCTAGTGTGATTTGTGCGATGGGCGGCCACCGCACTCATTGGCAGTCAGCGCTACACATCCCAGACTGTGGTTACCTATAGCAGTTATGTATATATGATGTGGAAAATATTAATTACATTGTTTTCTAAGTCGCGCTCATCTATAAATATTTATCTATAATTAGTATTTATCAAACAAATCAATAAATGGAAAAGATATGAAAGAGCAAAGAAACTAAGTTCACATCATGGATAAAAAAAAATGGAAACCGTAAACGTGTTTCTGTTAAATTCGACTAGACGATCTAAGTCTGCCTCCGGTCGGATCAAGGACGGGATGTTTCTAGGCCATTCTGACTCCTCCCACTCAGACAGAAACTAGAAAAAAAAATACAAAAACATTATTCTTTTAAGACCTCAACGAAATCTAAAACTAAATGGTAGGTAATGTGTTATCCTATCTAGAATAGTGGGTTTGTCCGTTGCCTCAGAACTTGAAGTAATCAACGAATGTTAGCTAAACAGACAATTTTATACAGAGATAAGATTGTTTACAGACGTAAATAGTGAGATAGATGACTTTCGTTTTTTATTCAAAAGTTCTTCTTATAAAAATAGTGTAGGTATTTGTCATGCGTTTGAAACAAACGCAATAAACTGGATGAACAAAACGTAAAACATTGAAATGGCCATTATTTAATTCTGGAAGATTGGCTCTTTGTGGCCAACAGGCTTCCCGACGCTATCCAAGGCTGTTATCTAAATCGTCTAGCCTACCTAATTATGTCTAGGTTCCAGGCACCTAGACATAATTAAGACGAATTATTAAATATTATTTACACGTTTTTCACTTATAAGACGTGTACAAAGCCTATTCTGAGAAGCCTAGCTTCAGCTCTGATGTCTGAGTTCTGTTAAGTCCATCATTATTAAAACATCCACGCGTTCTATTTTCTCGATGAATATCGAAAGATAACATCAGACCGTCCGCGCGTAGGCATCACCCAAATAGCGCCATTTATATTCTGAGGGAGAAAAAAGACAAAGTGTCTACACGATTAAATATTAACATGCGCCATGACCACACAGTTTGTTATAATGCCGTTTATACGTATAGATGGCAGTCCATCACTACTACTACTACACTACTGCTACATCTGATTGCTCTGAAAATTCACTAATGATCAAAAAGCGGGCGAAGCCGCACGCAGCAGCAAGCGGCTTTCATAAAGCGTTCAAGAGCGGAATGTAGACAACAAACGATATGTACTTCTTAACTATACGGTAAAACGGCTTTCGTATGACAGCGATCTTGAAACTTTTTTGAATTTTAGACTTGTCTGTACAAGGGTAAAGTATACAAAATACCTTTTAACAAGAATATCTTTTTTAGATTTCATATGTATTATAAATTCAAGTTTCGCCTACAATCTATTTAATCTAGTAACTATAACAATATCTCAGACAGTAGGAAGTTAAATTACGATTATGTAGAGTTTTCTTTTGATTTCTCGTCGGCATCCACTCGGATAATTGTGGCCGTTTTCCCTGTCCGGTGCGAAAGGGAAACGCCGCGCCGCAATGATGTTGTGCAGCGAACGGTTTCAAGTTTACTAGTGCAAGTGCAGCTAGCTGCGCGCGCGCACACGAAAGGCGCGGGGTCGGTGCGGAGATAAGTTTTTTATTACCTATAAAACATAAAAGTACGCTAAAGTACACAGCCTGTAATTGTCCCACTGCAGGGCAAAAGGTCAAGCTTCATCATTGACATTAAGTCATCCTCTATAACATGATAGCGAAAAAACGATTTGAGTACTTTTAATTCTTTAATTAATTCACAATTATTTGGCAAGCTAGGAAACTTGATATAAATATATTATACATACAAATAATGAGTGTTCACACTTATGTCATTCAAGTTCTGGATTAATTAATTAATTAATTTATTAAAGGCACACAAAACAAGTTACAATCATGTACTTAATACAATAATATTCTAAAACTAAACATTGATCTAGATTATAACTGTAAGGATGCGTGCACAAAATGATCCAAATTATTAGGCATGTAGAAATAAAAAAAACACATAATAAAAATGTGAAAACTACCTAAATATAAGTAAAAAAAATTCTGAAATATTAATTAAAACAAAAATAATAATACATATTCATAATAAAATATGCAACCCCATGTTTATGAAAGGACCGATTAGTGAGTCAATGTACTTAATAAACATTATATTTATCTATACTTTAATAACGTTATCCCGCCGCAGCTAGCTTAATTTTACTATTAATTTATGTGGCTTCCAACTTTTATCAACGCAGGGTGCGCTAACAAATATCTCGGGACTCATCCTTACGACGCAATACCGCGTGCTGCAGTACGCTATAATGTCAAGTTTCCATCGCCTAGCCAGTCAGAATGCACTTTCTTCCTACTGCACGCACACAAGCGCGCTGCTATTGCTGTGTGCGCTCTGAGACACAGCCCAGGCGGCAGTGTGCTGTAAACTGTGTCTGTGCACACAACTGTGCATCTGTGCACCGCTGCACTTGCACAGAGTTAGGCAAGTAAACGAAAGTTTGTGAATGGACCCAATCTTCTATCGTATTTATCGCGCGGTTGTAAAATCCTAACTCTTGAAAGTTATGAAGAGCTGCGTGCGACAGCGACGGTAGAAAACATATCTTGTCGTTTGAGCTACAGTGTAGGTGTAATTCAATTTTCTTTGTAATTAGGTATTCTAATTTTTAAAATGTTTTATTTTACCTTTAATAACTAACTAAAATGTTACTGTTTATCAAGAGTTATAGTATAATCACTTCAATGCGATATATTATCATAATTATTGTCAACATATGATTTAGGTAATTTATTTCAATTTTTGATGTACATAAAATTCTTATAACACCTTTCTGTAACACATGGATAGCAATAAATATTGAGTATTGAGTATAGGTAATTGGGATAAAGTATGCATTAAAAATAATGTTATTCGCAGGTTTTTTTCCGTTCTATATCTCCTGTTTAACTAATTATTGAATGTAAGTTTTAAAAACAAAACAAAAAATAACACCAATATTTTTTTAAAACCTGCACTGCAATAAAATTGATACTTATGTCACAAGGAAAGTAGACTGATGAACCGCTGATAATAGCTCATTATTGTTGTTAAATACTCCTTTAATAAAAAAAAAGAATTATTCTAAATAAATTACGCTTCTATGGTAACCAATATTTTCCTTTCACTGTTAGTGCTAATAAATAGGAACTAGCGGTGGTATTTGCCGGGCGCCGTCCTTGCGGCCGATTCCCACGGTCCGCTCTCCCGACGAGCATCTGATACCAGACCCGCCAGACCCGCCAGACCCGCTCGCCACTACTGCTAAATAGGTAAAATCTTAAGTTTTTATTGTACTGGCTTTTATAATACTTTGAATAGTGACTTAAGAGTAAGTATAGAAGATTATGAAATTGAAATTCTAGATATTTATAATCATTCGTGTATTGTTCCTAAAGCATCTTAAAATCAGGTTAAAGTTACTCGCGTCCGTAGGTTTACCCTTAAGACCCTACACGTGACCCCCGGGTGGTGCTAAATGAGTGACACTGACTTAGTGGTAGAGCCACGCTGCGTTGCAGCACGCATTGGGCCGGTTCGCCCGGCGTAATACCACCCTGTCACGAATATTCGGCGTGAAATAATGGCACTTGGTGCTGTTGTGTTTTGTCCAACCAGTGAGGGTTCCGGAGGCCCTTCCCCCCCTCCTCCCAATTCCTATTCCTTCCTGCCGGCTTTTAACCGGCAACGCGTCTGCGATTCCTCTTGGTTTGCGGGTGTCCATGGGCGGCGGTGATTACTCTTCATGCTCGATTGCCTCCTACTTTCATTTAAAAAAAAATCTTGCACATAAATGGTTTGGCACCCAAAACAAGTATTCACTCATTTTAACTTCGCACTTCATCGACTATAAACATCCTACACAGCCATAAGAGTAAGTATAGAAGATTAGAATTTTTAGCCAGAGTCCAGTTTTCTAGTCCAAAGTTCCCCAAGATAAACTCCACTTAAAGATCATACCGTCTGACCATGTGCATGCTTAATTTACTGGAGCTTACCTGAAAAAGAGAGAAAATAGTTTTTAATAAAAACACTCACTATTACTTATAAGCGTCATTACACCATATCGACTATTTACGTAAGGGGAAAAACAACTGCATGATATATTAATGCCTGCGCTACTACGGCTTCAGAAGTTGGTGAACAATACCGAGTGTATATTATAAAAACGGATATATTGTCTCGTAAATCTTGGGCAGGTGTGTTGGGCAATTACGGGGCGGCGTCGCGTGACCGACAGTGAAAACTGCATTTCTTCAGCGACAAGGACGCACACACCATTTCCTAGCGAGAGCGAAAGAGATGCAACCACACACATCTATTGTCCGTGTTTTTCTCGTAAACGAGCGACATGCAGTTGACATAATCTAGTTAGTGCGAGTCGGTATGTGTATGAAAGTTGATTGTTTTTTATGATTCATTGTGGTAGGCAAGTATGATGCATCATTAATACATTGTATTGATTTGGAATAAATAATACTTTAGGTACTTTGTTGTGTTAGAAATACAGTTTCCTTTCAATAATTTATTCTACTAATCTCAATTCAAAAATAATCTATTCTAATCCTAATTCAGTCTTTTCAACCGGATGTCAGATGTTTAGGAAAATACAATTATTTTGTGTTGTAAGAAAAATCGAAGCAACTACGTTCTTAGCACAAAATGTTAATGAGTTTGTAAAATGGGCCATCTTAGCGATCCGCGCGCTTACATACATATTTTTACACAGCTAAGTCTGTTTGTAGGTTAGTGCTAAATGTATTGAAAAGTGTTTACAATCGATCCTGCAGCGATAAAGGGGAATTGCAATGTTATTAGGTTAATGAAAATAATGAACTGACTGGGTTATGTACAATTTGGTGAGTAGCTGAAGCGATCGACACGTATTCAGTAACACTGAAATTAGAGTGTACCCAATACTTATATGCTGGTTTTGGCATCAGAAAAAAAGAATATTTTTATGACTCCACCGAGGAAAGTTTGTTTCTAATAATCATGCTATTACAAGTATTATTACGACTAAGCACATGTAGAATAATGTCGTATTAAGGAAATATGATATTTGACTTCCCGGATAAACAACCCACGGCAAAATGTTTTATAAGAAAAGTATATTGTTTGAGAAAATTGGGAGAAACGTAAGTTACATCAAATCAATATCGGTCTTTATATACTAGCATCGCATTCACCTTACTAGGTACTTAAATAACAAAATACGTGTTTTTATTAAATAATCGTTAACATGACGAATTATTCCTAACTAATAAGAGAATTTCATGCCGTATACATATTGCTGTAAAAAACGGGTGCTCTGCATTTAATAGAACTATGTTTGATATATTTTCATTTTAATATCGTTCATTTTACATAATGAACAATATATAAGTATAACAACTAATATCATAATTCTACTTAATATAATAGTACTTTATTATAATGTTTATTTAATATAAAATCATTTAATATATTATTCCTTTGATAGAATTTCGCTTTACATAAGAATCATTTATTATATTTATCATTTCACATATTTTTTTTATTATAAAGATCAATTTAAATAATTTTTATTTAATCAACTTTTAATTATTGAAATAACTTTTGCCTAATATAAGTTTTAATTGGTATATTCATCATTTGATATTATAACATTGCCCTGGTAACCTATCATACCTACTTCAAGGGGTCGCGGGGCCTAAGACAATAGCTACGCTGCTCTGCGCTTCGCGATTGTCTTAAATTTCAAGGGTAATTTCTTTTTATGAGATACAATAAAAATACTAGCTGTCCTAGTCCTGTAGGTCACGTGATAGGTTAGAAATTTTAAACAATCGCGAAGCGCAGCGTAGCGATTGTCTTGAATTTCGAGGTTATTTTTTTTTATTAGACAACAGAAATACTAGCTTCCCTACTCCTGTAGGTCACGTGATAGGTAAGAAGTTACTTACATCCTTGCATAGATATATCATACCTACAGAAATTAATTTTAAAGTACTACAAAAATTATTAATTTTATTTTTTGTGTTCAATTTGAAACATGTTTATAGGATTGATTGTTAGTTTTTAAGAATGTTATTTAAATTGATTGCTATATTAAAGGTTATTATTCAAACCGAATATTTGATTAAATGAGCATTATACTCGTATGTTTAGAATAATATACTTTTTAATTTTTATGATGAACGATTTTATACGAATAGTTGGTTATACGTTCTAAAATTATAACTTTTAAAATTAGATCTTTCGTTAATTATACTTTGTGACTATTATATTAAACAAAATTATTTTATCTAAAATTATATGTTATAAACGTTATGACATTTGTTGTTATATCATACATTACACACCTGTAAAAAACATTGGAAAATGAAAAAAATAAAAATTATTTATCTTAATTAATGGCTTCGCGTTTAGCATTAAGCCAATTTCAAGTAGTGTATAATTTAAAATCACATTTAGTATTGTACGGTAGATTGAGTTAAAATAGAGTCTCACAACAAGGGAGTTGCTAAATGAACAAGGGAGAAACTCTGAAAAAAAAAATAAGAAAGAAGAATAATGACACTTTTTGTTCGACAGCTGTCAAGTGCCAATCATCAACTGTCAGGAGCGGCTGACAAGCACAGCGCTGTCAATGGTCCCTCGGGAGCATCACGGCATCCCCCGTCGGCACTCTGTCGGCCACAAGCGGTGGTATGCAGTTTTCTGTACTCTACATTAGTTTAATATCGCTTAGGCCTAGGAAAACGAGGAAAGGTCATGGGCTGGCGCTAAAAATATATTTGTCTGATTCTGTCAGATCGTCATATATCATTTGAGTACAGAAGAACGATCCTGTGGGACCTTATGAATCGAATATAATCAACAATACTCATTTGTTTTATTTTAATTACTGAAACGCAAATTACACCAATAAAAATTGAACTTATAATAACAATAGTAGATATATCAATGAGTACTTCTGAATTTGTGAAGTTCTATTTTGGCCGCACGTGACTAACATTGGCACAAATTTGAACAATAAAGAACACTAATTGGATAAAGTTGAACAGCAGGGCGGGAGGTTTCGCGGGTCGGTGTTAATTAAAGCCTCCTGTCGTTATGTACGGGAACTTCCATCAGTTTCCAGGCTCCTGAGCCTACAATGTTTCCGCCTTATAAGGTAAGTCTTGGAATCTGGGTTATGTGCTTCATCTGTCTTGTGGTTAGGTTTCTTTCAATATTTCACTGCAGTGGTTATTTGCAGATAAGGACTACGCTGCTAGTCTTGATTTAAGTGAGACAAACGGGCTTAAATAAGTTTTTTCGCTGTAACAACTGCTCTTCGTTTTAAACTCGCAAAAACCAAAACATGTTTGGGTAAAATTAATTTGCGTGTTGTAGAGATAGCCTAAAAATAAATATAAGTGATTCCGAAAGTTTTCCGCAAGCATTATAAAAATCACACCTAAAGCCTGAATCACCCCAACTTTCGACCACACGCTCAGACTAAACAACAAAGCACATTAAACCATCATCGAATACTTTTATCTGAAAAAAATTATCACACACCCACATAAAGGATACAACGGTGGTATCTGATAAAGCGTATTCACGTTGTATCAGAACGTGGCGAGGATATGATTGTGTTGGTGTGGGTAGACGTTGGGCGGTTTTGCGCCCGTGTGCGGCCATGTTGGGCGGTTTTGCGCTCGTGTGCGGCCATGTTAGGCGTTGTTGCGTTTGTGTGCGGGCGTGCTGGTATTCTGGTGAGTTAGTGTGGGGGTCGCAGCTGTGTGCCCGTAGACGAGGTTGAACGCCCTACCCCGCACGACCTTCAGACATTGGGCGGGCGGCGGGAGCTCGTCTAGGAAGCTCCTCGCGACCAATTAATTATGTTTGCCTTCGAACTGCCACCAAGGGTACAACCCTGTCAAAGCTATAAGTTAGTAACGATTATTCATCGTTTTCGATAACTATCCCTTGTTTATAGCAATGGATCTAAACCTATATGAAACGTTAGTGTATAATGAACACGAACAGTCTAGACTTTTAAGATAAGATCGGTTTTGTCATGATCCAAGTTTCGTTTCTGCTAGGTAACGTTTATTCTGTATATAATAAAAACAGCACATTGAAGCGTTTGTAAAGAGGATAACCCGTTTATTATATTTTGATCGTCTGTCCACTTGTTTTTGTAATAGGGGATCCGTTTTGGGAAGATAAAAAAGATTTGTATGAAAGTTTAAGTTATTGAATTGTTTCCGCAACCCATAGAGACTTTTTAGATTGTTTTACCATTACTTCATACACTTTTAAACTTTCGCGTTCCATAAACAAACATTAAGACGGGGATTAACGCTAACTACTTATTAAAAATTGTAAGTACCTTTGTGCAATTTCTGGAATTATTAAACTACTTCTAATGCTACACCACTCCTGAGTATTAACTATACCATCTTATGTCAACATCATGTATATTATGGAAGTGCAATAAATATGTTGAGTATTATATAGGTTACATTTTTTTAAATAAAAATGAGTAAGTATTTATAAATAATTAAAGTTGACTCCACGTCGAGTCACGAGCGGAAAGCTAATTGGGACAAAATAATATGTATTTCGTAGAATTCTCTCCAATGAAGTGAAGATTTTCCTCTTGTAAAGAAGATGGCTATCGATTTATAAAAAAAATCGAATAGAGTCCAGTAACGGTAGTTTCTAGGTCGTTCCTAGTATTGATAAAGATCTTAACAGGGTATATATAAATTGTTATTTTGTACTTCGTTAATTTTCGCGGGATATAGTAGCCTCTAATCGTCTTTCGAGTCTCATCTATCTCAATAGCAAAATTCATCAAAATCGGCTTTGTGGTTTTTGTGGGAAAAAGTAACAAACAAACAAACTCACTCACTTCTTTATAATATTATTTTCGAGACTTCGTGAACGTAGGTACGTCGTACAATTCCAGTGCTCGATTCTTTCTTTGCTAGCGTTATTTCAAATTATTAGATAAACCTTCAACATCCGAAGGAAACATTTTCGCAAATAAATATTAATTAATTGCCTAAGATGGAACAGTATTTCAGTAATTGAAATACGTATTTATTTTCTGAAGTTATAGAATAATATTCTGTGATTCAACAGTAAGTTTTGTTTGCATCCAACTCTAACGCATAAATAAGCTTTTGGATAATGAATCCCGCACTTTCATTTGCGTACTTCGGCCGTAATATGTTAAATTATTCGTACTAACATTATTTGGCAGTATACTTTCGGTACGTAAGCGAATGTGTTTTACGAGCGGCTTGTGTCCGCGCTCCCAAACAAACATGCTCCCTTTATTTAAGCCTAGCGCGCGTGCTAGACAACACGCCACAGCGCACGCCACAGCAGTAGGCCGAAAGAAAGCCGCGCACAATAAAGGTTTAAGGGTTTTCTACGTAGCTCACATCGACACCAACAAAGCTCATCACTGACTGAACCAATTAATACCAATGTTACATGTACAATTTAACAAATCGACGTCTGCAAATCTTTTTATTATAATAAAAGTAACATACTTCTATTTTTTTAATCTTAAACATTTAATGCTTTAATGTAATGAATAAAATTTCTGGCTGTCAGTAAAGTTGTTCTGTGACTAATGTCGACTCATGTACCGCGTTATGTACACATATGTACGTACATTTTCATAAATTATTATTCCCAAGACTAATTCGTCCTGAGCGACCAAGGACAACGAGTGCTCGCTGGGAGACCTGGAAGGACTAACTTATTTGCCAACGAAATATGAACTTTATTACCTTAACATTAAACCGTTTAGGGACGACTAAAGTTATGGACTTACGACGTTGCAACCGCTCAAATTGGTTAGCTTTGAAAGCGAAATTTATACCTGTTATAGCAACGTTAGAAATTCGACTTAGGTGCTACACAATACAGTCGGTATTGATCTGTCTCCGGACACATTGTTTGGTGAGCGAGACGGTTGCACGCGCGCGAAAGCGATGGCGATGTCCGTAGAGATCCGTAAGGGTTCACTAATGTTTCACCGAAAACTATAGAACAAAAAGGTTAAGCCGATAACTGTATGGAGCCATGTCTGACATTTAGAGATTGTAATGTACTACAGCAAGTTACATGGTAGTCTAGTCACTTAAATTGTTGTTGGAACACATACTTATTAAAATATTGACTAATGCAACTCAGTCATAAAATCGGGCTCTAAATAGGTAGCAGAGATTTAAAACATCAAGCTATAACCTAATGTAGAATGCAGTGTTATTATCTTTTAATATCCAAAAAAAATGTTAATGAATTATGCTGTCCAGAAACGTGTTAATCTCATGTTGCTAGTGAGTCAGTAACTTAATAGGAAAAGGATCATAAGACCGCCGGCGGTCGCGAAACAATTGATTTTCAATTGTGTCTGGTTTTACGGTGCTCAAAGGGTTAAAGAAAGTACGCCTTTTTCAACGCAAATGAATGTGACGATCGTTTCAGAAAAACAGTAGTTGAATAAGCTTTGGGCATGCAGGTGGAGCGCCGTCCGTGACCTATCCTACTGACGAATGTCGAGCCCCGGAACACCGCATTTTAACGACGCGTCTAGACAACGACTCCGCTCGTGTACGGCCGCGCCTGTGTGCGCCTGTGCGCGCTTGTGTGCGCCTGTGCCCGCCTGTGTTCGCCTGTATGCGCCTGTGCCCGCCTGTGCCTGTATCGCAGCTGTGATCGTGAGCACCGCTCGCATGTGCTCGTCGCCTCGAGGCTCTTTTCTTACGGCCGGGAAAGTTTCAGGTTCAGTCAAAGAGAGTTCAGGCTGACAGGGCGACTTCTGGCTTCTTTACAGGCTTTGTTTCGCAGTCGTGCCTTTTGATGGCGTGGGCGTACCGTACTGAGGGCGGGATTAGATTATATGATCGTGGCCTTTTAACAGTCTATATTTAATTAATTTTCAACGTGTACTCCTTTAGGCAGAGCGTTTTGTTTGGCTTCTTTATGTGCGATAGTGATGAAAGCACATGAATAACATAACAAAAAATAGTAATTAGTTTCTATTTATTTATTAAGTTTACCGATTGATTTGATTTCGAAGATTGGCAATTGATCTCGTTCAATAAACTGTTCGACGATTGAAACACGATTGGAATATATTTTGACAAAAAAAAAATACATAATCACATAGGCCCTACAAAAGAACCCGAAAGTGCTGAGTTAATAAAACACATAATAATGGTTATCTGTAGAGTCAGCCTGAAAGAAGGCGTGGCCACACTAAATGATGTACCGTCAAAACCGCACAGCAGTACAGTCTTATCTCAGGACTTGTGAAGGATATGCAATTCGCCCTTGGGGGTCGTTGCACCCGCCGCGGGCAGACAAGGTGAGGGGTGCAGCGGGTTGGGGGTAACCGCAGGAGGGGAGGGGGAATTTCGGCGCTGAACTCACGGAGCCACTGGCGCTCGTCACGGGCCAGGTGCCAGCCAGTGGCAGATCAAAGGGTGGGATGTAAAGGAGTTACTTAGATGTGCACGTCTTATATGAAATTAGAAGAGAATAATTAAGTTAGCGGATATGTAAAATTATTTGGTGGGTACACAGTTAAATTGATTTTAAACAATATTAAATTTTATATGTTACAAACAAAAATATTGCAAAACTTATAAAAACACCTATAATTTATCAAACTGAATCATGTACAATATCATATTTTTAATAGTAAAGAGTAAACTTACCTGTATCACATACAATGTATCTTTCATATTTCCCGGAGGTGTAGGCACACACCAATGCTTTTTTATTTAATTTACTACGATCCTACACCATGCAATGCTTTATTTACTCTTAACATTTATTAAATAATTAATATAAAATCCTACACAAATAAAACACCCTTTTTAAACTCGGCAATGACGCAGTCGTAGAGGATAACCGCTTCCATAAGAGCCTGTAAGCTCGTTGCCCCACCGCCGCGTCCGGACGGCGGGCCGTGGACCCGTAGCGCCCTCTACGCGCTACGGCGCTACGGCGCTATGCTACGGGCTCCCAAACAGCACTCTCGCAAGGTTACTGCCAACCTCCCGACTCCCGTCTGAAGGTGACAGGTACTGAAGTTCACAGCCTTATTCGGGCGTAGTGGGTGGAAAGTTTAGGATGAGCTTCGTAATGGCTGCAGACAGTTTCGGTACTGTGGCAACATGTTATAACACCAGCTGTAGAGTACGATGTGACCGAGCTGCGTTTAAAATTTCATCTATTATTATTTAAAAAGGTTCTTTTTATGAATTGGGAATAAAACGGAAGGTTCTTCTTTGTTTGGTTGGCACATAATCCGTCTGTATGTCTATTATCTTTCAAGTACCAGTAGCGTCTTGAATTGCTGTTTCCCAGTCGAAAGTATATGAGATCCTATAATAAGAATTGGGCATTAGTATATCTCAAGGTTTTATTTTGCCTTCTCAAAAATGATAGTGTTTTGACAGAATTTTGAATATTGCTCAAGCCTATGCTTCAATATTTAAAAAATTAGACGAAAAGTGCTTGTAAAGAAGTCAAACGATTTTTTTACGAAATAGAGATATTTCAATACGTGATTTATAAATTTATTTAGTGACGACTGTTTGTTTCGTGATTAATAAATCATCCATAGAGCATTTGTGAGCGCAGCCAGGACGACCAGGGCGGACGGCGCGTCCTTCCAGGACGTTCGTCGACACCGCCCGCCATTACCGATCTGGGCTGTTCGAACTTTGCTTCGTTAAATAACCGAGGTTACATACAATAAGAAAAGGCCTAATGTTTGGCGTAGCTTTGGTTAAATACTGGTATTATGTTACGCCTGCTTAGTCATTGGTTGTCAAAATTTGTTATGTATCAAAGACATTGAAGTGAGTGTCGTTAATAACAAACATCCTCGTTTCTTACTTTAAAATCCGCTTTTCCATTTCTGAGTTTATATAGAACTAGCTTTTGCTCAAGTCTTCGTTCGCGTAATTTTTTGCAGGAAATAGTAGCCTTTATCCGTCTACGGGGCACCGCCTATCTCTTTATCAAAACTTCATCATCATTCATCAAAATTGGTTTAGCGGTAAGTATAAGCGTATAAGCGCAACAATAAAAAATACTAACTTTCACACTTATAATATAAGTTAGGATAATTATGACTGTAGCGGTGAACATATATCGTCTGGTAGACTATACACATACTCCTTTACATTTATACATACAATAAATACTCATTAATTATTTTTTAGTGGAAGAACCCAATGTTGAAAATGTTATAAATGTTATTTTAGTAGCATCTTTATTAAAAGATTTAAAAAAATCTGTTGACTATTTTATCTTTCTTTGGCCACATTAAATTAATTTATTACACGGAGATCGTGAGATTCATAATGTCTCCCAGGTCGTGTGGCACTGCGTCATTTATGCACCGAAAATAGATTCCCACCCTAACAATTATAAGGTTCTAGGTAGATGCAATCGCGCTCAGACGGGGATAGGGCGGGCGGAGTCGACAACCGCCCGGGAAGGACGCGCCGCCCGCCCTGGCAGCCTGCGGGCTAACCTTAGGCAGGCTTTGTGGGTGCACCGAACATACTTTACACAGATTATATCATTGTTTTACAAGTATTTATTTTTGTTGTTCCGTCCATATTAGCTGTTGAGCGGCTTGCCACCTATTGGATTAGGTTTTTCATTTTTAAACGCATTTGATAAATATGCGTAGATTAATAAGTAAGTGTTGCAGTATTCGTGTATAAATAAATACACTAGACCGCTTAACATTTTTGCGTTTATATTTGATAAAGTGTTATACTAATCTAAAGTACTTACTCGATTAAACATGATTATTTTTGGGTGTCATCTAGATTATCAGTGTTGGTAATCCGTTTAGAACCGACTCTCACATTAAATAAGCCTCAAGTCACCGCACATGTGCATAGAATAGTTGTCATGTTAGATGAAGTTATTCTGTGTGGTCCTATATTTTTGTCAGTCCGTAAAGGAAAGGCAATAATGGCGGGCGGGCAGCGCGTCCTAGGGCGGCCATTTACTTTATTTTAGCGAGAAACTATAGACAAATATTGTTTACAAGAACAAACTGGTTTAAATAATATTTTAAGATTTTTTATATATTTTATATATTAAGGTTTACCATCACCCTTATGTACCTTCTGGAAATCGCTATTTTTAGATAGAGTCTGGCCAACGAAAGCTGAACCTCGTAGTTATTTGATTGGCAACACTTTGTCTCTGTGTGTGTCTATCTGAGGTGTCATGTCGTATGTCAAATTGAAATTTTTCTGAGAAAATCGCAGCTGTGTGAGTTACCCTGTGTTACCCAGCCATGATTTTTTTGAATTTGCCGCGTTTTTCCTGCTTCAGCTTTCGTTAGCCAGACTTTAGTATGCAAGGTGCCATTGCGTAAAATTATTATAAAATAGTAAAAAGGAAAAATTAACTTCAAGTAGCCTATCGTATTATTATTTTTGGAAAGCTACAATGTTATTTTGTTTTTTGATGCGCGCCTGGGTTAGTGGTCGCCCGCATTTGGCAACAGTGGTGATTTAGCAAATACCAATAATGATAGCGATAACTTGATTTAAATGATGGAGGCCTTTGTCCAGCAGTGGGGTAATTGAAAGTGGAATAATAATAGATAGTGATAATAATTGAAAAATGCGTAAAGACAATATTTGTACCCGAATTAATAAATTTGTATACGCGCTAAAGTGTATCAGAACTGTAACGAACTTAAATACTGCGATTGTTGCTTAACATGCTTATGTGGTTTCCATTTTACGATATGGGTTACTGATATGGGGCAATAGTTCTCATATTTACAGAGCTTTTATTGCTCAAAAAAAGTGTTTAAGAGCGTTTATAAAGTGTCTATATGGTGTTCCACCACGGACTTCTTGCCGTTATTTATTTAGTCAAATGCAGTTACTGACTCTAACATCGCTTTATATTTTAGATACATGTGTGTTTGTAATGCAGAATAAGCATTTATTTAAAAGAGCATGTGATATCTATCCAACAAATACTAGAGATTTGAACAGGTTGGCACTTCATGTAACTCCAAAAACAATGCAGTACAAAAAAAGCTGTTTGACTATGTGCATAAAATACCGAAAGAATTTAGGACCTTAAATATAAATAATTTTAAAAGACACTTGGGTACATGGTTAGGATCACACACCCTGTATGACTTAAAAGAATTTTTTGACATTAGAGGACAAATTGTGTTGTAGTGTAATTGTGTTGTGTAATAAAGCAATGTCATATCAAAACGGGGAAATTAGTACCTACTACCTACATTATTTTAATGTGAATATATTGCATGCTAATTAATTTGGCTAAACATGTTTAGTGCTTATTATTAATTGTTACATCATTTATACCGTGTTTAACTGCAAATAAAGATTATGATTATGATCATGATTATGAAGACTACATGATATTAATGTTTATCTTAATTTAGTAATTTTTATGAATTTAGGTACTAAATTTAAAGTTACACACTTCAATAGAAAGAAGAGAAGCAGGTTCAGAAACAGGATCGCCTAGACACTATTATAAAAAGAACAACATAAACAATATTAGGTAAATAGCAAAGGATGATATAAAATCAGAAAATTATACTGTTGTCATTCTAGCTCGAATTTATCGTTAGCTCGTTATTTTGTCATGTAAGGTTGTATAGGAAGGCAAGGGCGGCGCGACCTAGGGCGGCTGTTCACTCCGCCCAAAGGCGAGACTAGTGTCTCGCCTTAGGATAGGTAGTCCTTTCACGGCGTAGTCGACACTTAATAAGTTATAAGTAAAAAAAAATATGCTTTGCTTTCTACTTGTATCTGTGAAAGAAACAAACTTTCAAACTTTTAATTTGAGTAAAATTAGTCGAAAAAATAAAAAAAGTTTATTTACAAACGCAGTTTTAGATTGTGCAAGATCGCCTGGCTAGTTACCGCCATCTTATCTAAGCCTGTCGCCATGCAACGATGTATGAAGCATTGTTGTGTCCGACAGTTTGAGATAAGATAGCCAGTTCCTCAGTGGTTAAAGATTCCAGGTGAAGCGCGCTTCCACCTTCGGCCTTATCATTGTACCAGGTACCAGGTTAGATGAAGGATTGTAGAATAATAAAAAAAGACGTTGTTAGTATCCTAGTACTCGTATGTAAGCCAAATAGTTCATAATCATAATAATAAAACAATATATGTTTTTCTATTGACAATTATCATATAATTTGAAATGGCTCGTTTTTAGCTTGTGGTTATACCAGTATTAAATTGAATTGAGTAGGTAATAATCAGTATTATTTGCCTGTGATAATCATGTTGGTTACGTCCATCTTTTTAGATTTCCGCTTATACCTTTGTATGGTACAGTCTTCCACACATCAGACCGTACCGTCTTCTATTGACAAAAATGGTTGGAACAAACAAACATCCCCTTCAAAAGTGCGTGAAGTGTCGACTGGTAATAGCAAGGTTGCGCAACAGTCACTGAACTTACGTCCTACAATGGGTCGCGCGTACCCTGTAGCGGCTGCAGGAGGTCGGCCCGACCTCCAGACGCGGGGTTCGACGGCCACTTTCGGCTGTGCTATAACAGCCCTGTTACGACTCTTACTTCTCAGTACTTTGTTTTTCAGGTCGCATTTTGTTTTTCATGATCAGATTTAGGGTTAGATCATGTTGTGCTCGTCATTGGCGTTAGCAATAATTGTTATTTTAAGTGATTAGCACTGCATTGTAATAAAAGGTTAGGATATTTTTTTCCTTTTTAACAATTTAATAACAAATTATAATTTGGAAAATATTTTACAAGGGTGTTATTGCCGTATTTTTGGGAAAACGTTCTGCAACCCCGTGGTGAATTAAGAAAGTTTTTAGTTATGTAAAAACTTTTTTGTGTTACGTTTTTAAACACACTTCCTTATGTTTCTATATTTTCTTCAGGGATTTCTTTTATTACGACATCGATGTAGAGCCAAATTTGTAGCATTTACTTTAAGTATTGTGTTCTGAACATACATAATACTTTGTTTTCCATTAATTAACGTGGACATTTAGTATAGTCACTACATGACATTCATCCGTGCTTCGGAAGGCACGTTAAGCCGTTGGTCCCGGTTGTTGTCGTAAGATGACAGTCGTTAAAACCCACCAACCCGCATTGGGCCAGCGTGGTGGGTTATGGCCCAATATCCCCACGTGCTATTGTCCACGTGGGAGGCCTGTGCCGTTGATGATTACATGACTTCTAAATGTTAAATTCTATAGTTAAGCAAGTGTTCTCAAATTCGCTTAGTACGAAAACCATCTCTTTACATATAGACAGATGCACCTTCCTTCACCTCTGCCGTGTTACAACGTTCAAGATATTCCCCTCACAGCCCTAAAGTCTTGGAGGACCTCCGTCAAACAGTGCAGGGGAACAACCGCCTAGCACTGCCGCCCTCCAGACGCGCCGGCCATCGCCCTCCGCCCTTCGTCACGACAGCCCTACTCACAGATGCAAGCCCTGAAAGCCTGCGTGTGTACAGCTGCGTACAGACAGAGCCACACTGCGTATTCGTATCTCCGATTGCTATGTAGGAGTCTGCGAGATTTTTCCATTGGCTGTTTTTATTTAAAAACTTTTGTGGTGTTGTTGACCTAACCGATCTTATGTCATTGGAACTAGGCTCTTTAATAATGTTATGAAAGCTCACGTATTATTATCGAGGTTTCGTGATAAAATATGTTTGAGTTTGAATGTGGTATTAGGACATTTGGATACCTAATAAAATCTACTGTTAATTAAATGGAATACGTAGGTAAAGCGACAGTTCGGTTGCAACAACAAGTACGGCGTGTCCAAATTTCTGTGAACATGCCATCATTCTTGAGTTTAGAACTTTAAAGATAAAGGTTGATATAGGTAATCAACTTGTAGGAAAATTCACGTTATTGTGGTTGTTCGCAAAACCGACCGCGCTGGTTGTTGAAAAACTCTGACGTCATCACGCATACGCCATACAATGTGTAATCGCAAAGTTTTGAATAAAGAAAGGACAAAGAACTTACGACACACAACATTCTTAATTCAGTAGTAAGTACGTTTGCTGCCGAATTAGGTTTTTTATATATATATATATATATATATATATAACCTTGGTTAATCTAGTTCTATTATTATTATTTGCTGTATCAAACATTGACTTAAGTTAAACCTAGTTTGAAACTGATGCTCATTTTTGTTAATGAAGTGTGTGTGGGTGGCTATAAGACAGGGAGTGTATTCAAGGCTGTCTGTTCGCTTCCATTTACTTGGAATTTGTGGATTTGACGTAACTATAAAAAGTGTCTATTGATCTGAACACAAGCAATTGTTTAGAAAGTGCTGTAGATAAGTAAGACCTACATCCAGCTGTGGGCATCTACTGGCTGTAGATAAGTAAGACCTACATCCAGCTGTGGGCATCTACTGGCTGTTGATCAGTCAATCAGTAATTTTCGTACTTAATTCAGTTGTACCTATATCAATTAGATCCCGATGTACATACTTCTCTATTTCTATATATAACAATACATCATTATGTATTATTACTTTATATAAAATCATACAGACGAATTAAAAACCTCCTCCTTTTTGAATTAGGTTTAAAAAAACAAGGTCGAGTTGAGCGTTTGTGTTACTTTTTTCAAGCAATTTTCGGGTTACCGATTAGTTGACCAAGTTAAATATAATAGCTCGAGCTCTGCTGTACTTCCCGGCATTGCCCTAAGATGGTTCTCTATTTTTTTTGCATAAAATTTAGTGTCATAATTTAACATAGCATACTTTTACTTATCCTAATAATAGTTACGCACAATATTAATTTGGCATAACGCGAGGGATTTAAGACGAGTCCTGAGTGTAGCGAGGGATTTAAGTTCACTCAAGACTAAGACAGCTTTATCACCGAGGAAAATACTATACTTTTCGTACCATTTGCGAAAAAAATAACACAATAATAATATGAGATAAGCATTAATTTATTAAAAATAATGACAATTTTTTTTTTTCAAAAAGATTTATAATGCTTTATAAACTCAATGGTGTAAACACAGATGTAGTTCAGTATAAATTTTGGTAAGTTTTCCAAATTTAAATCACATTCTCCCCCTAGAGGATGATTGAAATTCAGTACAATTTTCTTTCCAGTTTAACAGATTAAAAATGACTATTGTTATGTTCGCTTTTTGTGGCACAGAATGCCACTTTTTTGAGCAAGTGGTACGAAAAATACTTTTCGTATTTAAAATAAACATGTTGGCGGCTTAGGGGTGGTCCAAGGGCCACCCCCGCGGCATCCTAACCTACTTTTACACTATGGTACCCAAGTTATATTATTTTGATATACCTTATACCTACTTTTTATTTTCAGATTCAAATAGCTATTAATAAAATAAAAAATGATGCAAAGTCAAATCCTGATAAAAAAACAATCCAAATTATAGCGGATTTTGAAACTATAACTCACCTTCTGTCTTGTCTAATCTACCAGATCTTTATGTCTAATAACTAATATTTTTCGTTATAAACAATATGCCTTATAACTTTATGCAAATCGAAATTAGGTCAAAAAACATTAGCCTTAACCATATTAGCTTATTAAAACAGTATGCCAAAAAACAATTAAGCCAAAATATTATAATAACAAAAAAATATGCCTAACTGGTTATGACAAATTAAATTAGATCTTCAAAATTTAGTCCAAAAAAAGAGATCCCTTTAAGATAAAAACCTGCCAATATGCTTCAGACGAGCGAAATGGGGTATGGTCTTATATTCAATGTTCGCACATTGCTTAAGCGGGAAGGACTGAACCAAGCAGTGCGACGTTTATATAGACTGATGTTTACCGGAAAGTTTAATATGAGAAGAATAAATAAACACTCAGTTTGTTTTCTAGAAATAAAGAAAAATTCACAGATCTCATGCACCACATGACTTTCAAATAGCATTGGAAATGAACTTCGGTAATAAAAAAAACAGAAAAGATAGGAGCCGAACGACTGACTGGCCGGACTTCTACGCCAACTCTACACATGTGGTATATAATCTAAGATTCGGCGCAGACGAAGTACCTACAAGCAAACACAATCTTATTAATGTTGAACATTATACGACGTGACAATGGCATACTTTTCATGAATATACGCGATATAAGTTAGTTAGTTAGTTAGTTACGTTAGTGCGTAAACATTAAAATTGTGACCCCGACTAAAAGTCTACCGTTGTTCGTCGTCTGCGGCACGGGTATAAACGCATACGGTGCGGGGATGTTGGTGGGGAGGGAACAATGCAGCCAAAACTTGTGTCAGTCAGCTAGTCATGTCTTAAATAATAATTATTTAGTGTGTACAATCACTTTTTAACTTGCGCGTTAAGAGGCCTATTACATCTCGACTGTGATTTTTGCGTAAAATGGCCAATTTTGGCGTTATGAATCTCAGAAACAAAAATACATTAACAATTATGACTAATTGAATAATGTAGAATAGCTATTGGAATAGTGCGTAGCGGCCTCGCTTTTTGTAAATTTTGCTTAACTTTTTAATTAAACCCAAAATTGCAGAGAAAGATTTTCATAAAGTGCGCGAAGGCACTTTTTTGAGCTCATCGATTGAACTACTATTCTAAACAAGTGAAATAAAAAAAATATAATATTATCTCTTATAAAATCGAATAGTGCGTAGCGGCCTCGGAATTTTTAGATATAATTGATTTTATATAGAAAAACAATCTTATTCTAAACCAAAAAACTTCGAAAATCGCTATAAGTTAACTGTAAATATCTCCTATCTACGATAATATTATTGAGCAAAATTTATACCCGAGTAATTGTTACTTCATAAGGAATAAAGATTTTGTAATAAATTTATTATCCTATTTCGATAAAAACGATAAATACAACTGCAAAATTACTACAAAATCCGATGCGCCGGCCGTCCGAATTAAACTTATGCTCACAGAATGGAGAATTGTAATATTATGCACAAATTTATTATCCTATTTGGATAAAAACGATAAATACAACTGCAATATTACTACAAAATGCAAAAATGGGCATTTTTCGCAAAAATCACTTTCGAGATGTAATAGGCCTCTTAACAAATATTTAACAAAAATATTAAAATTGTAGTTTTTGCGTTCGAAATCGGTTGCTCTTATGCAGGTATGGTATGTTCAAATTATTTTCAGAGTTTGTTTGTTAACTGGCTTACTTATCAACGCACTGCTGAAACCACTGGTCTAATAAAAAAGCTTAATTATCAGGTCTCACGTAACAGTAATAAATAATTTTTAAATATTACGGAGATTATAATTAGTTTCTTTATTTTCAAACATTGATTATTTTCACAATTTATATTATTCTTATCGTTATTTAAAAAAATATAAATAATATTTAATAAAACACAAAAATATAATGAATACCACAAGTAACTATATAATATCAAAACCCCGAATATGTTACTTCAAAACCAGCGCGCCCCAGACGCACAAACCTAGATCTTAAAATCGTCATAACTCCCAAAATTATTATTATTTTCATAAACTTCGAAAAACATCCCGAGATATAACCTTTCTGAACATGTACATGTAGTGATTATGTAAAAAATATCATAAATAAGAAAAGATATTGGGCCCACAAGGTACTCCAAAAAATTACCATTTTAGAGCATTTTTTTTAATTTATGAAAGAAATATATGACTATGTCAGTTTTATTTTTTTGCATATTATTAATCTTGTCAATACAAATATTTTGACACCTCAATTAACTATATTGACCTAGAAATAACGGGAAAATCGGCATGTCGCACCTTTGTTGAAAACGGGGCCCCTACAGAAGCGATCGAAAAACATTTCTAATGTTAAAACATTCATCGTCAGCCGAAAGACATCCACTGTTAGACAAAAGCAAACCCCAAGTATCTAATGGAGGAAATTGTTATAATCGCCACGCTTGGCAGGCGGGTTGGCGACGGCAGAATGGCGAAAATAATCTCTGCTGCCTATCATACCCTTAACGGCCGACCGGTAGAGAATACCAAAAGGCATTAATAATCTTGTCTTTTGGTGTAATTTTGCAATCATGAATAAATAATTAAAAGGAATCCTTTAGAGTGATCCCTCAATCACCTACTACGACTCCCACGGGAAGAGTTGGGGTGGTTCAATTGTTTATCCCCGGCACCACACGGGTAAAAAGGTTCAATCAATATTAATTTACTATTGATTAAGAATTTACCAACTTATATCTCGAAACTTCCAGCCGTTACCTTACAAAATCTAACCTATGTAGATCCAATAATTGTAATAACGTCAGTTTAATATAAACTATTGTAGAAAACAATTCACATACCATTATTTACTAACTCAGCCATCACGACCATTTTAACATTAACATGAAATCCTAGTTCGTATTTATTCTAAAAGGTAACATCAGATATAACAGATCATGAAGACTCACAAGCCAGAGTTGAAGTTATTATCTACGCGGCCTCCGTCGAGCGTCGAACCCGAGGCAACTAGGTCAATGCAGCACGCGACGTCCCACCGCACTCGGTGACGACAATGCCACAGACCTAATAATTATAGAGGTGACTATTTTATTTATCCAACTCGTGTTTTGTAGGATTTCAATGATATGCTTTTAATAATTATTGTAATCAGTTTAAAATTCCACAATATTACTCATTCTTTAGAGTACTTGGAGAGAAGAGTGGTTGTGTTAAAGATTGAACTTACTTAGACATTACGTATTGTATTTTTTTTTAATATAAAATAAGGAGGCAAACAAGCAAGCGGGTCACCTGATAGAAAGTAATCACCGCCGCCCATGGACACCCGCAAAACCAGAGGAATCGCAGACGCGTTGCCGGTCTTTAAGAAAGGAATAGACTCGTTTCTTGAAGATCAATAAGTCGTAACGGTTCGGAAATACCGTCGTCGAGAGCTGGTTTCACAACACGGTAGTTTGAGGCAAGAAATTTCGTGAAAAACTTACAGTAGTAGACCACCATCCATCAAGGTGATGTAAATGGAATCACATTCGATTGCGTGTAGTGCGGTGAAGGAAATCAGCGGCAGGGATCAAGCCGAACAATTCCTCGGAACACTCCCCATGATAAATGCGGTACACTATATAGAGAGACGCAACGTCTCTCCGTAGAGCTAGTGGATCGAGCTGACCTGAAATAACCACGTCGTCGACAATTCGAGCAGCTCTGCATTGAATGCGGTTAAATGGAATGATTTGGTACTGGGGTGCTCCAGCCCAAAGATGGGAGTAGTATTCCCTTTATGTGGCTTGACCTGTGCTTTGTACAGTTGTAAGCGGTGCGCCGGCATGAAATATTTAGCCTTCCAAATGATCTCGAATCTGAACGTCACTCGAAATATCGACGACAAGGATTCCAATAGTCGAGTTGGTATCAAGGAGAGCTCCCTCAAAGTTCAGAGGTACGACGAAGGGATGGTTTTTCGCTGTAAATGCGCAAACTTGTGTTTTGGAGGGGTTAAAGTGGACTAGGTTCTGTCGGCCCCAATCCGAGACATGACTTAACATGTTCTCGGTGTTAGCCACAAGTTTATTCCGGATCTCGATGACGTTTTCCAGAGAAATATTAGCTCGTCCGGTGTACAGCGTATCCCCAGTACTGTCGTCCGCATAGCAATAAATGCTTTTGTTATGCAACATGTCATTGATATGCAGAAGAAACAGAGTAGGGGACAACACACACCCCTGCGGGACTCCAGCATTCACGGGATTCATGTCAGAGGACGAACCGTCGACGACGACTTTGATGCTACGCTCAGAGAGAAAGCTGGCGACCCACGAACACAATTTCTCAGGAAGCCCGTATGATGGAAGTTTAGAGAGAAGAGCCCTGTGTCATACCCTGTCAAAGGCTTTCGCTACGTCCAAGCTAACTGCCAGTGTCTCCCCTTTACTCTCGACTGCCTCCGCCCATCCATAGTAAGGTACACTAAAAGATCATCAGTCGAACGACCGCGACGAAAACCATACTGGCGATCACTAAGTAGCTGATTCTCTTCTAGGTACCTTAAGAGCTGGCGGTTTGTAATGGACTCCATTACTTTGGAGAGCAAAGAGGTGATGGCTATTATCCTGTAGTTGGACGGATCTGAGCGATCGCCTTTTTTGGGAATCGGGTGGACAAGGGCTGTCTTCCAAAAACTCGGGACAAAACAAGTACTGTAAGAGAACTGGAAAAGGCGCGTTAGAATCGGTGCCAACTCAGGAGCACACATCCGAAGCACAATGGCGGGAACTGCATCAGACCCACTCGACTTATGGATATCAAGGGTAAAAAGAGCCTTACGAACTAACCTTTGTAGGAACCAAACGTTTGGCATTGAACAAGCGCAATGCAATATGGTCGGTGGAGGTTAGCAATGTCCCTCTTAAACTACCTGGCAGCAAAGTTGTACCTCTTTATGAGCACACTTGTATTTGGATTCTTTGATGACACCGCCTTAGTCCAGGCTTGGTAATATTGTCGCTTTTGGCGAGACGCCATTTTGCAGCAGCGACCGAACCATGATTGGGACCTGCCGCCAATGGGAACCACAGAGTTTGTATGTAGTATTACATCAACGACAAAGTCGGCGGCAGACATCAGGATCATCCAGCGAGAAGCAAACTCGCCACCACGGGTATGACACAAAGAAACTTCGCATCCCATCCCAGTCCGCTGATCTATAATGCCATGTCCCTATCTACCGACCTCAATAGATAGGGTATCGCAACTGGAACTACGGGTCCGGTTGTGTTTTCAGAGGTACTACGGGGTTCCGGTTCTAGCCCCCCGCTGGTCGTGCCTTTAACCAGGCGCCTCCGGCGGGATCCGGACATGGGTTGGACACGTAGTGGCGTGTGGTTAGCTGTAGAGCTTGGGAATGTTCGTTTGTCCTGGTATTGTGTGCCAGGACTTCCAAACTCGTGCACAGCGAGCGGGGCCTAGTAGCGGTCTCTGAGGGGCCAGAAGCGAAAAGTCCTGCGGGGAACGTGAGTTTCCCTTATAGTTGGCAGCTTTGTCCGGTGGTTTTCATTGGACATTGGTGTTGACATCTCCGGTACTAGTCTGGAGAACTAGTAGAGGCGGCCTCCTAGATGCCGTAGCCTCCGGTCCAGCCAGCCGCGTAGGACGTGGGAACTGGCTAGGCGCCCGGATGGGTTCCGAGAAGTGAGTGTGCTTACTACTCCGCTACCAAGGTGGACACTTGGGAGTCGACTTTAGAGTCGACGACCCTAGCAGTGGCACTGCGAGTTGTGCCCTTCGTGCAACGAGAAGTGAGCGAGCTTGACAGCTCCGGTTACCTATCTGGACAATAGGCAGTGAACTACACGTGTTCACGGGGATACTCTCCTAAGACACTAGTCTTATGAGTACCGAATGAAGAGCGCGCTGCGGCGGGCACTAATTTGGCGTCAAGACCTAACGTTGGTGGTCTCCTGCGCGAGTGTTCTACTGGCGCAGGGACGTCTGGCACTTCTTGCATAACCTAACGGTTGGTCTCGAGGTGCCAGTACAAATAAACTTAGTGAAGTAAGGAGAGGGGATGATCTATAATGCCAGACTCGACGGCTGGCCGCTGGCTGCGTTTATAAAATTTCTGTGAGAGGCACAGTGCTACGAATCAGACAGTGGTCTGATGAGCCTAGTGGTGCATCAATAGAAACATGATAGCTGCCTGGGTGCGAGGTCAGCAGAAGGTCCAATAAAGAAGGTGCATGGCCCTTCACATCTGGAATCCGCGTAAGTTCGGTTACTAGTTGGGACAGACTGTAGGACAAAGCGAAGTCATGAACGGCTCTACCCGCGTGGTCAGTTGTGCGTGAACCAAGCCATTCGACGTGGTAGGAATTGAAGTCTCCCAATACCATAATCTCGGCCGAGGGGATCCGTTGGAGAAGGGAGTCTGTCGCACGTTTGGACGCTCTCGATGAGTTGGTCAGTTCCGTTGTTATCGCTGTGGGACCCATACAGGCACGCGTAGACGCGAGGATGGCGTCCGCAGTCGACGTGTAGCAATAAGATGGAAAGGTCCCTATCTTTAAGAATGCTGAGTCAACAGCTCATATCCTCCCTCACGTAGGCACAGACATCGGCTCTTGGCACAAATGCATCTTCCAAATTGTATCCCGGGTAGCGCAAGTAAGAGATGTCAGGAGGGAAGGATATCTGCGTCTCAACCAGGAAGAGCAAGGCCGACTTCTCCGTCTCGAGGTGGTAATATGGACGGCGCTCAAGTTAGAGTGGGTTTCCCTGATGTTGCAGAAGTCCACGCGAAGCGTAGGAGGGGGTACCAAATATCTTGCCTTACTCCTGCCTGCAGCATGCCTTGACACATGCGGACTTTTGCCCTCCCCAGAATACGTAGGGCATCCTGAGCGAGAACGCTCAGGGGGACACACTGGATGTGTCGGTACCCCCTGGGGTAAGTCCAGATTTAAGTTTGCTGCCATATCAATTGTGAAAATAGCCACTTAGTTTTTTAAATGTTTTGATAATAGTTTTAAAAACAACTGCTAATCAACATTCTAACATGAATTGCACAATAAATTGTACAGGAAAATTTAGAATTTAAGACAGGTAACCGCAGTTAAGGTACAAAAGTGTGCATCTTTTTTTCTGTCAATTAAAGTCAAAATGGTTTTTAGATCAAAAGTGTATGTCCGAGAGGCGGCCGCGGCGCTGTGGCCATACGGTAACGTTTATGCAATTTCTTCCGAAGGTCGGGCGCGTTACGCAAGCCAGTCTTGTTTCGGTCTGTGGCCTCGCCGCGATTTGCTATCACTCAGTTCCCATATGTTGCAAAATACTATTAAGGAATTCGTAAGCGTACATATAAGGTTTTTAGTCTTAAAATAAATAGCGAAAGGTGTATGCGTCATGTGCATGCTCTTATTGAAATACATTTTGGAGTAAAGTAACGCGTTTAAGGTGATTGAAAACTTTTTTGTTGTATACTTTTGTGGAATAACTTAATTTAATGACGAAGAAACAAGAGACTCTTATAGAAACTAAACTATACGAGTAAAACATATACCGCAGTGATAAATTTAATCAAAAGTATTACTTACATTTCGCAAGTTTATTAATGACAAAAGACCTGACGGCGAAATTTCCAATGACTTTTGTTGATTACAGACTTATAAATATAGCAAACGATAACACGTCGACTTTTCATAGTTCCACGTTGCTCGCTTTTATCTCGAGAGGAAAAACATCGGTCTGAAACGAACTAGCAACAATTACTTCGTTATAACTGAATAATATGATGGTTTTTACAACACGCCGGTAATGCTATCATAATCAAGCAGTTGTTAATTTAGTTACCACTTTTTTAGTTATTCAAATGCGTAACTATAAATGTTTTTTTTTTAAATACTCTAACTATGAGCAAAAGTAATAATATATTTCCAAATGATAATATATAACGTGTGGAATTATATATTATGATAGATTTTTTATTGATTTAAATGTAGATAGAAAGAACAAACATAAGGAATATTAGATATTATCATTTCTGTCCTGCATGTTGGTAAGAAAAACAGTTTTTGTGTTCTCTTGCAACCGCCTATTTTAAATGAGAAACAACTCAAAAGCTCACTGGTGTCCCAGTCGGAGTTTATGATCTTGTAAAGTGTAGATAGGTCTGCTATGTCACTTTATTATGTATACAATGAGGTATATTTACAGGACGGACTGTATGTTTGACTAGTTTTGCCTCTCCACATTAATAGTGTATCCGTACCTAAAGTTTCAGATATTGCTCGGCAGTTGCCACATTTCAGTAAATGAGCTGTGTTGTTGCCAGCGGAGCGCGCGCCGGCCCAACGAATGCAACAGAATAATGTCAACATTTTATACGTCTTTATGTCTTTCCGTGACCAAGGTACCTAATACATTTGACTTTTGGTTAGAAGACGTCGGTAAACCCTGGCTCATGAAACTGTTACTTGATTATCAGCAGATGCATATCCGATGTTAGTTCAGGATGCAAATTGCTGCCTTTATGTAATGTGAAACGTAAATAGTTCGTTGCAGTAAATTTCCTAAGGTTTTCTTTGTTAAAAGATGATTTTTTTTTTTTAAAATTATTAGAATACTAATTGTTTTATTAAGTTTACTTGTTAACAGTACTGTTTTTGAAAATGTTAATAACGTGTAGGTACCGAGCCCCACCGATGCAGGAAACAACAACCGCCTTAAATTTTTTTGTTATCAACAACAGCCTATAAACCTTTTAAAGCTGGGCTCAGGCCTTTCCTCATGGTAAGTATCACAAAGGATTGGGCCAAAGCACAACACAACAGCCTGACTTGGTGGATGTAAGCCCTGCCTCGCATATAGGACAACAACTGAGACCTACGGCTTCACTTGATACCGAAAAACAGAGGAATGGCCTTTGTAAGATTGAGTTATCCATCCGACGGCCTGACAGTGCAAAACCTGCTTAACTTCCACGACCGTGCACGCTGCATCAAAGAACGCCTTAAAGATTAGTCCCAGACAAGTCTATTCCTAGTAACATATCAAAATACTAATTTTCTTTTCAATTGCATAAATAAATAAATTTTAGGCACGAACAGCTTTGTAGGCTTTGTCTACAAATTTGCGCGACCCTGTGGAGTAATATTTAATTTTAGGCTATACGTCGAATGTTACACAAAAAGTTAGGCCGGCAACGGGCGTCGCCATGCCACCGCCACCGCTACAGTTTCATTTGGAAGGCTCTTCTCAATTCTGGTAAATAATACACGAGTTAACTTCTTTGTCGTTTACTTAACAAATGTTACTGTTGTTCTTAACCCGTCACGTTGTTGAGATCATACCGCAAACCTTAGCGGCCGACCCCTTACAATCAACCATGCAAGAATAGGTTGACGTACCTCCGAATCACAAAGGTATTCGTGACAATATCATAATAAACATGTCGACACCGAATTCTTGATACCCCCTTTAAACGTTTGTTTTGGCGTCTTTACAAAGAGTCAACATTTTCTGCAATATTTCTTTTAACGAATTGAAAGGTCAAGTTTCTGGTAAAAGCTCTTATCAAACTCGATTCTAAAAGAAACTTGGCCGAAGTTCACGAAGTCCGACCAAGAACGTTTTGTTTATTTGAACAATGCTACACCTGTACGACCCTGCAGCTGAGGTGTCGTCGGTAGGAAAATATGTTAAAAACACCACAAATATAATTATTATAATAATTTAGTTTTTATTGTTAACGCACTGTTAAATGCTCTGTACTTTTACGGTTTTCTTTTGCTGGAACTTTTATTTAAAAATATTGTAAAATGTATGTTTGTGAATAAATATAAAAAAACTACCTATTTATAAACTAAACTCTTCTCAAGCTTTCTTTGCACCTCCTATATTTTAATATTTATTTGTCCAAATACTAAACTACAAAGACGCATTTATATGGCAGTCGGTCGATAAAAACCATTAAACCATTGTGACAAAATCAAAGATTTAAATTTAAGCAACACAAAGTAAGTAATCACACTAACATTATAAAGGCGAAAGTTTGTGAGTGTGTATGTCTGTTACTCTTTCACGTAAAAACTACTTAATTAATTTGGATGTAATTTGGCATACAGATAGTTTATAACCTGGATTAATATATAGGATACTTTTCATCCTGATATTCCCACGGAAAAGGGTACCACGCAGGTAAAACCGCGAGCGGCCGCTAGTATTTAATAATTATACATTTACTTACTTGACTTGACTTAGTTTTACATACGCCGTTATTTACTTTTGTGACTATTATGCAAACCTTTCGGTCTTAGTAATATCATAGAAAAGCTCAGATGTTAACATTTTATTACAGTTTTATCGTTCATTGGTTCTTTAAAAGTAAGTAGCGTCATTATATGTAGTACTGTGACCATTACTTCACAACTAACAAATAGCTAGTTTTATAGTATGTGTCTCTTATATATGTGTAGAGTAATGTTATAGCTACATAAATTGTAAATGGTGAACCTATCGTCTCGTGAAAACCAGTTACAAGTCCATATCGAATGAGATTTCAGGCTATCCGGGTACAACAAAAGCCTGGAATTCGATCTGCCTGACAAACGGTGACTACTGACTAATGAGAAATAGTGCGCGTGCCCCCAGCTCGCCGGGCCGTGCCGCCACGGGTCACTGGGACCTCTCAGGGTTGGGCCCATCTTTTGATGTGCTCAGTAGTGATAACGGCTGCGGAATACTTGGACCATTGTGAAGTTAGCGTTTAACCTTTAGCAAATTGGTTATGTGGATTTATTGAATTTCTGTAATACAATATCTTTTTTAGGGCTTCGGAAGGCACGTAAAGCTTTTGGTCACGGTTTCTGTAGTAAGGTGACAGTCGTTAAAAATCCCACCAACCTGGGCCAGCTTGGTAGGTGGATGGGCCAACCTGGGGAGGTTGGGCCATCGTGGGCCATTTGTGCAGTGATCTCTGTGTCACGTTTACAGGCTAATGATGAAATTATTTAAAAAAATGTTCTAGCTGTTGACATATCAGTTTGGTGTACTTGATTTAGCAAATCTAGCAAGTCGATTCATCAACTGTATCACATACTTAAAAAGTTAAAGCATTTCCCAGTAAACTATGTAGCTTCATAGCTGGTATATATCAAATATCAAAATCAGAACCGGAGCCCAAAGCTTACAACAACAAACTAGACTGGTTGTCAGATAAAGTTGGGGAATCAAATCAGTTTAAACAAATTCCCAAACTTCGTAGAATATCATCGTTTCTAGGCCGACTGCCAAACTCCCTTGAGCCATAGGCAAACGAGACAACTACAAGAACTATAATCATTTTCTTTTTTCGTTTTCAATTTTTTTTTCGTTTTCAGGTGAAAACACGTGTCGCTAAAAATATTCGAACTGTTTTCTTAATCCTTCTTAGTTAGAAACTGCTAGGTCTAGTAGCCAGACCACTGCAGACCCTTGAGTGTTTAAAAGTTATAGGTTTATAAGGTTTCTAGAGTTCTAGGATACCACTATCTTATCTAATTATGCCCTCATAACAATAATAGTAGTGGTTTTGATGTGTTTTGATAACCAGAGATAAGGTAGCCCTCATTTATTGACGATTTCGGATGAATTGCATTTTACCATCAGTCTTATACGAGTATGCCTGATTTTTATAAATTCTGCAAATAAAGTCTAATTCCGTTTATGATGAAATGTTATCATTCCCAGCCATTTTATCATGGGTTTATAATGTTAAATAAAAGTAAGGAAATCGATAATTGTTGGTACTAAAACCGAAAAAACAACAGACAAAGCGAACAAAGTACGGAAAATCTTTCATTCTAACAGAACACATTACTAATAATGTAAGAAAAATACAAAAAATAGGACATGGTTAGGAAAAGCGCACATGTTCATCGTACCTAACCTTTCTTTAACATTTCGTCTTATCATACTATAATGAGTATTAGAGTCAATGCCTATGCAGTGTTAGCACACCGGATGTTTCCTACTTACATTCAAGAATATTCACAATGAGATGTCAATTAGCATTTTGTTGAATGGGAGCCATTGCCAGGAGGGTGCTGCGCCGCGCTGGCAAGCGGCCATCATTATGACTGCTGCTCAAAATTAAATCCATTGAATGTATCAGCAATTTGCATTTTATCTTGCACTCTAGGACAAAGGTCAATTAACTTTAAGTTAACCCACTCTGTAGTAGTGGTGATTAGACTGGTATAACTTACGTTACTTAGAGTCAGAGGTCACGGGTTCGATTCCTACTGAAGGGTAGACGGTATTGGGGCCTGTAATAAGTCTGCTTGGCTAGTTAACACCATCTTATCTAAGTATATCGCTATAACAACAATATTAGAAGGATTGTAATGTTCCAACAATTTGTTGGCGATAAGATAGAGAGTTCCTCAGCAGTTCAGGATTACGGGTAGTATCAGCTTTCGCGTCATTGATTGATTAGTGCCCGACCGTCACCAGTCAGCTGTCGTGAAACCAGATAATAGAAATTCAATTGTTATAAACCGTTCAGGTTTTCTCACAGACGATAGGTGTGGGTATGTATTTTATGAGTGGTTATCATTTAAAACCAATCTTAAGTATCGATAGGTAATACAAACAATTTCTACGGATAAGTTTTATATATAATTATCTTGTCCTTTACATTAAACATTTAGCCTATATATGTCGTACTACATGTAAGTATGGAGATAGGTTCTACTCTCAAATCCAACCCTGCTTACACGTGCTGACGTGTTTTCACTAGTTTCAACCAAGGTTCTCTTTCTCTCATCCGATGACACTGCATAGACTTAAGTAAAGTCAATAGCTAAACCTGTTTTTGAGATGTTCTGTTTTATTGTCTAGCTGCTAAAAGTAAAAGCAGGCAGTTTCAAATATTACCGACGGGCCTAGGTCAACAGAGACTGTACGCGCCATTAGTTAAACGTTCACCCGTAATTAGCTGTTAATCGATCGTTTCTTATACAATAAAACGATTTTACTAAAAAGGATCGCGTTTCTGTCACCGACTCCGAGCAATTGCTCTTAACTGCATCATATTTATAATACGGAGAGACGTTTGAAAATAAACTTTATTGGTGTAATGTTAGAGTTTACGACCGCTGCACTCGCGTTTATATTTAGCATGGTTGTGTTTGCGGTTGTCTGCGGGAGTTTGAGCTTTGTTGCGGGGCGGTAGAGGCGGCGGTGAGTGCACGTGCAGTTGTTGGAGGCGTATCTAGGCCGGGCGCCTTGAGCGGGGTATTAGCATGAGGCGGCCTCGCGCGGCCGCTGCCCCCGCGGCCTCAGGCCCGCTGGTTTCCTTCCTTCCCTAGCCTGTTCCTAGCCTCGCGAACCTTGTCGATGATCTTAGTTCAACTCGACTATTTGGTTAGAGCTAGTGTTATGTATCTTGATGTTAGTCGACTCTACTTTACATTATGAATGTTAACCCGAATGACGTATCGAAGAAAGACAGACTGTGTACAATTGTAGATAGACGTCTATATTTTGTAATCAAGAATTTTAATTGATTTCCCTTAACATGCTTGAGATTACAGCATTTCTGATGTTTTAATTTTATAGGTATAAAATCATAATGATTTAAAATAAAAGATAATTATTAATTCTAGACATGAAAGTAGACTTGTAGTTGCTTTTCCAGTTAAAAGTCCAATGTAATTAGATAAGTTTAATTATATCGGGCGTGTTCTATTGCCCAAGTGATCCCTCCAACCCGGAACCCTCTGCGAGTTGGTGCGCCGCCAGCGCTGACGCAAGCGCTGTGTCGCAACGCGGCACAGACCTTGGCGCCGCCGCCGCCGCCGCGCCGCACCGCGCCCACCGGCCGCGGACCGAGTATCGCGAATATTAACGATACAACGAGTACTCTTTCGAATGGTTGGTGAACACACGCTTTGGGTAATGGTTGAAGATTGATGATGTTGAACTGTTGAATGCAGAAGCGAGTCGCGTGTGAATATTACTCAAAACACATTATACGAGTACCTTGGTTAGTTACGTATTAATTAACAAGAATACTTTTTGTAAACTTTGTTTTGAGAGAGAGCAACTTAATTTTTTTTTATAATAGAAAGAGGCAAACGAGCAGGCGGGTCACCTGATGGAGAGTAATCTCCGCCGCCCATGGACACCCGCAACACCAGAGGAATCGCAGATGTGTTTTCGGCCTTTAAGGAAGGAATAGGAATTGTGAGGAGGAGGGGCCTCCGGAACCCTCACTGGCCGAACGAAACACAACAGCACCAAGTGCTATTTATTAGCATTAGATAGACCTACGCTATAAAAATGGCAAAGACACTGATGATTTAGTTTCACAACTTACTGGCTCTAACGTAAGGTGGTACAGCAATTGGCATGCAAATTGTTAAATTATCCAATGAATTTACGGTAATGTGCCCATATGGAGGGCATGGTAACGCTTGTCTTATGTCAGCGGTGCAGCCGTGATTGGCCGCGCGGCCTTCTGGCGCCGTCTAAGGCACATTTAGAGCGGAGATTCTACCAACTCGAAGTCATTGGCATGTACGTACATACCTGTTAAAGTTTTTTGCGCGTCGTCACCTAACTACACATCTCGGTCAAGCGTTATTTAATCACAAGATTGAAACCATGATGCGACAAATAACTGCAGATACTATTATTTGTTGGTCATAATATAAAGTGGACTTCATTGATACAATATTACGTTACGCTAACTTGTTACCGATGTCGTTTTATAGTTTACTGTACTTCGTCATCACCTACTAAGAAATGCTGATGCTTTGAAGGCTTTATTTGGTGTTATTTTGCCAATAAAGGCGAAGGTTACGTATAGTTTGGGGATAAGCAACACGTTAAATTATTACTTTATGTATTATCTCAAAGGAGTTAGCTGAATTTGATAATATTTAATAATTGTAATGTAAGAACAGCTGACACCTACGGCTGAGCAGTCACGGCCGTGCCAATAAAGCTTCGTTACTGGAGAGCCTGTCGCAGATGTCGTTATCATTTGATGCTCTGTGATCTCTCAGCGATGCGGTGGTTGAAAAACAAGCGCGGAAAGCGAAAAGCTCTACAAACCTCGGAAATTGTCAGAGTTTCGGTACAGTAATTTTGAATCGTCTATAATGGTGTCAGTATAGCCTAATTTAACTATTTTTGCATAGTCCAAAATGACAAATTTCAGGCCTCTCACACAAGTTGTTGGTTAAACAGAATGTAAATTAGCATCACCTGAGATCCAAGTTTTAGTTGTAAATTTCTTTCAAATTACCTATAGAATAGAACAATTTTGATGCTTTAATTTTAACACGGTGTAAAGCAGAATTTTCTTTTGAAATTGTACCTATTCTGAATAGTAAAGTAGGAATCTAGCTCTATAATTAAACTCACATATTTATTTAAAGATCTGATTCGTGGAAATTTGATTGGTTTGACTTATTGTGTTGTTTTAAAGCTTCGATCATATGGTTTCCTTTTAGAGCGGGCGGGCGTTTAGTTAGATGGTAATGGTTAAACTAGAGTTCAGTTACATTTGCTATATCAAAATAAGAATCACAGACGGCCATGCTTTTCTCTTTTCTCTCTTTCAAAATTATTGTGGACTTTAACTCCATTCGAGTAAAATAACTACGAAAACTAGTGGAATCCTGTTGTAGGATAAACCATGTTCACTACCAAGTTGCCACTGCCACAGTAGCAAAAAAAAGCTAATGGTCGCGGCGCCGCGGTACCAGTTTTTCACATAGATCCACAGATCCATAGATCGTGGACCGGTTCACCTCAGCCCTAAGTGGGACAGGATGCAGGCTCACACGCGGCGTGCGCGCGCGCATGTGTGCGTATGCGCGTTATGTAACTGTGATTTAACTTGTGTCGGCTTTTCTGGTTAATTTGATACAGGCTGTTTATAATCTCAGTTTGTAAGGTCTCCGGTAATTCTTGATGGAAATAACCCTAAGTAGGACGACGTTACCGAATGATGTTCTGTTTTAGAGGTAAGACAGTGACAGATTGTAAGTTTGCATAGTTTTGAAGGAAAAGTTTGAAGCGCCATTAATATTTTTAAAATTAAAATTTTTAGAAGGGACAAACTCTAATTAATTGTATTTATTTCAGTTGGTTTACCAGTGAGTAATGCTGTGATGGGTAATAAAGACACTATGAACACCGTAAATATATGTTACCATATTTTATCGTAGAAACTGAAAATCAAAAATGGTGTCCAAAACGTGGCTCTACTTTACATCTATATATATATTTTTTTATAGTGGCTCCTCTTTGTAGTATATATGCTCTCATTCATTTAGGATTGGACAATTGGTGTGATTGCTATTGAAAATATTTGTTTTATCACTATAAGCTAGGCGTACGCGCAGGTGGACAGACTCACTAGCCGCATGGACCTGTCCCGCGCACTTGCTACACCAGTGCGCGATGTGTGAAGCCTGTGTTTGTTCCATTCCACTCGCGCATGATACCGGTCTTCGTGTTTCAGTTAGTTATTTAAACCACACGGGCCTTTATACAGATATGCTATCAATGTTTTGTACATAACAACTTTTAGCAATATAACAGGGCTATTTGACCGTAATTGAGGCTACCATGCTGGCTCAAAGTGTTTGGTAAAAAGCTCGATACAATGCAGCTGATTTTTTTTTGTAATTTCAGAGAAGCTCCGATACTAATAATTGTTCTTTGCACTTACACATTATACTTACCAATGTAGGTATTATAGTTCATGTAGGCACAGCTCACTCAAGTAATAGGACTTTTAAGGCTGACAATAACAACCATTCAAACTTTTTCAGTTGAAAAAAAAAGACATCGTTAATATCCAAACAAAGTGTAAAGTGAAATTAGATGTTGTTGCGACACTGACAGGGTTGAATTCGCGTGACCTCCTAACGTCGTCGGTTGCGACCTTGTTTGTACCCTAAATTGCACTAGTGTAGTGACCCGACTGCCCGTAGATTTTCCGCGCGACCGTGACACACATCGCGCGCCAAGTGCTGTGCTGTGCGCGTTTGCGCGCTGGCTTATCTCAATAGCAAAAGGTTTTATCGAGCACTAACTGTGTTGATTTTAGTAAAGGACTCCTCTCTCTTCGTTGATTTGTATCTCTACTAATTTTATTGGGTTCGAGTTACTATTAAGTCATAGCGTATATTTTATATAAGTAAATATATAATCTTAATTTATAGATTCTATGTATACTTACCTTCATTTGACGGTGCTTTTGTGTAAGTGACACTTACCTGGAAAAAAGACAAAAAATATTAAATACTATTCTTTGTTCATGAATACTTGCTTAACATATAATAATACAATAATAACAAAAATAACATGAAAACAGGAATTGAAAGTGGGACCTTAAAAGTTATAAGCAAGGTCACTATCGCAAACCACACTAGCAGCCGTTAGATTTGATTACAAAAAATTTGTGAAGTAATGAATTATTTTTGTCTGTATACGTGATGTGACACATTATGCGGGCAGCTAAAATTGCCAGACATTTTTAAAGTACAGGAAAACTAAGTATAACCAAAAGGGCTAGACGGTTATTTTAATACTATTTAGTGAATAGTAAAAATTTTAATTTTGATATTAGGTGTTACTTTTGTGTTTGGAAATATTTTAATTATAATATTAGGTGTTACTTTTGTTTTTTCTTGTAAATAAACTTATAACAATGACATTTGACATTTAGTGAATTTTAGATAAGTACAATCCTTTTTATCATTTAAAAAAATTAATATTTAATGCCTACTTAATATTCAGCGTTTATAACTTTTTACACATCATGGTCACTTAAATTAGAATAATAGTTAGAATAGGCTAACAAAAGCTGAACCAGGAAAAACGCGGCAAATTCAAAAAAATCATGACTGGGTAACACAAGGTTACTCACACATTGCAATTTTCTCAGAGAAATATCAATTTGACATACGACATGACACCTCAGATAGACACACATAGAGACAAAGTGTTGCCAACCAAATAACTACGAGGTTCAGCTTTCGTTAGCCTGATTTTTTTTTCTATGAATTAGATGGCATGCAACTGTGTCAATAATCCGGATACTCATAGACCATAAAAAATAATAAAGTTAATAAGTACTAATAATTTTAAGTCGAGCATTTGTTACCTTGCCTGGTGATAATAATTTTTCCATAGTTTAAGGGCAACTATGGAAATATTATTATCACTGTATGTAGGTCATATCTTGTAATAAATTGATAAAGGAATTGCCATTTCATTACGATCGTTATACGTAGTAATTAACTGACTTACGTAGAAAGCGCAATATAGAGCAGTCTTAGACATTCTATAGGTACATTTTGTTTTTATTGTCTTGGGAAATGTGTCAAGTTTCGTAGGATGACGTAGAATCTGTTGCATATGAAGTAAGTAAGTTAGGTAATTAATATTACTTTGTTTTAAATTATAAAGAGATACCGTGTCGCGTTGCGGTAATATTAAAAGGCAACTAATGGACTAAAGACTGCACATACATCTAACAGTATAGAGCAGCGATGGGCTCACCACCTGTCACGCTGAACACATGTGCAGTCGCTATTCGGTGAAAAGTGGACAATGATAGAGCGGTGGTAGAGTGGTACTGCTTTTGCGGTCCTCATTGCCTAGTCTCTGACTAACCCTTCGGGGATAATAGCCGTGATTATATGTATGTAGGTATGTATGGGTGTTGCCCATCCATCCAAATAAATTTACACGATTCAAAATGCTTATTTTAAGTTTATTGAATAAAAAAAATTTGAGTTTTGAGTATACTAACCAAATGTTTTTGAATGAATAAGTCAAAAAAGATGGTATTAATATTACTTGTAAAGATGTCAGTGTATCAGCATACCTTTGCATAGAGAAAAACGGCATCAGAAAATGGTTAGTATACAACTAATTAAAAATTCCTGGTGAACACAAAAAAAACGCGGCTTGTTTAAACACTTGTTACAAAATAACCAAATGATTATAAAATCCTTGGTTACGTTATGTTGTTCATGATTTCGACCCTATAATAAACCAAGTACATCCTCAAAATAAATACGTGTTAATTAAATAGCTCAAAACATGAAATGAAATTGGTTTGTTCACATCACACTTTATTAAAAAATATTTTTTACTACGTCCCTTGTTAAACAAATTTAACTCCACCGTCTTTTTCGCAATGTTGCACGTTGCAATTTGAATGCTGTGCAACATTACCTGCACTCACAGGCTTAGATCGCACGTAATTACCATAGAATTTGATATCTGCAAGAAAATGTAAGAAAACAAACAGAGTAAGAAAAATATTTTAATTAATTCGCGATTTTCGATTTTTCTTTTTAATAAATTACATACAGTAGTAATTTTTTTATTATAAAAATGAGTTTTGGTTTGTAAGGTAAAAATGTTATCTTATTAATCCAAAATTTTAATTAAGTAAGTATAACAGAAAATTAATAAATGTTAACAACAAAGTAATCGCATACCACAAACGGAAACAAATTCCGCAGCCATTCTGTCAAGTCCCGTAACACGGCTCATTAGAGGAATATTGAAAAAACAGGACCCCAAATAGAATCCCATAAAATTCCTATAATTCGTTAGCCAACATTCAGAGTCCTTGTACTTCGACACCCCTGGGCGTGGAGTGGCGCTGCGGGCACCCAGCCGTGACGCTGCTGTCTCGCGCCAAAAAAATACTCTATGGTTTGAGTTGAAAAAAAATTTTTTTGTTAGAATATAAGAAAAAAAAACAAACGCGATATTTGGCGACGGCGACGACACGCGACGAAAAGTTTTTGCGTGTTATCCGGTTTTGTTTTTTATGATTTATTGATACTTTATAATTCTATGGCTGTTTTTACTTTAGTTAATATGTAGCTATTAGTGCAAGTACAAGTAATCGTACTTGAATTCAGTGATGGCGGCCTTTGCCCAGCAGTGGGACAGTATGTAGGCTGTATTTACTTTACAACTATTTACAAGTAAGTAATTACTTTCATAATAAATAATAATTTGCAAAGTAGTAACTAGATGTTATAATATCATGTTACTGAAATACTCATGGTAAAAAAATGGATTTCATTTAGCATGGATATCATTTCTTTTAAAAAGGACGTTAAAAATATATATATACATAATTTAAAAAAAAATGTATAAATATTTCGGCAATTGATTTTTATTAACATGGATTTTTTAGTCACGTGTCAAGCTACGACACTTGATCCGAACTCAATAAGATAAATAAGCACTCAAAGTAATTAAATGCTAGAATCATGTATCTGTTTGTCTTTTTTGCACGGAACATGTGAAAAACTGCTATAAATATTAGTAGTGCGTTATGGGTCACCAATTACAGCACGCTTCGTAAAAGTAAAGCATGATTAATAGCGAGGCGCCGGGCCACAAAAACGGGCCATCTCGTGTCAGTAATTAAGTTAAATTGCTATATTCGGTTGTTGTTGGATAAATAATTATAGCAAAAAGTTGTATAAAACACTCTCGCATTTCGGAAAAGATTAATTTGTTTTCAGGTTCATAAAAACATGAGAAAATCTGTATTTGAATTTCAGTCTATCACATTAAGTCTTTAACGTGTGGTCCTAGCCTATACTCGTAATTAGGTACTACTTACGAGACAGTGTAACTTTACGAAATCAGTTACGTAGTTCCAGAGTTATCATTTATTTTACATATATGCAAACTAACCGCAAGCACCTACGTCTCTTTTTTATATCAGTGTTAATTTAGTAGCAATACTATTAAGTTCCAAACGGACTGTCTTGGCCATTTTTTCTACAAAAGTTAAATCAGCATTATGTCCAGACAGAGCGTTCTTCTACTGATGCGGCTTCTTAGTACTAGTTTTCCTTCATCAATATACCGCTCGCTGTTCACCTCGGAAAACCTCGCCGGACGTCGAACCCGCGACCTTTGATGTAATAGCCAGGTACAACAACAACTAAGCAGATGTACTTAAGCCACTACAAAACAACAAACTACTCAAGCTACGATTCTGTTCGGCTGCTACTTCAAAGTTGTACTTTTGCATCGATAAGTATTTACCTAAAAGATATTCCTATAATAAGTTGAAGCTGATATTGATGCAGGTAAGTCGCTGGTTAAGGGATTTATTGTAATATCAATCAATGTGTACCGTATTGAGACTTAATGTGATGTTTTGTGTTATATAATCGTACAAACAACAGAAAACAACATAAGGCAGGCCCCGTACTATAGATATTCTATTCTGATAGAAAACGATTACATTATTTCAAAATTGATTGACATTTATTACTATATTAATATCGAAAATAGCACTTGAAACAAAACGACGTGCCCCAGGGCTCGATACCACTATGTTTCGCAATCCGGGCGACTGCGCATCTAAATGATCTACCGAGGCATTGGTTTCACTAATTTAAGAACTTGTTTAATATGCCAGGACGTTTCAAACATTGGATAGTAGGAGTTAGAACCAATTTGAGAAATAAATACTTTAAATGTTATAGCATGGATGCTAAATAAAATGGAGCGAAAGATAGTGTTATTCCTAATGTGTAACTCAGTCTCAAACTAGAAATGTTGATAGAACTCTAAGTAATCATGGTCAGTATTATTGGTCAGTATACAATAATTAAGGGATAAACATCCTCCCGAAGTGACTTTACCAACGTACTTAACTAAGCAATTGGCCTCCGTCTCATGCGATGTTAATTAGTGGTGATAAGACCGAAATTGGAAGCACATTTCACCCGAAATGCTCAGCTTCTAAAGAACTAGCTATTACTATTATCTACTCAAAAACACTACTCTCACTTGCAATGCAGGATAATGAAATCCAACATTAGTGAATACAACTGTGCCCAAACCATTATCATTTCAGGCATAGACGTCCATTTTTCTGTAGGTAGTGAAGAATTTTATTCTTATTTCAATTCCAGTCATGAAAATAACAAGTCCGAATCAACAAAACAGATGACACCAAACCCGTTATCAATGAAACATTTGCAATATCGGTAGCGATACTATTCCACTATTAAATACGAGTGCGACCAAGTAATTAGGTACAGTACTAGTAAATTGCCAGCATTATGCATGTGAGACCTAGATCGAGAATCTTGCGTGCCCTCGGCGCTAGCCTGAGCTCCGCGTCGCCGGCCGCG
Source organism: Scoparia ambigualis (assembly GCA_963921215.1). Taxonomy (NCBI): domain Eukaryota; kingdom Metazoa; phylum Arthropoda; class Insecta; order Lepidoptera; family Crambidae; genus Scoparia; species Scoparia ambigualis. The sequence continues at coordinate 43,207,803 of OY992503.1, read as the reverse complement.
CTGACGCGTCCATGTGTGTGTTGTCATTGACATGGATAAGGTGGTCGCTCGGGCCCAAGGAGTCATGGGTACACTCAGGTGCAATAATCAAATAAGTCTTAGAGCAGTATTACTTTAGTCTTTCTATGAAAATTCCTGTAAGCAATTTTGCATAGTATGATTCAAGATATAAAAGATGTTGGAGATGAGTAGGAAGTAAACAGACATTCACAAATTTTGCCTTTAATCCTGTTACAGTTAAGCGATATGCTGTTGGGATGTTTGTCCTATATCCACCGCTTCCATTGGTTGTCACTGAATGTATCCTCGCAACAGATAATTAAGGTAATATGGTTTTATGGGCGGCGTTTCCGGTGGCGTTGCCAGCCGGCGGCTGGTTAGCTATCTGCCTACACACACACGCGCGCGCATTGCCCGCGACTCGACTGCTGTATCCCTTAAGGGGTAATCAGACGCGGGGCTTTAAATGACTATATACATGTGACTGTACTGCAAGTCCACTTTTATATGCTATTTGTGCATTTGCAGGCCATTAGTCGCTTGTAGCGATTCAAAGGTAGCGAGTTATTAAGTTATTACTACGACAGCACACCGCATAGAGCTAATTATATAAAGTGCTTGATATCATTTGCCCTAAAGGGATTTTATTTAAAACTAGCGGCTTCGTCAGCGTGTATACCTCGTATAACGTGGCGAAATTTCAATTTTTTTTCTCATACAAGCTTGTCCTGACAATTACATACGCAACAAAAAAAGAATCAACCATTCCGAAGTGATTCGCGGACAAACATTCATTCAATTAATCAATCAACCAAAATTTCTTTATTCAGTAAGCATATGCTTAAGCTTTCTCCTTCCTATTTTACTCCCCATTTTCAATATCTTTCACCTCTCACGACAGGAATCTCAGATCTTCTAATCTTCTCCTTCTCTCTCCTTGCCACTCTTCTGGCTTTGTTCATTCTTCCTTTTATATTCAGTCCATACTCCTCTGGAACGCGCTACCTCAAGAAGTCAGAATTGCTACGACTCGTGACGCTTTTAAAAAGAAAGTCCACATGCTATCATGGCAGAATCATCTGAATAACGCCCTATTTAAATATTATTTAGTGTATGTAAGTATATGTATATGTTTGTAAAAGTATTTATGTATGTGCCTACACCTATGTATATGTTTATTAATTTATATATATATATATATATATATCCCACAAGCAAACGAGAAAAAAGAGAGAAGAGAGAAAGAGAGAAAAAAAAGAGAATGCCTTAGGCATTAAGTCCGCCATGTAATATTGTTGCAAAAGTTTTAATAAATAATAAATAAAAATAAATAAAATAAGCATTTTGAATCGTCTAAATTTAATTTTACTTATATGGATGGATGGATAGGCATAGGAACCCACCCCCCACCCACCCCACCCATTCAGGACGTCTTTTAGCTCTGAAAAAGAACGGGCGCAAGATTCGTGGCAAAAATTGATTTTTATTTATAAAGAAACATTCTTCATCGAATTAGTTAGGAATAAACAAAGCTTTGGCGTAGCTTAGCAGTGATGGTTACCTACGCTTTACAAAAATGGCTTTTATCAAAAATGTTTGCTAGTGTAGTTATCTTTTGATTTTCCTCAATCCTTTGATTTATTTGTGAATTTTCCTCTGCCGCGCGATAAGTGCGGTGTTGTGTTGCAGGCAGTTCGCGGCTGGTTATTTATACCCATTTGTGGGTCACGGCCCAGCACAGATCCCACGCAACATCCGATACACCGAATAGCGTTCCGTTCCTGGAACGTCGCCGAATTAAATGTGCTTATAGTTTATTTATCAACCATAATAATTTTATAAATTAATATTGCAGACGAGGCCGTATTGAATGTTAATCATTTGAAGTCGTAGCTACTGACAGACATAAGATATATAGGTACATACATAGGTACTACACATAATCACAACTATTATCCCCTAAGGGTTAGTCAGAGACTAGGCAATGAGGACCGCAAAAGGAGTCCACTACCAAAGTCCACTTTTCAACAAATAGCGACTGCACATGTGCTCAGCGTGACAGGTGGTGATACTACCAACCCCTCTCTTCCCTTGGGTGTCGTAAAAGGCGACTAACGAACTAAACACTGCACATACATCCAACAGTATAGAGCGGCGATGGGCTCACCACCTGTCGCGCTGAGCACATGCGCAGTTGTAATGTGGTGAAACTTCCGCGGTCCTCTTGCCTAGCCTAGACTCATCCTTTAAGGATATCGCCGTAAACCTATGTGTTTACGTACATTACTTGTACCCACCTGTTGTTTTACTGAGGTTACAGTAGACGTCTCAGTTTCTTAACCGACCTACTTAAATCTTTCGATATGGAATTATAGTTTTACTGATGCGTTATATTTTTTTTTTCTTTATTTACCGTATTAAAAAAACTTACATAATCACAAACGTATTATTAATCACATTTTTAAATCACTAAGGTTTATCTATGCGACTGCATTCACAATAAAATTCTGAAATAACAACTTACTTATCTTATTGTTATACAAAATTACTATTTACGTAATAGCATAGGCACTGAAGGAGTGGGCAAAAACAATTATTAAATATTTTGCGATTTGCCTAAAAAGTAGGCTTTAAGTTTATTTTTAATGTTTGTACCTGTTACAGAAGCACACAATCTAAGGTAGCTTGTTTATTAGTCGCGGTAGAAGGTAGGTGGCAGTTCTTTCGCCGTACACATTATTCGCACGACATGTTTGGAGCTGATTCCTAGCAACCGCGCGCGTACGCACGGGGTGGTCAATTTCTACTTTTAAGTCTTTAATAAATAATTCTCAGTGACTTTGCTCTTCTACGAACATCTAATTAAAAGTGACGGAACAACCGAATGAATAATACGAATAAAATAAAGCACAATTATGTCATAAATAACCTTGACCCGTTTAAGTGTATCTCATTTACGAGTTTAATACTGACGTGTTCCGTTTCAAATAGGTTACCTGAAAAATGTAATCTTTTCGCGAAAACCCCGATTATTTTGCGAGAAATCAATAACTTGGCTAAACTTGTAAATGTTATTATTTATTTTAGTTGCGTTATCATTATCATATATAGCCCAAACTAAAAGGCCCTGGTGTAAATCAGGTGACTGATAAACTAACAAAAAATAAGGTAAGGAAATAAGAATCCAACTATCCAATTTCTCTTGTAAGATAATGATATACATGTACCCGCCATCGTATGTTTCACTGTTAGATCGCTATACTACAACAGCAAAACTAACATAGTTGCCAAAAAGTCCTAGAAAAAAAAACACTAAAAAAGTGAAACTGTATTTAAGTACCTACCACGAACATTGCAATCGGACGTATTCTATTTGCAAATGCAAGTGTGGCTAGGTAGGGTCCTCTGTCCAGACGTGATTGCGGATAAGTGTCAACACTTAAGCGCTAACGAGCCTCAAGGCGACCGCGGCGTCGTCGGCGCGGCGTGGCTACAGCGGCGAGCGGCGCGGCTTGCGCAAGAGCGATGCTGCTCCACTTGCCTAGCAGACGCGCGCTTTATGTTTCTATGAGGGCCCTCAGCGGCGACGCTGGTGTCGGAAAGAGACAAATATTTCCAAGAATAGGATTCCAATCTGCACCCTCGGCGTACAGTGCATAGAAAAATTATTTGCCTTATTTTGCTTGCAAAAAAATTTTTGTAAACATGATGGTTTCTATGTTTTTTTAGAGAACAGCGGGTCTATCGGCTAAAAATATGGATATGGACATGGGCTTCATTTGACATTTGAAGCTCATATTTTGTCCTTATATGGGCATATTATGGACTTCAAATGTCAAATGAAGCCTATGTCAATATTCATATTTTTTAGCCGAAAGGGTAGCAGGTACGTGTCTTTTTTCTTTGGTGGTAGGGTGTGTTCACGCGGACGAAGTCGCGAACAGGCCTCTAGTTAAGTATATGATAATATCCTTTAGAACAATTTGATCCTAACGCATGTAGAGCGGCCTGCCAGCCGCCGCCGCGCCGCAGGGCCGCCACGTGTGACATAACGTAACCCGTCTTGCGCTAGGGCTGTCACACGGTGTACTGTCGTTCGACAAAATATTGTTCAACAAATTTACATTCCTAAAAACTTATCGCACTAATTTCATTTCACAAATATATGCTAACAAATTTACATTCCGCATTTTGTTCACTTGGTCAAGGACCGCAAAAGCAGTCCTCTGCCCAGTCTACGCTTTAATTATTATTTATTCAAAGAGTCTACGTTCCATCAAACAACACTGCACATGTTCTTATTTTTAAATATCTTTTCAAAGAATAAAAAGTCTTTATTATCACGACTATCATCCCCTAAGGGTTAGTCAGAGACAAGGTAATAAGGACAGCAAAATCAGTCCTCTACCATAGTCCTTTTTTCACCAAATAGCGACTGCACATGTGTGACAGCGTGACAGGTGGTGACCCCATCGCCGCTATATGCTGTTGGATGTATGTGCAGTCTTTAGTCCATTAGTCGCCTTTTACGACACCTAAGGGAAGAGAGGGGGGTAGTATTCTTTCATCGCTACGAGACACGGTTAGAAAAAAAACTATTTTCTGCAAAAACACGTGCGTTTTTAACTGCGATGTAATATTATGTAGGTAAAATATTGTTTAAGACTCACGAGATTCAATAAAGGATCTAGACATTATTAAAAACGTGAAATAAATGACAAGATAATACTTACAAAGGTTTCGAAAAAGTTAATCAAGGAGAGCATGTTGTTCAAAACAGTTGAATTCTTAAAATACTCATATAAGATAACGGAGGTTTTAATAACGTTTTAGTAATAATATGTAAAAAAACATGTTTAAAAAAGACAAATAAATGTGCAGTATTCAACGGACAGCCCTACGCTCACGCGTTAGCGAAGTGCGCGCGGTGAAACGGGGTCATGGCTGCGCGCGCGCACGGCCACCGCTGCAGCGCACGCGGGTGCCCGCCGCTACACGCCCAGCGCTGGGCATGGCTGGCCCACGGCGTAGGCGACGGCGAAAGTAAGAAAAAATCAACAACTTGATCGATAGGTTACCAAGAAAATCGTCACAGAAAAACAATAAAAAAATCGAAGAAGCACGAAATTATTGTTCCTAAGTACATCATTTTGTTCCTGTTTCTACATCATTTTTGTATTAAAATGTTCGTAAATTTATTTCCAATTTTTATTTTTATTTTTTACTAGCTGACCCGGCAGACTTCGTACTGCCTCAATCATTAATTAAAAGACCTAAACTTTTGTATAAATTAATTTTAAAACAAACAAAACCTATTGAATAAAAAAGCATTTTTTTAATGAAGCATGAAGTTTTATTATTATTTTCGACACATCATGTTGCTTACTTAAAAAAAACAGAGTTTTCCTGAAATACTGGCTATTTATAAGGTTTTAATTTGATATTAACAGACACACTCTTTTAATATGAACTTTATTGAATAGCATTTTTATTTAGAAAACGTTTGTATGCGAAATAGAAAAGGGCTGTTTTTAGGGTATTCCCGGCAATTATTCGATTTTTTCTCGCCATTTAAACCTTCCCTAGACCTCCACGAACATTTCAAGACTAAGATAAGATAAATCCGTTCAGCCGTTCTTATTTAGAAAACGTTTGGATGGGAAATAGAAAAGGGCTGTTTTTAGGGTTTTCCCGGCAATTATTGTATGGGAAATAGAAAAGGGCTGTTCTTAGGGTTTTCCCGGCAATTATTCGATTTTTTTCTCGCCTTTTAAACCTTTCCTAGACCTCCACGAACATTTCAAGACTAAGATAAGATAAATCCGTTCAGCCGTTCTTATTTAGAAAACGTTTGTATGGGAAATAGAAAAGGCCTGTTTTTAGGGTTTTCCCGGCAATTAATGTATGGGAAATAGAAAAGGGCTGTTTTTAGGGTTTTCCCGGCAATTATTCGATTTTTTCTCGCCTTTTAAACCTTCCCTAGACATCGAAGAACATTTCAAGACTAAGATAAGATAAATCCGTTCAGCCGTTCTCGAGTTTTAGCGAGACTAACGAACAGCTATTCATTTTTATATATATAGCTAAGCAAGTATTTGACCGCGATCTCACATGATGGTAAGTGACGATGCAGCCTAGGATGTAGCATACTTGCCTAGATGTCCTTGCATCTTGCCTGTTCAAGCTTGCCTTAAAAATGTCCAGGTTATACGTGTCAGGAAACAGATCCGCAGGAAGGGAATTCAACTCCTTAGCTGTCCGAATTAAAAATGATGACGCAAAGCGCTTTGTGCTTAAAGGTGGTATGTTGACAGTGTAAGGGTGAGACCTCAGTCCGCGTCTCGTTCCCTGGAGATAGAAGAAGGTGGAATCAGCTCGTGTAGTTCCTGCGCTGTGCACACTCGCCGAAGTGCATTCAATAAAAAACCGAATGGTTGGCAACCTTGCGTCGATGTTCAAGACTCTGCACAGCTTGGATTCGACGAGTTTAGAGTCGCCAATGACCCTCTTAGTGCGCTCAATAGAGTCTAAAGCGGCTAACTGATACTTGGCAGATCCATCCCAGAGGTGGCAGCAGTATTCCATACAGGATCGGAGTTGTGCTTGGTAAAGCTGAAGCAGGTGCCCCGGTGTAAAATACCGCCTTACCTTAGAAATGATGCCAAGTTTTTTAGCTGCGGTTTTGGACTCTAAGAAGGTAGTGGCTTAAGTTTAGGTTTGCAGAGATGGTCATACCTAGAAGGTTAAGATAGTCAGATATCGCCACAGATACACCACGGAAAGTCGGAGCAAGTTGAAAGGGACTCCGTTTGGCAGTGAATAAACACGCCTGTGTTTTGGCGGCGTTGAAGTCGACCAGGTTAGCATCACCCCAGTCGGAGAAAGCTCTAGGGACGCTCAACCATGGTCTCTCGACAAAGCCGAACTTCATCCCCCTTGGCCTTTGATTTGAAGGTTTATTTTAAAAAAAATAAGTTCCAGCGGAAAGAAAATTAGAAAAAAACCCAAAATAAATTTAGTTGAATTCAAGAAAAACTGAGCATCTTTTTTCTATTTGCTTTTTTAATCCTTGATAACTAATATTATTATAGATGCAAAAGTGAGTTTGTTTGTTTGTTACGCCTTCACACTTAATACCATACATATATCAGTTTAGCGGGTGCGCATTTTTTCACATAAATTTTTAAGTTCTATTATCGGAAGTCCGAAAATTTTTCTCATACCATTTTACATCATAATGATCACTCTTCATAAAAATATTTAATACTAACGATCGAAACTCATAATCATCAGTATTCATAATATCACTAATCATAATCATACACCTTGTTTATACTATTTTTTTTTAAATATATTTTCACTAACGATCGAAACTACTAATCATTTTATACATAACGCCAATATTCATAAATTGGTTTCATTTTAATATTTGTTTTCATATATTTCTTGATCATAAATGTTTTTATGAGCAATCCGCTAAATTTAAGCGGGGCGTGAAAAAGCATTTATGCAGGCCGCCATAGTGAGAGCGTTAGGCATAGCGTGGTAGCGCTGTGATGAACGCTTTCACTTCTTGGGCTTCACTGGCTGCTTTTCATCAGGCAGAGTGAAGCCATTATGGCGTGCCACAATAATAAAAATAAAATAAAATAAAGAAAAAGTTAAGTATGCAAAACTATAGTTCCGTTGGTTAGGTTAGGTTTGACTTGTGACAAATAACTTTTTAATTTTAATAAATGCTTGCATGCAGTTGAATGCTTGTTGCAGTCCACCCGAGACCACAGACCACGGCCGGTGCAACTCGGTCGAAACGTCGGGTATAAAAAGGTATGCGTAGAATGCCTTTACTAAGTAGTTTTGCGTTAAATCCCGTCTGAATATGTGTGCATAATGGAACGCGAAAGTTTAAAAGTGTATATGCTTGTTGCATGTTTTTTTGGAATACTACATCCTTGTATGCATGCCTGCATGCATGCTGCGTGCTTGCTTGAATGCTGCAAGCTTGCTTGCAAGCTGCATGCATGCATGCATGCTGCATGTTTGCTTGCATGCTGCGTGCTTGTTTACAAGCTGCATGCCTTCATGCAAGCTCCATGCTTGCTTGCATGCCGGGGGGTGCAGGGGGAGGCTTGAGGAGTGCTGAGGCCCCCCGCTATAAAGAAAAAGTTAAGTATGCAAAACTATAGTTCTGTCGGTTAGGTTAGGTTAGACTTTTGGCAAATAACGGAGGGGGGCCGCTGGCCCCCCGACCCCCCCTTATTCTTAATCATAAGTGTATGTATTAAAACAATATTATGAGTTCAAATATTTTCTTAGTAATGACAGTATTAATAAGAAAATTATGATAATTGTCTAATAAGAAGAAAACAATCATGAAAAAAAGATTTATGGTTAAACTTGTTCTTAGTAATGACAGAACTAATAAAAAATATATGATAACTGTCTGTTACGACTTTCGATAGTAATATTAAAAATGTAGAAAAAAAAAGTATGAGGATTAAAATTAGGAAGAGTGATTATTATGAACACAAATCTGTACCTCTGTAGTTTTATGTGAACCAATATGGACCCCAGTTTCGCACACAGCTTTTGATGAAAATTCTCTCTTATTGTTATATTGTCTTATCTTACTGTCATATTTGAAAAACAAAAATAAATAATTGTTAAGGTCCACCGTGTGTCCAATAGTATGTCCATAGGATAACATACAATGTATTACAATAAATCAGAAAAAGGACGTTTCAACAACATCACGTAACAATATATAATATATTTCTGTTTAAATACCTAAATAAAATGTAAATCACTGTAATAAATCAGGGTATCTAGTGGGAAACTTGAAAATAACATTTTAATTACATTGTGTTTACCACATTTTTCTAATATTATTCCTACCTCATTAACAGATTAATTTCCTTCTACACTAACGTCAGATATAAAAATAAGTACTTTATGTTTTTCCTTGCACATTATCTGTAAGTAATAAAAATCCACGTGTAACATTCTGAATATGACAACTGAAAAATAGATAATAATATATTACAGTACATAGAAAACTGATGTTCCGTCCGTTGCAGATTGTAAATGGAATGTACCTACTTCATTTCTGATTAGACTAAATATTTTATCATTAAAAATGATTTTTCATTCCCCATACACGGAAAGTATGTAGGTAGGATAGGAAAGTAGTACTTTTCCGCCACAGGGAGAATCGTTTTTCTGACATTTGTAATTGTGACTTATTATTAAAATAATACTAACAACACATCTCTTCCCTTGGGTGTCGTGAAAGGCGACTAACGGATCAAAGAGTGCACAGACATCCTGCAGCATAGAGCGGCGATGGGCTCATCAAAATAATACTACCAACCCCTCTCTTCTCTTTGTTGTCGTAAAAGGTGACTAACGGACTAAATACCGCACATACATCCAACAGCATAGAGCGGCGATGGGCTCATCAAAATAATACTACAAACCCCACTCTTCCCTTTGGTGTCGTAAAAGGCGACTAACGGACTAAAGACATTCATGTTATTGTTTTTACTTTCCTTAAATTCGTAATGAAAAGCACAGTGTTTACCTCGGGTGAAAGACTTATATACTCCCTCGAACTATTGGCCAACCCCCGTCTCGGGAGTAATTATGCTACTTTCACCCCTAGGGTAACAATGTACTGTTGTTTGTCCTTTATAGGTTTCTATTCACTTATCCGATTGCAATAGAATTTCAGTAAGTTATAGAAATCACAATATTATGACATACCCCTACATGGTTGGGTGCTCGCTCAAACGGACGAAGTCGCGGCGGGCCACTAGTCCAAACCGAAACAAGTAATAATAATAGTAAAGGCGTCGTCAAGGAAATGCGTGTTGTTAGCGGAGACAGAATGCTGGCCGTTACGGCGGCGCCTGGGCTACATGCTTTCAGTTTCAGCCGCGATATCCTCAAGGTATGACCTGACTGATGGCCAGAAATGTCTATTACTAAAAAGTTTTAGTAGAATAGTACCTACCTAAATAAGCCTTTTTCATCTTTACTGAGATGACCTTTTTCATCAAACAGAGTCTGATTGTGAGGTACGCTGTAAATATTTGTAATGTGTTATATAATTTTTATTATTGTCTGTATTTTTTGCTAAAGTTCGTGTCAATATTTGTTATCTGCCGAGATTACGGTTTAATAACAAAAAGTTCTGGGAGCGTCCGGTAACTAGATGTCTACTACATGTAAAGTATTTCCGGAAATTACTTTATCAACCTTTATGCCCCTTTAAAGTACATTATAATAAATTGTGTGTATGATTTTTTACGTTTCACAAGATACCCGTCCCATCAAAACCCTTTTTCATGACTGAATGACTAGTTGACTACATAACTATTTATATAGTGAAGTCATTCCTGAAGTAGATAGATAGATAGATTATACTTTTATTAATTTATATTTTATAACACAAACATTTACAATACATACATAAAAGAGCAAAAAGAGAAATACAATGTAACAATTTGGCGTTCTAATCGCTTGAAAAAGCAGCAAGCAAGCAGCTGAACCGATTTTAATGAATAAGTATATACTTACATTGTAAGTTAAAAATTAACAACCTGTATTCAGGCAAACAAACACATCATGTGCGCGCCCCGTCTCTCTCTACTCTCTAGACTACCCCAACAGTCACGACTTTTCTCGAACTTGTAAAGATGACGTACACATAGGTATTGTTACTCATTGCATAACGGATTTTTCCTGAAGAAACTGTATAAAGTAGAATGTTTAACACGAGTTGGGTAATTAGTGCGAATCCTTGCAGGGTTATCCTTAGTGCATGCTTCCGTGACGTCATCATGACCTAGCTGCGCTGACACACTGACCCATTTCAGATTCTCGGAGAGCGTGACGCGACCACAAACTTTTGTTGTGTCTATTTCAGTGTAAAAGTTCCTCATTGTTATGTGGAATAACAATGTACCTATGTTGAAAGAGAAAAAATTATATTTATAAGTTATTTAAAATCATAAGTCTCATTGAATATACCACAACCTCTAATGATTTCAGAAATGCATAAAAATTTATGTCATGAGTAAGGTCTGAACATTGACTTTCATCTGTTTGCATAAAAACCGTACGTGTTTCCGCCAAGCACTCTGGGACTCCCTAAAGATTTCAAAGTAAGCAGACTTAAGTGCAGACAAGTGATAAACAAAAACGTATGATGCTAAGGCGGCACTTTAGCGGTTTTAGATAAGTGATCGTTTTTAAAACATGCAAAAAAACACGCACTTTTTAAGTTTTCGTACTAAAAAAAATGACGCGACTTTGTTAACATGGTCCCTTTAGAAAAAAGTTTGGAGATCATCTGATAAACTACGTTATACTTTGTTGTTTACGTATTAATAAATTATTTAATAAAGTAATCGACTTGACATTATTGATATGATATAGATCACACGTTGTTTCGACTCAAAATTTTAATCACCTAATGGTATATAACATGTATCACCATCAGCCTATAAACGTCCCACTGCTGGGCACAGGCCTCCCACGTGGACAATAGCACGTGGGGATATTGGGCCATAACCCACCACGCTGGCCCAATGCGGGTTGGTGGGTTTTAACGACTGCCATCTTACGACAACAAACGGGACCAACAGCTTAACGTGTCTTCCGAAGCACGGAGGAGCTCGATATGTTTTAATTTGGTCACCCATCTAGCGACCCGGCATTGCGAAAGTTGCTTAGCGGACAAGATCGCAAGCCGAACGCGCTAGCCGCTGCGCCATCGAGCTCCTCCATAAGATGTATAACTAATACTAATTATTACCTTTCATTAGACTTATACAAATACTTAATTGTAACATAAAATTAAACTGAACATAAACTACCTAAAAAACGTCAGTTTTTACTTGTTTATACTACGACTTGTTAGTAGATTTTTATTTAGTGTGTTTATTTAATCATTACTCTTTTGATATTTACAAAAACATGTGCGATTTTATAGCTTTTTATTTTGTAAATATTAAATTTGTGTTGTAAAGCCCACAACGGTTAGTAAGGCCCAACAAAGTAGTTGCTTGGGCCTTAATAGGAATATAAACAATTATTACTTAATTTTAGCATAAATAACAAATAATTTGTATGTAAAATCTAATATTAATACAAAAAAAAACACTTAAAAATTCGATACTTCGGCTGTTTTATTACACAGCGGAAAAGTATTTTTTTTTTAAATAAAATATTGATAATTTTTGAATCCGATTGCTTTTATCCAAGTTTATGAATGTTACAATTTTGATGTGTATATATCCTTATGGTCTTTAATGCTTACTTTTGCTCCAAAAGACTTAAAAACGGCACGGGCCTTATTGGACATACCATGTTTAGTAAAGCCCAAAATAAGCACAGACATATAATATAGAATATGTCTGTGAAAATAAGAGTTTTTAAAAATGTTAAAAATCGAACTTAGTATCGTTGTAGCTTTAATAACTACTTTTATTTGGATTTTGAAATAATCATAGCTTTCATTGTAAACACTCTTTTTCTTCTAAATGATAAAATATAGGTTTTATTTCAATTTGTAAAAAAGTGGGCCTTGTCACCCCGCAGTACCTTATAATAAAACGTTTTCAGACAGGCATTGTATGTTGATGCACAAGGATGGTGTACGGTCTGCGCCAGTCTCTCGATAAACAGCTACTTAGCAAGGAAAGTCACTAGAAATTCTGATAGCCAGTGATTTCACTTCCGGTCTGACGACGCACGGCGCGGCGGTACTGTTGCAAAAATATTATAAGTAAAATGTCCTATTAGATTAATGATGCAAATAGATGCAATCAGATAACACCACGATCAATATAATATTATAAAAATAGTTTAAACAATAACAAGTAAGTATAAAAGTGATAAGGAAGGTACTTGCTTCGTTACATCAACAGATCATTATAATGTAAATAAAATTATGAAACTCGGAAAAAAACTTGAATATTTATATTTTTTTATATGATAACAATTGAATGTTTTTCGTTAATTTTTCCGCATTTATTTTACCTACTCAGTACACCTAATTAGAGTGCAATGATTTTAATTGGGCTAAATATCTGAGCTATATGTGCCTAAATTAATGGAAAACACGGATTTAATTGATTTGTTGTTGGAATTATGCACAGTGATTTCCAATAAAGGATGAGATAACAATGAAAACCCAGCTCCCAACCTAGCGTACCTACCTACGTAGGATAGGTATCCTAAAATTAACATAGGGTACCTAGTCAGATTTTTTTTGTCATATAGGTACCTACTAAACCTATGTCATGCCAGTGCCACAAAATGTATAGATTATTTTAATTGCTGACGCGGTGTTCAATGTTAAAATAAAAGAAAGATAGTGTACAATAAAATGTTCTTTGTCTGCCAATTTTGGCGTTCTCGATCTCAGAAACAAAAATACATGAACAATTTTGACTTATGGAATAGTGTAGAATAGCTATTGGCATAGTGCGTAGCGATCTCGCTTTTTGTAAATTTTGCTTAACTTTTTAATTAAACCCAAAATTGCAGAGAGAGATTTTCATAAAATGCGCGAAGGCATTTTATGAGCTCCTAGTTTGAACTACTGTTCTAAACAACTTAAATAAAAAAGTTAGAATGTTATCTCTTATATAGTCGAATAGTGAGTAGCGGCCTCAGAATTTTCAGATATCATTGATTTTTAAAAAAAAAAAATCTTGTTCTTAACCAAAAAACTTCAAAAATTGCTTAAAGTTAACTGTGAATTTCTCCTATCACGATTATATTACTGAGCAAAATTTATTCCAGAATAATTATTACTTCATGAGGAATAAAGATTTTATAATTAATTTATTATCCTATTTTGATAAAATTGATAAATACAACTGCAAAATTACTACAAAATGCGATGCGCCGGCCGTCCGAACTCAGCTTATTCTCGCAGAGTGGAGATTTGTAATATTATGCATGAATTTATTATCCTATTTCGAGAAAAACTTTAAATACAACTGCAAAATTACTACAAAATGTAAAAATGGGCATTTTACGCAAAAATCACATTTCAGATGTAATAGGCCTCATAAGACGAATTAATAATACATATTCGGTTTTAAATGGCAAGTCTGAAGTCTGCACCTACCGCTTTCTCAATGGAAAATATTGAATGTTGTCGAGATAAAAGCAGTAAATTGCCAGGAAAATTACTGCCACTTCCTCGAGCGGAAATTGAAAGTGGACGGTGTTGGATGCAAGAGAAAACTGCATGGTGCGACTGTAATACTGCGTCAACGACGACCTCCATGCTCGAGTGGTTAGCACGCCGGGTCTGGCGTCGCGCTATCTCTGAGGTTCCGGGTTTAATTCCCGGTCGGGTAAATTTAGAGAAAAACTGTTTTTCTGAATTGATTTCGGGTCTGGGTGTTTTTTCTATGTTTATGTACCTATATTTATTCGTTATCTTACCATATTAACGAATTTCAAAAGAATACTTATCTTGGTCTAAATAATTGGTGTGAGCGTGAGCAAATTTTATTTATTTATAATCAAACTTGCCATTTTAGAACCTGACTGCGACATCTACCGCCAACACAATGAACTAAGCTTGTAACATTTAGCTAGCGCCATCTAATAGGTTATTATAGTACTACCACTACTACATAAAAGCGTGGCATGTTGCAAACTAGTTTGACTACTTGTCGCTAGATGTCGCTTTTACAATTAAAATAAACATACCTTTACCTCCACCAGCATCGTGGACTTGTGGTTTCCCGCTGGGCACCCGCTGCATCGGCGACGCACTCCCGTAGTTCATCGTCGTACCACTGTAATCCGAACTTAATGGTTCTTGCTTGATGCCACTAGATGTCGCTGCAAGTTTCTCCGCGAGCAGCGGGTTCTGCGAAGCTATGTTGTATCGGCCAATACTGATATTGTTCGCCACTGCATTGTTGATAGCGTTGGTGCCTGATCTGAGCAGCTGCTGCAGCCTCTGCTGGCCGCTGTTGGGCATCAGCTGGTTGTTGGGCGCGTAGTAGCCTTGGAGCTGGCTGCTGGACGACGGCGATACGTTGTTGTTCTCCTCTTGCTGAAACATTATAAATAAAACGGTTATTAGCGCATTATAATAAAAAAAAAACGTAAACATAATTACGATAAGCAGATTCGGCGATTGAGATCTAAGTAATTTTCGTAATTTCGCTATATGAGCACCACTTTTAAATAATAACAAACAATTATGTTTACTAAAATTTATATTATTTACAATTATCCTGACGTTTCTATCACATCAGGGTTCGTGGTTGACATGGAGATTCAACATCATCAGCCTATAAACGTCCCACTGCTGGGCACAGGCCTCCCACGTGGACAATAGCACGAGGGGATATTGGGCCACAACCCACCACGCTGGCCCAATGCTTTGGTTGGTGGGTTTTAACGAATGCTATCTTACGACAACAACCGGGACCAACGGCTTAACGTGCCTAGATGAAGATTGACGTCTCATAATTAATTTGTAAGTTGCATACCGTCATTATTTTTATCGGGTGCGTTCGGGTTTACACCAAAACGTCAGGATAAAAGTGAATAGTAAGTAGAAATTAATCGCGAAATTACGAGTTTTTTACACGCTTAGTACATACTAGGTTCTATCTACAACTTGTAGGTACGGTCGGCCGTAGAAGTAGCTTGACACATTAATGCAATAATGATATGTCTTCAACTACTGCGTTCGTACATAAGGCTAATCATAAGGCTCTGTTTCTCCGAAACGAAACCTCGGCCGATTCACGTTTGCTATTTTCAGCGGTTTTCGAAATAATGTTCATGCGAAATAGGTTTGGCATTTAAATAATAAATTTTACAAAAATTTTTGAAGTTTCAAAAATTCCTAGTCTGCACTGAACGGAACTGCGTCCGTCGCCTGCGTCTCAGCATACCTTAGCTGCAACATTGTTCTGTGCGGGTTGGTATAGCATAAGTACTAACGTGTAAAGCTTTTTCTGGTGCCGACCGTAATTTTTTAAACAATACTAACCTAACTATAAGTTTTTTCACAAGTTACTACATCCTGGGTCCTACCGCCGCCGGCTAGTCGCGCACAGCAAGAGGTACGTTTTATTAAATGAGATCAGTAAGATGTTACACATGCTTAAAAAAATCGAAAATCTTAAAAATTTATTGGGATATTTTAACAGTTTCGCGTAGCATATTGTCTGTTGTCTGGTTGTTTATAGAGTCGTCAATCAAACCAATGTAAAGTCGACCACCAAGCCACTTCTGGGCTTAACACTTTAGTATTATTCCAACTAATACGTCCATACTAATGGTTGCACGAGCGCGATTATTCCATTGCTTGGTGTGTGCCGATCTGGGCCCTTATTCTGTAACGATTCCTTGTTTCAAAACCACGTCAATTCTTAAAAAGTTACGATATCTTCCCAAAAACGTATGCGTTTGACGTTTGTGCGCGGTAAGGTTTAAGTGCGGAATCTATAGATTGCGATACAGAATTAGGGTCCTGTAAATAGTAAGCGTCAACATCAACGTACCTTTATCTCAATAGGCGGCACGGCCGACGCGGTGGCGTTCGTCAAATCCGTAAAGAACGTATCGAAGTTGTCGAAGGCGGTCTCGCCGAGCTGCTTGAGGATGTCGTCGGGGTCCGCGGCCTCGGCATCCGGCTCCAGCGAGAGCCCGCCCACGATGTTGGACAGCTCGGCCTGCGACAGCTCGCCGAGAGATGTCGCCATTTGGTGCAGCTGCGCGGCTGCCTGACCGCTCGCCGCCACTACCGCGTCCTGGAAACGCAACGAAACTTTTTAAACTTTCATGCTCACATAAACTATCTTATCCTATCTTAATGGGACCTGCAGAGGTCTCCGGAGAGGGCATTGGGATCTTTGTGCGACCCCGTCCTGTCACTCTACTTCCTTAGTGAAAATTACTGTCATAAGCTTGGTACTCATTTTTCTATTTAATCATCACACACATTTAACGTTATTATTAGTTAGCTTTATTATGTCTCCTGTCCTTCCTTTTTAAAGTGATTTGCCAAGTGAACTACTGCATTTTACAATGTGTTTCTACCTGGCAATAGATGGCGCTACAAACTCATTATTTAATTAAACGAACCTAGGTACTAGTTACATCTTGGTCTCGTTTGATGATAACTATTTATGCTCTTCAATTTTGTTTACAAATGATAATTTGAATTACATGCAATTTGTTATCATTATTATTAATCTGCCTACTGCAACTGAAGTTGGTGTTAGTGACTTTGTCGTCTTTTAATGTAGTTAACTTGAATGACATATGAAATTACCTGAAGGCAATTGGAGAGGTCGACCATCCTGCCCTCATTCTCCGCTGCCCACCACTCGTCTTCAATAAATGGCATCGCCAGCGCCGGCCCCGACGGCGCATGTGCCCCCGCCACGTTGTCGCGTCTCTACCACCAGGTGGCGCTGACACGACTCACTATTATCACGCACTGAACACTCGCGAACTACACACAAAATATAAAGCTAAAAACTGTATCTACACTATTAAATTCGTATAATATGTTTGGCAGCGTCTTGGACGGATCGTACATTATTCGATGTATATATTACGCGTAGCTTAGGTACTCGATTACGAAGGAACACATGGCGGTTTGAACGATGTCGGTGTGGATTCTCTCCCCTCTGCCAGGTTACCTCACTCCTCGTAAGCCACTCCGCTTCAGCAGCGACCTGTGAACACCGAGAGCATCTTTCACGTCTTATAAGAGAACTCTGCAAATGGCGTTGCGGATAAATGTTTACATGTTTTGCTGAACAACGCAATAAAGTATAAGTACTGTTGACTGTTGAGCAGTAGTAGACTATAACTTGCAAAATAACAATTAATTAAGTACAGTTACTTAGTTAAATACATACATAATCACGACTGTTAACCCAAAAGGGTTAGTCAGAAAGTAGAAGATATATGGAAAGCAAAAGCAGTTCCCTACCATAGTCCACTTTTTACCAAATATCTACTGCACATGAGCTCAGCGTAGCAGGTGGTGAGTCCACTGCTCTATGCTGTTAGAAGTATGTGCAGTCTTTAGTCCGTTAGTCGCCTATTACGACACCCAAAGGAAGAGAGGAGGTGGTTGTATACTTTCACCGCTACGCGACTTAGTTAATAAAGAAATATGTAAATTAATTAAGCTACATTGAAGTTAATCCTTTTAATAATAGCATTAAGTTAAAATAAAAGGAGCTTTACCTTATAAACGTAAAGACACAATAAGACCCATGGTCAGCACCCCAGGCCTCAGAGGCATTCTTTTTAGAACTAGACACTTTTTACGTCTAATGTAAATTAAACAATTTAAACAATAAAATCAGTAATTTATTACGGCCCTTGGCCTTCATCTCACGATGAAGGTAAGTGATGATAAAGCCGAAAGTGGATGCGCACTATACCCGGAATCCTCAAATAGGTACTGAAGAACTATAACTAGGTATCTGTGTCTTAAACTCCAGTGACTGTTGTATAAATTAATCTACTGAATGAATGTGAAGCCTTTCATTGTAACAGTGGTGTCGTGGCGCGGTCACCTGGCGACGTCCCGGTGTATGTCGAATCTGCGCCGACACAGCATAGATGCGGCGCGACGTCCGACCATGCGCGCACGCCGCTCTGCGGGCAAACACAGAAGCTCATTAGAACAGTGCAGTTTCATCTTTCAATAAGTTTAACTACATTATTATATTATTTAAAGATAAAATGTTCACTAAAAAAAAATCAACCAGTCTCAGGAAGCTCGAATGGAAGTTTTCTGGGATCTCGGTAGCTCAGTGGTTAGAGCAGTGGACCGGCAATCCAAAGGTCGTGGGTTCGGATCCCATTCGAGCTTTCTGAGACTGGTTGATTTTTTTCTAGCAAACATTTTATCCTATATCTATATAGCATTGTTAATTCAATAATAAAGATATATTATTTAAGTGTGCAGGCAAAGTAATAGTGTAGAATAATTCTATTGTTGTTTTTTAAATTATATAAATAGTTACATGATATTCAAATATAAAAATGGAAGGTTTTATAAGTTACAAAGCAGACACGTTTAAAGAAAAATGACAATAATTAAAAGTTTAATTTGCATTACATATGTATACCTAACTTTTTATTGAATAACCAGTTCAACGTCCACTTTCCTAAGTCGGAGATAATAACGAGCAGAAAAAAATAAATAAGAGCCGACGACATAATCATAACGTACTCGTAACCGCGAGATGCATTAAAGGCACAATGCGCGGAAGGCTCGCGAGCGCCGCGCGTACAATGAGAGCACAGTGAGCTCCGCAAAAAATCATCACAATGCACACTCGGTCTTTCACTGTAATTGCTGCGCGATGCAAAAACACTTTTGTTTTCTAAACGCTTCCTAGAGCATACTTTCTTCGTTGCGTGTGCGCACGTAAAATATTCGTCAATTGTTACGAAAACGATCGGTGAAAAAACTTTCGATTGAACAGCGACACAGGCTCGCGTGAAAATGAACCGTGCGATCTCATAATATGCCAGTCGCATGCGTTCGCTTGCCCTAACGTGTCCAGGGAAATTACTAAATTACCAAACTGTACGCGCTTTTTAAAAGCCAATACTTATTGATTAAGTTTAAAATAGGTGGGTACTCATTTTATTAATAATCAGGCAATTACTGAAGCAGTACTAACACATCACACATCGCTTCCGGCACTACTAAAAGAAGGCATTTCGCCTCATTTTTATAAATTACTATGTTGTTTTTTTATTGTCTAAAACATTTAAAATACAAATTCTTGCATCATCGATCCTCAGCAAAAATCTCGTGGGCTTATGTGCCTTGGAGAGTACGAAATTAAATTACATACTTACTTAATCCTAAAAACAAAATCAACATCTGTCGGAGCACTCGCACCAACAGCGGCCGCGTACCTAGCTAATGTGAATGATGTTCCTGCGAGTGCTCCTCACACTAAACCTAACCTATTTTAACCTCATAATCATAATATAAAATCAGGTTCATTTTTATCTACCTAAATAATATTTTTTTTAATTATGTTTTTAATTAGCGTTATTTAAGTAAATATTTTGCATATTTTGTGGTAAGGTATTCAGAACTTTAGGAAATATAAATATAATGTCTTTATATTAAGTATTACACTATGTTACTAATGTTTAATAAATTATGTAACAGGTACTGTAGGTAATCCTATCCATTAAGTGAATTACTAAAATTATAAAGTATCCGTTATCTGTCATTAGCCTCTGTATAGGTAGATTAGGTAGGTAGGTACCTACTAACCATTTTATTGCCAAACCAACTGCGTGGCCACCAGGGCTAGGTACCATTTTACCATGACCTAAGAAATCCCAAAAACTTAAGTTTAATTTTCTTAAATTCATAGGTCTTATCATACTATTTTATTATGAACTATTTTTGTTGAACGTGTACGTTTATTATAATAAAAGGTTGAAATAATAAATACCTATAAAACTTGTTACTTATTCGACAACAAAACTCCTTCTAAAACGGCATGCAGCGACAGCGCCATCTAGCGTCCGGTAGGGATAATTGGAAATATTGTTTCAGGTAGGTAACACCGGCTGTCTACATCGGTAGCACTTGGTAGAAGTATTTTTAATTTGCAATTACTGGTAATAACAACAATAATTATTATGAAGTCTTTATATACCATCTAATAATACTTTCAATGCTACAACGTTATCATAACAGCAATGCAATGTGTAAGTATAATAACACTTGTTTATTTGTCACTTGATAAATTTTCCTCATTAAACTGCCTATTGAAAGATTAATAGACAAGACCGGACCTCAACCTTGGCTAGTCACTTCCTACTGCATATTGCGCTCGGGACCTTGCCAGTGATTGCGCGCGGCGGGCGGCGCGGGGCGCGGGGCGGTGCGCGGGCGCGGGATGACGCCGAGACGAGATCTATTCAGTTTGTGGTCGAGTTAAGCTAATAAATCGTATACCTACCTACACTAATTAATGATGTTGTTTCACAGAATAAATAATAGTACCTACATTGTTTCTTTACTGCTTTACAGCATCTTGGAATATTTAAGACACGTTTTAATAAATTTGTTATTACAGTTACGAGAATGTGTAATAAGACTGATAAGCTTAAAATGGTCTCTCAGTGAGAAGACCTCAGTTCCCGGACATTAAGGTATTTTGTACTTCCTCAATGTCCCCGGATCGGATCATTAATTCGATCAGAAATTCAATAAAATTAAATTAAGGACTGTACTTGTAAATCTAGTAGGTATGTACTTAGGCGGTAAACGATATCTAAGTAATTAGAATTCTGAAAACGGGAATGGAATAGCGTCTGATCAACTTTTGAATCAGAATGCAGTGTGACAAGCTATCAATGCAACAGGCACCTTATTTTCTTAACTGCTGTTATTATCTAATTAAATACAGAGGAAGAGCCTTCAAGTTCCATCTCAGTAATCAGCATCAACTATTCAATTCAATGTCAATAAATTGCATAACTAGGTAGGTACCTAAGTATATTTTTTTATTTAATTTTATTTCCAAACTAGGTATTTTTTTCATACGTGAATTCACGACGAAGACGACGAAGCCGAATATCTAAGCTACCTACTCGTAAAATAAATAAATAAAACTTTCCTACTACCACACCAATTATCTAGCCCAAGAGAAGCTTCAAAGAAACTCGTAAAATGGTTACTAGACAACGGATAAACATACTTTAGATACTTAAAATACATACTTATTATACATAGAAAAAACCCAGACCCGAGACAACTTAGAAAAACAATAATTTCTAAATTGACCCGACCGGGACCTCAGAAATGGCGACAAACCGGTGTACAAACCACTCGACTGAAAGGAGGTTGTCAAAGTAGCTTGCGTTTCGTTTTATAAATGAAGTCATTCAAAAGATATTAATTATTTTTACAACTATGATGGAAATTAGTGATTTATCAAAACATTATTTTATTATTTAACACTACTTAATTAACAACTAACCAATTTCCAAAAGTAAAAACTTTTCAATTTTATAACTTTCCGGTATGTCAGTAGTAGTTACGAAACGCGTTTGACATCTCGTTTGTTTTGACGTTTGTTCTACACTACGCTCGTTCGCGTTCGGCTCGTTTCGTTCGTAACCTGAAATTTTGTTGTTATTTTATTTTGCCTTATTTATTTTGTTTGTAAGTGCTATTTTGTACAAGTTTTCCCTATGTCTGAAGGAAATAATTCTGATTCTTCAACATCCGAGACCGAAGTTAGTGCTTGTAGTTCAAAATTTGACCCTTTAAAAGCTTTATATTCTGATAAAGCCCTAATTCCTGTGAGAAATGCGCCTTTGTATGAAAATATTCAACAATACGAAGCCGCTCAAAAGAAGGAAAATGAAATAATCCCTGTAGGCCTTTCGGAACTAGTTCAGAAGCGGGAACAAGCAAAGATAACCAAGAGGGAAGAAGAACAACGGCTTTTGGAAGAGAAAAATAGACAACGTTTTGAGCGCTTCCAACGTAAGTTTTATGGTTATGTTGTCTTTATTTAATGGTTTGTGTAAGCTATAAAAACAAGTAAACTACGGGTAGCTATTTATTTATTTGTTACTGAACAAAATAATGCACTGTTCACTTAAATTTTTTCCTAATGCATCTGGATGCATGAAAGAGGAGAGAGATGCAGGAGAGTAATACATTCATAAACAATTAGACATCTACTATCTTACTACAAAATTATGTTTAAAGTTAGACAACGACGTCTTAGAAATTTCTCCCGTGTTTTTTTGCAACAACACGTGCTGTGAGACTTCATTTTAATTCAATCTACCATACAATACTTTTTTTTTTCTTTTGTTCTTCGATTATTATGCAATCAGTCCTCAGACTATAAGCAGATGCGCTTTAGGAGTATACACTACTAAATTTACCATACAATACTAAATTTAAAATATATACCTTTTTCACTTGAAATAGGCTTAATGCTAAACGCGAAGCCATTACTTAAGCTATAATAAGTAATGATGTATAAAGCAGATGCTTTCATTTTTTTGCAAATAGTTTAAGAAAGACATGCAACATTATAATTAAACATGTAGATAACTTGATACACCATTCTGCAGTAAAACCCAAATTGTTCAAAATTTGGATTTTATAAGAAGTAGTAGAAGATTATCAATTCCCGATGCTGTGTACTCTTTCACAGGATTTAGGTGCAATCGATCCAATGTTGATAAAGTGACAAACTAGCAATAACCGTTTGTACCTGAATCCTGCACAGCATCCATGCACCCTGCAGACTCGACGGGGCTGCGGGAATATTTTAAAGCTGAAACTTAGGATATTGATATAGTTACTATAGTTTTAATTCAAGAAATGTTATGGAAAGTACTTCTCTATCAGCTAGGTATATTGTTTCAGTTTGTACTGAGTGCTACTTTATCACTTTATGAACTATTTTCTATTATTTTTGATTAAGTTAGTAATGGCTAAATTAAACCACTTAATTCACTTACTTATAACTATTTTAATAATAAAGTGTTTGAATAGTTTAATATCCTCAGTAGGTACCTCAAACTGCTGTTTAGTAATACTGTAACTTGGGTTAGGGTAATCAGAATAAGAACAATTCTCGCATACTAAAAAAGAGTACATGTTCACTAAAAAGTAAAACTTGCACCAAAAGTTAGGTAAGGTTAGCAATTTATTTATTTTTTGGTGAACATTTACTATTTTTTTGGTGAACATATAGGTTACAAGCCTTTATCAATTGGGGGTGACTTTTGAGGCTAGTATTTAAATGTTGTGAACATTGCAAACAAACAGATTGTTTGAAACAATTACAAAATTTAAGCTTTCTTGGGCCTGGTTAGTACCAGATGGATGGCCAAATTTTTTTATAATGTTTCCAACTGCACACGCAGCCATTAGTCCTGGCAACTATCTGAAGATAGTTGTCTTAAAACTTCAGTATACCACTAACCAACAATAATGTCTCTTACAATAATCCGATTCACCGAATGTGTCATGCATACCATAATCTAAGTTCCGATTACGATATTTTTAATCAGAATTGTCAATTATTCAAAAAGTCATTACAATCATTATAATTTTATCTTTTTTATTATCTGCCCAATTTAATTGTATAATTTAATTTATAAATTTTATTGAAATGAAACACTTTTTACGGATTAACTCGCGTTTAATTTACTATTTACATAGTTTTTATATTATCCTGACGTTTCGAACCCTCTACAGGGTCCGTGGTCACAGGGGAGTATTAATTTTAATTTTTAATTTGTAATTGCATCACTATTTATATTATTTTTATACATATTTTTTATTATTATTAATTTTCTATTGCATGTTTTAAATAGTTGATAACTGTTTACATATTTATTTCTACATACTTATTATTGTGATTTGTTTTCTTTTTTGAATGCTGTGCATAGCAATAATTGGTCAAATGGCCGATAATGTCAAAATGATTTTTATTAATGAATTTGTCAATTAGACTGTTACTATGCCTTATCAAAATAAAATAAAATAAAACAATAGCCAGATCAAAGATCTTAATTTTTCGAGTGACTTTAAAAAATTAACACCAGGTTATCCATGTGTAGTTCGAATCACCTGATAAGGAGACGAACATTGATCCATACACATCCACCCCCACACATTCGATCTTTATCCCTGCTGTTGTTTAAGTTTTGGTGGTTCGTATCCCTTGTACAGGGTATCGTTTAGGTCACGCACTCGAGGTCAGTCTAGGCCGCGCGTTCAACGCACGCGGCTGTGTGTCAGCGGCGGCCGACGACCCGCGCCCCCCGCCCCTGCCCGCCCGCCCCGTGCTCGGGATAATCTACGCGGCCACCCAAGCCGTGCCCACTTATATGGACTCACCAATTCAGAGGATTATTTATGCCTTTAATACCGTGCGTGGATCGACAGGTGATCGGCATTAGGCACTTTTGACAAATCGTTCATGTCAATCGAAAGTTAAGGGCTGTGTCACACTGAATAAACTATGGTGTACCAATAATTATTCTTAGGAAAATGAAATGATATATTTATAGTCGAATGCTACTCATAATTTCGTGTAGTATAGGGGTGTTACGACATTGGTCAAGTCTGATATTGGTCATATCGTCAAATTAGAAATTAGACAAATTGGTAATTCGTCAAATCCTCTTTTTCTCAAATTATGTAATTTGACAAATACGCCATTGTTTAAGTAATTTAAGTACAATTAACAGCAATAAAGAAATAAAAGTTTTTTTTTAAAACTAAATAAGTAATTTATTAAGTTCATTTTATATAATTCATACCCAACATAACTGTTTTAAACACTTTAAGGGATCTAATTTTCCACTCAATAATTTCTAGTGGCTCTTTAAAATAATACTACCAACCCCTTTATTTTCTTGGGTGTCGTAACAGACGACTAACGAACAAAGACTGCATACTTATATATCCAACAGCATAGAGCGGCGATGTGCTCACCACCTGTCACGCTGAGCACATGCGCAGTTGTAATTTGGTGTGCCGTGGACTATAACAGTGGCCTGCTTCAGCGGTCCTCATTGCCTGTCTCTGACTTACCCTTTCGGCATAATAATTGTGAATCTGAGTGTGTATACTACTCTCATTCAACCCACTGGAATATTAAGTTAGGTGCTTTAATTTTCCACGTAAGGGTACAGTCAGCATCAAAAGTAGCTTAGCATATGAAATTTTCAAATGATTGTTACGGTTGAAATGACCAGAATTGTCTGACATAGCTGTTGAGTCAAAAGTACATGACCAGTCATATAATTCTGAAATGTTAAATGATGAGTATGTAAAGACACTTACGTGACTTTTTGCCACCTTGTTTTTGTTCAGTTACTTTTGATGCTGACTGTACAATATTTATTGCAGATTTACGATAGTATTAACATTTTCAGGACGTATGTATTTTTAAAATGTCTTAACTATAATCCAACAATACCGAAAACATTGGCTTCAAGGATGCATCGCCTACGTGATCTTATTTCTCTTGAGATTGTAAATGTCAATAGTCATCTTCACCTGAACACCAGAACAAGACTTTGAAGAAGTTTTCCATTGTTTCTATTTCTATGAACTTTTCAACTGCTTGTTTTCAGAATCAATTTTTTAAGTATTAACAACTATGTCATTTACGTAAGTATGAAAATACATGCGATCTGGTTTCGTTCGTTCATTCAATGAGATGAGTCAGATCAATTAAGTAGCTAGGCCTCATCTACCAGTGATTAAGATCCTAAGCAAACGCAAAATCAGTTGGAGTAGGTAATGTTTAATTTGGTGAACTATTTCACTCATATTTCTTTTTCTTTTGTTCGCACTGTTGTTTCAATCAACGCTAATGATGTTTTAACTATTCGTGAATAAACTATTTCACTTGTGTTACATATTTTCAGTTAAAAACAAAATATTATTTACTTGTAGTTTACGCAAACTCTACACATTGAAATAATACTTTTTACGGATAACTCGATAAGTTAGCCTGAAAATTCTTTAAACAATAACAAACAGTACATAAATCGAATTACTCCTAAAAACATTTTTTTCGACAACTTTCTTAATTTTACGCATGAAAACAAATTGTATTGATATTCCGCAGGTCCGCCCCGCCCCATCTTAAAAAAGTAAATTTTAATTTTTAACACAAGCGCGTGATAGTTTTGTACATTTCGCAGAATAAAAACATTGCTCTAATCAAATAACTAGGTCTGAAACTTTAAAGCAGAATTATTCTAATTTTAAATATCAATATGATTGATTTTGATTTGAAGTTCGTTAAGAGACTTATGTCAGGTTTTGCGATCGCGCGGATAGTGGCGGCCCGCGCGCAACTCCGTCCGCGTAAGCGCCCCGCGTCCCGTGACGTTTGTGTGTCCCGTGACGTTTTTCCAATTATTTTCTTTCATACAAACCTTGTTACAATTACAACAAAAAAATAATTAGCCTAATAGGTGGAGCCGTTCTGAAGTAATGCGCGAACATACTCGAGGCAATTGATTTATATAAAAACAAATTCTTTACAAATTTAAAGCTGTATCTATAATACATATTTAAAAAAATAAGCCGGAATGCTGCTTCAAATAACGTGAACCATTGCACCACTAACCTAATATTGGCGAATAGCGCAGATCAATCCAGGTCCGGCGGCGACTGCGAATATCAACAATGGCATCAGCTCATTTGCATCCGCCCGTGACCCGGTGCCCCGCCGGCCTTGGGCCTGCGTCTTTTTTCCACCATTTGTTTACGGCTGATGAGTCCAATTCGAATGCCAGATCAATCTTTGGTTTTTTGCTACGTTTGTAATTGTATCGCTCGCTATAGGTATGTATTTCGTGTTTAGTAATAGGACGTTGTCAGTTTTTTATTGAACTGAGTCGGCCAACAAGAATACAGTTAGTTTGATGGTGAACGGTCACCGGATGGTAAGCGGTGCCTTATTATATATCCTCAGACTAAATTCTAAAACAAAGTTTTCTTCATAAAATTCTTTTTGATTCAGCAACATGGAGACTATGCATGGAATAGGTATATGATATTCAACTGCAATTCAGTCTCTCCAATGCTTTTCTAACTTTTCTATTCCACGAGTGGGAAAGATTTATCTTTGGCTTTAAAATAAGTCTCCGTTGCTGCGATTACTTCACCATTTGAGTAAAATTCACCATTTGGGTTTAACGCTCGCTTAGTTAGCTTCGGCTTGGTGGCTGGCTCCGCCGGCCAGCCTCAGCTACGGTGGTGAGCGAAAGCCGTCTGCGATGTTATCATCGCACTCGCGTGGGACCGCCAGAGCCTCGCAGCTTGAATTGCATGCTGCGTCTTGCTTGCATGCTCCATGCTTGCTTGCTTACATGATCCATGCTTGCTAGTTTACATGCTGCATGCTGCATTCTTGTTTGCATGCTGCATGCTTGTTGCATGCTTGTTTGCATGCTGCATGTTTGCTTGCATGGTGAAACGTTACTACGATTACAAGTTGTTCGGTGATATTATGGAATTCAATTATTTGAAATGTATTTTTATAATATCGTTTCCAGCGTGTTTCTGGAAAATGAATCATCTAGCAATAATAGCTTCGGCCAAACGTTGAGAAGGATTTCAAAAAATAAAGATAAAAAAATCCCAATCGATAATTGGCATTTCAAAACTTTGTCAATTGTGTAAAAGAAAATTATGAAAAACAAAAAATTACAAAACGTTTTCGGCCAAATAAAATTCGTACTGGTAAATTTCGAATTTAAGATACGTAAACGTTCAAACCATCCTCTCTATTGAAATTTTGATGTTTTTAATTTCAATAGCCTCGCGTATCATCCTAGGAATGAATCGTTGTTCTTTGGCGAGTATTTCAGGTTTGTCAAATCTGATGTAATTGTTGGGTCCCTCGAGAGCATACTGCAGAGTTATTTTCGCGCACATGCTTGACGAAGGCTATATTATGTTCTTTTACGCGGGTTCCTACGCACTTCCGCGATGTTTCATTTCAATGTGTAGTGCTCGCTTAAACCATAGAAAACAACTTAAAGTTACCATAGAATACATGATAGTACAAGATGTTACTCAAGTAATATGTTTCATTGTGTAGCATTGAATATTTTTAATTAGGCTTACATGGAGTTGACGCACGCGATTGCGTGACAGATCCCCGCCATTTTACAAGTCAATTTGACAAAAACGGCGATGGAAAGCGACCAGCGAGCGCAGCTGGCTCGTGAATTCCTTGTTTGCCTTAGCTATTGCTATTGTTGGCTTCTTTTGAGCAATAGATTGGACCGGTATAGCTTGGTGGCCTAACACCTGACGAGACGGCCGTTAGGACAAAGCTACTATTAGTAAAATCCACAGACATATAATATGTCTGTGGTAAAATCGCTCGCCGTAGTGTCGAAATCTAATATCTGTGCTTATGAAGTAGGTACTTAATATGTTTGGTGTATTTATTTAGTAATAACTGATGTTTAGCATCTAATACTGAATAATACAGATGCTTAGTTAGAAATTTAAAAGATTACTCAGATTACCTGTATGTACTACTTAATTATTCTAAAATGTTCGTTAAATTCTTTTGTTATATTTTACATTGTTGGTGATTGAATACTATTGAACTTTCTCATAAAGAATAGGTAAAGCATTTAACCTTAGAATAATTACGTATAGAAAGATAGTCTTCATACAAGCGCTCTGTCAAGAGTGAAGCACTAAACCGATTCACACTTTCGTGACGATTACTCGCTTGCGCTCGGCAATACGCACACGTACCCTTGTAACTCCGTAGTGTACATTGAAAACTCGGCGTTTGGAGCCATATCTAACTCCAAAGAAGTGCTTCAAAATGGGCGCGCGGACTTACCTTCTATTAACGTTATTCTAAGCATTTAACATTGTTTGACGCTGTAAAAGAACGTGATACAAAAAGCCCTTGCTAGTTTTTTTGGCAGATTTTCAGTACGGCCCAACTCCGGCCAACGAACGCCCCGCGTCGACTTACGAACCGACGATGGAGACTTAATTTAACCAGTTTTTTTTTTAAATCTTTTGGGTTCTGTCGACAGCTCGAAAAATTATGATAATGAAAAAAGTTACCTTAAATTTAGGTAATCCTCTATGAAGCGCGTCTTAGCTGTCGCTATCGTGCGATCTAGCTAGACAGAAAATCGCGACGAGGAATTGTTACGGCGCAGACTAGACTTTCGCGGCGCACGAGCGTTGCATAACCGCTTTCCACATGAGTGGGACGCATGCCGTCTCTGTTGCACCCTGGAGCGCCGGTCGTTGACGCCGCGTCCAGAGATCTTTACACCAATTGTTTGAACTTTTTCGGGTTCAGGTTGGAGAAGGCGCCAGCCACATCGCAAAATAATTGAATTTATTAAGCTTGCAAACTTTTCTTGGGCTCGAAAGTAGAAATTAAATTAACCACTCCATTGTTGGCGGATTTGCTCCGATATCGAATTAGATGTTCATGCGTTGCAGCAACGCTAGAAAAATGGACGGGAAGTGATTGTTGTTATTTGTTTACATCTGTTTCATTGTAAAAGATAACAACAGTTGCGTGCTCTGTTATCGCACTGCGCCGCGAGCATCTGCGCTGCGCGTGCGCTCCCGAAGTCGCGAGTACGCGACGCATCGTCAACTTATCATCACGTACCATCTACGTACTTATGTTACTTCATCTGTTACTACAAACTGACGCTATTATGCACTGAATCTCTATTTGTAACCGATACTGAAACTTTTATATGCAAAAAGAACTGCGATTCGCAAACTCGTAAATATTTTTTTTAATCAAACATAATAATGGTATGAGTAGTGAGAAAGGTACGAGTAAGTACTTATATTTCGTTCAGTACAAAAGTAAGAAAAAAATAGTACAAAAATGCTAGTTAGAGGTTTGTGGTTTGTTTAGATCAATCGCTCGTCATATTTTACATTTCGTTGAAAAACCTATCGCACTAAACATTTTACACTAATATCCCGTTGTTATAATAATGCAACAATATTGTAGCATTATTATGTGTAAAACTGACATGAGGTATTTGCAACATGGTTACGTAAGCTTGGAGCTGCTTGCACGGCGCGGGCCCTAAGATGCATTAAACTAAATCGGCACGTGCGATTCCGAATGCATAATAATCACGAAACGGAACGCAAGCGGAAGTGATGCAACGGAACGCGTTTCGGCGCGCATCTGTGTAAACACCGCGCGCTTTTCTGAATGGCATGATGGCGGCGTTTCCCGCGCTCGGCCGCGGGCGAATGGCGGCCGACGACCCCGCGCGCGGTCAGCGCCCGCCGGGATAGTACAGTGAAAGTAATTCGCGAGCGGCGACCGCATGCGAGCCATGCCGCCCTGGTACCTCGGCAGTACTCGGCACCTCGTCCGAGAGCCGCATACATACATCGATATACTCGTATTTACCTACGCAGTTATTTTTAACCATCGACAAGCGATGACTTTACGATCGGTCGATGGTTTTGTTTTGTGCTCTTCAATTCTTCATTGACTAACGAACGAGTTACGCGGTACCATAACTGCCATTTTGTTTCCCACATTACACGTTCATTTGGTTGTT
Organism: Scoparia ambigualis; assembly: GCA_963921215.1. Classification (NCBI taxonomy): domain Eukaryota; kingdom Metazoa; phylum Arthropoda; class Insecta; order Lepidoptera; family Crambidae; genus Scoparia; species Scoparia ambigualis. Next base: position 43,176,651 of record OY992503.1, on the reverse strand, counting down.
CACTATGGACATTTGAGTTGTTGTCTGCTACTGTAATAATTACGTTACTGCGTCAACTTGGTTTTCTCTGGGTTCCTCATTTCTCTGTTTAATGATTGTCTACAAATGAGGTTTAGTTACTCTGGTTGCGAAACTATTGAACAGCTGTAAAGATTACTAATCTCGCAGTTATATCATAGTTGCATAAATATTCTGCGTTGTTGCTAGATTACTTTAGGTAACATGGTAGACGTTTGTAGTGTGTCGTTCGGGTTTTTTTTCAATAAATATTTATCTCCTATATGGTTTCCATCCAAATATTAAATTAATTGCAAAAATGTCTGTCCTGTAATTGTTACCCTTTTGACTTTGGCACCGCGTTGTGAGTCTGATGCGTGTGATGATGGCAATATTTTAACAGGTGCCGTAACTGTGTCACTGATAGTGCGGGGCATTGTCGGAGTACGTCGACCCTCGTTAGCTACGTCGAAAATGTGCTGAAATCTTCTTATGTTGTTTCTAAGGATTTGTCACACATCATCGAACTCGGTGTAGTTTTATATTACATTTAAGTAGTATAAGTAAGATATGGCAAATCGGAGGGTTACATTTACAAACTATTTATGTATTACGAACCGATCATCAAGCAATATTGCATACACGTTGTCAGGGATATCGAAAAGGATAAAGGATACTTTTTATTCCGGTAGAAGGTACCTGTAGGATAATCATGCAGTCCACGCGTACGCGTACGAAGTCGCGGGAAAATGTCAGTATGTTTATATTACAGAGCATTGTGGCACTCCGATAAGTACATAATCCTTATTACGTTTTATTTCAATTCAGGTAATAGTGACTACATTAATCGGGACCCTGACTACAAGGCGTTGATTTATTTTCCTGTATCCATGAATGCTGGTTGTGTCATGTCGCATAATTATTCTGCGAAGCGATATCTTTTATAAGCGTCCATAGGGCCGGTGCTGATTCTGAGTAAATGCTTAGAGCGTTTAGGATGCAGAGCCTGGCGTAGACTTAGAAAGTTGTTGTCACTTATTTTTTAAATAAACCTTTCCTAGAGCAAGTGACAATTGCGTGCAAAGCCCTTTGCGTCCAGCGCATTCATATTTTAAATATTTTTTAGCAAAATTAAGAAAACGGCTGTAGGTATTTTCTCAAAAGTTCTCTCAAAGAAAAGCTTTTAAATAGACTTCATTTCCATCCGTATTTCGTCCGCCGTTGAGTTTCTCCTGAGAGTTCTCCCTTATTTTTAATTATTCTTAAATATGTCTTTGATGATTGCAAGTGTTTGTCCACAGTTCCGGAGCCGGTAAGAAGAGAGTATAGGAGCAAGAATGTTTTGACCCGCATGGAGAGTATGGAGGGGCCGCTGGCGGTGCTCAGGGAATGCGTGGAGAACAGGCTGAGGATCAAGGTAATAAGGAACAGCTTAGTAGCGTGGCAACTGGTGCGGTCAGCAACGACAGCAGCTGAATACTTAAGTGCCATGGGCCCTACTGTCACCTGTAAGATTAAAGTAATACTCCTTTAAAGTTGACGGTGGCCCCATGTCACTTGTCAGAAGTTGAAAAGCGTTTGTTACTTTTAATTTCGTCTTACGTTGCAATTTGACTTCTATTCGAGATACAACTGTAAGGTTGACCATGCTATCACTGATCCCAGGGACCTGCGCTTTGGAAAGTGCCATTAGTCGTTAGTACCAGCAGCGGTGGCCGTAGTTTTTGATTGTCGGTAGTACATGCCGTGTGTACTATCAACAAAACCAATGCAGTACCATTTTCAAAAAATTTTGCTTGCAGAAGATGACCATAGTTCGTTCAGCCCTTTGTTTAACGTTGACCAATGACGACAAACCGTTTATTTTAAAGAAAGAAAGTGTTGGCATACCCCGTTCCGCCTTTTGTTTTCATTGATTAGCGACAAACAAAAGGTCCCTTTTTTAACATCTTGACTGTCTTCACAATTTTATGATTTTTGAGTTAATAGAGGGATGTTGTGGCAAAAGTTTAAAAAGGATGTTGGGACAGGACAAATGCAAATGAAAATAGCCCTAAAGGTGGTATACGGCAGATTTTGTTGATAGTACTTACATACATTTTGTCAAAAAGTTTCAGGAACGAATGATTTGTTTATGATTCCAAATTCAATTTTTTTGTTTTTTTTTGTTGTTAGATTGGCACAACTGTTATCCATATTGGCGCGGAGTTTGAGTTGCATCTGTTATTTAGATTCAATACAGTGCTGTTTTTAGTTAGTTTATATCTAGTGTGTATTGCGAATTTCATAATGGATAAAAACATCAAACAAAGAGTTTGTCTTAAATTTTGCGTCGGCAATAAAATTTCGTGTTCGGAGTCATTGAAAATGTTACAGAAGGCTTACGGTGAATTGACTTTATCAAAAACACGTGCTTATTAGTGGTACAAAGCGTTCAAAAGCGGTCGAGATGTGATGGAAGATTTGCTTCGCTATGGTAGGCCATTAACGTCTTCAACTGAGTTAACATCGCAAAAGTGAAGGAAATGGTGACTGAAAATCCTCATTCAAGTTTGAGAGAGATAGCCGCTGAACTTTCTGTGTCTCACGAGTCGATCCGTACCATTTTAAATAATCACTTGGGTATGAAACATGTTGCCGCTCGGCTAGTCCCAAAAGACCTGAATTTTCTCCAAAAACTCAATCGCATAAGAGTTTTGAGGACATGCTAGAACGAGTCGATGCCGACCCAACATTCATGCAATGCATTGTTACTGGTGACGAGACGTCGGTTTACGAGTTTGACATGCAAACTAGTCAACAAGCTTCGGAGTGGCGCCTTCCGACTGAACCGAAACCGAAAAAACCACGCCAAAGTCGATCAAAAGTCAAAGTCATGTTGACTGTTTTCCTTGACTATCGCGGTGTTGTGCACTCGGAATTCTTGCCGGAAGGTCAAACGGTAAATAAAAAACATTTGAGCGTTATGCGTATAAGAGAGCAAATTCGACGAAAAAGGCCAAATTTGTGGAAAGAAAATTCTTGGATTTTGCACCACGATAATGCGCCTTCGCACAAGACCATAATAGGGTCCTTCAAACGAGGCGTGAAGAAGCACTTTGTGGGCCGGCAGAGTGAGGATGACTGATGCTACGTCTCTTACGCTGCACCAGTTGTCCTCGCGCCTGGACCTCATTTCCACTTAACATCAGGTGGAGTGGGGTCATTTGCCGGGCTTAGTAAAAAAAAAAAAAAAATTGTGAACGAATTTTTGACCAAAAACTCAACAAATACCATCGAGCAACCACCTTATTCACCAGATATGGCTCCAGCTGACTTCTAAACCTTCGTCCTAAACTCAAATTACCACTCGGTGGACCCGTTTTCATTCGGTAGAAGACATAAAGTAGAATTCGCTGCGAAAACTGAACTCAATTCCGGAAAAAGCGTTTAAAAACTGTTTCGATTATTGGATTATTCGTTGGCGTAAATGTATCGTTTCTGAAGGAGCATACTTTGAAGGAGATAAAATAAATTTTGATGAATAACTAAGTTTTGTTTACGCTCACACCAACTATCTAGACCAAGATGAGTATTCTTGTGAAACTCGTTTATATGGTAAGATAACGGATAAATAAACATTTTGTATATTATTGATAACTAACATTTTGTATATTATTGATCTTTTCCCGGCACTTTCTTGATAGAGTAGTATACTCGTACAGAGCTGTGAGATGACGGCTCAGTATTAAACGAGTGCTAATAGCCCATATGTTCCCTTTACATACATGCATTTATAAAATCACGACTATATTCCTCTTAGCCGTGTCGCGTGGCGGTGAAATAAAAAAGAATACTACCACCCCCTTTCTTCTCTTGGGTGTCGTAAAAGACGACTAACGGACTAATGACTGTGTTGCTACTGGCTGTAATTTATATACCATTGTGTTCTATTTTTAATGTTTTTTGATATTGACACTTTACTTCAAAATTATATTATCTTCAAGCTCAACACGTAATTTTTCTTTAATTACCGAAAGACCTAATTTACAACACGTTATCAGCACGAAAACTCTACGAGTAGGTAAAGATTTTACGTAAAAGTAGTGTGGCGTAAGATATTAAAGTTTCTACGTAAAATAGTGTGGCGTACGAACACTTTTTCTTTTTTCTCGAAGTTTGTGACATGTCAACAAATGGAGATGGTGCTTCCATACATAGGAGATCAGGTACCTCCTTACCTTCGTTCACTCTTTTTAATAGAGATGGCTATTCTTCATGGAAATTCAAAATGCGGAATTATCTTGTACACGAGAATTATGGGAATCAATAGAAGGATACAATAATTGAGACACAACTCCAACGACGGAAAAAATAAGACTCGATAGACGAGCGCTATCAAAAATTTGTCTAAGTCTGGAAGGACAAGCTATTACCCACGTCCGTAGCGCTGACACTGCTTTAGGAGCGTGGACTGCTCTACGGAATGCCTACGAAGATAATGGCTTGGGAAGGAGGCTATCCTTAGAGAGGAGACTGTATAGAATGTACTTAGATGATTACGGTGATTTAGAAGCTTACATTAATGCTGTTTTGTGTACTGCTCAAGACCTTGCCGACATAGGCAAAATAATCGAAGATGAGTCAGTTGCAAATATCCTTTGGGGGGGACTTACTTTGAAGTATGAACCTCTAATAATGGCGATTGAAAACAGCAATATACAAGTTACTACTGCCTTGTTAAGAAAAAGTTGTTAAATGAATTGTCGAAAAAGAGTGACAGTGGTGAGAAGGCAGTGGCCTTACGTACTAACTCTTCAGAACCTGCACAGCCTATTTGTTACGAATGTAATGAACCTGGTCACAAGAGACAAGAGAGATTGTCCCCGTCGTAAAAAGAAGCCTAAAAATAAGAAATTTCCTTGTAAAGGTCTGTCTGCTTTAGGAACAACCACGGAATCAAGTTTGGATAATTGGTATGTTGACTCTGGTGCATCTAGACATATGACGTCAAGGCGAGAGTGGTTTCAGACCATACAACCACTTGACAATGATGTTCAAGTAACTGTGGCAAATGGTGAGAAAATAGGTGCAAATGGTATCGGAAAAATATCTTTAAATGACACTAACAGTTTAGTTAATAAAATAACGTATGTCTTTTATGTCCTTAACTTAAAAACTAACCTAATATCTGTAAAGACTGCTATAGATAAAGGTTTCTCTGTATTGTTTAATAAAAACGGGTGTAACTTTTTTGACTCAGCAACTTTTACATTACAAGTGATCCGGTTCTACATGCTTCGTCATGTGGTGGGTTATACAAACTTGACTGTAAGGTCAATATTCCCCAGGCAATGGCGTATTATATTACGTATACTATAGACGTATATTATTCATTTGATATAATACATATAATTTTTGCTTAAACATAAAAGTAGCACTTTAACCCTAAATAGATTTCAAATATTTTCTTAAAAAATTAATACGTTGTGTTTTCGTTAAGGTTGTGCTAAAAAAGTCAATGACGGAAACAAATCGCGGCAAAAGCGACTCTACGTATACTTGTCTGCCCTACGCTAGAGGGTAATTTAAGCCCGCGTGGGACCGCCGGAGTCCCGCAGCGCTGGAGCCGTGACAGAAACCATGCCTGCTGCATGCTGCATGCCTGCCTGCCTGCATGCGTGCTTGCATGCTGCATTCTTGCTTGCATGCCGCATGCTTGCTTGCATGCCGCTTGCTTGCTTGCATGCTGCTGCTTATTACATCAATAATGTTTATACCAATAGATTATTATATCAAATGTATCAAAAGTTCATTATATCAAATGAAAATATAGAATCTAAAATTATATAAATGTTTATTATAATAAGGGCTGATTTTTCAATCCCCGGATAAAACTTATCCGTCTGATAAAGTATAACACGATCAAACTAAAATGTCACCTGTAAACAAAGAAAAGACATGATATGACAACACATTTTCAAAGTGGTTGTGTTATACTTTAACTGACAAATAAGTTTTATCTGCCAAATTGAAAAATCGGCCCTAAGTCGATTGTTATATTAAATAAAATTAAATGAAATAAAATTATATTATCTGAACGTTAGACCGTAACTATTTATATCAAACATTACACACACGTGTGAACTACCATTCATAGGGTGTAATTTGCATTTAATAATAATATTAAGTATGTTTTATTATTCTTCATAAATTTTTATTTCTTTTGAAATAAATGATATCGACCGTAAAATGATAAGGCTGTGTCTTTTTAACAACATTTCTTCACTTCACTTATTCGATGTTCCCTAACGATTCAGCACCCGCTGTCCAAGCAGTGCTGGCCACGCCTCGGCCATCAATCGCCTCTAAATAGTTTTTATTTAATTACGCAGCTTTCTAATCGAGCTGCGCCGTCGGTTTTAGCATGCACCCATGTTTAGATGCATGTGCCATAACCGCTCGCAAGCATCCTTTGTACATCTCTGGCGAGCTTCCAACCCGGAAGGGGCATTGATGGCGGCCGAAATAGCAACAAAGCCCTGCTAGATTTTGGAGAATTTCCACCATTACGCCTTACGGCCATCGGGTGCTTTGATAGCTTCCTGTTGAATGCGAGGTTTTATGGTGAAAATACCCGGCCGGCTAGCCGTTTATGATTGGGCTACGCAATGTTACGCATTTTCATCACTTTATTGGCTCTGAAATACTCTTGTGAAATGGTGAACTGTATACTTCAAACTAGCTGCGACCAGCTAGCTCACACTCGTGGATTTTTATCTACTCAACGCGTTTATATCACATAAAATCATTCGTTTTTGGTCAGACCGTACCCACAACTAGGGGTTTTCTTTATAATTTTGATGTGGGTTTTGAGTAAGGAATTAAAAATTAATATATTGCTGTGGGTTGAGTAAGGAATAGAATCGGGATGAGTAAGGAAAAAATTATTAGTGGGATGAGTTCATGTGGCATCCCACATGAACTCATCCCACTAATAAATACGGAACAACCCAAAATCTTGTAGCTACGAGACACGATAATACGCGACAAATTAGAACGTGAACGTCAAGCCATATCCTTATAATAGTTAATTTTATTAGTTATTGCGAGCGATTTTATTTTGTTGCGAGCTACACTTGATCCCGCAACTTCTGGAAACCCAGACCAGCGGGTTTATCGGCTAAAAAATATTGATATGAACATGGGCTTCATTTGACATTTGAAGCCCATATTTTGTCCTTATATGGGCGTATTATGGGCTTCAAATGTCAAATGAAGCCCATGTCTATATTCATATTTTTTAGCCGATAGCAGGTGGCCCACCTAAGGCTTTTTAAGCCAAATCATCAAACCCATTTACAATGCTAGCTACTACGCCATCGACATCCAATTCTATCATCTTCAAATATCAAGGAGCCGTTAAGTACCAAGCTTTATTTATAAATATGTTTAAATATTATGACAAGTTTCGATTACTTTGCGTGTAATATTGTTGGTAAGCAATCGATGTGCCAAGTGTTTGATGTGAGACAAACGACGACCTCTAGCGGCCACTTAGCGCTTAAATCAACAACAATTAACAAGCAACGCAAGCAATTATTTAATAAACAAACCAAACAAAACAATACAACAAAAATCTAGGTAGACATTTATTCAATTCTGGTATTTGTACGGTGCTCGCTCACGGCCGGTAATGGTTTTAATTATTTCTGCTTCATATATCGATAAAAGATACTCTTGCAAACTTTGGTCAACCAAAACCTATATGCATTAGTAAAGTAAGCAGTAACATGGGCTGATTATGATGATGATGGCATAGCACACTATATAAGGTGCCATACATAATGTGCAATTTCATCATATCACTTCACCATGATCGTCGTTTCCGTCTAGTTTCCGAATGTACTTACCGTTTAGTACCGTCTTCTTTGACTAGTGTATGTAAAACAATGAAATCAATGGTGCCATTTATGATCATCACTTGAAGGAAAGCATCCACAGTAGCAGTCTCGCGGTATTTATGGTTATTCCGGCGAGCGCTTGGCCCAGTGCGCGCGTAGTACAAACATAGGTGTAAATCGGGCTGACTCATAAAAATGTCTCGGAAGAGCCTTGCCGTCGCGCGTCGGTCGAGGTGCAGCAACTTGCCGCTTCTATTAATGGCGCTGCAATCTGCACCTCGTCGCCCACCGACAGCAGAAAAGCTTATCTTTTTGCGTGTTTGCAATGACGACATATACCTACATACACTAATACACCATGTAGTAAAAGCCCTGGAGGTGCGATTGTGGTTATCAGTTGAATGTGGAATATAAGAACTGAACGCGTTTTTACAATATAGAAATTAAAAAAAATAAATAGTTCATATTTCTCGGAGGGAAGGGCAGAGACCACAGCCACTGCTTTCCGTTTGTCGCACAGAGTCGCCACATAATCAGGTTTTAAACATTTTTAATGATGAACAATTTTAGCTTACTTTCGTTTAATTTTGTTTGCTTTTTAATTTTTTTGGACATTATCTTTAGCTAAAGCTGTGGAGTTTCTTGCGCCCGTTCTTCTCCACAGCTAAAAGACGTCCTGAATGGGTGGGGTGGGTGGGTGGGTTCCTATGCCTATCCATCCATCCATAAAAGTAAAATTAAATTTAGACGATTTAGGGTGAATTCGACCAAACTGGAATAAGACTTACTCCGAGATTAGTCTATACAAATTCGGCGTTTAATCTAGGTATAAGACCCTATTCCAGTTTGGTCGAATTCACCCTTAAAATGCTTATTTTAAGCTTACTGAATAAAGAAATTTTGATTTTGATTTTAATTAATTTAGTCCTCAGTGTTTATGTTGATATGATATGGTTCACATAAGTCGTCATAACAGAGTGGATCGTGGAACAACAGAAAATTCAGCAGGTAAAAGCTCGGATTGAAGTCACACTAAATAATTTGTAAATGATCGGTATACGTATCTTGTCTGCACTATAAAGCAGAGGTTGATTAATATTTTAATAACTTTATATCGTTAACAAAACACGACTTCCTCCAATCTTAGTGTAATTTCGTTTTCGTTAAGGTCGGAAGCATATTAGCGTTGTATCGTATCATTCGTATCTTAATGATGTTTTGCAATTCTTTCGGAGTTACCATAAAACACCAGAACGAATTTTATCTATCTTCCATAAATCAGTACGTAGTACTTAGTATATTCCATTTAAGTAGGTACTCATAATTAGACTTGAGAACAAAGATCTATACCTCTATCATAGCTCACATCCTCTTCGTGTAATTTTTTGTATTTTATTTTTCTACTCTAAATATTGTACGCCTTTCCTAAAATTCTCTTTGTAGAACTTCACTGTTTAAAATTATCAATATCAGGTTAAACAGATTTTCGGTTAAAATTGTAACTTATTTTAAGAAAACATAGTTGTTTTTAAGAATCATTGGTAAACAAATGATCTCATATCCCTAATCTAACTCATTATAATATTGATACTATAAATAATAAGAAGTAAAAAAACAATTTATAGCATTAAATTATGTGTAGTAATATAATAGTAACGATTTAAACAAGAAATAGCTAACATTTACAATTAACGTGCTTCTAAGTACGAGCAGCCACTTCCTAGTTTAGTCAGCCCTGTGGCGCCCTGACGCTACCTTGAATTTTAATGTAAGACTTAAATATACTTTGTTATGTATTAACCGGTTTTTTAAAAGAACTTCCATCTATGTTTTCTTTGTTGTGAGGCGTTGACGCATTCATGTAATGTTGAGTAAGTTTCTACTCTCTATTTGTTTTGTTAGATTCATCATTCTAATTTATATCATTATTACCTTTTTTACAATGTATTACATTGAATATTAAATATTAACAGCGCGACAATTTTGCATAAATAATTAAAAAAAATATTAATTTACTACTATATAATATTTATGTAGCGTCGGTCGGGCATAAAGTTGGGCGATGTGCTGAATTGACTGGAAGTAGAGCAAGGTGCGTGGGCCCTACTGGCAAATGTGAATTGTGCGCCGAAGGCCGGCGCGCTGCCGGCGTGTAGGGCACATGCGCGATGCGTGCGCGTACCGTCAGCGTCGCCGAGCGCTGCTGGTACCACAGGCTCAACGACGAGTCAACGGACGCAGCAGTACTCAAAACTACGCAGAAACAATGGATATAGCTTCTATACTTACATGGCTGTTAACATTAAAACCTTGCATAATTGATTGATAGCTTATTTTGCTGTAATCTACTAATACTATGTAGTTACGTGTTGGAGCCATAGTAAATTATAACGTATAAAGTTTTGCTTTTATATTTAGCTGAATGTTTGCGTTGTCGCTACCGCCGGCGCGGGGTCTTGTTGTGACTTGTGATGTCAGTTATCTCACGGCCATCTTGTTTAGTGTGCGTGCGCACGCGCGTGTGCGCCGCCCGTCTGTGCAAGGGCCCTACAACGTATCACGATACTTCCTCGTCAATTTAATCCATTTATCAGTCATTAGTCGTTTTCGGTGTGCTGGCTTGCCTTGACTGGACGCATGCTTAATCGACCGGCTCCGAGCCCTGTATTTGGTTTCGTTTAGTTAATACTAAGGCAAAATTTTTTTTGAGTTTCCAAATTGGGCGGCGTTTTGGTGTAAGATGACTGAAGTTGATTGGGTTTTTAAATAAAACTTGGTGATTGTATACTTTTTGTGGGTTTGTAATAAATTTGGACTTTACGTAAAAGCAGTTGACGTGATTATTAAAGTTATTTTTTCACGCGTCACTGTTAGCGGTGACGGCTTCAATCTCAATTTAAGTCAATTTAACCTACTTGCATGCTGTATTTTTTCACGAATCGAAGCTAAAGATGAAACAGGTATACTAACGAGAACCGCAAATGATAATAAACTGAAAAGCAATCTGCAAATATGCGATTGCTCTAAACACAATGATGCTAAGGTTGTTATCTGGCAATTGGCCGGCGAGCTGGCGCGCAATCTAGGGTCTTTCGGCTTGAGCAGGAAACGGCAACATCCAGAGTGCTTATGCTGTTAATTGGAATCTGAGGTACACTGATGGATTTCCAGATTGCTATCACTTATGATTATGAGTAATGGATGCTTTCGAAATTTCATTTTGTGGTGTTGAAAAGGGTGGGTAAATAAATACTTCGGCCAAATTCGGTGAAAAATGTTTTTTGAATAAAATTTTTTAAGGAATATATAGAGTCTCTCGGATTTTACTATTTTTGAAAGAAATACACCATTGTTACCGTTTTTCTGGTGAATCTCTCAAGAAAAAGTGGAAATAGATATTTGATTTGCTAAATTCGATGAAGAATGTTTACAAGGGTGCCCTTCGGTTCGTCTAAAATTTTTAGTTCTAATTTCATATGGCCGAACTATGTTGGCCTCAACTTTTAACGAACAACAATTGTTTAGCCTAACAGTTGTATTTGCACTATTATAGTTTTGTAAATGATCGGTATACGTACCTACCTACCTAATATTAAATGCACTAAAATGTATCGGCATAACTTTCTTTCGGCATTACGAAGATTACGCTGTAGTGTTAAAAACCTTAATTTATTATTTTAGTTATATACTAAGTAAGTTCAAACTATATTTTGTTTTATTAGACAACAGAAATACTAGCAGCCCTACTCATGTAGGTCACGTGATAGGTTAGAAATTTAAGACAATCGCGAAGCGCAGCGTAGCGATAAGTAGACGATTCGGCGTTATACTCTTGTACGTTTTAATTTTGTGCGAATTACAATTTAGTAATTATAAATAGTAGGGATTATGAATGGTTCCGCCTAATGTCGCATTTGGGAAGTTTAAATACGGCGATAAAGAGTTAGGCGAAGTAAAAATAGGCTTAACACATTTAGGAAAAGTAAAATTCTGCGAAAATAATTAAGGCTTATGGGTTGTGTGCCATTGATAATTAGTAGTACAAAAAATTCGGCGATCCAATATAGACCCTGTTTACAAACATTTATGTATTTGGCCCTAGTATATTGGCAGGCATAAGCTGCATTTAAATGCTCTTTTAAATCACCAAAAAAACAGATGTAAACGTGTTATCATCGTTAAATTCTATTGTTACAGTCTTTTTGGTATCTCAGCGAGTGGACGGTACATTATTAGGATTAAGATGGGCTATATCTTCGTTTTCGGATTTAAAATTATATGCACACATCTATTTTGCTGTCGCTACCGACGTTTACCAGTACAAGTGGTTCACCCCGAATTGTGGGCAATGACAAGGTCGCCTACATTCGAAGTGCGTAAAAAAGGCTCTGAGCGACCAACTCAGCTGCACCTCCCCCCGCCTTTCTTGCTTGTACCAGAAGTTTCATACATTGTACTCTTGCGTGAAACTTCTTTGTCCAATATTTTAACTTAAACAAAAACTATAAGTACTTACAGCTCCCCACCAACTCCGTTGCTATCATACGGCAGGCACGATCACTTATCTCGGGCCATATCTGAAACGGAAAAACAAACATCAATATAACAATAAATTATATGCTATGCTATTTTTTCTGTTTTGCGATGAACTCCTATTAATTTCTGAAGGGGTTACTGTTGCTCGGTTCAAGTTTGTGCTTTTTACTAAAAGTGAGTTTTTCTTCTTAAAAGTTCTGCGATTCCGTAGTACCTGCACTTTTTAAACAAATATGAAAAGTGTCGTGAACCTGTTTTCTTGCATTCGCGGGAAAACTTTTCTTTTTTCACAATAATAAAAAACAATACTATGTACCGGCAAATAACATATTGTCTATATTTACCAGGAAGCCTTACCTAGGTCTTAGAGCCAAGAGTTACAAGCTAAAGAAGGTAGAGTCCATCACTTCACAAAAAATAAGCGTAGAACCCAATAATTAATGGTTTTGATAATCATTTTGTTTTTAAGTAGGTACGCGGCAGGCGAAGGTATGATGCATTCGGCCTCGCGGGTAAACAGACGACGCTAGATAGTGCTAGACAAAGACGACGCGAGGTCATGAGCGTAGCCTTGCGCGGGTGCGCACACGCTTCCGCCTGTCGACGGCGCTGCGCACGCGAGCTCACTCGCCGCCCGACCGCCGACGGCGACGGATGTCTAATCTAATCAGGCACTTGCTGTTACGCAATAAGTGCGTTCAACGAAATGTGTTTTCGGCTCTTTCTTATTATGACTCGCATAACACTAACGTTTGACCACCATGTCGACTGATAACGAATCTAAATAAAACCTAAGTGTAAATTATTTATTATCTTGTTTCACCGCTGTAGCAAGCATATGCGCCCTCTTACATTGAATGTTTACCTACATGTATTATGTCAACCAATGGTTTATGTGCTCATACATAGTTATTACCATATTGTAGCATCTTCCTACGCAACGCGGTGAACTGGAATTGGCTACCATTCGTTTATGCAGATGTAAGTTGAATAATGCAAACAAAGGTAACTACGCATAAACGGGTTTTGCTGAAAAATAAGTTTGAAATCGAAATTCGGCAGCAGCAAACCCCAGATCTTAAAAGAATCTTATTAAAATTGTTCACTTTTCACCAAATAGCGACAGCACATGTGCTCAGCGTGACAGGCGGTGAGCCCATCGCCGCTTTATGCTGTTGGTAGTCTAAGCAGTCTTTAGTCCGTTAGTCGCTTTTTACGACACCCAAGGAAAGAGAAGGGGGTGGTAGTATTCTTTCACCGCTACGCGACACTGTTATAATTTTCTTAATAAAAATCGTAAAACTACATAAAAGGGTAAAGATTTTTGTCTTACGAGAATAGTGTAAGCGGCTGTTCACCGTATCAAGTGGAAGCTAAACAACAAATAAACCTTCGTACTGAATAAACGAAAAAACCGGCGCGGCATGGCGGCAGTCCGATGCGCGGTGTTTTTCCACGGCGAATGTCGCCTGCCCTTCTCAAGGCAAGACTGCTCAGCCCTTTTGTTGTTAATTTATTGAATCTCTTGCATTCACGGTGGCTTTAATGGTTATTAATTTATTTTATTCCATAAAAAGAAAGCGTTTTCCATCTCACCTGCCTGAGGGACTAGTGTTTCTCACTAGACCCCGTGATGAGGCGGCGATAGAGTCAAAGGTGCAAGCGCACTTAACCCGGTATCCTTATTTTAATGAAGAACAAGAAAATCTGTTGGAGCAACAATATTAGTAGCAACATTGATCTTGTCTATTTATTTTGTTTAGAAAACTTACAGCATCGTTTACATAATAGCTTGAAAAGAATGTGAATGTGTTTAAGCTAATTACAAGTACCACATGTAGTATACAAATGGAAAATAATTAAAAGGATACTACTAGTTATGTACAGTTTTCATGTTATTAAGTACCGGTTAAGGTAGACTTAAGTTGTCTTGCAGTCTCGCAGAAAAGATCAAAATCATACTCACTAAGAATATTAGATGGTTAGTTATGGTGATCAACTTAGATAAAATGGTGACAGCTCAAGTCGAGTCAAGTCAAATTCATTTAATCAATTTAGGCTATATATCGCTATGCCATCGGTTCGTAACTATAACTATGGGGCGGGAGCCTTGTACTGAGAAGAATCGACAAGAAACTCAGCAAGGGCATTTCTTATCTCCCTTTCTTTTACAGCGTCAATACAAATTGGAAAATGACCTCCCTATCATAGGAGGACATTTTCCATTGCAACATTTAAAAAATGCTAGTTAGACAAACTTAAAACAAGCCCTTACATTAATCATGGTTAAGTTCAGGTACCCTCTGACTGCTCAGCTGCGTTCCTAGATATCCAACAGGCCTTCGACAAGGTGTGGCACAAGGGACTACTGTGCAAAATAAACCAGTTGCGGCCCCATAGTTTCTACCTACTGATGGCGTCATACCCTTTTAACCGCACGTTCCAAGTTCGGGAGGATGGAGACACGTCTGAGATCTGCGACATTATGGCCGGTGTGCCTCAGGGCTCAATCCTCGGGCCATTGTTATACACTATATACACTGCAGATCTTCCTGAAGTAGATGGGGTAACAACAGCTACGTTTGCTGACGATACTGCACTATTTTCTAGCAACATAGATCCTTTTGTGGCTTCTAACAACCTGCAAATCAGCCTGCGTAAGGTGGATGACTGGCCTCAGAGATGGCGAATCAAGGCGAGTGCCTCCAAGTCTGTGCACATTACCTTCACACTTAGGAAAGGAAATTGCCCACCAGTGACCCTAGGAAACAACATCCTGCCCAACCATGAAACAGTCCGATATCTTGGACTGCATCTGGATAGACGATTGACTTGGAAGAAACACATAAAAACAAAACGAGACGAATTAAATACCCGGTTCAGGAATATGTATTGGCTGATGGCACGAAACTCGAAACTTTCCATAGACAACAAACTTCTCATCTACAAAATCATTCTGAAACCAGAAGTCTATTTTGTGTGTCTTTTCTGGTGCCGTCACACAAAGATCATCGTTAACTCAAATACCCTTCATTCAAATAAACTTCTTAAAGTTATTTTAAATCGTTCAAACATTTTTACCTGCCATCATAGTCCATTTACCCATTCAGGACTAGAATGCTTTTTTTTTCTTGTAGCGCCCGCATTCTTCTGCGGGAGGTTGCCAGTCATCATAGCAACCTACTGCTGTTTATTTTGATTTCCGTAACGAGAAAGCGGTTGGCTCTTATCTCCTCATCCTATTAATGGCGGCATGGCCAAGGGTAGCAACTTTATTTGAAATCTTCAACCGAAAACTGACTATCGAATCTCTATGTAACGGAACAATACTGTAAACATTGTTATACTGGCGCCAAATTTTGATTAGACGGTGGTAGTTTGCGACTATCAACCGAATAGTTCATACGATGAACACGCACTATAGGAATTGTACGCGAAACCTATTGTGTTCTTAGAACGATTGTCATAACTCGTGGTCACGTTACCACAGAGGCTATAAGAAGAACAGAAACTAGAAAAAGGTCTCTCATACCGAGCCACCTTTTCCTATGATTTTGAGACAAGATATTTTACAAATGATATATTATTATAGTCTATTATTTATATGTGTTTAGTTTATTACGAAAGTGCAACGTAAATAGTGTCCATAGCGGTTGGCCAATTACGCTGATGGCGTCACAATGAGGCGGCGGGTGCCACTGCCGCGGCCTCGCCCCGCGCCTGCGCCGCGAGGCCGGCCTCAGCGCTTCCTGCATGCGCTCGCGATGCGCTTGCTCATTTTCCTTCTAATTTGATAGAAGAAAAGTGAAAAAAATGTTACCTTTCAGTAACTTGTTGAATTTGACATGTCAATTGAAAAACAGTCGCCTAGATAAGTATAATCAATATTTATCGTTACATAATTTATTACTATCTCCGATACGTTGGATAGGTAGTCCCTATAAAGAAAACTGCGCAGTCGACCGCATTACAGAGTAATCGCAAGGCTGGAAATCAACAGAAATGGAGAGACGTCGCGAGACGTGTGGCCGCCCTGAAAGCGTGTGGCGATGACGACGGCGAGCCGCAACCCTGTCCGGCAGCCATGACACTGCCGACTAAGAAGAAATTATTACTGCATAGGTAGTTTAGGTCAATCAAAAAAAGTTAATGTTCAAGGGCATTTACAGTTTACTTTTAGTACTAGGTACATTATTATATTTGTTATTTCCCTAACGATAAGTTGAGTAGCTTTTGTTTATCTTAGATTTATAAATGACAAGGTCGATGGTGTAGTTTTGATAATTTTGTTAAAAAATACGCTTAAAAGTAATGTGTAACCGCACTAAAGATAATTTTATGTTCTTCCTTTATTGCATTTAAAGTTAGAGGTTAATAAAACCTGAATTTCGTGAGAAAATAAATGCATTTTTAATATTCGCTCGTGCGTTGTGCAAGGACACGCGGAACTCGTGCGTAATTGTTGTTGCAGCCATCATAATAATGTGTATGTTTATTAATAGTGCTCATATTAATTTGTAAACTTTTCGACCTTACTTCAAACTCGTTCTCCTTAACTTAATCTTGTAGGAATGTTTTACAAATAAGCTTCAGAGTCTTGTATACATTGTTAAGTAGGAGCTCGACTTATTTGAATTAGATCATCTTCGTTGTCAATAAAAGTCAATGTCACGTTATCAAGAAAAGAAGTTCAATTTAGCGGAGGTGCGTCACTGGCAGCGGCAGCGCCTCCATTGACCTTTACCCAGTGACTTAGGGCCGAGACCTTGCTAGATTCTGTTATCGGTTTATCAGGCCTGGCTCTTTGCGTTTTTATCAGTCGATAAAGGGCCTGCCCTTGGCGGCGCCGGCAGAAGGCCGCATAGAATTCCGGCTGTTTTTTCGTTTGTCATGCACCACTAGAAGTTCCGGCTTCGGTCAAAGTTTCCTTCCTTATTGGTTTCGGCTGCACAATGCGGGCTGAGTTTTTTTAGTCAAGGATGGTAATTGTTTTGGTGTTCAGATTTGTTTAGGGTAACCTCGAAAGCTACGAATTGTTAAATTAAAGTATCTTGTTACTACGCTGCGATATCAATATCAGTATCAGTTGTTAACAAGCTCACAGCTTTTCTTTTCATAGCGTCAATGATTTTAAAGTCGGTGCAACGCGTTTATACTTATTAATTATTATCAACCACTTTTTTGCTTAGTGTAGAGCAGTTGACATTTTAAGTGTGTCTAGCAAAAAATATGTCCCGTGAATATTGATGACTGACTTAACTGCACTGCTTCCAACGAAGGTAAAATTTTAAAGGCAAAATTAGTAAGTTATGATTTTCCTTTCCCTGGCAAATATGCGTATGCGTCAACCAACCCCTATGCAGTTTTCAAAGGCAATGCATAATGTTGGATTAATGAGGTAGTTTTTAGACAGTGTGGGCGGTTATTACGCAAGCAGTTTTAAACTCTTATGGCAATGATGCAATTAAACGTGGCAGTAAAATCAGGGTAAAATAAAATTTTGTTACTAATACCTAACAAACGTTGGTCATGGAGTCGAGTTTAAAGAAATATCATACTACTTACTTACTACGGTGGCGCAGCGTCCCGAAGTGGGTCTTGGCCTCCGACCATAAGAGCCGCCATTTGGGTCTGTCGTGCGCTATCGCCCTCCAATCCTGAACTTGGAGCTCGTGCAAATCCCCCATGACTTGATCTTCCCAGCGGTACCTACCTAGGCCGACCGACTGAAACTGATCATCCCATCCCACTGACCATCAGTTGCTCGACTTCCTCGTTCTTCGTTCTTCGTCATATTCGCTCTGCCGTACGCGTTGCACCAAGAATGTCTCTCAGCACTTTTCTATCCGTCACCAGAAGTTTTTGTTCTTCTTTAAGGGGGTTAAGGCGGTCAGCGAAAATTAATCTGTTATTCCGGGCTCTCGCGAGTGTTGTGTGATGCGGAGTCCGCGGTAATTCGTAGGCGGCATTCATATTTTTATCAATAAGTAAATAAAAATGTTTAATTTTTTGGAAATCCAAATCAGTCATGAAATCGAAAAGGTACCTATGTGTTTATGATTTTATAGGAATTTTATTGTAAAACACGGTCGTAATGTGCATTTATATATATTTTTTTTATATATAAGAAGGAGGCAAACGAGCAGGCGGGTCACCTGATGGAAAGCTTTATTTCTCCTCCCACCTTAACTACGGCCCTGCTCCATTTCGTTGCGGCTTCAATCATTTTGATAAGTTTGGTCGGTATGTTAAATATGATTGTATTATAAGGTACTGCGGTGTATATGCATGTCTTGTGCATACTCCCACTTCTTCTCTATGAGCTGTTTAAGTAGGAAAATCTGATTAATTGTAGTACGGTTGCGTCGGAAGCCACACTGGTAATCTCCAATAATGGCCTCAGCATATGCTGAGAACCATATGGTTCTAGTCTCCTCAGCAACACGTAGGATAAGCATATGCGATTGCCATAAGGGTGATTCCTCGGGAGTTTGTACATTTCTTTCTAGGACCTTTTTTGCGCACAGGACATATAACTCCCAAGATTCCACCCTGATGGTATGCATTCTTTGTGCCATATTTTGAGTAGCAGTATGCATCCTATATTGTAAGACAGCTCTGGAAGTACCCCCGTACTTCCAGAGCTCCCAGGCAGGTTGTCGATTCCTGGTGACTTGTTATTTTTTAACCTCGTAATTGCCTTCTTTACTTCCTCGAATGTAGGCGGAGGCGTCTCTTCATTGTTTTCCTCTGAGTCGGTTTGTAAGCTATCAGCCTTCTTTACGTTTCTAACTTCTTGGTAAAACTTCTTACTGTTGCCACCCTTAAACATTTTCTCCATACTTCTTACTATTGAATCCATATGCTTTCTATTTGCTGCTTTAATTGCTCGCTTGGTTTCCACGCGTTGATTTTCATAGTCAGCTTTCCATTTTTTCTCTTGTTCTGCTTGTAACTTAAGTTATCTTCTTTTCTCGATTTGGTTAACATATTCATCCGTAATCCATTTTCGACGCTTTTTCCGTTCTCTTTTGCCAAGTGTTTTCAGTCCAACTTCAGTCACTACTTCTCGAATACTGTTCCACGCATCGTCGAGATTATCTTCTCTATTAAACTCTCTCATTATTTCCTAATTTTTTAGAGATTCTACGTTTATAGCCCTATTACATCTCGACTGTAATTTTTGCGTACAATGGCCAATTTTGGCGTTCTTGATCTCAGATAGAAAAATTTGACTTATTGAATGGTGTAGAATAGCTATTAGCATAGTTCGTAGCGGCCTCGCTTTTTAAAATTTTATTTAATTTTTAATTAAACCCAAAATTGCAGAGAAAGATTTTCATAAAATTCGCGAAGGCACTTTTTGGAGCTCCTACAATCTAGGCCTAAAATTGTATAGAACAGTAATTCAATCTAGGTCCTAGATTGAACTACTGTTCTTTACAAATGTAATCCTTTAATTAGTCGTATAGTGCGTAGCGGCCTCGGAATTTTTAGATACCTATCATTGATTTTTAATAGAAAAAAAATCTTATTCCAAACCAAAAACTTCGAAAATCGCTTTAAGTTAACTGTGAACTTCTCCTTTCTACGATAGTATTATTGAGCAAAATTTATACCAGAATAATTTTTATTTCATGAGGAATAAAAATTTTATAATGAATTTATTATCCTATTTCGATAAAAACGATAAATACAATTGCAAAATTACTAAAAATGATGCAAAACAGGGCATTTTACGCAAAAATCACAGTCGAGATGTAATAGGCCTCGTAATGTTATCTTACTGTGGACCCTGATCTCACCCCAGTAATTAAAATAAATAACATATTTTTGTTATGAAAATATTATTTGTGTTGTAAAAATATTGGTTAGGCATTGGATCATGTTTCTATCAAACTGAGTTTGATTTACTTAGTTTCCAATAATCAATTTCACTACAATTATTAATAGAGCTGCTTTTTTAAAAAAACATTTTAGCCCCAGTTATCATTTAGTAAACAAATATATCTACCAGCCCAAGATCTTATTAAACAAGTTACAATGATAGCTAAGATAGCAAAGTTAAATAATATCAGAGTGTAATTTTTTGTTGGCTTCCAAGTGGCCATGAAGCGAGCCGAAAAAGTTCGCGAGCGATCAAAACAAAAAACGCGCAGTAGAAACAAAACACCGGCGGCAGGTGTCCGTGACCGTGGCTCGCGCCGAAAACGAGAGTAGCGGATCTGGAGCGGATTGCGCAAGCGCCGGCCATCCGCGCGGCACCAGCGCTTATGTCACCGCGTCGTCAGCTGGCGCGCGGCCTCGCCTGCTGAGGAGTGCGCTCCCGGCAGATGGATTGTGGCTGTGCGATATTTATGCCGTCCAAATCGCGCCAGGAATTTGGGACTTTTACAGCATGTGATGCTTCAAGAATGCATTGATGCTCGTTAACATTGTTTTGCATTGGTTAAGAGCTACAACGCATTTAGATTGCGGTAATGTGGTTATTTTATAACCAATACATACTGAGCAATACAATCCAATATATACTAACCAATACAATCCACATCTTCCTATTGTGGTAGATAGAAAATATCAAGTCTTACATTTTGTGGAGACAAGATATTCCTTGTTAGGCTATTGCTTATATTAACAACTATTTGCTAAATTTCAAAGTACACACTTTCTTTGAAGGCGGTTCAATGCTTTCTTGGTGATCTATAACTAGTCACGCTAGGCGTACATTTATCGTGCAACGGCATATACGAAACAACTTTCATCAACTGCAGCCGCGACCACAACCTAGTCCAACTCGAATAATGTCCACATACTGTAACCTATAAATAGACCATTTTAATATCTAGTATTACCAGTAGCGGCCATCGTGCGAGCACTAATCACATTATCATACCTTCACCTCAGCTACTGCGGTACTCTTCCGCGTGCCGCGCGTCACCGTTCACTTTCACTGCATGGCGGGTGGGGACGGCCCGCCTTCGGTAAAAAAGATACTGCGCAGCGGCAAACTGTCCCAAAATGCACTCTACTGACAATGTGGTAAGGCACACTTTTCAAGATTGTACGTAATGATTTTTTTCGTATGACCGGTGGAGTGACGTTGGAAATTGGCTCATATGTCGTCAAGTAAGCGTCGCGTTTCCCTCGCCGCCAGGTGGAGTGACGGCCTCGTCAAGGCCGCACGTACGTAGCATAAGCGTTTGTTTACTTTCTCCTAGCGGTCAATGGTCATTATTTATGTGTTTGGGAATTGTGGGGAGCCATTCAAGGTCGCGCAAGAATAAAAGTGACAGTAGTTTTGGTCAACATTTTTTTATATATGTATCTTTGCGTTCTCTTGAAAAGATTTATAGTAACCAAAGTAAGTATTTGTGTGGGCGAATCTGGGTTAGATATTAAAAATAATACATTCAGTTATTAATATTGTGTCGTGGAAATCGGTCACCGAAATAGGACGCCTGTTATAAAACTCGCGACCTTAACACTATCTGAAGAGTACTTATAATATTTTTTCAGACTCTTGTCCCTGACCTGGGAAAAGATGCGAGACCGATGTCATGTTGCCAATTAACGTATAACGCTATCGATATGCTGAAGTGTGACTGGAGCAAGGCCACCCGAATTTTTTTAATTGTATTAGGAGATAAAACAGTGTTTGTATCTAGCGATTGTTATTAGGGGTGTTTAATCAGCATCGACGCGTTAACAAGATTATTAAATACGATTATTTACCTTGAAGTATACAAACAAGGTCAATTTTGCGTATTTACTGATTCTTTTAATGATACATAATTTTTATTATTTTAGCAATCTTATTTTTTCGGCACCGTTTCTTGAATTTTACTTCTGACTACTTCCGGTAAGTAATTGTCATTGTGGTTAGGTAGGTACTTAATTAGAACTTTTGGAATTGTATCTTTATTGTTTCTTTATGTAGCTGACGTCATTATTCTAAGAAAAAGCGTTGAAGGCGTTCCTTAAAAAAACATTTGTCAGCTTTCTCTTGGCACCCTGTGCGCCGGCCACGTGACGAGTACAAATGTATATTTGTGCTTGTGAGGACAATCGAGGTGATTTAGCCCAAATTACAAAGCATTCGCATTTTATTAAAATCGACGACCTCCTTGGTCGAGTGGTTTGTACACCGGTTTTCATGGTGTCGCCATCTCTGAGGTCCCGGGTTCGATCCCCGGTCGGGTCAATTTAGAAACTCTTGTTTTTCTAAATTGTCTGGCGTCTGGGTGTTTTCTATGTATAAAATAAGTATGTATTTAAGTATGTTTATCCGTTGTCTAGTAACTATTTAACGAGTTTCATACCGAAGCTTCTCTTGGGCTAGATAATTGGTGTGAGTGTAGGAAAGTTTATTTAGTTTATTAAAATAAGTAATCGCCAAAATGACAACTAGCACCGGCTACGTGACGAGTACCAATATACAGACATTGTTAAAGCAATCGAGATGACTCAGCCCAAATTACAAAGCATTCGCATTTTATTTAAATAGTTTTAGTAATCGGAAAAATGACAACTAAATAACTATCATTATTTCAATCGATCATAACAAACATTTTCTGTTAAACTTTGAAATTTCCAGGATTATTCATTTTGAACGTTCGCCATGTGTCTTGTATGAGTGTATAAGGAAATATCCTTCTCCTTAGGAGTACCTGTCTAAATGGTGTTGTCGCCCAATCCCGGGCGCTGTCGTATTGCGATCACGATTGGAGTGTTCACCTTGTGCGCAGTCCACGGCTGCGCGCTGGCACGACCTTCGCCGAGCGATGCCGCGTTTTCCTTCCGTCCGTTACAGAGTACCACCGCAATGCAATGGTTACGCCAGACTCTTCTATGCAATACAATGCAATTGTTATGTGTACAAACTATCATAGTCTTTAGTAACGGATTTTCTGAACAAACCTTACTATTAAGTAAGTAGTTTAGTTTTTGAATAGAAATAATATTGATTTATTGTTTTACGGTAAAATTCCATTTTGGACAATTCATATTGTTTTGCTATTCTGATTTTAATATTATCGTCCTTGTGGTCTAGTGGTTAGATTACCTATCTCAGAACCAAAGTTCCCGTATTAGATTGTACACTGTGTAGTTTTTGATAGTGCTTGTTTAGTTTTTGTCTGGCTATTTGCTTAACTATAGATAACACTTATGTCTCTTAAGTTAAAGGGCAAAATTTAATATATGGCTCAAAATGCTGGGCCTTGGAGAAGACTAAAGAAAGAAGATTGCATGCAGCGGAGATGAAAATGTTAGGATGGATGTGTGGAGTGACAAGAGCGGATAAAGTAAGACATCTATCTAAATATATCAGATGAAAGCGCGAAAGTAGCGCCAGTGACGGAAAAATTAAAGGGAAGTCGTTTGTCTTGATATCAGCATGTGATGACAAGGGATGAGACGCTTGTAGGTAACTAAAAGAGTGATGAATGTAAGTGTTGATGGATAGAGGGGGAGAGCTAAACCAAAGAAAAGATGAATGGATTGTGTAAGGGATGATATGAATGAAAAAGGAGTGGCTTCTGAGGTCACGGCTCATAGAGCAGAATGGAAGGAAAATACCTTTCGCGCCGACCTCAAATAAAATGCGACCAGGGCATGAAGAAGAAAAAGAAGAAGCCCACCGCAACGGCAATATTGGCAGTGTCGTATTTAAGTGTATTAGTAGTGTCGTGTTTTGTCCAACAGTTTTTAGCTCGACAACTAATAGTAATACGATGAACAATATGGCGCGAAAAGAATTATAAAACATGTGACTTTGTCTTTTTTTATTGATTCTCATCTATTTTAATCGAATAACCCAGGCAGAGGTTGCTTTCATACGTACTACTTAACACATAGCATAGCATGCAGCGATGCTACATTAGCTTCCTAAACATATCAGAGACAAACACAAGTCATGGCCGCGTCGGTGGCGCGGCGTCGGCGTCGCCAAGGCGAAGGGCGCTGGGCTCGGTCCAGCCGTTACGTAACACCGCCTATATTTATACGGCTAGAGATGTTTGCCGATTGTATAATACCTACGTCGGTGTACCTTTACTCCATCGAAATGTTTCCTGGTTTTATTTATAACCCTATTGCAATATGTCGAAGGGAACAATCGCAATCAACTTTCCTGTTCACCCGCTACTTTTAGCTCCGGCGATCAGCGTCTTTTACACGCAGTATTAAGATTTTACGATAAAAATACTTTTGATGCTCCATCGACTGATGCAGTGAAAGGAAGAAAAAGCGATAAAAGCGAAAAGCAATGCAGTTTAATAAAAATCCATGTTAAATGATGTCAACCTGACTGTTTGCCGATGCTACATAAATGTAGTCAGTGTGTCTTAACCCTTACAAATGAAGTTTCAGGTCCTAGTTTGGTAAATGACATCAACCCTGTAAACGAATAGAGAATAAACACATAAAGCGAGTTCGATCGATTCACTGCAAACGCTTTGTGCAGTTTGTGGTGCAGTCCAAACATTACCTTGTCGTGTATATCGTACCATATAGTACCTATGTCCTTTCGTCCGACCGCCTAATACACCATAATAGCTATAACAAGCGTGCAGAGCTATTTGCGCTTAACCTTTTTACGGTGACGCAAATGTTCATCTCAATTCCGATTTGTTACAAATAGTGCGCAGTAATTATAGTTGGCACGAGCATTGGGATAAACACCCGACGGTATGCCAGGGCGGGAGGTATACGTCTTCTATCTCCAGAAGGGACAATAGCCACTTTTGTATCACAGCTAGAAGTGCCGGTGAAAGTTATTATGGGCTGAATACTTAGGTAAGCGACTCAAGAGAATCAAAAGAATAATTAATAATTAGGCGTTGCTCTAGCGCTATACAAAATGTCGATACGCTTTTGTTAATTTGAAGATCTAAATCAAAAGAATAATTAATAATTAGGCGTTGCTCTAGCGCTATACAAAATGTCACTACGCGTTTGTTAATTTGAAGATCTAAATCAAAAGAATAATTAATAATTAGGCGTTGCTCTAGCGCTATACAAAATGTCACTACGCGTTTGTTAATTTGAAGATCTAACAAAAACTGTGCAACATACAACTGTGTACGTAACATATCCGTAAGCGTTGAAACGTCAACCCAAATTCAGACGCTATGCTAAATTACTTCTATATTTCTAAGTGACAGGTAAATCACAGGAAATATTGAGTAAAAGTGTCATAGGACTGTAACGGCACACGGCTGCCTAATGTGGGAACTGCATAGTAGGAAGACCATTGGTGAGCAATTTAGCAATCGCGCGGGGACGGATCGTTGGCGCAAGTGCCGTAAGTGCCGCAAGTGCATCTGACGGGCCGCGCCCCACCTACGCCCAGACGGGTTATTCGAGGTTTTGATACCCGAAAACTTTGTTTGATTTTTTAATCTACAATATAACGCTAACTACTTAACACTTGATTCAATAAAGTCCTGGGAATAAATACTAATACAAAGTTTTTTTGATAAAATTATTTTTTATGCATCAACATACTCCTCTCCTTCAACTGCAGTATAGACTCTCCAACGCTTTTCTAACTTTTCTATCCCATGAGTGTAGAAATATTTATTTTTGGCTTTAAAATAAGCCTCCGTTGCTGCGATTACTACTTCACCTTTGAGTCAAATTTCTTGCGATGAAGTTTTTTTTAAGTCTGCAAACAGCCAGTAATCACTTGGGGCCAGATCTGGAGAATACGGTGGATGAGGAAGTAATTCAAAGCCCAATTAGTTTAGTTTGGCTATCGTTATCATGCACTTGTGACACGGCGCATTGTCCTGGAGAAAGATCACTTTTTTTAAACTTTATTTGGAGCCGTTTTTCCGCGATTTCGTACTTTAATCGCTCCAATAATCCTGTCACTCATAATAGCTATTTATTTTTATTTATATGTTTCCCTCTATCAAGGTAGTCGATGAAGAGTATTCCATGCACATCCCAAAATACAGAGGTCATAACCTTCCTGGCAGATTGTTGTATCTTATTAGGCCGCTTTCACCGGCCGCTCTCCCCTATGCTGACTGCCGTTTGGATTCCGGAGTGAAATGGTGAATCCATGTTTCATCCATTGTCACATACCGACCGACGTAAGAATCCTTTTTATTTCTATTAAACAGTGCCAATCAGCGCTCAGAATCATTTATATGTTGTCGCTTTTGATCGATTGTTAGCAGACGCTGCACCATTTTAGAAAAAAGGTTTTTCATGGCCAAATTTTGATTTAAAATAGTGAAAACACTACCAGTTGAAATCTTCACTATCTCACGCACTTTTACTTATCGATCTTCCTTCACGATTTTCAGGACTTGGTTGATGTTTTGTTGAGTCACTGCTTCATTTGGACAAACAGAGCGTTCAGCGTCTTTTTGAAATCGGCATACCATGCACTGACTAATGGTTGGTTTTGATGGAGCAGATTCCGGATAACACTTTATTAGCTATTGATGTGCTTGAACGGTGTTTTTTCCCATTAAAAAATAATGTTTTATCAAAACACGAAACACGTTTTTCCATTGTTTTCGGAATTAAAAAGTAGCGTCACTTAATTATCTGTAAATCAATATTTAAATTGTTCGATTTTTTAAATTTAAAACATCATTTGATGGCCAGTACTTTCTGAAAATCAAAAGAGCTTTTAATAAATGATATTGTATCTATTTTCAAAAATGCCACCTGTTTCTTAAACGCAGACGACATCTACCCATGCAAGTCAAAGATAATGGTGACTCTCAGTTAATGCAAGAGGATCTGGACCCGACTGGCTCTGTGGTCATTGATAATAAATTGTCTTTGAATCTAAAAAAATGTAAATGTATAAGAATTACAAGACGCGTTATTGTTTCGCCTGTCTATAATATGAATGGCCACTTCCTAGAGAAGGTTGAGTCTATTTGGGACCTGCGGGTGTAGTTTTACATAGTAAATTACAATTCAACTAACACATTGACCAAATTGCGGCTACGGGCTTCCAAATGCGTGTAACGGAATGCAAAGGAATTTAAAAAGCCTTCAAGAAAAATTGTTTTGTGTACATCTTTAGCCCGTCCCCATCTTGAATTTTGCAGTCAGGTCTGGTCTTCTCATTGTGACGTTAACATTAAACGTTTGGAGCGTATACACAGGCCATTCTTGTGGCACCTTTCGTACCAAACTAATAAAGAGAGGGAATTGCCCTCGTATGAGAAGCAGCTGGCTCATTTTAAAATTAACAGTTTTCGGGAGGGAAGGCTTTTGCTGGATCTTATGGCATTACATAAATTGAAAAATGGAAAAGTGGACTGTCCGTTTCTTTTCTACCGACCCCAATAGATAGGGTATCGCAACTGGAACTACGGGTCCGGTTGTGTTTTCAGGGTTACTACGGGGTTCCGGTTCAAGCCCCCCGTTGGTCGTGCCTTTAACCAGGCGCCTTCGGCGGGATCCGGACACGGGTTGGACTCGTAATGGCGTGTGGTTAGCTGTAGAGCTTGGGAATGTTCGTCTGTCCTGGTATTGTGTGCCAGGACTTCCAAACTCGTGCACAGCGAGCGGGGCCTAGTAGCGGTCTCTGAGGGGCCAGAAGCGAAAAGTCCCGCGGGGAACGTGAGTTTCCCTTATAGTTGGCAGCTTTGTCCGGTGGTTTTCATTGGACATTGGTGTTGACATCTCCGGTACTAGTCTGGAGAACTAGTAGAGGCGGCCTCCTAGATGCCGTAGCCTCCGGTCCAGCCAGCTGCGTAGGACGTGGGAACTGGCTAGGCGCCCGGATGGGTTCCGAGAAGTGAGTGTGCTTACTACTCCGCTACCAAGGTGGACACTTGGGAGTCGACTTTAGAGTCGACGACCCTAGCAGTGGCAACTGCGAGTTGTGCCCTTCATGCAACGAGAAGTGAGCGAGCTCGACAGCTCCGGCTACCTATCTGGACAATAGGCAGTGAACTACACGTGTTCACGGGGATACTCTCCCGAGACACTAGTCTTATGAGTACCGAATGAAGAGCGCGCTGCGGCGGGCACTAATTTGGCGTCAAGACCTAACGTTG
The DNA here is from genome assembly GCA_963921215.1 of Scoparia ambigualis. NCBI lineage: Eukaryota > Metazoa > Arthropoda > Insecta > Lepidoptera > Crambidae > Scoparia > Scoparia ambigualis. The sequence continues at coordinate 43,148,201 of OY992503.1, read as the reverse complement.
GTGGTCTCCTGCGCGAGTGTTCTACTGGCGCAGGGACGTCTGGCACTTCTTGCATAACCTAACGGTTGGTCTCGAGGTGCCGGTACAAATAAACTTAGTGAAGTAAGGAGAGGGGATGTCCGTTTCTTTTACTGACCCCAATAAATAGGGTATCGCAGCTAGAACTACGGGTCCGGCTGTGTTTTCAGGGGTACTACGGGGTTCCGGTTCATGCCCCTCGCTGGTTGTGCCTTGACCGGCTCCTCCGGCGGGATCCGGACGTGGGTTGGACTCGTAGTGGCTTGTGGTTAGCTATAGAGTTTGGGAATGTTCGTTTGTCCTGGTATTGTGTGCCGGGACTTCCAGACTCGCGCACAGCGAGCGGGGCCTATAACGGTCTTGGTGGGACCAACAGCGAAAAGTCCTGCGGAGAACGTGAGTTTCCCTTATAATTGGCAGCTTTGTCCGGTGGTTCTCATTGGACATTGGTGTTGACATCTCCGGTACTAGTCTGGAGAACTATTAGAGGCGGCCCCCTAGATGCCGTAGCCTCCGGTCCAGCCAGCCGCGTAGGACGTGGGAACTGGCTAGGTGCCCGGATGGGTTCCGAGAAGTGAGTGTGCTTACTACTCCACCACCAAGGTGGACACTTGGGAGCTGACTTAAGAGTCGACGACCCGAGCAGTGGCAACTGCGAGTTGTGCCCTGCGTGCAACGAGAAGTGAGCGAGCTTGACAGCTCCGGTTACATATCTGGACAATAGGCAGTGAACTACACGTGTTCACGGAGAAACTCTCCCGAGTCACTAGTCTTATGAGCACCGAATGAAGAGCGCGCTTCGGCGGGCACTGATTTGGCGTCAAGACCTGATGGTCTCCTGCGCGAGTAGTTTACTGGCGCAGGGATGTCTGGCACTTCTTGCATAACCTGACGGTTGGTCTCGAGGTGCCAGTACAAATAAAACTTAGTGAATAAGGAGAGGAGATGTCCGTTTCTTTTAAATTTACTAAATTTTAATGCTCCATATAAGTTAGCGCGTGCCGGAAGGTATATCCCTTTAACAGTAAAGGGCAGCAAGAGCAATCTAGGTCACCACTCGACGATGAACAGGTTACCAAGGCAGTATAATAAGATCTGTAAGGCTTGTGATGTAGATGTCTTTCAGCACAAAAAAGATATTAAAACACAAAAAATTGCGGTCTTTTGCATTGTCACCTTGTTGATCTGTGGTTCAATTATTAAGTTATAGTTTTATTACAGTAAATTATTGCTATTTTTTGCTTCAATCAAATCGAGTATAGTATTGATAGCCACAAACAATAGTGTAAGTAAGTAGTAGTAAGTAGTTTTATTAAAAAAACTGTAATCCACGTTGCATGCCGTGGCAGCCTCTATTAAGTCCATTATTATATTCTACCTAATTATTGCTTGTATTTGTGTTTGTCTTTTTTGTTGTCCTAATTAAATAAATAAATATATGCGCCATCTCCAAGTAAGTCTCGGGACTTATTGAACGATCTAGTATAGTCCTCCAAATAAATTTCGTTGCGATCCAACTATTTAATCCTAATTCCTCTCTTTGCCTCTGTTATTATTACCTTAGCTGTAGCTCGGTAGAATAAACTTGATTACATAAATAATTGTAATGTCACATGTCAGGTGTACAGTTCTTAACATGTAAATAAGCTACATTAGATGCATGGCGTGAACCCTGTTAGACACTAATATAGTACGTATAAATACAAAAGACATGCTATTTAATAAATCTACGGTAAAGTTGGCCCTGAGAGGTGCTTACCCTTACCCTATACGACTACAGCGGTTTTCCTTAATTTACTGTAGCTACATATTTATGAAAAAGGGAACTTTAATGTACTTTAGGTTGAAATAGCCAGCACAGAGCTGGAAGACGTGCTAGAAAGTAGCTTTCAGGCACGAAAACAGCTTTAAAAAAAGTATTGTATGTGTAAATGTGGGGTTGGGTAGCTTTTCGCAGAATAGTGTGTTAAACAAGCACTTTTTTTTTGCATTGAAACCAATGTGTCTTTTGCCAGTTCTTTGCAACATCAGTCGCTCGGACTGCCTAAGGTCGTAGCTACGAATTCTTCCTAGACAAGTAGCCTTTTTCAATGTCGATAACATTACAATTATAGTTATTTTTGGTGTGGTGATTTATTTTTTATTATGATACGCAACTTTAAATGGCGATCCATCATGATAACAATCTTGATTAATTTAAACACGAGCTAATGCCAGTAGAGGTTGGCTCTGAACGAATACAGCAATGCAAATAAAAACACATTCGGTCATCAAACAGATGACTGAATGTTTAGCCGTATTAGGTGTTCTTAATCAACAGAAAAAAACTCCCCAAGGCCCATTGGACTTTGGTATCGGACTTAATTAACACTCATAGTTAGCAATAATGTCATATGTTTAATAATATAATGATATTAGCCAACTGTAATAAACAAATCCAAAAATATAGTAAAGATTAGACTCACTTCCATATTCAAAAATAGAAATAGTTAAATGCGTTTAACTTTATATCTTAGATGCAAAAAGTTTTAAGTTGCAACAAAATTATTAGGCCAATATAATCGAAGGAGCCAAACATTGGCTTTTCGTCACTTCGTCACACGTCTTGGGTTCAATTATTCTTTATCGTACAGTTAGCTGCTGCAATATTCCTCACATGGTTGCACTACACATTGTTGGCACGTACTCTGTCAGTCATCGAGTCATTTAAAAGGGGTGACGTAAGCCCTTAGAGCTTGCAGCGGTGTCCTCAAGATGCGGCCTTGCTGCGTCGGCGCTGATCAACTTTCTACCCGGAAGCGGGTCCAGCGCCATTTCGGTCGCGGCACCGCGGCTATACGACCGATATAAATGCGAACCTTATTTGGACCGCGGCGGTTATAGGTCGGTTCAAGTTTCATGATCCAAAATTGTGCACCGCGTAAGTTCAAGAGCGCAGATGGCATTGTCTGAGTGGTCAGTTGAAAACAAAAAGATACAGCTATCAACTGTGAGATTGGTTCATTCCATATTATTATGTACTAACTCTGTGAAGGTTTTGCTTTTTAGTTGCATAAAAGAAATTAAAAATAGGCTTAATTAAATATCATCATCGTCATCAGGCTATACTTGTCCACTGCTGGACATTGGCCTCTCCAAGAGCACGCCACTGACCACGATCCGCGGCTACTCTCTGCCAGATCTTGCATAAGAAAAACCTTAAGGGGATCCTGCACGAAATTGTGAAATTTTACGTATTTTTAAGTCAATTGTACTATGCGCTGAATTAGTTCAATACATTAAAAGAACTTATGTAACTTAGCCTGAACATAGCACAAGGTCGTGGCCTTGTTGAAATTTAAAACAAATTCTTTAAACAATAACAAACTATACATAAATCTAATGACTCTTAAAAACATATTTCTTCGACAACTTTCTTAATTTTACGCATGAAACAATAATTCTTACATGAAAATATTTGTACATATTCCGCAGGGCGCCCCCTTCTTTAAAAAGTTAATTTTAATTTTTAACACAAGAGCGCGATGGTTCTGCACATTTCGCAGAATAAAAACATTGCTTTAATTAAATTACTATGGTCAGAAACATCAAAGCAGAATTGTTCTAATTTTAAATATCAATATGATTCACTTTGCTTTGAAGTTCATATGAGACTTACCTATGTCAGTTTTTGCGATCGCGCGGCACCCCCTTAAAACACCTCGATTACAAAGTTGATAATATGTACCTGTTAGATAATATTGATGTGTGGACATAATAGTAAAGTGTTCATTAATTAATGAATTTCGTTGCTGATTGCTGGTTAGGTTAGCGCCAGTGTCAAACCTAAAGGGCCCGGTTTTGATTCCCAGCGGGGGTATTAAACTGGTTTTGGTTAGTGTTAAGGCTTATGTAAAGTCCGCCTGGCTAGGTTTTTTTTTTTTATAGCAGAAGGAGGCAAACGAGCAAGCGGGTCACCTGATGGAAAGTAATCACCGCCGCCCATGGACACCCGCAAAACCAGAGGAATCGCAGGCGCGTTGCCGGCCTTTAAGGAAGGAATAGGCTCGTTTCTTGAAGATCCCTAAGTCGTAACGGTCCGGAAATACCGCCGCCGAGAGCTGGTTCCACAACACTGTAGTTCGAGGCAAGAAATTTCTTGAAAAACGCACAGTAGTAGACCGCCATCCATCAAGGTGATGTGGATGGAATGACATTCGATTGCGTGTAGTGCGGTGAAGGAAATTAGCGACAGGGATCAAGCCGAACAATTCCTCAGAACACTCCCCATGATATATACGGTACAATATACAGAGAGACGCAACGTCTCTCCGTAGAGCCAGTGGATCGAGCCGACCTGAAATAACCACGTCGCCGACAATTCGAGCAGCTCTGCGTTGAATGCGGTCAAATGGAAGGAGTTGGTATTGGGGTGCTCCAGCCCAGAGATGGGAGCAGTATTCCATATGCGGCCTGACCTGTGCTTTATACAGTTGTAAACGGTGGGCCGGCGTGAAATACTGACCCGCTCTATTAAGCACACCCAGCTTTTTCGAAGCTAATTTAGCTTTACCTTCCAAATGACCACGAAACTGAACGTCACTCAAAATATCGACGCCAAGGATTCCAATAATCGGATTGGTATCAAGGGGAGCTCCCTCAAAGTTCAGAGGTACGACGAAGGGATGTTTTTTCGCGGTAAATGCGCAAACTTGTGTTTTGGAGGGGTTAAAGCGGACTAGGTTATGTCGGCCCCAATCCGAGACATGACTTAACATGTTCTCGGTGTCAGTCACAAGTTTATTCCGGCTCTCGATGATGCTTTCCAGAGAAATATTAGCTCGCCCGGTGTAGAGCGTATCCCCAGTACTGTCATCCGCATAGCAATGAATGCTGTTGTTATGCAGCATGTCATTGATATGCAGAAGAAACAAAGTAGGGGACAACACACACCCCTGCGGGACTCCAGCATTCACGGGCTTCATGTCGGAGCACGAACCGTCGACTGCGACTCTGATGCTACGCCCAGTAAGAAAGCTGGCAACCCATGAACACAATTTCTCAGGAAGCCCGTATGATGGAAGTTTAGAGAAAAGAGCCCTGTGCCAAACCCTGTCAAAAGCTTTCGCTACGTCCAAGCTAACTGCCAGTGCCTCCCCTTTAGTCTCGACTGCCTCCGCCCATCGGTGAGTAAGGTACACTAAAAGATCACCAGCCGATCGACCGCGACGAAAACCATACTGGCGATCACTTAGTAGCTGGTTCTCTTCTAGGTACCTTAAGAGCTGGCGGTTTATAATGGACTCCATTACTTTGGAGAGTAAAGAGGTAATAGCTATTGGCCTGTAGTTAGACGGATCTGAGCGATCGCCTTTTTTTGGAATCGGGTGGACAAGGGCTGTCTTCCAAGAGCTCGGGACGACGCCAGTGGTGTAAGAGAGCTGGAAAAGGCGCGTTAGAACTGGTGCCAATTCAGGAGCACACGTCCGAAGCACAATGGGTGGAACTGCATCAGAGACTGCATCAGTGCTTTGGCGAGAGACCAGAACGCACGCGTCCCCGAAGGAAGACGCACTAGCCTCTCGCCAATTCTACCTATGAATGATGACTTCGCCTTGGCAATGTCCTTCTTAAAGGATCTGGCGGCAAAGTTGTACTTCTTTCTGAGCGCACTGGTGTTTGGATCCTTTGATGACACCGCATTAGCCCAGGCTTGGTAATGCTGTCGCTTTTGGCGAGACGCCATTTTGCAGCAACGACCAAACCATGGTTGGGACATGGTTGGGTAACGCCTTATCTAAGTCTTGTCGCCATAATACTTGTTAGAAGCATTGTGTGCTCTGACAGTTATTTATACGATAGCCAGTTCCTCATTAATTGAAAATTCCGAGCGAAATATAATGATACCTTAAGTTTTCTTGTACCTACTTTCTACAAAAAAACACACAGATGCAGGATATTACTAACATCAAAGTAACATTTCAAGATTATTATTCTATTAAAGTATGTACCTTTGCCACTGCGATTCGGAAGGGCAGAGTGTTGACAACCTACATCAAACGAGGAAATAGTTTTGTTCTGAAGTAGTAGAGATAAATTATTATAATATTGACTTAAAAATCCCTTGGTCATTCTATATTTAGCTTAAAAATAAGGAAAATGACCGAGATCAGTGTGGCCCGGGGACCTTGGCGCGGCACTCACGAATTGAGCCGCGAGGCCACGCGCCTTCCGTCCGTAAACATCTTGGTAGCCGATTGTATTATGGTTCTGGCTGTTGATGTTGACGGACCGATGATTGAGAACAGCTGATACACAACTTAACCCAATGTTGGAACCAAGGCTCTTTGCTATTTGTGGAAATTAGATCCTGAAGACGTTTTGTGTAAGGGATACTGACAGGAAAGCAGCTCTATATTTTTTATGTTTCACGTAGTGAAAAAAAAACATATTTTTCACCAAGAAACAGTTTTAAAATTAATAAGAAAATCGACTATTATCCCCGAAGGGTTAGTCAGAGACCGGGCAATGAGGACCGCATAAGCATTCCACTGCTACAGTTTCACCGAATAGTAACTGCACGTGTGCTCAGCATGACAGGTGGTGAGCCCATCGCCGCTCTATGCTGTTGCATGTGTGTGCAGTCTTTGATCCGTTAGTCGCCTTTTACTTAAAGAATATACCTAAGTCGTCAAAATAGATTTAGGTACAAGAGGATTTTACTTTGTAAGGCTGTATTTTATTTATTCTCATTCTCCGAAGTCAGTCTTTTTGATTTTGCTTTTTTTAATATTGTGTCATATTTTTAATTAATACAATGCCCCCTGTTATTTAAAAAATATAGAGCTTTACAATTGTTAAGGTAAAGTAAACTACCTACAATAATTTGTATTTAAAAACAAATTTAATTCATAAGGTGATTTCTGTATAACTTTATATAACATACGAGTACATGCTGTTGGGACAGTATAAAGCGGCGATGGGCTCACCATCTAACACGCTGAGCACATGTGCATGTTCGTCTGTTTGCAAACGCTCGCTAGTTTGTAAAATGCCGAAGGCAAATTGTGAAATGCCTCGTCATTTTTACCTAATAATCCACGAAACCTAAATGACAATCTGAACGCCGTTTATAAAATGCCGCGTCAAATTATAATAACTAGTTCCATTATCTACCACTTGTGGCGGTGCTTATCAAAACAATAAAAATGGCGCCATGCAATGCAAGTGTCTATGAAAGGAAAAGTGAAAACGGTGTGGTACAATGCAAGAAACGAGTGACAATTAAATACCTTTTATTAAAGAAAATAAAAAGAAATCCTTATCCAGGCGGGATCATTGAATATGATTGTGGACAAGAGACAAGTTTTTGAGGTTATCCGTCACGTAAAAAATGTCAAAACTGGCCTTCGTCGGACTCTTGCGGAGTATTATTGGTATGCAAAATAATATTGCTGGAATTAGGGTTATCATTTAGGAACTTAAAAACTCCTGACAAAAAGCCTGACATTTCGATGAAAGTCCGGACTTTTTAGTGACAACATGGAAACATTACTTACCTTTTTTAAATTGTTTTTAGATAAATGAGAAGTTAATAAATATTAAAGACTTATTTGATATTACCAAGGACGATATATAATATATTTGTCAATGATATTACCTACTTAATATGTAGTTTTGTTACTCATATTCCAAAATCCGGACAAAATCCGGACTACAGTCTAAAATCCGGACATGGCCGGATTAATGTGGACGGATGGTAACCCTAGCTGGAATAGATTATTCGAATGTAAAAAGAACGGTAACTTTGAACACTGTTTAACATAACCTAAACAAACCTTGCGATTTTTTTTACCTCATAGTATGTTACTTCTTACCAAATAAATACCGGATGATGACATAATTATGACATCTATTTTATTTGTTCTTAAACCATGGTTACCCTAATATATGACTATTGGCCACATGAATACAATCATCTAAGTATTTGTCTTCGGCATTTTACAAAACAGCGAGCGTTTGCAAACTGACGGCACCCTCTTTGTAAAATGTTGAATAATACAATTTGCCTGCGACATAATAATAACTAAAAGCTCTTAATATAATACAAGTATACAGTTAAGTAAATTGTTATACTTACCAAGAAAATAGTAATTGTAATATTGCTAAAGATGGCAGCGCCGCTGCTGAACACATTTGGTGATGGCCGATCAGACATGCGCACGCGCACACCTGCAACCAAACAAAACGAAACGTTACACAAGAATAAGGATAAATAGGACTAGAAATTAACATATCAATAGACAATTTCTTTTTGATTTTATATTATTCAGTGATAACTTCTTAAAGTCAATAATGTTGTAAATCTTTACAAATGTTTCAATAATAAAGATATTTATAAGCGATTACGTCTTTATCGATTGTTAAATACTTGCAATAGTATTTCTTTCGACTGTGAGGGACTTCACAGTGACTTAACACCGCTGGCTTGCAGCGTAAATCAAACTACTAGGAAGAATTCAACGAGTCTTCTGGGGTCTCGGTAACTCAGCGGTTAGAACAGTGGACCGGCAATCCAAAGGTCGTGGGTTCGGATCCCATTCGAGCTTCCTGAGACTGGTTGATTTTTTTCTAGTAAACATTTTATTCTATATCTCTAAGGCATTGTGAATGCAAAAATTTCAATAATAAAGTTTAACATCTTACTCTTGCGCATAGTTTTGCAACGAATAATAATATAATTGTACCGTTTTTTCTCTCTTAGCAAAATAAGTTTTTCTTTTAACTTCTTTGTTTGGCAGATAAATGGCTAGTCATAATAAGTGATAGTAACTTTCGATTTGTATTATTTATAAGTTTTTAAGCTACCTTTCGAATAAAGCTTTCATTTGAAGACTTAATGTATACGCGCTCGACAATCACGTCGACCTGCGCATAATGGTCCGCTGCAGTTGTGGCGTCTCTTAAAATGTTAGCCGTATCCTTAGAATCTTTGTGTGTATGGGATTTTGCTGAATTTGTCAGAGTTAATTCTTTCTCACGAGTATCGACGTTTCTATGTCAAATGATTATTATCGTTCTAAATATTGATATATTCTTTTAATTTTTAATAAAATGTGTCTACACCCAGCGGGATCACCTGTCTGGGAGACTTATGAGTGATGCAGGGAATTAGATCTGGATTTGTTCTACTGATATCTTTATTGTTGAAATTTTGCATTCACAATGCTATATAAACATAGGATAAAATGATTACTAGAAAAAAAAATCAACCAGTCTCAGAAAGCTCGAATGGGATTCGAACCCATGACCTTTGGATTGCCGGTCCACTGCTCTAACCGCTGAGCTACCGAGACCCCAGAAGACTTACTAAATTTTTCCTAGTAGTTTGATTTACGCTGCAAGCAATATTACAATATAACATTTTATCCTATGTTTATATAGCATTGTGAATGCAAAATTTCAACAATAAAGATATTTATGAGCAATTACGTCTTTATCGATTGTTAAATACTTGCAATAGTATTTCTTTCGACTGTGAGGGTAGACTTCACAGTAGCGTAATACCGCTGGCTTGCAGCGTAAATCAAACTACTAGGAAAAATTTTGCGAGTTTTCTGGGGTCTCGGTAGCTCAGCGGTTAGAGCAGTGGACCGGCAATCCAAAGGTCATGGGTTCGAATCCCATTCGAGCTTCCTGAGACTGGTTGATTATTTTTTTCTAGTAAACATTTTATCCTTGTTCTACTGAATTATGCTGAAGACAGAATTTGTTCCGTATAAACAACGGAAATATAAGCTTTTCATACCGACCTCCAGCCAGCGGGATATTTACCAAAGTTACGTCTTATGAAGTATAAATTGGTATTAACTTTTAGATGTGTAATTGGTCTGTTCACCAAAACAAAAAACATTCTTCTAACGTCCTTACTTCAGCCACAATCAAGCTGCAAAGAAACCTCCAGTCAGCGGACTTTTTCTCTTAAGGCATTATTTTTGTAACTTTTACACTAAATTAATCAAATTAAACTATTTACGACTATAATTTTACTTAAATTACCTATTCGTACAGTTTGTGTTAAAATTGAAAGTATAGAATTTGAAACCTATATTCAGGGGTAGAATACAAATAATATCACCAGTCTGCATTATCGTACTAATATTAATATACAGGTGGCCAAAAAGTTGACGTCCAAATGAAAAAATTAGGTCCCCCGTGTCGTGGGGTATCCGAATCACCCCCATGTATGTTCCGCGATTTTTCATAGTTTTCAAGTTATGATTTTTTTCTGAATTTTTGAGATTTTTCGACATGTCCAACTTAAAAAAAATCTAAATAAGTAAAAGTAGAGGACTTTGTCGAGACTTTTTTATTGCAACTATATCTTCATGAGTACTTTAATAATCATCAGCATCAAATTAAATTAATAATAATCAGCTTCGTAACCGTGATGAAAGTTAATAAAATGTTGGTTTAAGATGAAAAATTTACATTTGGTGAATTATGGCTTTAATTTTCAACTTTAATTTAAGAATCTGAACAGGTGATTTTATGGTTCCTAAGTAGGCTTCAAAAATGCGCCATACTCTCAGCTTTCATAATCATTTCAAAAATGGAGTAGTTATTGGGGCTACTTTGGCTAAAATTTCGCTTCAAAGCCGGCAAAGTGAAAAATTCTTAAAATTAGCCAAGTGATAAAAAAAGTTTTGAAAACTTTATTATTCCTAACGTTAATTACTTTGTTAAGTAACCAAAAATGGCTGCAGGAAAGCTAAGATCCAAACATTTGGAGGTTTTTTTTAGTTAAAGTTTAATGAATTTTGCGCGATCCGTTCTCGCTTAAAAAAAATCTCGAAAAAAAAACCTCCAAATGTTTGGATCTTAGCTTTCCTGCAGTCATTTTTGGTTAGTTTACGAACAAATTAACGTTAGGAATGATAAAGTGGCCAAAACTTTTTTTAATCACTAGGCTAATTTTAAGAAGTTTCTACTTTGCCGTCTTTGAAGCCAAATTTTAGCCAAAGTAGCCCCAATAAGTGCTACTTTTTTAAGTGTTTATGAAAGCCAAGAGTCTAGCGCATTTTTTAAGCCTACTTAGGAACCATAAAGCCACCTGTTCAAATTTTTAGTTTAAAGTTGAAAATTTAAGTTATAATTTGCCAAACGTAAATATTTCACTTAAGAAAGACCAACATTTTCATAACTTTCATCATAGTTACGAAGCTGATTATTTTATCCAATATAGTACCACTCATGAAGATATAGTTGCGATAAAAAAGTCTAGACAGAGTCTTCTACTTTTTTTTAGACCTTTTTCTAAAGTGGGACATATTGAAATATCTTAAAAATTCAGAAAAAAATCATAATGCGAAAACTATGAAAAATCGCGGAACATACATGGGGGTAATTCGGATACCCCATGACATGAGGGACCTAATTTTTTTTTTTGGACGTCAACGTTTTGGCCATCTTGTATAAATGCGAATGATTGTGAGGATGGATATTGGTATGGATGTATGTATATTAATCGTAAATAGTTTTAATTTAATTAATTTAGTGTAAAAGTTACAAAAATAATGCCTTAAGAGAAAAAGTCCGCTGACTGGAGGTTTCTTTGCAGCTTGATTGTGGCTGAAGTAAGGACGTTAGAAGAATGTTTTTTTTTTGGTGAACAGACCAATTACATATCTAAAAGTTAATACCAATTTGTACGTTATCCGACGTAACTTTGGTAAATATCCCGCTGGCTGGAGGTCGGTTAGAAAAGCTTATATTTCCATTGTTTAAACGGAACAAATTCTGTCTTCAGCATAATTCAGTAAAACAAATCCAGATCTAATTCCCTGCATCACTCATAAGTCTCTCAGACAGGTAATCCCGTTGGGTGTAGACACATTTTAATAAGTTATCTTATTTTGAAGAAATTGACTATGTTTTTTTAACCCTGGTTTTTTAGATTTTTATTTGTTTTCTCAGGCAGTGATATAAATTGAAACAGTAGTTAATATTCGGTATGAGGTATGAAAAGAATGATGGATTTGAATAAAGCGTAAGGACCGTAGAAGATGGCGATCTATAGTCTCTGCCTACTCCTTTGGGGAGCAGGCGTGAGTATGTTAGTAGTAGATTATGTTATGTTTGTATGTATTAGGTGTTCGAATGCTTCTGTGTTGTTCCAGGTGATAACCCGTAACGCGACGGGAATTCGCGGCGAGCTGCACGCGACCCTGGTGGCTTTCGACAAGCAGTGGAACCTGGCGCTGGCAGACGTGCTCGAGATATGGAGGAGGAAGGGCCAGAGGAAACGCAAGGTGCCGCCCGGATTGAGTGAGTGCAACATACATACGTGCATAAGACGTGCTCGAGATATGGAGGAGGTTGGGTGAGTGCAACATACACACATGCATAGTGCTAGAGATATAGAGGTGGTTGGGTGAGTGCAACATACACACATGCACAGTGCTCGAGATATGGAGGAGTTTGGGTGAGTAAAACATACACACATGCATAAGACGTGCTCGAGATATGGAGGAGGTTGGGTGAGTGCAACATACACACATGCATAAGACGTGCTCAGATATGGAGGAAGTTGGGTGAGTGCAATATACACACTTGCATAAGACGAGCTCGAGATATGGAGGAGGTTGGGTGAGTGCAATATACACACATGCATAAGACGTGCTCGAGATATGGAGGAGGTTGGGTGAGTGCAACATACACGCATGCATAAGACGTGCTCGAGATATGGAGGAGGTTGGGTGAGTACAACATACACACATGCATAAGACGTGCTCGAGATATGGAGGAGGTTGGGTGAGTGCAACATACACGCATGCATAAGACGTGCTCGAGATATAGAGGAGGTTGGGTGAGTGCAACATACACACATGCTAATGAGTCGGTTTAATACATCATCATCACCATCAGCCTATAAACGTCCCACTGCTGGGCACAGGTCTTCCTACATGGACAACAACGCATGGGGACATTGGGCCATAACCCACCGCACTGGCCTAATGCGGGTTTGTGGGTTTTAACGACTGCCATCTTACGACAACAACCGGGACCAAGCTCGAGATGTTTTCACATTGGTCACCCATCCGGTGACGCAGCAAAGCAAAAATTGCTTAACGGCAAGATCGTAAGCACGCCTTAGCCGCTGGCGCCATCGAGCTCCATATTATTATGATAGTTTAATTACATTAGTATAACTGTTATATGATTATTATGTAAAGAAAGTAAGAATTATGCAATGAATGCAGTATGAGATAGCGCTTTATAAGCAGCGCCACTTTCTCCGATCATATTTTTTCGCTTTTCATCAAATTTAACGGTCTGCGTCTGTTATGTAGTTATAGCTTGTTATGCGTATAAATAGCTCGAGTTTATCATAGGATTTATTTGTCTAACCCACGTTAAGTCTATCAAATTCATTACATAAATTATTTGATTTACATGTTTATTTGTGACCGTGGGTACATTAAATCCGTTTTTGGACTTTTCTTGACTACTTAATTATATTTTTATAATCTATAGGAAAAAAAGTAACGTTTGATAACATCGATGTATTAACTAGTTTAATTTGTTGATGTACATTATCTACGCATAATATCTATGAAATATTTCAAGTTTGTTAATATATCTTACTATTTCATGTATTTGGTATGGTTGCTTCTGTGCGCTGTGATTTCTTGCGCCCGTTCTTTGCTACAGTTAAAAAATGACGTACTGAATGGGTGGAAGGTTAAAAAAGATTTTAACGATTCAAAGTAGGTACTTATTGATAGAGTTTATTGAATAAATATCTTTTGACTCTTTTGAATTTGACTTACTCGCAACATAGCCTTTCGTCACCTTTTTCTAGTTATGTTCCTATATAGCTATACACATTGTTGACCAGGTACGCCGGTGGCCAAAGGCACTGCCGCCCAGATGTGTCCGGTGCCCGTGGTGACGGAGACCCCCTTGGGGGGTGGCGTGTGGGAGTGCGCCAGGCACGTGCCACAGCTGATGCTGCGCGGTGAGCACGTCGTCATGGTCAACCTCGTCGAGCGATGATGAGTGATGCTTCAATGAGTGTTTACTTGAGCTCTGGAGAATGAGCAGGGGAACTAAGAATGACCAGGTTGACCGCGCCGAGCTTTGACGCAGTGATATAGTCATGTCCTTTTTTTTGTTACTTAGTGATTATCACAAGGTTACATACAACGACATATTATTTTGTAAATGTCGTTGCTCGTATGTGTAGCTGTGAAGTTTCTTGCGCTCTTTTCCACAAAAAGAAGAAGAACCCAGAAAGGGCGAATCCTTAGACATATAAATCGATTGTTATGATAACTATATCGAATTAAAATCTGTTCAAATTGTAACTCGCAGCTATTGCAAATCTATGAATGCAGGTCTCTAATGTAACGGCTACTTTCAAAATTGGAGCTGGTTAAACGTCACGCTATATTTAAATCTTTCGTTTCTGGCTTGTTTTTTAAAATATATGTGATCGGTTTGTTAATTAATTGTAGATCGTGTTAAAGTTGTAACTATGCTCTCTGTTCATATAACAATTTTGGACAGCGCTAAAGTTAAGCCAGTAAGAACAATAATTGGTTAAATTATTCACAAAGAGTTTTATAAGAAAAAGAAATAGATTAATATAAATATTAAGTTTATTAACATTAGTCTAAGATATTATAAAATGCTACGCTACTAAAATAGCATTGTAACTCAAAAGTATGCCACGACTGAGGGAAGAGTGTTAAAATATCGTTTAAAAATGTTCTTGTTAATCATTAATTGTAAATAATTGTAGCAATTAATTGGCATAGCATCTTCGACCTCATATTCGAAGCACGGCATGAATAAATAATCATTTGTGTCAGATGTTACTACGTTATCGTCAGTGATACATAATTGAATATTCTTTCTTGAATAACATAATTGTACGTCTACTTGTTTTTACTGTATACGTTGTAGTTTACAGATCTGTCTGTTTTGATCTGTATTTTTTTATTGTCTGTGTATTATTTCCTATTAGATTAAGTTTTGTATTGAAGGCTTGTGCGCGGCAGTGCTTTATTTTAAAAGTTATCATAGTCTACGGGACACGTGTCTATGCGTGAAAACATAATTAGTTAGTTATCTTTGAGTTATCTCGAATTTGTAATAGTACTGTTTTATGTCCTTAATTTTACGATCCAAGGCAAACCAAGGCCTCTTGAATGCGTTTAGCTAAAGCCCCATCGCTAGCTTAAGCCGGCCCTGAGCAGCTTAGTATATCTCCCATAGGGCAAGTTTTCCGTGTCCATCAGTTATTGATACTTGTTTCCATAATCATATTATAAGATGTAATTAAATTGTTATAATTATCTTATTCAATTCGTCGCACAGCGGCCATATTCTCAGTATTGTCAGCCGTAAAAAATAAAAATAAATCGACACAATGGTTGTTTGGGACCGGCGCGTTTACAGGCTTTTTAAATTTCATCCGGCCATGGGAACACGCCGCCGCCGCCCATAACAATGACGGAGATCCTGTATCGGCTAATTATAATTAGTATTGTTGTGTCATATGAATGGCTATCAACGATTGTACATTTTTGACTTTTCAATTTGTACATTTTAGTTTGTTAAAATTGTTAGTGTTCAGACTTTAAACTATCGCGTTGCATTGCATTAAAACTGTTTTAATATAATTGTTAGTCTTCGTACTAAGTTATTTAAAATAATATAAAAATTGTTTAAGTTTAGGAATTAAGGTTAATCTGAAAAGTATATTTTTAAATAGAGCTTCTATCACCTGTTTACCTAATACCGTAGGTATGTATCGATTCACTTTATATGTAGTTAACTTTTTACTACTTTTAGTGTGTAAGTATGTAGTTTATTTATAAATAAAGACAGCTATATTTGACTTTACCGACTTTAAATTCATTGTCATACATACATACGTACTTTAAATTCATTGTCATACATACATACGTACTTTAAATTCACTGTCATACATACATACGTACTTACAAAATTCATTGTCATACTACTTTAAATTCATTGTCATACATACATAGTACTTTAAATTCATTGTCATACATACATACGTACTTTGAATTCATTGTCATACATACATGCGTACTTTAAATTTATTGTCATACATACATACGTACTTTAAATTCATTGTCATACATACATACGTACTTTAAATTCATTGTCATACATACATAGTACTTTAAATTCATTGTCATACATACATACGTACTTTAAATTCATTGTCATACATACATGCGTACTTTAAATTTATTGTCATACATACATACGTACTTTAAATTCATTGTCATACATACATACGTACTTTAAATTCATTGTCATACATACATACGTACTTTAAATTCATTGTCATACATACATACGTACTCACATCATGCCCGTTTCCCGGTGGGGTAGATATAGATCATATAAATATAGATGTTACAAATTACAAAAGTAATCAATGAACGCTTTGCAGCGATTGTCTCTCACCGTCGCAAACTCCTAGCATGTTTTGGGTGGTCGTCAGTAGCCGTCACATTTCCCGCGTTTTCCCTAATGTCAGAGTGCATTGTAACACCCCGCGTGGGCGCTGGCCGGCCGCCAGGGGGCGTCAACCCGCGCCGAAATAGACGTGATGCACCTAGCCTAGCGAAATGAAACGAAAATACGAATAAATCAATGCTACTTACGCGCCTTGGAGAGCGTCGCACTCGATACCTACATGCGGCGTCTATCCGACACAGACTGACCGAAAAGTCGTAAGTAAGTATAGGTTTTAGCAAGGGCACCGCGGGATTTTTGCTTGATGATGCTGCTGATTAAAAGTTGAAAAAAGTAAAGTTAAATATACATTTTTCATAATCTCTTTGTTCATAACATTGAACTTTGAAATGACTTTACTAGGTATAAATGGTATTATGTTGAATTGCACTCTCTTAAATGCTTTCGTTTCCTAGTATATACAGTGCTTCTGAGCAAATAACTAGCGGCACCGATCCGCGACGTTAAAGATATAACATTATGTAAGCAAACAATTAATACGTTAGGTGCGTAACGTGGAATTAGTCGCCATGCCCACGCCATCTGCCCAGCACAGAGCCGCCATGGCCGCGTCGCGTGTGATGGACGAGCGGATTCTCAAATTAGACTAAAACATTAATTAACAAAACAATACCTTGAAAATTGTTACACAAACAAGTTTTGTCGAAGGTCAATACCATGACTAAATCGCGAAACGATCCATTCACAGCGGTTTATAGGCATGATTTGGTGCTTACGGGAGAAAGTTTTGGGTTGAATGGAGATCTTGACTTCGCAACAATCTAGAAAAATTGTGGATTCGAAATTCGAAATTGTAACGATGATCGTGTGAAAGCACGCGAGAGCAGGCGGCAGGCGCCGGCAGTGGCCGCCGCGCGGGCGAGGTCGACGCACGGGCGCGCGGTCACCGCGGGAGCGACGCCCGCGGGAGCCGCGCGAAAATGGGAAAACAATTGTTGCGAACAATGCGTACTACACGCTTCCGTGTTGGGGCGGCGGCCACGGAAATTATTTATATTACGATTTTCATTTTATTTTTATACCACGTGGAAATTGGAGCCGGGTTAGCCAGGCCAGCTACCTTAACCGTTATGGATGAGGGGAAACCGGCTCGAAACACTAACACATGGATAGTCTTCACAGGATTTTAAAGAAAATTATGCTGGCAGTCGTGTTCTGTAATAATGATTACCTAAGTGTAGATATTTGCTTTATAACGACTAGTCAAATAAATAAACAGATTGTTTAGTTTTTTATTTAAACACTTGATATTTTAGCAATACAACTAGGAAATAACGTCATAACAAACATCTTGTTATGCCACTCCAAAGTTCGCCTGCAGCGGATGCCAAACAAATTTAATCACCTTTCAAGTAATTTGGCCTTATTCTTGATTTCTATTCAAAGATAGAGTCGAAATATTATTCCGTCGAAACAAAACCCTTAGGTATTAAAAAACATCAAAGCGGTCATTGAAGTCCTTCCGACCACTTTGGAGATGATCTTGACAAGTTCAAATGTACAAACGGAACTTGAAATTCTAAGTTTGTATATTTGGTATCTGTATAAGTAGTAGATCAGAAGATGAGTAACTAGCTTGATGGACTATGATGCATTTACTTAGTTAAATGATCTTATAAATATTTATTATAAATATCTTATCTATAAAAATATTTAACGCAAATGTTGCAATGAAATTACAAATTGGAAAATGTTAAAAATTCCACGCGCAGGAGTCTCTTTCTCTGAAACGAAATTTCGGCCCAATTTCCTCTGCTATTTACAGTGGTTTCTATTCCTTTCGAAATTTCATTCATACAAAATAGGTTTGGCATTTAGATTATTAATTTTTAGAAAATTGTTTGAAATTTATAAAATAATGGAAACAGCTATAAATAGCAAACGAAAATCGGCCGAAATTTCGTTTCGGAGAAAGAGAGTCGGCCTTCTGCACCTTTCATTCCGGGTTAGGTGCTTATCCAATTATGCTGTGGCTCTTATCCAACCCGCCGAAATTTATCAACACAATGGAAAAAAAGAAAAGGATGCGGGTTCGAATCCTGCTCGTGGAATTTTTTTTCAACAGTTTCCAATTATATAATCTTTTTCTGGTACTTATACACTTTATTAAGACAAGATATGACCTTAATACAAATAGTATTGTAACGTAAAACTACGCTAGCGTTTTATCTGTCACCTAAAATTATTTAAATGATACGGCAGTATAAAACTTTTCTTCAGTTATTGATTATAATGTGGCTTGAGCTTTAATATAGCAGTGACTTGTTTTTAACGTATTACTTACTAGCGACCCTCCCGCGACTTCGTCCGCGCGTGAACACGCTATGGCCCGTGACGACTTTTGCAAAAAAAGTTTAATGCAAACCTTGTCCTGACCATCACAATCATAACAAAAGAAGAATTAGCCGTATAGGTGTAGCCGTTCTGAAATGATTCGCGAACACACAATTGTGGCAATTGATTTGTATTTGTATTTATACAGATTTTAAACGTATGCCATCTCTCATGAGAGTCCGAGAGACAAGGTTTTCCAATAAATTTGATAATAATAAGTTTTTTTATATAATGTGACTCGTCATAGTGACCACGTCCTGCCTGATGGTAAGCAGCAGATGCAGTCCAAAATAGAGAGCGCTTCTCACTGTGGAACAAGCGCACTCATTCATGACGGCCTGCATAAATGCTTTTCACGCCCCGCTTAAAAGACCCGGGACTATAGGAGCTGGGAAACACATGCACCGGCAGATAATTTCAAAGCCGAATGGTCTTACAGAGGAACGACTTGCCAAATTTTTTGGTACGAGTGCTGATAGTCTGCACAGTATCCAAGTAACAAAATGTGGTCTTGTAGTGGTTCCGGAGCCAGGTCTATAACAGGCTAGTAAAAGTTTATAACCACGGAAAAGGGCCCATTTTATACGCGTACTTTTGCTAATAAAACACTCATAGTAGACTTGGCGAGCACCACTTAGACCAATAATACACTTATAGTTGGACTACGCAGAACTATTTGCTACCGCGAAGCCAACTATGAGCATTTAATAGGACCAGGCAGGCGTGTAACGTACTCTGCGCTTACATTACTAGCTACTTCAAACATTTGTAAATTGTTGTTGTGTTGTGCGGTTAAAAAAAATATATATATAAAAGGTAATTCATAAAGGTGTAAATACACTTGAGAAAAATTACTGATGCAAGTTTTCTCAAGTGTATTTACACCTATGCAATACCTTTATAGACCATATTATCCTTTACTGCGCCTATAATTTCGTTCTATAAACGACTATAAGTCAACTTATAAGAACAGTTGTACTATAAACCAAAACAAACTCCGTGTAACCTGTTATAAGCTTGGTAGTCAAACCTGGAACCACTAAAAGAGAGGTAGGTACTAGTGCTGTAAGCATGTAAACTGTGCACTACAGGAGAACTTTGTTACTTGGGTATGATGGTGGATTGGTGGTTCCTAAGACAAGCACGTGTAGTCCGAGAGAGGAAAGGAGAGGGCGGGATTAGATCAAAAAGTTATTTAGAACACTCTCCGTAGTTATTCCGATAGAAGACACTGAGAGAAGCAATGTCTCTACGCACCCTCACGTAACCTCAGCATCTCCAATAGTACGCTCGCCTTTGCAGTCTAAGGAGGTATTTAGCAGAGCCGTCCCATAGATGGGAACCATAGAGAGGAATGTGTAAGGGAGGGAGTTACCTTGGACGAGAATGCACAAACCTGGGTTTCGCTAGCATTAAACTCGACCAGGTTTTCAGAACCCCACTTAGAGACACGATCGAGAGTCAGCTTTAGATTGGCAACCAGTCCTTGCCTTTTCACCACGATATCGGCTTGCTTTGCCGCAGGATGTCCCAAGTACAGACTTTCTAGAAGAGCGGAGGCTCTTCTAGAAAGTCTGCGATCTGGTGGTCAGGATATACATATAACGTTAATAGGCATGTAAACAACAACATATCTGCGCAAGGTTTTGTTATGTTATTCTATAGATCGGAATTAAGTAGATTTTTTAGACTTTTTTATATCTAAATGTTTTTCGCTGTATATCGGAATGAAAGTCTATTTCAGAATTGTACCCTTTTTGTTAATTTCTAGACCTGTAAGTGGAATTATAATATGTAAAGATATACCTAAGTAATATATGTATTACAATACCGTACAATCTGTATTACACCTACAGAAATGCAGATTGCAGATCCTGTCCTATACCTATACTGTATACAATACATTATAGTAAACCTCACAATGCATATTTTATGTTAATAATATAGTTGCCTGTGATGTAAAATTGTGAACTAAGTATATTGTTGATGTCCGATATTTGTAGAATTGTTTTGATCTGACAGAGAGATAAGCGATAGCATTAATGTTTTATATTTTAGCATTTTATTAACGCTTAAATATACTTAAGTAAAATTTTAAACACTGAAAAAAGACGACAACCTCAGGCGGGAATCGAACCACGCACCTTCCGCATTCCGGGCGGCTACCCTAACCACTTGGCTACCGAGGTCTGGCTTTCAACCGTCGAAATTTGTCAGTGCTTGATGCTTATGTTTTTAGTCAACATTGCTTCATCAAATCTTAGAAGTTTTCACCTCTGAGATTCCCGCCTAAGGTTGTCGTCGTTTTTTTTCAGTGTTTAAAATTTTACTTAAGCGATAGCATGTTTCGCACTAGTTCGGGATTTCGGATGAATTGCTTTTACACATAAGCTTTATCTTTGTTATTACCAGTTTACCATCAAGTACCTAAGATGAAAGTCGGGCGCTACCCTAATGTAAAATATAAAAAACTTATGTCGCGTATCATTCCGATCGGTCTATTTCGATCGCAATTGAAATTACAATGTGTATCATAGGCTCGGCGAACTTTCACCGCAAGTTCGTCTGGTGTATTTATACCGAGTTGCGCAACGCGGCCGATGCACCGCTGCCGCCGCCGCTGCACGGCCCGGCTGCACCGCGCGCGGGTTGACGGCTTAACAGGCCGTTAGAATTCTATCACGGTTTGTTAAAACTCCTAGTGTTTCTAGTATTTTCACAAGACTATACACAAGAAATGCAAATAAATGGTTAAATTGGACTGATATGAATTCTTATTTGATTTGAAAAAAATATCATGAACAATTAAAATGATTGTAAACCAGCATTGAACCGTGAGGCTGTTTGACATTCAGCACAACCATATAGAGATACGACTATTTTAACTAACGACTTATGACCTAATATATATAACTTCTTAACAACTGTTTTCCATTATAATAACCAAAATAGGTGACGAATTATTCTCGCTGCGTAGGCCACCGCTGATAAGTTTGTTTATGCGGTAACCGCTGTTGACTCTAGTTACAGCAGCTGTGGTAATGAGAGAAAATTCCCAAGAGCGGTGTAACACTTAGGGACGGCTTGGGGGCTAATGAAACCCCTATTGTCCAATTAGATGTTTCAAGTGTAAACCACGGCGGGAGAACAAGTTCACATAATAATTTCAACACACTACGAGTGCTGTTAATGTAGTGGAAATAACCGAACCAAATTACTATGATGACACCATGTTTGTTTTTCCGTCGAATTAATAACACACGAAACAACTATAATAACGCCTCCCAATGCCAACGAGCTTATTCCGTCTCCGTTTCAGCGAGATCAAAATCATGCACTATGCTCATATAAAGAGTCCGCGAGTATGACATTGGCAGCATATAAGGCTAACTGGTCGGCAAGGCAACACTTCCGCCATGTCACGTACGATATTGTTGTTTAAATTATGTACTTATGTATGTTCGTACCAATGTCGCCCACTATTCTTTAACAGTGACAGCCTTGGTCGTTTGAACTTAAAAGTATTTGCATATAATTATACTGAATGACTTAATTTCGTTAAACTAATAACTAGGTATTAGACATGTGCTCATGTTTACACAATAAATTAGAACACCGTAAAATAAACAAATAAAAGTAGACGAAAAATGAAAAAAAAAACATTTTACTGCGTTTGTTAATTTACTGTTTACTTTTGTTACTGCAAGTATGAAAGATATAACGACGCAACTAAATGTAGCATTTTTCATGAATGTGGCATATTATTTCTAAAACCATTCCTTTTTAACACGTACCGCGAGTTAACAGCGCGCGCGGCGTGCGGTGTGCGCGGGCGCACTCTGCTTTACTCTTTTTGTATTCGTTCTTGCAGCTAAGTTGGGCGCGGCTTGACCCATTTACTGCAAATAGATGCAGCTCGCCGGGCACGTGCCAGCCCCGGGTGGACTTATGGTATTCCTGTTTCACTCGCTGGACTGTGGAATTCGGACCATGGCTCGAATGTGGCCGGACTCTGGTTAAACTATGCGTTTTTCTGTTTCCGTATCACCGAAATGTCGCTGTTTCTGGCCGCCCGGGTATAGTGTAGCATTTAATTGGGTAGTGTAGTGCACAACTTCTTTTGATAAACGTCGTGAGTTAACTAGTTAACCTTCGCCTAAGCTCCATAATATTAATATTGTTATTATTGTGTACACTAGTGCAATAATGAAATACAACGATATAATAGTTTTAAGTAACTTCGTTAAATAAAAGTGATTTTGACAATAACTAATGTTTTGAATGCGAGGCCAATAAAGTGAATGAATAATGAACTGGTCTGCCAGGCCAGCGCGTTTTAAAGTGACTATAATTGTCACTTTGCCGGCGCGCTGCGAATTCAAACGTTGTGATTACATTCTCTTTGGCGGTACATAATGTCGTTTGTTTAATTACGCTTAAGGGTAGGTATTTCGAGCGCTTCTCTCTCGCTCTCTCGACGGTACGACGGCAAGGGACGGGTATACCAGCGAAGCGGCACGAATAATCGCATTTTATATATAAAAAAATTTATAGATGTAATAAATAAAAAACGATCGGTTATAATTCCTCAAGTTATCTATGAACTTCATTTTGGTAAATGACTCATAATATTAAATCACTTATTTTAAGAATAAAACCTGGAAAAGAAGATAAAATGACACAAAAATATGTAACTTTGTGAATTTATTCTATCGAGCCAACTTTATCAAATCGTGTTTCCATCGAGTGTATTTCACAGAATAAAGCCTCAACAATATTTCATAATTTTCGCAGATTTTAATTTTATTGTTTACTACTTGAAAAAGTAATTCTAAGAACGTGTTATTTTAATGTTTTCACTAACACCTAGCCTTAAGTCACTGAAAATTAACAACGTGATGTTAGTTACGCAAGCTACGCAGAGCCGGAGTGTACAAGGCTTTTAATTATAACCGGAAAAATATATATATTTGATCTGCAATAAGTAGATGATTCAGCACGTCGCATTGCATGTTTTTGAAAATGTTGTAGTATTAATTGTCTTCACATTGCAATTCCGAAGAACTGCCTTAAAATCATAAGTGCATAGTTATATCACTGTGCATTTTAAAGCAGTTCTTAATCTTATTCTGAAAGCAATTGGAAACCGCTCTACAAACATCAATGAAAATCTACAATGTACCTAACTTTGATTCGGACTTAATACTAATTTACTTTGCAAAGCCACAGGAAGCCAATTCTCAGCGTTTGCTTTCTACAACTAAAAGTGTGAGTAATCTGATAATTTAAACTCTCAAGCCGATCGTGCAATAGCATACAGAGTTTTATCAATTAACGTTTAGGGGTATGGTGCTAACATATATTAAACAATATATTGTCAAAACCAAACAATCTGTTGACGAAATTTTTAAACAGTTGAAAGTACCATGGATTATGTAAAGTAGTCGACAACACAACATTTAAGAATAAATGATTAGTTCTTACATTTTTGTTGCTGCAATCGAAAGGTGTATTGTTTATTGCTGATGTTTGTTTTAGTAAGTTGCCGTTTTGTGCAAACCAACCATAAGAGCAGTGTGCACTATGGCTGCGCGTGCGCTCGTGACAGAAAGGCCGGCTTTCACCCGCGCTTCCTAGCACGATTGATACACGGCACGACACCGCATTATGCGCCATTTGCAACTTTTTACCCAACCGAAAAAACGCATCGCTCTGTTACAAAGGCATAGACATTCGTTAATAATTGTACCAAAGTTATTCACTTTCTTCTGTACAGTAAAATTCTTATTTTCGTTTTCACTCCACAACAAAAGGTTCGGTGGCTTTTTATGTAGGTATGAGATTAAGTTTGCACTCGTAAAGTGACGCGAGCGGAGCTTCAGTCAGCTGTGTAGCAGTGTGCAATGCACAGACGAGTCGCATTCCTAGATGGATTACAACTAGTTAACATCTAAACTGTTGCGGATTCGCTCGCCGGCCATCGGCTCGGGCCCTCAAAGGCCATTTCTCCTATGCACCCGCGTTATCTCGGTTCATACGAGCAAACGATCGAACGTTCCGAACGCAAACGCGCGCGTATGTCCGAGCGAGCGTTGCAGACTCGCATGCGCCGGCGCAGTGAAAGTACTTTCGCGCGCTCGTTGCCCCGGTCGTCGACCTTCACGAGCGAGCAAGACGGGGCAGTAGCCGCGAGCGGGACCGCTATAGTTTTCTGAGGAAAGCCGTGAAAAGCCCGTCGGGCGCAGGGTGCGCGAAAGTCAGCCCACCAGGAAACCAGTGCTGCTGTATAGCCGAGCTAAATGATTTTTATGCGTTCACCTTTATGACGCCTATAAAATGTTTATTATTTGTTCGGTGCACCGTCGTCGACCTTTTTCCCGGCATTTTCGTTAGATTTCCGCCCTCGCCATGACTTATTAGGGCGTTTTTATATGAACATAAAAAGTATTAATCGTCCCCATATCGCGTGCGCGTGTTTTGTTATAATTAGGTTGTATGGGTCTCGAATAAATTACGCAAGTAACAGATGACAACTCTGTCATGAGCACATGAGTAGACACTTAATTTAATATTCGATAGAGTCAGACCTCCAAAGTTATTTAGTAGGTGTACCTATATTTTTTGGTTGTTTGATTAGAAAGGATTTCCTACTTAAATTGTTAAGAATTGAACTCACGTGCTCGAAATATTGTCTTATATAAATATATCACTCTTCCATCAAAGATACTATTTCTACAGATGTAATATTTTTTCTGCAATTATACGAGGGGCGTTCAAAATATTCTCGGTATGTGGATAAAAACAAAGAAGTACGAAAAGTTTGATATTTTTATTTTTCAATATACTCCCCCCATATGTTCATACACTTATAAGATCGATCAATTATTTTTTTTAATCCCTCATAAAAATATTTTTTATCTTTGGTGTAAAAATGCTCCTCCACGGCCGTCTTCAACGCTTCATCGTCAGAAAATTTATTTCCACGCAGATCCTTTTTAAGATTGGGGAACAAAAAGAAGTCGCTTGGGGCTAAGTCCGGACTATAGGGTGGATGAGTAACAGTTTCAAACCCACATTCAACAATAGCTGCCTTGGCAATATGAGCAGTATGGACAGGGGCGTTGTCATGCAGAAGCAGAACACCTTTGGTTAACTTTCCTCGCCTCTTTTCTTTGATCGCATCTCTTAATTGACGTATAACGTTAGCGTAGTACTGCCCTGTGATATTTACACCTTTTTCTTTATAATCGATAAGCAAAACTCCTTCACAATCCCAAAATATTGTGGCCATGACCTTGCCAGCTGACGGGATTACCTTGAACTTCTTGGGATGAGCTGAACCCTTAATGTGCCACTGCATCGACTCCTGTTTGCTCTCTGGGTCATAATGATGAACCCAGGTTTCATCTCCAGTAACTATTTTTTGCAGCACCTCATCGGGATTTTCACCACACAGGTCGATAAAATCTGAACAGCAAGCCACACGCATATCCTTTTGAAGAAGCGTCAGCATTCGCGGAACCCATCTTGCACTTACTTTTGACATATTAAGATGGTCATGTATAATGTCATGTATGGTACAAATAGAGAGATTGGTTACTTGAGCTATAGATTTTACCTTCACTCGGCCGTCTTCCAATATAAGTTTTTCCACTTTATCAATATTTTCTTGTGAGGTAGCCACTACAGGCCGGCCAGGTCTAGGGTCATCTTCAATACTCTCCCTTCCACGCTTAAATTCGCTTGACCATTTTTGAATAGTAGATAAAGAAGGAGCAGACTCACGGTAAACACAATCCATTTCCTCTTTTATGGTTTTTTGATTTTTACCCTGTTTTGTCAAGAATTTTATGACGGATCGGTGCTCTAATTTCGTTAAAATTGTTAATTCGCTCATGGTGTTCATGTTTGTTCGGCAATTGCAGAAAAACAAAAGAACATCTCGGTTCCAATTTTACTTTTTTTTTATGTCAATGGATGAATCTTAGCGGCCAGTAACAAATATATATATAAAAGAGGTTGTAACGTATCAATACCGAGAATATTTTGAACGCCCCTCGTAGACATAGGTAAGTATATTAAAATAATTATGTTATACTTATGAGTAATAACCGCTTTCAAAATCATAAATAAAGGAATGCGTTTTATATACATGATGACATAAACATTATTTAGCAGTCGACAAGAACAGATAGTACTTTTAAATAGTTGCAAATAAGTTGGGTTAACGCAAAGAAATTGCAAATGGCTGAATTTGTAATTATGATGGTGTTTGAATAAACACGAGCGGCCACCAGCCCGGCGGCAGGTGCGCGCCATGCTAGATCTGGAGACGATTGCTATTCTCCAGCCGGCACCGCTATTGCAATGCGCCGCTCAGCACCTTAGCACAATGAGATTTCTTCCATTAAGCGGACAGGCTGATCTTTATCTGGACGTTGTGCATGCCACAAGCGATTGGTGAAGCTATCTTTTTGAAAATATTTTTTTGTTAATATAAAATGTTAGAAGCATTGTTAATATCGAAACACATATTAAAAGTGCATGAACCTACAGAAGTAAGTTTACGTAGTTTTTGTTTATGGTAGGAGTATCATATTATTTGTTGATAGACTAGTAAATTATATCATAGTTTACGTACTATCTACCTACCTACTACCTATAACGACGATAAGTCAAAACCATATTACTTTTTATGATGGGACGGAAAGGCACGTTAAGTCTTTGCTCCCAGTTGTTTCCATAACATAGCAGTTGGTAAAAACCACCAATACACTGCATGGGCCGGCGTGGTAGAACAAGGCCCAAACGCGTAGGTACTATAATTATCGTGGGAATGATAACAACTCAAACGCCAAATAGGAGGATAGTAATCCTTGGAAATTGATGATGATGAGAGTCCTACTCCTTCCTGAAGTCCTCACAGGAAGGTTTGTCAAGGCCGGCAGCAAATCTGCGACTCCTTTGGTTTTGCGGGTGTCCACAGGCGGCGGTGATTCTTCCATCAGGTGACCGGCCTGCTCGTTTGCCTGCTTTTTATACAAAAGCTGACAGTTGCCCCGCACCCGCCGCCGCCCGTGCATTACGCCGCAGAGCCTCGTCGCGCATTCAGCTAATTGTTCCGGCGAGAGTGAAAGTTTATAATACGCGCTCGAATTACTTTTGTTTCCATGTGATGCGGCGTAGACCACCTACCACCGCCGCGGGTTATGGGACGGCGGTTTCAACCGCAGGATCTATTGTATTTTTGTTATATTAGATAGATACATTCACATAATATTTTTGTACAGACATTACTTTGTATTTAATTTCATTCAGTGATTTATCTTCCAAAAAATGTACAAACATTATGATTGTAATACTTTAACAAACGCTAAACTGTTGAGAATTGACTGGACTTTCTGTTTCTAAATAAAAGTTCAGTTTAAAATGAAAAATACTAATTTAAAAAAAAAGTTAAATGAGACATACTTACTTAATAAACAAGTTGTAATATCACTAATTTACAGATAAGAAAACTGCAATTTCAGTCACGTCATATCGACAATTGTAAATTTTGTCCGTGCGTCGTCGTTTTCTTCGAGAAGTCGGATTACGGGCGGACGACTGCGCGGACTTTCTCGTTTATTACACCAATTGCGGAGGCATTACTGCTGTTGCACACTGCGCTTGCTGGCCCGAGATGAATGGTTGCGCTCAGGGTGCGTTGACGCCAGCGCTACGAAGCATTCATACACTTCATACACACATCGATGATACTACTACCAACGCGTCACCGCACCGCATTTCAGCCTTACCAGATACAATAACAAGACGTGTAGCGTGTAGAACAGATGTTTTTTGCGATTTTAATGGTGTCGTAAACATTTTGTTTTATTACCCCTTCGAAATATTATAACTTCTTTTTGTAACACTTGTAGAAGATCTGAAACTTTCGTTACGGTTTACACACAGGACTAAACAGTGAATAGAAGTCGAAATAAGTTTTCTCGTCAAACTTTAAACCGCATAAACCTGACAGAGATATTTTGAACTAAGTATAATGGAAAGCAAACATTTTTGTCGATTCAGAGTGTAGCAGCACCAAGGTCGGGTCGGCACCCCACCGGCAGATCGATAGCGATCTGAAACTAACCTTTAACGATGGATGTTTTGTTGTTTACAATAATGTTTGTTTTGTTAATTTCTAAATGTTGCCTTGTTTTTCATTGATTCCTTATACGTAGATTATTAAACTGTAATTATATTGTGTCGTTATACAAATTTCAATAAAATCAGCAAAACATAAATCACAAGCCATTATTCACAGTTAAGTCTTCCTTAACAGTCTTCTTTAACACTCTTCTCTGGGTTGTTGTAAAGGGGGACTAACAGACTAAAGACTACACATATATTTAACGGCATAGAGCGGCGGTGGGCTCACCACCTGTCACGCTTAGCACATGCATGTGCACTCGCTCTTTGGTGAAAAGTGGACTATGGTAGAGGACGGCTTTTGCTGTCCTCATTGCCTAGTCTCTGACTAACTCTTCGAGGGCAATAGTCATGATTATATGTAGCTATGTATGTATGTCTTCTTTCATCTTTAGTTTCATCTATTTATATTAATAAATGTCATAAATTGCGTTGAGTTCGTTAAGCAACTTTTTTGTGTGAGCGTATGGATTTTTAGGGGATGTTATGACGGAGTTATGTCGATATGCCGCGGTGGGCTGTAGTCATGCATGTTTCATGAGCGTGAATTTGTGACACCCCCTCCTCCTTACTACGTTCTCCCCCTTTGTTACGATAGCAACAAAAGCCTTCACCTTTGAAAGAAAACACCGTTTGTTTGTTTGGTAAAATAAACGAAACCTATTAGCTCTGCAGGCGGTGCGTTTTAATTTCCTGTGTTACATTTCGAAATGTCAAATGCTCATAATAAGGTTTAAAGACATTTATTTTCATAAGAACTAGGTATACAATGTTCACTTAAAATGACATAAGTAATATAATAATAAAAACTTAAAATTATGCCTATCCAAACGCAGCGCATGAGAACTGCATTCTTAAAATTAGACTTAAATGTAACTAAACAAATGAAACACAAATCAGCTTTGCTTTGTGCGATCACAGCGCACGGTTTTAATAATGTTCATTTAGGTACTATCCAACCGCCCTTGGCTTAGCTTGCGTCACCCCAGGTCTTTCCTACTGACCACGTGCCGTTTTGTTGTGGAATAAGTTCCAGAGAAGCGTGAAGCTCTATAATTCTGGCAAACCATCCCAATCGTGGCAGATGTCCATAGACGGCGGGAACCACTTGCCATCAAGTAGCCCCCTGCTCTATTTATATCGTTAAATTAATCACTGTAATTAACACACTATTAGGAACCACATAATATCCATAACAATATGCACTACGTTCACATAGGGTCATAAATACTACAAATCATATGGTTGAGTAGTATAATAGTCCTTTCTGCCTCCAACCGCTCAATATCTATTGATATATGACTTTGGATACTTCTCACACGTCATTATAAATTATTCCTTCTATGTTAACGATAATGGACAGAATATACTGTAGTTTTAATAAATAAGTGTACGTGTAAACGATGTCTTAAACTTGCCACGTGTAAATTTATGTTAAAATAAACCTTAAAATTAACCACTTTTTAGTTGGCTACATTCTTAACCTACATTGATGTTTTTGCACATTATACTTAGCGTTTAAGCTGGTGGTAGAGTTGCAGTGTCACGCAATGCTATGTTCCAGTCTGAAGAGGCAGTATGGAAAAGTTTGAGTTATCTGTGTAATTACTACGGGCATTACAGCCCTAGTATCAAGATTGATAGCTTGAAGTAATACCTGATGTTAGAAGCGACGATGGGCCGACGGTTTGCTAAAAATAATATTATCGTAGTACATCTTAAAAATAACCGTGTCACGTAGCGGTGAAAGAATACCACCACCCCTTCTCTTCCCTCGGGTGTCGTAAAAGGCGACTAACTGACTTCAGACTGCGCGTATATACCTACATCCAACAGCATCACACAGGCTCACCACCTGTCGAGCTGAGCACATGTGCAATCGATATTTGGTGAAAAGTGGACTATGGTAGAGTACTGCTTTTGCTGTTCTCATTGCCTAGTCTCTGACTAACCCTTCGGGGATAATAGTCGTATGTACAGTCACGAGCACCAATATGAATACACTTTGACTTTTATTCCATTGTATTAAGAGTTACAATTGTTT
Organism: Scoparia ambigualis; assembly: GCA_963921215.1. Classification (NCBI taxonomy): domain Eukaryota; kingdom Metazoa; phylum Arthropoda; class Insecta; order Lepidoptera; family Crambidae; genus Scoparia; species Scoparia ambigualis. Next base: position 43,117,051 of record OY992503.1, on the reverse strand, counting down.
ACATATTTTTGCTCGTGACTTTACTTTAAAAACCTTAAAAATAATGAAATATTTTTTATTAATTTCCACCAATATTCCTATCTAATAGCACCGGTAAGTTAACTCTATTACCTACGCGTCTTTCCTTTTCACCTTATTTTGCAAGTGGCACATTGAATAACTCAATTTCGCACACTTAGCAACATGCCTGCCGTAATTTTGCCAGCGAAAGTACCTACTGCGGCCCGGGAAAAGCGGACGAATGTAACAAGCGACGAGAGATCGGTTACTACAATGTCGGCCATTTTGATTAATCGCATCAACATCATCATGAGGGCCATAACCCACCAAGCTGGCCCATTGCGGGTTGGTTGGTTTTAACGACTGCCATCTTACGACAACAACCGTGACCAACGGCTTAACGTGCCTTCTGAAGCACGAGGAAGCTCGACATGTTTTTAAATAGTTCACCCATCCAGCGAACCGGCATTGCCAAAGTTGCTTAGCAGGCAAGATCGCAAGCTGAACGCGCTAGCCGCTGCGCCATCGAGCTCGTCGGATCCAATTAATCGGATAATAACAATTTTTAATAATTACATAGTAAATTAATTGCTGCTGATATGAAACAAGGACTAAAAGCAGTGATACGGCCTTACCATAGTAAGAAATAGTAAGATAAGGTGTTGTTATCTAGGTACATAGAAAATACTTTATGTTTAGTAATAAGGGTGATAGTGAGGTAGGTTAGGTTAGCCGCAAACTACAAATAATGTAAAGAAACCTTACGTAATGTATACCAGTTTTTTACCGTAAATGTGTACTCCTAGCTCATTGCCGCATTTAAGGGAAAAAAAATAACATTAACGCAGTCTTCTAAGCTAGACGAATTAAAAATGCTTATGTTTTCTCGATTACAGAAGAATTTATGATAGGTAAGTACTTATTTTTCTTTTATTTTCATTTGGCACAGGACGACTCAACTCTAAAACCACCTACAATTTTGATTGTTTAGCTCAAAAGCCACATTAACTGTATTATGAGATAACTTTATTATTAAATTATATTTACAAGTTATTCAACTCGGAAAAAATGTTATTTATTAGACATAATTCGTTGAATCTAACACACTGATTATAGAGTGTTTGGTTCATCGTTTAACACAAAGCATTGCCCTAAGTCTTGATAGGCCAATGAAAAGTCGTAAGCCCTGTAATTAGAAGGAAACATATAATCCAATAATTGCCGTATCAATAATACACTGTCAGTAGGTGCCGGCGTTGCAGTCACTGCATTAGCTTATTCCCTTACGGCCTAAATGTATGTAATTCATTTATCTGTTTTGCTTACTACGAGTTTGGCCCTAATATAGCCAAATTTGATGGAAAATTAAAATTATTTGTGCAAATATCTAGAATTAATCAAATATTTTCTTTTTCTTCAGAGAAATTTACGAGAATATGTAGTCAATTGTGTCTTCCTTTTTAAAAAAAAACAGTACAAATCCGCGTGACACTAGATATTTGCACAAAAAATCGTGAATAATTTGTTTACAAACTTTTCTTATCGAATTTGACATAATTTGTACCTATGGCGCTTAAGACAAATTTCTAAATGTAGTAGGCAAAACAACAGATTTATTAATTTGGTGGGGTCGTCAGTCATCAACTCATCAGCAAACACCTGAGTGCGGGAGCGCTGAACCGCCGTGACCCCGCGCGCTCTCGTGCCCCGCGCCGCGTTACTACGGGGCTACGGGGGTTCATTCTTCATTGATACACGTGGCACCCCGCCTCGCACCCCGCCGCCCCGCACACCCCGCACCCCGCACTCCAGCACCCCCCACCGGGAGTAACGACCAAACTCGTGCTATTACGCAGTTGCAGGCATACTATTTCCCGTAAATATCCCTTGTTATTGAAGAACAAGTTTAGGCGGTTTTTAGTAAACACAAAATCAGTAAATTTCATAGTGGATAATATAACGAATATTATTTGATGTATCTATGTAAATGACATGATATTTTCTAACACTTACCTATGTATGTTCATAAGAACTAAATGATTATTATTCCATCAATAGCACATATCCAAAATCCGACGGTACACAGAAACAAATGAAATGTAAATTAAACGGTTTTAGATAAGCAAAGCAGGTTTCTAAATCTGATCGGCAATCAATCATTTCAGACAGAATAGTAAATTTAGGACATCGTGTTATTAGAACAATTGTACATCTTTTTATCAAAGGAATTTAATCGTTTATTTGTCAAAACAACATCTTGAGACCAAGAAATGAAACAGGATACCTCTCATAATTGAGGCCCTTTGAAGCCTTTTGAAGCCTGCCCAATGTTACTCTTACAGTTTGCACTCCATTTAGCTTCACTGTTTTTAGACTAAAGTTGTAACAGTTTTTTATAAAATTACTTTGGCATCAAACAGTTAATTGTATAGTGTTAATTTTGAAGTGAACTTCTATTTATTTAGACGACTTCGTATCCTCCTGAAAACCCTATAGAAAACCTTATTCATTTGAATAAGGTTGCGTATCTATTTTAACTGAGTCTTGGTAAAACAAAACTTTTTTAAAGTTATTTGCAACTTTTCTTTTATTGTTTAGACTGTCTTTTCCCTAGCAATTGTTCGAACCTGACTAGAGATTGATAAATCTGCAGTATAACGTCATTCCAAACACATACGTCAAATAGATGAGTTGCATTGGTCTACCCGCTTTCAGTAAGTAGCAGGTACCTACTGAAAGCGGGTAGAAACATATATGCCTAATTGCCTAGGTTACCTAAACTAACGAATCGAACACGAAACTTGGACAGTAAACTTTAAAAGTTAACGTAAATGATAACGGCAAAATTAACGTTATTAAACGTTTAACATCAAAGAATAATATTTAAAATATTAAACAGAGCGTAATTTTTCGCAATAATCAGTCACGTAATCAGCTTATCGTTGTAAATTTAGGAGTTCCGAATGAGGGGTGAGGGAGGGGAGAAGGGCACGTGTACCGTTTATGCAGTGTGTATATTTTGAATATTAAATGGAGCATAATTTTTCGCAACAATCAGTCACATAATCGGCTTATCGTTGTAAATTTAGGAGTTCCGAACGAGGAGAGAGAAAGGGGGGGAGGGCACGTGTACCGTTGCCCGGCGACCGCGTCCTGCGTGCAAGCCTCCGCCCTCGGACTAGTCAAAATAACCGGATATCAGTTCCAATTGAAGAGATAATTGCAAATAAATAAGTGCTCACAGCTGTGTACTTAATGCTATTCAAGGAGTTTTATCTAATGCTCTAAACTTGAATGAAATGTAAACTTGAATGAAATGTCTTTAGCTGAATAGCGTAAGAAACAAGCACTTGGAAATTTACAGAAGATTTTTGTTGTGTCTCTTTTGTCCAGTGTTTTAGTTCTCATATTAATTTTTTTATGAACTTAATTGTATATTTTTGCTCGAACAGGTTATTATAAAGTAAGTATGAAAGTGTAAAAAAGAGATTCATAATTCGGTAGTAGTACTAAACGTGAGTAGATACTAAACAAACAGGCTGTGGGGGTAAGCGTGCAGCCCGCGCCGCCGCCCGTAGCAGGCCGCCCGTAGCGCCCGCCCAAGGCCGTGCCAGGCTACAGCGTTACGGCGTAGCACGGAAACATATTTTCGTTACGTTACGAAGCGCAATGTTATTGTTGTTAAATGTACAATTTATTCCTTCGCCCTACATTTTTGTTTGTACAAAGAACTAGGTGATGCAAATGATATTACTAATATTGTAAGCTGGATCTGGTTCAGACAATTAAGGACACAAAAAAAGAATTAGCCAATTAAGTAGACGTTCAGGCAGACGTTCTGAAATGATACGCGAACATACATTTTGTGGCATTTTTTTTGTTTATACAGATGCGAAGTATTGATGTTTGCTTGCTTGTCTGACGGCCAGGATTAACGTATGTCAAATTCTACTTAGCGTACAATATGCCGCAAAAGGTCAAACTGAACATTTAAACTACCAACAATTATTTTTAGAATTCCTTGCGGATTCCAATTCCGCGAATTTTCATTAAACGGACATTCATTATTGCGAATCGTTTTCAATTCTATTCATAAAATGATTCTCGTATTTATGTTGGTGTTGTTATGGCACTCGGCAACAATTTGAATCATAATAAGAAAATAATTTAAATTGCCTTAAGTGGTAGGTATTATTTTAGATCGGCTAACAACATCAACCTGTACCTAATTGTAAGATAAACTTTATTTTTCTTTTAATTTATGATAATGGCGAATAAAATAACGTTTCGTAACTGTTACGAGAGACGATTTTAATCACAAAATAAACATAATATCGCATTAACGTGTTACAAGATAAAGTTTTATAATTTCTCCGACCTCCGACCGCGGCGTAGAAAGCTGTTACGATAATCGAATCGTTGAATAAATTACTATTTGAACGCTAATACCCACAAACTGTTTAATTTGTTTAACACTTTCATATATTTTCATAATTTGACGTTATGCAATTATATACCTAATTATGTTGATACTTATTTAGATAATAGAGAAAACCAATACAAATATTTTTACGAATTATAAACCAATACAGGTATTATACACAGTTACACTTGCGCTACAGCAAAATATCGATATAAAAGTTGATGGAGATGGATGGCGGGACTTGGGGGAGGCCTTTGCCCAGCAGTGGGACAGTACTGGCTAGTAAAAAAAAGAGTTGATAGTGTCAAGAGGACGTCACTAAAATATTTACATACATGTTACACATTTATTTTATTACTAGCAGTCCGCCCGCGACTTCGTCCACGTAAACACTCCGTGCCCCGTGACGAATTTACAAAAAATTCTGTCATATAAACCTTGCCCTGACAATTACACACATAACAAAAAATAATTAGTTGCAGCCATTCTTATGTGATGCGCGAACATACATTCCTGGCTATTGATAGGTTTAGGCCCATGTCTACAGATTCCCAATACCACAGATTCTCGTGTCTACAGATTCTTAATTCTACAGATTCTCATCATAACAGTAACATATTTCTACTGATTCTTAATTAATCAGATTCCAAACAATACAGACAGATTCCCAACTGGACCAATTTTTATTTTATTCAGATTCTTAACTCTACAGATTACCATTCTTAAAATTTTGTTTTCTTTTCTCTTGCAGCAAAGAGTTTTATTATTATTATTCTTATTTCATATTGTACTTTACAACAAATGAAACGAAATGTGAATTAAAATTAAACTTATTATTTATTTACTTAAAACAATAATTGTAAACTTAACGAGATCTCTTCATAAAATCTTCTGTATAGTTAGGAATCTGTAGAATTGGGATTCTGTAGAATTGAAAATCTTTAGAATTGGGAATCTGTAGAATTAGTAATCTGTAGAATTGGGAATCTGTAGAATTGGTAATCTGTATAGTTAGGAATCTGTAGAATTGGGAATCTGTAGAATTGGAAATCTGTAGAATTGGGAATCTGTATAATTGGTTATCTGTAGAATTGGGAATCTGTAATAGAAAACTGTAGAATTGGGAACAAACCTATTGATATATATTTATATATATGTAGAGAAATACAATCTAATTTGGGTGTCATTCGACGACTCTTGCGTGTTGCTCTATTGCGCTAGGTATGTCAACTTCACGATTAGTTGTAAGGCCTGCCGCTACCGCTATCTAGAGGTCACTCTGTCGATAGCTTTTGACAGATGCAGCTGTATGACGCCCGCCATTAGTATTGCATAGATAACGTGACCGCTGAATAGGCAATCGGGACTTACCACGGTTCTCTGGGCAGCATACCTAATGGGTTTGGTTCTATTTCTGATTTCCATTGACGAATAGGTATAATAAATAGCAGTTGATCACAGCGTACTAAGTAATACTAAAAAAATATGACCAATACTAGCACTAGCAAAAGCCAAAAAGCTAATCATCCATAACTAAACTAGATTTCTTTTTCATATTTTACAGATCTAATAACAATAATAGTTAAACACAAAATAGAAGTGAAAACAATAATTTCTAAAATCGCACAGGTACTTTTCTATTTCCCCGTTAACTGCATTTATTGAATCGCAAATGGTACAAAACAGAGTTGGCGCGATTATTTTTAAACTGGCAACGAGTGACCTCAGTTTATGAATGTAGTGCCAATGTCACAATATCTGGGTCTATGTCAGCGGCGCGGCCTCACTAGTGCGGCGCTCGCTGCGTGCGCCTTGTCGGCTGGTTGGGATCACCGGGCTTTTACGTGCAATACAGCCTTTGATCATGTAATATGCCATGTAATGGCCATGTAATTATAATTACGAGGTTAGTAATTTTTTTTTAATAAAAGTAATTTTAAAAAGTTAAAATTAACCTTTATTTTTATTTTATTTTACTTCAGATGTACCCCTGTTTTTACAAATACGACCTAATAGTTCCTTTTTGCTCAGCAAATCGTATCAATTTGGACAGTGGCTGCCTAAACCGTCACGCCATCATCAGATCCATCGTAAAAGCTTAACTAACTTATGAGAGGAAACGTGCGAGTCATACCCTCGGCATTGTAACCTACGTATGTTGCTTGCTTACACATTCGAATAAAAATAAGGATGATTAACAAACATGTCCACACGATAATAATATAGTTAACTAGCGGATCGCCCGCGACTTCGCCCGCGTGGCCCCGTGCCCTGTGACGAATTATCTAAAAAAAAATCTTTCACGCAAACCTTGTCGTGACGATTACAAACACAACAAAAAAAGAATTAGCCAAATGAGTGATGCGCGTACAAACATAACATTTCGCCAATTGATTTTTATTAATATAGATTATATTGAAACTTGTTTCAAAACACTTTAAAGGAAGGTGTTTTGTGCCAACATTGATAATGTATGGTCACATTTGAAATAAACCTCGTCATAGCGTGCATGACTTGTACCGACAGAAAATAGATCGAAGCAAAGCCAAAATAATTTTCGTCACTTTGTGTTGCTTTGATAAATTGGACGCTGACTGTTCACGATCCAGAATCAATTACCATTTTATGATATAAATGCGCGGTTATCGATTGCAGCATTTTATTATTTCAAACAGTCGACCTACTTGTGCATCTTCATTACCGATGTTTGTGGCTAGAGAAATAGCTGATAACGGTATGAAACTTATTTTTATGATTTATAACTAAACATCGGAGTTTTTTAACACTTTTAAATAATTTATTTATAAATCGTCAATTAAAGCAGATAACAACTTGTACCTAGTAAGCGTTTGTGCGGCACACAGCACTACGCGGTGTTCGGCCATGATTGTAACCTTGCTATTGCTGCCTCGCTCTGTCATACCAGCACAGTATCGCCCCGTCTCTGTCTAGCGCTGTGTCACTACCGGATTCCGTACGCGTGCGTCGGAGCGGAGTCTGTGGAAACTTTTAATATTTTAGTAAATAAATAAATTTTCATTAAATGACGACACTCCAATCATCAGATAATAAACAGTGTGGCCCTGTAACTCGTGATCATTTTATCAAACTAAAATCGGAGCCTGTAGTTGAATGTTTGTCCTACAAACATAGATTACAATGTTTTTTTTTATAAAAACAATAAATGTGTCTGTTACTATTACTTTTATCTATATTATTAACGTTTGGGACCTATTCCCGACATTCATTAAATAATTAATTGATTGTCCTAAAGAAACTTGGCATAACTCGTTTGGCGTTGTAATCGTTATTTTTAGTGGACCTAAAATCACATAAGATGTTGAACTGTTGTAATATCTAATTTCATTTCATCGGACAGCTCAAATCATTAAACTGTATCTACTACAAAGTTAATTCGGTACTCAGCATGTCCATGGTATCTAGTTACTTTTTATTTTGCAAGCTTTTTTTAATTTGTAATGTATGTAGTATGTTTGTTTGGGTGGAATCTTGCAACTCAATTTTGAAGGAGATATCTTTAACCGATTGAGCTGAAATTTTGTATACACGTTCAGTTTGGATAAAAATGCATGGTTAATTGTGTGACGACATTCTAAATCCAAGATGGCGGCACACCCAAGATAACGGCACATCAAAGATGGCGGACTAATTATTTTTAATGCATTCCTACAATATGGGTAGGTATCAAATGAAAGGGCTTGCTGAGAATAAGCCGAAAAATAAAGTGACGTCACTAAGGTTAAAACCATTAGAAGGTCTCCTTATTGAAGAGCTAGTTACTGTTCGAAATTAACCGGCTGAGAAACGTGTCCAGGGATAGTTATCCCTGGACACGTTTCTCAATAAATAAAAGTAAAATGTAAATTAAAAGTAAAAAACCTTTTTAAAAAACAAGCTTTTATTTAATTGCGATAAAAATAAACTTTTACTATCAACTTATAACGTCATCATTACACAATTTATGTGATATAAAAGGTTGTCGCGAAATTTACTTGTGTAAATAAACAAGTTAACCTAATTTGAATTGATTGAATTTAACTATTAAAAAATTCACTGTAAGTAAATACGAGTACTTACTTAAATCTCGCGACAACCTTTTATCACTAAAAAATTTCGACCTCCAATACAAAACTGTCCGATCAGCTGAGAACACATAGTAAGGAAGGTCGAAACTTTTTTGTCATTTTTGCACATAGGTTTCTTGGGGAAAGATGTTCAGTGTCGTGGAACTCACCCTTAATTATATTATGACGTTATAAGTTGATAGTAAAAGTTTTTTTTTCCTTTTTAACGCATTTAAATAAAAGCTAGTTTTTTTAAAAAGGTTTTTTAATTTTAATTTTTCTTTTTAATAATACAATTACAAAATCTGTCACAAAGAAGTTAAATTTCATGAATTAATGTTTAAGGTTTTGACACTAATGTGTAACCTTAGAAAGTAGTTTCTTTGACATTAGTTAAGTATCAGAAATTAGGCCAGTAATAGTTGGAATATTTTTTTAAGCTCTGTGGTTCGATGTGACAAACGACAGAACATACGACGCAAACACAGAGATAAAATCACAACAGCATTGAATTACTTTTCGAATTGCAATAGTAACATTAATAAATACATGTACAAAAAATCATGTGATACGTAGGCCTGAACGAATAGATCTTATGACATATTGGCATCAGATCCAGACTCGGCTAGGCGGTGCCAAGAAGAGATCTTATATCTATATCATGTAGGTATTATCTTCTGCAAAATGTCATAAGCGTCTCATTGGTGACAGCCAATTTGTTGACTTGCGATAATAGAAACCTGGCACAAGGAGAGCCTCAGAATTATGCTTTATCTTCGGATTCATCTTCACTTACCATCAGCTGAGATTGAGTTTATAAACAACTAGCGGCCGCTCGCGGTTTCACCCTCGTGGTTCTAGTTCCCGTGGGAATATCAGGATAAAAAATATCCTATGTGTTAATCCAGGTTATAAACTATCTGTATGCCGAATTTCATCCAAATCCATTCAGTAGTTTTTACGTGAAATAGTAACAAACATACACACTCACAAACTTTCGCCTTTATAATATTAGTGTGATGTGTTACGCAGTCATACATACATATAATCACGACTATTATCCCCGAAGGGTTAGTCAGAGACTAGGCAATGCGGACAGCAAAAGCAGTTTACCATAGTCCACTTTTTTCCAAACAGCGACTACACATGTGCTCAGCGTGACAGGCGGTGAGCCCATCGCCGCAATATGCTGTTGGAAGTATGTGCAGCCTTTAGTCCGTTCGTCGCCTTTTATGATACCCAAGGGAAGAGAGGGGGTGGTAGTATTCTTTCACCGCTACGCGACACGGTTAGCATCATCAGCCTATCAACGTCCCATTGGCACAGGCCGTCCCATTGGCACAGGCCGTCCCATTGTCACAGGCCGTCACATTGTCACAGGCCGTCACATTGGCACTGGCCGTCACATTGGCACAGGCCGTACATTGGCACAGGCCGTCCCATTGGCACAGGCCGTCCCATTGGCACAGGCCGTCCCATTGGCACAGGCCATCCCATTGGCACAGGCCGTCCCATTGGCACAGGCCGTCCCATTGGCACAGGCCGTCCCATTGGCACAGGCCGTCCCATTGGCACAGGCCGTCCCATTGGCACAGGCCGTCCCATTGGCACAGGCCGTCCCATTGTCACAGGCCGTCACATTGTCACAGGCCGTCACATTGGCACTGGCCGTCACATTGGCACAGGCCGTACATTGGCACAGGCCGTCCATTGGCACAGGCCGTCCCATTGGCACAGGCCGTCCCATTGGCACAGGCCATCCCATTGGCACAGGCCGTTCCATTGGCACAGGCCGTCCCATTGGCACAGGCCGTCCCATTGGCACAGGCCATCCCATTGGCACAGGCCGTCTCATTGGCACAGGCCGTCCCATTGGCACAGGTCGTCCCATTGGCACAGGCCGTCCCATTGGCACAGGCCGTCCCATTGGCACAGGCCGTCCCATTGGCACAGGCCGTCCCATTGGCACAGGCCGTCCCATTGGCACAGGGCTTCCCATTGGCACAGGCCGTCCCATTGGCACAGGCCGTCCCATTGGCACAGGCCGTCCCATTGGCACAGGCCGTCCCATTGGCACAGGCCGTCCCATTGGCACAGGCCGTCCCATTGTCACAGGCCGTCACATTGTCACAGGCCGTCACATTGGCACTGGCCGTCACATTGGCACAGGCCGTACATTGGCACAGGCCGTCCCATTGGCACAGGCCGTCCCATTGGCACAGGCCGTCCCATTGGCACAGGCCATCCCATTGGCACAGGCCGTCCCATTGGCACAGGCCGTCCCATTGGCACAGGCCGTCCCATTGGCACAGGCCATCCCATTGGCACAGGCCGTCTCATTGGCACAGGCCGTCCCATTGGCACAGGTCGTCCCATTGGCACAGGCCGTCCCATTGGCACAGGCCGTCCCATTGGCACAGGCCGTCCCATTGGCACAGGCCGTCCCATTGGCACAGGGCTTCCCACATGGACAGCAGCACACGGGAAGGTTAGATCATAACCCACCTCGCTGGCCCAGTGCGGGTTGGGGGTCAAATACTAGGAGACACCAAAGTGCAATGTAAAGCCTTAAAAACCAAAAAAGGTCGTTGTAATGTTAGGTTACAAATATATAAAATACATTTTTTGTTTGTTTGTTTTGTTTTAATACCACAAAAATGATTTGATTACTTATACAAATCTTAACGTGTTTATTTTCATATATTTCTTAATAATTTTTTACCTTTCCAACCCGTTGCAGGGTCTGTGGTTGTAAACTTGAGTAGGTATATAAGTTCGTGTAAACTTTAAAAAGCCATATGACTCAAAATTGTTTATTTAAAAAAAATCCTGCGTAGGCGAGGTGTGGCTTCACCTTGGGGTTCGAGAGTCCATCGAAAGGCTGCATAATGTAGGTATTTCCCCAAGAAAATAAAAATAATAAAATATTTTTTGACTTCGTACGGGTGGTCAATGTATCCATAAAGACTTGGTTTTTCTGCTGTTCTCAATTGATATGTTCGTCACCCGTTCATAAGAATGATTAATTTCATCATTAACCAGGTCGTTGTGAAATTCAACTGACTTATTGTTTGAGGATCGGCGAGCGCAGCGCATTTGGTGTCGCAACGCCGCGGTGCCCTAAATTTGAATCTAAGTTGCGCCTTGCTCAGCGAAATGGCGCGTGGACTTCAAACTTCAAGTCAGTATTTTAATGTAAAAGTAGTACTACGTTATATACACAAATACAATACAACAGTCAGACATTTTGCCAATTTCAATAATAGACCTAATTTAAATTTTATTATTAGTGAATTTTTAACATAATCGTTTAACTTACGTTAGGGACTCGTACATACGTTACGCTCACTCTTTTTCCCTTGAAGCATATCGTAGTTAGCTACTTACTATTTATTTTTAGTTAAGCCGAGGATTTTTTTGATGCTGGTTTCCTTATAACATCTTTCCCTATCTTTCATAGTTTCTGACTTTTTTATAAAGCGCTTCAACAATTTTGCGAGTGGCTATAGAAAAATAAGGAACCGACCTGATGATACTATAAAATGATTGTAACCTCTACCTTTATGAGATATGTTTATGTTTAACGCATATTAAATGTTATTCTAATAAACATTATTGATCAAAACGAGGCGTTAAAGGTAAAAACAAACGTGTTTATAATTATTTCGCGCTACAAGGCCGAGATCTGATCAGACCGCGGACTTTCGGCAAAAAATAAAAATACTGCTTCTAAAATTACTCTGTCAGAAGAACTACAAGGATTTTTATTTTCAGATAAGTTTTTGTTTCGCATTTTGCCGACATTGCTATCCAGCAGACAGAGGCACCGAAACGAGGTTACGCACTCCGCGCTCGTTCATTTGCGCGATCTGCTGATTGGTCGCTGAATGTTGTGTGTGCAACTCATTAAATGTTGCCATGTAAACTCACCGGCAAATTAATCTGCCAATATTGCAGCGGCGACCTCGCCACGCCTCAAGGTCATCGCGCCAGAAATTCACACCCTCCGTCGCCTTATTACAATAGCGTTAAAGGTCATAATAAAATTTGGAGTACCTCATACACGCCGAGATGCATGGGACCTTCGGCCACCTACCTGCCCGCGCGGCCCTCGAGTCAATTTATTTAAACTTAACCTACTGATCATGACATACTTCGCGCCGATTACGCGGGGCGTGTGTGCCGGGCGGGCGCGTGTGCCGGGCGGGTTGGCTGCCGGGCGGGCATGAATTTCGGCGCATATCGCCCGCTTTTCGTTTGTAGATCGAGCGTTATCATAAATGGGTCATTGCTTTTTCAAGACTGAAATGTATGCATATTGCATATCGTGCGTTAAACGTGTAGTTGTATCAGTAATTTAACAAACTTAACTGTTTGTTGTTCAAAAGAGAATGGCATCATAATTTTCATTACTTATATAAAATTATGAAACAGAAGCAATAAGTATCTGATAATTAAAACATATTTTATAAGTCTGGTACATTTACATTAGGTCATTAGGTGTATTTAACTATTGCCTTAAACTTTTATTCTTTTTAAGCTAATTAATACGAGTATCTACTACGGCTACGAGTATTATTGGGTAGCCATTCAATAACGAGTTTCTAGCGAATAGGATTACCCACACTCATTTTCCAATTATGCAGTAGGTAATTAAAACAAGAATGTTTAAAACCAAAGTTTTTTAAAGCAACAACAAACTCAGTAAAAATAAAGTTCAAAATTCGAATTGATTCGGCGAAGGCGGAAAGAGCGGGCGCCAGATAGAGGCAAGGCCAACCGCCAAGGTCCGCCGAATCGGTACAATTAGCCCGATATGAACTCTATTGCGCGGTGTACAGAGCGCGTTATTGCCTGCTGCAGACGGTAGTACAAGACAATAAGTTAGGTGTTTTAATGCAGCATTTTTCAGTAATAGGTGGAGATCAAGGTTGCGCGCCGACGTATTGAGCCGCGGAGGTCGGCGCACGTAACGCTGGTAACAGCGCGGGCTAATTGTGTGTTCAAATATTTCTTGTTTGGTTGCCGCTTCACTATTATAGTATTAGTTGATCCACAACAACAAAGACACCTGTGCGTACAAGTCTATTATTGTAATGGTATAAGTACTAATATAGGAACAATATGGTGACAGGTTACAAAGTAAGCATCTTGTAGGTAAGAACCCATCGAAACCAGCCTTAAATAGAGCCAGTCTTAGATCCTTAAGTATGTATACAGTAGTCTTAAAAGTCTCAAGTGGCGCTAAGTTGAGTGTGTCCACGTATCTAGAGATCTAGATTTACCAATCTCCGTAAATTTCTACGTTTGGTTATATTCATTACCAGTACATTTCCAAAATGTGAACACATTTCAGAACCACACCATGTTATGACACTTTTGGAATTCAACTATTAAATTACGAAGATGAAATATGAGCTAATATGAACAAACCAAATGTTATTTTACTTTTTATCTTTCAGGCAGTATCTTTTTTTACAAACGTATAATACTTAAGTATATTCAACCGAGTCGCGTACCGGTGAAAGAATACTACCACCCCCTGTTTTCCCTTGGATATATATCTAAATATATATACCTACATATACATATAAATATATCCAACAGCATAGAGCTTCGACGGGCTCACTACCTGTCACGCTGAGCACATGTGCAGTCTATTTGGTGAAAAGTCGACTACTTTAGAGGACGCTTTTACTGTCCTCATTGCCTAGTCTCCGACTAACCCTCTCGGGGATACTAGTCGTGATTATATGTATGTACAAGTGGCCGCTCGCGGTTTCACCCGCGTGGTTCCCGTCCCCGTTCCCGTGGGAGTGTTAATCCAGTTTATAAACTATCTGTATGCCGAATTTCATGCAAATCCATTCAGTAGTTTTTACGTGAAAGAGTAACAAATATCCATACTTACAAACTTTCGCGTTTATAATATTAGTACGATGTTCAGAATCAGTGGATACGGCTAGCGCAGATCGCATGGAGTGGCGGAAAAAGAAGTGGCCTCTGCCCAGCAGTGGGCGTAACCGGCTGATTATATAGATAGATAGATGTACTTATATTCAAACCTGACAGATTTTTTTTTTTATGGAGGTTAAAGTTACTCGCGTCCGTAGGTTTACTCTTGAGACCCTACACGTGACCCCTGGGTGGTGCTAAATGAGTGAGACTGACTGAGTGGTAGAGCCACGCTGCGTTGCAGCATGCTTTGGGCTAACTCGCCGGCGTAATACCTCCCTCTCTCGAAAATCCGGCGTGAAATAATGGCGCACTTGGTGCTGTTGTGTTTCGTCCGGCCAGTGAAAGTTCCGGAGGCCCCTTCCCCCCTCATAATTCCTATTCCTTCCTTAACCCATAAGCAAGGCCGCTCAACACAATGTTTTCATGCAAAGTTTGCAACGCCAACGAACACGATTGTGTCAAATAACACACCGCAACTGATTTTCTATACGTTCTGGGTTGTGACCGTTATTTTTTCGATCAAATCCTACTACTGACGATGACGAAAGTCGGATCTTTGTTTTTGTAGGTGTCAGGTAGGCTCTTGCTATGGTACGTCGAAATGATAACTGATCCATCCATTCAGCTACTTTATTCTTGCTTAGCAAAACAAGCAACCGCCGTGCATTAGAAATAGCAATATGTAGAAGGTAGGTAAGCATCACCCAGCACCATTTCTTTTCCTTCATGGCTCATACTCTATGATGGCTGATCGACTGGTCCATTTGGTCAACACCTCCCATACCTTTGTTGTAATATACAAATAATCTAGGAATATTGAAATAAACTTTCTGCTTAGCAATATGCACCATCTTTTTACTATTCCCATGGGCTCAATCTGATCAAAATTAGTTCCAATTCTAACTATGTTATTATCTTTCCACCGCACCATTGTAATTTCATTATTCGTATCGGTAATCGGTAGTCGTATTCTGCTCTTGGCCGTTTCTTCATATCCTGAACAGGAGTGACAGGACATTTTTTTGTCCTATTATCTCGAATTGTGCCCGTTGCTCAGTAGCCTAGACGCCGTAGATCCCATAGTAACTGATAATTAGTGAACAAATTGTCAAAATAAACAATATGTTCACTGCAAACAATTTTTGAGTAGTACTATTACTGTGGCGACGCGGAGTCACCTCAATTGTCCCTGGCACATCTCTTGGCATAGTCGTATTTAGCGAGATCATCATCATTTCCTTCTTCTTCGTCACTTACTATGGCTGATACAGGTGGCAAGAAGAAGACATCATATTAAATATCATCACTTTCATCAGCCATAATTGATTCAATAGCTTCTTCCAGCCTTGAATACTCATTTCTACTTGTAAAAACGCGACGGTTGGCCATGGTGGATTATTCAAAAATACCTGCAAAATACCAGTAATTATAGTACATAAGTGCCCACTGTACCCGCCCAAGTACAGTGTGATAAAATATAGTCTAATACGTATTTATTGGAATGAAATGAAGCTAAAACAGTATTTTATGATTATGTGTATTCGAACAATAAGCACTAATACAAAACAAGTTCAAATAAATCATTAATAATATTTAAAACAAATTATCAAAACTTACCTTAGTACTTTGATCTGCAACTCGTATTTTACAACAGAAAACAATACATTAATTCTCGCGTTTCCACCAAATTTTATCTTTTTTTAATCTGCTAGTGATGTCTAGTAATGAAATAAATGGTTTTTATAACAAAAACCATAGATAATTAGTATGAATTGTTACACTTTGTAGCTGTACTCGCACGAGTACAGAGAGCGCTAATGGGTTAAAGGTCGGCAACGCATCTGCGACGCCTCTGGTTTTGCGGGTGTCCATGGGCGGCGGTGATTGCTCTCCATCAGGTGACCCGCCTGCTCATTTGCATCCTTCTTATATAAAAAAAAATTAAAGAGAAGAAAGAGAGATAATTAGCGTTGTTTTTTTAATTAAAAAGTATAGAAGCCTACCGCATAAGAACCTTTATTTTCATCTCAAAGGCCCAATTCCGTCTGAAAAGATAAACACGTTGCGCCGTATGTAGGTCACGGATGCCCGAATGTTTCATTATTACCTACTCAATGAATACTGAATAGGTTCCATGCGGAGACGAATGGCGCTTTACAAAGCGTGCGAGCGAGACAGCAGCTACAGCTGCCATTAGCGCGCCAAAACATCTTAATATATCTACCAACAAAACTACAAAAAAACATATCCATCTCAACTTATCAATGATAATTATAAGCAAAAATTATAAATATAGGGTTCAAATATTCCTAGCTGCCTTTAATTGATACCATTAGTAGGTTATAATTTAGCATTATCTGCGTCTCTTCCGTCATTCATGACTACATTACAGCTGAGTTTGACGAACATGGAAGATAGGACGTTACTAATGTAGGCCAAGGTTGGCGCGCCGAGCGAGGATGCACCCGGCCACCGTCGCCTGACCCCCGCGATGCCTCCACGCAGACACGCTAGTAGGGCGCCCACCTTTACACCAGAGGATAGGAAGCTCTCGCTACGCTGGATGACGATCGGCCACTGCCGAAATGCGCCGAAGGTTGCCGAGCGGCGGCGCCTAGACTGACGCCCGCTAATATTTGCCATTTTATTATTGACTCGCTCGTGCTATTTCTTTACGCACTTTGAACAATGTCAGGGTTAAGTCGACTTCGCATTATATAGGTACTTAATACTTATGTCGCTTTGTCGTAGTGTAACAAATTCCATTACAAATTAATGCTATGTCCTCATAGTAACACACACAACACATGAGTTAAATAATATTTTTGTAAGTAATTCCCGGCAGTAAGTAAGATACGGAATTAGCAATTTGTTCGAGCATTTGTTATTTTTTTTTAAATGTGATACGTCATAGTGACTACATCCTGCCTGATGGTAAGCAGCCGATGTAGTCCAAAATAATATGAGCGCTTCTCACCGTGGAACAAGCACGGTAACAAGCGCACCCATTCATAACGGCCTGCATAAATGCCGTTTCACTCCCCGCTTAAAAGACCCGGGATTATAGGAGCTGGGAAACACATGCGCCGGCAGAGAATTCCAAAGCCGTTACAGAGGAACGACTTGCCAAATCTTTTTTGCTGTTATGCTGATGATGATGAATCTAACAGTCATCTGGAGTGTAATCGTGTAAGTATATTGTTTTTTTATAAGTCACGATATTTGATTAAACCTTGTGAAGTATCTATTAAAATAATATTAAAAGATTACTTTATTATCTTATCGGTATTGGGGAAACTGCCTTATCGCTTTAAACAGAAACTTCACTATGAATTTGCCAAATATAGTTACACTATTTGCTATTTATTATCCTGATTGGTTACAACTATGTATTTCGACAAATTGTGTATGAAAAAAAAGACCGCAACTAAGAAATTGTTTAAAAACAAACTTTCTTCTTTAGAATACGTCGCTTGTGTCCTTACATTGTATCCCATGGCTGCCGTAACTTCGTAATGTTAACTACCTACTATTTTATGTCGGCCATTAAAGTGTAATAAAAGGGTAAAGTTATAGACGCCCCATACTTTACTGTCAACCCGTTGCACGTAAACAAAAACAATTAGTCAATAAATAATTTGGGACCTTAAAACAGTTACAAAAGGTTCCTTTTGTTTTCTTTTTATTAAACTGTTTTGAGTGATTTACAAGTACATTTACTGGTTAATAAGAAAAAGTTCT
Source organism: Scoparia ambigualis (assembly GCA_963921215.1). NCBI lineage: Eukaryota > Metazoa > Arthropoda > Insecta > Lepidoptera > Crambidae > Scoparia > Scoparia ambigualis. The sequence goes on along the minus strand of OY992503.1, from coordinate 43,098,844 downwards.
CTTTTTGTCAATCGATGGCGATACGGAGAAAGGGTTAAGTTTTTAACAAAACCTTCTTACATATTGTTCTTGTACAATGGTTAGTATTAGAATAAACGTATTAAAAAACTATTATGATTTTGGTCTTATCTGACTTCAGCCTGGTTAAAAAACAGAAGGTTTTGACATCTTACATAATTTAAAATTATCAAGACAACACAAGTATTGGTTACTTCCAAACCGATAAATTAGATTGTTATCATTTTTTTGTTGATAATTTAAATTTGCTTTGAGTAGAGACACGTGTTAAGCGAATCTGTGTCACGTATGATTAATTTGTGCCAGACACAGCCATGTTCGGAACACTAACTCCAATCTATAAATAAAGTGCATACTAATTAACATTATGTAAAATATCCTAAAATGTTAAGAAGTAACGCGCATTTCTAACGCCGTTTAATTAATATCGCTAAACTTTTTCTAGCGTTTAAATATACAGTCTCAGTATATTAGTTTCACACAATAACAGTATTTAATAAAGAGCATATAGGTAAAAACAAAAAACGACGCTTAAACACACTCATCCTAATATATTTCTAGATAGAACAATGTAACAGATCGCTGCGCTGTTTCTAGATAACTACTTTCGACAAGTTGACCTTAATATCTGCCGTTTTTATTTCTAAAAGTGAATACAATAAATTGTGTGTCCCAGTCCTCGCGAAATCGACGTAATTGGGCCGTCCTCAAGGCCGCGTGACGCTGCGCATGTATTTTAAAGTTGATACGTCGCAGTTCTCACTGATCAATTCATGAGAATGAGTGTATTGAATGCTTTAAAGTAGGTTAATAGAAGTATGTAGTGCAATTTACATACATAATCAAATTCTTGCTTGTACCTATTTTGTTAATTCAATTATAATAATATTTGCTTGGAAATGCATTTCGTATAGGTACTTACAACTTAAGATTACAACTTTCTTCAGACATCAGCTTCTTTTAAATATTATACTACTTGGATTTACCTAATAATAATTAAAATTATGTTAGTGTGTATAAATTCATCGTTTCACCTTGATTTTTTTTGGAAGCGCGCACAAGCCCAAACTGTATTTATTATCAGCCAATGATTCAACATTTGTTATCTGTGGTTCGGCGCGTTTTCGCGCATCACTTCACAATGTGTGTCAAGGAGAATCGCCTTGGAGAAAAATTTTGCGAACCTTGGCAACGCCACATTAGAATTAGGACTATCGGAACTTATTTGTTTTTATTTAGATTGGCGTGGTAAACGCCCTTCAACATTTATATTTTTAACATTTCGTGTTGTTTTTCTTCTTACGTACTTGAAGAGCTCGATGGCGCAGCGGCTAGCGCGTTCAGCTTGCGATATTGCTAAGCAACTTTCGCAATGCCGGGTCGCCTGATGGGTGACCAATTAAAAAATCTCGAGCTCCTCCATGCTTCGGATGGCACGTTAAGCAGTTGGTTCCGGTTGTTCTCGTAAGACGGCAGTTGTTAAAACCCACCAATCCGCATTGGGCCAGCGTGGTGGGTTATGGCCCAATATCCCCACGTGCTATAGTCTACGTGGGAGGCCTGTGCCCAGAAGTGGGACATTTATAGGCTGATGATTTATTGAAATTTTATTTATCAGATGATTTTGAAGTATTTTTGAAAAAAATATGTTTGCGTTGATGTCTTTTAAATCGCCAAAGGGACAATATTGATAAAGTTTCGATTTATATATTTATTCGATTTTGTTTGTGATTGTGATCTTTTTTTGCAACACAATAATTACAATATTTACTATTGATTTGAAATGCAATATTGTAAATCAAATTAGATCGCAATAATATGGCGGCTGTGAGAATTTCGGAAAAAAGTAAGTACATATTAATTTGCCTAATGTTGTAACGTGCGATCACGTCTCGGTCATGAGGCTTGGGGTCTAAGTTCAGCGATAGCAGCGCAGCCAAAATAAAGCGAAGCTCAGTTGTCGCGGGGTCGACGCCCCGCGCCACCTAAACAAATGCCTAGGCTATATTTAGATGGCGCCATGTCTCATGCTGGATTAAGGCTTATGTCTAATATTGTTCTGCGTTACTATGCAATTAATATCCTTTTTATTGTTAAAATTAAACAAGTGGTTTTGTTTTTAGGAATTTTATGACCGTAAATAATTACACTTAACGTTGTCTTAAACACCATTTGTGTGTAAATTTCAAACCGCGTGAATTTTCTTAGACAACTACCCACTTTCGAAAATATTACTTCCCTAAACAAAGTCATTTAGGATTAGGTTGTCAATTTAAAGTTAATGAGATGCTGCTAGGCTCAAATCCTCCTAATTCTATATAAAACAGTAAGTAAAAAAGTAGAAAAGTAAAAAGTAAAACAGTAACATCAACATAAATATACAGCAAACTATATTACCATACTCGTAGCAAAGAATATTTACGGCCGCGTTTCTGTTCCTATGACAATAATGTTGCTGACTTATTCGTACAAGAGCTACTTTTGTTTCCATGGTTGCGGAATCATGTAAGCAGCCTCAATCATTCATACATACGCTAAACTATACAATTTACTCAGTCACTGTATATTAATATATTTCTAAAGATAGCTGTCATGTTTCTCCTGCCGAGTATTAGTCATATAACTACACCGCACTATTATAGTGAAGTTCTTCTCAAAACAATATTTTTATATTTCATTTAAGTTTTTCTTATATATACTTATGTAGGTACATATACATAATTTGTGTTAAAATAAGGTTGTATTACAGAATTATTCAGTATTGTTTGCTTGCACAATATGGTTAGCTGATATCTTGGAGGTACTCGTAGGGCCTTGCCTAGGGCGAGTACAAGCGCCTTTTCAATCCGGTACCGATTATTATCAAATTTAAAATGTCCAACGGCAACTTAAACAACAGCGTCGGCCATTTTGTGTGAAGTTTACAAACGAGTTAACAAGTTTTCCTATATAATTTTATATATCTTGTAAAAATCTCCGAAAAATGTGCTAATATTTTGTAGTCAAAATATGTAGTATTGTTATTTAAAAAGATATTGCTGTTTTTTTATATTCTGGAATAGCAAGAAGAATAGTATTCACATTCAGACTCATACCCAACAATTGGAAAGCATGAAAATTAAAATCAGCAAAAAAAATAAGACATAAATGTGGTAAAATGGTGCATAAACATATAATTTAGACCATTCCTATTTTTAGAGGAACCTTCAAAACAGGTTTAGTAGCTCTAATTCAGCCGTTTGTATATAAAAAAAGTGAACCTGACTAGACTAGATGCCAGCCGCGTAATCGGTGACGTTGGGCCCATGTTTGAAATTATAACTTTCACTCTCGGCGGCGGGCGCGGCGCGGTGAACGCACGGCGCACGCGACGGCTAGGAAGCGAACGCGGTTTCTTTTCTTCGACTGTATTTTAAATTAATTACAAGAAAACGTTAGTGTATCTGCTTTGGTGTGATACTCGTTACATTCGCCAGCCCTGCTCTCAGTTTTATTTGGGGTCGCCGCAACGTCTATCTCTTTTATTCTTCACAATTAGCAGTCATCTCCACATTTACCTCTTTCTTTGCCATATCATCTTTACACAGTCTGTCATTATTTTCTTCAGTCTTGATTTCCCCATATATCTAATTAGAATTTATTAGCAGGAAACTCTATTTCGTTATTTTTCATTTTTAACAGAAACACAAATTAAATTATTTCTATTAGTTGACTATAAAAGAATTGCTTACACGTACTTTTTATTAGAACTATCGTCACCAGTTTCTCACAGAGGCCGGCGACCTGTCCCGGAACCTGCCGCGCCGCGCTGATCCCCGGTTCACACGCCGAGCGCGCTGCATGCGGGTCGGGCCTCGGGGGTGGCAGCCGCGGCACCCACAGAGCCACCCACGCACTTTTATTACACACGCTTCACATTCAATCGTTCACTCTTAAAATCCATATACATACATATACCTATTCACGGTTGTTATCCCCGAAGGGTTAGTCAGATACCAGGCAATGTGGACCGCAAAGTCAGTCCACTGCCTCAGGCCACGGCACGCCAAATGATGACTGCACATGTGCTCAGCATGACAGGTGGTGAGCACATCGCTGCTGTACGCGGTTGGATGTGTGTGTAGTCTATGGTCCGTTAGTCGCCTTTTACGGCACCCAAGGGAAGAAGTAGTTTTATTCTTTAATGAACCGCTACAAGCACAGCACCTTTAAAATGAAACCTTTCTATAAAGTGTTGTCTGAAAGCATGTGGTCGCTGATTGAAGGTAAATTGTGGTAACTGACCATATGAAGTCTTTTTCTATACAGAACGGGGAAGCGCTGAGCTGATTCTGATAGGGAGTGACAATACAGTAAGAAGCGTAAGTACTTCACCCAGAACCATCAAATACCGAGCAATTGGCTATCTTATCTTTAACTGTCGACGCTGAAAAACAACGCTAACATTGTTTCTACCAAAGACTTTGATAAAGGGGTAGCTAACCATGATGACTTAAAACCATTGCTACCACTACCAGAGTATATTATGTACAGTCACGAGCAAAAATATGTAAACAATTGTAACTCTTAACACAATGGAATAAGAGTCAAAGTGTATACATATTGGTGCTCGTGACTGTACAACCCGCTGGGAGTCGAACCCGATAACTCTTGATATGATACCGGTATTCTATTGACTAGACTATTGGCATCGGCAGTTATTATTAGTCTTTCACTATCCAAGCCCCCCGCCAAAAATTAATTTTGACGCATATTATGTTGATGGAAACAACAATCACATGAAGAGTTACATAAATAAACCTAGAGTTATATTGTCGTAAAAACATAAAACTAATAATAAATGTAGTAGGCAGATAGTAGGCAGTGTTATGCAAGTAAATACCCGATTGTTCGTACGCTACGTAGTGTACCTTAATTATAAATTGTTTGATTCTCCGCCTAAAAGCTAAACTCTTGTCTCTACTTAATTAATAGCTACACCAAAAATTGCTCGTAACATTACGCTATTGTTAAGAAGTGAAAGGATATTTAATAAAACATTAACATGTGATCTGATCATTTGTTAAAGAATAACCATTACGAATGAAAGCGCTAAACATGCGTTTTTATGCGAAGAAAGTTGATTCAAAAATGAATTTTATTCGCTGGTGATTAAAAAGTGTTTTTGTACGGACTGATGCTTTAGCGATGCAGAGTGATTCGAGAGTGGATGACACGCAACAGCGGGGAGATAAGCTTGTTTACTATCATTCACGAAATATGCTATCTAATGTGGGAGTGCGATTATGCTAGCCTCAGTGCCTTGATGAGCGACGAAAGATAATTAAGAAAAGACATTGGCCATCGCCACCATAGACAAAATACCACTAAATATAAACGTGGGATAAATGTGTATGGAAAAACAGAAGTGGTATGTTGCCTAAACAATAAAACTTCCATGTAGAGTCCTAATTTCCGTATACATACAGCCTGAAAGAATCCTTCTATCTTACATATTTTATAAATGTTTATTTGTTCGTCAATCATGCAGACACAGCTTAACAAATTTGTATTAATGGTAAACAAGTTTCACATATTACTTAATGAACATTTTTATGCCGGGATCGTGGTATTATACGCTTTATTGCTTAAGGTTGCATACTGTGAAACATATCATCTCACACATTATTGATCACTAAAGAACATTAAACCAAAAAGTAGCGGTATATACACTAATTTAAAGGTGTATTCATACAATTGCTTTATTGTGAAATATGTATCCCTTTTGTCTCTTTTTGGAAAGTAAACAAACGTAAATATCCAGAGTACATAACATGTACTCTACTATACGAACTAAATATTTAGCTACTTTGCTGTATTTATAAGTTAATTGTTTTCTTTTTCACTAACTTGATCATTGTAACAAGTTGGCATGAAATCCCCAACATAGTCTCGTCATTGTATTAATCTGAGGCTACCTTGGAAGCGAAGGTTGTTTTGAATTGGTCCGACCTTATGATCCACCATGGCTTAAAGTCACTTTAACAAATGCTAGTAAAATATTCTAAATGATCTTCCATTGTATTAAAACTTACGCCTTTTTCCTTGACTGTATATCTAATATGTAAAAGCGAAATAACCGACTAACTCACTAGTCACGAAAACTTAGGAACTATAAAGTCTACAGACTCGTTTCTTTTTTTAGTAACAGAAATCATGTTACAAAAATAGAAACTAATACGAAACCTAGTCATAAATTTATGCATGCTAATCTAGTTGAGCAATTAAACTATTTTAGCCACAGTCATTGAGGTACAATCAAATAAAGAAGACACCGCAAAGCAAGTTTGTGCGCAGTAAGGTGCAGCCCATGGGCTGCAAACGCCTCAGTGATTGCGCGTGATTCAAGCGATTGTGGAGCTTGCGGCTGCACCTTAGTTGCGCACAGACTTGCTTCGCGGTGTCTTCTCTAGTTTATTGTACCATTGAGGTACACACAGTCACAGGCCACAGTCTACTTTTTTCTTTGCCGCCGAAAACTGCTTTATGGACACTTGTAATGATTGAATAAATGCAGTTGGGCTTATTATAGGATGTAGACACCTCGGCTTAGATCCTGGGATCTAAACCAAGGTCGTTGGCGGTTGTTTTTTTAAATATTTTTATTGTAGTGTCGTGCTATGTCTGATGAACAAACTATACGTGTAAGCTATGCATGAGTACTATGATACTTTGTGAACATAAATGTAATTGTGCTGTGTTGTGTATTCTAAGCAGTGATAAGGCCAAGGCCGCGCTATATTGTTTGCACAGATAAATGCATTATCTCTGTTTAGACATGATTGGTCCCTATCGCACTCGTGTAGTGATTTAACATGTATTATCAAGGTATCATGTCAGTGCATCAGGTGTGAATTGAGTATGTATTGTTTGTATGTGAGTGCAGTACACGTTGCCCGATCTTTTCCGACTAGATCGGTGTGATATTTGATAGTATAAAAGCGGGATCCGTATGATAAGGAAGAGACAATAAAAACGTTTTTTACTATTACATTAAATACTTTACAGTTGTATTTCTGGTTTATTTCAATCAGAATTTCTTTCTTTTTTTCAATGTATAGTTATAATCCTGTACATAACAACTCGTAATTAAAAAGCAAATGATTTTACAGATCCATTTTAGGTCGGATTAAAGAAAAACGTGACCTTTAATTTCCAGCGCGGGTCGTTGCACATTAGGTTACAAAAGCGGGAGGTGTGGCAACACCAGTGAAAAGTTCACACATTTACGTATTGTGAAAATGTATTGACGTTTAGTAATATGTATATTCATTTTACAAACAAATTGCCTACAGCATTTCAGGCTTAGAAGAACAACACAAGGAGCAATGTACTCTGCATCACATAGGATATATATAAACTAATTAGTAATCGTCTTGGTCTTAAATTTTTAAGGTTTCTCCAATAAACCAAATTGCTACACAACACACTAATTTATCATCATCAGCTAATAAACACGGGGAGACCGGGCCATAACACACCACAATAGCCACAGGCCACAGAGCGTTGGTGGGTAAAGCTAATTAGCTCATCAAAATATAAGGCACCACGTGTATTGTGTTACGAAGGCCTTGTTTCGGAATACAAATGAACTGCAGGTTTTAAAAGTCAATGTTAGTCGGTATATTTGACCTTTACAGTAATTGTTGAGCTCATTCTGTTTGAAATTGACATTATGAAGATTTTTCACTAGTACTTACTTATGCATTGTTGTGTTTTTCAGGTAAAATCTGAAAAAAGGATACACTACTTCTTCTACTACTACCTACTTCTTAAATAATTTGATTTACACAGATGTAGTCGAAGAGCCCAAGAGTGTTCTAGGTTGCTTTTAATCGCAATAGACTACGATGTAGCCGACAGTAATAAAAACTTTTGTGACAGGTCCAATTCGACACGGGCAAAGCTACGGAATGGGTGCTAGTTATTTAGAAGTGTATTGCTAATTTTCTGGTTATTAATTGAAATCTGTCTCGTTGTACTATTGCGCAGTTCTAAGATGATTCCACAAGGCCAACGTCTGAAACCTAACCGCCAAAGATATATTAGCCTTTTAGTAAATCACACGCAGACACGTGCGTTAGATGTTCCGAAATTCTTAGACTAATCTATGTCTGAGACTTTTACTATTAGTTTGAAAATGATGGGTTGAAGCATAAATATAGTGGAATCTCATAGATCATTTTTGTACTAAGATTCATTTACTTACTTAGATATTTTTTTATTTATAATTTTAATAATACTTCCTAGTTACAATTTATTTGTCAATGTCAGTTTTATAGGTGCTTCATTAGAACGTAATTTGATTTGACCCTCCAAGCTTAGTCGATAAAGTGATTGGCGAGGACTTGTCATCTAAAGATAGAGAGTAAACAAAACACTTTCTCTTAACAAGCTAGAGGAAAATATTTCTTTATATTTATTTTAGGCCTTTTGTATGGGAATTTTAGCGATTTTGAATGATTTTAATTAATTCAATTTTATTTATTTATATTCTTTTAGCATTAATTAGCTGAACAAATTCAGACGCATTAAATTGTATACTTTAATGAAAGTACCCAATTATTATTGAAAACATCAAAACCTTGCACTAATTACCGCACTTATAGCCTGCCGAGTAATAACAAAACACACTTACCAAGTCCAAAACGCAATCCAAAGGTTCACTGATCCGTCCACATGCAATGCACCACAATAATATCAAAATAAAAGAGTAACAATAAACAAATGAACCAAGTTTCAAAATTCGAACACTGCAACACTCCTGTCACTGTCAGATTAGTATTCCGAAGCACAAGCGATGTATCGGCGTGTGACTCGTGTGAGACGCAGCGTGGTGCGCCCGTCCGCTCGGTCGCGAGGCGCGCAAGTCACTGAACCAGCGGGCGGCCGCCGCGCCCCCGGCCGCGGACGGAGCCTATATTTTTATTGTAACTCCAGGCGTTATCATTGTCAAATGATGGATTTGAGAATATAGGTCACTATAGCTGATGAGTATGAGAACAGATAGCGCTCGTCTTGAATGGTACATAGAGTCATTGTAAAATTTAATTTTAAAAAATAAGGTCGGCTACGTTGTCAGCGTCTTCTTTTAATTTGTTTAGAATTGTTTTTCTGGTTAACTCATTTTAATAGATTTGCGCTTTAACCACAACAATTTTTTAAATCCTTCCATTTTTCCTCAATGAGCAAAAGCCTCCCCCAAATAATTCATCTCATCTCTGTCGTCTCTACTACAACTTAACCTAAAAAGGTAAAAAAACCAAAATAATAGTTCCAGTTTTTCCTTAGTCATGAAAGAGTTTCCATGATTACTAAGTTATAAATGCGTAAAGGTGTTTGTTACGTTTTACGCTTAAGCCTCTAAACCGATTTTAATGAACTTTAATAAAGAGATAGATGGGGCCTGGAGACGGATATATTCTACTTTTTTTTGTCGCGAAATATTAACGCGACTGAAGCCACAGGTAAAACCTAGTAAAAAGATATTTCCAAAATTATATTATTATTATATTACCACTTAACTAGGAAAAACTGCAACCTTAATTTCCAAATTGACTTGTCTTTGCTGAACTCTACAAATATGCCTGTGTGATTTCCTTACAATACTGGCTGTTCTGCCCGTAAAAGGGCCAGCCAGCGCACAGCAGCGCGGCGACCTCCGCCGCCGAGGAAGTTATTACTGTTCGCGTTAAATATCGAGACTGGCAGTGGCGATCGCCCGCCATTCTTTCATACACATTTCCCGATTCAGCATTTTCATGTGGACTTTTCTTTTTATTTGGTGCAATTTTGAGTCAAGTTTATGAATTTCGAAATCTTCCTGTCAATTGTATGTTGTGTATACTTACTACTTAGTTTTAGTTTTTTTATTGTTTTATTTATTTAAGTTTTATATACTTAGTAATGGTAGTAAGTCAACCTCATCGTTGTGAGTTCTGAATAAGATAATGATATGATGTTATCTTATTTCATTTTTTTTATTGACGACGACGAAACGTAGTCAAAGGAGATATCCCATTCCCCATAATTATTGTCCGTCCCACAAAAAAATATTAATGTTACTTGATCAAAATTGAATTTTTGTATTGGTTCTTCATACTGTTCTAAGAATCAACATTCCCTATCCTTACATCACTAAGTTTTATTTGTACTGGCACCTCGAGACCAACCGTTAGGTTATGCAAGAAGTGCCAGACGTCCCTGCGCCAGTAGAACACTCGCGCAGGAGACCATCTGCGTTAGGTCTTGACGCCAAATCAGTGCCCGCCGAAGCGCGCTCTTCATTCGGTACTCATAAGACTAGTGTCTCGGGAGAGTTTCCCCGTGAACACGTGTAGTTCACTGCCTATTGTCCAGATAGGTAACCGGAGCTGTCAAGCTCGCTCACTTCTAGTTGCACGAAAGGCACAACTCGCAGTTGCCACTGCTCGGGTCGTCGACTCTAAAGTCGACTCCCAAATGTCCACCTTGTTCGCGGAGTAGTAAGCACACTCACTTCTCGGAACCCATCCGGGCGCCTAGCCAGTTTCTACGTCCTACGCGGCTGGCTGGACCGGAGGCTACGGCATCTAGGGGGCCGGGGCTCTACTAGTTCTCCAGACTAGTACCGGAGATGTCAACACCAATGTCCAATGAAAACCACCGGACAAAGCTGCCAACTATAAGGGAAACTCACGTTCCCCGCAGGACTTTTCGCTGCTGGCCCCACAGAGACTGCTACTAGGCCCCGCTCGCTGTGCGCGAGTTTGGAAGTCCTGGCACACTATACCAAGATAAACGAACATTCCCAAACTCTACAGCTAACCACAAGCCACTACGAGTCCAACCCACGTCCGGATCCCGCCGGAGGCGCCGGTCAAGGCACAACCAGCAGGGGACATAAACCGGAACCCCGTAGTCCCCCTGAGAAACACAGCCGGACCCGTAGTTCCAGCTGCGATACCCTATCTGAGGGGTCAGTAGACAGGGACGACTAAGAATCAACAGTAGTTATTGCTGTAAATAGAGAGGTTTTAAAGGTAATAAATATTTACCTAATATTAATTCCTTATTCCTTGTAACAGTTGACATTGCCGCCAAAGATTTTAATAGGTACAATTCATATTTTTAAACATAGGAAAAGCAAAGGGATTAATTTCATACAGACTTAATATAATGTGATACGTAATTAATTGTGCTATGCAGTTATGCACAATTAGCTTAAGTTTTCAAATAAATGCTGTCTAGTAGTGACAACTTAATTCTTTACTTGCGAACTTTACCTTTTTTCTTAACTTTTTAAAGAATAACATATACATTGTATTTTGATTAGATTTTTTTTTTATAAGGTTACGCTCAAAAATCCATGCCGTAAATTATTACAAACGTACTCCTCGTACACTTATTATTTTATATAAGTATTTCATCTATGAACTTTTTGTTATTTTTTTATATACAACCATATAATCACGACTATTATCCCCGAAGGGTTAGTCAGAGACTAGGCAATGAGGACAGCAAAAGCAGTGCTCTGCCATAGTACACTTTTCACCAAATAGAGACTGCACGATTGCTCAGCGTGCGTGACAGGTGTTGAGCCCATCGCCGCTCTATGCTGTTGGTTGTATGTGCAGTCCGTTAGTCGCCTTTTACGACATCCAAGGGAAGAGAGGGGGTGGTAGTATTCTTTCACCGCTACGCGACAAAGTTTTTTTTAAAATTAAAATAAGTAAGTAATAGTTTAATCCACCTTAATTTGACAATAATTTACGAGAAAACATAGAGAAAACACACCTTTTACAAAATGAATCAACTGCAAACATGACTTTCCCGCCAAAAAGATTAATGCATGCTTCATTTGTTTTTTGAGCATATAACTTTTTTTTACTGCTACAAGTGTTGCTATCGTAGTGACAACAATAAGGATTGAAATAAAATTGGAAACTGAACAATATATCGAGAGTGAGCAACATTTTGCTTTCATCGCATCGTGTGGAGCATTCAATTAGTCAAATAAAAGCGAATCACGTATCAATTATGAAGCGCCGAGGCCAGCCGAGCGCGGCCGAGGCGGCCCGACGCGGCCCGACACTCGCCGAGCGCCGCCGCCGGGCGCGCCCGAGCAGTGGCGGCCGCGAGCGAGGCCGCCGCACGGGAAGCGCGTCATACCAAGGTTGCTTCTTTTCCCGCCAGCCGAGACGTCATGGTAACTTTGTTAATCTGTGACTTTGTATTGTGTTGCCAGTATGAAGAAAGAGTATGAACAATGCAACTGGCCAAGAAAAATATTTGTTGTTGGTGTTTTTTTTTAACTCGAAATCTAGTACCAAAATCTGCAAAAGGAATAATAAAGTTTCAAGGTCGATTCACACATATCAGTGAAGTCACAGTTCCGACACAGTACCCGCACAGTGCGAAATATTCTTTCATACATTCTTTAGTACGCACGCACGCAACGCACTGAAAGCACGCTGTGTCGTCACTGACACTGACAAGTTCATAGAGAATGTATGAAAGAATATTTCGGCACTGTGCCGGTACTGTATCGGAACTGTGACTTCACTGATATGATGTGTGAATTGACCTTAAAGGAAATACTGTGGCAATTTCCGAAACCTTAATCCTGCGCTTACAGAAGTGTAGGAAGAATTGCTAAAGTTTTTAAATAATGTTCGATCAACCTCTATTAAAAAATGCAATAATTAATTTACATAGTTTGGCTAATAGGATTAAAGAGTCATGTCAAGAAAAAAAACAATCTATGTTAATAATTATTAATTTAATATCAATATCTAAATCTAATATTTTATGAGAAAAATAAACAAGTAAAATGTGGTTACATGGCTCACCATTTGTAAAGTACATAAGTAAGTGTAATATTTTTAAAGTAAATTTAAAAGAAGTTTCGAACATCAGGCTTGGGGCTGGGTTTGGGAAAGGCTTATCTTCATCGATGGATTTATAGGTATGAGCTGATTACCATGATGATGCTACTGCGTTGCGCACCTACACTTTGGTTAACTATCTAAGTGTACCTATGTGCTGTACGCAGATCACACAAACAGAAAATATTGTATCTTTATTTATTTTATGTTTTTTATTTTAATTAAAAAGAAGGCAAACGAGCAGGAGGGTCACGATGGGAAGTAAGCACCGCCGCCCATAAACACCCGCATAACTAGCGGATTCGCAGATGCGATGTCGGCCTAGAGGAATGACATTTGAGGAAGAAGGAGAAATTGCGGAGCCCTCTGACGGGGAGGGAAGAGGGATGGGCCTCCGGTGCTTTCACTCTCCGGACAAAACGAGTGTCATTGTTTCACGCCGATATTTCATGAGATGGTGGTATTACCTTTATTGGTATTAACTTATTTGATGTACTTACATTTACAGCTAAAACCGACTAGTGGTTCCTCACGTTTGTTTGTTTATTATTTAAATAAATAATATAATATAAAATATAGGCATTCCATATATTGCGTTTAGCTAAATGCGAATATACAAAATTAAGTAAGGTCGCGATATGATACCTGCTTAAGTAGACAGACACCTACTCTTTTTTGCCCGTGTTTGGTGAAAAACATAAATTTCATTATTTTATAAACACGCCATAGCTGTATCTAGAGTTTATAACTTGTTTCAGAAATATAGGAAGGTAAATGTTAAGAATCCTTACTGGGACCTTGTTGTGTAGACGTCTCGTAAGACTCCAAATCCAAATGTTGAAATGTTTGCTTTGGGCTGAAGAGCAATGTTTGAGGACAAGTTAAGATCCAAGCAGTCAAAATCTGGGAACCGTCAAGTGCGTTCGGCTACGAACAATTGCGAAAGTCAGCAGCGGTGACCTTGTGCGAGGTCGCGCAAAATCTGCTAAGGTCGCTGACTCGAGGTAAGGTCAGGTAATTCATGATAGGTTTTATGTGGTCAACGGAGGTCTTATTGAAATTGAAGGTATTCGATTACTGAATTAAGGCGGCGGATAGTATTACTCATTCAATTTGGCGTAGTGAAGGAATGGTACTCAAGGGCATGCCTACAAGCAAACTGCCTACTTTATTTAAAATTAGTATAATTGATAGAGTCGTAATTAAAAAAGGACTAACTGTTAATAATTTTAGAACACACCATTATTTCATTTCAAATTTAATATTGTTCGTCTTGAGTCGGAAGATTATTTAAAGTACTACGATGATGTTCATGATCCGCGACTCATATCGGCACGCCATCTTATCGCAATAGACAATAAGGTAAAGATCACAATGAGAGCCCTTTTTATCCTACTGAGCATCGTCAAAACAACCAAACCTCAAGGTCTGCGCGGAACTACGCCGAATGTGGTTGGACTTGGACAAGTTTCGCTGTTAACACGATTGCACTTTTGTTTGGTTTTTATTAATGTTGGTTAAGATGGCGACTCCATAAGGCCGTGTTTGGGCAGAGTGGGTACATTTCATCGTTTTGGCGCTTAATGTCAAAATCATTTGCTCAAAATTGTCAGTCATTAAGACCTACCAAACGAATCGCTTTTGCACTTTGACTGTCGACGGCCGAGGCGAGTCACGAGGCTAGAGGCAGAGGTCGGGCGAGGCCGGGCGGCAGACTAGTCTCGCGGCGAAGGTGACAGATCTCTTGCGTAGCGCGCGTACCACTACGTAGTGGTAAGGTGACGTAATGATGCAATTTTCTTACTGCTGTGACGTCAAATGTGTATTTAACTAGGTGTTATTTATTTAATAAGTATACTAAGCTTATACATTACACATTAAATTATTGTGTAGTTTAGTATTTTAATTTTATTTTACAATATGTAATTAAGGATTTACTTATGTTTTAAAATGAATATTAAAAGGACAATACCCATTTTGGACCAGTTTGTTTTTGAGTGTGTATAAATATTAATAGTATTGAGAAAAATAGCTAAAAGTTCACAATATCTAACTATGCTATCATAGTTTTCCTTTAAAGTTAGGAAAAAATACAATACTTAGTTTTCTTTTCCTATGGCAGTAACCAATTTAAGGTTTTTGAACGCACTCTGCCACTCAAAACGTTTCGTTCCGCCTATTAGCTGGGGATCCTGCACGAAATTGTGAAAATTTACGAATTTTAGTTACTTGTACTATGCGCTGAATTAGTTAAATACATTTAAAAAAACTTACCTAAGTTAGCCTGATCATTGCACAAGGTCGTGGCCTTGTTGAAATTTGAAACAAATTCTTTAAACAATAACAAGTAATAAATAAATCTCATGACTTCTAAAAACATTTTTTTTCGACAACTTTCTTAATTTACGCATGAAACTATAGTTCTTACATGAAAATATTTTGTAATGAAATTCCGCAGGTCACCCCCATCTTAAAATAAGTAGTAGATTGTTATACAAGGTGCTAAAATGACCCATTATATACGAGGTAGTTTTACTCTTGAGCTCTAGCGGGGGACTAAATAGAAACCGAATTAATGGGTTTTTAGCGCCGTGTGTTACACTCTGCTTTTCACTACTAATGCGAAACCAATCCAATACAATATGAATTGGTTTATTTTATTAAAAATTAACCCGTTAGTCGCCTTTTACGACACCGAAGGGAAGAAAGAGGTTGGTAGTATTATTTTGACGAGCCCATCGCCGCTCTATGCTTTTAGATGTATATGTAGTCTTTAGTCCGTTAGTCGCCTTTTAAAACACTCAGGGGAAGAGTGGGGTTGGTAGTATTATTTAGATGAGCCCATCGCCGCTCTATGCTGTGGGATAGTATGTGCAGTCTTTCCATCTCTTCCCTTGGGTGTCGTAAAAGGCGACTAACAGACTAAAGACTGCACATCATCCTACAGCATAGAGCGGCGATGGGCTCATCAAAATAATACTACCAACCCCTTTCTTCCCTTCGGTGTCGTAAAAGGCCTCTCTTCTCATCGGTATTGAAAAAGGCGACAAACGGACTAAAGACTGCACATACTCATCCAACAACATAGAGCGGCGATGGGCTCATCCTAATAATACTACCAACCCCTCCCTTTCCTTGGGTGTCGTAAAAGGCGACTAACAGACTAAAGACTGCACATACATCCAATAGCATAGAGCGGCGATGGGCTCATCAAAATAAGACTACCAACCCCTCTCTTACCTTGGGTGTCGTAAAAGCGACTAACGGGGTAAACGCTCACCACCTAAGCACATGTGCAGAGCAGACTGTGCAGTTGTTTCTTGCTGAAGCGTGGATTGTGTGGGCGTGGTCTGTGTTGTCCATAGATTTAAATGATTACTAATTTTACCATAAACTTTAATAATAACTATCTCAAAAAAGTTGTTGATTTAAGTAAACAGTAATAAGTCGAGTCTTTTTTCATAATCATGATTATACTGCATAAGATTAAAGACTTTTTCGTTTTTGTAGGCTCATATTGTCATTTGACAGACAAAAATTAATTTATTTATTTATTTATTTATTTATTTATTTATGGTTTTGTACATGTATGTATTTCGCAGAATAAAATCATTGCTTTAATCAAATTACTAGGTCTGAAACTTCAAAGCAGAATTGTTCTAATTTTAAATGATTGATTTTGCTTTGAAGTTTAAGAGACTTAGGTCAGTTTTTGCGATCGCGCGGCACCCCCTTAACGTTCAATATTTATATTGATTAATTTGATGTTTTTAAAACTGTATTCTAGATTAATGTTTTATATTTTAGCGTTTTATTAACGCTTAAATATACTTATGTAAAATTTTATACACTGAAAAAAGAACCACGCACCTTCCGCATTCCGGGCGGCTGCCTTAACCACTTGGCTACCGAGGTCTGGCTTTCAACCGTCGAAATTTGTCAGTGCTTGATGCTTATATTTTTAGTCAACATTGCTTCATCAAATCTTAGAAGTTTTCACCTCTGAAATATTTCTTTCGGATCTCAGCCGCCCGGAATGCGGAAGGTGCGTGGTTCGATTCCCGCCTGAGGTTGTCGTCTTTTTTTAGTGTTTAGTCTTTTTTACTTAACTGTATTCTAGTTCTTCTTTATAATAATTGTTATCATGGCATTAAATACGCTTAACAATTTATGAATAATTATTAAAACAATAATGATTCAATCATTGTGAATTGATTAAACGGCTATACATAACAGGGTAAAACGAAACGTTTTTTGACTTGTCAGTTGTCAGCTCTTTCTGTCACTGTTGTTTGTGAGTATGTGGTTGTCCGATTCGAAATTATCTGGATATCGTATAATATGTATATTATATTGCTGCTAAATTTTTTAGCGCTTCTTCAAGATTCTAGGTATACGGAACCCTTGACATTTGACGCCAACGCTTTACTAGATTCCGGGTTTTTAACAGTTTTCTGTATAAGGATTTACAATTCTTCGTATTTACAGCTAAGGGTTTTGAATGCTCTTCATTGTCTAACTTAAAAAGGAAAAGGCTGGTTTAAGGTTTTGGTCTAGGGTCTTATAAAAATGGATTTATTAGGGTTTTAAATTATTCCAGAAAACAGCTATAAAAAATCTATTATCAAGCTTAGAGTTTTAAGACGTACTCTATGGATTCTCTTTTACATCTTAAGCCATTTTATAATACAGTATAGAGCTATATGTCTATAGAAATGGTAGTAGCTGTAACAGTATATAGTACAGCTTTCATATGTATAATTGCTTTCTTTAAAACTATTTCGTTAAAAATTGCGATTTTACTACAGCTGGGTCTGAAAATTTCTTCTTTTCCGTTACCAAACAAATTCAAAGATAAAACGAAAATAAAGATTAGAAAAGGTAAGTATAGAAAATTATGTGATTTTTTTATTTTTTTTTTAATTTATTTTGGCAACAAACAGTCATGTACAATAACAATAAATAGTGACAAACAATTGGAATGTTTAAAAGACCTACAGTGCCCAAAAAATTGTTTTCACAAAAGCATCTTACATGGCTAAACGTGATCAACAAGAACAAGTCTATTGACTTGTTTATTATGTAAAATCTTGTCTATTAAGCAGAAAAGAGAAAAAAAAAACAAATAAGTAGTAAAAACATGAATTTACACAAGTAAGTACTAGAAAAATAATTAAACTGTGGTGACAATTTATTGGCCGCAAAATGAAGAGCAGGTATTAGAATATTTTTTTGTGAACGACATTTACCTATTTACTTAATATAACTTTAAGTCTTTCTTTGATTTAGTAAAGCAACAGTTTCTCTTTATAATTGTATCATTTAAAAAATAAAAATTCGTTTAATTTTAAAATAACAGCACATTTCTTGTAATTCCGTTACCAGGTCTCGCAAAACGTAGTATTTTTTTCTTTGCTGTTTAAAAACCATGACAAAAAACTAAGTGATTCCTTTTTTAATCGACTTCAAAAAAAGAGGAGGTTCTCAATTCGGTTGTATGTTTTTTATGTTTGTTACCTCAGAACTCCGTCATTTATACACTGATTTAGAAAATTCTTTTATTATTTGAAAGGATATACTTCCAGATTGGTCCCATTTTTATCAAAATCCAGGTCTGATGATGGAATCCTCAAGGAATTGAGAGAACTCCTCAAATATTGTAGGCATACTTATAGCGATTTTGGTATTTTCAGTAATAAGTAGAACTGATGAAGAAGACCACAGAATGCCATTGGATCTCCTCAATGATAAGTATTTCACTGGTGGCGATAAGATATCTCGATTAAGATATTTAAGCGACTATGACGAAGCAAAAGAAGGCAGGTACCGGAACTCAGTTCTAATGGTGGGATCCTTGAGGAATTGAGGGAACTCCTCAAATATTGTAGGCATACCTATAGCGATTTTGATATTTTCAGCCATAAGGCAAATGAGGTCCACTCTGGCAATAAATCCTTCCTAACTAATATTGTAAATGAGAAAGCGTGTTTGTTTGTATGTCCGTCTTTCACTTGCGCATCGACCTGATTTTGCACATAGATAGCTGAAGGACAAATAGTGGCATAGGCCACTTTTTATCACTCCTTCCAAAACATGTCTATAAGGATTTAAAAATACACTATTCACACACTGTCACTTCTTATCTAAATTCTTCTTAACATCTTTATGCCGATGACTTGCAAATTTACTCTCTAGCCTCAGCTGAGAACCTCTCAGAAGCGATTGAGTAGATCAATGGTGACTTGGCTACGATCTACGACTGGAGCAAGTCAAAAACGTCCCTGTAAGTTTGCCTAACGGTGAACCCTAGTAACTTGCAAGTCATCATCGTAGGGGGGTCTATACAGCGTTCACGAGTAAATCTAGGTAACTTATCGTCGGTTTTGGATGTAGATTTCCTACTTTGGAATAGGCGTTTCTCGTTTTCTTCGCTTGTCGCATTCAAGCGGCGCTGTCTGATACGAGCAGCACGTTTTGTAGGTTTACCAATATTCGCTTTCGATAAACAGATCGAAAAGATTCACTAAAAAGCGAGAAATAATCAAAAATTTTAACAAAAGGAAAAACCGACTCCAAAAAATTTGACTGAAATAAATGCACTAAAACGTAAAAAATAATTGCATAGTTTTGTTTGATCAATTTACTTGCTATATTAACCTTTATTCTACTCAATCTTATAATCTTAAAAATTATTTTTGGAGTCTGGCCAGCCTAGATGAGCTTGATGCTTATGCGAAGGATTGGAAAACACACGCAAAAGACCGCGAATATTGGAAGGGGGGGAGGGAGGCCTTTGCCCAGCAATGGGACAATATGGGCTGATATAATAATATAATAATAATATAGTAATATGTCGTTTAATGTTAATGTTAATTTTACCTTGGCTAGCACCGACTCGAGTAGAATAAACGTAAACTTTTTGGTTAAGAAGTAATCACCAGTCGTGCGTTCGTAGGTGACACACACAGTCTTTTTTTCCTGATTTTATAGAGATTCGTTATTATATAGGTTCTTTAGATTTTAATTAGCATTAAATATACTTGATATTTTTAGAAGCAAACTTCTTAAGAGGGTTTACGCATTTCGGTTTCCCATACAAACTTCCAATATTTTAAAAACTAATTAGCCAATTTCAATGAAACTTTGCACGCTACAGTAAAATACAGGGATCTAATTCACAGATCTCGTGCTCTACACGACTTAAAAGGGCATTGAAAATGAACCTAGCTATTGTAGATTATTAATAGGTACTTTTTTTTTATTATCTACTTTTCCAAAATTTGTTTATACTATCCTACAGCCCTTAATTTTCCACGTTTATTAAGTCCTAGTAGATCTTCGTATAAAACATAGATTTTTTTTATTTTCAAAAGAATTAATCGACTTTTCCAAAATTTGTTTATACTATCCTAAAGCCCTTAATTTTCCGCGTCTATTAAGTCCTAATAGATCTTTGTATCTCAAAGCTGCGAAGTTCCACAGGGCTATGACGCCCGAGTAATACCGCACGGCGACGCTCCACGCGCCGCTAAGGAGGAGCATACCGCCCTAGATGTGATGAAAGATTTTCTTCGCTCTGGTAGGCCATCAACGTCTTCAACTGAAGTTAACATTGCAAAAGTGAAGGAAATGGTGACTGAAAATTCTCATTCAAGTTCGAGAGAGATAGCCGCTGAACTTTCTGTGTCTCACGAGTCGATCCGAACTATTTTAAATAATCACTTGGGTATGAAACATATTGCCGCTCGGTTAGTCCCAAAAGACCTGAATTTTCTCCAAAAACTCAATCGTATAAGAGTCGCTGAGGGCATGCTAGAACGAGTCAATTTCGACCCAACCTTCATGCAACGCATTGTTACTGGTGACGAGACGTGGGTTTACGAGTTTAACATGCAAACTAGTCAACAAGCTTCGGAGTGGCGTTTTCCGACTGAACCGAAATCGAAAAAACCACGCCAAAGTCGATCAAAAGTCAAAGTCATGTTGTTTGTTTTCTTTGACTATCGCGGTGTTGTGCACTCGGAATTCTTGCCGGAAGGTCAAACTGTAAATAAAGAATATTATTTGAGCGTTATGCGGCGTTTAAGAGAGAAAATTCGACGAAAAAGGCCAAATTTGTAGAAAGAAAATTCTAGGATTTTGCACCACGATAATGCGCCTTCGCACAAGGTCATCATTGTGAACGAATTTTTGACTAAAAACTCAACAAATACCATCAAGCAACCACCTTATTTACCAGATATGGCTCCAGCCGGCTTCTTTCTTTTTCCTAAACTCAAATTACCACTTCGTGGCACCCGTTTTCATTCGGTAGAAGACATAAAGGAGATTTCGCGGCGAGAACTGAACTCAATTCCGGAAAAAGCGTATAAAAATGTTTTGATGATTAGATTATTCGTTGGCGTAAGTGTATCGTTTCTAAAGGAGCATACTTTGAAGGCGATAAAATAAATTTGAATTAACACTAACATTTTATGTATTATTGATCTTTTCCCGGTACTTTCTTGACAGAGTAGTACATCAAAAAATATATCCCCATAAAACATGTTTAGCTATGATTGTATGTTGCCGAAAAACTTGTAAAAAACAATGTCCAACCACTAACTTAAAATTGTTATTTTTAAACTTTATCTCACATAACTCTGGTTTATATAATAAAAGATCTGACTTTAGACCAAACTTTACTTTAGACACAGTAATATAATACTTAGATCACATTTTGCTACCAAGATCATTTAATGCATTAGTGACTCCATGTATCGGTTTTTCGTTCCTATTAAATAATACCGTGTACATAGTTTTAGTGTTATATCGGGAGTGCGTGGTATCTAAGAAACAGGCTAGGCCTCGTTTAGATACCAACAATTCAAAATCCTATAGCACACAGTGTAATATTATATAATGTTAATATTATTATAATGTTGTAAACGACATTTATTATCGGAAGGGAAAAATGTACCAGACATTTAGGTTCATACTTTAAGTGGTCGAACTTGTAAGATGTCATGTAGATAGATTTCTAGTTCTACCTTCATTTTTATTAATAATTTCTGTACATTTTGTTTTTCTATGCAAATTATGTTGTTTGTGAAATATTGTGTATGCTTGTTGTTGATAATAAAGATTTATTATTATTATAATTATTATTTTAAACAGACTAGAAAATGTATGGGCCGTGGGCATTGTTCATTTATTAAGTTCAATAGCGTATTATTATAATCCTCTATGGTATTAATAATAACATCCATAATGTCAAGCTGTCAAAGTCAATTATGTCAATTTTTTTAATATTATTATTATGAATATTTTCGATCTGTTTTCATTACTTACATCCTCTATGCTGTCTTCTATGTCACTCACTCAATAACTTTTTCAAGAGATTTTGTAATCCAAATTATTACACTTTTCCGTAATTTTTTACATTTTCTTTCACACAAACCTTGTCCTAACAATTACGAACATAACAAAAAATAATTAGCCAAATAGGTGCAGCCCTTCTGAAGTGATGCGCGAACAAACATTTCAGCAATTGATTTTTATTATTATAGATAGATATCAAACAAGGCTCGAACGAGACGGGTTTTTCGTTCTCGGCCGAGAACGAGAATAAAATAAAATCTCGACCGAGACCGAGACCGAGAGCCGAGACCAAGACTAGACAAATCGTAAAAAAAATTAAATGCTGTTATGTAACTGTTTAAACTGTAGGTACTGTTTAATAAAAACTAACTGTTTCAGTCATCAAAGTTAAATAACATTCTATCGTAGCGTATAAAAGCAAGTTTTCTTCATTTTCACCCTTCAAAGATGCTTCAAAGAGTGCCTGCCTATCCTTGTACAATTGTCCAGCTTTGCAAAAGAGTTGTTCACTTGCTACACTAGTACGCGGCGCTGATAAAACTTATTGCTGCAGGCCTAAGCATCTTATGAGGTGACGAAAACCAATACTCAACAATAATTAAGAGTTTCTTTGCAGTCTTAGCTCTATATAAAGCTTTCTAGCGCTATTTTAATCACAGAACTTGAACTGTATTCGTCATTGCTCATTGGCTCGTCTTCCAACTCTATGGAATCATGTGCTGCCCATGAGTTGGATTGCTCTGTTGCAACCATGTTTGAAGAGTTATCTGAAAATTTGAATCCCATTCCATACAAAGTTACAGTCTCGGTCATGGCCGAGAATCTCGGCGGTTTTTAGCCGAGAACCGAGACAGATTTCTCGGTCAGATTTGTAGCCGAGAGTGCCGAGATCGAGCCCGAGACCAAGATCTCGGTCGAGCCTTAATATCAAATCAAATCAAATAATTTATTCGTATTAAATGCGGTAAATTATAGTGATGGTAAGTGTGAGGTTGAGAATCACACATTTAGCTAACATGTTATCATACAAATATTAAATTAAATTAAATATAATTAAAATGAAATGGAATTAGAATTAATTAAGTATGCATGTCACAAGATTGTAAATATATCAAGCATTGGATTTGTTATGTATAAATTCATCAATAGTATAAAAGGCATAAAAAGTATTTTGTATTAACCATTTTCGAAATGTCAACTTAAATCTAGTGTAATGTAAGTACTGGTATTTTATTATAATTTTTTTTGCACATTGCTTAACTATTATTCTGATAACATGCGGTTCTAGGAGTACTATTTATTATGAGTCTATGTCGGTTTCTGGTATAAGTCCTATAATGGTACTTTGCTTCGGTAAATAACTTAAAATTTAGTTTTTTAACATTTTCTATTTCCAATAAATAAATGGATGCTCATGTTATTATACCTAACGTCATAAAATACGGTCTGATAGATAGAAGACTAGCGGCCCGCTCGCGACTTCGTCCACGAGAACACTCCTATCCCGTGATGGCTTCTCTAATATTATACATCAATTTGTCTAAATAGGAAGAGGATTCACCAACTTTTAATTTAAAATTGATATATTTATATCTTCATATTGATGTCAACCAAATAAAGTTGTAATCAAAAAAAATTAGTAAGCCTTACAGCGGCACCATAATTTAAAGAATCTCAAAGCAGTGCAAGCTCAAGGAAAATTATTCATCTGTCCACCCGCTACCATATTAAGGATTATTGAATACTTAGTCATTAAAATATCAGTCGCAACAAGGGTGATAAAACTAGAATAATAAATACCGGGCCGGCCCCACCACTCATCCGTGAGTGACCGCAGCGGCTAATGTACTAGCGCATTTCTCCTGCAATAGTGCATATTATTATGTAACAGTTACTAGATCTTATTATACTTAATGCAGATAATAACATTTTAATAGATAATGTTGAGTAACGTAATAATTTGCTTCTGAATGCTGGGCTGGTGTGGATGGTTGCGTGAGTGCTTAGGCTACCCCGAACTCTTACGCCTCGGCGACGAGTATGAGGTGCTTGTAATTAAAGCAATGAGGACCGAAAAAACAGTCCTCTACCATAGTCCACTTTTCACCAAATAGCGACTGCACATGTGCTCAGCGTGACAGGTGGTGAGCCCATCGCCGCTCTATGCTGTTGGATGTATGTGAAGTCTTTTGTCCGTAAGTCGCCTTTTACGACACTATCCGACTTTCCTAAAGGAAGAGATAGGGTGGTAGTATCCTTTCAACGCTACGCAACACCGTTAAGGGGGGTTAGGCGGCCAGCGAAATTTCCGGGCCCTCGCAGGGTGTTGCGCGGCGCGGGGTCCGCGATAATTCGTAAGCGCGCCATTCACATTTTTATCAAAACCTAATAAAAATCTAAAACAGTCAAGAAATCGAAAAGTTATAGGTACCTATGTGTTTATGATTTTATTGGAATTATTATTGTAAAACACGGTCGTAATGTGCATTTATATGAAATTTTAGAGGTACTTCTGGATTTTTTTCTATCGAGCAAAATGTTTTCAATCGAGTTTTGGAAACAGTCATCACCTCACACATACGTTCTGTAATACATATTGAAAAATTCAGTGCGAAATATCTTAAATATTTTGATTAACAGCTATTAGGAAACAGCCAATTTTTCCGTTTTCACTGCCTAAGCCCACTTAAGCTCTCAATCGCGAAGAGTGGAAAAAGGGAAGGGAGGCTTTGGTTCTGTAATAGGACGACCATGACTGAAAATAAATAAAATTAGTCACTATACAACGTCAGTCGGAAAGGGGGTACTAAGCTGAAAAGGTAAAGTATACATGATTAAATAACTTTTGTCTAGGAACTTTTCCTAAAAAAAATATAATTTTAGATTAACAGCTGTTTAAAGAAATGTCGCTGTGGTAGCTCTGGCGGTCAGCCGTTTTGAAAGAGAGACAGATTTGAGTTCATTAAGTTCATTTCCGGGGTTAACAAGTGGCGTTAGCCCCGCCCCTATTCAGGGTTGTACATTTTTATATATGAATATGCATATAATATGAATGTTTTTCGTAAAGTTTATATTTGCAATATAACAGTTGATAGCACTTTCAGTTGTCCGCGGCTTAGTACCCCCTTTCCGACTTACGTTGTATAGTCAACAGTGATAAAGAACGCTATGAACTGAGAAATCACGCATCACATCGCAATACGGCAGTGTTTGTGGCCGAGCGGTTAGTCTCTCCGCGCCGCTGCTGTAGAGAACAACCCAATATAAATCCTCCGCTCCGCTACCTCTGCCGCCACCGCGCCGCGCCGTTGCCGCTCCTTCTGCAGCCAACAGTTTTCGCTGCGCCTGCCGCATCTCGTGGCATACGCATCTGTATCAATCATTTCAGTAGGGATTTCCAATTTATAATATTTGAATGTATTTCTTATCTAGTGCCGTTTTAAATGTTTGATAATCGGGAATATCCTTTTGGTATTCAGACTGTGCGTTTACTTTATAAAATTAATTGCGCTGTGATATGCTGATTTATATGAAACTTATAAACGAATCTCTCTCTTTTATCTTTTTACACGTTTTTGTCTTTTTAGCTAGATACGTTATCAATAAGAAAATTTTGTTTCTAATTACCATAGAGTACCTGGTGATGTTGGAGGAAATGCAGCGCATTGATGACGTAAGTATTATGACGTACCTAATTTTTTGTTAATTGTTGTAGGTAGTATGTTTATTGAAGGTTAACAATATACTCATGAAAACACTTTACTGAATATGTGAACAAGAAATTAAGCACCCATGACCTTTGGATTGCCGGTCCAAAGGTGATGCGTTCGAATCCCATTCGAGCTTCCTGAGACTAGTTGATTTTTTTCTAGTGAACATTTTATCCTATAAGAAATTAAGCGCTATTATATCAATGTTTACGTTTCGTTGCCAACCGACGACATCCACATCAGCCGAAAAGCCTTAGAAGCGGCGGCACATTGCGGACAAATGCATAATGGCGTGTTGCAACGGTTACGCAACCGAAGGACACCGGCCGGGGGGCGGTGAAAGCCAGGCGGCGGGCCTATGGAGATTACGCGCGGCGCGATTAGCCGGCGATCGGGGAATTTATGCCTTTTTCGAGAAATATTGCGAACTAGTTGCGCGCAACTGGTTGTGGTTGCGGGCTTTCTTCGCGGGCCAGCTGTTGCAGATTTCTAGTTGGATTTTTGCGATATTGATTTAACGATCGCAATTGCTTCAATTGAGCTTATTTATTGGCCTACGAGATTGTTGTGTTCAATCTCGTTTGCGACTTAGTCGCAATGGGAGAACATTTTTCACAGATTTTCTTCTGCGTAATTCTGTTACTCTTATTTAATTGTTCTTTTTAATTCTACATATACATCATCATCAGCCTATAAACGTCCCACTGCTGGGCACAGGCCTCCCACGTGGGGATATTGGGCCATAACCCACCACGCTGGCCTTAGCGGGTTGGTGGGTTTTAACGACTGTCATCTTACGACAACAACCGGGACCAACGGCTTAACGTGCCTTCCGAAGCACGGAGGAGCTCGGGATGTTTTAAATTTGGTCACCCATCCAGCGACCCGGCAATGCGAAAGTTGCTTAGCAAGCAAGATTGCAAGCCGAACGCGCTGACCGCTGCGCCATCGAGCTCCCACACGCATACATACATATACATACATGTATATAATCACGACTATTATCCCCGAAGGGCTAGTCAGAGACTAGGCAATGAGGACAGCAAAAGCAGTAATCTGCCATATTGTCCACT
Source organism: Scoparia ambigualis (assembly GCA_963921215.1). NCBI lineage: Eukaryota > Metazoa > Arthropoda > Insecta > Lepidoptera > Crambidae > Scoparia > Scoparia ambigualis. Next base: position 43,071,778 of record OY992503.1, on the reverse strand, counting down.
TTTCACTAAATAGCGACTGCACATGTGCTCAGCGCGACAGGTGAGCCCATCACCGCTCTATGCTGTTGGAAGTATGTACAGTCTTGCGTCCGTCAGTCGTCTTTCACGACACCCAAGGGAAGAGAGGGGGTGCTGTATTCTTTCGCCGCTACGCAACAGGGTTTGTAATTCTAATTATATATCTATTAAGATCGGAACAAAATAAAACATGTGCTTTTTAAAAATGAAGCTTAGTTCTGTTGCGAATAATGTTACCAATTAATACCGCATTAGAACATTGTTTTATGTTACTGAACCGGCAAATAATAGTAAAATAACATTACGTTACTCTCCTACATCTGCAATCAGAGAAAAAAATACATGTTTAACTCTTTCTTTATGCTAAGCAAAAAGTTGAAATCAAACATGTTTCTTTGAACATAGTTTCTGTAAAGGCGTTTCGATTGTTTCCCCGATTATGCGCATACGCACCTCATTCGGTCTGCACTGGCTTCGTGCTCGACTTTCCTCGCCAACAAAACAATAAGAAGCAAGCGTTACTTGACCATTGTATTCCTTCACATTGTCCGCGCCAAACTAAATATCTAAAACCGAACTTTAAAACATCAAGCCATTTTAATATCTAAGTTATAAAGCATAAAGTCCACTAAAACCTCCTTCTAACCATAGTGTGGTCGTGGCGCACGGCTCATTGTTTTGAAGTGCATTACATTAAAGGCTTTCTAATACCAAGAGTGGACTTGTAGCTTTATGCCAATAAGGGTAGGTTGAGTTTCAACAGATATAATTAATTTAACATTATGCTGGACTGCTAGAGTGCCATATGCGCGTAACATACAAAATAATAGAACAATATTAACTTTTGAGCTTTAAATAAATATGATGTATAAATAGATCTTATCTTATCTTAGTGGTGGCTGCCGAGGTCTTCCTCTCACCGTAGCACGTCGACCCATCGGGATGTTTTGTAAAGTCAAAGATACCTTTAATAATAATTTAAATATAGGTATTAATGTTTCATGATGTGAGCGAGAAATAAGACGGAATTTTCCGAAATTCTTTCGGGATCATGGAGTACGTCGCTTGTCGTCTCTAAAATTGTTTTTATCTCTCATTTCAACAAAGCGTGACGCAGGAGTTGCACAAAAGTGATTGTCTAACAATAACTGGTCACAGTACGTACTCAAGTAGGTAATCCCAAAATCATGGAGGAACATTAAAAAAATACTTTTGTTATTAAAAAGGTCTCCTATTGCGTTTTGTTTTCAATGACTTCAATAGGCTTCAGTTTCCTTTTGTGTTGGAAGTTTTAATAGAGTTCTTGAAAGAAATAAGAAAATTACATTAAGGAAAACTTCCTGTGTTTTTCCATTTTGCCCTTTGCCGTAATCCACCGATGTTTGTAGCGACAACTTATTAATTCAAATAAATTGGATATTGAAACCTACCAAACCAAACAGATCTGTTTACGGTCTTACTAACTCAGTAACATTCGTAAGTGTGTGCGTGCAACAACTTACCAAAGTTTTAGCGCGCACACGGGTTAAACACTAAGACCCGATTTCACCAATAACAAAATTACACGAGAATAGCTACCCAAGTATAAATTTACTACCTAGATTTATCATACGTATAACTTGTATTTCATTTCACCACGCTAATGTAACAATAAGTTACTCTCGCATAGTTACTCTGTGCTATTGTACGAACGTAAGTGGATCGAACGAATGAGCGTATTAACCACCAAAGTATAGTTGCAGTTTATCTCGTACGAGAGCAAAGGCGCTTTACACTTTTTTATTTTCTGGCATAACATTGTTTGTTTGACGTAACATTTCTGACGATGACATCTAAAAAAATGTTGTTGTTGTTAATCTTCTAAGTAATTTGTTCTTTCCTTAAACCATCTCCGGCGTGGGCCTAAAATAATCTTCATCACTGCTATCAGATTCGTCAATCAACAATCTCAAACGACGCGGCATTTTTTATTTACAATATTAATTTGAAGGCTGCTTTAAATGACATTAGTGACATTATTATCATAAGACTAGGGGCTAATACGGCCAAAATTGGTGGTATAAGAATTAACTGTAGTGTAGTGACTTTATCATTAGGTTAAGCGTTGGTGAAACGTAAAGTTCATTTACACGCGTGTAAATATGGATTTATACTTAGAATAACACTTATACAACTTTGGTGAAATCCACCCTGACTAATATAAAGATACTCGTAGATTACAAGAAATGTAATAAAATGTTTTGCACAAAAGTTCCGCAATGGGGCGACGTGCTGCTGCGAGGGAGACCTCTGCAAGCCCCACTAGATAAGGTAAGATAACATTATGAAATGTAGGTAATACTTATTAGTTTTTTGAATATTAAGCTTAGAATTGAGTGTTTTATTTAATAAAATTCACAGATCTCGTGCTCTACACGACTTGAAAAGGCATTAAAAATGAACCTTGCTATTATACTATCCTAAAGGGGATACTTATGGTCTAACATTCAGATAATATAATTTCATTTCATATAACGACTAACTTAATATAATAAACATTTAATATAATTTTAGATTCTATAATTTCATTTGATATAATGTACTTTTGATATAATGTACATTTGATATTAATCAAATGATATAAAACATTACTCATGTAATAAGCAAGCAGTATGCAAGCAAGCAAGCAGCATGTAAGCAAGCATGCAGCATGCAAGCAGGCATGCAGCATGCAAACAGACATGCAGCATGCAAGCAGGAATGTTTTCTGTCACGGCTTCGGCACTGCGGGAGTCCGGCGGTCCCACACGAGCTTATCGTCACAGATGGCTTTCGCTCACCGGCGAGCGTTAAACCCACCTGCTCCTCAGCTCGTGGGCCGCCTCGTCCCTCCGCGCCTACGCGGGATTAAATTACACTCTAGCGTAGGGCAGACAAGTCTACGTGGAGTCGATTTTGCCGCGATTCGTTTCTGTCACTGACGTTTTTAGCACAACCATAACGAAAACACAACGTATTAACTTTTTATGACAATATTTGAAATCAATTTAGGGTTAAAATGGTATTCTTATTTTTAAGAAAAATTATATCAAATGAAGTTAAAGAATATGATTATTCTACCAATATAGCTTTATAGCTTAAGTTTTTTTTTATTTTTTTTTATTGTGGCACGCCATAGTGGCTTCACTCTGCCTGATGAAAAGCAGCCAGTGAAGCCCAAGAAGTGAAAGCGTTCGTCACAGCGCTACCACGCTATGCCGAACGCTCTCACTATGGCGGCCTGCATAAATGCTTTTTCACGCCCCGCTTAAATAACCCGGGAGAGAAAGAGGAAGGAAACACGTGTGCGGGAAGCGCATTCCACATACGGGCAGTTCGGCAAAAGAACGATTGTCCAAACTTTTTGGTACGTGTCTTGATGGTCAGCACGGTATGAGGGTGGCTTCTAAGACCTGCACGCGTCGATCTGGAAAGGAGAGGAGAGGGAGGGACGAGGTCAAAGAGCTCCTCAGAGCATTCACCGTGGTAAAGACGGTAAAAAGCACTAAGGGAAGCAATGTCCCTACGTAGCTGTAACGGCTCCAGACTGGTCGTAACGTCATCGTTACCGATAATACGGACAGCACGTCTTTGCAACCTGTCAAGAGCTTCGAGCAAGTACTTGGCGGATCCGTCCCAAAGATGAGAGCAATACTCCACGCAGGAGCGCACCTGAGTCTTATACAAAAGACAACGTTGCTCCGGCGTGAAGAACCGCTTCACCTTGTTCAGGATTCCGAGTTTACGTGAGGCTGTGGTTATAATGCTCTCAATATAGCTCTTCGGGTTGAGGTCGCTGTGTATGTCCATACCTAAGAGACTGAGACCAGTCTGGATGGGTAATAGGTTGCTCTGGAAGGAGGGTTGGGGGAGAAATGCGGACTTTTTAGTCGTGACAGCGCAGACCTGTGTTTTTTTGGCATTGAACTGGACCAGGTTATCAGAGCCCCATTTATAAATGCGGTCTAACTCCTCGTCCAGCTCAATGACAATCTTCCGTCTCGACTCCACTACATCGGCCTGCTTTGCCGCAGGGTGACCCAAATAACGCCGATGTACTGTACTGTCGTCTGCATAGCAATTAATGTTACCCAAGGATAACATATCATTGATGTGCAGAAGGAACAGCGTAGGCGATATTATAGAACCCTGCGGCACTCCGGCGTTCACCTGCAGAGACTGTGAGGCACTGCTTTCGCAGAGTACGCGAATGCTGCGCTCATGCAGGAACCCGGCGACCCAATCGCATAGGCGAGGTGGTAAGCCGTATAACGAAAGCTTCGAGAGAAGCGAACGATGCCAAACTCGATCGAAAGCCTTGGAGATGTCCAGGCTAACAGCCAGTGCTTCTCCATGCTTATCCATTGCTTCACCCCACAGGTGTGTTATGAACGCCAGGAGATCACCCGTTGATCGTTTCGGTCTGAACCCGATATTGATATTGTCGATCATGAATCAGGGAGTGATCTTCTAGGTAGTGAATGAGTTGTCTGTTTATGATTCGCTCAAAAACCTTGCAAAGGACAGAGGTGACAGCAATAGGTCGATAGTTGGCTGGGTCAGACCTATCCCCTTTTTTGGGGACCGGCTGGACGTTCGCCTTTCTCCAAGCCTCCGGCACAATTCCAGTAGAGTACGAGAGGTGGTATAGGCGTGTCAGTACTGGAGACAACTCGGGAGCACATTTTTTAAGGACGACTGCCGGTATACCGTCAGGACCGCTAGCCTTCCGCAAATCAAGTGACTGCAGCACGGCACGGACGTCACGTTGTCTGATTTGGACGTCAGGCATTGTGGAACCACAGTAAGGGATGGTAGGTGGTTCCGCGCCGTAGTCATCGATACGCGAATTCGCCGCAAAGAGCTTCGCTAAGAGGTTAGCCTTGTCTAGCGGCCGATGGGCCAACGAGCCATCAGGGTACCGCAGTGGGGGCAGAGAAGGCGCGCAAAAGTTGGCTTGCACCGCTTTGGCCAGTCGCCAATAACTTCGGCTACCCGTTGGGTGCGACAACAGCTCTTGGCCAACGCGAGCAACGCGCTGGGCTTTCGCTCTCGAGAGAGCTCTCTTGCAGACTTTGGTAGCCTTGTTGAAGACTACCTTGAGGGAAGAGATGTTACGATCGTTGAGCGCGCGAGCCTTGGTCCAAGCGCGATACGCCGCCTGTTTAAGTTCAACAGCTTTGGCGCATTCGCGATTGAACCAAGGGCGCGCCTTACTTCCGCTGACGGCATCAGTGTAGGGAATGTAATATCCCCAACATGATCTCGTCAGCGACAGCAGAGGCACTCTCCGATGGGTCCCTACCCACAAAGCAGCGCTGGCCCCACGGGATGGACGCAAAATAGTCGCGCATACCATCCCAATCTGCCGACGAGTAGTGCCATAAACGCAGTTTAGACTCCACTGAGGGAGAGCTTTTACGGCGCAGTACGGTGGCACCAACCAGGCAATGGTCAGAAGTGCCCAACGGAGCACTTATCGACACTCTGTACCCGGCTGGTCGACTCGTCACCAGTAAGTCTAGCAGGGAAGGCGCTTGACCCGATATATCTGGAATCCTGGTGGGCTGGAGAACCAGTTGAGTCAGATCATGCGTGAGAGCGAATGCGTGGGCAGTTCGGCCTGCGTGATCTGTTTTGGAAGAGCCCAACCAGGTCTCATGGTGGGCATTAAAATCTCCCAAAAGTACCACATCGGCAGACGGAAACCGCTCCTGTACGTCGTCAACTGCTTGGCTCAGGTAGTCGAATAACCGAGTTGTCTCGTGGTCTCCGGAGTGGGAACGGTACAGGCAAGAAAAGTTGTTATATGAGTATTATATCAAATGAATAATATACGTAATGTTGTTTTAGGAAGTGTATTTAGAACAAGTAAAAATTATATCCAATGAACGTTATGTTCTTTGAAATTAGTTCATTTGTCAATAAATGAAATGATACGCACCCATCCTAAAGCCCTTAATTTTCCGCGTCTATTAAATCCTAATAGATCTTCGTATAAAACATTGATTTTTTTGATTTTTTTATTTTCAAAAGAAATAATCGACTTTTCCAAAATTTGTTTATACTATCCTAAAGCCCTTAAAAATTTCCGCGTCTATTAAGTCCTAATAGATCTTCGTATCTCAAAGCTGCAAAGTTCCACAGGGCTATGACGCCCGAGTAATACCGCACATAGACATAAAATGTTCCCCGTCGCAATATCTCTAGGCGTCTCTCTCAGTTTTTTGATTTTCGACCTCGTTCACGAGATATCGAAGATATTCCGATGAAAGGTGTTAAAAATTCAAAGTTATTTTTTGGTTTTTTTCCATTTTCGAAAAAAGTTTTCTACTTTTACAAAAACTTTTTTCACCATCTGAAAGCTATTTAAATTCTGCGTCTTTTAAGTTTTTGTACGTCTTCATGGCCTTAAACCACTATATACCACGGGGCCAACACACTTTCAGCGAAAATGGGGCCCTACACCGGAGCGATCGAAAAAACATTTTCAATGTTAAAACTGTTTCATAGATTTCTGCAAGTAGAGACAGCTTCTTAGCTTCCCTGTCAAACCACTGGAAAGTGCGCAGACTTCTTATATAATGCATTGTTGCACGCCTTTATCTGTTGCTAATACAATCAGCACCGCTTAAAGCGGAGGATCTCTTTGCATTTATTTACGTACTATTTTAGCTAGTTTACTTTTTTTAACACAAACTATTATTTTTTTATTAAATAATGTCCCACTATTGGAAACACAATTACTAGGTATTGGCTGAATCACCTGTTGTTCAACCTGTACCTATTCTGAATCCATATTTCAAAAAGCTTTCAAAATGCTTTTGAAGACGTAGAACAGTTTCTTTCAGCATCAGAGTCAACGAAACGGTGATTAACAACCTTAGATATGCTGATGAAACTGTTGTTCTTGCTCACTCAATGGAAGAACTTCAGCAACTATTAGATCGCTTCAACTCTGTGGTAGAGGAATAGGGCCTGAAAATAAATATAGCAAATACCAAATGATTGTGAGTAGGGATGCAACTGACCCGAACTCATTGACTATAGACGGCGACATAGTAAAAAATAGGATTCGGAAAAAGAAACACGTATCAGAATTGAATTTGCCAAAAGTACGTTCATGAAAATGCAGAAACTTTATACAAACAAAGATATTGACTTAAAGCTAAGATGGCGAATATGATACGTGCTGTCGATATTTCTCTATGGTGTCGAAGGATGGACCATTAGTAAGAGCATGGAGGCTAAGATCAGTGTATTCGAAATGGCTGTACCGAGGAATGTTAAAAATTTCCTGGAAATATAGAGTAACAAACATCGAAGTTTTGAATAGAATGAACAAGAACTTGGAACTTTTGAACATAGTAAATAAAAGGAAAACATCTTAATTCGGACATATCTATAGACTCGACAAATATAACACAATCCGGAAAATCTTGGAAGGGAAAATCGGCGGTAAAAGGGGCAGAGGAAGGAGAAGGCTAACCTGGTTAGACAACATCAAAAGCTGGTCCAACGTAAATGACGCTGCCAGTCTTTGCAGACTGGCACAGGATAGAAAAGAGTTCCGAAAGATGGTCGCCGACATCCGTTGAGGATATGGCACGATTAGAAGAGAAGAAGGCCGCTTGCCGTTTAGGATAGGTGATCAAACACAATCCCGGGCTAAGCATCGCTCAATCCGAAAGAGGTCTTTTTTATTTTTATATGTGTAAGTGACAGGGGTTTTTGTCTTGATAGACATGCCAAACCCATCGTAACCTTATTAGTCTAAGATCCGAGTAAAGAACGACCTTCACCGGGCCGGTTAATGGATGAAAAGTATTTTATATCAAATTTTATATGTTAAAAAATATATCGCGAGTGGGTTGGCTGAAAAACTTCAGTCAGTCAGCCTATAATGATTAATTTAATATTTAAAAAAAAAATAACATTGCACTGGTTTGTTGTGTGTGTGTTTGTAATGAGATTATCTTTATATAAACATATATTTTATTTGTTTAACCAGACGGTTGCAAATTACTAATATTGACTTACCTGTTTACACCTGCCTATCCAATGTTATGACGGGAAAAAAATAGTCAACCTAACGTTTGCATATTCTATAGGCATAGGCTTCATACTTTCGATTGGTACCTATGTAATTTATCTATTGTCCAAACCAGTGCAATGTTTAAAACCTTTTATCTTTGTGTGCCAATTTTGCTTTGAGCCTAAGTCGCGTTATGCCAACACTTATTTTTAAATAAGCGTTGAGTCTATTTAGCTACTTGCCAAAATCTTTGTATGCCTTATTACCTATAAGTCTACAGACTTCTTTCAATAGCTGTCTCTCAATTGGTCGGAAGAGTATATAGTGACGACCTCCTTGGTCGAGTGGTTTGTACACCAGTTTTCATGGTGTCGGCATCACTGAGGTCCCGGGTTCGATCCCCGGTCGGGTAAATTGAGTCGGGTTATTGATTTTCTAAATTGTCACGGGTCTGGGTGTTTTCTATGTATAATAAGTATGTATTTAAGTATTTTAAGTATGTTTATCCGTTGTCTAGTAACCATTTAACGAGTTTCTTCGAAGCTTCTCTTGGGCTAGATAATTGGTGTGATTGTAGGAAAGATTTATTTATTTATAGTAGAGGATCCGAGTATACAACGATTAATGGATGAAAAGTATTTTATATCAAATTTAATATGTTAAAAAACCTTTTATCTTTGTGTGCTTAATTTGCGGCCACTGAGTCATTTGTACTGATCGGACGACGTTTCGAAACGATCACGATAATTAAAATAACCTTACTAAGGGCCTATATATTACAAAAAATGCTGAGGTCGTCATAATCAAGATCTTTATACAATGAAAATGTCATAGGTAATAACGGAAATAATCGTTAATCACATCACATCACACTAATATTATAAAGGCGAATGTTTGTGAGTGTGTATGTTTGTTACTTCTTCACGTCTAAACGGCTGGAGCGATTTTAATAAAATTTGGTATGAAGTTAGCTGACACCCTGGATTAACACATAGAATACTTTTTATCCCGATATTCCCACGGGAACGGGAACCACGCGGGTGAAACCGCGAACGGCCGCTAGTACTAATTAATGCCTGAACGGCAATAAGACTTCAGACAATTAAACAAGTGTTATGAGAGAAGGGGCCGCAGTAGATATTAAAAGTATTATGTGTTTTGTGATGTAACAGAAGTATGTCAGGATTGTAGCCAAGGAAAACTGATAATTGCTACCTTACCGGAAGGCAGGCCTCGTGTGTATGTATAGCATTGACCTAGAAGTATAGACAAGATCGTCCATACAAACTATTTGTTCAAATTCTGGAATGAGAGACCTAAAATTCGCATCAGCCGCTGCAGCGCTTAAACATTTAAATGTCGTTTAATCAACAAACAGACATCGCAGCGCCGCAGCACCAGTATAGATGTAACGCGAATGTGAATAATGTTAATAATAGTGTATTATGATTGGCAAGCCTAATATAAGATTTTTTTTAAACAAAATTGATAATTATATATAAGTTAATTCATATATAATTATTAATGACAATCGTTTTAAGTATATAAAGACAATCGTTTTAAGTATATAATTTTCATGTTGTAATGCTAAATAAGAATTTATAAAATTTAAATCATTTTCTTATTCTACGTAATGATTTTCGTTGCAAAAGTCGCCATCTTGCCTTGCCGCTGACAGGGCTGCCTTGTAAAGGTCGTTTGTCAGCTGTTTTCTTAGATTTTAAAAATACTTTCTTATAATTATCATAATTAACGTAGTTTAGTTTTAATTTTGTATTACAGTGCATGTTACAAACACGCTGTATTAGGTTACATAGTCTGATACAACTATTGTCTTATCAATAACCTTGTACCCACTGTATGTAACCTGTTATGTGATAAAATTTAGAAATCTTTTTACATCCTTGGTTACAAGTTTTCGACGATGCTATTTTATCTTGGTCACCTGTGCGGAGATTCGGTGGTAATTGTCGAAGAAGTTATCTTAACTTGGTCACCCGTGCGGAGATTCGGTATTACAAAAGTAGCTTAACTTGCACGAACCCGCTACTCACTGTACCAACGTTCAGGAATTATAATATTCAAAACTGAATTAGGGACAACGGATGCGTCCGAGATGCTCTTAAAAATGGCAACTTTCATAAAGCACTTCGAATCTACTCTCCGTTTCTTGCAACCGATTAAAATCATATTATAATAATGACGTATCGCTAATGATCTTGATCATGTTCCTACTTTTCTCTATCACAAAAACGTCGCGGGCGCACACGTCGACGGCTGCGCACGTGTGTGCAAACGCAAGTGCACACACGCGCACGCGGCCGGCGCACGAGATTACTTCTGCGCAAGAGCGGCTTACGTAACAAACGCAGAGTGCATTCACTCTGTGGAGAAATGCAGCGATGCGCGCGCAGTGATATAATACGTGATGGATTAGCTTTAATTATGCTAGATCGCAGCTGATAGTTCGCTATCTGCGCTGTTCACTCTCTAATGTTGCTGTTTTTTGCTGAAACTTTTATACTTTAGTACTAAGGACTAGGATCAGCTTTTCGTGTAGACGTCCATTAGAAAGTTATTTTTGCACTATTGCAATTTATAACTCTACAATTTTAAGTATCATTGAGTTTGCCATATCCTTTTGTACAAAAGTTTACCATCTTATTCAATTTGAGAACTAAACTGTTAGTTGGAGTAGAATATTTAACTAAACTTTAATGTATTTGATGGTTTTACCTTTAGGCTGTCTTTAGGTCTTGTACCCAATCCGCTTGGCTAGCTAGGGTAGGTTAAAATTAAGGTTGTGTTTTAAGTGATATCTTACATTTAGCACACATTTCTAAACTAGGTAATATAACAAAAAAATCGACTGCAACTCAAAAAGGGCTTGGTTTAAATTACTTGCGGTGCATCGTATATTAATTTCAGACTGCGTGTTTCAGGAAGCCTGCAGTTTTTTTGTCTTTATATAAACTTGATACAATACAGTCCACTGCACCTTTCTATTAAGAGTCCGTATGAAAAGATGGGACGTTATGAAAATGGGATGTCCCCGCGTGCAGGGGTGGCCGCCGGCCGTTTGTGCGCGTTTTCCATAAGAAAGCCGCCGGCCACCGGCCGCGACACTAAGCTTCCGCGATCTACAGGCTGCGTGGAAAAGTTACAACTAGCTCTATTTTTTTGCTAAGTGATATTTTTTTTAATGATTGGTTTTTTTGTTTTTTTTTTCACTAACGGTTCACCATGACTGTGATTCACTGGGGTCTTCTCATAATGCGATTACAAATTCGATAAGATCGATTTAATTCGAATCATAAAAAGTTTGGAGTATTTTAAATTTGTCATTATGACGTATAGATTCTGGAGGATTCAAAGCAAAATCTAATTGAAAGTTGGTTTTTACGTAGAAAATTAAACTGCAAATTAAAGCAAGTATATATGCACTAAAATATGACGATTATAGGTAGATATAATTTGACAACAACAATTTTGCGTTTTATTAAACAGAAAATCTTTGAAAGAACTTAACTTGAAGCACTTTAAATGTCCAGAAAAGCTATTCAGCGGCCGTGCAACAACGAAAAAAAAACGTTTTAGATTGTAGCTTGACTTAAAATTTGTTAAGGACCAATTGTATGGAAATAAATGAAACTCTTTTCAAAACTTTGGATCATGTTTGCATGATTACATTGTTTTATTTTAGAGACTTTCAATATTTTGTTTGTGAATTGAATTTTATTCTGCACAATAAGCTCCATTGAGCATAGAAATTTAATGAAGTTCTAAGTTTTCTTTTGCTTACAATTATTATTGTTCTGTATAATAGGCATCATTATAGCAGCCATAACCAAGCAAAAACTTTTATTTGACCATTGTTGTACCCCGTTTCGTAAAAAAAATAACATGAAAGTTCTTTTAATTTTGTTTAATTGTTAAACAAAAAAGATCAAAAATTTAAGATAAAATAAAGTCAATGTCTGTTTATTATTCTCGTCAATATTTACTACAATAGTACAATCATAATTAATTTTGAATTTTCATAATGATACGTATTTGCAAATCAAGTCTTAAGTATCTTTAATTTTGTAAAATGTAAACAAAATTATGTCCGTGTAGTGGGATTGTGGGTAGCAGACATCCCACTATTTCCTCTAGTGGGTTGTCGTTAAAGAGACTAAGGGACTCAAGTATAAAATCAGCTACATCTACTGAAGTGTCGAACCGCACTTGACGGTGATCCAAATATTACTGCGTTGTAGAATGAAAGAGGAAACCACCACACAGTATTTTCAAGAAAGTCATCATGACGGTATGAAAGCAAATGGCAGTGGTGGCCATGCCAATGCCGTCTTCTTTTGTCGTCTTCTTTGTGAACCGCTTATCAACCCATGCCGCTCTACGCAAATCGGATGCAACATAAACAGGAATGGCGTTGAATTAATTAGACGTGCCAACAATCCTAAAATCCAAATTGTCTAGACTGCTAAAAGCGACAACGATTGAGACGAAAGATTTTATAGTGAAACCGCTCAACTTAGAACTGAAATCGCGTTAGGTAAACTCGTATTTTGCAAAATGCAGTAGAAAAGCTTGACAGAAGCTTTCAGCAACCGATCCAGTGCGAATTCACCATTTCTACTTTCCCCGCGAAAACTGATCTAAATATCTGTCCGCCGGTGTGCCAGCGCCGGCATCAGCCTGTGCATCGGCGCAGCGCCGGCTGCAGCGCGGCACACCACCACACGCTCACTTTCACTCCGCCAACTATTCCTAGCGCGAGTGCACACTGGGCCGTGAAAAGTTGTGTGAAAATATCGCCATGTAACACGATAATTTTCCTATAAACCTTTATGGATGCTCTTTAGTGAGGCTATCAGGATTCCCAAGCCAATAAGGGCAATAAGGACGCAAAAGCAGTCCTCTGCCATTGCGACTGCACATGTGCTCAGCGTGACAGGTGGTGAGCCCATCGCTGCTCTATGTTGTGGATGTATGTGCAGTCTTTAGTCCGTTAGTCGCCTTTTACGACACCCAAGGGAAGAGAGGGGGTGGTAGTATTCTTTACGCGACACGATTAATGTGGTAGGTTGGTTTTTGTTGTAGGTTATGGTAGAAACACATTGATAATTACTCATATTTATCTGGTTAACCCCGCAGCAAGGCCTGCGCGCAGTGCGACGTTTATGGCGGATGATTAGTCCATGCAGCTTTTGCATGAATCACTGCATGCAGTTATCTATTTAGTAGTCAGCTTTTGTTTTATAAATAATCAGTTCACAAAATATATCTCCAAAATAAATATAAATGACCACACAAAACTCACGTGTTTCGATGTTACCGAATCGCAGAAATAACGTACCTTTGTGATTCCTCTCCTCTCTCTCTCCTTCGGTGTGTACATTACTTATATTTCGTGTCTAGGATAAAACAAATTGAATATGCAGTTTTGGCTTAGCTAAAGTGCATCCTAGATAAGTGTCCAGTGTATCTGCGGCGCTAGAGGCGGTGTGTAGAATGCGCGTGCGCATGTGTGCGTCTAATGCACCGCCGACCGGCCGGCGTTAGATTATATCATATAGAGCCGCGGCTTCTGATCCGTTGGCCAATATTTTACAAAACAGCGTTGTTATTTATAACCCACCTACCCGCAATAGGCTGTGCTAGCCCGTGATGCTTATGTGCTGAAAAGTTAGTTTTAGCAAAACAAAAAATATAATCAAAACATTTTTTTCTATCGGTTCTGTACATCCATCCGTGAAAATTACAGTATTTCTATTTTATTTTTAATAGCCTTTTTTTCATCCAACTATATAGTTGAAAATTAACACATTGAGGATGCGACCAAAAAATAACCAACCACATGTTTCATTTGCGATGAAAATACCTATATATTTGTTAATAAATACAAGTTTTCTTTCGACCGCCTCCTACATCTTACGTGCATGACGTGTATGAGTGCCAAATTTTCAAAATGTGTCCGCGGGGAGCACACAGCTCCATATGCAAGTGGTGCGTGTGCGGGCGTCTGCGGGGCGTCTGCGGGGCGTCTGCGGGGCGTCTGCGGGACGTCTGCGGGGCGGGGGCTGCGTTCAGCACAATGCGCCGCAAAGACGTTCGTTGCTCCCGCGCAGGTCGTCGACTCTTTCACCGCACGCGACCCGCCACTTTCGCGGACCGATAACACAGCTTAGACGCATGGACTTCGACGATTTAGAACGAGACGGCCGTACGCCAGCAGCGCACGGCAGACAGAGACGCACGAATGACCGTAGCCGTAGAAAAATGTGTTTAATTAATGTAGCCATTGCGTGCGATAGTTGGCAGTAATGACTTTTTATCGCCTTGTTAGATGTCGAGTTGCCCAATAGCACATAACGAGCAAAAAGCTAATCCTCGTTTATTGTCTGCGTGCAGTTTGATGTAGTCGAATAACCCTAATATTTTATTTTCTCCAGTGTTGTTGAAAGGAAGCACTGGATGTTTTCATTGTAAGATATACCTGCACATTAATTTTGGTTTGTTTCTCTGTAATAATTATATGTTCGATATGTTTAATATGTTAATTACATTTCCACTCAAGTTACAGCTGTAAACACCTCATTTGCACCTTAGTAAGACCACATTTTTAAGCAAGAAATTTATGAAAACATGGTGATATGTGAATAAATGTTGAAATTAATGTTATAGATATCAATTAATAAATCGTTTTTCCTATTTTATTAGTAAAAGTTTTACACAGATAAAACTTCATCTTCTGTTCAGATTCTTCAGTACTACAGTTGTCACAGTCTTGGCTGTATACACCAACCACCATTCCGAGAAACAAAAAACAGAAATACGTGTACTACTCTTAAAAAAATACATAACTCTCTCCCAGCCAAACCCATGCCAGCTCACATGGTCCAGTCTCCCTCTAATAAAGAGTCTTTCAAACAAGACGCGAACATGTTGCAAGTCAGTAAGGTGAGGTAGGTATTTGCGTATGAGCTTCAATGTAATAGCTATCTGCGCTAATAACAAAACTCAATATTTTGATCAATAATAAAAATCCACTAATATCAAGTACCTAAAGTGAAATCATTTGTTTGATTCCCCTTGTTTAAAAAATGCAATCGCCCATTAGGTTAGTGGGTTTGAGTCCTGCCTAAGATAATAGGTAGATGTTTTAACGTAGGCACATTACTTCTAAGTGTAATAAGTAGTTAAGATATTGAAACGTTGAAAAAAAATTACTACCACAGGTACCACAGGGGAAGTCATTTTTTCAACGTTTCTGTTTCATAAATTTGAGAGTTATAAACGCAAAAAATATCAAATATTACGAATGTATTGGTTAATTTATATACAAATGTACCATTGAAAATGAAAAAATAATGATTTTTACACACTCATCACGCCCGTTTCCTCGCAGGGTAGAGACCTAGCTAGGTCTCTACCTGATACCTGATGATCCCTAATGGATAGCTATCCATTTGCACGATTCTCACACTTCTTTTGCTTAATTTAATATTTAACATACGTAAGTACCGCCATGTGTTACTTGATGAAAGACCCAGAAACATACACACAAAAACAAGACACGACAAAGATTATGAAAGGACAAGCGGCCGCACGCGGTTTCACACGCGTGGTTCCCGTTCCCGTAGGAATTTTGGGATAAAAAGTATTCTATGTGTTAATCCAGGTTATAAACTATCTGTATGCCGAATTTCATCCAAATCCATTCAGTAGTTTTTACGTGAAAGAGTAACAAATATCCATCCATACTTACAAACTTTCGCGTTTATAATATTAGTAGGCTAAAGTCCTTTCACACGTCACATGTATTCTTCACGTAAACAAATTTTATTTTTATTTTTTTTCGCGTCATTATGTAAGTTATCTAAGAATTTTAATAACTGTTAAAAAAATTACAATTCAAAAAGCAACGAGAGAACTTTTTTTTTACTTTTGGTTTAACATAAAATTTTATAACCACATTTAGGCATGGCGTACAGTTAATTTTATTAATAAGGTAACACAAAAGTGCTGATGTAAAAAATCCACGTCACGAGAAAGAAAAATACACACTCAATAGAAATAAACAAAGATAAATTATTACACTAAAAATAGTACGAGTAGTATTTTTCAATCCACAACAGGGAAGCCTTCATCTTATCTGATGGTTAGTGACGATAAAGCCGATGGAAGCGCACTTCACCCGGAACCCTCCATTACTGAGGAGCTGGCTATTTGTCTCTAACTGCCGGAACACGCTGCTACTAAATGTGGTGTTATTGTGATGGTGTAGAAGATGGTAGTAGCTGGTCAGATAGACTTGAAACTAGCCCAAGAACACAAATCGAACACTGTAATTCATTGAGAGCTTTCCTTCGCTAGGAATTGTACGGGATCTTTGTTATTAAGTGGTGGCCACTATACAATGTGATAGGGGCGGTACTTCTAACCCGTTAAGGCTAAATACTACATCTAAATTCATCGACAAAAAAAGTAATATGGGGGTTCCACCCCCTCCCCCTATAATTTATGACCATTTTAAATTTTTTTTCAATGCACTGCGGCGCTATATCAAATGTTTCATATGTCGTAAGATAAGATAAGATAAGATAAATTTTTATTGCCATAAAATTGTGTAAATACATAGCAGGTGTCATGCATAAAATAATGGGAGCAAACAATTTACCCTAGTCGGGCATGCAATTTTTAGTATGTAGGTACATGTTACATAGAAACAGCCACTATGCTGTTTTTGTACCAAAATATTCAGTCAAACTGTAGAACGCCTTATCTATAAGCCATCTTTTTAATTTAATTTTAAAACAGCTTAAATTTGCTGAGGTTTTTTGATCTGTGGGCAGATGATTGTAGTTGTAGTAGAAACATTAAAAAATGGCAAACGGTAGCTAATGATACTGGTTAGCTAATCAATTACTTTGTTTCGTTTGTTTGAGATTTTGATGAGAAAAAAATCATTACTTAATTATATAATGATTTAAAGTCACTTTATTTATGTTTTCACAGATTATTCAAAACTAATTTGGACCCCCCATATTTTTTTTGTCGATGAATTTAGATGTAGTACTTAGCCTTAACGGGTTAGAAGTACAACCCCTATCACATTGTAGAGGATTAGGATTTGATTCCAGGCGGATTTTTTCATTCTAAATTTAATGAATTCAATCGTCTTTTAAGCCGCGGCTCGATAACCGGAGGGCCCGGGTTTTACTTCCTAGGCCGGGCAATGTGTTTCTTATTTTTCAATGCATAACCGGAGATTGTGAATTGGTGGTGAGGCCAACACCTATTGAGCTAAGACCTGATTTTCATGATAGAGGCCTATGCTTAACTGTAGGGCAGTACTAGTTACCCAGTTTATACTTCACTTTAACGTTTTAGGTAGCAATGAACATATAAACAGTGATATTTGCATGACATTAATCCGTCGTTCGCAAAATAATTAGACATGCGCAAGTTTTTTATCGTTTCGAAAGTTCGTTCGGAATCACCGCGCGCACGTATGCACGCTGACGGACTAATCGTTGTATGCACACCGTCATTGGACATATGAATTATTATTGTTGCCTTTTACGACACCCAAGGGAAGAGAGGAGGTACCTAGTATTCTTTTACCTTTATGCGACTAACTGACTAAAGACTTCACGTACATCGAACAGCATAGAGCGGCGTTGGGCTCACCACCTGTCACGCTGAGCACATGTGCAGTCGCTATTTAGTGAAAAGTGGACTATGGCAGCGGACTGCTTTTGCGGTCCTCATTGCCTAGTCTCTGACTAACCCTTCGGGGATAATATCCGCTGATCATAATATGTATGTATGATACATCTACTTGCAGATTTTAGAAATTCAAAAACATTTTTTAGCGTAATTACTACTCAGTGTCTACTCATTTAAGTAAATGTGTTGATGTCAGCTGTTATGCTGTATTAAAAGCTACAAAAGATGTTTAATTTTGCTAATATATGAATTTTTGCAAATCAGTATTG
Organism: Scoparia ambigualis; assembly: GCA_963921215.1. NCBI lineage: Eukaryota > Metazoa > Arthropoda > Insecta > Lepidoptera > Crambidae > Scoparia > Scoparia ambigualis. The sequence goes on along the minus strand of OY992503.1, from coordinate 43,053,703 downwards.
TACACACGGCGTCAGATCAACCTACCCAAAATTGACAATTTTCTACCACAATTTTGAACTGTATTATATGGATCTAAAGATCAATATTCATAGGAGAAGTTTGACAGTTTAAGGTAGGTTGATCTGACGCCGTGTGTACAGTCCTTTGACCCTCCCTTGCGTACCAACCTACGTAATGTCCCATTTTGCTGTTGAGGCCAAACACACGCTGTATTGTGTGCAAAAGCAATTAAACAGATTCAATACCATCGTGTGACGTCAGCGCCGACCTCGTGACGTCATGCGCACTGTCACTTTCAACGGACACCACGCGGAGGCTGCTGTTCGCCCAAATATCGTCGGCGAATTAGGAGCTGGCTGTCTTACCAAATAAATACAATATTTAAATAACATTACTGTAACAACGCAACCATGTTATTGTTGGAAAAACGAGTTGATGGTAACTATATAGCCTGGCAGACTCTTAAACTAGCACCACCACCAGCTAAAACGAGTGCAATAAGATGACCCTCATGAAGACAATCGAAATTCCGGGTGTTACTAGTACAGACCAGCCTTCCAATGGACCACAGAGTTTAACACAAGAACACACGAACTTCTGACCTACCTAGAACACCCAAACGGGGTGAAAATGACCATGACGGATTATATACATGATTTCTCATCAACTATGTGAAATATAACAAAATATCAACGTAAATCGGAGAAATTTATATAATTTGAAAAAGAAAGAATACACAAAAACTATCTAACATCCACATTTTTGACATATAATCGTTTTTTCTACACGATTTGTGCACTTTTCACAAACAAACTTTGCGTAAATATCACAATTGTCAGCGGTTATACTTTTCTTGCATTTTGTGTGGATCTGGCAATGTGCTCTTTTTCTCCTTGAGGTAATGTTCTGATCATTTCTGCTGGAGAGTGCTAAAGAAGAATTAGAAAGACTAGTAGTTTAGACAAGAAAATTGAAGGTAGTTTGTAATACTTGTTTTAAAATAATGTCAGCACAATTATTTTTTTAAATAATGTTTTTGGATGTTAAAAGCTGAAATAATAATAGTAAAAAAGTTTTGTTTAGTTGTAATGTTTATAGTAATATTTATCTAGGTAGTGACATTGAAATAAATTTCCAAAGTGGTCATTTTGACCCCCTTGGGCGTTCTAGTGTTATAGTTCTTCCGTAGTACTGCTAACGCGCGATGACACTCCTCCTTAACGTACTCGTAAACTCCCTTAAACTACCATGAACCGTGTTAGTTACTAGAATGGGAGAGTTGATGGCTAGCAAAGTCAAATTAGTTTTGCAGATCCTGTAACGCACAGTGCAACAGGCAAACGCGCGATATAGCGACTCCCCGCACATCGCCCCGTACATCGCGCCGCACACCGCCCCGCACACCGCGCCGCGCACCGCTCCATGCGAGTGACGTTAGCAGACGACCTCGCACTCGTCACCGCGGCTCGTTATCACTTTCACTTCAGCACCTGACGGCGGAGCACCACACAAAAGGCAACAGAAGGGCATGTGATTGTTGGACAGTTAAAATTACATTAAGCTGTATAAGAGAGTTTATTTTTTACGACGCAGTCGCGGTAAACCAGATGCCGGTGTAAAACCTACCTTAAGTTTTGCGGATTTTAATCTCAATAAAAGTTATTTTTTCGACAAGTCGCCTTCAGTGATTGACTTTTATTAAATACTAGCGGCCGCTCGCGGTTTCACCCGCGTGTTTCCCGTTCCCGTGGGAATATCGGGATAAAAAGTATCCTATGTGTTAATCCAGGTTATAAACTATCGCTTAAGACTATAAGACTTTGTTCGCTTAAACAACCCATATCTAATTATCTAGTGTCAAATAAAAAAAAAAATATATTACACAAACTTTGCCCTGACAGTTACAAGCCCCACTTAAAAAGAATTAGCCATTAAAGAAAAAGGTGCAGCTGTTCTCAAGCGATGCCCGAACAAACATGTGGCAATTGATTTTTATTTATATAGAATTAGATGTACTTATTAGAATATCGCTTTTAAAATAAATATTCTATTTAATTGACAATCTGAATTCAGAAGTAATTTATAAGTACACATAATTCTCATTACATCTCGACTATGATTTTTGCGTAAAATGGCCAATTTTGGCAACGGATCCCAGAAACAAAAATACATTAACAATTCTGACTTATTGAATAGTGCAGAATAGCTATTGGAATAGTGCGTAGCGGCCTCGCTTTTTGTAAATTTTGCTTAACTTTTAAATTAAATCCAAAATTGCAGAGAAAGATTTTCATAAAATGCGAGAAGGCACTTTTTTGAGCTCCTAGATTGAACTACTGTTCTGAACAAATGAAATAAAAAAAATAGCATGTTATCTCTTAAATAATCGTATAGTGCGTAGCGGCCTCGGATTTTTTAGATATCATTGATTTTATATAGAAAAAAAAATCTTATTCTAAACCAAAAAACTTCGAAAATCGCTTTAAGTTAACTGTGAATTTCTCCTATCTACGATAATATTATTGCGCAAAATGTATACCAGAATAATCGTTACTATAAGATTAATAAATATTGTGTAATGAATATACTATCCTATTTCTATAAAAACGATAAATACAACTGCAAAATTACTTCAAAATGCGATGCGCCGGCCGTCCGAACCCAGCTTATCCTCGCAGAGTGGACATTTGTAATATTAAGCATGATTTTATTATCCTATTTCGATAAAAACGATAAATACAACTGCAAAATTGCAACAAAATGCGAAAATGGGCATTTTACGCAAAAATCACAGTCGAGATGTAACAGGCCTCTTAATCCCTTGATATGAAAAAAACGAATTTGTGCTGAGTATTTCAATCCATACTCCAAAAGTGAGCAAACTGCGGCGCATTACCTGCCTGACCTCAAAACCATTACGTTTAAAGATAAAAGATCAGCAGGCTCTTTAAAACATAAGAGGAAACCACTACATGCGTACAGCAGGCCGTGACATTGAGCAATATTGCAAAAAAATTACAACTGAGGTCTGCGCGTTTTTCACGAGGTCTCTAACAAAAGAACCCCTAGCATTGGTCAATAATGCTACTAACAAATAAAAAAGAAAACTGTAAAAAGTTTCGCATAATCATTTTAAACTTTTTTCCTGACCAATCCAGGTCACTTAGCTGAACTTTACATCTTTTTTGAGTAGTAAAGCGTATATTTTCGCTCGTTACGTAAAAATCTTCGCTCGAAACTGTAAATAAATACAGCTTTTATTGCAGATTTTCAATCTGTTCTGGCCTATTGTGGACAATATTATGTAAACATATTTGTACCGTCCAACTTTTACACCTGTTAAGCCTATACAAGAAAAGTCACTAGCTGCCAAAAGTGTATCTAGCCATATCCTGTAAGTAAATATTGTGTTATGGACTAAGTTTTAGTGGTCTTATTAACTGTGTAGAACTGTCTTGTTGTCTTCAAAAATACTGTAGATGATGTGTAAAGCGTAAAGGTCGTAGGAAACCAACAGAATCTATTTTACAAACAGCCCATACCATCCTTTAACGGTCGGAAATTCTTTTACTATGTTTATATTTTAAAACCATATCTGCCTCAATTAATAGACAAGTTAAAGATAGATAACAATCAGAACTGATGAGATAGATAACAATATTATAATTATAACATTATGTATATAATTATTACTTATATCATGGTATAATGTAGATTGCAGATTAAATATAGTTTATTTACATTTAACTAAAGTATGTAGGTGCCATTTTGTTCGATAACTTTTTGACATCCTGTAGGTAGGGACATGATCCCATTGCTATAGAAATTTTGGGGCTTCTGATCAAAGTACCGTGACAAGTGGTTTTGGCAATCCTCTCGTGGTGTTAAGCTGACACTGCCTAAAGAATTCTGAAGAAACCGAAACAGGTGGAAATCTGAAGGTGCAAGGTCAGCACTATACGGCGGAGGCATTAACACCTCCCAGCCAAACTCTCTTAATTTTTGCTGAGTGGCAAAAGATGTCTTAGGTCTAGCGTTATCATGATGAAAAACCACACCCCCTTCTGTTGATTAATTTCGGCCGCTTTCTCTCAACTTCTTGCTTTAATCTCATCAGTTGTTCGCAGTAGAGTTCAAAATCGATGGTCCTGCCTGGTGGTACAGCTCATAATGAATAATGCCCTTCCAATCCCACCACACACACAGCATCACCTTGTTGCGAGTTTCGCCACAGTCTGTGAAGCCTGACCGGCCTTTGACCACGACCTTTTTCGGACGTTCTTTTCGTACGTGACTTTTCATCTCCAGTTATCAGCTTCTTTAAAAATGGTTTAGTTTCATTACGTCGTAATAAAGAATCACAAATGAGTACACGGTTCATTAGGTTTCTTTTAGTGAGCTCGTGAGGTACCCAAATATCGAGATTTTTTTTTTTCAAACGCGCCAAAACTGTTTTGTTGCCAATTCCCAGTTCTTCAGCTACGTCTTACTAGGTACTGATATGGCGATCTTGCTACACTTTTTTAAAAAAGGCACCCATTTTATCCGTAATAGGCTTAGATTAAAACATTGTTTTAATCTAAGGTAATAGGGCGACCAGAGCGAGACGGACATCTTTGACATCAAAATTTCCGGATTGAAAACGCTTAAACCAAATTTGTGCTCTCAAAGACACTGCACTACACGTTTTCATTTGTCGGCCATATCCGACCGTGGCGTTCAAAAGGTACTAAAAATGTGGTCGGTTCGACGTAAGCAACGAAAGTCACTGGACAGTTTAGTACTTTGTTGCAATTATACAATGTAACCGACTCTTATCTAGTACTACTCCTACCGTGTCTCAGAATTTCTAGTAAAGTTATTTATTATGGCAACTCAAGTGGACGTAACGGTGTCGTGCAGCGGTGAAAGAATACTACCACCCCCTTGGTGCGTCGTAAAAGGCGACTAACGGACTAAAGACTGCACATACATCCATCAGCATAGAGCGCCGATGGGCTCACCACCTGTCGCGCTAAGCATATGTGCAGTAGCTATTTGGTGAAACGTGGACTATGGTATAGACTAATTGCCTAGTCTCTGACTAGCCCGTCAGAGATAATAGTCGTGATTATATGTTTGTATGTATGTTTAAAATAGAACTAGTATAATTTTGGGAAATTCAATTTTTCTTAATACAAAAACAATTAAGGGTGAGTGCCACCCATGAAACTGAACAAAATTCCCCAAGAAACCTATGTGCAAAAATGACAAAAAAGTTTCGAAGTAAGTACGAGTATTATTTATATAATTATGTTTAGTTTATGCATGTTTTGTATAGCGCAATTAGTCCCGCAGATTAATTTTATCACCACAGCTAGGGTTGGCTGGAAGAGCTCTCTTCTAGAGATAAGCTCACCTTTGTATATGTCCTGTGTAACCTGTGTATTTATGTAATTTCTTTGTGCAATAAAGTATTATTATTATATGTATGTAGAACTCAAGTGTCCAGCTACTCTGGTTGCGGGTACTGCGGCCCTCCGCTAAGGTCAAGCGTGAGCTGGCTATTCGCTGCAATGCCTTGGAGGGTAAACGGAGCAGTAACGACGGGGCAAAGGCATGTTCGTTTAACACATTGGTCACACAAATAAAATTAAACCGTTTGATAGCTAAACGTTTATTAAAAACCTCTCAATTCCGTCTTCGGGCGTGTGTAGGCAATTAAGATAAAGTGTTTTTTATTGGATTTGGTACTGCTTCCGTAGGTAGATCAATTAATTCTAAACGATAAGTTACAATGATTACAATATTTTTATTAAATAAACATTAAATATACATGTGATAGGGACCACCCCTTCTACTTACTTCTAACCCGTTAAGCCTAAGTACTACCTACATCTAAATACATCGACAAAAAAAATAATATGGGGTCCTACCCCCTCCCCCTATAATTTATGACCATTTTTACTTAATACGATATCAACGGTTTCATACGTCGGAGAATCATGAAAAAAATGGCAAACGGTAGCTAATGACACTGGCTAATTATTTTGGTAAGAAAAATAAATCATTACTTAATTATTTTGTGATTTAAAATCACTTTTTTTTAAGTCCATATTATTTATTTTGTCGATGAATTTAGATGTAGTACTTAGCCTTAAGAGGCCTATTACATCTCGAATGTGATTTTTGAGTAAAATGCCCATTTTCGCATTTTGTAGTAATTTTGCAGTTGTATTTATTGTTTTAATCGAAATAGGATAATAAATTTATGCATAATATTACAAATCTCCATTCTGTAAGCATAAGTTGAATTCGGACGGCCGGCGCATCGCATTTTGTAGTAATTTTGCAGTTGTATTTATTGTTTTTATCGAAATAGGATAATAAATTCATTATAAAATCTTTATTCCTCATAAAGTAACAATTACACTGGTATAAATTTTGCTCAATAATATTATCGTAGATAGGAGATATTCAGAGTTAACTTATAGCGATTTTCGAAGTTTTTTGGTTTAGAATAAGATTTTTTTCCTATATAAAATCAATGATATCTAAAAATTCCGAGGCAGCTACGCACTATTCGACTATATAAGAGATAACATTATATTTTTTTTATTTCACTTGTTTAGAAAAGTAGTTCAATCGATGAGCTTAAAAAAGTACCTTCGGACACTTTATAAAAATCTTTCCAATATTATAATATTGAATATTCCAATAGCTATTCTACACTATTCAATAAGTCATAATTGTTAATGTATTTTTGTTTCTGAGATCCATAACGCCAAAAATGGCCATTTTACGCAAAAATCACAGTCGAGATGTAATAGGCCTCTTAACAGGTTAGAAGTACCACCCCTATAAAATTGTATACTATTCCTAGTAAGTATAGTATTATTCCTTGCGTAAAGTAATTAGTGTATTCTGTCCCAATGCTGGGCACGGCTGCTGCGCGGCAAAAGGCTCCAGGATTGAATGGGGTCATTTCAATAATTAATGGGTATTAGGAGGCCTATTACATCTCGACTTTGATTTTTGCGTAAAATTCCCCTTATTTGCATTTTGTTGTAATTTTGCAGTTGTATTTGTCGTTTTTATTGAAAGAGGATAATTAAATCATGCTTAATATTACAAATGTCCACTCTGCGAGGATAAACTAAGTTCCAACGGCCGGCGCATCGCTATTTGAAGTATTTTTGCAGTTGTATTTATCGTTTTTTTTAAATAAGATTATAAATTCATTATAAAATCTTTATTCATCACGAAGAAACGATTATTCTGGTAGGTATACATTTTACTCAATAATATTATCGTAGATAGGAGAAATTCACAGTTAACTTAAAGCGATTTTCGAAGTTTTTTGGTTTGGTATAAGATTTTTTTTCTATATAAAATCAAAGATATCTAAAAATTCCGAGGCCGCTACGCACTATACGACTACTACTACTATAGGAGCTCAAAAAAGTGGCATCGCGCATTTTATGAAAATCTTTCTCTGCAATTTTGGGTTAAATTTACAAAAAGCGAGGAAGCTACGCACCATTCCAATAGATATTCTACACTATTCAATGAGTCAAAATTGTTAATGTATTTTTGTTTCTGAGATCAATAACGCCAAAATGGGCCATTTTACGCAAATATCACAGTCGAGATGTAATAGGCCTCTTAACCACGCTTGCCTAATGCAGGTTGCTCATCACTAGGGCATCGAAACCCGGTCCCACTTTTATAAAAACCCGGGTTCGGGTTTTCTTGTAGTCAAAACCCGGGTACCCGGGTTTTTCGAGCTTTTTCGGTCTTTTTGATATTTTTTTTAAATATGAGGAAACTGTATTTTAGTATGGATTTGCTAAGTCAATACGAGTAAGTACCTATACTATAAAACAAGGGAAGGATTCATATCATCATCATCATCATCAGCCTACAAACGTCCCACTGCTGGGCACAGGCCTCCCACGTGGACAATGCACGAGGGGATATTGGGCCATAACCCACCACGCTGGCCCAATGCGGGTTGGTGAGTTTTAACGACTGTCATCTTACGACAACAACCGGGACCAACGGCTTACCGTGCCTTCCGAAGCACGGAGGAGGATTCATATCAATTAAACAGTACTTTCAAAATTACAAAAATATTTTTAATAGGTATTAAAAAGTCTTTTAGACAATGAGTATTGGTTCAAAACAAATATAAAATAGAGAAATATCTAGTATTTATCTAGATAGTAATTATTTTTGATCTCAGACTCACGCAGATCAAATTATTTATATTAATTTAGTCTTTTGGTAATAGTCAGTTTTTATACTGCTAATAATTATAATATGCTGAAGACTATTTTTGATACCTATATAGAAATATTTTTAAATTATTAAACTCTTTTATTAACATTAACAATAAATTCGTTTTAGTAGCTAACTTACTCGTATGAAGTCAGATTGGAATGAGAGTAAAAATTTTAATTTAAGTCTTTCAGTAATAATCAGTTTTTCTCTTAATTAAAAATCTGCTAAAGACTATTATAAAACTTATTTTAACTTTAATTAAACTTTTTTCTTAACATTAACAATAAATTCGTCTAGCTAACTAACGCGTAAGAAGGCAGATTTTTTTTATGTGTAACGTCATAGTGACTGCATCCTGCCTGATGGTAAGCAGCCGATGCAGTCCAAAATAACGGAGCGCTCCTCACCGTGGAACAAGCACGGTAACAAGCGCACCCATTCATGATGACGGCCTGCATAAATACCGTTTAACGCCCCGCTTAAAAGACCCGGAACTATAGAAGCTGGGAAACACATGCGTCTAGCCGAATGGTCTTACAGAGGCACGACTTGCCAATTTTTTTTGGTACGAGTGCTGATAGTCTCCACAGTATGATGGTGGTTCCTAAGATCAGCACGTGTAGTCCGGGACAGGAAAGGAGAGGGCGGGATTAGATCAAAAAGTTCTTCAGAACACTCTCCGTAGTAATTTCGGTAGACACTGAGAGAAGCAATCTCTCTACGCACACGCAGCTGGAGATCCTCAATAGAGGCTGTTACCTCAGCATCTTCAATAATGCGTACCGCTCGCCTTTGCAGTCTATCAAGTGCATTTAGCGGGGCCGTCCCATAGATGGGAACAATACTCCATACTACATCGCACCTGAGTCTTGTACAGCAAACAGCGCTGCTCGGGAGTGAAAAACCGCCTCACCTTATTGAGAATACCCAACTTCGGGAGGCAGTTAAAATAACACTCTCGATGTAGCATTTTGGATTCAGTTCCTGGCCGATGTCCATGCCAAGAATGCTGAGATCCACTGAAATGGGTAAAGGAGAGTTCTGAAGAGAGGGAGGAGGACTGACAAAACAAAATGGCGGGGGAGTCACTCGCAGCTCACCGCCACAGTATAAATTCATATTTATACTGTGTCACCGCTCCCGTTGCGTGTCAACAACGCGACGACGCATCTTGCCTCCATCTTTTATTCCGTTTATGTCATTTCTGATCAACGCACGAATAACTTGCAACTTGCTTTATTACTTTAATGTTTTTCGCACAAAAAAACCACTGGTTAATTAGGTCAAGCAGAAATTATTAGTGCCTAGTGCAAAAAAAGTTAAGATATAAGTAAACTTCACTAACTTGTTTGTATCTTTGATCACATACAATAGTTTGTATGTAGTGAGATACAATGGAGTTAGGTACTTTTTGACCGTGTTCAATCAAAGAGATCATTTCGAAAAGGCGTAAATATATTTATGATACAAATAACTATCGACAAGAAAACGATTGAAAAAAGCTCGAAAATCCCGCAAAACCGGTTTTTGATTTTGAAAACCCGGGTTTTCTTACGACCCAGAAAACCCGAAATACCCGGGTTTTTTCGGGTCGGGTAAACCCGGGTTCGATGCCCTACTCATTACAAGCCCTGGCTGTGCATCGGAAAATACGAAACACACTTGCTTGGGGTGCTTCTTTCAAATAATCACCTTATTCTCGAAGGAAGACGCTTGGTAGGTATATTTTTTGAACAACACTCATAAAGAAAGCCATCCAATGTAAATTGATATCTATCTCTTCTGTGCTCTATTTCAAGTGTGTAGTCTAAATATAATTCAGACTACTCTAAACGTAACGAAGCTGCCAATCCAAACTTTTACAGCAGATGTAAAAGTATTTATAATTTGAAAAAAAAGAACTATTTTGCAACCTTGTAACCATTATTACAATCAGTGCCTAGTAATCGTAAATAACTTATATCCTACAATGATTCTTTTTATGTAATTAACAAAAACTATTCCTATTTTATGTGTGAATCTAATTGAATACACAAAGTGCCTAATTATACAACATTAAGGTCATGGATTGCTCCATTGTTTAAACGTAGATTTGAGCAGTGGATCGCGGGCCGGCCGGCCTGCAGCGAGGCCGGCTCCAAGGCCGTCATATCCCTATAGTGAATAAGCATGACCAAAACTTAAGTGCAGCAATGCCAAAAACATTACACTGCAGAGGCAAATTAATTCGCTTACATGAAACATTGAATAGCATTCAACATTTAATTAATTATGAAAACACTCGCTATTTGTACAACAAACACTTTGTATAAAAAAAATTGCGAAGGTCAATACACCAATATTTATTAGTTAACTAGCCGTGTGGTCCGAGACGCTCAAAATGTTGACAACATTCATCAACTAACGTCATTTAGAGGCAGTCCATCATGTGTGCGAGCGCAACGTCCATAAGCCTGTCAACGAATTCGACCGCTGCTGTCTAAGAGCTCATGGTACCCTTGCAAACTTTGGGCAGTGAGAGAAGCGGATACTAGGAGTGATGAGATGTTGACACTGATATTTGAAAACTGTCCGACATAGATTTATATTATACAATAGATCTTTGTTCTCCGCCCGCCGGCAGCGTAATGTCATTTACAACCGACCGAAAGTGTGCTCCAACGCCCATGAACACCAACCAGAGAGTTTAGGACTGCAAGGTAGGTGGGCGATTCGCGAATCACCCTGCGTGACCTAAAAAGGAGAAAATGTTAGAAACCGAATGGTGCGAAAAATTTAAATTAACTCACTATGTGACGAGGCGATGAGCAGACATTGCGCAAATGCGAGTGTTAAGAGTTTTGCACGGTGTATTATTTATTGATTGTTGAAAAACAATGGCGGGTGCGCTCGTTGGCAGTGAGTCAGTGGGTCAAGGGTGCGCTGGCCTAGTTACGCAGCGCCGCGCGCCCAAATTCGCGAGCTCACCAGTTGCTAACCTCAGCTAGTAAGGAGGGGGCTACCGACAATCATGATACAGAATTAACAATTCTTAACAAATTTAGCGTTTATACTATATTAGCAATGTAATGTCTTATATTACATCTATCTTGAATAAAAAATTAAGTATTTTACATGAGTGGGCCTTTCTCTAACTAAAAGATATCGAATCAATAAAAAATATGTTATTTTGTGGCTGCTATAAAAATATCACAAATTTTATTTTATTTTATTTATCGTTTACCTACAACAAATTTACTATATTCAGTTTACAACGGTTTAGATACCTTAACGCCAATAAATTGAATAAGATGTGTTGTACATATGTGGCACATCACTAGACGTCAGCATTGAGCACACGCTCGCCTTACGTAACCCAAGTTGAAGGCCGGCGGGGTCTGCCCGCCGCCGCGCCGCCGCCGCTAAGGACGCCCACGACGGGCTAGAATGGCCCAAAACGGAGCCATTTAGCCTCTGAAAGTAAGCCTTGTGGCAAGCCACAAGGCACTCCACAATGCGAGAGAAAAAATATATTTATAATTATTCACCGCACTCTTAGCAGCGGTGAAAGAATACTACAACCCCCTCTCTTCCCTTGGGTGTCGTAAAAGGTGACTAACGGACTAAAGACTGCACATACATCCAACAGCATAGAGCGGTGATGGGATCACCACCTGTCACGCTGAGCACATGTGCAGTCGCTATTTGGTAAAAAGTGGACTATGGTAGAGGACTGATTTTACTGTCCTTATTGCCTTTTCTCTATCCCTTCGGGAATAATATACGTGATTATGTATGTATGTAGGCATGTTTCTACTTTTCCGACAGAAGTGCTGAAAAAGAAGCAAACAATCATGCAAAATAACAGGAAATCACAATTTTTCACAATAATTCTTAGGAGTTCCATCGCTAATGCAGCAAATCTTAGGACTGTAAATCAGGCGGGAAATGAATCCGAAAAAATGGGAACACAGTTATAGCTTACACTTACACACTACATTATCAGCTACATGGTCAGTGACCAACTGCAGCGCCAATTGGGCAGACCTGCGGCCTCGCTCTTACGCGGAAAGGTCGCGGCTCGATCTTGGCCACACGTTGGGCTTACGTATAGGCTCAAGACAACCTTCAAGGGACAGACAGAGTAAGTGCAAAGTGTAAGATCTCATCCAGCAATCTCCGTTGCTTTGTAAAATGTTGGTAATAAGTTACACGAGTAGTTTAATTAAGCCCCTTGGCTTGGCCGTTTGACGACCGCAAAGTTGAATTAGATAACACAAAAGGAAACTCATTTCTGTAATAACTTTTTAATTTTCTTGTTTATCTGTATGAGAAAATAAAGATCAAAGTATACTGTATGTATGGTATTTACAAATATAAACTACTATAAGTAATACGACCTGTTGTTTGTCTCATTACAATTTTTCCACATAAATTGAAGAACTTTGATAAAAATGTAGCCATAAAGGGAACTTTTTTCTTGGTGTCACAGTTTCTACAGCCTTTGTATGGCTCAGTATGTCGCTGGGTAAGGCCTAAGTAACAGAGGGCTATGCCAATACATTTAAATGAAATGAATAATTTATTTGCACGAAACGACAACTTATTCTGCAGCAGTGCCTTACGCCTACTACAGCCTTCGTGACCGATTTACTTAACTCTCATTCATTACACTTGCCTTGATTGTTCCACTTGCTTCTTTGCTTGGGAAAGTATACCGAGTCAACGGTAAAGATTAAGTACAGTTCAATGTATGAGATAACAGTAGCAGGATTTAAATACACTCGAAAGGTACTTATTTGTAAATAGTGTATCGCTGTCGAGCAGCGCCATCTATGGTCGAATAGCAGAACAAAGTATGAGAGAAAAAGTTTTACTTCTAACATTGTAACTTTCCTTAGTTACTAAGAACAGTTATTGATAAAACAGCAACTTAATTTCTTTACAAGTGAAAGTATCACAAGCTTCTAACAACATGGAGGACCCGGAGAAGAAAATCAGCGTGTTATGCCTTGGGCCGAAAGGGTCGGGGAAAACGACGCTGCTGAAAAAGCTACAGGACGCAGAGGGGATCGACAACACGTACAGCCCAGTGCCCACCGTCGGGACCAACATCTACGACATCCACTACCTGAACAAGCAGGGCAAGAAGCAGACGCTCTCCGTGCGCGAGGTGGGCGGGGAGATGGCGCCGCTCTGGACCAACTATTTAGATGGCGTTGAAAAGGTACTTAAAAGAGCTCGATGGCGCAGCGGCTACAGCTAAGGCAGCGGTTCAGTTTGCGATCCTGCCAGTAAAGCAAATTTCGCAATGCCAAGTCATTGGGTGGGTGACCAAATAATTTCCTTAATTCGTCGTACACTGCTGTATTAGTTTGTATGTATTGTGCCAACCGCATGTCAATAAAAAAACACTGCAAAGCGCGCGCATGGTCGAGGAATTACGGGCCGACGAATTTTTGGATGCTCTAGAGTGGGCCCCGTACCTACATATACTCCAGCTAAATTCGATGACGAATAAATAAACATATTAGTTACTGCCATTTTTTTGTGCAAATATCTAGTTACACTCGGATTTTTACTGTTTTTCGAAAGAAAGACACAATACTTAGTTAACTGTTTTCTTGTGAATGTCTCTCAAGAAAAAGTAAAAATCCTAGTGAAACGAGGTATTTGCACAAAGAAATGACAGTAATCTGTTTACAAACATTCGTCATCGAATTTGGCTGGAGTTTAACTACTTACCTACGATGAGCCGAGCCACTACGCATGCAGCCCACAACCATCAGACGTGTCTTAGGATGTAATGTTTCCAGATCATATTCGCGGTGGACACGTCCAACTTGTGCCAGATATCTGCTGCCGCTGTGTTGCTCTACACCTTGCTTGCTGAGCCCCGTCTGAAGAATTGTAAGGTACATTAATTTATAACTTCAGACTATACTTGAACTGGCAAAGTCTTCTTGTCCTCATTATTACTAAAACGTTTTATAAGTAAATATTTTTTTTAAACTGTCTATAATTTAAATTCAATACTTATCTACGTAATTGATACGGAAAAAACATGCAAACCATCGCTACAGAAGTCTCAAGGCATTAATCCTAACGTTATTGCGGCACAAAATTAACAAAAAACCCCTCTGCTTAGGTTTTTTGTTAATTTTGGGTTTGAGTCCCTAAAAATAAAGTGCTACCCACCTACATTTTAATTTCCATTAGAGATATCGCAATCAGTACTACACTTACCACTAAATATGTGATAGCAGACTGGATTCAAAAGAGTTTAAAAAAGTCTAAGACCTACTTGAATAAAAATAGATTTTGACGTTGTTTTCAGTTCATCCTTGTCCTCAGTAAAATGGACGCGGCCTACAGGCAGATGCGTAACGAAGCCCTGCTGATGCTGCAGTTCGCCCGGCTTCGCACCGAGCTTGCCAGCGCCCCCGCGCTGCTGGAGGCCTCCCCGCTCGCCGGCGACGGCATCGAGGCTCTTAGGGCGCTGCTAGCCGACTCTAAGCACGCTCCCATTTCGAAAGTGGTTACGTAACTTTGCTAAGCAGAAAAGTTTATAATAAAAATAAGTTGTTCTAATAAAATGTTTTATAATGTTAGGTACCTACCTGTTTTGTTAGGGTGGATTCCACCAAAATCTAGGTATAAGACCTTATTTACGGATTAACCCGCGTTTAATTTACTATTTACATAGTTTTTATATTATCCTGACGTTTCGAACCCTTTACAACAGGGTCCGTGGTCACAGGGAGACTGAGGTGTTGGTCACCCTTAGGGTGGATTCGACCAAACTGGAATAAGACTTACTCCGAGATTAGTCTATACAAATTCAGCGTTTAATCCAGGTATAAGACCTTATTTACGGATTAACCCGCGTTTAATTTACTATTTACATAGTTTTTATATTATCCTGACGTTTCGAACCCTTTACAGGGTCCGTGGTCACAGGGAGACTGAGGTGTTGGTCGTCTCATTGCTATAAGTTATTTGCCTACCGTCAATCATTTTTATATTTAACCGGGTGCGTTCAAGTTTACACAATAGGTACGAGCTAACAATATTTTTAGGTCTGGCAATGTGTTGCTGTTGGGGCTGGGATTTGATGACCTGTATGATGGGGTCCCAGGCAGGTGGTAAATTCCAACCATCCTTTCAATGTGTAGTGCTCGCTTAAACCTCAGAAAACAATTTAAGACCTTATTCCAGTTTGGTCGAATCCACTCTTAAAAATTATATTAGAAGTGTTGAAACTTCTTTGTTATTAGGTAAGCATATCTTATTTATTATGTTGTGTGTGTGTGGGGGGGGGGGGGGGGGGGTGTATGTAAGTATGTCTGCAATGTGTTTTTAACAGTTTAATTAGGTACTATGTGAGTGTGTTACATTGTAGGTGTCTAATAATAATATAGGTATACTTGGAATACATCTATAAAAATGTTACACGGGAGCTGCTGCCGACAAACTGCACATGTAGTTTGGCAGAGTTTAAAAAACTGTAAATGTATTATTTTTGATAAATAAATAAATAAAAATAATAAAAAATCAACAATCAACACTCATAATGTGCAATAATAAATGAGAAAGGAAGACAATAAAATTTATCCAATTTAGGTAAAGTAAAGAGTCACCCTTCAGTTTTGTTTCGTTCCGTAAAATATAATTTTAAATTTTCTTCACATTACTTTTCTTCTTCTTCCTATTCTCAATTTTAAGATTCACGACCTAACTAAAATTCCCTAAATGCTTCGATCACAATTAGGGTTTGAGGAAATATTCTCCAATCGTTATGTACTCCATAGTATTAATTATTTTTTTAAACAGATATTTGGAACGCTTGCCTGTACAAGCCTCACTCCTTTGTCTCATCCATCTCTAATGAAAAAATTGGGTGACAGATGACAGTCATGACAGATTCGATCAGCGTTGCCAGACGTGCGATAATTATCGTAGATCCACGATAATTTGGAGGGGCATGCGATAAAAAATAATAACTAAGTATCGCACGATAATTTGTATAATTCGTCGACTTTCCACGATATTTTTTGTCAGTTCTACGATAATTTTGTGACAAACCTGGTTTAGCATCAGTCGTTCAGTCACAGTTTGGAAATAACGAAATTTAAGGTACCACAGTCAGCCCTTTTTCTAGGTAATGAGCTTTTTTTTTTTTTTTAGCTCGTGGCGTTGGATGTTACCATATTTGGAGTGCGCAGTCGTATAAATTCTCTCTTTTTGAATGCGATAAAAACACGATAATTTTGCAGTAAATCTAGGATGGTTTTGACCTACGGATCTGGCAACACTGGTTTCGATTCGATTACGTTTACAACCTCCGCTAGGACCACCACAAAGTACTTTTTTATATACGGAAACTAGGACTAGGAGTACTAATGTTCTGTGATTACAACTACCTATTTATTTGGTTCAATTAACTTCAATTGTTCAAATGATACAAGCAATGAGTCTGTAGAAATAAACAACTGAGCCAAAAACTGGATATTGGCGAAATCCAAAGGGAAAAGCCACTGCACAAAAAGAAGAAGAATTGTTCAAATGTTCAATTCAACCAACAATAATCAACGTAGGGGTTTAAAATTTATTGTGCTTTAAAGAAAGACGTGTACCTACTTCTTTCCTCTTTAATCTAATAGTTTAGCGTCTACAAAGCAATATGGATATATATCAGTTGTGTCGAAGCTGCATGAAAGAGTTATCCTTGTGGGAAAATGAAAATGTAGACAACAGAACACTAGAAATGTTTTATTTTTGCATCAACATCAAGGTAAACTCAGATAAAAATATTTTAATTGGCTTTAGTTTATTGATAATAATTATTGAATGTGTATAAGACAAGGTAAAATATTTACCGCGTCGCGTAGCGTTGTAAGAATACTACCACCCCCTCTCTTCCCTTGGGTGTCGTAAAAGGCGGCTAACGGACTAAAGACTGCACATACATCCAACAGCATAGAGCGGCGGCGGTGGGCTCACTACCTGTTACGCTGAGCACATTTGCAGTGGCTATTTGGTGAAAAGTGGACTATGGTAAAGGACAGCTTTTGCGGTTCTCATTGCCTAGTCTCTGACTAACCCTTTGGGGATAATAGTTGTGATTATATGTAGGTATGTTTGTTAAATATTTATCGGCTAAGTAGCAATCATAACATTATTATAATGGAGAATGAAATGAACTTTTTACAAGTATTTTTACTTACTTTGACACATGTCGGTTTTTATAGATTTCAGATGAGGACAAGCTTCCTAAACAGTTTTGTAACAACTGTATCATCAAAATAGAATCATCATACACATACATAACTGAGGCCCAAAAAGCTGATGCGACTCTGAGGAACATTGTCTCTAGAACCAAAACAAGTGTCATAGTTGAACCTGAAAACTACAATAGAAACTTCTTTGAGGAACAATACATAGTACATACAAATAAAGAATGTCATGATTCCAAACACAACTATGATGAACAAGTAATTGAATTAGTTCAAAGTGAAGTTGACCAGAGCTATAATGTATCAGAATATGAGGCATGTAACAGTCTTAAAGAAACTAACATTACAGACAATCAGAATGATGTGGTGATAAGTTCAGAGCAAAACAAAAACTCAATTGAGAAAACAAATAAAGTGGAATTAATAAAAAGTAATGTTTGTCCAGTCTGTCAAAGAAGCTTTTCCTCTAAAACTTGGTTTACAAAACACATGCAGAAGGAGCATAATGGCCAGCAATTTACTTGCAGTCATTGTACAAAGAGTGAGTCTTTTGTTGTTCCCAATATTTGCAAGATTTACTCAAATGGTGAAAAAAAAGTTTGTTTCTTAACATTGTCATTATAATTTATTGTATCACAACTTTTTGATTTACCTAGCACAATAACAGCTTATCCTCTTGAGCATCAACTTGCCGACTATCGGCAAAGACAATTAAAAATTCTATTGCGCCTGGCGCGCAGGTAGTTAATAGACCAGTATTGAAGCGCTTAAACCTTTTCAGCCTTTGCGAAGTCATCGCAGCTAGCATACCACCTGACGTCCCACTCGGAAGAGCGCAACTTCCCATGCAGCGTATGTGGCAAGCGATTCAAGCGCAACAAGCAGCTCGCCGTGCATATGCGCGCGCACGGCGACGCCCAGCCGTACGCGTGCGACAAATGCACTATGAGGTACAGACGGCAGCTCTTCAACATACCACTAAATGTTAAATACTTCAATATGAATATTAATTGTTGCAATCTGACAGTCTTGGATAGGTTAATCTGCACGCATGTATACTTAAACCTTGTTTTTTAATTTATTTTAGCAGGAGGTACCTCAAACACTGAGAATTATCCCCGTTAGTTAAGACTGAGCACGAAATTGTTGTTTTGTTGCTAGTTCTGCTGATGATGAGACAGCCAGGTTAACACAAAACTTGAAAATGTTATAAAAAATCCATAAGCAGGATTCGAACCTGCACCATTTTGACAGTCCGGGTTAGGTGCTCTTTCAAATAAGCTATCATGGCCTTATCCAGCCCACCGAAATTCATTCATCAACTTTTTACTTTGAAAGCCAAAGGTGCCTTATTCAATGTCAACAACTACGTCCTAAACAGCTGTGGACATTGTTTAAGTAATTGCATCTGAACGTAATTGGTTCAGTTGCAATTGGTCCAATTCCCAAAATGTCCAGTGCTGCCCTACTCCTGTAGGTCACATGATAGGTTAGAAAAATTAAGACAATCGTGACTCATTACAAATCTTTAATTTTCAGATTCAAAAAGAGAAGTATTTTGAATTGCCACATGAAAATCCATGAAAATGAAAAACAGTTTTTGTGTTCATTCTGTGGATGGAGTTTTGCACAAGGTAAAAGATTAGTTATTGTTTTTTATTAAAAATATTATTATTTTTGTATCTGTTCAGTCTGTCGTTTTTAACTGTATGGTTTTTATATTATTATCATTTTATCAAAACATGATTGTGTTTTTACTGCCTTCGAGTAATAAGTGTTAAAGAGGTAGCATACTGCGGGTGGGCCACACGCTGCATTAGGGCACTGATTCTGTATCGCAATCTATAGATTCCACACCTAAACCTTACTGCGCACAAACGTCAAACGCATACGTTTTTGGGTAGATATCGTAACTTTTGAAGGAATTAGCGTGGTTTTGAAACAAGGAATCGTTACAGAACAAGGGCCCTGATTGGTTTAGTGCGAAAAAAGAAGGTAGACAGACTGACGCGACACTTCTTAATATTTTGAGAACGGAACAAAGTATCTTAAAATAAAAAATATAAATGGCCGTCGTTGCCAACGCAACCCTATCGTCCGCAGCGGGCAACCTGACGGTGCACCTGCGGCGGCACACTGGCGAGAAGCCGTTCGCGTGCGCGTCGTGCGGGTTCCGCGCCGCCGCCGCCTCCAACCTGCGGCGCCACGAGCGCGCCCACCGCCACGCCAAGGCGCACCGCTGCGGCTGCTGCGCCAAGGGGTTCGGCGACAAGAGCGCGCTGGTCAGTGCCCGACTACACAAGCCGCAGGCCGCGCTGGCGCGACGCGTTCCCCACCGGCTCGAACCCCCAGAGGTTGCGGATGCCATCCCCCACCGGAAACCCTCTGGGGTTTTTTTTTTTTTTTTTTTTTTTAATATAAGAGGGAGGCAAACGAGCAGGCGGGTCACCTGATGGAGAGTAATCACCGCCGCCCATGGACACCCGCAAAACCAGAGGAATCGCAGACGCGTTGCCGGCCTTTAAGGGAGGAATAGGTTTAAGGAAGGAATAGGAATTGGGAGGAGGGGGGGGAAGGGGCCTCCGGAACCCTCACTGGTCGGACGAAACACAACAGCACCAAGTGCCATTATTTCACGCCGAATATTAGTGAGAGGGTGGTATTATGCCGGGCGAGCCGGCCCAATGTGTGCTGCAACGCAGCGTGGCTCTACCACTCAGTTGGTGTCACTCATTTAGCACCACCCAGGGATCACGTGTAGGGTCTCAAGGGTAAACCTACGGACGCGAGCAACTTTGACCCCCAAAAATTTCGACCAACACGGCTTCAGGAACCTATAAGTTTCTCGCCCCCCCCAAACAAGCCCGGTAAAGCTGTAAAGGTCATCTGCGACCGACAGCACCCACACTCAAAAAAAAAAGGCGCGACGCGTCTTGCGTCTGCGATGGGTACAAGCAAGAATGGGGGGCGCCAGGCGACCGCGACCAGCGGAGGGAATAGTACCGCGGAAAATTTAACTAAAATTAAACGCCGGTCGCGTTCTCCTGGACGCGCACGCCGGTCGCGCCAACTTGGCGCCCTCTATTCGTCTCGTATTATTGTTTTTCCGCTCATCTAGGCCAGCGTGGCATGCGGCTAAGGCGACTGCTAGAAACCGCAATAAACTTAAAGGGCTGGTCAGGTCAAGTGTTATAAACATGACAAAAAAGAAATTCGTGTTTTTTTCATTTTTAATTAAATAATTCATTTTGCGAATTTTAATTGGATATATGGAGTATCTAATTTATTTTAAAGCATTAACATAAGAAAAATACGCACATTTCGTAATAAGAAAATAAATGGTCTCATTGCAGACTAACGTAGGTACTTATCGCCCGGCTGACGCGGACAGGTCAACAGACGGTTGGGTCAACGACCAGTCGCTGCCCGCGCGTTGTAAATAATCGTTATTATGTTATTGCTTAATAAATAAGATACTCAAAGACTATTCAATGAAAATTCACCAAATGAATTATTTAATTTAAAATGAAAAAAGCACAAATTTCATTTATGTCATTTTTGTCATGTATAAACGCTTGACCTGACCAGCCCTCGAAGTTTCTTGCGGTTTCTAGCAGTCGCCATAAATAATTATGCCCTAACGAATTCTCCCTGGAGATAAACAAACCGATAATCACACAGAACAATCACTGGGTTTTTGCTTCACTTTTGTAAGCATATTTACCACTTCTATTGTTATTAAATCCCCATTATTCGTTTAAATTTTAATAATTTTTTACATTTCCATTCTGAAGTCTGCTGTTAATTTAGCTTCTAGTACCTATCTAGTCTATGAAATTAGTGCGGGATCAAGTAGATTTCGGAGTGACTATTTCAAACATCATTGATTCAATGAGCTAAATCATATTGAATTTGTATAATACGATTTTAAGTATCTTATTGCATTGCGCGAAATACCGAATTAGTGTATTCGAATAATAATGCACAATTCGTAACGTTATTTCGTTAAGGTGCTGAAACACAGCACTTGCATGTTGTTAAAGAATGTTGCATATCAGCATTATTTTACTAATTTATAATGATGATGAAGAAAAATAATTATTAAATCATCAAATCATAAATTTTCTGTTTACTCTACTATTAATATTTTAACAATTAAACATTTCAAGAATCAGTTCAGAGTAAAATCAATTATCAAAATTTTACATCACTAATCACTCTAAATAGTTTTTGTAGTTATTGCTAAGCTGTCAAATTCTATTTTTGTTTATATCCATGGAAAATTTATTTGAGACAATATAAATAAGTATACCTACTTCTTTTTTTATTTTCAAGTCATCGGCGATTAATTTCTTCCTGGCCAGAGCTGCCACGTCCGCTGCCGAGCCGACCGGTAAACTATCATAGAAATAAATCTGTATTGCTGTCGGTTTATTAGAAAAATAAATATATAATAAATAAGTATTATCTTTATTATTGAAATTTTGCACTCACAATGCTATATAGGGATAAAATGTTTACTAGAAAAAAAAAACAACCTTCCTAAAAAGACTGAGACTGTTTAATTTTTTTCTAGTAAACATTTTATCAATAAAGTATATGTATGTATATGATTTGTTCCCCCGCAGACGCGCCACATGCGCACGCACAGCGGCGAGCGGCCGTTCCGCTGCCCGTGGTGCGCGCGCGCCTTCGCGGACAGCTGGAAGCGCAAGCTGCATCTCATGCGCGCGCACAAGCTCACGCTACAGGCCGTGCCGCGGCTCGCGCGCGACGGCCGGCTCATGGGCGGCGGCGGCCAGCTGGAGCGAGCCAGCCCGCAGCAGCTGGACTGAGCCAGCCCACAACAGCTTGAATGAATCGGCCCACAACACGGCCAGTAACAGCTACACTGAGGTCAGAACAGCTGGAAAGAGCCAAACCCGCAACAGCTGGAGTGAGCTAGCCCGCAACAGCTGGAATGAGCCAGCTCGCAACAGTTTAAATGAATCGGCCCACAACACGGCCAGTAACAGCTACACTGAGGTCAGAACAGCTGGAATGAGCCAGCCCGCAACAGCTGGAATGAGCCAGCTCGCAACAGCTTAAATTAATCGGCCCACAACACGGCCAGTAACAGCTACACTGAAGTCAGAACAGCTGGAATGAGCCAGCCCGCAACATCATCTTCAGCCTATGAACGTCCAACTGCTAGGCACAGGCCTCTTACGTGGACAATAGCACGTGGAGATATTGGGCCATAACCCACCACGCTGGCCCAATGCGGGTTGGTAGCCCGCAACAGCTTAAATGAATCAGCCCGCAACACGGCCAGTAACAGCTAGACTGAGGCCAGAACAGCTGGAGTGAGCCAGCCCGCAACAGCTAAAATGAATCAGCCCGCAACAGCTGGAATAAATCGAAATAGCCGGAAAGAGGTCAGAACATTTAAACTGAGCCAGTCCATAACTTGACTGCAATAGCCATTTTTTGCCCGTGATGTATATATACACTCTTCGGACACTAGGGGAGGGAGGAGGTAAATACATTATGGATACGACACCCAGGTGGCTGGACGAAGTGATGTCAGACTCTAACTGTACTGACTAAACATCCTGCCATAGACCTGGAGAAATCTTTATAGGCTTCTTCAAAAATGATAGCCACGTACGGCAACAGCTGGAGTGTCACAACATCTGAACTGTGCTCACAACAGCTGGACTGACCTAGATTGCCAGCCAGCCAATGCAGTTATTAGGCGACTATAGAATGGACTGACATCAATATTATTCTGTGTAGTGTTTAACTGCAGCCCCTGTGCGGTTTGGGCAGTGTTTACTTGTTGAACTAACTGCACCGTCGCAGGCCATCACAGCTAGTGTACAAACTGTCAGCCATTGTACATGTACGTGGTTCCTAGTCTGTTGTAAGTTAAACTAAAGATAATCAGGAAATATTGTATTTCTTTTCTACAACAAACCAATTATGAAAATTAAAAATCAATCTTTGAAATACATGATTTAATTCATATTTTACACGCCAAAGATAAACAATTATAAGGTACATCTTTGGTTGAACACCATTCAATGGAATGCCCAAACAATATTAATAAAATATATACTTTGAAACAACGTGAGGAAGATATGAAAGGACGTTAGGCAAATCTCACATATCCTAATGCGAGTCAGAAGCTAAGATTGCTATAATAATGCATTTAAGTATTATAAACCCTTTCGTAAATTAATTTAAGATCAGTTTGTTGAACCTCTCATAAAATATAGAAATACCCTTTCATTTTAAAAGCACCAAATTACTACAATAATTTAATTAAAGTTTGAACTAAGTACATAATTTACATCAATCATACTAAATATACAGTATGTTTTATTATTTGGGGTTCATAAGTCACATGCTGTTTCTACAATAAACATTATAATCGATTTACGTCGTTCTAAAACCTTATTATGTATTTTGGCACTATGAATGGTTTCTGTCTATAACATTTTCTAATCGGAATAAATACATCGTTACAAGCACATTGCACATCATATATTTTCTTTTGTGGAATGCTTCGTTGGTTCTCTTTTGGGACGTTATACACTTTTTGCAAACAATCTGTTTAATAAGCGTCATTCTCGTTACACATATCTATACAATTCCAAAAAGAAGTGCTAATATCGATCGTAGTGGCTAAGTTAACTGAATTTAATGTACTTACTAAATACTTTACAACGTCATGTTGTCATTGTATTGTGTGGACTGAAACTACTTTCTGTGTCACCTTTTCTCTGGTTGTGTCTCATTCTTCGATCACAAATAAAAACTGTTGCACAATCAGCTCTCTCAAAATGTTTGCACAAAAAGGATACCTATGGAGATGTTTAGGTGCTCATGTCGTTCAGTATTATGTTAACTAATTGTCAACATGATGAAGAGCTCTTTTAAAAACTACCAAGACACATAATTTAAAAGGCGACTGCTAGTAACCGTAACAAACTTCAAGGGCTGGTCAGGTCGAGTGTTTGTTTGAAAAATGAAACTCGTGCCTTTTTCATTTTTAATTAAATAATTAATTTTGTCAATTTAATTTAGATAGTCTTTGAGTATCTGATTTATTTTAAATCAATAACCTAAGATGAAAATCAATTAACAATAACGATTATTTACAACGCGCGGGCAGCGGCCGGCCGTTGACCCAACCGTCTGTTGATCCCGTCCGCGTCAGCCGGATAAGTACCTACGTCAGTCTGCAATGAGACCCCATTTATTTTCCTATTACGAAATGTGCGTATTTTTCTTATTTTATTGCTTTAATATAAATTAGATACTCTCTATCCAATTAAAATTTGTTCAATGAAGTATTTAATTAAAAATGAAAAAAAATTCGACACGAATTCCTTTTTGTCATTTTTGTCACGTTTTAAACACTTGACCTGACCAGCCCCTGAAGTTTCTTGCGGTTTCCAGCAATCACCTTATATATACGTCAGCGTAATGTCAAAAAGACAAAAGAGAAAAAAATATTTTTTGGTTGTAAAGTTGGTTACCGGATGATAAATTTACGTGATAACGTCATAAGAAAACATTGTTCACATGTAGGTTGTGTGCTGCCGCTGTCTCTCTTCTACTCGGACGAATCGGCCGATGGAGTGGAAGAGAGATAGATGCGTTACAAGCCGAACGCTTAGACCTATCGTGCCTCTATCGCTTGTTCCGCGCTCTCGCTTGCACGTTCGGCTCAGGCGGAACGTGACAGACAATATATGCTTTTTCGTGCGTGCAGCCGGCGTTCATCGATCTATAAGACGTTAATCACGTCAATAAAAAAAAAAGAGTAATGTCAAAGTTGCCACTATTCCGTTACGATCTGGTTTATGATTGTGTATCTAGTATTTATATGTGATCGAAGGTTTTGTAAGTTTTAGATGTACGGACAACAGCCACGTCAAAACTACCCCAAAACATATAAGGTACTGATAGACATGCTACTAAATAAGTATGCTTATTAGCATGCTTATTACAAGCGTATACGTAACAAGCATACTAATTACTAGCAACGCTTTGACACACATACTACTAAGTAGCAATTGCTCAATAGTGGCATGCTTTCGTGCTAGTAATGAGCATGTCTATCTGTACCTTAAGATCTTGAAACGTTGAAAAAAATGACTACCTCAGGTGGGATTCGAACCCACGTCTTCTGAAATCAGAGCGAAGTGGTCAACGCAGCCGCCCGGCGCCCGGGTTATGGAGGACGTGGGTAGATAGCTTGACTAGTATGGATGTTTCTCGACTGGTGTGGTATACCAGCGCTGGTGTGATGTGCCTAGGCCTGTGCTCATAGCGTGAGCTGCACGTTCTGCACGACGTTGGACCACTCCACCTTGGAGGGCACCAGGTAGAAGGCCGGAGCCACCTTCTGCCCGCACGGGCAGCGGCAGCCTGCGACACAAACATTATTTACAATTTTAAGATTATTATTTATCAACTACGGGTAAGCGCTTGGCCTTCGTCTCACCTGATGGGAACTAACGATGAGGCCCGCACGAACCGCATCAGCTGTAAGCGGCCTATGGTGATATGAGTATACAAGTGCGTTACCCATGACCCAGCTGAAGCTGCCGAGCTTGGCCTGGCACTTGGGGCAGGCGAGCTTGCCGTGCGGCTGCGCGCCCACGCCGCGCATCCACGCCATCGGCTCCACGAACCGCATCAGCTGGAAGCGGCCTATGGTGATATGAGTATACAAGTGCGTTACCCATGACCCAGCTGAAGCTGCCGAGCTTGGCCTGGCACTTGGGGCAGGCGAGCTTGCCGTGCGGCTGCGCGCCCACGCCGCGCATCCACGCCATCGGCTCCACGAACCGCATCAGCTGGAAGCGGCCTATGGTGATATGAGTATACAAGTGCGTTACCCATGACCCAGCTGAAGCTGCCGAGCTTGGCCTGGCACTTGGGGCAGGCGAGCTTGCCGTGCGGCTGCGCGCCCACGCCGCGCATCCACGCCATCGGCTCCACGAACCGCATCAGCTGGAAGCGGCCTATGGTGATATGAGTATACAAGTGCGTTACCCATGACCCAGCTGAAGCTGCCGAGCTTGGCCTGGCACTTGGGGCAGGCGAGCTTGCCGTGCGGCTGCGCGCCCACGCCGCGCATCCACGCCATCGGCTCCACGAACCGCATCAGCTGGAAGCGGCCTATGGTGATATGAGTATACAAGTGCGTTACCCATGACCCAGCTGAAGCTGCCGAGCTTGGCCTGGCACTTGGGGCAGGCGAGCTTGCCGTGCGGCTGCGCGCCCACGCCGCGCATCCACGCCATCGGCTCCACGAACCGCATCAGCTGGAAGCGGCCTATGGTGATATGAGTATACAAGTGCGTTACCCATGACCCAGCTGAAGCTGCCGAGCTTGGCCTGGCACTTGGGGCAGGCGAGCTTGCCGTGCGGCTGCGCGCCCACGCCGCGCATCCACGCCATCGGCTCCACGAACCGCATCAGCTGGAAGCGGCCTATGGTGATATGAGTATACAAGTGCGTTACCCATGACCCAGCTGAAGCTGCCGAGCTTGGCCTGGCACTTGGGGCAGGCGAGCTTGCCGTGCGGCTGCGCGCCCACGCCGCGCATCCACGCCATCGGCTCCACGAACCGCATCAGCTGGAAGCGGCCTATGGTGATATGAGTATACAAGTGCGTTACCCATAACCCAGCTGAAGCTGCCGAGCTTGGCCTGGCACTTGGGGCAGGCGAGCTTGCCGTGCGGCTGCGCGCCCACGCCGCGCATCCACGCCATCGGCTCCACGAACCGCATCAGCTGGAAGCGGCCTATGGTGATATGAGTATACAAGTGCGTTACCCATGACCCAGCTGAAGCTGCCGAGCTTGGCCTGGCACTTGGGGCAGGCGAGCTTGCCGTGCGGCTGCGCGCCCACGCCGCGCATCCACGCCATCGGCTCCACGAACCGCATCAGCTGGAAGCGGCCTATGGTGATATGAGTATACAAGTGCGTTACCCATGACCCAGCTGAAGCTGCCGAGCTTGGCCTGGCACTTGGGGCAGGCGAGCTTGCCGTGCGGCTGCGCGCCCACGCCGCGCATCCACGCCATCGGCTCCACGAACCGCATCAGCTGGAAGCGGCCTATGGTGATATGAGTATACAAGTGCGTTACCCATGACCCAGCTGAAGCTGCCGAGCTTGGCCTGGCACTTGGGGCAGGCGAGCTTGCCGTGCGGCTGCGCGCCCACGCCGCGCATCCACGCCATCGGCTCCACGAACCGCATCAGCTGGAAGCGGCCTATGGTGATATGAGTATACAAGTGCGTTACCCATGACCCAGCTGAAGCTGCCGAGCTTGGCCTGGCACTTGGGGCAGGCGAGCTTGCCGTGCGGCTGCGCGCCCACGCCGCGCATCCACGCCATCGGCTCCACGAACCGCATCAGCTGGAAGCGGCCTATGGTGATATGAGTATACAAGTGCGTTACCCATGACCCAGCTGAAGCTGCCGAGCTTGGCCTGGCACTTGGGGCAGGCGAGCTTGCCGTGCGGCTGCGCGCCCACGCCGCGCATCCACGCCATCGGCTCCACGAACCGCATCAGCTGGAAGCGGCCTATGGTGATATGAGTATACAAGTGCGTTACCCATGACCCAGCTGAAGCTGCCGAGCTTGGCCTGGCACTTGTGGCAGGCGAGCTTGCCGTGCGGCTGCGCGCCCACGCCGCGCATCCACGCCATCGGCTCCACGAACCGCATCAGCTGGAAGCGGCCTATGGTGATATGAGTATACAAGTGCGTTACCCATGACCCAGCTGAAGCTGCCGAGCTTGGCCTGGCACTTGGGGCAGGCGAGCTTGCCGTGCGGCTGCGCGCCCACGCCGCGCATCCACGCCATCGGCTCCACGAACCGCATCAGCTGGAAGCGGCCTATGGTGATATGAGTATACAAGTGCGTTACCCATGACCCAGCTGAAGCTGCCGAGCTTGGCCTGGCACTTGGGGCAGGCGAGCTTGCCGTGCGGCTGCGCGCCCACGCCGCGCATCCACGCCATCGGCTCCACGAACCGCATCAGCTGGAAGCGGCCTATGGTGATATGAGTATACAAGTGCGTTACCCATGACCCAGCTGAAGCTGCCGAGCTTGGCCTGGCACTTGGGGCAGGCGAGCTTGCCGTGCGGCTGCGCGCCCACGCCGCGCATCCACGCCATCGGCTCCACGAACCGCATCAGCTGGAAGCGGCCTATGGTGATATGAGTATACAAGTGCGTTACCCATGACCCAGCTGAAGCTGCCGAGCTTGGCCTGGCACTTGGGGCAGGCGAGCTTGCCGTGCGGCTGCGCGCCCACGCCGCGCATCCACGCCATCGGCTCCACGAACCGCATCAGCTGGAAGCGGCCTATGGTGATATGAGTATACAAGTGCGTTACCCATGACCCAGCTGAAGCTGCCGAGCTTGGCCTGGCACTTGGGGCAGGCGAGCTTGCCGTGCGGCTGCGCGCCCACGCCGCGCATCCACGCCATCGGCTCCACGAACCGCATCAGCTGGAAGCGGCCTATGGTGATATGAGTATACAAGTGCGTTACCCATGACCCAGCTGAAGCTGCCGAGCTTGGCCTGGCACTTGGGGCAGGCGAGCTTGCCGTGCGGCTGCGCGCCCACGCCGCGCATCCACGCCATCGGCTCCACGAACCGCATCAGCTGGAAGCGGCCTATGGTGATATGAGTATACAAGTGCGTTACCCATGACCCAGCTGAAGCTGCCGAGCTTGGCCTGGCACTTGGGGCAGGCGAGCTTGCCGTGCGGCTGCGCGCCCACGCCGCGCATCCACGCCATCGGCTCCACGAACCGCATCAGCTGGAAGCGGCCTATGGTGATATGAGTATACAAGTGCGTTACCCATGACCCAGCTGAAGCTGCCGAGCTTGGCCTGGCACTTGGGGCAGGCGAGCTTGCCGTGCGGCTGCGCGCCCACGCCGCGCATCCACGCCATCGGCTCCACGAACCGCATCAGCTGGAAGCGGCCTATGGTGATATGAGTATACAAGTGCGTTACCCATGACCCAGCTGAAGCTGCCGAGCTTGGCCTGGCACTTGGGGCAGGCGAGCTTGCCGTGCGGCTGCGCGCCCACGCCGCGCATCCACGCCATCGGCTCCACGAACCGCATCAGCTGGAAGCGGCCTATGGTGATATGAGTATACAAGTGCGTTACCCATGACCCAGCTGAAGCTGCCGAGCTTGGCCTGGCACTTGGGGCAGGCGAGCTTGCCGTGCGGCTGCGCGCCCACGCCGCGCATCCACGCCATCGGCTCCACGAACCGCATCAGCTGGAAGCGGCCTATGGTGATATGAGTATACAAGTGCGTTACCCATGACCCAGCTGAAGCTGCCGAGCTTGGCCTGGCACTTGGGGCAGGCGAGCTTGCCGTGCGGCTGCGCGCCCACGCCGCGCATCCACGCCATCGGCTCCACGAACCGCATCAGCTGGAAGCGGCCTATGGTGATATGAGTATACAAGTGCGTTACCCATGACCCAGCTGAAGCTGCCGAGCTTGGCCTGGCACTTGGGGCAGGCGAGCTTGCCGTGCGGCTGCGCGCCCACGCCGCGCATCCACGCCATCGGCTCCACGAACCGCATCAGCTGGAAGCGGCCTATGGTGATATGAGTATACAAGTGCGTTACCCATGACCCAGCTGAAGCTGCCGAGCTTGGCCTGGCACTTGGGGCAGGCGAGCTTGCCGTGCGGCTGCGCGCCCACGCCGCGCATCCACGCCATCGGCTCCACGAACCGCATCAGCTGGAAGCGGCCTATGGTGATATGAGTATACAAGTGCGTTACCCATGACCCAGCTGAAGCTGCCGAGCTTGGCCTGGCACTTGGGGCAGGCGAGCTTGCCGTGCGGCTGCGCGCCCACGCCGCGCATCCACGCCATCGGCTCCACGAACCGCATCAGCTGGAAGCGGCCTATGGTGATATGAGTATACAAGTGCGTTACCCATGACCCAGCTGAAGCTGCCGAGCTTGGCCTGGCACTTGGGGCAGGCGAGCTTGCCGTGCGGCTGCGCGCCCACGCCGCGCATCCACGCCATCGGCTCCACGAACCGCATCAGCTGGAAGCGGCCTATGGTGATATGAGTATACAAGTGCGTTACCCATGACCCAGCTGAAGCTGCCGAGCTTGGCCTGGCACTTGGGGCAGGCGAGCTTGCCGTGCGGCTGCGCGCCCACGCCGCGCATCCACGCCATCGGCTCCACGAACCGCATCAGCTGGAAGCGGCCTATGGTGATATGAGTATACAAGTGCGTTACCCATGACCCAGCTGAAGCTGCCGAGCTTGGCCTGGCACTTGGGGCAGGCGAGCTTGCCGTGCGGCTGCGCGCCCACGCCGCGCATCCACGCCATCGGCTCCACGAACCGCATCAGCTGGAAGCGGCCTATGGTGATATGAGTATACAAGTGCGTTACCCATGACCCAGCTGAAGCTGCCGAGCTTGGCCTGGCACTTGGGGCAGGCGAGCTTGCCGTGCGGCTGCGCGCCCACGCCGCGCATCCACGCCATCGGCTCCACGAACCACATCAGCCGGCACGCGCCCGCCGCGCGCGCCGTCACCGCGCCGTCTACCAGGCAGTTCTCGTGGTAGCCGTCCGGCGGCTAAGGGGAACAATCATTCGAATCGGTACACCCGCCAGCAGAGCGACCTATCCCAAAACTGTCATATTTTCCAGACGATATTATCTTTACTTAATTAGAGAAACAAGAGTCGCGAGCTTGACTTTAGTGTATAGAGTTACTTATGCAATATTAGGAAAGATTTGCAAATCATAAAAAAATTATACATTGGCAAGAATTTCATTTAAGTATAATTATTTTTCAATAAAATGTACACTGAGCTAAATTTCCCCGAGCGCCATTTGCGTTGCTTACAAACATTTACTCACAGAAGACTTACGGACCACATTACGGACGTTCACTACTAAAAATATCAACTGACCAGCTCAGTGTCGTCCCCGTCCCTCCCTTCCCGGCTGCAGCCCGCAGCGGCGGCGGGATCAGGCGCTGGTGGTGCATCCAGTATGCTGGCGGCGAGGCTGCGCAGCCGCTCCACCAGCAGCTCGCCGCCCTCGGCACACCCCACGCCCGGCAGCTGGCTGGGCGGCGGCCGGATGCCCTTCTTGGCCAGCTCTACCTTAACCTGATCGGATCAACAACTAAAAGGTAGTGTGTGTACATCTTTATAATATGAAATTAAGGGGTAGCTTATACTATGTATACTGGGTGGAGATGCATGTGTGTAACACACTCTGCAACCTTAGCCAATACGTGTATACTGCGGAAAACAAATCATCCATAAGGATTTCACAGCGACCAGCAGCCGAAGCTTCAGTAATGTTGGGCGAGTTAAAAATTAAAAAATGACTTAATCGTAGCTTCAACTCAAAGAAAAGCCTCTTTTTTGGTGATTGGCAACATTTTTTTTCTTTGTAGTGTTGCTTAGTCCTCAGAAATTACTCATAAGGCCAGCATGTAGGGTTATAGCTGTCCCCATGTGCTGATATGCGTGTGGACAGGCCTGTGCCCAGCAGTGGGATGTGTATAGGCTGATGACGATGTTGTGAAACTAACCAAACGCAGTAATTTTCACTGAGGCAGCAGAGTGATAGGACAGGGTTACACAAAATATCCCAATGGGTCGACATGCTGCTGCGAGAGGGTGACCTCTGCAGGCCCTACTAAAGGCTCGCGTCCACTAGGCTCCCCGTTTCCTTTTTCTTCTTCATTAAAAAGTATTTGAAATAAAAAACATATCTTCATCCGAGCTGTCCATGACGCTAAAAATACCTAATTTAACCACCTCCCTTAAGGCTTGTTGCTAGCAGACAAACTTTTAAAGTCCATCTAAGATCGGCTTTACTTGTAGTTCAAAAAATGGGGACTTGCAGCAAATAGTTGCTTCGGTGGTAGATTTCTCTAGAATTGTTTTTATTTGTGATGATAAGATTTGAATATGTATCAATGTTTTGTTCTTGTTTTAAATTTGTTATATAAGGCGACTGCTAGAAACCGCAAGAAACTTCAAGGGCTGGTCAGGTTGTTTTAAACATGACAAAAATGACAAAAAAGAAATTCGAGCTTTTTTTTTTTAATTTAATCATTCATTTTGTGAATTTTAATTGGATGGCCTTTGAGTATCTAATTTATTTAAAAGCAATAACATAAGAAAAATACGCACATTTCGTAATAGGAAAATAATTGGGGTCTCATTGCAGACTGACGTAGGTACTTATCCGGCTGACGCGGACGGGTCAACAGACGGTTGGGTCAACGATCGGCCGCTGTCCGCGCGTTGTAAATAATCGTTATTTTTAATTGTTTTTCATTTCATTTTTCTTATGTTATTGCTTTAAAATAAAAAAGATACTTACTCAAAGACTATCTAATTAAAATTCACAAAATAAATTATTTAATTAAAAATGAAAGAAGCAGGAATTTCTTTTTTGTCATGTTTAAAACACTTGACCTTACCAGCCCTTGAAGTTTCTTGCGGTTTCTAGCAGTCGCCTTATATAAATTGTATCTGTATATAAAAATTGTAACTGTATAAATGAATGTTAATATTTTTATTTTGTTTATTATTGTAATGATGATTTAAATTGATTCTTTAAATTTTTATTGTCATTTACTTGAATTGTTTTATCAGTTTTTTGTAGTTTTTGTTATGTTAGTATTTGAATGTGAATCAATTATTCGTTTGTTTTTAATAATTTATATTAATTCTTTCTGTACCATAAATTATAATATAAATTATTTTTTTAAATTTGTAAGTATATATTTTGATTGTACTAATTTATTGTATGAACTACTTTTGAGGGACCTCGCAGGTTTTATTAAGGTGCAAACTGAAAATCAGTGATTTACTCTGTGAGTAAATATTTCGCTGAGTTTCTGCCTATTTGCATCGCTACTGTTAAAATATTTGTTATAGTTTTAAGTTAATTTATTATTTTGTCTTTTTATATTACTTTTTTGCGATTTTATTTAATAATGTTTTAATGTGTGCATGTTTTTGGTGCAAATAAATCATTGATCTACCTATCTAATTTGATGAAGAGTTGCGATGAATGAACAATTCAATTCGATTCTTCAGAGATGGATGCACTAGGAATAAATGCGACTCGCTTCGATTCGACGCGTTTCTACTGTAGTCGACGCCAGGCTTAAGATAAGATAAGAACTAAATGCAGATTTCGTATGACAAGTCACCTGTTTGGGTATGTGCGGTATGATGTTGCCCTGGCTGGCGACCACGCGCCGGCACTTGCGGCAGCGGTACACCACCGGGTCGGGCCGCTCGCGCACCAGCCCCGGGTCGGGCTTCACCAGGTCCGCGAACTTCTGCGGCAGGATCTTCACTGGTGACCGAATGGGATACTTTACATAGTCGATCTATACCAGTTAGTATGGGAATTTGCATAGTAAGATTAAAGTAATATTGTTCTATTTTTTTATTTTTTTTTGGTCAGCCAACGGTTGCTACATTAGTAAAAGTAAAATATGACAAATTGTAACTTAAATCTAAATGTGCGAACCAATTATAGGCGGACACAACATGCAAAATTAAAACAGAGAAAAACTTAAATTTACTAAACCACATAAACAATATTGTTAACTTAACGAAAATAATTAAAACTACAATAAGATAATTTTACTAAATATTAATCCATGTCATGTCTCATAAGTCATACGCTTCTAAAAATGCTTGTCTGAACGTTGGTAGTGAATCATTATTTATATCTATGCTTGACTGTACCTATTCAGAAGTTTGCTCAATCGAGGAAAAGGAGAATGAGCTCCGAGGACGGTTTTTCGGAAAGGGTTTTACGGCCTATCGTGGGTACGTGGCACATAAAATCTAAATTTAGCTAATAGCTGGGGGCAATCAATTTTATTTCTAAATAGTTTGTACGGAAATGACATAACATTGAAGTAATCGAGTCGGTCTCTGTAAGCTCTGATCCTATTTACTATTCCTGATGGGCGTGCTAAATGCCACATAAACAGTTTTTGAATTCATTCCAGACGTAGGCTATGAGTAGAAAAGTGTGGACGCCAGACGATGCTGCAGTATTCAAGAATACTCCGCACGAGACAGTAGTATAGCAGTTTTTTAGAGACAGTAGTACAGCAGCATTATTTCTAAAGAGTTGATGGTGGAGCTCCTGGTCAAATCTCAGGCTACAGAAAATATCGAAAGGAACGCGCAGAATGATAAGACATTTTATCTGTAGCAAAGCTAGGCTAGGTACGTGTCGTTCACGATGGGTTAAGAAATATGCCAAAGTCAAAGTCAAATTATTTATTCAATGTAAACCTTTACAGGCACTTATTGACGACAATATTATAAACGCGAAAGTTTGTAAGTATGGATGGATGTTTGTTACTCTTTCACGTAAAAACTACTGAATAGATTTGGATGCAATACGGCAGACAGTTTATAACCTGGATTAACACATAGGATACTTTTTATCCCGATATTCCCACGGGAACGGGAACCACGCGGGTGAAACCGCGAGCGGCCGCTAGTTATAACATATACTTAATTGTAGTTAAGACTTAACAACTACTCTAACGAACTATAGTATGTGCCAGACAAACGCGCATCGCTACCCCCAGCACCACTGCACGCCGAAACAGGATCGCGTCGAACCGAAATATACTTAAGTAGTGGCGATAGAATTCTCTGTAAACAAACGTATTTTGCTTGATACGTACGTACGAGACAAAATGGCAGGCAAGTGACTCTCCCCTAGCGACACAAACGGCTAAAACTTATAATTTATCGTTTTTTGGGATGAAAGTTGAAGAATGATAAATCGTAATGAATTGTTAACTTAAGTTAACACTTTAAGGAATAAATGTGATTTCCAATAATTATCGTATTGATATTGTGGTAATAGAAATAGGAAATTACAGTTTTTGAAGTAAAATAAAGTAACGGCTGAAATGAGAAGTTAAGCGACGACGCGCGGCGTGGAGCGTGCGAGCCGAGCGGCAACCTTTACTGCCATATGCCTATGCGGATAGTTAAACTGCAGTGACACCCCCCTGGTACAAGTGGGGTAAATGACCCTTCATGCACATCTAGCTGGCACAGACTATAATGTACTCTACCTACCTAACTAATCTACCACCAGTTCGGATTTTGGGAGAGCCTTCAACTGAGAAGAAGCTGGCTAGAAACTCAGAAGGCCTTACTTTTTTTGCCAGTAAGTCATGTACCAGTTGAGGTTGAAGAATTATGATCCAAATGTTGATAATTAAACATAAGTTTTGGTTGGTACTTGTTACTTTACTTACAGTAATATACGAGTATGTTGAATATTTAAACTTTGCTAATATGGCTTAGGATTATGCATTAGCAATTGTTACTATTGTTTCTATATAAAAAAAATGTATACTCCTAAAGCGCATCTGCTTATAGTCTGAGAACTGATTGCATGATAAACAAAGAACAAAAAAAAAAATACCTTGTTTTAACTTCTGGCCAGCCATTTTGAGACGAAATTGCTTGAATCGGGGATCATTCCTATTGAGTTTGAAGTCCATATGACCGAACAGCTTTAACTGGGCCACAAATCCTACATTGGGCCCAATGAAACGTCTCTTACTCTTCACTAAAGTAAATGCATCTTCATAGCAGAGGCCATATTTCTCCATTATGAATGCTATAACCACTGCAGCTGAACGAGAGACACCAAAGTAACTGAAAATATATACTTATTATTTTATTAAGTATATGCAAAAATATTTATTTTTAAGTTAAAACTTTATAGCTAACCTCACACATACAATAATATTGTCAATAAAGTGCATATTGTCAATAATATTTATTTATTTATTAGGGAAACAAACAATTACGGAACTCATACAATTTTAAAATATACTTTGACTTTGACTTTGATACATAGAACACAAATCAGCAGTTTCCACAAAAAAAAAACAATCACATAAGTACGTATCAATAACATGCGCAAGAATTCAATTCAATAGTAATAATGTATATAAATTAAATTTGATTAAATTACAATTACAAAAAAACAATTAATTGATAAAAAATAAAAGATTACTAATAAAAATATAGGTACCAAATTAAAACAATGACTAATAAAATTACTTCAAAAATAAGTTAAAAATTTTAGAATAAATTTAAGTAAATTAAAGTTACTAATTCAAACCTTAAAAAAGGGGCTAACAAATTTTATGAGTACAACAAATCTCTTATATATGTTTCCTAAATATCGTTACATGCTTACAATTAAATAGATCAACCTCAATGAATGACTTATTATACATGGTACAGGATCTAAAAAGAAAAGTATTAAATATTGTGTGTGTGTGGCCCGTATTGCGGTATTGTTCAATATTATTGTAGATTTCCAGCAATTCTGATCACGGGCACATCAATATTGGGAGAAGCCAGGAATATTGACATTTGTTTTTTGTTCATGTTTACGCGCCAAAAGGACAATAGAAGACAAAAATAGTGTGAATAATATTACTAATCTCACAGAAAAGCGATATTTGTTATTATGAATACAGGGGAAACTTATCCAGAGCTGTGGAAACTCAGTTTTTTTCTCATCCAGTCTTTAATCCGTTGTTTCTTTCTTGATTGTTTTTTAAATTCGTAATTCTTTATTATTTGCATTACAAAACGCTCAAAGAAAATCCCCATTTCAACATTTCAATATCTTTGTTTTTTAATTACAGATTTAAAATAAGTGCAGTAATCAATGCAACGACTTTTTTCTTTCTGTCCATTTTAAACCATGCGTACACAAATCAAGCTGCTGAGCGACTGAGTGAAAAATTAACAATAATATTGCATAGTGTATGCGGTACCATATATTGATCAATATTATTGACAATCTTGTATTCACAATATTATTGTGTAATATTATTACTTTCAAAGTATACTCCTTTTGTCAGCAGTATTTCAAGAACAAATCTTGGCCATCACTCGCCGCTCAACAGAATTGTAAACAAGTACAACACACTGTTTAAAACCACTGATATTGATATTTTTTCGGATACACGTAAAGGTTTTAAGAACAAAATTATACTATAAACTTTATTTTAATTGATTTAGCATTAACTTACTTTTCATTGTGGTAAATTTTAAATTATTTTGTCTCTAAGGGATGTCTGTTACTTGAGATTAAACATTTAATAATTATGTTACTTGCATGTAGTGGTACCTATAAGTAAAGCATTACTCATTTTTTGTAAGATGCAATGTATGTTTAAGCATGTTTTTGTGTAATTGCTTTGTTGGTTACCCCAATAAATAAATAAAATAAAATAAAATAAATAAAATTGTGTGTGTGCGGCTAGAATATCAGCAACATCGATTTTTGACAATGTTAGCAAATAATATAATGAAATAAGTTTACCAATGAACCATAACATTGCCCCCAGAGGCAATGGCCTGCTTGATGAAGTCATTTGTGTCCGGCAGATGGCTTATTAGATCTTCCTTGGGTACATCCGCCACTGAAAAATAATAGAATTTACTAATAAAAGTTTTTGTATGAGACTCATTCTTACTAATTTTGAAAAAGAATAGTTACTCACACTTAATGTAGTTGAATATGAGGTTGGTATTTTTATCAAGCACACTTCTTGAAAGTGGTACTAAGTCTAAGGTCAAGATGTGTGTAATTTGAAGATTTTGTAATGTCTTGCAGTCTCTGGCACATGCTAAGTTACCTTTATAACGGCAAAACACATTAGATAGCCAAAATAGTGCTTAAAATAAACAATTATATAAATTAACTAAGGTTAGGTACCTACTGATGATTGGAGCTTACCTAAATACAGTCCATCATCTATTTTGTCTACACTGACGTCTAGGTCTTCCATATACTTCTCAACAGGGTCAGTGGCGTGTATTTCCACTTCTGCCACTTGCTTAGCCATTTAGATTTTTAAATAGGTAGGTAACCAATAGGTATAATTTTAAAGAAATGGCACTTTTTGAGCAGAAACTTAACAAAAATATTTTAATCTTAAATGTAAGTTTTATAAAGCTAAAATATTTGCTTAATGTTGCAGACTTTAATAACAAATAACAATAGTAAGGAGTAACATCTCTCAAAAATCAATACATGGATGTCTTCGTTATGCATTACTATTAATTTGGCTACGATCGATAGCACTACACGGTTCAACACCTTAA
The DNA here is from genome assembly GCA_963921215.1 of Scoparia ambigualis. NCBI lineage: Eukaryota > Metazoa > Arthropoda > Insecta > Lepidoptera > Crambidae > Scoparia > Scoparia ambigualis. The sequence goes on along the minus strand of OY992503.1, from coordinate 43,015,006 downwards.
TTAACGGAACTATAATTTAAAGTCCAGCTTGCTTTTAGTTTTACAGAGGTAAATGTTTATTTAATTCAACAAGACTTGACTTCACATCATGTTTCATTTCATGTTGTTTTGCCCGCGCTGAAGTTTTGTTTCATCTTCCATTAAAATACAAAGGGATGTAAACATACAGCCTGTCATTAGTTTGGCCTAAGAGTACTAACTAACTAACTAAAAGTACTAACTCACCAAACGACGTGAAACCCAATGGTGAAACCATTGAGCCAAATATTAGGGTGTAAGTTTTTTTTTCTCCCGGAAGTCAAAACCAATGTAAACTTGGCCTTTTTTATGTTTAACCAAGGATTGCCATTCTCCATACAAACGAGCGTAACTTTATAGTTATAAAATGTCACGCACGAATGTTAATAAAGATGTCTCCGGTAGTTTCAAATTGAAATATTGTAGCTTATTTGTCAGTAGCTATTTGTCACTTCGTCAAACGAACTTAGTAATACTAGAAATTTACGTTAGATGGCGCTCTGTAAATCAAAAATGTTTTCGTTTCTTTATGAACTATATTTTACAAACAACTAAAATTTGTTTCTAATTTAAACTCGCGTGGACTCACAAAGATGTCTAAAATACTTACTTATATTAACGCCATCTATACGTTAATAAAAAAAACTGAAAGCAACCAAAGCAACTTTTTTAGTACCTGTACGAGTATGTCACAGACATACTGTGCTGTATGTAGCGGTGGTGGCGCCGTCAAGCGGAAGTGTACGAAACTCGTACATTTTTGACATATTTCCGCGCTACACTCTTTTGTATGCAGATTGTCAGTTTTTATTATCTTATTTGTCCATGGTTTAACTATGTTTGTCTAACATTACAATGTCTTTCTAAAGGGTTTTCCAATGAGGTTTCATTTTGATATTTAAGACGAGTATTTTTTAAGAGATATTAATGAATGTTTATTTCATTGTAAAGAGGAAGGTATGCCATTAACATTTGAAAACGAAATTAGCAGCCATAACAACGATGTTTATAGCATTGTTGTGTTCCGGCAGTTTGAGATAAGATAGCCAGTTCCTCAGTGGTTGAGGATTCCGGGTGAAGCGCGCTTCCACCTTCGGCCTTATCGTCACTTACCATCAGGTGAGATGAAAGCCAAGCGCTTACCCGTTGCAAAAAAAAAAAAAAGCCAAATGGCCGCCATGGCTACGCTTGGAGCACCTTATATAACTTTCATTAAAAAATTTCCATGACCAATTCGGACATTCAGGGCCCTGATTCTGTATCGCAATCAATAGATTCCACACCTAAACCTTACCGCGCACAAACGTCAAACGCATACGTTTTTGGGAAGATATCGTAACTTTTTAAGGAATTAACGTGGTTTTGAAACAAGGAATCGTTACAGAATAAGGGCCCTGTACACCATCGATATGGTGTACTGTCGATAGAACGTATTAACGATAAGATATACTGTCGATAGAACGTATTAACGATAAGATATACTGTCGATGCAGCGTACTATCGTTTCGGTGTATTGTTGATGTAGCGTACCGTCGATTTAGTGTACTGTCAATATTAGCGTACTATCGATTTGGTGTACTGTCGATGTAGCGTACCATATATTTTGGGATCTGACGATGATACATTAACCCGTCGATGGAACGTTTTCAATACAGCGACCGTCGTCGATTTAGTGACTGTCGATATCACAGACGTATAATAATAAATACGTCCGTGGTCGATATGAACTAGACCCTGAGACTAGACCCATCTCGGACCATTTGGTCCGAGAGACCCATCAACTGGGTTGCAGTCAACTGTCAAAATTCAAAGTGTGAACGAAAGATAGTCGAATTATTTTTGATTTTGTGCTGCAGTCATAGATTTATTAGAGGTTAAATATCATCTTATTCTATGGGTTAAATACTAAATCTATGGCTGCAGTGCAGTGTTGCAAACGACGGTAAGTGCATTTATTTGTTGCTAGAGGGATACGCACTAACAAGACACGTCATATTTGTTTAGACGTATGTAGGGTAGGTAAAGAGTTCGTGAACAATTTTATGTACCTAAGTAGGCAATGATATTATAATAAAAATTGTAACATCATTGTAGGTAGGTATTGCACTCATTAACTACTGGATACCTTGCTACACCTAATATTGGATATCCAGTACCTATTGGAAAAAGGGTAGACCCTTTCTTCTCCAAATATCGTTCGTCCGAAAATCAAAATCCCTAACGCGTTTGCAATAATCATCACTATCCATAATGTTCGCGTATACGAAATTTTGTTTTACCTAAATCGTCTTTGATTCTATTATCCTAATTTTTCTTGCTATAAAGTCACATGTCCTAAGTATTATATTGTATAATCTAAGTTAGTCCGAATGGTTAGTCCTAACAATATTGTTATACTTAAACCATCATTTAGATGATGGTTTATACTCCTGGTAGGTCACGTGATAGGTTAGAAATTTAGGACAATCGCGAAGCGCAGCGTAGCGATTGTCTTGAATTTCAAGGTTATTTTTTTTATTAAACAACAGAAATACTGGGTGCGTATCATTTCATATAATGACAAATGAACTAATATCAAAGGACACATAACGTTCATTGGATATAATTTTTACTTGTTATACACTTCTTATAACAACATTACGTATACCTATTATTAATTTGATAATAATACTCATATTCTCTAACAACTTTTTCTATAGAGCTATATTGGTAGAATAATCATATTCTTTAACATCATTTGATATAATTTTTGCATATAAATAAAAATAGAATTTTAACCCTAAATCGATTTCAAATATTGTCTTAAAATGTTAATATGTTGGGTTTTCGTTAAGGTTGTGCAAAAAAAATCAGTGACAGAAACGAATCGCAGCAAAACCGATGCCCGCTTGCATGCTGCATGCCTGCCTACATGCTGCATGCCTGCTTGCATGTTGCATGCCTGCTTGCATGCTGCATGCCTGCCTGCATGCTGCATGCCTGCATGCCTGCTTGCATGCTGCACGCTTGCTTGCATGCTTCATTCTTGCTTAAGTTCTGCATGCTTGCTTGCATGCTGCTTGCTTGCTTGCTTGCATGCTACTTGCTTATTACATGAATAATGTTTTATATGATTAAATTATTATATGAAATGTATATTAGGTATATCAAAAGTACGTACCTACATAATATCAAATAAAATTATAGAATCTAAAATTATATTAAATGTTTTCTTAGTCAGTTGTTATATAAAATGAAATTATATTATCTGAACGTTATTATATCAAACATTACACACCCCAGAAATACAGCTAGTATTTCTGGGGTGTGTAATGTAATGCCCTACTCCTATAGGTGACAATCGCGAAGCGCAGCGTAGCGTCTGCCTTAAACACAGACCTGGGATAAGTGGTTTCGAGGTCATTTTTTTTTTATTAGACAAAATAAATCTAGCTCTCAGTTTCTAAACGTATGCACGGAACGGAATTTGGTAAAATAATGAAACAACTGTAATTATAATCAGATAATATTTAATTAACATGGATATCAATACTATGTAGGACTTATAAATAATAGGTATATAAAAACGTCTTATGTCTTTTAAATAATATGGATTGTAATATTTATGACAAACTGGCTTACTGTAATAAGGAATTTCAATTTTATGGCATGTGATCTACAAAACATTAAATTCAAGCAAGAGCATTCGGACAAATGATGATTAGAACAAAAAAGTTATGACACGCAGATTAAAGATAAAAATTTTAGGGGGCAAAATAGAGAACCTTGGAAAACACCTCGATTAGTAGGTGGATGGTGGATGGCGGGGTTAGATCCAGACAAGACTATGTTTGTGAACTGTGTGTTTTACGGCCTTACGGGATAATTTACTTTTTTGGTAGTGTGTTTGTTTTTCCCTAAGACTGGTTAGTATATTGAGTTAAATACCCAATATTGGATATCCAGTAGGTATTTAGTTATGTACCCAATATTGGACATCTAATATTAAGAATACCTAAGTACTATCCAATATAGAGGTACATATGTTTACATTGTTGATTTATGCCATTTTATGGAAAAAAAAATCATTTACCGATTTTAAGTGAAGTTAACAGTTTATTTCTTTTTGTAATGTTAAGCCTTTATGATACTTATTACTATGAGTGTAATAAATAAATGGTTTTTATTAAATATTCTGGTTTTTTTTTCAGTTTTCAAAAAGTATTCAGTATTTTGTACCTCTTTCTCCCTTACTTTTTTTTTTAACAAAATGAAACCTCGTAATTTAAAACCCGTTATAATATCTCAGTTTCTCCCACTCTATTAAAACCGGGTAGAACGGTTTAGCATCCACTAGTAAACATCAAGAATTTTTCACCCACTATGAGTCATACACACCAAAAACTGTCCAGGAACAATGGTTGAAGCAAAAGCCCTTACTCCTTATCATTAACATTGTGATTTTTTTTCGGTTAGGTACATTGCTTTTTTATATACTTAGGCGCTTTAGAAGTATATTTTTATTTATCTACGTCGGCTTGGCACCTTTGGAATTTTCCTCCATTATAATAGTGCCAAATCAATTGTAAGATAAGAAAGCAATTTAACCTTACGCTATGGCTTAGAAAAAGATTTATTTATTGCCCTACATATATTCGTCCCCAATTCCTTTCATAAGTAGGTAACATTTTGAGGAGTTCGTTGTCGCAGCGGCTAGCTTGCGATCTTGCCCGCTAAGCAACTTTCGCAATGCCGGGTCGCTGGATGGGTGACCAAATTAAATACATCTCCAGCTCCTCCGTGCTTCGGAAGGCACGTTAAGCCGTTGGTCCCGGTTGTTGTCGTATGATGGCAGTCGTTAAAACCCACCAACCCGCATTGGGCCAGCGTGGTGGGCTATGGCCCAATATCCCCACGTGAGAGGCCTGTGCCCAGCAATGGGACGTATATAGGCTGATGATGATGATGATAATGATTTTGAACGAAGAGTTGTGTTGATAATCCTGGTATGATTGAGATTTATGGTTCTTATCTAAGCAATATATATAATACAGGTCACATTAAGTTTTGTGTTGTAGGAAGGTGGTAGGTAATTGGTATAATATAATGTCAGACAGAAGCTTCTTAAGGAACTATCGACAAATCAATAATGATGATGCTTTACGTAAATGTGTTTTTTTTTAAATTCAGCATAATACCTACCTAAAGTAGGTAGTGTAGGTACCTACTTAAAAGTAGGTTCTCTCTAGGGTATCAGAGGTAAGGGTTTATAGATTACGGCGGAGTACCAGCGGCCCGCCCGCGACTCCGTCCGCGTGGACCCCGAACTCAGTGACGAGTTTCCAAAAACATTAAGTGACGAGTTTCCAAAAACATTCTTTCATATAAACCTTGGCCTGACAATTACAAAAAAATAATTAGCCTGATAGGTGCAGCCGTTTAGTAGTGATGCGAGTAAAAACATTTCGGCAATTGATTTTTATTAATATGGATTTGTAGTTGCAGGTAGGCATAAGTAGGTATTACTTGCTCAGAACCATAGTTTTGAGTACTTACCTTATAAACCTTCCCGACAGGATACAAATTGTTTAGTAAATTTTGTATGCTGTGTTACATTTGTTACAAATCTACTGCAATGGCGAATAGATCGGGTTGCTCAACACAACAGCAGGCAGGCGCTCCAGCCGTGGACTTTGGCCGAGCAGCATCCAAACCGAAAGTAACATAGATCTGCAATACACGTCAGGTTAGTTAAGTTAGGCACACATGACTTTGCAATTTTTCGGATTGCATTAGCGGTCTGCCTGTATTGCCTATTTCGGACAATGTCCAACCTTGGACTTTGGACGATGCTGTGGCTCCAGCCCAAAGTCCAATTTGAAAGTAAATGTTACGTCCTCTCTGACTCATCACGAATCGCAAGGCCGAAATCTCGCAGCGTGGTATGTGGCCGGTTACATAAGAAAATATCACTTGCACCATGAGTAAGCATATAGTGTTGCAATAGGCGTGCCCGATGTAGCGCTGGATGACATCGGAAGATTCTTGTCATAGTGTTGTCTGTTTTATTTATCCATGCTGTTAGTTTAGTGTGTTTAGTAAATAAAACTATTAATACTCCGTGCTACTATAGGACATAAGATAGAACTACTAAGAAGTAAAGGAAGTGTTTACACTTTCTTAAATTATATTCCATCGCAAGCAATCAACGCAAATGGCGGACGCTTTTAACACCATGGGTACGTACATACCTAAGCCAAGTTAAAGTTGTACCTGTAGAAAAAAGGCCTTAGATACTCTTCTTCAGAACAACAAATTCGTTAAAGTGCTCGACGGAACACGACGTTAGAATCAAGAATCAATATCATTTATTCAGGTTAGGCCATGTTTATGTAAGTCTATGAGGCGGGAGCCTTGTACTAAGAAGAACTTTCTTTTAACAGCGTCAATTAGAATTGAAAAATGCCCTCCCTATCATTGAAGGGAACTTTCCATTACAATAATAAAAACATAAAACAACGACTACAACATAAGAAAAAAAGTTCAGGTATTCATCAATATAAAATAATCAATGTCTTACAGTACAGAAAAGAAAAAGTAAGACTACATCTACTAATATGGTACCTACTTATGATAAAAATAGTTAGCAAAAGCAGACCAGCCTTCACAGGCGGCACCCGTTCACAAGTATGACATGTGAATCAGCCATCGCTTTGCTCAACCATGTTTAGGGAACGTAACGACCCGACGCACATGCCACCACCGTAGAGACACTTTGAGAAAGCATGACACACTCGAGCGACTCCAATGAAGGAAGCAAGAAAACATTTAGGCAACGTTTTTCGCAACATAACTTTTGAGTAGGTACCTATTGTCTGTAAGACACTGCTGATATAGGCTATCATACCAGGGTAAAATGAGTTAGTTATAAAGAAAATGGACTAAATATTTTTTTTGAATAATTGATTATTTTATCATAACCTGGCTGTTTTGTCCTCTAAATATTCCTTGACTGTTTAACAACCTTTCTTAATAAACCAGATTCTACATGATTTTCAAACTTATAAGGTAAATCTAGTACAGTACTTGGTATTTTATTATAATAGTGTAGGTATACCTTGCCCCAAGAAAGAGCCGAGAACCTTCTGTAACCTGAATAGGGGCATCATAAGTTTTAACTTATTTCTAGTATTGAAATTTTGTAGGTACGTGATAGGTACGTCACCGTGTTCAGTAAATGAGTTAATCAACGCACAAAAACTATACAATTATAAAGATATTGGCATTGGGCCAGCGTGGTGGGTTATGGCCTAATATCCCCACGTGCCAGAAACCTCGTCTGCAAATATCTGCGTTCGCATTTTGTCCACGTGGGAGGCCTGTGCCCAGCAGTGGGACGTTTATAGGCTGATGATGATAAATATATTGGGATCGAACTGTTGGAACACCAACTTCTTTAAAAATATTTCTTAGAGAAGTTCGTGAGCTTAGTCTATAGATAAAATAAATAAATAAACTTTCCCACACTCACGCCAATTATCTAGCCCAAGAGAAGCTTCGTTATGAAACACGTTAAATGGTTACTAGACAACGGATAAACATACTTAAAATACTTATTATACATAGAAAACACCCAGACCCGAGACAATTTGGAAAAACAATAATTTCTAAATTGACCCGACCGGGGATCGAACCCGGGACCTCGGAGATTGCGACACCATGAAAACCGTTGTACAAACCACTCGACCAAGGAGGTCATCAAATAGATGGTTCTTATTATTGCTCGTTTCCGTGAATTGAATATAGTTTCAACATCAGGCGCTGTTTCCCACAGTAGGACGCCATATGACTTGACACTGTGAAAATAACTAAATTAAACAGTTTTAGCAGTTTCAACGTCGGTTAACTGCCTAATTTTTCTAATGGCGTAAACAGCACAACTGTTTGCCGGCCAATTTTGATATACGAGGATTCCATTATAATGAGTCAAGGGTTATCCCTAGAAAAACAGTCGAATCTTCCAAATCTAATTTATCACCGTTTATCCTTACATCGGTTTGTTGACTTGACATTTGTTAGTGTAAAATTAATGCATTTGGTTTTTTTACCATTGAGCTGTAAATTATTAACAGTAAACCAACTAAGTACTTCTGAGAGAACATTATTAACGCCATAATTTTTCTTAGACCTAGGTACATTAAAAATGACTGAAGTATCATCTGCAAACAATACAATTACATAGAAGTTTTCTACAAAATAAGAAAGGACCTAGGATTGACCCTTTTGGAACTCCCATTTTTACATGAGAAACAGATGACTTAGTTCCATAGACATCGACAGTTTTTGTTTAGAACTGAAATAAGACCTTATCAAATTAAGAGCAAAACCTTTGAGACCATAGTGGTAATTTAACTTCATCACCAGTGTCCGGTGCTCAACGCAATCGAAAGCCTTGGACGGGTTGCAGAAAACTCTAACAGCGTTCTGAGACTCCTCCCAGACATCAAATATATGTTTTATAGAGCAACACCTGCATCAGTATAGTGGAACGACTCTTAGTAAAACCGAATTGCTTACTATGTAAAAGATTATTTAAGTTAAAGTATTCCACTAACTGTTCGAGAATAATTTTTTCATAAATCTTGTAAGTGCTGGTGGTATTGAAATTGGTCGATAGTTTTAGTTGGGGTCTTCTTTATTTCCCGATTTAAATAAATGTATAACCTTACTGAGACTTACTTTTTCTTTTTTACTTTTTTTTTACTTTATAAGATCTGGAAAGATTCTTATAACAATACAGTTATCAAATATGTCAGCAAGATAGGGTGCAATATAATATTCTAATTTATTTTTATAGACATGCCCCACACTAATCACCTGTGTTATTCATTTTAAGTGATTTGAATTATTATTATTATTATTCAGTCGATCAATGCAAAAATCAATGTGTTAATAAGGAAATCCACACAAAACATGCTAAACTTTACTCAACTCTACTCCTCTCATGCGTCAGCTAGATATAATTAAGTTCTGCGAGGCCGTGGAACAAGCGCTTTCTTAATCGCCATAACGGAATTGAGAACAAGAGTGTGTTACGTCACGGCGTGCGCCGGCGTGTAATGCCTATCGCAACACTAGGAAAGTGCAGCCATCGGCTTCGAACCAATGTGGAACACTGACCTATATATGTCGGATGCCCTCGGCTACCTATGTAGGCGAGATGGAATCTGCGATAAACATCATAATGTCAGATCTAGAATGGCTGGCGTCTTCCAATTAGTAGGTAAGCAGTTCACTGTGCACTCTAGTACAATAACAACCAACGGTGAAAAGTGATCGACTAAAGAGGATAGTTATAGTAATAGGCCAAGAAGATAGTTATTGCAAAGTTTTCGTAAAAGAAGAAAGCTTCTATAGCGATCTAGTATCTGCGTTCTAGTAGTTTGTAGTGTGAATACTGTACCACGAAAATAAAACTAAAATCTACTCGAATACTTTACTAACTACTTACATACATTGCTGTTCTCAAAATGTTGGTTAATGTTTTAAATCAGACAATTCTAAGCTTTAAAGCCAACAGTTTTTATTTACAAAAATGGAGTAAAAATATCTAGTGTTAATCCCGCTAACTCACTAATTTATCAAGCTTGGATGCTGCATGCAAGCACCGCCCTCCCGCCCGCAATGTATGCACATGCAAAAGGAGCGATGGATGCATGCATGCAGTTTTTATTTCTCATTTTTAAGAATTTTGTTTGACTTTGGTATTTTAAAGTGAGTAAGTATATAGGTACTACTGGGAAACAGAGACTCCCAGGCTGGGAGAGTAGCTCATTTTTATAATGTAACTATATGTATTCTCTGATTTTTGCCAGATTTGTATGGGCTCATTATTATAATAACCATTTATTAAAGTGATGCTGCTAGGTAAAATGAGAGTAAAGAGTTGGAAATGATACGTCCGTGCCGAGTGCTCTCCGTAAATTAAAAAACTACTTTATTGAATAAAATACTGGCGCGTTTGCAAAAATGCATGTAAGCAAATTACAAATATTGCAATAATTCGGTATTGCTTATATAAAGTGCGGTAATCAAAATAATACATTTCTTTTGGGTATTACCCCGTTTGCAAATGGCTAATCTATACACTTTTGGGGGGTTAAAGTTACTCGCGTCCGTAGGTTTACCCTTGACACCCTACACGTAACCCCTGGGTGGTGCTAAATGAGTAACACTGACTGAGTGGTAGAGCCACGCTGCGTTGCAGCAAGAATTGGGCTGGCTCGCCCGGTGTAATACCACCCTCTCACGAATATCCGGCGTTATCAGTGAAGGTTTCGGAGGCCCATCTCCCCCCCCCCCCCCCCTCACAATTCCTATTACGCGTCTGCGATTCCTCTGGTTTTGCGGGTGTCCACGGGCGGCGGTGATTACTATCCATCAGGTGACCCGCCTGCTCGTTTGTCTCCTTCTTTTATAAAAAAACACACAACCGACAGAATTTTAATATGTTGTAATGGTACGGTCGCCACACAAGTTGCTTTATACTTTAGTACTTTATAATTTACTAGAACTTGTAAGACTCTATAATTGCGTTGAGAAAGTTCTAAAGTATCCAATGACTCTCGTCGCTAGTAAATTAACTATTTATTGGATTATAAGCGGAGTTGATTGCAATGTATTTCCAAACGATTTGTTTGGACACAATTCAGAATAAAGGGTGAATTGGTTGTATACGTGACTTACACATACATGCTTACTTATAATTTAGCCAATACAATCAGGGCCCTGATTCTGTATCGCAATCTATAGATTCCACACCTAAACCTTACCGCGCACAAACGTCAAACGCATACGTTTTTGGGGAGAAATCGTAACTCTTTAAGGAATTAACGTGGTTTTGAAACAAGGAATCGTTACAGAATAAGGGCCCTGATATTTAATTCAAAGTTTAAAAACGTGAGACGCTGTTTTATAGCAAATATCGATAACTAAAGGCCGTGGCAGTCGTGTCGCTTTATGCATAGTTTATTTTCGTAAAAAAAAAGTATTGTAAGGCTGACCGCACACTGGCTGCTATCGCTGGAGCAACTATGTAACGATTTACTTGATTTTGTTTTGATCCTGCAACGATTGGGCTATTGTTTGCTAAAAAGGTTTTTTCTATTTTAAACACCTTGAGTTGGCCTATTGTTCACCTGGTGGAATGTGTAAAGCCGAAATGTGGAAGCTCGTTTATTGAAGTCCTTAGCTACTGGGGAATTGGACAAGTAGCATCTTGACACTTGGAATAGAATGCTAAATGTATGGGATTTGACATATGTTAACGCTCGTCATTTAACGAACGCTATTTGGTTATTTTAAAACTATTAAAATCTTATTTATGTTACACAGTTTTTATTGATCTATTCTTTATTCAATCACATACGATGCGATTGACTAGAGTCAGTCCGGGAGAGGAAAGGAAAGGGCGGGATTAGATCAAAAAGTTCTTCAGAATACTCTCCGTAGTAATTCTGGTAGAAAACACTGAGAGAAGCAATATCTCTACGCAGCTGGAGGTCCTCAAGAGAGGCTGTAACCTCAGCATCTTCAATAATGCGTACCGCTCGCCTTTGCAGTCAATGAAGTGCATCTAGGAGGCATTTAGCGGAGCCGTCCCATAGATGGAACAGTACTCCATACTCGATCGCACCTGAGTCTTGTACAGCAAACAGCGTTGCTCGGGAGTGAAAAACCGCCTCACCTTGTTGAAAATACCAAACTAACGGAAGGCAGTTAATATAACACTCTCGATCTAGCAATTTGGATTTAGTTCCTGGCCGATGTCCATGCCAAGAATGCAGAGATCCACCGAAATGGGTAACGGAGAGTTCTGAATAGAGGGAGGAGTAAGGAAAAGAGTTACCTTGGAGGAGAATGCACAAACCTGGGTTTTGCTGGCATTAAACTCGACCAGGTTTTCAGATACCCACTTAGAGACACGATCGAGAGTCAGGTTTAGCTTGGAAACCAGTTCTTGCCTTTTCACCACGATATCGGCTTGCTTTGCCGCAGGATGTCCTGAGTACCGCTCATGCACCGTACTGTCATTCGCATAACAATGAATATTGCCCAAGGACAACATGTCATTGATATGCAGAAGAAATAGAGTAGGTGAGAGCACAGTACCCTGCGAAACTCCGGCATTGACTTTGAAGAACTCGGAGGAACTACCCTCACAAAGAACACGTATCCTCCGCTCCTCTAGAAAGTCTGCAACCCAGGCGCACAAACGGGGCGGCACACCGAAGGCCGGCAACTTGGAAAGAACGATGCCACACTCTATCGAAAGCTTTGACGACATCAAGGCTCACTGCCAGAGATTCGCCATGCTTATCCATCGCTTCACCCCATGCGTGAGTAACGTACTCTGGAAGATCACCCGTTGATCGCTTGGGTCTGAACCCATACTGGCGGTCATGGAGCAGCGAGTGATCCTCTAGTTAGTGAATGAGCTGAGAATTAATAATCCGCTCAAATTATACTTAATTATTCGCAGTATAAGAACTGACTATTACTAAAAAACTAAATTAATGTAATTAATTTGATCTGCGTGAGTCTGTGATTAAAAATAATTACTAGCTAGATAAATACTAGCTACTTTTCTATTTTTAGATTTGTTTTGAACATATGCTCATTGTCTAAAAGACTTTATAATATTAAAAATATCTTTGTGATTTTGAAAGAACTGTTTTATTTATACATAAATCCTTCCCTTGTATTATAAACTCGTATTTGACTTAGCAAATCCATATTAAAATACAGTTTCTTCATATTTAAAAAAATAACAAAAAGACCGAAAAAGCTCGAAAAACCCGGACACCCGGGTTTTGACTACACGTAAACCCGAAACCCGGGTTTTTAAAAAGTAGATCAGGTTTCGATGCCCTACACGTGAGTAGTTGCTAACTTTGAAATTAAACACTTTTTACGGAACTAATTAATTCGCGTTTATTATAGGCTTTCGTTGTAGTCTGACGTTAGAAAACAATATAGTTGCTAACTTTGAAGCGAGTTTGTTAGAGTGTGGAGAGCCTAAGTAGTGACATAGCGTCAAAATTCGATTGTTCTACCTTCGTTCATTGAGTATAATGTACTTTCGTTACCTATACGTTTCACCTCAGAATAATTATTATTATAATTATAATTATTGTTATTCTGAACGTTTCACAGTGGAAATATTTCAAATTAGATCTAAGATAGCCAGTTCCTCATTAGTTGATGATTCCGGGTGAGTCCATCTTCGGTCTTATCATCACTTTACAACAGGTGAGATGAAGGATAACCTTATCAATCATCTTCAACAACTATATATGTCCCACACTGCCAGTCAGCCCAGGCTGCCCAGGCAACATGAGACCTTAAGACTTAAGACGCACACGCATCAACGTGACGAGCTGCTAGTGTTACCAGAATAACAAACAACAATTGCAGATTGCAGTGGCTGCTGGCAGTGGCAATGCGGCGGTTATGTAACCGCTCTTCCGGTCTGATATGAATCGAGGCCTCTTCCATACAGTTTGATTTATGGAAGTGTGTCTTACCACGAGTACTTGTCTTTAAGATGATGTCAACCATAATGTCATCAACGCTATGAGTGGACGACGTAGACACCGGTGGACTACGACTGCCTTTCAGAATAAGTGTGGCAATGATTTTCTGAAAATCGAATTTTACTGCAAGCGGGTTTTGCATTCGCATAATTTCCCAATCGAATCGTTTCCTGATATATTTTTTATCCAGAGGTTGATTTTGTTAAAAGCTTTTTGTCTTTTCGCATTATTTCCCAATCTAATATTTTTCTGATAGTCTATTTTCTGGACGTATATATTTTTTTAAATGTTACTTACCTACTTTTTTATAAATAGCATAGAAATTAGATAGGGAAAATTGGTTAGTAATATTTCCTAGTGATCACGTAAGCGCATGAATGTGTAAATTACGTGACTAGGAATATTTGAGAATGGATATAATAACTTTAAATTAAAAAAAATATTCAAAAATTTACCCCCCGGGAAAAAAACGCACAAAATTAAAAATTGGGAAAATATGCGAATGCAAAAATCGCTTGCAGTAAAATTCGATTTTCGGAAAATCATCGCTACAATCAATATCTACCATTGCTAGCGTTGACAGCGAAAAGTATTTTATATTCCTATGTTAAACTCTTTAGAGCATTAAAGTTAAACATAAGAGGGTTTACCTACGCATTTCGGTTTCCCATACAAGCTTCCAAGTAGAAATTTTTAAAAACCAATAAGCCAATTTTGATGAAACTTTGCATGCATTAAAAATGTTTTCAACAAACTATTTAGATCCATGTGTTTCACTTTAGCATACAAAGTTTCATAAAAATTGGCCTATTGGTTTTTAATAATTTCTACTTGGAAGTTTGTATGGAAAACCGAAATGCGTGAACCCTCTTAACGCGCCAAAAATAAAAGCTCACGAGACGCGAAAACCTCAACCACTGGAACACTATCTTTTCACTATTAGCTAATTACGAGGCGTCAGACTTGGAAAAAACTAACTATAGTAGTACCTATATTATATAGTAAGTTTTTATCTAGACAAGTGAACCTAGAACAAACACTTCCACTAATTAAAAAGGTATAGAATAAAATGTAATTAAAATAGGTGTAAAAATGTGTTATAACAATAAGTACTAGTAAATAAGGAAAAAATGTATCAGCAAATAAAAAGATAAAAAGTTAGAACTAAAATAAGTTAGAATAAGTAAAAATGTAATAGAGTAAGAATTATTTAGAAAGTATAATAAAAACAAAAGTGTAATACTTATTTACCGTGTACTAGAGTTATGAGAAAGAAAATAAAGAATAGGACAGTATTTAGCATAGGGCATAACAAAGCGGAACACCCACCGCTATACGAATGAATGGTGATGGATGACTGTGTGGGATGCAGAATGAAAGTGCGAGAAGGATCAAAGTGAGAACTGGCATGATAAAGAGAATTAGAGTACATCAAGGCTCCGACGACAGTAATTGGAGGTCGTATTATAAAAATAAAATAAAAACACTTCCACTAAATATCTGAAAAATAGAACTCAATCCACCTCTGCGTTTGAGACTGGTAGTTTGGCCAATAGCACGTCGATTCTCTAACGCTCGATCGTACACTCACACTAACTTCGACTGTCACGCAAGTTCCGATTAAGGGTGACCTTTGTGACCTTAGCGTAGAGGCGAATTTTACAGAATGCGAATTTATTAACGGCATAATTGCCGTCATCATGACAGAACACAGAGGCGATTACTACTCGTAATACCAAATGGCTGCCTAAAGATGGCATCAACAAAAAGGGAGACCAAAGAAGAGGTGGCGTGATGATTTGAACAGCTAGTGTAAAAGCGAACTTTGGAGGAATTCAGTTTATCAATGCCTGAATATTTATCAACAAAGATGCAGACAAAAAATATGAGGTGGCTTGATAATTTGGACAGCTACTAATAAAGTTTAGATGATAATCTTAGGGGAGGCCAATGCCATAATATTTAATTATTCTATAATAGCCTTCTGTATATTGTCGTAGTACAGGGGTACCTTCAGTTTTATCCAAACAATGAAAATGGGTATAAAGATACAGCTTGCGGCAGGTTATTACCGAGATTACACACTCGCTCACCGCCCGCCGAGAAACATTATGACGGCCCGAACATTATGTAAATTGTGTAACAAGACAATTATATGGCATTGTACGCAGCCATTCAGGTATTATAACTAAAGACGACATCGTGCACTGGTTTGCGGCCCATGCCCATGGCACATGGGCTGCAAACGCACCGCAGTCCGCAATCACTTTTCGAATTGTTTCGCAATCGTTCGAATCATCATCGAATTTGGCCTAGTAACACAATAAAGCATTAAGAGGCCTATATCATACATCCCAACTGTGATTTTTGCGTAAAATGGCCAATTTTGGCGATATGGATCTCAGAAACAAAAATACCTACGTTAACAATTTTGACTTATTGAATAATGTAGAATAGCTATTGGAATAGTGCGTAGCGGCCTCGCTTTTTGTAAATGTTGCTTAACTTTTAAATTGAACTCAAAATTGCAGAGAAAGATTTACATAAAATGCGCGTAGGCACTTTTTTGAGCTCCTAGATTAAACTACTGTTCTAAACAAATGAAACAAAAAAAATGGAATGTTATCTCTTATATAGTCGTTTAGTGCGTAGCGGCCTCGGAATTTTTAGATATCATTGATTTTATATAAAAAAAATATTATTTAAAACCCAAAAACTTCGAAGTGACTAGAAGTTTGTTGCCCATATAAGCCCCAACTCAGTGCGCCAAAAATTGCTACGCGGTGTTGTCTCTAGTCATTATCTCATTGCGGACGGTTCCGCGGCCAATTAGGCGCCAGGTTAGCCCACCGGTCGTTGAACAGCTGATAAGTACACAACGTACTTTCTTTTGCGGAAATTAAACTGTAATATTCCATTGTTGGATATAGGCCTCTCCCAACAAGAAGAACCGAAGATCGTGCTCTGAGCTATCACCTATCTTCGCTATGAAATATTTATCATTTATGCAAAATATTTAACTCTGTATACATATACAGACAGTAAGTATACGGAGTACGGAGATTACGGAGAGGTCAATATCACAGGTGACTTCGAATATGACTGGGAAGCATTACTCTTCGGGCCAAGCACAGCTAGAAACATAAAGGCTTTCGTTTTACACAAAAACGGCCACAAAAGCCCATGCAGATTTGAATAATTCTGATATTCGGCCCGCCCGGGCGGGCGCCCGGTCGTGTGCTATCGTAGTGCAAGCGATTCCCGTCACACACACGTAACGCAATTAATGTATGGCTACTAACTGCCGCACGTAAGAGCAGTAAGCGCTAGTGAACCAGCAAGAATAGCCGACGATTAACCTCCAGGCGTGCAGCGGTTGCGACACCACTTTCCCTTCGGTCGCGCACTGCGACTGCGTTCCGCTCCGGCGCGGCGGACGACGCCGCTCCGGAACTGCTCCACGTATCTGTTACTGTTATTATTATGTGATAAGGAAACCTTACAAGAAGTATGTATTTACAAGCTGCTGATGCTCGTCAAGTCATCTTCAGTTGGCCGTTAAGTATGGCATTTGCTATACGCTAAAACAATCGGACAATATTACGTAAACAAGTTAGTTTTTTAAGGATTCTAGTTTTATAAAGTTAATGCAAATACTATACTCACATTGAAATTAAACCATTTTTACACATTAACTAGCGTTTAATATGTACTTTTATTTTAATATCCTATCTATCGTATCGTATCGATTCTTTTATCGATCCGCGGTCAAAGGGAGACTGAGTTGGTCATATGGTCGTTTCATAATTCGTATGCCATACATATACTTACCATGCATACCGTCAATTTAATTTTCACCTGGTGGGTTCCGATTTACACAAAAATGTATTGTATCAATGAGACAAAGGTAAACAAAATCCATCACACAGTACGACTTTTAAATCCTTTTGTGAACGAAATCATCGCACTAGCAACTATTACTTGTAGGAAGTACTTTCCTTTCTTAGGTTTTTGTGAATTAGTTCTCATTTGAAAATATCTACACGCTATACATACTTATTTATAGCGTCTGTGCAGCTACATTAAAAAATACTAGTGGGCGTTCTAGACCCCTAAAAATCATCCGGTCGCCGAATGGCTATATCGCTGGCCCCGGGCAATAAAGCGGTAATATCAAAAATCTAATTTTACAGGAGAAAATAAAAGAAGCTAATTTGTTTATAGTTCAACGTACAGTGATCCAAAACAGGCGTTCAATATGTCAAATGAAAGCTAATTTTTTTATTAATTTATTCTTTTAATAATATTTGTAATGTTATGAATATTTAATGAAATAATTGAAAAAATGTATAATACAAATTATAGACGATACCGTTTCAATTGCAACATCATTAACGACTTTATAAACACACCGACCACTGAGATTCAGGAATGTAAGTATATATACGACGTAATTTCCACTTTAGATCAGGAGCGTACCGGCCGATTACCACCTTCTTCAGGGAAATATTGTAGCCAAAGCTTAGCTGTATCATCCAATAATCGCTATTTTAGATTCCTATCAATGAAACATATTTATAAGTAACCACTGTAACAAACTGACCTTACATTATAATTTTTTTTTTTTTTAACCTATTAAGACAGTATTTTATGATATTTATTATTTTTTAATGTAACTACTACCTACCTAATTTTTGTTTAACTAAATATAATAGCTGTATCATTCAATAACCGCTATTTTAGAATCCTGTCAATGAAACATATTTTTATGAAGCCATTGTAAAAAAAACTGACCTTATATTGTAATTTATTTTTATTTTTAACCTTTTTAGACAGTATTATTTTTATAATTATTTTTTTTAAATTATACTACTACCAAATTTTTGTTTAACTAAATAAAAACCTTTAAAATCACATATATTTTATTAAGTATTAAACTTTCGAAACAGAAAAAACGGACAAACCCTTATGAAAGTGAATATTATTTTGCTACCTTAATTTGAATAAAATCACATAATTTTTTACCTTTAGTGATTTTTTAAGAAATATTGTATGTGTATTATTTCATGGACTATTTCAATAACCGTCTCTCCCATCTCCAGACGGAGCGTGTCAAACTTCAACTTTTTGGTTATTATCCTGGCCTTGGTTTTGTGTGGCGCGAAATTAAGTTTATTTGACACACCCCATTTCTGGATACGGGAAAGAGCGGTATTGGCTTTAATTGACACCTCGATGGATGTGCTACCTTCTACTATTAAAATAACGTCGTCCGCGAAGGCCTGGCAATAGACGCCGGTTCCGGCTAGTAGATTGACCAGGGGTCGAGTATAAGATTCCAGAATAAGGGTCCGCCAATTGAACCTTGGACGCAACCCTTATTCGTCTCCTTACTATACTCTTCCCCAGCATACTTCACCGTCACCGTAAGTTCTGCTAAATAGCTGTAGACCAGCCTCCGCAGATTGATTGGACATCCCTTTTCTTCTAATTGAACTCGGATCTGTGGCCACCACGCATTGTCGAAGGCCCCCTCATTGTCCAGCGAGACCAGAGCCATAATCTTCTTCCCTTCCAGATTACGTCTGATCCGCTGGACCATGTCATAGAGGGCGTCCTCTGTACTGCGCTGTGGCACAAATCCGTACAGCGCGGGATTCAGTTTTGGCAGCACGTTCCATCGTACTCTTCTTATTAATAATTTCTCTAAGATTTTACCCAAAATTGCTAATAAGCCTATTGGACGATATGACTTGCGGTGTGTGTAGTTGTCTTTACCGGGTATTCTGAGGAGGATTATAGTGGCTTCTTTCCAGGGTTTAGGGAAGTGGGAGAGCTCTAGGCATTTGTTGTACAACGCCAAGGACAAAGGGAAGTCGGTATTTATTGCGGCCGCGCATATATCGGCCGTAAAGCCATCCTTACCCGGGGCTTTTTTGGGGTTGAACGAGGCCACTACGTTTCAAAGTTCAGCCTCCACGAAAGGAGGGTCGCAAAAACCATTTTTACCACCCTCATTCGTTTCGGCTGCCCTTCTTCGCGTTTCTTCATGGTCCTCGTTCTCCCCCTCTTCGGTATCCTCCGGGTAAAAGCTGTCGGCCATTATGCGGACCGACTCCCGTGGGCTGGTGTTCTTGCCGTCCCTGACTATTGGTAGATCCTCATAGCTGCTCTTAGTTTTACCTATAACTCTATATATCCCCTCCCACGTCGTTTCCCTATCCTGTTTGCCACAAAACTCCTTCCAACTCTCGATCCTGGCCCTGTCCATAGCTTCTTGGTATTTCATTTTCTCCGCCACATACTGTTCTACGACCCATGCCTTCCGGCTAGGAGCTGCCCGTCTTATTCTGTTCTTAAATCTATTTTTCTTCCTTTTTAGCTCCTCCAACTCCTCGGACCACCACGGTATTTTGATGTCTCTTTTTCTTTTTTAATTTACTCTGTTGCATGTGTTGTCTATGGCTTTAATATATTTTTCTACTGTAACTTCCAATTCGCTATCTTCATTAATTCTTTCTGTCTTTTTCGTTTATTTCTTTTTTAGCCAGCTCTTCCCTACACTCTTCCTTAAAGTTTCCCCAATCTACTTTTTTGTTATATACTTCCTGTCGTCCTATTATTATTACTTTTTTTTGATAATGTTTAGTTTTATTTTTATTATTATCGCGTTGTGGTCCGAGGTCGTTAGGTTAGTATCCACTTTCCATTCTTGAACATCTCCCACCATCATGCCGAAACAGCATGTGACGTCTACGCTACTCTTATACCTTTTTCCTCCTTCCTTTATTTAGTTATAGTTCATTTATTACACCCATTAGTTCCACACCCCTATCGTCACTCCTTACATTGCCCCACCACTCACTCCATGCATTTGCGTCGCCTCTAATAACAATCCTGTCACACCCCAACTCCCTTATCATCTCCTTCAGAAGCCCTACGTAGGGGGCAATGTCGATGCCGCCGGGTTCAAAATAAAAAGAAATAATGCCGATCGTCCAGTCCGTTGTTCTACGGCTCCTGAATGTGTGCGAAGCTGATCTTCATCTTTTTTGCTTCAATAAGGAGTTCGGATGTGGCATTTTTGTTGCGTTGGAGGTTCGCTTGTATGACCGTGTATAGGTACTTTTTTTTCTCTTCTTGAACTGACGCGGGGCCCTTAGCACCTGTAGGCTACCGTCGCTCGAGTCAGCCGGTCCGACTTAGCTCGGATTGGACATACCACATTGAAGGTGTTGTGGCAGTCTTCGAAGCCGGCTCTCATGCAGTTCAGACAGATGGGGGGACTGTCCTTTTTCTCACACGCGGCGTACATGTGGTTACCTCCGCAGTGGCTTCAGCTGTCCAGCTGCTCCTGGCAGACCCGCTTGATGTGGCCGTAGCCCAAGCAGCGGGAGCACTGGATAAGCGGGGTCTGATCTTCTACTTTGGAGACTCCCCATTGCAGTTGAAGAGACCCCGCCTCTGTCAGCTGCTGCCATATAGCTGGGGCCACCTTGACCACCATATGCGCCACGTGTGGATTTCTAGTTTTCTTTTTATAAATTAATTTTATTTGCTTCCCTTCTTGGGTTAGTGTCTTTCCTATCTATCTTTTTATAGCTTCCTCTAGTTGTTCTTTCTTTTTATCCCTCCTTACGTGTCTTACTATTACTAGCGAAGGGTCCTCTTTTCTCCTAATTGTTTCGCCGTTTATAAAAACAAAATAAATTTTATGGAAGTATTTTCGTAATATTCAAAACCACACAATTGCGCTAACAGAACATTATTAGCGCAAGACGTTACACGCTGCACTGACACTGCCCGCCGCCGTAAAGCAAGCGGTATTCATTATGCGTAGGACAGTACGTCTCCGAGGCTTCAATAAATTTACGAGAAGAAAGGCGTAATCGCTTGTACAGAATAAAATGTCCTATGATTACTTGTGTGTCCTATAATTATTGATAAAATAAGTTTATTTTATAAAACGCAGTAAAATGTATTACTGTTTCTCTTCATTTAGTAATTTAGTGTAAAGGTGTTCACCGGTGTTTTGTGTTATGTTTGTTAGAGTAATGCATTAATATACAACTTCGTCTTAAGTGAACTTTCCATGCAATAAAGCTATTATTGTCATTTATTCTATAAAAATATTAATTGAAAAATTCTGAAAAAAATAGGAGTGATAGATTGATACTTAGAGAAACCAAAAATCAAATATCATTAAAAAGGGCGTAACCGGCGCTTACCGCTATATTGCCCGGGGCCAGCGATATAATAGGTACTTGGGTCAACTTCGGTGAACAATGAAATGTTTGTAATTTTTCACAATTGTGCAACCTAGTGTCACTCCTGTTTTTACTGTTTTTTTGAAAGAAAGTCACTTTTGTTAATGGTTTTCTCGTAAATGTAAAAAACATTCTTCATCGAATTTGGCCTAGTTACACACTTGTCTGCGAAAGGCAAAACAGTATCTAAAGACAGTAGATAGATTGATTGATATGTTAATACCAAAGAGATTTAAGTTTAATGTCTTTGGTTTATACCAAGAGTGGGAGGATTCTCAGTGTTACATAATCCAGCAAGGTGAGCGGTGTGCTGAGCATCGATGTATCGGCAGTGTTTTCGTTGTTTTCAGCTCAATGAGGTCACACATTTAGTAGTTGCTGAAAGGCGTCTAATGAGGAACTTACATAATGCTGTATGTAAGTGATTATTATTATTAGGTTTTTAAAGTTAGTGTGGAGACTGAAGGTCTCCACCAAAAGGTAAGGGTGACCCCAACTGAAATGCGTGTTCACTTATATACTTGATTTATTTAATAATGTGACGTACATACAGTTCGCGGGAGCAGAGCCACTGGCGATTTAGGAAGCTTCGAGCTTCAACGGGTTACATGAAATTTGTTGATACGAAATATAAAGGCTGGCCTCATACATTCGGATGGCTCTCTAGATTCATAATCTAAATTCCGGCTCCTTGCATCACACATATCTTAAAAATTCAGAATGATCAGTATAGTCTCGTGATTCCAGGCACATGCAAACGTCTTTATGGAAGAGGAATTAATACTAATCGCATTGCTTTAGGCTCTACATAATAAAAATAAGAAATGCAAACGCAAACACCGCCGCTTTATTAAAATGTATGGGAATACGCGCGTTATGAAAATATTCCGATCCGGAATTCAGAACGCTCGTCAGTAGGTATCAGGCTGGCCTCAAACACCCAGAATGGCTCTCTGGATAAATAATCTGAATTTATATTATTAATTTAGAAAGACCGGAATACCATACAATATCAGTATAGGTACTCCACACACATTCTGATTTTTTCAGATTTTGTATTTCTCAGATAGATCTGTAAGAATGATACTGACGAGCGTTCTGAATTCCGGATCAGAATATTTTCATAACGCGCGTATTCCCATACATTTTAATAGAGCGGCAGTGTTTTGCGTTTGTATTTCTTTGCTCTGAATTTTTAAGATATGTGTGAGGCAAGGTACCGAAATTTAGATTATGAATCCAGAGAGCCATTCCGGATGTATGAGGCCAGCCTCATTCTTACAGATCGATCTGAGAAGTTAAAATCTGAAAAAATCAGAATGTGTGTGGAGCATACTGATATTGTATGGTATTCCGGTCTTTCTGAATTATTAAATAAACAAATAAAGTTTAAAACTTTCCTACACTCACACAATTATCTAGCCCAAGAGAAGCTTTGTTATGAAACTCGTGAAATGGTTACTAAACAACGGATAAACATACTTAAAATGCTTAAATACATACTTATTATACAAAGAAAACACCCAGACCCGAAAAAATTTAGAAAAACAATAGTTTCTTAATTGACCCGACCGGGGATCGAATCCGGGACCTCAGAGATGATGATGATAATATGAATTCAGATTATGAATCCAGAGAGCCATTCCGGATGTATGAAGCCAGCCTAATAAACATGTGTGGAGGTGGTGTACGTAGGTACACCTACATTAGCAAATAAGCTGACTTAAAAGGTTACTTTATGAGGTATCACCAAGTAAATAATTAGTTAACCTCATGAGTGGTCAACGCAGCGGATTGCGCAGGACGTGGATTCCCACCTGACTGAATTTTTATTTTTTTCATTATCTTTGTACATCATTCGTCATTTATTTATTCTTTAGTAGCGATCGGATAGAGTGAGCATTAGCCAAATTTTTGTAATGTCTACAAAACTATTGACAAATCTGCTAACGAACCGGTATGAAGCGGCGTCATTTGTCTAGGGCGGCTGATGACAAGCAAAGCAAGTTGCAAATCATTATATTCGCGCATCACTTTAGGGCGGCGCTTCTATTAAGATAATACTTTTGTGCTTGTAATAATAATTGTCAGGGCGAGGTTTGTGTCAAAGATTTTTTTGTGTTAACGCGGACGAAGCCGCGGGCGGGTAGCTAGTTAGTTAAACTCTCGTTTTTGTTATCGAATGGTAAGTAATACATACACCCCGGAAAGAAAATGGTAACTTCATACATTGCACTACATTGCACATGAGAAAAGGCTTTAATAAGCATGAATCTCCCATATGAAAGATGAGTTGCACACATAACTCACGCAGTATACTATGATACGGCAGCAGTGAGCAACAGTGCCGTGACACATTGTGTGCAGTGTGTGCGGAGACGGGCGGCGATTGGTGGCGTAACCAGCATTGTCCCATTGTTCTCAACCACCTGCTTATTAGGCTACGAGGGCGGTTATCTTCCGTATCACTGGGCATGTATTGTTTGATACTGTCTTCATATGTGTAATGCCCAAATCGAATTAGGTAGGTATAAACAAATATTGAAAAAGTAGAGCAGAGCTTCTTTAAGATTTTAACGAATATTGTTGTAAGCCAACAAAAGTTGATGAAGGAGGATGAAGAATTTAAAAAATCTTAGCGATAGCGACTGTGACCACTAGGCCACAGTCGCTATCGCTAAGATATCGCGAAAACTATTTCGGGTCATATAGTAGGTACTAGGTCTAGAATATCTAGAATCTTACATATATATGTATATGTCGTAAGATAGATAAAGCCGTAATATAGTTATATCCCTAGGAATATAATTGTATACCGTAACATAGTTATACGAAAGCGATTCATTACTATCTTACTAGGAATATAATTATAATACGGTTCATGTTTAGTGATATAATTATATTACTGGATTAAGTTTAGTGAAATAATTGTAGGTCACGTGATAGGTTAGAAATTTAAGACTATCGCGAAACGCAGCGTAGCGATTGTCTTGAATTTCGAGGTTATTTATTTTATTAGACAACAATAACAATACATATGACCTACAGGAGTAGGGCAGCTAGTATTTCTGTTGTCTAATAAAAAAAAATAAAGATAAAGATAAAGATAATGATAAAATATTCTTTATTGTACACCAAATTAACAACAAAGGGACAAACACAAGGTAACATACAATTGGCGGCCTTATCGCTAAAAAGCAATTTCTTCCAGGCAACCGTGTTGGACTGGATAGAAAGTGAAATTTAAATTTAAATCCCGCTGGCTTGCAGAGTAAATCATCAACTGCTAGAAAGAATTTAACGAGTCTTCTGGGGTCTCGGTAGCTTAGCGGTTAGAGCAGTGGACCGGTAATCCAAAGGTCATGGGTACGAATCCCATTCGAGCTTCCTGAGACTGGTTGATGTTTTTCTAGTAAATTACATTTTATCTTTTATCTATATAACAATGTGAATGCAAAATTTCAATAATTAAGATATATTACGGCTATTACTATCTTACTGCGACATATACATAACAGCCGTTGCCCGGAGGGGTATAGGCAGAGATAACAGCATACGCAAATCTAGATCGGAAATGTTCTAGTGCAAGATCAGCTCAAAACTACATAAACAAAGATATGAGAGTAAATAGAAGGCTTAGTCTTGGGCTACATCTCGCCGGGAAATGGATGTCATGTTTATTAGCGCACATGAATTTCAGGCTTCGCTAAATAAACAACAATTGCACTAAGAATAAGAATAAGAATAAATTTATTGAAAAAACGGAACATTTACAATAAAATACAATAATTATTATAAAACATGAATAAAGTTCTTGCACTGGTTGCTTTATACAGGTCGCTCCTTAAATACAAAAGCACCACAAGTCCAAATAAGCAAATTATATAGGAGCGGTATTTTAAAAAATAATTTCGATGATTTATTGATTTTTGTTTATACTATGTGTACTATGTAGATGTTTTTGGTATCAAAAGATGCGTAATTAAATTGCCTATTTTTAGTAAAGCAGTCTTAACCGTATCTTGAATAGACTCTCGAAAAAATGCATTTAAATTAGTTTTGTATGTAGATTTTGACTTTGAGAACATTAAAATTTTAAAGAGTAAACCACCATAATTAGGAAAATTTGAATTTTATTTTCAGTTGACAACCTTATAAAACGTCAATTTAAACGTGAAAATGGCACATAGGGACTATATTACTACATAGTAAACTTGCTGAAGGAAAACAATTATTTAAATCTTATCATAAGATAATTAATTAGGTCTAAAATTAATATTACCTATATTATTAGTAGGTAACGTAAAGTTGCACAAACGTCCATTAAAAACCGGCATTACTTAATAATAATATTACGACAACCGGTGTCACCTTCCTACTCCACAAGTCCGGTAGTACCACGGAACCGAATAACTATAGACCCACCACATGCTTGCCGACGCTTTACAAGCTCCTTACATCCATTCTGAGGATTAAAATTAATTCGCACATTGTTGCGCACAATATTTTGGCTCCCACTCAGAATGGATATAAGGTTGGGTCCCGTGGTACTAAGGAGCTCCTCCTCATCGATACGACCATATGCCAGCAAGTCCGGCGGAACAGAGGGGCTCTCTCCACCGCCTGGATTGTCTATAATACTCTATAAGAATGCCTATGATTCGGTGCCTCATACCTGGTTGGAGAGGATCTTAGAGCTGTATAAAATTAATACAACTCTTAGATCTTTTCTAGGCTTTTGTATGAGACAGTGGACCACAGTCCTTCGTCAACCGGGTGGTAGAGACAGCTCCTCTGGTCCGCTGGACTTCGTAAGGATTGAGTTCTGTCTAGCCCTGAATCCTCTCTGCATATTGCTAGAGGATTCAGGGCTGGGCTATCGGCTTAGGAGACAGGGTGAAGTTATTTCGTACTTGCTGTACATGGATGACATTAAACTGTTTGCACCGAAAAGTCATGAATTGATGGCGTTGCTGAAAGTCACTGAGACTTTTAGCAGCGCCATCAACATGGGATTCGGTGTAGACAAGTGCGCGGTCATGCACGTACAGCGGGGGAAAGATGTATTCTACGAATTTGCAACTTTCTGAGACGATGACTTTCAGATCTCTCTCCGAAGCCGACACCTGCAAATATCTTGGTATGTCACAGCCATTGGGTATAGAGAATGGGGATATAAAACAGTCGGTGACGGAACGCTTCTTTGGTCGCCTGACAAAGGTACTTAACAGTCTTTTGTCAGGAGGCAACAGGGTGGGCGCTTTCAACGGCTGGGTTATGCCCTTACTGGTATACACCTTTGGCATACTAAGGTAGACTCAGACCGAGTTAGATGCCCTGGACAGAAAGGTTCGACAGCAACTGACA
Organism: Scoparia ambigualis; assembly: GCA_963921215.1. Taxonomy (NCBI): domain Eukaryota; kingdom Metazoa; phylum Arthropoda; class Insecta; order Lepidoptera; family Crambidae; genus Scoparia; species Scoparia ambigualis. Next base: position 42,987,780 of record OY992503.1, on the reverse strand, counting down.
TCACATCGCATGCTCCACCCACGCTCGTCTGTTATGAGACTGTACATCCCGCGGAAATGGGGTGGTCGAGGCTTTTGAAATGCCAAGACCCTCTACAACCGTGAGGTGTGCGGTCTTCGAGAATATTTCCTCAACAACGAGTGTGGAATGCATCGCGATGTGGTGTCGGTTGACAGGATCTTAACGCCTCTCTCCTTAAGCAAAGAGAACTAGTGTAAGCCTCAGGTGCTGAGCACCGAGGACCGCAAGGACGTATGGAAGAGCAAGGAGCTGCACGGCCGGTTCTATTGCATACAAAAATAAGAGGAAATATCAAATAATTATATGCAAAACTAACCTATTTCGAAATATGGTACTATTGCATATAAAGAAATAAAAAATAATTTTAAATCATTTATACAAAACTAACTCAATTCAAAATATGGTAGTATTGCATACAAAAATAAGAAGTAATATCAAATTATTATATGCAAAACTAACCTATTTCGAAATATGGTACTATTGCATATAAAAATAATAAGATACTTACATGTATGTTATCTGCAATACGAATATATTTTTGAATGTAGCACTTTTGAATATATGATTTCACCTAAGCAGTTATTTGGAATGCGGTAGTTTTTCACTAAAAACGATTGTAATTCTGCCAGAAGTCTGTTGGCAACTGACAATGTGGTACTTTTGCACGAAACTCAATCACAGAAACGTTAGAAAACAAAACTAACGTTTGAGCGTTTACGGGTGTTTCTGATCGTAAAACGACGGCTGTTTTAGCAAAACTATAAAGTTTCATCGTTTTAAGTGCATTTTATGCAAAAAAAAAAACAATATTGAAATTTTTTGAAATGTGTGACTTTTGTATTTAAGGAGCGGGTATTGAGCCACGCTGGGCTTGTACGCAGGAGATAAATAGTATTGTAAAAATGACCTGTCGATTTTGCTGTTTAAGAACTTTAAGTCGGTGGTGACCAGAAGCTCGCTGCGCCAGTTCGCAACGTAACAAACTAGTTCCAGACATGACACGCAATCCTGCGCCGGCCATGTTTACAATTTATCAAAACGTACTTTATGTTATCAAACAGATATTTTAATAAATCACTACATATTTTTTATTAAAGCTGCGATGACACTTGCAATATATAACGCGGATATAAAAGAGGCGGTTTGCCTTTTATTTAATTGTAAGCATATTGTAAGGCGTATTGGGTTGACCTTTTATGAAAACATCATTTATCATGATATTATTTGAATAAAAATAATAAGATTATCAAACTACTATTGTGTTAATTTCTACTTTTTGTAAAAACACTAGACATACAAAACAATATAAACTTTGAAACAAATCTGAATACTTGTGTTAAACAACTCTTCGATCATAAAAACTATAGATACTTACACGATTGCTGCTTGAAAAACGGCGCCACAGAACAGGGCACGAATCAAAAATGTGCCTTGTTTTTTCTATCAAAATTTCGAATTTAGAACTTTGTTCTAAATAGCTTAAATCTAGCGAGCCTAGTTCCAAAGTGATGTAACTCCAATGATATTTTTAAGATGTACTTTAGTGCCAAAAGTTTAAGGTTTAGATACTGTACTATGAATGTTTATCTATATATCTCGTTTCATTTCTGATGTTGATCTATGTATATCTTAGTGGTTGAATGCTCTAAGATGTATATGCATGTATTTACGCGGGGACATTATTTGAGTTTGATTTTGTATGAGACCGTGCATGAGACCTACTCGGAACTACTGGGGGACAGCTTACTTGCTCAGACAACTGAGGGTGCCCGCAAGGGGGGGTTATCTCTCCTTTGTTATGGAGCCTTCTGGTTGATCCAATCATAGCAAAGCTGGACCATTCTTTACGGTTGGTAATGCTGATGATCTAGTTATCACGGTTAGTGGGAAATTTTCCTCCACGGTATCGGCGCTAATGTAACGTCTCTGGGTTTGCTAGAAGGTTGGTGTAATACCAATCACCTATTTGTTAACCCGGGAAAAACGACCGCCATCTCCTTTACGAGAATGAAAAATCTTACGAAACTGGGAAACCTAACGCTTTACAGCACCCAGCTTCCTTGGTCTAGAGAAGTGAAATATCTAGGCATAACACTAGATAAGGAACTCACCAGGAAACAGCACATAGACACGACTGTCATCAAGGCCTATAGGGTCTTTGGTATGTGCCGGTTCACTTATGGCAAAATGTGGAAACTCAACCCAAAATCAGGTGATAAATTTAACGCTGCTAACTATAGACCGGTTTCTGTTCTTCCGGCACTTAGTAAAATTTTCGAATCTATAATCTATACGCAAATGAATGCACACTTTAGAATGAATAAAATTTTACACTGTGATCAGTTTGGTTTCACGAAAGGACGGTCAACTATAGATGCTGGAGCAAAACTGGTCAAAAACATACTTGACACTTGGAAATCTTCGCAGGATACAGTAGGTATTTTCTGCGACCTCTCTAAAGCCTTTGATTGTGTTGATCATTCAACTTTAGTTGGTAAATTATTTCAATATGGCGTTCGTGGTAATGCACTAGAATTAATAAAATCTTATCTGCACAATAGAAGTCAGAAAGTAGGTATAAATAATGTAGTATCAGGAGGTTCGATAGTCAAAATGGGGGTACCCCAGGGATCTATTCTCGGTCCCTTTCTGTTTCTTGTTTATCTTAATGACCTTCCATTCATGGTTAAGGAAATGTCGGAAATAGCGTTATTCGCTGACGACACTTCTTTAATATTTTCTTTAGATAGGAAAGACCCAAAGGTTGGAGAAGGAAAAATTAACGAAACACTTAACAGAGTATCACAATGGTTTTCTGTTAATAACTTAGCACTGAATGCTAATAAAACTAAATTTCTTAAATTTTCTCCACCTAATACACGGCTCAGTCATTTAAATATTGAATTACATTCGGAAACGTTAGAAATTGTTAATGAAACGTCTTTTCTTGGTATTAGGATAGACTCTAAATTACAGTGGGGTTCTCATATCGAGGGTCTGGCAAAGAGGCTCAGTTCGGCTGCTTTTGCTGTTAAAAATATAAGAAAAATTACAAATCAGTCTACTGCTAGGCTGGTTTATTTTGCTTATTTCCATAGCGTTATGTCATATGGATTACTACTATGGGGAACGGCAGCAGACGTTAGTAGAATTTTCATTCTCCAGAAAAGAGCAGTTCGGTTTATATATCAGTTAAAAGCACGTGATTCGTTGAAGGAATTATTTAAAGATATAGATATCATTACTTTACCGTCCTTGTACATATTTGTAAATATTATATACGCTCGTAAAAATCTACACCTTTATACCAGAAACAATGAGGTTCACGGATATAACACAAGGAACAGGAACAAACTGTGTGCTCCGAAGTTCATTCAGACTTAGCAAAAGTAGTAAATACAACAAATATATGCAACTCAATTCGTTTTTATAACAAAATACCTGACGACATCACTGCATTGACAGACAACAAATTCAAAACGCACATTAAACGTGTGTTAATTGCGAAAGCTTATTATAAGATCAATGACTATGTTGCAGACAAAAATGCATGGAAATAAGTCTACTCTGTACTAGTGTTTATTATTAGTATTTTTAGTCTATTATTAACTATTCTTTCATTCAATTATTATGAATTGTTGAAATTATTTAGTTTAGTTATTATTAATTTTATTGATGCGTACAAATTGTACTTAATTATGTTTAATAATTTGTACCTACTTAATTAGATCTATGACACTGTAAAGTAACATTGTTACTTAGAGGGAGAAAAAAGTAAGGCCTCCTGAGTTTCTTGCCAGCTCTTCTCGGTCGAAGGCTCTCCCAAAATCCGAACTGGTGGTAGATTGGTTAGGTAGGTAGATTAGGTAGGTAGAGTAGGTTATGGTCTGTGCCAGCTAGATGTGCATGAAGGGTCATTTACCCCATTTGTACCAGTGGGGTGCTGCAGTTTAGGTACGTTCGGCCGGCGTGCCTCCCAGGAAGGCCGCCTAGGCGTATGACAGTAAAGGTTGCCGCTCGGCTCTCACGCTCCACGTCGCGCGTCGTCGCTTAAGGCCAGGTATTTCTCTCTCGCGGCTTCTCTCTCGCTCTCTCGATGGTACGACGGTACGGGACGGGTATAACAGCGAAGCGGCGCGTTTTATAGGTTATATTGCCTATATTTATAGACTTTATATATAGGATTCTCTGCTAATTTATTTGCGAATTATTTGTCTTTCGTTGAGTACAAAAATTAAATGTAAAGTATCAGTATCGTATTTATATATGTGTATAGTGTGTATGAATGTATTGTATGTGTGTATATATATGTATGCATGTATATATATTATATTTTAAAATAATTTTATATCTTATTTGGTGGATTTGGATCAGTCGTTTTCGGTTGCATTCGCATCACTGTCGATCGAGTTGGACTTGTGCCGATGCTGCGTCCCTAGCCTGGCTTCTGCTGCCCTCGTCATTTTTTGTCCTCGGTCCTGTGGGGGTGGACCGGTGTCGCGTCGTGTCGCGTAGGCAGGCTGGATCGGAAGTGAATATGGCCGGCGCGACGCGACGCGATGTTGGTTTGCCCCCGTAGGATCGGGGGTGGGGAGTGGTGGGGGTGGTGGGGGTTGGGTTGGGGACGTGGCGTCGGTGCGGGTCTGGTTCGATTGATGGTGATGTGAATGTGGTTGAGTGTGATTGATCTAAATCTACCACTTATTTATTATTATTATTATTATTTTTTTTTTTTTATCGAGTGATGTTATTGGATTTTGTAACTGAATGAGACTTTGAATAGATTGGATCCTTAACTAATACATAGTTTTTTTTTTTTTTTTTTTTCCAGAATTTAAACCATTATTTTCTATGTCTCAGATGGTTTGAAAAAACTTAAAGCGCGATCTATCTAGCCTTGAGAGGAAACACTGCGTCGGCGTGGCGTTCGGGATTCTCATGCGGGGCGCGGGGGAGCGGCGTTTCGTGGTCCCCTGTTTCCTCCTTCAGAGGTGGACCAATTTTTATTTAAGCGTCGGTTGGGGGAGGAGGTTTTCTGTGTCTGTGTGTTTGATTTTTTTTTTTTAAACGAGTTACCTAATGTTTCTGAAGACGCCTTAAAACGAAGTGATTTCGCTTAATTTTGAAGGCTCCTGGTTATTAAATAAATGACTTAATGCAAAGGAATCAAGCATACGGACGTGAAGGGTCTCTTTCTTTAACCGTTGCTGAAGGGGTGGTGGGGGTTGGTCCGGTTTTGGAAGGGGGCTGCGGGGCGTCGTTTTTTTGTGTTTGGTGTGGGAGTTTTGTATGCCGCGTCGGCGTGGTGTTTCCTCTTAACTCGTAATCCCTACGCGCGCGCGTAAACCCTGCGCTCCTGACGGACGTCAAATCGATATCGAGTCGGCTGTGCTTATCGGAATATGAACGCTCGGGTCACGAGATAGGTTTCAGTTTCGCGTGGGGGTCGTTGGAGGGTGAACCTTCTGTACGGTAGTAGTATTAGTTATTCTGTGCTTATACCAAGACGAATAACGAAACAATTTTAAAACAAGTTTATGCTTATTAATTTTTGACGTTTTTTTATGCTTAAGTTTTTATAAAAAAAGATATTTGAATGATTAAAAATGTCAACCTTATTGGTTAGGTACTAATGTTTTCCAAAACTCATTTCAGCCGCTACTTTATTTTACTTCAATAACTCCAATTTATATTACTTACCACAGTATCAATACGATAATTGGAAATCATATTACACAATTCTATGACCACGGCTTATATTTCGGTTCGACGCGATTCTGTTTCGGCGTGCAGTGGTACTGGGGGTAGCAATGCGCATTTGTCTGGCACAGACTATAATAGCTCGTTAGATTAGTTATTAAGTCTTAACTATAAGTTAGTTAACTGTTTTTTATTATTATTAGTATTGACGTCAATAAGTGCCTGTAAAGGTTTACATTGAATAAATAATTTGACTTGACTTGACTTGACTTGAATCATAAGGTGGATCTACATGATGATGGTGCGGCCGATTCTTACATACGGCAGCATCGTCTGGTGGCCCAAGACCAGGCTGAAGATCTGTAAGAAGCTCTGAGCAAACTACAAAGAATAGGCTACCGGGCGATTACCGAGGCATTTAGAACCACAACGACAGCAGCGCTGGAGGTCCTCACGGACCTCCCACCCCTACACAGTGTCGTAGAGACGGAGACAAGGAAAGCGTTACACAGACTAAAGGTGGCCGGGCTGTGGGACGCATCCTTGCCTCTGACCAGACACACTAAATAGGAACCTAATGATACCGTTGATAGGATCATGGAAATGAAGTACGATAAGATTGCCAACAAGTACATGTTCGAAAATAAATTCAGTATACATGTCCCAACTCGGGACCAACAGCCACCGTCTCCAAAGAAAGACAGCCTGATCTGGTACACCGACGGATCCAAAATGGAGTCGGGCACTGGAGCAGGTATCTTTGGCGATGATTTTAAGCACAGTAAGAGTATGGGAAAGTTCGCTATTGTATAACAGGCAGAAACTTTCGCAATTCTCCTGTGCGGTAAAAATAATCTAGAACTCGCTCCCAAGAAGCGTAACATATTTATCATCATTCAAGTCACTTATATCACCTGGAGTCGACTCCAGCCTTGTGCTTGAAACCACGGAAGCCTTAAACAATCTAAGTAGGCATAATAGGGTGAGGTTGATCTGGGTACCAGGCCACATGGGAATCCAAGGCAAAGAGATGGCCGATGCACATGCTAGGGAGGGCTCAGAGACCCCATATTATGTTGGTAATGAGCTGTTTGTGGCCAGTACCGAGTACCATCAACAAAGCCTTCAAGGACCACATCCAAAACATTCATAAAACCGAATGGAAAGAGCTACCCGGCATAAGACACTCAAAATCTTTCATAGGCGAAGGCGCCCTAGGACGGAGTAAGATCATATGCGGAGGTAGCAGAAGGCAGGCCCGACAAATCACCGGTGCCCTGACTGGGCACTATGCCACAAAACAAATGCTCCACAAAATGCAACTATGACAACCTGTGCATCAGCCCATGCAGCACCTAAGGTTAAAGCAGATATTACCGCAATAGTCAAAAATCGGCAGGTAACACCGAGGTACGTAATATAATTGTAGTTTTAAGCAATTACAGGCATTTTTTACATAAAAAGTTAAACTTTTATGAAAGATCAATTTATATTCCTTTGGATGGATCCGTGGCGGACTGTAAAAAACAAAGCAGAAAAACAGAACAACGATTAGTTTGCTTCAAACCGGCGCTGGAGCACTATGTTCATACAAACGCGAGTCACCAAAAGTAAGAACACTCAATATTTTACTAAGGTTAATGTGTCGTAAATAAACCATTTTAACAGATTAGAAGTAAGTCACAAGGTGGATTATAGCTTCAGCTATGATTGTAACTATCTAATTTTCGTTTATATTGTAATATTTTTCGACAGTAAATAAAAATAAAATACCGCGGTGATAGCTTCACAATTTTCTTCTTGAATGTATTTACCGCGGAATACTCGGTAATAGCATAAATCACTATCAATAATTTTATTTAATTTTTAAGAAAATTTTATATTGCAGTAACCCAAATGATTTGGTAATTCGTTTAGATATTATGTATTTTTCGTAAAAAAACAATTTCCGTGATATGAAAATTGCACTAGAAATCTTATTTTTTTGTCCTAAATTTAGCCATATAAATTTACTTTGTATGAGAGCACTAAATTGAATACGACATGAAACATTACCTTAGCCTGCATTTTAAACCGCAGTACTTAATTCAAATATTATGTATATGTTTAGGTTACTTCATTGGCTATCGATTAAACTTTTGTTTTGTTTAAAATTAATCAATTTTTATCCCTCAAGCTTAGATTACACTACCGCGAATGAAGCTATCACCGATGGTAAAAACAAACCATTACTCGGTAATAACTTGTATAAGAAGCTATTACCGAGTGTTATTACTCGGTATTAACTTCACCATAGAACTAATACCGACTGATAATAGCATTTATTTTTCAGTTTAGGGTTCTCTAGAAACAATACCTATATGAAATTCACAATCGTATTTTTACCTATACCTACCTACTTTTCTAACGGAGGATTTAATTTTTACGTAGGCCAAAATTCAAGGCTACCTCTTTTCTTTTAAAATATTTTTTTATTTATTATTCCCATAGATTTGAAAAAAATGGTGGCCAGCTTAATTTACCGCCAACTCTACCTCCTTAACTTTGGACTATGATCCAGGATAGGGGAGATCAGGTAATTACAGTGGAGCGACTGCCGTCTGATCTCCGTGACTTTGTTTACAGGGGAACCTAACCAGCTTGGATCATGGTTACACATTCAGTCGCCTGAGTGTGCAGGTTTCTTCACGATGTTTTACCTCATATGTAGAATAGTCAACAATTTGTTTTTAATAAAGATTTGTACGGAACCAAAATGCCTACTTTTTTTTAATGCTTAGCCCGGCAAATGACTCCACTCCACCTGATGTTAAGTGGAAATGAAGTCCAGGCGCGAGGACAACTGGTGCAGCGTAAGAGACGTAGCATCAGTCACCCTCACTCTGCCGGCCCACAGAGTGCTTCTTCACGCCTCGTTTGAAGGACCCTATGTCATAGGTAGGAGGGAATACGTGTGCTGGTAGACTATTCCATCTTTTGGAAGTGCGGCAAAGAAACGAGTCACCAAATTTCTTTGTGCGTGATGGAATGTTAGAAACTGTAAATTGGTGACTCCGGAGAGCAGAACGCGTACTCCTATGGAGGAAGGGAGAAGAAGGGATGAGGTCAAAGAGTTCTTCAGAGCATTCGCCATGGTATAAACGGTAAAAGACGATGAGTGACGCAATATCTCTACGCAATTGCAAAGGCGAGAGTTTTAGTGACCTCCGCATTGCCGATAATGCGCACAGCGCGGCGCTGCAATCTGTCCAAGGCATCGAGAAGATACTTTGCGGAGCCGTCCCAAAGGTGAGAGCAATACTCCACGCAAGACCGCACCTGTGTCTTGTATAATAGACACAACTGATCAGGCGTGAAGAATCGCCGCACCTTGTTCAGGACACCGAGTTTACGTGAGGCATTTTTAATAACGGTTTCGATGTAATCCTTTCGGTTCAGATCGCAGCGGATATCCATACCGAGCATGTTAATACTGCTCTGCAGGCCTAGAGATGTACCCTGAAGAGAGTGAAGGGAAAGGAATGGCGACTTTTTCGCTGTGAACGCGCACACCTGTGTTTTCTTGGCATTGAACTCCACCAGATTATCGGAGCCCCATTTAGAAATGAGGTCCAACACCCGATCGAGCTCAATGACAAGATTTGCTCGCTTCATTTCGGTGTCTACCCGCCCAGCCGTTGGGTGACCGTTATATCCCCCATGCACTGTGCTATCATCTGCATAGCAATTAATGTTTCCAAGAGGAAGCATGTCATTGATATGCAGAAGGAACAGCGTGGGGGATAGAACGGAGCCTTGAGGAACACCAGCATTCACTGACATGAACCACGAAGCGCATCCATCCGAAAGGACACGGATTCTACGCTCATGCAGGAAGCTAGCAATCCAGGTACAGAACTGAGCCGGCAAACCGTATGCCGGGAGCTTGGAGAGAAGAGCTTTGTGCCAGACCCGATCAAAAGCCTTGGCTATGTCAAGGCTAACTGCCAGTGACTCGCCTCGCTTGTCAATAGCCTCACCCCAGAGATGTGTGACGTACGCTAGAAGATCACCCGTTGACCGTTTTGGCCGAAACCCATATTGACGATCGTGAATTAGGGAGTGATCTTCTAGGTATCGAATAAGCTGTTTGTTCAATATTCGTTCTAGGATCTTACACAACACTGAAGTTACGGCTATAGGGCGGTAATAAGACGGATCTGACCTTTTTTAGGGATCGGTTGCACATTAGCTTCTCTCCAAGATTCCGGCACACAACCCGAAGAGAGCGAGAGACGGTACAGACGCGTTAACACAGGGGACAACTCTGCTGCACACATTTTCAGAACTATTGCTGGGATGCCATCAGGACCGTTAGCTTTCCGGACATCGATTGACTGCATTTCCGCACGGACATCACACTGCCTGATTTTAATATCAGACATTGTGTGGCCACAGTGAGGAATTGAGGGTGGCTGTGCATTACAGTCATCGATCCGGGAGTTAGCCGCAAGGAGATCGACCTTTTCCTGCGGCTTGTGAGCTAAACTTCCGTCAGGGCATCTCAGTGGTGGCAGCGAGGGTCGGCAGAAGTTGGATTGCACGGCTTTGGCCAGACGCCCGTAGGATGCGTCAGGAGTTCTTGGCCTACTCGTGCAACGCGCTGGGCATCCCCTCTAATGTAGGCCCTCTTACACGACTTGGTGGCATTATTATAGGCTGCTTTTAGCGAGCGAGTTTCGGGATCCCCATGAGCTTTACCTCTGATCCAAGCGCGGTATGCCGTCTGTTTGCTGTCAACAGCGATGGCACACTCGCGATTGAACCAGCGGTTGCGTCTGCCTTTGCTGATGACATAGGAGTGTGGAATATAGTATTCCATTGCTAATACTATCTCATCAGCAACGGCAGTGGCGCTAGCGGTCGGGTCCTTCCCACTAAAGCAGCGCTGCCTCCAAGGGACGGATGCAAAATACTCCCGCATACCGTCCCAGTCTGCCGACGCGTAGTGCCAAATCCGGCGTTTCGAAACCGCTGTTGGCGGGCGCGATGCCAAGGGCACTGTGCTGGATATCAAGCAGTGATCCGAGGAACCTAAAGGAGCTCGAATCTCCACCCGGTATCCAGCTGGGCGACTCGTCAGCAGAAGGTCGAGTAAGGAGGGCGCATGGCCATCTATGTCTGGGATCCTGGTGGGCTGGTTCACCAGTTGCGTCAGGTCGTGAGAGCAAATGCGTGGGCAGTTCTACCAGCATGGTCTGTTTTGGAGGAACCTAACCACAACTCATGGTGGGCGTTGAAGTCCCCCAAAAACACCAATTCCGCCGATGGAAACCGCGAATCATCTGCTACCCGACTAAGATGTTCAATTAGTCGAGTTTATTTATTTATTTATTTATTTATTTAATTATTTGGCACAGTTACAAGAAACAAATCACGACATTTGTTAAACAAATAAATTAAAAAATAAAATAGATTAATTTGCATCTATATAACAACTATGCACAACATGCAAATAAAATTTAAAAAAAATAATAATTGTGTGGCCTATTAAGTGTAACAAAGTAAGACACAAAATAACAATATTGTTAACTAAATATTAAACAAATGTGTTGTGAACCATTAGGACACATCTATGTTATTTGCAAGCACACATAAATTAACCGGTTCTTTATTAATTTTTACAAATGCATTGGGACTCTGGAAGAATATATCTAATTCTTTACATAATAAATTATACTGTCTACAAAAGCGCACTAGTGGATTGTTTTGTGACACATTATTTTTTGCAGAAGGTACTACAAACAGATATTGCTTTCGATTAGACCTACTAGTGACCTTCAGCGAAACATGGCTCAAAACAGTGGTATCAATTTTGGAATTAACCATTTTGTATAATATTAGAAGGTCACTAACCTGACGTCTCACGTATAGTGTATCCAAACTAAAATGCTCTAGCCTATCCGAATAACTCAACAATGTTTTGCGTAACCCCAGTTTTGAAGCAAGGCCTCGCACAAACCGTTTCTGCATCGCTTCTATCCTATTAATATGATTTGCATAGAACGGTGACCATATTCAAGTATACTTCTTACCAAACTAGTATACAAAATAATCATACTACGAGTCTGTTTAAATGGTTTTCCAATTCTATATTTAAAACCCATCATTCGCTTTGCCTTTAAGATAATTGTATCGTAGTGTACTCTAAAGGAAAGTTTAGAGTCAAACCAAACGCCCAGATCACGCACCACATCTACACGATTTAGCTGAATTCCCTGTACCATATACGACGACGGGACGAAGTTCCTTTTTTTTGTAAAAGTGATAACCTGACATTTTTCAACGTTAAGGCTCATATTATTTTCTTCACACCAATAAGTCAAGGTATCAATATCGGATTGCAAAATGATACAATCATCGGTAGAATGAATTCTACGATAAATTTTGATGTCATCCGCAAAAGCCAAGCATTCGCACTTGAGCTTATTCAAGAGGTCGTTTATGAACATCAAAAAAAGTAATGGTCCTAGATTTGATCCCTGTGGAACGCCAGAATCTGCGGTAAATGGAGAAGACTCATAACCACTGACTGTCACAAGTTGCGTGCGATTAAGCAAGTATGAATGCAGCCACCGCAGAAGCGAACCGTGGAAGTTGTCTCCATGTCACCGTTATGGGATCGGTAGACGCAGACGTAGACACGGCAATGAGAGCCTAAGTCGACGTGTAGCACTAGGAGGGAGAAGGAAGGGTCCTCCAGACAGCGCAGACGGCGACAGCAAACATCCGCCCGAACGAATAAGCAAACTCCGGCTTTGGCTTTGAAGGATTCTTCAAGCACAAAGCCGGGATAGTTCAGGTAGGTGGTGTCTGTAGTACCAGTTTTGTTGTTAGGCGCTGTCATTTTAGGAGTGGAAAGAGAGAGGCGTGAATCGAGAAAATGATGCCGCGATGCGAATGGTCAAAGTGTGGTGGCCTGTTTCCCCAGGAATTTGCCCACAGACGAGTATTATTAACCAGCCGAACGGAAGGGCCCCCGAACCCCCCCGGGAATGGCCACCGGGACCCCACCTTCCGGTCACCAACCGGCACGACGGACCACCCCGAGATTATGCGTGGCATGGTGAGGCAGCCTCACGAGCTGGTTAGGCTCGCTTGGGCCCCTGTACTGTGCCACGGGCGGCCAGCGGGACAACCGTTTCTACGGGTCTCCCTGGTCGGCAGGTTAACAAAGTCCTCCTGGCACTGGTTTGACGGAAGCCTCCACAGACCAAATACATCGCAGCATCATCCTCTCGAGCTCTGGTTATACGCTGGCTGATCCCGAAACGCGACCGACAAGCAGTCACTTGACGGGTTTTACACCATGCGTACGGTGGTCACCAACCAGACGGGTCAAGCCTTACCACCAGTGGAGCAGATCATCGCTCGAAAGAGTCCGTTAGTCGCTTCTTACGACACCCACCGGACGGAGAGAGGGGCGGCGATTGGTATTCTTTCTCCGTCACCGCACGGATAAAACTACTATTTTTCTACCCTCGGTAATAGAATCACAATTCGCGGTATTAGCTGCAATCACTTTAGCATACCTCGGTAATAGCTTTATCTGGCTTTTTTTACACATTTACTTATTATATTATATATTATATTTATTTAATTATTTTTTCTTTACACATTTACTCAAAACCTGTCTTTTATCACTAGATTCCTAAAGTCCAGATCTCAGGGTATCAGGAAATATATACTTGTAACTGTTTTTCTTTTCTTATTCAAAAGTTCAAACCTTAATTCTTTGGTAATACCTGCGTTTACCTTACTGTGTGACCGTGCCTCTTTCTCTAGGAAAAGAATGAATCTTCTGGGATCGGCATACCCGAAACCAGAAGATTTTAGGCTCTTTGCCCTCAAAAACATTGCCAAGCTTATCGCAATTACCTTTACTGAGGAGGCAAAGTGATAGGACGAGATTGCACAAAAGATTCCAATGGGTCGACGTGCTGCTGCGAGGGGGAGACCTCTGCAGGCCCCACTAGTTAAGATAAGATAAGATAAAATGAGACTGTGCATCTATAGTTTTTATGTAAAAAGTTAGTACTGACTTAAAAGTACATAATACAACCTTTGTCTAATGTTGTTTGTTAAAGTTTTTTATGATTAATAAAAAGTAAGTAACATCCTAGTTTACCAATGTAATTGGACCAAGTATGGATATTTATACAACATTCGACTGTCTGAATGAATTTATTTAGATTAGCTTTACAGTTACACATAACATGTAATTAACCAAGTAATTACCCTTCATTTATTTATTTTAAATTGTTATATTGCATCCATAAAGTTTTGTACCTATATTTTTTATATATTTTATTTATATTTCAATAATTTACAACACAAAGAGTATCACTACGGTTTCACGGGTACAGATCTAGAAAAAACATAAACAATAAAAATATACATATAGAGAAATATTTTTTTCATGATTTCAGTACATTCGACATGAGTGCAAGAGTGCAATGCAAGAAATTCAGTGCAACTCTACTTAATTTTACTTTACTCAAGTCTAAGTCTAAATCTAAGCCGGCTTAAGTTTCCAGTCTCTAATAAGATCGTTCGATCGTTGTACTAAAGGGCTTAAAAGCTTAGCTCCCGTTCCTATAAACAAGACCCGTTGTATTTGCTACCAGGCGGAAATCAAATACGTTCTTAAAAACGATCTAACCGATAGCTATGTTACTAACGTATGGGAGGGTTGCCAAATAACGCTTCGTAACCATACTAATTATGGAAATAACGCTAAAAATGCATTTCTACAAATAAAAGTGTGTAGGACTTTAACCCATAACACCTTTTGAAGTTCAAGCGACAGCCCTCCCAACCGAGTTACCGAAACACTGGTCTCCCAGACGAATATTTCACGTGCTTGTTTAATACCCTAATAGCCAGTGTTATTTTATCAACATTCAGGTATTACACCTTGTGAAGGAATGTACTTGGTTTTTAGTGGATTTGCCCTTTTTCCGGGTCCCTATTAAAGATCTTCAGACCTAGACAGGGAGGCGGGAGCTGGGGGGAAAACTTCACTAAACCATCCACGCCACTCCGGGTGCGTTGTTACTTAATAATGAGTTATACCATGATTAAAAAAAGAGGTATTACACCTTGAACATCCAAAAGAAAAGGCTTTATTTAGGTTAGTAGGCTATGTACCTATCTGAATAACATAAACGTTTTATTACATTAGCACAGTTACACCATTACCGATACATAAGCGCGTTGGGAGGCGGCGCGCGTGCGGCGTGTCGGACGCTCTATGCCACTTAGCTGCATATTCATATATTCTAATCGAAAGTTCTAAGTCAAGGACCTATTTTTAATTCTGGTAACGCACTCTTATGTAATTTTTTACCTAAACTCCGCTTTAATTGCTTCTATTGTAACTCGTTACGTCGTCGGGTAACTGTAGACTAAGCCTCTATCTTTCAAATGAAGTCAACGCTATAACTGGTGAATATAATATAGCATTAAAGATATGGGACACACTTTGCCCGACCAGGGAATGGAACCTGAACCTCCGAATATTGGGTCACGCGCTTACCGTTCAACCACTAAGTAAAGCGCGAATTTTTTTTTATTTATAAAAACAACATCAGTCCTAATATTAGGAATTATATTATTATATACTTAATTCCTCATTGACCAGCCATAACATATCAAAGTGGACAAATATTTTAGTATTGACTGTACAATCCACGTTAAAACTATAAACTTACTAACTTAAAATGCCAATGCCGAAAAAACAAACAACCTTTAACTCTAAACGCAGCTGAAAAGAAGCCCGGAAACTTGAGACTTGAGGAAATAAAGATTATTTACTTTACTAATGGCACACATAAAACTTCATAATCATATTTGCATACTACAAAAAATAACTAATGGTAGGATTTCTAAACAGAAACATATATTATATGGCTTCCACCTATTTCCCATATTGCTGTAATCTACATAAATTTGGCTGAATATTGACATATAGAAAAGTAAATGGATATAAAGATATGATAAATGAGCAATTTTCAGGCTTAATAATGTGCAGCAATAGATTACAGTGATAGCTTATTACTGCACATAATGCGATTGTCGTATAGGTGAGGTAGGTTTTAGGTGGTCAATCAAACCACTGAACATGTTACAACAGCCTAAAGTAATCGTTTTGCTTGTTTTTTATACATTAACGTCTCTACATTTCCCTGTATGTCAGAGATCAGTCGAGATAAAGGTACCATTGTTATATTTCAATAGTGAGAAAAAGACAGCTAAATATTAAGTTAGTGGTTGAGGATTAGAAGTATGTAGTAGCCGTGTATAAATGTGTGAGTAGGAGACCAGGCACAAATACAGCTTTTCTTTTCCATCAGTTCAGGACTTCAAAAATGTGACAGTTAAATTACTCTAGTTTTTGTACGTAATATGAACGCAACGCAACGCAATATTAACATAACCAATAAACTACCCTACAGTAAAAAATTTATAACGTTCGGAAAAGTTGACCATTTCAAATAATTTTTTGACATAAGTACTTAAGTTTTAAAAAGCGTGATTTACTTATTTATTATATTATAATAATAACGCAATCACGGTGAGAGAAATGGAGCTCGGCACGCATCGCGCCCTACAAGGATGCGGGCAGGTGCAGCGGCGGCAGTGAAAGTGCTGCTGCGTTATGTCACTGCGGCGCGACGGCGGGCGGCGCGGCTGCGGTGCGGCTGCGGCGCGGCTCGGCGGGCGCGCCAGTCGCCGCCCGACTATGCCGCCACGCGCGCACCTCTGACTCGCGCGCCCCAGCCGCCACAGCGATGCGTGTCGCGTTTTAAACAAACCAAACATATTCTATTAAAAATGTCGCGATTAGTGCTTATTTTTCTTTGTGTCACTCTAATTAATTGTGAAGAAGGAGGTGCCGGTAATGCGCGTGAGGAAAAGTTAAGAAGTGGTTTAATAGACGCCTTTCAGAACATTAAAAAAGCGTCTGCCAAAGGCGGCTTCGACGATGAGGGTCCGCTGACTTCCGACCTGGTCGGCTCCGTGGCCGCACCGAACTCGAGTCGGGATGCTCCGGCGGACCGCGATGCCTTCGACCTGTTCGCGGACGACGACGGCTTGTCGTTCGCCGACAGTGAAGCGTTTCCGACAGAAACGAAACCGACGACTGAGAAGTCGCATAATGTGCAACATATAGTGAAAACGACGAAACTTTCGGAGAAGACCACGACGAGTCCGAACAAAGATATACTGAGTAAACTGAGTGACTCCATCCGCATGACTTTGAATGACTCAAAACATGTGCTGAAGAAGGAGAGCGCGGAGACGCCGAGCGCTGCGGCGCCGTTCGCGGCCAACGCGTCGCTGGGCATCGAGGGCATGCTGCGGGTGTTCGACGCGCCGCTGCTGGTGGCGCAGTGGCCGCAGCTGCGCCTGCGCCTGGCCGGCAGCTGCCGCGACCACATGCAGCTCTACGTCGACGCGCTCAAGGAGCAACAGCTGTGGGCGTTGAAGAGTAAGTTGACCTCACTACATGCAAAATCAATTAAACTGTCGAGGATCCGTGTTAAATGTAATGCCCATTTTGTCGTAAAAGCTCGTCTATATATTATCGCCACTATGTTGTAACGCTCCAGCATAACTTTCTACAAACGAATCTCACAACTATTGTTGAATAACAAGTCGCACACCGAAACGGCTTTCAAAATAACTCCACAAAAATCTTTGCATACGCGAATATTAAGCAAATTAACTCTGTTAAACTTGTTAATGATCTTAATTATAATAATATTATTGTTTATTGCGTTACGAGTACCACATTCGAGAGTAACGATGTCGTGTTGCGTTGCACAATGGCTTTCAAGACAAGTCAACTACTACGAGACCAAAACAAATAGTGTTCAAGAGGCGTCTGTTGAGTGTGACCCACAAAGGCGCTGGAGGCTGCGCCGCGTGTCCGATTCGATACAAAAACGACAAGTTTTCCTTCCGCTAGTAGTTTTTTAGCATCTGTTACCGACCACGCGTTGCGCAATGCTGGCCAAACCCCGAATGTGGGCCAGCGCTTAAATAAAACCAAAACAGTTTGTTTACTTGCACAATTTATTCGATGTCATGGTTTTATAAATAATTGACTTAAATAATTGGCTTGACTCAATTTATTGTTTGATGTGTCGTAAATTATTTATTTTACATTTCATAATTTAGGGACCGATTTATTTATATATTTTACAATCTTTTATTATTGCGAGAAAAGTAAAGTGTCCTAAAACGTTCTTATCGAAGCTTCCTTTGAAAGTGTTTCTACATACTTTCATACATACATAGAATCAAGACTACTATCCTCGAAGGATTAGTCAGAGACTAGGCAATGAGGACCGCAAAGGCAGTCCTCTGCCATAGTCTACTTTTCCCTTTACGATCAGAAGGTTTAAGCAGCAAAATGTCCAACAGCGCAAAACGTCTAATGAGCAGTAAGCCTAATTAAAAGGCTCTTGTAGCAAAACGTCCAACTCTCAGATAGTCTGTATATCAGAACGTCTCTTTCGCAAATCGACTATTTTAATATGTATCATATTAGAAATTAAAAGTAGATATTTGTAAAAAAGGTACTTAAAAAATAGTTAAAAAATGAGTTAAAAAGCACTAGCTTTTAAAATAGCGACTGCACATATGCTCAGCGTAATAGGTGGTGAACCCATCGCCGCGCTATGCTGTTGGATGTATGTGCAGTCTTTAGTCTGTTAGTCGCCTTTTACAACACCTAAGGAAAGAGAGGGGGTGGTAATATTCTTGCAATGAGCCGCGACAGTCTCTAAAAGTGTTTATCTATTTAGTATTAAAGAAAAAGGTTAAATGAAAACTTGATTAATAGAAACGTACGTGTTTACTTTTCGTAAACAGATGACATATGAAATGCTACGGACGCCATGAGCGCCATGAGCACGAATCACCCCACGTGACGACACTGCACATGATGCTGTCATCATGTTGGCACAAATTTTATTTTTTAGTTGTGGTGTGTGGATTTAAAGGTAAAGTATAGCCCTGTGTGTTATGTAGGTAACAAAGTCAGTATATACAGTCAGCATTAAAAGTAACTGAACAAAAACAAGGTGGCAAAAGTAATAGTCACGTGTAAGTGTCTTTTTCATACCCATCATTTAACATTTCAGAATTATATGACATTTTTTGTGTTTTTCTTCTCTGTAATTACCTATAGTGACGGTCATGTACTTTTGACTCAACAGCTATGTCAGACAATTCTGGTCATTTTAACCGTAACAATCATTTGAAAATTTCATATGCTAAGCTATTTTTGATGCTGACCGTATTATCTCACGACTGGGCAAATCTATCCATTTTTAAAAATTAAGTCATCGCTACAATTCATCGCTATTGGCTCAATCCACGCTCGCTTGCCAGATGCAAATGGAGATCATAAACCCGGGCTATGCATCGAACAATCAGAAACACAGATTGCCCAGCCTGATTGAACTCTGGTGCCTGGGCAGAGCGATGCTATTACTTTTATAAATCTCTAGAGTGCTTAGCTCACAATATTATGGTGATGCTATCCAGGTCTTAGTTACTTTCCTCACAACTTATAGATACGTCGATACCTCCTTTCTTATTCAGTCCATTCTTCTTTGGAACGCGCTGCCTCTCGAAATCAGGATGACCACTAGTCGCGAAGCATTTAAAAAGAAAGTCAGCTTGCTCTTCTCTGAAAAAACCATGGCAGAATCATCTCAATAATTTCATATTTATAAATTATGTATTGTATGTTTATTTATATATTTATATTATATTTATATGGATATATATTTAGGGTAATGTGTACTTTTAAAATATAGTGTGTTTATAGATTTTACTTGTTTTTGTATTTAGTATGTTTAAAATATTTAAAACTATACCTACGCTTCCACTTTTATTATCGCACCTAAATGCACCTACCATGTCATCTCTGCACCACCCTATGGTTGACTGGTAGAGAATGCCTCAGGCATTAAGTCCGCCATGTAATGTTATGTTGCAAAAGTTTAAATAAATAAATACGTATGAAACTGTTGCATCGATGTTACACATCCTTTTTTATCAATCAGTAATAATGAAGCTCAGCTGATGTAATCAGTGAGATTTTCATGATTTTAATTACGTATTTCTAGTGTAGGCAGGACTAATAATTCCTATTTGAAATTGAAAAAAAAATTAATTAAAGACCTTGAACCCAAATCAGTATCATTCACCTGCTCTGTTAGTAATCCTATTTGAGAACGGTGCAACATCTCTTCTTCTTACGTATGCCGTCACCTCAACATTTACTACTTTTATTGCCAGAACATCATTTTTCACACATTTAATCAATATTTTCTACATAGCCTCTGCTTCTTTTTCCCACATAACCGTCTACTTTCAGTCACACATGTGATTATTAGTTGAACCGGTTTGTTCCCAATTCTACAGATTTCTATTACAGATTTCCAATTTTACAGATTTCCATTGCCAAACCTACCTATATAATAACATTAAAAAAAATATACTCCTAAGACAAGCACTAGAAGTACGTATCTACAAAAAAGGTACAAACTCAAAAAGCTCGCATTTATTTCCATTGCAATTTATACGAGCACCACGCTTTGCTAAAACTAACAATTTGTCTATTAAATGGCCGCATAAAGGTTTCCCTCTATATCTGCCGATCCCACGCGAGCTTAGAGCATTCATGGTTGAATGCTCTAAACACGCGAGTCTATGTCGACGTCGCTAGGAAAATAAGTACCCTGGCAGCTTAGAGTATCTATACTATAAGCCTGACAGGTAATGAAGCAGCGTGTGCCTCTCAGAACAATAACTAGTTAATAGTTATTGTTCTGAGGTGTGCCTAGCCTAGTCCGTTTGCTCAGAGGAATCAATATTGATCGTGGCATCACGCTTCGTGTTTGGCCAGCCATAGACACGCATGAACCAGCAGATGGGATTCTAACTTCCTTGTGTCGTCTGTGCCAATATTGACGATGAATGGGATTATAAAGGAATTCCATTATAATTGAAGGTCAACACTTTAACTCTGCCCTTTTATCGTTGCTGTTATTCACGTGCAAAAGCAAATTTTTAAGAGTCATGATGATAAATCATATTATAATTTTTTAGTCTTATTAACTCCCAATAAAGTTATTAAGAATGAGAAAAAACGGAAATTTATGGTGTTTTTCGATTTTTGTATAAGCAATTTTTGTTTAGTATTATACATATTGTAATGATAGTTTTTATGTGTACAATGGGACTTGTATAATGAATAATGTTTTATTTTAATTGCTGTCGATGTTCTTTAAGTTTGTCTTTTGAAAGTTTGAATTTAGTTTTTTTTTATGTGACACCTCATAGTGACTATATCCTGCCTGATGTAGTCCAAAATAATGAGAGCGCTCCTCACCGTGGAACAAGCACGGTAACAAGCGCACCCATTCATGACGGCCTGCATAAATGCCGTTTCACGCCCCGTTTATTAGACCCGGGGTTATAGGAGCTGGGAAACACATGGGCCGGCAGAGAATTCCAAAGCCGAATGGTCTTACAGACTAACGACTTGCCAAAGTTTTGGTACGAGTATAATGATATGATATGAATACATGATATTCTGCACAGTATGATGGTGGTTCCTAAGATCAGCACGTGTAGTCCGGGACAGGAAAGGAGAGGGTGGGATTAGATCAAAAAGTTCTTTAGAACACTCTCCGTAGTAATTTCGGTAGAAGACACTGCGAGAAGCAATGTCTCTACGCAGCTGGAGGTCCTCAAGAGAGGCTGTAACCACAGCATCTCCAATTATGCGTACTGCTCACCTTTGCAATCTGTCAAGTGCATCGAGGAGGTATTTAGCGTAGCCGTCCCATAGATGGAAACAATACTCCATACTCGATCGACCTGAGTCTTGTACAGCAAACAGCGCTGCTCGGGAGTGAAAAACCGCCTCACCTTATTGAGAATACCCAATTTACGGGAGGCAGGTAAAATAACACTCTCGATGTAGCATTTTGGATTCATTTCTGGCCGATGTCCATGCCAAGAATGCTGAGGTCCACTAAAATAGATAGAGGAGAGTTCTGAAGAGAGGGAGGAGTAAGGAAGGGAGTTATCTTGGACGAGAATGCACAAACCTGGGTTTTTCTGGCATTAAACTCGACCAGGTTTTCAGATCCAGATGTTCAATGCAAATGGACAATATTCATTTATTTCAACTAATAAACAAGCCGAAAAGCAAAGAAAGGTTTAATCACATCTGTGATCTAGTGGCTAAGCCAAGGGTCTTATACCCAAAGGTCCGGGGTTCGATTCCCAGCATCTTCGTGTCCTTGGTTTGGTTGGTGGTAGAGCTTGTTAAATTCGCCTGGCTTGCTACCAACGCCTTATCTTACACCCGGAATCCTCAACTACTGAGGAACTGGCTATCTCATCTCTAACTGTCGGAACACAACAATGCTCCAAACGCTGATGTTATGGCGACATATTTAGATAAGATGCTCGTAACTAACCAGGCGGACTTACAAGCCACCAACCAAACCGAGTACAAACATGTACCCCCTGCTGGAAATCGAACCCGGGACCTCAGGGTTCTAGACTGGAAGTCTAAGCCACTATACCACAGATGCGGTTAAAATCAAATAAATATAAACTCAAAATGTATATTCATTTGTTTAATGTGTGCAAAATGATAATATATCATGCATAAAATCGTCTAGTCATGGTTATACGGCAGAGATCTTTGTGTGCATAATTCGATCAATTACAAGTTTTTTATTATTTATTTATTTATTCAAGCAGAGGAACACGACGGACGTTATTAATCTAACTAATATTATAAACGCGAAAGTAAATTAGTTTGTTTTGTTTGAGCCGAATTTCAATAATTTTGCTGTCAGCTGGGGCTAAAGAACGTTAAAGGCTACGTTTTCCCGCGAAAACATAACGAAAGAATGAAAATGCAGCCGTGGGCAAAAGCCTAAAGTAATCCAGCTACTGGTTACCTGAAGCATGTTATTGTACCAGATGTAATTCCAGCCGGTGAGTAGTCTACCAGGCGACCTTCCATCACTTTCCTGCGGCCGTTTCCCAACGTCTTTCCCAACGCGCGCCGCTTATGTAACCGGCGGACTTCATTCCTAAATGTTTTATAACTATTGTAGATGATGTAAATTGTTTCAGACATGTTTTTAATTTAATAACCATTAAATGCAGCAAGACTATAATTTATTAGTTGTCGGCTGGTTGGTTCGGTTTGGTTGATGGCAAGCTTTTGAACGTTTGTGGTAGGTATTAAAACGTTGTATCCTAATTCACTTAGATAAAAATCAAACCGCTCTATAGTGTTTTATCGTCAGTATTTCATTTTTAAGGATATTTTTAAGTCGTGGTGTTTTCTAGCTTTCATTGTAAATATTTTAACCGTAAAGTTTTAAGCCAACAGAAACTAGAACCTATTAAATCGAGTTTATTTATGTCTTAAGAAACAACACAGCATTCTACTAAATTGTTAATAATAGTTTTACGTTGTCACTCCAAAACGTAACCGTAAACGCGTTGAACTCGTTTGTTAGGGTGCTAACAACATTTGTAAATACGAAAGTGGGTCTGTTTGTTTGTCCATCTTTCACGACAAAACCGAGCAGCGCTTCTAAGTAATTTTTACACAAAGGTATTCGGAGGCCTGGAAAATAATAGCGTCTACTTTTTAACCCGGTCAAATAGCATGTTCCCCGAGGGCCATGACTTTTGTGACAGAACAAGCGACGGGCAAGTTTCGCGCTCAATAATTCATTATAATAAAATTACATTTTTTTTATATTTGAATTTGCATGCTAATTGTTGTTAAAAGTTAAACGTTAAATAGTTTAAAAAGGTTAACTTATACTACTTTAATTGTTGTTAAAAGCAGGTGAGATGAGTGTGTACTTATTATTATTATAACTTAATTATTGGCTTCGTGTTTAGCATTAAGCCAATTTCAAGTGGTATATATTTTTAGTACATTTAGTATTGTACGGTAGATTGAATTAAAATGGAGTCTCACAACACGTGTTGTTGCTAAAAGAACACGGAAGAAACTACAAGAGCGTGTACTTTTTCTTGGCTTTCTTATTTAAACAGCGTCAAAAGTTTGCCCTTCGAACTTACGGAGACGGCTACATCCTAGCTTGTCATCATGCCAAAGGTCATGGTTTCGATTCCTATTCGAGCTTTCCTTAGTTTGGTTGTTTTTTTTTCTAGTAAAACATTTTATCCTAATTTATTATTGAAATTTTGCATTCACAACCAACGGCAACGGTATTACGTCACTGTGAAGTCTACCCTCGTTTTTATTTATTCCGCGCGTAAATCAAACTACTAGAAAAAATTCAACGAGTCTTCTGGGGTCTCATCTCGGTAGCTTAGCGGTTAGAACAGTGGACCGGTAATCCAAAAGTCAAGGGTTCGAATCCCATTCGAGCTTCCTGAGAGTGGTTGAATTCTTTTTTCTAGTAAACATTTTGTCATTTTTTATCCTGTCATGTCAATAGTTAACACTTCAGCCATAGGTGGAACGTTTAGTGAGTGATCAAAAAGTTTACTTTTTAAAAAAGGCACTATTCACTATCTAAAATTTCACGTAATTTGAATACAAATTCTACAGCAGTTCAATTGTAATGAATGAATAATAACAGGCAAAAGGTAGCGCAGGGCAGACCCAGATAAAGGCTTTTATTATCGGAGCTCGGAGCACTTTGCAGCACCAACTTAGTTAGTCTTTTTAATTAGTTTAATAACTGGTTAATCTCTTCATACGTGCCCAGTAGCACATGAGTAAAGAAACGGAACAGAGACAAAGCTTCATACAACGCGCCCGCCGTCGCGAGTCTCTCCGTTTGTCTACTGGCCGAGCGAGCGTAAATACTGTGGTAAACCGGTTTTATCCAGTGGCAGTGGCGCACACTGGTCCATTTTGGCAAAATACGGGACATTCGCATCCATGTCAATATTTTAAGTTTATATTTTTTATACGTACTCGTCTTTTGATTGCAAATAACTTTTACTGATAATCATTTTACAAATAAACTTTTCATTTTCGAGAACAAAAATATATTTAATATTTTTTTGTGTGGAGAAAAGTGATTGACGTATATAACTCCGTAATGAGCTGGGGATTTGCGTTGAATCTTGGTGGGTTTCAAGATTTTATCATTTTCTATGATAAATGTTAACAACTTTTTTTTTTGTATCCTTGCAGTCTTTGAAGCTACAGGCGCTTAAACATTTGAAATTTTTTTTTATGTACGAAAAAGCTATGACCCGGAATATGGCCCGGAATGAATTGAATTTAAAGTGAGGAGGGCGTTGTAGCAATTCACCTATTTTTTAAATTGTTACTAATACAGATAGTAGTAATTTCTAAATTCCTAGCACAAACATAGATAAGCAAACCGATTTCCGAACAATAGGCTTTGTTGTGCGCGCCCTGCGCGCTGCGTTTGTCATACGTTGTCCTTTTCTCTCATTCACCATCTCGCTTGCACATAGGCAACGACATACCAAGCCACAGCTTACAGTCTCAGAAAGTTTGTGCTCCAGTGTTGACGTGCTTTCTATTCTGCGACTGCGCTAGCTAAAATATCTTTCATATTTGTTGATCTTTCGTTTTACTTGGTCATTATCGTTACTCATTGCTTATTTGTTTCTTAATTTTGTTGATTTTTTGTGTGTTGCTTTCTCCGTTGATTTTCTCGTTCTTGCTGATTTCTTACTCGATTTTGTTGACTTTGATTTGTCCTTTGTTTCAAAAAAGACAAATTATCTTTACTATCAACTCTGTGTCAATAAAACATGATTGATCTATTTCCGCGTTTTAATTTAGATATTAATTAGTTGATTTGTTGGTTGTTGGTTTAAAATAGCTCAATTTATTACTTAGTTAGATTTTTACGTGGCATTGCAAAATTGTGAAGACAACAAAAAATTAGAATATCTTTTTAACTTGCTGTTGGTTTGTTATTCATCAGAGGTTTCTGAAGAAGACATAAAAACTATCAAAATAATTTAAAATTTATTTTTACTTTTTTTTATTTTAAAATTTTAAAAAACTTTATGTAAACTTAAAAAAAATAGATAAAAGCACATAGACATACCAAAACATTTATGAAACAAAATTTGCCTTGGTTGAACTCCAATATTCGATTTAGTTCGATTTAGTTTCGATATTTAGTCGACAAACTATGGACACACAAGAAGATTTAAGTTTGTCGAGTCAATCTATGGAAGCTGGTCCATCTCATTGTACTATTGTACTTTAAAAAAATATATAACGCAGGAGATTTTTTCTCAGATTCATCTGATTTTATGGTTAGTCTAGTCCCATTGCGTTTAATATGTGGCGATGTTATTGTTTGGGAAAATTCTCGTCCATCATCGACTGCCTATTGTGGGCCAGTGATGTTTGAATTTACGAAAGAGACTGAAGAGATCATAAATTATCATACAGATGCAATTAATGGAGAAATATCAAACTTAGTACTTACAAAAATAGGCAATATAGAAGTCTTTCATGCGCTCCACGTGACTATGATTGATGGGAAAGTGGCAACGGTCTCATCAGAAACCCGTTCTAGTGCCACTTGCAACATATGTCTTGCAACTCCCACGGAAATTATCCATACATTTCACATCTCAAACAAATATATATATAAAAACACAAATTGTTATATTTTCCTGAGGCCAACGATTTACTGCTAGAAGAGATAGAAACTGAAGATACTGAAACACCAGATGATGAGGATGAAGTTTGCATAGACTTGAAACTAACTTTAGCGCAGATCCTTTATGTTTTTATAGTAACAAATTTACTTAATTGCAAGATTTACACGCAAACACCATACCCTATTGTGCGGTTACATTTGTTTCCTATTTGTGTATAGACTTAGCGACACAACAAAGCCTTTTGTTCGGAAACCGGTTTGCTTATTTATGTTTAAGCTAGGAATTTAGAAATTGATACTACGTGTATAAGTAATAATTTTAATAAATGTTGGTTGCTGCAACGTACTCATTATATTAAATTTTATTAATTCCGGGCGATATTAAAAGCTTTTTCATTCATAGAAAAAATATTTTTTTATTTCAAATGTTTAAGCGCCTGTAGATTCAAAGACTGCAAGGATACAAAAAACAGTTGTTAACATTTATCATAGAAAATGATAAGATCTTGAAACTCACCAAGATTCAACGCAAATCCCTAGTTCATTACGGAGTTTAAGACGTCAATCACTTTTCCTTCATACAAAAAATAATTCAATATTATTTTTTTCTCGAAAATTATAAGTTTATTTGAAAAATTGTTATCAGTAAAAGTGATTTGCAATCAAAAGAGGAGTACGCATAAAAAAAATAAACTTAAGATATTGACTTGGATGCGAATGTCCCGTATTTTGCCGAAATAGACCAATGTGTGGCGCCGCGTACGCGACGCAGCGGCTAGTGGACACGCACACATGCGCCGTATGCTTGTAGTAGTTTACTCGCGACGGCGCGGTTGTATGAAGCTTTGTCTCTGTTCCGTTTCTTTACTCGTGTGCCAGTAGAGCTGCAACAATCTTGCAAACGTTTAATTACTATCTGTACGAGCAAGCGCGTACATTGTCTAATAAGCATTCAGTTAATTGACCTAGACTACTTTGTAGCAATTTTCCATATTACTTTTAGTTCGCAATCAGAAATCAATCGAGTCACGCGTACTCATAGCATTTTCATCAATTCCTAGTTATTTTATAGTTTTCTTTAAATATACAGTTGTTTCTTAGCAGTTATCAGTTTATCATTTCTACCAGTATCTCAGTTCTTAGTTCGACCCGAACATTGGTCCTTCGAGCTTTCCGGAAGGCGGGATCACAGTAGCAAGTGTCTAGAACTCTATTAAAACGTAGCTCTGTTTCCGTCAATGACCTAATGAAACATAGTGAATTTGTGTTGGACTTTGAACTGTAGCCAGCTAGCTGGTTTATCAAGTGAAAATAATCAAGTGAATCAGCAACACTGTGTGCTTTTTGATCAAGTATTCAGGCGCCCAGGTTATCAGGAGGATAAACGACTTACTCATAGTCGTTATCACACAGCATCAGAAGCGAATTCAAGTAAGATCAGTCCTTTTTTCATTTTACAACCATGTCTTTCGTAAACGACATCTTATCAAAGCAGCAGTTATCTTTGGGAATCGAAAGTATAGAAAGATTGTTCCAGTCGAGAAACTTCGGACTACATCAAGAAGCGGTTAGATATTTTAGATAGTTATTGGGTTCGTTACGAGAGTAACTATTCTAAGTTAGCAGGAGTGGAGTTAGAACCGGCAATGAGAGAGTACATTAAAAACGATATGGAGAGAGTCAATGAGAGGTACGGTACATAAGATCACTTATTCACAGTTATCAGATAGAGGAGAGAGCCCAGTCGCCTGTTATTAAGCCTCTTTCGTTTGTATTTAAAGCGAATGAGGCCGACCAGGGCATACAACACAGTAGCAAATCGAGCACCCCAAGTGCCACAGCAAGCGAATTAGATGGTTTGCTAAATAAATAAACTAGTAACTTTAAAGCCTTTCATATAACAATAATCGATCTTGAATCAGTAAGTGAGAAATCGCCCTAAGGAAGAGTACGAGAACACTTATTCTTCTTATGAAAGTAAGTACCAATCCGTCAAGAAAGCCATCAACAAAAAATGTGGTCCGTGGCACACATGGAGAAGTCAACACCTCAGGTGGAAATCCCTACTTTTAGCGGAAATTATATTAATTGGATGTCTTTCAAGGATTTGTTTAATAAAACAATACCGTAGTAACGCCTCAAGTCAAAGGCGAAGCTGAAAGATTAATACAGCATTTAAACATCAGTTCAGATAATTATTTAACTTGCTCGAATATACTGAACCAGAGATATAATAATAATATACTTATATTTACTTCCCCCATGAACATTTTGACCAATCTTCCCGTGATGCAACAACAGTCTGTAAAGGGATCCCTTTTTTTCGCCTAATTTTTATTTTCCTAATTTAATTTTGAATAACGTCTTAGTCATATTTTTTTTGCCATTATAATATTTTGACATAATTGTTTTTTGCCATACTATTTCAGTAAGCATAAATATGGTTTAAGCTAACGTTTCTTGTCCTAATTTTGATTTGCATAAAGTTATATGGCATATTGTTTATTCGTCTAATAGTTATTAGTTGTCAGTTTCATATCAGTTATCAGTTTATCATTTCAATCAGTATCTCAGTTCTTACTTTAACCCCGAACACTATCTTCCTTGTAACTTGGATACTGATATCGCTTACTGATCTTCAAGTATTAAGGATATGAACGGCCGCAATGAGGCAGCGTCGTCGGTGCAATCACGTAACTGCATCAGGGCAGCGGGACAATGCTCCCGCATTCGGCGCACGCGCTATCAGCGCTTTCATCTCACGTTGCACCGCGTGAATAAAACCTCCGAGCTGCGATAAACAATACGAGAGATCTTTAATACTCAGAGGATACAAAACTAGTACGTAACCGAAAAACTAGTGTAGCAAAACACATCAGAATAAAATCCGACTGTCTAAAATTTTAGTTTTGTAATTTTATTAATCTCGTGGTAAACGAAACGACCATATTTCATTAATTATGATATTCAGAAGACAGAGTGCTTAACTTCTAAAGTTTGGTGTTTGTTTCATATAATTAATTATAACCAATTCAGTCTAAAATTATTAGTCTGTAACACACATAAACAGATTGTGATTTTTACAGTCACAGGTCACATATCCACGTTCGCCGCTCTACCCAATTGATTATTTCAATCTAATAAGCTTTTTTAGACCTAATTCATCATATCGTTTTACCTAGGAACTTGCTTGATTTGCTACCTTGTTTCGAACCACAGCGTATTTCTCGCTAATGAGATAATAAAAGCCTTGAAGCCTGTGTTGCAGAACGTACTTACACCTGCCCGCAGTGAAAGTACAACAGTCTCGAACCACGTATTTGTGTATCATATTCACATACATATAATCAGGAGTATTATCCCCGAAGGGTTAGTCAGAGACTAGGCAACGAGGACCGCAAAAGCAGTCCTCTGACATAGTCCACTTATTACCAAATAGCGACTGCACATGTGCTCAGCGTGACAGGTGGTGAGCCCATCGCCGCTCTATGCTGTTGGATGTATGTGCAGTCTTTAGCCCGTTAGTCGCCTTTTATGACACCCAAGGGTAGAGAGGGGTTGTAGTAGTATTTTTGTCAGTTGCACCACCGCCATAGAATTAATAATAGTACAAGTACAGTCACCAGCATTAAGATGTGATGATGCAATAATATCTGATCATTGGTGGAAGGCATATTATAGGCATAATTAATGCCTTTCACCAATGATCAGATATTTTTGCAGGCCGTCGATAGTCACATCTTAATGCTGGTGACTGTACCACCTGTACCGTAAAATTTCAAATTTCGTTATAAGTAATGTCAAATTAAGTGACATAACTTGTTTTAATTCGGTTTTCCCCATTCCGTTTTCATGTTATAGGTTTTTTGTAAAC
Source organism: Scoparia ambigualis (assembly GCA_963921215.1). Lineage (NCBI taxonomy): Eukaryota > Metazoa > Arthropoda > Insecta > Lepidoptera > Crambidae > Scoparia > Scoparia ambigualis. Next base: position 42,957,441 of record OY992503.1, on the reverse strand, counting down.
AATATGTCGTTTCGTAATCGTGCTAATAAAAATTATATAGAAAGTAAAATGTAAGCTATTTAACACGGTTCAACCGGCTGTTAAAATCGCCAGGAGTATGCAACAATAAAAACGCCATACTATTATTACAATACAGTACGTAATAATCAAATTATTGTGTGAGTGAAATAAAATCATTTATTTACAACATTAATAGATTATAAACTAAAACTAAATAACTTAGAAACTAATAAACTAAAAATGTATTGTAAAAAAAAAATATCTCTAAGCGAAGCGCTGGCGCGCGGCAAACTTCCCAAATGGTTGGCAGCGATGCCTTTTTCGGAGATAATCTTGTATTAGGAAATAATACAAGATTATCCCCGACCTGTGGGACGGCTCAGCTAAATACCAACTAGCTGCACTGGACACGATTCAACGCAGAGCTGAGAGGCTAATTGGTGACAAAGAACTGGTGAAGAGCAAGTTTAACACCCTAGCTCACCGCCGCAAAGTTGCCTGTCTGTCGGTCTTTTACAGACTGTACTTCGTAGAGTGGGCTCTGGATCTGCATGAGCTCATACCGCCATCCCCCTTCTTCCATCGGACATCCAGGCGCACTGCGGGCTACCACCCTTTCTTGGTGGATATTCCTAAAAGTCGTACAAAGCGCTAATCAACATCTTTTATACTGCGTACAGCAAAGGAGTGAAACTCCCTCCCTGCGTCTGTGTTTCCGAGTACATATAACCCGTCCATCTTCAAAGCAAGAGTAAATAGGCACCTTCTGGGTTAGCTCGCACCATCATAGATCCTGTCTTAGCCCCTGGGCTTGATTGGGATCAAGAGCAAACCCTTACCTAATAAAAAAAAAAATATATATATTCAAAGAAATAAATAGAAAGAAATATATTCAAAAGTCAAGGAAACTTTAAAAAATGTTATGCATTACTTATTTCTACCTTTAATGGCCGTGTGACCTCAAACAGCTGTCAAAGTATCATTCAATGTTAATTGACGCGTTAAAAACAATATTTGATCATGAAAGGAAGTGGTGCAAGCCGCGAGGCCGCTGTTACCAATCCCAAACAGACCTATGTATATTTAACACATACGACATTACATTTTATTTTGTAAGTATTGGTGATATGTACGTTTTTGTCTGTTTCTGAGAAGTAACAACATACATACCAGCGACACCAACTTAAGTAAAGAAAAGTTCTAAGAGCGCTTTACAAGTAATCTTTGAGATGAGCTCGGGAATACCTAAACTCTATTGTAAAGATACTAGGTAACATTAATAATTAATTTCAGACAAAAAGTCAATTGATGTAGTTATAATTATGGATATTTGCATGCCTACATACTTATGGCAGAATATTGTTGATACTTTAAATCATTGTCTTACATCTCAATGTTGTGTACATGATATTCGGCAAATAAATGATTTATGATTTATTATCTAATTACCATTAATCCCTCAAGCAACGTGAAACCAGACACAATTGAAAACCTATTGTTTGGCGACCGCCGGCGGTCAAATGATCCTTGAAGGGTTAAAGTATTAGGAGCCTAAAATAAATATGCGTAGCTGACAGCAGGCAAGCAAGGCGAACCTTTTTGTATAAGCCAAAACTGAGTAAACGAAACCTATTGATCATTAAAATCAAAGTCATCGCTACAATAGATACGCTTGGCCAATGCCGGTTGGCGATCGCAAACCCGGGCGCAGCATCGGAAAATCCCAAAAACGAACTGCTTGACCTGGGAATAAAACCTGAAACAATCCAACCTGGGAATTCAACCCGGGACCCCCGAATATTCGACCAAACCATAAAAATTTTGGTTTATTTTGCTTCAGTTATTTATGAAATTTAATAAACATAATAAACACGCTGCACGATTGATACATTCTTAATAAGCTACCGCAAACGTCTATTTCGATCTCATGTGAACTTCTATATAAGGAGGAATTATTTTTATTTTCTAAAATTATGTCTAAGCATAATATCTCAAGTCTGCAGGCTGTATATTTCCTTATATTTCATGATAATTGATAAATCAGACAGACCGTGCGTGATATGCCGCTTTTATGTAGATGTAATATTACAAAATAGATGTATATTAACTAAATTAAGCAACACGATCTACCCAGAATAGCTAAAACGGCCACTGTTGCACCACGCCGTGAATAATCGGCTGTCATTTCAATAAAGGTAACGTAAACATGTTAGCATTGGCTGCGCGTGCGCCGTCTTTCGGTGTCCGTCAAAACACAGTGATATAATATTTTATGGTAATTATTGGACAACACATTAAATTATAATGCAGGTTACCAAGTTACCTACATTTTTGTATATCAATAATCAGCGTATCTCTTTCTATTACATAAATAAAATTTATATTAATTTTTAAAGTTTTTTCCTTTCGTGAGAATTTCTACGCGTAAAATTTAAAAAAAAACCGAATCCCGTGTAGGTACGTGTTTAGATCAAATAATATATTCATTTTAAAACTTTATAAAAGAAACAATTTAAGTACTTTCTTTAAAAACGTTAATTTCGTGGCGGAAAAGTGACTAGATGTGTGATTGTGATGATATGATGTGATTTTCTTTGTGGCTCGCTGGCGTTTCGGACACATTATATTCGAACAGTGTCCGAATTGACACTTTTTAATTTTATTATTTTTTTCACTGACGATTCGGACACCAAATAAAATAGCTGCGTTGTATAATCAGAAGTGTTTGCAGTTTTGTTTTATTTTCCAAACATTAGTGTGTAGCTGAAAGGAGTTGGTACTTAAGTGTGGTTATTCTATCGCACCAAGATAGAAAAGAAACAGTAAATCTACTTTTCTTAATTATTATAGTCTTTTCCTTGATAATAATTGTTACAAATTATATAATTACACTTTAGGATAACGAAACGTTGTAAAAAATTACTACCTCAAATGGGAACACGTCCTCCACAATTAGGGTTGCCACCTTTTTTTAGGACGATATAGTATTTTTTCATTTTGTTTGAACAAAAATAAAGTACATAGCATAAAAAAGAGTATTTATTTATTTGTCCTTAAAAACGTGTTTTTTGTTGCTCTTTGTGACATTTAACAAATATTTGTCTTTCTTGAAGATATTTACAGTATTTTTGCAATCAAAATTTAGATTAAAATATATATTATAATCTCGTTTTTTATTAAATTTAGGGTAGCTCTATTCCTTTAGTCTCTCCACTTTACATTCATAAGGGAGAAGACTCTCTCAGTGAACGCTGAAGTACTCATAACCAGTAACGATCAGTTTTTCGTAAATAGAGAATTTTAGCGTACTCTATTGATGTCGTAGATATAGAGTACGCCTTCATGAAAAAGAGTACAATACTCTATTTTAGAGTACGGGAGGAAACCCTATTCACAATCCAGGCGGCTGCAGTGACCACTCTGCCACCGAGGTATTATTGGTTACACCAGTCGAAATCTTTCAACGCTTTTGACTTTATGTTTTTAAAGCAACAGTGTCACATCAAACCTCTAAGAATTCACATCCTAAGAGGTCTGAATGTAAATATTTTACAATATTTTAAATATTCAGTTAAAATTAGACTGTTTTATAGACCAGCTGAGGTAGACATCATGCTTTTCAACGTTTCGTTAACTTCTAGTTTATTTAAGCGTTATTGACGCAAACAATTAATATTGCTAATTTCACTTTTACTTTACAAGTTCCTAAATTAAAAACTTATAAATTTGTTAAGATTTCTTTTCTCACGCAAAGTGCAATATAGTTAGTAACCAGACTACGTTTGCACATAAACGCTTCAAGTTCTAATAATCCTTGCAGGCTGCCTCGAACCCTGCAGGTCAAAAGAACCTTCAAAGGGCTAAGGTGATGGCCTAAAGAGCCCTGCGCCCAGCCCCCTGCGCAACGCGAAACCGGTCGCAAAGGCCATGCCTTTTGGCGACGGACTCGGTTACACATTAAACATTTCTGTATTAATAATTGATTTCGATGATTTTTAATTACAATATGAAATAACTAACTTAAATTTGGAAAATGTAAACCTTAAATAATCTTTACTTATTAGATAAGTAGGTAATTTAACAAAAAGATTTTAGTTTTAATATGACAATTTTTAAATTCAAATTAATGTATTTGTTTCTTTGTCAACTAAAGTCTATCTTTGTCTACTAAAGGTTAACAAGAGAGATTAAAATAGTTTTTTGATAAGTTAACAGAACATGCTTCGTTATCAGGTGACCACGTGGTGGGTTATGGGCCAACCTCACCATATGCTGTCATCACGCGGGAGGGCCGGGGCCCAGCAGTGGGATGTTTAAACCCTGATTATGAAACCGATGGCACTTTTAAAAGACTATTGTATTTCAGAATGCCTTAATCGTTCTTTAAATACGGCATGATGTTTCTAACGCGCATAGGTTTCAATCTTAGATAAATTATTGGTCTCGCTGCGCTCAGAGCAGCAGGGCGTGTCAAGTCAGTACAGCCATATTGAAATATTTCATTCATGATTGACGATGAATATACAGTTTAACAATGCAGCGCTATGTGTTGTACAAACAAGCTAAATACTGACATCAGTTCTGGCACTGTTACTAGCGCAGCGAGACCAATCATTTATCTAAGGTTTCAATAAAGTACTAGTTATTAGCGGTTAAAAACCAATGATATTAAATCTCTCCTCGTGGCGGTCCCCACAGGATGTGCGCATTCGTACGCGTGCGCCGCCGCAGCTCCATTTCACTTTCCATACTCACACTCGTTAATTGATGCCCATTGAAATGATTTAAGTGACGTAATAACCCGCATGATACATTTTAAACCAGTTACATCCACTGTATATAACAATAATTAGAATTATTGAAAATTCCTATATATTCTGTGATTAAACTTAAATTACGCTGTGACATTATGTCTGGGCAATTCGTTGCTAATATTTGTGTAATGCTGTGACCCTAAAGTAAAGACAAAGACAAATAGTTTTATGAGTTAGTCACAGTTAACGATACTTAAATTTTTGTCAAAGGAGTCATTTATATAAGTTACAAAAAAAATTGTTTTAATTATAAAAATTTATATACTTACATCTTAAGAATTACTATAAATACACATCTCAATATAACAATAATTTGTATAAGTACTCAACTTGTTAGAAGCTACACGAGCTGTAAAAGTAATGACAACAATTAGCCGCAGTGGCCAAGCGTGCGCCGCAGCCTTAACCCGGCGCGTCGCTATCCCAGCGCGTCCTTATTGCGGCAATATACGAAATGCCAGCACGGCCAAATTACCTCCATTTTACGCAATGCGAAATGAACTACGCGAAATTGAATGCTGTTAAAAAGGACTTAAATTGTGGCTCTTATTCAGTTACAAATGTCGAAGAATAGCAATTTGTAAAGAATAAGCTACGCGATAGAGTGGCACGACACAGACCGAAGTGGCTCTTACTGTCGCAGCTCAAGACCTATTTTGTGTCGCTGTGCCTTCCATGTAAGTTACTTAAATTCTGAGTAGAGTCAACGAAGTGTCTGAGTAAGTTCATAAGTTTTAGAAAACTAATAATAAATAGGTTACTTTGTTTTGTAAAAAAAAATTAAAGATTTAATTGATAGAAATCTGAAAATATCACCCTTTAACTTTTATAGCAATGTTAAATATTATAATTATGTAAGTACTTACATTTAAAAATAATTATAAACAACGCATGAACACTTGATCGAGCTATTTACTCCAATACGCGTATAGAAGTGATGACACTTTTCCCATGATTTCATTTACATTTTTTCTATCGGTTCACGCATAAGACACCGCCGACTCGCGCGCAACATTATGCGATTGTTATCCAACATGGCGACCCATTGATTCGCACGTGGGAACGCGATGTGCGCTCCTTACGTGCATCCACGTCAACACAAAACCAAACAATACATAGGTACATTTGTTCGGGGTGCGTATCATTTTATATAATGACAAATGAACTAATTTCAAAGAACATAACGTTCATTGGATATAATTTTTACTTGTTATAAATACACTTCCTATAACAACATTACGTATATTATTCATTTGATATAATACTCATATTCTCTAACAACTTATGCTATAAAGCTTTATTGGTAGAATAATCATATTCTATAACTTCATTTGATATAATTTTTGTTTAAAAATAAGAATACCATTTTAACCCTAAATTGATTTCAAATATTGTCTTAAAAAGATAATACGTTGTGTTTTCGTTATAGTTGTGCTAAAAACATCAGTGACAGAAACGAATCGCGGCAAAACCGACTCCACGTAGACTTGTCTGCCCTACGCTAGAGTGTAATTGAATCCCGCGTAGGCGCGGAGGGACGAGGCGGCCCACGAGCTGAGGAGCAGGTGCTTTAACAACGACGACACCGCAGCTAATCATATTGAATGAATGTTAATTAATAAATATTAAAAAAAAACTAAGTAAGTACAAATAATTCATAAAACAATAACGTAAGTAATGTAGTAACCTACTTAATGTTAATTTTATTATGAAATGGCTATTCTTAATCAAAGTGCAACACACCAAACACATTGAGTAAATCCATTTTCCCAACATATTGCATCAAATTTTCAATACAATCTGGTCTCTGGGCAAAGGTCGAGAAAAATTCACATACCGTGTTTTTATAGCTGGTTGCGGTTTGACCTTAGCTAATTTTAAAGTTTTCGAAATAACTACTAGATTTGTTTTCAGTACTTTTGCGTACTTATACATTACTTCATACGAACTTTCCGAGACAATGAAAATTATTACATCAATTGTTTTGTTTCATTAGCTCAAGCACCCATGCAAGTCGTGAACACTCCGTTTTTTTTCCCTTATGATTTTGCATTCAAATTAGATGAAACGCTTTTAGAAGAACATAGATACTGCAGTTTAACCGCCTCTGTGGTCTAGTGGCTAAGCTACCTGTTCCAGACCCAGAGATCCCGGGTTCGATTCCCAGCGGAGGGTACATCTTTGTGTGCTCGGTTTGGTTGGTGGTAGGGCTGTTAAATCCGCCTGGCTAGCTACCACCATCTTATCTAAGTCTGTCGCCATAACAACGATGTTTATAGCATTTTTGTGTTCCGGCAGTTTGAGATAAGATAGTTAGTTCCCAGTGGTTGAGGATTCCGGGTGAAGCGCGCTTCCACCTTCGGCCTTATCGTCACTTACCATCAGGTGAAATGAAGGCCAAGCGCTTACCCGTTGTCAATAAAAAAATAGAATTAAAAAAAAGTGTCTCTTTACTTTTCCGTCGAGAATCTCTTATTTACTATTTTATTAAGCTAACCGTGTCTAAAGAATTCTCAAAAAAGATTACTACCACTCCTTCTCTTCCCTTGGGTGTCGTAAAAGGCGACCAACGGGCTAGAGACTGCACATTCATCCAACAGCATAGAGCGGCGATGTTCTCACTATTTTTCACGCTGAGCACATGTACAGTCGCTATTTGGTGAAAAGTGGACTATAGTAGAGGACTGCTTTAGCTGTCCTCGTTGCCTAGTCTCTGACTAACCCCTCAGGGATAATAGACGTGAATTTATGTATGTGTAATTAAGCTTTTGTAAACCGCAAATGTTATAGCTTCAATCCTTTAAATCCCCTTGGATTGATGACGACAGATGTCACCACTTTTCATATCTTTTGATGTCACACACACCAAGAAATTTTAATTACCTCGTATGAGTACAATGTAAGCGGAGCTATACCACTACCAACTAACTCTGTTTATGAAGCAATATGTTTTTACTTTTCCTTGTGTTAAGGCTTACATTACATAAGTGTCATTCTTCATCTCACTATTAAGACTCTCTACAGCCAAATAAGGACATCTCATAGGAAAATTAGGAATAGCGACATACTTATCTACTTACTTTGAGCACATCGCTCGTCGGCAACTGCTTCTTCAAAGATCAATGCGAACCACGTTACTCCATTGTTTTGATTTATTTACAACAACCACTCCTCGCTTACATAATGCTAATTCGTTAAATCTGCAGAAAACAAATAATACTATATCGGTTAGGCCTGAACTGTGGCCAAAAAAACACGCGCAAGTCGAACAAGCGAAGCGATCATATTCCATTTAATAACACCACATAGGCAATAAATAATTAGGTATCTATTATCAACAAGAAATATTCAGAAATATAATTTTCGATAGACTATCTATGGAAACAGCAAAAAGGTTTTTACCAAAATGGCACAACTGTGCAACTATGTCCATAAATCTTAAATTTTATTTGTGTTCTAAGACAGTCGTTACAAAAAGATACTTTATTCGTCTACGTAGAGCTGCCACGCCCAGTGGTGGGAGTGGGACTCGTGACGACAAACCCACCGGCACATGAGCGGAACCGGTCGCCGCCACTGGGTCAAACCTAAGTAGCGTCATAGATAAGCGAAGTGAAAGAGCCGGCTGACTCGGCATAACCGCGCGTTGCGTAACGCCGCGCGCCATCGCATCGTCATCGGTTTTCGCGAAATCAACCGTTTTCATACAGTTTACAAGTTATCTCTTGCAAAACTACTACCCGATTCGAAAGTTGACATTACGAACGTTTGTGCAACCGGCCCCGGGCAGCGGCCGTATTAGTAACACGAATAACGGACAATTATTATTTTGAAAAGGTTCATTACAAAAATAGCAACGGGAATCACAAAAATGTCATATTTTCCTTATTAATGCCTATTTGGTGTTCTTAAAGAGAGTCTCTATCCTGGTGTTATATTTTATTGTGTTGAATTCATCTTTATGTGCTATCATAATGTCATGCAGCAAAGTTTCGCTTTCACAATTGACATAGTTACTTATAAATTGTCTTTCGAAAATTTTATATTACGTTTAACATAATTTTTAATTTAATTTGATTTCGAGCATGGAGTACTTACCAAACATTATATTCTACATTATAAAATTAATTAATTAATACATAGCATTCACACGTAAATCATAGTCTTTGGCGCTAGCTGGCTTCCCTACAATAAAGGCTGTAGATCTATGTCCGTTGCGTAGAACGCGATATGCTGTGTACAACCTAATGGATGATTGGCCAATTTGCAGCCGAGTCTAAGATACATCATTAATGTTGATGAATTTTAATAAACAATTGAACATGGATCATCTTAATGACTCGACAGACAAGTTGCAAAACTCATAAATAGTTCAGAGAACCATGGATTACTACTACTACGGCAGGACTCAGCAGGGTCTAACGTCAGACTGAAATATTTAGAATAATAAAAATAAGAAATGATGTTTGTATTGTATTGTCGGCTTCTTAACCTATTATTAGGTTCCTATTGAAGAGAAAGCCGGCGGGGCGAGGTCCTTGCCCCCGCACCATTACTACCGATCCACTAAGGGTCTCATTGTGACAAACGCACCACAATTTGAGGCGGGTGATTTACCAACACTATCAAATTGATTGCTTACCACTTTCTAAGTGTTTTGTTGGTTAAATGCTGATTCATCTCTTTGGGCAAAATGCTAGGCATTTTGCTAGTTGGTCCTGATCCGGAGAGAAAATATTGAATCCTAATGTTATTGAAATAGGATTGTTGTTTAGACATAAATTACTTATTAATTTTTTTTAAAGGTTATTGACACTTATAATAGCATACTACTATTTTTTGAAACGCTTGTTTGAAATGAATTATTGTACAATATTACATTATTATAATAAATAAAGCATCAGCAATAAATTGATCGATGCCATATAAATGATCATAAAAATCTTGGAAAACAAGAAAAATAAACCTTATTTTTAAGGTATTAGATTATAATAGTATTTCCAAAACTTTTTCTTCATTACAATATAATATATTCATAACAAAACTGCGATTTATGTATATATTTTTAAATAACTTTTAAAAACCAGTTTGGAACCAGTATTCAAAATTCCAATCAAAATAAAGGCTGTAGCTAGATAATCCAACACCCGAATACCATTAACAATCCAAAAACCAGATAACAATCTGATTCGTCGCTTCCAACTGGACCGCAGCTAGCCCAAGGAATGTTTGTCCTTTTATTAACGCGCTAGCCTCCGGATAGGTCAGTCACCCGTTCGAACAGTATTTTCTAACTTTCGAGTACAAAACTATATCCCCGATAAGATAATAAATCCATTTTAAAACAGGACAAAATCTCTTAGCGTTAGCCATATCTTGAACGTTAAGATCTGGAACCTGAATGTTTAGAGCATTCAATATTAAACGCTTACTAAGATTTTAAATTTGTCCCTGAATGACACTGCTTGGCAACAGGCAACCTTGCCTGTGCATCATGGCGGAATTAGTATAAGGAAAGTGCCGGACATAGCTAGGCCAGCCTTTTTGCCTTCCGTACATGCTTGGGGATCCATAAGCGGTAGTATTCTCTACCCATCTGTGGGTTCCGTTGGGATCATAGGACATTCGGAGGCGAAGGATGGGTGGCTGTCACTGTGCACCATAGATGCTCCAACTATACTACAATCGCAGAGACTATGGGACGAGCCTTGCCTTTGCAAACGCACTCTCCGGGCATTGATCGCCAGATGCGACAATACGGCAGCGTTGTTCTTGATACGGCAATTGCCGTAATATACGGCATTCAGGTATCTTAGGCATCAAAAATACGGTATACGACAGCTACTTGATTACCGTATTAAAATATACGGCAATATACGGATGAAGGAAAAATTTTACCAGTACTACCAGTTGTAAATAAATTACTTACCATTATATGAAATAAGCTCACAGAAAATATTACTAAAATTATATTAATTAGCATCTTTTATTTTTATGAAAAAAAATGTTTTTTAATGTTTAAGTTGTAGTTTTTGAGTCCCCGATATCATTTAATCCGTGATCATGGTGCATGCAACTGCGCCGAAATATCGGGGACTCAAAAGCAACAACTCAAACATGGTAAAAATTATTGTAGTGACCATGAATGTATAAAATGTTATTAGCATATTTTGCTTTTAATGTATTTGTTTACCACACTCGAACGCAGACTGCGAACATATCTTCAGTGAAGTAAATAATATGAAAACGAGACTTCGAAATAAATTAATTGAACTCTTCTAGCCAGACAAGCAACCCGTAATCACGGTAATTGTACACAACTTCAAGTGCCACACGAAATTATTCGTAAAATGAAAGATTAATAACAGTACAAACTATTTGCAACGGAATTAGAAGTACCAGAAACAATTCCAAACCTATGTGGTGAAGAATAAAATGAGTAGTTTACAAGTAGTACACGCCCAGTCATCACTTGTATTTTTTTATTAAAACCTTATAAAGAAACATTTTGTTTAATACGACAATTTTCTAAGATTTACCTAAAAAAAAATACGGCAATTTTAGAATTAGAATACGGCAACTCTAAATTTGTCAGGAACAACAATGCAATACGGTGAATCGCGCCCATCTTTTGTCGGTCTGTGAAAAAGAGGCAGGCCTGTGGCTGCACGCTTACCCTTCCGTCAACATCGGTACGTTGCTAGATAATTGCACCCTCACTTTAACGATAGCTCTTCGTTTGGGCATCAGGGCTAAGGGACCACTTCGGTGTCGGTGTGGCGAATGGATGAATGAGCTGGGTCACCACGGTCTCTCGTGCCAAAGGAGCGCAGGGCGTATTAGCAAGACATGCTGCAATTAACGACACGACACACGCTATTCGTTGTGTGCCTGCAATTTTGGAACCGAACGGGGTTTTGCAATCGGATGGTAGGCAGCCTGATGGTATGTCGCTTGTACCTTGGAAGGTACAAACAACATTCCATCAAACCAACGTACGTTTGTATTTCATCAAACGAACGTACCAAGTACGTTCCAAGGTAGGGTTCTCCCCATGCTCCAGCATGGGGAGAACCCTAGTTTGGGACGCGACATGTGTAGATACTTTGGCCCCCTGCCACAATGACACAACGTCGTCTCAGCCATGGGCGCCGGCTGCAATCGCAGCAGAACAAAGTAAAACTCGCAAATATCGGGATTTGGGTGAGACATACTTTTTCCTTTGGAGTAAAGACGATGGGCACATGGGGACCAATCGATAAGTCCATTTAAAAAAAAAACTATACGCCTCTTTGAGGTATAGGAGGCCGGAAGGCTGGCATTTTTTTCACTCAATGGATAAGTCTAGCCATACAAAGAGGCAATGCCGCCAGTCTCTTGGGTACATTGCCTTGAACAGGCGAGTTACTTGAAATGTTTTTTTTTTATAAACGAAATCTATTCCTTTTTATTTGTTATTTGTTATTCCATTCAAAAATAAACTATAATAGAGACAATGAAGAGACTTGTCCCAAATTATTCTCATTAGGCAAATTACCCAGCAACAAGCGGCATTGCCTCGCTGGATTCGATTCCTTGATACATATTTTTTATGTCAATCTCAAACGTCCCTCTCCTAGCCGTAGCGTCCGCAGAGAAAGTTGCCGGCTCCCTTACGCGCGCTTGCGTAATGGTTATGACGACGACGGACGCGTGCGCGGGCGCAAGCCACGAGCGGACGCCTCTCTAGGTCAAGTTCGGCCTACAATTGGAGGCGGTTATGAAATTGGTCTAATATTTACTTTATACTGTAATAGGAAGTTGGCTGTGTAGCTCAACATCGAGAGAAAACATGTTGAATACGTAGCAACCAAGTGGTTCAGTCGTTAATGAGTTATTATCATAATTTAAATTAATACACATTTTTATAGGTGTGTAATGTATAAGTCACTTAAATCTGCAAATGAAATATTAGATGCCGTAAAACCGCTACATGAATTTAAAAAGACCAGGCTTGCTATATACTAATGGAACTATTGTGAAGTAAAAAAAATTATTGAACGATTCAAAAGCACTTTAATAAAAGTTTAGTTATTTGGTTATTTAGATTTAGTTTAATTTATTAATGTTGTTGTTTTATTTTCTGTTTTGTGTAAATAAATAATGAAGATTGACTATTTTTGTATGGACGTTGGACCAAGTACTAGCAAACATTTAATCTTAAAGCATAATGTTTCTTAGACTAAGTCTGTAACCCAAAGCGCTTCAGAATCTATCCGCAAAGTATTGAAAAAAAAAATAACAAACGGCTTACTTTAAAAAAAAAAGACTGTATATTATAAACAATGGATTTTATTAATAGAACGACACTTACGACACTTAGTTAAGGAAAGTCATTCAATCAATCAATCATATATTCGTTACATAGGTTTACAACATAACAAAATATCCTCTATGTTAGGCCTCATGTAAATATTAAAAATAATAATTACCAAATTAGTCGTCATTCTCATCGTTGTCTATAATTATGTAATAATTATTGAATCTAAAAATAAACAGGGCGCCTCACACCATCTTGGTGCCTAGCCCGTAGGCGTAACTGCCGATCGTTCTTCGCCCAGTAAAACATGAGCAGCAATAATGTTGAACGGAATCGAGCCCATTGCTATATTTTAATTGACGAGAACAATCTCGATAATGAAAATATAGCAATGATACACTTTTGACGATGTATGTCTGCTCTATATGTGCGCTTGAATTAGTTGCACATTGCTGGTGGGCTTGATTTATGTCAACTCTCGCTGTGATTTTGCCGTACAGATCGACCTACTTATCTTGGAATTTAAAAGTCGAGACAGCGCTGTCTATCCGAAAATGACAAGTCTGTCATTTTCGGATAGATCTTACAAAACAAAGTTTACTTCAAGCGAGACCAGCGTGTTTGGGACCCGACTCGAGAGGTAGAATAAGTAAGTTAATAATATTATTTAACGTAAACGACATCGTTAAAAAAATATGTCAAAAGTTAAAAAACCAAAATGCCATTAGATAAGTTTTTAGGTACAATATAACGCCGTGGATGTTTTTTTAATATCTCTTCATGTAAGGAAAAAAATAAAAATATTCCCATGTTTGGGCAGCATTTGGTCCAAAATGGTCAATCTCCTTTATCATTATAACTTTTGAATATGGGATTCTTCACTTTGAGTTTGCCTTCAAAACGCTTCAGACCGTTACTTGTACCAACGCGCACCTTCTGCGGCAGCGGTGTATCTGTGGCATTTGTGCACGTGAGGTTCCGAGCGATATGGCGGCGAAAGGAACACCGCTGATATCACTTGGCACATGTTATTTACGCACTCCACCTGATGTTATGTGGAAATGGGGTCCAGGCGCGAGGACAACTGGTGCAGCGTAAGAGACGTAGCATCAGTCACCCTCACCCTACCAGCCCACAAAGTGTCTCCGCGTCTCGTTAGATGATTTCATTTGACATGTTGCTGTTAAACAGCCATTCGTTATCACGACTTTTCATTGTGACGTCAAGATATTCGACTACCCATAGTTAACTCAGACAACACGTGCTTACACTTAGCACGTGTTATGAAACGATTTGAAAGTGTTTCCTGAAATTGGAAATGGTAGTGAAAATAATTTCATAACAGATCATAATAATAATATATTGAAGTAACAATTAATTTTAATCACGTGTTTTGATTAATAGGTGAAGGCAAATGATCCCCTTTATCGGATGTTAAGTAGAAATGGGGCCAAATATAGCAAAATTTGTGAGATAGTAAGTATTTTTGATCTAGCTTATTTAGGTTAGGTTAGACCAGATGTCCTCTAGTCGGTTTAATTAGTTGTGGAGCTTGTTTTAAGCTAGCGATCACTATCTTGTCACTTTAACGACAATGTTAATTGCTCCGTGATTCCGGGTGAAGAGCGCTTTAACATTCGTCTTTCACCTCATTTGCTAGTAGGCAAGTGACAATAAGGTGGCTTGCCTAAGTTGCCTACCAACTGATGATGAGATGATAGACAACTTGATTCACCATAATGAAATTTAAAACATGATAAAATCCGTTAAAACATTAATGAGGATTGCCTTTTTAACACGCTTTTATTAGGTCGACCTGTATGTAACAAACTATGTAATGGAATCTATGGTAACTAATTTAACCACCTTCCAAGGGTCGTAGCGTAATGAATATTGGCAGCTATATGTAGTTCTGATGACAATACAATAGATAAAATGTTTACTAGAAAAAAATCAACCAGTCTCAGGAAGCTTGAGTGGGGTCCCGTCCCACTCGAGCACATAACATTTTATCCGTTATCTATATAGCATTGTGAATGCAAAATTTCAATAATAAATGACAATACAATAATATGGTACTGTCGAACTGATCTGATGATGGAGCCGGAAGATATGAACTGGAACTTCATGATGGAAAATCGTATCATAGCTGTTTTGAATTTCTTAGAAAAGTCTTGCAATGAACTTTGACCACGATTACTTTACAAGGTCTGATGATGAAGCCGGAAGATAAGCACTGGCATTTCATGATAGAATATCGTATCATAGTTGTGTTTGCACTTGTGAGAAAAGCCACGTAATGGATTTTGAACACGATCAGGTTTCAAGGTTATAACAAACCTATATTGAATAGTGTAAATATTGACATAGGTGCCTGTATAAAATGTATATAGACCTGTACATGGAGAGTGTAAATAGAATAATATTGATATATCATCGTCTGGCCGCACTTTACCGCATGAAACCGACATACCGTCCAACAAAGTTAATTTTGGAAACAACGGTGAGCATCTAATTCAGCCTATAGGCATCCAGTTCCCGGCCAAATATAGCTACGGTACGGTGGAAAGGCGCATGCTCCCAGTAATTTGAAGTTGGGCATCTACCGTGCACAAGATGCAAGGCTGTACGGTAGACCATGCAATGGTGTACTTAGGGTCCCGTACTTTTGCAGCTGGACAGGCGTATGTGGCCCTAAGTAGAGTAAAATCACTTAGTGGTCTCCAGAATGAAGAGCTAGATTGTTCTAAGCTGACAGATAAAACACCATGCAATACAGACGCACTAGCGGAGATGGAGAGGATGCGCCCATTCGCCTACTTAAAATAAATGTTTAAATGTTAAAAATATTTCGTTATCAAAGACCAAAAAGTATAAAATAAATTAGTAGTTTAAAAAACACTAGAAAAACACGCTTTTATAAATGCACGTAAAAACATAAAATAAATTATGGATCGTTCAAGTTGTCTCTATTTCTGGGCTGAAGTGTAAACTATGTGCTTTTAATTATAATATTTGATTGTAAAAGCGCGGGGCGCTGGAACAGGAAAGATTTTCTTGTTAACAAATACTAATACTAACTTCCTGGCGGAAGCTGCATGAGGTCGCACAAGACCATAACGTTTATGCCGCCAAAGGGTTACCAAAGGGAACCAAATATATCTCGTCCACGAACAACAACTCTACATTTTGCCACTGTTGACGCATTACCCTTATGTACTTAATTTCCTAAAAGAAGAGGCGTTAAAAATGTCGGTGAATGTCGTCTCTCCTCGCTGCTGGCGCATGTTTTGTCTGAGTTCGACAAACTGTTACTTTGAACAGACTATTTAATGTAGAGCCACCTACTAGTCGTGCTGCAACTCCAGTTAGAGCACCAATCTGTGTAACCTGCTTCCCGTAACATCGCTTAATTCGATTTCTCAGCAAGTTATACAAAAAGTCTTTCCGTTTCCAGCGCCCCACGCTTTTACAATCAAATATTATAATTATAAGCACATAGCTTACACTTCAGTTTAGAAATAAAGACAACTTGAATGATCCATAACTTATTTTTTGTTTTTACGTGCATTTATAAAAGCGTGTTTTTTAGTGTTATAAACTATTAATTTTTTATCAAGAACTTCTAAATCAGCCGTTAAGCTTTTCACGTGACGCAAGATTATGTTCCTCCGCTCGTTCTCTTAAAACATGAAGTAAGTGGGCTAACCCATCAGCCGCTGATCTCATTTGCGCCACCGCCATCAGCGACGTGACATTACCCGTTGACCGTTGGGCAATGGCCGCGTTGCCCAACGCTGACCCACTGTTGCGGTGCATGGTGCATGGCAAACAGCGATGCAATGCGAGTGCGACGCGTGCGCCTGAGGAAGCTGCAAAGCCTTGTTCGCACTGGACGAGTCATTTTGAGACAACAAAACGTTAAAAAATGACTTGCTCAGGTGGGAATCAAACCCACGTCGGTCGTATAGCAACAGAGTACTGACACGACTACACTTTTGCTATAAAAACCCACTTGTGTTTTTATAGCAAAAGTGTTTTGCCTGTTCAAAAGTGTCCTGTCGAAATATTTCAACACTTGTGACTTCACAAGCGTTAATGTTTTATATTTTAGCGTTTTGTTAACGCTTAAATATTATTAAGTAAAATTTTAAAAACCCTGAAAAAAGACGACAACTTCAGGCGGGAATCGAACCACGCACCTTCCGCATTCCGGGCGGCTGCCTTAACCACTTGGCTACCGAGGTCTGGCTTTCCACCGTCGAAATTTGTCAGTGCTTGATGCTTATGTTTTTAGTCAACATTGCTTCATCAAATCTTAGAAGTTTTCACCTCTGAGATCCGAAAGAAATATTTTTACAAATATTTGAACATTCGGATAAGATGAAGCTGCGTTTATAGATTAATGTTTTATATTTTAGCGTTTTATTAACGCATAAATATACTTAAGAGAATTTAAAAAAAATTACTTTGATGAAGCAATGTTCACTAAAAACATAAGCATCTAGCACTGACAAATTTCGACGGTTGAAAGTCAGACCTCGGTAGCCAAGTGGTTAAGGCAGCCGCCCGGAATGCGGAAGGTGCGTGGTTCGTATCCCACCTGAGGTTGTCGTCTTTTTTCATTGTTTAAAAAATTTCACAAGCGTTGAAAAATTTCGACAGGTCTAACCAATACCTCGGTGGCGGGTGGTCAACGCAGTGCCCGGATTGCGGAGGTCATGCACTCAGAAAAAAATCCTGAGACAAGGCTGCAGTTTTACATTGCGAGCAGATTATTGCGAAATTAACAAAAGATTTTTGTGAATGCAGCAACATACCCTTTGCTGCCCCAGCAACTTTTTTTTTGTGAAACGCAATTATTGTGAATGCAACAATATAATTATTGTGGCATTAACATATTTTAGGCTTCTTTGATAAAACCGCAAAGGAGTATTTTGCGAAGATCACATTGTTATCAGTTGTCTCGTTGACAATGTAAGCCGCACATTGTTTTTAATGTTGTGGCATTAGCAATTTTCTGGGCTGTGATAATATCACAAAGTCGGTATTCTGCGGTATTCGCATAGTTCAAGTTTGTGTGATTCACAAGGTAAGCCTGAATAAGTTGCAGTCTTAACAACTTTTAAAACTTTGACAATACCACAAAGTCGGTATTCTGCGGGATTCGCATAGTTCAAGTTTGTGTGATTCACAAGGTAAGCCTGAATAAGTTGCAGTTTTAACAACTTTTAAAACTTTGACAATACCACAAAGTCGGTATTCTGCGGGATTCGCATAGTTCAAGTTTGTGTGATTCACAAGGTAAGCCTGAATAAGTTGCAGTTTTAACAACTTTTAAAACTTTGACAATATCGCATAGTCCGTATTTTGCGGGATTCGCATAGTTCAAGTTTGTGTGATTCACAAGGTAAGCCTGAATAAGTTGCAGTTTTAACAACTTTTAAAACTTTGACAATACCACAAAGTCGGTATTCTGCGGGATTCGCATAGTTCAAGTTTGTGTGATTCACAAGGTAAGCCAAACATTGACTGTATAAGTTGTGGTTTTAACAACTTTTAGGACTTTGATAAAATCGCAAGTGTGGTAATCTGCGAGTTTCGCATAGTTTGAGTTTGTGTGATTCACAAGGTAAGCCTGAATAAGTTGTAGTTTTAACAACTTTTAAAACTTTGACAATACCACAAAGTCGGTATTCTGCGGGATTCGCATAGTTCAAGTTTGTGTGATTCACAAGGTAAGCCAAACATTGACTGTATAAGTTGTGGTTTTAACAACTTTTAGGACTTTGATAAAATCGCAAGTGTGGTAATCTGCGAGTTTCGCATAGTTTGAGTTTGTGTGATTCACAAGGTAAGCCTGATTAAGTTGCAGTTTTAACAACTTTTAAAACTTTGACAATACCACAAAATCGGTATTCTGCGGGATTCGCATAGTTCAAGTTTGTGTGATTCACAAGGTAAGCCTGAATAAGTTGCAGTTTTAACAACTTTTAAAACTTTGACAATACCACAAAGTCGGTATTTTGCGGGATTCGCATAGTTCAAGTTTGTGTGATTCACAAGGTAAGCCAAACATTGACTGTATAAGTTGTGGTTTTAACAACTTTTAGGACTTTGATAAAATCGCAAGTGTGGTAATCTGCGAGTTTCGCATAGTTTGAGTTTGTGTGATTCACAAGGTAAGCCTGAATAAGTTGCAGTTTTAACAACTTTTATAACTTTGACAATATCGCAAAGTTGGTATTTTGCGGGATTCGCATAGTTCAAGTGTGAGTGATTCACAAGGTAAGCCTGAATAAGTTGCAGTTTTAACAACTTTTAAAATTTTTACAATACCACAAAGTCGGTATTCTGCGGGATTCGCATAGTTTAAGTTTGTGTGATTCACAAGGTAAGCCAAACATTGACTGTATACGTTGGGGTTTTAACAACTTTTAAGACTTTGATAAAATCGCAAAAGTGGTCATCTGCGGGGTTCGCGTAGTGCCTAAAGAATGCAGGACGCCGTGAGAAGAAATATTGTGTTTTAAATATTAAACAGGATTATACCATGAAAACATACAAAAAAGAGACTGAACACAAAACTGATGCTTCATAGCGGAGTTTGATTACTGTTTGTATAAATAAACTACCATTATGGCAATCATAGTGGTATAGGTATAATTTATTAATAATCATAACATTTAATAAAACTCAATAAAAAATATTAAAACAAGATAGATCCTCATTATTTCATTACTTATTCTTACTTTTATGTATCTAGTAAGCAAGACATGTCATTTAAATAATAATAGCTGTTCCTCGCAACTTTATCTTCGTAAAGTAAATAATTAATAAATAAATATATTTCAACAATTACACCAATGAGCTAGCCTCAAACTAAGCCGAAGCTTGTACTATGGCGGCCAGTTAACGGATATCCATACTTAAATACATATAATGTGACTGCTAGAAACTGCAAGAAACTTCAAGGGCTGGTCAGGTCAAGTGTTTTAAACATGACAAAAATGACAAAAAAAGATTGCAGACTAACGTAGATACTTATCGCCCAGCTGACGCGGACGTTTCAACAGACGGGTGGGTCCACGGCCGGCCGCTGCCCGCGCGTTGTAAATAATAGTTCAATTCTTTTATTTTATCTTTCATTATTTATTATTGCTTTAAAATAAATTAGATACTCAAAGACTATCAAATTAAAAATCATATAATGAATTATTTAATGAAAAATAAAAATGCACAAATTTCTCTTTTCTTATTTTTGTCATGTCTAAAACACTTGACCTGACCAGCCCTTGAAGTTTCTTGCGGTTTCTAGCAGTCACCTTATATTTATAAACATCATATTAAAACTATGTCAACGGCATAAATCGCGACACACATTGCAAGCAAATGCCTACTTACTACTGTTTGACATTTCGTATGGTAAAAAATAATATTAAAATCGATTCAGTAGTTCCCGAGTTTATCGGCTACATGCAAACAAACAAACAAAATCTTTCCTCTTAAAATATTAGTATTTATTTAAATTCATGTATTTTATAAAACAATTGCTTTCAAAAATATTCTTTTTTTTCTTATTTTGGGGTAAAATTCATATGGCAGGCAACACTAGCCCGCCAGCGCATGACTATGTATCTGTCTTTGTCTTATTTTAGTGACAGCATGGTTCTTGCGACTTGTGTAGATGAGACAGTTATATGTTTACATTGAAATGTTTATTGGTTTCAAAGCTACGTCGTCGCGGTTAAATAGTGGTTACATTTTTTAGGACGCGCGGTAATGAGCAGAGGTGGGCGTTAAAAGCAAAAGCACTTAAAAAAGTATACTTTTAGACAAAAGTACTAGGCATGCTTTTAGGTTTACACTTAATAAGCTTTTCACTTATAAAAGTGTACGTCCCGCCATCTATGAGGTCTCTATATCTATATCAATACTTCCAGTATTTCAGATTTTTTTTAGCAGATCCACGATGATAAATTGCCGAATGTAATAATGAAAGAAAAATATAAAAAAGTCAAAACTTAAATGCTGTTTGCTTTTTAGCTTTTTACTTACAAAAAGCTGGCAACGTTATGTTTAAACGAAAAACGAGAAGCAGACAGACAACTTTACGTTTTTCATTTAAATACGTAGCCAGCTTTTTCTAAGCAAAACAGCAAAAAGCATTTTTAATGGCATGCTTTTTGAAAATCGTACAATGCTTATACGTTAAAATAAAATAAGCACTTTTTCCCAACTCTAGTAATGAGGTTTGCTCCTCTATTAGTTTAACTCAATACTAGGCGATAACTCGGGTGGCGGTATTTTTTGGAGATCAAAGAGATTTACTTTTTATTTATTTATTTATTTAGATTTTTTTCTGTCAAATTTTCCCAATTGATAAACCTTATTCCTTTGAAGTAAAATTGAAAATCTATCAAAGAAATTTGACAAATTGGGGTAGCTTGATGTGCTGGCCTCTGTACCTATAATGTACTCTGGAACATCGCCAATTTTACCACGCCACCAATGAATGAGCATTGACGTTGACCGTTCAGGTGTGGCCACTCAATTTGTCGCGAGAATTATTGGAATAATTATCGCGATGTTTATTGCAATCATGGGCATTTGACGTTGACGGTACAGTAGTGTGGCCCGGGCATGAAAATCCTATTCGTACAACAAGAAATCTAAGTAGGTAGATACTACTAATAGGAAGAATCTAGTAGGTAAGGTAGGTATGCTTAAGCCCTAAGGTATATACCTATACCAACCTACTTTAAATTCGAAATTGTTAACAACGCAACTCAAACATGGCGTGATGTAAAAACTTAGATAAAAATACAGATCCATGCTTGTGAAAATGACAACATGGATTCCCGAATATTGAGAAAGACACAGTGTAAAGTTATTCTAACAATGTTTTTATTGATAAAATAACAATATAGCCATTGCGAAGGCAAATATACAAAAAGTAGTTAAAAACGCAAATTTAGGCTTGTAAAAACCACAACGTTTATTTTCGAAAATAAAGAATGTCGCAATGTAAAAAAAATAGCAATGTCTATTATTGTTAAAACGATATTCTAACATTGCGAAGGATCCCTAACATAGATAAAAACGCATTTTAAGCTTGTGAATATTACAACGTTATTTTCTCGATTTTATGGCAACATTGTCATTCTTGTTTGTCATTCGCATTTCCGCAATTTCCGCTGCCATTGCTGCTAGCGTCTTCGGGGGTATCGCATCGTTTAAAGTAATTACACCTCGTAAAACGCATAAATGGATCAGCAAGACACGCTGGCAGAGTTTTTACTCGACAACAACCTCATCAGCCTGCTGCAACCGCTCACGGGTAAGTTTTTATTCTAGCCAAGTATACCTAGTCCCCGGCACGTAACTTGGCGAAAGTCGTTAGATGCGCAGAAGTAATTTTTTAGGTATCTTTGGTTGTAAAGCCTATGCGCAAACTTGTAGCCATACGTGCCGGCGACTCTATCTAGCTAAAAAGAAAATGTAGGTAAGTTGTACGACGCGACGCTGCGTCTCGTCGCCATGTTTTTTTTTGCATGTTTTGCATGGTCGAGTAAAGCCGGGTCCGCTACGCCAGATTTTGAACAGAACATTGTTCGAAAACATAAATTACTCAATGGGCCACGCCCCTTAAACATGTTTTCGAACAATGTTCTGTTCAAAATCTGGCGCAGCGGAGCGATGACGCGACGCGACTTGTTTGAACTTGAAAACGAATCGTTTTGTTCCGTGGTGCTCTTTCCATCTGGCTTTCTATATTGCAGTGTATGCGTTTTTTTATCCAAAACCGCACCCTTTTTCATCCATAAAGTCCGTTGGTACCTACCTGTACTTATCTACTTCGCTGCAGGTCATGGTTTTTTATGCTTCTAGATCAGGAAGCAGACCTAGACTTTCTTCTGCAGGCAAATGACCACGAATTATCCCTGCTGGTCCCAGGGGTGGTAAATAAAGGAAAGTTGCGATTAGCACTAGCCCGATATAAAGAATTAGTAAGTTACTTTGCTTGCTTACTTATCCTACTACCTACCTTGCAACTTAGTTCATCACATGCATCATGTCATAATGTTATTTTACAGATGCTTCAGGAAAAGCCGGTGCATGTGACTCCTCCATTTAGGGCTGGTCATTTGACATCTGATTCTGACCTATCAACGTGGACTCTTGAAACTTCAGAGGTATGTACAAATACAATTTATTGTTTTATGGTAGTACATATTGGCTGACAATCAATGCACAGCCTTAACCTATAGTCCTAGCAGTATGAAATTTCAAGGGTAACTTCCTTATGTAGTGTACATATGGTAGCATTATGACTAATCAAGTTCTTTCTTTGTTACAGACAAATCTAGTGGACCCAGGTTCTAATTGCTCCCCTGGTCTACCAACCACTGTGGACACTGCTCCGCCTGCTGCTGAGTCATCTTCCACATCCCGAAAGCCTGACACATTTTTGTCACCTGTGATAGTCTCCAATGCCAGTAGTGGATTTAATTCTCCTGGAATAACAGTCATAGACACGGGCTGTGCTGTAAGTTTAAAAATTACTTGATTTATTTATAACAGCCCTCATAGCTTGTTGGTAGTAGCTGTGCTTTCGCCGTTGTAGGTTGTGGGTTCGATCCCCACCGATAACAAACATTTGTGTGATGAACTTATAAATGTTTAAAAATATATAAGTATTATATTAGCTATCTGGTTCCTTAATACAAGCTTTTCTTAGTTTGGGGCTAGATAGTGATGTGTGGAATGTCCGTAAATATTTATTTATTGGTTTATCTGTACATAGTAAACAAAGTCTGTCTGTCTGTAGGTATATCCGCCAACTCCTAAACCAGCCAACAGATTTTGGAAGGAACGGAGATTGTGCTGTGGGAATCAAAAGACCATTTTAGAAAACACGTCAGCGGGAAAACCAATTTTAAGCAGAACATTTTTAACAACAAAAGATCGAAAAATACTCACTGCCATAATTGTGGAGGCGGAGATCCGCAAATTAAAAAAAATATCAGACCCTATCAGAAAAGAAGTGTGGGAAAATTGGACAACTGAAATAATCACACTATTCCCAGGGGAAACGAAAGCAGTCTATTACAGTCCCTTTCGTATACTAGATGGTCGGGTTTTGCAGGCCAGCGGCCTCATTGTTAATCGGCTTATCACAGTTCGGCGAAGACTAGTACCTGCAGAAAACCGCCGCAGCAAGAGTCGCAGCAGTGACGATAGCAGTGATAGCAGCACTAAAAAGAAAGCCAGGACAAGTACAGAACCAGTACGGGTTCGGCCCCTGCCAGAATCATTTAATTCAAAGAAAATTGGAGATCAGGAAGAGTCTGGAGAGAGCTATTTGCAGTGGCTGAAGGCCTCGTCTTCACCCAGGGATTTAGTCAACTCCAAATGGAAGAACTGTCTTAGGGGAAGAATAGATATACTCAAGGAAAGCGACCATATAACCTACTTTAAAGAATTCCCTGCACTTCAATGTCCATGGGGTTATGAATTGGTGAGTGATGTTGTTTATTTTTAACCGACTTCAAGTAAAAAAGTAGGAGGTTTGTCAAGTTTTTTAACTTAATTATCACAAAATAACTATGATCAGCTCTTGTAAGTGTCACTGAAGATTATACTGTTGTGATTTAAGTACCTAATATTGTTTTTTTTTTGTTTCATGAAGCTGGCAAGCGACTTCGATGAAATTTATCCAAACACCAAAGAAAAGTTTGAAGAAAAGTTCCCAATACTAAAAGGCCGTTTGCTAGCATTATTGGATGAAAAATCCCAACAACTGACACGAGCTGACATTTCTATACAGTCTGTCTTAGAACTTGGAACTTGTGAGTAAAGTTGGATTCAATAAATGTCATATCATGATTAAGTAGGCTAGGCTAAGCCCTGATTTCACCAAGCTCTGTTAGTTAACTAACGGTTGATATCACAATATTAACCATCTGACGTAGGATATGTTACTGAGACGTTTGAAAATTAACAAAGCTTTACTAAATCAACCGTTACTTTAACTTACAGAGCATGGCGAAATGACTTACAGGTGCAAAATTTTTAACAGACAAGGAGCTCCTCAATTTTGTTGTATTTTTAAGTTAAATGTTTGTTACTGCATTACTTTGTCATTTAAAAACCACTTTTAAAAGTTCTGTTATACCAATTTAAAAGTTCTTGGTGCGGATAGAACCCACAACCTAGAGCCAGTAAGCAAAACTCCTTCTAACTGAGCTGTGAGGAAGTTCAAAATTATATTTAAAATTAATAATTTAAGATTATTAGTATGTACTAATAACAAATAAAATTATTTCCAGTGGGAGAGGAACAAGCAAATGTGGCAGCTTTCCTATCCATACCCTTGCTATTGAAGCAAATGCATACGATTCCTGTTAAAGGTACAAGAAAACCTTGGAATCCGTCACGAGCAGAAGTTAGCAGTGCCTTTTTGAGTTTAGTGGCATCTTCTTCTGACGTTGAAACCCATCGCTTAGAACGGCAAGCGAAACTCATAGATAAAAAGGTACCTGTACTTCCGTATATTGTTGCCATAGGCCCTGGTTGGAATGATGTTTCGCAATACGACTTAATAATAACAGATAATGTTAGGTATACCTTTTCCAATGTTTGTGACGCTGTTTTTAGTACTTTTAAAATCTTATGGGCATTAGATTTGCCATACCCAAAAGACTGTGTGCCGATTTGGATGTTCATCCAAAGAAGCGTTTTTGTTATGAAAAGTAAATAATGATGTTCTGGACTCATCTCAAGAGTCAATATATATTGATCAGGATTCCATGCAACATCCGTTTGTATGCAATTCTGTAGTCATTGGATGTGACATTAATCATCCCGAGCTCCATATTGTACTGACTAAACCGATTTAACCAACCTAAATAGCATACGGCCCTATGTACTACCATGTATAATTGGCGTCGTTTACTTAATTCACCTGCGTTATTGCACCCAGGTGAATTAAATATTCTATTTGTAATCTTAATTCACCTAGGTACATTATGTATACTTCGTTTACTTAATTCACCTGCGGTTATTCATCTAGGTATAGAAAAAAGAATTTTTTTTTAATAAATATAGAATATTTAATTCACCTGGGTGCATTAACGCGTGCAAATTAAGTAAACGAAGTATACATGATGTACCTAGGTGAATTAAGATTACAAATAGAATATTTAATTCACCTGGGTGCAATAACGCAGGTGAATTAAGTAAACGACGGGGTATAATTTTATTATTAAGTATAATTTTGTTATAATAGTTAGTTTTGTTTTATTATAATTTTGTTTAAGGTGGTATGATTTTATTACAAATTGATTTTACCATCTAGGGGCGAAGATTGTTTGTATGCTGAAATAACAAGAGTTAGAGAAAACAGTGGATTAATAGATATATTAACCACACTAATTATTATCAAATACAGACCAAAATAATAGCCTATTACAGTTATTTCAGTATACAAACAATCTTCGCTCCTAGATGGTAAAATCCATTTTAATACAAATCCTCCACCGTAAGTATATTTTTAGTTATTAGATCTTTTTCAGAATATTTCATAATATTATAAATGGAAATCAATCTCATCAGGTTATATTCACTGGGCTCATACAATCAAACATATTAATAAAGCAGTAGGTATAACCTGGTAGGAATAGTATTATCATGTGTTTTTAAAGGTAGCAAGTACCTAATTGAATAATGTAACTGTATAAGGCTGCGTTTCCACCAGAGATATGTAGCAAGGGATGTGTTTTTAAGAACCATTATAATCACTGCGCTCATTGAGGCTAGGTAACTGCTGTGATTCTATTGGAACACATCCCTCGCTACAAATCTCTGGTGGAAACGCAGCCTTGTACCAATAGATCTATCCAATCCCACTGCTGGGTATAGATCTACCCGAGATAGTGTTCCTATAATATTATAAGATTATTGTGTTTACTTAACCTGTAAAAAAGACATGAAAAATAAACATTGATTACTTTTAATACTTTATTGTTTCATTTTTTAGGAAGAGGACAGTGCAGCAACAGAGATGTGCTATAAATGTTGCGATTCATGCAAAATCACCTTGTCGTTCTTGGTACGTATTTTGCTTTATTAGATACTTTCGAGTTGCGGTTCTGACAGCTGTCATATTAAAGTTGCGATTCACGCAAAGTCGCCTTTCAACCTTGTGGTTCTAGCTATGTGTACTTTGCGTTATTAAAGACTTTCAAGTTGTAATTCTAACAGAGGTGTGATATTAAAGTTGCGATTCACGCAAAGTCGCCTTTCAACCTTGTGGTTCTAACTATGTGTATTTTGCTTTATTAGATACTTTCGAGTTGCGGTTCTGACAGAGTTGTGATATTAAAGTTGCGATTCACGCAGTCCCCTTACGTTGTGGTTCTTCCACAAGGTTGTAAGGAGACTGAATCGCAACTTTAATATCACACCTTTGTTAGAATCACAACTTGAAGGTCTCTAATAACGCAAAGTACACATAGTTAGAACCACAAGGTTGAAAGGCGACTTTGCGTGAATCGCAACTTTAATATCACACCTCTGTTAGAATTACAACTTGAAAGTCTTTAATAACGCAAAGTACACATAGCTAGAACCACAAGGTTGAAAGGCGACTTTGCGTGAATCGCAACTTTAATATCACACCTCTGTTAGAATCACAACTTGAAAGTCTCTAATAACGCAAAGTACACATAGCCAGAACCACAAGGTTGAAAAGCGACTTTGCGTGAATCGCAACTTTAATATCACAGCTCTGTTAGAATCACAACTTAAAAGTCTCTAATAACGCAAAGTACACATAGCCAGAACCACAAGGTTGAAAAGCAACTTTGCGTGAATCGCAACTTTAATATCACAGCTCTGTTAGAATCACAACTTTAAAGTCTCTAATAACGCAAAGTACACATAGCTAGAACCACAAGGTTGAAAGGTGACTTTGCGTGAATCGCAACTTTAATATCACTGCTCTGTTAGAATCACAACTTGAAAGTCTCTAATAACGCAAAGTACACATAGCCAGAACCACAAGGTTGAAAAACGACTTTGCGTGAATCGCAACTTTAATATCACACCTCTGTTAGAATCACAACTTGAAAGTCTTTAATAACGCAAAGTACACATAGCCAGAACCACAAGGTTGAAGAGTGACTTTGCGTGAATCGCAACTTTAATATCACACCTCTGCTAGAATCACAACTTGAAAGTCTTTAATAACGCAAAGTACACATAGCTAGAACCACAAGGTTGAAAGGCGACTTTGCGTGAATCGCAACTTTAATATCACACCTCTGTTAGAATCACAACTTGAAAGTCTCTAATAACGCAAAGTACACATAGCCAGAACCACAAGGTTGAAAAACGACTTTGCGTGAATCGCAACTTTAATATCACAGCTCTGTTAGAATCACAACTTGAAAGTCTCTAATAACGCAAAGTACACATAGCCAGAACCACAAGGTTGAAGAGCGACTTTGCGTGAATCGCAACTTTAATATCACACCTCTGCTAGAATCACAACTTGAAAGTCTTTAATAACGCAAAGTACACATAGCTAGAACCACAAGGTTGAAAGGCGACTTTGCGTGAATCGCAACTTTAATATCACACCTCTGTTAGAATCACAACTTGAAAGTCTTTAATAACGCAAAGTACACATAGCTAGAACCACAAGGTTGAAAGGTGACTTTGCGTGAATCGCAACTTTAATATCACTGCTCTGTTAGAATCACAACTTGAAAGTCTCTAATAACGCAAAGTACACATAGCCAGAACCACAAGGTTGAAAAGCGACTTTGCGTGAATCGCAACTTTAATATCACAGCTCTGTTAGAATCACAACTTGAAAGTCTCTAATAACGCAAAGTACACATAGCTAGAATCACAAGGTTGAAAGGCGATATTGCGTGAATCACAACTGTGAGTCTTTAGTTAAGAACTGTTATTTTCACAAGGTTCAGTTTGCGAAGCAGCAGTTAATATCAAGCAAAGTTAACATAAGTAGAACCACAAAGTTTAACATTGTGTGAATCACAACCGCAAGATTGCTACTGTAGCAAACCGTGCATTGCTAGATAACACAAGTATAACACTGCGATATTCACACGCTTAACTTTGTTAGCCAGGAGCCAACAGAGTAAAATTGTGAAAACATGCCTTTGTGAAATTAGATAAGTCCATATTGTGAAAATTAGTATTTCCACTTTGTTTGATTCGCAATATTTTTTCGCAAAATTGGAGTAGCTGCGCCAGCAACCCTACTCTGTTGGCTCCTGGCTAACAACCTTTTCCTGTTGATTTCACAACTTTTTTTTCTGAGTGTGGGTTTGAAGCCTACCTGAGGTAGTCATTTATTTAACATCTTGTTATCTTTGACCCATTTTTTTCTAAATGTCGCACACATTGATGATAACGTAGGTAGGTATTTGATGAATGAAAACATATTTGATGAGTTGATGTAGCATGTACCTATTAATTAATCTTGTTGAAATAAAATTAAAATACCATTTACTCATATACTTTTTTTATTTTATTTAGCAGACAACCAATTTACAAAACAGGTTATAAGAGTATTCGGATCCGAGTGTATGGCTCCACAGGACCCTACACGCCGATCACTCGGATCCGAGCGTTTGGCTCCACAGCGCCGACCACTCGGATCCGAGTATCCTCCTTTTTAAGAGAAATATACAAATATAAAATAGTATTAATTTATATTTAATGAGTACACACGTATAACATCAACATTATCAAAAAAAATAGTGTGGCATCTAGCGGGATTTAGCTCTTGGCAGTGAACGTATTAACTATAATGTGTTATGCACATATCCACATCAACTGTTCTTCGATGATTGGTTTCAAGATATCATACTTATAATTATTGCCGTATCCAAAATAGCTTAATCTTTCTAGAGTGCCATCTTTCATTATTAGTTAGTTACATTTGCATAACTTCGGTGCCGTTCACACATAACATGTCTAAACGACGTTTTGTAATTTGTGTCGATTTGTGTGAAATGATCGCGAAACTGTCTACGCGCACTGTTAGGATAGATATTCTATTATTGTACAGGTATTCTAAGTTCATTTGCATAACTATGGTGCCGTTCACACATAAAACATTAATTTCTAAATGTCGTTTTGTAATTTGTGTCGTTTTGCACTAAACGATCGCAAAACTATCAAACGTGCGCTGTGAGGAAAAGTAAACACACACTGCTAAACATACACTAAGAGAATCTGTAGGACATTAAATCTCCTGGTCACAAACGTACTAATTTATGATTTTTGTTAACGTGATTGAATGGTAAAAAACCTAGCACGTATACGTGTCGTTCGTTACTCGATACTGAAATCGACACTCGATATTGTAGCACGCATTAGAATGCAGCGCCTATTCCTTAGTGTTGAATTGCAAAATGATTAGCACAGGGACCCTTGCACGGCCGGTGCGCCTTCGGACGGCTAATGGCCTGTTTTGCGTGCCGCCCGCCGCCCGCCGCCCGCTCGCAAGGTCGATGTTTCAAAACGATCGGTCCTTAAACAATTACGACTAAAGCCTCATTCTTGTTGATAGTCTAATTTTCAACTAGATTTTATTCTAAAGTGGTGATGGTAAGTAGTATGTTTTTTTAAATAAATCGTCTACAAATTAATAAATCTATCATGAATTTAACTCATTATGCCTTAAATGAGTAAGCCTGCATAGGATGTGCTACTTTCAACACTCACGCGGAAAAATAGAGAATCAACATTTAGATAGATAGATAGATAGATAAAACGCTTTATTGCACACACAAACATACAGAAAACATAAAATAAGCATATTAAAACTAATGTGGGCAAAGGCGGTCTTATCGCTTAAAGCGATCTCTTCCAGACAACCTTTGCGGAATAGGACAACAGAGAATTTTTAAAATCGGTTTACAAATGACGGAGATATCGCTGGACATACATAAAAAAACATACACGTCGAACATAGAACCTCCTCCTTTTTTGAAGTCGGTTAAAAAAGAACGACAAGCAGAGCACCAGAAACAAGCAAAATATGAAATAAAAAAATAGAATTAAAATACATTAGTATAAACACAAATTTTATTAACTTATAATACAGATACCTACCTACTATAAAATATTATAAAAATAAATATATGTAAATAAATAATATAATATATAAGTAATTATACCAGTAATACAATAAAAATACATAAAATAGAATAATAGTTGTTGCAGAATAGGACCTAGTCAAAAGATGCGAATGCAGTTTGCCTTTAAAAGAAGCAGGTGATTTAAACTAACTAACTACAACATTTAGGATGCTTTGTAGTATACCTACATATAATCACGACTATTATCCCCGAAGGATTAGTGACTAGGCAATGAGGACAGCAAAAGCAGTCCTCTGTAGTCCACGTCTCACCAAATAGCGACTGCACATATGCTCAGTGTGACCGGTGGTGAGCCAATGCCGCTGTATGCTGTTGGATGTATGTCCGTTAGTCGCCTTTTACGACACCCAAGGGAAGAGAGGGGGGGGTAGTATTCTTTCACCGCTACGCGACGCGGTTATTGCTTTGTATTGCGGCACCGGAAATAAAAATTTAGTCATTATGACGATGTACAAATGTCAAATGAGTTTTTGAGATAAACGTATAATTTAAAAAGACAAGGCCTTCCGTCCGCTGTATGTAAACACAGATTCGAGCGCGGAATTAAGTCTGTAACGGTACAGAATGAATGGTATCCGTCCGTTAGTAAGGAATGCATGGGAGTAGCACTAAAATAAATATTAATGCGTAGCACCATTAATAATAAGCATGAAAAGGGAATAATAAACTAGTTCAGAATAATGGTCAGTGGTCTAGCGCTTTATCTTTAGTTTGAATTTCGCGGGGACTGCTCTGTGCGTCCCTTGCGACATAGGCGGCGTCTAGCGGAAGTTATTTACGTAAGCTTCGCATAAGGTTGCTAGTTTGACTTCTTTATTTTGAATTTCGCGGGGACTGCTCTGCGCGTCCCTTGCGACATAGGCGGCGTCTAGCGGAAGTCATTTATTTGGGCTTCGCGTAAGGTTGCTAGGTTGACTAGGACCGTATTTTATTTTGAGTTTCGCGGGGACTGCTCTGGGGTCGGCAAAGTGGTTCACCTACGGGCGGACGCCATCTATGGTCGGAATACGGAACTTTTTATAATTTCACAAAATACAGGATTATTGGCTTAAGTGGATGATTATTGAGAGGGAATTGTTAATAGAAGGCTACTTTTAGATATTCAAAGATGTAATATTGGCTATCTGACGAGATTTGGTTAGATTATGGAAAAATTTTAGAATTGCGCGGCGAAAGCGGCAATGAGCGAGCGAGAGGTTGAGAAAAAGACAGAAAGAGAGGTCGGATGATAGCTCCACGTGGCGCGACGCGAAGGCGGGGGGCATCGGGGAAACGGCTAGCGATTGGTGGAAGGGAAGAAAAGCGGACTCGCGCGGGCAAATCTTAGGCGCGCGTGGCGGGAAAGTTAAGATGCTTGGGAAAATTAGCGGACATTCAATTTTGGGACATCGGCGGTGCGGTCCAACTTAAGAGTGCGGTACTACTCATACGGGGAAAATAGTGTCCGAGCTTTGATAGTGCGCTAAGTGATATTCGAGCTGCGATATTAATTAAGATTCGTGAAATTGAAAGTGATTAATAAAGTAAACTATTGCGATCGCAACTCGAATCCGTTAACGGAATGAAGTATTCTGGGGTACATCGGCGGAAACGAATCACGGTGGCAACAAAAACCTATGTACCTTTCAACAGACTTCGGTCTGGATGATCTTTGATTGTATTTAATAAGATCGGCGTTTTATATCATTACGCTAAACAATACACTATCTTCGACGGAGTAATGGGGGAGAGACAGTTGTCTCCCTAGTGAAAGTTGAAGATAGGTCAGACACCATTTAGCTGGAGGTAGACACGTATGACCCAGTCCAATCTCGAGTCTACCTCCATACATACAGTGTAGTGATAGGAAAATAACACACTGAGTATACTGGCTCGACTGATAGAACATTTAGGAGTTAGTTGCTTTCAGGGGCAATGCGACTCTCACCACACACCACGAATTTAAATTAAATGAGGCTTGGCCTAGTTTGCAAGGTACACAAAAAAGGGACTGTTAGTTCGACAAAATATAGGCATTTTCAAGTGAGGAAAGTTGTAGGAATCTATAGGTAGGCGGAAATATATATGGTTAGTTATTAATTCAGACTAATAAGGTAGGGATAATTAAGTTACGGCGCTAAATAAAATTATGATGAAGTGATGTGGGTCCTAGCTAGGCAAGTAATCTGTTACCGCAGGCCGATAAAATTCTAATTGTTTTCCTAAAGTTGTTACCAATTAATTATTCATTTTAAATAATTAATAGAAGCATGATAATATCGTACCATCATTACTTTGGAATACCTAAAAGTCTAGACTGGTTTCCTATTACAAGAAAAATACTAAAAAGTTATAGCAAATAAGCTTAGTCGTACTGTGATGTTTGATTTCTAACACTGAAATGACCAAACAGGCATTTTTTAGCTTTCCCTGGGATGCAATACGATCTCATATCGCTACACTCTTCAAGGTGTTAAAGTTTTACATCCGATACCTTAGCAAAAATAAGCTGATACAAACTGAACAACTAAAACCAGTTTAGAACCTAGGATAAGTCGTTGAAAGAAGACATTGCAAGCTATGAGCTTCTAATAATCTGAAACATAGAAATAATTGATTGATAACAACCAGCTAATTAGCCTGACAATGGTCTACTAATACCATTCGAATAGACCTCTTAAGATATGTAAGTACTTACTTCTAATAATATGAAACATAGAAATATTTGATGGGAACAATCTAATCAATCAGACTAATACCTAGTACAGTCTAATTTATACTTATTAAAGTGAGTAAAAGATAACTTCTAAATGTAATTTATTTAATGATTAACAGTGATAATTAACTACCTAATTTACTACCTACTAAAGGTATATTGACTATGATTTAGTAGTCTATCAAATTAACCACTCAGTCTGAGAGACAGAGGGTGGAAGTTAATGAAAAAATAATTAACTTTAGTTCTCTTCCTAAAAGTCAGGGATGTTGAATAAATTAAACAGCTTTCAATAAACTTGAGATGTACTTATACTTTATATTATAAAGTTTATAAGATCTGTATAATGAACACTAAGAGTAACCCAAAGTAATTTACTTCAAATGATAGTATTCTATTTCAGTTCACTTCCTAAAGTCAAGGATATTGAATGAATTAAACATCCTTTAATAAACTTAAGATGTGATAATCTGCCAATGCTGCCAATCCAATGTAGTTATATTGGAACTTTATAAGACCTGTATAATAAATACTAGGAGTAAATAAAAGTAATTTTACCTGTATTAATAGCATTCTACTTTAGCCACCGCCTGAAGTGGCGTTTGATTAAATTATCCACCCTTTATAGAACTGAATATAAGTTATTGCATTGAATAATTAAGTTCTTAATGTGAAAAGGATATTTGGATGATAGCAAGCCTTGAGATAAACTCTATTGATTTATGTGGAATAATAAGAATTTAAATTGCTAACACATAGTTCATAATGTAAAATTGAAATTAGATTTTGAGAGGAGATGTAAATTCTCAGTTTGAAAGAATTAAAGCTACAAGCTAATAATTAATGTTAAAGCCAAAGTGGACGGGGCCATAATTAAACAATGAGATGTAATGGCACGCTATGGAGCGGCGGTTGGAGCTCTTAAACTTCCACAAGACTCTTATATTTCCACAAGACTTTTAAACTTCCACAAGACTCTTAAACTTCCACAAGACTCTTAAACTTCCACAAGACTCTTAAACTTCCACAAGACTCTTATACTTCCACAAGACTTTTATAATTCCACAAAACCTTTATATAAATTGCACCAGGTTTCTTATGTATCATGCTACTGATAATAAATAATTATACCTACAAGCTAAGCTATCATCTGATTACCTTTGAGTGGTTACAAATCTTCCCCGCAGCTGCAGTGAAGGATTTAGGTCACAGTTCAGACGGAGTCATTGCTAGGCTACACATATTTATGTTAGGATTTATAGACTGGTAGGTAATTAGGTCAGGAGAAAATAATTTAACACAGGGATAAGCCAATTACTAAACTTTCACGAAAGAACTTGAGTTACTTAAATGCGGTTAACAACGGAGGGTTCACTAGACGATCTGGCCAAAAATAGTAGTTATTATAATATTACATTGCTTGACTGAAATTCACTGCAAATAGAATTAAGCTATGCTAAGGTTTCATCATCATACAAACAATACGCACTAAACAAAAACTCCAGACACAACCATTAGATTGTAGATAAATTAGGTTAATTAGTTTTAAGAATTAGATAATAATTTAAGTTAAGGTAAAGCGGCGAGGATGTGTGTATGTATTATAAGCTAGCTAGGCATATAGGTGAGAAAGGCATTAGATTTAGGTTTAGATTTAGGTGTAGCAATTAATATAATAAGAGGGGGGGGAGGTTACAATTTGGTAAGCCATGACCAGGATCAGAAAGTTAAGTTATAAATTATCATTAATATAGTTGTATTGGATTTCAGTCAAGCGGTAATACTTTAATTTAGAAGTGGGATTTTTCCCACAAATTGTTGTCGTGTTGCGATGCGTGAGTTTAGAATTGGCTTAATAGGGAATAATTCAATGAAGATTAATTAATTCAGAGATATTGAAGAATTATAATTTGACACTTTTCACAATAAACGTTGTTATCTTCTAAAGTTGATTCATACACTTTGTATTACGGGCTCTTGATAATGGGTGAATTATAATTTGACACTTTTCACAATAAACGTTGTTATCTTCTAAAGTTGATTCATACACTTTGTATTACGGGCTCTTGATAATGGGTGAATTATAATTTGACACTTTTCACAATAAACGTTGTTATCTTCTAAAGTTGATTCATACACTTTGTATTACGGGCTCTTGATAGTGGGTGAATTATAATTTGACACTTTTCACAATAAACGTTGTTATCTTCTAAAGTTGATTCATACACTTTGTATTACGGGTTCGACCAATATTGTAGACAGTCGCAATGAGAGCTGGAGCTAAATTTTGTTGTACGAAATCTGTAACAAAAAGATTCTCAGGTTAGGTTAAAGGTCAAAGGAGATAAAACTATAAAACAATAATGTAATGAGTATTATTTGAAATACAATACCTTTCAGTTATTATCTTTTCCTTCTTTATTTAATGGTGGATTTCGCCAGCATCAGGTACCGTGCGGCTGTTAGACGTTGTTGTTTTCCCAAAGTATCATAAGTGCACGAAGTACATAGATATAGTTATTATCCGGGGGTCTGGAGTATTAAATTTTAAAATTGTTGAGTTATCTGTGAATACTGAAACCTTTAGTAATTGTTTCCTTGAATACTGAAACCAGGTATCCAATTTTTGTTGTTGACGTTAGGAGCTATGGTAACTGTAGTTTTGTTTCTATTCCTGGTGATAGATTTCATATAGGCATAGGCAACTGGTTCATACAGCCTTGTGTTGAGTTATTTTTAGGATCGTAAAAAGTCGATAGGGTGACATAGTTCAACATTTATTGATTTAGAAAGATTTGTAGAATAGGGGGCGGTTTAATTATTATTGCTGTCGGATGGAAAGGCAAGGGGGCGAGATTGGACAGAATTAACCAACTAAGTTATTGCAGGATTCAATTTATATTATAGGACGGCGATATGCTGTACAATATTATAAAGTTATGACGCTAACAGCATAATATAAAACTAATAATAATTATATTTTGACTAATAATCGTTGAGCGATTGCGGTTTTTAGTTGATGTGCTATTCTACGTATTATAATTTATTTTGTTGGTTATGTTAGAAAAAATATAATAATGTACTTGAGTCTCACGTCTGAAATCCATAGAGTAGTTTTAGGCTAGTCAGGGACTATTAAATGATTTGTCTATGGTTGGACCATAGACATATGATTTAGCTAGACCATAAACAATCTAGAATTAGGAATGACTAAAAAAACATGACGTCATAAAACCAATCGGAGAGGAAACTTCCTTATCGCGTAATCATATGATTTTGATAAAGCAAGCGGAATCACCTGTTATTTTCCATACCTGTTATTTTTAATACCTGCGATTTTTACATTGAAAGAGATTTTCCTAATACTTATCACGTAGTAGATTAGAATGCAATGACATTGTGGTGGAATTATTATTATGTGACATGTAGATGGGGACAATTGCTCAGCACAAGGAAAATGCCGCATTTTGTTAGTTCGATAAAATCCTAGGAAAAGTAACATAAAATAATATTTCGGTTCAAAATACACGCGTTGATGAGGAATCGCGATTATAGGGAATAGCAAGTAGCAGGGATGTCATGTAGGGGATAGAATCATATGACTATTCATTGCTAGTAGGAATTTTGGTTTAAAAGCAACGTAGTTTGGGATGCATAATGTAAACGGATAAATACGTCTAGTAGGCGATAAAAGTCGTTACCGTCTGGAAACAACTATCTAATATCTACTCTATTGTGGGGAGGTTACTTATTAGCGAGGCTAGATGGCGTTGGGTTACCAATAAAAGATTTTATTTTGGATGATGGTAAAAGGGTGCTGTCTAATAATAATATGTATAATTGAAATACTCTTGCAGCGTTGTAATTAGTCGTTACCGGTAATCATTGCTTCTTACCGTATAGTTGAAATCGTGATAAATAGTTAATTATGAAGATTTATAAAGGATTATTATTAGCTTAAGATGAGGTTAACGTACGCAGAGGTAAAGCTCGCTGGGCACAGCTTACTATACCTACTTACCTAATATTATCAGTTGTGAGTTACCTAGAGATATCTAAGTCGGGAGAGCGGTGAAAAGAAAAGACTTTACTACATGACTAATTAGTTAGGATAGGTAGAGATAGATAAATCATTAAATTCACTGGGTTGGATTAGCCTATTAAGAAGGGTACCTTGCACAATTGTCTATCTCCGTTGAACGATTAAGATGTTAAAAAAAAAAAAAAAAAAAAAAAAAAAAAAAATATTTCTCGAGGATACCTAAGACTGACGGATGATGGATAATTGTGGAAGGTAGATATTAATTGAGCTTGGGAGCAAAATAGGGGTCGAAAGAAAAATACAATAGTAAAGAAAGAATAATAAATTGAAAAAAAAAAAATAATAGTAGAAAAAAAAAAAATAGTTGACTGGCTTGAAGTCGAGATTTAACTGCAAAATTAACGAGTTATAGCACTGTTACGCTATAGGGATAACAATAGCGTATGTTATCACATCAATTATAAAGGCGAGTTGCGGGCGGATGTCACGTCATAATCAATAGTTAACTCGTTTTATTATTTTAAAAGTTAACGCAAGCTACTTATAAAACAGTGATCGATTTTATATACCATAATTTTAAGTTGTAGGATAATTTTAAACTCATAGTCCGCAAAAACATTCAAGCCGGAAATAAAGCGACTGATATTGCGAGCTGAGAATAAATCTCTTACCGCTTAACAAGTAAATCCCTGGTATTGCGTTATCGAGATTACAAAACAAAATCAACTATCACAATTCGAATCATACAAGGTAATTATTTAGATGTTGTCTCGCGTCGACAGGTACAAATTTTAATTTAGATGGGTAAAGACATTAGAACTGAATTGGGTTTCGGATGTGTGACGTTCTTAGGACACGTACTGTTTAGTAGCATAATTTAAATTTAGTAAAATCGGCCGTATTGGACATATTTCGTTTTGCGGATATATATATTTAACCGAGGTTATCGTGGAGGTAAGCATAGTTCAAAGTTTACTAAACCCGACCTAGAGTCATAGCCTATCTTTGTATGTCAGAAGAAAATAATAAATTTATAAGTAGTAGATTTTAAAGTCAATAGTAAATTTATTTTCCCGAGGTGAGACCGGAAACCTAGTTCGCACTAGGCCATTAAAATACTTTAACCGGTAATGTTGATTATAATAAATATAGATGTTCGGAACTTATAATAATATTCTAATACTGCTATATTAAAATTGTTATTATGAAATTAAATAGGGTTGCTTAACAATTGGCAAATAATTATTAACTCAAGAATTTGTTTAGTACAAAGTAAATGTCTACAGGTTTAGAAATGATAGAACGAACGAAACGCGGTTTTGACTTGTGGGAAGGTCAGCGCAGACTGTCACAGCGGAATGATCTTGTTGGTTATTGATTAGAATTGCTAGAATTCTTAAATAATCTAGATTATTGGCATCTAATATGTACGTGATATAATTGTAGATGATTAAAATTAGTGCTAAGGTAGGTTATTGTCGAAGTTATGGCACAACCTTAAAATTGTTAGTTAATGTGAACTGCATGTTGCATCTAGATTGTTTTATACAAACTAATTAATTGACAGTTTTCACATATGTAGGCCGGGACATTGAGTTGATGAAATAGTGTTATCAAAATCATTCATCACGGAAAGATAAAGATATTTTATTTGCAAGTGTGAATACAAAAGTTTACTTCGGTTAGTATTATTCTGTTCTATACTAGTTTTGTGGTAGCGTTTTACCTAGGGTTGTTCTAAATTATAAGTAATTAATTGTTAATTGTCTGTTGTTGTCTTCTACGTTAGAAGAGGAACGGAGAAAGATAAGGGGGACTCATTTTGTTATAGTCAGCTGTATGATAGATAATCCTTCTAGTAAATATTTCTTGTGATTGCGGTAGTAACATAGAATGTTAATAGGATGTTTTGTTCATTAACTAATTATCTTCACCGCAGCTGTGGATAGGGATGGCTAAAGTATGTGAACAGGGGTGGAGAAGATAGGTCATTATAAATTAAAATAAATACTTGAATTGCAATATGCCTGACTAAATAGTGCGAAGAGATGGAGTAACTATGTTAGAGAAATTCTCTATTGCATAATATTCGAACTTTTGACATTTTCAATTGTAACTTTAGAATTTTGATTAGAGTATTTAACTAAGCGGGTCCAACGAAGAAGGCATGCTGAAAGCGAGGTCTTTGGTCGTCTATGCACACAATAAAATTATAGATGACACAAGGGAGCATTCTTAATTGGCACTGTTAAATTAGTAAAAGTAGCTTGTTTAGGGTGTTCGAATATTTTTAGTCGCACAGGGCACAAATAGAACTTAGTTAAGCGTGTAGGGTTTATTTTGATTTACCTGGTGAAGTAATTGAATCGAAGTTTCGGAACTGTGCTGTAGAAGTGGGAATTACTCAGCACACAATAAAATTAAGTGGTTTCCATTTAGCTTCATTTCCTAAACTAGCCTTTCTTAAAGTTGCGGAAATTCTGCTGTAAGGTGGTTCCTTTGGGGGCGTCTTGTGAAGTCTAAATCAGGACAATTATACTTGACTAACCTATAGAGAGATAATGTCTTAGGCTGCAGAAACAGAGGCCATTGATGGCATTTCATTTTGGCGTGGTCAGGGGATCTCGTGTTGCTGGGGAATTTCACCATCTGGACGGAAGGCTGAAAAGTAAAGTAGAATGCATAATGAGTAACCAATTAGAGTTACAAACATTCGGGAGATTACCATCTTAATAATGTGTCTTGTGCGAGTGTAAAATTAAAATCATCTAATAAAAAAATAAAAAATAAAAAGAAACTAGCACTATTGAATCACGCAGTTTGGAATTCAGTAAATACGAGAAGGAACTCACGATATTAATTACCATGAATACTAAGACGAAGTGTCCCCTTTAATGACTTATTATTTACCGATTTGACCGATTATTAGTAATATAAAAGGTAGGAAGTTAAGTAGAGTTGTGGGGGCGGATAAGATAGTTACCGGTCTGTTTAATTTAAAAAGAAAATGATATTTTTCAAAGGTATAGGAAAGTAAGGGGATATTGACGTATTATATATTAGCAAATGAGACTAAATGTTGTCTTTCGTGCATAGTAATAACTAGGGATGAGACATAGTTACTAGATAGGTTTTGGCATAAGTATTTGCTTATACGTATAAGCTCAGTACTTGTCAATTAGTATACAATGTCCAACACGTACCGGGGTATTAACAAGTACTTATCGATGACGCATACATTGACAGTTAGATATACATAGCACACAAACTTCTAATAGATCTGAACTACGGGGTAGCTAGTTCAAAACTCAAGGACGTGTTTCGAGATGCGTACCCCCTTAGAGTGAATGAGTTTTTCCTAAGTATTTACGATCGACAACCTTATTGTAAGGCGTTAAGACCTCTATTTGTATGCACGGTGAGTGGGTGTCACTGCGTACCGGACGGAAGCGAGTCTAGTATTCTATCTCGGTTATTTGTAGGATTAGACATAGATGTATCTCATCTAAAATAAAGTTATAACTCTTGGGCGATGATGGTATGCCTACTGGTTTTGGTTGATATGGGGGGTTTGGTTAAGATTTCTTATCCGCGGAGAGGAAAATAGGTTTCCGTTAAAAGAAGTAGCTAATTAGGGATTGTGGAGGACGCGGGTTCGATCCCTGCCTGAGGTAGACAATTGTTCCGACGTTTCGTTATCTTAGGTAATTATATAAGCTAAGATGAGATTGGTAGCGTTGAAGTATGAAGGAAAGTTTTAATTCAAATTATTAATTATTATTCATTAACCTAGTTGGAACTAAAAGACCATGACGGCGAAGTGGTTGATGCTTCACCCACGAAAGATCCCAGGTTCGATCCCTAGGTTGCAACATTTAGATGCGAAACAAGTTGTAAGAAAAGACGTAAGTTAAAAGAAGGCCATGATGACAGATGTACTTGAAATTATTCTAGGAAAATAATTTAAAGAATAGAATAATTGAAT
Organism: Scoparia ambigualis; assembly: GCA_963921215.1. NCBI lineage: Eukaryota > Metazoa > Arthropoda > Insecta > Lepidoptera > Crambidae > Scoparia > Scoparia ambigualis. Next base: position 42,915,403 of record OY992503.1, on the reverse strand, counting down.
GGTTCGGAAGATGTTATAAACTTACGTCGGAATCGTCATAGAGTTGAAGAGTTTCCGCTAGGGGGCGTTAGTAGAAAAAAAAAAGGGGGGCGTTAGTAGACAGCGCAAGAGACTGTTATATTCATTTATATTATAATATGATTTGTTGTTATGATGGTAAACAAAAGGCAAATCATTATTCGGAGGTTGTGTATGATTAAAGAAATGGTAGATGTCTAAGTTATTGGGAAATATTTACCGAGACTAAGTTTACTGGGATTTCGTTTCGAACACGAGAACTGGGTATGCGATTATGATTTTGTGTCAGTTGAATAGAATGAGGGGTGTGGGCTATTTTGCAATAAGAAAGCTTATGGAGGAAGGAGTCATTAGGGATTTGGGGAGGAACTATAAATAGTAGGAATATCTTTGAGGGCTAGGATGACAATGAGGTTGGCAAGGAAGGAGGTGCTATTTTGTACTTAATTAAGTACAGGGTTTAGATATAATTCGCCGCAGATAAGAGTGGTACTTTATCTGCTTAAATTCTATCGGGGGCGGCTGTAACGGTACAGAATGAATGGTATCCGTCCGTTAGTAAGGAATGCATGGGAGTAGCACTAAAATAAATATTAATGCGTAGCACCATTAATAATAAGCATGAAAAGGGAATAATAAACTAGTTCAGAATAATGGTCAGTGGTCTAGCGCTTTATCTTTAGTTTGAATTTCGCGGGGACTGCTCTGTGCGTCCCTTGCGACATAGGCGGCGTCTAGCGGAAGTTATTTACGTAAGCTTCGCATAAGGTTGCTAGTTTGACTTCTTTATTTTGAATTTCGCGGGGACTGCTCTGCGCGTCCCTTGCGACATAGGCGGCGTCTAGCGGAAGTCATTTATTTGGGCTTCGCGTAAGGTTGCTAGGTTGACTAGGACCGTATTTTATTTTGAGTTTCGCGGGGACTGCTCTGGGGTCGGCAAAGTGGTTCACCTACGGGCGGACGCCATCTATGGTCGGAATACGGAACTTTTTATAATTTCACAAAATACAGGATTATTGGCTTAAGTGGATGATTATTGAGAGGGAATTGTTAATAGAAGGCTACTTTTAGATATTCAAAGATGTAATATTGGCTATCTGACGAGATTTGGTTAGATTATGGAAAAATTTTAGAATTGCGCGGCGAAAGCGGCAATGAGCGAGCGAGAGGTTGAGAAAAAGACAGAAAGAGAGGTCGGATGATAGCTCCACGTGGCGCGACGCGAAGGCGGGGGGCATCGGGGAAACGGCTAGCGATTGGTGGAAGGGAAGAAAAGCGGACTCGCGCGGGCAAATCTTAGGCGCGCGTGGCGGGAAAGTTAAGATGCTTGGGAAAATTAGCGGACATTCAATTTTGGGACATCGGCGGTGCGGTCCAACTTAAGAGTGCGGTACTACTCATACGGGGAAAATAGTGTCCGAGCTTTGATAGTGCGCTAAGTGATATTCGAGCTGCGATATTAATTAAGATTCGTGAAATTGAAAGTGATTAATAAAGTAAACTATTGCGATCGCAACTCGAATCCGTTAACGGAATGAAGTATTCTGGGGTACATCGGCGGAAACGAATCACGGTGGCAACAAAAACCTATGTACCTTTCAACAGACTTCGGTCTGGATGATCTTTGATTGTATTTAATAAGATCGGCGTTTTATATCATTACGCTAAACAATACACTATCTTCGACGGAGTAATGGGGGAGAGACAGTTGTCTCCCTAGTGAAAGTTGAAGATAGGTCAGACACCATTTAGCTGGAGGTAGACACGTATGACCCAGTCCAATCTCGAGTCTACCTCCATACATACAGTGTAGTGATAGGAAAATAACACACTGAGTATACTGGCTCGACTGATAGAACATTTAGGAGTTAGTTGCTTTCAGGGGCAATGCGACTCTCACCACACACCACGAATTTAAATTAAATGAGGCTTGGCCTAGTTTGCAAGGTACACAAAAAAGGGACTGTTAGTTCGACAAAATATAGGCATTTTCAAGTGAGGAAAGTTGTAGGAATCTATAGGTAGGCGGAAATATATATGGTTAGTTATTAATTCAGACTAATAAGGTAGGGATAATTAAGTTACGGCGCTAAATAAAATTATGATGAAGTGATGTGGGTCCTAGCTAGGCAAGTAATCTGTTACCGCAGGCCGATAAAATTCTAATTGTTTTCCTAAAGTTGTTACCAATTAATTATTCATTTTAAATAATTAATAGAAGCATGATAATATCGTACCATCATTACTTTGGAATACCTAAAAGTCTAGACTGGTTTCCTATTACAAGAAAAATACTAAAAAGTTATAGCAAATAAGCTTAGTCGTACTGTGATGTTTGATTTCTAACACTGAAATGACCAAACAGGCATTTTTTAGCTTTCCCTGGGATGCAATACGATCTCATATCGCTACACTCTTCAAGGTGTTAAAGTTTTACATCCGATACCTTAGCAAAAATAAGCTGATACAAACTGAACAACTAAAACCAGTTTAGAACCTAGGATAAGTCGTTGAAAGAAGACATTGCAAGCTATGAGCTTCTAATAATCTGAAACATAGAAATAATTGATTGATAACAACCAGCTAATTAGCCTGACAATGGTCTACTAATACCATTCGAATAGACCTCTTAAGATATGTAAGTACTTACTTCTAATAATATGAAACATAGAAATATTTGATGGGAACAATCTAATCAATCAGACTAATACCTAGTACAGTCTAATTTATACTTATTAAAGTGAGTAAAAGATAACTTCTAAATGTAATTTATTTAATGATTAACAGTGATAATTAACTACCTAATTTACTACCTACTAAAGGTATATTGACTATGATTTAGTAGTCTATCAAATTAACCACTCAGTCTGAGAGACAGAGGGTGGAAGTTAATGAAAAAATAATTAACTTTAGTTCTCTTCCTAAAAGTCAGGGATGTTGAATAAATTAAACAGCTTTCAATAAACTTGAGATGTACTTATACTTTATATTATAAAGTTTATAAGATCTGTATAATGAACACTAAGAGTAACCCAAAGTAATTTACTTCAAATGATAGTATTCTATTTCAGTTCACTTCCTAAAGTCAAGGATATTGAATGAATTAAACATCCTTTAATAAACTTAAGATGTGATAATCTGCCAATGCTGCCAATCCAATGTAGTTATATTGGAACTTTATAAGACCTGTATAATAAATACTAGGAGTAAATAAAAGTAATTTTACCTGTATTAATAGCATTCTACTTTAGCCACCGCCTGAAGTGGCGTTTGATTAAATTATCCACCCTTTATAGAACTGAATATAAGTTATTGCATTGAATAATTAAGTTCTTAATGTGAAAAGGATATTTGGATGATAGCAAGCCTTGAGATAAACTCTATTGATTTATGTGGAATAATAAGAATTTAAATTGCTAACACATAGTTCATAATGTAAAATTGAAATTAGATTTTGAGAGGAGATGTAAATTCTCAGTTTGAAAGAATTAAAGCTACAAGCTAATAATTAATGTTAAAGCCAAAGTGGACGGGGCCATAATTAAACAATGAGATGTAATGGCACGCTATGGAGCGGCGGTTGGAGCTCTTAAACTTCCACAAGACTCTTATATTTCCACAAGACTTTTAAACTTCCACAAGACTCTTAAACTTCCACAAGACTCTTAAACTTCCACAAGACTCTTAAACTTCCACAAGACTCTTATACTTCCACAAGACTTTTATAATTCCACAAAACCTTTATATAAATTGCACCAGGCTTCTTATGTATCATGCTACTGATAATAAATAATTATACCTACAAGCTAAGCTATCATCTGATTACCTTTGAGTGGTTACAAATCTTCCCCGCAGCTGCAGTGAAGGATTTAGGTCACAGTTCAGACGGAGTCATTGCTAGGCTACACATATTTATGTTAGGATTTATAGACTGGTAGGTAATTAGGTCAGGAGAAAATAATTTAACACAGGGATAAGCCAATTACTAAACTTTCACGAAAGAACTTGAGTTACTTAAATGCGGTTAACAACGGAGGGTTCACTAGACGATCTGGCCAAAAATAGTAGTTATTATAATATTACATTGCTTGACTGAAATTCACTGCAAATAGAATTAAGCTATGCTAAGGTTTCATCATCATACAAACAATACGCACTAAACAAAAACTCCAGACACAACCATTAGATTGTAGATAAATTAGGTTAATTAGTTTTAAGAATTAGATAATAATTTAAGTTAAGGTAAAGCGGCGAGGATGTGTGTATGTATTATAAGCTAGCTAGGCATATAGGTGAGAAAGGCATTAGATTTAGGTTTAGATTTAGGTGTAGCAATTACTATAATATGAGGGGGGAGGTTACAAGTCACCGGGTATACCTACTACTACACTAGCCAATAATTTTTAAATTTTCATCTATCTACCACAATAGGATATTAAAACTATTTTAACGGAACTTAACACGATTAATTAAGCAGCATCGCGGCCGAAACGTAAGAAAGCAGTAAGTAGATATGTACTTACTTACAAAAAATAATAGTGTTAAGTCCCGTTAAAATAGTTTTAATGCAATGCATAATGCGATAGTTTAAAGTCTTATTTAACAATAGGATATTATAAAATAAACAGAACAAATGTCTTCGCGTACCGGTGTCGCGGCCACACCCTATTATAAATGAAAGGAGTCTTTCGTCAATTAATAGTAAGATTCAACCTACTGCGGCTGTAATAAAGTTGAACTTATTTTCGATTAATAATATACAAATGACAATAATGTACCTAAATAACATGGACCTTGAGTGGGTCTACCTTGCCCTACTTGTGGGCTATCGACGGTGATCCCTTCGGCTCGTTTCATTGCCCTTGGCTGAGCGATGTCGATGTCCGGACAAGATTAATATGATATCACTTCGTTATGCAATCTTATAAATGGTTGCCGGTCGTTACTCCATCCGCGTAATCGTAGGGTCATTTATAATTGACCCGAATCAAACGTGGTCTACGTGATTGTAAATACTTTGTACAAGTTTGTCCCAAATGAGGTAACTTTGTTCCAAATCAGAAGGTAAATTAGAAGGTTCAAAATGCCTCAAAGTTATTTTAAACTACATACACCCTCATTCTTTAGTCGTTATAATGAAATTAAGGGTGAGTTCCACCCATGAAACTGAACAACTTTCCCCAAGAAGCCTATGTTGATTCGTGTGCAAAAATGAAAAAAAAACTTCGACCTCCCAAACTATTGTCGTCAGCTGATCGGACAGTTTTGTATGGGAGATCGAATTTTTTTGTCATTTTTGCACATAGGTTTCTTAGGAAAAGTTGTTCAGTTTCATGGGTGGAACTCACCCTTAATTTCATTAAAACGACTGAAAAATGAGGGTGTATAGCAATAATAAATGGAGAAGGTTTCATAAAAATAACATCATCATAAATAAAAAACCAAAGTAAAAAAAAATCTAAATAACATCATCATAAATAAAAAAACAAAGTAAAAAAGCTCTTTTTAAAAAGCAGTCAGCTCATTAATTGAAGATCTTACAGCGACTGAGTTGCAATAAATCACAAAGACGTTAACGAATGCAAGTTTTATTTGCAACAGCAAAACCTACTGAAGCCTAATTCCTCACTTGCTAGTTCATACATAATCCGAAGTAATACATAAAATTAGATGGTATTTAATCATAAATGTGAAAACTTGTATGCCTGTTAATTCTTAAGCATTAAAAAAAAATATCTTTTCTACTTAATAAAATCTTATTTCTAATAAACCATGATTTTTTTTTAATCGGCTTATTTTGTCCCACTGCTGAGCAAACATTTCTCAACATATAGGTATTACTAAAAAAAATATATCATTATTTACTTAATCGGGAGCTAGCTAGTACACAAAGAATTTTCATTCTATCTATCTATCTACACATATAAAGCGTGTGCCTCTTTCCCACTGAACTAAAAATAGCGACTCCCACAGACAATCCTTGGCCAAGTGAGTACAAGTCATTTTTTTGGGTGCGAATTGTTTCCGGGACATTACGCTGTTTTATTTCTGACATTCTCCGTAATTTCGGAAGCAATTTCATCGGATCCTCATTTCCCGGTGACATTGACCTGGAACCAGCCGTTGATCGACCGCTATCGTGCTGTCTACCACGGTCAATGGAATCCAAGGTGACTTCATAAATTTTTATTGATTTTTTTTAAGATACTATGAATGGCCAAGCTTGATTAACATATTTTGTGTTCTTAATTATTTTATAGTTTAGTTTAAGAAGTAGTTTATGGTCGTCGTGTCCTTTCACATGTCCTTCCTTAATCGTTACCTCTCACGATTAATAAAATAAAATAGCATTCTGAAAAGCTATAAACAAAAATAGGATTTTTGGACTCACACACTCTGCTCGTTCTAGGACTTAAACCCAGGACCACTGGATATCGGAAAAAGCGCTTTTCCACTCAGCTACCAAAGGCGTATTTTAAATCAATGTGGACTAGGTAATTTAGTGGACAATGTGGACTAGTTATTTTATTTAATTTGTTTTGATTTTAATTTAAATTTAATTTGTTTTTTGTAATATTGTGTTTTTGTTGTGATTTTAATTTTTCTAATTTTATTTATTATTTTAATTGGTATATGATTTTAATTATTAATTATTTTTGGTTATGAATTTTGTCAATATACTTATATGGACACAGTCTTTATTTATTTTAATTATTATGTTGCTCGATTTACTATCGCAAGTCATTTTTTTTTCGCCACGTCCGCTGTGTTATCGAAATTCTACGCTCCATATATTAATTTGTGAAAGCGTTTAGTAACATATATCGATGCATATCCACTGGCCTGTGGTACCGCGACGGTGGTGCGAAGGCTGCACGTGCATGTAACATCCTTAAGCGCCGAAAGATGTCAGTCGACCCCAACACGCGATTTGTTTCTTTTCAATTGCTAATTGGAAACGTTACGTTCGTTTTGAAATCGAACTGAAGCTCTATACTTGAGCTTGTCTGGGAAACTTTATAGTTACTACGTTTTAAAGAGTTTCATATTATTAATACTTCGTGTTTATTTATATATACAATATATACAGTCTAAATTTTATCTTAATCGGCCTATAAACGTCTCACGTTTGCGCTCAGGCTTTACAACATGAACACATAAAGATCGGGTCCACTCGTTGACAAGTTTAAACTAGTGCTATCTTACGACATCAACCGAGACTAATGGTTTAACGTGCCAGGTGCCTTTCTGAAACAAAGCCTTTTCTGTTTTTTAAACTTTACCGGTCATTGCACAATTTAGATAGGTACAATCGAGCAAGTTCCCGGTCCAAACGTATATACGATGGAGCACAAGCGGTTATCATCAAAAAGTGGAGAACTTCCTGGACTTTACCCATGCTTTTTTTAAATATTCTCTGTACCTGTATTCCGTGTATTGACGGTGATTTGTTTGTTGCAGTGGAGGACGCCAGCGGGCGCTACACGTCGATGTTCTACTGGGGCAACAACTACTGGACGGGATCGGCCGAGCTGTGCCAGGTGCTGAACGAACAGCACGCGCCCGCGCCGCGACACAACAGTCAGTACCCTTTTTCCCCACAGTCAATCCGCCTTATGGATACCTCACCCCCTAAATGGAGAGCAAGGATATAAAAGGCTTCATCTGTCCCCCTTTTCACACTAGAAACGTAGCAATCAATGTGGTATGATGAAGGGAGTGAGGATGAAGGGAATTTTACTCACTAAACACTCGAGAACAGCTTTGAGTAAAGTGAAGACCGCGAGACCAGCTATGCGATTCTCTAAGCGACACAGACGCTGCGCGCATGGCTGTGATCTGCTGTCTCTTTCCAATTATATGAATATGAAAGAGACACGCTGCGGCAACCGCAGCTATCAATGCTTTATCTTAGAGAATCGCACGGCTGTCCACTAACGGAACAACAGTGAGTACCTACCTACCTTTAATGAAACACCTAAACCTACCTTGAATAAACCCCACCCGGTTGCATAAAGATCCCAATGTGTGTAAGTGGGAGAGCTCTACTAAGTTAAGATAAGATAAGAGTACCCATCATGCCCCCACGGCATGGGCACCTGATGGTAAACGGGTACCGTAGCCTATGGAAATTCACAACACCAGAGATATCACGCGTAGCCAACACTGTAAAACCTTTACACGGCTTATTTGAAAAACCCTGGCAGCGTGCTCTCGTTCGACACCTTGAGTACACACCCTGAGACCATCCCCGCTGGGAAAAAAACCCGAAGTCTGGTCTGTGACTGGTGGGATAACCATGGTTTAGGCGCAGAATGTCCAATTCGCAAAATGTCCAGCGGTCGCAAAAAGTTCAATTCGTCATTATTTATTTAATTTGTCCGGCACAATAAAACGGTATCCACGAGTTATTTTTATTGTGCCGGACAAATTAAATAAATAATGACGAATTGAACTTTTTGCGACCGCTGGACATTTTGCGAATTGGACATTGAGGCGGTTAGAATGTAGCAACAGTAAACGCTTGCAAAAAGAGTCTCGGCAATAAAAGAAAACCTAGAAACCTGGTTACTTTCAACTTCTAAACAGTAATTATTTAGAATTATCTTTTGGTTCCGCCAAAATTCAACCACAAAGATACATTTCACATTTTATCAGAGCGTGAGGTGCACAATGTTGTGTAACATTCCGATCAGCACTTACACAAAAGCAAAACTTATTACAAAGCCTCAAGTTTCTATTAAAAATGTAAATAAAAAAAGATACGAATAAGTGCAATCCCTCTTTGAATAAGTTAAGATTAGGTTAATCTTATCTTATTCTTAATTAATGGATTCGCGTTTAGCATTAAGCCAATTTCAAGTGATATATATTTTTAAAGTAAATTTAGTATTGTACGGTAGATTGAAATTAAATGGAGTCTCACAACACGTGTTGTTGCTAAAAGAACTCGGGAGAAACTCACGAGGTTAATGAAGAGGCAATGATGAATGTATGGAATTTGACGTATGTAAAACGCTCAATATCAGACGAACACTAAATTAGTAATTTAAAGAATTGTAATATCATTATATATTGATTTAATCTTTATTCTCAATTATTATATGCTGTGGTAGCGAGCGACTATAGTTAGCATTTGCATTTATATCTGTAAACCTGTGTACCAATTTACTATTGACAAAAGCTAACAAATAGACAGGGAGCGTTCGGCTTTTGTGTAGAGTTGGGTAACATAACACTTAGCGTGGCTGTTATGTTACCCAACGTAATTTAATTTAGGTACAATGGCAGCTGGGCGCAGTGCACCGGCTCAGCACATTCATCACTCTGACAGGACTTAGTGCTTAATCAACTTCATTAAGCCCTGCAACAACAAATGGATCGCCTTCACTTGTTTTCACTTATCAGGGCTCACGAATGCAGATGTTGTAATAATATTCCACGAAATCCTTTTTGTCCACACTCAATTACTGTTTGCAAGGCGTTATTAGAAACTGCTTACCTACCGTAAGCAGTTTCTTATAACCAACATAAAATCTAAACACACGCGTTCAGAATGTTTTCGAGACGTGAGATAATGACCGAATGGGATATGGGATTCCAGATTTCGCTAGCGATTTCTAGTGGTTGTTTCGTTTATACAAACTGTATAATCATATAGATTTTCGCACCTTTTAAAACACTAAAGTCACGCGTTCTTCCAAAGAATCTGTACTATTATGTGTTTACGACTGCGCAAATAACCTATTTTTCTGGGACTATATTTCACAAAATGACGTCGGCGTCAAGAAAATAATTAGGCAAAATAGTGTCAACGCGCATAATGCACTCGCAATTACACAGTTTAACGCTTACAGCTGAATTAATTACGGGTTACGGCTATATTGATAAGGCCACAGACAGATTAGATAAGGTGGCGGTAGGAGCCACGCAGACTTAGAATAAGACCTACTACTAACTAAAGCAAGTAAAATATGTTCCTGTTCTAGGAATCGAACGGGAGAACTCAGTGTCTAGGAAAGTCATAAGTAACTGTATCATAAGAAGTTTGTTATACTTGTAGTGGAGTCCAATATGACGTCTGTTGCCCAACCCTGGGTAGTTAATATGCGGCATTAGGCCTGGGCGTGCAATAAACAGTTCAGGGGACGTGTATCAGGTGTCAGGTGTCGTCATGCACTAATCACAGTTATCTTAGCACTCAGCGTCGTGCGTTGAGCTGACACCTTTGATGTAACGCGGACCGACAGTGAAACATTGATGTTAGAATAATATTTAATAATTTATAATTTATCCTCCGTTATAAGGGATATGAGAGATCCTCTTTAAATGGTATCCCTTTCAATTTCAATTTGCACGAGTAGAACACAACCACGACATTAAAATATAATGTAATTGTCAAATACCGCTCGTGAGAAAAATCTACATCCTGTCTGTTATTCCTTAAAGCTAAAATAACAGCTGCCTATAAAGGGCACAGGAGTTGACAAAACTTTATAGAATACCTACTACCCGGTGTAGTGAAATACTTTTATATAATTATTTTTACTTTTTACAAGATATTTAACATGATTATCCATGAGTTTGTCCTCCCTACATTTTATTTTAGTTTCCCGTGACCATGGTGCGTGCAACCGCGCCGAAATATTGGGAGGATAAACTCATGGATAATCATGGTAAATATCTCGTAAAAAACTTTTATGTATAAAGATAAGATTATCCTATAACATAATAATAAAGACATTTTATTACTCTTTTTAATTTTATAGCTTTAACGACGTGAGAGGTCAGTAATACATAAAATATACTTACCTACTTAACGTCGAGTGGGCCTGAATAATAGCATAATATAGCGCAAATATAGCGCCACATAATCCAAAACACAAAATTACGACTATTATGCCATTTTAAACTCAATTCTAATTGAATTATGACATTCGTTTGTGACCATAGTGCTGGAAAATTAGATGTTTGTCTATGTTAATGCGTTGTTATTATTACGACAAAACCAGTCGTAACTATGAAATTAAGAAATAAATGCTTATAAGGCTAAGACACGTAACTTCTTGAGGAAAAGATAAATTAGTATCAAGATAGTTGAATGGTAACGATGCGTTTTCTCAAGCCTTTTCTCATTTAAAGGAAAACTATAAATTAGAAGTAATAATATGCAAGTTATATGTTATTAGTTCAGTTCCGATCCTATTATAATTATACGAGTATGAAATAATTACGAAAATAAATTTAAATTGACTCCATTTTTTTTTATTTTTCTATTACATTTGCCATGACAAATAAACCGCACTAAAAATTATATGTGTATTTAGAAAAGTTAAATCGGAAACAGGCCTCACTATTATGAAAAATAATTATGCATAAGCCTTATTGGCACAAAATTACCATAGTTAGAAATAGTTAATAATGTAGGTATTTTACTTCAAAGGATTTGTAATTCTTAATAAATAATAATACCAAACTTTTGACAGACATGTGAGCTAAAACCGCGATTCCTAATTTGCAAACCTTACCGATTGACCAACAATCATGAATGAACAATAACAATGATTGATCAGCAGCATTGCCAGTAACCGACATATTTCGGTTGCAAGTTGCTCGGCGATGTATTATGAAACTGCTAATGTCGGCGGTGGTTGAGGCGCAGTGGCCTGCTTCCGCGAGTGCGGGGTCAAGGCGGGCCGCCGACCCAACAGCCAGATGAAAAACAAGCAGCTCCATATAAATTACCTTCCAAGGAATAACACTTAAAAAAGGATTACCAATTAAGGCAATCAATCTTTTTTTGAATTTAATAACAGGACTTAATTTTTTATGTATTTTAAACGGAAGTTTAATCTTGAAAGTGATTAACCGCCGTACTCAGAGACGTCAATTAAGTTTTAATGACAATTAAGTCTCTTGCTGTCACTTTCGTATGTATAGTGATAAATAGAGAAGGAAAGACATTTAATTGTCATTAAACTTAATTGACGTCTCTGAGTACGGCGGTTAGACAAGTAAGATAACCATCATTCGCAATGCGGGACGGGAGATCGAATTAAAATCTTTCGTAGCCATGTTGAACCGTTCTGTTTTACGACGGCAGCCGTTAGATGGAACCCATCAACTCGCAGTGGGCCAGTATGGTGGGTTATGTTCCGACATTCCCATTTGCTGGTGATAACAACCATTGCTTTATTCCGCTTATGCAATTTGTAGTGCAAGCAAAGTGTTTTCATTGCATCTTTTCATGCTACATAATGACCCGCATACAAGCGCCTCCTTACAAAAGACATCAACGAGCGCTCGTTTGAAACTACATTGTTTTCATTGCAATCTACCGCTTAAATTAAGGCGAGTCCTTTCAAGCGCTTATTTACATGTAAAAATTATGTTGAAAATTGAAAAAAAATCATCCGTTTTCGACTTTTATTTGGCCTGTTTTCGAGATTTTTTTATAATCGAGTAAAATTCTTTAGGCAAAATCTTTTAGTGTATTTTCATCTATTTTTATAAGAACGTAATTAAATAGTAAATACATAAACCATTTGATCTAGCAAAACAGTTTTCCCGCATATCCTCGGTGACTCGCCTTAAGTAAAACAGTAGCATTCTAAATACTGTCTCTATTCCGTACGGGGATAAGGTGACCTCAATATCATACTGTGATGTTTGATGTGTGGTCGACTGTACGCGCTATTTATTTATGTCATCGTCATTAGCACGATTAATTAATCAACATAATAAAACCTTTTCAAACTTTATTGCGCTTAAGCAATAGTTTGGATCGACTTTAAAAGTATGTGTGTCTCAACTCGTCTGAATTACCTACACATTACACAAACAGAGTTATAAAATTATACAAATTGTAACAGAACTAAAATTATATAATTATATAATTATTTCTATGGATGAATATTTTATATTATAAGTTCGTTGATATACTTATATGTCAATAGTTAATCAAAATCTAAAACATTCGGTTTTGAGCAACATTGCCTAGGTATTGACATAAAGCACACCTCTTTTTAAATACACTGCAGCTGGCATGTCTGAGGGCCTCGCGTGTCCCAGCTGTTTAGTAAACATTGCATCTGTACACTTTCTACAAACAGCCTTGTCCCGACCTTGGCAGACTTTCGGCACTCGCAGAAACTCATTTGTATTATAACTGTCTACCTATTACATTGCTTAAGTTGAAATGCATTTATATAATGAAAGTTCATTTTTATATCAGCTTATAAGATGCATACATGTGCACATAGTCGGTATTACATTTTGCAATAAAATTAAGCAACTTAATTGTACTCGATTATTACTTTCGCCATCCACTCACTCGTTTCGTTGCAGAGAGTAAACTTAAGTAAATTTTTTTTTTTTAAACACTGAAAAAAGACGACAACCTCAGGCGGGAATCGAACCACGCACCTTCCGCATTCCGGGCGGCTGCCTTACCACTTGGCTACCGAGGTCTGGCTTTCAACCGTCGAAATTTGTCAGTGCTAGATGCTTATGTTTTTAGTCAACATTGCTTCATCAAATCTTAGAAGTTTTAACCTCTGAGATCCGAAAGAAATATTTTTACAAATATTTGAACATTCGGTTAAGATGAAGCTGCGTTTTATGGATTAATGTTTTATATTTTAGCGTTTTAGTAACGCTTAAATTTTTAAGAGAAGAGAGAGTAAACTTTTCTTGTTTTATTTTAAGTTTTTAAGTAGTATTAAAAAAATATTTTTATTGCTGTTCTTTATATAAAGTTATATTATCCAGTAATTAAGTTATATTGTCTTCTTCTTCTATATCTTCTTTTCTGACTCTAAGGTGCGTTTCTAGTGGGAGATAAGCGCTTACAAAAACTCTCCGTAACTCCACACATCCTCGAAGAAGTGTAGGTTTTTACCGCTTGAACTGTCAAGTGGTTAGACCAGCGGTGTCAGACCCAGAGGTCCCAGTTTCGTTCTTACTAAGCAAATCTGCCACCATATTATCTAAATAATATCGCCATAACATCAATGTTTATAGCATTGTGGTATTCCGGCAGTTAGAGATAAGATAGCCAGAGATCTTCAGTAATTGAACAATCCGGGTGAAGTGCTCTTCCATAATCAGCCTTGTCGTCATTCCACATCAGCTGTGACGACAGTCAAGTGCTTACCCAAACAATCAAACAATATTTAAAATAAGTGCCACTGTCATTACTACTAGCAAGCAAGATACGAGATACGAGACTTTGTGCCCCTGTAGAACTGAAGGTCTAACACAAACCAGTTGTCTCACTAAAAAGATGGTGTTAATTTTGTGAGAATTATTGTTAGCAGCTTAAAGAAGATGTGTGGTGGCGCTCATTGCCAAAAGAATACTGCAAACACATCGCTTCTCTTGGATATCGTAAAAGGTGACTGAAGCAGACTGAAGACCGCTCATAATTCCAACAGCATATAACGGCAATGGGGTTTTACACCACCTATCACGCAGAGGACATGTACAGTTGTTATTTCGTGTGCCGACAAGAGCGGTTTTCCGCTCTTGCCACGTCAGAGACTCTGACTAACCCTTTGAGGATATTAGCCGTGAGTGTGCATGTAATCTTGTAATAGTGTATTGCGTGTTTCAGAGAGCAGCGGGTCGCAGATCTTCAGCGAGTGGCGCGCCGACGTGTCGATGTCTGGCGCCGGCCCGCCCTTCGCCACGGCCTTCTACACGGCGCGCGTGTCTGTCACCAGCGACCTGCAGGACCTCGTCAAGACGGTGCGTATCCTCAACTGCGCACGTGATGAAAGAAACAGACTATTTTAAAGTATACAATGGTTCAAACACACTGCGTGCTGGGTGCACAGTATACCTATTCCTGGTAACATGAACGTGTTTTGCAGCGCCGCACCCTGCACCTGGGCCTGTGCCTGCCGCGCGCGTGCTCGCGCGAGGCGGTGGGCGCGCTGGTGGGCGCCGCGCGCGCGCCGCTGCTACGACACAGCGTGCTGGCGGTGCGCTCGCCGCAGCACGGCGGCTACGCCTACCTGCAGGATCCCACATTCCTGGTGCTGCTGTGAGTATGAGACCGTAAACGAGCGTACGGCCTGCCTGATAGTTCACGTGCACGGCGGCTACGCCTACCTGCAAGATCCTATCACCTTAATTGCTGCTGTGAGTAAAAAAACAGAACAAATCATCTATCGGGCTAGTGAATTATGGGATGCGATTTTAGAACCTTTGACAGTTATTCTCACGCTATTATATTATAAAATATCCCTCCCACTCGTATAAAAAGTCATCAGTGACTTTTTCAACACTGATACTTTTCTCTTGGTATTTGAAACTTAGCTGTGTGAGTTTGGTGAATGTCGCTACCATCTAATCTTTGTAGTCGGTCACTTTTGGCCGAGTGGTCGACGTTACGTGTATTTTCTGGTGCGACCAGATTTTGTGATCATTTTAAAATCTACACTAAATACTTCAATTATTATACCATTAAGTGAATTCTAAATTAAGTAATAGTAAATTAGGTGTCCTAAGTATCAACTACAAAAACTAATAAATGACATCCAGTTGACAATTTCAACACATAATTGTACCTTAATGGTACAACTTGTACAGTAATAGTTATTATAGGAGTAATATTACTAAACACCGAAATGTGTGGCGTTTGTTTGTGCGTGGTCATAATTGACGATGGCGGTGGCACAACGCCGCGTTTATCCTAATGGCGCCGTTGCAAATGCAGGAAATTGAGTTTGCTATATTTCCAAATCGGGCTAATTGAAAATGATACGTTTTTATTTAAATCTTATTGCTATATTATTTTTAATGACAAAATTGTGTTGTAATAATAGTAACAACTGTAATAACTATAGATTACATTGGTTATCTGGTTATCGTTTGATCTAACATAACGAGTTGTGACTCGATCTATTCGGTCGGTCCATATGGCAAGGCTTAGCCCATATCTGATGATGTTATTGTTGTCATGCTAATAAAACATTATAAATTACAATGTGGAAAAACCTAATTTTGGCATCATTCATCACATTTCATAATAGTGAAACGTCTGCGATATTATATAAATGTTCTTTATTGCACTGAAAACGCAATACAGAAAATAATGTACAGACAATGGTGAGTAACGGTGGACTTATGTCTAAAAGAGATCTCTTCCAACTAACCTAATGGGAGCTTAATATGTGAAAGGAAGCAACACAAGTGCAATCTATCTACGACTCCTTTTTTTCATTATCCTTGTTTACCAATATCTTAGTGTAAATCTTATTATTTTTTTCCAAATAGTTCGCTTCTTTTAAGGAAGTAAGTCATATTTATTTATCATCAACATCATCATCATCACCTGCCTATAAACCTGAATGGGTGGGGTGAGTGGGTGGGTTCCTAGCCTAGCCATCCATCCATAGAAGTAAAATTAAATTTAGACGATTCAAAATGCTTATTTTAAGCTTACTGAAAGAAGAAATTCTGATTTTTGATTTATGAAAAAAACATCTCAATGCTAAGCACATGCCTTCCCACATAAGGAGATGGGGCCATAACCCACTACGCTGGCCCAGTGCGGGTCGGTGGGTTTAAACGAATGCCATCTTTCGACAACAACCGGGACCAACGGCTTATGTTTCTGTAAGAGGTGTTGCTTGTAAGAGATGTTTGAAATTACAAAAAAAAAACATGTGACCTACAGGAGTAGGGCAGCTAGTATTTCTGTTGTCTAATAAAAAAATGACCTCGAAATACCTACGCTGCGCTTCGCGATTGTCTTAAATTTCTACCCTTTTACGTGACCTACAAGAGTAGGGCAATCCCTAGATTTGTTTATTGGGAAATTGACCAAATCTCTGTTTTCATCATATTACTGCAACAACATATTCACACATCCAATGACCCGGCATTGCGAGTTGCTGAATTTACAAGACCGCAAACTGACAAGTGCAGTGTACCGACAACGGCGACCTCTAAGATGAGGTCTCTCGCGACTTACCAATTGGTGTTCATATTCGTAATATTTGATTTTGAGCCGTGTCCCGTAGCGGGTCATTAAAGAATACGGCTAGCCCCTCTTTTCCCTGGGTGTCGTAAAAGGCGACTAACGGACTTAAGACTGTGCATACATCCAACAGCATAGAGCAGCGATGGGCTCACCACCTGTCACGTTGCGCACATGTGCAGTCGCTATTTGGTGAAAAGTGGACTATGGTAGAGGATTGCTTTTGCTGCCCGCATTGTCTAGTATCTGACTAGCCCTTCGGGAATAAAAGTCGTGATTATATTATGTATGTGTTTTTGCGTTTATAAAGAACTCGAAGATCCACCACTCCGCCACCGAGGTACTGATGGTTAGACCTGTCAACACAGCCGCCCGGATTGCTAAAACGCGGGTTCGATTCCCGCCTGTAGTAATTTTTTCAACGTTTCATTATCTTGGTGTTAACATTCCAGCGGCGTGTGCTGCGGCGTGGCAGTGCTGCTGGTGGTGGCCACCTCCTACGACGTGCGTCTGGCGCGCGAGGTGCGGCGCCGGCGGCAGCGCGCCGCCAACATGGCTTCCGTCGACAGCAGCCCGCGCGCAGACCTCAAGCTGGACCTGCACGGCCTGGACGACGGCAAGGGTACGCGACGGGCTTTGGACCCATTTAGATATAAGGTTTTCTTTTGAATCATCAGCTGAAGGACGTCCATTGTTCAAACAAAGACAAGTTCGACAAAGACCTCCCTCAACAATCTCCACCACGACTTTTACCAGATCGTCGGTCCATCATGTTGGAGGCCTGCGTCTTCTCGTGCGTAGGGATAATTCCACCTACATGCAAGCACTTGAGCTGGAGCTTGTAGACTGGTAAAAGACGCTGGCAGTATTTTTTTTTTGCACTATGTCAAGAATTTCCGCAAAGAATTGCCTGATTTTATTTATTATATTTTTTTGTTTCTTTTGACGTTTTTTGTTACATAGTCGCCTGACACTGTTATTTTAATGAAAATATGTGCTAAAATTAACAAGATAATAATATTTCTTGCAACTTTTCTAACTTTGTAATTATTGATTCAGGCAAGAAGATGTACAATGTGAACAACAACATCGCGATCAACAGCAACAACTCTGAGGAGCGTCTCACCGCGGAAACTGCCTCCACCACTGATGAGGATCTCAAACTCAGTAAGATTTACTGCTTTACGTGTTTATAACAATTTGTATGTAAAATACCCTGTAATTGATTCAAAAAAGCAGTGCAGTAGTTTGTATGCCATCTCACGACAACAATCGAAGGTAGTCGAAACTAATGCCTATTATCGTGCTTTTCGGAGAACGAAAGTATGCTGTCCAAATCAATGATACAAACTTGACAATAAACAGCAAAAGGCAGTTCCAGGTTCTTGGACTTAAATTGTATTTGTCTGTGGCAATCATCAGATGTAAAATCGGTTATACAAGGGCACAATTGTGAAACACATTTCAATTTACAATTGTGCCCTGTTCTGATGATGTGATATTATGATTACCTATCTCCCGATCTGTGTTTCTTCCATAAAAAGTTGTGGAGTTTCTTGCGCCCATTGTTCTCCACAGCTAAAAAACACGTCATGAATGGTGGTTGTAGGCTAAAATATGATTTTGGATGATTCAAAAGTGCTTATATGTTAAGTCTACTAATTAAGACTACTATCGTGTCTTGCTGTGAAAGGGTGGCTCGTTTTTGGCGGCACGTGGACTATGCACTGCTTTTGCGGTCCTCATTGCCTCAGTGGCTCTTCACACTTTGAATCCTAAAAGTGTGAAGAGGCACTGAGGTGCATATTATCGTGAGTGTATGTTTACTTTCGTGTTTATAATATAACAACAATATTTATTTACATACCTAGATATTATGATATTATTATAAAAAATAACAAAAGTAACATCTAATATTAAAATTAAAATAATATGTTTACTTGAATAAATATGGTTTAACTTTGTGCAGGCGTGTGGTCGGAGCTGCTGCTATCTTTCTCGATGAAGGCCAACGTGCTGCAGATCTTCGACCAGTCGGTGGGCGCCGACACCGTGCCGGTGGTGCACGGCCTGCGCTCGCTCTCCATGGTGTGGGTCATCTTCGGGCACACCTGTATCGTCGTCTTCAAGGTACACTTCTTCATGTATAGAGTGGGTCGTGTTACTTTTATTCACCTTGAACAAAGTAGCCTATAACCGTTTGTTTTCAAGGCTCCATCTTTCTGATACCAAAGTTCATCAAATTTGGTGAAAGCGTAACCAACTCATATTCGCATTTTTTATTCAGTTAGGATTGAACCCATTCCACGATTGTGATGACTCAGAATTATATAAGATAATATATTAATGCATTAGAAATATAGAAACTTGAATTTGCAATAATTTGCATGGAATCGAAGCAGTTACAAATAGGGAACAAAACTTACATAAATAATAAAAATTTACAAATTACAAAAAAAAAGTACTTATTACCACAAAAAGCTTAAGAGGGTTTACACATTTCGGTTTCCCATACAAACTTCCAAGTCGAAACATTTTAAAACCAATAAGCCAATTTTGATGAACCTTTGCATGCTAAAGTAAAACCACAGGTAAGTAAAACACAGGGATCTAAATAGTTTGTTGAAAACATTTTTTTAAAACGTTTATTTAACAGAGTTATTGCGATTTTAAACTTTCTATAGTGGACTTTAAGTCGCATTATCTCAGCTCAGCTAAAACCTTCCTCATCGAAGCTGAGAGAGCACACCGAGCATTACTTAAAGTCAGCGCTGGCCTTCCCTTTCGCTCACCTACCTTCGAGCTATACAAATATTGGGATCTTCTCACGATCAGGCAATCCTTTATACTACACACGGTTACTAAACAACATGCCCTGCTAACATATAACCTTAGCAATGTAGAAGGAAAACGAAGAAAATACACTGTGTGTCATACTAGAAAAAATAACACTGCATTTTGCCACAAAACATTTACCTTCCTTGGCCCACACCTCTACAACAAATTGAATAAAACACTTAACTTATTCCCGCTAAATAAATACAACTGTAAAAAGGAAACTATGACATACCTTAAGTCGCTAAACTATGAAGAGACTGAAAAGATTCTCACAACTATCAAGTAATATAAATAACTTACATCCTTCACTAACTTACTCACGCGCACTCACTCACACACACACGCACACTCACATGTACACACACACACACACACACACACACATATATACATACTCCTAGCACATAAGAATCAAATCTATTTGATGTAACTCGCATCTACCCCTTAGTCTGTAATACTTACTTTTTCTCGCAAGGCTTGGTACTTATCTATTTCTTATCTATGTTGCTTTCCCAAAAAAAATGTAGTTTAGACACCCACTTGTCAATTGATTAATTTCCGCGGGAGGGCCCTGGTGACCTGTTCTACAGGTTTTCTTTAACCCCTACCAGGCACCAGTCTCTCACAACGATATGGGTCATAAAAATGTAACTATAACTACAATTAGCAATAAGTCATAGAATAATTAAGACCTATTTATTATTGTGGAGAGAAAATAAACGATTTCATTATTATTATTATTATTATCAGCTAAATAAACGTTTTTTAAAAATGTTTTCAACAAGCTCTTTAGATCCTTGTGTTTTACTTTAGCGTGCCAAGTTTTATTGGCTAATTGGTTTTTAAATGTTTCGACTTGGAAGTTTGTATGGGAAACCGAAATGCGTAAACCCGCCTAACAATGTGATGATATTTCCGATTATCAGATTTTATTTATATAAAGAATAATTAAATATTTTATAATAAGTACTCCACATTTCTATTAAACGCATTTATTACACTGTCTACTTTTTTATTAATATACTCGTCATAGTGACCACATCCTGCCTGATGGTAAACAGCCGATGCAGTCCAAAATAACGAGAGCGCTCCTCTCCGTGGAACAAGCACGGTAACAAGCGCACCCATTCATGACGGCCTGCTTAAATGCCTTGTCACGACCCGCTAAGACCAGCACGTGTAGTCTGAGAGGGCGGGATTAGTTCAAAAAATTCTTCAGAACACTCTCCGTAGTAATTGCGGTAGAAGACACTGAGAGAAGCAATATCTCTACGCAGCTGGAAGTCCTCAAGAGAGGCTGTAACCTCAGCATCTCCGTAATAATGCGCACCGCTCGCCTTTACAGTCTATCAAGTGCATCGAGGAGGTATTTAGCGGAGCCGTCCCATAGATCGGAACAATACTCCATACTCGATCGCACCTGGGTATTGTACAACTAACAGCGCTGCTCGGCAGTGAAAAACCGCCTCACCTTATTGAGAATACAAAACTTACGGGAGGCTTTAAGCCATTTCAAAAATAGAAAATTAGATCTCCTAGATACCTAGATAGCAACTGTTATAGACCCCTACTTTAATTGCAGTACGCAGACAACACCGCGCTGCGGGCCATCCTGGAGAAGAGCTTCTGGTTCCAGCTCATCCTCAGCGCTGTCTACAGCGTGGACACCTTCTTCTGTCTCGGGTAAATGGGGGGCGAAGTCAATGCGTTACGTTAGTCCGCTCTTTCTATTGAAAGTTCTAGACGAAACTCCAGTTAACTTGGGAATCATGTCGCACAGTAATTTCAGTGACCTGTATTCTTACATTAGTAATATTTTTGTATAGCAAATTTTTCACAAAAAATAATTATCTCTCGATAAATTTAAGATGTTAACTAGATACTTCCTTCAGTTCTTTTCTCTCTTTTACAATATTTATTAACTCTTAACAACAAGGATGTTAACAACAACAATGACTCTTGAAGATACACAGATAACAAATACCTACTAATGGCGTCAAGTAATGCAGCTCTTAAAAAATTGAAAAAAGAAACTATTTGACCTGAACACTCTTTTTTAACCGTGTCGCGAAGCGGTGAAAGAATACTACCACCCCCTTTCTTCCCTTGGGTGTCGTAAAAGGCGACTAACGGACTAAAGACTGCACATACATCCAACAGAATAGAGCGGTGATGTCATCACCTGTCACGCTGAGCACATGTGCAGACGCAATATTGATGAAAAGTAGACTGTGGCCTACGCCAGTACCATTATACCAGTCATACCATACATACCTATGCCATACCAGTCCTATGACTGGTTTTACTGTTCTCTTCCTATTGCCTAGTCTCTGACTAATCCTTTGGGGATAATAGTCATGATTATATGTATGTATATATTATTATCATCAACTATTAAGCTAACCATTGTCATAGTAAGGGTCGTTATCACTATTATTTGCATTCGCAGTGGCATGCTGGTGTCGTTTCTGTACTTTCGCACCAACTCGAAGGGCAAGCTGGATCTGCTGACCAAGGGCCACCACAAGCTCACCTCCGGCGTGCTGCAGTTCCTCGGGCTCATCGGGTACCGCTTCGCCAGGTCGGTGCACTGCTCCACACTTTGTATATGTCACGAAGAGGAGATTACTAACAATAAAATATCTATTGTTTCTGGTGTAGAGGCAGCTGAGCTCTGTACTTAAAACTATTTTATCTTTTTTTATAAGAAGGAGGCAAACGAGCATGCGGGTCACCTGATGGAGAGCAATTACCGCCGCCCATGGACACCCGCAAAACCAAATGAGTCGCAGATGTGTTGCCGACCTTTAGGAAAGGAAGAGGGTTAAGGAAGGAATAGGAATTGTGAGGAGGGGGGGAAGGGCCGCCGGAACTCTCATGGGCCGGACGAAACACAACAGCACCAAGAGCCATTATTTCACGCCGGATATTCGTGAGAGGGTGGTATTACCTCTTATTACCTTACCGGGCGAGCCGGCCCATGCGTGCTGCAACGCAGCATGGCTCTACCACTCAGTCAGTGTCACTCATTTAGCACCACCCAGGGGTCACGTGTATGGTCTCAAGGGTAAACCTACGGACGCGAGTAACTTTAACCCCCAAACTAGCTCGTCATTTTGGATAATTATTAAAAATGGCATTTTTGCTTTCATTGACTGAAATACATTGAACCTGGGGAAACAAGGCCACAACTGACTGCCTAGCCAATATGGGTTGACTAATAAAAACTAGACCCAACGATTTGATGTGCTTTCCAAAGCACGAAAACTCACGTCTACTCCGAGTATCAGGTAGTGTCAGGGCTAATTAGTGACAGTAGTTGACCAGTCTTGTGTACCTGTGTTTAGGCTGACGGCGCCCTACCTGTTCATGCTGGGCGTGGTGGAGGTGACGATGAAGTGGTTCGCGCACAACGCGGTGTTCGAGCCGCCCGCCATGGACCACGAGACCTGCCCGCGCTACTGGTGGCGCAACCTGCTCTACATCAACACGCTGTTCCCCGTCGAGCAAATGGTCAGTATCTAGGTGAAAAAGCTGGGATAGATGCTCTTTCGTAGTTGTTGATGCGTTAACAAGCCTCAAATAAAAGTACTAAAGATAATGAAACGTTACAAAAGACTAGGCTAGCTAGCTCAGGTTTCTTTAAACGTTTTATTGTCTTAGGGCGCTCTTCTTTAGGCTCCGATAAAAAAAGATAAATAGAGAAAAATCTCGTACCCAACTTATTTATTTACATTTAATTTATTTAGAATTTTAGACGTATTGTTGATGAACTTTCAGTGCCAAAACAGTCATCGATGACTTTGAGTACGAGTGTTTGAGAGAGGTACTTGTGATTAAAATCGTATTCTAAAAATTGTAGTGACTGGTTTAAGTGTCTTTCAGAATGTTCTGGAATCTACGACTTCTGCACCAATGTATGGTGGTCCATTTAGAGCTAGGCACTAGAAAAATAAATCTATCTACAGCTGTATATGAAACAGGTACATCTGTTACGTTATTACAAAAACTACAACAATCATCCTTTAATTACAGTGCATGTTATGGAGTTGGTACCTCTCCGACGATACACAATTCTACGCAGTCAGCGCGATCCTCCTCATTTTGGCAACCAGGTAAAATATTTGTACTCTAACGTAGATATAGTCAGATCCACCATGCACCGTCCCTACACGTGCTAAAAGCTAATTTTCAAACTGTTTCTTTTCACCAGTCACTTCAAACTATCAGTTTCCCTGACCGGCCTCTTCTTCGTGTCTTCCCTCTTCACCACCGGCTACGTCTCCTGGAGCAACGAGCACATCCCCAACAGTGAAGACCCGTTCACTCAGTTCGATAAAATCTACGACAAGCCCTGGACGAGGCTGGGCCCTTACCTCGTGGGTATGGCGACTGGCTGGATCTTGTTCAAGACTAATTTGAAGATCAGAATGGGCAGGGTGAGTTACCTTTCATGACGTACCTGCTAATGATAGACATTCATGTCAGTTCTGTTAGGATCACAACAAAAAAATGTTAAGCATTTCTCCCTTTTTAGAAAAACCACAGAAATTAAATAGGTTTAAGGTTTTGTTCGGTAAGAATTACTTACATCTCCCAATATCGTCATCCTCTATATTATTATGTGGCATGACACACAAAGATTTTGAAGACCATACAAAATAAAGTTTCCTCCAATGTTCTGATGGGAACATTGAGCGTACACTACAACCGACAAAACCAATCTAATTGAGGACTCCGGGTGAGGGTCAGTCTGTTGTTCTACCTTCGGCCTTCATCACCTACGACTAGGTGAGATGATCGCCAAGCACTGCGACATGATCTTACAATTTTATGTGCAAGCAATTTTAAGACACCCAAGAGAAGAGACTGGTTGATAGTGTCTTTAAATAAGGAGCCGCAAACACGCTGCTTATAAAATGTTACTAAAAAAAAATGGCTTGCAGATCTGGGCGTTAGTCGGCTGGGCGGTGTGCACGGGCACGCTGCTGTTCCTCATCTTCGGGCTGTACCAGACGCAGCTGGGCGTGGCGGCGGCCGCCGTGTACAGCGCGCTCTCACACTCGCTGTGGGCCGCCTGCGTGGGGTGGATCATCATTGCCTGCTCTACTGGCTATGGAGGTACCAATACTAACTACTTTTGATAATAATGATCTTTTATGTTTGACCAATTTTATAGTTGCCATGGCTGAAACCGGTCGGAACAATTATCATCATCATCACTTACCTTATTTTTCTAAAAGAATGTTTGTAAACAAATTATTGACATTTCTTTGTGCTAATTACGGATTTGAGCCGTCGTCGTTTTAAAAACTACAGATATAGTTTAACTTATATTTTATTAGTTAAGTATTACAAATTTAAACCTTATGACTAATTCTATTAAACTAATGATCTCGATGATCAGATTGACCGCTCCATTCCGCGATTGGAAAGTCAAACGGCTCCGAAGCCACATAATTACAATATCGTAAACATAAATTGTCAGGTCAGCACTTCTGACACTGATTGCTCAATCGATGCCAGCCACTGCCATTGATGATATATGTATGTAAGAGACTTGCCTTGTAACATGCTTAAAAACCTTAGATTAAAACAAAATGGGCGGTTTGTTTTAATATAAGTTATAAACTTATATTTTGACTAGTTTTATATTTATTTTATACGTTTAAAAGAAAGATACCATTGTAAGTGGTTTTCTCTTGAATCTCTCATAAGGATAAGTTAAATCCAGGTGTCATTAGATATGTGCACAAAGAATTGTGAATTATTCGTTTATTCTTTATCGAATGTGGCCGAAGTATATGAAGAAATTGTACCATTTTATTTTTTTTTATAAAAGAGGGAGGCAAACGAGCAGGCGGGTCACCTGATGGAGAGTAATCACCGCCGCCCATGGACACCCGCAAAACCAGAGGAATCGCAGGCGCGTTGCCGGCCTTTAAGGGAGGAATAGGTTTAAGGAAGGAATAGGAATTGGGAGGAGGGGGGGGGGGGGAAGGGGCCTCCGGAACCCTCACTGGTCGGACGAAACACAACAGCACCAAGTGCCATTATTTCACGCCGAATATTAGTGAGAGGGTGGTATTACGCCGGGCGAGCCGGCCCAATGCGTGCTGCAACGCAGCGTGGCTCTACCACTCAGAAAATGTACCATGTATTAAGAAGAGCCCTTGCTTGCAGGCTGGGTGCGCAGCCTGCTGGCGGCGCCGGTGCTGTACCCGTTCTCGCGCGTGACGTACTGCGCGTACCTGGTGCACCCCGTGGTGCTGCGCTACGTGGCCATGCACCTCACGCACCCCATACACCTCGGCGAGCTGCTCGTGGTCAGTACCTGCATCGTCAGCCTGTAAACACCCCACTGCTGGGAACAGGCCTTCCGACATAGGGAACAGATGGGGAGATTAGTAAATGTTTACACTGCCAAATCAATCGGAAACGAAGGGCGCGTGAGGGAGTGAGAAGCAAGTTTACAATCGAGCTTTATAGAAGCGACATGTTTGCACCGTGCGCTGTGCCCTTCTTTTGATCTACAACAAGTGATTATTGTCAATCACAATTATGCAAAAACCACTTACTTTTAATAGTAATGCATGGTTCTTATAGCGTCAGACAATGTAGCAATTCAATTAATGTTGTTTTGTATAAGTATTTTTATTTAGTTATTATTATTATTATTATTATCGTCTTTATTTAAACATATATCTTAAGAAATTTTTTTTACAATATTTTATATAAAAACATATTTGCAATATAAAATATTATAAAAACTTAACCTAGGTTGCCACCGGCAGCGGGGATAGACCTACGCTATAAGTGGTTAGGGCTGCACAGTGAGGAACCTCCTCACAATACGTGCCGTGTCAAGGAGTACTGCCTTTTGTATCTGACCCTCGACCCAACTTTTTAGCGAGAGCCTCTCAATTATTTTTTTTTTTATTTGTAAGAACAATTTGAATTAAAACAATTTGTTATACTCTTCATTTAAAATATTACATTTTCTATCCGCCATTACAACCTGTCGTCTTCCGCTTCCAGTTCGTGTTGTTCCTGGGTCTGACGGTGATATCGTACGCGCTGGCGTTCATCATCTCGGTGGCGTTCGAGGCGCCCATCGTCACCATGCTCAAGATCGTGTCCCCCCAGCGCAAGCCGCACCGGGTGTGACCCCCCGAGAGAGTCTAGGCGGGGGTGCAACAAGCTCCACACTGAATACACTTTTTTTCGCATTTGAGAAAATAGTTGACTTTGTTTGGAAAGAAAACCACACAAAGATCTGCCACTAGTCTTTCGAAAATGCTGCTAGAACCAATGCTGAAAGTTTTTAATATCTTCCTTATATTTAATTACTTAAAACCGATCACTATCTAATGAGACTTTACTGAGACTTCTTTTAATTTATTTACATTTAATCTTCCTTCTTCGAAGTACCTTTAGATAATTATTAAGAATCCACGTTCATGGGTTGTTATTTTCTAGAATCACTCTTTCAATCAATCAATCGCTTTAGTCAGTAAATAGTTAAGGCATTCTGTACAAATAATGGTGAGCAGGTTCACTCCCCGGACCTCTCGTCCGAAAGAGGTCGCACTGAAACTGCAGAGACACAGTTCAACGCATGTCCAGTAATACCCATGCTCTAGTGGTAATCCAAGTAATGGAAAATGAATGTAGAGTGCACGAGTGATGATTGGACTAAGTTATGAATCAGATCTCGGAAGTGTAACAATTAGATACAATACAATAGTATATTTACTCATATACTATTGTTGTATGATTACTCATAACTAGTTAAATTGTAAGTACAAGTTAAAAGTATTCTAGTATTATTTGTAGGTCCAAAGCAGGCCAAAGCGATACAATTGAAGAAAGGAGACTGGTCACGGCCCATACAAAATTTACCCAGGCCCGGCCCAAAAGAAAAGTATCTCAAATAATTGACTATTATGAGTAAAATGATAATATATATTTATGTGGTTCAACATCAGTGGCTATCATAAAGATATATCAAACTGAAAAAATAGTTTTTGATTTATTTAAATCAGTGTTATACTTCTTTTTTAACACTAAATAGGGGTTTTATTCTATGTGTGACTAAAATGCATACTCATAATTATTTTTATGATATACTAGTGGCCGCTCGCGGTTTCACCCACGTGGTTCCCGTTCCTGTAGGAATATCGGGATAAAAAGTATCCTATGTGTTAATCCAGGTTAAAAACTATCTGTATGCCAAATTTTGTCCAAAACCATTCGTAGTTTTTACGTGAAAGAGTAACAGATATCCATCCATACTTAAAAACTTTCGCGTTTATAATATTAGTAGGATTTTTAAAAATATATGATATTTTAATGAAAATATCATAATATATTGACATATATTTTAATTAAAATATCCAAAATTAAGTGAGGCAATGCTAAACTAAAAAAATACAAAAATAAGAAAAATACTAAAATGAGCTGATCAATAATTATTTTTGCTAATCATAGGTAATATACTCGTACCTATGATAACCAATGATATTAAAACAATATATATATATTTAATTTAAACTCATAATAGTCAATTAAATGAGATTATTTTTCTTTTGCGCCGGACCTGGGTGTCATTTGACCAGTCTCCTTTGATGTGAATCATTTATCGTATTATTGTCATGATGCGGTGATACTTGAATTGATATGATGTAAATATGTAGTTGCTTATCTACTGTGCATGTATAATAATGTTTTTTTTCAAAAAATAAATTAATGTCTCCAAGAACTATATTATTGCAATGGCATGACAAACCAATTAATTAGGAATATGATTTACATTCTGAATTTGTAAATAAGTATGTGTTTAATTTACCTAATTATGTAAATAGGCTGTAAATATTAAGTTTTATACCGATTATGTTAGTGTTTAATTTTAAAATTTTATAATAAAATAAAATAAAACAAAATATTTGGTTTAATTTCTAAACAAACGTAACTTACCCTTACTATACAAAATAAACAATATAATTATGATAAATCAGGTAAATCAGTCTTATTTTTAACAAAAGCTGGATTTCTCCAAGTTAAATTAATCGACGTAAGGGTATACCGTTTAACTAAGTAAAATAAACTTGTCTAACAACTTTACAATTAAACAAACATATCTCTCTTGAAAAAATACACTGGGCACAGGTCCACTGACTCTAACAAAGTAAAATTATAAATGTTAAAGTGTATTTGTGTTGGTCTGTTCTCACTTCACGATAAAACGGGGCAACAGATCACTCTGATTGATATTGCACGGAGATAATTGGAAGGCCCCAGAGTGCCATGTCTTATCCGATGAGCTATTATCGTATATTCATTTTCTGCTTTATCCGGGAGTATACATATTGTGTAATATGTTTTCCGTTAATGCGTAATAAAATTAATATAAGCATAACGATATCTCGTTATAAATATGTCTGACGTTTGTTAACAATGTCGAAATTATGAAAAGTTAAGATAGTTCCCAAGCGGTGCCGTTTCATACGGAGGCACAGTCTGATATCCTCCTCAGAATGCTGCAGCACGGCATCTCCACCAGCAGCGACAGCAACAGAGCGCCGAGAAGCGTCAGCAACGATGTGCCCGCGAAGTAGGACCACTGCACAAATAAAGGTTCTGTAAAAGCAAGCTTCATCAACCCAGCATGCTCTGCCAATGCGGGTTGGTGGGTTTTAACGCCTTCTTACGACGACAAATGAGACCACGGCTTTATGTGCAGTCTGAAGCACGGAGGAGCACAAAAGTACAGTTTCTTAATAAGCTAACAAAAGCAAAATATGTAGTATTGCACAATGCGAGTAGTAATTAATTATTTTATTTATAATCATGAATACAGTAAAAAGCCACTTCCTTTCTTTATGTGCAAACCACATTTACATACATCTACGTTTACATTTTTAAAAACAATCAACAGTTTAATTTTCGAGTATTGTTATTATAATCAAATTCAAATCAAGATAAATCTATCAAGTCTATGTACGAGTAAAGCGAGTGCTCTTACATAAGTGGTCCTTCGAGTAGGATAAATCTTATCTTAGTGGGGCCTGCAGAGGTCTCCCTCTCACAACGCAAAACGTCAACTCATTGAGATCTTTTGAGCAATCCCGTCCTATCACTCTGCCTCCAAAATTAAAATTAATGCGAGTGTGTCTAACCAGCGCGGCGGGCGCGGCGTGCGCGGCGCCCTGTGCCAGCAGCAGCGCGCGCGCCGCCGGCACGTGCAGCAGCAGCGCGCCGTAGCTCAGCCGCGACAGCGCTGCCACGCCGCCGCCCGCGCCGCCCAGCACCGCGCGCGCCGGCGCTGCATAACACAACCACTTCATTACATTTTTATTACAAGGACACATCTTTACATATTATTGTATTTCTGTGTATTGGTGTAGCACGAAACGCAGAAAGAAAAAGCAAAATAGGTAAGATATTGACGTTCAAAAAATACTTTGTCAGAAATTTATTTTGTTTAAGAAACATTTTATTTATTTAATGCAATCAAATTGGAAATATGGGCAAGGTACACATAGCATGGAGATTTGCAACACCAGTGTCGCGTCGCCGATCCTGTATTGTGTGCCTTGTGGTAGGATTCTGCCTAGAAATAGGCTGGATGGTGCTCAATTTCTCTACCTCAATTTTGGGCTGATGAAGCCATAGCATGCCTATTTTAAAGTACTTCAGTTTTCAGTGCCTTATTATATCCCTATAATTGTATTCCCAAAACTGTTCAATTAAAACACTTTAATTTAAAATATGAATTAAAATACTCACAAGCGAGGTTAGTGGCGCATACTAAGGCTGGCCATAGAAGCGCAATCGGCCACGTGAGGTGCAGCCACGCCGCCAGCCAGTCCGTGGCCAGCCACGGCACCACCGATGACGTCACCATCGCCACCGCGGACGCGAACCAGAGGCACGCCGCCGTCGTCTACATGAAACCCGTACCCTCTAGATGTCAATTTTACTAAAGCCTTCTTTTATTAGAGGCAATTAAAATTTGTTATTTTAAAATATTAATATTAAA
The DNA here is from genome assembly GCA_963921215.1 of Scoparia ambigualis. NCBI lineage: Eukaryota > Metazoa > Arthropoda > Insecta > Lepidoptera > Crambidae > Scoparia > Scoparia ambigualis. The sequence goes on along the minus strand of OY992503.1, from coordinate 42,884,519 downwards.
ACAGTTTAATAGTTAGGACTATATGTCAGCATTCCTTAAAGACGAAATGTAAGTTATTGTAACATATAAGTGTTATCAGTATTAAGTATTCTTCAGGGATGTTAACTGGGCGCATTAATATTTTATTACGATAAAGCATAAATGTTAGAATAATTATATTACGATTGAGTATGTATACCTTTGAAACATTAATTCTGCCGTTCGACCTGTGCACCATCCAGCCCGTTAATACACCAACGAAGTAGGGGACGGCTCTGGCACACGTGCGCTCAATTATAAGAGAGTATGCTTCGAAAACTCCAGATAAACTGTAAATACATAAAAAGAACACAATATTTAGAATACCCAACCCAAAACCAATAGAATCAAGATATTTTGCTCATTTAAACTCTATCTCAACAAAATAATTATAGGGAAGTTTTATCAATAAAATTATGAGTTCTGACTATTTTTAAAAACGTGTATAGAGTATTATTCAAAGAATCATCGTCTTTATCGTCAGCATATAAACGTCCCACTGCTTTGCACAGTAGGAAGTACACATAGGAAGGTACTATAACTCACTACTGTCCATAATCGGAGTAGGCGGAGCTGACATCGACGGCGGTGGCCGCCAGCAGAGCGCCCGCCGCGAGCGCCACCGCCGCACGGCCGCGCACACCCGCCCGCGCCGCGCCCGCTCGTGCCGCGCACGCCAGCGCGCCGCACGCGTGCAGCTGGCTCTCCGCAGACAGGTACCACGACACGCGCATACACTGCAACCATATCAACATCATTGACCTTTACGTCTGTTTCAGACGATGCAGTTTATTGGTAGGTACTTCTTTGCATGGCTACGCAGGCAAGGAAGAAGGAAGTATAAGGGACTCCACGTAAAAGTTGTTTTATTTTTGGGTATATTTTTAAATCATCAGCGTAAAGAGCGTAAATGCAAGAACTAGACAATTTACCAAAAAGATTGTTTATAAAAGTTTTAAAAATAACGGACCAAGATGTGACCCCTGAGGAACACCGGACTTAATTACAATAAATAACGACTCAAAGCTTTTAACAGGGGTTTATATTATTGAGATAAGAGTGAACCCAGCACAAAAAGTTTTCATAAATACCTAACAAAGCATACTTTTTACAGAGAAATAAATGATCAACCCTGTCGAAAGCTTTGGAGTAGTTTGTAACCCGTTCTCAGCAAAAACTTCACACAAATAATTCCTTAAGATCCAAAAGATTAGACACAGTAGATCTGAAAAGTGTGCCAGAATAAACGGCTCAACTTGACATTAAAAATTATCGAACAATGCCAACTTAAACACCTTAAAACTGCAAAAACTGACCCGTTCGTCGGCCGGGTAGATGTTAGTGAGGTAGAGCAGGTTGCGCCACCAGTAGCGGTCGCAGTTGTCGGCGTCGCCGTCGGGCAGCGCCACGGCGGACGTGTCGCGAGACGCGCGCGCCGTCACGCCGCACAGGAGGATCGCAAACGCGTACGATGGCAGTAACCTGGAGAAAGAGAACAGAGAGAGATTCTGAGATTCATCACTTTAAACCATCGCATTGCTAATGAATTACAACAGACAATCACATTTAACCTTACTTTTAACGTTACTAATTTTTTGATAAAAATTAATTTAATTAATACTTATAACTCATACATAGGTCACACTAAAAGTTTCCGGAACTGGCCCCTTACATAAACAATATTTAAAAAGTAATTACAAGATTTGAAAATGGAACTCTTTGGCTGTAGAATGCAGTTTGTTTCATCTGACTGTCAATTGCTTTTACACTGTGGCGTGACTACATTAACATGGATTTAACTCGGGAAAATTTTCGTAGTATTATTTTCTACGATTTTAAGTGTAATTTGACAGCTCAACAGAACATCGCTCGGCTTCAATCTGCTTTTGGCGATGAAGCACCATGCAAGACGACTATTTCTGGTTTGCAGAATTCAAGCGCGGTCGTGTCAATCTCAGTGACGAATCTCGCGATGGTCGCCCGTCCACCGCTGTGAACAACAAAAACATCGATGCTGTGCGCCGTAAGGTTGAAACAGACAAGCATGTGACCTACCATTAGATTCGCGCATCCTTAGACATAGGCATGAGTCAAATACAATCAATCCTACACAAAAATGTTAATGTGAGAAAGCTGTACTCGCGGTGGATCCCACACAATTTGACCGAGGCTCAAAAAACGGACCGCGTCACTTGGTGCAGTGCCATCCAGATTTAACGAAGGTGCGTCAAAGGACATCGGCAAAATCCCATACTAGCTGGACCTGATATTCAATGACTATGGGCATTGTTAATTTTGAGTTGATTCTACTCTACTCTAACTCCATATTCAATGTAAAACTTCACAAATGCGAGATATAATTTATTAAAATTTTTGCGCTTTTGAGGTTAGAAAAACATTTTAACGATCTAATAGATTAAATTCTTAACTTAAGTCGACCTTAACTATCTGATAACTACGTAAATAGTGATAAGAGAAATGTAATTAATGGTATTTGACATGAAACAAAGAGGATGCTTATAAATAAAACACATGAATGATACCTACATAAAGATTTATTCAAAATCGTCTCTTTTAACTACACTACTTGTCTAAAAAACCTGCTAGTGCTGCTATTATGTTGTCTTGGTGCCTGGCAAACCCCAAGGTACCACACTACGGTCATGACTTGTGCACAGCATCCAATCGTTCCAGACACATTATTTTCTATTAATATTATGTACATAGGTATTAGTAGTTTTCTTGAAATATGTCTGGATTTAACTTTCCCTCTTATCAACGTATTATCTCCAATACCTCTCAAGCGATATTCTGATCTGATACACAATGCTGATACATCTCTAACTATAAGGAAACGCAGATGTTCTCCATAGTAGGACCGAGCCTGTTTGGTACGTTCCTAAAGCGAATAATGTTAAATCATTACTAGCCGGGGAAATGTTAATAAATTGTCGCACAGTAGGTACCGGTGCGTATCGGAGCAAACGCAAAGATTGGCAAAGATCGACTGCAAAAAAAATCAATGATTAACACCTGTCATTCAATTTTAACAGTGACGTTCCTTTACAAGCAAGTCAAAGAATCAAGCCCTTAACGCTTATTTGGTTTTTATTTCGTTTACTTATTGTATCATTTTCAGCAATTTAATACTGTTCTAAAATACTTAAATGTATTTTTGTCTAAGTAGAATATTTACTATAATCTTTTTTTCGACGAGTGTAAGGTGGGAGGATTACATGCAAGCACGTGAAATTGTAGACCTACGCGTGAAATGGAACTTGACATCGTCGTCAAGATCTATTTATTGTTTATGGTCAACACCGTTTAAAAGTTATGATTAAGTTTTCCCATTGATATTAATTATTTTTACGCATTAATTAATTTCTCTAGAACTAGAAGTTCTTGAGGTATATTATTCGTATTTTCAAAATTAACTAATAACAGCATATTTTTTAGAATATAATTGATTTGTGCCCATGGTCAGGTCCATTTTCGCCATTGTCCTTTGGTGTGGGACATAGTAACAGGTGACGAAACATGGATTTATTGCTACGATCCCAAACCAAAGCAGCAATCGAGCGTGTGGGTCTTTCAAGATGAGCCGAAACCAACTAAAGCGGCGCGCGTGAAAAGTGCATCTAAGCGGATGATTGCTTCATTTTTTAATAAAACTGGACACGTGGCTACCGTTTCTTTAGAGAATTGTCGTACCGTGAATAGTGACTGGTACACGACCATTTGTTTGCCGGAAATTATTGACGAACTCCTTAAAAATAACAGTAAACGCCGTGTCATTTTGCATCACAACAATGCTAGTCCCCACACGGCCAGACAGACAAACGAATTTTTGAAGGTGAAAAACGTAGCCATGAGCCATCCAGCATACAGTCCCGAAAATTAAGAACCAATTACGCGGTCAACGATTTTTATCACCAGAAGAGGCTGTCGATGAGTATGAAAAACACGTTTCAGAGGTCACCACGGAGGAGAAGCATAAAAGTTTTCAAAATTGGTTTAATCGAATGAAAAAGTGCATTTACGCAATGGGAGAATATTTTGAGAAACAATAAATTAATTTTTTACCCTTAATAGTATTTTTTTTCTTATTTATTCCGGAAACTTTTAGTGCGCCCCACGTATAGGAAGTGGTTTGTATAGATGCCAACATTTAAGTAACGTTTAAAATAAAGCTGTTAGTCTTTTGTATAAGCGGGAGCAAAATTTACGGGCACACTTTGGACTAACGCTAAGTAAAATTATTAAGATAGATACCTTATTATCCTGTTGGTGACGAAACAGATGAATTGCAATATCTGACCACAAGTGCCGCCGAAGCTGACCAACTCCTCAACAGTGTAGTGGCTTTTTAGGTAGAAGAAATGATGAGCGCTGAATAGTCCACTGAAAATAGTCAAGGTCATTACTTTTTTGCATTCAGAAACTTCTATTTAATTGAAATAAGATTAATCTCTGAATATATCTCAGTTGATAGGTTTATGAAAGAAAAAGTAGGAATCTTACCTAACAAATAGTAATGTATCAAAAGCTAATGTTCCAGTAGCCAATACATAAAAGATGTGATTGTGTTCGTTAATGTCACCGGAATCATCTGAAAATGTAACTTAACCTGGATAAACATGCCGGCATAAGTGATAGTAAACACAAGGTACTTCATATTCTCTAGTAGATTTCGGGGTCACAAACAGGATTATGTGAATAAAGACTACTGTGGAAGACCATAAGTGTTTAAATTTTGTTTAAAATAATATGAATCAGTCAATAGAAAATCTCTGAATGTTCTGTTGTGGTTTAAGGTGCCATGTTACCAGATTCTTGGAACTAAAATGTGTTAATTATTGAAAAATATCTAACCTGCAATATAATTCACCATCACAGCTACGTGCACATACATCACCCATAGCGTCGCCGCTATCCTGAGCAGGTGTATTACGGACAAATCTTTATTAGCCATATTCGTGTTGAATATCCGCCGCCAGCTGTACGCTAGCGAGTAGCATAGCAGTAGTCTCTTCGGCAAACTGTTCTTCGTCTCGTGGGTACTGACGCTCGCCACCGAGCTGTACTTGCCCCGCGGGCCGGCCGCCGCCGCCGCCGGGCTCACGAGCTGCGCCGGCGCCGGCGCGATACACTGCCGCTTGTACTTGCCGCAGCGGTTGCAGCTGCCGCTGGCTCTCTCCATGCACATTACGTCAAGCGTAACTGTTGGAGGACCCTCGTTAGCGTTCGCCCCACCCTTCACCATACTCATGTCGTTACCCTCATCGACTTTGGTGATCGTAAGTTTCCCCAAATTGGTATCTTTCCACATCGCTTCGTTATGCTTTTTGGTGACGCTATCGAAGTATCTGTTCGGTGTATGGGTGTTATATTTTTGTAAATTGAAACTAACTGATCTGGAGGTGTGCGGCCTTAGTCTACACTTGAACAAGTTGAATTCTACAAAAGTGGCAACTACTGACAGCATTAGAAGAAACACAGTGAGACAGAGGAGTATCACGGCGCCCGTATCTGCCTCTAAGTGGTAGTATTCCTCAATTATCCTCAGGGACCTGACCTTCGCAATTCTGGGAATAGTCTTGTTCGACTTTAAGTTATCATTGATCATGATAGAGAACGTCAGAATGGATTCAATATCTTCGACGGTGCAGGCGCGGGGCAGGCACAAACCTAATGTTATATCGTAAGACTGAAAAATAAAAACAAATATTTAAGTAGACATAAGATCACAACAGTTTTCGGGAGAGAAAGTCAAATTTGACGAATGTGTCCCTGTGGCCTAGTAATCAGGTCACAGGTCACGGACCCAGAGATCCTGGATTCGAATCTCAGAGTACCCACTTTGAAGTGAAGTGAAATTACTGTTAAGCACTGTTAAGTTTCGACAGCTAGAGGTAAGATAACCAGTTACTAAGTGGTTAAGGGTTTCGCTAAAACTGCATTTTCATCATATTATTATCAAGAGCGATGAAGGAAAGCCAAGAGCTTCCCGTTATGTATTAAAAAAGTATATTAACGGTAATGCAATAGTCACCGTTATGCTTTCAGGAGCATAATAATTTATGGATAACGGCAGTAAAGGGACGTAATAGCCTCAGTGCAAGTTTGACCTCTGATCCATTGCAGCCTTACGCTCGTTAACTATTATAGTGACTGGGTCAGAGGCACTGCGATTTTGCTGCTACGTGTTTGTACCCGAACACAAATTCACTAAATTACCACGGGACGGCTAATTAATTCCTAATTTTACTGTCTCACATAAGTTGTTTTCTGAGGTTTAAGCGAGCACTACACATTGAAATAAACTAGCACTACATAATATAAAAACTATGTAAATAGTAAATTAAACGCGAGTTAATCCTTAAAAAAGTGTTTTATCTCACATAAGGTCAGTCCTGCTGGCTGGAGTTGCACCGGTCGTGGTCAAGGGCGGACCACGACCGCAGAATAACTGTTCGGGTTGTTATCTTGAAAGTATAAAATATCTTGAGTTTCTCCGTGTTTCTTTCGAATGAGTGTGAAAGGGGGGGAAGTAAAAAAAAAATGTTTTGGACGATTCAAAGTGCTTATTTTATAAGTTTATCGAATGAAAAGATTTTGAATAGTGACTAAGTAACAGCAGCGGTTGACACGAGGGAATGGCTAGCCGTCGACTCGTCGCCGTCAATTTGTTGGCGGCTACCGCCAACGTGTGCCGATGGCTGCCGTCGAAGTGTCTACCAGCTGACAGGCAACTGCAGTTACTCTATCGTATCAGAAGCCTGAGGTTAAAGTGGTGCCTACCTTGGCCATGGTGACCTTGGTGACGTTGAGCGTGACGGCCGCGGCGGCGTAGGCCAGCCGGTGCGGCGGCTGGTTGTCGGCGGCCACCACCCGCTGGATCACCTCGTCCCGTTGCGGCAGCTGCTGCCACTCTTGCCCACCTGCGCCATCCACAATAAAAACTCTTACATATTTTTAAACACTGAAAAAAGACGACAACCTCGGGCGGGAATCGAACCACGCACCTTCCGCATTCCGGGCGGCTGCATTAACGTTTGATTCCCGCCTGAGGTTGTCGTCTTTTTTCAGTGTTTAAAAATTTTACTTTAATATTCTTTTTTATTTTACTTTTAAGTATGTCTAATTGATAATAAAACGCTAAAACATATTTAAAAAAACATTAAACTCTTACAAATGTTAATGATATGATCACAAATGTATTCATTAGTGTTAGCCAGTTGACACTATGACTTCATAGATACAAATCTTGATCCAATGATTTTCATTAAATCTGGTGGTGGTAATACGCGTCGAAGAAATGATCAAAGTTAGAGAACTTTCTCGATACCATGGTCTCTATTCTAAGTTTTGCAACCAGCATAACGTGTGCGACTAGCATACTCTGTGTGTATTGTATTTTGCTGTTATAATGACACAGGCATGTAGGAAATGGAAATAATGCACTTACGGGTTCCATAATACTTTTCCCGCTGCAGCACTTCCTTGAGATAATCACCCTCGTAGTAGTCATTCAGGCTACCGTTGGTTTTCCGCATCAAGAAGGCATTGTCCTGTTGTCCAAACTTAATCAATTTACTATCAAACTATAGTTAGTATAGAAAAGGTATAGACACTTTAATTTACATATTCCACGACAATGATTATGGGATCTCTCAGGGTGTGCTGTGAGGTGGAGTGAGCTGTCCTTAATTCCTCGCGATTACAACATATTTATTTTTTATTTTTTGTGACAATACACGGTTTGATTGTTTGCTCCTCAATTATTAGCAACACCATGTAAAACTGATTTCAGCAATGCTGCTGCACTTTCCCGTGTATTTCTCCAAATTCTCCAGTTATGCATGGTAAACAATAATGTGTAAACGAGCTACCATTTTATATCGTTATAATTTATTTATTGAATCATTTACCATTTGGTCATCAGCCATCGTGTAACGGATTTATCGTTACCATCGTGTAACGGTAAATCCGTTACATGTTAAGAAATGCAGAGACTGTTCGAAAAAAATCATCTTCCACCAGCCCTAGTCCCAATTTATTTGTATTTCGCTTTTCTAGTCCATTCCCGGCGGTCAGCCGTCGTCTAATCGGAGACTTCACACTCTACTTATTAGTCATAACATTATTTACGCAACTCTACGTACTCACCAGTTTAAGGCACTGCTGCTTGGACCCCAGCCAGAAGCGACTGCCGGAAAACAGACCAGCCTGGTACCGCCCTGATGCGTCCACCACTGAGGAAATGTATTTTTTATTTCTTTAAATCTACGCAAATTTTCTTGGAACTGGTGTACGAGTTTGCGTATTAACGAATCCTTGCACACTTAACTCCGCCCATACATAATTCGGAATCCTAGTTAAGCTAATTAAGAAACTACCAGAAATAACTTATAGATATAATTGTCTTTTAGTAGTAGATACGAAGTTACCCTTACTGTTTTATAATTCTTACGTTGTTAAATTTTATGGTTTCTCTGCAATAAATAAAGCACCTCCCACCAGAAGGCGTGAAGTGCCTCCAAGTGCGATGACTTGCGTCGTATGTCACCCGGCCAGCACGCCACATCTTTATGCATGAAGAGTCGCACTGATTCGCATCGATCATGGACGATTTCCATTTCACTTAATCAGTTTTTCATTGAGAGGTAGGCAATGCCTCGTGTCGTGACTTATCGAATCGACAATCAGATCAAATAAGTATGATTTGCCATGATCGTATCTAAAAAAGTTTTCTGTGAAGAAGTGTAATTATGCATTGTAACCATTCTACAATGAAATAATACTGCATTGAAGAACCTACATAAATCACTGCGTCTGGTTTAAGTATAGAAATATTCAATTAACGTTATAATCCCAACTACGCTAGGCCTATGTTCTACCCATGACTCTACATGTTCCAAAAAAGTGTTCGGACCCATACAACTTCGCTGCATAACCTTGCGATTTGCGACTTGCGTCTGCTTCAGATACAACCGATTTCTATGATTTACCTACTCTACCTTGTGGCATCACCATACAAGTATGACCGCCTCGTCCTCCGCTCCGTGGACCGTAAGTCATACTAAAAGGAACTGAATATAGAGACCCAAATACTATGATATTTTCTTTAAAGTTTGGTTTAAAGGTAAAATATTTAAATGGTTTAAAGTTTTCTTGTAAATATTTTCAAAGTAAGTATTCATCGTATAGAGTTTCTTCCGAGTACCTAAACGAGTACCTAAACCTTGTAATTGTAAAACACCTATCAGCTATGTCATACCCAAAAAAAATATATATAGGTAAGGGAATAGAACATGTGGTGATTTCCTACACCGCACTATGACCGCACTACACGCAATCGACTGTCATTCCATCCACATCACCTTGATGGAAGGCAGTCTACTACTGTGCGTTTTTCACGAAATTTCTTGCCTCGAACTACAGTGTTGTGAAACCAGCTCTCGGCGGCGGTATTTCCGGACCATTACGACTTAGGTATCTTCAAGAAACGAGCCTATTCCTTTCTTAAAGGCCGGCAACGCGTCTGCGATTCCTCTGGTTTTGCGGGTGTCCATGGGCGGCGGTGATTACTTTCCATCAGGTGACCCGCTTGCTCGTTTGCCTCCTTATTTTAGATAAAAAAAGAAACCTTTTCGTTTTCACCACAGTAGATATTTCATCGTATTATTCTAATAGATACTCTGCTAAGGTATACCTTATATGAGTGCGGAAACATGTCATATGTTAACGGGCGCGGAGCGACGACGGCGATGAGAATTATTAGCTGCAGAAAAACCGTGTAAATAGGCAGATCTGATGAAAGTGAACGCGGACGACACAGGCAGTGCGTTATAGAGGCTAGTGTATTATTTTGTAGTAGCGGTGCGGCGCTCTACTATAATGTATTAATTTGCGGGCTCGATTGATGTGTGTGCAGGCTAAGTCGTTTTTTTAATAGTGATAACCGATATGTAAATATTGTTCCCCTTCTGACCACGGACCATTGAAAAAAAATCGTCAGGATTAAATAATATGAATAAACACGAATAGATTCGTTTAAAGATGTATTTTGTTTCATTTTCCATTTTCATTGGCGTCTTGAAATTGAAAAAGCACGTAGAGCTTGATCCCAAAAACGCTGTATATTAATCTCACGTTGGATTTAAGGTTCCTGTAGAAGTATATTTAAGATATTTATATGCTTATTCTAACTATCCTAACCTAATCTAAATGACCTATGGAAACCTATTTTTAGTTTTTTTTTTGTTTTTATAGTTATAAACTGTTTTCAATAGGCAATAAACAACAGCAAATTGACCTTTGACTGCATGGTCTAAGTCTTTAAATGACCATAAGTTACATAGAATCGATTATTTGAGAAACTCCATAAGTCAGGTATCTTGTCAAAATGGCTTTTTTGCGGCATTGTGTTCTATGTATGTAAATACACATTACAGACAGAAATCACACAAGTCAATGCGATAGAAAGGAAATTATGACAGATCGAATATTTCGTTTAGTTGAGTAACCCCCTAAGTCCAGTGACTAATGGGGTTTCTCAAATAAATGAGTGGCAATACCGAACCAGCTGTCATGAGCTATCAATAATTGTTTTGAGGTTTTTTCTGTCGTATTTTTATTGCTGGTGGTCATTCAAGATCAGCCAATATTGCTACTTTCGCCATTGTCGTAAAAGTAGTGAAAGTAGTGGTCGTAAAAGACTTTATTGATAGTCTGGTTGAACATTCGTTTAATATAAAAATTCAATTAAGGAGAGGCTGGTTTTGCCTAATGACAAAGCTTTAACCAGAGAATCAACTTCCTATAAACAAAAAGAAAATGGAAGATTTACAAAAATTAAGAAGTTACATGCCACAAGAGAAAGAAGTACCAACAAGAATTTTATGAAAAAATATACCAGTGGCCGGTCACAGACCGTGAAATAGACGAGACAGTAGTCTAAACACGAAACATAATATAATCCACCATTATATCACATTTAATATTGTGTGATTCTTGAATGTAATAATTTATGATTAATACCTTTTAAGGTGTCAAACTTGTTTTTTTTTCGTTTATTTGAGAAACCCCCTAAGTCAATGACTTTCAGGTATTATTTATTACATGAAAATAACAATATTATAAGAAATAAAAATCACTTCGTATAGAAATCATTTATATCAGTCAAACTGAGCCAAAAACACATCAATGGTCATACGTTTTTTTTCACAGAAAGGTTTTTTTCATCTCCTGTAAAATAAGGGTCTAATGACTTAAGGGGTTTCTCAAATAAACAATTCATATAAGCTAACGATTTTTTTAAATTATTTCATGGATACAGACTTTTTGAGAGAATTTAAAAAGTGATGTTGCACTGTTTTTGTTTTATTTGCCAACACTCATGCACGTTCACGAACACTTATCAGTAAATAATCCACCATTATATCACATTTAATATTCGACAAAACACAAAATAAAGAAAATAAAACAAAACTGCAGACATGACATGACGCTTCACTTTCCCGCCAAGAAGTCTTAAGCTAACGACAATTTTTTTTAAATAATATTAATCTGCAAACGAGCCGGTGCGGCGGGCCGCCTGATGGTGAGGGGTCATGCACCGCCGCCCATAGACATCAGCAACATCAGAGGTGTTTCTCTGGCGTTGCCGACATGAAAAAAACCTCTTTGAACCCCTTTTAAATACTGCATGTCGTAATTTAATGGGAAAACCTCGGATGGCAGCTCATTCCACAGTTTTATAGTGCGTGGAATAAAGCACTTCTGGAAGCGAACCGTTCGAGAGAACAATGACTCCAGGAAATATGCGTGTGCTTTGTTCCGATGGCGAGCGGTGCGATTGTAGGAGGAGGAAGTGGGCACCAAATTAGAGTTCCTTAAAGCATTCTCCATTATACAGGCGGTAGAACACACACAATGAGCCGAAGTCACGTCGCAAGGCTAGAGGTTCTAACCGGTCTGTGAGTTTGGGATCGTTAACCAGACGAATGGCGCGACGCTGCAAAGATTCTAGAGGGTCAAGCTAGCATTTAGGAGCTCCGGACCAAAGATGAGAACAGTACTCCTTGTGGGGTCTTACTCGGGCTCCGTATAACAGTAAAAGCTGGTTAGACGTGAAGTACCGTCTCGCTTTCCTAAAAACTCCTAATTTATGTGATGCCATCTTCGCTTTGTCTTCTAAATACTTGCGGAACTGTACCTACATCATTGGTTATGTCAACACCAAGGATCCCAATACTGCTTAAGATGTTAAGTGGAGTGCTCTGGAACAGTGCTACGACAAATGGATCCTTTTTGGCAGTGAACACGCAAACCTGTGTCTTGGTGTGGTTGAACTGAACTAAGTTCGATTCACCCCACTTAGAGAGTGTTCCAAGGAGTTCTCAATTTTGGACACAAGTTTCAGCCGATTCTCCTGTGTGAAGGTCCGAGGCACATTAAGTCTTCCAATGTACAGGGCGTCTCCCGTACTGTCATCCGCATAGCAATGCATACTATGAATATTAACCATATCATTGATATGCAGCTGAAACAGAGTGGGAGACAAAACCTAGCGGCCCATTTACAAAGTGCCTCGGGTATGTATGCTGGTAACTTCGCGAGAAGCGGTCTGTGCCAGACCCTATCGAATGCCTTTGCAATGTCTAAGCTAACCGCTAGAGCTTCAACTCGACTCTCTATGGCCTCTGTCCAACGGTGTGTAAGATAATATCAGAAGATCACCCGTTGACCGCCCATGACGGAAGCCGTATTGGCGGTCGGAAATCAACTGTCGATCCTCGAGATATCCTAAGAGCTGCTTGTTGATGATACGCTCTATGACCTTTGAGAGGAGGGATGTGATTGCTATGGGCCTGTTGTTTGAAGGATCTGTTCGATCTCCTTTTTCGATAATGCTTGTGCTTGCAGCAGTGGATTCACAGAATCCCGCGTTGATCTCTAGCATACCCTGCGTCTACTGTACCTACCTAAGTTTGTATAAATTCTAGAAAGACGGACAGATTTAGCCATTCTTAACTTATACCTCTTGTAGTTTTCGTGACTCCTAAAGGTTGCCAACAATTAATTTTCTATTATGTCTGGTATTGCGACAGCTGAGCTCAAATTCGCTATTAAGTAGGTACCTCGCAAATCATTGCATTGCGTTGCACGGCCGGCGCGGGCCGGTGCTGCGCGCGCAAGGACCGATGAACCTGTGGCTGTGGCGAGCGACGCCGATCGAAAGTTGCGCCCGTTTATAGTTTACACATCACTCATGCATTATGCATTCAGAGCAAGAGATTCACTGACTTGCAGATTGATTTGTATTTCGCTGTTTTTGATAATACGGAGTAGTTACGAATTCGATTACATTATACAGTGCAGCAAACAAAATATTAACGGAACCTTACTAAACAAAGCAATAATTCAATATCTTTTTAGAAAGAAACTATATAATTTCTTATTAAGTTTTTACCAATTCAAAAACTATAGTTTACACGTATGTATGTTAGGATATATGTTAGGACAGTGTTATGGCATGGCAGATTTAACAGTTAAGTTATCTCTTTTAAAAACTTATTGAAGTACAATTATTCATTTATTCCTCTATTGTAAAAGTAGAATAGAGTGACCGCCGATCGCCTGTCCGATTGTGACCTAGGGTCAAGTCAAGTTTGACAGCGCAGTTATAACCGCGGTTATTCAACATCATTTTAAAGACAACGAAGATACTCAAATTGCGGTCGGTGCCCACTTTAACGTAAAGGAATTACATGTAACAGGTTTTTATTGTATTAATGGTGCGTACTATCGCAGACTCCGTCGTTAAAAATCTAAAGGTCAAAATCCCTTGCACACCGCATCGTCTATTTGGTACGGACACATATCCGGGCGGGCTTCATACGAAAATTTCTGCAAAATGGTAAAGCGACGGTGACCCCGACCGTACAACAAAAGTGTTAAAAGCCTAAGGTAGGCGAGATAAACCTACAAATTCTTTGAAACGTTGGAAACATAACCCTGAAATTTGCAAGTTAACCACGCATTATTTCAAGAATATTAAATTGAAGGAACATAAGTACGAAGTATTACCTATTTTGGTTTTTTAGTTAGGGGAGGCAACGACTTCACTTGGTCACTCTCCAAACATGGGGACAGCTAATGAAGCATGGTGGGCATTGGTGGGCATGTGCAGACGAATAAGGCACCCTCCGTCCCTCCCTCGCTTTGATTCAGCATTTTGCGATGCTTTTGGTCAAAAACGCTTTGAAATGTGAACACAGTTATATCATTTGATATTAACTCTAATGAAACTTTTGTCCTGTCATTTTTAACCCTTAGTAACGAATTGTCCCTGTAACCGTGCACAAACCCTACATCAAGTAGGTAGTAGGTACCTACGCAAAGTTAGGATAAAATAATAAATGTATCTATAGGTACTTAACGTACTCAGTGAATCCGAAAAAAGTGTTTTATTTCAAAGTGTAGCTAGTGTTCACGTCAACTTTAGAAACCATAATAATTTTAGGTCCTACTTCATATTAAAGTGTTTAAAAGGCCTATTACATCTCGACTGTGATTTTTGCGTAAAATGCCCATTTTCGCATTTTGTTGTAATTTTGCAGTTGTATTTATCGTTTTTATCGAAATAGGGAATAAAATCATGCTTAATACTCAGACCAATAAAAATGTTCTTTCTGAAGTGTCCACTCTGCGAGGATAAGCTGAGTTCGGACGGCCGGCGCATCGCATTTTGAAGTAATTTTGCAGTTGTATTTATTGTTTTTATCGAAATAGGATAATAAATTCATTATAAAATCTTTTTTCATCGTGAAGTAACGATTATTCTGGTTGAAATTTTGCTCAACAATATTATCGTAGATCTCCTATCTAATACCTAATTCACAGTTAACTTAAAGCGATTTTCGAAGTTTTTTTATCTAAAAATTCCGAGGCACGCAACGCACTATACGACTATATAAGAGATAACATTCTAATTTTTCAATCTAAAATTGCAGAAAAAAATTTCATAAAATGCGCGAAGGCTTTTTTTTGAGCTCCTAGATTGAACTACTGTTCTTAACAAATGAAATAAAAAAAATACAATGTTATCTCTTACATAGTTCTATAGTGAGTAGCGGCCTCGAAATTTTTAGATGTCATTGATTTTATATAGGAAAAAAATCTTATTTTAAATCAAAAAACTTCGAAAATCGCGTTAAGTTAACTGTGAATTTCTCCTATCTACAATAATATTATTGAGCAATATTTATACCAGAATAATCGTTACTTCATGATGAATAAAGATTTTATAATGAATTTATTATACTATTTCGATAAAAACAATAAATACAACTGCAAAATTACAACAAAATGCGAAAATGGGCATTTTACGCAAAAATCACAGTCGTGATGTAATATTGTTCTTAAACACGTAGGTCGATGCGTAGGTATAGGTACGGCTCAATTTAGTTTTTGAGGTGTCCCTACAAAATAACACACAGGGTGCAAGCTTTAATCGAAAATTTACATTTTTAATAAAAATTTTTTTATAAAAACTTTATTACTTTACCGTTTTTTAATACCTATACCTGCTTATGTCAATGTGGGCAAACTCACCATTATACGCCCAGGCCCTTCCGTCGGCCAGATCCCGGAACAGCGTTGAGACATCCTCCCAGCAGAAGTGCCCCACACTCAGATGCACCCCGTTCGTTATCTTCGGCCACACCACCGCCAGAAACGAAGGGTCGTATATATTGAAAAGGTGTTCCATTACATCTCCACGGCTTTTTAAGCTCCTGGCCCTTGGAGTGTCCTTTCTTGTTACATTTTGCCTCGTAGCGAACCGCGAGCAGTCAGTCGCAATAACAAACAAGAGAAGCACACAAACTTTAGTAAGCATCGTCGCTTGATAATGTTTACGTGATTTGTTTGATACGCGTGCGCAGGCGTGCAGACGCTGCGGCTGCGTTGCGCGCGAGTGCGAGTGCCGGCCCGCTAACAGGGTCGCCGCCGCCGCCGCCGCGGTAAACGCATTTCTATTGCCAATTCACTCTACTAATTATCGCTAATATTAGTGTTTAATAGAACGTTAGCTCGCACTTAGGTACATTACACATACATATTTTTTTAAGTATGTTCTAAGTTACTCTTTTTGCCTATTGTGGTGTGATAGTAGTTTAGAGAAGTAAGTATCTTAGCTAACGATTTTTTATTTTATCTTAGTTTCAAAAATCAAAGTCAAAATTTCTTTATTCAGTAAGCTTAAAATAAGCATTTTGAATCGTCTAAACTTAAAATTACTTCTCCATATGGATGGATGGGCAACACCCATTCTTTTAGCTGTGGAGAAGAACGGGCGCAAGAAACTCCACAGCTTTATAATAATACTAGCGGCCGCTCGCGGTTTCACCCGCGTGTTACTCGTTCCCGTGGGAATATCGGAAAAGGATCCTACGTGTTAATCCAGGTTATAAACTATCTGCATGCCGAATTTCATCCAAATCCATTCAGTAGTTTTTACGTGAAATAGAGTAAGAAACATCCATCCATACTTACAAACTTTCGCGTTTATAATATTAGAGGATAGAAGTAACGACATTTACAAAACAATATGTCGTTACAACAATTTATACAATCAGTTATATAGATAATGGATTAAGAAAAAATAATGTAAATATATTATTATAACCAGGCTGTTTTGTCTTCTAAATATTCCTTGACTGTGTAATAACCTTTCCTAAGTAAACAAGATTTTACATGATTCTTAAACTAATCTAAAGGTAAATCTAGTATACTTAGTACCTACTTGGTATTTTATTATAATAGTGTATACCTTGCCCCAAGAAAGAGCCGAGAACCTTTTGTAACCTAAACAGTGGCATTACTAGTTTTGACTTACTTCTAGTATTGAAATTGTGTACATCACTGTGTTTAGAAAAAGTGTTGTTATTGCAACGCACAAAATCTATACAATTATAAATATACTGCGATGCAACAGTAAGAACACCAACTTCCTTAAAAATATTTCTTAAAGAAGTTCGTAATCCCAGTCTATAAATGGTTCTTGTTGCTCGTTTCTGTAATATAAATATAGTTTTAACATCAGCCGCTGTTCCCCACAAAAGAAAGCCATAGGACACGACACTATGAAAATAACTAAAGTAAACATTCCTAGCAGTTTCAACTTCGTTGTCTAATTTTTCTAATCGCGTATGCTGCTGTGAGTTTGCCGGCCAAATTCGATATAATATGCGGATTCCATTGGAGTTTTAAGTCAAGGGTTATCCCTAGGAAAACTGTCGAGTCTACCAAATCTAATTTAACACCATTCATTCCTAACATCGGTTTGTTCGGTCTTGACATTTGGTAGTATAAATTTAATACATTTCGTTTTTTTTAGCGTTTAGCAGTAAATTATTAGCACTAAACCAAGTGAGTACCTCTGAGAGAGCATTTGTTAACATTGTCATAATTATTATTACACCTAGTCACATTTAAAACGAGTGAAGAGTCATCTGCAAACAATACAATATCACAGAAGTTTTCTACAAAGAATGGCATAAGTCATTGATAATTATATCAAAAATAAGAAAGGGCCAAGAATTGACCCTTGTGGAACTCCCATTTTTACATAAGAACCGGATGAGTTTGTGCTTTTTTTCTCTCTATGTTTTTGTTGTTTTAATTCAAAACTTGATTATATTTTATTTGTCTTGATTAATATTATTATTATATTATTATTATTATTATTGACTAACTAGGTAGTAGGAAAGTAGGTACCTAATAAAAAATAATAAAATAGAATAATTAATATTTTCCAGATTGTTAACCTTCGATCCTATAATTATGCCGTAACATAACCGTGATGCAATAAATAGCCAGCCCCCTAGACAAGTGGCAAACGCTCACCCCCTGCATAATCGTAATTCGTCATACAATGCGCGTCCGCTTTTGTATCTTTCACTAGCAATGGGCGATTTTCTGACAGTCCAAATTAAAAAGTAAAAATTAGTTCAAAAACACTCGATAGATGTCGTATTATGAAAGCCGGCCACCAGCCGTACCTACCTAAGGGCTGTAATAATTTCTACACTTTTACTTGTCTACCAAAAAAATAAAAAAATAGTAAATACTTACCTATTTATATTCAGGGCATCCAGAACCTATTTCTATTTTGAAATAGAATAAATATTACGCAGCCATACACGTGCTCTTCATGAACTCGCCATTTACTAAGCGCCATACTAATCTATGCTAAGCGCCATCTATGAAGTCATTTACAAACCAATTTCTTTTTTTTTTTGATCTCGGAAAATCGCCCATTGGCACGTTACACAGCAGTGTACGGTAAATTACGAATAGAGAGGGGGCGAAAGTTTGCCACTTGTCTAGGCCCTCTGGGGTCACGTCGTTTTTACCTGTCAGTCTCAGGTTTTTCAATATCATCACGTACCTACCTACTACGACAGTCGTCCTTCACAAATAAGGGCCCTGATTCTGTATCGCAATCTATAGATTCCACACATAAACCTTACCGCGCACAAACGTCAAACGCATACGTTTTTGGGAAGATATCGTAACTTTTTAAGGAATTAACGTGGTTTTGAAACAAGGAATCGTTACAGAATAAGGGCCAAGATTCTGGCGAAAGTAATGGGCGATTTTCTGACAGCCCAAATTAAAAAGTAAAAATTAGTTCAAAAACACTCGATAGATGTCGTTTTATGAAAGCTGGGCTACTTATGGGCTGTAATAAATTCTACACTTTTACTTGTCTACCAAAAGAATAAAAAAATAGTATTTACTTACCTATTTATATTCAAGACATCCAGAACCTATTTCTATTTTGGAATAGAATAAATATTACGCAGCCATACACGTGCTCTTCATGAACCCGCCTTTTACATGCGCCATACTAATCTATGCTAAGCGCCATCTATGAAGTCATTTACGAACCAATTTCTTTTTTTTTTTTGATCTCGGAAAATCGCCCATTAGAAGTCGTAAAAATCCATTTGAGTGACGGCATTTTAACTCAGAATTATTAATTTCTAAAATGCTTAATCTAATTATGTTATTAAATAGTAATAACTAGGTAATAACATCCAAAATATGTTTTTTAACAAGTCTTGATGGCAGACTGGCAAACAACTCGTGATTTAGGTAGGTCTTGGGTTGAATCGCCAGACCGTCGTCCTCAGTATGTTTTAGATTAGCCTCCCACTTATTAGTAGATCCACCATCGATTTGTTTAGTTAGATGATCAAAGAGATCCATAGACATATTAGGTAGAGCTGTGAGACCTAACGCACGTAACAACTATTAATAAATAATTTGCGCTTATGCTCTCAACTGAGGGATCTCGCCCGCATTTAGGTAAGCTATTGTGAGGTTATGCTGCGGACAAAATAATTGTCCTAGAACCCTGTCGCCAACTCACACTAGGCCAGCGTGATGGCCAACTTCCCCTTGTGATGATGTAGGGAGGCCTGTCCCCAGCAGTGGAACGTTTATAGGCTGATGATGATGATGATGCAAGAACCCTGTTAACCCTTTATAAGGCATTGGTACATATTATATTGCCACCATATTTTGAACTTTATACAATTGAGATAAGGTCGAAAAAAATTTGAACATGCTGTGCCCATTAAAGGGTTAAGCCAGTGGTAGTAAAGGCAAAGGAAAGCCAAGCCAAATTTTAGAACCGGGACGGGTACCATTCCCATTCCTACTATACTCGGTTCCGCAATCACCTTCTTACAATATGTGAACCGCAATAAGGACAGCTCTACATCACTATCAAATAAAACAAACAGCTGTTAGTAATTACATTTATTACCTGTCAAAAGACAATAGCTTACAATTATTTTATTTTATTTCATGTACTTAGTAAATACAATTAGCTAGATTTATTCTGATACTGAACTGTCACTGTTGTCTCTGGGACGCTCTGCACACGCACACACACGAACATAGGACGACGACGCACGATATTGGATCTTACTGCATTGCGACACGGTTACATCTGCCGCAGCCGCTTGTTCGGCCGCTGTCCGTCATTCATGAAGCCGCCCTGCTGGGAACAAAAACATTCACATAAGTAATGCAAGTTTTTAAAGTGAAGGTAACATGGCGGTATATCAGGTGTCAACTGATTTTCAGGGGCTATTTAACATTTTTCGAAACCGTTATTTTTTATTTAATAAATAAACAACAAAAGTAATTTTAGCTACAAAAAATCAACTGAACCGTTTGTAAGGTATGAAACCTTACAAACTGGCCCTTTTCAAAGTGAACCTAACCCCAAAAAGCAAGTGAACGTGACCTAAGTCATTTTACCTGTGGCATGGTTGTGAAATGTTCTACAACAGGTAGCTCTGAAAAGAATGCACAGAACATGTTAATGGCAAAGAGACTGCAGCCCTACCAGTTCCATCATAGTTTATAGTATTCGTATTGCACTGCATTTCTTTGCACATTCTTCTATGCACTCGTTTCTTCAAATAGGTAGTAATGAGCATGCATAATGGGAAATATAATAAGCATGGTTGAAATTATTGCAAAAAAATACAGTCAAATAAAGTAAAAAAAAACTAATATATAACATTGGCTGGTAAACTAAAAAACTTATTTTATGGTGCTAGAAAAAATTGTTTTATAAACGTATAGATCATATCATACAAAATTCTCAAGGCAAATTCGACGTTCGCTCATTTTCACGGTCACTAGAACATGGTACTATAGTCTGTTCAATAAAGCTTGATACCTGTGACAGGTATCAAATTGTCATGCCTAGGGTTGAGACATTACAGACGTAAATAATGAAGTTATCAATTGAATATCATTATCTGTCGTTAATCGTTTTTTGCTTCATATTATCATTTAAGATGCTATTTAGATCACTTAATTTTTAGAAATAAATATTAATATGTAAATAAAAATACGTGAATAGATTTTGAATTTAGTAATGAACAAATTCTTAATAATGTATTGGTGTACGTACAAATCCTAAATCATCACTGTAATTACTTGACTTACTAGAACAGTCCAGTAAATTAATTATTTATTCTTGGTCACAAAAGCTGTCAAACTTTACTTCACGCTCCTAATCACCTTCAATTAGTTCTTTAATTTTATAAACCACTATTTTCCAATCATCAGGGGTAACACGTTCACATGCATCTTGTAGTAATGTTATACTATTATACATCATTATGCTAAAAAAAATAACAAATCAATTGATACAGCTAAAATTATAAATACAAAATTGAAATAAATCGATTGGTTATTGAATATCGTTTGAACTATAAATTGATTTACTATCGCAACAAAGTATTTTTTTTGTATTGGAATGACCTTGTGAAGGGGTACGTTTATTTTATTGTAATGTTTAAAAATAATTGTGATAAATGTGTGTTAAGTGAGTTTATTGGAATAAAACCTAATCTAACGTATAATAAATAATCACAAAAAGTAATTGTAGTATGTTAAGTGATGGATTATAAAATATAATATTATTTAAATTTAGTCAAATAAATTCATACTTTTACAAAGTCACGTCGTCGTTTTTGATGACAGGACCCGTCACAGGTATCAAGCTATATTGAACAGACTATAGAACATTTATATATCTACATTTCGTCTAATAGAGCGAACGTCGAACGCAAGCGACGACGTG
Organism: Scoparia ambigualis; assembly: GCA_963921215.1. NCBI lineage: Eukaryota > Metazoa > Arthropoda > Insecta > Lepidoptera > Crambidae > Scoparia > Scoparia ambigualis. The sequence goes on along the minus strand of OY992503.1, from coordinate 42,862,816 downwards.
AAGATCCACATATACTACTATAAAAGCTTTTCGCAACATAACAAGGCAGCTTTGATGATCAAGATGATGTGTGAGGTGTCTGTGCAATGTGCCTGTGTGTGCGCACTGACCGGGCGGCCCATGAAGGCCTGCGGCGGCATGTAGGTGTTGACGGGCGCGAAGCCCCCGCGCGGGAACGCGCCGCCGCGCCCGCCGAACCCGCCGCGCCCGCCGCGCGCGCCTGGGGGGGGAAACAATTCATCAAAAACAACTTTTACAAACCATTTGTAAACGTGTAAATCTAAGCCATGATTTTGTTTAACCTACGACTACATAAGGTAGAGAGAACCTTGTACAGTCGCAAGAAAGTCGGCTTGGGTTATATTTATCTAAATTTTTTTTTTAATTATATTTTGTGACTATGAATACAAGTCCTTCAGTCTTAATATTAGAGATCATTGTAATGCTTAAAGTAGATGATAATATGAATGTTGAATGCTAAATGATATTCCCCCCAAAACCCTTGGGTTTCAGTAAAGATGTTGATGGGACTTTACTGAGTCACACGGACTACTTGAGAGAATTTGAAAAGTAACGTTCCACGGTTTTGTTTTATTTGCCAGCACTCATGCACTTTCACGAACACTTAACGGTTAATAATCCACCATTATTTCACATAAATATTCGACAAAACACAAAGGAAACCCGGCGTTTTATGCTTAAGTTGTATACTTTTTTAATTTTTTATTTTGAAATTCAATATCTATCTGGCAATATCTGTCAACAAATGACAGTTGTGCAGCCGCTAGCTGTCAAATCAACCATGACGTGACGGCATTGTTGACATTTCCCTTTTTTAAAAGCAAAAGAATTATGGTTTATGCAGCCACGTTAGACAATTTTAAAGTAACATTGTCTGTTTTTAAAGACTCAAGTGTTTCCATATTAAGAAGTATTAATAATTAAACAACTCTTATCCACGATTCGATAAAAACAAGACAAAACATGGTTTAGGTAGCAAATAATATTAGCTTTACTATATGACCAAATTCTATTGTATACAAGTTAAGCATTTTTCTATGGAAAGTGACGGTTCGGTTCTCCTTTAGAAAATAAGACAAAACTACAGACATGATGCTTCACTTTACTGCCAAGAAGTCATCATCTTTCTCAATTACTATATTGTTGCTACATTAAATATATACAATGCATCAACTGGCCACATTTTTGAAGGCATACAAAGATAAGATGCGCTGGAACAGGATGAATATGTATGGACAAACCGTAAGTAGCATCAACAAATAAATATGACAAATATTTAACTGACTACAGGACGTCAATTAAAAATCAATGCTTTGGTCATTTTACAAATTGTGCCTGAGTACTAATTAGTATTTAAGATAAACAGTGTTACTTATAAAAATCAACTAATCGTCTTCTAAGCATCATCTTAACTAATTACTAATTAACTCCTTAAGTAGTGAGTAAATATTTTTTACTTATAAACGTTGCTTAGGCTTGTCTTAACTAATGAACGGCTAATGACACGAAAAATTATTACTCTTGCAACACAGCCGAAATGTTGGTAGCTTAAAAAAATATTTGCCATTTTAATGTTGTGAAATAGCAACATTTGTTTCATTCAAATTGAAAATTAAAAAGTTAAGCCGTCAAATATTTTCACGGAACTTGTTTGTTGTTGTGGTTTGTGGTGTGTGGTACTTATCTAGTGATCATTATTTTTGTTTGTTGTATACATTTCGGAATTTGGCGAGATAAATCTAGCTATGGCCGAGGTAGATCCATCCAGCAAAAAAAGAGTTCGCTCCTCCAACTGGGACGAAGAAGAAAAGGTTTGTAATTATCTAGAAAACATTCGTTCTACTCGCTACTATTCGCGCGTGGTGTTTTGTATAAAACTATTGTGTGTTTTATTGCAGAGATTGTTAAGGCAACTTATAATAGAAAGAGTAGATGTAATTGAAAATAAGGATGCATCTACTAATACAAATATAAAAAAGAAAGCAGCATGGCAAGAAGTTTTGTCTTGGTAAGTAGTTTAATTTCAAAAGGGACCTACTAAAAGTAATAACTCAGGTCAGATTATCGATTTAACATATTATTTTTTTTTTCTTTACAGTTTCAATAGTCTAAATAACAAAAAACGGGATCTCAAAGAACTGACAACTCAGTGGAGAAATATGAAGGGGAAAGCTAAAATTAGGGATAGTGAATATAAACGCGCTAAATTAATGACAGGTGGAGGACCTCCACCACCTAGCCCACCACCAGAAGATCTTGCCATCATACAGGCAATACCAAATGAATTTATTACTGATAGTAATAAATTTGATAGCGACAGTATACATGTAAACAGTATTGATCAGGTATGTTCTGTTTTATTACACGTCTATATTTATCGGTTGAATTAAAAAGAACGCATCGATGGGATATCGTCTGTGCTTTGGGAGGTATGCTGCTACGGGAACTAGAGCAGTGTTACTCTAAGAAATTGATGCTCATCTATGTGTTCTGCTTAATGCAGCTATAGTTATTTCTTTTTATACTGAATTCAAATGAAGTTTTTTAATATTGTTGAACATTTTGTATATTCCAGTCACTGACACCAGGAAGCCAGCTAGTCATACAAGATGATCCTTGGACTCCATTGCTAGCCTCAAATAACCAGATCAAGGAAACAGAAGAGGTAATTAAGAGAAATTCAAAAGTCAAAGAACTTCAAACAGTTTAATATTGTATTCATTTTGTATTTTAATTGTAGATACCCGAGGATGAAGGTTGGCAAGAAGCGGAAGTAGTACTGTGCCCTACACCTAAGGCTATGTCAAACAAGTACTTAACACAGAAAAGCAAACTAAAACAGAAAAAGGTATGCAACCTGTCTATATGTTGATAGATCGCACAGTCAGTCACAGTTTTGTTTGATCAGTTCACGGTTTTATCTCCATGCAATTTGTTTCAATACTGATGTTTTCTCAGGAAGTGAATTAGTGAATGTAATTCTTATGAGAAATAAAGTTATTCTAAACCTAAATCAATAATTCTCTCAGAAAGTATAGGAATAAAAAGCATCGTATTGTAATATTTTTGGGTTTTTCGTTTTATTAATAATTTACTTGATTTTTACAGATTCATACCGAGGACTATGAGCGAGAGTTATTTTTAATAGCTAAAAGGTCAAAAGAAAGAGAATGTGAACGAGCAGAAGAAATACACCAAAAGAGAATGGCCATTTTAGATTTAGAATATGAATTCTGGAAAAAAAAATCAAATAGTCTTGAGTGAACATCACATAACTTTATTTGTTTTTAAAAATAATTTTCAATAAACAGGTTTCTTGTTATGTTTGTAACATTATTGTTGTTGTACCCAATGTCTTCCTCATATTCGTCATCTACATAATCATTAGCCCGAGAACCTGTAACATAACATCAAGTTTAAGTTTTCCCATCTGCAACATACACAGGTATCTAGTGTATGTATGACGATTTAGACTAAACATACATACCATTTTCCAAAGGATCATTAAATTCAATAGCCAAATTGTGCAGCACTGCACATGCAACAATTGTTGTTTTTATTGTAGTAAGAGATCCTCGCATTACCTCCAACAATATGCGAAATCTTTGTTTTAGTAATCCAAAACATCTTTCTACTACATTCCTAGTTCGGATATGGCTGAAGTTATACCGCATCTCGGCTTCAGTCCTCGGTCGTAGGATGGGTGTAAGTAAATAAGAGGTACATGCGTAGCCACTATCACCAAGGAGTTTCCCTTTGAATTCATTATTCTCAAACCTCTGTTTAATTGAACTTTCACGAAAAATTCGTGCATCGTGAGTACTGCCCCTCCAATGGCAAACTATGTCACAGATTTTCAAGTCTGCATCGCAGACAACCTGCAAATAATAAACGGATTTGAATTAAATTTAGAATACGAGTAAGCTATGATCTGGATTAACATATAATAATGAATTATGAAATTCCCACGGGAGCGGAGCCCCGGCCCACAGTTGGTATCTTTATATTTTATTTTCATTTAGGCTGCATTGTCAACGTATTAACTAGAGCCTATTGTTTTAATACCTGCCCTACCTGCATGCATTTTTGTATGTAGAAGAAAAATAATACTTACTTGAGTGTTTATAGAATAGTGTCCTTTTCTATTGACATAGTATTGGCCAGCGTCTCCGCCTACTTTCCGAATTTTAATATGTGTTCCATCTATCGCTCCAATGATGTGTGGGAATCCACATATGGCTTCAAATTTTTGAATTGACTCCATTTGCGCTCTTAAATTCAACGGCATTTTGATGTACATAGAGCTTTTTGAGGCTAATGCAATACCTACTTTTCTAGATAGGTGTGACAGAGTCTGCTGGCTCATGCCATGGATATCCGCACAGTCTTGTTGAATCTGAAATTTTAAATGTAAATAGTCCTGGTTAACATCTTTAGTTAGGTACTCATATTATGATATATACTAACTAAAACAAATATCATTTGGATAAACCTACCTCATGTCTGCCCCAGTACCGAATCACAGACATCACCTGTAACTCCACGGGTATACTGCCGCCTCTAGTGTCCACACGCAAGTCATTTCGTAATAGTTCTATAATTTTTTGCATATTTTCTTTGTTAAATCTATACCTATACTTGAAATCACTATCACTTAAATCTTGCATAGGATTCATTCTCATACTATACAGTTTTGGCCGTCTATTAATTCTCATTGTTCTTCTCCTAAATGCCCTAATTTCCTCTATTTCATTACGAAATGAGCGCAATACATCAAAATCTTCAAAAATATCCATTTTAATAGAAAATATCACGCGAAACACGGAAGAAACAATTACAAAATGCAAACAGAAGTCAGAAACAAACACAAACAACCACAGAACACATATCAAACAACGTTGAGTAGCTGACATGAAATCAGCTGACAAATAACCGCCATTTTGTTACTTACGTGTTAAACAAGGGTAGGAGTTAACTTAATTTGACAGTTCATTAGAGCCATTGCTAAGCAACTCATTAAAGCTAAGCAACGTTTATAAGTAAGAATTATTGTTAAACAACTCCTAAGTATTACTTAATATTTAATTAACGTTTATAAGTAAGGCTGATAATATATTAAGATTACTCAAACCCTAACCAAAACTAGTCCGTATTTTTCTTCTTTCCTTCGGTGCCCCTTTAACTTGCAATCATGTTGCATCTGTTTTCAAACCTATCGAAAATGCATTAAATTTCAATTTACTGTGTTTTCTATCTGGCTGCTGCCTGAGCAAGGACTGAAGTGTGCCTAGGGTTGTCACATGTGAGTGTGCGTCCTACTCACCCCTGAAGTTGCCCCTCGCGTTGAAGGCGTTGTTGCCGCCGCCGCCGCCGCCGCCTCTCGGGCGGAAGTTGTTGGGGCGGTTGGCGGCGTTGTTGTTCGCGTTGTTGTTGGCGTTGTTGCGGTTCTGTTGCTGTGGCCGCTTGTTCTGTGCGTACAAAGTTACGATTAAAGTTTGCTGATAAAACGTCAAGTAAAGAACTATTCGTAATAATATCAAAAGTTGTTAATCTATTTAGAATTGTATGAAAAACAACTAGCATTTTAAAGAAAAAACATTGAAAGCGTGCGTCTTACAGCCGTAACACATCAATTTCATTGTATTGTGTTGAACGATCCCTGTTATCGGTGTGTCGAAATAAATAATTTCATAAATCATTACCTTGGGTAAAAAAAAATCCTACCCATTTTAAAGATTTTTTTATTGGTCCTTACATACCTACCGGCGATTATGCGATCGGTGCGGTTTATAGTTACCTTGTTAACGTTGGCGGAGTGCGCCTTCTGCTCGTCCTCGTCGCGGTACTTGGAGACGGTGACCAAGAACCCGTTGATGCGCAGCTCGCGGTCCAGCTTCAGCGCCTTCTCCACCGCCTCCTTCGCGTGGAACGTCACCCGCACTGCGCAACAACGGGGGTTAGTCCAGCTATCTGGCTACCAGCACTCTTCATCAGAAGCCTATAAACGCCCAGACCCACGTAGACAATAGCACGTGGGGATATTGGGCCATAATCCACCACGCTGGCCCAATGAGGGTTAGAGGGTACTGTCTATATTGTGGAAACAATGGAATTAAAAAGCACAGTTACTTGTTTTGTTCAAAAATGATTTAGTTTAAGTCTACTTATACCAATGTTGGCAAAACTAAATATTAATTTATAAGACGACTGCTAGAAACCGCAAGAAACTTTAAGGCTGGCCAGGTCAAGTGTTTTAAACATGACAAAAATGACAAAATGGAAATTCAGGCTTTTTTCATTTTTAAAGAAAAGAAAAAAACACGAATATCTTTTTTTTAAATTTTGTCATGTTTTAAACACTTTACTTGACCAGCCCTTGAAGTTTTTTGCGGTTTCTAGCGCTCTCCTTATATTTCATCTAAATACACACATGCACAAGTGTTTAAAACCTAGTAAAAACATTATAATTGTGAGTTAATAGTAATACGCATTTTTTTTTCATTTACAGTGTCCCAATGCTGGGCATAGGTCTCCCCCATTACCTTAGCCAGCTGTAACCAAGTAAAAATCATAAAAGTGTAAAACAGCGTCACATACATATCTTGTACTTGGTCTTGCTGAACTCGTGTATGTGCGCCACGTCGCCGCACTGCGAGAACAGCAGCCGCACGTAGTCGGTGGCGGCCTCGTAGGGCACGCCCACCAGCACGGCCGTCTCGGCGCGCGACTCCACCGCCACCGCGATGGGCGCGCCGTCCAGCAGCGTGCCGTGCTCCGACAGCGCCTGCGCGGGGGGGCCGCTCAGTCTCACAAGCGACTCGGTGGCGCAATGCTCATGGCGCACGTATGCACCACAAAGGCCTCTACACACCAAACCCGCCAGCCTTGTTTTGTGATGGGCGGGGCAAAGCCGGCGGGCCGGCGGGTTTGGTGTGTAGATCCTTTTACACACACCAGCAGGTCAAACTACCCGAATTGATGTTGATCCTAAGGTGGCTTCACATATATCAGTGAAGCCACAGTTCCGACACAGTACCCGGCACAGTGTTTTTCATACATTCTCTATGAACGCATCCCCACTTATCAGTGATAATGCTCTCAGTATCAATGCCGCCACCGGCAAATCACGGACATATTCGTTTTGACAATGTGAAAGAATGCTTTTCATTGTGCTGGTACTGTGACTTCACTGATGTGTGAAGCAACCTTTATACTCAAACGATAAGGTTCAAAATGTATTAAAGAAGTTTGATATTGTGTGGTAGATTGACCCGCTGGCTGTCTTTACGCTTATGAGGTTATGCGGGCGGCGTTTGTTCTATAAAAGGTTTTCGTTCATCACATTATCAGCCCAGCAATGGAACTTGACAGTTTATAGGCTGATGGTGATGATGACTCAGTTTTCTACTTGGACATTTTACACAACATTATTTTTGTTTTAAAACTTTCTATTATGTACTGCCATGTTTTTCATTTGTATAATTTTATTTTTATAGAACTAAAAGAATAATAAGAAAAAAAATAATATTGCCTTGAAAAATATATAAAAATCAATTAAGTTTGAAAAGAGAAAATACTAGCACACGATTTCGACTAATCTACATCGCACTTATAAATCATAGCTACAATTATTTTGTTAGCATACTATTCTATCTGTTAAAAATCAATTGTTAAAATGCTTGGCCGCCCACAATTCCTCTTAACGGCCCGACGAGGAGTCAGATGGCTATCATGAGCATCGGCTGACAGACGTACCGGCAGCATCAAACCCACCGAAACACCGTCGCCGTCGTGGTTCAAAGTTTGAGTGTTAAAAGAGTTAAAGTGTGCCTTAGCATGTACCAAAGTACTTATTTGAACAAAACCATTAAAAAAATATATGAATTATTATATACTTATCAATAGTTAACAAAGACATCTTAATAGATCTTTTCGACTATTATAGGATGTTCCGATCGATTGATGCTGAGACAGTACTCCATAGTTGATGTACTTGGGCGAAATATGATTCATGAGCAAACACATCATTATTTTTAATAAGCGTCCGTCGTGAGCACGCGGCCCGCCTTATGTAAGTAAACGCGCGTCTTATACTATTGTAGATACACTGCACATGCGCACAATTATAATTTAAGCCGCGAAAGCACGGCAATGGACTCACTAAACCACCTCGCCTAACCTTGTGTTTACTGACAGGCACAACCTGAGATATTGTCTTTTACAATTTATTATTGTAAACATGTTAACTGAAAACTGGGCATTTATACAGAAATACTGGCAGTCACAAGTTTGTGTAAGATGGTTTATACAGGTACTGAATCTTTTAATATTTTTGTTATTTTTTTTTATTATATGACAAAGAATCATATGTTTTTATTTTAATAAAGACATTGTTGTTATAGCTTCTTATCAAAGCAAACAATAATTGATCAAGATAGTAATTAGAAATAAAACTTAATCTGGAAGTCTAGAGAAAACTATGACAGAGTCAACAACATTCTTCAATTAAGCATTAATTCAATTAAAATGTAGGACTCACCTTTTAAGAAATACCATTCGTTAATTTGAAAGAAATTCACATAAATGAAAAGTTATTACCAATTGCATAAGTACATTGTAATTAACCTTACTAATTCAGTATTATTTCATTTCAGAGATGTCACCTCACAAACATTTTATGAATGAAAAACATATTTTGAAATGAGTTGTTGTAATAAAGGGAGCCTTCTATTGTCTATTACTTTGGTCAGAATAAAAACATAGAAAAAGAACACGCAAAAGTGGCAGTAACTAACATCTGATATAAAAATACAAAAACAAACAATGTAAAAAATATGTTGTTGTCCTGACTAGAACACCAGTTTAAATGATTAGACAGTATACTAATTTAAAACTGCAAAATGCTTTGATGACAAACAACCTGTTGTTAATAGCTACCACTTTTCTTTATTAAAACATACATGACATGAGAGGTCACAAATGGAAATAGAGTTGTTCATCAGCTGATCTTACTACCTTACAGGTTGACATAGCAAATTTTGATCAGTAACTCAAACAAAGCATCCCAAACCCAAACATAGTAATTGTAGAAGACCAGCCTTTTCAAACATTCAAATAGTCACTCATTCTGCACATGACTTCAGGGAATAGCGGTTCTTAATATTGTAATGCAATTTGGAAAAATCTTAGCCTTATTATAAACATGCGCCTGTTGGGTACACCCAAAACGAGGCACAGTTACACTAAAATTAACTACTAATATCACTTGCAATAGAAGAAAAAATGTTAATAAACTTTTGATTACCTTGTCCAGAGACTCTTTGTTTTTGAATTCGACTATTGCCGATAATGTCGGAGTTGTGGTCAGTTCAGTAACAATGATTGGACCACGTCTAAAAAGAAAGAAAAATTTCTCTCATTAATACTCCGCTCCACTCAGTGTTGCATTGCGAACGCAATTGGCGTCTTGCAGCACCAACAACAACAATTTATTAAATATAATTTTTAATTTGTAGTTCATACTTAGTATTTATAAATACTTTATGTCCATTAAAAACACAAGATGTAAAAAGAATCATGACTATTCAGGGACTGATATTTGAATGTTATTACTCAGCACAATGTTTTGGATCATTGCAAAATTTAAATCATAAACTTACTTGACACCAATGACTTCTCCATGTTTTGAGAACAGCTCCTTCAGTTTGTCTTGGTAATCAAACAGGTAGCTCGGCGGGAGGTTCTCCACAAGCAGTTTACCGGTTTCCACCTTCTCCTCCTTCTTGTCTTCCTGCTTGACTTCGGCGTCTTGGCTCTGTTCAGGCTGCTGGTCGGTGGCGGCGGCCTCGCCCCCGGCCGCTTCGTCGCCGTGCTCTGCCTGCTCGGCGTCGCCGTTGTTTTCATCGGCTCCCTCCATCGGCTCCTGAGCTTCAGCCTCCGTAACTGGCTCTTCTACAGCCTGAGCCGCCTTAGCCTTCGTTGCCTGATTCTTGGCGCCGCGACCTTTCTTCTGAGCGACCATATTATTTGCTCACTAAAAATAACACATTACTAAATTAATCAATACAACATGAGATCGGACACGCTCTCCTAAACGGGTTGTTTCCCGCCATGCTATTTATTGCGAAATACAACTTATCTACTTGGCGTCTAATCACGGGTCTCAAGGCCAAGTTATTGCGCGCGTACCTAACTAAGATCGCACTTTTTGGCATATGATTCATGTTTATAGGCATTTTGTTGAAGAGTGAAGATTATTGACGATGTAACGCCATAACGGTAAATACGTACCTAGTCACAGGCGCCATGGCACTGAGCATGGCGTTCCTACGCTACGCAAGTGGAAAATGCCGAGATGAGATTGGCGATCACTGACTTTAAAACGCTATTTCTGAATCGAGTCTTAATTCGAATGTCTATAAGATACTTAAGTAATGTTTTACTTACCAAATTATTATTTACAGCCAAAAATCAATGGTTTCACAAGTTAACACGAATAGACGCCAAACTAAACGCAATAATAACACGAAACCGGCATCACGCAAGCGCATCCGCCATTAAAAGTGAGGTTAGAGTGTTGCCATGTCAATAATTACGAATTATTTTTATATTATTGTTTCATAGATCCGATCCGATTGAGATAGAGATAGAGGCTAATATTTGGTCCGAGCTCGGACCAAATATTACATTTGGTCCGAGGGTCCGAGGATAGAGGTAACTTCGATGTGCATTTATAAAGCTCAATGGATCCGATCTTCAAATTTTTATGGCGGCTCCACATTAGTGCCGTGAAGCTCCGTAAACAGGCATGAACGTGAATGTGGACGGTTTTCGCGGGGTTCACACGCGTTCACGCCACGCCTGTTCCCCGATCTGAGCGGGGAACCAGGCTGCCATTATTAGAAAGCGTTAGAAAAAAAGAAGATGGTGGATGACTGAAATACATTGTAACCGATCAAAGTATAGTCTGGAGTAAACTAATTAATTTCCTCTTTGGTAAATTGGCACGGGCCGTGAATGTGGATTTGTGCGCGTGAACACCGTGCGAACCCTTTGTCGCGGGACAAAATACGCGCGCTATGGACATAGGCTTCATTTGTCATTTAAAGCTCATATTTTGTAACTATATGGACATATTATGGGCTTCAAATGTCAAATTAAGTGAAGTGGATCAAGGCGAATGGAACGATCGTGTGGGTACTCAAATTTTGGCTGTAAATCCACATCACGCCGCGTTATGGAAATGGAACGATCGTGAGTGCCACACTTAAGTATCCACCCTGTGATCTCCACTCTCCACCCATAAACAAGTTCCAAACGCTCCCGCCTGTCCTATTTGTAATTCGTTTCGTCTAAAGCTCGACACTCACGGTTCAGTTAAACTGATCAGCTGAATACTGATCAGTTAAATTAAAACGATCCCCACGCACTGGTTTGGCTTCAAACCGGCCTTCATTTCTCGATTGAAGGCAGTGTGACCATCTCAAAAATGGCGAATCTGCCCGAGACACTGGCAAAAAATCTGCCAAAATCTGCCGAGTTTTTATCGCAACTTCAAAAAGACGAGTTTTCGAATGTACTTCTATACTTCTCATGAAGAGTGCTAGAAAAAGTAGCAAAAAAATTTGGCTGCAATTTCTGTAATTTTCATAAAATTGTAGCTGCTTGACTTCCAAAAAGCTAGTCCTAGCTATAAAGTAGCTAAGTTGGCAACAGTGGCACGACTGATGTAAAGCTGGCCACTGACGATAGGGGCCCAAGTCTGCTAATTTACGAATGGCATAATTGAATCGCAATTGTATCGCAATTGTATCGCATTGTAATTGTTTGACACATTTGGTATTCATAAATGAGTAAGAAAATACCAAATGTGTCAAACAATTACAATGCGATCCAATTGCGATTCAATTATGCCATTCGTAAATTAGCAGACTTGGGCCCCAGTTTTGTGCGTCAGTCCAGGCGTAATACTGTGGCGTCATTCCAAATAGTTTTACGCCAAACAGATTTCCCCACTCACTGGCGTCACTCCGGCTCGACAGTTCTCAACCGGCCGGTACAATCAATTTTGAACTTTATTGTTTGGTACCAAGGATCAATATTCATTGGAGAAATTACTGACGCGATTGGAATGTTTTCGACCGGCCGGGCTGTGTTTTGAACTTTATCGTTTATTTTTTATTTCATTTTGTTATCTTAGGAAAACCAAGGTTTACACATTTTCAGTAAGGTTACAGAATAAAATCCATAGAAACCACTTATAGGTTCTCACCAATAGAAATTTCTTAAAAATTAGAAGTACTAAGCAACGCATTATCAACCTCGTTAAAATTATTAATGGTTAAGTAATAATGCAACAGAGTAACTACGAACAAAAATTGGGCTCAAAGAACCGCTCAGTCAACATCCGCCTCGCTGATGGTACGCTGGTACAGAAAAGGTCCAGTTCAATCTGCTTGCCCGGTTGGTTAAACAGATTACACGCACGCCTTATATAACTATTCTGCCTGTAATTGGTGTTCGCTTTTGGTAGACAGAAAGTAGGGTTACTTCTAAAATTTGTTTGGGGTACCTTTAAAGAGAGCTTATCTAAAAGTTGGGGATAGTCTATCTTAGCCGTAGCAATTTTAAGCAGATACGTGATATCAGCTATCTCGCGTCTCAGTTCAAGAGGTAAAAGGTGGTTTTTCTTAGAGACATTTAAATACAGACCAAAATTTTTTCGTTCAAGAGGTAAAAGGTGGTTTTTCTTAGAGACATTTAAATACAGAAAAAAATTACATACAGACCAAAGACTTCATCGAGACGCTATCCCACGTGGTTTACTTCGGAAACGATCAAGAATATTAAACTAAAATCTAAATTACAGAAAAAAAGGAAGTCTCCGAAATGTTCCTCAGCGTACGCTCAGTTCTCAATGGTTCGTGCTAGTCTTAAAATACAAATTGGATTAGCCTATAAGTCTTACATTGGGCAGCTGGAAAATGATTTACACATAAATCCTCGTGGCTTTTGGCAACACATCAATAATTTGCGCTCCAACGGTGGTTTTGAGCCATGTATTGCATATGATGGGATTCAGCGAACGGGGGTTGATACGGCTGAGGCTTTTGCTGACTACTTCTCCAGTGTATACGCCGGATCATTTTCTCCTCCTGATCCGCTCTCCTTTAATGCAAACAAACTATCAACAAATGGTCACATACATTTATCAAACGTCTGTAACAGGGAAGTTAAGTGTGCAATTGGTCGGTTAAAGCCTGGCCGAGCCGCTGGTCCTGATGGGTTACCAGCCGATCTCATGAAGGCTTGCGGATCCTCTTTTTCTGTCCCACTTTGCCACATATTTAATTTAATAATTAAGTCAGGTTTTTATCCTTTTATTTGGAAATTATCTCGAGTGACACCAATACCCAAGGGCACTAATAAATTGAATGTAGAGGAACACCGACCCATAGCTATTCTTCCGGCGCCGGCTAAAGTATTTGAGAGAGCAGTACATGGCGCTCTTCTAAAAGGAATCGAGCCGTATATCTGTAACGAGCAGCATGGATTTAGGCCCGGGTGGTCCGTTAATACAAATTTATTGACTTTGGTTGAGTGTATCTCTAGCGGCTTGGACCGTGGCAAGCAGTTCGATGTCATTTATTTTGATTTTCGCAAAGCATTCGATAGAGTTCATTGTGACATCCTTCTGTTGAAACTTGATGCGATGGGTTTCTCTCCTCAGCTTACCAAAATGTTCGCAAACTATCTCAGTGATCGGCGCCAATTTGTGCGGTATGGTTGCTATGTCTCGGATCCTTACCCGACTCCCTGTGGTGTGACTCAGTTCGATTCTTGGCCCACTGCTATTTTTGATAATGATCAATGATATAGTCAAGGTTCTCAGGTATGCAAAATGTTTGCTTTATGCAGACGATCTGAAGATCTTCGCAGAAGTAACTTGTGAACAGGATTGTGCACTCATACAGCAAGATATCGATGCTTTGCATGGGTGGAGTGTTGTCAATGAACTGCAGTTTAACTTTGAAAAATGCTTTGTTATGGCATTCGGTCGTCACCGTTCTCCAGTCATTCACGACTACATGTTAGGGAGTAAAGTTATCAGCCGTACAGACTCCGTGAAGGACCTGGAGGTGACTTTTGACGGTACTCTGACCTTCAATCAGCATATATCGGTACTTTCCAAGAGCTGCTTTAGTCGATTAGGTTTCGTGTTGCGTAATCTGCGTGATTTTCATGACTCCAAGGTAATAAAACTCCTATTTACTAGCCTTGTTGCTAGCAGATTGGAGTCTAGCGCATGTGTGTGGAACCCACATGAGGCTAAGTACAAGCTAATGTTAGAAAAAGTTCAGAAGGCATTTCTTAGGTATTTTTATAAACGTCTTTACGGCTACTATCCCTTCCTGTATCCTACAAAATTTCTGCTCGGTAGCCTAGGAATGAACTCGTTGGAGGTCAGGAGAACATGTGATCTATTGCCGTTAAAATATTGCGTGGGCTTGTCGATTCTCCTGAATCTGTTGAAGTGCTGTCGAGGCTGTATGTGCCCAATAATTATTTGCGTGTACGAGAAAGTCGTCGGCACCGTCTATTCTCACGGCTTCCGTGTCGCACGGAGACGCGCGCTCAGTCCCCACTCTGCCGTATGCATACCGCCCTTAACGCTCTCTTGGTTGCTTTCCCTGATTTGGATGTGTTTGCTAGTAGTGTATTATTGGGCATTCTGGCCCACCACTCGTCCGCTTCGCTACCGATCGTTCGCTTCGCTCACTGCGGTTGGCCAGAAAGCCCAATAATACACTACGAATCAGAATTCTAACTCAGCGTCGGTTGAGACCCGTGGTAAGTATCTCTTGCGAGCCCGTGGTAAGATCACGCACCGAGCACTGCCTAGCTGTTCGATTGAGAGACCCGTGGTAAGTATCTCTCTGCGAGCCCGTGGTAAGATCACGCATCGAACAGACTCCTAACTCAGTATCGGTTGAGAGACCCATGGTAAGTATCTCTCTGCGAGCCCGTGGTAAGATCACGCACCGAGCACTGCCTAGCTGTTCGATTGAGAGACCCGTGGTAAGTATCTCTCTGCGAGCCCGTGGTAAGATCACGCATCGAACAGACTCCTAACTCAGTATCGGTTGAGAGACCCATGGTAAGTATCTCTCTGCGAGCCCGTGGTAAGATCACGCACCGACCAACCTATTCAAACCTCGTTTAGCTAATTACTAAAATAATTACTACAAAAATTACCTTTTGCATAACCGTTTGTTGTTTTGTTTGCCTTAGCTTGTTTACCTTACCTTGTTTACCTTAGCTATCACTAACTTATATCCTTGTCGTGGTCTTAAACAAATTTCTGCAGAGCTCGTCAGTGAAAAAATCTGAAAATAAAAATAATGATTGTATTGAAACATTGAAAATTAAGTATTACGAAATAGTGGAGCCGTCTCACAACTTCTATGTGATTCCTTATAGGTACTTCTTTTTCATTATTTTAAAATAAAAATTGTATTGTGAATGCTTAAAAGTTAAAATTTAAATAATTATTGAATTAAAATTAGAATGTAAATCTCAAAAAGATAAATAAAAAGTTAATAAAATATAAGTTATCAGCAAATAACAGAATAAAGATTGTATTTTTAACGATCACATAAAAAAATGCTTAAAATTTGTTTTTAAAAATGTTTTTTTTATAAATGTTTACTCACATTTTATGTTCACGGTCAAATATCTTCTTCAGACACATGAAAGCGTTTTTTGAGAACCTGGAAATAAAAATTACTTTATGATTTCTTTTTCTTTTATCATTGACAAGAAAAACAAGCTCTTTTTATTTTTTTATTTTTTATTTATTGCAAAAAATAGTAACTTAAGTGGCTGACTAGAGCCAACTAGCTCAACAAATCGATTTAATTTTATTTCTTCTAAATATATCCAATTTCTAAAAAAGGGCTCAGTCAAAGTCTTACTTTTAAAACTTTTAAACACATTTTACAATTGTGTAAAGTTATTCAATCAATAATAGACGTTATTCATACGACCTTGTTTGAGCCCTTTTTTAGAAAAAAGGTTTTACATAGAGAAAATTATTTTGAGACTAAACTAATGTATAAAGGTTTACTTACACAATTTTCTGGTCTTCTTGTTTGAATTCATATTTTTTTATTCAAATTTAGAACTTTCACTTCATCATCACCATCATCAACTCATTTATGTCCCCACTGCTGGGGCACGAGGCTTCCCCATGGTTGGATAGGGGAACGGGCCATAAACCACCAACTTTCACTTACACCAACAATATATTTTAAACAGTTCACAAGTGCAGTGACTTTTGAAGAAGAAGAAGTATTCCAACTGATGCTTGCATGCACAATGA
The DNA here is from genome assembly GCA_963921215.1 of Scoparia ambigualis. Classification (NCBI taxonomy): domain Eukaryota; kingdom Metazoa; phylum Arthropoda; class Insecta; order Lepidoptera; family Crambidae; genus Scoparia; species Scoparia ambigualis. The sequence continues at coordinate 42,846,414 of OY992503.1, read as the reverse complement.
CGCGGTCGTGGGAATGTGCACTGCAGCGATTAGACCAAGAGCTAGACCTATATGAACATTACAATTGCGGACCAATAATAACATGTATTTCCACTAATACTGTTATAAAATATATCAATGGTTAATTTAATGTACTTACAAATGCCTAGACAAACTAAATACCAAGTACATTTAGCAGTATTTGAGTCTCATCGGAACTGCTTTAAGAGACAAGAGTATTACTTAGGTACTATTTATTTATTTCTTCAAAAGTCGGCTTGATCATTCTGCTCGTTATAACACAATTATTATAAATATCCATCGTTTGTATATACAATAGATTTTAGTTGTGGTAAATTTATTTATTAAATAATATAATATAAATAATAATTAATAATTATATAATACATATCTTTTTTTTTATCACTGATATAATACGATGAAATGATAATAATAGTAATGATAACATTACGAAAGCTTTAATTCAGTTACGATGACTCTTGGTCTAACATTGTATTATAGCAGATTCAGCGTTAATTGAACGTTTGTGTGTGTAAGGATTGTAATTTTAGAGTTTTGTTATTTACATCGTGTTGTAATGGATATTATAAATCCGACAATATAAAAAATGCCTAAATGTAAGCATTTTAAGCGATGAAAATAATTATCAGGGTCTTATATGATTTTGAATTTGGTAAAATAACTTCAACTAATTAAGGTGAATTATTAGTTCGTGGAGTCCGATAGTGCACTTGCACATCCATCTCCACCACTTGGTGGAGATGGTTTTCGTTGCTGTGTGGTTAAAAACATGATGCAAGAGAGACAGAGTTTTTAGTAATATTATCTTTGCTATATAAATCTAGAATAATTCTTTCAAAGTTGATAATTGAAGTTGATAATAATAATAAGTTTTTATCCAAGTAACCTGCAGGTTAAGTTATGTTGACCGAGTAGTAAATGCTAATTTATCATCATCATCAACATCATCAGCTCATTTAATATCCCCACTGCTGGGGCACAAGTCTTCCGAAGCATGGAGGAGCTCGAGGTGATAAATTTTTGGTCACCCATCCGATGACCGACCTTTGCGAAAGTTGCTTAACCTCAGTACTCGCAGACCGAGCGCGTTAACCAATGCGCCATCGAGCTCCTCTCTTTAGTGTTTGGAAAAAATTAGTTGTGCTGTGTAATGCTAATTCACTACTCAACAAAACCTAATAACACCACAGGATTTGTTTAGACATTTAAGAAATTGTCATACACGTGGGAGTTTTGTTTTTTACTCAAACTGCAACATGGTGTAATACAAAACGTTTCCTCGGAAGGTAGCATCAAAGGAACGACAATATTCTGATTCAAAAGGTATTAAGTGCTTTACTAATTTGTTTTTTAATTTTATATTATGTAGAAATTAATAAGTAACAAATTTGTACGAAATTACATAGTAATTAGGTTTTAAAAAACTGATTTAAATTTTTGCTAACGATTTTTTTATTGATCACATAAATTACGGATTTTGTCCCAATAATTTCATTAATTTCTGTGATTTTCTTGTGAGCAGTCGAGAAGCTTCCCAATTAAAATGTTAGTAAGTATATATTTTAATTTTATATAACTTTTTTCTTTTAATTATTTTTATTCTACTATAATATTGACGTGTTTTTTCCATACATAGGTCGGACTCAGAGTACACTTCTAGTGCTGAAGAGGTAGCGCCAGTTGAGGTGCCATCACCAAGGCCGAGCAAGAAAAAAACAAGTCCGCCCAGTCCAGTCGTCCCTGTGGCTGTGCCCAAGCCGAGAAAACGCAAGACATCCATTGCTCCAGTCGCCAATGCCCAAGCTCTGTCAACGTCTCCTGCTCCTAGGTAATTTTTTATATAAATATTTAAAAATGATTTTTATCTTTACTTTTAAGTACTAATATAATAAATTTCTTACAATCCCACCAACTACTGCCTAGCTAATTTATCTTAACCCAAGTTTCTTTAGAACTTGTGTTATGGATACTACGTATAAATATTTAAACTTGTTAAAAATTATTAACATTATAAAGCAATGTGGTCTAATTTTATAATTCTAAAATCATTAATGTACCTACATAGGTAATTAGAATGCTACAAAACCTAATCCTAAACAAATATTTTTACGAAGTAATATTAATAAAACGAAGTAATATTAATAAAACTTTTTTGTTCACAGAGCGAAAAAAACGAAAAACTTATTTTCGATAATAAGTAAGGACGAGCAGGCGTCGAGCATCAAGGACACCAGTCGCGGGCTGGCATCGAGTTTTACATCCCGGGTTTCTTCGGGCCAATGTCGCCGCGTCGCGTCCACTTCCGGGAAGTTTTACGTGGACTTGAAGATCTACCATACTGACGACGCGAGAAGCAGTCCTGCAGAAGAGCGTTACAAGAAGGCGCTAGCATCTGTGAAGCTACAGTGCGGTGAGCAATCGCGTGAGTGGGAAGTCCTGCAAGACTTTCTGGGTCTGGCTTACACGATTTTTGAAGGCAGCGAGCCTACTTATTACAGCAACGCTATCAAATTTAAATAAATTATCAATTTTTCTTTTTACTATTTTCTTTAATAAATTTTTTAACATTTTTGTAATGATTAAAGTATGTAACTATTTACGATAGGTAAAATTAGGTACGTACTCTTTTGTAATTTGTTATTCTAGTTCAGGCATACTTGATATTTGAAGACAGCGAGCCTACTTATTTTAGCAACGCTGTTAAATTTATATAAGCTATCAAAATATTTTATTTACTTAGTATCTACTTTGATCAATTTTTTACTTTTAAATTTTTTGTATTGATATTCGTAACTATTTCCGAAAGGAAAAATTAGAATTATTTTTTAAATTGTTATTCTAGTAACTAGATTATGGTTCTGTAACATACCATTTTACCACTTTAATAAATTTAATACTTTTGAATTATTTTTTTTGTATGTCAATATTTACTAAATAGGTAAAATTAGGTAGGTACTCTTTTTAATTTGTTATTCTAGTAACTAATTTTTGGTTCTGCAACATGCCATTTTGCGCTATTTGTAACACATCTGTCTGTTCGAAGTCATGGATAGGACATTTACGGAGTCGTGTACATAAACAAAATAATTCTAGCCAGCTGATTAGCGATGGTGTGGAAATTGTAGGTTCAGCATTTCGCTCTCGTATCATTTCGTACCGAATCACCGCCTGCGAGTCTGAAAATCAAGTCTCTTTAGATATTTTTTTAAATTCTATTTCTATTAAAATAAAGCACCTTTTAGACGAAACTTTAAACAAACATACGTGCTTAAAAGTAAATTTTGAACTCTTTGCCATTTTCGTACTATTTAAAAATGGTTTACAGGAAATGAAATCCTTTAACACAAAAAATTTTATAATTTACACTTATAATGATTTTAGTAGTATATTTTCAACAGTAGTTAATTCATTGAAAAAGAAAATAGAAGAGTTTCAAGAGCGTGATAGCGGTTGGGCATTTTTGAGTAATTCACATTTGGAAATTAATATAAACAAATACCAGCCATTAGGAGGATCGTCTTACATAGAACTACCTAAATGTATACAAAATAAGAAAGCTTGTGTAAATGTCAAAAACAAGGATCAGTTTTGTTTTTTATGGAGCGTAACAGCGGCTTTGTATCCAACTCAAAAACACTCTGAGCGGATATCGTCTTATCCTCACTTCCGAGATGTTTTAAATATCAAGCACATAACTTTTCCTGTTACGTTTGCAGACATTAATGTTTTTGAAAAAAACAATCCAAACTTATGTTTCGTTATTTTTGGTTTAAAGAAAAATAAAACTATTATAGGACCTTTGTATAAATCTGAAAGCAATAAAAATAAAAAGACTATTTATTTGTTACTGTTAGAAAACGGACAGACCTCTCATTACTGTCTTATCAAAGATTTATCTCGGCTTATTAGAAATCAAATTACTGCTCATCACGGTAAACTATATTTTTGTGATACGTGTTTAGTTTTTTTTTACTACATGTGAAGAAATTGAAAATCATGTATGTAGCGGAATCGTTACCGTTTTGCCAGAAAAAGGGTCAGTAATTAAATTTCAAAATTATGGCCGAAAACAAAACGTTCCTTTCGTAATATATGCTGATTTTGAGACTATTTTAGTAGAACATAAAGACAATAATACAATTTCAGATACGGAAAACACAAAAACACTGCAACGGCATATTCCAGCCGCGTTTGCATATAACATAGTATGTTCTACGGACGCAAGTTATAATCGCTATGTTACGTATCGAGGTCAAGACTGTGATAGTAAATTTATAGAGTGTATTTACCGCGATGTTCAAGAGCTTTATTTAATTTTGTGCAAAAATTCTCCCATGATTTTTACAGAAAAAGATGCCGCAGATTATAAGCAAGCCACTCGGTGTCATATTTGTCAACATTTCTTGTTTTCTGATAAAGTGCGTGATCATTGTCATATAACCGGTTTATATCGGGGTGCAGCACATAAATATTGTAATCTGCAATACAAAACACCGAAGTTTATTCCTATCTTTTTTCATAATTTGGGTGGTTATGATTGCCATTTGTTTATTAAAGAACTAGGTAAATTGCGAGGAAATATTAAGATTATACCTAAAACGAAAGAAAATTATGTGTCTTTTACGAAATTTATTCCTGTTTTGGATGGGGAATTTATACAGGTACGGTTTGTAGACTCGTTCAAATTCTTAGGGGCTAGTTTAGAAAAGTTAAGCAAAACTATAAAAAAGAAGAGTTTGAACATTTACGAACGCATTTTCCTATTCAAACACAATTCAATTTACTTACACGAAAAGGTATCTACCCTTATGGCTACGTTAATTGTTGGGAGCGTTTTGAAGAACGATCTCTTCCAGAAAAGGACATGTTTTTTAATTCTCTTGTAAATGAGCACATTACTGATGAAGATTTTCAACATGCACAATCAGTATGGACTCAATTTAACATAAAAAACTTAGGTGAATACACCGACTTGTATTTAAAAACTGATGTTCTCCTATTAACAGATATTTTCGAAAAGTTTAGACAAACTTGTAAGCTTAATTATCAATTAGATCCGGCTTTCTATATAACTGCACCTAGTTTGTCTTTTGATGCGATGCTTTTCAAAACAGGGGTTGAATTAGAACTCATCGATAACCTTGCTATAGTGCGTATGATTGTAACGGTACAGAATGAATGGTATCCGTCCGTTAGTAAGGAATGCATGGGAGTAGCACTAAAATAAATATTAATGCGTAGCACCATTAATAATAAGCATGAAAAGGGAATAATAAACTAGTTCAGAATAATGGTCAGTGGTCTAGCGCTTTATCTTTAGTTTGAATTTCGCGGGGACTGCTCTGTGTGCTCCTTGCGACATAGGCGCCGTCTAGCGTGAGTTATTTACTTGAGCTTCGCATAAGGTTGCTAGTTTGACTTCTTTATTTTGAATTTCGCGGGGACTGCTCTGTGCGTCCCTTGCGACATAGGCGCTGTCTAGCGTGAGTTATTTACTTGAGCTTCGTGTTAGGTTGGCAACGGGCTTTATCTTTATTTTGAATTTCGCGGGGACTGCTCTGTGTGGCCTTGTGACATAGGCGTAGGTTGGCAAGCCGGTAGACATACGGGCGGGCGCCACCTATGGTCGGAATACGGAACTTTTTATAATTTCCCAAAATATAGGATTATTGGCTTAAGTGGAGGATTATTAAGAGGGAATTGTTAATAGAAGGCTACATTTAGATATTCAACGATGAAATATTGGCTGTCGGACGAGATTTGGTTAGATTATGGAAAAATTTTAGAATTGCGCGGCGAAAGCGGCAATGAGCGAGCGAGAGGTTGAGAAAAAGACAGAAAGAGAGGTCGGATGATAGCTCCACGTGGCGCGACGCGAAGGCGGGGGGCATCGGGGAAACGGCTAGCGATTGGTTGAAGGGAAGAAAAGCGGACTCGCGCGGAAAAATGGGAAGGCGTGTGGCGCGAAAGTTAAGATGCTTGGGAAAAGGGCGGAAAATTAAGGACATTCAATTTTGGGACATCGGCGGTGCGGTCCAACTTAAGAGTGCGGTACTACTCATACGGGGAAAATAGTGTCCGAGCTTTGATAGTGCGCTAAGTGATATTCGAGCTGCGATATTAATTAAGATTTGTGAAATTGAAAGTTATTAATAAAGTAAACTATTGCGATCGCAACTCGAATCCGTTAACGGAATGAAGTATTCTGGGGTACATCGGCGGAAACGAATCACGGTGGCAACAAAAACCTATGTACCTTTCAACAGACTTCGGTCTGGATGATCTTTGATTGTATTTAATAAGATCGGCGTTTTACACTATTACGCTAAACAATACACTATCTTCGACGGAGTAATGGGGGAGAGACAGTTGTCTCCCTAGTGAAAGTTGAAGATAGGTCAGACACCATTTAGCTGGAGGTAGACACGTATGACCCAGTCCAATCTCGAGTCTACCTCCGTACATACAGTGTAGTGATAGGAAAATAACACACTGAGTATACTGGCTCGACTGATAGAACATTTAGGAGTTAGTTGCTTTCAGGGGCAATGCGACTCTCACCACACATCACGAATTTAAGTTAAATGTGGCTCGGCCTAGTTTGCAAGGTACACAAAAGGGACTGTTAGTTCGACAAAATATAGGCATTTTCAAGTGAGGAAAGTTGTAGGAAACTATAGGTAGGCGGATATATATATATGGTTAGTTATTAATTTAGACCAATAAGGTAGGGATAATTAAGTTACGGCGCTAAATAAAATTATGATGAAGTGATGTGGGTCCTAGCTAGGCAAGTAATCTGTTACCGCAGGCCGATAAAATTCTAATTGTTTTCCTAAAGTTGTTACCAATTAATTATTCATTTTAAATAATTAACAGAAGTATGATAATATTGTACCATCATTACTTTGGAATACCTAAAAGTCTAGACTGGTTTCCTATTACAAGAATAATACTAAAAAGTTATAGCAAATAAGCTTAGCCGTACTGTGATGTTTGATTTCTAATGCTGAAATGACCAAACAGGCATTTTTTAGCTTTCCCTGGGATGCAATACGATCTCATATCGCTACACTCTTCAAGGTGTTAAAGTTTTACATCCGATACCTTAGCAAAAATAAGCTGATACAAACTGAACAACTAAAACCAGTTTAGAACCTAGGATAAGTCGTTGAAAGAAGACATTGCAAGCTATGAGCTTCTAATAATCTGAAACATAGAAATAATTGATTGATAACAACCAGCTAATTAGCCTGACAATGGTCTACTAATACCATTTGAATAGACCTCTTAAGATATGTAAGTACTTACTTCTAATAATATGAAACATAGAAATATTTGATGGGAACAATCTAATCAATCAGACTAATACCTAGTACAGTCTAATTTATACTTATTAAAGTGAGTAAAAGATAACTTCTAAATGTAATTTATTTAATGATTAACAGTGATAATTAACTACCTACTAAAGGTATACTAACTATGATTTAGTAGTCTATCAAATTAACCACTCAGTCTGAGAGACAGAGGGTGTAAGTTAATGGAAAAATAATTAACTACATTCACTCCCTAAAAGTCAGGGATGTTGAATAAATTAGGCATCTTTCAATAAACTTGAGATGTACTTATACTTTATAAGATTTGTATAATGAACACTAAGAGTAACCCAAAGTAATTTACTTCAAATGATAGTATTCTATTTCAGTTCACTTCCTAAGGTCAAGGATATTGAATGAATTAAACATCCTTTAATAAACTTAAGATGTGGTAATCTGCCAATGCAGCTAATCCAATGTAGTTATATTGGAACTTTACAAGACCTGTATAATAAATACTAAGAGTAAATAAAAGTAGTTTTACCTGTATTAATAGCATTCTGCTTTAGCCACCGCCTGAAGTGGCGTTTGATTAAATTATCCACCCTTTACGGAACTGAATTTAGGTTATTGCATTGAATAATTAAGTTCTTAATGTGAAAAGGATATTTGGATGATAGCAAGCCTTGAGATAAACTCTATTGATTTATGTGGAATAATAAGAATTTAAATTGCTAACACATAGTTCATAATGTAAAAAGAAATTAAATTTGAGGAGAGATGTAAATTCTCAGTTAAAGAATTAAAGGCACAAGCTAATAATTAAAGTTAAAGCCAATGTGACGGAACTGTAATTAAACCATGAGATGTACAGTACGCTATGGAGCGGTGGTGGGGCTCATAAATTGCACCAGGCTTCTTATGTATCATGCTACTGATAATAAATAATAATACCTACAAGCTAAGCTATCATCTGATTACCTTTGAGTGGTTACAAATCTTCCCCGCAGCTGCAGTGAAGGATTTAGGTCACAGTTCAGACGGAGTCATTGCTAGGCTACACATATTTATGTTATGATTTATAGACTGGTAGGTAATTAGGTCAGGTCAGGAGTAAATAATTTAACACAGGGATAAGCCAATTACTAAACTTTCACGAGAGAACTTGAGTTACTTAAATGCGGTTAACAACGGAGGGTTCACTAGACGATCTGGCCAAAATAGTAGTTATTATAATATTACATTGCTTGACTAAAATTCACTGCAAATAGAATTAAGCTATGCTAAGGTTCCATCTTCATACAAACGCTACACACTCTACAAAACTCCAGACACAACCATTAGATTGTAGATAAATTAGGTTAATTAGTTTTAAGAATTAGATAATAATTTAAGTTAAGGTAAAGCGGCGAGGATGTGTGTATGTATTATAAGCTAGCTAGGCATATAGGTGTGAAAGGCATTAGATTTAGGTTTAGATTTAGGTGTAGCAATTTAAGCTGAGGGAGGGAGGTTACAATTTGGTAAGCCATGACCAGGATCAGAAAGTTAAGTTATAAATTATCATTAATATAGTTGTATTGGATTTCAGTCAAGCGGTAATACTTTAATTTAGAAGTGGGATTTTTCCCACAAATTGTTGTCGTGTTGCGATGCGTGAGTTTAGAATTGGCTTAATAGGGAATAATTCAATGAAGATTAATTAATTCAGAGATATTGAAGAATTATAATTTGACACTTTTCACAATAAACGTTGTTATCTTCTAAAGTTGATTCATACACTTTGTATTACGGGCTCTTGATAATGGGTGAATTATAATTTGACACTTTTCACAATAAACGTTGTTATCTTCTAAAGTTGATTCATACACTTTGTATTACGGGCTCTTGATAATGGGTGAATTATAATTTGACACTTTTCACAATAAACGTTGTTATCTTCTAAAGTTGATTCATACACTTTGTATTACGGGTTCTTGATAATAGATTAAGACCAATATTGTAGACAGTCGCAATGAGAGCTGGAGCTAAAATTTTGTTGTACGAAATCTGTAACAAAAAGATTTTCAGGTTAGGTTAAAGGTCAAAGGAGGAGATAAAGCTACAAAACAATAGCGTAATGAGTATTATTTGAAATATAATACCTTCCAGGGATGTCCGTTGTTGCGAGAGGCAATGTAAGATAATGACACATCTGTCGATTTGGCACTCGATTTTAGGGGACAATGAAATTGCTTCGGGTGTAATTTTTGTTTTGGTTGAGATTGTTACAAGAAAAATACTACGGTTGAAGTTGACGTTAAGAGTTATGGTAACTGTAGTTTTGTTTCTATTCCTGGTGATAGATTTCATATAGGCATAGGCAACTGGTTCATACAGCCTTGTGTTGAGTTATTTTTAGGATCGTAAAAAGTCGATAGGGTGACATAGTTCAACATTTATTGATTTAGAAAGATTTGTGGAATAGGGGGCGGTTTAATTATTATTGCTGTCGGATGGGAAGGCTAGGGGGCGAGATTGGACAGAGGTAACCAACTTAATTATTGCTGGATTCAATTTATATTATAGGACGGCGATATGCTGTACAATATTATAAAGTTATGACGCTAACAGCATAATATAAAACTAATAATAATTATATTTTGACTAATAATCGTTGAGCGATTGCGGTTTTTAGTTGATGTGCTATTCCACGTATTATATTTTATTTTGTTGGTTATGTTAGAAAAAAAAAAATATAATAATGTACTTGAGTCTCACATCTGAAATCCATAGAGTAGTTTAGGCTAGTCAAGGACTATAAAACATTTGTCTATGGTTGGACCATAGAGACCAATGATTTAGCGACACCATAAACAATCTAGAATTAGGAATGATTATAAAACATGAAGTCATAAAACCAATCGGAGAGGAAACTTCCTTATCGCGTAATCATGTGATTTTGTAATAGCAAGCGGAATCACCTGTTATTTTCCATACCTGTTATTTTTAATACCTGCGATTTTTACATTGAAAGAGATTTTCCTAATATTTATCACGTAGTAGATTGGAATGCAATGACATTGTGGTGGAATTATTATTATGTGACATGTAGATGGGGACAATTGCTCTGCACAAGGAAAATGCCGCTTCATTTAGTTAGTTCGCTAAAATCCTAGGAAAAGTAACATAAAATAGTATTACGGTTCAAAATACACGCGTTGATGAGGAATCGCGATTATAAGTAATAACAAGTAGCAGGGATGTCATGTAGGGGATAGAATCATATGACTATTCATTGCTAGTAGGAATTTTGGGTTAAAAGCAACGTAGTTTGGGATGCATAATATAAACGGATAAATACGTCTAGTAGGCGATAAAAGTCGTTACCGTCTGGAAACAACTATCTAATATCTACTCTGTTGTGGGGAGGTTACCTATTAGCGAGGCTAGATGGCGTTGGGTTACCAATAAAAGATTTTATTTTGGATGATGGTAAAAGGGTGCGGTCTAATAATAATATGTATAATTGAAATACTCTTGCAGCGTTGTAAGTAGTCGTTACCGGTAATCGTCGCTTCTTACCGTATAGTTGAAATCGTGATAAATAGTTAATTATGAAGGTTTATAAAGGATTATTATTAGCTTAAGATGAGGTTAACGTACGCAGAGGTAAAGCTCGCTGGGCACAGCTTACTATACCTAATTACCTAATATTATCAGTTGTGAGTTACCTAGAAATATCTAAGTCGGGAGAGCGGTGAAAAGAAAAGACCTTACTACATGACTAATTAGTTAGGATAGGTAGAGATAGATAAATCATTAAATTCACTGGGTTGGATTAGCCTATTAAGAAGAGTATCTTGCACAATTGTCTATCTCCGTTGAACGATTAAGATGTTGAAAAAAAAAATGATATTACTAGTTAAGTGTTGTGTGAGAAAGTGTAGGAAGGATACTAGTGGTAGCATAGCACAGAATAGGGAGTAGTGAGTTTATTCTACTACAAAATATTATATATATTTTATAAATCATATCCAATCAGTACTTGTTACAATACTCAATTACAGTACACAAAGCAAAACATAATCACCCATTTTACAGACAAAAACATTGAATCGGATGCTTGACCGCGTCTACATAAGCCAGCAGCTTTGCTTGTGGGTAAATCGAAAGAGGCACTTGTACAAGAGGCTGGTACTGACTAATCGGGTAGTGCCGAAGGAGAATATTCTGACGCGTATCCCAGACGCTAGCTTTGGTTAGTTGATGGTTCTTCTAGGGCAACCATGCCGACTTACTAGGGATCATTGACTAGTCGAAGTTTGATTCTACACACACACGACACTAAAATATTATATTTATAATTATCTTAGAGCCGGCTTTAATTATATTTAATTGAGGAACGGTAGAAATTATATATGCTGAAGAGATGTTAGTAGGAATACGATAGGCGGATTAGTAGAAAAAAAAAAAAATGCTTCTCGAGGATACCTAAACGGATGATGGATAATTGTGGAAGGTGGATATTAATTGAGCTTGGGAGCAAAATAGGGGTCGAAAGAAAAATACAATAGTAAAGAAAGAATAATAAATCGAAAGAAAAAATAATAGTAGAAAAAAAAAATAGTTGACTGGCTTGAAGTCGAGATTTAACTGCAAAATTAACGAGTTATAGCACTGTTACGCTATAGGGATAATAATAGCGTATATAAAAGCGATGATATTGCGAGCTGAGAATAAATTTCTTAGTGTAAACTTTATTAATAAGTAAATCCCTGATATTGCGTTATCGAGATTACAATACAAAATTAACTATCACAATTCGAATCATCCAAAGTAATTATTTAGATGTTGTCTCGCGTCGACAGGTACAAATTTTAATTTAGATGGGTAAAGACATTAGAACTGAAATGGGTTTCGGATGTGTGACGTTCTTAGGACACGTACTGTTTAGTAGCATAATTTAAATTTAGTAAAATCGGCCGTATTGGACATATTTCGTTTGGCGGATATATATATTTAATCGAGATTATTGTGGAGGTAGCCATAGTTCAAAGTTTACTAAACCCGACCTAGAGTCATAGCCTATCTTTATATGTCAGAAGAAAATAATAAATTTATAAGTAGTAGATTTTAAAGTCAATAGTAAATTTATTTTCCCGAGGTGCGACCTGAAACCTAGTTCACACTAGGCCATTCAAATACTTTAACCGATAATGTTGATTATAATAAATAAAGATGTTCGAGATTTATAATAATATTCTAATACTGCTATATTAAAATTGTTATTATGAAATTAAATAGGTTTGCTTAACAATTGGCAAATAATTATTAACTCAAGAATTTGTTTAGTACAAAGTAAATGTCTACAGGTTTAGAAATGATAGGACGAACGAAACGCGTTTTTGACTTGTGGGAAGGTCAGCGCAGACTGTCACAGCGGGATGATCTTGTTGGTTATTTATTAGAATTGCTAGAATTCTTAAATAATCTAGATTATTGGCATCTAATATGTACGTGATGTAATTGTAGATGATTAAAATTAGTGCTAAGGTAGGTTATTGTCGAAGTTATGGCACAACCTTAAAATTGTTAGTTAATGTGAACTGCATGTTGCATCTAGATTGTTTTATACAAACTAATTAATTGACAGTTTTCACATATGTAGGCCGGGACATTGAGTTGATGAAATAGTGTTATCAAAATCATTCATCACGGAAAGATAAAGATATTTTATTTGCAAGTGTGAATACAAAAGTTTACTTCGGTTAGTATTATTCTGTTCTATACTAGTTTTGTGGTAGCGTTTTACCTAGGGTTGTTCTAAATTATAAGTAATTAATTGTTAATTGTCTGTTGTTGTCTTCTACGTTAGAAGAGGAACGGAGAAAGATAAGGGGGACTCATTTTGTTATAGTCAGCTGTATGATAGATAATCCTTCTAGTAAATATTTCTTGTGATTGCGGTAGTAACATAGAATAGTTATAGGATGTTTTGTTCATTAACTAATTATCTTCACCGCAGCTGTGGATAGGGATGGCTAAAGTATGTGAACAGGGGTGGAGAAGATAGGTCATTATAAATTAAAATAAATACTTGAATTGCAATATGCCTGACTAAATAGTGCGAAGAGATGGAGTAACTATGTTAGAGAAATTCCCTATTGCATAATATTCGAACTTTTGACATTTTCAATTGTAACTTTAGAATTTTGATTAGAGTATTTAACTAAGCGGGTCCAACGAAGAAGGCATGCTGAAAGCGAGGTCTTTGGTCGTCTATGCACACAATAAAATTATAGATGACACAAGGGAGCATTCTTAATTGGCACTGTTAAATTAGTAAAAGTAGCTTGTTTAAGGTGTTCGAATATTTTTAGTCGCACAGGGCACAAATAGAACTTAGTTAAGCGTGTAGGGTTTATTTTGATTTACCTGGTGAAGTAATTGAATCGAAGTTTCGGAACTGTGCTGTAGAAGTGGGAATTACTCAGCACACAATAAAATTAAGTGGTTTCCATTTAGCTTCATTTCCTAAACTAGCCTTTCTTAAAGTTGCGGAAATTCTGCTGTAAGGTGGTTCCTTTGGGGGCGTCTTGTGAAGTCTAAATCAGGACAATTATACTTGACTAACCTATAGAGAGATAATGTCTTAGGCTGCAGAAACAGAGGCCATTGATGGCATTTCATTTTGGCGTGGTCAGGGGATCTCGTGTTGCTGGGGAATTTTACCATCTGGACGGAAGGCTGAAAAGTAAAGTAGAATGCATAATGAGTAACCAATTAGAGTTACAAACATTCGGGAGATTACCATCTTAATAATGTGTCTTGTGCGAGTATAAAATTAAAAACATCTAATAAAAAAAAAAAAAAAAAAAAAGAAACTAGCACTATTGAATCACGCAGTTTGGAATTCAGTAAATACGAGAAAGAACTCACGATATTAATTACCATGAATACTAAAACTAAGTGTCACCTTCAGTGGCTTATTATTTACCGATTTGATCGTTATTAGTTATATAAAAGGTAGGAAGTTAAGTAGAGTTGTGGGGGCGGATAAGATAGTTACCGGTCTGTTTATTTTAATAGGAAAATGATATTTTTCAAAGGTATAGGAAAGTAAGGGGATATTGACGTATTATATATTAGCAAATGAGACTAAATGTTGTCTTTCGTGCATAGTAATAACTAGGGATGAGACATAGTTACTAGATAGGTTTTGGCATAAGTATTTGCTTATACGTATAAGCTCAGTACTTGTCAATTAGTATACAATGTCCAACACGTACCGGGGTATTAACAAGTATTTATCGATGACGCATACATTGACAGTTAGACGGATATACATAGCACACAAACTTCTAATAGATCTGAACTACGGGGTAGCTAGTTCAAAACTCAAGGACGTGTTTCGAGATGCGTACCCCCTTAGAGTGAATGAGTTTTTCCTAAATATTTACGATCGACAACCTTATTGTAAGGCGTTAAGACCTCTATTTGTATGCACGGTGAGTGGGTGTCACTGCGTACCGGACGGAAGCGAGTCTAGTATTCTATCTCGGTTATTTGTAGGATTAAACATTAGATGTATCTCATCTAAAATAAAGTTATAACTCTTGGGCGATGATGGTATGCCTACTGGTTTTGGTTGATATGGGGGTTTGGTTAAGATTTCTTATCCGCGTAGAGGAAAATAGGTTTCGGTTGAAAGAAGTAGCTAATTAGGGATTGTGGAGGACGCGGGTTCGATCCCTGCCTGAGGTAGACAATTGTTCCGACGTTTCGTTATCTTAGGTAATTATATAAGTTAAGATGAGATTGGTAGCGTTGAAGTATGAAGGAAAGTTTTAATTCAAATTATTAATAATTATTCATTAGCCTAGTTGGAACTAAAACCATGACGGCGAAGTGGTTGATGCTTCACCCACGAAAGATCCCAGGTTCGATCCCTAGGTTGCAACATTTAGATGCGAAACAAGTTGTAAGAAAAGACGTAAGTTAAAAGAAGGCCATGATGACAGATGTACTTGAAATTATTCTAGGAAAATAATTTAAAGAATAGAATAATTGAATGGTTCGGAAGATGTTATAAACTTACGTCGGAATCGTCATAGAGTTGAAGAGTTTTCGCTAGGGGGCGTTACTAGACAGCGCAAGAGACTGTTATATTGATTTAAATTATATTAAGATTTGTTGTTATGATGGTAAACAAAAGGCAAATCATTATTCGGAGGTTGTGTATGTTTAAAGAAATGGTAGATGTCTAAGTTATTGGGAAATATTTACCGAGACTAAGTTTACTGGGATTTCGTTTCGAACACGAGAACTGGGTATGCGATTATGATTTTGTGTCAGTTGAATAGAATGAGGGGTGTGGGCTATTTTGCAATAAGAAAGCTTATGGAGAAAGGAGTCATTAGGGAATTGGGGAGGAACTATAAATAGTAGGAATATCTTTGAGGGCTAGGATGACAATGAGGTTGGCAAGGAAGGAGGTGCTATTTTGTACTTAATTAAGTACAGGGTTTAGATATAATTCGCCGCAGATAAGAGTGGTACTTTATCTGCTTAAATTCTATCGGGGGCGGCTGTAACGGTACAGAATGAATGGTATCCGTCCGTTAGTAAGGAATGCATGGGAGTAGCACTAAAATAAATATTAATGCGTAGCACCATTAATAATAAGCATGAAAAGGGAATAATAAACTAGTTCAGAATAATGGTCAGTGGTCTAGCGCTTTATCTTTAGTTTGAATTTCGCGGGGACTGCTCTGTGTGCTCCTTGCGACATAGGCGCCGTCTAGCGTGAGTTATTTACTTGAGCTTCGCATAAGGTTGCTAGTTTGACTTCTTTATTTTGAATTTCGCGGGGACTGCTCTGTGCGTCCCTTGCGACATAGGCGCTGTCTAGCGTGAGTTATTTACTTGAGCTTCGTGTTAGGTTGGCAACGGGCTTTATCTTTATTTTGAATTTCGCGGGGACTGCTCTGTGTGGCCTTGTGACATAGGCGTAGGTTGGCAAGCCGGTAGACATACGGGCGGGCGCCACCTATGGTCGGAATACGGAACTTTTTATAATTTCCCAAAATATAGGATTATTGGCTTAAGTGGAGGATTATTAAGAGGGAATTGTTAATAGAAGGCTACATTTAGATATTCAACGATGAAATATTGGCTGTCGGACGAGATTTGGTTAGATTATGGAAAAATTTTAGAATTGCGCGGCGAAAGCGGCAATGAGCGAGCGAGAGGTTGAGAAAAAGACAGAAAGAGAGGTCGGATGATAGCTCCACGTGGCGCGACGCGAAGGCGGGGGGCATCGGGGAAACGGCTAGCGATTGGTTGAAGGGAAGAAAAGCGGACTCGCGCGGAAAAATGGGAAGGCGTGTGGCGCGAAAGTTAAGATGCTTGGGAAAAGGGCGGAAAATTAAGGACATTCAATTTTGGGACATCGGCGGTGCGGTCCAACTTAAGAGTGCGGTACTACTCATACGGGGAAAATAGTGTCCGAGCTTTGATAGTGCGCTAAGTGATATTCGAGCTGCGATATTAATTAAGATTTGTGAAATTGAAAGTTATTAATAAAGTAAACTATTGCGATCGCAACTCGAATCCGTTAACGGAATGAAGTATTCTGGGGTACATCGGCGGAAACGAATCACGGTGGCAACAAAAACCTATGTACCTTTCAACAGACTTCGGTCTGGATGATCTTTGATTGTATTTAATAAGATCGGCGTTTTACACTATTACGCTAAACAATACACTATCTTCGACGGAGTAATGGGGGAGAGACAGTTGTCTCCCTAGTGAAAGTTGAAGATAGGTCAGACACCATTTAGCTGGAGGTAGACACGTATGACCCAGTCCAATCTCGAGTCTACCTCCGTACATACAGTGTAGTGATAGGAAAATAACACACTGAGTATACTGGCTCGACTGATAGAACATTTAGGAGTTAGTTGCTTTCAGGGGCAATGCGACTCTCACCACACATCACGAATTTAAGTTAAATGTGGCTCGGCCTAGTTTGCAAGGTACACAAAAGGGACTGTTAGTTCGACAAAATATAGGCATTTTCAAGTGAGGAAAGTTGTAGGAAACTATAGGTAGGCGGATATATATATATGGTTAGTTATTAATTTAGACCAATAAGGTAGGGATAATTAAGTTACGGCGCTAAATAAAATTATGATGAAGTGATGTGGGTCCTAGCTAGGCAAGTAATCTGTTACCGCAGGCCGATAAAATTCTAATTGTTTTCCTAAAGTTGTTACCAATTAATTATTCATTTTAAATAATTAACAGAAGTATGATAATATTGTACCATCATTACTTTGGAATACCTAAAAGTCTAGACTGGTTTCCTATTACAAGAATAATACTAAAAAGTTATAGCAAATAAGCTTAGCCGTACTGTGATGTTTGATTTCTAATGCTGAAATGACCAAACAGGCATTTTTTAGCTTTCCCTGGGATGCAATACGATCTCATATCGCTACACTCTTCAAGGTGTTAAAGTTTTACATCCGATACCTTAGCAAAAATAAGCTGATACAAACTGAACAACTAAAACCAGTTTAGAACCTAGGATAAGTCGTTGAAAGAAGACATTGCAAGCTATGAGCTTCTAATAATCTGAAACATAGAAATAATTGATTGATAACAACCAGCTAATTAGCCTGACAATGGTCTACTAATACCATTTGAATAGACCTCTTAAGATATGTAAGTACTTACTTCTAATAATATGAAACATAGAAATATTTGATGGGAACAATCTAATCAATCAGACTAATACCTAGTACAGTCTAATTTATACTTATTAAAGTGAGTAAAAGATAACTTCTAAATGTAATTTATTTAATGATTAACAGTGATAATTAACTACCTACTAAAGGTATACTAACTATGATTTAGTAGTCTATCAAATTAACCACTCAGTCTGAGAGACAGAGGGTGTAAGTTAATGGAAAAATAATTAACTACATTCACTCCCTAAAAGTCAGGGATGTTGAATAAATTAGGCATCTTTCAATAAACTTGAGATGTACTTATACTTTATAAGATTTGTATAATGAACACTAAGAGTAACCCAAAGTAATTTACTTCAAATGATAGTATTCTATTTCAGTTCACTTCCTAAGGTCAAGGATATTGAATGAATTAAACATCCTTTAATAAACTTAAGATGTGGTAATCTGCCAATGCAGCTAATCCAATGTAGTTATATTGGAACTTTACAAGACCTGTATAATAAATACTAAGAGTAAATAAAAGTAGTTTTACCTGTATTAATAGCATTCTGCTTTAGCCACCGCCTGAAGTGGCGTTTGATTAAATTATCCACCCTTTACGGAACTGAATTTAGGTTATTGCATTGAATAATTAAGTTCTTAATGTGAAAAGGATATTTGGATGATAGCAAGCCTTGAGATAAACTCTATTGATTTATGTGGAATAATAAGAATTTAAATTGCTAACACATAGTTCATAATGTAAAAAGAAATTAAATTTGAGGAGAGATGTAAATTCTCAGTTAAAGAATTAAAGGCACAAGCTAATAATTAAAGTTAAAGCCAATGTGACGGAACTGTAATTAAACCATGAGATGTACAGTACGCTATGGAGCGGTGGTGGGGCTCATAAATTGCACCAGGCTTCTTATGTATCATGCTACTGATAATAAATAATAATACCTACAAGCTAAGCTATCATCTGATTACCTTTGAGTGGTTACAAATCTTCCCCGCAGCTGCAGTGAAGGATTTAGGTCACAGTTCAGACGGAGTCATTGCTAGGCTACACATATTTATGTTATGATTTATAGACTGGTAGGTAATTAGGTCAGGTCAGGAGTAAATAATTTAACACAGGGATAAGCCAATTACTAAACTTTCACGAGAGAACTTGAGTTACTTAAATGCGGTTAACAACGGAGGGTTCACTAGACGATCTGGCCAAAATAGTAGTTATTATAATATTACATTGCTTGACTAAAATTCACTGCAAATAGAATTAAGCTATGCTAAGGTTCCATCTTCATACAAACGCTACACACTCTACAAAACTCCAGACACAACCATTAGATTGTAGATAAATTAGGTTAATTAGTTTTAAGAATTAGATAATAATTTAAGTTAAGGTAAAGCGGCGAGGATGTGTGTATGTATTATAAGCTAGCTAGGCATATAGGTGTGAAAGGCATTAGATTTAGGTTTAGATTTAGGTGTAGCAATTTAAGCTGAGGGAGGGAGGTTACATGATCCAATCTGGTATAAGAGGAGGGGTATGTATGTGCTCACACAGACACGCTAAAGCCAATAACAAATACATGCCTGAATATGACCCCCTCAAACCAGATACCTATGTAGTTTACATAGATTGTAATAATTTGTATGGATTCAGCATGTGCCAGTCTTTGCCATTATCAAATTTTAGATTTTTAAAAAGTGAAGAAATTGATAAGCTTGATTTCGTTAATATTCCCGACGACGCGGAATACGGTTACATTTTGGAAGTTGACTTGAGCTATCCGAAAGAATTACACGATAGACATAATGACTTACCATTTTGTCCTGAAAAATGCATCCCTCCCGGAGGAAAAGCTCCTAAACTTGTACCTAATCTTTATGATAAATATTTTTACGTCATTCATTATGTTCATTTGAAGACATGTTTAAAACATGGTTTGACATTAAAAAAAATTCACCGGGTTATAGTATTCCGACAAAGTCCTTATTTAAAACAATACATCGATCTTAATACCAGTTTGAGACAAAAAGCTCAGTCTGCGTTTGAACAAGACTTTTTTAAATTGCTTAATAATAGTATTTTTGGCAAAACATTGGAAAACAATGAGAAAAGGGTTAATGTGCATTTAGTTAATGAATGGAGTGATCAGAATAACAAAACGAAAAAAAGAAATAGTGCTGCTAAGTTAATCGCGAACTCCAGTTTCCATAGCGTTACAGTTTTTTCAGAAAATTTAGCTGCAATACAAACAAAACCGGAACGTGTAATTTTAGATAAGCCAATATACATCGGATTTACAGTATTAGAATTGTCTAAAAGCCACATGTACGATTTCCATTATTCAATTTTTGAACCGTCATATAGAAATCGCTTACGTATGTGCTATACGGATACAGATAGCTTTGTTTACCAAATCGAAACCAGAGACTTTTATGAAGATTTGAAACAATATTTTCTAAATTATTTTGATACAAGTAACTTTTCTACACAAAATTCATATAATTTACCGCTTTTAAATAAAAAGGTCCCCGGTCTCTTTAAGGACGAAATGGGTGGGAATATCATTACTGAATTTGTGGGACTACGTTCAAAATTATATTGTATAAAAACGATTGAAAACACTATTAAAAAAGCAAAGGGTGTAAAAACATCTGTCGTTCGTGAAATTACATTATCGGATTATAAAAGGACTTTATATCACGGGGATATAATACGAAAGACAAACGTTTTATTTAAATCAATCAAACACGATATTTTTACGCGTAGTCTAAATAAAATAGCGTTATCTTGCAACGATGATAAGCGACTTGTTACGCTCGATAAGGTGTCCACAAAAGCTTGGGGGCATGCATCTATACTTAACATTTAATGGTGTGAGTGAACGTCACATCAAAGTGGAACCAATTATTAGTTACACAATAAATAATTTGTAGTACCTATTTTGTATTTGTAGTATACATAATTAATCGCTATTTGGTATTTGTATAGTCGAGCATAAAATAGCTTTACCACTTTTGAAAAAACTTAAATTCAAATAAAATATCACTAAGATTCAAAATTAATGTTCAATGTGCTATTAACGTCACCTGTTCCGTAAACGTTATCTGTTATATGTGACTTGGTCTTGTAAGCAAAAATTGACTTTGTTGATTTGTGATAATTATGCAAATGGCTTTCAGCCTAAGGGTGATAAAGCTATTTTATGGTCGACTACACATATTAAAAATATTTTAAAATTATGTAATGTAATGTGTTCGATACGTGTGGGTAAACATAAATAAATATAGATAATTAAATATATAACAAATTTTGTTTTATTTCTTCAAACATTACTAAGTCATAAATATATATTTTAAATATTTATATAAAATACAGTGGAAAAATTCAGTACTTACGTCAGCCTTCCCTGTAGCATAGCGGCCAGTGCAGCCGCCCGGATTGCGGAAGACCCAGGTTTGATTCCTGGCTGGGTCAGGTAGGCATTTAATTTTTTCACTGTATTTTATATAAATATTTAATTCAGCTTAAGTGTAGCAATTAGCACTTAAAATAAAAAAAAAGTAAAAAAGTAAAATTAGTAAGAACTAATATTATAAAAAATAAAAATTCTAAGTTTAGTTGTTTGTTGCTCTCTCACGGCAAAACGGCCGAATTAATTTGGCTGAAGTTGAAATGGTGATAGCTAGGACCTTGAATTAGTACATAGGCTACATTTTATCTCGATATTTCCACGGGAACTGTTACCGCGCGGATGAAACCGTGGGTAGCCGCTAATATCATCATCATCATCATCAGCTCGAGAACGAACCATAAACCACCACGCGGGCCCAGTGCGTTGGTGGTTGTTAACATCTGCTAATGCAGCCGGGACCAACGGCTTTACGTGCCATCTGAAGCATGGAGGATCTCGAGAATACATTTTTGGTCACCCATCCGATGACCACCCTTTGCGAATGTTGCTTAACCTCAGCACTCACAGACCGGGCGCGTTAACCACTGCGCCATCGAACTCCTCTGCGTCATCGAGCTCCTCTAGCCGCTAGTATATTATACAGCATTATGATTCATGTTCAAGTCTTAACTTGTCTGAGTTTCAACTTGTCAATGCAGGCATATTGCTGTATAAGCTATGTGATGTGTTTACATACTACACACACACGAACAAGTTCCTAAGGTATAAATATTGTATTTTTGCTAAAATACAATTTTATTTTCCCACGAACGTTGAATATGGTAAGTTATTTTTTTATTGGCGCTATATTTTGCATACGCAGTTTTTGATTTTAAATGTATAATTTTATTATTATTTTCAGAATATGTCAAATAGCACCGTCCTATCACGCGAAGAACAACGTTCACCATCTCCTGAACTACAAGATGCGCAAGATCCTCTAGCAGGATGGTCGGAGATGTTTCCACCCTGGGTTGTGGAGCCGCAAGAGTCCCCGTTGCAGCTCAAAATTCGGAATGCGCAAAATACTCGCAAGAGAAAAATAAAGAAAAAATCCTTCCTCAAACATTTCCACAACCCACAGCAATCATTTGTGGTGAAAAGTGCGCCGGCCAAAGGACGCCGCCTAATAAAAATAAAAATTATAGACCTCGAACAAGAAGCCGCAGCATCCGATGATGATGACTCAACTCTTTTGTCTGCACAGTATGTGGTGGTTGAACACGTGGACCAAATTATGGACCAGACTGAAAGTCTCGTCAATAATATATCAAAAAAAATATGTGGATATAGCTATAGTCTGTAAAGCTATTAATATATATTTTTTGGAAAATTAAACATCTCGAGTAGGTTTTTTTACGTAACATCTCTAGTCACGTATAAAACCTACAGAGAGAAACATTTATTTAAAAAAAAAAAAGTGTCTAATATAATCTTAATTTGATTAATGTATTTTAGTTTAGTTTTTTAATAAATAATACTCTGTTATATTATGTTGTATTATTTTACTTTTAATTACTGAGAATATTTAAAAATAAAACACATTTTACAGGCAGGTACACTAATTTATTTATTTAAAAAAAAATCTGACAATGATACATTATTTTCTATTAACCATTTTCTTATACAAATAACATTTTTCAATGCACAATATTTTATGTGGTTAAAACAATTGTATGCAAACATATCTTTACAGTAAAGTTTACTTAGGGTTTCGAGATTAGGTATACCTTTATCACTTATATCTAAAACATTTTCATGCCCACATAATTCTCGCACCCATTTAACTTTTTCTTGTCCTTTCACTATAATTTTACGTTCTCTTAAGTAAGGTTTAATGAGTCTTTTAAATTCTCTGTAGTCAATATATCCCTCACTCCATCGGTATCCTCGGTTTCTTTCTATCCACCAAACATGTTTCCTTTCTTCGAGAGTCAATGTTGAGAATGGATATGGAGGTTTGATTAAAAAGATTTGAGTGTGTTCGGATGTGCATATAACTAATTCTTTTAATATAAATTCATTTTTCTCACTTTTAAAACCTTGCACGTCCACTATTATCGTATCGTTATTCATGATAGTTTTTTAACGATGTTACTAAGAGGCTTATATTCAAATATGCAGTCGTTCAGTATAAGACAATATGCAGCCGTCTGATCAGGTATTTCTTGATCTGCTTCTATTTCAACACGTACGTCAATCGATCCTTTTAACGTTTCATGTTGGCGAGAACAGTCAACAACAAATAAAGGAGCGACTTCTTTAAACTCTTTCAAACTCAACAACGGCTCTGGTCTGCGGCCGTGATAAGACTGCTGAAATCTTGCATACTGTTCGTATATTAATGAAAATTTGTTGTCAGCAAAATTAATATTCAGTCCTTCATAAGGGTAATAAGATGAATTTAAAAATACTCTTACATCACGAATAAAGCAATGATCGAACTCTGCCATAGACTCTGTCGCATTATGTTTACGGTTAGTTTGTAAAGCAATAACTACAAATCGTGGTTTTTCAATCTGTGATGAAGTTTTAATAGACCAAGCGTGCTTACGTGTTTTAGGCAATAATGGATACTCGTACAAATCCCAATTACGAAATGCCACTGTAATGGGACGATCTTTCTCTAAATGCTTTAATAAATTAATTCTTTCACGGTCTGATACTTTAACATGAGGAACTCGCCAAACAATTTTACTTATTATTATATCCTCCACGATTTCATCTGTAGATAGTTTCAAAGAATTGAGATTTGTGTTGCTCCTCAACAGTACTAACTCATGCTTACAGTTAATTATGATTTTTTCATAATCTTCTGCAAAACCCAATATTTTATTCAGAGGTATTGATGCGGAGAATACTCCATTGTTGCCGGTGGTCGTACCTGTAGGTGACCAGCCCCAAACTTTTGCACATTTCGATTCGTTTTCATTCAACGAAAGATAAGATTTTATAGTTGTGGAAATCCCCGCATTTTTTACCTTATCTATTTCTACACCATTCAACTCATATCGAATGTCTTGGAAAAGAAATAATGCAGGGTTATTAACAAAATGCACACTTGTTATTCTTTCTTTTTGTTTCGTAGTATTGTCATATTTATACACATTGACGTTGCCCTCAATGTACAAACTGCTGAGTGCAGGCAACACATACAAATCTTGTTGATTAATAGGTATTCGAATTTCATCGTTCTTGTTAAAACTTGTTACATATGGTTTATACGAATGATATTCGAAACTTTCGATGCTGTTATCATACGATGCCGGTTGAGTAATATTTAAAATATTCATTTTAACAAACCCAGTAGTTTTAAAAATTCCTTATTGCTTTTAGTTAGCTTCTTCTTTAACCGAAGCGGTGTTCTTTTCTGAGAGGATCTTTTGGAAATGACTTGAACAGTAGATGTAGATGGGGTTTTATTAAAACTTAACATTTTTTTCTAAAGTGTAAATACAGCTGTACTTCTTCACCGCGTAAGTTGATCTGCTTATTTTCAGCGTCTAGCAACTTTATATTAATAGAGTTGATTGAACTTTGATTTACGGGAAAATAAATTAGGTTTTTAGGTATTTCAATGATTCTATAGCCTGGTGGTACGTTAGGAACAAATTCGTAAATTATATGACTTGCTTTCCCATTCACAAATGACCCGCTGATTACATCACATTCGATGCGCACTACAGTTGTTGATAAAATGCTGACGGGATACCGAGACTCGGTGCTTATATTAGCTGTTATTGTATCCATACCAAAACCCAAAATTTTACCAAGAGAATAATTTTTATTGAAATACACATTTTCAGAACAGTAAATGCATGTTTTTAATGTATTATTATTGCAAGTTAATTTTAGTGCAGCATTCATAATATTACTTTTCAAAAAATCACAAATATCTTGAAGTTCATAGGACCCTTCAGGTATTTCGATTACTTTGTCTTTGCCATAATAAAATTTATTATTTCTTTCATCTATGTTCGGGATAGAATTGAAAGTTGAAAAATATAAGAGTCCACACTCATATTCTCCACGTAATTGTAAGGTTGGCGAGTAATTTGTTATCAACGATTCTCCTCTGCCAGTTATTGACACAGTGAAAGACATATTTGTACTGATGAGTTTTTTTATTTCATTATCATTTTAAATGTTTTTTCCAATAGTCTTTTAAAAATTTCAAACAAAGATGACCACAGTTTATAGTTCCAAACTTTTGATACTGTACATAATTATAGTTTACAGTTATGTACCTTAAATAATTAATCAATTCTAACGGTGGCTTTAGATTGCCAAAACTATCGAAATATTCACAGTAGTCATTATGTTTAACGTAGGCTACCCAATGGGTTCCGGGATTATCAGAACTATCTAAATTTATAATAGCACACTCGATCTTTCTTGGTTTTGAAGGAAGTGCATCTCTCATGAAAACTCCTCGAAAGTGTGGAATATCAGTAGCATGCTCCAATATATCGAAATTAGTGAGAGGGCGTCTGGGTAGCCGTTTCATTAGTTTTTTGAAGGATTCAGATATAAACCAGTTCCTTTTTTATGGGGCTTGATATACAATCCTTTTCCTAGAGCCACAGCTTCCATCATCTTGTTATGTCGTTCAGATTCTTGAAGATTTTTCTGAGCTGCCTTGTAATCATTGACAGCTTTTGCTATACCGGCTGCACCTCCAGCAAGTGAACCAAGAGCTGATAATCCAGCGAAAATTGGAATCAGAGGTAAGAAACCACCACTTTTCGGAATAGGAATACACCGGGGCAACCGTATTCCTTTTTTATTTATAAACAATTTTTTTGCAGCTGCATGAGCCAATTTTATAGCAGTATGATTGTCTTTAGATTTTAGTTTTTTTAATTGTGACTGTATTTTTTTTACAACTGACATAAATGACCGAACTCCGGCTCCAGCCTTAAGTTTTGCTTGCATTGCTTTTTTTACAATCCATGAAGCTACTTTTTCTCGTTTTCCACCATCCTTTGATTTTAACCTTTTCTTAGCCATATTCAAAAGTTGTAAATCGGCTTTATGTCGAACACTCAAATCACTGTTATTATAAGCAATGTCGTGATACATACAAGCTTCGTCTAATTTATTTATACCTCGATCACCTCTTTGTAACCGTTTTTGAAGTTTTGTCCCGGGACCACAAAACTGATAACCAGGGAGATGTAACTCAAACGGTAATTTATTTATTAAGTTGTTAATAATACCACTTCCTTCCTTCATTGAGGTCTTTCGAGTGAGTTATATCTAATAGCAATACCTTATTTATACTATAAAACAAGCGCATTTTTGTCCACCCAACTATTTTCTTCATTGCTGAGACCTAACCATTTAACAAAAAGTTTTCTACCTTTTCTTTTTAAAACCTTTTCAATGAGATAAAGATCAGGAAAGTTAGTTCTTTGTAATTCATATTCGTAGAAAGATCCTAAAATCCTCTGTTTGTGTTTATCTTCTAAATGGTAAGTAGGTGGATGCGTATTATTTACCTTAACTATATCAAATATCTCCGTTGACCAGTTAGGAGTATAACCTTTGTAAAAATCTCCTTTATATTTGCTAATACGAACATGATCACCAAGTTGAAACTTAGGTTTACGAACTATTTTAGGTTTTTGTGTTTTAATTATGTTAGATTTTACAACCATCTGGTTTTCTTTGTTAACTTCAATAGGTTTAAATTTTGTTATACGGTGAGTAGTATTATTATAGTTTTTAACAACCGAATCTAAATTTTGACCCAGCCATTGGTAATGACCGTGCAAACTGAAAAGTTTGTAAAGGTTTTGTTTTAACGTTCGTATTACTCGTTCTACAATAGAAGCTTTTTTTACAGAGTAGGTAGAATAATGGACTATATTATATTTTACTAATAATTTTTTGAAAGTATCATTATAAAACTCCTTGCCTTGATCAGTTTGTAAATATTTAGGTATTCGTAAAGAATTGGTTAGTATTTTTTGCAACGCATGTGTAACACATTGTTTCTCTTTTGATTTTAGAGGATTCACCCACACATATTTTGACAAAGTATCTATAACTATCAAAATGTATTTGAATCCTTTATTAAAATGTGAATATTTCTGAAAATCCATAAGATCAGCTTGCCATAAATCATCTATTCCTTTTATGATTGTACATCGACGCGGGAAATTTCTTCTTGCTGCTTTGTGTAGTTCATTGACGATGTCTTTTTTACTCATTTTTATTTTTTTGGTTAATCAAAAAATCAATCTCTGTTTTAGTATAATATAAATTACTAAAACGATTTGAAGTCGCTTTTTCCAAGCTATTTAGGTATTTCTTAACATCAAGGGATACTTTTTTTATTTCGTCTCTTAATTCTTGAATTGTTTTGTCTAAATAAGCTTTATTTACTGCTTCGTCGTCTTCTTCCGGAGCCGTTAAACCTTTCAGTTTTGATGATTTCAAATCGTAGTGTCCTGTATCTGACTTCACCAATGTATCGCTGAAGGTATCAATATATTCCGCTAAGCGTAGACGCTTATGAACATGATGACCAAATTTGTCAATGTTCATTGCTGCACTGATGCGTTCTTCAAAGTGAACTATTTGCCTGTCAAACGTTCTTTATATTTCATATTCTTGATTATTCCTGCTTCCCACAGTTCTTCCATAATTGCGATAATTTCATTATCTAAGCCAGTGTTACCCGCATCTCGTGAGGCGAATAGTATTTTCAAACGTTCTACTAACTCATTCGGATCATCCCAATAAACCAAGTCCGTATTTTTTTAAACTTTTTTTAGTACGTTAATACCTTCTCCATGTGAAAGACTTTCCACACTTGTAGTTGCATTTCTAGCAAACTTAAATAAAGGTTTTATAATATTCATGTACTTAAATCCTTTATTGCTTTTTATTGGTTTAGATGAATCATAATTGCGTCTGTGTGCATTAGTTTCTGATAAAAGTAATTTATAATTATTTAAATCTTCCTCTGTAGTAATTTTTAAATTTGGTTTCATTTTAAACAAGAGCTCTTTCAATCCATCTGTTTTATTCAATCTGTACGTTCCTATTTTTTTTCCCATCATCATAAACGCGGGTTTTACCAAGCATCAATTTCCCTCGTTCATTTCTAATTCCAAAAGGTATATTACCCATTACACTCGATGATGTTGACCATGATAGTGTATGATCTTTAACGTTTGGTGATGACTGAAAGGACTTGAATGACCCCTCGCTGACATTGTGGTCTACGGATGGTGATACTGAAATTGTTTTGTTTTTGTGTAAGTCATTGTCAGATTCTATTTCTTCTTCTTCACTATATATATCATTGAAGTCTTCACTAGAAGAGGACAAGGTCTCGCTTTGATCTTTCTTAATTTTTTTCACAGAAGGCATAGATTGATTTTTATGCTCTTGATGTTTTTCTTCATTTTTATTAACTAACAAGGTAAGAGGGTTGACTATAGGCTTAAATATGGTTTCCAGAGCCATATTATTCGAATTTCTTGCTTCCTTTATCATCTCAACTTTTCTTTTTACAGCTGCAGCAGATTTTATAATTTGTTGTTTCAAATTTTTCTCCATTTTAGATAGGGTACTGCTTGATCCTGAATCACGAATGAGAGTAATTCATTCACAGTGTAACAACCTATTATGTACATTAGTCTAGTATTATAAATGTATCAAATGTCAACCTGTAGCATCCGTTATTTCTTTCACAATCTTTATTTATCACAAGATAATTGTAAGGCTTATTCCAAACAGCTGAGCACATTTCTCGGAATTGAGACCAGGAAATATCAGAACCAACATGCTCATCATAAACGTGTTTTAAATTAATGTCATCTTGTTTAAATAATATAATGAGATTTGCATTGTCCCTTACAAGCTGTTTGGGTATTTTCGTATAAGTCTGATTGATATAAAAAGAATCAATGTTCTTATGACGTCCCATAGCAAAATAATCCGTTATGTTATTTTGATTTTCACATGCAACGTCGTCAAAAATGATAATAGAATCAGGCAAAGCCTCATGTGGACTCAATATTTCACTGTTATGGTTGTATTTATTATATGAAATTCCTGGCACCATATCTAAAACTTTTTCTAGAAATACGTATTTTGCCTGGTACAAGGATTTTGAATAAACATACAGGTTACGAAAATGTAAACCCTCTTTATGCAGTAATAAACTTATGACTAAGTTGGTTTTCCCACAATTTGACGAACCGCAAACGACACAACGAATTGTATTGGGTAGTAATCTACCATGTCGATTTGACTCAGTCGGTAAAGGAGAACAAAGGCACTCTAATTTTAGAGATTGTTTTTGTTTCACGAACTTCATCATCAGTTGATAGCTGCACAAGACTATAGAGCTATGAGGTTTTCAATTGAATGGGTTAAAATCATGATACATAGATATTATATAAACAGACAGGCGATGCTCGGTGCGTGATCTTACCACGGGCTCGCAAGAGATACTTACCACGGGTCTCTCAACCGACGCTGAGTTAGAATTCTGATTCGTAGTGTATTATTGGGCTTTCTGGCCAACCGCAGTGAGCGAAGCGAACGATCGGTAGCGAAGCGGACGAGTGGTGGGCCAGAATAATATAAAATCATTTATGTCTACATGTTTGGAGTTCAGTGAAAATATGTAATTTATATAAGTACTATTTTTATAAAATCTTGTTATTTTGTTTATATTTGTTGTATTTTAAGTAATGTCTCATTATAATAATTATTGAATGATTTTATTATTGTAACTATTTTGTGAATTTTAATTTAATAATTTAGATGCTTTGTCATAATTATGTAATTAAGAATAATCCTGTATAATTATTAAAATAAATAAATAAATAAATAATAAAATAATAAATAAATAGTTCCGCGACTTAAAAGAGTCCTTTAGGCGGTAACATAGGAATTTCCAAAAAATATTTTTTACGTTCTCGAGACGGGTAATGTATACCTTGAAATGAAACACTTTTTTACTGATTAACTCGCGTTTAATTTACTATTTACATAGTTTTTATATTATCCTGACGTTTCGAACCCTTTACAGGGTCCGTGGTAACAGGGAGTGTTTCATTTCAATGTGTAGTGCTCGCTTAAACCTCAGAAAACAATATAATGTATACCTTTTCAGTTCTAAAGATCAATATTCATTGGAGAAATTCGAACTGACGCGATGATTGGAGTGACGATCACACACTCACGGTCAGTTTGGTGCGACGCGCCCGCCGGCTTGGGTTATGGTAGCCACGGAAAATTCCGTGTCGCGCCGTCAGTTAAAACTCTGGAGTGACAATTTGACATTCATGATCAAATTTTGGACTGACGTCAGTTCAAGTGATGGGAAAAACTGATCGTCAGTGGCCATCTTAAGCACGCGCACTCACGGTCAGTTTGGACTGATGCATATGAACTGAAGCTAGCGGATTACGGTTCGCCCGGAAATATCCGTGGGTTGTCGTCAGTTAAAAAGGAGATTGACCATTTTTGTATGGACGTTAGACCAAGAATGCTGCCCAACATTGAATCATAGTGCATAATGTTCCTTAAACCAATACTAGTATGTAACCCAAAGCGCTTCAGAATCTATCCGTATAGGTTTTACATTAACGTTAAATAATAACAAACGTCTTATTTTCAAAATAAAAGACGGTATGTATTGTAAACAATGGATTTTACAGAACAATACTTAGTTAAGGATAGTCATTCAATCAATCAACCATATGAAGCCATAAGATACGTTTTTAGGTACAATATAACCCCGTGGATGTTTTTTTATTTTTTTTTTTGTATTTCTCTACATGTAAGGAAAGAAACAAAAGTATTCCCATGCTTGGCAGCATTTGGTCTAAAATGGTCATTCTCCTTTCAACTTAAGATTTAACACTCACGGTCACTTTTTGGATGTACGTTAGTTCAACTGATCAGTTTAACTGACCGTGAATGTCGAGCTTTACAATGCGCGCGCGCTGCTCTATTTTTCACTAAATAATGTAGCATTAGTAACTAAAGTGCTCTAGTTATTATTCTGAGTAAGGTAGCAAGCAATAGACACAGAACGGAGGGAGCGTTTGCCATTGCCACTTTACTAGAGGGGTTGCAAAGAAAGTCATATTTTTACGAAAATTCCGAGAGATTATCGTTGTTCCGGCTGCTTATGTATGTGAGGTTGTGAAGATGGGATTCCACGGCGATGGTAAATAACGACTGCGTCTTTTTGTGTGATGTTGTATATTTACAGTGACTACATTGTGACTAACTTATTATCTAAACCTTACAAGACTATTTATACAATAATAAGTACGTAGATGTTGGAGGGTGGATGCCGTGTCATATTTTTATCGGATCTACACGCGTTTAGGAATGCGTTAACAAACTCTTTAACCAATACGTGAGGATAGTAAATTATGTGGCGACGCAGGCCGCCACAATCGTCATCCATCAGGATAGTGTGATTTATTATTTTTATAGCTGGTCATTAAACAATTATAAAGCCGCAGTTCCACATTCGCGGGAGTCGCGAGTCGAATGGCGAGGCGAAGTGCGTGCGCGATTGTGTGAACGCACGCTCGTCACTCGCCTCGCGACTCGTCTCGCCGCTCGTGACGCTCGCGTTCGGAGCGGTTTTTTGGACGCGAGTCAAAGGGCACGAGTGACGAGGCGAACTTAGTGTTTCCACATTCGCTCTCTCGCTCATTGTAATGTTATTGTTGGTCAAGCAACATATACTGTATATTAAAAATAGATTAAAGGAACGACTGAGTTCTAACGTTTTAGGAACTTTACCAAGCTCAACCAGTTATTTGGTTTGGTTTCCAAAACATTATTGACACAAAAATAAGTAAAAACTTATTTATTAATAATCATTGACACGCGGATGCTGCTAAAACGTAGACGTCGTCCATTCTTGCAAGTTGAAGTAGAAAAGAATACACGCGAATGTGTAAACAGTCACTCGTCTCTGTTTAAGGAAGGCGAATGTTTCGTCAAACATATCGTCGAATGGCGAAGCGAGTAGCGAGCACGCATGTGGAACTGTAGTATAACTTTTAATTTTATAGTTAGCTGAAAAGTGGCAGTGTGTGTTTCTCTTGCTGCCTTATTTGGCTCAAGGGCGAACATTTTTTTTGATAAGATTGTGATTTTGACATTGTTGAGATGGGTAGGTCCGCTGTTATTTAGGAGTTGTATCCGGACGTACATCCAGCATAAAGAGCCGTTTACACGTATTAAGTTGTCAAGTAGGTAACTAAAAGCGAATCGACCGTTGACGTTGAAATGAAGTGAATCAACCGCGCGACCCCGGTCCGTCCGCCGCCCACCGCACCGCGAGATCCCGTGTCCGTGATTCAGTTCCGTTCCGGTGATCGGTATCCACCTGGCCATTGGATGTACATTCATCATTCACGCGTGTGATGCAGGTCCGCGGATTCGTATCCCTAACCATCTTGTCGTCTGTCAGCCAAACGTCAACGTCAATTTATGTCCATGAAATCATGAATGAGAAGAAACGAAACCTAACCTCAAAAATCTCACACGATACCTATTTGCCTGCCTGTGCCTGCCTGATAAACTTTAAAAATGAAATAACACCTTTTCGACAATCAGAAAACAAATAATTTTAAATCTTTTCCTCAATATTAATGTAAAATTGAAACAGTGACAGGTGCTCATATAATCTTAGCACAAAATGAAGTCGAAGTCTTTCAATTCAAAACAAAAGACGCCTGAGAAGGCAAAGCATAACAAAACTTATGATTTTACGAGCTTTTACAAAACAGCTGCGGAAACTAACAAAGCATTAGAAAACAGTAAGGATTCTGGAAGCGTAAGTAAAGTTTCTCTAAAAGTGGAGCATTCGTTCAACAAGAAGAAAAATAAATTAGAACCACTTGATGTCTCTACAATCGATATCATTGGACCCAACCTTATTACAAGTGTAGGGGGGAGTTCTCCATTGAATGAATCAAGAGTGACTTCAACTCCACAAGCATCAAATAAAAGTCAGGGACGTAAAGTTAAGTCAATTATGAAAAACTCATCAGGTCAAAGTGAGGACTTCATAGATGAATCCCAGTACTACACTTCCCCGGGCAAACCAAAAAAGAGGAACAAGTCCGTCAGCTTCATGCTAGAGGATGCCGAAGACATTGTCATCAAGAAAACAAAGTCGAATGATTCCATTGATAAAAAACCAGCTAGCACAAAGAAGACAGATGTTTCAAAAGAAAAAGTAAAGAAGGTACAAAAAATAAAAAAAGATTTATCAGAAAAAGAAAACAAAGGGGGTGCTAATATAAATGTAGATACAGATAATACAAGTAAGCTCAAGCCAGAAATAAACACAGTTGACAAGAAATCAATTATAGATGGGGATAGTTCCAAAATGACCACTCCCAATAATATTCAAACAGAAGTAACATCATTGAATGGCAATGATAAAAAGGCAAACACTCTTAAAAAGAGGAAACTAAAGAAATTTAAGAAACAGAACTCTGATGAGACATCAGAGACTGGAGCAGAAACCAACAATAATGAAAACCAAGTAGAAAATAAACAGAAGAAGTTGAAAAAGAAAAAAAAAATGGTAAAATTACATCAAAATATTGAAACAGATGCTGACGGTGAGCCTGCATCCAAAACTCGCAAAACTGAAGTAAGACCTGAAGCTATTGTAGATAACCTTGAAAGCCTCAGCATTGGTGACAATGCACATACATTGACCAATCTGCTTGATGAAATGACAGTGGCTGAAAAAGATAAAAAAAAGAAAAATAAACGCAAAATTAAAAAGGACAAAAAACAGGCTACCAGCACGTCCAGTAGCGATAATGCAGATTTGGAAAAAATTGAAGAGGGCAAGGAAAAGATTAAGTGGAAAAAGAGGAAGTGGAACAAGGACAAGAAGGGGGAGGTAGATGGCGCCGGGCTCCCCACATCCATAATTATAGACAATTTGCCATTATCTATCATGTGTATTTATAAGAAGATATTGTCTGATCTATTTGGGAAATATGGCATTATCAAGAAAATTGGGTGTGTACTAAATTATCATACTGTATTATATATAATAAATTATAATAGCCTATTATGTTGAAGGTATGTTCAATATTTTCAATTTATTTGAATGATGAATATGCGTTTTACTTGCAGTATTGCTGAAATGTACCCTACAGAGGTATCAAAGCCTGTTTTCACAACAACAATTAACTTCTACTCTGATGGAGCTGCCACAAAGGTGTGTGAAGAATCCTAAAATACTAATAATATTTTGTTGTAGATGGGAATACTTTTAAGTAAAATATTGAATTTTTATTGGATAATTTGAGGTATTTAGTTAATTTTTAAATTATACCCGACATTTTTTTTATATTTAATTTATAAAGGGAAGAAGAAGAGATAGCCAGGTGGACTTAAGAAGCCCTACCACTAACCAACCTACCTCTCTGGACCTTTGGGTCTAAGACTGGTAGCTTGGCCACTAGACCACCGAGAGAAGTGTATAAAAAGACATTCATTTTTTAACACAAAAGATGTGCTTTGGCAAATTCTTTCCTAAAAGTTTTTAAATGTCAATATGTGTCAGGCTTTAGAAGAGGACAACACACTGGTGGAAGGCAGCCGTATTCACGTACGACAGCCACTGCAGCCGACGCTGACCACGCTCGTGGTGCGCAGCTACGCTGAGCTTACGGAGCAAGCCCTCAGCTCCACCTTCATCCCGGCTGGCAAGATCAGGAGCATTAAGCATCTTGTCAAAGGCAAAAAGGCCATTGGTAAGCATAATTTAAAGTTGAGTCTGTTACTAATTTTAAAACATACTTTATATTTAGGACGATCTTTCCATAGCCTTGATTGATTATTATTTGTATTTATCAATTTCTTAAACTAATTCTGTTAATATTACAGCTACTGCGTTCATAGAGTTCGACGGTCCAGAAGCTGTGGAGAAGGCGTTGAAGTTAGGCAAGGAGGCTAAGCTCGGAGGCAAGAAGCTCCACGTGTCTAAGTTCGAGGTCCGCAAAAAGGCGAGAAAGCCAAGCGTCGACAGTGAGAACGAGGGTGATAGTGAGGACTCCAACGAATAGACAACTATTTATTTGTTCTGTTAATCGCACCTTCGTGCGATTTAAACATGAGCTTTATTGGCCAAAGTAAAAGGATGGTTTTCGTTTGTTCACTGAAATAACGTGAACCAGAGTCCTTGACCTGTGACCATTTTGTCATCATAAATGAAGGCTAGAAGCCTTGAAGCTATGAAGATTTAAAACATTATGTTGTCTCTAGACATTCGCCATTCTATTCATGTAATTTCAAAGTAATCTTTAGTATTATGTACAACTACCCTCTTACATCTACTTTAAATAACAATTTTTTTCACTAATTCATATAAAATATGAAAATAAATCAAAAATTAACTATAGCAGACAATTAATTAATTAGTAACTGAAACTTACCGTATGTACTTACAATTTTTGTATGATATACATTTATATTTTAATTAGGTATTCATATATAACACTGATTATTGATTATTGCATTTAATACAGTATGCAGACAAAAAGGATCACACGCATGTGTCGTCACATACGCATGTGGTCAAATACGCGTTTCGCCATAATACGCAAGTTGTCAGAAACGCAACTCGACAGATTCGCATCTCGACAGATACGATAGGCAACATTCCATGGGATTTGAACGCTTGTCATTTTAAATATATGCAGCTAGTCAAATTAATAACGTATAATTTTCTATATTATTCTAATGCATTTTTATCAGACATTGTCTATTAAAAATATTGATAATTTTATGCTATTTTATTGGCCTATTCTTGTTTACATCAATGTGGGTGGATGGTTTTAAATATCTGACGACGATATGCATCAGCATATCTGTCAAAATGCGTGTGTGTCCAGCTGCGTGCAAAGGAACTTCTACGTGTTTGACAAGTTGCGAATCTGACGAGTTGGAGTTTATGTTTTGTGATCTGACGAAATGCGTATTTTAATATAAATTATTTTCTATGCTCACACCAATTAACTAGCCCAAGATGAGCTTCTTTTGAAACTCGTTAATATGGTTAAACTAGATAACGGATAAATATACATTAACATAGAAAAACACCCAGACCCGAAATGTATTTAGAAAAACATTTTTTTTTAAATTGACCCGTTCGGGAAATGATCCTGGGACCTCAGAGATGGCGCGGCGACAGAAACGGCGCCGGCGGGCGTGCTAACCACTACCACGGAGGTCGTCTTTTACCACTTGCGTATGTAACGACATGCATGTGATCCGACAAATAGATTTTGTTTCCTGTACCTAGTTGTTTAGGTGATCTGTGCATGTAACTATAAGATTTCTCTAGATGTTAGATCGTGAATAGGTATGCGTATATTTTTATTATTTCTAGTTTTTATGTGACTGTTGTGCATGGATGTGACCTTGGGATTATAGCTCTTGTTGAATTTATAATTACATGTTTTTATTGACCCAGTACCTACCTCTCAGATTTTCAAATAAACAGAAATAGGTATTTATTAATTGATATTTCCATAGACAAAATAATACTAATATCAAAATTGACGCACTCGAGTGCACTTTATGAAAGACGATGGGCCCATTGACTGACTGCCTGCATGCCTGCCTGCATTACTCGAAGCCACGACCCTTCACCCTTTTTATCAAATAAGTTAAGCTACTAAGTGACACTCTCACATAAGTGCTTTTTAAAATTTAGATTATAAAGAAATGTTTATCCCATTGCACCCAATGTCAGGTTAGCGTTAGCGAGAAAACTTTTTGGATAAATGTGGCAAGGTACCCCATAAAATAAACACGGCCCGACCCAGAAATGACAAAATTATAAATTACAAGGAGTAGGTACCTAGCAAAATAGTGCAAAATAAGAAGCAAAAAGATATGTTTCCGCCCGGGATCGAACCGGGGGCCTTCTGCGTGTTAGGCAGATGTGATAACCGCTACACCACGGAAACTTATTAGAATTGGTCTAAATTACTGATTGCAAGCAACGTCATATTATATCTCTAATTTCTCTCTGATTTTTGTGTAAAATGCCTATTTTCGCATTTTGTAGTAATTTTGCAGTTGCATTTATCGTTTTTGTCGAAATAGGTTAATAAATTCATGCTTAATATTAGAAATCTCCACTCTGCGAGAATAAGCTGAGTTCGGACGGGCCGGCGCATCGCATTTTGTATAGCAATTTTGCAGTTGTATATTTAAATATGGTTTTTATCGAAATAGGATAATAAATTCATTCTAAAATCTTTATTCCTTATGAAGTAACAATTATTCGGTATAAATTTTGCTCAATAATATTATCGTAGATAGGAGAAATTCACAGATTCCCCTCACCTGATTATAGGTAAGTCGTGCCTACCAACTGTCATCCCTTCTTTGATGTTAGGCCGGCTTCACACAGCCGGAATCGCTTTCTGAATTAAGAATCTGAATTCAGATTCTTAATTCAGAAAGGCCGGAATACCATACAATATCAGTATGCTCCACACACATGCTGATTTTTTCAGAATCTGAATTTCTCAGATCGATCTGGAAAAATGAGCTGACGAGCGTCCGGAATTCCGTGTCTGAATATTTAAGATTCTGAATTCAGAACGCGCGTACTCCCATACATTTTATATGGAGCGGCACACACATGCTGGAATTCAGATTCTGAATTATTTCAGTGTTGCCATTTTTAGTAGGATTCTGCTTTTTTAGCAGTTTTAAAGTAAATTTTAGATATTTAGTTTGTATGTTATCTTATTGACACCTTGCTTTAATAGTGTTTAATTTTCGATGTACTTCAATTCTTAAAAGTTATAAAGTTGAATATAGCAGTTTTGGTGCATTTTTATAAACAACGCTTAGCAGTTTTACCAGGATTTACCATAATTTTTTATTTTTATATTTTATTCTTATAAAATTTGATAGCAATATAAGCTTCTATTGAAACTCGTTAATATGGTTAAACTAGATAATGGATAAATATACAAAAACATAGAAAAACACCCAGACCCGAAAACAATTAAGAAAAACAGTTTTCTCTAAATTGACTCGCCGACCGGGAATTGAACCCGGGACCTCAGAGATGGCGCGACGCCAGACCCGGTGCGCTAACCACTTGACCACGGTGGACGTCAATTGGTAGGAACAGCGAAAAAAAATGGCAACCCTGGTTAAAACAGCAAGCGGTTAACGTCTCGGAGACGTTTGCTTGTGCCGGGAATCACAAGACTACTGATCAATCTGAATTTTTAAGAATGTGTGAGTCAAGGTGCCGGAATTCAGAATCTTAAATTCAGATTCTTAATTCAGCAAGCCATTCCGGCTGTGTGAGGCCAGCCTTAGGTGGGAAAAGCCTATTTGGCAGACCCGTGTTTCAAGTCTGTTTTCTACTTCGTTTTGAGTTTTTAGTGTCTGCGGCTTGTATCGGTTGGCAGCACTAGCTGTCTAGTGTGAATAAACGTCAATAAAAACAGACTTACTTCGAATAGATCTATTTTTAAAAAATTAAAAAAAAAAATTAAAAATAACTCGATGCGGAAATTGTTGTTTTTCTTTACATTTTTCTATGAAAAGTTGTAAACATTTTATATATTATTATTACTATGTAGTAAGAGGTTACATATAAAGAAAAAAAAGGTACCCTTATCGCGTTTAATTTTTTTTTATTCCATAGGAAAGTCAGAAGTAATATTCCTTCCTTCACTCGGATACTGTTGGATCATAGTACAATATTTTTTAATCATACCGCCATAATATTGAAGATAATTTATCTAGGAATCCAACGATATACAATATGTGTGGTGTTTAAAAAAGGAAGGCCACAAAAACCACTTAATACTACTCAAGTACCTGTATCAAATTACGCGCGCGCGCGGTGACGTCATCATTCAGGTGAGGGGTTAAAAGTTTTTAGAGTTACCTCAAAAGGAAAAAACGGAACCCTAAAAGAATCACTTTTTTGTCCGTCTGCCGTGTCTGTCAAGACCCTTTAATCTCGGGGACGCGTGGAGGTATATAGTTGAAATTAAAACGATACACTCAGGTCAGTCTCTTGAAGCTGTAAAAAAAATCAATTTCCTAAGTTAACGTAAAAAAATTATACGGCCGTTTATACCGCAAAAAAACGTATATTTCGAGAATTTCGACACTCAAGGGAATCAAAATTTATAGGGTATTTTCCGTTGACCTAGAACTATGAAAGTTGCCAAGTAACTATTACCGTCTTAAACTACAAGTATAGGGAAAAATCTGAAAACTATACATTTGCAATTAAATCATTACAA
Organism: Scoparia ambigualis; assembly: GCA_963921215.1. Taxonomy (NCBI): domain Eukaryota; kingdom Metazoa; phylum Arthropoda; class Insecta; order Lepidoptera; family Crambidae; genus Scoparia; species Scoparia ambigualis. The sequence continues at coordinate 42,806,569 of OY992503.1, read as the reverse complement.
AACAGGGTCTTTATGCCAGGAACGGATGTCCGTGACCCCAGCGGGATAACCCCTTCAGATCGGCTTCAAATTACGCACCGATTTAGTTGATAAATACCAAAATTTGTTGATCAATAGTTAACGAGATATCCCATAAGTAAAATTTTAAACACTGAAAAAAGACGACAACCTCCGGCCTGAGGTTGTCGTCTTTTTTCAGTGTTTAAAATTTTACTTAAGTATATTTAAGCGTTAATAAAACGCTAAAATATAAAACATTAAAGAGATATCCCATGTTAATGCCCGCCTTCCACCAAAAGCGGAACGGGCTCCGTACGGACTCCGTTTAGCTCGCAACGGCAATTTTCATAGAAGTTTCCCAGTTCTCAGTGGAAGCACTTCCATGAAGATTGCCGTTGTGAGTTAAACGGAGTCCGTACGGAGCCCGCTCCGCTCTTGGTGGAAGGCGGGCATAAAGGGTATCCCGCTGGAGACAGGCTTGAAGTTTTGGAATTTTCACTGGATTCGTAATTGAATCAACAAAAACTTAGCACAATAACTATATCAGTAGCGTGTCTCGTTCCTGCTCGTTTTAAGTCAAATAACTTTGACAAGCGTGACTCCAGCGGGATACCCTTTAACATGGGATATCTCGATAACTATTGATCAACAAATGTTGGTATTTGCTAACAAACTTAAACATATTATCAACTAAATCGGTGAGTAATATGAAGCCGATCTGAAGGGTTCACGGATATTAGGAACGGCGGTCTAAATTTTGAATTCAGTTAACCGTGTTATGTGGGGTACCGTATGAAAGGGCTTCATTGGCACAAGCTTTTTAATTCTTTTTATGATGTATATTTTTCGGACTATGACGAAGAATGAAAAAAAACCTCTTTCATTTTTTATAAGTATACTACGAGAACGCGTACTGGCGTACAACCCCACAATGTTCATGTTTTGGTACCATATTTGCATAGTTGGTTCCTTAATTTTTTCTCATTATTTTCCAGTAAATGTTATATTTTTAGAAGCCCGGGGTAAAGAAAAATCTTAAAGCGAAATAATAATACTAAAACTAATAACGAAACGCATTTCAACTAGCAGATACTATACGCAAAACAAAAATCTGCTGTCAGAGTTGCCTGCCATAAAAATATCGATTAATCGATTTTGAAATCGATTCTAAAATAACTAATTAAAACTTATTAGTGTATGTTGTTTTGATTGAAAACCTATTTGTGCAACTATTTTAGAGCTTAAACCTATACAATTACAGACTTTTATCTTAAAATAGTTGATTAATTACGTTTGATATTTATAATTTATATTATTTTTAAGATTGATTTTCTTATCGATTTGTATCTCGTAAAAAGAGGAATAAAACTACTTGCAACACTGTCAATGTCAATCATTGAGCTTTTGGTCAACGTATACGTTTACTAAAAATAATGTGTTTTAAAAGTTCCTTCCTACCTATTTTGCGAAAAGCCACTTTGTGAATGTGCTAATGAAATGAACACAAACAATATTGTGCTGTGCTGCACTTTCGTGATAGTTTTACTGTCTGATTGGGTGATACATTACCATCACAATGTCGAGTATGCAATGCATTTCGATTGAATCGCAGGCGGCATTTACTGACGAACGAGAGTCAAGCCTTAGTCGACACTATTCGTTTTTGGTCATATCCCTGAGAGGTAAGTCGTACATAGTACGAAAATGTCGTCAACCATTTTAGACATCTAAACCGAGAGCGAGAACACATGGTACATATTTGGTGCAGCAATGCACCTCTGTATCGGTTACTACTAATATTCTACTATTTTGTTGATCAATTAATAAACTTCATCCATGCTCTTATTGTTTTAGGCAACACCTGATTATATTTGTCATGCTTCCTGGGAATTTGCAACCCATTCTATTGCATCTGAAAGTAAAACTACAAGGCATGTTGGCCATCGCCAAGACGAGTTGTATGCGGACGTTCTATTTTAAGAATGAGCAGACGAAGAGTTTTCTTTCAAGAGCCAAATGAAGAGGAACAAAGGATGACTAACATAATTTCGAAATGGATTAGACCACGAGAGGTAACACCTTACATGTATTTACTTATTGACTACCTCCGTGGTGGAGTAATATGTACAATGGTTTTCGTGGTGATACCTACTCTGAGTTCCTGGGTTTGAATCCCAGTAGGGGCAAATGTTTCTATGACGAATACGAGCATTTGTACCTGAGGCCATGACTATTTACCTATATAATAATTCTACTAAATACATATATATACCATACATTCCGATTCCCATCGGCTTCCCTATAAGAAATCCCACTCCAGGGATCCACCATGCAGATCTTAATAATTATGTCAGTAATTAGTGCCACCAATGAGTTAAACATTCCATGTTTATTATTGTCTGATTTGTAAATTCTTGGCTGGCTTACCTTCGCCGTATTTCCCCAAACACATCCCTCGCCACTGTTATTACTACTATCACAACTGCATTTTTACCCATTGGCCTAGTATAACATATTACAAGCCTTCCAGTGCTTACTTCGGGGCTAGGCCACTGACCTACTTAAACTATCAATTTGTTACCTGAGACACTCAAGATAGTAAATATTTAGGTCAGCATTCTTGTATTATAGAGAGGTCAGCGGGCTAGGCTAATTAGTGTAAGATTAAAAAATATTTACTTTACACTCTGTTACTTTTGTAATTTAATTGTGATTTTTTATTTCAGCTTTCTTCAGAAAATGAAGCTTGTGTTCCTTGTTGGCTCCGAGCTCAAAGAGCTTCACGTAGAAGTGGACAGCCAGAGTTTTAATTGCATTGTGGGGCTACGAACTGTTGGGTGCTGCTCACAGATTTGCTCGCCATGAAGGCATGACTAGACCTGCTCCACTTTTCGATGATGTTATTTTAAGAGTGCCCTTAATTACTTTATAATTTAATATTAAATATGTGACCATACTAAATTATTGTTTTATTTCCACTAAGCAAATGCTAATATGGAAAAACATTACTTGTCTGTGTGTATGTACAATTGTGAAACTTCCCTGTAGAAAGACCAGTCGAGTTTCTTATTTATTTAAAATGTTTTCATCATATTTTTTAGTATTATATTATATTATATTGTTTGCCTTTGATGAAGTAATTTATTAGTAGTATCTACTGGGAAGATCCTCGATTGCAAGTACTGTAAATATAAGTAAGTATGCATTCTGAGCAGTACCTAGTAGACTAATATAATATTCCTATCTCAAAGACAATTATTTTAACTTCACCCGCGTGATTCGCGTTCATATAGGAATATCGGCATAAAAAGTAGCCTATGTTACTCTTCGTTCTTTCAAAGATCAAGTCAATTGGTTGCTTAGTTTGGGCGTAAAGGAAGGACAAATTCGCATTTATAATAATAAATATGTAGGATAAGAGATGATTTCAACTTAATGTTGGTATAGGTAGGTATGTAGTCTACAGTTGAGACCTCTAAAGTGGGAACGTGTATACCTACTTCTATTGTTTACATCTACCCAATGATATAGTTTATAATATAATTGCATCTACCTATGACTTTCATCATGTTTTAAGTATTTTGCTGTTATTTATCAAAACACAGATGGGTAGCTATGTCTTTTTGTGTTTTATATAACCAAGCACAAAGATCTGAATAATCACAGTCGCAGCAGTTCTTGATAGGTATCCTATCCTATCTATCTATCTTCTAGAATCTAGAACTCGGGCTAACAATACATAGGTACCTACTTACTTACTTAATTAATATTGAAATGCACTACTTAAGTACCTACCTACCTATTTTAGTTCGATTCACGATTGATCTATAAAGCGCGAACGTTCATTTTCAGATTTAATTATTTATTTTGTTACTGTCAGAATCATTGTCCGTCCCTCCCTGTCACTCAACTGTCAATGTCAATCAAATACAGGGAAAAACCTAACCTTAAAAAATTATCGAAATACAAGTATATCATTTAAACCCCAACATTTAAAATTCTGTTAATTTATGTAGTAATTCTCAATAATATAATCTACCAAATGTGTAAGTCTCATTGCCAAACATGAAAATTGTAGGCCTGTACAAAATCTCCATAGTACCCTGCCATTGTCCTTTGTACGGAACCCTCGGTGGGCGAGTCCGACTCGCACTTGCGTTCGGTTTTTTTTTGGTTTAGAATAAGTTTTTTTTCTATAGACAATCAAGTACACTTATCTAAAAATTTCGAGGCCGCTACGAACTATACGTCTATTTAAGAGATTTTATTCTAATATTTTTAAATCATTTGTTTAGAACAGTAGTTTAATCTAGAAGCTCAAAAAAGTCCTTCGCGCATTTTATGAAAATCTTCTCTGCAATTTTGGATTTAATTAAAAAATAGCTATTCTACACTATTCAATAAGTCAAAATTGTTAATGTATTTTTGTTTCCGAGATCAAGAAAGCCAAAATTGGCCATTTTACGCAAAAATCACAGTCGAGATGTAATAGGCCTCTTAAATTTTTTTTTTGTATTTGTTACGCTTACGTGATTGTTTGGGAGCATGCTGGTTTATAATAATCTAGTTTATTTAATTTTTATGCAAAAATATCTTTATTTGTCAGTCTCACAACACAGATATAGCCCCTTTCCAGTATGTATTCTGGTTGCACGTTCGATGGGCTGCAGGAACAAGTAGGAATTACGTAAAGCCAAAAAAAATCAAAAAATAAATCGAAACAATAATTTATTGTGTTCCTTAAAGTCAATAGTTATGCGTTAAAATTAATTATACTGTATACACAAGATCCTTATCGTCAGACATAAAGCTACTAGTTTAATTAAAATTAATTATTTACAATAATTATTATGAATAAAGTCCATTCCTATTGGGGCCGCGTACGACTGATTCTTAGTTACAATAAAATAAATAATACTTGTAGACGCACAGACACACGGGTGTCATTGCTTCGTCAAATAAATGATAGCGACCATGTATTCTATTCCGATTTTAACAAAAACTAATTAATTACACTGTTTTGCGAACCTTTGTCTTTTGAGTTTCAAAGCCGACCTCGTCCATTAAATACTGACAATGAATTAATTACTTATAGTAAATAATTCTCGATACGCATTGCTTACGATACATTCGAATTAGAATACAAAGTCGTAAACGTCGAATTTTTACATTAAAAATCACGAGTCTCTATTCAATACGATTCGATACATTTTTATTAAAATTATAAGCAGATTAGGATCACTTCAATTTCAGTCATCTTCGTTCGAAGAAATGCAAAACAATTTGCAGCATACTACAGCGAAACGAAATGTCAAATATTTACAGGCATCTTAACACTTCGATAGTAGTACAAAACCTATTTTACCTATTCAACTGTTTTGTCTTTACTTTTTATGTTGAATTTGACCATGTCGCGTAGCAGTGAAACAATACTAACACCACATCTCTTCCCTTGGGTGCCGTAAAAGGCGACTAACGGACTAAACACTGCACATACACCCAACAGCACAGAGCGGCGATGGGCTCACCACCTGTCATGCTGAGCACATGTGCACTCGATATTTGTTGAAAAGTGGACTATGGTAGAGGACTGCTTCGCTGTTCTCATTGCCTAGTCTCTCACGAACCCTTCGGGGATAATGGTCGTGATTACACGTTTGTATGAACGTAAAGAAAGTGACAATACACACTGAGAGCTCTATTAAGTTTAGTATACTTTTATGAATATGGTTATTCTACCACCTTCCTTTGTGAAATAAGTATCGTTGACCTTACTCAACTTTAAAAGTTGTTAAAGTTTTCTCTAAATGAAGTAACTGTTACACAGACAGTTACAGCCATAAAAATATTCGCAACCAAACAGTTCATCGACTCCAATTGGGAAGATAACTGTCAAATATTTCCGCAAGAGGGCGCGCGGCGTGTCTTTGTTACAAAATTAATCACAATCTCCGTGCTATACATTTTATGTTTGTCGTTCTCCACTGAAGAGGGCCGGTTTGTATCCGTAGTTAGCAGGAAAAATATAAAATAGATTCAACTCGAGAGCAACTTAATAATTGAGGTTATACGGAAATTATTTCCAAGAATACAATAAAGCAAAGTAAAGTAATATTTAAAATATGAAAGGTGAGACACACACCACGGCCTCTACTTAAAAATGTAACGTTTATTTCCCTTTACAAAAGTCGTGCAGTTCCATTAGGAGAGGCGCGCGCCCTTTTCACGCGCCACACTTCGGAATCGATAGTTCTATTTTTTAACTTAAGCTATCATACTCGGTAGATAGTTATCGAGTGTCCGATCACAGAAATCACGGCAACAAAATCCGAGAGTCGGTAAAAAAACAAAAATTCAGCCATCGCTGGAAGTGATCTTTATACAAGTAGAAACGCGGTTTGCTCGAAGTGTGCAAGCGAGACAGTTGCGCGGCGAGAAGGAGAGGCACGGCGACGGACCACGGGGCGCGGCCGGCGCTGCGGGAAGAGGCCGTGACGAGGCTGTGACGAGGCCGCGGCGAGGCTGTGACGAGGCCGCGGCGAGGCTGTGACGAGGCCGCGGCGAGGCTGTGACGAGCCCGCGGCGAGGCTGTGACGAGGCCGCGGCGAGGCTGTGACGAGGCCGCGGCGAGGCTGTGACGAGGCCGCGGCGAGGCTGTGACGAGGCCGCGGCGAGGCTGTGACGAGGTCGCGACGAGACCAGCGGCGTCTTAGCCGCCGGCCGCGGCGGGCTATTCGTAGCCCTATAGCAAATCCTACGGGTGCCGCTGGTTCGGTACTGGGATTCTGTGGAGAAGACAAATAAATAGTTTAAGTTTAGTTGGAGGTGAAAATAGAACGGAAGATGTATGGATGCATACATGGAGAAGACTAAGATTATGAATAAAGTATTACAATTTGCGAATGGTTTTGCCGAGAAAATATGACTCACTACATGTAGGAGCCAAAATGGTGTGTGTATAACTAACGTTAGCCGGTAAAAACACGCGCTATTGAAAATAATGCAAATCAACGGTGGCGCTATCCCTACAGGAAGTCTCTTTCAGCAAAATTTAAGTTGGAACAGTAGTTAGAATTAATTCGTACATACGTCCATGCATACGTATACAGCCCCCTCTTCACATAGGCAGACGCATCTGCAGACGTCATCTGCGGATGCGTCTGCCGACGTGTAGGAGGGTGATTTGCGCGTCTGTGGTAGGTATTTAACGTCTGCCTATGTGAAGAGGGGGCATACCACTGCTATTCAATCATTAAATTAAAAATATTATAATTTTTATATATTAATCCGGTGTTCGTCGCAAGGCAATTTAGGACACCAACTGTCGCTACTGGATAAAAATGGCTACATTTTATAACCACGCCAGCAGATCGACCGATTCAAAAGTGTCAAAGGAGATGTCCCATTTCTGCCCTAGAGACTTTTCATGTTTCGATAGTGAAAAATAGCGTGCCACCTGATAAACATAATTTCAAGAAACTGTAGTCAAATTTATAGTAAACGTACATACCTACTAAAGATACTTCGCACCTAGCTGTGTTTTAAGTCATGTTGAAAATAGACCTACGTCATTTCTACGACATCTGCCATTTTGTAATAATTTACGGCTGGGACTCAAGGATTTTTGAGCCTAAGCCTATGTTTAAAAATATGAATTGTAATAAAATCTTTGGCGGCAATGTCAAATGTTACAAGGAATTAATTATCTTTAAAATTGATTGATATCTTTAGAAATAATTTAATATCTTTAAAACCTACTAATTACAACAATAACTACTATTGATTATTAGAACAGTATGAAGAACCAATACAGAAATTCAATTTTGATCAAGTAACATTAATAATTTTTCGTAGGCCGACTATGTATGGGGCAATGGGATCTCTCCTATCTCCAATCGATATTGATCCTTACTACCAAACTTATAAAGGTCAAAATAGATGGTATACATGGTTTGCGTGTACACTGACCCGTAAAAGGCCGGGAAGCTGGTGTCGGCGTTGAACTGGAAGTTGACGGGCGTCTTGGGCGAGGCGCAGGAGTAGGCGAGCCCGTCGTCGTCGCGCAGCGTGCGCGCCACGCACGGCTCCGACGCCGAGCGCGTGATCTTGGGCAGCGCGCGCAGCATCGCCTCCAGCGACGCCAGCACCTGCCCACGACACACCAGCACTTAGGCACACCCGGACCTCGTGGGAATATCGGGATAAATAGTATCCTATGTGTTAATCCAGGTTATGAACTATCTGTATGCCGAATTTCATCCAAATCAATTTTTTTTATTTTTTTTATTGGCAACGGGTAAGCGCTTGGCCTTCATCTCACCTGATGGTAAGTGACGATAAGGCCGAAGGTGGAAGCGCGCTTCACCCGGAATCCTCAACCACTGAGGAACTGGCTATCTTATCTCAAACTGCCGGAACACAACAATGCTATAAACATCGTTGTTATGGCGACAGACTTAGATAAGATGGTGGTAGCTAGCCAGGCGGACTTAACAGCCCTACCACCAACCAAACCGAGCACACAAAGATGTACCCCCCGCTGGGAATCGAACCCGGGACCTCTGGGTCTGAAACAGGTAGCTTAGCCACTAGACCACAGAGGCGGTTGAAAAAATTTAGGGTGGATTCGACCAAACTGGAATAAGACTTACTCCGAGATTAGTCTATACAAATTTGGCGTTTAATCTAGGTATAAGACCTTATTCCAGTTTGGTCGAATCCGCCCTTAGTAGTTTTTACGTGAAAGAGTAACAAACATCCATCCATAAACATTCGCGTTTATAATATTAATAGGAAATAGCAGACCGCCGGCGACTTTGTTCTCGTGGACCCCGAACCCCGTGGCGAATATTCAAAATGACCCCCCCCCCTCAAAGTACAAAGTTCTTTATTGCATTCATGTTGTAAAAAAAATTGGTTGCCTGTAAAGTCGGTATACGGGCGAAAGTTTTACGTGACAACGACTTTGAGTGGTAAAATAATTTTAATGTGAATATTCATTCGTATAGTAGGAAGAAGGATGAAATAATAGTAACAATTTAAAACATTTATTTATAAAAAGAATTATATTTAAAACAAATATGCAGACCGATCATAGTTGAGTGGGAGAGAGACGCAAGGCATTCGGCGGGCCTCTCTCTCGTTCGGTGACTCATCGTAACGTTACCGAGCGTTACACTTTTTCATAAGTGACTCCCAGCCGCAACCTAATTTAAGACGTTGTCACGTCAAAAATTGGTTGCCTGTAAAGTCGGTATACGGGCGAAAGTTTTACGTGACAACGACTTTGAGTGGTAAAATAATTTTAATGTGAATATTCATTCGTATAGTAGGAAGAAGGATGAAATAATAGTAACAATTTAAAACATTTATTTATAAAAAGAATTATATTTAAAACAAATATGCAGACCGATCATAGTTGAGTGGGAGAGAGACGCAAGGCATTCGGCGGGCCTCTCTCTCGTTCGGTGACTCATCGTAACGTTACCGAGCGTTACACTTTTTCATAAGTGACTCCCAGCCGCAACCTAATTTAAGACGTTGTCACGTCAAAAAATAAAATAAAAGAAACAAACATGACCCTGCAAGGGCACAGCAAGTACATAATGTTAATATATTAAATTACATTATTATTATTTTATTATCATTATTATAACAATTCTTAAAATCTACATTTGTTATAATTTTAAAGAACACTTATTCTGATTGTGACGTAACTAAAATAGTTAGAGATATGCTATCGCGACACTTTTTGTAGATATTGGTGTTGTTTTCTGAGGTTTAAGCGAGCACTATATTATCCTGACGTTTCGAACCCTTTACAGGGTCCGTGGTCACAGGGAGACAGACTGTCATAGTCTAGTCACAGTAAAAAGTGTTTCATTTCAAGATAATGGTATGTTCTGCAAAGCCATAGTACATTATTTTATTCTATCATCAATAGTTTTCTCAGCGCACGCGATTTAAGAAATTTATTTGACTTTCTTAATTTTTATGAAAATATATTATAGTCTATGTCACCCGGAGATAGTGTAGCTTCTCAACGGTAATAGTAGATTGTTATACAAGGGGCTAAAATGACCCTTATAACACTATATACTTTTTCGTTTTTGTAGGCTCATTGTCATGTGACAGACAAAAATTTAAAAAATATATTAATTTTTCCCCTAGGGCAAGAAAAGCTATTTTAGCCCCGCTCTAGAACGCTACAATGACGGTCTTTTTGAGCAAGAGAAGTGAAAAAGATTTTTTTAAATTGGTCTAGTAGTTTCGGAGCCTATTCAATACATACAAACAATCAAATGTTTCCTCTTTATAATATAAGTATAGATAGATAATAGTAGATTGTTATACAAGGGGCTAAAATGACCAATTATATAGAGGTAGTTTTACTCCCGAGCTTTAGCGAGGGCGTAAATAGAAACTGAGTTATAATGGGTTTTTAGCGCCGTGTGGTATTACACTCTGCTTTTCACTACGAATGCGAAAAAATAAAATAATCCAATACAATATGAATTGGTTTATTTTATTAAAAATTAACCTGTTAGTTGCTTTTACGGCACCCAAGGGAAGAGAGGGTTTGGTAGTATTATATTGATGAGCCCATCGTCGCTCTATGCTGTTGGATAGTATGTGAAGTCTTTCCATCTCTTCCCTTGGGTGTCGTAAAAGGCGACTAACGGACTAAAGACTGCACATACATCCAACAGCATAGAGCGGCGATGGGCTCATCAAAATAATACTACCAACCCTCTCTTCCCTTGGGTGTCGTAAAAGCGACTAACGGGCTAAAGGCTCACCACCTAAGCACATGTGCAGACTGTGCAGTTGTTTCTTGCTTGTTTCTTGCTGAAGTGGACTAAGTGGGCGTGGTCTGTGTTGCCCATTGATTCAAATGATTACTAATTTTACCATAAACTTTAATAATAACTATCTCAAAAACGTTGTTGATTTATATAAACAGTAATAAGTCGAGTCTTTATTCTACTTATAACTAAATACTTTTTCGTTTTTGTAGGCTCATTGCCATGTGACAGACAAAAATTTAAAAAAAAATTATTTTATCCCCTAGGGCAAGAAAAGCTATTTTAGCCTCGCTCTAGAACGCTACAATGGCGGTCTTTTTGAGCAAGAGGAGAGAAAAATACCTTCACTGCCACAAAACCAGACACTGATTAAAGGACGATGCCCACGGTCCATACATTTGAAAACCTGACTGTTTGGAATAAAATAGTGTATCGGAACGTGTCAATTTTGTATCTGTCAAATGTATGACCACTCTGTATCCGGCGATGACGTTTCACCTGTGCTTTTTGGTTTTGCGACATACAAAGGTGGCCACGGCTTGGCTGTATTTATTAAATTAAATTTGCAAGAGGCATCCGGGCCAGCTTGATAGTTGAATGTAACTTGGTTGAGTAATTAACTTGTGGCGGCGCCACCTACCTGCATGACGCCGCACATAGTACGACACGAAGCAAACACCTTCCAACCGTGTCAACAGATGGCGCCACAAAATAACCAACTCAACGACATCTCCATACTGCGACAGAAAATAGTATGGGAAGCCTGCATCGCGGTAGCGAAGTTTCACCAGTGTTGGAGCTCGGTCCCCGAGCTATAACACCCAGCTCGGAAGAAGATCTTCCCTTTGCCTTCCTCAAGTTGCATCGATTCCTACCTTCCGTATCCCTACAAATTTAAAAATGAGTAATGGAAATTTGATGGGAGCCGACGGTGGCTGTCAAGAACACACGAGACGTGTCTCCAATTTGATTGCAAACTCAAATTAAATACTTTTAAGTGAACTAAAGCGGACTTTGAGTTACACAATGTTATTGTGTTTCGGTTTGTGATGGTGTAGTGCCACTTATTGGGCAACAGTACGAGGTGTTGCGATTGCGACCGCGCCACCACGCGGTCCTACGTTAGTAAGGCGATCATTACCCTTTTATGGGGAATAGAGCTGTTGGGGATAGCCGGGATAGTCTAGGCCAATTCTGCTCGCCACTAACGGGCCAGGAGACGCTCCCTGACCACAGTCACCACCAGCAGCCTAAGGCCGATAACCGGCCTTCTTCGGGGAAGATTGTATGTGACTCATTAATTCCTTATTTTAATTAAATTTAATTAAATAAATTAAACCACCTTAGATTTACTTGACGGAGTTTGTACGGCGAGCTCAGCGATCTGCGGGTCTATCGGCTAAAAAATATGGATATGGACATGGGCTTCATTTGACATTTGAAGCCCATATTTTGTCTTTATATGGGCTTATTATAGGCTACAAACGTCAAATGAAGCCCATGTCTATATCCATATTTTTTAGCCGATAGGGTAGCTGGGCTCCTGTATCAAACACTGACAATGAGTCACATACATACATACAATATAATCACGACTATTGTCCCCGAAGGGTTAGTCGGAGACTAGGCAACGAGGACCGAAAAAGCAGTTGACTGCCATAGTCCACGTTTTACTAAGTTAAAACACGGCCCATCGCCGCACTATGCTGTTGGATGTATGTGCAGTCCTTAGTCTGATAAAGAGGATGGTAGTTTTGTTTTAGCGAGTCGCTATTCCACAGGGCTCCTGCACACCATACGTTTATTATTAACTTTGATTGAGTTGTGGCCAAAGAAATGGAAGACACGGACATCCGAAAGCACTTTGGATTGATGTAATCGTCAGGGTCTGAGCGCTTGGTTCAGATCGGCACAGGACTGAGGGAGTGTCACAAAACAAAAGAGCCCAGCTGTGGGTTATTACGGGTTGGTATTGTAGGTAAGCGGATGGTAGGATGAATGGAACATTGTAGGAAGGCCAAAGGGAAAATCTTCCTTCGAGCTGGGTGGTATAGCTCGTGTACCAAAGTACAACGGATGTTAGTTGGAGGTGCTATACACCGAGATTTTTCATTGGTTTTGGAGCCGAAACCATGTTTATCATCAGTGAAGCTATTTAGCTTGTAAAACTAAAAATATGAGCATAAAAAAAAAAAGTAAGAACCCTTAGTACCGGACGATCTTATGAAAGTCAATGACCGAGGCGCTTCAAACGCTCCGCCTACCCCCCGCCCCCCCGGCCGGGAAAGTTCATAGGGGTCACGGTGTACGAGTAGATAAGGAGAACGTTACTATGTGTTTTCGACAAAAAGTCACTTTTACAACTTTTTTTTCTTTGCTCGTAAAGCGATTATTATTTCATAAATAGGTACAACACTTTTTTTGTATTATAACGTTTTCGGCTCCAAAACCAATGAAAAATCTCGGTGTATATAGCGAAGCAAAAGGTGAATTCTTCGCTACCGCGATGCAGGCTTCCCATACTATTTTACCGTCGTAGTATGGAGACGTCGTTAGTATAGATTTGTGGCGCCATCTGTTGACACGGCTGAGAAGGTGATCGCTTCGTGTCGAACTATGTGCGGCGTCATGCAGTAGGTGGCGCCGCCACAGTATTCTTATGATGATATTATATAGCAGTAGAGTTGTAGTGCTCTCAAAACGCGACGACCACGAAAGAAGACACTGACAGTAATTAAGGGTTTGAATTCTAATTTCAAAGAGAAGTCAGAGCAAATATTTATTGTTGTACTGAATAAAGTTATTATCTTTGGCTTAACCGATTCATTTGTGATTAAAATATTCATAAGAGTGATTTATGTGTTCGTTTAAAATGATTAAAGCATATATTCCTGTATTGTTACAAATTAATTTGATTGTGCTTAAAACTTACTTTAATATATTTCTGTACTTTATTTAGCAACTAAAAATAAATAAAGAATAAACTACGAATAGTTATATAATTAGAGTATATTATCTAATTAGAGTAAAACAGACAAAACACGGAATAATATTCTGACCTTATTCTCTGTTTATTTGTAAATAAATAAAACTTTCCTCCAATCACACCAATTATCTAGCCCAAGAGAAGCTTCGAAGAAACTCGTTAAATGGTTACTAGACAACGGATAAACATACTTAAACACATACTTATTATACATAGAAAACACCCAGACCAGAGACAATTTAGATAAACAACAATTTCTAAATTGACCCGACCGGGGATCGAACCCGGGACCCCAGAGATGGCTACACCATGAAAGCCGGTGTACAAACCACTCGACCAAGGAGGTCGTCAACAATTTGTAGATATCATAGTGTTAGAATAAAATAATGAGTATTAGTACATTAGCTAGGATTGCATGTGATGGTGCGTGTTTGCGCCACAGCGCAACGGCCATTCAAATCATACCGCCAGCTGTAAGGTGGTTGACTCAGCGGTTGTTGACGACCGCATCCGCCTATCTGCGCGACTCGCGGCCGCTCGCTTCGTGATATACCGCGCCGACTCGTCTGTCTGCTAGCTAACGCGAGACGCCCACAAAATACGCGCGCTGGTATCTCCCCTTATTATAGTGACTCCTGAACCTAATGTGAAGAGACCGCCTAAATGCCTATTGTGTAGTGTAGTGACTGTGCGCCAGGAAACCAACCTACATCGCCGCCCGTGGTCAGCTCGTCCCCCGGTCCCTGTGACTCATCGTCCCTGTAAGTACTTCACTCCCTTCTACCTCCTGCCTAACCATCTTTACTCTGCTGTATTTGGCGGTGTCTTCTGACCCGCGAATACAGTGCGTTACCTGTCTGAACAGCGGCCGCTGGTCCCTCGGGAACGCCACGCAGCCGAGCAGCAGCCGCTTGAGCGGCGCCGGCGCGTCGGGCCGCACGCGCCGCGCGTCCGGCGCCAGCACGCCGCGGCCCACCATCCACAGGATCTGGGCCCGTGACACCGTTACACTACATTACGTCTACATATCTTTTAAGTTATTCAATAGAAAAAGGTTACTGAAGTCTGGCCAACGAAAGCTGAACCAGGTAAAAACGCGGCAATTTCAAAAAATCATGATACGGTAACACAGGTCACTCGCACAGCCGCAATTTTCTCAGATAAAATTTCATTTTGACATACGACATGACACCTCAGATAGACACACATAGAGACAAAGTGTTGCCAACCAAATAACTATGAGGTTCGGCTTTTGTTGGCCAGACTCTACCTCAGGTGGGAATGGTTATTGTTTTTATCGTTTCAATATTCAGAGAGTTTAAACGTTATACGCAAAAAAGGCATTACAATTATTTCAATGTTTTTTTTTTAGTTTAACAATTTGTTTATAAACAAGGTATCTGGCCATATAGACTTACGAACCGATGAGTAACATTGTATACAAGTAACTATCGTAAGTGCTCAAATTATAGTAAGTAGTACCCTAAACTGAATAAATTATAACGAAACGTTAAAATAATTAAAACCTCACGTGGGACCTGACATTGTCATTTTTTCAATATTTCGTTATCTTCGAGTGAACTTAGGCGTTATTAACGCAAAAAAACATCAAATATTACAAATTATTTTTTAGTTTTTTTAAATATTTTTCTCTCGTCGTATGAAACCCGGGCAGAGTTGAGAACGGTAGTCACCTGGTCCTTGTTGTTGAGGTGCGCGTAGGGCAGCTCGCCGGCCAGCAGCTCGTACAGCACGATGCCGTACGCGTACACGTCGGAGCGGAACGTGTAGGGCGCCGGCTCGCCCATGCGGATCACCTCGGGCGCCATCCACAGGATGGAGCCCGTCGGCTGCTGCCACTGCACGCCGCCCGCGCCCGACGTGTCTGCACCACGACAACACCGTTGGCAGCAGCGATATATACGTTACACTAGATAGGCCGTTCCGAACACTATGTTCCACTCATCTGCGGAGTCGACTCGGCACCTTGCTTTAGTGTGGCTTTGACATTCGTTCTTTATTTCTTTTCAAAGTGTACACCTAGACGTTTACTACAATTCAGTTGTCAAGTAAGTGAAATTAATTGTTTTTCAAGTCATTATTATGTAGTTATATCGTATTATTAGAATAGAAAAGATATTTTTTCAGTTATTGTTATTTAAAATCTATTTGGGACGCCATCTTGATACACACAACGTTGTCTTTGACCTATCTGGCGCTGCGGCGCTTCGATGACTGTCTGTTGATTAGACGACATTTAAATGTAGCGCTGCAGCGGCTGCAGCGAACTTTAGGTCTCTTATTCCAGAATTTTAACAAATGGTTTGTATGAACGTTCTTGTCTATACTTCTACGTCAATGGTTGGCGACAGACTGCTCATGCTTTACATTTAAATTTTAGGTTTGTGAAAGCATAATCGGTAATTAGTTAGTAACGCCTATTATACTACCTACATTGTTGAACATTGTCATAGAACGCGGTGCGCCGCTACCTCGCAAGTAGTCTCTACGCTACTCAGTGCACAACCGCACGTTGTCTGCGATTTATGTAAAATACGCGTTTTCCAAAAAAAATGTTAAAGTGAGTGAACGTATTTTAATCAGCATCCTGTAGTCTTCAAACACGATATTATAAGCTGGCTAATTCGTACGTGACAGTTTTATGGTCTGCGGGCGATGGGTGGACGTGGGTCATCTCTGCACACACCTGACATTCCTACTACGTGGACCAGCCACTTCTTCTTTTTTTTCTCATAATGGCTTCGTGCAGTTAGCACATTTAGCCAGTGTCAAGTAAGATATTAAAGTGAATATTTTCATTGCATAAAGTAGATGATAATGAATGTTTCATGGTGAATGATATTCCCCCAAACACCTTGAGACTCAATAAAGCTGTGGGACTTTATTGAGATCGCACACGGACTTCTTGAGAGAATTTGAAAAGTGATGTTACACTGTTTTGTTTTAATTGCCAACACTCATGCACGTTCACGAGCACTTAACAGTAAGTAAATAATCCACCATTATTTCACATTAATATTCGACAAAACACAAATTATAGAAAATAAAACATCACTTTCCCGCCAACAAGTCCCGCACTCTTCTTTCCCGCCCCCGCAACCTTTTGTCCCCCGTCCCGTAGACAATAAGACTGTCAAGTATGAATTTTCGAACCTATTGCGCTTTTTTACACGACAGTACAAGAATTTCAGTTCAGTTTGCAGTTTGCCGACGAGTGGAGTTCAGTTCGACGTATCAAAACATTACTAAAATACCGTTTTAAGTTGCTAAAAAAACATCACGTGATTAATGGCCGGCCCCTAAAAAGGCGGATTGAATAGAAAATTTAAAAAAAAACCTTTCGAGCACCTTCGCGAGTCACACCGGGCTCGTTATTTCGTATTCAAACTACCTACAATAAAAGCGACCGTGTGAGTTGTAACACCACTTATTATCCGTAAACTGCGAAGAAGAAGGAACCATATATTTCAACAAAACAGCTCTCGCTTGCGATTTCGCTCACTTTAATGTTTCGCGGTACTAAGCAGCTTATAACTGTCTTCAGAACCCCATCTATCCATGAAACAAAATTCATAAAAAAATACAATTATTACCTACTACGCTAGCCCAATGCTGGTTGGAGAGTTCATTAAGTTCAAGTTATTAAGGGTCTCTTAATAACTTGAACTTAATGAACTCTCCAACCAGCATTGGGCTAGCGTAGTAGGTAATAATTGTATTTTTTAATTGTATTACATCTCGACTGTGATTTTTGCGTAAAATGCCCATTTTCGCATTTTTTGTAATTTTGCAGCTGTATTTATCGTTTTTATCGAAATACGATAATAAATTCATGCTTAATATTACAAATGTCAACTCTGCGAGGATAAGCTGAGTTCGGACGGCCTGTATTGTATTTATCGTTTTTATCGAAATAGTGTAATAAATTCATTATAAAATTTTTATTCATCATGAAGTAACGATTGTTCTGGTATAAATTTTACTAAATAATATTACCGCAGATAGGAGAAATTCACAGTTAACTTAAAGCGATTTTCGAAGTTTTTTGGTTTAGAATAAGACTTTTTTTCTATATAAAATCAATGATATCTAAAAATTCCGAGGCCGCTACGCACTATACACTATATATCGATGGCTTAGTGCACACATGTACTAACTACAAAAATTGCGATTTTTACTTTTTGACTGCCAACTGTATTAATTGACGTGCTCTACCGTTTGCACTTACCCACGTGTCGATATTCCATCTCTTTCTATTAAAAACCCAGTGTCACGGTAGTATTAAGTAAGCTTCGGTTTTGTCCAAAAGTATTAAAATCCTTTATTTTTACTAATCTGCTACGAAAACTCCATAAGTGATTTTAAGATACCCTTCCACGGTACTAGATAACGCACAAAAATATTAAGTACATATACGATATGTAATTTTACATATTACAGACAATCCAAATGTTGTAAGTGCAGTTAATACAAAACTAATCTAATGCTTGCAACTGTTTTTAAGTGCACAATGTGCTAAGTCGCTATGATACAAAAAATAACTGTACATATGTTTAAAAAAACATCGAAAATCACATATCTATTAGTACACTTAACTCATTTTTGTTTTGTTTCTTGAAATGCTCAACTAACGACATTTTAAGTTAAGTGTGCTTTCGATAATCGTTTTGCCGCGTAATTTTTACGTGTATGCACGAAGGCTAAGAATATTCGGTCAATGTCACTTTCATACTGGCTTTTTCACCAATCTATAAGAAAACACCGTGTTTGCCAAACATTTTTTTGTAACACGTTCGATATTAGCACAAGTATTATTAATATTTGTTCCAAAAATAGAGGACATGCAGGTTCTTATTTTGGCACTGACAATCCAAAAGGTAAAATTCCCGCAAATATAATTTCCCTAGGCTACGAAATTTGTGAAAGAGCAATATTGACCAGTACCCTCGAATTGAGTCTTACTATCGTCGCAAAGACTCCAAAAATTATTTAGATAGTGATCTGAATCTGAACTTATCTCGCATGTACAAAATTTACAAAGAAATTTTTTGCCCAGAAAAACAAATAACTCCCGTGTTAGGTATATACCACAGGATTTTTCACTCCTATGAGCCAAAACTAGCATTTTATAAGCCCTGCATTGTGTATAAGCGATCAAATGAAAAAGCTAGTTTACAAGAAGAATATGATGCACACAAAAAACGCGAAAAAGACTCTTTGGATATGAAAAAAGAAGACAAAGAAATATGTTTAAAGACATATGGTGCTTTTAGAGCAAATACATTCGACCTACATGCTGTTCATTCTATACCCCTTACCAGTGATTGCAAAATATATTATTTACGAAAACTCTCATAGTACAATCTAACTAACTATTTTATATATGATAATGGGTTCTGTCACGATCAAACCAAAATATTATGATGTTAATATTATGAAACATGACGATTTCTAGACATAAAGGCATTTGAAAAAACTTTAAATATGAACACAACTAAAAACATAAAAAATGAGACTGAAATGGTTTAAAATTAAGTGGCTTCTGGTAAACGAAGAATCGCCTACTTCGATAATTTATAAATACGACTTAAACGATTCAGATTTGGAAGAAATCAATATTTGCAAGGCAAAAAATGGAGGAAAAAAGAAAGACTTCATTAACATATTTTAAAAAACCTGAAAAGAGCATACAAATTTGGTGCTCCCTATTTCACAATGTAAGAAAAAAGATCTTCTTACTCTTTAAAGGATGGTGTGATCCCATCAGACTATGGGCAATACTATAGAGACTTACCATCCAGTTCTGCAAATATTCCTAATATCAATATCACTGACACTGAGACATCTGATTATGAAGTTAAGAATCAGGATCAGAGTATTATTAATAACCTACCTTATTCTAAGACTAATTACTGATTTAAAGAAACTTAAATAAATAAGTACTTTCCCTAATTTTGTAAGTGTTTTTGAGAAAGACTGATTTAGGTACCTATACTATTCTTAATTAATTAAATGTTGTAGAACTTTAATTAATTATTACTTACCTACTATGCAATGTTTTGTTGATTTCCTATTTAATAATATTATTTTATGTTCTAACCTGCACAAAATATCTTGAGTCGGTATTCTGTGGTAAGTATTTAATAAATATTTTAATATTTTAATTTTGATAAGTACCTATTTATCTACTAGAATATTGACCCCGTCCCACTTAGTACATTCGTGCATTCAAATTACTAAATTTAAGGGTTCAAATGTACTAAGTGATGGGGTTATCTAGAAATTCAGCTGATTTTGTTATCAATTTGACGTAATTCGGTTATGAAATCTACTTATTTGTAGAACCAAAGAATAAGTCTTATGAATAAACGTAATTTGAATTCCGTATCATACACAGTTTTTGTATTATTTATGCTTAAACTTTAAAATGCTCTCCTGAAAAATCAAGTTTTTGTAATTAGTACATGTGTGCTCTAAGCCATCGATATAAGAAGAGATAACATTCTAATTTTTTATATAATTTGTTTACAACAGTGGTTCAATCCAGGAGCTCAAAAAAGTGCCTTCGGGAATTTAATGGAAATCTTTCTCTACAATTTTGGGTTAAATTAAAAAGTTAAGCAAAATTTACAAAAAGCGAGGCCGCTACGCACTATTCCAATAGCTATTCTACACTAGTATTCAATAAGTCAAAATTATTAATGTATTTTTGTTTCTGAGATCCATAACGCCAAAATTGGTCATTTTACGCAAAAATCACAGTCGAGATGTAATAGGCCTCTTAAAATTAAAACGCTTAAATCAAAATTATGATGAATTTGAGCATGGACTCACCCGACCACCGCACTTTCGCCGTCGCCAGGCCGAAGTCCCCAATTTTAACTGACCAGTCGTCCCTCAGAAAAATATTATTTGACTTTAAGTCCCTGTAAAAAAAATAGTACTTATTAATACATACAATCACGACTAGTATTCCCGTAGGGTTAGTCAGAGACTAGGCAATGGGGACAGCACAAGCAGTCCTCTACCATAGTCCACTTTTCACCAAATAGCGACTGTACATGTGCTCAGCGTTACAGGTGGTGAGCCCATCGCCGCTCTATGCTGTTGAACGAATGGTGCGGTCTTTAGTACGTTAGTCGCCTTTTATGACCCAAGGGAAGAGGAGGGTTGGTAGTATTCTTTCAAAGCTACGCGGATACAGTATTATGAGAATATAACATATTCTTGATTTATTATCAGTAAAATTAAAAAATGTTTGGTGTTCGCGCTTCCCGTGTGGCCACCAGTATGTAAAGTATTTATACTTAAATAAAAACCTTCAATCACAATTATAAAAACTAGATACAAAATAAAACGCTTTCAAAACGTCCGAATAAAAAGAGTGCTCCTTCAAAAATTGCTATTTTGCCAAAATACATATACGTCAAATGTATTAACGAAGCTGCCACTATTTCGCTACGATTCAGTATAGAATTGAGTTTCTGGTTTTTATACGTGATCGAAGATAAAAGCCTTCTAAAAATGAGTGTGTAATTGTGTGTGTGTTATAGAAACAGAAATAAAGGACATAATTTTTTTTACTATAGAGCTTGGTACTAAATTCGAAAGTCTTTTAACTTGACGCCAATGTATAAATACTTAAAGAATTCATTATTATCAACATATTTATGACGGTATTATTAATTTAAAGACCTCCGTTTTTTTATATAAATTAAAAACCAACATTGATTTCTACTCAAAAATGACAACATTATAGTAGGATTGCACTTTAAGTTATTAAAAATAAAAAAGTGACGCTTGTCTGACATTTTATATCTCAATACTCATCGTAGACAGATGTCAGACTGTCAGCCGCCAGACGATTCCCGGTCGCGCTTTCGTTGTGTTAGTAGTGTGTATCGTTGAATACTTTAAGAGCGAAAAAGATAACTGTGTTAACGATATCGTTTCTACACTAACATAGACATATTAATAACCCTGCGTTCGATAACATTAAAAAAAACCAGAACTTTCGTTCAGAAACTTACAAAACTTATTAAAATACAGTATTCTTTAACGGAGGTAATTAAAAATCTAAAAAATTTACAGAATGATAGCATTTAGTCTTTCGGACAAGGAAGTATATGAATTGTTGCAGTTAATTTTTCTTTTATTTTAGTACCAAAAAAAATTATGTCCTTTATTCAGCATCAAAACAGACAATATAAAATTACAGCTCAGCATTGTGTCGTAGCCAGGGCTTAGTATACCGGTATTTTCAATTACCGGTACCTTTGACTTAAACAAGGTACCGGTATCGTTTTGCAATGGGCATATTATGGGGCTTCAAATGTCAAATGAAGCCCATGTCCGTATTAATATTTTTAACCGATAGGGTAGCTGGTCATAGCATCTCAGCGACGGCATGACGCTGGTGTTCCACTGAAAGATGAGCGTTGAGCCTGACCTGTGTATGATGTTCTTGGCGTGCAGGTAGTCCATGCCCTGCGCCGTCTGGCGCGCCACGTCGATGAGGTAGAGCATGGGCAGCGGCGTCTCCAGCACGTGCAGGTGCTGGTACAGCGACGAGCCCTCGCACCACTGCGTCACGATGGCCAGCGACGGCTGCGACACGCACCCCATGAACAGCAGGATGTTGCAGTGCCGCGTCTTGCGGAGCACCGCCACCTGTGCGGGAGCGACGCAACTCTTTTTTTTTTTTTCTCTTATATAATGGCTTCGTGCGATCAGCACATTTGGCCAGTGTCAAGTTTTTAATAGAATGAGGAGCTCGATGGCGCAGCGGCTAGCGCGTTCGGCTTGCGATCTTGCTCGCTAAGCAACTTTCGCAATGCCGGGTCGCTGGATGGGTGACCAAATTTAAAAAAAAAAACATCTCGAGCTCCTCCGTGCTTCGGAAGGCACGTTAAGCCGTTGGTCCCGGTTGTTATCGTAAGATGGCAGCCGTTAAAACTCACCAACCCGCACTGGGCCAGCGTGGTGGGTTACGGCCTAATATCCCCACGTGCTATTGTTCACGTGGGAGGCCTGTGCCCAGCAGTGGGACGTTTATAGGCTGATGATGATGATGAAGTTTTTAATAATAGGTAATTATTATTTTCTTCACATAAAGTGGATGATAATGAGTGATAATGAACGTTTAATGGTAAATGATTTTCCCCAAACCCCTGGAAACTCAATAAAGCTATGGGAATTTATTGAGGTCCCACACGGACTTCTTGAGAGAATTTGAAAAGTGACGTTCACGAACACTTAACAGTAAATAATCCACCATTATTTCACATTAATATTCGACAAAACACAAATTATAGAAAATAATACAAAACTGCAGACATGACGCTTCACTTTCCCGCCAAGAAGTCGGCAACAACTCTTTGAGATCACTTCGTTTTGTACTCTACGCCTCAGTGGCCGAGTGTTGAAGCGCTCGGCTCGATATCAGGAGCTGCCGGATTGGATTCCCAGGTGTTATCCTCTACGGATAAGCAGTTGGACTTCATCTCTCAGCAGTTAGACGACCTCCGTGGTCGAGTGGTTAGCGCGCCGGGTGTGGCGTCGCGCCATCTCTGAGGTCCCGGGTTCAATTCCCGGTCGGGTCAATACACCGTGACTGGTTAGACGACGGACGCGTTAAAGGAGGTGCATAAGAAACCGATACCTACCTGTAAAAAAACACCACCTTAACTTTTTACTTTTTTCCTAACTGAAATGGTTTTTCTGCTTATTTACAATTTGCGCGCGAAATTACCTACACTACCCTTACTCGTGCGTGTAGTACATGCGAAATGGAGAAAGTTCACTTTTAAAAAAATGCGTAATAACTCGCGTGTTTTAAAATTTGCTATAACCTTTTTTAACTAAAAGCGATGTAGATAAGTTACTAGTTTACCTCCTTAATCGCGTCCGTCGTCTAACCTGTCACGGTGTATAGAGAAAAACTGTTTTTCTAAATCGATTTCGGGTCTGGGTGTTTTTTTCTATGTTTATGTATATTAATCCGTTATATTACCATATTAACGAGTTTCATAAGAATACTCATCTTGGTCTAGATAATTGGTGTGAGCGTAAACAAATTTAATTTAATTTAATTTCACTTGATGGTAAATGCCGATAAGGCCCGAAGGTGGGAGCGCACGAACCCGAAATTTTCAATCACTGAGAAAATGGCTATCTTATTTTCTAAACAGTCAGACCACAACAATGCTATTAACATTGCTGTTATTGTGCCAGACTTTAGATGAGATGATGGTAGCCAAAAAAAGGCAAACTTAACAAACCAAGTTGAGAATCGAACCCGGGACCTCTGGATCTAAGACCGATGGCTCAGCCACTAGACCACAAGGGCGGTAAACCAGCGGCGACTCTCTTTTCAACAGCATCTGAAGCCTGTTTGCGAACAGGTTTTACTGGTTTGGCTAACAATAATACGACAAAGGGACTGACAATAAACAATATATTTGATAAAGTAAATCTATAGTCTGTTACACAAACAAATAAACTTTAATCTTTTAATCAATAGGCAATAAGTACGTAGGTGCGTCATTATTTTTATCGATAGGCCGTAAGTGACGTAGATGCGTCATTGTTTCTTTCGATAGGCCGTAAATGACGTAGGTACGCCATAGATTTATGGATAGGCCGTAAGTTAAGTGCATACCTCGTTCTTGAA
The DNA here is from genome assembly GCA_963921215.1 of Scoparia ambigualis. NCBI lineage: Eukaryota > Metazoa > Arthropoda > Insecta > Lepidoptera > Crambidae > Scoparia > Scoparia ambigualis. Next base: position 42,782,085 of record OY992503.1, on the reverse strand, counting down.
GGCCTGCAGCTGCGCGGGCGTGGGCGTCTTCACGTTGAGGGTCTTCACCGCCACGGGCCCGTGCCAGTGCGCCTTGTACACCGTGCCGAAGCTGCCCGAGCCTGAGGTCAATTTTTATAGATTTTAACAAACAGAATTTACAATACTGATCCTTTTACCGAAACCATAAAGTTCAAAATTGATTGACGAAATCTACCTGCCAGCGTTGTACGTTCTACCATTAGTTCACACATAAAAGAATTGTTTTATATATCACACTCACAATTAACTGAAGTTGGACAAAAAAGCCGCCAGCCTTAAGTGGGGCAGGGCCGGATACATCGTTATCTGTCTGCCATACAGTAGGAAGAACACGTCTGTCAATAACACTAATCCTGAATGGGTAGGTAAAATAAGAAGGTTTGGACGATTCAATGTGCTTATTTTAAAAGTTTATTTTTATTTAAAGATTTTGACTTTGAATAAAGGCTGCGGCAGAATAGCTGAAGCTGTGGATATTTATTATCTAAACCGTTTTGTTCTTCATTTAACTTCATCATCTCCGCATTAATGTTCCCTGTGTACTCTGTATTTTATATTGAAGATAAATCAATTATTTATTATAATTCTCTTTAATGTTTTATATTTTAGCGTTTTATTAACGCTTAAATATACTTAAGTAAAATTTTAAACACTGAAAAAAGACGACATTCGATTCGATTCCCGCCTGAGGTTGTCGTCTTTTTTCAGTGTTTAAAATTTTACATAATTCTCTTTGTTCGAGCCAACTGGCCGACGATTAAAGACACTACCGGCGCCATCTAGCGGCTCGATACGGCAACCGAAGCCGGCGCGCAAACGTCACCCGCGCCGTGTCGGCGGAGTGCTTGTGGCCGCGGGCGGGACGGCTTTCCCCGCTTAGCGCGCGCGCGACATCATACCCGTTACAACCGAGGCGCCCTTTCTGCCGCGTTGAACATTGGCGACCCCTAAGAACAATTTGTGAAGTGACTGTGTGCTGTGCCGTGATCGTGAAGTCCACTTCATCGCCCTGCCCGTGCTTTGCCCAGCTCGTCACCCGGTACATGCGATCCCGTCCAGCCCGCTCCCGGTAAGTCCCATCTCTGCTGTATCTGGCGGTGTCCTCTGACCCGCGGATACACTCTTTATTTAAAATACAACAAAAAAAAAATAATTACAATGTTTTATATAAAAAACATATTTACAACATAAAATATTATAAAAAACTTAACCTAGCAGCCACCGGCAGCGGCGATAGACCCAAGCTATCGGTGGTGAGGGCTGCAGAGTGAGGAACCTCCTGACAAAACGATTTACAATTATGATAAAATAATCGGCACCGACCTATCCTCGCGCCGATGAGTATCTCGTCGGCGTGTATGACCCAGTCGTCGTAGCTCTCGCGCGGGGAGAGCGCGTTCTTCCACGACTCGTCGGCGGAGCGCGCGCGCGCCCGCCGCGGCCGCAGCGTGCCCGTGGGCGACGCCTGCGTGCTGTGGCTCTGCGCCTCGCCGCGCGTGCCCCGCGCCGCGCGCGACGACAGGTAGTTGGTGGACACCGGGGAGTTGGTGTTCTGGGGGCGAACGACAGGTACTTAGTGGACACCGGGAAGTTGGTGTTCTGGGAGCGTACGACAGGTAGTTACTGGACACCGGGGAGTTGGTGTTCTGGGGGCGTACGACAGGTACTTAGTGGACACCGAGGAGTCGAGTGTTCTGGAGGCGTACGACAGGTGGTTAGAAGACACCGGGGAGTTGAGTGTTCTGGAGGCGTACGACATGTGGTTAGAAGACACCGGGGAGTTGGTGTTCTGGGGGCGTACGACAGGTACTTAGTGAACACCGGGAAGTTGGTGTTCTGGGGGCGTACGACAGGTAGTTACTGGACACTGGGGAGTTGGTGTTCTGGGGGTGTACGACAGGTAGTTACTGGACACTGGGGAGTTGGTGTTCTGGGGGCGAACGACAGGTACTTAGTGGACACCGAGGAGTTGAGTGTTCTGCCGGCTTAGCATGCGCAACACGAGAACTCTTCTCGACCCGTTTTCTCGTGTTTTATTCACATAACTCTAATGTCTATTGACACTAAAGACACATGGATGCGCTTAGAACTCTACATAATATGTCAAAAATAGACTTAATAGTAGTTTTTGCATAAAATGTGGTATTTTTGTCTACAAAACTTAACATGACAACTTAAAATGCTTTGTCGTCTCTCGTCCGCGACATATCTCGTGTTGCGCATGCTAGGCCTACTGGAGGCGTACGACAGGTAGTTACTGGACACTGGGGAGTTGGTGTTCTGGGGGCGTACGACAGGTATTTACTGGACACTGGGGAGTTGGTGTTCTGGGGGCGTACGACAGGTAGTTACTGGACACTGGGGAGTTGGTGTTCTGGGGGCGTACGCCATTTTCATACATACATACACTCACGACAGTTATTTTTTGTGTAATTTGGGAAGCTTGTAGCATCATTTACAAAGAGCTTAACACGTAGCCACTTACAAGCTAATAACAAGCTATAAGCTATCGCCAAATGGTTAGTCCAGAGGCTAACAGCCCCTCTCCTCATTTCGCTAATTTTATTTGTACTGCCACCCTTGACCAACTGTCAGGGTTTTGCAAGAAGTGCCAGACTCGCTGCGTTAGGTCTCGACGGCGAATTAGAAGCCGCCGGTATCAATATTTCTCACATTTTATAGGCTTGTTCTGAGGCAGATTAAAACGACACGACACGTGGCTATATAGTTGGATTCGATGTTAGTAATAAATCAGACTTAAAAACAAGCAGTTGGTAAATCAAGAACAATAACTCGAAATTGTAAACTAAGTCGTTAGTTGTTGTCTAAGATAGTAGTCGTTAACAACCACCAACCCGCATTGTGTCCGCGTGTTAAGTTGTGACTTGAAACCCGATTTCTCTATGTTGAAAGTCCGAGTCCTTTATTAGTACGTTTATTGGATGACGAATAAAATGAATCCATGTTTTAGTGTAGCGTTACCTGATTATGCTTCCGCTGGTGTTCAGCAAGCGTCATGGGCCGCTGCACCATGTTGATGCAGACGTTGGGCGCGGAGTTGGAGCGGTCCTGCTGATTCAGCGAGCGCGGGTGCTGCTGCCTGCACACGGGACAAGCGCTATTCATACAAGGATCCGGCTCGAAGGACCGTTATTTATTATCCCTTTAACAGGCCGTGGTATAAATATTGTCACTTTATTTCAAACTTTATGTGATTAAGATAAGATTGAGAAACAATATGTTCTGCCTTAGAAAGCGTTACAGAGTTTTTTTTAGCTTACGAGTTGTTCCTGGTTGTACTTTAATTAGCCAAGGCCTTGACACCAATCTTAGCCAAGCTTATCGGGTACCAATATTTACTATGACGTAGTTTAAGCTTAAAGTTGTTGGTTGATATAGGCTTTGAACCTCATCAGACTAGACTTTAACAGCAGTCCTGAGTATTAAGCCACCTATTGTTCTTGCACGTCGTAAAATCTTAATTACGCAAAGTTATTATATAACATATTTGCACACTTAACAGTTTACATAAAGGCTAATTATGATTTTAATTATAAAGTTTATAAACGATAACAAGCAGCAGCTATGAGATCTATAAATATTCTAGACACAATAAAATTTAGTGCATGAAGCTTCGGTTTATTCGTGCTTTGCATATTTGCAGTATCTACAGTGTTACTACACACAGTCTGCACATAGCATTTATTATTTGGAGAATTGCATTGTCACAAAGCAAGCACAAACTGACAATATTCACCAGTCGTCATCGAAATCCTTCATCTTCTTTGCTGGCGAGATAGACCTGCAGACGTTATGAGTTTTATTTCAACGTAAATGTTAACTGACAACTGCAGATTGACCATTTCTTTTAAAACTTGAGTTCTGGTATTACTCGGGAGGGAGTTATAACTCTTCTTAGCAGTTGGGTAAAATTATTATTATTAGTATAGCTTACATGTAGATAATAAGATAATAAAGCTAAAAGTGGAAATAGGCAATGACTTTCCAGAACTCATTATTTCTTCGTAATAAATTTTCTGTTCGCATATTTCCCCGATCGGTAAAATCCAATTTTAGCATAATTTATTTTTCGTTGTTTTAGTCAGTAGTATATTTTCCGTTCGCATTTTCCCCGATCTGTAAAATCCATACATAGAATAATTAATTTTTTGTTGTTTTTTCGATTCGCTTTTTTTTCTTAAACGTAATTTGGAGTTTTCGTATACTTTTCACTTTGCTTTATTTCGTGATAGTTATTTTTCCTACCAGTATCGTTTTTATTGGATATGTGACCAACAAACACAAACCAACGTGTATTAACAATAAAGAAGATTAATGAAAAATATTGGTAAGTACTACCACAGAATAATATTACTAGACTACTTGGCCCTAGGTTCAAAATAGAAAAAGAGGTAAAAAATCCAGAGTGTGTAAATATGCTGCAATGAAAATAATAGTTAAGATAAACTTCCCGAGTATGTAAATATACTGCATTAAAAAAAGACGATAAAAAAATATGCTCTTGGAAAAAAAATAAAGCGTTAAAATAAAGAATCCGAAAACTATAATACTGTAAAAAGAACTTTCGAGGAAATATGCGAACGGAAAATTTACTACGAAGAAATAATGAGTTCGGGAAAGTCGTCTAACAAATCTAACCTGCATACATCAAAGAAACTCATGTATTCATTGTTTCATTCTAATATCCAAATAAGGAAAGCTTATGCTAGCTCCATCCCAGGAATCATGTACATTTTGGCATAACAAGAGTAAACATTAAGCTTTCTCTACACTTGAGTTGCCCACACCGCCATAGCTTTAATTACAAATTACAATCGTCGTCCATAATAAAGCTTTAAGCTGTGGAGTAATAGGCGAATTTCCGAGGAAAAAAAAAATGTTTCGTAATGACTCCATAGATGGCGCTTAGCATAAATTAGTATAGATTAGTATGGCGCTTAGTAAAAGGCGAGTTCATGGAGATAAAGTGTATAGCTGCGTAATATTTATTCCAATCCAAAATAGAAAATAGGTCCTGACGTCCTGGGGCCCAAGCATGCTAATTTACGAATGGCATAATTGAATCGCAATTGGATCGCATTTGGTATTTATAAATGAGTAAGAGAATACCAAATGTGTCAAACAATTACAATACGATCCAATTGCGATTCAATTATGCCATTCGTAAATTAGCAGACTTGGGCCCCTGAATGAAAATAGGTACTATTTTGACGTGACAACGTCTTATAAATTGGTTTGCCGGGTGACACTTCAAGAAACTGCGTTACGCTCCGCTCACGTTATGCGCTCACAATGAGAGCGAGTGAGAGGCACGCGTCCCTTCCACTCGGGCATGGTTAGCCCGCCTAAGAGCGAGAGAGACAGACATAAAAAGTGAAAGGCACGCGTCCCTTTCCTATTTCATCCTTCTTCCTACTATACGAATGAATATTCACATTAAAATTATTTTACCACTCAAAGTCGTTGTCACGTAAAACTTTCGCCCGTATACCGACTTTACAGGCAACCAATTTTTTTATTGTTGGTTGACAAGCAAAAGTGTAGAATTTATTACAGCCTTAGGAACGGCTCGGCTTTTATAAAACGCCATCTATCGAGTGTTTTTGAAGTATTTATTTTTTATTTTGGGCTGTCAGAAAATTGCCCATTGCTTGCGCCCTTTGATATAAACAACAGAGGAAGGTACGTTACCAGCGTGCCGCTCGCGCTTCTTGCATACTATGACATAAAGTCTGAGTAGCACCGAATACCGCGACAGTCGTCAATACAGCAGCAACTCGTTCGTACCAGTGACGTTTAGTTGTTTTTTAGTACGAATGATCGTTAAAAATGCCTAGCTGCATAGAACAAGAACGCATAGAACGATAGTCTCGTATTAGTAAACTGTCATGGCGTGGGGCAAGAAAAAAATGGATGTAGGAGTAAGTTACGCGTACTATCTCGGCGACACGCACACAAGTGTACAAGTAATGTTTGAAGCAGATTTGCCCCAAAAGTTAGGAAATTGGAACTGTTGATAGATAGATAACTTTAGATTAAGAGTACTGACGCGGGACGTTTCGGTACCAAGCCAGTATGGCTTGGTTTTACTGGCCTCATTTATCGTGCGTGTCCTCGCTTTCTATGCGTTATTATTCTAAGCCTAGCTGTGCATTTATACGGTGCAAAAACCACTCAAACAACAAAACCAAGGCACAAGGAATAACTTTTCACGTGTTAAGTACACCAAAACAATAATATTTTCATTGTAGAAAATATTTATTATGACATTGACTGTTATGAGCGAGTTTCATTTATCGTGCGTCGTCGTTGTCGTGGAACTTCGGGGTTAGCGTACACTCGCTTAGCGTAGCTGTTTCGCTCGCTTGATTAGCCAGGTCCACACCGGGCGCATGGGCTCGCGCGGCAGCCTCGATGTAGTGGCTCGCAAGCATGGCCTCGCGAGGCAGACTCGAGGTGCACCCCCGAAACACACAGGCGAGCCTCGCGAGGCAGACAGAGCCATCAGAAGTCCAACTGAACCACCGTCCACACCGAACGCACAGCGCACCCTGAGGCACTTTTGAGCGCGTCCCGTTTACCGACAGCCGACGGCTCGACCCCGAGGCACGCTCGGCCGAGGCAACGTGCGGCCGAGGCAGCCCAAGCCGCGTCCATACCGGCTGAGGCATTGGCTCGCGAGGCTGCCTCGCAGGCCTTGCTCGGTCGGTGTGGACGCGGCTATTGACATTAGATGTCACACTACAAAGAGTATGTTGAGTAGGATAGGACTATTTTTTGATTCATATTAATAAAGGCATGCCGCATCTTCCTGTATTGTTTATATCAATGCTTGCGCCCATTCTTTTCCACAGTTAAAAATGACGTCCTACCTAAATGGGTTGTAGGTTAAAAATGGTTTTGAACGAATCAAAAAATTTATAATGTTTCCACGTAGGTACAATCAATACCTAACAGGTACGTATCCTAAGTTAATTTAGAGATCTGCTGGAAGCATCATTGTATTAAAAATGAAAGTTGAAATAGAAGTTATTTTAAATTTAGAATGTTTTAATAAGTATTGAATTTGTGAATATTTTATTAATTATTTGTTGATAATTGATTTTAAATATTATTTGTTCATTTTGTTATTATTTAATAATTTGTGTCTCAATGATTTATGTAGTCGAAATAAATGAATTTATTATTATTATTATTATTGATACTGTGATGAGCACTCACTTGCCCTGGTCGCCCCTGTGCATCATGTGGTGGTAGCCAAAGTGCGGGGGGAAGTGCAGGATGCCCGCCTGCGTCTCGGGGTTCTGCGCCAGCAGCGCCGCGTAGTACGTGTCGGTCATCCGCACCTGATGCACAAACACAAAGTAAGGAGTAACTCGGACGAAGCAATCAAAAATGTGTACATATTATTCTTAAATCGTTAGCTAAGGTAATTACAGCGCTTATACGTAAAAAGGTCACATTTATTGCAAACTAGAGGCCCGTTCGCGACTTAGTCCGCGTGGACACCGTACCCCGTGACGAATTACCAGCAAATTTTTTTTAAACAAACCTTATCCTGACAATTACAAACACAGCAAAAAATAAAATTAGCCAAATAGGTGCAGCCGTTATGAAAGGATTCGCAAACGAACATTAGTTTTTTTTAATATAATAAAAAGGAGGCATACTAGCAGTCGTGTCACCTGATGGAGAGCAATCACCGCCGCCCGCCCATGCCCATGGAAACATGCAAAACCAGAGGAATCACCAAACCACTTCGAGGCAATTTATTTATAACAAGTGTATTTTGGATGATCTCAGCACACGTACCTGGTGGCAGATGCTCGGCACCTTGTCGGCGCAGCGCTGGTGGAACTTGAAGTTGCACTGCGAGCAGTAGAAGCCGTTGAACAGCAGCCGGCGGCAGCACTCGCAGAACGCCAGCGTGAAGAACGTCTTGCGCGTGTACTGATGCGAGATGTGCGACATGATCGGCAGCTTGTCCAGCGTGCGCACCGTCACCTGGCGCGGAGGAAACTTGCACTGTTAACATCACCAGCCTATCAACAACCCTCTGCCATAGAATTCATAATAATACAAGTATAGAAGTTTCACTCCACAAAGTAATTTAAATAAATACTGACTCTTGCTAAGACACAATAAAGTGCAAATCAGGACGCACAACGCTCCCATACCTACAGTTAAATTCACCTAGAAGTTGCCTCTCTTTCTATCGCGTAGCTCTTATCTTTTCTAACGACTGCAGGGTGTTCGCTGGAGTCCGTTCGGTCGGCTACTTGTAGCTTCAGACCTAAAGCGCGGAGTGCGCCAGGCCTGCCTCTGCTGGACTCAGGCCTTCCTACACGGATAACGGCACAGGGAGAGATTGAGCCATTACCATGACAACAGCCCGGAAGGACGGAACATGCCTACCGAAGCACGGAGGAGTTCGAGTCCGAGACATTTAAGCTTCTTGCTGCTCATAAATCTGGTTTTGTTTCGAAGCTCATAGGCGGCGTTACAGCACATACACAGAATAATAATAATAATTATAATACTTCACCCCCCAGTTTTCCACATTATAATAATAATAATTCTTTATTTCAGGCAACAAACAATGTACTAGATGGTAAAAATACAAAGAGGCCCATATAATAAATACCTTACAGACTAACATATATATAATATAAAGTATAACTAAAACTACACTATTTCACACGTATTGACGGCGACGCGTGACGCTGCGCGGTGTCAGGTAGTCGGCCGCGGAATCGCCGAAACATGACGCCTTTCGGCCAATAGTCCTCTTTCATGAAGGTCGACAGATGGTCGGTCGGGACTCTCACCACAAATGAGTTAAAGTTTACATTGTGGCGCGACTCCAACTCTCGACCCTCAGACAGAACTTGGACTTCACTCGTACGTACTCTACGATCTCCTCTGCCTTCGTAGAGTAATGAAGACGGGACACGTACAGCAGCGTCGTCGCCGTGGCTGGACGCAGCAGATGGTTTGGTCCCGTCGGTGCGGTGCCACACAGGTTGCGGCAGGCTGGCTTCTTTTTCTTTCTCTCAACCTTGATGAAGCCGTCCTCGTCGCAACGGTCTTGCCGTGGCCCTGTAGACTTAGCTACGAGGCCGGGATCACGGCGACTCTTCTCTTCCCCTTTAGTTGGTCGCCGCTTAGGTTGCGTAGCGGCGGCAGCAGCGTAGTCACATCGTGGGGTCGACGTGTTTGCTGACGTCTCCACCGGAGCGAAGGAGCGGGCGGCGGGGCGCGGGGAATCGCGCACTGTGACGGCGGCCGGTGACGCATCCATATGCGCCGACTCAAAACTGCCGATGGATGCATTCTGCGCCCCGCGGCGTGTATTTACATTAGAGGCCACGGGTGACCTACTTACCGAAGCAGCGCTTAATAATGCTACTTGGGCACGCAAATCACTCACGGTGTTGTTTGAGGCCTCTAATTTGGTTTGCACCTCGGCCAGGCTCGCTTTCAGAAAGGTGATATCCTTCAGCAGCCTTGTGACATCGACGTGGTCGAACGTGACGGGGGGCAGCTTGTGAAGCTCCTTCGCCACGAATGAAGGCACGTCGTCCGGGTCGGTCTCCTTCAGCAGGGTGATTATGTCCTGGAGACTCTTCTGGGTTCCATCCCTCCGGCGAGATGGCATCTGTTCGGCCTTGCCAACTGTCTTGAAAAGCAGCGTCTTGCCACTGCAAATCTCGTCCTCCTTAAAGTTGGACTTGCAGATCTGCAAGATGCTGACCTCGTCCATCGTATCGATCGCGTTTTGTACAAACGCCAACAGCTCGTTGGCTATGAGTTGTTGAGAACCCATAGTGACGTGCAGCGGCTAGTGCCGCGCGATTCGCGAATTAAAAATTCTTACTGCACAATGGAGCGCGTCCGTTTCCGAGCGCGCATCGCACTGCACTGCGATGCATGCCATTTATGTGATGATAATGTTGTTAAATATAAACCACATTAGACAATACCCATTAGATTCACATTCTGTAATCAATCTTAGTTAGTAAAATAACAGTTATATTAATAATGAAGTATTTCATACAAATATACATGTAATATGTGTGTTTTCATATAAGTTTTTCTAGATTGTCATTTAAACTAATAATCAACAAGTAATAATTTTAGTAGACATTAAGAATATACTAAAAAATTATAATCAGCAATGACATATAGCTATAAACATGATACATATAATGTAAGAGGAAATCCTAAGACAATTGCACAAAACCAAATAATGGAAAATGAATGAAGTAAGAAATGAATTCCGTAATTATACTAATAGTACTACTATTAACTAGCTAATTTTAATTTAATTTAATTTTTTTATTCAAGCAATAAAAACTCAAACAACAAATCTGGAATTTTTTTGAATCTTCAACAAGTTTAATTTGCTCCAATGTCCATTCTGGTTTTATGCATTTATTTTCATGAATACTGTATAATTTTCTTAATTGTATGGTATAAGACCAATTTATATTGGTGTACAATACTGTACAAACATAAAGTTTATTATATCAGCCAATCAGCCTTAAAACAGCTCGGATTTACAGATTACAAAACTCATTGTTATATTCCAATTTGCTTGACAACCTCTATGGTCGAGTAGTTAGCACGCCAGTTCTGGCGTCATGAAATCTCTGAGATTCTCGGGTTCAATTCCCGGTCAGGTCAACATAGGAGACAGCGTAGTGTTACTTGCTCTGTGGGTGTCTGTCTACAAACACAAGACGTGTCACAGTAAATAAGGCCAATCAAAACTATTTGCGATCATAATGTTCCAACCTCCAATTTCAATATTTTTATGTGTTTTAAACACAAATGCAAATTGCTTTTAAAAGCCAAAATGTAGGTCTTTTAAAAGCTAAAATGTAGGTAGCCAAAATGTCTTTAGGTGTGAGCATAGAAAGTGATTTGTTCTTCAAAGAAAGAATTATTTGGATTTTTTCAAATGTACAGAGGCCAGCACTTCAATCTGCCACAAAATGTCAAATTTCTTCAATACTTTTTAAACTTTGTTAATATGGCATAAGGATCAATATCAATTGACAGTTTTGGGTAAGTTAATCTGCAGGTGTACTAGGATTTTCGAAAACATCCGATTTATCAATTATCCTACAACATATACAATTTTTTACAAAACAATATATTATTATATTCTGAATACATACCTACATATATTCATAATTATTATCACCAAAGGGTTAGTCTAGCGGGTTAGTTACCGCAGAAGCAGTCCACTGCCATAGTCCACATTTCACCAAATCAACAAACAACTACACATTTGGTCAGTGTGACAGGCGTGTGTGGCTACCCATTGAGGCTTTATGCTGATGGATGTATGTGCAGTCTTTAGTGCGTAGTCAAGACCAATTAGCAATAAAAAGGGAGATAAGGGAGACTAAGAATAGTATCATATTAATAGTAAATATTTCCATCGCATTGTATGAAACCTTATAAAAGAGCCAACAAGCATTTTAGAATGTTATTAAATGTTAGGTAACAGAAGTACAGACATTGAATAAAATTAACCTGACAAAATTACATAAAATATAATTTTTTTATGAAATTATTTAAAGATACATTTTTGTTCTTTGGTATTGGCCAAACTATTGTTAAAAAAATAGAAAAAAACAGCAAGTGAGCAGATTTAACACTACATATTTTAATTCCATTTTTTTAAGTAATGGATTTTCGCAAAGTGATTCCATTAATTAAATACTAAAATGTCATGCCTAAAGAATCAACATTATAGGTGACTTTATACTTTGTATTTTTCTTGATTTATACAGAAAAAGAGGCATCCACCGGCCAGGCGGGTTGATAATTTAGTTTGGATAGTGAGTTGCACATGGAACAGGCTAGTACAGGACTAATTTTAATGGCATGAGAGGAAAGTGGGTTGAGAAAGGCTGAAAACAATGATTTGATCCAATTTAAAATTTCACAGTTCATCATCATCAGCAGCGTCAGCCTGAGTCACACTGCTGAGCATAGGCAATTTTACAACTTATTATTGGAATTTTTTACAATGTACTCAATAAAGAGAGCGAAATTGATGATACTCACAGGCTATAGGTAAAAGACCCCTATTATTATCTAAGCACACATAATTATATTAGCATATCTGAATTCATTACAGATCAGTTAGTGCTCCAGATCTCCACATGTGTAGGGGAATAGGTGGCAGGTTTGGATAACAAGTGACATAATTATTTTATGGACTTGCTAAATTCTATTTATTTTTTCAAAAATATGTTTGTACAAGGTTGTGGTTATGGTCAAGGATGTCAAAATAAAGTTTGCTTATCATAGCAGTTACCTCCTCAGTGCTATCACTGTTGTAGGTTTCCTAAAACAAAGTAATTACCTTTGGCTCCTTATCCTACTGGCTATTTTCTTGATCATTTATTGTACAGATCCTACTGTTTACATCAATGTGTTTAAAATTAACAGCACACATACATAAAATCAACAATTAATTAACTGACCTCTTCAGCATCTATCATAGTTATATCCACATCCCACGGTATCACTTGATTGTTGCCTGTCCTAACCACTTCACACATTTCACAAGTCAAGTTACGTAGTTTCAAAGCTTTCGAAAGCGCGTCCCTTAAAGTCACCCCTTCTTTAACTTGCACGCTAGTGCGCTGCTGATTCGGAAGATGTGCCCTGAGGAATACTTTGGGCTGACGCGTGAGGGTATCATACTTCTTAGAGTCATCCTGTAAAGAACACTCTTCACTCCTATCCGGCGAATCAGTCTGTAATAATTCACGCAGAGTCCGTTCCCTAAGTTCTAAATCGTGAAGCTTCGACGTTAGTTCCTGATATTCTGATAAATATAGTGACGGTGGATGCTGGAAACCAGCAAATTTTGCATTCAGAGCGTCAATGTTTTCACGAGTCACGTTAATAATACTCTGAATGTTCCTAATTTCATATGTGGGATCTGCTAGGTCGTCACTGTCGGTAGATGTCGACATATTATCACTATTGAGAGATAAGGCAGGTATATTTCCATTAATTTTTCTTGAACAATTTTCTTTCTCTCTAGTAACTGCCATTTCTTTTCCTAATTTTTTTTTTATTTTTTTGCACAACTCGCGCAAGACAGCCAATTTATTGCCATATTGACAAGGTAAATTTCTACCAATGGGCGATTTTCTGACAGCCCAAATTAAAAAGTAAAAATTAGTTCAAAAACATCCGATAGATGTCGTCTTATAAAAGCCGGGCACCAGCCGTACCTACCTAAGGGCTGTAATAAATTCTACACTTTTACTTGTCTACCAAAAGAATAAAAAATAGTAAGTCCTTACCTATTTATATTCAGGACATCCAGAACCAATTTCTATTTTGGAATAGAATAAATATTACGCAGCCATACACGTGCTCTTCATGAACCCGCCTTTTACCATGCGCCATACTAATCTATGCTAAGCGCCATCTATGAAGTCATTTACGAACCAATTTCTTTTTTTTTTTGATCTCGGAAAATCGCCCATTACCATCCACATCCACAGTTCCACACACTGCTTGTTTTGGTTAGGTTAGGTATTTTTTTTGGTTTTTATTAAAAATCTAACAGTGTATCCTCAGAATAATATTAGTTATTATTCTATGAGTGTATCCGAGTAGAAAGTAAACAAAATGTACAGAGGGCCAAGACAAGTGGCAATGACATATGGAATAGTTACACCAGCGTACTCAGAAAGAAGTACAACTTCGCAGTTCCATAAAGAAGGCAAAGTCATCACTCATAAAGTAGATTTGGCGAGGGGCTAGTGCATCTTTCTTCGGGTACGCCTGCGTTCTGGTCTCTCGCTCGCCAAAGCTATCTTGGGAAATTTCGCCAGCCGTCCCTACCACCATTGCACAAGAAACCGATAACTGCCTGGCCCATACTGCACAGGAGAAAGCCGATCTCTTGGACACTCTTTTCGCATCAAACTCGACCTTGGACGATGGGGAAAACTAACTACCAACCATACCGCATTGCGCAAAATAATGCCAAATGTTCGGTTCCCACAAAAGTCAGTTCGTAAGGCTTTTTTTACCTTGAAATCTATACCGGGGAACAGGGAGTGTAAAAGAACCGCAGATATGATGTTAATATACTGATTTATTTTATTATGTCTACTGCTTATACCATTGAGCTATATAAACTAGCTAAATGGTTAAGTATAAATTAAATACTACATGTCTTATCTCTAATAAATGTAAGTATGTACATAAGTCGAGTGGGCCTGATGCATTTCCTCCCATTGCGCTTCGGACGTGTGCTCCTGAGTTCCGGTTCTAACGCGCTCTCACTCTCTTACACTCAGGCCAATAGCCATTTACTTCTCTGCTCTCCAAAGTAATGAAGTCCATTACCAACTGCCAGCTCTTGAAGTAAGTACCTATATAGAAAATTATCAGCTAGGTACCTATTAAGCGATCGCCAGTATGGTTTTAGTCGCAGTCGTTCGGATGGTGATCTTTTAGTGTACCTTACTCACCGACTGGCGGAGGCAGTCTAGAGGAAAAGAGAGGGGCACTGGCAATTAGCTTGACGTAGCGAAAGCCTTTGACAGGGTATGGCACGGGTTCTTCTCTCTAAACTTCCATTATACGGTCTTATGAGAAATTGTGTACGTGGGTCGACGCCAGCTTTCTTTTTAAGCATAGCATTAGATCAGAGTCGTAGTTGACGGTTCGTGCACTGACATGAAGCCCGTAAATGCTGGAGTCCCGCACGGGTATGTGTTATCTCCTACTCTGTTTTTCCATGAACCTATAATATTACTGCTGGACTGGACTGCGCACTTCAATTTAGTGCTATTACTTTACACTCTACCACTTTACAATAAGGTAGGTTTTTTTCCGTTCTGCGTATATGTAGAAAACGGTCGAGATGAGATAGCTAAAAAGTAGTAGTGTCCTTTTCTAATGTTGCCACTGGTAAATAAAAAATCTTCTATGGGAGTTAATGGGCGATTTACCGAGATCAAAAAAAAAAAGAAATTGGTTCGTAAATGACTTCATAGATGGCGCTTAGCATAGATTAGTATGGCGCTTAGTAAAAGGCGGGTTCACGAAGAGCACGTGTATGGCTGCGTAATATTTATTCTATTCCAAAATAGAAATAGGTTCTGGGTGTCCTGAATATAAATAGGTAAGTAAATACTATTTTTTTATTCTTTTGGTAGACAAGTAAAAGTGTAGAATTTATTACAGCCCATAAGTAACCCAGCTTTCATAAAACGACATCTATCGAGTGTTTTTGAACTAATTTTTACTTTTTAATTTGGGCTGTCAGAAAATCGCCCATTGGTACCTCAGGTAGGTACCCGTTTTAAAATTTGGATATATTTGTATTTTACGTTCTTTGTGCTGAACTTTGCAAATAAATGCTAAAATTATAAACATATAATGACGGCATCCGCTCCTAAGAAGTTACAAAATGAGTTATAAACTATCTGTATGCCAAATTTAATCCAAATCCATTCAGTAGTTTTTACGTGAAAGAGTAACAAACATCCATCCATACGTTCCCGTAGGAATATCGGGATAAAAAGTATCCTATGTGTTAATCCAGGTAATAAACTATCTTATGCCGAATTTCATCCAAATCCATTCAGTAGTTTTTACGTGAAAGAGTAACAAATATCCATACATTCTTACAAACATTCGCGTTTTTAGTATTAGTATGATTAGTAGGATTAGCAGTCTTTCGTAATCTTTACGCGGCAAGTTGACTGTCAAGTTCTCGGACCAAAATATTTGGTCCGAGGTCAAGTTAGTTTTTAGTTGACACTGTTTGTACTTGATTTTGGTACCAAAAGAGTACATATAAATGTAGGGTGTCCATTATTTATGCCGATTTTGACGATCTTTCGCCTTTGGTCGAGTGGTTATACCCATCTGGGGGTTACTCTTGAACGCAAACTCAATCTTAATACAATTCCAATGCGATTTATATGTATCGATATTGGGATAAGTAAAGATAATTCCGGAACGCCATCTCGATAATAATTTGTTCGTCAATTTCCACGCAATTTAATTCCAATGTGGCGCGCTATTGTCGCTTACAAAAGTGCCATTGGCATTATTTTAGATTTGTGATTGGAAATTGATTAATGCAATTGTGTTTCAAGAGTTGTAGAGGGCCAGCGGGTCTATCGGCTAAAAAATATGAATATGAACATGTAGACATGGGTAACTTAACCAAAATGCGTGAGCTGTGACTCAGCTCGCAGCTCAATCAGCGATTTTGCATAGGCAAACTATGCGGTGACTCTTGCGAGTTTTAAACATCGTATGTGTTTACAACTCAGTGATTCATTTAATTTAGCACTAGTAGAAGCGAGCGCTGCTATGTGCGACGGACGAAAATCTTCCAATAGTTTTATCTCCCTCTAACTTGGTGGAAGTAGTAGAGGTTAGACTGAGACGACTACGTATAGTATACCTATCTATGTAGTATTAACCTTGAAAAAAGTGTTTATGGATGTTTAATAAGACCTTTACTTTTTATAATATATTTATTTATTTATAGTCTTCATCCAAGAGTCTGTATTAATCAACCACAGATTTTATCGATGCGTGCGTAGTTTAGAATCGTAAGCGCGAATTTTTTATTCTGAGGTGCGTAGGTATCCGTCCGTCCGTAGTTTAGTTTGCCTTCACTCTCTTGGCTTGAGTAGGTAGTCTTGAGCTGTGAGCTGTAAATCTGACGCTTGAACTGCAGCTCAACGGCTCACACCATATGGAGCTGTATATTTGAACCGGCTCATGCATGAGTTACCCATGTCTATGAACATGGGCTTCATTTGACATTTGAAGCCCATATATGAAGTTGGCGGTATCGCCTAACTACCTTAACTTCATATTTTCAACGATTAGACAGAAGTCGGTATCGCGTAAAAATTAAAAAAAAAAATAGCCGGATTGTAATGTCAAATGAAGCCAGGAGCAAAGTTGTCATTGACTTCAATTTTGAACCGAATTTTTTTTCACTTTATTTTGTTGTTCGGACTCTGCTTTTAGGTTGAGTGCGAGATACAACGTTTTGCTGTACAAGTGGTTATTTGTGTTTTCCCTGTGTTGTTTGACCCTGTTGTCTTTCTGTTAAGTGTTTAATAAGGTGGCGGTTGTTTAGCATACGTATATTGGTAAGTAAATCCGAGCTTATTTGTTTTGTGTTTAATGTCTGACCCTCCTGACCCAGGCGGGGGCGACAACGAGCCATGTGCTCAGTTTTCTCTCCCAACGTTTTCCCAAATGGACGTAAGTAATAGCACCCAGACCTCCCGGAAACGAGCTCCGTCTGATAATAATTTACCTCAACCTCCGAGAAAAACTAATATTCCCGTGTCTTCCCTTAGTACGCAATCACCATATGTAAGCCCTGAATTCTCAGGTAACAAACTGAAATATACCTCTGAAGACTCATCACCCTTCCTCGTTCATGTAAGCAAACCAGTTACTGATCCCTCCTCTGGCACCGTATTACGCCCCATTAAATTTGGACACTTTTTGTTCATTAATAAAATAAAAAATGTGGTAAGGGATGGCATTAAGCATGTTGGTAGAAATAGGATTTCTGTGGAATTCAAAACCTTCTCAGATGCTAATGCCTTCCTTGACCACCCGGCACTCACAGGGAACAACTATGAAGCAATCATTCCCACTTATAGTATTACTAGAATGGGAATAGTACGTCAAGTACCCATAGAGTGGACTTTAGAAGAATTAGTGGAGTCAGTGGAGATCCCAACAGGCTATGGCCCCATAGTTAAGGCCCGTAGACTTAATAGAAAAACATTTAATGATAATACACCTGTTTGGGTCCCTACACAGACTGTAGTTTTAACCTTTTCTGGCCAAAAACTACCACAACATGTGTACTGTTTTTTTACATCTCTCCCTGTCGAAGTATATGTTCTCCCCACTATACAGTGCAATAAGTGTTGTAGATTTGGCCACATACAGTCGCAGTGCAGATCCCAAGCACGCTGTTTCATTTGCGCTCAACCTCACGAAGGCCATACTTGTAATAAAGACACTCCAACCTGCCTTTTTTGCTCTGGAGCACATCAGGCTACTAACCCTTCATGCCCTGAACACTCAAAGCAGAAGCAGATCAAACTTGTTATGTCTCAGGAAAACATCACTTACTCTGAGGCATCGGCTAGATTCTATCATGTTAGACGGTCTTTCGCTGACACTGCGAGAACCGTGCAAGTCCCCTCCCCTCCTCCATCCCCTCAATACCCAACTCAAATCCTCCCCCCTCGGTCTCAAAATGTTTCCTACCGTAAAACGGTTTCCTTGTCCAAGCATCAACCTCTCCCATCTGCAAGCCCTGGCTACGATGCTAGAGCCCATAGTTCAATAGTTGAAACCCCACAGTCCCAACAACCTAATGGTTGTGCTTTCCCCACAGATTCTCCTATCCCTAACGACAACCTCATCTCACTCCTCCTCTCCACCATCATCAATCTTCTAGGAAGATTTAGTGATGTCCCCTTACCGAACAACCTCAGAGACCAACTTTTTCAGGTCCTCAATCTTTCCTGCTCCAATGGCCCCCATCCTTCAATGGAACTGCCGCAGCAGCAAGAATAAGAAGCATGATATTCTACACCTTATTAATAAATTCAACCCCTTCATCTTTGCTGTTCAGGAGATGCGTCGCAAACCTGGCGATCGAGTCCGATTCCCAGGTTATTCGTGCCTTAGGGACGACAGAAGCGACGGGCATGGAGGTTCCGCCCTCCTAATCTCCAGAACAGTAACTTTCTCCCAAGTCAACCTCCCCTCCCACAGTGAGCATGTAAATGCAGTAGCTGTGAGAATTTCCAACGTGACCTTTTTATCTATTTACATCCCCCACCCCAATCATTCATGCCTTGCTGAGTTTTCCGATATACTCTCTTCCCTTTCCCCCCCTCTGGTTGTGTTAGGTGATTTTAATATTCATCACACATCTTGGGGTTCCTATTATTCCGACCATTTATCCCATTTCTTCCTCGACATTTGCGATCGCTTCGATCTTTGCGTGCTCAATGACGGCTCACCTACACGCAGGGTTTACCCGTCCCAGAATATCAAAAGCGCCGTCGATTTAAGTTTATGCTCTCCTGCTCTCGCTCCTGACTACAATTGGACTATTCTTCCCACAACCTATGGCAGTGATCACTATGTTATCGTCATACTAACTTTTGATAACCGCCACTCCCGCTCCAATCCATTGCCAAACGCTCCTCGTCCGCGCCTTAAATTTAATACATCCAAGGCTGATTGGTCTGAATATGGACTCGCTTTAGACCAGAATATTCAGAACCTCCCTGAAGTCACACCCTACAACTACCTAGCAGTGTATACTGACTTCAGAAACAGCCTGCTGTCTTCAGCAGAGAACTGCCTTCCAACCAAGAACATTTACAAAGGCAAAAGTTCTTCTCCACCTTGGTGGGACCCAGAATGCACGGCGGTGTGCAAGGAGCGAAAGGCAGCGGAACGTGAATATTCGTTGTCCATGACTGAGGCCAACTTCATTAAGTATCAATCGGCGGCGGCTAAGGCTGTCAGAGTCCTCACTAAAAAGAAACGATTAGGTTGGTGCCAGTTTTGTGAGTCCCTGTCCCCAAGATCCCAACCCTCGGTGGTATGGAGAAACATTAGGAAATTTCGTTGCTCTGCCTCCAGCAACAACAACATAAACTCCAATGATCCATCAGCTTGGCTGGAACTCTTCCAAAATAAACTCGCTCCCCTCTCAGTCCCGACAGAAATTGAGGCTACACTATGTACGCCGTCAATGTCATCCTATTACTCCGAATTTGACTCTCCATTCTCTCTTGAGGAACTTAATACAGCCCTAGACGGTCTCAAAGATTCCTCCCCAGGCATCGATGGTATTCCCTATTCGCTACTAGTTAACAGCAGCTCTTCCGCTAAGAACCTATCCCTTAATTTAATCAACAACATCTTTTTGAGGGGAGTTCCTCCTGAGGAGTGGAAAGCCTAAATTATAATCCCCATCCTAAAGCCTGGAAAACTTGGCAACGACCCTAACGGGTATAGACCCATTGCACTTTCCTGCACAATGGCCAAAATCATGGAACATCTAATTAAAAACCGGTTGGAGTGGATAGCGGAGAGTAGGGGTCTACTAGCCAAAAGCCAGTTTGGGTTCCGTAAGGGAATGAGTACAATGGACAGTCTAAGTGTCTTCTTGACTGATATCTGGATAGGCCTTTCCAAACGTGAGAATGTGACGGGAGTCTTTTTAGACATATCATCTGCCTATGACAATGTTCTGCTTCCGGTACTCAGGCAGAAAATGCTAAATCTGAGTATTCCTGTGAGGCTTGTAAATATAATTTTTAATCTATTCTCGTCACGATCTATACAGATATGTCACAATAATGCTCTTTACCCCGCAAGAACTGTTTGGAGAGGCCTTCCCCAGGGATCAGTCTTGAGCCCATTACTTTATAGTATTTACACCTATGACCTCGAATTGTCCTTAACCCCTTTTTGTAATGTCCTGCAGTATGCCGACGACCTGGCCCTGTATATTTCACACAGCGATCCCGAGCAAGCTACTGAATTACTTAACGCCGCATTAGATTACCTCCATGATTGGCTACTGGAACATGGTCTTTCGCTTTCGGTAGACAAGTGTAATATGGTTGTATTCAGTCGCGCAAGGAATACACCTATTATGTCAGTTAAATATGACAACCAAGACATCCCTTTAAAAAGCCATGCGAAATTCTTAGGAACGGTACTAGACTCCAAAATGAGTGGAACTCAACATGTCTCCCACGTATCCAAAAAATGTGAGAAAAATAGCCATGTCCTCCGTTCCGTTTCTGGTACCTGGTGGGGCGCCCATCCATTTTGTCAAAAACTCCTTTACAATGCATTGATCCGATCGCATTTGGACTATGGTTCATTACTTCTAGAACCCTGTCTTAAATCGTCTTTGAACTCGCTCGATAAAATCCAGTCCAAAAGCCTTCGGATAGTGGCAGGAACGATGAAATCATCTCCGATAAATGGTTTGCAGGTGGAGTGTGGGGACCCCCCACTGGCCATTAGAAGACAATACCTAGCCGACAAATTTCTTTTTAAAATTGTCCAAAATTCGTCTCACCCACTCCTTGCCAAACTTCACCAACTGTCGGAGTTTATATGATCAGACAAATTCTGGAAACTCAGAGAGTCCCCTTGCCTGTTCCGTAGCTTCATCAAATTCATCCGACTTCCCTGCCCTGTTTACCAATGTGCCCTTAAACCCATATTTGGGAACCCGTACCACTCCCTGACACTGCAACCTGACATCCATCTAGACCTAGGTATCTCCAAAGACTCACCAGATGCAGAGTTCCAGCTACAAGAAGTCATCCGGAAAAATTGGAAAGACTGGCTTGTGATGTACACAGATGCTTCCAAATTATCAGACGAGGAATGTGTTGGTGCTGCGGTCTGGATTCCCAAATATAAAATAATATTAAATTTCAAATGCCCCCCTGTTACATCCGTCTTTACTGGAGAGGCTACTGCAATTCTTGAAGCCGTTCGATATGTGGAATCCCATAAAATAGGTAAAACAGTTATCCTCACAGACTCCAGAAGCAGTCTCCAGGCGATCTTATCCAATCCTTTCCATAGTAAATCTAATCCTCCTATAATCCTCCAAATTAGGAAAATTCTTTTAAAATGCTCCACGCTTGGATACCAAGTGTTGGCGCTTAAGGCACCAACATGCGGCGGAGGGAAATGATAAAATAGGATTGCTGGGGCTTACTTGGTTCGGGCTGGAGCTGGTTGGAGCTGAAGGCAACTGGCGCTCTAGGCGCGGGGTCGCAGGCTTGTGGGCGGCAACACACAACACAGTTCACTGGTCGGTGGCGTTTTAGGGGTAGTTGAGCTGGTAAACAAAGCGCTCTCAATTCACATACACTTAACACATGGTTGTTCACGGGCTGAGTTCTTGCGCGCGCGCGCGTGGGTTCTCTATGAACGGTCGGAGCACACTGCCTTTGCGCCAGCGCCGGCGGCGCGGGCGAACACTTCGTCGAGTATAATTGTCACCTCGCTGTGATTGGCCGATCATTCGTTGCACATTCGTTGCACATTCGTTGCACCAATATGCACTTTAATTGACCGGCGCAGCGACGGTTATCCGTTGCGCTGTGGCGCAAACATCTTCCCGGGCCCCAGAGGGTAGGAGGGGGGGGGGGGAAGGAATGGAAGTTAAAGGGGGACTACAGCCCCGATTCGTGCTGTGTTGAGTTAATGTCGAGTGGGTGTGTATATGATGAGCTGAGAGGAATGCACGTGTGTGACTGTATGAGTAAGATCGTGCACTGAGCACAGCAACAAATAGGCACAAAAACAACAACAAAAAAGGGCTGTACACTGGGCATACCATCATGTAGTCACGCGAGTCGTGCACTGAGCATAATGGCATATAGGCACAAAACAACAACAAAAAGGGCTGTACACTGGGCATACCATCATGTAGTCACGTGAGTCGTGCACTGAGCATAATGGCATATAGGCACAAAACAACAACAAAAAAGGCTGTACACTGGGCATGCCATCATGTAGTCACTTGAATCGTGAACTGAGCATAATGGCATATAGACACAAAACAACAACAAAAAGGGCTGTACACTGGGCATGCCATCATGTAGTCACTTGAATCGTGAACTGAGCATAATGGCATATAGGCACAAAACAACAACAAAAAGGCTGTGCACTGAGCACGATAGCATACAGGCACAAAAACAACAACAAAAAAGGCTGTGCACTGAGCACGATAGCATATAGGCACAGAAAAGCGCAATGCGCGCTGTGGCGCAAAGAGCAAAGGCGCATTAAAAAGCGACCGCAATAGAAGCAAATAAAAAGCAGACTGCATGTGTGTATGTGCTGCAAGCTGATGTGTGGGTGCACGTGTGTAGAAGTACTATGCTCTTGTGGTGAGCACGCACGAGATTGAGTCGATTGCCAAGGCAAAAATTAAAAGCAGAAAAAATATAAAATTAACATGAGCGAAAAAATAAAGCACGCTATTTGACACGCGTGGTGAGCATGCACGAGATCTGAGCCGAGTTAACACGACACGACCATAAAAATTTCATCAAAATAAAACGGGAAAAACAACAATATCGTCGTCTAGACGCGGGTGTGTTATACGTAACTAAAGTTATATGTGCAACCTAATTAGTAAGTAAAAATATAACACGAATCGAACACTGTTCTTGGAACACGTTCTTAATTTATTTTTGTAGGTAGGTTAATAATATTTCGCAATGCACTTTGCAACGTCTATCGTGCAGAAATGGTCATGTAAGGTAATGAAATTAGGAATGTTACGCGATAAAACCCAAAAATCAGAAATTAAAATTAAGCTACGTGATAACTACGAAATATGAGTAAATATTATTTTAACGGGTCGAATGACCAACATGTAATGAAATAGTTAATGGGCTGAAATAGTTATCCTATATATATATAATAGCGGACTGTATTAACAATGTGGGGCTACGGTAACATGTACCTACTCCTGCGACCCCTGATGCGACTGCTGTGCATGCGCGGACGCATGCAGCGTTCTGTCGGTGGGTCGCTTTGCCGGAGTGTCCCGCAGCTGGGGCGGAAGCCACCGCGCCGCAGATTCCGGCTGGTAATGCTGCGTGGCGTCGTCCGGTCGGTGAAGGGACGTGTAGTGGTCGGCGATGCCACACACTCTGCATGCCTTCACCGACTTACATTCGCCGGGTAATGTGGTCCGAGACAGCGGGGACAGCGCTCGCGCGACACCACAAAATCCCACCGGCCCTGCGTCGGCTGGGCATTGTAGGTAGCGCACGCTATTAGTCTATGCCCCCTAGTCCTGCAGTAAGGGCAGTAAGGGGTGTTTGGGCTGGCGTGCATTGTGTGGGTGTTGTTTGCAGTTGTGTAGGCGTGTATGGGTGGCGGCACGAGTCGAGGCAAAAAAATGAAGTGTGTAAGGTAGGGTTTAAAAACTAGTGGACTGTATGTATCCGGCTCGTAGGATCATAAATGTTGGCGCTTAAGGCACCAACATGCGGCGGAGGGAAATGATAAAATAGGATTGCTGGGGCTTACATGGTTCGGGCTGGAGCTGGTTGGAGCTGAAGGCAACTGGCGCTCTAGGCGCGGGGTCGCAGGCTTGTGGGCGGCAACACACAACACAGTTCACTGGTCGGTGGCGTTTTAGGGGTAGTTGAGCTGGTAAACAAAGCGCTCTCAATTCACATACACTTAACACATGGTTGTTCACGGGCTGAGTTCTTGCGCGCGCGCGCGTGGGTTCTCTATGAACGGTCGGAGCACACTGCCTTTGCGCCAGCGCCGGCGGCGCGGGCGAACACTTCGTCTAGTATAATTGTCACCTCGCTGTGATTGGCCGATCATTCGTTGCAAATTCGTTGCACCAATATGCACTTTAATTGACCGGCGCAGCGACGGTTATCCGTTGCGCTGTGGCGCAAACACCAAGTCTCTCATCATCATCATCATGATGATGATGATGACCAAGTCTCTCTGGCCTGGATACCAGGACACACAGGTATATTAGGTAACGAAGCTGTTGACATAATTGCAAAAGAGGCAACTGCCATTGGATGTCCTGACCATGATAAAGTTTTTTCTTACGATCTGTACCCTTTGGCCACTCAAGTAATGAGATCTACATGGGAAACTCAGTGGCGGGAGAAAAGCAAAACCGTAGGGAAATATTTCGCGGACATTCAGCACTCCTTACCTGACAAGCCATGGTTTTTTAAATATAAAAAAGCTTCCAAAGCATGCACCTCCACTGTGAGCCGTTTAAGGTTAGGCCATGCATGCACCTGGCCAAAATTAGGGTTAAGGACTCATCCCTTTGTGAATGCGGTCTGGAGGAGGGAACACCTGACCACATATTTTTTAACTGTCCCAAATACCCAACTTCCCTTTATGATCTCCTCCCCCCATGTATCCCCAAACCCACAAATTTTAAGATTGTTCTCAGTTATGTGAAACCCCCCTGCATTGATGTTTTATGTTCTTATATAACTACTAACAATATAAAATTATAATTTGTCTGTCTGCCACTAACAAATGTTATATATAAGTATTGTGTTTGTCCATAGGCATTACAGAGTACAGATCATCAACTGGGTCTACAGCCTCAAAATTTAAGATCTCACCACCTCTGTACTTGTACATTGTGCTCTTACGAGAAACCGATACAAGCAATGAGTCTGTAGAAATAAACAACTGTGCCAAAAACTGGATATTGGCGAAATCCAAAGGGAAACGCCACTGCACAAAAAGAAGAAGAAGAATTTTGAACCGACTTTTTAGCTCGATTTGAGTATAAAATTTGCTTTTTTACTACTACTAAACTAAATAGATTACAGTCATAATAGACTATGCCGTCATCACGAGCGATCTGCCGAGCTACGGCAGAAGAGAAACGCCTTAAACGGAGGGAGGTGATGGAGCGGTAGATACTGCGGGATTCTAGCAGACCCATGCTTCTTGTGCCCGAAACATCCTTTGTTTCGTCATTTCGTCTCTCGAAGTCGCAATTTACTTCTCTATGTGAAGACATCATTCCACTTCTACCAAGAAGTCGGAGGTGTACAGCCGTGCGCCCGGAAATGTACAGCCGTGCGCCCGGAGATTTAGGTAAGGATTCAGCAAATAGACCCACTTTGAAGCTCACCTTATTTAATTAAAAAATGTATTTAGCTTACTGTTAAAAAATATTATGTTTCAGGTTTTAGCTGCATTGCATTTTTATGCAAGCGGTGTTTACCAGCAGAATGTCGGGAATGAAAGGTCCCTTGGCCTCTCACAGGCTACAATGTCTGAGTGCCTTGCAGCGGTAACCAATGACCTTAATTCTCCTTTAACCTTGAAAAAATATGTACATTTTCCAAGATCTCAGAGTGCACAAGCAGCTGTATCACAAAGGTATGTTGTATGCATTCATTGGTTAATAGTACTTTAATAAATAATTTGTTATGATTGCTGTTGTTTTAGATTCATGGAGAAATTCGGTTTCCCTGGAGTTTTGGGATGTGTGGATGGTACACACTGTACCATTATCCGGCCCAAGGATGACGAGGAGGCTTATTTTAATAGAAAACACTACCATTCTATGAATGTGTTCGTTGTAAGTATACCCAGTCAAGATGATCCTTTAAATACTCGTAATTTCAAATTTTACAAAACATTAAAAGAATTTACATTGTTTAGGTATGTGATGCAGATCTACGTATACTTTATGTAAATGCGGCATTTGGTGGTGAGTCATGATTCCTTTGTATGGAATGCATGTCCTGTAAAGAGAGATATGCAGCAGCTTTATGAAGGCCACCACTTCTGGCTGTTAGGTGTGTGTGGCTTTGTATGTTTCTATTACATAATAAATTTTTTACTTGAATCATGGATAGAATACAAAACTTAGTGACTTAATATACAATTTAAACATGATAGAAATAGGTAAACAATCTGTAGCAACATGAATGGAAGTAAAGGTAGTTTGTTTTTAAAGTCATTGAATTGACTTATACAAGTATTACCATATCCCATGGACAGACTTTTTGCAAAGGGTTTTATTAATTAATACATATTATTATATGTTCACTTAATTCTATTCTTATTTATCAGGAGAATTGTGTCTGCTATCAAAGGTAATGGGTTCGAATCCCATGGTCTGTGCCTAAATAGAAAAAATATTATGTTATTTATTTATTTGTTTTTGTTTCAGATATATCGTAATGATTGGTTCAACTTCTTCTATTATTGGTCTAAAAATTGTCAACTAACTTGCTTTGATTATTGAGAGAAAATAAATTGTTAATTTTTTTCTATTGAAAATAAAACAAAATATTGAATTATGTCGTATTTTTATTTACTCAACTCATAATTTCTTTATTCAATAAACTTAAAATAAGCATTTTGAATCGTATAAACTTATTTGGATGGATGGGCTCCACCGATTCAGGAAGTCTTTTAGCTGTGGAGAAGAACAGGCGCAAGAAACTCCACAGATTTATAATAATACTAGCGGCCGCTCGCGGTTTCACCCGCGTGGTTCCCGTTCCCGTAGGAATATCGGGATAAAAAGTATCCTCTATGTTAATCCAGGTTATAAACTATCTGTATGCTGAATTTCATCCAAATCCATTCAGTAGTTTTTACGTGAAAGAGTAACAAACATCCATCCATACTTACAAACTTTCGCGTTTCTAATATTAGTAGGATAGAAGTAACGACATTTACAAAACAATATGTTTTTACCAAAATACACAAATTACTAATATGTTATGCTCATACATGCACTATGTCCATACATATTTTTGTCATTTACATAATCTAATCTTCCACTGTATAATAACCTTTACTCATGAGGGTTTTTTTAACATGGGCTTTAAATGTATGAAAAGGCATTTCAGTAATATTTAGTGGAAGTTTGTTATAAAACGTTACACATTTACCCAAGAAAGAGTCACCTTTTTTATGAAGTCTAAAACTAGGGACGGCAAGCTTATTTTTCCCACGAGTGTTTAATTTATGAAATGATCACAATTTTTAACAAATGTCTTTTCATACTTCTTGACATACATAAGGTTTTTAAAAATAAATTGTAATGCAATAGTTAATATATCGATTTTTTTAAACACTTCTTTGTGAGTCCCTAGACTTGAGGTTGTATATGGCGCGGACTGCCCTTTTAATAGAATAAATACATCGTCAATGTTAGCAGCGGAGCCCCACAATAGTAAGCCATAAAGACATCACATTATGGAATATCTAAAATAAAATACTCTTGCCGTCTCAACATCAGATAAAAGCCTTATTTTCTTCCTGTGCATATGCAGCTGAACGCAGTCTTACAGTAGAATCTACTAATTCAACTACATTATCTTTCATCTTAATTTGTGTGCTTACAGTAGGTAAAGAAAATTTAACACACTTTGTTTTTGCTGAATTCAGTAAAAAATTATTAATAGAGAACCAATGTAATACCTTTGAAAGTGCACTATTGTTTCCCGCCAAAGCCGGGACGGACTCAGCGGTTGTTGACGACCGCGTCCGCCTGTCTGCCGCGGCACCACCGCTGCGCGAGCCGCCGCCGCTAGCTTGGTGAGCCGCGCGCGCGACCAGTCTGTTTGCTAGCTAATGCGAGACGCACACAAATTACGCGCGCTGGTATCTACCCTTATTATAGTGACTCCTGAACCTAAAGTGAAGAGCTCGACCTAAACGCCCTTAACCAGTGCCCCTAGTGAACTGTTTAGTGAAGTGACTGTGCGCCAGGAACCAACCTACATCGCCGCCCCTCAAGCCTCGCCGCCCGTGGTCAGCTCGCACGACGGTTCCTGACTCATCATCCCTGTAAGTACATCCTTCCTTCAGCCTTCCTGCCTTCAGCCCATTAACTCCGCCGCATGTTGGTGCCTTAAGCGCCAACATTTTTGGTCCTTCGAGCACGGAATACCTCTAAATTTCATGGTCTTTCGACCATAATCAGCCCCGAATCAGCCCTTAACTTTGATTAATTATTTACAGTCCGCTAAAAATAATGTTTCATAATTATATCTATTTCACTTCCTAACATTTATAATTTCATCTCCATACAAAATCTTTTCTGCACGACAGTCGTTGCAAAGTTGCCCTACCTACACGAATAAAAATTCGTGTTTCGGGTATCGTGTTCCAAATAAAAGTTCGTACCAGGTATCCGATTCGTGCTAACTCCTAGTTAATTTACGCTAACAAGTTTAGTGTTTATGTTGTTGATGTTGATTTTATGGTGTCATACAATGTCTTTGTGATTTGAGCGAGCTAGTGTACTAATTGTGTATTACTTGTACTAATGATGCGTTAGGTTTAGTAGTTAAATTATTGCGTTACGTTTGCGTTTTACGTTTTTCGGTTGCACATATAACTTTGGTTACGTAATAAATAACACACCCGCGTCTAGACGACGATATTGTTGTTTTTCCCGTTTTTTTTTTTTAAGGAATTTTTTATGTTCTTGTCGTGTTAAATCGGCTCAGATCTCGTGCATGCTCACCACGCGTGCCAAATAGCGTGCTTTATTTTTTCGCTCGTGTTAATTTTATATCTATTTTTTTATTTTTTATTTTTGCCTTTGCGATCGGCTCATTCTTGGTGCGTGCTCACCACATGAGCTTAGTGTGTTTCATTTAGTTTCATCAGTTTTTTTTATATCGCTTACGGCTATTTGCGTGCGTCGCCTTCGCTTCTACACACGTTATGTTTAATTAAGTTTTTATTATTAGCTTATTTTTATTTTTTTTTTGTTTGCGACTGACTCATTCTTCGCGCCAGTGTCGGCAACAGGTCTGCCCGATTGTGAGCGCCTTGCCCAACAGTGGGCTACGGATAACGCGATTCTTTTTGTTTTTGTTTGTTTTTTGCTTGCGGTCGGCTAATGTTACGTACGCGCGTTCAATAAGCATACATACATATACACAGACATACCTACACATACACGCGTTTGCCCACCCGTAGGCCATATACAAGGCGCCCCAACTTAGTTTTGCTTTCTTTATTGTTGCGTTAATTTTAGCCCATTTGCCCTTACCTTAGTAAACAAATACCTCCAGCCCAACTATAGAATATATACAGGGTGTTGTTCTTTTTACTGCCTTTAAATTTGTTTAATTTTTTATTTTTTATTATTTTTTTTGTCTCCTTTTATTCATCGCGATGCCGACCAAGTCACAAGCCGCGATATTTAGGGAGGCCGCCAAAGCCTTACACCAGCTCTTAGAGATGGGATCACTGATCATTGCTGGCGACACCAAACATTCCATAACGGAATTCAACGTGCGTTTCGCACAGATACAGGGCATAAAGGAGAAGCTGGACTCAGTGTATTATAGCATTCTTGACGAGGAGGACCTGGACGAGAAGACCGAGAAGGCATACACTGAGAACCACACAAAAGCCTCCGGGGCGTACATTGGGATTCTTGTGGCTAGGGAGGAAATCTTACCCTCTTCCACGTCATCCCCAACCCATAGCGCTCAGCCCAGTTTCGGCGTCAATACGCCCACAGCCGTCCTCCCCAAGATAGCGCTGCCCAGGTTCAGCTCAAAAGTGGAGGACTGGCCTTCCTTCATTGCGCTGTTTAGGAGTCTGACTGACGACATGGCGACCCTGTCGGACGCAGTCAAGCTCCACTACCTATTCTCATGTCTCAGCGGTGAGGCATTAAGTATGGTGTCCCACTTAAAGGTCACCAATGAAAATTTTGCCGTGGCCATGGACATCCTCACCAAGCGGTACGAGAACCGCCGGGTTCTCATTGATAGTTTTGTGGACATCATCCTGGGGCTGCCAAGCATCCATACGCGCTCGAACATCCGCACACTGTTCCTCACGCCGCTCATATCGGCTCAGTGTGCCCTCAACAATTTAGACTTGCCCATAGGAGACGATTACGTGTTTGTGTCAATAGTGGTGCGGAAGCTCAAGGGCGAGCTCCGCACGCTATTTGAACGCAGGCACGGGTCTAGTAACACCCTGCCCACGTTAAGGGACCTTATCTCCTACCTCGAGGAGCACGCGCGCTGTGTGGAGACAGAGTTCTCCAACATAGCCATGGCTCAACCCATTCAGCCCCAGCCCGGCCCTTCTCGTAGCCGCGCGCCTCCTCAGTTGCCCCATCGCACTTATGCTCAGATGGCTCAGCAACATCCCGACCATTACCGTGGCCGTTCCTCAGCTCCATCGCCTCACCGCGCCCATGAGCAGCCTACTCACCAACCGTTCCGCCCAGCGCAGCAAATGCGTCACCGCCCGTCCACCTCCCCGGCTCGCAGTCAGCCCTTCCCCGTCTACTCGGCCTACCAGCAAAGCTGCTCCTCATCATCGTCATCGTCCTCTTCCTCACGCTCGACGCCCTACTGTCCCTATTGTGCCATTAGGGGACATACGCTCATGACGTGCAGATGGTACAATGCCCAGCCAACACAGGGCCGTTGGGACTTCGTACAGGCACGCGAGCGCTGCCAGCGTTGTCTCGGCCGTCACTACGAGAGCGAGTGCAGGTCAAGGGGGGCATGCAAGAACTGTGGGAGTACGAACCACCACACGTCCCTCCATCGACCAGACGGCCCAACGCACTCAGCTCATTCGTCGTCTGTACATGTGCCCCCACCACAGCTGACAGAGCACTCGAGGGAGCGTCCCAGAAACAGCAGGCGGCACGAACCCGCACATGCCAAACAGGCGCAACCCAGCTCTGCTCACAGAGCCAGCCCGCCCAGGTCCGGTTCGCCAGGTAGGCCCCGCGAACGGCGCCAGCAATTATGACTCCCTACTATCACAGAGCACCCTAGCGAAGAGGTAGATTTAGCCTATGCCCAGTCAACCCATGCCCACACAGCTGATACATACTCAGCTCATACAATTTCAGCTGATACTCAATCAGCTCACTCACCTTCTGTGCCCACTGGCACACCCATTTTGTTGCCAACCGTCTCACTAAGAGTCGCGGACGTACATGGCCATCTTCACAGCCAGGGCTTTATTGGACTGTGGCAGTATGCTGACGTTAATAACGTCACGCATGGCACGACTTTTGAACCTGCCATTAAAACCCACTTCTTTAAAAATTACAGGAGTTGGGCCCGGGCAAGCCCATAGCCTTCGGCACGATTTTCGACTTCGCGTTGATAGGACCCATTGAGGACTTGTATGCGCAGCCGGCGCAGCAGGTTAACTCAGCTCACGTCGTTAGCTCACAACCAGACTCAGCTGAATCAGCCCAGGACATACGTCAGAGTCTGGAAAGGTTCTGGGAGTCTGAGGAGCCCCTCCCTCAATCTCACACTCATAATGATCCCCTGGAGGAACAATGCGAGGAAATCTTCCGCTCTACCACTACACGCGATCCCTCAGGCAGATATACGGTCGCTCTGCCCTTTCTAAAGGACGCCCCTCAACTAGGCAAAACTCACCCTATCGCATTACGCAGATTCCTCAATATTGAGAAGAAGCTAATGGCGAACCCGTCTCTGCGTTCTAAATACGTCGACTTTATGGCCGAATACATCGACTTAGGGCACATGGCTCCCTGTCACCCAAATACATTCGCCCATAAACCTCACTTCTACATCCCTCACCATGGCGTATTTAAGTCAGGGTCGGACAAGCTGCGCATTGTTTTTGATGGTAGCTGCAAAAGCTCCAATGGTGTCAGCATAAATGAATGCCTACACACAGGCCCCGCCCTTCAACATGACATTGTGGACATCATCATGTCCTTCAGAACGCATCCAGTCGTTTTCAGCACTGACATCCAGAGGATGTTCAGAAATGTGCTGGTTGCCCCAGACCAGAGACGGTATCAGCTGATACTATGGCGGTCCTCACCAGATCACCCTCTGCTCACCTACGCCCTCAATACAGTCACGTACGGCTTAAGATCAAGCCCATATCATGCAATCCGCACCCTGCTCCAGCTGGCTGATGATGAAGGCCATCGCTACCCTGGAGCCGCTCAGGTTCTTCGCAAGTCTATCTTCGTTGATGACATCTTGTGTGGTCATGACACGGTTGAATCCGCCCAAGCACTTCAGGACGAGTTGATAAGTCTGCTAGACCTAGGCGGGTTTCAGCTCAGTAAGTGGACATCTAACTCGCCTAAGCTGCTCGAGAGATTTCCCGACAACCAATGTGACATGCCCAAGGACTTCGACATGAACCCAGAATCCACGTCCATTAAGGTCTTGGGTATACAGTGGAGCCCTCAGTCAGACGAGTTCACTTACCGCATCTCTCTGCCCCCCATCACACATGTCACAAAGCGGTCTATTTTAAGCACCGTAGCCTCACTTTATGACCCAAACGGCTGGGTTTCCCCCGTTATCTTCCGCGCAAAGCTGCTGCTTCAGCAATTGTGGCTACTGAAGCTGGAATGGGATGAGCCCACTTCCTCTGTAGTGCAAACGGAGTGGCACCACATCTCAGAGGATCTGCCGCTGTTGTCTAGCATTCGCTTCCCTCGGCACGTTTGTGCAAGCAAAGGCTCAGCTGCATACTCGCTTCACGGGTTTGCAGATGCCTCTGAAGCCGGGTTTGCAGCCGTTGTTTACCTCCATGAGCTCGATGCCTCCGGAGATACTTTGGTACACTTGATTGTCGCCAAGTCGCGAGTCGCACCAATCAAGAACCGCCTCACAATCCCCAAGTTAGAGTTGTCGGCCGCCACTCTACTCTCCCAGCTCATGATCCGTGTGTCGGTTCAGTTATCGGCCCATATCAGTATACAACAACACATATGTTGGTCAGACAGTACGATAGTCCTGGCCTGGCTCAATACACCGCCTCACCGTCTTCAACCCTTTGAAGCCAACAGGGTAGTCAAAATCAGCTCAGGCTCACCAGAATGTACCTGGCGACACGTACCTTCTGAGCTCAACCCGGCAGATTGCGCAAGCAGAGGAATGTCTGCGCAATCCCTGTCAGCCCACGACCTATGGTGGTCTCCCACGTGGCTTGGACAGCCTTGTGAGTCTTGGCCTGCGATGCCCTTAGCTCTGGGCCATCACGCCCTGCCCGGCCTTAAGCCCAAACACGTCCCGTCACTGGTCACAGTGCCCGGTCTTGACTTTGACCTGCTCACTCGGTTCAGTTCACTAGACAAGCTCGTCGGAGTGACAGCTTGTCTAAAACGCTTTCTGCACAACTGCAGACACCACCCAGATTCGCGACGCTCAGGCCCCTTGTACGTCAGTGAACGAAGAGAGGCCCTACTTTACTGGGTGCGCAGTGTCCAGCACAATGAGTTTGCGGAGGACATCCACCGCCTTCAAACTGGCAAAATCTGCTCCGTCAGACTCCAGCGGCTGTCACCTCTCATTAAAGATGAGCTCCTTAGAGTTGGTGGACGACTGTCCCATGCGTCTATCCGATATGACGCGCAGCACCCGCTCATACTTCCCAGCTCTAGCCCACTTGTAGACCTTATCATTGACCACTACCACAAAATACACTGCCATCCTGGCGCTGACACTTTACACGCTATCCTACGCCAACAATTTTGGATATTGTCCGCGCGCCGTATTATTAGACACCGAGTTTTTAAATGCATTAGATGCTTTCGATGCCGGGCCCAGCCGCAAGCGCCCTTAATGGCCGACCTGCCAGCCGATAGAGTTACGCCTCAGCCAGTATTTAGTCAAGTCACGACCGATTTTGCCGGACCATTCCTCGTTAAATCTAGTACCCTACGTAATGTTAAACTCTTAAAAGCGTACTTTTGTATATTCGTGTGCCTCTCGACTAAGGCGGTTCATTTAGAACCGGTCTCGGACCTCAGCACGGAAGCGTTCCTCGCGGCATTACAGCGTTTTATAGCACGCCGCGGTGCCCCGGTTCTCATCCGCTCGGACTGCGGTACAAATTATGTAGGCGCTAGAAATCAGCTCATCGAAGTACAAAACTTTCTTGCCTTGAACAATGATACGATTGCGCACAAGCTCGCTGGTCAGCACATTACTTGGTTGTTAAACGTCCCTAAGGGACCATGGTTCGGTGCGTTACATGAGATCAACGTAAAATCAACAAAGCAACTTTTATATCGCGTAATTGGCGAACAGCACCTCACATTCGAGGAATTCTCTACACTTTTGGCACGAATCGAAGCTGTCCTTAACTCTAGACCTCTCTGCCCACTTTCGTCTGATCCCTCAGACTTTGAGCCGCTTACAGCCGGACATTTCCTCATAGGCCGCCCACTAACGGCCCTTCCCGAACTATCCGTGGAAGATAGGCCGATCTCCACACGTAGGCGATTCCAAATGGTACAGGCCCTTTCCCAGCGCTTCTGGACGCTGTGGACCCAGTCCTACCTTCACACCCTCCAAACCCGCTCCAAATGGTTGTCCCCATCCTCCCCTCCCCGAGTTGGCGAGCTCGTCCTCATCAAGGAGGACAACCTGCCTGCCCTCCAATGGAGACTGGGGCGCATTGCTCGCACCCTGCCTGGGAAGGATGGCGTCGTGCGGGTGGTAGACCTGGACACTGGACCAGTCTGTTTGCTAGCTAATGCGAGACGCACACAAATTACGCGCGCTGGTATCTACCCTTATTATAGTGACTCCTGAACCTAAAGTGAAGAGCTCGACCTAAACGCCCTTAACCAGTGCCCCTAGTGAACTGTTTAGTGAAGTGACTGTGCGCCAGGAACCAACCTACATCGCCGCCCCTCAAGCCTCGCCGCCCGTGGTCAGCTCGCACGACGGTTCCTGACTCATCATCCCTGTAAGTACATCCTTCCTTCAGCCTTCCTGCCTTCAGCCCATTAACTCCGCCGCATGTTGGTGCCTTAAGCGCCAACAACTATATAAATAGCTTA
Source organism: Scoparia ambigualis (assembly GCA_963921215.1). Taxonomy (NCBI): domain Eukaryota; kingdom Metazoa; phylum Arthropoda; class Insecta; order Lepidoptera; family Crambidae; genus Scoparia; species Scoparia ambigualis. The sequence continues at coordinate 42,746,600 of OY992503.1, read as the reverse complement.
CAAAAAGAACAACTATCGATAAAATTACAAAAAGTGATGGACACCTTTTAAATCAAACAAAGAACGGCAAGACAACTGCTCTATGCACTAGCTCACAGCGAACTGTCTGCTAACAAATACATTTAAATAATATCAGTAACATGATATTTCAAAAAAATCATTAAATAACCATTAATCACAGTTATGAAATAGTTAATAATAGTTAACACCTTGCACCATTGCCAAAAGGCACATGGATAATAGCCATGAAATTTGTATGAAACTTTTTATGGCGTCGTCTGTCGTCCGATTTGCTCCTAACTTTACAGAAATAATTTAGATTATATAAGTATTGCCTGTTATTTTTTTATTGCAAGTTAGTTTGCCTCATATAATATAAATGTATAATTTAGGGAACTTTAGGTTTATAGTTAATAATTTGTTCGTAGATTTATTTCAAAATATGTAACTGTTCGTTCCTAAATAAATTAAAAAAAAAAAAAAAAAATATTGTTTATAACAAAATAGAATATAGTCTACTAAGGGCCAATTTTTAATCCTCAGATAAAACTTATCCGTTTGATAAAATATTACGCGATGTCACATAAACAAAAATTAAAGACATGATATTATGACAAAACATTTTCAAGTTTTTTTCAAACTACTCCGAAACTGAATAAGGCAAACAAATTGATTGACAAAATAACGAGTTTTGATATAAAAGTTAGTATTAAATAAGAAGAATGGTTTTATTATATTAACACCGTTATATTAAACATGAAGTACGAAAACAGTCCATCAATATCAACATCAACTCCTACCACATTACTAATTCCAATCACAGCCAGAGTTACCTACACCTCCGCACCCCCCTGAATTTTGCCGATTGCATGTTTTAGTAAAACTCGCTGAAAACGAGTTATGTGGTCTGTGGCGTACATGCAGACACTGTTTGCGACCTCATTTCAATACATAATTCTTTACATTGTTAACTTTAAAAGAAAAATTATGTGCTGTATCCATAAATTGTACAAAATACATAAATGGACGTGTTGGTGCCATGAAAGATATATTATTCACTTCTAAATAACTTTAAAATAATTTATTACAAAGTTCTAGAAACTTTATTGCATACGATAACACAGAAGCATAGCAGCATGCCATTAATAATAGTTTGTCCTCTTGTCTAAAGAGGGCGCGGGTGTTGTTTTTTAAATATGTAAAAAACATCGCGAATTATACATATACCTTAGAAAATTTTAAATACAATTTAAGAGGCCTATTACATCTCGACTGTGATTTTTGCGTAAAATGACCAATTTTGGCGTTATGGATCTCCGAAACAAAAATACATTAACAATTATGACTTATTGTATAGTGTAGGATAGCTATTGGAATAGTGCGTAGCGGCCTCGCTTTTTGTAAATTTCGCTTAACTTTTAATTAAACCCAAATGTACGGGAATCTATACGGTTGAACTCGAATCTCAATCCGTTGTGAAATAAGTCAAGACCCGCTATGAAATAAGTCTTGTCTTGATTCGTCGCTATGAATCCCGCTTTGCGAATTGTTGCTGGATTGCGCAATGCTGTCTCCGATGGTAACTATGAAGCCAGTTACAAGGTGGGGCGATGGTGAAAGGAAAGCCACGGTGAATCTTCAGAGCTTCTATATTCCAGATTTAAATGAGCAGAACTTTTCCCTATATTTCTTGCTTTACAAATAAACTATTTCTTTCTTCTATTGGTTCTTGTTCAGTATTTGCTTCCTAGTAGTATTCTTGAGCTGGATCCGGAATTGTTTTCCATAGGATCTCGCTCGCTTAAGTACCAAATCTCGCTATTGCAACTATCGGCCTTTCTCTATAGATAGTTGCGAGAGCGAGAGGTATGCGCGAGAGGGACAAAACATAAGTACAAGCAAAAGGGTAGGGGTCTCTCGGCAATACCGTGGAGAGCGAAGCGGCTCTATTTCTATCATTAGGGTTTTATAAATTAGCAAATACTAAACTGTTAACGTAAGGAAACCATAACTATAACTAAATTATAAACCTATTAACTAAACTATAAAACCTATTCTTTACAAATATAAACTTATAAAATGTTACATACTAAATGGTCTAACTACGAGGGGCGTTCAAAATATTCTCGGTATGTGGATAAAAACAAACAAGTACGAAAAGTTTGATATTTTTATTTTTCAATATACTCCCCCCCTATGTTCATACACTTATAAGATCGATCAATTATTTTTTTTAATCCCTCATAAAAATATTTTTTATCTTTGGTGTAAAAATGCTCCTCCACGGCCGTCTTCAACGCTTCATCGTCAGAAAATTTATTTCCACGCAGATCCTTTTTAAGATTGGGGAACAAAAAGAAGTCGCTTGGGGCTAAGTCCGGACTATAGGGTGGATGAGTAACAGTTTCAAACCCACATTCAACAATAGCTGCCTTGGCAATATGAGCAGTATGGACAGGGGCGTTGTCATGCAGAAGCAGAACACCTTTGGTTAACTTTCCTCGCCTCTTTTCTTTGATCGCATCTCTTAATTGACGTATAACGTTAGCGTAGTACTGCCCTGTGATATTTACACCTTTTTCTTTATAATCGATAAGCAAAACTCCTTCACAATCCCAAAATATTGTGGCCATGACCTTGCCAGCTGACGGGATTACCTTGAACTTCTTGGGATGAGCTGAACCCTTAATGTGCCACTGCATGGACTCCTGTTTGCTCTCTGGGTCATAATGATGAACCCAGGTTTCATCTCCAGTAACTATTTTATGCAGCACCTCATCGGGATTTTCACCACACAGGTCGATAAAATCTGAACAGCAAGCCACACGCATATCCTTTTGAAGAAGCGTCAGCATTCGCGGAACCCATCTTGCACTTACTTTTGACATATTAAGATGGTCATGTATAATGTCATGTACGGTACCAATAGAGAGATTGGTTACTTGAGCTATAGATTTTACCTTCACTCGGCCGTCTTCCAATATAAGTTTTTCCACTTTATCAATATTTTCTTGTGAGGTAGCCACTACAGGCCGGCCAGGTCTAGGGTCATCTTCAATACTCTCCCTTCCACGCTTAAATTCGCTTGACCATTTTTGAATAGTAGATAAAGAAGGAGCAGACTCACGGTAAACACAATCCATTTCCTCTTTTATGGTTTTTTGATTTTTACCCTGTTTTGTCAAGAATTTTATGACGGATCGGTGCTCTAATTTCGTTAAAATTGTTAATTCGCTCATGGTGTTCATGTTTGTTCGGCAATTGCAGAAAAACAAAAGAACATCTCGGTTCCAATTTTACTTTTTTTAAATGTCAATGGATGAATCTTAGCGGCCAGTAACAAATATATATATAAAAGAGGTTGTAACGTATCAATACCGAGAATATTTTGAACGCCCCTCGTAAACTATAATCGTTCGTCCGGAACATTCTCCCGCCGTGCGTCGTGGCGAAGTGTAGGGTCGCGACGCATCACATAGCAGGCCGGACGTCGTCCTCAGCTTCCTCAGTCTGCAGGATCACGATCTTCTTTGTAGGCCTTCGCAGGATACCGCCTTTGGTCTTCACGTCTGCTGCGCGTATTATGCCGTCGCGGCCAGGGTACACGGCGACTATTCTCCCCAGCGGCCAGGTGTTGCGGGGCAGTGTGTTGTCCACCACAACGACGATATCTCCAATTCAGAGCGGTTGACCCTTGCCGTGGGGCTCCCGCTGGTTTTGAAGCTCCGGCAGGTACTCTCGAAGCCATCTTGCCCAGAACATGTCGGCGAGTATTTGGGACGTTCGCCAGTGTCGTCTTCCCCGCAGGTCTATGGGTGTAAAGTTGCCCATGGGTGGTTCGAAGGCTGGGCCCAACAGTATGAAGTGGTTGGGGGTGAGCGTCTCGGGATCTTCGGGGTCGACCGAGACATGTGTCAGGGGGCGACTGTTCACTGTCATCTCAGCTTCGGCAAGTAGGGTGGAGAGTACCTCTTCTGATGGTGTTCGGCTGTCGAGTACTGCGGCGAGGGCTGTTTTTACTGTCTTCACTAAGCGTTCCCAGGCCCCCCCCCATGAATGGGGCTCCAGGGGGGATGAAGCGCCAGGCTATTCTTCTTCTCGCTGCTTCTGTTTCCACGGCGTCGTCGAAGGCGAGTCTGAGCTCCTTTTCAGCTCCATGCAGGTTGGTCCCGTTGTCGGACCAGATTTCTTTCGGGCACCCGCGGCGTGCTATGAATCTGCGGAGTGCCATGATCGCAGAGTCGGTGGTCAGCGAGTTGGTCATCTCTAGATGGACAGCCCTTGTCGTGAGACAGGTGAACAGGGCTATCCATGTCTTTCTCGTTCCTCTTCCGAAGGTCGTCATCAGGGGCCCGAAGTAGTCGATGCCGGTGTGAGTAAAGGCTCGCTGGTGGTGTGCTAGCCGACCGACTGGATGGTTACCAGTCTGTGGCTCTGGTGGGGCCCATCTTCTTCTACGGCACGGCAGACATCGGTGTATGATGTTGCGTGCTGTCGGTCTCAGGCCCAGGATGTAGAACCTTTGACGACATTGGTTGATGGTGGCTTCCACCCCCTGGTGGTGGCCAACTCGGTGAAGGTGCTCGATGTACAGCTTCGCTATGTGATGGCGCCCGTCTATGATGGGTGGCCTCTTCATGGCTTCAGGCACTTCTATGGCCGCGTCGATTCGCGACTTCACTATGATGACCCCGTTGACAATCTGCGTGGCTATTTTCTTTAGTTTGCTCGTAATGTTGACCCGACGATTTTTCGATAGTTCTTCGATCTCTTCTTTGAAGCAATCGGCTTGAATGGCTCTGATTGCTAAGTCTTCGGCTTGGATGAGAAGCTCTGCGGATATTTTCCTATACAGGTTGTCTATATTTTCTATCTTCTTTCTTTTATTCGCAGTCTTCTTTTCTTCTTTCTTTCCCCAAGATGGATCTTTTTCTTTATTAGCCTTCGTTCTTAAATACGCCGTTTTTTCTATTTTCTTTCGTCGACATAGTGCTATGAACTGAAGTACTCTTGCTATTGTTCGTATATATTTTTCCCATCTTGAAAACTTGTTGAAGTCTGGTACGACTTCTAATGCTGTAGTTTTCTCTATTATTTTCAATGTTCTTTCTTCCCCGGTGACTATTTTCGGAGTGGCGCCCTCTCGTGGCCAGGTCTCGGGGTCTTCTTTGAGAAAGCTCGGCCCGATGAACCATCTATGTTTCTCGTTGAACTCTTTCGGTACTTCACGGGTGCTGTCATCCGCCACATTGAGGTCGGTGGGGACCCAGCGCCATTCTTCGGTCTTGGTGTTCTCTTCGAGTTCGGCGATGCGGTGAGCGACGAACGGTTTGAATGATCGAGAGCCCGTTCGCAACCACGTCAAAACTGTGCGGCTGTCAGTCCAGTAGATGCGTGCCACTGGTTTTCTGTCGTGCTCTTCTATTACGCAGTTAGCCATTCTGCTGCCCATGACTGCAGCCTGGAGTTCCAACCGAGGTATCGACGTGGTTTTCAACGGCGCCACCCTGGCTTTGGCCAATATCAGAGAGGTATGTACTTCTCCGTTTTCATCTTCTACACGCCAGTAGAGAGCGGCGGCGTATGCGACTTCACTGGCGTCAACGAACACGTGAAGTTGGAGGTTCTTTCCACGACTGTAGCTCAGGTAGGTTCTTGGGATGGAGATTGTCTTTAGATCTTCGAGGTGTTTAGTCCACTTGCTCCATTCTTCGGCGAGGTCGTCTTCGAGCTGGTCGTCCCATTCTGTGCTTCTCTTCCAGATGTCCTGCAGTATTCGCTTGGCTCTCATGGTGACTGGAGAGACAAGTCCCAGTGGATCGAAAAGGGACATAATGATCCGCAGGGCCTGACGCTTCGTGGGCTTCTGTCGTAGCGCGCCTTCAGGCAGTCTTGAGAAGTTCAGGTTGTACTTGAAGGTGTCCGATGAGGTTTGCCATGTCATCCCTAACACCTTCTCCATCTTGGGGCCGACTTCCAGTTCTTCTATAGAGGCGCTCGCTTCGAGCTCGCTGAGCACTCTCGGTGAATTCGAGGCCCACTTCCTCAGGTCAAAGTGCGCCTGACTGTGACGAAATGGACTTGGTGTGAGACTTCTATTGCTTCGTCCTCTTCTTCAAAGCTCTGGATGAAATCGTCCATATAGTGGTTTCTTTTTATGGCCGATGCTGCTGTTGGGTATTCTTTTGAGTGTTCTTCAGCGTTCTTGTCCTTCACATAGATCGCGGTGGCTGGCGAAGACGTTGCGCCGAATATTAGCGACGTCATTCTGTATTCTATAGGCTTCGCCGAAGGGTCTCCGTTTCTCCAAAGAATAAGAATAAGAATAAGAATAAGAAATTGTTTATTGTAATAACTGTGTACATGAAAGGTTTAACAAAAAAAAAGGCGTTTAGACCCAACAGTTTGCCCATCTCGGACGTACAATATTATTAAAAATAAAAATAAAATTACAAAACAATTACATATTAAAATCAAAATATTCATTCAAATCATAAAAACAATTTTTTAGTAGCCATTTTTTTAGTTCGATTTTAAATTTAATACCATACAATGACTTGATGACACATGGCAAGTGATTGTATATTTTTATACCAGTAATATAAGTGCTTTTTTTCGTCATATAACTGAAATAGGGTACAGAGCTTACGTTATTTATATATGGCATCCTTATAGTATTTTTTAAAACTTTTTTCTTTCCGAAATATTCACTATGTTCTTTTACAAATACACATATTTCAAGTATATATAAGCATGTCAGCGTTAGAAAATTGTTTTTTATAAAAGTAGGTCTAAGCGACTGCATATGGCGCATTTTAAATATAATTCGTAGACATCTCTTCTGTAATACAAAAACAGATTGAATATTCACCGAATTTCCCCAGAACATTATACCATATGTTAGAGTTGGATACACATAACCGTAATAAGCATTTATGACAACGTCTCTGGAAGTTACATTAGATAATATCGACAATACATAACAATAACTAGCAATTTTTTTATTTATTCTATTAATTTGAGACTTCCAATCCAGATGAGTGTCAATGCACACTCCTAAAAAATTTATTTCTTGTACTACTTCTATTTTTCTTTGGTCAATTTCAACATTTATATTTTGCGGTTTTTTTTTATAATTTCTAAACTCTACTATCTTTGTCTTATCTAGGTTCACTCTAAGGTTTATAGATGCTAGCCAGCCAACAACAGCAACAAGTGTATCATGTATACCTCTTACAAATTCTTTATTATTTAAATTGCTATCATTTGACAGAAATATAGTTGCATCATCAGCAAACATAACACACAGTTTACCCGTTATTTGGGGCAACTCATTTACATAAATCAAAAACAAAAGCGGGCCCAATACGCTTCCTTGTGGGACACCCAGAACTACATCTTTATATTTTGATTGCGTTGATTCGATTGTTTTTGTATTTTTATTAAAAGATTCTAAGATTATTGCTTGACATCTATTCGAAAGATATGACTTAATTAGTTGTAATGCATTACCTCGTATTCCAATATGTTCCAGCTGCTCTAAAAGTATTCTATGTATGACGCAGTCAAAAGCCTTTGAAAGGTCTAGAAACAATCCAATACATGTTTTTTTCCTATCTACGTCTAACCAGATCTGCCTCAGTACTCTAAAAATGGCCATTGTAGTATTTTTCTTTTTTTGGAAACCGAATTGATTTTCATGAAGAATATGGTGTTTCTCAAAAAAAGCTATTAATCTATTAAAAATAACCTTTTCAAATATTTTTGAGAAATTAGACAGCAATGTTATTGGTCTATAATTATTTATTTCGTATTTCGGTCCTTTTTTATGTATTGGCTTGATTAAACCCTTCTTCAAGTCATCGGGAAAAATACCAGTTTCCAGACATATATTTATAATATGAGCTAAAGGCTCAGCTATGTATTCAATACTTGCTTTAATAATTTGTATAGGAATGTTGTCATGGCCTGTACTTTTTTTATTTTTCAAACTTTTAACTATGGTTTTAATTTCGGTGCTGCATACAGGATAAATAAAAATACTATTTAATTGTGGTTTAGTGGCCAATTTATACGTGTCATTGTTGGTAATATTAGATTGATTTAAATTAATGAAATGATTATTAATGGTTTCAGCTATGTCAACTTGTGAATTAATAAGAATGTCGTTTAATTTTATACTATCAATTGTTTGCTTTATAATATTAGCTTGAGATGTATTTTGTTTAATAACGCGCCATGTGGCCTGATTTCTGTTTGCACTCTTGTTTATGAATGTTGCGTTTGTTAATTTTTTTGATTGTTGAGTAACCGATTTCATAACTTTAGAGTATCTTTTATATTTGTCTACAATAATTTGACAGTTTCTTTTATTTGATTCAAGATAAAGTTTCCTTTTGTTTTTACTTGCAATTTTGATGCCTTTTGTTTTCCAGTTTGACGTTCTCTTATGAGTAATTTTAACTTTAGTCGTAGGTACACATAAATTATATATTAGACCAAAAATGTCCATAAATTTATTATATGCTTCGTTTGCATGATTCTGTCTCAGTACCTCAGAAAAACTAACCTGTGATATATATTTAATAAATATTTCAAGATACCAATCAGGATTTCTTTTGAAAGTGAACCAAAACTGTTCTCTAAAGCTTAAGTTCGACATAATTGACATTATTTGACATGAATGATCAGATAAGCCTAAGTCTAATACATTGGTATCGTATTGCTTTATATTTGTAAATATATTGTCAATGCATGTTTGCGAATGTGGCGTAATCCTTGTAGGCACCTTAATTGTGTCGTGTAGTTTGTAAGATCGAAACACATTTAACAGTAGCTCTGTTTTATTGCTTTTTTCAAGTGTATTAACATTAAAATCACCTAATACAAATAGCTTTTTGTAATTATTTCTTGGCCTTATTATTAATTTACGCAACAAGCTTTCCATATTAGTTAAGAACACGTCTAAATTACTATCTGGCGTTCTGTAAATGCAAACTATTATAGTATTCAGCCCGGTCACCAACATGCCACAACATTCAAAATGACTCTCAATCGACATATCAGACATCCATTTTAATGTCTGAAAATCAATCGTGTTCTTGACGTATATTGCAACACCTCCTCTACTTTTCCTTTTTCTACAAAAATGTGCAGCCTTTTTGTAGCCATCTATTTGTAGTATATCCACTTCACTATCCTTTAAAAATGTCTCACTAAAGCAACATACATCTATTTGTTTTTCATGCATTACTAATTCTAGTTGATCAATTTTAGATTTCATACTTTGAGCGTTTAGGTGCATAATATGAAATTTATTATTGAGGTGCTCATTATTGACGAAAAAAATGCGACTGTGTTGGTGATTGATTAGAGTTATTCGTTTCTTTTGAAATTGTCATTGGTTTATTTTTATTCATCCGGTTAAATAAGAAAGGTATAGTATGTTGAATTTGCCTCTCTTTAGAATTAACACTAATTAAACTGTTTTTTAATTTATTATTAATTGTTTTAAAATAGTATGGTATAAGTTTTTGTGTTATTGTTGAATGTCGATCTTTAGTGGGTTTTTTTATTGTATTTTGTTCGATTATGAAATTTTTCTTTATTAAATATATTTGGTTGCTCAATAGTTTCTTTGAATAGTTTGCATAATTAAGTTTATAGTTTATGGCTAGTATTTCTCTAAGCATCAATTTACTTGTACATATCTTACTATTATATAAGTTGTTACTATAGTATTGAAAGGGTACAAACGTTGCATAAGAAAATTGGGAACAGATAAAACGCAATGTTTCATTTTGCATCTGTACATTAATATGTCTATTATCACAAACTTCACCAACCAGGACATTTGTGTGTGAGAGAACTGACAAATGGTAATAAAGGAATGATCGAAAACTTAGAGGATTGTCATCACTGGATCCTGTCAAGAGAATAACATAGTCTGAGTCAGTAAAGTTTTTACAAATGTTTCGAGACGAAGTTAGTGTTTCGCTTATCGGTGCATTTGGTTTTACAATACCTATTACATTGAACTCGGGCCCTAACAAATCCTGCAACATGTTGCTTATGCCCTTACCGTACCCATTTGAAAATATTACAACTTTACGTTTCAAAAGCAATTTTTTCTCTTCCTTATTCTTATCTTCATTTTTTTGTTCTTCGTTATTTTCAAAATAATTGGCTTGTGAGTTTATATCTGAATTTTTTCCCAGGATTGTTTCGGTTTCAATGCAGTCTGGAGCCTGTGTAAAATCTAATTTTGCTTTATTCAAACTTTTCCGGATTTTTTTGTTTATATCCTTTTTTGGAGTGGATCTGCATATGAGGGAAAGTGTATCAGTTTTCTTTTCAAAAGAAATTATTTGTCTTTTTAGGGAACTATTTTCTAGTAACAAATTTTCTATTTCATTTTCAGCTACCTGTAGTTTGGTCTCCAGTTTGGATACTTCAATCTTTAATTCTTTCAACTCCTCCTTCGCACTAAATCCCGCTTCAGGAAGACTTCTGTTTAACATACGAGTTTCATTACAACAGCTATGTTGCTCATCAGAGTCTTCAGAATAAAGTGACTCAAAGGAGTTCTCCGTAGAAATATTAATTTTATGTTTGACCCGTTTAGTAACAAAGTTTTGGGTTATATTCAGATTTTTTGTAAGTTCTGAGCGTGACGTTGATGGAGTACTGGAGCAATGTTGTGGTTTTTTTACGCATCGTTCACATCTCCAATTGTTGCTTTTTTTGTCTTTCATTAAATAAAACATTTTTTCTGATACATTAGTACAATTTAGGTGGTAAATCTTAGTACATTGAGAGCAATTTAAAAACTGTCTTCCGGAGATGTTCTTGTTACATTTTTCACAGTTTCTCACCATTTTGGTTGTTTAACTACAAAATTTTGTAGAACACAAAAAATTTTCAGAACACAAAAAATACTTTCAAGGTCCGGGGTTTGATCCACGAACGATGAGTTTTCGATCCGGCTTCAATGCCGCTCGGCTATTCGACTCTCGGGTGTAGATGACCAAATAGGGAAACTTTATGTAGGAGCTTAAGCCACAGTAAAGTCTCAAGGACGGTCATTGACCCTTGTCACTCATTCAACGACACCGCCACTTCACTTTGAATTTAATGTTTTGTTTTAACGGTCTTGCTGATTTTGTTTTATCGTAAAATATTTAAAAAACTGCACTTTGATATGGTGACTGTTACGTTAACAGAATCGTAGTAACACAGGCTACAGAATAATAACTTATTTAGGTTGAATAATAGACTTTTTAAGTACTTTAGATCATTTTAAAGACGGAGCAAAGTATAACGTGACAACTTAATTAGATGCTTGCGCGCGCACTTTTAAGCAAAGATTTTACCAAAGATAGCGGAGCGCGTCTCTATCTTCTGGGTTGATCTTGACTTGAAGGAACATCTCGGCGATGTCCGCTGACACTGCTATTCGGTGCTGTCTCATTCGCATCAGCACGCCTGGAAGGGACTGAAGTAGGTCCGGGCCGGTGAGCAGGGCATCATTGAGCGATGTGCCCTTCGATGTGGCCGCCGCGTCGTGCACCATCCGAATCTTCTCTGGTTTCACTGGGTTGATAACCGGGAAGCATGGTAGGTACCATGTTCTGTTGCTGCTTCTGTTCTCCGGTGCAGGCTCGGCGTACCCCTTCTTGACCAGCGCGTCCATCTGTTCGACGACCTTATTCTTCAGTTCGCTATTCTTATTGATCTTTCTTTCCGTTGCTTCCAGGCGGCGCAATGCATATTCTCTGTTGTCCGGCAGCTTCACTTCTTCAGACTTCCATAGCAACGCTGTCTGGAATCTTCCATCTGTCAATCTTGTTGTCTTTTCATCTAAGATCTTTAGGGCCTTGGCGTCGCTTCGCGGCGTCTTGGGTACTATAGCGAGTGCCTCCAGGCTAAAGAAATTCTTTAGCTCGACGTTCAGGTGTTCTTCTTCTTCTTCTATATTCTGTATGAAGTGGACCCGATGCCCCGTCGTTCTGCTGCAGGCCCCATGTAGCACCCAACCCAGTGGCGTTAGAGAGGCGACTGGTTGGTGCCTTCTTCCTATGCGGCTATCTTTCGCCATGAGCAGCTGCCAATTGTCTTGGCCGATTAGTACTTCGGGTTTCGCTCCGGTGTACTGGATGCTGTGGCGTATGTCATCCAGGTGGCGGCATCCTCTCAGGTCTTCCTCTTCTATAGTTTGTGGCGAAAGCTTCAACTGTTTGATGGACCTCGCTGTTACTTTGTATCTTCTATTGGAACCTTTGAGGATGATCTTCACTCTTCTTGATGCTGTGGTGTCTACCGGAGCGTCGCTGATGCCCTCTATGTGTATGGGCTCTATTGGGCCCCGTAGTCCAGCTCGCTGCGCTAAGTCCTCGTCTATAAGGGTGACTGTCGATCCGTCATCCAGTAGGGCGTACGTGTCGATCTTATTTTTTGGCCCGACTATCTGGATGGGCACTATTTTGAGGTAGGCTTGCGCTTTCTTAGTAGCCCAGGTTGAGCTGACGACTTCCTTATTCTCCTCTGTAGCCCTCTTGAAATGCAGCATTCGGTAGTGCGTGCTGTTGCACTCGTCTATACCGCAGTTGCTGGCGCGACAGCTGTGCGTTCTGTTTCTATAGCGAAGGCAGCGAAAACAGAGTTTCTTCTCTTTGGCTATGTCCCATCTCTTCGCAGAGGTCGCTTGCTGGAACTGTTCGCAGCTGGTTGCAGTATGTCCAGCTTCTTCGCATACTAGGCAAGTACCAGAGTTTGGGTACTTGCTTCTTGCTTCTATACAAGCCCCGGAGTTAGGGTACTTGCTTTTTGCCTCGGTGGTGTTGAAAGTTCTTTGTCTTCTATTACTTGTAGGTATGCTTGAGACTTCTTGCACCCCTTCTGGCTGTGCGTATGGGCCGCATATGTCGGCTTCTCTATTTAGGAACCGCGTCATCTTGGCTATATCTGGTTCATCTGTTGGTTGACCCGCTGCGAAGTCGTACCACCGATAACGAAGCGTCGGTGTCAGCTTGTCTATGGTGCTCTTCGTTATCTCCGGATTGTACAGGTACTGCTTCTTATTGATGGCCCCCAAAGTCGCGACTATGTTCGAGACTTTGCTTGCGAAAATGCATAAGTCCCGCGGCGAATCTGACAGGCGGGGCAAGCTTCTAATTCGCTCCATCTCGGCGATTGCTATTGCGTCTGGTCTTCCGAATCTTGCTTCCAAGGTTTTTATCATGTCTCTTGGATTCGAACTGTAGATTAGGAGACTTTCGACCGCTTCTTTGGATTTTCCCTTGAGGCTTCGTCGCAGGCGCGCTAAGTTTTCGATGTCGGAGAAGCTGCCTTGTGACTCCATGTAGGCAGCCCTAAAAGACAGCCATTCGTGGTGGCAGCCCCCGAAGAAAGGCAACTCGTTCAATATTCTTGCAGATGGGTGACCGGACTTGGCTGCTTGAGCGATGGCAGCCGCTAACTCGGTGAGGTCGATCTTGTTTGCAGACGACATTATCGGTGTTGTTTCTCCCGCCGGTACCGGAACCGTCGAGACTATAGGCTCTAGAACCGGAGGTGCTGCTGGCTTGTTGTGCGGTTCGTTCGTGACGGCGAGTGGGTGGCCTTTATTGTTGTCCAACCATTTGTCTATTCGCTCGTTCTGATTCAAGTCCGCGATGATCGTGTCTGGATCGTCGGAGTCGGAATCCGCTTCTATAGCCGCTATCTTAGCGGCGGCCAGCTCGACTTGTAGTCTAAGTAGCTCTTCTTTGGCTTTCAATAGTTTCGATGCGCGCCGTGACGCCGACGTCGATGCTCTTGACTTGGGCGGCGCAGTCTTCTTTTGCGTGCGCGGTAGCTCAGGTACGGGCGGTGGAGGCGCATGCGTAGGTTGCGCATGTTGCACCTCTTCTATCGGCGTGGTTGGCGCGGTCTCTGTAGATTGCTGGCTTGTAGCTGATGTGTCCGGAGCCGTGGTCGCAGTTAGTTCGGTACTCGACGTAGTACTTTCCGACGTGACGGGCGTGCGGCGTTCTTCGGTTTGCAATCTTGTAACAGGCATCTTGATAGCTTGCGTGATCCGGCTGGGAAGGACCATAAAATGTACGGGACCCTTATACGGTTGAACTCGAATCTCAATCCGTTGTGAAATAAGTCAAGACCCGCTATGAAATAAGTCTTGTCTTGATTCGTCGCTATGAATCCCGCTTTGCGAATTGTTGCTGGATTGCGCAATGCTGTCTCCGATGGTAACTATGAAGCCAGTTACAAGGTGGGGCGATGGTGAAAGGAAAGCCACGGTGAATCTTCAGAGCTTCTATATTCCAGATTTAAATGAGCAGAACTTTTCCCTATATTTCTTGCTTTACAAATAAACTATTTCTTTCTTCTATTGGTTCTTGTTCAGTATTTGCTTCCTAGTAGTATTCTTGAGCTGGATCCGGAATTGTTTTCCATAGGATCTCGCTCGCTTAAGTACCAAATCTCGCTATTGCAACTATCGGCCTTTCTCTATAGATAGTTGCGAGAGCGAGAGGTATGCGCGAGAGGGACAAAACATAAGTGCAAGCAAAAGGGTAGGGGTCTCTCGGCAATACCGTGGAGAGCGCAGCGGCTCTATTTCTATCATTAGGGTTTTATAAATTAGCAAATACTGAACTGTTAACGTAAGGAAACCATAACTATAACTAAATTATAAACCTATTAACTAAACTATAAAACCTATTCTTTACAAATATAAACTTATAAAATGTTACATACTAAGGGTGGTTTCGACCAAACTGGAAAAAGGTCTTATACCTAGATTAAACGCCGATTTTGTATAGACTAATCTCGGAGTAAGTCTTATTCCAGGTTGGTCGAATCCACCCTAAATGGTCTAACTAAACTATAATCGTTCGTCCGGAACACCAAAATTGCAGAGAAAGATTTTCATAAAGTGCACGAAGGCACTTTTTTGAGCTCATCGATTGAACTACTGTTATAGACAAGTAAAATAAAAAAATTATAATGTTATCTCTTATATAGTCGAATAGTGCGTAGCGGCCTCGGAAAGTTAAGATATCATTGATTTTGTATAGGAAAAAAATCTTATTCTAAACCAAAAAACTTCGAAAATTGCTATAAGTTAACTGTGAATATCTCCTATCTACGATAATGTTATTGAGCAAAATTTATAGCAGAGTAATTGTTACTTCATGAGGAATAAAGATTTTATAATGAATTTATTATCCTATTTCGATAAAAACGATAAATACAACTGCAAATTACTACAAAATGCGATGCGAATTCAACTTATGCTCACAGAATGGAGATTTGTAATATTATGCACAAATTATTATCCTATTTCGACTAAAACGATAAATACAACTGCAAAATTACTACAAAAAGCGAAAATGGGCATTTTACGCAAAAATCACATTCGAGATGTAATAGGCCTCTTAAGTAGATTATTTTAAATGTTTATTATAATTTAGTTTTATTGCTTCAACATTATTTTTAAAGATTGTAGAACAGGCCGCATGCCATTTGTTGCGGAGAAGAGTAAACATACAGACTAAATATACAGGGCCTCGGTATATTGCACCTAGTTATGAAAGCACACTAGCGACCTCATACAAAAATAAAACATATTAAATATAAATATTCCGCAATGCGGCTAATAACGCCTCCCCAGTGGCCTGTATGGCAGCCGTTGACGCCACTTGCGCAGCTGTAGCGGCTTCCTGTGCAGCTGCAGCTGCTCGGGTCGCACGGGTATGCTACCGCAGGGCCGCTACCACCTCCCTCGAGCTAGCCGCCTGCGACTCCCTCAGGGCAGTCGCCTCTGCTACAACTGCGGTTAGAGGCGACCATGTCTCGGGCGCAGAGTGCCAACGTCTCCAAAGAAGCCGCCTGGCGCTCTTCGAATTCGACCGCCCATTGTGGAGGCTGCGCTTCACCTGAAAAACCGACTTCAAAATGAGGAGGAGAAAATAAATATTAATATATGTTAGGAATGTAGAAAAGTGGAGTAGAAATATCATTTGATGCTTGTTTTTTGCTTGTTTTTTGAATTAGGTTTTTGTTTTCAAAAATAAGTAATTGTTCATGTACTCCGCGAACTATCGAGGCGCGGGCGCCGTCGTCAGAGGTGTTTCTAAAAAAATATTAGTCTGTCACTGAGGTACAATACTGCCGTTGCAGAAAAACCAAATAAAACAGAAATATTAATTTAATTTATTGTACACTATATCTCCCCACGTGCTTGTGAGTGCGTGGGAGGCCTGTGCTCAGCAGTGGGACGTTTATAGGCTAATGATGATGTACACTATCATCATCATCATCATCAGCCAGAAGACGTCCACTGCTGGACAAAGACCTCCCCCAAGGATCTCCACCACGACCGGTCCTGTGCTGCTTGCATCCAGCGGCTACCCGCGACCTTCACCAGATCGTCGGACCACCTTGTTGGAGGCCTGCCCACACTGATACTAATGTCCTATTTACTTGCGCCATTTACTCATGACAATATGAAACCTAGTGGCACTAGATGTTAAATTACAAGTTTTAAATATGTAAACCCAAAGGTGTTTGACATAAAGACAGATTAAAAAATTACCTGAGTGCAGTTGGCGCGGTGTATAGTTTATTTGACCATGCTGCGATGAGGACGGGCCCGCTTGCAGCTCCTCCGGCACTGGACTAGGAGGCGACACTGGCGGCGGAGAGGGCGACGCAGGTGGCACTACAGGTGGTGGTGGCAGGGGAAGGTCGTTGGACTGAAATTTATATATTAAACACATGGGTTAATAAAATTGCCTATCCCGCTATTGCAATATCATTATCTGCCACACTCACTGTAGTTACTAACTTTGTACTAATATTAAAAAAGCTTAAGAAACTAACATCATAGGGAACTCGGACTCCATCATTCCCGTCAACCGCTCCACTCGAAATTAAGCTGAGGAATCTCTCCTCTACATCTGTCAGCTTAATCTGAGATGGTGGCCCGCCACCAGTCCCCCGTGCATGCATACTCCGTGCTTGTGCTCTCTTCCGCACAGCACATTTCTTTAAATTATTCCAAACATTAAGTAAAAACAAAGACATGATACATATTGTTTTCTTAGGTTTACGTGAACACTACACATTGAAATAAACCACTTTTTACGGATGAACTCGCATATATTATGCCACGGACCCTGTAAAGGGTTTGAAATGTCAGGACTAAAAATAAAACTTTAAATGTACCTAGTTATTATTTTGCACTTTGCATACAGTTATACCAAAAAGTTGTTAATTATTGTTAAGCTAATAAAAGCATTAAGCAATGAATTGAATAGGCATGTAAAACAATGTGATAACTTTTTTGCATGCAGTGAAACCAAAGTAAAAAATGAAACACAATATGTTAGTAGGAGACAACATTAAGCAATGGATAGTATACTTACGTGCCTTCATTTACCACTTTAGTGGCGCCAACGCCAACAGCGTTTAGCTGGGTCGCCAGCCGCTCCCACTTGTCGCGGACCTGCAGCTTTGCTAATGGGCCGGTGTTCCAAAGCCGGCCACTAGCGAAACCGCGGTCCGCCTCCATGGCATCCAAAAGCATTTCAAGCTGCTGTTCACTTATAATTTTGCGCGCTGGCATTCTGTCTGAAACATTACAATAGGAACCGTAAATAGTACAAACGAAATGTTGGAAAACATAACTACATTTCGCAACTACTTAATCTCGTTGTTGAATAATTTCCACTATTAGTTTTATATAAAATAAAACTTATGTACTTACTTCTCTTTCAATTATATTTAAAATTAAACTTTTGAAATCGTTTTTTCACCCAAGTCACAAAGCAGCACAGACAGACGTCAAAGTCAGTCAAATCAAATATTCGCGCGCTTCGATAATAAACCACAGATTATCGTATCAAACCACGAGCTGCGTTTAGATCGTATTTTTTTTGCTTTTTCTCATTTAGTTATCGAATTAAGAAAAAAACCAGAAATTTTATAAAATTGATGCTATAAAACGTAACCATCATTCACTCATTAACTTCATGTCCATCTGTGATGTCCATACAGAATTTTAAGCCCATGTTAAGGACATTGGCTTCGATGAAGTTCATTTACATTGGCTTGGATTTTTTAGGCGATAGACCCGCTGATATGACAAAAGGCCGCTAAGCCACAAAATCACATTTTGAGAAAAACGACAAAAAGGTGCGAAATGGATTTTCTTGATCACTACTAAAGATTTTACAAATTTATCTATTGGAAGCGAAAGATCGGGCGATTTTCTGACAGCCCAAATTAAAAAGTAAAAATTAGTTCAAAAACACTCGATAGATGACGTTTTATGAAAGCTGGGCTACTTAAAAGCTGTAATAAATTCAACACTTTTACTTGTCTACCAAAAGTTTTAAAAAATAGTATTTACTTACCTATTTATATTCAGGACATCCAGAACCTATTTCTATTTTGGAATAGAATAAATATTACGCAGCCATACACGTGCTCTTCATGAACCCGCCTTTTACTAAGCGCCATACTAATCTATGCTAAGCGCCATCTATGAAGTCATTTACGAACCAATTTCTTTTTTTTTATGATCTCGGAAAATCGCCCAATGTAGTTTACGTATTTATAAAATTATTTATTTTTATAAAGATCATACGACCTAAGGCGGCTAAGTATACCTGACCGCCTTTTAATGTAGTGCTGATACTTGTCCTAGAGAAAAAGGCGACTAGACGGCTTTAGACTTCTTTCAGTTTCTGACGAGTTGACGTAAATAAAATGTTTTACTATGCTAAAGTGCAGCCAATGAATTTAACTGCCTTTTAATTTAGTTTACTATCTGCGAGAAACAATATTCTTAGATCAAACTTAAATAAAAGACAGTTAAATACTCAACTATTTCACGTAGCCGCCTTTTTTGGTATCAGTAGGTAATAAAAAAATTACAAGATAGGCCCTCCATTAAATAAGTTTGTTGTGAAAATGGAGTTTAACTAACAAAATAAGTAACGCGTATACATTATAAAACAAAACAAGAAACAAAAAATTCTAGAAAGGATGAATGTATTGATCAAATTAAACAAAAAGAGACTTCCTTGAAAATTATAGGTACTTATTAAATATGGCAACATAGTCTTTAATTCTAGTGAATCTGTTTTCTACGAAAAGATATTTATGATGTATAATATCCAACCCACAACAGCTATATGAGACTTAAATAAAAACATTGTGCAGAAAGAATATGTCATACTTGAAAACTCATGTAATGACTAATGAATTGTGCCATCATGATCCAAACATCTTAATATTGAGAAACATTTTATTGGCATAATGATCTAAATATCTTGGAATCACTGCATTGAGCAAACGTTTTTGGCTTAATGACCCAAGTGACTTGAACATCATTATTTTGACCTAATCTTTTTTGTCACAATGGTCCCAAGATCCTTTAATTATAATATGCTACATACTTACAATCTTCTTAGGGACCTAGTTGTGCCAAAACATTCCATGCCACAAAATGCTTGTTTCGAGATATTTGAGCGTAAACATTTAACATCAATTTGTACTATTTGTTTGTTTGTACATTTTATAATTAGGTAAGTTGATTCTTTAGAATTAAGTTCGCAACAACCGTAACACCATCATAAAAATATAATCACATATTAGGTAATAATATTAACAATAAATCTTAAGTACTTACCTAATTAAGAAAAATATTTACAGAAATGTGACTTGTGGCACCTTGTATTAACTCGTGGATAGCGGTGTGGGCTTCACAATAACCAAAATGTAATAGTTTATATTTTAATACCTAAGTTTGATTTTGTAAGCTGTTTGTTATCCCTAACAAAAAAAATAAAATCAAAAAGTATTACGTTGTCGGTTTTAACTAGTGCAAGCAATGATATCATTAAGTACAAGTTAAAGATTTGTGCTAATGTTGATTATGATGCTCTCCAAGCCGTTTTCGGCTACGGCGACTAGCTTCTGATTGTATAATCGTTTCGTTGATGGGCTCTCAAATGGCTAACGTATCCAATTTTGGCGTAGAAAGTACGCGCACAATTGGGACATGTGAGAACACCACCAACGTAATTGTATTGTATCTGAGAAGGCGGTTTTCTTTTTATGTGTTCTCGTTTTGCATCCAGATCTCGCCTTCGTTGGTCCTCGAATGTGTCTACGTGTTTCTGCACTGACCGTCTCCATTCTAAACGCTCGGCCGCGAGTGCTTCCCACTTAGAGGGCTCTAACTCACATCGCTTCATGTGCCTCTTAAGCACATCTTTATATCTCAAAAACTGGCCCCCGCGTTTCCGCTTACCTTCTTTTAGTTCTGAGTAAAAGATGCGCTTCGCCACCCTCGTTTCAGGCATTCGTGAGAGATGTCCAAACCATCGCAGCTGACGCCGCATTAGGTAGGCTTCGATTCCGCAGACTTTTGCGCGCCGTAGGACATCGGACCATTTTATGTTCATAATGTCTCGGGGACATTTTATGTGGAACCTATCTAGGGTGCGAATATGACGACGGTATAAACACCACGTCTCGGCTGAGTAAAAAATGTTCGGCAGTACAATTGCCATATACACTTTAATTTTTGTTTTTAATTTAATATCGTGCGAGCGAAAAACCTTGACACGCAGTTTTCCGTACGCTGCATAAGCAGCACCGATCCTGCTATTAAGTTCTGAGTCAAGATCACCTTTTGATGTAATAGTGCTTCCCAGATATTTGAACTTCTCTACACGCTTCAAAGTTGTGCCGCCGAGCTGTATGTTCAAGGATACTTGATCTGGTACATCCGATATCATGACTTCAGTTTTAGTCACGCTGATTTTCAACCCGAACCTACAACACGCCGCATCAAATGTATCCATTAGCTCTTGTAGACCTCTGGGAGTTTCCGCTACAAAACACAGATCATCTGCATACATTATCTCCGTAATGATGTCGTAGGAGACTTGATTGAAGATGCCTCCATCCGTACGAAATCGGATACAGATACCTTCGGCATTTTCACTCAACGTCTCTCTAACGACGGCCGAAAAGTAAATAGCAAAAAGAGTTGGAGCCAGAACGCAGCCTTGTTTCACTCCACAAGTCACAGTGAAAAACTCTGATTGCTCGCCATCAGATGTTACACAGCATGACATTTGGTCGTGTAAGAGCCTAATTAGTCGAATGAACTTATCTGTACATCCAAACTTTGCTAAAACTACCCACAGTGCTTCACGAGGCACGCTGTCAAAAGCTTTTTCTAAGTCTACAAAGCATAGGTACATGGGCTGGCCTTGTTCCTTGCTTTTTTCTTGAAGCTGACGTACTGAAAATATAGCTTCACATGTGCCCCGATTTGGTCTGAATCCGAATTGAGTCTCAGGTAGAAGAGACTCAGACAAGACCAACAGTCGGTTTAGAAGTACTCTAGCAAAGATTTTACCGGGGGTTGAGAGTAATGAGACGCCTCTGTACGAATTACAATCACAATCGCACGATCACCCTTGTTCTTATAGAGAGAACATATGAGAGACACTTTGAAACAGGTGGGTACAATCTCTTCAATCCACATCCTCGAGAAGAACTGCCAAAGAATAGTGTTCCGTCGTACGAAGTGTGAGATGTTGGAGGGAGGATGCCGTGACATATCTTTATCGGATCTGCACGCGTTTAGGAATGTGCTTACAAACTCTTTAACCGATACGTGATGATAATAAATTATGTGGCGACTCAGGCCGCCACAAATAGCATGCAGTTCCTCTCAACCATACTTAATTAACTCTCCCGATATTTGATCGATGCCATTTGCCTTTTTATTCTGTTGGGCCTTGATGGCATCAACAACCTCCCCTAGAGCCAGCGGTTCATCCAATGCAGTTGCTCGAGGATTATCTGGTAAAGATTTGATGAAATCTAGATCGGCTGTTCGATCTACGTTGAGCAAACAGTTAATTGGCCCAAAGTTTCAGAACTGCATCCTTATCAGTTACAAGCGAGCCGTCAGATGATTTTAAAGGAACACTTCTTCTTTGATACGTAGTTCCCGTTAAGTCCCGCACTTCACCAAAAAATGCACCTAGCTGGTTCGTGTCTGCAAGCCACTGCACATGGCGAGCTTTATTATCCCAGCACTTATCCTTGGCGGTGCGAGCAAGCTCTTTTAAGTTAGATGCACTCTGTTTAATGTTCTCGTTTGAGTTAGCCCGATTGTGAGAGACTTGCTGACGCAAAAAGAAGACGATGCTTGGAAATAGCCTCTGTCAATAACTTGTCGTTCTCATCAAACCAATCTTTGTTACTTCTTGGTTGCAAACCCAGTGTTTGCGTTGCTGCATTGATTATGTGAGAAGAGAGCTCCCGCCATTTCACCTCCAAGCTATCTTCATCAAGGCTATTGGTAAATGTCACGCTATTAAGGGCCTGCTTGTACTCTACCCGCGTTTCTTGACTTTCAAGTCTTTGCAAATTAAGGCAGAAAGGCTTGATTTTGTTCTGTCTTTGTAGAAATTGAAGACGCAAGCGCATCCTAATAACAACGAGCCGATGGTCTGTCCAGCAGTTTGCACCACGCATAACTCTTGTCACCATCACCTGCGAGACATCCCGTTGACGCACTAGCGCATAATCAATCAAGTGCCAGTGCTTTGACCGCGGGTGCATCCAGGTGGTTTTGTGTTTCATTGGAAGCCGGAACATAGTATTTGTGATAGCCAGGTCGAATTGGGTGCAGAGGCTTAGTAACAGTTGCCCATTACTGTTCATGTTACCAATACCATGCCGTCCCAGCACGCGCGGCCACGCTTTAAAGTCTCTACCGACACGAGCATTAAAATCACCTAGCAACAAGATTTTATCACCAGGTCGGACTTTAGTCAGCGTCTGCGAGAGCTCTTCGTAGAACTTGTCTTTGATGTCATCACTTTTATCTAATGTTGGGGCGTATACACTTACTATATTAAGATAAGTGTCATTATAAAGACGAAGGCGTAAAGACAAGACCCGATCAGATACGCCGATAGGATGTTCGTTCAGCTTAGCAGCAATATGGTTTTTTATTGCAAGTCCGACGCCAGATCGTCTTGGTTCTGTAATAGGGGTACCCTTCCAATAGAACGTATAACCACCACCTATTTCAATTAGCTCGCCTTCGTCGGGTAGATGCGTTTCACTCAAAGCAGCTATATCAATGTCATACCGTTCGAGCTCTCGAGCAACGATGGCGGATTTTCGTTCGAGGCACGCATTTTCAGTTTGGTCTAATAAGGTGCGTACATTCCAGGCACCGAATGTCATTGTTTTAGGTTGTTTATGGTTCATTTTATTTTTCGTATTTCTTCGACCACGAGGAAACGGATGCATAGGCAGCCGTGGTTACTACCTCCCGTAAAGGTTTGGAGCAAGCATTTGTTTGGGACATCTTTTCTAGTCCCCGGCTGAGCGGGGGAAGCAGTGCTCCTCTAAAAAGAGCTGCTTCGTCGCAGAGGGTGCTGCCGAGTTGCACTGTTACCCCATTGCAGTGCAGAAACGACCACTCTCCCTAAGTCGCCTGCGTGCAGACATCAGACAAAGCCTGGCATACATCATCACCAGACCTCTCTACCTCAATCCATCGCCACAGGACTTTTTATATCTTTAACCTTAAAACAGAAGCAGTCATATGCGCAGGATATATTTTGGTGCATAAGCGTGCGCGCAAACACAGATGCACCCTCTCGCCCGTACCCTCCTTTACCCAATGGAACGGAAATCCGCTACGATCGGAGAAGAGCTGGATGCAGTGGATAGCCGACGATAACTTAGTCTCCTACCGTCGCCTTTAGCCCTCCACAAGGCCTTGCTACCTCGCCGGATCCGCCAACATCAGTCGCTTATCAGCAGTGAGTTGCCTTCTCCACCGAGGCAGACTCTATGCACAGTACGAGGAGAAACCATAAAAGACTTGACACTAGAATACAAGTCCCTCTCTACCAGGTTTAATCCACGAGCCGTCGTGGTTTACCAGGGTGCGGCCGCTGCGTGCATGACAGCTTCATGGAGCCACTGGTGAGAGATTGCAGGATAGAGCCGGTTCGGTTCTGTTCTCTAACATAAGGTCGGCTGACAGAACTAATACCACTCACAACCCACTACACCCCTAATGTGCTAATGTTACTTTTTATATGAACCGCAAAGATAGGCCTGTGGATCGTTTTGGCAAAAAGTGAATTTGTATGTTTGAAAGTTATAAATAATATTGCCAAAATGATTAATTTTATATTTTCTACACTTGTTTTTAAGCATAGCTATAGAATAAAATACTTCTTAACATATTGAATAATATACTTAAGTATTTTTCGAAAAACAACTTCAAGCCATTATAATAATTTTGTAGGTTTCAATGATATCGAAAAACGTATAGTACATAAGCAAAGAAAAAGAGAACTGGCTATAAACAAAAGAAATTTTTATTAAAAAAACCTACCAATTATCAATTTCTATGAGGAGTAGTTTTGATAAAGATTTCGAGGAGCTTGATTTAAAAAAAGGGGTAGAAAGGAGAACGGATTTTCGATAGAAAATATATAGGTTCACTATGGCCACAGGGGAAGGAGATTGCCCAAGAGAAATTAGATAATTTCAAATCAATGATCCATTTTTGACACCTGATGATTGCAAAAACTTTTATGAAAACATAAGAGGAAGTAAAAAAAATCACTGAAGATGTTGAGGTAATAAACTCGAAACCCAATTTTACAATTTTTTTGAGTACGAGTGGATTGTTAATTTATTTAATGGAAAAAAATATTAAATAATTTAAAAAGTGTTTTGATTCTATAGCTATGCCTAAAACCAAGTAAATTTGTAGAAAATATAAAATGTATCATTTTGGCAATGTTATTTATAACTTTCATACATACGAATTAATTTTTTGCCAAAACGATCCACAGGCCTATTTTTGCGGTTTATATAAAAAGTAACATTTCCATAAATCTTTAACTTACATTAGTCAAAACCGACAATGTAATACTTAATTTTAAAATTATAAAATGTATTAAAACTAAGTGTTATTATTACAAATTGATGTTGATGAACGTATGCGCTCAACTAACTCGAAACAAGCATTCCGTTGCATGGAACGTTTTGGCACAACTTAGGTCTTTATGACAGTCAAATCGCATAAACTATTTCTTAGTTTAAAAATATAATAATTTAATATATTCTTCAGTCTATTCGTTGTCATTCGTTGGCAAGGATGTCCAAAACGTTTGTTTATGTGGCAGCATACATTTGCCGAGTTTCTTTAAAATATTAGTCTTCCTTGCAGTGGCGTGCCTAGAGCTTCAGATTGGGGCAAGCCACTAAACCTGAAGTTCCTAATCTTGCTACCTAGGTACAATGTTGGTGCCCATTTGTGACACTAGCCACATTTTTTACTCAAATCGTCATAGGCCGTGGCATTCCAAACGTTTTTGTCGTTTGTAAAAAACAGCTTATTACGTTCTATTACATCTTGAATGTGATTTTTGTGAGAAGTTTTGAAAAAAAAATTACTGCGGCCAATTTTGGCGTTCTTTATCTCAGAAACAAAAATACATTAACAGTATTTACTTATTGAATAGTGTAGAATAGCTATTGGCATAGTACGTAGCGGCCTCGCTTTTTGTAATTTTGCTTAACTTTTTATTTAAACCCAAAATTGCAGAGAAAGATTTTCATAAATTGCGCCAGGACACTTTTTGAGCTCCTGGATTGAACTACTGTTCTAAACAAATGAAATAAAAAAATGAGAATGTTATCTTGTCGCTGTTTTAATCTCTTTGTCTTGTCGTATATTGCGTAGCGGCCACGGAATTTTTAAATATATGTTAAAATAAAAAAAATGTTATTCAAAACCAATAAAACTTCGAAAATCGCGTTAAGTTAACTGTGAATTTCTCTTATCGACGATAATATTATTGAGTAAAATTTATACCTGAATAATTGTTGCTTCATGAGGAATAAAAATGTTATAATGAATTTATTACCTATCTTATTTCGATGAAAACTATAAATACAACTACCTAAGTACAAAATGCGATGCGCAGGCCGTCTGAACTCAGCTTATTCTCGCAGAGTGGAGATTCGTAATATAAGCATGCATTTATTATCCTATTTCGATAAAAACGATAAATACAACTGGAAAATTACTACAAAATGCGAAAATGGGCATTTTGCGCGGGAATCACAGTCGATATGTAGGCCTCTACACTTAATTTATTAATTATTACTTAATTATTTTGAATGGTAGCAACCAACAATCCAGAGAGTTTTTTACTTAGACCTATTATAATTAATGCCCTAGATGACTTATAATAGTTTGCGAAATACATAAATCATGTGTGATGTTCAAAGAATTTATTTACCTCTGCCTTTCGTATGCCAATCATCAATATACACGTTTAGGTACACATTTGTTTGCAACACATCACATGCCCAACACATCTAAGTTCGTCACAGAGACCAATAAAGCGACGAAATGAACTCAGAACACATTTTTTTATCACAATTTACGAAAACACTTGTTACTTAAAAACAATCGCTCAAACAAGGTGAAGTGTGACAATAACAAAGAATAAAAAATGGCTGGCTGCAGCCTGTGGCTGCTGCACATCACAATCGCGTATTAACGCCTCTGGTTGGTTCGCCCTAGCTCGAGCTGTCGTCGGTCGCCTCTGATTGGCTCGCCCGCGTTGAAGTTGCACGTGATTCGGTAGAAATAAAGCCTGATTTGGAGAAGGCCTTACTTGCGAACTTCATAACGCAAGCTGGCTTTGACGAAGAGTATGAATTTCTCATAGAATCTATACATACTTACGCAGTATTATGTTTATAGAGTAGCAATTTTGTTAAAGTTAGAAGAGAGCGGATGTAATCCGAAACCCGGTTGCAAGCCAACTTGTGCGAGAGAGATGAAAAGCATCGCACGATTTATAAGCAGCTTTATGCGATTTGTTTGGTGATTCTTAATATGAGAAAATTATAAAATTGATAATTTGAATGCTGATGAAAGAAAATTAACAATGGTAAAAAATATTGAGTGATTTTAATAATTGCGTTTTACCAGTAGTGATATTGAGTTTTTGTTAGGGCAAGCCGGGCTTTTCGGCTTGTATGAAGGTACCGCCACTGCTTCCTTGATGTCTTTATGCCTCTGGGGATTTCCCTAGACAACATTACAGAAAAAAGGGGATTCTTTGACTTTAAATAACTATCTTTTATAAGGATACTGCATCAACAAAGTCTTGAAAATCGAGTCTATTTTTCTTTCTTTTCTTTGAAAGCTCCACCTGATAATGAACATGGTTTCGACAGAATTTGCCAATGAACACTTAGCCACTTTTTAGGGTAGTATAATAATTTAGCTGCTTTTTAAAGTATTTAATTTGATCTATTAAATACGTTAAACTACACAAGAAAGCAGTTAAATGTGCATAACGACCCTTTAGCTTCCGCTACTGGTGTTAGCCGCTGTTTAACGTATAAACAAAAAATCTCGTAATAATTTCGAACTACTGATGAACACAGTTAAGTATGTATAACTGCTTTTTAGTTTAGTAAACACCAGTTGCGGCTTTCTAAAGTAGTTTAACAAAAATGAACATAAGTTAGTTACTATTTAAAAAAACCGTTAAAATCACTTTGCGGTTCTTTAGGTTAATAATTGCTTGTGACTGCTTTATAGATTATGACAAACCTACAAAATCGGTACTTAACTGCTAAAATTTGAAATTATGACACATAAAAATATGAGTCTATGATGCACCGATGCGGAATCTTTTGCTTAAATCGGATATTTAAAAAAACGAAAATTGAATTTTTGCACTTAACGGCCTTCTTTCTTATCAGGGCAGAATTATGGTATTTACAAAAAAGATATACCTAGGTACTTTCGGGGTCGCCGTCGCTTTACCACTTTGCAGCAATTTTCGTGTGAAGCGTACTGACCGCCCGGGTACCTACTGTTAGACAGGTCTTAGGACTTACAACAGAAACTCCACTGTATATAATATAGGTTTATTATCCAGATATTGAACACACAATCACTTCTTACGGTAACACAGTACACGACTTCACTCAACGAGAGCTCAGAACAGAATGCCGTGTTCCCTCCAACGACCGCTGCCAAGTTGTCTTATTACGTCGTCGGTGACAGATGACAGGTGTAAATACTTTTGCACTAACCGGAGGTAGATATTGAAACCATAAGTACAATTGTAATAAGTTGGGAACACGGCTAGTAAAACTTAAATGCATGCATGTGTATTCCTTACCGTTTTAAACAATCATAAATTAAGGATTACTATACAACAAATATTATATTTGCTAACAGTCGGCCTTTCCTGATAATTTCACGCCTCGTGAAAAAAATAGTTTTAATAATACAAAATAAAAAAAATCAAGAATAATACATAAACTCATTCATTACTTCACACTAACTCATTACTTCATAACTTGTAACTTATTAGATGTGTAAGTTAACAAAACGAAACTAATTTATCATAAAAGGAGAAGATTTTTTTTGGGCTTAAAATAGGTGAAAATTGATCAGAGTTCATTTCAGTTGATAAATACTCTAAATATTTAATACTTTCAATCTACACTAATTGCAGATTTTGAGAGATGCCCATTAATATTTTGGAAAAAAAATCATTATTAGAAAAATGCGTCGAAAGGAACGATGTCCGAGTTCTCTTTTTGACAGTTGCGTGACATCTATAAGTAATGTGACATAAACTGACAGTTGATCGTTGATCCATCCAGCTGTTTGTTCTTTGTTTTCAACAATTTATAATCAATTCCAATTCAGTAATTCTGTTTTGAAGACTTTTGATACCTACCTATTAATTTTAGCTAAAAAGTTGACATCCGCGAAGTCCAAAAGGGCACCGTTTCGGTTCCTAGAGAATTCTGTTTTGATTAATCGCTTTTGATCAAAACTGTCTTTCCTAAACAAAATGTATATATCTTATTATTATTTGGAGGGGGGATGACGCCAGCGAAGTCGGACGGGTGATCCGTCTCCATATCCGGAACCATTTCACTTAGTTTCCTAGGAACAACAATACTTACATAAATCAACAATATAGATAGAACTCCAGTACCTACGGCAGCTTTTCTAAACGTGAAATTAAAAGTGACTAGCCGTAGTGGACTCTATGACTTCACAAGCAGTCAATCTTTAGCATTGTTTGCACACAATCCCTACCAGTGGAGATAGCCTGGTAGGGATAGGTGGAAGAGACGAGATCTTCAATGTCGTTTTACTTGATTTTTAGGGAGTTTATTGATGAAGCCATTCATAAAAAGAAGATGTCGGAATTGTTCGCATATCTACAGATTCGCATCTCTTCAGATTCTTGTTTCTTTGGAATCACAGTTATTCAGAGTACAGTTATAGCAAAACGCGAATATGTTAAAAACGAAACATTTAAAACAATATCATACAAACGATAAAATATAATAACACAGATTTACAAACGAGATACCTAATAAAGTTATAAACACAGGAATGGTTTATCTCCTGTTATGCATGCATTTATGAATTATTTCATTTTGCTCCTGATATTTTGTAGACGGCTTTGTAGATACACAGCCTTGAACCGTGTTGCGTAGCGGTGAAAGTATACTACCACCCTCCCTCTTCCCTTGGGTGTCGTAAAAGGCGACTAACGGACTAAAGATTACACATAATTCCAACAGTACAGAGCGGTGATGGGCCCACCACCTGTCACGCTGAGCACATGTGCAGTCACTATTTGGTGAAAAGTGGACTATGGCAGAGGACTGTTTTTGCGGTCCTCATTGCCTAGTCTCTGACTAATCCTTCGGGGATAATAGTTGTGATTATATGTATGTATGTTTAATAAAGAAATGAATAAAAATAATTTTGGCTGGATACCAAGTAATACCTACTACTTATGTTTTTGCGTCACTTGTACTTGTACAAATGTATAGTGAAATGAGATTTCGAAACGAGAATCAGAGATGTGAATCTGTAGAAATGCATAATGCAAATATATGCAAATAATTTATGTTCTGTAAGCATCACCTGTAGTTACATGGAAGAAAATGCATAAGTATAATTGGGTTTATAACTTAATTAATAAATAAAACAATGTCTTTTTTATTAACTTTCTTTATTCATCCTCCATTACCAAAACACCATCTAAAAATGTAGCAGGTGCCAATATGGAATCTTGATGCCGAGCCCAGCCAAGGTACCAAACTATCGTCATAACGTGAGCACAAGTACCAACTGTTCGTTTGCCTATGATACATGAACAGTAATAGCCACAGATCTGGTCCCACCAATTAGCTTCTCCTGAATTTAATAATATATATGTATAATAAACTGTATTACTATGATGACGGGACCTAATCCTTCCTCTAATTAATAATGTGTCATGTGATGACGATATTACTGGTACGTTTGTTACAGTTACACTGTCATTTACTTCTATTACAAACGTACCATTTGTTCGGATATGTTCCCCATAATAAGACCTGGCCTGCTTAATTTGGTAGGTCCCTAATGCAAACAGAACCAAGTCAGACATTTCCATTACAGGGAACATATCCAATTGAGGTACTTGGCCATCTATTCTTATGAAATTAGCCCTGTGCCTATTTAAATGCAGCTGTTGCACATGATCAGCTAAATGGTTTGGCATATCCAATCTTTCTAAGGCTCTTTGCAAAATAGGCTCAGCGTCAGGCCGGTCGGTTATAACGGGATGAAAATGATTTATTATTGCTGCTGCAATTCTAAAGTCTTGCATTAGATTCTCGCTCATATTATTAAAGTAATTCGCTCTAAATATTTTATAATCCCGTTTAAACCGACCGTTTACAACTTCCACTACCCACCTGCACATTGTCACTAATCTTGATTTATTGGCTTTTATGGTCGAGAGCTGTGAACCTTCGTTTTCTGAACGTGTCTCTGGTTTATATACTGAATATCCTAAAGAATTGAGTAACCCTAAAGCATCTCTAAATCCACGATCTAAAATGAACACATCATTCTGTGTAAAGTAGCTCCTGAGGTCGGAACTCTCATTTTCAAATAATTGTTTTATTATGTCAGCATCAGTAGTGGTTGCTGGGTAAGGTCCATATGCATCTACAATATGACCATCAGTAGCTACAATCAAAAATGGTTTCACTAGATTGCGGAATTTGTGAAGGCTGTAGGATTTTTTTTGAAATAAGTAGTTAGACGACTTTTGGACATAAATGTAAGTTCCATCCATGATCACAATAGGGTTGTTCAATTCTGTACCAAATAAACCATGAGGTATAATAAGATTTCTTGCGCTCAATGCTTTACGTGATATATGTCCCACACCCAGATGTAACGGTACATATACAGATGTCAGACAATTTCTTACGTTTTTTACATATGATCGAACTACAGAAGTTGTTATTTGAAAAATGCTTGCGATCCGAGCGTATGACTCTCCTGTCCTTATTTTTACTAAGTAGAGTGCTAGAGCAGTCTTCTTTCTCTTGCAACTATTGAGTCCATTGTATATCAAATTAAACAATACTAGGAAATTGACAATAGACAAGCCAGTCCAGTAGTGACAAATACTTGGTTCAATGTTTTCTACATTTTCAAAGTTTAAAGAGTCAGTTTTGGACTCGCTCAAAATATTTAACATATCTATGATTTGAGGTGAAGTGAAGTTTGTCATATATTCATAATCATTGAGTACATCCCAGTTGTACACTATACTATGTTGCTCACAAACTCTTGAGTTAGCAGGTATAAAAACTTTGTAGTCAGCCAATATTCTTTTTCTTAAATATTTGGGAACTCTGAATCTCTCCATGTTTATACACTCTGGTACAAAGCAGTGACTTGCAGTATCTGAAGTGCGACTATAGCCGGGAAGAGTTATGGTAGAGATGAGTTCATGATGCAACTCATCTTCTATGTCAGGTTCTTGTAGATCTGCATTGTCAGGATCTTGTTCGTCCCCATGTTCGATAGGAAGGTCATGAACCTCAGCATCTCGTTGAACTCTATAGCGAGCTCGTAGCCAACAAGAATTGCACACTCGAGCATCAACAGGAATCTGTAAAATTGTAAAATATATAAATACATTGTTGTACTATCTTTAATATTAGGTATTGACATTATTTGTCCTTTGTATAGTCATTTGAGGCAAAGATATATTACATACCTGTCGAGGAAATATAGTTCTAGCTATATACACTCTCTCAGGACATCCATCAAGCAATGGTCGAGACAGTCTTCCACTTCTTTGTGCCAGTGATATGCCACAATTGACACATAGTGAATGATGTCCCAATTGCTGTTGAGGTCTATTGTGACCATCAACAACTTCAGCAATCACCAAGTCAAAACACTCCTGGCACAATCTGTCTATGGTTGCCACCTAAAACAAGAAATTATTTACATTATAAACAATCCATTTTGCTTTCTTGAGCAGAAACTATTTACAAATATAATGAACATTTCAAGATCATTGAGTTTAAGTAAGTACCTATATTAAGTTTAAGATTGTTTTAGTAGAATTATTGAAAAACATTTGCCATAAATCTCTATTAAAAGTGTATCATACCTGTCTGGTAGTCCACTCCTCCAGCAATGATACAATATCTGGACTCATGTCAAGTATAACATAAGACTGACGATTGGCATAAAGTCGTATGTTGCAATTAAAACATTGCAGTTGCGCAGTCATTATAAATATCTGAAAAAAAAAATTACAGTATAAAACACTGACAAAACACTCATACTTCTATCACCATTGGGTATTGCTGGCAAATGTGGTTATTATAATAGAAATAGTTTCACAACATGGTCAATGATAGTTAAAGTTAATCTCCATAATTATATAAATACATCTTGACTATGAATTACATTTTATTTGACCAACTATATAATAACCAGTGTAGTTTAGGCCCCACTTAGGTATGGTACAATGTGAAAAACTCACACCCATTTGCATTAAACTTAAGAATCGCCTAAGGCAAATCTTATCCATCATATTATTTTATGACATTTTATTTGACCAGCTATATAATAATCAGTGTAGTTTAGGCCCCACTTAGGTATGGTACAATGTGAAAAACTCACACCCATTTGCATTAAACTTAAGAATCGCCCAAGGCAATTCTTATCTATCATATTATTTTATGACATTTTAACCAGCTATATAATAATCAGTGTAGTTTAGGCCCCACTTAGGTATGGTACAATGTGAAAAACTCACACCCATTTGCATTAAACTTAAGAATCGCCCAAGGCAATTCTTATCTATCATATTATTTTATGACATTCGTTTAATAGAGAATAATAAGCCTTAACGGCTCGATATTGGGCCCGTAAGTTAAGAATAGGCTTAGTGGATTAGATATGAATAGTCTTATGTGATTCTTAAGTTTAGTGCAAATGGGTGTCAGTGTTTCGAAAGCCACAAAGTTCGAAATTGAATCTTTCTGCGAATGGAAAGAGTTTAACTAACTGCCATACTGTTGTAATCAAACAAAATACTTACATTTGATATAGCACGAGCAGGAGGCGTCGTTGTTGATAATCGTTGAAGAAAAAAGGTGTCCAAAAGAGTAGCGGAGGTCGTCGTATTAAACACCGGGTCAACAAAACACAGTCGAAAGGCAAAAATCGGGTCCAGAAAGCATAGCAGAAGTCGTAAAACAGAAAACAACACGAGAGCGAGAGCACAACGAAACATCACAACAGCACATACGCGAGGGCGAGATCCGTCCATAGAGAAAAGTAAATATTGGATCCGTCTGACGAAACGAAGTTAGTTCACGACATGACAGTGGCATGACAAGACATGCGTCATCTGTCACTGTCAACGAGTTCGATGCGTTTCGCTATTAACATTTACGTTGTGTCGATAATTATTTTTATTGTTTAATAAATAGTTAAATAAATAAAAAGTTCCATTTGTTTTACTACGTAACTTCAGAGGTAGTACAATGTTTTAATATTAAAGCAACCGTAATTCTAGTTGAAAATTAATCAATAACAAAACGCAATGACCACAGTCATTTAAAAATGTCATTAAACATTTTTTATTTTACATATTGCAACATTAGTGATAACTTACCAGGTAATGTATTTTTGAATTTGAATTAAATTAAAATGGGCATCGATTTATTTTTAGAAATAGATTGATCGTGTTTCTTATAATTTATTCTTTAATTTAACATATCATTTGCATCTGATCATTGATTTTTTATTTTAAGCCCAGCTCCCATACAAAAAAAACCTTCTCCTTTGAGCTTACTGTACGTTTACAGTGTTTTAAACACAATTTTGTAAAAAATTAATATTTCACAATACATTCTAATTGCAACAAAATTGTCCATTTATATAGAGATAACTTAGATCATAGCCCCTTCATGTCTTGATCTTAACAACATTAAATAAAACGCTGTAGCCTCTGCATATCTACAGCGAACAAAAGACTTTAAATTACTAACGTTGTAGCCTCTACACATCTACAACGTCATAACTAAACTTTATTTTCTTCTCTATTTACTGAACAGTATATACATATTATTATAACATTTTATTACATCTACTAAATACACAACAACATCAATATTAAAGCCCCTTCACGTCTTTAATATTGCTATCTCATTACAACATTAAAAGATACTCATACTTTTAATGGTTACATTGTAATTTAATTAAAATCATTTGATTTAATGTTAATTATGAACTGGACTCAAATCAAAACATTAACTTAAACCGTATACTTCTTTTTATTAATTCGACCTACATTACAAGAAGCTTAAAAGATAAATAGACAGAAATCCACTCACCTGTACACTGTGAACGAGTTATTGACATTTGATCAATATAATATGTAATGTGTGAAAATTGTTGTTACACAACCAGACATAATAATTTGTCGTTTGTATATTAATGCAAATTAACTATTATCTTCACTATTAGCACCTTCATCAGATTCATCCGAAGTTCTATTAAATACTAGCCACGGGTGGATCTTATCAACTGAGAAAACCCCTTTAAAAGGGCGGTTACCTTTACGGGATAAGGGAGTGTCCTCAACCATGTATCTGTCGTTATCAAATACTTCTAGTATGCGATATGGGCCTCGTAGTTTGGGCACCAGTTTTCTACTTTGACCGCAAGAAGGAACCTCCCTTTCAACCCTGACTAAATCCCCTATGGCATAGCTTACCCTTTTTCGATGTTTATCAAAGCACCTCTTTTGTTTAGCCTGACTGCTAACTATGTGATCTGATACTTCACTGCGAATTGTTTTCGTTAACGTTTCATCATGCGATTCAATATTATTGGTATTAAGGCACAGGGAAGAGTCATTAGTTCCAACCAGGTTAGTCCCGAATAGAATTTGAGCTGGTGTTTTTCCTGTGCCCTTATTGACTGTGTTGTTTAATCCCGATTGTATTTCGGACACCGACTCATCCCATAAATTTTCGGGTTTGCTAAATATTCTTGCACTAAGAGCAGAGAGAACGGTGCGGTTATACCGCTCTACCTGCCCATTTGCCCTTGGTGTGGCAACCGCGTTTAATACATGTTTGACTCCTAATTTATCGAGAAACTTTCGGAAATTCTTGGAAGTAAAGGATGTTCCCCTGTCAGTTATTATTCTCTGAGGTACACCAAAAGTATGAAAATAACTTTTAATTGATTTTATTGTGTGAACACTTTTGGTACTTTTTACGGGAACTAATATAAGATATTTAGTAAATGCATCAATAATTAAAAGGAGATAACAATTCTTTTTCTTGCTACGAACAAAGGGACCAAGATGATCTATGTGTAATGTATGAAACGGCCGATCAACCTTGGGTATTGGATGTAACTCTCCAGCCTTTTTACCAGCAGGGGCTTTGGTATGCGCACACTCTAAGCAAGAGCTACATATTTCTTTATAAACCGTCTCATCCTAGCAAACCAGTAATGTTCCTTGATTTTATCTAATGTTTTTTCAAAACCGAAATGTCCCAGTGAATCATGATTTGCCCTAAGCAAATGCCACCTCACCCCTTTTGGTACAACCCATCGGTCGCCCTCAGTCGTTTTCCTGTACAACAAACCACGTTTCACAGCAAAATTATTTTTTATTTCGATAATATTATCAGTTTCTTTATCGTTAAGAATATTAATTATTCTTTGGAGCTCAGAGTCATTTTGTTGAACTGTAGTTATCCAATTTGTATCAAATTATCTAACTTCCGTATAACCATCTTGCGGTACTGGATTTCGACTGAGAGCATCGACATGACACATACGGGACCCCGGTTTATAGACGATATTAAAATCATACTCTTGTAAAATATCCCACCACCTTGCCACTCGTGGTAACATGTCCTTTTTCTCAAAAGTAGCACGAACTGAATTGCAGTCAGTAACTATTGTAAATTTTTGCCCTAAAAGGTACACTCGAAATTGTTTTACTGACATTACAACGGCTAAAGTCTCTAGATCGTATGAGGTGAAACGAGCCTCTTCGGGAGAAGTTTGACGACTATAGTAAGCAACAGCATTAAATGGTGAATCTTTATTGGGTCTCTGTATTAAAATACCAGCAATTCCTGATTTTGATGCGTCCGTGTGTACTTGTGTTTCATATGTTGGATTATAAAATGTGAGAATAGGGCGTTTTATCAATTCTCCTTTTAGCTTATTAAACGCCTGTTCTTCTACATCTCCCCAATGCCATTCAGAATTTTTCTTGAGCAGTTGAGTTAAAGGCCTAGCGATTTTAGAAAACCCTCTTACAAAACGTCGAAAGAAACTAGCTAGACCAACAAATTGGCGAACTCTGTGTTGATTGCTAGGACGGGGAAACTTTTGTACCGCTTCTATCTTTCTCTTTCCTGGTCTAACTCCACTTTCATTTACTTCGAACCCTAAGTAGTCTATGGATTGCTTAAAGAAGTAACATTTTGATAATTTTAAAGTCAACCCTGATGCTCGAAATAAATCTAACGTACTACGCAATTTTTCGAAACCTTCATCTATAGTTTTGGAAGGGATAATTACGTCATCCATATAGGCGAACGCGTCCTTAAATCGTGCATTGCCAAGGATATTATTAATGGCACGTTGAAAATTAGATGGAGCATTAGCTAAGCCAAATGGCATCCTATTAAATTCAAAATGGCCATCTGGAGTCACAAAGGCTGTAAGATGTTTAGAAAACTCTGCCATATTTATCTGATAATAACCAGAGGCGAGATCGAGTGTGGTATAATATTTAAAACCCGATAAATTATCTAATTGGTCATCAATTCTTGGCAATGGATAATGTTCTTTAATTGTTTTTTTATTAAGCGATCGAAAGTCTATGCAGAGTCTGTAATCTCCAGTCTTTTTCTTGACTAACAGGATTGGAGATGCATAGTTCGACGTAGATGCTCGAACTATCCCAGAAGCCTCCAATTCCTTAACCATACCTCTAACTACTTCGCGTTCTGAGTGAGCTAATCGGTAAGGCCGATAAACAACTGGAGTACTATCAGTTAGATTAATCTCCATTTCAATTTCGTTAATGCACCCAAGGTCTTTGGTTGAGAAGGCAAAACAATTTCTATATTCGTTAAGTAACTTTAATAAAGAAGACTTGTCATTATTATTTAGTTCTTCGTCTACATTTATAAATGAACTATCAATAGTAAGGTTTGGCAAGCCCTCACTATAACTGCAAACTCTATTGACGCTACTCGTGTGAATTTCTGATAAGGGGGTAGCACGCACTAGCAGAATACCATGTTTCAAACTGTGTCCTAATGTACTTAAACCCTTCAAAATGACACGTCCTCTACCATCCGCTAAGGTAGTTATGCTTTGAATAACTTCGTATTCTTTATTATTTTCGCTACTAAAACTGGGTTCTATGAGTACGTCACAACTAATCTTAGGGTCTGAATAAACATCGACCCACGTAAAACCCTCTATATTTGTATCGCTAGCGACACGCAATGATACTTTACCAATCTTTTGAATAGATTTATCACAAATTTTAAGCATCTCGTTAGTCTTAATAATTACTACGTGGTCTTGTTCTGTAAAAGATTGACCCAACAACAGAGGAACCTGCAGTAAGTGATCGGAAACGATAAGGACTGTAACTGTTGCTTTTACGGAATCAACTTCAATTTCAACATCAAATTTACCGAGGCAAGTAACTACAGAATTCCCAAATCCCCTTAGAACAGGTAAGTCAGTAATTGACCATCTGCTAGTTAGATTTCGGGCAACCGATTCCCTTAACATGGTACACTGGCTACCAAAATCAATAAAGCAATCAAGGGTAACACCATTTACTACAGCTGATTTAAAATATTTATAATCATTGATATGTTCTCGTGATACTTGTAAAACCGTTTTAGTAGTTATATCTCTTTTGGTGGGGCAATCATTGCTAAAGTGTCCTACTTTATTACAAGTAGTACAACGTTTGATTAGTTGCTTACATTTGTAATATGGATGTCCTTGTTCACCGCAATTGTAACATTTAGATTTAGAGTCGTTTGTGGTACTTATAGTCTTAGGTTTAAAACGTTTATTGTCAGTTATGCTTGCCTGTCGCGAAACATTATCTGTCCTTTTATTCAACTTAACCCCTTTCAGATAAACTAATAGTTTATCGGGGTCTGTATACTGTGCAGCTTCTGCACTGGTTCTTATAGAACGATCCTCAATACCGAACAATATGCAATCTATAGCATTTTTCTTTGAAATATTACATCTGTTTAGTAAAATCATTTTTTCATAAAAGTATTCTTCTAATGGTTCCCCAAAACGAGCTTTACAGGCAAGCATATCTGTCAACAACTGTGCGTAGTTCTCGTCACTAGGAAATGCTGAACGTAATTTATCTTGCCATTCAGACCATGAAAACATTAGGCTAGGTAGAC
The DNA here is from genome assembly GCA_963921215.1 of Scoparia ambigualis. Lineage (NCBI taxonomy): Eukaryota > Metazoa > Arthropoda > Insecta > Lepidoptera > Crambidae > Scoparia > Scoparia ambigualis. The sequence continues at coordinate 42,707,657 of OY992503.1, read as the reverse complement.
CTTGATACCATTTTTGTGCAAGACCCACTAATTTGAGTAAAGAGTAGTGGATGGTCTGTCTTTCAGACCATTTATAGATTTGAGCACATTCGTTAACTTTCAGAAGCCACATATCAATTGTTTGGTTGCGCTTTGAGGGATCAAATTCCGGAATGACATTTAAAACAGGAAAACGCTCACTGTTACCGTCAGTTTTCATGGTCTGGACAAGATCTTGTAATATTTGAGCTAGTAACATGCTGTTTGAATTGGTTACTGTAGAGTCAATTATAGGGCTAGTTGACGGCAAAGGTGTAGTAGTAGTAGTTAAAAAATCTCTGGCCTGAGCTGTATTGCTGTCCTGCAATGCCTTGATACCGCTGGTGTATCTAGTAATACTGGATCGGCTCCGGCTCCGCGTCACCCTCCTTCGCGCCACTGGACTGCGGCTGTACGTTGCTCGGCTTCGCGTAGCCCGGCTGCCACTGGGCGGCCCCTGGCTGCGGCTGCGGCAGCGCCCTGCCACGTAGGGGCTGTTTGCCACACGACTGCGACTGCGCGTCGCCTGGTTGCTGCGGGCCGCCCTGCTGCTGCTGCGGGCTGCTCTGCTGCCGCGGGCCGCCCTGCTGCTGCTGCGGGTCGCTCTGCTGCTGCACACCGCCCTGCTGCTGCGGGCCGCCCTGCTGCTGCGGCGGGCTGCTCTGCTGCTGCGGGCCGCCCTGCTGCTCCCCTGGCTGCGGCTGCGGCAGCGGTAGGGGCTGTTTGCCCCCCGACTGCGACTGCGCGTCGCCTGGTTGCTGCGGTCCACTCTGCTTCTGCTGCGGGCTGCCCTGCTGCCGCGGGCCGCCCTGCTGCGTGAGCGTGAGCTCAGAACAGAATGCCGTTTTCCCTCCAACGACCGCTGCCAAGTTGTCTTATTACGTCGTCGGTGACAGATGACAGGTGTAAATACTTTTGCACTAACCGGAAGTAGATATTGAAACCATAAGTACAATTGTAATAAGTTGGGAACACGGCTAGTAAAACTTAAATGCATGCATGTGTATTCCTTACCGTTTTAAACAATCATAAATTAAGGATTACTATACAACAAATATTATATTTGCTAACACTACGTTCCCGTACCAAATAGAAGACGCGGTGTGCAAGGGATTTTGACCTTTAGACTGGTAAAGCGACGGAGTCCGCCATTGTACCTAATGTGAGGTAAATATTTTCTCAGTCATTCAAAACTTTTCATATTTACTACTCGACCAACATAATGAATCGCATTAAAGCTAGACGTTTATCATAATTGTTCAATGATTAACAATCTAAATATATTGCACTTCAATTAGTATGCACATGCTGAGTGGTCAGATTTTAAAATGGAATATCGTAGAAGATACGTTTAGTTTGTAAATTATTGAACAACTGTGATAAACGTCTAGCTGACATGCACCTAATTGTTTTGGTCGAGTAATACGTATAACTTCATAAGTAGGTACTTACCTAGCTAATCTTTCGTAAAATATTCCTAGTGCATTAAATATTACAGTTATCTGCCTAGTCTTTTATGACTAATAAACAAAGAATGAGCTACGAATAGTTATTCCGTGTTTTGTCTCTTTTACTCTAATTAAAAAAACTAGGCAGGTAACTTTAACATTTAACACTAGGAATATACTTGACCCTAGATAACTTTACGAAAGATTAGCTTGGTAAGTACCTACTATGAAGTAATACGTATTAGTCGACCAACATAATTAGGCGCATGTCAGCTAGACGTTTAACACAGTTGTTCAATATTTTACAAACTAAACGTATCTTCTTCGATATTCCATTTTAAAATCTGACCACTCAGCATGTGCAAACTAATTGAAGTGCAATATATTTAGATTGTTAATCATTGAACAATTTTGAAAAACGTCTAGCTTTAATGCGATTCATTATGTTGGTCGAGTAGTAAATATGAAAAGTTTTGAATGACTTAGAAAATATCTACCTCACATTAGGTACAATAGCGGACTCCGTCGCTTTACCAGTCTAAAGGTCAAAATCCTTTGCACACCGCGTCGTCTATTTGGTACGGGCACGTAGGTACCCGGGCGGTCGGTGCGCTTTACACGAAAATCGCTGCAAAGTGGTAAAGCGACGGCGACACCCGACCACATGAATAAATACCCTACAGAATGCAAGCTGCCTATATGCGGCCCGCTGTAGGTGTACTCACACAAAGGCGCGGCGATGTGTGCGTGACCTCTCACCGACGCGCCGCCGTGGTAAAAACTGGTTTGCGCCGGTCCCATTGTTGTATGACGGATAGGGCCGCACGTTCGCGCGCATTAGATGAGATTCAGTTATTCGAGTGATTTTGTTGACGAATTTGGGATTTTACCATTACAGTGTTTTAAATATTTACACACATACACATACACATAATCAGGACTTTTATCCCCGAATGGTTATTTATTACAAGCTTTTATTTAACTTGCAATGTATGTAATGTATGTACTTATCTTTTGTTCGGGTGGAATTTTGCAACTCTATTTAGAAGATATCTTCAACCGATTGAGCTAAAATTTTGCATACATGTGTAAATCGCGTGACAATGCAATATTATGATGACATATTATTGCAATATTATTTTAACCGCCTCTGTGGTCTAGTGGCTAAGCTACCTGTTTCAGACCCAGAGGTCCCGGGTTCGATTCCCAGCGGGGGGTACATCTTTGTGTGCTCGGTTTGGTTGGTGGTAGGGCTGTTAAGTCCGCCTGGCTAGCTACCACCATCTTATCTAAGTCTGTCGCCATAACAACGATTTTTATAGCATTGTTGTGTTCCGGCAGTTTGAGATAAGATAGCCAGTTCCTCAGTGGTTGAGGATTCCGGGTGAAGCGCGCTTCCACCTTCGGCCTTATCGTCACTTACCATCAGGTGAGATGAAGGCCAAGCGCTTACCCGTTGCCAATAAAAAAAAAAAAAAAAAAAACATGGTGCTGACCTGATGATGGAGCTGGAAGGTGGCCATAGGAACTTTGCAATGAAACGGCACAGCCTCATCGAGCTTGGGCTCGTTTGAATCGTCTTGACGAGTAGTTTGTATTTCAATGGTAACCAGGATCTGATGATGGAGCTGGAAGGTGGTCATAGGAACTCTGTAATGAAACTACGCAACCCCATCGAGTTTCGGCTCGTTTGATTCGTCTTGACGATTTCTTTAGTGCTAGATAGTAATCAGTGTCTGATGATGGAGCTGGAAGGTGGCCATAGGAACTCAGTAATTAAACGACATAACCCCATCGAGTATGGGCTCGTTTGATTTGTTTTGACGAGTTCTTTGGTGCTAGATGGTAACAGGGTTTGATGATGAAGCCGGAAGGTGGCCATAGAAACTCAGTAATTAAGCACACAATCGCGTCGAGTTTGATTCGTCTTAATGGATAGACCGTTTTTGATGGGTAGTGAGTGGTGGTGGTTTGGAAGACGTGAATAAATTCTGTAGAATGAAATGAAAAATGAACATTAGTCATCCCTAGACACGTTTCCAAGGATAACTAAAAAGTAAAAAATAATTTAAAAGTAAAATACCTTTTTAAAGAACAAGCTTTTATTTAAATGCGCTAAATAGAAAAAAATAAACTTTTACTTTAAAACTTTTACTATAATAACAAATTATATCGTTATTACAAAATTTTTATGATAACTAAGGTTTTTCCGAGATTTATACTATATATAAACTAGTAAATTAAATAACTTAATGCGATAGGTTTAAACTATTAAAATTTTCAATCTAAGAAAATACGAGTACATAAACCTCGCGACAACATTTTATATCATTATAAATTGTGTAATGACGTTTTAAGTTGTTAGTAAAAGTTTTAAAGTAAAAGTTTATTTTTTTTCTTTTTAGCGCATTTAAATAAAAGCTCCTTTTTTTAAAAGGTTTTTTACTATATTTTTTTTATTTTAACTATTAGGTCTACTTACCAACATTTTTACATTACAGCTTATATCTAAAATGGTAATGTGAATAATAATAGTTACAAATCAATGCATTACATTACATTATAGGCAAACACAACATGACAATAATGAAAAATAATCAGAAGTAATTTCGGGAAAATGATATGAACCTTATTTAATTGAATCAGTACTACAAAGAGTTCCAAAAAGAAATCACATTAAATAAACAAACATAGCATTAAGAAATATAAAATTATATTAATAATTAGTCAGAGACTAGGCAATGAGGACAGCAAAAGCAGTCCTCAATCATAGTCCACTTATCACCAAATTGCGACTGCACATGTGCTCAGCGTGACAGGTGATGAGCCCATCGCCGCTCTAAGCTGTTGGATGTATGTGCAGTGTTTAGTCCGTTAGTCGCCTTTAACGACACCCAAGGGAAGAGAGGAGGTGGTAGTATATTCTTTCACGGCTACGCGACACGGTTAATTATTTATATTAGTGTTTAATCTAAATATATAAAACAGAGTCGGGTTAGTTACATACACAATTCCCAACTCTTGCACCGTGTGTATGAATAATTCCGGAAAAAATAAGGATATTTCTTTTTTTAATATTTTAAACAATCAGTTAAGATAAGACTGCTTTATAGATTCATAATATTTCATTATTTGCGGAGGACGCGGGTTCGATTCAGCACAGAAGACAATTTTTTCAACGTTTCGTTATCTTTGAAATAGTTAAAATTAAGTATGTGTCAAATTACAATAAACCTTATTTTATACCTTTTGAAATACACGTTTTATTATGTACCTCTACCTACTTACCTTATTTTATTTTTCTTCCCTAATTTTTTACACGTGAAACGGGTGTCAGCCCTATCAGAATAGGTATGAATTTTGCGCGTTGTTAGAGAGCTTGCACTCTGTATGGTAGTTACTCATGTGACCCGACCGTACCTAGGTATATCTTTTTTGTAAATACCATAATAGAAAATAAGCTGCGTACCTATAAAAATGTAGGTTGTTATTAAACGATTTAAACACTTTCACTTCTGATGCAAATGTACTCACTGCTTACCAATTTCAACACAAACAAATAAAACTTTTCGCGCATCATTCTCGTATCACCGGCTCACCGCACGTAAACAAAATCACACCATCTCTCGGTCGTTCGCGACACTCGCTCGTCCACCACTATCCGAGACTTTCAATTCGAGTCACTAAAATAACAAATTGCTTGACATAAGTTTCCATAGAAATAACGTGAAACTGACATTACAACGGTAGATTTAAGTGTAATTTTATGACTTGAATTAAAAATAATTAGACTTTGTCAGTAGGTATCTTAAGAGGCCTATTACATCTCGACTGTGATTTTTGCGTAAAATGGTCAACTTTGGCGCTCTGGATCTCGGAATCAAAAATACATTAACAATTTTGACTTGATGAATAGTGTAGAATAGCTATTGGAATAGTGCGTAGCGGCCTCCCTTTTTGTAAATTTTGCTTAACTTATTAATTAAACCCAAAATTGCAGAGCAAGATTTTCATAAAATGCGCGGAGGCATTTTTTTGAGCTCATCGATTGAACTACTGTTCTAAGCAAATGAAATTAAAAAAATAGAATGTTATCTCTTATATAGTAGTATAGTGCTTAGCGGCCTCAGAATTTTAAGATATCGTTGATTGTATATAGAAAAAAAATATTATTCTAAACCAAAAAACTTCGAAAATCGCTTCAAGTTAACTGTGAATTTTTCCTATCTACGATAATATTATTGAACAAAATTTATACCAGAATAATTGTTACTTCATGAGGAATAAAGATTTTATAATTTTTCATCATGAATTTATTATTCTATTTCGATAAAAACGATAAATACAACTGCAAAATTACTACAAAATGCGATGCGCCGGCCGTCCGCACTTCAGTACTGCGCGAGCGCTCTTCAACGTTGGACCTGTGTCGAATTTCTTCGCGCCAATATCGATCGATCGAGGGGCAGTGCATGTATAGTGCGACTACCAAGTTTGATCACATAAGTATAATTTTACAAGTTTTTATTTAGCTTCACCTGTCCGTTTGTCATCAAATCTTGCAAATTAAATTTGATCCACTTTCCGGTTACCGATTGAGCTGAAATTTTGCATACATGTGTAAATCGCGTGACAATGCAATATTATGATGACATGGTGCTAATCTGATGATGGAGCTGGAAGGTGGCCATAGAAACTTCACGTTTGGGCTCGTTTGAATTGTCTTGACGAGAAGTTTGTCTTTTGGTAACCAGGGTCTGATGATGGAGCTGGAAGGTGGTCATGGGAACTCTGTTATGAAACGACGCAACTCCATCGAGTTTCGGCTCATTTCATTGGTCTTGACGAGTACTTTGTTTTTAGATGGTTACCAGGGTATGATCTGATGATGGAGCTGGAAGGTGATCATAGGAACTCAGTAAAGAAACGACGCAACCCCACCGAGTCTCGGCTCGTTTGATTCGTCTTGACGAATACTTTAGTGCTAGATGGTAACCAGGGTCTGATGATGAGCTGGAAGATGGCCATAGAAACTCAGTAATTAAACGACATAATCCCATCGAGTATAGGCTCGTTTGATTCGTCTTGACGAGTACTTTAGTGCTAGATGGTAAGCAGGGTCTAATGATGGAGCTGGAAGGTGGTCATAGGAACTCAATAATTAAGCGACATAACCGCGTCGAGTTCGATTTGTCTTAATGGGTGAACCCTTTTAATTGATATGTAAAGTTATTAAAATAATACTAAAAAGTTAAACATTAAAATTAAAAGAAAAAAATACTTTTTTAAAACAAGCTTTTATTATTGTTCTTGTTAATAATAATCTTCTATTAACAGAATGCAAGCACAATATAGTCACTTGTTACGCTCGCCTGCAGTTAACATTGACATGTCTTATCCTGTACGTAAGTTTAGATCCATATTAATAACCGAATTAAAAGATTGCCTGGAAGAGCCACAAACACAAGGTGATTGATACAAAATCGGCTTGTGGTTTCTTTTATAAATCTTGTAGTTCTTAAGTAGTTTGTTTGTGTGAATGATAGTGTGTGCATAGTATGCTTCCTAATAACTCTAATCGAGATCAGTGATTTAAATTTAAATATTTTTTTTAGATTTCCCTACACTCACACCAATTATCTAGCCCAAGAGAAGCTTCTAAGAAACTCGTGAAATGGTTACTAGACAACGGATAAACATACTTAAATACATACTTGTTATACATAGAAAACATCCAGACCCGAGACAATTTAGAAAAACAACAATTCCTAAATTGACCCGACCGGGGATCGAACCCGGGACCTCAGAGATGGTGACACCATGAAAACCGGTGTACAAACCACTCGACCAAGGAGGTCGTCAGAATCAGCGCCTTAGAATGTAACCCAATATCTGTTGTTTTATAAATGTACTTGATGTTTGTTTTGTTGGTTGTCCTTAAATAAATAAATAGAATTAAAAAATTTAAAATATTAATTTAAACCTGAAAAGAAACATATCATTATATAGGGTCTAAAAATATCAATAAGCGTACGTTTAAGGGGAGCATCTATACATTACACTGAGCATGCTCACCAAATTTGGTCCAAAATAACAGGCTTGTTACCGAGATAATCAACAAAACATTTTCATAACTCACCAAAAAATACACCCATTCCAAACCGTACAGCTGTACTACACTCACACAAAGATAGCCGAATATGCACACTAAATTCGGAGCACACTCAGCTATCTTTTTATTGACGCTTGCGTGCGTGTTAGTAAAGATACAGCATGTTTCATGATGTGTATTATTTTAATTGATTTAGTTTGTCAGAAAACATAACTTTGAAAAATCACTATAACTGGAGCCCATTTTTTGTCATTGTATTCAGAATTATCTAATTAGATACCGCCCTTAAACGTTCGCTTATTGATGACAATGCAACCTTTAACTAAAATTAACCATATTCGTCTACGTCACAATAATCCCATATCGTAAGTAGGTACATGCCTATTAGACATTTTATTAAACCGTAAAACTTTACAACTTACATTTTTTATAAATATAGTCTGGCTAACGAAATCTAATCTAATCGAAACCTCGTAGTAAGTTATTTGATTGCCAACGCTTTGTCTCTATGTGTCTATCTGAGGTGTCATTTCGTATGTCAACCTTTCGTTGGCCAGACTCTAAAAGCGTGTTACATTGTGATTGCAAAAGAAAAATAATGAAGGTGTAGTTATACTAAAATAATGTTCTTTAATGTTCCATCACAATGTAATGCGCTTTTTTTTAATAAAAAAAATGGGTATGTGATAAAAGTGCAAAGATTTAATACAAGGTGTAAAGTTTTATGGTTTAATAAAAATGTCTAATAGGTATGTACCTACTTACAATATGGGATTATTGTGACGTAGACGAATATGATAAATTATCGTTAAAGGTTGCAATGTACCTATATATGTATAATATTTTTTTCTAATCAGGTTTTAATTGTTATTTTTAAATTTTTTATTCTTTCTATTAAGAAAAACATAATAAAAGCTTATTTTTAAAAAAAAAATATTTCTTTTAATTTTATTTATTCTTTGTTTTATATGGAATCTAGAAAGCCTACTATGATGTTGAATTATTCTTAATATTAATTTCGTTATGTTCAGCATTGGGCGAAAAAGGTATCAATGTGTAAAGAAGTTAAGATATACATCAACAATAAGAAATGCAAATATAGCAAGGTATTTCTTGCCATTAAGGCATATAGTATTCTAATCCTAACTAATGTTTGGCCTCGTTTGATTCTTACCTCGTTTAACTCGTAATATTAAATCTGAAATAAAAACTCTACCTTTCTATTGCTTTTTCACACCTGAACCATTCGATCGATTTGATTGAAATTTGGCAAATAGGTAGTTCTGTTTTATGGTGTTTTATACTCCCATGTAAATTGTAATTAATTTTATTCTAATCTAAGCTATAATTTTTATCTAAAACGAAAAACGTCCTTTGCTATATAAAGGACTAGGTAAATAAAAAAAAATGTTTTTAACAAATATTTACATACTAGACCCATGGCACACTAAAAATGTGCGGGTATAGCGATAACAAATTACTCCATAGAAATACTAAAAAATATAAACTTGGGAAAAGTATCAAAATCGCTTGGTCGTAGTTGTAACATAGTATTGTGGGTGGACTCGTGACTTTCAATGAGTTGTCGGGCGGAACCACTAGACGACGCAAGTATCGCGATTTGTATGAAAACCGGGCGTGCCACTTTTTCTGTAGGTATTATGACGTCAACGCTAATAGTGATGGGGAATCTCCTTCTGTGCTAATGCTAAGTCGATCGACTAAAGAGTACTGCGTAGTGACATTCATGTATTTTATATGTAAGTCAATAAAGTGAATAATAAGTAGGTACTTAAAAGTAGGTACGTAAAAGTGAATAATGAGTAGGTACTTGAGGTGTGCGCCGATACCAAATTGACCGGCGGCGGCGTGAAATCGGCGTGATGCTTTTTGTGTGAATGCGTAAATACTAATATAGTGAGCATTTTGCGAAAAACAACCAAATTATTAATGTAGTTAACTACGTAGGTACTTTGTGGTACAAACGTACCAAATTATATGATTGATTGAATGTATAAGATAGCAGCACCAATATATTGGAGCAATGGAGGTGGAGCAAATAAAACCAGCAAACTTTTAAATACACAACTATTCTTCATACATAATATTGAGGGTAAATTTTTCATTTTGAACTGGATTAATTATGATTTAAAATTTACAAAAAATTATGACACGGAACATATTAGGATCAATTAAAAACCAAAATAAAGGCGCACCACTTAAAATCAAATCTTCTGACAGCTTTGACACATATCATCAATGACCTTTCACATAATATACTAGTTTTAAGTGAATGAATTGCATTTTAAAATGGCAAAATTGCTTCTATGACGTAATACACGTCGAAAGGGAAAATCATATCATTAAACTATAGTTAAAAAGAGAAAGACAATTTTTTGACTTCTGGTAGTTGACCAATGAGCTCATAGAATTTATGCGCTATCTCTGCCGCCATTGTTTTCCTCTTTCACTCTTACAGAAAACATAGTACTTATACGCTCCTAACTCATGTATCGGATTGACAAACATGGCAAATGTCATCACTAAATGAAAATTTTTATTTACAATACTTAAGAATGAAATCAGACATTTTTATTGTCTCTTACGGTTGTAGTATAATTTTTACAATTTCTGGATACATAGGAAGGCATTTTAATCAATAAACAAATCAAAAACTTATAAAGGTAACTCATGTTGACGTGACACTGACTGACGTCTGACTGAGTGAAACTCGGGCAATTACCTGAGTTTGTTCTAGTCATTACGGAGGGCAGGCAACGTATCAACTCATATAATATCATTGCATACCAAACTGACTTCTCCATTGTTCATCCCTTCGATCAACAATATGAACTAGTTAACGCGTCACGTACAAAATCAAAGCTAAATTCTGTCCACGTGAATAAATATTTTTTCAAAGCAATAAATTACTCCTGTCGCTTAAAAATGAAAAGACGTCAATAACATTTAGTGGTGAAATCAACCTTATGGGGGCAACAAATAAAGTACTTTTTCCTGTTATTGCCTTGCGAGAAAATAAGAGCTCACTTATCAAGTGCGCTCTTATTTACCGAGACACATTTTTATCGCCGACCTGACATCTACTTCGATTGTTTTTCGAAGGTTCATCCAAGAGCTATAGTTTAATCACATTTATAATTATAAAGAGCTGTGCATTAAGTATGAAAAATACAGTTAGATTAGAATTACTGTCTTATACCTACGTATTCAAATGATTCTTAAAAATGGGAACCAATCTTTATTTCCAGTCGCTTCAATCCATTTTTCTTTTAAATTAGGATCATTCGGGAAACTAAAAAAACGAAAGGTTAATGTTATTTCAAAACAAAAGTATATTAAGTAAGAAGTATTTGTTTTAATTTTTTTTCTGTTCAACAAATTATTATTCCTCTGTTTTAAATATCGACTATCTAATCGAGAAATGTGTTTTAAAGAGTGGACATCTCTAAACGCTTAAAAATGAGAAAAGCTACTCGTAGCGCGGCATCCGATACTTACGCTGTTTCGATATTCCATGCGTATTAACGCAGCACGTTACATCTACCGCGCCAAGTAAAACCCGCAATCTATTACGAATTATGCGGCATACAACACTCGTTTGCACATTTTGTGATTTCGAAATTGATTTAATAACAAAATTATTGATTTTAATATAAATTAAGCTTAATTTCATAATAACATTACTTACCGGTGGAAGGAAACGTCTCTGTTTACTCGGTTATTCACAGACTTGGTGTTTTTGCAGTTTTTAATGGCGAAATTAAGCATTTTTCAATTTTTAAATTGTGTTCCAACGGTCTATGACTGTGTTAGCGGTCGGACGCGGACTGTCTGTGTGAGAGCCGTACTTAAGCGTTTTTGGCTTATGCTGAACACGCGAAGTAGATGCATTTGCGTCGTCTGTGTCTGTGGGCGGAACGCTTAAAATACCTATTCTCGCAGAGTTGAAATTTGTAATAGGGCTCTTAAGTCAATAAACAAAATTGTGCAAGATTGTACTTAAAATCGAATGTATGGTAGAAGCATTGATGATGGGTAGAAGTTTACATTACATTTTTGGAAAATAGCAATGAAGAATTCTTTTTTATTGATTTATATATTTTTTTTTATAGCAGAAGGAGGCAAACGTGCAAGCGGGTCACCTGATGGAAAGTAATCACCGCCGCCCATGGACACCCGCAAAACCAGAGGAAGCCTTTAAGTAAGGAATAGGCTCGTTTCTTGAAGATCACTAAGTCGTAACGGTCCGGAAATACCGCCGCCGAGAGCTGGTTCCACAACACTGTAGATCGAGGTAAGAAATTTCTTGAAAAACGCACAGTAGCAGACCGCCATCCATCAAGGTGATGTGGATGGAATGACAGTCTATTGCGTGTAGTGCGGTCAAGGAAATCAGCAGCAGGGATCAAGCCGAACAATTCCTCAGAATACTCCCCATGATATATACGGTACAATATACAGAGAGACGCAACGTCTCTCCGAAGAGCCAGTGGACCTGAAATATCCACGTCGTCGATAATTCGAGCAGCTCTGCGTTGGATGCGGTCAAATGGAAGGAGTTGGTATTGGGGTGCTCCAGCCCAAATATGGAAGCAGTATTCCATATGCGGCCTGACCTGTGCTTTATACAGTTGTAAGCGGTGGGCCGGCGTGAAATACTGACCCGCTCCATTAAGCACACCCAGTTTTTTCGAAGCTAATTTAGCTTTACCTTCCAAATGATTACGAAACTGAACGTCACTCGAAATATCGACGCCAAGGATTCCAATAGTCGGATTGGTATCAAGGGGAGCTCCCTCAAAGTTTAAAGGTACGACGAAGGGATGTTTTTTTGCGGTAAATGCGCAAACTTGTGTTTTTGAGGGGTTAAAGTGGACTAGGTTATGTCGGCCCCAATTCGAGACATGACTTAACATGTTCTCGGTGTCAGTCACAAGTTTATTCCGGCTCTCGATGACGCTTTCCAGAGAAATATTAGCTCGCCCGGTGTAGAGCGTATCCCCAGTACTATCGTCTGCATAGCAATGAATGCTGTTGTTATGCAACATGTCATTGATATGCAGAAGAAAAAGAGCAGGGGACAACACACACCCCTGCGGGACTCCAGCATTCAGGGGCTTCATGTCGGAGCACGAACCGTCGACTGCGACTCTGATGCTACGCCCAGTAAGGAAGCTGGCAACCCATGAACACAATTTCTCAGGAAGCCCGTATGATGGAAGTTTAGAAAGAAGAGCCCTGTGCCATACCTTGTCAAAGGCTTTCGCTACGTCCAAGCTAACTGCTAGTGCCTCCCCTTTACTCTCGACTGCCTCCGCCCATCGGTAAGTAAGGTACACTAAAAGATCACCAGCCGAACGACCGCGACGAAAACCATACTGGCGATCACTTAGTAGCTGGTTCTCTTCTAGGTACCCCAAGAGCTGGCGGTTTATAATGGACTCCATTACTTTGGAGAGTAGAGGTAATAGCTATTGGCCTGTAGTTGGACGGATCTGAGCGATCGCCTTTTTTAGGGATCGGGTGGACAAGGGCTGTCTTCCAAGAGCTTGGGACGACGCCAGTAGTGTAAGAGAGCCGGAAAAGGCGCGTTAGAACTGGTGCCAATTCAGGAGCACACGTCCGAAGCACAATGGGTGGAACTGCATCTGGCAAACTTGACTTATGGATATCAAGGGAAAAAAGAGCCTTACGAACTGACCTTTGCAGGAACTGAACGTTTGGCATTGTACAAGCGCAATGCGGTATAGTTGGTGGAGAGTTTTCCCCGTCGTCCAAGGTCGAGTTTGATGCGAAAAGAGAGCCCAAGAGATCGGCTTTCTCCTTTGTAGTGTAGGCCAGGCAGTCATCTGTCTTGTGCAATGGTGGTAAGGATGGCTTACAAAAATTCCCTAAGATAGCTTTGGCGAGAGACCAGAACGCACGCGTCCCCGAAGGGAGACGCACTAGCCTCTCGCCGATTCTACCTATGAATGATGACTTCGCCTTGGCAATGTCCTTCTTAAAAGACCTGGCGGCAAAGTTGTACTTCTTTTTGAGCGCACTGGTGTTTGGATCCTTTGATGACACCGCATTAGCCCAGGCTTGGTAATGTTGACGCTTTTGGCGAGACGCCATTTTGCTGCAACGACCAAACCATGGTTGGGACTTGCCGCCAATGGGAACCACAGAGTTTGGAATGAAAAGTTCCATTCCCTGCAGTATCACATCAACGACAGAGTCAGCGGCGACATCAGGATCATCCAGCGAGAAGCAAACTCGCCACCACGGGTAGGACGCAAAGAAACTTCGCATCCCATCCCAGTCCGCCGACCTATAATGCCAGACTCGACGGCTAGCCGCTGGTTGCGGTTTTGAAGTTTCTGTGAGAGGCACAGTGCTGCGAATCAGACAGTGGTCTGATGAGCCTAGTGGTGCATCAATAGAAACTTGATAGCCGTCTGGGTGCGAGGTCAGCAGAACGTCCAATAAAGAAGGTGCATGGCCCTTTACATCTGGAACCCGTGTTGGCTCGGTTACCAATTGGGACAGACTGTAGGCCAAAGCGAAGTCATGAACGGCTCTACCCGCGTGGTCAGTTGTGCGTGAACCAAGCCATTCGACGTGGTGGGCATTGAAGTCTCCCAATACCACAATCTCGGCCAAGGGGATCCGTTGGAGAAGGGAGTCTGTCGCTGTTTGGACGGTCTCGATAAGTTGGTCAGTTCCGTTGTTACCGCTGTGGGACCTATACAGGCACGCGTAGACGCGATGATGACGTCCGCAGTCGACGTGTAGCCATAAGATGGAGAGGTCCCTATCTTCAAGATTGCCAAGGCGACGGACGCACATATCCTCCCTGACATAGGCACAAACACCGGCTCGTGGCACAAATGAATGTTCCAGGTTGTATCCCGGGTAACGCAAGTAAGAGATGTCAGGAGGGGGGGATATCTGCGTCTCGGTGAGGAAGAGCAAGGCCGGTTTGTCCGTCTCGAGGTGGTAATGGACGGCGCTCAAGTTAGAGTGGATTCCCCTGATGTTGCAGAAGTCCACGCGAAGCGTAGGAGGGGGTGCCAATTGTCTCGCCTTTCTTCTGCCGGCAGCATGCCTTGACACGAGCGAACTTTTGCCCTCCCCAGAATACGTAGGGCAGCCTGAGCAAGAACGCGCAGGGGGGGATTCTCCGACACTGGATGTGTCGGTACCCCCCTGGGGTAAATCTAGATTAAAGTTCGCTGCCATATCAATTGTGAGGGGGGGGGGGGGGGGGAAGGGGTCTCCGGAACCCTCACTCGCCGGATGAAACACAACAGCACAGAGTGCCATTGATTCACGCCGAATATTCGTGAGGGGGTGGTATTACGCCGGGCGAGCCGACCCAATGCGTGCTGCAACGCAGCGTCGCTCCACCACTCGGTTAGTGTCACTCATTTAGTACCACCCAGGGGTCACGTGTAGGGTCTCAAGGGTAAACCTACGGACGCGAGTAACTTAACCCCCATATTGAAAGATTCACAATTTCACACACAATTTTTTCATGTATTTATTTGTTTAAAACTTCAACCCGTTTCTCTGGAATCGCCATCGCAAAAATCGTCAAGTTGGCAGCCCAATTAGAGAACGTAATATCTCGGTTTGTATTGAAGTATAATTGTTGAAATTTTGCGTATACGATTCACTATTTATACACAGTTTTTTTGACATATAAATCACATTGATACGAACTGTATTTCTTAAGGTGTCTGCTATCATGACGTCAAGTTAGCAGGCACACCAAGATACTCAAATATCTTTTGAACCATAGTATCACTATTTATATGCTATAATACCTACGTCACTATTTATACACAATTTTTTGACATAGTCAAAACCGTCTAATTCCGTGGTGTGCCTGCCAACTTGACGCTCACGATTGTGCCAGGAGACAGGCAACGTCGAATGGCTTATTGTGCGTGGGTCCTAGGCCAGAGCCATCGGTTTGTGGAAAACATTATTTTTACCGACGAGTGCACGTTCACCAATAACAGAATGTGGAACCGCCGAAACGCCCATTATTGGTGCTCGCAAAACCCACACCAGATGCAAGAGACTGGATTTCAGACACGCTGGAAACACAATGTTTGGGCATTTGGTATTACTTTAGTAATAATGTTCTTTGTTATCAGAAGGATCGTGTCTGCTATCAGTCTGGAGTGAGTATCGGGTCGAAGAAATGAAACAGTTAGTTATGCACAACAGTTAATATATTGAACTCTATAAAAGCTATTTTTAGACACTTTACATTTACGTAATACGACGCGGCGCGTAACGCAGACGCGCGAGTAACCAAGGCGAGGATTCAGGGATGACTGCTCATTCAACGTTAGCCGAGAACGAATTTGCTTACACGCAACTTTAACAACTGTGTCACCACAGGCAGGTATAGTCCGTAACCAGATTCTGGGACCCGTCTTCTTGTCACCTAGAATGGACGGTTCTGCGTATCTAGAACTGATAAACAATTATTTAGTGGATACTCTCGACGATATGCCACTGGCACAGCTGCAAGCAACTTGGTTCCAGCATGACGGGCACACCCCCACATATCGTGAGGCCGGCCGAGCTATTCGGCGACCATTGGATTGGCAAATAACCACACTGTTGAAAACTTCGGTTTACAACAGTCTGGTAGGCGCTTTAATCTCCGCTATTTGGTTGTCTTTGGGAAGCAGGAGACTAATCTTGCAAACACCATTTGCGTCGGGTTGCAGTGCAGGCCATGCACAATTACAAGTGAGGCTGTTTATGAGGTGTTTTGCATAGTTCTATCACAAATAAATTGAAGCTGTCCTAACTCAGACTTTTTTTCCGATTTTCTTTTTTTAATAAAGATTATTATTAATGTACGTTGAAACACATTAATAATACTTAGTTCTGTTAATCCATCCTGTTAATCTAAATGACTGTGTCGGTGTGGGTTCACGTCAGTAGTCTAACGGAGCTATGGGGATGAACCACGATTTCTCACGTGCAACCCGAGCATCTATCCGCTCGGCTACCGACGCCTCATATCCTTAATCCTTGAGACTTTTCTCCTCTGACTCCAGCTCACTTTCTTGCTGGTCGACCGCTGACTGCACCAGCTTGTAACGATCTTAGCGTGGTTCTGGCGCATCGTATGAAGGTGATCGACATCAGACGGTGGAGCAAATTCGCCAGCATTTTAGATCCGCTGCTGGTCCAAAATTTGAATTGTAGCTGCGCACTGAATAGACCGATAACAAGGCAGAGTTAAAGGTCGATATCCTGGTTATACTAGACAACCACCTACCGCCTTCAAGGTGGAACTTGGAGGAGTACTCAGGAATACTTACTCTGATCAAAGATGGCGTTTTAAGTGTTCAACATGAGAGTTAGTTAACTACACTAGGCGTCAAAAAATCGCACCTCTGTTAAAATAACTTTCAAGCGTTATTAACTATTTCAGCAGTCATTGAGCAGTTCCACTAATGTGATTATTTTATGTGGTGACAGTCTACGAATTAAAAAACGTGACATCATAGAAAATATAAATATTTTGTTGAAATTACAATTAGATACAAATTGCAAGTTAATAGTTAGTGCTTTTCCCTATTGTACAAATTTAACTTGGGAACAGAATAAACGCATATTTGACTTAAATTTATTATTATATAATTTATTATGCCGTCATAGTGACACTATCTTATTTTTTGATATTAATAAGTTTATTAATAATTTTAGTTTGACTTCAGATAGTATGTATCTGTCGAAGAAGTGTAGGACTCGAATAGCTAATTTGTTAGCTTACAATATACATGATACAGTTATACCTGGTATAACTAAGTCTGTTATTGACAATAAAATCATCATTAGTAGTTCTACTAATGCATCTTTTACAACTAGTAGTAAGATGACTACCTCTTGTTTAAACTGAGGTCTAAGACAAAAGCCAAGTCCACCTACATTAATATTATACATCAAAATATTCAGGGTTTGGCTGGCAAAGACTTAGAATTAGAATTAATTGCAAAAAGTCAGGCTATTCATATATTTTGTGTAACTGAGCATTGGCTAAAAAGTCATGACAAGTCTTTCAAAGTAAATAATTTCCAACTAGCAAGCGCGTACGTACGAAGCAAAGCTATTCACGGCGGTTCTCTAATACTAGTTAGTAATAATATTAAATACAAGGAACGTAACGACATTGTATGTCTTTCAAAGGAGCGTAACATTGAGCTATCATGTGTAGAATTCAATAGTTTTGTAATAATATGTGTATACCTGCCCCCATTGGGTAAATTTGATTTATTTGAGTCCGTGATGGAAGATGTACTTAATAAAATAAAATTGAAAAATAAATTTGTTGTAGTATGTGGGGATTTTAATGTAAATATTTTAGAAAACACTTCAGGGAGTGTTCGACTTCTCGCTTTATTTAAGAAATCTATTTCTTGAACCCACTAGAATAACTTCACATTCGGCCACCTGTCTCGATAATATTTTTACAGACTATGACCCTGTCTCTAAGTCAGTTATTAGTAGTCTTACGTCTGACCATTACGGTTTGAAGGTGACCTATGATTTTGATGTTAAGGATGCGCCTAAAACTGTAACATGTAAACCTGTTACAAAAAAGCGAATGGAGTGTTTCAAAACCAATGTAGCTTGTAAAATCGATACTTTGCCCTTTATACATGATGATCCGGATGTACTATACAGTAATCTCTTTGATTTAATAAAGACAGAATACAATCAAGTGTTTACATCTAAAACAATTAAGTTTTCACAAAAACTTAAGTTCTGTGACACCGTCACGACTGGTATTTATAAAAGTAGAAATAAACTGTATGAGTTATATAATTTAAGACAATATAATCAAAATTTAAATTTTACAGAATATGTAAAAAATTACTCTAAATTGTTTAAGAAAGTGTGCACACTAGCAAAATCTAACTTCATTAAAGATAAAATTAAAAAATTTAATAATAAAATAAAAGCCACTTGGGATATCATCAACCGTGAAACTGGTAAATTAAAACCACGGGACAACACTTTTACTCTAAAAGTTAAAGATAACCTTATCAATTCAGATGCACAAATTGCTTCCATTTTTGATGATTTCTTTATAAATATACCTGTGGTAACAACCTCAAATTTAAATTCATCACCAGTGGCGGCACAAGCCTTTCTCGAACAACATGTACCCAAATGTAATGTTTCTTTTAATTTTCAATATATTGACTCTAAAAATATTATTAAAACTTTTAAATTACTAAAAATGAAAAACACAGGTGATTTGTGGGGCATGTCTATAAAGATAATTAAAAATATTATATATTCTATTGCACCCTATCTTGCTGACATATTTAATAAGTGTGTTGATAAGGGAATCTTTCCTGATCTTATGAAGTTTAGTAAGGTTATACCTATATTTAAATCGGGAAATAAAGAAGACCCCAGTAACTATCGACCAATTTCAATACTACCAGCACTTAGTAAAATTTATGAAAAAATTATTCTCGAACAGTTAGTGGAATACTTTAACTTAAATAATCTTTTACATAGTAAGCAATTCGGTTTTACTAAGGGTCGTTCCACTACTGACGCAGGTGTAGCTCTAATAAAACATATATTTGATGCCTGGGAGAAGTCTCAGAACGCTCTTGGAGTTTTTTGCGACTTGTCCAAGGCTTTCGATTGCGTTGAGCACCGGACACTGGTGATGAAGTTAAATCACTATGGTCTCAAAGGTCTTGCGCGTAATTTGATACAGTCGTATCTTAGTTCTAGAACACAAACTGTCGACATTAATGGAACTAAGTCATCCGGTTCTCATGTAAAAATGGGAGTTCCACAAGGGTCAATTCTTGGCCCTTTTTTATTTTTGATATATATCAATGACTTGCCATTCTTTGTAGAAAACTTCTGTGATATTGTATTGTTTGCAGATGATACTTCACTCATTTTTAATGTGACTAGATGTAAGAATAATTATGACGATGTTAACAATGCTCTCTCAGAGGTTCTCAGTTGGTTTAGTGCGAATAATTTACAGCTAAACGCTAAAAAAACGAAATGTATTAAATTTATACTACCAAATGTCAAGACCGAACAAACC
This sequence comes from Scoparia ambigualis, assembly GCA_963921215.1. Taxonomy (NCBI): domain Eukaryota; kingdom Metazoa; phylum Arthropoda; class Insecta; order Lepidoptera; family Crambidae; genus Scoparia; species Scoparia ambigualis. Next base: position 42,687,958 of record OY992503.1, on the reverse strand, counting down.
GATGTTAGAATGAATGGTGTTAAATTAGATTTGGTAGACTCTACAGTTTTCCTAGGGATAACCCTTGACTCAAAACTCCAATGGAATCCGCATATATCGAATTTGGCCGGCAAACTCAGTTCAGCAGCATATGCGATTAGAAAGATTAGACAACTAACAGATGTAGAAACTGCTAGGACTGTTTACTTTAGTTATTTTCATAGTGTCATGTCGTATGGCGTCCTTCTGTGGGGAACAGCGGCTGATGTTAAAACTATATTTATTTTACAGAAACGAGCAATAAGAACCATTTATAGACTGGGATCGCGAACTTCTTTGAGAAATATTTTTAAGGAAGTTGGTGTTCTTACTGTTGCATCGCAGTATATTTATAATTGTATAGTTTTTGTGCGTTGCAATATTAACACTTTTTCTAAACACGGTGATGTACACAATTTCAATACTAGAAATAAGTCAAAACTAGTAATGCCACTGTTTAGGTTACAAAAGGTTCTCGGCTCTTTCTTGGGGCAAGGTATACACTATTATAATAAAATACCAAGTACTATACTAGATTTACCCTTAGATAAGTTTAAGAATCATGTAAAATCTTGTTTACTTAGGAAAGGTTATTACACAGTCAAGGAATATTTAGAAGACAAAACAGCCTGGTTATAATAATATATTTACATTGTTTTTTTTCTTAATCCATTGTCTTTTATGACATTACATAACTGATTGTATAATTTGGTAACGACATGTTGTTTTGTAAATGTCGTTACTTCTATATTATTTTAAAGCTGTGGAGTTTCTTGTGCCCTTTCTTCTCCACAGCTAAAAGACTTCCTGAATGGGTATTTTCCTATGCCTATCCATCCATCTCTAAAAAAATAAATTTAGACGATTCAAAATGCTTAATTTAAGCTTACTGAATAAAGATATATTGATTTTGATTTTTTTTTGATTTTGACATACGCGTATACCCCCACAAACATTGATGTTATTCAAAATACCAATAAATAAACTTGAAAAAAACGTATAATTTTATTGATGAAAAAATTGATAACCACTAATAATGTGACTTTGAAAAAACAATGCAATTTTTACTACTCGCGAAGTGCGCTAGTTGCGCTACCTTTTTGGGTATAAAAGGGCCCATACAGGTTGAATGTGGGTCATTTGCTATCCCTCCGTAAAAGAGGACACACGCAAAAATTTTTAGAAGAAAAAGCACCTGGGAAATGGATACCACTGCTGACGACGCCGCTCAAGTGGTTGCACTATTGCAATCAGGGATGCGGCAGTGTGATGTCGCTCGGCGACTGAGTTTGAGCCGTTTTTTCGGTTCAAAGAGTGTACCAGCAGTACATAGAGACCGGTGGCTACATCCGGAAACATGGATCCGGTAGACGTCGCTGCACCTCGGAAAGAGACGACCGGTTCAACGTCTCAAATTCTTTAAGAAATTGGTTCTCCAAGCTCCAGGCAGTTTGCAGAACCACCGTGAGCGTCTTTACGGTTAGACGAAGACTGAGGGAGAAGAAAATAGCGGCCCATAGAGCTGCTACGGTTCCAAAATTGACTGCAGCGCATCGTAGAGCCCGCTTGCAGTTCGCTCGTGACCACGTTGGACTCCATTGACCAATAAAGGACTGTTCTCTTCTCTGAGACGAGAGTGTGCCTCTTCTGCAACGATAGACGCAGAGGAGTGTACAGAAGACAGGGTGAACGCTTTGCCCAAGCCTGCATCCAGGAGACTGTAGAATATGGGGGTGGATCTTGCATGTTCTGGGGCGGCATTTCGGCTGACAGCAAAACCGACCTTGTCGCAGACAAGGTCGGTTTTGCTGTCAGCTCAGCTGTCAGTCTCCCGGACTGGAGGTGCTCGTGGGCAAGGATCGCTGACTGCTCGCCGCTATGTGGCAGAGATTGTGGAAGTGCTTTTTTTATTTTTATTGTGGCACGCCATAATGGCCTCACTCTATTTATCTGTGCGGTGACGGAGAAAGAATACCAATCTCCGTCCGGTGGGTGTCGTAAGAAGCGACTAACGGACTCTTTCGAGTGATGATCTGCTCCGCTGGTGGTAGGGCTTGACCCGTCTGGTTGGTGACCACCGTACGCATGGTGTAAAACCCGTCAAGTGACTGCTTGTCGGTCGCGTTTCGGGATCAGCCAGCGTATAACCATAGCTCGAGAGGATGATGCTGCGATGTATTTGGTCTGTGGAGGCTTCCGTCAAACCAGTGCCAGGAGGACTTCGTTAACCTGCCGACCAGGGAGACCCGTAGAAACGGTTATCCCGCTGGCCGCCCGTGGCACAGTACAGAGGCCCAAGCGAGCCTAACCAGCTCGTGAGGCTGCCTCACCATGCCACGCATAATCTCGGGGTGGTGCGTCGTGCCGGTTGGTGACCGGAAGGTGGGGTCCCGGCGGCCATTCCCGGGGGGGTTCGGGGGCCCTTCCGTTCGGCAGGTTAATAATACTCGTCTGTGGGTAAATTCCTGGGGAAACAGGCCACCACACTTTGACCATTCGCATCGCGGCATCATTTTCTCGATTCACGCCTCTCTCTTTCCACTCCTAAAATGACAGCGCCTAACAACAAAACTGGTAATACAGCGGTGCACACCCCCACCACAAGCTTACCGTTTGAGGTGGAGTTCGCTGACATCCGCGGACTCCATGCAAACCTCAATGCCGTCCACCACCATCTTGAGACGGCACGGCCAGCAATGTTGTTCCTGACGGAGACGCAAATAATCCGCCCAGCTGACACCACCTACCTGAACTATCCCGGCTTTGTGCTTGAAGAATCCTTCAAAGCCAAAGCCGGAGTTTGCTTATTCGTTCGGGCGGATGTTTGCTGTCGCCGTCTGCGCTGTCTGGAGGACCCTTCCTTCTCCCTCCTAGTGGTACACGTCGACTTAGGCTCTCATTGCTGTGTCTACGTCTGCGTCTACCGATCCCATAACGGCGACATGGAGACAACTCGACTAATTGAACATCTTAGTCGGGTAGCAGATGATGCGCAGGAGCGGTTTTCATCGGCGGAACTGGTGTTTTTGGGGGACTTCAACGCCCACCATGAGTTGTGGTTAGGTTCCTCCAAAACAGACCATGCTGGTAGAACTGCCCACGCATTCGCTCTCACGCATGACCTGACACAACTTGTGACCCAGCCCACCAGGATCCCAGACATAGTTGGCCATGCGCCCTCCTTACTCGACCTTCTGCTGACGAGTCGCCCAGCTGGATACCGGGTGGAGATTCGAGCTCCTTTAGGTTCCTCGGATCACTGCTTGATATCCAGCACAGTGCCCATAGCATCGCGCCCGCCAACAGCGGTTTCGAAACGCCAGATTTGGCGCTACGCGTCGGCAGACTGGGACGGGATGCGGGAGTATTTTGCATCCGTCCCTTGGAGGCAGCGCTGCTTTAGTGGGAAGGACCCGACCGCTAGCGCCACTGCCGTTGCTGATGAGATAGTATTAGGAATGGAATACTATATTCCACACTCCTATGTCATCAGCAAAGGCAGACGCAACCGCTGGTTCAATCGCGAGTGTGCCAGCGCTGTTGAGAGCAAACAGACGGCATACCGCGCTTGGATCAGAGGTAAAGCTCATGGGGCTCCCGAAACTCGCTCGCTAAAAGCAGCCTATAATAATGCCACCAAGTCGTGTAAGAGGGCCTACATTAGAGCGGATGCACAGCGCGTTGCACGAGTAGGCCAAGAACTCCTGACGCATCCTACGGGCAGCCGTAGCTACTGGCGTCTGGCCAAAGCCGTGCAATCCAACTTCTGCCAACCCTCGCTGCCACCACTGAGATGTCTTGACGGAACTTTAGCTCAAGCCGCAGGAAAAGGTCGATCTCCTGGCCAAACTCTTTGCGGCTAACTCCCGGATCGATGACTGTGATGCACAGCCACCCTCAATACCTCACTGTGGCCACACAATGTCTGATATTAAAATCAGGCAGTGTGATGTCCGTGCGGAAATGCAGTCAATCGATGACCGGAAAGCTAACGGTCCTGATGGCATCCCAGCAATAGTTCTGAAAATGTGTGCAGCGGAGTTGTCTCCTGTGTTAACGCGTCTGTACCGTCTCTCGCTCTCTTCGGGTTGTGTGCCGGAATCTTGGAGAGAAGCTTATGTGCAACCGATCCCTAAAAAAGGAGATCGGTCAGATCCGACTAATTACCGCCCTATAGCCGTAACTTCAGTGTTGTGTAAGATCCTAGAACGAATATTGAACAAACAGCTTATTCGATACCTAGAAGATCACTCCCTAATTCACGATCGTCAATATGGGTTTCGGCCAAAACGGTCAACGGGTGATCTTCTAGCGTACGTCACACATCTCTGGGGTGAGGCTATTGACAAGCGTGGCGAGTCACTGGCAGTTAGCCTTGACATAGCCAAGGCTTTTGATCGGGTCTGGCACAAAGCTCTTCTCTCCAAGCTCCCGGCATACGGTTTGCCCGCTCAGTTCTGTACCTGGATTGCCAGCTTCCTGCATGAGCGTAGAATCCGTGTTCTTTCGGATGGATGCGCTTCGCGGTTCATGTCAGTGAACGCTGGTGTTCCTCAAGGCTCCGTTCTATCCCCCACGCTGTTCCTTCTGCATATCAATGACATGCTTCCTCTTGGAAACATTAATTGCTATGCAGATGTGCATGGGGGATATAACGGACACCCAACGGCTGGGCGGGTAGACACCGAAATGAAGCGAGCAAATCTTGTCATTGAGCTCGATCGGGTGTTGGACCTCATTTCTAAATGGGGCTCCAATAATCTGGTGGAGTTCAATGCCAAGAAAACACAGGTGTGCGCGTTCACAGCGAAAAAGTCGCCATTCCTTCCCCTTCCCTCTCTTCAGGGTACATCTCTAGGCCTGCAGAGCAGTATTAACATGCTCGGTATGGATATCCGCTGCGATCTGAACCAAAAGGACTACATCGAAACCGTGATTAAAAGTGCCTCACGTAAACTCGGTGTCCTGAACAAGGTGCGGCGATTCTTCACGCCTGATCAGTTGTGTCTATTATACAAGACACAGGTGCGGTCTTGCGTGGAGTATTGCTCTCACCTTTGGGACGGCTCCGCAAAGTACCTTCTCGATGCCTTGGACAGATTGCAGCGCCGCGCTGTGCGCATTATCGGCAATGCAGAGGTCACTAAAACTCTCGAGCCTTTGCAATTGCGTAGAGATATTGCGTCACTCAGCGTCTTTTACCGTTTATACCATGGCGAGTGCTCTGAAGAACTCTTTGACCTCATCCCTCCTTCTCCCTTCCTCCATAGGAGTACGCGTGCTGCTCTCCGGAGTCACCAATTTACAGTCTCTAACATTCCATCACGCACAAAGAAATTTGGTGACTCGTTTCTTTGCCGCACTTCCAAAAGATGGAATAGTCTACCAGCACACGTATTCCCTCCTACCTATGACATAGGGTCCTTCAAACGAGGCGTGAAGAAGCACTTTGTGGGCCGGCAGAGTGAGGATGACTGATGCTACGTCTCTTACGCTGCACCAGTTGTCCTCGCGCCTGGACCTCATTTCCACTTAACATCAGGTGGAGTGGGGTCATTTGCCGGGCTTGGTATAAAAAAAAAAAAACTCTGCCTGATGAAAAGCAACCAGTAAAGCCCAAGAAGTGAAAGCGTTCATCACAGCGCTGCCACGCTATGCCGAACGCTCACACTATGGCGGCCTGCATAAACGATTGTCCAAACTTTTTGGTACGTGTCTTGATGGTCAACACGGTATGAGGGTGGCTTCTAAAACCTGCACGCGTCGATCTGGAAAGGAAAGGAGAGGGTGGGATTAGTTCAAAGAGCTCCTCAGAGCATTCACCGTGGTAAATGTGGTTCCTTATGGCAATTTAATTAGCGAGGGGTTCACTTTAATGCATGACAATGCTCGCGCTTACACTGCAGCAATTGTACGAGACTTCCTTCAAAGATCCCAAATCTCTGTCATGCAGTGGCCAGCGAGAAGTTCGGACCTGAACCCGATAGAGCATCTCTGGGACCATCGTAAACGGAAGGTGCGGTCTAGGGATCCCGCTCCTACGTCTCTTCAGGAGCTCGAAGAGGCCGTTATTGAAGAATGGACCAACCAAAGAAATCCCTCATGAAATCCTGAAATGGGACAAGTCGACGAGGGATCGTATGGAAGCCGTCATCAAGGCAAGGGTGGGGGGGGGGTTTGTAACACTAGATTTTAAGTTAAGTTTTAAGCAAATTTTTGTATATTTTTGTTGTAAAATTATCTGTGTCAATAAGGATTTTTATTTTTTTGAATTTTTTTACGTTATTAAGGATTTTTATTGCTTTTCGAATATTATTTTTTTCTGTATAATTCCATTAAAAGAAAATTTAATTTAATTGTTTTTTAGATACTCCTTTTATTTAGCTTTCTAACCATACCCAATACTATCCTCTTAATTGATTCTAAATAAGGTTTTTGAATTTTTTAAGATAATTTTTTAAAGATGCGATTTTTGTGACGCCGGGAGTATTAGTTCAACATGAGATACTTACCAAACTTTTTATTACAAAAAAATAATTTAAAATGTTTTAAGGTTTAGTAAGTCGGGTAGGTATGTTGGTGACGTGAGTAGTTCATGGCATTAATAAATAATAAAAAAATAGATTATTAAATTATTCACATACATTATGTAAAAGGAGGTACATTGTTTTCGGTACGAGCCGTTCTTAATTCTATGACCACAACTGTATATACATGTCCCAAAATTCAAGGATAAGCTGGTACCAGAGGATGAACCTTTTCTAGACTATTAAAGAAAAAAAAAAGAAAAAAAAAATCTCAACATTCTATGAAAATACAAAAAAAAATTGAAATCCTTAGAAAATTTACACCCCTTAACATATTTTTAACTACCATAACCACAACTTTTCTAAAATTTCAGTTTTTTTTTTGTATCGGCAACTTACATAGCACTGCTATACACCACAATCCTTAAAAATCCTAAAACTACAGTAATTTTTATTCAAAAATCAATCATAATATTTTATTTCCCTAAAAATTTGAAAGTTTTATACTTTCAGTCTACTTTCACTCCTCGTAGCGTAAAAAAAACGTATGGTAACTACTATGGCAAGTTTTTTTAAAAATTAACGCAACTAACTATGATTCTAAAATGGTATAAGACTCTACGAAAACTAGCCACGAAAGAAAGTGCGTTCTATTTCTAAAGAATAACCAAATTTAATAAATTGTTGTTGTTGCTAGTAATCATTTTTAGTGTGGGCCCAAGATAGGTTTATTGTTGCAAATTCTTGGAATTTGAATATGACGCGTGCGTGTCAATAAAATTTAGACGTCAGAGAGAGATTGATAGAGAGAGATTATGCGTTAGAGAGAGTTAGATGGTATGTTCCTTATTAAATAACAAGAGCAAGTCAGTACGCTTTACTCCTTTGTTTACTGTGCACCATTCTGTATTCAATTGACGTGGCTCTCGTACAACGACTTTTGGCTTGGCTTTTTGGACCCGATTAAGTGACCCACTAATTAAACTGACCTGGCATTATTTTGGACTGTGATTGTGTCTTTTGTGAATTGGACTTTTGGCGTATTGTGGACTATTTAGTGTTTATAATGCCGCTACCATACACACCGCTGGAATACGCTAATATGCACCTCATCTATGGAGAATGCCGATGCAATGCTAGCGCTGCTAGCAGATTGTATCGAGAAAGGTACCCGAATGCTCAAAGATACCCGGGTTACCGAGTATTTACTAATGTGCATCAAGCGTTTTCGGAGGGTCGTTTACCTTCTGACAGGAGAAACGCTGGAAGACCTAGAATGGAACGCGATGAAGAAGTTCTCAATGAAATAGAAGATGATTCAACTACCTCGGTACGTGCCATAGAAGCGGTAACTGGTATTCCCAAAAGTTCTGCACATCGAATTCTAAAACGTCACAGGCTTCACCCATATCACTACAGGCGTGTGCAGACATTATTACCGCGGGACTATCCGCTACGTGTTGCATTTTGCCGTGTGATGCTGCAAAAGCACAGAGAAGATCCCCAATTTTTAGATAAAATTCTATGGTCGGATGAAACAACCTGCAAGAAAGATGGTTATTTAAATCTTCACAACTTACATAGCTGGAGCAATGAGAATCCACACCTGATGAGACAAGACAAATCCCAATATCAATTTAAAGTTAACCTATGGTCGGGAATATTAAATGGAAAAGTGATTGGGCCCTTTGAGTTACAAGGAAACTTAAATGGCAATAGTTATTTAAACTTTTTACAAAATGACTTGCCAGATTTATTAGAAGATGTGCCCATAAATGATTTACAAAACATGTGGTTTCAAAATGATGGTTACCCAGCTCACTACGCTCATTCAGTGCGAGAATACTTAAACCAAGAGTATCCAGGACGTTGGATCGGGCGACTTGGTCCTATCTTATGGCCACCACGTTCACCCGATCTAAATCCCCTAGATTTTTTTTATTGGGGTTGTCTCAAAGACAGGGTCTACTCAAAACCCATTGCAACATTGGACGAGCTTCGCCAAAAAATCGCTGAGGCTGTGGATCATATCAACGGTAGAAGATATGCACGACGAATAAAACGATCCTTTTTAAGGCGATGTCGTGCCTGTATTAATGCCGGTGGCAAACAATTTGAACATGTACTCTGATGTTAACAATAAATTAATAAAATAATTGTAAAAATGTTTCTACTATTTGTTTTAATTCATTCAACATTTTTGAACAACTAGAAACCTATTTTGGGCCTAACTAAAAATGATTACTATCAACAGCAAAAAATCATTAAATTTGGTTCTTCTTTAGAAATAGAACGCACTTTCTTTCGTGGCTAGTTTTCGTAGAGTCTTATACCATTTTAGAATCATAGTTAGTTGCGTTAATTTTTAAAAAAACTTGCCATAGTAGTTACCATACGTTTTTTTTACGCTACGAGGAGTGAAAGTAGACTGAAAGTATAAAACTTTCAAATTTTTAGGGAAATAAAATATTATGATTGATTTTTGAATAAAAATTACTGTAGTTTTAGGAATTTAAAGGATTGTGGTGTATAGCAGTGCTATGTAAGTTGCCGATACAAAAAAAAAAACTGAAATTTTAGAAAAGTTGTGGTTATGGTAGTTAAAAATATGTTAAGGGGTGTAAATTTTCTAAGGATTTCAATTTTTTTTTGTATTTTCATAGAATGTTGAGATTTATTTTTTTCTTTTTTTTTTCTTTAATAGTCAAGAAAAGGTTCATCCTCTGGTACCAGCTTATCCTTGAATTTTGGGACATGTTGTATTTATATACTAACTGCCCTACAAATAAACAAAGAATAAGCTACGAATAGTTATTCCGTGTTTTGGTCCTGTCATGTAAACTTAATTTCATGTAAAAAAAAAGAGTCAAAACACGGAATAACTATTCTCACCTTAATCTCTGTTTATTTGTAAGGCACAGACTAATAATCTGAGTGACACTAAAATGTCAATTATTTATTTACAACCATTCTTTATCATATTTGGCCATAATATTATACTAACTTGCGTGTGGTGCTGCACATTTAATTTTTATAAGATCCTTTTTTTTCACTTAATTTTTATTTTTTTATGTGGCTCGTCATAGTGACCAGTCATGTCCACATCCTGCGTGCGTGATGGTAAGATTGGTAAGCAGCCGATGCAGTCCAAAATAATGAGAGCGCTCCTCACCGTGGCAATAAGCACGGTAACAAGCGCACCCATTCATGACGGCCAGCATAAATGCCGTTTCACGCCCCGCTTAAAATACCCGGGACTATAGGAGCTGGGAAACACATGCAAACAAACACAAAAATGTGGCAAGCCGTTCCTTGCCGGCTTTTTTGGTACGAGTGCAGATAGTCTGCACAGTATGATGGTGGTTCCTAAGACCAGCACGTGTAGTCCGGGAGAGGGAAGGAGAGGGCGGGATTAGATCAAAAAGTTCTTCACAACACTCTTCTTAGTAATTCCGGTAGAAGACACTGAGAGAAGCAATGTCTCTACGCAGCTGCAGGTCCTCAAGAGAGGCTGTAACCTCAGCATCTCCAATAATGTGTACTGCTCGCCTTTGCAGTCTATCAAGTGCATCGAGGAGGTATTTAGCGGAGCCGTCCCATAGATAGGAACAATACTCCATACTCGATCGCACCTGAGTCTTGTACAGCACACAGCTGTAGAAGACTTAGATGTCAGGTTTCACTCCTTTTAGAGGGTAGTTTAGAAATAAGAAAAAGGTTCCAGGGTCTATCTTTATATCAAATTTGCATGAAAGTGTAACAAACAAAATTACTTCTGCATTATAATGTTAGGATAAGTACTCCATGGAACTGTGTGAAGTCATTATACGTCACTCTCATAGTTCATAGCACCTTATGTTTGAAGAAGTTAAGCCAAGTAAAGGCTGCAGGCAGGCAAACGTTTCTGTCTACATGTAGACCACTATGACAAAGTTTCAAGTGATCATACACATCCATTGATTTTATTTTATTTAATCACATATTGACTTACATAATCATAGCATAGTATACTATTCTATCTAGACTTCTAGAGCATGTCAAAGTCATCTCTCTGAAACAAAAACAAAAAATTATGTCATTTTATGAATGCAAGATACAATATTAATAAAGAATACAAATGATTAAGCTGCATACCATATCATTGTATTCCATGACATGCCTTCTGATTGCAGAGCCGTCAACCCAAGTGACAAAGTCTTCAAGAGATCTGGTTACCATAAAAGCTGGATCTTTCACTAACTCAGGCCCCACTCTGACATGGCCCTGTTCTATAAACTTTGTAGCTTCTTTTAAATTTTCTGACATTTTATCTATAAATAATGATCAAGTTATAATATTTAAGTAATATGTATTCCCTAAAGCTGAAACAATGTAAGAAAATAATCCTCCAAGGCTTTCTAATCTCTCTTACGGGGACAAAGAAGGACTTGTAATCAAACTAGGGTGTTCGCTACGTGAAGCGTGCGCACGGGGCGGGCGCCCGCCGCATGCGCACGCCTCATGCTCGTAGCAAACGCCCTTAATGAACACGCACACACTCAAACTTTTATTTTACCAAATTAGTGTTTAAATTGGTTATTTACAATGTAAACTGTAGGTATGATTATTAAATTATTCACATACATTATGTAAAAGGAGGTACTTTGTTTTCGGTACGAGTCGTTCTTAATTCTATGACAACAACTGTATATATTTATAATAAACTAACTGCCCTACAAATAAACAAAGAGTAAGCTACGAATAGTTATTCCGTGTTTTCTTCCTGTCATGTAAACTTGATTTCTGATTAGAGGAAAAGAGACAAAACACAGAATAACTATTCTGACCTTAATCTCTGTTTATTTGTAAGGCACAGACTAATAATCCGATTGACACTAAAATGTCAATTATTTATTTACAACCATTCTTTATCATATTTGGCCATAATATTAAACTATCTTGCGTGTGGTGCTGCACATTTAATTTTTATAAGATCCTTTTTTTTCACCTTATTTTTAGGGTTCCGTAGCCAAATGGCAAAAAACGGAACCCTAATGGATTCGCCATGTCTGTCTGTACGTCCGTATGTCACAGCCACTTTTTTCCGAAACTATAAGAACTATACCGTTGAAACTTGGTAAGTAGATGTATTCTGTGATGTTAGTGTTTAAATTGGTTATTTACAATGTAAACTGTAGGTATGCCCTACCTTGCTAGCACTTTTAGCAGGGACTTTTATCCCCTACACAGTATCTACACTTAGGCAGATAGCAACATTAAAACCGTATAAAATGTAACCATTTCTTGTTTTAATAAATAAACTTTATTATTACTATTTATTAATAACTAGCAGCCCGCCCGCCCGCGACTTCGTCTGCGTGAACAATCTTGCCCAAATAGGTGCAGCCGGTGTACAAACATTCAGGCAATTGATTTTTTTTAAAGATTGAAATTATTGTGGTGGTAAGTTTTTCTTTGGTTAAACATCTAACTACAATACATAAGTAAAATTTTAAACACTGAAAAAAGACGACAACCTCAGGCGGGAATCGAACCACGCACCTTCCGCATTCGGGGCGGCTGCCTTAACCACTTGGCTACCGAGGTCTGGCTTATAACCGTCGAAATTTGTCAGTGCTTGATGCTTATGTTTTTAGTCAACATTGCTTCATCAAATCTTAGAAGTTTTCACCCCTGCGTTAATAAAACACTAAAATATAAAAAATATTACAATTGAAAATCAATCTTTTCTGCATGGAATATCAATCTCAAATTTAAATCAACGTGCCATAAGATTAAGATATTGAATAAAAATTATAGAAAAGTACAGTTTATCAAGAGTAGCCACTATAGTGGTTACTCAACAAGAATTATGAATTAAAAAAAATCAGTTTTAAATAAATATATATTAATAAAAATCAATTGCCAAAATGTTTGTACGTGCATCACTGTGGAACGGCTCGACCGATTTGGCTGATCCTTTTTTTGTTGTGTCATGACAAGGTTTGAAAATATATCACGGGATACAGGGTGTTCACGTGGACAAAGTCGCGAGCGGGCCGCTAGTAATAAATAAAATTGTTTACACTCACACTAATTATCTAGCCCATGATAAGCTTCTTTTAAAACTCGTTAATATATATGGTAAGATAACAGATAAAGATAGAAAAATATCCAGACCCGAAATCAATTTATAAAAACAGTTTTCTCTAAATTGACCCAACCAGGAATTGAACCTGGGCCCTCAGAGATAGCGCGACGCCAAACCCGGCGCGCTAAACACTCGAGCACGGAGGTCGTCTGAGGAAATGATAAAGGCAAATAACTTACTTCTGACCATGACAACAGGCAATCGCCGCCTACAGAAAGCACTTGCTGAAACAGTGGCCGCAAGAGCTAAATCCCATCTGGTAGGAATTATACCCATTTGATACAGTTTTTCTAATAATTGCGCACTACTTTCAGTTCTGAACTCATTGGTAGCATCTAAATCTTTGATGCTATTTGCCAAATCCCTAATTTCCCTGGAAAGCTTGTTGTACCTGATGCAAAAAATAAATAGGTATTATTTCAATTTCTAATGTACATACAAAAATAATAAAAGTACATAATAAAACGTCCTACTTCGTGTAATCTTCCCTTTTCTGAATATAATACTTTTTCATTACTTTCACTTCATGAATGTTGTTATCAACTTTCCATGATATAAAGTCTACTTTTTTAAGCAGTTTTTGTTCATGAAATTTAAGCTTTCGCACCATTGTAAACACAAAAGAAAAATAATAACAAACAACACGCTACACACATGTGCAATTTGCTTGATAGTTATGACATGACATAACAATTTATGACATATGATTATTTTTCTTTGATAAATCGTTTCGTGACCATGGATACTAGTCCTTCAGTCGAAATAATAGAGTTCATTTAATAAGCTTATAAGATGATTATGATATGAGTGATGATAATTAGCTAAATGCTTAGAGCATTAAACCAACAGGAGACGACACGCACACTAATTTCTATGCAAAAAAGTCTGTCATTTCCTGCGGGGGGAAGGAAACACACATAGAAATTGTTAACAAACTAATGCATTTTTGAATGACGTCGCTACGCACGCAAACGACAAAATTGTTGAACACTAGCATAAAATAGACGCACACTATTATATTCACACACAGAGATTACGTCTCCGTGCACAGGCCCATAGAGTACTATATATCATGTATGTAATAGAGACCTAACTCAGCCGTGAAAATAGGAAACGACAAAGTGGCGCCCTCCGACAAGGAGTTTTGGAACTAATATCGCCGTATACATAGCTACATATAGGTACATATAGGTATCTAGGTATTTACTTGAAAGTAAAGGCCGATTTTCATTCCTCTGTCGATTTAACCAGAGAATTCTGATGTTTTGACGGAGTCAAAATCTCAGTTTTTTCCTCTGGTTAAATCATAACAGAGGAATGAAAATTGAGCCCCAGTAGTAAATTATAGAAATAAAACACAATATTTAACAACATCATTATTTTTTTCTTTTAAAACATCTTACATAATCCTTCTTTGCCTTTATTTTTAACATATCATTGTCATCATCACAATCTCTCATATTATTTAATATTTTACAACATTTTCCAACATTTGAGAATCTACAGCAGAACAATGACAAAGAATCTCTGGAGTTTCCGGACCTGCAAAAAATAATTTTATGTAAGTAACTATGTTTTACACACTATCCGTTTTATTAATAAAAATGGCCAAATGTTACACCTCGGTTTAAAGTGACGTAACTTTAATCAATGTTTATTAGTAACAGGGTACGGCTCACTAAAAGAATACTACCATCTCCTCTCTTCCCTTGGGTGTCGTAAAAGGCGACTAACGGACTAAAGACTACACATACTTCCAACAGCATAAAGCGGCGATGGGCTCACCACCTGTCACGCTGAGCACATGTGCAGTTATAACTTGATGAAACATGGACTATGATGGCAGCACTACTTCGCAGTCCCTCTTGCCTAGCTAGACTTTGGGGATAATAGTTATGTAAGTATGTATTATACATACATATATATCAAATCATAATTTCTATCAAAAAGAGGCTGGTAAGACTGACGGCAACAACAAGATTAAAAATACCTTTTGAAGATGATGCTTCCAAAATATTTTGAATTGATCTCAGAGGTCTTCTTTCACTTAGGGTGGATGTTGGGAATGACAAACCTGAAAGTATAATAATGCACTTCAAACTATTACTATTATACGTTTAGAGATTTACATACAGTTTAAAAAATAAAATCATTTAACAGCGTAGTTGTTATTATTTATTACGTGGGGGTGATTGTAACCCAAGTAGCAAAATGTGGTCATGTAAGTATCCTAGGACCAAATATTTTTTAGTCCTATAGAAATCCTATTAACGTTTACAGGACCGCATTTGGGCGCACTTTACAGGACTATTGCGACCTATAGTTATTTTGTTACAGTCCGGTAAAGTGCAAATTGATTTTATTACTATTTTATTGAGTGCTTCTACAAGATCACTGTGTCCTATAAAGAACAGATACACGCACTGAGTCAGCGTGATTAGTCCTGTAACTATCTGGCGCATGCCACTACCGGTGTAATTTATCCAACAGTGGTAATTGTGATGTCATAACTAGAGCATTTATTTTTCATTAATTTTTAATGGTGAAGGCAAACGAAAAAAAATAATATTGGAATTGCAAAGGGTAATCTTTATTACTATTCATTATCATAAAGGTTGATAACTTTTTGTGTTTTCACTGTTATATAAAAAAATTAACTTGCGAAATAAATTTTATTGATAAAGTATTCGATTATAATAAACATATGTTTATGCGCCTTCAAAAGTAAACATAATTATTATTTGTAAATTCATTAATTATTAGTAAATACAGCCGTCATCAGATCGGATCGCGGTCCATATTGTAATGCATTTATCAGGAGCTTTACAATGCATTTTAGTCATAGTTAATCTTATTATAGGATCACAGTCCTGGACACCATATTGTTTAATTGATGTCAACAGCTGATCACTCTAATTATAGCAAATGCAGGTCACATATAAGTAGAATCTTACCTATAATAGTAGCAGGACGTGCAACTTTAGTGCTAGAAATCCTTTAGAAGTCACAACAAAGTCAAATCATACTTATAATATCTTCGACCTATAGTAGCTTTACCTAACACGTTTACAGAATAACTTTTCTTATAGAAGCATAAAACAAAACGTGAACAAGAATAAATAGTCTTGTTAAATGCATTTATAGGAGCTGTGATATTTATTTTTATAACATGCACTTATAAGACTTAAGTTCTTATAAGCATCATATAATGTAATCCTGTAAACGTTTATAAGACTACGTAGTAGGATCGGAAGGGCTTGTAGCGTAAATAGTCTAATAAGATGTTCTCGTAAACGTCTTTAAGACTGCGTAATAGGATCGAAAGTGCTTGTAGCGCAAATAGTCCGTTAAGCTGCTTTAACAAGATCAGTAATTTTAATCAAAGCGTCTATTAGTATGTTATAAGATGTTTAGTCTTATAAGTCAACAACTATAGGAGAATTTTGCTGTTTGGGAAATCTATGGATAATAATTAAATAATTTAGCTATGTACAGTTTACAATATTATTATCCTTATTAACATCACATCCACAGTTACAGATGCTTGTGCTCATCATACAAAAATATGCCCGTAGCGGGATTTATACATTTATGGGTGAAGCAGTCCGACGCCTAATCACTAGAATGCCTGCTGGGTTTTCAGACAAACATCTCTAGTTATTAATAATGAGTTGTGCTAAACTTAAAAGTACAGCCTAGTGCATAGGTTTATCTGCTGTAAACTGACCTGGCATATTTTTCGTTGGTAGAGTACCAAATTTGTCGAGTAAATGATTACGATGACCAAATGTGTAAGATTTGTATTGCCTAATGTTAAGCAAGTAACAACTAGTGTACAAATTAAAGATAAGAATGTGAATCCTGTGGACACCACTGTGTTTCTAGGCATCACGTTAGATGCCAACCTTCAGTGGGGCCCACATATAGCTAAATTGTCGAATAGACTTAGCTCTGCGGCTTATGCAGTAATGAAGATCCGTCAGTTAACTGACGTTGATACATCCAGATTAGTTTAATTCAGTTACTTGCAGAGTTCTTGTAGTCGAGGCTTAAACAGAGGTTTAGTTAGGAAATCGGCCAACTGATCCTTTGTGGAGATTTTCTCAACACGTAGATCCTTTTTTAGGACACACTGTCTTACAAAAACATGTCTAAGCCTTATGTGCTTCGTTCTATGATGTGTCTCATAGGACAGTGCCTGAGCCAATCTTATTGCGGATTCACTGTCTATGTAGAGTGAGGTGATCTCTTTCACAACCCCAGTCTTCATAAAGTTTATTATCTGTGTGAGCCATATTACCTCTCTAGCGGCTTCGCTGGCTGCGACTATTTCAGCTTCTGTGGATGATATAGCGAGAGATGATTGACGCTTACTTTGCCATGCTATAGCACCATTGGCATAAAGGCATATCATGCCGCTTGTGGAGCGTCCAGTGGATTCATCACCTCCGTGATCGGCGTCACTGTAGCCTTAAGCCTTGGCGTGCAGTGGAAGTTTTGTAAGTAATACCGTAGTCCATGGTACCTTTAACACAGCGAAAGATTCGCTTTACTCTTGCTATATCATGTAGCGTAGGGCAATCGAGCTTGCGGGACACCATGCCGACCGCATACGCTAAGTCAGGTCTAGTGCCAACCATCAGGTAAGAGAGCACCAACGGCTTGTCTATAAGGGAAGTTCTGGCCTTCATCGATGTCCTTTGTAGCTAACATGACATCCTTGACTATCGGAGTTACCGCAGCTTTGCAGTCTTGCATACCGAATCTTTGAATTAGCCGTTTTGCATATCCCTTCTGATCGATTTTAATTGTACCGTCCGCTTTGTGTTGTATTTCTATTCCAAGAAAATACGAGCCACATTTTGTCGTTAACTTGAAACGTTGTCTCATCTCATTTAAAAACTTCTCTTTTTCATCCGAACTTGCAGACGCAATGAGTCCGTCGTCAACATATAGAGCTAGTAATAGTTTGTGCTTTCCCTCTCCTCTTTTAAGCAGACAAGGGTCGCTTTCACTCTGTTTGAAACCAAGTTCTAGGATGTATTCAGTTATAGTGGAGTTCCAGCAGCGCGGCGCTTGTTTGAGGCCATAAAGACTGCGTTTAAGCCTGCATACTTTTCCATCATCATTTGAATACCCTTCAGGAGGCTTCATATAAATTTCTTCTTTCAATGTTCCATAGAGAAAAGCGGTTGACACATCGAATTGAGACAGTGAAAGTTTTTCTTGAGCAGCTGTAGCGAGTAGCGCTCTTATTGTGCTCGTCTTCGCTACAGGGCTGAAGGTTTCGTTGTAATCTAGTCCCTTCTTCTGTGAAAAACCCCGTATTACAAGGCGGGCTTTATATTTCTCAACCGAACCATCAGGGTTTGTTTTAATTTTAAAAAGCCACTTGCTAGAGATAGCTTTTCGTCCCTTTGGTAAATTAACCATTTCCCAGGTTTGATTTTCTCTAAGAGAATTGATCTCGTTATCCATTGCTTTACGCCATTGATGAGAATCCTTGCATACCATAGCTTCTTGGAACGTGCTTGGTTCCGCTAGAGGTTCATCGTTAACAGAATTAACGTTAAAGCAAACATTGCAGACAAAGTCTTTATATTTAGCTGGTGGCTTAAGATTTGACCGCTGTCGTAGCGTCCTCGTGCCTTCCGCCTCATTTTCAAATGCAGATAGACGACCTTCTAATTTTGGTTTATTGGCATCATTGACTTCTTGGTCTGCTTCCATCGTATCATCATTAACCTCTTGCTCAGGCATTGGGTCATCAATAGTCTGTTCCGCCTCTAAAAATTTATGAGTCTCGTGATCATTTTCTGAATATGATGGTTCAGAAGAATGTTTATCTTGCTGACTTGGTGACGTAATGCTTGTACCTCCTCCACCATGACAAGTAGATGGCTGCTGGTCATCGCTCATCTCAGCCGGGACGTGTTTTTTTATTTTCAGGCACAATAAAGTCAAATAGGCAGTCAAACCTTTTATCAGCAGCTTTGCTCTGAGAGGAATCAGGCTTCTCCGTTTTTTCTAGGTGACCCGATAGAGGATTCTCGTCGAAGGTGACATCTCTTGACCGAATCAACTTGAATGAGTCACTGTCCCATATACGATAACCATCGTCAGAGTCGTAGCCGATCAATATTCCCTTTTGGGCCTTTTTATCCAACTTCCTTCTTCGTTGCTTGGGAACATGTGGATAACAGTGAGATCCTAATATTCTCATATGACTCAATCTAGGCTTCTTGTGGTGCCATAGCTCGTACGGTGACTTCCCATCTATGCAAGTAGGGCCAGTTATATTCAAGATATACACCGCTGCTAATACCATTTCAGCCCAAAGTCCAGTAGGAATCTTGGCATGTGCATACATCAGACTTCGCGCCATCTCCACAACAGTTCTGTGCTCTCTCTCCGTCGGATTTTGCTCTGGAGTGTAGGGCATTGTCAATCTTTGAGCAATGCCTTCCTTTTTAAGAGTACCTTCTATTTTGGTGTTGACAAACTCTCCGCCATTGTCGCTTAATAGTTCTTTTATGACAACTCCAGCTGCTTTCACTTCAGCTAGCATAAGCAACAGCTTTGCGTGAACTTCAGCTTTCTCTCTCATGAAGTACACAAATCTGTACCTCGTGTAATCATCTTTGAAAAGGACAAAATACCTCAGCTTTGTGATAGAACACGGAAAGGGTCCACAGACGTCAGCATATACCAATTCTCCGGGTTGCGATGCTTTCTCCCTGGTTCCAAACTTTAACCTGTGAGATTTACCATAAATGCATCCTTCACAGAGTTCCTTGGACTTTGATATTGAACTCCTTTTGTATCAGTTTCTTCACGTGACTCTTGTTTTGGCGACCAAATCTTTCATGATAAAGCTGTAACAGATTTGAAGTTGTGGACAGCTGATTCACTTGTAGAGTTGGTTTCAGACATCTGAATTTCAGTTTGAATAATCCCCCACGCTTGCTGCGGGTGCCAATCAGTTTTGTCTGTCCATCCATTTTGAGAGTACATGATAATGTAGTAGACTCAAAGACACTCCTGTCCGATATATCATGCGTAGCAAGTACTGAGAATAAATTTCTGCTAAAACTGGGTACATACCAAACATCCTTCAACAGTATCGTCTCTAGCTTGCCGTTTACATCAGCTTCTGAAAGAATATCTCCAATGCCTAGGGCTTCAATACATTGGCCATTTGCGCCAGTCACAGTATGCTGGCTTTTGAAGTACTTGAAGCTTTGAAATTAGTCACGTGACTGGTCGCACCATTGTCCGCGTACCAATTTTCTAGATCCTTTGTTTCGCCAAATCCTTCTGCCGAATGTACTGCCATTACTGTCAGATTCATGTTTACAGTTTGTGATTCCTTTGGCGGTCTTACGTCTTGAATCCACTTCTTGCAACTTCTGACTCTATGGCCCTTTACTTTACAATAATTACATTTAAGCTCTTTGGGATAGTTTTTCTTCTTGCCTTTGTTCATATTCGTGAATAGAGAATAATACAACATATTGCACCTTCTTCTTAACAGTTATACGATAAGTTACTCTATATGATTTTGAACAAGTGTGCACAAAACAGTTTTTAGATACGAATAAATAAATACCTGCACTGTTTGAACATCCAGGTACGCAACACACTATAGACATTATGAAAACACAAAAACAACAATTTTTCACAAGGTCAAGTCTTATCTCAACGGACTTAGGTGAGAAGTACTTTAAAAACATTAATAAACAAAACAAATTAAAACAAACAAAATTATAGACAGAAAGAATACTAGGCAAAACTAATTGCTTGTAATGTTGCAAGCTAACACAACAAAACTTAACCAAATAGTTATAAATATTTTTGTGATTACTTTTTCTAATTTTGCTTTATAGTCTATTTTCATACCTTAATTTATAATTAAATTAGATGTACTTATATGAAGTAGCCAGGGAGTGTTTAATTGATTTAAAGTTAAAATAAGTAATGTCACTACAGGATTTAGGAGTCGATTAGTGATCTGTGGTCGATTAACGGTGCCAATAGGTATGATAACTACTAATACTCCTAGATACACACAATAATACTGGTAACCCAATCTATCATTCAATAGGCGCAGTTACAACCATAAAGTTACTATACCTAACGGAATAGAGCAACAAACATGAGCCGTCAAACGAAACCGAACTAAGGTGGCATTTGTGTATGTCAAATTGTTTAAAAATGCGTTCAGTGATGTACGTCATGTCGCTTTTCACATTAATATCGATATCGATAATATTAATTACTGACAGTAATGGTATTAATAGAACTAAAATGGGATGGGATCCTTCCGTCGCTGCATAGCATAAAAGTTAAACATGATGTTCTCAAAATATCATATTAGCAAAACACCATATTCGCAAAAAATCATAATCTCAATTCACCACATTATTACAATATCATATTCTTTAAACATCATATTAGCAAACTAACATATTCGATTATCATCCTATTCGTGAAATAGTTCAAGGATCATAAGACCGCCGGCGGTGTGACTGGTTTTACGATCCTCAAGGGGTTAGTTTCTTAACAAAAAGTACAATTATGATAAAAATAGTGTTTTTCTTTTACATTTTATTATTTCTTTAATCTTCTTTACATATAAAACTGCTCATGCACTAGTCTTTTAAACACTACTTTGCTCTGTGCACGACGGCTATGCAATGGCAGAGCATTCCAAAGACGGATAGCGGTTAATGTGAAAGAGCTGGAGAGGAAGCCAGTATGATGAGCAGGAATTTAAAGAGTAAGGTTGCTACTGAAGCAAAGGTCACCCATTAAGAAACTGAAATTTAGATTTCTGGCATCCGGGGGAACGTGGATCATATAAAATATTAAATAGAGGTAAAATATATTTTTAACAGGTTTATTGTCCAAAAAATAAAATAATAGGCTAATCAATTGTTATGGAACATATTATGTTGTCTGCGGGACAGTGAACCGGTTAATAACTAGCGACCCGCCCGCGACTTCGGCTTTGTCCGCGTCGACCCCGTGCCCCGTGAGGAATTTCCAAAGTTTTTCTTTTTCACAGACCTTGTCCATTTTTTTATTATATAAGGAGACAAACGAGCAAGCGGGTCACCTGTTGGAAATTAATCACCGCCGCCACAAAACCAGAGGAATCGCAGACGCGTTGCCACCTTTAAGAAAAGAATAGGCTCGATAAATTTAAAAAAAAGTAAGAAAATAGCGAAGAAATTCTTAATTACAAGAATTATTTTGACTTTGATATCAAAAAACGGTTATTACATGCTATCGGATTGTTTTATTTCTTGAAAAGTATTTACTTGAACATTATGACATTAATTATACTTCGGGTCTCAACCGAAGACGATTACTTATTACATGCAGCAGTACATGAGATGGTGCTATCTTCTTCACACTTTTAGATATATCCTAAAAAGAAATATCTTATATCCGTTCCCTGCACTGGCAACCCCGCGTCATGAGACGTCATTGCGTGTTTTTGTGTTATCGGAATCACACGTACTTTTCGTAACGAAATTAAATTTGTATTTAATATGATGGGAAAATGTTAAAGTTCGAAGTTGAGAGACAGTGATCATTATGGTATTTTTCGTAAAGTAAAGAAATCATTTTTAATTCAAAAAACGTAGGCGTTTATCATCATCGGTGTGATTCGGTGAATAGTGATAAATGTCGTATCAACGATATTACGACACGCAGGTATTAGAACATAACGCTAATTTACCAGGAAAATGAACTATTAAGGAATGTATCATAGCTGTAAGGAATAAGATCATTTATCATTAAAATTATCTACCCTCATTTTTATTGGTTTTTCTTGGGTTCTATAATAATGATTGTAACAAAATTAAAAGCCATTTACAACAATAAATTCTTTAAATACCAAACTACTTACTTAGACACCATTGTAACAGTGTTTAACTTACTAAACGTATGATGTGTCGAGGATATATAACTACTCAACAGTGTTGATGCTTTATTTTACTCAATGACATTGAATGTCATTGATTTTTCTCCATACAAGCCGTTTCGAGGTAACTTACACCAATTAGACAGTGCTGAGGTTCTATTTTACTCCACGCAAGCCGTTGTCAAGGTAACTTACTCCACTTTAACAGAGTTGAGGCTCCACTCATGCCGTGTCGATGATAATTACTCCACTTTAAAAGTGTTGAGGCTCCACGCTAGCCGTGTCGAGGATACTTACTCCACCTTAACAGTGTTGAGGCTGCACCCAAGCCGTGTCGAGGATACTTATTTCACTTTAACAGTGTTCCGGCTCCACGCAAACCGTGTCGAGGATACTTACTCTACTTCAACAGTGTTGAGGCGCCACGCAAGCCGTATCAAGGATACTTACTCCACTTTAACAGTGTTGAGGCTCCACGCAAGCCGTTTCGAGGATACTTACTCCACTTTAACAGTGTTGAGGCTATATCTTACTCCAAGCAAGCCGTGTCGAAGATACTCACTCCACTTTAACAGTGTTGAGGTTATATTGATGTTTTTAATTGGTGGATACATCAAGAAAGAAAATTCCAAGGAGCCCCTCTAGATTTGAAGCAAAGGAGTCGCCACGCGGTTTTCAGGTCAGACCTCAGCATTATATATACTTATTAATTGTATTAGAGTAATAATTAAACTTACTTCGCGACAAAGCGGCTACACAAGCCGTGTCGAAGATACTCACTCCACTGTACCAGGATTGAGTGAGGCTATATTTTATTTCAAGCAAGCCGTTTCCGGAATAAGTACTGTAGAACTCGTAAAGGTTGGGGGGCGTTTGTTTTAATAACAACAACCTTTATTTAGTATACGAGTTCATTTATTGTATACTTTTATATACATTTTAGAATTACATATTTACAATATAAAAATAACATGGTCAAGTCTACCCATGTTGGTACTTCCGATCGTTCTCCTCAATTCCCGGTTTGACATCTTGTCATTTCAAATTACGTTTTTTATAAATTTCTATAAAGTAAAACCAGCCAGCGCCCTAACATGGTATAAATTCTATAGTACTTAGTACATTTTAACAGTGTTGAGGCTTTATTTTACTCCACGCTAGCCGTTTCATGGTTTCTAACTCCACTTAAACTGTGTTGAAGATTTTCTACTCCACATTAACCGTGAGAGGCCATACCTATTTCACCCTAACAGTTTTCACGTTTCCACGTCCTCCGTGGAACAAAGCAGAGTCTCAACATTGTTGAGGACGTGGGTTCGATTTCCACCTGAGGTAGACATGTTTTCAACGTTTCATTATCTTCGGGTTTACTTTATCAATAATGATTTGGTGAAGACATCTTAAACTATGTCATTGATGTTTACAATGACTCAACCAGTAGCGGCAAAAACGAAGCTTGGCCATTCGCGCTGCTTGCAGCGCTTGCGCCTGTGCCCGTGCCAGCTGCGCCACTGAGATCTTCGATTTGTCCCCGTATATGACGGTCAGGCCGACGATAGCCTGCTTTCATTGGACACCCATACATTCTACAATTTCTCAGAGAAGAACCTCATAAAAAATTAAGGGTTACTCATAACATCAACTTCGAGGTTCTTTAAACTTCAGGGGGGGGAGGGGCGCCACTGCGCGTAGTAGTATCATCAGCTATCGAGCCGCGATCAAGCCCACCAGCACCATTTACACCGCCGAGGGACTGCCGAGGTTCCGCCGGATATCTGACAGGGAGCCGTTGGAATCAGAGCTCCTACAGTCGCTTGACCTATTTTTATGACTGAATGACAGAAAGTGTGAGCTCACTAGGGATCGTAATGTTTTACATTGGATTTGCAAACCTATACAAAACAACTATACCCCAAAACAATGTCTGTTACTTACTATTTCAATCTATGTAGATGAAAATGAATCGCCAAATGTGTTGCTATGCACACGAAAACGGCTTAAATGATTCGTCTGATTCTCTTTTGTTGTGTTTATAAAGGTCAGGAAAAGTTTACAAAAAAAAATGTAAAGGATCTCACAGATTCACTTAAAATTTAAAGCAGCTTCAAAATAATTATATTTAAAAGAATCGAACTGCCCTTAAATTATTAAATCACAACTACTATTGTCAACAATTGATATTCAAGATGCTTAAATTTAATTAAGTATCTACTGCAATTACAGCTGATCGGAAAAAGTTAAGGTTTAGTTTGAGGCCGCAGTTGAAATTAAAGTTCTTTTGTTCGGCCTATTTGTGTTTGCGAAATTACTGGAACCGGTTCTAGAACAATTGCGCATAATATTTAAATTTTCTACAATAATTGTTTAGTTAATGTATTGTACCTACGCACGAAAAATAAGCTCAAACTATGACGAGTGTGTATTGAATAATAAAACTACGAGTACAAGCACCTTTTTGGAGACATAGGGTTTGTCACAAACACTTACAAAAGCATTACTAAAAAACAGAGCAACAGAACTTGTTTTTAAACATAAATGAATTCAGGTATATTGACTACGACATGCACAGCGGCCGTTGCGGTTTGAATTACCTACCTACACCAAGTTGTTTGAATGAAAGAAGTTCTTAGCATTAATTGATTCAAAAACTTTTTTGTATTCGCATCCTACATCCAGTCTTGTGAAAACATTATACGGATATACTTAGATACGGAGTAGGTAACTCTCCTACCATGCATTTTCACATATTATTAGTTTATTGGCAAAGCCATAATTTGACTGTACAAACCCTTACAAACGCAGAATGCATCACGAAATCCTGACCAAGCCATAACAAAAAAAAACACTTACATTTAATATAAATTGGATAAAGCAGACGGTATTGTTGTGGTACAGATTAGAATTTACTTCCTTGGTATACAATGTGGCCCAATCTTGTTGTCTAAGAAAAAAAAACTGTTCTTCGGCCCTAAATAATATTTGTTATACCTAATTTCCTTTCAAGGCGAGCCATCTACTTCTAGATAGCCTTATCCAGGTGGCGCTAAATTATTAGTGAATCGTTGATTAGACATGGTATACCACGAGCATCTTGAGATATATGTTTACATCTCTTGCAACAAAATCAGTAACATTAAATCAGTACTGTATTTGATAATATCTTGGTAGCTTTATTCAAAAAATAATAACTTGAATCTTTTCAAAGCTGATAGTTATAAAGTTATCATTTCTAACCAAAAAGTTTGAGGAAGGTTCTATGTTGTTTAAATACGCATAGGTCCACTTTACCTGCCATCTAAGGGAAGTAATTTACTTTACATGAATGACTGTGTATAACACAGTTTTGTTAAGTGTACGCTAACTAAGTTTTATTGCTCCAAATCAAAAATACAATTTAACATGGGACACAAATGTCATGTTAATTAAACCATATTTCCAGGACTATCCTTAGAATCAGATCATAATCATTGATTTGTCACTTATGATTCTTACACTATATTTTCTATTGTTTCTGCTCAAAAAACGCAGTCTATTAGTTTATTAAAAAATAATATATCAATACAAAATTATGTGATTGTGATTGAAATTACCGACTTCATTTAGACTTGGACCCGCGTTTGACAACCGCAGATTGTCCAATATTTGTAAGCATCCCAGTTATTTGTTGCTGGCTGTGCCAACCTCATAAAAAGGCGGTCACAAACATTTGTTGCAGATAAAAATAAAAATAAAAGGATTCCAAGACAGTGGACGACATGCCGATATCGATATTTGTCTGTATTTGGAGCTCACAGTCACGCAGTCGCTCGGCATTTACTGCTCACACTGCTCACAGATCTAGTCTGGAGGTGTTTCGCAGAGTTGTTGTGGGCTGAGGCTGAGTCACTTAAATGTATTTGTTAATACTGTTGGAGAAATGTTTAGGTACAAATCAGAATGAATTTGTCAATGCAGTATTTACACAACAAAATAATAATACTTAATCAAATAAATAAATGAAATTGTTAAAGTCATTGCTTAGAAAACGAACAATGCATCGATAGCCATTAAATGCATCTTTTAAAGTTTAAAGGAGGCTTTTAAGCACCTATAAAAAACTACCTACATATTGTAAAGTTTAAATTGACATATTTTTTTTTTATTGTGTTAACATTACAATGCTCTGAACATCTGCATGTAATAAGTAATCGTCTTCGGTTGAGACCCGAAGTATAATTAAGAATCAAACGAACTTACCTTGTGAAGTTTGATTCCAATTATGCGAGGCTCTCAACCGAAGACGATTACGTCAACCCATCCCTCCCAACCCATTAAATAAAATAAAAAATTGTGGAGGTTAACACAAAATTCTCTGAAATAATGACGTCTCGTGACGCGGGGTTGCCAGTGCAGGGAACGGAAATAAGATATTTCTTTTTAGGATATATCTAAAAGTGTGACGAAGATAGCACCATCTCATGTACTGCTGCATGTAATAAGTAATCGTCTTCGGTTGAGACCCTCGCATAATTGGAATCAACTTCACAAGGTAAGTTCGTTTGATTCTTAATTGTACTAAAAATGTAGTATCCTGCTAATATGTTATTTTGCTAATATGATGTTTCAAGAATATGATATTGTGAGAATGTGGTGATTTGAGATTATGATTTTTTGCTAATATGATGTTTCAAGATGTGGTGATTTGAAATTATGATTTTTTGCGAATATGGTGTTTTGCTAATATGATATTTTGCGAACATCATGTTTTGCTTTTATACTATTCAGCGACGGAGGGGTTGAATTTAGGTACATGGTGCTAAGTAGACATTACTATCTAATGAAACATCAGCAGAAGAATAGTATAATTT
Source organism: Scoparia ambigualis (assembly GCA_963921215.1). NCBI lineage: Eukaryota > Metazoa > Arthropoda > Insecta > Lepidoptera > Crambidae > Scoparia > Scoparia ambigualis. Next base: position 42,660,502 of record OY992503.1, on the reverse strand, counting down.
TATTTAAGCTTACCGAAACTAACTTAATTGGAATTGCAGATTTCATCAAAATTCGTTTCGCTCCTCGCGTCTGTAAATATTTTTCTACAAAATGCTTACATGAACTGGACCTTTGAAAACATGAACTTTCCTTGGGAATCCAGTTTGGACGATCAATTAGCCTAAGCCATCTATTTCTAGTATCCAAGTTAGTAGGAAATCTAAAAGATACATAAATTACCTACTAATGTACCTATTCTAACAGTAAAAAACTGATACCTATGGATCGGCTAAGTATCTTAAATGTGATTACATTCCCAGGTAATTCATATCTAAACGTCATATAGGTACTTTAATAACAATAATACATATTCGTTTACGTGATAGACAGTGGAGTGGACACGAAATATCGATAACTTGATACAGCCCTAGTGTAAAACGAAAATTATTTCTTTACACAAATTATTCGTAAATTCTACATTATGTATATTCTATCTTTGCTTCTTACATAAATAAATGTTTATAGAAGAAAATTATCACATTTCGTGGTTAAAATTCGAAGCGCATTGGCATAAATAAATCCTAGGTTAGAAGGTGTCGGTTTGTAATAATTTACCTGTGAAATGAACATTTTATGGGATTATTTCGCTGTGTTATACAACAATTAATTACTGAAAAAGTCACCATGTTTCTAAAGCACTATTTCTCAAAAATATTCACGATTTCACGTAAAATCAGCAAAATTCACAAAATCCAAATTCTCAGTGTCCTGATAAGTGCGGCCAACTGTCAAACAGTAGCCAAAAACGGTTCTGTTACGTCGCATCACGCATCTCTTTTTATTCCACAGTGTTGTTGCTAATGACATCCCGCTCCCTCAGCCCTTTGTTTCTCTATTCCGCTAGGTATAGTAACTTTATGGTTACAACGCCATCTTGCGGTCAACCTGTAGACCTGTGCTGTAGACTACGTGGCTAAAATATGACGAGTCCTGCCATCTATGCACGAGTTTTGTAGATTTTGGATCATATAACCCTGTTAAATTGAAAATCATGTTTTATTGAGCAAGTTTAAACGTTGTGATGTTCTTCTCAATTTTATAGACTTATTATATTAAATATTACCGCTTGCTAGTTCTAAGATTGTGTACCCTGCACAGGCCGTTTAAATAAAAGTACTTTGTGGTGCACAGGTCTAACGTCTTAATCATGTAAACGTCTATAGAGGTTGACACTATCGATTAAATTTTTTCGATAAGTTATAGACAAAGACAAAAATGTCAATAATAACAAAAAAGTATTTCTTAGAATATTATTTATTGCGCAAATGCCAAATAAATCTTATATATCTATCTATCTACTTTAGAGCATGATATTAAAGCATTCTTAATAGACGATTAAAGTATTTTATGTAGTACCTATATAGAACATAAACTATTCATCCTTCCAAAATACGTATTAAGATGATTAGTAATAATATTACAATGAAGGGTTTTATTTCGTGTTTTACTTTAAAGCTTTACCTATAAATAAACTCCTAGGAAGAGAAAACTTAAAAACAACTGGAATACAAAAGTAAAAAGATCAAGAGATTGCAAGCAAGAAATTGATATTTAGAGAACTAGGTAAATGATTTATCTGAACTCTGAAACGATTTGAGTAAAAAGTCTTTAAAGAAACAGGAAGGACGAAGAATTTTAGAAAACATTGGAGTGGGAGAGCATGAACAATTAAAGAGACAAAATGTAAATGAAAGATAGCGATAAACTTCCTCGAACAAAGTATTCGCCTAAATTAAGGTGTTTCGCACTTACCTTAGTTTATTACTCTCCAAAAGCGTATAAATAATCTACGTAAAACTTTTGGAGCGTGCTTACCTCTCCCACAGGCTCTGTCAAAGTGGTACGGCAATATCGATGGTAAACCAGGCTTTACAAAAGAAGCTCTGAATGCTCTAAAAATGACAGCAGAAAAAGTCATGACAAAATTTACTGTTGCTCTGATATTCAATGAGACAAAAATCATGCAACATAAAGAATCAGGATCAGGGATCCAAAACGCCATGTGTGATTACGTATACGGATATGTTGAACATGGCTTTGATTTCGTGACAGATAATCATCTCAATATCCCAAAAGTTGGTTATTGGGATAAACAAAATACCCATTGGTTATTTTTGGTAAAAAGGACTAATGGTAGTCAAAAAGCGCAGCTAGTCACAAATAAATTAACTCTGATTAGCGATGCTGGACTTGAGGTAAAAGCCTTGACTTATGTGACGCTGCAAAGGCAAACTTAGCCATGGCTGAGGAATTTGACTGTTGTTTTGACTAAACCGCCAACATCGTTTCTTTATCCCACTTCAGGTCAAAATGTACATTTCTATCTTGAACCAATCTCATATACTAAGGTTAGTTTGTAATTTATTCGAACATTACGGCTGTTTTACAACTGTATCGGAGAAATAGATTACATGGAGCCAGTTAGAAAACTTACACTACCTACATCTAATAAGAGGAATTATTTTACATAGCTAACAGATTGAGAGCCAAACATTCATTTTAAAATTACAAATACAAATCAAAAAATACAAATAAAACAAATAAAAATACAATACAATACTCATCTACAAATTAGCATGTTTCTGAATGATCACACGTGTATCGTCATACCCTACAACATTGCCCGCTTTTTTCACTTTTTCGATCACTGACAAAGACTTACGGCAAACAAACAGCACCTCGGTCAATATTAGTTTAGAAAACAAATGGACCAAAATTTAAGCTATATACAGGGCGTCCCACGGATATGCCACATGGAGGGAAAGTGCCTTGAATATTGTAGATGGCACATTTTACTGAAAGAAGACATTATTTGAATTTAAAAAACAATTTAAACTGCATTCATAGATATTTAAATAATTACATGGTTGAACCGGGAATCGAACTCGCTACATGAGAAAAATAATCAACCTGTAGCTTTATCATACCGATCGAAAGGCTTAATCATAAGAATTATTTTTTGCTAAATAACATAGTGTCACAAATAAAAAGAAGACCATGCATTTTAACATTTGATATGAAATTTTGTTCAGAAAAATGAAAAGATGACATTGCCGTAAGGACATCCAACTGACATTATCATAAGTACCTATTACTAATAAATGTACTCACTTGAGAAGTACGCATCATTTCCCTATTATAATTTAAGTGCATGTATTGTATAGGTATTATTCTAAATATCCACCACAACAAGATCAAAAAATCGACAGGAAGCGAAATAAGCAAAAGAGTGCGACTTTGTATACAACAGGAAGGGACTCATTTTGAGCTTTGATAAATTGATTAATTTTGTATTAAAAATGTTAAAATTTATGGTCTTGCTTTTATTTGTGACACTATGTTATTTTGCAAACAATAATTCTTATTATGAAGCCTTTCGATCGGTATAATAAAGCTACAGGTTGATTAATTTTTCTCATGTAACGGGTTCGATTCCCGGTTCAACCATGTAATTATTTAAATATCTATGAATGCAGTTTAAATTGTTTTTTAAATTTAAATAATGTCTTCTTTCAGTAACACGTTCCATCTACAATATTCAAGGTACTTTCCCTCCATGTGGCATATCCGTGGGACGCCCTGTATATAACTTAAATAGAACAAAGATATCTCTTTGTTTTCTTTAAAGTTTCTCTAAAAATGAAGAAGGAAGACGCGGGCAAAGAAAAGTGAAAAGTACCCAGCTTTGCCATCTTTAAATTGCTAAGCCATTTTAAGATCTATGTTGCGATTTTTGGAGCCAACATTTATAACTGGGCAAAGATGCGAACGTGATACTAAAAATGATCAAACATTTAGTCCGTCGCGTCATGAGTTAGGTGGGCAAAGTTAGGTAGACTATTTTAAGAATTTTTCACAGACATGAATTTTCCTTTGACTATATACATGTGTAGACGGAGCATCGCGGTACAAACGCTTCTCAAAATCCGCCCGGTTTTTGTTTTGAATTTGAAGTGTGCGTGACAGCCGCGTATCTGACACTAGCGCGAATGGTTGCCAGCGAATGCCTAATTTCCGATAAAGTAGGGAAAAAATATTTATGCACAATATAATTTTAAAATTAATGATTCATAACATAACATCACTTTTTATATTAGGTATGTCTATCGTATATGTAGGTATAACGCATAAAAGAAGCTGGTGTGTTTAGAAAAAATGGATGATTGAAGGCGAGGGCGAGTACAATAAAATAATGCGCTAATGGAAGCCTGCGTGCGTGTGATATGTTTGTATTATGGACGAAATAGAAGCAACAGGCAGGATGATTTACATTTAATACTTAATCAAAATTGATTTTTTAATTAGTAATTTAAATATTTTAAATTAAAATCAAAACAATTAACGGCGTTCTCTTTGTATTTGTTTCATAAATAACTTTCGTTTGGATGTTACATCATTTTTCATGTTCTCTAATTTCTTATTATGTTGAAACCTTGTAGTTAAATATTTCGACAACGACTTCTTTCTACCGGATCAGTTGGAAATCTGAAAATTAAAATGTTTGCTATGTGGTCGAACAGTTGTAAAGGTTACATAATGTGACGACTGCTCATCAATATCCGTGTCCAATAGGTTACCTACATGAGACGAGAAATATTGACCTTTTAGGGGCACAAACCTACACCCGCACTTTCTCAAACATCGTCATCATCATCATCAGCTTAAAAACGTCCCACTGCTGGGCGCAGGCTTACCACGTGGAGATAGCACGTGGGAATATTGGGCCATAACCCACCACGCTGGCCCAATGCGTGTTGGTGGGTTTTAACAACTGTCATCTTACGGCAACAAACGGGACCAACGGCTTAACGTGCCTTTCGAAGCACGGAGGAGCTCGAGATGTTTTAAATTTGGTCACCCATCCAGTGACCCGGCATTGCGAAAGTTGCTTAGCAGGCAAGATCGCAAGCCGAACGTGCTAGCCGATGCACCATCGAGCTCTGAAGCATACATACTACCATCCCCTACATACATATACTTAAACACACACTTCTTACATAAATACTTACGTACATTCCATTTCAAACATAATAATTTTTTTATTCGTTTCGAATATCGTTATGATACCATACCACAATAACAATTTATAATAATAGTATTATAAAATATTACAGTAGGTATTATTTTTTTCTTGTTTTAGAACGGAACCTATAATCCAGCCAAATTCGATGACGAATGTTTGTAAACAGATTGATGTTATACGTAGTTACAGTAGGATTTTACTTTTTCTTGAGAGACATTCACAAGAAAACAGTTAAATATTGTGTCTTTCTTTCAAAAAACAGTAAAAATCCTAGTGAAACTAGACATTTGCACAAATGACAGTAATATGTTTACAAACATTCGGCATCGAATAGGAACCGTGACATTTATTCACGCTCTTATAAATCAGACATCAGTTTAAAAAAAAAAAACTTTGAAAGCGTTCCAATAATAATTATATTTAATGTATTTACTTTATTTACAACAAGACCATGTATAAATACTAACTTACAAGACTGAGTATTTTTTATCATACTTATTATATTTAAATTTCTGCCCTGCTCCTTTTATATTCTGCCACCAATAATGGGAATTCTACATTTTGATACCAGCAACACTACGCATACATGGCCGTTATTATTGTTAAACTTTAAATTTTCATTAAAATTTAATTAATCCTTTATTGCACATAGAAAACACACATTGAAAACACATTAAATAAGACATATACAAAGGTGAGCTTATCTCTAGAAGAGATCTCTTCCAGCCAACCCCAGCTGTGGTTCGGAGAGAAAGTCTGCGGGACTAATAAAGACGAAATACAATATTATATCTAGGTCCGTGACCTACATCAAATATATATATTATATCATACATATAATACATATTTTCTTTTATTATATTGTATAAACATATACATACACATACTTTATATATAATGAACGATTAATTGGTTAAAATATTTCTAATTGTTGTTGTTGGATAGGTAGTGCTCCTTTAGCCTAAGTTTGAATGATGCCACCGATGGTCTCTCACGCACGTCAGCAGGCAGCTTATTCCACAATCTGGTTGCATGGACGGTAAATGAGCTATGGAAGTATTTAGAGTTGGATTGAGGAAATACAAGGGGTCTGGTGTCACATGAGCGCTTAGGGCGGGAAGGGAAGAACTGGTAAGAGAGTAAAACGGGAACGAAGGTAATGAGGGAGTTCAGGGTAGTGAAGGATTTTGTAAAGGAAACAAAGGATGTGCATATCTCGCGCGACGTCGGATTGGGAGCCATTTCAATTTAGCCCGAAACTCAGAAATATGGTCATATTTGCGCGAAGACTAAATATGAACCGAATAGCTAGATTTTGCAGGCGCTCTAGTTTGTTCAACAGCTCTTCAGTAGCATCCAAGTAACACACATCAGCATAGTCGAGAAGAGGGAGTAGAAGCGACTGAGCAAGCATAATTTTGGTATTGTACGGTAAGAAGAACTGAAGTCGCTTGAGAGAATGATAAGAGTAGTGCATGCGCCGACTCACTTCGTTGACCTGTGACGTCCAAGACAAAGTACGGTCAATAATAAGGCCAAGATTTTTTGTCTTCTCCGCATATGCAAGATGCACTCCATCATAAGTAACTTTGGGGAGGGCATTTAGATCCAGTTTATCGCATAGTCTGCCGCTACCAACGATCATTGCTTGTGATTTAGTTGGATTTACAAGTAATCCAAACGCCTTTGCCCACTCCATTACAGCACAGAGATCTTCATTAAGAGCTTCGATAGCTAAGTGAATATTGTCTGCATCTGAATGTTTGTAAAGCTGCAAGTCGTCAGCGTATAAGTGGTATGGACAAGATATTACTTTACCGAGCTCATTAATGAATAATGTAAAGAGGAGAGGTGAAAGCACCCCACCATGTGGCACACCTGCAGTAAGGGGGGCCCAATCAGAAAATAAATCATCACTCCTGATTCTCTGGTGACGATTGCGAAGGTAATCCGAACACCAAGCAATCACTGCAGGGGTAAGGTTAAGCGAGTGAAGGATGGCAAGGAGGATGTCATAATCAACGGAATTGAAAGCGCTGCTGAAGTCCAGTAGAACAAGAACCGTGAACATCCGGTTATCCATGGCGTGGCGAATATCAGTGACGTTTAATAGGGCAGTTACTGTGATGTGGCCAGGACGAAAACCGGATTGATACGGACTTATTAAATTGTGATGGGAGACAAAAGAGAACAATTGTTTGTGAACAGCGCTTTCCAGGACCTTGGACAGGAATGGTAGGATAGAAATAGGACGGTATTGAAATAAAGCGGTAGGGGAAGCGGACTTTGGGATAGGAATGACATGGGCTAATTTCCAGTCGGTAGGGAAGACGTTGGTTGCCAAAGAGTGGTTTAGAATTTGTGTGATAATAGGCACAACGTCATCCAGGATAGGCATCAGCATGTCACGGCAAATGCCATCTTCGCCCACAGCCTTGGAAGTAATGGATTGGATACTCTTCCTAACCTCCCCCACAGTGATTTCACGAAATGAGAACGGCTCGCAGTCAGGACGGTCCACTGTGTCTAAATAAGTAAGCGTGGCTGCCTTGGTGGTATCAGTAACAGTAACCGGTGAGATGGTAAAATGCTTATTAAGGTGATTAAGGTCAGGTAATTCACCAGTACCGCCGCTATCTTTACCCACGCCAAGCGATCGCAAAAACTTCCAGATTTTACCTGGAGGTAAGCCCTCTACCGCAGAATGAATATATCGACGTTTGGCATCCCGGCAAAGTCGATTGTAGCAATTGCGCAGCCGCTTGTAGGAGCTTAGATTTTCGTCAGTCGGAAATCTTTTTAGTAATGATTTGGCCTTATCTCTACGTTGCATAGCTTTCCTAATCATAAGCTGGCTCCATGCTACGGCGCTTACGAAGCAGTGGGAACAGCATCCTGAACGTTATTGCTGAAAGACGAGACTGTCCTATCCAGAAACACTGGGTGGAGTTAGTGATAGGTCTAAAATAAAAAATATATATATAATGATTAATGTGTAATTTTATGAGTACTAACACTATTAACATAGTATAAGTAAAATTGTTACTAACTACTCTACTAACAAAATATTATGGATTAATTTTATGGATCAATGTTTATTTAATTGCAATTAATTATTTATTTTTTAAAGTGTATTATTATGTTACTTATATGGATTTTCTGTCTGAAATAAATGATTATTATTATTATTATGCTCTTTATTTAAAATATAATCTTAAGTAAAATTTTTTACAATATTTTATATAAAAAAAAACATATTTACAATATAAAATATTATAAAAACTTAACCTAGGTTGCCACCGGCAGCGGGGATAGACCCAAGCTATCGGTGGTTAGGGCTGCAGAGTGAGGAACCTCCTGACAATACGTGCCGTGTCAAGGAGTACTGCCTTTTGCATCTGACCCTTGACCCAACCTTTCAGCGAGAGCCTCTCTAGGTGTTGATCGAGGCTCTTCGCTATAAGGCCGTGTGCCAAAACGACTATCGGTACAATAATGGTTGAATCCACATCCCACATGGCGGTAACCTCGTGAGCCAAGTCAAGGTACTTACTGAGCTTGTCCTTCTCGGCTTTCACGAGGTTCTCGTCATGAGGTATGGTGATATCAACCAATATTGCTTGGCGCTGAGATCGGTCGATCACCACGATATCAGGCTTATTAGCGACAATAGTCCTGTCCGTGATGATAGAGCGATCCCAGTAGAGCGTTGCATGATCATTTTCGAGAACTGGCGCAGGTGCGTACTTATAGTACGGCACCTCTGATTCAACAAGGCCATATCGAAGAGCAAGTTGCTGGTGAATTATTCTGGCTACTTGGTTGTGTCTGTGCAAATACTCTCCGTTAGCAAGATGAGAACAACCGGAAATAATATGTCGGAGTGATTCTCCCGGACGGCGGCATGCCCGACAGATGTCGACCGTACCGTCCCTCATTATATATTTCCGGTAGTTATTCGTCTTGATAACTTCATCTTCAATAGCACAGACAAAACCTTCGGTTTCCCCAAAAAGGTCACCGAAACGTAGCCAGTTCACCGAGGCAGGCAAATCTACATCAGGCCCAGTCAGAGCCCGATAGTAGCGCCCGTGTAGCACCTTGCTCTTCCATATGTCCTTGCGATCGAGAGTGCTTAGCACCACTGGTTTGCGCCAGTTTTCTGTTGCCAAGGAGAGCGGCGTAAAGTGTCTATCAACTGCCACGACATCCAAATGCATCCCGCACTCACTGTTAAGGAAATAATCCCTAAGACTGCACACCTCACGGTTATGTAGGTCCTTGGCATTTAAAAAGCCGCGACCCCCACATCTCCGCGGGATGTACAGCCTCATAACAGATGAACGCGGGTGTAACATTCTGGAAGTCGTGAGCATTTGACGGACTCTTCTATCCAAGGCGTCCAATTCGGTCTGAGTCCATCTTAGTATGCCAAAGGAGTATGTGAGTAGAGGCATAACCCAGCCATTAAAAGCACGCGTCTTATTGCCACCCGATAAAAGACTGTTAAGTACTTTTCTTAGGCGGCAAAAGAATCGCTCCCGTAATGACTGTTTTATGTCCCCATCCACAACACCCAAAGACTGTGACATACCAAGATATTTATATGTTTCAACTTCGGAGAGAGATCTGAAGTTTATCGTTTCGGAGAGTTGTAAATTGGTTGAATTTACTACTCTCCCACGCTGTACATGCATAACCGCACACTTATCCACACCAAACTCCATCTTGATGGCACTGCTGAAAGTCTCAGTAATTTTCAGCAGTTTCACCAAGTCTTGGCGGTTTGGTGCGAGCAACTTGAGGTCATCCATGTACAACAAGTGCGACATAACTTCACCCCCTCTCCGCAGTTGACAGCCTAACTTTGAATTTCTCAACAAAGTACTGAGAGAATTCAAAGCTAGGCAAAACCATAAAGGACTCAGACTGTCGCCCTGGAATATGCCACGCTCTATCCTTATAAGATCCTGCGTGGCAAAAACACTATCTCGACATCCTGGTTGACTCAAGACCGTGGTCCACTGCCGCATACATGATATCAAAAAGGATTTTAAAGTTATATCAATTTTATATAACTCTAAAATCCTCACCAACCATGAATGCGGCACCGAATCATAGGCCTTCTTATAGTCAATCCAGGCTGTAGAGAGAGTCCCTCTGCCACGCCGGACCTTCTGGCATATGGTCATGTCAATGAGGAGAAGCTCCTTAGTACCACGGGACCCAACCCTACATCCATTCTGAGTCTTGTCCAAAATATTGTTTGCAACAATGTGCGCGTTAATTTTTGTTCTCAGAATGGATGTAAGGAGCTTGTATAAAGTAGGTAAGCACGTGATGGGTCTATAATTTTTCGGTTCCGTGGTACTACCCGATTTATGGAGCAGAAAAGTGACACCAGTAGTCAACAAACTTGGGAGTGAGCCGAGCTCTATGGCTTCTTGGAATTGCGTTGCCAGTAACTCGTGTGAACATCGAAACCATTTGATCCAGAAGTTGTGCATTCCGTCCGGTCCTGGGCATTTCCAATTTTGGGCCGTACGGATTGCACAACTTACGTCAGCTGTACTAATACTTATAGGCTGCATGGTCTCGATAGGTTCACACGCGTCACTGACAACACTCATCCATTCACCTTCCGTGTGCTCGACGGGCACCGACCAAATGCTGCGCCAGAAATTAGTCATGGCATCAACATCTGGTAGCCGCCCGTCGCTCACACGTTGATCAGCTCCTTCCCAACGTCTGTATACTTTTCTTTGGTCACTTTGAAAGAGGCGATTTTGTTGGTATCGGTCCACACGCACTCTGTAGCGACGTATACGGTTTGCCCACGCATAGACTTTTTGCTTCAGAAAGTCAATACGTTCCGTCACACAAGCCATATAGTTTTCCGGACGAACATCAGTCCCAACAAAGGCTTGTGTGACGAATCGCATGACGCGAGGCCGATTATTGCCATTTCTGAAGCAAATTAGCTTTGCAATGAGTGTCCTGAACTTATTAATACGCCCCTCGATCCTCAATTGCCAAGCAGGGGCAGTCCCGGTTCGCCGCGGTACTCGGTCAGAATCCTGGAATTTGACACGAGCAACGCGACACACCGTGATGGCCCCACAATAAAGGATCGAGTGGGTATCAATTAAACTTTCACTGGTTCCAAGATAAGGAACCAGTAAATCGTTCAAGGCACTCATTAACGCCAAATTATGTCTATTCGTGGGCAAACAAGGTATACGCGGCCTAGAGTTACGCGTGTCACGATACTGTAGAATAGCATCGTTCAAAGCGCTCCTCATTTGCTCATTCGCCTGTGTACTTACATTCGTATTTATGAAATCTTCATCGTCGGGTACCGGATCTACTCGCGCCACCAAAACCGGCGTCACGGCCGGTAATTGTGGGGCAGGCCGATCCTGCACCGAAGAAGAAGCAGCACAAATACGTTGTGACTCCAGGCGTAGCCGATCAAGTGCTGACTGATCCAGCAAGTTGTTACGCTGGATCACCCGCACCTGATCCGACAATCGTTGGGCAGACACGCCTATGGTCGGTTCAAGGGCCTGAAACAAAGACAGCATCCTAACACGATACGCAGTAAGGTTAATTCCTCCCTCTGTTGCCCTATAGTAGGCGCGCATGCAGTTCTCATTTATTTGTTGAGTCCATCGCATGCGGCGCACTACACCACCGGTAGCGGGGGTCGTACGCGGGGCAGATGGCCCCACTGATCCCAAGCGTGCCGGCAGCGGTGGTCGTCCACGTCGCGCAGGTCGTTGTGGCGGCGGGGACGGCGGCGATCGCCTGCTCGCGCTGCTCGACTCGTCTCTGGTGAAATCATCAGACGAGGAGCTTGAGGTCGGCGGAGCAGGCGATGGTGGAGGGCGTGCGCTTCGTCTTGCTCTTCTTAATATCATATTTTCTTTTATTATTATTATTATTATAGGTGTGAGCCAAGGCGCAGGCAAATGTTGAACGCGCACTGGTCTGAGAGGGGCATGAGAATCAAAGAGTTGTTTAAGCTGTGTGTTAAGATTTGTAACCTTCTCATTTACTGTGTCAGCCGCGAACAAGGCAGACCAATCCACCCTAGAAAAGTCATCTCTCAAGCGATCCACACAAATACTACCAAAACTACGCTGAAAAATGACTTTGGTTTTAGATTTGGAGGTGCGTACACGATAGGATAAATATAAGAGGTCATGATACGAGAAAGAAGCGGTAGTTTGTCCATGTAATAAGACTGAATCTGGTTTAGAGACTATCTGTACGTCTAAGAGAGAGGGCTGGGCATTAGGAGAATGATGGGTAGCTGTGAGTGGGAGCAATTCCAAGTTGGCAGATGTTACAATAGAATTTAGACGTGAGGACCGAGAGTTATTCTTCAGAAGACAAGTATTAAGATCACCCATCAAAATTACATGATCGTAAGAAGAGCTAAGGGATTCCAGGGTGGTCTCAAATGAATCAAAATAGTTTACGTTGATACTTGGACTGCAGGCAGCTCCCACTAAAATACTGGAGTGGCGAATGTTAAGGCTTAAGAATATATACTCCAAGGATCCAATATAAGTACTAGGAGATTGACAAACGACAGAGCACGGGATGTGGCCCTTGATGTAGATGCATACACCACCATCACCAGCTCCAACTCTGTCGTTTCGAAACAGTTTGTACCCATTTAGAGTAAAAAGAGGGGACGGAAGAGACGGTTTGAGCCAAGATTCGGAAATCAATATTCCGTCGACTAGCCCGTTGTTAAATGACACATTTAGATCAGTGATATGTGCAGGGACACTCTGTGCGTTAATATGCACAAGGTTGAGGTATTTGGTTTTTTTGTGAAATATTGACCGCAGCTTGACATCCAGCGAGAGAGCATCGGTGTCAGAGGAGGTAGAAAAGTCACTACAAGCACTTTCAAATTCATCGGATGAACAATCTGTGTAAAAATTAGAATTCATAGACATAAAATAAACTTATACTTAAAATAAATAATATGACTGACACTACAAAATTCAACAAATTATTAAAAATTAAAAACTAAAGAATAAAATAAAAAATAAAACCACCAGCGGGCATTGGCATAACATTAACAAACGCAACCACACTAAAATCTAACAAAACAATGTACCCTATAATTAAAACAAGATGTTACGAATCATTGCATACATTAGAGGTACCAAACAAAATGCTTTCTCAAGTACCTTCATCTCTGTGACATCAGTTCAAAAGAAAAAGTACCTTCAAAAGCTAAGGTGGAACATTGGATTAACGAAAAACAACTTAGCTGCTTGCCGTGGATGGGAAGCTGGCTTGTAGATGTTGGAGTTCAGCAAGCGCAGATATCTTGCGCCTACTTTTGTCCGGTAGCAGTACTACTATAACGCCGTCCGACGACCAACAATTTTTCATGCCGAAGTACTTCCGAGCCGCAGTAAATATGGTTTGCCTGGACTTAGTCAAGAACTCTGACAACGAGATCCTGGTACCCTTTAATGCTGTTTTAGAATGCCGCACAACTGATCTGTGTGTATATGTTGTAAAACGTACCAACACTGGGCGAGTTCTGTCTTTTTTGGCAGTGCCGAGACGGTGACAGATCTCTATGCACTCTGGTTGTAGTTTTTTTTTTTATGTTTAATGGCGCGCACGATTTGTGCTTTAGCCAAGGCAAAGTAAAAGGTTAGGAAGCGGTTTTTTTTATTGTATTCGAATAAAAGAGAATTGAAGGAATTAAGAAGGAAAGGATCAAATAGGATTAGATAGGAATTAATGATTGATTTAGACTTTGATATTGTTAATGAACAAAAAGGAAGATAATGCTTTGTAAGTATGATAATCATTTGTAAATAATAAATAGGATATAGAGGATGGAAAGGAAACATGAAGTGATGTTAAGGATTCGAAAAAATCGGAATGATCATATAATGGTTGTAGTTGAGTGAGCTTCATTTTACTTCTGAGCATGTCATGCACTCTAGTAGCAACATCTTCTTTAGAGTATCGATACTTACGGATGAAACGTGACTTTCCTTTTCGAAAAAAAAATCTTTTGTAGTTTCGACAGAATTTCACTGAGCAAACGGTCATTTTGCGAACAATTTCACCGAAACGCGAGAGGTAAACACTGCTTGACGGCACAATGACACTGACCGCCAGGATTGCGCGATAGGCCAATTTTGGCCTATAAATTTTTCTACGTTTTTTTACGGCCAGGCTCTATCTAGACATGTAGGTATATAATCAAAGGAATTTTCATACAAAAATATTTGGGAAACAGGTCTGACACAAATGTAATTAAAGTTTAGATAATTAATTAATTAATTTTAATAATTTATGTATGTAAATTTCGAACATTTTTATGAAATTAAATATTTAAGTAGGTAGGTAGGTACCTAATTGTTTTGTTCTTTACCGACTCAACTTATATTTCTAACATTTCGGCTCACTCACTCACAATCACTTTAGAATATTAGGAAAATACTTTGTTTGCACACTTTGTTTACTGGATATCCAGTACCAAATTGTTGAAGCCTGCCTGCTTACCTTAGCTTATCTACGAAACCACAATAGGTAGATAAGTACCTCAGAACAATATTAGATAATGTTCTGAGATAAGTACACACGCCAGCAGGTCAACATAGCCAAAACTGTCAAATTTCTATAATCAACATTGATTGATTCACAATGCCAGTGGTAGGTTGTGTTACTAGCGTCTGTCTGACTACAACAAAAAGTAATGGTAATGACTTGAATAATAATGTCAAATACTTAATTGTACTTCGACGTTGCATCCTCGAGATTTATATTCACAAGGTAGTCCACTCTTCAATGTACCAGGCATCCAACACATATTAAGAGCTATATAAAAGAAATTTTATTAAAAAAAACATAAAACGTAGCCCATAGTATAGACACAGGCGCCATCTAGTGAATACCAACCGAGTGCACGAGTTTGTCACCCGCGCTGTCATCGTCATTCGCTTTTCGTGTTCGGGCATCCGCACATCGTTACCCTAAAAGTGTTTTGTGTAGCAAAAAACTATGTGCAAAAGGAAGCATGGATAATCATTATATACGCATGTGGAAAAACTGCGTAAACGACGATCGCCAAGTAAATCAGGTCAGTCAGTGTTTTAAATATTACATTTTGTCGATGTTATGATTAAATTACAAAGACAAACAATGATTTTTTTTTTTTATACCAAGCCTTGCAAATGACCCCACTCCACCTGATGTTAAGTGGAAATGAGGTCCAGGCGCGAGGACAACTGGTGCAGCGTAAGAGACGTAGCATCAGTCATCCTCACTCTGCCGGCCCACAAAGTGCTTCTTCACGCCTCGTTTGAAGGACCCTATGTCATAGGTAGGAGGGAATACGTGTGCTGGTAGACTATTCCATCTTTTGGAAGTGCGGCAAAAAAACGAGTCACCAAATTTCTTTGTGCGTGATGTAATATTAGAGACTGTAAATTGGTGACTCCGGAGAGCAGCACGCGTACTCCTATGGAGGAAGGGAGAAGGAGGGATGAGGTCAAAGAGTTCTTCAGAGCACTCGCCATGGTATAAACGGTAAAAGACGCTGAGTGACGCAATATCTCTACGCAATTGCAAAGGCTCGAGAGTTTTAGTGACCTCTGCATTGCCGATAATGCGCACAGCGCGGCGCTGCAATCTGTCCAAGGCATCGAGAAGGTACTTTGCGGAGCCGTCCCAAAGGTGAGAGCAATACTCCACGCAAGACCGCACCTGTGTCTTGTATAATAGACACAACTGATCAGGCGTGAAGAATCGCCGCACCTTGTTCAGGACACCGAGTTTACGTGAGGCATTTTTAATCACGGTTTCGATGTAGTCCTTTTGGTTCAGATCGCAGCGGATATCCATACCGAGCATGTTAATACTGCTCTGCAGGCCTAGAGATGTACCCTGAAGAGAGGGAAGGGGAAGGAATGGCGACTTTTTCGCTGTGAACGCGCACACCTGTGTTTTCTTGGCATTGAACTCCACCAGATTATCGGAGCCCCATTTAGAAATGAGGTCCAACACCCAATCGAGCTCAATGACAAGATTTGCTCGCTTCATTTCGGTGTCTACCCGCCCAGCCGTTGGGTGCCCGTTATATCCCCCATGCACTGTGCTATCATCTGCATAGCAATGAATGTTTCCAAGAGGAAGCATGTCATTGATATGCAGAAGGAACAGCGTGGGGTATAGAACGGAGCCTTGAGGAACACCAGCGTTCACTGACATGAACCGCGAAGCGCATCCATCCGAAAGGACACGGATTCTACGCTCATGCAGGAAGCTGGCAATCCAGGTACAGAACTGAGCGGGCAAACCGTATGCCGGGAGCTTGGAGAGAGGTATTGAGGGTGGCTGTGCATCACAGTCATCGATCCGGGAGTTAGCCGCAAAGAGTTTCGCCATGAGATCGACCTTTTCCTGCGGCTTGTGAGCTAAAGTTCCGTCAAGACATCTCAGTGGTGGCAGCGAGGGTTGGCAGAAGTTGGATTGCACGGCTTTGGCCAGACGCCAGTAGCTACGGCTGCCCGTAGGATGCGTCAGGAGTTCTTGGCCTACTCGTGCAACGCGCTGGGCATCCGCTCTAATGTAGGCCCTCTTACACGACTTGGTGGCATTATTATAGGCTGCTTTTAGCGAGCGAGTTTCGGGAGCCCCATGAGCTTTACCTCTGATCCAAGCGCGGTATGCCGTCTGTTTGCTCCCAACAGCGCTGGCACACTCGCGATTGAACCAGCGGTTGCGTCTTGCTGATGACATAGGAGTGTGGAATATAGTATTCCATTCCTAATACTATCTCATCAGCAACGGCAGTGGCGCTAGCGTTCGGGTCCTTCCCACTAAAGCAGCGCTGCCTCCAAGGGACGGATGCAAAATACTCCCGCATCCCGTCCCAGTCTGCCGACGCGTAGTGCCAAATCTGGCGTTTCGAAACCGCTGTTGGCGGGCGCGATGCTAAGGGCACTGTGCTGGATATCAAGCAGTGATCCGAGGAACCTAAAGGAGCTCGAATCTCCACCCGGTATCCAGCTGGGCGACTCGTCAGCAGAAGGTCGAGTAAGGAGGGCGCATGGCCAACTATGTCTGGGATCCTGGTGGGCTGGTTCACCAGTTGCGTCAGGTCATGCGTGAGAGCGAATGCGTGGGCAGTTCTACCAGCATGGTCTGTTTTGAAAGAACCTAACCACAACTCATGGTGGGCGTTGAAGTCCCCCAAAAACACCAGTTCCGCCGATGGAAACCGCTCCTGCGCATCATCTGCTACCCGACTAAGATGTTCAATTAGTCGAGTTGTCTCCATGTCGCCGTTATGGGATCGGTAGACGCAGACGTAGACACAGCAATGAGAGCCTAAGTCGACGTGTACCACTAGGAGGGAGAAGGAAGGGTCCTCCAGACAGCGCAGACAGCGACAGCAAACATCCGCCCGAACGAATAAGCAAACTCCGGCTTTGGCTTTGAAGGATTCTTCAAGCACAAAGCCGGGATAGTTCAGGTAGGTGGTGTCAGCTGGGCGGATTATTTGCGTCTCCGTCAGGAACAACATTGCTGGCCGTGCCGTCTCAAGATGGTGGTGGACGGCATTGAGGTTTGCATGGAGTCCGCGGATGTTAGCGAACTCCACCTCAAACGGTAAGCTTGTGGTGGGGGTGTGCACCGCTGTATTACCAGTTTTGTTGTTAGGCGCTGTCATTTTAGGAGTGGAAAGAGAGAGGCGTGAATCGATAAAATGATGCCGCGATGCGAATGGTCAAAGTGTGGTGGCCTGTTTCCCCAGGAATTTGCCCACAGACGAGTATTATTAACCTGCCGAACGGAAGGGCCCCCGAACCCCCCCGGGAATGGCCGCCGGGACCCCACCTTCCGGTCACCAACCGGCACGACGGACCACCCCGAGATTATGCGTGGCATGGTGAGGCAGCCTCACGAGCTGGTTAGGCTCGCTTGGGCCTCTGTACTGTGCCACGGGCGGCCAGCGGGATAACCGTTTCTACGGGTCTCCCTGGTCGGCAGGTTAACGAAGTCCTCCTGGCACTGGTTTGACGGAAGCCTCCACAGACCAAATACATCGCAGCATCATCCTCTCGAGCTCTGGTTATACGCTGGCTGATCCTGATATTTTATGTTATATCATTGTTTGTCTTTGTAATTTATAAAAGGTCATTGAAGACAAACGATTTTTTAAAAACTATGTGATTCGTTAGCGAATATACGACTCAGAACCTCTTAGTGAGACATTCAAAGTAGAAACGTTATTAAAATATATTTCTAGTGCCTTTGTGGTTACCCACATTTTTGGACTTTTCACTATTTATCGATTTTCAAGAATACATAAGACGTTTAGCTTTTTTAATTAATAATAAAAAGTAAAAAACACATAAGTAGTACCGTGAAGTGATTACGGTCAGTGCTAGTATGAAATCTAGTATCGTGACGAGATAACGATCGATATTAGGGGTACATACCCTATGCTGTGACGCGATTACGGTAATTCTATTCTTCGGTCATTCCTTCCAAATGACTCTTTGTTTGCGCGAGGCAGTAGTTACCTACATTCTATTTTATTTTTTTACTAATCTTTTTATTGGAGCGTTTTTTCGTATGCGAGTGTTTTCTACAAAATCCTACAGTGCCGCCTTACATACTGCACATTTATGTATTACCGTGATATGATTACGGTCAGTGCTAATATGAAATATAGTATCGTGACGAGATTACGATCGATATTACGGGTACCTACCCTATGTTGTGACGCGATTACGGCAATTATATTCCTCGGTCATTCCTTCCAAATGACGCTTCGTTTGCGCGAGGCAGTACCTACATTCTATTTTTTTTTTTACTAATCTTTTTATTAGTGTGTTTTTTTGTGTGCAAGTGATTTCTACAAAATCTTACAGTTCCGCCTTACATACTGCACACTTATGTAGTACCGTGACGTGATTACGGTCAGTGCTAATATGAAATCTAGTATCGTGACGCGATTACGATCGATATTACGGGTACCTACCCTTTTGTAGTACCGTGACGTGATTACGGTCAGTGCTAATATGAAATCTAGTATCGTGACGCGATTACGATCGATATTACGGGTACCTACCCTTATGTAGTACCGTGACGTGATTACGGTCAGTGCTAATATGAAATCTAGTATCGTGACGCGATTACGATCGATATTACGGGTACCTACCCTTATGTAGTACCGTGTGTTGTTTACGGTCAGTGCTAATATGAAATCTAGTATCGTGACGCGATTACGATCGATATTACGGGTACCTACCCTATGCTGTGACGCGATTACGGCAATTCTATTCTTTGATCATTCCTTTCAAATGACTTCGTTTGCGCGAGGCCTCTCGCCTACCACAAGGCTTAGTGACTCCGATTTCAATAAAGAACCGTAAATAACGGACGTATATAAATCTAATATTGAAAAAGACTTACGATCTATCATGACCGTAGCACAAGTACATAGTCCGGATCTTACCCAGACCATCCAGGACGCTAGGGATACCTAGTCGTAATAATCCAAGCGAAGCAGAGAAGTTGCCAGTTGTAAATCCAATATCGTCGAATTTTCTTGACGTTCTTGGAGTTTTTAAAGTGAAGGAGGTACCATTGCGACCCAAAATACCAGAAGAGGTCTCTAAACGCTAGGGAAATCCTCATAGATGGTATGAACAAAGATAATAAAAAAGAACTGTTAGCAACAACTTTGATACCTGTTTGAAGTTGGCCAAATTATGCTGCATTTACATTATGAAAATACCATGAATCGGAAAATGCTTACACTACCTGCTTACTCTTGATAAAAAATTCTTGTCAATGACACAAGATGTTAAAAGAGACGCACACTCTTTTGGAGAAAATTTGGGAGAAAAGATAGAAGCTGCTAAGTTCGCTGAAAAATCTGGTTTGCAAATACGGAATACTAACAACATTGGACCGTCAACTTCAATTCAATCGCAAATGACCCGGTAGTCTGACAGTACGTTACGGGTTACAAAATACCATTTAATAATAATGTAAAGCAAGCTACTGAACCTATCACTCCTAACTTTTCTTCGGCTGAAATAAGTAAGTTAATCACAGCTATATCTGACTTGTGCCAGTCAGGAGTAATATGCATATGAGAGGATGTCAAAGACCAATTTATTTCTCCCATATTCTTAACACCTAAAAGTGATGGATCGTCCAGATTTATCTTGAACCTAAAATCATAGAATAAAGCTGTCGCCTCATACCACTTTAAAATGGAGGACATACGGACAGCAAGCAAAGTATTGTTCCAAGACAGTTATATGGCCAATGTTGATATCAAAGACGCGTATTTTTTCTTTAGTTCCTATTAATGAAAACTACAAAAAGTATTTAAGGTTCAAATTTTTGGGACACAAAAGTAATCCTTATGAATTTTAGTGCCTACCGTTTGGACTTAGTTTAGCACCTTACCGGTCTATCTACCGGATTTATCTTAGAAACAGAGGTTTTTTAAATTCTAATATATTTAGGTCTTGTGCCTTGGCCATTCTTATGAAGAATGTAAAAGTTTTGTTCTCGAAATTGTTTGTTTATTACAAAATCTAGGCTTTGATAAAAACTTCAAAAAGAGTAGCTTGGAACCACAAAAGACTAGAAAATTTCTCGGTTTTGAATTAAATTCAGAAAATATGTGTTTGCTATTGCCAATAGGAAAACGAAAACGCATTCTTGAACAAATATCCTAAATCAATAGAATGGGTGGAGTAAAATAAGTTCCTTTAAATAATATCACTTGTCGTCTATGGCAATGGTGCGAGAAACGCAAAATATTTGTCTTTGCATCCTACATAAAATCTAAAGATAACTTCGAGGCGGATAAGGAGTCACGGCGTATGAATATCGATACAGAATGGCAAATGTCGGCACCTGTGTTCGAAAAAAATGTTCAATCGTTTGGGACACCTCTTTCTCTTTGCTACTTACCAAAATTATAAATGCAATAAATACGTCTCATGGCAACGAGACCCCTACGCCTTTGACATAGATGCTGTATCGAACAAAACGGCCAATTCGTGCGCCCCCGCCGTGGTTTTAAAAATATAGTGACAGACGGCTGTCAGTGTCAGTGTGACACACTCACATTGGAATTAGGTTAGGAACTGGAACGCGGGGTCGTGTGAAATTAATTTGTACTTTGATGGACTGTTAATTCTCTGGTATTTGCACTGTTTTACAATCGACCCCTTACCATTGAGAATGACGATAATGCTTTGCAGCGGCTATTTACATTGATTAATTTCTAGCTTATCATTCATTATAATATTATAATATATCATACTGGTTTGTACTAATATGGTACCTAATTATATTTAATCGGTTATACTCGTAAATACTCAATTATAATAGTTGAATTAAATCATATAGGTACTTAAATCATTTCGCAAAATTTGTGTTCTAAACATCTACCTTGTGAATATAAATCTCGAGGATGCAACGTCGAAGTACAATTGATGGTTAAACAAACTTACCTGAAGTGAAGTTTGACCGTAATTGTACGAGACGTTGCATCCGAAGAGATTAATATAAAGATCTCTCCCTTCCCTTACATGCTGGCCCCATATAAATTAATTTTGCAAAAAAGCTCTAAAAGTGAATGACGATGACAGCGCGGGTGACAAACTCGTGCACTCGGTTGGTATTCACTAGATGGCGCCTGTGTCTATACTATGGGTAACGTTTTATGTTTTATTTAATAAAATTTCTTTTAGATAGCTCTTAATATGTGTTGGATGCCTGGTACATTGAAGAGTGGACTACCTTGTGAATATAAATCTCGAGGATGCAACGTCGAAGTACAATGGGCGATTTTCTGACAGCCCAAATTAAAAAGTAAAAATTAGTCCAAAAACACCCGATAGATGTCGTTTTATAAAAGCCGTACCTACCTAAGGGCTGTAATAAATTCTACACTTTTACTTGTCTACCAAAAGAATAAAAAAATAGTAAGTCCTTACCTATTTATATTCAGGATATCCAGAACCTATTTCTATTTTGGAATAGAATAAATATTACGCAGCCATACACGTGCTCTTCATGAACCCGCTTTTTACCATGCGCCATACTAATCTATGCTAAGCGCCATCTATGAAGTCATTTACAAACTAATTTCTTTTTTTTTTTGATCTCGGAAAATCGCCCATTACGGTCAAACTTCACTTCAGGTAAGTTTGTTTAACCATCAATAAATTTTCAACAATGTAATGTAGCCCTAGCACTCAAATCACGTTGGGTAACGTTGGCACTGCACTGTATTTTTTTCCCTTATTAGGCTGGCCTCACACAGCCGGAATGGCTTGCTGAATTAAGAATCTGAATTTAAAGGGGCTACCACACTGTTGTAAACAAGCCTTTCCCACCAGGTCACCTTGGCGGGAGACTGTTGTAAAGAGGTACAATGTATGCTCTATGGTATCATTTGAATATGGTTTGAATCATGTTCGATTCAAAGCATATTCTGACTGACAGAATATTTTCTGTTTATGTCAAATAATGTTTGTTTTGATTTTTGTTTGAGTAACTGTTTTAAGAAAATATAAACATATTTTATTCAGTACAAACAGTTGTTTTTGTCTTGCATTCATTATCAAGTTATTCCACTCACTCTGCATCAGTGATTTACAACAGGTTATGTGCACCAACATCGAAATTTGAACAGTGGATGTGGACTAGAGATTTTGGAGCTGGAGATAGTTCTGAACACGGAAACAGCTACAATCAAACAAATAAGATGAGTACTAACCTTCCTACTTTCGAACGATTAGAGGGGTCGATTAATTTTTCGACATGGAAATTCCAAATGGAACTTTATTTGACTCACGAAGATCTTTGGAAATATGTATCAACTACGCCCCCAGTAACAGATCTAACCGGTACTAAATAAGATTCCAAAGCAAGGGCAAAAATTTGTCTTATGATTAATACGGAGTTATTGGTACATGTGAGACAAGCGAAATCGACGAAAGAGTGTTGGGAAGCGCTGGTAAATGCTTTTGAAGACAAGGGTGTCACCAACCGATGCCGTTTGCTAGGCCGATTCATTAGTTTTAAGCTGGAACAATTTAGTAACGTCAAAGACTACATTACGGCGATACTGAAAGTAGCACAGCAGATACGAGACATTGATAAAGATGTCGATGATGAAATGTTGGCAGCGCTAATGTTACAAGGATTGACAGAGGTCTATAATCCAATGAAGATGGCCATTGAGAACTCAAACATTACCCTGACGTCAGATTACGTCAAAACCAAGCTGTTACAGCAGGACGATGTAAAACCATCGACGTCCTCTGATGAGATTGCTTTAACTATGCACAACAAAGCTAAGAGTAGCAATGTAGGAGCAAAGGAAGGCAAAAAGAACAAAAAACAGTTTAACAAAGAGAAGACAGTCAAGTGCTTTATTTGCGGTGGACCTTATAAAGCTATGAAATGTCCAAAGAACCCAAATAAAAAGGATAACAAAGTATCATCATTGCTGACTGCGTTCACTGCCATGACGAAAGATAATAACGAATGGATCGTTGATTCTGGAGCGTCATCTCATATGACCCATCGCAAAGACTGGCTTACAGACTATAGAGTGTTAGATAGTGCTGTAAATATTAGTGTAGCTAATGGTCAGAAGTTAAGTGCAATTGGATCAGGAGATGTGCTGAAGGCTGAGAGAATGCAATTTGGATTAAATGATGTGATGTATGTTCCTGGACTGACTGCAAACCTACTTAGTGTAAGTACACTTGTAGACAGAGATTTTACTGTAGTATTTTTAAAGAATGGTTGTGAGATATATAACAGGAGTGATTGTTGTATAAAAGGAAATATACTCCATAGCTGCGAGAAGGTAAAAGGAGTTTACAAATTCAAAGCTATTACAAATACTAACCAGTCTGCTTTTTCAGCAACGATGTCTGATGAATTTGAGCTGTGGCATAGAAGATTGGCACATCTTGGAGCATCAAACATGAAGCTGCTTCGAGATGGTTTAGCAGAAGGAGTGAGGTACCAAATTCCTGATAACTACAATGTGAGCCGTGCCTTAAAGGTAAGCAAACACGTATACCTTTTAAAAAGAGTGGCGCGACCAGAGCAACTGAAGTACTAGAGCTCGTACATTCAGATGTCTGCGGTCCTGTGAGCGTAGAGTCGCACAGCGGGAAGAGATATTTTCTTTTACTTATTGACGACAAAACCCGGTACACGTTTATTTACTTCTTGCGAGAGAAAAGTGAAGTATTTTCAAAGATTGTCAAATTTAAAAAATTGGTAGAGAACCAAACCAACAAAAAGATAAAGATTTTTAGATCGGACAATGGAAAAGAGTTTGTAAATAAACAAGTTAGTCAATTATTTAAAGAAAGCGGTATTATTCACTAAACAACTGTTGAATACACACCAGAACAAAACGAGGTAGCAGAAAGGGCCAACCGTACTGTTCGGAACAAAATGGCCACTTACGGCTGGCAACCTTTTTTGTAGTTTTAATTTGTATTTGACAGACAACTGTCAATGTCAGTGTGACACACACTGAGGTTGGATGTTTGGTTAGGAACCGACCGCGAGGGCGCGTGAAGAGTATTGACTTTTGAAATTGATAATTTGTTGTGAGGGGCACATATTGTTTTGATTCGGGGGTCCGTAATAATTAAACAGTGTAAAACATTAGTACCAGGGCGGGCTAGTGACAAACAATTAATTGATTGGAGCTTCGACAGCGGTCGTCAAGCACGAGGCATTTTGGCCCCTTTGGTTATGAGACCCACGCAGTGTACTCGCGTTGGAGTGTGAACTTTAATAAGTTTAAACTAAGTGGACTAAGTGTTGTTGTGCATCAGTGGTACCTATGATTCTGGGATTATCAGTACTGAGGGGTAGCCGGGAAGCTTAGGGCCTTTCCACCACCACAGCACCAACCTGAAGACGTGCAGGAGCGCGGTCTACCAGCACCACAGAAAGCAGCCGGCGGCCGGCGAGTCACAGGGAGCACCGCGAACAGCGCGGGCGGACGAGAGGAAGACTAGTACGTAAGTCATTTTTGTTTAGTATAATTAAGTAGCAATTTAAGTTTATTGTATAAGGGCCCAGCACTATTGTTGTCATGATGTAGATATATATATCAAACACGTACCATTATGGAAAAGGCTAGATGCATGCTAGAGGAAGCTAACCTACGCTTTTCTTACTGGGCGGAAGCAGTTAATACGGCCGTTTATCTGAAGAATTGCTCACCCACCAAAGCTGTGAAGGTGACACCGTTGGAAGCATGGTCTGGAGAGAAGCCTGATCTCAGACAGTTGAGAGTCTTCGGGTGTAAAGCTTTTATGCACATCAACAAAGCTAAGCGAAAAAAGCTGGATGCGAAAAGCAAGGAGCTCGTTTTTGTTGGATACTGCACCGAGTCGAAAGCTTAAAGGCTTTGTGATCCTGCTAAATTTCATATTCATAAAGCAAGAGATGTGGTCTTTTTTGATGATCAGTTCTTCAACCAGAGAGAAGCTAAGGTTTTTAGAGAGAAACCTAAATCAGAATTGAAAGAAAATCTTTAAAGAGAAACAAAAGGACCTCTTGGGCAACTAATGCTACATTTTTCAACAGAATCCCAAACTGAGACTGTTAAAGAAAGAATAGATTTAGGAGAAACTATTCAAGAAAGAACAGTTGATCAGAGACCAGCTCTGCAGGAGAGGCAAGATGAGTTTTTCCATGATACTGATGATGTCGAGAGTGAATTGGTTGAGGAAGAGTTCGCAACACCGCCGACAAGAGAAAAACGATACCCTCAAAGAGAAAGAAAACCAAGAGAATTCAGTGATTATCATCTGTATCAAGCAGAAATTGAAGAACACAGCGAACCTGCAACTGTGGAAAAAGTACTCAGTCGCAATAACAGAGAGAAATAGCAAGAAGCCATTAATGCTGAGTTAAATGCTTTAAAGAAGAACGGAACTTGGAGTTTAGTCAAGCCTGATCCTAACATGGTTAATGTTAATTTAGTAGATAGTAAATGGATCTTCAAAATTAAAAAAGAACCTGAGGGAAAAATTAGGTATAAAGCCAGGCTTGTAGCGCGCGGTTTTACACAGAGGCATGGACTAGACTTCAACGAGACTTTTTCTCCTGTGATCAGATATAGTACCCTTAGATTACTATTCGCGTTTGCAGCTGAAAATGATTTATCAATAGGTCAAATGGACGTGGTCACTGCATTCCTTAATGGAGATTTAATGGAGCGAGTTCATATGAAGCAGCCTAGACTCTGTGAGGAGAAAGGCAAAGAGGATCATATATGCTTGCTCAAGAAAGCTCTATACGGACTTAAGCAAGCTCCTCGAGCCTGGAACAAGAAACTCCATGATGTTTTGACTGAGATGAAGTTCAAGCGATCGGGTAACGAGCCATGTGTCTACATTAGGAATATGATTATTACTGCCGTTTATGTCGATGACATTCTGATATTCTACAAAGGTGAGAAAGAGAGAGACACAGTAAAGAAAGAACTAATGAAGAAATTCGATATGAAAGACTTGGGGAAAGTGAATACTTTTTTGGGTATGAATATAAATCGGCTTAAGGAGGAGATCAGTGTCAATCAGAGTGATTACCAGTGGTCGGAGTAGGTATATTGAATTAAGGTCACTGACATCAAACGTATATGTTAATATGGATACTCCTCCGAGTTTCCGGATTATTATGATAAAAATACCGAAACATCGAAATTATTACATGAAACTAGTTAAAAATGTATCAATACTCTCAACGCTATGCTGCTAGTGGCGCTGGTCTCCATCTCTAATGTTGGCCGTATCCATTGTCTCAATCTCGCAAAAGAAAAGAAATCACGTCTTAAATTATTATTAGTGATTTTTTTTGTTAATCTTTAAATATCTTGGAAACGGTGCGTCCTACGCTAAAATGGACGAAATTTTGTCCCCCCTTTATAAAACCCCCGTCTAACGCTAACCAACCATCACGATGGTACAATTATTAATAATTGTCGCTTTTTAATAATTATTTAGGGTAAGTAACGATTAACTAGTTTAGGAAATGTAGTTTATAGATTTGTTGGGCTTATTTCCCCTTTGGAACTCATTGACTCACTTGGCCGCACATTTGGTCGTTGATTGTAGAGGTTAAGTCACTCTCACACAGGCCGGTCAACGGATAGGTGACCAAAGCTTTATTGTTTCGACCTGTTGGCTAATGTTGAGCCGGCTCTTTGGCCTAAATAAAAGTGTAAGGCCTAAGTAAAAAATCAAAATGTAGAACTTGTAACCGATGAGGATTAAAAATAATTATTTTTAATAAAACTGTAATAATGATTATTTGTATTAACAATAAACAATTTTGTTTGCTTACATATGGTTTTTTATTTTATTACTCTATTTACCAAATTTTTGGAAACTCCGGTATTTTCCGGAAGAAATGCATGTCCATGTTATGATATCATGACGCAAGTATCTAAAATCAATATACCTACTCCGACCACTGGTGATTACATACAAATGGTTCTGAAGAAATTTGGAATGTCTGACTGCAAACCAGTTAAGACACCTCTGCCAACTGGACTAAAACTAGAGAAGCCCAGTAGTGATCATATCCCACCCACAAACATTCCTTACCAAAATTTAATTAGATCGGTGATGGACTTAGCTGTATGCTCAAGACCTGACATTAGTTATGCAGTTTCGTACCTCAGCCAGTTCAATAGCTGCTATACGAGTGAGCACTGGAATGCAGCTAAGAGACTCTTGAGATACCTAAAGGGTACCATCGACTACAAGTTGACATTTGTGAAAACTGGACTAAGTTTTACTGGATATGTCGATGCCGATCATGCAGGAGATCACTGTGATCGGAAATTTCATTCATTTTAGGAGGAGCACCCGTGTCTTGGGAAAGCAAGAAGCAACGCACCGTTGCACTTTCAAGTGCAGAAGCGGAATATGTAGCGATGTCCGAAGCGAGTAGAGAAGCTACGTTCCTAAAGACATTGATGAGAGAGATCTCACGAAAGAATGAAACTGTCAAGCTGTTGAGTGACAGTCAGTCAGCGATTCAGATTGCCAAGAATCCAGTTCATCATCAGAGAACAAAACACATTGATGTTAGATGTCACTACATCAGAGAGAAACTTAATGATAACGTTGTGTCGTTAGAATACCTGCAAACAGAGCTAATGACTGCAGGTATCTTTACTAAAGCTTTACCGAAATGCAAGCACGAGTTCTGCGTAGATCAGATGAATCTTAGAGCCTGAATGTTAGAAGGCTATACATGAGCGAATGTGTTTGTTGTGTATACTTTGGTAACGTTTAAGGTTTTTATAATGATGTTTGTTTTCTATGTTGTGAGCCTGCTGCTGAATACATAGAGCTATCCACTTGAGGAGGAGTGTTGTAAAGAGGTACAGTGTATGCTCTATGGTATCATTTGAATATGGTTTGAATCATGTTCGATTCAAAGCATATTCTGACTGACAGAATATTTTCTGTTTATGTCAAATAATGTTTGTTTTGATTTTTGATTGAGTAACTGTTTTAAGAAAATATAAATATATTTTATTCAGTACAAACAGTTGTTTTTGTCTTGCATTCATTAGCAAGTTATTCCACTCACTCTGCATCAGTGATTTATAACAGAGACTCGTTTACAACTTGTTGTGAACGAGCTTCCACTTGGTTTGCCACAGTCCACAGTGTTGCCACTTTTAGCAGGATCCTGCTTTATTAGTATTTTTAAGAGTAAAATTTAGGCTACAGCAGGATGTTATGCATTATCGTATTTAGCATAATTATTTGACATATTTTGTTTTTTTTTGCGAATTTAAATAGCGCTATTGGCATCCCTTCCTTGATATACCTAAGTAGTGAGGCAATTTATAAAAATGATTAATTTACTGGAGAAAAACGCGATTAAATTTATATAATTATTAGCTAAATATGAGTTTTAAAGATGTAAAAAATACCGCGCTGTACGTACATTAATATATACGAACTTGGCTTTTTCCAGTAACCACGTTGTATGTAGGTTGTAGGTTGAAGATAGCGGTTTGTGTGTTATGGTGTTTAAGGCAGTGGCAACACAGCGGTTTTCAACGCGCGCCCGCAAACTAAAGTCGTGGAAAGGTTGACCGAAATGTCGTTCAAAACAACCTACCACACGGGAGTGGTAGCTCTTTGAGATTCTGAATTCCGGCACCTTGACTCACACATTCTTAAAAATTCAGATTGATCAGTAGTCTTGTGACTCCCGGCATATGCAAACGTCTCCGAGACGTTAACCGCTTGCTGTTTCAACCAGGGTTGCCATTTTTTTTTCGCTGTTCCTACCAATTGACGTCCTCCGTGGTCAAGTAGTTAGCGCGCCGGGTCTAGCGTCGCGCCATCTCTGAGGTCCCGGGTTCAATTCCCGGTCGGCGAGTCAATTTAGAGAAAACTGTTTTTCTTAATTGATTTCGGGTCTGGGTGTTTTTCTATGTTTATGTATATTTATCCATTATCTAGTTTAACCATATTAACGAGTTTCAAAAGAAGCTTATATTGCTATTAAATTTTATAAGAATAAAATATAAAAATAAAAATTTATGGTAAATCCTGCTAAAACTGCTAAGCGTCGTTTATAAAAATGCACCAAAACTGCTATATTTATCGAAAATTAAACACTTAGAGCAAGATATCAATAAGATAACATACAAACTAAATATCTAAAATTTACTTTTAAAAATGCTAAAAAAGCAGGATCCTACTAAAAATGGCAACACTGAAATAATTCAGAATCTGAATGGGCGATTTTCCGAGATCAAAAAAAAAAAGAAATTGGTTAATAAATGACTTCATAGAGGGCGCTTAGCATAGATTAGTATGGCGCATGGTAAAAGGCGGGTTCATGAAGAGCACGTGTATGGCTGCGTAATATTTATTCTATTCCAAAATAGAAATAGGTTCTGGATGTCCTGAATATAAATAGAAAAAATATAAAATTAGTAAGTCCTTACGACTTACTAATTTTATATTCTTTTGGTAGACAAGTAAAAGTGAAGAATTTATTACAGCCCTTAGGTAGGTACGGCTGGTGACCGGCTTTTATAAAACGACATCTATCGGGTGTTTTTGAACTAATTTTTACTTTTTAATTTGGGCTGTCAGAAAATCGCCCATTCCAGCATGTGTGTGCCGCTCCATTTTGTATGGGAATACGCGCGTTCTGAATTCAGAATCTTAAATATTCAAACACGGAATTCCGGACGCTCTTTAGCTCATTCTTCCAGATCGATCTGAGAAATTCAGATTCTGAAAAAATCAGCATGTGTGTGTAGCATACTGATATTGTATGGTATTCCGGCCTTTCTGAATTAAGAATCTGAATTTAAGATTCTGAATTCTGGCACCTTGACTCACACATTCTTAAAAATTCAGATTGGTCAGGGGCCCAAGCCTGCTAATTTACGAATGGCATAATTGAATCGCAATTGGATCGCATTGTAATTGTTTGACACATTTGGTATTCTCTTACTCATATAAGAGTCTTGTGACTCCCGGCATATGCAAACGTCTCCGAGACGTTAACCGCTTGCTGTTTCAACCAGGGTTGCCATTTTTTTTCGCTGTTCCTACCAATTGACGTCCTCCGTGGTCAAGTGGTTAGCGCGCCGGGTCTGGCGTCGCGCCATCTCTTAGGTCCCGGGTTCAATCCCCGGTCGGCGAGTCAATTTAGAGAAAACTGTTTTTCTTAATTGATTTCGGATCTGGGTGTTTTTCTATGTTTATGTATATTTATCCATTATCTAGTTTATATATACAAAAATTTGATAGCAATATAAGCTTCTATTAAAACTCGTTATTATGGTTTATTTGTTTAATAATTCCATCTACCTTTTTCTTTTTTATCTCTAACTGTTTTGCAAAACATATTTCTTCTACTACCTATCAATTAAATCTAAAGTGTCAGGTGCAAGTTTTTGAGTCTTGCAAGTGTAATAACAAAAGTTAAACGTTCATAATATCATCAGTTTAATAGGTAGGTACCTAATCAATGAACTCTAATATTACGACTGATGGACTAGTATCCATGGTCACGAAATAAATTTAAAAATAAAATAATTATTGATCCATCCATCATCCACCGTTTTCAAGAATAGAGGTGTACACAGAACACATAAACTAGGGAGGTGTACCTACCTACTTTCAAGTTTTCAACGCGAATTTTGTACCTACTCGGCAAAAAATTATATTATTATTTTGCTCATTCACACGAGTACAATGGATAAACACAGGACAACTGGTCCTCCCGACTTTGCCGGTTATCTGCAGTCTATCGTACAGTTGGAAGCACTTGAAAGTATGACACAAAGCTTGGATTGCGATCTCGCCGATTCCCGACGGGTAATGGTAGATATGAAAACTATATTTGATGCAATACCCTCTGCACAAGGCAATTGCAAGAAAACTAAAAACTTGGGATATGAAGACATATCCAAGTTCTTAGATGCTGATGTACCAAATTTTTTATTGCCCGACATGGCAGAAAATATTATCAATGTTGATTTGGATATCATTATAGCGACAATGAAAAGCTATGCTGAAGACCTTAAGAAAAAAGTTGTGCACACAGAAGCTATAAATACACCCAAGGAAATCAACAGTTTGGATCTTGAAGAGTATGCAACCAGCTTAGATCAGCTGAACAAACATCTGTCTGATATCAAACACAACACAAACATTGTCTACAAAAACAAATACCCAGATCTGGAAATCAAGTTGACACAACTATGCCAGGATGTCAACATGTTCAGTCAGGTACTTTATTCTTCCAGTTATTTTCCATTTTGTCAGCAACAGACTATTTTAAAACGCCGAATCATGTAAAATTTTGTAAATCACCTACCACAAACATCATTCTAAAACAAACGCTAAGAAAGTCAATGCCGTAGGATCAAGCCGTCAAGGATGTGATCAGCGTGCTAAGACGATCCCACCCACCTATACCCAGTATGTGATTGACTGTTAAAGTTTTAAGTTCATTGTGAGTTCATTCATTTGACCACATAACAGGAACACAGCATGTTGCGTTTTTCAATAATGCTATTCTGAATAAAGCATGGTTGCCAATATACTGACATAATATAATATTTTTTTACATTTTCAGATGGTTCGATCAAAAACAACACTCAGCGAATCTAACAAGAACATAAAAGATGAACAGCAGGATAACAGTGCTCTGTACTATGTAAACATAATCAATAAATTGCTGTCAGACATAAATGAAGTAGCATATTTGATGAAAAATAAAAAATAAATAATTAATTTAAAGTTATAATATATACCTATGCTATTATAGGCTGATGCTTGTATCTCTACATTTTTAATTTTTAAGTAGCCTTTGATGTAGTTTTGAGATTATTTAGGAAGTTCTAATCACATAAAGGTATGTATGTAGTCACTTAGTGTGTAAGTTATTATTTGTATTATACTTTTAGTTGTAGTTATATTAGACCGCTTATTATATCGGCAAATTGCTATAAGTACAGTTATATCTTATTAAAGTAAACTTTTCAACATTGATATCAATAGAGATGTTACCGGCAATCTGTATAATTCAGGTATTCTATACAATACCTAGGCAATGTATAGAATACCTGGGGCGTCCAGGCAATGTATGAAATATTAAGCATATTATTGTCCATTACATACTTTACCTAGGTAATGTATAAAATTTCTAGGGATTGTATATAGTACCTGCTGGTCCACTGGCAATGTGTAAAATAAATAGATTTTGGTCTTTATCTCACAATTTTATTTAGCCTACCTATAAAATGACAATGAACACAACTTTATTAAAATTAACAATAAGGGTGCTTTTTAAAAATATTAGACATTTAAGACATGAACACTTTTTAGTCATAATAAACTTTTATTTATGTAATCAATAAATAATTCTTGTATTTACTCTTCAAAAATGCACCTAAGTAGTATCTTTATAATACTACAGTAAAATCACATTATAAGGTACCTAAAAATTCTTCTGTCTTAAGTAACACAATGATATCTGTTTACAAGTACATACATTAGTAAGTACATAATAAACAAAAAACTTAAGGAATAAAACAATTCTGTAAAAATAATAAGTAGACATTGCCTTTTCACACATTACCGGATGCGCATTCGGTATTGTTTAAAATACCTACTTAAGCAAAGTATAAAATAATATATTTCATACATTACCTACACGTTTAAGGTATTCTGTACATTGCCTAGGTATTGTATAGAATACCGGATTATACAGATTGCCGGTAACAGAGACATTGATAGAAACAACAGAGAAGAAACCTTTATTTGTTTATATCAATGCTGCACTTTTTCCAAGATTCAGATCTTATTACAATATCGTTTAGATATTATAAAATTGATAAAGGTTAGGTACAGTTTTGTTTTTAGGCAAATGACTATGATGTTATTGATTTAAGTATGCAGATAAAGCTAATTCCATACATTATCCATATATTCCTGTAATTCATCATAGAAATTAATGCACAATGGTAAAATAGATAATATTCTGTTGTGCAAAATTTCTTAGTTCCAGGATTGTTTGATTTTTTAAAAATAAAGTAGTGGAAAACTTGAATCTCTTGCATTTCTTATTTAATATTATTGTTATAACTTAATTAAGTGAGTAGGTAAGTAAAATATGAATAGCTAAAACTTATGAGACTGGGTGGATCCCACTTTATCCATAGATAGATAGATATAATACACAACAATTTTTTTTATTAATTGTGTCCTTTGTGGCATCTGATTCCTGTGGCACTGATGATAAAGAATCGCAAATGGGACAGGAATCACATTCTGCCCCACTTAACTTTTTCATGAAGTCAATGGTGGTCAAAGGTGCATATATTCAACATTTTTAGAATATATTTCCAAAATAAATTACCACTAGCTTTTGCCCGCAGCTTCCCTTGCGTAAATATTTCGTAGGAAAAAGTAATTTATAATCATCTACAAAACCCCATCAATCTCTGTACCAAAATTCATCAAAATTGATCTAAAGTGAAAGTAACAAGTGTGTAACAAACAAACAATCTCACTGTTGCACTTGATATAGCGATACGTTGCAGTGGACAAACAGTACCAGATTATCCATCAATGTATAAAGTGGGATCCACCCAAGACTGTTGCATTGCATTACATGTATGATTAATAGCGCGCCAGGTCTGGCGTCCCGGCGCGATCCATCTCCGAGGTCCCGGGGTCGATTCCCGGTCGGGCCAATTTAGAGAAACCTGTTTTTTAAATTGATTTCGGGTCTGGGTGTTTTTCTACTTATATGTATATTTTTCCGTTATCCGGTTTCATAAGAAACTTATCTTGGGCTAATAATTAGTGTGAGCGTAAATAAATTTATTATTTATTTATATTAGTATGTTACTTTTACTGCCGCGGCTTCGCTCGTGTAGACGAACCTAAACAAGTTATTTCAATAATTGAATTTACTAATTTTCATTATCAATATGATAGATGTGACTATAAGCTCCAACCTGAACCTGCTTAATGAGTTTGAGGAAGTGAAAACATCTCAAATATCTCAGCGACAAATATGATAACCTCGAAAAGACAACGCTGGACGTTACGAGTCGAGTCCAGGCAATGGAATAAAATTGCCAGTCAAATGAGCAGCGGATGGCTGGTTTGGAGGCAAAACTTGAATCAATGGAGCAAAGAGCACGCAACTGTAACCTTGAAATCAGTAATCTTGTTGAGAAACGAGGGGAGAATTTAATGTCAATAGTTGAAAATATCGCTCAAGTCATTAAACAACCAATATCCACGCGCGATGTCATTAGTATCCACAGGGTACCGCAGAGTCACCCGAATAATACACAGCCAAAAAACATAATGCGGGACAACTTCATCTCCGCCACACGCCTGAATAAAGGGCTTACGTCTGAACAGATCAATATTCAAGGACCCTCGCGGAAGATTTATATTAACGAACACTTGACTCTTCACAACAAGAAATTATTTCGGCAAGTCCGGGACATCTCAAAAGAAATCGAATTCAAAGGAGATGTTTAATTTTGTATGGAGAAAATGCCAACACCATGTACACAATACCAAAATGTAGCTAATTAATGGAATAAGCTTATTCGAAATGATTTTCTTCAAATAAATGAATAGTTTTCATGTAGAATTTATTTTAAATAACAAAATAAAGCAACTTTCGTGATCGCAGGCGGTAATCTGTCAACGTCATGTGACATGTCAAGTAGCTGTCTAAACAAAAGTACTTTTCTTTTTCGTAGTAGCGTAGTACCTACCTACCTATGTACAGCATTTTGGTCTTAATTGTTTTCTGTGATTTTGGTCCTAATATCAGCTCTATATTCCAATACTGACATTGATAATGTTACTTATAAATTAACTTACTCTTGGCCCAAATCGAGGTATTTTTACTAGCAAAGCATGTATTTCTATTGGTTTAAGTATAAAAGAGAAATAGACAAACATACATCTGCCTGCTGCTCTGCACAACAATGCAGTTTTCTGCCGTATATAAAAAAGTACTTTGTGGTTTTCTGAGGCATCCATTCCATCTGTAGACCTCTTAGATTAAAACAAAAAGGGAAGATACGGCATTAGCGTCTAGTAAGTGAGCCGCTAGAATTAGGCTTAGAGAGAGACTTAAAGACACAATTTCACTTCAGTCGGAATCGGTCGTGTACGTACGAGAGAGATTATAGACGGCAAGGCGCGTCAGTTGAGTAATTGAGTAGGACTATATTTTGATTGACTACAAGTAGGCGCATGCCGTATCTTCCCTTTTTGTTTTAATCTAAGGTAGACCTATTGTTTTCTTATTGGAGTAGGCATATGACACTACTAGTAGTGCCTAGGGTAACAAACGAGTACAACAAACATTATGAGGAACATTGTTTATCTTTATTTGGCTGCCTATAACTGGGCACTAGGAGATTACCTAGATGAGCCTGTTTTTATAGGTACTTAACATAATTTTCCTTTTCCTAAAAGTATTGGTCTCAGATCGCTGCTAGTAGGGAGGAATGGAAGAAGGGAAGGGTGGTCTTTGCCCTGCAGTGGGACAATTGCGGCTAATAATAATAATAACAATTATATCTTCTATTAGTTTCATAACATGCAGGTAGAGTTGTACTTAAGCTGTTAATTGTAATTGACTGCTAGATTTCAGCGTTTTATTACCTACTGCTGCACCTACACATAACAGAAGAGCAGCACCTCGACCCTTACATCAAATCAAATCTAACATACATTAAAGAACACAACCATATGAGTACATGGTACTAGTCCTAGAGTATGTACTAATCTGCAGTGAATAATACCTAGTTAAAGTAACACACCTAATTAGGTAGAGTAGGTAACGTAGTAATGAAATAAAACATTTTTACAATTTATGAAGCATAATTAATGTTTATTTTATTTTCAAACTTGTTTCTGGTACTGCGATAATATTGGGGTTCTCTCGTAACTCCTGGACCATTCTCCAGCATCCCATACATACTAATGCATCCGCTGGAAGCTGAAAACACAAAATTGTTACCACATCTATCTATACTATTATAAAACACTGAAGATATTTATAAAAAACTAAATGAGATCGACTATTTAGTGAATTGTGAGCTCAAAACAATTTTTTTGTCATCCCCCTTACAGTAGTACGAAGATATGGGGCATAGTGTTTCAGGGCAATTATATAAAAAGATTTTTGATAAATAAGACTACTTACTTCTCTTGAAAACATTATTTCTGAGATTATATTTCTCTCAGGACCATCTCCCTACATATGTGTCCGTCTGTGGAGCAAAGAGGATCTGCACCCCATGCAAACCTTTCTATCATACGTGATTGCTTAATCCTCGTTCCTATCAACAATTACGTTCTCTATTTGCCTCACAGCATTAAGCATAGCAAACACGTCCACTATTAGGTATCTGTAAACAAAGAAATCATAAAATGTGAGGAATGTAAAGTAATTTTTTTTCATTAGATCACTCACTTGCGTCTCTTGAAAATAAAGCTATGGAAAGATACCTGTCTTGGACTAATTCTTCCTGCGAGTTTATTTCTTTCGGGGCCTTCTAACAATGCATGTGATCTTCTGCACCATACACAGACATTTGAGTCCTGTGATGCCAAAGTTCTAGGAGGCCTGGGATTTTGACTAATGAGCCCCTAAAGTAGACCCAGCATGAATAACATACTAATCCTCCTTCAGGAATCTACAAAAAAGACCATAATTTAAATCAGTAATTCATAAAAAGATCTAGGTAAGTACTTCAATTATTATTATTTGAACATGAATTTATATTATGTATTAAAAAAGTTAATCAATACCTGTCTAGAATAAATTCTAGCAGCAATCAGTTCTCTCTAAGGTCCTTCTGAGATAGAATGTGTTCGTCTTTGAAACAATGATCTGCACCAAAAGCAAACATATTAAGCCCCTGTTCCCTATTCCAAGCCTTTAAAATTGAGATGGCAACTCTATCTGTCAAACGAACACGCTTGAAGGCGCCCCCCTTCCGGCCGGTTTCCGCATCGAGTTGTCCCCCACCTCGCACACGACCCAGCAGCCGTGCGCCGACGGCGCGATGGCTCATTGGCGTTTTCTGTCTGGACGAAGCAACACGTTTAAAAATTAATTGCTGACCCTTGAATATTTTTTTTATTTTTTATCAAGTTTCAAATTTAAAAATGGACGAATTAAGTTCAGTAATTAATACGAAGGTAGATTCGGCCCCCAAATTGACTTTGTCAGAGTCATCGCAGTCATCATCAGACTCTTCGAGGTCTTCGAGGCGTCGTCGTCGGCGACACCATCGCCGCCGGTGTAGCGGTGGACGGCTAAGAAAACTGGAACGAGTGGTAAAAGATCTGGCCACATCGGTGAGTGCTTTGCATGCCCGTAACAGTCAAACCTTGGCTGACCAGGATAGTAATTCGGATGTGCTATCGCTTTATACACCCGATGATTTAGTGGATCCGTCTGGTCCACCATTAGAGATTCCATGCTCAAATTTTAATTTTAAGCAAGCGACTACCCTCAAATCGTCTGGCGCAAAAACTTCCGATGCACATGCAGAAATGCTGTTACGATTGCAACATTTTGATACGGCCGACTGGTGTCAAGTTCGGTATACGGATGCCCAGAAATCCTATTTAGCGAGTCCAGGTTTTGTCGATTTAGAAAGTAATGATATGCTTAAAAGATTTGAACGTAGTAAATCATTGGCTGCTACTGAAAAAACGTTAGCAGCCCTTTGTAATGGGTTAATAATACAGAATGAAAAGCTTCAAGAAGGTTTTTTAAGTTTAATTTCATGGATGGGTTCTCATGAACAGATTAACACCCAAGATATAATGTCAAAAATTAATGAAATATTTTCTGGTGATTACACCAAAACCAACCTTGACTTGCTACAAATAGTATGTGGGCGCCGAGCCGATATAATACAACAACGCCGCGACAGTCTTTTACACTACGTGAAGGATAAGGGTATAAAGGAGAGCTTACGAAAGATCCCTCCCACCTTAGAGCATCTTTTTGACGATAAGCGATTTTCAGAATGTGTTCTTAAAAATGGAGGAGTTGATAAGGTTTTTGCAATGCAGTCTGTAAACGTTTCTGCTTATTCCGGTGCGCCTAAAAGAGCTCTTGCGCAAAGAGGCTCTCAGGCTGGGTTCAGAAGAGTGGGCACCTCTTTGTCTAGTCGCGTACAAGTACCCGGTCCATCAACCAGCTCTGCTAATTATGCACCCCCTGCGCAAGGGAGGAAGCGTAAGGCGGACTCCTTTCGCACTAACCAAGGCGACAAATATTTTAAAAACCGACAAGGTAAGCGTTCCCAAAGGCGTTACGACTGACTATCCGACGTTTCGTGCGTCAATTACTACATTACGTAGATCGTTGGAGAGCGTTGAAAGCACCAGAGCACGTTCTAAAAATTATATCCGGATACAAAATACCTTTTGTGAAAAAACCCCCATTAGTACACCCTTCTCGAATATTAACACAATTTCATACACGAAAAAGTTTAGCCCTGATGTCGCAGATAAAACAACTACGACAACAGGGTGTACTGGAGCCGGCTCCTATAACCCCCAGTTTTGTGTCCAACATTTTCCTAGTGCCGAAAGCAAATGGCGAAATGCGCCCAGTGTTCAATTTAAGACATCTAAACAGATTTATTCACACCAGCAAATTTCGTTTGACCAACATGTTCAAGGTACCCGATTTTCTCCAACCAAACGATTGGCTAGTGAAATTAGACCTCTCCAGTGCGTACTTTCTTGTCCCGGTAAAACCGGTACACCGCCGGTTCCTCAGGGTATTTCTTCCATACGAGCGGTATCCTCTATGGCAGATGACCTGCCTACCGTTCGGGCTTTCAACAGCACCAAAGGTTTTTGCCTCTTTAACAAACTGGGTTGCGGAAGTGATGAGAAGAAAGGGTATCAGGGTCCTGGTTTATTTAGAAGACTTCTGCCTGGCGCATCAGAGCCGAGCGGTTCTACAACGTCATGTAAGTCTTACAGTCGATCTCTTTCACAAATTGGGTTTCGCAATAAACTTTCAAAAATCTGTTCTGGTACCGCAACGTTCGTTAGAGTTTCTAGGCATCCAGTGGGATCTCTGGAACAACAAGAAGTTTCTTCCCTCCGACAAAGTACAAAAGATTCGACGAATAAGTCTCAGACTGTTGTCTCGAAAGAAAGCATCATTAAGGCAAATACAATCATACCTGGGCCTGTGCAACTTCGCGAGTTTTGTTGTTCCAAGGGGTCGACTCAACACCAGACCCCTCCTTCTTTACAACAATCAGATTCTGAACGACAGTCCTTTGTCGGAGAGATTTCTACCGCACTATCTCGTTCCAGTCTTAAAATGGTGGATAGTACACGCTCACACACATACTCTATTGCATTTTCCGGCTCCTCAGGTATTCTTGACAACCGATGCCAGTTCCCAGGGCTGGGGTGCGCAGTTAAACGACCTCCATCTGTCAGGGTTATGGCGAGAGCAGGAAATGAGCCTGCACTGCAATCTCTTGGAAA
Organism: Scoparia ambigualis; assembly: GCA_963921215.1. NCBI lineage: Eukaryota > Metazoa > Arthropoda > Insecta > Lepidoptera > Crambidae > Scoparia > Scoparia ambigualis. Next base: position 42,620,283 of record OY992503.1, on the reverse strand, counting down.
TGATGGCGATAGAGAAAGTAATACTTTGTCAGAAAGCCCAAATTACCGGGACCTCCATTCAGATTCTGTCAGACAATCGAACAGTTGTTTCATATCTCTGCAACGAGGGGGGGACGCGGTCACTACCTATACTCAAGGTAACTTATCGTAACTTACGTAGTAAATTATCTTCCGGGCCGCTTCAACACGGTAGCGGACCGTTTGTCGAGATCCCGTATGCAAGCGGAATGGCATCTATTGAATCAAATTACGTGTCAGATATTTCATGCTTGGGGAACACCAGAGATCGATTCGTTCGCCTCTCGGGAAGCCCATGTAGTTCCGAATTACGCTACCCTCGATCAAACAGATTCGCAAGCGGTATTTGTGAATGCCTTCAGTCAAAACTGGAACTATCGCATCGCGTGACTATTTCCACCCCCGAATCTCGTCCCGCGTGTGTTGACTCATCTAAACAAGGCAGTGGGCATCTTTTTGTTTGTGGTGCCCAGGTGGACGAAGGTGTTTTGGCGCAGCGACCTGGAGAACCGAGCCTTAGCTCCCCCGATAGAAATCATTCGTCTTCACGAGGTACTAATAGATGTTCGAACTCGGAACCCTCCTCCGGATGTCAAGCGAATGACTTTAGAAGTTTGGCGAATACAGGGTGGAGCTCCATGTTAGACACCTGGGATGATGATCAGAAACTTTTGCTGTCTAGTAGTTGGAGAAAATCTACATTGCAATCATATAAAGTAGCATGGATGAGGTGGTGTAAATGGGCTGACCATAATAATGTATCCAAGTATTCTCCTAACCCTCAGGAACTAGCTAAATTTTTGACTGACCTATGTCTTAAAGAAAAGTTATCCTTTAGTACTATTTCGCTTCACAGATCAGTTGTTTCCATGTTTTGCCCACAGCAACCTCCCCTCAGCTCTCACACAATTGTCAAGCAAACCCTTAAAGCTGTCGGTTTACGTAAGCCTAAGTCAGGTAAGCTTCCTATTTGGGACATAAAAATATAATGTGATTACCTTAAAGTTAACGCACCTTTATCTGATAGTTTATATGAAGTTTCAAAACGTTGTGCAATCTTATTACTGTTGTGTTCCGGTCGTAGAGTTCATGATTTAACCCTTTTGAAAATTGATGACCAAAGCTTTGTAAATAGTGTAGATCATGTTGTGTTCTGGCCTTCATTCGGCTCTAAGACTGATACAGCGTCATATCGTCAGTCCGGTTGGAGGCTGCTTAGATGCAATGATAACAAAAATATAGACCCAGTCTATTGGTTAAAAACGTTAATTTCTGTTTCCCAGTCAAGACGAGGAAAGGAGATGTTTAATTTTATGCCAAGACCATGTACACCTACTCAAAAAATAGTATAAAATACATGTATTTAGTTGGTAAAAGTAATATTCCGATATGCTTTACCATTTTCGTGTAGTAAAATAAAAATGAAAACATAATTTTCAATAACCTGGCAACTCGATATGCCTTCCTGAGTTAAAATCAAGTGTCCAAAGCTGTAAAACTGTCACCATGATTTAAAAAATAGACCGGCGTTTTTTTTTTCATTCCGGTTTTTTGGTGGTGGATTCTGAGATTCTGAGCACTATGATTCTGAGTAGTTGGTAGTTGTGTTGTGGTGTGGTTTTGTGCTGTGCTGTTTTTCTATGCTGATTTCATTGAGGTATTTCTGATTTGGAGCGATTACCTGATAACCTGATAGATAACCGTTTACTGCCTCACTTCTTGACTTCTGCCTGCTATCCTGGACTTTCGTTTGCTGCCTCACTTGTTGACTTCGGCCTGCTATCCCGGACTTGGATTTGCATTTGATTGACCTGTTAAATTGTTGATACCATTGTTGCTACTACCTACATTCGTTGTTTTCAGGTGAGTTTTTCGTATTTTAATTAGGCATTTACGAGAGAATTAATAAAATACTTACTATCACTTCTTTACAAGGAAATAGATTCCGAACACTGTTCTATTGAAATAACAGTAACTATAATCAAAGTGAAATACATTAAACTAAATATAATATCTATTTCAGGCAGCAAACAATGTCTTCTTTGTGTGTGATGGACAGATACGAGGGGCGTTCAAAATATTCTCGGTATGTGGATAAAAACAAACAAGTACGAAAAGTTTGATATTTTTATTTTTCAATATACTCCCCCCCTATGTTCATACACTTATAAGATCGATCAATTATTTTTTTTAATCCCTCATAAAAATATTTTTTATCTTTGGTGTAAAAATGCTCCTCCACGGCCGTCTTCAACGCTTCATCGTCAGAAAATTTATTTCCACGCAGATCCTTTTTAAGATTGGGGAACAAAAAGAAGTCGCTTGGGGCTAAGTCCGGACTATAGGGTGGATGAGTAACAGTTTCAAACCCACATTCAACAATAGCTGCCTTGGCAATATGAGCTGTATGGACAGGGGCGTTGTCATGCAGAAGCAGAACACCTTTGGTTAACTTTCCTCGCCTCTTTTCTTTGATCGCATCTCTTAATTGACGTATAACGTTAGCGTAGTACTGCCCTGTGATATTTACACCTTTTTCTTTATAATCGATAAGCAAAACTCCTTCACAATCCCAAAATATTGTGGCCATGACCTTGCCAGCTGACGGGATTACCTTGAACTTCTTGGGATGAGCTGAACCCTTAATGTGCCACTGCATTGACTCCTGTTTGCTCTCTGGGTCATAATGATGAACCCAGGTTTCATCTCCAGTAACTATTTTTTGCAGCACCTCATCGGGATTTTCACCACACAGGTCGATAAAATCTGAACAGCATGCTACACGCATATCCTTTTGAAGAAGCGTCAGCATTCGCGGAACCCATCTTGCACTTACTTTTGACATATTAAGATGGTCATGTATAATGTCATGTACGGTACCAATAGAGAGATTGGTTACTTGAGCTATAGATTTTACCTTCACTCGGCCGTCTTCCAATATAAGTTTTTCCACTTTATCAATATTTTCTTGTGAGGTAGCCACTACAGGCCGGCCAGGTCTAGGGTCATCTTCAATACTCTCCCTTCCACGCTTAAATTCGCTTGACCATTTTTGAATAGTAGATAAAGAAGGAGCAGACTCACGGTAAACACAATCCATTTCCTCTTTTATGGTTTTTTGATTTTTACCCTGTTTTGTCAAGAATTTTATGACGGATCGGTGCTCTAATTTCGTTAAAATTGTTAATTCGCTCATGGTGTTCGTGTTTGTTCGGCAATTGCAGAAAAACAAAAGAACATCTCGGTTCCAATTTTACTTTTTTTTAATGTCAATGGATGAATCTTAGCGGCCAGTAACAAATATATATATAAAAGAGGTTGTAACGTATCAATACCGAGAATATTTTGAACGCCCCTCGTAGATGTGTTCGGTAAACCATTATCTGGCATCTGGGGATAGAATTACTAGGTACCTACTAATCTTGGAACAACATGTTGGACATGAGGTTAGTAGTGCATGTAGATAGATAGATAGATAGATAATACTTTTATTGTAACAGTTTACATTAAACTGTAGTATTTATGAAAAACTATTTTTATTGCATTTTTATTTTCCTATTATTTAGAACCTAACACATTCTTCACAAGACAAAATAAATAGTAGTTTATTAACAAACTTCTGAATTTTAGGTTGACACTGATGGAATAGTTTGTCATCCATGTTTCTCAGGACTAGGAGTAGGAACGTCATTAACTTAAAATGAAGCTTCTAGCCGTCAAGAACATGTTTGGTGCAGATCATTGTTTCAAAGATGAACACATTCTATCTCAGAAGGACCTTAGAGTGAACTGATTGCTGCTAGAATTTATTCTAGACAGGTATTGATTAACTTTTTTAATACATAATATAAATTCATGTTCAAATAATAATAATTGAAGTACTTACCTAGATCTTTTTATGAATTACTGATTTAAATTATGGTCTTTTTTGTAGATTCCTGAAGGAGGATTAGTACGTTATTCATGCTGGGTCTACTTTAGGGACTCATTAGTCAAAATCCCAGGCCTTCTAGAACTTTGGCATCACAGGACTCAAATGTCTGTTTATGGTGCAGGAGATCACATGCATTGTTAGAAGGCCCCGAAAGAAATAAACTCGCAGAAAGAATTAGTCCAAGACAGGTATCTTTTCATAGCTTTATTTTCAAGAGACGCAAGTGAGTGATCTAATGTAAAAAATTACTTTACATTCCTCACATTTTATGATTTCTTTGTTTACAGATACCTAATAGTGGACGTGTTTGCTATGCTTGTTGGGTGGCTGCTCAGCGAAATATTCGCAGACAAGCTGCAAACAATGCTGTGAGGCAAATAGAGAACGTAATTGTTGATAGGAACGAGGATCAAGCAATCACGTATGATAGAAAGGTTTGCATGGGGTGCAGATCCTCTTTGCTCCACAGACGGACACATATGTAGGGAGATGGTCCTGAGAGAAATATAATCTCAGAAATAATGTTTTCAAGAGAAGTAAGTAGCCTTATTTATCAAAAATCTTTTTATATAATTGCCCTGAAACACTATGCCCCATATCTTCATTCTACTGTACGAGGGGATGACAAAAAAATTGTTTTGAGCTCACAATTCACTAAATAGTCAATCTCATTTAGTTTATTAAAAATATCTTCAGTGTTTTATAATAGTATAGGTGGTAACAATTTTGTGTTTTTCAGCTTCCAGCGGATGCATTAGTATGTATGGGATGCTGGAGAATGGTCCAGGAGTTACGAGAGAACCCCAATATTATCGCAGTACCAGAAACAAGTTTGCAAATAAAATAAACATTAATTATGCTTCATAAATTGTAAAAATGTTTTATTTCATTACTGCCAGTTACCTACTTAGGTGTGTTACTTTAACTAGGTATTATTCACTGCATATTAGTACATACACTAGGACTAGTACCATGTTCTCATATGGTTGTGTTCTTTAATGTATGTTAGATTTGATTTGATGTAAGGGTCGAGGTGCTGCTCTTCTGTTATGTGTAGGTGCAGCAGTAGGTAATAAAACGCTCAAATCTAGCAGTCAATTACAATTAACAGCTTAAGTATAACTCTACCTACATGTTATGAAACTAATAGAAGATATAATTGTTATTATTATTATTTGCCGCAATTGTCCCACTGCAGGGCAAAGGCCACCCTTCCCTTCTTCCATTCCTCCCTACTAGCAGCGATCTGAGACCAATCCTTTTAGGAAAAGGAAAATTATGTTAAGTACCTATAAAAACAGGCTCATCTGGGTAATCTCCTAGTGCCCAGTTATAGGCAGCCAAATAAAGATAAACATGTTCCTCATAATGTTTGTTGTACTCGTTTATTACCCTAGGCACTACTAGTAGTGTCATATGCCTACTCCAATAAGAAAACAATAGGTCTACCTTAGATTAAAACAAAAAGGGAAGATACGGCATGTGCCTACTTGCAGTCAATCAAAATATAGTCCTGCTCAATTACTCAACTGACGCGCCTTGCCGTCTCGTACGTACACGACCGATTCCGACTGAAGTGAAATTGTGTCTTTAGGTCTCTAAGCCTAATTCTAGCGGCCCCCTTACTAAACGCTAATGCCGTATCTTCCCTTTTTGTTTTAATCTAAGAGGTCTACAGATGCAATGGATGCCTCAGAAAACTGCATTGTTGTGCAGAGCAGCAGGCAGATGTATGTTTGTCTATTTCTCTTTTATACTTACACCAATAGAAATACATGCTTTGCTAGTAAAAATACCTCGATTTGACCTGGCCAAGAGTAAGTTAATTTATAAGTAACATTATCAATGTCAGTATTGGAATAAATCACAGAAAACAACCAAAATGCTGTACGTAGGTAGGTACTAAGCTACTACGAAAAAGAAAATTACTTTTGTTTTGACAGCTACTTGACATCTCACATGACGTTGACAGATTACCGCCTGCGATCACGAAAATTGCTATAATTAGTTATTTAAAATAAATTCTACATGAAAACTATTCATTGATTTGAAGAAAATCATTTCGAATAAGCTTATTCCATTAATTAGCTACATTTTGGTATTGTGTTGGCATGTTGGCATTTTCTCCATACAAAATTAAACATCTCCTTTATCTAATCTTTTCATATCTACATCCGGCGTAATCAAGTCAGCTACGCGTACTATAATAGGAGGCTGGGTAAAAGCTGTACTCAGAGATGCTGATGATGATGCTGATGATGATGCGTTTCATAAATTTTACAAGAAAGAGATAATAACAAGTCAAAGTAATTCTAATCCTCTGTCTGATTGTTTTCAACCTATTTAATAAGTCCCATTAAATACTAAGTTTGTGTGATTTTCGTTTATGTTTAGATTAATTGATTATCTAAGTATTTTTCTATGTGTGATTTATTGCCAAAGGTTGATTAATATATTCAATTGAAGTATTAATTACTATTATGTGTTAATTGTGTGTTTAATGTTGTCTTTGATACACACATGCTTATGATTATACATTAATTTATCACATTGGCGTTTTCCATTACTCCAGTAGCCGATAACAAACACTTCCCAATTTTAAAGGCTTGGAATAGGGAACAGGGGCTTAATTGATAAATTTTACCTAAAAATAAAATTTAAATTAAGCTACTTACCCTATTCCAAGCCTTACTTTTATTGCTGCCTGCTGTTTAACAAGTTAACGTTACAGATTCATCAGATGATTGGTATGTATGCTTTAGAAATAATTCTATACTATATTTAGTTTATTGTATTTCACTTTGATTATAGTTACTGTTATTTCAATAGAGCAGTGTTCGGAATCTATTTCCTTGTAAAGAAGTGATAGTAAGTATTTTATTAATTCTCTCGTAAATGCCTAATTAAAATACGAAAAACTCACCTGAAAACAACGAATGTAGGTAGTAGCAACAATGGTATCAACAATTTAACAGGTCAATCAAATGCAAATCCAAGTCCGGGATAGCAGGCCGAAGTCAACAAGTGAGGCAGCAAACGAAAGTCCAGGATAGCAGGCAGAAGTCAAGAAGTGAGGCAGTAAACGGTTATCTATCAGGTTATCAGGTAATCGCTCCAAATCAGAAATACCTCAATGAAATCAGCATAGAAAAACAGCACAGCACAAAACCACACCACAACACAACTACCAACTACTCAGAATCATAGTGCTCAGAATCTCAGAATCCACCACCAAAAAACCGGAATGAAAAAAAAAACGCCGAAAAAAAAAAAGTTCTAGAAGGCCTGGGATTTTGACTAATGAGTCCCTAAAGTAGACCCAGCATGAATAACGTACTAATCCTCCTTCAGGAATCTACAAAAAAGACCATAATTTAAATCAGTAATTCATAAAAAGATCTAGGTAAGTACTTCAATTATTATTATTTGAACATGAATTTATATTATGTATTAAAAAAGTTAATCAATACCTGTCTAGAATAAATTCTAGCAGCAATCAGTTCACTCTAAGGTCCTTCTGAGATAGAATGTGTTCATCTTTGAAACAATGATCTGCACCAAACATGTTCTTGACGGCTAGAAGCTTCATTTTAAGTTAATGACGTTCCTACTCCTAGTCCTGAGAAACATGGATGACAAACTATTCCATCAGTGTCAACCTAAAATTCAGAAGTTTGTTAATAAACTACTATTTATTTTGTCTTGTGAAGAATGTGTTAGGTTCTAAATAATAGGAAAATAAAAATGCAATAAAAATAGTTTTTCATAAATACTACAGTTTAATGTAAACTGTTACAATAAAAGTATTATCTATCTATCTATCTATCTACATGCACTACTAACCTCATGTCCAACATGTTGTTCCAAGATTAGTAGGTAACTAGTAATTCTATCCCCAGATGCCAGATAATGGTTTACCGAACACATCTATCTGTCCATCACACACAAAGAAGACATTGTTTGCTGCCTGAAATAGATATTATATTTAGTTTAATGTATTTCACTTTGATTATAGTTACTGTTATTTCAATAGAACAGTGTTCGGAATCTATTTCCTTGTAAAGAAGTGATAGTAAGTATTTTATTAATTCTCTCGTAAATGCCTAATTAAAATACGAAAAACTCACCTGAAAACAACGAATGTAGGTAGTAGCAACAATGGTATCAACAATTTAACAGGTCAATCAAATGCAAATCCAAGTCCGGGATAGCAGGCCGAAGTCAACAAGTGAGGCAGCAAACGAAAGTCCAGGATAGCAGGCAGAAGTCAAGAAGTGAGGCAGTAAACGGTTATCTATCAGGTTATCAGGTAATCGCTCCAAATCAGAAATACCTCAATGAAATCAGCATAGAAAAACAGCACAGCACAAAACCACACCACAACTACGTACCTACTCAGAATCCACCACCAAAAAACCCCTAGATTAGATTTTTCTGAGAAAAAACCGGAATGAATAAAAAACGCCGGTCTATTTTTTTAAATCATGGTGACAGTTACACTTTTTATTACCTTCTTTACAGCTTTGGACACTTGATTTTAACTCAGGAAGGCATATCGAGTTGCCAGGTTATTGAAAATTATGTTTTCATTTTTATTTTACTACACGAAAATGGTAAAGCATATCGGAATATTACTTTTACCAACTAAATACATGTATTTTATACTATTTTTTGAGTAGGTGTACATGGTCTTGGCATAAAATTAAACATCTCCTGTATCAAACACGGAGTTATTCTCGCCAGAGCCGACGTCACTTCTCCTGCTATCGCTATCCGTACAGACAAAGACTTATTTAAACTCAATCCCCGTTTGCCAGCAAAGTAGTCTTATATTATTAGTCCTCAGTACGCGAGAGAGTAAACATTAGCTCCGTGTTAAAATATTTTAAAAATATTAATTTATGTTATAAATAAGTGATTATTATAAAAAGTTATAGTAAATACTTCAATTTATACCAGTGAACATTATTTTAAAGATCCCTATTAATTCAGTGATAATATTGTGAACAATAACATTTTTACTAAATAAAAACAAATACAGTGACATTTGAACTCTGCCAACAAGATTAAAAATAAATAATAAATAACTGTGCGTTATGAACAATAAAACACAATTAAATAGCTTGTGATTTTAAATAATATAGTGCAAATTACTTTTCGTGCTAGTGACAGTGTAACTAACAACAAACGGTTTTTCTATTTAAAAACTTTTTAACGGCTTTGTTTGTACCTATTGATGACCAATGTAACAGTCTATTTTGTCATATCTTCGATGAGATCATTGGCGCCTGAAGACAGTGCGAGACTTTTACTGTTAGAAATCGGTGATCAAATCGTCAATTTTTCATTTTCCTTTTACACTTTTAATTGGCTTTTTTTATTTTGTTGTGATTTATCGAACTATTATCGCCAAAAGAAATTAACGTATTAAATGGATGTTTCAACAAATTTACTTAAAGTGAACTTTTGATCACAAAACAGAAACGAAAGTAACTCCATCTAGTGGCCAGTACCTTAACTATTGATCTGCTTATAGTGCTCATTGATCGAAAAAAAATCACTTGTTCAAGTAGTTACTTCAGTGCACAAAAGAGGGCGCGGCGCTGCACAGTTTATTTACTTTTTGTGCTGAAGAAAAATATATTTTATCACATTGCTAGTGCCGAACAAATTAATTAAGTACTTAATAAAAATATTTTTTTGATATATTAATATCAAAATGGAAAAATTATGCAGTAAGTGCAAGAGAGAAATTACAAAACGAGATTTTATAAAATGTTACAAGTGTCAGAGATACTTTCACTTGGATTGTACTAGTATTTCTGAAAAAATATTTTATTTGATGAAACCAGAGAAAAGGGACACCTGCAAATGTGACAATTGCACCTATAACACGGAGGAAATGATTTACACGGCACCACAAATAAATATAAATATTCCAACACAAAATTCGTTCGAAAGTTTATCAGATATGGGAGATGACACAGTAAGCGATCATGAAGAAAAAGAATTTATTACATTCCGAAAAAGAAAAAACCATTCACTCCCTAACATATCTGCATCCGATTCTTCTCTTTTCAATTTGGAGAATAGTAAAACGTCGGGCTCGAATAAAACATACCAGTCCTGTCATAGTTTACAAGATGTCGCCTCTGTAGACTCGCTATACATTGAAGAACTGAAAGCTACGAATATAAAACTACAGGAAGAATTAAACATAGCTAATTCCGAGATAAACAATTTAAGTACGATAAATAAAATATTACAAGATAAAAATAGGGAACAGAAAAAGGTCATCGACTTATTAACGTCAAAACATAGGAATAATAACTTAAATACGAATGAAAAGGGACCATTTATATCTACACCATTAAATAATGAAAAACGTAGGAGTAACTTAGATCATACAACAATAACTCCACAAACTGGTACAAGTGCTGCCGCAACGACTTCACCTTCTCAAAGGCGTATGTTAAACATGTTGCTGAATCATGACAAGCAACAGCCGGGCTTGAAAAACCTGGAGGACAACAAGCCTAAGCTGTGCATCATCAGCAGTATCGACCGGAAAAGCTTCGCTGCAACCGTTAGGAAATCGTTCAATACTTTTGAAATGTGTCATTATCGCGTACCAGGCGGCGGTGTAAGACAATTACTACGCGGTCTGCAACACAAACTTATAGCCTATACATCTGAAGACTATTGTGTGATAATTATTGGTGAGTGTGATTTTAAGGTATCCGATAACTATTCCGATTTAGTACGGGACGTGAGACAAGCTCTGTCATTAGTACAACATACTAATGTTATTTTGTGCCTACCTACATATAAAATATCTAACATTGCAAACATGTATAATGCTAGAATTGAAACCTTTAATAACTTACTTAACAATGATAATAGAATACATCAGTATTGCCATATTTTGGATTCAAATAGAAATCTCCAACGCTCTTTCCAATTGTTTTCCCGGTTTAATGGCACTTTAATTAATCAAGGTTTTAAAATTGTTATTAACGATTTATGCAAATTAATGTCAAATATTACTAAGGAACTGCTGGTGCATGGTAGCACTTTAGTTGATAACTCTGTAGCTGCTCTGCCTCAAAATAATAATTCCTTTCGTGCCCAAACATTTTACTATTATGTGCCAAAACATACAATGTCTTACAAATAAAGTAGATGAATTAAATATATTATTGTCAGATTCCGATATCGATGTAATTGTAATGTGTGAACATTGGTTGCAACCCACTAACTACCAATTTTACTCATTGGAGGGCTATGATCTGACAGCAGGGTTTATTAGACATTATAAACATGGCGGTGTTGCTATATACACGCGTGAATTCATTAAAACGAAAGAAAGACTTGATATACAATCTTACACTGTCGAGTTTGTGGTGGAATTCTGTGGAGTAGAGATTACCGATATCAATTTGTTAATAATATCTATTTACCATCCTGAACGGAATCGGGAGGTGGAAATATTTTTCTCTCATATGCAATTATTATTGGAACATGTCACAAAATACAATAAAAACAAGAAAATAGTTATAGGGGGTGATATAAACATTGACATTACCGAAAATACAAGTATTGTCACGCGGATTTACTAACCTTCTTAAGTGCTATGGTTTACGCTGTATTTATAGGTCTCCTACAAGAATAACACCAACCAGTTCATCTTGCGTTGATCAGTTTATAATCGGAAGGAATGTCAATATGACTACTGAGGTTCACCACAACCAGTTATCTGATCACAGCACCCTAATTGGTCAGATGCCAGTCGACAAAACTGTAAATGAAAAAACTACTAAAAGGAAAATAAAAAATAAAAGAATGTTTAGCAGGAAAAATATGGACAACTTCAAACACGCATTAAGCACTGTAAATTGGCAACAAATGTTAACTACTGATAATAAAATAGATAAAAATTACGAAAAATTTGAATCGCAAACTAGAATCCTTTTAGACCAATATATACCAAATAAAGACATAATTTTCAAAAACAAAGGTAAAACAGGGTGGGTCACTAAAGGTATAAAAAAATGTTGTTATCACAAGAGAATCCTCCGTTACCTTACTACTAAATTCGAAAATGATAACCTAAATAAATACGAAAAATCATACAGCAAATTTTTGAAAAAAATTATTCTATGTGAAAAACGGAAATCTTATATACACAGACTTACAACATGTAAAAACAAATACAAGATGATGTGGACCATAATTAATGAGAAAACAAAACCCTTTAACAATAATAGACAAAGAAATATAATATTGAACAATAAAAATGAAACAATCACATGCCCAAAGACCATAGCAAATGTATTCAATGACTATTACATTAGTATTGGTAAAAACGATAATATCCATAGCCCTAAAATAAAATACCCTAGTGAACACATTTTACCTAGATATGATCACGGAGCCAGAGGTAAGCAAGGCAATTTTGGACCTAAAGAGAAACAATACATGTGGTTATGATGAGATACCGGCCACGTTACTGGCGCATTGCGTAGATGAATTTGTATCCCCTTTAACATTCTTACTCAATCAATCCTACGAGCAAGGTACTTTTCCACAATGCTTAAAACAAGCTATAATCAGACCTATTTTCAAAAAAGGTGATAAGTCCAATGTAGTAAATTACCGTCCGATAGCCATACTATCAGTAACATCAAAAATGTTTGAAAAAATAATATGCAAACGAATTTACCGATTTTTTGAAAAATACGAGGTGCTTAATACAAACCAACATGGTTTTAGGGAAAAACGCTCCACGACAACAGCAGTGCTCGTCTGTAGCTTTGAGATTCTGAATATTCTTAACGAAAATAAGTGTGCTGTGGCGATATTCATGGATATCTCCAAGGCGTACGACCGTGTTCTGCATGAGGTACTTATAAAAAAATTAGAATATCTGGGAATTTGTGGAAATCCAATTAAGTGGCTGACATCTTACTTGAAAGACAGAAAGCAACTTGTACAAATTGCACACTCAAGTGAAGGTGTTGTGGAAAATGTTAATTCCACAATCGGCACAATTCTCGGATCAATACCACAAGGTAGCGTGCTAGGATGTTTGCTGTTTTTAGCTTATATTAATGACCTGTCTCATGCCACGCCGAACAAAGTCGTGCAATTTGCTGACGATGCTACACTCATCATATCTGGCAACTACAATGACATAAATAAATTATATGATGAAATAACATCGTCCTTAAATAATATAGCAAAACATCTGAGTGAAATAGGCCTCGTATTAAATCTGGAAAAAACTAAAATAATTCAATTTAGACCACACCAAAGATCAGCACTGCCACTCAAAATAACGTTTGAACAGAATAAAATAGAAGTAGTCGATACATTCACGTTGTTGGGCATCACCATGGATTCCACCTTGACTTGGAAATCTCATGTAAGTGCAGTTGTGAGTAGACTTAGCAGTTTTTCGTACGCCCTATATGAGTTGCGAAAATGTACAAATTCACAATGCGCGTTGACTGCATACCACGCGCACGCTGCGGCTTGGATCAGGTTTGGGATTACTTTTTGGGGGAACTCGACAGAAGTCCAATCAGTATTTATTCTACAAAAGCGTTGCATCAGAGTGATCGCCAATCTTACACCCAAAGAGTCGTGCCGGCCGTGGTTTGTCAGTTTAAAAATCCTTACAGTTACTTGTTTATACATCTACGAGCTTTGTAGGATTAGTTCGCACTAGTCCACATTATTTCAATAGAATAAGCGACCTCCCTAGACGCTACGTTTCTCGCCGGGCAAATAATTTATGCCAATTAACCCCACACCTTGATCTTTTTAAAAAAGGACCATTCTATATGGCAGTCAAGTTGTATAACCACTTGCCTAACTCATTAAAAGCCCTCCAAGGAAGAAAATTTGACAATGAGTTAAAAAAACTTCTTCTTGATAAGGCTTACTATTCGATAAAGGAATATTTAGACGTTAATTTAGAAACTTGGATAAAAATAAATGTTTATGTACCTAGTTAAAGTTTTATGTTACTTGTTTAGACAAATATAATATTATAATCATAATAAATGTCAGCACCTGTTATGATATAATTAGATAATAATAATATAAATGAGGAGAGATTGGCACGGGACCGTAAACAGTGGCACATACAAAGAGAGGCCTATACCCAGCAGTGGGTGAAGTCAGGCTGTGGATGATGATGATGATGAATATAAATTAGTTTAGTAAGTATAGTATAAGTATTTTGCCGTGCCCTTACAGGGTTCTTGTTTGTGCTTAAAAAATTATGTAACACCATTTTATACAACAAGATGCAATAAATGAATATGAATATGAATATTTATATGTGTTCATTTTGTATTAAACGAGTCAGTGGAAATGCCGTGAATAACATATTTCTCACATTAAGCAATGTTAGTTACAAAGTGTTGCACTTGCGAGTTCTGGACATCGCGTTGCTCTGTGTGTTGACTCGGTATGTAACTATTTCACTTGTTTTTTTAACAATAAATTAAATCGTAAATCATATGAATTTTACCGTTTAAAGCCGTTATTTGATTATTTTCTTATAACTACCGATTACTTTTATACTATAATACAATTAAACAACTGTTTTAATAAACTTGGTCACCAAAAATATATCTCGTCACGACTAGCAAACACAAAAATACCTATTACTCGAATTTACTACGTAACTTGTATAGCAGGTGTTATGAGTGACTTTCTTATAGTAACATTAAAAAATTTTAATCGTTGCAATGGCTAATAATTGCCTTTTAATTTATTATCAAAACTGTCGAGGTCTTAGAACCAAATTAAACACTATATACAATAATATTATGGCGGACTCCTACCATCTTATAATTTTATCAGAGCCTTGGTTAGTTCCCGAGATTTTGGATGGCGAATTCATCGACTCGAGATATATTGTTTATCGTTGCGATAGGAATCGTGTGTTAAGTGGAAAGTCTGATGGTGGTGGCATATTGATAGCAGTGCGCCGCGGGTTACGCGCAACGCGCTCTGAATTAACGGCTACTCTTTGTCATGACGGCTGTTATTATAGTATTTCGCACAATATAGATTATGTACTTTTAAAGTTTTATTCCAGGACTACCAACGAGTATCACACCGTGTGCGGCGTTTACGTTCCACCAAACCAAACGCTAGCTTCTTATCAATCGCTATTTAACCTGCTTGAATACGAAATACTAGCCGTTACTTCTAATAATGTGTACATCTTTGGCGATTTTAACTTACCCCACATCGAATGGATCGACTCGGGTAAACCTGCACTAATGCCTCGTATACACAGCAACAGTAGCTCACTCGAAATATTACTTCTTAATTTTTTATCCACTTTAAATTGTAAGCAATACTCAAATATTAAAAACCAACAAAATCGTACCTTGGATTTAATGATATTTAGCAATGTATGCAGGTGTGAACCTGTGCCCATTCCATTAGTACCTATCGATAACTTTCATCCACCGTTTTTAACAATAATCTCGTTTAAATTAACTCTTAAGCCCATGCCTCGATGCTCTGCGCCTAAATATCGTTTTATTGAAGCAGATTACTCTGCCATCAATAGTGACATTGGTTTGGTTGATTGGGCTTCTCTTTTGGGTAACTTCTCATTGGAATCTGCTGTTCAAACCTTTTATGAAATCATTTACAAAATTATTAAGATTCATGTGCCAAAGAGACCTTTTAAATCTAATGAATATCCGGCTTGGTTCTCCCGCCCCTTGATACACATCTTTAAAAACAAAGAAATAGCCTGGATTAAATTTAAAAAAAATTAAAAATGCTGTGGATTATGAGCAGTTTTCTTTATACCGTAAAAGGTTTAAGTTTCTATCAGCTCAATGTTACAACAATTATGTGAACCTAATCGAAACTTCAATACAAAATGATTTAAAAAAATTTTGGTCCTTTGTTAAAAGAAATAAAAAGAACACAGGCGTGCCTAACACAATGTCACTTGGTAACGAGGAATGCAATGGCCCTGATAACGTATGTAAATTATTCTCAAAATTCTTTAGCTCAGTTTATGAGCCCATAGATACCAGTGTTTCAGGCAATCTTAATTCGTCATCTACTAGCCAAATAAATATTTCCGATCTGACTTTCTCTGAAGATGAGATAGCCGCCACCCTTAAATCGTTAGATGTGACTAAAGGACCTGGGCCGGATGGTCTACCGTCTTTTTTTCTAAAACATACCGCGGATTCGATGAGTAAGCCATTATTTTATCTATTCAACCGCAGCCTTAAGGACGGGGTCGTCCCGCAGGCATGGAAAAATGCCAATGTTATTCCTGTATTTAAGGGTGGCGTCAAACATGACGTTACTAACTACCGTCCTATATCCCTGCTATCTGCCTTGTCAAAAGTCCTAGAGAAATTAGTTCATGGAGCAATCTATCCTATATTGCATAACATTATTATCCCTGAACAACATGGTTTTGTGCAAAATCGCTCCACAATCAGTAATCTAGTTCTATATTCAAATTATTTGTTTGAAAACATGGATAATCAACAGCAAGTTGACACAATTTATACTGATTTCTGTAAGGCTTTTGAAAAGGTTGACCACACATTACTTTTGCAAAAAATTGCGTTCAACGGCATACGTGGAAGTTTGCTTCGATGGATCACGTCTTATGTAAAAAATAGAACTCAGAAAGTTGTGATCCAGGGTTTCAGTTCTGATGTGATCGACGTGACCTCTGGTGTAGCGCAGGGGTCGATCCTGGGCCCTCTACTATTTGTACTATTTATAAATGACATAAACACATGTTTTATACACAGTCAGTTTCTTTTGTACGCTGATGACCTGAAGGTATTTCACAAAATAAATTCCATTGATGACTGCGTTGTATGTTACAAGAGGACTTGGACCGATTATCTGCTTATTGCGAGACCAATAAATTGCGGTTGAGTCTACCCAAGTGTAAATTTATATCCGTTAGCAAAAAAATTAATCTCGTACATTCAAACTACTCGCTTTGTAATACTTTTTTGGAAAGAGTATCTCTAGTCAAAGATTTGGGTATACTTTTTGATTCAAAATTGCTATTTGACGCTCACGTTGATCACATCACAGCTAAGGGTTTTCAAATGTTTGGTTTCCTAAGAAGAACTTGCTGTGCATTTAAGAAGCCTTCCACCTTTTTGCTGTTATATAAGTCACTCATAAGATCTCAACTAGAATATGCCACTTGTGTTTGGAATCCATTTTACAACAAATACAGTGACCAAATCGAATCAGTACAACGTAAATATCTACGAAACCTAAACTATAGATTCGAAAGGACACTGTCATCATATGTTACTCTTCTAGAAAAATTCTCATTATCAACTCTTAAACATCGGAGACTGTATTTTGACCAATCTATTCTTTACAAAATATGTCATAATGGTTTTGATTGCAATAAACTAACAAACCAAATTTACCTGCGCATACCGAGTCGCTCCCAGCGTATTCGTGATGCTCATGCTCAGTCTATTTGCCCCTAAGCGATGTAGAACCAACGCTGGGGTAAGAGCTCCTTTATGTCGATTAATGAAAAGTTACAATGAAAACTTTGTTACTATAGATCTATTTGTTTTGTCACATACTTACACAGTTTAAAAAATGTATCCTTGAAAAATTAGCTTGTATTCCTTTATAATTTAGTTGCAGTTTAATCATTTATAGAAAATTTAAAAACATTGTTTGTTTGCTTGTATTTAATTACTTTATTTTTAATATTATTACGAGGATAATGGTGTTGGTTGCATAATTACAATAATTGTTTTAGATTATAGTTTTGTAGTAGTATTAAGTTTTATTATGCGATTGTTTGTTATCCTGAACAAAATAAAATAAACCTGCATGATGGTCTGTCAAGTTTTTATTGCCTACCCTTATGGGGACATTGTATATGGTAATTTAAAAAATAGACATTTGCACCTAATTGTACCTTTGAAGTCATTATATTATAATAGGTCATGTAATAAAAGTCAGTCTTTAATAAATCTGTTATTATTAGTGAACATAGTTATCAATAAAATATCCTAGTCATTATAAAAAAGTAGTCATAATTCATTAAATCTCATATTTGTCATTCATAATTAAATAATATGTATAACTGAAATTCATTTGCATTTCTAAAAATAAAATAAAGTGTACTCTAATATGTTGTTTTTGTCAAGTCAAAAGATTTTAGTACTTGAGTCTAGTTCAAAAGTTATGAGTTCATGAGTCATGTAACTTGATTCGTTTACATTCATTACCATGCTCTGAAAAGTTTTCTGATGAATCTGTTATCATTTTAGTGTCATCATCCTTAGAGGGCCTTTCATCTGCCTCAAGAACCTTTAGTTGAATACCACATAAAACAGCACCATTCAGAGTCTTTATCGCTTCTTGTGCAGCTCGAATAGAGGCATACTTAACAAAACCAAAAGTTTTATTGGGAAAAGTACACACATCAATAAGGTCCCCAAAGCGGGAGAATGCATCTCGCAAAGCAGATGCAGTTGGAGGGTGAGGTTTACAGACTATGAAACATCTCTGTGCAACTTTACTGTTTGTATTAGCCATGGGTTGAGGTGATGGCAGCGGCACACTACAATAACAATCCTGGAATTCGGAATGGATAGTCTTTGACTCTGCTTTAATTGTTGTGGCTGCCTTTATCAAAGTTGATGCTTTAGCTATTGCATCAGCCAGCTGGAGCAAGTCAGGGCTGCCTGCCTCTAGAGAGTTCTTGAAACTATTTACAATATTTGTTAAGTTACTTGCTGCCTGATTTATAGGATTATTATCAGGTTTAACAGAAAAAATTTCACCAGATGGAAATTCAAAGTTATTTATTTTTTCAACAGCATAGTTAGCAGCTTTTTCACTTCCATAGGTTATAAAGGCTTTACAACAACCGCTGTAAGTGTCAAGTGTGTACTGGCATTCTTCCATTCCAGGAACAAGATTAAATAGATTTTCGATATACTTTTGAGGAACTTGTGGGCTACATGTAACTATAACTCTGTTGTAGTTTTGCTGTGTAATATTTGGAAGCAAATTTAAACTGTCCTTCTTATGTATGGTATCTCTCAGCATGTGGAAGGGTTCTTCTTTAATATACTGGTTACTACCAAAGTTATCACCTTGGTATCCCAATGTTCCATCTGCACTGTTTCTACTCCTCTTAAGTTCATCTTTAGGAGTAGCAAACACTGCCTTATATTTTCTCTCACACTCTTCAAAGGCCTTAGCAGCATCTAAGAAGTTAGTGAAGTGAACATAAGCAAAGCCTTTGCATTTGTCAGTGGCTTTGTCTTTTTGCAAATAGACAGAATCAACATCTCCAAAATTGGAGAAATGGTCACGTATTTCACTTTCAGTGACATCTCTAAGAACTTTTATAAAGAGGCGTCTGTATCTTTCTTCGTTAGTTGAATTTGAGTCATGCTTACTTGATGCCACCATAACTTTGAGTGGTTTATTGTTTATTTTTAATGGTTTTGATTGAAGGTCTTGTATTGCTGCAGCTGCTGATGACGTTTTACTGAACTTTATGTATGCCACCCCTCTGGAATCCCCTGTATTGCGATCTCTAGGCATATACAAGTCTTCAACAAAACCATATTTTTCAAAAACTGTTCTTAAATCTTCTTCTTGAGTTATCTTGCTGCAAACAACAAAAACTCTTGAATATGGTGGTTTGTCCTCTTTGCGGTCATCATTACGATTACTTTGAGAATTGTTAAACATTGTTCGCTAAGGTGGAAATACAACCGATCAAGCGATTCGTCACGCGCGGTTCACCCGCTCGCCCTGCCTTCAGAGTCAAGTCAATAGGTACTCAGTAAATCCTGTTCATTCCTAGGATAGTCTTGTTAAAAACAAATTGCATTTCCGTTGGAGGTCAAGTAAACTCATTAACATATCATAAAACGGGGCACACAAATCAATAGCGAAGTAAAACGAAACAAAATCGGTATACGACAAACATTGTTGAGATCTCAATGACGGACGACAAACAAATGACAAAGGAAAAGCAGTGTTGCCAGATCCGTAGGTCAAAACTATCCTAGATTTACTGCAAAATTATCGTGTTTTTATCGCATTCAAAAAGACAGAATTTATACGACTGGGCACTCCAAATATGGTAACATCCGACGTCACGAGCTAAAAAAAAAAAAGCTCATCACGTTCCGACAGTATTACCTTTATCTATGCTCATCACCTAGAAAAAGGACTGACTGTGGTACCTTAAATTTCGTTATTTCCAAACTGTGACTGAACAACTGATGCTAAACCAGGTTTGTCACAAAATTATCGTAGAACTGACAAAAAATATCGTGGAAAGTCGACGAATTATACAAATTATCGTGCGATACTTAATTATTATTTTTTATCGCATGCCCATCCAAATTATCGTGGATCTACGATAATTATCGCACGTCTGGCAACGAAAAAAGTCTCTCTCTTTTCCTGGAAAAGGGAGAGACTTTTTTTTTAAAATTTATATTACTTCCATGAAGGAACAGGCTAAGGTCTGAGCCATACTGCCTAGTCATTAGTTTTTTATTTGTTTTTTTCCCTTGATGATAATGAGTGGTGATTAAGATGAATGATAAATGATGTTCCCCAAACCCCTTGAGTCCTCAGTAAAGATGTGGGACTTTACTGAGGTCTCACGCGGACTACTTGAGAGAATTTGAAAAGTGATGTTGCACTGTTTTGTTTCATTTGCCAACACTCATACACGTTCACAAACACTTAACGGTTAATAATCCACTATTATTTCACAATAATATTCGAAAAAACACAAATGTTAGAAAATCAAACAAAACTGCAGACATGACGCTTCACTTTCCTGCCAAGAAGCCCAAGAGAGAGACGGAGAGACATTCTAATTATTTGACATTTGACAAAGACACATAATGAAAAATAATTCAATGGACAAGACAGACAAGCAGTGCTTCCACTTTCATGATTTCCTTTCCCCACGCCACAACTGAGATTTCCCCTTCTCAGGATTTTTTCCCCTCAAAACTTTTTCTGTTAGAAATTACTATAAAAAAAATTGTCGTCGCCAGGTATGGCCAGGGTGGTGCTTTTTTTATAACTACAGGTTTCCATGGTATTCATGTTATAATGGGCGATTTTCCGAGATCACAAAAAAAAAAAGAAATTGGTTCGTAAATGACTTCATAGATGGCGCTTAGCATAGATTAGTATGGCGCTTAGTAAAAGGCGAGTCCGTAAAGAACACGTGTATGGCTACGTAATATTTATTCCATTCCAAAATAGAAATAGGTCCTGGAGATCCTGAATAAAAATTTGTAAGTATTTTTTTTATTTTTTTGATAGACAAGCAAAAGTGTAGAATTTTTAATAACCCTTAGGCAGGAACGGGTCGGCTTTCATAAAACGCCATCTGTCGAGTATTTTTAAACTAATTTTTTACTATTTTGTAGATGTAGTTTGATTATTTCTTTATATTTCTATGTATTGATGAGGAAATTAATTATTTATATAATATATTTAGTATAATTGACTTCCAATCAATAAGTTTAATTTTTTTTTAATATAAATAATTATTAAATTAAATAATTAATAATTATTAGGGGGGGCGTTACGCGGTCAGCGAAAATTTTAGTGTTGCGCGGGGGGGGGGGGGGGAGGCAAAATCGAGATTTTGCGGATTTTTTCATAGATGGCAATGGGTGTAAGTGTCAAGTTTTTTTTCTTTACAAAAAGGACGTGTGTGGGAATACTATTAAGGGGGGGGGGGGGGGGGGGTTACGCTGCCAGCGAAAATTTTAGGTATGTTTTGTGTACTTGAATTTATCATTTTGATACTTAACTATCATCTTTTATTGTTCACATCTATTATTTTACATTTTACTCTGAACAACTAATAAAATCGTACTTAAATAATTCTGGGGTTAATTCTGTATACTTACTTTTTCCTTTCATTAAAAATTAACTCATTGAGTTTTAATATACTACGTACTACAGAAGATATTAAAACAAAAGTGCGCTGCAGTGCAAAGTGCAAAATAATAATTTATCGTCTTTCTGAACAATCCAAACATACAGCGCTAGACCGCCTCTTTCTCGCGACCAAAAGGTCTAAAGCGCCGAAACATGGCCGCCGCTCATGTCTCGGCGATTTCATAAAATAAATAGTCAAATGCAAGTTATACCGATTATTTAGTGCATTTTTACAAGTAAACAGTGATTCGTTTAGTTTTCTTTGTATTTTCGGGATTCTTTAAACAGTACCTTAGCGCACATGAAGGCATATTTAAAATAGAACACATAATACACAAGTATTGTTGCGTCTAGCGCCTGCCACAGACTAATATAGTTGGAGCGAGCTGGCTCTAACGCGTGTAGCAAACAATCTAGTTGTGACGTCTTTTCTAGTACGTAGTACATAATAACTCAATGAGTTGACTTTCAAACCAATTTTTGTTTATCTTACCTACAGAAACTTTAAGTAGGTACTAGTGAGACAAAACTAAAATATTGTCAAGAATATTACATCACTTGAACAAAAGGAAGTTTTATCTAGTGAAACGCAATATTTGGAAACAATATCGTCAATGACAGACCCATTTTCCAATAAATAAAATTCTTCTATTCTACTTTGTAAGGTGGTTATATTGGTTAATTATGGTATTTCATTATCACAAATGCTTCCTCAATTATTCTTAAGATTTATTCTTATTTATTAATACTACAAATTAATTGTTTGGTTGATCTACAGTTTAATAAAAAAACACAAGTATCAACGTCGTTTTTTCAGAGTACAATAAGTGTTGACACCCCAAAGATTTTTGAATTTGCCGCCATTCTTTCCAGTTACTTTTCGTTGGCCAGACTCTAGTAAATGTCAGTATCGGTCACCTGATTAGCTCCTGTCATTTCAAATGTTAAGATTTTACTGATAAAAATATTAGAAAGTACTTTGAAAATAAGTGATTCAAGGAATAAAACTAAAAAAATTACAGTTTTACAGCCGCTAGCTGTCAAATCAAACATGACGTGACCACATTGTTGAAATTTCTCTTTTTTAAAAGCAAAAGAATTATGGTTTATGCAGCCATGTTAGACATTTTTAAAGTAACATGTCTGTTTTTGAAGACTGAATTTTTGAATTTGCCGCCATTCTATCTAGTCACATTTCGTTGGTCACACTCTAGTAAATGTCAGTGTCGGTCACCTGATTAGCTCCTGTCATTTCAAATGTTAAGATTTGTCTGATAAAAATATTAGAAAGTACTTTGAAAATGAGTGATTCAAGGAATAACACTAAAAAAATGACAGTTTTACAGCCGCTAGCTGTCAAATCAAACATTACGTGACGACATTGTTGACATTTCTCTTTTTAAAAAGCAAAAGAATTATGGTTTATGCAGCCATGTCAGACATTTTTAAAGTAACATGTCTGTTTTTGAAGACTCAGTGTTTCCATACTAAAAAATATTAATAATTAAATAAACCTTATCCGCGATTCGATAAAATTAAGACAAAACTTGGTTTAGGTAGCAAATAATATTAGCTTTACTTTATTACCAAATTCTATTGTATCATATATAACGGCACTTTCCATAGAAAAAATGCTTAACATGTATACAATACACAGACATAATATGTCTGCATAAAGTGCCGTTTCTCCGTTTAGAGGTAACTTCAGGATTTTTCTATCAAGCCAAATGATTCCAATCGCGTTTTGACTTCGTTCATCCCTCACTCCCTCACACACACGCTCTGTAATACACATTGAAAGTTTCAGTGCGAAATATTTAATATATTTTGAATAAAAACTAATAGAAAACAGCCAATTTTTCCGTTTTCACCGCCTAAGGCCCTCTTAAAATATTCTGCATGATTGTGTTACGTTCCGTAACATGCAGTGTTCATAATTATCATTTTTCTCCGGGTCTCCTTTCCGCAAACATGATTTCCCCTCGATTTCCCCTATTCATCTCTTTCCCCTTTTACTTACCCTCTGGACCCTAATTTCCCCTTAAAAGGGGTAGTTCACCTTATTGTAGAAGCACTGCAGACAAGACAGCACAATGTGTTGTCTACAACAATAATTTAAATAATAGTGATGTTCGATTATAAATAATTTTTAATCAAATTCGACCAACAATGACAAAATATAATCAATATTTTTGAAAACGTAATATACAAAAACTGAAAATCGTAGTTGTTATATTTGTAGGTATGTTTGTTTTGTAGTCTATATTCTACCATTCAAGCACATTGCTTCGCTTGTTTCTTTATTTTTAAAAAATCCGATTAGAAATTGATTACAAACCTTAGAGCATTCAACCAACAGAAGACGCCACTGGCAGACGTTCCCCTCTGCCAAGAGGGTATGCCCAATGGTCATACCCGTTATATAAAACTAGTTTTCGCGTGTCACTGCACCATTTGTATCTCACAGTTGACGCGTCACGACGGGAGCAAATAAAGCCGCAGCGTGTTTTCGTGCAAAAAGCGAACAGATACATTAAATGTACAAAAGGATAGCGTTACTTTTCATCTGTAAGTATTATTTTGTCTTTATACTATTGATAAATGCACTAAATTTGCAATAAAATGAAAAATTTTGTCAATAAAAAGTGTTGCCACTAGAACGACAAGCTGCAACTTTGCGTAACTTTTAAAGATAAACGTGCTAACATTAAAAAACAACTTTTATGTCCCATTTATTACTATTAAAACTATTTTTCACTATGGATGCTAATTAAATTAATGATAGATAACTATTTATTAATTGTTACTTATTTTCATTTTCTTCAGTTGTTTTTTAACTAAATTGCTTTAAAAATTATCAATACTATTAAACTGTATGTTTATGATCAGTCTACTTCATTAAAATATTACATTATAGCCTCCTGTTCCTTCACGGAACAAATATTTAAAAAAAAATTACAGCCTGTCATTTATCCCGAAATTAGATTTTTTTTATTTTATTACATTGGCACACTGAAACAGTTCTAGTGATACGACAGTACAAAATATCGATATTAACTTTATCATGTTTATTCTTGTTATTAATTTTTCAAATTTCCAACCAAAAGATGTAATTATTCGAGATGTTTGAATCCGAGTTTGTGGAAATCATGTTTCGTGGACTCCTAAGCGCACTAGCACACTTGCTCACAGCATTTTCAAACTTATGCAATCCAATAACAAGATGAGGTTGAAAAAGCGTGTCGTGCCTACTCTCGTTTTCAGAATTTAAGCTTTTTATTCTTCGATCACTTAGAAAAACTAGATGCACAATCAAGGCTCTCAAAACGTCTGCACAAAAAGATTTTGTTATCTAGTGAGATGTTTAGATACTTATTTCGTTTAGTGAGCTAAATGTCAACATGAAGAAGAGCTTCTACAAAAATTCTGCCAAAACATATATGTATATTTACGTCAATTAATGTATATGTCAAAGCTGCCACTATTCCGCTACGATTTAGTAGGATTGTGAATCTATATTTATATGGTGTTTGAAGTTTTTATTATGATAAAGTACTAAACATTACTTCTTTGAAATACTTCCATTACAAATAAAGATTATTGAAATTGTTGTTTAGTTTTCTCATTTTGTTTTCCCAACTTTAAGAAATCCTTAAAGATGAAAAACCTTTATTCAGATAAATAAAAGGAATATTTTACAATTTTTTTAAATAGGAGCAGATAATGTAGAAGGATAATTTTCATCTTGTTAGTCTACTTTCATACTCATAGTCTTCTTCTTAGAGGACCCTTCCTACATTAGTGTAGTAGTGTGTAGTGTAGTTAGCTACATAAACATCGGCGTTTAGAACCATGAAAATACATGTTCTTCAGTTTTTCAGTTCCTCCTGTTTAAGAGTCGTAAGGTTAGATAGCCAAGTATTTTTTTAAAATTATACCTATCAGTCTATCCTCTTTCGATTTTAACTATAACGAAAAGCAAAGTGTCTATCTTATCTAACCATACGGCCTCTATAGACAAGTGGCAAATGCTCACTCCATGTCTATTCGTAATTCGTCGTAAACTGATGTGTACTGTGTAATTTATTTATTTATATTTCTTCTTCTTTAAGAATAAGTTGTTTCACTAGTACTACAAAAGTCACTAGTTGTAGAGCAACCCTAAAGGGTGGCCAGGGGGGTGCTAAATAATCACAACTAAACAACAACTGAACCGCAACCGTTCTGCCGTTAGCTCTATACGGCTGAGGTTCAATTGTAGTTTGGTTGAGATTGTTCAGCGCGATCGCCCCCCTGATATAACATTGGAGAAGACGTATTCGGAAGGCGATTATAAGGTTTCGGTTGCAAAGTACCTTTCTCATTTTTCCAAAGGCACTGCGGGCGATATTTACCTATATTTAAGAATCACCAACATGACATCCATGTCACATTGGTGATCTTAACCAATGGTTACCATTACAGAGCTAATATAGTAGGTTATACGTATCTAATTAAATATTGTCACAATTACAGGAGATCAAATTTCTAGTGAAAAGTAGGTACAGCAGCACGCGCGCTGCGAATTAAAAATAGACAGGAGATGAGCGTTTGCCACTTTTCTGGGTGGACTGAAGAGCCTAAATTAAAAAAACTTTTCTTGTATTTTGACATTGAATTGAATTAAATTGAATCGACATCGATAAAATTTAATAGATAGGGTCAACCTCTATAGAGGTTTACATAAATTTGACGTTAGACTTGTGCACGGACAGGTAATCCAGGGGGAGGACAGTTACCTACCAGAACCCTTTCGTCAAAGAAAGTAGCGCCATCTATTGTTTGTTGCGCGTTACTAAAATTGACACTTGTGACAGTTTGTGAAAAGCGAGTTTGACAAGTCACAGTCGTCACAGAAAATGGCGACTGCATCTTGCGTACACGCGTGTTTGTAAGATTTCTCCATTCTCCATTTTTTGTGAACTCTGTTGCTGCTGATAAGTGCGTCGAGTTGAGCTTCGTGTTCCTCCGCCTAGCTGTGTGTCACCACGAAACCAATAAAGTGCTTGTGTCGAGTTGAGCTGTGTTCCTCCACAATATTGACTTTTAATGCAGTGTTGTGCTTTTGTGCTATTCACACTATTTACGATAGGACGTTTGTTCGCGCTAAAGTCGCTTTATTTGTATGTGTGTTACATTCGCAAAATGCCAAATCGTTGTGAGTTTGGATGCGTTCCTAGAGGTTAGTATGCTCCACTATACCTATTCCAAGTACTTACCTACTATTATATATATCCCACTAATGTTATAATTTAAAGTACTACAGCCAACTGCTACAGCTTACCACGAGTCCTCGACCTCGTATCCCGTACCGAATTTCAAAATAAACTTTTACACTAATTTTAGTACAAAATTACACACATCTATAGATTACAGACACAACCATGAGCCTTTCCATGATCCACCATGCGAGACCATCATGGATTAATTTGTGCTAACATCTGCAGATGCAGCTAGGGGGCTAATTGTCAAATATTGTTTAATTTTTTTTTTAAGTTCTTCTTTAACTACATTACTAATTGCTATATGATAATTGCTGTATGTAACAAGGTAACCTTATAACATTGAAAGGTATTGCAATAGGTGTTAAAGTTATAGAAATATCCCTTTCGATCAATAGCTTGTCACATAGTTCGGCTGTGTACCTCTGATCGGTGCTCCTCAGGGTTTGGTAGGGGGTCCGAGGCAGGTGTGACTCGTAATAATATTAATAATATGAATCACCAACTACTTTATTTCAAATAAATACAGACAGAAATAACTTAAAGTTACATAATAATAAAATTGATGAATAAAAACAAGAAATTAAGTACAAAAAAAAAGATTAATTGAGAGAGGAAAAGCAAGGAATAGGTGACAATGTCAATGAGAAAACAATATTCTTTTTTTTTATATTTAAAGTGAGATGACACGCACCGTTACAAGCATACTTGATGTGCTTACAAAACATTTATATGATAACATCTCTGTTTGTAATGGGCGATTTTCCGAGATCAAAAAAAAAAAAGAAATTGGTTCGTAAATGACTTCATAGATGGCGCTTAGCATAGATTAGTATGGCGCTTAGTAAAAGGCGGGTTCATGAAGAGCACGTGTATGGCTGCGTAATATTTATTCTATTCCAAAATAGAAATAGGTTCTGGATGTCCTGAATATAAATAGGTAAGTGAATACTATTTTTTTATTCTTTTGGTAGACAAGTAAAAGTGTAGAATTTATTACAGCCCATAAGTAGCCCAGCTTTCATAAAACGACATCTATCGAGTGTTTATGAACTAATTTTTACTTTTTAATTTGGGCTGTCAGAAAATCGCCCATTGAAATTTTAAAAAAAGTATTTATGTTCATACTCAATTTTCTTATCCCCTTGCGGACATGCTTGTAAGTTATCCATTTAAATGTGATAAACACAAAGATAATGTAAAGAAATATTTTATTAATTTATCTTTAAATGTAATTCTACACAGCTGGTGCAGGTCGATCAATCGGATTTTGGCCGGAAAAATTACATGTGATGGTGAGGATGAGACAAAAACTGCTGCGCAGTCTTACTATAATCGGCACAAACATAATAAAAATAAAAAATGATTAAACTTGTGACTTTATTTTGCTATTTCCCTATACGAGAAGCTTTTTCTGAGGTATTAAAACTGTTATGTTGTCTTTTTATCCTTAGGTAATATTCTTACAACAGATGTCCAAAAAATTACTTAATAATAATTAATTTTGGGAATATTACCTATGTGAAGTAAGACAACATATCAAACAATACCTTAGGGCGACTTGCATAACACTTACTAAATACGATTAACGCTTAAATGTATCTAAGTAATCATTTGTCTTTGTCATGTTTGAAACTGATAGAGAAAAATGATCACTGAAATACATTTAAGCGTTAATCGTATTTAGTAAGTGTTATGCAAGTCGCCCTTAAAATGAATAGTAATAACAGTACCTACAGTAGGTATCAAATACCTAAAGCATTAGTTTGCGCAACAAACAATAGATGGCGTTGTCAAACAGGTTGGTATGATTGCTCGCAAGAGGGCACTCTTTACCCTATATATAACTCTACTCTTTGAGGTAATCGCTGTGTGTGAATATAATAGTGTGTGTCTATTTTATGCTAGTGTTCAACAATGTTGTCGTTTGCGTGCGTAGCTACGTCATTCAAAAATGCATTACTGTGTTAACAATTTCTATGTGTTTCCTTCCCCCCGCAAGAAATGACAGACTTTTTTGCATAGAAATTAGCGCGCGTGTCGTCTCCTGTTGGTTGAATGCTCTAAGTTACAAACACATCAGAGTGCCTAGACAATTGGCAAATGCTTACCTCCGGTCTGTTCGTAATTCATCGTGAGTACAATGCGTGCGCGCTGCTATGTTACATACAACAGAATAACTAATAGTATTACGCAGCAGTGTACGACTAATTACGCATAGACAGGGAGTGAGCGTTTGCCAGTTGTCTAGGGTGGTAGAGGGCCTAGCTAGACAACTTTCCAAAGGACAAAGGCTTACTTCTACTTTGTCAACGGACTAACCCCATTATTGTCATCATCATCATCACGTGCCTATTAAGGCACAGGCGTTATATGGATTGCAGCATTTACAGCACAGCCTGCACATCACATATGGGGAGACTAGACTAAGCCCACCAAGCTGGCCTAATCAAGTTTGGTGGGTTATGGTGAGCTTTGATGATGATAGTCATAGTCTAGGTCTATCATCTTCATCATAAAAATTTATAGGTATATATAAAATAAGGGTAGGTAGGTAAACATTGAGCTTTATAACTATAGAGAGAGCATAAGTTTGCTATCTTTTTCTGCCTTTAACCATTACTATTTTGGTTCCGTTTCGGCACATCATGTTTACCCTTAATAAAACAAGGACAAAATAAAGGATGAAAGGGCCGTGTCGGTGAAACAGTGCAACTTTTTACATGGAGCCAGCCGCACTTGGACCCAAACAAATGGCTGTCATTATCTACTTCAAAACATAGGATGTAAGGGCCGTGTCGGTAAAACTGTGCAACTTTTTACATGGAGCCAGCCTCAGAACAATAACTATTGTTCTGAGGAGCCAGCCGCACTTGGACCCAAAGAAATCGCTGTCATGATCTATTTTTTAGTTGAATCAGTTTATTTTTTCTTGAACTTAGTATTTCGATGGGTTTAATTTAATAATGAGTTGTTTAGTTAAACAAATTGTAGTAATAGAAGTGAGTGGAAAGTATGTCTGTGGTGGAAAGTGTCTCGAATACTATATATTTTCGAGCATGTGTGAAAATTTTGCACATCGAAGTTACCTCTTACCTCTGTAATTTAAATATTTCAATGAATGTGTCCAATCAAGGCTGTATGGGCTAGACCTCCTTTGCTTTTACTAAGGTGATTATTTACTTTTTAAATTTAGAATGTTAATTTTTTATCTTCATTCATGTCGAACTTCTTGGCGGGAAAGTAAAGCGTCATGTCTGCAGTTTTGTTTTACCTTCTAAAATTTGTGTTTTTTCGAATATTAATGTGAAATAATAGTGGATTATTAACCGTTAAGTGTTTGTGAACGTGCATGAGTGTTGGCAAATGAAACAAAACAGTGCAACATCACTTTTCAAATTCTCTCAAGAAGTCCGCGTGAGACCTCAGTAAAGTCCCACATCTTTACTGAGGAGTCCTCAGTGAGGACTCAAGGGGTTTGGCGAACATCATTTATCATCTTAATCACCACTCATTATCATCAAGGGAAAAAGAGAAATAAAAAAAACTAATGACTAGGCAGTATGGTCTCAGACCTTAGCCTGTTCCTTCACGGAACCTCTAGAAAACATTTAAAGTGGATTAATAACCGTTAAGCCGGCACTTCACTTGGCGTATCGTGTTCGTGTGGCGATCACAGACATGTAAGTCTGTGGTGGCGATATCGTTGTGTTTGCCCAAATAATCTGGCACATCACTTGGCGTCAAATCAAATCAAATCAATCAAATCAAAATATCTTTATTCCTTAGACTTCGTATAGCACTTAGAATAGTCATATAAATAAAATATAAGTACATACTCAAATGAAAATTATTAAATGCTAAATCTGCGGAGCTTAGATTCACTTTCATCACAATATCTTGAATGTGAAAGTGAATTTAAGTGCCAGTTCCGGCGACAGGGCTTCTTGAGAAGAACTGGCAAGAAACTCAAGGCCGACTCTTTTTAATTGCCAATTAATTAATATTGTTACCATTAATCTAAATACAATCATCAACATAACATAAGAAGAGCAATTCAATTCCAAATACTTTTATCATTTATGTAATCTGAGATAAGATAATAAGCCCTTTGACATAGTCTAGTTCTAATATATTTCTTAAATTTACCCATGGATAATTTTACCGCGTCGATCGGAAGTTTATTGTAGAAGCGTATATATAGAGATTTTATGGAGCCTACTAGTGGGCACAGCGAGTTTGTTTTGATTTCTTATATTTAATTGATGGAGATCACTGTTTTTCTTAAATTTAGTTTGATTTTTATGAACGTAAATAAGATTTTCATAAATATATTGAGATTGTAATGTCATAATATTTATCACCTTGAATTTATTTCTCAATGTCTCCCTGGGACTCATCAAATAGATAGCACGAATAGCTCGTTTCTGGAGCACAAAAATTGAATCTATATCCGCGGCACTACCCCAAAGCAATAAACCATATGACATAATGCTGTGAAAATAGCTAAAATAAACTAACCGCGCAGTGTCAACATCAGTCAGTTGACGTATTTTCCTCACAGCGTAAGCTGCTGAGCTGAGTCTACCTGATAACGTTTCTATATGTGGGCCCCATTGTAAATTAGAGTCTAATGTTAAACCAAGGAAGACAACCCTATTGACCAATTCCAATCTCTCATTGTCCATCACCATACTGGTTTTTAATTGTTTGACATTTTTTGTGAAAAATCTAACATATTTGGTTTTACTACTATTTAAAAGCAGGTTATTAGCACTAAACCAGTTTACTATTTTTGAAAGAGCATTGTTTACATCGTCAATTACTGATTGTTGTCTATTTACCTTAAAAACTAAAGAAGTGTCATCTGCAAACAATACTATTTCATGATTATTTTTTACAAGATGAGGTAGATCATCAAGAGAAACAGGAAAGGGCCCAAAATAGAGCCTTGAGGCACCCCCATCGCCACAGCTGATCCATGAGATCGCTTTCCATTAACATCTACTCTCTGAACCCTATCACCCAGATAAGAAGTAAGAAGTTCCAAAGCGGTGCCTCTTATACCATAGTGGTGTAATTTTCTGACTAGAGTTTCATGCTGCACACAATCAGAAGCTTTAGATAAGTCACAGAACACCCCATAGGCGTCCCGTGACTCCTCCCAAGCCTCAAATATATATTCTAGTAATTTTACCCCAGCATCACATGTTGACCGTCCGCGAGTGAATCCGAATTGTTTAGTGTACAGTAGATTATTTTCGTTAAAGTATTTAAGTAATTGAGTGACAATTATTTTTTCAAAAATTTTACTTAATGTAGGTAGTATCGATATTGGTCTGAAGTTTGTGGGGTCTAATGTACTACCTGATTTATACAAAGGAATAATTTTGCTCAATTTCATCAAGTCAGGAAACACACCACAATCAATACATCTATTAAATATCACAATTAAAGCGGGAGCAACAATGTCAAATAAAGATTTTATAATGTGCACAGAAATGCCCCATAGATCAGCCGTTTTCTTAATATTAATTGATTTAAACGCGACTTTTAGATCAGACCCATTAACATGACGGAAATGAAAACCGTCATAAAATTCAGGCACATTATCTTTAAGTAATGATTCTGCAACGGAGGTGGAAGAGCCTAGAGCACTAGTTAAAGTGACAGGGAAAGCAGAATTTTTTTTTTCAAAAGCATCAGCCACCTCATAATCTGACTTGGTAACATGACCATTGACACTTAATTTAAACTCTGAATCCTTTGTTCTACCCTTCCCAGTCTCTTCATTGATAACCGTCCAGGTGGCTTTGATTTTATTACTACTATTTCTAATTTTAGATTTAATAAATATAGATTTTGCTACTTGACAAACGCGTTTGAAAATTTTCGAGTATAATTTGACATGTTCTTTAAACTCTTCACTGCTATTAAATTGTCTTTCATAGTACCTATAACATGTACAAAGTTTGCCTACTCTTATGAATACCTACGGTTGCCCAGTCGCCAAAGACAGGGCTATTAGTAACAGTAATCTCCTTGGAAGTAAATATTGAATTAAATTCGCGAAGAAATGCATTAAAAAATGAGTTATACATCAAATTAGGTTCTAAGTCATTATCTAAAAAAGGTAAGTTACTAGTTAGGTTTATTCTCATATGTTCCAAGCGACTACTGTTACTGGCACAAAAGTAATTTTTTTCTTGACTATATTTTTATTATTTATTTTAATACTTATCATTTGCCCAGAATGGTCAGAATCTAGTTTATTAATAATACTTTTTTGAGTTGGACTAAAATCTGTATATATATTATCTAAGCAGGTAGCCGTGGTGGCACTTATTCTAGTAGGTTCCATAAATAAGTTAACCAAATTATGAGACTTGAAAAGACTTAAAATTTTACATGATGCAGTTGTATTAGTAAGAATATTAATATTAAAATCTCCACAGACTAAAATAGTTTTACCTGAGTTACTAACTTTGCATAGGGCTTCATCCATGATTTCTAAAAATAAATTAAGATCCGCGGAAGGAGGTTTATATACGCATATAATATGGAACTGCTCTAATTGTACACAGGATAGTTCTATGGAACATTCTACAGAGTCAAACAAGCCATCCACACATGGCCTACCTATACGGGCAAACAACGCAAATATTCACAATATTTGCTTGTTCACAAACAAATTGAATGCAACAGTGATGGACGTGTCAGTGGCAGCAGCTTATTATATTTATCTGAATGCGGCTTGCCAACACCTGTTTTTTTATTGTGCAGGGTTCTCCTAAGTTATTTTGAATATCGATCAATGCAACGTGTTCGGTTTTTGTTTTTATGAGAGGCATTTTTGGGGTCCCAAATACTAGGATTCATTTGGTATAATTCCAAAAATCGCAATACGGTTTCGTTTGTCCAATCCATTTTACTATGTTTACGTATAAAAAACTGAACACGTCGCCGCACGCGCGCTTCTGAACAGAACCAAGTGTGGACGGCCGACGCAAATATTTGCCGTATTTGATTCCTTTGATGTGTGATCAAAAACCGACAAGTGGACGGAAACGCATATTCGCTATTTGCGTTGTTTGCCTTATTCGTGCAAATAAAGCAAATATATTCAAATAGGCCGTCTACACATTGCCGTGTTCGGACAAATAATGCAAATACGCGAACACGATACGCCATGTGAAGTGCCGGCATTATGTGTTTGTGAACGTGCATGAGTGTTGGCAAATGAAACAAAACAGTGCAACATCACTTTTCAAATTCTCTCAAGTAGTCCGCGTGAGACCTCAGTAAAGTCCCACATCTTTACTGAGAACTCAAGGGGTTTGGGGAACATCATTTATCATTCATCTTAATCACCACTCATTATCATCAAGGGAAAAAAACAAATAAAAAACTAATGATTAGGCAGTATGGCTCAGACCTTAGCCTGTTCCTTCATGGAACAAAATTAGATATATATAAAAAAAAAAGAAAACATTTAAAAAAAAAACATTTATGTCATGCGTAGCTGTACTAGCTGTACAAAAAATTTACAAAAGAAAAATTGTTTTCCATGTTGTGTCCATCCATGTTCTACTACGAACGAACAAATACTATTACATGCTTTTTGAGCCTTAAAATCTTGTCGGAAAGAATTTGTTAATTTACAGGCTTTTGACCTGAAGCATCATTTATTTGGCCCGCACATTATTTTTAAAACGTTCGTATAATAATAGGAACTGTAGTAAATAAAGTGTTGTAAAGATTATCTTGTTACGACCCGGAAATGTACCAAAACTTTGAATATTCTCTTCAATCAAGACCAAGATGTCTTAACAGTGGAGAATTTGAAGAGGAATTAAACGATTTGTTCAATAAAAAATTCCAATTTCGATTTAACAACCAATGGAAATTGCCGGATCGAAGTCATTGGCTTTCGGCACCGCCCTGGAAGATAAAAGAACTGGAAATTTTAAAGAGTCGTTTGAACTTTCACAAAAGTCAATTAAACGATTTTAATATTGAAGAGTGGAGTAGTCACACAAGACGAAGAAATCCAGCAGGTGAAGTGGGCTGGAAGATTAGGTGCAATGTCAATCCAGAGTTTCTCACACAAGCATGGACTAAGTTCTACGAATGCGCTTCTACTTATAGTATAGTGCCCAAGCAGGCAATAGCAGAACAGAAGATGGTCTCACTGCACTTGTGCGAGGCCCCTGGTGCATTTATAACCTCTTTAAATCATTTCTTGAAGTTAAATTATCCAAATCTAAATGTGAGTAACAAAAATACTCGTCTTAAAAAAACTTATGATTTAAAAAAAAATATTGTATCATTTGTAATATGTATTTGATGAATGGTAGAAATTAGTGATATAATTTTTTTTCAACATTTCGTTATCTTATATATTGTATAAATTCAAAATTCAATAACTTTAGATTTATACAACATCTTATTTATTTATTTTATAGTGGAAATGGGTAGCAAATACTTTGAACCCTTATTATGAGGGCAACTCACCATCAAGTATGATCAGCGATGACCGCTTCATGTTTCACACTCTTAATAATTGGGACTTTGGAGCGGATAACACAGGCAACCTCATGGATTGGGAAAATTCACAAGCTACAGTGCGAAAAGTAAAGTCATTAGGCAAGGTATGTCAAAATTCAGTATATTAAATATACAATATTATGTTATACATAATTAATATTTCAGACTTGCAGTAGACATGTAAATTCAAAGATTTTTAAATAATAAATTGAATATACTATGATTATTTTTCCCGCCCACAAGATGACATGATTTATTGACAAAATTTCAGAATGTGATACAATGATAACAGGGTACTATGCATAATGTTTATTCAACTCTTGAGTATGGCCTCTTGCTCTGGGGTAACAGTAGATGTTGATAGGGCTTTAATTGCTCAAAATAAATGTATCGGAACTATGCATGGCGTAGCTCCAGATATTACATATTGACCCTGTGAACTTTGTTCGGCCTTAGAGGCAATAAATAAGCATATATTTTTTTTAATAAGAAATTTTTTTTTAAATTATAATAAATAAACACGTCACACGTCGCGCATAATCCCGAAGTGGCTCGACGTGCCGGTTGGTGACCGGATTGGTGGGACCCGGCGACTACTTTCGGGGGGGTACGGGGGCCCTTCCGTCCGGCGGGTCGATTAACGTCTTACCGACAACTACATGCACCAGTTTATGTTAGTCTCCCACACTTTGTCTTTTCCCCCTTGCCGCCACAGCATCTCCTTTTACTCACGCCCCCTTCCAACCACCATGCCAGTGTTTAAAAACAATGCAGGTCAGACAGCGGCATCCCACTTCCCCACCACCAAGTCGCTTTTTGAGGTGGAGTTCACTAACATCCGTGGACTCCATTCAAACCTCAACGCCGTCCACCAACACCTTGAGACGGCCCAGCCTGCATTGCTCTTTCTGACGGAGACACAGATCCGCCGTCCTGCCGACATTGCATATCTGCACTACCCCGGCTACGTGCTTGAGGAATGCTTCCTCGCGAAAGCCGGAGTATGCCTTTTCGTCAGGACGGACGTTTGCTGTCGACGTTTGCGCTGCTTGGAGGACCCCTCCTACTCCATCCTATGGGTACACGTGGATCTTGGTACCTAGAGCCATGTCTACGCTTGCCTGTACCGTTCCCACTCCGGAGCCCACGAGACAACTCGGTTATTCGACTACCTGAGCCAAGCAGTTGACGACGTACAGGAGCGGTTTCCGTCTGCCGATGTGGTACTTTTGGGAGATTTTAATGCCCACATGAGACCTGGTTGGGCTCTTCCAAAACAGATCACACAGGCCGAACTGCCCACGCATTCGCTCTCACGCATGATCTGACTCAACTGGTTCTCCAGCCCACCAGGATTCCAGATATATCGGGTCAAGCTCCTTCCCTGCTAGACTTACTGGTGACGAGTCGACCAGCCGGGTACAGAGTGTCGATAAGTGCTCCGTTGGGCACTTCTGACCATTGCCTGGTTGGTGCCACCGTACTGCGCCGTAAAAGCTCTCCCTCAGTGTGGAGTCTAAACGGCGTTTATGGCACTACTCGTCGGCAGATTGGGATGGTATGCGCGACTATTTTGCGTCCATCCCGTGGGGCCAGCGCTGTTTTGTGGGTATGGATCCATCGGAGAGTGCCTCTGCTGTCGCTGACGAGATCATGTTGGGGATGGAATATTACATTCCCTACACTGATGTCGTCAGCGGAAGTAAGGCGCGCCCTTGGTTCAATCGCGAATGCGCCAAAGCTGTTGAACTAAAACAGGCGGCGTATCGCGCTTGGACCAAGGCTCGCACGCTCAACGATCGTAACATCTCTTCCCTCAAGGTAGTCTTCAACAAGGCTACCAAAGTCTGCAAGAGAGCTCTCTCGAGAGCGAATGCCCAGCGCGTTGCTCGCGTTGGCCAAGAGCTGTTGTCGCACCCAACGGGTAGCCGAAGTTATTGGCGACTGGCCAAAGCGGTGCAAGCCAACTTTTGCGCGCCTTCTCTGCCCCCACTGCGGTACCCTGATGGCTCGTTGGCCCATCGCCCGCTAGACAAGGCTAACCTCTTAGCGAAGCTCTTTGCGGCGAATGCGCGTGTCTATGACTGCGGTGCGGAACCACCTACCATCCCTCACTGTGGTTCCTCAATGCCTGACGTCCAAATCAGACAACGTGACGTCCGTGCCGTGCTGCAGTCACTTGATGTGCGGAAGGCTAGCGGTCCTGACGGTGTACCGGCAGTCGTCCTTAAAAAATGTGCTCCCGAGTTGTCTCCAGTACTGACACGCCTATACCACCTCTCGTACTCTACTGGAATTGTGCCGGAGGCTTGGAGAAAGGCGAACGTCCAGCCGGACCCAAAAAAGGGGATAGGTCTGACCCAGCCAACTATCGACCTATTGCTGTCACCTCTGTCCTTTGCGAGGTTTTTGAGCGAATCATAAACAGGCAACTCATTCGTTACCTAGAAGATCACTCCATGATTCATGATCGACAATACGGGTTCAGACCGAAACGATCAACGGGTGATCTCCTGGCGTTCATAACACACCTGTGGGGTGAAGAATGGACAAGCAAGGAGAAGCACTGGCTGTTAGCCTGGACATCTCCAAGGCTTTCGATCGAGTTTGGCATCGTCCGCTTCTCTCCAAGCTTTCATCATACGGCTTGCCACCTCGCCTATGCGATTGGGTCGCCGGGTTCCTGCATGAGCGCAGCATTCGCGTACTCTGCGAAAGCAGTGCCTCACAGTTTCTGTGTTATGGATTTCGTGGATCTTGTGGTTGCAGGATGAAAAGACACGCGATTGCAATGAACAGTCCTTTAATCATAAAAGAAGCACACAAAACGTCGTCAGTGATGTAATAACTTGAAATACATTATTAGATTAATATGATGAAATTAGATTAGGATTTTATAAATTAGATTACACAAATTACATTGTATATTATATAATACACGTATCAAGATCAGCGGGAGTGTATAGCGGACCACAGACTAAAACATAGACAACTAATTTTTATTATCATAATAAAAATATTGCCAGTGTCATTTACTGATTGTGGAGATTACACACGGTCTAACACTTCCCCTTAAGCTCTACAATCTATTAGATAGAAGTATTACATACAAGAACACAATTATAATAACATATCAATACCATGACTCTACATTTAAAGACTTAGTAAAACTCACATGCTTAACTCTACCTAAAGGCTTAGTAAGCATGTCAGCAATCATGTTCTCCGAGGGTAAGTATTTAATTTTAGCAAAACCATTTCTTATTAAATCTTTTACATAATGATATCTCAGGTCAATATGCTTGCTTCTCTTATGGCAGTACTCTTTACATTCAAGGAGCTTTTGAGCACTTTGATTATCATTGAATATTACAATGTTAATTCCCTCATCAATAAGTTCTAACATAAAATTTTTAATGAAATATAAATCTTTACATACATCCCCAATTGATAAGTACTCGGCTTCAGTACTTAAAAGCGCTACACACTTTTGTAGAAAACAATTTGCAGATTCCCAGTTCACAACATTAGCACCCAGCAAAACCACTATATGATTTTCGGTCCGACAAATCATTTCCCCGATCAGCGTCAGCAAATGCAGTTATTTTTAAATTAGAACTCCTATAAAAACATAGTAAATAATTTAAAGTCCCCGCTAAATACCTTAAAAGGCGCTTGGCTGCCAACCAATGACTTTTATCAAAAGCATGATTAAATTGCAGTCAATTTAGTTCAATGTCAAGGTCAATTCAGCTCAGTTGCTGGCTGCAAACAAATGCTATGTCAGGCCGAGTACACACAGCTAGGTACATTAAACTATCTAGCAACTCCCTGTATTGATACACTTCATCATCAAGAGAAGTAGAGTTGGCTTTATCAAGTTTACAATTCAACATCATGGGTGTATTCAAAGGCTTACATTTCTCCATGCCAAAACGTTTTAACAATTGTTTTATATAATTACTTTGGTCCAATTTCATAACACCTTTGACTCTATCACGAATTATATTGATACCTAGACAATTAGTCAAATTACCAAGATTTTTCACCATAAATTGTTTTTCAAACAAATCAGTAAGTGTTTGTGCACAATCTGGTTCATTAGAAAATATGTAAAATCATCTACATATAGAGCTATTATTGACAATTGTTTATTTGACCTTTTTATATATACACATGGTTCACAGTGACTTTGCACATAACCATGTTTAATTAATAGTTCATGTACACACATATTCCACATTCTACTAGCTTGTTTTAAGCCATACAAACTTTTGAGTAATCGACAAACTTTATTAGGGTCCTTAACAAAGCCTTCGGGTTGCTCCATATAAATAAGCTCATCTAGTTTACTATTTAGAAAGGCGTTAGCAACATCAATGTGACTCATATCCAGATCCAGGTCATTTGACAGTGAAAATAATATTCTCATTGTTGAATGCCTGACAACTGGAGAAAATGTCTCACTAAAGTCCTCACCCTTTTTCTGTGAAAAACCACGAGCTACCAAGCGGGCTTTGAATTTATCTTTACCTAAAGCTTCATTTTTAAGTTTAAGTACCCATTTACATTTTACAATATTTTTATCTTGTGGACGGTCTACAAGCTTATATACTTCATTTCTAATAAGGGCATCATACTCCTTCTGCATAGCAGATTTTCACTCGTTTTTACATTCGGATGCCATTGCTTCATGATAGGAAAGGGGCTCTGACTCTACTTGAGCCATAAGCAACACATCAACATCATAATCATCATACCTTTTTGGCTTATTACCCCTTGTAGCTATTATAGTCTGTGCCAGACAAATGCGCATTGCTACCCCCAGTACCACTGCACGCCGAAACAGAATCGCGTCGAACCGAAATATAAGCCGTGGTCATAGAATTGTGTAATATGATTTCCAATTATCGTATTGATACTGTGGTAAGTAATATAAATTGGAGTTATTGAAGTAAAATAAAGTAGCGGCTGAAATGAGTTTTGGAAAACATTAGTACCTAACCAATAAGGTTGACATTTTTAATCATTCAAATATCTTTTTTTATAAAAACTTAAGCATAAAAAAACGTCAAAAATTAATAAGCATAAACTTGTGTGTTTTAAAATTGTTTCGTTATTCGTCTTGGTACAAGCACAGAATAACTAATACTACTACCGTACAGAAGGTTCACCCTCGAACGACTCCCACGCGAAACTGAAACCTATCTCGTGACCCGAGCGTTCATATTCCGATAAGCACAGCCGACTCGATATCGATTTGACGTCCGTCAGGAGCGCAGGGTTTACGCGCGCGCGTAGGGATTACGAGTTAAGAGGAAACACCACGCCGACGCGTGTTACACGCGACACGCGGCACAGTAAACTCCCACACCAAACACAGAAAAACGACGCCCCGCAGCCCCCTTCCAAAACCGGACCAACCCCCACCACCCCTTCAGCAACGGTTAAAGAAAGAGACCCTTCACGTCCGTATGCTTGATTCCTTTGCATTAAGTCATTTATTTAATAACCAGAAGCCTTCAAAATTAAGCGAAATCACTTCGTTTTAAGGCGTCTTCAGAAACATTAGGTAACTCGTTTAAAAAAAAAAAAAAATCAAACACACAGACACAGAAAACCTCCTCCCCCAACCGACGCTTAAATAAAAATTGGTCCACCTCTGAAGGAGGAAACAGGGGACCACGAAACGCCGCTCCCCCGCGCCCCGCATGAGAATCCCGAACGCCACGCCGACGCAGTGCAGTGGTACTGGGGGTAGCAATGCGCATTTGTCTGGCACAGACTATAATAGCTCGTTAGATTAGTTATTAAGTCTTAACTATAAGTTAGTTAACTGTTTTTTTATTATTATTAGTATTGACGTCAATAAGTGCCTGTAAAGGTTTACATTGAATAAATAATTTGACTTTGACTTTGACTTTGAGACCGGAGAGGGCGTGACTGCTGCACCGTGACGTCGGGCTCGGGCTCCGCCTCCTGCTCTTCAGAGTTGTCGCTGTCGCTGCATGATTGAAAATGGTCCACTGGACTTACTGCATGCTCATAATTGTCAGGTCTCCACTCTGACACCCGTTCCTTATCAATATTATCTTGTGAAGGTGGCTCCACATTCAGCGGATCAACCTGACTTCCAGAGGCCTCACTACCAGAGCAGGGCTCTATCACTGAATTTTCAGAAAAAATAGGATTATTATATGAGTCATAAATTATAATATTATCATCCTTATTAGCCATTTTCTCACAATTATTAATTGTAATGTCACCATTTAAAATATTATTATTATCATTATTGTAATTAATAGTTTTACCATCTAAATTATTTTTATTTATCACAGATGTTTCAATAAAATGAACAGATCTAGCTTTAATAATCCTTGTAGGACATTTGGATTCAACTAACCTATACCCTTTTGATTCCTCACAGTAACCTACAAACAAACATTCTCTAGACTGTGCATCAAATTTAGTACGTTTGCAATCTGGTATATGATAGAATGCCTTACAGCCAAACACTTTCAAGTGACTCAGATCAACTTTGGATCCTATCCACAATTGTTCGGGAGTAGAGCCAGACACTGCAGCTGTAGGGGACCTATTTTTTAAAGATAGATTGCCGTCATCACAGCTTCACCCCAATATCGCACACATAAGCCTGCATCAAACAACATACAGCGCGCCTTCTCCACCAAAGTTCTGTTTAGGCGTTCAGAAACACCATTCTGCTGTGGGCTGTATGGTATAGTAATCTGATGAATAATCCCAAAATCAGCTAAATATTTCTTAAGTCTAGTATTGCAACACTCTCCTCCACCATCTGACCTTAAACATTTGATTAAATAACCTGTCTGTTTCTCAACTAAATTTTTAAACTCAATAAACCGTGACCCGTGACATTACATCACTTTTATTTTTTAACAAGAAACCAAATGTTTTACGCGTGTAATCATCAGTGAATGTTACTAGGTAACGAGCACCACCCCAGCTGCACTCTTCCATAGGGCCACAAACATCAGAATGTATTAGTTCAAGTGGATTTTGTGCTCTTTTTGCTTCACCTTTAGGAAAACTTTTAACTGTTTGCTTCCCCATAATACATGCTTCACAGTCCTTTAACTGACTACTATGACCACTAAAATTCAAACCACAGGAAATATTACGAAGTTGACACATACCTGCATTGCTAAGGTGTCCAAGCCGTCGATGCCAAATGTGCATAGGCACATCAGAAACAGCATGTGCACTTTGCTGTTCTTTCACAGCCATTGACGACACACCAGATGAATTGAACAAATCCTGTACACATGTGGTAATCAGTGGCGTGCCTAGGGCTTCAGATTGGGGCAAGCCACGAAACCTGAAGTTCCTAATCTTGCTACCTAGGTACAATGTTGGTGCCCATTTATGACACTAGCCACATTTTTTACTCAAATCGTCATAGGCCGTGGCATTCCAAACGTTCTTTTCGTTGGTAAAAAAAAACAGGCTATTACCTTCTATTACATCTTGAATGTGATTTTTGAGAATTTTATTTTGGCCAATTTAGGCGTTCTTTATCTCAGAAACAAAAATACATTAACAGTATTTACTTATTGAATAGGTAGAATAGCTATTGGCATAGTACGTAGCGGCCTCGCTTTTTGTAAATTTCGCTTAACTTTTATTTAAATTCAAAATTGCAGAGAAAGATTTTTATAAATTGCGCAAGGGCACTTTTTTGAGCTCCTGGATTGAACTAAACAAATGAAATAAAAAAATGAAACAAAACCAAAAAAACTTCGAAAATCGCGTTAAGTTAACTGTGAATTTCTCTTATCTTCGATAATATTATTGAGTAAAATTTAT
Source organism: Scoparia ambigualis (assembly GCA_963921215.1). NCBI lineage: Eukaryota > Metazoa > Arthropoda > Insecta > Lepidoptera > Crambidae > Scoparia > Scoparia ambigualis. The sequence goes on along the minus strand of OY992503.1, from coordinate 42,576,681 downwards.
ACCAGAATAATTGTTACTTCATGAGGAATAAAAATGTTATAATGAATTTATTATCCTATTTCGATGAAAACTATAAATATACAACTAAGTAAGTACAAAATTACAACAAAATGCGATGCGCCGGCCGTCCGAACTCAGCTTATTCTCGCAGAGTGGAGATTCGTAATATTACGCATGCATTTATTATCCTATTTCGATAAAAACGATAAATACAACTGGAAAATTACTACAAAATGCGAAAATGGGCATTTTGCGCGGGAATCACAGTCGATATGTAGGCCTCTACACTTAATTTATTAATTATTACTTAATTATTAGAATGGAAGCAACCAACAATCCAAAGAGTTTTTTACATAGACCTGTTATAATTAATGCCCTAGATGACTTTTAATAGTTTGCGAAATACATAAATCATGTGTGATGTTCAAAGAATTTATTTACCTCTGCCTTTCGTATGCCAATCATCAACACGTTTAAGTACACATTTGTTTGCAACACATCACATGCTCAACACATCTTAGTTCGTCACAGAGACCAATAAAGCGACGAACTGAACTAGGAACACATTTTTTTATCACAAATTACGAAAACACTTGATAGTTAGAAACAATCCCTCAAATAAAGTGAAGTGTGACTGACAATAACAAAGAATAAAAAATGGCTGGCTGCTGCCTGTGGCTGCTGCACAGCACAATCGCGTATTAACGCTCGCCTCTGATTGGTTCGCCCGAGCTCGAGCTGTCGTCGGTCGCCTCTGATTGGTTCGCCCGCGTTTAAGTTGCACGTGATTCGGTAGAAATAAAGCCTGATTTGGAGAAGGCCTTACTTGCGAACTTCATAACGCAAGCTGGCTTTGACGAAGAGTATGAATTTCTCATAGAATCTATACATACTTACGCAGTATTATGTTTATAGAGTAGAAATTTTGTTAAAGTTAGAAGAGAGCGGATATACTTTAAATCCGAAGCCCGGTTGCAAGCCAACTTGTGCGAGAGAGATGTAAAGCGTCGCACGATTTATAAGCAGCTTTATGCGATTTGTTTGGTGATTCTTAATATGAGAAACTTATAAAATTGATAATTTAAATGCTGATGAAAGAAAATTAACAATGGTAAAAAATATTAAGTGATTTTAATAATTGCGTTTTACCAGTAGTGATATTGAGTTTTTGTTAGGGCAAGCCGGGCTTTTCGGCTTGTATGAAGGTACCGCCACTGGTGGTAATGTGGTGATTTTCCACACACACTGAAGCAATCTTGTTCTGTAAAGAAGAATAATTAGCAACACAGTCCAATACAAAAATACCATTCCTATTTGAAGCACTGGCAACACATTGGCCAATTTTATCAAAAAATTGACATTTAGTTTCATTAAAAACAACTTTATAACCCTTAAGAGTCAACCTATTCACTGACAATAAATTTGTCGAGAGATTTGGAACATACATCACATTGTCAATAATTTTCTTATTAGAATTATGTTTTATAACTACCTCAACAGAGCCAAGACCTTTACACTGCAAAGTATCACCATTTGCAACTATAATTACATTGCTAAACTTATCATCCAATGATTCAAACCAAGATTTATGTTTATACATATGGGCAGTACACCCCGAGTCCACTACCCAATCTTCTAGGCTGTAGGCAGCGAGCGCTGTCACCGATAATGTCTGTTGTCCTTTTTCACCATCCAGCTTTTTCTTCTGATAATTTTTAAATTTGAAGCACTTCGGTTTTATGTGGCCTGGTTTGTTGCAGTAACTACAGACCACTTTCCTTACAGCTTTATTCTTACTTGCAAAAGCGGTGTTGACATTGACACTATCAATGTTTCCACGTCTAAACTCCTCCTGTAATAGGCGAGCTCGCACCATTTCACTGGTCAATGTTTCTGATAAATTTGCAGCTTCAAGACTAGATACCAAGACATCGTACTCCTGCGGCAGACCAGACAGAAGTAGCTCTGCAACTTCTTTGTCTTCTATGCTACGGCCAATATCAGCCAACTGTTGCACCAACGTAGTAACAGCTTCAATGTACTCACTCATAGAACCGTAATCAGCATAACTGGCACGATGTAATTTTCGCAGTAGGACGACACGTCTAAATAGGCCATTATCTTCGAAGATTTCTTGAAGTTTTTGCCAGGCATCTTTGGCAGTTTTCGCCGTTCTGAGGTGTTGAATACAATGTGATTTTACTGACAAACATATGCGCGCAAGTGCGCGTTGATCACGTTTTTCATCTGTATCAGTTCCCTCGACGCATCCCCATAATCCTTCCATCACCAAGGCATGACGTATGCAAAATTTCCAGTTGAGGAAATTTGAGACTCCATCGAGTTTATCAAACGAGAACGAGGCATGAGGCCCTTGCCCATTCTCGCTCGCCATGTTACTGGTTAAAATAATGTACTGCGTGCACTGCTCGCGAGACTGACCTGAATATTTTAACAGATCTTAATCGATGACGGTCTTCTCAAATTCTTTTCTTCCTGAGATCGGTTTCTGGATCCATAACCGGATCTTGTGGTTGCAGGATGAAAAGATACGCGATTGCAATGAACAGTCTTTTAATCGTCACACAAAACGTCGTCAGTGATGTAATAACTTGAAATACATTATTATATTAATATGATGAAATTGGATTAGGATTTTATAAATTAGATTACACAAATTACATTGTATGCAATACACGTATCAAGGACAGCGAGAGTGTATAGCGGACCACAGACTAAAACATAGACAACTAATTTTTATTATCATAATAAAAATATTGCCAGTGTCATTTACTGATTGTGGAGATTACACACGGTCTAACATTCTGCAGGTGAAAGCCGGAGTGCCGCAGGGTTCTATAATATCGCCCACGCTGTTCCTTCTGCATATCAATTATATGTTATCCTTGGGTAACATTCATTGCTATGCAGACGACAGTACAGTACATCGGCGTTATTTGGGTCACCCTGCGGCAAAGCAGGCCGATGTAGTGGAGTCGAGATGGAAGATTGTCATTGAGCTGGACGAGGAGTTAGACCGCATTTATAAATGGGGCTCTGATAACCTGGTCCAGTTCAATGCCAAAAAACACAGGTCTGCGCTGTCACTGCTAAAAAGTCCGCATTTCTCCCCCAACCCTCCTTCCAGAGCAACCTATTACCCATCCAGACTGGTCTCAGTCTCTTAGGTGTGGACATACACAGCGACCTCATCCCGAAGAGCTATATTGAGAGCATTATAACCACAGCCTCACATTAACTTGGAATCCTGAACAAGGTGAAGCGGTTCTTCACGCCGGAGCAACGTTGTCTTTTGTATAAGACTCAGGTGCGCTCCTGCGTGGAGTATTGCTCTCATCTTTGGGACGGATCCGCCAAGTACTTGCTCGAAGCTCTTGACAGGTTGCAAAGACGTGCGTCCGTATTATCGGTAACGATCACGTTACGACCAGTCTGGAGCCGTTACAGCTATACTCTGATTTTTAATTAGATGGACTAAAGTGACATTAGTAATGATACCACTTAACGACAAATAAAAAATAGTGTTGTAACCTTACTCAAACGAAGTTCACTTGTTGGTTCAATTTCGCTTATTGGTATATGCACTCGAACTGTGTTATCTTGATATAGAAGCTACTTAATTAGGAAACATAAATAAAACCCAGTTATAACTTCACTAATAATTTCAGAAAAATAGTTTTTAGAATCTTGATTAATTTATTTGTGTTTTATTCGGATTTACTTGATAAAATTTGTGCCAAAATACTTGTAAATGAAAATTAATCGAATGATGCAGTGACCACACCGTTTTTAATGATTTTCATAATAAATTGGTTTTTCTATAAATAATTCTGAAACCGTCAGTGACTTAAAATACTTTCGGACTTTAAAATACTGGCACAAAAGGACAACCACCCAGAGCCATAAATCCCCATATAAAAAACGCATCCGCCATTTAGTTTTTAACAGATATGTCAAAGTCAAAGATCGCGCTCGTCATTCGTTCGTCTCCCTTCTTTGCTCGCGATTGGTTGTACGAATATTCCTTGCGCTCATAACTCCTGTTCCTGTTGTTATTGCTGTTAAGTTTTTGTTATATCTTTCCTTGTTACGTTGTTTTTTATTCCTGTTTGTTGTTTTTTTTGTAAAACGACATGACAGACGCTCAACTGAGTACTTCGGGTGCAGTTATGTCTCCTAGGAAAAGGAGACGGCCCGCTCATCTGAGTGTCACAGAGAAGACAATGGTGCAAAATGTATTTAAATACGTATTCAACGAAGAGGAAAGAAATTGGATACGCAATTATGTGTAAAACCTAATAAGCGCCACTGTGCTAAGAAAACAGCAAACATCTTGGGAATCAGTGTTACCACTATTTTTAATGTTCTAAAAGACAAGGAAAGGAAAATGTTTCACCAACCTCACCGCAACGATCTGGTCCAAAGTTGACGATCAATGACAAATTGGATGAGTTCACTGTTTCTGCCATCCGGCGCAAAGTACGCAGTTTTTTTTCATAATAAGGAAGCACCTACAATTGCAAAAGTTAGTATTTTTTATTTATTCAATCGGTAACTACCTATATTTAGAACTATGCTTACAAATTATATTTATTTTTAAATTTTAAAAGGGCTGCAGAAGTACTGGAAATCGTTAAAAAAGTAAAAAAAATCAAAAAAATGTAGTTGATGAGTTCGCTGCCGAGTACGGTGTCTCCGTCTTAATACTGCCCCCTTACCACTGCGAATTAAATCCAATCGAATTAGTCTGGGCACAGGTAAACGCGCATGTCGCAAGACATAACAAAAGCTTTTGGCCGAAATTAAAGGATTGTTTAGTTGGTGACACCGCAAAGGTGGTCGAGCTGTATCGATCATGTCATAAAAGAAGAGAGTAAAATGATGCAACTCGACCACCTTGATGATGTAACAGATGGATTTATAATAAATGTAACAGATTCGGACATCAGCGAATCCAACAGTAATTATTCAGAAATAAATAGTGATTAAGAAGTTTGACTTTTATTTATTTTTCCTTTTACCTACTCCGTGCCTTGGGAAAGCGCTGTTTGTATTTTCCCAACCCCCCTTATTATGAATATGTCGAATCAAGAGTGCTATTTGTCATGCGATCCGGCTAACCCCCGGCGCTCTCTGGTACCCGGGTCAGAGAGTGTGAAATCTGTTACCGAAGACTCCGCTGGAGCGAGCGACCAGGCTCCAGCGGTAGTGAATGCTACTGGAAAGGAAGTATTAGTGCAGCAAGCATTTCACCCTAGCTTGTTCTTAAGCAGACCTAGAAGCTCCTCATTTGGGTCTAAACCATCTTCAAATTCATCACTGGAAATAGAAAATTCACACAATTCCATAACTTTAGATGATTCAGCTCCATTGCAACCAAGTGCAGTTCAGTCACCAGTAGCACCACCCCCATGGCAACGGGTGCCTGTGTCAAAAAAGCGCAAGGTACGCGAACATTCGCTATCACCTACTGCGACACCAATTGAAAATAGATTTGCCAACCTGCCCGTAGACTCCACCTCAGAAACAGTCAATCACCATAAACAGCCTAACAAGCCTCCTCCAATTGTTCTCTATGGGATTGAAGACCTCAACGAACTGACCAAACTCATTGAAACTGTTGTGGGACCCACCGAATTTAAATTCAGGATTACTAATAAAAATCTGTTGCGTGTTATGGTTGAAACTCCGGAAAGTTACAAACAGGTTATAGATGTAATCCGTCAGAAAGGGCTAATCGGCTACACTTTTACCCGGAAGGATACCAAAAGTTACAGAGTTGTCATAAAAAATCTCCACCACACAACCCCACATAACGCCATAATAGAAGAAATAGAGAAAACCGGCAATAAAGTTAGAGGTGAAATCATCAACTGCCGATATGGTCCTGATAAGATTCCAACTTAAACGTTTTTTGTTAATATAGAACCTGACAGCAACAACAAACTGGTAAAAGGTATACAATATATTTTCCACCAACGCGTCAAAATAGAAGATCCACGCAGAAGTCAAAATATTGTTCAATGCCACCGTTGCCAACAATATGGCCATTCCAAAAATAACTGCATGAGGCCTTTCAGGTGTGTCAAGTGTGGGGAAGGCCATAAAACTTCCGATTGCCCCAAAAGAGATAGGAACTCTCCAGCTAAATGCACCTTATGTTCCTGTGATCACCCTGCAAACTATAAGGGGTGTCAAGTTTACAAAGAAATTCTTACAAGAAAGATGAATCCCAAAAAACTTGCACCTAAGACCCCTAGGAGAGCTCCAACAGTCAGCAATAGTAACAAAACTATTCCTGGATTCAACGCACCACCTGACTCAATCACTCAAGACAAAACGCAACACAAATACTCCGATGTTACAGCAGGTCGTTTTAGAGCACCCCTAATCAACAAGCAGGCTGACGCCTCACATAATTGTCAAAGCAAGACAATGGAGCAGATACTAACTAAACAAAATGAAAAAATTGACCAACTCCTTCAACACATCAGTACCCTGATGGGTCTACTGACTACTGTCATTGCCAAACTACGTAGATAGCTTCGCTACGAGTCGCTACATGGAACATTAACGGGTTAACTCCAAACATCACCGATTTAGAGTCGCTTCTAATAGCCAACAAATTGGATGCTGTATTGATATCAGAGTCCCACGCGACAATCAGGAGCTCTTCTTACATAAAAGGCTATTCCATTTATTTCACCCCTCATCCTGATGGTGGTGCCCATGCAGGAACAGCTCTGGTAATCCGGTCCAACCTTAAGCATTCAGTATTAAAACCATTTACTACAGTCCATCTTCAGGCTACCGCGGTCAGACTGGAGGATCGTATTGGCTCTCTTGTTCTTTCTTCGATATACTGCCCACCAAGACATAAGATAACTGCTAGCATGTTTTCTGCCTACTTCCAGACTTTGTGTCCTAGATTCGTGGCAGGCGGTGACTGGAACGCAAAGCACCATTACTGGGGATCCCGTTGCACAAATACAAGAGGGTGCGGACTTAAAGTATGTATTGATTCGAATTACCTAAAACTTCTTTCAACGGGTGAACCAACGTATTGGCCAACAGACCCAAGAAAATTGCCTGACCTCCTAGACTTCTTCGTAACCAAGGGTATAGCTTCGCTGCACACTGTCACTGAGTCCAGCTTAGATGGATCCTCGGATCACTCACCTGTCATACTGACAATAAGCACCAACCCGATAAGTCAAGAATCGGCCGAATCATTGACTAGTCACAGAACGGATTGGGATGGGTTTAGGTCTTACATCGACGAAAACCTTTCTCTCGCTGTCTCTCTAAAACACCCGATTGAGATGGATGAAGCCTGTCTATATGTGACTAATCTACTGCAGGTGGCAGCCTGGACCAACACTCCCTACCAAGAGGCAAAGACTCATAGCCCTATCCATCCTCTGCACATAAGGCAAAAAATATTAGAAAAACGTCGCCTTAGGAGAATATGGCACCAATCGCGCCATCCCTCAGATAGGGCTGAACTTAATGGAGCAGCTAAAGAACTAAAAAGCATAATCAGAGAATCTTTAAATGACTTAGTTAAAAAGAACCTGCAAAAGATGTCCCCTTCAGGCTCAGGCGAACACTCTCTCTGGAAGGCAACTAAAACCCTAGAAAAACCTCAACAGTCATTTAATCCTATTAGATCTCAGTGTGGAAAATGGGCAAGAACTGACACAGAGAAGGCTGAAGTTTTTGCAAGCCACCTGGCTAACGTTTTTAAACCAAACGATCAACTCGCGGACAAATCAGATGTGGAGGAGATCCTAAGTCAGGATTTTCAGTTATGCCTGCCTATTAAATCTGTATCACCTAAGGAAATTGCGCAAGAAATAAAAAATCTTGACCTGAAAAAGGCTCCCGGATTTGACCTCATTACGCCCACGTTATTGAAAAACCTGCCAAAAAAATGCATTACATTCCTAGCTTGCCTATTTAATGCTATCCTTAGAACGAGTCACTTTCCGACCCTCTGGAAGATCTCACAGGTGGTTATGATTCATAAATCTGGGAAACCTGAACAAGAAGCCTCGTCTTATAGACCCATAAGTTTGACTCCAGTGCTTTCCAAACTATGGGAGAGAATTTTCCTCACTAGACTCACTGCAGCCATGAACGATTGCAGTATCACGCCATCTCACCAGTTTGGTTTCCGTAAGGCTCACTCAACCATCGAACAAGTCCACCGAGTATACCATACGATTCGTCAGAGTTTCGAACACAAGAAATACTGCTCCGCTGCTTTCCTCGATGTCCAACAGGCATTCGATCGAGTCTGGCACAAGGGACTGCTAGCAAAAGTGAAAGAAAAATTACCACACTCGATGTTTCCTCTGATGGCATCGTACCTTTCTGGCAGTTCCTTCCAAGTCAAGCAGGGGCATGCCAGATCAAGACTGCACAACATCGAAGCTGGAGTTCCTCAGGGATCGGTTCTCGGTCCTGTACTATATACCATATTCACGTCAGACCTACCCGTATCAAATAACATCACAGTTGCGACCTACGCTGATGATACGGCGTTCCTTTCAGTTGATGCTGACCCCATAATAGCTAGCAACACTCTCCAGCATCAACTTGATGACACACACAAATGGTTCTGCAAATGGCGAATTCGTGCCAGTGCCACTAAATCTCAGCACGTCACTTTTACACTGAGGAAGGGTAATTGCGCCCCTGTAAAACTTGGCAACGACCTTCTACCACACTCTGACTGCGTGAAGTACCTTGGATTCCACTTAGATAGGCGCCTAACCTGGAAAAACCACATCAAGAAAAAGAGAGATGAAATCAACCTAAAGTTCCGAAGCTTGTACTGGCTTATGGGCAGAAACTCAGTACTATCAGTGGATAACAAGCTCCTTATTTACAACTCCGTCCTTAAGCCAGTCTGGACGTATGGCATTCAACTGTGGGGTGTAGCCAGCAAGTCCAACATTCTCTGTCTCCAACGAGTGCAGAATATTATTTTGAGGACGATCGTTGATGCTCCTTGGTTCACGAAGAATGACGAAATTCACGAATACTTAAACATGCCGACCGTGACATCGGAAATCGAGCGGTTCCGGCATCGGCACAGAGAGCGTCTGTCTCACCACCCTAACCCTCTCGTTGTTGAGCTGTTAGATCAATCAGCAATAGTGAAGCGCTTAAAAAGAAGCCACATTTTCTAATAAAGCAGGGCCGCGCTGGCGGCTTTGCTAAAAATAATCATTCAATCACCACAAATAATTCGCTTATGGTCTGGCGACCGATCGCAAATAGTTAAATAAGAAAAAAAAAAATTTTAACACAAGCGCGTGATGGTTTTGCACATTTTGCAGTATAAAACATTGAAATCCTTAAATTACTAGGTCTGAAACTTCATAGCAGAATTTATCTTATTATTATTTTATCATAAAAATGCTACCTGCTCTGAAATTTACTGCAACTAAAAAAGGAGATCGCGAAATTCATCTATTAATAAATTATGGGAACATAAATAAAGCTTTCGCTAAAAAATGCTACTCTGAAATTTACTGCAACTAAAAAAGGAGATCGCGAAATTCATCTGATAATAAATAATAGGAACTTAAATGAAGCTTTCGCTAAAAAGTGCGATTCTAAAATTCGCTGCAACTGAATAATGCGTTTGCGAAATTCTCTTAACAAACCCAAGAAACTCCACAGCTTTATAATAATATAGAAGTAAAAACATTTACAAAACTATATGTCGTAACCAAATTATACAGTCAATATCATAAAACAATTATATAATAAAAGAAAAGATAAAAACAAAAGTGAATCTAAAAGTTTTACTCGGGCACTATGAACGCATTAGAGCACTATGTGTGCGAAACTAGAGGAATGTTAGTTCCATGCAATTTTTGCCATTGATGTAATCGTTTACAGTGTAATAGCCCTTTTCTAAAAGTCTGTCCTTAACATGTGTCTTATATTTGTCAAAGGGCAAAATTATAACATCGTTCGGTATTTTATTCTAAATTATGACACTTTTGTCCCATGAATGATCCATAAACTTTCTGAAGTCGAAATTTAGTAATTACAAGTTTATAAGTACTTATTTCTAGTATTTAGTTTGTGTATATCGCAATTTTTTTTGAAATGAAAAATGTTTTGACGCTCGTAAACAATACAGTTATAAATAAATTGTGATGCAACTGTAAGAATATTTATTTCTTTAAACAGCTCCTTAAAAGTCACGTGATTCTTGGTTATATGGACCTTACTGCTCTTTTCTGTAAAATGAAAATGGTTTCTATATCTGCTGTTTTACCCCTAAGTAGAATACCATAGGACATAACACTGTGAAAGTAACTAAAATAGACTAATCGAGCAGTTTCCACGTCTGTAAAATGCCTAATTTTTCTACAGCGTAAGCAGCTGAACTAAGTCTCTCTGCAAAAGTGCTAATATGAGGGTCCAACAGTTAACTATTCAGTTTAATTTTATTTACTATAACATTTTTTATGTTAGGTATGGTAAAATTTATTTTGAAGATTATTAGTAGTAAACCAATTCAACACATCTGTTAGGACACTGTTGATGTCATCAACTATTTTTATTAAGACTAAGGTCGGCAACGCACCCTCCTCTGGTTTTGCGGGTGTCCATGGGCGGCGGTGATTGCTTTCCATCAGGTAATCCGCCTGCTCGTTTGCCCCCTTCTTATATATATTTTAATTATTAATTATTAATTATTATATTTTAATTTAACCGCCTCTGTGGTCTAGTGGCTAAGCTACCTGTTTCAGACCCAGAGGTCCCGGGTTCGATTCCCAGCGGGGGGTACATCTTTGTGTGCTCGGTTTGGTTGGTGGTAGGGCTGTTAAGTCCGCCTGGCTAGCTACCACCATCTTATCTAAGTCTGTCGCCATAACAACGATGTTTATAGCATTGTTGTGTTCCGGCAGTTTGAGATAAGATAGCCAGTTCCTCAGTGGTTGAGGATTCCGGGTGAAGCGCGCTTCCACCTTCGGCCTTATCGTCACTTACCATCAGGTGAGATGAAGGCCAAGCGCTTACCCGTTGCCAATAAAAAAATAAAAAAAAAATATATATATACAGTCGTGGTCAACTAATTAGGGACAATCTCTAGTTAAGCCAAATTGTGAATTTATTTTTTATTTTCCAACGAGTCTTAACAATATTCCATATCTTTTACACGTAAGTATAATTAGTCATTGATGTGCCCGATTATACAAACAATAACAACTTCTTAAACATTAAACCTCTTTACAGTATAGCTGATAGATTATCAGTGTGCTATTTGTTCAAAGAATGCTGGCTGGCCATTTAATTAGGGACACTGAGATATTGCGTTCTATTTTCAAAATTTGAATCTCAATACTTTTTTATTTCTTTTTTTTATTGTTTTGTGGTAGTTTTGGCGGCAATCCAGATTTTTAATTTTAAGTTTTGAGAATTATTTTGAAGAAATATGGGCAAAAATAAAAGTTGCGATCCAACACTACGAACAATTATCATGAAGTTTGTCGAGCGTGGTTGGTCATACCGAGGGATAGCAGAACATTTAAATTGTTCAAAAACTATGGTATGCAATGCAGTGCAACATTTCAGGCGCAATAACACAGCTTTAAATGTGTCCAGGACAAAAAGATCGAGAAAAACAACTCCGCAAGAAGATAGAATGATAACCAGGTTAGCTAAGAAAGATCCGTTTCTAGGCTCTATTTTAATTAAACACGAAGTGTTTGGGGCAGACGAAAGAGCCGGTGTATCAGCGAGGACCGTTCGACGACGTCTGGTAGAAGCAGGGTTGTTCGGAAGAGTGGCTCGCAAAGTACCGTTGTTGAAGAAAGAACATAGAAATGCTCGTTTGGCGTTTGCACGTAAATATGGGCATTGGACCTACGCCCAATGGCAACATGTATTATTCTCTGACGAGACCAAGATTAATTTAATTTCTTCAGATGGAAGGCAATACGTACGGCGTCCTGTAAAAGCGGAAATGAATCCAAGATTCACAAAAAAACAGGTGAAACATGGCGGTGGAAACATTAAAATTTGGGGTTCATTTTCTGGACGTGGAGTGGGACCTGTGAGAAAAGTTCAGGGTAACTTAGACCAACATCAATACAAAACAATATTGGAGGAAACTATGCTTCCCTATGCTGAGGAGCATCTCCCTATTATATGGACGTTTCAGCATGATAACGACCCGAAACATACCGCCCGTTCAGTCAAGTCGTTTCTTACCAGTCAGTCAGTATCGGTGCTAGATTGGCCAGCAAATAGCCCGGACCTCAACCCAATTGAGCACCTTTGGCACGAAATCAAGAAAAAAGTTTCAACTTATCGTACCACAACTTTAGATCAACTTAATCAAGCTTTTTGTGAGGCATGGGCAAACATTCCTATCGAAACATGTCAGAAACTGATAATGTCTATGCCACATCGGTGTCAAGCGGTAATTACTAACAAAGGTTTTGCTACTGGGTACTGATTTTACACGTAATAAAATGGAGCTTTTAAAAATATTATAATACTGGAGATTATTCGTTTTGTTTAACTCTATTCATCATTATACTTTACTGTCCTTAATTAAATGTCCAGCTACATAATTATACCTTAAAATTTAATACATGTTCAACCTTTGATATTAAATACTTTTTTCTATTTAATTATTCTCTTATTTACAGCCATTTATAGTATAGTAATCGGACCAAATTATGCAAATAATAGGTGCTGAAAAATCAATAGGGTTTTATATTTATATGTACATAACCGGTTATTGCTCTTCACTACCTTGAATGTCCCTAATTAGTTGACCACGACTGTATATAAAAAAAAAATTATCGTCCGCAAACAAAACAATATTGCAAATGGTAAATCATTAATATAAATTAAGAATAAAAATAGACCTAGTATTGACCCTTGTGGAACCCCCATTAGCACAGAAGATCCAGATGATATGGATCCATTTACGCTAACTTTTTGGATTCTGCAGCTGAGATATGATTGAATCAATTTCAAGGCATCAGAGTGCACTCCATAGTGTTATAGCTTTATTAAAAGGGTGTTGTATTCAACGCAATCAAAAGCCTTGTAGAGATCACAAAACACTTCAAAATCATTCTGCGATCCCTCCCAAGCTTCAAATATGTGTTGCAGCACAGGTACACCTGCATCAGTAGTAGACTTTCCCTTGGTAAAACCATACTGTTCACTGTGAAAAAGGTGGTTTATAGCGAAGTGGGAGCTGAGTTGATCTAAAATAAGTTTTTCAAAAACTTAACTAAGAGTAGGTAAAATCGAAATAGGTCTGAAATTGCTTGGGTCATCATAGCATGGCGTAGCTCCAGATATTACATGTAAACCTTTCTTTTGTAATTTGAAAATATTTAACACTACCGTGCATGTATATTTTAAATTTGGTATGTTTTGTCAAACTTAATAATCACTTGTTCACCAAAATTAAAGATACTTCGAAAAGGTCCTTGAGGTACCCTGATAGACTTACGTACAGTGTGAAACCAAAGACTACTCTTTACTCAAAGAATTGCTCAGCCTTTGCCTTGCCAGCAGACTTGAAAGCTTTGCCAAAGACACGATTCTGTAGACTTGCTAAACGATGGCTTCAGGAACAGTGTTTTTATTCGGTTGGTGAATATTTCGTTACCATGTTTAGATTAAGACATCAAAGTTGAGGATGATCTTATATTTTTGTCATTTGTTATGTTGAATGTAGTTGACATAGGTACTTAAATTAAATTTTAATTTTGAGGGATTTACATTATTGTAGTTTATAAACAGACAATTGGATTAATGTTAATTAATTGACATTGTAATAGGGTGGTCGCACCAATTATCGGCCGTGTCAACTTTTTGAACTTTGACTGCTTGTAATGGGCGTTTTTCTGACAGCCCAAATTAAAAAGTAAAAATTAGTTCAAAAACACTCGATAGATGTCGTTTTATGAAAGCCGTACCTACCTAAGGGCTGTAATAAATTCTACACTTTTACTTGTCTACCAAAAGAATAAAAAATTGTATTTACTTACCTATTTATATTCAGGACATCCAGAACCTATTTCTATTTTGGAATAGAATAAATATTACGCGAGCCATACACGTGCTCTTCATGAACCAGCCTTTTACTAAGCGCCATACTAATCTATGCTAAGCGCCATCTATGAAGTCATTTACGAACCAATTTCTTTTTTTTTTGATCTCGGAAAACCGCCCATTGTTACGTTAATAGCTTGATACTCCATTACTACTTCTGCAAAATTACGAATCCTTTGTTCTTTTTAATAATATAGATGTTTATTCCGAGTATGCCGATTTCCCTTAATATCGGCCTCTTACACCCTAATATCCGCCGCCTGTGACCCTAATGTCGGCATACCTTTTCTTAGGTGAAGCTAGGTCAACAAAACTACTAAAGTAAAAAATTATAGCGTTTTATATTTCAACTCAGGTACAAATCACTTTTTTTAACTCTTATCTATCATTAATTAGTCTTTTCTTTACATCTCAGTCTTAAAAATTAAAATAATTACTGTTATTAATGTTATTATAAACTAAAGATTACAATGATTCAACATTCTTAAGACAAATAAAGAAAGGAACTCCAAAAACAAATTAATATAAATAAAAATAATTAAAAAAAAAGTCAACAGAAAACTTAACTTTACTTAAAGGATCTTCAATTTAAATGCACTAAACAGTGATGGCAAGTAAAATCTTCTTTAGCCACATTAATATAATTTCGCCCACGATAAACTGCATACTGTATAGGTATATGCCTCAGATGGTTCCACATTAAGAGCGTTTACGTCCTTTGGCGCCGTTTTGCTCAAAAACTGTACTTTTTAAACCTCTTAATATCTGTTAATACTTACTTTGCAAATATGTTAAATACTTATATCATTAGGCGATCTTGTAGTCGAAATAGTTTGTTGAAAACATTTTTAAATTTATGGATATTTTGGAATTTATAACACGATAACTGAACAGAGGTTTTCATAATTTGACTTTCCGCGTCAACTTCGAAGCTTAAAAATGTGTTTAAATTACTAACAAATCTAATAACAACATTTTTATTTCAATTTGAAAGATCCTCAGCAAAATAGTTTGTTGAAAACATTTTTTGATTTTGGTTACTAACAAAAACTATAAAATTCCAAACATTGTGAATTTTTAAAGAAATTATAGGTGATAAAGTGATTGTTTTCTCTAATGTACTAAATATATTTTAGAAGATACAAGCTTTATACTATAGAAAAAAGTGTTATTTAAAATTTTAACAAAATTGTTTTTACTAAATAAGCTCTATAATTTTTCTATGAATATTTTAAAACTGCTCTAAGGCTCGTATTCTAAAACCAAACTCAAAACCAAATCCATGCTTGAATACAGTTAGAAAAGGATGGCGATTTATGCGATAAATAACCCCATCCCCTTCTAACTGTACTCAAGCAGAGGTTGATTAGGTTCTAACTGAACCTAATCAAGTTTGGGCTCGTTTAAATCGTCTTGACGAGTAGTTTGTCTCTCAATAGTGATCAGGGTCTGATGATGGAGCTGGATGGTGGTCATAGGAACTCTGTAATAAAACGACGCAACCCCATCGAGTTTCGGCTCGTCTCATTTGTCTTGACGAGTACTTTGTTTTTAGATGGTTACCAGGGTCTGATCTGATGATGGAGCTGAAAGGTGGTCATAGGAACTCATTAAAGAAACGACGGAACCCCATCGAGTCTCGGCTGGTTTGAATCATCTTGACGAGTACTAAGGTGCTATATGGTAACCAGGGTCTGATGATGGAGCTAGAAGATGGCCATAGGAACTGAGTAATTAAACAACATAATAACCCCATCGAGTAAGGGCTCGTTTAATTCGTCTAGACAAGTACTTTGCTGCTAGATGGTAACCAGGGTCTGCTGATGGAGCTGGAAGGTGGCCATAGGAACTCTGTAATAAAACGACACAACCCCATCGAGTTTTGGCTCGTCTCATTCGTGTTGACGAGTACTTTGTTTTTAGATGGTTACCAGGGTCTGATCTGACGATGGAGCTGAAAGGTGATCATAGAGACTCAGTAAAGAAACGACGCAACCCCATCGAGTCTCGGCTGGTTTGATTCGTCTTGACGAGTACTTTGGTGCTAGATAGTAACCTGGGTCTGATGATGGAGCTGGAAGATGGCCATAGGAACTCAGTAATTAAACAACATAACCCCATCGAGTATGGGCTCGGGCTCGTTTAAATCGTCTAGACGAGTACTTTGCTGTTAGATGGTAACCAGGGTCTGATGATGGAGCTGGAATGTGGCCATTGGAACTTCGCAATGAAATAACACAACCTAATCAAGTTTGGGCTCGTTTAAATCGTCTTGACGAGTAGTTTGTCTCTCAATAGTGATCAGGGTCTGATGATGGAGCTGGATGGTGGTTATAGGAACTCTGTAATAAAACGACGCAACCCCATCGAGTTTCGGCTCGTCTCATTCGTCTTGACGAGTACTTTGTTTTTAGATGGTTACCAGGGTCTGATCTGATAATGGAGCTGAAAGGTGGTCATAGGAACTCATTAAAGAAACGACGGAACCCCATCGAGTCTCGGCTGGTTTGATTCATCTTGACGAGTACTAAGGTGCTATATGGTAACCAGGGTCTGATGATGGAGCTAGAAGATGGCCATAGGAACTGAGTAATTAAACAACATAATAACCCCATCGAGTAAGGGCTCGTTTAATTCGTCTAGACAAGTACTTTGCTGCTAGATGGTAACCAGGGTCTGCTGATGGAGCTGGAAGGTGGCCATAGGAACTCTGTAATAAAACGACACAACCCCATCGAGTTTTGGCTCGTCTCATTCGTGTTGACGAGTACTTTGTTTTTAGATGGTTACCAGGGTCTGATCTGATGATGGAGCTGTAAGGTAGTCATAGGAACTCAGTAAAGAAACGACGCAACCCCATCGAGTCTCGGCTTGTTTGATTCGTCTTGACGAGTAGTTTGGTGCTAGAAAGAAAGAAATTAAAATGTATTTTCATTTCAGGTTATCGAAGATGAGGTTCCACAAACAACAAATAAGGTTGAAGGTCGAAGACTAGTAGATTTTCAATACTTTTTGGACCAAATTAAAATACTTAGTAACCACAATAGAGCCACAGGATGTACAATTGATAATTTACAAGTGATAAAAGAGCATAAAGTAGGCTTATTATCTACATTTTTAATGAAGTATAACATTTACCTTTAGATAAGTCTAAGAATCATGTAAAATCTTGTTTACATAAGAAAGGTCAAAGTGTATTTAGTTGACAATACAGCCTGGTCATAATAATATTTTTACATTATAGTTTCTTAGTCAATTATTTTTATAACTAATTAATTTTACGCTGGTATGATAGCCTTTAACAGCAGTGTCTTACAGACAAAGGTACCTACTCATAATTTATGTTGCGTTTAAAGTATTGTTCTCTTACTTTCGTTGGAGTTGCTCGAGTGTGTCATGCTCTCTTAAAGTGTCTCTGCGGTGGTGGCATGTGCGTCGGGTCGTTACGTTCCCTCAAACATGGTTAAACGAAGCGATGGCTGATTCACATGTCATATCGTGAACGGGTGCCGCCTGTGGAGGCTGGTCTGCTCTTGCAATCTTATTTTTTACTGGTAGTATTAAATAGTCTTACTTTTTCTTGTTTCAGAGATACTGTAAGACATTGTTTATTTTATTTTATATTGAGCAATACTTACTTTTAACGCAACATAAATTTTGAGTAGGTACCTTTGTCTGTAAGACACTTCTGTTAAACCTCCTGTTATACCAGCGTAAAATTAATTAGTTATAAAAATAATTGACTAAGAAACTATAATTTGAAAATATAATTATGACCAGACTGTATTGTCAACTAAAAACACTTTGATCTTTCTTATGTAAACAAGACTTTACATGATTCTTAAACTTATCTAAAGGTAAATGTTATACTTCATTAAAAATGTAGATAATAAGCCTACTTTATGCTCTTTTATCACTTGTAAATTATCAATTGTACATCCTGTGGCTCTATTGTGGTTACTAAGTATTTTAATTTGGTCCAAAAAGTATTGAAAATCTACTAGTCTTCGACCTTCAACCTTATTTGTTGTTTGTGGAACCTCATCTTCGATAACCTGAAATGAAAATACATTTTGTTTTCTTTCTTTCTAACATCAAAGTACGCGTCAAGACGAATCAAACAAGCTGAGATTCGATGGGGTTACGTCGTTTCTTTACTGAGTTCTTATGACCACCTTTCAGCTCTATCATCAGATCAGACCCTGGTAACCATCTAAAAACAAAGTACTCGTCAAGACGAATGAGACGAGCCAAAACTCGATGGGGTTGCGTCGTTTTATTACAGAGTTCCTATGGCCACCTTCCAGCTCCATCAGCTGACCCTGGTTACCAGGTAGCAGCAAAGTACTCGTCTAGACGAATTAAACGAGCCCTTACTTGATGGGGTTATTATGTTGTTTAATTACTCAGTTCCTATGGCCATCTTCTAGCTCCATCATCAGACCCTGGTTACCATCTAGCACCATAATACTCGTCAAGATGAATCAAACGAGCCGAGACTCGATGGGGTTGCGTCGTTTCTTTAATGAGTTCCTACGACCACCTTTCAGCTCCATCATCAGATCAGGCCCTGGTAACCATCTAAAAACAAAGTACTCGTCAAGACAAATGAGACGAGCCGAAACTCGATGGGGTTGCGTCGTTTTATTACAGAGTTTCTATGACCACCATCCAGCTCCATCATTAGACCCTGGTTACTATTGAAAGACAAACTACTCGTCAAGACGATTTAAACGAGCCCAAACTCGATTAGGTTGTGTTATTTCATTGCGAAGTTCCAATGGCCACATTCCAGCTCCATCATCAGACCCTGGTTACCATCTAATAGCAAAGTACTCGTCTAGACGATTTAAACGGGCTCTTACTCGATGGGGTTATGTTGTTTAATTACTGAGTTCCTATGGCCATCTTCCAGCTCCATCATCAGACCCAGGTTACTATCTAGCACCAAAGTACTCGTCAAGACAAATCAAACGAGCCGAGACTCGATGGGGTTGCGTCGTTTCTTTACTGAGTTTCTATGACCACCTTTCAGCTCCATCATCAGATCAGACCCTGGTAACCATCAAAAACCAAAGTACTCGTCGAGACGAATGAGACGAGCCGAAACTCGATGGGGTTGCCTCGTTTTATTACGGAGTTCCTATGGCCACCTTCCAGCTCCATCATCAGGCCGTGGTTACCATCTAGCAGCAAAGTACTTGTCTAGACGAATTAAACGAGGCCTTACTCGATGGAGTTATTATGTTGTTTAATTACTCAGTTCCTATGGCCATCTTCCAGCTCCATCATCAGACTCTGGTTACCATCTAGCACCAAAGTACTCGTCAAGATAAATCAAACGAGCCGCGACTCGATGGGGTTGCGTCGTTTTTTCAATGAGTTCCTATGACCACCTTTCAGCTCCATCATCAGATCAGACCTTGGTAACCGTTTAAAAACAAAGGACTCGTCAAGACGAATGAGACAAGCCGAAACTCGATGGGGTTGCGTCGTTTTATTACAGAGTTCCTATGAACACCATCCAGCTCCATCATCAGACCCTGGTTACCATTGAAAGACAAACTACTCGTCAAGACGATTCAAACGAGCTCAAACTCGATTAGGTTGTGCTATTTTATTGCAAAGTTTCAATGGCCACCTTTGCATTGTCACGCGATTTACACATGTATGCAAATTTTCAGCTCAATCAGTAAACGGGAAGTGGGTCAAAATTGAGTTGCAAAATTCCACCCGAACAAGACATACATTGCATGTTTAATAAAAATACATGCAATATAATATTATACTTACATATTTCATGCATTACTTACGCCCATAATAAAAAAAATAATCGAAGTACCTATTACGAAAAAGCAAATTCGATCTAACGGATCAAAGTGAGTGAGTTTGACTACAGTGAGCAGAACTAGTCTATTCTACACACACAGTCGCGCGCGCTCACAGCTTGCTTCTGTGTGCGTGATATTTGGACTTAAAAACCTAAACTTGAGGTCTCGCGCTCGGCGTAAACGCTCTTAAGTGGAACCATTTGGGGCATATACTACTCTGTGTAAAAAGTATCGGGAATATGTCAATAAAAAGACCCGCGTAAAAGAGTTCGTTTTAATTTTTTTACTGCATGTTGGTAGCACTGTACTGATTTACCGCGCGAAATTTGAGTGGGATCTGTTATTTACTTTGTTTAAAACTGCACTTTTTGTTGGTCATAGTTTTGAGTCCTCGGCGATTTTTACAATGGAAAATATTGTTGAACTAAGAGTGTGCCTTAAATTTTGTGTTTCGAATGATATTTCATGTGGAAAATCGCTCAAAATGTTGCAAAAAACCTACGGCGAATCTTGTATATCAAAAACAAGGGCATATGAATGGTACAAGGCTTTTAAAGAAGGCCGAGACGTAGTAGTAGACTTGCCTCGTTCTGGTAGACCTTCAACCGCTACGACCAAAGAAAACATCGACAGAATCAAGAAGCTAGTGCTCGAAAATCGACGTATGAGTTTGAGAGAGTTGGCTAGTGAGGTGAACATATCTTTTAAGTCCGTCCACAACATTCTCATTGACATTTTAGGCATGAAACGCGTCGCCGCTCGATTAGTTCCAAAGGAGCTCAATTTTGTTCAAAAAGCGCAGCGAATACATGTTGCTGTAGACATGGTTTCCCGAGCTTCTTCGGATCCTACCTTTATGAAACGTATAATAACTGGCGACGAGACATGGGTTTATGAGTACGACATGCAAACAAGCCAACAGTCTTCAGAATGGCGTCTCGAAAACGAGCCGAAACCCAAAAAACCGCGGCAAAGTCGCTCCAAAATCAAGGTGATGCTGTCAGTTTTTTTTGACTACCGTGGTGTGGTTCACTCCGAATTCCTTCCAGAGGGAGAAACAGTGAATAAAGAATATTATTTAGGCGTCATGAAGCGTTTGCGTGAGAGTATCCGCCGAAAACGTCCAGATTTGTGGCAACACAACTCATGGATGCTGCACCATGATAATGCACCATCACACACAGCCATTATTGTGAAAGAGATTTTAGCGAAAAATTCAACAAAAGTTCTCGACCAAGCACCGTATTCACCTGATATGGCTCCGTCTGACTTTTTTCTATTTCCCAAGTTAAAATTACCACTTCGAGGAAAACGTTTTGAGTCGATAGAAGCCATAAAAGAAAATTCGCTGAATGAGCTTACGAAAAATGTATGGAGGACTGGGTGAAGCGGTGGAGATGTTGTTTTGCAAGCAATGGTGCTTACTTTGAAGGCGATAAATTAAATTTAGATGAATAATTTGTATTTTTTGTTTTATTGAACAATTCCCGATACTTAGTACACAGAATGTACTATATGTCGCATCCAATATTTTTGTCTTAATTTTCTTCGACATCACTAATTAGTTCTTCTTCACAGCCAGCACAAAGAATTTTCACCTTTTCCAAACTTGTATCTTGAGAAGGTAAATCCGTGATGTCAGTTTCGCGATTGCTTTCCTTTAATAATCTCTTCTTTACTACTTTTGTTTTCTTTGGCTATTTTTTTAAAATTTGCTTATTCAGTTTTTTTTCTTTCTAGTGGCCGTTATTACGCATCGATTCCCTTTATATCGGCCGTAGCTGATTAAAATAGTTTTTAGGCGGCCGACGTTAGGATCTAGTGATCAAACTGAGCTGTTTTTTCATTTTTAAATTTATTAATGTTACTGCTAACATATAAATTAGCTATGTTGTTTATTATTTCATAAAAAATGTAAAAATATACTATCTAAACGGTACTTTGACTGTTTTTCTTCAAGAACAAATAAAATAAAATACCATAGGTATGTTTAATTCCATTCAAATACTTAGCCATACAATGCGTCGACTCAGGGATTTGACTCGGCAATGACACCAAACGACGCACGTCCCTTCCTGCGCGTGCTATATTGCCAACTGAAAGTTCAAATGTTGAGGCGCCCGCAAAAAAATATGGATATGCGTATGGATATAGAGCAGCTTTTTGCATAAAAACTATCATGATTTTAGGGCTATTTTTATAGTTGTTCCATTTTCTACACACACACACACACACACATATAAAACACCATTCTGAAGTGATATATTTTTTTTATGTGTGTTTATCTGCAATGAGTAGTCAACTATAAGCAGTTTGTCTGTGTGCTCTTGTTAGGTCGAGTGCGTCCTCCAGCGAGGGCAGCTACTCATTACACTTTGGAAGACAATATTAGGGTAATATGTCTTTTCTTTTAAGACGTTTATGGTAACTACGCCTGGTTTAACCCACAAGCAAGGGCGTTCGGGTGTTTTTCGAGTCGCTTTTTGTATTTTTCTATGGAAGACTGAATCTCTTCTTTCACAGTAGCTATATTTAGATTTTTGTGGATTTCGGTGTTTGTAATAAACCAGAGAACCATAGCCATTGTCCTTAAGATTACATTTTGCATTCTTTGCAACATTGCGATGTTTGAATTGCTAGCACTCCCCCAAAGTTGAATGCCATACATCCAGGTAGGTTTTAAAATAGATTTATATATAGTTTGTTATCTATGGATAGCTTGCTGTTTCGTCCCAACATCCAATAGAGCTTTCTATGTCGTATATTGATTTCGTCTTTCTTACTTTTAATATGCTGATTCCACGTTAAACGACGATCCAAGTGTAGGGCCGGATACCTGACACTATTTTTATGTAGTAATATGGTATTTTCAAGGTGCACAGGAGGGCAATTTGCTCTCCGAAGTGTGAAAGTGACGTGCACAGATTTTGTTGCGCTACTTTTTATTCTCCACTTTGCATCCACTTGGTAACTGCGTCGAGCCCTTGTTGTAATTGCTCTGCATTAGGGTCTTTGTTGCTCGCCATTATTGCGGTGTCGTCGGCATATGTGCCACCATGACTCCGTCTACCTGTGGTAGGTCTGAGGTGTATACAATATACAGAATTGGTCCCAGTACCGAACCCTGAGGCACTCCTACTTTTATTTCGTAGAATCTGGAGGTCGTATCTGACTCTTTAACTTGATAAATTCGCTCAGTTAGGTAGAATTTCAGCAGAATAAAGTAACTGTGAGGAAGACTTGTCTTTATTTTACAGAGGAGGCCCTCATGCTAGACCTTGTCAAAAGCCTGCTGAATGTCCAAGAATGCAGATTAACAGTACTGTTTCTCCTCCAGCGATTTTCTGATGTTTTCAACTATGTGAAGTGATATGCGAACATACTTTTGTAGTAATGGATATTTATTAAATAATGTAGTTATATTATTATTTCTAACTAGTACTTTTTTATCACGCTTTTATTAGGTCGACCTGTATGTAACAAACTATATAATTGAATCTAAGGTAACTAATTAAACCATCTTCCAAGGGTCGTAGCGTAATGAAAATTGGCAGCTGTATGTAGTTCTGATGATAATACAATAATATGGTACTGTCGAACTCATCTGATGATGGAGCCGGAAGATATGAACTGGAACTTTATGATGGAAAATCGTATCATAGCTGTTTTGGATTTCTTAGAAAAGTCTTGTAATGAACTTTGACCACGATTAGGTTTCAAGGTCTGATGATGAAGCTGGAAGATAGGCACTGGCATTCCATGATAGAGTATCGTATCATAGTCGTGTTTGCAGTTGTGAGAAAGGCCACGTAATGGACTTTGAACACGATCAGGTTTCAAGGTTAGACCAAAAAGTATAAAATAAATTAATAGTTTAAAAAACACTAGAAAAACACGCTTTTATAAATGCACGTAAAAACAAAAAATAAATTATGGATCGTTCAAGTTGTCTCTATTTCTGGGCTGAAGTGTAAAAAACTATGTGCTTTTAAATATAATATTTGATTGTAAAAGCGTGGGGCGCTGGAACAGGAAAGACTTTCTTGTTAACAAATACTAATACTAACTTCCTGCTGCATGAGGTCGCACAAGAGCATAACGTTTATGCCGCCAAAGGGTTAGCAAAGAGAACCAAAGATATCTCGTCCACGAACAAGAACTCTACATTTTGCTACTGTTGACGCATTACCATTATGTACTTAATTTCCTGAAAGAAGAGGCGTTATAAATGTCGGTGAATGTCGTATCTCCTCGCTGCTGGCGCATGTTTTGTCTGAGTTCGACAAACTGTTACTTTGAACAGACTGTCTAAAGCCGCGGTCCCACGGCCTGATTTTTGGCAGGCCTGAGCGCGCCCGACCGCGCCAACAGGCCGTGGGAATCAACGCATCCGATGAAGCCTGCCTTGGCGTGCCGTCGCCTGTCCGATCCATCGGCCGCACCACGCCGCGCCGCGCCGTGGCACTCCGCGCCAAGCCGCGACAGGCATTACCGGTCCCACGGCCCGTTTGCGGAGCCGCGCCGGGCGTTGCAATTAAGCGTTCCCCCGGCGCGGCGCGGTTTGTCTTCAAACAGGCCGTGGGACCCCGCCATAATGTAGAGCCACCTACTAGTCGTGCTGCAACTCCAGTTAGAGCGCCAATCTGTGTAACCTGCTTCCCGTAACATCGCTTAACTTGATTTCTCAGCAAGTTATACAAAAAGTCTTACCTTTTCCAGCGCCCCACGCTTTTACAATCAAATATTATAATTAAACATAGTTTACACTTCAGCCCAGAAATAGAGACAACTTGCACGATCCATAATTTATTTTTTGTTTTTACGTGCATATATAAAAGCGTGTTTTCTAGTGTTTTTTAAACTATTAATTAA
Organism: Scoparia ambigualis; assembly: GCA_963921215.1. Taxonomy (NCBI): domain Eukaryota; kingdom Metazoa; phylum Arthropoda; class Insecta; order Lepidoptera; family Crambidae; genus Scoparia; species Scoparia ambigualis. The sequence continues at coordinate 42,551,845 of OY992503.1, read as the reverse complement.
GTTTAAGATATTAAATTAATGGGCTTAACATAAATGTGGCATACATTTTTGCCAAAATCATGAATTTCATGTTGTTTCATGTCATTTTTTGATCAGCAAAAATATGTCAGCAAAACTTGATTGTTGTTTTATTCTTATTCGTTTTGTTTTTGAGTATGACTTGATTGTATTTTCAATGCCTACAGGTATTATTGGTGACAGCTGATGGTTCAATTGATTGCATGCAGAGGCCTGATGCGCAGGAGGAGGTCACCTCACCACTGCATTACTGTGAGATTATAACTGCACTGCAAGCTCTCAGTCCTGGTATATATACTGATCAATCAATAAAACTTATATTTTACTATGATATTGAGTTAAAGATACTTACATTTTATATTTATAATTACAGGAGGAACACTGATTTTTAAGCTGTTCACAATATTTGAACATTCCACTGTCAGTCTTCTCTACCTTATTAACCACTTGTTTGGTGAAGTCAACATTTACAAGCCAGTCACTTCACGCCAAGGCAACTCGGAAGTGTATGCTGTCTGCCTTGACTACAAAGGGATAGCAAGTTTGGAGGCATACATTCCCATCCTCAAAACGGCCTATGGAACTGAATTATATGGAAATCTTTCATTGTTCCCTTTAGACTCGATACCAGAGAGTTTTCTGCAGCAAATTGAACAATGTGCTAGTTACTTCTGCTCAATGCAGTGCCACGTTATAAACAATAACTTACAAGCCTATCTAATGCAGAAAAATATTGCTCTTCATAGAGATATAAAGCAAATAAGGGCTCTTGTTGCAACTGAATATATTTGGCAGTATGGCTTGAAACCTTTGGGTAGTGAACTAGAGATATTGAAAGGCGTTCTACATGAAGAAAATAAAGTGAACATGAACCCCAGGTACCACCGAGGCTCTTACACAGAGCGACAACTTTATACCAAGTTGTCTTTAAAGGAAAAATCAAAAAACTTAAATGCTTTCTTACAAGCTGAGATATTGTCGAACCCATTAATATTAATCAATGAACCAGTGAAATGGCTCGCATGTTATGATAAAAATGTTGTTTTAGATGTTGTTTTTACTTATGGACTTCCATTACAAAAAGTCAACAGCTCAAAATTTATATTTGTACCAATATTTAGATTGTATCAGCAGATCATGGCAGAAGGAGAATTTAAAGAAATTATTTTCAACAAAGGTGTTAAATCATCGGAAGTAAATATAAGGAATTTGGACATCACAAGTTATAAAGTGCTTAGCCATCCAGAATTTGATAACTCTGAGAGCTATAGCGTTTTTGAGAAAAAGTGTTTTACTGCACTTTTGAGCATTCTACGAATGTTGTCAGAGGGGGACACACTTGTTATGCATAAATTTAATTTGTTGACCCACTTTAATGTCAGTGTCTTGTACATAATGTCCAAAAAGTGTTTCGAAAAAACTGGATTTATGTCCAATGAATGTATTGTTTTATATAATTTTATGAGCAAATCTTCAATTTCATATTTAGAAACCATTAAAAGTGAATGTGATAAGCTGAACAGTAATGATACAACTGATGTTTTAAATTCTCTCCCAGTGCAGACAACTAATGTTGGCGAATTTTTTAATAATATTGTATTTTACAATAATACTTTTTATAGAAACAAATGTACAGAATATCTGTTGACGATAGAGCAAACTGTTTGAAATCTAGTAGTTGTTACGTAGAATTCTTATATTTTGTTATTAAAAGAGAATTGCATTTAGTTAAAGTATGATTCACACAACTACGCGCGTCAGAGCTTGTTTAGTTTGTGGTAATAGGTAGACGTTGAAGTCGCTACAGTGTTTAGTTGGAACATGGACAGGCGCTCCCGCACGCGCCTGTGCTCGCACAAAGAATTACATTTACACCGTGACACGAAGACGCGGTTGGGCCTTTTGGTGTGAGTGAATCGTACTTAACTGACTATAAGTACATAGTGGGAAATATTTTTACTATCATTAATACTAAATATTCTCAGTGTCTAACTAACCGTGTGATTCTTAAATGTTGTGATCCAATAAAAATAATTATTTTAAATAAGACTAAGTGTTAGTTTATTATATATTTTTACGATATTCAGCCTCGTCGACGTCCCACCGTGCTGACTTTGCAGTCTGCACATAGTTAGAATTTGCCATTATGTTATGTACCTGGATGTTTTTGGTAAAGGGCAACATCACAAAAGGAAAAACTACGTACGCGGGACCCGACCTACGTACCCAGTCTAAAGTACGGAAATAAAGGTCCTAAAATCACTGAGTAAAGGTATAACTTTTGTGATCCTTCAGCCTAATGCTACTGCTTCATCATCTGCGTCTTAACACGATAATTGTCGTATTAAATTATGTAGATGTGGGCAATATTTAACGTACCTACTAACGGCATCATTTACTGATACCTTGGTTGGCGGTTTTCGACACATCAAAGGGTTATAAACAACGTTAACGTTATAACAACATGTTACAACGCAATTTCACTTTTCCGCTACGTTATGCCCGGGTCAGACGAGGCTAGTTTTTCAAGCTAGGATAGCATGCTAGTGTCAGTATGTTAGCAAGCTAGTACTTCTGGCTTTGTGTAGATAAAACTAGCCTCATTTCTAAACTAGTAAGCTAGTTTACAAGCCAGGACAGTTTTTAATAGGATGGAGTTAGATAGATAGATAATTAATTGATTTATTTGCACCAAAAACATGCACACATTAACACATTATTAAATAAAATCGTAAAAAAGTAAAAATTAGTAATAAAAAGACAAAATAATAAATTAACTTAAAACTATAACAAATATTTTAACGGTTTGTGTGCCGTAGCGATGCAAATAGGCAGAAACTCAGCGAGATATTTACTCAGAGAGTAAACCACTGATTTTCAGTTTCCACCTTAATAAAACCTGTGAGGTCCCTCAAAAGTAGTTCATACAATAAATTAGTACAATCAAAATGTATACTTACAAATTAAAATGAACAATTCATATTATAATTTATGGTACAGAAAGAATTAATATAAATTATTAAAGGCTGTGGATAGAGTACCGCAAGCGGCATCCTAGTACGGTCGGTTACGATGCCGTAATTACGGCATCCTAGTACAAAGTGTAGGCAGTGAATAGAGTGCCACAAGCGGCAACTTAGTACGATCGGTTACGATGCCGTAATTTGACGGCATCCTAGTACGAAGCGTATAGAGTGCCACAAGCGGTATTATATCTCAATCGGTTCGGGAACCGTAACATATTTTTTATTTGTCATAATGTTCAGACGACTTATTATTCAAAAGATATTTTTGTATGGATATAGATTTCTGTTGTCTAATAAAAAAAAATAACCTCGAAATTCAAGACAATCGCTACGCTGCCCTTCGCGATTGTCTTAAATTTCTAACCTATAACGTGACCTACAGGAGTATGGCAGCTAGTATATCTGTTGTCTAACAAAAACTTTACGGCAGCTTAGGCGGCGTCACTATTATACCGCAAAACTTACGGTTCCCTAACCGATGGAGATACAGTGCCGCTTGTGGCACTCTATACACTTCCATTACTAAAACCAAACGAATAATTGATTCACATTCAAATACTAACAAGAAAAACTACAAAAAACTGTGATAAAATAATTCAAATAATTGACAATAAAAATTTAAAGAATCAATTTAAATCATCATTACAATAATAAAAAATGACTTGCAATAATTTACCAGTTAGATTTTTTATATACAGATATAATATATATACAAAATTTAAAAAAAAAAAAAAATATTGATTCATATTCAAATCTTATCATCACAAATGATAACAATTCTAGAGAAATCCACCATCGAAGCAACTGTACTCGTCGTCTGAGGGACCGGCGAGTACTCGACGTGAGGATGTAGGGAAATAGATATGTCTGAGCACTTACGGGAGTGATGGGCTGACGGACAGGCGGCTGTAGGCGATGGCGACGAGACGCTCGGTCGCGGCACGGCGCACAATTAGTTCACACTTCACACACACAATTCGTGACGCGACGTTCCGGCGCGTACATCTTCCGGGCCCCAGGGGGGGGAGGGAAAAGGAAAGTCAGTGTAGGAAGGACCCATAATAAAATGTCGAAAGTGGGCGACTCCGAGTCTGAAGTAATAAATAGTCTAAAGCAGAGAGGTCTGTAGCTAAGTACAGCCTCGATTCGTGCTGTGCTGAGTTAGTGTGTGGTACGAGTTTGTATGGGTGTGTATAGTGTAGGAGTAATGCATGTAGTGATGAAAGGACTTGAGTCTTTTAAGTCCTTCAAGTTAGGACTAGACTCGATTTTCAAGAGTCGACCCAAGACTTTTTACTAATCTGAGGGACTCCAGTCATTATAATACGACTCGGAAATAAAACGACTCGAGTTCTTTATAAAAAGACTCACAACTTAGTCGCGAGTCTTATAATAAAGAACTCGAGTCGTTTAGCATGCGATGAGCTGTTTAAATACTTGAGTGTAAGATCATAGCATATTTATTTGCTTTATTGAACAAATCAATATTTTTTCATCATACAATGAATTGTATTGTAATTCAAAATTAATACAAATAGGCATTTTAGATTTTTAAGTGAAAAGTTATTAGTTTAATCACTTTTCCATATAATCAATTATAGCTTAGCCATTCAAGAAGGTAGGCCACAAAGAAGCCATTTATCTAATAAACTAGATATCTGTACCTTGTATTAATTATTTAGTGTGTACCCACTATATAAAAACAGTATATTATATCCACATTCTTACTAATATTTCATTACAGCGTATAAGCGCGCCTTACGACTCACGACTCCCACGAGTCGAGTCGTTTTAAAATGTTGGAGCCTTTTCGTCACGACTATAAGTCGTTTAAAAATATCGAGTCTTTTTAAATTAACTCAGTCTAAAAGTAAAACTCGAGTCATAGTTGAAGACTCCTAAATGGCTCAGGACTCAAGGTTTAAAGACTAGATCGAGTCGTGAACCGTCAAAACCGAGTCGAGTTTCTTTTAAAGGACTTTAAAAGACTCTAGTTCTTTCATCTCTAAATGCATGAACCGTATAGGCCGTGAGAGCTGAATGCATGTGTGGGTATGGGACGAATGCATGAACCGTATACCGAGAGCTGAATGCGTGTGTGGGGGTGTGTGTGTGTGTGTGTGGGGGGAGGGGGTGTGTGTGTGTGTGGGGGTGTGTGTGGGGGTGTGTGTCGGGGTGTGTGTGTGTGTGTGTGTGGAAAGAATGCATGATCCGTATAGGCAGTGGGAGCTGAATGCATGTGTGTATGGGCTGAGTGTATTATGTTTGAGTCACAGCTGCTGCTGCTGCGACTCATGCGGCTGATTCGCGTGCGGGGACGCGTGCTGCGGGCTACCACTGGCCCGCTGTCTCGGCTGCTCCCTTAGGTGCGGTGGGAGCCAATGTGCTGACGACTGGTAGGACTGAGTCGAGTCGTCCGGTCGGTGAAGGGACGTGTGGTGCTCGACGCGCCCACACACCCTGCATCCCTTCACTGACATGCGCTCGTCCTCATAATGTGGGCCGAGGCAGCGGGGACATCGCTCGCGTCGCTGCGCATTGTAACGCGCGCACGCTATCAGCCTATGTCCCGTAGCCCTGCAATAGGGGCAGTAAGGCGCGTTCGAACTGGGCCCGGCCTGCATTGTGTAATGTGTTAAGTGTAAAGTAGGTATTCTTTGTGTGTGTAACTGTGGGCGTAGCACGAATTGAGACGGCTTACAAAATATTAACTGCTGGAGGTAGAATTGAATGCGTGCAGCGCAGCGAAATGTGGTTTAAAATTAAAAAGTGGGAAATCCGGCTCAAAGGATCAAAATGTACTCGCCGTCTGAGGGACCGGCGAGTACTCGACGTGAGGATTTAGGGAAATAGATATGTCTGAGCACTTACGGGGAGTGATGGGCTGACGGACAGGCGGCTGTAGGCGATGGCGACGAGACGCTCGGTCGCGGCACGGCGCACAATTAGTTCACACTTCACACATACTATTTGTTGAGCTGATGAAGTGTCCAATGTAGCGTGACACACACACGATTGGTTGAGCTGAGTCTTTTTTGGAGCAGGCACGCGCGGATCTGCTTTGAAGGTCAGTAACGCATTGCCGGCGCGTGCGGCGTCCCGGCGGACTCATGTAGTCGCCGCGATCTCATTGGCCGACGAAGGCGCGGCTGTCATTCGTGACGCGACGTTTCGGCGCGTACAGCAACTATTTGCTGCAAGTCCCCATTTTTTGAACTTCAAGTAAAGCCGATCTTAGATGGACTTTAAAAGTTTGTCTGCTAGCAACAACTTAAGGGAGGGGGTATATCATTCCAGCATTTAGTCGCCTGGTAGCGGAAACTTCCCGTGAAGCCCACAGTCCTATGACTGTAAGTTGCTAGCGGAGCTCGAGTAGACCTGGGTACTCCCGACCCATAGTGATGATGAAACGTAGAGTGCTTTAGTTTGTCATATAAATATTCTGGATTTTTAAACTTTACAAGGTCGAACATAAGCATAGCTAGATGCAAACGCCTACTTGACTTCAAATTCAACATGGACGCATTATTTAAAAATGGCGATACATGTGTGCGCGGGGGTATGTTAAAACAGAATCGACCACATGCATTCTGTACGCGCTGTATCATCCTCTGGGTCTTGTACAACAAACGTGGTTCATACACTAAATCACTGTAGTTGAGTCTCGATAGTATTAGCGATTCGCATAGTGTGATTCTTGACTTTTCAGAGAGAAAATTACGTATCTTTTATAGAATCTTTAGGCGATAAAAGCAAACCCTAACGAGACCTAACACATGGTTCTCGAATCGCAATTGGCTGTCGAAAACTACTCCCAGATTTCTTGCCTCATCAACACGTTCAATTTTTGTACCTAGAACTTTTTTTTCTCTTAAATAATGGCTTCGTGTGATCAGCACATTTAGCCAGTGTCAAGTTTTTAATAGTAAACAATTATTATTTTCTTTAAATTAAGTGGATGATAATGAGTGATAATGAACGTTTAATGGTAAATGATTTTCCCCCAAACCCATCGAGACTGAATATAGCTGTGGGACTTTATTGAGGTCTCACACGGACTTCTTGAGAGAATTTGAAAAGTGATGTTGCACTGTTTTGTTTTATTTGCCAACACTCATGCACGTTCACGAACACTTATCAGTAAATAATTGATGGATAAACAAACTTAACTACCTGAAGTGAAGTTTGACCGTAATTGTACGAGACGTTGCATCCGAAGAGATTTATATTCACCAGGTAGTCCACTCTTCAATGTACCAGGCATCCAACACATATTAAGAGCTATCTAAAAGAAATTTTATTAAAAAAAACATAATACGTTACCCATAGTATAGACACAGGCGCCATTTAGTGAATACCAACCGAGTGCACGAGTTTGTCACCCGCGCTGTCATCGTCATTCACTTTTAGAGCTTTTTTGCAAAATTAATTTATATGGGGCCAGCATGTAAGGGAAGGGAGGGATCTTTATATAAATCTCTTCGGATGCAACGTCTCGTACAATTACGGTCAAACTTCACTTCAGGTAAGTTTGTTTAACCATCAATTGTACTTCGACGTTGCATCCTCGAGATTTATATTCACCAGGTAGATGTTTAGAACACAAATTTTGCGAAATAATATAAGTACCTATATGATTTAATTCAACTATTATAATTGAATATTTACGAGTATAACCGATAAAATATAATTAGGTACCATATTAGTACAAACCAGTATGATATATTATAATGAATGATAAGCTAGAAATTAATCAATGTAAATATAGCCGCTGCAAAGGCATTATCGTCATTCTCAATGGTAAGGGGTTGATTGTAAAACCGTGCAACCGCCAGATAGTTACAATTCCATCCTGCAGTTATTGAAAGGCCTTTTCTGTTTGCTGCCAAGGTGGACATGGACGCGTGTCTTACACGTGTGTGCTGAGAATGAAGAAGTGCCAATACCGCTGTCAAATAGGGTGTTTTTAAACTAACGACTTAATGTAGAAATAGTTGCATTATGAAAAGGCTTCAGGTGAGCAATAACCTTTCCGTTCTAGGTTTATCTCTGTAAACTTTAGTCATATCTAAGTAGGACAGTAATGTTTTTGCAGGGCAGATCTCAATCTTATTTAGAAAAAATAGTATAAATAAACAAGGCGGTCGTCGCCCTGGAGCAGATGTTTTAATTAAATCATCCACAATGGTTTCGACATAGTTATTATTTATTTTTAAATTAGAAATTCGAAGATAACGTCTGTACTCGTTGTGCGGTTGACAATGTGAGCAGAGTTACTAGTTTTTTAGTAATTAACTCCAGAGCAAGTTCCTCATTTGGATATAAATTACTAAGGTGATCGATTACAATCTTTGGATCTCACGTCTCCGAATGTTTCGGATGACTAGGTTTAGTCCTGTAAATACCTTTAAAAAAAAATCGAACAACTAAATCAGCTTCACTATAACGTTTGCCCTAAATAGCTAGAGCAGAACGATGCATATTTAATGAACTACGACCAATTTTTGCTGTTAACAGTTGACCGTAAGGAATTTTGATAGAATTGGAAGTGGGGAGTTATAGAAATCAACTTTATAGATATCACAATAACTCCACCATTTCGTAAATGCGACATTGTGTTGTTTTAGTGAGGATGTAGACAAAGAGGAAATCATCACCTCGATGGTTTCATTACATAACGATTGTCTTTGAAATGCTTCCCTGATAATTTGTTAAGGATAAGTTTCTTTCAAAGGGGGTGCTGGGTCCTGAAAGGTGATAATAACATATCGTCACTTGGGCCGAAGTATATTGGTGGTGAGCTACTAAGCTAAGTAGGGGATATCAGGGTTGACTCGGCCAATACGATACGACTAGTACATCAGTGGCTTCGTCGTTAATTATTTTCCTGAGGCATTTTAATATGAGCGAGAAAGGGGGAAAAGCATAAAAATAAAATATATTCCAATTGAAGGTTAATGCATCTATGTCAAAGGCATAGGGGTCTCGTTGCCATGAGACGTATTTATTGCATTTATAATTTTGGTAAATATAGCAAAGAGATCTTTAAGAGGTGTTCCAAACGATTGAACAATTTTTTCGAACACAGGTGCCGACATTTGCCATTCTGTATCGATATTCATACGCCGTGACTCCTTATACGCCTCGAAGTTATCTTTAGATTTTATGTAGGATGCAAAGACAAACATTTTGCGTTTCTCGCACCATTGCCATAGACGACAAGTGATATTATTTAAAGAAACTTATTCTACTCCACCCATTCTATTGATATTTATTTGTTCAAGAATGCGTTTTCGTTTTCCTATTGGCAATTGCAAACACATGTTTTCTGAATTTAATTCAAAACCGAGAAATTTTCTAGTCTTTTGTGGTTCCAAGCTACTCTTTTTGAAGTTTTTATCAAAGCCTAGATTTTGTAATAAACAAACAGTTTCGAGGACAAAACTTTTACATTCTTCATTAGAATGGCCAAGGCACAAGATCTAAATATATTAGAATTAAAAAACCTCTGTTTCTAAGATAAATCCGGTAGATAGACCGGTTTCATGAGTTTCGTAAAGACATAATAAGGTGCTGAACTAAGTCCAAACGGTAGGCACTAAAATTCATACGTATTACTTTTGTGTCCCAAAAATTAAAAACTTAAATACTTTTTGTAGTTTTCATCAATAGGAACTAAAGTAAAAATACGCGTCTTTGATATCAACATTGGCCATATAACTGTTTTGGAACAATAATTTGCTTGCTGGTGGTATGAGGTATGAGGCGACAGCTTTATTCTATGATTTTAGGTTCAAGACAAATCGGGACGATCCTGAATATGGGAGAAATAAATTGGTCTTTGACATCCTCTCATATGCATATTACTCCCGACCGGCACAAGTCAGATACAGCTGTGATCAACTTACTCATTTCAGCCGAAGAAAAGGAGGAGTGGTAGGAGTGATAGTTTCAGTAGCTTGCCTCACAGTACTATCAAATGGTATTTTGTAACCCGTAACGTACTGTCAGACTACCGGGTCATTTGCGATTGAACACCATGTGTCAACAAAAAAAAGAAAAATTTATACGACCAGCGTGTAAGGTTACCTTGGCTGCTACTTACGCAACATCGGTCTGCACGACGGTCTCACCGCTGTCGTGGCGTGATAGCGGGCGGACGTCGGTGCTTGCACCGATCGCCTCGGAGGTGGATACGGGAATCCCTGCCTGCTCCCACCCAGCCCGGCAACCCATGACCTTGTTGCTTGGATGGGTCTTGCCACTTGCCACTTGCTGGGCGGCGTAGTTCTTAGAGAAGTTGACGGTCCAATGTTGTTAGTATTCCGTGTTTGCAAACCAGATTTTTCAGCGGCCTTAGCAGCTTCAAACTTTTCTCCCAATTTTTTTTCAGAAGAGTTGTGCGTTTCTTTTAACATCTTGTGTCATTGACAAGAATTTTTTATCAAGAGTAGGCAGGTAGTGTAAGCATTTTTCTATTCATGGTATTTTCATAATGTAAATGCAGCATAATTTGGCCAACTTCAAACAGGTATCAAAGTTGTTGCTAACGTTCTTTTTTACTATCTTTGTTCATACCATCTATGAGGATTTCCCTAGCGTTTAGAGACCTTTTCTGGTATTTTGGGTACCAATGGTACCTCCTTCACTTTAGAAACTCCAAGAACGTCAAGAAAATCCGACGATATTGGATTTACAACTGGCAACTCCTCTGCTGCGCTTGGATTATTACGACCAGGTATCGCTAGCGTCCTGGATGGTCTGGGTAAGATCCGGACTGTGTACTTGTGCTGCGGTCATGACAGATCGTAAGTCTTTTTCAATATTAGATTTATATACGTCCGTTATTTACGGTTCTTTATTGAAGTCACAGCATAGGGTAGGTACCCGTAATATCGATCGTAATCGCGTCACGATACCTCTATTGGTGAAACATACATGGTTCTAAATCAACACCAACATCACTTAATAATATGTACCTATGTTTATAAATAAATGATTTTGATTCTGATTCTGATTCTGATACTAGATTTCATATTAGCACTGACCGTAATCACGTCATGGTACTACATAAGTGTGCAGTATCTACATAAGGGTAGGTACCCGTAATATCGATCGTAATCGCGTCACGATACTAGATTTCATATTAGCACTGACCGTAATCTCGTCACGGTAATACATAAGTGTGCAGTATCTACATAAGGGTAGGTACCCGTAATATCGATCGTAATCGCGTCAGATACTAGATTTCATATTAGCACTGACCGTAATCACGTCACGGTACTACATAAGTGTGCAGTATCTACATAAGGGTAGGTACCCGTAATATCGATAGTAATCGCGTCACGATACTAGATTTCATATTAGCACTGACCATAATCACGTCACGGTACTACATAAGTGTGCAGTATGTAAGGCGGAACTGTAAGATCCTGTAGAAATCACTTGCACACAAAAAAACACTCCAATAAAAAGGTTAGTAAAAAATAAAATAGAATGTAGGTAGGTACTGCCTCGCGCAAACGAAGCGTCATTTGGAAGGAATGACCGAGGAATTTATTTGCCGTAATCGCGTCAAAGCATAGGGTAGGTACCCGTAATATCGATCGTAATCTCGTCACGATACTATATTTTATATTAGCACTGACCGTAATCACATCCCGTTAATACGTAAATGTGCAGTATGTAAGGCGGCACTGTAGGATTTTGTAGAAAACACTTGCATACGAAAAAAAAACGCTCCAATAAAAAGATTAGTAAAAACATAAAATAGAATGTAGGTAACTACTGCCTCGCGCAAACAAAGAATCATTTGGGAGGAATGACCGAAGAATAGAATTACCGTAATCGCGTCACGGCATAGGGTAGGTACCCCTAATATCCATCGTAATTTTAATCTAAGATCGTAATCTTGTTTTTTACTTTTTATTATTATTTAAAAAAGCTAAACGACTTATGTATTCTTAAAAACACCAACCACCAAGGTAACCACAAAGGCACTAGCGAAAGTATAAATCGAAATTAAGAAGGAAACGTACTATGAAATATATTTCAATAACGTTTCTACTTTGAATGTCTCACTAAGAGGTTCTGAGTCGTATATTCGCTAACGAATCACATAGTTTTTTAAAAAATTGTTTGTCTTTGTAATTTAATCATAACATCGACAAAATGTAATATTTAAAACAATGACTGACCTGATTTACTTGGCGATCGTCGTTGACGCAGTTTTTCCACATGCATATATTATAATGATTATCCATGCTTCCTTTTGCACATAGTTTTTTGCTACACAAAACACTTTTAGGGTAACGATGTGCTGATGCCCGAACACGAAAAGCGAATGACGATGACAGCGCGGGTGACAAACTCGTGCACTCGGTTGGTATTCACTAAATGGCGCCTGTGTCTATACTATGGGTAAGGTTTTATGTTTTTTTTAATAAAATTTCTTTTAGATAGCTCTTAATATGTGTTGGATGCCTGGTACATTGAAGAGTGGACTACCTGGTGAATATAAATCTCGAGGATGCAACGTCGAAGTACAATTCACCATTATTTCACATTAATATTCGACAAAACACTAATTATAGAAAATAATACAAAACTGCAGAAATGACGCTTCACTTTCCCGCCAAGAAGTCCCTACCTAGAACTTCGACCACCGGATCTGATAATATTTTTTCTGTCTGCTTTTTTGTGCCCATATTTATGAACTTAGACTTGGACGGATTGAGTACAAGACAATTTCTAGATGACCAAGAAGCTATAGCACTTAAATCCTCATTTAACTTACTAATGGCCTCAGATATCCTAGCCGGTTTTTCAGCTATGTATAGCTGAATATCATCTGCATAGCAGTGATGTTTGCAGTGTTTAATTGTTGATAAAAGATCCGCACTGTATATAATGAAAAGGAGGGGTCCGCAAGTATTGAGTCCTGAGGGACACCATGTTTGACTGACCTAGGCTCCGATGTCAGTATAGAGTCATTCTCCCTACGAAGCGTCACTGAATGATATCGCTCACTAAGGCAGCTGTTAAACCATCTGACCGTGGAGTGTTCAAATCCGTAAAATGACTACTTTGAAAGAAGTAATGGGACGTTAAGGCAATCAAACGCACGAGAAAAGTCTCGAGAAAAATACGACCCGTATCTTGATCAGCAAGTATGTTGTCAGTCACGTCAAGCAATGTCGTCACTGTATCACGGCCCTTTCGAAAACCTGACTGAAGAGATGGTAATATTCTATGGCTTTCAACATATTTTATCAACTGACTATAAATAGCTTTTTCCAAAATTTTCGACAAGAAGGGTAGAATCACAGAAATATACTGTGGGTAGAATATTGATAGGTCTAAGGTGTTGCAGCTCAGTAGGATTTTAGGTAGAGGTGTTATTAATGCGGTCTTCCATTGATAAGGGACCACACCTGTCATTATAGACATACTTGACAATGTCCGCGGAAGAGTAAGCAAAACCTCAAGTTATTGTTCTGAGAGCAAAACCATATCCCTGCTAAAACCATCACAGCCAACGGCATTGGATTTAATAGATAAGACAAAGCTAGAGACGTCAGCTTCAGTAACAGCACGTAACACGAATGGTGATGTGATGCCGACGTATTAAAACGGATTTGTTCCCCCGGTATCGATTCCCTGCGTATCGATTTACCCCGGAGTCGATTCCCTGCGTATCGACTTCCCCCGGTATCGTTTCCCTGCGTGTCGACTTCCCACCGTATCGACTCCCGCCGTATCGACTCCCGCCTAGAGATGGGCATTGACCCGGTAAATACCCGACTTGTGGGTAAATACCCATTTTTACCTATTTTTACCCACCCATTTTTAATTTATACCGGGTAAAAATTGAACTCAGTTTAATTTAAACCAATTATTGAATTTGGTTATAGATACTATTACAAACCGACTAAAGCATATTTTTAAGTCATTCTAAGTCTAATACTTAGTAGAATTCTATTCATTTTCGAGCTGAGGCACGACTTTTGTTTATTAAGATATTTAGAATTAGTTATCATTTCTAGTTAAATTTCTGTTTTAATTATATTATCATGTCTGGGACATGCACCCTGGTATTCTTTGTTCTTTTAGGTATTTGACATACGAATTACGAAGTCAACCTATTCCCGGTTCCCTAAAAACTACTTTTTTATAATAGATGGGCTTGCTCTTGGCCACATTCTTATCCGTAGGATTAAGAATAAGCCGACGATGGAGCGAACTTGCCCAGAAGCAGCCTATTCACTCGGGCTTTAAAGATGTTGGGCTATATGCACTCGGGAACACAGACGCCGGCAGGGTATTCCATAGCTTGGCTGTACGCATTATGAATGAAAACGAATAGCGCTTGGTTCGTATGAGTGGAATATCGAAAGGGTGGTAAGTAACCCGCCGTACGTCTGGACTCCCGATGGTAGAAAGGGGACGGTGGAATGAGCTCGTGTAGCTCAAAAGCACACTCTTCAAAGTACAACCTGTAAAATACCGACAAGCATGCAACTGAGCGACGGACGGTGAGCGACTTTGTGAAGCTTGGTTTTCACAAGCTTATCGTCACCTATAAGTTTCCTGGCTCTGCGTTCCACTGAAACGAGTGCGGCAAGTTGATATTTTGCTTAGCCGTCCCAAAGGTGGCAGCAATACTCCACGCATGTGCGGACTTGTGCTTTATATAGAGTTAGAAGCTGTTCCGGCGTGAAATATCGCTTAACCTTATTTAGAACACCCAGCGTTTTCGCCGCAGTTTGAGCCTTGATTTCGATGTTGTCGCGCAAGTTGAGATTGGTGGTCAACTTCATGCCGAAGAGATCGAAGTTGTCGGTAATTGGTACATCTACACCCTGAAAAGTAGGAGCCAAGTTAAAAGGACTCCTTTTAACCGAGAGCAAACACGCCTGCGTATTGGTGGCGTTAAAACTGACCAAATGGTTGTCACTCCATTAGGAGACAAGACTTATAGTCATGTTTGTCCGCTAAACCATAGCCTCTCTTAAGGAACGAACTTCCTTTCCGCCGACCCTTGCTCTAGACAGATACCTCTTTGTGACCGTGCTGTCGTCTGCATTCCCAGCAATTCCCGGCTTGAGCAGATCGTTATTATACACCAACTAAAGGGTAGCAGAGAGAACGGAACCCTGAGGGACCCCGGCATCGATAGCCATGAGGTCGGTGGAACAGCTATCAATGACTACTCTGATTGACCGTTCACTTGATGTCCAAAATCCAGACACGGAAATCAGCAAAGATGCCGTACGCTGGAAGTTTGCTCAGCAAGCCAGCGTGCCGGACCCGGTCAAAGGCTTTCGAGATGTCAAGCGATACGGTAAGCGCTTCGCCATGTTTCTCGGTTGCCTCGCCCCAGCAATGAGTAACTTACACCAGAAGGTCCCTCGTGGAACGGCCCCACCGAAAGCCATATTGGCATTTGCAAGCTTCCAGGACTGAGGAACCGCTCTAGTAAGAAGAAAAATGCGGTACAGACGCGTTACAACCGGAGACAATTCAGGCGCACAGACCCTAAGTAGTCTAGCTGGAATGCCGTCCGGGCCGCTGGCTTTATTTATTTTATTTCATAAAAATCACATAATTCAAATGACGCTGTATAATGTGGGTAATGTAATTATCATTCTCCCTGTTACTGCAAGCTGGCAACGTCGCACGCGCAAAATATAAGGTGACTGCTAAAAACCGCAAGAAACTTCAAGGGCTGGTCAGGTCAAGTATTTTAAAAATGACAAAAAAGGAATTAGTGTTTTTTTCATTTTTAATCTAACACTTAACATAATAATAATTACAGTTAAAAAGGGGCCCGATCGGGGGCCATTTCTTATCTTGCAACTCATGCTCCTGTCCCTTCGGGGAGGAGGTCTAGGAGAGGTAGGGCCTTTGGAGGCAACAATCGGCCTGCAGCGGGTGGGTGCCATTAGGCTAGGGTGGTTTGGTCACCACCCTGTATGCGCCCATGCTCGTGGCAGGGATCGGGTGAACTCCTCACTTTCGTCACCACCCCCTCTCCTATCGGCTCGGCTATCCCCTTCACTTATGGTGGTGCTTGGGATCCGATGGCGCAAGGCCACCGCCCGCCTCGTGCCAGTAGGAGGGAGGGGACTCATTGTTGCCCACCGGCGCGTTGCTCCCAAACCAGAGACTGTTTTGCTTCCTATACCCTCTGTTTGCGTTTGGGGCCTTGATGGCAGCGCTTGCCAGGCTCGCGCCCGGTTGGACTCAGGACTGTATTGTGTTGAGTTGGCTTGCGAGTTGGTTGGGCAACATCATTAATAATTAATATATTAATAATAATATTTTCATTTTATGCGCGTTATCGGAACCATAACAAAACTTGATGCTATCGATTGTCGTTGGACTTAACTGCACCTTAAACACGCACATTTCATTTCAGTTGTAAAAGGAAAATAAACAGGGTCTTATTGCACTTTGCAGACTAACGTAGGTACTTATCGCCCAGCTGACGCGAACGGGTCAACAGACGATGGTCGGCAGGCCGGCCGTCGTTGCCCGCGCGTTGTAAATAATCGTTATTTTTAATTGTTTTTGATTTAATTTTTCTTATGTTATTGCTTTAAAATAAATTTGGTACTTAATGACTATCCAATTAAAATTCACAAAATTATTATTTAATTAAAAATGTCAAAAACACCAATTCCTTTTTTGTCATGTTTAAAACACTTGATCTGACCAGCCTTTGAAGTTTCTTGCGGTTTCTACCAGTCCCCATAATACCGCACGCAGCCTCTCGCCCCCCACTCCACGTGGTATTTTTCGTACGCGAACATGTTCATTCGAAGTGCATTTCAACTAGCTAGATCTGCACCATTTTGTTGTGTTTTAGTTGAAAATAGATGTTGATTAAAGATTTAAAATATAATCAACTGTGTTTTATTTGAAATCAATATTTTATCTAAGATCGAAACTATCATCGTAGATCGTTTTAAGGATAGTAAAGCCAGTTAAATATTTTTATAGACAGTATTCAATTTTTACCCGGTGTTTCATAAAAATACCCTGTATAAATGGGTAAATACCCTTTTTTACCTTTCCTCCCAATTTTACCCACCCCAATTTTTACCCACCCGCCCATCTGTACTCCCGCCGTATCGACTATAATTGGCTTAAAGTACAGTTAATGAAGCAAATGTTTTAGTTTGAAAATAATCAATATTTAAGTGCTTATTACAATAATTATCGTTATTAAATATAACAGTTTAATCAGTATTCATAATTTCGTTTTATTATTACTAATAAAGTATGTGGGTAGGTACGTAACCATGGAGAAGCTCGATGGCGCAGCGGTTAGCGCGTTCGGCTTGCGATCTTGCCCGCTAAGCATCTTTCGCATTGCCGGGTCGCGGGGTGGGTGACCAAATTTAAAAAATCTTGAGCTCCTCCGTGCTTCGGAAGTCACGTTAAGTCGTTGGTCCCGGTTGTTGTCGTAAGGTGACAGTCGTTAAAACCCACCAACCCGCATTGGGCCAGCGTGGTGGGTTATGGCCCAATATCCCTACGTGCCATTGTCCACGTGAGAGGCCTGTGCCCAACAGTGGGACGTTATAGGCTGATGATGATGATGATGACGTAACCATAAATTACAGTTTATTTACAAAGGTCTTTGAACAATGAATTTTCAAAAAAAAAACTTGTATTACTTAAATGTAAATATATATAGGTACCTAATTATCTAAAAAATTCTTAACTATCATGAACTTTCTCAATCATGTAATCTTTAAAAAACATAACATTTGCAAAAATCACACAGTCATTTATATATTTTATATTAAATTATACTATATATTTTATATATTTGAATACGACTCGACCTCGGACCAAATGTGATATTTGGTCCGAGCACAGACATATGTCTGTGGGTCCGAGGCTCAGAACCTCGGACCAAATTTGGTCCGAGCTCAGAACATTATCATTGTTCTGAGGCCCGAGGACTCGACTTTAAAAAAAAAATTGTCACGCTTTTATTTACTCTGTTTCTCAGAAAAAGGATATATTCTAAGCTCTGTTTCGACCACAGACACATGTCTGTGGTTTTATTATATGTCTGTGGTTCCGACCATGGACGTAATATACAAACAGGACTGAGCACTGTAAGTAACCAATTACGAGTCGAGTCCGAGTGAGACCGCACTAATTAGATGACTTTGCACTTTCTAAAGAGGTGACAGTAAATTTTTATTTACCATGGACATAAATAGACATTTTACGTTACTGAGGCCCCTTGATATTGTTTTTAATGGGATGAAATAAGGCAAAAGTAAGTAACGTAAATGCTCCTATTACTGCCAGTTTTAGCAGTCTTTAGATTCACTTTAAAAAATAGATATATAAGCTGTTATGTTAGGAAAGATGTTATAATTTATAATTGATCTTAATAAAGTATTCTATGAAATTTAGTATTCAATTACACAATAGTTATTAAATCCCTTATTATTTTAATATGATTAATTTTAATTGAGGTTATTATTTTTTTATGTTGTACTAGAATAGGAGTTTATACATTGACAGTGGCTGCCCAAGCAGTATCACAAGCTGTATAACAGCTCTATTAAAGTTCGTTTATACTCTTAATGCTGTATTTCTTGGCCGCATAAAGGCTGTATAAGCGCTTATACAGCCCTTATACCCCTGAAATTGGCACAAATTATACAGCGTTTTGCGTTATATTAGCTGTACAGTAGCTGTATAAGCATAAAATAGGCTGCATAATAGCTGTTTTGCGGCTGTACTATGGTGTACGAGGAAACCAATGCACTCCAATTACTACATTGTAACTCACTTGTTAAGCTTTACGTTGTAAAAAGTCTGTTGAACAGAGTTACAAAAGAATTAAAACGAAACAGAAGTTATATTTTAATGATGGCGTTTGTAATAAGTATTGATCAAAGAGACATTTATTACAAACGCTTTGTGTTTAAAAATTTTGAGATTCGATAGGCGCAGGATACAGTGCATTATCGTGTAAAAATAAATTTATTGTGGACATATTATATATGTGTTGTGATAAAAAATAAACGCGCCAACAAAATAACCAAGGAAGAGATATTAAATAAGGTAAGTAAATGTGGTTTTTATAGGTTAGAATTTAAAAATGTTTGAATTAATGGACGTAGAACCTCATTGGTGCATAGTAGGTTATTGGACAAACTGAAAATATTGAGAAACATAAAAACATTAGTCTAATTTTTATGTACTCATGTTCGTAATCTTCGATTTGTAATTGATAAAATGGCGACAATTTGCTAAGCAGCCTAAATTCTATTTTGATAGTCTTATAGCATTAATAGCTGTACTATGTAGGTATTGGATACTAGTATTACGCTTTTAGCGGTTGATGGGCTGTATAAACGAATAAATTTACTATTAATGTTGTATAGCAATGTTTCGAACATAACAGGTCAGGCCGCATATGGAATACTGCGCCCATCTCTGGGCTGGAGCACCCCAATACCAACTCCTTCCATTTGACCGCATTCAACGCAGAGCTGCTCGAATTGTCGGCGACGTGGTTATTTCAGGTCGGCTCGATCCACTGGCTCTTCGGAGAGACGTTGCGTCTCTCTGTATATTGTACCGTATATATCATGGAGAGTGTTCTGAGGAATTGTTCGGCTTGATCCCTGCCGCTAATTTCCTTCACCGCACTACACGCAATCGACTGTCATTCCATCTACATCGCCTTGATGGATGGCGGTCTACTACTGTGCGTTTTTCAAGAAATTTCTTGCCTCGAACTACAGTGTTGTGGAACCAGCTCTCGGCGGCGGTATTTCCGGACCGTTACGACTTAGGGATCTTCAAGAAACGAGCCTATTCCTTCCTTAAAGGCCGGCAACGCGCCTGCGATTCCTCTGGTTTTGCGGGTGTCCATGGGCGGCGGTGATTACTTTCCATCAGGTGACCCGCTTGCTCAATTGCCTCCTTCTGCTATAAAAAAAAAAAAACCTGTAACTCTTTTTAGGGATACGTAATATTAAGTGAAAAACCAAAATGCACTGAGAGATCACATCACGTTTTCGAAAATAAAGTATTAAAGTTATTTTTTAGAAATTTCAAAGCAATTATTGTAGATTTGCGTTCTAGAATTTGTAAAGAAATAAATAAAGTGATGCAGTCCAAAACATATGCAATTCATCAATTCATCAATTCTCACAATGCACCTCCTACATCTGGTATATTATAAGTTTAGGTTTATGAATATTATAATAACACGAATCCACTATGAAACATTAAACAGCGTCTTCTACAAAACCCTAAAATCTTTGTCTACGAATCTGCGATGCTATCTCTCAGCACATGAGTAAAGAAACGGAACAGAGACAAAGCTTCATACAACCGCGCCGTCGCGAGTCAACTACTACAAGCATACGGCGCATGTGTGCGTGTCCACTAGCCGCTGCGTCGCGTACGCGCCGCCACTGGATAAAACCGGTTTACCACAGTATTTACGCTCGCTCGGCCAGTGGACAAACGGAGTGACTCGCCACGGCGCGTTGTATGAAGCTTTGTCTCTGTTCCGTTTTTTTACTCATGTGCTCTCAGTGCACAAACACATTGAAATCATATCGTTTTATTTGACTCTTTAAAGTAAACAAAAGCGAAGTCCTTACAGTATTATCGGTATCTCTTTTTTTTTCATAAAATAAAATATTTTACGTTTCACTCTGCCTTACTCATAAGGTATGGATATGTCTTAGAATAATAATGCTATAGAAAGATAGTCTTCATACAAGCGCTCTGTCAAAAATGAAGCACTAAACCGATTCACACACGCGTGACGTGCGCGCATGGCCGTGATCTGCTGTCTCTTTCCAATTCTATGAATATGAAAGAGACAGCACTGCGGCAGCCGCTGCTACCGAGGCTTTAACTTAGAGAATCACACTGCAGTACGTTTACATTTTGACCTAATTAACTACAAGATACTATGAAATACTGAAAGCTTACCTGTGAAAAGTGATGTTATTACACTTCTTTTGTTTTTCAGATGTGTTGTGACACAATTTAACTGCACAAACCCTCATTTTTTTTTATTTTCGCGAGACACGTTCGGCGCGCTGTGACATTGAACACTACGGAGCGGTCCGGCGTTTGGTGCCATTTCTGGCTCCAATCAATGTGTTTCAAAATAGGCGCGCGAACTTGGTTTCTATGGCGTTATTATTCTAAGGGATATGTATTGCTGAGTTGCAAGTGGCTGAGGTAGGTACACAGAGTACTCTTTTATTGTAGGAAATAGAGACCAATCTTCAATCATTTTTATGGAAGTATCTCACTAGCGCCATCTGCCGATTGAAGTATGAAACTTTATGTTTGTATTTTTCGTATAAGAAAATTTTATTTTATAAATCTTATGGGTGACTTATTTATTCTTTATTTATAGCAAAATATTAATGAAAAAAGGATAAATCAAAACAAAAAAAACACAAAAACAAACTGCACTAAGCTAGGTTTGAACTCAGTACTTCGTAATGGTAGTATCATGTATTCAGTGATGTGGTATCCATTACGCTTATATATCACTAATTCAACTGTCGAATTTTATCATTATAATATTGATTTGCACCATAACGATACTAAAAAGGTTTTCGTTTTCAATTTTTTTTTAAGAATTTGGTTTTAAATTACTTAATTTTTTTATGAACTGTTTTCTTATTTTTTTTTTAAATATTCTAAAAGTAGTTTCTAATCAAATATCTCGCCGTCTAGACCTCGATGTGGCGCCATCTATCCAATTGCTTAATAAACTATCTTAAAGGTAAAGAGCCCCCTAAGGATTAATTTTTTTTTTAATATATAAAAGAGGGAGGCAAACGAGCAGACGGGCCACCTGATGGAAAGTAATCACCGCCGCCCATGGACACCCGCAAAACCAGAGGAATCGCAGATGCGTTGCCGGCCTTTAAGGGAGGAATAGGTTTAAGGGAGGAATAGGAATTGGGAGGAGGGGCTAGGGGGGGGAGGGGCCTCCGGAACCCCTTACTGGTCAGACGAAACACAACAGCACCAAGTGCCGTTATTTTACGCCGAATATTCGTGAGAGGGTGGTATTACGCCGGGCGAGCCGGCCCAATGCGTGCTGCAACGCAGCGTGGCTCTACCTTTCAGTCAGTGTTACTCATTTAGCACCACCCAGGGATCACGTGTAGGGTCTCAAGGGTAAACCTACGGACGCGAGCAACTTTAACCCCCGAATTACGCAACTTTAAGATGTACACAATAATAAGCTTCCAGGTTGACAGTACTAAAATTACGGCCCCTGGGTAGGTATATGTGTGTATTATTTTTTGTTTAGTAGCGGTCAAGAACGCACGCCGCGTGCCTTTTTTAGATTTTCGCTCGCGGTATCATACTTGTGCACAAACACTAGATACAACAAAACTAAAACAATTACATATTTTATTTTAAAGCTCGTGTAAATTAATTGAATTCGGCAGTAATAATATTTCAGAGTGTATCCTAAAACTTTTTACAAGCGTTTAATTGTGAACGTCAGGTGAGCGGGTAAATGAGCATCAATTATGAGCAGAATATTGTGCATGAGAGGAATGTGCGAGCAATGTGGGGAATGTGCCTTATATTAAATGCAATTATGTGGCTATCGTAGAATAACTGCTATAAAAAAATGAAGTGAATGTAGAATGAAATGAAGTCCTTTTCGGAAGCAGAGAGAGAATTAGGGCTTATGCTTGAAAGAAGCGATACGGATGACACCGACAGAGAAATACAAAACAGTAAAGTGCTATGTCAAAAAGAAAACGCGAACTATAACGCTTTAGCAGAGCAGTTGGTTTGTATATTTTTCTTTTTACATTATTTTGATTAGTAGTGTGGTATATCTCAGCAAGTAAGCAGACATACTCAAATTTTCAAAATCCGCACCTAATTGCATTTATACTTTAAATTTTATAGGTTCACTAGACGAACCTCCCCGTCATTGCACGGTTAGAATAAGTAGTTTTTATTGAGGATTTTCTTAAAACTCGCGAGGTCTTTTAGACCCCCTTAATGCCAGCTCATCGCAAAATCCTTACTTTTTCCGCGAATGTCTACTAACTGTAAACTAAATTAAATTACCTTAAACTAAATTATGGGTCTAGCAGTTTTAGAGGTTTCGTGATGAGTTAATAAATAAGGCACAGAGCTATATTTGATATTTGACGATCGTTAAGCGACTCAGGCTCGTTGACAAGCGGCGCGTGGTTCGGCACCGGCGCGCTTTATACCTATTCAATACGAATATTTTGTTTGAAATGTTTACATTCCGTATTAGACTTATAAATATTTTGCAGTTTTGATAACATTTCATGATGTTTTTGATAATATTTATTTTATGTTGTTTATGGTTGGTTTCAGGTTTTTAAGAAACCAACTGTACCATCCACTTCATCAGCTTCAACCTAAATACTCGAACCCTTACATCCCGATCTGGATCTGGCTTCAACTGCAACGGAATATATTGTTCAATACGTCGTGAATGAACCAGATGTAGAAACAAATTCGGGCAGCATGGTAACCTTGCACAATGAGTTTGAAACTCAAATTCCTATTCAAACCCAGCAAAATAATGATGGTAATCAGACTATTCAGTATCTACAAAAAATCTTGCAAAATCAATATAGGTATCTACCTGGTATCAAGCGGCTGGTTATTAGTTTCTAGCCGCTGGCTACGGTAACTACCGGCTTACAAGCCGCTGGTTTACAACTATAGTTTAGACCCTCGCATAATTGGAATCAAACTTCACAAGGTAAGTTCGTTTGATCCTTAATTATACCAGTTTAAAGCAACTCTCAGACTTATCATTTAATTACTTCTATCTACAAAGGATACTGAAGCTAATCTCCATACTAAAGTATAATCCTTTTCTTTTTATAATTAGTTAATTAATTATTACGCGATTAGAGGTCTGCGGGGCGATCACGCTTAATAATTTCAACCAAATCACATGCCACATAGTGCAATCGCATTTGACACACGCGATGGCGCTATACGAAGTCGGCGCGGCGGAACGGCTACGGTTCAGTTGTGGTTTGGTTGAGATTATTTAGCGTGTTCGATCATAAATACAACGGTTCCCGGTTTGTAGTTCGAAAGCTATTAAACTGAGTGTACAAGCGTCTTGAGCTTAATTCGGACTGCACGTCAATGTCATTGCATTGCTTGACTGTTTGTCACTGTTTGGACCTCGGACCAAATATCACAATGGACAGAGTCTTTGGATTTTTAGCATGTCCGTATTTTGTTAGTGTGCAGCTTTCTATCTGTACATGTGTGCGTGACTAAAGATGTGACTAGTATATCGATATAATCACTTTAATGTGGTGTGTACCTAGTTCGTTATTATAATTTGGGGTTAAAGTTACTCACGTCCGTAGGTTTACCGTTTAGACCCTACACGTGACCCTTGGGTGGTGCTAAATGAGTGACACTGACTGAGTGGTAGAGCCACGCTGCGTTGCAGCACGCCGGGCACGATGGGCCGGCTCGCCCGGCGTAAATACCAACCTCTCACTAAGGGTGTTACCCGACCATTCGATCGATCGTCGATCGACGGCATCGATCAACGTCGATCAAAGTTGATCGACTGGTCTGGTAGCTTTAATCGATCGACGGATACCTACCGTTTGACTAACCAATCGATCGACGACGGTCGGTCGACGTTGATCGATAGGTGTGGTAACTTTAATCAATCGACGGATACCGTTCGTCTAACCCATCGATCGACGGTCGGCCGACGTTGATCGATTAACCCTGGCTAAATTCCATCAGCGAAATGTATTCAGAAAAGGACTCGTTGTTCTTGGCCAGTACGATGTTGCTCGTACTATTATTACGGAGACGCAAACGCAGAAGAATCTGGATGCAGCCGTTTTTTAAAGCCAACGATCGCTTATTTTATCCAAATGACATTTTAAGCAGCGGTTTTTGTTTTTGTTTTTTTTGCGTAGCGATCGTCATGAATTTCGAGGTTAGTAGTTTCGAGGGAGGTAGAGAGGAGGGGGATAGAGGGGGTACGGTAATGGTAACTTAGTAGAATATTTGTTTTTTTCCCTAAAAATAACCTAAAATAACCTCAAAATAAAAATATCTTGAAAACTATGCATTTTCGCACTTTGGCTCCCCCTCCCCCTCCCCTTCCCCCCTTTTTCGGTGTTGCTTAATCTAAAGTACTTCCCAAGGTGTTTGGGGGAATATCATTTAGTATTTAAACGTTCATATTGTCATCACTCATTATTATCAACATAAACATAATCTAATATTACGATTATTATCCATGGGCACGAAATAATTTTATTTTATTTTTTATAAAAGAGGGAGGCAAACGAGCAGGCGGGTCACCTGATGGAGAGTAATCACCACCGCCCATGGACACCCACCCGCAAAACCAGAGGAATCGCAGACGCGTTGCCGGCCTTTAGGGGAGGAATAGGTTTAAGGAAGGAATAGGAATTGGGAGGAGGGGTGGGGGGGGGGGAAGGGGCCTCCGGAACCCTCACTAGTCGGACGAAACACAACAGCACCAAGTGCCATTATTTCACGCCGAATATTAGAGAGGGTGGTATTACGCCGGGCGAGCCGGCCCAATGCGTGCTGCAACGCAGCGTGGCTCTACCACTCAGAAAAGTGAAGCGGCCGGTGCGTCTAATCAAACAGCTCGATTTAACACCCAATCCATTTTTCCGGTCGATTGTCGATCGACATCGATCGACGTCGACTAATCCATTCTACCATCGATCGACGATCGATCGATTGGTCTGGTAACACGCTAATATCCGGCGTGAAATAATAGCCCTTGGTGCTGTTGTGTTTCGTTCGGGCAGTGAGGGTTCAGTTCCGGAGGCCTCCCCCCCCCCCCCGCTCACAATTCCTATTCCTTCCTTAAATGCCGGCAACGCATCTGCGATTCCTCTGGTGTTACGGGTGTCTATGGGCGGCGGAGATTACTCTCCATCGGGTGACCCGCCTGCTCGTTTGCGTCCTTCTATTATAACAAACAAATAAAAAATAATTATTTGTGTAGTAAAGTGAAGAGCAATACTTTTTACTATTCATATTCCCGCCCAAATTATTAAGATTCAATTTTGAACTAAGGCTAAAATTTTTACTGTAAAAAAATATTTTTCAAAATGTTTGAAACAGAGCCTTGAATAATTTGTTGGCTCTCAGTTATCACGTCTAATAGCTTTAACCCATTCACGTCTTATTTCCGGGCATTTTGGAAACCTAAAAAAAAAATAATGAAAAGAATATTAGTAATATCGATAAAGCTTCGATACACAAATACATCACTAATCATTATGCCAAAAACAAAGACTAAATTACATTTAATTAAGGTTTAAAACCTGATTCTTATGAATAGTGTACGATATAATTATTTAGAATTAGCAAAAATTAATGCTTTGCCGTTTTAATTATTAAAAAACTCATAGTAAAGCAAACATATTATGAGAAATCACTAACGTATGAAATGATAATTCCTGGTCCCTCACACCTCCTTTTGTTGTTCTTGACGAACAATAAACAGCAGAACAAGACATTATGTCAATTGTATATTACACAAATAACACAAACACTAAGATTTCTTAATATTTCACTATTATTTCGCACAATCCAGCACTGTTTTGACCTAGTAGTCGGTCATGAAATGACACGTCTCACACCGACAGTGCGTCGTTGCCAAACGTACATTCACTATCTCTTTTACTCATATCATACTACAGTCATACAGACAGAGATACAAATACTTTACTTTGATACACGTATGTAAAAGCGGCAACGTCGTAAGACTCTGTCCATGTAATATTTGGTCCGAGGTTTGGACTTCTTGGCGGGAAAGTGAAGCGTCATGTCTTCAGTTTTGTTTTATTTTCCAAAATTTATGTTTTTTCGAACATTAATGTGAAATAATAGTGGATTATTAACCGTTATGTGTTTGTGAACGTGCATGAGTGTTGGCAAATGAAACAAAACAGTGCAACATCACTTTTCAAATTCTCTCAAGTAGTCCGCGTGAGACCTCAGTAAAGTCCCACATCTTTACTGAGAACTCAAGGGATTTGGGGAACATCATTTATCATTCATCTTAATCACCACTCATTATCATCAAGGGAAAAAAACAAATAAAAAAACTAATGACTAGGCAGTATGGCTCAGACCTTAGCCTGTTCCTTCATGGAACAAAACAAATATTTAAATATGTCACTGTTTGTCAGTTGTATCAATAGCAGGGACTTCTTGGCGGGAAAGTGAAGCGTCATGTCTGCAGTTTTGTTTTATTTTCTAAAATTTGTGTTTTTTCGAATATTAATGTGAAATAATAGTGGATTATTAAGCGTTAAGTGTTTGTGAACGTGCATGAGTGTTGGCAAATGAAACAAAACAGTGCAACATCACTTTTCAAATTCTCTCAAGTAGTCCGCGTGAGACCTCAGTAAAGTCCCACATCTTTACTGAGGACTCAAGGGGTTTGGGGAACATCATTTATCATTCATCTTAATCATCACTCATTATCATCAAGGGAAAAAACAAATAAAAAAACTAATGACTAGGCAGTATGGCTCAGACCTTAGCCTGTTCCTTCATGGAACAAATATAAAAAAAAAAAATCAGTTGTATGTATCATCTTGTCAAAGTCATAACAATTTCAAAAATATCGTGTGTGGTTCTGATTGATCATTTAATATTTGGTAGATTCTTTAAAACATTATATCTATATGTGCTGAAAGAAAGGTCGTACGCAATAATTTTACGACATTAATTTACTATGGATATAAACGAAGGTATAAAATTTTATTCATTTATTTAGTGACATAGAATAACCTTATTTGGCGGTAATCTATAGATCCATATTTTTTCATTAATGCTATAGTATTTCAAAGCATTACGTGAAAATTTGTTACAAATATTTTCAACATGTACGCAAGCACATACGCGTATGAAGAAAAAATGGTACTTCTTGAGATTGGCATCAAATATTTTTAGGCTCTAGGTTAGTTGTTGGTTTCTCAAATTAGTGTGTAAAAAGAAGAAGTAAATCTACTTAACCGCTTGATTAATTAAACAAAGCTGTTAACAAAGAAACCATACAGTTAAATTAGTCATTGAGGTACAATAAACTAGAGAAGACACCGCAAAGCAAGTTTGCATGCACTAAGGTGCCATGGGCTGCAAATGCCTCAGTGATTGCGCGTGATTCAAGCGTCGGTGGACCTTGCGGCTGCACCTTAGTTGCGCGTTTATTGTACCTCAATGTATACTACTACTTACTTTATCATTATTTATCATTAGTAGTGTCCAATAATCGAATTTTGGGTAAAACTGTACATTACGAACCCACGAATTTACGGAGGGGGAGGGAGGAGTGGTGGAGGGGGGGTCCCCCCCAACCCCCCTACCAGCTCCCAACCATAGCAAATGCTTAGTTCCTGAGATATTTAAGATTGAAATTTGAGGTTCAGAGGCAAGAAAAAGCTACATTTTATGCATTTTTAAAGTTGGGGGAGGGGGTAGGCACCCTAAAACCTGCATCTTATTCCCCCCTCCCCCTCAAACAACAAGTAATTTTTAAGTTATTTTAATTTTTTTAAAATATGGAAATATACAATCACATAGTTTCTGGTGCTTCGCCGGCCGCTGCTGCGGCACGCTCGCTTCGCTCGCTCGGCTCGCGCGTTTTTGGTCAACATACTAACCTAACCTAACCTAATTAACACTTTAGACTTTTTTCGAGCCCCCCTCGCTTTGGTTCTGTTACTATGGTACTGTATAACCTAAAAAACCTGTAAAAGATAGAAATCTGTCAAAATAATGTCAGAACCTTGTGAGATATTACGAAAATTATAACATTTTGAGAATTTTTTTCTTGAGTACTATAAGTTTGCTAATGTTGCGCCTTTGCTGAATTACTTCTTAATAATAAACCTTTACAACGAA
This sequence comes from Scoparia ambigualis, assembly GCA_963921215.1. NCBI lineage: Eukaryota > Metazoa > Arthropoda > Insecta > Lepidoptera > Crambidae > Scoparia > Scoparia ambigualis. The sequence continues at coordinate 42,522,821 of OY992503.1, read as the reverse complement.
AAATTGTAAACCTCCAACTCATGGGTCCGTAATGTACAGTTTAGCCGAATTTTGAAAGTACATGAACAAAAAAAGTTACAGTATTGTTACTTTCATCAATTTGGCTACTAATCTTTAATAAGAAAGATCTTATAAAATCCAGTTAATAAAACAAAATTAAATAGCTGTTTTTTCTGTGTTTAAATAGGTACTGCTACGGACGACCTTTGGACACCCTACAAAGAGCTGGTGGCTGTTGTGGAAGGTTATTTGGCCCATGAGGGAGGAGGCGCCCCTTATGCTGTACACACATTTGAGTCTGTTTTGAGACGGCACAAACAGACATTTCTGTCTTTGCTCAAAAACCCTGTAAGTAAATCTTTGAGTAACAAAGACCTTTATTCTCTCGAGCGTCATATGCCAGACACAATGAATTGAAGGGTTGTTAGGTGGGTGTCATGTTCGGCTTTTAACAAGTGACTTATGATGTTAGCACTTTAACCATGGCTTTATTTTACATAAACCACATAAAATTGCTGTATAGTGTTCAGCAGTATGGTTTATTGTTTATTCTAGCAATATCACATACTTAGGTTTTTTTATTTTTCATAATGATAAATTTAATATCCCCTTTGTCTGTACTTAGACTCCTAGAGGTAACATAGTATCTAAAATAAAAAAAGGAGTTAGATCTACTTAACATTTTGGTTTATATTAAATAAACAGGCAAAGAATGCAACCAGCAGAGAAGAGATCAAAAGAGGCATCACAGAAGGAGTCAATCTGCCCAGTGTTGGTAGAACTCTACTTTCGAAAGAGCTTGTCGATGAAGCTATTATTATATCAGGTATGTATTATCAATTTATTTATATGAAAAAAATAAAGCCATGGATATTATTGTAAGTATATACTAAGTTTGATTGGCTGATGTATAGTTTATAACATACATAAGTACATACATAAAATCACGACTATTATCCCCGAAGGGTTAGTCAGAAAGCAGCCCTTTGCTGTAGTCCACTTTTCACCAAATAGCACATGCACATGTGTATTACATGTGCTCAGGTGGTAAGCCCATCACCGCTCTATGCTGTTGGATGTATGTGTCTTTAGTACGTAAGTCTATAGATTAAAATATATATACTCTCTGAAAAATAATACTTACTACTAACACACAACAAATCTAATTGAAAGTATAGGGTTGCTTGCAGATAAATAATGAAAAGAAAACTAAGTGTAGCCCTAACAACTGTGAAAGGATTGTTAAAACGCTGGCTTCAACATCTCTAAGATAGTTGTCTGTCACCCAACACATCAGCTTAAAGTCTGTGCTGACTGTTTTTTATTCTACAACGCTAATTGCTTGCACATCATCTCACCTAATGGTAAGTGACGGTAAGAGGGTTTACGCATTTCAGTTTCCCATACAAATTTTCAAATCGAAATTTATAATATTTATAACCAATAAGCCAATTTTAGTGAAACTTTGTATGCTAAAGTGAAATACAGGGATCTAAATAGTTTGGTGAAAACATTTTTAAAAAACGATTGCTTAGATGAGTTATTGCGATTTAAAGTCTGCTATAGAAAGATTAAAATCGCAATAACACGGTTAAATAAACTTTTTTTAAAAATATTTTTACTATTTAGATCCATGTATTTTACTCTAGCATGCAAAGTTTCATTAAAATTGGCTTATCGGTTTTTAAAAATTTTGACTTGGAAGTTTGTATGGGAAACCAAAATGCGTAAACCCTCATAAGGTCGAGAGGTAGAAGCGCGCGGTAAAAATCTTTGGTTAGGAGGGGGGGGAAAAGAGATAGGAGAGGGGCGAACATCCCAACAAGAGCTATAAAAAATATATGATAAATAATATTTTTGTGTGGAGCTACATTTCTCTTGTCTAATAAAAAAATAACCTCGAATTTAAATTAAAAAAAATAACTTCGAATTTGTTAAATTTCTAACCTATCACGTGACATACAGGAGTAGGTAGGTAGCAGCTAGTATTTCTGTTGTCTATAAAATAAAAGTAAATCACCAAAAATTACACTTTATAAACATGCTTTAGTGCTGTTAACAATTCTACGTATGGGTATTTTTTCGAAAACTAAGAGTCTGCTTAGAAAATGCAAATATGCATTAGAATCTCTGATTTTTTAATAACAAAGTGGAATACTTGTTTTATACAAATTCGTGCACCATGTTTTAAGATCCAAGCCATGCTATAAACATTGTTGCTATGGCGACAGACTTAGATAAGATGGTGGTTAATATGTCCAGAACACTAATTAAATACGTAATTATGAAGACCATAGTTTATTCAGCTAGGTAGGTAGCCTGACACAAAGTAATCTGTCATACTTACAAAATCACTACTACCAACATTGTTGACTTTATTATGATAATAAAGTAACAAGTACCTTCTCTCATTAGAAAGTATTCCTGTATGTGACAGTGGTGGTGATGGATTGCAGATAAAAAGTGTACCTTTTGGAATAAACGTCTGGGCCTTTAAATAGTTTCTGAATGAAATAGTCCACTTTTCACCAAATAGCGACTGCACATGTGCGCAGCGTGACAGGTGGTGATCGCCGCTCTATGCTGTTGGATGTATGTGCAGTCTATAGTCCGTTAGTCGCCTTTTACGACACCCAAGAGAAGAGAGGGTTTGTTCATTTATATTTTAGTATAAACCTGACTTGTGCTTTATAATGCCTATCGACTGAGTACGTTCACTTCCAGACATGTACAATGTGAACGAGTACCTGGCCCTGGAGCTGCTGCACACCGCGCAGCGGCAGGCGCCGCGCAGCCCGGGGCTGACGCGCGGGCTGGTGGCCGTCATGCTGTACTACGACGGGCGGCGCGCGCTCGCGCAGGCGCTCAAGGAGCTCGTCATGGCGCGCGACGGCGTCTGCTGGTGAGTGGCTAAAACGCTGCTAGGGAAGTTCTTACACCACGGCACTAGCAACTCGATCTGCGACAATTTTTTTAAATATAAATATAAGTAAACATACTTCACGCTTCCCTGATGAGTAGGCAGAGCGCACACCAATTTTTTTTTTAATGCGAAAAATGTTTTAGACTCCATACGTGTGGCTCTAGGGCAACCCGCGAGTTATTTGGGGTTCTCGCATAAAACAAATCTAGCCTTTAGATGCCCTCAGCTTTTCCACTCTTGTCAAACCGACTAGAACCTCTCGGAAAGTCGAATGGAGACTGGGACTCGCTTGCGACATGCCATCCATCCTCTGCTAGAAAACTTCTGAGAATAGTTCCGTTACAATGATTTGGAGAACCCAAAGATCAGATATATCTTCAAAAAAAAGCTAGTGAACGTTAATGTGCAACTAATAGGTACGGCAAAAAAATTAAATAATAGTCTGAATTGTTTGTGGACAGGTCGATAAGCGCCCGCGAGGAGATAATCAGCTACGTGTCGCGCTACGTGCAGCAGCTGATCTCGGACGGGCTGCTGGAGAGCGTGCTAGACGCGCTGCGCCAGTTCACGCTGGACGGCGAGCTCGAGCTGCTGCAGAGCAACCGCGCGCTGCCGCCGCACCGCCACCACGCCAGGCTGCTGGACTCTATCGAGAACACGAGGTAACTCACCACGCGAGGCTGCTGGATTCCATCGAGAACTCGAGGTAACGCATCACGCCAGGCTGCTGGATTCCATCGAGAACACGAGGTAACGCATCACGCCAGGCTGCTGGACTCCATCGAGAACATGAGGTAACGCACCACGCCAGGCTGCTGGACTCCATCGAGAACACGAGGTAACGCACCACGCGAGGCTGCTGGATTCCATCGAGAACACGAGGTAACGTATCACGCCAGGCTGCTGGACTCCATCGAGAACATGAGGTAACGCACCACGCAAGGCTGCTGGATTCCATCGAGAAAACGAGGTAACGCACCACGCCAGGCTGCTGGACTCCATCGAGAACATGAGGTAACGCACCACGCGAGGCTATTGGACTCCTTCGAGAACACGAGGTAACGCACCACGCCAGGCTGCTGGACTCCATCGAGAACATGAGGTAACGCACCACGCCAGGCTGCTGGACTTCATCGAGAACACGAGGTAACGCACCACGCGAGGCTGCTGGATTCCATCGAGAACACGAGGTAACGTATCACGCCAGGCTGCTGTATTCCATCGAGAACACGAGGTAACGTATCACGCCAGGCTTCTGGACTCCATCGAGAACATGAGGTAACGCACCACGCCAGGCTGCTGGACTCCATCGAGAGCACGAGGTAACGCACCACGCGAGGCTATTGGACTCCTTCGAGAACACGAGGTAACGCACCACGCGCGGGTGCTAGACTCCATCGAACACGTGGTAACGCACCACGTCAGGCTGCTGGACTTCATCGAATACGAGGTAACGCACCACGCCAGGCTGTTGGACTCCATCGAGAACACGAAGTAACGCACCACGCTAGGCTGCTGGGCTCCATCGAACACGAGGTAATGCACCACGCTAGGCTGCTGGACTCCATCGGACATGAGGTAACGCACCACGCCTGGCTGCTGGACTCTATCAAACACGAGGTAACGCAGCACGAGCTTTTAAAGTGACGGTGTCTTGTTTTTTAATAACATGCACAAAATTGCACACCGTCCTTCCAGAGGAAAGCATAAGCTAAGTCTTTTAAGTCCTACTCAAGCGGACAGAGTGAGCGATCCATAGATCCCCTCCCTGAGCAATTTGTAATAAGAATAGGAATAAACCTTGTATAACCTATTCGCATTTTGTTATTTCCTATTCTAAACCGTTTCAAGGCAGAAAGAGACAGCGTATTTTTAAGATTAGGTGTCAAGTAAATACGAATACTGCAAACAAAAAGGAAATGAGGTTTCAGCTCTGGAATCATAACAATTAATTTCCTAAAAACTTGCCAACAGAAAACTGCTAGCAGGAGTCATATTTGCAGCATCAGCACAGCGTGGCCTACACAGGGGGTTACTTAGACTAATCAATGAGGTGAGCTAATTAAAACTTTCTAGTAATTTGAAAACCGTTATTGGTTTGGACATGTATAATATATATTTAATTTGTGCAGCAAACAACTGCGCCGTCCCTCGGGCCGACCGGCGCCTTAGACGAGGTGTCTTTAGCACTACAGATGGCGCTCCTCTATGCTTTGGATTTGTCAGTACTCCACAGGTATGTATTTAATTTACTTCCTACTTTTTATTACACTTTTCTTCTTAATGGCGTGGCATTGCGAGTTGGTGAGTTTTAACTGCCATTTTACGAAAATATCCGTGACCAACGGCTTTATTTATGTGCCTTCCCAAGCACGGAATGTCAGACACAAAAAAAGTTTAGAATTAATCTGTTACTTTCATTCAATACTAATACTTAATACTCTTTTCTCTTCTGGTGCATCACTAAACTTTGTGATCTTGTCTATAAGATCACAAAGTCATGCACTTGTCTATAAGACAAGATCACAACAAAGGGTGGGGAGTTAATGGCAAATGGTTTTCAGACGTGAAGATGGCGAGGAGCTCGCGAAGATGTTGCCCCTGATCGAGGACCCGGAGCTGATCCCCATGCTGCTGGAAAAGCTGTCCCCGCCTGCGCAGGGCACGGACGGCGACGCGGGCAACGCCGCGGGCGGCGCTGGTACGTTTCATAGTGTTGACCTTGTTCAAGTTTCCAGGTTGAATCAGCGCGGTTACGGCTATTGCGCGTGTGTTTGAAGGCGTGCGTTTGCAGCATAGAGCGGCGATGGTTTTTTTTTGGTGTGCTTGCTTTCGGTCGCAGATGATTTGTTACGGGGCTGCGAGAAACTTACAGGTTCCTCAAGCCGTGAGACCGAAATTTCCCAGAGGGTTTCTGGCGGGGGATGGCATCTCGCAAGCGAGTCTCCGATCCCACCCCAGATTCTCTGGGGGTTCGAGAGCGGGAAACTCGAGGGCGCCTCTATAGCCGCGTCTACACCGACCGAGCACGGCCTGCGAGGCAGCCTCGTGAGCCAATGCCTCAGCCGGTGTGGATGTGGCTTGGGCTGCCTCGGCCGCACGTTGCCTCGGCCTAGCGTGCCTCGGGGTCGAGCCGTCGGCTGTCGGTAAACGGTATACGCCCAAAGGTGCCTCAGGGTGTGCTGTGCGTTCGGTGTGGACGGTGGTTCTCGGGGACTTCTGATGGCTCGGCCTGCCTCGCGAGGCTCGCCTCTGTGTTTCGGGGGTGCATCTCGAGCCCATGCGCTCGGTGTGGACAGGGTTTAAGAGGCACGCGTACCTCGGCTCGGGTTATGTCGTGGGGGGAGCGGCGATGGGCTCACCACCTGTCACGCCGAGCACATGTGCAGTCGCTATTTGGTGTGTCGTGGACTATAGTAGAGGGCTTTTGCGGTCCTCACTGCCTAGTCTCTGACTAACCCTTCGGGGATAATAGTCGTGATCATAGTTTGTATGTATGTTGTGTCCGCAGGCTTAGGCGCGCGCGCGCTGCTGCAGCTGGCGCTGGGGCTGGCGCTGGCGGCGCTGAAGCGCGGCCCGCAGTCGCTGGCGCGGCACCAGCTCAAGTTCGAGCTGCTGGACCAGGACGAGGTGCTCGTGGACGCCGCCATCGACGGCAAGGTCAGTGCAAGGAACCACGCTAGCACCGCTTGGTCATGTGCATTGTGCAATCCATTCAAATCCTCTTACCGCACATTTAAGCGCATAACGCGAAACTCCTTTGTCCCGTAATTCGTCATCCTTAGTCCAAATAGGAAGTCAGGCTGATCACCTTGTTTCTTGGTTGACGAAAAAACTACAAGATACTAGCACCCTACTTCTAACGTAAAGCGTATGCATGTTCGTTTTACACAACAGAACAAACTAAAGTACGTATGTTTCTATGTCGGCAGGTGTTCGAGTACTTGGATGAGGCCATCCTGTCGACGGACTACGTGTGGAAGGAGGAGTACTACCAGCGCCGCATACACACGCTCATCACGGACTTTATCGTGCTCATGCACTCCAAGCTCATGGAGATGAGGGTTAAGTGAGTATTGCAAGCCAGTGCCGTAATTATCATGTCTAATGTTCATCGCGAGTAGTTTACACGTCGTTTGCTCGCATGAAACCAACCTGAAGGAGGTTATGGTGCTCTCGTGGATACTTTCGAAGTTGTCGTTATACTTATATAAAAACGAGGCTGTAAATTATTTACTTTTGATATCCTATTCTTCGCATCCGTATATATTAGTGTTGTCGAACTACCGATAGTTTGACTATCGATAGTTGACCTCGGAAAATATTATAGTATCGATAGCTCAGTTTGGTACAATAGTATCGGTATACTGCAATACTATCGATAGTATTGAAGCTCAGTATCGTAATTATCATCGATAGTATCGGCTATGACTTTTGATACAACAATCTATATTATCGATACTATCGATATTTTTGCGCTATTCATAGTAGGATGTAACTCAATAGTATATGAATATTAATATAGATAGCTGTCGCTATTTATATTATAGTATTTTGTTGAGGGAAAGGTCACTATCGATAGGACAAAACTATCCATAGTATGGATTGTTATTGCAATTTTCAGCAACAATAGTATCGATACTATCGATAGTATTGCTGTGTGTCGATAGTATTAACGGTTACGGGGCTATCGATACTATTGATAGGCCTATCGATACTATTGCTTTTACTCAACTATCGACAGTCTATCGATAGACCGGTGGACTATCGAGCGGCAACACTAGTATATATGTATGTGTGTATCCCAACAGAGCGGACGAGGCGGCGCGCACGCTGCAGATGTACATGGCGGAGGGCCTGGCGCCGCCCGCGGGCGCCGCCGCCAGCCGCACGCGCCTGGACGCGCTGCTGCGCTGCGTGGCGCGCCTGTACCGCCGCGACCCGCTGGGCCTGCGCCACGACTACTGGCGCGCCTGCCAGCACGCGCCGCCCGCCGCCGCGCGCGCGCACTCCTATAGGTCAGTATGTCATCGCGCTCGGTAACCTCCTGCTGGCCGCAGTTACACCGAGGGCTTGTGCTATGATCATTCCTGGTCGCCCTCTGCCGGCATTCAAAATTTTTGCTTCATTGTTTTAGTAATTTTAGTAGGCGATTGGAGCTTCAGAGCTATACTGATCTGAGTTCCTAATTTTATTACACTTTTCGCCATTTTATTGACTAGTTGTATGGATGTCCTTACGTTTTATTAATTAATTTATTTATTGATAACAAAACCAACAGCTATGTTACAATGTAAGTGACGATTTAGGCTTAATCCTGAGTGACGGCGCATCGCGCAGGCGGAATCCGCCGCGCACAAAACAAATACTCGACATGTAAAAACCTGTCCGAACTGCGCGCGGGCGCGCCTACATACTTTATTTTAGGTTGAAGGTGGAAGCGCGCTTCGCCCGGAATCCTTAACCACTGAGGAACTGTAGCCTAATTCACGTAACAAAACTTCACCGACATGCAAGCGATTTGATCGCTGAAGTCACTTTTCGTATTCACGTATCAATCGCACGATTTTGTTGAAGTCGGTTTTGTTTAAGCGTATTCACGTGCATTAATCGAAGTTCGATCGTTGCCTCCGCGGTATTCACCTATTATTTTGACGTTTAGTTTTATCGGATTTCAGCGATTACACGTCAAATTAGACAATTTCCAAGTCGTTGGAAAAAAACAATAAACATTTCTGCATGTTTTGTTAACAAAAAGTATTTGAATTTATTTGGTAGAACTGTAATGGCAACATTAAGGGGAGGTATTTCGAGCGCTTCTCTCTCGCTCTCTCGGCGGTACGTCGGTAAGGGACTGGTATAACAGCGAAGCGGCGCGAATAATCGCGTTTTATATTTAAAAAAATTTATAGATGTAATAAATAAATAACGATCGGTTATAATTCCTCAAATTATCTATGAACTTCATTTTGGTAAATGACTCATAATATCAAATCACTTATTTTACAAATAAAACCTGGAAAAGAAGATAAAATGACACTAAAATATGTAACTTTGTGAATTTATTCTATCGAGTCAACTTTATTAAATCGTGTTTCCATCGGGTGTATTTCACAGAATAAAACCTCAACAATATTTCATAATTTTCGCAGATTTTAATTTCACTGTTTACTACTTCAAAAAGTAATTCTAAAAACGTGTTATTTTAATTTTTCACTTACACCTAGCCTTAAGTTTGATTGGTTGACAAATCGCTGAGTTGCGTTCCTATCGAGTAATCGTTGTAGCGAAATGACAGGTGAATACGGATTTGTGACTGTTTTTCAATAGGACGACTACTAAACGTAAACGACATTTCGACTATTACGAAATACGTGAATCAGACCACTGGCTGTATCTTGAAACTGTCGGAACACAACAATGCTTTAAACATCGTTGTTATTTATTTATTTATTTAAACTTTATTTCTTATTGTTGTTACTACTGTTAAGGACTTTTTGTTGTTTTTGTCGTGGTATTTTTAATTTTAGTTTTAATTTACCAAAACACGTTTAAAACAGATTATTGCTAGACAACAACATGGCTTTGTTGAGCATAAATCTACTGCGACTAATCTTGTTTCTTTCGTCGAGGACCATACAGTAGCTCTTGATCATGGTAATTCTATAGTTACAATATACACAGACTTTAGTAAGGCCTTCGATAGAGCGAATCACGCAATACTCATTAGAAAGCTGGAATCGGCAGGTGTATCGGGAGCTCTTCTGCATTGGTGTCGATCTTATTTGGAAAATCGAAGATCATCAGTCGTTCTTAAAGGTTTTTCTTCGGCTTCTTTTGCAGCTTCATCAGGCGTTCCTCAGGGCTCCCACTTGGGTCCTTTGTTTTTTAACATTTTTGTTAACGACATTCAGTCATGTTTCCGCTTCTCTAAATGCTACCTATACGCCGACGACCTAAAACTTTTCAAACCCGTCAATTCAAACTCTGATGCTGCCTTGTTGCAGACTGACATTGACGCTTTGGTGACCTGGTGTAAGTGGAATGGCATGGTTCTAAACGAGAACAAGTGTTTCGTGGTTAGATTTACAAGAAAACACGTACACCTGCGAGATCATATAACATAAACGGTTCTACACTCTCAGAAGTCGATCAGATTCGTGGCTTAGGCGTTGTTCTGGACACAAAGCTCCGCTTTCACATTCATGTTGATGACATAGCAAAGAAAAGTTTAAAAATCCTTGGTTTTGTACTTAGAAACTGCAAGCAATTTAAGAACCCTAAAACCAAAATTACTATTTACACGGCCCTGGTTCGCAGTAACTTGGAATACGCCAGTGTTGTATGGAACCCCAACTACGATGTTTATTGTTTATGTGAAGAGAATTGAAAGAGTTCAGAAACGGTTTCTATGGCATTTATCTTACGGATGCAATATGGCCAAAAAGTTACCAAATTACATCGACAGACTTCGCTATTTTAATCTGCATTCATTGGAAGACCGATGTGGCGGCCTGAGTCGCCACATAATTTATTATCATCACGTATCGGTTAAAGAGTTTGTAAGCACATTGTATTCGCGGGTCAGAAGACACCGCCAAATACAGCAGAGTAAAGGTGGTTGATAGGTCTGAAGGCTTACCTGGGATGATGCGGCAGGAGACGGGAGGCGAGCTGGCGGGCGGCGATGTAGGCGATTGGTCACGGCACAACACAAAGTCACTTCACGTTATCACAGGCACTATCATCCCAGGGTCACTATCAATAAGGGCAGATACTAGATATGAGTCGTTACGCGATTCTAAAGAAACGAAACGTAACCAGTTATTCCGATGTCGTCACCTGTTTCGAAACGAGTGATTTTTCGTAACCAGTGATTTTTACAAGTGATTTGACAATGATTAACCTTATAACAGCCCGACTAGTGACACCACATGCATGAGTATGCTGTAGCTAGTTACAGTTATTTAGTTATTATCGGAACTTAGTGACAATTTAAACAAGTTTTATATATTTTTATATTTTTGTGTGTACAAATAAAGCGTTATATCTATCTATCAATATAATTATTGTAGAAGTAAGTAAGCATTGATCTAATGAACTTTCCTTCATATTTTATCCAGGCTTAGGACTAACTGCATTAACTATGTAGGAAAGATAAATTGTGTTTTAAAGTTCATTCTATACAATAATTTGAAATTAATACAATAATATACAGTTACGAGTATTTAAACATTTTCACTTAAAGGTTTTAAAAGTTATATAAAGAATCGTTTCTGTCTTTTTACACCTTTTGATTATTAACAAATTTTCATAGTTCTTTCTAGCCTTTTACACATTTTTACATTAATTACGTTTTTTTGTTCTTTGTTACATTACGTTTTTTTTGTGTCAGTCACATTTGTCACCGGTCGGCGTTACTCGCGCTTTGTGCATAACGTCGTTGCTCTATGAAACTGGTTACGAAAAATCACCGGTTCATTGTTCAAGCCGAAACTAGTGATTCCGTTACAGGCTGCATAACCTGTTACTGAAACTGGTTACGTTAAATAACGCCCATACCTAGCAGATACCAGAGCGCGTATTTTCTGGGCGTCTCGCGGTAGCTAGCAGACAGACTGACTCACTCGCCGGCCGCGTCGTTCCTTCACCTGCTGCGCGCCAACTTCGCGATACAACGCTAGATGGCGCTAGGCGTATCTTAATACGCTTACAAGACGTCTCGCCCGTGGCGAGTACATCCTCCGGGGCCCAGGGTGGGCTCATCCAGAGGGAGCCTGGCAATCTTGAACACAGGCCTCCGGAGGTGTCCATTGGCGGTGTCCAGGTCCACCACCCGCACGACGCCATCCTTCCCAGGCAGGGTGCGAGTAATGCGCCCCAGTCTCCATTGAAGGGCAGGCAGGTTGTCCTCCTTGATGAGGATGTGCTCGCCAACTCGGGGAGGGGAGGATGGGGACAACCATTTGGAGCGGGTTTGGAGTGTGTGGAGGTAGGACTGGGTCCACAGCGTCCAGAAGCGCTGGGAAAGGGCCTGTACCATCTGGAATCGCCTACGTGTGGAGATCGGCCTATCTTCCACGGATAGTTCGGGAAAGGCCGTTAGTGGGCGGCCTATAATGAAATGTCCGGCCGTAAGCGGCTCAAAGTCAGAAGGATCAGACGAAAGTGGGCAGAGAGGTCTAGAGTTAAGGACAGCTTCGATTCGTGCTAAAAGTGTAGAGAATTCCTCGAATGTGAGGTGCTGTTCGCCAATTACGCGATATAAAAGTTGCTTTGTTGATTTTACGTTGATCTCATGTAACGCACCGAACCATGGTCCCTTAGGGACGTTTAACAACCAAGTAATGTGCTGACCAGCGAGCTTGTGCGCAATCGTGTCATTATTCAAGGCAAGAAAGTTTTGTACTTCAATTCTAGCGCCTACATAATTTGTACCGCAGTCCGAGCGGATGAGAACCGGGGCACCGCGGCGTGCTATAAAACGCTGTAACGCCGCGAGGAACGCTTCCGTGCTGAGGTCCGAGACCGGTTCCAAATGAACCGCCTTAGTGGAGAGGCACACGAATATACAAAAGTACGCTTTTAAGAGTTTAACATTACGTAGGGTACTAGATTTAACGAGGAATGGGCCGGCAAAATCGGTCGTGACTTGACTAAATACTGGCTGAGGCGTAACTCTATCGGCTGTCAGGTCGGCCATGAAGGGCGCTTGCGGCTGGGCCCGGCATCGAAAGCATCTAATGCATTTAAAGACTCGGTGTCTAATAATACGGCGCGCGGACAATATCCAAAATTGTTGGCGTAGGATTGCGTGTAAGGTGTCAGCGCCAGGGTGGCAGTGTATTTTGTGGTAGTGGTCAATGATGAGGTCTACAAGTAGGCTAGAGCTGGGAAGTATGAGCGGATGCTGCGCGTCATATCGGATAGACGCATGGGACAGTCGTCCACCAACTCTAAGGAGCTCATCTTTAATGAGAGGTGACAGCCGCTGGAGTCTGACGGAGCAGATTTTGCCAGTTTGAAGGCGGTGGATGTCTTCCGCAAACTCATTGTGCTAAACACTGCGCACCCAGTAAAGGAGGGCATCTCTTCGTTCACTGACGTACAAGGGGCCTGAGCGTCGCGAATCTGGGTGGTGTCTGCAGTTGTGCAGAAAGCGTTTTAGACAAGCTGCGACGAGCTTGTCTAGCGAACTGAACCGAGTGAGCAAGTCAAAGTCAAGACCGGGCACTGTGACCAGTGACGGGACGTGTTTGGGCTTAAGGCCGAGCAGGGCGTGATGGCCCAGAGCTAAGGGCATCGCAGGCCAAGACTCACAAGGCTGTCCAAGCCACGTGGGAGACCACCATAGGTCGTGGGCTGACAGGGATTGCGCAGACATCCCTCTGCTTGCGCAATCTGCCGGGTTGAGCTCGGAAGGTACGTGTCGCCAGGTACATTCTGGTGAGCCTGAGCTGATTTTGACTACCCTGTTGGCTTCAAAGGGTTGAAGACGGTGAGGCGGTGTATTGAGCCAGGCCAGGACTATCGTACTGTCTGACCAACATATGTGTTGTTGTATACTGATATGGGCCGATAACTGAACCGACACACGGATCATGAGCTGGGAGAGTAGGGTGGCGGCCGACAACTCTAACTTGGGGATTGTGAGGCGATTCTTGATTGGTGCGACTCGCGACTTGGCGACAATCAAGTGTACCAAAGTATCTCCGGAGGCATCGAGCTTATGGAGATAAACAACGGCGGCAAACCCGGCTTCAGAGGCATCTGCAAACCCGTGAAGCGAGTATGCAGCTGAGCCTTTGTTTGCACAAACGTGCCGAGGGAAGCGAATGCTAGACAACAGCGGCAGATCCTCTGAGATGTGGTGCCACTACGTTTGCACTTCAAAGGGAGTGGGCTCATCCCATTCCAGCTTCAGTAGCCACAATTGCTGAAGCAGCAGCTTTGCGCGGAAGATAACGGGAGAAACCCAGCCGTTTGGGTCATAAAGTGAGGCTACGGTGCTTAAAATAGACCGCTTTGTGACATGTGTGATGGGGGGCAAAGAGATGCGGTAGGTGAACTCGTCTGACTGAGGGCTCCACTGTATACCCAAGACCTTAATGGACGTGGGCTCTAGGTTCATGTCGAAGTCCTTGGGCATGTCGCATTGGTTGTCGGGAAATCTTTTGAGCAGCTTAGGCGAGTTAGATGTCCACTTACTGAGCTGAAAGCCGCCTAGGTCTAGCAGACTTATCAGCTCGTCCTGGAGTGCTTGGGCGGATTCAACTGTGTCATGACCACACAAGATGTCATCAACGAAGATAGACTTGCGAAGAACCTGAGCGGCTCCAGGGTAGCGATGGCCTTCATCATCAGCCAGCTGAAGCAGAGTGCGGATTGCATGGTATGGGCTTGATCTTAAGCCGTACGTGACTGTATTGAGGGCGTAGGTGAGCAGAGGGTGATCTGGTGAGGACCGCCATAGTATCAGCTGATACCGTCTCTGGTCTGGGGCAACCAGCACATTTGTGAACATCCTCTGGATGTCAGTGCTGAAAACGACTGGATGCGTTCTGAAGGACATGATGATGTCCACGGTGGGATGTTATTGGGGGTTAAAGTTGCTCGCGTCCGTAGGTTTACCCTTGAGACCCTACACGTGATCCCTGGGTGGTGCTAAATGAGTAACACTGACTGAGTGGTAGAGCCACGCCGCGTTGCAGCACGCATTGGGCCGGCTCGCCCGGCGTAATACCACCCTCTCACGAATATTCGGCGTGAAATAACGGCACTTAGTGCTGTTGTGTTTCGTCCGACCAACTCCTATTCCTTCCTTAAAGCTATTCCTCCCTTAAAGGCCGGCAACGTATCTGCGATTCCTCTGGTTTTGCGGGTGTCCATGGGCGGCGGTGATTACTTTCCATCAGGTGACCCGCCTGCTCGTATGCCTCCCTCTTTTATAAAAAAAAAAAAAAAAAAACAATGTCCTGTGGAAGGGCGGGGCTTGTGTGTAGGCATTCATTTATGCTGACACCATTGGAGCTTTTGCAGCTACCATCAAAAACAATGCGCAGCTTGTCCGACCCTGATTTAAATACGCCATGGTGAGGGATGTAGAAGTGAGGTTTATGGGCGAATGTATTTGGGTGACAGGGAGCCATGTGCCCTAAGTCGATGTATTCGGCCATAAAGTCGACGTATTTAGAACGCAGAGACGGGTTCGCCATTAGCTTCTTCTCAATATTGAGGAATCTGCGTAATGCGATAGGGTGAGTTTTACCTAGTTGAGGGGCGTCCTTTAGAAAGGGCAGAGCGACCGTATATCTGCCTGAGGGATCGCGTGTAGTGGTAGAGCGGAAGATTTCCTCGCATTGTTCCTCCAGGGGATCATTATGAGTGTGAGATTGAGGGAAGGGCTCCTCAGACTCCCAGAACCTTTCCAGACTCTGACGTATGTCCTGGGCTGATTCAGCTGAGTCTGGTTGTGAGCTAACGACGTGAGCTGAGTTAACCTGCTGCGCCGGCTGCGCATACAAGTCCTCAATGGGTCCTATCAACGCGAAGTCGAAAAACGTTCCGAAGGCTATGGGCTTGCCCGGGCCCAACGAGACCTTAGTCCCGTCCAACACCTGGCCAAGAACGTCCGACCCCAATAAGAGGTCGATCGGGGCTGGTGTGTGGTAAAGCTGGTCAGCCAATGGCACGGGTGGCTGGCCTAGTACGTGGGAACTGTTTGGTACCTTCTCTAAGGGAAGGTAGCCAGTGACGTTTTTTAAAATGTGAGCTGTTGGCAGTGATTGTAGGAGTATCATTGTGAGTGGGTCGGCATACTATTGTTATTGCCGCCTTTGACTCATGTTTGTGCTGATTCCCAACTCCTGTAATTTTTAAAGAAGTGGGTTTTGATGGCAGGTTCAAAAGTCGTGCCATGCGTGACGTTATTAATGTCAGCATACTGCCACAGTCCAATAAAGCTCTGGCTGTGTGAAGATGGCCATGTACGTCCGCGACTCTTAGTGAGACGGTTGGCAACAAAATGGGTGTGCCAGTGGGCACAGAAGGTGAGTGAGCTGATTGAGTATCAGCTGAAATTGTATGAGCTGAGTATGTATCAGCTGTGTGGGCATGGGTTGACTGGGCATGGGCTAAATCTACCTCTTCGCTAGGGTGCTCCGTGATAGTTGGGAGTCATAATTGCTGGCGGCGTTCGCGGGGCCTACCTGGCGAACCGGACCTGGGCGGGCTGGCTCTATGAGCAGAGCTGGGTTGCACCTGTTTAGCCTGTGCGGGTTCGTGCCGCCTGCTGTGTCTGGGACGCTCCCTTGAGTGCTCTGTCAGCTGTGGTGGGGGTACATGTACAGACGACGAATGAGCTGAGTGCGTTGGGCCGTCTGGTCGATGGA
This sequence comes from Scoparia ambigualis, assembly GCA_963921215.1. Lineage (NCBI taxonomy): Eukaryota > Metazoa > Arthropoda > Insecta > Lepidoptera > Crambidae > Scoparia > Scoparia ambigualis. The sequence continues at coordinate 42,506,507 of OY992503.1, read as the reverse complement.
GGGACGTGTGGTGGTTCGAGCTCCCACAGTCCTTGCATGCCCCCCTTGACCTGCACTCGCTCTCGTAGTGACGGCCGAGACAACGCTGGCAGCGCTCGCGTGCCTGTACAAAGTCCCAACGGCCCTGTGTTGGCTGGGCATTGTACCATCTGCACGTCATGAGCGTATGTCCCCTAGTGGCACAATAGGGACAGTAGGACGTCGAGCGTGAGGAAGAGGACGAGGACGATGATGAGGAGCAGCTTTGCTGGAAGGCCGAGTAGACGGGGAAGGGCTGACTGCGAGCCGGGGAGGTGGATGGGCGGTGACGCATTTGCTGCGCTGGGCGGAACGGCTGGTGAGTAGGCTGATCATAGGCGCGGTGAGGCGATGGAGCTGAGGAGCGGCCACGGTAATGGTCGGGCTGTTGCTGAGCCACCTGAGCATAAGTGCGATGGGGCAACTGAGGAGGCGCGCGGCTACGAGAAGGGCCGGGCAGGGCGTGAATGGGCTGCGGCTGGGCTATGTTGGAGAACTCTGACTCCACACAGCGCGCGTGTTCCTCGAGGTAGGAGATAAGGTCCCTTAACGTGGGCAGGGTGTTACTAGACCCGTGCCTGCGTTCAAATAGCGTGCGGAGCTCGCCCTTGAGCTTCCGCACCACTATTGACACAAACACGTAGTCGTCTCCTATGGGCAGATCTAAATTGTTGAGGGCACACTGAGCCGATATGAGCGGCGTAAGGAACAGTGTGCGGATGTTCGAGCGCGTATGGATGCTTGGCAGCCCCAGGATGATGTCCACAAAACTATCAATGAGAACCCGGCGGTTCTCGTACCGCTTGGTGAGGATGTCCATGGCCACGGCAAAATTCTCATTGGTGACCTTTAAGTGGGATACCATACTTAATGCCTCACCGCTGAGACTTGAGAATAGGTAGTGGAGCTTGACTGCGTCCGACAGGGTCGCCATGTCGTCAGTCAGACTCCTAAACAGCGCAATGAAGGAAGGCCAGTCCTCCACTTTTGAGCTGAACCTGGGCAGCGCTATCTTGTGGAGGACGGCTGTGGGCGTATTGACGCCGAAACTGGGCTGAGCGCTATGGGTTGGGGATGACGTGGAAGAGGTTGAGATTTCCTCCCTAGCCATAAGTATCCCCAGGTACGCTCCGGAGGCTTTTGTGTGGTTCTCAGTGTATGTCTTCTCGGTCTTCTCGTCCAGGTCCTCCTCGTCAAGAATGCTATAATACACTGCGTCCATCCTGTCTTTCACGCCTTGTATCTGTGCGAAACGCACGTTAAACTCCAATTTGGAATGTGTGGTGCCGCCAGCAATAATTTGTGACCCTAACTCAAGGAGCTGAAGTATGGCCTTAACTGTCTCCCTAAATATCGCGGCTTGTGACTTGGTCGGCATCGCGATGAACAAAAGGAGACAAGAAAAAATAATAAAAAAGAAAAAAATTAACAAATTTAAAGGCAGTAAAAAGAACAACACTCTGTATATATTCTATAGTTGGGCTGGACGTATTTGTTTACTAAGGTAATGGCAAATGGGCTAAAATTAACGCAACAATAAAGAAAGCAAAACTAAGTTGGGACGCCTTGTATATGGCCCACGGGTGGGCAAACGCTTGTGTATATATATGTCTGTGTTTATTGAACACGCGTGCGTAATATTAGCCGACCGCAAAACAAAAAACAAACAAAACAACCAAAAAAAAATTCACGTTATCCGTAGCCCACTATTGGGCAAGGCGCTCACAGTCGGGCAGACCTGTAGCGGACACTAGCGCGAAGAATGAGTCGGTCGCAAAAAAAATAAAAATAAACGAATAATAAAAACTTAATAAAAAAAATTGGGACACTCTGTCTGTGTCCCACAAGTGGGCAAACGTGTGTAGAAGTACTATGCTCTTGTGGTGAGCACGCACAAAAATGAGCCGATTGCCAATGCAAAAGATTAAAAACAAAAAAATATATAAAATTAACACGAGCGAAAAAATAAAGCACGCTACTTGGCACGCGTGGTGAGCATGCACGAGATCTGAGCCGATTTAACTCGACACGAACATAAAAAAATCATTAAAAAATAAAACGGGAAACCATCTCTCATTATAATACCATACGTAACGTAATAATTTAACTACTAAGTTACCGAACAATGTATCATTAGACAACGATCGTATAGGTCCCTACACATAGGTCTGTGATCAGACAATCGAATGCATACACGAGATCAATATCAAAACAACATGCAGAAATAATTGCGTTAAAATAATCTTGTACAGGGTGGGCCATGAATTAGTTAACATTTGAAAAAATCGTATAAAAAAAACCATTTAACATATTTTAGAAATCGTTTATTTACGAGAAAGCTAATTAGTTGTAATTTATTTTTTAAAAATTATTTCGTCTAAATGACTACCGTTTCGGTTTTTGCACTCATCTAAGCGAGTCCTAAAGTTTTCGAATACTCTTCTGCAAAGAGGCCGCGAGATCGCCGACATCTCTTCGATGATTTTTTGACGACACGCAGTGTATTCGGTTTATCAATGTAGACACGACTCTTTAAATAACCCCATAAAAAGAAGTCTGCTGGTGATAGATCTGGACTTCTGGTTGGCCATGGGATGTCACCCCGTCTGGATATCAGCTTTTCCGAAATCGCTCACAGTAATGAGCGAAAAGTTGTTTAAATAAAACTGTTTCACGCAGTAAGCGCGTTGCGGCCCCGTGAAGCGATCCATTGCGACTAAATTTCCAAGAAGCGAGCTAGTGCCCCCGCCCGCGCCCGCGCCCCGCGCGGCAATAGTTTGCGCGGTAAGTTACATTTAAATGTTAACGAATTCTTGGCCCACCCTGTATATAGCGTAGTCGCAATCCTCACAAATGATTCACGACTACCTGACGAAATTTTTATTGGGGCAGGGTAAAGTTATGTGAACAAATGAATTTAGAAATGATGGCACGAATTAGATATAAGATTTAGACATAGAATAAGAATATGGGCGGAAATAATTATCTTTAGCGGACTGTATTAAAATTGAAAATTAAAAGAAAGTTAGGTGCTGGTTACGGGAAGGTCGCCGGTATTTCATATTACCGGTTCGAAGATGACCAAAATGTATTCGCGGGTCAGAAGACACCGCCAAATACAGCAGAGTAAAGGTGGTTGATAGGTCTGAAGGCTTACCTGGGATGATGAGGCAGGAGACGGGAGGCGAGCTGGCGGGCGGCGATGTAGGCGATTGGTCACGGCACAGCACAAAGTCACTTCACGTTATCACAGGCACTATCATCCCAGGGTCACTATCAATAAGGGCAGATACCAGAGCGCGTATTTTCTGGGCGTCTCGCGGTAGCTAGCAGACAGACTGACTCACTCGCCGGCCGCGTCGTTCCTTTTCCTGCTGCGCGCCAACTTCGCGATACAACGCCAGATGGCACTAGGCGTATCTTAATACGCTTACAAGACGTATCACCCGTGGCGAGTACACACATTCCTAAACTCGTGCAGATCCGATAAAGATATGTCACGGCATCCTCCCTCCAACAACTACGTAGTATTACTGTATAAATAGTCTTGTAAGGTTTAGATAATAAGTTAGTCACAATGTAGTCACTTTAAATATACAACATCACTTTAAGAGACGCAGTCGTTATTTACCATCGCCATGGAACTCCCTCCATCACCTCTACATCGCATACCTCCCACGACGGAACACTGGTGACCCCGCTCAAGCAACAAGCAACCTTCCAATGGAGTACCCCGAAAAGAACACGTGAGTCATTTGCAATATCTACACATTAGCCATGGCAGCAAAATTCTATTCAGCGACGAACACAACAAGAAAATCACTACGCCGAGCCACACCGAGCTGCGACTGCGTCATTTAAAATCATTCTTATGGCTCCAACAACTTTGGCTTCCTTTCCGGCACATCGTATCAAGAACGTTTCATCGACCAAGGCAAAAGAAATAAGGTACCAAGAAAAACAATGCTATATAAAATATACTAACGATTTCATAACTGCACACATTATGTCATAAATTGTGCGGCGCAGCGAACGCGCAAGAATTTCCGACGCAGCATTTTTCGCCGTTTGCTCTACGCTTGCGCAAGTTCAAGTTCACTGCAGAAAGAACACAATATGTCACTTATTCATCACGATAATGAAAAATGAAACAAAGGAAAATAAGCATATATGTATACAACGAGTATTCACCCGTTTAACCGCCTCACTTTTACCGACTGACAAAGTGGTTTGAGGTATGTTATTTATAATTACGGGAAGAGATATTTAGAAGCATTATTTTACCAGTCGATTGTTTTATGAGATATTATTACACTTCATAAGACACTTAAATGCTACTAGCTACCTCCAGTGCGAATTGATTTATCCGGTTATCTGACAAAGAGCCAAGGAATACGCCAGTCTGAGGATAATTATGAAGCTATAATGAAGTTGTACTCAAAATGAAGATATTCAACAAGTTTAAAATGCTTTGATTGTGCAATAAGAATACAGTAGAATAAATAAGCACAAAAATGAACCATGTTAAGGTAACTAATGTAATAATAAGATTTTAGTCAATTTTAATTTAATTTTTTGTTATTTACGTATTTCCTTATAATATATTGAATGGAACATGTCTTATCTCTATGTACTTAATGTTTAATCTTAGTCAAATCTAATTTTTATGTTTTGTTATTATGTATTTTATTAAGTCTAATAGTTCAATTTATTATTAACATGTAATGCGTAATTTAAAGTTCATTGCAAGAATATGCATAATTTAAAGTTGTACTTGTTTATGCCACTTAATTTGTGTGTTTATTATAGTCTTGGTATAACGTGATATAAAAATAATATTATGATGTAACAAACATGAAGTAACAATATTATGATGTTGAGAGGAATTATAAAAAATATTCGTGTACGTAAATGTAAAACGACCGATTGTTTTTTAAAAGGTATACCTATAATAAGTATTTTGTTCAAATACAAGGAAACAGCTCTCTTAGCAGCATTCAGCAAGCCAGCTAGCCATAAGGTTCCATCGCAGCAACGTAACGCTTCCTGGATCCTCGGCATCACTCGACGGTCAAAATAAGTACCATCGCACTCCACACGTCTCGACTCACAGCAGACATGGTAGCACACGCTCGTCTCGAGTCACGTAGACCGGAGAACGCTCGTTTTTTTCAATGAAGACTTGAGCACGCTCATCACGACTTAGCGTGGATTAGAGCACCACTGGCATCTCCAAGCTGAAGACCTGATGGTTTTTTCATTCCCTTTTTCAAGAGGGGGAGTACTGTGGCGGCCTGAGTCGCCACATAATTTATTATCATCACGTATCGGTTAAAGAGTTTGTAAGCACATTCCTAAACGCGTGCAGATCCGATAAAGATATGTCACGGCATCCTCCCTCCAACATCTACGTAGTATTACTGTATAAATAGTCTTGTAAGGTTTAGATAATAAGTTAGTCACAATGTAGTCACTGTAAATATACAACATCACTTTAAGAGACGCAGTCGTTATTTACCATCGCCATGGAACTCCCTCCATCACTACCTCGCATACGTCCCACGACGGAACACATGCGTTTAATGGATCATGTGTTTTTATATAAATTGGTGAATGGCGCATTTGATGCTTGCGCTTTGATGCACCGGAGCTGTTGTATAAAATCAATGTTCGCGTGCTGTCACATCTTCCCCGGTTATTCGCTTATACACCTTTTGTGGAAAACTTTTCTCGGTCGCGTCAGGGTCGCTTTTCTCCTCTGAACAGAATGATGATAGCCTACAATAGCTTGCACAAAAGCATTACGCGGAGGCATTCTGGTAGACCTCTGAGCGGAAAGCTGCCACCGCTTGTTTATGATCCAGTTGACGTAGACATTTTTTCTCATTCTTTGTTTAGCTTTAAGAAAAATGTAAAATTATCACTCGATTTTCAAACGTAATTCCATGATATTTTTATCATTTTATGTATTACTATTTTTCTATTATAATGATGTTTTATTGTTTGTTTTTATATTAATTGTATTTTTGACATTTTATAAACTATTCAAAATTTAATTATCCAATAAATGTATTAATTTCTCTACAAAATCATACGGGACATATTTGCTAATTTTTTTATTCAATTTGATTATTTTTATTGCTATCGTGTAACATCTTTAATTAAGATTGTATTCGGAATGATTTAACTGTTTTATTTAAATACTAATAAATGATTTTGATGTTAATCTTGTTGATGTTAATTAATAAATAAATATAAATAAAAAACTTTATTGCTTAAAATACAGCAAATGGCGGACTTACTGCCATAAGGCATTCTCTAACAGTCAACCGGTGAATGTGTACATGAATTTTTGTAGGCGGTGACATTATGGTGACGTTATGGCGACACACTTAGATAAAACGGTGGTGCGGACTTAACATGTCTACTGACAGCCCGGACTTAACAGCACCACCAACCAAACCGAGTACACAAAGATGTACCCTCCGCTGGGGAATCGAACCAGGGACCTCTGGGTCTGAGACCGGTGGTTTAGCAGCTAGACCACAGAGGTGAGATAAGAATGAATTTGTTGAATCGGCCAGGTCCGGCGGGCGCGCGGCCACGCTGTACAAGTTCGTGCGCCTGTCGGGCGAGCTGGTGTGCGCGGCGCTGCTGCCGGCGTACCTGCGCGCGCTGGCGGCGCTGGCCGTGCCGCGCCACACCTGGGCGCTGCTGGCGCGCCGCGACGCGCTCTCCGCGCACCACCTGCTCACCGCGCTGCAGCGCTACTACACGTACGTACCCGCACACGGAGAGCGCCTGCACTGAGGGCGACTTAGCCGCGCGGCTCACATTTGCTTAGAACGTGCGACTTATTTCTAAAGCTCGACATTCACGGTCAGTTAAACTGATCAGTTGAACTGACGTACATCCAAAATCCGACCGTGAGTGTGAAATCTTAAGTTGAAATTTTTAACTGACGACAACCCACGGATATTTCCGGGCAAACCTTAATACGCTAGCTTCAGTTCGTTTGCCATCAGTCCAAACTGATCGTGAGTGCGCGTGCTTACATCCGTTTGCCATCAGTCGGAGCCATTGTTGCCAACTTAGCTACTTTATAGCTAGATCTATTTTTGGGAGCCAAGCAGCCAAGCAATTTTATGAAAATTGCAGCAAAATTTTTTAACTACTTTTTCTAGCTCCTTTCATGAAAAGTATAGAAGTACATTCAAGAAATCGTCTTTTTGAAGTTGCGATAAAAACGCGGCAGATTCTGGCAGATTTTGGCAGATTTTTTGCCAGTGTCGGGTAGATTTGCCATTTTTGAGATGGTCACACTGCCTTCAATCGAGAAATGAAGGCCGGTTTGAAGCCAGTGAGTGGGGATCGTTTTACTGATCAGTTGTTTAAACAGATCTGTTATTCAACTGACCAGTTTAACTGACCGTGAGTGTCCAGCTTAAGTTCAACTTGTTTCTAAGGATGTCACATGATTTACCTTACGCTAAAATAAAATATCCGGTATTTAAGTAACACAATTTTCCACTGTATTGTTCAGGAATCTGCGCGCGGACCCGCAGCCGTTCTCGGAGCACCAGCACTCGTCGCTGGGCGCGTCCGCCATCGTGACGCCCGCCGCGCGCCCCGGCAAGCTGCTCGTGCGCCAGGAGGAGGTGGGGTCTTATTTACAGGGGTTTACAGTTTAAAGTACAATAATTTTTTATTTTTTTTTAAGTTTTAGCAATTCCAGGCAAGAGTGGTAGACTTTTTGCCTGGTCGTTGCATGTTCGACGAAGAGTTGATAGTGTGAAGTTGTAAATAATAGAATTAAAGTTCAGAACAATAAATTGGTACATTAGTGAATTGCACAAGTCAATGGTTTTCAAACAAGTAAGTTAGAAATACGAAAAGAGAATAAATATTACATCGTTACCATATTCGTAATTAGTACATAGAACAAAGAAAAGATGATGCAATCACAGATGTCCTACATAATATGTGAGAAATACAAAATCATGAGTTATGCATAGAACTGGCACAACTTTATTTGCAAGTTTAAAGTTCAATAAATTAATTAGAAAGAAGAACTTTTAATTCGTCCCAGGCTCTATAAAACTTGCTTTTGGGACAATGATAAAATGTTTAAACAGGACTCTCAGTCGTATTATAAAACTTGATACTTAAACGACCATAGACGAGGTGCTTGATACCTTTATTAACGCTACGATTAACGCACAGGGAAATGAAGTTAACATATCACAACAACCGATAAATAATGTATGTGAGTGTTGTATACCACAAGGTGGAGGCGATGATAGCCGCGCTGAAGCTGATCGCGGCGGTGGCGCAGCAGGACGAGGCCGCGTGCGCCAGCATCTGCGAGAACCTGCAGTGGGACGCGGTCAACTGCATGTTCGGTGAGTAAGACGAGACTGTATGTTTTTTTTAAAGGTTTATTTACGATGTTTATACAGCATTATACACACCTAACATCATTATCAGCCAGAAGACGTTTACTGCTGGACAAAGGCCTTCCCCAAGGATCTCCACCACTTGCGGTGTTGCGCTGCTCGCATCCAGCGGCTACCCGCGGCCTTTACCAGATCGTCGGACCACCTTGTTAAAGGCCTGCCCATACTGCGTGTTCCGGTGCGCGGTCGCCACTCGAGAACCGTTCTGCCCCAACGGCCATCGGTTCTACGGGCGATGTGCCCTGCCCATTGCCACTTGAGCTTGGCGACTCTTTGGGTTATGTCGGTTACTTTAGTTCGTCTACGAATCTCCTCATTTCTGTTTCGATCACGTAGAGAAACCCCGAGCATAGCCCTCTCCATTGCTCTTTGCGTGACTTTGAGCCTGCTAATTAGGCCCATAGTGAGCGACCACGTTTCGGTACCGTATGTCATCACTGGCAACACACACTGGTTTTCACTTACAAGGCTTTCGTCTTGAGACACTGCGGTATTTTGGACGAGAAGATATTTCGTAGCTTACCGAACGCTGCCCAGCCGAGTTGGATTCGACGATTGATCTCTTTCTTAAAGTTGGACCTACCTAACTGGACTGTTTGTCCCAGGTATACATATTCGTCAACAACTTCAAGAGCAGAGTCTCCAACTTTCAGAGGAGTGGGTACGACACGTGAGTTAAGACATGATTTTCGTCTTCTCCATGTTAATTATAAAGCCCACTTGTTGAGAGACTCTGTTGAGATCACCGAGCATTGTGCCGAGGTCCTCCAGGGTCTCAGCCATGACTACTATATCGTCGGCAAACCAAAGGTGACTGATGTACACGCCGTTAATATTGATGCCGATTTCTCTCCAGTCCAGAAGCTTAAACACGTCCTCCAGTGCAGCAGTGAAGAGTTTCGAAGATATGACGTCTCCTTGTCTCACTCCACGCTGCAACTGGACTGGCTTCGAGCTCTGGTCCTGAAGGCGAACTGTCATAGTGGCGTTTTCGTACATACACTTCAACACTTCAATGTACCGGTAGTCAATTTGGCACCGCTAGAGAGACTGTAGCACGGCCCATGTTCCGACGGAACCAAATCTTGCTCATAGTCCACAAACGCTAAGCAAAGTGGCCGGTTATACTCTTCGGTCTTCTGAATAACCTGCCGCACCGTATGTATGTGGTCTATGGTGCTAAAGCCTTTTCGGAATCCGGCTTGTTCGATTGGCTGGAAGTCATCAAACCTGCGTGCGAGGCGATTAGTTATAACTCTCGAGGACAGCTTATAAACGTGACTTAGAAGTGATATGGGTCTGTAGTTCCTCAGTAGTGTCTTGTTGCCCTTCTTAAAGAACAACACAACCACACTTTCATGCCACGCTTCTGGCGTTCTACCTACGAGTACGACGGAATTAAATAGTCTCTGAAGAGCTGCGAGTACCGGTCTTCCGCCTGCTTTCAGAAGCTCAGCCGTAATTCCGTCAGCACCCGATGCCTTGCTGTTCTTAAGCTGCTTGAGAGCCAAACCAATCTCGTACAGGCTGATGTCCGGGATATCTTCGGTGTAGTGTCGGGTTAGATTAGCTCTAGGGTCTGTAGCTAAGCTTTGTACAGGTGGCCGCGTGGATGTGAGCTGTCCATAGAACTTCTCGACCTCTCCCATAACTTCGGACCTGGACGTGACAGTTCTGCCGTCATCGGTTTTCAGCGTCATCAGTTGGCTCTGCCCAATACCCAAATCTCTTGCGAACACTTTTGAACCTTTGTTTCGCTCGATAGCCTCTTTAATACGGTCGGTATTAAATCGGCGAGTGTCGCGTGTCAAAGACTTCGAGATCTGCACTAACTTGTTTATAGTTTATTGATACGAATGATATTTATGACAAACATACACAGTATTTACAAAAAAACTTAGCAGTAAGCCAGTTTCATGTGGTATATTTTTAATAGTACACTGTATTGTACGTTAATTTCAAATTGTCAATTAGAAATGGAGTCTTATTACAACACGTTGTTGTTATATATAAAAATTGGTTGCCTGTAAAGTCGGTATACGGGCGAAAGTTTTACGTGACAACGACTTTGAGTGGTAAAATAATTTTAATGTGAATATTCATTCGTATAGTAGGAAGAAGGATGAAATAATAGTAACAATTTAAAACATTTATTTATACAAAGAATTATATTTAAAAAATTCTCTAGTGCTGCGCGCGCGGCAGACCGATCATAGTTGAGTGGGAGAGAGACGCAAGGCATTCGGCGGGCCTCTCTCTCGTTCGGTGACTCATCGTAACGTTACCGAGCGTTACACTTTTTCATAAGTGACTCCCAGCCGCAACCTAATTTAAGACGTTGTCACGTCAAAAAACTCGGTTGGCACTCTGGTTTCATCTTTGATGTGTCCCTGCCAGGTCTGGTATGCTGCCACGTGCCGCTGCAGCTGAAGGCGCAGCTGCTGCACACGCTGGCGGCGCTGGGCGGCGCGCCCGCCACCGCCGGCCGCGTGTGGGCCGCCATGGAGGCGGCTCGCTTAGTGCACGCCGACGACAAGCGCGCGCTCACCGCGGACCTGCACGAGGTAACTCACACGACTCACTGCATGACACACCGCAACTAGCCGTCACACTTACAGGTCTAAAGCCGCAGTTCCACATTCGCGCGAGTGGCGAGTCGAATGGCGACGCGAGGTGCGTGCGCGATTGTGTGAACGTACGCTCGTCACTCGCCTCGCGACTCGTCTCGCCGCTCGTGACGCTCGTGTTCGGAGCGATCTTTTGGACGCGAGTCAAAGGGCACGAATGACGAGGCGAACTTAGTGTTTACACATTCGCTCTCTCGCTCCACAGTAACATATACCGTACAATAAAAATGGAATAAAGTAACGACAGAGTTCTAACGTTTTTGGAACTTTACCAAGCTCAAACAGTTATTTGGTTTGGTTTCCAAAACATGATCGACACAAAAATCAGTAAAAACATTATTTATTAATAATCATTGACACGCGGATGCTGCTAAAACGTAGACGTCATCCATTCTTGCAAGTTGAAATAGAAAAGAATACACGCGAATGTGTAAACAGTCACTCGTCTCTGTTTAAGGAAGGCGAATGTTTCGTCGAACATATCGTCGAATGGCGAAGCGAGTAGCGAGCACGCATGTGGAACTGTAGTATAATAGGACGCGTAGTGACGCACAGAGAGAGACGTGGGCGCTGTCATGTTCTTACATTTTACTGCTGTGTGACAATACTGTAGGCATGGCTACCGCAGCGCCATAAAGGCGCGGCATTGGGCGAAAGATTCTCACCAAAACAAAATAAAAAAACTTGTTATATGAATATGTGGAGCGACGCGGAATTCGTTATACATAACCCCCGCAAATACATGTAAACAACCACAACAATATTAATAAGAGTATAAAAGCGCGAGGACTGTCATTCTAAAGCACCAAACTAGTGACATCGAATGAAATCTAATACGTCATTAACGTTAAGGCGTACTGTAACAGGTGGAGTGCCGCATGGAGGATTACCCGCTGTCGCGCGCGTTCGTGTCGCTGCTGATCGCGCTCGCGCGCGCCGGGCCCGGGCCGCGCGCGCTCGGCGCCGGCAGCCGCGCGCCGGGCCTGCAGCCCTACCTGCATCACGTGCTGCAGCGGCTGGCGCTGCCGGCGCCGCACCGCCCGCACAGCGCGCCGCACCGCCGCTGGCACGTGAGTGTGACGTCACTATACAGCGCCGCGGCTGCAGCCCTACCTGCATCACGTGCTGCAGCGGCTGGCGCTGCCGGCGCCGCACCGCCCGCACAGCGCGCCGCACCGCCGCTGGCACGTGAGTGTGACGTCACTATACAGCGCCGCGGCTGCAGCCCTACCTGCATCACGTGCTGCAGCGGCTGGCGCTGCCGGCGCCGCACCGCCCGCACAGCGCGCCGCACCGCCGCTGGCACGTGAGTGTGACGTCACTATACAGCGCCGCGGCTGCAGCCCTACCTGCATCACGTGCTGCAGCGGCTGGCGCTGCCGGCGCCGCACCGCCCGCACAGCGCGCCGCACCGCCGCTGGCACGTGAGTGTGACGTCACTATACAGCGCCGCGGCTGCAGCCCTACCTGCATCACGTGCTGCAGCGGCTGGCGCTGCCGGCGCCGCACCGCCCGCACAGCGCGCCGCACCGCCGCTGGCACGTGAGTGTGACGTCACTATACAGCGCCGCGGCTGCAGCCCTACCTGCATCACGTGCTGCAGCGGCTGGCGCTGCCGGCGCCGCACCGCCCGCACAGCGCGCCGCACCGCCGCTGGCACGTGAGTGTGACGTCACTATACAGCGCCGCGGCTGCAGCCCTACCTGCATCACGTGCTGCAGCGGCTGGCGCTGCCGGCGCCGCACCGCCCGCACAGCGCGCCGCACCGCCGCTGGCACGTGAGTGTGACGTCACTATACAGCGCCGCGGCTGCAGCCCTACCTGCATCACGTGCTGCAGCGGCTGGCGCTGCCGGCGCCGCACCGCCCGCACAGCGCGCCGCACCGCCGCTGGCACGTGAGTGTGACGTCACTATACAGCGCCGCGCCTGCAGCCCTACCTGCATCACGTGCTGCAGCGGCTGGCGCTGCCGGCGCCGCACCGCCCGCACAGCGCGCCGCACCGCCGCTGGCACGTGAGTGTGACGTCACTATACAGCGCCGCGCCTGCAGCCCTACCTGCATCACGTGCTGCAGCGGCTGGCGCTGCCGGCGCCGCACCGCCCGCACAGCGCGCCGCACCGCCGCTGGCACTGTGCAGTGTGAGGTCACTATACAGCGCGTCACTGTATAGTGCCAGCTCGTGATTATTTAGCGCCGGCACGTGACCAGTATCTTATGACAACCATCTGGACAAAGCACTTAAAAACAAATTATGTTGACTTCCACCGCCGGCCGCAGGCAAGGCAGCAAAATCCCTTGCCCTGTTCAAACCAACCACAGCCGAATCTTTTTTCCGCGAAACACGGCGTCTAGGATGGCACGTTTAATTGGCCTCACCTAGTCTTAGTCTAATTTTAATATTAATATTGTCACTTACTGCCAGTAGTCCAACAGCATCCTCAGGAGGGCGGAGAAGAGAGAGCGCTCTCTCTTTATGCAGACCCGATGCGTCGGTGATGGCCCGTCCAAAGGCTATTCAGTTAGAAGGAACACTGGCTGGCACTTACATGATAAGCACAGGGGGCCCTATTTCAGGCCGCCAAGAACCACCTGAGTTACGCCTAACAATATATATATAACGCGGGAATGCAGCCCAAAACACGCGGGAGTGATGCACACACTACAAGCCGCGGAGTGTCTCACACGACACTACAAACGACCGCGGAGTCCAAATGCGCCAGCGCGACTTCTCACTAGTCACTGCCTGACGTGACGGCTCAAGGGACTGACTGGGAACACACGGGAGCGCTAAGCGCTTACAAACAAGACTACCGCCCAACCAGCCGAAAAACACGCGCGCGCCTCTCCAAAGCTCAAACGCAACTGCGTAGGCGCTGCTATGCGCCTTTCAAGGGGAACCAAGGTCACCTAAGTAGCGCGACAAATTAAGTAGCGCTGTTTTCGTATATTCCACTGGATATAATATTGTTTAACCCCGGCCCTTTTCCACGCAGATGCTGTCGCTGTGCTTCCAGCTGTTCGCGCTGTGGCTGGAGCAGTACGAGCCGTCGCCCGCGGACTTCCCCCCTGCGGGGCGCGAGCCGGCCGCCGAGCCGCCGCCGGGGCTGCGGCTGCTGCTGCAGCTGCACTCGCGCTCCGAGCTGTTGCGGCTGCTGCTGCACTCGCTCGACGAGGCCTTCGAGTTGCTGCACGCGCAGCAATTGGCTGTGGGCAAGGTGGGATGGCTACTGCGTGTCATAACTATCGATGATTACTCCTGATACATTTTCACTTCATGCGTCATCATCATCGTCGTGACACATTGTACTTGATCAATGCCAAATGCAATTATATCTCTATCTTATCTTAGTTAATTACGTTGTGATGACCATCATATTCTCCTGTCTTGCAAGTCGCAGTTATTACAGGATCCTTCCTGTTCAGTGTATCCTCCTGGATACACTGAACAATAATTATACATATGAAATAATGGCAGGAGTACGTGGAGGAAAGCCTGGTGAGCGTGCTGCAGATCCTAGAGCGCGGGCTGGCGCTGGAGCGCGCGCTGGCCGCCGCCGCGCAGGAGGCGGGCCGCGCCGCCATGCTCGTGGGGCTGTCCAAGCTCATACTCGGTCAGTGCGCGGATACATACAGCTTTTATGGTGATACCGAGGGAGATTCTCGATAAATTGTTGTTTATTTATGTAAGCAAAACTTAGGCTTGTCTTTCTCTGGACAATTAAGTAATCATTTATCTAGAGTTGGTGAATTTATGTTACATAGTCCCGATGACATATATCTCATTGTCGGCGACTATAATATGAGTGGAATATCATGGTTATTTAACAATGATGGTTCTTATTCGGCGGCTAATATGACAAGCACCGATGAACAATTATTAAATGATGATTTATTTACACATAATTTAATACAGTATAACGGTGTTTTAAATGTTTATGGTAAATTATTGGACCTTGTATTATCTAACTCTGCAGTGACTGTTACGGAGTGCTGCGACCCATTGGTTCCCCTCGATCCTCACCATAAGGCTATTGTAATTGACTTCAAGTTCCAAAGTCATTCTTATTTACAACATGGAACGATAACTAAACGTATTTTTAGTAAGGGTGACTATACTGAATTAAATCTAAAAATTAAAAAGATCGATTGGCAGTCTGAATTATTAAACAAAGATATAGAACAAGCTGTTGGCTATTTTTACTCCTCAATAAATAAGTTAATTGAAAGGTATGTACCCTCAAAAATTTTTCGCGAAAATACATACCCGCCTTGGTACTCATTATCATTAAAGAAGTTAATTAAAGATAAGCATAAGTATTACATTAGATTCAAAAAATACGGTAACCATTCTGATATGTGTACTTATAAATTATTAAGGGAAAGAGTAAAAACTTTGGAATCAGAGTGCTATCAAACCTATGTATCGTCAGTTGAAAGGTCTATTAAAGATAACCCTAAGTATTTTTGGTCGTTTATTAAATCACGATATAAATCATCAAATATACCAAGCACAATTAAATACGGAGACAAAGTTGCTAACGATGGCTGTTCTATTGCTAACGTTTTCTCTGACTTCTTTTACTCTACTTTCTTGCAGCCTTCTTCCTCACCTAGACTATCTAACTTATCTGCCAATGTCAACACGACACCGCTTTCTAGTATTTCGAATATTGACATAAACATTGAGGAAGTGGGTAAGCTACTCTCGTCGCTAGACGTCGCCAAGTCGGCTGGACCTGATGGTTTGCCTCCGATTTTTCTGACTAAGTGCGCGGAATCTATTGTAACACCCATATACTTGTTGTTTCTAAAGTCAATTAATGAAAATAATTTGCCATCTATATGGAAGTCCGCTTTTATAACGCCAATTCACAAAAAAGGCGTTAAAACCGAGGTAACTAACTACAGGCCAGTTTCAAAGCTGTGCATTGTAGCTAAGGTATTTGAAAGAATCATTTATAATCAATTATACTCTTCTTTGAAAAACTCATTCACCGAGTCTCAGCACGGTTTCCTTCAAGGACGATCCACCGTGTCGAATCTCGTGTTACTCAATGATTTTATCACCAATACTATGCAAAATGGTAAGCAGGCCGATGTCATTTACACGGATTATAGCAAGTGTTTCGATAGAATCCACCACACTATGTTAATCAGCAAATTGGAACACATTGGGATTAACGGTGATCTCTTAAGGTGGTTTGAGTCTTATATTTCCAACAGATCCCAAGCTGTTGTTATTAATAACTATATTTCTAGCTGGGTCGTGGTACCTAGCGGAGTGCCCCAGGGTTCCCTTCTTGGTCCACTTCTGTTTTTGATCTTTGTAAATGACATCGGCTCTTGTTTCCATCACTCCAGGCTGCTTTGTTTCGCAGATGACATGAAAATTTTTAAATCCATTTCATGTGAATCCGATACAGTGGATCTTCAGTCAGATCTGACGCGTTTGGATATGTACTGTGAGGCAAACAAACTGGATCTTAATTCATCAAAATGTTCCGTTGTAACTTTCAGTCGAAAAACTGTCAGTATTTTGTCGGGTTACAAACTAAAGGGCACAATTTTACAAAGATTATCCAATATACGAGATCTTGGAATTCACCATGACTCAAAGCTTCTTTTTGACGATCACATTGATAGGACTGTTAAGAAGGCTTCACAGGCACTGGGATTTGTGATGAGATCCTCGACAAGTTTTAATGACATCAAAACCATTAAAATATTGTACTGCACCTTTGTAAGAAGTATACTGGAATATGGATCGGAGATCTGGAATCCGCGCTACAATAAGTACGTTGACCGCATTGAACATGTGCAGAAAAAATTTATAAAATTTTTATGCTATCGCCTGAAGTTGCCTTATAATTCTAGCAACTATTTGGAACTTTGTTCGCGGTTTCACTTTCTTCCCTTACAAAGACGAAGGGAAATATCAGATATTGTGTTTTTACTAAAAATAATTACGAATAAAATAAATTCTCCTGAGCTTCTTTCTAAAATCTACTTTAACATTCCATCAAGATCAATAAGACATTACATTCCAATTAATATACCGTTAGTTTCATCAAATTACCATCAGAACGTATTTCTATGGCGAGCTGGCAGGAGTCTAAATGAGTTTTGTAAGACAAACGACTTTGATATATTTCATTCTAGCATAGCAACAGCAAGGCGGCTATTAAGTCAAGATTTCTTTATTAAATAATTTAAGACATTATTATAATCCCCTCTCAATATTAATCTGTAACTTTTTTTATATTTCTTAGTATTTAATTTTTTGTTTTTTTGTCCACATAAAGCATTGTTTAATCTGATTTTAAACGTGGAGACCTGTTATTGGCCATCTGCTACCTATATCTTAATGTAAGTATGTTTCATGTGCTGTTGGTCTTCCAAAGTAAAATAAATAAATAAATAAATAAATAAATAAATTGATAGAAATGATATATTGATAAATGACTACAGATTTAAAATTACAAGTTTTAACGCGTTTTCTCCGTTTTGACAGTTATAGATTTTTGTCCTTATTTCACGGGAATAAAATATCCATGGTCGTGTATATGACCGCAGCCGGCGACGGTCCGTCGGGCGGCGACCGTCTGGTGACGTGCTGCCGCGTGCTGCAACTGGGCGGCGCGGCGGCGGCGCGCGCCACGCAGCTGCTCGCGCGCGCGCTGCGGGCGCCGCACGCCGCGCGCCACCTGCTGGCGGCGCTCGCGCACCAGCACGCGCTCGCCAGCGACATACGGTAAGCAGCTGCTGCACACACACCACGCAGCTGCTCGCGCGCGCGCTGCGGGCGCCGCACGCCGCGCACCACCTGCTGGCGGCGCTCGCGCACCAGCACGCGCTCGCCAGCGACATACGGTAAGCAGCTGCTGCACACACACCACGCAGCTGCTCGCGCGCGCGCTGCGGGCGCCGCACGCCGCGCGCCACCTGCTGGCGGCGCTCGCGCACCAGCACGCGCTCGCCAGCGACATACGGTAAGCAGCTGCTGCACACACACCACGCAGCTGCTCGCGCGCGTGCGCTGCGGCTCCGCCTTATTGACCACGTCTTAATCCTGTATCGCAACAACGGCACATAGGGAGATTGGACCAAAACCCACCACGCTGGCCCAATGTTAATTAGTTGGTAGGTTGGGGGTTTGACTGCTAAAAGAAGTTAAAAATAAGCTCGAAGATATAAAAAAAAAAATTACTTATTATAATTTAAATTAAAATTTAATTTAATATAATATTACTTCAGGTAGTCATTTTTTTCAACGTTTCGTTATTTTTGAGTTTATTTGAGTTTATTTGAGTGTTATTAACGCAAAAAATCAAATATTAAGAAGTTAAAAATATGGCCTTGTATAGGCACGGTTTCGTGGAGTGCATGGAGGCGGAGGAGTGGGGCCCGTCCGCGGCGACGGCGCGCCAGACCAAGGAGGGCGTGCTGCTGCTGCTGCACCAGGCGCTGCCCACCGCCGCACCCAACCTAGCGCACTTCCTGCTCGGATACCAGCTCGATGAGGACGTGAGTTGGGTTTATTTTAAGAAGAAACAATAACAGTTACAATAATACAAGCTTTATGACTAAGTATTTGAAATGGTTATGAACGTAGTAGGTTACTTAGCAAGTAGTCGAAGTTTGAATTTATCGTCGAACGTTTACGTTATGTTTTAGATTAATCGATCCTTGGCATTGAGAGAAAAAACATTTTGTGTTCAAAAGAGTCGATTCAGAAGAAATTTTAAATAATATCCATGTCGTGGGTAAATGGGTTGAAATATTAGTAACAATATTAGGATGTTGGAGGGATGATGCCGTGTCATATCTTTATCGGATCTGCACGCGTTTAGGAATGTGCTTACAAACTCTTTAACCAATACGCGAGGATAATAAATTATGTGGCTACGCAGGCCGCCACACTTTTCAAATAAATGAGATACTTAAGTAGATGACCAAATTCCAAAAATAAAAACTGTTGATGTTTCAGAAAAAAAAAATTTATGCACTAATTGAAACTGTCGCTACTATAGACCTATTTCTAAATAGAAATGTAAAACGGAAAATTAGAAAATTCTCTCTCTTTATGTAATTTATAGATTAGCCGTAGCGCGTTGAACGAGCCCGGCGCAGCGGGCTACCCGCGCACCTGCCTGCACTCGATCCTCGACATACTGGACCAACACATCGCCGGACAGCCCACCACTGAGAAGTGAGTCTGTTTTTGAACACATTTCAGCCATGACAAAGAATGAAAAGAATGCCGAACGAGAAAGCATATTTTTACCAATACGACAATGGGAAAATTTATCGACTATTATCCCCGAAGGGTTAGTCAGAGACTAGGCAATGACAACCGCAAAAGCAGTCCTCTACCATAGTCCACGTTTAAACAAATAGCGACTGCACATGTGCTCAGCGTAACAGGTGGTGAGCCCATCGCCGCTCTATGCTGTTGGAATTATGTGCAGTCTTTAGTTCGTTAGTCGCCTTTTAGGACACCCAAGGGAAGAGAGGGGTTATTCTTTTAATGAGCCGCTACGTGACACGGCGACATAAAATAATATTTAGGCACAATTGTTGTAACTACACGTTAGAATTATAAGGAAGTGTCTAGATTGCCACCAGTGGTTATTTAATAAAAATTAATGTACTGCCACTAGTGGTAAGTTAATAAATAATGTTATTCTGCCGTAAGTTATTAGGTATTCCAATTTGTTCCTTAAGACAAGCTAATGAAGTACCTACTTACTACTACTAACATAAAAAGCTATTCTGCCACAACTTATTAGGCATTGAAATCTGTATTTTGTAATTGAAGGTTATTTTTTATTAGACAACAATAACAATACATATGACCTACAGGAATAGGGTAGCTAGTATTTCTGTTGTCTAATAAAAAAATAACCACAAAATTTAAGACAATCGCTACGCTGCGCTTCGCGATTGTCTTAAATTTCTAACCTATCACGTGACCTACGGCGGTACATTATTTTTTATTAAATAACCACTGGTGGCCGGCTAGACAGTTTGTAATTATAATCAATTATTTAATTCAAGACTTCTCTCACAAAAGCGTAGCAACAATGTCGTCAATGTAGCACCATTTTACGCACCAGGGAGGCGAGTAACCTAGTAGAAAGTTGCTACCGTCTGGTGTACTGGCTGTGCGCCCGGCCGAGCACCTCTGCGCCGGCGCTGCGCTACCTGCGCGCGCGCGAGTATTTCCTCTCGCGTCACGTCAGGGCCACTGTCAACCTGGAGGTAGGCTGCCACCAGATCGACCGTTTTTCTTAGTCTTAGATTTATTTTACAACATTAAGGGTGGATTCGACCAAACTGGAATAAGACTTACTCCGAGATTAGTCTATACAAATTTGGCGCTTAATTTAGGTATAAGACCTTATTCCAGTTTGGTCAAATCCACCCTAAGTGCTTGTAATTTTTCTACTGTTGGGTTTGGATTTTCTTGCACGGACAATGGCACATGAGAAGATTGGACTAAAATCATGCTGGTGCAGTACAGGTTGAGGGGACGAATGATCTAAGACAACAATCCGGACCAACAGCTGAGCTTTTTTTAGATTTTAGATTGTTTGCCCATCCTATGAACAGACATAACTCCTGGTTTTCAAAAAACTTATTTGCACAATGTAAATTTCTCAAGCTTTTTTCTCTATACTATTATTAGATGTTTTTGCTATAAATAACGTGTGATGTTGCTAGTGATGATGTTACGCTTGTGCAGACGGCGTCGGCGGTGACGCTGTCGTCGCGCTCGTGGGTGCTGCGCGCGTGCGCGTGCGAGGCGGGCGCCGCCGCCGCCGCGCGCCACCACGCCGCGCTTGCCGCGCTGCTGGCCGCGCTCACGCACAGCGCGCACGCGCAGGTCCCTGCACATACACATGTACACACAATACACACACACGGCTATTAACCCCAAAGGGTTCGACTAGGCTATGAAGACCGCAAAAGCAGTGCACTGACTGCCACAGTCCACGGCGCACCAAATAACAACTGCATATGTGCTTAGCTTCTAAAGGATGGGAAAGCCACAGGGAATGATGGAATCCCAATTGAAACCATCGAAGCATTGGGAAAGCGTGGCGTTCATATCTTCCACATCATCTGCAACAAGATATGGCTTACAGGCAAACGGCCCTCCGAATGGGCCCACACAGTTTTACTCCTCTTCATTTAGGGTTTTCAACCCTATTCATATAGGGTTCCACGAAGAAGTGTACCAACTTTCGACTTATCGCCCTCATTACACACGCTAGAAAAATAATGCTGTATAATAAATGAGAGACTGAAGCCATATTTGTCCAGAGAAATTGCGCCCGAACAATCTAGATTCGTAAAAGGTAAAAGAACCCGTGAACAAATTCTCATCGTACGTCAAATCATGGAGAAGGCTCAAGAATTTAACAAGCCGACATACATATACTTTGTTGATTTTTCTAAAGCGTGAAATGGCCAACGTTGTGGAAAACACTACTTGACATGGGCACACCACTACACCTCGTGCAACACTAGTATTCCCCATTTTTCTTGATGCGGCAGAGACGTGGACAGTGCGTTAGTTGGAAAAGGGGAAGATACATATGCTCTGGAGATGTGATGCTGGAGGAAGATGCTTGGGATATCGTGGACGGAACGGCTGGTCGTACAAGAAAGAGTGGAAGGAATTAGATCACGTGGCAGGTCACCTATGCGCTGGACTGACCAAGTCAACTCCGCAATAGGGGACAGTGTATCTGGCTGTCCCAGACAGTCTACCAACAGAGAGGGAGAGATGGCGGGAGATCGTGAGAGAAAATGTGTCCCGCCTCAACTACCAAACTTGACGACTCAAAGTGACCACGGCCGCTCTGCTAAGAGCGAATCGATATAGAAAAGGAAGAAGCAGATGTGCTTAGCGTGATAGGCGGTGAGCCCATCGCCGTTCTATGCTGTTGGATGTATAAGGGTGAATTCGACCAAACTGGAATAAGGTCTTATACCTAGATTAAACGCTGAATTTGTAAAGACTAATCTCGGAGTAAGTCTTATTCCAGTTTGGTCGAATCCACCCTAAGCAGTTTTGGTCGCCACCATGCAGCTCTCTATTTATTGTTTAATTATATTCTATTTACTTTGTTTTGTTATTAAAACTGCTTAAGGCATATTTAGTTTGATACTCTTGTGCTACTATGTGTAATCCATAGCCGTTTTAATTTTTCCATGATATAATGAAATATTAATGTTTTATATTTTAGCGTTTTATTAACGCTTAAATATACTTCAGTTAAATTTTAAACACTGAAAAAAGACGACAACCTCAGGCGGGAATCGAACCACTTTAAGTTAAGGCAGCCGCCCGGAATGCGGAATGTGCGTGGTTCGATTCCCGCCTGAGGTTGTCGTCTTTTTTCAGTGTTTAAAATTTAACTTAATGAAATATTGTTGGTCAGGAGTGGGAGTGGTGCCTGCTGCGGCGCGCGCTGGAGGGGCTGCCGGTGGGCGTGGCGGCGGCCGCGGAGCCGCGCTGGGAGCTGTTCCACGCGCACCAGCTGCGCGCCGCGCTCGACAAGTGCGACCTGCCCACGGGTTAGATTCCTACTTCAAATAGAACACACCGGACTTTCTCGTCTCGTTTCCGCAGAAAACTTCTTCGTCTCGGTTTCGCAGGAGCATGTGAACCAATTGTGCAAAAGCTATTTAGATAATAGTTGGTGCACCTTTTGAGAGCCCTGTCACATGGCGTCTTCTGCATTTTTCATGTCTCAAGTTTTTGAAAACGAACCTTCTGGCAATTCCGGTCAGCAGTGCGATTGTGTAAAGTCAATCGTATTCATTTGACAGTTCATATTGTATCATAATAATATCATTCCATACAAATTACAGCCGATGGAATACGATATGAACTGTCAAATGAATACGATTACCTTACGCAATCGCACTGCTAGTCTTTTAAGGTCGTTTGGGTCAGCTACCGACCTATCGGACTTGTGCTACACTCTACCTTGTACATGTGGGTTTGCAAGGCGAAGAATAGTCAGTTCAACTTTTAAAACTTCTTTATTTGCACCACTATTACAAACACATCTTAACAACTTTCGGTCGCGTCGCCATCTTTTAAAAATACCCTATCTCCTCCTCGCTCGCTCCTACTTCCCTTTCTCAGGCACAGAAGTTGCCATCCTAAACTGTAAAGACAAAATGAAGAAATAAGGATTATTATGATTCGTATTATTTTATTTTTTGCGTTAATAACGCTCTAATAAACTCGGTGGGAGTCCGACCTGGGGGTCTATGGGCTAAAAAATATGGATATGGACATGGGCTTCATTTGACATTTGAAGCCCATATTTTGTCCTAATATGGGCATATTACGGGCTTCAAATGTCAAATGAAGCCCATGTTCATATTCATATTTTTTTGCCGATAGGGTAGCTGAGGTAGTAATTTTTTCAACGTTCGTTATCTTCAACAGTACATATTATGATTATGTTATTCTGTCACTCAAATACCATAATGTTGCGCGTTCAGGCATTGGCGGCAAGCGCATCAGCGTGTCGCGCGTGCACGCGCTGCTGTCGCGCGAGCTGGCGGCGCTGCACGCCACTGCGCCGCAGCGGAACCTCGTGGCACTCGAGATACAGAAGGTAAGGCACGGGCGGTATTGATCCTTATACCTTAGTGATAAGGTTCAATATGTGTTGATGAAAGGAGACCCGGCGTTTTATGTTTAAGTTGTATTGTTTTTTTTTAATTTTTAATCTGTAATTCATAATCTGGCAATATCTGATGACAGTTGTACATTCGCTAGCTGTCAAATCAAAAATGACGTGACGGCATTGTTGACATCTCACTTTTTTAAGAGCAAAAGAATTATGGTTTATGCAGCCACGTTAGACATTTTTAAAGTTACATGTCTGCCTTTTGAAGACTCAGTGTTTCCATATTAAAAAAATATTAATTAATAATTAACTCTTATCCGCGATTCGATAAAAATAAGACAAAACTTGGTTTAGGTAGCAAATAATATTAGCATTACTTTATGACCAAATTCTATTGTATAAAAAATTTGCATTTTTTCTATGGAAGGTGCCGGTTCTCCTTTGACATTTTGAGGTAGGTTGAAGTGCTGGCGTCTGTACCTATGGTGCAGCATGTCGATTCTCTAAAGCTCTATCGTAAACGTCATACCCTGTGTTACCTTTGTAATCGCAGATAATTGCACCTACCATGTCATCTCTGCACCACCATTACCCTAGACTGGTAGAAAATGCCTCAGGCATTAAGTCTGCCATGTAATGTAATGTTGAAAAAGTTTAAATAAATATATAAAAATATAAATCGATATACTCGTTACCCTTGGGTTACGATCAAGAGTGAACATATAAGCATTTTTAATGTTTTTACTGTTGGTAAGTATATTGTTATTGTACAGGTTTAAAACGTGATTATTATGTTTAGGTGCTAGATTACGTGACCGAAGTGAACAGACAGCGCAATCTAGCGGCAACCCTCACACACTACTACGACTCTTGGCGCCAACTCACCGAAATCTTATTCTGCGTCGCTCCACCTGACATCCTCAGCCTCGAGTCCAGGAAGAATCTCCTCCTCAACATCCTACAGGACTTACTCAACAAGATACCACCTGCTGAAGTTCTCCCGCAGTTAGGGAATCTTGCGTCCGGAACAGTATTACTTCTTCTAGTCAACCTTCGCCATTGCTACATTATGCAAAAGAGAGAAACGAACCTGGACGCCACAGACTTTGAAACTTCATTTTTCGGTCCTTCGAGTCAGATAATGCAAACCAAATCTTTGACGCTTAAGTTTATATTGCACAAAATATTGAGCTGGATCCTAGTTTCCGGCGCATCGACGCAGAAAATACGCGTGAACTTATACGGTGCGCTGTTGAACTATCTGAACATCGTGAATTTGAAGCCGAGCGCCGCCGATCCTGAAGAAGAGGTCAACGCTACCTACGTCAGTAGATTGGACAGCTCTAAAGCGCGGCCTAGTAAAGAGGAGTCGGCTCTGAAGTCGATGGTGATAGACGTGATCAGTGGTTTCGGCGAGAACCTGTGCTCAATCGTGTGCAGCGACTGCATCGGCGGCGGCCACGACGTCTGCCGCATGGTGGCGCTGGCGTGCCTGGACTCGTTGCTGGAGATCCACCCGCGCACCGATTGGATGCATACGCTAACCAACCAGGGATACCTGAGGAGTCTCATCGACAGCCTCATGCAGGATGATGAAGGATTAAAAGAGGTAAATAGTGTTGCTTTCCTTTTTCTAAACTTATTTTCATATTAAATTGAGTTAACATAATTCCGTGCTTCGGAGGTCATATTGAACCTTTGTTCTTGAAAGAGTATTGAAAGTTGGCAAGTTAGCAGCAGGCAACACTTAATTAGGTCATCATAGTAGTTAAGTAGGTAACGAATGACTCATCCTTCTTATGGGGTAAAAATAATCTTGTGCGACCAATTGGGTCATTCGAAGTTCATCATCACTCGTTTCTACATTAGACTCGTGATTTATTTATTATACAATTATAAACTCATCAATTTAATCGTTTTAATCGCCTCTGTGGTCTAGTGGCTAAGCCACACCCAGAGGTCCCGGGTTCGATTCCCAGCAGGGGGTACATCTTTGTGTGCTCGGTTTGGTTGATGGTAGGGCTGTTAAGTACGCCTGTCTAGCTACCACCATCTTATCTAAGTATGTCGCTATAACAACGATGTTTATAGCATTGTTGTGTTACGACAGTTTGAGATGAGACAGCCAGTTCCTCAGTGGTTGAGGATTCCGGATGAAGCGCGCTTCCACCTTCGGCCTTATCGTCACTTACCATCAGGTGAGATGAAGGCCAAGCGCTTACCCGTTGTAGAACAAAAAAAATCATCATTCATCATAAGTAGGGCTCGGATAATTATGTATTAAAAATTTAAAAATATGTACATATAATATGGAGTAAAAAAACTAAAATATGGCAAAAATATGTGTTAAAAATATTACAATACTGTAAAATTGTCGACTGTTTATTGCAAAAAATAAAAAAATATAATTTTACTCAGCGTCTGTTTCATTATTACTTGAATTGCAGTATAGAATCACGTGTTTCTTTAAATTTTCAAAATTAAAACTGTTTGGACGAAACAATGCTTTGTACTTGCTGAATGATCTTTCAACATCACAGGATGTGATTGGAGCATATTTAACGCATAGTTCTACAAGTGAGTACGGCATATCTAACTAGGTATATTGCCTTCTAATGTTCCGCACAGCATGTTGTTAATTTTTTTCAGGGTATGAAATCCTTTGTTTTTTCTATACGTCTATACGATCTATCTAACGTAAAATTATGAAAATATGGATAGTTTGCTATATTTTATGTATAAATATGGATTAACATGTAAAATATGGAAAAATATGGAAAATAAAAATTGAATTTTCGCGATCTAAATATCATAATTTATGCAGAAAATATAATTAAGAACCAAAATTATTTTAATGAAAAATATGTATTTACATATTAATCCGGGCCCTAATCATAAGCTTAAAGTTCACGTATTATTAAGGTCGCGGTGCTTCAGTTCAAATGACACGTCACTTTCGTAACAGGCTCTAGAGCCCCAGCCGAAGTCCCTCCGCGTGCTGTACGTGTACGAGTCCAAGATGGCGCTGCTGGTGAAGCTGGCGGGCAGCCGCGCGGGCGCCGAGACGCTGCTGGCGCAGGGCGCGCTGGCGGCGCTGGCCAATATGCGCGCGCTACAGGCGCACCCCGACATACACGCCGGCGGCGCCGCGCACGATACGGACTTCGTGCCCTCCGTCACCAGCAGGTGAGGAGTTACAGCCATTGTTCTTATCCTTTATTACAGAATAACTAATAGTACTACCGTACAGAAGGTTCACTCTCAAAGTCAAGTTTAGGTATAAAAAATTGCCTACTCTTACGACTTTCACGTGAAATTGAAACTTATCGTGTGGCCCGAGCGTTCATATTCCGTTAAGCAACGCTGACTCGATATTGATTTGACGTCAGGAGCGCAGGGTTTCCACTCATGAATATATTTAAGTATATTTTAAAACAAAACAAAATCATTGGCAGGCCCAAATTAGCTAAGGCCTTAGTGGCTGTCGTCATCGGGTTCAAAATCTCTGACCGAATTTCAGAGACCCGAGCCACATAAGGCATAGTGAAAATCCGTGACAGTTGGGCATCTACCAACCGCCGTTCATTTTGATACCTTTCGAACAGTATCTGCCGAGCCGTAAGATAGCTATCCTCCGTTACTGGCAGGTGAGCCACCAACTCCGCAGGTTCACCGGTGATGGCCCCTCGCAGCTGTGCCATCTTGTACGATGCCGTTAGGTTCTTCCGATCATGGACCAGGCTGTCAAATAAATTTATGTACCCGACCCACTGGTTCAGGTCACCATCGAACACCGGTAGCTCGATGCTAGGCAGGCGTGACACAATGCCAAATGAAGATGGTTGCTCGGCCTTGCCTCCACCGGTGGAGCGTGCATTCAAAATCTCCATTTTCCTCTGCACTATGTCAGCAGCATACTGCTAACACTAGTCAAGGTCCTTCTCCGAAGACAGCAGCACATCACTGTCATCAGCCGCCAACTCCGTGAGATCCGTGATGCACCCATACATCACTTCCATACGTGCGTCAACAACCGAAGCCCGTGCTAAGAACGCCTCTTGTCTGTCCAGTCTATCCATCAAGGCACGAGCTGACGCAAACCATCGTAGCTCACTTCCTATCCTGGCTTTAATCGCCGCGATCGTGTTTAGCGGCATGTTACTTACGATTTACAACACAATAAAAAATAAAATACCTAACTCCGATTAGGTATATAAGCAATAACAACCGAACAAAATAAAAAAAATAAACTTATTATCAAATTACAAGTCCTTCCCGAGGCAAACAAATCACTAAGTCCGAATTAGTTATGTATACTAACTTATAAACAACAATAACACATGTTCAAACAACCGTAGTGCTATACCAAATTAACCGAATGAAGTTATTTCTATCCACATAACAAGAAATAAAATTATAACTGCCTACATCAAGTACATCAAGCCCGTTGCTTGGGAGTAAACACTATATTTTTATTACCGTATTATTCAAATAACTAGCAACTTATGTTATGTCATATCATTCGAAGCCCTAATTAACTTCTTAATAAAGGTTGAACATAATGTAGGTAGGTAAGAAAATACAATTAGTGTGACAGACCCTATTCCGTTACAAAATACACTCCATAACTTCTCTGATGATAATGATCAACTTACCTAAACAAATCTAAACTGTGATCACCACATGTAACAATAATTCACAACAATTATCAACGATACCGACTCAACACGATTTCATGTTGTAACGTGATAAGCATTGATTGAGTACCTGTTGTCAATGACCGAGACAATAAAATTTCAAAGACACCTCCGTCAAGCACTACAAAAAAACAATCAATGATTACACATTTAATGTAATAATCTTAATGTAACAAACTTATTAAATGTAATTAACTATTTAAACTAATCAGGTGGACATATTTATGTGTTTACCTACCTAGCCGAGCTACAGTGGAACAAATAGGTTACTCGGACTGGCTCCCGAGCTGCACAAAACAGTTCCAAGGAACCTGCTGGTCCGTGTCGTTTAAATTTAAAGAACCACGCTCTGCTACCACATGTTCCAAACAGACCATGGACCACCAGGTCAGCGATCAGGGCCTGCTTGGAATCAGCTGCGCTTCGCAGCGTCAATCTTAATAACTAACTTAATCCTAAACTCACCGAATGATGCGATGGTTGAACCGCATTGCAACCTGAGGATGTGGAGGTAGTATGGGTAGGAAGGAAAGGATGGTCGCTGTCCAGCTGCCGTGATGCGGTGAGACGCCTGCCTCGTGGTAGCGTGCCTCGCCTGCCGAATCCTCGTAGGCCAGTTCAAATCACACGCATACATCCGTTGCACCCCGGCCAATTACACATAGGAGCCTCCGCTGGCTGTTCGCAAGGTGATTAGTAAGATATTATCCGATTTCTTGTCCGCACAACTCACGCCCGAAACATGTGGTGAGTTTTCCCAACTAAACACATCGAATTCACAATAAACGCGAGCGCGTGGTCCTGTCGTCAGGACTCCATACGCAACCGATTCTCGCGGGGTTTTCGAACGGATTTTCGATGATCTGACGCTATTCTGCCGACAGAATTTAACCAGCGTCCCGTAAGCAGACCGTTCCGCCATTCCGTGTCCGATCCGATATAGAAGTGAACTGACATACGAATGTCAATGTCAACTGACAGTTTTGTTTTTATATATTTTCTCTGTCTTTGTGGCAGGCAGAGTACCACATCCATACTGCCTTTGGTTTTATTCACTAGCCAATCCTATCCTATAGGCCCAATTCAAAAGAAATCTTTCATACAAACTTTGTCCTGACAATTACAAAATATCTTTTAAATAAATAGCCAAATAGATTCTAAAGTGATGCGCGAAAAACATTCGTGGCAGTTGATTTTCATTTGTATAATATCATAGACGATTACGGGCGAGCACGATTGTGTGGAGGGCATACTCTGCTGTATTCGCCGATCATCGTCTATGATCGCCTGCAATCGCCTGCGACCCGTGATTTGTCGGTTTTTCGGGCACGCATCAAAGGGAATCGCGCCGGGTGTTTGCGCAGGTGCCCACACAATCGCCGATCATTTATTCGCCTTTGGACAGTGAAGCGTTGCACACATAGAGTACTATATATTATATATGTAATAGAGACCTAACTCAGCCGTGAAAATAGGAAAAGACAAAGTGGCGCCCTCCGACAAGGAGTTTTGGAACTAATATCGCCGTATACATAGCTACATATAGGTACATATAGGTATCTAGGTATTTACTTGAAAGTAAAGGCCGATTTTCATTCCTCTGTCGATTTAACCAGAGAATTCTGATGTTTTGACGGAGTCAAAATCTCAGTTTTTTCCTCTGGTTAAATCATAACAGAGGAATGATAATTCAGCCCCAGTAGTAAATTATAAAAATAAAACACAATATTTAACAACATCATTATTTTTTTCTTTTAAAACATCTTACATAATCCTTCTTTGCCTTTATTTTTAACAAATCATCGTCATCATCACAATCTCTCATATTATTTAATATTTTACAACATTTTCCAACATTTGAGGATCTACAGCAGTACAATGAGAATGAATCTCTGGAGTTTCCGGACCTGCAAAAAATAATTTTATACAAGTAACTATGTTTTACACACTATCCGTTTTATTAATAAAAATGGCCAAATGTTACACCTCGGTTTAGAGTGACGCTGTCGCGTTTTTGTTAAAGCAGGAAGATAGAGAGAGCGTCAATTTAATCCTAAATGTAACTTTAATCAATGTTTATTAGTAACAGGGTGCGGCTCACTAAAAGAATACTACCATCTCCTCTCTTCCCTTAGGTGTCGTAAAAGGCGACTAACGGACTAAAGACTACACATACTTCCAACAGCATAAAGCGGCGATGGGCTCACCACCTGTCACGCTGAGCACATGTGCAGTTATAACTTGATGAAACATGGACTATGATGGCAGCACTGCTTCGCAGTCCCTCTTGCCTAGCTAGACTTTGGGGATAATAGTTGTGTATGTATGTATTATACATACATATATATCAAATCATAATTTCAATCAAAAAGAGGCTGGTAAGACTGACGGCAACAACAAGATTAAAAATACCTTTTGAAGATGATGCTTCCAAAATATTTTGAATTGATCTCAGAGGTCTTCTTTCACTTAGGGTGGATGTTGGGAATGACAAACCTGAAATTATAATTAAAACTATTACTATTATATGTTTAGAGATTTACATACAGTTTAAAAAATAAAATCATTTATCAGCGTAGTTGTTATTATTTATTACGTAGGGGTGATTGTAAATCCATGGATAATAATTAAATACTTTACCTATGTACAGTTTACAATATTATTATCCTTATTAACATCACATCCACAGTTACAGATGCTTGTGCTCATCATACAAAAATATGCCCGTAGCGGGATTTATACATTTATGGGTGAAGCAGTCCGAGGCCTAATCACTAGAATGCCTGCTGGGTTTTCAGACAAACATCTCTAGTTATTAATAATGAGTTGTGCTAAACTTAAAAGTACAGACTATTGCATAGGTTTATCTGCTGTAAACTGACCTGGCATATTTTTCGTTGGTAGAGTACCAATATTGTCAAGTAAATTATTACGGCACCAGTACTTTCTTCGACATGCTTATATGGCATACACGGCGGTATTACCAACGGAATAGACCCAAGTATTAAAACTGTCCTGTCCTTGTTCTTTGCCGGATTCAGAAACTTGTGTAAAACATCCTCCAATCCTGAAATAAGGTAAAAGTAGGTTAGGTAGGGTGGTTATACAATAAGTTACTCTATATGATTTTGATCAAGTGTGCACAAACAAAACAGTTTTTAGATACGAATAAATAAATACCTGCACTGTTTAAACATCCAGGTACGCAACACACTATAGACATTATGAAAACACAAAAACAACATTTTTTCACAAGGTCAAGTCTTATCTCAACGGACTTAGGTGAGAAGTACTTTAAAAACATTAATAAACAAAACAAATTAAAACAAACAAAATTATAGACAGAAAGAAATACTAGGCAAAACCGGCGCCGGCGGCTAACTAATTGCTTGTAATGTTGCAAGCTAACACAACAAAACTTAACCAAATAGTTAGAAATATTTTTGTGATTACTATTTTCTAATTTTGCTTTATAGTCTATTTTCATACCTTAATTTATAATTAAATTAGATGTACTTATATGAAGTAGCCAGGGAGTGTTTAATTGCTTTAAAGTTAAAATAAGTAATGTCACTACAGGATTTAGGAGTCGATTAACGGTGCCAATAGGTATGATAAAGCTACTAATACTCTTAAATACACACAATACTGGTAACCTAATCTATCATTCATTAGGAGCAGTTACAACGCCATCTTGCGGTCAACCTGTAGACTACGTGACTAAAATATGACGAGTCCTGCCATCTATGCACGAGTTTT
Source organism: Scoparia ambigualis (assembly GCA_963921215.1). Taxonomy (NCBI): domain Eukaryota; kingdom Metazoa; phylum Arthropoda; class Insecta; order Lepidoptera; family Crambidae; genus Scoparia; species Scoparia ambigualis. Next base: position 42,474,289 of record OY992503.1, on the reverse strand, counting down.
GTAGATTTTGGATCATATAACCCTGTTAAATTAAAAATCATGTTTTATTGAGCAAGTTCAAACGTTGTGATGTTCTTCTCAATTTTATAGACTTATTATATTAAATATTACCGCTTGCTAGTTCTAAGATTGTGTACCCTGGTTGCACACGTCCATAATTTACTTAAAAATACGCACTAAAATGGCTAGTGGGTGGTGTAATGTAAAGTCGCGCCATCTCTGAGGTCCCGGGTATAATTCCCGGTCGGATCAATTTAGAGAAAACTGTTTTTCTAAATTGATTTCGAGTCTGGGTGTTTTTCTATGTTTATGTATATTTATTCTCTTACCATATTAACTATATATTAACGACTTTCAAGAGAAGCTTATCTTACGCACATATATATAATCACAACTACTATCCCCTAAGGGTTAGTCAGAGACTAGCTAACATCAAATAGCGACTGCGCATGTGCTCAGCGTGACAGGTGGTGAGTTGGATGTATGTGCAGTCTTTAGTCCGTTCGTTTCGCGACACGGTTATCTTGGTTTAGATAATTGGTGTAAGCGTAAACAAATTTTATTTATTAACATAATTTAATAAATGATAGCAGCAGCAACACACTCCACGTCCATCTTGTACGCTTGCCGTTCGACGACTACTACAGACGAATGTGTAGACGCTTGCACGATGACCGTGCCGGTGATCGTGGCGAATATAGACGATCACACGATCGGCGATACTCGCCGACTGTGTAGTGGCGGCATAAGATATGTACGCTACGTGCGCTGGCGGCGCACCCCGATATACACGCCCGCGTAGTCCACTATACTGACTTCGTGCCTTCAGTCACTAGCAGGTCAGGGCGCTGCTGTGGCTGTCTGTTTTTTTATGGTAGAAGGAGGCACACGAGCAGTCGGGTCACCTGATTCTTCTAGTTAAGGTTTTTCGTAGTCTAATCGACCCCGTTCTCTGTAATGAATGATCGCGGGTCAATAATCAATTATAAAAAATTAATTATTTAGTTTAGGCTGCAATAATTGAGCACTTATAAAAGTCAATACACCATCGGTTCGTCACTCTATAGGGCGGGAGATCTTGTACTGACAAGAACCGGCAAGAAACTCAGAAAGGGCATTTCTTTTACAGCGTCAATGGAAAATGCCCTCCCAATCATAGAAGAACATTTTCCATTACAAAATAAAAATATATTATTTTTTACACTAATTACAAGACAACCACAACAACTCACAAAGAATATCTTATAAAAAAAATATAAATCAGGTATTTTGTAGTAAATTAGTCGTAGCAAATCGCAAATTAATAAATGCCCCTGCTGTGTTTCTTGACATTTATAAAAGCTCAATTGGATATTAAACGTTTAGTGTTGCGAAGATGAAGCAACCTATGTCGTAAGAAAAGCAAAAAAAACGTAATTTTTGAAGATGTCACAAATTATTCCTTTTTTGGGTTTAATTTACAAAATACTACTACTACTAGTAGACGTAAAATACATTTTGTTCAGTGGCGGTAAAACATTGCAGGATTAAGTATGTAACCAGAACCGTTTTTACGTTCAATTATATTGGCAGGTTCCGTCAGATGCTGGTGCCGGCGCTATCGCTGTGCGACGCGCTGCTGACGACTCTGGGCACCTGCAACCACAGCTGCGTGCTGCACGTCACGCACCTGCTGCTCAGCCACGCCGACTGCTGCGACGTGCTGCTCAGGTACGGACACACGTACTAGGGAAAACCTCGGCTATGGCAGAAAGGCAACAGCCTGTGGACCCTAGTACCAACTCTTATCTGCCACAGGGATGCCAAGCACTCGAGCCCGGTATTTCTTGGTATATGCTTACCGTTTTTCTCTGATTCAAATTAACTAAACTAAATAAGTTTTCACAGATGTGATACCTACACAGTCGCCGCAAAATATATGTCTAAATAATGGTATCCATCGGGTAAAATGTCCAAACATTACTGTGTTTCACAATTGCAAAACGTCATTAAAAAAATCATGGTTTATACTAATTATTTGTTGCAAACAGATTTAAAAAGAGGCATATTTAATTTTTAATACTACTCGTAATTTATTGAAACCAGGGCGGCCCACCCGAACTCCCCCCAAGAGTTATTGATCGAAGTGGAAGCGCTGACGTCGGTGATCGCGCGCGCGTCCGACCGCTCGGTGTTCGGCGCCGTGCGCGGCGACTCCGCGCTGCAGCACAGCGGCGCCGCGCTGCAGCGGCTGCACGCGCTTATGCTGGCGCTGGTGCCGCGCTTCGCCACGCCGCCGCAGCAGCGCCTGGCCGCCAATGCCGAGGACCAGGTGGAGGACGACCAGACGCTCTACTACAAGGTCTGTGTAGTACGCAGCCGGTCGTGTGTAGGATAGAAAGCCCGTTGCCCTAACCTTAGCCAACAAGCCGGGGCGTACTTATGTCCGCGATTCAAGGCGTCTAGGATGGCACGATAGATATGCCTAGCCTAATCTTAAATCTAGAACTTACTGCAAGTGTTGTATCAGCAGCCCAAAGCAGCGGAAAAGGAAGGAGCGCTCCTCTTATACCGGCACCACGCCGCGCCACAACACGAGCTGTTGCTCTTTATGTTTCGAAACACTTGCACGACACAATAACTGACCAGTGGGCCCTATTTAGACCATCATAACCACCTGTATTACACCTTAAAAGCACTATTTATGTCAAACGGGAGTGCGAGTTGGTGCGCACCGTCATACGACCGTTTAGCTTCATTGCACGCGTCTGACTGGGGGGCGCCACTCCGCGCCTTTGGTTTATAACAGTCAGTGATAGACGAAATAGACATTGATGCTTCTAATTTTATGTTACTTTATGTCGTTTAAACCGTAATATGTTTAGATAATCAGGTTTTTATCTTCAACACACACTCAAGACTATTATCCCAGAAGGCCTAGTCTCAGAGGCAATAAAGACGGTAACCTATCATAAATTCGAAACTTTCCTGTACGAATTTCAATTGTTCGAAAACGGTATAACGAAGTTTTAAATACCAGATCGTTGCTTTTACATAATGTTGTTAATCCATAAACTTATCATACATACGTTTCATTTTCCAGAAAAACTATTAGCCGATTATCAAAACTACTTTTTTTCTTTTGGGAGATGTTTTGTTTACAATAAATTTCATATCTAGAAGCATTAAAATTCGAAGTAACTTTTTCTCTAAAATATCATACTCATACCCATTTTTTTTTGTGTTTCATATGTTCATATTATTAGGTGAATAAACTTAAATGTCTTAAAAAGTTAATACTTTATGTTTCCGGTAAGATTGTGTTTTAAAAGGCAGTGACAGAAACAAATCGCGGCAAAACCGACTCCACGTAGTCTTGTCTGCCCTACGCTAGAGTGTAATTTAAGCCCGCGTAGGCGCGGAGGGGCGAGGCGGCCCGCGAGCTGAGGAGCAGGTGGGACTAACGCTCGCCGCCGTAGCTGAGGCTGCAGCAAGCCGAAGCTGCGGTGGTGAGCGAAACCCTTCTGCGACGATAAGCTCGCGTGGGACCGCCGGAGCCTCGCAGCGCCGGAGCCGTGACAGAAAACATGCCTGCTGCATGCTTGGTAGCTTGCTGCATGCTTGTTTGCATGCTGCATGCTTGCTAGCATGCTGCATTCTTGCTTGCATGCTGCCTGCTTGTTTGCATGCTGCCTGCTTGCTTGCATGCTGCATGCTTGCTTGCATGCCGCAGCTTGCTTGCAAGCTCCAAGCTTGCTTGCTTACATGCTGCATGCTTCTTTGCATGCTTAAACGTTACTACGATTACAAGTTGTTTGATTATATTATGGATTTCAATTATTTGAAATGTTGTATTTTAATAATATTGGAAACGTGTTTCTGGAAAATGAATTGTCTAGCAATAATAGCTTCCGCCAAACGTTGAGTAGGATTTCAAAACATAGAGATTTTGAAAAAAATAACAATCGATCAACAATACCAACTAGATAACGCGTCACATACAAAATCAAAGCTTAATTCTGTCCACGTGAATAAATACTTTTTTAAAGCAATAAATTACTCCTGTCACTTAAAAATAAAAAGACGTCAATAAATGTAGTGGTGAAATCAACCTTAAAGGGCAACAAATAAAGTACTTTTTTCTGTTATTGCCTTGCGAGAAAATAAATGCTCACTTCTCAAGTGCGCGTTTATTTACCGAGACATATTTTAAGCGCCAATCTGACATCTAGTTATATTGTTGATCGAAGGTCTCAGTAAACATAAAACAAGAAAAACAAAATATTTTTAACCCTTTAACGGGCACAGCATGTTCAAATTTTTCATTGGTTTTCGATTTTATTTCAATAAAATTGTATCAAGTTCAAAATATGGTGGGAATATATTATATCCAACTGCCTAATAAAGGGTTAATGCTTAATTAAAATTGCTATGGCGAAGGAGCGAAACCAGTGCTAGGCGAACCTGAATTATTGAGTTTCGGCCCCCCATACAATTTAGATCTATTTATTTATTTTATTTTATTTCATAGGAAAACTTACAGCTATTACAAACATTTGCTCTAATCAAACTTAAAGTAACTATTAGCTACTAACAAGTTTCACATATATGTTATAGAGTAGGTTATAATTATTTTTGAGAACATGTGGTCTAATTAGTAATCTTGGAGTGCACTACATTGAAATAACAATAACAAGGAAAGAAAACGTTGTGTGTTAAGTACTACGAGTATAAGTAACCATAATTCAACATAATTTATTTCAATTTAATTCTTATATTTACCTATCTTTATACTACTACTTATTTATAATTTATTTATTTATTCATTTTCCTGCTGCGTATCCTAATACGTATTTAAATAACTTATTTTAGTGGGTGTGTTTGGTGAGTAGCTTTTATTTAGGTTAGTGTGTTGTGTTTGTGTGTTAGCCCTGCGATGGTGGTCTTGGGTTCTTCAGTCCGTTGGTCCTCTTACGACACCCAATAGAAGATGGGTAGGTAGTTTTTTTTAAACAATGAGTCGCTACTACAAATCCAAATCATCATCATCATCAGCCTATAAACGCCCTACTGCTGGGCACAGGCCTCCCACGTGGACAATAGCACGCGGGTATGGCAGGTCCAAATAGCGTAACGCAACCCCGTGTCCAGATGGTTTATTCGCAATTTGTCAAATTCGCAAATTGTCAAGTCTTCAGAATTTCTAGTTCTTTAGTTTTAATAATAATTAAAGTCAACTAATTAATAGGCATATCTTCTACCTATTAATTAGTTGACTTTAATTATTATTAGAACTAAAGAACTAGAAATTCTGAAGACTTGACAATTGGCGAGTCAACCGTCCAGATCGTGTGCAACCTGCTGACGTTCGCGCGCAACATGATCGAGCACGACGGCGGGCGCGCGCTGTTCCGGCCGCTGCTGCAGGCGGGCGGCGCCGACGCCACGCCGCACCTCGGCGCGCTGCTGCAGCTGCTGCGGGCCGCGCTGCAGCGCACCGCGCACCTCGCCAAGCTGCTCGCCACGCAGCAGCGCCGCCTGCACGCCGTGCCCTCCACGCCGCTCGCCGGTATGCACCTTACTTATTTCAGGATTACTTTTCAAGTGTTTTGTGCTTATACAGGAAAGTTTTTGACGTGACAACGTCTTATAAATTGGTTTGCCGGGTGACACTTCAAGAAACTGCGTTACGCTCCGCTCACGTTATGCGCTCACAATGAGAGCGAGTGAGAGGCACGCGTCCCTTCCACTCGGGCATGGTTAGCCCGCCTAAGAGCGAGAGAGACAGACATAAAAAGTGAAAGGCACGCGTCCATCATTATTTCATCCTTCTTCCTACTATACGAATGAATATTCACATTAAAATTATTTTACCACTCAAAGTCGTTGTCACGTAAAACTTTCGCCCGTATACCGACTTTACAGGCAACCAATTTTTTTTAGAGTTACTTAATCTAGAGCTACAGATTTAATTTAGTTTTGATTTAAGTGAAAAATAATAAACTATAAGGACATATTTTTTTTTACTATGGGGCTTGGTACTAAATTCCAAAGTCTTTTAACTTGATGCAATGTATAAATACTTGAAAAATACATTATTATCAACATATTTATGACCGTAAATTTTACTAAGTTTCTTATATTTGAACTATATGTAAATCTTACTAATCACGAATCAAAATGTATCTACGGTCATATTCAAAAGGGTCTTTATATTCTCTATAAAAATTTAACCATATCATGGGCTTTCCCCCTTCTCATTTATCTGGTTCCAACATAACGTTGATTAATAAAGTTAAGTAATCTCTGTGTCACAATTGTTAACAATTTTAACAACAACGTCAGTCCACTAAACACAGTCATCTATGCGAGTCATCGACTACAAATACTAACGAAAATAAATATTTCTTTTACTTTTCTTATATCCAATATCCAAATATAGGTAGTGTTGCTGATGAAATTGATGACTCGCTAAATATTGAATGTACTGTTGTGAACTGGTTGCAGGAGTGTACGACGCATATTAATACACCTAAATGGGATTTACGAATATTGACGATATATGATTAATGTAAATTACGACGTGACAGTACTCACGGAATGCTGGCTTGATGAATTCAAAAACGTAAAAGTATTAGATGGCTATAATAACTTCTAAACAAATATGAACATCAATAAGGCGGGAGGTGTTGTGATCTATGTTAGGGACACATTAAGTGGCACGGCATCAGAGATTGACTTTGGGGGTGAGGCAAACTGTTTAGTGTTTGACTTGATGGGGGTCATTACGATTTTAGGTATATACCGTTCCCCCTCTATGAAAAACACAGACAAATTTATCGAATTACTAGACCAGAATCTTTGTTTACTGAAACAAAAAAATGTTTTAGTAACTGGAGACATCAATATTGACATTTTATCCTGTAATACAGTAAGTCCACACAACACTTACCTGTGTCTACTGGCGGAACACGGATTCTTCCCAGCTATAACCAAACCGACACGTCAAAAGTCTTGTCTAGATTATATATTTTTAAGACCATACCGTCCCTATATTGGTGTTGTATGTCCAAGTAGCTTCACAGATCATTCGTTGGCAATGGCAGGTCTTTCACTACCTGGCAAAAATGATCACACAACGATTAAGATCGTCATAAAATTAAATCACCCAGCAGCAATAGCTGAAGTTGAAACAATCGACTGGTCATCCGTAATAAATATTACCGGTGTCTCCACTGCGGCAGCTATATTTACGTCCACCTTAAAATCAATTATAACTCGCCACACACGTAAATTACACAGCAGTCGTCCAAGTCATATTAAAAAGCCGTGGATGACCCCAGGTCTTATCCGCTGCACAAACAACCGCGACCGGCTTCATTTAAGATTACGAAACGATCCAAATAATCCCATTTGAGACAAACTTACACCCGCTATCGTAATTACTGTAACGATCGTAAAATAAAAAATAACTACGATGCAGAACAAATAAAAAAAAACCTTGGTAACTCTAAAAAGTTATGGAGAACGGTGAATGACATTTGCCACACAGCCAAAAAAAACCCAATCCAGTGAATAACTGACCCTATCTGACACTAAAGAAAAATCTCTCTCCACTTGTAACAGTTACTTCTCGACGATGGGCGAGAATTTGGCAAATGACACACTCTCCAGGCTTAATACGACACAAGAATCTTTGGCAAAAACATCTAAATGCAAAATGAGTCCAGCTGAGTCCTTCTTTTTATCTCCAACCGATGCTTCAGAGGGCGACTCTCTGATCCGTAATCGTAAGAATGACAGCGCCCCTGGAGTTGATGAAATTACGGCCCCATTTCTTAAGCTAAATAGAGAATCTATATTAGCTCCTTTAGTACATGTTTTAAATCTCAGTCTATCAAATGGGGCATTTCCAGATTGTTGGAAAGTCGCAGTAGTCTCCCCCATTTATAAGTCAAGTCGAAAGACAAACCCCAGAACTATAGGCCCATCTCCTTGCTGAGCATTTGTCTAAACTGTTAGAAAGAATTGTTCAGAAGCGCCTTATAAGTTTTTTGGATAATTATGACTTGTTGGCGGATCGACAGTTCGGATTCAGGCGGGGCCGTTCTACGGAGAATGCTGTGAATCTTTTATCATCATTCGTCACTCAATACCTTGATTCCGGACGCCATTGCGTTGGTGTGTTTTTGGACCTTGCCAGGGCTTTTGACACAGTTTCCGTACCTATTCTTTTATCTAAGCTCGAAAAAACTGGTGTCAAAGGTATAGCCCTGGCATGGTTCAAGAGTTACCTCACGGACCGCAAACAGGGCGTTCGGGTGGACGGCTCTATGAGTGATACACAGACGATTTGCTTCGGGGTCCCCCAGGGCAGTGTGCTGGGTCCCATTCTATTTAATATTTATCTTAATGACTTTCCATCTATCTCTTTGCCAAATGCTGAAATAATTTGTTACGCCGATGATACGGTCATTTTATTTAAAGGATCGTCATGGCCACAAATATTTCTGAACACAGAGAGAGGTTTAGCGACTGTGGCACGATGGTTAGAGAATAATCTTCTTTCACTTAATATTTTAAAAACGAAATTTTTAACTTTTCATAAAACAGCGTTTTCGAAGCCGAAAACGATACCGAGTTTCAAAATTCATAAAAGCCTTTGTTCATTTAATGCAACCAATCAACACAGCCATGTGTGCATGCGACAGTATTTGTCAGGTGGATGTTATAAAGTATCTCGGGGTACTTATTGACCACAAACTGAACTTCCATCAACACATATCGGCCTTGGCGAGCCGTGTTCGCAAAGTAATAAACATAATGCTCCGTGGTGTAGCATGCACATCAGTCCTCCGTATGGTCTACTTTAGTCTCTGTCAGTCGGTCATAGGTTATTGCATATCGGCCTGGGGTGGGACAGATAAATCCTACACGTTGCGGATTGAGAGAGCGCAGAGAGCGGTGCTAAAGGTCATGCTGAAAGTTCCACGTCGTTACCCAACAGATAGCCTTTACGCAGATTGTTATGTTCTGAATGTTCGCAAGTTGTATATCCTTAAAGCAGTGCTGACAACGCATAAAGTAGTTACCAAATCTAATGATTATAAAAATCTCCTTAAAAGACGTGTATTTAAAATCCCAGTGCCACCACCTCTCACCACATTTGCTAAAAGACACAGCGACTTCCTTTACCCATTTATTTATAACAAGGCAGTTAGTAAATGTGATTTTAAATGTAGCCACCCAACTACTGCTAAATCTATATTAAGTAACTGGCTAATTTCTCTAAGCTATAACGAAGCAGAATTGTTACTGACAATCCTCGATAATAGAGCCTTTAGCAGTGTTAATATCACTTTCCTGGACTGACACTGATCCCAAGTAAGGAATTTCTTACGTAGGGCTTAAGTAAGTTATGGTATTTTGAGGTGAATGTTATCGGGCCAGCCTTCAGTGTTTGCGTCGTATAAACGTATAATTTATAATTTGTGGGTACCTATTGGGTGATATTACTGGTTACAATCACATATTTTAGTGTACACTTAGCAATAGATAAACCATATTTAGCACCAAATGTTAGTCCCCATCGACAGGATTACCTAGTTTGGGGACTACTAGTAATAAGTAATGTAAGTACGTAACTGTTTTATTTAATAAAGCATTTTTTTATTTTTTATTATTGTATTATTAATTTAAAGACCTCCGTTCTTTTAAATATATTAAAAACCAACATTGATTTCTACTCGAAAATGGCAACATTATAGTAGGATTGTGACACTTTATGTTATTAAAAATGAAAAAGTGACGCTTGTCTGAGGTTTTATTAGTCAATACGCATCGTAGACAGATGTCAGACTGTCAGCCGCCAGACGATTCCCGGCCGCGCTTTCGATGTGTTAGTTGTGTGTATCGTTGTTAAATACTTTAAATGCGAAAAAGATAACTGTGTTAACGATATCGTTTCTACATTACCATAGATCTCATAGACTTACCTACTTAATAACCCTGCGTTCGTTAACATTAAAAAAAACCGGAACTTTCGTTCAGAAACGTACAAAACTTATCAAAATGCAGTAGGTATTTTCTGACGGAGGTAATTAAAAATCTAAAAATATACAGAATTAAAAATCTAAAAATATACAGAATTATAGCATTTAGTCTCTTGGACAAGGAAGTATATGAATTGTTGCAGTTAATTTTTCTTTTATTTTGGTACCAAAAAAAAATATGTCCTTTATCAAATATATCCACAAAAATACCGTTAATTATGGGCAATCGACCGGGACCGCCCAATTCAACTCACAGGACACCTAGGTTTATACGTGACCTTTCGTTCGCCCGGTATCAAAGAGTTATATATTAAAACTATTTTAACGGGACCTAACACGATTAATTTTTGTAAGTAAGTACATATCTACTTACTGCTTGACGTTTCGGCCGCGATGCTGCGGCCGTGGTCACAAGCGAACCACGAGCGAGTTATTTATTGTTGTGCCGGACAAATTAAACAAATAATTGATAATAAATAAATTTCAAAATAATGAAAATGATGTCTATTAACGTTACTGAATTATATATAAAAAATATGTGCAAAACAAATGAATAATATACGTAATGTTGTTATAATAGAAGTGTATTTAGAACAAGTAATAATTATAACCAATGAACGTTATGTCCTTTGAAATTAGTTCATTTGTCATTATATGAAATGATACGCACCCCTAAAAAAATCCTTTAGTCTAACAAAATCAATGAATCGTAATTTCAAAACAACGTTTCATACCCACGTATCCCGCAGACATAAAGAAGCTGATCGGGTCTGCCGGCGCGGCCGGCGCGGCGCCGGCGGCGGCGGGGCGCTTGCGGCTGGTGCTGGCGCTGCGCGCGGCGGCGGGCGGGCGGCGGCGCGAGCTGGCGCGGGCGCAGTGCGCGCTGCACGCGGCGCTGTACCTCGTGTGGGCGCACGTGCGCCTGCACCTGCGCCTGGCCGCCGCGCCCGATAACGCCGGCGACGACGGTGGCTGCTTTTATTTATGATTAACGCTTTATTCATTTACATTGGTGACATTTCTTAGCAATATTTACAAAAAAAAAAATGAACGTCTATGGCTGATTTTGTCGTAAAATGGCCAATTTTGGCATACTTGATCTCGGAAATAAAAATACTAAAAACAATTTTGACCTATTGAATAGTGTAGAATAGCTTTTTGCATAGTTCGTAGCGGCCTCACTTTTTGTAAATTTTGCTTAACTTTTTAATTACCCTTTATAAGACAGTGGGAAATATATTCCCACCATATTTTGAACTTTATGGAATTGAGATAAGGTCTAAACGAATACAAAATTTGAACATGCTGTATCCGTTTAAGGGCGTCCGCTACGTTAAGCGGGTTCCGCGCGCGGGCCATACAAAAACACGCGCGCGTGCACGCGACGGGCGACGCACGCGGGCCCCGCTTAACGTAGCGCACCCCCTAAGGGTTAAAGCCAAAATTGCAAAAAAGATTTTCATAAAATGCGCGAATCCACTTTTTTGAGCTCTTATTGGAACTACTGTTGGAACAACATTTTTTTTAAATTTTGTCTCTTTTATAGTCGTATAGTTCGTAGCGTCATCGGAATGTTTAGATATCATAGATTTTCTAGAAAAAAAATATTTTATTCTAAACTAAAAAACTTTATAAATCGCTTTAATTTAACTGTGAATTTCTCCTATCTACAATAATATTATTGAGCAAAATTTATACCAGAATAATTGTTACTTTATGAGGAATAAAGATTTTATAATAAATTAATTATCCTAAAAAGCAAAATTACTACAAAATGCGAAAATGGGCATTTTACGCAAAAATCACAGTCGAGATGTAATAGGCCTGTTAAACAATTTGTTATTTCTGAATAAAGCTACTTTAAAAGTACAATTCTTATCCAAGGCATAGGGTATACAACACATAATATTTTATAAGGATATCTTTAGAAAAGTTTTATTAACCTAGTAATTCCAAACACGCCAGCAGCCATGACGGTGGGCGGCGCGTGGCGCGGCGCGGGCGGCGACGACCTGCCCGAGCTGCGCAAGGGACTCATCGCCATCTTCAACGACCGATTCACCGACGAACTGCTGGAGACCACACAGGTATTCGCACCGGAGCTCTATGACACACATTGGTTTTCAGATGCGGTGTTTTAACACTTAGAACGCGGCGCCACTAGGCACAATAGAAATTCTATTCATCGGGCTCCGATTAGTGCGCGGCCACAGTTCAAAAGTTAAGCTAAACGGAAACACCGCTAGTGCCAATCGTACCGCTAAAATTTGAACGCCGGTGGCGCGCTGTGCTACGATCATAATTGGTATTACCAAAGCGCGCCAGAGATCGAGTTTCGAGTCACAAACCGTGTGAATAAATCGTTCGATGGGTTAATAAAAAACGAAGATGACCGACCCTTGTCTTGTCGGATAACGTCCGGTTCGAAGGACCATTTAACAGCGAATAGCTGGTATTGCTAGTATTTATATATTTCATAACATTTTAACAGGTTTGCATTATTCTGCTTACTCACTTAATTCTGTCACTACAACTCCGCAGGAGTTAGAATCAACTGGCAAAAAATAAGTAGAAAGGTTGTCTTTGTGCGTTATCCTAATAGCAAACACTGCGTTCTGTAGGTTACCTTAGGTAGGTAAGTACAACTCCTTTAGCGAAGCGGTTATTTCGCTGAAGGAGGCTGCAGAGAGAGTCCGTGAGGAGCAAACCCACGCGGACCCGATCCGACGCAAGCAAGTCGGTAGAAGGAGGCGGCTTCTCCTTCCACCGCAGTGAGGCTCACGTGACTGTGGGGTAGGAGACCCCATAGCCGCATTGCACGAGTCTTACGGGAGTCTGGAGGTTGTCCAAACTATCCCGGGCATCCTTTCTATTGGCGGGCCGTTATAGGGAGAATTCGGAGCCTGCTGTCCGTGGTCCCAAACCACCCTGGCGACAAGTGATGGGATGGTACAAGGTGTTTTAGTGGGTAAGGCCCCTTTTCGCCCGAGTCCCTGTCGAGGCCTTCACCTGGACAGGGAAGCGGGCGCTGGGGGGAGAGCCCCATATAACTAGCGGGCTTCGCTAGGCCCGCTGTGTATCCGTAAAAGGATTTCACTTTTTTAAAAAAAAGGAAGGTAGGTAAGTACAGTCAAGGAAGTTCTCGATAGAGCAGTTTTCGACGATATTCGGTTGCACTCCATTCCGACCGCGCCTTTGTACAGTAGTGTGCCTACTTGTACTAGATAATATTATTGCATCATCCTTTATTGCATTAGGCTCAAGTTTTATGGGGTCTCTATCAGAATGATTTTTTCGCTGAAAGACAATTCACGTTGGATGACATGAAAGCAAGGTACCTAGATAGCCGAAAGACAATTCAGCTACATGACTTAAAAGCAGAGTACCCAGTCAGCAGAGTCATCTCAGCCAGACGACGTAAAAGCAGAATGAGCTAGTAGCAAAACGTCTGGAATTGTGAATAGTAGTATGTTTAGAATACCTTATTAGCCGGAAGTTAAATTAGTTGGATGACAAAAACACAGAATGACATAGTACCAAAAAGGTCTGGAAAAGAAAATAGTCTGAACTGTCTGAATCGTATGTCAACTACCGTCTCTCTAACAGAATGACCTTTTCGCTGGATGACATGAAAGCAAGGTACTTAAGCCGAAAGACAATTTCGCTCACTGTACCATTAATTCTGGCAACTTTACCATGGGATGGGTTGGCTGCCACTATTCATAGTCATCCAAGTGTAGACGAATTATCAGAATTAAAAGAAGTATAACATTTTATTTTTCTGTAAAACATTTTATTTTATAAACTACCTACAAACAAAAGTACTACTTATAGAAACAAAAATCACTTATTTTGGCATTAAACAAAATTAATTTGTCATTTTTAAAAAAAAACCATTGATAAAATATAAATTGTAAAGCTAAAACAACTTTTGGTGCAAGCCGCTTTTACGTTGAATCCCTTAAAAATTGTCCCCAAATATTCATGTCCAAATTTTATTTGATTAGGAGTTAACTATAGACAGGGAGCTCGATGGCGCAGTGGTTTAACGCCTGGCCCAGCGATTGTGGAGGTTGGCCATTTTCGCAAGGGTCGGTCATGGGATGGGTGACCAAAACATTCATTATCTCGAACTCCTCCGTGCTTTGGAGGGTATGTTAAGTCGTTGGTCCTGGGTGCATTTGCAGTCGTTAACACCCACCAATCCGCATTGGGCCCGCATGGTGGGTTATGGCCAATCCTCCTTATCCACCCGTAAGGAAGGCCTGTTTCCCACAAGTGAGGACATCAAAATGGCTGATGTTCATAGGCACAAACAAACAATTAATCTATATACAAACTCAGCATCTATAAAGAGCATTTAGCGTTCATTTCTATTTAGTAACTATGGCATTCAAATATCAAGACGTTTTGCTACTGTATCAGTCAACACCCATGTCTATTTAATAACTATGGCGTTTTATTATAAAGACGATTTGCTACTAGAGTATTTTGAATTACGACATTTTAAAATCCAGACGTTTTGCTATTAAGGCGTTAAGCGTTCATGTCTGTTTAGTAACAATGGCGTTTTAATATCAAGACGTTTGGGTGATATTGTCATTTTACAAAGTGGGTATTCTGATAGTGACCCTCCCTAATTTGTAATACTGTAGTTATAATAACACAGTTTCTTAATTTCGATATAAATCTTGTTTAACACTCGCTGTACAACTGTGAAACAAGCAACATTACACGCAGTCATATTTTTATCTGTTGTTTTCTAATCAACCTCATCCAGAAACCTCTCGCCAGACCTCCCAGCCGGACGCAGTTGTACAGTAGCGTGCGTGTAGATAGCGTGCAAGCTCATACCGCCAAAAAGTGGTCGGCCGGGAACTTCCTCGCCTGCACGTTGTATATATATATATATATATATATAGGCGGGTACAGACTGCCGTAACGTAACATGCAATGTAACATGAAAGGAGCATTTCATAAGTGTGGACGCAGCGCGCGCACGAACCGAGCATGTAACTACTCGCATCTGCCCCCTTACTATTGAAACCGATCGCTATTGGATCGGATTGGTATTGTGAATTTTCGTACTCCTAAGTTACGACACCAGAGCTAATATGGATTCATATTGCGTGGATATTGAGTGAAAAAAATACAAAACTCAATGCCATTTAGTTCACCCATGTGGACGGCAAATTGTTTCATTGCGTGTTACATTGCATGTTACATTTCGCAAGTGTGTACCCGCCTTGACAATGATCCATATGTTCCAGAACCAGCCGGCCCCCCAGCGCGGCTTTCTCGAGGTGCTGCTGAAGGACATCAAGAGCATGATCCAGTTCTCCCCGCTATGATGGCCGCACTCATACCCTAGCTGTTAACTAATTAATCGTAATCGTCTTTCGCATTTTGTAATAATTAATTAATAAACTTAAGTATGTATGTATTGTTTTTTTTTTAAATAAATAGTTTACTTCCTTTTTATCCGACGACCTCCGTGGTCGAGAGGTTATCACGCCGCCGGTTGTAGCGTCGCGCCATCTCTGAGGTCCTTGCTTCTATTCCCGGTCGGTTCAATTTAGAAAAAAACTGTTTTTCTAAATTGATTTCGGGTCTGTTTGTTTTTCTGTGTTTATGTGTATTTAGAGTATAATAAAACGCTAAAATATAAAACATTAATCAATAAACGCAGCTTCATCTTAACCGAATGTTCAAATATTTGTAAAAATATTTCTTTCGGATCTCAGAGGTGAAAACTTCTAAGATTTGATGAAGCAATGTTGACTAAAAACATAAGCATCAAGCACTGACAAATTTCGACGGTTGAAAGCCAGACCTCGGTAGCCAAGTGGTTAAGGCAGCCGCCCGGAATGTGGAAGGTGCGTGGTTCGATTCCCGCCTGAGGTTGTCGTCTTTTTTCAGTGTTTAAAATTTTACTTAAGTATATTTAAGCGTTAATAAAACGCTAATAATGTTAAAAAAAATACCTATCTGGTAGGGACCAGTAGGGATAGACCAGAAGGGATATGTGGAACAGGCGGAGTAATTTCCTATTTTCCAATAAAATAAATACATCACTCATAATAGGCTAGTTGACTAAATTTCAAAATAATATTAAAACGATACCTGTTTACCTATTTTATCCTAAAAATACATTACTTTTCAAAAAATCGATAATTTACAATATTTATTTTCGTTTTTATATTCAGATTTTTACCGCAAAAACGCTTAAGACCGCCATGTTGAGTGAATGACGTCACGCCGTGGCTTGGTCCTCTGAAGATCTAAGGCTTGTTCTATAGAAATGTCACAACAATAAAATGACATTTGACACGGCGTGACGTCACTCACGGCTTTTGATTTCCGTTTAATGTCATATGACTGATTGCGTATTATTGTCGATTTTTTTCTTTAAAAATATTAATAATTCCAATTTATAGCCATATTATACCACCATTAATTATCCCTAGATGATAGTGGAACAATAGGCTTGCGTCCACTACGAATAAATCTGGTGGATTGGCGTTTCTAATGATCAATTTTATTATGATTTATAGAACCCAAAATATCTAAAATATTCATTATAAATAATACCTAGGGGCAATGAAGACAGTAAAAGTGTGCACGATTTTTTTACCAAATATTCACTGCACATGTGCTCAACGTGATGGATGGTGAGCCTATCTCCGCTCTATGCTGTTGGATGTAAGTGCAGTCTTTAGTCCGTAGTCGCCTTCTATGACATCCAAGGGAAGAGATGTATTTGTAGTATTCTTATAATAAGGAGCCGCCTCCATAGATAAAATATAATAATTCTAATAAAGAAACTATGGTTAGTCTATTCAGAACGTCTTACATACATACATAATCACGACTATTATCCCCGAAGGGTTAGTCGGAGGCAATGAGGACAGCAAAAGAAGTGCTCTACCATAGTCCACTTTTCACCAAAAGGCGACTGCACATGTGCTCATCGTGACAGGTGGTGAGCCCATCGCCGCTCTATGCTGTTTAAAGTATGTGCAGTCTTTAGTCCGTTAGTCACCTTTTACGACACCCAAGGGAAGGTGGTAGTATTCTTTCACCGCTACCCGACACGGTGTGTGACAAAAACTAAAACCGGTCCTAATTTGATAGATCTTTGTATGAGGAGAAGAGAAGATTGAGGAATAACTAGAGGTATTGAAATTACTATTGTACGTAACAATTCTTCAAAAGATTTAGAAAACAGACAAGATATAAGCTGAGTGCGTAAACAACGGCGGACGTGTATTTCCAGTTCTAAAAAATAAAATTAAAAATACTTTTTAAAAAACAAGCTTTTATTTAAATGCGCTAAAAAGAAAAAAAACATTCACTATCAACTTATAACGTCGTTACACAATTTATATGATTTAAAAGGTTGTCGCGAGATTGTTATGTAAGTACTCGTATTTTACTATAACTACTCAGATTGAAAATTATAATCAATCACATCAAGTTATTTAATTTACTTTTTTATTTACCCAAGTAAATCTCCTTTAAATCATAAAAATTGTGTAACGACGTTATAAGTCGATAGTAATAGTTACTATAAACTATTGAATTAATTTTTTTACTTTTTAGTATTGAATTTAGAGTTATCTAGCACTAAAGTGCTCGAAAAGACAAATCCAACGAACCCCAACTCGATGAGTTTCCGCCGTTTCGTTTAGGAGTTCATATGGCCACCTCCCGACTCCATCATCAGGACCCAGGACATCATCTAGCACTAAAGAGCTTGAAAAGACAAATCCAACGAACCCAAACTCGATGAGTTTCCGCCCTTTCGTTTAGGAGTTCCGACGCTGTCGCTTCCGACGTTGCAGCACAGTGCCCTACTTTGTTGCCTCAGGCCGATTTCTGCGGGGGTGACGGGGTCGCTGTCACAAAAGTTAGGAAGCAAGATGACAGCTCAATTGGAGTTACGCAACTTGTCGATGCCTTGCAGATACTCAGAAGAAAAAATGCCCTGCCTTCATTTGATGGCAAATCACCATTAGAGTGGCTTATGTTAAACCCTTTGGCCGCCACGTCAAATTCCATTTGCATTTCAGAATACACAGGTAGCTACGTTTACAGACGCGGAAAACCTCGCATGTAATTTTATTTGTAATTTTGTAATATTGTATTATTGTATTTTTGCTCTGCTGTATGGGCTTAATTATGTCTGAAATAAATGTTTGAATGGAATTGAATTGAATTAAATCACGCGCTAAAGGGTGCAGCGCGCGAGGCTGTCAGTATGCTCTTGGTATTGGCACCCAAGGCTTGCGATGTCTTGGACGCTCTGGAGTGCCGTTTCGGCAAGCCTGAGCAAAACGTATCACAAGAGGTGAACGCAGTAAGGGCCTTGCCCAGGCTTGGTACGGAGGTAAGAAAATTATGTGTAAGTATTTGCTACTCGGGTGCGAAACTGTGTGCAGGTGGTCAAATTACTAGACCATACCGACCATCTACGTTCTCCAGTGTTGGAATATAGATTTGGGAGAATTTTATGTCTATGGTAATTTACTGGCAGGCTAAGTTTTGTGTTAAAAAGAATAAGCTCATATTGCTAAGACAGTCCGCACAAAGGAAGTCCCAACAACGGGTAAAACGTGACGGGTTGTCTTCTCAAGTCCGTCACTATAGATAGGGTAACTGTTAATCTGTGACTGTAGTATTTTTCTATAAAGATTACTTAGTAGATATTAATGTACTTTAATACATTACATACATACCCACATATACATTTACGAATATTATCCCCGAAGGGTTAGTCAGAGAGGCAATGAGGACAGCAAAAGCAGTCCTCTGCCATAGTCCACTTTTTACCAAATATCGACTGCACATGTGCTCAGCGTGACAGGTGGTGAACCCATCGCCGCTCTAAGATGTTGGATGTAGGTATGTGCAGTGTTTAGTCCGTTAGTCGCCTTTTGCGACACCCAAGGGAAGAGAGGGGGAGGTAGTACCTATTCTTTCACCGCTACGCGACACTGTTAATAAGTCCTGTTAACCCGTCCTGTAGGTAATTTAAAATGACCGTGTAACAATGGGTTAATAAGTCCTGTTAACCCGTCCTGTAGGTAATTTAAAATGACCGTGTAACAATGGGTTAATAAGTCCTGTTAACCCGTCCTGTAGGTAATTTAAAATGACCGTGTAACAATGGGTTAATAAGTCCTGTTAACCCGTCCTGTAGGTAATTTAAAATGACCGTGTAACAATGGGTTAATAAGTCCTGTTAACCCGTCCTGTAGGTAATTTAAAATGACCGTGTAACAATGGGTTAATAAGTCCTGTTAACCCGTCCTGTAGGTAATTTAAAATGACCGTGTAACAATGGGTTAATAAGTCCTGTTAACCCGTCCTGTAGGTAATTTAAAATGACCGTGTAACAATGGGTTAATAAGTCCTGTTAACCCGTCCTGTAGGTAATTTAAAATGACCGTGTAACAATGGGTTAATAAGTCCTGTTAACCCGTCCTGTAGGTAATTTAAAATGACCGTGTAACAATGGGTTAATAAGTCCTGTTAACCCGTCCTGTAGGTAATTTAAAATGACCGTGTAACAATGGGTTAACGTATAGTCTAACGGACGAATTTGTGCGTTTAACCGTGTACCTACGTACCGTGTAACTGTGCCTATATTTATCTATATTAATAAAAATCAATTGACAAAAGGTTTGTACGCGCATCACTTCAGAACGGCTGCACCAATTTGGCTAATTCTTTTTTGTTGTATTTGTAATTGTCGGGACAAGGTTTGCATAAAAATGAACATTTTTGGAAATTCGTCACGGGGTAAGGGGTTCACGCGGACAAAGTTGCGGGCGGGCTGTCATTCACGATCAACAAATCATAAATAAGCAATGCTTGATACATAGATATAAGTTGGAGTGGGTCTCATTCACCCTCGACTACAAACTTTGTGATTTATAACAGTTTTCACTAGATTTATAGTCGAAGTAAGAATGACCGCTAAAAACCAGCCTTCATATAAAAAAATCCGCATCCAAATCTAGGATATTTAGGAGCTACGGTGCCAAAGACAGACATACCAACCTCAAGACCCCCCTTTTTTGGCCACCCTTGGTTTACTGTTATTAAATATGTAAGTACCTATTTTATTTTAGGTCGTCGTCTATTAATGAACTCCATAGTTATTCCAATCTTAATTCCTTTGGTAATAAAAATAATATTTTACCATTCACTGTGCTCGACTGTACCACACGTAATTTTTGTATGTAGAAGTTTGCTATCAAATTTAACGACTTTCTAGTGTAAAAGTCAAATAACAATTACACTCTTAGAGGGTACTATTTCCGGTACTATTTATTGAGATAGAAATGAGAGCCATTGCTGGTTTTATTTTCGCGAAACGAGGTGAGTACGCTAGGCGTAGAACCTACGCCTAGCGTACTCACCAAACTATGTCTATAACTTTTGAACCATAAGGGTACTATTTATTTCCTTTGGGCACTATTTGGTACTATTTGGGTACAGTTTTTTGACATACTAATTAAAGTTGTAGCTTACACAGATTTCCCAAACTGAGGTGAGTACGCTAGGCGTAACCTACGCCTAGCGTACTCACCAAACTATGTCTATAACTTTTGAACCATAAGGGTACTATTTATTTCCTTTGGGCACTATTTGGTACTATTTGGGCACAGTTTTTTGGCATTCTTGAAATAACAGAATTCCATGGTGAGTACGCCAGGCGTAGGTACACGTTTAACCCGAGCGTCCATCCGTTCGGCTACCGAACGCCTCAAATAGTTATTCGCTTCCTTGTTTCGTCCCTGTTAGCTTGAGGGGCCCGTGCAAAAGGGAGTGAGTAACCCATCACTTCTCGCAAGAAGGGTGGCTCTCATTCGCGGCATTCATTTCAAACCTATCAACAAGCAATTACCATAACGTAACCTTTTATATATAGGTACCCATTCGCTAATTTGAAATCTTACTATTCCTTTATTGTACCTATATTCACACTTTTAAAACGCACATTAACTACACAAGAAATATCCAAAGGCGAGCTTATCTTCAGAGAGACTCTTAAAATAATGATATTTTATACTTATTAATTAACTAGAGGTATTGGATGACTTATTATGAATCATTGTTAATAGAGAACAAACATACTTTTAAGTAGGCATCTCGTTTAGCGTTAGCCGTCTCAGGCGATGTAGGCGTTTAATGAACGGGCTAGCAGTCCTAGCAACGTGTTACTCCATATGCTGCGACAAATACACAAATGTCAAGTTAACAAAGAAAAGATATCCATCTTGTGGTAGCCAACTAATAATTTCAAAGTATTTTCTAAAAGTGACTTTATCTAGTCTCAAATAAAATAAATTAGCGCGCACCTATGCACAAACTTTAACGAGTGAGTATATTCTGAATTAAATGAACACACCGGGTTATTAAGCGTTTTACAATAGTTTATATATTTACTAGCTTATGCCCGCGGCTTCGCTCTCTTTCTTTTTCGCGGGTAAAAGTAGAATTTAACCGTTTTAGTGCTCCATCTTCTCTAAGTATAAGTACACGAAAATTCATCAAAAATCGTTAAGCGTAAAAGCGTAAGATCCCCAGTCTGCCCTAAAAATTAAACACCTAAGTACTTAATGCATTTTTATTTATTTAAAGCATTACATACATAACTTAATAATGTCAAATTTATTAATGTTAATGTAGTACCCGAACCCGACTTACCTTCAAGAAGACCATTTCCTTTTATATGGTTTACTGCCCAAAACACTCAGAGACGATGTACTTAGTTAAGTACCTATAGCTACCATAAGTACCAACCGATAAATCTAATTAAATATCATTCATTGAACTTACCATCCGTATGTCTTATTGAAAAAAAATAAGAAAAAGATTCAGTATTTCCGCACGGAGATTTGAAATAACTTTCGCGATCCCAACTTGAGCACTCGACAAGCAACTATGAATTTAATTGGAGATCCGCGGGCAGCCTCTTTACCTCGCTTAACTTTTTGATTTACATTCAAAACGGTCTTTTAAAAACCAACTCAATAACTACAAGTCTGCCCCCGTTTCAATACGTACTTTGCGGATCATTCGGCTGTAAAACTTTGTGCCTCTGCCTCCATTGGCTAACAACTTGAGGGAGGAGCCGCGAAGCCCCGCCCCGCTCCACTCTGCGCATGCTAAACGCGATTTAAAGCCGTTTAAGCGGTATTTTGGCCTAAAACCGCAACAAAATGTATGTAACGTCGGTTAGGGGTAGGGCGTAGCTAAATGAAAAGATTTTCTCGAATGAGCGACGATTTTTCGAACATGGCGGACAGTCATCTCTGACGCGCGGGAAAGTGCAGAGAGCGCACTACTATTGTTCAACTTAATTGATTGTAGGAAATGGTTATAACCATTAAATAGATGTTGTCTTACGTGTTGAATTAACGCTTTATCTATAGAGATTGACTTAACTTGGCTACGCCAAAGTGAATCTTAAGAACATTAGAAATTTAAAAAAGTATTCAAACTTTTTTGATTTACGCCTTATTTTATTTTGTGACTAAAAGGCTTTATTTAATTATTATATCGATGTGAGAGCCAGTTTCGTTTTGGTATCGAGTGATTAGAGTGCAATGGATTCTAGAATGCAGGACAGTCACAAATCGTTTTTGATTAAAGATTTGCTTGGAGACGTTTTGAGGCCGGGGGCAAACCACCTTACCGGTATGTTTAAGACAATTTTTTTATTAATTAGCCATACTTTTATGTAAAACGTATTATTCAGTTTTACCAAATAAGTTGCTTGTAATTCAGATAACCTAAGACAAGTACTTTAGGTAGGCTTTAAACGCAACACAACCCTTATTTTAAAATCTATATTACCGAATAAGGAAGGAAGGAAAAGGAATATTTTGAATAAATCCGATATTGTTAGACTTGGTGTTAAATATCTATGCATCAGTTTGGAGCATAGAATAATATGCTTGCTTTAGTTATTATTCTGAGGTTTGAAGTGAATACGTTTTTTTCTCTTAAATAATGGCTTCGTGCGATCAGCACATTTAGCTAGAGTCAATGTCAAGTTTTTATTAGTAATTATTATTTTCTTTACATTAAGTGGATGATAATAAGTGATAATGAAAGTGTAATAGTAAATGATTTTCCCCCAAACCCCTCGGACTCAATAAAGCTGTGGGACTTTATTGAGGTCTCACACGGACTTCTTCAGAGAATTTGAAAAGTGATGTTGCACTGTTTTGTTTTATTTGCTAACACTCATGCACGTTCACGAACATTTAACAGTAAATAATCCACCATTATTTCACGTCAATATTGGACAAAACACAAATTATAGAAAATAATACAAAACTGCAGACATGACGCTTCACTTTCCCGCCAAGAAGTCGTGAATACGTTTTGTTAAATGTTGCTACCTACGGTAGGTATAGGTAGTTAAAAGTTTATAATGTTTGTAATAAATAAAATAAAATAAACTGTCAGATAACTCACTCACACTCACTTCTCAACTATAAGTACTACAATTATGTGATATAAATATCAGGCATTGGGATTTATTACATGCGTGGGCATTAAGTTTATGTGTTAGATAGACAACGTGTTAATTGAATAGCTCGTAACCTGCTACTTTTCGCGGCGGCAACATCGCTTGCACTTGCAGAAAACCATAGAGTTTTTAATTTGCAAGGGATGTAAGATAAAAAAGCGATTTTTTAATTGCATCGAATAAGAATGGTTGGAAATGCTAAGAATGGTGAATAATTCGTTTTTAATAATTCCTTATTGAATTTGGCTCTAGAACAGTTACCTATGCCGCCGCATAACGCTCAAATAATAGTCTTTATTTACCGTTTGACCAGCCGGCAAGAATTCCGAGTGCACAACACCGCGATAGTCAAAGAAAACGGTCAATATGACTTTGACTTTTGATCCACTTTGGCGTGGTTTTGTCGGTTTCGGTTCAGTCGGAAGGCGCCACTCCGAAGCTTGTTGACTAGTTTCCATGTCAAACTCGTAAACCCATACGTCTCGTCACAGTAACAATGCGTTGCATGAATGTTGGGTCGGAATTGACTCGTTCTAGCATGTCCTTCGCGACTTTTATACAATTGAGTTTTTGGAGAAAATTCAGGTATTTTGGGACTAGCCGAGCGGCAACATGTTTCATGCACAAGTGATTATTTAAAATGGTACGGATCGACTCGTAAGACACAGAAAGTTCAGCGGCTATCTCTCTCAAACTTGAATGAGGATTTTCATTCACCATTTCCTTAACTTTTGCGATGTTAACTTCAGTTGAAGACGTTGATGACCCTACCAGAGCGAAGCAAATCTTCCATCACATCTCAACCGCTTTTGAACGCTTTGTACCACTCTTAGGTATACACGTGTTTTTGATAAAGTCAATTCACCGTAAGCCTTCTAGTGACTCCCAACATGAAATTCCATTGGCGACGCAAAATTTAAGACAAACTCTTTGTTCGATGTTTTTATCCATTATGAAATTCGCAATTCACACTAGATATAAACTAACTAAAAACAGCACTGTATTTAATCTAAATAACAGATACAAATAAAATTTTAAACACTGAAAAAAGACGACCACCTCAGGCGGGAATCGAACCACGCACCTTCCGCATTCCGGGCGGCTGCCTTAACCACTTGGCTACCGAGGTCTGGTTGTCACCCGTCGAAATTTGTCAGTGCTTAAATATACCTAAGTAAAAAAATTAACTTAAGTAAATTTAAGCGTTAATAAAACGCTAAAATATATAAAAACATTAATCTAGCCATCTCCAGCTGAAAGGCTGACCATCCCGCAACGTCGTAAGTCCAGGATTCTTTCAACTTTATTCTCAATTTTACGATCCTCACTCTCCCCCTTATTTAAAAACTTGTTTCCCTCTTCTCAGCTCCTCTCAAGCCCGGCAACTTCGCTCATCAAACAATCTTCTTCTTGCCACTCCCCTTCACCATTCAGGTTTCGTGGGCAATTCCTTTACGGTACAGGCCATCCGTTTATGGACGCTCTCCCTGGAGAAGTTAGACGAGCCCCGAGCAAAATTATATTTAAGAAAAGGATCTGCAATATGCTTCTCCAAGAGTCTTCATCATCCTCGTAAGAGTTTTCTATCACCATATCTTTATTAAATCTAATTAAGTTCATGTAGTTTATATTAAAATTGTGTAATGTTATTTATTGTATAATTATTTACCTATGTAAGTTGATTTGTGTAGTTTATTCGATAGTTCACAAGATTTTGTATTGCACCGCCTACAACTCTTTCTGCCCAGCCCTAAGGTTGACTGGTAGCGAATGCCATTTGGCATTAAGTCCGCCTTTTGTACATTTTGTTTTCTTTGTGCAATAAAGATTAAAATAAATAAATAAATAAATCTATAAACGCAGCTTCATCTTAACCGAATGTTCAAACATTTGTAAAAATATTTCTTTCGGATTTCAGAGGTGAAAACTTCTAAGATTTGATGAAGCAATGTTGACTAAAAACATAAGCATCAAGCACTGACAAATTTCGACGGGTGAAAGCCAGACCTCGGTAGCCAAGTGGTTAAGGCAGCCGCCCGGAATGCGGAAGGTGCGTGGTTCGATTCCCGCCTGAGGTTGTCGTCTTTTTTCAGTGTTTAAAATAAAATTAATCACTTAAGGATATTTAAGCGTTAATAAAAACGCTATAATATAAAAAAACATTAACAGATACAACTCAAAACTCCGCGCCAAAATGGATAACAGTCTGTGTGCCAATCTAACAACAAAAAAAAAACAAAAAATTGAATATTTGGAATCCTAGACAAATCATCCGTTCCCGAATCTTTATGACAGAATGTAGTTTTCATTTTCTTTTTTATGTAGTTAGTAGCCTAACCGGTGCTTGACCGTTTGAGAATTTACAGTGACAAAACAGTCACCGGTAACTACGAAGGGGAGCAGGAATGTAACTACTCGTATCTTATTGATGTCACGAACTCAAGTCACGACACGGTCAACTCGAACCGTACTCGTAGTTACTAGGTATTACTTTATCTGTGCCGAAGTCCTGGCCCTTAGGCGCCAAATACACAGAAGCGATGTAAGATTCGGATGCGATGTGGATGTGGATCGGATTCGTTGTCCCTTCAAATCTTATTCGTACAAAATTTTCGTGGATCCGCGCCGCATCCTTTCTGTGTAATTTACGAGGCATCTCTTTCATACATTTTGTACGAACAAGATTTGAAGGGACAACGAATCCGATCCACATCCACATCGCATCCGAATCTTACATCGCTTCTGTGTATTTGGCGCCTTAGAGGCGCGGCGTTTCCCGCTCTTGTCGACTAACTCTAACCCCCTGAAGAATCTTTATTAAACTTTTTGTAGGAAAGAGGGACTCGCTTGCGAGATGCCATTCCCTGCTCGGAAACCTCCGGGAATTGTAGTCTTTGTCTAACGGTGGACGTATTTCGACGATGATGGTTCGACCTCTACAGTTTCAGATACCTAAAGGTTCTCGCCGCCTCCAAAACCCAGTTACGCTGTGTGTATTTTTGTGTGTTTGTGGGCTTAGGCAGACAATAGCAATCTATCTCCAAACATGATGATATCATAGTATCGTATTATTACCGGCTCAAATATGCAAACCGCTGCGGAATATAAGTACAATGTTACGGAAGAAGCAGGGCAGGGCTGCCCCGTTCCGATGTAGAGGCACCGGTTTCTGCCCTTGGTCGCAGATTAAACTTCCTCGGTTCAGGCTTTAAGCCTCTTTGATTAATTTACGAAATCTTCTTATAATATAAATATAATATCTAAAATAACTCATACAGCTACCTAAATGGGTTACAATGATTGAGTTATCTTCTCTTTTTGAGATTGTTCGGTTTAACTCCTTTTATTTTTTTATAGTTATAATGTTATTATTATAAAGCATATTATACATACATAGCTAAGATTAAAATAACCTCTTACTATATTCAATGGAATAATTTGGCAAATTAAAGGAATTTTAAGGACATAACCGAGATCGGTAAACATTGGTGTAGCGGCGTACCTGCTTACTTTGCATTCGAATTAGTGCGATAAATGTTGACTAACAATACAAACTAACGTCAAAATCCTCAATTTAATTATGTTTCCGATTATAATTTTCTAAATGTAGCGTGTCGGAAGCGTCTTTAGACGACGGTGACCGCTCTACATAATGTGTAGGCGGCTCGCCTTTACATTATGTAGAGCGGCAAACAACATACGATGCGGTTCGTATCGTATGTTGTTTGACACCTAAACTCTCTCACAATAATCACTCGATAAAATTAAAAGTTATAAAACTAAAAAAGATACTTACGATGTTGTTATACTCTCAATTTACACTTGTATGTGCACCAACATACAACAATTACTTAAAACCAATTAAGAAGCGGACTACTACAAGAAAGGTATGACCATAAGGAGACACTGAGGCCTGCATTACAGTTTTCACTAACATATACATGGTTTGATATAGGCCTGTTACTTTAATATTGTTACAACTAAAGATTTTAGTTTTATTTAAAAACACTTTATGCACTTAACGTACAGAGGCGGACTTAATGCCTTAGGCATTCTCTTAGTTTCTTTATTTTTTCTTGAATCAGTAGCCTCTGTTATCTGGGTCTGTAGCCATACATTGACAGAACAATTATGCTTACCTATTGTCGCTCCATTCTGTTTTCGCCAGGTGGGAAATGTTCAAATTGCAACCAACGGAAACTTTATTGCTGTTGGCAAACAACCCCAAAGGCTTAGGCACGAGGACCGCAGAAACAATCCACACCCTATTCCACTTATCACATATTATAACTGCACATGTGCTGAGCGTGATAGGCTCAGCACATGCTGTAGGATGTATGTGCAGTCTTTAGTCAGTTAATCGCCTGTTACGTTAGTCGGTTTATATTTTTATCTGTTTAAAAAGATAAGTTAAAATATTAACCCTGCATTATCAAGGCAGCTTTGTTTCTATTCTGTTATTCACTCAAAATTAATTTGTAATAGACAGTGTCTTTCTAACAAATAACCTTCTTAGGTTATGGCCGCCGCCCCGTAGACTCACTATAACCGATTGCGTAGTGACTGATTAATAAGAGCTCAATGGAACGTAAATAGAATTAAACATTTTGAATTTTAACAGTGCTCATACTCTTGTGCCCGTTAAAGTTAAAGCGAACACTAAGTACACGTTGTAAACAGATTAACTCGCGTTTCATACTAACATACATTATTATTTGCTCAATATCCTGACGTTTTGAACCCTTTACTGGCCTCACAGGGAGCCTGAAATATACATGTAAGTAACGTATTTTTTTTTATCGAGATACTCTGTAAAAAGGTATTTAATTTCAATGGTTAAGTTAAGTAACGCCTATGCCACTTCTAAATATAAATGAGACTATCCCAGATCTGGGCGAAAACGTCCATCACTGGAATCAAGCTCGCTACATTTGATAGGTTTTGGTCATTACCACGCTTGCTAATCGCACGGTGGGCGGTGGTGGTGGTGTAGCCATATACCTTTGTACGCATATTCCTTTTAGTGTAGTGGATATGTCACCGCAGCCGCCACCTTCAAACGCCGGCGAACACATATTCTTGGAGGTTAGTCAACGACACACCAAAGTCCTTCTTGGTGTATACTACTGTCCTTCTTCTCGGATAAATTTCTTTTCTTCTCTTGAAAACAAGTTAGAACTTTTCTGTCCTTCTTACAGTCATACTATTTTAATGGGAGATTTCAACACATGCCTTCTTAAAAACGACCCCCGTTTGACAAATTTTCTTTCTGTCCTTCAGTCCTGTAATTTATATCTACCACCATTAAATGCCACTCATAATTTTCCAAATTGTTTACCCTCCCTTCTTGACCTCGCTATTGTCTCTTCTCTTAAACATATCGCCAAACATGGACAATTGTCAGCTGATGCCTTCTCTTACCATGATTTAATTTATGTTTCGTTTATGTCCCGTCCCCCTAAACCTAAGGCCCAAATTCTTCTGCAGCGCAATTTTAGTGGCATTAATCTTGAAAATCTTCGTGAAGATGCCGCTAGTAAGGATTGGTCAAATATCTTTAACTGCAACTCAATTGACCGGAAACTAGAACTTTTCGTCTCAACCCTGGTCGAACTGTACGATTTTAATGCTCCAGTGCGTCCTGTCAAAATCAAACACCGTCCATCTCCATGGCTCACAAGAGATATTAAAACTATATGTGAGCGCAAAAATGCCGCTAAATGCAGGTATAAATGTCAGCCTACTCTATGGAACTGGGAGAAATACGTTAAAGCTCGCAATCACTGCAAAAAGGTGTGTAGAAATGCACAACGCCAATATATTCACAACTCAGTAGAGAACGAAGATCCAGCGAAAGTTTGGAAATTCTTAAGATCCCTGGGCATTGGGAAGCAACGTCAGACTTCTACTTGTAAAGATCTAGACATCAATCTGCTTAATAAACACTTTTGTGCTTCACACGACTTCGATCCCACGAGAAAAGTTGATACTCTGAATTTTCTTTCATCTCTCCCTTGTCCAGATTACTCGTCATTTTCTTTTCGTCAATTCACCGACTGTGATGTTAAGAAGAGCATAATGTTAATCACCTCTAGTGCTGTTGGCAATGATTGTGTCAGTCGCAAAATGATTTTGCTCATACTTGACGAAATCCTTCCCATCCTCTCTCATATCCTTAACTACTCCATCGATTCAGGTGTCTTTCCAAGCACTTGGAAAGATGCTCAAGTCACTCCCTTACCCAAAAACTCCAAACCGTCATCCTTCTCCGACTATAGGCCAAACTCTATTCTACCATTCCTTTCTAAAATTCTGGAACGCCTTGTCCATACCCAATTGTCCACTTTCCTTCTTAAAAACAAGCTCCTTAATCCATACCAATCCGGGTTTCGTACAGGCCACAGTACTGCCACGGCACTAGTGAATGTTACTGATAATATCAGGTCAGGCATGGAAAACGGTAGAGTAACAGCTCTTGCCTTGCTAGATTTTAGCAATGCTTTTAATTCTGTCGACTTTGATGTACTGCTCGGCATACTCCGCTCTATTAACATATCTCCAGCGGTGATTGACTGGTTTCATAGTTACCTGTCTGGACGCCGACAGCGGATTCGCATTGAGGACTCCTTGTCCACCTTTTGTGACATTTCCGCTGGGTGGCGTTTTATCTCCTTTACTTTTCGCTATATTTATCAATTCCATTTCCTCTCAAATAACTTCGTCCTACCACCTTTATGCAGATGATTTGCAAATTTACACTCAAGCTTCTACTGACCAGCTTCCTCAGGCTATCAATATCATCAACGGTGACTTAAACATGATTTGCGAGTGGAGCAGGTCATATGGTTTAAAGTAAATCCTTCCAAGACTCAAATTATCTTCATAGGCAGCTCCAGAATGATAGGTAGAATTGACTGGTCGCATTTGCCTTCTATAACTTTTGATGGCGTTTCTTTGTCTCCTACTGACAGCGTTAAAAACCTGGGCGTGTTATTCGACAAAAATCTAACATGGGCACCGCAGCTACAACAGGTTAGCCGAAAAATGTTTGCCACAGCCGGATCCCTGAAACGTTTGCGCAATTTCCTTCCAATGGCCACTAAAACTGCGCTAGCACAATCTCTTCTTCTACCCGTCTTAGACTATGCCGATGTCAGCTATCTAGACCTCACTGAAGAGCAACTGAATAAGCTTGAGCGTCTTCAGAACTTTAGTATTAGATTTATATTTGGTTTACGCAAATATGATCACGTATCAGAATTTCGTACTAAGCTCAAGTGGTTGCCAATTCGCCTTCGCCGGAATTTACATATCGTCTCCCTGCTTTACAGTATTCTGTTCAATCCCTTTTCCCCACCTTATCTCAGGAAACGCTTTAACTTCCTTGATGACACGCATTCTCGTGTATTGAGATCATCGGAGAACTTGAAGTTTGAAATACCTATGCACTCCACCAGATTTTACGATAAGTCTTTTACCGTTCAAGCTACCCGTCTGTGGAATGCATTGCCTACAGATATTAAGCGTGCCCAATCCTTGGACTGCTTTAAACGACTGGTTAGAGAACACTATCTGTCACTGTCAACGTCTTTATGATTTTAGTTTATTTAGATAGAAAACTTTATAAGTATTTATTTATGTAACTATCTATGTATGATATTGATATGCTTAAGCATGATTATTTATTTTTATTTGTTTATCTATGTCTAATTAATTTATATTGAACCACCATAACTGCCCTTTAAAATTTCACTTTCTATCCAGTCCAACACGGTTGCCTGGAAGAAATTGCTTTTTAGTGATAAGGCCGCCAATTGTATGTTACTTTGTGTTTGTCCTTTTATTGTTAATTTGGTGTACAATAAAGAATATTTTATCTTATCTTATCTTTATCTTATCTTATCTAAGCCTGTTGGTGTGGCCTGGCGGCGGTAATCACAATAAATCTGTACTATGAATCTAGCAATCCGAAACATTCTGCCCATCCTGGGAATTGAATCCAAATCTGATGTCTCGCCTTTGCCACTCGGCAGCTGAGGCGTATAGTACAATTAACACAAATAAAACCTCTAATAGTTCGTAGCGGCTTCGGAACTGTTACATATCATTGATTTTATGTAGAAAAAAATATCTTATTCTAAACCAAAAACTTCGAAAATCGCTTTAAGTTAACTGTGAATTTCTCCTATCTACGATAATATTATTGAGCAAAATTTATACCAGAATAATTGTTACTTCATGAGGAGTAAAGATTTTATAATGTATTAAGTATCCTATTTCGATAAAAACGATAAATACAACTGCAAAATTACTACAAAATGCGAAAATGGGCATTTTACGCAAAAATCACATTTGAGATGTAAATAGACCTGTAATAGGCCAAGAATTTTCAGTGATTTAATAGTCACCGGCGGCGGCGGCGACTACCTATACGAGTGGGGAAGTTTTTTTTTATGTGAAAGGCGGCAAACGGGCAGGCGGGTCACCTGATGGAAAATAATCACCGCGGCCCATGGTCACACCCAAAACCAGAGGAGTCGCAGATGCGGTGCCGGCCTTGAGGAAAAAGTAGGGCGAGGATGGAGTAGGAATTGTGAGGGAGGGGGAGAGGAAATAGGCCTCCGGCACTCTAACCCACCGAATGAAACACAACAGCAACGAGTGCCATTGTTTCACGCCGACATTCCATGAGATAGTGGTATTACGCCGGGCGACACGACAACATTGGTGCTGCAACGCAGCGCGGCTCTACCACTCAGAATAGTACCTACTCGTGATTGCTATCATAGTGTCAGAATAATACTATCACAGTACAAAACCCGCTTCCCTCATCCTGCCACGGTACATGCATAAACATATCGTCTCAACAACACTTACGAGTGCTCTATCATATAAAAAATGCATGGCATCCAGGCAATCAGCAAGTCTAGTGTGGAAATTAGGTCCTAATGCATGCACCGCGGAGTGGGGAGGCGCGCGGCTGCAAATTAGCGGCTGATTAGCCCGCCAGCCCTCAGACGCGGCGCCACATGGGCGGCAAGACTCCATATTCATGAGGAGGCTTCAGGAACAGGTAGCGTGCGTCATTCTATTAAAAAAGAGGTTTTATTTGTGTTATTTGTACTATACGCCTCAGCTGCCGAGTGGCAAAGGCGAGACATCAGATTTGGATTCAATTCCCAGGATGGGCAGTATGTTTCGGATTGCTAGATTCATAGTACGGATTTATTGTGATTACCGCCACCACGCCACACCAACAGGCTTAGCAAGCGTGGTAATGACCAAAACCTAGCAAATGTAGCGAGCTTGATTCCAGTGATGGAGGTTTTCGCCCCGCTGTGGGGCAGTATCATTTACACCAGAGCATTTTACATTTACATTTTCATTCATAATTACTTTCATTTTATTAAAAGGTTTTATTTAACTTCACAAATATGTATGTCCTGTAATTTTGCAATCAATATTTCACCCACTTTCCGGTTACCGATTGAGCTGAAATTTGGTATACATATATAAATCGCGTGACAATGCAATATTATGGTAACATGCTGCTGATCTGATGATAGAGCTGGAAGGTGGCCATAGGAATTTCGCAATGAAACAACACAACCTCATCGAGTTTGTGCTCGTTTGAATCATCTTGACGAGTAGTTTGTCTTTCAATGGTTACCAGGGTTTGATGATGGAGCTGGAAGGTGGTCATAGGAACTCTGTAATAAAACGACGCAAACCCATCGAGTCTCGGCTCGTTTGATTCGTCTTGACGAGTACTTTGGTGCTAGATGGTAACCAGGGTCTGATGATAGAGTTGGAAGATGGCCGTAGGAACTACTACCACTTTCAGTTAGCTTAGCATCTTCACGACGAAGATGTTAGAGTCCTTAATTCCTGCAGTTTAGAGTTTACTTCATCATATTTGCCTGACAGGAACTCGACAGTTTCCTTAAATTCAGGGATAAGCTTAACATCCCTTTGCAGAGCTACGAGTTCAGAACGGAAAATAGATTCCAATTATGAAAGTCTCAAACTTGGTCAGTTTTTTATCCAACGTATCTTGGAGCTGGTGGTGTTATCGAGTATAACAGCATTTTCTTTAATTGGGGTGTTAGTATTATCTCCTCTCCTTTGCGAAACCTTACACTCTGAACACTTCCATAAACTCCTAGCTGTGACTGACAGTTTTCATAATTTTCTTTGTTAAATTCACACAGGCAAAATAACACGCCTTAGAGCAGACCGAGCAAGCGATTTTTTCAGTGTTGTTTATGATAAGGTGTCATCCGTCGCATGTATTCATAATGACTTCTGCTTCCTAACTTTTCTAATCAAGCTGTTTATTTAATTACAATGGTTAAGATGGTTTACGCATTTCGATTTTCCATACAAACTTCCAAGTCGAAAATTTTTTAAAACCAATAAGCTAATTTTGATGAAACTTTGCATGCTAAAGTAAAACATAGGGTTCTAAAAAGTTTGTTGAAAACATTTAAAAAAAATTTTTTAGCTGACTTATTGCGATTTAAAGTCTACTATGGAAAGTAAAAAATCGCAATAACTCAGTTAAATAAATATTTTTTTTTAATGTTTTCAACAAACTATTTAGATCGTTGTGTTTTACTTCAGCATGCCAAGTTTCATCAAAATTGGTTTATTGGTTTTTAAAAATTTCGACTTGGAAGTTTGTATGGGAAACCGAATGGCGTAAACCCTCTTAACACTTTTCGATGTTTCAAAATGTTTAAAATCAGTGCTGTCAGTTGATGTTGACAAAACAGTTGTCAAAATCAAATTTACACCGGAATTTGAAGTTGACTTAAAAGATGTTACAAAAGTGAGGGTACTTGAATTGCTTCACTGCTTGTTTAAAAATTGTGGGGATAAAATTACAACTTGTCTAAGAGAGTTTCTGTGTACTACGGATGGCGGAGAACGCTGATAACGATGTCCCCGAATCCTCAGCAAGCAACAGTCACCAAGTTGTTCTCCACAGTGCAACGATAGAAAAAAAGCATAAATAAATAGAAAACAGGAGTGTTATGGGAGAGTACACTGTAGTGTTGCCACTGGAATCTAAGTTATGAAAACAAAAAATGTAAGTAGGTCGATGGCTCTCCTACGTAAATAATTGTATCTCACATTTTGGCCATTTTCATGTTTTAAGCTATTTGAAACTAAATAATTAGTTGCTATTAATTCCAAAAACAAAAAGTAAAAAATCTTAAAAAACAAGAAGAAAGAATTGTTGTATCTGACTGTTGCGAGGATATACGCCCTGGCCACGTAGACGGGCTAGGCTTAGCGCGGGCGCGGGTGGCATGCCACGTACATTCAGTAGCGGCTACAGCGGCTGGCTCAGTGGACGTATTGAGGATGGCTCTAACTAAAGTGACGCGTAGTTGCCTTGACAGCAGTTCGTATTTTATGCACGACATTTTAAATTCAA
Organism: Scoparia ambigualis; assembly: GCA_963921215.1. Taxonomy (NCBI): domain Eukaryota; kingdom Metazoa; phylum Arthropoda; class Insecta; order Lepidoptera; family Crambidae; genus Scoparia; species Scoparia ambigualis. The sequence goes on along the minus strand of OY992503.1, from coordinate 42,439,263 downwards.
GAGACGGAGTGCATGAATTAAATAAAGATCGTCATAAATGTGGAGAATTTTTTAATCTTTAAGTAGATTATCGGAAGTATCCGGACAAATTTTATGAGTACACTAGAATGAGTATTGAAACTTTTGATTAAATATACTTCAACATAACTGAAGTAGTCCATAATTTGTCCATAAGTGTCAATAGTCAATAGTCAATAGTCAAAATATATTTATTCAATAAACTCAATTAATAAGTACTTTGAAACGTCCAAATATTTTTTAACCTACCACCCATTCAGGACATAATTTTTTAACTGTGGCAAAGAACGGGCGCAAGAAAACACAGCGCACAGAAGCAACGACATTTACAAAATATATATTTATTATATGTCGTTACCAGGTCACAAAATACAAAATATGAATTTGAATGTAAATAGTTTAATTAAATATGGTGCTCTATATAAATTAATTATAGGCAATTAGAAATAGCTGTTGGAGTAGGTACTTGGAGCATTTCAGACCCAAGCTGTTTTGTCTTCTGTATAATCCGACACTTTATAATAAGCTTTTTTATAAAGCTTTTCTTTGATTTTGATTTTAAATTTATCAAGATCTAATTTCTGAATATCATTTGGTACTTTGTTGTATAATCGTACACACAGACCCTTAAAAGAATTATTTATTTTATGGAGCCTAGTATAAGGCACTGCTAATTTGTTCTTACTTCTAGTATTTAATTTGTGAATATCCCTGTTTTTTGAAAACATTTTAATATTTTTATGAACATACACAAGATTTTCATAAATATATTGTGATGCAACTGTCATTATACTTATATCCTTAAATCTCTCTCTGAGAGAGTCACCAGCCTGTAGGTTATATATTGCTCGAATAGCCCTTTTCTGCAGCACAAAGATAGTTTGAATGTCGGCAGCATTTCCCCACAGTAAAATGGCGTACGACATTACACTATGAAAGTAACTGAAATAAACTAATCTCGCTGTATCAACGTCAGTTAACTGACGGATCTTCATTACTGCATAAGCCGCAGAGCTAAGTCTATTCGACAATTTAGCTATATGTGGGCCCCACTGAAGCTTAGCATCCAACGTGATGCCTAGAAACACAGTGGTGTCCACAGGATTCACATTCTTATCTTTAATTTGTACACTAGTTATTACCTGCTTAACATTAGGCAATACAAATCTTACACATTTGGTTTTTCCCTCGTTTAATAGCAAGTTATTAACACTAAACCAGTGAACAATCTTTGAGACCGCATTATTCACATCGTCATAATTTGGGTGTCGCCGTTTCACTTTGAATAAAAGTGAAGTATCATCAGCAAACAATACTATCTCATGACTGTCTTTTACAAAATAAGGTAAGTCATTAATATAAACCAAAAACAAGAATGGACCAAGTATTGAACCCTGCGGAACTCCCATTTTAACCACTGATCCCGGAGATCTTTTACCGTTAATGTCGACCTTTTGAATCCTGTTACTCAAGTATGAGATTAGAAGACTCAAAGAAGCATCCCTAATTCCATAGTGGTTAAGCTTCCTGACCAAAGTTTCATGTAAAACACAATCAAAAGCCTTGGATAAATCACAAAATACCCCTAGGGCATCCTGTGATTCCTCCCAGGTATCAAATATTTGGATTAAAAGCTCAACACCGGCGTCAGTTGTAGAGCGACCCCTAGTAAAACCATATTGTTTACAATGTAAAAGTTTATTTTTATAAAAATGAATTTGCATTTGATCTAGCATTAACTTTTCAAAAATTTTACTAAATGTGGGTAGCACAGAAATAGGTCTAAAGTTAGAGGGGTCAGAAGTGCTACCTGATTTAAATAATGGAATTATTTTACTATATTTCATGAGGTCAGGAAAAACACCACAGTCAATGCATTCATTAAATATGCAAGCTAAAACTGGAGCTATTGTCATAATTACAGATTTAGCGACGTCCACGGAATTACCCCACAGATCAGCAGTTTTCTTTTTTATTGAGAGTGTTAAATGTTTTTATTATATCTATAACACAATTTTTTTGAAAACTGAAATTATTTTCACAATCTTTAACATTCTCCTTCAAAACAGATTCAGCTACAGTGGGGAGGAAATCAAGGCTTTTGTAGTTGAAACTGGAATGTCAGTAAAAAACCTCTCAAATGCTGCAGCAACATCAGCATCAGAAGTCAAGGTTTTATTATCACAATTTAAATTGTACTCATTTTCGACTTTTGACCTTTCCTGTTTCACTATTTATAATATTCCATGTCATTTTTATTCTGTCATTACTATTCTTAATCTTAGAACTCAGATAGTTTGCCTTGGCTAATCGACATACTCTTTTGAATAACTTTGAATAATTTTTAACATATAATTTGAAGTCATCGCTGGTGTTATAGTTGCGTTCACCATAAAGTTCATAAAGGCGTTTTCTACTTCTGTGAATACCAATTGTAGCCCATTCATTAAAAGTTACAGTACCACTAACTGAGATCTTTTTTGGAATAAAAGTTTTATTAAATTCTGAACAATAAATGTTAAAAAAATTATTATAAAAGACATTAGGATTGTCATTGTATTCTAAATAATTTAATTTTGTATCTAGATTGCTTTTAAAGCGTTCCAGCCGACCTGCAGTTTTTGGTACAACAGTGATATTCTTTTTCGTCACTTGTTTACGCTGGTGTGGAAAGCTGACCATTTGGCCACAATGATCAGAGTCCAGGTTATTAATAATTTGCTTAGCCAGTGGTTTTACATTTGTATATATGTTATCAATACAGGTGGCCGAAGTGGCAGTTATTCTTGTCGGCTCCAAAAATAAATGATTCAAGTTGTATGATAGAAATAGGTTTTTAATTTTAGTTGACATCGTGGAATTTTCTAACAAATTAATATTAAAATCCCCGCAAACAATTATTGTTTTACCTACATTACGGACTTTATGTAATGCCTCATCCATAACTTTTTCGAAAAAATCATATGATGCTGAAGGAGGTCTGTACACACTTAATACAACAAGCTGCTCCAACTCCACACAAGCTATTTCTATTGTTCGCTTAACCGAGAGGCTCACTATGTCTTTGCGTTCCTTTAATTTAAACTTTTTACTAACAATAATTAAGGAGCCACCATGTATTGCATTTCCTCGACTGAACGAAGTTCCTACCAAATGATTCTTAAAATTGAACATGAACTGATGGTCTTTAAGCCAGTGTTCTGTTATGCAAAGAATATCAATTTTATTACAGTTCATGAACAATTCAATCTCCAAATCTTTGCCCATCATTCCTTGGATGTTCTGGTGGACAATGTTTAAAGATTGTACATTTTTTAAATTTAATGATTGACATGGGCTTTTGCTAAAGCTATTTTTACATTCATTTAATTTCATTTTATTAACAAACATTTCGCAAGAGTTTTCCTCTTTTGTCATATAATTTAATTTAAATAATTAATTGGAATGTCAGTAGAAACACTACTGACGTCTATGTCAAATATACATTGCTCAATAGAAGCAACTTGTTTAGCCAAGTTTTTGGCTGACGTTTGAATACAATAGGATAGCGATAAAGCTATTTGTCGCTTAAAATAATTTGGCAGATAATAACTATCTCTTGTCAAATAAAAATTACTAACATAATTGTTAGTGTCAATTAAATGCATTATGTCATTTTTGCAAAATAAATGTAATGTCAGGTTAAGCTTATGTCTAATAGAATTTTCCTCCTGTGGCAAACTACTACAATAAGGTAATGTAAACAATATAATTTTCTTTACAATTAACTTATTCAAACATTCTAAACATTTTAGAAGGCTTGTTTTGTTCAGATTACCTCTATTACCAACAAATAATAATAAGGTGCTATTAGGTTTATATTTATGTTCTACAGCTTTTTTCAAAATATGTTGATAAGAAGCACCCGGTATACAATAATTGATAACTGAATGTCCCAAGTCAGATAACAACCGACCCATGTTTTTACCAAATTCATCACTAAATATTACCAAGTCACTATTACAATCTGTCTTACATGGAATCTGGTTGGTTGGTATAAGTTGTGGTACATTTTTAATTGTGCACTGAGTAAGGGAACCTTTGGAAGAAACATCAATCAATTCGACAGAGGAAGAATCACATGGGATTGATGAACGGCTTGGTAACTGTTTACATTTACAATTACTTGTGAGTGAATCAATCCCTTCATTGTTACCATTACACAGGACTACCAGTTCATCAATGGCCAACATGTGTTGCAATTTGTGCAATTTTAGTTTGTAGAATTTGTGTATCATTTTTATATTTTAAATTTTTATTGTGTAGTTGTGACGAGTATATATCTAATTTGTCAATTAAGTACAATCTTTCTCTATTTAATTTTACATTTTTAATAAAAAATTTGTGCTTTTTAACTAATTTTTGCGTTTTCTTAATGTCCTTATTTATCTTAATATATTTTTTTAGTTTATTTTTGCTACAGCCAACAATCTTCACTGAGTGGTTGCTATTTTTATTTTCCTCACATGTAAGATCTATAGTGAAAGTGTGCTGACTGCTAGCTGTCGCAGAAACCATGGAGGGGGCACAGACTACCAACTCATCGAACAAGCTTTGATTTAATGAGGCAGTCATATTAAGTTTAGATGTTTCCAATAAAGTAATTTTGTTATTGGCCTCATGCAATTGTTTTTTCAACTCATCTATGCAGTTCAGAGCCTGGTCATACTCTGAACTACATTGGTCGAACCTGTCCACAATGTTTTGGAGCCTGTCCCGGGCATCAATAGCATCGACATAACGGTCATTTAACTGTACCAACTCATTTTTTAACTTTTGATGCCTGTCTAATGATTCCAAAAGTTCCCTTTCGTTGTCATCTCGCTCTCTGTTTAGTTGATCACACAACTCTTTCGAAGCCTTCAATTCATTTAATGTCAGTTGGAGTTTGGACTCCTCCTGACGAGACAAGGCCTTGCGAGTCATCATTATGGGAAAACTTAAAAATTGAACCGTATAAAAGAGAAATACAATTTTTTAAATACTATGTAGGTGACAAGTAAACAGCTGTACGAGTAGTCGCGTAACCAACAAACAGAGGTTATGTTTACGTATGTTAATCGCAACTAAAGTGGTTGGAATTAAACAAGATACGTATAATAATTAACAAATCGTCAATTTATGCAAATTTATAAGATTTTAAGTGAAATAAGGGTAGGTACCATAAAGATGACAACGGTTCACTTACATCGTGCGTCTTTTCGTCGTGCGTTCTCAGCTGTGAGCAGTCGTGTCAAAGCTAATTCGAAATATTTAAACATTTTAATATAAATTATTTGTGAGCCCCGGGCTTCGCCACTGCAGAAGTGAGGAATCCGCCGCTCCACAGTGAAGACTACATCAAATAAAACAGAAAAAACTTTTGGGCGGCTTGGATTCGATCTCCGGACCTCTGGCGTGAGTAGCGATTTCTTATCCGATCGGCTACGGTTAGCTGGCGCGGTGCGGACGAAATTACCGTGCACTATCTACAGTCGTTACAATCGGTGCACCGGAGGAGGAGCGTCATCGATACCGCTACCACGATACGCTGCGACTAGCGAGCGACACTACTGCGACTGCAAATTTTCGTGGTACAAGTTGATATCCTTTTATCTTTGATCATGCCTAATTCGACTATTTCCTGTGCCAAATGTCGCGGTGTTGTGCAAGGAAGACAATTTTTGCAATGCTGTCTCTGTCGTGATCATTACGATCTCCCATGTGCAAATATCTCTGAAAAGAGATTTCTAAATACGATGACTAAAGATCATAAGACAAATTGGAAATGTCAAGCATGTATAAGCAAAGCTCCGAAAAAAGACAACACCAACACGCCTGTCCGCGCATCTAAGGAAAGTCCCGACAATGTTACCTTACGACGCGGAACTGGGCCGTCGCAATTTATGAATACGTCCTTGCCGAGTGAATGCGAACATTTTCCTACTCTTGATCAAATTAGGACCATCATACGTGAAGAGTTACATCTCATTCTCTCTGAACGCATGCACGACTTGATTACCAACTCTGTCTCAGAGGCGGCGGCGACAGTTCTCTCGGAGTCTCTTACCCACCTTGCTAATAAGGTCGCTGATATGGGAAAAAGTTTGGAGCGTTTAATGGGGCCCAGTCTGCCTGCAGTTTCGGATAAACTTACCACCACTGCGCCTCCTGCTCTGTCTCGGAGTATTTCAAATACTGATGTCTACAGGCAGGAACGTCGACCTGCACCACCACCTGTGATTGAGAGCTCAGATAACTTGCGCAATCAGGCTTCAACTAAAGTGGGTAAACGTCCCCGTCGCAATAAGATCACACCGAGTGTTTCAACTGATAATGAACCTACAAATCAGGCCTCACAAAATGATGTTGGAGTTGGTGCTCGCCGTGTTCGGGATTCCATTGGTTTGATGCGCGGCACGGCCACACCAGGTAGTACTGAACTCCAAGCCTCTGAGAAACAGCGCAGTTTTCATCTTTATTACCTCCGACTAGGTACCACCGAAGATCAAGTCAAGGCGCACGTTTCGAAGATTACTGGTGGCGTGGATTGCAGGGTAGATGGTCTCAAGGCTCGTGGACCTTACGCATCTTTTAAAATATGCGTTCCATCACCTGCTTCGGACCGCATATTAGCTCCAGACAATTGGCCAGAGAATGTCTGTGTCAAGCCATGGAGACGTTCCTTTCGTCCTGAGCAACGCGGCGAGAATGAATTGTAATGAAGCCAATAACTTACCAGCTTTACTGGGTGCTTCGGAAGGAGAAAGATCACTTTACAGTTTATTGCCTAATTCCCGATACATGACGAGATCATCCTCAGAAATTGACATAATGTACCAAAATGTGCGGGGCTTGAAAACAAAACTGAATGCTTTTAAAGCAAATATGCTACTACTTGAGCATGACATAGTGGCTGTCACTGAATCTTTTCTGGATCACTCTGTTAGCGACGCAGAGGTGGTGAACAACGGCTGGAGAGTCATTCGACGTGATCGTGGCTCTTGGGGAGGAGGCGTTATGTTGCTTGCCCAGCCTGATTTAACGGTGTGCCGCTTAAGGAATCTGGAAACCACTTCTGGAGAAGATCTGTGGGCTTCTGTTATGGCTCAATCGTTTACTTTATTCTTTTGTGTCGTGTACATACCCCCTTCTTCTAGTGATAGTGTCTATCTGGACTGGTTTACTAAGGTTGAAAGTTTTATTTACACTCTAAGGGGACCTGTCATTATTATAGGTGATATAAATATGAATAGTGCCTCGTTAAATATTCATAATTATTATTGTTATTTTTTATCCTTTTGTAACTTAGTAGATAGGAATAATATTGTTAATTCTCACGGCGGCAAACTTGACATTGTGTTAACACAGGAGTGCGTTAGTGTAGTATCTGTTTCTCATTCTGAATGTGGAGGTCTCGTACGTCCAGATCTATATCATCCTCCTCTCGACATTGCCCTTACTTTTGAGACCACCATTCATCACGGGTCCATGCTGCCTAGTAACATTGACAATGGCAAGGACTGGAACTTTAACAAGGCCGATCAAACCGCGCTGCGCCGTTCTATAGATGATTTGGATTGGAGCTGTGTACTGCAGTCTCAGGATTTACAATTTGCTTTAGGATCATTTTACGAGTCTATTTACGGTGTCTTCGACCAACTCGTCCCAAAAAAGCAGAGGTCTAAATCTTCCGCAAGACGATATCCTGTTTGGTTTACAGCTGATATTATCAAGGATATTAAAAGGAAAATAAATCTGCACCGGACTTGGAAACAATTTGAGTGTCAGGAGAGCTATACTCAGTTTTCTAATCTTCGGGCTAGTCTTAAGATACGAATCTCACTGGCGTACGAATGCTACATTGGTGGCTTGGAAAGTAATCTGCGTGGCAATCCTAGAAACTTTTATCGTCACGTAAACAGTTTAAGGTCCTCTGGCGGTTTCGAGCCAAGTGTTGTTTACCAGAGTGCTCAATGTTCTGGTGCTGACGCAGCGAATGCCTTTGCGAAACATTTTTCGGGCATCTACGTTCAGGACAACGCTACTTTGAAACCAGCACCAGTCACTCTTCCAACTACGTATACGCATGTAGCTGTTGATGACTTCTCTGTTGCAGACGTGGAGAGTGCCATTAATAGGTTAAAATCTGGTTGGTCCCCGGGACCTGATGGTGTACCGCCGGAGGTTCTGAAAATGTGCAAAAAAACTATCGCTATTCCTCTCTGCCACTTGATAAATCTTATCCTGCTATTTGATGTTTTTCCCTCTACGTGGAAGTTGACTCGAGTAACCCCTATTCCCAAAGGTGGTAACAAGTCGTTAGTTGAGGAGCATCGGCCCATCGCCATTCTTTCAGCGCCTGCGAAGGTCTTTGAGATCCTCATTTACAATGCTATTCTCAAGCAAGTCCAGCCATATATTTGTAATCAACAACACGGATTTAGGCCAGGAAGGTCAGTAAATTCAAACTTATTGACTCTGGTGGAATTTATCTCAGAATCTATGGATAAAGGACAGCAAATAGATGTAATATACTTTGATTATTGCAAGGCCTTCGATAGGGTCAATTGTAGAATCCTTTTATCAAAACTCGATGCTATTGGTTTCTCTTCCAAGCTTATTAATTTATTTTCCGACTATTTCAAAGGTCGACAGCAATTTGTACGCCACGGTTGTTATGTATCGCAACCCTATCAAACACCCTCTGGTGTGACCCAGGGATCAATACTTGGGCCCTTGCTCTTCTTACTGATGGTAAACGACGTGGTTGATGTACTTAAATATACAAATTGCCTTCTTTATGCGGACGACCTAAAATTATATGCAGAAGTCACTGACGAGGCAGATTGCGAACGAATACAAGCCGATGTTAATGCCTTATTTAAGTGGAGTAACGAGAATGATTTGGAATTTAACAGTGCTAAGTGCTATGTTATGTCCTTCAGCCGCAGACGTAATCTCGTTAAATGTAAATATATGTTAGGCAATGACAGCATTGTTCGCACAAACGCTATAAAAGACCTAGGTGTCACATTCGATCCTTCTTTGACTTTTAACGAACACGTTTCCTCTCTCACTCGTAGCTGTTTCAGTCGTTTAGGATTTGTTTTACGTAACTCACGCGATTTTCATAATCCTGACGTCATCAAAATCCTTTTTACCAGCCTTGTGCGAAGCTCATTGGAATCGAGTGCATGTATTTGGAATCCGCACGAGGCCAAGTATATACTTATGTTAGAGAAGGTCCAAAAAGCTTTTCTGCGCTGCTATTATAAGCGGGTATACGGTTATTACCCCTTTATGTACCCAACAAAGTTCTTGCTGGGAATGTTGGGGATGAACTCTCTGGAGGGTAGGAGAGCTCGAATGGAGTTGTCAACTGCTGTAGCGATTTTACGTGGGGGCGTGGACTCGCCAGAATGTGTTGAGCAGTTGTCTCGCCTGTTTGTGCCCGATAACTATCTGCGTATTCGATCCGGTCGAAGGCATCGATTGTTTGCGCCTCCGCTGTGTCGCACAGTGGCGCGCGCGCAATCGCCGCTGTGTCGCATGCATCAGGCACTTAACGCACTCCTTGTGGCTTACCCGGATTTTGATGTGTTTGTCGACAACCTTACGAATTTTTTAAGCAAAATAGATATTTGTTTGTGAAGTAGTGATTAAATACTACACTAAACTATTCATAATTATGTAATTGGGTTACGCCCGTTTAATTATGTTAAATAAATAAATAAATAAAATACATGCCGGTAACTGTCACTAAACAGTTTTACTTAAATTTTTGATTTTGCACATGAAATACACTAAAAGCGAAACGCTCACCACTAAAACACAACTTAACTTAATGATTGAATTGGAAAATGGGCGTAAAATGAGTAAATAATAAATTAAATTTCAAATTTTACACAGGAGACATTCAGATCAGCTGTTTACAAAAGTGTTGCCACAGAAGACCATAATAATATGTCCATAATAAAATCCCACCGCTCGTAGATTCGTCTAAAAAATATTGTTTCGCTCGATCCGTCCCGCGCTAGTCCGTTTCAACCGCCTGAGAAACCGCTGTGCACCGTGGCCAGGCGCAAACTAGCCCGTAGCATTGTTTCCACACGCCCGCCTCGCCCGCAACCGCTGCCGCCGACCGCCGCCGCCAGCCGCAGCCGCTCTAGCCCGCCGCGCGCGCGTCGTAGCATGCTTTATACATTCTCATACATTTGATAAATTAGCCAACCGCCGCCGCCACCCGCAACCGCGCCTAGGCCGTCTACGTGGCCAAGCACATACGCGGGCAGGGCGCACGCGTCCGTTCGTTTTAATTTTGTTGGGATTTTTTTGGTTTTGTTGGTATTAAGTACTTTATAAGTTTTTAATAGTGAGTGATTATAATAGAATAAACTACTTGAGGCAATAAGTCCCAACCATGGTTTGGTCGTTGCTGGAAAATGGCGTCTCGCCAAAAGCGACAACATTACCAAGCCTGGGCTAATGCGGTGTCATCAAAGGATCCAAACACCAGTGCGCTCAGAAAGAAGTACAACTTTGCCGCCAGATCCTTTAAAAAGGACATTGCCAAGGCGAAGTCATCATTCATAGGTAGAATTGGCGAGAAGCTAGTGCGCCTTCCTTCGGGGACGCGTGCGTTCTGGTCTCTCGCCAAAGCTACCTTAGGGAATTTTTGTCAGCCGTCCCTACCACCATTGCACAAGACCGATGACTGCCTGGCAATCTATATAATATAATCTATACTGCAAAGGAGAAAGCCGATCTCTTGGGCTCTCTTTTCGCTTCAAACTCGCCTTGGACGATTGGGAAAACTCTCCACCAACCATACCGCATTGCGCTTGTACAATGCCAAACGTTTAGTTCCTGCAAAGGTCAGTTCGTAAGGCTCTTTTTTCCCTTGATATCCACAAGGCGAGTGGGCCTGATGCAGTTCCACCCATTGTGCTTCGGACGTGTGCTCCTGAATTGGCACCAGTTCTAACGCGCCTTTTCCGGCTCTCTTACACTACTGGCGTCGTCCCGAGCTCTTGGAAGACAGCCCTTGTCCACCTGATTCCAAAAAAAGGCGATCGCTCAGATCCGTCCAACTACAGGCCAATAGCTATTACCTCTTTACTCTCCAAAGTAATGGAGTCCATTACAAACCGCCAGCTCTTAAGGTACCTAGAAGAGAACCAGCTACTAAGTGATCGCCAGTATGGTTTTCGTCGCGGTCGTTCGGCTGGTGATCTTTTAGTGTATCTTACTCACCGATGGGCGGAGGCAGGCGAGAGTAAAGGGGAGGCACTGGCAGTTAGCTTGGACGTAACAAAAGCCTTCGACAGGGTATGGCATAGGGCTGTTCTCTCTAAACTTCCATCATACGGGCTTCCAGAGAAATTGTGTTCATGGATTGCCAGCTTTCTCACTGGGCGTAGCATCAGAGTCGCAGTCGACAGTTCGTGCTCCGACATGAAGCCCGTGAATGCTGGAGTCCCGCAGGGGTGTGTGTTGTCCCCTACTCTATTTCTTCTGCATATCAATGACATGCTGCATAACAACAGCATTCATTGCTATGCAGACGACAGTACTGGGGATACGCTCTACACCGGGCGAGCTAATATTTCTCTGGAAAGCGTCATCGAGAGCCGGAATAAACTTGTGACTGACACCGAGAACATGTTAAGTCATGTCTCGGATTGGGGCCGACATAACCTAGTCCGCTTTAACCCCTCCAAAACACAAGTTTGCGCATTTACCGCGAAAAAACATCCCTTCGTCGTACCTCTGAACTTTGAGGGAGCTCCCCTTGATACCAATCCGACTATTGGAATCCTTGGCGTCGATATTTCGAGTGACGTTCAGTTTCGTGGTCATTTGTGTAAAGCTAAAATAGCTTCGAAAAAGCTGGGTGTGCTTAATAGAGCGGGTCAGTATTTCACTCCGGCCCACCGTTTACAACTGTATAAAGCACAGGTTAGGCCGCATATGGAATACTGCTCCCATCTCTTGGCTGGAGCACCCCAATACCAACTCCTTCTATTTGACCGCATTCAACGCAGAGCTGCTCGAATTGTCGACGACGTGGTTATTTCAGGACGGCTCGATCCACTGGCTCTTCGGAGAGACGTTGCGTCTCTCTGTATATTGTACCGTATATATCATGGAGAGTGTTCTGAGGAATTGTTCGGCTTGATCCCTGCCGCTGATTTCCTTCACCGCACTACACGCAATCGACTGTCATTCCATCCACATCACCTTGATGGATGGCGGTCTACTACTGTGCGTTTTTCAAGAAATTTCTTGCCTCGAACTACAGTGTTGTGGAACCAGCTCTGTGCGGCGGTATTTCCGGACCGTTATGACTTAGGGATCTTCAAGAAACGAGCCTATTCCTTCCTTAAAGGCCGGCAACGCGCCTGCGATTCCTCTTGTTTTGCGGGTGTCCATGGGCGGCGGTGATTACTTTCCATCAGGTGACCCGCTTGCACGTTTGCCTCCTGCTACTATAAAAAAAAAAAAAAAACTTACGCGCACAAAAAAGAAGTGAAAAGCATGTGGTTCGACACAGAAAGAAGTCGATGTTTGTAAATTATTATCCTCAGAAGAAACCCTGTATGCTATAATTGAAAATTACATAGAAAACAGATTGGTTAGTAAGTAATTTTAATAGTTTATTTTAATTTGAATATGATTGACGCTTTATCCTGTTTTTTTCTATATACACATAAAACTATGGTGAGTGACTGATACGTGGTGTTATTACATATCTAAACAAAGTAAGTAAAATCATTTATGCAACCCATAAATGATTTTTGGACGTACTTAATAAAGTAAAATAAAGTAGAATTAGTGCATTGTCATGGCAACCTAAAAGTATAAGTACCTACGATTGAGATCATCAGCGTATCAGCGTTCTCCGCCATCCGTGGTACACAGAAACCCTCTTAGTTAAGTTGTAATTTTATACCCACAATTTTTAAACAAGCAGTGAAGCAATTCAAGTACCCTCACTTATGTAAAATTTTTAAGTCAACTTCAAATTCCGGTGTCAAGTTTAATTTTGACAACTGTTCTGTCAACATCAACTGACAGCACTGACTTTAATTATTTTGAAACATCGAAAAGTGTTAACCATTGTAATTTAATAAACAGCTTGAAAAGGAAAGTTAGGAAGCAGATGAAGTCATTATGAATACATGCGACGGATGACACCTTATCTTAAACAACACTGAAAAAATCGCTTGCTCGGTCTGCTCTAAGGCGTGTTATTTTGCCTGTATGAATTTAACTAAGGAAAATTATGAAAACTGTCAGTCACAGCTAGGAGTTTATGGAAGTGTTCAGAGTGTAAGGTTTCGCGAAGGAGATAATACTAACACCCCAATTAAAGAAAATGCTGTTATACTCGATTAACACCACCAGCTCCAAGATATGTTGGATAAAAAATTGACCAAGTTTGAGACTTTCATAATTAAAAAAATGGAATCTATTTTTCGTTCTGAACTCGAAGCTCTGCAAAGGGATGTTAAGCTTATCCCTGAATTTAAGGAAACTATCGAGTTCCTGTCAGGCAAATATGATGAAGTAAACTCTGAACTGCAGGAATTAAGGACTCTAACATCTTCGTCGTGAAAACGCTAAGCTAACTGAAATTGTTAGCGAACTTGCGGCCAAGGTAAATATCGTTGAGCAGCAAGCACCAGAATGCAATCTGGAGATCCAGTGCTTACCTGAGCACCCAAAAGAAAACCTGCCTAACTTGTCTAACAATGGAGGAAAACATTATTGCAATATGCATAGAGTAGCACAGTCTAATCCCAATCAGCGAGACCTAAGACCGTAATAGTGATGTTGTCTTCACCACGCGTCCGTGATAGCATGCTTGCTGCCTGCCTTACGTATAATAAGCAGTGATAGGAATAAAAAGACCGTATTAACCAAAAAATCGTGACGGGACTTAACATGAAGCTGTTAATATTACCAACTTTGTTAATATACCGGGTTTTCCCGAAAACTCCGATTGATTTTTCTATTCAGTACCATAGATCACTCTGTAATAATGGTGCATCCAACTCGCCGAAATATCGGGGACTCAAAAACAACAACTCAAACATGGTAAAAATCTGGATTTTTCATAAAAAATAATTGTAGTGACCATGAAAGTTTAAAATGTTATGATTATTATATACCTACTAGCGGCCGCTCGCGGTTTCACCCGCGTGGTTCCCGTTCCCGTAGGAATATCGGGATAAAAAGTATCCTATGTGTTAATCCAGGTCATAAACTATCTGTATGCCGAATTTCATCCAAATCCATTAAGTAGTTTTTACGTGAAAGAGTAACAAACATCCATCCATACTTACAAACTTTCGCGTTTATAATATTAGTAGGAAGGATACAGCTTTATAGAAAAAGTTGTTATAGAATATGAGTAATATATCAAATGAATAATATACGTAATGTTGTTATCAAGAAGAATATTCAGGAAGTGTATTAGAACAGGTAAAAATTATATCCAATGAACGTTATGTCCTTTGAAATTATTTCATTTGTCATTTATGAAATGATACGCACCCGGATAACAGCACATGCGGAGATCGGGCCATAACCCACCACGCTGGGCCAAGCAGATTAGACATGTATTTTAATAAAATTGTAAGAGGTCCATGTCTGTACATTATGGGTTTCCTATTTATTCCTAAAAGCCGTTTTACCGATTAACCGATCCGATAACGAAAACTATTAACCGATCACTCAATTGAACGATGCCTTATTTGTACTCAGCTTTAATTTACCGATGCAACGATTTACCGAAAAACCAATTACCGAAGTTCATTTCAGCGACCATACATATAGCCGACACATTATTCCTAAGTAACATTTCACCGAATTTTAAGAGTATGTAGGTCAACGCCTCGGTGGCCGAGTGGTCAAGTGCTTGGCTTGATATCCGGAGGTCCCGGTCTTTCGGGATTAAATAGGGAACCCGTACATTATTAGGTATTGAAGAAAAACTATGTGGGAGGATTTTATTGGAGCAACAGAAGCCTAACCAACAATTTTTTAAATGGTTGTATGTTTATACTTGCGGCACGCAAAAACTACTGCATCGAATTGAATGCAGTTTTAGCGATGTATTACTAGAGGTCTAACTTAAAATATATTCTCCATCCTACTAACTTAATATTATTTAGGTACAGAGATAGATGGGGCAATGGGGATGGTTACTTGTTTCCCTCGAAAAATTAAAGCAAATATAAATGAAAGGAAAAATATTTTTCGGAGCATAAATAGGACAACTAAACAAATATACATAAATACGTAGGCATTATGCAATCGAAATAGTCGCCACTCAGCTTATGCCGTGACATTTACATGCCATGGCGCTGGTATTCTCTGGAACCAGTAACAAGGAGGCGCAGCTCCAGACATAAACTTAAATTACTAAAATTTAAGTTTAAGGTCTACAATATCGAAACAACAGGTACAATTTTATAAATAAGTACTTACGATCAACATAGTGACAGTTGTGATGCAAGCCGTAGACAGTTTTACTTCAACATTAAATTTATAAGGTTACAATACAAAACATAAATAAAACTAGCTACTAAGTATAAAAAACGAAAACTATAAAACAAAATAACAAAATTTAAAATAATGACAAAACTAAAATAAAAAATTATCACTGTAAATATAAATCATCATTGTAAATATAACAAATAATACCTACTCATTATAATTATTACACCTTTCATGCTTTAATTTTTAATTAAATTTATTATTTATTATTAGATCGGGTAAAAAAAGTACTTTCACCTACTTTTACTTTTTTTTTGCAATTTAATATAGCATCAAACTATACTTTATTATACATAGCCAGATAGCTTATTTAATAAGGATTCCAGTGATATAAGTTTTTATATAGTCTTCCATATAAAATTTTTATGGAAATGGTCATTAGACCTAGACCGGATCTAAACAGGAAGAAATACGGAAGTAGTTTGACACATGCGGCCATTTTGAAAAAAAATGGCTTTCGGCCTCCATGAGGCCGCTTGACACACAAAGGGTATCTAAATAAATGTATGTTCGTGCATCACTTCAGATTTAGCTAATTCTTTTTTGTTGTGTTTGTAATTGTCAGGACATAAGGTTTGTATGAAAGAACATGTTTGGGAATTCGTTCGAAGTACAGGGTGTTCAAACGCCATGGACAAGCCGCGGTTGGGCCGCTAGTATCAATATAAATTCAATAAACAACATTGAAACTCTCCAAGATTGAAGTTAACCGCGCTCGAGATCCCTGGAACTTTATAATTCCCAAAGGCGACGCGGGTGCTCAAAAGTTGCTATTATAAAAATGTCAGTGTCCTCGGAGTTGTCAGGAGTACAAGGAGTTTCCACACGCGCCGGCACGCGGGGACACGCCTTTTTATATCTCAGCGCCGGACGCGACGAAGTTTACGGACTAACGACCACTCGACGGCCCTCCGACTTGGCAACACCGCACAATTTTATTTCATGTGTCTCTTAAGTTAGTAGTTTAGGTAAGTGTGGCAAATACAAAAATGTAATTTTTCCTAAATGTATTTCTTGAATTTTTTTTTTAGTTTTACAAAAATTTACAACGACTTCGGCGACCACTTCACATTTTAGAACACACCACACAGGAGGGTTCACGCATTTCCGTTTCCCATACAAACTTTCAAGTTCAAAATTGTACTAACTAGTAAATTTTAATGAAACTATGCATGTTAAAGTAAAATATAGAGATCTAAATATTTTATTAATAACGCTTAAAAGAAAACGTTTATTTAGCTGTGTTATTGCGATATAAAGTCTAAAATCGCACTAGTACGACTAACTCTCAATGATCACTTATCTTTACGAAACGTTTTTATTTATTATACACACAACACATTTATTATATTATCATGATACTAATTATATTCCTTACGATAATTAAACTTAAACTTATTATTACAGGATAATAATAAAATTCAATATCCGCGAATGTATGTTCGTGCATCACTTCAGATTTTTGTAATTGTCAGTCAGGTTTATATGACATTTTATTCACTTAGTCAAATAATCATTTGGCAATGTTTTACTTGTTCAAGTTTTATTAAGTTAAATATACATTAAGCAAACGTTTTCTTTTGTCTTTTATTTCAAAGAGATGCTGTGTTCCATACAGGAGAAGGTATACAACGAATCGCGGCAAAACTGACTTCACGAGTCTTGTACTACGCTAGAGTGTAATTTAAGTCCGCGTAGGCGCGGAGGGGCGAGGCGGCCCGCGAGCTGAGGAGCAGGTGGGTTTAGCGCTCGCCGCCCGCCGTATAGCTAATGCTCTGGCCGGCAGAAGCCGAAGCTGCGGTGGTGAGCAAAAGCCATCTGCGACGATAAGCTCGCGTGGGACCGCCGGAGCAGTGACAGAAACAATAGTTGTGAAATAGGATCTAATTGGTCAATTTTTTTAATGCAGTGAATTTGTACTTTTATGTAAATCGTTGGCAATGCAATATTTTTGGGAAAAGTATGTTTTGCCAAACCATACCTACATTTGGCTAATTAATACTTGATAAAGTGAAACGTTGCCATGTTATTATTTGTTAAACAATAACTTGTCATAAATAGTTTTGCTAACTGTAAAATTTGAAAAGTTGTTATGAGAAATGTTTTTTTGCCAAATGAAAATTTGGGTTTTTCCTAAATTTAGTTTGGGATGTGATACTTTGGAAAACGTTTTTTGGCCATACATTAGTAATCCCGTTATCATCCATTCGGTCGTAACCACGCCGTAACAATCGCTACTCCCAGGTTGTTTAAAAATAAAAATTATTGTTTAATTTTCAATCTATCATTACCTAAAAGTAACTTGTTAGCTAAGAAGTGGCGGTTTAGACTGGTACTGTTCATTGCCTTCTCTGCTCTGACTAACCCTTTGGGGATGACAGTCGTGAATATATCTATTTATGTTTCAATGTACCAAATTCAAAACGATTTATTATCGCACGACTTTCGAGTAATTAATTTTAATCTTCATAGACAAAGAATATGATTTCTCTAAAGTGGCTTTTAAATGAATAATAAAATATAGAAAGACATTAGACGTACGTGTAGATGCGGACATTCAGACACAACCGCAATACCGTCCACCAATAACGTTGTAAAACCCACAGGCAGTTGTACAGACAAACGTAGACACTGTCGCCGACAACGGAAAATTGACACCACTATACTAAAACGAGCTCATTTGCCGCTACCGGATATTGAAAACCGCGTTTTTGTATGGTGCTGGAAGACCTTTGAAAGTATCTACAGACTGTGTCCAAAGACTCGCGTATTTATTAATTTAGATGACAAAACGTTAGCCGTAACTGATTAGTGCGTAGAGTCAAGTGCCCCTCCGCCGCGCGCATATGCTTGAGCGCGGCGAGGGGCCCTCGTGTGCGCGCGCGCCGGCCACGTGCCGCCATGCCTGCTCTAATCACTGCACCATTGCTGCACTATTGCTTTACTTTGTATTGAACATTGAATTGTCAAGTACAATTAAATCATTTTAAATGGTGATTTTATTAAGTAACTCGAGTGGTTGTTATGATCGCATCTTTCTGTACCACAAGAGCCAACTTAAAAATGTTCTGATGATTATCGAGCAGTTGATTGAGAATGTTGTAAAGTTTTATGATTATCAGCTAGATTGTCTTATGACGTAGACGATTCCTACGATTTATCCTTAACATTGAAATACTTTTTGTAAAGATCACTATTGCCTCGGTGGTCAAACCATGAAAAATCTTTCGCAATCTGGGTCTTTGAACTGAGGTTCTTGGTTCTCCTGTCGAATTTAACAAACATGCGAGTGGCCCGCTTTGTTTTATTATTCCATACATACATAGAATCACGACTATTATCCCCGAAGGGTTAGTCAGAGACTAGGCAATGAGAACCGCAATCCTCTGCCCTAGTCCCACGTTTCACCAAATAGCGACTGCACGCTCATGTGCTCAGCGTGACAGGTGGTGAGCCCATCATCGCCGCTATTATTGGTTGGTATTAAATACACCTTTAGTGAACTTCAAACTTAATATTTTTACAAAAGACAAAAAAAGACAAAGACGAAGATTTTATTTCGCTTGAAAAAAAAAAACCGACTCCAAAAAATTTTACTGAAATAAATGCACTAAAACGTAAAAAATAATTGCGTATTAGTTTGTTCAATTTACTTGCAATATTAACCTTTATTTTACTCAATCTTATAATCTTAAAAAATATTTTTGGAGTCGGTGCCAGCCAAGGTAAACGTAAACATTAAAAGACATATTATTTATTATATTAGCCCATATTGACCTATTGCTGGGCAAAGGCCTCCCCCCCCCCCTTCCAGTATTCGCGGTCTTTTGCGTGTGTTGGCCATTCCTTCGCGTAAGCATCAAACTTATCTCTCCACCTCCGTCTGGGTCGGCCTTGCTGCCGTTTAACCCCATTGTCGTTTTTATTTATAAATATGTTTAATTAGCCTTTAACAGTTTTCGTGTTCATTAGTAAATAGATTTTATTAGGTATTGCTACAAGCTGGCACCGACTCCAAAAATATTTTTTAAGATTATAAGATTGAGTAAAATAAAGGTTAATATTGCAATTAAATTGAACAAACTAAACTACGCAATTATTTTTTACGTTTTAGTGCATTTATTTCAGTAAAGGGCAGTGTTTTGGGACCGCTACTGTTTTTATTATATGTAAATGACTTGCCAGCTGCACTAATTCATGACTGCATTCTATTCGCCGATGACACTTCACTGTTAATAAAGTGCAAAAATGCAGATAATTTAGAAAATGAATGCAATGAGGAACTAAAGAAAGTGATTGAGTGGCTAAAAGACAATCATCTAAAAGTTAACTTAGAGAAAAGTAGTGTTGTACATTTTCACTCTTACAATAACCCAACAAAGAATGTTAACATTAATTACATGAACGCATCTGTACCGCAAGTAGATTGTACTTCTTTTTTAGGGATCACTATTGATAAGAACCTCAACAGGAAAGAACACGTAAATAAAGTTTGTACTAAATTAGACAAATTTGTGTTTGCTCTTCGACGCCTACGATTAGTTGCAAACAGAGAAACTGCTTTGGCGGCATATCATGGATATATTTCATCTGTGTTACGATACGGCATTATTATCTGGGGAAACTCTGTAGACATACACAAATTATTCAAAGCACAAAAGAAATGCATTAGGGCGATTTGCGGGGCTGATTACCTTGGCCACTGTAAGCCATTATTTAAAGAGCTAAGTATCCTGCCACTACCCTGTCTCTATGTATTTGAGATTTGTATGTTAGTAAAAAATTATCCGCATCTGTTTCCCTTACATGACATGGTACATAAAAAAACTAACACTAGAAATAAGTATAAGCATAGACTTTATGTAACAACAGAGATACTGAAAATATACAGTAATAATACATTTTGCATGGCGATTAAGGTGTATAATAAATTGCCTGTTGAACTTAAAGAATTGCCTGTAAATAAATTCAAACATAAATTATTTAAATTATTGTTAAATGAATGTTATTATACGACCAAAGAATTTTTAGAACATAAAGTGTAATTTTTAATAAGCTAACTAGCTAAAATTATGTTGACATTTTATGAAATTTTTATTCCATTAATTTTTTTTTTTTTGATATTACATATATATTTTTTGTAATTTTAATTTAAATAAGCATATAATATTTCCACGCTGAAGATGGCAGAATATGCTGAGACCTGTATTAATATGACACCCTAATGTACACCATATTCTTGGAAATAAATGAATTGAATTGAATTGAATTAAAATTTTTTGGAGTCGGTTTTTTTTTTGTTAAAATTTTTGTTTATTTCTCGCTTTTTAGTGAATCGTTCCGATCTATTTATCGAAAGTGAATATTAGTAAACCTACAAAACGAGCTACTTGTATGAGACAGCGCCGTTTAAATGCGACAAGCGAAGAAAACGAGAAACGCCTATCACAAAGTAGGAAATCAACATCCAAAACAGACGGCAACTTACCGAATTTACTCGTGAATGCTGTATAGAGCTCCCTACGATGATGACTTGCGTGTTACTAGGGTTCACTGTAAGGGAAACTAGAGGAACGTTTTTGACTTGCTCCAGACGTAGATCGTAGCCAAGTCACCATTGATCTGCTCAATCGCTTCTCAGAGGTTCTCAGCCGAGGCCTGAGAGTAAATTTGTAAGTCATCGGCATAAAGATGTTAAGAAGAATTTAGACAAGAAGTGACAGAATTAATAGTGTGAATAGTGTATTTTTAAATCCTAATAGAAATGTTTCGGAAGGGGTGATAAAAAGTGGCCTATGTCACTATTGTTCTTCAGCTATCTATGTGCAAAATCAGGTCGATGCGCAAGTGAGAGATGGACAAACAAACAAACACGCTTTCGCATTTACAATATTAGTCAGGAAAGATTTATTGCCGGAGTGGATCTCATTTGACCTATGGCTGAAAATACCAAAATTGCTATAGGTATGTCTACAATATTTGAGGAGTTCCCTCAATTCCTGAAGGATTTCACCATCAGAACTGAGTTCCGGTACCTGCCTTCTTTTAATTCGTCATAGTCGCTTAACTATCTTAATCGAGATATCTTATCGCCACTCGTGAAATACTTATCATTGAGAAGTTCCAATGACATTCTGTGGTCTTTTTCATCAGTTTTACTTCATCAAATGATACTTTCTCAATGCAAATTCTTGACTTATTGCTGAAAATATCAAAATCGCTATAGGTATGCCTACAATACTTGAGGAGTTCCCTCAATTCCTGAGGATTCCATCATCAGAACTGGATTTTGATAAAAATGGGACCAATCTGGAAGTATATCCTTTCAAATAAAAAAAGAATTTTCCAAATCGGTGTATAAATGACTGAGTTCTGAGGTAGTCTTGAGGTAGTCTTTTTTGAAGTCGGTTAAAAAATGGTACAGAAGTGGTCATATAAATAAGGTTCACATATTTCATTAGAAGCTGGTACGCAAAAAGGAGTTAAAATTTAAAAAAAAACAGAACAAAACGATATAATTTAAACAAAACACTTGAACAGTAGACACTATTACAGTAATACTCATACTCTAAAAAGTCGAGGGGCTAAAGTATTTTTGTAAAGAATAAAAGCATTTTTAGATCAGCCTTTTTTTTAGTTTTGCCTTGAACAAATTTATAGGTATCATTTTCATGTCATCATCCAGCCTATTATAATTTTTTTTTATTGCCATTACGTAACTGTTTTTACAAATCGTACTGAATCCGTGATTGATCTATCTTCTTTCTTATGTATTTGTACCTTCTTTGTTTTATATTCCAGAATAATAATAGTTCTTATTGGGACCTAAATAATAGTTACTTAGTTTAAATCTCTAACCTTATGACGGGTGAGATGGAGCCTAAGCTTTAAAAAAAAATATATAACATATTTTTATTCTTGTGTCAGTGTTGTGTAGCGGCTCAAAAAAAAACGCTACTACCGCCTCTCTTCCCTTGGGTGTCGTAAAAGGCGCACATAGCAACAGCATATCTCTGCAACAGCATAGAGCGGCGATGGGCTCACCACCTATTATGCTGAGCACATGTGTGCAGTTGTAACTTGGTGTGCCGTGGACTATGGCATTGGACTGCTTCTGCGGTCCCCATTGCATAGCCTCGGACTAACCCTTTGGGGACAATAGTCGTGATATATATGTCTATATATGTATGTAATGTTTTAACCCGTACAGGGATGTGATCATCTTACGTTCGACGTTACCGAACCGTTGTGACGTTAGTGTGGAGTCGAATTTACAGAATGCTGATTTGATGTGTTACCTAATGAAACGCATAACGTTTTTCACCATAAACTGACAATGCATAATGTTAATGGCCATAATCGTCACTTGCCATAAGTCTTTATAGCATAACTTCATAACGCATATCGGAACTTGTACTCACAAGCTTACGTTAGAGAACATGCAGAAAACGTTTGGGATGATAGTACTGTTTACGGATTGAATCAACATTGCTTGCATTAAACCCGGTCTCCCCATCCGGCTACCGAATCATCTAACTCAAATGAGTAAGAAATAGTCGACATGCAAACTTGATCCTTAAAAAAATCCGAGCTTGTAAGTGCACACTTGCTGCTCCCCTCCTCAAATTAAAGAAGCGCATGCAGTTTGTGGCTTTGAATAATGCGCGCGTAATTACTACGAAAACAGCTCTGATTGAGGGGGATTGTTGTAAATCGGACAACACTTCAAAATATACCCTAACGATAATACCGCGATTGAGGTAACTTGATACTTATGGTGTGGATTTGCAGATAAATTGCGATGTATCGTTTTTATTACATAGAAATTATAGATAGGGTCATTAGGTACAGGTAGTTATTAAATTAAGTTGTCTAATAATATACTACTTAACTACTAACCGTAGATTTTAAGAAAACTTATTCGTTCTGACAATAATTGATTAAAAAAAATTTTAGAGGAAAATAATGGCATAGCGAGTTACACGTTGGGCGCCAATAAGTGTACTAAAAATGTAACCTTAAAAATACTGTAATTTTTAATGGTTTCAATCACGTTTCAATTGCAAAAGTTTAAATAATCTTTTTAACGCGATGCTTAAGAGGCCTATTACATCTCGAATGTGATTTTTGCGTAAAATGCCTATTTTCGCATTTTATAGTAATTTTGCAGTTGTATTTATCGTTTTTATCAAAATAGGATAATAAATTTGTGCATATTATTACAAATATCCATTTTGTGAGCATAAGTTGAATTCGGACGGCCGGCGCATCGCATTTTGTAGTAATTTTGCAGTTGTATTTATCGTTTTTATCGAAATAGGATAATAAATTCATTATAAAATCTTTATTCCTCATGAAGTAACAGTTACTCTGGTATAAATTTTGCTTAATAATATTATCGCAGATAGGAGATATTCACAGTTAATTTATAGCAATTTTCGAAGTTTTTTGGTTTAGAAAAAGATTTTTTTCCTATATAAAATCAATGATATCTAAAAATTCCGAGGCCACTACGCATTATTCGACTATATAAGAGATAACATTATATTTTTTTATTTCACTTGTTTTGAACTGTAGTTCAATCGATGAGCTCAAAAAAGTGCCTTCGCGCACTTTATGAAAATCTTTCTCTGCAATTTTGAATTTAATTAAAAAGTTAAGCAAAATTTACAAAAAGCGAGTCCACTAAGCACTATTCCAATAGCTATTCTACACTATTCAATAAGTCATAATTGTTAATGTATTTTCGTTTCTGAGATCCATAACGCCAAAGTTGGCCATTTTACGCAAAAATCACAGTTAAGATGTAATAGGCCTCTTAAAACGCGCCTATAAAGTACTAAGATCGCAGTGCAGCGCGTGTGGACGGGTGTAAACGTTAGACACAGCGGGTAGTCGCTAATTCGTCACGCGCCATCGGCGGCGCGGTGTCACTTGTACGGTGAGAGGTCGCGATCTGTGATACGGAGGGATTGTAACCGATAGGCTTCCCTTTATTTAGCGCGTTATTATAATTGACATAAACGACAAGTATAACAGCAACTTTTATTGGGAGTTTGCTGGATTCGAACCCTGGATTCGTATGTCATCTTAGGCTTCGACGTTTCCATTTTTATATTAAAACGAGTCATCAATTATCATTAACAGCCCATTGACGTCCCACTGCTGGGCATAGGAAGAGCCCACACGGAGAGCCCATGGGGAGATTGGGCCATAAGCCACCTGCAGGTGAGCCTAGCCCAAATGCAGGTCGGTGGATTTTTACGTGGTTTTAACGTCTTACGACATGCCATCTTACGACCACAGCCAAGACCAACGGGCTTACTTGCCCCCCAAGCACGGGTGGACTGGCGGATGGAATGGTAACTTTTCCACTGTCAAACCAATTATTTAGCCCAAATTAAGCTTCTTTTTTTAAATTTACCAACCAAACCAAACGAAATAGATTAAAATTCACCATCCAATGGGATTGGAATCCGGGACCTTCTCCAATTGAAAAGGGGAACTCCCTACGCCCGTCAAGGTCCGAGTTGGTAAGAACACCACGGGACGTGTTCACGCGGACGAAGTCGCGGGCCGGACGCTAGTCATATCCTACATTGTAGTTAAGAACATTTACTCAGCAAAGCCAGGAATCTTCATTGTAGTAGTAACCTTTTTAAGTGCAGTTATACATTCAGTTATTTTAGTTTAAAATTCACTATCCTCATTGTAACTCAGCTGTCGTCCACCATGTAAGTTTTTTATTTAAATAGTATACCACCATGTTGCCATTGCCAGTACAGAAAAGACGATTCACTCAGCTTTATCTATAAAAGACATCGATCATTAGATGATATAAGAACGCCGTTTCACGGCAGAAGCAGAAGGCAAGTCAGTGTAACGGAAAATTTATTGAATGTCTCGCATGGATTTTGCCCGCGGTTTTATATAAATTAAATTCAATATAATACACGCAGTAGGTAAATGTACCATAGGAAAATAATGACATTATTTGGTTAGCCTTAATAAAATTCAAAAAGATAATAATTTTTTAAAGCATAGCAAGTACTTGGTCGTTAACGTTGATATTTTCGTAAAAATATTCAAGCGGAAATATTGGGGTCGCCTCCTCCATCCTCCTATGAAGATAAACAATGTTTATGTGAAATTATAACGAGGAGTACTCGAGGACCCGCCCCCTTATATCCCCGCTATAGCGAGCACCCAGTAATCGCGGACGGTCGCTGTTAACAAACCCTATACAAAATTTACCGAAGAATAAAAAGAAAACCGCGAGCCTGAATGAGGAATGCCTACTCTCCGCCATTTTCATGCAAATTAAAAGACACAAACGTAACCATAAACAAGATTTCCCTGCGCGTGTTAAAACACACCATTCATAGACGTCGTATTCAATTGCTCGAGAGCGAAACGGAACGCCCCGAGGCATTAATTAGAGCAGAAACTCGTGTCTATAGCCGCTCCTTTTTAAAACTGAGTCTTTATGCGAGTTCCCACCTTTGTAGGCCTTCTGTTCAGCCGGTAGTTAAGTGTCAAGCCTTAGTGTCAAGCGAGGTTTTAACTTCGTTCTTGCCTTTGGCGAAGAAAGCTCTCGCGTTTGATACTAATGATCGGTGTCATAATAACATATTGTTTGTTTCAGGAGCAATACACAATGACGACGATCATGCAGTGCGGTGCAATTCAACGGCCACGAGCCAAAACTTAGAAACATCCGATGTGGAAGACGATATTTCCGTTGGAGATAATCACAGCGAAACTTCAACCCCGAAAAGGCAGGCAGCATTCGAAAACCACTCTGAAACATATCAAAAACAATTGGAAACTGAAGAGAGGGATTGTTTGGTGCCAGTCGAGTTAAACTCGAACCGAATATCAAATTCAAATTACAACTCACCATTCAAGGAGGACGAAAATGAATATGAA
Organism: Scoparia ambigualis; assembly: GCA_963921215.1. NCBI lineage: Eukaryota > Metazoa > Arthropoda > Insecta > Lepidoptera > Crambidae > Scoparia > Scoparia ambigualis. The sequence goes on along the minus strand of OY992503.1, from coordinate 42,412,731 downwards.
AATAGAACAGAAGAACAATTGAAGTTTTACGACAACAGTCTCTTTCACTTGTACAGACCCGACAGAGACTGCAACAAGGATGGCACAAATGAAACCAGTTCCGCTTTTGGACGAATGAGTGACTCTCTTTCAGAAAGTATTTATGGTCGATCTATGGATCTATCGAAGAGTTCGTTTCAGTCGCAGCTCCTGGCCGGGTTCGCTGCATCTGTAATAGCTGGAAATACGCAAAGGGATTCTCAGGAGCCTCCTGGTAATTAAGCTCAAAACTTTTAATATTTTAATTTGCCTGACGGTTAGATTTTGCATAAAATTCAACTGGTTGGAGACCATCCTATATTTCTGAGGCTAAGTAGCATTTTACTTTGCTGCGCACCGTTTTGAAGAGTACTAAATCTAGTGAATAGATCAATGCAAGCTTCTTGGCGTCTGTAAAGTTAGCTACGAGCACAACTACAAGTAGGATACGGAACTGCTGCGCATATACCGCGTTTTTTCAACTACGACTCCTACATTTATTTTCTACGTCTGCACTTGCGCCTTACTTCACGTTCGTCAAGAAGTTTGCGTCGCACTATAAATACTCGTCACTGCACTAACACTAAGCACAATAATCCTTTGGGGATAATAGTAGTGAGTGTACAAATATGTTGATTGATGAGAGACAAGTGTGCCATGCTCTCTCAAAGTGTCTGCGGTGGTGGCATGTGCGTCGGGTCGTTACGTTCCGTAAAATATGGTTGAGCGAAGCGATGGCTGATTTACATGTCATACTCGTAAACGGGTGCGCCTGTGGAGGCTGGTCTGCACTTTGAAAAAAATTCGAAGAAAAAGAAAGACTATTTATTTATTTATTATTTATTTGGAAGACCAACAGCTAATATACATAATAAAACTTAAAATAACTCCAAACAGCCAATTATAGTTCCTCACAAGTAGCAACAAATTAACTTAATAGACATAGTTAACAATACAAGCGCTCAATCACATTACTCACAGTAAATACACTAACACAATTAAAAATTACTAAATAGTCTTTCTTTTTCAAAGATACTGTAAGACGTTGTTTATTTTATATAAAATTGAGCAATACCTGTTCTTTTATTAGATATTCTTGTGTACCTATGTTGTGTTTGTCTTGTACTAAATGTTTTTTTTATCTTGTAATGGACAATGTCCTGCTACGGTAGGGAGGGCATAATCCAATTTGTATTGATTACTGTAAAAGAAAGATAGGAAAGATATGCCCTTGCTCAGTTTCTTGCCGGTTCTTCTCAGTACAAGGCTCCCGCCCCATAGTTAGGCTTATGGACCGATGGCATAGCGACATTCATAAGTGCAGCTTAAATGTAACACATAGTTTTGAATTTTGATTGTTGATTTCCTGAACAGAGCGCCAACTGTTGCCGCGGGGCGGCGGCGGCGGCGTGCCGAGCTCGGGCCGCAAGCCGCGGCGCCGGCGCACGGCGTTCACGCACGCGCAGCTGGCGTATCTGGAGCGCAAGTTCCGCTGCCAGAAGTACCTGAGCGTGGCCGACCGCGGAGACGTGGCGGACGCGCTCAGCCTTAGCGAGACGCAAGTCAAGACCTGGTATCAGAACAGACGGTGAGGCTTTAACTTAGCATCAAGTCGTCGTCGATATACTGCGAAAAAAAACAAAGTAAAGGAGAATGACCAAACCAGCCTATTCGATATCTATATTGCGTCATAATCATTTACATATCAAAAGTGTTCTCTTAAGTTATAATGATTACTGTTTAAAAAGGTTTTCTATAGAACGCCGCGTTAAGAGTCAAGTGATAAATAAATGCTGAACTGAACTGATAGTCATACGATAACAGTTGTCATAAACCTCAAAATACCTAAAAAGTCTTAAGCTAAAAATGAAGATAGCTTCAAACTCCCGCATGATATTGTAATGTTATTTTTTCTTCATAATTAAATAAATAAAAAAATAAATAGTTATCAATAGCATTGCTGCTTTGATTACTATTTATTTCATTAAAGCGCTGTGTTACGCTAGCTTGCTAAAAAACTAGCCTAACTCCCATAGTAAAAAGGTCATTCTCCTTTTCATACCTTGTGTGAGCCTACAAATTGACTCGTTTGAGCCGGCAAAAACACGGTCAAGGGGTTATCAGTGTAACTTAAATTATTTGTTTTGTTGCAGAACCAAGTGGAAACGCCAGAACCAGCTACGGCTGGAGCAGCTGCGCGCGCAGGCAGCGTCGGGTGACCGCGAGCTGTCGCACGCGCTGCCGCTGGCGTGCGCGCTGTTACCGCCCTACCCCGCCTACATGCACTGCCATCTGTAACGACGAACGATAACTGACCTCTGATACGGTCATGATGGTGACAGCGGCGGCGAAGGCAGCGGAAGAGCGCATCTTTTTTAGAGAGAAATTGCGGTTGGAAGTAGATGGTCAGATTTACCGAACGTTTTAGAGGCGACGACAAAATTACGTATTTTTCAAGCCGTGTCACCAAACTGCCCCGGAGAATTTCTGAAGGGAGATAGCACTTCGCAAGCGAGTCCTCTTTCCCTACGACATTCTCCAGGGATATTGCTATGGCTATCTATTAAGATAATTACTTCAATACAAATGTAAGAAACTGACTTTACAACACACCACTGTCATTCATTTTAGGACCTAAGCTCGTAATGGCGCCACCAGAACAGTTAAAGAAGGTTTATCTATTGTGGGCTAAGTCGTTGCCGAACTAATGTGTGCGCCTAAAAGTATACTTTTGTGATGCTGTTGTATGGTTGCATGGCCATTGTATGGTCAAAACTTGTACGTATTTGCATATACCCCTGTTTTGTGGGCTGGGTCGTCCTGTACTGCTAGTAGCATATCACAAAATGGGGTTAAGAATTTAGTACTATAATGGTGAAATTTTAGTAAATCATATAAATAATAGCAGACTGCTTTGATAGCGGTCAACGACGATAAACACTTCCAAATATTCTACCACGATTGTGAATGTATTGTTGTAGATAGTAAAATAGCGACGTAGAGGCCAACCAACATAGATCGTCAATTAGGTTCTTCGTCCACGCGTCGACTTGCTCGCGATTCGATTATGATACGGGTAGCATACGTGTTGCTCGGAAGTTTCCGTCATATATTTTCGGCAACTTTCGTACACGCGTCGACGGGACACGCTCTCGACGCAACGCGTCGGATACCAGTTCTGCGCGACTTGTTGTGCTCGTCGCATGCGACTGACTAGAGGTGCGTACAAATGACGCGAAGCAATTACGGCAGAACAAAATAATATAATACTATTTGTGCAAAAAGTGGAGAAACATGCATGTTTATACAATTATAAAAATACAATTCTTTTAATCATCTTCTAGTTCCTTCGCAGCCCCAAATGATTAACAATGAGCTTGGAAAAAGTATTTTTTTTAAATATTTACATTTTAACTTAAAATATGATATTACATTTTTTTTTCTGTAGCCCTTCAAAATACTTCACAATAATTTTTTAAAGATTCATAAATATGACCACACGCAATTGTTTTTGTGACAATCAAAATACGCGCGAAACGCGCGGCGTGATGTCATCGTATTTTATTTCCTCGCACGGGTGGCGCGACTCGCGCGATTTCGTTTTATTAATTTCTGCTCCGAACCAGTGCAGTTGTGATACAGATTACTTAATAATTAATTGTGCAAATATGTAATCGGACGCCCGCCGGGTGCGGGCAGCGAGAGCAGCGGCGGGGGCTATCGGATACGATGACGTCACGTCACGTCAGTCGAGTGCCAGCTAACTAAGCGAGGTAGTAGTGTTTTATGCAATTATTTATGTACATTTAACTTTGTAAATACTTCTCGTATCGAAGTGAAATAAAAACTATTGGTTTTAGAATAGAACGACTTCTATAATGGTATAAAGTAAAAATGAACTTTTTTTTCATTTTTCCCAAGTCTATTTAGATTTCTTTCAATATATGGATGTCTTTTTCAATTTTTAATATGGATGTATCCAAAATTTTCTTTTTTTATTTTGTTTTATAGCCCTTTTATAAGCAATATAAAGTAATAAAATGTCCTCTCTGAATCAGACATCCTAAACGGTATGAAAGTCGCGGATATCTAGGTCGACGCGTGTAACCGATGGAAAATAGGTCGAGAACAACCCAACTAACAAAAAATATTCTTATAATGGCTTACATTGCCAAAATTAATAGCTTTGTAATAGCCGTATTATCTCTTATAAACCTGCGTTTGGGCACAAATTATAAGGACAATAACTTTATACCCAAGGCGGGTGGATAGTGGATTTATTGTTAGCTTTTTCTTCTTATACGTGTTTTATTATGGCCAGCAATAAGGGAGTAAAATGTATACCAGTAAAGCAAAGTATTTTATAAAGCTGCTTGCCCATGTATGATCCTGTAATAAGTATTATGAATTTACATTTTCGTAAAAGTTTGGCGAAAAATTAAAGTGACAGCGTCAACCATTAAAATGACAAGAACAGTAAGTTTATAATTTATTTTATGTTGTTACCGAGTATGTGCCTTGTATATGGTGAAAACGATGTGGGAATTCAAATGCATGGCAAAATGTGGTACGCAGTGTGTTATATTATCAACGCGCCTTTGAATTTAGGCTGTTTTGTGATACAAAAATGGTTAATTATTTATTCATGTTTTTAATAAGGGGAAAAGGAATCGCACATCGTTTATAAGGAATCTTAAGCTTATGCTATTGCCATTTTGTATATATTTAGGGTTCTTTTCTCACCAGTAAAATCCCGTACCCACATTTTTTTTATTGCCCGAAGATTTTTATTTATTTAATTTTACTTTACTGTTTTGTTCATATTTTAATTATTATTTATTTTTTAGGATAATAATATTTTACGGCTGATAAAGCCGAAGTAATAGAAGTGTAATGTGTCTTATCCTATTGAAACAAGATATTAAGAAAACGCAGTAATAATAGTAATAGACTTCCTTCAGTGTTTTAAGTAGGTAATTCAGCAGCCAGCCAGCTATCAATACTCGCCTAATAGTCTAATTACGTGCTGCGATATTTTAAAATAAATAAAAGTTATATGAAGGTAATATTGATTTTTAGTGCCCAGACTTTTATATCCTTACAGCAAAATTTCAATGAATTTGGTAGGGCGACGGAACCCGTGACTGTTTTTTGTAACAGCTAGATATTTCAACCATGAAGAACTATGTTTTTATAAAGTTATATAGGACACTTGAATGTAGTTATCTAGAGAATAACGATCTTATAAAATAATATGTAATCGAATATGGTTTGCTTTAATTCTTATAAAGACTATATAAAACGCTTTTACTCTTTTGTTATATTGACATCTTATAAAAAGCTCCTATAAATTAAAAAGCTATATAGTTACTCTGTGCATTGCTTTTATAAGAATAATTGGCCCTATTAGGAACCTTTACATAGCTTTTCAATATTATATGGCTAAAAAGTCATATAACTAGCTCCTATAAGAATACCACATTTTCAACCCTTATTGTGGCTATATTATTTGGATTTATTACCGTTTACCCAACTAAATTACAAGAATAATAGTAGTATTAGCTAAATCTTCTTATAATGTACCATTATAAGGTTCATTGACATATTGATTGCTATTTTAAAACAATTGTAAGAGTATTGACCTTATATTTTAATTTTATACGGGTATATTGTTAGTTGGGAAGTAGCATACACACAGTAGAGTGTCAGTCGCGTATGAAACGAGTCCAAGACAACCCAACTAGCAAAATAAGTACTTAAAACGATCTCAAGACTACTTTTATTGTCACTTATAAGAAACTTGTATCATGCTACAAAGCTGGATTTGGGCGCAGTTATAGGAGCGTTTATTTCTATAACTATCTTATAATCATCTTTTAAAATGTTACTAAACCCTATAATATACTTGACGAAGCGCAATAGCTTCTATAATGATATGAGACTACACAATTACAAGCACAAACGCTCTTGTTAGTATCTGACATAAGTATCTTACTAAAGCAATCTTGTTTTTAATGCACTAGTAATGTACTTAGTTATTAGTAATAAGTATATTTTATTAGAAGTTATCTTTTTTGTTCCTTCGGCTGGTGGTTCCGGTTGTTTTGTGGTAAATACTTAATAAGAACGTATGTTTCTATTACTATTATTTTGTATTATTGTAAAACATTAATTACTAATAATATATTGTCAATATAGTGTATGAACTCGTGGGGAAGTCATTTTTACTGTAAATGTGTACCGCAATTTAGTTATTTTCACAATCCCCTCCGAAAAATAGCACATTAGTATATTGTTGTAAATAAAATATTTCATCAATTCTTATGAATATTCGCCATGTTTTGAAATTGCTCTCCATTAAGTACTTTATAGTATCATTGTAGGTAAATTAGTACTTGTAGCAGTTTCAGTCCAGATAACTCGCCTCCATTTAAAAACAAATTAGGGTTCCCTTGAAATATGCCTGCTAATGCTAATTATAATTCTTTATACCTATTTGTCACTTTTCTCCTGTAACCACCACTCCTTTTCAATCGTTTCCAATCGCTTAAATTCATGTTCAACTTATTTCCTCAAGACGAAGGGTAACAACTGAATCTCAACAAAATGGCTGACGTTTACTAATAAAGTTATTGATCTAGTAGCTTATAAGCTTTTTTGATCAAATAGCGCTCTTATTAAGTACTATTAGATTTAAAAGAGTCTCGAGCAAAACTATACCGGCGCAAACTTATAGTGCTCTCAGCTAACTACATTATTATATCATGTTTTCTCACAAAATGCTACTATAGGATCAAAATGTTATTCTAGATTATTTAGTTTTACAGTAAACAATTATAAGAGACTTATTCCTAAAAATGTCCTAAAAGAAAATCTTGTAGCTAACTATAAGACTAACTTACAAAGACAAAACCTCTTGAGAATATCTACGTTTCTGAAATGCTATTACTAGTAAAAGTGTCCTATAGATGTTTTGTAGGTCAGTCTTGTAGCGAACTATAAGACCGAAACATAAAAACGAATGCACTTAAATATGTTAAGGCTTGGCAAATGCTATTATAAGTTAAATAGTCTACCGCAATGTCTTTATAAGAACGTTATTAGTAGTGACAGACTTATAAACTTTCTTTATAGGATTACTTTGCTAGTTGGGAAGACGACGCGTGGACGAAGGGCCTTAGGATAAAAGTTTAGAGATATTTCGATAGTATTTGATTCTTTGTAAACGCAAAATTAAATAATTTATAACGGCGTATTAATAACGTTAACACATTTGTCAATGTTAATCACGGTCAATCTAATCTAATATCAATTACGGTTTAATTGATTAAGTGAAAACACCTGTAATAAAAACCTTTTTATAGATTAAACAAATTGTTTGCGTTATAGTTAACTCAGTTTCAAGACTATTGAATTAACATAAATAGACTACTTGAAAGCGTAGATTTAAATTAAGAGAGTTAAAGTATTTTAAGTTGTATCGTGCAATAAATATATTTAGTTTTAATTTGTAAATAGTTATTTTAGATGTAGAGGTTTATTAAATAAGTGTAAAATATGAAATAAGTACCAATATTTAACTTGTATTCTGTAGTGAAATATCGCAATATTAATTTGATTTTCCGTCTGGAAGCCGTCCGTCTGAAAAACATCATCAACGTAAAATTTTGATTATTGTCTGCAATTTGCTTTACAATTTTTCCATGCAAGTGTCTGATAAGTACATATATTTAAAAAAAACGTTGCTGTACACAATGAGTTGTTTTTGCATAAGTAATTACATTATTTGCATGTATTACTATTGCAACTACCTACCTATAGGTATATTTAGCTATAAAATTAGAAAATACTCATATAACCAAGAAATATAAAACTGAAATAAAATCGTCTCAAATTATACAAAGCTTTTCAATATTTTCACTTTGGCGACCCGACCGTTGTAAACGAGCAATCGTTCCCATTTCAAACAAATTATGTAAATATTTGGCGCCATTTCGAATCACTGCTGCCAACCGCTGTCAATTTGCATCTCTTAGCAACTTGTTAACATCGCAGATGAGCGGGCAGCCGCTGCAGCGCTCTGGACGGAACGCGGAACATCGCGTACTGTAGAACATGATCGTCGTTCAAAGCGCCGCAGTGCTTTTACGATCGCAATTGAAACAGACTGGCAACTTTGACGGGGTCTCGAAGTCGTAATAACTGTCAATTTATTCAAACGAGATGCTAATTCCAGGGCTTTTCATTTCGAAATTGTGATTATTTATTTGCGTCTTTATTACAGATTTGAGCAAACGAGAGTTTATTAAAGGGTGGGGTCGTGCTGCGAGGTAATTGGGCTGTTTTGATCTCGCGGCGGGGCGCCGGGCGGGGGAGAGGGGGGGGAGGGGCGGCAGCGGGTAATTGAAGTATTTTCCCAGCGTTTGAAGGGTAGTTATGTCAGTCGAAGGCTGAATGGATTAGTTAGCGCGGCAGATAACGATCTGCCAGCGGTGCCGGCTAATAGGCGGTTTCAGTTGTACTCTTCCGCTGTTCCGTGTAGGCGGTGCGGCGGTTAGGTCGTAACAAATCGTCATAAATTGGCTTCGTTTGTTGCTTAATACGTTTAATTAACTATTCATTGACTTCTTAGCAATCAAATGTAATGTTAAACAGTAAACAGAGGCATTAAGCTAATAATAGTAACATGATTAGTCAATAGTATGCTATCGTAGCCTGAAAAATTTACAGAAGCACGTTCCCTAAATGACGTTTCACTGACGTTCGTTTTACGGAATATTTGTTTAATGTAATGTTCATTAAACCGAACGGTTATTAGCCCGATGGTTCACTACCTCAAAAATTTATACTCGACTAGATTGGTCGATGCTTTGCTTAGCAATTCTATCATTTATAAATATTTTCCTATAGATTCTACTACTGGTACTAGTGTTTTCTTTTCATTCCTTCCGGTCACTCGCCATCGAGCTATTTATTTGTAGGTATCATTCTTCACACAGTATGCAACCGGTGGAAAAAACTATTACTAACTTGGTGCCTTACTTTGATTAGGTATAGCTTTCTATTTTTAAATAAATTTGATTATACACAAAGTATCCAATCACGATGTATGTCATCAATAGCTAAAATGAAAAAACAAAACTAATTTCTTTGGAATAAAATAAAAAACTACACTTCGAAAACAAAATGTATCTTTAAGAAAAAAAAAATAGCTGTGCGTTTGTCTCGCTAAAATTCGAGAATGACTGAACAGATTTGGCTAATTTCGATTTTCAAATATTTGTGGAAGCTCAGGGAAGCTATAAACGGTAAGAAACATAAATAATAAGTAACGAAAAATACTAAAAACGACAATTTAATTTTCCAATACAAAATGTTCCTAGCTGTGAAACAATTAATGTCTTTTGTCTTTTTTACAAAATAAAAAATTGACACTTGGTTGTCAAATATATAAAGGTGCGTTCAGAAATTTGTCTGTTTCATAACAGCTGTAGTATGAGGTCCGATCTCTTTGGTCTGTTTTGTTGCAATAAAAAACAGTTCTGTTGCAGAAAAAAAAAATCTAAATGTGACAGTTCGTTGTCGATAAAAGAAAATAAATCTCAGAAACTAAAGCATATGGGGACTTCTTGGCGGGAAAGTGAAGCGTCATGTCTGCAGTTTTGTTTTATTTTCTAAAGTTTGTGTTTTTTCGAACATTAATGTAAAATAATAGTGGATTATTAACCGTTAAGTGTTTGTGAACATGCATGAGTGTTGGCAAATGAAACAAAACAGTGCAACATCACTTTTCAAATTCTCTCAAGAAGTCCGTGTGAGACCTCATTAAAGTCCCACAGCTTTAATGAGTCTCGAGGGGTTTGGGGGAAAGTCATTTACCATTAAACGTTCATTATCACTCATTATCATTCCCTTAATGTAAAGAAAATAATAATTACTATTAAATACTTGACACTGGCTAAATGTGCTGATCGCACGAAGCCATTATATAAGAAAAAAAAACGAAAGCATAGAAGGAGTGCTATGACATTTGAGTGTACATTCCGTTTGGGCACCATTCGAATTACATTTGTTTAAGTCGCTTTTGAATTCGGTATCTTAAATGGTGACCGGTATTTCTTTCGCTTTACATTTGACGTTTTCAGCAACTTAGTTTGTCTCTTTTCTTTCAATATTTATGACTCATTTGAAAAAATAGGACAACTATACGAATCTTATTTGGACTCCTTAAGCTTTAGTTATTAATCTATGAAATATAGTAACTATTCTAGCTCATCCCACCGCCATCTCCTTCTGGGCCTGCCGCGACGTCGTTTAACGTGGTGCGTGCGTGGACTCCACTCAGTGGTGAGTTTAGTCCACAGCACGTCCGGCATGCGGCAGACGTGTCCAGCCCAGACCCACTTCAAGCTGGCAGCTTTGTCACGTTGCGGAGGAAAGGGGGAGTGACACGATGAGGAGGAGTAGAATGAAGATAACAGCACGATGAATTCTGACGTATATTATTTTAAATAAATGGTTAGTTATTATATAAAGCACAATTTAAGCGTTAGACACACACGACTAGGTAAAGGTTTAGGTTATAACTTATTATTATTATCAGGACGTATGCCTGGAACTGTCAAGTTATAATAATGCACTGTTCGCTATAACAATAATTCGGAAGGAAAACAATAATTAGGAGCTCATTCTAGCTTCGCGGATGAATCTAAACTGAATTTACATCAAAGAGTAGAGCTATAATGAAAACAGAGTCTAGACAGAGAATGCAAGTAAATATTGAATTTTAAATTTAAAACTAAATATAAAAGAATGTCATTCACAAAGAAGGTCACAAAAACCAACAAGGCTTTAGTTGCCTTGTTACAGCTGACCAACGTCGGCGATTTTGGTTTTGGAGCGTAGTGTACTGTTTCTGATGCGGTCTGATAGCTTAACCGGAATACTGCGCTCCATTGCTCGCTGGCAAACCCCAAGTCCGTGCTTCTTGTTCCGTCAAGGACCAAGTCTGAGCACCGTAGGTGAGGACGGGGAGATGCATGTGTCCATGAGTCTCTTTTTAAGGGTTAGTGGAAGGTTACCCTTCATAAGGGTTTTCATGGACCGATAGCTCCTCCAGGCGTTTTCGGTGCGGCGAGCAACTTCTTTTTGTTGTCTCTCCTGGTAATAGATAAATTGGCCCAAATAAAGATACTCATGAACATACACAATCTCGACTCCATCAATTTCCAACCTACGCTTCGTGCTGTTTTTCATAAGCTTTGTCTTCGACATGAATAGAATAGAATAGAATTCCTTTATTGCTTAAGCATGTTCATACTTAAGCCGACCCTAAGGCTTGCCGTGTTCAGTTCGTTGATCAGGGTACTGAGTTCTGCAGCTGATGAAGAGAAAAAAACAATGTCGTCAGCGGATCGGAGGTTTGTTAACCTTCTCTCACCAACGACGATACCCTTATCCTCCCAGTCAGCTGCCAGAGTTTTAAAGACCTCTTCAAGTGTGGCCGTGAAGAGTTTAGGAGACAGCGGGCCTCCTTGCTTCACTCCTTTTTGAATAGGGAAGGATGGTCCTGATGCATGCAGTTTAATAGCTGCTGTACTATTACTGTAAACTTTTTGCAACAGACTGATGTATGTTGTATCTATTTTCTGATTACTAAGTGGTTTAAATATTGAGTTGTGATTAAGGCTGTCGAACGCCTTGGAGTAGTCTATGAATGCTAGATAGAGGGGCAAATTGAATTCATAATATTTTTCTATTTTTTTATATATATTTCTTGGTTCAGAGTGTGAAGGTGGTGAATGGTAGAAAGGCCACGTCGAAAGCCGGCCTGCTCTGCTGATTGGTGTTGATCCAATTTAGCGGAAATCCTACTCTCAATCACCTTGATAAAAACCTTGTAAAGATGGGAAACAAGGCTTATGAATCTATAATTAACTCAATCTGATTTACCCCCTTTTTATGTTGCAGTATAATGTTGGAATGACGGAATTTTGAGGGAAAAATGCCAGTTTCTAATATGGGGTTAAATAAATTAGTTATTTTCGGTAAAAGAGCCGGTTCCCTAACTTTGAGCGCCTCGGTGGTAACATCATCTTCACCCGGACTTTTGCTGTACCTCATGATCACCAACGCTCGATAAACCTCGCATCCGGTGATTGGCAAAATATTTTCGGAGCATGAGTAAGCATCAGTACCCTGTTGAGGAAATGGATTGCACTCGTTAGAGTACAGCGATTTGTAGAAGTTAGTTGCTATCCGAACTATCTTCTTTCTGTCACCTTGTTTCACGCCACTACTATCCTTTAAACAGCCCATGGATGTTCGTCCTTTATCTGCACCTCTTATGCTGTTCTCAGTGACGATTTCTTTCTAAAGCTATTTCAACCAACTCTACGTTTTGACTTCTGATATCCTTGCGTATGTATCTTTTTACTTACCTTTAAGATTGTCTTCTGGTGTATTAAAATTTAAGTGTACCTATGCGTTATGTAAAATTTAATCACTTTATACATCAACTTCGTAATAGTTTTTTTCCCTCAGTTGCATACTGTGTGAAGTATGATACGAATAAATAGCTCAATAGCGACTGACCGGGATGTACGAAAAGAAAATACTTGTACCAGTAGTAGAATCTATGGGAAAGTATTCATAAATGATAGAATTGCTAAGTACAACATCGACCGATCTAGTCGAGTATAAATTTTCGGGGTAATTAACCACCAACTATGAACATTACATTAAACAAATATTCCGCAAAACGTTATTGTAAGTGAAACGTCATTTAGGTAACGTGCTTCTGTAAATAGTGTTTCGTTACGGCGCATGGCTTAGGGAACCCGTTTGTGTCATAGATCGATTAACCAAACCAAAAGGACTACATCGAAACCGTGATTAAAAATGCCTCACGTAAACTCGGTGTCCTGAACAAGGTGCGGCGATTCTTCACGCCTGATCAGTTGTGTCTATTATACAAGACATAGGCGCGGTCTTGCGTGGAGTATTGCTCTCACCTTTGGGACGACTCCGCGAAGTACCTTCTTGATGCCTTGGACAGATTGCAGCGCCGCGCTGTACGCATTATCGGCAATGCGGAGGTCACTAAAACTCTCTCGCAATTGCGTAGAGATATTGCGTCACTCAGCGTCTTTTACCGTTTATACCATGGCGAGTGCTCTGAAGAGCTCTTTGACCTCATCCCTCCTTCTCCCTTCCTCGGATAGGAGTAGGTGGTACGCGTGCTGCTCTCCGGAGTCACCAATTTACAGTCTCTAATATTCCATCACGCACAAAGAAATTTGGTGACTCGTTTCTTTGCCGCACTTCCAAAAGATGGAATAGTCTACCAGCACACGTATTCCCTCCTACCTATGACATAGGGTCCTTCAAACGAGGCGTGAAGAAGCACTTTGTGGGCCGGCAGAGTGAGGGTGACTGATGCTACGTCTCTTACGCTGCACCAGTTGTCCTCGCACCTGGACTTCATTTCCACTTAACATCAGGTGGAGTGGGGTCATTTGCCGGGCTTAGTATAAAAAAAAACCTCTATTTTATTTCTATAAATAACTTATTTTTGTTAAAGCAGTTTTGTTTTATAGACTACAACCAAATATACCGTAGGATTATTTCCATGAAATATCACCCAAGAAACATTAATTTCTACTTTTTTAAATTCTTGAATGTTGTGACAAACGTAATTAAAGTATCTAAACGTAAAGTAAAGTTAAAACTGAACAAAATGGTTGTTTTCCACGAAATAAAAATAGTTCTTAATGTTATGAATACATGCATTTATGCACTACGAACTGTTTGAAAACAAGCCCGTTTTAATTAATTAAAATTTGTTTACCAATCCTCATTGCAATACCGACCAGTGTGAACGACTGGGCATAACATGAATATTTCCGGATATAAAACTATATTGACCCTAGTTATGATAGTTATAGAAACTCGTGCTAAGGACGTTGTGAGCGAGGAGATCCAAGGTGACCAAATGCTGAGGAAAGTCAAGAACACCTACAGCGTCGTCGGCGTAGAACGGCGATTTCTCGAAACTTTGGATGACAAAGAGTGGCATGTGGCACATTTAAGAGACACTGACTTCGGGGCCAGAAGAAGCGGCTGCAAAGAGGAGACTTTCGAGGAGAAGGCGAAGAGATACAGAAAGTCTCTGAAGAGAGACGGCGCGTTGGTTGACTACGTGTCGTCTGACCCTTTGCCATTCAACGAGAAAGATTTGGCAGTAGACATCTGTAATTTACCTGAGGTTGTAGAGAGAGTGTTCAGAATTGATAAAAAGAGTTCTGCAAAAGATGACAAGGAGGATAAGGTGGAAACAAAAGAAGAACCAATAAAGAAGCAAGTGAACACAGCCACTACAATTAGCAACACTACAGGTCATAACACTACAGGTGGCAACACTACAGGTCATAACACTACTGGTAGCAACACTACAGGTCATAACACTACAGGTAGTAACACTACAGGTAGTAATAATACAGGTAGTAACACTACAGGCAGTAATAATACAGGTAGTAACACTACAGGTAGTAACACTACAGGTTCGAACGACGGCAAGAGACGCGCCAGCGACTACCAATTCAGCTCCGTGGAGTACTATGACGAGGCGGAAGACTTTGACATCAGCATCTGCCCCAACGACGTGGAGGAGCTCATCCTGGAGATAGAGCACATCAGGAACTACGACGTGCAATGCGAGATTATCCTCGAGTGGAGGAGTCTGGAGTCCAATGTGTACATAACATGATCATGTTGAGGTAGAAATTGATGCTATATGTGTACCTATGTGGTTAGATATTTTCTAGATCGTGTGTTCGCAAGCGGGTTTTTTTTCGCAATGTGGCATTTGGTAACATTGTGTCCCTACATAACTGTTTTCATATTACTATGTTAGAAAAATTATCTTCTATCAATATATTTACCTCGTAACACCTGTATCTGTTACAGGTATGAGGTTAAATTGTAAAAAAGGTAAAGTTTTTGGCTTTATGTATTTGCCTAGTATATATTCAAAAAATACACTATGACAGCATGTAGACGTGGATGTATTTATTAAAATTGTAGTTCCAAGAAATGTGTAACAATTAAAGTATTTTTTTAACTGTTTGTTATATTAATGGATCAAAACATAATATTTTAAATGCCAAGTAAGTACTCAAATCCTAATCCTAACTAATATTATAAAAGCGAAAATGTTTGTTTGTTGTTTCATTTGTTTGTTTTTTATGCTTGCATGCGTAAACTGATTTAAGCCGATTACGATAGTTTTTGGTAAACAGATAGATAGGGTTCTGTAGAAGGTGGGCTACATTTTCACGCAAAAAATAACGAATAAGTGAATTTTTTATAGGTTGTATTTCGGAGAGTGTGCTGTTGAGCTACTCGAGCATATTCCACCGTCCCCTTTCTACCATCGGGAGTCCAGACGTACGAACCCTTACTCGGTTGATATTCCACTCATATGCACCAAGCGCTATTCGTCTTCAATAATACAACCAAGGTATGGAATTCCCTGCCAGCGAATGTGTTCCCGAGTGCATATAGCCCCAACATCTTTAAAGCCCGAGTGAATGGGCTGCTTCTGGGCAAGCTTGCTCCATCGTCGGCCATTTCTTAATCCTACGGATATGAATGTGGCCAAGAGCAAGCCCATTTATTATAAAAAATAATAATTCGTGGACAAAAACTAGGTAGTAGTTTGTGGTAAATAATAAGATGAAGATTACAAAACGCGTCCACAGGCATATCCACCGGAGGTTTGGAGAATGTTTTTTTAAAATTAGGTAAAGATTAAACCTCCTCGGTGGCCAAATGGTTAAGCCCTCGGCCCGATACGCGCCAGGTTCAATTCCTTGGTCGGGCAGTGCTAAGATTTTTCGATACATAGCCTGAGTATGTGATCACCTACCCAAATCATAAATCAGTAAAGATAAATATCACTCGTCGACATAATAAAAGTAATGCTCAACAAGAGTGCCGCTATCCTACTCATATTATAAACGCGAAAGTTTGTAAGTATGGATGGATGTTTGTTACTCTTTCACGTAAAAACTACTAAATGGATTTAGATGACATTCGGCCTTCTATGATTCAACCAACCATAGACAAATAATTATATATCGTCCTTGAACCAACCAAATGCTCTAAGAATTCGGCATACAGATAGTTTATAACCTGGATTAACACATAGGATACTTTTTATCCCGATATTCCCACGGGAACGGGAACCACGCGGGTGAAACCGCGAGCGGCCGCTAGTTTATAATATTTACTTATTTGCTGTAAGTACATATTTTAAAATCAAGTTTAGTACTGCAAAATAATTGAAATGATACCTAAGCTAAGTTTTATTACAAATGCTTATTTTATACCCTGTACAGTATTTTCTTTCTCGAAAAAGCTTTATATAGAAAAAAACATATTTTTCTTTATTGATTTCAAATTTTGTGCGAAAACGGTTGGTTACGTGACATTTTGCTCTGTGACGTCACATTTCAATAATTATAGAAACTTATCTTGAAACCTGACAGATAGTTTTTGTAAATGTCGTTACTTCTATATTATTGTTTAATAAATTGTACCTACTTAATTAGATCTATGACACTGTAAAGTAACATTGTTACTTAGAGGGAGAAAAAAGTAAGGCCTCCTGAGTTTCTTGCCAGCTCTTCTCGGTCGAAGGCTCTCCCAAAATTTGAACTGGTGGTAGATTGGTTAGGTAGGTAGAGTAGATTATGGTCTGTGCCAGCTAGATGTGCATGAAGGGTCATTTACCCCACTTGTACCAGTGGGGTGCTACAGTTTAGGTACGTTTGGCCGGCGTGCCTCCCAGGAAGGCCGCCTCGGCGTATGACAGTAAAGGTTGCCGCTCGGCTCGCACGCTCCACGTCGCGCGTCGTCCGCTTAAGGCCACGTATTTCTCTCTCGCGGCTTCTCTCTCGCTCTCTCTATGGTACGGGACGGGTATAACAGCGAAGCGGCGCGTTTTATAGGTTTTATTGCCTATATGTATAGACTTTATAGGATTCTCTGCTAAGGACAATGGGCAAAAATGTATGGAACTTGGTCCGGGATGAGACTGGTCCTCCGCTGGTGGGACTTGTGGGGGGTGAGGGTGCGTGCTTATGTCGTATGATTTTTGCAAGGTATTGTCGGGCTCCGACCCGGGATTTTTTTTTTGTGGTCACATTAACCTGACGAGGGTGGAGGAGCGGGGAGGGGTGGGGAGGGGGGCAATTAGTGGCGAAGAAACGAGATACCGTATCTTATTTAGACAGGCACAAACATGTCCAAACATGCGCCACACATAACATAAAATCTCATTATTAATGGTCAGTTTAACTTGGCCATAGGGGTGGGGGGGGATCCCGGGACGGATTTGAATGGTCTTTTGCCGGAATCATATGGCAAGTGTGGGCTTTTATTTCCCGCGGGTCTCATCGGTGCAGGATCTGGTCTCAGCTCTTGGGTGCCACTTTTGCCCATTGTCCTTTATCTGCGAATTATTTGTCTTTCGTTGAGTACAAAAATTAAATGTTAAGTATCAGTAGTATAGTCATAATATTGAAAAACATTACAAAAAGGAGTAACTTTGGGGTTTTTTTTTCTATCGAGTGAAGTTGAATAGATTGAATCCTTAACTAATACATACTTTTTTTTTCCAGAATTTAAACCATTATTTTCTATGTCTCATCAGATGGTTTGAAAAAACTCAAAGCGCGATCTATCTAGCCTTAACTCGTAATACCTACGCGCGCGCGTAAACCCTGCGCTCCTGACGGACGTCAAATCGATATCGAGTCGGCTGTGCTTAGCGGAATATGAACGCTCGGGTCACGCGATGGGTTTCGGTTTCGCGTGGGGGTCGTTGGAGGGTGAACCTTCTGTACGGTAGTAATATTAGTTATTGTGTGCTTGTACCAAGACGAAAAATGAAACAATTTTAAAACACAAATTTATGGCTATTAATTTTTGACGTTTTTTTATGCTTAAGTTTTTATAAAAAAAAGATATTTGATCATTCAAATATCTTTTTTTAATCATTTAAAAATGTGAATTATAATGTCAACCTTATTGGTTAGGTATTAATGTTTTCCAAAACTCATTTCAGCCGTTACTTTATTTACTTAAAAAACTCCAATTTCTATTACTTACCAAATTATCAATACGATAATTAGAAATCATATTTAATTTTATTCCATAAAGTAATAACTTAAGTTAACAATTCATTATGATTTATAATTTTTCACCTTTCATCCCAAAAAAACGATAAATTACCTATAAATTTTAGCCGTTTGTGTCGCTAGGGGAGAGACACTTGCCCGCTATTTTTTCTCGTACCAGGATACGTATGTTTACACAATTCTATGACCACGGCTTCTATTTCGGTTCGACGCGATTCTGTTTCGGCGTGCAGTGGTACTGGGGGTAGCGATGCGCATTTGTCTGGCACAGATGATACTGGTAGTAAAGATGGGTGTGCCTCAGGGGTCAATACTTGGACCATTCCTATTTTTGATTTATATTAACGACTTACCTCAACTTGTGAGGGGCAGCCACGAAATTGTATTGTTTGCGGATGACACGTCTCTTTTATTTAAATTAAAACGACGGCAAACCAACTTTGACGACGTAAACAGTGCAATATCGAAAGTTGTAAACTGGTTTGATGTTATTAATTTATTATTGAACGGATCTAAAACAAAATGCATAAGATTTATATTGCCAAATGTTAAAGTAGTTAAACCTAACATTAAAATAAATGATGAAGATTTAAATCTTGTGGATACGACTGTCTTTTTAGGTATAACTTTAGATAATAAACTTCAATGGGGCGCTCATATAGATGGGTTGTCGAGCCGACTTAGTTCTGCAGCATACGCAGTCAAAAGGATCCGCGAACTTACTGACGTAGAAACGGCTAGACTAGTTTATTTCAGCTACTTCCACAGCGTCATGTCCTACGGCATTTTGTTGTGGGGGAATGCTGTAGATATTAACACTATTTTTGTGCTGCAGGCTGTTCGTGCAATTTATAAAATGGGCCCCAGAGAATCGCTTCGAAACAGGTTTAAGTTCGTGAATGTTTTGACAGTTCCATGTCAATATATATATGAAAACCTAATGTATGTCCGAAAAAACATTAATTTATTTAAGAAAAATAGCGATAAACATAATGTTAACACTAGAAATAAAGACAAACTCACTGTTCCCATTGTAAGGCTCCATAAAGTTAGTCAATCTTTCAAAGGGCAATATATACGCTTTTATAACAAAATCCCAAGTGACATGTTAAATCTATCTGTCAAAAAATTCAAAAATGTAGTTAAACGCAATCTCTGTAATAAAGCTTATTATAAAGTTTCTGATTATTTTAACAAAAAAAAAAGCTTGGGACGAAACTATCTCCAACTCCCACAAAAACAATGTAATAGTTAAGAATAATAATTGTAACAAAGACGTTCAAAAGAATATAAGCCAAGCAGAGTTTCTTGCCAATTCTTCTCTGTCTGGTCGCGTTACGAATTGGTGTAAATCAAAAAAATTGACGTGTCAAAGTGTTCCTTAAGGTTCTTATTGAATAAATGACTAAAAAAAAAAAAAAGACGAAAAGCTCGTTAGATTAGTTGTTAAGTCTTAACTATAAGTTGGTTAACTGTTTTTTTTATTATTATTTGTATTGGCGTCAATAAGTGCCTGTAAAGGTTTACATTGAATAAATAATATGACTTTGACTTTGACTTTGACTTTGATAAATTTTGTGAAATGTGAAGTCACATGAAGCTTAATCATGGCCGCCCGTGGTTCGGTATTAATAAATAGATACAATTTATCTTAATAAAAAAAACTATTAGATAATTATCATTAAATCATAAACTACCATTTCCGACATATTTCATATTTTATTGTAACAACTGTCAAATAGCCAATTACAAACAACTAAAAAACAAATAGTCAATTAAGTGCAGCCGCTCTGAAGCGATGCGAGGACATACATCTGTGGCAAATGATTTTTATTTAATAGAAGATTTATAATAAATCTAAAGGGCATGTGACTGTGTGTGAGCAATACCTGTCACCCTCTGCATCTGAACTTTACTCTTCCAGCAACTTTACGTGGTCATATAGCTCAAATAGTCTTACAAGTAACCGTTTGTGTCGCTAGTAGCTACGTACATTCAGTAAAACTTGAATTATGAATAATCAATACGCTACGTGTACCCGTAAAGGCTCGAGCGTGCTACGAATGCTACGATGTCTGTTACATGAAAAAGTCACTAGATGGCGTTAATTCGGTTGATTGATTCCACTGACTTTGATTTCCATAACACAATTAAACATTGATAGAAGATTTATAATAAAAATAAAGAGCCTGTGACTGTGTGACTGTGTATGAGCAATGCCTGTCGCCCTCTGCACTTTACTCTTCTGTCAACTTTACGTGGCCACATTGCTAAAATAGTCTTACAAGTAACTATTGGTGTCGCTAGTAGCTACGCACATTCAGTAAAACTTTAAATAAGAATAATCAATACGCCACGTCTACCCGTAGCGTGCTACGAATGCTACGATGTCTGCTACATGAAAAAGTCACTAGATGGCGTTAATTCGGTTGATTGATCCCACTGACTGTAATTTTCCATACTTAACACAATAAAACATTTTTAAGTACTTATTTTAATTAGAGTTGGTTACAGTTTGTATTTTTTAACACGTAAACAGCAAATCTGTGTTTATACTTTATTTATATATTTATTATGCGAACGACACAAGCGCTAATTTCAAAAAGAGCACGCCACAATGATACGGCGTTACCACTGCGAAGTTGTTTTTGGAAACTTTCGATAGATGTCACCAATGGTGGTCTGCATCAATAACTGCTCGCAGCTAAAATGTTAAGTTATGTTTATTATTATCGTTCTGCGTATGTAACTGTTCGCATTGGACTTCACAACTTTACCCATGACTTAGTGTAATGTATCTTACAGACGTTGCCAAGCTCCCAATTCCAAATTACCTACGTCTCTAAAATACAAGCCATCAAAATCAAAGACAATAAATTATTATTTAGCATGTACTAAGTAACAAGCTGTGTAACAAGCGTTAGGTAGCATCGAGAAACATCACTGAGGCTTTGCTTTTACGTTAGAATATTTTGTCTTTCTTTTCTTATCTTGAAATTTTCTAAGGAGTATTATGCGTGTAAGACTATCGTCCTATTTGTAGTAGTGCTATGTCTCGTCGTCGGCTTGAGGCTCGTAAGCGGGACTAATGCGCGGGGCTTGTAACAGGACTAATGCGCCGTAAGGAAGCATTAGAAGCCCGCCGCCGGTCAGTGGGCCAGCGCCAAATTAGGTACAGTACAATGCCTGACTGACACCAGGATTTTGTAGGCAGACTAAGTTTTCTTCTATGTCTATGCGAACACTAAATATTCGTATGAAATTTTATGAAGGTGTTCTTTTAGGCGGACGTTTCGAACTCTTTCGGTGGGTCGCATGGTGGCTCATACTTAATTAAACGTTCAATCCCTCGGGATAAGTAGTCTGAGTCTCAGGTTTCTCTTAATGACAGCTGACTCAGAAGCATGGATCAGCTCATCGTAAGTCGTGGACACTCGTTACAGGGAGCCCTTTCGGTCGCATAATCTCTTTCGTCATAATGTAGTTTGGCATAACAGTTTCAGCATAAAGTTTTTTCGCATAAATTATGATAAGCAGAGTGTTATAAACCCAAAATGGTTTCATCGGCATAATTTTAATTTTCTTTAATTGTCTTTGTCATAATTTTAATCAGCATAAATGTAAATAATATAATTGCTATACGTCTAAATATAATTTATCATAAAATACGAAACGCATAATGGATGAAGCGTAGGGTAGCGATTGTCTTGAATGTCGAGGTTTTTTTTTTTAGACAAGAGAAATACTAGCTGCCCTGGCGTAGCGATTGTCTTGAATTTCGAGGTTATTTTTTTTTATTAAACAAGAGAAACCTATCATAAATTCGAAATTTTCCTCTATAAATTTCAATTGTTCGAAAACGGTATGACGAAGTTTTAAATACCAGATTGTTGCTTTTACATAATTTTGTTCGTAAACTTATCATACACATACGATACATTTCCTGAAAAACTATTAGCCGATTATCAAAACTACTTTTTTTGCTTTTGGAAGAGGTTTTGCTTACAATAAATTTCTTATCTAGATAAAATTCGAAGTAACTTTTTCTCTAAAATATCATACCTAGATTTTCATTTTATTTTCAAATATTCATATTATTAGGTAAATAAGTTTAAATGTCATAAAAAGTAACGAAAACACAACGTATTACGTTGTGTTTTCGTTAAGGTTGTGCTACAAAAGTCTGTGACAGGAACGAATCGCTGCAAAACCGACTCCACGTAGTCTTGTCTGCCCTACGCTAGAGTGTAATTTAAGCCCGCGTAGGCGCTGAGGGGCGAGGCTGCCCGCGAGCTGAGAAGCACGTGGGTATAACGCTCGCCGCTGTAGCTGAGGCTGGCCGGCGGAGCAAGCTCCGGCCAGCAAGCCGAAGCTGCGGTGGTGCCTCCGCCGCCGCCGCCACCGCCGGAGCCTTGCAGCGCCGGAGCCGTTACAGAAACTATGCCTGCTGCATACTGCGTGCTTGGATGATGCTGCATGCTTGGTTGCAAGCTGAATGCGTGCTTGCATGCTGCAGCTTGCTTGCATACTCCATGCTTGCTTGCTTACATGCTTGCTTGCATGCTGCATGCTTGCTTGCATGCTGCATGCTTGCTTCCTTGCTTGCTTGTATGCTTAAACGTTACTACGATTACAAGTTGTTCGATGATGTTATGGATTTCAATTTTTTGAAAAGTATTTTTATAATATTGGAAACGTGTTTTTGGAAAATTAATCATCTAGCATTAATAGCTTCGGCCAAACGTTGAGTGGGAATTTAAAACAAAGATTTTGAAAAAAATTACAATCAATAATCGGCATTTCAAAACTTTGTCAATTGTGTTTTAAGTAAAAAGAAAATTAAGGAAACCCAAAATTACAAAACGTTTTCGGCCAAATAAAATTCTTACAGGAAAATCTCGTATTTAAGAAAGGTTACCCTAAATGTTAACATTATGGTATTCTATATGTATGGCTGCCAATATTTTTTATTTTATTTTTTTATCGGCAACGGGTTAGCGCTTGGCCTTCATCTCACCTGCTGGTAAGTGATGATAAGGCCGAAGGTGGAAGCGCGCTTCACCCGGAATCCTCAACCACTGAGGAACTGGCTATCTTATCTCTAACTGTCGGAACACAACAACGATATATGTTTTTAGTAATCGTTATTGTAAAAACATTTATGCATAAACAATTGATGCGGATATACCATTATTATAAAAAAGGTATGGGGAAATAAAGTATGCCTAATGATTTATTCTGAATGAACGTTATGCGAAACAAAGAGAATGCCAAAAAACGTGCTGCCTTAAAATAATATTTTAAGGCAGCACGTTTTTTGTAAATAAATTAAATTAAAGAGGCATATTATGCCTCTTTAATTTATGCGGTAAACCCCATTGAGATAAATGTACGTAGTACATTATAACTTAATGGTAAAACCCAATATGGACCCCTCGTTACAGGACGCTCGTTACGTGATATTATAATTTTTTTGGAAATGTGTTATTCACATTACAAACTAGTTTTCCTTGCCAAATAGCCTAGAAATAATCCCCTAAGAACAGCACGATCAAAAGTGCTACTTTTTCGAGGTCTGTTTCTGTGTTGTTAACATTATAAAATTTGCAACCCTATTCGTTACTAACACATACGGGAGTACTCACATGCACCGAAACGTCCTTTCTCTTTTCCACTTTAACGTCATATGGTAAGGGAGCGAGATAGCGATGTCTGCTGCTGGTGCTGTGTGTGAAATCAATGCATATCGCTTTCACTTTCCATGAAACATTGTTAGCAACCCAGCGCATCCCTCTAGGTTATGATTCCTGTGACGTTATGCTCTCCTGGTACATCGTCGGCGAATACGTCACTGTGGGTCAATGTGACGTCGTGAGTTCGTTGTCTGTCTGTCCGCGGGATCTATTCTTGTTCTGACTGTATCTATTTAAAATATGCCCAAAAACTATATATAAGACTCTTGGCGGAAAAGTAAAGAGATGTCTGCAGTTTTGTTTTATTTGCTAAAACATGTAATAAATAATGATGGATTATTTAACGTCAAGTGTTCGCGAACGTGCATGAGTGTTAGCAAATAACCCAAAATAGTGCAACGTAACATTAAATTTTTTCTCAGGAAGTCTGTATGAAATCTCAGTAAAGTGCCACATTATTTGATTGCTAAAGCTCAAAGGTTTGGTGGAACTGTAATTTTTTATTATATATTCAAATTATTACTCACTATCATCTACTGTATGTAAAGAAAATAAATTCTATTTGACGACATTTTTGACAGTTCGAACTCAATAAACCTCAGAATACTAACTAAAGCATTATTATTCTATGCAATAAACACTATCTAGCAACTTGTTGTGCCTCTTCACTTAAGAAGGTTGGCCGCTAGCTTCCCAAACTCTTCCCTGTCCATTGCGAGGCGAAATATTTTTTCTCTAGCAACTAACCTACTAAATACGACACACGCTAAATACAATGTCATGACTTTGTATGAATTCAAAATATAAGTGAAACCTGGAAAGAACTATTGAATTATAATAATATGGTGACTATAATTCGCCCGTGCTTTCAATGCACCTTTGCTAGCCAGAAATATACTAACTTCACTTTTGTCAAATACTGCTTTATTTCGTAGACTTTTACCATTCAAAATGGTAATCAGGTGCAAATCGCCTGAGACGTATTTTTGGCCATAACTCCGAGGATTTTGGGAAGATCGTGATGAAAATAGTACCAAGAGTTGAAGAATTTATCTTACCATTGAAAATGGTTATCAGATGCAAATCGCCTGAGACGTATTGTTGGCGATAATTCCGTGGATTTTGGGAGGATCGAAATGAAAATAGTACCAATTTGTAAAAGTGTTAAAAGATGCAGATGCAGGCGAGAAGTGTATTTTAGTTGGAATTTCGAAAATCTAAGTGAAATTCAAGAATGAATAAATGAAAATGAAATCACTTAGGTTGTAAAAGAAAAGAAAATGTGATTCTATGTGTTGTGCAGCCTGTGTTATACATTCGTATGTTATCATTCGACTTGTAAGTAATGTAGTTGTGTAATTTTGGGAAAGTATATCTCAATACAAATTTCTTATTACTTGTTCAACTTGTAATGTGTTATTCAAAATGAATTTCACTTAGGTTGTAAAAAAAAGAAAATGTTATTCTCTGTATTGAGCAGTGTTATACTTCGTATGTTATAATTCGACTTGTAAGTAATGTAGTTGTGTTATTTTATCCTACTTAGATGTGAAAAATACTACATTTGAACATGATTAATTTTTATTTGCCATTAAATTCCATCAATGTCGGTCTTCCCCTTGCACCTCTTCCCTTCGTAGCACTGTTTCACTCCGTTTCCACCCCCGCCCACGTATGCAGGTATTGGAACAGTTGGAAAGAGATAGCACTATAGGCGTATCCAAGTAAAAATTAATGCCCCTCTTTTTTATGGTCTCCTGGTATTTCACGACGCCTAACACGTGACGACGGTGGTGACGTGTCACTTAGGCTCCTCCCTCAGTTATGTTCTGAGCTTTGGCCATCAACGCGGAAATGATAACATTACAATTTAAATGCGAAAGTCTTTTGCTTTTTATTTTTAAATAATTAATAACTTGGTGCAGTTAGCACATTTATCCAGTGAGTGTCAAGTAAAAGAACTATAGATGGCTTATCTAGGATCAAGTGTGGCTTATGGTAAATATATTCATAGCGTAAGAGATAATGAGTAAAAATTATTCAAGACTAAGATCTCACATCACGGGATTCTTGATAGAATTTAAATAGTGAAGTTGCACCGTTTTGTTAGATTTGCCAACATGCATTTATGCACGTTCTCGAACGCTTATCGGTTAATAATCCACTATTATTTCATAATAATATTCGACATAACACAAATTTTAGTGAATAAACAAAACTGTAGACATGACGCTTCACTTTGCCGCCAAGTAGTCCATCATTTTAAGTTGTTTAATGAAATTCAGTAAACTTTATAACACTACCAGTGTTATAATATATAAAAAGTTATAATAACCTACAGGTGACATACTAGGGGGTCGGAACTCATCATAGAGATTAATGGCATTTTTCAAGTAGATGATAAGCCATTCCTAACAGAAGATACATTTAACATAAAGACAAAATTACAAAAGTTTAACTTAACTTCATTTTACAAATCCTAGCTAACGTACAAACTTGATCATAATCAGTCTATAAACGTCCCACTGCTGGGCACAGGCCTCCCACAATTTGGAAGATAGCACGCGGGGAGAATTGGCCATAACCCTCCACGCTGGCCCAGTGCGGGTTGGTGGCTTTTATCGACTGCCATGTAACGACAACAACGGCTTTACATGTCCTCCGATGCACGGAGTGGATTACTTAATTATTGTGGGAATCTTAAAATATGTGTGTGATGGTTAATGAGCGTTGTAAACCGTGGACGTGGTGTACCGGCGTTTTCGCGGGAGATTGCCCACCACCACCGAAACAGCACAAGCCAGTGCTAAGTAAATAATTACTAACATAGCTTAAAGCTATTTATACTAACAATAAATGTTTATAAGGTATGTTTATGTTTGTTTTTATTATAAACTTTATAAGGTATGTATCTATAGGCGTGTTATATTGTAACTTTGTTGCCTGATAATAAACAAATATAAAAAAGTAACACAAACATGCGGGGTTCGAATCCGCCGGTATCACTTGCTTGGGTGAGTGAGTGGTCGTAGTTTGATGCCGGCATAGAATTACAACTATATTATTCTGAGGTTGCCGGTGTGTGTGACAGAAAGAGACAGATAACGAGCAGATCGACGGATACGGCAGATAATAATTTGTGAAAGAGTGATATGTCTTGTCACGTTTTCAGGTCGGCGGGATACCGGGACTGCATGACATTAAGGATATGATTGATGCGGTAGGTCTCGTCTCACTCACTCCCTAGGCAAGCGCGCTTGGGGCACGCACGCTACAGGGAAACACGTGGCAATGTTTGTTATTGGTTATGTATGACTTGCTCAAAGATAGCTGTCCAAAATAAACAATGTTTTTATATTGAATGTTTTTATATTGTATTTTAATATTTCTTTACACATAAACAATCTTTTACACGTTCAAACAAACCTAGTCAATTTCAATACAGACTGGATTCAAAAGTTATAACTCGGGTGTCTAATGTGGCGTTCTCTAAAGACACAAAATTTACGTTTCACGATCATATTAAAAAGGTAGCATCCATAGAAAAATAACTAAAGCAATATTATTCTGAGGGTAGCATCCGATACTTTTCGTCGTCTGGGATTTCTAGTGCGTAACTGTAAGGAGTTAAATAGTGTATTTTCCATAAAACTTTTTTACACAGCCTTAGTTATGAGCAAGCTAGTATCAAGTGCCATGGTTTGAAATCCACATGAAGCAACATATGGGCTTATTCAAAGTGCAGAAAGATTTCGAAGGTTTCTTATAAAATAAAAAACCAATTACCCTTTTTGATACCCCATTGATTTCCTTTTAGGCACACTGGGTTTCAACTCTCTCCAAGTGCGTCGTTGCCTTGAGTTGGTGTCTCGTTTGTGCAGGTTTTTCTTTCCCTCTCCTTCGTTCCCACAACTTGATTGCATTACCGCAGCATGTACCGAAGCGCAGTGGCAATGGCCTCTCGTGCGTGGGCTTAAACAATTGAATACGCTCTTGTCATCGGTACCCGGTAAAGAGTTAGATATTTTTTGTGATAAATATTCAGTTCTTGCTAGAGTATGCTTGGAATTCTGTGAGCGAGAACTATGAAATTGGTGTCCTATATTTTAATTGTGCATCGCTTTGGGTAAACACTGTGTACAATTCAATGTATTAATAAATTAATAAATATAAATAAAGTTATTAGGTATTCTAAAGGCAATATAATTGGCAATTAATATTCTTTGTCTCATTTGAAATTCATACGTAAGTGACAGTGAAAAAATTAAATTAGTTGAAATGTTTGATCTATTTACAGCACTCGACAATACCTAAGATAACAAAGCATACCACTCTGTTAGCGAAAAGTTTAACGTGCGATTTGCAATTGCAAATGTTTCGTACGTTTTTGATAGTTACGTTACTAACAAATATTTCAAATTATCTCCTAATCCTATTTATCTATCTAATCCTATCTCTATAAAAAGATGCTTAATTAGTTGCATGTTGGCTAGGAGCGAATCTTTATAAACCACGTGAGATGCAGGTGGGCGTCAACAAATCTAGCACGAGTGTGTTTGCTACAAAGGTGCTGTGTGTGTATGCGGCCCCTCACGTGTTTGTTATGACTACGCACTAGGAGTACAGGAGGACCTAGGAGTCTGGCGAACTAGTTATTCCCTTCCCAGTCAAAACTTTATATGTTTGTTTAAATATTAAATAAGAAGGTTATGGTAGTGTTACACTATTAAAGCCTCTTTCATATCATTGCTTTTCTTGTTGTTTCTTTCAAGCTTTCGACAGTTAAAGTTGTATAGATTTTTTTTTTTTTTTTTTTTTTTTTTTTTTTTTTTTTTTTTTTTTTTTTTACGTGTAACGGGTAAGCGCTTGGCCTTCATCTCACCTGATGGTAAGTGACGATAAGGCCGAAGGTGGAAGCGCGCTTCACCCGGAATTCTCAACCACTGAGGAACTGGCTATCTTAACTCTAACTGTCGGAACACAACTATGCTATTATAAAACTCACTAGAGTAATACGTAGATGCTTTTAATTAAAACGACGTAGTAGAGTCACTGATATAATATTATAATAATAAGGTACATAATCAAGCGCCCGGCGCGACGCCGTCCCCTACTCGTCATGCGTTGCTTTATGTTGCCAACAATAATTTGTTTGTAATAAAGCACTGATTTTGATAATATTATTTAACTAGTATTTATAGGATCGCCAACAGTCGGCTATCCTGCGACAGGAATGTCCCTATTCCTGTACTTTCGGCCGTCCTTATACAGGGTATGTCTCTATACCGATGATTTATAGAGAAATATAGGTAACTTATACAACAATAAAAATAACACAAGTAATCCTCATTTAAATACAAACAATAATTTATGAAATAATGTATATATTAATGATTTTAGTAAACTTTTGAGTTATGACGACGATTACAATTTTGCTTACCTACTGATAATCTAATAACTAAAACAATAACTAATATAAACTAATAACAATGACCTTATTTATAAAAACAATAAAAATATGTATAAATTGCCTTATAATTTTATATAATATAAAAGTTTTATGGTCGTTAGAACTATTCATTATTACAGCATTAATCAAAATTCTTAATAGCATTAATAATCAGTTCTTATTGAATTTTCCAGTATTAATTAAAGTTTTCAATCATTTAAAATTTAACTTTTTTCACAGTTCTTAATCTACTTTTCAGTAATAGTAACAACGTCCTTTTTTTTAACGATCATTAGAGATATTTATTATTACAGTATTAATCAGGAAGAAATGCTTCATCTTAATGACATAAGGCTATTGTAATGATTTTGTCAATCTTCGCTCTACTCATTTAACTATAATTAGGTAGTCTACTATGGCACCATTGCAATAGCCAATGTTTAACTTTTGCATTGTTGTAGAGCTGCCGTTTGTCACCGTTGCATTACGATCTGCTGATGTGCTCGATAAAGAAACCGTTTGCCACCATCGGGCCACGGTCTACTGATAAACTATGAAATAAAACTGTCATTTGCCACCATCGGGACACGATCTAATGAAAAATATGTAAGAAAGCTGCCGTTTGCCACCCTCGGGACACGGTCTGCTGTTACATCTGTTATGAAGCTGCCGTTTGCCACCATCGGGACACGGTCTGTTGATAGATTACGTTATATGGCTACCGTTTGCCACCCTCGGGACACGGTCTGCTGTTACATCTGTTATGAAGCTGCCGTTTGCCACCATCGGGACACGGTCTGTTGATAGATTACGTTATATGGCTACCGTTTGCCACCCTCGGGACACGGCCTGCCGACAATATGAAATTCAAAACTTCTCTTTTCCACCTTCAGAGCACTAACAGTCGAATGTTGGTACCGGGAACTATGTTACGCCACCTTCGGGCCGACGTCGTTAGATTATTCGGTGCTATCATCAATCCCGGTCCTTCATCATGCATACCTAAGCTGTAACGTTAGGGATATTACAGATAGGGAAAAAGGTACATGTATGTATATTTGTGGTAACTTTTTACCGCTTTAGTCTGGTCAGTAATTAGTCAGCTTCATTTAAATCATCGCTACTACTACTATCATCACTTGCCGGTGGAGTGACGTGAAACGTGATCCAGGGTTTCAAATGATCTGCCGGGAATATGTTTTGATATTTCTTTTGAGAATGACCTTCGATATTTGTGTCTTGATCTAGAATAGCAGTAATTTTAAAAGGACTGCGAAATTTAGGGGCTAATTTCTTGCTCTTGCCCTTTTCTGGGTTATTATTCGGAATCATGACTAAGTGGCCTTCTTTAAAAAAAACTTTGTAGGAGCTCGCGCTTTGTCAAATATATCCTTCATCTTTTTTTGAGCTTCTTCGATATTATTTTCTACCGTCTTTCTTATTTCCTCTCGATTGATTTCCTCTGGTTCTAGAACTGCCTTTAAAATATTTTCCGATTATCCATCTATTCTTTTTCCAAATACTACTTCCGCCGGCGTTTTCCCAATTCCTTTGTTGAGCGTGTTATTCAGACTCCATTGGAGTTTTTGAACGTTCGAGTCCCAATCTTTCTCATCAAGGCCGTGGTTCATTGCAGACAACGAATTCAAGATCGTGCGATTATAACGCTCAATTTGCCCGTTTGCCTGTGGTGTTGCGACTGCATTCAACACGTGTTTTATGCCCAGAGACCCTAAGAACCCCTTGAACTCACTAGAGGTGAACCCAGTGCCTTGATCAGAAATAATTATTTTAGGACATCCGAAACTCGAGAATATCTCTACAAGAGTTTTTATGGTCGTTTTTGATTTCGTGTTCCTGACTGCTTTAACAAAGATAAACTTGCTGAACCCGTCGATTACTCCTAAAATGTAAGTGTTGCCCTTCTTGCTCTTTATAAAGGGGCCCAAGTGGTCTATGTGGAGCGTGTGAAAGATTGATGGAGTTTTGGGAATTGGGTGTAGGTAGCCCGTTTTCTTTCCACTCATCTCCTTATTGTAGGCGCAATTTATACAAGAGGCTACATACTTTCTGACGAAGCGTTTCATTTTGGGAAACCAATAGTCGGTGCTTATTTTCTCAAGTGTTTTCTCCAACGCAAAATGACCCGCTTTATCGTGATTCATTTGGCATATGCGCCATCGTGCTCCGAGTGGTACAACCCACTTTTGCTTTCGACCGACTTTCCTGTATAACTTATCATCACGTAAGACATAATTATTCGTAATGTCTTTAAGGTCATCTTCACTGGTGCTCAGTATAGACTTGATGTGCTTTAACTGTGGATCAGTCATCTGGACTGTATGCAACCAATCATTAGTCGTGATATGAAGGATTTCCAGCTCTTCTTGTTCTTCCATTGGCATTGGGTTACGACTTAAGACGTCTACATGTTGCATGCTATGTCCGGGTCTATATTCAATTGAAAAATTGTATTCTTGCAACATGAGCCACCATCTCGCAACTTTTGGCAAAAGATCTCTTTTGGTAAGGGTCGCTCGCAATGCAAAACAATCAGTCATTACCTTAAATTCTAACCCAAGTAGATAGACACGAAATTTCTTCAAAGAAAGAACGACTGCCATTGTTTCCAACTCATATGAATGCCAGAATGCTTCCTCCCGTGTTGTTTGTCGGCTGAAATAGGCTACTGGGCGTAATTGACAATCGTTGTCACCTTTTTGTAGCAATATACCACCCACTCCAATTTTACTAGCGTCACAGTGCACCTCAGTTTAATAATCGGAGTTATATAATGCCAATATGGGCCTGCATATTAATTTGGACTTGATATCTTGAAAAGCGCTCTCTTGTCCAGGACCCCAATGCCATGTTGAATCAGCTTTGGTCAATTTCGTTAATGGTTTGGCAAGCGTAGCGAAATTCTGAACAAAACGGCGGAAGAAGCTTGCTAGGCCTACGAATTGGCGAACCTGATGTACGCTTTTCGGAGTCGGAAATTCAGATACTGCCTTTATCTTTCTTGTACCTGGTCTAAGCCCAGTTTCGGAAATTTCGTAGCCTATAAATACTCTAACTCCGATTGAAAGAAGAAACACTTCTTTAAATTGAGAGTAAGATTTGGTTTGGAAAGCAAATTAAGAATATCCTCTAATTTCTGAAAAGATTCTTCATAAGTACTTCCCGTACTCAGCAAGTCATCTAAGTACGGAATCGCCAAATCGAATCTTCTATTGCCAAGAGCCTTGTTTATCATATTTTGGAACACGGCTGGAGCATTCACAAGACCAAACGGCATTCTGGTGTATTCGTAATTACCGTCTGGTGTTACAAATGCAGTAAGATGTCGTGAAGACTCCTCAATGGGTATTTGATAATAGCCCGATGCCAAATCTAGACTGGTAAAAAGGTTCTTACCACTAAGTCTGTCTAGTTGGTCATCAATAACCGGCATCGGGTAACTTTTATCGTTTTCTTGTTAAGTGCTCTATAGTCAACACAAAGCCTATATTCATTGTTCTTTTTGCGAACGAGAACAATGGGGCTAGCACAAGCAGAATGAAATTCTCTAATGATGTTATTTGAGAGCAACTCTCCAACCATTTCTCTTACAACGGCACGTTTTCTAAAAGGGAGCCTATATGGTTTATAAGTAACTGGCGTATCATTGTTCAGGCGGATCGTCATCTGTGCAACTTCTGTAGTACCAAGTTCTTGCATGTTGAATGCGAAACAGCTTCGGTAGCGGTTGAGCAGTTCAAGTAGTTGTTCTTTCTGTGCTTTTGACACTTTCGGGCCTACATTTAACATCTCTGCTGTGATGGGAGGTTTTGCGGCTTTGCATGTTCCTGTTATGTCCTCTGATAAGTTCTCTGATATTCGATTAACAAAAACTTCTAACGACTTATTTTGAAGACGTTCTGTATGGGGTAATATAGTAGTACGTGCAAGAATTTTGTTCTGAGAGAAAGTTATGGGTTTGTTTGACAAGTTGACTAAAATAATACGTCCTTTTCCATTCGTAAATTCATATGCCCCTTGTAAAATACAAAATTCACTGTTGTCCTTCAAACATGCGTAACCGGGTAGAAACAAAAACCCAGTAAAGTGAGTATCAATAACGTGGACTGTAATATCTTTTAAGCCCTCTACCGTAATGTCAGAAGAGTAACTACCTCTAACCGGTTCAGTTTAGTGTCATCGCAATATAGAGTCAACTGTGTACTGGTCTTATACACAGTAACCGATGGTAACTCTGTGAGTGATTGTCCTATCAGAACGTCGGTGTTTAGTAAATCGTCTGGAACCACGTATGCATCTACGTCCGCCTTTACGGCATGTATCTCTATAGTTATCATAACACTTCCTAGAGGTGTCACACTACCAAGTCCAAACCCCGTTATAATTGGAAGTCCTACCTTATCCAAAACTAAATTAGATTCTTTAGCAATCCTACATTTAATGAGCGTGCATTGACTCCCAAAATCTACGTAACTTGACCGCGGTGTGCCGTTTAATATTATGTCTTTAAAATATTTACCATTTTGTGTTTTGTCCTTAGTTATTTGTAAAACTCGTTTGGTATCCAGTTTATTATTTTCATTAATATTATGTCCATCGGATTCCAGTTTCGTAAAATTGGGTGGACGACATTGTCGAGATTCATGACCAAGGCGGTTACATTTGTCGCAACGTAGTATGGGCTTTGAGCACGTATGTACAGCATGACCAACCTCTGAGCAGTTGAAACAACGAATATTTTTAAACCTATTGGTCGCATTATTGGTGGCATTAATATTATGCTTTAGTAAACCACTTGCACGATTAGTATTTGTTTCTCTTGATTCATAATTGTTTCTGGCGTTTTGTATTGGTTTTCTTATAAGGCCAGTTTTCTTTGAAATGCGGCGCAAATACGTTAGAAGCTGTGATGGTCTCTTAATAATCAAACCTTGTGCGTTTAGTCGGATATTGTTATCATAAATTCCGTTAATTACGCAATCAACAGCGTTTCTCCTCGTTATTTCACACATTTTGACAAGGCGTATTTTGTCATGAAAGTACTCCTCCAGTGACTCATCTCTTTTGCTGCGTCTATCAAGCATTTCGTACAAGCGATCTGCGTAATTTCGGTCATCAGGAAATGTCTTTAATTTGGCGCTGCCACTGCCGCCAACTTAAATTCACGGAATTGCGCCCTTGATACCATTTCTTGGCATAGCCAGTCAGTTTGGAGTTGGCATAGTATATAATTTGTTTCTCACTCCATCCATAGACCGCTGCAGTGTCATTTACTTTTCAAATCCAGTCAGCTGCTGTTTGAGTGTCCGCATCTGGATCAAAATCAGGGATGACATTATGTGCTCCCTCGAATGTGCCGCTTTTGCTTTTCATCAATTCAGCAAATTTCACGAAAATATCTGTATCATGTTGGATAGCTGACTGCACTCTCGTCTTTTTATTCGGTGGAGTTCCAGAGGTCCTTCTTGGTCTTTTCCGTTTACCGGTGCCTTCCTGCGACCTCTTCCGAGATTGTCTCGTTCTGGTGTCGGAGTTATGGGAGTGTTCATCGCTGTTGGATTCACTGTTCGAACTCGACATATCAGAGCTTGCCGATGTCGCTCAAACTGATTGTCTTGGATAACAACGTTGGTTACGATTATGACGACTATCTTTTCTGTATCGTCGTTTTGAATAGTAGTGATTAGTTTCACAATCGGAAGAACTGCTGTTCGAATTCCTGCGCCGTGACCGATCACGCCATGTATCACGTTTTGACTTAGTATGTATTTTTGTTGTAGACCTTCTCCTCTTTTCAGACATTCCGCGGCGCGTAGGGCTTCTAGCCCTTCTAATACTACTAGCAGTAGCATCATTCAATGGAGGGGTGTATGATTTATCCGACATGACTCAGACAGTTACTAGTATAAGAAGACTGGTGGGTATTTATGGTTGATGAAGGAAGAAGGGAAGAGAATAAAAGAAAATAAATCTTTTGTTATTATTGACATTAAATAAAAGCAACAGTTCTGATTAGGGAACTCACTCAAATTAGTATTAAGTAAATCGTCACCATGTTGTGATTTAGCTCTTAATGCAACACATAGTAATCTACAAAATGTAATAATAAAATGCAGTCGCAGTCCCAATAACTAAACGTAACTCAACTTAAATTGTAAATAAAAAGTACTTTTAGTCGATATAAAAATTATATTAATATAATATTAATATTATCCTACGATTATGATAAACTTATCATAACTAATGTGATGATATACGTTAACATATTTACGGTATAAATAAACAATAAAATAAGATAAAACATTTTTTTTTTTTTTACTATTATTAGGCTGTATGGGTTGCTTCCCGTTGCCTATCAATGGCCATAGAGAATCTAGAGGTCTTCAAGATGCGCAAGCGCAATCAAAACAAACTAAATGAGGACTTCTTGGCGGGAAAGTGAAGGGTCATGTCTGCAGTTTTGTTTTATTTTCTAACATTTGTGTTTTTTCGAATATTAATGTGAAATAATAGTGGATTATTAACCGTTGAGTGTTTGTGAACGTACATGAGTGTTGGCAAATGAAACAAAACAGTGCAACATCACTTTTCAAATTCTCTCAAGTAGTCCGCGTGAGACCTCAGTAAAGTCCCACATCTTTACTGAGGACTCAAGGGGTTTAGGGAACATCATTTATCATTCATCTTAATCACCACTCATTATCATCAAGGGAAAAAAACAAATAAAAAACTAATGACTAGGCAGTATGGCTCAGACCTTAGCCTGTTCCTTCATGGAACTAATATAAATAAAAAAAAAAACAAACTAAATGATGACAATCAAAATCAAAACAATGATAGCGTATGTAAATGACCAATATTCTATTCTAAATCTATCAGCGATATACTTAATGATAACAAAACTCATTATAATTTTCGTCAAAGGTTTAACTTGTTCACACAAAATAAAACAGTTTACTTCTAGAAGTTAGTGACTAATTCTTAACTGAATAACTATTGTGTTGCAGGTTTTCATTTGATAGATAGATAGATAATACTTTTATTGTAACATAATAACACAAACATTTACAATGCATTGCTGTTTAAAGTAGGTATGGTATTCCTAGGGGAACATCTAGGTAGGTACCACCTAGTTGTAAGTAAACATATGGTTCGTAAGGTAGTAACATACCTAATATTTATATGCAAAGGAACCTGCTTATTTACATTACATATTTTAATGTTAAGGTTATCAAATGAGTGCATTGAATCGACGATACCAAGTCGATGTTGATACTTTGATAAAACGCTACAAGCTTACTCATTAATTTACCGTCCAATTAGCAATGCAGCTAAAAAGTAGTAGGTACGTACTGCTACCTGACTGTAAGAAAATTATTTACATACCAATGGGCGTTCTCCAACGTTCTTACCACTTCGGATATAAAACTCACTAGAGTAATACGTAGATGCTTTTAATTAAAACGACGTAGTAGAGTCACTGATATAATATTATAATAATAAGGTACATAATCAAGTTCCCGACAACCACTTCGATCAAAATACGAGCAAGCTCTGCCTCGGCGCTATACTCTCGCGCCGGAGCCCAAACTTAAAAACAAAGTCATTATTCACATTCCATTATTAGACATAGTCATTTCTACGAGTTCGCCAAAACCCTTATCGTACTCCGCACTGAACATAAGCCCGGAATGTAACACTTCTGCGCGCCCGGCGCGACGCCGTCCCCTACTCGTCATGCGTTGCTTTATGTTGCCAACAATAATTTGTTTGTAATAAAGCACTGATTTTGATAATATTATTTAACTAGTATTTATAGGATCGCCAACACTATAAACATCGTTGTTATGGCGACAGACTTGGATAAGATGGTGGTAGCTAGCCAGGCGGGCTTAACAGCCCTACCACCAACCAAACCGAGCACACAAAGATGTACCCTCCGCTGGGAATCGAACCCGGGACCTCTGGGTCTGAAACCGGTGGCTTAGCCACTAGACCACGGAGGCGGTTAAAACTGAACTTTATAATAATAATTCAATGAACTTGGCACATACAAAGTATTACTCTGTTGTAGCAAACGTAATTGCTTTATCATCAAGCAAGCTGTATCGTAAACTAGTGTACTGAAATGGCCCCCCTATTCAGCATAATAATTCCTTTCTTATTTTTTTTGTAAGGTATAAAACTATGTTATGAAATAAGCACCCAACACTTCTTGGCGAGAAAGTGAAGGGTCATGTCTGAAGTTTTGTTTTGTTCTTGTAGTTGATGTCGAATATAATGTGAAATAATGGAGGATTATTAAGCTTGATTCACACATAACAGTGAAGTCACAGTTCCGGCACAGTACCGGCACAGTGTAAAATATTCTTTCAAACATTCTCTATGAATTTTGTCAAAACGAATACGTCCGTGGTTTGCCGGTGGCGGCACTGACACTAAGAGCATTACCACTGACAGGTGGGGATGCGTTCATGAAAAACATTGTGCCGGTACTGTGCCGGAACTGTGGCTTCACTGATATGTGTGAAGCAACCTTTAATAGTGAAGTATTCGTAAATGTGCATGAGTGTTGGCAATTAAAACAAAACAGTGCAACATCACTTTTAAAATTCTCTCAAGAAGTCTATGTGAGATCTCAGTAAAGTCCCACACATCTTTACTGACATTCAAGATGTTTGGAACAATCATAGGAAATAAAATTCGCTATTATCTCAGAATATTAGTTATTATTCTATGGCTATTATCTTTCACTTGACACTGGCAAATGTGCCAACCGCACCAAGACTTTATTTATGGAAAATAAAAACGTAACAGTCCCTCTAATCCTCAGAACAATATGCTTTAGTTATTATTCTACCACTGCAAAAAAAAATCACTTTACTTTCGTTCAAGAAAATTACCTTTTGCTGTTTATGTAATCCGAATGGCTAATAAGTTATCCGAGCTTATTAAAGCTGATGCGATCCTGGTATCGCAGTCGCAGCGCGTTAGTAAATATCACACTTTTATAAAATCTATTTATATAAAAATCCATTGCCGAAATGTTTGTACCTATCTGGCTAATTCTCTTTTTGTTGTGTTTGTAATTGTCAGGATAAGGTTCGTGTAATACAAAATTTTCGGAAAATCATCACAGGATACAGGGTGTTTAAGCACAGAATAACAAATAGTACTGTTCAAGTCGCGGGCGGTCTGCCCGCGACTTGAACAGTAATAAAATAATAAAATTCAATAATATGTTTATTACTAAAATAAAAGCATATATACCTAAAATCACGACTGTTATCCCCGAAGGGTTAGTCAAGACTAGGCAATGAGGGCAGCAAAAGCAGTCCTCTACCATAGTCCACTTTTTACCAAATTAATAGCGACTGCACATGTGCGCAACGTGACAGGTGGTGAGACTACCGCCGCTCTACGCTGTTGCATGTATGTGTAGTCTTTTATCCGTTAGTCGCCTTTTACGACACCCAAGGGAAGAGAGGGTGTGGTAGTGTTTTTTCACCGCTACGACGCGACACGGTCATACCTACATGTACAGTATAAAAGTAATGAGTTGCCTTCGTAATGAGTAATTAAATTTACTTTATTAATGGCACGTCACATACTTAAACACATCACGGCAAACAAATCGGTTTTTGTACTTGTGGGGAATTTTGTTTTTTTTTCGACTATCGTTATGTAATGTAACCTCGGACCAAATATCACATGGTCCGAGAATGTAACAGTGTTGCATACCGTGCATAGATAATACATATAGACCGGTATAGATAAGCAACTCTCGTTCAAAGTGAAGCTTAAGCTTATGAGCCTCCATCACTAGATGGCGCTGTACCTATGCATATATACCGTCTTCTTAGATACCGTGTTTCTGTAAGCCAATGTGATGAAGCTGTACGAGAATACTCGTTTAGGCAGTGATGGTT
This sequence comes from Scoparia ambigualis, assembly GCA_963921215.1. Lineage (NCBI taxonomy): Eukaryota > Metazoa > Arthropoda > Insecta > Lepidoptera > Crambidae > Scoparia > Scoparia ambigualis. The sequence goes on along the minus strand of OY992503.1, from coordinate 42,373,418 downwards.
GTTACAGATCATATATTTTTTCATAATACTGTCGTAGATATTTTTATTGACAGTATTATACAATGTCGCAAGTCTACGATGATTTAACGTGTTAGTCCACGTTTACACCTAGATTTAAACTGATGTTGTCTCTATTTACGTTTATTAACAAGAACGAGACAGTGTCTAAACCAAGTTGTAGGTGCAGCTTTAGTCCGTAAGGCACTAAAGACTAAACTTTTTCTTTCTTTACTTTGACTTTCATGGTGAATACTATCAGACACATTAAAATTTTATAAAGCTACCAAGCTGATATTGAGCCTTTTTCAAGAACACTAACCGCCTGTGCAGGTATGTCAGCCTGGTAGATTGCTGCAGAGTTACGTAACGCCGACGACCGACGGGACGCGTCGCGCGCGGCATGTTTTGCTGAAGCGAGCAAAAAACGATATTTTTGCACATAAAACGCATGTTATGTTGTGATTTAGATTAAATTCTTATTAACAAAGTTATTATGAAAGATGATGATAAAGAAGATTACGCAATGAATAATATTCACTTAATATGTGTCTAGCATTTGTCATCTTATCACATTCAAAAAGACTTGTCCCTTGTAACATAATCTCTCAAGATCTCTTCGCTTCGCTTTACACCTCTTCATCCACACCCTACTAGCTGCCCAATATGGAGTGATAAGAAAACATTTTTCGTTATAGAAGTCCAAAGCATATAAATGTACATAAATGCATGAACTAAGCTGCTTAAGCTTATTGAGACAGGTTCATTTAAACAGGTGTACAGGTGTGGTGTAGTGTGTGAGTTTTTCTGAGTTAAATGTTACTGTTATGTTTGTCTAAGTAGTATGTGTATAGCTATAAGCGTGCTGCGGGCGGGCTGCGGGCGATCTGCGTTCCCCTCACTTCTGGTGTCAAAGTAGCAGTTATTTCATTTGCACGTGTCGCTTTCCCCCTCCCGTAAAGAACAGTTACACATAAAAAAAATGTTTTTAGTGATATTTTCAGGTTGTTAGTTTTTAAGTTAATTATTTTTAGTTTATAATTTGTTAATGTTTGTTGTTATATTTTCTGTTTTGTGTAAATAAATAAAAACATTTTTTTAATAAAGGAAAGCTTGTTTTCCATTTTGTACAGCCTGCTCCTGCAACATTCTGCATTCCTAGTGAAACGCAGGTGGTGGGAACGTGAGCCACCGGGAGTCCCCTCCCCTCTACTACCACGCGACAGGTAGTTTGCCCTTCTGGTTACTACCGCAGGCGTCCTTAGTAACCGCGGAACAGCTGTTTTGTGCAGCGCATGTGTTGTTGTTACGTATTGCGTATGTGTTTCAAAGGTGTGTCAAACTCACCACCACTTATCCCATAGATTCCTCATACGAGGGTAACGTCACTCATACTACATATGCAATCCATTGCATATGTAAGTAACACGCCCCCAAACCTAGATTCAGTCATAGTTTGACAGCGCCGCGGCACGCTAAAATTCAAAAATCTATTAATAATATAAATATGCCGTATTGCGCTGTAAAATTGTGTGGAAAGTGAAGCAAAACTTCTAGCTTACAAAAAGATAATATTTCATTTCATCGGTAAGTACAATTTTATGACGTAAAAGGATAAATTTAAATTGGTGTAAAAATTCAATTATAAATTAAGAAAAATACACGCGTTGATGTCTTTTAAAAAGTCCCTTTCATTCTGTTGTAAATGCATAAAGCACTATCTCCCTCTGTTTTGGTGAGTGTTGCCCAAGTTAGAACCTATCAACTTGTCGATAAATTTGTTACAAATATCGATAAATTTTTATTAAGAACTGGGTTATATCATTATAACATTATTCAGCTATGAGAACGAAATAGAATTCGCTAGTGTATTTTGGTAAATTCAAATATAACAATAAGAAGCTTTCACGTAAAATGTGATGTTGACTTTAGCAATTTCTAGCAAAATATCATTTCTATACCTCGACTTTTCGTAACCAAACCGAAGGTTTAGTGTATATGTACTAAAAATAAAGTTTTTTAGGTTGTTATTGGCATTGTATTATCAATTTAAGTTGATTTAAAATTATTGCTCTGCTAAAATTATAAAATGCTCACGACATTTTGACGCGGATAGCTATCAACTAATGAAAAAGCGGCGACTGTTGTTTAGTAATGCTGAACCCATGCTTATGCTTCCAACTGTGGTGAGTAATTGTTCAATTTGCTCAGTAACTAATTATAAAGTACCTACTACCCACAATTTAAATATGCATTTCAATATAATGCAACTAGGTGAATATTCATATTAAACTTTTTTAATGTTTTAGGGTTCTTCACAAGGTGAATTTGCTTCAGCGACAACTTTATATTGTTCACCAGTGAGACCAGTTACCACCTTACAGCATAGACCATCGATGATATCTTCTTTGTCACTTAAGGAACCAGCCTATATCTAATACAATCTAACTTCTATTTTTTTTGATACCTTTAAAACTTTCATTATACTTGTTGTTGCAGGATTGTACTCAAAATTATCAAGAAATACTAACGACTTCAGATATGCATATCTCCGATAGTTCTCTCTCCAATAATAAAACTATAAAACATCAAGCAATTAACCAACCAAGTACAAATACCGATTTGTTAGAGATATGTTTTATATTTAGCAGTCCAAGATACAAGCGTCTTAATCGTTAAACTTATCCGTCTTAAAAAATATTACGCGACCAATCTAAAAATGTCTTGTAAAACAATGAAAGACCAAAGAAATTTGGTGACTTGTTTCTTTGCCGCACTTCCAAAAGATGGAATAGTCTACCAGCACACGTATTCTCTCCTACCTATGACATAGGGTCCTTCAAACGAGGCGTGAAGAAGCACTTTGTGGGCCGGCAGAGTGAGGATGACTGATGCTACGTCTCTTACGCTGCACCAGTTGTCCTCGCGCCTGGACCTCATTTCCACTTAACATCAGGTGGAGTGAGGTCATTTGCCGGGCTTAGTATAAAAAAAAAGACATGATATTATGACAAAACATTTTCAAAATGGTTGTATTAACTCTAACCACCAAATAAGTTTTGTCTGACCTTTGAAAAACCGGCCATTACATATTTATTTTTTTAAACTACTCCGAAACTGATTATGGCAAACAGATTGATTGACAAAATATAATACCTATCTTAACTTGAGTTTTGATATAAAAGTTAGTACCTATTAAATAAGAAGAATTGTTTTATTAACTTATTATCACCGTTATATTAATCATCAAGTACGAAAAAAGTCCATCGATATCAATATCGACTCCTACCACATTACTAATTCGAATACATTTGATAATGGTGTGTTACGTGTCACTAGTTTGACCTTTAAATATCCAATCACAGCCAGAGTTACACCCCCGCACCCTCCTGAATTTTTACGATTGCATCTTTTAGTAAAACTCGCTGAAAGCGACGTCTATGGGATAAATGGTCTGGTCTGTGGTCAAACTCAAAACAGATCGCAAAATTATGCGTAACGTATTATAGAAATCACTTTCAAGACTTCTTGACGGGAAACTGGAGCGTCATGCGTTGTTATGTTTTAATTTCTAAAATTTGTTTTGTCTAATTATTAACGTGTGTTCGTGAACGTTCATGAATTTTGACAAATGAAACAAAACAGTGCAACATCACTTTGACAATGGCGAAATGTACAAATCGCACCAAGCAAGTTAAACTATAAAATTTGTGACATAGCAATTAATTTCGTGTTTAGCATAGCAATAATTAGATTTTTAGTAAATGTATATCTTGAATAACACGTAAACTGAATAAGGTGTTGATTTAAAAATAGTAGCAATTTTTAATATGTACTAAATACTAATAAATAATACAGCATTGCTAACTCTTATACTTGGCGCAGCAATTCAATCTACTAGCAAACAGGTTTCATTCATAAATCCAAGTAAAACCCATGGTAAAACCACTATTCACAGTAGCTACAGGTTAACATGACCTACTCTACCAGGAATATAGAAACAGGCAGAAGGTTTATCAAACATTTCCATCACCTGTTGGAACTGAATAGGCGGTGCCTATATATAATAGGCGGTGGCTGACCTTCGTCCAAAGCCACAGGTCTATCGTAACCACAAACAGTAGGTGGCGCGGCGATGATGTCTCGTAGGCTATATGTTTTTCTTGCATGGGTAGAATTTCTGGATAAATAATTTGACATGATGTATTTCTATATAGTTTTCTTAATTATTAACAACAATTTTCTGAATCATATTCTAACCAATATTTAGATATTTACTTTTGATGATGATGTCAGCACCAATTTATAAAAAAATATATTTTATAAACGATACAATTTTAATATTCACAGTTCTCCGTAAAATAGACACAAATAGTTATTTATGTTAATTTAATTTTATCGAAGATACGATTGCTGTGGGATCGCGCGGTATGTTAAATATTAGTAGGCTAATAAAGCAGTAGGTATTGTAAATTTTCTACTGAATGAAGTATCTGGTAACTCTTCTTTAATCTGTGCCAAAACTACAGGCTCTCTAACACACCCTTTCCAAACCCGCACAGCACAGCTGTACTACACGCACACAAAGATAGCCGAACATGCACACTAAACACGGAGCACACTGAGCTATCTTTTTATTGACGCTTAGTTTGCGTGCGTGTAAGTAAAGATACAGTTTGTTTCATGATGTGCATTATTTGATTTAGTTTGTTGGTAATCACAACTTTAAAAAATCACTATAAATCTGGAGCCCATTTTTTGTGATTGTATTTAGAATTATGTATAGATACCGCTCTTAAACGTTCGCTTATTTATTTTGATAGACCCTGTATATCTTCAGAAATTATAAGAGCCACGGAGCAAGACAAACGTAGCATGTTAAGTGTCAAGCGAATGGAACGAATCCGAAACGCCGAGCTGCGCTTCCAAACTGAAATTCGAAAATGTGTAAATATGAAAGGCACTCAGATGAAATGGGATTGGACTGGTCAGGTCTGCTACAGAAGTAATATGTGCCAAGTTAGCAACAAACTAGAGGCGGAACACAACATGGTGGTGCGAAGGACGAACTTGGACAAAATTGGACACTAAATTGGACACGACTAGCTCAAGACCAACATCAGTGGAAGAAATGTAGGCCTTTGCCCAGCAGTTAAATAATAATAACAATAATGAAAAATTGAGAACTAATAGAGTTACATTGAGTACAAAACCTCAAACCTGTTAGATTCGGCATAAGAGAACCGCCTCTTTTGCAACAGGTTTTCATGACATATTTCACTAGGATTGCAGAACAAACAGCAGACGTATGTTGCACTACTTCAGGTTTCCTAAAGTGGCAACAGGTTTAAAAAGGGTGGGGTAGTGTTGCCAACTCAACTACTTCAAATTAAGCTAGAGTTGTGTAAAAATATGCCAAAAATATGCTAACTCTCCTTATAAAATGCCAAAAAAAATGCCAACATAATTCTGAGTTAGTATTTAATACGAAATAAAATCAACGAAATCAAAATATCCATATCTTCTTCATCTTCATCAACAGCAGCTGATGTGGAAAACTGAAAGCCAGAGTCATAACTCTCTTTGGTACCTATAAAGCAGAGTACCTACATCGTCAGGAACAGTGTAAGAATAGCCAGCACTTTCCTACTCTCTTTAAGCCAAATCTAACGTAAAAAATGGTATTCAGGGTTTTCACTGCTAAACGATTTCGGAATTTTGACCAGACTTATTTGGCTAAATAGATAATACTCGACCGTAAAAGGGTTGCCTGGTCACAATGCTAGTGCAGTGGGAACATCGATGGAGTTTTCGATATCGATTTTTGTCAAAAATTGTGATTTAAATTCTTTTTGTGTTTAATAAAAATATGCCAAACAAATATGCTATATGCCAAAAGCTAAAAAAACATGCTAAACCGAATGAAAATATGCTAAATCTAGCATATAATATGCTAAGTTGGCAACACTGGGGTGGGGGTTGGATGGGGCCTAGTTATTCCACAGGTCTTCATTACGAAATTCACCAAAATTTAAGCAATGATAGGAGTTAAATTTATACTTTAGGTGCGTGTTTAAATCTTTGAACGGTTTGAACCAACTAGGCGCTTCCTAGGCAAGGGTGAGCAGCCGATCGTATATTTTCAGTCGTTGTCACTCTTGACACTATGTCAGGATATGGCCCTAAACGTTTCAAAAACAAAGATTCTACGATTGCTGGCACGTTTAACGGGCCTGCAATATATGAATATTTGTTTGCGCATCTGCCGGATGACTTGTGCTTGTATCGGTTGTAAGTAATGTATCAATGTGAACAGCACCGGTAACTAACAGACACTCAAATGTTACCAAAAAAGTATGAAAGAGCAGTATCTGCAGTTGAATTCGAATAGAACTATTTGGAACTGCGTGTTTATTTTTCTAAAATACGTTTAACCTGCCTGTAGAGAAATTGCCTTTAACGCCTGTAGAAAAAAGCTTAAATTGTTTTCCAATACCTACTGATGAGAATAAAAACAACACAGTAGAACTTACAGACGTTGGCAGGCTTCAATCACATGTCATATATGTGATCGAAGTTGGCAGGAGTCTTGTTCATAGCAAAAATCTGATGATGCAAATTTTGCGAAATACACTGGCCTGCAAAAATGAGTATCACACTTTTAAAATATAATTTTTTTCTAAGCTATAGAAGTTAGAGATTTAAAATAAAAAACGTTTTATAGCCATTTTATCAGCTTTATTTGAAACTATATTAAAATATACAATAGTAACTTTTTTAAGTCTTGGCGTCTTGTTTATCTTGTGTGAACTTTAAAAGTTATTACAATTTTAAAAGTGTATACTTATTTTTGCAGGCCAGTGTAGTTTTCAAGACGTGATCAGATGCGGAAGCTGTTATCAAAGTTCCATTTACTGATCGTCACTATTTTTTAAAGAGCTGCAGCATGCAAAGAAAGCTTATTATGCCACGTATGCTGTGTCCATCATAGAATAACAGGTTCTAAAATTTTCGCTGTACTAGGGTTTAATAAAATTTCAGATAGTCTAGTTTATTTACACCTCTAAAACCTGTTGAAGTCGAAGTAGGCGTTAACCACCTGTGTCCCAACAGGTTGCTGAATACACTCATTAGGATTGCAGAAAAAGGCAGCAGGTCAATTAATGTCATCATAACCTGCTAGAATTATATAGGCGGTGCTTAATCTGTTTGAAAATCCATATAGTTTAAAGCATTACTGTTCAGGTGTAAAAGTTTTAAAACATTCATTTTGTTTTTGTTTTATTAGGAACTAGCGGCCCGTCTGCGATTCGTCTGCGTGAACATCCTGTATCCCGTGACGAATTTCCAAAAAAACAAACAAACACAACAAAACAAAGAATTACCCAAATCGGTTGAACCGTTCCGAAATGTAATGCGCGTACGAACATTTCAGCAATTGATTTTTATTTATAAAGACTAATTGCCCGCGCGGCGCTCACAGGCGACCTATTAAAAAATGGGTTACCTGAGAAGTCTCTTTCTCTCTCTCTCCCCTCCAAGCTTTGGTTTCACATGGTGGAGGGTCACTTTTCCTTGTACTTCGCCATTACTCAGCTCTGTCCTGGACGTCACCATCGGAAATTTGTGCACTCTCTCGTGTCCCTTATTAACCCAGTTTTATAAGGAGTATTGTGCTTTCAAAAATGATACCTTTTACTTATAGTTTGAATAGCTCTAGCAAATCTCTTTAACTAGGTGGGGCGTAGCGATTCCACCTGCTCTTAGCAAACAAGGTTCATTCATAAATTCAAAGTGGGCGGGATAATATTCGCAATAACAACAGGTTAACAAGATCTATTCTACTAGGAGTATAGAAAAGAGTAGAAGGTTTATCAACATTCACAAAACTTGTTGGATCTGAATAGGCGGTGCCTAGAGCCTACCCTCCATCCAAAGCAACAGGGCAATCGTAACCACAAAGAAAAGGGATCGCCATGATACCTTGCAGGTTTTCAAAGCCTACATTTAAATAAAATGTCAGGCCTAGTAAAGCCTAAGGTTATAAAAGGATGAGAAGGATAAAAGGACCTGGACCTGTTCATACCTGAACAGTTTCAGGTGCAAGGATAGCCCGTCGTGTGCTTGTGATCCTGACACTTACAGGTCAGGCCCGTAATTTTCGCGAACCTCATTGCAGGTGAATTCCGTTAGCAGTTCATAGACTTTTGTGTAAAAATCGAAACAAGTAGAATAAGCAACAAAAACTGTATTAGATTAAGAAATTGGAATACTATATACATACTGCGTACATATACATAACTCCACTTAACTGAATAGGAATAAGAGAAACTATAGCATTCAAAAATGTAATAAAACATCACATGCATTTTAAGTTAAGTACGTAATAGATGCTGTCTAAATTTGTAAGTATTTGTAAATTTGTATTAAAACCAAGTTTTAATAATTAGTTTCTCAATCGATGTAAGATAAATAAATAAAGAATAGGCAAAATAGCAAGCGTATGGAATGAGTGAGGATGAATGAATGAATTTAAGAAGAGGGGACGAGAGGTAAAAAAGCGAGAACTTGTATGAAAGAGAATTAGAAAATAAATAGTAGACTCCAAAGATGTTTAAGTAGTGAGCAAGTAAAAAAAGGTTATAAATGGTGGTTCTTAGTGATGTGCGAAATTTTGATTTTTGGAATTACATCATTTCATTTTATCTTCATCACCATTTTTAACAAAATGTTTCTGAATCAGATTCTTACTTATATGTTTGTCTATTTGTTGGCTACAAAGGCGGCGTTTATGTACCAGTCGAGCCATAGTTCGACGTAAAAACAATTTAAAAACAATTGAATGGTCTTAAGGTTTAGCAGCTGAAACCAATGCCAAATTCATAAACTCTGCTAACTAAGGTTAACTAAGGTTAGCAGAGTTTATGATTTTATTGTATTTCATTGTAATAATCAATGAGAAACTCTACAAAAATTCACTGATTTCGCAGTCCCCGCAAGAATCGGAGCATTGAAAATGAATACAAAAATTTAGAAAAAAAATATTTTGCTTTGAATGACACATTGCAAGTTAAATAATACGATTTTTTTATTGAGATATTGTACGTACTTCCGTAAAATAACACAACTGCATTACTTACAAGTCGAATTATAACATACGAATGTGTAACAACACAGAGAATAACATTTTCTTTTCTTTTGCAATCTAAGTGAAATTCATTCTTCGATTTTCGAAATTCCAACTCGAATGCACCATTCTCGCTTGCATCCGCATTTTTGAACATCATTACCATGACGATCGGTCAATAATCATAGAAGCTACATTACTTTTATATACGGAGATACCCGTTTATACAATTCTAAATCTAAAGAGACCACCTAGGTCACAAATTATAAACCGATTTTCAACATTTTTCGCAATTTTGTAGCTGAACTAATACCATTGGACAATAATTTAAAATTTTTTTAAGTCTGTTTTTTTCCGAATTATATACAATTTAGTACGAACACCCTTCCAAAACAAATTCATCTTTTTTACATTTATCAAAATTTCAAAAAAGTTACCAGCCGATTATCAAAAGTGTCTCGATAAATTCTTCAACTTTTGGTACTATTCCCGTCTCGATCCTCCCTAAATCCTCGGAGCTTTTGAAACTTAACTTAAAATGCATGTGATGATTTATTAAATTTTTGAATGCTATAGTTTCTCTTATTCTTATTCAGATAAGTGGAGTTACGTATATTTACGCAGTATGTATACAGTATTATTAAAAAGATGCTTAATTAGTTGCATGTTGGCTAGGAGCGAATCTTTAAAAACCACGTGAGATGCAGGTGGGCGTCAACAAATCTAGTACGAGTGTGTTTGCTACAAAGCTGCTGTGTGTGTATGCGGCCCCTCACGTGTTTGTTATGACTTCGCACTAGGAGTACAGGAGGACCTAGGAGTCTGGCGAACTAGTTATTCCATCCCGGTCAAAACTTTATTTATTTGTTTATATAATATAAACTAGCGGCCCGCCCGCATCTTCGTCCACGCTAACTTAGAAAGACCGTCATAGTTCAGCTATTTAAAAAAATATATCTACAAAATATAATCAAAAACCATCCTCAGTTAACACTCTGTCTTTTAGTGAAAACTGCATAAAACTCTATTGCGTGGTTTAGGAGAATAGTGGGTTGCCACCTTAGAGCATTCAACCAACTGAATGCTCTAAGGTTGCCACAGACAAAGGAAAACGGCGGCATTACTTTTTATTATGAAATGATGATAAGAAGGATAAGGTAGTGTCACACTTTAAAAGTCTCTTTCATATCATTGCTTTTCTTGTTTCTTTCATGCTTTCGACAGTTGAAGTTAATTGTTATAGAAAATTATTTAAAACTGATCTTTATAATAATAATCAATGAACTTGGCACATTATTACTCTGTCGTAGCAAACGTAATTGCTTATCATCAGGCAAGCGTATGCCTATTTGCCACTGTAGTGGTATAATAGTATAATAACTAGTGTACTGAAATGGCCCCCCTTCTCAGCATATTATCCAAATACCAGGGGCCCAAGTCTGCTAATTTACGAATGGCATAATTGAATCGCAATTAGATCGCATTGTAATTGTTTGACACATTTAGTATTCTCTTACTCATTTATGAATACCAAATGTGTCAAACAATTACAATGCGATCCAATTGCGATTCAATTATGCCATTCGTAAATTAGCAGACTTGGGCCCCAGATTGCATGACCAATGACGCTAGCCTTTCTTGTTTTTTTTTGTAAAGTATAAAACTATGTTAGGAAATAAGCTTCTTTTCACTACTTGGCGGGAAAGTGAAGCGTCATGTCTGAAGTTTTGTTTTATTCTTGTAGTTGTTATCGAATATTAATGTGAAATAATGGCGGATTACTAACCGTTAAGTGTTCGTAAATGTGCATGAGTGTTGGCAAATAAAACAAAACAGTGCAACATCACTTTTAAAATTCTCTAAAGAAGTCTACGTGAGATCTCAGTAAAGTCCCACATCTTTAGTGACATTCAAGCTTTGACTATACATATACATGTCTAGACGGAGCATCGCGGTACAAACGCTTCCCAAAATCCGCCCGGTTTTTGTATTGAATTTGAAGTGTGCGTGACAACCGCGTATGACTGACACTAGCGCGCATGGTTGCCAGCGAATACCTAATTTCCGATAAAGTGGGGAAAAAATATTTATGGACAATACAATTTTAAAATGATTCATAAAATAACATAACTTTTTAAATTAGGTATGTCTATCGTATATGTAGGTATAACGTATAAAAGAAGCTGGTGTGTTTAGAAGAAATGGATGACTGAAGGCGAGGGCGAGTACAATAAAATAATGCGCTAATGGAAGCCTGCGTGCGTGTGATATGTTTGTAATCGGGACGAAATAGAAGCAACAGGCAGGATGATTTACATTTAATACATAAAATAGATTTTTTAATTATTTTTTTTTAAATTAAAATCAAAGCAATTAATGGCGTTCTTTTTGTAGGTATTTGTTTCTTAAATAACTTTCGTTTGGATGTTACATAATTTTTCATGTTCTCTAATTTCTTATTATATTGAAACCTAATAGTTAAATATTTCGACAACGACATCTTTCTACCGGGTCAGTTGGAAATATGAAAATTAAAATGTTTGCTATGTGGTCGACAGTTGTAAAGGTAACATAATGTGATGACGGCTTATCAATATCCGTGTCCAGTAGTTTACCAGAGACGAGAAATATTGAACTTTTTGGGGCACAAACATACACCCGTACTTTCTCAAACATCGTCATCATTATCATCAGCCTATAAACGTCCTACTGCTAGGCACAGGCTTCCCACGTGGACGTAGCACGTGGGGATATTGGGCCATAACCCACCACGCTGGCTCAATGCGTGTTGGTGGGTTTTAACGACTGTCATCTTACGACAACAAACGGGACCAACGGCTTAACGTGCCTTGCGAAGCACGGAGTAGCTCGAGATGTTTTAAATTTTGTCACCCATCCAGCGACCCGGCATTGCGAAAGTTGCTTAGCGGGCAAGATCGCAAGCCGAACGTACTAGCCTATGCGCCATCGAGCTCTGAAGCATACATACTACCATCCCCCACATACATATACCTAAACACACACTTCTTACATAAATACTTACGTACATTCCAATCAAACATAATAATTATTTTATTCATTTCGAATATCGATACCATACCACAATAAAAATTTATAACAATAGTAATATATATTTTTCTTGTTTCAGAACGGAACCTATACTCCAGCTAAATTCGATGACGAATGTTTGTAAACAGATTACTGTTATACTTAGTTGCACTAGGATTTTACTTTTTCCTGAGAGACATTCACAAGAAAACAGTTAACTATTGTGTCTTTCTTCCAAAAAACAGTAAAAATTCTAGTAAAACCAGACATTTGCACAAATGAGAGTAATATGTTTACAAACATACGGCATCGAATAGAACCCGGGACATTTATTCAAGCTCTTAAAAATCAGACATCAGTTTAAAAAAAAAAGAAAAACTTTGAAAGCGTTTCAATAATAATTATATTTAATGTATTTATATTATTTACAGCAAGACCATGTTTATATACTAACTTACAAGACTGAGTATTTTTTATCATACTTTATTATACTTAAACTTACTTTTATATTCTGCCAATATTGGGAATTCTACATTTTGATACCAGTAACACTACGCATACATGGCCGTTATTATTGTTAAACTTTAAATTTTCATTAAAATTTATCGATACTTGCAGATGGAACGTGACTTTCCTTTTCGAAAAGATTTATCCTTTGTAGTTTCGACAGAATTTCACTTTTCACACACACAACAATTTCACCAAAACGCGAGAGGTAAACACTGCTTGACGACATAATGACACTGACCGCCAGGGAGAGCGCGATATGCCAATACTGGCCTATAAATTTTTCTACGTTGTTCTAGACATGTATATAATCAAAGCATTCAAAATGTTTGGAATAATCATGGGAAAAAAATATTCGCTATTATCTCTTACTTGACCCTGGCAAATGTGCCAACCGCACCAAGACTTTATTTATGAAAAATAAAAATTTATTTATTTTTTATTTTATTTTATTTATTAGGTTAACCAACAATTGTATACATTGTTTCTTTCATTGTAACAATACTTTCTTAATATAACGACTGAATGCTACAATTACTTAAAGGCTAACACAACATGCAACATACATAAATTTTAAAAATAGTTGGTATCTTATAAAAATGAAATGAGATCAGGCATTGAGTTGTTCCAATAGGCTCGTTTGAACAAACTTGTGGAATGATCCAGGTGTGTCATTATGCAAGTCAATAGCATCACTACAGTTATTAATAATTTTGCACATTCTAGCCACTGGAGAATGAGCACCAAGCACTGTCCTTCGCAAAAAACAATAAAAACAGTCCCTCTAATCACTGCAAGAAAATTCACTTTACTTTCGTTCAAGAAAATTACCTCTTGCTGTTTATGTAATCCGAATGGCTAATAAGTTATCCCAGCTTATTAAAGCTGATGCGATCCTGGTATCGCAGTCGTAGCGCATATCACACTTTTATAAAATCTATTTATATAAATATCAATTGCCGAAATGTTTGTACCTATTTGGCTAATTCTCTTTTTGTTGTGTTTGTAATTGGCTATTTGACAGTTCTAATAATAAAATATGTAATATGTCGGATATAGTAGTTTATAATTTAACGATAATTATCCAATAGTTATTTTTTATATTTTATTTTTACAAAATAAATTGCGATTTTTTATCTGTGGATGGATTACAAGACCCACAGATGACAGCCATGATTTAGCTTCGTATGACGTCACATTCCACAAATAAACAAAAACTACCTGTCAGGTTTCAAGATAAAATTTCTTTGTTTAATGAAATGTGACGTCACAGGCCAAAACGTCACTTGACCAACCGTTTTCGCGCGAAGTATGAAATTAATGAAGAAAAATATGTTTTTGTTCTATTAAATAAAGTTTTTTCGAGAAAAAAATTATTGTACGGGGTATAAAATAAGCGTTTGTAATTTTTAAAATACTTTTCCAAAAACTGTCAAGTAGCCAATTGTCAGGATAGGGTTCGTGTAAAATAAAATTTTCGGTAATTCATCACAGGATACAGGGTGTTCAAGCACAGAATTACTAATAGTACGCAAATAAAATGTATTCTATTCTATTCTATTCTACTGTTCTAGTCGCGGGCGGTCTGCTAGTAATAAAAATCAATAATAAGTATATTACTAAAATAAAAGCATAGGTACATAATCACGACTAATATCCCCAAAGGGTTAGCCAAGACTAGGCAATGAGGGCAGCAAAAGCAGTCCTTTACCATAGTCCACTTTTCACCAAATAGCGACTGCACATGTGCGCAACGTGACAGGTGGTGAGACTATCGCCGCTCTACGCTGTTGCATGTATGTGCAGTCTTTAGTCCGTTAGCCGCCTTTTACGACACCCAAGGGAAGAGAGGGTGTGGTAGTATTTTTTCACCGCCACGCGACGTGGTTATACTTACCTACATGTTCAGAATAAAAGTATTAGTTACCTACGTAATGAGTAATTAGTTACCTACGTAATGAGTAATTAGTTACCTACGTAATGAGTAATTAGTTACCTACGTAATGAGTAATTAGTTACCTACGTAATGAGTAATTAGTTACCTACGTAATGAGTAATTAGTTACCTACGTAATGAGTAATTAGTTACCTACGTAATGAGTAATTAGTTACCTACGTAATGAGTAATTTAATTACTTTAAGAATGTCACGTCACATACATAAACACATCACGGCAAACAAATCGGTTTTAGTACTTGTAAGAATTTTTTTTTCGGCTGTTGATCTGTAATGTAAAAGTGTTGCATACCGCGTGTTTCTGTAAGTCAATGTGATGAAACTGTACGAGCATACTCGTTTAGGTAGTGATGGTTGTTACAGATCATATGTTTTTTCATAATACAGTCGTAGATATATTTATTGACAGTATTATATGATGTCGTAAGTCTACGATAATTTAACGTGGACTAACTTACACCTAGATTTAAACTGATGTTGTCTCTATTTACGTTTATTAACAAGAACGAGACAGCGTCTAAACCAAGTTGTAGGTGTAACTTTAGTCCGTAAGGCACTAAAGACTAACCTTTTTCATTCTTTTCTTTGACTTTCATGGTGAATACTATCAGACACATTAAAATTTTATAGACCTACCATGCTGATATTGAGCCTTTTTCAAGAACACTTACCGCCTATGCAGGTATGTCAGCCTGGTAGATTGCTGCAGAGTTACGTAACGCCGACGACCGGCGGGACGCGTCGCGCGCGGCATCTTTCGCTGAAGCGAGCGAAAAACGATATTTTACAAGCTTTTATTTAGCTTGCAATGTATGTATGTCTGTCTTGTATGTATCTGGCTATCTTGTATGTATCTTGGTATGTATGTCTTGTTCGGGTGGAATTTTGCAACTCAATTTTGATCCACTTCCCAGTTACCCATTGAGCTGAAATTTGGTATACATGTGTAAATCGCGTGACAATGCAATATTATGATGACATGGTGCTGATCTGATGATGGAACTGTATGGTGGCCATAGGAACTTTGCAATGAAACAACACAACCTCGTCGAGTTTGGGCTCTTTTGAATCGTCTTGACGAGTAGTTTGTCTTTCAATGGTAACCAGGGTCTGATGATGGAGCTGGAATGTAGTCATAGGAACTCTGTAATGAAACGACGCAACCCCATCGAGTTTCGGCTCGTTTTATTCGTCTTGACGAGTGCGTTGTTTTTACATGGTAACCAGGGTATGATCTGATGTTGGAGCTGGAAGGTGGTCATAGGAACTCAATAAAGAAACGACGCAACCCCATCGAGTCTCGGCTCGTTTGATTCATCTTGACGAGTACTTTGGTGTTAGATGCTAACCAGGGTCTGATGATGGAGCTGGAACACGGCCATAGGAACTAAGTAATTAAACGACATAACCCCATCGAGTATGGGCTCGTTTGATTTGTCTTGACAAGTACTTTGGTGCTAGATGGTAACCAGGGTCTGACGATGGAGCTGCAAGGTGGCCATAGGAACTCAGTAATTAAGCGACACAACCGCGTCGAGTTTGATTCGTCTTAATGGGTGGACTGTTTTTGATGGGTGGTGAGTGGTGGTGGTTTAGTGGACGTAAATAAATTTTGTTTACATAAATATTTGTATTCAGTGAGATAAACAGATGAAAAACGTGTCCAGGGATAACTAAAAAGTAAAAATTTAATTAAAAGTAAAATGCCTTATTAAAAAACAAGATAACTTATACTATAAAACTTTAACTATCAATTTATAACGTCATTACACAATTTATATGATATAAAAGGTTGTCGCGAAATTTACTATAATGTGTAAAAACAAGTAAATTAAATATGTAACTTGATGTGATTGATTTTCACTATTAAAATTTTCAATCTGAGAAAATACGAGTAACAACCTTTTATATCATATAAATTGTGTAATGACGTTATAAGTTGATAGTTAAAGTTTTAAAGTATAAGTTTTTTTTTCTTTATAGCGCATTTAAATAAAAGCTTGTTTTTAAAAAGGCTTTTTACTTTTAATTATTTGAACATAAAACGTATGTTATGTTGTGATTTAGATAAAATACTTACCAACAAAGTTATTATGAAAGATGATGATAGCGAAGATTACGTGTTGAATAATATTCACTTAATATGTGTCTATCATTTGTCATCTTATCACATTCAAGAACACTTGTCCCTTGTAACATATAATGTCTCAAGATCTCTTCGCTTCGCTTTACACCTCTTCATCCACACCCTACTAGCTGCCCAATATGGAGTGATAAGAAAACATTTTTCGTTAAAGAAGTCCTAAGCATATACATGTAAATAAATGCATGAACAAAGCTGCTTAAGCTTAATAAGACAGGCTCATTTAAATAGGTGTACAGGTGTGGTGTAGTCTGTGAGTTTTTCTAAGTTATATGTTACTATTATAAGCGTGCTGCTTATAATAATAAAGCTTATGAGACCTTGTGGTCAGTGTCAAAGTAGCAGTTGATTCATTTGCACGTGTCGCTTCCCGCTCCCGTATAGAACAGTTACACATAAAAAAAAATGTTTTTTGTGATATTTTTAGGTTGTTAGTTTTTAAGCTAATTAGTTTTAGTTTATAATTTGTTAATGTTTGATGTTATATTTTCTGTTTTGTGTAAATAAACAAAAATATTTTTTTTATTAAAGGAAAGTTTGTTTTCCATTTTGTACAGCCTACTCCTGCAACATTCTGCATTCCTAGTGAAACGCAGGTGGTGGGAACGTGAGCCACCGAGAGTCCCCTCCCCTCTACTCCCACGCGACAGGTAGTTTGCCCTCCTTGGTTACTACCGCAGGCGTCCTTAGTAACCACGGATCAGCTGTTTTGTGCAGCGTATGTGTTGTTGTTACGTATTGCGTATGTGTTTCAAAGGTGTGTCAAACTCAAAACAGCATCGCAAAATTATGCGTAACGTATTAAAGAAATCAAGACTTCTTGACGGGAAAATGGAGCGTCATACTAGTTTGTTGTTTTATTTTAATTTCTAAAATTTGTTTTGTTTAATTAATAACCGTGTGTTCGTGAACGTTCATGAATATTGGCAAATGAAACAAAACAGTGCAACATCACTTTGACACTAGCGAAATGTACAAATCGAACTAAGCCGTTTTATACGCAAATTATGATAGGAATTTTGTGACATAGCAACTTCGATCAGTGTTTTCCATGTTTAGATGATCGCAGAAAAGCACTAATTAGATTTTTTGGAAATGTAAATCTTGAATAACATGTAAACTAAATAAGATGTTGATTTAAAAATAGTAGCAATGTTTAATATGTACTAAATACAGCATTGCTAACTTTTATACTTGGCGCAGCAATTCAATCTGCTAGCAAACAGGGTTCATTCAAAATCCAAGTGGTAAAACTCATGGTGAAACCACTACTCACAGCAACAACAGGTTAACGTGACACCTACTCTACCAGGAATATAGAAACAGGCAGAAGGTTTATCAAACATTTCCATACCTGTTGGAACTGAATAGGCGGTGCCTAGTGGCTGCCCCCCGTCCAAAGCCACAGGTCTATCGTAACCACAAAAAGTAGGTGGCGCCGCGATGATGCGCCGTGATGTACAGGTTCTCATAGCCTATGTTATGATTTTCTTGCATCGTTAGAATTTCTGGATAAATAATTTGTCATGATGTATTTCTTAATTATTAACAATATTTTTCTGAATCATATTCTAACCAATATTTAGAAATTTATGGCTGGTACCAGCTAAAGTAATAAAAAAAATAAGGTAAATTAATTAATTTTTAAACTATTCACAAATGCTTATTTAAGTTTACTTGAATAAAGACATTATGATTTTTGATTTTCGACGCACTAGGCGTTGATACCAGTCAAGTCAAAGGTATGCGCACATCATACCACACAATAATACTATCACGCAGTAGTTGTCAAAGACTGATAGCAGCTGAAATTATCTAAGTTAGCAGTAGCAGGTGACTAGCAGAGAACTCCATCCATTATAACAATAAATGCAAATGCATCTCCCCGTAACTACAGAAGTCCAGCTCATTTTTCTACATTTCTAAAACTTGAAGCAAGTAGGCGTTTGGCTACCACAACAGGTTGGTAAAATGCACTCTACCAGGACTGCAGAAATAAGTAGCAGGTTTACAAATGCTATCATAACCTGTTGGAGTTATATAGGCGGTTCCTAATGTATCCAGCTGTTTGAAGGCAAGAACCAGCATGTTAGGTGTCAAGCGAACGGATCGAATCCGAAATGCCAAGCCGCGTTTCTAAACTGAAATTTGGAAATGTGTAACTCTGAAAGGCACTTAGCTGAAATGGGATTGGCCTGGTCAGGTCTGCCACAGAAGTGTTATGTGCCAAGAACCCTGCAAGGGTATAACAACTTAGATATAATTTATATATAGTTAAACAAAGAAAAAACAAAATTTATTAATAGGCGTTACTTATGACACGTTAGTATAATATTCATTAAGTTTATAAAAGCATTTATCTATTAAATAATTATTTAAGGATTGAAATGAAACACTTTTTTACGGATTAACTCGCGTTTAATTTACTATTTACATAGTTTTTATATTATCCTGACGTTTCGAACCCTTTACAGGGTCCGTGGTCACAGGGAGACTGAGGTGTTGGTCGTCTCATTGTCAGAAGTTATTTGCCTACCGTCAATAATTTTTATATTTTACCGGGTGCGTTCAAGTTTACACAATACGAGCTAACAATATTTTTAGGTCTGGCAATGTGTTGCTGTTGGGGCTGGGATTTGATGACCTGTATGATGGGGTCCCAGGCAGGTGGTAAATTCCAACCATCCTCTCTATTGAAATTACGATGTTTTTTAATTTCAATAGCCTCGCGTATCATCCTAGGGATGAATCGTTGTTCCTTGGCGAGTATTTGAGGTTTGTCAAATCTGATGTAATGGTTGGGTCCCTCGAGAGCATGTTCACACACTGCAGACTTATTTTCGCGCCTGTGCTTGACGTCGGCTATATGTTCTTTTACGCGGGTTCCTACACTTCTCTTTGTTTGCCCGATGTATGAGAGCCCACAGTCGCAGTCCAGTTTGTACACGCCTGCATCTTGAAGGGGTATATTGCATTTGACAGGTCGTAAGAACTGGTTGATCTTCTTTGGCGGCTTAAAGTAAGTATTGATTGAAGCTCGCTTCAAGATGTGACCAATCTTGTCAGTGACGCCCCACATATATGGAAGTACTGCAGGTTGGCGCTCGACTGTGGTTGGTTTTTTGCGTTTTTTGTGACAAAGCCGCGGTACTTGCAGTTTGTTATCCTGTAGTACATGCTTGACATGCTGAAGTTCAGCAGCCAGGTGTTGGGTGTCACAGATGCCGCGTGCTCTCTGAAACAAAGATTTCCCTACAGTAGCCAACTGTCTAGGATGGTGGTGAGAATCACCATTGAGGTACCTATCTGTATGGGTTACTTTACGAAACACAGTGTGGCTCAAACTATGGTCAGGATTCCTGATGATTAAAGTGTCCAAGAAAGCTAACTTGTTGTCTGCCTCTAACTCCATTGTGAACTGTATTTTAGGGTGTATGGAGTTAAGATGACTTAGAAAAGCAGATACTTTATCAGTTGGTAAGATAGTGAAAGTGTCATCTACGTACCGCTTATAGAACCTTGGGGTTACGGGTGATGTGCTTAGGGCCCGCTCCTCGAAGTCTTCCATGAAAATATCGGCGACAATGGGTGATACAGGGGACCCCATAGCAACACCCTCTATTTGCAAGTAGTAAACTTCATTCCACAAAAGGTAGCCAGATGTTAGACAATGCTCTAATAGTACTGCATATTCGTTGGGCATATTTTGTTCAACTAGTCTTTTCTTGGTAATTTCAATGCAGTCCTGTACTGGTAGACATGTAAATAGGGACTGGACATCAAAACTAACCATGGTTTCATTGTCAGCAAGATGTAGGTCTTTAATATCACTGACAAACTGGTAAGAATCCTTCACATAAGCTGTTGTATTACCTCTTAGTGGGGAAAGTATTTTAGCTACATGCCGGGCCAAACGGTAAGTTGGTGAGTCGATCTGGCTTACAATCGGACGTAGCGGAGCCTCAGGTTTGTGGATTTTTGGTAACCCATACAGTTTAAGTGGTTTAGGGCAGGAAGGTATTAAATAATTAGTGTCTAGATTTAACGTTTCCGAGTGTTGTTTGACAAGATCACTGGTTTTCTTTAATATTTTGTTAGTTTGATCGCATTTAACGCGTTTGTAGGTCTTGTCATCTGATAAAAGTTGAATTATTTTTTCGTTATAATCTGACGTATCCATAACTACCGTAGCATTACCCTTATCAGCACGAAGGATGGTTAATTCTGGCTTAGCTCGCAGGTTCTTTAGGGCGAAGTATTGATCGCGAGGAAGGTTGGATTTTGGCACTTTGCTCCGGCGCAAGACAGACGATATGTCTTGACGTAGTGCTTCAGCATCAGCCTTCCTAATATTATTTTTAACTAAGCAATCCTCTACGTTACTAATGATGCTTTCATACGGTATCCTGCGAGGGGCTACGGCGTAATTAAGCCCCTTTTTTAGTACCTCAACAGTGGGTTTAAGGATGTTATAAATTTTTTATTATCTTCTATTTCTCTTATTGTGTTTGGTAATGAATTGTATAATTTTACTGCCATGGAATAAGGTCCTGATCTCACTATAGATAAATTAGTTTTAGGTAGAAGTAGCTTATTTTTCTGTCTGAGTCTTACGCTTTTATTTTCAGCTCTCAGAAACAAGTCAATATTTTTCCTCACTAATTTGCATGATTCTAATATATATAATGAAGTTACAGTTAAAATTTTATAAAGTTTAAAATACGGTTTGCAGCTAACTAATGTGTCTATATTTGCTAATATGCGAATGCATCTCTTTTGGGCAACGAATAGCTGTTGTAGATTGGTGCTGTTGCCCCACAGTGGGATGCCGTAGCGCAGCCACGCGTGCGCGTATGCGTGGTACGCCGCTTTGGCTGTGCTCGTGTCTGTGCATCTTTTTATTTCGTTTAGGGCGTATGTAAATCTAGACAATCTGCCTTGTATATATTCTATGTGGCTTTTCCAGTTTAAATTACTATCTATTTTTATGCCTAGCAGTGAAAAGCTATCGACACATTCAAGTTTAATGTTGTTTATAGAAAAATTTATATTTAATGCTTTTTTTTGGTATGGTTTGAAAATCATTAATTTAGTTTTATTGCAGTTTAATATTAAATTATGATCATTAAGCCAAGAGGTGATCTCATCTATAGTAGTTTGTAGTTTTTTATTTATTTCTATTTCATTTTTAGTGGACAATATAACTGACATATCATCTGCGAATAATATGCATTGTTCATTTATATTTTTAGGCAAATCGTTTATGTACATTAGGAAGAGAAAGCATCCGATAACACTACCCTGGGGGATAGACTTTGTCACCATTGCTCTCTCTGATCTGACATTTGTTATGGTATTTAAGTTTGTATACTGTACTTCTACAAATTGCATTCGATTTTTAAAATAAGAGGTAATCCAGTTATGAGCGACCCCCCGGATGCCTGCGCCGTATAATTTTTGAAGTAGAATATTTGGCAGTACGCGATCATAGGCCTTACTCATGTCCAATAAGATCCCCACTGCATAGTTTTTATTATTTATAATATCTAAAATTTTTTGTGTATATTATAATATATACACAAAAAAAATAGGTTAAAAAAGGGTGGGGGTGGGATGGGGCCTAGTTATTTCACAGGTCTTCATTACGAAATTCACCAAGCTTTAATCAATGGTAGGAGTTAAATTTTTACTTTAGGTGCATGTTTAAATCTTTGATCGGTTTGAACCAACTAGGCGCTTCCTAGGCAAGGGTGAGCGCGCAGCCGATCGTATATTTTTAGTCGTTGTCACTCTTGACATAGTGGATATGGTCCTAAACGTGTTATAAACAAAGATTCTAGGATTGCTGGCACGTTTATTAATGGGCCTGCAATATAAGAGCATGACTTGTGCCTGTATCGCTTGTAAGTAATGTATCAATGTGAGCAGCATCGGTAACAAACAGACACTCAAATGATACCAAAAGTGTATGAAAGAGCAGTATGTGCAGTTGAATTTCCAGAAATTTTTAGAACTGCGTGTTTATTTTTCTAAAATACGTTAAACCTGCCTGTAGAAAATAGTTATATAGTTAAAGATTCTATAAACGGCGTTAAAGGAACAATGCTTAAATTTTTTTCCAATACCTACTGATGAGAATAAAAACAACACAGTAAAACTTACAGAAGTTGGCAGGCTTCAATCACATATCATATATATGTAATCGAATTTGGCAGGAGTCTTGTTCATACCAAAAATCTGATAATGCTGCGAAATAGTTTTCAAGACGTGATCAGATGCGGAAGCTGCGTTCAAAGTTACTTTTTCTGATCGTCACTCTTTTTCAAAGAGCTGCAGCATGCAAAGAAAGCTTATGCCACGTATGCTGTGAAGTCCATCATAGCCAAACAGGTTCTAAAATTTTCGCAGTACTAGGATTTAATAAAATTTCAGAAAGTCTAGTTACACCTCTAAAACCTGTTGAAGTCGAAGTAGGAGTTAACCACCTTTGTCCCAACAGGTAGCTGAATACACTATATTAGGATTGCAGAAAAAGGCAGAAGGTCAATTAATGTTATCATAACCTGTTGGAATTTTATAGGCGGTGCTTAACCTGTTTGAAAATCCATATAGTTTAAAGCATTACTTTACCTGTTGTGTACTTGTTAGCAAAGCAGTTTTAACTTCTTTTGAGTCATGAAGTCCTGGTGATGTGGGATTCGGAAACCTGTTAGACTTGATCAGACTGCAGGTGGCGCAGGCCTGATTGGTGGGCGGCTCATCAATGGGCGAAACTAGACCTGTGACATTTAGATTTGCTATTTACTCTGTTAAGGTTTTGAAACATTCATTTTGTTTTTGTTTATTAGGCACTAGCTGTATCCCGTGACGAATTCTAAAAAATTAATTTCACACCAACCTAGTTCTGACAATTCAAACACAATAAAAAAAAGAATTACCCAAATCGGTTGAACCGTTCTGAAACGTAATGCGCGTACGAACATTTCGGCAATTGTTTTTTATTTATAAAGACCAGTGGACCGCGCGGCGCTAGCGACCTATTAATAAATTATCTGAGAAGTCTCTTTCTCTCTCTCGCCCCTCCAAGCTTTGGTTTCACATGGTAGAGGGGGTTACTTTTCCTTGTACTTCGCTTTTTCTCAGCTCTGTCCTGCCGGTCTAGCATGCGCAACACGAGAACTCTTCTCGACCCGTTTTCTCGTGTTTTATTCATTTATCTCTAATATCTAAAGACACATGAATGCGCTTAGAACTCTACATAATATGTCAAAAATAGACTAGTAGTTTTTGCATAAACTGTGGTATTTTTGTCTACAACCCTTAGCATGACAACTTAAAATGATTTGTCGTCTCTCGTCCGCGACATATCTCGTGTTGATGCTAGCACTACTGGACGTCATCATCGGAAACTGGTGCACTCTCTCGCGTCCCTTATTAACCCAGTTTTATAAGGAGTATTGTCTTTTCAAAAATGATAGGTTTTACTTATAGTTTGAATAGCTCTAGCAAAGCTCTTTAACTAGGTGGGGCGTAGCGATTCTACCTGCTCTTAGCAAACAGGGTTCATTCATAAATTCAAAGTGGGCGAGATAATATTCGCAATAACAACAGGTTAACAAGATCTACTCTACTAGGAGTATAGAAATGAGTAGAAGGTTTATCAACATTTACAAAACATGTTGGATCTGAACAGGCGGTGCCTGGAGCCTACCCCCCGTCCAAGGTCAATCGTAACCACAAAGAATAGGGAAGATTTATCGTAGAATGTAGTAGAATGCATTGGAATTTGCAAAGTCAAGTTCTCCGATGATCTCAAGAAACGGGAATGGGAGTCGTGCAAAAATTGGAAGCGATCTTTAAGATAAAAAGGGGTGGTAGGATTGAATAATATGTTGTAGACTAAGGAAACTATATGTGCATTCCGGCGAAGGCGAATTGGCAACCACTCGAGCCTAATGCGAAATTCAGAGACGTGGTCATATTTGCGCAAACCAAATATAAACCTAATACAAAAGTTTTGAAGTCGCTCAAGCTTATTTAGTTGATCCTCCCTAAGGTCTAGATAGCTGACATCGGCGTATTCGAGGATAGGTAAAAGAAGAGATTGTGCAAGCGCAGCTTTAGTGGCAGTTGGTAGAAAATTACGAAGTCGCCTTAGAGACCTCGCCGAGGCGAATATTTTGCGACTGACCTCTTGCAGTTGCGTATCCCAAGATAAGTGAGGGTCAAAGTAGACATCAAGGTTTTTAATTTTGTCGTTATAAGCTACTATAGTACCATCAAAAACAACATCAGGGATGTGCGACCAGTCAAGCTTAGACCTAGTTCTAGGGCTACCAATTATAAGGACCTGGGTTTTACTAGGATTAACTTTTAGTCCATGCGATTTGCTCCAATTACATATTTGAGCTAGATCCTTATTTAATAGATTAATAGCCTCGGGAAGCTGTTCAACAGGTGCTTGGATGTACAACTGTAAGTCGTCTGCATAAAGGTGGTAGGAGGAAACTAATTGACTAGAAATTGAATTTATAAAAATAGCGAAGATTAGAGGAGATAAAACGCCACCCTGCGGCACCCCGGCAGAAGTGTTGCACCAGGAAGAGAAGGACTCTTCGATGCGGATCCGCTGCCGCCGACCAAACAGGTAACTTCGAAACCAATCAATCACCGTTGGAGATATGTTAATGGAGCGTTAGATCTCAAGTAAGATATCAAAATTCACGGCATTGAACGCATTGCTAAAGTCTAGCAATGACAGCACCGTAAGATTACCATACCAATGTAGTATGACACACTTACCTCATAAATTTTGCTCCCTTAAACTATTCTCACAAAGTTTATTAAGTAATATAGTCGACATGTTACACTTGCCTCACTTTGTTGGGGAAGTGTGCCTACCATAGCACTTTATAATAGACCTTAAAAACTAATGATTTAATGGACAATATTGCGTAAAACACTTTGTTTTCAGCCAATTATGAACCTCATTTTAATTTGTTTACACAGAGAGTTAGAAATTATACCCCAAACTACATGATTTATAAGTTCAAAATAAACTTCGAAAAAAGTATGACACAATTACCCATATTGACCATACAGATATACCCGTTTTTCTACAATTCCAAATCTAAAGAGACTACCTGCACATGTCACAAATTGTTAACCGATATTCATACAATAATTATTTGAATTTTTTCTTAAGTCTGTGTTTTTCTGAAATATTTACAATTTTTTTTACAATTATCAAAAGTGTCTCGATAAATTCATCAACTTTTGGTACTATTTCCATCTCGATCCTCCCAAAATCTTATAGTTTTTAAAACTTAACTTAAAATGCAAGTAATGTTTTATTACATTTTTTAATGCAATAGTTTCTCTTATTCTTATTCAGCTAAGTGGAGTTACGTATATGTACGCAGTATGTATATAGTATTATTAAATAGATGCATTAATTAGTTGCATGTTGGCTAGAGCGAAACTTTATATACCACGTGAGATGCAGGTAGGCGTCAACAAATCTAGTACGAGTGTGTTTGCTACAAAGCTACTGTGTGTGTATGCGGCCCCTCACGTGTTTGTTATGACTTCGCACTAGGAGTACAGGAGGACCTAGGAGTCTGGCGAACTAGTTATTCCCTTACCGGTCAAAACTCTATTTATTTGTTTATATAATAATATAAACTAGCGGCCCGCCAGCGCCTTCGTCCACGCTAACTTAGAAAGACTGTCATAGTTCAGCCATTTATAAAAATATATCTACAAAATATAAACAAAACCCATCCTCAGTTAACGCTCTATCATTTAGTGAAAACTGCATAAAAATCCATTGCGTGGTTTAGGAGAATAGTGCGGTGCCACAGACAGTAGAAAACGGCGACTGTTATAATATGTAATGATGTTATGAAGCTTAAGGTAGTGTTACACTTTAAAAGCCACTTTCATATCATTGCTTTTCTTGTTGTTTCTTTCAAGCTTTCGACAGTTAAAGTTGATTGTTATAGAAAATTATTTAAAACTGAGCTTTATTATAATAATTCAATGAACTTGGCACATACAAATATGTATATTAGTCTGTTGTAGCAAACGTAATTGCTTATCATTAGGCAAGCTGTATCGTATTCGTATGCCTATTTGCCACTGTAGTGGTATAAAAACTTGTGTACTGAAATGGCCGCCTACTCAGCATAATAGCCAAATACCAGATTGCATGACTAATGACGCTGGCCTTTCTTATTTTTTTTTGTGAAGTATAAAACTATGTTAGGAAATAAGCACCCACTTCTTGGCGGGAAAGTGAAGAGTCATGTCTGAAGTTTTGTTTTGTTCTTGTAGTTGATGTGAAATAATAGCGGATTATTAATCGTTAAGTGTTCGTAAATGTGCATGAGTGTTGGAAAACAAAACAGTGCAACATAACTTTTAAAATTCTCCTAAGAAGTCTATGTGAGATCTCAGTAAAGTCCCGCATCTTTACTGACATTCAAGATGTTTGGAATAATCATGGGAAATAAATATTCGCTATTATCTCTTACTTGACACTGGCAAATGTGCCAACCGCACCAAATCTTTATTTAGGGAAAATAAAAACGTTACACTCCCTCTAATCACTGCAACAAAATTCACTTTACTTTCGTTCAAGAAAATTACCTCTTGCTGTTTATGTAATCCGAATGGCTAATAAGTTATCCGAGCTTATTAAAGCTGATGCGATCCTGGTATCGCAGTCGCAGCGCGTTGGTAAATATTACACACTTTTATAAAATCTATTTATGTAAAAATCAATTGCCGAAATGTTTGTACCTATTTTGCTTATTCTCTTTTTGTTGTGTTTGTAATTGTCAGGATAAGGTTCGTGTAAAACAAAATTTTCGGAAATTCATCACAAGACACAGGATGTTCAAGCACGGAATAACTAACAGTACTGTTCAAGTCGCGGGCGGTCTGCTAGTAATAAAAATCAATAATAAGTATATTACTAAAATAAAAGCATATATAAAATCAGTACTATTGTCCCCGAAGACTAGGCAATGAGGACAGCAAAAGCAATCCTCTTTTCACCAAATAGCGACTGCACATGTGCGCAACGTGACAGGTGGTGAGACTATCGCCGCTCTACGCTGTTGCATGTATGTGCAGTCTTTAGTCCGTTAGCCGCCTTTTACGACACCCAAGGGAAGAGAGGGTGTGGTAGTATTTTTTCAACGCTACGAGAACCGGTTATAGCTACATGTACAGAATAAAAGTAATTAGTTACCTACGTAATGAGTAATTAAAGAAGGATGGGCGTTTTTGAATGAAAGCCGTCCCACCCCTTATAAGTTCCTACATGGTAAGTTTCGAAATAAATAGTGTATTTTTTTGTAACGACTACAAATATGAACGAGCGAATGAATGAATGAATGAAAAGGGAAAATGAAAAATGAGGGTGTTTAGTTTAATTCAGGAAAAAATCTTGACTTCAATTTTTAATCCTTATTAATGTTTGTTTTATTATGTTACAATAAAAGTATTATCTATCTATCTATTTTCAGTCATTATTTTATTTTTCTTCTTCTCAATAACTTGTTTCTCCAATACCTGACAGATTTGCTGTCATACAATAAAATGTTCACTTTTTAAGCACTTTAATTTCATGCATAGATGTAAGTGTTACAAGGGGGGGGAGGGGACGTTTTGTCCATTCTTCTTTAATAAAATAATGTCACGTCACATACATAAACACTCACGGCAAACAAATCGGTTATAGTACTTGTGGGGAATTTTGTTTTTTTTGACTGTTGATCTGTAATGTAAAAGTGTTGCATACCGTGTTTCTGTAAGTCAATAGGTAGTGATGGTTGTTACATTACAGATCATATATTTTTTCATAAGTCAGTCGTAGATATATTTATTGACAATATTATACGATGTCGTAAGTCTACGATGATTTAACGTGGACTAACCTTACACCTAGATTTAAACTGATGTTGTCTTCATTTACCTCTAACAAGTACGAGACAGCAGTTAGTGCAGCTTTAGTCCGTAATGCACTAAAGACTAAACTTTTTCTTTCTTTTTATTTTTAATTTCATGGTGAATACTATCAGACACATTAAAGTTTTATGAACCTACCAAGCTGATATGGAGCCTTGTGGAGGTATGTCAGCCTGGTAGATTGCTGCAGAGTTACGTAACGCCGACGACCGGCGGGACGCGTCGCGCGCGGCATCTTTCGCTGAAGCGAGCGAAAAAGGATATTTTTGAACATAAAATGCATGTTATTTTGTGATTTAGATAAAATACTTACCAACAAAGTTATTATGAATGATGATGATAACGAAGATTACGCGTTGAATAATATTCACTTAATATGTGTCTGTCATTTGTCATCTTATCACATATAATCCCTCAAGATCTCTTCGCTTCGCTTCATACCTCTTCATCCACACCCGAGTAGCTGCCCAGTATTTAGCGATAAGAAAACATTTTTCGTTACAGAAGTTCTAAGCAATATACCTTGCATATACATGTACATAAATGCATGAACTAAGCTGCTTAAGCTTATTGAGACAGGTTCATTTAAACAGGTGTACAGGTGTGTGAGTTTTTCTGAGTTGTATGATATACATACTTAAATATAAAAAATGTTTTTTTTTGTAATATTTTTAGGTCATTAGTTTTAATGTTAATTAGTTTTAGTTTATAATTTATTAATGTTTGTTGTTAGGTTTTCTGTTTTGTGTAAATAAATAAAAACATTTTTTTTTTATTAAAGTAAAACTTGTTTTACATTTTGTACAGCCTGTTCCTGCAACATTCTGCATTCCTAGTGAAACGCAGGTGGTGGGAACGTTTGGGAGGGCCGCGGCCTAGTGTAGAGGAGCACTAGGCTGCATTGCACAAGCCCTCCACCCGCTTGGGAGCAGTCAGACTTACCGGACTGCTCCCCCTGGCGCAGGGGACCCAGGTACAACTGGGTCCGTAGCGTGCGGCGCTTCGCGGGGCGTGGTCATACGGTACCGCGGCGCCGCTATACGCTCCAGACGGTAAGTGTCGGTTCTTTTACCGGGTCGGGCCCGTATGTCCTTACTCACCCGTTTCCCCCACGGGGGGGCGGGTGGGGACATATGGGTTCCAGCCCCGGACAGTGCATGGGGTGTCTCACGCTCCTCTCGAGGCCTCATGCCAGTGCAGAGAAGCATTTTCTCCGACTAAAACAAAGAAAAAAGGTGGTGGGAACGTGAGCCACCGGGAGTCCCCTCCCCTCTACTCTCATGCGACAGGTAGTTTGCCCTCCTGGTTACTACCGCAGGCGTCCTTAGTAACCGCGGAACAGCTGTTTTGTGCAGCGTATGTGTTGTTGTTACGTATTGCATATGTGTTTCAGAGGTGTCAAACTCAAAACAGATCGCAAAATTATGCTTAACGCATTGAATAAATCACTTTCAAGACTTCTTGACGGGAAACTGGAGGGTCATGCTAGTCTGTTGTTTTGAATTAATTTCTAAAATTTGTTTTGTCTAATTATTAACGTGTGTTCGTGAACGTTCATGAATGTTCGCGAATGAAACAAAACATTGCAACATCACTTTGACACTGGCGAAATGTACAAATCGCACCAAGCAAATTAAACGATGAAAGATTTGTGACATAGCAATGAACTTCGATCAGTGTTTAGCATAGCAATAATTAGATTTTTTGTAAATGTAATAACATGTATACTGAATAAGGTGTAGATTTAAAAACTGTAGCAATTTTCAATATGTACTAAATACAGCATTGCTAACTTTTATACTTGGCGCAGCAATTCAATGTGCTAGCAAACAGCTTTCATTCATAAATTCAAGAGAAACCCATGGCACAGTATAAATATGAGCTAAAGCAGTACCTAAGGAAGCTACGTACAAGCGCTCGAAACGACGCACGCCCACAGACGCACGTCTTTACAGGACCCCTAAGCGGACATCGCAGTGCTCTCAGTAGCGCGTATCGCGTCGAGACGAGATGTATTGAGTGCGCCGTGCGTGCGATTTTTAAAAATGCCGCGAGTGTATTGCTTAGTATACGGCTGCTTGAACTCGGCTTCTTCAAAACCGGCGCTTTCGTTTTTTAAACTTCCTGCTGATGTTGAAAGGTAAGAATGATTTATTATTACTAAATAAAAAGCTTTTTATTTTAAACAAATCGTTTGGTTGTTTAGGTGATATTTGCCGTATACTTACTTAAGTATATTTTTTGAGCGCGCGTTATTTTAATGGTGAAAAATAATAAGAATTGATACTACGAAACTTCATCGTTAATAAATTTTGCTTTGAAAATCGATATCTGAGTATCTGTGTGGTTTCTGACAATGAATCCGTTATTAGAATGAGAAAAAGTAGCCGCCATATTAAAAATTTTAGTTATTTAACCGATTGCTTTGAAAATCGATATCTGGGGATCTGTGTGGTTTCTGACAACGACTCCGTTATAGTATGAGACAAGTATGAGACAAAATAACCTCCATTTTGAACTTTTTAGTTATTTAACCGATTGCTTTAAAAATCGATATCAGAGGATCAGTGTGGTTTCCGACAATGAATCCGATAATAGAATGAGGAAAGTATCCGCCATCTTCAACCGATTACTTTGAAAATCAATTTTTTTTTTACTTTCCTACACTCACACCAATTATCTAGCCCAAGAGAAGCTTTGTTATGAAACTCGTTAAAATGGTTACTAGACAACGGATAAACATACTTAAATACATACTTATATACATATAAAACACCCAGACCCGAGACAATTTAGAAAAACAATAATTTCTAAATTGACCCGACCGGGGATAGAACCTCAGAGATGGCGACACCATGAAAACCGGTGTACAAATCACTCGACCAAAGAGGTCGTATATCAAGGGATCTGTGTGGTTTCCGACAGTGAATCCGATAATAGAATGAGGAAAGTAGCCGCCATCTTTAACTTATTCGTTTTTAATTTTTTTTTAAATTAAAAGTGACAACCCTTATGCTTTGCTAGTTATCTCAAAAAAGCGCTAACTAGCTGAGATACAGCGCTAACTAAACAAAACCTTTTTCAATTTTACAAAAATAAGAGGACAACCCTAACGCTCAATTGGCGAGTAGGTATATAAAACAAGAAAAAGGCCGAGCTTCCGTACTTCTTTAGCTTATATTTATACTGTGCCCATGGTGAAACCACTATTCACAGTAGCAACAGGTAAACATGACCTACTCTACCAGGAATATAGAAACAGGCAGAAGGTTTATCAAACATTTCCATCACCTGTTGGAACTGAATAGGCGGTGCCTAGTGGCTGCCCCCCGTCCAAAGCCACAGGTCTATCGTAACTACAAAAAGTAGGTGGCGCGGCGTGATGTCTCGGTTTTCTTGCATGGGTAGAATTTCTGAATAAATAATTTAGCATGATTTATTTCTAAACAGTTTTCTTAGTTATTAACAACATTTTTCTGAATCATATTCTAACCAATATTTAGAAATTTGTGGCTGGTACCAGTTATACTAATAAAAATTAATAAAATAAATAAGGTACATAAATTAATTTTTAGACTATTCCAAAATGCTTATTTAAGTTTACTTGAATAAAGACATTATGATTTTTGAATTTCGACTCACTAGGCGTTGATACCAGTCGAGTCAAAGGTATGCGCACGTCAAACCACACAATAATACTATCACGTAGTAGTTTTAAAAGATTTATAGCAGCTGAAACCAGTGGGGGTTATCTAAGTTAGCACTAGCAGGTGACTACCAGAGACCTCCATCCATTAAAATAATCAATGCAAATGCATATCTTTCCGTAAATAAACCAGTTTTTGTAACCACCAGAAGTCCAGCTCATTCTTCTACATTTCTAAAACTTGAAGTAGGCGTTTGGCTACCACAACAGGTTGGTAAAATACACTCTACCAGGACTGCAGAAATAAGCAGCAGGTTTACAAATGCTATCATAACCTGTTGGAATTATATAGGCGGTTCTTAATGTATGTAAGGTGTCAAGCGAACGGATCGAATCCGAAACGCCAAGCTGCGCTTCCAAACTGAAATTCGGAAATGTGGAACTCTGAAAGGCACTCAGCTGAAATGGGATTGGACTGGTCAGGTCTGCCACAGTAGTGTTATGTGCCAGGTTAGCCACAAACTAGAGGCGGAACACAACATGGTGGCGCGAAAGACGAACTTGGACAAAATTGGACACCAAATTGGACACGACTAGCTCAAGACCAAAATCAGTGGAAGAAATGGAGAGCGGCCTTTGCCCAGCAGAAATACAAATAATAATAACAATAATGAGAAATTAAGAACTAATAGAGTTACATTAAGTACAAAACCTCAAACCTGTTAGATTCGGCATAAGAGAACTGCCTTTTTTGCAACAGGTTTTCATGACATAATTCACTAGGATTGCAGAACAAACAGCAGACGTATGTTGCACTACTTCAAGTTCCTAAAGTGGCAACAGGTTAAAAAAGGGTGGGGGTGGGATGGGGCCTAGTTATTCCACAGGTCTTCATTACGAAATTCACCAAGATTTAAATGGTAGGAGTTAAATTTATACTTTAGGTGCGTGTTTAAATCTTTGATCGTTTTGAACCAACTAGGCGCTTCCTAGGCAAGGGTGCGCAGCCGTTCGAATATTTTCAGTCGTTGTCACTCTCGACGTAGTGGATATGGTCCTAAACGTGTCATAAACAAAGATTCTAGGATTGCTGGCACGTTTAACGGACCTGCAATATAAGAATATTTGTTTACGCATCTGCCGCATGACTTGTGCCTGTATCGGTTGAAAGTAATGTATCAATGTGAGCAGCATCGGTAACAAACAGACACTCAAATGATGCTAAAAGTGTATGAAAGAGCAGTTTGTGCAGTTGAATTTCAAGAACTCTTCGGAACTGCATGTTTATTTTTCTAAAATACGTTTAACCTGCCTGTAGAAAAATTGGATTTAACGCCTGTAGAAAAAAGTTGGGCCGTCCCACGGACATGCCACATGGAGGGAAAGTACCTTGAATCTTGTAGATGGAACATTTCACTGAAAGAAGACATTATTTGAATTTAAAAAACAATTTAAACTGCATTCATAGATATTTAAATAATTACATGGTTGAACCGGGAATCGAACCCGTTATATGAGAAAAATAATCACCTGTAGTTTTATCACAGTTTTTACATAAATTGATTAATATTGTATTAAAAATGTTAAAATTCATGGTCTTCCTTTTATTTGTGACACTATGTTATTTTGCAAAAAATAATCCATAAGATGAAGCTTTCGATCGGTATGATAAAACTACAGGTGATTATTTTTCTCATATAACGGGTTCCATTCCCGGTTCAACCATATAATTATTTAAATATCTATGAATGCAGTTTGAATTGTTTTTTAAATTCAAATAAAGTCTTCTTTCAGTGAAATGTTCCATTTACAATATTCAAGGTACTTTCCCTCAATGTGGCATATCCGTGGGACGCCCTGTATATACGGCGATACAGGTACAATGCTTATCTTGTTTTCCAATACCTACTGATGGGAATAAAAACAACACAGTAGAACTTACAGAAGTTGGCAAGTTTCAATCACATGTCATATATGTGATCGAAGTAGACAGGGTCTTGTTCATAGCAAAAATCTGATGATGCAAATTTTGCGAAATAGTTTTCAAGACGTGATCAGATGCGGAAGCTGTGTTCAAAGTTACCTTCACTGATCGTTACCCTTTTTTAAAGAGCTGCAGCATGCAAAGAAAGCTTATGCCACGTATGCTGTGAAGTCCATCATAGCCTAACAGGTTCTAAAATTTTGCGCTGTACCAGGATTTAATAAAATTTCAGAAAGTCTAGTATAACCTCTAAAACCTGTTGAAGTCGAAGTAGACGTTAACCACCTTTGTCCCAACAGTTTGCTAAATACACTATATTAGGATTGCAGAAAAAGGCAGAAGGTCAATTAATGTCATCATAACCTGTTGGAATTTTACAGGCGGTGCTTAACCTCTTTGAAAATCCCTATAATTTAAAGCATTACTTTACCTGTTGTGTACTTGTTATCAAAGCAGTTTCAACTTCTTTTAAGTTATGAAGTCCTGGTGATGTGGCATTCGGAAACCTGTTAGACTTGATCAGACAACAGGTGGCGCAGGCCTGATTGGTGGGCGGCTCATCAATTGCCGAAACTAGACCTGTGATATTTAGATATGTGATATTTTTTTGTTTTATTAGGAACTAGCGGCCCGTCTGCGATTCGTCTGCGTGAACATGCTGTATCCCGTGACGAATTTCCAAAAAAAAATTTACAAAAACTTAGTTCTGACAATTACAAACACAACAAAATAAAGAATTACCCAAATCGGTTGAAGCGTTCCGAAATGTGATGCGCGTACGAACATTTCGGCAATTGATTTTTATTTATAAAGACTAGTGGCCCGCGCGGCGCTCACCGGCGACCTATTAAAAAATGGGTTACCTGAGATGTCTCTTTCTCTCTCTCTCCCCTCCAAGCATTGGTTTCACATGGTGGAGGGTCACTTTTCCTTGTACTTCGCCATTACTCAGCTCTGTCCTGGACGTCACCATCGGAAATTTGTGCACTCTCTCGTGTCCCTTATTAACCCGGTTTTATAAGGAGTATTGTGCTTTCAAAAATGATACCTTTTACTTATAGTTTGAATAGCTCTAGCAAAGCTCTTTAACTAGGTGGGGCGTAGCGATTCCACCTGCTCTTAGCAAACAAGGTTCATTCATAAATTCAAAATGGGCGGGATAATATCCGCAATAACAACAGGTTAACAAGATCTACTCTACTAGGAGTATAGAAAAGAGTCGAAGGTTTAGCAACATTCACAAAACTTGTTGGATCTGAATAGGCGGTGCCTAGAGCCTACCCTCCGACCAAAGCAACAGGTCAATCGTAACCACAAAGAAAAGGGATCGCCATGATACCTTGCAGGTTTTCAAAGGCTACATTTAAATAAAATATCAGGCCTAGTAAAACCTAAGGTTATAAAAGGATGACAAGGATAAAAGGACCTTAACCTGTTCACGCCTGAACAGGTTCAGGTGCTAGGATAGCCTTGTAATCCTGACACACACGAAACTCTCCCCACACATCCTCTCCGAGTGCACTATACATGCTTTGGAGAGGCTTTATATAAAAATACTTACGGACGTACAGGTCAGGCCCGTAATTTTCGCGGACCTCATTGCAGGTGAATTCCGTTAGCAGTTCATAGACTTTTGTATAAAAATCGAAACAAGTAGAATAAGCAACATAAACTGTATTAGATTAAGAAATTGGAATACTATATACATACTGCGTACAGTCGACCAAATTGAATCATGACCCACCTTAAGGTCATTTTCCTACAGTCATTTTGATACGAGTAGGTTGAAATTTGCTTGAACATACATTACATGTAACGCATGTAACGAACCTGTTATCATTTTATAAGACACTGACAGCTGACAAGGCAAATATGAAAACCATTATGCGACGTTGCCGATTAGTGCAATTGACCATATTGTGCTGTGTTGTGCGGTGATAAGCGCTCTTGCCGTTCCGCTGTCGTTGACGGTGAGCGACTGAAACTCAGAACAATATTTAGTTATTGTTCTGAGGACTGAACAAACTAAATTATCTGAACGTCTATTCGAAAAACTACCTACATTATTTGTAAAAATTTATATGCCACAAAATCAAGCTAATTTGGGATGGTATTTTGGCAACATATTTTAGACAAATTCGTACTTGAAATTCCACTCGACACCGACAGTTCACATGTTGAACGCACGAAAGGTGTGATGTGATTCGTATCTCGAATGTTTTTGGGGTTTTTAGTACGAACGAGCCCATTGTCTGTCTTTTAAAATTCCAAAATTTCTTATATATCTGTCAAATCTCATTCAATACATTTATTTGTTAAAGCGTAAAGACATTTACACAAACATACTCACTTTCGTTATAATAGTGTAATCGTAATAGTAGTTAGTTATTGGCCTAGTGGGTATGAGTACGTATAAAACGTTTTTTACCGAATATTACCGTATTTTAGCGGGGTAATTTTACCGCTTTACATCCCTAGTCTGTAACAGGCCCAGTTTCTTTATAAAATCACATTTGGAACATGTGGTGGTCACTATATAATAAAATAGTAAAGTTGAAGAATTATAAACTTTATTTTATTAATATCATCAATAGGTTTTATTAAGTTTAAAAAAATGGCATTCACTTGGTAAACTGAAAAAATAGAAAATAACTTTATAAAAACATTGTGGTTTTGATCTTCATGTTGGGTAAACCAATTGGAGACAATTCTGGCAGTATGCACTGGACAATTATCATGAACGTAGGAGAATACTGGCACTTCTTCACGCGGGTAAACTGTTCGCAAAGTCGGTAACATTGATTCTTCCAATAAATCGACATAGTTCTTAGCATTTTGACGAGGATAAATTTGAACAAGTTCGCCTACACTTCCAGCATCCATACAGGCCCACATGTTAGCTGAAATTCGGCCAGATAATTGGTTGGGCACTACGTGATCCTTTGTGGATCAAGTGTTATCGTAACGCCACAAGTTAAGCGACCATATTGAGAAAAGCAAAACGATTTTTCGTCTGTAAAGATGGTGTTTGTCCAGTCGAAGTCTAAGTAATTACGTTCAAAATTTAATCTCGCAATTTTGTGTGCATCCGTTAAGTGAGCTTTCTTAGCATAATGCCTGTAATGCAGCCCAGTGAGGTGCAAATTATTTCTTATTGTTTGTAGACATACGTCGTAACGTGCCGCAAAATACCGGGTATCAGTAAAAGGATGTTCTTCGTAATGGTGTTGCATTTCCGTTCTCTGTTGGTTCGTGATCCGACGAACGCCATGATTATATCGTCGTCTGTCTTCAAGGGTACCATCTTTAGCGTGCCTTCTGATCCAGGTTCTGACTGTGTTCCGACTTATATTTAACTCTCGTGATATTTCCCGAATGCTAGAGCCGTGTTCACTGAGCACTACTATCCGAGCTCTTTGTTCTGCCAAATTGGCCATTATACGATTTGTTTTAATTCAATTCAATTATTGTTTCAATTTTTTCAGACAGACTACAACTTGACATCAGACGCAACGTCACTTTATTTTTAAAATTATAATACCTTTTCTCCGTAGTGAAAAGAGTTTGGATTATGTATGAATGACATCTTAATAGAAATTCAAATTAAGACTGCTTTGTCTAAAACATATCTAGTGCAGTGATAACAAAGGTTAAAATTGCATACATCTCTGACCCGTAATGACGCATTTTTATTCATATTTAAAACGTACTAAGTGCAACATGAATAAAAGCGAAGAAACCTAACTACATTTATGATTTTAAAGGAATGATCGGCGAAGTGGGTCATGATTCAGTTGGTTCGACTGTACATATACGTAACTCCACTTAATAGAATAAGAATAATATAAACTATAGCATTCAAAAATGTAATAAAACATCACATGCATTTTTACCTGACGATGTCACTGCATTGACAGACAACAAATTCAAAACGCACATTAAACGTGTGTTTATTGCGAAAGCTTATTAGAAGACCAATGACTATGTTGCAGACAAAAATGCATGGAAATAAGTCTACTCTGTACTAGTGTTTATTATTAGTATTTTCAGTCTATTATTAACTATTCTTTCATTCAATTATTTTGAATTGTATATTGAAGTTATTTAATTTAGTTATTATTAATTTTATTGATGCGTACAAATTGTACTTAATAATGTTTAATAATTTGTACCTACTTAATTAGATCTATGACACTGTAAAGTAACATTGTTACTGAGAGGGAGAAAAAAGTAAGGCCTCCTGAGTTTCTTGCCAGCTCTTCTCGGTCGAAGGCTCTCCCAAAATCCGAACTGGTGGTAGATTGGTTTGGTAGGTAGATTAGGTAGGTAGAGTAGGTTATGGTCTGTGCCAGCTAGATGTGCATGAAGGGTCATTTACCCCACTTGTACCAGTGGGGTGCTACAGTTTAGGTACGTTCGGCCGGCGTGCCTCCCAGGAAGGCCGCCTAGGCGTATGACAGTAAAGATTGCCGCTCGGCTCGCACGCTCCACGTCGCGCGTCGTCGCTTAAGGCCAGGTATTTCTCTCTCGCTCTCTCGATGGTACGACGGTACGGGACGGGTATAACAGCGAAGCGGCGCGTTTTATAGGTTTTATTGCCTATATGTATAGACTTTATAGGATTTTCTGCTAATTTATCTGCGAATTATTTGTCATTCGTCGAGTACAAAAATTAAATGTAAAGTATCAGTAGTTTAGTCATAATATTGAAAAAAACATTACAAAAAGGGGTAACTTTGGGTTTTTTTTTCTATCGAGTGAAGTTCATTGGAGTTTGTAACTGAATGAGACTTTGAATAGATTGGATCCTTAACTAATACATACTTTTTTTTTCCAGAATTTAAACCGATATTTTCTATGTATCAGATGGTTTGAAAAAACTCAAAGCGCGATCTATCTAGCCTTAACTCGTAATCCCTACGCGCGCGCGTAAACCCTGCGCTCCTGACGGACGTCAAATCGATATCGAGTCGGCTGTGCTTATCGGAATATGAACGCTCGGGTCACGCGATGAGTTTCGGTTTCGCGTGGGGGTCGTTGGAGGGTGAACCTTCTGTACGGTAGTAATATTAGTTATTCTGTGCTTGTACCAAGACGAAAAACGAAACAATTTTAAAACACACAAATTTATGCTTATTAATTTTTGACGGTTATGTATGCTTAAGTTTTTTAAAAAAAAAAAATTTTGAATGATT
This sequence comes from Scoparia ambigualis, assembly GCA_963921215.1. Classification (NCBI taxonomy): domain Eukaryota; kingdom Metazoa; phylum Arthropoda; class Insecta; order Lepidoptera; family Crambidae; genus Scoparia; species Scoparia ambigualis. The sequence continues at coordinate 42,333,840 of OY992503.1, read as the reverse complement.
AAAAATGTCAACCTAATTGGTTAGGTTCTAGTGTTTTCCAAAACTCATTTCAGCCGTTACTTTATTTTACTTCAATAACTCTCCAATTTCTATTACTTACCACAATATCAATACGATAATTGGAAATCATATTTAATTTTATTCCATAAAGTAATAACTTAAGTTAACAATTCATTATGATTTATAATTTTTCACCTTTCATCCCAAAAAAACGATAAATTACCTATAAATTTTAGCCGTATGTGTCTCTAGGGGAGAGACACTTGCCCGCTATTTTTTCTCGTACCAGGATACGTATGTTTACACAATTCTATGACCACGGCTTATATTTCGGTTCGACGCGATTCTGTTTCGGCGTGCAGTGGTACTGGGGGCAGCGATGCGCATTTGTCTGGCACAGACTATAGCTCGTTAGATTAGTTGTTAAGTCTTAACTATAAGTTAGTTAACTGTTTTTTATTATTATTATTAGTATTGACGTCAATAAGTGCCTGTAAAGGTTTACATTGAATAAATAATTTGACTTGACTTGACTTGAGTTAAGTACGTAAATGCATAACTTATGCTGTCTAAATTTGTATTTGTAAATTTGTATTAAAACCGAGTTTTAAATATTACTTTCTCAATCTATGTAAGGTAAATAAATAAAGGATAGGCAAAATAGCAAGCGTAGGGCCCAGATAAAAGCGGACCACCCACCGCTATAAGGAATGAATGAGGGTGAATGAATGCGTTGTATGCAGTATATTTAGGTAGAGGGGACGAGAGGTAAAAAAGCGAGAACTTGTATGAAAGAGAATTAGAAAATAAGTAGTAGACACCAATGATGTTGGAGTAGTGACCAAGTAAAAAAAAAGGTTATAAAGGATGGTGTGCAATTTTTTGAAATCTTGTCCTTCGGCATTACATCTGGTTATGCGGTGTTTATGTACCATTCTTAACAAAATGTTTCTAAATCAGATTCTTACTAATATGTTTGTCTATTTGTTGTTACCTACTTAAGCGGTGTTTATGTACCATTCGAGCTACAGATGGACGTACAAACAATTTAAAAACAACTGAATAGTCTTAAAGTTTAGCAGCTGAAACCAATGGGGTTACCTTAGTTAGCAGAGTTTATGATTTTATTGTATTTCATTATAATAACCAATGAGAAACTCTACAAAAATTCACTGATTTCGCAGTCCTCGCAAGAATCGGAGCATTGAAAATGAATACAAAAATTTACGAAAAAATTTTATTTTGCTTTGAATGACTCAATGCAAGTTGAATAATACGATTTTTATATTGAGATATTGTACATACTTCCGTAAAATAACACAACTGCATTACTTACAAGTCGAATTATAACTTACAAATGTGTAACAACACAGAGAATAACATTTTCTTTTCTTTTACAACCTAAGTGAAATTCATTCGTTGATTTTTGAAATTCCAACTCGAATGCACCATTCTCGCTTGCATCCATCCGTATTATTGAATTTCATTACCTGACGATCGGTCAATAATCATAGAAGCTACATTACTTTTATATACGGAAATACCCGTTTATACAATTCTAAATCTAAAGAGACCACCTAGGTCACATATTATAAACCGATTTTCAACATTTTTCGCCTTTTTGTAGCTAAACTAATAATACCATGGGACAATAATTTAAGTTTTTTTCTTAAGTCTGTTTTTACCCGAAATATATACAATTTAGTAACAAACACCCTTCCAAAACAAATTCCACTTTTTTACATTTATCAAAATTTCAAAAAAGTTACCAGCCGATTATCAAAAGTGTCTCGATAAATTCTTCAACTTTTGGTACTATTCCCGTCTCGATCCTCCCAAAATCCTCAGAGCTTTTAAAACTTAACTTAAAATGCATGTGATGTTTTATTAAATTTTTGAATGCTATTATAGTTTCTCTTATTTTTATCCAGTTAAGTGGAGTTACGTATATGTACGCAGTATGTATACAGTATTATTAAAAAGATGCTTAATTAGTTGCATGTTGGCTAGGAGCAAATCTTTATAAACCACGTGAGATGCAGGTGGGCGTCAACAAATCTAGTACGAGTGTGTTTGCTACAAAGCTGCTGTGTGTGTATGCGGCCCCTCACGTGTTTGTTATGACTTCGCACTAGGAGTACAGGAGGACCTAGGAGTCTGGCGAACTAGTTATTCCATCCCGGTCAAAACTTTATTTATTTGTTTATTTAATAATATAAACTAGCGGCCCGCCCGCACCTTCGTCCACGCTAACTTAGAAAGACCGTCATAGTTCAGCCATTTAAAAAAATATCTCAACATAATATAAACAAAAACCATCCTCCGTTAACGCTCTATCTTTTAGTGAAAACCGCATAAAAATCCATTGCGTGGTTTAGGAGAATAGTGCGGTGCCACAGACAGAGGGAAACGGCGGCTTTACTTTATAATATGTAATGATGATAAGAAGGTTAAGGTAGTGTTACACTTTAAAAGCCTCTTTCTTATCATGGCTTTTCTTGTTGTTTCTTTCAAGCTTTCGACAGTTGAAGTTGATTGTTTTAGAAAATTATTTAAAACTGATCTTTATAATAATAATCAATGAACTTGGCACATTATTACTCTGTCGTAGCAAACGCAATTGATTGTCATTAGGCAAGCTGTATCGTATTCGTATGCCTATTTGCCACTGTAGTGGTATAAAACTTGTGAACTGAAATGGCCCCCCTACTCAGCATAATATCCAAATACCAGATTGCATGACTAATGACGCTAGCCATTCTTATTTTTTTTTGTAAAGTATAAAACTATGTTAAGAAATAATCACCCACTTCTTGGCGGAAAAGTGAAGCGTCATGTCTGAAATTTTGTTTTGTTCTTGTAGTTGATGTGAAATCATCATCATCATCAGCATCAACAGCCTTTAAACGTCCCACTGCTGGGCACAGGCTTCCCATGTGGACAATAGCACGTGGGGATGTAGGGCCATAACCCACCACGCTGGCCCAATGTCAATGTCATGATAAGGTTCGTGTAAAACAAAATTTTCGGAAAATCATCACAGGATACAGGTTGTTCAAGCACAGAATAACTAATAGTACTATTCAAGTCGCGGGCGGTCTGCTAGCAACAAAAATCAATAATATGTATATTACTAAAATAAAAGCATACATAAAATCACGACTATTATCCCCGAAGGGTTATTCAAGACGTCGTTCGTTAATCTTAAGAAGCAGACGTGTCGCTGGTTATTTTAAGTAAATCGTAATTAACTGCAATCTACTAGGATAGTTATCCTTATTAGTCATTACCATAGCGCTCAGTATAGTGTGATCCTAATAAGTGAATCTGCAATTGAAAAAATAGTGCGTGCTCCTCTAGACTGCGGAGCGCCCCTTGAGTGAGGCACCAGTTGCTATTTTTCGTCGCCCCTAGGCCCTGATTCTGTATCGCAATCTATAGATTCCACACCTAATCCTTACCGCGCACAAACGTCAAGCGCATACGTTTTTGGGAAGATATCGTAACTTTTTAAGGAATTAACGTGGTTTTGAAACAAGGAATCGTTACAGAATAAGGGCCCAGGGCCCTTATTCTGTAACGGTTAGCGTAACGTGTTGGCGAAAGTACTCGAGGCTCCCCGAGTCGTCTCGTCGTCGGTCGTCCGTCACTCGTCAGCATCGAGTGAAACATACCTAGATTGTGACTTGCAACAACTTTGAGCGGTTGGCGAGATAGCTACTTAGCTGCATTATAATGTCGGCTATATGCGCTGCTTGTTCGAACGCAATCAAACAAAACAAAGAATATTTGGAATGTTATCGCTGCAAAAATAAGTATCACATATTGTGTGTTAATGTTTCAATGCAATCTTTTAAGAGGACTCCAAATCCAAATGGAGTTGTCCTGGCTGTGTTTGAAAGGTTCCTAAATCGGATAATACACCGGTCCGTTCGTCACAACATTCGTCGCTCAGTGGTTCTGAGGGCTTACTCGAGAATGTTACTATGCGGGACAAAGGTAAGGTACAACGGTCTTCGCCGCCTCAGTCAGGTTCAGGTGATACATGTCGCTGTTTGTCCAAGGATGACCTGAGAGATTTAATAGATAAGCGAGTAAATAATAAATAAGCGAGTCTATCAGTCGCTGTCTAGATCGCGCTATAAATAATAAGCTTAGTTCTCAATTAAAAGAAATACGCCACGAGCTGACGAGCTTTAAGAACTCCATTACTTTTATTAACGAAAAGTTTGAGGAGCTTAAGTCGGAATGTTCCACTCATATCTCGAGTATAAAATCGCTCGTGAAAGAAAACGATTCTTTGCGATCGACTATTGGTATCTAATCAGATGGAACAACTGTCTCGGTCTAGTAACATTGAGTTGCAGTGTGTACCGGAACACAAATCCGAAAATATAGTGAACTTGGTCACTCAGGTTGGTAGCGTGGTGAAGTGTCCTATTAAAGAGTCCGACATCCTTACTGTGCGCGGACAATGAAGTTTAATAATAAAAGCAGTAGACCACGGTCCATTCTTGTGAGGTTAAGTAGCCCTCGCCTTCATGATAGTGTCTTAGCTGCATCTATATGTTTTAATCGTGAGCACCCACATGGAGAATTGAACTCGGCGCACTTGGGTATAGGCGGAGATGAGAGATCGCCTATTTATGTCGTAGAGCACCTAACACCCGAGAACAAACAACTTCATGGAGCCGCTCGGCAGAAAGCTAAAGAACTTCAGTTTAAATTTGTCTGGGTACGCAGTGGTCGAGTTTTTATGCGTCAAACGACAACCTCACCTCCTATTTTGATAAAGGATAAGGAGTCATTGTCAAAATTGAATTAGAATATTATCTTTGTTTTTTGCTTTTGTTTATAAGTAAAGAATTAAAATATAATTTCATAAAACTGTATTACCAAAATGTCAGAGGTCTAAACACAAAAACTTTAGATTTCTATAATAGTGTAATTTGTAACGATTACGATATAATTGTTTTGAGTGAAACTTGGCTTGATGTTGGCGTTATGAACTCTGAGCTTTTCGACAGTCGGTATGTTTTATTTTTATTTTACTTTTTTATTTTACTATTTTTTTGAAAAACTTACAGCTATATGATAAATATAAGTTAATGTATGAATACAATAAGGCCAATTACAAGTTTTCACCTATAAATAAAGTATGTTGATACATTTAGCAAGTGGTTTTTAACAATAATATATTATTAAGAACCGTGCGTGATGCTTAACAGATCATTACCTTTCATGAGCTAACAGACAAAAAAGTTATCATTGTATATTTTTTTGAACCTAGATACGTTGGTGTTGAATAAGTCTAAGTCTATATTCCGACATACGGAGTTGAAAAGCTCGGGCGCCCTGTTAATAAATGCGTTAGATCGATAATTAGTTCTCGACAAAGGTACATGCAGTAAATTTGTGTGTCGCGTTGTTTTCCTGGGTGTATTAATATAAATTTTACTGAGTAGTTTGGCAGAGTCTATATTACCTTGGAATATTTTAAGAAGTAGTGCTATATCTGACATTTCCCTTCTTTTATGTAGTAGTAGGAAATGAAAATGCTTGCACCGTTGTGTGTAATTTTGGAAGAAACTATGACATTTATATTGCAAATAACGAAGAAATCTTTTCTGCACCGCCTCTATCCGCGAGATGTAAATATTTTATTGGGGATTCCAAACCTGGGATGCGTATTCCAGGTGGCTGCGCACGAAAGCACAATACAAAATTTTTACTACTTTGATGCTCTGAAACTCGGATGACATACGCATCACGAATCCAAGAGCTTTTCTTGCTTTTGTTATAATTGAATCTATATGGATATCAAAAAGTAATTTCGAATCGAATGTGACTCCGAGATCTTTTATAGAAGTAACCCGTGTTAGCGCTTGAAAATTTATATAATAGTCAAATTAATGAGTTTTAGGTTTTCTGCTAAATGTACAAATAAAGCATTTAGAAATATTTAAATCTAATTTATTGTTGGCACAGTAGATTTCAAACCGAGTAATATCTTCTTGCAACTTTAAACAATCAGACAATTTGGTGATTAGGAAAGAATTTTAAGGTCATCAGCGTACAATAAGATTTTACTATGTATAAGAATAAGAATAAGAATAAGAAAATTTTTATTGACACTCACACACTCATCACACTGAGGAGAACACAGGATCACAAAATAAAAAAGATACAATAAAAAACAAAATTATAAAAATTAAATAAAAACAGGTAGCTAGCTAGTAGTGTGTGAGGCCAACAAGGACCCCGTCTCAGCAATATGCTGCCACGTCCCTCAAAGTTGGGCAGAGTGACAAAGCAGCGCTGATATTCTGACAGGGCCTTTAAAGGGAGGTGACGTTAAATAACAGAAAAAGATTAGATGCATAAATAATATATTGATAAACATACGTACAAAATTGTGTAAGGATAAACAAATAAGATAAGGTATGGATAAATGTAACTCCCTGCACACTCTGGTGGCATGCACGGCGTTCGACGAGCCACGCGAACATCTGCGTGCTGTGGTCGGCAGGGACCTCGGCCTCAGTGCTGTAGTAGATGCCATGTTGGGCGGCATCAGGTCCTGGAGCGCAGTCGTCTCTTTCTGCGAGACGGTCATCTCTCGCAAAGAGGCGGACGAAAGGGCGCGCGAAGACGACCCGAGGTCCGGAGTTAACAGACGCCGAAGACCAGGTCGCAGGATTCGGTTGCATGGACTATTGCATCCGTCCTAGTGTATAGGCGGGGGGGGGACGGGAGAATCCCCTTAGACCCCCGCTAGACTATCTCCGAGGGGCGGTGGTGGCCTCACAATGAGGTCGCCACTGGTGCAGTTTTACTGCAAGGCGTGTCCTTTAGGACCCCGCGCGGGCGTGTGGACTAGTGACAAACAGTTACCAGGCGCTTGCTGAGCGGATGTCGGAGAATCCCGGGAGTTTTAGTGGGTAAACCCTCCTCGTTTACCATCTTTGAGGAGGGGAGTCCCACATAACCATCGCACTTCCCCGGTGCGGTGGTATGCGTAACGCATTTCTCCCGGGGGAACAAAAAAAAAAAAAAAAAAAAATGGATAAATGTAACTAAATATTACTGAACTACACAAATAATAATCGTGGCTGTATGCACTACATTCCTACCATTGCGGATAAAAAATTTAAAAAAAAAGGAATAAAATAAAAAAAAACGATTTGAGAAAAAAAAAAAAATGTAACATACTTAACTAAAATGTGTACAAAAAATGTGCAATGCGAATTATGCGAAAGAAACTGCAAAATAAGAGTTGCAAATGCGTATAAAAGAAGAACTAATGTCATTTATGTAGATTGTGAATAATAATGGGCCCAAGAGTGAGCCTTGGGGTACACCTGAGGGTATGGGCAGCTTGCGGGAAGTGTAGCCATGTAGTGCTATTGTTTGGCTGCGGTTTTCTACATATGAGCTGAACCATCTAAAGAGGTTGCCCTGGATACCTACCAATTGCAGCTTATGCAAGAGAAGCCTGTGATCGATTCGGTCAAAACACTTACTGAAATCAGTATAGACTATATCTACCTGAGTCTGTGTATGTGACATATGTTCTGTAATAAAGTCTTGACATAACAGCAGGTTAGTAGTTGTCGATTTGCCATGTAAAAAACCGTGTTGAGATTCATTGAGAACATGACGCAGTGTGGAATAGACCTGTTCATGCACAATTTTTTCTAATATTTTTGCAAAGATACATAGTTTAGAAATAGGTCTGTAGTTTTCAACCATGTTTTTTTGTTTTTTTTTGTGCACCGGGGTTACAAGGGTCGATTTCCAGATAGCAGGGACGATGCCGGAGTTTAAAGAATAGGTATATAGGTATGTGAGAGGTTACACAAGACTACCTGCGCAGCGGACAATAAATGTGGGGGCAACATTATCAGGACCAGCGGTTTTGTTTTCGTCAATTTTTTAAAGTAAGTTTAGTAAGCTATCTTCTGTAATTTCGATAGTGTGTATATTTGTTATTGAGTTATGGTTTTTAGAAAGTGAAAGCGAAGGAAGTATCCGTTTGAAAAGTGGAGTAGAAATAATCAGCAAAAAGGTTACAGATCTCACTACCCGAGCTGGAAGATTTGTCACCGTAAGACATTGTAGACGGATATGAGTGAGAAGCTGGCCTGCTTTTTACATATGTCCAAAATGCTTTAGGGTTGTGTGTAATGTTGTTTTCCATTTTTGCAATATAATTTTTGTAACATGTCTCTTCCAAAGCCTTAGCCCGATTTCTAATAATCGAAAATGACAGATAGTCTGAATCATTTTTTTACTTAAAATATGTTTTTATGAAATTTGTGTTTTTCTTTTATCATTTTAATTAAGGCACTGCTATACCATTGTGGATATTTGTGACCTGGTGACCTTTTCTTTTGAGGGATAAATTCATCACGAAGAGAATATAATAAGTTATAAAACTTATTGATGCTATCCTCCAATGACAACCCTAGAAAATAATGGGACCAGTTAATGTTATCTAATTTTTTACATATTGACTCATAATCACCTTCGTTATATAAATATAATATACGTGTAGGCTTAACTAATGTTTTCTCTTTTTCGATCCGAACATTAACACAAATTGGTGGGTGATAGTCATCGGGCGTTACTAGAGAGCATCCGCTTTTTGATACTTGTATGTTAGTATTACTGTATACTAAGTCAAGTAACCTGCTGTGTGTATTAAGAATATCGTTAAACTGTAATAAATTGCAAGTATTAATGTTATCAAAAAATGTAACTTGATGTGTGCCTATAACATTAGTTGGTAAGAGATGTTGTTCATCAGTGGAGGGTAGCCAGTTAATATTTGGCAAATTAAAGTCACCAATGATTATAAATTTATCGTCAGCGTTGTTGGATACGATTTCAGTACATTTATCAGAAAAGTTTATAAGTTGATTAGCTAAAGAATTGCCCCTGCCCTGTGCACATATATAAACACAACCTATATGTAACCTATGAGATCCACGCAGGGTAATAGTGATCCACAAGTCCTCAGCAGACGAACACCATTCGCTTTGTTCATACCCAACCAGCTCACGTCTGATAGCCACCAGCACTCCGCCGCCCAGACACTGACCAGTACTAATGTAATTTCTATCTCGCCTCCATACCAAATAACGGTCGTCAAAAAGTTCACTATCCAGAATACCATCAGTTAGCCAAGTCTCAGTTAAAGCTATGATATCAAACGAGTTACAAAGAATGTTTCTATAGAATGAAATTACTTTCGTGCGAAAGCCCCTAACATTTTGATAAAAAATCGTTAAACCCGCCATTGGTAAATTAAGGTTATTATATTTAATTTATAGTGGTAGTGCATAGCAGAAAAGAATGTCGTCTACAGACGTGACCGTTCATCTAGTGGTTTCCACTCTGGTAAGCGTGGTGGTGGTGTGTTAATTACCGTGTCGAAACTATATCATTCTGTAAGGTTAAAAAAGTTTGAAAGTAATTGTGAAGATTTATGGGTCTGTGTTGATATAGGTGGTAAAATAAAAAAGGAAAGATTTTTGTTTTACCACCTATATCATGTTGTTTTTTTGCAAAAACTGTCAAAAATTTAGGAATTACTTTTGATCAATGCCTCACTTGGCGCCCCCAAGTGGACGCAGTTCGGAAAAAGGTGTTTGCTGCTTACGGTTCCCTCAACCGCCTTCGTAATTTTTTACCGATTAGCACCAAAATAACTCTGGCACAGACACTTCTACTATCCATTCTTGATTATGCGGATGTCTGCTACGCTGATCTTTTGGAGGAACTCCTTAACAAGCTAGAGCGTCTGCAGAATGTGTGTATAAGATTTATTTTTAATTTAAGAAAATATGACCATGTTTCGTATTATCGAGCTCGGCTTAACTGGCTGCCAATTCGACGACGTAGGGACTTACACGTTCTTTCCCTTCTATATTCTGTCCTCTTTTTACCAACTTCTCCTCTTTATCTACGAAGTTGTTTTTCCTTTCGTTCTTCTTCCTCTAGTAGGACTTTACGTTCTGCTTACAACCTTTCTCTAACGACTCCACTTCACTCCACTGATTTCCTTTCCTACTCCTTTTCTGTGCATGCTGTCCGGCTATGGAATGCTCTACCAGAGAGCATCAGGAGTGCTCGTACGTTGGATTCGTTCAAGGGTCAGGTCCGGAGTCATTTTTTACGTTTAACATTAGTTTATTGATTTCCATAATGTACCATAATATTGCATTATCTCTTTTTATCTCATTCATTTATTTAAATTATAATTATATTTCATTATTATTATTTATATTATTATCCAATCTATTTTATATTTCTATTTCTTATTTCCCTTATTCTTGCACCCATTTCAATATTCTTTTTATTATATTTCTATCACCCAAGGTTGCATGGAAGAGATTGCTTGTTAGCAATAAGGCCGCCTGTTTTGTACTTTGTCACTGTATAAATGTTTTCTGTTATATGTTCTTGTGTGCAATAAAAGTATATTTTATTATTATTATTATTCTCGCATTTATTTCTTTCCATAAATCTAGGTTTTTTATAATATTCCATATAAAAATAATACACAAAACTACTATAAAACATTAAACATTATAAAAAACCTAAACCTAGAGTGCCGCCGGCAGCGGGGCAGGGCCCAAACTACCGGTGGTTAGGGCTGCAGAGAGAGGAACCTCCTGACGATGCGTGCCGTGTCAAGAAGTACCGCCTTTTGTATCTGGCCCTTGATCCAGCCGTCTAGCGAGAGTCTCTTGAGATGTTGGTCGAGACTATTTTTATTATTATTATTAAGTTTATACATTTGTGCGGTTTATCTGCCACCACCTATTCGGAAACAATTACTTAACCATTTTATTACGAATACCAACCGCGTTATGGAGTATGTAAATAACACCGTTGTACTGGGTGACTTTAACTTGGGTTGCATTGATTGGATGGGCAAGACGGCACCCACTGCTGCAACCGTGCATAGCTCGTACGCTCAAGACTTTTTGGACTTTGTCGCTCTAAACCTGTTTACTCAATACAATCTGGTTCTAAATAATAAGAATAAAATATTAGATCTGGTTCTTAGTAATATACCTGTCGTTGACTTAATTGAGAGTGATGATGTACTAACTAGATTGGATCCATATCACCCTGCTTTGCAATTCATGGTCAAACTTGGCAGTAACCGTGTATTGAAGTCCAACAACTCATTGAAACACAACTTTTATAAAACTGACTTTGACAAAATAAGGGAATCCTTGGACAATACCGATTGGGAAGCTGAGTTTTCTGCTGGTACAAATAATGTTGATGAAGTAGTTGATATATTTTACAAAATTCTTTATAACATTATAACTCTCCATGTCCCCTTAAAGAAAAGTAGGACGTCGAAACATCCAGCTTGGTTCACACATGAATTAATTAAACTTTTGAATGAAAAATATCGCTGTCGAGTAAGAGTTCGAAAATACAAGAACCCTCGTGATGTTTTAGATCTAAGAATGCTCAGGGATAGATGTGAGAAGCTGCAAGCAAAGTGTTACAGTACTTATATTGCACAACTTGAGTCTAGCCTTGCATCTAACCCTAAATTGTTTTGGTAGTTTGTAAAAGGCAAGAGGAAAAATAATGATACCGACTTTCCCTCTGAAATGTATAGTGGCGATGTGATTGCGAGTAATGGCTCTGATATATGTAATCTTTTTGCCAAAAATTTTGCATCCGTTTATAACATAGATAAAACCTTACCTCTTGCTTGGGAATCCTCTCCTATAAATAATTGCTCCCAGTCAAGCCTTAGCTCTGCAAGACTCTCTCGCTAGGAAGTCTCAAAGGCCTTAAAAAAGCTAGATTGCAATAAAGGTGCTGGCGCCGACGGTATACCGGCTTTATTTTTATGTTCGTGTGCGGATTCTATTTCTTATCCCTTAAATTTAATTTTTAATAAGTCACTATCTTCGGCGGTGTTTCCAAAGCGGTGGAAGGAGGCTGTGATAGTGCCAATCTTTAAACCTGGTGACAGAAATTGTACTGAGAACTATAGGCCTATGTCTATCCTGCCTGCGATCGGAAAAGTCTTTGAGTCTTTGATCTACCCGGTTAACTCGTGGCACTTTAAAAAAAAATATCTCACCGCAACAGCATGGCTTTTATAAGTCCAGGTCAACAGAAACCAACTTAGTACCTTTTGTTGATGACATATGTACCTCGGTCGATCCAAAAGTTCCTGTGGACGTTATATACACGGACTTCAGTAAAGCTTTTGACCAAGTCCATCACAAAATCCTTATATCCAAGTTGTCTGCGATTGGTGTTGCTGGAAGTCTTTTGGGTTGGTGTAACTCCTATCTGCTGAACAGAAACTCTGTAGTGTTGGTACAAGGGTTTGAGTCCGAACGGTTCATGGCTTTATCCGGTGTGCCGCAAGGTTCCCATTTAGGTCCGTTATTTTTTAATATATTCATAAACGACATAGTCTCCTCCCTTCTAAATTCAAAATTTTATTTATACGCCGATGACCTCAAACTTTATAGAGAAATACGTTCTCCAAACGATCGGATTTTTCTCCAAGCTGACATAAATGCCCTAGTAAAATGGTGCGATGATAACTGCATGTCTTTAAACATTGAAAAATGTTACTACATACAGTTTTCTAGAAGCAAAAACACCTGCCCAAGCTATTACACAATAAGAAACACACCCCTTACCCAAGTTTATGAGGTACGTGACCTTGGAGTAACATTAGACAGTGGACTACGTTTTCATATCCACATCGATAACATAGCCACTAAAGGATTTAAAATGCTGGGTTTCGTTTTGCGTAACATTAAGGGCTTCAAGAATTCTGCTAGCAAAATATTACTCTATAACGCTCTCGTGAGGAGCAATCTTGAGTACTGCAGCACCGTATGGAACCCTCATTACGAAGTCCATGCTAAACGAATCGAGAGAATCCAAAAAAGATTTTTGTGGCATCTTGCCTATAGTTGTAATATGGCACGAAAGCTTACGCACTATAGTGATCGTTTGGAGTACTTTAAAATGGATTCCCTCTGTAACAGAAGAGGCTTGCAGGATCACATGTTTCTATATAAAATAGTCAATGGTATTTTTGACAGTTTTCTTCTGATATCCAAAATTAACATTAATGCGCCGTTGAAACTTCCTCGTCTTTCAAAGTATACTCATTTTGTCAGCAGTATTTCAAGAACAAATCTTGGCCATCACTCGCCGCTCAACAGAATTGTAAACAAGTACAACACACTGTTTAAAACCACTGATATAGATATTTTTTCGGATACACGTAAAAGTTTTAAGAACAAAATTATACTACAAACTTTATTTTAATTAATTTAACATTAACTTACTTTTCATTGTGGTAAATTTAGGGATGTCTGTTACTTGAGATTAAACATTTAATAATTATGTTACTTGCATGTAGTGGTATCTATAAGTAAAGCATTACTCATTTTTTGTAAGATGCAATGTATGTTTAAGCATATTTTTGTGTAATTCCTTTGTTGGTTACCCCAATAAATAAATAAATAAAATAAATAAAGACTAGGCAATGAGGGCAGCAAAAGCAGTCCTCTACCATAGTCCACTTTCCACCAAATTAATAGCGACTGCACATGTGCGCAACGTGACATGTGGTGAGACTACCGCCGCTCTGTGCTGTTGGATGTATGAGCTGTATTTAATCCGTTAGTCGCCTTTACGACACCCAAGGGCAGAGAGGGTGTGGTAGTATTTTTTCACCGCCACGCGACGCGGTTATACCTACCTACATGTACAGAATAAAAGTAATTAGTTACCTACGTAATGAGTAATTAAATTATTATAATAATGTCACGTCACATACATAAACACATCACGGCAAACAAATCGGTTTTAGTACTTGTGGGGAATTTTGTTTTTTTTTCGACTGTTGATCTGTAATGTAACAGTGTTGCATACCGTGCATAGATAATACATATAGACTGGTTTAGATAAGCAACTCTCGTTCAAAGTGAAGCTTAATTTTTATTTATTTATTTATTGTATTTATTATTTTATGAGCCTCCATCACTAGATGGCGCTGTTTCCATACGTATTACGTACGTAGGTACCTATGCTTATATACCGGCTTCTTAGATACCGTGTTTCTGTAAGCCAATGTGATGAAACTGTTCGAGAATACTCGTTTAGGTAGTGATGGTTGTTACAGATCATATATTTTTTCATAATACAGTCGTAGATATATTTATTGATAGTATTATACAATGTCGTAAGTCTACGATGATTTAACGTGGACTAACTTACACCTAGATTTAAACTGATGTTGTCTCTATTTACGTTTATTAACAAGAACGAGACAGCGTCTAAACCAAGTTGTATGTGCAGCTTTAGTCCGTAAGGCACTAAAGATTAAACTTTTTCTCTATTTTCTTTGACTTTCATGGTGAATACTATCAGACACATTAAAATTTTATAAACCTACCAAGCTGATATTGAGCCTTTTTCAAGAACACTTACCGCCTATGCAGGTGTGTCAGTCTGGTAGATTGCTGCAGAGTTACGTAACGCCGACGACCGACGGGACGCGTCGCGCGCGGCTTCTTTCGCTGAAGCGAGCGAAAAACGATATTTTTGCACATAAAACGCATGTTCTGTTGTGATTTAGATAAAATACATGCCAACAAAGTTATTATAAAAGATGATGATGACGAAGATAAGCGTTGAATAATATTCACTTATTATTTGTCTATTTTTGTCATCTTATCACATTCAAGAGGACTTGTCCCTTGTATCATAATCTCTCAAGATCTCTTCGCTTTTCACCTATTTCATCTAACAGTCTACACCCTACTAGCCGTCCAATATGAAGTGATAAGGAAACTTTTTCTCGTTATTAGTCCAAAGCATATACGAGGGGCGTTCAAAATATTCTCGGTATGTGGATAAAAACAAACAAGTACGAAAAGTTTGATATTTTTATTTTTCAATATACTCCCCCCCTATGTTCATACACTTATAAGATCGATCAATTATTTTTTTTAATCCCTCATAAAAATATTTTTTATCTTTGGTGTAAAAATGCTCCTCCACGGCCGTCTTCAACGCTTCATCGTCAGAAAATTTATTTCCACGCAGATCCTTTTTAAGATTGGGGAACAAAAAGAAGTCGCTTGGGGCTAAGTCCGGACTATAGGGTGGATGAGTAACAGTTTCAAACCCACATTCAACAATAGCTGCCTTGGCAATATGAGCAGTATGGACAGGGGCGTTGTCATGCAGAAGCAGAACACCTTTGGTTAACTTTCCTCGCCTCTTTTCTTTGATCGCATCTCTTAATTGACGTATAACGTTAGCGTAGTACTGCCCTGTGATATTTACACCTTTTTCTTTATAATCGATAAGCAAAACTCCTTCACAATCCCAAAATATTGTGGCCATGACCTTGCCAGCTGACGGGATTACCTTGAACTTCTTGGGATGAGCTGAACCCTTAATGTGCCACTGCATGGACTCCTGTTTGCTCTCTGGGTCATAATGATGAACCCAGGTTTCATCTCCAGTAACTATTTTTTGCAGCACCTCATCGGGATTTTCACCACACAGGTCGATAAAATCTGAACAGCAAGCCACACGCATATCCTTTTGAAGAAGCGTCAGCATTCGCGGAACCCATCTTGCACTTACTTTTGACATATTAAGATGGTCATGTATAATGTCATGTACGGTACCAATAGAGAGATTGGTTACTTGAGCTATAGATTTTACCTTCACTCGGCCGTCTTCCAATATAAGTTTTTCCACTTTATCAATATTTTCTTGTGAGGTAGCCACTACAGGCCGGCCAGGTCTAGGGTCATCTTCAATACTCTCCCTTCCACGCTTAAATTCGCTTGACCATTTTTGAATAGTAGATAAAGAAGGAGCAGACTCACGGTAAACACAATCCATTTCCTCTTTTATGGTTTTTTGATTTTTACCCTGTTTTGTCAAGAATTTTATGACGGATCGGTGCTCTAATTTCGTTAAAATTGTTAATTCGCTCATGGTGTTCATGTTTGTTTGGCAATTGCAGAAAAACAAAAGAACATCTCGGTTCCAATTTTACTTTTTTTTAATGTCAATGGATGAATCTTAGCGGCCAGTAACAAATATATATATAAAAGAGGTTGTAACGTATCAATACCGAGAATATTTTGAACGCCCCTCGTACATGTACATAAATGCATTAACAAAGCTGCTTAAGCTTAATAAGACAGGTTCATTTAAAAACAGGTGTACAGGTGTGGTGTAGTGTGTGAGTTTTTCTGAATTGTGGCATAAATATAAGGGATTTCCGAGCGGCACCTCGTGGCTTCCGTTATCCATGGTGGGCGTTAAGGTGTTGATGGAGTCGAAATGATTGCACCAAAATGTGGATCACACACTGTTTTATTAAGAACGAACTTTAACAATTTAAAATAATAAGTGATTGCAAAGATTTAGAAAGATTAGAGCCAATGGGTTTGTGCACGTGTAGACTGTATGGACGCCGTCACCAGAATGTGCTCTGCCGCCATGACAGTCTCACGAACCCAACTCCATTCGGTGTTAACCGCTCTAAAAATAAATCTAGCAAACCAAAGAAACTAAATACATACAGCCTAAGTCTATACAGCCTTAGTTCATACAGCCTCAGTCTATTCAGCCCAAGTTCATACAGCCTAGTCATTGGCAAAATAACTACACTGTAAGAGGATTTCTGGATAAGAAATCAACATGCCCCATATTTTTACCCTGCCGGTACTCAATATCAAACTCGAAAGACTGTAAAAAGCACCACCATCTATGGACTCGTGGAGTAAGATCTACTTTGGATTTGGATGCTTTTACTGCATTACAATCAGTAACAACTACAAATTTTTGACCATGCAAATAATGACGAAAGTGCTTCACAGCGTTAACCACTGCGAGCGTTTCTAGCTCGTAAGAATGATATCTCGACTCAGCGCTGGAGGTTCGACGGCTATAATATTCAACAGCATGTGATTTACCATCAACTTTCTGCATTAATATTGCGCCATAACCCTCAGCGCTGGCGTCAGTGTGAAGCTCAATAGGCAGATCTGGGTCAAAAATAGTAAGAACAATTTTGTTCGTCAGAATGTTTATAATATCTTGCCTAATCAATACTAACGCTGAGGTCCAGGTAATTTTACCCTTACCGGAGGTAAGCCTATATAAAGGAGCTGTCATCTGAGAAAAACCTTGTATGAACTGCCTGAAATAAGAGGCCAAACCAATAAATTGGCGTAGTTGGGTAACCGTTTGAGGTGGTTTCAGCTCAGTAAGTGCTTTGATTTTACGAGGGTTTGGTCGCCTACAGACACGTGATAACCTAGGAACTCAACCTCAGTTTTCAAAAAAGGAACATTTCTTTAAATTAAGTGAAAATCCAGCATTAGTTAAAGCTTTCAAAACTTGGCGCAGTCGATCCAACCCTTCTTCTACGGTTCGGGAGGGGATAATGACGTCATCAATGTAATTTACTGCAAAAGACTCAGTCAAAACGCCTAGTGCTTTGTTGATTGCACGTTGGTACACCGATGGAGCGTTTCGAAGGCCAAACGGCATGGTTAAGTATTCAAACTGCCCATCCGGTGTAACAAAGGCAGTTCGCTCAATTGACTCCTCCTGAACAGGTATCTGGTGGTAGCCGCTAGCCATATCAAGAGAAGTAAAATAGTTTGCTCCTACTAAGCGTCTTATTTGGTCGGAAATAATTGGAATTGGGTAACGGTCAGGAATTGTATTATTGTTTAACTCACGGTAATCTTCGCAAAGTCGGTCCGTACCATCTTTCTTTTTAACCAACAGAATTGGAGAAGCAAATGGTGAGCAGCTTTCGCGAATAATACGAGAGTCTAATAATTCTTTGATCTTTGAGCGTACTATTTGTCTCTCTTCAGAGCTCAGTCTATAAGGGCGACGCTGCACTGTGCGGTTTGGGTCAGCTAACCTGATTTCTAATTGCCCTGTGGTCACTCTACCTGTTGGAGTGCCTTCCACGAAATAATCAGAGTGATCGTTAAGTAAGGAGATAAGTTTGACTTTACTTTCTAAAGGTACGTCTGTATTAATATCGTCAAAATTGGTAACTTTCTGTCCTACGTCGCAAATTGATATGACTTTAAGCTTCTTCACTAAAAGCTGACTCTCAAAAATTTCAACCGAAAATCCTAATGAGAGCAAATCTCGCCCAATCATAATACTGTCCGAAATAGAACAGTCAGGAACCACGTGAAATTCTAACTCCAAGAAGTACCCCTGTGTAGATACAGTCGTCAATAACTGAAGGTTACACTGTATGGTAGACTGGCCTATACCTATCAAAGTCACTAAGTTATGTAGCCTTTTACCAGGAAACCTATCTGCTACACATTTTCTAATCAAAGAGCATTCAGCACCGGAGTTGAAACAAAATGAAAACTTCTCACCAGTTTCAATCGAAAGTTGGTCCCTAGCTGGCTTGATAGTGCAGGCATTCACGCGACGCTCTACGTGGGTGCTGCTGGTACTAGCTTCCTTATTAGGGCAGCGCGTAGCGATGTGACCCTGCTTGCCGCAGTAGAAGCAGGTAGGTGGAGGTAACTTCTTGGGTGCGATGTCCTCTTGCGCCTGATGCGATATAGTAGACCCTGAAAACTGAGATCGTGGATTAGTGGAGTTACCACCAACATTCTTTGATGTACACTCATGAGATAAGTGGCCCATTCTGCCACATTTGTAACAGCGTCTCGAGTGTTCTTGTCGGGGTTTCTTAGCATCACTGGGCCCACTTGATTTTTCTTGAAATGATAACCCCCTTTTACGATAGTTAAAAGCCATTAATTCTTGTTGCATCTTTACTCGAGTATCAATTTCAGTTGTAAAAATAATTCTCTGCAGCCATGGTTCTATTTTGGATGCATGCGCCATAGTAACTGCAATAGCTATTTGTTCATTCGATAAAGATCACCATTGGCTAGTTAAAGTGCTCAGAACCCGGCTGGCATATGATGAAAGACATTCGCCTTCTTTTGGACTTTCGTTGATTTTACGTTCTACGTAATCGTATCGAGCAAGAAATAAATCTTTTAGTTGAGGCCAGGTTACGCCAGGAAAACTATTCTGAGCCAGCCATGAAGACGCTGAGCCCCTAAGCGCTTTACTCATAGCAATAATCAAGCTACTACTTGATAATTGTTTGTCTTGTATGCATAGGCTTACAGTATTGCACCATGCTCGCGCATCACAATCATGATTTTCAGGATTGAACTCGGGAAACGTTATTTTAGATTCTGTTGTATTAGGTTCCTTTATTGCACTAATTAATTCAATCATGTGGCGTTGTTGCATCTCAAATAACATTTTCCAGCGTTCGGTTTCACTTGGTAAAGAAGTATCAATACTCTGACCTGATGGTTGTTGCGGTAATCCCACTTCTGATAAGGGATTTCCGAGCGGCACCTCGTGGCTTCCGTTATCCATGGTGGGCGTTAAGGCTTTGATGGAGTCGAAATGATTGCACCAAAATGTGGATCACACACTGTTTTATTAAGAACGAACTTTAACAATTTAAAATAATAAGTGATTGCAAAGATTTAGAAAGATTAGAGCCAATGGGTTTGTGCACGTGTAGACTGTATGGACGCCGTCACCAGAATGTGCTCTGCCGCCATGACAGTCTCACGAACCCAACTCCATTCGGTGTTAACCGCTCTAAAAATAAAACTAGCAAACCAAAGAAACTAAATACATACAGCCTAAGTCTATACAGCCTTAGTTCATACAGCCTCAATCTATTCAGCCCAAGTTCATACAGCCTAGTCATTGGCAAAATAACTAAACAAATACAATATTCTGATAAATAATTAATTTAATAAATCACACGCCGTTAAATATAAAACATGTTTTTTATGATGTTTTTAGGTTTCTAATTTATAAGTTAATTAGTTTTAGTTTATTTATTAATGTTTGTTGTTATAGGTATTTTCTGTTTTGTGTAAATAAATACATTTTTTTTAATAAAGGAAAGCTGTTTTCCATTTTGTACAGCCTGCTCCTGCAACATTCTGCATTCCTAGTAAAACACAGGTGGTGGGAACGTGAGCCACCGGGAGTCCCCTCCCCTCTACTCCCACGCGACAGGTAGTTTGCCCTCCTGAATACTACCGCAGGCGTCCTTAGTAACCGCGGAACAGCTGTTTTGTGCAGCTAGCGTGCGTATTGCGTATGAAACAAAACCAGTGCAACATCATTTTGACACTGGCGAAATGTACAAATTGCACCAAACCGTTTTATGCAAATTAAACTATGAAATTTGTGACATAGCAATTAACTTCGATGAGTGTTTAGCATAGCAATTATTAGATTTTTTGTAAATGTATATCTTGAATAACATGTAAACTGAATGAGGTGTTGATTTTAAAATAGTAGCAATTTTCAATAAGTACTAAATACAGCATTGCTAACTCTTATACTTGGCGCAGCAATTCAATCTGCTAGTAATCAGGGTTCATTCATAAATCCAAGTAAAACCCATGGTAAATCCACTATTCACAGCAGCAACAGGTTAACATGACCTACTCTACCAGGAATATAGAAACAGGCAG
Source organism: Scoparia ambigualis (assembly GCA_963921215.1). Lineage (NCBI taxonomy): Eukaryota > Metazoa > Arthropoda > Insecta > Lepidoptera > Crambidae > Scoparia > Scoparia ambigualis. The sequence continues at coordinate 42,313,222 of OY992503.1, read as the reverse complement.
AAGGTTTATCAAACATTTCCATAACCTGTTGGAACTTAATAGGCGGTGCCTAGTGGCTGCCCCCCGTCCAAAGCCACAGGTCTATCGTAACCACAAAAAGTAGGTGGCGCTGCGATGATGCGCCGTGATGTACAGGTTCTCGTAATCTATATGTTTTTCTTGCATGGGTTGAATTTCTGGATAAATAGATTGACATGATGTATTTCTATATAGTTTTCTTAATTAGGTATTAACAACAATTTTCTAAATCATATTCTAACCAATATTTAGAAATTTGTGGCTGGTACCAACTAAACCAATAAAAAATAATAAAATAAATAAGGTAAGTTAAATTTAATTTTTAGACTATTCAAAAATGCTTAATTTAAGTTTACTCGAATAAAGACATTATGATTTTTGATTTTCGACTCACAAGGCCTGTTGAAGTCCAAGTAAGCGTTAACCACCTGTGTCCCAACAGGTTGCTGAATACACTCTATTAGGATTGCAGAAAAAGGCAGAAGGTCAACTTATGTCATCATACCCTGTTGGAATAGGCGGTGCTAATTTATTTAAAAATCCCTATAGTTTAAAGCATTACTTTACCTGTTAGCAAAGCAGTTTCAGCCCCCTTTGAGTCATGAAGTCCTGGTGATGTGGGAATCAGAAACCTGTCGGACTTGATCAGACAACAGGTGGCGCAGGCCTGATTGGTAGGCGGCTCATCAATGGCCGAAACTAGAATTGTGATATCATTCTGAGTAAAAGTTTTGAAACATTTATTTTGTTTTTGTTTAATTAGGAACTAGCGGCCCGCCTGCGATTCGTCTGCGTGAACATCCTGTATCCCGTGACGAATTTGCAAAAACAATATTTCACAAAAACGCAACAAAATAAAGAATTATCCAAATCGGTTGAACCGTTCTGAAATGTTATGCGCGTACGAACATTTCGGCAATTGATTTTTATTTATATAGACTAGTGGCCCGCGCGGCGCCGGCGACCTATAAAAATAAGTTATCTGAGGAGGCTCTTTTTCTCTCTCGCCCCTCCAAGCTTTGGTTTCTCATGGTGGAGGGTCACTTTTCCTTATATTTCGCTATTACTCAGCTCTGTCCTGAACGTCACCATCGGAAATTTGTGCACTCTCTCGTGTCTCTTATTAACCCCGTTTTATAAGGAGTATCGTCGTTTCAAAAATGATAGCTTTTACTTATAGTTTGAACAGCTCTAGCAAAGCTCTTAAACTAGGTGGGGCGTAGCGATTCTACCTGCTCTTAGCAAACACGGTTCATTCATAAATTCAAGTGAGCGGGATAATATTCGAGTTCATCATCAGCCTATAACGTCCCACTACTGGGCACAGGCCTCCCACGTGGACAATAGCACGTGGGGATATTGGGCCATAACCCACCACGCTGGCCCAATGCGGGTTGGTGGGTTTTAACGACTGCCATCTTACGACAACAACCGGGGCCAACGGCTTAACGTGCCTTCCGAAGCACGGAGGAGCTCGAGATGTTTTTAATTTGGTCACCCATCCAGCGACCTGGCATTGCGAAAATGGCTTAGCGAGCAGGATCGCAAGCCGAACGCGCTAGCCGCTGCGCCATCGAGCTCCTCACATACACACATATCACTCACATATCACTCACATATTCGAGTTAACAACAGGTTAACTAGACCTAGTCTACTAGGAGTATAGAAAATAGCAGAAGGTTTTTATCCTCATTTACAAAACTTGTTGGATCTGAATAGGCGGTGCCTAGAGCCTACCCCCCGTCCAAAGCAACAGGTCTATCGTAACCTCTTTGGTTTAGTGTGTCGCGATCTCTGAGGTCCCGGGTTCTATCCTCGGTCGGGTCAATTTAGAAATTATTGTTTTTCTAAATTGTTCGTGTCCGGGTGTTTTCTATGTATAATAAGTAATAATGATAGCCTCTTCCGTCCGGGGGTTGTTTCCTGGATTTATCTAATCGACTATTTCATGTCATATTTCATTTAACCGCCTCTGTGATCTAGTGGCTAAGCTACCGGTTTCAGACCCAGAGGTCCCGGGTTCGATTCCCAGCGGGGGGTACATATTTGTGTGCTCGGTTTGGTTGGTGGTAGGGCTGTTAAGACCGCCTGGCTAGCTACCACCATCTTATCTAAGTCTGTCGCCATAACAACGATGTTTATAGCATTATTGTGTTCCGGCAGTTTGAGATAAGATAGCCAGTTCCTCAGTGGTTGAGGATTTCGGGTGAAGCGCGCTTCCACCTTTGCCTTATCGTCACTTACCATCAGGTGAGATGAAGGCCAAGCGCTTAGCCGTTGCCAATAAATTAAAAAAAAGTGAAATGTCACTCATAACATATGACAGCATCCTGAGGGTTATCGGAGATAACGTCTTCCAAATTGATGGGTTTTGAGTTGGTGCATCCTTTTCTCTCCTCCCCCAGTGTTGAGCATCTTCGTTAATAAACTAAATAAACTTTAAGTTATGATGAAACAGAATCGCTGTTATCTTAACACTTGTGAGTAACAATAACATCAATTCTTCACTCATAAACACAATACAATATACACAAACACACACACACACACACACACACACACACACACACACATACACACACACATACACACACACCCCCCCACACACACACACACATACACACACACACATACACACACACACACACACACACACACACACACACACACACACACACACACACACACACACTACATAATTGTTAAAGTCATAATAATACCTTTGTTCATGAATACCTACATTAATATTATTATCCTTAATCTGTCTGACAATAATTATTGTAAAAGAATATTTTTTTCTTTCTTTTTTTTAGATTTACAGCAGTATATACTGCTGTTAATCTAAAACACATTTTAGATAAACTGTTTTATATAAGGAAGAGCGGAGTTCTCTACAACAGACATTTTTATGTTTAAAAGGGGACTCCAGATAAACATTGTTATAGTTTAGTTTTAAAAGGTAAATAAAGATTATTATTATTATTTTTTTTTCGTATGCTTTCTCGGTTGTTTCAATATTAAAAATGGTATCCCGTGATCGCTTTAGCGGCGGTCTGTCGGTTGCTGTACGCATTGTCACGTTTCTCTGAGGGAAGTGCTGAGGATAATTGTGTTTAAACTGTTGGTATTGTTTTTGCGGAAAATTATTTTGTTTTTTTCTTAATGAGAAAGGTGATGGTGGGTACGTGTGTTTTTGTGGCCTTTAGGTGCGAATTGTGGAGTCTGCATAGGTTTATAATTAAAGTTTTAGTTTTTTTTACCTGTGGTTGCCACTGCTGTTGCGTGATTACTGGTTTGTTAATAGGAATTAATTTTTGTTTTTTAATAATTATGTATCCTTCGCGGTCTAAACGTCGCGCTTTGTTACATACTTCTAAATAACTATCCATTTTACAAAGGTCCTCATATATTGGAGGTAATTATTTTATTATAGTTTGTCTTGCTAACGGTTCTAAAATTATTTGAGCTCTTTTTACGTGAGCTTCACCTTCAGACACGATCTCATCTAAGTCATGAATGAATGGCACTATTCTTTCCGTGGAAGGCTGTATGTTTTGAATTTCCATAATTATGTCTTCGATTTTTACTGCCCAACGACCATACCTTTGTAATAAAAGAGCTTTAATACTTTGCCAAGAGAAATCATGGTTACCTCGATGTATAGTATTAGCAGCTTCACCTGATAGCCTAGATAATACTAAGTTTACTTTAGTAACTTCGTCTCCCGGTATTGTAACTAAAAATCGCTCACACGCCCTAAAAAGTCGTTCAAGTCGCGTTCACTACCATTACCGCAAAAAATAGGTATTGGAATGTGTCGTGTTTCAATATGTGGGCTATTAGAGGTGCTAGGAACTGGGTTGGATGCAGGGTTTTTTCTGGATGGTGGTATGAGAGGTTTACCTGAAGGAGTGGTAGCCAGATTTTTACCTCAAAAGAAAATAATCAAATGTATTCACAATTGAATGATGGTAAAGATGATTACTGCCTCTAGTTTCATCGGATGTCTTTGGAGTCAGCGTCTTCAATAGATGAGAAGCCGTACGTCCGCTTGATTTCGATGAGCTTCTAAACTGCTGCGTACTTCTTGTTCGTTCTTGTCGATACGTCGGGCGGGAGTCGCTTGCAGGAGGAGTCTTTAAATAGGCTTCCAAACTGTTGCGTACTTCTCGTCTTGTGCACGTAGATACGTTAGGAGTCGCTTGCAGGAGAAGTCTTTAATGTAGGTTCGAAAGGCTGAGGTGTACGATTCTTGATGCAGAAGTCAAGGTCACACTTAGCCCTTCACTTGGGTGCCAGTTAATGTTTTGAAAGAACTGGGGGCGTAAAAAAAGAATTTATTTAAAAATACAATACAATTATCTGATACAAAAGAAAGCTGATGAGCGAATGAACGTCGAATATGGCACGCAGGCCTTTTTAAAGGGAATGTACTTATCTACGAATTAACCTAATATATAGTTATTTAATATTCTTAGTATTTTGACAACATCCTGTGGGCTATCAATGATGGCCTTTTCCGTCCGGGGGTTGTTTCCTGGATTTATCTAATCGCCTATTTCACGTGAAATGTCACTCATAACATATGACAGCATCCTGAGGGTTATCGGAGATAACGTCTTCCAAATTGATAGGTTTTGAGTTGGTGCATCCTTTTCTCGCGCGGCATCTTTCGCTGAAGCGAGCGAAAAACTATATTTTTGCACATAAAACGCATGTTATGTTGTGATTTAGATAAAATACTTACCAACAAAGTTATTATAAATGATGATGATAACGAAGATTACGCGTTGAATAACATTATTCACTTAATATGTGTCTATCATTTGTCATCTTATCACTTTCAAAAAGATTTGTCCCTTGTAACATAATCTCTCAAGATCTCTTCGCTTCGCTTTACACCTCTTCATCCACACCCAAGCTAGTAAGCTGCCCAATATGGAGTGATAAGAAAACATTTTTCGATATAGAAGTCCTAAGCATATACATGTACATAAATGCATGAACTAAGCCGCTTAAGCTTATTGAGACAGGTTCATTTAAACAGGTGTACACTTAGATTAAATTTTGTTTAAATCTAAGGGTGTACAGGTGTGTGTGGCGTAGTGTGTGAGTTTTGCTGAGTTGTATGTTACTCATAAAAAAATGTTTTTTTTTGTGATATTTTTAGGTTGTTAGTTTTTAAGTTAATTAGTTTTAGTTTTTAATTTGTTAAAGTTTGTTGTTATATTTTTTGTTTTGTGTAAATAAATAAAAAACATTTTTTTTAAAAAAGGAAAGCTTGTTTTCCCTTTTGTACAGCCTGCTCCTGCAACATTCTGCATTCCTAGTAAAACGCAGGTGGTGGGAACGTGAGCCACCGGGAGTCCCCTCCCCTCTACTCCCACGTTACAGGTAGTTTGCCCTCCTGGTTACTAACGCAAGCGTCCTTAGTAACCGCGGAACACCTGTTTTGTGCAGCGTATGTGTTGTTGTTACGTATTGCGTATTGTTTCAAAGGTGTGTCAAACTTCAAACAGATCGCAAAATTATGCGTAAAGTATGAAAGAAATCACTTTCAAGACTTCTTGACAGGAAACTGGAGCGTCATGCTAGTCTATTGTTTTGTTTTAACGTTCATGAATGTTGGCAAATGAAACAAAACAGTGCAACTTTGACACTGGCGAAATGTACAAATCGCACCAAGCAAATTAAACTATGAAATTTATGACATAGCAATTAACTTCGATCAGTGTTTAGCATAGCAATAATTAGATTTTTTGTAAATGTATATCTTGAATAACACGTAAACTGAATAAGGTGTTGATTTAAAAATAGTAGCAATTTTTAATATGTACTAAATACAGCATTGCTAACTCTTATACTTGGAGCAGCAATTTAATCTGCTAGCAAACAGGTTTCATTTATAAATCCAGGAGAAACCCATGGTGAAACTACTATTCACAGTAGCAACAGGTTAACATGACCTACTCTACCAGGAATGTAGAAACAGGCAGAAGGTTTATCAAACATTTCCATCACCTGTTGGAACTGAATAGGCGGTGCCTATTAGTGGCTGACCCCCGTCCAAAACCACAGGTCTATCGTAATCGTTACCACAAAAAGTAGGTGACGCGGCGTGATGTCTCGTTTTTCTTGCATGGGTAGAATTTCTGGATAAATAATTTAGCAAGATGTATTTCTATACAGTTTTCTTAATTATTAACAATATTTTTCTGAATCATATAACCAATATTCAGAAATTTGTGGCTACCATGGTACCAGCTAAATTAATAAAAAATAATAAAATAAATAAGGTAATTAAATTAATTTTTAGACTATTCCAAAATGCTTATTTAAGTTTACTTGAATAAAGACATTATGATTTTGATTTTCGACTCACTAGGCGTTGATACCAGTCAAGTCAAAGGTATGCGCACGTCAAACTACACAATAATACTATCACGTAGAAGTTGTAAAAGATTTATAGCAGCTGAAACCATATCTAAGTTAGCACTAGCAGGTAACTAGCAAAGACCTCTATCCATTATAATAATCAATGCAAATGCATATCTTCCCGTAAATAAACCAGTTTTTGTAACCACCAGAAGTCCAGCTCATCCTTCTACATTTCTAAAACTTGAAGTAGGCGTTTGGCTACCACAACAGGTTGGTAAAATACACTCTACCAGAATTGCAGGAATAAGCAGCAGGTTAACAAATGCTATCATAACCTGCTGGAATTATATAGGCGGTTCTTAATGTATCCATCTGTTTGAAGGCAAGAAGCAGCATGTAGGCGTTTGGCTACCACAACAGGTTGGTAAAATACACTCTACCAGAATTGCAGAAATAAGCAGCAGGTTAACAAATGCTATCATAACCTGCTGGAATTATATAGGCGGTTCTTAATGTATCCATCTGTTTGAAGGCAAGAAGCAGCATGTAAGGCGCAGGACAAACACAAGCGGCGTCGGGCGAGGTGCGGGCGCGGCGCGGGCGAGGCGCGGGCGAGGCGTATGAGCACCCCGCCTGCGCCATGCCGCATGTATATGTCCCGCGCCCCGCCGCTTCTAAACGATTCATATGAAATACGAATGACGCCCGCGCCTCGCCCGCGCCCGACGCCGCTTGTGTTTGTCCTGCGCATAAGGTGTCAAGCGAACGGATCGAATCCGAAACGCCAAGCTGCGCTTCCAAACTGAAATTCGGAAATGTGGAACTCTGAAAGGCACTTAGCTGAAATGGGATTGGACTGGTCAGGTCTGCCACAGAAGTGTTATGTGCCAAGTTAGCCACAAACTAGAGGCGGAACACAACATGGTGGCGCGAAAGACGAACTTGGACAAAATTGGACACCAAATTGGACACGACTAGCTCAAGACCAAAATCAGTGGAAGAAATGGAGAGCGGCCTTTGCCCAGCAGAAATACAAATAATAATAACAATAATGAGAAATTGAGAACTATTAGAGTTACATTAAGTACAAAACCTCAAACCTGTTAGATTCGGCATAAGAGAACTGCCTCTTTTGCAACAGGTTTTAATGACGTAATTCACTAGGATTGCAGAACAAACAGCAGAATTATGTTGCACTACTTCAGGTTCCTAAAGTGGCAACAGGTTTAAAAAGGGTGGGGGTGGGATGGGGCCTAGTTATTCCACAGGTCTTCATTACTAAATTCATCAAGATTTAAGCAATGGTAGGAGTTAAATTTTTACTTTAGGTGCGTGTTTAAATCTTTGATCGGTTTGAACCAACTAGGCGCTTCCTAGGCAAGGGTGTGCAGCCGATCGTATCTTGACATGATTCTAGGATTGCTGGCACGTTTAACAGACCAGCAATATAAGAATATTTGTTTACGCATCTGCCGCATGACTTGTGCCTGTATCGGTTGAAAGTAATGTATCAATGTGAGCTGCGCTGGTAACTAACAGACACCCAAATTATACCAAAAGTTTGCCGTATGAAAGAGCAGTATCTGCAGTTTAATTATTGAACTTTTTAGACCTGTGTGTTTATTTTTCTAAAATACGTTTAACCTGCCTGTTGAAAAATTGCCTTTGTCGCCTATAGAAAAAGTTAGTTAGATTCAATAAACGGCGATATAGGTACAATCCTTAAATTGTTTTCCAATACCTACTGATGAGAATAAAAACAACACAGTAGAACTTACAGAAGTTGGCAGGCTTCAATCACATGTCATATATGTGATCGAAGTTGGCAGGAGTCTTTCTTGTCCATAGCAAAAATTTGATGCAAATTTTGCGAAATAGTTTTCAAGACGTGATCTAGATGTGGAAGCTGTGTATGCCACGTATGCTGTGAAGTCCATCGTAGCCTAACAGGTTCTAATATTTTTGTTGTACCAGGGTTTAATAAAATTTCAGAAAGTCTAGTTACACTTCTAAAACTTGTTGAAGTCGAAGTAGGCGTTAACCACCTTTGTCCCAACAGGTAGCTGAATACACTATATTAGGAACGCAGAAAAAGGCAGAAGATCAATTATTGTCATTATAACCTGTTGGAATAAAATCCCTATAGTGTAAAGCATTACTTTACCTGTTGTGTACTTGTTAGCAAAGCAGTTTTAACTTCTTTTGAGTTATAAAGTCCTGGTGATGTGGGAATCAAAAACCTGTCGGACTTGATCAGACAACAGGTGGCGCAGGCCTGATTGGTGGGCGGCTCATCAATGGCCGAAACTAGACCTGTGATATTTAGATATGCTATTTACTCTGTAAAGGTTTTGAAACATTCATTTTCTTTTCCTTTTATTAGGAACTAGCGGCCCGGCCGCGACTTCGTCTGCCTAAACACCCTGTATCCCGTGACAAATTTCCAAAAATTTTATTTCACACCAACCTAGTTCTGACAATTACAAACACAACAAAAAAAAGAATTACCCAAATCGGTTGAACCGTTCCGAAACGTGATGCGCATAAGAACATTTCGGCAATTGATTTTTATTTAGAAAGACTAGTAGTCCGCGCGGCGCCGGTGACCTATTAAAAAATAGGTTATCTGAGGGGTCTCTTTCTCTCTCGCCCCTCCCAGCTTTGGTTTCACATGGTGGAGGGGTCACTTTTCCTTGTACTTCGCCTTTTCTCAGCCCTGTCCTGGACGTCATCATCGGAAACTTGTGCACTCTCTGGTGTCCCTTATTAAACCATTTTTATAAGGAGTATTGTCCTTTAAAAAATGATAGCTTTTACTTATAGTTTGAATAGATCTAGAAAAGCTCTTTAACTAGGTAGGGCGTAGCGATTCCACCTGCTCTTAGCAAACAGCGTTCATTCATAAATTCAAAGTGGGCGTGGTAATATTCGCAATAACAACAGGTTAACAAGACCTACTCTACTAGGAGTATAGAAAAGAGCAGAAGGTTTATCAACATTTACAGAACTTGTTGGATCTGAATAGGCGGTGTCTAGAGCCTACCTCCCGTCCAAAGCAACAGGTCAATCGTAATCACAAAGAATAGGGATCGCCGTGATACCTTGCAGGTTTTCAAAAGCTACATTTAAATAAAATATCAGGCCTAGAAAAAGCTAAGGTTATAAAAGGATGGGAAGGATAAAAGAACCTGAACTTGTTCATACCTGAACAGGTTCATGTGCAAGGACAGCCCGTCGTGTGCTTGTGATCCTGACTCACACGAATCCCTCCCACACATCCTCTCCGAGTGCCTTATACACGCTTTGGAGAGGATCAACATAGAAATACTTATGAACGTACAGGTCAGGCCAGTTATTTTCGCAGACCTCATTGCAGGTGAATTCCGTTAGCAGTTCATAGACTTTTGTGTAAAAATCGAAACAGGTAGAATAAGCAACAAAAACTATTAGATTAAGAAATTGGAATACTATATACATACTGCGTACATATACATACGTAACTCTACTTAACTGAATAGGAATAAGAGAAATTATAGCATTCAAAAATGTAATAAAACATCACATGCATTTTAAGTTAAGCACGTAATAGATGCTGTCTAAATATTGTATTTGTAAATTTGTATTAAAACCGATTTTTAAAAATTAGTTTCTCAATCGATGTAAGATAAATAAATAAAGGATAGGCAAATAGCAAAAGTAGGGCTCTAAAATAAAGCGGCTCACCCACTGCTATAAGAAATGACTGAGGATGAATGAATGCGTGGTATGCAGTAAATTTAGGTAGAGGAGACGAGATGTAAAAATGCGAGAACTTGTATGAAGGAGAATTAGAAAATAATTAGTAGACTCCGATGATGTTGGAGTAGTGACCAAGTAAAAAAAAAGGTTATAAAGGGTGGTGTGCAATATTTTGATATCTTGTCCTTCGGCATTACATCATTTCATTTTATCTTCATTACCATTCTTAACAAAATGTTTCTAAATCAGATTCTTACTAATATGTTTGTCTATTTGTTGTTACCTACTTAAGCGGTGTTTATGTACCATTCGAGCCACAGATGGACGTAAAAACAATTTAAAAACAACTGAACGGTCTTAAGGTTTAGCAGCTGAAACCAATGGGGTTACCTTAGTTAGCAGAGTTTATGATTTTATTGTATTTCATTATAATAATCAATGAGAAACTCTACAAAAATTCACTGATTTCGCATTCCCCGCCAGAATCGGAGCATTGAAAATGAATACAAAAATTTACGTAAAGAAAATATTTTGCTATGAATGACACATTGCAAGTTGAATAATACGAATTGTTTATTGAGATATTGTACGTACTTCCGTAAAATAACACAACTGCGTTACTTACAAGTCGAATTGTAACATACGAATGTGTAACAACACAGAGAATAACATTTTCCTTTCTTTTGCAACCTAAGTGAAATTCATTCGTCGATTTTCGAAATTCCAACTCGAATGCACCATTCTCGCTTGCATCCGCATTATTGAACATCATTACAATGACGATCGGTCAATAATCACAGAAGCTACATTACTTTTATATACGGAAATACCCGTTTATACAATTCCAAATCTAATGAGACCACCTAGGTCACAAATTATAAACCGATTTTCAACATTTTTCGCCATATTGTAGCTAATAATACCATAGGACTATAATTTAAATTTTTTCTTTAGTCTGTTTTTTTCCGAAATATATACAATTTACTAAACAATTACCCTTCCAAAACAAATTCGACTTTTTTACATTTATCAAAATTTCAAAAAAGTTACCAGCCGATTATCAAAAGTGTCTCGATAAATTCTTCAACTTTTGGTACTATTCCCGTCTCGATCCTCCCAAAATCCTCAGAGCTTTTAAAACTTAACTTAAAATGCATGTGATGTTTTATTAAATTTTTGAATGATATAGTTTCTCTTATTCTTATTCATTTAAGTGGAGTTACGTATATGTACGCAGTATGTATCCAGTATTATTAAAAAGATGCTTTATGAGTTGCATGTTGGCTAGGAGCGAATCTTTATAAACCACGTGAGATGCAGGTGGGCGTCAACAAATCTAGCACGAGTGTGTTTCCTACAAAGCTGCTGTGTGTGTATGCGGCCCCTCGGGTCCATATTGGCTCACATAAAACTATTATTCCTATTTTTTGTTTTCCTACTGATTTGTGTTCATAATAATCACTCTTCCGAATTTCTATCCTCATACTTTTTTGTTCATAAAATTTTACTACTACTATCAATAGTCAATAGTCAAAATATATTTATTCAATAAACTCAATTAATAAGTACTTTGAAACGTCCAAATATTTTTTAACCTACCACCCATTCAGGACATCATTTTTTAACTGTGGCAAAGAACGGGCGCAAGAAACCACAGCGCACAGAAGCAACGACATTTACAAAAAATATATATATTATATGTCGTTACCAGGTCACAAAATACAAAATATGAATTTGAATGTAAATAGTTTAATTAAATATGGTGCTCTATATAAATTAATTATAGGCAATTAGAAATAGCTGTTGGAGTAGGTACTTGGAGCATTTCAGACTCAAGCTGTTTTGTCTTCTGTATAATCCGACACTTTATAATAAGCTTTTTTATAAAGTTTTTCTTTGATTTTGATTTTAAATTTATCAAGATCTAATTTCTGAATATCATTTGGTACTTTGTTGTATAATCGTACACACAGACCCTTAAAAGAATTATTTATTTTATGGAGCCTAGTATAAGGCACTGCTAATTTGTTATTACTTCTAGTATTTAATTTGTGAATATCACTGTTTTTTGAAAACATTTCAATATTTTTATGAACATACACAAGATTTTCATAAATATATTGTGATGCAACTGTCATTATACTTATATCCTTAAATCTCTCTCTGAGAGAGTCACCAGCCTGTAGGTTATATATTGCTCGAATAGCCCTCTTCTGCAGCACAAAGATAGTTTGAATGTCGGCAGCATTTCCCCACAGTAAAATGGCGTACGACATTACACTATGAAAGTAACTGAAATAAACTAATCTAGCTGTATCAACGTCAGTTAACTGACGGATCTTCATTACTGCATAAGCTGCAGAGCTAAGTCTATTCGACAATTTAGCTATATGTGGGCCCCACTGAAGCTTGGCATCCAACGTGATGCCTAGAAACACAGTGGTGTCCACAGGATTCACATTCTTATCTTTAATTTGTATACTAGTTATTACCTGCTTAACATTAGGCAATACAAATCTTACACATTTGGTTTTTCCCTCGTTTAATAGCAAGTTATTAACACTAAACCAGTGAACAATCTTTGAGACCGCATTATTCACATCGTCATAATTTGGGTGTCGTCGTTTCACTTTGAATAAAAGTGAAGTATCATCAGCAAACAATACTATCTCATGACTGTCTTTTACAAAATAAAGTAAGTCATTAATATAAACCAAAAACAAGAATGGACCAAGTATTGAACCCTGAGGAACTCCCATTTTAATTACTGATCCCGGAGATCTTTTACCGTTAATGTCGACCTTTTGAATCCTGTTACTCAAGTATGAGATTAGAAGGCTCAAAGAAGCATCCCTAATTCCATAGTGGTTAAGCTTCCTGACCAAAGTTTCATGTAAAACACAATCAAAAGCCTTGGATAAATCACAAAATACCCCTAGGGCATCCTGTGATTCAAATATTTGGATTAAAAGCTCAACACCGGCGTCAGTTGTAGAGCGACCCCTAGTAAAACCATATTGTTTACAATGTAAAAGTTTATTTTTATAAAAATGAATTTGCATTTGGTCTAGCATTAACTTTTCAAAAATTTTACTAAATGTAGGTAGCACAGAAATAGGTCTAAAATTAGAGGGGTCAGAAGTGCTACCTGATTTAAATAATGGAATTATTTTACTATATTTCATGAGGTCAGGAAAAACACCACAGTCAATGCATTCATTAAATATGCAAGCTAAAACTGGAGCTATTGTCATAATTACAGATTTAGCGACGTCCACGGAATTACCCCACAGATCAGCAGTTTTCTTTTTTATTGAGAGTGTTAAATGTTTTTATTATATCTATAACACATTTTTTTTGAAAACTGAAATGAAAGTAATTTCAGTCCGTCTTTAACATTCTCCTTCAAAACAGATTCAGCTACAGTGGGGGAGGAAATCAAGGCTTTTGTTGTTGAAACTGGAATGTTAGTAAAAAACCTCTCAAATGCTGCAGCAATATGTAACGGTACAGAATGAATGGTATCCGTCCGTTAGTAAGGAATGCATGGGAGTAGCACTAAAATAAATATTAATGCGTAGCACCATTAATAATAAGCATGAAAAGGGAATAATAAACTAGTTCAGAATAATGGTCAGTGGTCTAGCGCTTTATCTTTATTTTGAATTTCGCGGGGACTGCTCTGTGTGGCCTTGTGACATAGGCGTAGGTTGGCAAGCCGGTAGACATACGGGCGGGCGCCACCTATGGTCGGAATACGGAACTTTTTATAATTTCACAAAATACAGGATTATTGGCTTAAGTGGATGATTATTGAGAGGGAATTGTTAATAGAAGGCTACATTTAGATATTCAAAGATGTAATATTGGCTATCTGACGAGATTTGGTTAGATTATGGAAAAATTTTAGAATTGCGCGGCGAAAGCGGCAATGAGCGAGCGAGAGGTTGAGAAAAAGACAGAAAGAGAGGTCGGATGATAGCTCCACGTGGCGCGACGCGAAGGCGGGGGGCATCGGGGAAACGGCTAGCGATTGGTGGAAGGGAAGAAAAGCGGACTCGCGCGGGAAAAATCTTAGGCGCGCGTGGCGGGAAAATTAAGATGCTTGGGAAAATTAGCGGACATTCAGTTTTGGGGACGTCAACGGAGCGGTCCAACTTAAGAGTGCGGTACGACTCATACGGGAAAAATAGCGTCCGAGCTTGATAGTGCGCTAAGTGATATTCGAGCTGCGATATTAATTAAGATTTGTGAAATTGAAAGTTATTAATAAAGTAAACTATTGCGATCGCAACTCGAATCCGTTAACAGAATGAAGTATTCTGGGGTGCATCGGCGGAAACGAGTCACGGTGACAACAAAACCCTATGTACCTTTCAACAGACTTCGGTCTGGATGATCTTTGATTGTATTTAATAAGATCGGCGTTTTACACTATTACGCTAAACAATACACTATCTTCGACGGAGTAATGGGGGAGAGACAGTTGTCTCCCTAGTGAAAGTTGAAGATAGGTCAGACACCATTTAGCTGGAGGTAGACCCGTATGACCCAGTCCAATCTCGAGTCTATCTCCATACATACAGTGTAGTGATAGGAAAATAACACACTGAGTATACTGGCTCGACTGATAGAACATTTAGGAGTTAGTTGCTTTCAGGGGCAATGCGACTCTCACCACACACCACGAATTTAAATTAAATGAGGCTTGGCCTAGTTTGCAAGGTACACAAGAGGGACTGTTAGTTCGACAAAATATAGGCATTTTCAAGTGAGGAAAGTTGTAGGAATCTATAGGTAGGCGGATATATATATATGGTTAGTTATTAATTCAGACTAATAAGGCAGGGATAATTAAGTTACGGCGCTAAATAAAATTATGATGAAGTGATGTGGGTCCTAGCTAGGCAAGTAATCTGTTACCGCAGGCCGGTAAAATTCTAATTGTTTTCCTAAAGTTGTTACCAATTAATTATTCATTTTAAATAATTAACAGAAGTATGATAATATCGTACCATCATTACTTTGGAGTACCTAAAAGTCTAGACTGGTTTTCTATTACAAGAAAAATACTAAAAAGTTATAGCAAATAAGCTTAGTCGTACTGTGATGTTTGATTTCTAACACTGATATGACCAAACAGGCATTTGTTAGCTTTCCCTGGGATGCAATACGATCTCACATGGCTATACTCTTCAAAGTATGGAAAATTTTACATCCGATACCTTAGCAAAAATAAGCTGATACAAACTGAACAACTAAAACCAGTTTAGAACCTAGGATAAGTCGTTGAAAGAAGACATTGCAAGCTATGAGCTTCTAATAATCTGAAACATAGAAATAATTGATTGATAACAACCAGCTAATTAGCCTGACAATGGTCTACTAATACCATTTGAATAGACCTCTTAAGATATGTAAGTACTTACTTCTAATAATATGAAACATAGAAATATTTGATGAGAACAATCTAATCAATCAGACTAATACCTAGTACAGTCTAATTTATACTTATTAAAGTGAGTAAAAGATAACTTCTAAATGTAATTTATTTAATGATTAACAGGGATAATTAACTACCTACTAAAAAGTATATTGACTATGATTTAGTAGTCTATCAAATTAACCACTCAGTCTGAGAGACAGAGGGTGGAAGTTAATGGGAAATAATTAACTTAAGTTCGCTTCCTAAAAGTCAGGGATGTTGAATAAATTAGGCATCTTTCAATAAACTTGAGATGTATTTATACTTTATAAGATCTGTATAATGAACACTAAGAGTAATCCAAAGTAATTTACTTCAAATGATAGTATTCTATTTCAGTTCACTTCCTGAAAGTCAAGGATATTGAATGAATTAAACATCCTTAATAATCTTAAGATGTGATAATCTGCCAATGCTGCCAATCCAATGTAGTTATATTGGAACTTTATAAGACCTGTATAATAAATACTAGGAGTAAATAAAAGTAATTTTACCTGTATTAATAGCATTCTACTTTAGCCACCACCTGAAGTGGCGTTTGATTAAATTATCCACTCTTTATAGAACTGAATATAAGTTATTGCATTGAATAATTAAGTTCTTAATGTGAAAAGGATATTTGGATGATAGCAAGCCTTGAGATAAACTCTATTGATTTATGTGGAATAATAAGAATTTAAATTGCTAACACATAGTTCATAATGTAAAATGAAATTAGAGTTTGAGAAGAGATGTAAATTCTCAGTTTGAAAGAATTAAAGCTACAAGCTAATAATTAATGTTAAAGCCAAAGTGGACGGGGCCATAATTAAACAATGAGATGTAATGGCACGCTATGGAGCGGCGGTTGGAGCTCATAAACTTCCACAAGACTCTTATATTTCCACAAGACTTTTAAACTTCCACAAGACTCTTATATTTCCACAAGACTTTTATATTTCCACAAGACTCTTATATTTCCACAAGACTTTTATATTTCCACAAGACTCTTATAATCCCACTAAACCTTTATATAAATTGCACCAGGCTTCTTATGTATCATGCTACTGATAATAAATAATAATACCTACAAGCTAAGCTATCATCTGATTACCTTTGAGTGGTTACAAATCTTCCCCGCAGCTGCAGTGAAGGATTTAGGTCACAGTTCAGACGGAGTCATTGCTAGGCTACACATATTTATGTTAGGATTTATAGACTGGTAGGTAATTAGGTCAGGAGAAAATAATTTAACACAGGGATAAGCCAATTACTAAACTTTCACAAAAGAACTTGAGTTACTTAAATGCGGTTAACAACGGAGGGTTCACTAGACGATCTGGCCAAAATAGTAGTTATTATAATATTACATTGCTTGACTGAAATTCACTGCAAATAGAATTAAGCTATGCTAAGGTTCCATCTTCATACAAACGCTACACACTCTACAAAACTCCAGACACAACCATTAGATTGTAGATAAATTAGGTTAATTAGTTTTAAGAATTAGATAATAATTTAAGTTAAGGTAAAGCGGCGAGGATGTGTGTATGTATTATAAGCTAGCTAGGCATATAGGTGTGAAAGGCATTAGATTTAGGTTTAGATTTAAGGTGTAGCAATTTAATATTGTGGGGAGGTTACAATTTGGTAAGCCATGACCAGGATCAGAAAGTTAAGTTATAAATTATCATTAATATAGTTGTATTGGATTTCAGTCAAGCGGTAATACTTTAATTTAGAAGTGGGATTTTTTCCCACAAATTGTTGTCGTGTTGCGATGCGTGAGTTTAGAATTGGCTTAATAGGGAATAATTCAATGAAGATTAATTAATTCAGAGATATTGAAGAATTATAATTTGACACTTTTCACAATAAACGTTGTTATCTTCTAAAGTTGATTCATACACTTTGTATTACGGGCTCTTGATAATGGGTGAATTATAATTTGACACTTTTCACAATAAACGTTGTTATCTTCTAAAGTTGATTCATACACTTTGTATTACGGGCTCTTGATAGTGGGTGAATTATAATTTGACACTTTTCACAATAAACGTTGTTATCTTCTAAAGTTGATTCATACACTTTGTATTACGGGCTCTTGATAGTGGGTGAATTATAATTTGACACTTTTCACAATAAACGTTGTTATCTTCTAAAGTTGATTCATACACTTTGTATTACGGGTTCGACCAATATTGTAGACAGTCGCAATGAGAGCTGGAGCTAAATTTTGTTGTACGAAATCTGTAACAAAAAGATTCTCAGGTTAGGTTAAAGGTCAAAGGAGATAAAGCTACAAAACAATAATGTAATGAGTAATAATTGAAATACAATACCTTTCAGTCATTATCTTTTTCTTCTTTATTTAATGGTGGATTTCGCCAGCATCAGGTACCGTGCGGCTGTTAGACGTTGTTGTTTTCCCAAAGGATCATAAGTGCACGAAGTACATAGATATAGTTATTATCCGGGGGTCTGGAGTATTAAATTTTAAAATTGTTGAGTTATCTGTGAATACTGAAACCTTTAGTAATTGTTTTCTTGAATACTGAAACCAGATATCCAATTTTTGTTGTTGACGTTAGGAGCTATGGTAACTGTAGTTTTGTTTCTATTCCTGGTGATAGATTTCATATAGGCATAGGCAACTGGTTCATACAGCCTTGTGTTGAGTTATTTTTAGGATCGTAAAAAGTCGATGGGGTGACATAGTTCAACATTTATTGATTTAGAAAGATTTGTAGAATAGGGGGCGGTTTAATTATTATTGCTGTCGGATGGAAAGGCAAGGGGGCGAGATTGGACAGAATTAACCAACTAAGTTATTGCTGGATTCAATTTATATTATAGGACGGCGATATGCTGTACAATATTATAAAGTTATGACGCTAACAGCATAATATAAAACTAATAATAATTATATTTTGACTAATAATCGTTGAGCGATTGCGGTTTTTAGTTGATGTGCTATTCCACGTATTATAATTTATTTTGTTGGTTATGTTAGAGAAAAAAAAAATTATAATAGTGTACTTGAGTCTCACATCTGAAATCCATAGAGTAGTTTAGGCTAGTCAAGGACTATAACGTTCTTTGTCTATGGTTGGACCATAGAGACAAATGATTTAGCGAGACCATAAACAATCTAGAATTAGGAATGATTATAAAACATGACGTCATAAAACCAATCGGAGAGGAAACTTCCTTATCGCGTAATCATGTGATTTTGTTATAGCAAGTGGAATCACCTGTTATTTTCCATACCTGTTATTTTTAATACCTGCGATTTTTACATTGAAAGAGATTTTCCTAATACTTATCACGTAGTAGATTAGAATGCAATGACATGGGAAATGCCGCTTCATTTTGTTAGTTCGCTAAAATCCTAGGAAAAGTAACATAAAATAGTATTACGGTTCAAAATACACGCGTTGATGAGGAATCGCGATTATAAGTAATAACAAGTAGCAGGGATGTCATGTAGGGGATAGAATCATATGACTATTCATTGCTAGTAGGAATTTTGGTTTAAAAGCAACGTAGTTTGGGATGCATAATGTAAACGGATAAATACGTCTAGTAGGCGATAAAAGTCGTTACCGTCTGGAAACAACTATCTAATATCTACTCTATTGTGGGGAGGTTACTTATTAGCGAGGCTAGATGGCGTTGGGTTACCAATAAAAGATTTTATTTTGGATGATGGTAAAAGGGTGCTGTCTAATAATAATATGTATAATTGAAATACTCTTGCAGCGTTGTAATTAGTCGTTACCGGTAATCATTGCTTCTTACCGTATAGTTGAAATCGTGATAAATAGTTAATTATGAAGATTTATAAAGGATTATTATTAGCTTAAGATGAGGTTAACGTACGCAGAGGTAAAGCTCGCTGGGCACAGCTTACTATACCTACTTACCTAATATTATCAGTTGTGAGTTACCTAGAGATATCTAAGTCGGGAGAGCGGTGAAAAGAAAAGACTTTACTACATGACTAATTAGTTAGGATAGGTAGAGATAGATAAATCATTAAATTCACTGGGTTGGATTAGCCTATTAAGAAGGGTACCTTGCACAATTGTCTATCTCCGTTGAACGATTAAGATGAAATATTTCTCGAGGATACCTAAGATTGACGGATGATGGATAATTGTGGAAGGTAGATATTAATTGAGCTTGGGAGCAAAATAGGGGTCGAAAGAAAAATACAATAGTAAAGAAAGAATAATAAATTGAAAAAAAAATAATAGTAGAAAAAAAAAATAGTTGACTGGCTTGAAGTCGAGATTTAACTGCAAAATTAACGAGTTATAGCACTGTTACGCTATAGGGATAACAATAGCGTATGTTATCACATCAATTATAAAGGCGAGTTGCGGGCGGATGTCACGTCATAATCAATAGTTAACTCGTTTTATTATTTTAAAAGTTAACGCAAGCTACTTATAAAACAGTGATCGATTATATATACCACAATTTTAAGTTGCAGGATAAATTTAAACTCATAGTCCGCAGAAACATTCAAGCCGGAAATAAAGCGATGATATTGCGAGCTGAGAATAAATTTCTTAGTGTAAAATTTATTAATAAGTAAATCCCTGATATTGCGTTATCGAGATTACAATACAAAATCAACTATCACAATTCGAATCATACAAAGTAATTATTTAGATGTTATCTCGCGTCGACAGGTACAAAATTTAATTTAGATGGGTAAAGAAATTAGAACTGAAATGGGTTTCGGATGTGTGACGTTCTTAGGATACGTACTGTTTAGTAGCATAATTTAAATTTAATAAAATCGGCCGAATTAGACATAATTCGTTTTGCGGATATATATATTTAATCGAGATTATTGTGGAGGTAGCCATAGTTCAAAGTTTACTAAACCCGACCTAGAGTCATAGCCTATCTTTATATGTCAGAAGAAAATAATAAATTTATAAGTAGTAGATTTTAAAGTCAATAGTAAATTTATTTTCCCGAGGTGAGACCTGAAACCTAGTTCGCACTAGGCCATTCAAATACTTTAACCGGTAATGTTGATTATAATAAATAAAGATGTTCGAGATTTATAATAATATTCTAATACTGCTATATTAAAATTGTTATTATGAAATTAAATAGGTTTGCTTAACAATTGGCAAATAATTATTAACTCAAGAATTTGTTTAGTACAAAGTAAATGTCTACAGGTTTAGAAATGATAGGACGAACGAAACGCGTTTTTGACTTGTGGGAAGGTCAGCGCAGACTGTCAAAGCGGGATTATCTTGTTTTGGTTATTTATTATATTAATATGAATTGCTAGAATTCTTAAATAATCTAGATTATTGGCATCTAATATGTACGTGATGAAATTGTAGATGATTAAAATTAGTGCTAAGGTAGGTTATTGTCGAAATTATGGCACAACCTTAAAATTGTTAGTTAATGTGAACTGCATGTTGCATCTAGATTGTTTTATACAAACTAATTGATTGGGAGTTTTCACATATGTAGGCCGGGACATTGAGTTGATGAAATAGTGTTATCAAAATATTATTCATCACGGAAAGATAAAGATATTTTATTTGCAAGTGTGAATACAAAAGTTTACTTCGGTTAGTATTATTCGGTTCTAGTCTAGTTTTGTGGTAGCGTTTTACCTAGGGTTGTTCTAAATTATAAGTAATTAAATATTAATTGTCTGTTGCTGTCTTCTACGTTAGAGAAGGAACGGAGAAAGATAAGGGGGACTCATTTTGTTATAGTCAGCTGTATGATAGATAATCCTCCTAGTAAATATTTCTTGTGATTGCGGTAGCAACATAGAGTGTTTATAGGATGTTTTGTTCATTAACTAATTATCTTCACCGCAGCTGTGGATAGGGATGGCTAAAGTATGTGAACAGGGGTGGAGAAGATAGGTCATTATAAATTAAAATAAATACTTGAATTGCAATATGCCTGACTAAATAGTGCGAAGAGATGGAGTAACTATGTTAGAGAAATTCTCTATTGCATAATATTCGAACTTTTGACATTTTCAATTGTAACTTTAGAATTTTGATTAGAGTATTTAACTAAGCGGGTCCAACGAAGAAGGCATGCTGAAAGCGAGGTCTTTGGTCGTCTATGCACACAATAAAATTATAGATGACACAAGGGAGCATTCTTAATTGGCACTGTTAAATTAGTAAAAGTAGCTTGTTTAGGGTGTTCGAATATTTTTAGTCGCACAGGGCACAAATAGAACTTAGTTAAGCGTGTAGGGTTTATTTTGATTTACCTGGTGAAGTAATTGAATCGAAGTTTCGGAACTGTGCTGTAGAAGTGGGAATTACTCAGCACACAATAAAATTAAGTGGTTTCCATTTAGCTTCATTTCCTAAACTAGCCTTTCTTAAAGTTGCGGAAATTCTGCTGTAAGGTGGTTCCTTTGGGGGCGTCTTGTGAAGTCTAAATCAGGACAATTATACTTGACTAACCTATAGAGAGATAATGTCTTAGGCTGCAGAAACGGAGGCCATTGATGGCATTTCATTTTGGCGTGGTCAGGGGATCTCGTGTTGCTGGGGAATTTTACCATCTGGACGGAAGGCTGAAAAGTAAAGTAGAATGCATAATGAGTAACCAATTAGAGTTACAAACATTCGGGAGATTACCATCTTAATAATGTGTCTTGTGCGAGTGTAAAATTAAAATCATCTAATAAAAAAAATAAAAAGAAACTAGCACTATTGAATCACGCAGTTTGGAATTCAGTAAATACGAGAAGGAACTTACGATATTAATTACCATGAATACTAAGACGAAGTGTCACCTTTAATGACTTATTATTTACCGATTTGACCGATTATTAGTAATATAAAAGGTAGGAAGTTAAGTAGAGTTGTGGGGGCGGATAAGATAGTTAGCGGTGTGTTTAATTTAATAAGAAAATGATATTTTTCAAAGGTATAGGAAAGTAAGGGGATATTGACGTATTATATTTTAGTAAATGAGATTAAATGTTGTCTTTCATACATAGTAATAACTAGGGATGAGACATAGTTATTAGATAGGTTTTGGGATAAATATTTGCTTATACGCATAAGCTCAGTACTTGTCAATTAGTATACAATGTCCAACGCGTACCGGGGTATTAACAAGTACTTATCGATGACGCATACATTGACAGTTAGACAGATATACATAGCACACAAACTTCTAATAGATCTGAACTACGGGGTATCTAGTTCAAAACTCAAGGACGTGTTTCGAGATGCGTACCACCTTAGAGTGAGGGAGTTTATCCATAAGTATTTACGATCGACAACCTTATTGTAAGGCGTTAAGACCTTTATTTGTATGCACGGTATCACTGCGTACCGCACGGAAGCGAGTCTAGTATTCTATCTCGGTTATTTGCAGGATTAAACATTAGATGTATCTCATCTAAAATAAAGTTATAACTCTTGGGCGATGATGGTATGCCTACTGGTTTTGGTTGATATGGGGGTTTGGTTAAGATTTCTTATCCGCGGAGAGGAAAATAGGTTTCCGTTGAAAGAAGTAGCTAATTAGGGATTGTGGAGGACGCGGGTTCGATCCCTGCCTGAGGTAGACAATTGTTCCGACGTTTCGTTATCTTAGGTAGTTATATAAGCTAAGATGAGATTGGTAGCGTTGAAGTATGAAGGAAAGTTTTAATTCAAATTATTAATAATTATTCATTAACCTAGTTGGAACTAAAAGACCATGACGGCGAAGTGGTTGATGCTTCACCCACGAAAGATCCCAGGTTCGATCCCTAGGTTGCAACATTTAGATGCGAAACAAGTTGTAAGAAAAGACGTAAGTTAAAAGAAGGCCATGATGACAGATGTACTTGAAATTATTCTAGGAAAATAATTTAAAGAATAGAATAATTGAATGGTTCGGAAGATGTTATAAACTTTACGTCGGAATCGTCATAGAGTTGAAGAGTTTTCGCTAGGGGGCGTTAGTAGACAGCGCAAGAGACTGTTATATTGATCTAAATTATAGTAAGATTTGTTGTTATGATGGTAAACAAAAGGCAAATCATTATTCGGCGGTTGTGTATGATTAGAGACATGGTAGATGTCTAAGTTATTGGGAAGTATTTACCGAAACTAAGTTTACTGGGATTCCGTTTCGAACACGAGAACTGGGTATGCGATTATGATTTTGTGTCAGTTGAATAGAATGAGGGGTGTGGGCTATTTTGCAATAAGAAAGCTTATGGAGGAAGGAGTCATTAGGGATTTGGGGAGGAACTATAAATAGTAGGAATATCTTTGAGGGCTAGGATGACAATGAGGTTGGCAAGGAAGGAGGTGCTATTTTGTACTTAATTAAGTACAGGGTTTAGATATAATTCGCCGCAGATAAGAGTGGTACTTTATCTGCTTAAATTCTATCGGGGGCGGCTGTAACGGTACAGAATGAATGGTATCCGTCCGTTAGTAAGGAATGCATGGGAGTAGCACTAAAATAAATATTAATGCGTAGCACCATTAATAATAAGCATGAAAAGGGAATAATAAACTAGTTCAGAATAATGGTCAGTGGTCTAGCGCTTTATCTTTATTTTGAATTTCGCGGGGACTGCTCTGTGTGGCCTTGTGACATAGGCGTAGGTTGGCAAGCCGGTAGACATACGGGCGGGCGCCACCTATGGTCGGAATACGGAACTTTTTATAATTTCACAAAATACAGGATTATTGGCTTAAGTGGATGATTATTGAGAGGGAATTGTTAATAGAAGGCTACATTTAGATATTCAAAGATGTAATATTGGCTATCTGACGAGATTTGGTTAGATTATGGAAAAATTTTAGAATTGCGCGGCGAAAGCGGCAATGAGCGAGCGAGAGGTTGAGAAAAAGACAGAAAGAGAGGTCGGATGATAGCTCCACGTGGCGCGACGCGAAGGCGGGGGGCATCGGGGAAACGGCTAGCGATTGGTGGAAGGGAAGAAAAGCGGACTCGCGCGGGAAAAATCTTAGGCGCGCGTGGCGGGAAAATTAAGATGCTTGGGAAAATTAGCGGACATTCAGTTTTGGGGACGTCAACGGAGCGGTCCAACTTAAGAGTGCGGTACGACTCATACGGGAAAAATAGCGTCCGAGCTTGATAGTGCGCTAAGTGATATTCGAGCTGCGATATTAATTAAGATTTGTGAAATTGAAAGTTATTAATAAAGTAAACTATTGCGATCGCAACTCGAATCCGTTAACAGAATGAAGTATTCTGGGGTGCATCGGCGGAAACGAGTCACGGTGACAACAAAACCCTATGTACCTTTCAACAGACTTCGGTCTGGATGATCTTTGATTGTATTTAATAAGATCGGCGTTTTACACTATTACGCTAAACAATACACTATCTTCGACGGAGTAATGGGGGAGAGACAGTTGTCTCCCTAGTGAAAGTTGAAGATAGGTCAGACACCATTTAGCTGGAGGTAGACCCGTATGACCCAGTCCAATCTCGAGTCTATCTCCATACATACAGTGTAGTGATAGGAAAATAACACACTGAGTATACTGGCTCGACTGATAGAACATTTAGGAGTTAGTTGCTTTCAGGGGCAATGCGACTCTCACCACACACCACGAATTTAAATTAAATGAGGCTTGGCCTAGTTTGCAAGGTACACAAGAGGGACTGTTAGTTCGACAAAATATAGGCATTTTCAAGTGAGGAAAGTTGTAGGAATCTATAGGTAGGCGGATATATATATATGGTTAGTTATTAATTCAGACTAATAAGGCAGGGATAATTAAGTTACGGCGCTAAATAAAATTATGATGAAGTGATGTGGGTCCTAGCTAGGCAAGTAATCTGTTACCGCAGGCCGGTAAAATTCTAATTGTTTTCCTAAAGTTGTTACCAATTAATTATTCATTTTAAATAATTAACAGAAGTATGATAATATCGTACCATCATTACTTTGGAGTACCTAAAAGTCTAGACTGGTTTTCTATTACAAGAAAAATACTAAAAAGTTATAGCAAATAAGCTTAGTCGTACTGTGATGTTTGATTTCTAACACTGATATGACCAAACAGGCATTTGTTAGCTTTCCCTGGGATGCAATACGATCTCACATGGCTATACTCTTCAAAGTATGGAAAATTTTACATCCGATACCTTAGCAAAAATAAGCTGATACAAACTGAACAACTAAAACCAGTTTAGAACCTAGGATAAGTCGTTGAAAGAAGACATTGCAAGCTATGAGCTTCTAATAATCTGAAACATAGAAATAATTGATTGATAACAACCAGCTAATTAGCCTGACAATGGTCTACTAATACCATTTGAATAGACCTCTTAAGATATGTAAGTACTTACTTCTAATAATATGAAACATAGAAATATTTGATGAGAACAATCTAATCAATCAGACTAATACCTAGTACAGTCTAATTTATACTTATTAAAGTGAGTAAAAGATAACTTCTAAATGTAATTTATTTAATGATTAACAGGGATAATTAACTACCTACTAAAAAGTATATTGACTATGATTTAGTAGTCTATCAAATTAACCACTCAGTCTGAGAGACAGAGGGTGGAAGTTAATGGGAAATAATTAACTTAAGTTCGCTTCCTAAAAGTCAGGGATGTTGAATAAATTAGGCATCTTTCAATAAACTTGAGATGTATTTATACTTTATAAGATCTGTATAATGAACACTAAGAGTAATCCAAAGTAATTTACTTCAAATGATAGTATTCTATTTCAGTTCACTTCCTGAAAGTCAAGGATATTGAATGAATTAAACATCCTTAATAATCTTAAGATGTGATAATCTGCCAATGCTGCCAATCCAATGTAGTTATATTGGAACTTTATAAGACCTGTATAATAAATACTAGGAGTAAATAAAAGTAATTTTACCTGTATTAATAGCATTCTACTTTAGCCACCACCTGAAGTGGCGTTTGATTAAATTATCCACTCTTTATAGAACTGAATATAAGTTATTGCATTGAATAATTAAGTTCTTAATGTGAAAAGGATATTTGGATGATAGCAAGCCTTGAGATAAACTCTATTGATTTATGTGGAATAATAAGAATTTAAATTGCTAACACATAGTTCATAATGTAAAATGAAATTAGAGTTTGAGAAGAGATGTAAATTCTCAGTTTGAAAGAATTAAAGCTACAAGCTAATAATTAATGTTAAAGCCAAAGTGGACGGGGCCATAATTAAACAATGAGATGTAATGGCACGCTATGGAGCGGCGGTTGGAGCTCATAAACTTCCACAAGACTCTTATATTTCCACAAGACTTTTAAACTTCCACAAGACTCTTATATTTCCACAAGACTTTTATATTTCCACAAGACTCTTATATTTCCACAAGACTTTTATATTTCCACAAGACTCTTATAATCCCACTAAACCTTTATATAAATTGCACCAGGCTTCTTATGTATCATGCTACTGATAATAAATAATAATACCTACAAGCTAAGCTATCATCTGATTACCTTTGAGTGGTTACAAATCTTCCCCGCAGCTGCAGTGAAGGATTTAGGTCACAGTTCAGACGGAGTCATTGCTAGGCTACACATATTTATGTTAGGATTTATAGACTGGTAGGTAATTAGGTCAGGAGAAAATAATTTAACACAGGGATAAGCCAATTACTAAACTTTCACGAAAGAACTTGAGTTACTTAAATGCGGTTAACAACGGAGGGTTCACTAGACGATCTGGCCAAAATAGTAGTTATTATAATATTACATTGCTTGACTGAAATTCACTGCAAATAGAATTAAGCTATGCTAAGGTTCCATCTTCATACAAACGCTACACACTCTACAAAACTCCAGACACAACCATTAGATTGTAGATAAATTAGGTTAATTAGTTTTAAGAATTAGATAATAATTTAAGTTAAGGTAAAGCGGCGAGGATGTGTGTATGTATTATAAGCTAGCTAGGCATATAGGTGTGAAAGGCATTAGATTTAGGTTTAGATTAGGTATAGAGAATTTATAGATTTAGGTGTAGCAAATTAATATTGTGGGGAGGTTACAAATATCAGCATCAGAAGTCAAGGTTTTATTATCACAATTTAAATTGTACTCATTATTACGACTTTTGACCTTTCCTGTTTCACTATTTATAATATTCCATGACATTTTTATTTTGTCATTACTATTCTTAATCTTAGAACTCAGATAGTTTGCCTTGGCTAATCGACATACTCTTTTGAATAACTTTGAATAATTTTTAACATATAATTTGAAGTCATCGCTGGTGTTATAGTTGCGTTCACCATAAAGTTCATAAAGGCGTTTCCTACTTCTGTGAATACCAATTGTAGCCCATTCATTAAAAGTTACAGTACCACTAACTGAGGTCTTTTTTGGAATAAAAGTTTTATTAAATTTTGAACAATAAATGTTAAAAAAATTATTATAAAAGACATTAGGGTTGTCATTGTATTCTAAATAATTTAATTTTATATCTAGATTGCTTTTAAAGCGTTCCAGCCGACCTGCAGTTTTTGGTACAACAGTGATATTCTTTTTCGTCACTTGTTTACGCTGGTGTGGAAAGCTGACCATTTGGCCACAATGATCAGAGTCCAGGTTATTAATAATTTGCTTAGCCAGTGGTTTTACATTTGTATATATGTTATCAATACATGTGGCTGAAGTGGCAGTTATTCTTGTCGGCTCCAAAAATAAATGATTTATGTTGTATGATAGAAATAGGTTTTTAATTTTAGTTGACATTGTGGAATTTTCTAACAAATTAATATTAAAATCCCCGCAAACAATTATTGTTTTACCTACATTACGGACTTTATGTAATGCCTCATCCATAACTTTTTCGAAAAAATCATATGATGCTGAAGGAGGTCTGTACACACTTAATACAACAAACTGCTCCAACTCCACACAAGCTATTTCTATTGTTCGCTCAACCGAGAGGCTCACTATGTCTTTGCGTTCCTTTAATTTAAACTTTTTACTAACAATAATTAAGGAGCCACCATGTATTGCATTTCCTCGACTGAACGAACTTCCTACCAAATGATTCTTAAAATTGAACATGAACTGATGGTCTTTAAGCCAGTGTTCTGTTATGCAAAGAATATCAATTTTATTACAGTTCATGAACAATTCAATCTCCAAATCTTTGCCCATCATTCCTTGGATGTTCTGGTGGACAATGTTTAAAGATTGTACATTTTTTAAATTTAATGATTGACATGGGCTTTTGCTAAAGCTATTTTTACATTCATTTAATATCATTTTATTAACAAACATTTCGCAAGAGTTTTCCTCTTTTGTCATATAATTTAATTTAAATAATTAATTGGAATGTCAGTAGAAACACTACTGACGTCTATGTCAAATATACATTGCTCAATAGAAGCAACTTGTTTTGCCAAGTTTTTGGCTGACGTTTGAATACAATAGGATAGCGATAAAGCTATTTGTCGCTTAAAATAATTTGGCAGATAATAACTATCTCTTGTCAAATAAAAATTACTAACATAATTGTTGGTGTCAATTAAATGCATTATGTCATTTTTGCAAAATTAATGTAATGTCAGGTTAAGTTATGTCTAATAGAATTTTCCTCCTGTGGCAAACTACTACAATAGGGTAATGTAAACAATATAATTTTCTTTACAATTAACTTATTCAAACATTCTAAACATTTTATAAGGCATGTTTTGTTCAGATTACCTCTATTACCAACAAATAATAATAAGGTGCTATTGGGGTTATATTTATGTTCTACAGCTTTTTTCAAAATATGTTGATAAGAAGCACCCGGTATACAATAATTGATAACTGAATGTCCCAAGTCAAATAACAACCGACCCATGTTTTTACCAAATTCATCACTAAATATTACCAAGTCACTATTACAATCTGTCTTACATGGAATCTGGTTGGTTGGTATAAGTTGTGGTACATTTTTAATTGTGCACTGAGTAAGGGAACTTTTGGAAGAAACATCAATCAATTCGACAGAGGAAGAATCACATGGGATTGATGAACGGCTTGGTAACTGTTTACATTTACAATTACTTGTGAGTGAATCAATCCCTTCATTGTTACCATTACACAGGACTACCAGTTCATCAATGGCCAACATGTGTTCTTTAATTTGACCTTGTGAAAGATCATTTTGCTTAGTAATAGATATAAGCGAGTCCTCTAGGTGTGCAATTTTAGTTTGTAGAATTTGTGTATTGTTTGTTTTATATTTTAAATTTTTATTGTGTAGTTGTGACGAGTATATATCTAATTTGTCAATTAAGTACAATCTTTCTCTATTTAATTTTACATTTTTAATAAAAAAATGGTGCTTCTTAACAAATTTTTGCGTTTTCTTAATTTACTTATTTATCTTAATATATTTTTTTAGTTTATTTTTGCTACAGCCAGCAATCTTCACTGAGAGGTTGCTATTTTTATTTTCCTGACAGTGGGCTGACTGCTAGCTGTCGCAGAAACCATGGAAGGGGCACAGACTACCACCTCATCGAACAAGCTTTGATTTAATGAGGCAGTCATATTAAGTTTAGATGTTTCCAATAAAGTAATTTTATTATTGGCCTCATCCAATTGTTTTTTCAACTCATCTATGCAGTTCAGAGCCTGGTCATACTCTGAACTACATTTGGTCGAACCTGTCCACAATGTTTTGGAGCCTGTCCCGGGCATCAATAGCATCGATATAACGGTCATTTAACTGTACCACCTCATTTTTTAACTTTTGATGCCTGTCTAATGATTCCAAAAGTTCCCTTTCGTTGTCATCTCGCTCTCTGTTTAGTTGATCACACAACTCTTTCGAAGCCTTCAATTCATTTTATATCAGATGGAGTTTGGACTCCTCCTGACGAGACAAGGCCTTGCGAGTCATCTTTATGGGAAAACTTAAAAATTGAACCGTATAAAAGAGAAATACAAATTTTTAAATACTATGTAGGTTACAAGTAAACAGCTGTACGAGTAGTCGCGTAACCAACAAACAGAGGTTATGTTTACGTATGTTAATCGCAACTAAAGTGGTTGGAATTAAACAAGATACGTATAATAATTAACAAATCGTCAATTTATGCAAATTTATAAGATTTTAAGTGAAATAAGGGTAGGTACCTTAAAGATGACAACGGTTCACTTACATGCTGGTGTAGTGTATGACTCACCGCACCTTTGCATTAAATGTCATAGCTAATTGATGAACCAGTATTAAATCATACTTAAGGCACTATAGTCGTTTCACTCAACGCTTCTCCCGGTCCCCACATTGCATGGCGACCCTGCCAGTGCTGCCTATTGGCGGCGCTGGGCCAGATGGTTTTTTAAAATTCTAAAGTTAAAATGTGACTAGTTAAATTAATAAGAACAATGTAATATGGTAAAAAAAGAGACAATGGTGACAAAATAAAATAAAAATAAAAGACAATATTTTTTTATATAATAATAATAATAATAATGAACGATGAACTATGTGGAAGCTGACTAAAAAAAATATCTATTTAAAAATTATCTATGTGAGTGCTTCGGACTGCTTCGGAAATATCAAGATTTTCTAAATATTATAATGAAGAGGTAAACTAGTAAAAGTATAAGAAGACTACAATACTAAGTTCCTGTAAATTAATTGAAAACAAAGAGAACGATTTGGTGCTGCTGCTGTCGAGAGATGACTGCCGAGAGATGTCAGACGAGAAGATGGTGAAACAAATTGCTGGGTGCTGGGTGAAGCAGAAGTCTGATGTGGACCAGCCGCGTGAATCAGGCCAGTTTACCAAAGATATAGTCAAAAATTTAAATTTATATTTATTTTGCGTAACAGTTTTATAACTTGAAAAATATATAAAAGTAACTATTCCAAAATGTACTTATTTAGGTAGATTCATTGGTAATGTAGTAAGTTTTTTTATAACACGAATAATAAGTAACATTTTATTTGTAAATGTTTTTTTTTTCAAATTAAGTATTGTTTAATTGAATTAATTGAGTAAAAGCACTTAACAATTTGGTTGTAGAAGAATTTATTTAGTACTTACAGCTCACGATAATGTTTTTATGATAATAAGATTATTTTTATAATGATTATTAGAGAATGCTAAATTTATTAAATTTTAATGTGACTTATTTTCCTTTTATTACTATATAGTTTCGCAGACACGTATCTGTCTCTAGTATTTAACTTCTAAATATATCAATCTAATTATATTATTGTATGTTTTTCATTCGATATTTTGTGTTGTGCGTTTTTGATATTAGCTATAAAATAAAATAAAATGTAATCGATAGAATAATAAGCACCCTATATGTTTAACAGTTGTTGACGATATGACGATAAATTGATATTTTGTGACTTTAAATAATGGTGGCACTATAAGCACATTAAAAGATTTCAATTTGAATGTTCTAAATTAGTATAAAAGGTTCTAAAATACAAAATGTAAACTAACGAAGGTTAAATCATTCAGAATGATAAAGAAAGTAATATTATAGAGAATAACTTTAATAAAAAAGGTCAGAGAAAATAATTGTACTTATACTTATTGATTTTATTTATTGAGATTTTTTTTTTTGCTTTGTATTTCAAGATTACCTAAAGATTTTAATTGTTTGCTATTGCTATGCATAGTATTTATTTAACTGCGAGAGATTAAGGGAGTATAATTGACTTAGTTATTTATTTACTTAGAAGCAGAAGTTCTTCATTGTTGTAACCTATCGTATTTTCAGTGTAATTATGTTGCTGATAATAATTTTTTGGCCACGTCTTCAGAACTAAGTAAGTACCAATAATGTGAATTGTACAAGTATAATTTAAAAACGAAAATTACTGTTACAAATAGTTTTCAATTACATAACGTATTTTGTTTTAACCTATTTCTGTTAATCGAAAAGATGTTACAGTTATCCAGTTCATCCAGTAATACAGTTTTCTTTTTAATCGAAAGTTGGCAATGGCCGTATCTACTTAGTAATTATAAAAATTTATTAAGTTGCATTTTGCGCTTCATGTCATATTGTAATAAACAGTTTATTCTAAATTATTTAAATCGAAAGTAATGTAAAAATTAAGTGAAGTAAAATTACTGCTTGAAACCTGAACTTTCGTTATTTTTGGTTTAATTTACGTAGTAATTTGTTAAAAGATTAAACATTGATTTATGTAGACTATCGAGAAAGAAAATCGTTTTAATTTTTTTGACATTTAAACAGAACATGACGTACTTAGGTCAAAATTAGTTTGATTTAAATTATAAATATGAGACATAGAAATTTATAAACATTGATTTGATTAATTCTGGTTTCTGGTCATTAGGTCAAACAGAGTGCTAAATATTTCTCATTAGGATAGCTTATGTTTAGGTGCCATCAGTTATTAATTTACACGACTAATAAATAAGGATTGTTATCACATTCCTGTACCAACGGCGGTATGACCGCGCAAGACGATAGATAAAGGTATCATCGCTAAATACGGATGTAGCAAGAGAGGTATCTATACTTACTCGGAAAGATTTCATAAACAATGCGACTCGGGTTGCTCCCGATTGTTATGAGTTTCAATGCAATGACGAAAGTAGTATAACTAAAACGGATTATGAGAGAATAAATTATTGGAATATTAGGAGGAAGTAGACCAATTTTGAGTAAAATAAGTATCTAGGCTAGTATTTAGAAGATACAAGGACGAGAAAAATAAGATAAAGTAGGTGTATTGCCTACACAATATGTATTAAAAATCTTTTTGTAACAATATGTTGACAATTAGGTACAGATAGGACAGTTTTGGAATGTATAAGTAAGGTATGGAATGTTTTAAGGATAAAAGAGTTTGTGATTAATTAGGTTCTTGAGGATGAAATGCGATTGGACTGATCACCCAAAAGCATTGAAAAATCTTATTTACCTAATTTTTCTTATTTTGGATTGTTGTTATGTAAATGGTTATGAAAGATAAAATAAACTATAAATAAATGAAAGAGATAGATGAAAGATGATGCGGTACACATTAAAAGGTACTATAGGGATCAGGTCCTTCAGGTTTATCTAGATGTGAACGAGATTCCTCTTTGAAAACTGTTGGAGACCAAAAGATGTCTTAATTTATGACCCTATAAAAATGGTACATGGAGGGTCAGACCCTTCCATTCGATCATGGTGTAAAGGAAATTTCTCTGTGAGATAAGTTGGAGTCCAATAGAGGCTTAAACCATGACAACCAAAATAAATGAGTTGTGCGCACAACCAAAACAGGCACTAAGATGTACTGTTTTAAAATATTAATAAATAATAAAATAAAAGTCGACTTTATGTAAATGTACCAAAAATAAATAAATAAAATGGACCGGCCGGCTCAATAATAAAAAGTACCTAATAATATTGATATGTTATAATGATGAAAAAGTGTACCGATGAATAATGTGATGACTAGTCTATGAAAGAAATAAAATATAGTACGAGATGAATAAAAGTGTGCACACGATGTAATGTAAAGAGAATAAAATGAGTGGAAAATGTAAGGTACCTTACCAAACTATAGTTAAAATGTCGAAAATAAAAACAACGAGTAAAATGAGAGTTCGCTGAATAATACGAGTACGTCATAATAATAATATGTATGACATTAAAATAAATTAATAAAAAGTAAAGGACTATTGTGAAATATTAAGGGTTTTTTTTTAAACACATTACTTATTACATGAAATGCTAGGAGAATTATGTTATTTATATTAGAAAATGAAAGACGTCGGAATAGGAGTTTTTATTAAGTGTTTTGAAAATCGTCAACAACTGGGTAAAAAAAAAAAACTGTCTACAATTCAGGTCTCCTAGTGTAGCCAATAATAGAATTTAAGTTTTTCAGTATTAATATTGAACAATAAAGAAATTTATTATTTTTTGTTTATTAATTTTTTTTTTCTAAAAAACGGTGGAGGTGTAGTGTATGACTCACCGCACCTTTGCATTAAATGTCATAGCTAATTGATGAACCAGTATTAAATCATACTTAAGGCACTACAGTCGTTTCACTCAACGCTTCTCCCGGTCCCCACATTGCACTGGTAACTGTCACTAAACAGTTTTACTTAAATTTTTGATTTTGCACATGAAATACACTAAAAGCGAAACGCTCACCACTAAAACACAACTTAACTTATGATTGAATTGGATAATGGGCGTAAAATGAGTAAATAATAAATTAAATTTCAAATTTTACACAGGAGACATTCAGATCAGCTGTTTACAAAAGTGTTGCCACAGAAGAAAAAAAATATCGGAACTCATAACAGACAATTATCACAATTGTCTTTTTAATAATGTCATTACTAAGAAAATATTTGAACTCATAATAACGGGCGCGGGTGGCGCTATAAAGAAAAAGTTAAGTATGCAAAACTATAGTTCCGTTGATTAGGTTAGGTTAGACTTGTGACAAATAACTTTGTAATTTTAATATGCTGTGTGCTTGCATGCATGTTGAATGCATGTTGCATTGTTTTTTGGATTACTGCATGCATGCCTGCTTGCATGCTAGCTGCATGCTTGCTTGCATGCGGCTTGCTTGCTTGAGTGCTGCATGCTTGCTTGCATGCTGCATGTTTGCTTGCATGCCCAAGCTCTATGCTTGCTTGCATGCCGGGGGGTGCAGAAGGGCATGCTAGCTGCATGCTTGCTTGAGTGCTGCATGCTTGCTTGCATGCTGCATGCATGCTGCATGCTTGCTTGCATGCCAAAGCTCTATGCTTGCCTGCATGCTGGGGGGTGCAGGGGGGCCTGAGGCTCCCCGCTATAAAGAAAAAGTTAAGTATGCAAAACTATAGTTCTGTCGGTTAGGTTAGGTTAGACTTTTGACAAAAAACGGAGGGGGGCTGCAGGCCCCTGACCCCCCCTATTTCTTAATCATAAGTGAATTACTTTACTTAATAAAAACCATTTTTTTAAAAAAGGAAAGCTTGTTTTCCCTTTTGTACAACCTGCTCCTGCAACATTCTGCATTCCTAGTGAAACGCAGGTGGTGGGAACGTGAGCCACCGGGAGTCCCCTCCCCTCTACTCCCACGTGACAGGTAGTTTGCCCTCCTGGTTACTAACGCAAGCGTCCTTAGTAACCGCGGAACAGCTGTTTTGTGCAGCGTATGTGTTGTTGTTGCGTAGGTATTGCGTATGTGTTTCAAAGGTGTGTCAAACTCAAAACAAATCTCAAAATTATGCGTAACGTATTAGAGAAATCACTTTTAAGATTTCTTGACGGGAAACTGGAGCGTCATGCTAGTCTGTTGTTTTGTTTTAATTTCTAAAATTAGTTTTGTCTAATTATTAACGTGTGTTCGTGAACGTTCATGAATGTTGGCAAATGAAACAAAACAGTGCAACATCACTTTGACACTGGCGAAATGTGCAAATCGCACCAAGCCGTTTTTTAAGTAAATTAAACTATGAAATTTGTGACATAGCAATTAACTTCGATCAGTGTTTAGCATAGCAACCATTAGATTTTTTGTAAATGTACCTATATCTTGAATAACTTGTAAACTGAATAAGGTGTTGATTTAAAAATAGTAGCAATTTTTTATATGTACTAAATACAATCTGCTAGCAAACAAGTTTCATTCATAAATCCAAGTAAAACCCATGGTGAAACCACTATTCACAGTAGCAACAGGTTAACATGACCTACTCTACCAGGAATATAGAATCAGGCAGAAGATTTATCAAACATTTCCATCACCTGTTGGAACTGAATAGGCGGTGCCTATTAGTGGCTGCCCCCGTCCAAAGCCACACAGGTCTATCGAAAATTCGTAACCACAAAAAGTAGGTGGCGCGGCGATGATGTCTCGTAGGCTTTATGTTTTTGTTGCATGGGTAGAATTCCTGGATAAATAATTTGACATGATGTATTTCTATATAGTGTTTAAATCTTTGATCGGTTTGAACCAACTAG
Organism: Scoparia ambigualis; assembly: GCA_963921215.1. Lineage (NCBI taxonomy): Eukaryota > Metazoa > Arthropoda > Insecta > Lepidoptera > Crambidae > Scoparia > Scoparia ambigualis. The sequence goes on along the minus strand of OY992503.1, from coordinate 42,276,654 downwards.
GCGCTTCCTAGGCAAGGGTAAGCAGCTGATCGTATATTTTCAGTCGTTGTCACTGTTGACATAGTGGATATGGTCCTAAACGTGTCATAAACAAAGTTTCTAGGATTGCTGGCACGTTTAACGGGCCTGCAATATAAGAATATTTGTTTGCGCATCTGCCGCATGACTTGTGCCTGTATCGCTTGTAAGTAATGAAATGAAATGAAATGAATAAATTTTATTGTACACACAGATAATAATACATGGTTATAATTTAAAAAGAAGTCGTACAACGGGCGGCCTTATCACTAAAAGTGATATCTTCCAGGCAACCTAGGGATGTAGAAGCTTTGTATGAAAAACAGATGGAGGTGTTGATGTTGTGTACAGTGATTATTAATGTATAATAATATATCATTCGGGGCTTAGGATTGCTTATGAATGGAAGTGTAAACCAACATGTAATTATAAACTGTGCCCCAGGTCAATCAATGAATGCTACAGTACGTAGCGTTTCTCAGCAGTCATTGAGCAGTTCCACTAATGTGATTATTTTATGTGGTGACAGTCTACGAATTAAAAAACGTGACATCATAGAAAATATAAATATTTTGTTGAAATTACAATTAGATACAAATTGCAAGTTAATAGTTAGTGCTTTTCCCTATTATACAAATTTAACTTGGGAACAAAATAAACGCATACTTGACTTAAATTTATTATTATATAATTTATTATATATAGTCCTCCTTGTCGTATCCGATAACAGCGACCCTAATCATTCCTATTATGAGCTCTTTTGTGGCTGGCAAAACCGAACCTTGTCTTAAACAAACGATCGCATTGAGCACAGTAGAGCTGTCCGTCACTGTTGTACATGTATATGTAGGAGGGCTTGGGACGAGTCTTCCGTATACGGCGCTTCTCATCAAGAGTTGCAAGTCGAGCTTCTTTGAAGCTTTCTATACCTTTTCGGACTTTCGGTCACCATTCCGGCCTCATCACAGCCAGCTCTTCCCAACACTCGGTGGAGATGTCGCAGGCAGTCAGGTGGCGCTTGAGCACATCCTTGTAGCGCAGGTACTGCCCCCCTTGCTTGCGCTTCCCAATCGCTAACTCCGAATAGAAGACGGATTTAGGGAGTCTGCAGTCTTCCATAGCTGGATGTGCCCACACCATCTCAGTTGGTGTTTAATCAATATTGCCTCCATGCCGTGCATATTGGTTCGACGTAAGACTTCAGTGTTAGGAACCCGGTCTTGCCACTTGATGCGCAGGATGGAACGCAGACACCGCATGTGAAACGTGTCAAGTTTACGTATGTCGCCCTTGTATACACACCAAGTCTCCGCGGCATACGTCAGCATCGATTTCCAAACACGATGGGTAAGTTTGCCGAAGGCGGCCGCAGCATTGGCTATGCGAGTTGGAATTTCTGATGCAAGGCGGTTGTCACTCCTAATTTGACTTCCAAGGTATTTGAACTTTGTAACTTCCACTAGTGGAGTGTTACCCAGTGTCACGTTAATCTCGTCAACAAGACCGCCTCGAGTAGGTTGTTTGAGGACTTCAGTCTTAGAGACGCTTATGACTAAGCCAAATAAACAACACGACCTATTGAGGGCATCCATGTAACCTTAAAGAGTGTTTACGCTGTCGGCCATTAGGCATACGTCGTCGGCATAGAGAATCTCCAGTATAGAGAGCTTCTGAGTCTTTTTCTACGCTTTGAAGCGGGATAGGTCAAACACACTTTTGTCTGTTCTAACGTTCAGCTCGATTTGATCACTGCAGTGTTCAAGAGCATCCGTCATAACTGCGGAAAAGTATAAGGCAAATAAAGTAGGCGCCATGACACAACCCTGCTTTACGCCACTTGTTACACTGAAGCATTCCGAAAATTCGTTATCATGTTGAACCTTGGCCACCATATTCTCATGAAACTGTCTTATCAGGTTTACAAATTTTCTAGGAAATCCAGTCTTTTCTAATACTAGCTAGAGAGCTTGTCGTGGTACACGGTCGAAAGCCTTCTCGAGGTCTACAAAACACATGTATAGAGGTCGATGCTGCTCTAGAAACTTTTCCTGTATTTGTTTTACAACAAATATAGCATCTACCGTACCCCTAATAGGTCTAAATCCGCATTGGCTTTCCGGCAGTATCTGTTCGGCAAGTTGGCTTAGGCGGGTGTTTAGAATGTGTGCAAGAATCTTACCAGCAGAAGAAAAAAGAGATATACCTCTGTAAGAACCGCAGTCAGAGATGTCACCCTTATCTTTGTAGAGTTTGCAGATAGAAGCAGCCTTCCAGTCTTGCGGGATGGTCTCAGATTCCCATATATTCAGGACGAGCTCGAAAAGTCTGCTTTTGATGTTTGTTCCGCTATATTTATAAATTTCTGCTGGCAATTCATCTGCGCCAGGTGTTTTAAAATTTTTAAGTTTCATAATCGCCTTAATAAACTCGTCGAAAGTGGGAGGGATAGCAAGGTCTTCATTTACAGATAAACTCTTGAGTGAACCAATGTACTGAAGATCGGCAGTCTGCGCGCTGGGATTCAAGACTTCATTGAAATGTTCTGCCCAGCGGACGAGTATGTCCTTGCGGGTAGCTAGCCGGCATTCTCGGTTACGCGAGTATATTGGTGCCGATTTTCTGTACCTTGATCCAAAGATGGTCTGAAGACCTCAAAGAATCTTCCCGTCTGATTTGTATCCGCAAAACGCTGCAACTCAGCTGCTCTCGCCACCCACCAGCGATCCTTACATTCCCGCACCCTGAGTTTAAGCTTTTGATGAATAGCTTTATGATCCACGTCTGGACTTCGCAAAGCACGCCTGTATTCCTCAAGAAGTTTTGTGATCTCCGTGTCAGAATCGTCGAACCAATCTTGGTTCCTTTTAAGAGGGTCGCTGATAGTTCGTTGGGCACACTCGAGTAGGTTTTTAGAAAATGTTTGCCACACTTCATCTACAGACGAGCCTGCAAAGTCAACCTTCAGAGCACCGAAATCATCATCTAGGGTCTTTATTAGCTCATTTGAGTGAATTAATTTCGAGTAATCGAGTTTAGATGTCCTCCGGTGATTAGCTCTACGTGAAGCTTTTATTTTAAGACGCAGTTTAGACCTTATGAGTCTGTGATCGGTCCATCCCTGGGCACCTCTCAATGATCTTGTTATCAAAACGTCGCCGAGATCTTTCTTGCGGACAATAACATAGTCTAAAAGATGCCAGTGCTTTGATCTTGGGTGCATCCACGAGGTTTTATATATTTTCTGGCAATCAAAGGAACGTATTGGTAAGGCACAAGTCAAACTCTGCACATAGAGTTAGCAAGTCCAAGCCATTGTCATTGCACTTTCCAACCCCATGGCGACCGAGTACTGCTTCCCAAGCACTGAACTCCAAGCCAAGGCGAGCGTTGAAGTCACCCAGCAGGACGACTTTATCTCAAGATGGATATTCTGAAGGACACTGCGCAGCTCCTGATAGAATTTGTATTTTTCCTCATCAGGTGACGGTAGAGTGGGAGCGTATACGCTCACAAAATGAATGCTCGTCCCACATGTTATTGGTAGGCGCAAAGTAATTATGCGGTCATATATTCCTTTAGGAAGCTTCTGCAATGATTGCGCAATTTTGTTGCGTACAGCAAACCCAACCCCGCTCGCCGCCCGTTCACCGGCAGGTTTACCGCACCAGTAGTACGTATATCCGCCAAGTTCCTCACAGAGCTGTCACTGTCGCTAAGATGAGTTTCACTTAAAGCCGCGATGTCGATGTTATATCGGGACAGTTCTCTGGCTATGAGAGCAGTTTTCCTCTCAGGACACAGGTTACGATCGTCGTCTATCAAAGTTCTAACGTTCCATGCTCCTATAATTAAGTTGTTGTTAATATTATTTATTTGTTTCTTATGTCGACCGCGTATGATCGATGTCCAAGCGACCGCGGTTTGCCGCCAGGTTGAAGGTGAGACGGACTATGTTAAGGCCACCTTTTCTAAGCCCCTTCCCGGATTGGGGAAAGCAGAGCGTTCCTAAATAGGGCTGCTATGTCACCAGACGTGCTGCCGAACCCGTCCTCCCGTCCCATTCGATTTCAGGAGCGACCACTCTCGTCTGATCGCCTACGTGCAGAGCACTAGCTAAGGCCCGGGCACATCGTGGCCCAAGACCCCACCACCAGTTCACCATCGCCGTAGGACTTGCAAGATTTTCGGAGTCCATAAAGTAACGCCTAAGGTCATCTGCGCGTGAAAATATTTAAGGTGGATAAGCACTTGCGCCAATACAGATCCACACACTTAGACTTCGAACCCTCGGCACCAATGGATCGGGGAGCCAATACGACTAGTAAAGGGAAAGAAGCCGCAGCAGCTGGCGACTCGTCATTTATTATACACTATAGACCTCGACGAGTCCCCTTAAAGGCGGTTTGCGACACCTTGCTGCACCGCTGTGGTTACCGGGATTCTTTGCCTATCGACTTTGCCCGAAACCCACACCAGAGCAGACTTTAGTGCATTAAGCAGGTCTCTACTTGAGAAATCTGTGAAACTTTCCAGTAAAAAAGGTGAAGATTCCACAGACCTCTCCGCTAGTTTAGCCCACGGGTCAACGTGGTTTACAGGGTGTGGCCGCTACATGCACTATATAACTGCTAGGAGCCACTAGCGGAGAGTTGCAGGACTTATGTTCTGGTGGGCAGCTACCACACAAATGATTTGTGTTGACCGGTAACCGTCTTAGGAATAGCACCAATAAACTCCTACCATACACCCCGCACAACAACACAATTTATTATGCCGTCATGGTGACACTATTTTATTTTTTGATATTAATAAGTTTATTAATAATTTTAGTTTGACTTCAGATAGTATGTATCTGTCTAAGAAGTGTAGAACTCGAATAGCTAATTTGTTAGCTTACAATATACATGATACAGTTATACCTGGTATAACTAAGTCTATTATTAACAATAATATCATTATTAGTAGTTCTACTAATGCATCTTTTACAACTAGAAGTAAGATGACTACCTCTTGTTTAAACTGAGGTCTAAGACAAAAGCCAAGTCCACTTACATTAATATTATACATCAAAATATTTAGGGTTTGGCTGGCAAGGACTTAGAATTAGAATTAATTGCAAAAGGTCAGGCTAAGTAGGTGTTTATTGCCGTATAAGTTGACCTGTGTTGTGATAGTGATAGTATGTGAAGAGGGGTCTGGTTATGGTGGTTCTTGTTATTTTTTCCCACGTTCGTTGATAATGTTTTTATATTTCCGTTGATAATGTTGCTGACGTAGTAGGGACGTTGTCAGCGGCGTTTGTTGGTGGTGTGTTGAGGATGATGTAGGGACGTTGTCAGCGGCGTTTGTTGGTGTGTTGAGGATGACCCACGGCGGCTGTTGGTGCCGTTGCTGATGAGTGTGGGAACCTTGTTATCATTTTTTGTGGTTATTGAGGTTTCGATGTCAGCTGCTAATGTTAATTAAGGATAACTGAAATAATATGTGTAAAGATCAAATAGTTGCAATGCAACTAATCAATGAGTACAGAGGATGCAGGAATGGGGGTCAGTGGATGTATTATCATTTATTCAGGATATTGGTGGGTTGATAGAGATGACTTGTTCTAGGCAACAATTCATTTATCATAGTTGTGTTGGCAGCATCCTAGCATACAGTCACTCGTCCTAGAGACTAAAAATAATGTATTTATCTAATTTGTTGCCTTGGATCGTTTACTTAAATCTTCAAGCTTTAGATGGTGATAAAACAAAGGTGCAGATATCACCGAACAGGGAAGATGTTTTTTTAAACTTGTGTGTAACAAAGTCATGGTTTTTGGTGAGTGTGGAATTGATGTTAAATAATACGACTCAATCTGAAGGAACTAATATAAAAGTATTTTTATTGCAAAAAGGAAGTACCACACATTCAAAAATTATATACTTAACTCCAGACAATTATTATAATTTTCCGATATGTATTGCGAATGGAATGTTAATCGATAAAATTGAGATTACAAGAGAGTATATTAAGTTGGATGCTCAAGAAAGTCGACAACGGCGTGATATATCCGTTAAACAAACGCTGAACAAGGAGGAGTTTTACCAGATATTAAAAGATGACGATGGTATTGAGGTAACTGTACGTGTGAATAAACAGGTGCTAAGTCATAGGCTTAAGCAGGTGGAAACAAGCACCGCTGTACCTATTACTTCAACATCGTCAGAAAGGGGAGTTCCTCGTGCTGCAGTAGCAAGCAACCTCGAGCATCGTAGTTATATTGAAGAATGTGAGCAGTATAGATATGCCTTACAAAGAATGATATCCTGGGCATGGAGTGAGATTGAAAACGTTGATGGTGGTAGGCATGATCGTGTGAAATGTCTAAGCTCATTACCACTTCCACTGAATGTTGAATAAAAATATTTATCAACGTTATTTGCGGTAAGTAAATTATCGCACGGGAAAACGTTATTTGTGGTGAGTAAATTATCGCATGGGAACAAAACTAGCGGTTTTTCACTAGGCATATAAAAGGAGGGGTAATTAATTGTGTTGCACATACATAGTTTCTGTCTGCTAGTGACCAGCTAGTTTTGCTAATTTTTTTCTTTGTAAGTTATTAAACTTTATAAAATGACATCATTATTACAAAAATTAAATGATACTGGGGATAAAGTGTGGTTAAAAGTACCTGATTTAATAGAAAATCAGGCTTATCTAATTATAGACGCCCACCAACAAGTATCGAAGTTCGATAGCAGTAAGCTACAGACGATTCTGACTCTAAATTCAGGATATTTAACGCTCCCAACACGATTCAATAACATGAAATCGGATCTATTAAACTATTTAAAATCAGGCAACTGTATGATTAGGGGTGTGCTAATTGGGAAGACATACAGATTTACCTTTTCCCCAAAGGAAAACTGTGAGGGATATGTTTAATTTCAAGTGAGTATAATATTTTTTTTTCTATTTTCAGGTTTCCATGATGCAGTTGAAACCAATCCTAGGTATATAATCTCAGTTGTTTTACCGTTCCCGTATACTTTAATTTCTTGTAGGTGACCAGTTTTCTATTAATTTATGAGGATGATAGTTTATATATTTTTTTTGTTTACAGATAATCAAAACCAGGAGGATAATGAGGATAATATTAATTTAGCAGCAAACGAGGAAATGGAGGATGATAATCTTGAAGAAATCAGGGGATATTTCAACATGTGTAAACGTGAGTGGGTGTTCCATTGGATGTATAAATCACCTCTTTTAACTCGCTGGCAAAGACCAATCCCTTCCAATTCAATCAATATGCAAGTTGCTAAGTTACTTCGTGATATGTATTTATATACAAACGATGATAATTATTACTTGCTTCTCAAGATGTGGGAAGATATATGTATACATATTGAGAATACTATCGGGGATTCTAACATTAATTATGATGATTGGATGTCATATGTTGAAAATGTAGAGTCAGAGTCATTTGGTTATATAGCTTTTTCTATAACAGCTGCTTCAAAATTAATGAATATTATGTACTGTGTATTGGGAGATTACATTGAGGTGGTGGAGGGATAACTAGTCTTATATAGATTTATTTGAGGTCTTACTCATCATCCCATCTATCCTTGTAAAATGTTGTGTTGACTCTACATGCATTATGATTATATAACCTGTTTGATTAATTTAGAAATAAGAATAACGGAATATAAATGCTTATTTGGTATTTTTTGTTTTTTTTAAGTAGACATCATTTTTTTAGAAATGTTAAGTACGCATTGCGATTATATAACCTGTTTGTTTAGTTTATAAATAAAAATAATGGAATATAAAATGCTTATTTAGATTTTTTGTATTTTTTAAATGTAGACATCGTGTTTTAGAAATGTTAAGTATGCATTGCGATTATGTAACCTGTTTGTTTTAATTTTGAAATAGGTTTATAGTTTTTATTATAGTTTTATTTGTAATGTTAAGTATGCATTGCGATTATATAACCTGTTTGTTTAATTTTTAAATAAGAAAAAATGAAATAAAAAAATGTTTATAGTTTTATTATAGTTTTATTTTACAAACAGATTAATTACTATATCAAGCTTGATAGTGGAATACTTAAATAACATTACTCTTATCAATCCAAATCTGTTCATTCATACCAAGCCACTTAACAAGCACTTTATCACCTTTCCTTTTCAAAACCTTCTCAACGAGATACACATCAGGATATCGAACCCTCTGCAACTCCTGTCCATAGAAAGAGCCTGCGATAGGTTCTTGCTTTGCGTCTTGAAGTAAATACGTTACAGGATTCGTGTTTTGCACCTTTGTGATTTGAAATATTTCAGTGCTCCAGTTACCAGTGTAACCTTTGCTGAAAATAGATTTGTACTTGCTGATTCTCACATGCTCACCCACCTTGTATTTAGCAGGTGGTTTGATTTTCAAATGATTGTACACTTTGTGAAGAATCATGCTGGAATTCTTCTTATTCACATCAGCAGGTGACATTCTGATGGTAGAGTGTTTTTTTAAATTGTAACACTCCACAATACTATTTAAATCTTTAGTCCATTTATAGGAACCCTGTAAACTAAAGTGCTGCCACAACCAATGTTTCAGAGTCCTTATCGCTCGCTCCGCGATAGAGGCTTTCATAACGCTATATGTAGAATAGTGATTAATATTATGACTTTTCATAAGAGCTTGACACTGACTGTTGAAGAACTCTTTACCATCATCCGACTGAATGTTTTTCGGTTTTCGTTTCCCAACACATAAAATTTTCTCCATAGCTTTTGTAACGTCATGCGCGTTTTTAGATTTGAGTGGTTGTACCCACATATATTTGGAAAATGTATCAATGCAGAGCAAAATGTACTTGAAGCCTACGTTTTCTCTAGAATAGTTTTGCATATCGATGAGGTCAATCTGCCAAGTATCATCAAGCCCTTTTTGAATGAAACGTCTCCGAGGAAAGTTCTTTCTAGCATACTTGTGGATTTCTTTGACTACCACTTCTTTACTCATGATTTAGTTTCTTGACTTGACCTGTAGCTGATGTCGGTATCGGTGATGGTGTAATACGTTTTGTGGGTGTGGCAGATAAGGGAAGAGGGTTGATGAATCTCTTTTCCAATGCTTCAAGTTTATCTTTTAATGTGGAAATCTGAGAACGGTTCGCCTTTGTTTTTGTGAGAAGCAAATTTATTACTTCTTCCAACTGACCTTTGATTACACAATCATCTTTACGTATACCCCGACTAACCCGAGTAATACGTCTGTTTTCACAGTCAATAACACGTCTATTTGATTTCAGACCTCCCCCATTACCTCCTACCGATTTTAGGTACTGTCCAAACTTGTTAACGGACATTGTGTTAATGATGACTTACACCCCGGGTATTATGTTTATAATAAAATACAACAGATGAACTGACAAGTGAGTAAATGAACAGGTGAGCTGATCAGAGCCTGATGCATAAGTTAACCGATCTGATGAGCAGGTGAACTGATCTGATGAACAGGTGAACTGATCTGATGAACAGGCGAACTGATCTGATGAACAGGGGAACTGATCTGATGAACAGGCGAACTGATCTGATGAACAGGTGAACTGATCTGATGAACAGGTGAACTGATCTGATGAACAGGTGAACTGATCTGATGAACAGGTGAACTGATCTGATGAACAGGTGAACTGATCTGATGAACAGGTGAACTGATCTGATGAACAGGTGAACTGATCTGATGAACAGGTGAACTGATCTGATGAACAAGTGAACTGGTCTGATGAACAGGTGAAGTGATCTGATGAATAGGTACAGTGATCTGATAAACAGGTGAACTGTCTGATGCATATATTAGGCATGTTTAGCTGTTTATGATAACACCAGCTTCAGTCAGTTCCTCAATGATAGAGTTAATTTCATTAATGTGCCCTGTGTTACCGGCACTTTGTGAAGCAATGAGCAATCGTAAGCGATCAACAAGTTCATTAACATTATCCCAGTACACATAATCAGTGTTAGGATAAAACTGTTTCATAGGTATCATAGAAGCTGCCAAACCACTTCCGGTCTTTGAACTTTTAAGTACATATTGTCTTATGTAATTATTATATTTCAAACTCCTATCACCCTGCACTTGACCCGTTGATGTGAAACCACGTCTGTGAGCGTTAGTTGTATTCAGAATGTTGATATAGTTATCATTATCAGTCGTGTTGATTTTTCGTTGATCTGGCATTTGTTGAAAAATTAGCTCCATCAGTCCAGGTGTTAACGTATAAAATTTTTCTTTTATTTTTAACTTGTTGGTAGGTGTAAAATAAACCTTTTCTCCACCTATAAAAATGTCATTGTCTCTACGATACGCTCCGAATGGGATTTTTACTTCTTTATGAAGATTTTGAAGGTATGTCTGCATCAAGTCAGATAGGTTTTGTGATTGTTCTGGCACAGCAGTAATAGGAGTAGACTCATACTCCATATTTTCACTTTCAAGATCAGTGGAATTCTTAGAGTTATCATCATCACCACTACTATTAGAATTTCCTTGTATTTTTTTACTATCGTCATAAATTAATGGAGAAGATGGGTGGAATTTTTTAATGTTTAGCGGTCTATATTTTGCAAGTTTTTTCGTAAACGTAGACGTAGACGGTGAGGGTGACATCTCATCATTTTTGTTCTCATTTTGAAGGCTTTTTGCTTCAGAAACCAACTCATTGAGTGGATTAGTAATGGGTTTGAAAGTCTCTTCAAGTGTTTTCGTCAGCTCAGTTTTGTCTGATTGTAACGCCTTAACCTTTTTCTTAACAGAATCAATGGATTTTAGCAACTTTCGTTTTACACCCTTATCACCAAAGATGTTACTGGTTGAGGAAGACATTTTATAATGATGTTCATCGGGTGATTGTTGTCAAATATAAAGCATAAATTTACAATGAGATGAAGTGGTCAAACCCCTTACGATACCGTCCTTTATTTATGTTTCTATCTTTGTCTATCACTAAGAAAGAGTACTTTTCACTCCAACAATCACGACAAATATTTTGGAACTGCCCCCACGTCATGTCAGTGTTGACGTGATCATCATAAGTGTGTCGAAGGTTCAAATCATCTTGTTTGAAAAGCAATATCAGATTCGCGTTATCACGCACCAGCTGTTTCGGTATCCTGCTGTACGTCTGACATAAATAGAAACAGTCTAATCTTTTGTGTCGACCCATGGCAAAGTATTGACGTATCGCATCTTGATCTTCTAATGCAACATCATCAAATATTATCACGCTGTCCTCTTTAGCCTCGTCCGGAGGCGTAACTTGACTTTTATCATTGCATGCAAAGAAAGACAAATCATCCACCCCGTTTAGTACTTTGCTTAAAAATTCATATTTCGGTTGATGTAGACTTTTTGAATACAGGTACACGTTGTAAAACTTTATACCGTTGGGGTCGAGGAGCAACGATAATAAAACATTTGTTTTCCCACAATTGGACGGTCCGCAGATGAGACATCTTATGCTGTTAGGTAGGAGAGTACCATTCTTACACATTTTAGATGGACTACCTATCTTATCGAAATTCCAATCAGTGACCTTGAGACATGTGTTTTGTTTACAAAGTTTCATTTTAAAATACGTTCGGTTTATACCGACCACATCACATTAATGTATTGTATATATAAGGAAACATACCTTATAAATCAATTAGTTTTTTCCAACCGATCAATATGGAAACAACCGAAATAGACTAAAAATAATGAATTTAATAAAATCACTGCAAGCGTGGGTGGATGTTATTCGAGACACCTCACGATTCTCATTGAAAATGAAAAAACTACACCTACCTAACCGTGCTCTCACCGACAGGGATATATTAAAGTGTGTGGAAAAAGAACGTATACCGTATTTTAGAGGTGTATTCATGAGAGATAGTCTACCTGTCAAGGTGAATTATCGTGAGACGGGTATCTTAAACTTAGATTCTCAGAAAGGTGATGGAACTCATTGGGTAGCGTATGTGAAGAAAGGTGATGTATGTGTATATTTTGACAGTTATGGAGATCTAAGACCGCCGAAGGAGTTTGTGCAATATATTACTTTGAGCAATCGTAAAGTGAAGTTATTTTACAGCGATGAATGCTTACAAAAAGAATTCTCAGAGAACTGTGGACATTTATGTTTATTGTTTCTAGTTGTATTAGCGAACGAGTATTTTAAAACACGATGACACACACCAAACCAGCCAGTATGGTACGAAAGATGAAGGTGAAAACAGGTGGAGGATTTGTTAACAGTTTAATAAACAATCTCCCGTTTGAATTACATATACCAGGATACAACTATTGTGGGTCAGGTACGAAGCTTAAACAACGACTAGCTCGTGGTGATAAGGGTATCAACCTGCTGGACGAAGCGTGTAAAAAACACGATATAAGTTATATGCAAAATCAGTCTTTAGAGTCGAGACATAAAGCTGATTCTGAATTGGCAGCCGCTGCAGAGAGGCGCTGGCGTGAATCACCTCACTTATCAGAACGTTTAGCGGGTTTCGCTGTCAATAAAATAATGAAATTTAAAGTGAAACGTGGAATGGGGTTGATTCAAAAGAAGAAAAAGTCGAAGAAACCTGATGTCAACTCAATTAAAATCGTTAGACGGCAACGTATTGTAAATAAGGCTACTGAGAAAAAGAAGAAAACACCTCGCGTACTATCTATTCCTAAGAAGGGTGGTTTTCTCCCATTAATACCGATTCTAAGCGCTTTAGCTGCTGCCGGTTCGTTGGCGGGTGGAGTTACTACAGCTGTTAAAAATATATCTGAAATGGCCAATAAAAAAAGTGGGAAAGGGTTTTACATGCACCCCTACAAGAACGGATCTGGTTTAAAACTCACTCCTTATGTGAAAATATAAGATGTTGTTTTTTATATAAATAACAGATATAAAAAGTTGTTTTATTTTTAACCTAACCATACGTGTGAGATGTCGTCATCACCAGCATCATTTACAATATCGTTGAGTGGTAACAAACCTAACCTATACGCTAACTTTCATCCTGCAATAGAATTGAGTGATAATGAGAACTTTGAATGTGCTTTGGTTTATTTTAAGAGTTACAATTCAATCCCTAACGTGGATAGCAGCAATAACCTCTTCCATTATGGGGATAAAGTTATTGAGATACCTGAGGGGTCATACGAAGTGGATGACATCTTTAAGTACTTGGATCATAAAATATTAGAACTATCGCAACCGGGGGGAGATAACCTCATTGATATGGAGGCGAACAGCAACACATTCAAGTGTATGCTATACTCCCCCAAGTGTGATATACATTTCGAAAAACCAAACAGTATTGGTTCACTACTCGGATTCTCCCAGAAAGTTCTAAAGAGTGGTGTGGTATACTTCTCAGATAAACCGATAGATATAATGATAACCAACACTATAAGAGTGGAGTGTAACATTGTGGAGGGTTCATTTATTAATAATCAGTCATCACATGTGATACACGAGTTTTCACCGACAGTACCCCCCGGTTTCCAGATTACAGAGTGTCCTACAAACATAATTTATTAACCTGTTAAAAAAACTAGCATTCAACGTGTGGAGGTGAATATTGTTAATGAATGGGGGGATTTAGTTAATTTTAGAGGTGAGACTGTATCTGTTCGTCTACATATTAGAAAGATAAAATAATGATTGTATATAAAACTAAGGATAACGACGTCCGTACTCTTAGTCGGAGTCGTGAGGTACCTACGCAAGGTACTCTCCCACGAGTGGAATCAATATTTTCACCACCACAATTTGATAAAAGATTGACAAAAGAAAATATCCAATTTCTGCAGAGTCTCGGTTTTAAGATATGTCCTCATCAACAGTCTTAGACATCGAAGAGAGGGTACTCTTTGATGATCGAATTGAAAGCTTTGAAGTTCATCCCTACAACCCTTACAATGAGTCATTCAATAATAATGATGAAATACGTATCTGCATCAACCGACAAGATTTGATTGTTTTACCCTGTGAAAGTCATATTTTAGTGGAGGGGAGCATAAATAAAGACTGCACTTTTGTAAACAACGGCCCATCATTCCTCTTCCAAGATGTACGTTATGAGCTCAACGGTGTGGAGTTGGATCGTAATAGAAATTGTGGTGTCACGAGTACTATGAAAGGCGTTCTCTCTTACACGAGAGAACACGAATACGCTTTGGAGAATTGTGGTTGGAATTTGGGGGCAATAAAAGCAATCGAAGATGGTGATTTTAGCTTCACTATACCACTCTCCCATCTTTTAGGCTTCGCTGAAGACTATCGTAAGGTGATTGCGAACGCAAAGCATGAGTTGATCTTAAATCGTGTCAATAATAATTTCAACTGTGCCATCACAAAGGATGTTACTAAGCATATCGATTTGAAGATAACTCGATTGGTATGGCGTGTACCTATCATAAAACTCTCGGATAAGGAGAAAATACGTTTTATTAAATATATGGAGCAAGATATACCTATTTCTATACCATTCCGCACTTGGGAGCTCTATGAGTACCCCTTATTACCATCTACACAAAGACATGTGTGGACGATTAAAACAACATCACAGCTGGAGAAGCCACGTTTCATTGTCATCGGTTTTCAAACATCTCGAAGAAATGAGGAAATGAAGGATATGAGTGTGTTTGATCATTGTAATTTACACAATTGTCGAGTGTACCTAAACTCTCAATACTTTCCGTACGACTCGTTTTCAGCTGATTTTGAAAAGGGTTCATTTGCATTATTGTACGATGCTTTCACCAGTTTTCAACAGGCATATTATCAACGTGCTTCTTCACCACAGGTGAATGTGAGTCATTACAAGACAAAATATCCATTAATCGTTATCAACACAGCACATCAGAACGAGTCGTACAATTCGCGAGGTGCCATTGATGTCAAGGTTGAACTGGAATTTAAGAAAAACGCACCCGCTAATACAACTGCATACTGCTTAATAATCAATGACTCTCTGTTTGAGTACAGCATGCTTACTGGCAATGTGCGGAAAGTGTCTCAGTGAACCGACGATAGTTTAGTCATTTTTTAATTCTTGTAGAGATCACACGTACGCTATTTTAAATAGAAAAGATGCAGCACCCTTCGAATCAACTTGAATGTAAATTCAATGTTAATTATTATAATGTGGAGCGAATGCCACCCCTCCCACCGTTCTACGTAATGACCTATTTGAAAGCGGAACCCTATCTAAAGATTGAGCCATACATCAACATCAATGGGAAAATTGAACTCTCAATTCAAGACTGGACGGAGATTGTGAATAATTCCTGCAAGATAAGAGAACATTTCACTGTACAGGAAAGTGAAGGTGCTGAGAGTACAAAGACTATTACTTCCCATGTGGTACAGATGATAACATCAAAGAATCAATCACCATATCTCCTTATCAGCAATCGAACTACATCCATGTTGCATGACTTTGTTGATTGGTGTACTCTGGAGATGCTGACGGAGTGTGTGAACGTTCGATTGCAAACGTTGGAGAGAGCAAAAGCAACATATGAAAATCGTATAAACCTGTTCAAGAAACACTTTAGACAGCGAGTGCCTCTAAGTTTATTTGATGCTAGTATTATTCTTGATGGTATTTGTGACAGTACCTCAATAGTGGATTGCGAAATAAAACAGTTTGCAGCTGTATTTTTACTTAATGTGTATCCGTTATCGTAATCAATGTGTTTTGTAGTAAACTATATACAAATAAAACAACGATTTTTATATGAAAATATTGTTTTTTTTTTTTTTTTTTATACAACTTTATTTTTCACTTTCCTTATAAAATCAATTCCTTTCATCGTTACTAAATAGTAGCATCTATCGAAATGGGTGTGCTCAATCCAAGTATCATCTTCAAATCCCCACTCATGCAGCCCACCACTACAATAAAAGCATAATGTCTTGTCCCCACAACCAGTATAGAAGAAACCAGCTTCTGCGAGAGCTTCCGATCTTAGTCTTCCTGTATGAGGCCAATTCTTAAACGATTCAAGCCTCGCTTCTATTGTTGAATAGTGGGGGTGCGCCGGTGAATTCATTTTAAAATATACTTACAACGTTACCAGCCGCAAGCGAACTATTGCATCGCACTACTGAAACAATCTGGATGTATAACTTTCCCACTCTCCAAACCACATCCGCATCCTATAAAAATAATATAAAAAGTTTTGGTATCAGTCAATCATCAAAACGCTACTCTAACGCTAACAACAAATTCATGAAAAACTTTAATTCAACTCAGGAGAGTAAATTTATTGTATATTTAGACATTAATAACCTGTATGGAGACAGTATGCGAAGATATTTACCTATTAATAATTTTAAGTGGCTCACCGAAGCTGAAATAACAAGTTTTAACATCCACAATCAGGAATTAACATCAGACATTGGATACATACTTGAAGTTGATCTTGAGTATCCCCCTCACCTCCACACCCTTCATAACGACTATCCCTTTTGTCCTGAGAACAAAAAGCCACCCGAAGGTAAAAACAAAAAACTGTTACTCACACTCGAAAACAAGTTTAAGTATGTTATACACTACCATAATCTTCAACAATGTATAAAAAATGGTTTAATTTGTACGAAGGTTCATAGGATTTTATCTTTCAATCAATCACCATGGATGAAGCCATATATTGACCTTAATACCGCTATGAGGGCTAAGGCAACGAATACATTTGAAAAAAATCTATTTAAACTGATGAATAACGCTGTCTTTGGTAAAACAATGGAAAACGTTGATAACAGAGTTGATGTAAAATTCTGTACTCATTGGGATGATAAAAGATTAAAAACAAAATGTGAGTATGGCTTGAGTCGTTACATCTCGAGACCTAATTTTCATAGTTTTACCATCTTTACAGACAACTTTGTAGCAGTTCAACTGAATAAAGATATGGTGATGTATGATAAACCTATATATGTAGGATTTACAGTTCTGGAACTTAGTAAATCCCTTATGTATGATTTTCATTACAATTATGTACTACCTAAATATGGGGTGAAAGCTAACCTTTTGTATACGGATACTGATTCTTTTATATATGAAATTAAAACAGAAAACTTTTACAACGATATTAAACCTGATATATATAGTAAATTTGACACATCCGACTTCCCTTCTGATAACATTTATAATCTTCCACTAGTTAATAAAAAAGTAGTGGGAATGATGAAAGATAAAAACAATGGAAAAATCATTTCAAATTTCATTGGTTTACGATCTAAAATGTATGCCTATACACTTGATGGTGATAGTGAATATTGTATAATGAAAAATAAAGGTGTGACTGCACCCATTATTAGAAGAACAAGCTTTCAAAACTATTACGACTGCTTAAAGCAGCAGAACACTTTTTATGATAAAATGTATACTTTTAAGAGTAAAAATCATGATATCTACACTCAAGTGATAAAGAAAAAAATTCTTTGTGGTAAGGATGATAAAAGACACATTCAATCTGATGGTGTAAATACTCTTGCCTGGGGAAACTATCAAATATCAAGTGTTTCACAAATGTTGTAATCTATGTACATGTAATATAATTCGTTTGTAAGTCTATATCGTTAGGTTTACTAGTCTTGTTAATAAAAAAACGTTAAAAACTTTATTTCACTGTTTTATACACTAATAAATCATTTATGACTAAAAAAGTAGATCAATTGTGTAATAATAGTGTAACAACAACACAAAAAATGTGATGTAATATTTTTTTACAATAAAAATGATATGTACATTAGTTTAAGTTATTTATAACTGTAAATTGATACAATCAAATAAAACGATAAAATTATAAACATGGATTTTTTTCTTAATAAAACCTTAAACATGATATCAGACCTCGTTATCATCACACACATTTCCAGTCAACCTTTCATTTATTTTTATTAACACTCCACATTCCCTTTACCATATAGATAACACACACACACACACCGTCTGATTCAGCAACAACACAATCAAAAAAATGATAACAAGCTTCCCATACTCTACGTCATCACCACTATCACTCGTGCGGTAACCCTCAACCTTGGTACAGCAACGCAATCAAATGATAACAAGGTTCCCACACTCATCAGCAACGGTAACCTTGACAGCACCAACAGCAGCCGTGGGTCATCCTCAACACACCAACAAACGCCGCTGACAACGTCCCTACATCATCCTCAACACACCACCAACAAACGCCGCTGACAACGTCCCTACTACGTCAGCAACATTATCAACGGAAATATAAAAACATTATCAACGAACGTGGGAAAAAATAACAAGAACCACCATAACCAGACCCCTCTTCACATACAATCACTATCACAACACAGGTCAACTTATACTGGTTTTTAGTGGTCCAGAACCGGCAATAAACACCTACTAGGCTATTCATATATTTTGTGTAACTGAGCATTGGCTAAAAAGTCATGACAAGTCTTTCCATATAAATAATTTCCAACTAGCAAGCGCGTACGTACGAAGCAAAGCTATTCACGGCGGTTCTTTAATACTAGTTAGTAATAATATTAAATACAAGGAACGCAACGACATTGTATGTCTTTCAAAGGAGCGTAACATTGAGCTATCTTGTGTAAAATCAATAGTTTTGTAATAGTATGTGTATACCGGCCCCCATCGGGTAATTTTGATTTATTTGAGTCCGTGATGGAAGATGTACTTAATTAAATAAAATTGAAAAATAAATTTGTTGTAGTATGTGGGGATTTTAATGTAAATATCTTAGAAAACACTTCTGGGAGTGTTCGTCTTCTCGCTTTATTTAAATGCTTTAATCTAAGAAATCTATTTCTTGAACCCGCTAGAATAACTTCACATTCGGCCACCTGTCTCGATAATATTTTTACAGACTATGACCCTGTCTCTAAGTCAGTTATTAGTAGTCTTACGTCTGACCATTGCGGTTTGAAGGTGAGCTATGATTTTGATGTTAAGGATGCGCCTAAAACTGTAACATGTAAACCAGTTACAAAAAAGCGAATGGAGTGTTTTAAAACCAATGTAGCTTGTAAAATCGATGCTTTGCCCTTTATACATGATGATCCGGATGTACTATATGGTAATCTCTTTGATTTAATAAAGACAGAATACAATCAAGTGTTTACATCTAAAACAATAAGTTTTCACAAAAACTTAAGTTCTGTGACTGGGCCACGACTGGTATTTATAAAAGTAAAAATAAACTGTCTGAGTTATATAATTTAAGACAATTTAATCAAAATTTAAATTTGACAGAATATGTAAAAAATACTCTAAATTGTTTAAGAAAGTGTGCACACTAGCAAAATCTAACTTCATAGAACCGTGAAACTGGTAAATTAAAACCACGGCACAACACTTTTACTCTTAAAGTTAAAGATAACCTTATCAATTCAGATGCACAAATTGCTAATATTTTTGATGATTTCTTTATAAATAAACCGGTGGTAACAACCTTAAGTTTAAATTGCTGGTAATGACCAGAGGCGGCACAATCCTTTCTCGAACAACATGTACCCAAATGTAATGTTTCATTAAATTTTCAATATATTGACTCTAAAAACATTATTTTAACTTTCGAATTACTAAAAATGAAAAACACAGGTGATTTGTGGGGCATGTCTATAAAGATAATTAAAAATATTATATATTCTATTGCACGCTATCTTGCCGACATATTTAATAAGTGTGTTGATAAGGGAATCTTTCCTGATCTTATGAAGTTTAGTAAGGTTATACCTATATTTAAATCGGGAAATAAAGAAGACACGTACAGGAGCGGTTTCCGTCTGCCGATGTGGTACTTTTGGGAGATTTTAATGCCCACCATGAGACCTGGTTGGGCTCTTCCAAAACAGATCACGCAGGCCGAACTGCCCACGCATTCGCTCTCACGCATGATCTGACTCAACTGGTTCTCCAGCCCACCAGGATTCCAGATATATCGGGTCAAGCGCCTTCCCTGCTAGACTTACTGGTGACGAGTCGACCAGCCGGGTACAGAGTGTCGATAAGTGCTCTGTTGGGCACTTCTGACCATTGCCTGGTTGGTGCCACCGTACTGCGCCGTAAAAGCTCTCCCTCAGTGGAGTCTAAACGGCGTTTATGGCACTACTCGTCGGCAGATTGGGATGGTATGCGCGACTATTTTGCGTCCATCCCGTGGGGCCAGCGCTGCTTTGTGGGTAGGGACCCATCGGAGAGTGCCTCTGCTGTCGCTGACGTGATCATTTTGGGGATGGAATATTACATTCCCTACACTGATGTCGTCAGCGAAAGTAAGGCGCGCCCTTGGTTCAATCGCGAATGCGCCAAAGCTGTTGAACTAAAACAGGCGGCGTATCGCGCTTGGACCAAGGCTCGCACGCTCAACGATCGTAACATCTCTTCCCTCAAGGTAGTCTTCAACAAGGCTACCAAAGTCTGCAAGAGAGCTCTCTCGAGAGCGAATGCCCAGCGCGTTGCTCGCGTTGGCCAAGAGCTGTTGTCGCACCCAACGGGTAGCCGAAGTTATTGGCGACTGGCCAAAGCGGTGCAAGCCAACTTTTGCGCGCCTTCTCTGCCCCCACTGCGGTACCCTGATGGCTCGTTGGCCCATCGGCCGCTAGACAAGGCTAACCTATTAGCGAAGCTCTTTGCGGCGAATTCGCGTATCGATGACTGCGGCGCGGAACCACCTACCATCCCTCACTGTGGTTCCACAATGCCTGACGTCCAAATCAGACAACGTGACGTCCGTGCCGTGCTGCAGTCACTTGATGTGCGGAAGGCTAGCGGTCCTGACGGTATACCGGCAGTCGTCCTTAAAAAATGTGCTCCCGAGTTGTCTCCAGTACTGACACGCCTATACCACCTCTCGTACTCTACTGGAATTGTGCCGGAGGCTTGGAGAGAGGCGAACGTCCAGCCGGTCCCCAAAAAAGGGGATAGGTCTGACCCAGCCAACTGTCGACCTATTGCTGTCACCTCTGTCCTTTGCAAGGTTTTTGAGCGAATCATAAACAGACAACTCATTCGCTACCTAGAAAATCACTCGCTGATTCATGATCGACAATACGGGTTCAGACCGAAACGATCAACGGGTGATCTCCTGGCGTTCATAACACACCTGTGGGGTGAAGCAATGGATAAGCATGGAGAAGCACTGGCTGTTAGCCTGGACATCTCCAAGGCTTTCGATCGAGTTTGGCATCGTTCGCTTCTCTCCAAGCTTTCGTCATACGGCTTGCCACCTCGCCTATGCGATTGGGTCGCCGGGTTCCAGCATGAGCGCAGCATTCGCGTACTCTGCGAAAGCAGTGCCTCACAGTCTCTGCAGGTGAACGCCGGAGTGGGTTCTATAATATCGCCCACGCTGTTCCTTCTGCATATCAATGATATGTTATCCTTGGGTAACATTCATTGCTATGCAGACGACAGTACAGTACATCGGCGCTATTTGGGTCACCCTGCGGCTAAGCAGGCCGATGTAGTGGAGTCGAGACGGAAGATTGTCATTGAGCTGGACGAGGAGTTAGACCGCATTTATAAATGGGGCTCTGATAACCTGGTCCAGTTCAATGCCAAAAAAACGCAGGTCTGCGCTGTCACGGCTAAAAAGTCCGCATTTCTCCCCAACCCTCCTTCCAGAGCAACCTATTACCCATCCAGACTGGTCTCAGTCTCTTAGGTATAGACATACACAGCGACCTCAACCCGAAGAGCTATATTGAGAGCATTATAACCACAGCCTCACGTAAACTCGGAATCCTGAACAAGGTGAAGCGGTTCTTCACGCCGGAGCAACGTTGTCTTTTGTATAAGACTCAGGTGCGCTCCTGCGTGGAGTATTGCTCTCATCTTTGGGACGGATCCGCCAAGTACTTGCTCGAAGCTCTTGACAGGTTGCAAAGACGTGCTGTCCGTATTATCGGTAACGATGACGTTATGACCAGTCTGGAGCCGTTACAGCTACGTAGGGACATTGCTTCCCTTAGTGCTTTTTACCGCCTTTACCACGGTGAATGCTCTGAGGAGCTCTTTGACCTCATCCCTCCCTCTCCTTTCCTTTCCAGATCGACGCGTGCAGGTCTTAAAAGCCACCCTCATACCGTGCTGACCATCAAGACACGTACCAAAAAGTTTGGACAATCGTTCTTTTGCCGAACTGCCCGTATGTGGAATGCGCTTCCCGCACACGTGTTTCCTTCCTCTTTCTCTCCCGGGTTATTTAAGCGGGGCGTGAAAAAGCATTTATGCAGACCGCCATAGTGAGAGCGTTCGGCATTGCGTGGTAGCGCTGTGACGAACGCTTTCACTTCTTGGGCTTCACTGGCTGCTTTTCATCAGGCAGAGTGAAGCCATTATGGCGTTCAACAATAAAAAAAAAAAAAAAAAAAAAAAAAGACACCAGTAACTATCGACCAATTTCAATACTACCAGCACTTAGTGAAATTTATGAAAAAAATATTCTCGAACAGTTAGTGGAATACTTTAACTTAAATAATCTTTTACATAATAAGCAATTCGGTTTTACCAATGCGTTAAAATAGCGAGATGACACAGACGTTAAAATAATAGACACAAATTTGACATTTTGACAATGGGCGATTTTCTGACAGCCCAAATTAAAAAATAAAAATTAGTTCAAAAATACTCGATAGATGGCGTTTTATGAAAGCCAACCCGTTCCTACCTAAGGGCTGTAATAAATTCTACACTTTTGCTTGTCTATCAAAAAAATAAAAACATAGTACTTACAAATTTTTATTCAGGATCTCCAGGACCTATTTATATTTTGGAATGGAATAAATATTACGTAGCCATACACGTGTTCTTCATGGACCCGCCTTTTACTAAGCGCCATACTAATCTATGCTAAGCGCCATCTATGAAGTCATTTACGAACCAATTTCTTTTTTTTTTTGATCTCGGAAAATCGCCCATTGGCTGCTAAAATAAAACAATGACCTCTAAAAATATTGTGAAATTCAAAAATAGATAATAGAAGCAAGTGAAGGTAGTACATAAATATGAAGAAAGGACGTTAAAACAATTATATAATAGTGAGAATTAAAATAACAACAAGAAGATTACCTACATAATTATAATCAGCAGACCTCACTTTCTTGCTACTCGCCTTGGCTTCGTAGTGACTTTCGAAGCAGCAGCAACTTGTTTTGGCGTTCCCTTGTCGATTTTGTCAAGCTCGACGGCAGAAGAGATTCGATGTCGCGTGTTGTCGGCACCGAAGACGAACACATCCACCCTTTCCTGGTCCAGCACCGGTTGACACCAAACCGCTCCCTGGCAGCCATGAACGTTTCATGACGAGTCTTTGTGAGAAACTCGGACATCGTGATGCCTGTGCCTTTGAGTTTGACCTTGGCAAACCACAGCTTGTCCCGGATTGCAAAATCATGCATCTTTACAACAATAGGTCTTGGCTTCATTGGGTTACCTGAACGACCCATCCAGTGGCACCTATTTATATCACTGACCTTAACGCCATCAATTTTCATGGTATTCAAGGCTACTCGGACAAAAACCTGTGAAGTGTCCTCAGTCTTTTGCTCTGGAACACCGTGCAGCAGCAACATCTTTCTACGGCCCCGCATTTCAAGACGATCGACAAAGTTTGTGAGCACTTCGAGTTGAGTCTGCATACAGTTCAGAGAATCAATGTGAGCAGCACCGGTCACTAACTGACACTCAAATGTTACCAATAGTGTATGAAAAAGCAGTTTAAGCAGTTGAATTCTAGAACATTTTGGAACTGCGTGTTAATTTTTCTAAAATACCTTTAACCTGCCTGTAGAAAAATTGGGTTACTCGCATAATTACTAATTACGTACACGCATATTGTCATATACGCATTTTGACTTACAAGCACATTGACTTACACGCATATTGACTTACACGCATATTGACTTACACGCATATTGACTTACACACAAACTACCTTACACGCATATTGCCTTACACGCATATTGACTTACACGCATATTGACTTACACGCATACTGACTTACACGCATATTGACTTACATGCATATTGACACACAAGATATATTTAAGTATTTAACACTATTGTTGAAATTGTAGATGTAGGATAAAATGTTTACTAGAAAAAAAACTACTTGACTTTTTTTTATAGTAAACATTTTATCCTATATTTAACACTAGTTTCCCGTCAAGCGGCTTCACCTACGATGTTGATGTCTGTCCGATTTTCCACCGTGAAAAGTACTAGTCTGTGTCCAAATCTATTTCTGTGCAGAAGAATAATAAAAATTAGATGCGTAGTTTTCAAGGAGTGTGGCGATGACTTTCCGAAAATCCTATTTCGGAAGCGATTTTTAATTTTCTGTGTTTTTTTCCAGGAGGGTAAATTTCTGATATTTCTATTTTTTTATTACATAAGTATTAAAAACCCTTGGAAAATGGTCAAAGTCGACCGGAGGGCTATAAGCCCTATAAACATACCTTAAGCATTTTTATTCATGATTTAAAATCAATAATTAACGCCTGTAGAAAACAGTTAGTTAAAGATACTATAAACGGCGATATAGGTACAATGCTTAAATTGTTTTCCAATACCTACTGATGAGAATAAAAACAACACAGTAGAACTTACAGACGTTGGCAGGCTTCAATCACATGTCATATATGTGATCGAAGTTGGCAGGAGTCTTGTTCATAGCAAAAATCTGATGATGCAAATTTTGCGAAAAAGTTTTCTAAACGTGATCAGATGTGGAAGCTGTGTTCAAAGTTAGCTTTTTCTGATCGTCACTCATTTTTAAAGAGCTGTAGCATGCAAAGAAAGTTTATGCCATGTATGCTGTAAAGTTCATCATAGCCTAACAGGTTCTAAAATTTTTTCTGTACCAGGATTTAATAAAATTTTAGGAAGTCTAGTTACACCTCTGCACACCTATTCTCTAAACAGGGAAGTAATTCGTAAGAGAATAAGAATAAGAAGAATAAGAATATTTATTTGTCAATAACATGTGTGGTTACATAATAAAAGTTGGTACCTATAAATTTTAATTGCATCAACATGTTTTGCCAGTTTGGCGTAAAAATTTTATTTATAAAAAGCGTCTATTGTCAATTAGTCAAAAGAATTAAATATCAACGTAAAAAGTACAAGTCAAATAACAAATACAAATAATTTTTTTTTAAAAATACAATGTCGTATACATTACATTACTACAAAATACAAATGTCAAAATAAAAATATCGTAATGAATAAATTAAATTAAATAAGTTTATCATTTAAATAATCAACAATATTGTAGTAATTTATCAATCAATAAGCATTTCATTTTAAGTAGCATTTGTCAATCAATAAGCATTTCATTTTATTTTTAAAGTGGTTTAATGGCAGTTCTCTGTACATCTTGGGAATTTTGTTATAAATTTTAGGTCCCATGCAAAATACACTTTTAGACATCAATGTAGTATTTGCTGTATGAAGTTGTAACCGGTCATTGTTGCGTCTATTACGGACAACACCATCTGACATTTTAGGGAACAGTTCAGGGTGTAATTTTATGAATACAGCAGTTTCATAGATGTACATGGATGGCAACGAAAGAATTTTGTGTTTTAAAAATAGAGGCTTACAACTTTCTATGCTCTTAAGACCAAACATAGACCTCAAACAGCGTTTTTGCATTTTAAATGCCAATACTACGTCAGTGGAGTTACCCCAAAACATTATGCCGTATCTAATAATGGAGGCAACCAATCCATGGTATGCAGTAAGCAAAGCGTTAGTGCCTAAAGCTTGGGCAAGTTTATACAATGCGTACGAAGAGCTGCTGATTCTTTTACATAAATAGTCAATGTGCTCTTTCCAATTTAATTTACTATCAATAATTAATCCTAAAAATTTTGTTGAGTTTGTCTCAGTTATTAATAATTTAATATTATCTAGTGGCATTCCCGGTTGTCTTTGTCTTATCTGCATAAATTGAGTTTTATTTAAATTTATTTTTAAATTATTATTTTCCAACCAAGATATTACTAATGTCAAAGAGTTCAAAATGTCAAATTCATAGGTATCTAGATTATTACATGGTATTGTCATTGTACTGTCATCTGCAAAAAGTGTCAAAGGGTAGGGGATTTTTTTAGGCAAATCATTAATGTACATAATAAATAATAAAGGACCCAAAACACTTCCTTGAGGTACTCCAAATTTTACCAAACGTTCGCTGGAAGTGAAGGCTTCATCTATGTTTGTCTGTTTATTAATTTTTGATACCACTGTGTACTGTTTTCTATTTGTTAAATATGATTGTAACAACTTGAGCACATTTCCTCTAATACCATACAATTCCAATTTTTTTAATAATATATCGTGGTCAACGTGATCAAAAGCCTGTGTCATATCACAATACACAACGCAGACGGGATTTTTTCTATCAACATTTGACATCACTGTCTGTAAAAATTCAAATATTGCCAAATTAACAGTTTTACATTTTCGAAAACCTTTTTGTTCATCGCATAATATTTTATTTTTTTCGAGATACGTATAAATTTCATTAAATATAAACTTTTGAAAAGTTTTGATAAAATTGGTACGAGTGTAATAGGTCTAAAGTTTATAATATCATTCTTATCTCCCTTTTTGAACAACGGCTTGACAACAGATAATTTTAAGTAATCTGGATACACACCAGTTTCTATACAAATATTAATTATATGTGATAATGGAACACATACTTCGTCACTTACAGCTTTAATTACTTTGGTTGATATGCCATCGAAACCCTCGCTTTTTGTGTTTTTTAGACTAGCGATAGTTTTTTTTTATGTCACAAGGTATGCACGGTGGCATAAACATCGACCGCTGCTTTGAAGGAAAACTCGACGTTGCAGATTTATTAGACTCTTTGGTACAAGTAAGTATCAATAAAATAGTTATTAAACTTATTAGCTATTGCTTTCGGATCAGTAATAACTTTGTCATCAACCTTAATTTGAGATATGTCATTTATTGCTAGGTTAAATTTAGATTTGTTTATTATTTCCCATGTCGTTTTCTGTTTGTTGTCCGATATTTTAATATTGTAATTATTTTGTGCCTCGTAGAATTGTTTTCTTGACAAACTCAAGTAAATATGAAATTTTTTGTAAGTACTTATAGCCTTTTACTTTGTAAAATTCAGTTCATTCACATATACAAAATAACGGCAACGTTTTCTTTGGTTTCCTTTTTTTTTCTTTATCCAAAATCCTTTTAGGTTTTAATAGTAACACTAAGAGCAGTATTTCTTCGTCGGAGTCCATCTTGAAACTAAATGTTCAACACTACGATTCTCGAACCTAGAGACAGCGGCTAATTTGAAGGCGCCCTAAAACCTGTTGAAGTCGAAGTAGGCGTTAACCACCTGTGTCCCAACAGGTTGCTGAATACACTCTATTAGGATTGCAGAAAAAGGCAGAAGGTCAACTTATGTCATCATAACCTGGGCCCTGATTCTGTATCGCAATCTATAGATTCCACACCTAAACCTTACCGCGCACAAACGTTAAACGCATACGTTTTTGGGAAGATATCGTAACTTTTTAAGGAATTAACGTGGTTTTGAAACAAGGAATCGTTACAGAATAAGGGCCCTGTTGGAATTATATAGGCGGTGCTTAACCTGTTTGAAACCCCCTTAAAGCATTACTTTACCTGTTGTGTACTTGTTAGCAAAGCAGTTTCAACTTCTTTTGGTTCATGAAGTCCTGGTGATGTGGGATTCGGAAACCTGTTAGACTTGATCAGACCAGACAACAGGTGGCGCAGGCCTAATTGGTGGGCGGCTCATCAATGGCCGAAACTAGACTTGTGATACTTAGCGCATATCACTCTGCGTATAGGTTTTGAAAAATTCATTTGGTTTTTGTTTTATTAGGAACTAGCGGCCCGCCCGCGATTCGTCTGTGTGAACATCCTGTGACGATTTCGAAAAAAAAATATTTCACACTAACCTATTTCTGACAATTACAAACAACTAAAAAAAGAAAAAAAAACCCAAATCGGTTGAACCGTTTTGAAATGTGATGCGCGTACGAACATTTCGGCAATTGATTTTTATTTATATAGACTAGTGGCCCGCGCGCCGCCGGGACCTATTAAAAAATAAGTTATCTGAGGAGGCTCTTTCTCTCTCTCGCCCCTCCAAGCTTTGGTTTCACATGGTGGAGCGTCACTTTTCCTTGTACTTCGCCATTACTCAGCTCTGTCCTGGACGTCACCATCGCAAATTTGTGCACTCTTTCGTGTCTCTTATTAACCCAGTTTTATATGGAGTATTGTCATTTCAAAAATGATAGCTTTTACTTATAGTTTAAATAGCTCTACCAAAGCTCTTAAACTAGGTGGGGCGTAGCGATTCCACCTGCTCTTAGCAAACAGGGTTCATCATAAATTCAAGTGGGCTGGATAATATTCGCAATAACAACAGGTTAACAAGTCCTAGTCTACTAGGAGTATAGAAAAGAGCAGGTTTTTATCA
Organism: Scoparia ambigualis; assembly: GCA_963921215.1. NCBI lineage: Eukaryota > Metazoa > Arthropoda > Insecta > Lepidoptera > Crambidae > Scoparia > Scoparia ambigualis. The sequence goes on along the minus strand of OY992503.1, from coordinate 42,248,091 downwards.
ACATTTACAAAACTTGTTGGATCTGAATAGGCGGTGCTTAGAGCCTACCCCCCCGTCCAAAGCAACAGGTCAATCATAACCTCTTTTGACGAGCTCCTTGGTCGAGTAGTTTGTACACCGGTTATCGCCATCTCTGAGGTCCCGGGTTCGATCGCCGGTCAATGATTATTGTTTTTCTAAATTATTCGGGTCTGGGTGTTTTCTATGTATAATAAGTATGTATTTAAGTGTTTAAGTATGTTTATCCGTTGTCTAGTAACCATTCTTTGGGCTAGGGCTGGGCTTTAGGCTTCTCTTGGGCTAGATAATTGGTGTGAGTGTAGGAAAGTTTATTTATTTAATATTTATTTAACCACAAAGAGTAGGGATCGCCATGATACCTTGCAGGTTTTCAAAGGCTACATTTGAATTAAATATCAGGCCAAGTAAAACCTAAGGTTTTAAAAGGGGTCAATTGCAGGCCCAATATTATGGAATTTGCTGCTCAACACCCTCCTGCACACCTTGGAGGAAAAGGGGGTACACGTACAGGCCTTTGCGGACGACATAGTCCTTCTCTTTGCAGGCGACACATCACAGTCGATACAGAAACAAGCAAACCCGGTGCTCGAGCATGTTGCGGCGTGGGGTAGGCATAATAAGCTTAACTTTGCGGTGCATAAAACCCACAGCCTTACCATCACTAAAAAGCTTAAGTATGACACCCCACGCCTCAACATGAACGGGATACCAATAGAGGACAGAAAGGAAATTAAGTTACTAGGGTTTACTATCGACAACAAATTGACTTTCAACGCCCACATAAATAACGTTTGTCGAAAGGCCGCCGCTTTCTACAAACACCTTTCGAAAGCGGCGTATGTTAACTGGGGGTTAACGCCTGACGTCGTTAAAACAATATACACTGCAGCGGTGGAACCCGTTGTAACGTATGCAGCTGGCGCGTGGGCCCCGGCGGCCGACAAGCTCATGACGCGCAAGCAGCTGGATACGTTACAGCGGGGCTTTGCACAAAAAATGTGCAAAGCATACAGAACAGTCTCACTCACCTCTGCCCTGGTTTTGTCCGGAACGCTTCCCCTTGACCTCCGGATTAAAGAGGCCGCAGCCCTTTATGAAGTGACGAGGGGGGTGCCCTGGCCAGAACTAAGGGGCAGAGACATAGACACTCCACACTCCGCACTACACTTGCCGCATCCGGCAGAATACATCAAAATTGACATTACACACATCACAGATCAAACGCAAATACACACACACGTACAACAGACAGATATACACCGACGGTAGCAAGATAGACGGGAAGGTCGGAGCGGCACTATCTCTATGGAGAGACGCCGCCGAGATAAGAACGTTTAAACTTGCACTACCGTCGTACAGCACAGTATTCCAGGCCGAACTACTCGCACTCCACAAATCCTCGGAGGTAGTACTCAGTAGGAAAGAGCTTTCTTTTGGAATTTACAGCGACTCGATGGCAGCCCTACAGGCCGTAACCGGCGGAAATTCCCTCCACCCCCTCGCAGTAGAAGTCCGTAGTAATTTGACCAATGCACTTAAACAGGGCGAAGTTGTAGCTTTGCACTGGATAAAGGCACACGCGGGGTTGGAAGGGAATGAAAGGGCTGACGTGCTAGCCAAGGAAGCCGCTGTAAATTCCAAGAGAAAGCCCGACTACGACAAGTGCCCCGTTTCATTCGTAAAGCGTCTCATCCGGGATGGGACGCTGGGCGAATGGAACCAGAGGTACAAGTCGGGTACTACAGCCGAGACCACGAAACTCTTCTTTACTGACGCCACCGCTGCTTACAGAATCACACGCAAACTCACCCACACAAAACTCACTACACAGGTGCTCACGGGACACGGCGGGTTCTCCGCGTACCTGCATAGGTTCAAGTGCAAGGACAGCCCGTCGTGTGCTTGTGACCCTAACATACAAGAAACAATTGTACACATCCTCTCCGAGTGCCCTATACACACTCGTGAGAGGTACAATATTGAGGCAGAATTGGGCACCAGTATAGTACCCAAAAATTTCCCGGACCTTCTGGCCGCAAAGGATACCAGGGAAAAATTCTTAAACTACTGCACAAAAATTGCAGTAATAGTATGTAAAAGGAATAAATAAGTAGCATTAAAACAAAAATGTAAGCATATAGAAATAAGGCAGAAGGATTCCTGCACATCTCTGAGAAATGTACAGGAAATCCTATCATGCATAATTGTTTATAGTTAATAAATAAAAATAGAATATAAGACCACATACAAATGTAAAAATAGCAATAAGGAAAAAAGTGTAACAAAATAAGAAGTGTAGTAAATATAATATGTACCATAGAAATAAAAATTAGATATAAGAAAGTAATTAGAAATAAGAAAAAGATGTACTATACAAAAGAAAGCCAATCTGGCACTCCTTTTTTATGCTATGTTTTTCAGGAGGAGCATTTATTTTGACCCCTGCCCAACATCCCAAAGTAGATAATAAGATAGCTAGGAATAGGAAGTCTGATGGCATAGCACAGACAATATAGCACACGAAAGTAAGAATAAATATTAGTAAAATAAATATTAGTAAATTATAGTAAAATGACAAAGAGTCCTTAATAGACGGCAAACCCAGCCGCAAAAGTATAAAAGATGATGAATGGTAACAGAGAATTATGAATGAAAGTGCGAGAAGAATAAAAGAGAGAAAGGTATGAATGAGAAAAATAGAATATAATGGCTCCCATACTGTGGGAGCGAATCGCTAGCAGCTAGGAAAAAAAAAAAAAAAGGTTTTAAAAGGTGGTTCTTGGTGATGTGCGAAATTTTGATATCTTGTGTTTCGGCATTACATCATTCCTTTTTATCTTCATCACCATTCTTAACAAAATGTTTCTGAATCAGATTCTACGTTTTAGTGACATACGTTTTACTTTTTTTTCAAAACATGTATTTACTAGGATTAAAGAAAAGTGTAGGACGTCAAATAATGTTTAGCAAAGAATAAAGAGTAAGCCTCAGGTTTACAACAGCAGCAAAAGGTTGTAAACAATATGGAGAAATCATTATTCCTAACAGTATTTTTTATTTAGAATTTCACCAAGATTCAAATACCAGTAAAAAGTTTTATACGGATAATGCGAGTTTGGAACAAGTTGGCGGTGCATATTCACCTGGGTTTTAACTAGTGCACTCTTATTGGTAGTAAGTTTTGTTGCTCAGCCACTACTGTTCCAAAATCTGTTGCTTTCCTTTATTTTTTATTTTTTATCCTACAACTAATAAGCGCTTGGCCTTCATCTCACCTGATGGTAACTGAATTTAAGACCGATAGTGGAAGCGCGCTTCACCCGGAATCCTCAACCACTGAGGAAGGAGGAGGATTTTACTAAGCCTAAAAAGATGAAAAGCAAAATCTACGAAAAGTCAAAACACCTGAAGAACATGTTTTAAAACAGCAGGGTTTTAAAATAAATAGTTTTTAAGAAGTTGGTTGGCATAGCTACATGTTTTCATAGTTTCGATGCCACCGCTAGGGTTGAATAAAATTGAAGAAGGTCTGGTTACATGTTGAAACCTGTTCGAATGCGCGGCATTATGTCACCTAACACCAGGGTTTAACCAAGTGGGCGTTGGCACTGGACTGACAAAAAGAGCAGAAGTTCTAACAAAATGTAGGTATGCATCCTGACTTGTCTAAAGCCACAGGTATATGCACCATGAAGTAAGCGACTTCTGCGCGGAGCGGATATTCTTTTGTATGTGTTGTGTTGTCTTGTAGGAAATCGTTATAAATGTTTTTTTGTTGTAATGGAAAATGTCCTTCTATGATAGGAAGGGCATTTTCTATTTTGTATTGACGCTGTAAAAGCAAGGTAGAAAAGAAATGCCCTTGCTGGGTTTCTTGCCGGTTTTTCTCAGTAAAAGGCTCCCGCCCTATAGTTAGGACTTACAAACCGATGGCATAGCGATATTCTGTGCTCAATTATTGTAGCATAAATTGAATAAATGATATTGAAATTTGAAAGACTCATAGTAGGTACTTACATAATTATTATAAGCTTATCGCTATTGGACCGACGAGGAGGAAGTTAAAAGGAAGCTTCTAGAACAACGTAGATTAACTTCTAGACTTCTGTATATTTTGTTTATCGCGTTTAAACGAAAGACAGTAAGTGCCAATTTAAGATTGTTATAGTAAAAATGGAAATTTTCATCACATTTTAGTTTTTGGGTAAGCTGTTTATGATTTCAGCCTTTACGGACTGTAACCTGAAATAGAAGAAACATTTTAATGTCCTGCTTTCCTAATATTGCAGTAAATGTATAAATTGATTTTCAAAACCAAAAAAACCGCATCTTCTTTTTCATCTTATGTTGTCTAGAATGTCTAGAATAGAATAAAATAAACATATAAACAAGTTACCTACTTTTGACTAAGCCTACTATTAAAGAAGAAGTGTTTTATTAGAGAGTTACGGTCCTCATTGCTTAGTGTCTGACTAACCCTTAGGTGATAATATTTGTGAGTGTTTGTACGATAAACCACCAAAAAACCAGCTTTTACCTTCTTAGAACCTGTTGGAAGCCCAAGTGGGCATTGACCACTTTCGTTCACAGGTGGCTAAAACACACTCTATCAAGACTGCAGAAAAAGGCAGCAGATCAGCCAACGTCGTCATTACCTGTTGGAATTACATAGGCGGTTGACTTGATGTGCGTTTTAGCCTTAGCACATCAAGTCAATTAAAGTAGATAATTATATAATATTAGTGCGCGTAGCGAAAAACCAGTACTTTTTTACTATTTATGCCACCCTATAATAAACAATACTAAACAATTTGTTTACAATTATCTGTAAGGTTGGCGTTTTAGCTTTCAAAAATACACCTTTTATTAGAACCAGAAACAGAGGTTGGATCACTTCATCTATAAAACTATATGAACTGCAGACCCTATTCTATCAGGGGGGTGTGGCAACTGTTTTGCAACAGGTTTCAAAAGCATATTTCACTAGGATTGGAGAAAAGTGCAAGAGGTGTCCCATAGTCAGAATACCAGCGTTGTTGTCAGCTTGTGAGCTGAGGCGGGACCAAATAATTAATTGACAATTGTCTTGTGTTATGTTTGTTATTATTGGGTTTTTTTTTAAATTAGTGTATCAATAAATGTTATTCTCTCTCTCTCTATCTAGCAACGTTCGAATGAACCCTTTATTTGAAAATGAATAGTTTTCAAGACGTGGTCAGAGGGCCACTCTCTTTCTTCGAAACGAAATTTTGGCCTATTTTTCGTTTGTTATTTACAGCGCTTACCATTTATGTTTGAAATTTCAAACAATTTTCTAAAAATTAATAGTTTAAATGCCAAACCTATTTTGTATGAACGAAGTTTTGGGTGAAATGGAAACCGATGTAAATAGCAAACGAAAACGAAAATTTCGTTTCGGAGAAAGAGAGTAGACCCTCAGATGCGGGCGGAAGCTGTCTCTGTCAAAAGCTATCTTCGAAGCTTTTTCTGATCATCCAAAGAAAGGTTATGTCGAGTTACACCCATCCATCAATGACAACAGGTTTTTAAAGTTTTGCAGTACCAGGTTTTAAGAAAATTGCAGGAAGTCTAGTTATATTATATTCCAGAACCTGTTGGAAATTTAAGTGGGCGTTGACCATCTTTCCCAACAGGTTTCTAAAACACTCTCTACCAGGACTGCAGAAAAAAAAGGCAGGTCAAATAACGACATCATAACCTGTTGGAATTATATAGGCGGGGCTAAACCTATCCACCTGTTTGAAAAGGCATACTTATATTATTTTTTTTAATATTTAACCTACCTCTTTTCTTTGTTTTCGTGCAATTGTTGATATTTATAACAACATATTTTGTTTCTGATCATATTAAAATCCGGCTGCAACAACAAACCGAAGTTAGAAAGAAGAATTTAGTTACGTTTAGAAAATTTGTTTGAATTACGGGCAGATCCTTCTTACCAGGGTTGTGGCATCTATTTTATAGCAGGTTTTTAAAATATATTTCACTAGGATTGAAGAAAAGTGCAGGATATCAACCTACGTTTAACGAAGATGGAGAAATCGTTATCTCTCACAGATCACCATTTAGGATTTCACCAATATAAAAAAAAATTGTTTTACCATGCATGAAGAAAAAGAAGGTATACTTTATAAAGCGGCAAAATAAATATATACTTTTTTAATGGATGTAAATGAATGTTTTTGAATGGTTTTTAAAATGGATTTAAATAAATGCAAAGGAAGATTATACCCATCTTAACAATAGGTTTTAAATTTTCTATGTTTAATAATAATAGTAATAATAATAATAAAATCTTTATTGAAAAACTAATTTTACAATATATTAACTTAATGCTAAACATATACTAATATAGAAACAAAATATACATGGGCCTGGACTAGGATCTTCCTGTTTTCCAGGCAAAGAGAATCATTAACATAATTCTATGCAAAATACAGTTGTAGGATTCTTAGTTGCTAAATAAATTACAATACAATATTCATTAGAACTTAACTACCTACTTTGTTTATATTAATAAATAATACATTTAATTTTACAATATTCATTTATAACCACTTGGTATATAAATAACATATCAGTCAATAATTTTTAAGTATTAGGTACAAGCGAGTTTTCGCGTCAACGGAAATTAAATCTGGGTTAAAATAAATCATTCCTTTTAGTCTAGTCATTATTTTATAAATTGTTTGTGTGCGAGTTAGTTTAGGTAATTTACAGTTTAAGGTTAGTAGATCAAATTAATATGGTATTGTCGTATTAAGAACTAGAGGATGGGCCAAATCAATTTAATTATGATGAGCAACGATATCGCTGCACTTAGGCGCCATCATAATCTATTGAATTAATGTACCTTTTTTCAGCAATAAAGTTTTGTGGTTGTACGGTTTTTTGAAATGCAAGCATGTGGCACATTTTGCTGTCTCGACCTTCTTCGTGCAATCCTTTAGCGCGTGACCTACTTCGCCGCAATGCCCGCAGGTGACGGCCTCCTCTCGGCATGTTTTGGCTGCATGACCGTACTGCTGACACTTGAAACATCTTGTAACCAAAGTGAAGTCTCTTACAGGGCACGACGACCAATTTACAAAAACTCTATCCGTCGCTAAAAGGGCTTTGCGAATATGTGCAGGGACTTCGATTATGTAATTGCAGGTCTCGGCGTCCTTCTTACCCGACTTATGGCTTAACTTAATAGAGGTCAAAAATGTTTCGAGTGTCATATTTTGATTCTTGTCAGCCAAGTTTTGATGGTAGATGCAGTGGGCACTCCGATCACAACAATTTTAGGCTTGCGTTTAAGAGGCTCATCCACCGTTACGGCCAGAGTTTGTCAGTTGCTCCGACTGCCTCAGCTTCTCAATGTCGTCCTTGGTATCGGTGCTGATGATAACACCGCCGTTCTTTGTCTTGCGCAAACCTCTCACGTGTAGCTTCATTAGATCAGGTCTGATATTTTTTTTGCACTAATGTTTTCGTCTCCTCGCTCGACCTCATTTTATCGATAGGATAAATAGCCAACGATTTAATCTGACTGGGCTGGATAAAATTGTTGGCACTTTTCTTAACCATGTCCATGAGGTTTTGAGGACTCTTCAATAGTCTGTTTGAGATCTTGAAATCTCTGCGAAAGGTCACGGTTTTCTTTAAGGGCTACAATAGAGGTATGGGTCTGAATGGCTTTTTGTTTAAGGGACTGGTACAGCACGGCCATATGAGACGTTCCATTGTTCACTTTTCGACACAGATTGTGAATCCTTAGTTTCTGGTCCGAATTTAATTTCCCTTCTGTAGAGATAGCGCATACCTCATTTAGGCACTGTTCGATGGTCAACATCCAGTTTTGGAGCTCAGGTGTGGACACTAGTTCCGGAGGATCCTCCTCCTGCTGGATCGGCGCGGGCGCGGGCGAGGGCGGCGGACTGCGCCTCGTGAGTGCACTCGGGTTGAAGAGATTGCCTTCCATTTTTCTATTTTAATTATATCAAATGAACATTGTAAGTTCAAACAATGATTCACTTAGCACGAATATTGAATAAAACAGATAAGTTGCTTGCGACTAAAGTAGAGCTAGGTCACGATTATGCTATTTATTTACTTTATTACATTAATTATTTCACACGTCCGATCACATCAGTGATCGTAATGATGACCAGAATAGAAATAATGATGAATAGAATCACTGAAAGTCTAGTAAAAGTGGGGGAGTGTGGTTAAGTGGGCGTTGTCCACAACAGGTTGCTGAAATACACTCTACCAGGATTGCAGCAATAGGCTGAATGTTTGCCTGCTAAATCATAACTGTTTTTGGAATAGCATAAAACCTGTTGGAATGAATCGCCTACCTGTTCGCTAGGGTTGTTGCATCTATTTTGCAACAGGTTTCCAAAACATGTTTCACTAGGATTGAAGAAAGTGCAGGAGGTGGCCAATATTTAGCAAAGTAAGTGGACTGAGTTAGATTTTTCAATAGCCGCATCTGAGGGCCCGCTCTCTTTCTCCGAAACGAAAGTTCGGCCGATTTTCGTTTGCTATTTACAGCGGTTATTATTCCTTCCAAAATTTTATACAAAATAGGTTTGACATTTAGATTAGGTATTCTTTTTTAGAAAATTGTTTGAAATTTCAAAAATAATGGAAAGTGCTTTAAGTAGCAATCGAAAATCGGCCGAAATTTCGTTTCGGAGAAAGAGAGTAGGCCATCTAGTTCTAGAGAGGTCCGTTCTAAAAACCTAAGTTTTTTTAAAACTAGGAATGTAAAAATAGACAGAGGGTCAATCTACGTCATTATAACCTGTTGGAATTATCTTGATATTTGCCTATTTCATTGCCTATCCACATGTATGAAAAGCCAAATGAAAAGGATCAATAAACGTTCCAGAATCAGTAGAATTAACTAGTTTCAGGATATTGTGAATTACTTTTGTTATTTGTTTTCTTGATTTCTTAGGTTTATAAAGCATATCAAGTCATCAATCAAAAAAAGCAAAAAGTTTAGAAAACCTATTTTAAACAGCTTGTTTTCTCTATCAGCTATTAGAGTAATTGTGGTAATTGAAAATTAATACAAAAATTTACGAAAAATAAAGCAAGTAAATAAGTAAACTTATAAACAAGTAGAAAAGTAAACAAGAAAACAAGTAAAAAAGTAAACAAATAAATTAATAAAATGTATTATTCCATTACCGTCATGGTAATGAGTCGTCCTGGTAGAGAGTGTTTGTCAAAAACCAAAAGCAAAAGTGCAAGTGTCACTGACAGCCGTCATCGCCGGATAACGAGTTCCCATACATTTGACATTTTTATTCCGAACAATGACGATCGGTCAATAATTTGGAAGCTACATCACTTTTATATAAGTACGGAAATAGGTACCCGTTTTTCTACAACTCCAAATCTAAAGGGACCACCTGCATAAAGTTATTAAGCGATTTTCAAAAATTTTTCGCCATTTTGTGGCTAAACTTATACCTAAAGACTTATTTTCATTTTTTCATGTCAGTTTTTTCCGAGATATTTATAATTTAGTAAATATACACCTCCCAAATACCCTGTCTTTTTTAAATTTATCAAAATTCCAAAAAAAATTACCAGCCGGTTTTTTTTAAATTTAAACGTTTACACATGTTTCGATAAATTCCTCAACTCTTGGTACTATTTCCATCTCGATCCTTCCAAAATCCTCGGAGCTATGGCCAAAAATACGTCTCAGGCGATTTGCATCTGATAACCATTATCAATATAAGTGGTCTGTGTCAATGGTAAAACACCGCTTTTTATTAGAACTGGCAACAACGTAAAACTGTTGGAAAGAACCTGTTCAGCGCATACACGTAGGTAGGCGCTAAACAAGTTCGCCAGGGTTCATTTGCAACAATCTCACTAAGATTCAAGAAAAGTAAAGGAGGTCAAGCTATGTTTAGCAAACCAAGTAAACTTAGTATTTATTTCTCTGGTAGATAAATAGCTGCCACAGGTTCTGAATACGCTGAGAAAATCGGTATTCCTAACAGATCTCTATTTAGTTCCAAACTTACATCATCAATCTATCAAACAAAAGATACTCTACCAGAAGTGTATGAAAATGCAGAGGGTGCATTTCAAGAATGTATGCTACGACGATGTTTTGAATAGTGAACGAAATCAAAAGATAGGTAACGCCCATCACAACAACAGGTTTTTAAATTTTCTCTGTACTAGGGTTTAATAGAATCGCTGAAAGTCTAGCTAACATTTCGAATACCTGTTGTAAAGCTAGTGGGTGTTGACCAGTCCACCCACGGAGCAAAGTGAGTCCACCTCTGTCCCAACAGGTTGTTAAAACACCAGGACTGCAGAAAAAGGAGGAAGGCAATGAACGTCATCCTAACCTGTTAGAATTATGTAGGCGGTGCTTATAACTACCGCGCATCAAGTCAATAAAAAATACGTAGAGATTGCGCGTAGCGAAACCATTACTAGGTATTTTACTTATCATCGTACCTTCTCAATTTTGTTTTTATGACATAAGTTTCGTTTTTCGGTCTTTATGACCAAATAATTGGTTTTTGATCATCTTTAAAGCTACCGTTATTATTTTAAAAAGTCCTTATAAATTAAAACTTTTTATCCGAACCGGTAACAACAAGAAGCAGAGGTTATTATAGGGCTACATGTATAAAACTTGGTAGGATTGGGATGAACAGCAGATCCGCTTACCTACGAGGTGGCGAATATTTAGCAAAACAAGTGAACTGAGTATGCCTAATGTTTGACTAAGCTTACCATAGAAACAATTATTATTTTGAAGATCTCGTATCACCACACGAAAACTAGACCGGTACAACCAAAACACTGCTCGACGGAATCATACCAGCTATCTATGATGTTGGTCACAAGGCTCCACAGCGCTTTAGGCTTGCTGATAAGCGACCAAACCATCCAGAATCGTTTACGCGAAGTGCGTCTGCGTTCCCGTAGGTCGCTTTGGGTCCCACCCATAGCACCCCACGATTGTGGAATCGTAGGGCCCGTTTACATTGGGCTCGCGAACACCGAAATTGGGAGGAAGAAGACTGGTGCTGTGTTTGCGTCTCTGATGAATCACGTTTCGGTATGAGGCCGGATACAAGACTCACCCGAGTTTAGAGGACTTCTGGACGTCAAGAACGCTTGAGTTTTTGTCAGGAGGTTTATACATACGGAGGAGGAACGACATGGTTTGGGCCGGTACTTGGATCGGTGGAAGAACCGATCTCATTAGGACCACCTTCAAAGTTCAAATCTACGCAGAGAGAATTGTTTCAGATGTGATCATCTCCTTGCGAGGCCGATTGGGTAATTCGTTTCAACTAACGCATGACAATACACGTCGACACACGGCTAGTTGTAACTCGTAACATGCACTCTTGCCGATACTCATGTCAACGTCCTGCCGTGGCCTGCACAATCACCAGACCTCAACCAAATTGAGCATGCATGGGGCATACTCAAAAGAAGAGCTCTGCCGAGTATGGATGCCGTGTAAACCCCACGGCAACTTTTTGACGTGTTAGAAAGAACGTAGGCGGCTATTCATCAAAGTGATTTGCATGAACTGACTTTAAGCGTGCCTAATCGCTGTGCTTGTGTGATTCGTGTGAATGGCCAAAATGCAGATTAACATTTTTTTATACAGTTTTTAAAAATCAACTTTTTTCTTGCTTTTTTACAAGCTTTTATTTAATTTGCAATGTATGAAAGTATGTATGTCTTTTGTTCAGGTGAAATTTTTCAGTGAGTGTCAAGTTAGCAGCCTCACCACAGTATTAGATGGTTTTGACTACGCCAAAAAAATGTGTATAAATAGTGACGTAAAGCATATAAATAGTGATACTATGGTTCAAAAGGTATTTGAGTATCTTGGTGATGCTGCTAACTTGACGTCAAGTTAACAGGAACCTGATGAAATACAGTTCGGATCAATGTAATTTAATGTCAAAAAACTGTGTATAAATAGTGAATCGTATACACAAAATTTGAATAATATTACTTTAATACAAGCCGAGATATTACGGTCTGTAGGTATCCTGCTAACTTGACGTTTATTGCGATGGTGATTCCAGAGAAACGGGTACAAGCTTTATACAAATAAATTGTGCGTGAAATAGTGAATCTTACGGTATAAATATAAAAAGAATTCTTCATTGCAATTTTCCAAAAATCTAATGCAAACTTCTACCATACATCCGATAGGTACAACGTGCACAATTATATCTAATAACGTACTGCTGACATAAAGTCTAATTATTTTTAATTCCAGTCATAAAATGACACTTAAATCTATCGTTGTAATGTCAGTTTGATATTATTTCTGTAAATAATAATAATAAATCTTTATTTGCATAAAACATGGTATCAAAAGATGTTACAAAATTTAATGTGCATAGACATGAATTGCGAATTAATATTGCATGCAAAGGAGAACCGGCACTTTCCATAGAAAAAATGCATAATTTGTATACAATAGAATTTGGTCATAAAGTAAAGCTAATATTATTTGCCACCTAAACCAACTTTTGTCTTATTTTTATTGAATCGCGGATAAGAGTTATTTAAATATTACATTTTTTTAATATGGAAACACTAAGTCTTCTAAAAACAGACATGTTACTTTAAAAATGTCTAACGTGGCTGCATACACCGTAATTCTTTTGCTTTTAAAAAAGGGAAATGTCAACAATGCCGTCACGTCATGTGTGATTTGACAGCTAGCGGCTGTCAACAACTGTCATTTGTTGACAGATATTGCCAGTTAAATAATGAATAACAGATTAAAAAATTAAAAAAGTATACAACTTAAGCATAAAACGCCGGGTCTCCTTTTTAAACATTTATGTAAAAACTAATTAATTAAATAAAATCATTGTAACAATCACTATCCATTATTTTTATTGCCATCAAAAAAGAAAAAATCCTTTAGATCATAGAAATTATTCTCATGTTACCAACTATAAAGATTCTTTTTGAATAAGTACGTGTTCAATTCTTTAATTTCCACGGGAATTTTATTATAAATTCGAACACACATGGTAAGACAGCTTTTCCCATATTTATCTGACCTCGGTATGTCCTTTAAGACAAATCTCTGAGGATGTCTTATTAGTCTGGAATGAACCTCACATGACTTTGTAAATAAGAATATTCACAAAATTACTGATTTCATGCAAATACAGTGATGGCAGAGGCAATAAACCGAAGTCCCTAAACACTGGTCTGCAGGACTCGTCATGTGGAATCCCTGTTAAAGCTCGAATGCATTTCCTTTGTGCAATAAATGCTCTGTTTTTGTTCTCGCTGTTGCCCCACAAAATCAGACCATAGCGTAATATAGACCATTTTCAAATTCTCGCAGGTAAATGTAACTTCTATTTCTAAAGACAAAAATTTTACAAACTCTCTAAACATTACTTTTTCCTACATCTATGCGGCAGTAAGCATCAAATTTTGATATCCTGTAATTAGCCGCGAAGTTTATTAATCATTTTAGATGTTATTTCAAATTGAATGTCCTTAGATGAAAATAAATACCACCATGTTACCAATACGAAGTATTTTTTATTTTAAAAATGAACTAATGAATCACAAGTATTTTGGCATCATTATTAAGTACAGCCTTTTATCTCTGAATAACATGCAAAATCACATTTTGTTATTATTGTTAATGTTTATAAAAAATAAATCGTATACAACTATGTTAAACACACGCGCCTCCTCCCACGATTCTTGGTCGACTGTCTGGCGTTGCTTTCCTCCCCAGGCCACGCGAACTATCTAGATTGAACTCGGACACCACGTCAATATAACTGCCGGTACAACAGTAGCGCCATCTGCTTTTTCGGGTGGAATTTGCTATAGTAACAGAGTATAGTTACAAATTTATATGGACAGCGGGACAAACTTTCGAAAAATAGAAAAAAATACATTTTATCACCAGCTTGTGTTTTAAATAAGTTAATACGTTTTATCAATATCTGTTTTTATATAACCCATATTTTTTAAAATTTTTAGGTGTGGTATAATAACAAATCATTAACGATATTTGTACTGCCGTACTGTCTGGGACATAATGATTTTGTATGGAAAACAACTCTGTTACCAAGAATGACCATAATGTTTCTCTAAACAAAGTACAAGAATATGAAATTAGATTATTAATTTTCATTTTCGATGCTTAATTTAACAGGTTATTTTGCACTTATTTACTTTACATTTGCAGTATTTTCGTAATTTATCCAAAAAAAATTAAACATGCTTAGGGACAAGATTACCTGCAGAGAATTTGAAAATGGCCCACCTAATGTGAGGAAGATATTTTCTTATGCGTAACTCTAAAAATAAGACTGATTTACACGTAATGTTACACACATTCTAAATGTAAAAATAATCTTATTACACTCGTTTTATCCATTTAATGTAGGTATTAAACAATACCGATTTTAATTAATAATAATCTTAAGAATAGCACCATCTCTCGAAAAAGAATGTCAATTTTATATTAAAATTAGTATTAGTAGGTAGGTAAGTAGGCAGGAAGTAGAAAACTATTATTTGTTTCTCCAGAATACATTTTATTAAACAGAGAATAGAGTATTGACATAATCAAACATTTTATAAGATTTAATAAAAATAACAGTAGGAAAAGAAGTGGGTAGAAATATATTTGTTTATACCTTAGTTTATACCAAATCAATAGCATTGAACCGAGGCTATATATAAACAGATTTAAAAAAATAGTTATTTCACTTTTTTGCTTCATAGTACCCACCTCATGATTAAAATAAAGTTTAAGCCTTATAACTGTGGAGCAAAGTTCAACATTGATCGACAGCCTATATGAATGACATTGGTAAATAACAGTACAGCTAAACTATTCACAGCTACCCTCATTGCAGCAAATATTACCTGTTGTTGAACTTACCTCACCAAGCGTGTACTGTTATTTGCCAAAATCATAATTTTGTATTTAAATTTGGGAAATTGCGAAAAACTAAATGGTAAATTGCAAAAACATAAAAATGGTAAACTTTTTTTATTCGTATTCACTATGATTACGGAGGGCCTGTAACGGTACAGAATGAATGGTATCCGTCCGTTAGTAAGGAATGTATAGGAGTAGCACTAAAATTAATATTAATGCGTAGCACCATTAATATAATAAGCATGAAAAGGGAAAAATAAACTAGTTCAAAATAATGGTCAATGGACTAGAGCCTTATCTTTATTTTGAATTTCGCGGGGACTGCTCCGTGTGCCCCTTGCGACATAGGCGCTGTCTAGCGTGAGTTATTTACTTGAGCTTCGCGTAGGATTGTTAGGTTGGCAATGGACTAGGGCCCTATCTTTATTTTGAATTTCGCGGGGACTGCTCCGTGTGCCCCTTGCGACATAGGCGCCGTCTAGCGTCAGTTATTTACTTGAGCTTCGCGTAGGATTGTTAGGTTGGCAATGGATTAGAATGATGGGGTTGGCTAACGTGTCCCTTGCGACAGGAAGGCGCCACCTATGGTCGGAATACGGAACTTTTTATAATTTCACAAAATACAGAATTATTGGCTTAAGTGGGTGGTTATTGAGAAGGAATTGTTGATGGAAGGCTACATCTAGATGTTCAACCATGTAATATTGGCTATCTAACGAGATTTGGTTGGATTATGGAAAAACTTTAGAATTGCGCGGCGGACGGCGGCAATGAGCGAGCGAGAGGTCGAGAAAAAGATAGAAAGAGAAGGAAGATGTTATCTCCACGTGGCGCAACGCGAAGTTCGCGTATAACAAATAATAAGAGACGTGAAGGCGAGGCGCATCGGCTAAACAGCTAGCGATTGGTTGAAGGGAAGAAAAGCGGAATGTGGGAAGGGATGCTGGGGGCGCGTGGCGCGAAAGTTAAGATGCTTGGGGAAGAGAGGGAAATTAGCGGGGCATTCAATTATAAGACGTCGGAGGCGCGGTCCTATTTACGAGTGGCGGTAACGAACTCATACGTGAAAACAAGCGTCCGAGCCATTTTAGCGCGCTAAGTGATATTCGAGTTGCGATATTAACTAACATTGATTGTGAAATAGAATTGATTATTAAAGTAAAATGCTTGTTATCGCGACTCAAATAATTGTTAATAGAATAAAGTATTCTGGATCATATTAGCAGACACGAATAACGGTGGCAACAAAACTAATATGATTTCAACGGACTTCGGTCTGGAGGCATTTGACTGTATTTAATAATGCCGGCGTTATCTATTACAACGCTAAATAATACACTATCTTCGAGAGAGTAACGGGGGAGAGACAGTTGTCTCCCTAGTGAAAATTGAAGATAGGTCAGACACCAATTAGCTGGAGGTGGGAACGTACAACCCCGTCCAAAACCGTCCCGCCTCTTTACATACAGTGTAGTGTTAGGTTTTACATTCTGAGTATACTGGCTCGATTGATAGTCCATTTAGGGGTCAGTTGCTTGCAGGGGCGACTCGGCTTACACAACTCACCACGAAATTAAGTTAAATGTGGCTTGGGCCTAGATTGCAAGGTATACCAGTAGGGACTGATAGTTCGACAAAATATAGGTATTTCAAGTGAGGTGGGCCGTAGGAATCTATGGGTAGGCGTTTCTATATAATTGTTATGAGGAAGTGGGGGGACAGCACGGTGTGAGCACGCTGTGTGTATATAAACGAGGTGCGTGGGCCGCGGTGCCAGGCTGGATTAATTCAGACTAATAAGGTAGGGATGATTAAGTTACGGTGCTAAATGGAAATTACTATGAAGTGACGTGGGTTAGGAGCGCTGTAGGGACCTATCTAAGCATGTAATCTGTTACTGTAGGCCAATAAAATTCTAATTGTTTTCCTAAAGTTGTTACCAATTAACTATTCATTTTAAATAATTAGCAGAAGTGTGGTAATATCGTACCATCATTACTTTGGAGTACCTAAAAGTCTAGACTGGTTTCCTATTACAAGAAAAATACTAAAAGTTATAGCAAATAAGCATAGCTGTACTGTGATGTTTGATTTCTAATACTGAAATGACCAAACAGGCATTTTTAGCTTTCCCTGGGGTACGATACGTCCTTATATTGCTACACTCTTCAAAGTATTATAAATATACATCCGATACCTATTGGTAAAATATAAGCTGATACTTACTAAACAACTAAAACCAGTTTAGAACTTAGGTTAATTCGTTGAAGCTGCGAATCCACCTTAATGGAAAGGACTTTACAAGCTATGAGCTCCTACTATTATGAAACATAGAAATAATTGATTGATAACAACCTACTAATTAGCCTGATAATACAGTCTACTTATACCATTTGAGTTCGCCTTAATGGTCAAAAACCTTATAAGTTATGTACTTACTTCTAATAATATGAAACATTGAAATATTTGATGGGAACAATCTAAATCAATCAGACTAATACCTAGTACAGTCTAATTTATACCTATTAAAGTGAGTACAGGATAACTCCTAAATATAATTGATTTAATTATTAACAGGGATAATTACCTGATTTACTACCTACTAAAAATATACTAACTATGATTTAGTAGGCTATTAAATAATCACTGTCTGAGAGACAGGGGTAGAAATTAATGGAAAATATTCAACTTAAGTTCACTTTCTAAAAGTTAAGGATATTGAATAAATCAAGCATCTTTTAATAAACTTAAGATGTGATAATCTGCCAATTAGCAATGTTTATAACATTAAAAGATATATGGGAAGCTTTGAATAAAAAGAAATCATGTATTGGATTGTTTCTAGACATGTCTAAGGCATTTGATTGCGTAATCCATGAAACCCTTCTATATCAGCTTGATAAATTAGGTATTCGGAGAATAACACTAAAACTACTGGAAAGCTACCTTAAAAATAGAGACCAATACACAGTAATAGATACTTTTGATAATACAACTAAAACATTTAAAGAAGTAAAATCTGACCCTAGAGAGATGCTCCTAGGTCTACCACAGGGAAGTATTCTTGGCCCTCTTCTTTTTTTAGTATATGTGAACGAACTCCCGAATATCACAAACCACTTATGTGTTATGTTTGTTGATGATGCTACAATTTTCATACCCAATAATCAAAATGATAACATTAAATTTGAAAAAGAAATAGTTAAAACTTTAAATGAAACCATACGTTTTCTACAATCATTAAATCTGACAGTAAATCTTTCAAAAACAAAAGTAATACAATTTAGAAACTATAAAACGAATCAAATTAAACTAAATATCACGACTGAATGCAAGTCAATCATTGAAATTGTTGATGATATAAATTTCTTAGGTGTAAATATTGACTCACATCTAAATTGGAAGTTGCACATAACTAAAATTAATAATAAAATATCGAGCTACTGCTATGCCCTATCTATACTTGCGGAAACATCATCTGTAGAAGTAGCCAGAGCCGCCTACTTTGGCCAAGTTTATCCTCTTCTTACTTATGGAGTTATTTTCTGGGGAAACTCTGTTAATGTAAAATCTACCTTTATACTACAAAAGAAATGCTTGAGAACTATTTACAGTATGTACTCTGATGACACTCTGAGAAATGTTTTTAGAGAAAAGGGTTATTTGACACTGACAGGTATTTATGTATTAGAGATGGCTCTTTTTATAAAAAGCAATATTCAGTATTTTAAACATAAAAGCACAAATAATTGTAATTTGCGGAAGAGATATGCATATGACTTGGCTCTACCAAATATTAATAATGCCCTGTATCACAAGAGTGCCTATGTAACAGGAATTCAAATATTTAATCATCTGCCCACAGATCAAAAAGCCTCAGCAAATTTAAGCTGTTTTAAAATTAAATTAAAAAGATGGCTTATAGATAAGGCGTTCTACAGTTTGACTGAATATTTTGGTACAAAAACAGCATAGTGGCTGTTTCTATGTAACATGTACCTACATACTAAAAATTGCATGCCCGACTAGGGTAAATTGTTTGCTCCCATTATTTTATGCATGACACCTGCTATGTATTTACACAATTTTATGGCAATAAAATTTATCTTATCTTATCTTATCTTATCAATGCAGCCCATACAATGTAGTTATATTGGTACTTTATAAGATCTGTTTAATGAACACTAAGAGTAAACCAAAGTATTTTTACTTCAAATGATAGTATTCTATTTAAGTTTACTTCCTAAATGAGTAGGATATTGAATAAATCAAACATCCTTTAATAAACTTAAGATGTGACAATCTACCAATGCAGCCAATACAATGTAGTTATATTGGTGATTTATAAGATCTGTATAATAAATACTAAGAGTAAATAAAAGTAATTTTACCTTTATTAATAGCATTCTATTTTAGTCCACTGCCTGAAAGTGGGTTTTGGATAACTTATCCACCCTTTATAGAACTGAATATTAATTTTCTAATAAGACAAAAGACAGTCAGTTAATAATATTACATTGGAATATCTTTAGACACAATAATCAGAGAAATAAGTGGGTCCTGTTGAATGTTGGCTTCCCACCTCTGTTCAATAAGTGATATCATAAGACATAAGTTATTGCATTGAATAATTTAAGTTCTTAATGTGAAAAGGATATTTGGATGATAGCAAGCCTTGAGATAAACTCTATTGATTTATGTGGAATAGTAAGAATTTAAATGCTAACACATAGTTCATAATGTAAGATGAAATTAAATTTCGAGGAGAGATGTAAATTCTCAGTTTAAAGAATTAAAGCCGCAGGCTAATTAATTTTAAAGCCAATGTGACGGAACTATAACTACACAATGAGATGTATAGTACGCTATGGAGCGGCGGTGGGGCTCATAAATTGCACAAGGCCTTTTATGTATCATGCTATTGTTAATAATAATACAATACTTACAATACTAATATAAATATAATACCTGCAAGCTAAGCTATCATCTGATTATCTTTGAGTGGTTAACAAACTTCCCCGCAGCTGCTGTAAAGAATTTAGGTCACAGTTCAGACGGAGTCATTGCTAGGCTACACATATCTAGGATATTATTTATTGACTGGTAGGTAATTAGATCAGGAGGAAATAAATTAACACAGGGTTAAGCCAATTACTAAACTTTCACGAAAAGAACTTGAGTTACTTAAATGCGGTTAACAACGGAGGGTTCACTAGACGATCTGGCCAAAATAGTATTTATTATAATATTACATTGCTTGACTGAAATTCACCGCAAAAAGAATTAAGCTATGTTAAGGTTCCATAATCATACAAACACTATACACTCTACAAAACCTCCAGACACAACCATTAGTTTGTAGATAAATTAGGTTAAATAGTTTTAAGAATTAGATAATAAGTTAAGTTAAGGTAAAGGCAGCGATGATGTGTGTATGTATTATAAGGTAGAGAATTAGGTTAAGGCGGAGTAGTTACAGGCCCCGCTAGGAAGACAAAACATTAAAGCTGAATATCTTCTTTTCTAATTAAGATTTCTGGAATTTAATAATAAATCGGGAGGTACATTGGAGGTACATTAGATCAGTATATTTTTTATTCTTATACAAGCATTATTACAGCCGAGGGCCCAGCTGGGAAGATCAGGCATTTGATCGTAATTTCTGTCAAAACGGTTGAGGTACACTGTTGATAAATTCTAGAGGTACATTGAGGAACTGAAGCGTTGCCATTAGTTTTACGTTCCTAGGTCGGGGGGCCGTGCTAGGTAGGAACACATGCTTATCTGATGATGAAGCTGGAAGGTAGCCATAGGAACTTTGTAATGAAAAGACAAAACCTCATCGAGTTTGGGCTCGTTTGAACCGTCTTGACGAGTAATTTGTCTTTCAATGGTAACCAGGATCTGATAATGGAGCTGGAAGGTGGTCATAGGAACTCTGTAATAAAATGATGAAACCCCATCGAGTTTCGGCTTGTTTCATTCGTCTTGACGAGTATTTTGTTTTTAAATGATTGATTGATGAATGATCTGATGATGGTGGTCATAGAAATTCAGTAAAGAAACAACGCAACCCCATCGAGTCTCAACTCATTTTGATTCGTCTTGACTAGTACTTTGGTGCTAGATGGTAACCAGGGTCTGATGATGGAGCTGGAAGATGGCCATAGGAACTCATTAATTAAACGACATAACCCTATCGAGTATGGGCTCGTTTGATTCATCTCGACGAGTACTAGCTAAAAAGCAATAAATGCAGTATTAATATAATTTTAATTTTTTATGACAGACATCTATTCTTGACAAAACATAAAACCAAAGACAACACCCACTCTCAAGAATGGATCCATTAATTAATACAAATATTAGAACTAATTAACTCAATTTAAAAAAACAACTCTACTTAATTGAGTTAAACTCTATACTTGAGTCTACTTGTGACTAAATAACCAAGATGTGCAACGCTATAAACATTATTTAGTATTATAACTGTTACTCAGTCGCATAACAACTCTTAAGATAAAGTTCATAACGTTACATGTCTTAAACATAATACCAAAATCACACAATACATATTATGATAGTAAATTTCTCATATTTTGAATGCTGGATCTGTCCCACCCTCAAAAGATGTATGTCTATGAATTTCACAAAGTAACGTAGGTAGGTACCTAATACCTACTAACAGGTAAATAAAAAATTACTTAACTCTCTAACCTAACCCTTTCTTTATAAAACTTCTAGCGACTAATCTAGCTTTATACAAATCTATTTCATTATCTTTATTTCGTTTAATGTTGAAAACCCACTTAGTGTCCCATATTCTTATTATCAGGTTTTTCAACAAACGACTAAGTGTCATTTTCAGTATGAGCTTTCATTTAAGCCTTCATTGCCTCCTCTCATTTACAGGCATTTCGAGACATCTGCTCTTTTTTCAGAGACGTCGGCTCTGCTGTATCTAGGAGTGTGAAGTAGGACGTATCATAGTCTTGTACTCGTAGACTGAGAGGTGGCCTCAGCGTATTTCTAGACCGTAGAGACCTAGTGTTAGAACCAGCAACTGAGCGATTAATAGGGTTTTCTATTACTTCTTCCGACGATATTACTTTACGTACTACAGTATCAAAGAACTCGTCTTCAGATTCTTGACCGCTGTCAGTTACCAAGCTTGCTGTTGGTTTATTTGATTCAGTGTTCGTGAGCTCAAGCACTGGGATATTTTGTACTTCATCTGCCACAGAGCTTTCCATTAACATAGCAGGTGATGCTACCACCTCTCTTTCAATTGAGAAGGTATTGCTTTCTGGATAATAAATTTTGTAGCCTTTTGTGTTCTCACCATATCCCACCAACATCCCTTTCTTACTCTTGCTATCGAGCTTCTTCATTTTTTGTTTCGGGACATGAGCCCACATTTCTGTGCCGAAAATGTACTTCAGATGGGTAACATCAAACTTTTTCCATAGAACAGTTCATAGATGTTTTACCTTCTTCAGGACTCGTCCCTGCCCGATTAATGACATACACGGCCGTATTAACAGCTTCCGCCCACAGATTCTTGTTAACTTGGCTTGCTTTCATCATCGTGCGAGCGGCCTCCATTACAGTGCGTATTTCGCGTTCAACTTTACCATTTTGAACTGGCGTGTATGCGATTGAAATTGGATGTTTGATTTCTTTTGATTCTAAGAGTTTTTTCATTTTGTTAAGAAACTCACCTCCACCGTCCATGCGAAGAGTTTTCACCGATTTACCCTCATTATCTTTCTGTGCGAGGTATATTTTTATGTTTGGTATAACTTCGCTCTTATGTTTGATAAAGTAAACAGTGCGGAACCGTGAAAAAAGATCTTTTAATAAGAGAAAGTAGTGCGAACCTCCAACAGACTCTTTTTCCAAGGGTCCACATAGATCTGCATGTACATTTTCTTCTCGAAAGCTTGTCTTATTGATACTTGAATAGGCCGGAGTTTTCGAATGTTTGCCTTCAATACAAGCTGAGCAGAAGTGCTGCTTTGTACATGTGATTTTAACATCGTTGTATTGGAGTATTCTTTTTGTATAAACAAAGTTTTGGTGGGCAAATTTCTAATGATATAACATTATTTCACATTTATTATTGTTACATACTTCAACTTTGTCAGACTTGCTTGACAATGCCATAGTTCGTTGTGACGGTTGTGACATTTTGAACATCATTTTATACAATCGACCTTCACGACGGGCTAGTTGGTCCGAGGGCTAGAGTGACAATTTTATTGTTTTTAATAAACTTGCAAAGGTTATTATCTGAGACCATTTGCAGACCCTTATCTAGACAACTAGCAGCAGAAAATAGATTTACCTTGAGATTCGGTACATAGAGAACCTGTTTCAGCTCAACTATTTACCACTTCTGTCCGTCAAATGCTTCTAATCTCATATTGCCAATACCCATAGCGTTTATAGTTGTCCCATCTCCCATCTGTACTGGATGGTCTTGAAGCTCTTTATAGTCACACATTATATCATTTCTTCGAGTCATATGTTGTGAACATCCGCTGTCCATATACCAGAAGTCTTCTATTTGATTCAATTCAGTTGCCACTAGAGCAATAGGACTCACTTGCTTCTTTTCTTTATTGTTTTTCCTGAAGAAACAGTACTTGGATATATGACCCGGTATCTCGCAAAATTCGCAGGTTTTGTTTTTAAAACAGTCTTTCTTTATATGCCCTGCTTTGCCACATGTTAAGCACTTGCTAGCAGTACTTCCATGAGTGATGAATGCGATCGCCACATCTTGTTCAATGCTACTTTTATTTCGCTCCTCTTCAAGTAGGAGTCGTGATGTCAGTTCATTTAACGTTTGCTTCTCACTCAGTACAGACTCCCATGCAATGCATTACAAGTTGTTTTCGTTTATAATAGCGTTGCGACACGGTTTTCCTGCAATATCCTTTCCTTAAGCCTCTGGGCCCATAACCAGTTAAAAAGCAATAAATGCAGTATTAATATAATTTTAATTTTTTATGACAGACATCTAGTCTTGACAAAACATAAAACCAAAGACAACAGTACTTTGGTGCTAGATGGTAACCGGGGTCTGATAATGGAGTTGGAAGGTGGCCATAGGAACTCAGTAATTAAACCACATGACCCCATCGAATATGGGCTCGTTTGATTCGTCTTGACGAGTAGGTAATTTAGTGCTAGATAGTAACCAGAGTCTGTTGATGGAGCTGGAAGGTGGCAATAGGAACTCAGTAATTAAGCGACACAATCACGTCGAGTTTAATTCGACTTATTGGGTAGACCGTTTTTGATGGGTAGTGAGTGGTGGTGTTTGAAGGACGTGAATAAATTCTGAGTACCCACACGTTCAGTGAGATGAATAGATAAAAAACGTGTCCAGGGATAACTAAAAAGTAGAAAATAAAGTAAAAGTACAAAAACCTTTTTATAAAACATGCTTTTATTTAAATGTGCTAAAAAAATATAGACTTGTACTATCAACTTATAATAATAAAGGTTGTCACGAGATTTATTATATAAGTACTATAAATGCGTAAATAAACAAGTAAATTAAATAACTTGATGTGTTTGATTTTAACTATTAAAATTTTCAATCTAAAAAAATACGAGTACGAGTAGAAAAAATCTCGCGACAACCTTTTATATCATATAAATTGTGTAATGACATTATAAATTGTTACTAAAAGTTTTAAAGTAAAAGTTTATTCTTTTCTTCTAGCGTATTTAAATAAAAGCTTTTTTACTTTTAATTTTCTGCCAATTAGGTGACGATCCAGTTTTCAAATCTGGTGATGCCACGTTGGTTAAAAATTATAGACCTATATCTATCTTACCTGTATTTGGTAAGGTATTCGAATCGTTGTTGTGCCCCGTCATATCCTGGCATATTAAACAATTAATCTCATCTCAGCAGTCAGGGTTCCTATCATCTCGATCTGCAACAACCAATCTTGTTTCTTTTGTTCAACATGTGTCCGAATCACTAGATATGCGACTATCGGTTGATACTATTTATACAGACATTAGTAGAGCATTTGACACCGTAGACCACAAAATTTTGCTTCATAAACTCTCTCTCTCTTTGGCATTTCTGGCAGTCTGTTGGAGTGGTTCTCATCTTATCTCAGTCTGCGAAGTTCTCGAGTGGTGGTGAGTGGATTCTCCTCGGAACCATTTTTTTCCGCCTCTGATGTCCTCCAGGGTTCCCATCTCGGCCCGATCTTGTTTAATATTTTTATCAATGACGTAGTTCCCATTTTTAAACATGCTAATTGTTTTCTCTATGTTGATGACATGAAGTTATTCATGTAGGTCAAAGATGTTAGTGACACATTGTTACTGCAGGAAGACTTGGAGCGTCTCGCTCTTTGGTGTCATGATAACAGATTGTCATTGAACATTAATAAATGTAAGTACATTCGTTTTTCGAGAAACAAGAACGTCTCGTCGCAAAAATATACAATTGGTGGAAATGCGTTAGAAGAGGTGGATTCAATTCGTGACCTGCGAGTTATTCTGGACAAAAAGCTGAGTTTCCACGAACACATAAACCACATTGCCACAAAAAGCTTCCAAATGCTAGGATTCGTGATACGTAATGCAAAAGACTTCAAAAGACCATCAACGAAAATTCTCTTGTTCCAGTCATTGGTCCGATCGGGTCTGGAATACTGCAGCGAAGTTTGGGCCCCACAATATGACGTACACATGAACGAATCGAACGCATACAAAAACGTTTTTTGTGGCATCTCACCTACCAAACTCACATGGTTAAAGAGCTTCCTTCCTACGAGAAGCGGTTGGCTCATTTTGGAATGAATAGTTTACAGGAAGGGAGATTTTTGTTGGACTGCATGTTTTTGCACAAAATCATCCATGGAGTTGTTGACTGCCCGTCGCTGTTAAGATCAATCAATTTTATTGTCCCACTTAAACAGCCTCGCGCCTGCAGATACGTTCCATTTTCAATAAGGGGTTCTAAAACTAATCTTGGTCACCACGCCACCATGAATAGACTTCAGCGACAACACAACTCACTTAAAAGCGAATCTATTGATATATTCACAGATAATCTGCAAAGATTTAAACGTAACATACTTACTTCTTTCTCGCCCGGGTTAGCTATTATCTTCATTTTCCTTCTTGTGTTTTTAATGTTTATCCACCTTTTACGTTAAATCTTAGTTAAGTTTTAGGTTAAATAAAATACTGAGTTCACCTTTGCATGCCGTGGCAACCTTTAATTAAGTCAGCACTTAGAATGCAGTTTTGAAGTCGGCCAACAGCAGCCCGCTAAGTGCGCCGAGTCGATGGAAGAGCCTCTGAGGTACCGGGACCGCGGGGTAGACTGGGGACTTTTTCGAGAGCGGATCCACAAGCGCATGGGCTACCTGCGGGTACAGGAGCCTGCGGGAGAGTTGTGCAAGGCTTTCTCCGACATTGTTGTCCGCACTGCCAGCGACACTCTACGTGCCGTGGGTATGAGGAAGGCTGTCGGATACGAATGGTGGACGCGTGATCTGGACAAGGTAAGGAAGGAGCATAGCGCAGCGAGACAAGCATGGCAGAAGTCGAGGTCGAAGGGCGGTAGGTTGGAGGAACTACTGAGGGACCAGCATCACCAGGTCCGTGCTAGATACAGGAAGATGATGGAGGAGGCGCAACTCTCCTTCTTTAGGCGAGTTGCGGAGGGCGGTAACGATGATCCATGGGGCCACGCATATCGCGAGGCCAGTGGGAGGTTTAGGCCACCCCCCAATGTGATTAATGGTACAAAGTTTGCCCAGGGCCATGCCGACTATGTGCGGGACGCCATGCACAATCTGGTGTTTGCGCTGTGCCCCGACGACGATCCGTCTAAGGACACGCGCTACCACCGGCAAGTGCGGTTTGCGGCGCTGCAGAGCCCATCGGGGCGGGATGCGCCTCCTCTGGCTGGCGAGCATCTGCAGGCCATAGTTAGGGAACTGCCCAACACGGCACCAGGGATCGACGGCATTAGTGCGCGAATCGTCAAGAATGTGTGGAAAGCGGCATCGGTGGAGTTCCACCATGTCTTCGCTAAGTGTGTGACGGAGGGGATCTTCCCTGACGTCTGGAAATTGGGTAGATTGGTGGTGCTACCCAAGGGCACGACAGGTCGCTGACGGATCCAAAGGCGTATCGCCCAATAACGCTCCTCCCGATCTTTGGTAAAATTTTACGCTGCGCGCCAGCGATTTATAGTAGTCTTAGTAGTGATCAGCATGGTTTCACGCGAGGTCGTTCCACGGTGTCGGCGCTCCAGTCCATCATCAACACCGTAACCCAGTCAGACTCCGCCTATTGTCAGGCGGTGTTCTTGGACATTGCTGGTGCATTAGACAACGCCTGGTGGCCGATGATATTGACCAAGACGAAGAGAGGGGGTGTCCGCCGAATATTTACAGTATGCTTTCGAGCTACTTTGCTGGACGCCGAGTCGGGTTCTTCGTCGGGGACCAGGTGTTGTGGAAGACATCCACCATGGGTTGTCCTCAGGGCTCTGTGCTGGGCCCGACGTTGTGGGAACGTATTGTTGGACGACATGCTGCGTCTCCCGCTGCCAGGGGGGGTTAAAATGTTAGCATACGCGGACGATGTGACGATCCTAATAGAGGCGAATTCTAGAGCCCGCATTGAAGCAGTTGCCTCTGCAGTACTTGGGCTAGTCAGTGATTGGGGTGCCCGTAATAGGCTTGACTTCTCCCCTTCAAAGTCGGTCACAATGACAATGAAGGGAAAATTGAAGCGGCCACCGGTCGTTAAATTCAACGGCGCCTCTGTTAGGAGAGTCTCGTCCACCACTGTGCTTGGCGTGGTCATTGACTCCAGCCTGTCATTTGCACCGCACGCTGTGAGCATCGGGGAGAGGGCGGCGAAATGTTTTGGCAAGATGTCGCGTGTCTCCGCATCTGCGTGGGGTATCCGGTACCCAGGCTTGCGCGTCTTATACCAGGGTACATTCGTTGCCACTCTCACCTATGCTGCTGCGGTCTGGAGCCACAGGATCGGCTTGCACGTTTGTCGGAGCGCGGTGCTTCGCACGCAACGCCCGGCCCTTATGTTGCTAACTAAGGCGTACAGATCGACCAGCACGGCGGCACTGCCGGTGTTGGCTGGGGTCCTTCCCGCTGACTTGGAGGTGCTTCGCTCGGGGTTGGTTGACGAGACGCGGCGCTCATTACCGGAGAAGGAGTTGAGCAGGCGGAAACGCGAAGTTTGGGATGAAGTGGTGGTAAAGTGGCAGGCCCGGTGGGTGGAGGAGATGAAAGGTAGGGAGCTCTTCAGGTTCTTCCCGAACGTGTCGGTCAGACTCGGGTCACTCTGGGTCGTGCCGGACTATGAAACCTCGCAGATGCTCACTGGCCACGGATGCTTCAGACGACGACTGTCAGAGATGAAATTATGTGAGTCGAGCGTGTGTGACTGCGGAGAGGCTGAGGAGGACCTTCTTCACGTCCTGTGGGAGTGTCCGCTGTACGAAGACCTGCGGTGTGCGATGATGGACGGGATAAGCCGGGAAAGCGAGGGACCAGTCTATTACGCGGATCTGGTAAGCTCGGAGGCGAACTTCAGAAGACTGCGGGAGTTCGCGCACCAGTGGCATAAGAGGCGGAGCGGGTCAGAGAGGTAGCGGGACGCAGCAAGACAGTGAGCGTGTAGCCCGTCGCCGGAGTCGTGCTGTTGGTAGTCCATGCCCCAGAAGGGGGAGACTGGCACAGGGACAAATGGACGAAGAGTAAATAACTTGTAGGGAGTCAAGCAAATGCGCGCGGTAGAGTGCAGTCGCAGTATCCGCGCGTATCTCCCGATGATTCGGCCATTATAACCACATTGGTTGGTATGGCCATGGGAAGGTGGTGGGATTTGCCCGTCGCTGTTAAGATCAATCAATTTTAATGTCCCACTTAAACTGCCTCGCGCCTGCAGATACGTTCCATTTTCAATAAGGGGTTCTAAAACTAATCTTGATCACCACGCCACCATGCGACAACACAACTCACTTAAAAGCGAATCTATTGATATATTCACAGATAATCTGCAAAGATTTAAACGTAACATACTTACTTCTTTCTCGCCCGGGTTAGCTATTATCTCCATTTTCCTTTTTGTGTTTTTAATGTTTATCCACCTTTTACGTAAATCTTAGTTAAGTTTTAGGTTAAATAAAATACTGAGTTCACGTTTGCATGCCGTGGCAACCTTTAATTAATCAGCACTTAGAATGAGATAGAGTTCACTTATATAAGTCTTTTGTAGTGTATGCCTTGTTTGTTGTCCTAATAAAAAAAAAATAAAAAAAAAAAATCTCGTAACCTAATTTTCCCCAATTTGTTAATATTGGAATTTTTCTTATTTTTTAAAACTTTTAGGGATAAAATTGTTTACTAAAACATAACAAATAAAGCAAGAAGCTAGTCTGGAAAACAAGAAAAAAATTATTAGAATAAAAATTTATAGCTAAAAATGTATTTGACCCCTAGATACTTTTGAAGTGTTTAGTTCATAAATCCAAGTGGGCGGGATGATGTGTGATGATGGGTAGTGGTGACACCGACATTCACAACAGCAACAGGTTAACAAGATTTATTCTACCAGGAGTATAGAAACGGCAGAAGATTTATTATATTAACATACCAAACTCAAACTGTTGGAACTATTAATAGGCGGTGCCTAGTGGCTACTCCCCGTTCAAAGCCACTAGTCTATTGTAACCTCAAAGAGTGGGTGGCACCGTGATGCATTTCAGCAAGGACGATATGATTTCAGGTTCTCATAGAATACAATGATTGAATAAAATTGCTGACTGGTTCGGTACGTGAAAATAGGGATCTTGTACGGCATAAATAACTTTATCCATAAAAAGGTCCAAAATGAAATAATCACCAGAGCCTTTTTAAATTTTTAAAACCTGTTGGATGTGCAAGTGGGCGTTGACCACTCAACAAGTTGCTAAAACCCACTCTACCAGGACTGCAGAAAAGGGCAGAAGGTAAACCAGTGTCTCCTTAACCTGTTGGAGTTACATAGGCGGTGCTTAACCTATCCACCAATTTAAAATGAAAGTGTTATTCATTAAAGCTCAAGGGTGACAATTCATTCCCTCCCCCCCCCCCCCCCCCTTCCATCCTTAATGTTCTTTAAACTTGTGCTACGTTTATGAAATCGTTATGAATAGACAGTGTTTATTTGTGATCATCTATAAAGTTTCAGTGGGGCGACCATGGTTAAAAATAAATAAAAATAATCTATTTAAGTACTTAATCTTTAAGATTGAAAATTTGAAGCCTGTTGAAAAATAATTAAAAAACGACACTTTTTGTCAGAACCAGCTACAAGAAAAAACAGTTGTTTACAACTAGCTACTAGATGGCATGGCAGACCCGCCTACCTGTTTACCAGGGTAGTGCCATCTTTTTCCAACAGGTTTCCAAAACATATTTCACTAGGATGGAAGAAAAGTGCAGGAGGTGGCCAACATTTAGCAAAGTAAGTGGACTGCGTTTGAGATTATGTCTTCTGTTTAAAATAGCTGCAACAGGTTCTACGGGTATAAGGTGGGAATTGACGGTCCTATAGATCCATTTCACAGGTCTCCGTCCCGACATTCCAATGCGGTTAGTGGGTTTTAAATACTTACTGACATCCTATGACGACAACTGGGACCAAAACGTCTCAAATGTTTTTTTAATTAGGTGGCTATCCATGGTGGTTGGCGGACGGATCATCCGGCATTGCAAAAGTTTCCTAACTGGCAAGATCGCAAACCGTAAACCTATGCCGCTACGCCAATTGAAGAAAAGCGAAACATGATCTAAGCTTAACAATCAGTGATCATCTATATGTTTGGCCGAAACGTTTTGTAATTTTTTTTTTACCATAATTTTATTTTTACCGAAAACAAATTGACAAAATTTTGAAATGCCGATTATCGATTGATATTTATTTCAAAATATTTATGTTTTGAAATTCACTCAACATTTGGCCGAAGCTTAATAGCTTCGCCCAAATGTTGAGTGGAAATGTTTTCTTTCTGGAAAAATAACTATCTAGCATTAATATGCTAGATGGTTAATTTTCCAGAAACACGTTTCCAATATTATAAAAATACAACTTTTCAAATAATTGAAATCCATAATAATTCATCGAACAACTTTTAATCGTAGTAATGCATGCAAGCAAGCATGCAGCAAACAATCAAGCATGCCGCATGCAAGCAAGCATGCTGCAAGCGTTGCAGTATGCAGCAGGCATTGTTTCTGTCACGGCTCCGGCGCTGCGAGGCTCCGGCGGTCCCACGCAAGCTTATCGTCGCAGATGGCTTTCGCTCACCACCGCAGCTACGAGAGAGCCGGACAGCCTTGCATGCTGTATGGTGAGGCGGCGAGCGTTAAACCCACCTGCTTCTCAGCTCGCGAGCCGCCTCGCTTCTCCGCGCCTACGTAGGCTTAAATTATACTCTAGCGTAGGGCAGACAAGACTACGTGGAGTCGGTTGTGCCGCGATTCTTTTCTGTCACTGCCTTTTGTAGCACAACCTTACCGAAAACACAAAGTATTAACTATTTAAGACATTTTGGTTTATGTACTTAACTTACCTAATAATATGAATATATGAAAAACAAAAAAAAACGAAAATCTGGGTATGATATTTTAGAGAAAAAGTTACATAAGTACTT
Source organism: Scoparia ambigualis (assembly GCA_963921215.1). Classification (NCBI taxonomy): domain Eukaryota; kingdom Metazoa; phylum Arthropoda; class Insecta; order Lepidoptera; family Crambidae; genus Scoparia; species Scoparia ambigualis. The sequence goes on along the minus strand of OY992503.1, from coordinate 42,216,394 downwards.
CGAATTTTAAGACTTCTAGATATGAAAGCAAAACATCTTCCAAAAAAAAAGTAGTTTTGAAAACCGGCTAATAGTTTTTTTGGAAAATAAAACGTATGTATGTATGATAAGTTTATGGACTAACAAAATTATGTAAAAGCAACAATCTGGTATTTAAAACTTCGTCATACCGATTGCGAACAATTGAAATTCGTACAGGAAAGTTTCGAATTTATGATAGGTTACCCCGTCGTCCCAACAGGTTGCTAAAACACACTCTACTAGGATTGCAAAAATAAGCAGCAGGTCATTATAACCTGTTGGATTTTTTGTAGAAGGTGGTTTTCATAGCCACCTAGGATCAATAAGCATTCTAGATGGTTGAATCAAATTGGTTTCTAGCTGTTTGACGTTATAGTAGAGGATCCGAGTATACAACGACCTTCACCGAGCGGTTAATGGATGAAAAGTATTTTATATCAAATTTAATGTGTTAAAAAATATATTGCGAGTGGGTTGGCTGAAAAATTTCAGTCCAATGATAAATTAAATATTTAAAAATATTTTATTTTAAATATTGCACTAGTTTCGATAATAGATAAATTAAATAGGTACTGATCGAAAGTATGAAGCCTATAGAATATGCAAACGTTAGGTTGACTATTTTTTTCCTGTCATAACATTGGGTAGGCAGGTGTCAACAGGCAAGTCAATATTAGTAATTTGCAACCGTCTGGTTAATGAAATAAAATTTATGTTTATATAAAGATAAGCTCATTACAAACACACACACACACACACACACACACCAAACCAGTGCAATGTAAAAAAAAATATTTTTTTTAATATAAATTAATCATTAATGGTACTGGTCTGAAATTTTTCAGCCAACCCACTCGCGATATATTATTTAACATATTAAATTTGATATAAAATACTTTTCATCCATTAACCTTCTCGGTGAAGGTCGTTCTATACTCGGATCTTAGACTATTAATGGTTAATAAAAATTCACAGACACGACTTGAAAGGGCATTGAAAATGAACCTAGCTATTATAGATCGTTAATTTTTTTTTTTTAATTATCGACTTTTGCAAAATTTGTTTATACTATTCTAATGCCCTTCATTTTCGTCCTAATAGATCTTCGTATAAAACATCGATTTTTTTGTACTTTTTTATTTTCAAAAGAAATAATTGACTTTTCCAAAATATGTTTATACTATCCTAAAGCCCTTAATTTTCCACGTCTATATAATTCAAATAGGTCTTCGTATCTCAAAGCTGCGAAGTTTCACAGGGCTATGACGCCCGAGTAATACCGCACGGCGACGCTCCACGCGCCGCTAAGGGGGAGCATACCGCCCCCCCACCTATCACTTCCACATAAAAAAGTATAAAAATTAAATGTTCCCCGTCTCAATATCTCTAGGCGCCTCTCTCAGTTTTTCGTTTTCCGACCTCTTTCACGAGATATTTAAAAAAAATTAAGTTTTTAAAAGTTTTCGACTTTTAAAAAAAAAGTTTTCGCCATCTGAAAGCCATTAAAATTTTGCGTCTTTTGAGCTCTCATACGTCCTCATGGCCCTAAACTACTATGTACCACGAGGCAAACACACTTTCAGCAAAAATAGGGCTCCATTTTCGCTGAAACATGAGTGATCGAAAGAACATTTTCAATGTTAAAACAGAAAATTATAAAAAATCGTTTGATATTTAGTTTTGTTTTCTTTATCTCTGAGTTTAGTAGAGCACACTAGGTGTAGCCAAAACGCATGAATGTAATAATTACGTCCATGCAAAAACAAAACTACTTCACGTTTCGTTTACATCATAATAATTGGTGTAATTGTAACCATTCATAAAATACCGTAAAATATACACCTGTCTATCAGAACCACAGACCACTTATCCCAAGTCTGTGATCAGAACCGATCATATTATAACCGGTTACAACAAAAACTAAAGTTAGCTAGCTGCATGTATTGGAATAAACTGCAGACCCGCCTTACCTCTTTACCAGGGTCACAGTGTTACTATTTAACACTGTGCCAGGGTAGTGCCATCTATTTAGCAACAGGTTTCCAAAACTTATTTCACTAGGATGGAAGAAAAGTGCAGGAGGTGGCCAATATTTAGCAAAGTAAACATGTGTACTGCGTATGAGAATGCCTTCGGTTTTAAATAGCCGCAACAGATTATAAATAATGTAAACAAATCGTATACTCTTACAGATCTCCGTTTTAAATTTCACCAGGATTTGAACCATGGTAGAAGACAAGGTATGCCGAATATCGTTACTGTATGGGTGAATTTCAACAATGTCGTTTTTTATCATTTCGATTGAATTTTTTATTATCTGGTTTTTTCAAATTTAAACAGCAGTTTTTTATACTTCTTGATAGGTTTTATTCTCATACGTAATTCTATGAAAATATCTTAAGTTTATTACGAGTATAAAATTTTGGTGCCACCGAAATGAAACAGCTGTTCCCCGAAATGAAATAACCGGCCACCGAAATGAAATAACTAGTCACGTAAAGAAAGGTTATGTCCACCATTCTTCACTGCGATTTACTCCGAAATGAAATGATAAAACTATGAACTGAAATGAAAAATCTATTTATCATAAGATTGAATGAATACTACACAAATAACCGTATTGCAATAAGCACCTCACGACTACTTTACTAAATATACTCGTTGATTGGAAGACAAATTATATCTATACATGGAAAAGAAAAGAATTTTGTCACATCACACCGATGTGACATACTTACGTTTTTGGCGGGAACATGGTGCAAGCGGCGCAGTTCTTCCACTACTGGTAGGTAAGTTCTAAGTGTAAGTTCTAAGTGTTCTAAGTGTGTGTAAGTGAGGGAGATGCTAGGGTTGATCCATGTAAAAATATAATCGATAATCTTAAAGTCGCTGAAATGAAAGGACTTTCTGAGAGACACGCATTTTTACTTCTTAGTTATTAAACTCGGTAGATAAGATTACAGAATTGGCTTGAAACAGTACTTCAAATATTCATGGTTCAAATCAAAGTATCCAACAACTCAAACCGATAGTTTTTTGTACAAGGAAAATTATACTAAAAAAATGTGTTGGGACAGCTACCGAAATGATTAAAATGGGGCTTTGCAATTTTTTTTTCCTAATTAATTGCAAGTCTGATTGAGAATTATTTACTGCTCCATATAGGTAACTACCTCATCTAACAAGAAAAAAATATTAGAATTGTATAGTAACGTTCTGCGCTACCGATTTCATCCATGCCGCGTAAAATTTGCTGCTGGGAAATCCACCCGTATCTCTTATGAAATACAAACGGTAATCTGGTTGATCAAAGGTTCTAGGATTGGTAGCACGTTAAAGAACCTCTTTTGCCAGTCTGTATATTGAATGTTTTATATTAACAGTGCATAACACTTGGTAAGTATCTTGCTCACGGTGCTTAAGTGCCTAACAAGTGTGATGGCAGCGCCACTTTTCTAAAATACGTTTAGCCAACACAAGGACATAATATATAGGGTCTAACAATATCAATAAGCGAACGTTTAAGGGGAACATCTATACATCAAACTGAGCATGCTCACCAAATTTGGTCCAAAACTACAGGCTCGTTACCGAGATATTCAACAAAACATTATCATAATTCACTAAAAATACACTCTTTCCAAACCCGTACAGCTGAACTACACGCACACAAAGATAGCCGAACATGCACACTAAACTCGGAGCACACTGAGCTATCTTTTTATTGACGCTTGCGTACGTGTTAGTAAAGATACAGCATGTTTCATGATGTGCATTATTTTAATTGATTTAGTTTGTTAGAAAACATAACTTTGAAAAATTACTATAAAACTGGAGCCCATTTTTTGTCATTGTATTCAGAATGATGGATAGATGCCGCCCTTAAACGTTCGCTTATTGATTTTGTTAGGCCCTGTATTAAGAACCTGTATTAAGTACAAGCCAAGTTTATAGAAAAAAAGTTGTCAACGTTTCATGGCCACATACAATGTTTAATCTGTTTTCTAATAACCGCTGAACTGTACTGTTTTATACAGTAAAACAATGTATAAGAAGAAACTATTGTATCTTTAAGTATACGACGGTCATAAATTCAATTAGCGTAAGGGACAAGGTACAGGTTTTCAGGAGGAGCAAAAAACAAAAAAAATAATTTTAAAACGCTATAACTTTTTTATTTTAAAAGCTATATAAAATATGTTTTTAACAAAAATACTTTAAATTTAGTCCACTTTTACGTGGAAATGCAAACAAAAACCTAAACGATCAAATTACAGAAATAGTGACCCTTACTCTTGCGTAAATTTGGAAATTTGTCCCTTACATCCACCAACAAATTTTGTCGGATTGGTTGTAAAGGCCAATGTAATATTGTTAATTATAAAATTAAAGTAGTAAGTAACTTCTAATAATACAAAAAAGAAAATGTAAATAATTGAAATAAAAAAAAGTTATAATACTTCTTCTTAATTAAGTATATAACTAATTAATTTTCAAATCATGTTTTAATAAATGCTTAACAATTTTTTTATTAGAGAGTTATACTTAGAGCATTAATGAAATAATCAGTAAAACATTATTTTAGTAAACAATTTTATCCCAGTTATGTTGAAAAAATTAAGATAAAATGCAATTTAAAAAATTGAATTAGCTACGCTAAGGTCGTCGTCACCTAATTTGCAAAAAAAGCAAGAACAAGGTATCTTTTTAAATTTTATTGTTAAATTGGCATGCTTAAAATCAGTTCATCCAAATCACTTTGATGAATAGCCGCTCACGTTCTTTCTAACACGACAAATTAGAAAGAATGTGGGCGGATATTCAGTTATTGTGACATTTATACTCGACAGAGCTCTTCTATGGCACATGTCTCATGCATGCTCATTCGGGTTGAGGTCTGGTGATTGTGCAGGCCACAGCAGGACGTTGATATGAGAATCGGCAAGAGTGCGTGTTACCACTCTAGCCGTGTGTTGACGTGCATTGTCATGCATTAGTCGAAACGAATCACCCAATCGGCCTCGCAAGGGGATGATCACATTTGAAACAATCCTCTCTGCATAGATTTGAGCAATGAGGTTGCCCCTGATCCAAATGAGATTGGTTCTTCTGCCGATTAAAATACCGGCCCAATAATGATTGTTCCCCCTCCATATGGATGAACTTTCTGACAAAATTTTAAGCGTTCTTGACGTCCAGAGGCCCTCCTAACTCGAGTGCGTCTTGTATCCGGACTCATACCGAAACGTGATTCACCAGAGAAGCAAATACAGCTCCAGTGTTCTTCCTCCCAATTTTGTTGTTGTGAGCCCATTCTAAACGGGCCCTACGACTCCAGGGTGCTATGGATGGAACCTTCAGCGGCCTTGAGGAACGCAGACGCGTAAACGATTCCGGATGATTTGGACGCTTATCAGCAAGCCTGAGGGCCTAGTCAACTGGCAAACGCTCGACCGGTGACAGCGTCAAAATCGCTCATCAAATTCGCTAGGCTACATCGATATCGATAAGCTAAGGGATATAGAACATACAGGCTTGTCTTAGTATTTTTTTGTTTGATGATAATGTAACGCTTATGTAAGATTAATAAATAGGTAGTAACCACACCGATCCTTTTGAGTTTTAGTGAATTGAATGTCACTTTACTAAGAAATTCGGGTAGACTCCTTGAGACAATTTGAAAAATGAATCAATCGCTTTTTTCGCCGGAAGTTCGCCAGGCAAGCACGTTTGTAAATAAGTACTTATAATGATGACGAGTGACTTACCTACCATAATATGATATTGATATGAGACCAAACCCATTTTTCAGCTTATAATATAAATAAATTAAGACTGAAGACCACAAGCAAACGCTTGCTGCCAAGAATTTCTCAAATATTAACAACTTGACGTCCGTCTGTAATGAAATAAGTGATAACACTAAATGTTACAAACCGCGCGAACATTTAAACAGTTTGATCTTAGATGCGAGTACCCACTAGGTAGTGATTAAAACGTTTGCATCTTGTATGAGTACATCGCCTAAAGTAACTCTATGGCGTAGCGGCTAAGGCTTTCGGGTTTAGTTGTCTAACTACAACACCTATCACATTACTTTTCTAATTGATTATTGTCCAAAATAAAATAAAATAAAAAACATTCCAAGTACATGGTTTTGCTAGTTAAATTAAAACTAATTTTTAAATATGCAAACTAGCGAAGCAATGTACTTACTGTTACTTGAAAGGTAATGCTAGAGGTTCAACTAATGCAAAAAGTCCCCGCCCGCGCCGCACCGGTTTGTGATCTTGCCAGTTAGTTACGCAACTTTCACATTACCGAGCTAAAGGATGGGTAACCAAATAAAAAGCGTCTCGAGCTCCTCCGTGCTTCGGAAGGCACGTAAAGCACACTGCGGTTGTATTGGCTCAGGGCTTAAGCCTGTTATAGCCCAGTCTGCCTTAGTGCTGTCGTTCATGTGGGAACGTTCAGGACGTTCATAGGATGACGATGAAGACAACATCGCCTTAATATAGGATTGTTTCATTGTTACTTATTTATAGCGGTAGGTACCGAAAATAATTGAAATTAAAAGTCAAATCATTTATTAAATATACGCCTTCACAGACACAATGACATGATCGTGGTCTCTACGCGACAAGTTAAAATATTTATTTATTTTACATTATTTATTTCACTGCCATTCATTATGAGTTGGTTGATAATGTTTCGAAATAAAACATAGGATTGTTTATTATATTATTATTTTTATATAATTACCCTAGTATGTTGATAATGAATCAAGTACAACTTTAAGCCATGTTTAATGAAGTTTCATTGTTGGATACGACATGTGGTACACATCCCTTCTTTATTGTGAGCCTGATGCAGCATTAAATATTGGTGTTATTATGATTAACCATGCTTTTTGAAGGTATCCAGAATCTCCTAAGAAATTGGAACAATATACTTACTTATAGAAAATTGTCATACATAAAAAGTTAGTAGGTAGTATATATTTACCAAAAATAATTTAAAAACAATTAATTTTATTTATTTATTTTATATTCACAGGTGAATCGACAGTTATATAAAAAGTATAACACTGAAAATGTGAAACAGCAAACCATTTACAGATTCACACAAATAAAAATGTGATAGTAACATTACAAACTCAAGCAACAATTACAATCGATTACTTCACAATCGCCAAATTGATTATAACTAAACTATTATAGAGTATGCTAGATATGGAACTTAATTTGTATTATATGTATAACAAGCCACCTTATGTTAAGCCACCTATTTAAAGAAAAAACAATATTATAACAAACACAATAGAACCCACCAGATTTAATAATCGGATAATAATAATGCAAGTTTATACATATAATTACCTTTGTATGTTGATAATGAATCAAGTACAACTTCAAAAGCTTAATGTTATGACTAGTAGAAATTGATATAAGTAGGTACTTAAACATTTTCTATAGGTACCTACTGCAAGTAAAATTAAATATCAAGTAAAAAACAACATTAATGTTGTATTTCTTAGTATATTCTTATTTCCTTACCTAACTCTCTCAAAGTCAAAGTTTATTAAATATGAGGCTTCACTTTCTCTTATTGACATTAAAACTATATGTGTATAAAAATAAATGCCAATTGTGTGTATAAGAAGGTACTGTTTTTTAGTACCTACCTAAGTAAATCTTTTTAATAAAATACAATAAACTTAGAACTAAATTAACTTTATACTTATTATTCCCCATCATATAAACCAAATCACTATTTTATGGGTTAAATATATTTATGGCACACTGTTCCTTTTCTTAAAATAAAAATGTCAACGAAGGTACTGTTTTTTTGTACATAAGTAAATCTTTTTAAATAAAGCACAATAAACTTAGAACTAAATTAACTTTATACTTAATTTTTCCTCATCAAATAAACCAAATTACTATTTTATGGATAAATATATTTATGGCACAGACTGCTCTTTTTTGTAGAATAAAAACGAACATTAAAACTCCACAAAAAAAATCATATAAATAAATAAATTCAACGATGCCAAAGCCATGTTCAATGCAGTTTCATTGTTGGATATGACATGTGGTACACACCCCTCCTTTCTTGTGAGTCTGATGCAGCATTAAATATTGTTATTATTATCATTAACCATGCTTTTTGAAGGTATCCAGAATCTCTTAAGAAATTAGAACAATATACTTACTTATAGAAAATTGTCATAGATAAAAAGTTAGTAGGTAAGTACCTATGTATTATACAAAATTGCTTGATATTGTTTTTTACCAAATAACCATGTTTGTTCACCATTCTGAGGAAGTCCATCCTCCAAATTATGAGGTAACATTTAAGATTTTTGAATTGTCGTCTCAAATCTGCAAAACCACATAAAATAGTTTTATCTTTATGTCAATACTCTTTATTCTAGCAATTTTAACAAAACTGACATTTCCTGGTAAATCTCAATATAACAATAGGCATAATACTTACCTTTATTATGTAAGTAATAATTTATTTATTAAAACTTACCCTTTGAACGTAAGGACTGATATCTTTTCCTATTAAGAAAGATGCTTGTCTGTATAAGATTTATAGGGTATAGTCAATAGGTACACCTTACTACACTTAGAGCCTTGGTTTAATACTCTAAGCTACCTGGCAAATTAAATCTTCATTGGAACCTGTAAAACAAATAGGCAATCTAAGTTATAAATTGATAAATGGACATTATAAATAGGTTACATTTAATATTTGTACAGAAAGTCCCTTACTGTTGTCTTATTCTTGACCTTTCTTGTCATGATTAAAGGTACTTAGGTGGATTTATTTGGCCAAAATGTTTGTATGGTTTGAGAGCCCCTACAAATTGCTATGCAGCGACTTGCTTTTCGTTGCGGAAAATGTTGCATGACACACATTTATTTGGTCACTCACATCGCAACAACTATATCAGCACGCAATTCCCGGCAGACCTTAGTTAGATATTTGAAAGTTCGTAAACGAGAACTCCGAGAACTATTCACAAGTATAACAAACTCGGGATTTCGTTAATTTGCTCCAAGTAACGTAGGGAAACATTTCTTCCTTAGCGCCTGAGCACTTGATTATCGCAGTCCACAATAGCCCTAAAAAGAGCATTTTAAACAAAACTTTCAACACAACACAACTATTCCTTCATCAGCTGATCAAACAATCGCCATTTTGTGTGAACTTTTATCTTCAATGTTTAAGTGATCGCTAGATTAGCGATTCTTGGCTTGTCAAACTGTCAATTAGGTCTATTTTAGCGTAAATTTTACGTCGTAGGTAACTTTTGCATATGTCAATCCCATACATTCGGTTTATCGTAGCGAAGATTTCGTAGCGTTTAATTTGTTTGCCAATTGACTAGGCCCTCTGAAGCGCTGTAAAGCCTTGTAGTAGTAATATTATTCTGTGCTCATGGCCAACATCATAGCGGTCATGGTATCCTTCGAGCAGTGTTTTGGATGTACCGGTGTTGTCTTCGAGTGATGATACGAGAGCTTTTAAAGCAGGTTGTGAAAATGAGACGCGTGTAGCGGCGGCGGACGGCGTATAAACGCGTTTCGTTTTCATAACTGCAACAATACTGCTATACGAGTTCATGGTAGAATAATTTACTAAACACGAAAATTAATGACAAAATAAACGTGAAGTGTGCATTGTTAACAATATGAACACAATCAATCAATCTAAAAAACATTTTTGAGATACCTACGAGTATTTTGATAGGTACCTACTACTTGTAAAATAACTAAACATTCATCTAAATTCTAATGGTAGATCAACAGTCACGAAATCTTACTCAAATCAGTAAATGTAGAATATCATATAGGTAATTAAATCAAGTAACTTTGAACAATGATTGACACATATTAACTATAATAGTAATAATTGTAATAATCAAATCACTCACCCGTACAACTTTTATTTTGAATTATTATTTTGAATCTGGGTTAACGAACTTTATTTCCTTTTTCTTCTCAATAAACAATTAGGTAAACTGTTTTGTTCTTAATTGTCCATTGTCAACAACCCTTGACAAAAAATAAAAAAAAACAAATTTACTTTTCACAAATCACTCGCAATACAACTTTGTTGACAAGATTTACCCCAGGCCGAATAAAAAATAAATAAGACTGACCAAACGAACGAATAAAACTAATAATATCAATCATTCGCGTCGATCTCAGCAGTGTTGCCATGTATTATATGAATAATAAAAATGAATAATGGTATTTAATGAACCTCGTTGTTATTATTTTAACTTTCCTATTATTTGGCAAAACTAGTGAAGTCGCTTGAAACATTACAGTACAAAGTTCTCGATCTTTACAGTGTTTAATAGACGAAAAAGTTTATTTTATGCCGCGTAAGGTTCTTTAGATTATGATGTAACGAAACAAAATAAATCCATGAAGTGGCGTAACGTACATATAAATTTAACTTCCCGTGGTGTAAAGGACAAAAAGGAAACTTTATGGAACTTAAGCCCAATTTTAGTATTGTGTAAAAAAAATCAAAAATGGTGTAAGGTACACTTATTTTAATTTTGTATATTGTAAAGGACAGTAAGGAAACGTCAAGGTATTTAAGCCAAATTTTAAATAAGATGTGGTGCTTACATTAAAAATTCAAAATAGATTTTGAATTAAGTGTACTTTAAGACACAACGTTGAAGATTACCATCAAAATATTGTGTGGTGTAAGGGACTTTTTTAAAGAGATTGCTAAATATTAAATATACAGAATGGTATATTCTGTATATTAAATATACAGAATGGTAGAGGAGAAAATGTTGAGTAGTATGGTACAATATAATTTTTTTAGTCCTATGTCCCTTACGCCAATTGAATTTCTGACCGTCGTATAGATAGTTAATGTTTCTTAATGGTTTCAGAACTTAGCAGGAGGCTTTTTCAACTACAACTACTACTAACTACTTTTGACTAAACTCACCATACATTTTTTTTTATAAAAGAAGGAGGCCATCTCGCAGGCGGGTCACCTGATGGAGAGTAATAGAGCAATCACCCCCGCCCATGGACACCCGCAAAACCAGAGGAATCGCAGACGCGTTTAAGGAACGAATATGTTTAAGGAAGGAAGAGGAATGTGAGGGGGGGGGGGAAGCCCTCCGGATTTCACGCCGAATATTCGTGAGTGGGTGGTGGTATTACGCCGGGCGAGCCGGCCCAATGCGTGTTGCAACGCAGCGTGGCTCTACCACTCAGTCAGTGTCACTCATTTAGCACCACCCAGGGGTCACGTGTAGGGTCTCAAGGCTAAACCTACGGACGCGATTAACTTAAAAATCACACGTATTGTACGCAAAGCAGTTACAACTTCTTTCGTGTCATGAAGCCCTGGTGATGTGGGATTCGGAAACCTGTTAGACTTGAGCAGCCACAGGTAGCGCAGGCCTGATTGGTGGTTGGCTCATCAATGGCCAAAACCTGCATTTTATGAAGCCCTGGTGATGTATGCTGAGAAAACCTGTTAGAGGACTCCGCCCATACAAATCTGTCAAACTCAACAGGTGCATCCATGTTTGTGATTGGTGCACAACTTCATTATTCTGTCTCACTCTGTCTAGGATAGTGTTGTTAGTGGTTATAGGTTTATGAGGACAGTTTGTAAGATTTGCTTCAGGCTTTATCCATCGCATACATGAATATCATTAACTCCTCGTGTAGAATTAGATGATAATCTAGAAGCATGGCTTCTTTCCGTTTTTTAAGGGAGGGCACGATAAGAGATAATGATGTTGTCTATCTAACGATAAAAATGAAATACACTAGCTGGCAACACCATCACATCTAAGTAAATCGCCTTATCAATAAGTTAATAATATTGATTCCAACTAAAAGAATACTACCAACCCTTCTTCCCTCGGGTGTCGTAAAAGGCGACTAACAGACTAAAGACTGCACAAACATAAAACAGCATAAAGTGGCGACAGGCTCACCATCTAAAACCCTGAGCACATGTGCAGTTGTAGCGTGGTGAAACGTGGATATGGCAGAGAACTGCTTTGGGGATAGAACCTTTTTAAAAAACAAGCTTTTTTTTAAAATGCGCTATAAAGAAAAAATAAACTTTTACTATCAACGTAAAACGTCATTACACAATTTACTTAAATGATTTTAAAGGTTGTCACGATATTATGTAAGTACTCGTATTTAACTATAGGTACTTAGATTGAAAATTAAACAATCACATCAATTATTTAATTTACTTTTTTATTTACACAAGTAAATCTCGCGATAACCTTTTATATCATTTAAATTGTGTAACGACGTTATAAGTTGATAGTTAAATTTTTTTTATTATTTTTAGCGCATTTAAATAAAAGCTTGTTTTTTTAAAAAGGTTTTTTAATAACATTCTTTTCAAAGTTATCACTAAAGTGCACGAAAAGACAAATCCAACGAACCCAAACTCGATGACTTTCCGCCGTTTCGTTCAGGAGTTCCTATACCTATGGACATCTCCCGACTTCATCATCAGGACCCTGGACATCATCTAGCACTAAAGTGCTCGAAAAGACAAATCCAACGAACCCAAACTCGATGCGATTCCGCCGTTTCGTTTAGGAGTTCCTTTGGCCACCTGCAGACTCCATCATCAGACCAACTCATTGGTACCATAACATTGCATTGTCATCGTACTTACATAAGTATACCAAATTTCAGCTCAATCGGTTGAGGAGAACCGGTCTTAAATTCAGTTGCAAGATTTGTCCCACACTAACAGAGGAAGTCAAATAAAAGTTTGTAATAAAAGCTTGTAAAATAATGCAAACGGTGCATAGTACTGCCATCTAGTAACACCAACCAGAAGATACCCAAGTGTGTGGCGCTAACAACCATGTCGAGTAGATGGCGCTGCGTAGGAACTACCTACTGCTATTATTCTATGTACCTACTTATATCAATTCGTGCAAAATCGTAAGACTAACTTTATTAAATATAAATTTAAATAATAATAATTATAAAATAATAAAAACAGTAAATTAATTGCTTATATTAATAAACTTAATAAATTTTTAATCAAAATCAAAGAAAAGCTTATATACACTTTTAAACTTTCACGTTCCATTATATGTATTATACATATTATAGGCATACTTCGCATACCTTTTTATACCCGACGTTTCGACCGAGTTGCACCGGTCGTGGTCACGGGCGGACTGGTGTCGCGATGTGCTGCCTCCCTATGCGCGGCTGAGTCTTCGTCCACCGTCACATTTTTTATCAAGCTACCGTCACACACAACACTAACGGTGTCCCTATTACGTACACAGGCTTTATTCTGGTGTGTAGTCGATTGCGAAGTAAAACGAAGTTGCGTTTTTGCAAATACTGGATTCCACGCTGTAGATAGTTTGTAACCGTCTTCCCGATTGAAATTATTAGGATGCTTTTTGATTTCAATCGCTTCACGCACTACGCTTGAATAAAAGTGGCGATCTGTGAAGAGGACTTGCGTTCGATGAAATTCAATCCAGTGATTTGCGCCTCTTTCAAGTAGATGTTCTGCAATCGCTGATTTATTAGACTGGCGGTTTTTGACAGCTGCGACATGTTCTTTGACCCTTTCATGAATTGTCCGCTTTGTCTGGCCTATGTAGGGACTACCACAGCTGCAGTCTATTTTCTAGACGCCTGGTGTTTGCAGTGGCAAAACATCCTTCGGAGTGCCCACGATGTTGTTAACCTTTAAGCCTGGAGTGTATATGGTCGGTATGGAGTACCCACGTAATATGTGGCTGATCTTGTCTGTGACTCCTTTGCCATAAGGCATGTAGGCCGGTTGCCTGCTAACCTCGGGATGCTTGTTGCGTTTGATCAGTTTCCGTCGTCGATTCAGTTGAGATCCGTTTTTTTAAGTGCCTCCTGAACATAATCCAACTCCCGCTCCAAATGCTCAGGGTCACAGAGGTCAAAAGCTCTGTTCTTGAGTGACGTCACAACGGATTGTAAGTGTCGAGGGTGGTGATGTGAGGCAGCGTGTAGATATCTGTCGGTGTGCGTGGGTTTTTGGTACACACAGTGCGATACGGACCCGTTGGATCTCACGGTCATCTTAACGTCTAGAAAAGACAAGGACCTGTCCGCCTCCATCTCGTATATGAACCTCATATGTGGGTGAATGGAGTTGAGATGTTTAATCCATTGATGTACTTCCTGCTTGCTACCCTTAACAACACTAAAGATGTCATCTACATATCTTTTCCAAAGTCGTATGGTCTTAGGCCCGAGACTCAGTGCCTTCTCTTCAAAATGCTCCATCCAGATATTGGCTAGTACCGGGGCGACTGGGCTTCCCTTGGCGACACCATCAATCTGTAGGTAATCAATATCAATTGACCTTGGAAAAGAAAATAATTGCCGTCCAAACAGTGCTCCTGTAGATCAATGTAGTTTCGCGGCATTTCATTGTCCCTCAGTTTCTCCCGGACTACGTCCAAACACTCCTTTATTGGAACATTGGTGAACAGAGATTCCACATCAAAGCTCACCATAATGTCTTCCGGTTCCAATATAAGATCTTTTATAATTTGGACGAAATGGCTTTAATCCTTTACAAAAGACGGTGTTTTACCCACAAGTGGCTGCAATACTGACGCAACTTGTTTTGCAAGGTCGTAAGTCGGAGATTCAATTTGACTTACGATCGGCCGCAATGGCACGTTGGATTTGTGTATTTCGAGCAGGCCATATAATTTAGGCGGTTGATGTGACTTCGGCCTGTAAAGTGTCTCGTACTAATCTTCGGTAAATAGGTCCTGGTTGTCATATATCAGAGCTCGTATCTTACGCGTTACTCTGGCCGTAGGGTTGTAATTCACAGGTTTGTACAGTTTTTCATCACGCAGCAAATTCTGTATTTTATGTTTGTAATCAATTGTGTTCATCACTACAGTGGCGTATAAAGAAAAGCTTTATTAAAAAGCTTATTATACGGTGTCAGATTACACAGAAGACAAAACAGTTTGGATCTGAAATGCTCCAAGTACTCCAACTCCAACAGCTATTTCTAATAATTGTCTATAAATAATAAAATTGATACTTACATTGTATTGTAGTTTTGTATTCCATTATTTATTATTTTTTAAATTCATATTTTTTATTTTATGACCTGCCCCCTTACTCTTGAAACCAATCGCTATTGGATCGGATTGGTATTGTGAATTGTCGTATTTTTAAGTTACGACACCAGCGCTAATTTGGATTCATATTGGGTGAACTAAATGGCATTTAGTTTTGTATTTTTTTTAACTCAATATCCACGCAATATGAATCCATATTAGATCTGGTGTCGTAACTTAGGAGTACGAAAATTCACAGCACCAATCCGATCCAATAGCGATCGGTTTCAAGAGTAAGGGGGCTGGTAACGACATATTCCTTATTTTTTGTAAATGTCGTTGCTTCTGTGCGCTGTGGTTTCTTGTGCCCGATCTTTGCCACAGTAAAAAAATGACGTCCTGAATGGGTAGTAGGTTAAAAAAGATTTGGACGATTCTAAGTACTTATTAATAATTGAGTTTATATACCTACTTATATTTTGACTTTAACTTTGACTTTATGATCATCACAGGATAAAAAATAATACGTTTAGCTGTTCACGGTACAGTAATGCTCGACATTCACGGTCAGTTAAACTGATCAGTTTAACTGACGTACATCCAAAAACTGACCGTGAGTGTGAAATCTATGTTGACTAACTGACGACAACCCACGGATAATTCCGGGCGGACCGTAATCCGCAAGCTTCAGTTCGTTTGCATCAGTTCAAACTGACCGTGAGTGCGCGTGCTTACATCCGTTTGCCATCAGTTGGAGCTAGTGTTGCCAACTTAGCTACTTTATAGCTAGATCTAGCTATTTTTGGGAGCCAAGCAGCTACAAAAAATTTTTTAGCTACTTTTTCTAGCACCTTTCATGAGAAATGAGAAGTGTAGAAGTACTTTCGCCAAATCGTCTTTTTCAAGTTGCGATAAAAACGCGGCAGATTTTGTGCTAATGGCGTGCAGATTCGCCATTTTTGAGATGGTCACACTGCCCTTCGATCGAGAAATAAAGGCCGGTTTGAAGCCTATGAGTGGGGATCGTTTTAACTGATCAATTGTTTTAACTGATCAGTTATTCAACTGATCATTTTAAGAAAAAAACATCCTCTGTTTTATGATACCAACCGAAAGAGTCATTCATAAGAATTAATGTCTTTTAAACAACATAGTATCTTAAATTAAAGAAATACCAAGAAAAATAATAAGAATTACGTCTGTGTATACGTGAAAATGGGTCTCATTTTGAGCAATTCTAAAGTTATGTAAGTTCCTAAGTTCTTTATATAGTAAGTAAGCTTTACAATTAAAAAGAATATTTTTCTTGGCTTTCTTTAATTTAAGATAAGTACTATGTTGTTTAAAATGAATTGATCTTTATGAATGACTCTTTCGGTTGGTATCATAAAATACAGGATTTTTTTTTCCACATTTCGCCAGTTCGATTCCCGGCTCAAACAGATGCCTTTTCAAAAAACTTTAAAATATGCAATTTTAATTATTTTTTAAAATAAAGGAATGTTTCCTTTTAGTAAAATTTGCAATCATCAATATTAAGGGTACTTTTTCCACCCACACACCCTGTATAATGTATATACAATTGGAACAAGCGACGCGACACATAATAAGTAGCTTTTATCTAAAATGGATACATTGATACAGGAAGTAGTATTGGCACAGAAAGACATAAGAGTTACAGAAATTTTAATAATTTTAAGAATTTACCGTGAGAAAGATTAAATGCGTCTTATATTAAAACCAAAATTGATAATTTGGAAAACAATGGATAACATTCAACACAACACTTCAGAAATTAATTTAAGACTAGTAAAGACGACTTCGAGGAATCTGCATACAATTGTAAGGATTTTTATGGTTTAGTTGAAGATTTGTATACAGACTATAAATGCACTGGCTTCCATAAATTAAATTCGTCGGAAGATTTAGAACATATTGGTGTAAACTTGCCAAGCATTGCTATACCGCTATTTTCTCGAAATTATTGGGAATGGACAAGTTTTAGAGATCTCTATCTATCCCTCATTCATAACAATACAACTTCACAAGATGTACAGAAGCTTCATTACTTGAGGAGTTACTTGACGGGTGAAGCAGAGCAACTGCTGCGGCATCTACCGATAACAACCGAAAACTACTCTGTGTGCTGTGAATTGTTAGAGTATAGGTTCAATAACAAGAAATATGGAATTTATTTTATTTTACAGAAGTTTTTCAGTCAAAAAAATATTGTTCACGGAACGTCAAAAGTGCTCTCAAAGAATTGTTTGATAATACCAACGAATTTCTTAATGCTTTAAAACATGTAGGGGTGAATGTAGAGAATTGGGATGTCATATTAATATTTATTCTTTAATTTAAATTAGACAATAAGTCTCGCAAACAATGGGAGGCTAAAATTTGTAATGAGTTACCAACCTTAACACAGTTTTTAGAATTTTTAGAGCACAATTTTAAGTGACTGAAATTTTTAAGCTCTAAATTTGCAAACACTATCCAAGAACATCATGTTACCAATAATACGAGTTACAATAATGTTCTTCCCTTAGAATAATAACGCTATAGAAACCAAATCCGCGCGCCTATTTTGAAGCACCTTAATCGGAGCCATAAATGGCTCCAAACGCCGGACCGCTCCGTAGTGTTCAATGTCAAAGCGCGCCGAACGTGTCTCGCGAAAACAAAAAAAATATGACGGTTTGTGCAGTTAAATTGTGTCACGACACATCTGAAAAACAAAAGAAGTGTATTAACATCACTTTTCACAGGTAAGCTTTCAGTATTTCATAGTATCTTGTAGTTAATTAGGTCAAAATATAAACGTACTGCAGTGTGATTCTCTAAGTTAAAGCCTCGGTAGCAGCGGCTGCCGCGGCTGCCGCAGCGCTGTCTCTTTCATATTCATAGAATTGGAAAGAGACAGCAGATCACAGCCATGCGCGCAGCATACTCGTCACGCGTGTGTGAATCGGTTTGGTGCTTCATTTTTGACAGAGCGCTTGTATGAAGACTATCTTTCTATAGCGTTATTATTCTAAGGTTCTTCCTTGTTCTTTTTGTTCTGCATCTACTCACAAATTAGGAAATTGTAAAGATTTTAAAAATTAAAGCTTATCAACCCGTCGCATTTTTGTTCAAACATCAAAATCTGTGTTATAACTACTTAGGAGCGAATCATTCAGTTATTTCTTGTCGTTTGCCCACTAGATGTAAAATCTGAAAAAGAAAACACCATACATTATTGCATGTCAACAATACAAACGTATCACTGGACAATCTGTCTGCGACTTGTTGTTATAGAACCACCCCCCGCGTATTCGAATCCAACAGGTACGCAAAGAGTCACTTGCTATGTTTCCTGCAGCCCTAGTGACAAATGTTTTGAAAACCTGTCAGAAACGAATATTCTATTTGCCCAACAGGTCGCATTTGTGTTGTTAGTTATTTATGTTGCGGTATATAGGTACTTATATAAACATGTTGCTTGCTGCCCTAAAACATATAAAAATTGTAGTACATACGTTGACCGGAAAGTTAAAGAAGGAATATCTTACACGTCGATCGTCGTTGACAAAGTCTGTATTACAAGGGATTTAATAAAATTCGATAACATATCCAAATTAAGCCTTTTAAAATGTGAAATGTTATATTTTTCTAGAAAAGTCACTTTCTTACTGAACATACAAGTGACAATAGATTTATAAGTCCTCATAATATTCAAATTGAAGTTCAAAAATCCAACAATCCACCTTGGACTAGATTGGTGGCCTAATCTTTACATGTGGGAAGGCCTGAGAACAGCTCAGTAACATAACTCAACCTAACATTGAGTCTTGTTACTTGAAGCACGTTGTAGGCGTAGCGTCGTTTGCCTATGGCTTATTCTAGGTATCATTGCCAACATTGTGAATAATACCGCTAGAGATCCGACACTCCTGCAGTAGAATGCAACCCTAGTACTTTGGTGCGCTAGGGGAACGTGACCTGCGCTGGGGAGAGCTTTATTCCTCCCCCCACTCCTCTATCCCCTCCACTACGAACACGATACTATAGATCACAATGTGATCGAAGAATGAGTACATTTCCTACACTCACACCAATTATCTAGCCCAAGAGAAGCTTCGGTAAGAAACTCGTTAAAGATAACGGATAAACATACTTAAATACATACTTATTATACATGCAAAACACCCAGACCCGAGACAATTTAGAAAAACAATAATTTCTAAATTGACCCGACCGGGGATCGAACCCGGGACCTCAGAGATGGCAACACCATGAAAACCGGTGTACAAACCACTCGACCAAGGAGGTCGTCAATAATTTGTTTGTTCTTCCTTTACGTAAAATTTACGTGAAGGAAGAACAAACAAATTAATTTTGATAAACAAGAGTGCAAACTTGCTTTTTAACCGCGTGCTCAATTTTGATGACCGAGCAAGCGAAGGATTCTAAAATTGAATCACGAGCGCAGCGAGTGATTCAAAAATTAGAATCCTGAGCGTTACCGAGGGAATCAAAAGAGCACGAGGTGAAAAATCTTTGCACTCGAGTGCAACACGTAACTTTTCATCCCACCTCAACGAGGAAATTACCAAACAAATTAAAAAAGTAGGTACACCAAAAAGGTTCCGAGTCTGAGTTTTTAACAATTTAAAAAGGTCGTATGATAAATCGGCACCATGGAGGAAGAAGAAAATAGGTTTAATGATGTTTTGAATACACATACTAAGTGCACACGATGTTATAAATTCAATTTACTTTGTCCTCTAGCGGGTAAAAACGGCTTTTGCACTCAGATATCGAAGAGTAAAAATACTCTTTCCGAGATGGGGGGATGAAAATAACTATTTTAAACCTTTAATGCAGAACACAGTCCGAGCTTAAAACGAGGTGCTTACAGTGTTCTTAGTTGAGGGCCTGAAGATGCGAGTCAACCTTTAGTCACGAAAAAAGCTGCTCATTCCATCGGTTATTCATGAGACCAATTTTACGCGGGCGACGCAGCTGTGCTGGTACAATATACTAGTAAAATTGTATGCACATTGACACTTGCGCACAATACAACCGATGCCAAAGTTGGCTATCACTACATAAACAGTTCTGTTTTAAATAACACATAGGTGGTGGCCAGTGAATGGTATTTTAGTATTTTTTTTATTTTATAATTGGTGATTGGAAGTTTTTTTTTCATTACGAGTAGGAACTTGACCTTCATCTCACCGGATGGTAAGCGACGATAAGGCCAAACGTAGCGCGCTTCATTTGGAAACCTCCGAAATCCGAAAAACTCCGCCTGGCTAGCTAAACAATCGGAACACAACAAATGCTATTAATATTGTTGTTATGGCGACAGACTTTAGATAAGATGGTGGTATCTAGCCAGGTGGACTTAACAAGTTCTACCACCAACCAAACTAACTACACAAAGATATACCCCTCTGGGAACCCGGGACCTCTGGGTCCAAGACCAGTGGCTTAGCCACTAGACCAAAGGCGGTTTGAAGTGCTAAGTGTACTTTTTGTGTTAAGCTGAGCCCGCAAACGAGCATAGAGCCCGCCTAATAGCGCATTCCCTGGCCACCGCAGCCGTGGACTAGCTCTACGCCTTGGGCATAACGCACGCGTTGTCGACCCTGAAGCTTTAGCTCTTATGCCTGTATGAATTGTAATTTAAATTAATGTTATACCGTGATTATACCATGTAATGTAAAACATTGCTGCATGGCGGCAGAAATAAGCATGAAGGTGGTGGTCATCCAGTCGTACTGCGGGCTGAATACTACCACTGTGCTATCTTCCTGTTAATGAAGTTATTTATTTCCTTCTGAAAGCTTTTCAATAACTGAAATCAGCAATTTAAGAATATATTTTTACCATCATTATACCTATTTACTTCTTCCTCCATGGTGCCGAATATATCATACAACCTTTTTTAATTTGTTAAAAACTCAGACTCGGAACCTTTTTGGTGTACTTTTTTTAATTGGCTTTGCGCGCGCCATTTTCTTTTCACGTCATAATGTAAAAACCGTAAAACAAGAAAAGAAACTTGAAAACAAGTGAAAAACCTAAAATGAGTGTTTATTTTGCATCTAGTCATTTCCTCGCTCGCTGTGATGGGATGAAAATACGTGTTGCACTCGAGTGCAAAGATTTTTCACCTCGTGCTTTTTTGATTCCATCGCTAACGCTCAGGATTCTAATTTTTCCTTCGCTTGCTCGGTCATCAAAATTAAGCACGCGGTTAAAAAGGAACTTTGCACTATTGTATAACAAATAACTATAGTTGGTTTAGCGTATTAATAATTAGCAGTATTCCCAGCAGCTTACCCTCTGTCGCCAATTCAAACCTCGTAAGAAGAGTGAGATGATAATGGTGATGTCTGTGTGTTATTAATAATATTTATATTACTAGTATTAATATTAATACTTCATTCGGTGAAACTACGCATGTTAACGTCCATTGTTACGGTACTTCCTGGGACATCTTGTACCCCTGGTACTTCGACACGCCAGAAAACGTGACGACTGAAATGAAGATCCCCGCCACACAAAGGCGTTTCCCGACAGCCACAGCTTTTATGCACTCCTGGTGGCCCGACGTGATTGGAAACGTGATCTGTCGATCAGTCCAACAACAAACCTCTCTCTCTCTCTCTGCCTGCAACGGAAAACTTATGCGTTCCATTCGTCCATTTGGTGTTTTTTAAAACTATTTTAATGTAAGGTGATACGGTGACTCTAACCACAGAATAAATAATAGTACTACGTACTCTAACTAAGAACTATGTAATGTTCGAAGAATTATGTTATGTTCTTCATCTAGAAAGATAAAATAAATTGACCACTAAAAATCATCATTGAAATCAAGTCGTCACTACCACTACCACATAAATGCGGGTTGGAGATCACAAACCTAGGCTATGCATCGAAAAACCCGAAACACCGACCTGAAAATAAACCCTGGACCTCCGGTTTTTGGGGCGAGAGTTTAATAAAACCACTCGGCCAACGAGGTATTATTCAAGCTTGAATAATTATTGGGAGAAGATAATTTGCTTCGAATCCCGAGCGATTTGAAGTTAGATGTTCAAACAGATCAACAAACAGGATATTTTGTTGAAAAAATATTTACTACTTTTTGTAATGAGATACATCTGGCTTGGATTCTGTATACAATTTCTTTAATAAAATTATGTTTTGTGAACTATGTTGTTTGATAGAAGGTAAAGATGCATATCTCTTTGTAGAATTGCGAAATAAACATACAAAACACCCGTAAAACGATGGTTCAAACGTTCCTTTTTATGAATGCCTTAAAAAAGTAAAGTAACCTTGAAACAACAACTATAAAATACAAATACGATAAACGCCTATGTAACAATGAATAAGAAAGCGTGCGTGCAGCTAGGCGATTTAGTATTTTGTTTCTAACTACTTCATTGCGTAAAAAGTCTAGTAAGGTGAGCTTCGATCATCTAAACACGAGCATGTTTACTATCTAGCGTCCCTAGTTACAGAAACAGCTGCTGTAGGCTTCTGCTATCCTGGTATTTTGGCATGATAGACAACGTGACTGGTTAGCGCGGGGTCTCTTTTCCCCCCACATTTCTTTTTTTTTTCATTTCGTAGCTTAATGGAAATAAATGTGTGGTCTCTCTGCCTAACTTAAGCCATCAAACATGGGAAGTGAACGTGATGTATGTTTTTATCATATCGGAAAATACTTAATAATCCTGTGAAATTGCACATTACAAACTGCTAAGCAATTGGGCACCCGCATTGTCCCCAAAAATTTCCCGGACCTTCTGTCTGCGGAAAAAACAAGGGAGAGATTCATGAATTACTGCACGAAGCTTGCAGAAACTGTTTGCAAGCGAAACAAGTAAACAAAACAAAAATAAGAAATTGTAAAATGCCGAGAGATTTGTGCGCATTTATGAACAATGCGCATCAAATCCGCTCATGTGCAAGAAATAAGATAGATAATTATAAATAGTATATAAGAGTGCAAACAAAAATGTAAACTTAATAAATATAAGATATAAAAACAAATGTAATAGAAAATTAAGAAATAGAATAAGATATATATGTAAACATAGTATAGGAAAATTAGAATAGAAAAGCAATTTAGTAATAAGCAAAACGTTGTAAATAAAGCCAACCTAGTTTGTAAGTTTTCATGCTCATGATTTTCAGGAGAAGCGTACATTATTTCCATGCTCAAACCCTGTAAAAGTAAAATAATATTAATAAGTAAAAATAAAGAATTAGATTAGATAGAAAGTAATAAATGAAGACTAGATAGGAAGATGGTGAAGTTTAAACCAAGCCAGTAGACGGCAAAACCCAGCCGTATAGTATAAAAGATGATGAATGTTAATAGAGAGTTATGAATGAAAGTGCGAGAGGAATAAAAGTGAGAACTGGAATGAAAGAGAAAAATAGCAAATAAGCCTCCCATACTGTGGGAGAAGGCCACTAGTAGATAGGAAAAAGAAAAAAAAAAAAACTGCTAAGCAAAGCTAGGTGTTCACCAAATCATTAAGTTTGTCTTAGTCCCCCCATACTTCACTCTTCTGCAAACTTTGATATCGTGCCTGGGTCTATATTAGATCGCCAAATTTTTTGTACTCCTAATTGTCAATGGCATACAAACCATATAAGCCTTAATTTTTTTTGTACATTTTTACTTTTCCTAAATGTGTTTTTTCTTTTATATTTTTACTTCGCCTAACTCTTTATCGCCGTATTTAAAGTTCCCAAATGCGACATTTAGGCAAAACCATTCATAATCTCTACTATTTACAATTACTAAATTGTAATTCGCACAAAGTTAAAACAAGCAAGCGATTGTCTTAAATTTCTAACCTATCACGTGACCTACAGAAGTAGAGCAGTTAGTATTTCTGTTGTGTAATAAAAAATTAACCTCGAAATTCAAGACAATCGCTACGCTTTGCGATTGTCTTGAATTTCTAGCCTATCACGTGACCTACAGGAGTAGGGAAAGCTAGTATTTCTTTTGTCTAATAAAAAATATATATTATTAAAGTTTGAACTTACTTAATTACAATAATAAATTAGGGCTGTCAACACTACAGCGTAATCTTCGTAATTCCGAAAGACAGTGCTGCCGATACATTTTAGTGTTTTATTATTAGGGATTTTAGAATTAGGGTTTTAAATTTTTACGCTAAACTATAATAGTGCGAAAACAACTGTTAGGCTCACAGATGTACCTATACTTCTTACTGTACGTCTGTGGTTAGGCTAGACAATCATTGTTCGTTAAAAGTTGAGGCCAACATAATAATATATAATATGAAATTAGAACTATAAATTTTAGGCGAAAAGAAGGGCACCCATCGTGCCTCTAATGCTTTCCGAACCGACGACGTTGTTATGGTTGACTAAATAAGAAAAGTAAAAACAATGCATTTGTTTTTTGGCATCAATCGAAAGTTTGATTGATCAGCTTCATTCACGCTATAAAAGTACTCGTACTCGTAGGTCTGTACAACCAAAAAAAAACAACAATTAATCGTTCCAAGTAAGTTGTTCAATGGTCCTGTGTTCCTGGTGATTAGTCTCCCTCGGGAAAACGTGACCTGTCTGGAACTATGGGAGTCGTTGAGGAGTCTGAACATACGTCGCACTCTAATGAGTGCAAATAAATTAGTTTACGCTGGGTGGAGCTTGCTGGAACTTGCTGAAGCTTGGCGGAACTTGCTCCTCGGTTAAATGAAATAACAAGACATAATGTTTTGTTTCATTTATTATTTTGAATTCTTGCATAGATATATAGGTACTTACTTACCTATAAAAATATTGTTCGATTCCTCTTTGTACGTATTCTAAAATAAGGCTTTCAGCTTTCGATACATTATTTAGTTTGTTCTGAATTTCTGATATCTCGATAACATGCAAGGCCGTTATGTGAAGTGAACTAGTGTTCGACTATCGCCCTTGCGGTATGTTTTTGTGGTCCTGTCTGGTACTTTGACACGCCAGACAAAGTGCTGAACGAGGTGGGGTTATTAGACTTATAACTTTGAAAGTTAAAGATGTGACTTTCTCTTAAGCAGGCTCGACGCTCATCATCCTCCATTAGAAATAACCATCTCATGCTACGACCCGCCCAGCTTGCCGCCTAGATTTAGTTTTATAAAGCAGACTATAACATAATTATATCATATCTGAATGCAATCTCATGGGAAAGCGAACTTTCATCGTGTTCTGTAGACGACATGGTGGATACTTTTTATAAAATATTAAGTGCCGCAATAGTACAGCACGTTCCAAAATACAGACCGATATCAAGAAGGTTTCCAGTTTGGTACACGAAGGAACTAATTCACTGGACGAACTGAAATTGGGTACGCTCAAAATGAGATGCGCTGCATTAATAAACACTTGTCATCAAAATTATATCGCCCATCTTAAAAGATCGCTTTCCAACAACCCAAAACTATTCTAGACATTTCTAAAAAATAAAAAACGTATCAGTAACGCTTACCCATCATCCATGACTTCAGTCAATGACAAAGCAGACTGTGGAAACGGCATATGTTCTCTTTGCTTCTTTCTTCGCATCGGTGTACAAAAAGAACTCTACATACCGTATGATCACTAATGACCAAATTCTTACCTCTAATTTCATTGCCAATCTCTGTGTCTCGCAGGATGACGTACTTAAGACTTTGACTCGTTTGGACCGTAACAAGGGGGCTGGACCTGACAGTATACCTCCCATATTCGTGGTAAATTGTCGCGAAGCATTATCTTGGCCACTGACAATCATCTTTAATGCGTCCTTAAAACCCGGTACTTTCCCTTCAGTCTGGAAGGAGGCGCGCATCGTGCCAATCTTTAAATCGGGTGATGCCACCTCAGTGAGAAACTATAGGCCAATATCCATACTGTGTGAGTTCGCTAAAGTTTTTGAGCCGTTGGTGTGTCCTGCGTTGATTTGGCATATGAATCTAATAAAATCGCTTCAGCAATTTGGTTTTCTAAAATCGCGTTCTACTACCACCAATCTTATTTCTTTTTTGACACTTGTCTCAGAGTCTCTTGACATGCGGTTGTGTGTGAATACGGTATACACAGATATCAGTAAAGCCTTTGATACCGTGGACCATAACATTTTAGATCACAAACTTTCCACATTCGGTGTCACTGGTGATCTTCTCTCATGGTTCTCTTCATATTGTAACTTCTTGCCCTAACCTAAATCTCTACCTTATTCTACCTTATAATACATACACACATCATCGCCGCTTTTACCTTAACTTAACTTATTATCTAATTCTTAAAACTATTTAACCTAATTTATCTACAATCTAATGGTTGTGTCTGGAGTTTTGTAGAGTGTGTAGTGTTTGTATGAAGATGGAACCTTAGCATAGCTTAATTCTATTTGCGGTGAATTTCAGTCAAGCAATGTAATATTATAATAAATACTATTTTGGCCAGATCGTCTAGTGAACCCTCCGTTGTTAACCGCATTTAAGTAACTCAAGTTCTTTTCGTGAAAGTTTAGTAATTGGCTTATCCCTGTGTTAAATTATTTTCTCCTGACCTAATTACCTACCAGTCTATAAATCATATCATAGATATAGGTAGCCTAGCAATGACTCCGTCTGAACTGTGACCTAAATCCTTCACTGCAGCTGCGAGGAAGATTTGTAACCACTCAGAGATAATCAGATGATAGCTTAGCTTGCAGGTATTATTATTTATTAACAGTAGCATGATACATAAGAAGTCTTGTGCAATTTACGGGCCCCAACCGCCGCCCTATAGCGTGCCTTACATCTCATTGTTTAATTATGGCTCCGTCACATTGGCTTTAACTTTAATTATTAGCTTGTGCCTTTAATTCCTTAAAACTGAGAATTTACATCTCTCCTCAAAATTTAATTTCATTTTACATTATGAACTATGTGTTAGCAATTTAAATTCTTATTATTCCACATAAATCAATAGAGTTTATCTCAAGGCTTGCTATCATCCAAATATCCTTTTCACATTAAGAACTTAATTATTCAATGCAATAACTTATGTCTTATGATATCACTTATTAAACAGAGGTGGGATGCCAGCATTCAACCGGACACACTTATTTCTCTGATTATTGTGTCTATTATAAAGAGATCACAATGTAACAATATTAACTGACTGTCCTTTTGTCTTATTAGAAAAATAATATTCAGTTCTATAAAGGGTGGATAATTTATTCAAACCCCACTTCAGGCGGTGGCTAAAATAGAATGCTATTAATACAGGTAAAATTACTCTTATTTACTCTTAGTATTTATTATACAGGTCTCATAAAGTTCCAATATAACTACATTAGATTGGCTACATTGGCAGATTATCACATCTTAAGTTTATTAAAGGATGTTTGATTTATTCAATATCCTACTCATTTAGGAAGTGAACTTAAATAGAATACTATCATTTGAAGTAAAATTACTTTGGTTCACTCTTAGTGTTTATTATACAGATCTTATAAACTACATTGTATGGGCTGCATTGGCAGATTATCACATCTTAAGTTTTTAAAAGATGTTTAATTTATTCAATATCCTTAACTTTTAGGAAGTGAACTTAAGTTAATTATTTTTCCATTAACTTCCACCCCTGTCTCTCAGACTGAGTGGCCAATTTGATAGACTACTAAATCATAGTTAGTATATTTTTAGTAGGTAGTAAATCAGGTAGTTAATTATCCCTGTTAATCAATGAATCAATTATATTTAGAAGTTATCTTTTATTCACTTTAATAGGTATAAAGCTGACTGTACTAGATATTAGTCTGATTGATTTAGATTGTTCCCATCAAATATTTCAATGTTTCATATTATTAGAAGTAAGTACTTACATATCTTATGAGGTCTTTGACCATTAAGGTGAATTCAAATGGTATTAGTAGACTATTATCAGGCTAATTAGTAGGTTGTTATCAATCAATTATTTCTATGTTTCATATTATTAGAAGTAAGTACATGACTTATAAGGGCTTTAGACCATTAAGGCGAACTCAAATGGTATAAGTAGACTGTATTATCAGGCTAATTAGTAGGTTGTTATCAATTAACTATTTCTATGTTTCATAATAGTAGGAGCTCATAGCTTTTAAAGTCTTAAGGTGGATTCGCAGCTTCAACGACCCAACCAAGTTCTAAACTGGTTTTAGTTGTTTAGTAAGTATCAGCTTATATTTTACTAATAGGTATCGGATGTATATTTTTGTAATACTTTGAAGAGTGTAGCAATATAAGGCCGTATTGTACCCCAGGGAAAGCTAAAAATGCCTGTTTGGTCATTTCAGTATTAGAAATCAAACATCACAGTACAGCTATGCTTATTTGCTATAACTTTTAGTATTTTTCTTGTAATAGGAAACCAGTCTAGACTTTTTAGGTATTCCAAAGTAATGATGGTACGATATTATCATACTTCTGTTAATTATTTAAAATTAATAATTAATTGGTAACAACTTTAGGAAAACAATTAGAATTTTATCGGCCTACGGTAACAGATTACATGCCTAGATAGGACCCACATCACTTCATCGTAAATTTTATTTAGCACCGTAACTTAATTATCCCTACCTTATTAGTCTGAATTAATCCAGCCTGGCCCCGCGGCCCACGTACCTAGTTTATGTCCGCACAGCGTGCTCACACCGTACTGTCCTCCCTTAACTAACAATATATGAGACGTCTACCTATAGATTCCTACAGCTTTCCTCACTTGAAACACCTATATTTTGTCGAACGAACAGTCCCTACTTGTGTACCTTGCAATCTAGGCCCAAGCCACATTTAACTTAATTTCGTGGTGAGTTGTGTAAGCCGAGTCGCCCCTGCAAGCAACAGACTTCTAAATAGACTATCAATCGAGCCAGTATACTCAGAGTGTAAACCTAGCACTACACTGTATGTAAGGAGGCGGGACGGTTTTGGACGGGGTTGTACGTGCCCACCTCCAGCTAACTGGTGTCTGACCTATCTTCAATTTTCACTAGGGAGACAACTGTCTCTCCCCCGTTATTCACTCAAAGATAGTGTATTATTTAGCGTTTTATCAGATAACGCCGGCATTATTGAATACAGCCAAATGCCTCCAGACCGAAGTCTGTTGAAATCACATTAGTTTTGTTGGCACCGTTACTCGTGTCCACTAATGTGATCCAGAATACTTCATTCTGTTATAGTTATTCGAGTCGCGATAGCAAGAATTTTACTTTAATATTCACTTCTATTTCACAACCAATGTTAGTTAAAATCGCAACTCGAATATCACTTAGCGCGCTAAAAAGGCTCGGACGCTCGTTTTCCCGTATGAGTTTTTACCGCACTCTTAAATCGGACAGCGCCTCCGACGTCTAAAAATTGAATGCCCCGCAAATTTCCCTCTCTTCCCCAAGCATCTTAACTTTCGCGCCACGCGCGCCTAACATCCCTCCCCAACTCTCCGCTTTTCTTCCCTTCAACCAATCGCTAGCTGTTTCCCGATGCGCCTCGCCTTCGCGTCGCTTATTATTTGATAGACGCGAACTTCGCGTTGCGCCACGTGGAGATAACATCCTACCTCTCTTTCTATATTTTTCCTAACCTCTCGCTCGCTCATTGCCGCCGTTCGCCGCGCAATTCTAAAGTTTTTCCATAATCCAACCAAATCTCGTCAGATAGCCAATATTACATGTTTGAATATCTAAATGTAGCCTTCTATTAACAATTCCCTCTCAATAATCATCCACTTAAGCCAATAATCCTGTATTTTGTGAAATTATAAAAAGTTCCGTATTCCGACCATAGGTGGCGCCCGCCCGTATGTGCACCGGCTTGCCAACCTCGCAAGGCCACACGGAGCAGTCCCCGCGAAATTCAAACTAAAGAAGTCAAACTAGCAACCTTACGCGAAGCTCAAGTAAATAACTCACGCTAGACGGCGCCTATGTCGCAAGGGGCACACAGAGCAGTCCCCGCGAAATTCAAACTAAAGAAGTCAAACTAGCAACCTTACGCGAAGCTCAAGTAAATAACTCACGCTAGACGGCGCCTATGTCGCAAGGGGCACACAGAGCAGTCCCCGCGAAATTCAAACTAAAGATAAAGCCCTAGACCACTGACCATTATTCTGAACTAGTTTATTATTCCCTTTTTCATGCTTATTATATTAATGGTAATACGCATTAATATTTATTTTAGTGCTACTCCCATACATTCCTTACTAACGGACGGATACCATTCATTCTGTACCGTTACAATATCTTCGGCAGAGAAAATCAAGAGTGGTAGTAAACGGTTTCTCTTCGGAATCATTATCAGTATCCACATCAGGTGTACCACAAGGTTCAATTATAGGTCCAATTCTCTTCAATATTTTTGTAAACGACATCGTATCTGTCTTCCGCCATGCCAAATGTTTTCTATACGCTGACGACATGAAACTTTGCATGTCAATCCGCGATCAAGGCGACTGTTCCCGCCAAAGCCGGGACGAACTCAGCGGTTGTTGACGACCGCGTCACACAAATTACGCGCGCTGGTATCTACCCTTATTATAGTGACTCCTGAACCTAAAGTGAAGAGCTCGACCTAAACGCCCTTAACCAGTGCCCCTAGTGAACTGTTTAGTGAAGTGACTGTGCGCCAGGAACCAACCTACATCGCCGCTTCTCAAGCCTCGCCGCCCGTGGTCAGCTCGCACGACGGTTCCTGACTCATCATCCCTGTAAGTACATCCTTCCTTCAGCCTTCCTGCCTTCAGCCCATTAACTCCGCCGCATGTTGGTGCCTTAAGCGCCAACATTTTTGGTCCAATCGAGCACGGAATACCTCTAAATTTCATGGTCTTTCGACCATAATCAGCCCCGAATCAGCCCTTAACTTTGATTAATTATTTACAGTCCGCTAAAAATAATGTTTCATAATTATATCTATTTCACTTCCTAACATTTATAATTTCATCTCCATACAAAATCTTTTCTGCACGACAGTCGTTGCAAAGTTGACCTACCTACACGAATAAAAATTCGTGTTTCGGGTATCGTGTTCCAAATAAAAGTTCGTACCAGTATCCGATTCGTGCTAACTCCTAGTTAATTTACGCTAACAAGTTTAGTGTTTATGTTGTTGATGTTGATTTTATGGTGTCATACAATGTCTTTGTGATTTGAGCGAGCTAGTGTACTAATTGTGTATTACTTGTACTAATGATGCGTTAGGTTTAGTAGTTAAATTATTGCGTTACGTTTGCGTTTTACGTTTTTCGGTTGCACATATAACTTTGGTTACGTAATAACACACCCGCGTCTAGACGACGATATTGTTGTTTTTCCCGTTTTATTTTTTAAGGAATTTTTTATGTTCTTGTCGTGTTAAATCGGCTCAGATCTCGTGCATGCTCACCACGCGTGCCAAATAGCGTGCTTTATTTTTTCGCTCGTGTTAATTTTATATCTATTTTTTTATTTTTTATTTTTGCCATTGCGATCGGCTCATTCTTGGTGCGTGCTCACCACATGAGCTTAGTGTGTTTCATTTAGTTTCATCAGTTTTTTTT
Source organism: Scoparia ambigualis (assembly GCA_963921215.1). Classification (NCBI taxonomy): domain Eukaryota; kingdom Metazoa; phylum Arthropoda; class Insecta; order Lepidoptera; family Crambidae; genus Scoparia; species Scoparia ambigualis. Next base: position 42,184,665 of record OY992503.1, on the reverse strand, counting down.
ATATCGCTTACGGCTATTTGCGTGCGTCGCCTTCGCTTCTACACACGTTAAGTTTAATTAAGTTTTTATTATTAGCTTATTTTTTTTTTATTTTTTGTTTGCGACTGACTCATTCTTCGCGCCAGTGTCGGCAACAGGTCTGCCCGATTGTGAGCGCCTTGCCCAACAGTGGGCTACGGATAACGTGATTCTTTTTGTTTTTGTTGTTTTTGTTTGTTTTTTGCTTGCGGTCGGCTAATGTTACGTACTCGCGTTCAATAAGCATACATACATATACACAGACATACCTACACATACACGCGTTTGCCCACCCGTAGGCCATATACAAGGCGCCCCAACTTAGTTTTGCTTTCTTTATTGTTACGTTAATTTTAGCCCATTTGCCCTTACCTTAGTAAACAAATACCTCCAGCCCAACTATAGAATATATACAGGGTGTTGTTCTTTTTACTGCCTTTAAATTTGTTTAATTTTTTATTTTTTATTATTTTTTTTTTATTCCTTTTATTCATCGCGATGCCGACCAAGTCACAAGCCGCGATATTTAGGGAGGCCGCCATAGCTTTACACCAGCTCCTAGAGATGGGATCACTGATCATTGCTGGCGACACCAAACATTCCATAACGGAATTCAACGTGCGTTTCGCACAGATACAGGGCATAAAGGAGAAGCTGGACTCAGTGTATTATAGCATTCTTGACGAGGAGGACCTGGACGAGAAGACCGAGAAGGCATACACTGAGAACCACACAAAAGCCTCCGGGGCGTACATTGGGATTCTTGTGGCTAGGGAGGAAATCTTACCCTCTTCCACGTCATCCCCAACCCATAGCGCTCAGCCCAGTATCGGCGTCAATACGCCCACAGCCGTCCTCCCCAAGATAGCGCTGCCCAGGTTCAGCTCAAAAGTGGAGGACTGGCCTTCCTTCATTGCGCTGTTTAGGAGTCTGACTAACGACATGGCGACCCTGTCGGACGCAGTCAAGCTCCACTACCTATTCTCATGTCTCAGCGGTGAGGCATTAAGTATGGTGTCCCACTTAAAGGTCACCAATGAAAATTTTGCCGTGGCCATGGACATTCTCACCAAGCGGTACGAGAACCGCCGGGTTCTCATTGATAGTTTTGTGGACATCATCCTGGGGCTGCCAAGCATCCATACGCGCTCGAACATCCGCACACTGTTCCTCACGCCGCTCATATCGGCTCAGTGTGCCCTCAACAATTTAGACTTGCCCATAGGAGACGATTACGTGTTTGTGTCAATAGTGGTGCGGAAGCTCAAGGGCGAGCTCCGCACGCTATTTGAACGCAGGCACGGGTCTAGTAACACCCTGCCCACGTTAAGGGACCTCATCTCCTACCTCGAGGAGCACGCGCGCTGTGTGGAGACAGAGTTCTCCAACATAGCCATGGCTCAACCCATTCAGCCCCAGCCCGGCCCTTCTCGTAGCCGCGCGCCTCCTCAGTTGCCCCATCGCACTTATGCTCAGATGGCTCAGCAACAACCCGACCATTACCGTGGCCGTTCCTCAGCTCCATCGCCTCACCGCGCCCATGAGCAGCCTACTCACCAACCGTTCCGCCCAGCGCAGCAAATGCGTCACCGCCCGTCCACCTCCCCGGCTCGCAGTCAGCCCTTCCCCGTCTACTCGGCCTACCAGCAAAGCTGCTCCTCATCATCGTCATCGTCCTCTTCCTCACGCTCGACGCCCTACTGTCCCTATTGTGCCATTAGGGGACATACGCTCATGACGTGCAGATGGTACAATGCCCAGCCAACCGAGGGCCGTTGGGACTTCGTACAGGCACGCGAGCGCTGCCAGCGTTGTCTCGGCCGTCACTACGAGAGCGAGTGCAGGTCAAGGGGGGCATGCAAGAACTGTGGGAGTACGAACCACCACACGTCCCTCCATCGACCAGACGGCCCAACGCACTCAGCTCATTCGTCGTCTGTACATGTGCCCCCACCACAGCTGACAGAGCACTCGAGGGAGCGTCCCAGAAACAGCAGGCGGCACGAACCCGCACATGCTAAACAGGTGCAACCCAGCTCTGCTCACAGAGCCAGCCCGCCCAGGTCCGGTTCGCCAGGTAGGCCCCGCGAACGCCGCCAGCAATTATGACTCCCTACTATCACAGAGCACCCTAGCGAAGAGGTAGATTTAGCCCATGCCCAGTCAACCCATGCCCACACAGCTGATACATACTCAGCTGATACTCAATCAGCTCACTCACCTTCTGTGCCCACTGGCACACCCATTTTGTTGCCAACCGTCTCACTAAGAGTCGCGGACGTACATGGCCATCTTCACACAGCCAGGGCTTTATTGGAATGTGGCAGTATGCTGACGTTAATAACGTCACGCATGGCACGACTTTTGAACCTGCCATTAAAACCCACTTCTTTAAAAATTACAGGAGTTGGGAATCAGCACAAACATGAGTCAAAGGCGGCAATAACAATAGTATGCCGACCCACTCACAATGATACTCCTACAATTACTGCCACAGCTCACATTTTAAAAAACGTCACTGGCTACCTTCCCTTAGAGAAGGTACCAAACATTTCCCACGTACTAGGCCAGCCACCCGTGCCATTGGCTGACCAGCTTTACCACACACCAGCCCCGATCGACCTCTTATTGGGGTCGGACGTTCTTGGTCAAGTGTTGGACGGGACTAAGGTCTCGTTGGGCTCGGGCAAGCCCATAGCCTTCGGCACGATTTTCGACTTCGCGTTGATAGGACCCATTGAGGACTTGTATGCGCAGCCGGCGCAGCAGGTTAACTCAGCTCACGTCGTCAGCTCACAACCAGACTCAGCTGAATCAGCCCAGGACATACGTCAGAGTCTGGAAAGGTTCTGGGAGTCTGCGGAGCCCCTCCCTCAATCTCACACTCATAATGATCCCCTGGAGGAACAATGCGAGGAAATCTTCCGCTCTACCACTACACGCGATCCCTCAGGCAGATATACGGTCGCTCTGCCCTTTCTAAAGGACGCCCCTCAACTAGGCAAAACTCACCCTATCGCATTACGCAGATTCCTCAATATTGAGAAGAAGCTAATGGCGAACCCGTCTCTGCGTTCTAAATACGTCGACTTTATGGCCGTATACATCGACTTAGGGCACATGGCTCCCTGTCACCCAAATACATTCGCCCATAAACCTCACTTCTACATCCCTCACCATGGCGTATTTAAGTCAGGGTCGGACAAGCTGCGCATTGTTTTTGATGGTAGCTGCAAAAGCTCCAATGGTGTCAGCATAAATGAATGCCTACACACAGGCCCCGCCCTTCAACAGGACATTGTGGACATCATCATGTCCTTCAGAACGCATCCAGTCGTTTTCAGCACTGACATCCAGAGGATGTTCAGAAATGTGCTGGTTGCCCCAGACCAGAGACGGTATCAGCTGATACTATGGCGGTCCTCACCAGATCACCCTCTGCTCACCTACGCCCTCAATACAGTCACGTACGGCTTAAGATCAAGCCCATATCATGCAATCCGCACTCTGCTCCAGCTGGCTGATGATGAAGGCCATCGCTACCCTGGAGCCGCTCAGGTTCTTCGCAAGTCTATCTTCGTTGATGACATCTTGTGTGGTCATGACACGGTTGAATCCGCCCAAGCACTTCAGGACGAGTTGATAAGTCTGCTAGACCTAGGCGGCTTTCAGCTCAGTAAGTGGACATCTAACTCGCTTAAGCTGCTCGAGAGATTTCCCGACAACCAATGTGACATGCCCAAGGACTTCGACATGAACCCAGAATCCACGTCCATTAAGGTCTTGGGTATACAGTGGAGCCCTCAGTCAGACGAGTTCACTTACCGCATCTCTCTGCCCGCCATCACACATGTCACAAAGCGGTCTATTTTAAGCACCGTAGCCTCACTTTATGACCCAAACGGCTGGGTTTCCCCCGTTATCTTCCGCGCAAAGCTGCTGCTTCAGCAATTGTGGCTACTGAAGCTGGAATGGGATGAGCCCACTCCCTCTGAAGTGCAAACGGAGTGGCACCACATCTCAGAGGATCTGCCGCTGTTGTCTAGCATTCGCTTCCCTCGGCACGTTTGTGCAAGCAAAGGCTCAGCTGCATACTCGCTTCACGGGTTTGCAGATGCCTCTGAAGCCGGGTTTGCCGCCGTTGTTTACCTCCATGAGCTCGATGCCTCCGGAGATACCTTGGTACACTTGATTGTCGCCAAGTCGCGAGTCGCACCAATCAAGAACCGCCTCACAATCCCCAAGTTAGAGTTGTCGGCCGCCACTCTACTCTCCCAGCTCATGATCCGTGTGTCGGTTCAGTTATCGGCCCATATCAGTATACAACAACACATATGTTGGTCAGACAGTACGATAGTCCTGGCCTGGCTCAATACACCGCCTCACCGTCTTCAACCCTTTGAAGCCAACACGGTAGTCAAAATCAGCTCAGGCTCACCAGAATGTACCTGGCGACACGTACCTTCTGAGCTCAACCCGTCAGATTGCGCAAGCAGAGGAATGTCTGCGCAATCCCTGTCAGCCCACGACCTATGGTGGTCTCCCACGTGGCTTGGACAGCCTTGTGAGTCTTGGCCTGCGATGCCCTTAGCTCTGGGCCATCACGCCCTGCCCGGCCTTAAGCCCAAACACGTCCCGTCACTGGTCACAGTGCCCGGTCTTGACTTTGACCTGCTCACTCGGTTCAGTTCACTAGACAAGCTCGTCGGAGTGACAGCTTGTCTAAAACGCTTTCTGCACAACTGCAGACACCACCCAGATTCGCGACGCTCAGGCCCCTTGTACGTCAGTGAACGAAGAGAGGCCCTTCTTTACTGGGTGCGCAGTGTCTAGCACAATGAGTTTGCGGAGGACATCCACCGCCTTCAAACTGGCAAAATCTGCTCCGTCAGACTCCAGCGGCTGTCACCTCTCATTAAAGATGAGCTCCTTAGAGTTGGTGGACGACTGTCCCATGCGTCTATCCGATATGACGCGCAGCACCCGCTCATACTTCCCAGCTCTAGCCCACTTGTAGACCTTATCATTGACCACTACCACAAAATACACTGCCATCCTGGCGCTGACACTTTACACGCTATCCTACGCCAACAATTTTGGATATTGTCCGCGCGCCGTATTATTAGACACCGAGTTTTTAAATGCATTAGATGCTTTCGATGCCGGGCCCAGCCGCAAGCGCCCTTCATGGCCGACCTGCCAGCCGATAGAGTTACGCCTCAGCCAGTATTTAGTCAAGTCACGACCGATTTTGCCGGACCATTCCTCGTTAAATCTAGTACCCTACGTAATGTTAAATTCTTAAAAGCGTACTTTTGTATATTCGTGTGCCTCTCGACTAAGGCGGTTCATTTGGAACCGGTCTCGGACCTCAGCACGGAAGCGTTCCTCGCGGCATTACAGCGTTTTATAGCACGCCGCGGTGCCCCGGTTCTCATCCGCTCGGACTGCGGTACAAATTATGTAGGCGCTAGAAATCAGCTCATCGAAGTACAAAACTTTCTTACCTTGAACAATGATACGATTGCGCACAAGCTCGCTGGTCAGCACATTACTTGGTTGTTAAACGTCCCTAAGGGACCATGGTTCGGTGCGTTACATGAGATCAACGTAAAATCAACAAAGCAACTTTTATATCGCGTAATTGGCGAACAGCACCTCACATTCGAGGAATTCTCTACACTTTTGGCACGAATCGAAGCTGTCCTTAACTCTAGACCTCTCTGCCCACTTTCGTCTGATCCCTCAGACTTTGAGCCGCTTACAGCCGGACATTTCCTCATAGGCCGCCCACTAACGGCCCTTCCCGAACTATCCGTGGAAGATAGGCCGATCTCCACACGTAGGCGATTCCAAATGGTACAGGCCCTTTCCCAGCGCTTCTGGACGCTGTGGACCCAGTCCTACCTTCATACCCTCCAAACCCGCTCCAAATGGTTGTCCCCATCCTCCCCTCCCCGAGTTGGCGAGCTCGTCCTCATCAAGGAGGACAACCTGCCTGCCCTCCAATGGAGACTGGGGCGCATTGCTCGCACCCTGCCTGGGAAGGATGGCGTCGTGCGGGTGGTAGACCTGGACACCGCGAACGGACATCTTCGGAGGCCTGTATTCCGGATCGCCAGGCTCCCAGTGGATGAGCCCCCCCTGGCCCCCGGAGGATGTTCCCGCCAAAGCCGGGACGGACTCAGCGGTTGTTGACGACCGCGTCCGCCTGTCTGCCGCGGCGCCACCGCTGCGCGAGCCGCCGCCGCTAGCTTGGTGAGCCGCGCGCGCGAGTCTGTCTGCTAGCTAACGCGAGACGCACACAAATTACGCGCGCTGGTATCTACCCTTATTATAGTGACTCCTGAACCTAAAGTGAAGAGCTCGACCTAAACGCCCTTAACCAGTGCCCCTAGTGAACTGTTTAGTGAAGTGACTGTGCGCCAGGAACCAACCTACATCGCCGCCCCTCAAGCCTCGCCGCCCGTGGTCAGCTCGCACGACGGTTCCTGACTCATCATCCCTGTAAGTACATCCTTCCTTCAGCCTTCCTGCCTTCAGCCCATTAACTCCGCCGCATGTTGGTGCCTTAAGCGCCAACAGCGACTCAATCTTATTGCAGGAGGATTTGGACCGACTGGCTATGTGGTGCGCTACTAACCAGCTGTTTTTGAACCTTGACAAATGCAAATTCATCAGATTTTCTAGATGTGCTGATGCTCCGGCTCCAAAATATTGTATTGCTGGTCATGCTCTAGAGGAGTCGAGTCTATTCGAGATTTAGACGTGCTTCTGGACAAAAAGCTGCGCTTTCATAAACATGTTGACCAGATCGCAACCAAGGGCTTTCGAATGCTAGGGTTCGTATTGCGAAACGCGAAAGAATTTAAAAAGCCGTCAACGAAAATTCTTTTGTATAAGTCCTTAGCCCGTCACGTCTTTGAATACTGTAGCCAAGTTTGGTTACCGCACTACGACGTTCACATTAAACGTATAGAGCGCATCCAAAAGCGATTTTTGTGGCATCTTCCGTTCCAAACTTTTAAAGCGGAAGAACTACCCTCGTATGCAGGAAGATTGGAGTTTTTTAAATTGAACAGTTTACGCGAGCGTAGGTTGTTACTAGATCTCAAGTTACTCTACAAAATAATAAACGGAAGTGTGGACTGACCCTCTATACTGCAATTAATAAATATCAGTATAAGTTAGCACGAGCAAGTAGATATGTCCTTTTTTCAGTAAAAGGCAGTAGGACCAATGTGGGTCACTTCGCCACTATCAATAGATTACAACGGCAATATAATAAACTTTGCAAATTGAGCGACGTCGACACATTAGCAGATAGGCCCCCAAGTTTTTAAAAATAAAATACTGCAGACTTTCGCAGTGACGCCAAATAAGGTTTTCCTATAGAACCTGTTAAATGTACCTATGTATCATAACATAAGGTTGTAGTATTGTTTTGTTGTAATGTACTTTGGAGCTTTTACTTTTACATTTATATTTTTTTATAATAACGTTAGAATAAGATGTCTTTAAAATTATAGTCCACATTGCATGCCGTGGCAGCCTTTAACTTAGACGACACATAGCTTTATGTCCGTATTTGTAATTTTTATATTGATTGTATTTGTGTTTGTCTTGTTGGTTGTCCTAATAAATAAAAAAAATAAAAAAACTGAGTTCTGAAAATTAAAGTTAGTTTACTTCGATCACAGCTAGTTATACGAGTAGTTAATAGTTTAGCATTTTACAATGGTTCAAAGGTTGAGCAACATGTTTAAAACATGTTTTTGTTTAACATACCTACACACATCAAAAGTGTGTATAAGGGACCCCTAGACACTTTTCACTTTCAGCTATAAAAAAAATATTGCAGTAATATTTATGGTTTTCCAGACTAGCTACTTTCTTTATTTTTATGTTTTATTTAGTAAACAATGTTATTCCTATTATGTTGAAAAGTTTAAAAAAATGCAATTTTAACGAATTAGGAAAAAATAGCTTACGTTAAGGTCGTAACTTAATTGGCAAAAAAAGCAAAAGCAAGGAAACAAAAAGCAAAAATAATAATTTTCTACTATTCACACAAGCACAGCGATTCGACATCCACATGGCACATGCAAGGAGCTGCTATGCAAGTGTGCCAGCTACAGGCATGTGTATTCCCGCCTTAATAGTCAGGACTATGTCAGTGTGAAATTTTTTTTTTTAAATTCGTCACGAGATACATACAGGTGTTCACGCAGACGAAGTCGCGGGCGGGCCGCTAGTACATTATAAAATGTTGTTACGACTTTTAACTTCAGAATTTGAATTATTTGAAAACAACGCAAGGATCACTCCGTATGTGCTGCATTCCTGGTTGCTAGTCACATTCGGGAACATGACGTCATTGGATTATATTGGATAGAACGATCTGCGCATGTCAGCCGAACAGGGAGCCTAGCAATTGCTCCGTGTTAGTAACGGCCTCAAAATCTAGGTCATACGGTAGCGTCCTTGGTAACAGGAACTCTTGCAATGTTATACACTCCTGGTATTGAACGTCATAGACAACGTGACTGCTGACGAATAAAATAGGAAGGCCGGTGATATTTTTTTTATAGTCCGTCCGAGTATTATTGTTCTGAGCTATTGAGGACGTTCTATAATGACAAGTATTTGTTTTTTTATTTCCCATTGAACTTTTTGCTGCTGTCGAACTTATTGATGAAGTTGATAATATTATATTTCATAATTATTTAAATATACTTAACATTTTATTTTATGATTAATTGAAGCAGAGCTGCCTCCTATCAGTCTGGGTTAAACGAATCCAGAGCCACGATATTGCTATTTTAAAACTTCTACTATAGTGTCCCACCTAAATTGGCATGATTGACATAATTTAGACTGTCATGTTTAGGAATCGGAAACAAAAATTTACAGAGAGAGAAGAAACGGAGTACAGTAACAGACTGTACTCCGTGATCATAATAAAATATCGGGGACTCTAAACAAACAACTCAAACATGGTAAAAATACCGTTTCTTAAAAATAATTTACTGAATATAAAAACTAAATAGATTGTGCTAAGCTTTATCCTGCTAATATTATAAACGCGAAAGATTGTAAGTATAGATGGATGTTTGTTACTCTTTCACGTAAAAACTACTGAATGGATTTGGATAAAATTCGGCATACAGATAGTTTATAACCTGGATTAACACATAGAACACTTTTTATCCCGATATTCCTACGGGAACGGAAACCACGCGGGTGAAACCGCGAGCGGCCGCTAGTATAATCTAAAGATGATCGCAGTGCTAAGCCAATAACATAGTGACAAATTGACGACCTCCGTGGTCGAGTAGTTAGCGCGGCGGGTGTGGCGTCGCGCCATCTCTGAGGTCCCGGGTTCAATTCCCGGTCGGGTCAATTTAAAGGAAACTGTTTTCTATGTTTATGTATATTTGTCCGTTATCTAGTTTAACTATTAACGAGTTTCAATAGAAGCTTAACTTGGGCTAGATAATTGGTGTAAGCGTAAAAAAAAAGAAATCAATTGACAGAAATATTATTAATGTCGCAAAAAAGTAAGAAAAAACAAAAGTTTATTTTTTATTTTTAGAGTATTTCTTTAGGATTTTTACCTATTATCTTTCTCTCTAAACCACCCCTGTATTAAAACAACTCACCCAAAACAAAAAAATATTCAAATCGGTCAAGTCGTTTTTGAGTATACCCTAGACTAACGAACTTTACTTTTATATAATTATTATGAAGTAGATAAAATATAAAAATAAAAGGCAAAAATTTAGATACCGTATGTGTAGTACCTACATAACTTTTTTTATTCTACTTTAGTAATAGAACTCCAGACCTTCATGAGTGAGCGTGTGTTATACAATTGCAATTTCTATAGTAAGTTTGGAGAAGGGGATGCACGGACTAAATGTAGGGTTGTTTCTGAGTATAGCCGATGTTCCTAGCAACAGTACCTTCTGCAACGTTATGCGCTCCTGGTACCTTTTCGGGTGAAACAACGTGACTTGACTGGTTTCTAGGCAACGATCGCGATGGGCGTTGCCAGCCGAACATTTCACAATCAATTATTACTTTTCGAGTGCAACTGGTGTTCCTGCGAAGAGTAGCTTCTACAACGGTATGCGTTCCTGGTAATTTTTCGGGCGAAACAACGTGACTTGGCTGGTTCCTAGGCAACGATGACGCGATGGGCGTGGGCAGCAAACGTCAATTATTATTTTCGAGTACAGCGTACGCCACAGTGTGTACAGCCCATGCACGGAGTAAATTACAACAGCGCCGCCGTCGTCGTTCCTGGCAACAGAGGCTTCTGCAATGTTATGCATTCCTGGTACTTTTTCGGGCGAAACAACGTGACTTGGTTGGATGGTTCCTAGGCAACTAGTTTGGGCGTTGTTGGCGAATGAACATTTCATTCAATCTATGAGTTGCCGATGTTTATAACAATAGGAGCTTCTGCAATGTGATGTGTTCCTGGTACTTTTTCGGGAGAAACAACGTGACTTTGTGGTTCCTAGGCAACGACGGCGGCGGCGCGCGGCGCACCGGGACGGGCGGGAGCGTCTTTATTACCATTGAAAATGGTTATCAGATAGATGCAAATAAATCGCCTGAGACGTATTTTTGGCCATAGCTCCGAGGATTTTGGAAGCATCAAAATACGAATAATGCCAAGAGTTGTGGAATCATGTAAGCGTTTGAATTTTGAAAATCGGCTAATAACTTTTTTGGACTTTTGGAAAATGTTATCGGGTTTTTAATCGGATTTTTGGGAGGTTTTTGGGAGGTTTTTATTTACTAAATTGTAAATATTTCGAAAAAAAAACAGAAATAAGAAATAATGAAAAACGAGGTCCTATAGTATTAGTTTAGCTACAAAATGGCGAAAAAAATTTGAAAATCGGTTAATAATTGTGACCTGGGTGATCCCTTTAGATTTGGAATATAGAAAATCGGGTATTTCCGTATAGTGATGTAGCTTCTATCATTATTTAACCGATAGTCATGGTAATGGTGTTAAAAGATGCGGATGCAGGCGAAAAGTGCATTAGAGTAGGAATTTCGCAAAATCCAAGTGAAATTCACTTAGGTTGTAAAAGAAAAGAAAATGTCAATCTCTGTGTTGTGCAGTGTAATAAATTCGTATGTTATAATTCGACTTGTAAGTAATGTAGTTGTGTACTTTTAGAGAAGTAGGTATATTTCAATAAAAAATCTTATTATTCAACAACACATTACTTACAAGTAATGTGTTATTAAAAATAAAAATAAAATTTTTCGTTAATTTTTGTATTCATTTTCAATGCTCCGATTCTTGCGGTGACTGCGAAATCTGTGTTTTTTTAAAATATAATGTCTACCGCGCGCAGTTTGCAAATTATTGTACTCGATGGAAATAACTTGTAGAATATTTTTAATTACTTTAATGGTAATACTCGGAAGAGTGGTAGAGTCACTCAATCAGTGATAATAATGATAATAATAGATGTTGAACAGTGAACTTCTATAAGCTTGTATAAAAACTTTTATTACTTATTTCACTTTCAGTATAAAGATGAGCGTGGGTGATCATCCGTGTTATTAAAAAAAATGGAAAGTGACGATGCACTGCTTGGTCTTATGTAATAACTCTGACGCACGTCCACGAATACAATGGTTCCATCCACAATTTTTGTTATTATTATGTTCCATAAATGCTGCATACTTACATGCTTCTATAAAATACAAAGACTTTTTCATCAAAAATGGTACAATACTTAGTTCATAATGATAACTATTACCTACTTTTAGCCTGCTGTTAAATTTGCTGTTTGTATACTATTGTACATACATACATACATGTCACGGCTATGAGAACCCTTTATAATATTGTTAATTCTTTAAGTATGTTTTTTAATTAAATCTACTTTAATAAAGTAATTTTTTATGTAATTTAATCATCATCATCATCATCCATCATCAGCCTATAAATGCCCCACTGCTGGGCACAGGCCTCCCACGTGGACAATAGCACGTGGGGATAGTGGGCCATAACCCACCACGCTGGCCCAATGCGGGTTGGTGGGTTTTAACGACTGTCATCACGACAACAACCGGGACCAACGGCTTAACGTGCCTTCCGAAGCACGGAGGAGCTCGAGATGTTTTTAATTTGGTTACCCATCCAGCGACCCGGCATTGCGAAGGGTGCTTGGCGGGCAAGATCGCAAGCCGAACGCGCTTGCCGCTGCGCCATCGAGCTCCTAAGTAATTTAATCACACAAAATTAATTTAAATAATGTATTAGAACTTGTAATTATTTTCATTTAATTTTTATTATTGTTATTAGTTTTATTACTTACTTATCAATTTTATTTTTTTATTTTATTATTGCCATAACTTTGTACACATTGATATTTTGTTTGCTCTGTCCATCCTGCATGCTGTTTGCACCTGTAATTGAGGTGGCACTTATCTTGTGTAATGTAGCATTGTATATCCAATTTATGTGTAAGTGTTTGCGTTGTTGGTGTAACATATAAATAAACACATAATGGCCGTTTCCAGGAAGGGTAGGACGAGAGACAAAGCAACTAGCTTCCTGATATGGTATATATGAATGAATTACAAACTTAGAAAAAAAAAATCACTATTCTTCAATTTCCTGAAGGGTTTCACGATAATCCCAATTTTAGACTAAGAACATCAATACACTAAGTTAAGTACTTTCGGTCGGCTGGCAATGCCATCTGTCAGCAGACAAAACAAAATTCGGTGACATCCACGTGGCAACTTCTAGGAAGTTAGTCTCCAAAGCCAGCGCCAGATGGCACTACGTTTAGTACGTATTCCCTCTGTAAATTATCACTAACTATCTGAACTTGACAGCACCATAGCTTGCTTGCTTTTGGAACAAGGCTAAGTAGTGTCAAACTTTGCCCGCATCCATTTATTCATTTCATTATTCATATGTTGATATCATGTACAAAAACATAAAAGATGTTACAGAATAATGTCATATGTAAAGTACATGACCCAGTTACGGTATTGCAAACACAAACACTACTTAAAAAAAATACAAATAAATAAAACGTTTATAATTAAATAAACATTATATAAAAAAACACAAATAAACATCAACTTAAAATTAATAAAGTGTTCTTTTATGCTATAAAAGGTATTTCTTTTAAAAAACTTATTTAGTTCAAACTCATAAGTACTTTCTACCCTGGAGGGCCTTTATGGACTTAGGCAAGTGGTTTTAGATCGTAACAACCTTATTATACTCGTAGTAAGCGCCGCTTTTGTACAGTGTGAGATGCGGTGTGAGTAGGACAAGATCATATCGCGCCGCGATGCATAGCGTTTCGACATGTCACCGATGCGCTAAAAATATGTGTACTCTCACAAATCGACACAATTCATAAATATACACGCAAGTAACAGTAAGTATATTCAGTTTTGCTAATAGCATTCTACACGAGACTCTTGGTGCTGTTAATGTTATTATTCTGAGACATCGTTTTTGTGCAACTGATACTGCAAGGTACATCGGTCGAGTTGCCCCAGAGGATGATGCCGTATCGTATCCAGGCGGCGGCACGGCTGTGGGAAGCGGTGAGAGCGCACTCCTCGTACGAACGAGGAGTGCGAACGTATTGCGTGAAAGCTTTTACGTAGTTCACGCAATACGTATGTATAACTACTAAGCTTATTAACCACAGACTCTACGTGTTGCTTACATGACAGATTCGAGTCCATGGTAAGTCCAAGCAGTTTAAAAGATTTTACTTTGTCGATCTGTCGCTCCTGTCGAGATATTCTAAGAAGTAGTTCCGCTCTCTGGTATGGCCTAAATTGCATTATCTTTGTTTTATCAAAGTTAAATGAAAGTCCTATTTCTGCCAGGTGCGATTCTACTTTATTAAACCATTGTTTATAAGACCTTCTAGTTTGTCAAAATCTTTTTGAGCACAAGTGACCAGGACGGTCGCGTCATCTACAAATAAGACCACTTTACAGGGTACCACTGAGGGAGGGTCATTGACATAATATTATGACAAAAATAACAAACAACCATGCACACTACTCTGGGGTATAGATCCGGATATGGTGTCAGTAGAAGAAGTGATTCTTCATTTGCATCCGTTTTTGCACGCATTGCTTTCTATTCGCTAAATAGGAAGTAAGCCATTGTTGTGCCTTTCCTCGTATACCCAATGAAATGAGTCGATCTTTTTCAACAAAATGTCGTGTACCTACGTATATGTTTTGGACATGTCTTTTTATATGGCTACAGCACACTTTTTCTGATTTAAGGCGTCCAGTATTTCAAAATTCAGATTAAACACGGCTGTTGCGGTTAAATGACTTTTACGAAAGCCATGTTGGTCATTACTTAAACATTATATTTTTCAAGAAAAGTATATATTGTCTGGCATATAATTTTCTCAAATATTTTTGAAATGACTGGCAGTAATGCAATGGACCGATAATTTGAGTGAATAAGCTTATTACCTTTCTTAAAGATAGGTTTGATGGCTAATTTTAAACTGTCTGGGCAAACGACTTCGTCATAGGATTGATTAACCAAGAATGTTAAAGATTTTATAAACTCTTGAACGCAGTATATCAGTAGACTAGCTGGGATTTCGTCATGCCCGTATGTGTTTTTTCGCTTTAGAGATAATATGGATTTCCTCACATCAGACTCCGTAACCTCACCCAAGTACCTACACAGAATTTTTTACAGCACCTTATACACGAATACGAAGGCTGAACTAGTTTGGTTTGAACTAACACTTAGGAAGTAGTTTTAAAATATATTCGCTACTGTTGTTGGTGGTGTGACATTTTTTTTTTCGCTATTCAAATTTATATTTGCATATGTCTTAAGTTACCGGCTGGTTTAATTTTTTTTTTAATCATACACCACATTGCTTTTTATTTATTATTCGAAGTTTTTGATCTATTTATGTAATATTTTCATTTTTCTTTCGCAATTATCTTCTTAAAAATATTATTATACGATTTAGCGTAACTTTTCAGGTTTTCACTTTTATATAGAGACAAGCAAGCGGCCGCTCGCGGTTTCACCCGCGTGGTTCTCGTTCCCGTGGGAATATCAGGATAAAAAGTATCTTATGTGTTAATCCAGGTTATAAACTATCTGTATGCCGAATTTCATCCATATCCATTCAGTAGTTTTTACGTGAAAGAGTAACAAACATCCATCCATACGTTCCCGTGGGAATATCGGGATAGAAAGTATCCTATGTGTTATTCCAGGTTATAAACTATCTGCATGCCGAATTTCATCCAAATCCATTCAGTAGTTTTTACGTGATAGAGTAACAAATATCCATACATACAAACTTTCGCGTTTATAATATTAGTAGGATGTAAGGTAACGTATACGTTTACGGTATAAGAGCATTCCTCTATTCCTTAATATGAAATCTAATAGGGAATTTATTTAGTATTTAAATCTATTGTAATTTGTATTTGAATCATAGTTTATGGATATAATATTTGACCAATTTATTTGTTTAAAATGTATTTTGAAAGTTTCCATATTTCTCAGATTGAACATTCTTTTACTGGATTTGTATGGAGATGTATTTTTGCTCAATTTGTTTTTCAATATTGTATTCGCCCTATCAGAGTCTGATAAGTTATTTTTTTGTACAAACGTTTCCATTTTTAAATTGTGTGAGAAAGATGAACTATTTTGAGTCTCTCGTGTAGGCTCTTTTACTAAGCAAGCATCATATGATCACGTGCAGTCTCCGGCAATATTATGGTACCCTGGTTGATCGTTGTTCCTACAAACGTGACTTGTGACAAAGGAAACTCTAAAAACTCTTATAAAATTCTTCGATCAAAAATTAATTAAACTAGCTTTTTCCCGTGTTTTCCCGCGGTAGGTGTTAAGCAAGAAAGCGGAACAAACAAACAAACTCACTTTCGCACTATGAAAACAAAATATAGCATCCGCCAAACTTAATATTTGGTGACGTTTATATCCGAACACGTTAATATTCGAAACTATTGAACGGATTTGAATGTAATTCGGTAAGTAGATAGATGAGGCAAAGAATAAACGCATAGGCTGCTTTGCACTACACTGCTGGGCAGTGCTATTGAGCTATTGAGTTTGTTAAAAGATCAATGTAAATAATTACTTAGTGATCGAGTTTCAACATTTAATCGCTTTTGGCTGGAGAGACTTTATATAACAGAACCCGTCGTAACTTCAGCCAATAGTAATTAAATGCATATAATCATATTTTTCACAAAATCATTATTTTATCTTGCATGTTAAGGGCGCGAGCCAAAATGAGTTAAAGTTATTAAATTTAATTTTTGCTGACGTATGCTATTAAAGTTTTCAATAAGTAAATAATTTTCCAAAACTGGCTAACGGCATTTGAAATACTTTGCAGAATAAATTATCTGTGGACCTGCTCCCCAGTGCGTAAATGTGAAAATCAATTAGACGTGTTTAATAATATTTAGTAAGCGTAATATCATTAAACAAATTTAATCGTTTTTGTCTGGCGACTTTTTACAGAAATGGATGAATTAGCCGTTATTTGCACAGAGTAACTCTGCAACTATGGGTTTCTGCCTTTAACCGATATTGGCAGACGACAGATCTGAGAAAACTGAATCGATTGGTATATTTAACTCATAATTGGCCAAAACTGAAGATAATCTTTTTTGGCAGCATGACGGCGGTATGTATGTGTTATAAAAAGGTTCCGTTGCTAAAAATGGGCATTAAGTTTTATTTATTTATTATTTAAACAAATCTTAATACTACCATTACAGATAAAAATCCAATGCGACAGTAAGTACAAGCATTTATAAAATTTTCTAACCATATTAAGTTGCTACTTTGCTACTTGCAACAGTTGCAACACGCAACAGTACAAATGTTAAAAATGTCTTTCTTCATTTTAAAGTTAAACGAACTCTAAAAGTAGGTTGCCGCAAGGTAAAACTTCGTAGTCATAGACAGTTACTGAACAGTTTGTTAAATTAAACTAAGTATACACTTACCCATGAAGTTCTCAGATCTTCTGTAACATATAACATTGTGTAATTTCGAATCTGCTACAAACGTTTTTAATGCCGTAATTTTCTTAAATTATAAATTCCTTCGGCAGCTAAAAAAATCTGAGTAAATTAGAAAGAAACCTTTAATCAAACGTTCTAGCGAAAGGCACTTCCAATAGCTCTGGTGTTGCAGACGTTCATAGGCTCTACCGCATGGCTCTACCACAGTGTTTAGACTGTGGCTCTACGGTAACCGCTTACTATCAGTTGGACTTTAGGTAGTATGACTTTTGCAAGATCTCATGTCGTATGCAGTCTTCCAACGTGTTTCACAAAAAATCAAATTGGCTATTATAAAATGAGCGAGATATTGGAATAATGCTGACATCAAAATGTCAAACCATTTAACAAAGGTCCACCGGATTCATGGTTTTTTCAACGAGTGTGTGTGAGTGACAGTTTTGATATATTTAAACGTTAACTAATTACCCCCCTTTTTACATTGGATTTTCTTCTCACTTTCTTTCACCCGACAATTGTGTCTGGTTTTGTGGCAGTCAACGTGTTTTAATCTATGTAAGTACTACGAGTTCATACATTGTTCATAAATTTTTTTGAGGTTAATTTTTTTTTTCACGACAACGCTTGTTCACTTCAATATCGTACACATGTGTGAATCCCTAGTATTTGTATATTGGGAATTTCTGTCTGCAGCGTCCATGGTAACGTTAGACTCCTGTTAAGCGCTGCTGTCCTGGTGACTTAGCATGTTTTGCAACGTGTCGCGCGCGGCCAGCCACGACAAGGACTAGGTATTAGGTATAATAATATTACTTAACTACTAGTCTTCTGTTGTCAACTTGACTCAATTTTAATGCAAAACAAAGCAAATGAATTCGACGCGTGTACATTTAAGAGAGCAAGCGGCCTGATGGTCATTCAGCAATTCAGCATGCTCAACCACGCGGGTCGCTCAGTCACATTAACATTGTAGATGCATGTGAATAGGTACCTACTAATAGAGTAATTCTTTCAAATACTAGATTATTTCATAACTAAGTTATTGTGTTATTAATTATAAACACTGAAAAAAATCGATAAAACACGACAACGACACGGAAACGGAATACGGAAGGTGCGTGGTTTGATTCCCGCCTGAGGTTGGCGTTTTTTTCAGTGTTTATAAATTTTACTTAAGTAGGTTTTATTCAAGCTTTAATAAATCATTAAAATATAATTAAAAAATACATTAAATTATTGTATCCTTGACCAAGCCTAACTATTGCAATGTTGTGATATATTGATGATGGGATAATAAAAGATAAATGCACCGATTGGCTTTTGAATCGAGTCACCTGAATTTGAAGAAACTAACACTACTGTGTGGGTCTAAGGGGTTCTTAAATAAAGTTTTATAAACATTTAGCTGCCGGAGTTGCGTTAAAATATCATAAAAACCGGTCAAAAACACGATAAATGGAACGTTTTTAGGCTATATACTCGTAGTCCTACGTTTCTATTGATTTTGTAATCAAATTACGTAAATCGGAAAAAATGTATGACTGCCATGTCTGACTTACTCCTGTAGGTCACGTGCTAGGTTAGAGACGGTCGCGAAGCGCAGCGTAGCGATTGTCTTGGATTTCGAGGTTATTTTTTTATTAGACAACAAAATGAATGAACAAAATGAAAAAGGGGGGGCCCTTTTCACAAAAGAGTCGCCCTTGGTGAGGGGGTCGCCCTTCCCCCCTCCCCCAAATTTTGGTTGTACAGTTTTACGAAAACCTTAATTTATTGTTACAACACACAACCTCAAAATACTCCCCTCTTTCTCCCCCCTCCACCCCCCCGCCCCCCCAATTCAGGTGACTCGATTCAAAAGTTTTTCCATATGCACTTTAGTATACCTACTCACACCTAAATTTTAATATACATTTGACAAAAAAGAGTATAGGCACTTAAAGCATGCCAACAACTTAAATTATTTTCGATAAGTTAACTGCAGCGTCCTTGGCAATGTGTAACTCTTACTGAACTGTGTTATCCTGGTGGATCGGCGAGCTTGGAAACGTGACACGGGAAATTCCCGCTCACTCCCGCTAACTGCAGCGCTGCTGCTCCGTTGTCATGATGTCAAAAAGGCGTTGCTGCTCCGTTGCCGGGGTGATAATACGGGGGTTGGGCCGGCTGTTAGGAATGCAGCGTCCTTAGCAACCGCACTGTTGCAGCACTATGCAATCCTGGTAATTTGGCGAGCTTGCAAACGTGACTTGGCCATTCCCGATTTGCATGACGTCATTATTATTATAAACATTGATTGGGGTTTTGGGAATTAAGATTTACACAACGATGCACTACTTTTCAGTTTTCTAGGGTCTGGATTTGGATGTTTTGGTACCGTTATAATATTACAATAATAAATTACAGGAACAGGGCAGAAAGCCTTGGAAAACTGAGTGGCATCCTGGACAACGGTTAACGCCTGCAGCCCGGAAAAGTTTACGGGTTGTCTGATTTAAAACACTAGCTTATTCTATTAATGATAATTAACGAGCACGAAGCCCCGCGGCTTTGTACACGTTAATTTTTTGCGGAAAAAAGCAGCCTTATTCTTTAGCGCCTTATCATCTTATATCAAAATTCACCAAAATCGAGCGTGAAGGCGTAACAAACAAACAAAAGTCACTTTGGCATTTATAATATTAGCTAAGATTAGTTAGTCATTCTATGATTATAAAAACTGACAGTAATAGACGATAATTATAACGACTTCAAATGCTCACTGCCTTTTTAAATAATTCAGTGAGTAATCAGTTTATACGTACTTCGTCTTTTTTAATAGCACCCAGCAAATCAACCATTTTTTTAATTTTTTTAAAATTGAGGTGCCTTTTTCTCATTCAAAGTCAAAGTCAAAGTCAAATTATTTATTCAATGTAAACCTTTACAGGCACTTATTGACGTCAATACTAATAATAATAAAAAAACAGTTAACTAACTTATAGTTAAGACTTAATAACTAATCTAACGAGCTATTATAGTCTGTGCCAGACAAATGCGCATTGCTACCCCCAGTACCACTGCACGCCGAAACAGAAACGCGTCGAACCGAAATATAAGCCGTGGTCATAGAATTGTGTAATATGACGTAATATGTAACATTCTCGACGAGGTGGTTAGTCCGATCTGACTGTGGTATTATTAATTGAAAAGTCCTCACATAAAACTTTATTTTCGCTTTTTCAGCCTATATTCATTCCACTGCTAGGATTAAGCTTTAAACATGAAAATTACCACAAGTCATACATACTCGTACATAAAATCCCGTGCATATTATTATAACCACCACGAAAGCAAAAACTGATATCCATAATAATTTGAAAGTTCGAAAAATACTTCCCAATTTTTCTTTGGAGAGAAATACTTCTTTCGCTAGTCTGTAATCCTGGTAGTTCACAGCGACTGGAATACACGAGTTTGCTTGTGGTTGGTTGGTTGCGTTGGTTGTTATGTAAACTATGTTTGGTCTGTGTGTGAACTACACAACAAGTAAGTACTTTAGTGTGCTTGCATGGTTCATGTAGTATCATGCAATCCTGGTAAATAGCTGCAACAACAACGTGACTTGGAATACCCACTTGTCTCGTCCCCTCTCCTTGGGATAGTCGCTTGCTTTTTGTTTCTTGCAAATTAGGTAGGTAGGTATTAGCTTTTTTAATTAGCTAGCTTGTTTGCTGGCGAAGTAAAATAAATTTTTAAAATCCCTGCATTATCGTGGGCATTATGAATATGTCAGGACGACTTCGTCATTTTCTTAAACTTGACACTTTCCTAACTGGTCTCATTTTTAACTAGGCTTTTTCTTAGTTGGTCTCTTTCTTAACTTGACACTTTCTTAAATCTAATTTTTTTATAAAAGAAAGTGGTTACGGGACACTTGTATTCATATTTTTTTTCAAGATTAACTGGACTAGATGCGTACAGTCGAGTTCATAAATATGTGTACACTTTAGTACCTTGTCACTTTAATCGCTTTGACAATTCATGAATGGCAGTTTAAACAGACATTAAATAGACAAGCCAAGGTTCTAAAGTCTATACATTGTACTTATGAACTCGACTGTACTTACAATAATAAATGAGTTTACATACATCTTAAAGCGTTCCGACGTAAAGGGCCTGCAGCAAAAGTAGCATAAAAAGAGAGAGAAGAGAGCTGAGTTAAAAATGAGATGAATTATGAAAGTGTCAACTTTGCAAAAGGGACCAATTAAGAAAAAGCCGAGTTAAAAATGAGACGAGTTATGAAAGTGTCAACCTTGCAAAAGAGACCAACTAAGAAAGAGCCGAGTTAAAAATGAGACAAGTTAGGAAAGTGTCAAGTTTAGGAAAATGACGAAGTCGTCCTGAGGGGATTCGCTTAGTCGCCATCACCTAACTACTCTTGTGGACCGACGCACAATATTTGACCAAGTCTTTTGAAACAAAATTTTACACAATAATGTAGATTGCCCCCATATTCTAGAAAAGATTAACTTTAGAATACCAAGACCCAACTCTCGCCTGTACAACCTTTTCGCTGTTCCATTAGACCGAACAGTGTACACCAGTAACAGCTTCTTTAGACGAGTCTTATTAATTTAATGTTAAGTTTGCAGAAATCGATATATTTAGTAATAGTTTAGCTGTGTTCAAAGCAATGTTATTAGAAAATTTCAAAACTTGGACATAAATGTATATCTCTATGTATTATTGTTGTTCACATAACATTAATTGTAACTTATTAACGTAACAGACTACTTTTATATTTATATTTACTTAATCATAGTTTGTAAGAATTAAGGTAACAATATGTTTATACAGTTAATGGAACTCTAAGTCTTTAAGTATTATATTGTAGGAAACAAACAGTCACATACAGAAAAGTAGTATAGTGATACTACTTTTCTGTTTGTGACTGTTTGTTTCCTGAACAAAGTAAAAAAAAATAAAAAAAAAATAAAAAAACAAAAGAACACCGATCATTGTTCACTTTAGCATGTAACTGAGTTGTGACATCGCCGCGAGCAACCATCTTGTTATTTTGACAGCGTTCCTAAAACGATTATCGGCGACGACGTTGAGGAACGACGCAAACGGCTGCCCTCGGGGGCAATCAGCTCATTACGCAAGCCGGGGAGCGCTTAGCTTACGCACCGCGCATTTTATCTTAGTGCCAATTTTTCAGTCATCGAATAAGCATCAGCTCATTGTATATGTACTTAGTCAATTCTATATGTATACAGTGGGTAGAAGCTAAGGCTACGCAGTTTTATTCATAACCTGAAGCTATACAGAGTAATTCTATGTTATGGATATGCATTTTGAAGAAAAAGTCGCAGAGCATATTAAATTCAATGTATTTGAATACTTTGCTTGGTATTAAATGAAAAGTAACTAACAGTACAATAGACAGAACCATATTGAAAAATTGAAAAATGTTTGATTGTTATAGGTAGTTTATTTAAGTATGTATAAAATGGGACATAATGTACTAGGCACAACCATGTTTTTCAAAAGCGAAAACCCCTTATTTTTACTAAACTTAAATATTCAAATTCATTTTTCTCTGATTTCTTTATTAAAATAATTAGCGGCGTAAGACTGAAAGAATCTCGATAATTACTTGCCACGGGCAGGGTGGCCGCGCGGCTCGTTAATCATATCGTGAAAGAAAGAGCTGGAAATATTTTGCGTCTCGTTCGCACCCTTACATGCTCCATGCAGCTTTCCCTTTCACGCGGAAACATCCCTCACGTATGCAATTACGTCACACTAAATTGAAAAAGCGTATATCGCAAAAGAATTTGATGGAAATTTATCACATAAAGTCAGAACGTTAAGGTATATTTTTGAAGGTATATATGAGGTGTAAAACAAAATATGAATACACAAGAGATAGCTTTTTAGAGAAAGAAAACAAGCATTGCCTTCAAGCAAAACTATGCCATAAGTCGGGTGAGTTTGGGTTGCAGTTGCTGCAATTTTGTTATGCGGGGTGATTTCTGATGTTGCACTGGCATATTCTATCGCGTAGGGGTAAGGGTGCATTTGGCTTGCGCCTGCTACGCGTGTAACTCCTGGTGGATGCTTGTGCCCTGGTAGCGAATGCCCTTTAACACGTGACGTCAGCCCGTTTGTCCCCACGATCACGCTGCGCGTGTTATAATTTTTTTTGTAGAGTTATTATCTTACGAGGCGCTTTAAAATTATGCATGGAATGTGTTTACATAAATCGAAATATTAATTTTTAATAATGTATTTCTTGAATTATCGTTTTTCATTGAAAATGAATACAAAAATTTACGAAAAAAATATATTTTATTTTGAATAAGTAACGTAACACATTACAAGTTGAATAATAACAATTTTTTATTCAGATATACCTACTTTCCTAAAATTACACGACGAGCACAAGTAATGTAGTTACATTACTTACAAGTCGAATTATTACATACTAATGTATAACACTACACAACACAGAGAATAACATTTTCTTTTCTTTTACAACCTCAGTGACATTCATTTTAAATAACACATTACAAGTTGAATAATAAGTAACTTTTATTGAGCTATACTTCCCTAAAATTACACAACTACATTACTTACAAGTCGAATTATAACATACGAATGTATTGTATAACACTGCCCAACACAGAGAATAACATTTTCTTTTCTTTTACAACCTCAGTGACATTCATTCATCGGGCGCCCGCCAAGACGCCCGATGAATTTCACTTTAATTTTCGGTTTAACTAGTGCCTTGACAACCCTCAAACCTGTGGCCTTACTTTTTCTTTTTAAGGCTCATTAATGTTACTAAATCATTTAAACAATAACACTGACATTCAAGTCACTGCTCCTCAGTCGGTGTACCTAATAGTTATGAGAGCACCAGTAAAATAGAACAGGTTTGTTTTTAATTTGACAAAGCTCTCCAGTTACTTTTTCCGTACGGATTTTTCTTTGTACGAACTCATTGTGTCGTGTCAAGATTATTGAATTGAGCAATATCATAGATGAGGAAGTTTGTTGTTGGCATAAAAGGCAGAAATACTGAAGTTTCGCCATCTCTCTCTTGTAGAGCCGCGTCAATACGCTGCGAGTGGTAGCTTTATTAATAATAAAATTGTAACGTCCGTCTGTCTGTCTGTCTAGCGCCGTTTCTGTTCATACGCGACGTGCTACGAGGAAAACTGCGGGATATTTCTGTTTGTTGGTTTAGCGGGATGCTTATTTTGAGCATATTATTAAAAAAGACATACTTCACTGTTACTTGACTTTAGGGTTTCTCGATTTCCCGGGTACTCATACTCAACCATTTTTTTCCGTCTCGACTAAGGCCAAGTTTCTCGGTAATTCCCGCTTCGAGACTTATCGATGACAAGTAGGGTTACTTGACTTGTATCACGACAGGGTCGAGGATCAGACAATGATAATGAGACTATGGACGTTGGAAAATGTTTCCTATTTAGCTTCAATTACCTATGTCGAGATTCATCTTTGAGAGATTTTAAATCACTTTTATTTTAAAGAGACTTATAGACAGGTATTTTATTACCTACTACTTCACTTATCTGCTAACTTGATTTTTGGCTCAGCATTTCTTGTCAGATCTTATCTATCTGTGATCATAGAATCATGAAACTAAGGCAAAGGCGCAACCTTATGAACTTTAATTATACGTAGCCCTACTGAATACCTAAATGACTTTGAGTTTTAACTTTTAAATGCTAATTAGTTGGTTGTCTACTTGGGAAAGCGGCCAGTCTTCGTTAGGACCTAGCGTTCCGACCACCTTGCTAAGTGAGCAGGCTAAAACTATTCGTACAGCGAGGTTTGTATTCAGGAACGAATATTTAAAAACACTTTGAGTTGTCGAATCTGCGTAGGAAATTATAACATGTACGATATTTACGGGAAATATACGAGTATTATATTAGACATGTGTATACTTAATTAGTCTTTTCTGAATGACGTTATGTATTATGTAAGGTGTATTACCCGTGTATATGTTGTTTTTTTTTAAACCAATAAAAATCATTGTGAAAGAGTATTTAGATGATGGAAGGAAGAAGTGTTTATACCTACATTATTTTAGTGAAAACGTTTTTTTTTTTAAAATAACTACCGCACGAAAAAGTGCATTCCTGTATGTAAACTGCATCTCGTTTTTGCCTTTTTCTTGTTAGCCGAACAAAATGAGGAGATTCGCCCACACCCCGCAGTGATACTCGTAGTCTAAAGCGGTGTTAATATAACGTTTTATTTTTTAATTCTGTTCGCAGGCTTAGCGTTTTAAGAACAATTTGTTTAAAAATAGTGCTGGCGGCGTGCCAGGCGGAGGCTGGAGTAGTTTGGCTAATTGTTACTTCTGTATGCGACGAGGGCGATGGCTGCGCCCTCTGTCGCACTGAATTTGTATCTGTTTATTTTTAATACTAATTCAGTGTTTTTTTTGTAATGGTTTCTTCTTTTGTTTTGGTTTAATGGTCGCGTGGGAATGATATGTTGGCGCTCGATAGTCAACCTCCTTTGAAAATGAAACAAAGAAGAATTGAAACTTTTGATATAAGGTGATTCCACTCTATTTATTCAGCGCTTTGCATTGTTTTCTATAATTTTTCATAGATATTTTAAGAATTTCTCACTTTTATGTTTAATGTTATTGTTTTAACAATTTGAATGCAAATTTTGTCGAGAACGAATTCTGCTCGTTGTAATTTTTTCACTTTTTTAGTTTGTCATTTGCTTTTATTTTGTATTCGCTGTAATAATGTCACTACACACGATGTGTACACTGTTTGTTAGGTTATTGTCAAGCTCAACCTGAAATGCCAAGTATGTTGTCTTATATGACTGTAACCTGTATAAACCAAATAAATAAAAAAATATATAGATGTAAATGTAAAAAGTGAAAAAGGATTTTCATTTGTGTTTATAGCTGCAGCCAGCCAAACAGCTCTATCTCAGGTTTACATGCTACACTACTGTCATGTTCACTACGCCAACATTAGACGAGCCTCTTGTGTTTAAAGCCAATGGATGTTAGACTTGTGAGAAGGCAGAATGGGTATAGGAAAAATTAAACGACGATACCCGTTACTATTGAAATTCCTTTCGTAGAGTACCTAACAGTATTCTTTATGTAAATCTTATTTAAATAAAAAGCCAGGAATGTATGTTCGAACATCAATTCGAAATGGCTGTAATTGTCGGGACAAGCTTTGTTTGTAAGAACTTTTTGGAAATTCGTCACAGGGTACGGCGCGTCCACGCAGACGAAGTCGCAGGCGAGCTACTAAATGTATAAAATAAATAAATGAGATAAACTACCAACCGCCTCAATGGACGAGTGACAAGATGTTTGGTCCGTTGCGTTGGCATTTATCCTGCCCTGGTGGGGACGATTAGAAAAATACGAAAAACAATTTTAGGGACATTTTAAGATACGATATTAAGGTATAGTCGATAAATGTCAGATTCTGAAAATGCCATATTCTACAAACGGCAGATTCTACTAATGACAGATTCTAGAAACGCCAGATTCTAACAATGACAAATTCTATAAATGCCAGATTCTATTGACGTCAGATTTCATATCAATTGCAATATCATGAATTGGTATAAGTGTACGTTCAATTTTAGACCATTTCGTTGTAAAAATGTCTACCTCAGGCGGGAGTCGAACCCGCGTCCTCCACAATCCGGGCAGATGCGTTGACCACTCCGCTACCGGGGTATTGGTTAGACCTGACGAGTTTTTTCAACGCTTTTGACTTTATGTTTTATTGTTATTTAGTAACTTAGGTAGGTACCACGTGTTGGCAAAGTGATGATAAAAAAAACAGTAAGTAAATGATAAATCATTTATTAAAAAAAATATATGCAACAGTTACATAAAATGATATTCATTCCTTTAACAAAGTTTACGTTGTCGGTTGTGACTACATTACGATTATAGTCTAACCGCTGGTCCAACCGGCCAGTTTCCAAGCCAACTCTAGTTCAATATTTGGCAACATATAAACTCGATATATTCACGGCGGGATCTCAATAATGGCTGTGAAGTAAACTGCAGCGACCGGACGTCCGGCCCGGCAGACGGCGCTTTTGATTTATTATTCAGTCTTCACAGGCTCTCACGGATTACTAACCACTGAAACTTACTGAACACCAGAGACCACTATTATTTAATGGCTTGTAGAATATTGATATTACTCTATTACTATCTGTGCTTGTAAGTTTATGTTATAATGCCACTTTTGAATAGATGTCCTCTTTATATTATGTCATACATACAATCACGGTGTGAGATTAGGCAATAATGACTATTAGATTAGTGACTAATCTAATAATATAATGCTAGTCCTCTACCATAGTCCACTTTTCACTATTATTATTTAATTATTACGTTACGTTACGTACATATAATAACAAAAATACAAATAAAAACGCCTAGGCGGTTTGACTGCCGGATCAAGTTTAAGTAAAACAAATTAAAATACATTATCTAAGAAAACAAAAAACCTAATCTAAGATAAGCTAAGGCAAGAAAACATCATCTTCATAATCTACATTAAACAAAATTATTATACAATATTATTTTACAATATTAAGAAATATTAAAATATTATTAATATTATTTTAATATTAATATTTAATATTATTATACTATTTTAAACTACTTATATTATTACATAAAATTATATATGAAATACCTTTTAAGCTTAATTTTGAATTTGTTTTTGTTTGGTTCATGTCTAATATCTGATGGCAAGCTGTTTAGTACATAGGGTAGGCTCTTTTTGATGGTTCTATCTCCAAAATAATTATTAACCCTAGGTACGTTATACTTGTCAACAGACACTGTCTTTGTACCGTGGTTATGGTTCTCAAGAGATAGGCTATGTTCTCAATTGCTATGCTACTAAATTGCGACTGCACATGTGCTCTGCGTGACAGGTGGTGAGCCCATCACAGCTCTAAGCTGTTGAATGTATGTGCAGTATTTAGTCCGTTAGTCGCCTTTTATGACAAACAAGGGAAGATAGAGAGGTGGTAGTATTCTTTCACCGTTACGCTACACGGCTGCTAATACGCGCTACACACTCCACATTTCAATAAAAACACGTGTGCTCAGCGAGATAGGTGGTAAGCTCATCATCATCATCATCATCATCCACAGCCTGAGTTCACCCACTGCTGGGTATAGGCCTCTCTTCGTATGTGCCACTGTTGACGGCCCCGTGCCAATCTCACCCAGGGGCCCAAGTCTGCTAATTTACGAATGGCATAATTGAATCGCAATTGAATCGCATTGTAATTGTTTGACACATTTGGTATTCTTAAATGAGTAAGAGAATACCAAATGTGTCAAACAATTACAATGCGATCCAATTGCGATTCAATTATGCCATTCGTAAATTAGCAGACTTGGGCCCCAGGTCCTGCCCGCGATGTTCACCACATCATTGTCTGCCCATCTTGCCGCAGGACGCCCGACGTTTCTGTGTCCAGTTCTGAGCTCATCACTGCACATATTTTATTATAATATTCAGTAATGTTAATTGACATAATTTTTATTTTTATTTTATTTTATTGATTATTCATTATTTATTTAATGACCATGATCAACGTTATTTTTGTGGATATGTCTCATCAATTATAGTTTCTCTATTTTTAACTTAAAAAAATTAAACTAAATCTGTATCTCTAGATTTAGTTACTCTATAATTTAAATAAAATATGTATATAGATAAAAAAAATCCTGTATGTGCGGTCTATAGTCCGTTAGTCGCCTTTTTCGACACTCAAGGAAAGAGGGTGTTAGTATTATTTTAATAATAATCTGCAACCACTGCACAATCCTACTAATATTATAAACGCGAAAGTTTGTAAGTATGGATGGATGTTTGTTACTCTTTCACGTAAAAACTACTAAATGGATTTGGATAAAATTCGGTAAACAGATAGTTAATAATCTGGATTAACACATAGGATACTTTTTATCCAGATATTCATACGGGAACGGGAACCACGCGGGTGAAACCGCGAGCGGCTGCTAGTATAATATAATGGTATCGGAGGAAAGTGTGCAAGAACCGGAGCAGATGGCGATCCATAGTCTCTATGGGAAACACATACATATATATAATCACGACTATTATCCCCGATGGGTTAGTCAGAGACTAGGCAATGAGGACGGCTAAAGCAGTCCCCTACCATTGTCCACTTTTCATCAAATAGCGATTACACATGTGCTCAGCGTGACAGGTGATGAGCCCATCGCCGCTCTATGCTGTTGGATGTATGTGCAGTCTTTAGTCCGTTGGTCGTCTTTTACAGCAACCAATGGAAGAGAGGGTGTATTCATTCACACAGTTACGCGAAACGGTATTGGTTACGGTATGTGAAACAGGCTTCGATCAACAATTGTTGATCGAAGGAAGCAGGCGTGAGTTTATGTATGTATGTATGTATCGGAAGGCACGTGAAGCCATTTGTTGGTCCTTGTTGTATTCTAATGATGGCAGTCGGTAAGAGGCCTATTTCATCTCGACTGTGATTTTTGCGTAAAATGGCCAATTTTGGCGTCCTTGATCTCAGGAACAATTTTGACTTATTGAATAGTGTAGAATAGCTATTGGCATAGACCTCGCTTTTTGTAAATTTTGCTTAACTTTTTAATTAAACTCAAAATTGGTACTTTTATGAGCTCCTAGATTTAACTACTGTTCTAAACAATAATATAAAAAAATCAGAATGTTATCACGTATATATAGTCGTATAGTTCGTAGCGGCATCGGAATTTTCAGATATCATTGATTTTATATAGAAAAAAAATCTTATTTTAAACCAAAAACTTCAAAAATCGCTTTAAGTTAACTGTGAATTTCTCCTATCTACGACATTACTATTGAGTAAAATTTATACCAGAATAAATGTTACTTCATGAGGAAACAAGATTTTATAATGAATTTATTATCCTATTTTGATAAAAACGATAAATACATCTGCAAAATTACTACAAAATGCGATGCGCCGGCCGTCCGACTCAGCTTATTCTCGCAGAGTGGAGATTTGTTATAATAAGCATACATTTATTATCCTGTTTAGACAATAAGGATAAATACAACTGCAAAATTACTACAAATTGCGAAAATGGGCATTTTACGGAAAAATCACAATCGTGATGTAATGGGCCCAAAACGCACCAACCCGGGCCAGCGTGGTGGGTTATGTACTTATGGCCCAACCTTCCAACGATCTCTTGTCCATGTGGAAATTCCGTGACCAGCACTGATTATAAAAAAATTGAAGCAGTTAGGTTTTTTTAAGTAGTGGTGGTTATAGAACTCGTACAATCGCTAACATATAAACTATTACGTTTCCATGCTGAGTTCGACCTTGCGCTTCGGAGTTAAAGTTCAAAGTTAGTGTATATTGTAACAATGTCGCGTAGCGGTGTAAGAATACCCCTCTCTCTTCCCTTGGGTGTCGTAAAAGGCGACTATCGGACCATAAAGACTGCGTATACATCTAACAGCATAGAGCGGCGATGGGCTTACCACCTGTCACTCTGAGCACATGTACAGTCGATTTGGTAAAAAGTGGACTATGGTAGAGAACTGCTTCTACGGTGTTCTTTGCCTAGTCTCTGACTAATCCTTCGGGGATAACAGTCGTGATTATAAGTACGTATGAATGTATATTGTTCAAAGTTAGTATATTAAGCTATGTCTGTTTGTGTTGTCCAGTGTTACATCGGGTAATTTCGGATACTTTGATCCAATTAATATGAAAACTTATAGCTGCCGTCGCCTTCCACTTACCTAGTGACAAGCTATACAACACCAATATACACTACAACACATTATTATGTGATAATTGAAGACATCCGATGATAAAGGCACTATGTAACATTTAATAAAAATACATTTTATTAACTGGTTAAAGGCGTTATGTGAACTAAACCATGCAAAGCAAATAATTGCAATGTTTTAATATTTCTTTCAATACCAGTCTCATTCTTTGATTAATATAATATATAAAAAAAATACAGCATTATAAGCGAATTGCATGATAACTCAGAACATTTTATAAGTTACATAGTCCCTTTGCTATCTGATGTCTTCAATTATTTGTCAGTATTCGGAGCCGTGTGTTTAGCGATTCTAAGAATTCCGCTGTAATAGCGCAGGTTCAATCGCGAGTGTGCCAGCGCTGTTTAGAGCAAACAGACGGCATACCGCGCTTGGATCAGAGGTAAAGCTCACGGGGATCCCGAAACTCGCTCGCTAAAAGCAGCCTATAATAATGCCACCAAGTCGTGTAAGAGGGCCTACATTAGAGCGGATGCCCAGCGCGTTGCACGAGTAGGCCAAGAACTCCTGACGCATCCTACGGGCAGCCGTAGCTACTGGCGTCTGGCCAAAGCCGTGCAATCCAACTTCTGCCAACCCTCGCTGCCACCACTGAGATGTCTTGACGGAACTATAGCTCACAAGCCGCAGGAAAAGGTCGATCTCCTGGCCAAACTCTTTGCGGCTAACTCCCGGATGTGTTGCATGTGACTGTGATGCACAGCCACCCTCAATTCCTCACTGTGGCCACACAATGTCTGATATTAAAATCAGGCAGTGTGATGTCCGTGCGGAACTGCAGTCAATTGATGTCCGGAAAGCTAACGGTCCTGATGGCATCCCAGCAATAGTCCTGAAAATGTGTGCAGCGGAGTTGTCCCCTGTGTTAACGCGTCTGTACCGTCTCTCGCTCTCTTCGGGTTGTGTGCCGGAATCTTGGAGAGAAGCTAATGTGCAACCGATCCCTAAAAAAGGAGATCGGTCAGATCCGACTAATTACCGCCCTATAGCCGTAACTTCAGTGTTGTGTAAGATCCTAGAATGAATATTGAACAAACAGCTTGTTCGATACCTAGAAGATCACTCCTTAATTCACGATCGTCAATATGGGTTCCGGACAAAACGGTCAACGGGTGATCTTCTAGCGTACGTCACACATCTCTGGGGTGAGGCTATTGACAAGCGTGGCGAGTCACTGGCAGTTAGCCTTGACATAGCCAAGGCTTTTGATCGGGTGTGGCACAAAGCTCTTCTCTCCAAGCTCCCGGCATACGGTTTGCCCGCTCAGTTCTGTACCTGGATTGCTAGCTTCCTGCATGAGCGTAGAATCCGTGTCCTTTCGGATGCATGCGCTTCGCGGTTCATGTCAGTGAACGCTGGTGTTCCCCAAGGCTCCGTTCTATCCCCCACGCTGTTCCTTCTGCATATCAATGACATGCTTCCTCTTGGAAACATTCATTGCTATGCAGATGATAGCACAGTGCATGAGGGATATAACGGGCACCCAACGGCTGGGCGGGTAGACACCGAAATGAAGCGAGCAAATCTTGTCATTGAGCTCGATCGGGTGTTGGACCTCATTTCTAAATGGGGCTCCGATAATCTGGTGGAGTTCAATGCCAAGAAAACACAGGTGTGCGCGTACACAGCGAAAAAGTCGCCATTCCTTCCCCTTCCCTCTCTTCAGGTTACATCTCTAGGCCTGCAGAGCAGTATTAACATGCTCGGTATGGATATCCGCTGCGATCTGAACCAAAAGGACTACATCGAAACCGTGATTAAAAATGCCTCACGTAAACTCGGTGTCCTGAACAAGGTGCGGCGATTCTTCACGCCTGATCAGTTGTGTCTATTATACAAGACACAGGTGCGGTCTTGCGTGGAGTATTGCTCTCACCTTTGGGACGGCTCCGCAAAGTACCTTCTCGATGCCTTGGACAGATTGCAGCGCCGCGCTGTGTTCATTATCGGCAATGCGGAGGTCACTAAAACTCTCGAGCCTTTGCAATTGCGTAGAGATATTGCGTCACTCAGCGTCTTTTACCGTTTATACCATGGCGAGTGCTCTGAAGAACTCTTTGACCTCATCCCTCCTTCTCCCTTCCTCTACAGGAGTACGCGTGCTGCTCTCCGGAGTCACCAATTTACAGTCTCTAACATTCCATCACGCACAAAGAAATTTGGTGACTCGTTTCTTTGCCGCACTTCCAAAAGATGGAATAGTCTGCCAGCACACGTATTCCCTCCTACCTATGACATAGGGTCCTTCAAACGAGGCGTGAAGAAGCACTTTGTGGGCCGGCAGAGTGAGGATGACTGATGCTACGTCTCTTACGCTGCACCAATTGTGTCCTCGCGCCTGGACCTCATTTCCACTTAACATCAGGTGGAGTGGTGTCATTTGCCGGTCTTAGTATATAAAAAAAAAGAATACTACCAATATCACTGGCTTGCAGTGTAAATCAACTACTAGAAAAAATTCAACGAGTCTTCTGGGGTCTCGGTAGCTTAGCGTTTAGAGCAGTGGACCGGCAATCTAAAGGTCACGGGTTTGAGTCCCGCTCGAGCTTTCCCGAGACTGGTTGTTTTTTTCTAGTAAACATTTTATCCTATATCTATATAGCATTGTGAATGCAATAATTTCGATAATAAAAATACTACCAACTTCTCTCTTCCCTTAGGTGTCGTAAAAGGCGGCTAACGGACTAAAGGCTGCACATACATCCAACAGCGTAATGCGGCGATGGGCTCACCATGTATCAAGCACTGTGTAGTTGTAATTTGGACAAACATGGACTATGGCAGTGGACTACTTCTGCGGTTCTTATTGATTAGTCCTGACTAACCCTTAGAGAATAAATACAAGCTATCTATTCGGGATTCACAGGTGTGACATCAGATCTCATAGGTATCGCTGCGATCTGCCTTATCGGCTTATGAAAATAGAAAAATTATAATAAAAGAAAAGAAACTACTAAGTATACATTAATAAAAGTCGATTTAAAACTGTCGAGTAAATCCATAAATTTGTAAAAAAAAAACAAAATATAAGTAACAACTATTATCAAAATTAATGGAATAAAAATAATATAATATTAAAAAAAAACAATTTAGGATACACTAAAGTTAAGTTAAGTTCTTTCAATGTCTCATCCATCAGCATTGATGTCAATCATCATCAAATTTGGGGTTACATTGGACACAGCTCCTGTCCTTGAATTTGTCTTCTACTGGTTAAAACCAATAAAATCTATAGATAGATTTTTAATTACGGGCGTTGAAAAGCTACTTTTTGGGATCTATCGCAGTGGTTAAGTCACTTTTTGGGATCTGTCGCAGTGGTTAAGCTAATACTTTTTGGGATCTGTCGCAGTGGCTAAGCTACTTTCTGGGATCTGTCGCAGTGGTTAAGCTAATACTTTTTGGAATCTAACGCAGTGGTTAAGCTACTTTTTGGGATCTGTCGCAGTGGTTAAGCTACTTTTTGAGATCGTTTTTTGGGATATATGGTTAGTGTAACCCCAGAAATCAAAGTAGTCCAGGTAAAAAGTAATTCGACGCGTACGCTCCAAAACAGTTGCCAGTGCTTGTGATACAGCCATATATATTTTGAAAAGAACACGCCTAGTGCAAGCTTGTAAATATATCAGAAACTTTATACTTATACATACACGCAAACACTCACGACTGTTATTCCCAATGGGTTAGAGACTAGGCAAAAGGGAATAGAGACTAGGCTATAGGGAATAGAGACTACGCAATAGGGAACAAAAAAGCAGGCCATTGGGGCAGTCTCCATTTCATTTAATAACAACAAGTACCTATCCTTGGGCTGTTTTAATTCTTAAAGAAGATAAGAGAAAAAATAATTTAATGCAATCCTGATTAGTAATTTTAAATGTAATCTCATTGATAGATTTAAAAATCTAAAAGGAACGGCCATTTTTATTCCCGCTATGTCCTGAATAAGTACAACAACAAAAAACAACAATACGTTTATTTACTAAAACCATTCATAGGTCACAAATCATTTCAGCCCTGACCCCTGAGCTAGTATATTACTGTGATTCAGGAGCCAGTAACTTCCCCTTTTAATGTTATATTAATGTCTGTACCTACGGTATTTGTACAAAACAGAGAACAGTAGTAAAAATAACGTAAAGGGTATTCTTAATAAGTACACGTTTTTATACGTCAATATACGTGTCGTAATATAATTGATAACCCCATTGTTTAAGTAAAAATATATACCTACTTAAATGATGATTTGTTTAGACTCAATTCCAAGCGAGCGAAGTCGCGGTCACAGCTATAATATACCACTAACCAAGAAAGAATTTATAATAGGGGTAATTGTATATACCAGAGATTTAAGTGTAATATTTAAGTAAATTGTACACATTAGAGTCTTCTATAAAAAAAATCTAGATTTTCCTATATTAAGGTAAAAACTTTATACATCAACCAACCGAAGGCGTAGAATTATGCCTAAGTCAGAGAACTATCACAATTACATCACATTCGAAGAGTACGTAGAGTCTAATAACTCGTAAACCATCATTAAAAAAAAAAAATGTACAAAAGTCGCTTTTAAAAGTTACACCTAATATAAATTTCGCGAACATTAAAGCTTTTGGCTCACACGTTGAAACACATAACAAAACATAAAATGTATTACGACACGGAACGTTCATTAATATTCAACTTTTATTATGTTTCCTTCCCATTCATCTATAAAACGGAGCGCAGCGGCGACGCATTTATGTATACGCATAAACTTTTTTATAAACCTGAAACTTATTGTTACTAGGTAGAAGAAAAGATTCTTTCGTCGGTGTTTTGTTTATGTCTTTCGAATTTTTGGGACAATCGAAAATAGCCCGACCTTCGGCCCTGACAATATGACACAATTCGCTGAAGAATAACCGGTAGAATAGAAAAATACGCCGGCCCCGCGACACATCTCTCTACCAGTCCGCCCTACAACTTTTCGCGCGTTGGTCGACACCTACGCGCAGTCTCGTCCTCAGAAACCGCAAATTAAAATGTAAACAATCCTGGCCGCACAGAAAATCGTGTAAAAACAAAACATAAATTAATTTGTGTGATTTGTGACAAGAACAATGAGAGTGAGTGAACGGTTTCGGTTGAACGACACCAGATTTTGGCGCCAAACACCTGTGACAGCTCCTTTGACGGATGATCTTCCCGCGCTTTCCCTTCAGGTGCGTTCAAGTAGCCCACGCTGATAATGTAATGAATGACACGCTTTGAATGATATTGATCGTCATTAGCTTTTCTGTTAACAAAAGTTTTTATCTCCTAATGGTAAGCGGCTAAACAATTCACAAACAATAGTTCATGTAACAAAAGTCTGTAAGAATGGTGTTTATTTTTAAATACACTTCATTGACCCACTTTATATGTAAATGACATAGCAAATTAAGCGTCCCGGCCAACATAAAACATCAAAGAGTCCATACTCTGCGAAGTTTCTTCGAGTCTATGTTATTTTAGAACAAATGCCTGTATAAATTTTGTTTGTTTGTCGAATGAGCTTCTGATCCGTTTAATTTCCAATACACATCGATATGGTACATACAAGTGTTTCTATTTTTGTGGAGCGTTTGATTTGTCGCTTCGTGGTATCATCTCGTCAGGACTGTGTAACGACCGATTACTCAATGGTTAGAAAAATGTAAATATCAATTAGTCCGTGTATAATTTTGTCAATTTTACAAATAATAAAAAAGGTATTTATTACAGTAATAACCTGTTCAATTAATAAAGAAAAAAAAATTTTTGTATTGCTATCTTATCAGAAGCAATCACAACGATCAAGAGCCGTGAATGGCGTGGCGTGAGTTGCGTGATGGCGCCGGCTCCGAAACAGCTGACAGCGAGCGGCCAACTTTTTACGCCACTCCCTGGTTCCGGCCACTCAGGGTTAATGGCCCCCCGTTACAGCGCGCCGCATTCTTATGGCTTGTCTCCACATTAATATTGACATTACCATACTGATATTTCGTGAAAATCAATGATACCTACTATCTGCTGTGTTGAAATGAAATATGAAATTAAATGAAATTAGTTTATTCAACTGCAACACACGAGACAATCAGAACAAAAAAATTACAGTACAACAACATTAACAACTTAAATATACGAAACCAAGTAATCTATTCACTGTTGAAAAATCGTATTTCAAAAGTCGCGAGTTTACGCTCTGATTTATGGTGGTTAGATAAATCATTAATTCTATTTTTTAAACCTAAAGCGACTCAAACTGTCGCAAATGTTGAGGCAAGCACTGTACATATTTTAAGTTAGGGCAAATCACTACTCTTTCGCAAAAATCGTTAGACAAAATACTCGTAGAACCCAGTATTTATATATTTTTCGTAGCAAATATTCGTTGACTTAATATTTTGTTTTGTTGAAATTACAACAGCTTGATAGTTGGTGTAGAATCGTATATTAAAGTTTGAATGATTAAAACTAAAATTAAAGTGATTGCCGTTTTAAGAGATGTTAACTTTTTATATTGTACTTACCAAAATTGTTTATTTTTATAAAATTGTTTGTAGTACCCGACCCTAAAGTTTAAAAGCCTACCTATTTGCTACGATCATAGTACTACTTATTACGTTTACGCCATTTATTCTCGCGTCATGCGTTTTTGTAATTCTTTTTTCATCCATCCTCTTTGCATGACCAAAAAATATTACGAAATAACATTGTAATAATACATAAACTGATCAGTTCTCCAACATAACGCCAACCAGTCCACCGCAGGGCATCTGTCGGGAGCCGCGGAGTTTTTACTGCCCGCCGCACTCAGCCTAATGGCGCTCGTTAGCCTCATCGAAGCCTTCCCGGTTTGTTCCTGCCTTAATTGATGTTCGAATTTGTTATCAGCTACGTTAGGTTCTTGCTAGGAAGGAGCTGATATGGCCTTGATTCTGCTAGTTTTAAACTAGTTCATATAGTCGTATCATGCGCTGCGCAAAAGTGGACACTCTGTTTTCGACGCAGGACACCGTCATAGCAAAAACGCAGTTGCAATATTGTAGTGCCAACTGGACGTACTATAAATCGCGCTCTAGTCTTACGGTATCCAGTGTCAGCTACATAAAGTGTCTACGTTTGCGCAGCGCTTTTTTCTGACATTTCTCTCATAGTTTTAGCCCTTATCGCATAGTTGTCCCACTCAGGCAAAGCATGGTTAGATTAATTGGAAATAATCCATGTAATGAAAATTAGCTTTTCTTAACACCTACCTACTTAACCTAAGCGGATTTAGTAGATGTTAAGAAAACGAAGTTTTCTCTTATATTTAGGTGATTATTATAAATAAGAATAGGAAAAAAATTATTTCATTTGTACTTAGTCTAAATACAACAAAACTTTATTAAAATAGTATTTGTCCACTATTAAAATAATGAAATGCATTACATACATACATACTGCCGTGCTAGCGATATCGGCAGAAAGTTTGATTTGCAGTTTGAAGTTAATGGCTCTAAAATTTTGTACTCCTATATAATAGCTTATTAATAATAATAAATAATAATAAAATATACTTTAATTGCACACAAGAACATAACACAGAAAAGAACATTTTTACAGAGACAAAGTACACAACAGGCGGCCTTAGTTCTAACAAGCAATCTCTTCCAGGCAACTTTGGGTGATAAAAATATAAAAAGAAATAATAATAAAATGGGTGCAAGAATAAGGAAATAAGAAAATAGGAATATAAGATGTGTTGTTTAAAAACTAGATAGACAAGGTAAGACATAATAATTAAATAAATGAGATAAAATAGATCATGCAATATTATATTACTCTTAAACGAATTCAACGTGCGAGCAATCCTGATGCTCTCTGGTAGTGCATTCCAAAGCCGGACAGCATGCACAGAAAAGGAGTAGGATAGGAAATCTGTGGAATGAAGAGGAGTTACAAGAGCAAGGTTGTAAGCAGAGCGCAAGGTACGAGGAAGAGGAACAGAAGGAAAAACAATTTCGTAGATAAGAAGGAGAAGTTGGTAGAAAGAGGACAGAATATAGAGAGGAAATAACGTGTAAGTCCCTACGCCGTCGTATTGGGAGTCAGTTAAGCTGAGCTCGATAACTCGAAACATCGTCGTATTTCCTTAAATAAAAAATAAATCGAATGCATAGATTCTGCAGACGCTCCAGCTTATTAAGAAGTTTCTCCGAAAGATCAGCGTAGCATACATCAGCATAATCGAAATAAAAAAATGTGCTAAAATTTATCATACTTACAGCCGATATCGCTAGCACGGCAGCATATAATCACGACTATTATCCCCGAAGGGTTAGTCAGAGACTATAGCCAATGAGGACGCAACAGCTCAGTCCTCTACTATAGTCCACTTTTCACCAAATAGCGACTGCACATGTGCTCAGCGTTGTATTTGTCTGTTGGGTGTATGTGCAGTCTTAGTCCGTCAGTCGCCTTTTACGACACCCAAGGGAAGAGAGGGGGTGGTAGTATTTTCACCGTTACGAGACACGGTTTGAAATGCATTACAAGAAATTAATCATATTATGACTGTCAAAATAACAATTTTCCTATTGTTATTAGTGAAATTACTTTTATATTTTAGTAGCAAAAACATAGCTGTACTTTTGAAGCTACTATTTGTGGTAATAGGTGGTACGAATGAGCTAAGTTTTAAAAGGAAACTGACTATTTTGGAAAAAAATGCAGACCCATTCGGTGACCGCGACGTGGCTGCGGTTGCCGGCGCGCTTCGTTGCAAGTATTTACCGAACATTCCGTTTTATTTTTATGAGGATTTCGATGGCCGTTTGGGTGTTTGCTTTGTGATTTTGCTAGTTAAGCCACTATCGCAATGCAGATTCACTGGATGGGTGATCAAATTGAATAAAAAAACCTTTCTCTGTTTGTCTGTGCTTCGGAAGGCACGTGAAGCCGTCGGCCCTGGTTGTTATCGTGAGAACATGCAAGGGACAGGAACGAAATGCTCCGTTCGGCAGTCTCGGCTCTCTCGGTCTCGATGGCCTGCATCGGAATCAGAACGGTAGAGCCGAGAGCGTTTATAGAGAGCATTTTTAGTGAGAATGTGGTGTTTGCACAATTTAAAAGATAATAAATAATGTCGTATGTGCGGTTAACATAATATTACGATTCACTCTTTGAAAAGACAGTCCTACGTAAGCCTGCCAAGTATGAAGGGAAATCAAATTTTTATTATGCTTTGTTGAATAAGACTCAGCGTCATCATGGCTCAATTACCCCATAGGCTGTTGACCATTTGGAAAGGCCTGTGCCTAGCAGTGGGACGTTTATTTATAAATGATTATGAATGATGATGGTAAAAAAAGGATATAACTAGTATATTCTAGTTTTGTTTTTATTATGATTTTTTGATTGATTGATTCCGGGTCTGTGTGTTTCTTTATATAATAGGTAAGTACCTTGTTTACCCGTTATCTAACTAATAAAAACAAGTTTCCAAAGAAGCTAATTAGGCTAAATAATTAATTGTTGTGAAGGAGGAATAGTTATTTTTTGAGCAGTTTATCAACACGTTGTATCCATTATCCATATCCATTAGCGGCAAAAAATTTTACCACTTCCACTCTTCCCTTGGGTGTCGTAAAATTGGACTAATGGACTAAAGACTCATACTTCCAACAGCACAGGGCGGCGATGGGCTCACCACCTGTCACGCTGAGCACATGTGCAGTCCCTATTTGGTGCAAGGGAGCTATGGTAGAAGACTGCTTTTGCTGTCCTCATTGCCTAGTCTCTGACTAACCCTTCGGGGATAACAGTAGTGATTACATGTACTTTTTTTATCTTAA
This sequence comes from Scoparia ambigualis, assembly GCA_963921215.1. Classification (NCBI taxonomy): domain Eukaryota; kingdom Metazoa; phylum Arthropoda; class Insecta; order Lepidoptera; family Crambidae; genus Scoparia; species Scoparia ambigualis. The sequence continues at coordinate 42,143,831 of OY992503.1, read as the reverse complement.
ATAATGGCTTTGCGCGATCAGCACATTTAGCCAGTATCAAGTTTTTAATAATAATAATTATTTTCTTTACAAGTGGATGATAATGAGTGATAATGAACGTTTAATGGTAAATGATTTTGCGAAAACCCCTCGAGACTCAATAAAGCTGTGGGACTTTATTGAGGTCTCACACGGACCTCTTGAGAGAATTTGAGAAGTGATGTTGCACTGTTTTGTTTTATTTGCTAACACTCATGCACATTCACGAACACTAAACAGTAAATAATCCACCATTATTTCACATTAATATTCGACAAAACACAAATTATAGAAAATAAAACGAAACTGCAGACATGACGCTTCACTTTCCCGCCAAGATGCCTATATGTACTTGTATGTATGTATGTTGTATGTTTCAGGGGAGTAGGCAGCTTTCCATATGTTTTCCAACGTTTGGAACTATTTTAAAAGTAAATAGCTCACTATCTCACTGCCGAGCTAGGTTTTGCATCGATCTATTCTATCGCAAATAGATCAATTACACGCTTGCCAAATACGGATCGGCAACCGCATCGATTGTTTCCTATTAAAAATAAATCCTATCAATCGTGGAGTAACTCTTGAATGGTGTCGCAGTTTCTGGAACGTTCGCAGCTGCATAAAGCGTAGGTCATCAGATAAGGCTAACGGCGCGATGGGGCGATGAGAAACCGCCTGTCTCCTCGTAAATATCCTGGGAACCACCCCTATGGGTTTAGGGCGCCCTCGTGCGGAGTGGGTCGCGAATTATTGAGATAATCTGTCATGCCCCGATATTTTGCGAGGTGTTATAAATTTTACACCATCTTTTTGTATAATAATTAAATGGTACGGGGTGATTTGGAAGAATTCTCCACTGCCGACTCGTAGTCACACCAGCTTATCACACGTATGATAAAAACTTCAATTGTGAATATTAAACTTTTTGCTTAGACTTCATGAATAAGAGTTACACTAATGTGTTGAGCAGCATTTATTAGGTGTCGAGTTTAAATACTTGTATATTTCTGTCACTTTTTTGTCACTTGAAAAATTGTTACGTTCTAAGGTCTCAACAAAACATAAAATGAAAAGCTTCTTACAAGAACATTGTATGTTACAATTTCAAATGCGTCCGTAAAAACTGGAGCGCGTCAAAAATTGTATGGTTCAGTACCAAGGAGGGAAAAGATATAGTACCAGAAGTAAAGAAAAGGGACTTCTTAGCGGGAAAGTGAAACGTCATGACTGCAGTTTGGTTTTTTAATGAAAAACTATTGTTTTGTCGAATATTATTGTGTAATAATGGCGGATTATTTCTCTTGACGCTGGCTGAATGCACACCAAGCCATTACTTAGAAAAAAAAGGAAAGAAAATACAATTTTAACTGCGTTTCAAAGCAATGAAGAAAATATAACGAGGAATGTTCAGCTTAGTGTATCATAGTCAATTTTCAATATATTTCATTCACTTATTACATTATTTTCCCACCTCAATAAACCATTAACTTGTCTTATCAAACGACAATTTTTTGTAGGTTTAATAGAAATTATTGTGTATCCATACACAGTGACCATTCACTGATTTGGAATGCAACTGATATGACATTACAAAAGCTGTGCTTTGAAACGAGGCAAAATAACTGTTACTCACTAAGATATACATAGAAAATAATTTCTGGCGTATTGGTTAGCTGCTAGCTAGCTTTAACTTAATGTACTAGCAACGACACATACAATTATTAAGTAGCCAAACGTTGCTTACTCATTTCACAATCTCTCTCTTTCGTATATTTCGAACGCTGTAGTCGTAAGCTATATACCAATATATATATTTACCTACTTACAGTAGTTACCTAATTAAAATTCAGCGTGATACCGTGTCGCTTAGCGGTGAAAGAATACTAGTTACTACCCCCTCTTTTCCCTTGGGTGTCGTAAGAGAGACTAACGGACTAAAGACTACACATACATCCAACAGCATTATAGCGGCGATGGGCTCACCAACTGTCACGCTGAGCACATGTGCAGTCGCAATTTGGTAAAAAGTAGACTATGGTAGAGAACTGATTTTACTGTCCTAGTTTGCCTAGTCTCTGACTTACTAATTAGGGATAAATAGTCATTATTTAATGTATGTATGTAATTAAAATTATAAAAACCTTGCGGCTCAGCTGCGAACTTGTCCGCGATAACACCAAAATGTTATAAAAAAAATCCGAAATGTTGTTTTGTTTTTCATACAAACTTTATTGTGAAAAATTACAATTAACACAACAAGAAACTAACGCAACAAAAAGAGCCGCCGTTCGAAAGGAATACGGACATCATAAATTCGTGGCCATTGATTTTATTTATGTAAATAAATCATGTATGAATGAATGAATGAATGAATGAAATGAATGAATTAAAATGATAAGGATAAAAGATAAGTGTTATATTATTGTACCTATGTCATGTCGACTATGTGCTCCAATATTATAATAATGTTTTGTCTCATGTTTATATAAAATTTAATAATTAAGTATAAAAACTGTTCTCGAATTAGCAATTCCCAAACGGTAACTATGTTTTAAGGCTTATTTTTCACTGTCACCATTATGTACACTTAGCTTGCAATAAACTTTTGATTGATTAATTAATTGATAAAATATTCATTATAATAATAATAAAAATAATAAGGGTCAGATACAGAAGGCAGTACTCCTTGACACGGCACGTATTGTCAGGAGGTTCCTCACTCTGCAGCCCTAACCACCGATAGCTTGGGTCTATCCCCGCTGCCGGTGGCAACATAGGTTAAGTTTTTTATAATATTTTATATTGTAAATATGTTTTTATATAAAATATTGTAAAATTTTTTTCTTAAGATGTATATTTAATAAAGAGAATAATAATAATAATATTCATTTATACGAGACTAAAAGGACAAACACATAGTACATACAGTATGCGGCCTTCGCTAAAAAGCAATTTCTTCCAGGCAACCATGTAGAAAGCGAATAATCGAAGGGGCAGTTGTGGTGCAAATGTAATATGCATTAACGCAAAAACTTATCTGAAAGTACAGCACCCAATACAGCAGTGTCCCACAACCAAGCTCCCACTCCCACGCCAGAAAAGATATTGACGGGGAAAGGAAAGGCTAATAATCTACTTAAACATACATACATATAATCAAGACTACTATCCCCGAAGGGTTAGTTAGAGACTAGGCAATGAGGACAGCAAAAGCAGTTATAGTTGTATATTTGAAACTGCTAAATTCGTAAAAAAGAATTTAATTTTTTTTTATTTTTATTTTTATACTAAGCCCGGCAAATGACCCCACTTCACCTGATGTTAAGTGGAAATGAGGTCCAGGCGCGAGGACAACTGGTGCAGCGTAAGAGACGTAGCATCAGTCATCCTCACTCTGCCGGCCCACAAAGTGCTTCTTCACGCCTCGTTTGAAGGACCCTAATGTCATAGGTAGGAGGGAATACATGTGCTGGTAGACTATTCCATCTTTTGGAAGTGCGGCAAAGAAACGAGTCACCAAATTTCTTTGTGCGTGATGGAATGTTAGAGACTGTAAATTGGTGACTCCGGAGAACAGCACGCGTACTCCTATGGAGGAAGGGAGAAGGAGGGATGAGGTCAAAGAGTTCTTCAGAGCACTCGCCATGGTATAAACGGTAAAAGACGCTGAGTGACGCAATATCTCTACGCGATTGCAAAGGCTCGAGAGTTTTAGTGACCTCTGCATTGCCGATAATGCGCACAGCGCGGCGCTGCAATCTGTCCAAGGCATCGAGAAGGTACTTTGCGGAGCCGTCCCAAAGGTGAGAGCAATACTCCACGCAAGACCGCACCTGTGTCTTGTATAATAGACACAACTGATCAGGCGTGAAGAATCGCCGCACCTTGTTCAGGACACCGAGTTTACGTGAGGCATTTTTAATCACGGTTTTGATGTAGTCCTTTTGGTTCAGATCGCAGCGGATATCCATACCATGGTATGGATATGGGTACATGTACCCTGAAGAGAGGGAAGGGGAAGGAATGGCGACTTTTTCGCTGTGTTTTCTAGGTCAATGCCAAGAAAACACAGCGAAAAAGTCGCCACCAGATTATCGGAGCCCCATTTAAAAATGAGGTCCAACACCCGATCGAGCTCAATGACAAGATTTGCTCGCTTCATTTCGGTGTCTACCCGCCCAGCCGTTGGGTGCCCGTTATATCCCCCATGCTGTGCTATCATCTGCATAGCAATGAATGTTTCCAAGAGGAAGCATGTCATTGATATTATATAATTCCCAAAAGTACTCGTTTTAAAAAAAAACTGTTACTGGATGAGTATGACAATATTTAATAAAACACCTGAATTCTTAAAAGAATTGCTATTTAATAGATTTAAAAGGGCCTTATACAACTGGCTTATGGAACATGTTTTTTATCCGATTAATGAATTTTTAAATAAAATTTGACATCTAATAATTAATAATGTTTACATAATAATAATATGCAATTTAAATTAAATACGATAATTGAATTTTCATACTTTGACATTAATTTGATTTTTAATTTTAATGTATAATTAAAGATATTTGCTTGCTGTTTGTAATGGCTGAATAGGCAGATTTTATATGTTTTACTACGATCATCTACTGTGTACCTTATTCTAACGTAAATAAATGATATTTCTATTTCTATTTCAGTTCTCACCATAGTCCACTCTTCACCAAATAGCGACTACACATGTACTCAGCGTGACAGGTGGCGAGCCCATCGCCGCTGTATGCTGTTGGATGTATGTCCGTTAGTCGCCTTTTACGACACCCAAGGGAAGGGAGGGGTGGTAGTATTATTTCACCGCTACGCGACCCGGTTCAACAAATAATGTGAAAGGGACCGACTTCTTGGCGGGAAAGTTAAGCGTCATGTCTGCAGTTTTGTTTTATTTTGTATAATTTGTGTTTTGTCGAATATTAATGTGAAATAATGGTGGATTATTTACTGTTATGTGTTCGTGAACGTGCATGAGTGTTGGCAAATAAAACAAAACAGAGCAACTTTTCAAATTCTCTCAAGAAGTCCGTGTGAGACCTCAATAACGTCTCACAGCTTTATTGAGTCTCGAGGGTTTGGGGGAAGATCATTTACCATTAAATGTTCATTATCATTTAACATCCACTTAATGTAAAGAAAATAATAATTACTATTAAAAACTTGACACTGATTAAATGTGCTGATCGCACGAAGCCATTATTTAAGAGGAAATAAAAATACCTAGTACCATCTCTTCTATGCCATGGAGATAGCTCGGGACCACTAACAGCGTAACACGCTTTCCGAGGCGCGGAGGAGCTCGACATATTTTATTTGTCACCCATCCAGTAACCAGAGCTTGCGAAAGTTGCTTGACTTGCAAGATCGAGCTACTTATGTGCGGCTCAAGCACCTTGCTACTAAATATTGATGTAAAATGTTGACACTTCCTTTCCGTGACTGCCATATCCTGCAGACTGTTACGGCAGCCACTTATGGCACCTCATTAACTGGCAGGGAAAATGAAAAAGCAAAACATCAACATATCCTCTTTTACCACGTAACAAACAATATTATTTATTAACTTAAGACTTAGGCTTAAGACTAGAAAGTAACATGTTTTTAGTATTTTTTTATAATAAAATTAATATTATAAGTATGCGTCTAATAAATATTTACAATTAACTCACATACGTAAAGACTTAAACGTTGAATTACATTAATTAAGATTTATTTTTAGCCTGAAACAATAAGTAGGTAAGTAATTTACTTTTTCCCTTCTGAATAAGTTTCCTGGGTCGCGGGGAGCTCGAAAAAAGATCTTCTTTTTGTTAATCGCTTGTTAACACCGCAATTATCGTATAAGACGCGCTTTAAAAGCCTATTAAGAAGGATTTCAATAAAAGTAATGGCGCTTAGAACGTTACTCCCTTATTTTTTAAGTGTTGTATGAGGTTACGACATTTCGTAGCCGGATAAATGAATCCTTGTACAGATTTTTACTTTAGTCCTTTAAAAATAAGAATGAATAGACACTTTTCGGAATGATGCCTTCGTTTTGTCGGCGTTGCGTTGTCGTCACTCGCTTAGTCTAGGGTCAGACGTAAATTCCATAGATGGGAATAAATGGAGCATTCTGCTAGCTTCTGTTGTCCTGGTACTCGGGGCTCGATTTTAAAAACATATTCCGATATTCGACAAACCGCCCGGGTTTGTCGAAGCTTCTAACTGTGTCTGGTCGCCTTGTACTCCGCTGTGCTTTGTATCGATATTTTGATAGAAAAAACGCCACGTATACATACATTCAATGAATATCATTCTTGTGTAAATAATTCATTCTGTCTGCCTGATGTCATTGATATTGTAATATATTTTTTTATTTATTTAAACTGCTGTAGTGGTACGACTTAAAAATGTTGTTGATTTATAATTGTCATTATTAAATCTAGTATACTTATGAGTACACTATACTGTCATCGTCAGCCTATAGACGTCCCATCGCTGGAGTCAGGCGAGATTAGGCCAAAGCACATAAAGAGATTAGGCCAAAGCTCACTACGCGTATTGGTGGTTTACTTTACCGTAGTAATGATTAATTAGTTCTCATAATGCGGTATACCGCCGTGCTTTCCAAGATTTAAAATTAAAAAGATTTCTTGGTTTTTTTTCATCAAGTAGTTTGACCTTTTTGTTTAGTTACGAAGTATCGGCCTCCTCGGGCGCAGGTGCGCTGAATGCCTCCTAATTCTTGATTACGGAGGGTGTGCCGATTGGGACGTATCCAATTAGAAACGAGAGTTACTTGAGGAAGTCCGTAACGAAGGCTGCCTTTTGGAACCCTGCACTCGCTGTGACGTCACCAAATTACACGGCTCTGGAACTTTAAGCGCAGAGTACGTAGTAACTTAAGTAAGTCAATTCATAGATTATAAATGTAAATAAGTAATTTGACTTTATTTGATAGTAAATAAATTATCGCTAAATGGTTTTTAAGTAACATTTTTATTTATAAAATGTTACATTCACTGCCTTCTTATGGAAGCGCATTAAGCACCATATCAAGTTTTTTTGTAAATAAATATCATAAACTTTATATTTCAAAACTGAACAATCTACAGCCCAAAGGACTTTAACATACATATAATACATACAAAATACATAATCACGAATATTATCCCCGAAGGGTTAGTCTAAGACTAGGCAATAAGGACAGTAAAAGCAGTCTCTATACTCCACTTTTCACCAAATAGCGGTTTTAATATCATATTCATTCCTATACACTAAAACGAACTACACAATAACCTGACAGACGACCTGTTCCATATTTCTCACTAATTCTCACCACCATTGCATTTAGTGTTTATTTAGTTGTCTAAATTGTAGCGCGCGACAATGGCGGCGAGTCGCCGCGTTATCTGGACGCGACAGTTTTCTAGCGGCCCCATTGTGCAGTTAGTGGATGTTCGTACGTGTGACGACTATTTTGTAACACACAAACTGCACACAAACGTACATTGTACGATTTTGAAGATGGTTCCTAAAGGCAGACAGATAGGCAAGACATAGACTCTGTCTTATAAAAGTTATGTTATTTGTAAAGTGTAGTAAAGTGTACAGTTTTGGTTATTATAGATACATATAATGACGATTATTATCCCCGAAAGGTCAGTCAGAGACTAGGCAAATAGGGCGGCAGTAACAGTCCTATACTATAGTCCACTTTTTACCAAATATTGACTGTTCGTGTACTCATCGTGACAGGTGGTGGTGAACCCATCGCCGCTTTATGCTGTTAGATGTATGTACATTCCTTAGTCCGTTAGTCGCCTTTTATGACACCCAAGAAGAGAGGGGGTGGTAGTATTCTTTCACCGCTACGCGACCCGGATAGGGCTCTAACACACGAACAGCAGTTTGTAGTCGACGTATATAATTGCAGTCGACGTTAGGTGTCGGCGGCTAGCTGTCGACATGTTGTCGGCAAGCTGTCGACAACCGCAGAGGGGACGGCAGACGCCGTCACCTGTCGGCAGCTAGCTCTCGACCTGCCTGCGGCAAGCAGTTGAAACGTCGACAGCTAGCTGCTGACAGGTGACGGCGTCTGCAGTCGCCTCTGCCGTTGTCAGCTAGCTGTCGACCTGCCTGCGGGAAGCAGTTGAAACGTCGACATCTTGCTGACGACATGTCGACAGCTGTCGCCGACTCCTAACGTCGACTACAGTTATATACGTCGATAGCAAACTGCTGCTCGTGTGTTAGAGCCCTTTAATAATAATTGGTTATTATGTTAATAATAGTTTATTACAAAAAGGTTACACAAAATAAAAATAAAAAAGTTTCCATTATTATTATTATTACTTACACGTACGTTTCTTAAGTAGCTCTTCGTATTCATCTGAACGAGCTAGAGACTTGTGAGTGGACATTACTGCTTTGAGAATAGAAAGCCAGCGAACGCTTAGGATTTGACTTTCTTCCTAGACAAGATCCGTCGGATAGCGGCACGGCCAACACAGCATGACCTTTATCACGGCTCTTTGGTCTCTCTCAATCCTCAACATCCAGGTTTTGTCTGCTCCTCCCCAGACCGAAGAAGAATAGGATATTACAGACTGACACAGCCCAGAGTAAACCATTTGAAGCGGAAGTTGCTTCTCCGCAACGCTGCATGCCTCGCAGCACTTCAAATGGTTTACTCTGGGCTGTGTCAGTCTGTAATGTTAGTATATAAATTTACGATTACCTAATATATTTGATGAAGAAGATCTAAGAAGATCTTTAATTCTGGTTATTAGGCTGGGGTGAGGAATCTGCAGTAAAATTAAAAGTTAAACTAAAACTGAAATAGTTTTATGTCCAACCTAAATGTCCTAAATAACACTGTCCTTACTAACTTGTAACGTTATTTTTTCTTTTCTCCCTCTTGACAATATGGAGGCTGTAAACAACCTGTCAACCTGGGACAAGCACAAGTGTCGTGTAAATAAATACCTACGCGTTCCAACTTTTTCAATTGGGTAGGCAACTTTCAGTTAGCCCCCGACGTGTTTTAAGAATCTCCCGCGGGGCGGACATACTTTATGCTTCAGTAAGTTGCTTTCATAAAGATAACGATGGCCACAGGATAGTCTATAATGGCTTTTATATTATCTGTGGTCACCGAAATGGTTATAAAAATTCTCGTACTATCTTGCGAATGTTATATAAAACTAAAGTTTTAAAGAGAAATAGAGGTTTCTTTGAAGGCACGTTATAATATAGTTTAAAACGATGTTCAATAGTCACGAGGAAAGTTGTTTTGTGTTTGGTAATTTGTGATCAGTCCGAAACCCATTTGTAACAGGTAAGATGTTGACACGAAGTTTGATGTCTACTATTTTTAGCACGCGACTTAAAAGAGTGTTTGTATGTTGATGTTACATACGAATTCATTGATTCTTACAGACACGTACTTGGTCATTATTGTCTATTTATGACAACGATAAACATAGTACGGTCATAAAAAAAGATTTGAACGTCGCTCAATCAATCAAAAAATATTCAAAGATACGCGTCAAGTAGGTACCTACCACCAAGAAAAATTAACCGAACTCCTAATTCAAAATTTGTCCTGTCCTCGGATTTTCACTTAACTATAGACCGCGCAGGTCGTATATCTCAATTGTTGGCAGATCCGCACATTTCTCCTCGAATAAGCTGCGGGATTTATGCGTGCCTGGTGCTGCGTCGGTCCCTGCGCGCCGATTAACGGAGGCTGGGATGGACGCAGATAAAAATGGCTGCCCAAGTCACGGCGCTATACACTCGCTTGACTGTGAACCAATGTAGCAGGCATGGAGTTAATCTCCATCTTATGTAGCACTCGTAAAGTATTCACTGTCTGTATCAACTTAAAAAAACTAACAGAAATACCATGAGGTGCGCCACCCCTTTATAACTAAATTGTGCTAAATCTAAATAAAACTCGCATTAACGCTTCATAAATCAATACCATGCGAGATACAAGTTAGCTAGCACTATTTGAGATGGTGTGAAGTACGAAAATTTAAAGCACTGAAGGCCACTTTCACCACATAAGATTTGTATCTTTCATATTCAAATTTACATAGAATAACTAACGGATAAAAGCTCAGAAAGAAGTGCTGAATGAAACTTACCTTCAAAGTGGAGTTGGCTGTAAACTCGTGCCTTTATTCTAAAACAAGTTACATAAAAGAACACAAGTTTCCAAAGTTTCAAAAAATTTACTAACAAAGGTCCTAAATACTTTACGTACATTTTCCTTTTATTTATAACAAATTGTACCCAACGAAATGTCGTTAATAGTTCCCTGAAAGCCAATTTGTCTGCCATAATGTTCTCCTAAATCCTCGGAGCACTTTCTGAATCTGTGGTTCAAAGCCAAGGTTGTGCTAGAACGCATTTAACCGGCGAAGGTGTGAACGGTAGATTACGGTGATTTTAGTGCCTGCCTGAGGGGAGGGCAGGGCAGGAGAGGGGAGGAAGTATGCCCCAGGATAAGATCTAAGGAATGCGCAACCATTTTGCAAGCTAGGCTAAGTAAGTCTTGAAAAAAGAAATCTTTTCAACGTTTTTTTGATAACAATGTTATTTTTCGTCTTATAAATTGTACACGCATTGAATAATACACAACTATTATAATAAATCACGTCTAAACTTAACACTAGAAAGAAAAGATTTGTATAGGTTATCTATATGAAAACATGTACTCGTAGGTATACCTAACTGAGACCTAACTGCTATCAATGTCACTTCAAAAAGACTATAATAAAAAGATCTAACAGTGATCAGAAATTGTTAAAATCTCATATTATTTTTAATCTAGAATAATCGGAAACTAACTAAATTACTGTAACCTGTATATTGAGCGATCGTAAAACAGACGGCTGTTGGGGCAACAGTTCTTGAGTGGCGAACGCGCACCGGAAAGCTCAATGTGGACAGACAGACTTCCACAAGGTGGAGCGACGATTTGGTCGTGACCACTGGACGCAAAGTCGCACAAGACCGGTCGTGGTGGACATCTTTGAGGCAAGCTTATGTCCAACAGTCTCAAATATGGTATACTCCTGTGGGGAAACTCGAAAGACGTAAATAAAGCTTTTATATCGCAGAAACAATGCATCAGAGCTATATGTGACGTCCGGCCAATGACATCATGTAGACAGTTATTTCCCAAACTGAATATTCTTATACTTGCTTCTATGTATTTAATAGAATGTGGTACCTTTGTTAAGGCGCATCCTCTGCTTTTCCAATTTAAAAATACGGATACCTGCAGATTAGTGAGACACCATGGCAAACTGAAGTTGCCCAATATGCACACACAATATTTTAAAAGGAACTGTTATCCAAACTGCATAAAAAATTATAATAAGCTACCACAGTCAGTGAAAGCTCCTTAACAGTTTGCCTATGTTAAAAAGAAAATTACAAGCGTGGCTAAAAGTAAAATGTTTTTATACCACTGAAGAATATAATAATACAAAAATTGAAATTGACTAGAAAGCAATATTTTTATAATATTTATTAATTTAATTAATTACGAAGTTATGAAAATGTCATTATTGCAATAATTTATCTGTTTATTTTAACTTATTTTAATTTTAGTTTAAATTCACATGCCCTGTGTTTGGCAATACGGACGTTTAAAATTATAAAAATACCACCAACCAAAATGTACTCTGTTTTGTGTGAATAAATCATTTCATTTCGTTTCATTTCAGTAGACGTCATCCGGATAATGACGATGCACTAAAAGCGAATAGAAACTCTCAGTACTCCTAAGCTTCACAAACATCATAAATCTAGGTTTTTCTAAACCCTGCCTGAAACGTCATTCTGTCTCTATCAACATTAAACAAACGACAGAGTACAATGATCTTTTGCGAGCCGCCCTTGATCACTTCAACGCGTTTTATAGCGTGTCCGGGCATGAGCTAGCGGCCTTTGAGGCCTCTTGTGGCCTAATTATATAGTCAAATGTAGAGCCCGTACACTAATAGCCTTGTTTTTGCCACTGAAATAAATAAGACGATGGTGTACCAACTCTTTTGAGAATATCTGGCACTATTTGTTTTTTTTATAACGACCATTTTAAGAATTATTTGTTTACATTGTAATAATAATGTTAATTTTAACAATTATTATATTTGTTCAGTTAGTGATTGACCAATGTCAATAGGAAATGTCATAGCTAATAAAATATGTCTATTTCTATGTTATTAATACCTAGATTCTATACTAACTGTTACACAAAAAAAACATGGGCGGCCAACAGTGATTGTTTTGAAAAAAAGGCCGCAAAATATCTTTAAAATATTCCTAGTTTATAACCAAAAACACTGTAGGTAAGTACCGCGTCTTCATTCAACTAAGAAAATAAAAATCAGAAATCATAAAGCCTCTCTTTCTAGATGTTTCCAAAAAGGAGCGGAGCCAAGGAGGTCGAATTTCCCACCCGTGTTGACGGCCATGTCCTAATTACTCGTCGAGTTGTGCCCAAACGAGCCCAAAGACTCCGTCATCGTTTCTGTGTGTTCATCAGCGCGTTATATTATTTAATGGCAATTTGCGCGACACTTAGTCCTTAATAGCAGGAGATAAGGTCGATTGCAGCGGGTGCGGCGCGCAGAGATTTAGGGAAACTGGAAGGTTCGTTAGGCTCATAGAGTATGAGGTGATATGTGGGTACTTCATTTGCTTTGCAACACTTATTAGAAGAAGTAAGAAATATCTTTAAGCTTTTCGAAGTCCGAATTAGTTTATATAAGCTACGTAGCTACGTAGCTGTTATATTTGTCAAACTAAACTGAAATGAAGAAGAGAAAAACCTATTTTAGTAGTTATATTTCCCAGTTGTTCTCACCACAAAGTCTGTCGCCGTATAAACCTACAACAAGCATTCATCTATTTTATTTTGCACTAGCGGTCTGCCAGCGAATTTTTTTTCTTACAAACTTGTCCTGACATTTACAAACACAACAAAAAGGAATTTACTTACGTACAGCCGCCGTTCTGAAGTGTTGCCCGAACACGAATTAGTGGCAAAGTATTTTTATTTATTTAGATATGATTAGACTCCCAGTACCCATCAATTGACTTGATTTCAATAGTAATAGTATACCTTAATGTGAAATGTAGCTTAGGAGGAAACACTCGTCGAAGTGGTATACAAAATTATCATACAAAACACAGAAAAACGACGTTTCGTAATCCCCTGTTTCCTCCTTCAGAACTGGGCCAATTTTTATTACTTTTTCAGCATCGGTTTTAACTGATTTAGAAAATGTATTTCTTTAGAAAGAGATTTTCTATGTCTGTATGTTTGATTTTTTTTTAAACTAGCTACTTAATGTTTCTGAATACGCCTTAAAACGGAGTGATTTCGCAAAATTTTGAAAGCTCCTGGTTATTAAATAAATGACTTAATGCAAAAAAATCAAACAGACAGACATAGGAAATCTCCTGTTTAGCCGATGCTGAAAAAGTAATAAAAATTGGTCCAGTTCTTAAGGAGGAACCAGGGGTCTACGAAACGTCGTTTTTCTGTGTTTTGTATGAGAATTTGGCATGCCACGTCGACGTAGTGTTTCCTCTTAACATTTAATTATAACATGTAAAACTATATTAAATGTATAAAAACAATAGATGATAATTATTAATACAATGTCTCACTACATACTGAATGATGGAGGCAGTTCCGGTAGGACTTCAGGCTATACATTACTTTGTGTTAAACTCACCCCATAAAAAAAACATTGCTACAAAATTTCTTGCATAAAAATAATTTCAGAGAGCTGGCTCTTGAGAGTTTGAGAACCGACAATTTTTCCCCGAAGTAGATTGAACGGAACGTCAAATCCTTCATACGACCATGATGAGGTCATAAAACCAATATTAAGTGAAAACGTATACATCATACACCCAAAATATATGTTTGAAATGTCCGTTCCATTCGGTGTAACGTGTTGTGACACACGCATCAGCTAGAACGGCCGGAAGGGCCGACCGGGACGAGCCAAAGATCCCGGCTATCGGCTCGCGAGGGCTGGAAAAATCCAAATGCCTCATGTATGTACTTGGGGCACTCGACGCGAGATGTGGTTAAGGGAAGCGAGGCGAAAGCTTTAAATTGAGTAGGTACTAAACATTTAGATAGCTTTTCATCTTGGAGTGTGACATTAGGTAACAACACTATTATGTATTTGATTCGCAGTGATATGTTTATTTTAGGAGTAATAATAGATTATTATATTACATTAATATAGCACATGTGCAGTCGCTATTTGGTGAAAAGTGGACTATGGCGGAGGCTTAGAATAATTACGTATAGAAAGATAGTCTTCATACAAGAGCTCTGTCAAAAGTGAAGCACTAAACCGATTCACACTTTCGTGACGATTACTTGCTTGCGCTCGCCGACACGCACACGTACGCTTGTAACTCCGTAGTGTACATTGAAAACTCGACGTTTGTAGCCATATCTGGCTCCAAAAAAAGTGCTTCAAAATGGGCGCGCGGACTTACCTTCTATACGTTATTATTCTAAGGGCGGAGGACTGCTTTTGCTGTCCTCATAGCCTAGTCTCTGAATAACCCTTTGAGGATAATAGTCATGATTATACTATATATATATTTATGTATGTCTGTTTATTATTATCCTCATCGTCAGCACGTAAAGTTTGTTGTCGTAATAAATAAATAATAAATAAAGATAAAATTATAATTGTTTTATTTCCCAAATACACAAACATATTTGAAATGAGACAACCCCAGAGAGGAATACAAATACTTGTAGTGGGGTGTGTCTCGCTCTTGACCTAGTGCCGTAACAATATTGAGCTAGAATTACAGCATTCTTATTTTAAGTAAGTTACTAGCTAAATGTGTGTGAATATGAGTGTGTGGTGTGAGTGTGTGTGTGTGAGTGTAAGTGTGTGGGGGGTGTGTGTGTGTGTGTGTGTGTGTGTGTGAGTGTGTTTGTGTCTTAACTTCGAAATTATTTTATTTGTATGATCTTGTATGATGAATATTATAAAAAAATGTGAGTTCAATTTTATGATGGTATCGTAAGATGGCCGTCATTAAAACCCACCAACCCGCATTGGGCCAGCGTGGTGGGTAATATGGCCCAAACTCCCCACGTGTTGTCCTACATGGACAGGAAGGCCTAAGCCCAGCAGTGGGACGTTTAAAGTTTGAAGCTGACGATGATGGTGATGTCTGTCTTTACACACGACGCTATAAATTTTCTAATATAGACGCAGGAGGTCTGATACAAAAATGAATACATTTTGGTTCCCCCGTCGTCGTGTGTAATTCGATAAAGCATAATAGTTTGGACAAGCTCGAGCGAGTTATCGAGATATTGTTATCGAGTGTTTTTATCACGAAAAAAAGGCTTTCGTGCTATACACGAAATAAAATGGTTTTACACGTGTACGCCGATATTTGAATAAATAAACCTTTATCGCGGGGAGGTGCCAAGTTTACAACATGCATATATTTGTATTGAATTAAAATAAAATGAAGTTATAGGAAACAATTACCATAATAATCACAATAAATATGACTTTGGAATAAGATCTTCAATAATTTTCTTTATTGAAGATCTTATTTTAGATCCGTCACTCCAAGTCACTGTCCGTCCATCTATAAGGCTAAACTCCACAAGCATCTTTTGTCTTTGTCATCTGCGAGTAACATGTTATAGTTTATTTTTAATGTTTTATGATTATATAAGTAATGTGTATGTATGTATGTTTATTAATATAAATATGTATTCATTTACTGTGAATCCATTATACTTTATTATCTATTTAATTAACTTGCGCACTTCCTCTATCTCCTTCTCAGGTTCCGCTAACCAAAGGTTGTCTGGAAGAGATCGCTTTCAGCGATAAGACCGCCTTTGTACATACTAGTTTTAAGTTTGTGTCACGTGTAACTGTTCCTTGTGTATGTGCAATAAAGTGTTTATCTATCATAAACCAAGAAACGTGCAAAAATAACAAAAAAATTACGACCTCCCATACTTTGTCGTCACCTAATCGGACAGTCTGTTTTGTATGGGAGTTCGAAGTTTTTTTGTGGTGGAGCTCACCCTTAATTAAGGGTGTAAATTCAAACGCCTTTATGGGCAAAGGCCTCAAATCCTCAGTCATTGAATTCACGTCATCGCTACAATTGATGAATATCGGCTTACGTCCGAAATTAATAACGTATTTCTTTAGATTTTTTAGCCTATCAGAGTGAGAATTTTGACAAAATTTGTATGGAACTTAAGTCAAACATTGGAATTTAGGAGGTTATACAATCTCTAGATACGTTATAATGGGTACGTATTATAATGCTGAAAATTCATAATACGCACAACAAAAATACCTACGTTTAAAACATCGAAAATCAAAATACCGAATGTATGAAATACCTATACCCGATATACCGAAGCTCAATATGTCTATTTTCAAATAACCGAAACTTCAAAATCCCGAAACTGCCCTACTGCTGTAGGTCACGTGATAGGTAGGTTAGAAATTTAAGACAATCGCGAAGCGCAGCGCAGATTAATAGCGATTGTCTTGAATTTCGAGTTTATTTTTTTTTATTAGACCATAGAAATACTAGTTGCCCTACTCCTACATGTCACCGTTGTATTTTCTTTTAATATGAATAAAAACAAAAGTTCAAATTTACGGCATTTCGTTCATAGGTCTTATAAGATTCGGTATTTTGAATTTTCGGGATTTAGAACTTTTGATCATACAAACATTCGGTATTTTAATATTCGGCCTTCCGTTCAAGGTCTTATGAAATTCGGTATTTTCAACTTCGGCATTATAATACGCGTGTCAAATGCGGATTGGCGATCACAAATCCGTGGTTATGTATGAAAACATGTGAAACATAGTAGTTAGACCTAAGAATTGAACTGGGACCTCCGTATATCGGGTCAAGCGTTTAACCATTAATCACCGAGGACTATAGTCTGGCGTCGCGCCATCGCTGAGATCCCGTATTCAACTCCCGGTCGCAAAATTTTTTAGAAAACGGTTTTTTAAAATTGATTTCAGGTCTGAGTGTTTTTTCCATGTTTTGTCTTTCTAA
Source organism: Scoparia ambigualis (assembly GCA_963921215.1). Lineage (NCBI taxonomy): Eukaryota > Metazoa > Arthropoda > Insecta > Lepidoptera > Crambidae > Scoparia > Scoparia ambigualis. The sequence continues at coordinate 42,126,674 of OY992503.1, read as the reverse complement.
TTAACGAGTTTTAAAAGAATACTTATCTTGGTCTAGGCTCTAGATAGTTGGTGTGAGCGTAAACAATTTTATGTATTTATTTGTTTTATTAGTATGCGAGTAAATCTGAAAGTGCCCAAAAAAAATCGCAGTTTCATACAAAACTGTAAAGACAAGTCTATCTAAATGTATGATATAGCTGTTTTTTTTTTGCAATTTCAGAGTTACTCCCTTACAAATATTCTTCTTTCCACTTAAGGGGGGTTAGGCAGTCAGCGAAAATTTGGATGTTGTGCGGGGGCCTGGCGAATATTGCGCGGGGCGGGCTCCGCGGTTATTCGTAAGCGCCATTCACATTTTTATCAAAAAGTTAATAAATTGTTTTTGAAAATCCAAATCAGTCAAGAAATCGAAATGGTAAATACCTATGTGTTTATGAATTTATAGAAATTATTATTGTAAAACACGGTCGTAATGTGCATTTAAATTAAATTTTAGAGTTAACTTCAGGATTTTTATATGTCGAGCAAAAAATTTCCAATCGCATTTTGGCTTCGGTCATCCCCTCACACATACGGTCTGTAAAACACATTGAATATTTCAGTGCGAAATATCTAATACATTTTGAATAACAGCTAATAGAAAACAGCCAATTTTTCCGTTTAAGAGGAAACACTACCTCGAAGAGGCATGCAAAATTCTCATACAAAACACAAGAAAAAGAACCAACCTTGGGAGAACAAATCACCACCTTCACAAATGGGGTCTAAGGGAGTCACCAAATTGCGACTGTGGAGCACCTGACCAAACTCTTTCCCACGTTCCGAATGCCCACTTCGCTGTTTTCCCGGAGGCATCGCCGAGCTGCACAAGTTCACCGCTGACGCAGAAAGCTGGCTGAAAAATCTGGACATAGACATTTGATCCATCCAAGCAGGGATTGCCATACGCTATGATGATGATACAAAACACAGAAAAACGACGTTTCGTAGTCCCCTGTTTCCTCCTTCAGAACTGGGCCAATTTTTATTACTTTGTCAGCATCGGTTATAGAAAGAGATTTTCTATGTCTGTATGTTTGATTTTGTTTTTAAACCTGCCACTTAATGTTTCTGAAGACGCCATAAAACGAAGTGATTTCGCAAAATTTTGAAGGCTCCTGATTATTAAATAAATACTTATTGCAAATAAATCAAACATATAGACGTGGATAATCTCCTTCTTTAACCGGTGCTAAAAAAGAATTAAAAAGAAGGAGGAAACAGAGGGCTACGAAACTTCGTTTTTCAGTGTTTTGTATGAGAATTTTGCATGCCACATCGACGTAGTGTTTCCTCTTAAGGCCCCCTGATAGGGTGGCCCAGAGGCGTGATATATCTGTTACCAAACACAGTATAGCACAGCCAACATTCAAGCAAAACGTCCTCGAACTACCCATTACCTATTTATTGAACACCCGAACAACTAACCATTGCACATAAAATAATACACGCAATGGAATAAAAATAACCGCCGGCATCAGCCATCGGCCGACCTTTAGGTAGTGCTCGTAAATCCGCGTGATGGACTGCGCACGCGCACGCAGCCACCTGGTTCTCCTACTAATATCATTATGCAAGTGTGGATATTTCGATATTGACGAATGACTTTAAATAATGCATTTAGAAGGAGACATTGGTCGAAATTCAGAACGAGTTACTTGCATAAATCCTACTAATATTATAAACGCGAAAGTTTGTAAGTATGGATGGATGTTTGTTACTCTTTCACGTAAAAACTACTGAATGGATTTGGATGAAATTACATACAGATAGTTTATAACCTGGATTAACATATAGGGTACTTTTTATCCCGATATTCCCACCGGAACGGGAACGGGAACCACGCGGGTGAAACCGCGAGCGGCCGCTAGTACATACATATAATCACTATTATCCCCGAAGGGTTAGTCAGAGACTAGGCAATGAGGACCGCAAAAACAGTCCGCTGCCATAGTCCACTTTTCACCAAATAGCGACTGCACATGTGCTCAGTGTGACAGGTGGTGAGCCGGTCTATGCTGTTGGATGTATGTGCAGTCTTTAGTCTGTTAGTCGCCTTTAACGACACTCAAAGGAAGAGAGGGGATGTTAGTAATTCTTTCACTGCTACCCGACACGGCAGAACTAATTGATTACAGAAAAAACGATGAACATATTTTTTAATATAGGATCTTTTCTGTGAACTCAAACCCTCAAGGGATACTGAGAGGTTCAATGTTCACCTGAACGAAGTCGCGGGAAGCCGTTTGTTATAGAGTTCCCTAGCTATCTTGCTAGCTTGCTTGTATTATCCCCCATAACTTTGCAATTACTTCAGTAATTAAACTGCGCCAATTCTATCGTCGTGAGCCAACATTTTAAAACCAAAACCTCATAAATTTGCCTAGTCTATGCTAGCATTAGGAATACAGCCTTACAACACAACATATAAACTTTGTTCTTGCACTAAACCTGGTTGTCTGGCTTTTAGCGATAAGACCGCCAAATTATAACATTGTTTTTTTTTTGTTTGCTCTTTTATGTAAATGTTTGTGTTATGTTACAATAAAAGTATTATCTATCTATCTAAACCTTAAATTGTAAATTCAAATGGGACACGAACCATCACGAACATGTTAGTAAAATTAATATTCAAATTGGAATGAATGCAAACGAGCCCTTTTATAGTTTCCACAATACCGGTTGGCGGATTGAATCCGTTTTTACGGTTCGAGATCGATACGCTACTCACGCGTGTGCACTTTATAGACGATAAATCCACCTTAGCCAATAAAACGCCCGATGCCGGCGGATTGCTTATTGCAACAGGCATTTTGACAACTATCACTGTGCTCTAAAAACCACCATTCGAAGGCTCTAGGTTCTGTACCAAAATATAGAGCACAACGAGTCCCATAACTATATATATCTCAAAGATAACGATACGTTGTAAATGACTATCTTCGATGGGAATCGAATCCACTTCTTCAGCAACTCGGGCGGCTGTGTTGACCACTCTGCCACAAAGGTATTGGTTAGACCGATTTTTAGGGTTCCGTAGCTTATGGATTTGTCATGTCTGTCTGTCTGTCCGTCCGTATGTCACACACAGCCACTTTTTTCCGAAACTATAAGAACTATACTGTTGAAACTTGGTAAGTAGATGTATTCTGTGAACCGCATTAAGATTTTCACACAAAAATAGAAAAAAAACAATACATTTTGGGGGTTCCATACTTAGAACTGAAAGTCAAAAATTTTTTTTCATCAAACCCATAGTTCTTCAAAAATGATATTGAGGTTTCTAATATCATTTTTTTCTGAACTGAAAAAAACTGAATAGTTTTGTTAGAGCGACACTTCCAAAGTGTGTGTCTCCCCCCTGTAACTTCTAAAATAAAGGAATGATAAAGCTAAAAAAAATATATGATGTACATTACCATGCAAACTTCCACCGAAAGTTGGTTTGAACGAGATCTAGTAAGTAGGTTTTTTTTAATACGTCATAAATTTATTACTTTAAAAAAAATATACTATTATTAAAACGGGTCTACCTTTTATAGCAGAACTTTTTATGTCATAATTTTATTATGCATAACAGCGGAAAGCATCAACTTCATTTGGCAGAAAATCATTTGGCACACACTCATTAATCATATATATATAATATCCATAATAATTAAGACGCAGAACTATCATATCGCAAAAAGTTTATATTCAAAATCATCTTTATTGCATAAATTCGATATCCATAATATTAAGAGGCAGAACCATCATATCGCAGAAAGTCAATATTCAGAATCTTTTAGCATACTTTTCATTTCTATAATAAGCAGCATGCAAGCAAGCAAACAGCATGCAAGCAAGCAAGCAGCATGCAAGCAAGCAAGCAGCATGCAAGCAAGCATTCAGTATTCAACCATGCATGCAGCATGTAAGCAAGCATGCATGCAGCAGGCATGGTTTCTTATCAGCTTATCGTCGCAGATGGCTTTCGCTCACGAGGCGAGCGTTAAACCCACCTGTCCCTCAGCTCGCGGGCCGCCTCGCCCCTCCGCGCCTACGCGGGCTTAAATTACACTCTAGCGTAGGGCAGACAAGTCTACGTGGAGTCGGGTTTGCCGCGATTCGCTTCTGTCACTGACTTTTTAGCACAACCTTAACGAATACACAACGAATTAACTTTTTAAGACAATATTTAAAATCAATTTAGGGTTAAAATGCTATTTTTATTTATAAGCAAAAATTATATCAAATGAAGTTATAGAATATTATTATTCTACCAATATAGCTTTATAGAAAAAGTTGTTAGAGAATATGATTATTATATCAAACGAATAATAAACGTAATGTTGTTATAGGAAGTGTATTTAGAACAAGTAAAAATTATATCCAATGAACGTTATGTCCTTTGAAATTAGTTCATATGTCATTATATGAAATGATATGCACCCATAAAATTCATTAGAAATAGTATGTAAAACTGCATTCATCGTAGTATGCCAAGTGAAATTATGCCGAGTAATCGTCGCACTAAATAAGTGTTATGCTAAACGAAATTATGCGTAATGAAATTTTGTTAAATGAAATTATGCCTAGTGAAAATCTGCCATCTTAAAAGTATGCCATTGGGAATTCGGTCATATAAACATTCGACCAAATAATAATTATACTAAATGATTTTTATGCATTGAAGATATTCGTTTAAAGAAAATTATGCCAAGTGTGTTATGCCAAATGAAATTCGGAACAACAAAATTCTGCCAGATAGAGGGAACCCTTATTAAAACATCGATCAAAGTTACAACGAACTACAAGAACTTTTATATTGTCACTTGCTGCTACGGAACCCTTCATGGGCGAGTCCGACTCGCACTTGGCCGGTTGTTTTTCAACGCTTTGACCCTTTACCAGTGGGTATCTTTGAATTTACATCAAAATCATATCTTTGAGTTTATCGCAAAAAATTAAATATTACAAATTCACTTAGCCCTTAAAATATTTTAAGAAAAATATGTTGTTTGCCTCGTTTAATACTAACATATGTTAAGGCCTACCTACCTATCGCGCCTATATTTAAATGTTAGACTTCCCTTCCAGATGTTTAAAAAGTGCATTTTTATTTAAAAACGCACTAATATATCATTAAACTTCCCAAAGCTCTATTCCAAAAAGGCTTTTCTTTGTCTCTGATGTCAACTCGTTAGCATGTCAAGGAAATAACGAAAAATGTTCGTAGTGTATATGCGCATAGAATGCACTTTGCGTTACATCAGTTGAATTTCGGTTTGTTAAAGTATGGTCTACCAAAGTTAGAAAGATATTCAGGCATGGTTTGAATTATTTATTTGTTGCATAGTAGGTGTTTTAGGTTTCATGCACTGTATTACGTATTACTCTGACTGTCTGACAAACTGTTTTATCTTCTGATGTTAAATACACAGTATCCCAACCATTAACAAACTGTTGGTTGGTTTAAATTAAACGCATTTTTTTATACAACGCATACTTAATGCTATACTCGTATTGTTATTGCCGCATTGGGCTAGCTTGGTCGATTACGGCTCAATCTCTCGATATGCTTTTGTCTGTAGGGAAGCGCAGATGGTAGATGGGATTGATCATGTCGGGGTCACCACTGTAGGGAAGCCGTGGTAGTTAGGAATCGATGGATGCCACATTGAGGAAGGAAAAGGGAAGATCTTCCTCCGAGCTGGGTGGTATAGCTCGTGGACCGAGGTCCAACGGATGTTAGTTGGAGGTGCTATATATGGCGAAGGAGGTGGTGTAACTTCGCTACCGCGATGCAGGCTTCCCATACTATTTTCTGTCGCAGTATGGAGATGTCGTTAAGTTGGTTTTTGTGGCGCCATCTGTTGATACGGTTGAGTAGGTGTTTGCTTCGTGTCGAACTATGTGCGGCGTCATGCAGGTTAGTGGCGCCGTACATAGTTCCACACACCACACACCACCTCACCCCCATATGTCCATGTGGGAAGGCCTGTATCCAGCGGTGAGATGTTTATAGATTGATTGTGACGATTGCTATAAAATAAAAGCAGTTTAATACACTCATACCTGTTTACTGCTAACTAGAAAAAACTACGAGCCCCGTTGCAGGAATCCACTAGTTATTTATGCTTAGATGTCGGAAATAGTCATATATTGTTTAAAGAATGCCCCTTCGTTCCCCGTTTCATTAAAGTTCGATGTGATATGGCTGGTATCACCAAAGTTTGCTTACAAGAATTTGTAAATGAAAACTCAAACTACAAATGATTTGCAACATTGCTAATACTCTATGTTCGTAAATAAAAAGTTAAAAATAAAAAGTTGGTAGCGTTACGGCTGTTTATTATTGACGACGCCGAGCCAGGTGGAAGGGCAGGTGTCCATAAAGGTGGGGCTGGAGTTCGCCAGGTGCACGTCTAGCTCGGCGACGGGCAGCAGGCGGCTGGCCAGCGCCTCTAGCATCTCGATCACCTGAGGTCTCGCCTCTTGCGACCTGCCACCACCTTCGCCAAACGCGGATTAGTAAAGGACGAAGTCCTGGCTACAGATAGTTCTACGGTCATTGTCATATTTGAACAAAATTCTGATTTTGTTTAAAAGGAAGCGTTCGTTTTCCTCGGTCGTAAACTACAAAATGTAGGCGCTTAAAACTATTGCTGTTCCTGTATGAAAATGAAAACTCGGTAGCATAGTTATGGCTGTTTATTATTGACGACGCCGAGCCAGGTGGAGGGGCAGGTATCCTTGAAGGCGGGGCTGGAATGCGCCAGGTGCACGTCCAGCAGCTCGGCGACGGGCAGCAGGCGGCTGGCCAGCGCCTTCAGCATGTCGATCACCTGGGGCCCCACCTCCTGCGGACGGGTCGCCAGAACCTCCACGGTGCGGGACCTGATCGCGAAGTTGACGGTGTTGCGAAGGTGGTACTGCAATCACGTCAATGTTTAACGTTTTTAAACTTTTGCGTTCCATTGTGCACACTTATTGTGTATATACAATGTGATAGGGGGTACTTCTAACTTGTTAAGGCTATGTAGTACATCGAAATGCATCGTCAAATAAAAAATGGACTTATAAAAGAGTGATTTTAAATCACAAAATAATTAAGTAATGATTTTTTTCTCACCAAAATAATTTCAAACATACGAAACAAAGTAATTTATTAGTTAGCCAGTGTTATTAGCTACCGTTTTTTTCATGTTCCTCGGACGTATGAAACCTTTGATATCGCATAAAGTAAAAATGGTCATAAATTATAGAGGGAGGGGGTAGGACCCTCCATATTATTTTTTTTGCCGATAAGTTTAGAAGAACCACCTCTATCACATTGTATAAACGGGATAGAATGAAAACTACTTAGTAAAAGCATCCAAAGCATACCTTTTATACCTGACGTTTCGACCGAGTTGCACCGGTCACGGGCTGACACGTCGTCGTCAACCCCACGGGGATAAAAAGTACATAAATGTTTGTCCTCATTGATGAATGATGAGCAATGCACACCTACACATCAACTCACGACTCTTGAAGTTTGAGGCTATGCAAAGAGGACCGCTAAACGTCCACGTCCACGTTTCACCAAATACATTTACTTGATCTACAAAAGAATACCGCAGTGTAAATGTCTACTTGATTACTGAAAACTACTTTTTTGTGGCCTGGTATAATATAATATACAGAGTGTAATATGTAATATTGCGCACTTTATTGTTGTTAGTAATTATCTTTTGATATAATTAAATTAATTTGTAAACTTCGGAAATAATAATACATATTGCAACTAGGTATAATAACAATTATTATTGAAAATATTTTATTTTGATTTAGGTACTTATGTTAAACTGAATTAGTCGTTTGCACAGTGGCACGCGCCTTTTTTTTAGCAAACAATACGCATTGTCACGGCTCTAACTGAGCAGAGGCCTATTTGGTGTAGGTACCTACCCAAGTTGGTGTTTATTTTTAAGTTTTATTTTTAGTTAATTTCATTGTTTATATTTAATTTTCTTCATTATTTTGTGTGTGCTGGTACCCAATAAACGTTTTTCTATTCTATTCTATAAATATAAACTGCACATGTGCTCAGCATGATAGGTGGTGAGCAAATCGCCGCCTTATGCTGTTGAACGTATTGTACGGTACTAATAAACAATGACGTTAGAAAATGTGGGCGAAAGAAGAACTCTTTAGAAAACAACTGTGTTTTAAGATTTTACGACGGGATACTAAATTGTATCAATCTGACGAAGAAGAAGAATGACGCTGTAAAGCCGAGTCTCCTGCGACAATGTTACAAAATATGGGAGTAAATGTTGTTAGATGTTTGATGTTAGATGTTAGAAAACACAAAACTGTGTCGCAGGAGACACGGCTTAAGGCATATCGACTATGTTTGGTTTGAAACTAAAAAGTTTGGTTGTAAAGCAACTAGTGTTTTCAACACAAACTGGTGACAATTAGGTACATAAATTAAATTATAACTTTTTGCTGTTTCATCTGGTCCAACTAGTGTTTTCAACACAAACTGGTGACAATTAGGTACATATATTAAATTATAACTTTTTGCTGTTTCATCTGGTCCAACTAGTGTTTTAACACAAACTGGTGACAATTAGGTACATAAATTAAATTATAACTTTTTGCTGTTTCATCTGGTCCAACTAGTGTTTTCAACACAAACTGGTGACAATTAGGTACATACATTAAATTATAACTTATTGCTGTTTCATCTGGTCTTTGCGTACAAAATATATTAATAGGCAGACTTCCGATAACATACTTAAACTTATTTTTTTTACTGAAGTCCCTGTGCGTAACTTATTGACTCGTGCGGCACCCATTTGTATAATAGGCCTTCTTACACTTACAATTATGGTGTACTGTCTTACCTGAATAAGTAACGTTACTCCAAGGTGCACTGGTTTAATCTCCATCATATTCAATTTTTTAACAAGTAGTCTTGGTGTTAGGTCGTCTAACTTTCCAAGCTGCGCGATAATTCTTGGAGCCTAAAATAATAGGTTTACGATAAAGCGCGTTGATGTGATAACAAACGGATTTATGCAATACCGGCGCCGTTATGCACGTCTTACATATTAACATAAAGACGCCGGCAGGTAAACCTTCCACAAAATGTCAAATTTTTTCAATACCTTTGGATCAATATATCGATGAGAAACATTTTACAGATTTGAATATCTTGACGTGCAGGCGTGTGTGTGTATCATCATTATTAAAAAATAAAAATTCACTACTTTATTTTGTTATATTCTTCTCCACATAACATATTTTATTTATTCATATTTATTCTATAAATTATTGACATAGTTTTAGGTTACGCTTATAAATGCAGACTGCCTTAGATAGGAAACAGTTTGAGCGTTTTAGATAGCCAACAACATTATCAAAACTAGATTAGTATTATTGAATTTTTCGTAACTCGCGATAAGTAAGGTATCGCCCTTGACCGAGGCTTAGTATTTGGATGTAACGTGACACCGACGCGCGACACTTGTCACGTAACACCAGTGTCACGTTAAACTGCAGGAAGGCTGCGTGCAGTAAACGGTGATTACATAGACCGTTTAAAAGCAAACACCCTACGCTTATTGAATAATTATTTACATACTTACATACATATTGTAACCACAATTATTATCCCCGAAGGGTTAGTCAGAGACTAGACATCCCCTCTCCTTACATCACTAAGTTTATTTGTACTGGCACCTCGAGAGCAACCGTTAGGTTATTGCAAGAAGTGCCAGACGTCCCTGCGCCAGTAGAACACTCGCGCAGGAGACCACCAACGTTAGGTCTTGACGCCAAATTAGTGCCCGCCGCAGCGCGCTCTTCATTCGGTACTCATAAGACTAGTGTCTCAGGAGAGTATCTCCGTGAACACGTGTAGTTCACTGCCTATTGTCCAGATAGGTAACCGGAGCTGTCAAGCTCGCTCACTGTTCGTTGCACGAAGGGCACAACTCGCAGTTCCACTGCTAGGGTCGTCGACTTTAAAGTCGACTCCCAAGTGTCCACCTTGGTAGCGGAGTAGTAAGCACACTCACTTCTCGGAACCCATCCGGGCGCCTAGCCAGTTCCCACGTCCTACGCGGCTGGCTGGACCGGAGGCTACGGCATCTAGGAGGCCGCCTCTACTAGTTCTCCAGACTAGTACCGGAGATGTCAACACCAATGTTCAATGAAAACCACCGGACAAAGCTGCCAACTATAAGGGAAACTCACGTTCCCCGCAGGACTTTTCGCTTCTGGCCCCTCAGAGACCGCTACTAGGCCTCGCTCGCTGTGCACGAGTTTGGAAGTCCTGGCACACAATACCAGGACAAACGAACATTCCCAAGCTCTACAGCTAACCACACGCCACTACGAGTCCAACCCATGTCCGGATCCCGCCGGAGGCGCCTGGTTAAAGGCACGACCAGCGGGGGGCTAGAACCGGAACCCCGTAGTACCTCTGAAAACACAACCGGACCCGTAGTTCCAGTTGCGATACCCTATCTATTGAGGTCGGTAGATAGGGACTCAGAGACTAGACAATGAAAACAGCAAAGCAGTCCTCTACCATAGTCCACTTTTCACCAAATAGCGACTGCACATGTGATCAGCGTGACAGGTGGTGAACCCATCGCCGCTCTATGCTGTTGGATGTATGTGCATTCTTTAGTCCGTTAGTCACCTTTTACAACACCCAAGGGAAGAGTGATAGTATTCTTTCACCGCTTAGCGACACGGTTAAACATAATGACGGTGTAAAATATTATTCATTCTTCATATATATATATAATAGGTCTATTATTCTTATGCTGTATTCGACCACTAATTTGTACAGGATAATTTAGAAAAGGTGCATTCACAACACTGTTTGTGTTTCGAAGAGACATAGGTCAAGATAATATGACAAAAATATTTCTTCAACCCCCCATAGCAAACTGTGTGCTAAGATCGAGTTGTTAAAGCACATTTTTAGAAATATTACCTATACTTCGTTACTAATCGGGGGTCGTAAGGTCTTATGGGTTGCGTGGATCATGGGTCGTGTAGTGTATACCGTTAACATCACTTCGTAGAGGCGCGCCCAGGCGTGGTACACCTGCAAGTCGGCCATCTCGATGTTAGTCGAAGGCGTCGATGTTGTGTGGTTCATGCGGGTTGTGGGAGTCATGCTAATCATGTGGGTCATATGGGTCGTCACGTTGTGTAGATCATGTTGGTCATACGGGTCGTAGCGTTGTGTGGATCAAGTGGGTCGTAGCGTAGTGTGGATCACGCGGGTCGCGGGTGGATATACCGTGATCATGACGTTGAAGAGGCGCGCGCAGGCGTGGAACACCTGCACGCCGGCCATCTAGTCATTACCAGTCACGGCTCTATACCTCTACAATATTAGTACGAAGGCAACAATGTAATGTTATGGGGATCGTGGAGTCGTGGGGATCACGTAGATAGTGTGGTTCGTGTGAATCATGTGGGTCATATGGGTCGTAGCGTTGGTGGATCAAGGAGGTCGTGGCGTAGTGTAGATAGTGTGTGTCGTAGCGTAGTGTGGATCACGCGGGTCACGGGTGGATATACCGTGAACATGACGTCGTAGAGGCGCGCACAGGCGTGGAACACCTGCACGTCGGCCATCTGGTCGTGCATGTCGCGACTTTCCACTGCTGTGTAGTAGCGGTGGGCGGTGTCGATGCGGCTGCTGCAGCTGGAGTTGCGGGGCAGGTCCTGGTGGGGCATCATCGTCATCATTAACCATTATCAGCCTATAACCGGCTTGCCACGTGTGTTTTTTAGTGGGTATGCCCTTCCTTTTTCCCGAATCCCTGTTGAGTCCTTTGGACCTGGAGGAAGGCGGTAGCTGTGGAGGACCCCACATAAATATCCGCGCCACCCTTGTAAATGTAGTAGTACACTACTAACTCAATAATGAGTTTTACCAATTTAAAAAAAAGGCCTTGATACGTGTAATTCTTAAGGCAGGTTCTTCTTTTGGCTCTCACGTCAGGTACGACGGCCGTCCGTTGGGGTTTTGAGGGTAGGCCCTTGGTCTCCTCTCCTTACATTGAGAAAGAGAGACTGGGCGGTAGAAGAGCCCCTCACCCGGAGCCTGGCCGTATATGGCCTGATTCATTTACTGTAACATTTCCACAGCGACCAAAAAAGGCCTTGCTAAGAGAATAAGAGCATAGGGAGACTTGTAACATATCCCACCATGGTAAACTAATGCGGTTGGCTGGTTTTCACGACTAATGGTAACAATCGAAATTAGAGGCGTAACGCGCTTTCCGAAGCTCGGAGGAGTTCAAGTTATTTTTTTACTAGCGACCCGCCCCGGCTTCGCACGGGTTACTACCCGTACCCGTACCTAAACAAATTATAGCCTATATAACCTTCCTCGATAAATGGGCTATCTAAAACTGAAAGATTTTTTTAAATCGGACCAGTAATTCCTGAGATTAGCGCGTTCAAGTAAACAAACTGTTCAGCTTTATAATATTATAAGTATAGATTTGTTTACCCATCCGTTGACCTGACTTTGTAAAAGTTTCTTTACAAGCTCAATTACAAGATATAATATTAATTTAATTGTTTCTCAGTAGCAGTAGTAGTAGTCTCGTGGTACATTAGAAAGTATTAAAAAATAATTCGAACTATGTATATTAATTTGATGCAGCTTACCTTCGCTATATCAATTAGCTTCATAATGAGGGAGGAGTATATCCGACGGCTGATCGCGTCCGTCCGACGGGACCGGTAGTTGTCCACCTCCCTGCGAACATTTAGTCAACTTTACTTGCGAACGAAGAGGACTCGTAATACACATTTACGACTATTACCCCCAAAAGGGGGTAAGTCAGAGACCATCCCCTCTCCTTACTTCACTAAGTTTTATTTTTACTGGCAACTCGAGATTAACCGTTAGGTTATGCAAGAAGTGCCAGACGTCCCTGTGCCAGTAGAACACTCGCGCAGGAGACCATCTGCGTTAGGTCTTGACGCCAAATCAGTGCCCGCCGCAGCGCGCTCTTCATTCGGTACTCATAAGACTAGTGTCTCGGGAGAGTCTCCCCGTGAACACGTGTAGTTCACTGCCTATTGTCCAGATAGGTAACCGGAGCTGTCGAGCTCGCTCACTTCTCGTTGCACGAAGGGCACAACTCGCAGTTGCCCTTGCTAGGGTCGTCGACTCTAAAGTCGACTCCCAAGTGTCCACCTTGGTAGCGGAGTAGTAAGCACCCTCACTTCTTGGAACCCATCCAGGCGCCTAGCCAGTTCCCACGTCCTACGCGGCTGGCTGGACCGGAGGCTACGGCATCTAGGGAGCCGCCTCTACTAATTATCCAGACTAGTACCGGAGATGTCAACACCAATGTCGAATGAGAACCACCGGACAAAGCTGCCAACTATAAGGGAAACTCAAGATCCCCGCAGGACTTTTCGCTTTTGGCCCCTCAGAGACCGCTACTAGGCCCCGCTCGCTGTGCGCGAGTTTGGAAGTCCTGGCATACAATACCAGGACAAACGAACATTCCCAAGCCCTACAGCTAACCACGAGCCACTACGAGTCCAACCCACGTCCGGATCCCGCCGGAGGCGCCGGTCAAGGTACAACCAGCGGGGGGCTTGAACCGGAACCCCGTAGTACCCCTGAAAACACAGCCGAACCCGTAGTTCCAGCTGCAATACCCTATCTATAGGGGTCGGTAGTCAGAGACCAGGCAAAGAGGACCGCAAAGCAGTCTACTGCCACAGACCAAGTTTAAAAAAATGTTAACTGCAGTGGTCAGAGTGGTGGTGGCCCATCGCCACTCTATGCTGTTGGATGCATGTGTAGTTTATGGTCCGTTAGTTGCCTTTAATGACACCCAAAGAAGAGACGGTGGTGGTGGTTATTTTAGTGAGTTGCTGCAAGACACGGTTTGCAGACTCGTAGAGAAGACTATTATTTGAGACCAATGGTCACAGACTTCATTGTATTGCCCTCAGTTTAGATAGTTGTGAGGCTAGTGTAAGTCCGCCAGTTTCCCTTTTTTTGTAAAGTGTTATCTGGTCTGGGTGTTTTTTTTATAATAAGCTTTTTTCAGGCGTTTTTTTAAAGCGTTTATCCATATCTGACTAATAAAAACAAGTATCAAAAGAAGCTTTATTCGGGCTCTATAATTGATTTGAAAGTGCTAGTAAAAAAAATCGTTGTTGTAATATTACTGTAGGCTATTAAAAAAATAGAAGTTAGTAACCTTTTGACGATGTACTTGATGACGAGCGACATGGTGCGGTTTAGAAAAACCTGGTTTTCCTTCTTCAGGTCGAAGAGCAACTCATCCTCGAACTTGCTGTCTTGCAGAGCCTCCACTATCGCTTTTGCCAGCTTTCTGTTCTCTTGGAAGAATTTCTATAAAAGTAGAAAAATAAGACAGCATTCAAAGACATTACAGGCTACATTTGTGTTTAAATAATATTTATTTCTTATTAAAAACCATACAGTCACTTACATAAGATATTAATAACATAATGTGAGTAAGTAATTGTCCAGTAGTTAGCAGATGTATTGGGTTTGGGAATCGTCGTTCAAGCATTTATTTATTACAAACATTAGGCAGTTGTCCCACCGCCAACGATGAACGAGAAGCGAGTCGAGCTAGAACTAGAAACGAGTTGGCAAGCAGCGGAAAGCGAGTGTGTAGTTCCGATAGTTTTGTCGCTGGGCTATAAGCGAGTGTACGAGTGAGACGGGCGATTACTCGCGCCAATCGCTCGCGGCGGCCGAGCCAAGCGTACAGCAGTGCGATTCTCTAAGTTAAAGCCTTAGCAGCCAGCGCTGAGAATATACTCTGTCTCTTTCATGTTCATAGAATTGGAAAGAGACAGCAGATCACAGCCATACGCGCAACGTCTATGTGTCACTCAAAGAATTGCATGGCAGTCCTCTTGGCGGGAAATGACCTCTGCCGCTGGTTGGTCTCTCGGCGTGAGTTCTCACTGAACGAGTATCGGTAAGCGAGAATTATTTTTGATAGCTCCTGTCACTCAGCGACGGCTCCTGTCACTCAGCGACAAACTAGTGGAGCGAGTCCTCGCCGGCAGTGTGAACAGTCAGAGATCAACTATTTATAAATGCATTTCTTTTGTTTACATGGAATGTAAGTACATATATCAATTGTACGTTTCTTGAGCGAGAAAATAGCCGATAGTTAGTCGTTTACTCGCCGTTGGGGGGACAACTGCCTTAGTCTCAAGGAGCGAAAGAGGACAACATCATGTTAGGGTTAATCCGCGAAATCACCACGAAAGTGTTCCGGACTCATACCAATTTTGTTAATTAGTTTATATCTGCAGGATGTTTCGTAATATAGAACGCTAAACATGCTTTATATAAAAAAGTTGTTTTTTATGAAAGTCTTCGGAACATTGATAAAAAAACAAATTGCTCAGTCGAATGTGATCACAGGAAAGCATGCGAGCTGTTCAGGGCAGGTGAAAGTAATCTTGTTTAAAGCGTAGGTATAACTCTACTCATGCAGCCTGTGGAAAGATTATAGCCCGACTACTGAGCCTATACAACAACACACTCCGAGTGTTAATGGGATTGTCTCTCCGCTGCAGCGCACGTTTCGATTGTTTATGTGCGACCATGGGAAAAAGACGTGCGTTCCTGGCTTAAATGTAGATTAGCATTGCTAGAAAATAAGTCAGCTTTTCATTCAGTGAGCAGCATTTAGTTCGCCGCCTTAGTCAACTTCACCGCCCCAAGAGAAGAGTTTGTTTGGTGTGTTATTTCAACCCGAATGCAATTTAAATTCAGCTTTTGTCAAAACCTGCCTTGATGCAGTGAAAAAGATAAACAAAGCATAGCACGAAACCTACGCCAACATGTTTTAGCACTGCACAGGAGAATACAGCCGGGGCGTCGTAAAAACATTTCGGTGTTCGCAAAACGAGAACCGAACGCGGCCGTCTCATATTTCCAGCGTGAAAACAACTCCAACCCTCGTTCTCACATTTTAAATCCGCAATAAAGGCTTGAACAAAACAATTACAATTACCTCTTGCACGTTCCCCGACGCAGTGCCTAGTACGAAAGCCAAAGAGAGAGCCAAAAACACAGCCATTCTCAGACCCAATATACACTTAACTGCCTATTCCCATTTTATTCCGCCTTATTTTTTAAACACACAGAATATTTAAACAGAACTCTTTGAAATGCAAAAATAACGGCCAAATGCGGCTTGAGTCTTCTTAAAAATGTATTTTAAAGTGTCGCGTTCTAAAAAATTCAAATATTGTTTGAGTCGCTGTGTTAACGCGGGCATTAATGATTAAAGTCGTGTGCACTGCGTTGGTTTATTCTACTGCGTTACGTACAGCTACCTTTTATTTTTACGCGTTATGATTTTTTACGATTGTTAGTTTTAAATTGACGTTCCAAGGTTGCTAGACAAGTATTTATTCAACCTAGTTTCTGTTCACATTATCTAGTAAAGAAGATGAATTAACCTCTATTTCTTTCTATGTTGCGGAAAACTAATCACTACATTTTTCGGCTAGAGATTTCCGAAAAATAATGCTGACAAGGCACATGTATGAATACCTGACAAATTACTATCTGATTCTGCAAGAAAAATGGAGTCCTTTCTTACCATACCAATAAAATCAATCTCTTTTTAATCTTTTAAAAGAGACGACGATTAAATCTTGTTGATTTTGTCCGCAGGATAATTCAGCGGATTACCCCTGGAATTACGGGCATAGTTTGGAAATAGGCTCATAAAGCGGGCAACAATTCATGTCAAGTAATTAGAATGATTTACCAGCAGGTAGGCAGCTCGCGGACTTACGCCGAGATCTGTACACTGTGACTGTAGCGCCGTAAATAAGTATTAATGGGTAGTTTGTGGACTAGCGCTGCGGGGAAATGTATGAACTGTTTCCTTTATCCGGCGGAATTGAAAGAACTATTTTGTGTAACGGTCCTATGCGCTCTTTAATCGTATTTGAAGGCTTTATATTTAGTACTGTATTCGATAATTCATTGTTTAGTGATTGTGTGCTTGCTCAAGCGTTACGTTTGTGAGTCGGAAAATCGTTTACTAAACTTTTTTTGCTTCAGTTAGGCTTAGGATATTTCTTACATATAAAGTCAATAAAATAGTTTTATTGCGACTATTGCCAATGTAGAATATGCTCTAATTGTTAAGTAAAATTACACCACATTTCCTTTACACGTTTGTATATTTCAAGACGTAGGACGTGAACACATTCATTTCACACGAAAAGTTTCACACGAAAAGTGCTAAATCATTACAGCCATATTCGGTTTAAACTTAAAATTCGTGTGCGGCGAACTAGCGGGGCACCTGGCGTGCAGAGCCGTACAAATCGGCAACTCCGCGAAGCAATCGAACAGCCGCCGTTTGGCGCAAACTTGTAGAAACGCCCGACGCCGACGGGCGGCGACAAATCACTTAGCCGTAAAACTGTTGCGACACTCGTATCGGCCGCGATGCCATGTTAAAGTGGAGCTGCATACTTTAGTCAGGTGAATGAATGAATGGAAGTGAATGCGTTAGATTTTTATCATTAATTGCAGCGATGACTTGATTTTAATGATGGAGGCCTGTGCCCAGCAGCTGGGGATATTGGGCCATAACCCACCAAGCTGGCCCAATGCGGGTTGGTGGGTTTTAACGACTGTCATCTTACGACCAGAACCGGGAAAAACGTGCCTTCCAAAGCACGGAGAAGCTCGAGATGTTTTCAATTTGGTCACCCATCCAGAGACCCGGCATTGCGAAAGCTGCTTAGCGGGCAAGATCGCAAGCCGAACGTGTTGGCCGCTGCGCCATCGAGCTCCTCGCTCGCTTCTCCTTTACTTTATCATTATGGCTTAAATAAGCAGGAGTAGTAAGGATCCGTGTGGTACCTAGCCGCTCTAACTACCAACCTCTCTCTTCCTTTGGGTATCGTAAAAGGCAACTAACTTACCAAAGACTGCACATACATCCGACAGCATAGAGCGGCGATGGAGTCACCACCTATCACGATGAGCACATGTGCAGTTGTATATTGATGTGCCGTGGACTATGGGACTGGATGTGTTGTCATTAAAAGAAGTAAGTAAATTAAATTTTCTTAATACACACTTAAAACAAAGACACTATAAACCTGTGTCGTACAAAACAAAACCGTTCAAACACCATCTTAAAGAGCACTACCTATTAAACTTAAGTGATAATCAGTAACATAGTATACGTATAAGTAATCTTATATGTGTATGTGTATTTACATAAATATATTTAATTTATGTATGTATTTAACTTTAGCGCAATAAGTCCCGCATATTTAATTTTTATTACCACAGCTAGGGTTGGCTGGAAGTCTTCTAGAGATAAGCTCACCCTTGTATATGTCCTGTATAACGTGTGTCTTTATGTAATTTATTTGTGCAATAAAGTATTATTATTAAAACATAATTTACACATTATTTATTATGTTGCTTCGAGGGCTGATTTCTCAGGCCTTCATCATTTTTTTTTAATTCTATTTGAATATCAACTACTGTCTAGTCTAACAAACACACACTACAGCGAAAACAAATTATTTCAGTGGTAGAGATTCTTTTTCATTTTTCAGACTGAATGTCTATCGCCCTTAGGGCGCCAAGCAGAATTATCTTGGATAGCTATAATATTGCTTCGATTATATAAACTATAGATACACGATTGCTGCTTAAACACGGCACCACGAAACAAGGCACAGATCAAAAATGTGCCTTGTCTCTCAATAAAAAATTTCGAATTTAGATTTTTGTTTCAACTAGCTTGAATCTCGCTAGCCTAGCTACCTCCAATAATATTTATAAGAATTTTTACTTTAGTATCTAAAGTTTAAGGTTTACTTTACAATAAATGTTTATCTATAATTATCTCGTTTCGTTTCTGATGTTGATCTATTATGGATAGTATGTATTTACGTAGGAACATTTATTTGAGTTTGATTTTGTATGAGACCGTGCATCTATTGTTTGTATGATCGAAGCTAAAGAAGCATTCTTTCCACCCGACGGATTGTCTGTCAGAAATCGCTTTAAATTGTATATTTTGCTCTTTTTTATGTTTTATGTAAATTTTTATGGTGTTACAAATACAATAAAAGTATTAAGGATTCGCCTTATTGAAGCCTCCGGTGACAAGAAGGCTGGCAGCTACCTCTGCCAGCGTATCCGCCTGGCAATCCAAAGAGGTAACGTTGCCAGCATTCTTGGTACCGTCCCCATGCCCACACAGCCCACAGTTGGAGGACATCTTTTATTTTCTTTAGTTTTAAGTTTAGTAGTTTAATCTTGTTTAAGTAGTAGTTAAGTTATGTTGTTGTTTTATTATTACTTTTGTTTTACAAATAAATATTATGTATAAAAGTATTATTTATCTATCTATGGTTACGAAAACTGGGTCGGTAACGAGCGAGTTACACCTATGACGTTGCGCGTCAATACACTGCGGTACCTATTTACCATCAGGTTCTTCTTCTCGACTTAATATACATACATTCGCGAAGGGTTAGTCAGAGACTAGGCAATTAGGACCGCAAAAGTAGTCCTCTGCCATAGTCCACTTTTCACTAAATAACGACTGCACTTGTGCTCAGCGTAACAGGTGGTGATCCATCGTCGCTCTAAGCTTTTGGATGTATGAGCAGCCTCTTTTACGACACCCAGGGAAAAAGAGAGGGGGTGATAGAATTCTTTCACCGTTACGCGAGACGGTAAAATAGTAAAGAAAGGAAAATGTCTATCAAACTTGATAGGTACGCCGTTGTATAAAAAGTAACCTACAGATGCTATATTTTTCCCGGCTTTTCCAATATCACTACAACCTACATACGTTAACCTTTTTAGGACTTTACTCAAGTATAAATCATCAAAAACGATCTGAAGATTGCAGTCGTAAAAAAAGCTTTGTCAAAAGCCTTAGTGCGGGTTGAGGAGACTCTGACAACAGGTTCATTACTCAATAAAAAAAGGGAATTGGAAAACTAAAAAAAAAAACTAAGAGTCAACTAAGAATGCATGCCACGATTCCAATCATATAATATACATTTGCATATTTTATTCAGAGTTCCGTTGGTAGATCGAATTATTCCACTGAAACATTCTCACAATACAACAGGAGCTTCGGTATTATTGGTTTGCTTGTCAGTAGCTAGTATGCATACACAAACAATAAAAAAGGACAGTACTAAATTGTTTCTAGTACTCATTCTTATTATCATACTAATCATACTAACATTGATGTATAAACATATAATACATACCTACACAATATAATCACGATAATTATCCCCTAAGGGTTGGTCAGAGACTAGGCTATGAAGACAGCAAAAGCAGTCTTCTACTTTTCACTACTTAAATAGCGACTGCACATGTACTCAGCGTGACAGGTAGTGAGCCCTTCGCCGCTCTATGCTGTTTGAAGTATGTGCAGTCTTTAGTCCGTTAGTCACCTTTTACAACACCCAAGGGAAGAGTGATAGTATTCTTTCACCGCTTAGCGACACGGTTAAACATAATGACGGTGTAAAATATTATTCATTCTTCATATATATTAAAAACTAGCAGTCGCTCGCGGTTTCACCCGCGTGGTTCCCGTTCCCGTGGGAATATCGGGATAAAAAGTATTTTATGTGTTAATTCAGGTTATAAACTATCAGTATGCCGAATTTCATCCAAATCCATTTTGTAGTTTTTAGGTGAAAGAGTTACAAACATCCATCCATACTTACAAACTTTCGCGTTCATAATATTAGTAGGAGGATTAATTAAAAAAGGAGCTGTGTGGCGGTGACTCATATATTTAATACTACCAACCCATCTCTTTCCTTGAGTATCGCACAAGGGGACTAACGTACTAAAGACTGCACATACATCCAACAGCGCAGAGCGGCGATGGGCTCACCACCTGTCACGCTGAGCATAATATGTGCAGTTGTATTTCTCGAATCGTGGACTATGGCAGTGGACTGATTTTGCAGTCCTCATGCCTAGTGACTTACCCCTTTGGGGAAAATAGTCGTTAATGCATGTTTGTGTATTAAAAAATACGAGATGATAAGTTACATTACTTTTATTTATGTTATCCCGTAGTTTTATTAAATGTCAACAGCTACGGTCAACAAATAACAAGAGTCTCGTCGCACAAAGTTACAAAACAAGTCGACGAAATTGATCGATAGAATTTTTTGTGTGTTGTGTATTCCCTCATTTGTTGTCCGATCCACGTCAACGTGTATACATGTGCCGGCCGCCGCGATAGCGGGCGGTTATCCCGCGATTCCCGCGATTCCCGCACCGCGCCGGAGCCGATTCAATTTCCGTGCTCCAGAAAATTCTTTCTGGACACCGTCGTAAAGAGCGCCGGTTGTATAGCTCATTCCCTTTATCAATCAGCGCGGAGTACTGACATTTTGTGTAAATTGGAAATAATATGTAAACAGAAAATATACGAGCACCTCACAAATACTTGGCAGAGTTTTATTTTTATAGTTATTGTACAAATTATATCAACGTTGTTTGGAGAACGTATGCTTTTATTATTGAAATTTTGCACTCACAATGCTATAATAGGATAAAATGTTTACTAAAAAAAAATCAACCATTCTCAGGAAGCTCGAGTGGGATTCGAACTTTAAAATTATACGTCTTTATCGATTGTTAAATACTTGCAATAGTATTTCTTTCGACTGTGAGGAGACTTCACATTCACGTAATACCGCTGGCTTGCAGCGTAAATCAAACTACTAGGAAAAAATCGGCGAGTCTTCTGGGGTCTCGGTAGCTCAGCGGTTAGAGCAGTGGACCGGCAATCCAAAGGTCGTGGGTTCGAATCCCATTCGAGCTTCCTGAGACTGGTTGATTTTTTTCTAGTAAACATTTTATCGTATGTTTTTAAGCTTGTAAAGTTTTAATATAAGTGCGTGATCTAACTCATATCATTTTGGAGCTCATTAAGACCAATATATCTAATATAGGTACTACGTTAAATGGTGTTTTACAGTCAAACATTATGTATTTTATGTCAGTCACAATATTAAACTTCTATACTTAAACTTCCTAAAGTTAAGAAATCGTGTTTTATTAATTTACGTATAGTTGGCGCCACTATTTACGGACAATACTTTCTACTTGGCACGTATTAACATCAGCATCTCCACACAGACAAACATCACCATCATTATCATCATCAGCCGAAAGACGTCCACTGCTGGACAAGCATCTCCACCACGACCGGTCTTCACATTTTAGGTAAATTGATGTTATGGCGACGTACTTAGATGTAATAGGGCCCATAGTAAGACTGATTCTGTATAAATAAACACAACCTAAAATCACTTTTTTAACTGACTGTATTTTTTACTGACACAAGCATTTTTAATACTGACTGTATCTCATTACATTTTACGTATTTTGGGATTCGTTTATGAGTAGTATTCGTCGGGAATAGAAAATTAATTACGTTTACAAACAAATACCATTGGTATTAGTTTTTGGTATCAGAAAGGAATAGATCTTAAAACAGATGGTGGCAGCTAGCAATGCGGACTCAAAACAAGCCCTGTCACCAAACAAAACAAGTACAAATATGTAAACCATCCCTCGCTAGGACCCGAATCCAGGACCTCCTGTC
Organism: Scoparia ambigualis; assembly: GCA_963921215.1. Classification (NCBI taxonomy): domain Eukaryota; kingdom Metazoa; phylum Arthropoda; class Insecta; order Lepidoptera; family Crambidae; genus Scoparia; species Scoparia ambigualis. The sequence goes on along the minus strand of OY992503.1, from coordinate 42,103,975 downwards.
CTGTCCTGAGAAGTCTAAAACCGGTGGTCTAACCACTAACTAGACCACGGAGGCGGTTAAACTTTCTTAGTACTTGGTCACCCATCCTATGTTTCTATGTGTATATATGTCGCAGTGGATCCCATTGTCACCTGCAGTGTGTTGTAGCGTTGTACTCTATTACAATTTTAGCGTTCAATTTAGCTAGAATTTCCTTTAAGAGCGCAATTAAAGTTATTTCAAAGTTTCAAACCACTTCATTAATTTTATGAAAGCTTTAAGCTTTGAGGCAGTTGCTCATCGCGACAATGAAATTAAGTTTATACAATGTGCTATCAAGAAGTTGAGAACTAGGTTTTCTCTTTATCTCTTTATTAATTTGATTCGCTGAATCCGAATACCAGGCAAGATAGACGCAGTTTAAACATAAAGCTATAAGGTAATCGCAGGTATTACCGCGGTAGTCAAAAATCTGCAGGTAACACCGAGGTATGTAATATAATTGTAGGTTAAAGCTATTACAGGCATATTTTATTCAAAAGTTAAACTTTTATGAAAGATCAATTTATATTCGTTTGGATGTATCCGTGTTGCACTGTGCACAACAAAGCAGAAAAAAGAAAACAATGATAAGTTTGCTTCAAGTCGGAACCGGAGCACTACGTTCATATAAACGCGAGTCGCCAAAAGTAAGAACACTCAATATTTTGCTAAGGTTAATGTGTCGTAAAGAAACCATTGAAACTCGTAAAGAAAATCGTAAAGAAACAAACCAATCAGCCATGATTGGAACTATCTACTTTTCGTTTATTTTGCACTATTTTTCGACAGAAAAATAAAAACAATTAAATATCGCGGTGATAGCTTCAACATTTTCTTCTTGGATGTATTGACCGCGGTATACTCGGTAATAGCATAAATCAGTATCAATAGTTTTATTTCATTTTTATGAAAATTGTATATAACAGTAACCCATACGTAATAAACAATTTCCGCAGTATAAAAATTGCGCTAGAATTTTTATTTTTTGTCCTTTGTTGTTGTGTTAATTAAGTTGTTTTATTATTGTACATTTGCACTCGCCCAGGCAACCCCGTGTACCGAGGCCTTAACGAAGACCACGTTTCGGCAGATCGTCTACAAGGAGAGAGAAGCAAGTTTAAGAAGCAGAGAAAGTCCTATTAGGATTACATTCTAAATTGAGCCATAAAAATTTAATTTGTATGAGAGTACTAAATTGAATACGACATGAAACCTTACCTTAGCCTGTATTTTAAACCTCAGTACTCATTTCAAATATCATGTATATGTTTAGGTTACTTCATTGGCTATCGATTAAACTTTTTAATTTGTTTAAAATCAATCAATTTTTATCTTCGGAATTAGATTATTTACACTATCGCGAATGAAACTATCACCGATGGTGAAAACAAGCAATTAATCAGTAATAACTTGTATAAGAAGCTATTACTGAGTGTTATTACTCGGTATTAACTTTACCATAGAAATCTAGTACCGACTGATAATAGCACATATTTTTGAGTTTAGGGTTCTCTACCAGACACAAAACCTATATGAAATTCAGAACTCTATTTTTACCTATACCTACCTTTTTACTAACTGAGTATTTAATTTTTACGTAGGCGAAATATTCAAGGCTACCTCTTAAAAAAAGAGGTGGCTGACTTTTTTAATAAAATAAGTTTGTTTTTTATTTCTTATTCCCATAGATTATAAAAAATTGTAGGCAGCTTGATGTACCGCTAACTGTACCTCCATAACTTTGGACCATGATCCAGGACTGGGGAGATCAGGTAATTACAGTGGAGCGACTGCCGTCTGATCTCCGTGACCCTGTTAACAGGGGAACCTAACCAGCTTGGTTACACATTCAGTCACCTGAGTCCTCACGATGTTTTCCCTCATACATAGAGTAGCCAACAATTTGTTTTTTAATAATGATTTTGTACGGAACCAAAATTATTGTAATTTTTCTACCCTCGGTAATAGAATCACGATTCGCGGTATTTGCTGCAATTACTTTAGCATACCTCGGTAATAGCTTCATCCGGCTTTTTATATTTAATTAGTTTTTTTTACATATTTAATCGAAACATATCTTTCATCATTAGATTCCTTAAGTTCAAAACTTAAAGTATCAGAAAATTAATACTTGTAACTGTTTTTACGATCGGGAATTCTTCGGGAAGGAAAGAGTTTTGATTTTACCTCGGTAATACCTGCGTTTACCTTAATAGAACAAAACTAAAAATTGTCATTGCGTATAGAAGATGATAGTAAGTGATGGTGTAAATGTTATATGAATGGTAAATGATATTCCTTAAACCCTTTCAATTTTAGTAAAGATATGGGACTTTACTGACACACGAACTTCCTAAGAGAATTTGAAAGTGATGTTGCACTATTTTGTTTAATTGCCAACACCCCTATTGGGTTACTAGCACTTAACGTTTAATAATCCATCATATTTCACATTAATTTTCGACAAAACACAAATTTAAAAAAATGAAACAAAACAGCACACATGTCTTTTCACTTTTCCGCCAAAAAGTCTACAAACTTCTATTTATATAATTAACAGGATTCGTTTGTTTCAGCTGTAGGCGCGGCGGCGATGCGGTCGCAGGCGCCGCGCTGAGCTGTCTTCGATGGGCAAGACCTCGGGCGGTCGGGCCGACGCGGGCGCACGCACACAGCGCTACAGCAGTAGGAGGTAAGTTTGGCGCAGTACGAGATGAGTGTGGCGCAGTACGAGATGAGTGTCGCGCCGTACGAGATGAGTAGATGAGTAGCAGTATGAGATTACCAGAGGCTCTACTCTCTAACGGCCGAAATTTATAATTAATAATTTAATATTGTTTGTTCGAAAATTGACTTGAGCTCCAACTTATGTCTAGTTTATAACTTTAGTTGGCAAAGCAACAGACAGAATGATTATTAATTTCGGTCATAAGTACATCCGATACTTCATTGGTCCGTTATTCGTCGTACACTGTTGTGCCCAATTGCTTGTGAAATAAACGAACTCCCTTTCACCCTTTCGTCTTATGAAAACTTCGCTACGGATTTCATGTTATCTTGATAATGCAGATTCAGTAATTCAGATTACGATCTAAGTAGATCGACTAAAGGAACATAATATCCTTAATGTAGTTATAAGCATAGTAGTGAAACAATATTACAACCTCTATTATTATAAATGCGAAAGTGAGTTTTTTTGTAACAATTTACGAATTTAATGATATTTTGGTAAAGGGCCCTTGAAAACAGTTAGAGCCACGAGCAAAAACTAGTATTTAAATAAATATTTGGAATTATCAAAAACTATACTTTGTTTATAACTCTAATAAATACTGTTTCAATTTATGAGAATTTTGTAGCTATAATGATTAGGATGCTTGAATCCTTAGTAGACATCACTCGTTCATCAGTATGGTTACGTTTGAGTTGAATTAACGGAGACGCGGCGACAGGGCTACGGGAGACGAATTCAGAGAAACGACGCTGTAGTTGCGATACAGACAGCGTCGCCTTAAAAACGAATTAAAATCTCAAGTTAAAATTATACCGTACCGTATAAGTAACCATGACGCGTAGCGCTGAAAGAATACTTCCACCCCCTCTCCTCCCTTGGGTGTCCTAAAAGGTGGACTAAAGGACTAAAGACTGCACATACTTCCAACAGCATAGAGCGGCGATGGGCTCACCACTTGTCACGCTGAGCACTTATGCAGTCGCTATTTGGTAAAAAGTGAACTATGGTAAAGGACTTCTTTTGCTGTCCTCATTGCCTAGTCTCTGACTAACCCTTCGGGGATAATAGTCGTGATTATAATATGTATGTATGATAAAAATATAAGGTAGACCAATAAAACTCCGGCCCATTTCCATACTCAATTTGAGGAGAAAAGAAGCAAATGATTATCTACGAATATCATGAATATTGATGGAGGGCGGACAACAAACATACCACAATGATAGATGTACCGATCGCATTGCATCAGGGATAAACGAATCGAACGCGAATCGAGCCAACGTTAAAATTGAAGATTTATTCTTTTCCGAAACAAATAGTCTGGTACAATTTCAATTCGGTTCATACATTTTGCCGGTTCACGCGACAAGTATTTTTATTAAATTTGTATTTGTCGTCACATGGCGTGATAGTCTCCCATTAAACATTCCGAATAGTTGGTGCAGTATCGATAACTTCTTCCGATATCGTTCGATTTGTCGAAACTAAGTTCAGTTTAAAATTTTCTCTGCATTCAGGCGTACATTTTTATAAATCTTTTTGTGGTTACTTTTAGATGGGATTCGATGGAAAATATCTCTGACAGTTACAACCTTTTCAAGTTGATCGCGTAAGTCTAAAATACAGTTTTAGCGTTAATTTAGATTTTTAAAATCTTTGAGCTTTTTAATATTTATTTTGCACCGCTTAATATATTTTTAACGTAGTATTGTTCAGAAAAACATTTATGCTTTCTAATTGCAAACTTTACTATCCGTAGGCATATTAAGTACTTATCTAGTATTCTTACTTCAAACCTAGATGTTTTAATAGTAATTTACAGTAAAAACTAAGTAGACAGTACTGAATGAGTATTTTTAACCGCGCTCCGATAAATTAGTCCACATTTTCCAATTCGTTAGCAAAATAAACGCATCACAGTCCAAGGTTTAGATAAAATCGTAGATATGTTTACGTTCGAAACTAATTCAGAGCCGAGATGAACTGACCTAACTATTTATAAACCGAGAAACTACAATGGGCTGTAGGCCCGGCCCATACGACGCGTATTTATGACATTTATAAATAAATATCAACAGCATTAGCACATTTAAAAGCTTGAAACAATAAATGAATCCCAAATGTGAATGATAAGTGATTGTGGAATGCGATTAAACACGAGTCAATATTGTGGTTAAGAAATTTCAATATTTTCTTATTATTCGTAAAATATGTGTCAATTACGTCATATATTAAATTGGTCAATTGTTGCAGTTTGATAAAATTAAGCAGTGTAGTTAGTGATTACAATTTAAATATTATAATTAATTCGATATATTATCTTACAATTTCTCACCACAAGTTGTCACCATAAAATTGTTAGATTGTTAGTTAGTTTAACCCTTTCCACTTGACTTTTTATGATCGATCAACGTTACCTAGTTTGTAAAAAGGTTAAAACCGATTATGTATCAAAAATGCTTCCATTGTAGTTAGTGCCGTGGAGTGCCAAAGTGGCGTATGTACGATTGACCGAGTTCTGAATATAATTCTGATTCACTGACGATCGCAGACAAAGAGTTCTTTGAACAAACATTTGCAGTTGTTTGACCGTCAATCTCTCTAGCCTATGACGCGCGAGAATCTTTTCATACTGTTAATTAATTGTACTGTACATTTATATAATTATGATTTATTTTTAATAAAATATAAAATGTATAATTTAATTAACAATACATGTTTATTTATGTATATATTTTATTAGATTTTAAGCTAATAGAAAATAATTGAGTACAAGGCAATTTGCTATACCCTATTTTAAATATTCACTTTTTACTATCGTGACTTATTGCCCACTATATTTTCATTAAGATCCCGGCTATTCTAATGATACGACGTGATTTATTTGATTAGGCATTTAAAATCAGCTCGGATCAAATGTGAGGGGCGTTAAACAATACATTTATCACAGTCGCCCGGGAAATTTGGAGATTTTCCAACGGGTTTAATTTCATGTAGGTAAATGTAAAACTGCGTTTAGTGCGACGACTAATTAGAAATCATCTTTTTAGTTATTTTTTAACAACCGAAATATATATCGTATACCTATTTATACAAGTTAAGAAATGAAAAAATAATTACCCCAAAGATGAAGGTTGAAAAACAAAGATGAACTGTCTATGTTACTTTAACGCTATGTAAATATTATGATATAAAAACCTGGCATATTTTAATAGAAATAAAATATACTGTTTGACTGTGCTTCATACAATAATTTTCTGTTTTTGGAGTTTTTGACCGTTCCTTAGGCATACTGCATCTTTAAATCATCTCAGCGTTGCATGTTGGCGTCAATATAAGAGAGGTAAAATGGTAGTCCTTTGCCATCATAGTACTTCCAGGATTGTTTGCATACGTTATTAATTTAGCATAACGTCATAAATAACAATTAGAATCTACAAGTGACATTATCTCTGATGACACAGCGTCAGAGATAATGTTAGATCTAGAAAATTAGGGTCAACATCAAGGAAGGAATGGTCACTTAACGAACTGTCTATCTTAAACGTAAACAATTAAAATAAAACCTATTAAGAAACGAAAAAGTTTTAATAAATAATATTTTATATTTCTATGATCAATTTATTATAATCGATTTTAAATCTTAGACACTCATCTCAATTTTTCAATACTGTACGGTAGTACTGCAGTAGCTTCAAACACCAACTTTTCATTCGATTCATGTATGTACTTAGCTTTATTAATCAGCATTGTATAGCCAACAAGTGTGAATTAGCCTTTACAATCAGCGTTAAAGAGTAGGTTTTCCCTAAAAATCGCGTGTTAGTCCTCAGCCCGCCACGTGCGCCGCCGACGCGCGCGATCTGGCGATCTGTTTGTTGCTTCTTAATAATTAGTTCGCTTTTAGTTTCTACTAGTTGTGTTTCGTTGACGGCGCCTTTAAACCGGCCAGTGAGTGCAGTGACCTATTTATTTGTTATTGTTTTATCAACGTCATTTGTTTCGGCCAGTGTTATGCGTTCGACAGTTTCTTGACATTGTTTACAAGAAATTTTTTCATTATTTTTAAATTTTGATGTACTGTTAACGCTAATAATAGTGCTGTCAGAAAGCTCAAACGCCTGCATTAGGTATGGGCTTACAACAGTATTTGTAGTAACATAAAAAATCGAAGATCGAAGCACGATTTTTCGAGCTTTTTTCCCAGTTCGGCTTGATACGGTTTTTTTCATCAAGACTATTGTTTTGCCTATATTATATTGCAACATTATGTATTATTATATAACTTTTTAACTTATTCTAATGAGTATTTCTGTTCAAAGTTTCTATCAGTTCAGTAAATTCACAACGCCATCACTTACTATATGTCTACGGCGGGCGGTGGGAGACCTTGTACTGAGAGCTCCGACGAGAAACTGAGTAAAGGCTTCCTTTTCTGCCTTTTGAGGATTCTTTTATATCTTATGAAAACTTTTTGTCTTAAACTTATAAATAAAAGTGTTAATTATAATTTTAAACTATGTAATGAAAAAAATAATTGCATGAACCTCAGAATATTAACAGTAGGTTTTCTGAGGTATGAACACTGTTTATTGTTGTTCTTCTATTTTTAATTTGTTTGTTTGTATCAGGCAGCAATGATTACATAAATATCTGTTAACTTAGATAGGTACATTACAAAGAACTCTGACTCCGGATGACCAAATTTAAAATATTTCTAGTACTGCTTCGGGAGGCACATTTAGCCGTTTGCCTCCGTTGTTGTCGTAAGATGGAAGTCGTGAAATCTCACCAACCCGCGTTTGGTCAGCATGGCAGATTTCGCTCCGATCTTAATTGTTTATGTGGGAAGGTCTAAGTCCAACAGTAAGACGTTTATAGTCTGATGATATTGAAAAATCTCTAGGCTAATGATAAAGAAAAAAATGTCTATCGCTATTTGTGTTATGAAATTCGTCATGTTTTGTTATTGCTGTTGTTCTAACAGCTATTACATGCTAGCTAGATTAGATCTACAAACTGAATTCCGGTTTGAATCAGCGTGGTAGGTCCCCGGAGATTGGCCGCCACGCTTTGTAGCGGTACGTGACTGCGCCAAAAGTATAGGCAGCTGTGGGGAATGTTCAATGATACTTTTATGTACAAGCAACTCCAATTATTCATGTAGCACACAGGTGGTAAATATCTATGAACGAATACTCGTAGTATGTTCAGGTACAGTCGCCAGCAGGTAAATCTACCACAAAATGTCACGTTTCTTTAAGATTTTTTTAACTTTAACGTATGAGTTTAAGGATCAATATTGATTAGGGAAATATGTCAGTTTTGCATAGGTTGACGTGCAGGCGTGTGTACATTAGTAGTGTTTTTGAATATTCTTTTTATTATTTAACGTGCAAACACTTGGCCTATATTTCACCTGATGTTTAGGTGATGATAAAGCCGATGATGAAAGAATTGCTATGCCTACGAAAGTCTTCATCAATGCAGATATCAAATATGTCAAAAGTAATATTTGATTTTTAAACAATAATTTTGTATCTTAAATGCTATTTTTTTATTGAAAGGAATAGCAAAGTGTATTATCTGAACGTTGATGAAATAACGTCGATTAATAGCGTATTAAAAAGCATTTCAAAAATTAGAGAGTTAGAAGAGCTACCGCCGCCCGCCGCATTGCGGAAGGTCATGGATTCAAATCCTATTCGAGGTAATTAAGTACCTAGTCTGTTTTTAAGAGTTTGCGGATTAAGGAGTTGTATTGTCACCCTTTTAATAGGATGTAATAAGTATGAATGTTTTATCACGAATCTCAGACATGCCAAACGCTTCGCCGTTGTAGAAAATAACAATACATAAAAGATAAAAGTATTGCCATGTTAGTAGTAACTTTCCATGAATACATTTACTGAATAACACACATAAAAGAGATTGTAGTGGCTGAAACAGTTATTAACAGCAGTGAGAAGCAGAGGCTTATTGTAGCGAGCGAGAGAGGTAGTTACCATAAATATTGACGCTCCTTGGGGATAAACCACGGCTTACAGCCATAAGCTTTTTTTCTAACGGCAGCGCGGCTAGTTAACTACGGGCAACGTGTTTCTGTAGTAGTGTCACAAACTTCACAGGCTTCACTGACAGCTCACGTCATATGTGTAAGAAATATTATTTATGACTTTTACTTTAAAGTTTATTTGCTTGGTTATTATGATAAAATCAAACACTTATCTGATTTTAATTACGTCTTACTTATTAAGAAGTATCTAATTAAAAAATATAAATATTATTTGTTTTAGTGATATAGATACTTAATTTAAAAGGCTTTATAACTAGCCTTAGCATATGTTGAAAAATTTAAGGTTATTATTTTTTAACTTACCCCAATTATGTGAAGAGAGAGAGAGACAGAGTAAGTGTATTCGGAATGCAGTTAAAACAATTTCACACCGCATCATACAAATTGTTACTCTAAATTTGTAGACTTACCTTCACCTTGTAAAAAAAAAGTGTAATTACATTGTTTGTTTTTTTCTCTGTATGAATGTGCAACGCCTAGACAAACCACTCAGGTTTTAAGGCGCCAAGTAGTTTAAGATACATTGTATTCTTTATTCAATAAATAAAAAAATAAAAATAAAGAGAAACATTGATTGACACACAAATTAAAAATTATAATAATTACAAAATATCACACAAGACCAGCAAGTCAATCAGCTTGCGAAGTCCCCGCTTGGTCCCCGTCTCAGCTTGTCAAGGGTGAAAATGTTAAATAACTCTTACTAATAAGAGGGAATCAGGCGACACTGATCACTATCTCAGTTTTTCCAATGCGCATTTCTGCACAATTCTAATATTTCACAATCGCGGCTTAACGGAATCCGGTTTCTGCCTCTTCGCAATTTACCATTAGAATACAGTGGGTTATATATATTGTACAGGATAAACGACACCTCGTATTCAGACTTTTCCTTAAAAAACTCATAAAACTAAATCGGTACTAAAATGTACTACATAGGCAAGAAATTGATAAATTACAATAATGTATTTTTTTGTAAATTATCTCATAATTTTATAGAGACAACAGGAAAGAGTTTTAAAATGCGTGAGTGCTACTCGCACTTGGCCGGTTTCTTTACTTTATTCGTTCCGGTTTGGTTCCCGTCCAAGTGATAACAACTACTATTATTAACTGCCGTGAAGTCAACGTTAAATACTCTGGTCGAAATGTTTACTAAAACTGACTAACAAAAAACTAGTTAGAGCGCCGATATGTAAAGTAATTAATAATTGTTAAGTGAAAAATATGTTTCACACTAAGGAAGGTAAGTACGTACTTTGAAAACTATTCGAAACGTAAAGTACTTACTTGCTTAAAAACTAATTTAAGTAAGATTTTGCGTTTTATTTTCTTGTTCTTTCTTTATGCTCATTTATAAAAAAGATTTTTATAATTACCATCGTAGCATAAAACGCTTTTTCTTTCTAAGATGTATGTTCTCTATATTATCTCGGCGGGCTTGCCCAGGTTCTCCCTCACGCAGTAGCACAAGGATCCCAATGTTTCGATTTACCTTTTTATTCCTAATTTAATTTGGCATAAGAAGTTACACAATTTTTTTATAATAATAACACTTTCACTTTGACATATTTATTTTTGGCATACTATTTCTTTTGGCATAACTACAATTTGGGATATTTTTATTGTTCTAATTTTGATTCGCATAAAGTTATAAATAAGGCATACCTACTGCTTAGTTGAACGCGAGAAATCGTGGTTCGACCCCTATAGCTCCGGACTACTGACGTGAACTCACTCCTACACAGGCATTTTAGATGGGTTGTTGTACATTCTCCACAAAGTTAGTTTGCCATAGAAAAAACTAAGTGTACATTCGCCACAGTTCTATTTTTATAAAGTTAATTCGCCACACTTTTATTTTCGACACAGACAGCAGAAAAATCAAACAATAAGTTTAGTAAAAACGTTATTTATTATTTTTTAGATAGTTAGATAACAAAATAATAGTAAGTAATCATAAAAAATACTTACACCATGCTCACCAGAGCTTGGGGTATTCCTCGAAGCGCACCCATTTTGAATGGCACCAGACCAAACTGCATACAGCACATCCAGACCGCACCTAAACTATTCCTCCAAGCGCACCCGTTGGGTGCGCTTCAGAATAGGTAATTAAAATATTATATTTTTATTCCTCGAAGCGCACCTACCGTAAAAAATAGAGAGGATCTTGCAAGATTCGTAATATTGATGTCGATAGAAATTTGGACTAGGTACTTAAGCAACTTATTACGTCAATAATAAATTGAATCATGATAGTCATATTGATCTAAAAGTACTAGGGAGACATAAATGAAAAGAGGTAGATAGGCGCCTTAGCGATCTTACTTACCCTTAACTATCAGGAAAAAAGAAATAAACGAGTAGGACTAGGTGCTGCAACTTACTATGTCAATAGTAAATTGAATCATGACAGTTACTTTGAACTAAAAGTACGGTAGTACTATTACTTATTCTGTGCTAAAAGTACCAGGGTGACATAAATGAAAAGAGGTAGATACTCTAAAAATAAACGTACGTTATTCGTTATCGATATTTTCTGTTAGTTTATGGTTACTTAGTTCTAATTATTTTTCGTAGGTTATCTATATACTTCCTGTGCCTATCCATCCATCCATAAATAAAATAAATTTAGACGATTCAAAATGCTTATTTCAAATTACTGAATAAAGATATTTTGATTGATTGATTGATTGATTGATTACATCAATAATTTTAGAATAAAGTAACTACCTTTCATTTTGAGCGCTCAAAACGAACTTTCCTTGCTACCGGTACTTTATGCAAAAATGATGTACTATGAAGACTTGTGGCGAATGTACAATTACGATTACCTACCTGTGGCGAATTAACTTTCAATGTATGGAGTTACAAAAACGTGGCAAACTAACTTTGTGGCGAATGTACAACAACCCTTTTAGATGGGTTTAACAGGGTGGGTTAACATTACTATCATGAATGTTTAAGGCATAATGGAAACATACATACCTACATACATACATCACGACCGCGGCAGAGACCACAGATTTTCTAAGATCCTGACACGGGTCGATATTGGCTCACATAAAACTATTATTCCTATTTTTTGTTTTGCTACCGATTTGTGTTCATAATAATAACTCTTCCTAATTTTTATTCTCATACCTACTTTTTTTGTTCATAAATTTTTATTACTACCATCGGAACTCAGTTATCATATTTTTTTATTAATACTGTCATTACTAAGAACAAGTATGAACTCATAATCCTTTTTATCATAATTGTTTCCTTCATAACGGATATGTACGGTGCAATGACCGTACATACCACGCGGTCAGCAATTTACGCCCGCAGCGAATATTTTGTAATAATTTTATATTTAGTTCACATTAAGCAATCACGTCGTGTACTCATTGATCATTAACTTAGCATCATATTAATAGCATTTAAAGTTTAATTATATATATCAATAAATCGGTGTTCAACAAACTTTAGCCTATCATTTCTATCAGTTCATGTACGGATCCCGTACAGGATAATTATAATAATTTTATTTTCATTATTGTCATTACAAAGAAAATATTTGAACTCATAATATTGTTTTTAATACATTATACACTTATGATTAAGAAAAAGGGGGGTCGCGGGGCCTGTGGCCCCCCTTCGTTATTTGTCAAAAGTCTAACATAATCTAACCGACAGAACTATAGTTTTGCTTTCTTAAGTTTTTCTTTTTAGCGGGGGGCCTCAGGGCAAGAACCCCCCCGAGCAGGGGAGCTAGCCCCCCTGCACCCCCGGCATGCAAGCAAGCATAGAGCTTGCAGCATGCAAGCATAGAGCTTGCAGCATGCAAGCATGAAGCTTGCAGCATGCAAGCATGGAGCTTGCAGCATACAAGCAAGCATTGAACTTGCAGCATGCAAGCAAGCATGGAGCTTGCAGCATGAAAGCAAGCACATAACATGCATGTAGGCATGCAGCAGGCAAACAGCATGCAAACTAGCATGCAGCAGGCAAGCAGCATGCAAGCAATCAAGCATGGAGCTTGCAGCATGCAAGCAAGCAAACAGCATGCAGCTTGCAGCATGCATGCATATAAGCATGCAGTATTAAAAAATAACATGCAACATGCATTCAACATTCATGCAAACCCACAGCATTTATTAAAATTACAAAGTTATTTGTCACCAGTCCAACCTAACTTAACCAACGAAACTAGAGTTTTGCATACTTTTTCTTTAAAGCGGGTGGCTCATGTAAACATTTATGATTAAGAAATATATGAAAACAAATATGAGAATGAAACCAATTTATGAATATTAGCGTTATGTATTAGAATGATTAGGAGTTTCGATCGGTAGTATAAGAAAATATATGAAAAAAAATATTAGCTTAACCAAGGTGTATAATTAGTGATATTATGAATTCTGATGATTATGAGTTTCGATCGTTAGTATTAAATATTTTTATGAAGAGTGATCATTATGATGTAAAATGGTATGAGAAATATTTTCGGACTTCCGATAGTAGGACTTAAAAAGTTATGTGAAAAAATGCGCACCCTACTGACACACATCCTTTGCTTCACTTACTCCCATAACATTCTTCATACATGCTCGTCGGTTTAAGGTACTCTTGACCTGACCTTTAACGAGGTCTCCAATCTGATCTAAGAACGTTCGTCGAAGTCTTCCCCTTCCAACTATCACATCCACGCTCGCCTCGTGTACTTTCTTTGTAATTCTTTTTTCATCCATCCTCTACATGACCAAAACATTTTAGCATGAATTTCTACATTTTTATCACTACATCTCAATTTATTCCACACTTCTCTCTTAACATATTATTCCATAACTGATCTTTCAAAATCACACCACATATACTTCTTAGCGATCTCATCTACTGCATTCACTCGGCTTTCATGTTTTTTCTGATCTGCCACACCCAACTTTTACTTCCATACATTAGTGTCGGCACTAAGACTCCTCCATGCACAGCCAGTCGTGCCTTTTGTGACACTTTCCGGCTGCTCATAAAGTCGTGAAGTCCCCATTCACTCTATTCCCAGCATTCACTCTCCTTTCAATATCTTTATGATGCTTTCCATCCCTAGTAAACATCGTGCCCAGGTACACAAACTTTAATTTAATTCAGTGCTCGAATGAGGTAGCCGATTACTCCATACATTGACAGTACCGACCATAGTTCATTTCTCACCACTTTATCATAAGGCTTTTCCAGATCCACGAAAGCGCAATTTTTCTCGGCTATGCTTCGCAAAGAAAACACCTGATCCGTACATCCCATTCCTTTTCGAAATCCTGCTTGTGCATCCCATATTTTTCCATCGGTTTCTTTCACAACCCTTTCGATCAAAACTTTCGTACAATTTCCTGCCAGTGCTGAAAAGACTAATTAATGCCCCTGTAGTTTTTACAGTCAAGCTGTGAACCTTTCCCTTTGTATAGCGGCACAATAACAGCCTTGCACCAGTCTCTTGGAGCTTGGCCGGTGTTAAAGCACAAGTTGAATAGGCGATGGAAACATGGTTTAGTTAATTATTTGTATTCATTTACGCCTTAAGCAACCCCCCCCCCCCCCCTTCCCCGCCCCTGTGTCCAGATTATATTAATTTATTAGCCTCTAAGTACATATGCTTTTTAAAAATGTGCTTTAATATCGATAAGCGTTTATAAAATTATGCTTTGAAATAGTATGCTTAAAATTATTATGTTTATAGTGCTAGTATGCCAAGATAGTATGACATATAATTTTATGCGAAAAAATAGAGAACCAGTAGCACATGGACTCATTGGGATCTTTGTTGCAGAGAGTCTGGTGTCGCTTGGGGTCGCCGCGGCCGGTCGGGCGGCGCGGGCGGCGCGGGCGGCGGCGCGGGCAGCGGCGCGGGCGCGCGTGCGGCGGGCGTGGCCGCGGGCGCGGGCGCGAGCGCGGGCGCGTGGCGGCGGCGCGAGCGCGCTGCGCAGCCGCGCAGGCCCATGGAGATCCTCACTAGCATCTACGCGCTGCTCTCTGGCGGGGTATGCTGTATCCATATGGATCTTTTTTATGTACCATCGCGGACTCCGTCTCGTTTTACCGGCTCGAGGCTGCCATGAGCTCAGGCCTACCATAGTAGAAGCTAGCCCGTTAGCAACCGGCAAAAGTCCACATCCGCGTGCGTACAATCAACCTCAGAAGTAACTCAACCCTAGTAAAACAAAACAAAATATATAAATAAAAATACTACCAGCTCACACCAACTACTACGTTCATTTAATAATGTTTGCAGGTTTGCTCGAACGCGACTTTTCCGAGCGAGTTGGTGTGATTGTACTGAAGTGTTAAGCTACTTCTGGGGCCGACTGTATACATACGTCTGTTGTGCAATAAGTGCCTCTACTAGCGAGAGCACTAAAATATTTACGGGCTGCGAATCCCTCTTATCTTCCGTAATTAAAAACTCGTTTAAGTTGTAATGTTCCCCGATACGCTCCTTGTTGATTTAATACAGCTATCATTATTCATCAAAACGAATATCACACAATCATAAGTACTAACTCTAAATTTTTCTCTACGAATATTTTTGATTTTGATCTTGAGGGTTTTGATCATTAGTAAAATATATTTTTAAAACACGTAATTAGTAGTAATAATAATTGTTTAAGGTAAGAATAGTAACTTAAATAAAATAAAATGTTTTACTAGAAAGAACTTTTCTAGTAAAGCATTTTATCCTATTTCTATACAGGGTCCAACAAAATCAATAAGCGAACGTTTAAGGGCGATATATCTATTACATCATTCTGAATACAATGACAAAAACCGGCCAAGTGCGAGTCAGACTCGCCCATGAAGGGTTCCGTAGCAGCAAGTAACATCATATAAAAGTTGTTGTAGTTCGTTTTAACTTTGATCGATGTTTTAATAATAGTGTATTTTTTATTTTTTAAATTAATTAATTTATGACGTATTAAAAAAAACTAGTTACTAGATCTCGTTCAATCCAATTTTCGGTGGAAGTTTGCATGGTAATTTACATCATATTTTTTTTTTGTTTTATCGTTCTCTTATTTTAGAAGTTAGTTACGGGTTACACATTTTACCACTTTGGAAGTGTCTCTCGCGCAAACTATTCAGTTTAAAAAAAATGATATTAGAAACCTCAATATCATTTTTGAAGACCTATCCATAAATAAAATGGGTTTGATGAAAAAAAAAATTGAGTTTTAGTTCTAAGTAACCCTCAAAATTTATTGGTTTTTTTTCTATTTTTGTGTGAAAATCTTAATGCCGTTCACAGAATACATCTACTTACCAAGTTTCAACAGTATAGTTAAATAAAATAAATAAATAAACTTTCCTACATTTACACCAATTATCTAGCCCAAGAGAAGCTTCATTATAAAAACTCGTTAAATGGTTATTAGACAACGGATAAACATACTTAAAATACTTAAATACATACTTATAGTTCTTATAGTTTCGGAAAAAAAGTGGCTGTGACATACAGACGGACAGATAGACAGACATGACGAATCCATAAGGGTTCCGTTTTTTTTGCCATTTGGCTACGGAACTCTGAAAAAATGAACTGCAGTTTTATAGTGATTTTTCAAAGTTATGTTTTCTAACAAACTTAATCAATGAAAATAATGCACATCATAAAACGTGCTGTATCTTATCCAATAAAAAGATACTGAACAGATACAGTGTGCTCCGGGTTCAGTGTGCATGTCATAGATAGCCGCTTAGTGTGCGTGTAGTACCTACAGCTGTACGGGTTTGGAAAGGATGTATTTTTTGGTGAATTATGATAATGTTTTGTTGATTTTTATTTTTTTATTTTTTTTTATACTAAGCCCGGCAAATGATGTTAAGTGGATGAGGTCCAGGCGCGAGGACAACTGGTGCAGCGTAAGAGACGTAGCATCAGTCATCCTCACTCTGCCGGCCCACAAAGTGCTTCTTCACGCCTCGTTTGAAGGACCCTATGTCATAGGTAGGAGAGAATACGTGTGCTGGCAGACTATTCCATCTTTTGGAAGTGCGGCAAAGAAACGAGTCACCAAATTTCTTTGTGCGAGATGGAATGTTAGAGACTGTAAATTGGTGACTCCGGAGAGCAGCACGCGTACTCCTATGGAGGAAGGGAGAAGGAGGGATGAGGTCAAAGAGTTCTTCAGAGCACTCGCCATAGTATAAACGGTACATGACGCTAAGTGACGCAATATCTCTACGCAATTGCAAAGGCTCGAGAGTTTTAGTGACCTCTGCATTGCCGATAATGCGCACAGCGCGGCGCTGCAATCTGTCCAAGGCATCGAGAAGGTACTTTGCGGAGCCGTCCCAAAGGTGAGAGCAATACTCCACGCAAGACCGCACCTGTGTCTTGTATAATAGACACAACTGATCAGGCGTGAAGAATCGCCGCACCTTGTTCAGGACACCGAGTTAACGTGAGGCATTTTTAATCACGGTTTCGATGTAGTCCTTTTGGTTCAGATCGCAGCGGATATCCATACCGAGCATGTTAATACTGCTCTGCAGGCCTAGAGATGTACCTTGAAGAGAGGGAAGGGGAAGGAATGGCGACTTTTTCGCTGTGAACGCGCACACCTGTGTTTTCTTGGCATTGAAATCCACCAGATTATCGGAGCCCCATTTAGAAATGAGGTCCAACACCCGATCGAGCTCAATGACAAGATTTGCTCGCTTCATTTCGGTGTCTACCCGCCCAGCCGTTGGGTGCCCGTTATATCCCCCATGCACTGTGCTATCATCTGCATAGCAATGAATGTTTCCAAGAGGAAGCATGTCATTGATATGCAGAAGGAACAGCGTGGGGGATAGAACGGAGCCTTGAGGAACACCAGCATTCACTGACATGAACCGCGAAGCGCATCCATCCAAAAGGACACGGATTCTACGCTCATGCAGGAAGCTGGCAATCCAGGTACAGAACTGAGCGGGCAAACCGTATGCCGGGAGCTTGGAGAGAAGAGCTTTGTACCAGACCCGATCAAAAGCCTTGGCTATGTCAAGGCTAACTGCCAGTGACTCGCCACGCTTGTCAATAGCCTCACCCCAGAGATGTGTGACGTACGCTAGAAGATCACCCGTTGACCGTTTTGGCCGAAACCCATATTGACGATCGTGAATTAGGGAGTGATCTTCTAGGTATCGAATAAGCTGTTTATTCAATATTCGTTCTAGGATCTTACACAACATTGAAGTTACGGCTATAGGGCGGTAATTAGTCGGATCTGACCGATCTCCTTTTTTAGGGATCGGTTGCACATTAGCTTCTCTCCAAGATTCCGGCACACAACCCGAAGAGAGCGAGAGACGGTACAGACGCGTTAACACAGGGGACAACTCCGCTGCGCACATCTTCAGGACTATTGCTGGGATGCCATCAGGACCGTTAGCTTTCCGGACATCGATTGACTGCATTTCCGCACGGACATCACACTGCCTGATTTTAATATCAGACATTGTGTGGCCACAGTGAGGAATTGAGGGTGGCTGTGCATCACAGTCATCGATCCGGGAGTTAGCCGCAAAGAGTTTGGCCAGGAGATCGACCTTTTCCTGCGGCTTGTGAGCTAAAGTTCCGTCAAGACATCTCAGTGGTGGCAGCGAGGGTTGGCAGAAGTTGGATTGCACGGCTTTGGCCAGACGCCAGTAGCTACGGCTGCCCGTAGGATGCGTCAGGAGTTCTTGGCCTACTCGTGCAACGCACTGGGCATCCGCTCTAATGTAGGCCCTCTTACACGACTTGGTGGCATTATTATAGGCTGCTTTTAGCGAGCGAGTTTCGGGAGCCCCATGAGCTTTACCTCTGAACCAAGCGTGGTATGCCGTCTGTTTGCTCTCAACAGCGCTGGCACACTCGCGATTGAACCATCGGTTGCGTCTGCCTTTGCTGATAAGATAGGAGTGTGGAATATAGTATTCCATTCCTAATACTATCTCATCAGCAACGGCAGTGGCGCTAGCGGTCGGGTCCTTCCCACTAAAGCAGCGCTGCCTCCAAGGGACGGATGCAAAATACTCCCGCATCCCGTCCCAGTCTGCCGACGCGTAGTGCCAAATCTGGCGTTTCGAAACCGCTGTTGGCGGGCGCGATGCCAAGGGCACTGTGCTGGATATCAAGCAGTGATCCGAGGAACCTAAAAGAGCTCGAATCTCCACCCGGTATCCAGCTGGGCGACTCGTCAGCAGAAGGTCGAGTAAGGAGGGCGCATGGCTAACTATGTCTGGGATCCTGGTGGGCTGGTTCACCAGTTGCGTCAGGTCATGCGTGAGAGCGAATGCGTGGGCAGTTCTACCAGCATGGTCTGTTTTGGAGGAACCTAACCACAACTCATGGTGGTCGTTGAAGTCCCCCAAAAACACCAGTTCCGCCGATGGAAACCGCTCCTGCGCATCATCTGCTACCCGACTAAGATGTTCAATTAGTCGAGTTGTCTCCATGTCGCCGTTATGGGATCGGTAGACGCAGACGTAGACACGGCAATGAGAGCCTAAGTCGACGTGTACCACTAGGAGTTAGAAGGAAGGGTCCTCCAGACAGCGCAGACGGCGACAGCAAACATCCGCCCGAACGAATAAGCAAACTCCGGCTTTGGCTTTGAAGGCCTCTTCATGCACAAAGCCGGGATAGTTCAGGTAGGTGGTGTCAGCTGGGCGGATTATTTGCGTCTCCGTCAGGAACAACATTGCTGGCCGTGCCGTCTCAAGATGGTGGTGGACGGCATTGAGGTTTGCATGGAGTCCGCGGATGTTAGCGAACTCCACCTCAAACGGTAAGGTTGTGGTGGGGGTGTGCACCGCTGTAGAACCAGTTTTGTTGTTAGGCGCTGTCATTTTAGGAGTGGAAAGAGAGAGGCGTGAATCGAGAAAATGATGCCGCGATGCGAATGGTCAAAGTGTGGTGGCCTGTTTCCCCAGGAATTTGCCCACAGACGAGTATTATTAACCTGCCGAACGGAAGGGCCCCCGAACCCCCCCGGGAATGGCCGCCGGGACCCCACCTTCCGGTCACCAACCGGCACGACGGACCACCCCGAGATTATGCGTGGCATGGTGAGGCAGCCTCACAAGCTGGTTAGGCACGCTTGGGCCCCTGTACTGTGCCACGGGCGGCCAGCGGGACAACCGTTTCTACGGGTCTCCCTGGTCGGCAGGTTAACGAAGTCCTCCTGGCACTGGCTTGACGGAAGCCTCCACAGACCAAATACATCGCAGCATCATCCTCTCGAGCTCTGGTTATACGCTGGCTGATCCCGAAACGCGACCGACAAGCAGTCACTTGACGGGTTTTACACCATGCTTATCTCGGTAACGAGTCTGTAGTTATGCATCAAAGAAGAATGGGCAAAATGTGACACTTTGATCTATGCATCAAATAAAAGTACTTGAAAAGTGAAGCATTTTATTGTATGAC
Source organism: Scoparia ambigualis (assembly GCA_963921215.1). Classification (NCBI taxonomy): domain Eukaryota; kingdom Metazoa; phylum Arthropoda; class Insecta; order Lepidoptera; family Crambidae; genus Scoparia; species Scoparia ambigualis. Next base: position 42,083,710 of record OY992503.1, on the reverse strand, counting down.
AGCAAATCTGTCAGGTATTGGAGAAAAAAGTTATTGAGAAGAAGAAAATTTAAATAGTAAATGATAATAGATAGAAATATAATACTTTTATTGTAACATAATATGACAAACATTAAAATAAAAATAGTTAAATAAAATTGAAGTCAAGATTTTTTCTTGAATTTAACTATACACCCTCAATTTTCAAATTTCTTTTCATTTTCCATTTTTTTTATTTTTTTTATTTATTCATTCGCTCGTTCATTTTTGTTGTCCTTAGTCCTTAACAAAGTACACTACTATTCCAAAACTTACCACGGAACTTACAAACTTTCATACAAAAACGCCCATTCTTCTTTGGTGAGCATGCTCAGTGTGACGTTTATATGCTCCCCTTAAGGGTTCGCTTATTGATATTGTTAGACCCTACATAGCATTGTGTTCTTAACTTAAATAAAGTTAAAATGTTGTTAATATCGTTTATAATAATGGTGCAAACATTCTACATTTTCTAATGTTTTTTAAAAACTGTTAACTGATTTACATTCTATATATTGAACGTTTAAAGCACAAACAGAGAGTATTTAGGTCAGGTCACTTAAAAAAAAAACTAAATAAAAAAGTTAAAATAGTACAGAATAGAATGGCAGCTTTGACATATCATTATACGTTTGACGTATATGTGTTTTGGCCATAGTTAATAACTAAAGCGTAGAAGAAGTCCAAATAGAGTCTCTCGTATAGTTGTCCTATTTTTTCAAATGGGCCATAAACATTGAAAGAAAGGAGACAAAATAAGTTGTTAAAAACATCAAAAGTAAAACGAAAAAAAAATTGGATACCCAGTCACCATTTATGATACCGAATTCAAAAGCGAGCTACAAAATGTGATTCGAATGGTTGTCAAACGGAGTGCACACTCATATGTCATAGCACTCCTTCTATGCTTTATTTAATACTAGCGGCCGCTCGTGGTTTCACCCGCGTGTTTCCCGTTCCCGTGAGAATATCGGGATAAAAAGTATTCTATGTGTTAATCCAGGTCGTAAACTATCTGTATGCCGAATTTCATCCAAATCCATTCAGTAGTTTTTACGTGAAAGAATAAAAAATATCCATACATTCTTACAAACATTCGCGTTTATAATATTAGTAGGATTCTGAGGTTTTGGCAGAATAGCAGTATTTGAAGGAGAACCTCGTCAAGTTGACACTTAGCTCGCAACTAAGCTAAACGAAATGAGTAAACATGTAAACACATAAAAATCTCTCGATACTCTTTTTGTGTGGACGTTTTTAGAGCGTGGATTGTGGCTTTGGTTTTTAAATGTGATTGAAGATTCCTACACGAATAAAGTAAACTTATTAAAAAAACTTTCCATACGATTAAAACTGCGCATTTTATAAAAAGTAAAGAAGTAAACATTCATATACAGGGTGATCAATCCAAATGGATCTTTTTATCCATTATATTATATAATTAGCCCAAATGGTAGGGAGCAATCAAAAACTATAAGAGATAGGGAAATCTGTTCCGCTCAGGATTGCCATATGGATGTTATAACATTAACGACTGTAGTATCTTATGACAGCAACGGGGACAAACCTCTTTATGCGATTTCCGAAGCACCAAAGAACTTGAGATAATGACATTCCATTAGACGTCCGGGAACAAGGCCTTGCAAAAGTTGCTTAGTTTATGGAGGCATGGCGTCAATTTTAGATATAATAAAACTGCATTTTTTTTAAATCCCTAACGCAATAGGGCGTCGAACCCGGTCAATATCTCTGTAAATCATGTTATGAATACTGCAAGTTTAATCGTTGTTATTGTTAATGGTGTGAATAATAATTCACAAGGAGTATATTTTTAATGTTATCTTGTTTTGTATATAAGGTGACTGCTAGAAACCGCAAGAAATTTCAAGGGCTGGTTAGGTCAAGTGTTTTAAACACGACGAAAACGGCAAAAAGGAATTCGTGTTTTTTAAATATCATATCATATTCAATAGCGATATCATAAGAAAAATAAAATGAAAACAATTACGGGCGAGGGGTTGACCCGTACGCGTCAGTACCTACGTTGACGGGTCAATGGCCGGCCGTCTGTTGACCCGTCCGCGTTAGTACCTACGTTGACGGGTCAACGGCCGGCCGGTCGTTGCCCGCGCGTTGTAAATAATCGTTACTTTTAATTGTTTTTAGTTTATTTTTCTTATGTTATTGCTTTAAAATAAATTAGATACTCAAAGACTATCCAATTAAAATTCACAATACAATTTTATTAAAATTGAAAAAAAAAACACAAAATCCTTTATTTGTAATTTTTGCCATGTTTAAAACACTTGACCTGACCAGCCCTTGAAGTTTCTTGCAGTTTCTAGCAGTCATCTTATATAAGTATGTTTTAAATAATGTTGTTTAAATAAATAAAAGAAATTCCAAAAATAAGATAATTATTTTTTTAATTGAAATGTTCAACATGGTAGTCACTTTGCAATTAAGTCTCGCGGGTAACGAATGCAATATTGCGTTTCGTATTTTTATGGGGTGCATATCCACTCGCTTGCTTTCACCTAGACGGGCCCCAGATGTCAAGTGCCCATAGGTTGCGCGCGATTTCCGAGCCGTCGCCGCTTGCGACAAATAAACGATTTATGGCTTACTGGAGTTGTTTTAAAGTAAACAAATCACTGTTCCAAGAAGCTGAATAAAGAGACTATCTGTTTTTAAAACAATATGCATGGGTGTAGTATTAGAAAAAATTATAAACAGCCATCAAAATTCACAGACAAGAAATATTCATGGATTGTCTTATATTTTATTAAAAATATAAAAAAATACATTAATGATATATGTTTTTAAATTTTGTTCCTCATCTTTATTAGTTTATCTTTAAATAAAAAAAATTCAACATATGTTTTACTTGAAAATTTTTTCAGAAATAAATTGTGAACTTGGTGTAAAATTTCGCGAGCGGTAGCAATTACGTATAAACGGCAGCGAGATGATAAAGTTGGTTTTATTTGAAATGTAGAAGGCCTAGGATAAAAATATGACTAGATCTAAAAAGATACACTTCTTAGCTTTATTATTATGTAAAAATATGATAATTTAGTAAAAAACTGAAGTCATAAAATCTATATATAACCACTAAGGCCACAATTTTTAAGGAAAATTAGATGATTATTGGAAGCTGTATTATTAACCCTGTACGAAGCCTTTAATATAATAATTTTAATTGATGGAAAGTGCAAAGCTTGTAGTTTATTACGGTATGTAAAACATAACAAAACCATTTTTAGTTCTCATTTACAATAACAAAAAATAGTGACAAAAACAGTGAGCGCACGTCGCAGCACGGCATCGCGGACTCAATTCAGAAGCTAGGTTGAGGTCACACCGAGAGAGAATGTATTTATTAAGATGGTGGTTATTCATGGTATAATTGACGCAATGTTTTAATAGGTTTATATAATAGGTAAATAAAACATTTGCTATTTAAATTACAAAAAGTACAATCTAACACAAGTGCAAATAAAATAAGAAACACATCACCAATCAAAAGCAGATTGTACTTTTTTATTTATGTTGTAATCTTTGAGATTACTATATAAGTAATAAATTTCAACAGGAAAAATATTAGTTTTTTACGATTACGTAACGACGAAGACGTAATTTACGATTTTTTATTAGGTACCTATCCACTCTCCTGTCCATGGTAACTTCTGTAACTCAGTGACATATAACCCCTCCTGTCCTTGGTAACTTCTGTAACTCAGCCTAAATTAATTTTGCAAACTCGCATTACGACCACGGTGAGTGTAATTACTTAAAACACGTATTACGTAGGCCCATTAAAATATTTGAGATGATTCTGTGGTTACTAATTCAGTATAAAAGTAAAAGAAATCTATTTCATGACAAACATAATTTCACAGAAAAAAATAATGAAATTGGCGAGAATTGACAGTTCGCCAAAACGGAATTTTGCAACGTAAGCGTTTTTAAAAATGTCGAAATACTCTTCTACTCACCGTATTTCCTAAATAAGTGCACATCAAAACAATCGCATACTAATTATTGTTATGGATTATTATGGTTTGTTTACATTTGTAGACAGTGACATTCCAATATATTTTTTTTTTCTGACCAAGCGCCATAAACACGGCAACGTTCTTTGTTAAGGTTGTTGCTCACTACACCTAGTTCGTAGTTCCGCAAGAAAATTTGAGGTGGCTCTATGGATATCAATTGATCCGTAGAGCAATTGAAACTATGGCATAGTGTACGAGTACCTTTAGTAAAAAAATGAAATTGTTGACAATTTTGACGGTTCGCCATTTATTTTGCATAGGATTTTTTTGTGCTAATAATGTGTTAATTACTCTTCGTAATCATCGTTCTTCCTAATAAGGTGCACATCAAAACAATCGTTATGGTTTTAACTATCGAAAATGATATGATTCTTTATAGTTTGAAACAGTGACTTCCAAGTAATAACGACTTCTAAATGTCGATATAAAAAAAATATTTTTGTTTTTTGTCTTGGAATCTTCATTTTTGTCATTTTTGTTGTAGCTTTTCGTAATTAACTTTTAACTTATTAAAATACTGAGTTTTTTAAGCATTTGGTACGTAGTTTAGGTTTTGATATAGCTTTAGCAATGGGTTAGTTCTAAGCTTTTTTGTCAGCTCGGGTAATCTCGGGTCAGCGTCGGCCAACTTTCGGACAGCTGTCAGATTGAGTGGACGGTAGGAGCCATATTGTTTAAACGGTCGTGGGCTGGTAAGTGGCTATACTAAAATAAATCTTATAAGAAAATACAAAAACTTATAAGAAACACATCACCAATAAGAGTGTGTATTAAATTCTCATAACCAAATTCAAAAACAAGCATACATTTCTTTTTGTGCCACCTGCCTATCTTGAAAAAAGCCAATTGCTTCATGTGACTCTAGTCACATCATTAAGATTTAACAACACTCATGTACTTACAGTCCTGTTTTGTAGAAGCATCCTGTTTGTATATGACAATATAATAAAAGTTAATATGTTTATAACACTCCTAAGTAAACAGTTATTCAGTATTTGTACACAAATAATGAATCTGACAATGATAACAAAAACAAACCTACGGAAAACCGGCGCCATTGCAAAAACAAACAATCTAGCTATCATTTCGTCGAATTTTATGTGAAAAATATAGATCAAAACAAAATAAAGGTGCATCGTAATAGAGTATTAATCGACGATTATTTTGACATATGACACAATATGTTAATAACATTAATCTTTAGAAATAAACCATTTTACTTGACACTCACAGGTCCGTGTTGCCCAAAGATTCGACGTGCATTTAGAACTGAAATATTTATTAGACTGACATTTGTTCCATTCATTTTATGTTATTACTTCACTCCGTATGGTTTATATTGTCTATGATTCGTTCAATTTCATTCAATAAAGCCCTTAAACACAGCGAAAAACGCCTGAATTGATATGGTAACACCCATGTAGCTACAGCTACATGAAGCGATTTGACAAACTTTTGTCATGTAGCTGTGGCTACATGAAGCAAGCGAGTGGATATATGTGTCAAGATATTTTGTGTAACTCAGTAACTCATCTTTAACACAACCCCATAGGAAATAATCGAGTGGTGTGATATCAGGCGATCTCGCGGACTATATAATAATATGATGGGGCCATCTGCACCCATCCAGTTATGTTAAAAATTATAGTTTCTTTTCTATTAAGTATTTTTTTTATTCTACAACGGGTAAGCGCTTGGCCTTCATCTCAATGGTAAGTGACGATAAGGCCGAAGGTGGAAGCGCGCTTTACCAGGAATCCTCACCACTGAGAAACTGGCTACCTTATCTCAAACTGTCGGAACACAACCATGCTATAAACATCGTTGTTATGTTGACAGACTTAGCTAAGATGGTGGTAGCTAGCCAGGCGGACTCAACAGCCCTACCACCAACCCACAACGTCTACTTGATTATTTAGCAAAATTTAGTTTTTATGGTCACACGGTCAACTAATTATAATAAGTAATACGACATTCGACTACTTACAGAATTTTGACCAGGATTGTTTCCCGGTGTTGTATATATAAAACCGGGAGTTATATTTACATTTTTTTACCCATGAGTTTAAATAAGATAAATGGCATTTTTGTTAAATCTAAAATTGACAACATGGTTCTTAAGAACAGATTTCCCTATCTCTTATAGCTTTTGTCTTATCCCAACTGATCCATTTCGATTGATCAGCCTGTGTATTCTTCAAACATATATTTTGAATATTAAAACTGTTTTAACGGGACCTAACACGATAAATTTAGAAAGTAAGTACATATCTACATACTGCTTGACGTTTCGGCCGCGATGCTGCGGCCGTGGTCACAAGCGCACTGAAAACAGTTTTAATGCAATGCAACGCGATAGTTTAAAGTCTTAAGTTACAGCTATGTTGGGATTGCAATGGAAACGTCTCAATATAGCAGCAGCAAATCATTATCAATTTAAAAAGTTAAATTTCCAGACACGCTTTATTTTGGGCATACTATAAACTCAATCATTCATAAACAAAAGAAGAACTTTACTATAATGTGGTGTCGACATCCAACGCTAAGGTGCTACATCGAACGCCCGTTTAGTTCAACCAGCCAACCACCTGTCTGTAGATGGCGCTTTCAATGCTTAGCAGATGTCAGCATTCGGTGTTCTCACGACTTTCATTTCAATACAGCAAGGTGTGAACCCTAAGATTGATTCGGTGGCGTTTCGCCTGCACTGCGGCGCGACTACCGCGGCGCTGCTGGCGGCGAGCGCGGCGCTCACCACGCGCCATCTAGTGGGCAACCCGATAGACTGCATACACACAAGGTTCGTATCGAAGACGCGTACACTTCAATCTTAAGTAGTTGCAATAAATGTTGATAGATGGCACTGATTGCTTTTGTTGTGCTTTCGCTAGCGCTACGGGTGACGTAGCACAGCGTTACGGTGTAATAACAGAATGGTTCGTAAAAGCAGCGGCGTTTGATACAAACGCTGCTTTTACGAGATTTGCTTGCCCTGTCTGTGAATTTAGCCCACGGTCACGGGTTCAAATCTCGCAAGAAGTGTTTGTGTAGTAATTGTAAGCCATTGTTTTGTACCTATTCTTACAAGCTGTGATTATGATGGTTAGATCACTGTTCTCAGTTTGGGTTTTTTTCTCAGCGAGGATACAAATTATATTCGTTTTTTGGGTTTAGGTTGGGGACGGTAGGATTGTATTAGGTCCACTTGGCTCACTACCACTATCTTGTGAGCTTAGCTGTCGTAATAACAGACTTCGTAGCAGACAAGGGTTTATACTTACTGTGTGATCATGATAATAATTTTATTTACTATTCCTTAAAAATGTACATACACATACATAGCGATTGCACATGTGCTCAGCGTGACAGGTGGTGAGCACATCGCCGCTCTATGCTGTAAGAAGTATGTGCAGTCTTTAGTCCGTTAGTCGCCTTTTATGACACCCAAGGGAAGAAAGGGTTTAAAAATGTAATTCAAGTAATTACTATAAGTATTGTGTTGTATATGATCTTTAACCCCTTGTCTGTCTCAACGACTAGGCGACTCCTAGAAGTACCTAACAATTTAACTTCTATCTTGTCTGGTATTACGATAGCGGAGCTCGTGAGATAGCTAGCGAGTAGATAATTAATATACCAAGTACACATGCAATTTATAATAATAAAAAAATAATAAAGATATGAGAGACAAATCCTGAAAGTCATTCACATAAAAATGCCTTATTTATAGTTTTGCATGATTCCATTAACCTACAAGACACTTGGAACAGTAATAAGGATCCACTCTCGGAGGGCTCGCTACATAGAGCCCGATAAAAGAGGCAGTTGTTATTAGCAATAAAACCCTTTGCAATCTGTTTGTAGCTTTGTAGTTGTACGAATACAAGCTTATTTTCTACAGTAAATGGAGAGAATTTCCCTTCGGCCAGGGTTTTAGTTAACGGAAAATATTTGTGTAGAATACGTCTACCACATTTTACTACAGTCAGGGTCGAATTGCAGAAACTTATGTGGTAAAAATATGTTGAAACAGAAAAAAACTTGTATTGTCGGTAGGTTCAAGTATTTCATTGACAGTAAACAAGTGAAACTTTTTAACAATGACAATAAAATGTGTCATATATTATTAAAGTTATGCATACACGAATAATAATATGTTGTTAATATCAAATTTAATCTTAAGTATATTTTGTTTTTTTTTTATATATATTAAGATTGTTTTTACATTTTTTTGTTTTTTAATTAAGTGTGTAATGTAAAAAGGTGTGATCTGTTATTTCTAATATATTTGTTGTATCTGTTGCCTCAATGTTACTGTGCATGTTGTGTTCTCCTTTATGTAGTGAGACTTTAAGCACTTGTTTATTTTGTTACAATGTAAAATAGTTTAAAACAAATGTACTCATTGTTGGAGAACTAAATAAAGAAAAAAAAAATCAACAACATTCGGGTTGTATGTGATGAATGACATAAACAATGTGCTTGACTTAAATAATTGAATGGGGTTTAACGTAAAACTACTTAGTAAAGGTATCCTATGCATACCATAATATACACGACATTTCGACCGAGTTGCACCGGTCGTGGTCACGGGCTGACTGCTGATTTACTCGACGTTTCGACCGAGTTGCACCGGTCGTGGTCACGGGCTGACTGCTAATTTACCCGACGTTTCGATCGAGTTGCACATGTCGTGGTCACGGGCTGATTGCTGATATACCCGACGTTTCGACCGAGTTGCACCGGTCGTGCTTACGCGCTGACTGCTGACATACCCGACGTGTAGACCGAGTTGCACCGGTCGTGGTCACGGGCTGACTGCTGATATACTCGACGTTTCGACCGAGTTGCTCCGGTCGTGGTCACGAGCTGACTGCTGTTTCGCTGTTACACTTACGTTTGCCTTTACTTAGTAGTTTTGCTTTACACCCCGTTCGAATATTGATGTACAGTGGAACGCGAAACATTAAAGGTATTTAATAAGATTTAGGTTGTCTGTACCTACCACAGAAGAGAGGTGAGTAATGAAGCTATGCCTCCGCTTCGCTCCATTTTACTATTATACAGTGATGGACGTATGTTATTGGTTAATATTGGCACAGCTCTGCTCCTCTCCTTTCTTCTCCACTCTAGCGAACTGGCAGCCTTAGGAGAATATCACTTATCAAAGAATATTAAAAATAAAAGTAAACTGAAGAGAAACCTTTCGTATATGGCCACCCTTTGGAAACCGGGATAAGTGTATGTATGAATACTTATTTTTTCTTATATAGGGACATTCCTGAAGACGTGCTGAACACGTACTGCTGGATCCACTCGACCTTCACCGTGGCGGGCGAGGCGGGCGCCTACCCAGGGGTGCGGGGCGCGGGGGACTCTCCGCGCCGCTACGGGAAGTACTACCAATGGGTCGCGTTTACACTGTTCTTCCAGGTTAGTCCACCTTTTACAGGCGACAATTTTTTCACGGAGAGAGGCGAGGTACCCTACTCGGGCAGGCGGACCCTACCCGGACACGCGGGACCCTGCCCGAGTACGCGGGTTCCTACCCGGGCACGCGGGTTCCTACCCGGGCACGCGGGACCATACCCCGGCACGCGGGCGCGAACCTACCGGCTGGTGCAGCGATCCTTCACCTCTTCGCGACGCTAGTATCAGTGGCTCGTGTTGACCCTGTTGTTCCAGGTAAGTCTGATCTACCCACTTCTGAGTAAAGGCCTCTCTTTAAGATGTCATTTGTGTGTTCTGTCACGTCCAGTCACCATCAAGAGATAATATTGGTTTTTTTTTGACAAAAGGCAACGCTGTGAATGGAAAATACTAATTATACAAACAAAAGAATTGTCGAACAAAATAATTCATAGATTTTTTTTGTTGTTTATAGATCAGATTTTTGCATTAAACTAAAATACACATCAACTTACATGTCTTTTGATATATTTAATAATTATTATTTTAGTTTAGTAAATGAAAAAAATATTAAATGCGAGAAGAACGGGCAAAAAGATTCGTGTTCTATGAGTGTTTAACGTCCTCGGTCGTATAAAGGCTAGGTATATATAGCCAGTAAGTTCTGCAGCAGCAGGCGCTGCAGATGCCTTGAGGGTCCTGAAGACCATGCGTGGTGTTCTTGGACCCTATTACATCTCGACTGTCATTTTTCCATAAAAGAACCAAATGGCGTTCTTGATCTCAGAAACAAAAATACATTAACAATTTTAACTTATTGAATAGTGTAGAATAGCCATTGGCAAAGCTCGTAGCGGCCTCGCTTTTTGTAAATTTTGCTTAATTTTAATTAAGCCCAAAACTGCAGAGAAAGATTTTCATAAAATGCGAAGGCACTTTTTTGAGTTAATAGATTGAACTAGTGTTCTAAACAAATTAAATAAAAAATTTAAATCTCTTAAATAGTCGTATAGTTCGTAGCGGCCTCGGAGTTTTAAGATGTCATTGTTTCAATTGAATTGAAATGAAAATTGAAAAAAAATCTTATTCTAAACCAAAAAACTTGAAAATTGCTTTTTATTTAAATAAATTTATTATCCTACTAGCGGCCGCTCGCGGGTTCACCCGTGTGGTCACCGTTCCCGTGGGAATATCGGGATAAAAGTATCCTATGTGTTAATTCTTACAAACTTTCGCGTTTATAATATTAGTAAGAAGTAGGATAGTAGGAATTAGGATTTTGATAAAAACGATAAATACAACTGCAAAATTACTACAAAATGCGGATGGGCATTCGAGATGTAATATTGCCCTTAAATATAAATGTTTTAACATTAAAATAGAATACAATTATAAAGTTCCAGTTTATGTTTTCATGTCTTATTCATCATCTTATAAACAAAAACTAATACATTTGTTATGTAAAAACAGCTATCTCATTCACATCAATTTTGACCTCTATTTAATGTACCAATAATAAACCAATACAAATCGGGTAAGTACCACTCAACAAATTATCTACTAACGCCAATCCGATGTTGATGGATGGTCAATATACAGAATGGCTGGCCACTTCGCGGATCGCAGCCATTGCCGGCAGTTAAACGTAGTGCGGCCGGCGCGCATTGGCGCTGTTCTTCCTTGATTGGCCTCCTATTATCCATCACGCTACGGCGGTGTACTGCGCCCGACGACCATTGGTGCGATTGCGGTGTTTATTTTTTAATAATTAATAATAAAATATACTTTTATTGCACACAAGAACATATAACAGAAAACATTTATAGTGACAAAGTACAAAACAGGCGGCCTTATTGCAACAAGCAATCTCTTCCAGGCTACCTTGGGTGATAGAAATATAGTTTATATTTTAACTTATAATTACTTATTTGCATAAAATGGCTCTAATTTTAGTAAACTTTCATAATAATTATATTTACTTGAATGTATGTTAAACAATATTGAATGTGAACGGTAAAGTTATTACTGTAAAAAGGAGTTAAAATACAGTAATAATAGGCAGAATGCAATAAATGTTATAAAGTAAGACATGTAATAAAAACAGTAGCTCTTATCTTTTCTTAAGATTAGTTGAAAAAGATTTCTTTCCTTAATTATATTTCTTATACTTTGTTATATTTTTTGTTTTAAACAATATTTTAAACATAGTATAATTGTATTATTATTCAGCGTCAAAAGTGTAACAATAGCGTTTGTACGAGTATTGTAGAGTTCGTGCAATATAGACAAGTTAATCTTGTGCTACGCCGTAGCACGTGCTGCTACGACGTACCTCCGCTACGCGTGTAAAGGCACTAGGTTGTTCTCAAGATAATTCTCTTTGTAAGCGTGGATTATCGGAAAAGAAGATAGCATTTTAGTAAAAAAATAGCTAAGTATGGAAATACTGCACTGATTATTCTGAAATTGCGATTTATTTATTTGTTCAGTATTACTCTTGATTTACATTACGATGACCAATGACACAAAAAATAATAAAATATGACTATGATTACTTAGTATTAACCATCGTATTAATGTACCATCATTATATTGGCTTTAAATATTTGAAACACGTGCATAATACCAATGCACGCTGTTCCCATCATAACAGCTAAATAAATAAGCAATGAATCGGCAAAGGACCGCAAAGAGGCTTCCGCGCGATTGCGGCACACTACCGCACTACCTGGCTTCTCTCGCGTTAAATTATATTGACAGGACAGTTATTTAATTAAGGCACGATTATTAAGTAGTAACGCATTAAATTAATTCGTCATACATATAATCACGACTATTACCCCCTAAGGGTTAGTCAGAGACTATACAATGAGGACAGCAAAAGCAGTCCTCTACCATAGCCCACTTTTCACCAAATAACGACTGCACATGTGCTCAGCGTGACAGGTGGTGAGCCCATCGCCGCTAAATGCTGTTGGATGTATGTGCAGTCTTTAGTCCGTTAGTCGCCTTTTACGACACCCGCGGAAAGAGAGGGGGTGGTTGTAGTAGACTTCTTAGACGTTACATTAAATACTCTCTGCTTTATATCTATGCTTGGCGTGTAATGTCATGTGTCTATATATCTGTCTTATGTTTCTCTTAATTCTCTGCGTAATTTTATGTTGACTAGAGCATAATAGATAGTGTAATTGTTATTTCATAACAGTGGTAGTATTCTTTCACCGCTACGCGAGATGGTTACTGAATAAATAACAAATAATTACTTACAGTTTAACAATATAAATATGACCCAGTAACCCGCATTGGGCCAGCGTGGTGGGTTATGGCTCAACCTCCTCACGTATTGTTATACAAGTCGGAAGGCCTGTGTCAAGCAGTAACATGTTTATACATACATATATAATGTGATATGGGTGGTACTTCTAACCCGTTAAGGCTAAGTACTACATCTAAATTCATCGACAAAAAAAAGTCCTACCCCCTCCCCCCTTAGATTAAAACAAAAAGGGAAGATACGGCATGCTCCTACTTGTAGTCATTCGAAATATAGTCCTACTCAACTACTTAAGCAAACACTCACACACGCACACCTATAAAGTGTAAATCGAGCGAGCGAGACAAAGCGGTAAGTTTCAACGTCAGCGCGAGGGAGTCAGCGAGTAGCGCGTTGACGTCTCGGTCGCTTCGCAACAGACGAGTACGTACGACCGATTTCGAGTAATTCCGACGCCACTGCGGAGTAGCGTCTTTCTCTTTTTCACACAGTAGAATATCTGCAATAGTGCGATGTAGCTTGTTCGCTCGGCAAATTATGACTGAAGTGAAATTGTGCCTTTAGGCCTAATTTTGGCGGCTCACTCACGAGACGCTAATGCCGTATCATCCCTTTTTGTTTTAATCTAAGCCTCCCCCTATAATTTATGACCATTTATACTTTATGCGATATCAAAGGTTTCGTACGTCGTGGAAACATGAAAAAAATGGCAAACGGTAGCTAATGATACTGGCTAACTAATAAATTACTTTGAGACTTTCGTATGTTTGAGATTATATTGGTGAGAAAAAAATCATTACTTAATTATTTTGTGATTTAAAATCACTTTTTTATAAGTCCATATTATTTTTTTGTCGATGAATTTAGATGTAGTACTTAACCTTAACAGGTTAGAACTACCACCCCTATCACATTGTATTTTTACGGCGACTATTGTCCCCAAAGGGTTATTCAGAGACCAGGCAATGAGGACCGCAAAGCCCTCTGCCATAGTCCCGTTTATATTGTGAAAATTATTATAATATTCATTGCCTCGATCTTTTCCTACTAATAATGCGAAAGTATGGATTTATCACCGATCAATTGTTATGAATCTTTATTGCTAACATCTGGCAGCTTCACCTGCTTAAGATTCAGTCTGTCCCAAAGTGCGCAGTGTATTTATAAGTCTTATAATCAAATTAAAGGAGCATGGTAACCGGTGACAACAAAATAGTGAAAGAAAGATGAGGTCATTATTATTGTTTTGAAATGATATATTTTTGTACCTAGGAATATTTTAATATATTTTTTATTTTTATATTGAGTTTTTGTAGACTACCTTCTATTATGGTATTTAATTTGTTTCCGTTCATTTTAATTACAATAATTATAATGATTATTACTGAAATTAGACTGCAGCATCGAGAAATTTTTATGCCTAATTTGTGTAGAGCGAAAATATATAATGGTAACTAATTCCAAATAATTAGAGCGTGCGTAAAATAAGCAATTTTTTTCCATATTTTTGACGTACCTTCCCCTTAATAGTGTCCCACAGGTGGGCAAAGGCGATTGCATTTTCTTTCGTCTATCCCATATACTTATTAGATTATTCTTTTAACCTCACCTTTGTATGTCCTTTGTTTATCTCAACAATGGAAGATAAAGCAGACATTACAGTTCTTTGAAAATGAAGCAGACGCCATGACAAATAGATCGATTGACTGAACCAGCCTCTGTTCTACTTACTAAGTAAAAAGCGAAGCCACGGAGCTCGGCAGAGACTTTCAAGAAGTTTGCTATCGACCATACGCGATACTAACTTACTTCTATTTAAAAATAGATAGCTGGCAATTTTATTTATCTACTGTTTATCGATTGATGACCGATATGACAATCTCTGTGGTCTAGTGGTTATCACGCCAGTTCTAGCGTCGCGCCATCTCTGAGTTCCCGGATTCGATTCCCGGTTGGATCAATTTAGAATAGACTGTTTTTCTAAATTTATTTCGGGTCTGAGTGTTTTCTATGTTTATTCTTTATCTACCTATAAATATAAAGTTAAAGTTAATTAGTTTTTAACATTTCGTTTGTATTGACCGTAATTTGTTTATTCTGTATAACATTGATAATTCCTTTTTAGCATGCTGGCGTTTTGGGCAAACTGTACGTTAGCATGTGCACTGTCTAATAAATAAATAAATGAATAAATAAAAAAAGGTGTCTGGTGTGAATCTGCTTGACGAGCAAAGGATAAGCATCCATCCATTCTGAGATCTATCCATTGGAACTGACAGCAGGCCCATTTAAAATGTGTCGCACCGGGTAAAATTTGGCGAAATATAGTTTAGCCACAAGTACTAAATGAAACTAGAGAAGGAGACCGGCGAAGTTCCTTAAGACCTTGGGCCTTGACCGCAACACTGATGATTTATATATGCGGTTTTGTAGATCAAAACCAGCGGATTGCAACAATATAATAATTATAAATCTGTTCTACGAGATAACACAGATATTGGGAGTTAAGTAACTCAAAGTGATGTTAGTTTACGAAAATTAAACAAATAGCTAATACTTTTACTTCCTATTTATATTGTATAATTGGTATGTAACTGAAATGTTTACATAATTATATGCATTTACTCTAAGAGTTGTTCGTAATGGCAGCTATCGTCAAAATCCGTAAAACGTAGCGTACATCGTTAGTCAAAAATCACTAATTTGTTTTTTATGTGATTTATCAATGAAAAAGTCAATATCTACTAAATTGAATAAAAATACTTACAATGATAAATTCGTACTAATAGAAACAATAGGCACTTTTTCTACTGGCAACATTGTCCTTCGACAACACGTGATATGCGTCCTTGTTAAGGTAGTTATAATAATTAATTACAATTAATTGTTCCCCATAGAATTATTAGTTATTTTTTAATCTTTTTTTAATGTAAGAAGGTGGCAAACGAGCATGCGGGTCACCTGATGGAGAGTAATCACCGCCGCCCATGGACACCCGCAAAACCAGAGGAATCGCAGATGCATTGCCGACCTTTAAGGAAGGAATAGGGTTAAGGAAGGAATAGGAATTGTGCGAGGGGGAAGGGGCCTCCGGAACTCTAACTGGCTGGATGAAACACAACAGCACCTTTCACGCCGGATATTTGTGAGAAGGTGGTATTACTCAATGCGTGCTTTTACGCAGCGTGGCTCTACCACTCAGTCAGTGTCACTCATTTAGCACCACCCAGGGGTCACGTGTAGGGTCTCAAGGGTAAACCTACGGACGCGAGTAACTTTAACCCCCTTTGTTTTTTATTCCACAAATTATTAAAAATTACACTATGAATTTTAGCTAAAGTCTGATTCCTATAATAGTTAGGCCCAATTTCGCCGATCTCCTTTCACATGTTTCCTGGTTATAGTTTTAGAAAAACATTAAGAGACCACGAAAGATTAGAAATACAATCTAAGAATTTTTACACGATATCATTACAACTTAACTTGATAGTACAAAACGCTATTAGTTAGACCTGTGGAGTTTCGTCAAAGCTTTTTACTTATATTAGCAACATTGTCATCCAAACTCTATAAACCATGCTAACGATTTTAGCCGATTCAGTAGCTTATATTGGTCACCCATCCGGCCTTTATCCGCAAGCTGTCCTGCCGGTGCACGCCCTCCGGCCCGTCACCTGGTAGCAGTAACTGTGTTAGTGCGCGGTTGCTTTCATGTATTATCTCCGAACAAATGGCGCGATGGCCGGCCTAAGGCACAAGAGAAAACGGTTTTAATTATGTAGTTAAGTAGTAAACAGCCTCTTATTATGTTATATATAAATATACAGTGTAAAAAAAAGACTGTGGTTGGAGGAAAAGTACCCTTAATATATAACATGGCAAATTTTGCTAAAAGGAAACATTCCTTTATTTTCAAAAATAATTAAAACTGATGAGATTCACCAGAACATCAATAACAATAGGGTATTTCTTTAAAAAAAGAATTTGTTAACAAACATTCTTCATCGAATTCGGTCATAGCATAGACAAAGCCCTCCATTAATTCGAAACACAGTTTTTCCGGTGAGAAAATTGAACTCCGGACTTACGGGTAGTGAGCCGTTTGCTTGTCCCGTCGGCCACTGAGGCCTCTATGCCCGTGATTTCACTGGATCTAAGCAGCAATGTATTACTGCAAGGGGTTAAAGTTACTCGCGTCCGTAGGTTTACCCTTGAGACCCTACACGTGACCCCTGGGTGGTGCTAAATGAGTGACACTGACTGAGTGGTAGAGCCACGCTGCGTTGCAACACGCATTGGGCCGGCTCGCCCGGGGTAATACCACCCTCTCACGAATATTCTGCGTGAAATAATGGCACTTGGTGCTGTTGTGTTTCGTCCGTCCAGTGAGGGTTCAGGGGTTCCCCCCTGCCCTCACAATTCCTATTCCTTGCTAAAACCTATTCCTTCCTTAAAAGCCTGTAACGCATTTGCGATTCCTTTGGTGTTGCGGGTGTTCGAGGCGTCTGAGATTACTCTCTATCATGTGACCCGCCTGCTCGTTTGCCTCCTTCTGTTCGATTCCCGCCTGCGGTTGTCTTTTTTTTCAGTGTTTAAAATATTGTACTTTATATTTAAGCGTTAATAAAACGTAAAAATAACATTGACTTCCTTATTAGCAATAGCGTAAATTGTGGCGGATTTACCACCGGCGGCGGCGCCGTGTGTAACCTTAGAGCAATAAACCAATGCTCTAAGGGTGTAACCCTAGAACCTGATGAAGCACGCGGTATCTTTAGGCTTCCTAACATGAGAATATCTTTTGGATAGTTTTCGAAGCGTGATGTGTACTATGGGCTGGCAAAATTCCATTGTCTACCGGGTGAGGAACGAATGATCGCGGGGGCGGGAAAGAAGCGCGCGGGTCGCATAATGTCACAAAAATATAAAGAACGAATTCAAACAAAAATTAATCATGACAATCACAATAATATTGAAATAGTAAATTACACAATAATATTAATTAAATCATACGGCAACTATAAAATCGCAGACAATTTGCCAGCCTAAAGACGTTTCAGCCTCTCGTATATAATCGTAGCTACTTCCTTTATGTATAGTACCATATCTTGTCTTGGCGGGGTCTGCAGAAGTCTCCCCCTCTCGCAGGAGCACGTCGACCCGTGGGATCTTTAGTGCAACAGTCCAGTTTTGTTTGAAGCGTAGGTATATCATCTTGTGACTTGCGCCATCGCGTCGCGCTGCAGTTTTACAATATCGAGTGCGCGCAACGCCGCGTACGCAAGTGGGTCGCCACGGTCTGTCACTGCGACGGCTGAACGGCTGACGGCTAACGGCGGACGGCTTGTGGCGACATCACTTATTTTTGACACGTTTTACGAGGTGGTTTACTGTTTTGGGCTGAACGTCATTGAAACATTTGCGACGAAGAGCGAAACCAACAGGCATACTTGTACTATGTACAGTCACGAGCAAAAATATGTAAACAATTATAACTCTTAATACAATGGAATAAGAGTCAAGGTGTATACATATTGGTGCTCGTGACTGTATACATACATACATCGACTTTCATCCCTAAAAGGTTAGTCAGGGACTATGCAATGAGAACCTTAGAAGCAGTCCACTACCAAAATCCACGTTTCACCAAATTACGACTGCACATGTGCTCAGCGTGATAGGTGTTGAGCCCATCGCTGCCTTATGCTGTTGGATGTATGTGAGGTCTGTAGTTCATTAGTCACCTTTTACGACACCCAAAGGAAGAGAGGGGGTGGCAGACTCTTAGTGAGGCGCTATACCGCAGGTCTTTACTGCATACTTGTAATAGTTCTTTATATTTTCCAAGGAGCGTATTGGTAATATAGAGAATATACGGTGTACAACATCAAATAATTCGAGACGTTGTACAGTCATGAGTAAAAATTGACGATCGAAATTGGAATACCATTATAAATTAAAGAAAAGAATAACTTAGCTTATGTAAATACTATACAAACGATGATTCACGTACTCATTATTGGTCAAACATCGCCAACCTATTAGGTGTATTCCAGTATAAGTATTTAACATAAATTTGTTTTGTAACAATTTATAACAAACTTCCACAAAATGTTACAGACTTTGATTAACAATATTGAACCTTTACAGGCACGTATTGACGTCAATAACTAAAAAACAGTTAACTTACTTATAATTAAGACTTTACAACTAATCTACTCTACCTACCTAAGAGAGAGCCTTCGACTGTGAAGAAGCTGGCAAGAAACTCAGGAGGCCTTACTTTTTTCTCCCTCTAAGTAACAACAGTTAGAAAGGCCTCACAAAAGTTACTTACAGTGTAATAGATCTACGATAATTAAGTACAATTTGTACTCAATTAAATAGTTTTAAATAAATTTCAATTCATAATAATTGAACAAATTTTACTGAATTGCCGTTACATACATTTAAAACACTTAATAAAACCTTTTTGAGTAAAGGTTATTGTAAAGTGGAAGGTTATAAGTAAATGACAAATGTATGGACATAGTGCATGTACGACTATAACTTATTAGCTATTGTATTCATATATTTCTTTTTATAATCATGTTTTGGACGATTCAAAGGGCTTATTCACGTGTTACTTAGAGGAAGAAAAAATAAAGGCAAATTAGGAAAATTAGTTAGATAAGTACATTAGTTACATTAGGTAAGTAGATGAGTTAGTTAAGATAAGTTGTTAAAATGTAACTACGTGTTGGTTGCTGGTATTTTTATTCTGCCGTCAGTACCTCTACAGGTTTATATTGAATACATTATTTGACTTTGACTTTGTAAATGCGTCAAGAAAAAAGGTTTTTAACTTTTAAATGTTTAGTTACTTTATGAACAGACACAAAAGTTGTTTGTATGGACAGGTACAATATTTTTATTTAGCTGAAATTCAACACCAACTGTAACTCAGTTTGACATCCTTTGAAACTCAATACCTATAGTTCTTTTGCGCTTGTCAAAACTGTCATCCACGGGAGTCGTGAGTCGCTCAACTGGCAAATTAGCGAGACCGAGCTGTTATGTACGGTCGGCCACAGAAGTAGCTTAAACCTCATATTTATAATGAACTAGCAGCCCGCCCACGACTACGTTTAGTCAGTTTAGTTTAGTAAAATTTCGAACCACGCACCTTCCGCATTCCGGGCGGCTGCCTTAACCACTTGGCTACCGAGGTCTGGCTTTCAACCGTCGAAATTTGTCAGTGTTTGATGCTTATGTTTCCAGTCAACATTAGTTTAGTTTAGTTAGAGTTAAATAAATAAATAAACTTTCCTACACTCACACCAATTATCTAGCCCAAGAGAAGCTTCCTTATGATACTTAAATGGTTACTAAACAACGGATAAACATACTTAAATACATTCTTATTATACATTGAATACACCCAGACCCGAGACAATTTAGAAAAACAATAGTTTCTAAATTGACCCGACCGGGGATCGAACCCGGGACCTCAGAGATGGCGACACCATGAAAACCGGTGTACAAACCACTCGACCAAGGAAGTCGTCGAACGTCGTCGAAAGTTACATTATGACCATTATAAAGACTAATTCCTGTCAATACAGTATATTATACGTTTCAGTTATTTAAAAACACAGAATATTTTGAATCTCTAAACTTTCTAATACCTAATGGTGTCCCTTCTTAAACCCCAAACGGTCGTATGAGACCGCACCTACAAAAACACACTTGACTTTGTACCGTGTTTTCATAGACTTACAGACTACTTTAGTATGAACAAGTTTGGTTATTTCGGTTCTGTGGTTCATCTTAAGTATTTAGTCTATGCTCGATTCTGTCAAATTTGATGTTGACAGTTGCGCCAAAAAAAGTGTCAAAAAAAATCCAAGACTGAGTGGTTAAGGGGGTTTACGCATTTCGGTTTCCCATACAAATTTCCAAGTTGAAATTTGTAAGATACTCGGCATGCTGAAGTAAAATATAGAGATCTAAATAGTTTGATGAAAACATTTCTAAATAACGTTTTCTTAACTGAGTTATGGCGATTTTAAACTTTCTATAGTGGACTTTAAATCGCAATAACTCAGCCAAATAAACCTTTTTTAAAAATGTTATCAACAAACTATTTAGATCCCTGTATTTTACTTTAGAATGCAAAGATTCAATAAAATTGGCTCATTGGTCTTTAAAAATTTCGACTTGGAAAATTGTACGGGAAACCGAAATGCGTTAACCCTCTTAAGAAACCGTCAAGTTTCAAATTGCCTAAATGAATTACGTGTAACGGCTTGGGGCCGCTGTTATTCTTTTCCGTCACGTCCCATCACTCCACGGGCCGGCCGTCCCGACAACTTATGACGGGACACCGGCCATCAACACATCAACTCCAAAGTTTCTCTAAGCATAAATTGCCATGATAAAGTGGTTCCACGTCGATCGCGATATTTATCACCACCTTTAATGTTTTGAGAAAAGAAATATACTATTTGAGATAATAAAACTCATAGCAGATTGATGGGCGTGAGACGTCTAAGCTCTCACGGCTTTCACAAACGCAACGGAACGTATTATTCTTGGAGCCCTTCCAATGTTGTAACTCGTAACTCGACAGCCAGCTCCATGTTTCAAAACTTACAAGGTGTGAATTATTACTTATTTAAGGGCTGCGCGACCCGACGAGAGACTAACGATAATCGTAATTATCTATCGGTTATCGTTTCATCGACTGACCTAATACGTTCGGCATTATGGTGTGAGCTGCGCGCGTGCCGGCGGTGCACGCCGCGCGCCCAACTTAACTTATAAATAGAATGCACATCGGCCCTGTATGTGTTTCACGTAAGGAGCTTTTTCAGCGAGGCGGCCAGTCGCCGCGCTCGTCCCGCCGCGCCGCCCGCGCCGCTCGGCATCCGCTCTCCCGCTACACAACTTTTGAAACAGTGCGTGACTTTATTTTCTTTATCGCAATAAGTTTCGGCCGCGCGCCGCACTGCCCGTGCCGTGAGCCGTGCCTGCAGCGCTGGCGCTACCAGTGCCCAGTGAGTGCGTCCACGCAAAAGTTCATTTCTAAACGTGTTAAACGTTCCTGCCGCTAATCACCGCGGCGCGTAACCGTGTTTCAAAAATAAAACGTTGCCGATTCGAAACCGGAGCACCTCGAAGGTTAATGACAAAATAAAAAGCGTGCATAAAATTATGTGTCTAAACGGTCGCAGCCTGGATTCTTTCGGTTTGTTCTGACAGGGCACGTGAGTTTATTGGCGCAAAAAAAAGTTTTTTTTAGGCACCCCATTCATACTGTCAATGAATTCATTATCACCTTAGCGTAACCAGTAACTATTTATATTTATTTCTCAACCACTTTCTGTGTTACGTTACGAATGAATGTAACATCTCTTTGAAAACAAAACTTACTTCACAGTTCACAATATTCGCTCCATTTAACACAATTAGCGCGTTATTGTTAATGCTTGTTTCGTAATGTAGCGTCTAATTGAGAGATTCCAGAAAGTAAGAAATGTTTACCTTCATCAGTTTTCCCATCGCATTAAGTAATAAATAAAAATATACATAACAAGTATCTCAGCTCATCTGATGAGCCGCAAAAGCAGCAAAAGTAACAACAAAAATATTAGGTATGTAAATACCTTAGTATGGACTTATAATAATAATACTACTTACTGCTTTTAAATAAATAACAGTTTATTGTTTCATTTAATGAAACATGTTTATATGCCTAAAGATAAATATGTAAGTAACAACTACACTTTTTATTCGTTTGACATAGAAGACATCATTAGGAGACTCGGATTTATAATAACAATAGTTAGTTAAGTTTATATAACATCAAAATTTTAAATAGTTTTTGTGCTTGTTTTATAGCAATCATAGACAGCAGATGAATTATAAAGCTTCTGATTAAATATAAATATGTTGTATCTTGTCACAACAAAATACATAATTTATGTACCATTTACCGGCTATCGGCGGCGGCGGGAATCGAACCTGCAGTCTAGTATAAACCCACTAAGTAGACCATTACAGTCACATCCTGTGTTTGATGAATGAATTGATATAGATGAATTTTTTTATTATTATTATAATTTTTTTAAATATTTTACTAGTAAATATGTTTGTACACATGCAGCTGATGTAATAGTAATAGGTAGTAGGTAATCGTGTTTTGGATTGAATAATTAAGAACATAACAGTAGCGCGTTATAAACCGGGTTGATGAATAAGTGCTCATAGTTTATTTAATATTAGGATTTTCGTCTTTAACATGACATGTCAATCCTATCATAGACCGATTGACATAATCTAATTATGTCTATACTAATATTATAAAGAGGAAACATTTGATTGTTTGTTTGTATTGAATAGGCTCCGAAACTACTAGACCGATTTAAAAAATTCTTTCACCGTTTAGAAGCTACACTATCTCTGGGTGACATGGCTATAGGTAATATATTTTCAAAAAAATTTGGGATCCTTACTAAAACTCAAATACATTTTGCGCTAAGAAAACTATTGATGATAGAATAAAATAATGTACTATGGCTTTGCAGAACACACCATTAACTACGAAAAGTGTCGCGATAACATATTTATTTTTTATTTTTTTTATTTATTTATTACTATTAGGGAAACAGACAATTTTAATAATACATACAAAAGACACATAACAAAACACATAAATCAGTAAAGTTTCCACCATTATACAAAACAGACATATCAATAAAATTAAATAAGTTAATTGTTACAAAACCAAAGAATAAAAAATTAAAAGTGATTACATACATTAAATGGAATTAAATTGAATTGAATTGCATGTAAAATTATAACAAAATGACACAAAATTCAAATACTTAATATAAAAACAAAAATTATAATTAAATTTAAGATTAGATTAAAATAATAAACAAATTAAAATTAAGAATAGAAAATGTCAAAATAACGCAACAGTTACAATTGAAAGTGGAATAAATGGTCATACATTACAAGTCAACTCTCGCACAAGTTTTTTATAGGACTGTAAATTTAAATTAAAGATATCAATTGAGTTTAATTTAGTGTCATAGTATTTGCATGATCTGAATATAAAATTATTACTTGCGTAATTGGTCCTAGTAAGAGGAACTGAAAAAAGTTTTGTGGAACGCGAACCTGCACGAGGACATCTTAATTTAATATTGCTTAGCAAAAAAGATGAATCTATATGATTTCTCAGAATTTTGTAGAGAAAGACTTGATCTCTCTCATAACGACGGTCCAAAAGAGATGGCACAATAGGAGACACTTCACCATTTCTAGAAGCCCTAAAATTTAAGTGCTTTTGCATCTTCTTATTAATCCTTTCAATCGCGCCAATATAAACCACATATTGTGGGTTCCAGACGGTGGACGCGTATTCTAATACAGAACGGACATATGAACTGTATAGCAGCAAAAGAGTGGAACAATGTTTGAAGTCTTTGCCAGTTCTAAACACGAATCCAAGCATTCGGTATGCCTTGGCAGTTATATGTTCAACATGATTGCTAAATGTCAATTTGCAATCCAATTGAATACCCAAATCCTTTATCACAGAGACTCTATTGAGACATTCATTATTTAAATGGTAATTGTATTTAATAGGTTTCGATTTCCGGGAAAACGTAATCGTACTACATTTATTAGGGTTAAGAGTCAAATGATTATTTACACAATAGGCACAAAGTTCATCAAGGTCATTTTGTAATAAGAGACAGTCACTAGAAGATTTAATATTTTTAAAAATTTTCATGTCGTCAGCAAAAATAAGTATGTCAGAATGTTTAATAATAGAAACTGCGTCATTAACAAATATATTGAACAGAAGGGGACCGAGATGAGAGCCCTGAGGCACCCCTGACGATACCGGTACAAACGTTGAACAAAAACCACTGACGGTAACTGCCTGACTGCGTTGCCTTAAATAAGATTCAAACCATCGAAGAAGATCACCGTGTATACCTACCTCACAAATCTTATGTATGAGAATAGAGTGCGAAATTTTGTCAAATGCCTTGGAGTAATCTGTGTACACGGCATCCACCTGACAACCCTGATCCATTGCTACTGTCACCCGATGAACAAATTCACAGAGATTGGTTTCAGTGGATCTCTTGTTGATAAAGCCATGCTGCTGATCAACAATTATGGGCCGTAAAATTGGGAATATTGTATCGTAAACAATTTTTTCGAAAAGTTTTGGGATAGTACTTAATTTAGTTATTGGCCTGTAATTCTGGATATTGTGTCTATCACCAGACTTGTAAATAGGAATGACATGACACTGTTTCCATAAATCTGGCATTTTTCCGCTCAACAAAGAGAAATTGAATAATAAGGATAAGGGGAGAGCCAGAGAATCGCGACATATTTTCAGGAATAATTGGAGGTTTTCAGGATTAATATGTCTAACTATTTTAGTAGCGTCACGATAAGTGTTCTTGGGAGGGGAGTCATTTTGAAAATTCATCACGGGGTACTTGGTCCACGCGAACGAAGTCGCCGGCAGTCTGCTGTTACCTAATAAAAATCAATTGCTGCGAATGTTTGTTCGGGCATCACTTCCAAACGGCTGCACCTATTTTATTTTATTTTTATTTTATTTTATTTTATTTTATTCGGCAAATCATCAGCTTTATATTAATGAAATATAACTTACAATAGAACTTAAAAGCTACTAAAAGATTCGCACTGATAAAGGTAGTGTAAAACAGAAAATTAACAACAAACAGCTTATTGCTTATTAGAGTAGCTAACCATAATTACTGATTAATGCACACACAAAAATAAAAAACTATAACTAATAACTAACACTAAATTACTACAATAATATTATTAATCAAGGAACTTCGAAGAAACGATCACCGAGAGATTTCCTCACTGATTGGACACTCGCATTGAAAATATCTAAATCTATAGATTGGGCAACAGTGTTGATCCGCCTGCCAGCTCTGCAAATAAAGGCATTTTTCCGGTAGTTGGTGTTACAAAAAGGGATAAAAAGTGGTACAGTACGACGAAAACTACGGGGGACGTTGAAACTTATTTTAGATAACAGATCAGGACAATCCAAAGTACCAGCTATGATCTTTAAAATTAATATAACGTCTGCTATATCACGACGCACATGGCATTTGGCTGATTCCTTTTTGTTGCGTTTGTAATTTTTAGGACAAGGTTGGTATAAAAGTTTTTTTTTGGTTGTTCGACAAAGGATACGAGGTATATACGAGTATATCGTGTATCGGGCCTAGATTAGATCTTGAATTTAAATACTTTTTTTTATAGTAGAAGGAGGCAAACGAGCAAGCGGGTCACCTGATGGAGAGTAATCACCGCCGCCCATGGACACCCGCAAAACCAGAGGAATCGCAGACGCGTTGCCGGCCTTTAAGGAAGGAATAGGGTTAAGGAAGGAATAGGAATTGTGAGGAGGGGGGGGGGGCTCCGGAACCCTCACTGGCCAGACGAAACACAACAGCACCAAGTGCCGTTGTTTCACGCCGGATATTCGTAAGTGGGTGGTATTACGCCGGCCCAATGCGTGCTGCAACCGCAACGCTCTACCACTCATAATAATAAATAATTACCTGCTGGGAATCTGGACCTTACTATAAGGATGTGGCGTGGCTTCGTCCGACTTGTGCAACTCAGTCCTTTTAACTTTATAAGTATTCAATTTTATTCTATCTTTATTGGGATACAAACAATAACAATTTTAATACAGATTATTGAATAACGCAGCTTAGAGAGTAGCATATTATTGACGCGATATATAAAAATTCTTTCATCTTTTTTACGTCTTATTGATTTTGTGGTTCCGGGTTCGAAGTATAAGTACTGTACTCGCTTGGGTTGGCTGTCTTACTTATACCCAGATCTTATTTAAACTATAGCAGAAACAATAATGTTAGAAGCAGTTACAATAGTGTGGTCTGAATAATCATATTATATGTTAAGGTCATTGGTTGAGTGTTTTAGGTTCACACCTACTATCATCAGGTGTTATGAAGGCCAACCGCTTCTTTAAGTAGAAAAAAAAGTATAAACAATAGAGAAGTATAATAAAATAATTTCATTTTCAATTTAAAAGGTACTCTGTCCTTAATAATTTTTATTTAACCGGTTTTCACAAATTACCTTATAATACAAGAGAAAATGAATTATAGACAATCTACAACCGCAAAAGACTGGAGAATGCCTTCCACTCCCTCGGACATTCTCTCGCTGTTGGGCGGCTGCTGGGGTGAATACCAATAATGGCATAAGTGGCATAAGTTATGGCGTTACTCTATCCCCCTGGCGGCACGTGAGGGAAAGCGCAGGAGATTTTATTGGGTATGCTTCCTTGCTGAGGAGAAACCCATATAACCATTTCCAACCATTGGTAAGAATTGTTTAAGAAAAGAGAGCTGGAAGGAAATTGGGGAGACCTTTTCCAAGTAGTTACCTCTAGAACCCCAAGCGGTCGCATGAGACCGCACTGACAATTTGCACCATTCCGTCAAACCCCAAGCGGTCGCATGACCGCTCTCTCCCACTTGACTTTGTACCGTGTTGTCATAGACTTACAGACTACTTTAGTATGAACAAGGTCGATTATTTCGGTTCTGTGGTACATTTTATGCATCGTGATCTTCGGACCAAATATTCGTGATCGCAAAATATCGCATAGTCTATGCTAGATTATATCAAATTCAACGTTGACAGTTGCGCAAATTTCTGTGTCGGAGTGAATAAGTCGCTGAGTTTTGTGTGCTATTTTTATTTGATTTATCTAATGTAAGTACTGTTTCTTATTAGAAAATGATTATTAAGCATTTAATGATCGTATTTAGATAATAAGTTGTAAGAAATACATCGTTATTACTACTAGATAAAGCATGTAAAGTCCGTAGGTATGTTACCGATTTCCGAGTGATTTTTAGAGAAATACTATAAGACAAACAAACTGTTACAATCATTACTTTATTTTGATACCTGATGGATAGGAAATATATCAGTTAGTATATTGTGGTTTACAGAACGACAAAATATGGTTTGATTTTAGAGTAAGTAATATTTTTTTTGCAAAAGGGGAAATTGTGACGTCATCCGCAAATTCAAAAAAATTATGGCGCACCTGCTGTCATTATTTTTGACATTTAAATTCCAAGACTGAGGGGTTAAGTAAACAAAAAAATGCCTTCTTAGGGGGTGAGTTCTACAACCATCCGTGTCTCTTTAGTTGGAGTGGCACGCTTAATGTATTTTCCCTGTATTCAAACAATAAATTAGGCAATCCACTGCGTCCAGAAATGTTTATGTGTGTTTCTTCCCAGCAAAGGGTATATACCCACTAAGAACTCTTGCACTCAAATGCTGCCGTGATAATCCAGGACTGCTTAGCAGTCCACCGGTGTGTTGACATCACACCGGGAGACGGTTACTAACAATTTATTTATATTGTTGTGCCATTGTATCTGTATCTGGTTTTACGACAGATGACAGGATAAGCAACCACTAAAGTTTATCATAGTCACCTATAGTTTGTGTCAAAGTGGTTCGAGATGGTAGGAACTGATCACCTAAAATCCTATGATTTTACATACTTTCTTAAGCTTAAGTCCCACACAAATTTAAATTGTATGAATTTTATGCACCTACACAATTTGCTGTGTTTCGCATATTACACTATGCAAGGATATAAAACTAGTGCAGTGTTGACTCCAAGACTCCTTGTTTATGCTAAACACATAGTAATTATTTTTCCGATAGGATGGGATAGGTTATGATAGGATCGGGTTATGCCCTTTAACCCTAGAAAGATAACCATACTACATATTACGTAAAGGATAACCATACGCTTCAGAGACTCACACTTTTCTAATGCGTGTTTTTATTCCAATAATTTATTTTTATTTTCACTAATTTAAAAATGTGAAAGATTTGAAAAAGTTTTAAAAATAAAAAGCATTTATTTTATAATTTTTTTATTAAAGTAGTTTAAAATTTATAATTGCGAAACATCTATAAAAAATAAAAAAAAATAGCAGTCTTTTGTTAATAGGAACAAATAATTATAAATTATCACAAATCACATTTTTTTTTATAAACTAATAGACTATAGAGTATTCAGTCTAAAAAACAATAAAACCTTAGTATAATTGGCTTTAGAGGCCGTCAGAACAAACGTCATTTTTGTGTTCGCCACAAATAGGTTTTTTTTCATTTCGCGCAGCTTATTTTTGACATTCTAATCTTTTTCGACGTGCAGTAGCTGCAGTATCGCCTTTTTTGAATTAATTTTCCATGCACTCATCTTCGACGTCACTCTGAACATCATCTTCGCTCTCATGATCTCAAGAAAGTGATAGCGAGGTAGAAATCTCGCTATCACTTTCTTGAGTATCACCATTCTCATTTTCTCGGTCCAATAATAGGCATATTTCATCTTCGGCAAGTGTACTTATACTTGCCATGGTCTATGCTAATAATGTTTCCTAAAAAAAAAAAAAACATGTGTAGCAACACTAAAAGTTATATAAAAGATAGCCATACGCCTTGCGAGCGCATAAAAACTCATAACTTCAAAACTATGGTATTCACCGTTTAGAAACAGCCGTCCGTCTGGTCGACGGCTGAGTTGGCTGAGAAGGACAAGTTAAAACACGCGCTGATAAAAAAGATACAACTATATGTTTGCTACGAGGGCGCCTCTGCGACGTAGGTTATCTTTCTAGGGTTAAACAAGACTTAAAACAAGGCTTGGCAGATCAGAAAAGTTCTGGTGTTTTCACTATCATCGGCATCATATCAGCCTGCTGCTGGGTGTAGACCTCCTACTATGATAAGTGCCAGCCCAGTGCTATCACTATACTTCGGCCAAATTCAATAAAAAATGTTTGTAAGCAAAATATTGACCACAAGCGGCCCGCTACTTCGTTCTTGTAACCACCTCGTATCCTGAGACGAATTTCCAAAAATGAGCTTCTTCTTAGGCCTTCTACGTGTCTATACAGGAGCCCTACCTCGGTATGTCCGTGACGTATACCGGCCAGAGCTGTTGCGAAACGTTCGGATCTAGCTGACGGGCGCGTAGTAGTTTACGCCGTAGCGTTTGGACAATGTTGACCCATATCGCGGGTAAAAGCGGCCGCCCGACTACAATGCGCGCGCGCAATCCGACTCATAATCGCGCGCCGATTACATGGAGGTATTAGAACTAGAGACCGCGAAAAGATCAGTGCGCGAAGAATTGCTTCGAGGTGCGTCTCAGTTGTAATACCACAATGGGTGATTGTTAAAACGCGACTCGTAACGTTTTTGACATCTTTACAACGTTGCATGAGCTTGTCGTAGTTGTTTTTTTAGATGCGTTTTAACCCGTGTAACGTATAAAGTTTCAAGGGCGAGGTACTGAAACTATGGCATAAGACTAGAGCCCTTTTATCTTGTAATGTTAGAATTGTATCATTACTTTTTATGTATGTATGCCTAGCCTTTAACGTAGATGTTTTTTTTATTATTGTATGTTATTTTTCGGGGCAGCAGTAAGTAACTCAGTATGGATCAAAAGAAAAAAAAATAACTTAAGTACATAATGTGGTACAACTTTTAAAACTATTTTTGTTTCTTTTTTTTAAGAACACTATGTGGTAATTGACTGACTCAATCAGCCTGTGATGTGATGGTACACCTTTTGATAGAGGAAATAAGTGTTTCATCATTCCTCGTAAGGTTTGTATGTTTTTGAAACGTTTAGAGGTATCAATTTCGTCCTTGTAAGTGTCTAACAGAACTCATTCTTAAGAGAGTTTTCTCTTAGGTGTACATATTTTGTGTTATATTTTACCTAAGCTGCCCGGGATTTACCTGTGGCGAATCACCAAAAATGTTCCCGTTCATTCGTCAATCTAATCGTGTGACATTTAAAATGGCCGTTACATTTTGGCGCGTTCCCGCACATCTGTCAATGTGGAAAAACAAATGCGCTTCGGTGCACGATACACGCTATTCCTACACGAGAACTTTTAAGAGATATGCATAACCTGCATTGGCTAAATAAACTGACTGAAAAGTACTAAACTGAAGCACTTTGAAACACACCCCCATAAATAACCTCGAGCGTGCAGATAACCTCGATGGTATCGTCTGATGGTAACGGGAAAAGTAGAAGGTAAAAGACCAAGAGGCCGGAGCCCTAAACGTTGGTCAGACCAGATATCAGAACAACTGGAGATGCCTGTCAGCGCCGCACTCCATCAAGCGATTGAGCGCAGCCGATGGAGACAGTTGGTTGACCGGATGAATCTGAGTCACGATCTTCAGCAGTACGGGAACGGTTAGAAAGAAGAGACTCCCATAAAAAACAAGTAATAGTTTTGATTATTATTGGGTATGTAATATTCCTCAGTGGCCAAGTGGCTTGATAACTAAGGCTTGAGAACTTGAGGTCCAGGGTTCACCCGGGTTGGACAAAGTGTTATTCTGATATTTCGATGCATAACCTAAGTTTGTGATCACTTTAATACAGTGAAAGATTAACACAGATTAACACAATGGACACTTTTCTTATCAATAAGTATATTATTATACTGGTACATACAATTTACATATTTTCTCTCTTTTCATCTGTTGATTTAAGTTAATAACCAAAAAACATACCGTATTTTGACGAAATAAATATAAATATTTATTTATGTAATATAGTATCTGCAACTCTTTCAGACATTTGCCTGGACCCGGC
Source organism: Scoparia ambigualis (assembly GCA_963921215.1). NCBI lineage: Eukaryota > Metazoa > Arthropoda > Insecta > Lepidoptera > Crambidae > Scoparia > Scoparia ambigualis. The sequence continues at coordinate 42,052,188 of OY992503.1, read as the reverse complement.
GAGATCTCGGCATTAATGTTTGTTTACGGATATCTATGCACACATCCCCTGCTTCCGCGATTTATGTCGGATAAGCAACTTTACGATGCCCTGATTACATTTGTACACGTTTATAGGCGTATGTACAGTTTGGTCCTTGACTTGAATAGACTGAGTCCTCACAATTTGATTCCCTATCATTTGAATCATTCAACTGATTTCGTTTATACTCATTTTGTGTCGTTACAGGCTAAATAGATTACAATTTTTCGTGTTATTTGTTTTTTCTAACTCTATTTCAAACCCTAGCTAAATTACTAGCTTTGACCTAAAATTAACTCAAATTTTAATTAAAACTGTTAATATTCCTGTAGCATATTATTGTGCTGAAAGGTAATTTTGTCCGTTTCTAAAAGCAAGAGACGAACATGCAATAATATTTCATACCAACATAACTGATTAGTTCTGCGCAGTACTAAGAACTGGTGGGTGTTAATAGGTGCCATTTTACTACAGCAAACAGTTCCATTCTCACGGAACTATAACGCCACATTAGTTAAAGCAACCATTTGGGCATCGTTACACCGGCCGCAGCACCAAACTTTAAACTGAAATAGTCACATAAACCTGTATCCTTCAGTATGTCATTGTTATCTGGCTAATACAAATTATGAATACCAATATAAACGACATTTATGTTAATTTTCAGCGGCCGCATTATCGCGTACAATAAATTCCCTATGTATTCGGGCGAATATAAAAACTTTCTCGGAACCCGTCATTAAATATCGTGGCGGTTATTTAGAGTCGCCATTACGCCGCCATTTCGCGGTGGACGACGACAAAATGGCGGTTATCGGTGTCCTTTCTGTTTCCCGCCTTCAGAGACCTCGTTAGCGATCGATGACGCGATCACTGATTGGTGCAATCGTTTGCTGTAGATTAAAAGGAGCAGAGATTCCGCTGAGCTGTCCTCGCAGAAGACGCCGAGCTTAACGATCGGTACTAAAGCTACATTTCCTGTGTCACTTTAAGTAGGTATCCGTTTAGATCCGGTTACTGCAAAATGTTATTGTGATAATAATATGTGTTCATAATAATATAAATATTTGCAATTTTATTGTGAATATATTTATAATACAAAAAAAGTGTTGAGACCACAACACTTGTGATAATATGTATTCTATGCCACCGACCACGACTTCCACGAGCGGGATTTGAACCTGCACCTTCTGGCGTTCAAGGCCAGGTTTAATTACAATTGCGATTATATACGAGTATTTTTCATAGCAAAAATTAATTAAATCAATAGTTCAAAATTATAATATCAATGCATTGTAACCATAAATATTATATATACCCTAGCAGAAATCAAATGTGAACACTTTTAAATAGCGTGGATGGCTAAATTTGTTCTTTAAAAGTCCAATAGAAATTTTATACTTACATTCTGGCCGTAGAAATAGTAGAATTACCAGATCTGTGGCCGTAAATCAACGGTGCCTCGTGCTGGGAGCTGGAATCAGTTCATTTGCGGTATCGTAACGTGTGGTGGGAAAAAGATTGTTCAATCGTATCGGTTCATTTATGAAAGTCTCAATTGGCACCGAATTAAAGAAAGCATTTTAATTAAAATGCTAATAAGAGGAATGCACTTTTATGTTTTTGAGAATATATTGCAGCAATGAACATGATTGGTGAGATACCACACCTATGGCACTTCATGTCTTTGTCCAGGTGCTGCAGGTTCATGTAAAAATATTTAAGCAATGTAAGTAATCGGTATTATTAACTGATAACGATAGTGTTACAGCAATTATGCGATACATCTAAAGTAATCATCATTCTCAGTGTGTAAACGATCCTTATGCGACTTAGAAGCTTTCCTAAACAAAAAATAGTATGTAAATTAGAGGTGAGAACATGTTAAGTCATGTATCAAATTGGGGCCGACATAACCTAGTCCACTTTAACCCCTCCAAAACACAAGTTTGCGCATTTACCGCAAAAAAACATCCCTTCGTCGTACCTCTGAACTTTGAGGGAGCTCCCCTTGATACCAATCCGACTATTGGAAGGTAAAGCTAAATTAGCTTCGAAAAAGCTGGGTGTGCTTAATAGAGCGGGTCAATATTTCACGCCGGCCCACCGCTTACAACTGTATAAAGCACAGGTCAGGCCGCATATGGAATACTGTTCCCATCTTTGGGCTGGAGCACCCCAATACCAACTCCTTCCATTTGACCGCATTCAACGTAGAGCTGCTCGAATTGTCGACGACGTGGTTATTTCAGGTCGGCTCGATCCACTGGCTCTTCGAAGAGACGTTACGTCTCTCTGTATTTTGTACCGTATATATCATGGGGAGTGTTCTGAGGAATTTTTTGGCTTGATCCCCGCCGCTGATTTCCTTTACCGCACAACACACAAACGACTGTCATTCCATCCACATCACCTTGATGGATGGCGTAGACCGCCATACTGTGCGTTTTTCAAGAAATTTCTTGCCTCCAACTACAGTGTTGTGGAACCAGCTCTCGGCGGCGGTATTTCCGGACCGTTACAACTTAGAGATCTTCAAGAAACGAGCCTATTCCTTCCTTAAAGGACGGCAACGCGCCTGCGATTCCTCTGGTTTTGCGGGTGGCCATGGGCGGCGGTGATTACTTTCCATCAGGTGACCCGCTTGCTCGTTTGCCTCCTTCTGCTATATAAAAAAAAGGTCAGGCCATAAGCCACCACGCTGAGCCAACGAAGGTTACCACAAAAAGATAATGTCTTAAAAGTTTTCTAAATAAGTTTGAGATTACCGTGGAGTCAGTTTATTGAAGCCCTAATTCCCTCAAACTGCTTCGGTCTAATCACCAAGTTGCTATGCTAATCTTTGCCCGTTAAGTGTCCAATAATAGAGCGACACAATGTCGCGCCTCAACCGCGATCAGTAGTGTAACTTGCGAGTCAAGTATGTAGACCTAAACGAGTATAGTTTTATGACAGATCGTTAAACAATTACGAAAATGTCTGATGTACGGCATATACGATTTTATTAACTTTTTGGTGTTTCTATAATTTCTAACAGCTGATCCTAATAATTATGTAGTTTAAAAAAAATATTGAGCATCAAAGTCATGAGTCTAAAGACGTTAACAATAGGCAGGCCGAACGTACAATTCTGTTAAAAAAAATACAATGAACATCGAAGTCATGAGGTTAAAGACGTTGAATAAGACTTACAATAGGCAGGCCGAACGTACAATTCTGTGAAACAGAAAAAATTAAATTGTTTAACAATATAGTGTGGAATTATAACGTCTGAAAGCTTGTGGTATGGTCGTTATTTTTTAATTTATTTGTGTGGTAATAAATATTTGTTATTGTCTGTCACGAACAATTGAATTTCTATTGCAACTAGGTATACGGCAGCTGAGCCCTTAAAATATTATTTATTTGTATTTTATTGTTACAGGCATAATAACAATTAATTGACGGTAGTTTCGCATTATAAAAGGATTTACATACAGGTTTTGCTAGTCAATTAATCTAAAAAATTATGCACAACATTTAAAAGTACTAAAAAAGAGAACAAACAAAATTACACTAAAACGAAAAAAAATTACGTTATAGGTACAAACTGAAATAAAAAAAATATACACTTACTTGAAATTTAAATAAAAAACACTTACATGCAGTTATCAAGACTTATAAGTTAAAGACTAAGTTTTTAAACTGTTGAAAAAATCGATGGAATAGGTCAAAATCAATACAGAGCAGAAGTTTAACATCTGCCGTGGCCTGCACTGTGGCTAGTAAGCAGCGACTGCACCGTCTGTAAATTTAGCTGCGTCTTATTTTAAGTTGGATCAATTGAGGTGGGGTCGCACTTCGTCACGGATCGTCCGTGCTGCCACCCGATCACTGGATCACTGGATACGGAACTGTTGTTGTACGGAGATCTGTTTCTTGGGCAATTGAAACGATAGTAAAAATACGAAAGTCAAGTGACTTGCTAATTCCTAAAGAGTGGAGATGTTTTTCTTTTAGTTTTGCAAAAACTATTCATGAACATTGATTAAAAATGTTATACATTCTACTCTATTTAAGCCTGCTAACCCGCACTGGGCCAGGCAGAGTGGTGGATTATGGCCCAAACTGCCCACATACTGTTGTCCACGTGGGAGCCTGTGCCCAGCAGTGAGATGTCTATAGGCTGATGATTACTCGATTTACATATTTTTTCATAATCCTGATATAATTAGATATCCTACATAATCCGTTACCTGATAAATATTTTACCCAAAAGTCATGCTGATGCGAAATGAGAAACGCGTCTTTTGGGAATACGGGTGTCATGAGAGACGGACCTTTTGGCATACGGTTGCTATGAGAACCGGGTCTTTTGGGAATACGGGTGTCATGAGACGGACCTTATGGCATACGAATGCTTTAAGAAGCGGGTGTTTTGACATTCTGATGCGATGAGAAATGGCTTTTTTGGCCTACGTTCATTTTAAGAAACTTTTATTTTGAACCTGATGTTTTGGGACGGGTGTTTTTGGAAACGGACCGAAAGGAAATCAACATCAGATGATCCGTAGTGTGTGTAGTGCTCGCCTGCATTTAAATCAACAGATTTTTTGTTATAACATTTTACAGAATAATATCTTAAGGGATGAATTATATTAGACCGGGCAGTGCACGGGGCGTGCCGTGTGCATGGCCCGGACGGGGCATTAATTTGAGACGTTGCATACATTTTGTATGAAGCAGTTCATATTACACAGTGCATGGTCCGTGTCCCGTCCGGGCCTCTCCAATATAAATACTAAATGTACGCAACGTCTCAAATCAGTGCCCCGTCCAGGCCACGTACACGGCACGCCCCGTGCACGGCCCGCTCTAATATAATTCCATATGTCCTCCAATCCTTCCATATGTAATCCAATCCCATAATGTGATCTGTCATTCTGATAACTAAAACAAAATATACCTACCTAACCGATATCATGAAGATTTTAAACAAGTGATATTTCGAGACCTAAAAAAGAGTTGAGATTTTTAATAACACCGTTTCTGTTAAATATATCTGTCACTGTCAAGAGTCTGCGCAGCAGTAGCGTGACGTCGGGGCCTAAATCAAACATCCTACTTATGCAAATGCGCCCCTCAGTCATTAGCATACCGCAAGGAGCGCCGGGATTCATTATGTGTAGTGGCACTCGCCAAAAATTATCACGTGATTAATTTTGAGAACAATTTTCGGAGAGGGCGAAGTTTTTTCGTTCTGAAACTGAAACGCGCACTTCAATTTAGAAGTAATTGTAATAAATTCGTAATAAGTATATGATTTTTTGCGTTAATAAATTTAAACAACTCAAATAAATTTAAAGATAACGAAACGTTTAAAACAAATGACTACCACCCACCAACAGAATTCCCACCAGAATTCCCACCCGAATTCCCACCAGAATTCGCACCTGAACTAGTTATTTTATTCAACGTTTCGTAATTTTAGTATAGTTTAAAATTATACTAATAATTATAATACTTGTGAATGAGTGCAGCCCGTGGAGGCTGGCCTGCTCTTGCAATCATATTTTTATTGATAGTATTTAATAGGCTTTCTTTTTTTTTTCAAAGATAGTTTGTTGTTTATTTTATTTTAAATTAAGCAATGCCTGTTTTTTTATCTTGTTATAAGAAATGTCCTTTTATGATAGGGAGGGCATTACAGGGCTCCCGCTCCATAGTTAGACTTGTGGACCGATGGCATAACGACATTCAGAAGTGCTCAATTATTGTAGCCTAAATTGAATAAATAATGTATAATAATGAAAAAACACTTTCAAGAATCTTAAGGAAGGCCATAACAATAATGCTTAAATAGTGTTTAATTTAAGCATTATTTTGCTATACATTGTTTTGTCTACGCAACACAAATGTCGCGATTGGCTACTTAAAGTGTTAATATTGGTATTTGACACCAATCCTCAATTTATGTTTTTAGCTAAGCATCAGTTTCGCGGTTTACAGCTTACGTCATTACCGTGACAAGTACAACTAACGAACCCATATAATTATTTAAAACAAATACCATCCATGCTTTTAAAATTTAAACATAAATCAGTTTACGATACAAACATTTCTGTGCTATTTTTGAGAAATAAATTATTCTTTCTTAAGTTTCTAGTACGAGATTCTGAGAAAATAATACTATACGTAATTGGGAGCAGTCGCCACTAAAACTATGCTTAAAAACAACTTCAAAAACTTATGGCAGCATGTCATATTCGTAGCGTGATATTCCCGAGAGCACAATATTTTAACCTCGGCTATAGTGAAAGACAGTAAAAAAGCATTTCCACCCCTCAACGCGATTACAGCTTTCTCCGAACAATTAAATTTCATAAAATAATACAAGCCGAACGTAATGGCTTCATGATTCACGCTCCGATTCATCCCACGAATTATCCGCAATTAGAATAGTGTGCCCGTTACATGCCGTCTCTATTGCCCCGGGAAGGAGGGAACAAGACAAAACAGGGAATAATGATATTTTTATGAAGAGTCTATATCGACTCTTCGATTTTATGTCTACGCTAATCTCGGGAAACCGCGAATATTAGGTTGTATTTTGTGAAGTTATTCGGACTTATGAAATATAAGAGCATAGATAATTTCGTAATTCGAATGTCGTTTATAAACAAAAGAAGGAATTGAGTCCTAATGTAGGTCAATTTTTTTTTTGTTATCCATTAACAAATTATCTGAATTAATGACACAAGTATACCTCCAGAACCTGTATAAGTGTGTACTGAACACTGAAGAAGATCTATTTATAATATTGGTGAGTATATTTGTTACCTAGTACTGTTGTTATAATAAAAACTTTGTTTCTTATAAGAACAGCTAATAAGTAGTGTGGTGTAAGAAGGTTTACGCATTTCGGTTTTCCATACAAACGTCCAAGTCGAAATTTTTAAAAACTTATAAGCGAATTTTGATTAAACTTTGCATGCTACAGTAAAACACAGAGATCTAAATAGTTTGTTGAAAACATTTTAAAAAAACGTTTATTTAACTGAGTAATTGCGATTTTAAACTTTCTATATTGGACTTTAAATCCCAATAACTCAGCTAAATAAACGTTTTTTTAAATGTTTTCAACAAACTATTTAGATCCCTGTGTTTTACTTTAGCTTGCAAAGTTACATCAAAATTGGCTTATTGGTTTTAAAAAATTTCGACTTGGAAGTTTGTATGGGAAACCTCTTAATGTAAAGCTATTTCAAAATTCAAAGCTACTGCTTCATTATTTTTTTTCAGCGCCAAGACAACAAAAAAAAACTGTCTCCTAATTTAAAACACTTCCATTTGACCTTTTGTAGACCTAATTACGTTTTCTTCCAAAAACTGTATAAGAGTTTAAAAACTGAACCGCTTGAGATGTCAAAGACGATTCGGGTGCCACTCGAGCATCCGTAGATAAAGGCCGATGGTCGAGCGATACCGTTTTCGAACCCTCGCGGCGAACGCCCTTGGCTGAACAAAATATGGAGACGTGCCCTTGATTAGAAACGACGGCCCTAATGTTACTATAATTATATGAATTGAAGTTTGCCTGTATAGGTACATTAACGATGTAACATATAAACACTTCTCATCAGAAAAATCGAAAAACCTTGCAAGTTTATGTTTTGTAAGGATTATCAGAAAAATGTGTAGTGAATAATATGGGTTTTCAAATCTTAATGTTAATGTTCTAAATTCAAATTAATTCTAAACTCTTTTGTGTTTGATTAGGAAAGAAACCTTAAACATGGAAGTGTTTCGATTTTTCTGATGAGAAGTGTATTTAATTATATGCCATAACATTTATAATATTATATTTTAAATTATTATAAGAAATAATGGTATTTTATTATGACCTATAACAAAAACTGTCTTTAGAAAAATCCATAAGATGTTTCTTCTTTTTTTTGGATGGCCTCTAAGAAATGAACTATTTACTCCTTAAAATTGTTTTGTTCTATAGAATTAATATTTACTGTGCCTAATATAAGACATAAACTCGTTATACCCAGGCGATCATGTCCAGACCTAAGAAATGACATAAAACTCATTATGGCCAGGCGCAATGCTGCTAAGGCACGATACAGGAAGGATCCGTCTCGGATGAAAATTAGAAAAAATATAGAGAGTTGCGAAATCGGTGTAGTAGATTGTGTAGGGATGCGCAGCTTCGTCACATACATTCTTCTGTTGCGAATTGTTATCCTTCTAAAGTATGGTAATTTTAAATTCTCTTGATATTGGTTAGTCGAAGACTTCTGCTAACAACCTCGACCTAGCTTCCTTAAACCATCACTTTTCAGCTCCTACCTCCATCCCATATAATTTGAAACAAAGTAGACTTCAAGTCCTGTCTTCCTCTCCGAACCTACAGCATCCTGCATTTTCCTTTTGGCCGGTCTCTGAGCGTGAAGTTGAAGATAATATCTGGGCAGTAAAATTTAATGCTGAAGGCATGGATGGAATTGGCTGGAGGATGATTCTGTTAGGAGTTGATTCTTGTCCCTATCATTTGTCGTTTACAACTTCTCGCTCAAAACTGGTAATTTCCCTAACTCCTGGAGATAAGCAGTTTATACCTATTCCTAAAATTTCTAACCCTTCCTTACCTTCTCATTTTAGACCAATTTCCATTCTTCCCTTCATTTCTAAAATCCTAGAACGTCTTATCCTCCACCTATTTAGTGCTTTGTTAATTCAAATAATCTCCTTAGCCCTTTCCAATCCGGCTTCCGCCCGAAGTACAGTACGACCACTGCGCTGACTAAGGTATTCGATGACATACGTCTAGGAATGTCAAATCAACGGTTGACAGCGCTTGCTCAGTTGGATTTTTCCAATACCTTTAACACCGTTGACTTCGATATTCTTCTAGCAATGCTTAAGTCTCTCCTTGTCACAGATTCGGTACTAGAGTGGTTTCGCAGCTACCTTTTTTGGCGGCGGCAGTGTGTGCGTGCCAGTGACAAACTGTCATGTGCTAGCGATGTCACTGCTGGTGTACCCCAGGGTGGTGTCCTTTCTCCTTTCCTCTTTTCGATTTTCATCTCTACTCACTCTACTCACTCTACTCCTCTCATGCAATTCCACTTGTATGCTCACGACCTGCAAATCTATTAGCAAACCTCCGTCGATGAAATTGAGAGTACGATCGCCAGCCTTAATGATGACCTTGTGACTATTCATGAGTGGAGTCGAACCCATTGCGTAACGGTCACCCTAATAAGTCACAGGCACACACAGTCACATCTTTGTGGGCATAAAACAGATAGCTAAATTAGACAAAATTGTAAATCCTTCGCTGACGTTCAACGGTGTCTATTAAACTACTGTCTTACTGTTAAGAAACTAGGCGTCCTCTTCGACTGCACTCTTTCCTGGTCTCCTTAAATGTCTGAGATAAGTCGAAAGTTGTTCGCTGCCTCTGGATCACTTCGGAGGTGGAAGACCTTGCTCCCTGTGAAGACCAAGATTGAGCTTGCGCAATCTCTCCCTTAACCGATTTTGGACGATGCCGATGTCTGCCTTGTTGATTTAAATGAAGATCTGCTTAATAAGCTTCAACATCCACAAAATCTCTGCATCAGGGTCATCTACGGTTTGCGCAAGTTGGACCATACAGGCATAGGCTTGAATGGCTACCTATTAGGTTGCGTCGTGGGGAGCATATTATTATACTCTTTTTTAACCTGCTGTATGAACCTCGTACTACTTAAAGAATGTTCCTGGTTTCTCGGGAAGGATCACAATCGTGGTCTTAGGTTCAAATCAAACAACGTGCTTAAGGCTCGCTTTACGCGGTCAGAATATTATAAGGATTCTTTTACAATCCAAACTACTTTCCTTTAGAACACTTATAAAAGATTTTTCAGTGACTTCAATATAAATAAAAAACCGAACTCTCAACTGTCAATTGGAATAAAATACTTAACTCTAACAGAAATATAAATGATAACTATAATATATTTAGTGATACTTTACAAAAGGCTTTAAATAAATGGATACCAATAAACCTAAGTATACAAATAAAAATAAAACCTAAGGATAAATACCTAACAGTAGGATTAAAAACTTCATGCCGTAATAAAAGATTCCTAAAATCATTATATGGCTTTTGTTAATAATTTCTAGATATTTTGTACAAAATGGCTGAAGTATGGTGATGACGGTGTTTCTAAGACGAAGGCGCGGGCGGGCCGCTAGTATATTTAATAAAATATCTAATTAGAACATACGTACACTCATCAGAAAACAGCAATATCAAGAGTCATAATCAGACACAACATTTAAAAATACTTCTATTGATAATAAAATATTTCAATCGCAGTATTTAACTTCGGTGTTACATCAAAAGAATTTTACAGTAGCGATCATTAAAATCGTGTAGATTAAATATATCGTCGCTCGCGGCCGCATGCTTATAAATATTTCTGCTCTCTCCGTTTCTTCGTTAATTACTCGAACTAGGGACATTGAAATTTATCGTCAGTTCAAACGAGAAGAGTTTTATGAACAGATGACAAATCAGTTGTCGTATATAAATCGTACTCAGAAGAGAAGATTTATGAATCATTATCTGATCAGCTAACGGAATGCAGTATCTAACAGTCTTACCCACGTAGCATGCATTTTTTGGTTTACAATAATCACACGACCACCACAATAATCAATCGAGGGTCAGAATTATTTCTGTTCTGTCCAAGAGCTTTCATCATTCAGCAATGTTATCCCAGTATGTCGCCATAGAAGCTTGTGTTAGATAAGATGGTGTTGGCCAACCAGGTGCGGGTACAGAACAAAACCTACCAACAGCCAAACCTAGTACTACCCCGGAGGGACTACCCCGTGACCTCTGGGTCTGTGAGATCGGTGATTTATCGGCCAAAATGTTTAAGGTCCTAAGTACTCTAGGTACGGCAGAGGTCGCCCACGCGGAACTTTGATCACTTTCCTGTGTTGGGCTTCACTTCGCTTCAGGACACCATATTAGCTCTTGCAGGGGTGGAACTCGATGATTGCCCAGTGTCCAGCTTTCCCCGTGGCAGAGAACGGATGGTACCTACAAGGGTTTTTAGTGGGTAGGCCTCCGCTCCCCTCGTCCAGCCTTTGGTGGACGCCATCCAGGATACATACATGGACTCACGACTATTATCCCCGAAGGGTTAGTCAGACACTAGGAAATAATTACCGCAATATCAGTCGCTCTGCCATAGGCCACGATTCTCCAAATAACTTATACTACACTGCTCATCGTGACAGCTGGTGAACCCATCGCTGAGATTTGTTGTTGGTTGCGTGTGCAGTCTTTCGCCCATTAGTCGCCTTTTACGACACCCAATGGATGAGATGAGTCAGTAGCATCCTTTGAATGAGCCGCCATCACACAGTCCAGGTTACCTTCTTACATAAAGAGATTGCAGAGCGGGAAAGAAAAAAATTGCTAAAACCAGAGTATCTGTTCCTAATGCCGGCCCTGCAATGGCCCTGCATTTGTATCCTAAATAAGGCCCGTCGACACTGCCCAAACATCGCTTGTTCATATAAAGCTATTATAAACAAACATTTTTCGCTCCGAATACTGTTTATAAATTAATTAGTACACACGTTTACATTGTATCGAAATTGGGCCACGGTACGGCGGCGAATCTCTTGGAAATTAGTTATTTATAGCCCTCAGCATAGGGGTGAAAATGGCATATGAATTGTTATTATACGTACGTTTTGTTTAATTTGGTGTTTGGAATTTAAGAATATCACTGTTAAAATCAACTGATACGTGTTCTGTTATATTTTATATGTTTATGTACACATAAATTAATTAATTATTTTATGCAATCAGTCTGTATTTATGAAACACACTTGTGTTATGTAACACACAGCCAGCATTAATATGAACCAACATTAAATATTTAAAATATCTGTAAATCATATGCACCAACCGTCCTTGTTTATCGCTCTTTGTATTAGTGAAAACAGTATCAAAATCGGTTTTGTGGATTAACAGAAAAAAAGCGAAATTTTGCCTGAAAGACGCAGGACGCAGGCCTTCACTCATAGGTATCATTCACTACTGCCGTACTCGGAGACGTCAATTAAGTTTTAATGACAATTAAGTCTCTTGCTGTCACTTTCTTAAGTATAGTGCTAAACAGAGAAGGAAAGACATTTGGCTATTTGACAGTCGTAACAATAAAATATGAAATATGTCGGAAATGGTAGTTTATGATTTAACGATAATTATCCAATAGTTTTTTTGTTAAGATAATTTGTACATGTTTTATTTTTACAAAATAAATTTGCGATTTTTTATCTGTGGGTTACAAGACCCAAAACATGGGCGGCCATGATTTAGCGTGACGTCACATTTCACACAATTATCAAAAACTCTGTCAGGTTTGAAGAAAAATTTCTATATTTATTTAAATGTGACGTCACAAAGCAAAATGTCATATTATGACCAACAGTTTTCGCGCGAAATTTGAAATTAATAAAGAAAAATATGTTTATTTCTATTAAATAAAGTATTTTCGTGATAGAAAATTTTATACGGGGTATTAATTATGCGTTGTAATTTTTAAAATACTTTTTCGAAAACTGTCTAATAGCCAATTGTCATTGAGTACGACAGTTAGACTAGTAATAATTCAATCGACACACGTTGTATAGACACATACAACTATTGATTTCAAAGCAGACATGTCGATACCCGCATCGGATAAGGCAGTAACTGGGGTTACTTCCAATTTTAGTTACGACCATAGGCGTTAAGTCCGTGAAAAAAGCTACACGACAGTGAAATCGACGTATATCTAGCATAAGTAGTTTCTAAGATAGCCGGTCGAAAAAAGGTAGTTACTGTCATGTTTACTTCGAAAGAAACAGAAGCATTTCAAATTACAGCCCTTTTATAGTTTTTCACTGGAAAGTTGCAGCAGTGACATAGACGTATTTTGGGTTAGGTCACTATTAAAACTACTTTATATATTTTTATTTTATTATTTTTATTTATATAGATGATGAAAAATAAACAACGCTTTACAATATTGAGCTACACTTTTCATTTTGTTTACAACAATAAATTCAGTCTAGACTTGTAACAATTTTTGATTTTAGTACTGACAACTCCAAAATTAAATGGACTGAGGTCAGTCATATAAAATTTTGTAAAAATTTCTGTATAGTACAGATCGGATATGAGTTATATACGGAAGATGTTATTTTGATTGACTTCTGTAAAAAACCATCATCGCAGCGGAAAAGCAGAAAACGAATTGTACCTTTTACGTATCCCACTAATCCCAACATTGCTTCCCAACATCCCAAAATTATTCCAGTGTTGTTGTTAAAATATAAAGATCTCATGCATTTATGTAATACAAATGCCATCCACGTTCAATATCCTGATTATTACAAGAACTTAAACCACATACAACTAACCAAAAGGATGATGCAGATGATTCGGAATAATATCAAGCCAGGAAGTGTTGTTTTTATTGTGTTTTGTTTTTTAGAGGACGAGTAACTTGTACCAAATGTAACGAAGTATTTAAGTTTAATAATAATATTTTTAAAATATTAGTTAATATGTTGTTTCAGTTTTCTTTTAAAAATTTGTAATAATTTAGTTACATTTAAATCATTTAGAATACTGTTCAGTTTAAAATAGTTTAACAAGATTTAGTGGTTATGTCAGTAAAAATATATAAACATTTATGTGTTTTACTTAAATTATGTTTTTTATTACAATTAACCTTTACCAATTACCTTTCAATACGGACAAGGTAGTAACTTGCTAGATACAACCTTGTTACTGTTAAAGTTGTCCAAAACCGTGGGTTGTAACTGTTGCTATATTTGCATCTAAAAGTTTATTTTGTGATACACATGTATTAAAATAAAGTATTTAACTATATTTAATTGACGCATATACTCCTTCTTCAGCAAATCTTATACTTTTTTACAAACAAATAGTTCAATCACAAAGATATCACTTTTTACTTATTCTGACAAGTTACTAAATTAAGGTTACAACTTTATCCAATGCGGGTGTCGATGTATTTGTTATAAATAGATAATCTTACATCATATTATACAAATACCAGCACGTAAATATGTCGCAGGCAGATTGTATAATTCGGAATTTTACAAACGGCGTCATCTGTTTGCAAACGCTCGCTAGTTTGTAAAATGCCAAAGGCAAACTTTGAAATGGCTCGTCATTTTGTAATAATCCACGAAATCCAAATGACAATTTGATCGCCGTTTATGAAATGCCGCGTCAAATTGTAATAACTAGTTCCGTTGCGTCGTGCAATGCAAGTGTCTATGAAAGAAAAATGAAAACAGTGTGGTATGATCACAGAATAACTAATAGTACTAGGGTATGATGCAAGAAACGAGTGACAATTAAATACCTTTTATTATAGAGAATCAAATAAAATTTCTTATCCCAGCGGGATCATTGAAAATAATTGTCGACAAGAGAAAAAATTTTGAGGTTATCCGACACGTAAAAATGTCATGTCCATGAAAACTGGCGCTCGTTGGACTCAAGCGGATTATTATTGATATGAGAAATATTATTGTTGAAATAGGTTATTTGATTGTAAAAAGAACGGTAATTATTTCATATGTACAATCGGAGGGACGGAAAGAGGATCTTCAAAAAACTACTAATTTATGGCGCTTCGCTTTGATCACTGTTCTAACGTAACCTAACCAAACCTTACGTTTTTTTTCGACCTTATGTTGTGTTGTGTTACTTATTATGTGAATAAATACCGAGTAATTAAAATTATGACCGCTTTATTTGTTTTTAACCTATGGTTACCATAATATGTGACTATTGGCGACATGAACAGAACATCAATTTGCCTTCGGCATTTTACAAAACAGCGAGCGTTTGCAAACGGACGCCGCCGTTTAAAAAAAAGACCGAATGATACAATTTGCCTGCGACATAATATACAAACCATCACACCAACAATTGATGGTCCGCGGCGAAAAACAAGGCCGGAGGGCTGAACCGCGCACAATTATTTAAACCCATAAATCGATTCAACAAATCAATAGTTTATTTTTCCATCCTAGTAACATCGATCGAGCCCGGCCACTGAGAGAAGTAGATATTCGACCACAGTGTAGACGAGCTGGTATCTGCGCTTCGTTATCTGCGTCTTCTGAGCGTAATATCTCCGGTCCCACATCTGCGCGTAGTAGACTTGCCAACCGAATATAGGCAATGTGACAATCGAATCATCAGCCTATAAACGTTCCACTACTGGGCACAGACCTTTCCACATAGATGGGGAGTTTGGGACATAACCCACCGTGCTGGCCATTGCGGTTTTGTGGGAAACTTGCTAACGAAATATAGATATTTTTACCTTTCATGTTATGATTTAAAAAAAAACTGACGGCAAGCATAAATGCAACTCTAAAAATGCTACAAATTTCTTTGTTTAGTTTATGTTTAAGATAATCTTACAGGCACTATATTTGTTTTTAATTTCTTAATATCATAATATCGTGACTATTTAAAATTAAAACTGCTGCAAACTTAATTAGTATTATTTTGTTAATTACAATCTATCTATACAACATTATCTGCGTGACATCGAATCATTCGTAGCCGGAAGTCGAAGTGCACAGAAAGAGAAACCTTCAAGATGAGTTGCCATATAAAAACATATGCTACTCCATTTTATTTTGACTATGATAAAAATGATTGCCGCCACTCTATTCTGGTACGTAGGAACTTTGTAAGTATTTATAAATCGGACTCGGAATTATGTCCGACACTGTTTATTTGGCTGTATCGAGAGAAAACGCATCTTCATCGGGCGCACCTATCGGCGGCGGCGTCATAATCCTACCTTGTGGTTCACGTGGCATAATATAAGTTATAAGTTTCAGGCTTTTTTCTTTCGACTTTTGCTTTTACATTTGACGTGTTAAAATTTTTTTTACTGAGCTCTTATGGCCACCAGCTACTAAGGTACACCTTCACAGTAGTTTTTCTTCGGCAAGGCAAGGTTTTCTTTTAATATTTCCATTTGTGATGTTAAAAGAAATAATCTGTTTATAAAATAAATCATAAATCATAAAATCTTTATTTGCATAAAACATGGTAACAAGGATGTAATTATTGGAGGATAGCAACATACATGTTTTATCGTTCTGTCGATATGCAAATAATTTACTAAAATAAATAATTACAATATTTACTAAGATTAGATGTTACTGTGTCATTAACAATTTATAAAATTATATAATAAAATTAAGATTTAAAACATTATTATTTATTCAGGACCAAAGCCATCGTCACAGAGAAATATTGAGAAGTCAACAATAAGTCATATTTTGATTACCAATTTTATTTAGATGTCATTCTTTTTATTGACTTTTTGATAGATTTATCTATATCCGTGGTTGTAAGGAATACCTTTGTAAAGTATCACTGATATAAGTAAGTACTTACGTAATAACAGCATTCAAAAATCAAAAATCAAAATTTCTTTATTCAGTAAGCTTAAAATAAGCATTTTGAATCGTCTAAATTTAATTTTACTTTTATGGATGGATAGATAGGCATAGACAAACACCCATTCAGGACGTCCTTTAGCTGTGGAGAAGAACGGGCACAAGAAACTCCACAGCTTTATAATAATATAGAAGTAACGAGATTTTCAAAACAATATGTCGTTACCAAATTATACAATCAATAATCATAAAATAATTATATTATAAAAAAAAAGATAAAAACAAAAGCGAATCTAAAAGGTTTACTCTGGCACTATAAACGAATTAGAACAATGTGTGCGAAACTAGAGGAATGTTAATTCCATGCATTTTTGTCATTTATGTAATCGCTTACAGTGTAATAGCCCTTTTCTAAAAGTCTGTCCTTAACATGTGTCTTAAATTTGTCAAAGGGCAAAATTATAACAACGTTCGGGATTTTATTGTAAATTATGACACTTTGTCCCATAAATGATCCATAAACTTTCTGAAGTCGAAATTTAGGAATTACAAGTTTATCATTTTAAGAGTGGTATGCTTAAAAAATCTGGTTAATACTGATGACTATTACAGTAACAGTTAAAAATTCTACTAATTATACACATACATATAATCACGACTATTATCCCCGAAGGGTTAGTCAGAGACTAGGCAATGAGGACAGCTAAAGCAGTCCTCTGCCTTCACTTTCCACCAAATAGCGACTGCACCATATGCTCAGCGTGACAGGTGGTGAGCCCATCGCCGCTCTATGCTGTGGGATAAATGTGCAGTGCAGTGTTTAGTCCGTTAGTCGCCTTTTGCGACACCCAAGAGAAGAGAGGGGGTGGTAGTATTCTTTGACCGCTACTAATTCTTTTATATCTTATTGATAACTGCAAATGTTATTCAATAACCAAACCACAATTGTAACATTTATATTAAAAATATAACACTTAAAATATCCATATTTGTCCGCTTGCAATAGTTAAAATAAACTCTTGAGTCGTTTATCACAACATCGAATGATGTTTCAAGCACGGGCTTCAAGCCTTGCAATATTCATTAAAACTTAATGGCCGACAAAAATAACCGCTAAATGTATTGCGGTGAAAGCATTCGAACAGATCTGTTGTGGTCTTTACTTTGTACTTTGTCTTTCAGTAGGCAAAACAAGTTATATAATTATGATAACAATGACAGTTTTAAAATATTTATGTAATTGCGACATGTGTGACGGAGAATCACTTGAGAACGGCTTAACCGATTTGGCTGATTTCTTTATAGTTTTGCTCGTAATTAATAGGAAACAAAGTCTGTACCAAGTTGTTTGTTGGTTTCTTTGTTAGGCTTTCACGCTTTTAGTACCTACCGATCATCACGAAATTTGCATACACGTTGTCAGTGGTGCAGAAAATGACAGAGGACATTTATTATCTTGGTAAAATGTTGCTGTGGAATTATAATTCAACCCGAGTGTACAAAGTCACAGGCAAATGCTAAGTAAACTATAAAACAATAGCTTTATATTATCATAATTATATTATGCACACAAGCAAACTATACTAATTCCCTAAATACAAATTGCACGTGCAAGTATTTATAAACGAAATTTAAAACCCCAGAACAGATACAAATCTCCTGAAATAGTTACGAGCAAAAATTAAAATTACCCCATAATATTTCTGCGATAAAAAACATCGGTAAAGCTGCCTATTTTTAGATGTGATTACATTGTGTTCCCAGAAAACTTACCTGATAAGAATTGGTCTGTCCAAAGTGATAATTATAAATATAGGTTAGGTTGCAATAAATTAAATGGTAGGCTCAACGTTAGCTGTAAAGTTTTTTTATGTCAGCGAGCAGGCAACAATTAACACAATTTCGTGGGCATTCAAGATAAAAGGTTTTTCTAATGTGTGATTTGTTCTTATATTATTATTTATTAAGAACGAAAATTCAGAAACATTACAGTACATAGCCTGTATAAGGAGGCCTCACTGCTCCTTTAACGGTAGAAATGAATAATCAAATCTGTTGTTTTGGAAATTTGACTTATGATCCACAAAAATTACATCAAAATTCAAACATACTATACTTTACCAAAGATAGATGGAATAATAATTTTCAAAATCTTTCGCGATCACAATAAGAAAACTAAATTGGTGTTATTTGGTCCAGTGTTCGTCTCGGTTTGAAAAAAAAACCGCTTTGTTCTGTCTTTCCTAATACCTGATCTTACGCATCCTCCTTAGTGAAATTATTAGCTAACAGCTAACAGCTCTCGTACGGCTACCTTCACCTCACCTTTTATGGTTCTTTTTATTTATCCACAACGAGTAAGCGCTTGGCCTTCATCTCACCTGATGGTAAGTGACGATAAAGCCGAAGGTGGAACGGCACCTCACCTGGAATCCACAACCGTTGAGGAACTGGCTAACTTATCTCTAAACTGTCGGAACACGACAATGCTATTAACATTGTTGTTATGGCTAATTTTAGATAAGATGGCGGTAGCTAGCCAGGCGGACTTAACAAGCCCTGCCACCAACCAAACTTGTTCACTTGGTATCCAATCGTGAGGGTTAGTTTCCCATAATTCAGCAGCGGTGGCCTCCCGCAACAGGGCAATAGGCCAGTTGCCTCTCAGACGTCCATTAAACGTTACGATTACTTACGATGGAGTGTTTACGCCATATATCAATATTGACTCGGTCCGCGTCTGGATTGCGTTTATATGGCGAACGTAAATACTTCCTATTTATTTATTATTGGCCGAAACAAATTGAGTACTAATGTTAAGCTATTTATAAAGTCTGAGAGAGATTTAAGGTCATTGACTTACTATGAATGTAGACTGCAAAGTTCGATTTTGCGTGTTTGGTTACTTATATTTAAAATTAAATACAATTCAGTGCTCCGAATTTGACAGAGAATTTTACACGGATAGTCTTTTAAGGAATCATCTTACAGATCCTGTAGATGTTATAGGATCCATATACGATATAAATAGTCCTAAAAATAAAACAAGTAAAGGCCACTGAAAATAGCGAATAAGGGAGCTCGCACTTCTTGAAGTCTGTTAAAAATTAGCCCCCTGCTAGCACAGAGCTTATGTCTAAGCGTAAGATAGCGCAGGGCGCCCCGCTCGAGCGCGTAAACCTATTACATTCACACCAAAGAGGATCAGATGTTGTTCTCACACAGGCGCATTACGCGCTGCTCAGGAATCCTTTGTTTGTTTTCTGCATGTATATTTGTCAATACATATTAAGTATATACCTTTGTATTTACGAATATACGTCATGCTTGTTTCTTTCTTTTATTTGCTAAGCAACCAGCAAACGTTAGGCGTAGCAAACGTTTTCTTTTTAACCCACTACGGATAAATACTTGCCCATAATTTCACTCGATGGTAAGTGACGATAAGGACGAAGGGGGAAGCGCGCTACACCCGGAATCCACAACCACTGACGAATATGTTTTTTTTTGTTTGTTTTTCATTAAAGTAATATTTTAGCGATTTACTCCTTTTTTATTTCTTTCCACCTATAGTTATGCTTAAATAATTCCGTGATTGAATAGCTAGCTAGCTTCAGTTAACATAAAACCTCGACTGACAATTTATGAGATTGGGCGAAAATTTCGATGGATGAAAATACCTTTCGGTATTGAAAACGATTAGAAATCATTTAGGAAAATGTTCAGTTGGTAAAAAAGAAGATTGGGCAATAAAGCGAATGGATATTAAAATAAAAATAAAACATATTTAGAGAAATCCTCTCTACAATCCGAACTGACTTTCTTAACTCTATCTGTCGGAACTCAACAATGCAACAACAAGCTCTACCATTAACCAAACCAAGTACACCAAGATTTACTCCCCGCTAGGAATCGTACCTGACACCACAGATGTAGTTAAAACATAAGAAGATATGGTAGAAGGGTAGGATTCTGATTCCGCTGGTCAGCTTGCACTTTCAGTCTTCACTTACCATAGCCAGTTGTATAATGAATAAGAGGGCCATCGGCCAGCTAAAATGCTCTTTTAGTTAGAAAGGTATTGATTACTTTTATTATTAAAATTTTGCATTCACAATGCTATATAGATATAGGATAAAATGTTTACTAGAAAAAAAAATACCGCTTGCAGCGTAAATCATCAACTGTTAGAAAGAATTCAACGAGTGTTCTGGAGTCTCGGCAGCTTAGCGGTTAGAGCAGTGGACTGATAATCCAAAGGTCATGGATTCGAATCCCATTCGAGCTTCCTGAGACTGGTTGATTTTTTTTCTAGTAAACATTTTATCCTAGGTATTGATTTATTACCTTGTGTTCCTTTTTTCGGCAATTTCGGCATTTGCGTCAGGTGACATCATATAAATCTATTATTATAAACAAACGATACATTCATTTAAACTTTCTTTTTCGTCAAATAATGCATTCGGTCGTACAATTTTCACGCCAAGAGTCTTAGACTAAAAATGGTAGGTAGGTATGCTGTAAGCACAGTGCGCAGGCGCAGTGTCTGAAATAGCAATTGGGTTAATACACTTTTTCACCAACTATAATTGCCCGGCGCGTACCGCCATAGCGCACGGCTTGTGTAACGCTACCAAAATATTTGAATTCATTAATTTTATAACTAATTGTTACATTACACTGGTGTACGGCTTGTGTAACGCTAAATATTTGAATTCATAATTTTATAACTCGGATTGGTAATATTATATTGCTCAGGGTTACTGGTAAACGTCTTTCTTTGTTAGTGTTTTTGAAACATATTATTTACAGCAAATATGTTGTATCAACGTACCTACGCGTTTGAAATTATGTAAATGCATGTAATTTTTTAAAGAGGCTATCTTTTTTATATCAATATAAAAAGTGTATCGATCTGTTTCTTTACCAAACTTTAAATTTTCCTTTCACAAACTATGGATTTTATATCAAATGTTTATGACGAACTGTATTTTTATGTTATTTACCAATTGTAAATACGCAAAAAATGCAAATAAAGAATTTATTCATATAAATACTGAAATCTTAATTTCTACTTACAATCAAGAATTAAACATACATACATACTTACGTACATATATACATTCACAACTTATTATATATTGCCCCCAAAGGGTTAGCCAGTACTAGGCATGAGGACTGCAGAAGTAGTCCACTGCCAAAGTCCACGTTTCACAACTGCACATGTGCTCAGCATGATAGGTGGTGAACCCATCGCCGCTCTAGTCCGTTAGTCGCCCTTTACGACACCGAAGGGAAGAAAGAGGTTGGTACCACACGTCTCAAAGATTAAACAAAATGTAGAAGGTACCTGGCCGTAAGCTGCGCAGAGGGCGCGCGCGTCTGTTTGAACCGGATCATTGATCGATACGATCGATTTGGCGCACGATCAGACGCGTGACGCGGCCGGTCCATCATCGCGCGTGTCACGTGTCACGTGTCGGGCGCGCCTTTGCCGACCCGCCTGTCCCGTGTCACGCTGGACTGCATATGCGAAGGGAAACATGTGTACCTTTTGCTCAAATGACAATATTATATCAAAACTTTGTAATTACACGTCATCGTCATCATCGCCAGCCTATAATAGTTCAATTATTAAGCCATAGAGACATATTTTTCACTCGAACCAGAATTTACAAGAGCGTAATGTGCACAAAATTATAAAAGTATACTACTTAGTCATAAAAAGTAACAATTTATAATAACAACATTCTGTAAATACGTACTCAAATAAACTTCACTAACTAAAGGTACGTCATATCATAACAATGTCTTCATTTACGCAGATAATATTTATGGGAATCAAATGAACTCGCTCCAATGTAAGCCAATAAATATGATTTCCGTTTGCTCATCGTCCAAACAAACCGCCTTCCAAAACGAATCTGTTAAGAAAACAAAGTGTATTCCGATCAATTCATAATCTACTTGAAGTATTGTAGAGTTAATACAATCTGTGAGGAGATTACATAGTTGTATTTTGTGCTGTAGGCGAATTGAGGTTTTAGAGCTGTGAAGCGATATGACTTATAAACAAATTACGAGACTCCATTGAACCGGTTCTGTAATGCAAAGTTTGGACTAAAGAACATAATTATTATTATGTCAACCGTTGGATAGAAAGATTTACTTAGTTATTATATATTTTATGAATTGTTTGTGTTATTTAAACGTCTTCTCAAAACTCAAAAGGTATTTTGTTATCAAACAATTCTTTCAAAGTAATAGCTTTTATTGTAACTTTCTGTTTTTAAAAACAGTTCTAGAATATAAGTGTGCACGCTCTATTTTAGTACGAGTATTATCGCATGGTTGTGCATATGAAAGTGTGGTGCCTTAAAGAAATTAAAGCTTTTAAAAAAAGTTTTAAAAAAATGCACTTCTAACCTAATATCAGTCAATTGTCCTAAATTATATTATTTAAGAGTGAACCCGTTAAATAAAAGTGCAAAAACTGGATATACACGACACTACCTACTAACCTATTGTATCCTATACGAGACGGCAAAAGTATCTAAATCTATAATGTGCAGAATGTTAGAAATTTTGTAACGAAATAATCTACTTAGGCATATTATTTTCAAATACTCTAACGTTTAACGGGGTGTAAGTTGTACTTTCGGCATGTCACTTATAACTTGTATCAGATAGGTCAAAGCCGGTGCGAATCAGCCGAAACGTCGGATACTTAAAACTATGTAAAAAGGTTAGGTAGGTATGCCTTGGATCCTAAACCGTTTGCATTAATACCGATAAACATTTCACTTACAAAGGAATGCGAGTGTGTATAGCGTCTTTTGTCGCCTAATCCTTACTTTGCCATTGAGTTGGGTGATTTGAATGTCGGAAGATAATCGATATTCTTAAGGCGACTGTACTGCTAAGGCTTCTGACTTACACCGGGCGGGAAGTAAACACTGTGCGACAACCCTGTAACGCGGGACTGCCGCCGCTAATCTGCTTAAACACAATTTTAAAAGATAATAATAAAGTACGACACGAACTGACATGTTAAACAAACAAATGTAAGTATTTACTGTTCAAATATTAAGTTAATACCTCATAATCAGCCAGAAGACGTCCACTGCTGGACAAAGGCCTCCCCCAAGGAGTATGCATGCCTGGGACAAAAAGCCCAGTTAGGTAAGTCCAACTTTAAGAAAGAAGTCAATCGTCGAATTCAACTCGGCTGGGCAGCGTTCGGTAAGCTAAGAAATATCTTCTCGTCCAAAATACTGCAGTGTCCAAGACAAAAGTCTTCGACCAGTGTGTGTTGCCAGTGATGACATACGGTACCGAAACGTGGTCGCTCACTATGGGCCTAATTAGCAGGCTTTGAGCCTGCACGCAAAAGCAATCACGCAAAGAGTAATGGAGAGTGCTATGCTCGAGGTTTCTCTACGTGATCGAATAAGAAATGAGGAGATGCGTAGACGAACTAAAGTAACCGACATAGCCCAAAGAGTCGCCAAGCTCAAGTGGCAATGGGCAGGGCACATCGCCCGTAGAACCGATGGCCGTTGGGGCAGAACGGTTCTCGAGTGGCGACCGCGCACCGGAAGACGTAGTGTGGGCAGGCCTCCGACAAGGTGGTCCGATGATCTGGTGAAGGTCGCGGGTGGCTGCTGGAGGCAAGCAGCACAAGACCGGTCGTGGTGGCGATCCTTTGGGAAGTTAATGCCTAGCTAAGTTTAAAAGTAAGTAAAGAATCTAGTCTAGTCAAATTTAGTCATCGTGACTATAGATGGGTATTGGATTAATAATCACGTTTGCCAAATACGGGTTGCTATCACAATCTCGGCCTATGCACCGTGAAATTTGAATCACACTTTACTTGACCTAGGAATTGAATTTAGGACCTCCGGATATCGATAGAACACTTTGCCACTCGGCCATCGTATAATAAACAGTAATAAGAATAGATGACAAATCATATTATCAGCAGAATTGCTTTTGAAAAGCTATTGTGCCACAGACAGACATAATAATAGAGACAGAGGCTTTACACTCATTAAACCCCCTCTGATTAATAAGAAGATAATTGGATACAAGTAAAATATTAACAAAGCTAAACGTTTAGTTTAACATCGCAATAAATAACGAATGATTCTTAATATTTCCATTAAGAGTTAACACAAAGCTCTCTCTCTATTACAAGAACATTATGTCAAGTTGCTTTATAGCGCGACGAACAAGAAACACTCATTATAATATTTCCGTGAGTTATTTCCGTACAAATCAAATTCGTGAATGCACCCTCCCGGCGCCCGACACTGAGTGTGTGTCAGAATTTCAAAAGTATCCGTTTATTTTCAATAACTGAAATAGAATATCCATTGAAACCGATCCAAAACGCGTGAGTCTTCCGGATATGACAAACGCGGCCGGATCCGGAGGAATCCGCGTAAATCACGGGCAAGACGCTGGCCGTGATTCACGGGCCTTGCAATCACTTCAAAGAGATGCGCGGTACATCATGTAAAGAAAGACCTGGGACACAGAATAATTGAAGTACCTGGGCGCATTTTCTATAACTTTAACATTTATTTCAATTACTTTTATGAAAAATACGGGATTTTTACCATGTGTGAGTGGTTGGTTTTGAGTCCCCGATATTTCGGCGCAGTTGCATGCATCATGATCACGCAGTTGCATGCACCAACAACTCAAACATGGTAAAAATCCCGTTTTTTTCATAAAAATAATTTGTAGTAACCATGAAAATTTAAAATTTTATATAGCGATAGGTATTGAAGTTAAACAATTAGCCCCCTATTCATCCTTTTCATCATTTTGTGAGTTGAGATTTGAAATAACACTTTATCCTGTATAGATTGTACTAATCGTCTTACCGAATGCAAAGAGAAAATTAAATACAAAGCTACATTATTACGTATTGTTTTACTTAATATTTTGGATCCTTTGACCTTCTCGGATGCTTGGAAACGTTTCATTGTCCGTGGCATCTAGCCTGTCTAGCACGTCGCCTGGCTCAAATAGGTAAAATCATAAAAGTTACAAAAATGTTACTAGGTTGTTGGATTATCCTGCATTAGGTATAACTGAATAAAAACTAAAGTCCGGTAAACCGAAAACACTATTAATATAAACTTTTTAGCTGTTCCAATATTAGTTGTTATGTTAGGCTTAGGGCCGATTTGTCAACAATTATTGTAAACTAAAGTTTTATATTCGTTTGTTAAAGTATTAGACAACCATTTTAGAATGTCAAATCAAGTCTTTTCTTTATTTACAAGTGTCATTTTAGGTTTGTCGCGTCACGTCATACTTTATCAGACGTATAAATGTTTTATCTAAGGATTAAAAAAGCCCTTAGGTGTAAAATATATTTTTTGCAAAAATTTACTTAGAGGTAGGTAGAGGTAACATCTAAATTTACGTAGAGGTAGAGGTTAGGTAATTAGATAATTTCTGATCTTGTGAGTCAGCGCCCCGTTCCCGGAGACGGAAAGGATTAACCATAAACGATAACAAGACACAGTGTTTAAAAGTGTTTCGCTTTAACTGCAATTAAATCGGGAATCACCGGGAAACGATGACTCAAAGGAGATGATCAAGGGTTGCCATGTATGAAACAAAAGTGTTGCCATCAGGTGGCAAGTGAAATCTACCATGCATCCGGTATTATTGTTTGTTTTTAAAAGTAAATATAAATCTTATTTTAAGGAAAACAGGAGCCTCGGACCGACAAGACGCTCAGCTCTGTGTCATGAATTAATTTTCAGCTTTGTTTATGTGTTTTAATAAGCGCTTTGCGGTATCAAGAAACGAGATGAAGCAATTTACATAATAATGAGGCATCTTTGATTTTATTTGGAAAATTAAATAGTTACACATTTTGTTGGAAGGTTAGTATTTGCCCTGCAGTGCGAAAGAAGCTGATAATAATAATTATTTGTGTGGTAACTTGTGTGGTAACATGATAAACAATTTAAATGTTATTCATGAAGTAAATAATAATAATAAATTAATAAAACTTTCTTACACTCACACCAAGTATCTAGCCCAAGAGAAGCTTCGTTATGAAACTCGTTAGAGGTTACTGGACAACGGATAGGCATACTTAAAATACTTAAATACATACTTATCATACAAAGAAAACACCACACCCGAGACAAATTAGAAAAACAATAATTTCTAAATTGACCCGACCGGGCTCGAACCCGGGACCTCAGAGATGGCGACACCATGAAAACTGGTGTACAAACCACTCGCCAAGGAGGTCGTTGAGGTAAATAGGACGGTGGAATGGATAGATTAACAATTGTGTTTATAATTGATTAAAACAAATAAATAAAATGAAAATCCTTGCCAGGGAAGGTATGAGAATTTTTATTGCCTCAAAACTATTAAAAAAACATCGTTACTATTCTGTATGTCGGTGTGTAGTCGCAATAGGATGTATTGAAGGGTTTTAGCATACGAAATACGCAAAACAAAGTTTACGCGGGCATTTTGACATGTCAAAAAACAATCTTAGCAGTCTGTTTTACTTTTAACTATTTACAAAACATTAACCTTCACATCGACATCGTCTACATGAAGCTGTAATACATGTGCGGTGGTAGAACGGCGGCGGTATGGCTACAAAGTGCTTTCAAAGAATTATTTATATTTTATCGTTTAAGACAACTTATTGTAGAGTTTAAAAATAATAATAGATGACGAGGAGCTCGTAAGCAATTTTAAAAACTCTGGCAACCCGATATGTGATGAAATAAAATATATCTCTGACGGTGCTGCAGAAGGCACATCAAGTAAGCCAACCCATGGTCGCTGAGTAAGGTTATCGTAACCAAGAACCAAAACCTCATTGGGCAGCGATATAGGTTTGGGCCGGTCTCTACAAATTCCTCTATAGTAGACAGGCTTATCGTAACAGAAGCTATACTAGTATATTAGTTTGATATGCTGATGATGTAGGTGTACAAAGAAATAACAACATATCATATCGCACTCATAAAATATCCTTTCAGAAAGTATCCATCTAAAAACCTTAATATTTTCCTCTTATTATTCTGAGATATATTGCCAGCAAATACACTCAGCATCCTAAAGTTGGTGCAGTATTTCACAATCGCAAATAGCTATCCGCGGATACAGGATCAGCCACAGACAACATCTATCACGACGCTGCGTGCCGCCCTGCCGCAAATAACCCCGGGGGCGAAGACCGGGCTCTGGGCCGGGACGTCGAGCTTGAGTGGGGCTCCCCTTAATGTACGAAAGCGGAACCAAATATCTATTGCCTGTTTACTATTGCATACTGAAATATGAATACTTCTTGCAAAAGATCCCAATAGGTCGACGTGCTGCTGCGAGAAGTAGACCTCCCCACTAACATAAGATAAGTGAATACTTTAGTAGACCTTTTTGTAACTCGTATTGCGAAATATGACGACTTGATACGACTTTTGCTGTATTGTGTATTACTTAGTTTTTAATGCAAATGTCGCCAACACTGTTAATATATATATATATATATATATAAATAATATGAAAATTCACCATTGTTACAATTGTACCATAAAGTCACAGTCTATTATCCTCTTTTCTGTCAAGAAGATTTCAAAAAAATTTATCAACTGAATTTCTATTGTATCTGGTATTACGACAGCTGAGCTGATATGGACAACTTTTATATACTTTCTTCGTAAACTGAATGGTTACACAATTTAAAGAAAAATAATCTAAATAACAAAATACAAAGATACTCTAATGCTAGCACACTTTACGTATGATTAAAAAAAATCATTAACGAACATAATTAGTGGTCGTTCCATCTCCTCGCATCCCATCCCTGCGATATCTTGCACTGAGCCACCGACACCGGAAGGCGTACGTTCGGCACCGTCCCGCCACCATTGGCATTTTTATGAGCGTTTAAATAGCGCTCCCTTACCTCAGCTCGTGATATACGCCACCTTTTGATCCCGCCCCGTAACTCAGGAATACTTCCCCCCATTGTTTGTAGTTTGGCATTTTTCAATGAACGACGTCCGGTCTCGAGCGACGTGTCTTTGGCAGAGCATGGACTGTCTCCCGCCCTTTGTGCATGGTATACAAGCGCTCGATTTAGTACTAGTTGGTAGTGATTTAGTTGTCCGGTAAACTGTTTTGTAATTGGTTACTGTAACAACACTACAACACTGCTAATAATACTGCTGCTGTCTGTTTTTACTATTCCGGAAATCTTTGTCTTTGATACTCTAATAATAAAATATAATATGTGTGAGTAAAATAAATCTTTAAAAATCCTGCGAGGGAATCCTATCTAATATTAAGATGGGATCAGAAGCATTACATACATATTACTTATTTTTACTACCAGGCAGCAGTATCTTACAATACTGTGTTCATGATTCATCCAGAGGCGACGTAGAGGCATATAACAAAGCCTCAAAATCGGCTACGCATGAGTTATGTACGTTGTATTGCTAGCTAGGCTGCGGTGACGGTGACTATAACTATTAGAACTGCAAACCGTATGATTGTTTGCTGTCTCAATTGAATTAAACATTAATAATTTTTGTATACCAGGTTACACAAAAAGAAAACTTTGTGGAACTGTTCATAATTTGCTTAGATGCTTGAGCAATTGGATAAAAGTCGAATTAACTTATCTACTTCTGTAACAATCAGTCTCTAAACAAACAAATAGAAATGTAAATACCAACTACAAGCCCTTCATAATTTCGCGGGATTCCTGAAATGAAATGTTCCAATTACTCCCACTTCGTAGCTAAATGGAGCTTGCTAGGCCGAATTTGTGAATGAATAATACTATATATTTATACCGCATGTCAATTGGCACGGCCGCGGCTGCCAGCGCGCGCCGCCACAGACATATCACAGATTTTAAATGACAGTGACAGATAATAGCGCGGGAACAATCAGCTGCCGTGCATAAGAAAAACGCATTATCTTAGTTTTTGGTGCAAAATGGCATAGCATGCGCAACACGAGATATGTCGCGGAGCGAGAGAAGACAAATCATTTTAAGTTGTCATGTTATGATTTGTAGACAAAAATACCACAGTTTATGCAAAAACTACTATTAGGTCTATTTTTGACATATTATGTAGAGTTCTAAGCGCATCCATGTATAAGTCTTTAGTGTCGATAGACAATTAGAGATAAATGAAAATGAAAAACACGAGAAAACCGGTCGAGAAGAGTTCTCGTGTTGCGCTTGCGCATGCTAGGCTGGCTGGAGAACGCGATCATAAACTTTCCCAAAGTAACAATTCATGAAAAAATCAGCAACACAATTTTTCAGATTTTATAAAAGCATTAGTTAGGATTCCTGTAGCAGTACCACATATTGAGAACGCATTATCTAAAGTTAATGCTAACATTTATCGTTTAATTAAAGGTACTACACAAAATTGCATTATATTGATTTGCTAAGCATAAATGCATCAACTAGGATGTTTAATGCGTTTATGACAAGTCATCATTAACGGAAAGTGTTATAGGCTGCTAGCCATAACTACCTTTTTCAAATTATATACTACACCTTAATATAATTTAGTAACTTTGTGGTATATTTGTATTTTTGACAATATTCTTTATTTATTGATTCAAATTTCATGTTCGTATCCCAAGTACTTTCAGATTTATATGCAAAAGAAAAATAAGAACTTTGACCGCGTTTTTTCTTGGGATGTGTCAAGATGTAGTTAATGCGTTTATCGTAAGTGCGGCAGAACGGGAGGTTGCCGCGTGCGACCTCCGTAGCTGCGGACTCTCAAAAAATTGTAAATGGCTTAACTCACTGGAGACCCCGAACTATTTTAATAAACTAATATTTTTTTACAGTTTCTTCATAGAAGCAGTCACTAAAAGCCCAAGGCCAAATATATTTTCCCAACAATATTCTATTAAATCAAAATTCTGTGAACCGCTAACGAGACACGCATCTAATTCTGTGCGTGAAATTAATTTTCTACACAACCATAAACTTTGCAGACTGTTTCATAATGGTGATTATGTCGCGGACAGCCTCACTCGTGGAGATATTCGTTATTGTCCGAATAACACAACATTTACATTTTTAAGACAACATTATTGGATCCGACGGACGTCTTTCAGACGGTCATTTGTTATCTTTAGTGTAAATTGAAGTGGATATTTGATTTTGTAAAGTTTAATCCGCTTAATCTTTAATAGCATTAGTTCGTTTTTGTGTCCCTGATGATGTTCTAATAATCTTTGGATCCGTGATGTCTGATCTTTTTTGTTTAGATAATTTGTTATTTCTAAAGTACAGTCATTTGTAACTTTTTGAATGACTAGTCGTTTTATGTATTTGAAGAATCGTCGATAACTGAATAAGGAGATGCTTATATAGGTTCTTCGTGGTCGTGGAGAAAGAGGGTCCCTTAGCCAAGTAATATAGACTTCTATTGTTAACATATTTCTAACACTAGCTTAGAAATATTTATACTAACGATAATCGCAAGTTCGTACAATTTCTTTATCAACAATTTGACACTAATTGTTGTAGGTAAAGTAACATTTGATTTTTGCGTTAAAAATCTTCCCATCTGAAGTAGCAATATTTTTCAGCGTTTCGTTATCTTTTTTTTTATATAAAAGAGTGAGGCAAACGAGCAGGCGGGTCACCTGATGGAGAGTAATCACCGCCGCCCATGGACACCCGCAAAACCAGAGGAATAGCAGACGCGTTGCCGGCCTTTAAGGGAGGAATAGGTTTAAGGAAGGAATAGGAATTGGGAGTGGGGGGGAGGGGCCTCCGGTACCCTCACTGGTCGGACGAAACACAACAGCACCAAGTGCCATTATTTCACGCCGAATATTCGTGAGAGGGTGGTATTGCGCCGGGCGAGCCGGCCCAATGCGTGCTGCAACGCAGCGTGGCTCTACCACTCAGTCAGTGTCACTCATTTAGCACCACTCAGGGATCACGTGTAGGGTCTCAAGGGTAAACTACGGACGCGACCAACTTTGACCCCCAATATCTTCGTTATTTAAGGTAAATAATAAAAGTAAGGTAAATAATTCAGCCCGTTACGTTATTTAAAAATACAGGCTAATTACTGTATCCGTAGTAAACAGTCGTATATGTGTGACGTCTCGGGGCGCCATGTGGGGAAGCGGTTAGCGAGGTGATTACCCTCTGTCGAACACGTTGTGTTTTGTATCGTATCTGTTGTATGTTGATAACCTGCATTGTGGGTTTCATTACTAAGTTTATTAAAACAAAATACTTATTACGAAATATAATGAAACAGCGCGCAGCACAAGACCGGTCGTAGCAGAGATCCTTGGGGGAGTTCCTTGTCCGACAGTAGACGTTCTTAAACTGATGATGGAAATGGTGATTATTTATACTATATTCCAATAATTTTATAAATGAATGCGCTAACTTTGTCTCATTTTTGTTCTAATACTATGCAGCGTCAGTTTTACACATATAAGTCTTCCTTGTGACTACGGGCCCTGTAAAGATTAAAAACGTCAGGAAAAAATAATACGTAAAATGAAATGCGAATACATTCCTATAAAATATTTCATTACACCTAGGTATGTTAATTTTAGTTCACGTTTAAGGATTTTAGAGTTAACTTTATGTTCCAATGAGAGTTTGTAATTGGATATATTTATTAGATGTTTTTATAGAATTAATAATTAAAATAATTAATAATTTTGTATTAAATTAAAGAGCTAATGCCGAAAACAGTAGGTAATATTGAAATTCCAAACTATTTCTCTTTAATTAACAATATGACGTGTGGTAAGTAGTTTGCATCAAAGTTAGATTCGGACAGATGCATGAGTCCGCTTCCATACAACTACACGTCTATTTCCGGGGCTCCCGCAGGCACAGCATCGCAGCGCTCAAACATCTCCATTTGCATATTCATGTCTAATAGTTTTTTTACTTTTGGTTTACAAAACAGCGGCACTTAAGATTGATATTCAATTTTTTATTAATCAATTTACGATTATTTCAAATATTAATTTCAGACCTTTTCAAGGGTAAGGGCATTAATGCTCATTAATGCTCATGTGCCCACAGAATGGGGATTGTATAGATCCCTATAAAACGATTTATAACAATGCGTAAAGAAGATTTTATTTAAGGAACACTTGCATCAAAAATCTCATCTCATCTCTCATCAAAACGAAAATTTTAGGTAAATATTTTTTTTTTTAATGCAAGTGCTAACCTTTATATTACATCATTATTATATGATTATCAACACTGCAATGTTTGAAGGACGTTTATAACAGGATTCAGCTAAGACTAGCCGCCGTAAATTCTTGAATTCTAACAAAATTTTTGTTCAATGAACTACATAGGTAAACCAATAGATTCTAATTAAAATGTCTTCACAAAGAGCCAATTACAAAACTACACAAGGATGCTTGTTCGAAAATAAATAGCAGAATATGAAGTTTAGTAAGTAGTTTCGGAAACGCGTCCCGCGGGCAGCCATCGCCGCCGCTGCCGGGAACAAAATCCCGGCCCAAATGTTTAATGAGCTCGCTCGCTGAGAAATGATAAGTTAAGAAATAACATTATTTATTCCCTTTTGGTAAAGTTGAATATGCGGTCGGAAGTTGCGACTAGACTAAGCTGTGATACTACAGTAAAGTTTTGTATTTCCTTTTGTAGTAAGTTTGAGTACTGCATAAGAGCTCAAACTCTAGCAATACTCAAACTTAGGATACTGAGCTTACTAGGATATCTAAATATCCTATCCTTTATTTCTTAAAGTGGGAGGCCTAAGCCCAGAAGTAAGTAGTTTTAAGTAGATAGTGATGTACAGACAGTATCTGTTTTAGTTCGATGGTCTTTTAGCTAGCGGTCTGCCCCCGACTTCGTCCGTGTGAACAAACGCCCCGCATCCCGTGAAGAAGTTCTAAAATTCATTTTTCATACACACCTTGTCCTGACTATTACAAACCTAGCAAAAAAAGAATTAGGTAAATAGGTGCAGCCGGTCTGCAGTAATGCGCGTATAAACATTCCTGGCAACTGATTTTTATTTCGATATATTAAAAAAAAAATTAAATAAAAACGATGATTACTATTTTACTATAACAGCTATAACAAGGAAAATTGACATCCAAATCAAATCATACAGCTCTATTAAACGGCCTCATCAGAGTAGTGCGCGGCGCCCATTTGTCAAAATTAAATGGTCAAGACTCGTCGGAAGCACCAAATGGCGCGTTTTATTTACGACATGGCCGCCGGCCGCTTCCGGTTTGTAAACGTTTGATAAAGTGACGTATCATAGACTGGAACGATCGCATTTTGTTACGCCGCGAGTGGAACATTATTGATATCTTTATTCTGTTTATGAATAGGATGGAGATGTAACATAACATCGTTTGTTTTGCTCTGAACGACGCTAGAATCTTTTCTATTGTAATGTGTCCTGTAGAAAGTAGGTTTATGCGGTTTTGTCTTAAAAACTTTATGCAGTAATTTACTACTTTAGTAATTTTGCCTTTTGTCTTCTTTCTTACTTCTTTGATACACTTTTTTATATTGAAATAGCAATAGGTAAATAGAGTAAGCCCTAAATTATGAGTCTGACGTCACAAGCAAAGCTTCTGTCGTCAGTCAAGTGGTCTGGACCACAGTGCATTTAATTAAAGCCCGGGCTTTTGGCGGAAATGTGAAACGTACCTATCTCTGCAATGTTTAGTGTCTATTCATACTATTTCTGTTAGTTATCTGCAATGCAAAATGCTGTCCTAAGTTGGTCCTTCCCACATGACCAAAATCACACTTCCACTTCGTAACATTTTATAATTTCAGGTTGGTTGGGCTAATTAACTATATTGGTTTGTATAATAATATTTATATTTAAGAAAGGAAGCGAATACAACATAAGAGCTCAGTGAAAGTTAAGTTCGTTTTGGTATTCCTACTCAAGTCCATCCGAAGTTTCCGTGAAGCCACACACAAATTCGCTGGAACTCTTGGGGATCATGGTGGTTGAAGGAAAATAAATAATCATTATCATGATCATCACGTCAGCCCGTATCCATCCACTGCTGAGCATAGGCCTCCTGTTATGCCATTTTGTCTTGTTTTGAGCCGATCGCATCCAGGTTTTTCCAGCGATCAGCTCTATGTCCCTAACCCATCTGGTCAGTGGTCTGCCAGCGCTTGTGTGTCCTCGGCACCCATTCCAGCAGGGCTAAATAAATAATAGGAAATATTAATATTCTATATTTATGTTGATATCGCCAGCCAGACTATGATATCTGATGAGTGACAGAAAGTGGTATTCGATTTTTGTATATTCGGAAATCAAATTAGTAACAAGTCATATTTTCAATTTGTAAGCTGGAAGGCTACTGTCAACATTACTGTTGTTAACTGAAATACGAATAAGTGTGTCATAGTCTTCCTATGGCCAAAAAAATGCTTCGACCATCTAAACACGCAACTACGTGCCTATTATGTCTATTTATATATTTATTTATTTATTCAACAATGTTTCAACAGCATATAACTAAACACAATGTACTGAAGATGTTACTTAAACAAAAGCCAATTAAAGAAACACATAATGCTACTAAAAAATGTTGACACAATTAATGAACGCAGGTACGTAGTCTAAAAAAGAATAGGTAGGTACCTACTTAAGTAAATGAATTTTGTCGATTGTTAACTTACAAATTAGGTGTGCATCTGATTGTGTTGTGTCGATGTGTGTAAGTGCGTGTGAGTGTAATATCATGGTTGGTTTACATGGGCGCTCGAATTGATTATGACCGTTGGTTATTAATAATAATTGTAGTATATATTAAAATATTTTAAAGATGCGATGTCTATATTAAGTGCATTTTTAATATTAGGTACATTTTAACAGTTTGGACCAATTTGATTTATAAATAGTGTTAGTACATATTTAAGTATTACATAATAAATCACATACATGCATATAATCACGACTATTATCCCCGAAGGGTAAGTCAAAGACTTGGCAATGACGATAGCAAAAGCAGTCCTCTACCATAGTCCACTTTTCACCAAATAGCGACTGCACATGTGCTCAACGTGACAGGTGGTACGCCCAACGCCGCTCTATGCTGTTAGAAGTATGTGCAGTCTTTAGTCCGTCAGTCGCCTTTTTCGACACCCAAGGGAAGAGAGGGGGGGGTAGTATACCTTCACCTCTACGCGACACGGTTAATGTTGAAACAAACTGTTAAAATATTAGGTACCTACATTTTATCAGTTTGAACCAATTTGCTTTATAATATAGTGTTAGCACATAATTAAGTTTTACATAATAAATGCATGTTTTGTATCTTTCGTTATAAAGAGTTTAAAGCCAGACCTGCAATCCCTACATTTACCCGTAGATTGCTTACATCTTAACAATATTTAAATATGTTGACGCTGAGGGTATTAGGCGCAAACAGGAGATGTGCCTCCGGGAACCTGGCTCGCCCCATTGTGTTGCCAAGAGCTGTCACTCCACCAGTGACGCGAAACATATCAGTTACCCGACGCACAATAACCCCGTGCAAAACAACACGTAAAACACTTTGCAATATAAATTACTAGCGCCTCACCCGTGACTTTGCCCGCGTGGGTCCCGTACCTCTTCATGATGTCCCAGAAATTTTGTTTCATAACAAACCTTGTGCTGACTATTACAAACATAACAAAAAAAAACAAATTTGCCAAGTAGGTGCCGTTCTGAAGTGATGCGTGAACAAACATTCGTGGCAATTGATTTTTATTTATGTTGATATCTGTTGCCCGGTGCTACTAACCATAAAAAATGATAAAATTATCAATAATCAAGTAAGTAATATGTGTAAATATTCGAACAGAGGTAAAATATCACAACCCACTATGTAAACACACAACTTACACCCGAATTACCATGTATTAATTCTGGGTAATTTCTGCTCGACGACAGTCTGTGTTAAAGTCACGTGTCATAAATGAAACTCTGCTATTGGCCGGATTTTGATATGGACATTCCGAGTTTAGAAGGTTTTGTAACATATTTCACTTTTTATAATGGTTTTTATTAGTGTTAGATTTCGATTCGATTCGATTTTGTGGGTTTTAAAAATAGATCCCTATTAAGTAAATCATTTCAACATAGTCTCATGATAAATCGAGGATTTTATCTGTCAAATACTTTCTGGAAAGGCTTTAAACGACTTTACCATGTGTTGCATCAGGCTATTGATGTACAGACAGACACGACCCAGTTAAAGTTTTATTATAGTTTAGCAGTTAAGCGGTGCCACTTACTCTAATTTTATGAACAGAACGTATATACTTTAAATCTTTTGTAGGTGTTGTGTATCTTAATAGCGATCACGGCTTCGGTCCTCAAGAAATTGAGGGTACTGCTCAAATATTGTATAGGCGTATGCCTGGGCACATGTGTTGTTGTAATTTGGTGTAACGTGGACTATGGCAGAGTACTGCTTCTGCGGAGATCATTGCTCATAATAGTCGTGAACCAATGTGTGTAAATATCAATCAGTGAATTCCCAGGAAAAGCAGGGTGTTTCAGATTTTCCAATATTGGCGTGGTCTTGGCGTGGTCAAGGGCGTCGCCAGCCGATGGCCCGGGGGGGGGGGGGGGAGATGGAGGGGGGGGAGATGGAGGGGGGGGGGGCAAGCCGAAATAATGAAGGAGGCGATTGTAATTCTTCACTGTACATAGAGGCGTGCCTAAGGTCTCAGAGTAGGGCAACATTATTTTCTTGTGATTTTTAACGGACTTCTTGGCGGGAAAGTGAAGCGTCATGTCTGTAGTTTTGTTTTATTTTCTAAAATGTATATAGGTATCTATAGCGATTTTGGTATTTTCAGCAATAAGTCAAGCATTTGCATTCAGAAAGTATCATTTAATGAAGTAAAACTGATGAAGTAGACCACAGAATGCCATTGGAACTCCTCAATGATAGTATTTCATGGGTGGCGATAAGATATCTCGATTAAGATAGTTAAGCGACTATGACGAAGCAAAAGAAGGCAGGTAGGTACCGGAACTCAGTTCTGATGGTGGAATCCTTGAGGAATTGAGAGAACTCCTTAAATATGGTAGGCATACCTATAATAGCGATTTTGGTATTATCAGCCATAAGTCAAATGAGATCCACTCCGGCAATAAATCCTTCCTAACTAACATTGTAAATGCAAAAACGTGTTTGTTTGTCCGTCCCTCACTTGCGCATCGACCTGATTTTGCACATAGATAGTTGAAGGACAAATAGTGACATAGGCCACTTTTTATCACTCCTTCCGAAACACTTCTATTAGGATTTAAAAATACACTATTCACACTGTTAATTCTGTCACTTCTTATCTAAATTCTTCGTAACTTGCCGTCTGTTTTGGATGTAGATTTCCTACTTTGTGATAGGCGTTCCTCGTTTTCTTCGCTTGTCGCATTTAATCGGCGCTGTCTCATACGAGCAGCGCGTTTTGTAGGATTACCAATACTCGCTTTCGATAAATAGATCGGAACGATACACTAAAAAGCGATAAATAAACAAAAATTTTAACAAAAAAAAAAACCGACTCCAAAAAGTTTTACTGAAATAAATGCACTAAAACGTAAAAAATAATTGCGTAGTTTAGTTTGTTCAATTAACTTTGCAATATTAACATTTATTCTACTCAATCTTATAATCATAAAAAATATTTTTGGAGTCGGTGCCAGCCTAATACGACAATGTAGCAATACATAATAAAATCTATTTACTAATGAACACGAGAACAGTTAAAGGCTATTTAAACATATTTACAAATAAAAACGACAATGGGGTTAAACGGCAGCGAGGCCGACCTAGACGGAGGTGGAGAGATGAGCACGCAAAAGACCGCGAATATTGAAAGGGGGGGAGGGAGGCCCTTGCCCAGCAATGGGACAATATGGGCTAATATAATAATAACTAGTATGTTGTTTAATGTTTATGTTTACCTTGGCCGGCACCGACGTTGCA
This sequence comes from Scoparia ambigualis, assembly GCA_963921215.1. Taxonomy (NCBI): domain Eukaryota; kingdom Metazoa; phylum Arthropoda; class Insecta; order Lepidoptera; family Crambidae; genus Scoparia; species Scoparia ambigualis. The sequence goes on along the minus strand of OY992503.1, from coordinate 42,013,623 downwards.
ACATGTCCCAGGCATGGTCGATAGGATTTAAGTCGGACGACTGTGCAGGCCAATCCAAAACTTGAAGATCGTGGTCTTGGAGAGCGGCCGACACCAGCCGCGCCGTATTGGAAGGAGCATTATCGTACATGAGTACAAATTCCTGGCCCATTTGAATTCTGTGTGGGACAATAACAGGCTCGACTACCTTCTCGTAGTATTTCTGTGCAGTCATGCTGCCTTGGTTCCAAACGAGCTGGGTTCGTCCGCGAAGACGAATTCCTGCCCACACCATGATTGTTACGCCTTGGTATGAGTGGACCTCATGAGGGTGCCGTAGACGGCTTACTCTCCCTGGAGTTCCCCAAACGCGTGTTCATCGTGAATCCGGATGAAACCCAAACCGGGACTCATCTGTGAACAGCACCAAAGACCATTGTTCGTCACTCCATGGTAAATGATCCCGAGCCCACGAAAGCCGCCGACCGCGATTGCCGCGTCGCAATGCTGGAACACTTAGAGGTCTTCGAGCATGAGGATTAACTTCATTCAACCTCCTTCGCACGGTTTGGTCGCTTACAAGTAGCTGGTGGTCCTCCTGGAGCCATTGTACTAGTTGCATCGCTGTGATATTGGTTTGTCTTCTGGCGGTCATTTGGAGAAATCGATCCTGTCTCTGCGTAGTTACACAATATTTACCCGTGTGCCGTTCAGCCACATCCCCAGTACTGCGATAACGTGACCACAACGTTGATATCACGTTTTGGCCGGTGTGTAGGGCCTCGGCAACGACGCGTTGAGTGGCACCATTTTCTAACATGCCCACGGTTCGTAGCATTTCATCTCGACTCAAATGACGACGTGACATGACTCTTACAGCTCACACGGCACTTTTAATTAAAAAACAAAAACAATCTAAGCCCTTTTCATTAATTGATATTAATAAAACAATTTTAATTTTCCTTGACGTAACGAATTACTAACAATTTTGCCGCCGTATTTTGTTTTTTCTTTTGTTTTTTTATTAACATTTTAAAATTTTGAAAATAGAATAAATCCCATTCGAGCTTCCTGAGACTGGTTGATTTTTTTTCTAGTAAACATTTTATCCTAGTGTAAAAAAGGTTTCAATCTGTACATAAACCTTTTATGGAAACTAATAAGATTTTAAACTATAAAGTCGTAAATAATTTAGGATTAAGATATCCCTAGATTCTGTTGATGTGTGTATACTAATTCATTAAAAGCAGCGGTATATTAATCTTCTGTTTCGCAATAATTTTATAAGACACTTTACTTTACTCTACTGTGTATAAATTATAAAAACTAAAAAAACGTGGACATTTCTATTAAATCTTAAGTTCAATAAATTGTTTAACATGCACGATAGTAAATATGTCATAACAGAAAATCACATAAAAACTATTCGCCAAAGGTATAAATCGTATTTTGACGGCTAACGGATTTTTTTGCGGAATATAGTAGCAAAAGATTATAAATAAGCTTTGCCGATAGATTCATTTTTACGTTTTCAAAGACAACTAATTGGAACCAGACAAAAGTTATAGCCAGACGTCAACTTCTACTGCATCCGGAATGACTGAGACTTCAAATAGTGACTTTGATTTAGAAAATATAGATTTGGATTATTTAAAAAAATATATTTTTTTATTTAATTTTCATTATATTTTAGTTATTTTTTATTTCGTTTTTTATTTACGAACAGATATTCTGACGGATTTTACTGACGAGAAAAATCAGAGGTTTAACGGATTTCTAACGGAATTTTGAAATAAAGTCAGAGGAATTTCTAAATTATTGTTGGCAACACTGCCTACATACTGTCCCACTGCTGGGCAAAGGAAAATGGCATAATCATTACGCTTGCCCATTGCGGAATGGTGGTCACAAACCCTTGCTTTGCATCGAAAAAGCGAAACACTTTGCCCGATCTAGGAATTGAACCCTGGACCTCCGGTTATCGGACCGAGCCACTCGCCCACTGAAGTGTCTGTACATAATATACCAAATCATTGGAAGAAGAAACAAAGAAAAAGAGATGTTTTATAGTTTAACCGCGTCTCATCCGCGTTGAGCGGCGGATCTTATATTAGTCCGCAAGGGAATTAAACGATATTTATGTGTTTCTGCACCTCGCGGCCGCCCATCGCGACCGTGCTAGGTTGTAATCAACTATTTCCTATATTTATTCTCACGTTCTGATTTACACCCAACATTTGCATTGTCTTGGATGTCTTGTGTAATGAGACAGCGGCCGTGTTTTTGTTTCGTGAAAACTTTCTGTAAGTTAATGTTATTATTACTTCATTTTCTTATAAACCTAATTATTGGTAATGCATGTCTAAGAACGTAACTTTTGAACGAGTTAAATTTTTATTTAACAAGTTTCCCGCCGCAACTACTTCCACTTATATGAGCTCAGCTACCGCAACAGCTACCAGATATAATAGAAATTCAATTGTAGAAACCTCTCTAGGAGTCTTCGTGCCAGACAAGGGGGATGTATACAAAGTGACTCTCACAATTACGAACACAACGAAAAAGAAATCAGCCAAATAGTGGAGAGTCAATTGATGCTCCGCCTGTGGCAATTCATTTTAATTTCTACCTATATCTAATGTAGCTTACGATAATTTCAAATATCAAAATATATATTTTTTTATATAAGAAGGAGGCAATCGAGCAGGCGGGTCACCTGATGGAGAGCAATCACCGCCGCCTATGGACACCCGCAAAACCAGAGGAGTCGCAGATGCGTTGCCGACCTTTAAAAAAGGAGTAGGGTTAAGGAAGGAATAGGAATTGTGAGGGGGGGGGGGTGGGGGAATGGGCCTCCGGAACTCTCACTGGCCGGACGAAACACAACAGCACCAAGTGCCATTATTTGCTGACAATTCATAATTTTGATGTGTATACATACATCACAGCCACTTCCCGGAGGGTAGGCGGAGACCACACATTTCCATCTGCTACGATCCTGACTCACATTCTTTACTTCACTTACTCTCACAACATTCCTCATACATGCAGCATCCCCTCTCCTTACTTCACTAAGTTTTATTTGTACTGGCACCTCGAGACCAACCGTTAGGTTATGCAAGAAGTGCCAGACATCCCTGCGTCATCTGCGTTAGGTCTTGACGCCAAATCAGTGCCCGCCGCAGCGCGCTCTTCATTCGGTACTCATAAGACTAGTGTCTCGGGAGAGTCTCCCCGTGAACACGTGTAATTCACTGCCTATTGCCCAGATATTTATTGATCCAGCTCGCTCACTTCTCTTTGCACGAAGGGCACAACTCGCAGTTTCCACTGGTAGGGTCGTCGACTCTAAAGTCGACTCCCAAGTGTCCACCTTAGTAGCGGAGTAGTAAGCACACTCACTTCTCGGAACCCATACAGGTGCCTAGCCAGTTCTCACGTCCTACGCGGCTGGCTGGACCGGAGGCTACGGCATCTAGGGGGCCGCCTCTACTAGTTCTCCAGACTAGTACCGGAGATGTCAACACCAATGTCCAATGGGACCACCGGACAAAGCTGCCAACTATAAGGGAAACTCACGTTCGCCCCAGGACTTTTCGCTTCTGACAATAGGCAGTGCACTACACGTGTTCACGGGAAACTCTCCCGAGACACTAGTCTTATGAGTACCGAATGAAGAGCGCGCTTTGGCAGGCACTGATTTGGCGTCAAGACCTAACGCAGATGGTCTCCTGCGCGAGTGTTCTACTGGCGATGGGACGTCTAGCACTTCTTGTATAACCTAACGGTTGATCTCGAGGTGCCAGTACAAATAAAACTTAGTGATGTAAGGAGAGGGGATTCCTCATACATGCCCGTCGGTTTACGGTCCTCTTGACCTGACCTTTAATGATAAGGTCTCCAATCTGATCTAAGAACGTTCGTCAAGGTCTTCCCCTTCCAACTATCCTATTCACTCTCGCCTCGTGCAACTTCTATGTAATTCTTTTTTCATCCATACTCTCTACAAGACCTAACCATCTTAGCATGCCTTTCTCAAACCTCTCATCTTAGTATGTCTTTCTTTGATTCGTATCGCACATCTCCAAAAAATATTATAAATTGTTATTTTGTATTTACAATGCTATATTGCTATATGCCTGCCCGATTCCCGCTTGAGGCAAATCATGTTTTTTGAAGTGCTATTTCAGTTCAATACAATACAATTCGGATGAATTGTTAGTACTGACAAGATAAATTCGCTTCGCAAAATGGCACACAAAAAAAATCAGTCATTGTTGTGGTTACATGGTTCATGTTCATTGGAAGACCTGAACCGAGCATTGACAGCAAAAGATAATAACGATGATAATTATAACTAAGTCCAAAAAAATACGTTGATGAGCAGAGGTCATAGGCGTTCTTAAAACTCTAAGTGCATCATAGACTTCGTTAGCTTGTAATTCGTCGTAAATTGTGCGCGAACGAACGCCTAGAACCCGAACCAATCAAACTAGCCAACCAGTAAGGCTGTTTTCCGTAGTACAAAAATTTCTTTTGTTTTAGTAATCGTCGTAAATGATGTCTGAAGATGGTATACATAATTATTATCATTTAAATAAATAGGTAATCGTAAAGCGAACAACCCTATCGATGTACCTAAGAGAATTCTCAGAATTCTCTCAGATTCACAATAAACGTTTTTCTCGAGTCTGCATGATTTAATATTTGTTAATATTCCAACAGATTATGAGTTCGCGTCGAGTCAGCCGCTTGATATATGGCGCAAAGATATGTTTGTTATTGTCGAAAGAAAACTTCTTTGAAGGTCTCCGGCGATTGTTCGCGTGATCAGATTCACCTGTTGCCGTCATAACTCAATGTTTTTTCTGGTTCACTTTCAAATGAAGCGAAACCTATTTAAAAAAGAAGGACGAGGAAAAAATTAAGATCCGATTTGATGTTGCATTAGCTAGTTTTTAAGCTACATTAAAAAGTAAATCGCGTTATGTGATTATAATCAATTAATCTGTACATAAGTATGTCAATACATATGTATATAAAATTAACTGGGATAAGATCAAAGTCATAGTTGTAACTGCAATATAGAAAGGTTAAAATAAATATACATTTACTTATTTGTGTTAACGAACGTTACAGCGCTGCCTAAAGACATGTAAATTATTTTTCCGCAATGAAGTACTGAGTTTCATACGATTTATTGGTAATAAAAAGTGGTGTAACTATTCATTATAAACACTGAATGCTATTAACTGAAATTATTATGTTTAGGAGGTATATTGCGAATCGCGTAGGCGATATCTAAATTTTAACAATTATGGTATCTGAACAGAAACATTTCAATAAGTACATCTACTCATCGCACATCAGTTCTAATCACTGACAGTGAAAATCAGCAAAGTGTCGTATTCCAGCGTGTATTGTAGGTACTCCATATTCTTTAAACTAGCGTTTCATGATGTAGGTTCCGTGGAAAAATTAACAAGGCCCCAATCAATTATATTTTTCATTGAATCCTTAAATTATTATGCTTTTCGTATTTCATATGTTATTGATGTAGGGTTTCATAAATTAATTTGGAAATGAGTACTGTTTCGCAACCTAAAAAGTTGAGGAACCGCCGCCGGTCTAAGCCACAATTTCTAAAGAGAACACGAAAAGTTGACGTCGTCACATTGCGACGGCGTTATCTAAGATCGTTACATCCTAACACGGTGCTCCGGTCGGCAACGCACGTCATAAACCAGCTAATCTGGCCTCATTACACAGCTCACGCTATTCCCGGAGCGCCATAATCACGCCGGCTACATGCCTCCAGACACGGCGATGAGACAGTCAGCGCGGCCAGATGACACGAACCAACGATGAAACGAAGAAAAAATGACACAGACCATCTCCTTACTAAAATTCATAAAAATACCAAAGAAGCTGCAACGCAGACGAAGTGAATGATGATTTAGGGAACAAACACTGCCACTAAAGTGCCTTACGACAACGAACGACAAAAACCAGTAGTGAATTAATACAGTGGTGCTCGGATACAATAATAGCGTAGTTGAAATAATGTTAGTGAACGGTCCGCGACAGGCGACGGCGCAAAGACTCCAGCGTTTACAATGTTAGACGTTTTCCGCGGTTTAAAGAATCTTATTAAAGTGAACTATGTACACATCGACTCGCCGGTATTCCGCCTGCACTACTCCATAACGGTGATCCTGCTGATCTCGTTCAGCCTGATCGTGACGACCCGGCAATACGTGGGCAACCCGATCGACTGCATCCACACCAAGGACATTCCCGAGGACGTACTCAACACCTACTGCTGGATCCACTCCACCTACACGCTGAAGAGCTTCTTCAACAAGAAGGTGGGCGTGGAGGTGCCTTACCCGGGCATCGGGAACAGCCGCGAGAAAGGGAAGGAAGATATGAGCGACAGGAAGATATACAAGTACTACCAATGGGTGTGCTTCTGCCTATTTTTTCAGGTGAGTTTTTTTTTATTTTTCGTTAGTCTTTTTTAGATGAGCGCGGCGGGCTATGCTGCGTCTACTTTGCAGTGATTTTATGATGCGCTCGAGCTGCATTAACGTCAAATTAGAAAAGTTTTACAGCGAACTATACAAAAATAATAATAATGTTTTAGTACACGTATAATAGTGAATTATCAACATTTTCTACGTTATAATATCTACACTAATATTATAAAGAGGAAAGATTTGTTTGTTTGAATTGAATAGGCTCCGAAACTACTGGACCGATTTAGAAAACTCTGTAACCATTAGAAAGCTACATTCTCCCCAAGTGACATAGGCTATATTTTATCACGATATTCCCACGGGAACGGGTACTACGCGGGTAAAACCGCGATGTGATATATATTTGCCATCTGGCATTGGCTAAATTCTCTTTTCCACAACGTACGAATCCAGCGACTCATTAAAAGAACACTACCAACCCATCTCTTCCCGTGGGTGTCGTAAAAGGCGACTAACGGACTAAAGACTGCATATACATCAAAAATCATAGAGTTGCGATGGGCTATCACGCTGAGCACATGTGCAGTGGTTATTTGGTGAAACGTGGACTATGATAGAGGACTGATTTTGCGGTCCTCATAGCAAGTTTCTGACTAACCCATAGTTGTGATTGTACGTAAGTAATTTAAAATCGCTTTACGATACGCGCAGAAATTAAATAAATTAAAAAAAAAAAACTTTCCTACTCTCACACCAATTATCTAGCCCAAGAGAAGCTTCGTTAAGAAACTCATTTAATGGTTACTAGACAACGGATAAACATACTTAAAATATTTAAACACATACTTATTATACATAGAAAACACCCAGAACCGAACAATTCAGAAACACAATAATTTCTACATTGATCCAACCGGGGATCGAACCCGGGACCTCAGAGATGGCGACACCATGAAAACCGGTGTACAAACCACTACTACCAATTATCAACGTAGTGGTCCGAATCATCGAGGGGCTTATCCCTTTGATCATCTTAACACTGATCGAAGGCTTATCCACTTGTATTAAAACACCTATAGTGCGACGCCGGCGCCGGGCGCTCTCTGCCCTTGGATGATCGGGTAGATAGATAGATAAATGATTTATTTGCACCAAAAACATGCACACATTAAAACATTATTAAATAAAATCGCAAAAAAGTAATATAAAAAGACAAAATAATAAATTAACTTGAAACAAATATTTTAACGGTTTGTGTGCCGCAGTGATGCAAATAGGCAGAAACTCAGCGAGATATTTACTCAGAGAGTAAATCACCGATTTTCAGTTTCCACCTTAACTATGGGTACTAACGAAGTGGGTGATTGTGGAAATTGGTTCACCTCAAGCAGATTAGCCAGCTGTTGTTTTGGTTTGCTACCAAGTTATGATCGCTTATTAGGCGGTGGTTGATAGTGCTAGCGACCACCCGTGACTTTGTTTGCGTATACGTGTTTTCAAAGTCAAAGTCAAATTATGTATTAAATGTAAACCTTTACAGACACTTATTGACGTCAATACTAAAAATAATAAAAAAAACAGATAACAAACTTTTAGTTATGACTTAACAACTAATCTAACGAGCTATAGTCAAAAGACCACGGACTTTTTGGAAAATTAATCTTATCTTTTGATAACGTTATTTATAAAATCAACGGTTTGGCTTATAAATGCGTCGTTAATCATGCTCTCCTTTTACAAAAAAAAATTGTAACTACCACAAAATTTGCTGCAATATTTTTCAAATATTACATACATACCGACTATTATACCCGAAGGATTAGTCAGAGACTAGGCAATGAGGACCGCAAAAGCAGTCCTCTACCATAGTCCACTTTTCACCAAATAGCGAATGCACATGTGCTCAGCGTGACAAGTGGTGAGCCCATCGCCGCTCTATGCCGTTGGATGTATGTGCAGTCTTTAGACCGTTAATCACCTCTGAAAGAGAGGGGGTGGTAGTATTCTTTCACCGCTATGCGACACGGTTATGGTTCCAAATATTGATATCAATAATTCTTGTATTATATATTTTTGACTACTTTATAGAATACTAGCGGCCGCTCACCCGCGTGGTTTCCGTTCCCGTGAGAATATAAAAAGTATCCTATGTGTTAATCCAGGTTATAAAATATCTATATGCCTAATTTCATCCAAATCAATGCAGTAGTTTTTACGTGAAAGAGTAACAAACATCCATCCATACTTACAATTTTTCGCGTTAGTAGGATTAGTATGATAGTAACAGTAGCTTAGCATGGATGTGTGGTCTCGTAGCGTTACGTGCTACGAGTTCACATGCACGTAGCAGTGAAGCGTGTCGTAATACGTCCTCCGAGCGCACTTTTCAATTTAATTCATACAAATTATTTGTTTCGGGTATACTCTTAATGTTGTTAGTAACGGGACAGTAGGTATACAGGCTGTTCCAAGAAATAGGATACAGTGGAAGCCGGAAGCGGAAGAAGTTATTTGAAATGAAATGAAATAATTTATCTTTATTGTTGAAATTGTGCATTTACAATGCTATATAGATATAGGATAAAACGTTTACTAGAAAAAAAATCAACCAGTCTCAGGAAGCTCGAGTGGGATTCGAACCCACGACCTTTAGATTGCCGGTCCACTGCTCTAACCGCTGAGCTGCCGAGACCCCAGAAGACTTGCTGATTTTTTCCTAGTAGTTTGATTTACGCTGCAAGCCAGCGGTGTGCGCCAGGCCTGGCTTAGCGTGACAGACAGGTGGTAAGCTTATCGTCGCTTTGTTTTTTTTATATATTTTTTCGCTTGTGCTGTTGGATGTACAGTCTTTGGTCCGTGAGCGCCACATCCAAGGGAAAAGATGGGGTGATAGTTTTACCAGGGGGGGTGTAACTCCGCAGTTTAGGTACGTTCGTTTGGTGCGCTTTCTAAGCAGGCCGCCTAGGTATGGTAGTAAAGGTTGCCGCGAGCCGACGCACCGAACACCGAGCGCCGAGTCGCTCGCTTAACTCGTAATCCCTGCAGCGCGCGTAAACCCTACTGTCTGTAACGTCATGACGTCAAATCGATATCCAGTCAGGCTCGGGTCACACGATGAGCTTCAATTTCGCGTGAAAGTCTTTAGAGAGTGAACCTTCTGTACGGAGTACTATTTAGTTATTCTGTGGTTAATACCACCTTAGTAATTAAGGAGCCGCTACCAACTCAGCACTTTTGTTTTGTACCTACTGCTTTAATCTATTTGCGCGCGCACAAATGCTCGTGTGCACATAAAGCGCGTAAAAAAGCAAACCTGCCAGGTGAACCAGCGTGTCGCAACCGTAAACAAAGCCGGGACTACAACGGCTATTATTAGAGGACAAGCCTGGTTTCCACATTTTTATTATGCTCGCCCATTTAACGATCCGATAAACGTGTGCGTACTGTCAACAACAGAAGTAACAACACATATTTGACAGTTCATGGTTCTTATTCCTAAAAGAATAATCCTTCAAACGAGGCGTGAAGAGGTACTTTGTGGCCCTTCGAGGTGAGGGCGAGATGCTTCGTCTTGTTAACGCTGCATCAGATGTCTTCGCTCATAGACTCCATTACCACTTAACATCAGGCGGAGTGGAGTCATCTGACGTGCTAACGTAACAAAAAAATACAAACAAAAGACATAGGCTTTATATCTATACACATCTGTCTGTATCTACTTTTGTTGCTGACCGTACCTACCTGCTCCTCGATGCTAGCAATCGGATGTGTTTTGGGAAGTTGTTGGCTTTTCGAATGTTCAAGGTTTACTGCGCTACACGGTTTGTAATAGCTTTCGTGTCGACGTTTGCCGAGTAGTAGTAAGTAAGAGTAAGAAATACCGACGCCAGCGGGTCAAACTACCATAAAATGTAAAATTTCTTTAAAAAAAATTTAATCTTTATCATTTAACTTGTTTAAAAGTATTGCAAATAAAGAAACTTTCTAATGATGAAATATTTGGTCATAAGTGTATGTGCAATGAGTATCTGAAATCAAGTGATCGTACCGAGAAAAAATCCCACACAGTCACTAAAATAGGGCTCTCTGAGTCCTCCCATTCACCATTCAATGATGCGGTGTGATCATTAGGACCATGAACGCCGATATGTCAGTAAAACTATTGTGCTTTCGTGATACACGGCTGATCGCATTGCGACAAAATATCTGTACCACATGCACGCGCCGCCATGAAAGGTAGACGGTGATTTAGTTCCGTTTTTGGGTAAGACACCCTCATAGAGATCAAAGGTCTGTTCTGAGGTTGACAGATCTATAAAATGTCGTCAGATGCCCTTAAGCATCTATAGATAAGTGGTTGAAGTGGCTTTAATTGATTATATTTAGTTATCGTATTATGTGAAAGCACATCGTAAGGTTACTCTTACAGACATGTTTTTTTACCCCTGACGCAAATTTGAGGTGCTTATAGCATAATATATGCAGCTTTTTACGTTTACATATTTATTTATTTCACCCTTTGCCCTATAATTGTGATACTTGTGAGGTACTTTTTATTTCCAGATTACAATTTGATCGGCACAAAGTTTTATTTAAATCATAACTATTTAACAATAACTAGTTTAACTTATAACTTTTACCTATTTTTACATTATATTTTGTCACTTATTAATTGTTACTCTCATTTTCAATATTGACTTGTACCACTTCGATTGTCAGTCTGTCTGTTTAATCGGTGCTCTCAAACATAAGAAACTAATCGGCGGAGAGGTTCTAGGAATATCCGTTTTCAATATGCGAATCACCTACTAACAGTAAATGAAACCGGGCTACACTAGCTTTTTCTAAGCCTATTAATATTCTCTTATTGACTACCTAACCTTGCTACCTTCGTTTAAATACCTGGATCTAGTGAAGTAGATGCACTTAGCAAGTACCACGTTTAAGCTAGCCAATAGATATATTTCAGCTATATGATTATTAAGTCAATATTTTATGTTGTTTTTAATGTTTAAAACGTATTGTTATTTCTTAATCTTTACTACTAACAATGAAGAAAAATTAGGAAGCAAAATTACACATTGTTATATATAGACAAAATAAATACTTTTTTTGATGATAATACGTCTATAAAACCGGTCAACAAAGATACAAAAAGCTCAACAAAAAGATTTTAACGTAGCCACACTGTCGGCGAATTTAATTACATCCCAACATTGCAACTGCCTTAGCTGATAAAAAGTTTCGAAGATAACAATTCTTTCATTTTAAATAGTCGCAAACGACTACACTTACGACGTGCAATGCCCAACATTTCGCTCCCGATGGGCAGATAAGGTTGTCTTGACACTCGAGTATCACCAAAGAGGAGAGGCGGCAGTCTTGGCAGCGGCCATTGTTTTTTGCGGCGACAACGCGCTCGCGCGGAAGACATGCAAATTACGACATGATAATAAGGAACCGCCAATGAGGCTAAAGCGGAGTTATACGAGAGCCCAGTTTTAATATGATTAAGACTATATTTTTATTTGAAATAAAAGTAACAAATAGTATTGATTTCTTATGTTCGAATTAAATTATATCTCTATGCATAAACGATTTATTCGTCCTGTATTTCTATACCATACACCGGATTGCAATGTAACATTGGTAGATTCTTGAGCGCAGGCCCAAGTTTAAAAAAAAATACTAAGCTTTTTAAGTATAGACAGGAATATTACCAAATAGATTTTAATTTTAAGTTGTCGCTGGTGGTGTATAATGTATGTTATTATTTACAATAAAAGTAGCTATGTCCACGTTTACTATTATTAATATCCCTGAAAGCAACGTCGAGACCTTAACCAAGTTAAAATGTTAGAGGCCACTCCACTTTTTGTTTACGTTTGTTCTGATAATTGGCCACTGTGAAGACGGCCTTACAGTAGTCATCAGAATAAAAATGTACAGCGTAACCCGCGTCGCCGGTCCTTAATACGAGCTGATTAGCATTCGCCCGCCGGTCGCCAGCGGTCGCCGAGACCGACCTAATTTTTAGATTCGGAATGGGTTGTTTCGGCCCCGTCTCCCCATTTCTTTCTTCATTCTTTTAAGACATCCGGGTTAAACACTCTTTGCAACTATCGGTTGACATTTAGATCCATTACATTTGTATACTGGAATCACATAATGATTTACTTTGGAAATTTTAAATTATTGGATCTGTAAGGGGAAGTATAATTTGCTTAAGTAGACTTTGGTAGGTAGATGTTTTGAACTTTATAAGAGATTAAATGTATGAAACATTTAATCTTTTTATATGAAAAAAGCAATTACTTATACCTACATATCCGTGCGGTGACGGAGAAAGAATACCAATCGCCGCCCCTCTCTCCGTCTGGTGGGTGTCGTAAGAAGCGACTAACGGACTCTTTCAAGCGATGATCTGCTCCACTGGTGGTAGGGCTTGACCCGTCTGGTTGGTGACCACCGTACGCATGGTGTAAAACCCGTCAAGTGACTGCTTGTCGGTCGCGTTTCGAAATCAGCCAGCGTATAACCAGAGCTCGAGTGGATGATGCTCGCTGGCCGCCCGTGGCACAGTACAGGGGCCCAAGCGAGCCTAACCAGCTCGTGAGGCTGCCTCACCATGCCACGCATAATCTCGGGGTGGTCCGTCGTGCCGGTTGGTGACCGGAAGAAGGGGTCTCGGCGGCCATTCCCGGGGGGGTTCGGGGGCCCTTCCGTTCGGCAGGTTAATAATACTCGTCTGTGGGCAAATTCCTGGGGAAACAGGCCACCACACTTTGACCATTCGCATCGCGGCATCATTTTCTCGATTCACGCCTCTCTCTTTCCACTCCTAAAATGACAGCGCCTAACAACAAAACTGGTACTACAGCGGTGCACACCCCCACCACAACCTTACCGTTTGAGGTGGAGTTCGCTAACATCCGCGGACTCCATGCAAACCTCAATGCCGTCCACCACCATCTTGAGACGGCACGGCCAGCAATGTTGTTCCTGACGGAAACGCAAATAATCCGCCCAGCTGACACCGCCTACCTGAACTATCCCGGCTTTGTGCTTGAAGAATCCTTCAAAGTCAAAGCCGGAGTTTGCTAATTCGTTCGGGCGGATGTTTGCTGTCGCCGTCTGCGCTGTCTGGAGGACCCTTCCTTCTCCCTCCTAGTGGTACACGTCGACTTAGGCTCTCATTGCCGTGTCTACGTCTGCGTCTACCGATCCCATAACGGCGACATGGAGACAACTCGACTAATTGAACATCTTAGTCGGGTAGCAGATGATGCGCAGGAACGGTTTCCATCGGCGGAATTGGTGTTTTTGGGGGACTTCAACGCCCACCATGAGTTGTGGTTAGGTTCCTCCAAATCAGACCATGCTGGTAGAACTGCCAACGCATTCGCTCTCACACATGACCTGACGCAACTGGTGAACCAGCCCACCAGGATCCCAGACATAGTTGGCCATGCGCCCTCCTTACTCGACCTTCTGCTGACGAGTCGCCCAGCTGGATACCGGGTGGAGATTCGAGCTCCTTGAGGTTCCTCGGATCACTGCTTGATATCCAGCACAGTGCCCTTGGCATCGCGCCCGCCAACAGCGGTTTCGAAACGCCGGATTTGGCACTACGCGTCGGCAGACTGTGACGGTATGCGGGAGTATTTTGCATCCGTCCCTTGGAGGCAGCGCTGCTTTAGTGGGAAGGACCCGACCGCTAGCGCAACTGCCGTTGCTGATGAGATCCACACTCCTATGTCATCAGCAAAGGCAGACGCAACCGCTGGTTCAATCGCGAGTGTGCCAGCGCTGTTGAGAGCAAACAGACAGCATACCGCGCTTGGATCAGAGGTAAAGCTCATGGGGATCCCGAAACTCGCTCGCTAAAAGCAGCCTATAATAATGCCACCAAGTCGTGTAAGAGGGCCTACATTAGAGCGGATGCCCAGCGCGTTGCACGAGTAGGCCAAGAACTCCTGACGCATCCTACGGGCAGCCGTAGCTACTGGCGTCTGGCCAAAGCCGTGCAATCCAACTTCTGCCAACCCTCGCTGCCACCACTGAGATGCCCTGACGGAAGTTTAGCTCACAAGCCGCAGGAAAAGGTCGATCTCCTGGCCAAACTCTTTGCGGCTAACTCCCGGATCGATGACTGTAATGCACAGCCACCCTCAATTCCTCACTGTGGCCACACAATGTCTGATATTAAAATCAGGCAGTGTGATGTCCGTGCGGAGCTGCAGTCAATCGATGTCCGGAAAGCTAACGGTCCTGATGGCATCCCAGCAATAGTCCTGAAAATGTGTGCAGCAGAGTTGTCCCCTGTGTTAACGCGTCTGTACCGTCTCTCGCTCTCTTCGGGTTGTGTGCCGGAATCTTGGAGAGAAGCTAATGTGCAACCGATCCCTAAAAAAGGAGATCGGTCAGATCCGTCTAATTACCGCCCTAAAGCCGTAACTTCAGTGTTGTGTAAGATTCTAGAACGAATATTGAACAAACAGCTTATTCGATACCTAGAAGATCACTCCCTAATTCACGATCGTCAATATGGGTTTCGGCCAAAACGTTCAACGGGTGATCTTCTAGCGTACGTCACACATCTCTGGAGTGAGGCTATTGACAAGCGTGGCGAGTCACTGGCAGTTAGCCTTGATATAGCCAAGGCTTTTGATCGGGTCTGGCACAAAGCTCTTCTCTCCAAGCTCCCGGCATACGGTTTGCCCGCTCAGTTCTGTACCTGGATTGCTAGCTTCCTGCATGAGCGTAGAATCCGTGTTCTTTTGGATGGATGCGCTTCGCGGTTCATGTCAGTGAACGCTGGTGTTCCTCAGGGCTCCGTTCTATCCCCCACGCTGTTCCTTCTGCATATCAATGACATGCTTCCTCTTGGAAACATTCATTGCTATGCAGATGATAGCACAGTGCATGGGGGATATAACGGTCACCCAACGGCTGGGCGGGTAGACACCGAAATAAAGCGAGCAAATCTTGTCATTGAGCTCGATCGGGTGTTGGACCTCATTTCTAAATGGGGCTCCGATAATCTGGTGGAGTTCAATGCCAAGAAAACACAGGTGTGCGCGTTCACAGCAAAAAAGTCGCCAATCCTTGCCCTTCCCTCTTTTCAGGGTACATCTCTAGGCCTGCAAAGCAGTATTAACATGCTCGGTATGGATATCCGCTGCGATCTGAACCAAAAGGATTACATCGAAACCGTAATTAAAAATGCCTCACGTAAACTCGGTGTCCTGAACAAGGTGCGGCGATTCTTCACGCCTGATCAGTTGTGTCTATTATACAAGACACAGGTGCGGTCTTGCGTGGAGTATTGCTCTCACCTTTGGGACGGCTCCGCAAAGTATCTTCTCGATGCCTTGGACAGATTGCAGCGCCGCGCTGTGCGCATTATCGGCAATGCGGAGGTCACTAAAACTCTCGAGCCTTTGCAATTGCGTAGAGATATTGCGTCACTCAGCATCTTTTACCGTTTATACCATGGCGAATGCTCTGAAGAACTCTTTGACCTCATCCCTCCTTCTCCCTTCCTCCATAGGAGTACGCGATCTGCTCTCCGGAGTCACCAATTTACAGTTTCTAACATTCCATCACGCACAAAGAAATTTGGTGACTCGTTTCTTTGCCGCACTTCCAAAAGATGGAATAGTCTACCAGCACACGTATTCCCTCCTACCTATGACATAGGGTCCTTCAAACGAGGCGTGAAGAAGCACTTTGTGGGCCGGCAGAGTGAGGGTGACTGATGCTACGTCTCTTACGCTGCACCAGTTGTCCTCGCGCCTGGACTTCATTTCCACTTAACATCAGGTGGAGTGGAGTCATTTGCCGGGCTTAGCATAAAAAAAAAATCAGTTAATAATGATATCAAAATACATAGCATTTATATAAAAATAGTCCACCAAAAAAGTAACACACCTTTGTTAGAGTTGGTACAGTCTCCAGCACTAAGAATGATCACATATTTTTGCATCATCACATCTTAATGCTGGTGACTGTACACGTTAGTTAGTTAGTTAGTTAGTTATGGGGGTTAAAGTTACTCGCGTCCGTAGGTTTACCCTTGAAACCCTACACGTTACCCCTGGGTGGTGCTAAATGAGTGACACTGACTGAGTGGTAGAGCCACACTGCGTTGCAGCACGCATTGGGCCGGCTCGCCCGGCGTAATACCACCCTCTCACTAATATTTGGCGTGAAATAATGGCACTTGGTGATGTTGTGTTTCGTCCGACCAGTGAGGGTTCCGGAGGCCCCTCCCCCACCCCCCCTCTTCCCAATTCCTATTCCTTCCTTAAACCTATTCCTCCCTTAAAGGCCGGCAACGCGTCTGCGATTCCTCTGGTTTTGCGGGTGTCCATGGGCGGCGGTGATTACTCTCCATCAGGTGACCCGCCTGCTCGTTTGCCACCCTCTTTTATAAATAAAAAAAAAAAGTTAGTAGATATGTTGGTCCGAGTAGTCTAACGTGGCTGCATGGGATTGAACCAGGTTCTTTTATCCACTACGTCTACCTAAGCGCTTGGCCTTCAATTCAAATGATGGTTAGTGACGATACGGCCGAAGGAAGAAGCGCGTTTTATCCGGAATCCTCAACCACTGAGGAACTTTCTATATTCTCTCTAAACTGCCGGAACACAATAATGATACTAACATTGTTGTTATGGCTAACTTTAGATAAGATGGTGGTTGCTAGCCAGGCGGACTTAACCAGCCCTACCACCAACTAAACTAAGTACACAAACATGTACTCCCAGCTGGGAATCGAACCCGAGACCCCTGGATCTGAGACTGGTGGCTTAGCCACTACACCACAGAGACGGGGTTAAGGATTCAGTGCGTTTCGTATGACCAGCCTGGCTACCTAACACCCGTATTCACAAACATTACTATGAGGTCTCACTGTGCGCTCGGACGCACAGGGTCTCAAAAACCTATTCATAAACAGTATTTGAGTAGCCACCGGCGCTATGCGTCCCTTAAAATGAACGCATAGCTAAGGTAGCCAGGCTTGTCATACGAAACGCACTGAGAAATGTCTTACTTCGCATAGCATTTCTACTTGGCTTAGACAAGTAATATTTATAAATATGGGTGTTAGCTATGCGTTCATTTTAAGGGACGCATAGCGCTGGTGGCCCCTCAAGTACTGTTTATGAATAGGTTTTTAAAACCCTGTGCGTCCGAGCGTGAGAGAACTGTGAGACCTCATAGTAATGTTTGTGAATACGGGTGTAAATTTATCAAAGCTCATGGGGCATGAATAACCCTCTAACTTTTTTTTTATACTGAGCCCGGCAAATGATCCCACTCCACCTGATGTTAAGTGGAAATGAAGTCCAGGCGCGAGGACAACTGGTGCAGCGTAAGAGACGTAGCATCAGTCACCCTCACTCTGCTGGCCCACGAAGTGCCTCTTCACGCCTCGTTTGAAGGACCCTATGTCATAGGTAGGAGGGAATACGTGTGCTGGTAGACTATTCCATATTTTGGAAGTGCGACAAAAAAACGAGTCATCAACTGACTTAAGACACACTAATGAATGGTTATTTAAACGTCTTTTAGTGAATTATAAGCCTGACATTGTTGAAAAACTATTACGAAACTACATAATGGTATGCGAGCCAACAGCTTTGTAATCAATCCGATAAGTGGTCCAATTATCGTGTCTCGTTGCAGCAGGTGCTAAATCCGTGGTAATTAGTGAGTGATTACCGCAGGCGGTCCAGTTTGCTCTCGTCTAAGTTTGCTTAGCTAAAACCACAGGCTAACACCGGCTAGGAATAGATAAAAAATAATCGGATATTCTCAGACTATCATCTAATTTCAGAATGCAACGCCGGAATTACAGATTTCGAAATTTTTTACAAAAATTTCGTATGTACTGAAAATTCTGTAAAACTCTGTAAAATTCGCTCGGATTTCTCCGTCTAAACTACGCCATGGATTTTTAGGTGGTTTACACTGACTGAAAAATAAATAAAGAACGATGGTTTTTTTATATAATTTGTGTATATTTTGAACAAAATGGCTGAAATATGACGGGGTTTCTAAATTAGCATGGACGAAGGCGTGGGTGAGCTGCTAGTACTTATGTATAAAAAATTCCGTTCCCCTAGCAGGGCAGCGATAAAGTCAAGTGGCGCGAGAGGGCGTGACCATACATAACCACCCTCTTAGGGCTCCACTCTAATCATCCCTGAGCACCTCTTGCAGGTACGCACTAAATTACCATTAACCATAGGCAAGATGGAGGTGCTCACTTGCGCGGCGAATAGTGTTAGACGATCGTAAAAGTTAAGCAACCTAATGTGCCTTAATTATGTTTTAAGTTTTTTTTCATTCATCAAGGAAGCACGTAGCTTTCATATTAGCTAATGGTGACGATAAGCCCGATGGTATAAGCGCACTTCAACGGAACCCTCTACTGACAAATAGCGTACACAACACAACAGTGCTATTAACATTGTTCATTGAATGCACCCTTGAAGCTTCCGCGGGCTTCGAAAAGTAATATCCTCGTTGATCGGTCTTGCAGGTCTAACCTCGGCCTGAACGCACCTCTGAACCGGATCGTACGGGAGTTTAATAGTAAATGGAAAACCAACAATCTTGTCTTGTTTACGAGTATCAGTCGCGCTTTAAGAGGTCTTTCCTCTCTTAATTAGTTGTAATGTGTCTTGTGTAAGTATTATTGTTTAGCATTTTATTGTTTTATATCTTAAGTGAATTTTCCAGTAAGTATTTATATTTTTATATTTTAATTTCAAAATTTATGTTTATTTTTATTTTCTTTCAATTCATAATCTTAAAATTGCATGCAGTTTAGTTTTATTTGCCAACACTCATGCACGTTCACGAGCACTTAACAGTAAATAATCCACCATTATTTCACATAATATTCGACAAAACACAAATTATAACAAATAAAATAAAACCGGGTCGCGTAAAGAATACTACCACCCTTCCTTCCCTTGGGTGTCGTAAAAGGTGACTAACTGACTAAAATACTGCACATACTAACATCCAACAAAGAGCGGCGATGGGCTCACCACCTGCCACGCTGAGCACATGTGCAGTCGCTATTTGGTGAAAAGTGGACCATGGCAGAGGACTGCTCTTGCGGTCCTCGTTGCCTACACGGAAAGAAATTATTATAACAATACTACCAGAACATATTGTAAATTTCATTCTAGTTTAAAGAAACAGAATTAAGTAAAATTGACCGTATTGACTTTTAACAACAAATATTCGTATTTTAATAAAAACCAGAATATTATAGTAAAAACATTTTAGTAAACAATACTCAAAACTTTTTATGAGTACATTTTATTATTTTAGAAAGAAAATTTCGATAATAGTAAAGTATACCGTCATAATTCGTTTGTTATTGCTAGCTGTCAATTAAACAATGAAATATTATGGTTGTCTTTAAAATAACGGAAGTAACAAAAAATGATTTATTTGTTTAAATAAGCTAGATTCATATTAGTACTGTTTACCCCATATTTCGTTTGTTGTTGCAAGCTGTCAAATAATTAATACAATATCTAAGTTGTCTCTAAAATAACACAAGTACCAAAAAAGATTCTAGATAGTACTGTTTACCAGATTAGGTATGTTTTCAGTACTATAGATAATGTTTTGTGTAACATGTGGATCGTAATACAAAACGAATCGTTGTTTACAAATATTTCCGTGTCCGTGCCCAACCCTTCGGGTATATAGTCGTGATTATATGCATATAACTACTTATATAAAACCAAACTGCAGACATGACGATGACGCTTCACTTTCCCGCCAAAATGTAATAGTAGCGTTTTGGTCTGTGTATATTTTTTGTGTAAAATAATTATTTATTTAATGCTGAGATTTTGTATTGTGTTCAAGTACCAAATAAAAAAATATCAAAACGAGCCTCCTTCCGTCCTCTCACGCTTACATCATTAAAACGTCAAAACATATTGCTTACAAGTTTATAAGCGTATCGCGACAAAATATCTAAACTAATCTTAGAAATTAAAATCAGGCCAGGATATATCGGCGCGGCTGGGAGGCGCTTTTTCCGCTCACAAAGCCTGATCAGATAGCTGTATTGTCCAACGCTCCAATTTGCGGGCCTTACGAGACCCATGGGACTGGGTTCTAATCCCGGTTAGTGCTTCTATGCATTATGTGCGTGAGATATTTACTGCGGCTTGAAATTGTTAGGTTTCGCTACGTGCTAAGTAGGCAATCTAGCTTTTTATTATAAAGCTAGCCTACTAATATTATTATTGATGTTTTTTATGGTTTTTAAATTCAATTCAATTCAAATAAGTTATTGCGGTTATGCACACCCTTTGTGTTAGTTACAAAGTTTCTTAAAACTATGTTAGTAAAATTTGTCACGGATGCAGAATAAAATATTAAATTTTTTATTTTTGTTTTACCTTTTATGTCTAAAAATGTTTTCGTGATCATAACATCTTTGAGACCCTTCTAAGTCTAGTGTTTTATTCATATTCTATTTTAAGTATTGACCCTCATTCTTTGATTTCTGAATATTAAATAGTTTTAAATATATTTGTAGAATAGTTTTGAAGATATCAAGGTGTCGTTTCATACTGAAACATTAATGATACAATGCTTATTGTAGTGTTTTAAAAAGCAATTCAAAAAATCAGTGATTAGGCTTTTCTTTCGAGTACGGACTCGTGGTCACACCAACATGTCACACCAGTGTGAAAATCAGGAATGTTTTTCCTGTTAGTCACACTGCTAGTATTGTAACATCATCCCTTCGCTGACGTCATTCGAATTCTTTTTGACGACGATCAGTGCATAGTGAATGTTCACATTAATTCCATTAAACAAAATTTTTAACTAAACTAGACTAAACCACTACCTAACGCAAATCTGCAGCCAACACCAAAATCGTCCAAAAACTAGAAACTGATAAATAACAAATGTTTGAGTAGCGCCAATGTAAAATTTTTGGCAAGGTCATATCTCTCATGTAGCACTCATATTGTACTGTCCGCAGATTTTCAAATGTTTCATTTTCGTCTTGCGATGATACATCATAGCGTACAAAGACAGAATGAGAAACCCATACTTTTTTGAGCACTGAATAGAATTAAACTTGAAACAATGGAATATATGTGAAGTAAAGATAATGTTAGGTATTTGTAAGAATGGGTATATAAACACACTTTATATTGTTATTTCAAAATGTTGATACACAAACAGTAGTACCTGTTTGTGTACATGCAACAACATGCAATCGCCATTTTCAATATTAACAGTTCTGAATAGAAGATGCTTTTAAAGGGATCTCGGGCTAGACCAAACTAGGAACTTGCAATTCCAGACACATGTTTAGATATGATTGCTTTTTCTACACCTGAGGTTAAGTGACGATAAAACCGAAAATGGAAATGCGCTTTACCCAGAATTTTAAGTACTAAGGATTTGGTCGTCTTAACTCTAACAGGCGAAACATAATATTGTTATTAGGGCAACAAACTTAAATAATATATTATAAGCTAGCCTGACGAACGAACAAACCCCACCACTAACCAAAACCAAGAAAAAGTGAGAATTGAACAAAATGTTTCTAAGTTTAAGAACGGGTAAAACCCTTCAAAATCAAAATATTTTTATTCAAGGAGACTAAATATGCCGAACGTCTTTTCTAGCTGTGGAAAAGAATGGACACATGAAAGGGCACGTTCGGCCACAGAAGCGGCTAATTATGATAGGTGCAACCCGAGAACTTAAAATCTCGGATTCGTGTAATTCGATAAAACAATATGACATCGATGCATCAGTAAATGCAGAAACACTTGAGCGTGCGCGGCGGTGCCGGCGTGTAAACAGCGGTGTATCGGCGCGGTTATTATTAAACAGGCGGTTCTTAACCTCTCGGTGCACTTGGCGATTGGCGAATGCGAGGCGAGGTCTGATACACTCATTAGAGCTTCAGTCAGCCGTTGCACCTTAGTACTAGCCACCATGATAAGATAAGATAAAGATAAAATATGCTTTATTGTACACCACAGAAAACATACAAAAGGACAAACACATAGTACATACAATTTGCGGCCTTATCGCTAAACAGCAATTTCTTCCAGGCAACCATGTTGGACTGGATAGAAGAAACAGTTAACAATTGAAAGGGCAGTCATGGTGTATATAGATTTACCATGGATAACCGTTTACCATGGACTAATGGAAACATATTACATTACAAACACTCACGCTCATTACCCCCTAAGGGTTTTTTTTATATAATAAAGGAGGCAAACGAGCAGGCGGGTCACCTGATGGAGAGTGATCACCGCCGCCCATGGATACTCGAGAAACCGAGGAATCGCAGGCGCGTTGCCGTGGATAGAATAGGGTTAAGGAAGGAATAGGAATTATGAGAGGGGAGGGGGGAAATAGGCCTCCGAAACCCTCACTGGCCGGACGAAATACAACAGCATTAAGTGCCATTATTTCACGCCGGATATTCGTGAGAGGGTGGTATTACCCCGGGCGAGCCGGCCAAATGCGTGCTGTAACGCAGCGTGGCTCTACGACTTAGTCAGTGTCACTCATTTAGCACCACCCAGGGGCCACGTGTAGGGTCTCAAGGGTAAACCTACGGACGCGAGTAACTTAACTCTCAAGAGGGTTAGTGAAGTATAATTGGGGTGCATAAATGAAACAACCAATTATCAACTTATGCAGCTCGTTTATTACTGACGCGGTGACAATCTCAGCGGGGGGTCGCGTCTGCAGCCACAGGTCAAGTATACCGTGCTGGCCACAGATTAGGTAAACTTATACCGTGCTTTCAAATACATCACTGTTAGTCAGAGACTAGGCAATGAGGACCGCAAAAGCAGTACTCTGCCATAGTCCACGTTTCATCAAATAACAACTGCATATTATTATCGAGGTGCTCGATGGCTCAGCGGCTAGCACGTTCGGCTTGCGATCTTGCCCGCTAAGCAACTTTCGCAATGCCGGGTCGCCTGATGAGTGACCAATTAAAAATATCTCGAGCTCCTCCGTGCTTCGGAAGGCACGTTAAGCCGTTGGTCCCGGTTGTTTCCGAAAGATGACAGTCGTTAAAAACCCACCAACCCGCATTGGGCCAGCGTGGTGGGTTATGGCCCAATATCCCCACGTGCTGTTGTCAAGTGGGAGGCCTGTGCCCTGTGGACGTTAATAGGCTGATGATATTATTATGTATTCACCATGACAGGTGGTGAGCCCATCGCCGTTTTTTGCTGTTCGATGTACATGCAGTCTTTAGTCCGTTAGTCGCCTTTTACGACACCCAAGAAAGGGTCGGTAGTATTCTTTTACTGTGCCGCCACCACAAAGGTCACTGATGGGAACTGTTACGGTATTCAATTACTTTATAAAACTTGGCGTGTTACTTCCTGTCTATAGTTGTTTGTGTATGGCTAGCGGCCCGCCCGCGACTTTGTCTGCGTGAACAGCCTGTATACCGCGACGAATTTCCAAAAATTTTGTTTTACACAAACCTAGCCCTGACAATTAGGAACACAACAAAAAAATAATTAGCCAAATAGGTGCAGCCGTTCTAAAGTGATGCGCGTACAAACATTTCGGAAATTGATTTTTATTTAAATAGTACCATATAACTACACACTAATAATGTGTAGTTTTAAGTTTACCCGTTACCTTCGTTCAAACACTTTTCAGTGGTAGAAATGAGTTTACGTCGATCAGAGCATTTCCATAATCTGCCGTCTTTTTTGATTTAATATTTATAAGGCCTAATACAATGACATCTCGACTGTGATTTTTGCGTAAAACGCCCATTTTCGCATTTTGTAGTAATTTTGCAGTTGTATTTATCGTTTTTATCGAAATAGGATAAAAAATAATGTTTAATATTACAAATCTCCGCTCTGCGAGAATAAGCTGAGTTCGGACGGCCGGCGCATTGCATTTTGTAGTAATTTTGCAGTTGTTTATCTCTATATAATATCGTAGATAGGAGAAATTCACAGTTAACTTAAAGCTATTTTCGAAGTTTTTTGGTTTAGAATAAAAAAAAATTCTATACTTATAAAATCAATGATATCTTAAAAATTCCGAGGCCAACCTATACGACCATGTAAGAGATAACATTCTATTTTTTTATTTTATTTGATTAGAACAGTAGTTAAATCTAGGAGCCCAAAAAAGTGCCTTCGCGCATTTTATGAAAATCTTTCTCTGCAATTTTGGATTTAATTAAAAAGTTAAGCAAAATTTACAAAAAGCGAGGCCGCTATGAACTATGCCAATAGCTATTCTACACTATTCAATAAGCCAAACTTGTTAATGTATTCTTATTTCTGAGATGAAGAACGCCAAAATTGGCCACTTTACGCAAAAATCACAGTCGAAATGATTTCGTAATAGGACTCTTTTAATAGGACCTTGATTTATTAATTTGTTATAACCTCTCCAGGTAGCTAATACTCGTGTAATAGACGACTTAGGATTGAACCTAGACGGTTCTTAGCATACAATCCAGGCATCTCCACATTCGACGACCACCGTTTACATTTCATAAAGCAAACAAACTCTAAAATGCTAGTTAAGTTAGATTATATATTGCGTCGGTACTAATTCCCACACCACTTCCTATCACATCGGCGCCGGCGCCGAGGATTTCCTCAATCCGTTACACTGCAATTGAGTTGTATCTCAACATTATTGTGGCTATCTTGAAATGCTTCAGCCGACTACCGCTTCCCAAAATATTCAACAGTTATTGGATTATGTAATGTACGCAACATTGTGTTATTAGTGAAACGTTTGATCTGGGTCTGTTGCTTGCGCGTTTTGATATGTTGATATACAATTATACCTTACTGCAATCAGTAATGCAACGTAAGATTTAAATCTTTTTTCATAATCATCATCTTTAACATCAAAGTAAAGCTGTTGATGAGCAACTTACCGGTTCATCCAGCGGAAACTCTCGGGCAGTACACATTAATAGAAATTTATCGAAAATATGCGTAATTTACGCTAAAACAAGGAAGGTCTTAGAATTTAATAAATCTTTTTTTGTTGTTATACAATATTTGAATATCGACATTGTTGTCCACTACCAGAATCATGAAACAATATATACTCAAGTTACGAGAATTAATTATACTACGACTTGGAGTATGATGATTTTACGATCTTGACATTCGATGACCTCCTTGGTCGAGTGGTTTGTACACCAGTTTTCATGGTGTCGCCATCTCTGAGGTCCCGGGTTCGATCCCCGGTCGGGTCAATTTAGAAATTATTGTTTTTCTAAATTGTCTCGGGTCTGGGTGTTTTCTATGTATAATAACTATGTATTTAAGTATTTTAAGTATGTTTATCCGTTGTCTAGTAACCAGTTTCTTTGAAGCTTCTCTTGGGCTAGATAATTGGTGTGAGTGTAGGAAAATTTATTTATTTATTTATGTATTCTACTACCTGGTTATTTTACGAAGTTGACATTCTACTACTTGGTTATTTTACGAAGTTGACATTCTACTACTTGGTTATTTTACGAAGTTTGCATTCTACTACTTGGTTATTTTACGAAGTTGACATTCTACTACTTGGTTATTTTACGAAGTTGACATCCTACTACTTGGTTATTTTATGATCTTGACATTCTACTACTTTGTTAATTTACGATCTTGATATTTTACTGCCTGGTTATTTTACGACCTGGGCACCTGGACATTTTACGACTTTGACGTAACACTCTGGAGCGATAAAGTCGACTGTGTTATTTTACAGTAGGTAACTCATAAAGGGTACAATATAGCTATTTCACACAGCAAAGTCTTGACAACAGAAAATGTTGATTAAGTCACAGTGCAATAAGGTTTGGAAAATAATGGAAATTCAAATAAGTTATAGGGGATGTAGTGTTAGCGATATTTCGAGTACATAATTCTACTAAAGCAGTGGCTCAAGGGGCTGAAACCAAAAGTTCAAACAATGAAAACGATGTTGAAATTCTTCCTGATGACCCGTTGAATATTGCAACTGTTCGATTATTTCTATTCTTCAATGCACGATAAGACCGAAAACTGCATCCTATGGTCGGCAATCAGAACGGCTAAATTAATATTGATAACAGCCGCACGAACCTTCTGGCTTTAGGAGTCTCTGTTACAGCGGACAAATTCAATATAACGTGGGTAGAGAAAGGCAGTAATTGGTATGTATTGTTCAGAGATTAAAATTAACACATCACCGATAAAGGCCACATAGACGACACAATAGCAAAATAATTTAAATTCTTCAAGACTGGATCACATACAAAACTGACCCAGAAATGGTTAATGAATGTTCTACAGGTTTTAAAAAGTTTGTTTTTAATTTTGTCTATTGACGATAAACGCACTCGATGTGCATTCTACGAGAACCACTGAATGGCATATACAAACACAATGGCATATTATCCAGCAAAACTTTTGATTCGGAACTAATCGAAGAATGCAGTGATTGGATCGCATTCATCACGCATGACGCGCCGCCGCCGCCCGTATCGGCACGCTCCGATGATTTATAGTCTGTGGACGGCCTATGTTATTTCCATTCGCATTCGGCGAACTGTCTTGACATGAGAAATTTGAATAGCGCAAATGGTATTCGTCCTGCCTATGAAGTTTCATAGCTAAAGCACTGCCCCTAAACTTCTAGTGGGAGGATTCAGTTTTGGTGTTCAGAGAAGAACGCGCAAGATTATGTTAGAAACACAAGAGGCATGTTAAACTTTCTATTCATACGATTTTTTTTAAACATTCTGCTGTCAGTAAATGTTTAAACAGCGTGCGAATAGAAAGTCTAACTTTCCTCTTGTGGTTGCAACATACCTAGAAATATTGACCAATTTTGGAAATTGCGTTGTCCGATCTTTTATAACTTTATTACACTCGTTGCGGTCCTGCAGACTGCAAGCGGATGTTAAATATTCCAGTGCTCTTGTTTGTCCAACACAATAATGAACCAGATGAATATTTCAATAACACGTGCAACATTACCGGATCACCACTTTTCAGCAAACGTGCCAGTGTATGGAGATATTGGTGGCCTCAAAATTATGTAAATACTTGGAACTGTACTATTATATTATGGTTAAAATAGTTTCTATTCCAAAGAATATACTACATCTTTATCATTGACAATGCTAGATAGATATAACTCAATGGATATAGGATAAAATGTTTACTAGAAAAAAAACCCGTGACCTTTGGATTGCTGGTCCACTGCTCTAACCGTTAAGCTACCGGGACCTCAGAAGACTCGTTGAATTTTTTCTTGAAGACTCGTTGAGTTGTTATGCTGCAATCCAGCGGTATTACGTCACTGTGAAGTCTACCCTCACATTCGAAAGAAATAAAAAAAATTAAAAAAATTAAAAAATTAAAAAATAATAATGCTTATAAATATCTTTATTATTAAAATTTTGCATTCACAATACTATATAGATAAAGGATAAAATGTTTACTAGAAAAAAAACGGGTCACGGGTTCGAATCCCGTTCGAGCTTTCCTGAGACTGGTTGTTAATTTTTCTAGTAAACATTTTATCGAATATACTACAGTTTTGAATATTGAAGCCTATGGATACGCTGCCTTCTATCCGTTTGCTATGCTGAATACGGGTGGTCTTCCACCAAACTGTCTCTTCATGCGAAATGTGAAATGCCATGAATAGATTTTGTGTCGTCCATCTTAGAAGTAACACAACCAGCTTCCTTAGCTAATGTAGGTTAGCTAAAGGTCTTTTGTAATTGACAGCCGAAGTAATGGATGAAATGTTTCCTGAAACAGCTATTTGCCGCTTTTGAAATGTTACCAGATGGTTTGTCTCATTTACATCAAAATGTCTTGTCAGTTCAGAGATTTCAAAATTATTATTACTTACCATCCGCTCTGTAAATAGACGAGCATGCAAGATGTGCACCAAACAGCTTTACTCCTAGTGTTTGCAGTATTACGTTATAATAATAATAATAATCAATTATATATTTACATATTTAAGTAAAATTCAAAAGTCCTTAATGTTAGTAAAATATAGTTTAAGAATCGTTACGTTACTTAAAGCTTAAAGTTTTAGGATTTAAATTATTACCTAATCTTACAGTGCTCTGTAATTGTAAATCTATATATAAATAAATTAAAAGCAATTGCCACGAATATATGTTTACGAATCACTTAAGAACAGCTGTTGAAGCAATAAAGGAATTCTATTCTATTCTATTCTATTGCTGCACCTATTTAGCTAATTTTTTACACAGTTTTAGCTATTAATAAATTCTATTCTATTCTATTTTATTGCTGCACCTATTTAGCTAATTCGAAACGTTTAAAAAATGTCTACCTTAGGCTGGAACGTCTGCCTCCCGCCTGAGGAAGACATTTTTTTTAACGTTTCGTTATCTTTGAGTTTATTTGAGCCTTTTTTAAGGCAAATAATCAAATATTACGAACAGCTAATTAAATAAATAAATAAACTTTCCTACATTCACACCAATTATCTAGCCCAAGAGAAGCTTCGTTATGAAACATGTTAAATGGTTATTAGACAACGGATGAACATACTTAAAATACTTAAATACATACCTACTTATTATACATAGAAAACACCCAGACCCGAGACAATTTAGAAAAACAATAATTTTTAAATTGACCCGACCGGGGATCGAACCCGGGACCTCAGAGATGGCCACACCATGAAAACCGGTGTCCAAACCACTCGACCAAGGAGGTAGTCAAATTATTTTTTTGTTGTGTTTTTTAGTTGTCAGCACAAAGTTTGGATAAGATTTTTATAGATATTCGTCATGGTATGTTCAGGTTTGTATACCTTTAAACGATCCTTAGTAAATACAGGCTGCAACATGCAGCTGTCATTTTACTGAAAGCTACAGTTGATCGATTGCTACAGGCAAAATTTTAATTTAACTGTATTATTTATTACAGTCCGTCCTTTCAATATAAACAGCGAACTTTTATCTGATAATTGCAGACTCACTAATTTGTGATAGCCCTGTACCCCAAGTACGAACCATTATGGTACCTACTAGTTAAGGTAATCGTATTATTTTGTATGCAAAAGGTTTAGTAACTTTATGGTTTTCATACAAAATAATACGATTACGATTACCTTAACTAGTACCATAATGGTTCGTGCTTGGGGTGCAGTTATTATTAGGGCAATAATTTTGTGCTTCCAGGAAGCGTTACGTCAGATAAAGTATTCTCGTGGCTGTGCTCAAAGAGTCTCGTTTAAAGTCTTATCTGGACGTTTGAAAGCTTTAAAATATTATACATGTTCAACATTTTAATGCAGACTTCACTGCGCTACATTTATCATGTCCGATAAAGACTGACATGCACGAAGTTTCGATAGCGGCCAAGAAGGCGATATATCCAGTAGACCCACTTTTGGGGCTGGTTGCTAGCGTTTTAAAAATATATCACCGGCCAGTCGGCCGTCGATACGACACGTAAATATTTATGTCTGTTGCGCGCTCCTGGCTCGATCGCGTTGTTTTAAATAATCAGGTGCATGTTTGTGCGACGTGATTTTGGAACAAATCTTTATTGGTCCGCTTCCGTGTTGGCGTTACGGTGCAACATTTAGATTTGTGCACGACACGAGTCTGGAGCCTAGGAAGGCAAATCTAAGTAAGCTCTTTCTAGTCTAGAGCAATGTCTTTTTAAACATTATTGTGAAAGATCTGGAAAGATGAAAAATTGTTAGAAATAGATTATAGCCTCTATCATATTTTTAATGTTTTTCTTAAATCTTGGATCAGATTTTTTTTCTGTGGTAAAGGACACGAGGAGAAATAGTTAAGGGGGGTGAACAACAGCTAGCTCACATCTTACGACATTGCGGTAACTGTGGCTCAGCGCGTTTTATCCGTAAAATGTAGTAGTAAATGGTATTTTTGCAATAATTGAATCTTGCATAATAATTGAAATTCGTAACATATTATGTTATTATTTAAAATATACCAATAAAACGATTCGCTGTGGCCAGACTCTCGACGTCAAAATTTTCATATTCAACATCCAAAGGAGCAAGACAACATTTTTACAAAAAGGTCTTTTAAAATATACGATAAAGTAACTTTAAGAAATAAGATGGTCGGAGATACTTTTTGGTTAACCGACCCTAAAATTGGTTAGCTTAAGAAATATAGTCGAAGTGGATGACGACGGACGTTTAGGAACATTTGTTTATTAAAGAGGGCTTATTTATACGATAATTTTAAGAAATGTTACTAATCATATGCACAGTATGGCATGTTACGGTTCAACATACATTCATATAATCACAACTATTATCCCCGAAGGGTTAGTCAGAGACTAGGCAATGAGGACAGCAAAAGCAGTCCTCTACTTATAGTCCACTTTTCACCAAATAGCGACTGCAGATGTGCTCAGCGTGAGAGGTGGTGAGCCCATCGCCTCTCTATGCTGTTGGATGTATGTGCAGTCTTTAATCCGTTAGTCGTCTTTACGACACCCAAGGGAAGAGAGGGGGTGGTAGTATTCTTTCACCGCTACGCGGCACGGTTACGGTCGGTTATGGTCCAAACATCAATTATATGAAATTTCGTCATTCCTGTAAATAGAAGCACTTTACAAAGTCAATATTCATAGTAGAATATAATTTCTGAATTGTAAACATTTATAGTTACATGCATTTTCATATATTTCAGTCAGAGCTGAAATAAATCTTGTGCACTTTGTAATAATTCAAGAAATAATTCATACGGTGGTGGGTGGCGCGGGCACTTGCATTCTGCTGGTGGCCGTGAAAAGGCACGCATCGCCACAAGAGGAGCGATTTAAGGCTTGGTACAAGTGATGTACTGAAAGCGATTTTGAAAATGTGTGGCTTAGTCCATAACAAAGGTTCTTTCACCTCATCGGATATTCTTGTCCAGGGATCATCATCATCAGCCTATAAGCGTCCCACTGATGGACACATGCCTTGTTACATGGACAGCAGCAAATAGAAATAGAAATAGAAATATCATTTATTTGCGTTAGAATAATGTACACAGTAGATGTTCGTAGCAAAATATATAAAATCTGCCTATTCAGCCATTACAAACAGCATGCAAATATCTTTAATTATACATTAAAATTCAAATTAATGTCAAAGTATGAAAATTCAATTATCGTATTTAATTTAAATTACATATTATTATTATTATTATATAAACATTATTAAATGTCAAGTTTTATAAAAAAAATCATTAACCGTTCATATTCATAAAAAGCATGTTCCATAAGCTGTGTAGGACCCGTATATATTAAATAGCAATTCTTTTAAGAATTCAGGTATTTTATTAAAGATTGTCATACTCATCCAGTAACAGTTTTTTTTAAAACGAGTACTTTTGGGAATTATAGCGGAGACCAACCTATTGCAATTTCGTGTGCATCGTGGAGACCCTTGAGACTCTATACGTAACCCCTGGGTGGTGCTAAATGACACACGGCACGAATTGGGCATGGTCGCCCGGCGTAATATCACCAGTGTTTCATCCGATGAGTGAAAGTACCGGTGGCGCATCTCTCACCCCTTCACAGTTCCTACTAAATCCTCAAGACTGGCAACACAGCTGCGACTCCTCTGGTGTTGTGTCCATGACAAATCTTTCAATAACTAATTTCATTTCAGTTACACAGACATCAATCATAAGACTTTAAACTATCGCGTTGCATTGTATTAAAACTATTTTAACGGGACCTGACACGATTAATAACGATAAGCAGTAAGTAGATATGCACCTACCTACTTACTTACAAAAAATTAATCGTGTTAGGTCCCGTTAAAGCAGTTTTAAGACATCAATTAATCAATTAAAATCATTTGTCCAACATAAACCTTTACTGGCACTTATTGACGTCAAAAACAAAAATAACAGTTAACTAACGTGAAGTTAAATCTTAAAAGCTAATCTTACTAAATAAACCACCTACCTACCTAATCTACCTACCTAGCTAATATACCACCAGTTCGGATTTTAGGAGAGCCTTCGACTGAGAATATATCAATATATGCAAAACCTAGATGTATAGCACATTTTAATCCAGGTCTTCACATAATAACATTACTTGATTGTTGGAACCCGTATCTCAGTTAAGTAATATAGTAGAGATAAACAAATGTATTGTTTAAAAAAAAAGCCAGATGCAAATAGCCGGTACTCACAAACCTTTACCAATCAGTTTGCTTCAAACCCCGTTAATTAGAAAGTACCTAACATCAAATGAGATTGCGGCGCAATGGTTTTATAAAATCCAACCCCACTCAATGATTAAATAAATATAGATAACTAGCGGCCGCTCGTGGTTTCACCCGCGTGGTTCCTGTTCACGTGGGAATATCGGGATAAAAGTATCCTATGTGTTAATCCAGGTTATAAACTATCTGTAAGCCGATTTTCATCTAAATCCATTCAGTAGTTTTTACGTGAAAGAGTAACATACATCCATACTTACAAACTTTCGCGTTTATAAGATTAGTAGGAATTTATCGTAAATCGCTGTTGCTTATCGCTGGAGCCGCGGCGTTGACCGCTGCCAACTGAGTCAGCGCCGCGCGCTTGGACCTTGCCGCACCCACAACAACGCTTTAAAATAACTGTAACAGTTATACGATTAACGCCAGCTTTTTCAAAAAGCCAGTAGGTTTCTTTACCGCTTTTAATATTATGATTAAAAAGTTAAGTTAATTACAGCGTGTATACAGTGTCCACTGCAAAATCAAAATCATACTTTCTTCATTCAGTAAACTTAAAATAAGCATTTTGAATCGTCGAAACTTAATTTTACTACATGGATGAATAGGCATAGGCAGGGCAAATCTCTATCATTGAAATCAAGTCATTGCTACAATTGATGAGTATTGGTGAATTAACACCACGCATGGCGAATGCGGGCTGGAAGCACACAAACCCGGG
Source organism: Scoparia ambigualis (assembly GCA_963921215.1). NCBI lineage: Eukaryota > Metazoa > Arthropoda > Insecta > Lepidoptera > Crambidae > Scoparia > Scoparia ambigualis. The sequence goes on along the minus strand of OY992503.1, from coordinate 41,980,164 downwards.
CTATGCACCGGAAAATCCAAAAAAAACACCTGGGAATTGAACGCGGGACCTCCGGATATCAAGTCTGACCACTCGGCCACCGAAACGTTATAATTTGTAATAGGTACCTACATCTCGACTGTGATTTTTGCGTAATAGCCAATTTTGGCGTTACGGATATCGGAAACCAAAATACATTAACAATTTTGACTTATTGAAAGTGTAGAATAGCTATTGGAATAGTGCGAAGCGGCCTCGCTTTTTGTAAATTTTGCTTTACTTTTAAATTAAACTCAAAATTGCAGAGAAAGATTTTCATAAAATTCGCGAAGGCACTTTTTTGAGCTCATCGATTTAACTACTGTTCTAAACAAAAGAAATAAAAAATAGGATGTTATCTCTTATATAGTCGTATAGTGCGTAGCGGCCTCGAAATTTTTAGATTACATTGATTTTATGTAGAAAAAAAATCGAATTCTAAACAAAAAAAATCCAAAATCGCTTTATGTTAACAGTGAATTTCTCCTTTCTACGATAATAATAATGAACAAAATTTATACCAGAATAATTGTTTCTTTATGATAAATATAGATTTCATAAATAATTTATTATCGTATTTCGATAAAAACGAAAAATACAACTGCAAAATTACTACAAAATGCGAAAATGGGCACTTTACGCAAAAATCACATTCGAAATGTGGCTGCCTCTTAACTGTTACTGTTATTACTTCCTTTGGGAGCTACGCAATATGAGAAAGTGCAAATTTTTTTCAGACAGAAGAAGACTTAATTAAACTTTAAAAATAAGTATGTATGTGGATACCTAAAATATATTCTTTTTGTGGTAGGTACGAATAGGACAAGTCTTGGCCAGCAATTGAAAAGAGCTTTTCCAACCCGTCTTTGCGAACAAACTTAAGATAGGATGCCTTAACATAAGTTAAATAATAATATGTTAATAATACAATAGGATGTTACTCTTATTTTATTAATAGTCAATAGTCAATAGTCAAAATATAGTCAATAGTCAAAATATATTTATTCAATAAACTCAATTAATAAGTACTTTGAAACGTCCAAATATTTTTTAACCTACCACCCATTCAGGACATCATTTTTTAACTGTGGCAAAGAACGGGCGCAAGAAACCACAGCGCACAGAAGCAACGACATTTACAAAATATATATATATTATATGTCGTTACCAGGTCACAAAATACAAAATATGAATTTGAATGTAAATAGTTTAATTAAATATGGTGCTCTATATAAATTAATTATAGGCAATTAGAAATAGCTGTTGGAGTAGGTACTTGGAGCATTTCAGACCCAAGCTGTTTTGTCTTCTGTATAATCCGACACTTTATAATAAGCTTTTTTATAAAGCTTTTCTTTGATTTTGATTTTAAATTTATCAAGATCTAATTTCTGAATATCATTTGGTACTTTGTTGTATAATCGTACACACAGACCCTTAAAAGAATTATTTATTTTATGGAGCCTAGTATAAGGCACTGCTAATTTGTTCTTACTTCTAGTATTTAATTTGTGAATATCACTGTTTTTTGAAAACATTTCAATATTTTTATGAACATACACAAGATTTTCATAAATATATTGTGATGCAACTGTCATTATACTTATATCCTTAAATCTCTCTCTGAGAGAGTCACCAGCCTGTAGGTTATATATTGCTCGAATAGCCCTCTTCTGCAGCACAAAGATAGTTTGAATGTCGGCAGCATTTCCCCACAGTAAAATGGCGTACGACATTACACTATGAAAGTAACTGAAATAAACTAATCTAGCTGTATCAACGTCAGTTAACTGACGGATCTTCATTACTGCATAAGCCGCAGAGCTAAGTCTATTCGACAATTTAGCTATATGTGGGCCCCACTGAAGCTTGGCATCCAACGTGATGCCTAGAAACACAGTGGTGTCCACAGGATTCACATTCTTATCTTTAATTTGTACACTAGTTATTACCTGCTTAACATTAGGCAATACAAATCTTACACATTTGGTTTTTCCCTCGTTTAATAGCAAGTTATTAACACTAAACCAGTGAACAATCTTTGAGACCGCATTATTCACATCGTCATAATTTGGGTGTCGTCGTTTCACTTTGAATAAAAGTGAAGTATCATCAGCAAACAATACTATCTCATGACTGTCTTTTACAAAATAAGGTAAGTCATTAATATAAACCAAAAACAAGAATGGACCAAGTATTGAACCCTGCGGAACTCCCATTTTAAACACTGATCCCGGAGATCTTTTACCGTTAATGTCGACCTTTTGAATCCTGTTACTCAAGTATGAGATCAGAAGGCTCAAAGAAGCATCCCTAATTCCATAGTGGTTAAGCTTCCTGACCAAAGTTTCATGTACAACACAATCAAAAGCCTTGGATAAATCACAAAATACCCCTAGGGCATCCTGTGATTCCTCCCAGGTATCAAATATTTGGATTAAAAGCTCAACACCGGCGTCAGTTGTAGAGCGACCCCTAGTAAAACCATATTGTTTACAATGTAAAAGTTTATTTTTATAAAAATGAATTTGCATTTGATCTAGCATTAACTTTTCAAAAATTTTACTAAATGTGGGTAGCACAGAAATAGGTCTAAAGTTAGAGGGGTCACAGATCAGCAGTTTTCTTTTTATTGAGAGTGTTAAATGTTTTTATTATATCTATAACACAAATTTTTTGAAAACTGAAATTATTTTCACAATCTTTAACATTCTTCTTCAAAACAGATTCAGCTACAGTGGGGGAGGAAATCAAGGCTTTTGTAGTTGAAACTGGAATGTCAGTAAAAAACCTCTCAAATGCTGCAGCAACATCAGCATCAGAAGTCAAGGTTTTATTATCACAATTTAAATTGTACTCATTATTACGACTTTTGACCTTTCCTGTTTCACTATTTATAATATTCCATGTCATTTTTATTTTGTCATTACTATTCTTAATCTTAGAACTCAGATAGTTTGCCTTGGCTAATCGACATACTCTTTTGAATAACTTTGAATAATTTTTAACATATAATTTGAAGTCATCGCTGGTGTTATAGTTGCGTTCACCATAAAGTTCATAAAGGCGTTTCCTACTTCTGTGAATACCAATTGTAGCCCATTCATTAAAAGTTACAGTACCACTAACTGAGATCTTTTTTGGAATAAAAGTTTTATTAAATTCTGAACAATAAATGTTAAAAAAATTATTATAAAAGACATTAGGGTTGTCATTGTATTCTAAATAATTTAATTTTGTATCTAGATTGCTTTTAAAGCGTTCCAGCCGACCTGCAGTTTTTGGTACAACAGTGATATTCTTTTTCGTCACTTGTTTACGCTGGTGTGGAAAGCTGACCATTTGGCCACAATGATCAGAGTCCAGGTTATTAATAATTTGCTTAGCCAGTGGTTTTACATTTGTATATATGTTATCAATACAGGTGGCCGAAGTGGCAGTTATTCTTGTCGGCTCCAAAAATAAATTATTCAAGTTGTATGATAGAAATAGATTTTTAATTTTAGTTGACATCGTGGAATTTTCTAACAAATTAATATTAAAATCCCCGCAAACAATTATTGTTTTACCTACATTACGGACTTTATGTAATGCCTCATCCATAACTTTTTCGAAATAATCATATGATGCTGAAGGAGGTCTGTACACACTTAATACAACAAACTGCTCCAACTCCACACAAGCTATTTCTATTGTTCGCTCAACCGAGAGGCTCATTATGTCTTTGCGTTCCTTTAATTTAAACTTCTTACTAACAATAATTAAGGAGCCACCATGTATTGCATTTCCTCGACTGAACGAACTTCCTACCAAATGATTCTTAAAATTGAACATGAACTGATGGTCTTTAAGCCAGTGTTCTGTTATGCAAAGAATATCAATTTTATTACAGTTCATGAACAATTCAATCTCCAAATCTTTGCCCATCATTCCTTGGATGTTCTGGTGGACAATGTTTAAAGATTGTACATTTTTTAAATTTAATATTTGACATGGGCTTTTGCTAAAGCTATTTTTACATTCATTTAATTTCATTTTATTAACAAACATTTCGCAAGAGTTTTCCTCTTTTGTCATATAATTTAATTTAAATAATTAATTGGAATGTCAGTAGAAACACTACTGACGTCTATGTCAAATATACATTGCTCAATAGAAGCAACTTGTTTAGCCAAGTTTTTGGCTGACGTTTGAATACAATAGGATAGCGATAAAGCTATTTGTCGCTTAAAATAATTTGCCAGATAATAACTATCTCTTGTCAAATAAAAATTACTAACATAATTGTTAGTGTCAATTAAATGCATTATGTCATTTTTGCAAAATAAATGTAATGTCAGGTTAAGCTTATGTCTAATAGAATTTTCCTCCTGTGGCAAACTACTACAATAAGGTAATGTAAACAATATAATTTTCTTTACAATTAACTTATTCAAACATTCTAAACATTTTAGAAGGCTTGTTTTGTTCAGATTACCTCTATTACCAACAAATAATAATAAGGTGCTATTGGGTTTATATTTATGTTCTACAGCTTTTTTCAAAATATGTTGATAAGAAGCACCCGGTATACAATAATTGATAACTGAATGTCCCAAGTCAGATAACAACCGACCCATGTTTTTACCAAATTCATCACTAAATATTACCAAGTCACTATTACAATCTGTCTTACATGGAATCTGGTTGGTTGGTATAAGTTGTGGTACATTTTTAATTGTGCACTGAGTAAGGGAACCTTTGGAAGAAACATCAATCAATTCGACAGAGGAAGAATCACATGGGATTGATGAACGGCTTGGTAACTGTTTACATTTACAATTACTTGTGAGTGAATCAATCCCTTCATTGTTACCATTACACAGGACTACCAGTTCATCAATGGCCAACATGTGTTCTTTTATTTGACCTTGTGAAAGATCATATTGCTTAGTAATAGATATAAGCGAGTCCTCTAGGTGTGCAATTTTAGTTTGTAGAATTTGTGTATCATTTTTATATTTTAAATTTTTATTGTGTAGTTGTGATGAGTATATATCTAATTTGTCAATTAAGTACAATCTTTCTCTATTTAATTTTACATTATTAATAAAAAATTTGTGCTTCTTAACTAATTTTTGCGTTTTCTTAATGTACTTGTTTATCTTAATATATTTTTTTAGTTTATTTTTGCTACAGCCAACAATCTTCACTGAGTGGTTGCTATTTTTATTTTCCTCACATGTAAGATCTATAGTGACAGTGGGCTGACTGCTAGCTGTCGCAGAAACCATGGAGGGGGCACAGACTACCAACTCATCGAACAAGCTTTGATTTAATGAGGCAGTCATATTAAGTTTTGATGTTTCCAATAAAGTAATTTTGTTATTGGCCTCATGCAATTGTTTTTTCAACTCATCTATGCAGTTCAGAGCCTGGTCATACTCTGAACTACATTGGTCGAACCTGTCCACAATGTTTTGGAGCCTGTCCCGGGCATCAATAGCATCGATATAACGGTCATTTAACTGTACCAACTCATTTTTTAACTTTTGATGCCTGTCTAATGATTCCAAAAGTTCCCTTTCGTTGTCATCTCGCTCTCTGTTTAGTTGATCACACAACTCTTTCGAAGCCTTCAATTCATTTAATGTCAGTTGGAGTTTGGACTCCTCCTGACGAGACAAGGCCTTGCGAGTCATCATTATGGGAAAACTTAAAAATTGAACCGTATAAAAGAGAAATACAAATTTTTAAATACTATGTGGGTTACAAGTAAACAGCTGTACGAGTAGTCGCGTAACCAACAAACAGAGGTTATGTTTACGTATGTTAATCGCAACTAAAGTGGTTGGAATTAAACAAGATACGTATAATAATTAACAAATCGTCAATTTATGCAAATTTATAAGATTTTAAGTGAAATAAGGGTAGGTACCATAAAGATGACAACGGTTCACTTACATGCCGGTAACTGTCACTAAACAGTTTTACTTAAATTTTTGATTTTGCACATGAAATACACTAAAAGTGAAACGCTCACCACTAAAACACAACTTAACTTAATGATTGAATTGGAAAATGGGCGTAAAATGAGTAAATAATAAATTAAATTTCAAATTTTACACAGGAGACATTCAGATCAGCTGTTTACAAAAGTGTTGCCACAGAAGAAAAAAAAATTAAGATAATCAAATAAAACAAAAATCAAATCAGAAGAAGAAAATAAAAATAAATACTTCATTTAGTTGACTCTAAGTATTGTCAAGCGTCTTGTCACTTATCTGCATATTATTTGGTTTACTTTACAAGTTCTATACAAAATTTTCGTCTCTGCGTTACAACAAAAAAGAAACATCCTTGTCACGATGTTGTGGGCACGACTGGTGCCACTGCAGTAAGTTGGCTGGCTACTCGTTGGCAACTTGACCAGCTTAAATGGTACTCAGGGAACTAGATGGCTACTCGCGTTCCGCTAATTCTAACTAATATTATAAATGCGAATTTGATTTTTTAAGCTTTCACGGTTAAATCCCTCAACCGATATTGATGAATTTTAGTGTAGAGATAGATGAGGGCCTGAAGACGGTGGGACTTTTTTCTGCGAATAAATAAAGCAAGCTAACCTGCGGGAAAAAGCTAGTTGGACATAAAATGAGTTTCGCTGCAACACAGAATCGTAAATTACACGTGGTGTGTTTTTACTGCCATTATGTAACTGTTTCTTGCATATGACGTCGTTGTTACTAATGGCAGTGCCAGCTTATTAAGGTTGCACTTTGATGATGTGCACGCGTTACGATTAGCACCAAGCATATCTAAAACTTCTCGCTGTGTCTTTTATTATCGCTATTTGGTGAAAATTGGACTATGGTAGGGGACTGCCTTTGCGGTCCTCATTGCCTAGTCTCTGACTAACCCTCCGGGGATAATAGTCGTGATTATAATATATATGTCTTTCATTTTTTAGCTATTGACAAAAGTGTCAATAGAAAAAAACAGTTTGCCAATAGAAAGCCAACGCCAATAATATGATCTGGTTATCATTCTGGTGTCAATGATCGGTAAAAAACATTTCAAAGATATGTTTACTGTCCGATAGCGTTTAGTCTTTCTTGGTCAAGTCAACAGGATTACTCATAAATCATCTGTTTGAGAGCTTATTTAACACTCCGTTACACGCGCGGGGCACAGGCGTGGCCCAGCTGCATATTTTTTCCTGTAAATTACATAACTTAACAACCAGTATTTTGATTTTTTGAGTAGCTGTTGCAAATCTGTTCGCGTAACCTTCAGTATCGCGTCGGCTGCACCGGCCCTCGGATGTGTCCTGTGTAAGTATTTTCCCATTCGTGGGGCACACCAGTGCCCCACGCGTGTGATTACGTAACTGGTGGTACGCGGCCTATTTTGGTATTAATTATGTATGTAGAAATGTCAGAAGACTCAGAATCCAGTGTGCAATGACCATAAATATGCTGTATGCCTTAGTTGTTATATTAATTTTATAACCGAGCCCAAAGAATAGTCGGATTATGACGAAAACCTTAATTATAAGTATAAGTGCCATTTTTCTTTGTTTTTTCGATATGAAGCGAAATGTTTTTTATTTTTCGATTTAGTTCAGAAGTGACTATTTTTCTGTTATATTTTGATACGTCAATAAAGACTGTATATATATATAAAAAACTAAATTATTTTATTTCTATACCTATGTTACTAAAAAGTCATGATATTTCGGGCCACAAATGTGCCCCGTGCGTGGAATCGTGTAACTACATAGAGCGCGTGTAATGGAGTGTTAAACAGTCACACAAATGAGAGTGCACTTACTCTCAAAAAAAAGGTAAAGGTAAAAACAAAAATGGCTCAACCTTTGACGTTCGCGAATCTAGCGTAGCGTTCGCGTATCTAGACGGGCTAGTCTAGAAATTTTCACATGGGAGACAGTGAATAATTCTAGCCGCCTTGCAGTTATAAAAGTGCGGAGACACAGCGCCTATAAGAGCCCATTATCTCCTCGTGTGGGTGAGCACGCCGCCAACTGTGAACCGATAGTACGGCCACCTGTTGCGGCAGACACCGCAAATGGAGAGAATCACTCATGATAACTATTCAAAGGAAGGGGGTTACCTAAGCCTTGCTTATTCGTGTTTTGTCGTTGGGGAGGGCCGCATATGTATTTGCTACGAGTCGTTGCCGATCAAAAATTGATTGCGAGTCGAATGTGTTGGCTCGAGTTTTTCTCGAATGAAGACATTCGAGCGTCCTTTATACCTTCCTTACCCCTGGTAGGTTATGTGTAGGGCATCAAAATTAAACTAAGTAATCGTTACTGAGATTACTATCACTATACTTATTTTAATCTAACCTGTTTTTCGTCGTCACTGCATAACCTTACCACATGAGTAAAGAAACAGAACAGAGACAAAACTTTATACGCCGTCGCTAGTCTCTCCGTTTGTTCATCACTGGCCGAGCGAGCGTAAATACTGTGGTAAACCAGTTTTATCTAGCGGCGGCGCGTACGCGACGCAGCAGCTAGTGGACACGCACGCATGCGCTGTATGCTTGTAGTAGCTGACTGGCGACGGCGCGGTTGTATGAAGCTTTGTCTCTGTTCCGTTTCTTTACCCATGTGACCTTACTTCAAATATTTTTTATCCTTGTTTTTCTTGTCATTGTAGTTTATTTATAAAATAAATGTAGAAAGAAACATTTAATACCTCCAGCAGTTAGGAGGATACTTGGGTCAAATTCGATGAAGAATGTTTGTAAACAGATGTCAATCGCTGAAGTAAAGACAGACCCTCATTCAGAATATATCTGATATAATATACATACAAACACTCACGGCAATTATCCAAAAGGGTAAGTCAGAGGCTATGCAATGAAGCCCTCAAAAGCAGTACACAAACACACTCCACGGGCACGGTACACGTGACAACTGCACACAGCAACTGCACACGTCTCACCGTGATAGGTGGTGAGGTGAGCCCATCGCCGCTCTATGCTGTTCAGTCCGTTAGTCGCCTTCTACGACACGAAAGACAGATAGATAACACTTTTATTGTAACCGTTTACATTTTACAACACGAAACATAAAAATACAAGTACAATACACAGTTACTATTTATCGCGATTTCTTCCAGACAACCAGTCGGATGGAGAGAACTTATACACGCTAAAGTCGGACGTGGAAACATAACTGTAAAACTTAAAGTAAATATAGAAAACATATAAAGTATACTTGTAGTATTATTTTAATGAAGTGCCGCCATACAGTTCTCAGCATCGGATATTTTGAACCGTATTTACTATAAATTACAGCACCATAAAAAAGGACAATTCCCTTCCGTTCGTAGTTAATTAAAATTCTGTTGCGGGTGGAGCAGCTACACGATTCCGGCCATTTACATGTTTTCCGTTTTCAAACAACCAAAACTATGTAGAGTGTTTTGTTTCGGTTTATTTTAAGTACCGAAAGAATAATTAATTATAATTAAATTAATCGCCTCCTGACAACTAATTGTGTATGTAAATGTTTTTGTTTTGAAAAAATAAAAAGGTTCTATAATATGTCTTACCACAATTTAGGCCTTTTATGTTAAAACATGAAACATTAAAACAGAATGATGTGCTTTAATTAACGTGCGTTTACACACATTCATTCCGTAGCAACTTCGTAGCAGACTGCTACGAGCTTCGATCATATAAACTATAGATACACGATTGCTGCTTGAAAGACGGCACCACGAAATAAGGCACGAATCAAAACCGTGCCTTGTTTTTCTATGAAAATTTGTATGAGTTAAGGTGGATTTTCTATGAGACCGTACATCTATTGTTTATTGATCGAAGGCTACGAACGCAATATTTAGCTTCAAGTAAGTTACGCTACATTGGTAGAAAAGTAATAAACCAGTTTTACAATTACTTTTCTGACAGTTTTTAATTGATCTTGTCTTCCTTATATTTTTAGGGAACTAAATACCTAAAATGACACATTTCTAATTATCTTCATCACTATCAACGGCCAGTAGGTACACTCCACATTAAGCGGTATATGCTTTTTGTAGTCTTCTTTTTATTTAAAACTAGCGAACCGCTCGCGACTTCGTCCGCGTGGACCCCGACCCTGCCCTCCCGCGTGACGAATTTTTTAAAATATTATATAGAATATGTCACCCGGAGAAAGCGTAGCTTCCCAACGGTGAAGGAATTTTTCAAATCGGTCTAGTAGTTTCGGAGCCTATTTATTCAATGCAAACAATCAAATCGTTCCTCTTTATAATATAAGTATAGATGTTATGTTATTTAGGAAAAAAATATACTGGTTATTAACCGATTCGATTGGTATCGTAAAAATACAGGATGTTTGTTGTTTCATTTTTCAGTTTGGATTCTTCGTTTAGACAGGCAATAAATAAAAAAAATTGTATGCAGTTAAATTGTTTTTAAAATCAAAATGAATGCTTCTTTCAACAAAATATTTAAGGTACTCACCCTCCGTGTAACATATGTAGCCGTGGGACTACCTGTTTATGCAATACTTTCAGTATTTTATATACATTAAATTAATTTTATGTTAAGTATTTGAATGCTGTTTTTATTTTTTGTTTTTATCTCATATGTGCTTGTGCTAACACTCCATAAAGGTTGTCTAGAAGAGATCGCTTTAAGCGATAAGTTCGCCGTTGCCCACATTAGCTTTTTTTAAAAACTTACTCTATGTTTTCTCTATTGTTGTGTGTGCAATAAAGCGTTGTATCTATCTATCTATTCTATCTACTTTACTTTTTTCTTATTTTTAATTTTCGTAAACGTTTTTTTTTTACATTCCGGGCACATTACGTGTAGAAAGGCATCCCTCGGTGCGTCCGACAGACGCGTCGGTCGTAAACCGGCGCATCTATACATTTATGCTCCAATATCTGTGGCGAGTGTTTGTCTTTCTTTATAGAAATCATAAAACATATCGCTGAGCTGTCGCTTCCACGCCGCTACGTGGACGGGATACTGTGCACGAAATAGTCTCAGGTCTTTTGCAAAATAATTTTTATATTGAAACAACTGCATCGTAAAATAAGACGTCATTTTTGACGGCTAATACAATGGTATCCCGTGGTAATCTAACTGGGTTTCCTACTGTTTCCGTACAGAAGGGAACACCGTATTATTCTGAGATAAGTCGGGATACTAAATACTTCTTTTTATTGTTAGTACAAGTATCTGTTTTTAATTAGACAATTTTTCTTTTAATTCAAGCGTGAACTAAAACTTTGAATTTCTGAAATATGTAAAGAATGATAACAATATTGTAAAGCATGTATGAAATAAAAAGTGTCTTTTGGTAAAAGTAGTTCCGTTTATTTTGTGACTAGCGGCCGCTCGCGTTTTCACCCGCGTGGTTTCCGTTCCCGTGGGAATATCGGGATAAAAAGTATCCTACGTGTTAATCCATGTTATAAACCATCTGTATGCCGAATTTCATCCAAATCCATTCAGTAGTTTTTACGTGAAAGTGTAACAAACATCCATCCATACTTACAAACTTTCGCGTTTATAATATTAGTAGGATAAGCAAACCTTCGCGTTTGAGCAGATAGCCTAATTTATTGACATACTTATCTGTGAACGGAGTTATATTTGTAGCAAATATTTAATTAAGTAATTAATTCAAAATCAAAAAATCAAAATTTATTTATTCAGTAAACTTAAAATAAGCACCCGCCCACCCACCCCGTTCCATTTTCTTAATGTGGGATAATTCTTTGACGATAATTATCTATAAAAGGATTCAGCTATATTCTAAAAACGTATACTATGGCATGTGTGGTGGTGGCTCAGTATTAAAATCATACTTACTACAAATACAAACCATCTCTTCACTTGGTTGTTGAAAAAGAGAGTGAGTGACGGTGACTGATGCTACGTCTGTTGCGCTGCACCAGTTGTCCTCGCGCCTGGACTTTACGTCCACTTAACATCAGGCAGAGTGAAGTATTTAAAAAAATAATTAATTATCTAGACCAAGATGGTCTAGACCAAGATGGTCTAGATTCTTTTTAAACTCGTTAATATGGAAAGATGACGGATAAATATACATAAACTTTTAACAGCCTCTGTGTTCTAGTGACTAAGCCACCGGTTTCAGACCCAGAGGTCCCTGGTTCTATTCCCAGCGGGGGGTACATCTTTGTGTGCTCGGTTTGGTTGGTGGTAAGGCAGTTAAGTCCGCCTTGCTAGCTACCACCATCTTATCTAAGTCTCTCGCCATAACAACGATGTTTATAGCATATTTGTGTTCCGACAGTTAGAGATAAGATAGCCAGTTCCTCAGTGGTTGAGGATTCCGGGTGAAGTGCGCTTCCACCTTCGGCCTTATCGTCACTTACCATCAGGTGAGATGAAGGCCAAGCGCTTACCCGTTGCCAATAAAAAAAATAAAAAGAAAACATAGAAAAAAACCAGACCCGAAATCAATTTAGAAAAACAGTTTTTCTCTAAATTGACCCGACCGGGAATTGAACTCGGGACCTCAGAGATGGCGCGACGCCAGATCTGGCGCGCTAACCACTCGACCACGGAGGTCGTCAATCGAACATTTAACGGAAGAAATAAAAAAAAAATATTAAATTTTAAAAAAGGCGACTAATGGACTCTACATCCAACAGCTACAACTTACCACCTATCACGTTGAGCCCATGTGCAGTCGTTATTTGAAGTGGCACTGCGGTTTGCAGGCTCATTGTCTAGTCTCTGACTAACCCTTTGGGGATAACAGTCATGAGTATCCGTATATATACGTATACATACGTGTATAGAATAGAATAGTTTCCAACAGTTCTCAATTATCGAACTCATATCTATTGGCATCTTCACAAACAATCCATCAGTATTGCACACCGGCGAAATACGCGACCGTTAACGTCCCGACGAAAGCACCAATATACTTCATTCCCATAAACCTTTACGATACTGTCTAGCCGGACGAATTTATACACACCTCAAGGTGCATCTGCATTTGCAACTTTATTCCGTCCCAACAAAGCTTCAGTGTTTCAAGGTGGTTCTAAAAAAGTTGCAATAATCTAAATGTGTGTTGATTCGACAGCGGTTATTGTCAAACTTTACGGGCCCGATAGAATCCGCCTACGTGTAGTTTTCGTATCGAAACCTTGCTCCCGATTTCACTTAACGAACGGCGGTTTTAGTGCCTGCGTTACTTTTAAACTATATACAAACACAAATGTTTTTTGATTCTTTTATTAGGGCAACAGCAATCAATAAATTTATACCAAGTATTTCGAAGAAAGAACTATCCTCGTTAAGTTAAATTAATAAATTGGTAATCATTAATGAAACAATGCAAAAACGATATTAATAAAACTTATGAGTAAGTAAGTATGTAAGAAATAAGCAACAATAAAGAACAACTCTTGTAGGAATTTTTGATATTACATTAATGTTACACATACATGTCCCAGCCGCCTTTTGCGCTGGGCATAAGCCTGTGTTTTTGCCTTAAAGGTCAGGTAACCTTTATCTGACGAAAAAGCAGTTTAATGAGTTTCTGAGTTTTATTTTAAACTTATTAAGAGGGTTTACGCATTTCGGTTTCCCATACAAACTACCAAGTCGAAATTTTTAAAAACCAATGGGTCAATTTCAGTGAAATTTGGTATGCTAAATAAATACAGAGATGTAAATAGTTTTTGGAAAACATTTTAAAAAACTGTAATTTAACTGAATTATTGATATTTTAAACTTTATATAGTGGACTTTAAATCATGCAAAGTTTGTTTAAAATTGGCTTGGTTTTTAAAAATTTCAACCTATAAGTTTAGATGGGAAACCGAAAGGCGTAAAGCCTCTTAAAATACTTTCAATAGTCATTTAAAACAAATACTCTATTATTCTAACCCCTAGCTAGTCCCTACTAACATTTGTGTTAGCCAATCCATCAGCACAGACCTAAGTATAGTATTTTTTTACATAGCAGCAGCAGCACGGTAGTAAGAAAGACTTTTATCCAAAGAAGTGATGGGCTGTGTACCAACATAACCCATAGGGGCGTAGCTACCGACGTATCAGCCGGATTAATGATACAGGGCCCCGGGCTGAAGGGATCCCGAACGTGTTTGATAAAAAAATATCTTAGGACTCCTATGGGTCATGAACAGCTATCAGAGTTGTCATTATTGTCTATAGTGGCAGAAAATCTAGAAAAAATGGTATCAGATAAAAGGCCAGACAAGTATACTAACTTAAATTGTTAGGTAACTTAGATCCTAGAAGCAGAATCCTCCTAAAAATGTTGATACAGAGCCAGTCTAAGGCAAGCTACGTTGGTAGTATGTTCCAAACAGCTCATAGGCGATTCATAATAAACTTTACATTTAGAAACGATATTTTTGTAATTGTTTCAGGCAATGCTGTTCTACGCGCCTCGATGGCTGTGGAAGTCATGGGAGGGCGGCAAGATCCGCGCCCTGATGATGGACCTGGACGTGGGGGTGTGCACCGAGATCGAGAAGAAGACCAAGAAGAAGCTCATCCTGGACTACCTGTGGGAGAACCTGCGCTACCACAACTGGTGGGCGTACCGGTACTACCTGTGCGAGGGGCTCGCTCTTATCAATGTTATAGGTAAGCACAACTAAGGGCTGATTTTTCAATCCTCTAATAAATATATTCGTCTGAAAAGTGTTACGCGATCCACCTGCAAATGTCACCTGTTAATAAAGAAAAGACATGTTAAGTCAATAAATTTTCAAAATGGTCGTGTAATACTTTAACAAACGAATAGGTTTTATGAAAAATCGGCCGTAATACATTTTATCTGACAGTTGAAAAATCGGTTCTTAGTAACATTAACTTATGTAGGTACGCAAAAGCCATTCCGGGGATTCACCGGGAATCTTTAACTGACACTCATACGTAGATTCACAAGTTTTATCCCCAAAAGGTTAGTCAGAGTCAATCTACGACCATATTCTACGTATTACCATATGACAACTGCACATGTGCTCAGCGTGACAGGTGGTGAGCCCATCGCCGCTCTATGCTGTTGCTCTATGTGTGGAAGTATGTACAGTCTTTAGTCTGTAAGTCGACTTTTACGACACCCAAAGGAAGAGCAGCATTCTTATAATGAGCAGCTATGTCACACCACACGGCTTCTTAATCTTAATATTTTATTAGATGCTGTGAAAGAACCGTGTTTTAACCGTGTCGCCTAGCGGTGAAAGAATACTACCACCCCCTCTCTTCCCCTGGGGGTCGTACTGCACAAACATCCGACTGCATAGAGCGGCGATGGGCTCACCACATGTCACGCTGAGCACATGTACGGTCGCTATTTGGTAAAAAGGGGACTATGTTAAAGGACTGCTTTTGCGGTCCTCATTGCCTAGTCTCTGACTAACCCTTCGGGGATAATAGTCGTGTTTATATGTATGTATGTAATGTTTTTAGAAAAAAATATTATAATTTTTAAAACAGAGATAAATAATTAATAAACACAACTCAATAAATGCACGTACTACACTGCAGATCAGATACATTCCTAATTCCGATATGAAGGTGCAATTATTATTACGAATCTAATTGCGGCTCGTGCCAATGCATTTTTTTTTTGTATGTACAGTCACGAGCAAAAATATGTAAACAATTGTAACTCTTAATACAATGTAATAAGAGTCAAAGTGTATACATATTGGTGCTCGTGACTGTACCTACTGGTTTTTAATACAGAGTTAAACTTTCGAAAACTGAAGTAATTTTAGGCTTCTCAAGCGGATTTCTTAGTAAAAGTGGATTTTTATGGTAAAGAGCCATACTATTTTAATTAAAATTTAATAATAGTTGTTGTAATTTGAAAATTATCTGTAATGAATTATGCGGTTTATGCTATCGATTATACAAGCGCGATTCTTCCTATTTGTGATTCTATAAAGCCGTTATTTTATCGAAATCGGGATTCTTCCTATTAAGTGATTCCACACAATAAGGTTTCATCGCACACGGCATACTCAATAACAACTGCACGGGTTCTCAGTGAGCCCATCGCCTTTTTATGATGTTGGATGTGCAGTTAGTCACCTTTTACGACACCCAAGAGAAGATATGGGTTAGTAGTTAGTAAGTATTATTTTAACAATGAGTCGCCTCCGCACGCTCTCAGCTCTCGGATCTAAACATATTTAAACATTCTGAATAGCTCCGATGCATTTGTTTCGCCCGGTTTCGCTGTGCACACGTCAGCAAGGAGTCCGTGCACGGAGGACTGTAAAGGTTTTACGTTCGTTTTAATCCGAACCCTTGTGATTTACAGGGCGGGCTAGTTGGCGATTCAGGGCAGGGCTGCGACAGATGGGCCTCTGATATTCCCAATGTCTTGTTAGGTGCGTGTAAGGCCGCTAGAAACGCGATTACAGTGTTTGTGGTGAATAGCGTATTTCTGTTATAGGGAAAGTATTTTAGAATATGCTATCTAATTATTTATATTCTAATAGACTGTTCTTGCTATTCGGTAGTCAGTACAATGTTTATCGCGATCAATGCTGACAGATGATCGAAGGTGCAAAGACTCCAATGGTAGAATTTGTGGCACCAGTTCGTAGGTCTATATAATAATTGATAATTTATTTGTTACTTTTTACAAATAAAGCGAGCCTATTTTACCTAATCGTTGTATGCTGAAAAAGGTTGCTAATAATAAATTGGATAATTATTTTAATTTCAATTATGTGTGAAAAGTAAGCGCTAAGCGCCAATCTAACCAACAACATTACAAATTAAATTATATCTTATCTTTAGTTAAGCACGTCAACCCATCGGGATCTTTTGAGCAACTTGGTGGCAACACTTTTGTGAACAGCTGATCTGAATGTCTCCTGTGTAAAATTTGAAATTTAATTTATTATTTACTCATTTTACGCCCATTTTCCAATTCAATCATTAAGTTAAGTTGTGTTTTAGTGGTGAGCGTTTCGCTTTTAGTGTATTTCATGTGCAAAATCAAAAATTTAAGTAAAACTGTTTAGTGACAGTTACCGGCATGTAAGTGAACCGTTGTCATCTATAAGGTACCTACCCTTATTTCACTTAAAATCTTATAAATTTGCATAAATTGACGATTTGTTAATTATTATACGTATCTTGTTTAATTCCAACCACTTTAGTTGCGATTAACATACGTAAACATAACCTCTGTTTGTTGGTTACGCGACTACTCGTACAGCTGTTTACTTGTAACCTACATAGTATTTAAAAATTTGTATAACTCTTTTATACGGTTCAATTTTTAAGTTTTCCCATAATGATGACTCGCAAGGCCTTGTCTCGTCAGGAGGAGTCCAAACTCCAACTGACATTAAATGAATTGAAGGCTTCAAAAGAGTTGTGTGATCAACTAAACAGAGAGCGAGATGACAACGAAAGGGAACTTTTGGAATCATTAGACAGGCATCAAAAGTTAAAAAATGAGTTGGTACAGTTAAATGACCGTTATATCGATGCTATTGATGCCCGGGACAGGCTCCAAAACATTGTGGACAGGTTCGACCAATGTAGTTCAGAGTATGACCAGGCTCTGAACTGCATAGATGAGTTGAAAAAACAATTGCATGAGGCCAATAATAAAATTACTTTATTGGAAACATCAAAACTTAATATGACTGCCTCATTAAATCAAAGCTTGTTCGATGAGTTGGTAGTCTGTGCCCCCTCCATGGTTTCTGCGACAGCTAGCAGTCAGCCCACTGTCACTATGGATCTTACATGTGAGGAAAATAAAAATAGCAACCACTCAGTGAAGACTGTTGGCTGTAGCAAAAATAAAGTAAAAAAATATATTAAGATAAATAAGTACATTAAGAAAACGCAAAAATTAGTTAAGAAACACAATTTTTTTATTAAAAATGTAAAATTAAATAGAGAATGATTGTACTTAATTGACAAATTAGATATATACTCGTCACAACTACACAATAAAAATTTAAAATATAAAAATGATACACAAATTCTACAAACTAAAATTGCACACCTAGAGGACTCGCTTATATCTATTACTAAGCAATATGATCTTTCACAAGGTCAAATAAAAGAACACATGTTGGCCATTGATGAACTGGTAGTCCTGTGTAATGGTAACAATGAAGGTATTGATTCACTCACAAGTAATTGTAAATGTAAACAGTTACCAAGCCGTTCATCAATCCCATGTGATTCTTCCTCTGTCGAATTGATTGATGTGTCTTCCAAAGGTTCCCTTACTCAGTGCACAATTAAAAATGTACCACAACTTATACCAACCAACCAGATTCCATGTAAGACAGATTGTAATAGTGTCTTGGTAATATTTAGTGATGAATTTGGTAAAAACATGGGTCAGTTGTTATTTGACTTGGGACATTCAGTTATCAATTATTGTATACCGGGTGCTTCTTATCAACATATTTTGAAAAAAGCTGTAGAACATAAATATAAACCCAATAGCACCTTATTATTATTTGTTGGTAATAGAGGTAATCTGAACAAAACAAGCCTTCTAAAATGTTTAGAATGTTTGAATAAGTTAATTGTAAAAAAAATTATATTGTTTACATTACCTTATTGTAGTAGTTGGCCACAGGAGGAAAATTCTATTAGACATAAGCTTAACCTAACATTACATTTATTTTGCAAAAATGACATAATGCATTTAATTGACACTAACAATTATGTTAGTAATTTTTATTTGACAAGAGATAGTTATTATCTGCCAAATTATTTTAAGCGACAAATAGCTATAACGCTATCCTATTGTATTCAAACGTCAGCCAAAAACTTGGCTAAACAAGTTGCTTCTATTGAGCAATGTATATTTGACATAGACGTCAGTAGTGTTTCTACTGACATTCCAATTAATTATTTAAATTAAATTATATGACAAAAGAAAAAAACTCTTGCGAAATGTTTGTTAATAAAATGAAATTAAATGAATGTAAAAATAGCTTTAGCAAAAGCCCATGTCAATCATTAAATTTAAAAAATGTACAATCTTTAAACATTGTCCACCAGAACATCCAAGGAATGATGGGCAAAGATTTGGAGATTGAATTGTTCATGAACTGTAATAAAATTGATATTCTTTGCATAACAGAACACTGGCTTAAAGACCATCAGTTCATGTTCAATTTTAAGAATCATTTGGTTGGAAGTTCGTTCAGTCGAGGAAATGCAATACATGGTGGCTCCTTAATTATTGTTAGTAAAAAGTTTAAAATAAAGGAACGCAAAGACATAGTGAGCCTCTCGGTTGAGCGAACAATAGAAATAGCTTGTGTGGAGTTGGAGCAGTTTGTTGTATTAAGTGTGTAGACCTCCTTCAGTATCATATGATTTTTTCGAAAAAGTTATGGATGAGGCACTACATAAAGTCCGTAATGTAGGTAAAACAATAATTGTTTGCGGGGATTTTAATATTAATTTGTTAGAAAATTCCATGATGTCAACTAAAATTAAAAACCTATTTCTATCATACAACTTGAATCATTTATTTTTGGAGCCGACAAGAATAACTGCCACTTTGGCCACCTGTATTGATAACATACAAATGTAAAACCAGTGGCTAAGCAAATTATTAATAACCTGGACTCTGATCATTGTGGCCAAATGGTCAGCTTTCCGCACCAGCGTAAACAAGTGACGAAAAAGAATATCACTGTTGTACCAAAAACTGCAGGTCGGCTGGAACGCTTTAAAAGCAATCTAGATACAAAATTAAATTATTTAGAATACAATGACAACCCTAATGTCTTTTATAATAATTTTTTTAACATTTATTGTTCAGAATTTAATAAAACTTTTATTCCAAAAAAGATCTCAGTTAGTGGTACTGTAACTTTTAATGAATGGGCTACAATTGGTATTCACAGAAGTAGGAAACGCCTCTATGAACTTTATGGTGAACGCAACTATAACACTAGCGATGACTTCAAATTATATGTTAAAAATTATTCAAAGTTATTCAAAAGAGTATGTCGATTAGCCAAGGCAAACTATCTGAGTTCTAAGATTAAGAATAGTAATGACAAAATAAAAATGACATGGAATATTATAAATAGAGAAACAGGAAAGGTTTGGAGATTAAAAGTCGTAATAATGAGTACAATTTAAATTGTGATAATAAAACCTTGACTTCTGATGCTGATGTTGCTGCAGCATTTGAGAGGTTTTTTACTGACATTCCAGTTTCAACTACAAAAGCCTTGATTTCCTCCCCCACTGTAGCTGAATCTGTTTTGAAGGAGAATGTTAAAGATTGTGAAAATAATATCAGTTTTCAAAAAATTTGTGTTATAGATATAATAAAAACATTTAACACTCTCAATAAAAAGAAAACTGCTGATCTGTGGGGTTATTCCGTGGACGTCGCTAAATCTGTAATTATGACAATAGCTCCAGTTTTAGCTTGCATATTTAATGAATGCATTGACTGTGGTGTTTTTCCTGACCTCATGAAATATAGTAAAATAATTCCATTATTTAAATCAGGTAGCACTTCTGACCCCTCTAACTTTAGACCTATTTCTGTGCTACCCACATTTAGTAAAATTTTTGAAAAGTTAATGCTAGACCAAATGCAAATTCATTTTTATAAAAATAAACTTTTACATTGTAAACAATATGGTTTTACTAGGGGTCGCTCTACAACTGACGCCGGTGTTGAGCTTTTAATCCAAATATTTGATACCTGGGAGGAATCACAGGATGCCCTAGGGGTATTTTGTGATTTATCCAAGGCTTTTGATTGTGTTTTACATGAAACTTTGGTCAGGAAGCTTAACCACTATGGAATTAGGGATGCTTCTTTGAGCCTTCTAATCTCATACTTGAGTAACAGGATTCAAAAGGTTGACATTAACGGTAAAAGATCTCCGGGATCAGTGGTTAAAATGGGAGTTCCGCAGGGTTCAATACTTGGTCCATTCTTGTTTTTGGTTTATATTAATGACTTACCTTATTTTGTAAAAGACAGTCATGAGATAGTATTGTTTGCTGATGATACTTCACTTTTATTCAAAGTGAAACGACGACACCCAAATTATGACGATGTGAATAATGCGGTCTCAAAGATTGTTCACTGGTTTAGTGTTAATAACTTGCTATTAAACGAGGGAAAAACCAAATGAGTAAGATTTTTATTAAATTAGATTTTTATTAATTTTTATATTTTTAAGCAGGTAATAACTAGTGTACAAATTAAAGATAAGAATGTGAATCCTGTGGACACCACTGTGTTTCTAGGCATCACGTTGGATGCCAAGCTTCAGTGGGGCCCACATATAGCTAAATTGTCGAATAGACTTAGCTCTGCGGCTTATGCAGTAATGAAGATCCGTCAGTTAACTGACGTTGATACAGCTAGATTAGTTTATTTCAGTTACTTTCATAGTGTAATGTCGTACGCCATTTTACTGTGGGGAAATGCTGCCGACATTCAAACTATCTTTGTGCTGCAGAAGAGGGCTATTCGAGCAATATATAACCTACAGGCTGGTGACTCTCTCAGAGAGAGATTTAAGGATATAAGTATAATGACAGTTGCATCACAATATATTTATGAAAATCTTGTGTATGTTCATAAAAATATTGAAATGTTTTCAAAAAACAGTGATATTCACAAATTAAATACTAGAAGTAAGAACAAATTAGCAGTGCCTTATACTAGGGTCCATAAAATAAATAATTCTTTTAAGGGTCTGTGTGTACGATTATACAACAAAGTACCAAATGATATTCAGAAATTAGATCTTGATAAGTTTAAAATCAAAATCAAAGAAAAGCTTTATAAAAAAGCTTATTATAAAGTGTCGGATTATACAGAAGACAAAACAGCTTGGGTCTGAAATGCTCCAAGTACCTACTTCAACAGCTATTTCTATTTGCCTATAATTAATTTATATAGAGCACCATATTTAATTAAACTATTTACATTCAAATTCATATTTTGTATTTTGTGACCTGGTAACGACATATAATATATATATTTTTTGTAAATGTCGTTGCTTCTGTGCGCAGTGGTTTCTTGCGCCCGTTCTTTGCCACAGTTAAAAAATGATGTCCTGAATGGGTGGTAGGTTAAAAAATATGTGGACGTTTCAAAGTACTTATTAATTGAGTTTATTGAATAAATATATTTTGACTATTGACTATAACTCCACCTTATTACTCTACCTCCTCAGTAAAATTATTGCCTCACGATTGGCAATGTCTTTGAGAGCGAAGAGCCTAAATTATTCTGGTTTCGGATAGGGCGGTGCCAGAAGACTCATTACTTTTATTTTTATTTATTTATACTATGGTAGAGGACTGCTTTTGCCTTACTTCCTTTCGGGGATAATAGTCATGATTATATGTATGTGTATGTATGTATTTATTTATTTATTATAAGCTCTTACTGTCCCCTTGCTGGGCGAAGGCCTCTCTCCATCTCTTCCACTGACTGTGGTCCTGGGCTAATTGTTTCCAATTTTTGAGAAACACACCAAATTCGTCCGCCGTTTATTCTTTTTATCATTCATATTATAAAGTAAAGTCGCCGTTTTCATGCTGTGGCTTCACTTTCTCTTTCTAAACCACGCAATGGATTACGCAGTTTTGACTGATAGAAAGATCGACAAATGACGATAGTTTTTTTTTTACATAATTGGCTTTTTGACAATAAAATATGAAATAGGTATGTCGAAAATGGTAGTCTAAGATTTAACGATAATTATCCAATAGTTTTTTTTATTAAGATAATTCGTTAATATTTTATTTTTACAAAATAAATTTGAGATTTATTATCTGTGGATTACAAGACCCGAAACACGGGCGGCCATGATTGAGCTTCATGTGACGTCACATTTTACAAAATTATCAAAAACTATCTCGTACTATATTAATAAACCTGACCGGTTTCAAGATAAGTTTCTATTTTATTGAAGTGTGACGTCACAGAGCAAAATGTCACGTGACCAACCGTTTTCGCACGAAATTTGAAATCAATAAAGAAAAACATGTTATTTTCTATTAAATAAAGCTTTTTGGAGAAATAAAATATTGTAAGGGGTATCAAATAAGAGTTTGTAATTTTTTTAATATTTTTCAAAAACTGTCAAGTCAATTTGTAGATCTTTTGTTTAAAATGGATGAAGCATAACGGTGTTTCTAATTTAGCATGGACGGAGGCGCGGCGGCTAAGTAAGCGTCGACAAAGGCGGGTCGCTGGTATTTATTAAAGTGATAACGTTAAGTTAGTTGATAAGATATAACTACTGTTATAAAAAAAAGTTAATTTTTTTATATTATATTTTTTGAGGTCAATAAGTACCTGTAAAGGTTGTTTAGCTTGAACAAAGCATTTGACTTTGACTTTTGGCTTTATCGTAAGTCCCCGCCCGCGCCCCGCCTTCACGCCCCTTTCGTGGCCGCACGCGGAGTCGCGCGCCCAGCAAATTTCGCTGGCACTGTACGCGCCAGTTTTGTTATTGGATACGCGCCGCGGCGGGGCGCCACTGCAAGCAAATGGGAGATACAGGCATAATACGCACCGCTGCTGAGCCATTCTGACCCATACGCTATACAGAGCATATTTAAATTTTCAATATGCTTCAAGGGCGTATTTGTATATGTTATCTATATATAGAGTTCGTGGACCAAACGATTAAGATAACATTAATCAATAACCATTATGAAATATAACCAGAACACAATAATTTCATATTTATTGAAGTTTCATCGTGGTTTACCCACTGCTAAGCCCATGTCCTTTTTGTCAAGGAATAACCAATTTTACTCATTGAACTTAAATAAAGGTATCTACATAACACACGTAACCATGATAGCCTAGTAGGAATAGGTGGAGCCAGGGGTTGGGAAGGATGGGTCAGAATCAACCAAAACGCTGGCCCTATGCGGGTCGGTGAGTTATTAATAAAGTATATCCACCTCACAGATGCTGCTCTGAATGTCTTAATACTTGATACTAATGGTAGACTTATGACTAATCAGTATATAAACGTCCCACTGCTGGGCATAGGCCTCCCCACTTGGACAAAGCACATGGGGACATTGGACCAGAACCCACCACGCTGAGTGCAAGCACTAATAAATCCTAATGCTGGACGGATTTATTAAATTAGTTAATAGTTACTTCTCTAGCAATAATGTTCATTTTTGTAATTATTGTTTTAGTTTATTTATATTTGTTTGTTAGCACTTTGAGAGAAATAGAACGTAGATATATAAATAATGTTTTAAGGAACGATTCCGAACGAATCCGAAGAAATTGATCCTACGCTCGAGGGTTTCGCACTTCCTATCACTTTCCACTAGCCTAACTCTTAAAAGGCTATCATAGTTATATATTTCCACGTAGTAAAGCCTTGTAGTGCCTACCCGTAGCCAAAATGTGCGTGACTGGCGCAACTCGTGTCCTCGAGATATTTTTATTTGTCCCATTTTGTTGACGCTGCATGTTTCTGGAGAGCCTTGGAGAGGCTCTGTATCTCTTCCCGTTGATGGCAGTCGTTTCGACGCTATTGCCTTGTTTATATAATAAACTTGGATCGGATGTAATATGGACGTTTCAGAAATAAGTACCAAAGACACATTGAAATGAAACAGTTTTACGGATGAACTCACGTTTATTTTACTACCTTTTAGAGTTTTATTGTAGTCCTGACGTTTCGAACCCTTCACAGGGTCCGTGGTCACCGAGAGAAAGTTAGGAAATAAACGCTACTTCATTTTTTAAAAGTGTTTTATTTCAATGTGTAGTGTTCGAGTAAACCTAGGAAAACAATACCTAAGACACGGTAATAAATAAGTTTTTTAAAAGTTACCTAGTTGCAATGTGGTGGTTAGAGGTGCGAAAGTAACTCTTGGCTTCTGGATTATAACTCATTTATTATCGAATTAGTTTCCTAATATATAGTGGACACATATACTTCATAGGTATAAGTAATAGTATTTAATGTTTACAATATGATCAACTTACTTAGAATTGTTCCCAATTCTACAGATTTCCATTACAGATTGCCAACTCTACCGGTTCCCAGTTTAACAGATTGGCAGTTTCACTGATTCCCAGTTTTACAGGTTCCCAAGTTCACAGAACCCTAACATTACGGATTCCCATTTCTACAGATATCCATTACAATTACAGATTACCAATCCCACTGATTCACTATTTAACCATTTTCGAAAGGAGGTACTAATCATAAACTTGGGGTCATTAGAATATGGAAATCTGTAAAAATGTGACTCTGTATGCATGCAAATCTGTAAAAATGTGATTCATTTGAAATGAGAATCTGTAGAAATGAGAATCTATAGACATGGTCATAATTGACACGTGTATTATCTTACATTTCTTTCTCTTTATTAACGTGAGTCACACGTGGTCACACCACCACATAGTCATACTCGTGAAGATCTTTAGTGAGAAGTATATTTCGCAGTCAGTCCACATGGAACATGACCGAAATAATTAGGTAGGGGATTCTGCATAGAATTCCACTGGATTGCAATCACCCTGGCCATTATTTCTGCAGCACAACAGAATTTTGTATTGCTCCCTCTGACAATGGTGCTAGATCAGGTGTAATTACACGTCATAGATGTATTAGCGCTAAGGCTATACGGTCAGCACCGTGTATCGAATGTCCTTGAAGTCGCAAGCGTTCATCAGCTGCGATGGCGGTTTTCCTTCGGTTGTTATCGAATAATGGCAGTCGCCAATACCCACTAACCCTCAATGGGTCATGAGATTTCTTTAGAGCGCAACGTGGTGTAAGCTACAACATCTGTGATTGCCAATTTATGTTTCTTACTGTTATATTTGAAGTGCAAGGGTCAATAAGTAGGTTTCATCAATTTCCAGGGCAAATGTTCTTGATGAACCGGTTCTTCGACGGCGAGTTCATGACCTTCGGGCTGGACGTCATCGCCTACATGGAGTCCGACCAGGAGGACCGCGTCGACCCCATGATCTACATATTTCCGAGGTGAGCCATCCAAACACCACAACGAGTGTATTCACGGGTAATAGTTAAGCAACACGATCATTACATATATATAAGGTGACTGCTAGAAATCGCAAGAAACTTCAAGGGCTGGTCAGGTTATTGTTTTAAACATGACAAAAATGACAAAAAAAGAAATTTGTATTTTTTAAATTTTTAGTTGAATAATTCATTTAATAAAATGAAAACAATTAAAAATAACGATTATTTACAACGCGCGGTCAACGGCCGGCCGGCTGTTGAGCCGTCCGCGTCAGCTGGGCGATAAGTACCTAACACGAATTCCTTTTTTGTCATTTTTGTCATGTTTAAAACACTTGACCTGACCTGCCCTTGAAGTTTGTTGCGTTTTCTAGCAGTCACCTTATATACGTATGTCATCACGACTATTACCCCGAAGGGTTAGTCAGAGACTAGGCAATAAGGACCGCAAAAGCAGTCCTCTTCCATAGTCCACTATTCATCAAATAGCGACTGCACATGTGCTCAGCGTGACAGGTGGTAAGCCCATCGCCGCTTCATGCTGTTGGATGTATGTGCAGTCTTTAGTCTGTTAGTCGCCTTTTACGACACCCAATGGAAGAGAGGGGGTGCGGTAGTATTCTATCACCGCTAGACACAGTTATTAATAAATAGTCTACAGAGTATAGAGTAAAAACCACCGCCAAGCCGGCAACGGAACACAGGTCCACTTAGTGACATTGATAGAAAGAACAATTAAAACGTGATGATGTAGGTACTTTTAAAAATATATTGCAACCCTGTGACTGTTTTCCATGTAGGTACTGTAAGTATGAATTAAATACGAAGAAAGAAAATTACTTTTTCGACAATAGACATCATAACATTTAATCAACAAAAAAAGGACTACTTTCACCAAAGGTGGCTGAGGCGCTGTGCTATGCTGTGCTGTGTAGCCTGTCAGTACCCGAATGGGTCCTTGATTTCCCACCGAACTTCTAATGACAAAATAGCTGTTGGTCTCTGTTATCTACCATATTCGATTATAGATACTATAACAAGCTATGTCAGAAGCCAATCCTGATTAGAAAATGTTTTGATTTAGTTTAATTAGTATTATTATTGTCAGCCTATTCTGTCCAACTGCAGGGCAAAGGCCTCCCCTCCTTCTTTATACTTTAATTAATAAATCTAAAATGTCAGGAACTGTACCAGCAGTACTTACAATGTCTTTTTTGTTCTTTCAGGATGGTGAAGTGCACGTTATTCAACAAATTCGGCTCGTCAGGCGAAGTGGAGCGGCACGACGCGCTCTGCATCCTGCCGCTGAATGTCGTCAACGAGAAGATCTATATCTTCCTGTGGTTCTGGTTCGTCATTCTCGGCCTCCTCACGTTCATCACGCTGATGTACCGAGTCGTCATAATCTTCTCTCCGCGCATGCGGGTCTACATGATGCGCATGCGGTTTCGCCTCGTCAGGCGGGACAACGTCGACACAATAGTGAGAAGAAGCAAAATGGGCGACTGGTACCTGTTGTACATACTCGGAGAGAACTTAGACTCAGTTATATTCAGAGATATAATGCACGAGTTTGCGAACAAACTGAATCACAATTACCAGCACCACATTCACGGCGTACCAGACGCGTGACCTCCGATCCCCGGGTGGGTGTTCCACACATGACTGACGTCGTTGCAGCGTGATATGGACCCGCCCGTTTGAAGCGCTCGATGATAACGTTTATTCGCGACAGAGCAGAATCTCTGTAGATGTGTAAACAATCGAAGCGCGGGCCCCAGTGCGCTGCCCTGCGATACTCTCACCTGACTTGGACAATACTAGGGAGTGTATGAAGGACTACTTATTCAATTCTATCCGTAATCGTAAGAATCGTAACAGTGCAATTCTAAACACGCAATAATAGTTTGTACTTAATCTTTAAGAACGTGATCTCAGGATGAATCCTATCGAAGGCCTTTGAAAAGTCAGCGATGATGGCTGCTCCGTTAGAGTATCTAGTGTTCAACTTTTAGAAGTATTTTTATCAATAGTTTCGCTGCTCGTAGTGGTTGATAAAACGGCTTTGTTGTTTTTTATTCTAGCTAATAATCGAATATAAGCAAGCACACGGACAGCACACATCTTATCTTTTTTACACAGATTCTCACCATTTTACCATAAATTTGACAGACCAATAAAGCAATAATTAATATAATTAGTATAGTAATTGCGATATGACATTTACGTATAAATAAAATTAGGTGCGAAATGTTGTAAAACCACTTTCCTATCGATAAAATTGTTTCTATGTTGGTGTCCTGTACTGGACCATTCGTGTATACTTTTGCGTGCCAAAAGACATTTTACGTTATGTAATGAAGTGTCAATCGGGTAATGTTAATAGTTTGCTTTTAAGCAGTAAAAGTTGACTGTTTAGTAATACAAACTCAAAGTCATTGTTAGGTATGTTTAATTTCGAAAACTGTGTTTTAAATTCCATTAATAACTGATGCAGTTCAAGTCAGCAGACGCAGTTTTATCATGTTAAGAATTAACAGAATTATAAATAAATAAAACAATAAGAATAATCGTAATGTAATTAGAATCAAATGTGTATTTTCAATTGTATTAATTTGTCATTATGTCTATTTCTAACAGGTTGCTAAATTAACTTTCCAGAATCTGATTCTAGTTTTAATATTTAAGAAAGATATATTGGGAGGAACTTAGTTGTGCCTAATTCGTTGCCTCGTTCTAGACGAGGATATTGTTGGAAACTGTTGTGTTCGTATGGGTATTAGTAGAGGACGTGTAAAGAATACGAGACATTCTTGAGTCAAAAAAGCATTTATAGAAATAATAGAAATGAATTTAAGAATAATGTTTTCAGATCTGTATTAAGAGTAACGTTTACAGCTAGCTTTATTCACTGCCATTTACTTGTGTACTGTTCACCAGTTTAAATAGTAGGTATGTTAAACAATATGCATTAGACAGCTTATTTCACTGAATTATTGTAGGAGACTACAAAGCAAGAAGCCTATTTATCTTTATTCTTAAATAGTAATAATAAGAATAAATGATTATTTCCAAACTATTTGATGTTTTTTTTTATTCTTACTTTAGTTTTAATACAAGAGGCGTATCATACACAAACCTCTGAAACTTTTAAACCTGTGTTTATTAGAAATAAAGTGACTTCTTGCATTGAATTTTCCAATTCACTAAAAAATCTTGATTGACTCAAGGAATGTGGCCATTGTAAATGTTAAAGGTTGTTCGATTGTAAAATAATGAGTAATTGTAACAAAGTAATGCGATTATAAATAAACGAATATCGGAGAAATCAATGTTGGCAGAGATGTTCCTAATCACATTAAAATAATTCCCTTCAATAGATATGTTAAAAAATATAAGAGATTCACAGCGATATTCCCGACACAGTACTATGGCTTAGTCAGTATTTATTGTAGCGAATTGTAAATGCCAAATATCGTGCCAAAAGTACTTTAGTGGTGGATATCTGTAAGCAGAGAGAAGTTAGTTACCATGAGAAAATCGATTAAACTATATGAAATCATTACGCATTTTAATTTAGTCCCCTTAAAAATATAGATAAATACATAAGAGATTGACGACTATTATCCCCAAAGGGTTAGTCAGAGACTAGGCAATTGGGATCAGAAGCAATCCACTGCCATAGTCCACGTTTCACCAAGTTACAACTACACATGTGCTCAGCGTGACAGGTGGTGAGCCCATCGCCGCTGTAAGCTGTTAGAAGTATGTGCAGCAACATATTTACAGCAATAAGGAGTTTTCTATTTTATTCTATTCTATTATATTCTAGTCTTTAATCCGTTAGTCGCATTTTACGACATACAAGAAAGGGAGAAGGAGTGGTAGTATTATTTAATGTTAACGCGACACGACTCTACCTACTACTATATAGATAAAATGGTCAGTTAAGGGGATCCTGCACGAAATTGTGAAAATTTACGTATTTTTATTGTTTAATTTGGACATCCTATTTTCTAATGTATCCATTCAATGTCTTTAAGTTTAACATAAGTAGTATATTCTGATTAAACGATATCAGTGTTTATGTATCAGATTCAGATGCAATTTTCGACAGTCCGAGGAAAATTGCTTTGAAGAAGCAAGTTCATTATTTGCAACAACATAAAATACGACATCAGGCTAAAATTAAAAAATAGGGCAACAAAATAGATATTTAAAAATAAATATATTGAACTTAAAAAATTTAATTAGCAAATAAAAAAATTCACTTTAAAAAAACGTGACCAATTCTCTTAAAGCTACAGCAGAAACACAAGCTCTGTTTGATATACTGAATAAAAAATCGTTGTAGACAGGATTGTCACGATATACAGCGTGTTTCTTGTAAGGTGTCAAGCCGATGTGTGGTGATAGGGAACTACCATACCTATCCATTGAACCCCCATCTATATTCTACGATTTTTTGTAGTTTTCGAGTTATAATTTTTTTTCGTTATTTTATGATTCAACGACGATACGGCTCTAAAAAAATTATATCTTTTTTTTGGGTTGACTTTTCTTCGATCTTTTTTTTTAATACAATGCCTATTGATTGCACTTTTATGAGTAAAAAAATCTTCTACCTTAACTTTAACCTAAGGTACTAAAATTTTGATCCTAACTTTAAAAATTGGATTAATCAGAACAGAATGGAATTATCAACTTAAATAAAAAAATTAAAAAAGATTTTCCATGGCTTCTGACTAATCCTAAAAACTGCCCACCCAAATATGCTTTCACACTAATCCAAAAAAAGATGTACTAAATGGGACTTTTTTTGCTGAAATCGGTCGTTGAACGTGGTAGATCGGAAATTGTGTAATTTTCATCTATACTAATATTATAAAGAAGAACGATTTGATTGTTTGTTTGTATTTCGATCAATTTAAAAAATTCTTTCAACGTTGGGAAGCTACAATTTCCGGGTGACATAGGCTACAATATATTTTCAAAAAAATTAGGGTTTCTTACTAAAACTCTAATAAATTCCTTACATCGCGTGCGCCACGAAAACTATTGATGATAAAACAAATGCGATGTAGGCGTCATCACGGCGGTGCTGCGTTTTGAGTTCAAATGTAAAAAAAATATCATTATTATTGAGATGGCCAAAATAAAACTCAAAATGCGGCACCGCCGCAAAAATTTAAGAAAAACGTTTTTGCGGCGGTGCCGAATGTGATCGTTTGGTGGCCGAAATTTTGAACTTATTAAATTTTTATCGCATTTTGAGTTTTACTCGTATTTTGGCCCTCTCATTATTATTGGTAATTTTGAGGATAGTATTACGTATAAAATGTATGTTATTAGTATCAACTGAGCACTACTTAAACGTAAAGGGAAAATTAATCTCCTGATAGTCCCGAATATGCAAAGATACTAAGAAATTATAAAATCCTAGCAGACCGCCGACGACTTCGTTCGCGTGGACCCCGTGACGAATTTTCTAAATGACTCCCCTCGCGTACCCCAGTGACGACGCCTACATCGTATTTGTTTTATCATCAATAGTTTTCGTAGCGCACGCGATGTAAGGAATTTATTAGAGTTTTAGTAAGGATCCCTAATTTTTTTGAAAATATATAGTAGCCTATATCACCCGGAGATAGTGTAACTTCCCAACGGTGAAAGAATTTTTTAAATCGGTCTAGTAGTTTCGGAGCCTATTCAATACAAACAAACAATCAAATCTTTAATCTTTATATATATATTTTTTTATTTAGCATAATTAAACGGGCATAACCCAATTACATAATTATGAATAGTTTAGTGTAGTATTTAATCACTACTTCACAAACAAATATCTGTTTTGCTTAAAAAATTCTTAAGGTTGTCGACAAACACATCAAAATCTGGGTAAGCCACAAGTGCCTGATGCATGCGACACAGCGGTGATTGCGCGCGCGCCACTGTGCGACACAGCGGAGGCGCAAACAATCGATGCCTTCGACCGGATCGAATACGCAGATAGTTATCGGGCACAAACAGGCGAGACAACTGCTCAACACATTCTGGCGAGTCCACGCCTCCACGCAAAATCGCTACAGCAGTTGACAACTCCATTCGAGCTCTCCTACCCTCCAGAGAGTTCATCCCCAACATTCCCAGCAAGAACTTCGTTGGGTACATAAAGGGGTAATAACCGTATACCCGCTTATAATAGCAGCGCAGAAAAGCTTTTTGGACCTTCTCTAACATAAGTATATACTTGGCCTCGTGCGGATTCCAAATACATGCACTCGATTCCAATGAGCTTCGCACAAGGCTGGTAAAAAATATTTTGATGACGTCAGGATTATGAAAATCGCGTGAGTTACGTAAAACAAACCCTAAACGACTGAAACAGCTACGAGTGAGAGAGGAAACGTGTTCGTTAAAAGTCAAAGAAAGATCAAATGTGACACCTAGGTCTTTCATAGCGTTTGTGCGAACAATGCTTTCATTGCACTAACATATATTTACATTTAACGAGATTACGTCTGCGGCTGAAGGTCATAACATAGCACTTATCACTGTTAAATTCCAAATCATTCTCGTTACTCCACTTAAGTAAGGCATTAACATCGGCTTGTATTCGTTCGCAATCTGCCTCGTCACTGACTTCTGCATATAATTTTAGGTCGTCAGCATAAAGAAGGCAATTTGTATATTTAAGTACATCAACCACGTCGTTTACCATCAGTAAGAAGAGCAAGGGCCCAAGTATTGATCCCTGGGCCACACCAGAGGGTGTTTGATAGGGTTGCGATACATAACAACCGTGGCGTACAAATTGCTGTCGACCTTTGAAATAGTCGGAAAATAAATTAATAAGCTTGGAAGAGAAACCAATAGCATCGAGTTTTGATAAAAGGATTCTACAATTGACCCTATCGAAGGCCTTGCAATAATCAAAGTATATTACATCTATTTGCTGTCCTTTATCCATAGATTCTGAGATAAATTCCACCAGAGTCAATAAGTTTGAATTTACTGACCTTCGTGGCCTAAATCCGTGTTGTTGATTACAAATATATGGCTGGACTTGCTTGAGAATAGCATTGTAAATGAGGATCTCAAAGACTTTCGCAGGCGCTGAAAGAATGGCGATGGGCCGATGCTTCTCAACTAACGACTTGTTACCACCTTTGGGAATAGGGATTACTCGGATCAACTTCCACGTAGAGGGAAAAACATCAAATAGCAGGATAAGGTTTATCAAGTGGCAGAGAGGAATAGCGATAGTTTTTTTGCACATTTTCAGAACTTCCAGCGGTACACCATCAGGTCCCGGGGACCAACCGGATTTTAACCTATTAATGGCACTCTCCACGTCTGCAGCAGAGAAGTCATCTACAGCTACATGCGTATACGTAGTTGGAAGAGTGACTGGTGCTGGTTTCAAAGTAGCGTTGTCCTGAACGTAGATGCCCAAAAAATGTTTCGCAAAGGCATTCGCTGCGTCAGAACCAGAACATTGAGTACTCTGGTAAACAACACTTGCCTCGAAACTGCCAGATGACCTTAAACTGTTTACGTGACGATAAAAGTTTCTAGGATTGCCACGCAGATTACTTTCCAAGCCACCAATGAAGCATTCGTACGCCAGTGCGATTCGTATCTTAAGACTAGCCCGAAGATTAGAAAACTGAGTATAGCTCTCCTGACACTTAAATTGTTTCCAAGTCCGGTGCAGATTAATTTTATTTTTTATTTTTATTTATTTTATTTTGTTCAGAACACCAACAGCACATAAACAATATATGGATACATTTATATAAATCTACTTAGCTATTAACAGGTATTCGCAAATGGAAAAAAAACAGGTATTCGCAAATGGAAATTAACAGGTATTCGCAAATGGAAATGATAATATCAGCCGTAAACCAAACAGGATATCGTCTTGCGGAAGATTTAGACCTTTGCTTTTTTTGGGACGAGTTTGTCGAAGACACCGTAAATAGACTCGTAAAACGAACCTAAAGCAAATTGTAAATCCAGAGATTGCAGTACACAGCTCCAATCCAAATCATCTATAGAACGGCGTAGCGCAGTTTGATCGGCCTTGTTAAAGTTCCAGTCCTTGCCATTGTCAATGTTACTAGGCAGCATGGACCCGTGATGAATGGTGGTCTCAAAAGTAATGGCAATGTCGAGAGGAGGATGATATAGATCTGGACGTACGAGACCTCCACATTCAGAATGAGAAACAGATACTACACTAACGCACTCCTGTGTTAACACAATGTCAACTTTGCCACCGTGAGAATTAACAATATTATTCCTATCTACTAAGTTACAAAAGGATAAAAAATAACAATAATAATTATTAACATTTAACGAGGCACTATTCATATTTATATCACCTATAATAATGACAGGTCCCCTTAGAGTGTAAATAAAACTTTCAACCTTAGTAAACCAGTCCAGATAGACACTATCACTAGAAGAAGGGGGTATGTACACGACACAAAAGAACAAATTAAACGAATAATCCATAACAGAAGCCCACAGATCTTCTCCAGAAGTGGTTTCCAGATTCCTTAAGCGGCACACCGTTAAATCAGGCTGGGCAAGCAACATAACGCCTCCTCCCCAAGAGCCACGATCACGTCGAATGACTCTCCAGCCGTTGTTCACCACCTCTGCGTCGCTAACAGAGTGATCCAGAAAAGATTCAGTGACAGCCACTATGTCATGCTCAAGTAGTAGCATATTTGCTTTAAAAGCATTCAGTTTTGTTTTCAAGCCACGCACATTTTGGTACATTATGTCAATTTCTGAGGATGATCTGGTCATGTATCGGGGATTAGGCAATACACTGTAAAGTGATCTTTCTCCTTCCGAAGCACTCAGTAAAGCTGGTAAGTTATTGGCTTCATTACAATTCATTTCATAATATTAGTATAGATGAAAATTACACAATTTCCGATCTACCACGTTCAACGACCGATTTCAGCAAAAAAAGTCCTATTTAGTACATCTTTTTTTGCATACTATGAAAGCATATTTGGTTGGGCAGTTTTTAGGATTAGTCAGAAGCTATGGAAAATCTTTTTTATTTAAGTTGATAATTCCATTCTGTTCTGATTAATCCAATTTTTAAAGTTAGGATCAAAATTTTAGTACCTTAGGTTAAAGTTAAGGTAGAAGATTTTTTTACTCATAAAAGTGCAATCAATAGGCATTGTATTAAAAAAAAAGATCGAAGAAAAGTCGACCCAAAAAAAAAGATATAATTTTTTTAGAGCCGTCTCGTCGTAGAATCATAAAATAACGAAAAAAAATTATAACTCGAAAACTATAAAAAATCGTAAAACATACATGGGGGTTCAATGGATAGGTATGGTTCCCTATCACCACACATCGGCTTGACACCTTACAAGAAACACGCTGTATATTTAGTGGGTGCGCATTTTCTCACATAACTTTTTAAGTCCTATTATCGGAAGTCCGAAAATATTTCTTATACCATTTTACATCATAATGTATCTCTTCATAAAAATATCTAATACTAACGATCGAAACCAATAATCATCAGAATTCATAATATTTCTTAATCATACACCTTCTTTTTACAAATTTTTTTTTTATATATTTTATATACTAACGATCGAAACTCCTAATCATTCTAACACATAACGCCAATATTCATAAATTGGTTTCATGCTAATATTTGTTTTCATATATTTCTTAATCATAAATGTTTTTATGAGCCACCAGCTATATTGCTTGCATGCCGGGGGGTGCAGGAGGCCCCCGCTATAAAGAAAAAGTTAAGTATGCAAAACTATAGTTCTGTCGGTTAGGTTAGGTAAGACTTTTGACAAATAACGGAGGCGGGTCGCAGGCCCCCTGACCCCACTATTTCTTAATCATAAGTGTGTGTATTAAAAACAATATTATGAGTTCAAATATTTTCTTAGTAACGACATTTTAAAAGGAAAATTATGGTAATTGTCCGTGAGGAAGAAAACAATTATGAAAAAGAAGATTATGAGTTTAAACATGTTCTTAGTAATGACAGTATTAATAAAAATGATATGATAACTGTCTGTCATGAGTTCCGATAGTAGTAGTAAAATTTTATGAACAAAAAAAGTATGAGGATAAAACACAAATCAGTAGGAAAACAAAAAATAGGAATAGTAGTTTTATGTGAGCCAATATGGACTCATATTTAGTCCGTCTTTCCGAAAGTTTGCTTAAACACTACCATTTTACCTTATATTCGTAAATCCAATCACACAACCATGTTAGATATGCTTTGAAGTAGACTCAATTCCGGTATACGGGAGTGTAAAATAATCCTTACTTATGTTATGTGATCGCGGTTGAGTGTGGGTTTATTTCAAAATGAGTGTTGTATGTTGTTAGTAGGTATTAGGTAGGTAGGTACTTATTTCACATTGTTTTTAATAAGTTATGTTGAATTTTTAATATTTATTTTAATAAATATTACTAATATTTATAACTAAATAAATAATCATTTGAATCACCGGAATTTTTATTTCCTTCCCTAATAATTGTCACTTGCTTGTTGAAATGTGATGCCGCGTAAACACGCTTGGCAAACCTCAACAAGCCGTCACAAATTCAAACGTGTGGATAGAGCGTTTGGCTTGGTTTGCGTATGTTTGCAAGCACTTGTGTAGCCGATCCGTGAAGTGTCGGTTTTTTGCCACAAATCAAGGGGAATTCGCCGCAAGCGCTTGCGAAGCGTCCACACGTTTCTGCACTGGTGGCGAACATATGTAAGTACGTTGTGCTAATTTTTATGAAATTTTAACATCCACTATCTTTTCTGCCGTATTTTTCGTTTTCTTTCACTTCTTTTCATAAATTTGTACTTAATTAATAAAATTTGTAATTGTAAAAATAACTAACGCCAAATGTTATGGCCGACACAACAACCTTCATGTCCGTCATGCTTGCCTCTTCAGAACAAACTAACGCACTCGCAAGCGTGTGGATGGCGATGTGTAATTCCTCAAATCAATCCAAACGTTTGTAGAGGTTTGGAGTTTGCAGCAAGTACTAAGCGTGCGGACGATTGGCTATTTTATCAGAGTTCTATAGGTTGTTAAGTTGCTATATTTTCCCTATCTCCAGGCGGGCTAAGGAGGGAACTTCCTAAATCTACAAATACAACCTACCAGTGACGAAGGTTCCATACAACTCGATTCCCACCGGCTTCCCTTCAGAAGTTTAGAACACAACCACTCTCTACCGTAATTTAGAAATGGCACAATCAGTAATTATAAAAGTAGATAAACATTACAAAACGCCTACACTATGGACATTAAATCAACAACATTTGCTTTTCAACAACATATTGCTACAAAATAAGCCGCAGGCGCGATCGGCTTTTTGGCAGTTAAACTTTTACCAAACCGTAACCAAATTTTTAATTTGACGTAATTGCAATTCGCCATCCATCTTTGAATGCACGACTGTGTTTTTAAATTAATATTTGAATTTATTAGTTAGTTTTACCTATTAGAATTTATTTCTTGGTATAAAATAGTGTTAGTTTTGTAGTTGGACTTTGTTTATTTGTGTTGTGTGTAGTGTAGTGATGTGTGTGTAGTTACGAAGACGTACGTTGTAATTAGGTATTTGCGGTAAGTAGATATTGTAATAAGTTGAAATTACGTATTTAGAGTAAGTAGATTTGCAAAGTAATCGGTAGAATTGTAAGATGTCGGCATTAATAGCTTAAAGGTGGCCACTGACGATCAGTTTTTCCCATCAGTTGAACTGACGTCAGTCCAAAATTTGATCGTGAATGTCGAATCGTCACTCCAGAGTATTAACTGACGGCGCGACACGTAAAGCCGGTGCGTCGCGCCAAACTGACCGTGAGTGTGTGATCGTCACTCTAATCGAGTCAGTTCGAATTTCTCCAATGAATATATTGATCCTTAGCACCATATAATAAAGTTCAAAATTGATTGTTTCGCGTCAGTTCGAACTTCTCCAATGAATATTGATCCTTAGAGCCAAACACTAAAGTTCGAAATTGATTGTACCGGCCGGTCGAGACTGACGAGCCGGCGTGACGCCAGTGAGTGGGGAAATCTGTTTGGCGTAAAACCATTTGGAGTGACGCCACACTTTAACGCCTGGACTGACGCGCAAAACTGATCGTCAGTGGCCAGCTTTAGATTGTTGTTTGACAGATTATTTGCTTTGTGAGGTAACATGCTTTGCAAAGTTAAGTTTTGAAAATAAAAAAACATGTAATTCAGTTAGGCCGTGCTCGCCCAGATATGACTATAAATTACAAAAGACGCGATGGTTTTTTTAAACATTTTAATTTATCCCTTTACGATAAATATCATGGGTTACTGGCAGTTGTAAATTAAATAAAATGTATTGTTGGCCATGTTTACTTTTCTCAGATGCTAGTAGTTTATGGAATAAAGGTGGTTACACCGATATTAATAATCTAACCAATTCATCTAGGAAACATTCTCAGACCGAAAAGCATATACGTAGTTGTTTAGCTTTACATGAGTTTTGGGACTAGTAGAATCGAAACATTTTTCGATAATTCGCATGACGCCCATAACAGAAAAGTCAATCGCAATAGAGATTTAATGAAACCGTTTATTGACACCGTTATTTTGTTAGGTAAACAAGAACTAGCTTTTCGCGGCGGTGATGAAGGGCCCAGTTCTGTTAACCGCGGTAATTATATTGAAACTTTGCTTTATCTGAGCAAGTACGATACATAATTCTAAATGCGAATCCATTACTGTATCGACAGTAATGGATTCGCATTTAGAATTATGTTCTTCAGTTCAAAACCCCGCGTTTTCTGGTCTCTCTAGTGACATTCAAAATGATTTACGCGACAACATTAGACATGAAATAAATAAAGCTCAATTTCTGTCTGTGTTGATTGACGAAACTCCCGATGTCAGTCATAGGAAGCAATTAACTGTAATTTTTAGGTATTTAACTCAAACTGGAATCGAAGAACGATTTCAAGGTTTTTACGATGTTAGCGGAAGTCAAACTGCTGAAGTTCTATCTAATCAGTTGTTAGAAATACTTGACCAGTATCATTGTAGGCATAAGTTAGTTGGTCAGTCTTACGATGGTGCGGCAGTTATGTCTGGCGAGCATGGTGGAGTCCAAGCTAAAATTCGCGATGCATGCCCTATGGCAATGTTTGTTCCATGTTATGCTCATATATTAAATTTAGTACTGAGCCGTTCGCTTGAAAATATTCCGGAACTGAAAACCTTTTTTGGACACGTAAATAGTATTGTTCGGTTTTTCAACAAATCATCTAAACGGTCCTACCTATTGAAAGAAATAGCTGACCGCCGTATGCCCGGAGTTTCAGAAACCCGTTGGCACTATCACTCACCAATTATAAATGTAATTTTTAAGTGTAGATTAGACATGGTTAATACTTTTAATTCAATATTAGATAACATGCAATCTTGGGATAGTGAATCTCTTTCCTTGGCAGAATGTTTCCTCAGTAAGTTAGAAAACATGCAGTTTTGCTTTTTGTTGCACGTATTGTCAGACATTTTTCACAAAACCGACGTTCTTTTTAATTTATTGCAGTCAAAACATATTGATATCGAGGTAGCAAACCGCGAAATAGATTCATTCAATAGTTGGCTTGCAAATGATTTTATAAATAATTTTGATTTTATTTATGACAGCGTCCAGGAATTCAATGAGCCACCGCGACAATTTCGACGGCTAAATCCAGAAGTAGACGCTAAAACTATGTATCGGCGTCTTTTTATTGAAATAATAGACAATGGTAAGACGCAAATACAACACAGGTACCAATCTCTTTCTCAAATGACATTTTTTAATTTACTTAATAAACATAAGTATTGTTTTTATACTAG
Organism: Scoparia ambigualis; assembly: GCA_963921215.1. Classification (NCBI taxonomy): domain Eukaryota; kingdom Metazoa; phylum Arthropoda; class Insecta; order Lepidoptera; family Crambidae; genus Scoparia; species Scoparia ambigualis. Next base: position 41,940,221 of record OY992503.1, on the reverse strand, counting down.
GTAATTTCCAAATGAAATAATATCTGCTTTATTAATTCAATTTTCGCACATATTTGATTTCACTGCTTTAAAAAACGAGTTGAAAGTCTTATACACAACTCCATCTTTGAACAAATTAGATGTTTACGTACTTTATCTAAATTTTCAAAATTCATTATTAGTTGACACTTTTCCACAAGTCACAACATTATGTAGTCTGTTTTTGACACATCCTGTTACAGTAGCATCCGCGGGGAGGTTGTTTTCGGCTTTAAAGCGAATTCATACGTACATGCGTAATGCTCAAAAACAAGAACGATTATCTGATCTAGCCATTCTTTCTATAGAAAAACGTTCTTTACTAAAAATTAAGAATCTTCCCGGCTTTTATGATAATGTCTTAGCGCACTTTGTAAGAAAGAATAGACGAATAGCTTTAGAGTATAAGTAGTATTATTAGTACTTAGTCGATTAAGTTTTGTTTAATTTACATCATATCATCATTTCACCACAAACGGCTTTTATCAAAGCCACTTCTATTATGCTTGCAAGACACTGTTTCAATATCTCAGTGCTTACACGTATAGTAAAAGTGGACTGAAGATACATCTGCCTATACAAGACTGAAGCCAGGATGCCAATCACAGATTTTCGGTAAGGACTCAAGACTGCGTGCCCGCGCTCGGAGTAGGTAAGCATTTTTTTTTCTCCGGCTTACCTCTCAATATTTCACGCTTCGCCACTGCAACCTACGATACTACACGTAGGCATCCCGGTATCAACAGATCTATACTGTACTACTGCTCTTTTTCATTGCCCCATTGGCGGGGATTATTTGAATGGACTTAACTAAGTATATCTAGTAGGTCTTATATATCTAGTAGGTGTGTAACGGTTAATATAGTATAACATTATTAGTACTTATATTATGTTTTGATTTCTTTATTTTTTACGCAAAGTTTTGCAAGTTGCGCGTAGCAGTGCTTCTCTCATTGTCTGGCACTTACGGAAGACCAGCGTCGCGGTGTGTCAGCATACCACGACACTACGCCACAGTATAATTAGGAGCTAAAGCGGTAAGGAAGCTCCGTACAAACGCTCGAAACGACGCACGCCCACAAACGCACGGTCTTTACAGTGCCCCTAAGCGGACATCACAGTGCTCTCAGTAGCTAGCGCGTATCGCGTCGAGACGAGATGTATTGCGTGCGCTGTGCGCGATTTTTAAAAATGCCGCGAGTGTATTGCGTAGTATACGGCTGCTTGAACTCGGATTCTTCAAAACCGGAGCTTTCGTTTTTTAAACTTCCTACTGATGTTGAAAGGTAAGAATGATTTATTATTACTAAATAAAAAGGTTTTTCTTTTAAATAAATCGTTTGGTTGTTTAGGTGATATTTGCCGTACTTACTTAAGTATATTTTTTGAGCGCGCGTTATTTTAATGGTGAAAAATAATAAGAATTGATACTACGAAACTTCATCGTTATTAAACTTTGCTTTGAAAATCGATATCTGAGGATCTGTGTGGTTTCTGACACTGAATCCGTTATGAGAATGAGAAAAAGTAGCCGCCATATTGAACATTTTAGTTATTTAACCGATTGCTTAGAAAATCGATATCTGGGGATATGTGTGGTTTCTGACAACGACTCTGTTATAGTATGAGACAAAATAGCCTCCATTTTGAACTTTTTAGTTATTTAAGCGATTGCTTTTAAAATTGATATCAGGGGATCAGTGTGGTTTCCGACAATGAATCCGATAATAGAATGAGGAAAGTAGCCGCCATCTTTAACTTATTAGTTATTCAACCGATTGCTTTGAAAATCGATATCTAGGGATCTATGTGGTTTCTGACAACAACTCCGTTATTAGTAGATATGAAACAAAATAGCCTCCATATTGAACTTTTTAGTTATTCGACCGATTGCTTTAAAAATCGATATCAGGGGATCTGTGGGGTTGGCTTTTGAATCGAGTCGCCTGAATTTGAAGAAACTAACACTGTGGAGGGGTCTAAGGGGTTCTTAAATGAAGGTTTATTAACATTTTAGCTGCCGCCGTTGCGTTAAAATATAAAAAAACCACTTGAAAGTTTTGTCAAAATCGGCTATAATCACGAAAAATTACACGTTTTTAGGTTATACAGTACCATAGTAACATAACCGAAGCGGGTGGACGGGGGGGCGCAGCCCCCCCACGAGATGGGCTCGGGGGTCGAAGCCCCCCGCCATGAAAAAAGTCTCAAGAGTTAATTAGGTTAGGTTAGGTTAGTATGTTGACCAAAAACGCGCGACCCGAGCGAGCGAAGCGAGCGTGCCGCGGGAGCGGCAGGCTTAGCGCCAGAAACGACATTTTTTTAAATTTCCATATTTAAAAAAAAATTACATAACTTAAAAATTACTATTATTAATTATTTCATTTCATTTAAAAATTACTTGTTGGCGGCAGGGGGGGTAAGTGGGGGGGGGGGTACTCCTCCTCCTCCCCCTACCTTCTCAACCCCCACCCCACCCCCGATTCAGGCAACTCGATTCAAAAGTTTTACCGATCTGTGTGGTTTCCGACAATGAATCCGATAATAGAATGAGGAAAGTAGAAGTAGCCGCTATCGTTAACTTATTAGTTTTTAATTTTTTTTAAATTAAAAGTGACGACCTTTATGCTTTGCTAGTTATCTCAAAAAAAGCGCTAACTAGCTGAGATACAGCGCTAAATAAACAAAAACTTTTTTAATTTTACAAATATAAGAGGACAACCCTAACGCTCAATTGGCGCGTAGGTATATAAAACAAGAAAAAGGCCGAGCGTACTGCTTTAGCTTATATTTATACTGTGACTATGCTGAGTGGGCGCCATTTCAGTGTCATTTAGATAATATTTAGTAAAATATTTACTATTTTTTTGTTAATAACACTGTAAATGACGTTGAATAAATCATTTTCTATTTCTATAAATGTATAAAAAAAGGAATGTAAATCACTTTTATTATGACAATTGAATTTAGTTTTAATTATCCAATAGGTGGTATCTTTAGCACGCTGTTTCTATGTATCCGCTTTAGGTAAGTCCCGATTTATTTTTATTTTGCAGCCGGCACTGCACCTGGTTCGGTTTAGAAGGAATCCTCTATCTATCGGGAAGAACCCACCAACAAAGTCGAAAGCTAATAGTGGCTTCCTTAAAGTCAACAAATCATTTACTAAAATAAAACTACTAGAAATAGACATAGAATAATGGTAAACGATCATCGCTCTCACAGTTATCCTCATTAGATATACCTACCATAATTAAATCGTCGAGCATGTTGCTGGCAGTCAATGCCATCAATGCTGCAGCGGGTACACATACCGAGCCATTGAGGTACAATAAACTAGAGAAGACACTGCGAAGCAAGTTTGTGCGCACTATGGTGCAGAAAGGGCAGCAAACGCCTCAGTGATTGCGCGTGAAAGCGATTGTGGACCTTTCGGCTGCACCTTAGTTGCGCACAAACTTGCTTCGCGGTGTCTTCTCTAGTTTATTGTACCTCAATGAACCGAGCGCAACATTACCGTAAATATTGGCAGCGGGAAGTCGAAACGCATGTGTGTAAGTGGTAAGTATCATCAATTTAGAAGAAAGTAACTGACAGGTTAATAGAAATGTTGCGAGAGCGACACCCAGAAGCGCCGCGTCGTTATTCCCGTCGCTTTGCTACTCTTCAATAAAAAAATTAAGTAAATAAAAATAACAAAGTTAATTCGTAAGTGGTCCAATTCATAAAATCCCTAAGTCCTAAAAGTAACTTTTGAGTTATCGGCATTTTAGAACTAAATTGTGTGTTACAATAACATGATATGAGGGAAAAATATGAAATAAACGAGTGTTGTGTAATGGAAAAAAAGTGCGTAGTTTTATTTAGAAAAAAAATTAAATCTATATAGGTAATAGGAACTTTGTAACAAATTAGTAATAATAGTAAAACAAACTTAGTAATTTTTACGTGGTAAATGCTGGACTTAGTGATATTATTGCAGTATCCCATACAATATCCTATTGATAAATATGTATTATTCTACTTCATCTGCAGAATTTGAAGAGCTCGATGGCGCAGCGGCTAGCGCGTTCGGCTTACGATCTTGACCGTTAAGCAACTTTCGTAATGCCAGGTCGCTGGATGGGTGACCAAATTAAAAAAAAACATCTCGAGCTCCTCCGTGCTTCGGAAGGCACGTAAAGCCGTTGGTCCCGGTTGTTGTCGTAAGATGACAGTCGTTAGAACCCACCAACCCGCATTGGGCCAGCGTGGTTGGTTATGGCCCAATATCCCCACGTGCTATTGTCCACGCGGGAGGCCTGTGCCCAGCAGTGGGACGTTTGTAGGCTGATGATGATGATGATCTGCAGAATCGGGTTCTTCAATTGTGGGGTCGCGAGAGATATTAAATAAATCTTCATAAAAATATCTTTCCGACTCGGGATTAGACTCTAAGAATCGCTTATTGCAGCTTAGAAGCTTTTATAGTCAATGGTAAATCGTAACAGTTTTCAGGCATTTCATTAATTCGTCTGATGTAGCCGACTTCATACAATTATTATTATTATTTAATAACCTCATCTACGCTCACCATCAGGCGAGATCGACGTCAAGAGCTGTCTTATTAAGGATATAAAATGGCATCACATCCTGATCCTGAACTTTCATGGACATGGAAAATTCTGGCTTGCCTAATCTTTAAAATATAGCTTTACGGAATTTGAATATTCCAGGCAAAATATTAAGGAACTCAGTGATTTCTTGGACTTAGTGTTTTTATGAACTAATTTTTTATAGTTTTTTATATTTTTCGATAATATCTAAAAACTACACTTAGACATTTCTTTGAAGAACTTCAAATATACCATTCGAAAGCAAATGAAAAACAAAACAGTATAGTGTCACTAACTCGAAAAATGAAAAAGTGGACTTAGGGATTTTATAAATTGGACCACCCAAGCGTAATACGTGAGTAAGTATTTTTTTAATAATACTCAATGTAATTTTGATATCCAACTATCCATACAAATATTATAGAAAACGTAATGTTTGTAAGTTCCGATGGTAGGAGGTAATCCCCGAAACAGTCATCCGATTAAAAAAAGTTGTTTCACTAACATTTGTAATGTGTAGCGGCAAATTTTTAATGGCTGCTCCACATTAGTGCCGTGAAGCTCCGTAAACAGGCGTGAACGTGAATGTGAACGGTTTTCGCGGGGTTCACGCGTATTTACGCCTGTTTTGTCCCACAACAAAGGCTTCGCACGGCGTTCACGCGTACAAACCCACATTCACGGCCCCGTGCCAGTTTACCAAAGAGGAAATCAATCAGTTTACTCCAGACTATACTTTGATCGGTTACGATGTATTTCAGTCATCCACCATCTTTATTTTTTCCATCGCTTTCTAATAATGTTCTAGACGTCTAAATAGTATGTTACCACAGCAAACAAAGTTATTGCAGCAGCAGCTTCTACGTCCGTTTCGCGGCAGGTTTCACGAACGACTGTGAGCATCCTGTGAATGTGGAGGGCACGACTTGTGCCGTGAATTCATGGCGTGAATTCGCGCGTGAATTCACGGCACTATTATGGAGCCGCCATTAAACTCGTCGTTTCTCTTGGGTGTCGTACCTATAGGCGACTAACAGACTAAAGTCTGCACATCATCCGACAGCATAAAGCGACAATGGCAAGCGGCTCACTCACCACCGACCACGCTAAGCACATGTAGTTGTTATTTGCAGTGAAACGTGGACAGTGCACTGTTTTTATGGGCATTGCCTAGTTTACGTTCGATCACGTCGACGTAACCAGCCTCCTGAAGGACATCGTGACCATGAAGGCGGGCTTGGCGGACGTGGTGCTGAAATACGAGGCATCACAGATCGCTGTGAGTGAGTTGCGCAAGGAGGTCGATAGTTTGCGCGCATCACTCGCAGTAACTAGGTCAGTCGTCGATGACTCAAACGTCAACACGCGGCGCGGTGCATTCGTCAATGCACCGCGGCTGAGTTTTGAGTCAGCATTCTCGACGCCAACCTCGTCGCCCGCGCCGTGCAGCGCTGACGCAGTCGTGGCCCCGGCTCGGTGCGCCCCGCGGTTGCCGGTGCCGGCTCCCCGCGCCCCGCAGCCGCCGGCCCCCCGTGCCGTGCAGCATGCTGACGCCGCGCCCCGCGCGCCGCCACCGCCGTCCCGCCCCGCGCCTTCGCCCGCGGTGCCGCACGTGACAGCTGTGCCTGAGCCTGTCACCAAACCAACGAAGCCCAGCCGTCGTGACTACGCCTCTGTTGCTGCATCCAACTTAACAGCTCAGAGAATGTCAGAGCGTGACACCATGGATCTAGACGACGACGGTTTCGTCAAGGTCCAAAGGAAGAGGGCACGCCGTAACCGGCCGAATCAGAACCGTTGCGGCACCGCACTGACAGGGCCTCAGTTCCTGTTGCGCGCTGCGACGCCGACCACGCTGATGTACCTTTCGCGCCTGCACTACACCATCACCGTGCAGGATGTGATAGAGTACATCAAGACGAAGACCAACTTCCTTCTGAGGGTGGAGCCGCTGGAGTCGCGACACAATGTCAGTTTCAAGGCAGTTGTGGTGCGAGTCCCGACAGCCATGCTGGACACTTTTATGAAGGAAGACTTCTGGCCGAAGGGCGTGATGTACCGGCGTTTCCGCGGGAGATTGCCCACCAACACCACCGGAGCAGCACAAGCCAGTGCTAAATACTAACATAGTTATAAGTTATATTTACTAACAACAATTGTTTATTTTGTATGTATGTTAGTCTGTAAGGTATATATTATATGGGCCTCATTGTATTTTTTACCATCTATACATTGTACGTTGCCTGAATTAAATTATTTTATTATTTATTATTTTATTATTATTATGACTAAACCTTTGAGGGTAATACTTAGTCGTGAATGCATCTGTGACGTGTATATTTAGAATGGACCTTCAGGGTGGTTAAAAGATAGGTTATTTTGGACGAATCAAAAGTACATAAGTACATACAACATGATGTACGAGTATCTTGTAAATAAATGATGAAGTTGGATGCTATGTGATATTCTCCCAAACTTCTTAAATTTCAATAAAGAGGTGGCGTCACGCGGAGTTCTAGAGATAACTTTAAAAAGGCCGTGCGTTATTTTTTTTTTGTTTCCTTTGGCAACAGTCATGCACTTTCCGTTTTAATATTCCGCAAAACACACATTTGATAAAATTAAACTACCCTTAGCTTTCCTGATAGGAAGCCAACTATATGAATATGAATGCTAGTTCTCTTCATTTCTACAAGAAAAGGTCAAGGGTTATATCCCATACAGCTAAGCCTTTGGATATTTTTCGTTTTTGACCGATGATAGTAGCAAACACCTCGGTTGACGAGTGGCTAAACGCTTAGCCAGATATCCGGAGGTCCGGGGTTCAATTCCCAGGTTCGTCATCAAAAGTAATGCATTATTCGATGCATGGTCCGGGTTTAATCCGCATTTAACAATTTTTTCAAAATTCAAAATGATTTATTTAATTTAGGCAATAATTGATGGTGAAACAAACTTACCTGAAGTGAAGTTTAACCGTAATTGTACGAGACGTTGCATCCGAAGAGATTTATATTCACAAGGTAGTCCACTCTTCAATGTACCAGGCATCCAACACATATTAAGAGCTATCTAAAAGAAATTTTATTAAAAAAAACATAAAACGTTACCCATAGTATAAGACACAGGCGCCATCTAGTGAATACCAACCGAGTGCACGAGTTTGTCACCCGCGCTGTCATCGTCATTCACTTTTTGAGCTTTTTTGCAAAATTAATTTATATGGGGCCAGCATGTAAGGGAAGGGAGGGATCTTTATATAAATCTCTTCGGATGCAACGTCTCGTACAATTACGGTCAAACTTCACTTCAGGTAAGTTTGTTTAACCATCAATTGTACTTCGACGTTGCATCCTCGAGATTTATATTCACAAGGTAGATGTTTAGAACACAAATTTTGCGAAATAAATTAAGTACTTACCTATATGATTTAATTCAACTATTATAATTGAGTATTTACGAGTATAACCGATTAAATATAATTAGGTACCATATTAGTACAAACCAGTATGATATATTATAATGAATGATAAGCTAGAAATTAATCAATGTAAATAGCCGCTGCAAAGGCATTATCGTCATTCTCAATGGTAAGGGGTCAATTGTAAAACCGTGCAAACACCAGAGAATTACCAGTCCATCCTGCAGTTATTGAAAGGCCTTTTCTGTTTGCCGCCGAGGTGGACGTGGATGCGTGTCTTACACGTGTGTGCTAAGAATAAAGAAGTGGCAATACCGCTGTTAAATAGGGTGTTTTTAAACTAACGACTTAATGTAGAACTAGTTGCATTATGAATAGGCTTCAGGTGAGCAATAACCTTTCCGTTGTAGGTTTATCTCTGTAAACTTTAGTCATATCTAAGTAGGACAGTAATGTTTTTGCAGGGCAGATCTCAATCTTATTTAGAATGGTATCAATAAACAAGGCGGTCGTTGTCCTGGAGCAGATGTTTTAATTAAATCATCCACAATGGTTTAGACAAGGTTATTATTTATTTTTAAATTAGAAATTCGAAGATAACGTCTGTACTCGTTGTGCGGTTGACAATGCGAGCAGAGTTACTAATTTTTTAGTAATAAACTCCAGAGCAAGTTCCTCATTTGGATATAAATTACTAAGGTGATCGATTACAATCTTTGGATCTCACGTCTCCGAATATTTCGGATGACTAGGTTTAGTCCTGTAAATACCTTTAAAAAATCGAACAACTAAATCAGCTTCACTATAACGTTTTCCCTAAATAGCTAGAGCAGAACGATGCATATTTAATGAACTACAACCAACTTTTGCTGTTAAACCGTAACCGTAACCGTTGACCGTAAGGAATTTTTTTAGAATTGGAAGTGGGGAGTTATAGAAATCAACTTTATAAATATCACAATAACTCCACCATTTCGTAAAAGCGACATTGTAGTGAGGATGTAGACAATGAGGAAATCATCACCTCGATGGTTTCATTACATAACGATTGTCTTTGAAATGCTTTTCTGATAATTTGTATGCTACCAGGATAAGTTTCTTGCAAAGGGGGTGCTGGGCCCTGAAAGGTGATAATAACATATCGTCTCTTGGGCCGAAGTATATTGGTGGTGAGCTACTGAGCTAAGTAGGGGATACCAGGGTTGACTCGGCCAACACGATACGACTAGTACACCAGTGGCTTCATCGTTAATTATTTTCCTGAAGCATTTTAATACGAGCGAGAAATAGGGAAAAGCATAAAAATAAAATATATTCCAATTTAAGGTGAATGCATCTATGTCAAAGGCATAGGGGTCTCGTTGCCATGAGACGTATTTATTGCATTTATAATTTTGGTAAGTAGCAAAGAGATCTTTAAGAGGTGTCCCAAACGATTGAACAATTTTTTCGAACACAGGTGCCGACATTTGCCATTCTGTATCGATATTCATACGCCTTGACTCCTTATCCGCCTCGAAGTTATCTTTAGATTTTATGTAGGATGCAAAGACAAATATTTTGCGTTTCTCGCACCATTGCCATAGACGACAAGTGATATTATTTAAAGGAACTTATTGTACTCCACCCATTTCTATTGATATTTATTTGTTCAAGAATGCGTTTTAGTTTTCCTATTGGCAATTGCAAACACATATTTTCTGAATTTAATTCAAAACCGAGAAATTTTCTAGTCTTTTGTGGTTCCAAGCTACTCTTTTTGAAGTTTTTATCAAAGCCTAGATTTTGTAATAAACAAACAGTTTCGAGAACAAAACTTTTACATTCTTCATAAGAATGGCCAAGGCACAAGATCTAAATATATTAGAATTAGAAAACCTCTGTTTCTAAGATAAATCCGGTAGATAGACCGGTTTCATGAGTTTCGTAAAGACATAATAAGGTGCTGAACTAAGGCCAAATGGTATAGGCACCAAAATTCATACGTATTACTTTTGTGTCCCAAAAATTACTTTTTGTAGTTTTCATCCATAGGAACTAAAGAAAAAATACGCGTCTTTGATATCAACATTGGCCATATAACTGTATTGGAACAATAATTTGCTTGCTGTCCGTATGTCCTCCATTTTGAAGTGGTTTGAGGCGACAGCGTTATTCTATGATTTTAGGTTCAAGATAAATCTACGATCCATCACTTTTAGGTGTTAAGAATATGGGAGAAATAAATTGGTCTTTGACATCCTCTCATATGCATATTACTCCTGACTGGCACAAGTCAGATATAGCTGTGAATAACTTACTTATTGCAGCCGAAGAAAAGTTAAGAATGATAGGTTCAGTAGCTTGCTTTACAGTATTATTAAATGGTATTTTGTAACCCGTAACGTACTGTCAGACTACCGGGTCATTTGCGATTGAACACCATGTGTCAACAAAAAAAATATTTATTCGACCAGCGTGTAAGGTTACCTTGGTTGTTATTTACGCAACATCGGTCTGTATGACGGTCTCACTGCTGTCGTGGTGTGATAGCGGGCGGACGTCGGTGCTTGCGCTGATCGCCTCGGAGGTGGATACGGGAATCTTTGCTTGCTCCCACCCGGCCTGGCAACCCATGACCTTGTTGCTTGGATGGGTCTTGCCACTTTCCCTGCTGGGCGACGTAGTTCTAAGTGAAGTTGACGGTCCAATGTTGTTAGTATTCCGTATTTGCAAACCAGATTTTTCAGCGGCCTTAGCAGCTTCTATCTTTTCTCCCAAATTTTCTCCGAAAGAGTGTGCGTCTCTTTTAACATCTTGTGTCATTGACAATAATTTTTTATCAAGAGTAGGCAGGTAGTGTAAGCATTTTTCTATTCATGGTATTTTCATAATGTAAATGCAGCATAATTTGGCCAACTTCAAACAGGTATCAAAGTTGTTGCTAACAGTTCTTTTTTATTATCTTTGTTCATACCATCTATGAGGATTTCCCTAGCGTTTAGAGACATCTTCTGGTATTTTGGGTCCCAATGGTACCTCCTTCACTTTAGAAACTCCAAGAACGTCAAGAAAATCCGACGATATTGGATTTACAACTGGCAACTCCTCTGCTGCGCTTGGATTATTACGACTAGGTATCCCTAGCGTCCTGGATGGTCTGGGTAAGATCCGGACTGTGTACTTGTGCTACGGTCATGACAGATCGTAAGTCTTTTTTAATATTAGATTAATATACGTCCGTTATTTAAGGTTCTTTATTGAAATCGGAGTCACTAAGCCTTGTGGTAGGCGAGAGGCCTCGCGCAAACGAAGTCATTTGAAAGGAATGATCAAAGAATCCTCCCTCCTCCCTCCCGGACCGCTGAGCAGTTCAGTCGCCACCTAATAAATCCACGCTCCTTTATTTAAAATTAAATGAAGTAACAATTTAATTCACACCGAATAATAGGAGTGCATAACCGTGCAAGAGGTATTCTCAACACGCACCGGGCTCCGGTCACTACGCACTACGTCACTACCAAGGACCTGTATTACTGCAGTGAGTCACATACAATATCTTATCTAACCTTCATACATTGGCAGTAGTAAACAAAGCCTAAAGTTGTCTGGTTATTATAGTACGCGTTACTAGCGAATGAATGTACGGAGAGGTCTACGTAGACTGAACGGACAGCGCATTTGTTCCAAAGCGTAGATCGGTGGCCAGCCAACAAGACCCGTGCGTGCACGCATATTTAACATCCCACTAAATCTGTGCGCCTAGTACTTTTTTACTCAAAGAATACTGCAATATTATGGCACTTAATAGAACGCCACCTCCGAAGGCCGTGTATGAGTCAGCCCCGGACTTATCGGGCGGGCGCGCTACTGAGCAAGAATTGGATATTTCAAACATAACACAACGTTTTAAGCGGAGGAGACATGACGACGATCTGGATAACTTCTTGGAAGGGATACAGGGATCCCTATCTAAATTTATTGCTCAGCAAGACACAAAATTTAATACATTACTCTCCACAATGACACAAATTAAGGAACAGAATGATGAAATACGAACTTCAGTAGACTTTTTGTCTGCGAAGTATGATGAGATGAAAATCAAATTAGAGGAGATGGAACTAGACCGCAAAAACAACTTAACATATATTAAATCACTTGAACACAAAATTGAGCTACTGGAACGTAACTCACGGACATCAAGTATTGAGGTACGAAATGTGCCGCAGAGGCAGCCAGAATCCAAGGAGGACTTGGTAGAAATGATCAAAGAAGTGGGCCGCGTAGTCAAGTCGCCCATCGAGACGAGTGATATAAAAGACGTTTTTCGAATCAAATCTGCAACAAAGTCTAATAAATCGATTATTGCTGAATTCACATCAGTCCTAACTAAAGACAAGTTTCTGAACTCGGTAAAAACTTTTAAAAGACAGTACAAAGACTTGACCACCTCCACGATTAAACTTAAAGGAACCCCGCAGCCAATATACATTTCGGAAAACTTAACATCGAAAACCAAGCATATTTTTTTCTTGGCGCGCGATCACGCAAAGAACAAAAATTTAAATTCTGCTGGGTGAGTCATGGAGTAGTTTACCTGAGGAAAGCAGAGGGATCTCCAGCATTGCGTATCACTTGTGAGGAGGACCTGAAGTGACTATGTCTGAGGATCTACCTTGTCTCACTATGTTGTCTAGATCTATCTCTAATGTTCTTTTTTTGCTTTTTAAATTTTGTTTATAAAACATTCACTAACACATATATTCAACCACACATAAACACATTTAACACAATAACGCAACTTAAAACTGTTACAATCACTAATATAATTCACACAAAACACACTTTTTTAATTAGTACACATACACACAAAATACCAATCAGTATGCATTTAATTATGATAATCTACTTAATTTTAACAGCAAATCAGCCAAAAACTATATTATTAAAACAAAAATATTTGCGCATCGCTGATGGCATTATTATAGTTCAACGTAATTGTACCTACTATTCTCTATATTATATGTAATTATGGAAATAATAAATAATAATGTTTCATGTGATATAGATAATATTTCAGTAGCCAACGCTTATTGTTGCGATACTGAGTCTTGTAATGTATCTTTAAGTAAAACTAGTAATTCTATAAATATTTTTAGCCAAAATATTCGTAGTATTTACAAAAATTATAAAAACTTAATGACACACTTAACTAGGTTTACCTTTGAATTCGATATAATTATTTTAACCGAGTGCTGGTTGAGCGAACTCAAACCAATTCCCCGTATTGATAATTACGAAACCTTCTACTCACAGAAATGCTTAAATCAAAATGATGGTATTGTCATATACGTAAAACAAGGTATCAAATGTTCCGTAAAACAACCTGAACCAGTTGGGGCTAATTTTCTTTCGCTTCAACTTGACCCTGACTTATTTATTCTTGCTGCTTACAGGTCCCCTTCATTTCATTGTATTGACTCTTTTCTGGACTCAATAGATAGTATCATACGACCCATAAATCACACTAGAAATGTTATACTTATTGGTGATATTAATATAGATATCAAAGCGAATAATTCGGATAAACATAGCTCTCCATATCTTAATATGACAGCGGAGCTTGGTATGTTACCGGGTCATACATATCCGACTAGACTACATAACTGCCTGGATCATGCTATGTTAAAAACTGTGTTGAACGCTTCTATTCATGTTCTGGACTCGTCTATAACTGATCATAGCTCAGTGGTAGTGAGTCTGAGTCTTCGGGAACGTGTTGTTAATAGGGAAAAATCTTGTAAAAGAGTCGACATCAGTTCAGCTGTTAAATACCTTGAAGGTGTAGATTTTTCATTTGTTAATTCTGAATCCGATGCTAACATTGCAGCTACACTATTTGTAAATGAACTATCTGCTGCTATCAATTACAACACTAAATCATACAATATCCCAAGTAGAAAGAGAATAATAAAGCCTTGGATAACCCCTGGCTTACTTCGTTGTATCCGGCATAGGGATAATCTCCATAAGAGACTTATGAGTGATCCTAACAATAGTGCTCTTGAGGTGTCATACAAGCGATACCGTAATTACTTTAATTCCTTATTGAAAAAGACCAAAATAAATTATGAAAGGTCTCTATTGAACTCGGCCAAGTCTAATAAAGAGACGTGGAGTGCTATTAAGTCAATAGTGGATATCTCAAAGCCAAAAACATCTGCCAATGATCTTCTGCGTTCTCCTGATGAAGCTACAAATGACATCGAAAACATAAACCGGTACTTTTCGAGTATTGGCATGAAATTAGCTGACGCAGTGGTATTTCCTAAGGCAATCAATCCTGAGCGATATGTTTTTGATAATCCACCTGTCTTGAACTCCATTGCTCTGCTGCCACCGGATGCGTCAGAAATAGAATCTCTAATTATTAGCATCAAAAACGACTGCGCAACGGGTTGGGATTCTATACCTGCAAAACTTTTAAAATTGGCTAGACATGTCATAGTTGCACCACTCACAAAACTTATTGAACTTTGTCTTATTTAAGGTGTTTTCCCTAAGGTATTTAAAAGATCATTAATCACGCCTGTGCACAAGGGTGGGACTCGAGACGATATTTCAAACTACAGACCTATTTCTGTTTTAACGTCACTTTCCAAAATTCTAGAGAAGTACTTAAATAACCAATTAATTTCATTTCTAAAACATAACGGAATTCTCGCTAGCTCTCAATTTGGCTTTAGGTCTGGTAGAAGTACTGACGATGCCGTGAGTCAACTTACTGAGTACGTTGCTGCTCAAGTTGATTCAGGTAATAAATGCCTAGGTGTATTCCTAGACCTTGCTAAGGCATTTGATACCGTCTCGATTCCCACACTCGTGAACAAACTGAATCATATTGGTATTCATGGTAACGCTCTTTCGATTTTCAAAGACTTTTTATATGACCGTAATCAACAAGTAAAAATAGGAGAGTTAGTTAGCAGTGATGTCCCGGTGATATATGGAGTCCCTCAAGGCAGTATTCTGGGTCCTACCCTCTTTTTGGTGTACATAAATGACCTGTGTCAACAAAACCTATCTAACGGAAAAATATTTACATATGCAGATGATACAGCGCTTATATTCTGTGGTAGAACCTGGGAAGAGGCTCAATGCAATGCTGAGTTAGGACTCCACCACGTTTATCATTGGCTAAGGAGAAATCTTCTCACCTTAAACCTATCTAAAACTAAATACCTACAGTTTTCCTTTGCAAACACACCCTCTCCTGATACGGAGTTGCGAGCTCACTCGTGTATGACGTTCCCGGATAAGTCTGAATGTAATTGTGTAATTATAACTAGAACATCTTATATTAAGTACCTTAGGGTCGTATTGGATGATAGGTTGAGCTGGCGCCCACATATTGAGCTGACTACCTCCCGTATTCGAAAACTAATCTGGGTGTTTAAAAGGCTGAGACATGTCGCCCATATAGAACTTCTACGCCAAATATATTATGCACTTGCGCAGTCAATTCTTGGGTACTGTGTGGGGGTGTGGGGTGGTGCCTGCAAAGGAATCCTTATAGAACTGGAAAGAGCTCAAAGATCTTTGTTAAAAGTTATGACTTTTAGTCCGTACAGGTTTTCGACAAGGGCACTCTATGAAAAATGTGCAGTTTTATCTGTTAGGCAACTTTATATATTGAATGTAGTAACCAAGCAACACAAGCTCACCCCTTTTAATAGCAAAGAATATAATAAAAAGAGAACTGTTTGGCAGCCCATAAGACGACGTACAGCTTCAGCTAGACGACAACAGTGTCATATGGCGGCATATCTGTACAATATAATTAATAAGAAATTAAGTATTCATCCTCTAACAAATTTTGAAGTTAAAATAAAAGTTAAAAATTGGCTGTTAAAAAAGGATTATTTGGACACTGAAAATTTATTGTGTACGCTTAAATGAGGTTCACACACAGAAACATACTGGCACGCACCCACCCTATACACACACACACACTCACAACACACACGCACCCACACCCACACACACACACACACACACACACACACACACACGCGCACTCACACACACAGACAAACACACTTTATTTTGTTTGATTGTATTTATGTTGTAAGTTTGTTATAGTTACCATAAATGTGATTCGTTAACAACTTGGGAGGGGGAACTGGCTTGTGTAACACAGGTGTTAAACCTAGCACAGATGTCAGGGATACCTATATTGTTCTGTACAAAGCGTTTTTATGGAAATAAAATTAATTTAAAAAAAAAAAAAATTAATTAAATTAAATTAAAATTAAGAATAGAATTGCCGTAATCGCGTCACAGCATAGGGTAGGTACCCGTAATATCGATCGTAATCGCGTCACGATACTAGATTTCATATTAGCACTGACCGTAATCACGTCACGGTACTACATAAGGGTAGGTACCCGTAATATCGATTGTAATCGCGTCACGATACTAGATTTCATATTAGCACTGACCGTAATCACGTCACGGTACTACATAAGTGTGCAGTATGTAAGGCGGAACTGTAAGATTTTGTAGAAATCACTTGCACACAAAAACACTCCAATAAAAAGATTAGTAAAAAATAAAATAGAATGTAGGTACTGCCTCGCGCAAACGAAGCGTCATTTGGAAGGAATGACCGAGTAATATAATTGCTGTAATCGCGTCACAGCATAGGGTAGGTACCCGTAATATCGATCGTAATCTCGTCATGATACTATATTTCATATTAGCACTGACCGTAATCACATCACGGTAATACATAAATGTGCAGTATGTAAGGCGGCACTGTAGGATTTTGTAGAAAACACTTGCATACGAAAAAACGCTCCAATAAAAAGATTAGTAAAAAAAATAAAATAGAATGTAGGTAACTACTGCCTCGCGCAAACAAAGAGTCATTTGGAAGGAATGACCGAAGAATAGAATTGCCGTAATCGCGTCACAGCATAGGGTAGGTACCCCTAATATCGATCGTAATCTCGTCACGATACTAGATTTCATACTAGCACTGACCGTAATCACTTCACGGTACTACTTATGTGTTTTTTACTTTTTATTATTATTTAAAAAAGCTAAACGTCTTATGTATTCTTGAAAATCGATAAATAGTGAAAAAGTCAAAAAATGTGGGTAACCGAACGAAAGTATTAATCGAAATTAAGAAGGAAACGTACTATGAAATATATTTCAATAACGTTTCTACTTTGAATGTCTCACTAAGAGGTTCTGAGTCGTATATTCGCTAACGAATCACATAGTTTTTAAAAAATCGTTTGTCTTTGTAATTTAATCATAACATCGACAAAATGTAATATTTAAAACACTGACTGACCTGATTTACTTGGCGATCGTCGTTTACGCAGTTTTTCCACATGCGTATATAATGATTATCCATGCTTCCTTTTGCACATAGTTTTTTGCTACACAAAACACTTTTAGGGTAACGATGTGCGGATGCCCGAACACGAAAAGCGAATGACGATGACAGCGCGGGTGACAAACTCGTGCACTCGGTTGGTATTCACTAGATGGCGCCTGTGTCTGTACTATGGGTAACGTTTTATGTTTTTTTTAATAAAATTTCTTTTAGATAGCTCTTAATATGTGTTGGATGCCTGGTACATTGAAAAGTGGACTACCTTGTGAATATAAATCTCGAGGATGCAACGTCGAAGTACAATTGAGCATGAATGTCGCTATGCCATCGGTTCGTAAGTCTAACTATGGGGTGGGAGCCTTGTACTGAAAAGAACCGGCAAGAAACTCTGCAAGGGCATTTCTTTTCTCCCTTTCTTTTACAGCGTCAATACAAATTGGAAAATGCCCACCCTATCATAGGAGGACATTTTCCATTACAAGATAAAGGCTTGATAAAGCCAAGACCCATCTATTGTAGCGATGACTTGATTGCAATGATGGGGGCATTTGCCCAGCTGTGGGACAGTATATATAATATAGTATATCTATACATTTTTCTTTTATACAAATTTCTATATAACATAAAAACATTAATTAGGCATTTTTGGAGAAACTCCAATCTCGTGTAGGATTCGAATGCGCTGCAGATGTTGTTAAAGATTCATCGCAAAACGTAGACACAATAAAGAGCCAATCACCCTCTGGCAGGCAATCAAGGCCTCGTCGCGGCCACACGTCAGCTGTTATCCAAATTAACTAGTTTCCTGGCTAGTCGAGACTTCATAATCGTAAATCATTGCATTGGTAATTTTACTGCGGTACCATCTGGCCATTCAGAGTTGTCTAGTAGCTGTTGTTCTTGGCCTATATTTTTTTCTATGACGTCACAGCATCGATACCTCAGAATAATAACTAGTCGACACAATAAAACAATTTGATCTTTGCCCTTATGTCGAACAATATAACTTCCAACCCAAACGTCAACCCCAGGATGAATTTTCAGATGGATTTCTTTAGAAAGCTTTCTTGGCCATACTATGACAAAATCTGATTGAATATTACAAAAAGCCGTAAAATAAAAGTAATTTTCTGTTTTCTTTGTATTGTGAATTCATGAGTTTTGGAGTTTAGCTATACCTACAAGAAGTTTTTGGAAGATCTACTATGCCAAACTATAAACGTACCTACACTGCTGCTAAGGCCTTACGGGCCTTACCACGTGAACATTTTTTTTTAATGTGGCACGTCATATTGACTACATCCTGCCTGATGGTAAGGTAAGCAGCCGATGTAGTCCAAAATAACGAGAGCACTCCTCACCGTGGAACAAGCACGGTAACAAGCGCACCCATTCATGACGGCCTGCATAAATGCCGTTTCACGCCCCGCTTAAAAGACCCGGGATTATAGGAGCTGGGAAACACATGCGCCGGCAGAGAATTCCAAAGCTGAATGGTCTTACAGAGGAACGACTTGCCAAATTTTTTGGTACGAGTGCTGCTGATATTCCGCACAGTATGATGGTGGTTCCTAAGACCAGCACGTGAAGTCCGGGACAGGAAAGGAGAGGGCGGGATTAGATCAAAAAGTTCTTCAGAACACTCTCCGTAGTAATTTCTGTAGAAGACACTGAGAAAGCAATGTCTCTACGCAGCTGGAGGTCCTCAAGAGATGCTGTAACCTCAGCCATAATAATGCGTACCGCTCGACTTTGCAGTCTATCAAGTGCATCGAGGAGGTATTTAGCGGAGCCGTCCCATAGATGGGAACAATACTTCATACTCGATCGCACCTGAGTCTTGTACAGCATAAGGAGATATGTCATATCATATCCTACCTCTAACACAAGCTATTATAAGTTATTTTTCAAAAGCCATGAGGAATAGGAGCCCTGTGGTATAGGAGCCATGTGGAATAGGAGCCATTTGGAATAGGAGCCGTGTGGTATAGGAGCCTTGTGGTATATTATGAGCAGTGAAATACGAAAGTATTAGTGAATTGAACACTCTTTACGGACTAACTCGCGTTTAATCTTACTACATTACCTAGTTTTTTTAGTTTCCTGACGTTTCGAACCCTTTACTAAGGTTCGTGGTCACAGGGAGACTGAGGTGTTGGTCGTCTCATAGTTAGAAGTTATTTGCCTACCGTCAATTATTTTTATATTTACGTGTATCAGTTTTACGACCTGTCAAATCTGTCACTTTATTATCTGGTCGTCCCACTGCAAGGCAAAGGCCTCCCTTCCCTTTTTCCACTCTTCGCGATAAAGAGCTCTTGATGGCCAGTCTTTGCAGCAGGTGTCTAGCTCGTCCCGCCATCTCCTTCTGGGCCTGCCGCGTCTTCTCCTGGCATCGCGTGGCACCACATAGTAGTTGTTTTCGCCCACATCTCGTCCGACATGCTACAGATGTGTCCGGCCTAGTTCCACTTCAGACTGGTGGCCTTTTGTCGAAAGTATTATGTACTTTAGTGTTCGATTGCAATATAGAAATTTTAAATTCACTCAATAATAACAAGAGTGCAATAATTGCTATATATTCATGGATTTATCGAGAGCCTATGATAGTTTCGCATATCTGGGATTACGCAGTCAAAAAATGGGTCACTTCATATCTTACATAATAGAAAACAAATTTGTTCAAAAGATCAAATCACACATCTCGAATCGAGAGAGATTCTCGATGAAGCGACCGGAAAACTAAAAAAATCGAGTCAAATTGTAGATTAGTACCCGGGTCCATCCCACAAAGTAGTGTACTTACTGGGATGTTTACTATTTTACCGGCGAACGGCTTAGAAAAAGTACAAATGAGGAGTGCGCGCTCAGCACACCATAGCTACGCGCCGCCGCGGCTTGGATACGGCACGGCATCGCGCTCTGGGGCAATTCGACGGATGCGCTACAGAAGCGTTGTTTAACCCCTTCTCTGTCCCACGAATCACATATGATACATAACAATTGAAAACAAATTGTTATAATTCTTGGTCAGCGAACCTGTTAATAATCATAGCGGAGAGACACTATAGTATAACGTTTTTTGAGAAATTCCGTGTCTTCATTGGGAAAATTACCTAACTTGCACGAAAGCAACCCAAACGCGCTCATTACAGCACAACGAGCTCCATGCTAACATTACAGTAAAAATAATAACGTATTTTTCTTTCGTAACGTATTCGTCTTTTTGAATATTTTTTTAAATGTTTTTACGATGACTTTACTTAGTTTGGGTAAACACAGTCAAGCTTGAGTAATAATAAAAAACAAATATTTGTACAAAAATCAAAATCGTATATTCAACTTCAACTAAAACTAACTTACAATATTGAAAAATATCAGCTTCAATACCGATTCATTAAAACTTAAATCGGAATAATGGCTTTCAATAAATAATATAACTTTTAAAATTTACTACATAATTATCGATTTTTCGTAATATAAAACGAGTTGTAAACTCATGAAATGACATTAAAAGTTATATGGATCAGTTAAAAAGTTAAATTCCAAAATACACTACATAACTCGTTGGAAATTGTGCGAGGTACTTGTGTCGTACTGCTAGTTTTATAGTAGAAACAAATACTTTCGTGACTTTATTGGAATTGTTATTTTTGCCACCGAGACACAAATAAGTAAAGTGGTAGTTTACAATCAAACTTATTAGAAATATTATTTATTTCCATGAGTTTAAACCTCTCTGTACAAGTACAATCACCAGCTGATTTTTGTCCCAGCATGATGCATATAAACAATGTATTAACATCGTTAGCTTCACTTTAAACTAAAATAAATGCGAACAGTACATCACTAAATAGGATTACTACAAACTACATAGTAATAAAAATAATAATTGGGGGTAGGGTGACGAAACGAATATTTGATAACTCCTTTAAAAAATAGAAGCATGCATAGTAGGTATATTTAAAGTATTTTTTTCATAACATCCTTATTGCCAGCTGCCGTAAAGCAATAGAAATTCATTTATTAGTAACTTCTACGAGCCTTCGAAACCGGCAAAAGGGGGTAAGCAACGTACTGAAAGCTTAAGTCTTTTAGTGAGAGTACAAAGTATAAGGTCACCCTGCCCCACTGTCTTTTTAGGTCCTACGTAATAAAATGGTGTAACCAAAATTAAATTGAATTAGGAACCTTCATGCTATTTACATACAAGCTATTGTCGCAAACACGCTGTCATTATAACAATAAAAGGGATGAACATGTTGGAATACAAAAATAAAGTTATCGATAGTTTTAGTTTACAAATGTCTAATTAATACAAATACCGAACGATACGCTCGGCAAACAATACACTCCAAAATGGTTGATGACGTTATGAGCAAATGTAAGTCTTATCTTCAGCTGCCATCGTAAGATATTAACTTAACTTTTATAAATATAATTCAATGTTTAGTTTTTTTAACATTCTACATACATTGTTTTCTGTGGGAATAGGCAGAGACCGCAGTACCATTTGCTACGAAAAAAAACATCCAAAATTGTCATATAAAGTAATAACTGCAATAAATGCCGACGAATGTTGCCAGTTCATAAGTATTATATTACTATGTGCTATGGTAGTTTTAGTTTATTTATTTTTTTGACATCTCCGTCATTTTATTTTAATATCTTATCTGTCATTTATTATTTAATAGCATTTCTTTTGTCATGTTAATATACAAGTCAAACTATCAAATGGAATGAAATGCGATTTCCTTCGAGCAAAGTAGCAAAGTTAGTGAGATGATTTTAACATTCGAAACCTTTTCACAACACATCACACTACGATTCAACACGAGAAAACTTAACAAAGCGTCAGAGGACGCACCGTAAGATTACCCTTTAAAATAAGTCTCCAAAAGGGGAGCGACACTATCCAAAATGAACACGGAACAATTACAATTTCGTCACAACTTTTTTTTAGAATGTAAGTTTAAGCAGAAGCTATTATAGATGACTCAACTATTAAGCTAATTGTCTTATTCAATAATTTAGTAATTGCCAAACGAAGTAATGACAATATAATGCACCTTGTTTTAACATTTGAAGCTGCAATTCGCATTTCGTTGCTTGATACGGTCTTACAAAGTGTCTTAAATTGACAAGTCATCAGCCAACTACTGTTCCCTTAAATGTAAAGTATATTACAAAAGAATTCGCCGATTATAGTTGAAACGAGTAGCAAGCAGCTTATGTATAAAAAAATGGCATGAGTTGTCTGGAAATGGATAGAACGCCCCGAATATGGTCGATAAAAGCACGTTAAAAACTATTGGATGTTATACATTGTTTCAGTTTAGGTTTTAAAGTATTACAACGAAAGGCAGTAAAGTGTGTGAGCAGAGTGAGATAGTTAGAAATGGTTTTTAATTTAAGAAGTTAATGTTGCCTGGCTATGTTAGTGGAAGGTGCGAAACAATCTTGGTAGACCGACCATTAAAACCAACCATTTAAAAGCGTAACCTAGTAGTTATTTATTCTGCCACTAAGTATATTTTGAAAGACATTATTTTATATATCAATTGCTCGACATTACACCGTGCACTTACTCGGTTAAAAAGCGCCGTATCAGGATACACTATCCATTTTCAAAAAATATGCATTTAAAATGATATCAGAAAGTAATCTACAGAACATTCCACTATTTACCGCCGCTTCAACGTCTTACAATCGTATGGCAATTTTTTTTTAAAGTTTATAGCAATCGAGCAGTCATTATTTAATCTTACACTCTAAGAATCAGATTTACCAAGACATATAATATTCTATTCTGCCTCTTTTCCAACAAATATTTAACGACATAACTTTTAAGAGTATATATACTAATATACAAAAAGACGTGACATTCAGATTACACAAAAAGTGTAATTGCACAAGTACTTACTTACACCTTAAAATACAATAACGTTATAGCATACACAGATACCAGCACGAGACGATACATTCAATAATACCTAACCCATAACTCATATACAATAAGGCGAATTTTTCGACAGTCCATCCATTGTCTTATCAGTGCTTTTATTAAACTACAAATGTATGTTGCCAGTATGACGCAACTACCACAATAGTAGTTTCTATCAACACTGCTAGATAATATTGAATAAAATATATATTTTTTAACTAAAAGATAAATAAAATGATATGCATATTTATTGGTTGACTTTTATGGTACTAAATTAATTTTAAAAGTATTGCGTTGGCACAGTCAGCATTAAAAGTAGCTTAGAATAGAAAATTCTATTAAATTTTTAAAAACATCTGAACATTTCCTGAGTGGTAGAGCTACGCTGCGTTGCAGCACGCATTGGGCCGGCAACGCATCTGCGATTCCTCTGGTTTTGCGGGTGTCCATGGGCGACGGTGATTACTTTCCATCAGGTGACCCGCCTGCGCGTTTGCCTCCCTCTTTTATAAAAAAAAAAAAAAAAAAACATCTAACACAAATATTTTATCGATATGATGATACAGTCCAAATATTTTTAAATTCGAGTCTACATGATGGCAAGTGGTCACTGCAACCTAAAGTCGAACCTGAGACCTTTGTCATAATGTCTCTATTCCTTATTAATTTACTGGATCTCATATCCTTTAAGGCAGGAACACAGCAACGTAAGATGCTGCTGATACTTGCTGTTGGCGGTAGAAATAGGTATGCAGGGTGCCCGTCTAGACGGGTTCTGTGCGGTAATCTACTAACGCCAATTAATTTAAATTGTACCCTAAGGTCACTAAATTAAATTTGAAATTATTTTAAATGTTCAGATGTTTTTGAATTCCTGTTACGCACTTAGCAGCGTTTTTGTGTTAGACATGATTGGTATGATTCGCTTGAACATTGACATCAATATTTTATTGTACGATATAAAAACCATTGAACTAATTAATTGATAATGTTATATCGTCTGTTGAGCAAATAACACAACATAATTTATTTTAAAATTTAAGATATATAAAATAAACAAAACAATAAATAATTTTACGTAAAGAGAAAGTACCACTTTAGTACAATATTCTAATTCCTATTGCGTATATTCGACATGGGTAGTGTTATTTGCTACCGACGATACTCAAAACATCACGTCATATAAAGTTTGAACTTATTCGAAATGAGAATCTATAACAACAGCATAAGATTCATATCAGGTCCCTTATTTAAAACCGATCGTCTTGTAAAAATTAAACTACACATACAACAAGTATACACTAAATACAACCATTAATTCGAGCATGCAGATACAAAGATACGTGGCAGTGTGAAAGTTGACTCGTACAGATATTCCATTCAATATTCAACCTTATGGCAATCGCATTAAGAATAGTAACCGATTGTTTACATACATAGAGCTATCTACAAGATTCCGTTGTTCTAAAACTAGGATATACTTAGTACAGGTATATAAAATCTATACAAAATTCGAGTACAAAAAAATTACGCTCCGTTGGAGATTCAGAAAAAGATTTTTAATTATATAGTATTTGTAGTGGCCATACATTGTCATTTCATTTTGAATTAAAACATTATTTTATGGTTTTCTCATTAAATTGATTTATCATGGAATAAATCATCAGTCTTTTATTATTTTATTGCCGAAATTTGAAAATCTTTACATGTTTTTAAAATAACTATTCACTAGAATAACAAAGATGGAATAGAATAGTTCATTGAAATTGATTCGATTTAATTAATTAAAAATAAGAAGTTGAAATTTCATCGCTAGTATCTATAGATTGTCAACGATATGGCAAAATCGATATTTCTTACCAGCAAAGTGAAATAAGCGTAACACAATAGTTATTTTCACTTTACTCTTTAGTTGTTTAAAAAAATAAATAAAAAAAACAAAATCGTTCAAATCGAACATGTCAACATTGTAAAGTGAGCCGTACTGCAGATAATTAAGGTATGTTTTCAGACTGACACACTTAGCGTTACCCGCTCGTACGCGTTCTTCCGTCGCCAACGTACGCAACGCAACGCCGCGTGTACGCAGAGCCCATGCCGTCGGAGGAACGCGTACGCCCGGCTAACGCTAAAGTGGGATAAGCTTCCTAGACAAACGGCAAACGTTCATCCCTGAATATCCGTTATTCGTCGTACACTGTTGCGTACTGTGCCAATTGCTAGTGAAAAATAGAGCTGCGTACTTACGAATAGACGAATAGTAGCGTTTGACACTTGTCAGGGGAACAGGACCTAAGTTAAAACCTTTCTTTTATAATGTCGAGTAGTTTTCAGTATTGAAGTGTGACCAGGAGCTAAGCTGTGCCTACCGTGTGTGGGCGTTGCTTACATGAGTGTGCTGTGACGTCACGCGCTGAGCACGCTGATGGTAGCGGGGGGCGCGGGGGGCGCGGGCCGTCACGAGCGCGGCGCCGGCTTCTCGCCCATGCGTTTGGCCAGCTCGGAGATCAGCTCTCTGCAGGATGATCGGAAGGTTGTATTGTATTGTTATAAATACAGGAGGAGAAATTATAACGACTGCAATATTTCGGCAACAACCATAAAGTTACGATACCTCTAGGTATAGTAACTTTATGACAACAACCGGGCCGACGTGAGGCGTTCTAAAACCCACCTTCCTGCATTAGGCTAAGGTGGTGGGTTACAACTTACGCCCCAATCTCCGCATGTACTGTTTGTTACCTATTGTGTGTATGTTTATAGCACAACGGCGCACCTGTTTATAAGCGGGTCCACGTTGCGCCAGCATGTAGAGCAGCCCAGCACAGCATGTAATGAGTGTATGGGTATGTATGCATGTGTATAGGGTAAGCGAGTGACCTGTATAGAAGCGTGTCACGGGGCGGAGGAACGGAGAAGTGACACGATGAGGAGGAGTTAGATTATAAGCAATCCCTGGCATCGAATGTAACCTACATATAAGAAAATATAGGCGTTTCTACTTTGCTATATACATGCGCGTGTTTTTGTTTATTTTGATTATACAGCTACTTACTACTTTATACAAATTTAATTATTAAATTTGTGTTCGCGTGTTTCACAAATGAGTACCTACAAAATATGTAATCAATTTGTTGTGGGTCTTGGCAGAATAGCAGAGGCTACGGGTTTCCTGCAGTCACTGAGTCATAGACCTTTTTGTCTCACTGAGATCATTATTGGTTAATAATTATTAAGTATTTTTTCTTGTATGTTTTAGGACAAATAAACGAACTTTTATTTATTTATTTATTTAGATGATAATAAATGCACAATAGAATATTATTTAACAAATGGTTAGTTATAAAAGGTTATGCACTATGTTTGTGAAAAGGTGAAGCTTGAGGCTATAAATTATTATTATCAGGATGTGTGCCTGGAAATGTCTAGTACAGTTAAAATAACGCACTAATAACAATATTTTCATAAGGATAACAATAATTAGAAGGAGCTCATCCTAGTTTCGCGGATGAATCTGAACTGCTTTTTCATGAAAATAGAGGCTGACAGAGAAGACAAGTAAGTCTTTTTTCAGTGTTTAAAATTTTACTTAAGATAAGTAATATTTGAATTTTAAATTTAAAAATAGATATAAAAGAATGTTATTCGGAAAGAAGGCCATAAAAACCAACAAGGCTGTAGCTGCCTCGTTACAAGCGGGTCCATGTTGCGTCAGCATGTTGCGCAGCCCAGCACATCACGTGATCTGTGTATGTATGTGTAAAGGGTAAGCGAGTGACCTGTATATGAGCGGGTCCATGTTGCGCCAGCATGTAGAGCAGCCTAATAGCACAGCACGTGATGTGTGTATGCATGTGTATAAGGTAAGCAAGTGAAGTGGATATGAGCGGGTCCATGTTGCTCCAGCATGTAGAGCAGCCTAATAGCATAGCACGTGATGTGTGTATGCATGTGTATAGGGTAGGACGCAAATAACAGAGCTTGTTTCACTTACTCTAAATATCCCGTCGTTAGCTACTTGTGTTGGGACGTTGAAAGCGTGTTCCAGCCGGATTGAAGGTTTCAAATGATATAACCTAGAAGACTGAATTTTTCCTTTAATCAAATAATGTTTGATTAAAGGGAAAATCACATAAAAGAAAAAAATAATGTATCGCTTATAATTTTGCTATATTCCTCAGAAAGTGTAAGCGGACCATTATTGGTCTGCGTTCTCTATGGTCTGGTCGCTCTGTTTTTGTCTCTGCTCGAGCGTCATGACTAGTCATATCATTTGGGCAATTTAAAATAACAGTCCAGTTTTTTCATCAATTGTCGGCATATAAAAAGCCGACTCACGGTGAGAAAACTCTCTTTTACTGCTGGGTCTACCTACTCTCGACATTACTTACAACGTCGTGCTGTTAAAATTCTGCGCGAAATATAACCCGAAATCTCGGTGAGTTGTCTATAATATTTCTAACTTGAATTATTTTGTTGTATTGCTGTGTGTTAGTTTAACAGATATTACTAGTGTTTTGCAGTGTTGGTAATTGCATAGATTGTTAGTGTTTAACGTAAAGCCTAAATTAATATAATTCGTTTAAAGTCATGTTACCTTCAAAGGGAATAATTGGTATTCCTGTCTTGTTACAATTACTGTCAAGCAAGTGTAAATGGTATTGCAGGACGCGAGGTTCCCTGTGATCCCGTGGACGAAATACCATTCCCAGTTAATTTATTGTCATTTTTACCGTTTCAGACAACAATTAACTACAATGTTGGTATCTACCCGCTTTTGTTGTAGTCTCTTGTTAAAATTATCTAACGGTTTTGCAATCATAATTTTACTTAGTAAAGAGAGCCTGGTTCAATAGTAGCTGTACTACAACAGTCACAAAAGCCGGGACTTAGTGAACATAAGTTCATTCCTTTTCTTGGTGTATTCCAGGGTTCCTGTACCAGGCTAAACCCACTGGGCCTGTGCGCTGTTTGCCTGCTGCCTGCCCGCCTGCTAGAACCCGTGCGCGGCCAGCTGCCTAGTGTACACGACTCCGCTTTCGTACCTGCGCGCAGACTGACCCTGCCGGCTCCAGGTTCCGGGTAGCTGCAGTCTACGAGAAAGATTAGCCTAAAGCTAAGTCCCTTTTAAGTCCTAGTCAAGCGGACAGAGTGAGCGATCCGGGAACCCTCCCTGAGTTTTGTAAATTCTTTTCTAAAAGATTGGGAATAAAACTTTGTAACCTATACATTGTTGTCATTCCTATTCTGAGGCAACTAACCTTGTTTCATCCATGTTGCGCCAGCATGTAGAGTAGCCTAATAGCACAGCACGTGATGTCTTTATGCATGTGTATAGGGTAAGCCAGTGACCTGTATATGAGCGGGTCCATGTTGCGCGCGAGCATGTACAGCAGCCCAGCAAGTGATGTGTCTACGTATGAGTATAGGGTAAGCCAGTGACCTGTATATGAGCGGGTCCATGTTGCGCGCGAGCATGTACAGCAGCCCAGCAAGTGATGTGTCTACGTATGAGTATAGGGTAAGCCAGTGACCTGTATATGAGCGGGTCCATGTTGCGCGCGAGCATGTACAGCAGCCCAGCAAGTGATGTGTCTACGTATGAGTATAGGGTAAGCCAGTGACCTGTATATGAGCGGGTCCATGTTGCGCGCGAGCATGTACAGCAGCCCAGCAAGTGATGTGTCTACGTATGAGTATAGGGTAAGCCAGTGACCTGTATATGAGCGGGTCCATGTTGCGCGCGAGCATGTACAGCAGCCACCAGTCGCCGACGTCGGCGCGCCGCGACACCGCCACGGCCGTCTCCAGCGCCAACGAGCGCGAGCGCGCGTGCAGCAGCCGCGGCCGCACCGCCGGCACGAAGATTATTATTAACCTGCGAGGGGACCACATACAGCGTTTACTATATTTGTAACGCAAACTAGCGTTTTCGTCGGCATAAAGTCCCCAAATGACAAAGGAGAAACGGCACTTTCTATAGAAAAAATGCTAAATTTGTATACAATACATTTTGGTCATAAAGTAGAGCTAATATTATTTGCTACCTAAACCAAGTTTTGTCTTATTTTTATCGAATCGCGGCTATGAGTTATTTAATTATTAAATTTATATACAAACACTAAGTCTTCAAAAAGCAGACATGTTACTTTAAAAATGTCTAACGTGGCTGCATAAACCATAATTATTTTGCTTTTAAAAAAGGGAAATGTCACCAATGTCGTTACGTCATGTTTGATTTGACAGCTAGCGGCTGTCGTTTGTCAACAACTGTCATTTGTTGACAGATATTGCCAGTTAAATAATGATTATCAGATTAAAAAATTAAAAAAGTATATACAACTTAACCCCTCGAGCGTCATATGTACTTACCGGTGTACAAAATAGTTGAGAGTCATGCGTGTCTCTTGTACTTACCGGTGTACAACAGACTTGGCTCAGATTGGTTGTTTTATTTTAGCCGGTCCGAGTCGTAGTATACAAGTTTTAGCTGTCTGTGAATTTTCTATGGTTCGTATAGAAGAAATTAACATAGTTAGTAGGATTCGGACCGAACAAAAATTTATCGAAAAAAAAAATTTAAAAGAGTGTCTGAAGTTATGGACGGACGTCAGCCATATTAGTACACAGTTGTGTTGTTGTGATTTGTTTACATGATGTTTTCTCGATGTAAAATATAAGTTTTCGTATGATTCTTATCTATATTTACTGGAAACTTAATACAGTTTTTGTACAATGCATTAGTTGTGTGATATAGTGGCAATTTAGATTGAACGAAGAGCTAGAAGTATAATTATGATATTTTGATTTTGCTAACAACTACAGCTAACATTGTGTGTTATAAAGTGCTGTAATTTTCTCCATATTTTGATTTTTTTGATTAAAGTGATTATAAACATTAATCAATTTGTAGATTATTTTATCAGTAACCTTTTTTTATTTACAGTTAGACATAATATACTTTTAGGTCACTATTTACGCGGGCCGGCCACGTTATGGCGGCGGTTATTTATTTTGGTTCCTAAGTTAAAAATTGTTTTGTGAGTGAAGTTTAGTGCCAAAGTGTTTATGATTCATGTGACCGGTGCATAGTAATGTTAACTAAAAAGTTATTATCTCAATTGTGTTGTGTGTCGTTTGTTAATTATTATAACAATCAGTAAAACCAAAGGTTACCTTTATGAAATATTGAAAACAAAAGAAAACCGTTCCAGTGCCACTACAAGTAAGTCTTTATTGATTATTCTAAGTAGTTAACTACGTACAAAAACTCATACAGAAAAGAATGACACCTCATTCACGCGAAAATCTCGTATAGTTATTACGCAATAAATATTTTTCCCTAATCAAACAATAAAAAAGTGATGTATCGAAAAATGCCTGACACGTAAAGCATTTAATGCTTTGGGGTGGCTGGCGCGCCACGGGTTAAGCATTAAACGCCGGGTCTTCTTTCCAAAAAAATCTTTCATTCGAACATAGTAAAAATTGGGCGGAGGATTGCCGTAGGTAGGCTAGATACAGCTGCGCGCAAATAACACCAGCTGTAGTTTAAATTTGGTATATATTATTTTCTTAAATACTATTTACAAAGCTTGTACTTAATTATTATTTATTAAGACTACAATGTCCTATTAAATTTTGTCAACTAAAGTCAAATACACCCTATAACCGAAATCGCAAAGCAAAACATCATTCGTCGATATAAAGTCAAATTGTGACCAGAATTCTACTTAAAGAGAAAACTTTCCGCAAGTACGCATGTTATTAGCAGAAACAGGATTTCCTATAAACACTTTAAAAACGCAACCAGCGGCCAGCCGTCGAGTCTGGTATTATAGGTCAGCGGACTGGGATGGGATGCGAAGTTTCTTTGCTACACGTGGTGGCGAGTTTGCTTCTCGCTGGATGATCCTGATGTCGCCGCCGACTCTGTCGTTAATGTGACACTGCAGGGAATGGAACTTTTCATTCCAAACTCTGTGGTTCCCATTGGCGGCAGGTCCCGACCATGGTTTGGTCTCTGCTTCAAAATGGCGTCTCGCCATAAGCGACAACATTACCAAGCCTGGACTAATGCGGTGTCATCAAGGGTCCCAGTGCGCTCAGAAAGAGGTACAACTTTGCCTTCAGGTCCTTTAAAAAGGACATTGCCAAGGCGAAGTCATCATTTATAAGTATAGAGTTGGCAAGAGGCTAGTGCGTCTTCCTTCGGGTACGCGTGCGTTCTGGTCTCTCGCCAAAGCTATCTTATGGAATTTTTATCAGCCGTCCCTACCACCATTGCACAAGACCAATGACTGCTTAGCCCATACTGTAAAGGAGAAAGCCGATCTCTTGAGCACTCTTTTCGCATCAAACTCGACCTTGGACGATGGGGAAAACTCTCCACCAACCGCATTGCGCTTGTTCAATGCCAAACGTTCGATTGCTACAACGGTCAGTTCGTAAGGCTCACTTTTTCCTTGACATCCATAAGTCGAGTGGGCCTGATGCAGTTCCTCCCATTGTGCTTCGGAAGTGTGCTCTTGAGTTGGCGCCGGTTCCAACGCGCCTTTTGCGGCTTTCTTACACTACTGGCGTTGTCCCGAGTTCTTGGAACACAGCCCTTGTCCACCCGATTCTCAAAAAAGGCGATCGCTCAGATCCGTCCAACTACAGGCCAATAGCCATCACTTCTTTGCTCTCCAAAGTAATAGAGTCCATTACAAACCGCCAGCTCTTAAAGTACCTAGAAGAGAATCAGCTACTAAGTGATCGCCAGTATGGTTTTTCTCGCGGTTGTTCGACTGGTGATCTTTGAGTGTACCTTACTCACCGATGGGCGGAGGTAGTCGAGAGTAAAGGGGAGGTACAGGCAGTTAGCTTGGACGTAGCGAAAGCCTTTGACAGGGTATGGCACAGGGCTTTTCTCTCTAAACTTCCATCATACGGGCTTCCTGAGAAATTGTATTCGTGGGTCGCAAGCTTTCTTTCAGCCCCTTTACTTTTGAAACCGATCGCTATTGGATCGGATTGGTATTGTGAATTTTCGTATTTTTAAGTTACGATACGACATTACCAGCGCTAATTTGGATTCATATTGGGTAAATAAACTAAATGGCATTGAGTTTTGTATTTTTTTCACTCAATATCCACGCAATATGAATCCATATTAGCTCTGGTGTCGTAACTTAGGAGTACGAAAATTCACAATACCAATCCAATCCAATAGCGATTGGTTTCAATGTTATTATTATGAAATCATTTATTCAATACACAATACAGTTATTTAACAAAATTGTACTTATGTGTATTGAATAAATGATTTACTGAGCAAATGAGCCGTACCACGAAAACCTCACAGAGTTTTCGTGGTACGGCAGTACTCAGTTTCTCAAGAGTAAGAGGCTGGGCGTAGCATCAAAGTCGTAGTCGACGGTTCGTGCTCTGACATGAAGCCCGTGAATGCTGGAATCCCGTAGGGGTGTATGTTATCCCCTACTCTGTTTCTTCTGCATATCAATGACATGTTGCATAACAACAGCATTCATTGCTATGCTTACGACAGTACTAGGGATACGCTCTACACCGGACGAGCTAATATTTCTCTGGAAAGCGTCATCGAAAGCCGGAATAAACTTGTAACTGACACCGAGAACATGTTAAGTCATGTCTCGAATTGGAGCCGACATAACCTAGTCCACTTTAACCCCTCCAAAACACAAGTTGGCGCCATTTACCGCGAAAAAACATCCCTTCGTCGTCTCTCCTTGATACCAACCCGACTATTGGAATCCTTGGCGTCGATATTTCGAGTGACGTTCAGTTTCGAGGTCATTTGGAAGTTAAAGCTAAATTAGCTTCGAAAAAGCGGGGTGTGCTTAATAGAGGGGGTCTGCCGTGCGATTCTCTAAGCTACAGCCCTGTTAGCTGCGGCTGCCGCAGCGCTGCGAAATGACTCTGTCTCTTTCATATTTATAGAATTGGAAAGAGATAGCAGATCACAGCCATGCGCGCAGCGTCTATGTGTCGCTTAGAGAATCGCATAGCTGTATTTCACGCCGGCCCACCGCTCACAACTGTACAAAGCACAGGTCAGGCCGCATATCGAATACTGATCCCATCTTTGGGCTGGAGCACCTCAGTACTAACTCCTTCTATTTGACCGCATTCAACGCAGAGCTGCTCGAATTGTTGACGTGGTTATTTCAGGTCGGCTCGATCCACTGGCTCTTCGGAGAGACGTTGCGTCTCTCTGTATATTGTACCGCATATATCATGGTGAGTGTTCTGAGGAATTGTTTGGCTTGATCCCTGCCGCTGATTTCTTTCACCGCACTACACGCAATCGACACCACATCACCTTGATGGATGGCGGTCTACTGTGCATTTTTTACGAAATTTCTTGCCTCGAACTAGTGTTGTGGAACCAGCTCTCGGCGGCGGTATTTCCGGACCGTTACGACTTAAGGATCTTCAAAAAACGAAGGCGACGCGTCTGCGATTCCTCTGGTTTCGCGGGTGTCCATGGGCGGCGGTGATTACTCTCCATCAGGTGACTCGCTTGCTCGTTTGCCTAATTCTTTTATATAAAAAAATCCTGTAATTATGTCGGGAATTAACTGATCGCAACACTTCCAGAATATTACAAGATAATAGCTACATTTGTAAACGTAATACATTCACTGGCCAGTGTAATAGTTCGTCATAATCATGACGCATATTACTATGTTGGCTTAACATATCGACTGTCCTATAATAAACATTATTAAAACACAATCTAAATGACTGTTTACTTGTACACCAAGAGGGTTATTAATACATGACACATGTATATGGAAAAGCTAATTTACCAAGGAATATTCCAAGGATTACAAAGGTATAGGTTATTGGCTTATCTCTAAATACATTAAGTTTTCTAGCAGACATGGTGACAGTAAGTAATAAGAACTCGTTAGAGTGACACAACTACACACAGAAACACATACAGGGTCTAACAAAATCAATAAGCGAACGCTTAAGGGCGGTATCTATACACCATTCTGAATACAATGACAAAAAATGGGTTCTAGTTTTATAAAGTATAGTATAGTATAGTATAAGTATAGACGACCTCCTTGGTCGAGTGGTCTGTACACCGGTTTTCATGGTGTCGCCATCTCTGAGGTCCCGGGTTCGATCCCCGGTCGGGTCAATTTAGAGAAAAACTGTTTTTCTAAATTGATTTCGGGTCTGGGTGTTTTTTCTATGTTTATGTACATTTATCCGTTATCTTACCATATAAACGAGTTTCACAAGAATACTCATTATGGTCTAGATAGTTGGTGTGAGCGTAAACAAAACTTATTTATTTATTTATAAAGATTTTTCAAAGTTATGTTTTCTAACAAACTAAATCAATTAAAATAATGCACATCATGAAACATGCTGTATCTTTACTAACACGCACGCAAGCGTCAATAAAAAGATAGCTGAGTGTGCTCCGAGTTTAGTGTGCATGTCAGGCTTATCTTTGTGTGCGTGTAGTACAGCTGTACGTACGGGTTTGGAAAGGGTGTATTTTTGGTGAATTATGATAATGTTTTGTTGATTATCTCGGTAACGAGCCTGTAGTTTTGGACCAAATTTGGTGAGCATGCTCAGTGTGACGTATAGATGTTCCCCTTAAACGTTCGCTTATTGATATTGTTAGACCCTATAGTAACAAAATAAGTAAGCTAGTGAATGTAATTAAATAATACATACATCCATATAATCTAGGGATGCGCGATACGGGTCGTCGATCTGATTTTTCGGATCGTAATGGATCGTAACGCCACGATCCGATCCGCGGATCGGATCGCATGCCGCCGATCCGATCTTTTGGAAATCGATCCGAATCGGATGCAAATAACTAAGACACAATTAATTTTAGATCTTTATGAGGTAAACCCATGTAAACCTTGTAAAGAAGTATGCATGTGACTGGATACACACATTTTATGCTTATAAACCTACCCACAACATTCTTTTTAATAATTTAACAGCTATATCAATCTACCCGCAAAGGTTGCCGCCAAAATCAAAATGTAAACATATAAAACACGTTCGTAACAAATAAAACTAAGTATGTACCCATTTTTTTTAAAACAAACCGCGTTTTTATGCACTACGATCCAAGCGACCCGATCTTTCAAGTTTTGTATCGATCCGGCAAAAAATCGTATGACCTCGATCCGATCCGAAAATAGCTGGATCGTATGCCAGCCGATCCGATCTTTCAAAGGATCGGATCGGACCGGCGCATCTCTAATATAATCACGACTGGTAAGTCAGAGACTAGGCAATGAGGACCGCAAAAGCAGTCCTCTGCCACAGTCCACTTTTCACTAAATAGCGACTGCACATGTGCTCAACGTGACAGGTGGTGAGCCCATCGTTAAATAATAACTAACAAAATAAAGTCGTTGCTAGACTAGCATAACTGTGATTCAGATAATATGCAACAAGAAAAGGGTAGCAGAGAGAACGGAACCCTGAGGAACCCCGGCATCGATAGCCATGAGGTCAGAAGAACAGTCATCAATGACTACTCTGATTGACCGTTCACTCAGGAAGTCTAAAATCCAGACACAAAAATCAGCAGAGATATCGTACGCTGGAAGCTTGCTTAGCAAGCTAGCGTGCCAGACCCGCTCAAAGGCTTTTGAAATGTCAAGCGACACGACAAGAGCTTCGCCATGCTTCTCGATCGCCTCGCCCCAGCAATGTGTAACGTACACCAGAAGGCCCCCCGTGGAACGGACCCGCCGAACGATACGATAAAAGCTTGCTATTCGGTACCCATTCCATAACTTTACATAGCATGGAGGTGATGGCAATTTGTCTGTAGTTGGTGGGATCGTCGGCACGATCGCCCTTCTTGGGCACCGGCTGCACATTTGCAAGCTTCCAGGACTGAGGAACCGCTCTAACTATTAGACCACAAAAGCGATTAAAATTTAAAGAAAACCAACTTCTGCCACATATTTAATTCAATTCAATTCAGATTCATTGCAAGTCACAGGTTTAAAAGATGTTACAGTATTAGATAGGGTACAAGTGACAATATAAATTGGAATCCTCACCTATATAGCACCAGCAGGGACAGCACCACCGCCAGTATGATGTACCAGAACCAGAGGAAGATGTAGGTCTTCTCGTTGACGATGTTGAGCGGCAGGATGCAGAGGCTGTCGTGCGTCTGGATGCCGCCCGACGCGCCGAACTTGTGGAACGTGCACTTGGTGATGCGCGGGAACACGTAGATCATGGGGTCGTATCTGGAATGGGGAACAAGCAGCTTATAACTTCTTTTTTACCAATCATCTAGCCCAAGATAAGCTTCTTCTAAAACTTGTTTTTGTTGGTTAGATAACGGATAAACATACTTATTTATTATACATAGAAAACACCAAGATCCGAAATCAGTTTAGAAAAATAGTTTTTTTTAAATTGACTCTGCTGAGAATCGAAGCCGGGACCTCAGTAGGGTTACTCTTGAAGCACAATTGCATTAATCAATTTCCAAACACAAATCTAAAAAATTTCAAATGGCACTTTTGTAAGCGACAATAGCGCCACATTGGAATTAAATTGCGTGGAAATTGATTGAACAAATTATTATCGAGATGGCGTTCCGGAATTATCTTTACTTATCCCAATATCGATACATATTAATCGCATTGGAATTGTATTAAGGTTCAGTTTGCGTTCAAGAGTAACCCCCCAGAGATGGCGACGCCAGAACCGGCGTGATAACCACTCGACCATGAAGGTCGTTACAGCCATCCACTTATTTAAAATTATTACTGACTAGCGGATCCTCACGGTTTTACACGTGTGGTACCCGTTCCCGTGGGAATATCGGGATGAAATATAGCATATGTCACTTGAGAAGAATGTAGCTTTCTAATGGTCAAAGAATTTTCTAAACAGGTCCGGTAGTTTCGGAGCCTATTCAATTCAAAGAAACAAATCTTTCCTCTTTATAATATTGGTATAGACAAAAACAACCAACAACAGAGCTGTTGTGTGGCGGCGGCTCTTTATTGAAAGAATATTACCAACTACAAACCCATCTCTACTCTTGGCTGTCTAAGAAGGCGACTAACGGACTAAAGACTGCACATACATTCAACAACATAGAGCAGATATGAATTCACCACCTGTCACGCTGAGCACATGTCACTAACATTAACCGCCTCTGTGGTCTAGTGGCTAAGCCACCGGTTTTAGACCCAGAGGTCCAGGGTTCGATTTTCAGCGGGGGGCACATCTTTGTGTGCTCGGTTTGGTTGGTGGTAGGGCTGTTAAGTCCGCCTGGCTAGCTACCACCATCTTATCTAAGTCTGTCGCCATAACAACGATGTTTATAGCATTGGTGTGTTCCGACAGTTTGAGATAAGATAGCCAGTTCCTCAGTGGTTGAGGATTCCGGGTTAGCGCGCTTCCACCTTCGTCCTTATCGTCACTTACCATCAGGTGACATGAAGGCCAAGCGCTAACCCGTTGTGGATAAAAAAAAAGTCATTGCGCAGTTGTTGTTTGGTGAAATGTGGACTATGGCATAGGACTGCTTTTGCGGCCTAGTCTCTGACTAACCCTTCGGGGATAATAGTCGAGTATATGTACAGTCGAGGAAAGGAGAATGACCAAACCAGCCTATTTGATATCTATTGCGTCTTAATCATCCACATATCAAAAGTGTTTTCTTAAGTTATAGTTATTAGGTACTGTTAAAAAAGGTTTTCTATAGAACGCCGCGTTAAGAGTCAAGTGATCAATAAATACTGAACTGAACTGATAGTCATACGATAACAGTTGTCATAAACCTCAAAATACCTAAAAAGTCTTAAGCTAAAAATGAAGATAGCTTCAAACTCCCGCATGATATTGCAATGTAATTTTTTCTTCATAATTCAGAGCATTGCCGCTATTGATTACTATTTATTTCATTAAAGCGCTGTGTTACGCTAGCTAGCTAAAAACTAGCCTAACTCCCATAGTAAAAAGGTCATTCTCCTTTCCGGTCGACCACTTTACGGCGATATTCGCTTGCACACATCTACGCGCACGCTACTGCAGTGCGATTCTCTAAGTTAAAGCCTTGGTAGCAGCGGCTGCCGCAGCGCTGAAAATTGACTGTCTCTTTCATATTCATAGAATGGAAAGAGACAGCAGATCACAGCCATGCGCGCAGCGTCTATGTGTTAGAGAATCGCATAGCTGTACGTACGCGCGGTCGGAATGGGAAGTGGTCGTCCGGAACTTCCTTCTTTCCTTCGACGGCGAAGTGCCAATACCTCCTAACATTTTAAAAAAAAATTACTTTCTTATATCATTAACTTTAAGGTCGTTTCCGCGTATTTTTATGAAACCACTTATCCGTATTTATGACGACAACGGGAAAAATAAATGTGGACATAGCTTCTAACTAAATGGAATTATGGCAATTCTTCTATCTACAAATTAACTTGGTACAACCCGATTATACTTAGACGCGAAAGCTTTCGAGACACAACGTTTTTTTCGCTTTACGTAAAATATTGTATATGTTAGTTAAGTTATAAGCTATTGTCACATTGCCGTTGATATATCGATTGGAGATATTTGCCAATTTTGGGTAGTAGTTGTGTGGCCAGCTCTCACCTCTCCTCCTGCGGCACCTCGCTGTAGCCGAGCACCCGGGTGCCGTACGAGAAGAACTCCCCGTTGAAGAAGCTGTCCATCATCCACAGCTGCGCCACGATGTTCACCAGGCACAGCAGCTCGCAGCCCCAGTACCGCAGCGCGTATAGCTTGTGCATCTGGAAGGAACATTCCATTGCGTTTTAGCACAGAACAACTAATAGTACTACGTACACAGTACAGGTTCACTCTCTAACGACTTTCACGCGAAATTGAAACTTATCGTGTGACCCGAGCGTTCATATTCCGTTAAGCAACGCTGACTCGATATCGATTTGACGTCATGTCGTCACAGAGCGTAGGGTTTAGCGCGCGCGCAGGGATACGAGTTAGGGATGATTTATATTAGAGCGGGCCGTGCACGGGACGTGCCCCGTCCGGGCCCGGATGGGGCCCGGACGGCGCCACTGATTTGAGTCGTTGCATACATTTTGTATGAAGCAGTTCATATTACACCGTGCATGATCGTGCAGGAACACGCCCCGTGCACGGCCCACTCTAATATAAATCATCCCTAAATCGTAATCCCTGCGCGCGCGCTAAACCCTACGCTCTGTGAGGTCATGACGTCAAATCGATATCGAGTCAGCGTTGCTTAACCGTTGCGGCAATCTTTACTGCCATACGCCTAGGCGGCCTACCTGGGAGGCGCGCCAAACGAACGTATCTAAAATGCGGAGTGACACCCCCCTGGTTTTAATGTCTGATGGTAAAAAGTTAAGCCCATAAGCTGTCACACTGTCTTGTAATCAAATCTTCGTTGTGGTAGGTGTGTTCTAGCTACGATCACCTCCATCTTAGCCCATCTATGTAATATTACAGAATATGGTAAAAGGAATGTTATGTTATATAGAAGTTCATGTATGCAAGAAATGTTATGTTACATAGAACACCCAATGGTGTAAAAAATTCAAAAATATCTGTTTGCATAACACAAGTCTTATAACGGGCAACTTCAAATAATATAATACAAATTGATTGACAAAACTGAATGCATAACTAAATGGATATTTTTTACTAGCAATAATGGTCCTCTAATAAACGACTTCATAAAGCCTTATCTGTCCGCAGCACATGATCACGCAATTAGGCCGCATACCAACAGCATACAATTATAAGAGGGCTTCATTGAGTCTGAAATGCCGGAGGAGTCGACAACCGTTTAATACATCGTCGGGTCGCGGTCGCGGCGGGGCCTAATTGACACTGTTAATGCTTAATGCGCATTCCTCCGATACTGGTCCATTGCTCAAAAGCCGGATAAATCTAGGAATATTAAAACTTTCACTCGTTACGAGCCACCGATATGTGGGAAATATTTTTAAGTTGCATTCCTTATAGCTATAGGTTATTAACACCGTCAAATTGATAGAATTGTCACAGACAGATCATTCGAAAAATATGTGTAGAACAACACAACACTTATCAGTAATCAATCAAGTAGATACAGCCGTGTTGGATGATCTAAGCCCAACAGCGGGATAAGTGATGATTATAGACCAGCGTGGTCCGGCGGGCGATAAGCGACAACGTCCAAGAACTGACAAGCACTCTTTTTATTTTTCTCATTGATAAATATTATGAGAACAATCATCGTTGGCCTACAAGCAAGAAATTTTCCCGCGGCCTCCAATTTACTCGAATTGCTGCTCACCGGTGTTTAGTGGGTATGCCCCCCTCCCTCTTCCTTGACCTGATATTTTCTTAGCGTTGTCGATATCGAAGGGAGACGGGGAGAGCATCCACACAACGGGTGGATGGCATAAAAATGCATTCTTTTTTTTAATGCCTTTTTTTTTAGTGTGAGTGCTGTCGGACCCAGGCGACCTTTACAGCGTTACCGGGCTTGTTTGGGGGCGGCGAGAAACTTAAAGCGTTCCTCAAGCCGTGAGCGGTCGAAATTCCCCAGAGGGATTCCGGTGGGGGATGGCATCTCGCAAGCAAGTCTCCGATCCCACCCCGGAGCCTCTGGGGGTTCGAGCCGGTAGGGAGATTTTTAATGCTTAATAAGACAGCTCTTGAACTCGTGTTGGATGTTGCCAACATTAATAATATAAGGTTTATTTTGTCATCCATAGTAATGACAACTATTGCTCTCTCTCTCTCGGCGAATATGGAAGATTAAATACGTGTCATTCAACGGTCCTGGTATTTTATTACAATAGTTTAGATCAGAACCCACCAGCAATCCAGCAACCCATCAGCCCAATACAGACGCGGCAACACCTCGATCTCGCTTGATGGTGAGCGCAGATGAGGTCAACGATGGAGCGAGCTGTCCCAGAAGATGCCTATTAACTCTCGCCTTGAAGGCATTCAGGTTATAAGTTTTTGGAAACACAGACGATAACAGAGAATTCCACTCCTTGCCAGTGCGCAGCAAAAATTTTGACATGAAGCGTTTAGTGCGACATAGTGGAACTTCTACTAGGTGGGGATGATATCCTTCAGTACGTCTGGAGGTTCGGTGGTAAAAGGGCGATGGTGGTATGAGCTCGAAAAGCTTATTCATTGGGCAAAAAAAAAGATTCGTCCTTCCTAGTTGGATGATGATGCACATAATAGCTAATGCTGGTTGGCGTGCTTTAACAACTATATACGATCTTAAAGCCACAGCAATAGGGACCAAAACGGCTAAAGTGTGCCCTATAAAACACGAAGTTTCCTAGATCAGAGGATATAGCATACATACACACATATAATCACGGCTATTATCCTCGAAGAGTTAGCCAGAGACTAGGCAATGAGGACCGCAAAGGCCAGTCTTCTGCCATAGTCCACTTTTCACCGCCAATGAGCCCATCTCCGCTCTATGTTATTGGATATATTTGCAGTCTTTAGCACAAGTTACTCCTAGGTCTTTAGTCCGTTAGTCGTCTTTTACGACACCCAAGGGAAGAAACGGGGTGGTAGTATTCTTTCACCGCTACGCGACTCGGTTAATTCATATCAGTTAATTCATAACTGCACGAAACCAGCCAGTTAATTCATATCAGTTAATTCATAACTGCACGAAACCAGCCAGTTAATTCATATCAGTTAATTCATAACTGCACGAAACCAGCCAGTTAATTCATATCAGTTAATTCATAACTGCACGAAACCAGCCAGTTAATTCATATCAGTTAATTCATAACTGCACGAAACCAGCCAGTTAATTCATATCAGTTAATTCATAACTGCACGAAACCAGCCAGTTAATTCATATCAGTTAATTCATAACTGCACGAAACCAGCCAGTTAATTCATATCAGTTAATTCATAACTGCACGAAACCAGCCAGTTAATTCATATCAGTTAATTCATAACTGCACGAAACCAGCCAGTTAATTCATATCAGTTAATTCATAACTGCACGAAACCAGCCAGTTAATTCATATCAGTTAATTCATAACTGCACGAAACCAGCCAGTTAATTCATATCAGTTAATTCATAACTGCACGAAACCAGCCAGTTAATTCATATCAGTTAATTCATAACTGCACGAAACCAGCCAGTTAATTCATATCAGTTAATTCATAACTGCACGAAACCAGCCAGTTAATTCATATCAGTTAATTCATAACTGCACGAAACCAGCCAGTTAATTCATATCAGTTAATTCATAACTGCACGAAACCAGCCAGCGTGACCGTAACCTTAAACCGAATTAAAGTTTTCATGGCATCAGCAATGACGAAATAGTTACACAACAGTACCTAATGAAACATGATGCCCGCTTATTAGGTACTTGTCCGCGTTGTCGGCATGTTTACTTACAAATAATATTACCTATGTCAAGTGATAAATGATAATATATACATAACTGGAACAAGTAAGTAGGTAAGTAATTCATTATTTGTCCGGCCGGCGACGAATTTTGGACCTGCGTTATGCCACGGTAATAACAAAGTATAAGCTCATATTTATACTGTGGTAATAATATTACGTAGGTACCTACTAACTGTGGTGATGCGTTACCGATGTCAGGCAAAGGCAAAGCACTCATTCAAGTTAGTGACAATCATAATTACTACCTATGTAAGTAAATAAGTAAGTACTTAGTATGTAATGAATGAGGCCA
Organism: Scoparia ambigualis; assembly: GCA_963921215.1. NCBI lineage: Eukaryota > Metazoa > Arthropoda > Insecta > Lepidoptera > Crambidae > Scoparia > Scoparia ambigualis. The sequence continues at coordinate 41,897,101 of OY992503.1, read as the reverse complement.
ATATAATCATAACAACTTTTCGCACGAGTTTGATAAACTTAAATCCTTACTGACTTATAATGATTATTTTTTATCGTAGGTACCTACTTATAAGTTGCAACGCACTATTCTATGCGTAAAAATTAGTTTGTTTATCGATATTATTATGTGCATTCTTCCAGGTGTACTGTATAAAAAGTTATGTATTACACTCAGGTATAACTCATATACCTATCTGTGCAAAAAATCACATTGATCCGAACGTTATGATCGATTTGACGCAAAAGACAAATTAACTTTCTCATTTTGAATACCAGTTAAATTGAAAGATCTTTGTTGTATGCATTAACGCATACGGGACTCAATGAAAGAGATCCGTATTCCGTCTGCTCCGATTCCAAATAGGTTTGTATATACGAACTATTATATTTGTATAGAGCACAGCCGGGTGGCCGGTCCGTGTGTTTATCATAGCCACATGATACGTTTATGATACAGACACAACAACAGTCTTGTTGCCAATTGCCAAAGGTACCGCAGACGTCAAGAGATGTGCTCCTTACTGATAAAGCAATGAAATTCATGTTTAAAAGTGGGTATTATTAATTAATTAGTTAGGTAGAAATTATGTTATTTTCAGATCACAGATTTTATTGTTAATAGATTGTATATCTTCGAAAGTATTCTTTCTAACGTTTGTAGCGAGGTATATATACTTCCTTACACGGAACAACACAACTTTGGTTTTGCATCATGGCCAAGCGTAATATTTATAAGGAGCACTTATAGGTGAATCTTGCCAAAAAAGTAAGTATTTGTAGAGCCAGTAGAACTACATATTATATTAAGAAAGTATATCAAACTTACTTACTGTATATTTACTGGTCTTAAGTCACAGATGTGTTGTGCGCTAAATTGTCTTTCAACTTCATTGCAGATGTATAATACTTAGTATATATATGCGTATAAACCTTGACTTACAAGACTGGTCAAGTTGTACGGCAGCCCAGCCAGTGACTCCCTTAACTAACTGTCAATGAGGGTTCGACAGTTTTAGGGTTTGTGGCTAGCTATATTAATCGTTAGCCATGCTCTCTCTTGCGTACTTATAAGTTACACCATTTAGATAGAACTCCAAGGACTATAGAATATAAATTTAATATGGCCACACCCCGTAAAGAAGTTAGTGAATCTGTTGCACTCATTAACTCCTTGACGACCGGCCAAACTCCGTGCAATATAAAATATGGTTTGCAACACGCGGTTTATAAGTACTCCCAAATTTTCCGATAGCGTAACAGACTTTATTGCCACCGCTAACAGGCTTTATTGCCACCGCGTACGGGCAGAGACAATGTGCCGAATGACATTTGATAAGCAAATACGCGATACGGAAGTGTCTATATGAATAACGTATAAACACGCCAGTATTATTTATATGGTACAGATTTCTAAATCTGGACAGTGTGAAGGTGAGCCATCTAGATGTGACAATGAGGGTACATTCTTATATTTTTACAAGTTTTATTGGCTAAAACATGAACTTAGGTAATAAAATGGTATTCGAAATTATCATATACAAGATATTTCAATTGTAGAGACGGCAACGAGTCTAATAAACAATTTAGTCCAACTTTACCAAAGCGATTTAAAAAAGTAAGCTTATTTACCATCAGGATTTTACCTTTCTATGTGGATATTATTGTTGTTAACTACAATTATGTGGGCTTTCAATACCCATTCACATTTTTTTTTATGTTAAAAATTGAATAATTAAGAAAGCCCTTTCATGCACCGCTCCATTCATAAACTAAAAGCAGACCCATAAAAAAGTCATCGGCGAACGTGACTGCCGCCACGTGCTTTAAATGGCTGTTCACAAAGGTGCAAGTATTATTAATGGGACGGCGAAAATAAATTACTGTAGGTACTACAGGGCAATTTTGTCACAACCTACCTGCCATAGCATTGACATATCTTATTATTACAATGGGCGATTTTCCAAATTCACCAAAAAAAAAAATTGGTTCGTAATGACTTCATAGATGGCGCTTAGCACAGATTAGTATGGCGCTTAGTAAAAGGCGAGTCCATGGAGATAAAGTGTTTATCTGCGTAATATTTATTCCATTCCAAAATAGAAAATAGGTCCTGATGTCCTGAATGAACATAGGTACTATTTTTTTATTTTTGGTTGACAAGCAAAAGTGTAGAATTTATTATACAGCCTTAGGAACGGCTCGGCTTTCAAAAAGCGCCATCTATCGAGTGTTTTTAAAATTCTTTTTATTTTTTAATTTAAGCTGTTAGAAATTCACCTATTAGCAAATTATTTTCAGAGCTTACTCAGTCCTAGTTGTTGCTTAAACTGATATTTCACAGCCCACAAGGGCTTTACTGTTACCTCTAGCACTATTACTTTAATCTCATTATGCAAAATTCGTATGGGAATTGCGTACAGGTAAACCTCAGCAACATCAACACACTGTCTGCAGTCTGTCAGTAGGTAGTACCTCAGTCAGTCAAACACACAAACCATTGATAGTGCGCACGTGACTATAGCCATGATTATTATTAGGAATAGGGATGGGTGGGGCAGATGCGAGCGCATTGTCGGCAAACCACCTGGCTAGTCACCCCTATGCAGGGACGGATTCGCTATTGTAGCCTTGGCAAATGTGCAGCTTCTAACATTCGCGACGTGTGTGATACTTAATGATGCAGCTACTTGAAAACGATTTAGGACGCTCAATTTCTGGTTTAACTTTTTAACTGCGGACAAGCACTGATCACTAGGCTTACGCTTGAAACACAATTAATTGCATTCATCAATTTCCAATCACAAATCTGAAAAATGTCAAATAGCACTTTTGTAAGCGACAATAGCGCTACATTGGAATTAAATTGCGTGGAAATAGATTGAACAAATATTATCGAGATGGCGTTCCGTAATTATCTTTACTTATCCCAATATCAATACATATTAATCGCATTGGAATTGTATTGAGATTGAGTTTGCGTTCAAGAGTAACCCCCCTGTGCGCCCAATAAATAGAATTTCTATTGTTTGTCGCCGCGTTCAGAGTTAAAAGTTACACGTCACACAAGTCACATCCTACCTATTTATTTATTATGAGTAAACCAATATTGCTAATGTAAAAGAAACTTTGAATCCTTGTTCGGCAAAGATAAACAAAAAGACAATGTAATTTACAGAACACGAAAACAAGACCAATAAACGTGGATGATCGATCACCAATCGTACTTACATGGGGACATCATCACACAACACAACCATAATGCCCGCCTTCCACTAAGAGCGAAGCGGGCTCCGTACCAATCCTCATAGAGATGCTTCCACAGGGAACTGTCAGAATGTGGGTCTTATAATCCCGAACGAGGAGAGCGCTACAGACGCTAAGCAGTTTAAGGCTTGTATTCTAAAACCAAACTCACACTTTAATCTGTGTGTTGTGGAACCAGCTCTCGGCGGCTGTATTTCCGGACCGTTACGACTTAGAGATCTTCAAGAAACGAGCCTATTCCTTCCTTAAGGCTGGCAACGCGCCTGCGACTCCTCTGGTTTTGCGGGTGTCCATGGGCGGCCGTGATAACTTTCCATCAGGTGACCCGCTTGCTCGTTTGCCTCCTGCTGCTATAAAAAAAAACAAAACTATTCTTGAGTACAGTTAGAAAGAGATGGTGCTATTCATCGAATATATCGCCATCCTTTTCTAACTGTATTCAAACATGGATTTGAAATTGAGTTTGGTTTTAGAATACGAGCGCCTATTAAGTCTACTTAAACTCGTGTTGTAAAATTTGAGCTTCCATCTCTCCAGCACTAAGGGAGTTGCTCAACTTTTACAATCATACGCGCAATATTCACCTCACCAACGTATAAGCCCGCTTCAGGTGGTCCTTACTGCAAGCACTGTTGCGTTCACCTGACATACATAGAGCCTGCAATCACGGCGGAGGTGCATCATTATATTCCACCTGTGTATCCTGCGTACAATGCATCGGAGACCGTGGCTAGGGTATGGCACTTTCCGTTCAAACAATATTGATACTATCGTGAACAAGATACCTACCGTGAATACCGCGCGTCATGCTACAGAAATAGAAAGAACGCAATTAATAAATAGAAAAATCACACATTGCTTTTTTTAAGGGAATACTCCTTATCGGTACGGGGAGTAGCGGTGGTTTTATGGGGCTCCCCAGCTCTCACAGGGGGCATACGCACTAAAAACCCTAGTATACATCCCCCCATTGCTTCTGGGGTGATCTGTGACTGCCTTTCAGGTGATTACCAGAGTAGCGCTAAACGCCAGTTACAACAATGCAACGACGAATTTATATGGGACTAGCGGCCGCTCGCGGTTTCACCCGCGTGGTTCCTGTTCCCGTGGGAATATGGGGATAAAAAGTATCCTATGTGTTAATCCAGGTTATAAACTATCTGTATGCCGAATTTCACCCAAATCCATTCAGTAGTTTTTACGTGAAAGAGTAACAAACATCCATCCATACTTACAAACTTTCGCGTTTATAATATTAGTAGGAAGTAGGATATTAGCATTAAAGCAGCGACATAATTACAATACAACAATATTCGGTCGACTAGTGAAACACATTCGAACTATAAGTAGGCACTAAGACCACGTGTTACCACACGGCTGACATAACATGTACACTGGCCTGCAAAAATAAGTATCACACTTTTAAAATTGCAATAACTTTTTAAGTCTTAAACAAGATATATTTTCGAAACAAAAAGAGTTAGTTAGTTACTATAGTTTCAAAGAAAGCTATAAAAATTGCTGTAAATCGTTTTTTATTTGATAAACTCTAACTTCTACAGTTTAAAAAAAATGAAATTTTAGAAGTGTGATAGGACTCATTTTTGCAGGCCAGTGTAGTTGAATAGCGAGACAGAAACGTGGTAAGAACTAAAAAGTAGGCGTTCACTTATTTACATTTTTACATACATACATGTAAAAACAACTGTTATCCCCGAAGTGTTAGTCAGAGACTAGGCAATGAGGACAACAAAAGCAGTCCTCTGCCATAGTCTACTCTACAAACTAGTTAACTGTTTTTTTTAAAATTAGTATTGACGTCAATGAGTGCCTGTAAAGGTTTACATTGAATAAATAATTTGAGTTTGACTTTGACCAAATAGCGACTGCACATGAGCTGCACAGCGTGACAGGTGGTGAGCCCATCGCCGCTCTATGCTGTTGGATGTATCTGCAGTCTTTAGTCCGTTAGTCGCCTCTTACGACAGCCAAGATTCTTTCACCGCTACGCGACAAGGATACTTATTTAATTATCACTATTAGCTTTTTTATCATATAGATATTAAAAATAATAAAAAAGCCAAAGCTAAAACGTAGATTTACGTAGCAAAACATAAGTAAATTCAATAAATTGCATAAAAATTAAACCTAAATCATTTCTTATTGAAAACATAAGATACTTCGACTTACCACTTAAGGGGAGGTATTTCGAGCGCTTCTCTTTCGCTCTCTCGACGGTACGACGGTAAGGGACGGGTATACGAGGGGCGTTCAAAATATTCTCGGTATTGATACGTTACAACCTCTTTTATATATATATTTGTTACTGGCCGCTAAGATTCATCCATTGCCATTAAAAAAAAGTAAAATTGGAACCGAGATGTTCTTTTGTTTTTCTGCAATTGCCGAACAAACATGAACACCATGAGCGAATTAACAATTTTAACGAAATTAGAGCACCGATCCGTCATAAAATTCTTGACAAAACAGGGTAAAAATCAAAAAACCATAAAAGAGGAAATGGATTGTGTTTACCGTGAGTCTGCTCCTTCTTTATCTACTATTCAAAAATGGTCAAGCGAATTTAAGCGTGGAAGGGAGAGTATTGAAGATGACCCTAGACCTGGCCGGCCTGTAGTGGCTACCTCACAAAAAAATATTGATAAAGTGGAAAAACTTATATTGGAAGACGGCCGAGTGAAGGTAAAATCTATAGCTCAAGTAACCAATCTCTCTATTGGTACCGTACATGACATTATACATGACCATCTTAATATGTCAAAAGTAAGTGCAAGATGGGTTCCGCGAATGCTGACGCTTCTTCAAAAGGATATGCGTGTGGCTTGCTGTTCAGATTTTATCGACCTGTGTGGTGAAAATCCCGATGAGGTGCTGCAAAAAATAGTTACTGGAGATGAAACCTGGGTTCATCATTATGACCCAGAGAGCAAACAGGAGTCCATGCAGTGGCACATTAAGGGTTCAGCTCATCCCAAGAAGTTCAAGGTAATCCCGTCAGCTGGCAAGGTCATGGCCACAATATTTTGGGATTGTGAAGGAGTTTTGCTTATCGATTATAAAGAAAAAGGTGTAAATATCACAGGGCAGTACTACGCTAACGTTATACGTCAATTAAGAGATGCGATCAAAGAAAAGAGGCGAGGAAAGTTAACCAAAGGTGTTCTGCTTCTGCATGACAACGCCCCTGTCCATACTGCTCATATTGCCAAGGCAGCTATTGTTGAATGTGGGTTTGAAACTGTTACTCATCCACCCTATAGTCCGGACTTAGCCCCAAGCGACTTATTTTTGTTCCCCAATCTTAAAAAGGATCTGCGTGGAAATAAATTTTCTGACGATGAAGCGTTGAAGACGGCCGTGGAGGAGCATTTTTACACCAAAGATAAAAAATATTTTTATGAGGGATTAAAAAAAATAATTGATCGATCTTATAAGTGTATGAACATAGGGGGGGAGTATATTGAAAAATAAAAATATCAAACTTTTCGTACTTGTTTGTTTTTATCCACATACCGAGAATATTTTGAACGCCCCTCGTAACAGCGGAGCGGCGCGAATAATCGCGTTTTATATTTTAAATTTTTTTTAGATGTATTAAATAAAAAACGATCGGTTATAATTCCTCAAGTTATCTATGAACTTCATTTTGGTACTTAAATGACTCATAATATCAAATCACTTATTTTAAGAATAATATCTGGAAAAGAAGATAAAATATGTAACTTTGTGAATTTATTCTATCGAGCCAACTTCATCAAATCGTGTTTCCATCGGGTGTATTTCACAGAATAAAGCCTCAACAATATTTCATAATTTTTGCAGATTTTAATTTTGATGTTTACTACTTCATAAAGTTATTCTAAGAACGTGTTATTTTAATTTTTCACTAACACCTAGCCTTAACTCATGAGAGTAATTAAGTATTTTATATTTAAAAATAGTTTTAACATCTCAAACTAATGGCCAGCTAGTTATACATATAATTAGAACCACGGCAACAAGACACGCGGTGGTTGAACTCATTACGAACATGTACTTGAGTAGTCGGATGAAGTTGAATGCTGGCATGCTATCATCTGTCTGCGATCTACAGTTGTCTAAGAAAAAGCCGAAACCTAAAAAACACAATGAAAATCAAGGACTAGCTTAGACACTTTTAAGTCTTATAAAGGAAGGGTATTTTTAGAGGCATGAATTTAAAATATTAATAAAAAAGCATAAGTGGCTTTAAAGTGGTCGAAAATAGGACTTCCCGATTGCAGTTGATTAGAGCCAGCCATGTCGACCGTATCAACTTGAGTCTATCAACTTTCAAGATTGTAATGGTATAAAATTAGATTTAAAATAAAGTAAGTAAACCAATAAACGATTAGTTCTTGATTCCCCGGATTCTTGTTTCGCCGGATTCTTGTTTCGTCGGATTCTTGTTTCGTCGGAAATATTAATATACAATAATATCACTTAAGTAAAGAAAACATGTAGTTATAATATTTATTATTGTATGAATTATTATTTTGTTACCACTATCGGACATAACCTATATTACATACATAGAAATGGGTTTGATTCATATTTTCAAAAGTGACGATTTTCCTTTAAACATTTTATATCTGTTACGTTATCTGTTAACGTAACAGACGTTATTAAATTAAGAACAAAAAAATATTTTTATTATTGTACCGAAACGTCTGCCTTTTAATTAATAGATAGGTAAAACCGCAATATTTCTATAGTTTTCCTTCAACAAATAAATCCGATGAAACAAGAATCCGGCGAATTAGGAATCCGGCGTGTCAGGAACTAATCCAATAAACTAGTGTCGCGTAGCGGTGAAAGAATACTACCACCCTCTCTTCCCTTGGGTGTCGTAAAAGGTGACTAACGGACTAAAGACTGCACATACATCCAACAGCATAGAGCGGCGATGGGCTCACCACCTGTCACGCTGAATACATGTGCAGTCGCTATTTGGTGAAAAGTGGATTATGGCCGACTTCTTGTTTTATATAATATCATTGATGGCAGAGGACTGCTTTTGCGGTCCTCATTGCTTAGTCTCTGAATAACCCTTTGGGGATAATAGTGTGATTATGTAAGTAACTATTACCAACTCCTTACCTTTATTTTTGTGTATTATACTCGGCTTACTGCAATGTTTTTCTGTTTACTTTATATCATAGGTCGTCGTGCCTCCTGTCTGAATAATCCGTTCCGAGGACCCATTGTTAAATTTATAGGCATTCATCATCATCATCATCAGCCTATAAACGTCCCACTGCTGGGCACAGGCCTCCCACGTGGACAATAGCACGTGGGGATTTTGGGGCATAACCCACCACGCTGGCCCAATGCTGGTTTGTAGGTAGTATAGGCATTACAAACCAATGATATTTTATAAAAGGTCATTGTTACAAACAAATAAAACAAAGGCTAAAACGAATAAGTTTACATAAAAATGTGTTTGTATGCATCCACATCTGTATTATTGCGGTCAGGTGTTTTTTTAAAACCCATGTATCTCACACAAGAACAACAAGCACACATGATGTTGAGTTGTACAGAATAAATTGAAAAAATCTGACCGACACGTAGGAAGGTGGCCGCCAGATGTTTGGCCTCTGTCAGTTTTTGCGTACACCCTGATTAAAGGATGCCTAACAATATTTAGTTTAACTGCAAGGAAATACGGCTTAATTTGGTGCGTAGTGGCCACTGATTGTACAATAAACCCATATTCTTCAGACCGTTCCCTTCTTGTTGTCCATTTTTAACTTACACCTTCTAGGTAGTGAGCTCATAATTATTATGAGCCTCATAATAATGTATAGCTCTTTGACATTGATATCGCAGCAGTTTGCGTTGTCGTGTTTGCATCTTGTAAGTTAGGGCCGGCGCCCACTGCCGGCACGGCACGGCGTGTCATGGCAAAGGATTTTTTTACTAATCAAGTTATTTTGAATCTTATTTCAATGAGGGTAGAATTCATGTTACTTTATTTCGCCGCGAAATGACGCGACGTGCCGCGGGATGCTGCGGCATGACGTGTCATGCCGTTTCATTCCACGGGTTACCACGGCGCGCCATTGCATCCCGCGAGACGTAGGTATGGGTCACTTTGTGTCGAGGAATTATGATTGCTAAGCTAGTTGAAATAAGGTTGAAACTTGTTGTAATGGGGCGCAGTCCGGTCGTAGATCTTATTCTCCACAAATTATGCACACAGAATTGTCTTTTCGTCAAATTAGCAGTTCTTATGTATCTCTCTTCATCTTCAGCTAGAAGTGCTATTAATACTAAATCCCAGTCAACCATAACGACACAACTAACTGCGAATCCGCGCGGAGCAAAATTGATTTATGCCAGAGTGGCTCGGCTTTCAGCATGATGCCACGGAATGCCACGGCATGTCACGAAACGCCGCGGGATGCCGGAGCACAACCTGCCGTGCCATGCCGTCAGTGGGCGCCGGCCCTACACACCTTTCGCTATGCTGGGTCATCACATGAGTGACCAATATCGCGATACATGCTTCGAAATGGCGTAGTTAAAACCTACCGAACAGTCATTACTGTTTGTAATGTGCCAGCTTGGTGGGTTATGGTTCGAACTCCTAGTGTGATATTGTCCATGTGGGAACGAGAAAGCCGTAGCTGAACAGCGAGACATTTACACTGATGATCTCAATGAAGGCATTGGCAGGAAAAAATTTAAATCAATGTTAGAGGCAGTCTTATATCACTGTATTATAAACTATAGATATGTTACGTTTATAGTAATTTTCGTTTTAAATGTGTTCCGAGCTGCACACATTGACAAGTTTCACTGTTAAGTAAAACAAAAGATACGAAAAGGCACGCAAATGAAAGAGATAAAATTTTAATGATTGCACTTTAAATGTTTCTTGTGCATATAGTTACATACAAGACGTCCCAAACTCCCAATTGGGACGTATTTGAGTCTTCACTTCACTTCGCGCGTGTTTATAACATAATATCTGCTTCTTGTTTTATAAATTATACCAAATATTTTTGGAAATTTGTCAAGAGATACCAGTGTGTTTACGAGGACGACTTTCAGACGGGCCGCTAGTAGGCTAATCTTTGTATAAACGCGTCGTCCTATCGAAGGGACTGGGTGAAGCGATCAACATCGGCGGCAGTTCGCATCGACCCATGTGTTTTTCCGGGAAGCACTTGGGTCACACGCGACTCACCACGCGTCCGCAATGGCTTTTGGAACTGCCTACAGTAACACGAAGCCGGTCGAGTGCGCCACTTATATGCAGCTTTTAGACAAATTGGAGTATCGACACTTATCAAAGTCAGTAAGGAATCAGGTTATAGAAAAGCTGGGTTTTTTTTCTATCTACGAGTAAGTAGGTACACCTACTTCAATTATTATTATGAAGTACATCTTTTTTATCATCGTGACATTTTTTTCTTTTTTTTTTTACCTCAACTAATATAATGTCAAAAAGCTGACCAAAGGTCACGCTATTTAATTTAGAGCACTTACGGCAAAGAAAATATACACTACCGCTTACGGTAAGTTGCAAGAACGATGTTTAAAATAATGAATCCTCCATTAAAAATATTGCTGTCTTTTTTTGGACGCTAGACACAGAAAAAGATAGCAATACCTTTAATGAAGCATTAACTCAAAAAATCGTTCTTGCAACTGACTGTAAATCCAAACTAAATTAATTTAAACATTAATCATTAAATTCTTATTACAATATTGGACTGGACATTAATAATTGGATAACATTAATACTGGACTCACTTTAATTGCATCGTCTTACGTCGATTCTCATATTAAAATGACGCTAATACGAAATACTTAGTCAACGTCCGTATAATATAAAAAAACATACTCCTTCTACACGATTTCCGCGTATAAAATTTAGTATGTTATATTACAAAATGTGAATACCTACTTAGCACACATGGAATAATAGTGGCTGATATGATACCTACTGTGGGAAGCGTAAACTGACTCAAGACGCAGAATACTTGAGAGTATGTAATTTAAAAACGTTCTTCTCCTTTTGTGGTCTGGGAAGAACAATAATTAGTCTCCTTGTCAGAAATCTCTACACGTGAGGATACTCAGTCAATCCAATATTCAATGACCAAGGTGAGACATTCGTCGTCGCTATAAACTCTTGCAAGTATGAGCAGTTTTCAGTCCGTTAGTCGCCTTTTACGACCCACAAGCGAAGGAGGGTTGGTAGGTAGTATTCTTTGAGCCGCCACCATACAACATATCTCTCGAGACCCCGTTGTGAGATAAAATATAAGAAAAACCAGTACTATAGCTCCTAGGTATGAAGTACTGCTGTCGCATATTGTCCGATTGTCCGTCCATTGAGGCATGCTTACGCAAGCGTGTAATAACGAGGATCACAAGCGTAGTGTCAAGGCAAACACGTGGCGAACTCGACACCGCGCCGCAGACTATGCAAATCAGACTGCACTTGTGTTGTATCAATAAAATTAATAATCGTAGCATACGTTTTAATAGAAGGCCAATTGTTTTCTATAAAAGATATTGTTTGAGTGTAATTGAGTATTTATATAGCTAACGTACTTGAACTTCCCGGTTGTCCACTTTTCGGCGATATTCGCGTGCGACTAGGGTTACCACCCGTACTCTAAAATAGAGTATTGTCCCTTAGATTCAATCAAAACAGCAGAACATAGGTGACTCGCCTCTAGCGCATGGACCGCCTAAATCAGGTACCCGTCGCCTTATTTCCCTCAGTCGCAGGTCTGGCAGGACTCTACTCTGACGCACACCAGTGCAGCTGCATCGTCCCGTTTTTCAGTCGACGATTCTATGGATGTGCCGTATCTTCCGCTATTTGATTTAATCTAATTATTGTCCACTTTTCATGTAGGCATACTTTATAATCTACCAGTTCTACGACACTAATAGAGTACGCTAAAATACTCTATTTACTTGAAACTATTGAGGTACGTAAAAGACAAATATTTGTTAAATGTCGCAAAGAGCAACAAAAAAAACGTTTTTAAAGACAAATAAATAAATACTCTTTTTTTGACGCTATGTACCTTATTTTTGTTCTAACGGAATGAAAAAATACTTTATTCGTCCTAAAAAAAGGTGGCAACCCTAGTCTAGATACTGATACAACATGGTAAGATTAAGCGTCGATGACCAAACGCTAAGACGTTAGGGTTGAATGCGAGAAATCGTGGTTCAACCCATAGCTACGTACCTACGATAGATTGACTTCAGGACATTCCTAAGGCTAGATAGAGATATTAACTTATGGAAGAATCAACAGGATTATTCATGCGTACACGCATAACAATAACCTTTTATGATTTTAGGTACCTAATTGACGTAGAAGATATTACTTATAATAAAAGAAAAAGAACAGTATCAAAATATTAAACCAGAACACATTAATATTTAAGTACTCCAAGTACAGATTTATTGTTGAAATTATTGTTACTTTATCATCTTTTTAGGAAAGCCAGAGTGGAAACTGGAAAATAATACCCAAGAGATTTGACAAAAAAAGAGAAAATATAAAAACCGTAAAGCCGAAAGTAAAGTAACACAGTATTAATTATTGAATTAGCTACAGAACGGGTATCGCGTTGTAACTGCGTTTGAGTGACAAGAGGCCGGTCCCGTTAGCGCGACAAAAAGCCGGCCGTCCAAAAGCCCACAAAAAGCGGCCCGCACTGCCGACGGTAGCGTAGGATTATAGCTCCAAATACGTATCCTTCTCTAGATTTTTATGATTCAACCAATACATACATATACATTTATACATTATTGTAAAGTTTTATATTACTTATCTATAAAAAATGTGAAATAACAACCATTAAAGAGAGCAGTGCCTACCTAAGACTTCGACATTATAAAAACGTAACTTTTTTTATAGCTGTACACTTTCTTGAGCTTCTTTGTCTCTACAACAGCTTAGACTCATAAATAGACAGTAACTAAAAATAGTTGTAGACGATTTTCAAGGTGCTTGTCAAATAAGTTAATTAAAATATTAGAAAGACTTTGACTTTCTATGACAAAAATATTTTGTATAACAGCCGATAAAAAATTTTCTGTTACCATAAATACCTACGAGTCAAAATTAATTAAATTGGATGCCGTGCCGTACTTCTATTCTCTTTACGGATGGTAGTTCGTTATGCTCATGTCACAGTTCAACACACAACCAATATCAAAGTCCCCGCTGCTGCGACGATGCGCCCTAAAGAGGACACTTACATCGAAAGATCGACTGACGACTGCTTGTTAGTCGTTGATAAATCATAAATACTAAAATATACATAAAAAGAAACGACAAAATGTTCGGTTCGGTAGCCAAGTAAAAAAACAGGCACTTGGATTTCTCAAAACAATTATTAATCCTTCGATTTGGTAACAAAAAGGTTTTATTTGGAAATCATCGATTTATGGGTTACATTATTTATATACCTATAAAAAAGTTTGTCTTTACAGATAGTCTGTAAACTGTACACTAAAATGCATTACCTATACGAAATGCAAACAAAGGCCACTAAACATCAATGCGTCAAGAATTAAACAACTCATAGCGCTACGACCTTGACGATTTACATATTTATAATGAGATTACTAATAAAAACTCAAATTTCGACCGCAACAGTGAAGTACTTAATGCCATTAACATAGAGGTTAAACTCCTACAAGCACATCTATTAGCGAGGTCAACCAACGTGAGGCTGATTTAATCCTCTATCGCATAAACAAACAATAAAGTGATTAAAGTAAATAAGTGACAAATGACTGTGATAACATATTATTATTTTAAACAACCTGCCATTTTCCCAGAACACTACACAATACGTTGCTAACACCATTCCATTCAAAATAGAGGAATTGGTCTACAGAAATAACAATATCTATCAATTCATTAAATGAAATAGTATTATCTGATCTGAACATCTGAAAATAATCAAGCTAAAAAACTTGCTAAGCTCATGGCCATCAACATAATTATATTAACAGAAAAAATCACACAAAATGTATCTAAACAATTTGGCAGTCCCGCAAAAAAATAACGTCGATAAAGCGTCGATATCACTGTGTACTCATCGGCGATAAGCAAAGGCAACTCAAACATTTGTTCTGTCTTTCAAAACTGGTCACTGGCAGTACCACATTTAGTATAAATAGAATTACAACTTTGAGCTTATTATTAATGTAATAAAGGTCATTTCAAATTGTATAATTTGATGAACTACCACCTGCTTAGATAGGAGGTATCGTCGCATCCGCCAGATGGCAGGAAGCACCCAGCAACAATAAAGTGGATTCACAAGACAAGTGATCTTTGCAGTCTCGCTATTGTAACGATAAGGGCAAGGAAACAAACGCTGCTGGATGATCAAACACTTTCTTGCATTTACTGTTTTATAGAGCATTTCACCATCAATAAATATTATAAAATAACATAGATTTTTACATAAAACTTAAGTGCTTTTTTTTGTAAATCACCCTAATTGAATGACCAAATCCCCTTACAAAACTGCTCATGCATCAAGTTACCTTGAAGTGACTCATACCCAACACCTGTTATTCTGACCTGTGAACTAATTCAATGACGATTTCGTAGTAAACATCCAAGTGGCTTTAACAAACTTCTATCTAGCGCAGATAAATTCTTTGAACCAACAAAGTAGTGTAACAAAGAGATTGCTACAAGTACTTTCGAAACCGGAAAAGTAGCTTCAACTAAGCGCAAAAACTGATGGCAACCATTACCGCTTGTGGTCTATCAATCGCTATGGCTACAGATATCAACTGGTCGATGTAATAGTAGTAATAGTGAAGGTGGCGGTTGCGCAATCGAGCAACGAACTATGGGCATTGACCGCCGACAAAAAAATTGCCCGTGTTCGGTGTCCAATCATTTTAAGACTGTCACGATTTATAACTTTATCCCGACACGCTACAATAGAGGAAAGTGTCGATTTCAAATAATTATATAGACAAACCTAGATGAATGGAAGTGCGCCGCCCATAACATACGAATACATCATATTAAGATTTTTTAACAGACAGACATGACAGAGGAGACAAATATTAGGAAAGCTTCGGTGAGAATTGTAATTGAACGTGCAATTTTGGGTCAAGTTATTCTTTTTGCATATGTAAATATTAGTGGCAAGTATTAATAATTTGATACTGTTGATAATAAAGCAGAAGAAACGAATGAAACTAATCATCGTAAGGCAAGGAGTTTTAAAAACTACAAGAAGAGAAACTGGAGGAAATTTTAGATTTTCAGACTATGGGTACGGTAGTAATATTAGTTATTCTGTGCTATGGGTACTGAACTGGATTGTGACTCCCAAAGATTACTAGCCGCCGCCGCCGCCGCCTGGCTTAAACGACGTATTTTTTAAAGATGTGATTTAAAGATTATACACGTCGCATGGCAATGACGGATGGCAAGAAGTTGCCGCGCTCATTCCGCAAGCAAATTACGCAATATACTCGAGACACGTAGGTTATCTCGCTATCGTTAAATGGTACGCTGGATAATGGCATATTCATACTGAATAATGAGCGCTTCTGTCCGAAGACGAAGCTTCATCATATTTAAGGTATTTAAGTAAACAGTGCTTAAGTATTTACGCAGAACGTTATAATAATGCTCACATTAAAACAAACTGATGTTTTGTACTAAGGAATATCAATACTAAAATCAATTGGACATTATTTAAAATTCTTTTCATTATTTCTATGGTATTTAGTATGAGCATAGAATTTAGGTGTGACAATGGCCGTAGCAAAAGTTGCGTGATACTTTTTGAAATGTAGCTAAATTTAGCGATATTGCGACACGTTGGAATCATGCTTCCTGAAGAGAATACTAGTAGTCTAGTACACACCGCAAGAAGGAAAATGTCGTAAGACAAACTAGTTTGACGATCTTGGCATTGGAGCTTGAAGCCCAAATGTTAAGACGGAGGTCTCTTGGCAACTCGTCACTGTCCAGTACGCTGCTACAAGCCACAGCCTAAGCTTATAACTAATAAAGGATCTAACATGAGCATCACCCAGCCAGACCTGCCCCCTTCTCTCGAAACCGATTGATATTGTGAATTTTCGTATTTTTAAGTTACGACACCAGCGCTAATTTGGATTCATATTGGGTGAACTAAATGGCATTGAGTTTTGTATTTTTTTCACTCAATATCCACGCAATATGAATCCATATTAGCTCTGGTGTCGGTAACTTAGGAGTACGAAAATTCACAATACCAATCCGATTCAATAGCGATCGGTTTCAAGAGTAAGGGGGCAGTTTAGGTTTTATAAGCTTAATGCATTATACCTGATATCAAGAACCAACTACGAATGACGTGATGACATTTGATGGCACATCCAGACGCGTGGTCATTGCGTGTCGAATCGCAGCTTAAACTCAGATGTCACACTCCATTAGACTGCACTATGAGATCGTATAAAAAGTCTTCGCGAGCGATACAATAAAATCACGGTGACGACAGACATTTTGTAACGCAGCCTCCCTGATTGCCGCAAATTGTGATAAGTTGCATCAGAAGCTATCATTATCATCAACATCACAGTCGGTTTCGTTGTAATTTTTTGGTTTGTTATCATCATTATCTTTTTACATTAACTTTAGCTATTTATATGCTAGAAACTTTTTTGTAGAAGAAAAGACTAGCAATAGCGGACTTATAGAAATACGGGCAATACGCAATATTGACAATTTGAAAAAAATATGCAGGACTCTTAGCGACTGAAGGACTGTTCTTTCAATTCAGTCCTACTTCCAAGTAATTATGTAACTTCTGTATTTTTTTCAAGAACATGAATGAATACAAATCTTTTTTTACTTCATGTCTCAGACTACAAATTCAGAAACAATTTTTAAGTTTTATACTTTGATTATCTAAACACGAATCGATGGTTATGGAAAATGAATTTCAACATGGAACGTAGCAACCGGGGAGATAAAGCAATATGATTGATTAGGATTACAAATAAACTATAAATAGAATGGTTGTATCGGATGTTGGAATCCAAAAGTTTGACACGCTCCACTTGTAAACGAAGCCGTGGTCACGAAGTCATAACAACCACGACGAAGAAGTCGACGGCTTCTTCGTCGCTGTGTCGCTTCAAAAAACCAAAAACAGCACGAGTCCGGCGCACGCGCAGGTTGCACGGGAACGGCCGAAGCGTTGAACCCGTCATTAGCCATACGACGCACGGACGCCGCGCTGTGGGAGCGATTCCCAGTAGCCACAGGTTGTTGTATGTGAATAACAATGTGAAAGTACCACTGTGTGAATTCCGTGAGCCTTTTGCTGTCGGTCGGTAATGCATGATGGCATTTCAGTGTACATTCAATTTGCTTTAACCATCACAAGAGGCGTATTGCAAAGTCTTGCAAGTCTGCAAGTCTAGATGGATCGTCTTTCGATGTGTGACATGCTTTCAGTTGTCGAAACAATTAGGTGCAGTGGACACTTACTGAATCGTCCCTCACGTAATGTGACCTAAACTTTAAACCATCAGCTATACGTTTGATGTTAGTATTTACAAAATAATGAAAAACTTTTTGATTATCTCTTAATCTGTATTTAGAGTAATTCCACAAGGATTTTCATAGAACGCAAAAGTGAGAATGTTTAACTAGCTATAAGTAGCTATATTCCATTTTTATTACAGAAAACTGTATTCTCTTGGAAAAAGGTAATTGATGATACATTATAAGACGGCGCGCGGCGGCGGACGGACCGTATAAATACAAGAATTTGAAGCGCCTACCTACCTTCGATCAACTAATAATATATAAATCTAGTGGTATTGAAATGGTCCCCACTCACAGCATGAAATCGGGCTACTAAATTGGTACCGGACCTTACTAAACTACGCTAATCTGTGCCCTGACGCTGATCTTCCGTGGATAGCAGAAAATGAAAAAGTTAAATGTGTGCAAATGCGGTACATCCTCACCTTCTCGTACCTCAGCAGGTACCCGATGAGCACGTCCTTTTTCTTCTCCTTCTCCTCGTGGTCGCACACGCCGATGTTCAGCCCCATCACGATGGTGCGCAGCAACCCGCCCTCGAACGCGTCCCATAGGAACTTGGGCGTGTAGCACATTATTGCCTGTATAGAACACCAACATGTGAATAAAAAAATGCGAAACTGACCTTCGCGACAACAGCCGTATAAAAGTTCGTAGTATCTTTTTTTATGAATGTATCACATAATTCAATCGTAATCATTTTTATCATAACCATTTCATTGAAATTATTGAAATATAATTTTGTGAATTTATTGTGTCCGAAAGCACGTTTGGCTGATGATATAGTCAGGGTCGAAGGCAATACCCTGATAAGATCAGCACAGGACAGAGGGGACTGACACAAAAGAGGCATATGCCCAGCAGTAAGTGGGTGATTGCGGGTTGAAATGATGATTGATTAATTTATATTAGCTTAAGATTAGTAGCAAAATAATTGCTGTGCAGGCGTATCATGGTTACTTAAGATATCAAATTCTTCTTTGGGGTAATTCATGTCACTCACACCAAGCATTCATAGCACAAAAACAATGCATTCGAGATATTTGCAACATTGATGTCCTAACATCCTGTAGGCCATTCTATAAACAGCTTAAGCTGATGACAGTACCCTGCATGTACATTTACGAGGTGTGCATGTTTGCCAAATCTCACCCCGAGTTATTCACTAAGAAAAAAGATCACTGTAATTTCAACACTCGATATCCTATAATCTACTTCTTCCTCTAAAAACTATGGCTCTCTTTCATAGAAATGCATATTGCATGTCAATAAGTATTAATAATAGATTGCCAGGTAATTTCAAGACTTTACCACTAAACATGTTTAAAAGAAAACTCTACTTCTTCCTCTTAAAACTACGGCTCTTTTCCATAGAAATGCATATTGCATGTCAATAAGTATTTATATAGATTGCCAGGTATACTCAAGACTTTACCACTAAACATGTTTAAAAGAAAACTGAAATCTTGGTTAATTGAGAACTGTTATAATGTTGATTTAAAATGTATAAATTTTCTTAAGATTTTTCTTTGAGCTCATAAATTATTCCAATTTGCATGCCAGTTTCTGGTGGATAGTGTGAGACTAGACAAATAATGCCTGTAATGTCTTTTGTACCACATTTCATACAAATAAATATATTAGATATTTATTTATTTATTATGCATCATTATGATTTCATTTATATTTTAATTTGTTATATCAACCTGTTATATCAAAGATATTAAAGTAAAAAAATATAGGGACTGGATATAGGTCGTTTACTCAAACTCATTGATAACGTTATTAACGAAATCATTCAAAATCTAAAGTCCACGCAAACGGAGTCTCGGGGCAGCTAGTAAAATAATAAATTATAACTCAATGACCCAAAGACTAAGTCGCTAAATATATAGTCTTGCTGTTATGAATACCCAAACAAGTCGTCATCATCGTAAAAACACGTCACAAAAGGCAGTAGGTCACCTTCAAGGAGGCAGGATTGGGGCTTGCGGTAATAACGTCACAAGTTAACACCGTCTGGCGACAGTCGGGCGTACCGTTAGGCCCGAATACTGACAGCCCATTGCGGAAACTGGACTATCGAACTTCGATGACAGCCTAAACAAAGCCGAGCTGGTTGGCGCAATGTATGACGAAGCGGTCATGACCGATAGATACATTGACATTTGTGGCATCGTGATTGCGTTGTTAGCGAGAGATTTGGACTATATTTACGATGACGGATGCGTAATAATCTTGGAATAGCACGTTGTTTTGTAGAACTAAACCTGTCCATTAACCAACTACCTTTACCTACTTTTCTATTTTATTAAAAATATAAAAGTAGGTTTTGTTATTAAATCAATGTTCAACAAGAGCTAAAGTAAGATTTCTCATTTCTTTAAGAGCTAGCTCACCTAAACCTTTTAATATTATACAGTTTCTTACTTCTTGTTGAACGCATAGTAAGTAAATGAACAAGAGTTTATGCAGAGCTCCTTTTGATATGAAGAGTTGCTTTTTAATGTTTCTCTCGACAAAATTTGACAAACCGATTAAATTGACACAACGCTTTCGCATACGTAATAAGAAAAGTTACAAGACAAACTAGAAGTCTAGCTGTATTGACAAGTTAATATATGTCTCTAGTTCTATTCACTATAAATACAAGCGGTTTTTCATACCTGGAAGAAGAGCACGAAGCACACCCACTGGTAGTAGGTGTAGTATTTCTTTTCTTGCGTACCATCGTACTCGTTCGCTATCCCAGGATGCGCCACCTCTCTGCCTACCTGTGAAAAGTAATCAGTTAGAGGCAGGTATAAAATTAGCAAGGCTCCGCAGACAAATCCCGCAATCAGAGAAACAAAACATGACCGAAAAGGCGCATGGGATGGAGCCGGCGAATACCTACGTCTGTTAATACTCGTAAGTACAAACGATTAATTGGTTATAAAGAATTCAAGAACTTATATATACGCCAACACGTGAAAAAGGCATTTCAATTAATTATTAAATTTTTTTTTGATATATTTATATATTTTCCAACTATTAACGCTAAAAGGTGAATGAAAAACGATTGCATAAAAAATAAGATGAGAATGTTGCTATTTCTGGTGTAACAAGGATGTGTAGAAGACAAAACATTGTTGAAGAAGTAGTTGAGGAATTATTAAAGGGACAGAAAACAGCTAAGTACATAAAGGATCCGACCGCTTTAATAAGAAGGAATAATACGCATGTAGCTAGAAGAGAAGGATGACCTGAAGGGAATAGAAAGACTAAAGAGAATGATGGACCGATGGTGCAAGGAACGATAAAAACTCAAGTTTTTAATGAGATGCGTATGAGTGCTAGTCAGGTGACAGGAATGGAAGACGAAACGTACAGAGCCGACAAATAGATGGGGACGGTGAATTAAACTCTACTCGCAATAATCAATAGCATAATCCCAGTATCGTAAACTAAAACATAAATGTGTATCAATAGCATAATCCCAGTATCGTAAACTAAAACATAAATGTGTAATAGCTTCTAAATTAGGCTTCATAAATAACTCAAATGTTTCTGGAAATGAAATATATCAAAACCTTCGATATGGTGGCAAAACGTACAAACATTTGATTTCATGTTGTGAAACCTAATACATATATTCCAGTAAACAAAATGACCCTGTTTCATAAATTCATAAGATAACAGTCGTTTTACTTTGGCCACAACTGATTTAATTTTCAATGCTTAACCGTATGACACTATCCAGTACTTATGTCAAAATAGGTAGCGAACAAAACGCTTATTGTACATCAACAAGATATGCATGGATGTGTAGAGGTCGATAAAAGTTTCGGAATAAACCAAAAGCAATCTGTGATCTATACCAAAACCCCATAAAGAAAGAGCATTTTGTGGTTGTCGACATGGTATTGATTGACGAATATGGGTCAAGCACATACTCGTATTTCTTTAAGCTATGTTTATTTCAGGGTGTTGAAAAGTGGCATGTAAACGTGACCCTACTTACCAAACTTCCTATGTCGTCTTTCGCTCATTAGAATACAATAGGATACATAACTGTTTATCAGTAAGTACATTCTAAAGGCGCTAAAAAAATATGTTAAATATTGCTGATTTTTACTAAGCGGATATTTAATTTTTAAGTATCATCATCAATGTCATCATTATCAAAATTTCTTAAATTGAAATAACCCAAGTTTATCGTAAACTTATAATATTGTCACGGTCTATGAGTCAGTGCAATTGAGTCCTAGTGAGTCACAATTCTCACGAGATCCTGTCACAGAATACCAGTGATTCAATATTTGAATTAATTATGAATGCGAGGAAAGAAGTGAGCACACTTAACCGAGTTCAATTAAGTGCCACATAAAAGATAGATGCATTTATTTGAAATCCATTAATAAAACAAAAAAGCATAACAGATGATACAAGAAAAAACAAATTCTAAATATCAGGCACGTGTGTGAAGATTGAAGGGCTCTGTAGTTGAAGAAATAAATGATTTTGCCAGACGAAGACGGAAATACCAGTTGCAATTATTAACTATTCCAAGTGCCTATTATTGTGTTTGTTATTATTATGAGCCTTATGTCGCCCTTTGCAGAGAAAAGGCCTCCCTTTCCTCCTTAAATTATTGCATATTTCAGCGATCTGAA
Organism: Scoparia ambigualis; assembly: GCA_963921215.1. Classification (NCBI taxonomy): domain Eukaryota; kingdom Metazoa; phylum Arthropoda; class Insecta; order Lepidoptera; family Crambidae; genus Scoparia; species Scoparia ambigualis. Next base: position 41,874,551 of record OY992503.1, on the reverse strand, counting down.
AGGTATAGAGCAATTCAGTGCATAGACATTACAAAATATATTAATTGTTATTTGTCAACAATGTAACTGAAGATACCAACCCTTATATTGTAAAGCAAAGATGCAAGGTACAACGTGCAAGCTGTATTACTAAGGATTGCGTCAGAATTGTGTAAACGATGTGATGTAAAATTTTAAATTTTGATTGCAACTAGATACGTAGCGTTATTTGGCAAACAAGCATACGGTTTACCTAATGTATTACTTAATTTAGTTCATTTTCTTTTATATTTATTGAATTAAAACATAAACAAACGAAATTATGCAAAATAATTCATACCCAATTTAACGCTAATGTCATGTTAGCTATTGCATAATTAACGACCAATAATTGTTTTATAGAACAATCAATACATTCATTACGTTAAACAGAACTAATTGATTGTCAAATAACTATACGGTGCTTCGCGACCTCCGCCTCTGCGATCACAATGGACAGTAAATATTTTAATTTATTCTATTGACACACTATCCAAATTGAGTTGTAAAATGTATTCTCGAACTTCAGCTTTTAAATACCTTAGCCATCAGATCTAATGTGCCAATTAGTGTGCGAATTGACGTTGGATTATTTTTAAGTTTATAATTTTAGCGACATTAACCAACGTTTTTTTTTATTGTCTTTTCAAAATTTATCTCCTTTTAGAACCAGTAAAAGGAGAGATAATTTTGGTTTTCGCCTTTTATTTAACCGCCTCTGTGGTCTAGTGGCTAAGCCACCGGTTTCAGAGCAGACCCAGAGGTCCCGGGTTCGATTCCCAGCGGGGGGTACATCTTTGTGTGCTCGGTTTGGTTGGTGGTAGGGATGTTAAGTCCGCCTGGCTAGCTACCACCATGGCCAACAGTGAAAGGACTCTAGATTATTCAAAACGGAATGGCTTATGAGATTCTCGCGAAACATCGGGGAAAACGGGGATCTTATCTAAGTCTGTCACCATAACAACGATGTTTATAGCATTGTTGTGTTCCGACAATTTGCGATAAGATAGCCAGTTCCTCAGTGATTGAGGATTCCGGGTGAAGTGCGCTTCCACCTTCGGCCTTATCGTCACTTACCATCAGGTGAGATAAAGGCCAAGCGCTTACCCGTAGAAGAATAAAAAAAAACTAAGATCTTTTTTGTTTTCTAACTAATTTACTAGATATCAAGATGAGATTGGCAAATTAAGATTAATGCTACTAGGGATAACAAAATACCAATCGCAAGAATACGAACCCACCAGGGCCAGGGAGGTGGGTTATGGCCCAATCTCCCATGCGATGTGCCCAGCAGTGGGACGTTTATAGGCTGATCATGATGAAATCGCAAGAATGGTCTAATCATTACAAACGGGAATAGAATTCGCTCAGTCACGCGTTGAATATGCCACAAAAGAATCACAAAGAAATTGAAAGTCCAATCAGATGTCAACGATGCCGTTGGGTGGATGCCAAAACGATGTGGACAGTGAAAACTAGCAATATGGCGTCAATGTGCGTAACAATAAGATTGGTGTGATGCTCTACTACCAACCATAGCAGAACATCGCAAACGTTCACCGCTCTATTACAATTTTGGCCACGCGAAGCGGAAGAAATCTACCTTTTTACCAAACAAAACAAGTAGGTCAAATTTTTAATGAGTATAACAAAAACATAAAAGCATTTCCTTGTTTACCAATAAGAAGCTTATCTTTAAACTATGTGCTATAAATTGGCTTAAAGCCCATCATACACAATGAACTACCATAAAATATAGTATATTTTGTTCGACATATCGCTCACCATCCGAATGGACCACCACACACAATGGATATGATATAATAATTTTGCATTAGAGTATCTTAAGATATGAATCGTATGGTGAACGATATATGTCGAATATAATATATATTTTATAGTACTCTTCGATGCGGTGGTAACAGATTTTTGGATGCATGGGAACGAGCCCTTATCTTCATTGTGTGATGGGCTTAACGAGCACAATAATAACCTGTAAGAGACCACCGCAATAATAGCGGAATATCCGTGAATAATGAAATTAGTGGAATATCTGAAGCCAGCATACCTACTACATGAGTTAATTGCGATCACATGAAGGTATGGGTACAGACATCAATAATTATGATTCACAGACTAGAACCTAATGTGCCGATCATTGCTAATGGAATAATCATTATTCACAGTAAATTCAGGTTTTGTAATGTAATGTAAAACAACATCATATTAACAGATATACGTAACTATGACGATCCATTTGATTCAAAACTGTCTTCGCTATTTGGACAGAAATCATCCAAAATAAATAAAGCATTATCCTGTGGTATAGCGGCTTATTAAAAGAATACTATCCTCTCTTCTCTTTGGTGTCATAAAAGACGACTAGCGGACTAAAGACTGCATATACATCCAACAGCATAGAGCGGCGATGGACGCACCACCTGTCACGCTGAGCACTTGTGTAGTTGTAATTTGTTGAAACGTCGACCATGGCTGAGGACTGCTTCTGCGGTTCTCATTGCTTAGTCTCTGTCTAACCCTCAGTCTTACTAAACTTAAACGAGCTTAATGACCTATGTCTAACCCTTTAGGGATAATAGTCTTGAATCAATGTATGCTGTTATCCTCACCTCTCTCACGAAGGCGTCGGGCATCGCGAACGTCGAAGTGATCCAGCAGAAGGTGTTGACGACATTGACCGGCAGCCCGCTGACGATGCACTGGATCGGCTGCCCCACATACTGGGTGGCGGTAATTATCATGGAGCAAGTGAGCAGCAGCACCGTCGTGAAAATGTTGTGTAGCCTGAACACCGCATTGTCGATCCTGATTGGCTGGTACTTGAAGTACACGCTCAACCCTCCAAGCAGCTTAAACATCTTCCTTCGCTTCTTCTATCTCCAATTTCAGATCACAAGTACATAGTTAGAGGAATGTGTCTCTTAATGCCTAGTAAAAATCAGTCTTGTTTCAATTGTTCGGGAATGTTGAGATTATTGTCGAGATTACTTGTTTTACTGAAACAAAAGAAACATTTATCATTAAATTGTGTCACTGGTACGGTACATATGGACAGACAAATACAATAATTTAATACATATTGGACACGTTAAAGCAATAGTTCAGTTTCATAAGCACTTGATTAAATATGAATAAGCATTATGTTAAAATAAAAAAAATATCTGTTTAATAGCAATCAAAGAATGTCAATAGAAGAAATTCCTCTAATCAGTAGGTATGTCCTTTTGAGGCTATCGGTAAATAACAAATTAAACATTGTATTCCACCACAGTAAAACATGTTCAATTTAAATCCAGGTTAAGTGGTATAGTTTAGTTTATAGCACACTAAAAAGCCAATGTTTCTTAAGCAATCTCGTAAGGAAAGTGCAATATTGATTGAATATGCAAAGTCAACTCGTAAACGTAATAGGTAGGTTGACTATGAGTTTAATGTTTATCGGATAAATAGAACGATTTCTATTTCTAACTTCTTGGAAGCGATAGTTCAATTTACAGTTACTGCAATAGACAGTGAGGCTCACACAACGGGCAGTGTCTGAAAACTGCAGAAACACGACTTCCTCACGAATCATAATTCATAATACAAATGTCAGTTTGCTGATCTGTTTTAATATGTATATTTAATAAATCACAATTTAACCTAATTATTAATGTGGTATATTTAATAAAATCACAATTTAACCTAATTATTAATGTTATTGAGTACCTACAGATAAAGTATGATGTGTCATTTTGGTACCAATCATGCGGTGTACCGCATCCGTAAACAAGTTTTAGTATTAGCATTAGCTCATTTAAGCTCAGTTACTAAAATAGGTGAGGTGGATGACTAAGTTTACTAGCTCAATTAAAAAGATATTTATAATAAATACCTAGTAGTCGGAATATGTAGAGTTAATTCACTTAGAGTTGGCTAGAGGAAACGAACTAGAATGGTTATAAAAAGGTGGTAGAAACCACCCAAATTTTGTTTTTATTCGTAAATTCCGGAAAAAGCTTTATTTTTAGTATACATGAGATTACTAATAAAATTGATTTTATAACCAAACCACCAACGTGCTTTGATAAAAAAAATGCAAATATAACAAAGATGTAGCTATTGCAGGTATATAATTATTACTTACATACTACCGACTTAAAATAGAAAACCAAATCTTTGTTTTTTGAAAAACATTCTTTTTTAAACAACGATGGTAAACCAAATTTCGGTTGCACATGAACGTAGCTTTATTGTAAAAATGATTTTCTCAAATGTAAACTCAAACAGAACGATCAAACGTTGTGGGTCGACAAGTGCCACCTGTGGCGGAGTTCAATGATCTATTATCGCAGCTCGGCTGTAGTTATAATAAACACACGTGGTTTGTTAGAGACCACTGCACATTACAAGTAGATAAGCATCATGGGATGTGAACTCAATATTGCAATTTAACGGATTAAATAAACATTAGTGAGGAAAAGCTATGTTTTCTTTAACATTTACTGCACTTGTAATTGGAAAATAAAAACTATTTTGCGCTTACAAATACATGTAAGTACTTTTAGTAGGATATAAGAAACTCTTTAAAATATAAATATTACATCTAAAAGCATGAGAAACATTATTCCTCTAGAATCTCGAGAAATAGTCGGTTGAGTGTTCTCTTTTCGTAGAAACTTTATCCAAAATGGAAGAACGTTTATAAAACATTTTTATAGTCCGATGCAATCACTTTGATCCTTTCTCATGGTCTGCTTCAAACTAAGGACGGACAATAATAGGGTTAAATGTAAGGGAACACACTATCCAAATCTAACCACATCCGCAGAGTGCTTAACATAACGTAAACTTTAATCCAGTGTTCAGGATGTGGCTTACGTTTACGATCACGGGGAAAAGAAAGCTAATTGATTTGTAAAGTGGCCTCTCGGGCTACTTAATAAGTTTTATTAACATGCTTATACTATTTATGGAACACATTAAAATATTTCAATAGGTAGAATAAAATTTGTCTGGATGCCATAAAACAAAAAAATCACAGATTTCGCAGTCCCCGCAAGAATCGGAGCATTGAAAATGAATACAAAAATTTACCAAAAAATATATTTTATTATGAACAACATTACAAGTTGAATAATAAGATTTTTTTATTGAGAAATATACTACCTTATAATTACACAACTACATTACGTAAAAGGTCAAGTCGAATGTATAACACTGCCACAGTTTTAAAAGCAAATAGGTAGTAATACTGTGACACTGCACAACACAGAGAATAAAATTTTCTTTCCTTTTACAACCTAAGTGAAATTCCAATTAGAATGCACTTCTCGCTTGCATCCGCACCTTTTAACACCATTACCATGACGATCGGTCAATAATAATAATAGAAGCTACATCACTTTTATATACGGAAATACCAAGATTTTCCACAATTCCAAATCTAAAGGGTAAATCGCGCGCAGTCGTCATTGTGTCGAATGCGTGAAGCACTAAACGCACTTCTTGTTAACTTCCCAGACATAGATATATTTGTGGATGAACCAAAATCGATTGTAAGTAGAATTCGTCTCTAAGTATGTATTAATTAAGCATTCTAGTTTACATAATTATGTAATTGGGTTTATACCCGTTTAGTTATGTTTAATAATAAATAAATAAGTTACCTCCATTGAGATACAAAACCAACTTCGCGACTTCCACGGAGTATCTGTGAGCGCTCGAACTGTTCGGAGAAGGTTAAAAGAACGCGATATGGTACCACACAAGCCAGCTAATGGCCCCAAACTAACGCGAGCCCACCGAACAGTACGTCTTCATTTCGCGCGCACTCATTTAAATTGGACTCAGCAGCATTGGAGCCGTGTACTCTTTTCTGATGAGTCTAAAATTGCGTTACATGGCAATGATGGAAGGAAGAAGGTCTACCGACGTAAGGGAGAGCGTTTTGCACAATGCTGCTTTGAAGAGAGGGTTGCTTATGGCGGTGGCTCATGGACTGTCTGGGGCGGTGTATCCGCGAGCGGCAAAACTCAACTTGAGGTTATTACGGCTGCCAACATTAAATGCTGAAAGGTACATTCGTGAGTGCTTAGAACCTCACGTGATGCCATACGTGGACCATGTGGGCCCAAATTTCCTTTTTATGCATGATAATGCAAGAGCCCATACGGCCGGCATCGTCAGGGAATATCTTCGGGATGTGAACATCACAGTTATGGACTGGCCAGCCAGAAGCCCAGACATGAACCCGATTGAGCACATGTGGGACGAGCTAAAAAGACGTGTTAGGGCTCGTCAGCCAGTTGCCCAGACGATGCAGGAGTTGAAAACTGCCATAGAAGAGGAATGGGAGATGATCCCTCAAAATTTCATAGAGCGGTTGATAAACTTTTGCATGAGGGCAGCAAGACGAAGATTTGGTAGAGATTTTTGGGGGAGGCCTTTGCCCAACAGTCAGCTGATGACGATGATGATGAATTAAAAAAGGACCGTTCTTTAGGCCGATGGTCAAACATGCACCTCGTATGAGTGCCCGTGGCTCGCCGATGTGCAAATATCGTTTGCTCAATAGGCAATTGTTCGCACGCCATGTTTTGGGTTACCTGCAGTCGCGTGTGAACATAACTGCACAAGAATTTTACGCCTCTTTAGAAAGATGCTAACGAATATCTTTGGTTATAGAGATAATATTAAATTCCGATAACTCGACAATTACAGCTGCAAAATGTAAAGTTATGCCTATAAATGATTTCATTTTTATAAGAACATTTAAAACTACTAAAATATATTGAACAATACCCTAGTGTGAGCGTGGACGGTTCATGACAATATGAGGGAACAGTGCAATTTATACAATTCACTGTGTGTTGAACTTCGCCGTGTGAATAATATTAATCTCACACGTTCACAATGAAAAGATTCGTATTATTATACTAGCCACATCCTTTTCTTATAGTCTTTGGGAACAAGACTGAATGAGAAATAAATACAATCTCCGCGAGTACGCATCAAATGGGTATTTAGAGACAGAGTGACATCGCATAAACAATGCCGCTATGCAAATATCGTTCAATTTCAAGTACCACGGTGACCAGTGATAAGTTTATTGACGCTTTAATAGATGGTATTAGAGATGATATTAGAAGAACCTATAGTAATTTTGATTACACCAATGTGCTATTCGTTTATGAGCCACCGTAAGACAGAACACAAAATGAGAAAGATTTCTATGAATTTAACAAAATCACATTACAGCTAAAAAAAAGGACTGTTACTTTTTTATTTAAAAGGTCTATGTAATATTTTTAGATCTTTAAAGAAACACGCTGTGAACAATCCCTAGTCTGAGCTGGCTTTTAGTAAACTAATGCTTTAAATTCAGAAGTTAGTCTTCTTTTAGCTGATAAACCACGAAGCGGCAATAAATATTTTAGCGTTCAATAAGCATGTTTTCCAAAATAAATGTCTCCAAAGTACAAATATTTGGTTAGAGAAAATTAGCAGTGCCGCATGTTAGACCAGTAGCAAACTGAAATAGCTTCTTACAGGAATTAGCACATGAGATAGTCCATGGAGAGATGTCACCAAGTTCATTTGTCATTCGTGTTAGAAAACGTGAAGATGTATTGAATGTACCAACAAAGTATAGTCAACATTTCCTTGGTAAGAAAATCTGCTAAAGTGAAACCAATTATCGCTAGAGTATTGAAACTGAAATGTCACCGTAGCACTATTGTTGCAATGTTAGCGCCTGTTAAGGAATGTTTACGAAACATTGTCACCAGTAGACCATTTAGCGAAGCTTTCTATGCGATAAATAGGTCTGAGCCTTACTTAGATGCTTTTAGCGGCGGATAAACCATCGAAGTGAAATCTGAGGTAAAAACTTACATAATTAAGAAACAGTTTAAATATTTAGGTCGCACTTGGCTATTCAAAATGTAATTTGCCTTTCTCTTTAAACATTGAATGAATAAGAAAACACAGTTTCTTCGTATACATTGAAAATTGGAGCAAAACACTTCCATAATTCAACATCACTTCTCGATTTGGCATAATACCTACGTTGGCAAAGATACTGAATAAATTGAATGGAAGTTGTGCAACCGGACAGAATTCTGTGCAACTCATGAAAAAGCTTCCCTTGGTGATCTGTAACAGCGTTCACGTTAAGTATATGTACAGTATAATTTTACCGTGTATTGTCATTTGTCATACGATCACTACTAATCCTAAAAAAAATGTATAAATAAGTCAAGACAGTTAAGAAATGAGGAATATCTCAAAAAAGTAAATATGTATCTAAGGCAGCATGGAATTTGATAAAATCATACGAACAAACAAATATTGACAGTAAGTATATAAGCAAGATAACATGCAATAATATTTCGATTACTGATTCTGCTGACATTGCTAATAATTTTAATAAATTTTTCATTAACCAGACAAATAATACGAATATTCAGAATCCTAATTTGACATTCCATAATAATATCCAATCTATTGACACAAGTATATTTTTTTACCCTGCTACATCTGACGAAATATATAAAATAATAAGATCACTTAATAACACACCATCAGTAGGATTTGATGAAATCCCTACAGCCATTTTAAAATATTGTGCTGTTGTATTATCTGACATAATATGTCATTTAGTAAATCTCTCTTTCTCTGAAGGAACTAATCCTGAAGTGTTAAAACTATCCATTATTAAACCTGTTTATAAAAAAGGTGAGAGGGATAAAATGGATAACTACAGACCTATCGCATTAATACCTGTAATAGCAAAAATATTCGAAAAAGCCGTACATGCTAAAATTTATAAATATCTAGAAAAATACAATATTCTTAAGAATGAACAAAATGCATTTCGAAAAGGCAAATCGACAACGCTAGCAGTATTTAATCTAATTAAGAAAGTTACTGAAAATATTGATAGAAATATTGACTCAACTGCAGTATTTTTTGATATGAGTAAAGCATTCGACTTTGTCTCACACGATATATTATTATTTAAATGTGAAAAATATGGTTTAAGAGGGATAGCCCTTCAATGGATTAAAACATATCTTCAAAATCGTCGCCAATACGTAGAAATAAAAAGTATAAATAAACTTAAAGAAGATACTGTTACTAAATCCTTTGCAGCCAAAAACAATGTAGGCATCCCACAAGGTACTATTCTAGGGCCGCTTTTATTTATTATTTATATAAATGATTTACCACATGTAACTTAACCACCAAGTAAACTTATTTGCTGATGATATATCTGTTTTAATATCAAAATATGATGACGTAAATTATAATGATGACATAAACTCTACTATAATGTTTATTGTAAACTGGTTGCGAATGAATAATTTACATATTAACGTTAAAAAAACGAACTACATTCGATTTTATAATAGAAAAAGAAAAGAAAATGACCTAAATCTAGTTATAAATAATGAACCTCTAACGGAATCTAACGAAGTTACATTCTTAGGTATTGTTATTGAAAACCAGTGTTCTTGGAAAAAACATGTCAAAAAGGTATGTAATAAAATAAATAGATTTGCCTATGCTCTCTGGCGTTTAACAAAACAAATAAATCAAAAAGCTGCATTAGTAGCTTATCATGGCTATGTCGCATCTAACATTAAATATGGTATCTTACTTTGGGGCAACTCAGTAGATGCACCAAAAGCATTCATATCACAGAAACAATGTGTCCGTGCAATATGTGATGTTCCACCCATGACATCTTGTAGGAAATTGTTTCCAAAACTAAATCTACTCACTTTACCATCTATGTATATTATGGAATGTTGTGTCTTTGTAAGGACTCATCAAAACTTATTTATAAAAAAGAATGATAATAATAATCATTTTAAGTCGACAAGGTTTTGTGGCAAGCTATTGTTACCCAATATGCGAACTCATTTGTATAAGAGAAACTGTTACCCTAACAGCATAAAATTGTATAATAAATTACCACTTCCATTCACAGAACTTCCATTACCATTGTTTAAAAGTAAATTAATGAAATTTCTTATAAAAAAATGTTTTTACTCTGTTAGGGAATATCTTGACACAAATATTGACATATCAAGTTTTTTAACAATTGACATATCTATTTAATGTTGTGTGTGTATTAATTATTGACGTCCTTTGAATTTAAATTTTATTATCATTTTCTCAAATTGTATTATTATTTTCTCAATATTATTATTTAAAATGTAAATTAGGACATGGTTAAATTCTTATTTTTAGATTTTTTAGATTCACACGCCCTGTGACGGCAAAATAGACGGACAATTTAATTAAATTCGAACATTATTATTACTCTATTTATGTGAATAAATATATTTCATTCATTTCATTTCATTTCATATCTTTTTCCTTAATATTGTAAAAGCTTGTGAAGAGAACACGTTTAAAAATATTTTATAGCTGTATTTGTTTTATTTTTTATATGCGAGTTCTTTTTTAATAATGGCTTGGTGCGGTTAGCACATTCCACTGGTGTCAAGTAAAAGAGATAATAGCAAATATTTTCTTTGCATAAAGTATAGATAGATAATAGTGAGATTAGTGAGTGATAATATGAATGTTTAATGGTAAATGATATTCCCTCAACTTTATATTTGATCCGTGCCTCAAACCTCTTAAGACTCATGTTATGGAATTCTTGAGAGAATTTGAAAAGTGCTGTTGCACTGTTTTGTGTTATTGGCCAACAATCATCACCTTCAATTACCTTTTTGTACTTTGTACTATTATTAAAAAGAGATTAGTCCTGCAAAATTCTACATCAGATTTAATTAGGTAAGTTACGGAAGCGTGAAATTAATTATCAATCTATATGTTGCCTACTAGAATTTAAGTACTATACAAATTATGTCAAAATAATAATACAATAGTTCCATATAACCATTATGTTAAACAATAAGACAACAGACAAACCAACAACTTCCTCCTTCGTTTTGAATTCAATTAAAGCATGAGGAAAATTGATATTGGTTTTTTTATCAGCTTCATAGAGTTCGTTCTGTGGAACCGGCATCGTCGCAGGGTGAAAGGCTGTTGCTTACAGTTCTCAATAATTAACAGTATTATCCTTATACCCAAGCGATATAGTTCAAAATGTATTGTTGACATTTTGTGGTAGTATGAAGTGCTAGCGTGACACCTACTAAAAATACCAGGAACAGGCTATCGAGTGCCTAGCAAATTAATATGTCCACGAGCAAGATTGCTTTCGTAACTTCCCTGTTATAATGAGCTGCACCAAACTTTTGTATTGATAACGTAATGAAATAATTATAGTTTCGCAACACAATGTGATTGGAACTGTGAAACCTCGAATGAACATTTCAAATAAAAAATAAACAAGAAAGTTGTTTAGCAATACAACTACTAATGATTCTTTGTTTTTTTACACGTGCGATAATAAACTTCACGTTTCACCATACCTTTTGATATAGGTAAATTAAACGTATGCCTTTCATAAATTAATCATTGAAATGAAACACTTTTTTACGGATTAACTCGCGTTTAATTTACTATTTACATAGTTTTTATATTATCCTGACGTTTCGAACCCCTGTGACCACGGACCCTGTAAAGGGTTCGAAACGTCAGGATAATATTCCTGATCCTATCATACAGCCAATTTGACAGTAACTGCCATTTTCTAACTTTAAAAAAAAAAAATTGTTGTAACTGTAAGTGGCGTAAGTGAATTGTAAGTGACTTTTTAGTAATAAGTTATCTTTACTACTTTAGCTAAAATTCTTAGTTCAACATGTATGAGTAGATAGATAATTATGGTCATAATAAGTTACTCTACAACAATAGTCAGGAATATGGTTTTCTATAAAACAAAATTACATCTTACAATTCTGATTTTAACATTTCTAAATGTAGTAAACTAGTAATGGAGTAACGGACACATTTAGGCATTTAGGTCATGTTGGTGATGAAACAAATGAGCTGCGATCATTACAATGAGGCAGACTATTAAAATAGCAATGAAAACATTGCAGACCTAGATGAATTATTGTCTCTGATGGCTTCCACGTGCGGTTTTGATTGAATGTGTGTATTTTTCCAAAGGAATGAGATGTCTATCCAGGATACAATGTGACATTTATAGGGTACCTTTTTAAGTACTACGGGTTAGCTCTCTATTTAATTAAATAACTTTCAAGTTGATTAAGAAGTTCCAGAAATTACCTAGACCTTTACATACAATCAAACAAATATTCAAGTAGATTGAGTTTGCTGAAATAGATAAAAAGCAAATTTTGTCTACTGAATTCACAAAAGGTGTAACTGAAAACTATAACAAAGGAAATATCACAGACGTATTATAGACGTAGAAACTGATAATAGCCGTACAAATTAAACATTACATAACATAACTTAGTGAAATGAAAAATAACAATCATTCTATGTTGTTATCGAAAACGAACCAAACAATCAACGTTAACTCGTAAGTATTATTATGGATTAATGATACAAACACTATTATAGTTATATTTTAATAAGTAAACAATTGAAATAAAACATTACGAAACAAAACCTCGCCATGCAGGTCGATGAAAAAAAACATTGCTTTCCATCGTTGGCTAATACATTTTAAGATTTATACTGTACGATGTAGACACAATGCTCGTCATTAATAGTATGTAAGCACTTGTTGGTGCTGACGCGTTAACTCAACTGTATACCTCATCATTTGGGGGTTGTACAATTTTCACTTGTACACACACACACATACCTAAACTGGGATATTTACAATTTTCTTGTATACAATTGACTAATTCCATTTGCATCCGGCGGGCGCCGGGCAGCGTGGAAACATATATCTATCATCTGATGTGATATCACTAGCTCATCCCCTTGTCCGTGCCGAACACTCCTAGGGGTTACTAACAATTCAATTTCTTTTGTTTGGTTTTACGGTAGCTGTTAGCTCTTCTGTTCCCCTCCCCTCTTTTGTAACCCTCTTACATTCCACACTTGGCAGAAAATTGGGCGCTACTTTTGACAGCCTTTCATCAATTCATTAATTCATCATTATTAGGAATGCTCCCATTTCCCCTTCAATCAAGAAGAGCAATACGAACGCGCAGATTTACCAACTGTTGCAAAGTTAATTGGTGTGGCGAACGGCTCGGCGGCGGGCCACCCGGGTCAAGTGACAATTAGCAATATGAAACAGATTCGGTTCCATCCAACTCGTTAAATGGGCACAAGTAGTTCTAATTAAAACATAACGTCATTACCAAAATCACAGGAACGTTCCCATTTTTGGTTAAAACACTCTTCTTTTGCGAAGGTGCTACGTGTGGCTAAGTTGCATTACGAAATTGGCGAGTGCATGTTAAAAGTTCCATTTCGAGTCCAGTATTACTATGAAAGTAGAGGTGAGGAAACTCCTTTTTCTATCTGATAAGTAGGTATGTTCGAGGAGCGTATATAGATCACTGATAATAAGTCCCTGCCTCGCCATCGTAACTGACGTAAAGAGGATGTAAGCAGTTAGTCCGGGAGCAAGATGCGGACCTTCAGCGTACCTAATTGCCTTCCTTTCAAATGCTGCGTAAAAACATGATGGGCACAGCGTATCTCTATCGACAGCTTCCTAGTATTAGACTAAATGATTTAATTGACGCCTTTAGTCGAGATCAACAAATAAATATGTAGGTACACGGATATTCCTATTTATCTATTTATAAAAGGAATGTATACCTTCTTATCTCCAGATTAAGATCCTATCTTCAGATTAAGATGGAAATATTGGTATGATATTGTGCGCACGCCCGCGAAGGTTTCCGAGATGGTAAACCATTTCTGGAGACAGTTCAAGCGTTCGAAATTGCGGTATTGTATAAGAGATCTGCTTCCTGCCTGTCGCATAATGACGCAGCAGTGTTCATCAAGTTAGTTAACATTCCTCGTATTAAGGTTAACTGAAAGAGCGATACAATCTATCGGTTTAGTTTCACGTGCCCTGGGTGCTGGGAGTCGCCGTGGCCAGCTCAAATTGTTCAATTGTGAATGTCGCCGGCAATTGGCCAGATCGGCAATAAAGCTGATTACGCGCCACAATACCACAATAATACGGGGCATGTACCCGGCCACCTCACAGAGCCCATTGCTTATACTCATGTCATCTCACACCCAAAAAAGTCGAAATATGAGTCAAATATAATTCAGAAAATTAGGTTTTGGGTGATCCACGCCCAAAGACTATCCTCCGTGTCCACGCCCGACCCGACCCGATCCATAATTATTTTAAAATTTAGACATTTTGCGACTAAGACGATTTGCGATGTGCACGAAGTGAGAAACTGGTAATTTAGATAATCAGACGAATTGCGATTTAGGGAATCCACGCCCGATCCGCCGGTAGGGGCACCCACATTGAAAAAGTTGTTAATCCGGTTTGCACCCGGCCGCGATGCCCCCATAGTTTATGTTTTTGTCATGATCTTCGAATCAGGTCAAAATTGGTAAAAAAAAAAGTAAAATATTCTGGAGACTGCAGCTTTGTTCACAACACAGACAGAAAGAAATAAGAATAAAGGAATTGAAAAAAAAAACCATTTCCAAAGAAAAATATATTAAATGCTCATAGTGCAACAAAAGTCCAGTTCATAAGCATGTTCACTTAAACAACGAAGAAGGACGTTTCCGTTTAGAAAATCTATTTAATCAACCTATGTAGTAATTTAAGTGGTCCTTTGAATAAAAAAAACGAACCAGCTAAACGTGAAACGTTCGATATGTTAATTGTTGAGCCTGTATACCTATTTGCTTAAAAGAGAGCATTAATATATTGTAAAAAAAAATATCATATAATAATATCACTATGCAGAAGCAATTTAAAAGCAATAGTTATTTAAGAAAGAGTTTCCAATGCGGCAAACGTAAATGATCGTTTTTAAAAGTTAACTATAGGAACTAATAATAATCAGTTGAACAAAAATAAACACGCAAGACAATAATTGCGGACATTACAAACAAATTAACAAATGTTGTTTACAAAACTGTTGGCGTACACACTTGCAGATATTGTTTACGGTAATGACAAAGCAACTAGCAGCCACTATTTGTAACAATATCTCGCGCTTAGATGTAAACAACCGCTGAGGAATCTACGAGTCATGTCGCTTCAATTGAATGTGGCGATTGTAGATCTGGATATGTACGAGTACGATCACAAGCAATCATTTAGAGAGGGCGCGCACAAATCACGCAAAAGTTATACTGAATAATAATAAAGAAGTGGATTCCCCATTTAGAAGAAATATTAATGTTACTACGGGAAAAGTGGAAGCGGATTCTTTAAAATAACTAAAGAACTGGCCACCTTACGTTTGGTTTAACTGTTAAAACATATGAAAGCTTACCTGCTTACTTTGTTGTTGGTAATGGTAGCTAACCAGCCCCTTTTCTCTTGAAACCGATCGAAATTGGTATTGTGAAGTTTCGTATTCCTAAGTTACGACACCAGTCCTAATATGGATTCATTTTGCGCGTATATTGAATAAAAAAAAACACAAAACCCAATGCCATTTAGTTCACTTAAAAGTACGAAATTTCACAATACCAATCCGATCCAATACCGATCGGTTTCAAGAATTAAAGCGGGTCTCCTGCGACACTGTTTTGTGTTTTCTAACATCTAACATCAAACATCTAACAAAATATGTCAAAATATGTACGTAGGCCACGCCCATATTTGTTAGATGTTTGATGTTAGGTGTCAGAAAACACAAAACAGTGTCGCAGGAGGGGGCTGATTACCTTGCCTTATCATGCCATAGTTATCGTCAACAAGACCGAGCACAATATGTATCCCAGAACATCTGGCTCTACGGAAATCAATCCTATCGCCAGGAGATATAAAGGCCAAGCGCTCGCTCGTTGGAAAACTATATAGGTACTTTAGTTCTCTACAATACAAACAAGGCGATAAAAGACAAACTCGCAAACATTACTTACTTTGTTTTTTTTATTATAGTACACCAGTATCTCACCAATATGACAGCAATGTGACACTACCAGGATCAATTTGGGCCCGAGTGTAATATGTCCATGGTCCGAGTCTAGTGATCTGGTGAACCCAAACGAAAGAAGCAGTTAACATAATCAGAATGAAGGCGTCGAGGAATGACTAAGGATTAGGCATGACCGCGTACGCGTAACGGTGACTATGAACTCAAGATCTGCCCACGTACTTAGATTGGGATTGAGAGATTATTTAAACAATTGTTGGACGCAAACATAAAAGTACCAGCCTGTTTTTTAAAAGATCATAACTGCTGCATCCAGTGTTTTAATAAAGATCCTGCTCCATCCGGGGAGGTCCATTGCCCTTGTCGTATATATACGTCGTATATATCGTACACAAAAAGCTGGATTCCAATCCAAAAATCAACACTAAAAACTGTATGCAGTGATAAATCATTGGCAGGTATATCTTTGCCGTCCCTGTAGCAGTAACTGACTAGTGTGATTCACATAGATTTCGAATGGTCATTCATGAAATACCAATCCACTCCCCCAACGATAACAACTCTGTCAACACAAAAACGGCAAGCGAATTTCCGATGTTGATAACAAACTAGATTATGACGTGGATCGTTTCGGCAGAGCAGGTAACCTGAATAGCACAATCGGATCCATTGCCACACCGCCATGAGCAGATGTGCGGGCTCACATGAAACATGCAAAGGTCATGCCTGATAACTGCCATACATGTAGTACCTAACATTCCATGCTTTTACAACAACAACAGCTTTTACGTAGGTATCTATAGTAATCGAGAAGCGTGTGGCAAGGCAGCCTTGAAGCTAGCTAGGATCAAAGTTAACTGATGGAATAAATCATAAAAATTTACAAATAATTTTCAGAAAAACGTAACTTTAAGTACCTAACGTTTTCATACCTACTAATAATTCTTTCAGAAAATACTGTTGTAATGTGACCTGGCGTTGTATCTATTCGAAACCGATTTGGCAAATCAGCCTTGATTAATATTGCTCGATAGAGTAAAAAGCCAGTCGCTATACAAAGGGTCAATTATAGAAGTATGGCAATCTAGTTGTGTCGTGGGCAGGTCTGGCCGCGGTCAAGGCGAACATGCCAGTGCAAGGTGCAGCGGGTGTCGTGTGACACTGAATGCCGGCAGCTGACACCGACACCGCCTATTGACACTTGCTAAGGTGTATCAATGGCTCCACTACTTAGGTACTAGCGACACTAACTCGTGCTAACGTCTTGATGAACAAAATGTTTAACTCACACACTGATTAGTGTAGCTTTCTCAGGCATACGTTTTATGGTTCTCAGCGACGTTTTAACTGAGTTGCACTGGCCGTGGTCAAGGGGTGACACAGTCTTGTACATTATTCTGTGACACAGTCAGTCAAAGGGTATCTTGATGAACCTCCTAATGAAACATAATTATGTCCATAGATATACTTCTGTTTCTAACTAACTGTATAGAGTCGTTCATCTGTTGGTAGTCAAAAGGAACGACACACGACATATTATATTATAAACTTAAAAAAATATATTACATGAATGTCGATGCTCAGATTGACGACATCCGGGACCAACAACGGGCTTAAGGTTCCTTCCGAAGAACGGTTAAGTACAAGAAGTGTAAACATTTAGTTTACATTTGAAGTTCAGTAAAAATTATTACCTAGTTAGGACAAAATAATAATTAACGAGCAGTTTCCATTCAATTTTTAATCACGTTGACCTAAAATTTAGTTATAAATACAAATTACGAAAATGAACCGTCTGCCTATATTAAACATGCACCAGGTATGCAATTTTATTGTTGTCACGAACTGCAATATTAGCAAAATAACACCTTAGGAACCGATTATTATCCTTAACGTTACCTTTCAATAAAAGGTTACAACTAGGTACGGCTTGAATTGATACTAAGAATAACGCGTGTAATGAAGGTTGAATAATTATTATGGAAAATTACGTTCAAGAAACAATATTTATTTTAGAAAGCAGGATATTTCCTATCGGCATTTACCTGTACCCAAGTCATTAAATTAGCTGTCGAAATTGGTACAAGGTACGAACAGCAATAAATTCTAGATCGAACACGACATAAGCATTCGTAGACGCCGAACGAACACCTCTCATTAGAAATAGGAAATTACGGCGACCGGTCTCCTTTGATCCTTACGGGCGAAGGTGTAGAGAGGTACGGCTTAAAGTTCGTATGTCTCGTAAGATTGGATCGGAGGCTAGACGAGTTTGGCTATAAATCACGCGCCCCGCCCCCCGGCGATGTACCATTAGAGGTGATTAAAGTGCGCGAGCGCAGGATGGACCAAATTATACGGTCTGGCCGCGGTTTGGGCCTTTGGGCCACAAAAATGTGGTGCGGTCGCCACGCGGAGTGCGGCCGGGGCACGTGCTCTGCTCCAGCGAGATGCCTCCATGCTCGATTTTGTTTAACTTCTCTCTGATTTAAAAAAATATATATACCTAGATACTCCTTTAAACAATGTGTACGGGCATGCACTGTCCAAACTTTAGGGGTGGATTCTACACACAAATATACATATAAAACATTACACATAAAAAATTCTAAACTTATTAGTTTAGAAGGCAGCCTTTTTTATTTTGTTATCTTCTATTTTTGTGTGTGTGTAGTAAAAAAACAATATCACGAAAAGTTTAAATAAAATTAACTTAAAAAAAAGTTTCTAAAAAAGGTGAAACTAGTCTCAAGTAAATAACAATCAGTAAAGTAGCCAAAAGTTCGAACATCAGTAGAAAAAAAAACAAATATATCGGTTTTCAACACCAAAAATGACGAAAAAAACACATAGTAACCAATTTACCACGTAAATTCCACTATTTTATTATATTTTTTAAATATTTTATTATGTATGTTTGAGCTTAGAATCCACCCCTAAAGTTTGTAAGTGCATGCGATAACACATTGTATTATAAAAGGCGCCTAGTTCTTTTTATGAAGAAGGTACAATTTATAAACTTTTATTTTACTATTTTTTAAGTTTGTCAAACAGGGTAAAAATATAACATTGAAGTCTTTATTGGATAAAATAATAATAATGATTAATTGAATATGGATTGTACACACGCCAGCAGCTCATCCTACCCAAAACTGTCAAATTTCTCTAAAGAATATTGATCCTTATTAACAAAAGATAAAGTTTCTTTATTATTTAAATTTTGCATTCACAATGTTATATAGATATAGGATAAAATGTTTACTAGAAAAAAAAACAGCCTCAGAAAAGTTTGAACAAGATTCAAACCCGTGACCTATTACTATTAAAAATTGAGTCTTCTGGGGTCTCGGTAGCTTAGTGGTTAGAGCAGTGGACCGTCAATCCAAAGGTCATGGGTTCGAATCCCGTTCGAGCTTTCCTGAGACTGGTTGTTTTTTTTCTAGTAAACATTTTATCAAAAGATAAAGTTATTAATTTATTGAAGAAGTTTAACATTTTGTATCTGAACCTAAAAAAATTGAGTTGCTTGGTGCTGGTAAGAAGAAATGATTGTTCATGCATGTGATAACAAGCATGTAGAGTTCTGTGTGTATGCTTTCATAATGGTTCCATGGCATATTAAAAATAGGTCTAAATAATTTTAGAATAAAAACTAAATAACTACTTACCTAAATAAATTAAATAAATAAGTATTTTGACAAGTTTTTACTACCTACCTATAAAATTTTAGTGTATTGTTTTAAAAAAACGGTTTTTATTATGAAGCAGTGTAAATAAGTGCAATACCTACCAATTTGGTGATGCTGTAAAATGCTAACCAATAACAATTAGAGTACTTAGGAGTAAGTGTATCACTGTGATGAATAACTTACCCATTTGAAATAAGACCTGCTTTACAGAGCAAGAGAAAAACTTTCACTGCAATATTTGTGAGCTCTATTGTCCTCAGTTAATTAGACCAGTTCAGTCAAGAAAGATCAGACACCCAACAATGATTTAAATTTTGCTGAAATGTATAAATATAATACTGTTCTTTAACATGTCAAATATAGACCAAGACCATTCCATAACAGTACATTGAGACTTATTAGGTCAAGGATCATAAGACCGCCGGCGGTTGCAAAATATTTGATTTTCAATTGTGTCTGGTTTTAGGATCCTGGAGGGGTTAAAAGGTTTTTTTCTATGCTATAACCTGGTTAACTTGTTCTTACTCCTACTCTTCATTCTGTATCGCAGTGTCTGCTTTAGGTAAAATAAATTAATGTTGAACGTTTTTCAATATACTTTCTTTATGATTCAGTTTACACAACGGGAAAGATATAATTTCTAAGGAACAACTGTCAATATCCAGCAAGCCTAGCTTTAGCGTTGAAATCATCTAATCAGAGGATGTTGAATAACATGGTTTAAATGTTGAAACACATTTTTTTTATTTAGTTCTAGTCACATATTTTTACAAATAATTTTATTCGGAGTTATCAAATGATTTGCAACATCCGTGATCACACTACACATGGAACTCTATGAAACAACATGGCTTGTGTTATGTAGGTATGGCACATGAAAGCATTTAGGCCAATAGGTACATATTTGAGTGCCTGAAGTAGAAAATAATAATAATACCAATATTACATATTTATATTGTCATTGTCCTTGCTACTAAATTAACTATATGGTTGTAGTTATGAGATTCACTAAAATTAAAGACCTAAATAATTAAAAGTATTCATGAACATTATTTTACAGTAATTGCAGTAATATATACCCATGTAGTTTTAGGTAAGTACCTATAAACCATATTATATTGTTCTATAGCCAAATTGTAGCCTTATTTAAAGTTTAACTGAATATCTCTTGTCAATAAAATAATTGTCATTAATCTATAGTGATAGAAACAATTCTTATGAGGTAGGTATGTAAACAACCGAAGTTAATTATCAGCTGTAACAACTTCTAAGACTTTTTTTGTAAACAAACAATCAGATGCTAAAGAAAATATAATGTAAGTACTCACCTTTTCGTAGTCCGTTACTTGATTGTGACTATTTGTGGCTATTCTTCAGCACTTATGTTTTTGCGAAATAGGAAGAACCTAATTTCTAAATTTGTCCCTTCGAGCTGAACAATTTCAATAATTTTAAATTTATTCTACACCAAGTCCACACATTCGGAAAATATAATTCACATAACAGTGTTACTAATATTTATATTAAGCACTTTAATAATCAAAAACACAATACAGCACTCAAAACGTAATTATTATTCGATTCCGCGTCAAAGAAAAGCGGTCCGTGTCGCAGTTGGGCTCTCCTCACAATATTATTTTACTGTACGTTGCAGACAGACAATAACATTTCGGTGTTTTTTCAGTGATAGAAAGAGCTAGCTATACTGCTTAGCGCAATGACAGAAAGAGTACGATGTCCTTTCCCATAGACAGTTCAATATTTTTTACCTTCTGCCGGCTCTATGGTCAGCAAATGACAAATTGGCGGGTCGACAGACGCCATTTTATCCAGCGCGGATTGTTCCATCAAATCCAGTAGAAATATTATTTACGTTCAGTTTTATAAATTAATTACAGTATTAATAAATAAAAATGCACTGAATAAATAAAGGCTAAGGTACATGTTTTAATAACATGTTTTGTGTTCCTAACATTGTAAGTAAAAAATTACAGGCTGATCTGGTGTTGCCATAAAAAAATTTAATGCGTTCCGTTTGACGTTACCGACTTTACGTTAAAAATCCAATATCTAATTCGGGTTTTATTATTTAGGAAGGTACCTAGCTGCTAATTTATTTTGTTTTCTAAACGTAAAAGAACAAAACGTTAACGACGCAATCGCTTACCTACACCTACTTAGTTTGTAGCGCGGAATTCTATGGCGGGAAAATCAAAAGTTTCTCTTTTCTAGTAAAGTTTTGAATTAATTTAGTACTTACCTAAGTAATTATACATGTTAGGTAGTAGATTATTACTACATCATACTCATGTACATGTAGTAATAATCTACTACCTAATTAAAACTTAAGATAATATTTTTATGCATTTCAAGTGTTTTCAAGTAGTAACGTAGTGTAGGTATATACCCAATGCTTAGAATAATAACGCTATAGAAAGATAGTCTTCATACAAGCGCTCTGTCAAAAATGAAGCACTAAACCGATTCACACACGCGTGACGTGCGCGCATGGCCGTGATCTGCTGTCTCTTTCCAATTCTATGAATATGAAAGAGACAGCACTGCGGCAGCCGCTGCTACCGATGCTTTAACTTAGAGAATCACACTGCAGTACGTTTATATTTTGACCTAATTAACTACAAGATACTATGAAATACTGAAAGCTTACCTGTGAAAAGTGATGTTATTACACTTCTTTTGTTTTTCAGATGTGTTGTGACACAATTTAACTGCACAAACCGTCATTTTTTTTTTGTTTTCGCGAGACACGTTCGGCGCGCTGTGACATTGAACACTACGGGGCGGTCCGGCGTTTGGTGCCATTTCTGGCTCCAATTAATGTGCTTCAAAATAGGCGCGCGAACTTGGTTTCTATAGCGTTATTATTCTAAGACCCAATGTTATCAAAAACATGTTTATTTATAATTAACTTTTATTTGTAACAATTTGATCATACTTTCAGCATTTTTAAAAAGCATTTCAATAATATGTAAGTAAGTACTTACTCGTAGTACTTATAAAAATGCTTTTACGCCCTAACTTTAAAAAATAGATAAATTCCACGTAAGAAAAATAGAAATCTCAAACCTTTATTATTGAGTGTAAGTTTTAGAAGTTTTTACAAGCTTTTAAGTATTTAACTTGATAAGTATTTTTGTTCGGGTGAAATCTTACAACTCAATTTTGAAGCAGATATTATTATCTTCAACCGATTGAGCTCCTGAAATTTTGTATACACGTTCAGTTTGGATGACATACTAATACATTTCTAATTGTGTGACGTCATTCTAAATCCAAGATGGCGTAACACCCAAGATGGCGGACTCATTATTTTTAATGCATTCCTACACTAAGGGGTATCAAATGAAAGGGCTTGCTGAGAATAACTCGAAAAATAAAGTGACATGACTCTTAATCCAATATGGCGGGCTTTTAAAGCTGGAAACATAATTTTGAAACAGATATCTTCAACCGATTGAGCTGAAATTTTGTATGTTTAAGTACTTACACGTTCAGTTTGGATGACAACGCATGGTTAATTTGTGTCACTTGATTCTAAATCCAAGATGGCGGCACACACACCCAAGATGGCGGACTAATTATTGCGTTGAATGAAATGAACAGACTAAGACACGTTGTCCGGGGACAAATAAAAAGTAAAAAATTAATTAAAACTAAAAAACCTATTTAAAAAAACAAGCTTTTATTCAAGAGGCCCAATGAAGAGGCCTATTACATCTCGACTGTGATTTTTGGTAAAATTAAAATGCTCATTTTCGGATTTTGTAGTAATATTGAAGTTGTATTTATCGTTTTTATCAAAATAGGATTATAAATTCATTATAAAATCTTTATTCCTCATGAAGTAACAATTATTCTAGTATAAATTTTGCTCAATAATATTATCGTAGATAGGAGAAATTTACAGTTAAGTGTACAGTTTTCAATTTTTTTTGGTTTAGAATTAGATTTTTTTTTTTACATAAAATCAATGATATCTAAAAATTCTGAGGACGCTACGAACTATAGTAAGTATTCTAATTTTTTTATTTCATTTAAAGAACAGTTAGTTCAATCTAGGAGCTCAAAAAAGTGGCTTCGCGCATTTAATGAAAATATTTCTCTGCAATTTTGGGTTTCATTAAAAAGTTAAGCAAAATTTACAATAAGCGAGGCCGCTACGAACTATGCCAATAGCTATTCTACATTATTCAACAGGTAGTTAAGTCAAAATTGTTAATGTATTTTTGTTTCAGAGATCAAGAACGCCAAAATTGGCCATTACCTATACGCAAAAATCCTTAGAGCATTAAACCAAAAAAATCACAGACGAGATATTGTAATCTCTTAGCCATAGATTAATGATTGGTCTCGCAACGCTCGTCTAGATACCGCGCTACCTATAAACCACAGCTCCGTAAATGCGGCAACTCATTATTGTAGTGTGTTTATGACAATATGCAAGGATGCAAGTGTGCGTGAAAAATTTGTTGCCAACTGCTCAACTGTTACCCGAGTTAATGGGAAAAATATTTTTGCTGTGATGTATTAGTTAACTTGCTGCTTATAAATGTAGCTCAGAAAATATTTAAAAATTAACAATTAAAAGCGAATAATATGTATCAATATAATTGTATAAATTATTATGTAGGTTAGACGTAGGTTTCTTCTGTAGAAAAATGGTAGGTATGTATAGCTATGATTAGACCTCATTTTTTAGTAGTTTTTTTTTATTACTACCAACCCCTTTCTTCCCTTGGGTATCGTAAAAGGCGACTAACGGACTAAAGACTGCACATACATCCAACAGCATAGAGCGGCGATGGGCTCATCAAAATAATACTACCAACCCCTCTCTTCCCTTCGGTGTCGTAAGAGGCGACTAACAGACTAAAAACTGCGCATACATCCAACATCATAGAGCAACTATGGGCTCATCAAATAATAATACCAACCCCTCACGTTTTTTCGATGTCATAAAAGGGGACTTACGGACTAAAGACTGCACATACATCCAACAGCATAGAGCGACGATGGGCTCATTAAAATAATACTACCAACCCCTCTCTTCTCTTCAGTGTCGTAAAAGGCGACTAATGGACTAAAGACTACACATATATTCAACAGCATAGAGAGGCGATGGGCTCATCAAAATAATACTACCAACCCCTCCCTTCCATTGGGTCTCGTAAAAGGCGACTAATGGACTAAAGACTGCACATACATACAACAGCATAGAGCGGCGATTAGCTCATCTAAATAATCCTACCAACCCCTTTCTTCCATTTGGTGTCGTAAAAGCGACTAACGGGCTAAAGGCTCACCACCTAAGCACATGTGCAGACTGTGCAGTTTTTTGTGTCTGTGTTGTCCATAGATTCAAATGATTACTAATTTTACCATAAACTTTTTTTTAAAGAGGCGTTTGTATACAAAATTACATGTCAGCCCCATCGTAAACCATAAACTTTAGTAATAACTATCTCAAAAAAGTTGTTGCTTTATGTAAACAGTAATAAGAATGTATGAAAAACACTGTGCTGGTACTGTGTCGGAACTGTGGCTTAACTGATATGTGTGAAGCAACCTTTAACCTATAATATTACCCGAATCATAAGCTATACACCTATTCTCAGTTTCATTAAAATCCGTCCAGCGGTTTTTGTGTGATGCGCGTCAAACAAACAGACACAAAATTCCAAAAATGATTCTAATGTTCACGTATCCTTCATCCCCTAGATTATGTTTTTCGCAAATATTTTCAATGTAAGTACAGACACGAAAAGTTTACATTTCAGGAACATAGGTCAAAATGAAAAAAAATAGCGTTTCCATTGAGTCAATCAGCTGATTGCGCATTTTGTATAGGGAAAAATAATAAATTTTCAACCCATGTTTCATAAGGAAAGTTGTTCAGTTTCATCGGTAGAATCCCCTTGATATAGTGTCAACATTTTTACACCTTATTATAAATCACAAATATAAGTAAACATGAAATAACATAGAACTAGGTTAAGTATAATATTTCTAACATTTGTGTTTTTTCGAATATTAATAACAATAATTTTAACATAACAACAATAAATTTATTCATAACACAAGTCGCCTTTACAGTGTTAGGTATAGATCTCACCCTTATAAGCTTAAAAACCTGTAGTAAGGTGAGACCGCTCTTCCTAAAAACAAGAAGTCATCACTAAGACTTGTTGAAATAAATGTGTGTAATCGTCCTTGGTGTAATGTAATATATATTTTTTTTAATTTACTAGTAACACAAACATATATGTTGTACTCTATATATATAGGTACTATATGTTTAACATTAATAACTAATAAAAACAAAATAAAAAATGGAATGAAACTATACAATACATATAGGTATACTTACGTGTTTAGCCAAATAAAATAAAATAGAATAAAATAATAATAAACTAATAAAATAATAAACGCGAACGCAAATACACGCGTTACGTGTCATGTCTAAATAATAATTGGGTGCTGTCATAATCAAGTTGTTTTAGCCAGGAAGTAACTAATTTTTTACACTTAAAGTGATGCCTACTGTAATAATTAAGTTTTCTGTTTACTTTATTATATAAGTATCTAGATTGGGAATTGAACTGAATACGAGCAAATTTAGTTTTTACGGTTGGATGGATAACGACGAAATATGGATTACGCTTATTTAGAATTTTCGAGTCAGGGAGGATAGTTTTATGGGTTTTAAGGATACATTTTAGAATATAAAGTTGCCTTACAGTTAGAACTTCACAATCCCGATACAGCTCAGAAGTTCCAGATGTAATTTTTCTGAAGGTCATGACCTTAAGGAGCGAACGCTGAGCCCTCTCAATTTTTAACATCTTGGTTTTGTGAGTTCCGCCCCATAAGGGCATACAATATAGTAAAAACGATTGTACCAAGGCAGTGTAAATGTCAGTAATAAGTTGTTTGTCAGCGACGTGTCTTAAATATTTGAATAACCATATTAACTTTCGAACGCGGAGTGTACACATATCGATATGTTTATGCCAGTTTAGTTGTTGATCGAGATATACACCCAAGTACTTGGTGTAAGTAACCTTTTCTAATTGATGACAGTTGCAATTATTCACGGGGTAGGGATTTTCACACGAATGGGCAGTTAGATGCATATTACTGTTGGGTTGGGAAGAATTATGAATAGAGAACGTTATATAATTAGTCTTACTAGAATTTAAGGTTAAAAAGTTTCCATGTAGCCATTTGATGACAGTATGAAGACCCTTGGAGGCCATCTCATGAACTTCATCCCAGTGTTTTCCGTGGAATAGAAGAGCTGTGTCATCAGCGTACGAAAATATTCTACCATTGAGTAATTTGGTTTCGGTTAGGTCATTGATATAGATTAAGAACAGAGTAGGTCCAAGGACGCTACCCTGTGGGACGCCGTATTGTGTGCAGAACTCTACAGAGCTGTAAGAGTAATCATCTATTTTTACTTGTTGAGTTCTCCTCAAAATATAATCAGATAACAGATGAAGAAATTGACCACGGACACCAATCCGGTTCAGCTTTTCAATAAGAATGGGGATAGAGACGGTGTCAAACGCCTTTTTTAGGTCCAGGAATATACATAGAGTCTTATTTCTATTGTCAAGATGGTGAACAACATCACTTGTTAATGCCAGAACAGCGTCTTCAGTACTCTTTTTTTCGCGGAAACCGAATTGGGCGTCTGATAATATGTTAAATTTATTCAGAAACTTTATGAGGCGCTTATTTATAATTTTTTCGATAATTTTAGAAATTGTAGTAAGAACAGATATAGGCCTGTAGTTGTTAACGTTATCTCTAGCCCCACTCTTATATATAGGGTGAATAATTGCACGTTTCAATGACCGTGGAAACACACCGCTAGCAAAGCACAGCGAGCAAAGTCGAGTTATAATAGGGACTAGATCAGTTTTGGCAAAATTAATAAATTTGGTTGGGATATTATCCCAGCCAGGGGCAGAGTCTGATTTAAGGTTTGTGATAATCGACTCTAATTCATTTGTGTCCGGTTCAATAATTCCGATTGAGTTGAGTTGAGGAGGAAGAAGGAACTCGAAGTTACTTTGAGAATTATTCTGAGGAACGATTTCATCCGCGTTTTTGCTCCCAACACTTAAGAAATGTTTATTAATCAAATTAGCCGAGTTATTTGCTTAATCTGCCAACTGTTTAAGGTCTTGATTATTGGATTTTTTATTGTTAAGGTTAGTAATATCTTTTATAGTATTCCAAAGTAATTTGTTATTATTTTTAGCTTTATAAAGTAAATCTTGTTCATGTTTCCGTTTTAGTTTTTTTAGCAAATTGTTACGAAAATTCCGGTATCGTTTATATATCAAAGTGAGTGTTTCATTTTCTTTGTTTTGTTGTGATTTTTTTTGTAGCCTGTTTCTGTGTTTAATGCATTTTAACAAACCGGGAGTTATCCAGGGTTTTAAAATACGCTTATTACTCGGGATTCTTATTATTATTTTGTTAACCAACAATGAGTTGTTAATTGATTCCATCAATTTTTGAGTTAAAGTATTAGGATCTTCTATGTTAATAAGTTCATCCAGGTGGTTTTCACGTAAATGATTGAGAGCTTCTTCGTAGTTAATGATTGTTTTCGTTGATTTTCTGTTACTAAGAAGTTTTTTAGAGTAAATATTGGTTAGAATCATTAAATGGTCAGTAGTAGTGGTTTCTAAGACTGCTATAGAAGCAAAGTACTTGTTGGGGTCAAGGTTAGCGAAAACATGATCAATGCAGCTATTGATTCCAGTGTTAAGTCTATGTCCGGGCAGTAAACCGTATTGAGCCATAATTTCTAGGTATTTATGGCTACGTGTATCTAAGTTGCACTCTAATAGGTTTATGGTTGATGTCACCAGTTATTATAACATTTTTATTTAAACTGTTAGATTTAAGGTGTAAGTCTAGAGAATTTATAAAATATCAATGTTGTAATTAGATGGTGATCTATAAATACACAAGATTAGTAGGTTTCTTAAACAGACTTCAAGACAAGTAGCCTCATTGATAAAAATCTCTTTTACTTTATGTTCTACCGTTTCATTTATGTATACAACGACCCCATCATTCTGAGTCACTTTATTAGTGGTTTTATAAACATAATAACCAGGTCTATTAGGTAATGGAATATCGGGATTTAGCCTACATTCTGTTAATATTAAAACGTCAATATGTTGGTCAACTAGAGTCAGGCTAGCCGAAAAATCATCATAATTTTTGTTAATACTTCTGATGTTTTGAGTAACCATAGAAAAGGTAGGTTTATCGACTGATAAAAGTTTTAGAAGATCAGTAGTACTACAGGTGAAGCTGTTTACATTAATAATGTTATCCAATTCATGCATTAATTGAGCTTCACTATTCATATCTTGCTCTTAAAATAATTGAACGTATTATCAGAAGTCGTAAAGGTTGTTTATAGTTTAGAAATGTGACAGTTTGTAACTTATAGTCGTAAATACCGTTAGATACTCGTAAGTAACAAGTAAATAATATATAGTTATTTAACAGCATGTGGTCTAAAGACTTACTAATTGATGAATAATTGAATTGAAACACGAAAAAATCATAATGTAATAAACAAAGTAGTGGGGTAACTTTTGCGTTTGTATTTTTAGTTATGGAAAATCGGTTGATATTACTTAGTAGGGGTATTTTTGTATATAATGGGTAATTTAATTTGTACGCGTAGATGCTTTTATTCAAAGAAAAGATGTGAGGCTTAATTAAATATTTGGAGATTGAGTGCAAGAAAAACAGGTAATCGTAATCGGCTAATGACAGAATTAATGTTGTGTGATATTTTATGTATAAATAAATCTTTAAATGTAAATTGATATATGTATAGTGTTCGCAAATGGAAATAAATGGGTTGAAAAACCACCTGAGCAGTATGTTTAAGTAAGTAGAAAACAGATAATATTGCAAAAAATTAAGTGAATAAACTAGTCAAACGTGTAACAGTGACTGAATTATTGTTTCATTTGTTTTTTTTTTTTTATAAAAGAGGGAGGCAAACGAGCAGGCGGGTCACCTGATGGAGAGTAATCACCGCCGCCCATGGACACCTGCAAAACCACAGGAATCGCAGACGCGTTGCCAGCCTTTAAGGGAGCAATAGGTATAAGGAAGGAATAGGAATTGGGAGGAGGGAGGGGGGGAGGGGCCTCCGGAACCCTCACTGGTCAGACGTAACACAACAGCACCAAGTGCTATTATTTCACGCCGAATGTTCGTGAGAGGGTGGTATTACGCCGGGCGAGCCGGCCCAATGCGTGCTGCAACGCAGCGTGGCTCTACCACTCAGTTGTTGTACTACCACTTGTTATTTGTATAATGGGAGAAGTGTCATCTTTTCTGACGAATATGCGACCGTAGGATGTCCAGCAGTATTTGTAGTTCTTGGATTTTCTCAAGTCTCTTGCTAAGAAGAATAATCTTGATGCCTTCGGTGTAAGATACTCTGAGACAAAAATAGGACAATCTGGATTTTTTTTATTTCCCAAGTGCTTCGCGCATAATTTGTCACTGTTATTCCGCTTATTAAATGACTTAACCCCCTTTAACATGTCTTCTTTTAAAATAGTCGAGTGTAATTCAACAATTACAGACTTTTTCTCCGTTGTGCCTTTGGATTTGTAAATATCCCTTATGTCACCCTTATTGACCGTGATGTTTAGGGTTTTAGATAAATTTTCCATCATACTCACTAGGCCGTCTTTTGTT
Source organism: Scoparia ambigualis (assembly GCA_963921215.1). Classification (NCBI taxonomy): domain Eukaryota; kingdom Metazoa; phylum Arthropoda; class Insecta; order Lepidoptera; family Crambidae; genus Scoparia; species Scoparia ambigualis. The sequence continues at coordinate 41,844,049 of OY992503.1, read as the reverse complement.
TCTTTTGTATCAATAGGTACATTTTTGATTTCGATAGTAGTTTTACGACACGTTCTCAAGGTGTCCTCCAGGCGGTCCTCAAGGATGGCAACATAATCATCCTTCTTCCTTATCTCCCCTTCCAAACGCTCAAAATTTTTCTTCAAGTCAGCGTTGTGCTCAGCCAGGAATGTTATAGTAGTTTCAATACTGGTATTAGCTTCCTGAATTCCTTTTAATATTGGGAATAGTTTTTGTATTTGGGCCTCCTGTTGTTGCATTTGGCTGTCTTGTCTAAGGGACCATTTTTCAAATAGTTCACTTATTTCCTAGCGGAGATCGCCATACTCACCCTTATTTTTGTCATCGTCCCCTCTTTTCCTCTTTGCCCTTGCAGTGATAAACTCGTAGGTTCGTTCGGAAGTATCGTTGTCTATGATACTTAGATTTGGCTCCGAGTTCGTCTTGTCAAATAAACTTTGTGTCTCCATGGTAGCGCCTTACACACGTAGAAGCTGCAGTGGTCTTATAATCATCAGCCTTTAATTATTAGCAATAAATTCTCACCCGTTACTCTATGGTTCTCACCAAACTGCTAGCTAGATGAATCAGCGGCAAGCGATGATGTTGAAGGCACTGCTTAGTGCGTATAGCGGTCGCTTATTTCGGCCCGGTCGAGCTCTGTGTTCTTGGCCCAACGGATAAGACACCGACACTCCGAGACGCCGACTCACCCAAGAAATCCGGGTTCGAACCACGCACGACAAAAATATTTTTCAAAATTTCTTCTTGGTGTGGGTGCTCCAGCGGCGGTTTGGCGCAGCCAATCTCAAGACAGGGCGAAGTCCGAGGGACACAAAATTTAGAAAAATATTCAGTAAAATAAATTAGCACACGTCCGATCACTTTAATAGTAACTTCGTAAGACAAATGAAATAGGTTACCTTTAAAAAAAAAAGACAATAACAATAAATTCACATAATAAAAATCTTAACAACGGGGACTTTATTTTTGTATAAGCGGTAACACTGAATGGCGTTTATTGTTCATATTATTATAAGATGAATTTTCGAAATTATACGATACTTACTGATGGTATGTGATCCCAGTGTCCTTCTTATTTTTAGAAGTATTATTTTTACTACGCAAACTGGCATTTTAGTTTGAATAAATCCCAAAATTGAATAAAACATTCGGGACGTACACGTCACCCACAGCTGTCAGTGTGACTGGCTCGGGTACGCCGATTTCGGCGTAGTATTTGTTGCCGCATTTGACAAGTACGACGACGGAGGTATCTAGTCGAGCGCAGCGAGACCAATTATTAATCTAAGCTCTTAGCGCTAAAAAGAAAAAAATAATTAGTATAAACGTCATTATTACACAATATAGATAATCTAAAAGGTTGTCGCGAGATTTACTTAGTTGTGTAAATAAACAAGTAAGTAAATTAAATAACATGATGTGATTGATTTTAACTGTTAAAATTTTTATTTAAGTAAATACGAGTAGGTACCTAGGTACTAAGTAAATCTCGCGATAGCGACAACCTTTTAGATCATAATTATATATTGTGTAGTGACGTTATTTAAAAGTTTATTTTTGTCTTTTAGCGCATTTAAATAAAAGCTTGTTTTTTAAAAAGGTTTTTACCTTTAATTTTTACAGCGGTTAATTAAACTTCGTTTGTTTACCTCTTCTTAGAGAATGGTTTCTATTTCCAATTTATTTTATTGACAAGACATGTTTGAAGGCTACAATTTTGGCTATAGACATTATATACATATACATATTCTAAACAGTGAATTCGTAGCTGTAATGGAGTGTCAATGGCACTAGTTACTCATGTGGCACTAGTATCAGGGTTTTTAATCTGTCTGTGATTCCATGTGTCGGAACAACCAGTCCTACGCTACCTGTGACTTGCGAGACTTAAATTCCAGGAAACTATAAGATCCTTCGGGATGCGTTTTATAAAATATTATTGAACATATTATTACATTCATCAGCAGTATTTCACGAGTAATACAAGTAATCACGGTTTCTTTATATTATACCTACTTATTAAACGTATTAAATGTTCAATATTATGCATTTTGTATTTATTTTACTTGTAACTACTTATTTATTCCTCTAAAATACAATATGACAGGAATGAACTTTGTCTCATTATATGTGTTGTACTCACAGACGTATAAACGTCTGTAGTTGTACTTGTACTAGATATCTAGTTCATTTACTGCGCACAATCCGTAAATCAAAAATAAGTGTGTAAGTATTTTAATTTTAACTAATATGTCAGGTACAAGCAAAGACATTAAACTATTTAAATCTCTTTGGGTACAAGCGATATATCTCTTACCTACCTTGTAAGTTTTCGAAGACATTGTAAGGCGAAATATATTTTTTTTATCCACTACGTGCACGTAAGTGCTTGGTTTTCATCTCACCTGATGGAAAGTGACGAATTAAGATAAGGTCGAAGGTGGAAGCGCGCCTCACCCAGAATCCTCAACCACTGAAGAACCTGAACATGTTCTAAAAGTGTGTTTGTCCCTAATTATTTGATTTTTAGTTACTAAGCCAGCAAAAAAGCATATACCGCTTGCTTGATGGAAGGCGACCACCGCACCGCAACCCCATGGACTCCCGCAACTGCAACATCAAGATTACCTTTTTTTTTAAATGAAACTAGGAAAACAATTGACCACCAACCTGGGGCCCAAGTCTGCTAATTTACGAATGGCATAATTGAATCGCAATTGGATCGCATTGTAATTGTTTGACACATTTGGTATTCTCTTACTCATTTAAGAATACCAAATGTGTCAAACAATTACAATGCGATACAATTACGATACAATTGCGATTCAATTATGCCATTCGTAAATTAGCAGACTTGGGCCCCTGCTTGGTGAGCAGGATGTAGTCTAGGGTGTTGCATGCTTATATACACAGGAGATGCCTATTCACTCTTGCCTTGAAAAGACCAAGGTTGAAGTGATCGGGAAACAGGAGCAAGCAGCGCGTTCCTTTGGCGGTTCGTATAAGAAACGAACTAGCAAAACGCTTGGTACGGGCAGGTGAAATGTCAACTATGTAGGGGTGGTAGGCAAGCCTGCTTCTAGTGAATCGATGGTGGAATGGGGCTGTAGGAACAAGATCATGTAGTTCCTTCGCACACTCGCCAAAGTGTATTCTGTAAACACCGATAAATTAGTACTTTACGCCGATGACAGGCTCTGAAGTTTAGTCGTCGCTAGTTTCGAGTCTCCGATGAGTCTCCTAGCACGGTTTTCGATCAAGTCTAAAACTGCTACCTGGTACTTAGCAGAACCATTCCAAAGATGACAGCAGTGTTCCATGAACGGTCGGATCTGCGCTTTATAAAGAAAAGTAGTTGATCTGGCGAGAGTACCGCTTAGCTCTTGAGAGGACGTCTAATTTTTTACAGTACATTTCGCGATGGACTCGATATACTTACTCACCAAAGTTTAGATTGGACGACATGTTCAGGCCAAGAAGCTGCAGGTTTTCGGTTACCGGTAACGATTCACCCTGGAAAGTCGAAGTCAGTTAGAAGGGACTCCGTTTGGCGGTAAATAAACACGCTTGAGTTTTGGCGGCATTGAAACAGACAAGATTGGCGCTGCCCCAGTCAGAGACAGCCTGAAGTGCCAGATTCGTTTGCTCAACCAGGGACTCTCGACAAGACTGAACCTTGGGGAACTCCAGCATCAATTTCTATTAGGTCGGAAGATTGACCGTCCACCAGGACTCGTATTGAGCGTTTTCCGAGAAAGGTAGTGCAAAGGCCTTCAGAGATTCCATATGCAGAGAGCATACTTATTAGGCTGCCATGCCAGACCCTATCAAAGGCTTTGGAGATATCAAGCGAGACGGCTAGGGCTTTTTCATGCTTCTCGATCGCTTCACTGCAAAGATGGGTGGCATAGGTCCACGAGAAGATCTCCGGTCGACCGACCGCGACGAAATCCGAACTGGCGATCACTGAGGAGATCATTGGTCTCAAGGTATGCCAGCAGTCGAGAGTTTTGTACACATTCCATAATCTTGCAGAGTATGGACGTGACTGAAATCAGCCTGTGCGATGAGGTAAGTTCGGAAGTTGGGGAAGATCGTATTTGTTAAATATATTCCGAATTAGGAGTTATTTTTCTAATCTGGCAAGAAAGCGTGAAACGCCATTTTGTTTTGCCCCGTACATGTTGGTCGTTCCGACGCATCAGTTATGGGCTATGCATGTTTTACTGGAAGTGTCACCATATAGCTTCGATCTCGGACCAAATATTTGGTCCGAGGCTTCGATCAACAATATGTTGATCGAAGCCATATAGGATAATTTACGAAATCCGGATTTACCCCAGGCAACATTTTGCTGGCTTTTTTTTTAGCTATATTTGCAAATATTAAATCTTTGAGTAATTCAGATATGTGATGTCTTTTGATATATCTGTTTAAAATGGGCTAAATAGGGTTGTAGGCTGAAATCCGGTCTTTCCCGAAGACGATATTAACAGGTGAATTTCGGACTAAATTATTCGGAAAAAACTGGAGTGAAAATGCATGTGGTTATCAAACTTCAATAGCTAAGACTGATCAGTAATATAAATAAGCAGTTTAATAAAAGTTTCATCAGCAATAAATTGTACGGTTTTATTTATTATCTAACACATTAAAGTTACCTATCCAATCTTCAATCTGGAATTCGGAAAGTTTCGAACACGAAAGTTTGACAGCCACTGCAATTTAAGATTTGGTTTAGTGGGGTAGATCCACAGACCACTGGGTAGATCGGATGTCCAAAACAAAAAAAAACAATTTACTGTTGCAGGTGACTTTTTTATCAATAAGTTTAAAATTTTCCAAAGATAATCTCGTAGGACGTATATGAACGGATATAGGTATTCTTTCTATGAACTCTGTGGTTTAAGCTATAATGGCGATTTTAGAAGGTAGTCCGGTCTTTCCCCATGAATGTTCGATCTTTCCCTAGGTTTTAAAATTTTATTCATATTTTAAACACCATATAAATAGTAGTAACTAACACATTCTATCTTATAGCCTGTGTATTAACAATAAATTTTTACTATAATTGATTGTGCTAACTAATGTAACTCTCGAAAAAAATAAATTATGCCAACATCTTCTAAATACAACTAAAAACCGTCCGAACTTACCCCAATGCACCGTGTTAGATGGATCGGCACGGCTTCCTTTTAGGGCATAGGCTGCACATTTGCCAGCTTCCACGACTTAGGAACTAGACCAGTCTTAAAGTGAGTGGCGATACAGGCGTGTTAGAACAGGAGACAACTCAGGTGTACTGTTGCCTAGGACATTGCCGGGATTCCGTCGTGAGCCTTATTCACGTCTAGAGTACGGAGAACTTTGAGTACCTCTTTGCTGCGGATGTGAAGTTCTTCCATAGAGGGGTCGGCTATAGGAACTTAGGTGGAACTTTGCTAGCGACATCCAGACGTGAGTTCTTCGCAAAAAGAGAGGCAAACAACATTGCCCTCTCAGCTGCAGTGTGGGCAAATGAACCGTCAGGTTTTACAGCGGTGGAAGTGAAGGACGACAAAAATTCGGCTCGGCGGCTTGGCAAGGGACCAAAACGCCCTACTTCCAGATGGGTGTGAGGCAAGTTAGTCACCGATGCGGCCGACGTGGCTGAATCGTGTCCTACGTAATGTTCTTTTACTGGACTTGGCGGCTTGGTTATAGGCTTTCTTCAGGGTCTGGATATCCGACGCTTTGCGCGCTCGAGTGTCGAACAGGCAAAAAAAGCTGGCTGTTTCTGCACTTCGGCACTGCGACAGTCAGCGTTAAATCAGAGGCGACCTTTGCTGCCCGATGGAACATATTAGAATATGGAATGTAATATTCTATACTCCGCAGTATGATTTCGGTTACAGCGTCAGCGCATTTAGAATTTTAGACGGATCGTCTGAAGAAAAACAGCATTGCCGCCAAGGAAAGGATGCATTGAAATGTCGCATCTCATCCCAGTCTGCTGACTTGTATCGCCACACCCGTCTTATACCACTAGGCCCCTGATCAGGTGGAGAGTAAACGGATACAGATTTCACCAGAGAGTGATTAAATGATCTCAAAGAGGCTGATACCGATATGGAATGTTTGTCTGGATCAGTCGTCAGCAGAGGGTACAGGAAGTTGGCAGTATGTGAGTCTATAGCTGGCACGCGCGTAGCGCGGTTTACAAGCTAGGAGAGAACATGCGATAATGCAAGTCTACGCGCCTCCTTCTTGTTCTCCTTGCTTCGGATCCCGCTAACCTCCAATGACAGGCGCCCGGTGTGGCAGTAGTGAGCAGTCGCAAACAGCCACGCATTTGACGCAACTACTCAGACCCAACCCTCCTGAATGGCTACTCCAGACAACACTACGGAACATGGTTATTGTCATTTGGCGTAGTGACTTAGTTCGGAGGGTGGTGACCAGCCACGGCGGAAAAAACACCACCAGAAGATTGCTATTAACTTAGCACCACCCAGGGGACACTTGTCTCGAGGGTCTCGAGGGTAAACCCACGGAATTGAGCAGCGTTGCCCCCCGAACCGTTACCTACTTTTATGAACAGTAGTTTAGTTAATAATAATCACAGACTATGACAGCTCTAGTTGTACTTTTCATGTTATTCTAGAACTGTTTAATTTATTTACATAAACCAGAAAATGAACAAGAATATTAAATTATAAACTAAAACTAAATAACTTAAAAAACTAAAAATATCTGTTGGCGCTTAAGGCACCAACATGCGGCGGAGTTAATGGGCTGAAGGCAGGAAGGCTGAAGGAAGGATGTACTTACAGGGATGATGAGTCAGGAACCGTCGTGCGAGCTGACCACGGGCGGCGAGGCTTGAGGGGCGGCGATGTAGGTTGGTTCCTGGCGCACAGTCACTTCACTAAACAGTTCACTAGGGGCACTGGTTAAGGGCGTTTAGGTCGAGCTCTTCACTTTAGGTTCAGGAGTCACTATAATAAGGGTAGATACCAGCGCGCGTAATTTGTGTGCGTCTCGCATTAGCTAGCAAACAGACTGATCGCGCGCGCGGCTCACCAAGCTAGCGGCGGCAGCTCGCGCAGCGGTGGCGCCGCGGCAGACAGGCGGACGCGGTCGTCAACAACCGCTGAGTCCGTCCCGGCTTTGGCGGGAACATCCTCCGGGGGCCAGGGGGGGCTCATCCACTGGGAGCCTGGCGATCCGGAATACAGGCCTCCGAAGATGTCCGTTCGCGGTGTCCAGGTCTACCACCCGCACGACGCCATCCTTCCCAGGCAGGGTGCGAGCAATGCGCCCCAGTCTCCATTGGAAGGCAGGCAGGTTGTCCTCCTTGATGAGGACGAGCTCGCCAACTCGGGGAGGGGAGGATGGGGACAACCATTTGGAGCGGGTTTGGAGGGTATGAAGGTAGGACTGGGTCCACAGCGTCCAGAAGCGCTGGGAAAGGGCCTGTACCGTTTGGAATCGCCTACGTGTGGAGATCGGCCTATCTTCCACGGATAGTTCGGGAAGGGCCGTTAGTGGGCGGCCTATGAGGAAATGTCCGGCTGTAAGCGGCTCAAAGTCTGAGGGATCAGACGAAAGTGGGCAGAGAGGTCTAGAGTTAAGGACAGCTTCGATTCGTGCCAAAAGTGTAGAGAATTCCTCGAATGTGAGGTGCTGTTCGCCAATTACGCGATATAAAAGTTGCTTTGTTGATTTTACGTTGATCTCATGTAACGCACCGAACCATGGTCCCTTAGGGACGTTTAACAACCAAGTAATGTGCTGACCAGCGAGCTTGTGCGCAATCGTATCATTGTTCAAGGCAAGAAAGTTTTGTACTTCGATGAGCTGATTTCTAGCGCCTACATAATTTGTACCGCAGTCCGAGCGGATGAGAACCGGGGCACCGCGGCGTGCTATAAAACGCTGTAATGCCGCGAGGAACGCTTCCGTGCTGAGGTCCGAGACCGGTTCTAAATGAACCGCCTTAGTCGAGAGGCACACGAATATACAAAAGTACGCTTTTAAGAGTTTAACATTACGTAGGGTACTAGATTTAACGAGGAATGGTCCGGCAAAATCGGTCGTGACTTGACTAAATACTGGCTGAGGCGTAACTCTATCGGCTGGCAGGTCGGCCATGAAGGGCGCTTGCGGCTGGGCCCGGCATCGAAAGCATCTAATGCATTTAAAAACTCGGTGTCTAATAATACGGCGCGCGGACAATATCCAAAATTGTTGGGGTAGGATAGCGTGTAAAGTGTCAGCGCCAGGGTGGCAGTGTATTTTGTGGTAGTGGTCAATGATAAGGTCTACAAGTGGGCTAGAGCTGGGAAGTATGAGCGGGTGCTGCGCGTCATATCGGATAGACGCATGGGACAGTCGTCCACCAACTCTAAGGAGCTCATCTTTAATGAGAGGTGACAGCCGCTGGAGTCTGACGGAGCAGATTTTGCCAGTTTGAAGGCGGTGGATGTCCTCCGCAAACTCATTGTGCTGGACACTGCGCACCCAGTAAAGTAGGGCCTCTCTTCGTTCACTGACGTACAAGGGGCCTGAGCGTCGCGAATCTGGGTGGTGTCTGCAGTTGTGCAGAAAGCGTTTTAGACAAGCTGTCACTCCGACGAGCTTGTCTAGTGAACTGAACCGAGTGAGCAGGTCAAAGTCAAGACCGGGCACTGTGACCAGTGACGGGACGTGTTTGGGCTTAAGGCCGGGCAGGGCGTGATGGCCCAGAGCTAAGGGCATTGCAGGCCAAGACTCACAAGGCTGTCCAAGCCACGTGGGAGACCACCATAGGTCGTGGGCTGACAGGGATTGCGCAGACATCCCTCTGCTTGCGCAATCTGCCGGGTTGAGCTCGGAGGGTACGTGTCGCCAGGTACATTCTGGTGAGCCTGAGCTGATTTTGACTACCCTGTTGGCTTCAAAGGGTTGAAGACGGTGAGGCGGTGTATTGAGCCAGGCCAGGACTATCGTACTGTCTGACCAACATATATGTTGTTGTATACTGATATGGGCCGATAACTGAACCGACACACGGATCATGAGCTGGGAGAGTAGGGTGGCGGCCGTCAACTCTAACTTGGGGATTGTGAGGCGGTTCTTGATTGGTGCGACTCGCGACTTGGCGACAATCAAGTGTACTAAAGTATCTCCGGAGGCATCGAGCTCATGGAGGTAAACAACGGCGGCAAACCCGGCTTCAGAGGCATCTGCAAACCCGTGAAGCGAGTATGCAGCTGAGCCTTTGTTTGCACAAATGTGCCGAGGGAAACGAATGCTAGCCAACAGCGGCAGATCCTCTGAGATGTGGTGCCACTCCGTTTGTACTTCAGAGGGAGTGGGCTCATCCCATTCCAGCTTCAGTAGCCACAATTGCTGAAGCAGCAGCTTTGCGCGGAAGATAACGGGCGAAACCCAGCCGTTTGGGTCATAAAGTGAGGCTACGGTGCTTAAAATAGACCGCTTTGTGACATGTGTGATGGGGGGCAGAGAGATGCGGTAGGTGAACTCGTCTGACTGAGGGCTCCACTGTATACCCAAGAACTTAATGGACGTGGACTCTGGGTTCATGTCGAAGTCCTTGGGCATGTCGCATTGGTTGTCGGGAAATCTCTCGAGCAGCTTAGGCGAGTTAGATGTCCACTTACTGAGCTGAAAGCCGCCTAGGTCTAGCAGACTTATCAACTCGTCCTGAAGTGCTTGGGCGGATTCAACCGTGTCATGGCCACACAAGATGTCATCAACGAAGATAGACTTGCGAAGAACCTGAGCGGCTCCAGGGTAGCGATGGCCTTCATCATCAGCCAGCTGGAGCAGGGTGCGGATTGCATGATATGGGCTTGATCTTAAGCCGTACGTGACTGTATTGAGGGCGTAGGTGAGCAGAGGGTGATCTGGTGAGGACCGCCATAGTATCAGCTGATACCGTCTCTGGTCTGGGGCAACCAGCACATTTCTGAACATCCTCTGGATGTCAGTGCTGAAAACGACTGGATGCGTTCTGAAGGAAATGATGATGTCCACAATGTCCTGTTGAAGGGCGGGGCCTGTGTGTAGGCATTCATTTATGCTGACACCATTGGAGCTTTTGCAGCTACCATCAAAAACAATGCGCAGCTTGTCCGACCCTGACTTAAATACGCCATGGTGAGGGATGTAGAAGTGAGGTTTATGGGCGAATGTATTTGGGTGACAGGGAGCCATGTGCCCTGAGTCGATGTATTCGGCCATAAAGTCGACGTATTTAGAACGCAGAGACGGGTTCGCCATTAGCTTCTTCTCAAGATTGAGGAATCTGCGTAATGCGATAGGGTGAGTTTTGCCTAGTTGAGGGGCGTCCTTTAGAAAGGGCAGAGCGACCGTATATCTGCCTGAGGGGTCGCGTGTAGTGGTAGAGCGGAAGATTTCCTCGCATTGTTCCTCCAGGGGATCATTATGAGTGTGAGATTGAGGGAGGGGCTCCTCAGACTCCCAGAACCTTTCCAGACTCTGACGTATGTCCTGGGCTGATTCAGCTGAGTCTGGTTGTGAGCTGACGACGTGAGCTGAGTTAACCTGCTGCGCCGGCTGCGCATACAAGTCCTCAATGGGTCCTATCAACGCGAAGTCGAAAATCGTGCCGAAGGCTATGGGCTTGCCCGGGCCCAACGAGACCTTAGTCCCGTCCAACACCTGGCCAAGAACGTCCGACCCCAATAAGAGGTCGATCGGGGCTGGTGTGTGGTAAAGCTGGTCAGCCAATGGCACGGGTGGCTGGCCTAGTACGTGGGAAATGTTTGGTACCTTCTCTAAGGGAAGGTAGCCAGTGACGTTTTTTAAAATGTGAGCTGTGGCAGTAATTGTAGGAGTATCATTGTGAGTGGGTCGGCATACTATTGTTATTGCCGCCTTTGACTCATGTTTGTGCTGATTCCCAACTCCTGTAATTTTTAAAGAAGTGGGTTTTAATGGCAGGTTCAAAAGTCGTGCCATGCGTGACGTTATTAACGTCAGCATACTGCCACAGTCCAATAAAGCCCTGGCTGTGTGAAGATGGCCATGTACGTCCGCGACTCTTAGTGAGACGGTTGGCAACAAAATGGGTGTGCCAGTGGGCACAGAAGGTGAGTGAGCTGATTGAGTATCAGCTGAAATTGTATGAGCTGAGTATGTATCAGCTGTGTGGGCATGGGTTGACTGGGCATGGGCTAAATCTACCTCTTCGCTAGGGTGCTCTGTGATAGTAGGGAGTCATAATTGCTGGCGGCGTTCGCGGGGCCTACCTGGCGAACCGGACCTGGGCGGGCTGGCTCTGTGAGCAGAGCTGGGTTGCGCCTGTTTGGGATGTGCGGGTTCGTGCCGCCTGCTGTTTCTGGGACGCTCCCTCGAGTGCTCTGTCAGCTGTGGTGGGGGCACATGTACAGACGACGAATGAGCTGAGTGCGTTGGGCCGTCTGGTCGATGGAGGGACGTGTGGTGGTTCGTACTCCCACAGTTCTTGCATGCCCCCCTTGACCTGCACTCGCTCTCGTAGTGACGGCCGAGACAACGCTGGCAGCGCTCGCGTGCCTGTACGAAGTCCCAACGGCCCTGTGTTGGCTGGGCATTGTACCATCTGCACGTCATGAGCGTATGTCCCCTAATGGCACAATAGGGACAGTAGGGCGTCGAGCGTGAGGAAGAGGACGATGACGATGATGAGGAGCAGCTTTGCTGGTAGGCCGAGTAGACGGGGAAGGGCTGACTGCGAGCCGGGGAGGTGGACGGGCGGTGACGCATTTGCTGCGCTGGGCGGAACGGTTGGTGAGTAGGCTGCTCATGGGCGCGGTGAGGCGATGGAGCTGAGGAACGGCCACGGTAATGGTCGGGTTGTTGCTGAGCCATCTGAGCATAAGTGCGATGGGGCAACTGAGGAGGCGCGCGGCTACGAGAAGGGCCGGGCTGGGGCTGAATGGGTTGAGCCATGGCTATGTTGGAGAACTCTGTCTCCACACAGCGCGCGTGCTCCTCGAGGTAGGAGATAAGGTCCCTTAACGTGGGCAGGGTGTTACTAGACCCGTGCCTGCGTTCAAATAGCCTGCGGAGCTCGCCCTTGAGCTTCCGCACCACTATTGACACAAACACGTAATCGTCTCCTATGGCCAAGTCTAAATTGTTGAGGGCACACTGAGCCGATATGAGCGGCGTGAGGAACAGTGTGCGGATGTTCGAGCGCGTATGGATGCTTGGCAGCCCCAGGATGATGTCCACAAAACTATCAATGAGAACCCGGCGGTTCTCGTACCGCTTGGTGAGGATGTCCATGGCCACGGCAAAATTTTCATTGGTGACCTTTAAGTGGGACACCATACTTAATGCCTCACCGCTGAGACATGAGAATAGGTAGTGGAGCTTGACTGCGTCCGACAGGGTCGCCATGTCGTCAGTCAGACTCCTAAACAGCGCAATGAAGGAAGGCCAGTCCTCCACTTTTGAGCTGAACCTGGGCAGCGCTATCTTGGGGAGGACGGCTGTGGGCGTATTGACGCCGAAACTGGGCTGAGCGCTATGGGTTGGGGATGACGTGGAAGAGGGTAAGATTTCCTCCCTAGCCACAAGAATCCCAAGGTACGCCCCGGAGGCTTTTGTGTGGTTCTCAGTGTATGCCTTCTCGGTCTTCTCGTCCAGGTCCTCCTCGTCAAGAATGCTATAATACACTGAGTCCAGCTTCTCCTTTATGCCCTGTATCTGTGCGAAACGCACGTTGAATTCCGTTATGGAATGTTTGGTGTCGCCAGCAATGATCAGTGATCCCATCTCTAGGAGCTGGTGTAAAGCTTTGGCGGCCTCCCTAAATATCGCGGCTTGTGACTTGGTCGGCATCGCGACGAATAAAAGGAGACAAAAAAAATAATAAAAAATAAAAAAATAAACAAATTTAAAGGCAGTAAAAAGAACAACACCCTGTATATATTCTATAGTTGGGCTGGAGGTATTTGTTTACTAAGGTAAGGGCAAATGGGCTAAAATTAACGCAACAATAAAGAAAGCAAAACTAAGTTGGGGCGCCTTGTATATGGCCTACGGGTGGGCAAACGCGTGTATGTGTAGGTATGTCTGTGTATATGTATGTATGCTTATTGAACGCGCGTACGTAACATTAGCCGACCGCAAGCAAAAAACAAACAAAAACAACAAAAACAAAAAGAATCACGTTATCCGTAGCCCACTGTTGGGCAAGGCGCTCACAATCGGGCAGACCTGTTGCCGACACTGGCGCGAAGAATGAGTCAGTCGCAAACAAAAAAAAAAAAAAAAACTAATAATAAAAACTTAATTAAACTTAACGTGTGTAGAAGCGAAGGCGACGCACGCAAATAGCCGTAAGCGATATAAAAAAAACTGATGAAACTAAATGAAACACACTAAGCTCATGTGGTGAGCACGCACCAAGAATGAGCCGATCGCAAAGGCAAAAATAAAAAATAAAAAAATAGATATAAAATTAACACGAGCGAAAAAATAAAGCACGCTATTTGGCACGCGTGGTGAGCATGCACGAGATCTGAGCCGATTTAACACGACAAGAACATAAAAAATTCCTTAAAAAATAAAACGGGAAAAACAACAATATCGTCGTCTAGACGCGGGTGTGTTATTACGTAACCAAAGTTATAAGTGCAACCGAAAAACGTAAAACGCAAACGTAACGCAATAATTTAACTACTAAACCTAACGCATCATTTGTACAAGTAATACACAATTAGTACACTAGCTCGCTCAAATCACAAAGACATTGTATGACACCATAAAATCAACATCAACAACATAAACACTAAACTTGTTAGCGTAAATTAACTAGGAGTTAGCACGAATCGGATACTGGTACGAACTTTTATTTGGAACACGATACCCGAAACACGAATTTTTATTCGTGTAGGTAGGTCAACTTTGCAACGACTGTCGTGCAGAAAAGATTTTGTATGGAGATGAAATTATGAAACATTATTTTTAGCGGACTGTAAATAATTAATCAAAGTTAAGGGCTGATTCGGGGCTGATTATGGTCGAAAGACCATGAAATTTAGAGGTATTCCGTGCTCGATTGGACCAAAAATGTTGGCGCTTAAGGCATTAACATGCGGCGGAGTTAATGGGCTGAAGGCAGGAAGGCTGAAGGAAGGATGTACTTACAGGGATGATGAGTCAGGAACCGTCGTGCGAGCTGACCACGGGCGGCGAGGCTTGAGGGGCGGCGATGTAGGTTGGTTCCTGGCGCACAGTCACTTCACTAAACAGTTCACTAGGGGCACTGGTTAAGGGCGTTTAGGTCGAGCTCTTCACTTTAGGTTCAGGAGTCACTATAATAAGGGTAGATACCAGCGCGCGTAATTTGTGTGCGTCTCGCATTAGCTAGCAAACAGACTGATCGCGCGCGCGGCTCACCAAGCTAGCGGCGGCAGCTCGCGCAGCGGTGGCGCCGCGGCAGACAGGCGGACGCGGTCGTCAACAACCGCTGAGTCCGTCCCGGCTTTGGCGGGAACAATATCTTATTATTAAATACAGTGTGGTCAAAGAATTAAGAACGGCTCGTACCGAAAACAATGTTTATTCTGTGACAATGTATGCAACCTATATTTTTTTTTAAATAGGAAGGTATCTATTTATTAATTCCATGAACTACTCACGTCACTAACATACTCACATACCAGACTTATTTAACCTTAAAACATTTAAAATTAACTCATGTTGTAATACGTTCATCACAAGACAAATAATTAAGAACACTGAAACTGAAACTAATATTATTAAATTAAATAACAATTAAATTTAATGAATTAAATAACGTAAATGTAGAAAGTATCACTATATTATATTACCCTGGTATCACTGTAGTTTATAAAAATAAAAATTAATTATTGGTAGGATAACCATTGTATAGGTACAATTACCGCACTGCATCGACGAGGCATTTATCGAGGCTCTCAGAGTTTGGCAAGTTTCAATAGAAATGGCGTTCCACGATTCCACAAACGCATCGTAAAGCTCGTTTATATTCCAATTATTATTGTTCTTTTAGCGAATACGCTCCTCTTCACTTCACGACACTTTAAATGGGATTGAGATCCGGGCTATTTGCAGGCCCGTCTAGCATCGAAACTGATTGCTCCTTAATAATTTTTTTAACAGAATCGGCAGTGCGTTGGTGGTCATTATCATGTTGAAATATCCAAGTCACTGGTAATGTCTCCTCAGAGTAAGGAAGCATTGTTTCTTCCAAAATGTTCTATTTAAATTGATCTAGATACCTTAAATTTTTTTCACGGGTCCCTCACCATGTCCGGAGAAACATTCCCAAACTTTAATGTTTCCTCCTCTGCTTTACTTGTTTTGTGGTATATTTATTATTCAACGCTTACTTTGCAGGACGTCGCACATACAATTTACCATCAGAACTCAGTCTATTTATCTTTGACTCATCAGAAAATAATACATGTTTCCATTGATTTTCCGTCCAGCTGCCATACTTTCGAATGAAATCCAGTCTCGCTCGTCGGTGTTGCCTGTTAACGAGCGGTAATTTCCGTGCGATTCTTACAAATAATTTTACATAATTTAATCATCTACGAATTGTACGTGCGAATACTCCTTGGTCCCTGCCAGCTGCCAAAAACTTCCCTTCTTATCGTTTCTGAGCCTCTAAAGGGATCAATCAGCCTTTGCTGCACGAACAATCATAGAATCCACTCTAGATGTCGTCGAGATACGTTATTGGTAGTGCGAAATTTCTCAAAGTGATTGACCTAACTTAACAACTCAACAACTGTATCTCTAAGAGAACCGCGGCCGCGCGGCAATGTCCCCAAATAGCTGGCAGCGTTGCCCTTTTGTATAGTTAAGCTAGTGCGTTGGCCAAAGTAGCTGCCAGCCTTCCGGTCGCCGGGGGCCTCGACAAGGCACTTCGATAGATCACTAACGAAACGCCGAGCTTCTGGCCCCATAGACCCAGCGATTCCACCCCAAACGGCACAATCATATAGCTCTCGCCATGGGCTTCGTATTTGCGCGGCTTGAGGCTTTCGGATGCGGCTAATGCCGCGCCCGCCTAGCAGGATGTTGCACGGATGTAAGAGGGAGCCAGTGTGTCTACACAAGTCGCGTCCCACACCAGTTACTTCCCTAGCCTTCATGGAATTAGTGACATTCCGTCCGGCCTCTTGCCATTGCTCCGAAACACGCCGTTTGGCTCTAAGCCGGTACGACTGCGGAGGCAAGGGCCCAACGGATGATGTCGTTTAGCGAGGCATGGCGCGCGCGCAACAGACGACCGGCACTTCGGGAGCAGGACAGCCCGTGATGGCCGAGCACATCAATGGGCAGGGCTGCTGTGCTCTATCATTTGAATGACATTTCCACTTAGAGCATTTAATGCTCTAAGCATTTCCATGCAAACGTATTTTAAAAGAGGTACTTTATTCAAGATACCTAAGAGTAAATTAGTCTAGTCTTTTTTATTATCCGCGCTCTTTCCTTGGCGTTCTAACACTATGCACTCACACTCAAGCAAACCCGCGGGTAGCGCCAGTGGGTCTGAGAGCGCGTCCCGAAGCATTCGGGGTCAATACGCTTGAGTAAACTTGTTCCGTACAGGAACGGCTTTCGTAATAATTAACTGTCGTTTACTTACCATGCACTTTTGGCACGGAGACGCAACGTAGAGTTATTATTATATACATAGCCCAGACGTGAGGCAGTGGGGTGCAATGGCAAACTGAAAAGGAGGCAGCGTCAAAAGTGGCAGAAAGGGATGAGGCCCAAAGTTTCCTCTCCTATTCCACAATAATAATTAAAATTATTAATTCCACAATAATAAAAAATATTAATCACGCCTTGGGAGAGGGCTGCGATAGGAACAGTAGAATCCTCGACTTGGTGCTTAGCACCTTATCTAACATAGTCGTCTAGCAACCTTTAGACACCCTGAGTAAGCTGGACTCAACCACCCATGTTTGTCAATTGTTATGCCCGTAACTGACTCCACTCTGTATCTTAAACCGGAAAATTGTGGTAAACTTAATTTCTACAAAGCCGACTATGGAAAAATTATACCGGAACTGATGGGTGTCGACTGGTCTGCTAGGTTCGCTGAGTGTGTCAATGTGAATGTGATGGTTCCAGCACTTTACTCAGTTATTGAAGAAATTATTGAAAGGAACGTACTTAAACGTGGTACTGTCAAATCTAGATTTCCTACGTGGTTTAGTTATGCTTTAATAAAAAGATTATCTGAAAAGGACAAGTTGAGACGTAAATACCGGAATTACAAGAATCCCATGGACTTAATATCGTACAGTGTGGTTCGCGATCATTGCCACAAGCTATACCAACAATCTTACGCTCGCTATATACACACTATCGAGGCCGATATATCTAAAAACCCTAAAGTATTTTGGCGGTTTATTGAAGATAACTCCTCATCTATCCTCTCTACCATGTAATGACTGAATGACTCCGTCAACTCTAATCCTACCATACATATTTAACCTATTTGCTTCTCAATTATTTTCCTCGTCTTACGGTCACGCTAGCCTCACTGGGTACAATTGAGGGCAGGAAATTACAAAGGTGCTAAGTATAAAAAAATATCGTTTTGGTGTTTTGCTTTACAAAGGGGCCAGTTAAATAGGCCAATATCCCTACAAAGGTGCCAAGTCAAGATTTTCGATAAATAAGTTCAGAACAAATTTCAAAGATGGCAGTGGTGTCAACGTAACCGTATTTACAATCATATTAATTAACTGTCAATGTAGTGACATGTTACTGGCGATTGAAAGGTTATCAATCCCTTTACTTCTTAGCTTTTTACATTACTTTTTATGGACGCTCCAATCTAGGCGACTTGTTGGGAATTCTTAAATAAATTTCTTAAATAAATGATAATAGTAACAATCATAATGATATAATGGTGCTGTTTTATAGCAAGTTATATTGAATCTTTACAGAACTCTTCGGGTGAAAACCGTAAATAATTCGTCAGTGTAGAAAAAGTTAACTCAAGTACCGACTACATTATCCAGATAAGTGTACCTATCATGGCAATGGGAGATGTTTGTTAATAATTAATAGCAAGACTGACTGACACTTTACTTTTTTATTGTGAAAGTTATTACCTTCGGTTCACCTGCTGTAGGATTCCGAAAATTTACTAACACACAATTCATGTTATTTTGATGAAATGTTATTGTTGGCCATGACTAGAGACAATGCACGCACTTACTTCACAATACCGCAAGTAACACAAGTTAATGACGAGATCTTAAAATCTAGTTCTTGCAAAATTTGTAAAAGACCATTGCAAACAAAGTCATAGGAGGCGCAGGTTGTTAATAGGTCAAGGATTATAAGACCGCCGGCGGTCGCGAAACAATTGATTTTTAAGTGTGTCTGGTTTTACGATCCTCAAGGGGTTAAAGCCATGGTGTTTCTTAAACAAAACCAAATGCACGTATAGCTAAACAATAAACCTAAAAGTTTCAAAAAAGCATGTCACTCATGCGGTAAGGCTTCATACACTAAACAAATGCCAATTTTATCTCTATCTACACTTATAAATAAAAATCAATTGGTGAAATGTTTGTGCGCGCATCACTTCGGAACGGCTGCACCAATTTGGCTAATTCTTTATTTTCTCACAATTTGCCCATTTGTACAATTATGCCAAAAGCCCGACTAGATGGTCGAATGACAATTTCTATCGCCACTGCCCTCCTATAGACAAGTGGCAACAATGCTCGCGCGCAGCTTTATTTTTCACTAGCAATTGGCACAGGCACAATTCACAGCAGTGTAAGACGAACTACGAATAGACAGGGGGGAGCGTTTGCAACTTGTCTATGGCTGGTCTTTAATACCATCGTTATGACATATATTCTTGGTGATGCAATCGTTTATAGGCTGCGTGCGATGGCTGCTTTCCGGACCGTATCCTAATTTTTCAGTTCACATTTTTTAAATTTTACTGCCGCTAAGCATTTGGCCATGATCTCAATACTCAATACTTTATTGCATTCCATATTGTTTACAAATAGGATCTTAGGTTTTTACAATGAGACATTCCAGTTTCAACTACAAAACCCTTGATTTCCGTCCCCACTGTAGCTAAATCTGTTTTGAAGGAGAACGTTAAAGGTTGTAAAAGTAATTTTAGTTTGCAAAAAATTTGCACTAGAGATATGAAAAGGGGGGTTAAAGTTACTCGCATCCGTAGGTTTACCCTTGAGACCCTACACGTGACCCCTGGGTAGTGCTAAATGAGTAACACTGACTGAGTGGTAGAGCTACGCTGCCTTACAGCACGCATTGGGCCGGCTCGCCCGGCGTAATACCACCCTCTCACGAATATCCGGAGTGAAATAATGGCACTTGGTGCTGTTGTCACAATTCCTATTCCTTCCTTATCCCTATTCCATCCTTAAAGGACGGCAACGCGCCTGCGATTCCTCTGGTTTTGCGGGTGTCCATGGGCGGCGGTGATTCTCCATCAGGTCACCCTGCCCGCCTGCTAGTTTGCCTCCTTCTTTTATAAAAAAAAGAAAACTGCTGATCTGTGGGGTAATTCCGTGGACGTCGCTAAATCAATAATTATGACAATAGCTCCAGTTTTAGCTTGCATATTTAACGAATGCATTTGACTGTGGTGTTTTTTCTAACCTAATGAAACATAATAAAATAATACCATTATTTAAATCAGGTAGCACTTCTGACCCCACTAGTTTTAGACATATTTCTGCACTAACTACATTTAGTAATTTTTTTTAAAGTAGATTCTACACCAAATTCTAATTCATTTTTATAGAAATAAACTTTTACATTCTAAACAGTATGGTTTAACCAGGGGTCGCTCTACAACTGACGCCGGTGTTGAGGTTTTAATCTAAATATTTAATACCTGGGGGAATCACAGGATGCCTTAGGGGTATTTTATGATATCCAAGGCTTTCGATTGTGTTTTACATGAAACATTGGTCAGGAAGCTTATATAACCACTATGGAATTAGAGATGCTTCTTTGAGCCTGCTAATCTCATACTTGAGTAACAATGTAAGAACTAATTTGTAGTACCTTATACGAGGCTCCATAAAATTAATAATTCTTGTACGATTTTACAACAAAATACCAAATGATGTCATCTTAATTTTAAAATGAAAGAAAAGCTTTATTAGAAAGCTTATTAAAAAGTGTCAGATTACACAGAAGACAAAACAGGTATTCTGAAATGCTCCAAGTACTCCAACAGCTATTTCTAATTGTCTATAATTAATTTATATAGAGTAGGTACCATAATCTAGTTTAAATTCAAAATCATAATTTTGTATTTTATGACCTGGTAACGTTTTAAAATATATATTTTTTGTAAATGTCGTTGCTTCTGTGCGCTGTGGTTTCGGCGCCCGTTCTTTGCCACAGCTGAAAAATGACGTCCTGAATGGATGGTAGGTTAAAAATGATTTGGACTATTCAAAGTACTTAATAATTGAGTTAATTGAATAAATGTATTTTTCCCTCCTCTTGCTCAAAAAGACCGTCATTGTAGCGTTCCAGAGCGAGGAAAAAATAGCTTCTTTTTTTTGTCTTTCAAATGACAAAGAGCCTACGAAAACGAAAAAGTCTTTAGTCTTATGTAGAATAATCATGAATAAAAACTTGACTTATTACTGTTTACATAGATCAACAACTTTTTTGAGATAGTTCTAATTAAAATTTATGGTAAAATTAGTAATCATTTGAATCTATGGACACCACAGACCACGCCCACACAGTCCACGCTTCAGCAAGAAACAACTGCACAGTCTGCACACGTGCTTAAGTGGTGAGCCTTTAGCCCGTTAGTCGCTTTTACGACACCCAAGGGAAGAGAGGGGTTGATAGTATTATTTTGATGAGCCCATCGCCGCTCTATGCTGTTAGATGTATGTGCAGTCTTTAGTCCGTTAGTCGCCTTTTACGACACCCAAGGGAAGAGATGGAAAGACTGCACATACCTACATCCAATAGAATAGAGCGGCGATGGTCTCATCAAAATAATACTACCAACCCCTCTCTTCCCCAGGGTGTCGTAAAAGCAACTAACGGGTTAATTTTTAATAAAATAAACTATTTCATATTGTATTGGATTATTTTATTTTCTCGCATTCGTAGTGAAAAGTAGAGTGTATCACATGGCGCTAAAAATCCATTAAAACTCTGTTTCTATTTACTCCCTCGCTAAAGCTCGGGAGTAAAACTACCTCGTATTATAATGGGTCATTTTAGCCCCTTGTATAACAATCTACTATTGAGTTTGAGTTTATCATCAAAATATTCCTTTACGCTATTATAGCTTTTGCTAAGCAGTTTTTTTTTTGTTATAATAGATTAATCAAGCGTGTCTTCATTTTTAATATGTTCAGGTAACTTATTATATTGTTATACGGGAAAGAACTAGGCAGATTTAACCTGTTTTTGTGTCTAAGTATTATTGGGTTCTGAATATTTTTTCTTATATTATAGAATTCAGGGTATTTTCGGACAAACTTACACAAATTCAAAAATGTAGATGTAAGGTAAGGTTAGGATGTTAAGTTTTTGAAAGTGTGGTCGCACACGGCCTTATCATCATGGAAGCGATGATGATGATGGAGGCGCACTTCACGTGGATTTGTCATATTATTTCTTACTGTCGAAACACAACAATGCAAGTAACATTGATGCTATGGCGACATATTTAGTTAATATAGTGGTAGCTAGTCAGGCGGACTAAAAACAAGCCCTAGGTACCACCACCCAGAGTACAAACATGTATGAAGTCGAACCCGGGTTTTCCGGATCTGAGACCACCTGATGAAAATAAAAAAGAATAAGTAGTCATTGATACCAATGATAGAACAGGGGCAGTGGGGCGCCTGCCGCCCGCTATCGCTGCAATTAACAGTAGTCTGTATAGTCTAGAAGCCACAGTGTTATTTTATTACTCAACGTCGTTAAAAAATATTATTTTTGAGTTACAATGACTTTAGTTACGCACAGGCATAGGTAACTGGATGCGAGCAGCACAAGACCGGTCTTGGTGAAGGTCCTTAGGGGAAGGTGCCTTTGCCCAGCAGTGGACGTCCTCTGGCTGATGATGATGATAGGGAACTATTTATATTTGACAGATACATTTTGACAAACTAACTTGTACATATTCTAACAATATAGTAAAAATACATGATAATATAAAATATCATTGAAGAATTTACTTTTAGTGAGTAAAAACTCATACGTATACCGAGACAAACCCGATGAAGAGTTATAAACAAATTATTCACAACTCTTTAGTTAGTTAGCACTTGATTTTTTACTGTTCCTTGATAGAAAGACTACATTATTAATTGCTTTCTTGTCAATTTATCTCAAGAAACAGCGAAAATCCGAGTAACTAGATATGTACACTGAGAATTCGTTTAATTTTTCAAACCGCATAGCTTTAAAATCCAAGGTGTCATATTAAATAGGAAATTGGACGTTCGACCAACTTCCGATGTACATATATAATTAAACCATTTGTCATTCATTTAACACTAGACAATTTAGGGAAGCGACACTATAAATAAAGCCGATTGCGGGCCCCTGGAGCACAGCATTCGGCACGTGTTAATTAATCAAATCATCTAACATCTGTATTTCGAGGTAAGCGTCTGTTTAATTTTAGGTCACTGTGTGCTCATTAACGGCGGCACATTTGTCGATGACAAACTTAAATATCTGCTGCTGCATCATACAAGACAAGACCCTATTACACTTACGCAATGCTGCGTAGGTACCCAAATGGGTAACCGAATTTGATTACGTATCTAAGGCTTATTTGTGCTACGACACTACGTGCTACGAAGCCTAAAACAATGCAGATTATCAAAAGCCACTAAACCGATTGTTCAAAGATATCCTATCCTACTATATAAGGTGACTGCTAGAAGCCGCAAGAAACTTCAAGGGCTGGTCAGGTCAAGTGTTTTAAACATGACAAAAATGGAATTCGTGTTTTTTTTTCATTTTTAATGGAATAATTCATTTTGTGAATTTTAATTGGACAGTCTTTGAGTATCTAATTTTTATTTAGCATACGGCCGTCTGTTGACCCCTCCGCGTCCGCTGGGCGATAAGTACCTACGTTGACGGGTCAACAGACGGCCGGCCGGCCGTTTCCCCGACAGCTGGGCGATAAGTACCTACGAAAAAACACAAATTCCTTGTTTGTCATTTTTGTCATGTATAAAACACTTGACCTGACCAGCCCTTGAATTTTCTTGCGGTGTCTAGCAGTCATCTTATATATATAATCACACTAATATTATATGGCGAAAGTTTGTGAGTATGGATGGATGTTTGTTTCTCGTTCACGTAAAAAGTACTGAATGGATTTGGATGAAATTCGGCATACAGATAGTTTATAACCTGGATTAACACATAGGATACTTTTTATTCCGATATTCCCATGGGAACCACGCGGGTGAAACCGCGAGCGGTCGCTAGTTTTATTATAATGTTAGGTACATTCAAACGAGTAAATCTTTAAAAATTAGAAAATGTTAAAAAAATTCCACGATCAGGATCCGAACCTGTAATTTGTTCGCAACAAAATTAACGTTAATATAAAAGTAATTAAATCTCTCATACATTTTACAATCTTTTTAATAATCTAAAATTAAGATTTTATGGTTACTAAAATCTGTAAACCCTGTTAATACGAGTAGGTTTTTCTGTTGGACAAAACGAGGGCTTCCATGATTCTTCAATAATTCTAGTGGATTTGTTACAAATGTTTTAGGTTAACTATTATTATCCATATCTTTGTGATGCGTGGCGGTGATTATAAAAAAGAACATTAATAAGCTTCTCCACACCTTGGCGGAAGATTACCAATGTGAAGAAATGGCGATATCTATGAACATATATATTATAACATTTTTTAACTCGACACCGCGAAGCAAATTTTTGCCACTGCTTTGCGGCTCATGGGCTGCAAACAACAATTGGTTACTTGACAGTTTTTGGAAAAGTATTTTAAAAATTACAAACGCGTAATATACCCCGTACCATAATTTTTTTCTCGAAAATGTTTTATTTAATAGAAAAAAAAACATATTTTTATTCATTAATTTCATATTTCGCGCGAAAACGGTTGGTCACGTGACTTTTTGCCCTGTAACGTCACAATTCACTAAACATAGAAATTTTATCTTGAAACCTAACAGATAGTTTTTGTTTATTTGTGAAATGTGACGTCACACCAAGCTCAATCATGGCCGTGAAAGGCCGCCCGTGTTTCGGATCTTGTAATCCACAGATAAAAAATCGACAATTTATTTTGTAAAAATTAAATATTTAGAAATTATCTTAGTAAAAAATAACTATTGGATAATTATCGTTAAATTATAAACTACTATATCCGACATATTTCATATTTAACTGTCAAATAGCCAATTGAGGAAGATCTATACGTTACCAGCGTACCTACCGCGCGCATTTCTTGCTTAATAAGACTAAAAGTCCTAATTGCACCGAATACCGTAACAGTCGTCAATACAGCATCAACTCGTTCGTACCAGTGACGTTTAGTTCTGTTTTAGTGAGTGTGGCAATGACTTTCCGAAAATCGAATTTTACTGCAAGCGATTTTTCCGTTCGCATAATTTCCCAATCAAATCGTTTCCTGATAATTTTTTTCCGGTGGTTATTTTTTTAAATAGTTTTTTTGCATTATTTCCCTATCTAATCTATTCCTAATATTTTTTTTTCGGTGATTAACTATGTCAGAAGCTATTTTTCTTTTCGCGTAATTTTTGGAATTTTGAGTTTTCTATAGCGTTTCATTTTTTCAGATAAGTAAAGATTTATTTTCTTATCCTTTGCAAGAAATTTAGACAGAAAACTCTAGTTATTATACTTCCATTAACACGTTTCAATTTAATAATCAGATTGGCCTTTAAGTCTCTTATCGTATCCCATTTTTTTTGTTTTCGATCCTTCATCGCCTTTAGCCAATTATGACAATAGCACATGTTTTGAAATTAAATTTTAAGTAATAATTATTATATTCTGTTATCTATATATTTTATTAAAAACTCTCACATAGGTGCCATAATGCAGTTGTTTTTAGATAATTATATTTTGCTGAATCCCAGATCTCAGCAGCATCATCTTCTAGTCCCAAAATCTCAATATTACGTAGTTCTATTTTGTTGTTAGAAGACAGTAAAAATGTTACCTACTTTTTTTTAAATAGCATAGAAATTAGAATGGGAAAAATTGCTCCTAGTGATCATGTAAGCGAATGTGTAAATTACGTGACTAGGAATATTTGAGAATGGATATATAACATTAAGTAAAAAAAATTAAATAATTGGGAAATTATGCCATTGGAAAAATTGCTTGCAGTAAAATTCGATTTTCGGAAAGTCATCGCCACACTTTAAGCGATTACGGTGCGTTTATACTCCATGAGCTTCAAATCTGTGCGTGAAAAATTGTTTCTCGACTCTAGTTGTAATACCTCACTGACTTAGAGCATAAGCTCACTGACTATGAAGTTGCCGGCGTTATCGCGCAATTTTTATCGAATAATTTACAATCGCGATCGACTTACTTAATCGAAATGTGGCGTTTCATTGTTACCCGCGGCCCGCAGATTAGCTACATCAAATTGTGTAAAGCACAGTTTATCATGTCCATCGTGATTCGCGATTCGTGACCGTCAACTTAGCAAAATAGGTAGTAATTTTATTACGGCCGCAATGCCTGACACCTATTTAAAGATAATTATTTTAGTATATTTTTCATTGACTAAAACCAAGTATAATGCAACTAATACGATATTTGAATTACTATTAGACGGAAGTTTGAAATTTTATTTGATGCAGTAAAGTATCACTAATAGAGTATTTAATGGCCGGAATGACTAGATAAAAGACTGTGGAATAACATATATTTTTTTTAATTTTGAGTACTTGTGATTTGCGAGTAATCCATAATTTAAAATACCCTATTTTCGGGAATTCCAGCCTTAACAGCATACACATAAAACGTATTTCGTTGTTCCAACTGTTGCAGGAGCTGTGGGGTAGCGGGTCTATATTAAAAGAGTTCTAGCAACCTATATTTTCCTTTGGGTGTCGTAAAGGCGACTAATGGACCTAAGACTTGTACATACATCCAACAGCATAGAGCGGCGATGAGCTTACCCACCACCTATTACTCTGAGCACATGTTCAACTGTTTTTTTTTACTGGCTGCTCCCGTTTTTTGGCAGGTTTTTGTTTGTCGAAACTATCGACCCTTGACGATACTATCGATACTATCAATAGTATCTATTGATAAAAAAGTAATACTATTGCTAAAGATCAATAGTATCGATACTATAGATAGTATCAGCAAAAAATCAATCGATAGTATCGATAGCTGTTCAATATGGATAGTCGAACGTTTTTCGATGCTATTGCTCGCTCATAAAAGGTAATATAGCTGGTAATTACATAGTTCATCTATCACATCATATCATTAGATTTACAATACTCACTCGATAGTATCGAAAATTCGTCGATAGTTACTAAAGCAAAACTATCGACACTATCCAAACACGTCCATAGTTTATAGATAGTATCGATACTATCAATAGTATCGTATCTCGATAGTATCGATAGAATCGATAGTATCTACCAAGTTCAATAGTATTACCTAATTTTCACTATCAATAGTATCGATAGTATCGCAGCATTTCGATTTCTAAAACTAAGACATCGTTAACAAAGACTAAGGCACTAAAACAAAAAATATAATAACATTGTAATAAAATAAACTTTTATTTATTGAGTTAACAACTTAAAAAGCGTAAGACTAGAGTTTTATCGTAATTAATCTATATATACAAATAGTGCTTACAAATAGTTACAGTCACGGAAGATTTTTTTATGATATTATTCGTAAGATAATCATGCACAAAGCCATTTCTTTTCAATAGTAATAGCAAAGCGTTTTTCCTTTCATCCCCGAGCTGATTATAAACTAAACCGAAATTGGATTTCGCGGTGCTTTTCGTCCGGAATAGGTACTCAACCACTGAGGTTTTAAATATTCATGTACATAAAATATGGTTAAAGTCCGTTTTATAACATAAAATAAGTCCTACCATGATGTAACCCTGTTTGACTTTTGAGGCTGGAATTAATTTTTAACTACTAACACTGCAGTAACAGTAATAAATTTTCGTAGACATACTAACGGTATAAAGAACTTGAGCAATGTATTAGTCAATTGATTTCATGCCTAAGGTGTAACCTGCAATCATCTGTCAAACATTTTGGCCACCTGGGCACACTTACATTTCACAACCATTCACAATCTTATTATAAAAATTAAACATTCAGTCGTTTAAATGCTTCCTAAATTTAATAAATTCGGGATTAAAATTTATTAGAGTATTGTTAAAATTATCATTTTGTTATAATTTAAGTGTACTGAATTATTATATTGTACCTCCCTATAACTTCCAAGACATCTCAGCTGCTGACATCACGTTACATTTCATAGCTCATTCCTATCAATGCCTGGTTAAAGATTTGATTACACATAATAGTTCGCATATTTCTTTGATTAAGATACACTAAATAGTTCGTGAGTCTTTTGTATTGTTATTTACAAATTTTGTCGTGACGTAAGAAAAGGGTAGACACATGAGTCTCTATGGTCTATCGTTGAAACCTTCCCAAAATCCTACTATTTATATTGCACACTTTGCAGCACGGACACACCTAGGTGGATTTCTTTTCCTCGTTGAGTGGCAGCGTTTCGTCGTCGTAGTCCACCCGCCCGACCAGCACGGGCTCCGCACCCTTTTTCTCATGCCCTTCTTGGTCATAAGGCATCTCTCTCTTTTCCAGCTCCTCAGCCAGGCCGACGAACAGCCGCCTGTTGGTTATGAAGGTAGGTTAGAGAAGGTCAAGCAAAAAAAACTGATAAAAATAAGAGAAAATTTAAATTGACATATTAAATTGAGTAATTTTAATTAGGATCGCAAACGCATACCTACGTAAGATATACTTTTTTATCGCTTTTAACTTAAGCGGAGACCTTAAAGAATTTAAAAACTTCGAGTATAAAGGCACATATTTTATATTAAGGATTAATTGATCCTGATAAAATTTGAAAGTGTATTAGTTAGTCCTTCCTTTCATCTAGAGCCTTGGATCAATCAGTGCTTTTTCCGATACGCGCGATAATATTTTGTGTCAGACTAGTACAAAATGAAACTGTGCTTTTTTATTTTAAACCATCTGAGGAGATAATTCTGGCTAAAAATCAAATTATTACAGTTGTAAAAAAATATCCCACACTTAAACATTTTCACATTGAAATCAGACAAAGAGAGATCATTTGCCTCATTAAACATTTTCTTTTATTGAATATTACTTACTCAAAGACCACCCCGCTCATATTCTTCGCAAGGTAGTAGAGGAACAGCCAGTCCCCGAACTGGCAGCCGTTGACGATCCTGATGACGTTGTAGGGGTTGAACTTGCCGTGCGACACCTGGCGGAAGATCATGTCGTTGAAGCGCAGCGAACGCCGGTACAGGAAGAACGACATCGCTCGCCAGATCACGGCTGCAAACGACAATTATTCATTAGACTCTAAGTGCTGAAAAAAGCTAGTTGCACACCCTTATTCTTCTTAGGACAGATTCTGGTTTGGACAGATTCTGGTTACGACAGATTCTTGTTACGGCAGATTCTTGTTATGGCAGAAGTAACATTGCCAACAAAAGTAAAAACCACACAATTTATGTTTGCTTTATTTAAAAAATTAGAACTTAAAACCTTGTAATGCTATATTTAAAAAAAAACAATATCAAACTAAAAACCCACAACAACACTGACTGGTGAAAGTCAGCCACTTATTTTTTTAGGGTTGCCAAACGTTGAAGACATTCTAGTACACTGATTTCGTTAGACTCAGTTTCACACACACAACAGACTGAGAAACTATAAACTGTGTAAATTGTACTTGTTAAAATACTAGATCGTCTGTAGATATATGTATACAGGTGTCCCAGAAATCAAAGTCAAGCCGGAAATGGGCAATAGGCCAAGTGGTGTAAGTTATATAAGAAAAAAATAAAAAAAAATATTGATAATATAAAAAAATATACTTCAATCAATCAATCAATCAGCCCGCAACCACCCACTGCTAGGTATAGGCCTCCCTTAATTTATGCCAGTCCCTTTCGACGATTTCATCAACCCAGCGTGCCCTCGGACGTCCTCGATTTCTTTGGCCAGATTTATTTATTATTATTTATTTACTTACATAAAAATAATTTTAACGCGCCATCAGTGTAATAGGTTAATTTTTTTTTAAAGTACAGTCGGTTAAAGTTGGTTGATGTCATTATTTTGAATCAATTTTGGGCACAAATCTAATATTTGATTTAAAACTGAGGCAGATATGTTTAACTTTTAACTGTAATTTACAGAAGGATTATTCATGTTTACCTACACCACAGAAAAAAACTGACGAAAAGTTAATATATGTAGTCACAGGACGTGAAAGATCATCACAAGGTGTCAATTTTTAGGATTTATTTTTAAATCCTTATAATTTGAGAAGTACACAACTGAGATTTTTTTTCATATTTTTCTAATAACTAACTATTTCCAGCTTGAATTTGATTTCCGGGACATCCTGTATAATGTTCACCCATATCATTTTATTAACTTTATAAAGTACGCCAACGGCTTAACGTGCCTTCTGAAGCACGGAGGCGCTTCATATGAAAATCTTGTTTTTAAAATGTAGCAGTTAAAAAATTCCAAACTTTTCTCGCGTTGTTGCGTTGTCTGCGTTTCGTAATCAAAAATCAAATTCTGGAACAAAGAAGGACTAAACGGGATGATGCCTGTAAAGTAAGTGGTATTAAACTGTGTGAAAATCATACCGAGCGCAGAGGCGATGAAGAGGAACAGCAGCCAGAACCAGAGCACGGTGTAGATCTTCTCGTGGATGATGTTGAGCGCCATCACGCACAGCGCGTCGTGCTGCTGGATCGAGCCGCTCGGACCGTACTTGTGGAATATACACTTTGTGACCTGCACCGAAAACCACAATTTGCGTCAGTCAGGACATGTAACAATATTACATTAGTTTTCAATCGTATAAAGTTTAAAATAAGGTGGGAACATCCATCTCACTACTGTTTTAATGTCTAATCAGTAAATAGAAAATACTACCACGGTAAACCATCAAACGGCTGCTTTTAAGAGTCAGATTGATATTTCATTTAAATTTTCGTGATTATAGCCATTTAGTACGTGGCATATTTTTTATGTATCAAGGTAGATGTTATGTGAATTTTAAAATTGCGATCTTTTAAATTATCTATAGAACCTTGATGCAGAATTACAATACCTGAACCGTTTACACAGTCAAACACAAAACAATAAAGAAACATAAACAATTCTAATCAAATAAAATCAAACCTTAGGAAAGACAGTTTCCAGCGGGTCAGAAATGTCATCCCAGTCGCTGAAAGCCAATATCCTTCCACCGAGGGCTATGAAGTGGCCGTTGAGGAACTTGTTGATGATCCAGATCTGGAACATCACGTGTAGCAAGTTGACCACTTCCATGGCCACCAACCACGTAGACCATGTGCGAGATATCCGCAACCTAAAAGAGATTGTGTTTAATGAAGCTGCAAACTACATGGTGACAGCAACTACCAATTTTGAATTTATCCTGGATGTCCATACCACTTCTTTCTTTAACGTTCGTCACTCGTATCACTTAAAATTAAGAATGTGTTGTAAGAATTACTATTCCAAATGCTTTCCAAATTGCAATTTTAGATTTCGTTACTGAAGCATTGAATAAAACTAGTAAAAGTAAAAATGACTTAACACATTTTTTTTTAATTAGGAACACCACGGTTGCTTAAAAATACCTGGTGATTTTTGTAGTTTTTATTGGTTAGTGTAATCAATGAAATCCATGCAATCATAAGAAAGTTTGTGTGAGTGGGCTTGTGTGCGTGTGTGTGTGGGGGTGTGTATGTGTGTGTGTGTGTGTGTGAATGTGTGTGTTCTATTGCAAATTTACCAAATAATTAAATTAATTTTTAATTGAACCCAATACCTCCAGATATCGAGCCGAGGACTTGAATAACCGGCCACCAAGGCGTAAAAAAATAATCATCATCATCATCATCATCAGCCTATAAACGTCCCACTGCTGGGCACAGGCCTCCCGCGTGAACAATAGCACGTGGGGATATTGGGCCATAACCCACCACGCTGGCCCAATGCGGGTTGGTGGGTTTTAACGACTGCCATCTTACGACAGCAACCGGGACCAACGGCTTAACGTGCCATCCGAAGCACGGAAAAAAAAATTTATAGATTTGTCAAAAGAAGACAGCTAAATAATAAAAAGTTGCAACACATATTTGTTATTACATTATCTAATACAGTTTTATTAATAACAATTAGGCACCTGAGGATGATGTCTTTTCTAATAAGACTGATTTTCTTGTCAAGCGTGGTCTTGGACGGCACCACCCTCCCCTGCAATGTCATGTCTTCCTCTTCTAGCGCCAACGCAGCGTACTGCAGCCCATCGACTAGAGCTTTTATTCTACCTCCTGGATAGACAAATATTCAAACTGTTATGGTAAATAATTTTACCCGATAGCTAACAGGGGATTTGTTTTTCGCGCGTATCTACGCATGTTTTAATTGTATACATTTTATTTTCTATCACCCGTCGACGCTCTTCTGTTTTACTCTGTTTTCTTGTCGTCGTTCTTCTGATAGTTATGTGGTTCTCTTTAATCTCTTACTGCCGTACTCAGAGACGTCAATTAAATTTTAATGACAATTAAGTCTCTTGCTGACTTTCATAAGTTTATTGATAAATAGAGAAGGAATGAC
Source organism: Scoparia ambigualis (assembly GCA_963921215.1). Classification (NCBI taxonomy): domain Eukaryota; kingdom Metazoa; phylum Arthropoda; class Insecta; order Lepidoptera; family Crambidae; genus Scoparia; species Scoparia ambigualis. Next base: position 41,812,073 of record OY992503.1, on the reverse strand, counting down.
ATTTTAATTGTCATTAAAACTTTATTTTCAATGTAAACCTTTACAGCCACTTATTGACGTCAATAATAATAATAATAATAAAAAAAATAGTTAACTAACTTGTAGTTAAGACTTAACACCTAATCTTACGAGCTTTAGTCTGTGCCAGACAAACGCGCATCGCTACCCCCAGAACCACTACACGTCTCTGAGTACAGCAGTTAGATTGTGTTTTCATTATTATTCAATGCAATAAACAGTCGCCTTATGTTTTCCTTCACCTCCGGCAAATAAACAATTACGCAAAAACAACAAACGGAGTTTAACAACCTATATGGAGAATTGTAATCGTATACTCGTATGGATATCTTATCATAGAAACAACATAGACTTACAGAACGATGACCTATTTGAGGCAGAGTCAAACACTGCACTGGGTCATGCGGCCAGTAAACCTTTGGTAGTTGAGGCACTTTCCTTTTCTTCCATACATAGTAGGTATCTACACACATAGAATCACGACTATTATCCCCGAAAGGTTATCCCCTCTCCTTATTTACTAAGTTTTATTTGTACTGGTACCTCGAGGCCAACCGTTAGGTTATGCAAGAAGTGCCAGACGTCCCTGCGCCAGCAGGAGACCATCTGCGTTAGGTCTTGACGCCGAATCAGTGCCCGCCGAAGCGCGCTCTTCATTCGGTACTCATAAGACTAGTGTCTCGGGAGAGTATCCCCGTGAACACGTGTAGTTCACTGCTATTGGCCAGATAGGTAACCGGAGCTGTCAAGCGAAGGGTTAGTCAGAGACTACGCAATGAGGACCGCAAAAGCAGCCCTCTGCCATAGTCCACTTTGTGCTCAGCGTGCCAGGTGGTGAGCCCATCGCCGCTCTATGCTGTTGGATGTATGTGCAGTCTTTAGTCCGTTAGTCGCCTTTTACAACACCCAATGGAAGAAAGGGGGTGGTACTATGCTTTTAATGAGCCGCTAAGCGACTTCGCTTTCTTGCTCATAAGAAACAAAAACTATTTTGGTTTGTGACCTATAGGTATCTGTAAAATCGACTTCAGTCTGCTAAGCTACATTGAATGTAACGATTTAGCTAACTCTTAGCAGCTTCATTATACACAATAAGTGTAGTTTTTTCATGAGGCAAGTTCAACGTTGTTGCTTGCATTATTTGTTACAGCGATTTCAGAATTATCAATTTGACAAGGGTTGTCGTTGTAACTAGTCAGTGTATTGTTCACGTTACTCACTCTAATTGCTATTGTTTTATACAAAGTGTCCACAGCGATGCATAACCGCAATTAGCCGACATTCCGCACGTCACTTTTACCGGGTGTTAGATAAGATAACTAAGCATGAATATTGTGTGCACGAAACTTGCATTATAGAAATTTCAACTATGTGTTATTGAGGGAGTCGGTAGTAATTGCTTTCTGATTTTGCGATTTTTTATTATTTTTAAAATTATCTTTATACTATATTAATCAAGCACTAACTACCGAGCACGTTAATACCTAAGTTCACTGGACGAATTCAGGGCAAGCACTCAATCTTTTTTAGATATTCATTTCTCAGTAGCTCAGCGAGCGGTCACGTGGATTCAAGTGCTATTTTCAGCTATACATAAAATAGAGCCAAATACGATGACGAATTTGTTTACAAACTTTTTACAATTGTGCATTCATCTAGTGTCACATGAATTTTTCCTGTTTCTTAAGAGAAAAACACCAATAATAATGGTTCGTATATCGTTAATCTCTCTCTGGAGCAAGATTTTTTTTTTAAATTCTTTTTAACTTTGTAGCTAATTGCTCAGCCTATCCTTCATAAACAGGCGTTATGTGTGTATTTTTTTAGTTTAACAGTATGGGTGCTTGCATAAAAAAGGGTTTTCGGCACAGATATTAAAACAATAATATAAAGATAATATTACGATATTATAATTTTGCCCTTTGACAAAGGAGAATGACCTTTTTACTATGGGAGTTAGGCTAGTTTTTTTTGGTTTTTTAGCTAGCTAGGGTAACACAGCGCTTTAATGAAATAAATAATAATCAATAGCAGCAATGCTCTGAATTATGAAGAAAAAATTACATTACAATATCATGCGGGAGTTTAAAGCTATCTTCATTTTTAGCTTTAGACTTTTTAGGTATTTTGAGGTTATGACAACTGTTATATTATGACAATCAGTTCAGTTCAGCTTTTATTTATCACTTGACTCTTAACGCGGCGTTCTATAGAAAACCTTTTTTAACAGTAATCATTATAACTTAAGAGAACACTTTTGATATGTCAATGATTAAGACGCAATAGATATCGAATAGGCTGGTTTGGTCATTCTCCTTTAAGACACATGTTAAGGACAGACTTTTAGAAAGGCTATTACTGTAAGCGATTACATCAATGACAAAAATGCATGGAATTAACCTTCGTCTTATTTCGCACACATATTGCTCTAATGCGTTCATATTGCCCGAGTAAAACTTTTAGATTCACTTTTGTTTTTATCTTTTCTTTTATACAATTGTTTTATGATTATTGACTGTATAATTTGGTAACGACATATTGTTTTGTAAATGTCGTTACTTCTATATTATTATAAAGCTGTGGAGTTTCTTGCGCCCGTTCTTCTCCACAGCTAAAAGATACGTCCTGAATGGGTGAGGTGGGTGGGTGCCGATCCGTCCATATAAAGATGTAAATATAAACTTAAACTTTTGACGTTTCAAAATGCTTACTGAATAAAGAAATTTAGATTTTTTTTAAAGATGTATTCTGTGCGGGTCGGTACCGACCGGTGCGGGGTTTACCTGTATATACAATTAGGTAAGTCCTTATTGCCAACCATGGCCTCCGGTACGTCGAACCCCGTAAACCCGTATGACCCAGTTTAGGTGGTAGGCACCAACAAGTTAAAACCTGTGTATTTATAAGTGAACACTTATGACAACATGGAAATATTGAAGCCGTGTCGCGAAGCGGTAAAATAATACTACTACCACCCTCTCTCTTCTCTTGGGTGTCGTAAAAGGCGACTACTACTGTTGGAAAACAGCATAGAGCGGCGATGGGTTCACCACCTGTCACACTGAGCACATGTGCAGTCGCTATTTGGTAAAAAGTGGACTATGGTAGATGACTGCTTTTCCTGTCCTCATTGCCTAGTCTCTGACTAACCCATCAGGGAAAATAGTCGAGATTACCTGTACCGGTCGGTACCGGCCCGCACAGATTTGTCTGTGCCGGAAACCTGTTTCTTTATGTAAGCACCCTATGCGTATTACTTTATAATTCTATTTTAAAGAACACGAATTCTTTGCTTATTAAACTTTATTTTAAAACAATTAATTTCAAAATGTAACCAACCTTCTTTACTCTTCCAGACATAGTGCGGCAGGTAGAAGCAGATGGACTGTATGAAGAGTACAAAAGGCACCCACTGGTAGTAGGTGTGGTGGAGGATCTGGTCCGAGTCGGACATGGGTCCCACGCCGGGGTGCGGCAGGAACCCGCTCTGCAGCAGGCTCTCGTTGTAGTGACGCACCTGAACGGAACAATGAGCTATGGCCAAATCGACGTCACGGTGCTTTGAGCAGCGTGCGATGAGAACAGTTATAATAACATACAAACTTTTCGCTCTTCACGCGAAGAGCGAAAAGTTTGAATATACACACGCCAGCGGGTCCACCTGTCCAAAACTGTCAAAGGCGACCAGGCGAACATGACGTGACGGCATTGTTGACATTTCACTTTTTTAAAAGCAAAAAAGTTACGTTTAATGCAGCCACGCACTTTTTTTAAAGCAAAATAATTATGGTTTTTGATGCCACGTTTGACATTTTTAAAGTTACATGTCTGCCTTTCAAAGACTCAGTGTTTCCATATTAAAAAATATTAATAATTAAATAACTCTTATCCTCGATTCGATAAAAATAAGTCAAAACTTAGTTTAGGTGGCTTTACTTTATGACCAAATTCTATCATAAACAAGTTTAGCATTTTTTCTATGGAAAGTGCCGGTTCTCCTATCTCCAATCTATTTAAAGGGTATAAGGATCACCCTAGTGGCAAAAATCACAAATTGAAGAAATTTGTAATGTTTTGGCAGGTTGAGTGATGGCGTATGTACCTTGGTATATTGACGAAAGGTAATCGAACATATTAAAGGTTAGTAATGGTAATATAGTGCCATAGCCTCCAGCCTCGAGACAATAATAATAAGTTTGTTTTCAAACTCATATTTAGAATTAAAACCAATGTCTCTGAAAGGTGACTCCAGTATAATCGTGTTGTAAATATTCAGCTATGTATCCAGAGTGTGACTTTATTTGTGAGAAGAATAGTAATAGGCTTTCGTTTCGGAGACCAAGACACACTTAGGGTCGCTGTGCCCTCTGTCATCATCTTTTTAGTTACTTCTTTTTCTACATTAATATGCTTACTTACATAGTTGGCAAAGCGACTTAAAGTGGATCTTGGTCTCCGAAACGAAAGCCTACATTACTATCCCTTTGGCAAATAAAGTCACATTCTGAGTACCTAAATAAGCTTTGATAAGTTGGTCCACCACACCATTTCCATAGTAATGTAACTAACTCGTAAATTTAACCCACTCTGGATCAATGTAAGAGCTTCATAGAGCAATTGAGCATAATGTAAGAGAAATAGATGATTGACCGTTTGTAACTCACGATCGTGAACGTCGCCATGAAAAAGCAGTACGTCTGTATGACGTTCGGCGGAACTCCCTGATCCGACAGACATTTGATCTGATCTCCGAAGTACTCCCTGGCACACACGAGGATGACGAACGCCAGCAGCATGGTCACCGTCAGCTGGTAGTGGAGTCTGAACACTACGTTCTCGATCTTCGCCTTGGTATACTTGAACTGTAAGCGCGGCGATAGCGCGCTGAGTGTGGATAGCAGCATCTTGTTGGTTGTCTTGTGTTCCTCAACTTAAAACATTTAAACCCCTAAAAATAAAGATAAGCGTAAGAATGCTATCACATATTACAGACAAATGTACATTAAATTACATTGTTTCTATTGATAGAACTTCACAGAATTCGCCGGTCGCCGAGCGGTAATCTACACGAGCAACCCGTATTTTGTAGAAGTCGTGGTTGAATCCTTAAAGTTTAATCACATTGTAAATGTGAAGCTTTCACGATATGTTTACATGACCGATATTTATGTGGTACCTAACATCGTCTGAGAGCGACTTTTTTCATCCTCTACCGGTAAGCCTTGGCCTTCATCTCACCCGATGGTAAGTGACGATAAGACCGAAGGTGAAAACGCGCTTCATACGGAATCCTCGATCACTGAGGAACTGGCTATCTTATCTCTAAACTGTCAACATTGTTATGGTGCCAGACTTTAAAAAAGACGGTAGTAGCTAGCCATACGGACTTAACAAGCTCTACCACCACCTCTACACATAGATGTACCCCCGCTGGGAATCGAACCCTGGACCTTTGGGTACAAGACTGCTAGCCACTAGACCACAGAAGCTGGTAAAATATACGGTGTACTAATACATGATTTAATCATACATTCAGAATGTGCTTTTTGCAAAGCTATCTGCTGAACTTTGAAACGAAATTGAAGAGGCGTTTCATATTGCATTTAGCGATATGAGCAAACGGCCGTTATTTCGGTTACTACGATACGATAAGTGCATCGATTAGCCAGATAAAAGTGTTTTAAATTTTCTTCAATTAAAGGGATAGAGGCCCGATCTGCCTATATCAGACATTTAAAACCGTGTAGATTGACTTGGTTTCTAATTATTACAATAGGATAAATTAATGATTTCACTAATTTATAAAACTTTTTTATAAATAATTTTGTCCATTTTTACTGAAACTGACTTTTATTATTTATTGTAGACTTTAAAAAGTTAATTTATTCGACTTTACGTGTAATAAATCTGTGCCTTACTTATTTAATAAAAAACGATAATATATCAGATAATAATCCATTACAAATAAATCACTAATTCATCATTCATCATTATCATTCTTTTTAAAATTTCTAATGGTACCAAACTTCTTAACAACTTTTCAAAAATATCTTTAAGAACTTACCAATTATCGGGAATATATGGGATATTAATTAATAACCATACAAATTAACTTTATCTACTACCACTTCGATTAATCGTTCGTTATCACAGAAAAGAAAAACTTCGCGTTGAACCAAACGCAAAATAATGGGTACTGATGCGGCAGGACTGGCGCACAAGCGGAGTATGTCACACTGGCGTATCGCGGTGATAAGATACGCTATATACTTTAAAACTACGATAAAAGGTATGGAGCAGGTGAACTCATTAGCTATATCCAAATGGCTGGCGAAGCTACCCTAATTAGCTGAACTAGATGAATAAATTTTCATGAATTTTGAGCTTTTTCTTAACTATTTTTATATTCAAACGTATTATTATAGTTTCCATAGCTAAACTGACATTAAAATTATAATAATAATCTATGACGTACATAGGTACCATTCTCAACTTCAATGATATCAGTATATTTTATCGATACCAATAATGTTCGTGATAAAAAGTCTCTAAAAAAATTAGGTGTTCAAGTTAATAAAATGTATTGAGATTATTTTTTACTAAGACGAAGCAATTTTTAAATAAATAGCCAGATGGAGTGAGAATAACTTGGTGCCTGCTGTTCGTGGTCTCGAGCCATCCCCGTGGCACAGAAGGGATGGTACCAGGTTTTTAAAGGGTAGGCCACCACTTTTCCAGGAGGAGGAAAGGTCCACATTACCCGAGGTTGTCTCTGGACTCGGTGTATGCATAAGAGTTAAAAAGGTCGACTTAGAACAAGCCGTACTACCAGCCAAACCGTTCACGAAAGGGAAATAGGAAAACCTGCTCGAAAACCCCAATCAAACCCGTGAACTCTTTTATCACGAGTGGAGTGGAGATTTTATTGTTCTCATTGCCAATACATTTTTAACTTAATGCATTGTTAAGATTGTTTTAAAAAAGAGGTTACATACTAATAGATGGGTAGAACAACTAATTGAACGTGTTTAGTGTAAGAAATAGTTTTATAAAAAATAACCTTGAAAATTACTCACAAAAATTACACATTTTTACTTCAGTTAACTTCTGTTTAGAGAGTAGGTATATGATACTGTGGTCTCTCTACCACTCCGGAAACGGTCGTTAAATGTGTGTATGTACTCATGGTAACAATGCGTTAACACTTTCTAGGGCAGTGTCACATTTATTGACACCATATTTTGAACTTTAGACAATTGAGATAAGGTCGAAAACCAATGAAATTTTTTAACATGCTGTGCTCCTTATAGGTTTAACATGTGCCCGCAGCTTTATCTAACGATTTCCTTCTTGCCACTTCCGTACATCATTTAGGTTCCGTTGGCTCTTCCTTAACAGTTCAGATCATCAGACTTTGAAACGCACTTAAAGAAAAAATTACTTGGTCTGAGCAAATTATTGATTTCACTCAGTACTTTTGTAAGCTTTAAGCATTACAGTTAAGAACTCATTTGTTATTCTGAAAAAGTTGTGGAATTCTCCTGAAAAATTAGTCGGAATGGCGTATTTAGAACTCCCATAAAATAATTTATGATAATAATTGCTTATTACCCGTAACGGTGTCGGGTAATAAGCAATTATTATCCCCGCTATCGGTGTCGGTAGCGGGGAAAGAATACTACCACCACCTCTCTTCTCTTGGGTGGCATAAAAGGCGACTAATGGATTAAAGACTGCGCATACCTACATCCAACAGCATAGTGCGGCGACGAGCTTACTACCTGTCACGCTGAACACAGGTGCAGTCGCTATTTGGTGAAAAGTGGACTATGGCAGAGAACTGCTTTTGCGGTCCTCATTGTCCAGATTATATGTATGTATGTAATTGCTTATTGGTTTTGTCGAATTCAATTAAATACTTACTAGTTACCCTTGGTGTTTTAGGTGTTTTATATCATCACAGCAAGATTTTGTAATTTCAAATGGGATACTATTATTTAGCTGAAATGTGGTTTAAAATCACTGCGTTAGGGTCGATATTGTTGAAACAATAGACTGGGTACTATCATAAATCATTATCTTTTGGCTCGTACAAATCTGCTCCATCCATTTTGATAAGAACAGATTTTCCTTCAAATAATAAAATCATGCGGCCAGCTAGTTGGTAGCGTTTAATCCCAGAATTTAAACAGCGATTAATTAGACATAATTTTAAACCGAAAAAATACATACGCGAGATTTTTGTATTTACACTTTGGTTTTTTAGTAAAAAGAATGGAGTAAGTTACTTATTTTCTTAAAACTAGTCAATTCCACAAATAAATTTTGTATAAAACTTATGCTATTGGGACAACTAAACAAATGTTACTTATTAGGTACAGATGCAAAACATATAACCTGTTCGCCTGTGGTAGAGTTCTCGTTCACAACCCGCCTAAATAGCCACTCTCACACCTTTTTGGGGTTGAAATCTGTTGGTTTACTCTTGGGAACCTACTAGCGACCCCTGGGTGGTGCTAAATGAGTGACACTGTCTGAGTGGTAGAGTCACGCAGCGTTGCAGCACGAATAGGGCAGGCTTACCCGGCGTAATACTCGTACCATCCTCTAATGGAATATTGTATGCGTATGACCTAGCCTTACCCATAGCCATAAACGATTGCACTCAGTCAGACCGCTTGCTTGCCGACTCAGTCAAAATTCAAAGTGAAAAATCTTTTATTTTTATAAGTGCTTTTGAATGGTCCTAAAGATTTTTGCCAACCACACTCATTCAGGACGTCTTTTAGCTGTGAAAAAGAACGAGCGATAGAAACTCTACTCCAGCTAAGAAACAAATGTCAGAAAAAGTATATAGCACTAAGAAATAAACTACCAATATTGTTAATGTTTTATATTTTAGCGTTTTATTAACGCTTAAATATACTTAAGTAAAATTTTAAACACTGAAAAAAGACGACAACCTCAGGCGGGAATCGAACCACGCACCTTCCGCATTCCGGGCGGCACTTTAGTATTTTGTATCAGTTTTTGTTATAAAAGCTGGTGCTGATGCTCCACTGAAAGAAAGACAATCAAGTTATTCAGCAACACAATACAATTACAAAGAAAAGGTTTGTAGATACTCAACATAATATGACTGTCACTATTATAAATCCGCCATGAGGTAATTCGTTAGTGACAAAGCGAACGCTAGCTCACGTGATTACAGTAATTGACGAATAATTTCTGTTAACTTTAATTGTTATCGAAGAGTACCTGTGGAAGTAGGTGTTTTGATAACATTTTCAGTATCTTTGTGTTATTTATACAACTTGTTGTTTTATATATTGACGATGATATTTCATCACAGTGTGTATAATAAATAAGCATTTCTTTTTTCACAATAAACAATTCTACTGAAATAATATTTAAATAACATTTTAAATAGTTACTAAGGGTGCGTTCAAGTATTATGTAACGCAATTTAGTCTCACAATGCTCACAATCACTCTTTTGAAGACATTACAGTATGAACTCTCATTAACAACACTGACTACAGCAATGCGCTTCTGCATAAACACTAATGAATACTGACAAACGAAAACAAAAACAAAATAAAAATTACGCACAATACAGTCGAGGGATTCGCCTTAAAACATAAACGAAAAATTTGCCAACTTAGGAGAACAAAATAAAAATGAAGTACGATACAATCGAGAGTTGTTTTTTTTTTTAATTTTTCCGTAAACATTAACGAAAAGATTTCCAACTTGGGAGATTTTAATTCCCTAGTTTTTTTTTATTCCCTAGTTAAAAATGATAAAATGTGCGTCATTTTGACGTGACAACGTCTTATAAATTGGTTTGCCGGGTGACACTTCAAGAAACTGCGTTACGCTCCGCTCACGTTATGCGCTCACAATGAGAGCGAGTGAGAGGCACGCGTCCCTTCCACTCGGGCATGGTTAGCCCGCCTAAGAGCGAGAGAGACAGACATAAAAAGTGAAAGGCACGCGTCCCTTCCATATAATTCTTTGTATAAATAAATGTTTTAAATTGTTACTATTATTTCATCCTTCTTCCTACTATACGAATGAATATTCACATTAAAATTATTTTACCACTCAAAGTCGTTGTCACGTAAAACTTTCGCCCGTATACCGACTTTACAGGCAACCAATTTTTTTATTTTGTTTTTGTTTTCGTTTGTCAGTATTCATTAGTGTTTACGCAGAAAGCGCATTGCTGTAGTCAGTGTTGTTAATGAGAGTTCATACTGTAATGTCCTCAAAAGAGGGATTGTGAGCATCGTGAGACTCATGCTGACTTACATAAAAAAATGCCAACGAAATTTTGAAAACAGCTAAAGAAAATTAAAAAAAAAGATTAGAGAATAATAAATTATGGTTTACGAGAGTTCAAGTTAAAGGCCGCAAAGAAGAAAGTAACAATGCTTATAGTTATTTTACATGGTAAGTTTACTGCTGAAAATGTAATAATATGATTACCAAACGCGATTAAAACAATAACAAAGATATTCTAGAGACTATCCGGTACTTTGCGCAACATAATTGACCTTTAGTTAAAAATGTTCTATTAAGTGTGACTTAAATTTTAGGGAGAGGGAGGGGGTACATAAAAACGTTACGGCGCGTTATACGGGGGCGAAAAAAGGTCAAAAATATAAAAAAATTGCGTTACGTAACTTAAACGCCCCCTAACTACTTACAACCAAATTGCGGTAAAATCAATATCTGCAAAACAATATTTGGAAAATCTGAGACCAATAATGGGTTTATTTTAATTATGTAAACATTCGAAAAAAATATATAAACCTTGTGTTTAAATGATTATTAAGAGACTAGGTAGGTATATTGACACAAATGAAAATAACGGAAATACAAAACAGTGTCTCAAATTCATCACCTGTTTATTCAATCTGTCACAAATTCACAAGAATCCCAATAAGGATTAAAGCAGGAAATACAAACAACTGATTAGCCCGAGTATGAGTGTATAAACAACAATCATTAGTTATTCACCAGTAACGCAGAGACGAGCTGTATGTCACCTCTATTGTTGGGCGGTGTGTCATCTCACGATAGCCGGTGATAAATGATAAGCTAAGTTGTTTCTTGCAATAAGTCAGCTGATTAACACCTGTGAATGATTAACTTCTTTCCGGCATCAGCTCGTAAGTTACATTTTAATTACTGGACATTGACCTCTTTAATGATTCCTATCAACAGTTTAAGCGTAAGATGCTGAAATCCATCTAGGTTTTGTTGTTGTATTGTTTTGTTATTTTATTTTGGTATTGTTGTTTTAGTAGTGTTAATAGTATGTTATTTTATGTCTTTTGAATGTTGTGTACACTTTTAAGTAGCAAACATGTAATGCGTGTTTTTAATGTGTAATTAATTTCTAAGTGTATATATGTATTGCTGTAAGTGTGCCTATCTGAATAAATAAATAAATAAATAAGTTAAATTATACATATCGCAACGGCACCAAATTTGCATTACTTGTAAAGTACACCCTGTAAACTGTCCCACAGCTGAGCAAAGGCCTCCATCATTGCAATCAAGCCATCGCTACAATGGATGGGCATTGGCTTAATCACCACGCATGTTGGTGATCACAAATTCGGGTTGGAGATCACAAACCCGGGCAATGCATCAAAAAATCCGAAAACACACTTTTCCCGACCAGGGAATTGAACGCGGGGTCTCCAGATACTAACCCTTGAACTGGTACAGCATTAAATTTTTATCCTATTACAATTGAATAAGGTTCAAATTAAGGTGGCATGTATTGTATATTGCCACTACCAGCTAAAGGGTGCAAAATAGGGATGGGCCGAAATTCGTTTCACATTCGGTTTAACCGAATTTCGACAGCTTGAACCGAACTTCGGCATTCGGCCGCATTCGGCCGACATTCGGTTCAAATGCCGAACTTTCGGTACAAGAAAATATTAGAATTTCGACAGCTTGAACCGAACTTCGGCATTCGGCCGCATTCGGCCGACATTCGGTTCAAATGCCGAACTTTCGGTACAAGAAAATATTGAAATAACATTTGATCTTTTCTTGCACTTATTGTATTTGCAACAAGAAAAATATGTAAATACATAAATAAATTAAAACTTGTTTATTTTTCCCATCACAAAATAGGCGTATTAGGGTTAAGGCTTATTCACTAATAGTATATGATAACAAACATCCTATAAGTGTGAGAGACTGGTGCCTGAAAAAGTTTTAGAAAAAAGAAACCTGGTCTACAGGTCGCCATGCCCCCCTGCAAATAGTAGGTAACTATACGTTGAATTACGTTTCAACAGATAAAAATAAGAAACATAATTAAAAAGACACACAAGAAACATAATTAAAAAGACACAACAAAACAAAAAGATAAACAGATCGAAACAAATGAGAAACAGATAACCTATATTTGTGGTGTGTGTGCGTGTGCGCATGTGAGAGATGAGAAGAGGCGGCGCAAAGCACACGATGTGTTAGGGAAATAGCTTATGCTAGGCTCATAGCTTATCTCAGAGGACAGAGCAAGTCCTCGTAGTCTCGTAGTCAAGTGACATAAGGAATTTTGAAACAGAGGACCTGCAGGCTATTTTCTGAAGGGGGTATATATAGAGGGCAGCATTCATCCTGTTATAGAGAAAGGGACCAAGGAAATGAGAAAACCTTTACGCAAGGGAGGTTTTTTGGGCAGATTCGATGCAAACTTTAGTTTTCCGACGCTTATATCTAAATAATTTGGGGTCGTATGGAATCTGTGAGTGCTTCTTGAGAACGGTCTTTAGTATAAAAGTCTGTCTAACTTTAAGCACTTTCCAGTTCCTATACAGATCGACCGTGTGGAAGCGATATGGGTAACCTACAGCAACTTTTAAAAGAATGAGTTAAGCCCTCTCCAAAGGCAAAATGTATGTTTTAGCAGCGCCACACCATGCGGTGATGCAGTATTCTAAAAGTGAATGGCACAGTGCGTAGTACTCCATTTTAATGGTTTTACGGTCAGCAGCATATTTTAAAGTACCTACGAAATATGTAAATTAGCTTTCGGACTCTTGATGCCAAAAGCGCAAGGTGTGTTTTAAAAGAGAGCGTGTGATCCATCAAGACTCCGAGGTATTTGACGCAGTCAGAGCGCTCCAAAGAAGGACAAGAGCAAGGGGTCGCACAGGGCGGGCCACCGCACCCGTGAGCTATGATGTCGTGATCAAATGATGTAAGGTTACCTGACCTAAGTGAGAAGGCCACGTATTTTGTTTTTGAGACATTCAAAGTGAAGACGTATTGCACTTTAGCCATCTCATCACTGAGTCAAAACCTCTTAGAGCAAATTGGAAAACACCAGCCCAGGAATCACCATGAAACAAATATATCTATTACTTTTCCTCGTTAATTCACTTAAAATCACGTAGATAAAAATGTAAACAACAATGTACCTAATTGACGCGTGGATAACGTATTGCTAATGACCGGCCGGTCGGGAGACGAAGAGATTTGTCGCGGGTTGCGGCTGAGTTGCGGGCGGGATGCAATACCAAGAATTGAAGGTAGCGCGTTAACTAGTTAGAACGTGTTGTAGTTGTAATAGAGAAAGCGCTGTGAAAAGAACCGAACTTCGGAATTTCGGCCGAATTTTTATTTTTTACCGAATGTTCGGCCAAAGTTCGTGTTCGGTTCAAAGCACATTCGGCCCATCTCTAGTGCAAAACGATTGACCACTCGGACATCGAAGCGAGGCGATGCATTACTTAAGTAATATATTTGATTTATTATACTCGGTGTCCTGTTTTTTACGTGTTGAATTACATTAAAGCTCCCGGTTTGACATTGGTTACTGTCAAAATTCATAGTAGCCACCTAGTCGCCTTTGTTGTTTGTTTGTGTACATATTATATTTACTTAGGAGCCTTTATTAATTAAAGTGGTTTTATGAATATTCATAAAATGACAGCTACTTATAAAGAAATAAGAAGAAGAAAAAGTAAATACTCTTATTAACAAACAAACACACATACATAATAATACAATATAGATAAATAAAATTATGGCACAATACTTATACAGGACATATACTTAAAATAAAAAAGAGTAGGTATTGTAAAAAAACCTAACCGCCTCTGTGGTCTAGTGGCTAAGCTACCTGTTTCAGACCCAGAGGTCCCGGGTTCGATTCCCAGCGGGGGGTACATCTTTGTGTGCTCGGTTTGGTTGGTGGTAGGGCTGTTAAGTCCGCCTGGCTAGCTACCACCATCTTATCTAAGTCTGTCGCCATAACAACGATGTTTATAGCATTGTTGTGTTTCGGCAGTTTGAGATAACATAGCCAGTTCCTCAGTGGTTGAGGATTCCAGGTGAAGCGCGCTTCCACCTTCGGCCTTATCATCACTTACCATCAGGTGAGATGAAGGCCAAGCGCGTACCCGTTGCCAATAAATAAAAAAAAAGAGTGTGCCGTTAATGGGCACATGCAGTTGACAATCACCTGTTACTCTATATACTTCCTTTGACAAAGCACTAAAGTAAGCAGTTAAATTCGTTGTCGCCAAGGATTAACCCCGCACAAAAGAGCCATCAACTGTTTTTCTGAAGGCATCCCTACAAAAATAATCGTGGGATAAGAATCCTTTATTTATTCGTTATTTAGGCAATTAGGAAATCGATTGGTCGCTGAGTTATGAGCAGTTAGGCTGTTGTTATTATTCAACTGTTTATTTAAAAAAAACAAACGTAACCAAATACGTTACTAACTCTCACACGACCACCTAGGTCCGGCCAATTAAGCTAATACGTCGGAACAGGTAGAATATTCATTTATGACCTAACAGCGCCAATCGCCATGAAAAAAATTGCAAATGTGTTTCATTAATAACGACGGCATTACTAACACAGGCAATAAACGCGTTACCATTGGACTAACTCACAACTTTTTCACGCGTAGTGACTTGTTAGTGTCATTCTTCTCACAGCTTTTGATCGCGGCTTTGTTTGCGTTCATGTAGATTTTGTTAATAAATTCTGTTCGTCTTATCGATATCTTTACCATTTCACCCCTTTTATAGGTAGTTTGAAAAATAAAGTCGGTATACGGGCGAAAGTTTTACGTGACAACGACTTTGAGTGGTAAAATAATTTTAATGTGAATATTCATTCGTATAGTAGGAAGAAGGATCTAACCAACCATGCCATGCTCTTAGGCGGGCTAACCATGCCCGAGTGGAAGGGACGCGTGCCTCTCACTCGCTCTCATTGTGAGCGCATAACGTGAGCGGAGCGTAACGCAGTTTCTTGAAGTGTCACCCGGCAAACCAATTTATAAGACGTTGTCACGTCAAAATATATATGCAGACTGACTGTTTGTTATAAGCAATATTTCTAAAAAGTTAGAAGGGTTAAAGTTGCTCGCGTCCATAGGTTTACCCTTGTGGCTCCACGTGACCCCTGGGTGGTGCTAAATGAGTGACACTGACTGAGTGGTTGAGCCACGCTGCGTTTAATGCGGCCGGCTCGCACGGGGTAATCCCGCCCTCTCACGAATATCCGCCGTGAAATAATGACACTTGGTGCTGTTGTGTTTCGTCCGCCCAGTGAAAGTTCCGGAGGCCCCTTCGCCCCCCCCCCCCCCCCCCCCTCAAATTCCTATTCCTTCCTTAACCCTTTTCCTTTCTTAAAGGTCGGCAACGCATCTGCAACTCCTCTGGTTTCGCGGGTGTCCATGGGTGGAGGTGATTGCTCTCCGTCAGGTGACCCAACCCGCCTGCTCGTTTGCCTCCTTCTTATTTAAAAAAAAAGTGAATCGAAGGACGCAATAAAAATTTGACCCCAAAACTTAGCCCCCATTAAAAAAAACTGAATACACTTATGTTAGGAACAGTGTCACATCAGCATGTCGATTCTCTAACGCTCGATGGTAACTTCGTACCCTCACTTCGATCAAGAGTGATCTTTGTGTCTTTAGCAAAGAGTCGCCTCACTCACAGCAACTTATTAAATCCACATTCTCTAAATTCGACTCTACGCTAAGTGAGTGAGCGCGTGTTTACAATCGAGTGTTATATAATCGACTTACAGTAGCACTACTAGTAGTAGGTACCTACTAGTAAGTAGCGTAACTACTTATAGGGATTTCTTGTAATTAATCTGAGCAATCAATCCAACTCCAAAACATATATTTTTTTTTTTTTTTTTTTTTTACTAGGTATGGGTTTGCTCTTGATCCCAATCAAGCCCAGGGGCTAAGACAGGATCTATGATGGTGCGAGTTTACCCAGAAGGTGCCTATTTACTCTTACTTTGAAGATGGACGGGTTATATGTACTCGGAAACACAGACGCAGGGAGGGAGTTCCACTCCTTTGCTGTACGCAGTATAAAAGATGTTGAGTAACGCTTTGTGCGACATTTAGGAATATCCACCAAGAAAGGGTGGTAGCCCGCAGTGCGCCTGGATGTCCGATGGAAAAAGGGGGATGGCGGTATGAGCTCATGCAGCTCCAGAGCACACTCTCCGAAGTACAGTCTGTAAAAGACCGACAGACAGGCAACTTTGCGGCGGTGAGCTAGGGTGTGAAATTTGCTCTTCACTAGTTCTTTGTCGCCAATTAGCCTCTCAGCTCTGCGTTGAATCGTGTCCAGTGCAGCTAGTTGGTATTTAGCTGAGCCGTCCCACAGGTGACTGCAATATTCCATGCAAGATCGGACTTGAGCTTTATAGAGAGTTAAAAGCTGTCCCGGCATGAAATATCGCTTGACTCTATTTAAGACGCCCAGCTTTTTAGCTGCAGTTTGTGCCTTGGACTCGATGCTGGTGCCGAAGTTGAGGTCTGAAGACAACTCCATGCCCAGAAGGACGAGACTATCGGTAACAGGCACAGATGCACCCCGAAAAGTAGGAGTCAGGTTAAAGGGACTCCTTTTAGCGGTGAATAAACACGCTTGCGTTTTGGTGGCGTTGAAATTTACCAGGTTACTGTCACCCCACTGGCAAACGTGAATTAATGTCTGGTTCGTTCGCTCAACCATGGCCTCTCTCATCAACATCACGTCATCACCACTAGCTTTTGCATCCGAAAGGAATCTCTCTACGACAGTACTGTCATCTGCATACCCAACAACTCCCGGTATCAACAGGTCATTGATGTGCAACAGGAAAAGCGTCGCAGAGAGAACAGACCCCTGAGGAACTCCGGCATCAATAGCCACTGAGTCAGAGGAGCAGCCATCGATGACTACTCTGATCGACCGTTCCGTCAGGAAATCAGCTATCCAACTACAAAAGTCAGCGGGGATACCATACGCTGGAAGCTTGTGCAGTAGACTTGCGTGCCAGACCCTGTCAAAAGCCTTTGAGATGTCAAGTGATACGGCGAGTGCTTCGCCGTGCATCTCGAGGGCCTCACCCCAGTAGTGCGTCAGATAAACTAGAAGATCCCCAGTCGATCGTCTTCGGCGAAACCCATATTGACGGTCACTGAGGAGGTCATTAACTTCTAGGTATGAGAGCAACTTACAGTTTAGAACTCTTTCCATGACCTTACAGAGTATGGAAGTGATGGCGATCGGTCGGTAGTTGCATGGGTCGGCACGACTTCCTTTTTTGGGTACTGGCTGCACATTAGCAAGCTTCCAGCATTTAGGTACGGTTTTTGCCTCGAGAGAAAGGCGATACAAGCGCGTTAGCACTGGTGACAACTCAGGCGCACAACACCTCAGTACCCTTGCTGGTATGCCATCAGGACCACTGGCCTTGTTCACGTCCAGACTAAGCAGGGCTCTACGGACCTCTTTATTGTGGATTGTGATCTCCGGCATCGAAAAATCACAGCGAGGTAAATTTGGTGGTTGTTGAGAGCCGGTGTCTAGACGCGAGTTGCTCGCAAACAGAGAGGCAAATAAACTTGCTTTCTCAGCTGCAGAATGAGCCAGCGACCCGTCAGGTTTCTGCATGGGTGGTAACATAGGACGGCAGAAATTCGCCTCGGCTGACTTCGAAAGGGACCAGAACTGTTTACTACCGCTCGGGTAGGATGACAACTTTGTCCCTATTCGGCTGATGTGATCGAATCTGGCCTTTCGAATAACCCTTTTGCACGACTTGGCGGCCGAATTAAAGGCTCTCTTCTTTGCTCGGATTCTCCGTGCACGGACTTTACGATCCCGGGCTTGCACCCAAGCCTGGTAAGCAGACTGTTTTCGGGCCTCAGCACGAGTACAGTCCGCATTATACCAAGGGCGGGACTTGTAACCGAGCGGGATGTCGGAGAATGGAATAAAAAACTCCATTCCCTGCCGGATTACATCCGTAATCGCATCGGCCGTACACGAAGGGTCGTTAGAAGAGAAGCATGTTTGCCGCCAGGGATAAGATGCAAGGAAAATACGCATCTCGTCCCAATCTGCTGACTTGTATCGCCATACTCGTCTCGTGCCCCTAGGGCTCATATCCGGAGGAGAGCAAATCGATACGGATTTCACCACACAATGGTCGGACGTTCCCAGCGGGGCTGAGACCGATATCGAATGCTTGTGTGGATCGGTTGTCAGCAGTAAGTCAAGACAATTGGGTGTGTGGCCAGCGATATCCGGAATTCGCGTCGCTTGATCCACCAGCTGAGTGAGATTTAGTGCTAGGGAAAACCTTCGCACTTCTCTCCCAGCATGGTCAGTCTTTTGGAACGGGTACAGCCACTCTTTGTGGCGAGCGTTGAAGTCCCCCAGAAAGACAAGCTCCGCCGCTGGATACCGCTGAGTTGTTAAGTCTGCCGTCTCAGTGAGGTAGTCAATGAGCCGAGTCGCCTCCTGATCACCGCTGTGCGATCGGTAGACACAGACGTAGATTATCTTCTCTACCCCAGTGTCCACCAGAAGCCAAATAACGGAGAACCCGGATTTTTCAAAGCAACGGAGACGCCTACAGCAAATGTCATCGCGGACGTACACACAGACCCCTGCACGCTTTTTGAACTTATGCTCAATTGAGTAGCCAGGGTAGTTGAGGTACGCCACGTCCGACGGGGTTGCTATTTGCGTCTCCGTCAAGAAGAATAGTACACATATAATAAATAAACGCTTAGATTTCGAATATCTCGAATAGAACAAACAGTAACTGTTTGCAGCTGGAACAGTATGATGTTTTCATTGTTTCGTTGACTAAGTGGTCTTCAATTTCTAAAATAAATAAATTATAATTAATTACTTACGTATTTTGTTTCAACGTCAATGGTTTCGATTCTTCTAATATTGTTACACTGGAATAATTTTGACATTCGGAATAGAGAATGCTAACGGGTAAAATGTCAGAAGCAGGACATTGAGACACGATTGTAAAGAATGTTGCTTTAAAATAGCAGAATCCAAGCCGCGTGCCTACTTAAAATATTCGCACTTGATTTAACCTATAACATTTTGTAACCTTTACTGGATGACAACGCCTCGTTAGCAAATGATAAAGCGTTTCGCCCGCTAGCTGGAGTTCCGGGTTCAATCTCCAGGTCAGATAAAGTGTGTTTCATATTGTTCAATGCATAGCCAGGGTTAATTTGTGATCACTAACACTCATTTGACAAGCGTGGTTATTAAACAAATATAAATTCATTATAGCGATAACTTGAATTCCATGACAGTTAGGCCCAGTAGTGAATGAGTTTATAGGCTGCACCCTTAAAATAATAACGCTATAGAAAGATAGTCTTCATACAAGCGCTCTGTCAAAAATTAAGCACTAAACCGATTCACACACGCGTGACGAGTACTTGCTGCGCGCATGGCTGTGATCTGCTGTCTCTTTCTCTTTTTCTATGAATATGAAAGAGACAGAGTCAATACTCAGCGCGGCGGCAGCCGCTGCTACCGAGGCTTTAACTTAGAGAATCACACTGCAGTACGTTTGTATTTTGACCTAATTAACTACAAGATACTATGAAATACTGAAAGGTTACCTGTAAAAAGTGATGTTATTACACTTCTTTTGTTTTTCAGATGTGTTGTGACACAATTTAATAGCACAAACCGTCATATTTTTTTTGTTTTCGCTAGACACGTTCGGCGCGCTTTGACATTGAACTCTACGGAGCGGTCCGGCGTTTAAAGCCATTTATCGCTCCGATTAAGGTGCTTCAGGTGTTTAATAGGCGCGCGGACTTGGTTTCTATAGCGTTATTATTCTAAGGCTGCACCTTACTTTACTGTTTTTTAACTTTGATTTTGTTGCGATAAAACAGTGAGTTCCCGTGGTACCACCCCGGCCGGGTGGCACACACACAGCGCGCATCCCGCGGGCGCGCGTGTGTGTACCAGCGTGACTGCATTCCTCGGGCGAGCGACCGCCGCCGCCGAGACACTACGCCACTACGGGCTACAGGCCATCTCGTGCAATCTCCTACTTTTTAAAAACCAATCCTCTTACACATATTATAACGTTTTATACATTTAATTTAATCAAACATAAAAATAATATATTAACCGTGTCACGTAGCGGTGTAAGAATACTTCCACCTTCCTCTCTTCCCTTGGGTGTCGTAAAAGGCGACTAACGGACTAAAGACGTACATCCATCAGCATAGAGCGGCGATGGGCTCACCACCTGTCAGCACATCGCACGTGCAGTCGCTATTTGGTGAAAAGTGGACTATGGTAGAGAACTGCTTTTGCTGTCCTCCTAGTGGCTGACTAACCCTTCGAGGATAATAGTCGCGATTAAATTATAAAATTATTAAACTACTTTAATCGAAATGAGAACGCGGATAGTGTTTTGTTTCACATTGAAATAATTTAGTGATCTAGTGGCTGGCCCTTAAGTCCCACCATTAACTAAACCAAGTACCATAATTTGTTCCTAGTCCTATTTCTAATCCCTAAGCATGTAATCAAATTTAAGAGTCTATCACCCACTTATCACAACAGGGTTATTGGCACTGTCATGTTCCTATAGCTAGACAGAAGATTAATGATGAAGTACGAAGCCTTCTGTCTTATCGTCCCTCACCATCAGGTGAAATCAATACGCTGTAGAAAATAATAATAACACAAAGTTTAGTTAAATAGGTTTTTACATAAATATTTGCTGTGGCTCTTACGTCAATTGTTTAAAATGGTTCGGTCGTGATCCGCGTTGACCTTTGATTTCCAGTGGCTACGTGAGAACTCGACGCTGCTGGCATGGATTAGTTATTAGTTCAATGGCGCTTTGCACTCGGTTATGAGTAGACAAACCGGGACTAAAAAAGCGCGAATGACTATTCATAGCGGAGTGCTGGCGCCGACACTGAAGTATAGAAGTGAATCTTGGGTATGGCAGAAAAAGAATGAAAGCAGAATAAATGCGGTAGAGATGCGTTCGTTGAGGAAAATATGTGTCTCTGAGCGACTGAGTGAGGAGAGGAATGATGTGATTCGAGAAAGGTGCGGTCTGAAAGATGATAGTGACAAGAATCAAATTTAACTCAACTCCTCTCCAAAATTAAGTTCACCATCCCTACTAGGTCACCTAGACAATTACATACCCATTCATATACCATTGGTTTCGTCCAATTACCGCCAAAATTCATTTATGTTGCAAGCGATTACAAATGTAAACTAAATATGTAACGATTTCAACTTCGACATGTTTCATTCTGGCGTATCCTCGGCGAGGCGACCAGTGAGCAATACTTTCTTTTTAGAGTAAACTATTTATCATGTTATTATTATGTAGCGTTTTAGTCTTATAAGTTTATACTAGATTAGGTTTGTTTATGTTCCCACTGAAATATTATTTAGCTAAATTGATATTTATAATATGCGAAGACCTTTTATTGGCTATCAGTGTGTTTTCCGAAAATTAAATAAATAAATTGAGAAAGTAATGCTCCAGTGATTTGGTCACTTAGAGAGGATGAGTGAAAGTCAAATCACGAAAGAGATATGTGCGAATGTGCGAATGTGGAAGGAACGATTGCGCAAGGACGTCCCAAAAAAACGTACGCGGACCAGTTAGGGGTTTTGATAAAAAAGGTTGGTGTACGCAGTGACAAAAACCTCCGGGCTTGCATGAAAAGATTGATGGATTTGAATGAAGCGAAAGAAGGCTGTATGGACCGTAGCAGATGCGATCCAGTCTCTGCCTATCGCTATATGGGAAACAGGCGGGAGTTTATGTACTTTATACCAGAAAAAAATCAACCAGTCTCAGGAAGCTCGAATGGGATTCGAACCCACGACCTTTGAATTGCCGGTCCACTGCTCTAACCGTTGAGCTACCGAGACCCCAGAAGACTCGCTATATTCTTCCTAGTAGTTTGATTTACGCTGCAAGCCAGCGGTATTACGTCACTGTGAAGTCTACCCTCTATCTGCCTACCGTCTTTTTTTTCTAGTAAACATTTTATCCTATATCTATATAGCATTGTGAATACAAAATTTCAATAATAAAGATAGTACATGTATATTTAGAAATCCGAGTAAAAAAAGATATTTGCACAAATAATTTCAATAATTTGTTTACAAACTTTCTTCATCGAATTTAGCCCTATTAAATCTCCCTAGTATATTCGCCAAGTATGAATACACTTGTTGACTATTTTTCTATTGAAAAACACTGACGAAAAGACGTGGAGCATTTGCTACTCGTCTAGGGAGGCTGGTTTTAACAACAGATTAGACACGGACACACGCTATTGAACCGGTCGCCTTTAGACTTCGGTGAGCTGCCCCATGGATATATTCTCTGCCCATGGACACGTATAAATTTTTCACCGCCTCTGTGGTCTAGTTTCTAAGCGGGAGGTATTGTGTAGGTAATTGGTATGATTGGTGGTAGGGCTTGTTAAGTCAAAGTCAAAGTCAAATGCTTTATTCAATATAAACCTTTACATTGACGTCAAAAAATATGTACCTATATAAAAAAAGTTAACTAACAGTAGTTAAATCTTATCAACTAACTACCTACCTAATCTACCTACCTAATCTACCTATTTAACCAATCTACCGCCAGTTCGGAATTTGGGAGAACCCACGACTGAGAAGAAGTTAGGAAGAAGTTATGTCCGTAAGTAAGTAGATAAGATAGCCAGTTCGTTAGCGGTTAAGGATTCCGGTTGAAGTGTTTGCTCATTTGAAGAGCTTCCACCTTCGGTCTGATCGTCACTTACCACCAGGTGAGATGGAGGCCAAGCGCTTAACCGTAGATGATGAAAAAATAAGTTCATTCCCTATCCAAATAGGTAACTGAGCAGTAAAGCTCGCGTTAACTGATCGTATCACGTTGCGCAAAATGCACAACTAAACAAAACAAAACGTCAGTTTATATTCAAGCGAAAATAGACTTTATCGTCAGTGACGTGCAACCTAATCTCAATTATAAAATGCTGAATGACTTGGCCGCGCACACATACCTACCAATCATTATCAATTCTGTTTAGATGCTTATAGAGGAATACAGATATATAACTGTGTATGACCACGGCTGCATTTTCATACAAACCCTACATGATAATATATGTGTCGTGACGTAAGGTAGTTTCTAGAGAAGAGAAAAATTAAAAGTGCACTGCAATGTTTTCGGGTATCCATATTATTCATCATCATTTTGCAGCACGCATTGAGCTGGCTCGCCCGGGGTTATACCACCCTCTCACGAATATCCGGCGTGAAATAATGGCACTTGGTGCTGTTGTGTTTCGTCCGGCCAGTGAGAGTTCCGGAGGCCCCTTCCCCCCTCACACTTCCCATTCCTTCCTTAACCCTTTTCCTTTCTTAAAGGTCAGCAACGCATCTGCGACTCCTCTGGTTTTGTGGGTATCCATGTGCGGCGGTGATTGCTCTCCATCACGTGACCCGCCTGCTCGTTGCTGCAATGAGGATTTGCGGGTGCCATCTTACGACCACAACCCGGGCCAAAGGCTTAACGTGCCTTCCAAAGCATGGAGGAGCTGGAGATGTTTTCATACGGTCGCCCATCCAGTGACTCGATTGAATAAAATCGTTTGATCTTGACAGACCGTGACCTTGATCAGCTGTGTCGCGTAGCGGTGAAAGAATACTACCACCTCCTCTCTTCCCTTGGGTGTCGTAAAAGACGACTAACGGACTAAAGACTGCACATACATCCAACAACATTGAGCGGCGTTGGGCTCACCACCTGTCACGTTGAGCACAGCTGCAGTCGCTATTTGGTGAAAAGTGGATTTGATATTGGTAGCTAGCCAGCCACCAACCAAACCAAGTACCAAAAAAAATACCCCCGCTGGGAATCGAAACTGGGGTAGAGGACTGCTTTTGCTGTCAACATTGCCTAGTCTCTGACTTACCCTTCGGGGATAATAGTCGTGATTATGTATGTGTGTAGATTCACAGGCAAATTGTGCGAATTGACCTCATAATTCAAGCTTTTGTTTTTAAGTAATCAACTTCTCACTACATGCTGCGTCATGCCCCACACAATTTGAAGTTCACTTTAACTTGATTAAACTTTATAAAGTATAGCTTACTCACTGCTGGGCAAAAGCCTCCTTCATCATTTAAATCCATGATTAAAATCACTACAGTTGATGGGTTGGCTTAAATCACGCTTGGAAAATTCAGGTTGGCGGTCACAAACCTGGCCAAAACACACAGAACACACTCTGCGAACGAACGAACTGGGAATTGAACCCTGTCCTCCTAATGTGTAACTCGCTTATGAAGTGACACATTTCGCACTGATTGGTTTACACAGACCAACCAATAACTAAGCATGTGAACAGTTATCCAAAGACAAAAGTTTGAGTTGTGCGTGATTTAGAAGAATTGATGAGCTATCGTGTTACTTGCGCTGGAATGTCGCCGTTATTGGATGCGGCTGTGTGCGTGAGGTTGGGGTCAAATCGCACAATTTGTCTGTAAAGCCGAAAGACGCTATGTATATGTCGCAGTGAGATAGATAAAGCCGTAATATAGTTTATCCCTATGAATATAATTATATACCGTAAAATACTATAATATAATTATAATATGGTTCTAAGTTAAGTGATATAATTATATAACCTACTTGATTAAGTTTAGTGAATTAATTGTAGTAGTGTAGTGCGAAGTATTTTTTCAAGGAGCTAGATTTCTGTTGTCCAAAAAAAATAACCTCTAAATTCAAGACGTGTTTAGTAATGGCGAGAATATACTGCTCTTCATTAATAGAATACTACTAACCCATCTTCACCCTCTCCAAGACACATAAACTCACAAGGTTTTGGCTGAGGATCGATGATGTAAATATTTGTAATTTAAATGTTTTGAAAAAAAAAAAACTCTTCTCTTGCGTGTCGTAAAAGGCGACTAAAGACCACTTATCACGCTGAGCATATTTTATTTGGTGAAACGCAGACTGTGTCAATGGATTTGCTTTTGCGGTTCCCATTGCCTAGTCTCTGACTAATCCTGAGAGAGAGAGAGAGAGAGAGAGAGAGAGAGAGAGGTAGGATACTTCTATAATAGTGGTAAGTATCGTCGCTGGTTTGTAGAAAGGGAGAATATGCCAAGCATTTAAATAGAATATTCGCCCTTTCTACAAACCATTCTGCACTGCACTTTCTGTGTAGTTTATAATGCCTCATAAGAAGTTTAAAACGCCATGATGTTTGGAGGCGCCCCCCACTCAGCTAAGTTTTGTGGTAGAACCATTAATCCAACTTAGTATTTTTATTGATGTGCATATCAAGTGAAATAAATAGTTTCATAATTTAAGTGTATTACTTCCTTTTGTCATCTACATTATTTTGGGTCTAGCTTAAAGTAGCGCAGTGGGGTACACTACATAAATACGAAAAACTTAATTCCGAAACAATAATCACGAATTTCAAAACTGCGAATTTTATAATTCCGAATTACGATATCACAATTACGATAAATAAATAGTTTTTTTACAAATCTGAAATTACAAAATTCCGAATGTTTACAATTATTACAAAAATCAAAATTCCGAATTTCAAAATTTATTAAAATTAAATTCCGCCTCAACAATAATCCGAAGTCTCAAAAATACGAATTCCAAACATCAAAATTCCGAATTATTAAAGATCCAAAATGTATGATTTCGTCACCCATCCAGTAATTCGGCATTGAAAAATGTTTAACTGGCAAGAACGTAAACTGATCGGCTTAGGTTTACCTGTTAATGATCACATTTTGCCAGCCCTCCAGCAGCATTCAGCATGCAAGCAAGCATGCAGCAAGCAAGCATGTAGCATGTGAGCAAGCATGCAGCAAGCAAGCAAGCATGCAGCATGCAAGCAAGCATGCAGCAAGCAAGCAAACATCATGCAAGCATGCGGCAACAGGCATGGCTTCTGTCACGGCTCCGGCGCTGCGAGGCTCTGGCGGTCCCACGCGAGCTTATTCCACCCACCCACCTGCTCCTCAGCTCGCGGCCGCCTGCTCCTCAGCTCGCCGGCTGAATCGCCCCTCCGCGCCTACGCGGGCTTAAGAGGAAACACTACGTCGGAGTGGCATGCGGCGAAATTCTCATACAAAACACAGAAAAACGACGTTTCGTAGTCCCCTGTTTCCTCCTTCAGAACTGGACCAATTAATATTAATGTTTCAGCATCGGTTAAAGAAAGACATTTTCTATGTCCGTTTGTTTATTTTTTTTTTAAACCAGCCACTTAATGTTTCTGAAGACGCCTTAAAACGGAGTGATTTCGCTAACTTTTGAAGGCTCCTGGTTATTAAATAAATGACTTAATGCAAAAAAATCAAACATACAGACATAGAAAATCTCTTTCTATAACCGATGCTGAAAAAGTAATAAAAATTGCTACAGTTCTGAAGGAGGAAACTGGGGACTACGAAACGTCGTTTTTCTGTGTTTTGTATGCCGCGTCGACGTAGTGTTTCCTCTTAAATTACACTAGCGTAGGGCAGACAAGACTACGTGGAGTCGGTTTTGCAGCGATTCGTTTCTGTCACTGACTGTTGAAGCAAAACATTACTGAAATCACGAAGTATAACTTTTAAAGATAATAATTTAAAATCAATTTAAGGTTAAACTGCTGTTTTTTATAATAGTAAATTGATTCTGATTATTAATGTTTTAATCATGCATGCAAGCAAGGATGGACAAGCTGCCGGTTATTGCCACGACAGAAAAAAATTGCAATATTAAGCAGCAATGAATTTTCGGAAATATGATATTCGGAATTCCGTTTTTTGGACTTTTAACATTTCGGGTTTTTTTTTTTGTTCGGACTTATGAAAATCGGGAAAATTGAAAAATCGTATTTATTATATTCGTAATATTGACGTTCGTGATTGCGTAAATAATAGTTCGTGATGAACATGATTTTAATTTTTCGGAAATATGAAATTCGGAATATTCAAATTCGGAATTAAGTTTTTAATTTGCTCGCGGTGACAACACTCACAACACAGCTGAACTGGTTCGTCCAATGGTGGTTTGCTGTATTTTGTATTTATGGAAAATCTAACCGCCTTTGTAATCTAGTAACCGATTACCAGCCATCGGTCCAGGTACAATTCCCAACGGGGCGTAAACACTGTATTTAGGTTTATGTCTGATTGGTCCCTTTGCTAGCTATACTCCAGCCAAATTCGATGACGAATGTATGTAAACAGATTACTGTCATATATTTGTGCAAATATCTAGTTTTACTCGGATTTTTACGTTTTTTTGGAAGAAAATCACCAATAGTTAACTCTTTTCTTGTGAATCTCTCTCAAGAAAAAGTAAAAATCCGATTGAAACTAGATATATTATTTGCACAAAGAAATGACAGTAATCTGTTCACAAACATTCGTCATCGAAATTGGCTGGAGTATAGTAGCAACATCATCTAACAACAATGTCAGTTACGTTGTTTTGTTCCGATAGTATATTTCGAGTAGAGGCCGTTTCCATTTTCGACCTTATCTTCATTTAACATCAGGTAAGATAAAAACCAAGTAATTTAGATTAACAAGTGAAACAAAAACTTATATAGGTAGGTATGAATGTAAAATACATATTCATTATGATCTAATTAATGTTCCTCACTACTGGTTGCTAATCAATTTTTCAAGTATATTCTAAAAAGCCTAGTATTATGCGTTTCCAAGAACTTCTGAACGTTTGAACTAAAGTAGAACACTCACATTTATCGGTCACGAGAGCTGAGATAACAGACAATGGTATCTCTACTCTTTCGACAGCTTACAACAAGCTTGTTGTTTAGCTCCTCCACTGAAGTGGTGTTATCTTAAAGTAAGCACAATATAAAGGAAAAGTAGAATGTTTGTGGTTTGAGAACGACAATATGTGGCAGTCACAAATTGTCTGTGGTAGCAGTACACCTAGGTATCTAATCTTAAGAAAAATCAGAGAAAGTATTCGCCGCCGTTATGTTTTCATGTATACCCAACAATCGAAGCATTTCCATCTCAATTCTGCCCCAAATGGACATCCCAAAGTCAATACATTACAATTTAGAATCCCACGATGTTTAAATAAATAAGCATCGAGCATTATCCCCTCCCCTTCCCTTCTTCATTACGGACAAAGCACGTAACTACCTATTGAGGGCCGAATTCTCAACTTCAAAGAACATACAATTAAGGGCCCTTATCAAAACACCTTCCCACCTTCGCCTAATCCCATCGGACCCAGTTATTTGGACTACACCTACGCAAGAAAGAGAGGAGCTATAGTTTTTTATGAGGAGTGAGGGAGACACAAAAGGACCCGTTAGGAAAGTGCCGAAACAACTACCAGATTTACGCACGAATAGTGTTGTCGATATTCGATAATTTATGGCTATGCTTAGTGATATATCGTTTTCTATTACTCGTGCTATCGACTCTTCACTATGTATATTGGCTTTTAATTACAGTTAATAAATTAGGAATGTTTAAGAAAGCTTTTAATGTGTTTTATCTGTATGAGACATAAAACAAAATATAGTTGATCTTGAACTTTGAACCTTGTTTTAAAAAAAAAAAACCAATGACAAATTTTAACAATGCATCTCATTTAAAACTTTACGTCACTATTGATCTTAATAAATAAATAAATAAATAAAAATAAAAATAAAAATTGGTTTATTTTTCCTCCAAAACATTACAAGATTGGGACGAACAAACAGAGAATCAAAAACAAAAAACAAGACAGTGCCAATGCAAACTTAGAATATTTAGGAGGACTGGAGCCTAAGCTAGGAAATCCCTGAATTTCAGGACTCCAGTGTCTCCGCCCAGACCATGTACAGTAGGTATACAAAATAGTAACAAAACAAAAATAACAAAATACAAGACAAACATAGGAAAAAAGGAAGTAACAAAAATAGCATTAGCTATAATCATATGTAACGTAATAGGAATAAAATAAAAACAGCGTCTAAACTAGATTAAACTTAGCGTGTGTGTATGTGTGAGTGTGTGTGTGGGTGTGTGTGTGTGGGGGGGGGGGGGGGAGTGTGTGGGTGTGTGAGAGAGAGAGGGGGTGCGTGTGCGTACGGGTGCGTGTGTGTGAGCATGCGTGTATGCGTGCGTGCTTATGTTCATGTTAATAGAGATTCTGTCTTATGATAGTCAAGTTCCAACAAATAGCTTTTAAGGGAAGTTCTACATTTATAAAGCATTTTTGGATAAATATTTATAGCCGAGTGCAATTTATTGTATAAATGCCTAGCAAGAAAGATTGTTTGGCGTCGAAAGAAAGTGGTGTTGTGCTTACCAATTTGACAGATTTTGTGCCGCCTGCGACTGCAGGTCTGCTGGGTTGACGGGTCGTAGCTTAATTGTTTATTTTTTTTTATTTTGTTTTAATATACCGTAAACAGCATATACTTTACTATAGTGATAGCCACAGCAGCAACGACAGGCGATAAACAATTTAGTATAATTACTACAATAACTTCACTATAACTGGATAGTGCCCGTTACATAATTAAGTTATTTTGACAAAGTACAAAATTTTACAATGATTGCACACCTACGCAAGTATTTTATACTATGACGTTTTAAATTTAACGTAAAAAAAAAGATAAAAGGCAAAATTAAACTATTTTCACACAACTAACCGTACATTCGCTAACGTAACGCGTAACAGGGAAACAAACTACGTCACCAATCCTTATCGAGGTGCTAGTAGGTACAATAGGTCGCTTCCCTATACGTCATAGTCGAAGGTAGTCTCACGGGCTTACCTGCCGACTAGTGCCGACTGACTGCTGACGCACCGCTGGCCAAGCCTCATACCCCACACGCACTGACAGCGCACAGGAAACATTACACTCATATACTTTTTATATTTCCCCGGTGGCATTATTAATTATTTAGAGAAAAATCATTTGATGTGTGTAAAATACAACCTTAACTTTTTTTTATACAAAAACAATTATGGGTGTGTTTTACCCATGAATCTGAACAAACATTCCTTAAGAAACCTATGTGCAAAAATGACAAAAAAATTTCGACCTCCCATACAAAACTGTCCGATCAGCTGACGACAATAGTATAGGAGATCGATTTTTTTTGTCATTTTTTAGGAGATTCGTGACAGACAAGGGAATAGGAATTATGAATTTTATGATACTAGCCTAAAGTCAACAAATTCATGTATTGCCAATTGATTCATTACAAATAATTTTGCATGCCAAACGTTTTATAGTAGGTACTTGATAAAATAAAGTCCTTAATAATTTTATTACTAAATGCAATAAATTTTAACTAAAGTTTGTAATAAGGATAAAAAACCTTTCAGAATAAGACCGAAATAGCAAAACAGAAAAAGTTCCAGGTAACCATAATGCGTCATTATTGCCTCAAATTCTGAGCGTGACTTGCGAATACTTTCTTAGCTACGAACTGTGTAGTTTTGTAGTGACGGATACATCGGCTCTGTAGTTGACGCATTATTTCTATTTAATCATATCATCATAGTTATAATCAATTTTCCGATAAAGATTCTTTGTATAATCAGGATCATTAAAAAAC
This sequence comes from Scoparia ambigualis, assembly GCA_963921215.1. Classification (NCBI taxonomy): domain Eukaryota; kingdom Metazoa; phylum Arthropoda; class Insecta; order Lepidoptera; family Crambidae; genus Scoparia; species Scoparia ambigualis. Next base: position 41,781,106 of record OY992503.1, on the reverse strand, counting down.
ACTTACAACCTTATAAAAGATTGTGAAGGCTTCGATGCTGAAGAACTTTTAAACTTAATAAACATTATCCTACTAATATTATAAACGCGAAAGTTTGTAAGTATGGATGGATGTTTGTTACACTTTCACGTAAAAACTACTAAATGTAGCCCATTATTATTTACAAATTAATTAAAATAAAAGAAACATTAAATTATATAAAAAAAACATTCAGTCGAATTGAGAACCTCCTCCTTTTTTTGAAGTGGGTTAAAAAGAAGACATTTGGTAGGTACTTAATAAATTAGCATTAGTTTTAACATTATTACAAAATAATAGGTATACACAGTAAAAATAAAAATAAAGCAAAAGATAACATTCGGTAGGTCGTTATTCGCTATAGTTATACATCCTGATGTTTACTAAAGGGTATCTGTGACGGAGTAATAGCACTTTTCAAGGAGAAACATTTCCAATTTATTTTGAAATAAGGAGTGTTTTTGCTCGTTTTTACTGTTTTTTTTTCGTTTTTCTTTTTTACGATATGAGCAAGTGCAGTTACTCATCCTGCATTTATTTTTCACTACCGAAAAACTTTATTATTAGTGGGTGTAAGTCCTCAATCTGTGACGTATGTAAATGCCGACGCGTTGATGTCTTTTCTAAGGGTAAGAGAAACCCTTATTTCTAATGTGAAAAAAATCAAGTAACATTTATTTTTGTTCCCACAAGTTTCTGGTGCATAAATACTTCAATGTCGCGCTCAAGTGCGCAGGAGTGAGCGCAAGGCCGAAGCAATTGTGCCCCTTCCATCCCGCGGGATCCGCCAATTAGCAACGTGACCAGCGCGGTAAACGCTCAGACACACTGGACGGATTTATCAAGCTATTCTTTTAAATAGTTGTGAGAACTTTTTTCTAGGCATAACTTTAAATAAAAAAACAAAACTAGACTGCATAATACATATTACTGTGTGTTGATGTAATTTATTAATAAAAACTTTGTTATGCTATTAATTGAAAAAAGTATTATTTTTCATGTATACCTATTTTTACAGTCACATATTACTAATGAATATATGTTTCTATAGAATGAAAAGTTGACTTGGTGACGTCACATTAAGTAATTTAATAGTGACCATGACGTAGTGCAAACTATTAAAGTAATTTTCTTAATAGGTACCTTTTTTAGCATAAAATATTATTATAATATATGCTGTCTTCAAACACCGTGCACTGTTTCCTATCATCTTGGTTATGCAACTCCTTGGTATTATGTTTCACAACAGTATGTCTTCGTCTTTATTGTGATTAATTGTAAGGATAATTTAAATGGCCAGATAGGTAGCATTACCAAGGAATTGTCCTAAGCCTATACAGACAGACGGACACTATACAGTCCGGCAATATCTTCGACCTACTTGCTGAAAAGCAGGAGCAATGTAAAAGCGGTCTTTTATCAAGATTACGCGTTTTCGATGAATATGATCTTGATATTGGTTTTCATTGTGTTCATAACCGTATTTTAGTAAATACAATAGTTAACAGTTTATTTTAAAGTACACAATGCACAAAAAAATATATCTCAGTAGCTCAATTGGAAGAGCAATCGCACGGATTGAGAAAGTGGGTTTGATTCCCGCCTGACAGCTTAGTTTTTAGGGTTCCGTAGCCAAATGGTAATTCTGTGAACCGCATTAAGATTTTCACACAAAATTAGAATAAAAAAAACATAAATTTTGGGGGTTTACCATACGTAGAACTGAAACTCAATATTATTTTTTCATCAAACCCATACGTGTGGGGTATGTATGGATAGGTCTTCAAAAATAATATTGAGGTTTCTTGAACATTTTTTTCTAAACTGATTAGTTTGCGCGAGAGACACTTCCAAAGTGGTAAAATGAGTGTCCCCCCACCCTGTAAATTCTAAAATAAGAGAATGATAAAACTAAAAAAATATATAATGCAAATAAACCATGCAAATTTCTACCGAAAATTTGTTTGAACGAGATCTAGTAAGTAGTTTTTTTTTTAATACGTCATAAATTAATTAATTTTAAAAAAATACACTATTATTAAAACATCGATCAAAGTTACAACGAACTACAAAAACTTTTATATGATGTTACTTGCTGCTACGGAACCCTTCATGGGCGAGTCCGACTCGCACTTGGCCGGTTTTTTTTCATTTGTGATGTCACTTTGACTAAATATTTGTATTTACGAATCTTCTTTTCATTTCATTAAATAAAATGTCATGTGACGCAGTTGAAAAAGGTCATAACTTAGTGGAATTCTAACGTCATGATTGCCTATGTAAACCTGATTGCCTGTAACTAGACTAGGCCTTCCATATACACATTACATATGTGAAAGTTATTTAGTCTGTGATACTTCCGGTAAAGGCAACAGTGTAGGAATTTTAGAACAAGAACTCTGTTCAAATAAATAACATATAATATGATTACATAAGGATTACATTGAGAAGGTCATTGGCACAACGTCTACATAGTGTGTTCAACTTGCAAATTTATTGTGAAATCGCATTTTGTAAATCCGGATAGGTACTTATACTACGGCTTACCACTGACAATAACTAGTAAGTTATCTCGAGCTGGGAAGACACATTAACCAGTTGCTCAAAGAACTGTTGTTATTAACACCCACTAACCACAACCCAACGTATTTGTTTGTCATTAAAGGAACAACAGTTCTAGTAGGAAAGTATTAAATATATACATATGTTAATATCAGCTTATAATTTGTAACTGTTATATAAACTTCCTATGTTTCAGCATACTGTACAACTTGTTTTTCATCTGCTATCTATATTTGTATACTTGAGCTCAACATCTCGTTCCACTAATGCAATGGTAACTATTCGAATCGGTAAAATGTAATCGATATTCGTTACGTCACTGCATCGATTCCGTAGTAGTTTCTCATGAAACCTTTACATTTACCGAGAAGCTTATCAGGGCAAGCTCACGTCACACGACACGACCGCTGCCATTGTGGTTAGTAACTAGAGACGACTGCGAAGCAAGTTCTTGCGCACTACATTGCGGACTTGCGGCCCATAAGCTGCAGACGCCTCAGTGATTGTGAGTAATCCAAGCGATTGTGATTCTTTTTTTTAACTAGTTAAAATGCCGTCCTACGCATACACTGAGGCCAGGGGCGTCCTCGAGTTATGTGGGACCTCCTTTCCACCCCTTCCCCCGCCTACTAGAACATACACACATATAATCTTGATTATTATCCCCGAAGGTTTAGTCAGAGACTAGGCAATGAGGACAGCAAAAGCAGTCCTCTATCATAGTTCACTTTTCACTAAATAGCGATTGCACATGTACTCAGCGTGACAGGTAGTGAGCCCTTCGCCGCTCTATGCTGTTGGATGTATGTGCAGTCATTGGCCCGTTAGTCGCCTTTTAGGACACCCAAGGGAACAGGGGGGGTGGTAGTATTCTTTTACCGCTACGTGACATAGTTAACGGCCCAGCTAGAAGTGTCAACAAAAAGTTGACGAGTGTTACCTACCCACTAAAAACCTAGTCCCATCCCTTCTGTGCCACGGGAGTGGCTCGGGACCACTAACAACAAGCACCGAGTTCTATCCCTATATAATGAAATAATTTTGATTTCATTCAAACGAGCATACGGTTCTCTCGTGTTTTCGAGTCGAGTCACGAGGGCGGAGAACCCGAGGGCAACTCCAATAGCGTAGGACCTCGAATAGTGCTATCCGTGGGAATTGGGTCTGCGCACTTTATCATGCTGCGTCTTGTTCTTATCTTCGTGTACATAATATATTAACAGCCTATTTACTGTCCCACTGCAGAGCAAAGGCCTCCACCAATGGCATTAACTTGTATTGGCTTATACCCAAAATAATTAATGTATCTTACTGTTGTTTACTAGAGTAAGAAATTACACAATTTGACTTTACGAGTATTAGGCTAAATAACGGATATACCTACAGGGTTATTAGAAATACGTAGCGATCCCTTTATGGGGTGATAGTAGAGATCATTAGCTATCAAATTGCCCTAGTGTAGATGGGGCAAAAATGTACCGAATTAGAAAAAAATAAATTCTCTTTTTTAAATTCTTGTTCTTTTTTTTTACATATTAGAGTGTTAGCAAACTAAAAACACACAAAAAAAACCATTAAACACGTAAAATTCTTTTTTAATCCACTTTAATGTAACCTGACCCACTTTTCCTAATATTTTAAATATTTCTTTACATATATTTTTTTCGAAATAGGTACATGTTTGCCCCATCTACCTGAGGGCAATTTGATAGCAATTGATCTCCACTGTCACCTCTTAAAGAGATCACTACGTATTTCCAATAACCCTGTATATAGTTATTAATTTCGGGCGTTAATGCATTCGGGCATACATGCGGGTCGCACAAACTCGAATTATGCATCGAAAAATCTGAAACATTTTGCTTTTTCCGACCGGGGAATATAACCAAAACCTCCGGATATCGCACCGAGCACTTTGCTTGGCCTGCGAGGCGGTTTGTATTGTGTGTAATGTTGTTATTTTAGGAGCATCTAAAATCCTTTAAATATAGATACGTTACTTACTTATCAGGGAACTTAACACTTTTACATGTTATCTACAGTTGGAAATTTTGTTTGTCCCGCAATTGGAAATTTTATAATTCCAATTACTATCTGTTTTAATTGATAGTCTTTTAAATAGTTTGTATAAAATTGTAATCTTACCCACCCATTAGGAAAATCCTGGAAGCACATTTAATTAGGTTTTAAATTTATCTCGAGACCAAAATAACAATACTTGTATCTGCTTGTTCTTCGACACAAACATTGTATGGTTAATCCAGAATTTAATATCATTTGACTTCGTCAAAACAAAAATGTATGCTGTAATGTAATGTTCTTCAAGCAAGTATTTTTGTCATATATATTTCCAACTTGCAGCAGCGACACATTAATTTCTTTTTTCTAATTTATATTACTTTTTTTAGAGATGGTTGTTCAAATTAACTAGTCTGCTTAAATCGTACAAACGCTGATTCATTATTTCCTTAAAATGCATATAGGTATTAAAGATAAAAAAAAATTAACACATACATACATACTACGTCACTATTGATGTCCATCAATGACTGTCTTTTACCTCTTTGGGGCTACATAAATTAAGTGTTAAATCACATGCAAGAATGGTTAAATGTTTTGAAGACATTGTACAATTTCGTTTTTTTAATGTTTGTATTTAATAGTAGGCAAGCAGCCTGTGTAACTAAAAAGAGGGCACAAATAAAACTTCTTCAAATAAACCCGTTCCTTCCAATGGCTTAAGATAAAGGGTACGTGTCAGCATTACATTATCTTATCTAGAAAGCGTCTATCGAGTCTTACTCGTCTCAAACTTATCTCGCTGCGAGGCGGCTGCGTGTTTGCTACAATGCTGAGCCTGCCGAGTCCATTTTCTTCTTGATTCGACCTCGTTACAGGAAATGTGTTTGTTATAGTTTTTAAGTTTCAATAGTCTTATGCGAAAAGGTACTCGATGTATTTTAATTCTATAATGCGCAAATGTTACTTGATTTTTTTAACCATAAACCAAAGAGCTTTGATCATTTTATCCCCCTTTGTGACTACATAATTAAACCCGTCCCAATTTTTCTGTTGGTACTAAAACCTTTATGACGGTTACTCCAAAATCGACAAGTTTTTTTGTATTATTATATAAAGGTAACATTGTAAAAGCAATTTAAAATTATCATCGTGGTGTAGAGCATAACGAGTCCGTTGGACTTAGGCCAAAAGGATACTACCTCCTCTATATTTTAAAAAGAAACACACACACTGAGCACATTATTATTATTAATCTTAATTAATGGCTATTGCGTGTAGCATTAATCCAATTTCAAGTAGTTTGATTTTTAAGTATATTTATTATTGTACGGTACATAGAAATAAAATGGAGTCTCACAACACGTGTTGTTGCTAAAAGAACACCGGAGAAACTCCCACTGAGCACATATTTTAACTGACTCTGACAAACGAGTTGCAGTTTTGCTACACACATTTTTGTCATAATAAGAAGAAAAAATTGTAAAAAAATTGACACCATCACACAAAAATGCAATTGTAAGTTCAATTGCCAATACCGGAACCGGACACTACATCCACGTTTTTTTGTATGATGTTGTCCCGTGTCGGTCACTTATACTGTCTACGTCGTAACGTTGCAGTTACATGTCGCAAAATAGACGGGCCATTTCGACCCCATAGACCCAACATTAATTGTATTCATTAAATACATCTTATTGTGTTGACTGGGTTGTTTATTGAAACACCCCAACGTCACAACGTTTGCGCAGCACCCGTCGCGGCATTGAGAAAAAGAAGCTTATACTTTTTTATAAGAATATGAGGGTATGTGACTAAAATCGTACTAGTACCTGCTGCATTGTCGGTGTTCGTGACGCTGGGAGTTCCAGCGCGGGAGGTGAGCGGGTCAACTGGCCGATAGCGCGGCCCTCGGCGGCACTTGCTCTCCGACCCCTGATAATGTATATGTTCTTTATAGTAACGACGCATAAGTGTCTTAGTAGCTGCGGATTGCACGACTTATCGATTGTCAACAATTTTGTAGGTCTTTGAAAACAAGGTTCAATGTCAAAACTTTAATTTTAGCTCGATTTGAATGCTTCTTGCACACAAAATTACGACACACACACAAAATTACGACTTGGTAGTTTGTATGGGAAACCAAAATGCGTAAACCCTCTTAAATAAATACATACCCGTATTTTGGTAATCGAGCTCGTTATGACTTAGAAATGGGATTTTATGCCTTATGCCTCACCTTTTGGGAGAAATTGATGTTGCACTATTTCGTTTTAAAACAAAAGTACAAAACGATAACTCTAAACTTTTCCGCCAAGTATAAAAAAAATTAAACGTGTGTTTTATGCTTAACAATTTAAATGTCTTGCTTAACTATTTTTTTTTATTGTTAATGAAAAATAACATTTAATTATTTAGCCAGCATTAACTGAATGAGAGTAAAGGAGTTTTATGTAACGAGTGTGAGATAAGAAGAATCTAGGAGTGACTCTTGAACTTGAACATATTTATGACGTTATCGCATAAGATTAAGTATAATGTCATTATGAATAGTGAATTACATAATGCGTGTTATTATAATTAATTATAGCTAGCACAGAACACTGTGACAAGTGATAAACGAAGCTATCTAGAGCTGACTATACTTAATATGCACTTTTTCCTCATTATGCTCACTCCCCTTTTTGGAAAATTATATATTTTGCTTTTTATGGGTCGAAATCAGTCTCTTAGCACACGGATTGTGTGTGACTACGACGCTACGCTTAAATACTACATTTTCATTACTTTACTAGGTTACTGTGCAGTAGCTAATTGGTGAAAAGTAGACTAAGGTAGAGGACTGCTTTTGCTGTCCTCGTTGCCTAGTCTCTGACTAACCCTTCGGGGATAATAGTCGTGATTATTATGTATGTATATATGTACTAGGTCACGACTAAGAATTTGTCAAATGTGAAGCCAAATCCTTTTACTACCAAGAACGATAAATCACTGTGATAAAACGGAGGTATGTTGCTACACACGATAGCGATGTAGGTCACTAGTATTTACAAACCGTGATTACTGCGTCTCGCTGTCTGTCACTCAGGGTCGGGATGGCTATATAGGTGGATGTTATAATTAACAATGGTATTGACTACAATAATGTTCCGTACTTCTTTTGCTTTTTCACCAGTGCTGGGCGTGGTAGCTTACGGTGCGTGATAAAAACATACATTATTAGTATCGCTTGCCTCGCTAAGGCGGTTTTTCTACCTCTGTTACGCCTACTTTCAAACCTTTGGGCGGAGGTTGCCGAATTCGGATTAAATTCATTACTAACTTTTCCAGTTTCTTATTTAGTCAGCTTCTGGGCAAACCAGGTTTTTACTGGGTGGAATTCGGAGTTGGTCAGTCTCTGGATATGCCTCATACTATTTGCACCAAATTCATACTTGGCCTTTTTCTGAAGAGGTCAGATTTTAAGTAGGTTAGGAAGTTTATTCTTAGTAGGTCAGATTTGTACGAAGACAGATTCAAATGAGAAACTTTCTTTAGAAACCAAATTCTTATCACGTAGGTTTCTTTAATATGACTGAATCTCATTAGGTAGAATTATTTATAGGTAAGAGTCTTAATTAGTTATTTTCTACATTAGATATTTTCTTCGAAGGAAAAGTACAGTTGGTCAGAAAGTAAGATAGCACTTTTCAATACTATTTATTAATGACTTAATCGTTCTGGCCACTTGTTAACAAATCAATGATAATACAATATTCTCTGCCTCTGTCAATGTCAAAGTAGGTAACTAATGTTCTTAATGAAATCACAATGGAAAAAGAAATAAAAGTTATAGAAACTGCAAAGAATAAACCATGCATTCTTCTCGGAGACTACAAATACTGTTTTTAAAAACAAAACAAATAAGGAACTCTGAACTTTAGATGCAGCGACCGGAATAGTAAGTGCACATCATCTTAAGTACAACAAATTGTTAAATGACATTGCAGAATTAATAATAGAGACCTAATATTGTAATTTCGTTTGTTTTTAAAATAGGCCATACAAATAATTGTGGTTGACTGTGTTTAGGCTAAACGTGCTATGAAATCGACTTACATTGGAATGTCACTTACTAAGATTCTAACTTAATCTGAATCGAACGAACTTTGAAACAAGTTATTAATGAATAAAGCGTGTGTAGAATCTGACCTCATCAGAAAAAGGTCCAATAATGAAATTGACCCAGTTATAATTTGCTTTTGTCAAAATAGTACTTATTTAGGATCTGACTTCCACAGAATTTGATATTTAGAGGATTAAATCTACTCAGTATTGAACTTATAACGAATACGACCTCGTGTGAATAGAGCGATTTCAGAAGCTGACTTAATAAGAAACTGGAACCTAATCCGAATTTAGCAACCTTCGCCCAAAGGCGCTTTCGTTGTGTTATTTGCTCGGACCAAATTGGTTCGAGGTTATTTGTGTGTATCGTTGCTAAATACTATATGTGCGAAAAAGTTAGCGATATTGTTTCTACATTACCATAGACCTCATAGACTTCCCTACTTAATAATCCTGCGTTCGTTATCATTTAAAAAACCGGAACTTTCGTTCTAAAACGTACAAAACTTATCAAAATACAGTATTCTTTAACGGAGGTAATTAAAAATCTAAAAAATATACAAAATGATAGCATTTAGTCTCTTGGACAAGGAAGTTTAGAAATTGTTGCAGTTAATTTTTCTTTTAGTACCAAAATAAAATATGTCCTTTGTCGTACACTTCTGTGTGTGAGATGACAGTAACATTCGATTGCAAAAAAAAAACATTGTACGACGGACTACGGGCCAAAGTCTCGGTTACGCTAAGAGTGTAGGCCTACAGGTACAAAGGCGGCCTTAAGATCAAAATGCAGACATCTTTTCGCCTTGCTGCGGCGCCCGGCAACTGCTCTCAAACGCTTATTCAGCTTTACGATACGAGATAACCACCCGCGAGCTGCGCCAGGGCTGCCAGCCGTTGCCAAAAGTAGAACACTTTATAAGTACATTAAAACACTTACTTAGGTATGTATATTTCTATGTATACACACGTATACATAGAAATATACATACCTACATAGGTATATATCACGACTATTATCCCCGAAGGGTAAGTCAAAGATCAGGCAATGAGGATCACTGGTAGCAGTCTACTGCCACAGTCCTAATTTCACCAAATGACAACTGCACATGTGCTCAGCATGACAGGTGGTGAGCCCATCGCCGCTCTATGCTTTTGGATGTATTTGCAGTTTTTGGTCCGTTAGTCGCCTTTTACGACACCCAAAGGAAGAGAATAGGGCAGAAAAAAACGGAAAAAAAAAAGAAAAAAGATAATTCTTAATTGACCAGTCCGGGAATTGACTGAAAGACCTCAAAGATGGCCACACCAAAACCGACAGGGTGCTTGCTAACCATACGACCACGGAGGTCGTTAATGTAACCGGCGGTCACTTAATTCTATCAGAAATAAATGTCATCATTTTAAAAGTAAGTAAGTAAAGGATTTCACTGATTGAAAGATCGATAAAAGACCATGATTTTTATAAATATATTTTGTACAAAATGATTAAAGTATAACGGTGGTCCTAAGTTGTCGTAGACGAGGGCACGAGCGGGCCGCCAGTTATGAATAAAACAGTACCGTTGAAACATGATGCGTCAGAATAATAAGGACAACCATGAAAAGAACATTATTGCGAGCCCTGCGGCGAAACATATTTGCCGGTGGTCTGTAAAGCCCAGCACACTCTTATCAACTTGGTATCTTGAATAACAATTTTCTTCATATTCTTCAAGAAGTAAAATTCTATATCCCTGTTGTGTTCTTCCCACATAAAGATGGAGATAAGATAGCCAGAGTCTCAAATTGAGGAGAAATTCACTCTACAAGTGCGCTTTCACCTTCTGCCTTATCATCACCTAACATCAGGTGAAATGAAGGCAAATTGCTTACACGTAGAAATGTAAAAAACAAATGTATTAAGAGGTTTATTGGTTTATTACATTTTTATTTTATATATATTTAAATATAAATATATATTTATACTAGCATAATAGTTACTTCATGAGGATTAAATATTTTATAGTGAATATATTATTCTATTTCGATAAAAACTCTAAATACAACTGCAAAATTACTACAAAATTCGAAAATGGGCATTTTACGCAAAAATCACAGTCGAGATGTCTCCTCTCTGGCCTCTTAACATGAAAATAATAATTTAGATAACATTCGTTTTTTTGTGCAGTTTCGTATATTGTCTTCACGGAGAATTGCCTCGGGGCTCGTCTCGATAGAGCGGTGGATTTAATTCCCTGATCAGAAAAAAAAACAGGATGTCTCGATGCATAACCCAGCAACAAGGCAGGCAACATGCAACAGGCACCAACTCAAAGATGAAGTGTGTGCTGGTCCTAAGCGGCGGTTCCCAAAGCAGCGTCGCCAATCTACCTCAAGCCGGTACTTTACCGTGTCGCCACAACAGTTTGCTAAATAACACCGGAGCGTTTTCCTTCAACAACGCTGAATAACGCAATAATCAATCAATTATTACTAATAGGAAAGCCACGGTAACCAAAACCTGCGGTCAAAACAAAGCTGTCTGACATTCGATGTGTACTGTATGAGAACATTTCTATATTCTTAATACATGCTATTAGTCTATAATCACGACTATTATCCCCGAAGGGTTAGTCAGAGATTAGGCAATGAGGACCGCAAAAGCAGTCCTCTGCCATAGTCTACTTTTCACCAAATAGAGACTGCACATGTGCTTAGCGTGACAGGTAGTGCCGCTCTAAGCTGTTGGATGTAAGTATGTGCAGTCTGGGGTCCGTTAGTCGCCTTCTACGACACCCAAGGGAAGAGAGGGGGTTGGTAGTATACATTCACCGGTACGCAACACGGTTGTTTCTATATTCTGTATTCTATATTCGCTTACTTACTTAAATAACAACTTTCGCATCCGTCATATCCCCTTTTCTGTCAGGAAGGCTCTAAAGGTTACTAACAAATGAATTTCTATTATGTCTGGCTTTACAGTAGCTGATCTCATATATTAATTTAAATACCTACAGTGTCCTACTGCTGGGCAAAGTCTCCCGCACTTCCTTCTAGCTCTCTCTCTCGTTACCAGCTCTAACCAATTTCCGTCGAAGGCATCGAGGTCGTCGCGCCACCGCTTCTGAGGACGGCCTCGACGCCGACGTCGGTCTTTTGGTTCCCAACGCGTGCTGATGTTCGCCCACCTCTCTGGGTTCATTCTTACCACGTGCCCCGCCCAGTCCCACTTGAGCTTTGCAGATTTATGTCCAATATCGGCAACACCTGTCATGGAACGCAATGTGGTGTTTCGGACATGATCGGTCTCTTGATGCCGAGAATGCTGCGTTCCATGGCTCTTTGACAAACCTGAGTAGAGACTTTCGGTTAGCGACCAGATAATAACAATGTTAAAACTGTGTTTAACACAAACTTTTACAGTGTAAATAACCTTTCTGATATCAAAATTAGTAAGCGTTGTTTTTTAATCGTGCCGCGTAGGAGTGAAAGAATACTACCACCCCCGTCTCTTCCCTTGGGTGTCGTAAAAGGCGACTAACGGACTAAAGACTGCACATACTTCCAACAGCATAGAGCGGCGATGGGCTCACCACCTGTCACGCTGAGCACATGTGCATTCGCTGTTTGGTGAAAAGTGGACTATGGCAGAGGACTGCTTTTGCGGTCCTTATTGCCTAGTCTCTGACTAACTCTTCGGGGGTAACAGTCGTGATTATATGATGGATGTTCATTATGTATGTGTTTTTTAACTAGTGTAAACCACTTTATAAAATGGTTTGTTGTTCCAGATAAATAAAATTAAGAAGAAAAATAAAAATTATTTAAAAGGTATTTTAGCTATCAGCATAAAGTTATACCGTAGAAACTCAACCACGGGATACCTAAAATAAATAATAATAATAATAAATAGTAATTAGAGAGCAAAAACACACAATGCTAATCGGCCTACTATCAAAAACATAAAAAAGTATTACAAAAAACTTCTTTTTTGTTTAGTAGTAAGATTATGTAAAATAATAGTTATTCCGTCTCCACAGCATTGACATCAAGTTATCGCTTCAATCTATGTGTAAAACATAATTGATTGTAATTTATTTAAGAAAAGATAGAACAGACACTTACCGTATACTTAGAACTTAGGAAAAATAATAATTGTTTTACTCAACTTCAACTTTATAAACGTCCAAAAACCGTAACAGCAAAGTGTCAGAGAACAAACCGCCATAGAAAACGAATACCTCCCAAGCAATAAGGTAAACAACCCGATGATAGACCGTGAGTTACTAATCGGACGTAGATGGATGGCGGAGCTGGTTTTTGTGCGGCCGCTTTTTGTATAATCTTTGGAACGGCTCGTGGGACCGGACTTCGGACATCTAAATGCAATGCTCGTACGGTCAACTTCGCTGTCGATACTTATTACGCTTCGATTTAGGACCTTATCTTCAGATAGTTAGGATGTCTTTTGATGCCATTACCTTGTTGTATAGTAGACAAGTAGACACCGGCTTAAATGAATATGATTAAGCCTTTTAAGAGTTACGTGCCTACCTACGAAGACGGTTTTTTATGTACACACGACATTGTTGGTGCCAAAAATTCGGTTCAGTCACCTCTTTTTTTAAGGTAGACTTTATATAATATGAAGTGTCCCTATTTAAACAAGAAAAGGTGCCACTAGGAATATGATCACTAGGATCCATTTCACAAAGTTATTTCCTATTTACTTTCCTAGTAAAAGAAAGTCTTGTGCGTATGTTAAAGTAATTAGGATTTCCTATACAAGAAGTACCTACTTACTGCATATTTAAATATCGTTTGTGATAAAACTTAATAAAAACATATTTTTTGCATGTGCATCATTATTCTCTCATGCCAAACATTATCCATCAAATTTAAAACTATTTAGTGATATGTTGTTACCTAAAAACATGCTTCTTTAAATATACCTTTAGATCAATCATCAACAAATCAAAGCCTCTATAAATGCCAGCTAGTTTTATGGGTTTCGAATCACGACAACTTAATTTTCTCAAAAAAACCTTAACCTAACGACAGCATTTTCAATTCCGAGAACCTTCAAGCACGAACATGTCTTGTGCATTACTCACTTAACCACAAAAGTATGATATTTCACCAAAAGACCACAACCGAAAATGAACTGTGATCGGAAAAGCTGAGAGTGGTGTTTCGCGTAATCGGCAGAATCGATAATACTCAAACCAATAGCATCCTTAAGTCGAAGCTCTCAATAGCGACGTTACAATATTGACTTCATTATTTAAGGCTTTTTAGTTGGAAAGCCGGTATAAAAGGAATAGAAAGGTAACCTCAAACACTCACCCGGCGTGCTAGGCAAAATTGTGCTTTTGGAGCCTGTTTATAGAGTTGAAAGTGAGTGTGGTTTATCTGGTAGTCTGGACAAAGCATTTCGCGAGAGAAGAGGGGGTCGCGGCCGCAGGTTTGACGGGTTCCGTGTTACTCGCGCCGCGCCCGCGCCCCGCCGCCCGCCGCCCGCGCCGCGCCGCCGCCGTCTGCGCAGGCTACCCGTCTCGTCTAGAAGCAATTATGAGTATTAAAAGCGTGCATCCATTTAAAACGCCCGATTTCCTGATGATCTTTTAATTAAGCTCGTCACATGATGTAGCAATTATTACACAACATGTTGTTGCTTGAGAACTGCTGTAGTTGTGGTTTCGTGCCGTACATCACCTACAGTCTGTTTTCCTTTGCCTTATACCATATACGTTATTAGCTTTTATGATATATGGTAAGTTGCTGAGTTACCTGAGTCACGAAACAACAGCCCAGCCGGCGCGTCACTACAACTTTTTCTCGATCGCAGCTCTATGGGTATAGTCGTGCGTAGTCAATCAATGTAAACAATATGTCTTTTCTTCGTCTATGAGTTGTTTACGGCGCATTTTCTCTCCTCTCCACCTGTCACCACTGTAGTGGATACCGGGTCTAACTAAATAATAATTTTATTAGTAATTTATTTATTAGAAACTTTACATATTTCTATTGAATTATTATATTGTGTCAGGTGTCATGTATCGCGCACGAGTAATTTTCATAACGTTGACACTGGGCCCGACTCCCTTTAAGAAAGGAATAGGCTCGTTTCTTGAAGATCCCTAAGTCGTAACGGTCCGGAAATACCGCTGCCGAGAGCTGGTTCCACAACACTGTAGTTCGAGGCAAAAAGTTTCGTGAAAAACGCACAGTAGTAGACCGCCATCCATCAAGGTGATGTGGATGGAATGATAGTCGTATGCGTGTAGTGCGATGTAGGAAATCAGCGGTAGGGATCAAGCCGAACAATTCCTCAGAATTGTTTTCAGTTTATTTCAGTTTATTTGAATAAGTATACTTTTTGACTTTGTGTTAAAATATACAATACAAGCAGCTTTTAATTCTACTAGCATAGCAGGAAAAATCAGCAGGCTACCCTAAACCTGGAATAGGGTCTCATTTTAAATTCGTGATGTACCTGATTTACTCCTGAAAAGGGACTAAACTATTCAGGCATGAATATAATAATAAAGCCCTGCCACTTCTCATGCAAGTTTTTAAAATACCTAGCTGCAGCTTTGTTATAAATAATAGATTTGCTGTGAGATTAAAAGACAGGAGTGATGCTCAAAATATGTTTAATGTAGTTGTGGAAAGATTTGAGCTACCTTATAAACTGGCAGATGTAGTAAGCTCCTTGAATCTAAATATACGGTCAGCTAATTTTTTAAGCATTACAGCTAATTGGGAAAATGTGTTAATTTTTCCCAGATTCACGCATGAGGAACTAATATTATTTTCTTTGGGTACTTATCAAATACGACAAGCAGCCTCTTATTATAGTGAGCATGTCAAGGCTAAGGGTTCTTACATAATTGAAGTGTGTCCAATTGCCATATTATGTAAATCTATCCAAAATGAACATAATTCTATAGATTCATTCATCAATGAAGGAGTTTTACACGCACTGTAGGTGCTATGTAATTTTTTATATTTTTTTATTGAGGACAACCAACAAAACAATCACATAATTTACAATATTTTGTACACATTCATTATGCACATTTGTAGTGACCTCTTAATTACAGGTTGCCACTACATGCGTTTATATCAAACTTATACTTTTATTTGTAAATTCCAAATCAAAGCAATCAAGCATAATGAATAATGAAACCTACAGCAACCGTATGTAATACTTAAGTTACGCGATGCAACTCATTATGTACCTACTTCTGTCTAGCTTATATATTATTGTTCGAAAAAGTGTGCAAGTGTGGTGGTAAGGTACTAGTAATGTGCCCAAACTTTACTCGCTCAACATGAGGCTGGAACTACTGCCTCTGGTGGCGAGTAACATATTTGTTCACACAAAACTAAACTAACATGACAAGTGAAGGTTCAAACTAATCTACATAAATGCTTATCAACATGGCATTAGATATTGTTTTCTAAAGTTTACGCAAACACTAATACACATTGAAATAAAAATTAAGTGCGAGTAAATTCGCAAAATTTTATTTATACTTAAATAAAGGCAAAATTTCCAAAAATGCGCTGTTTATTCCTTATCGTAACGCTTAGAACGCATAAACCGCTACGGATTTTGATGAATTTTGGTATTTTCAAAGTCAAAGAGTTTATTCAATATATACTGTGAAGTCACTTATTGACGTCAAAAATAATAAAATAACAGAATAATGTATGTAATTAAAATTTAGTTAAAACTACTGAACCTATCCTTACCGTATAAAGATAGATGGGGCCCCTGGTCGATAAAAATTAAAAATGTAGAAATAAATAAAACACGAGAAAACGGATCGAGAAAATTTTGCTCCTGTTGCGCATGCTAGGTCAACTGGAGGCGGTTTTAGGCTTTCTATTCCCGCGAAAAATTAACCGAAGCCGTGAGCAAAAGCCGATAAAGCACGCCATTGCCGACTGCGCTTGCGCCGGCAGCGTGTTACTCGCACATTGTCCCGGCTCTTGATCTAATCGCTATCGCATCTCTGCGACTGCGACACGTTGATGTTTTGAACGTTACTGCCCTTCAAATCAACATGTTCATTCGACATTATGATTTAAAGGTGTATGTTATTCAATATCTTAATAATAATAATAATGTTCTGTGCACACAGATTGCAAAGTGGATAAAGGATAAACCACGTTAGGATAAACCAGTTGCTTCACGGTCCTAATATAGGTACTGACCTACTGACTTTATTTAAATATTAAGTAATCTCGTATACTTATAGAAGAAAACATCAAATTACGCACAAATGCAGCTTACTCTTAATTATTATTGATCGAGAAAATTGTTCATTGACCGGTTGTCATTCTTACCATACAATAATCGAATAGCTCGATTTTTATATTTTATTATTATTAAATAATTTATTGCTAAATGCCTTCTTACCATCATCACCTAATAATAGTTTAAATAATATCTCGCTAAAGTATTGGGGGTACTATCCAGTAATTGCGTTCACAGAGGAACAAAACGTTTGCTGACTCTCAGCTCCGATGTCAGCTGACACCGCGGCAATAATACAGCGAATCCAAACAATAGACGGTGTTTGTGTGACTGTAATTCAAGATGGCCGAAGTGCAACGCTGAACTGTCACGCGCTCACGTGACTACGCGAATAGCGTGCGCTGACGAGCAGAATTAAAGGGTAGGTATTTATAAAGACAATTTGTTTCTTAAATTCAGCTTACTTTTTATAATCTTTTAATTAGGTAGTCTAAAATGCAGGTTTTCTATTTAAAAATTGGATAACTTAAGTACCACATAGCAAAGACACAGAAAACGTAGAAAATGAAAAAGTGGAAAATCCTAAGTTGACTGCTAAAATCTAAAACAGGTGACTCTGTCTGTCGTCTGCAGGATTTACTTATTTACACTATTCCTTATAATGTTAACCTGGAATCAAAATTAAGCTCAAGATTAAGCTACCTACATTTTTCAATCCAACTTTTCTCATCTCGGAGGCAATAAATTCAGTATTATTTAATACTGTGAATACCGGTGTGTCAATAGGTAAATAATTGTTAGCCTAACGACATTACTTTGAAATTCAAAAATGAACTACTTTTCCTCCAATGACAAATTAAATGACTCCATACAATTTCATCAATACGTGATGAAAACAAAGGTACTGAATCGCGTCGCGTCATCGATTCTTGGAAATGTTTACTCAGTCAGGTTAGTTCTTTCACAAATTATGAATTAATTTAAATTACCTAAGGACAAAACTTGAGTTAAGAGTTTTGATTCTTGATCTTATTTACTCAGCATTAAGATCTATCTGTCAAAACTTTACTTAAACGCGATAGTAACGTTTGCACATTTACAAACTTACACTCAGCTCTCTGATCTCCGCATCCGCACTGTTAGAGAAAGGCCTTTCCCAATTTCTGCCACAAATCACTATCTCATGGCATGCTCTGCCTCTCTTAGTCTGAAATCGTTAGTCAACCTTTTTATGGGCCTACCCCTGCAACAGGGATATAGGCCACAGGGACTTTCCTTAAAACCAATTGTACTTAAAATGCATTCACGTCATCGCGTGACCCGTTTCGGTTAAACAGGTATTGATTTAAAAAAAGGTAATTTATGAGATTAGGTGACGTCATCATCAGCCTGGGTGACGTCATCATCAGCCTGGGTATCATCATCATCAGCCTGGATGCCATCATCATCAGCCTGGGTGTCTTCATCATCAGCCTGGGTATCATCATCATCAGTCTGAGTGTCATCATCAACAGCCTGAGTGACATCATCATCAGTCTTGGTGTCATCATCATCAGCCTGGGTGCCATCATCATCAGCCTGGGTGCCATCATCATCAGCCGGGGTGACGTAATCATCAGCCGGGGTCACGTCATCATCAGCCTATAAACGTTCCGCTGCTGGGCACAAGCCTTTCCGCCTGGACAACGCGCTGGCTTGATGCGGGTTGGCGGGTTTAGACGTCTGTAACAACCGGGACTAACGGCTTTACGTGTCATCCGAAGCAGAGAGACTACTCTCTTTCTCCGAAACGAAATTTCGGCCGATTTATTTTAATTTTTAAATTTCAAAAAAAAATCTAAAAATTAATAATCTGAATGCTAAACCTATTTTGTAGGAACGACATTTCGGAAGGTATGGAAACCGATGTAGGTAGCAAACAGAAATCGGCTGAAATTTCGTTTCGATGAAAGAGAGTAGGCCCTAAAGGGGAAGAGCCTTTTTTTATGTGCTCAACTGCTCACCCATCCAGTGACCTGACATTGCTTCAGCAAATCGAGCCCCTCCCAAAAGTTATCCTGAAGAACCTTGTACACGATGCGTTACAAGCTAATGACTAGCAAAACACTGTATCATTTATCTTTCTTGGCATTGTAGTGTGGTTTGATCGCTGTAGGTGCGCCGATGCCCGTGAGATACGGCAACACGTCGCCAGCAATTAATTTATAATCAGACCAATTTAATGATTACTCAGACTTATCAGTAATATAATACATGAGTGATACGGCCACACCTTTCTTTGGAAGGATATCGTCCTCGAACAATGAATTTAGCATCTAGGTAACCTATCTAAAGTGGTGAATATAATTATTTATTGCATATTTCACACACGTGTACAATGTGTTAGTAGCAATTAAAGTTTTTTTTAATGTTAGTACATAATAACTAATAGAACCTTGTACCAACGTTGGGTAAGTATGCAGATACTTGAGCAATGCATTTCGGTTTCCCATACAAACTTCCAAATCGATTTTTTTAAACCAATAAGTATGCCAATTTTGATGAAACTTTGCATGCTAAAGTAAAACAGAGGGATCTAAATAGTTTGTTGAAAATATTTTTAAAAAGCGTTTATTTAACTGAGTTATTGCGATTTTAAACTTTCTATAGTGGACTTTAAATCATTATAACTCAGCTAAATAAACGTTTTTTAAAAATGTTTTCAACAAACTATTTAGATCCCTGTGTTTTACTTTAGCATGCAAAGTTTTATCAAATTGGCTTATTGGTTTTTAAAAATTTCGACTTGGAAGTTTGTATGGAAAATCGAAATGCGTAAACCCTCTTATGGCGCTCGGCTAGAGCGCAAAATGCTGCTGGGGCTGCCACGCAGCATGCTTGTTAGAAAGCCAGATTTCTTACACCAGACAGAATCAAATCCATGAAAAAGATCTGGGGTTAATAAATTCATGAGAAATATAAAATTAAAACCATACTGCCTTGACATGAGGCTCATATGAGAAGAAAAGTTTGAAAAATAGTGTTCAATAAAGTCGTAAAAATTAAGACTTTTAAAGGAGAACCGGCACTTTCCATAGAAAAATGCTAAACTTGTATACAATAGAGCTATATTATTTGCTACCTAAACCAAGTTTTGTTTTATTTTTATAAGAGTTATTTAATTATTAAATTTTTTATTATGGAAACACTGAGTCTTCAAAAGGCAGATAATGTTACTTTAAAAATGTCCAACGTGGCTGCTGGCTGCATAAACCATAATTCTTTTGCTTTTAATTAATGAAAATGTCAACAATGCTGTCCGTCACGTCATGTTTGATTTGATAGCTAGCGGTGACAACTGTCATTTGTTAACAGATATTGCCAGATAAATATTGAATTACAGATTAAAAAAATTAAAAAAGTATATTACTTAAGTCTAAAACGCCGGGTCTCCTTTCGGAATTAAATTGAGGATGATTAAAACCCAATGAAGGCAGCACTGGTCGTGTCTGCTCGACCTTAATAGTACTGTCTTCATTAAGTTTCTCAATAACTATTATGAATTTAGAACCAAATACAAAAATGCGCTCTGTAGCTTTTTTATTATAGCTAATTAATAGATAATAAATACAAACCACTTCTCATAAATATCAAAACAGAGTTTTTGTTGATGCGGTTTAGATTAAAACCACATGCATTATTCATTATTAAGTTAAACAAACTTAGAGGCAGCACCGTGTCGCGCCTACTATATTTTTTATTAAATCAAGCTACTGGAGCCTGAAGCTGCACCCGTACACAACGAATAGCCTTCTCTAGTAGTAGTTTATCGCTATTCGCTGCGCTCGCGTGGAAAGTGGAGCAGCGGGTCAATGCCGCCGCGGCGCAGAAGCCATGGCGCCGGCGGCTGCGTCACCAAGACAAGGGGGAGGCTCCCTTGACACTCCTCGCACCAAACGTCAGCGAGTGTTTACATCGGGGCTGGTAGTTTAGTCGCATCGCAGGGTTTGACGCATTTAGTTCCATTCGCATTTGGTCTCATTCGCATTTTGTCCTATTCGCATTTGGTCCCATTCGCAAACGGTCACACGCTCAGACAAGTTAAGTTGTTTAACATTTTCATGCGTATCAGTCTTCGATGACATTAAAAACTAAATCAACACAGCACAATCAACGCTCTCAAACATTCGCACAAGAAAGAGTACCTACCTAGCGATGTTTAGGTACTCATTTCGTTTAGTAGTGTGCTAGCTAAACGTTAACATAACAAAGTGCTCCTACGAAAATTGCTATTTTGCAAAAACACATATACGTCAAATTAATGTAAGTAATGTCAATGCTGCCACTATTTTTAGTATAGGACTGTGATTCTAGTTTTCATATTTGATCGTTCTTCTACTACAACTAAATTATTCGGATTGTGCGATCAAGCCGTAATAGGCAGGGTCGGCTACTATAACCATTTAAGATTATTACTTGTTATTAAATCAGTAAAATGATAAAAATGAGACAGATTTTTCAAATCTGTTTCCAACAGCCTGTTCTGTTTCATCATAGTCTTTTAGTCGCCGCTACGGTTATGGTAAGTAACTATTCTGTAATGAGCTTTGTCATCGAATATTTGAAATACAACAAACCTGTTTTGAGCACATTTCAATTAAAAACGATATTTGAATTACTAAACTAGGTTATGTACAAACGAAAAACAGTAAGAAAAAAATAGCAACACATCTTGGTCTTAAAAAAATCTAACTTAAAACTATAAATAAAAAATGTCCTCCAATCCAACTGCGGGCACGCAGGTACGGTCTCAAGAATGATGGTAACATTACCTCTTTGAATTGCCAGGCTAATACGCTGGCAGAGGTAGCTGCCAGCCTTCCTGTCACCGGAAGCCTCAACAAGACGTGCACTTAAATCTTTTACAAGATGCCTAGAACCACTTTGATTAAACATGTTCGTTCAATAAGATACCTAAGTCATATAAAACTGCCACTACAACCAATTCAGTTATTGAAGGAATTTAATAAACCTTCAAAGGTGGACAAACGATGTGTCGTCGACGTTTATGTTCCAAAACGTTGTCAGTCGATGGGTACTGATTTTAGCTAAGTTTATGTTCATCATTATAATGGAAGTTGCCGAGTATTTTACTTAAGGGGGTCCTGCACGAAATTGTGAAAATTTACGTATTTTTAAGTCACTTGTACTATGCGCTGAATTAGTCTAAAACATTAAAATAACCTATGTAAGTTCGCCTGATCATTGCACAAGGCCATGTCAAAATTAACAAACAATGCATAAATCAATCACATCTAAAAACATATTTTTTCGAAAACTTTCTTAATTTTACGCATGAAACAATAATTATTACATGAAAATATTTGTATTGATATTCCGCAGGGCACCCCCTTCTTTAAAAGTAAAGAAGTAAAAGTAAATTTATATTTTTAACACAAACGCGTGATGGTTTTGCATATTTTGCAGAATAAAAACATAGCTCTAATTAAATTACTAGGTCTGAAACTCCAAAGCAGAATTTATCTTATTATTAATATCTTATGATTATTTTGCTTTGAAGTTCATTGTTAAGACTATGCCTTTTTTTCGTTCGCGCGGCACCCCCTTAAACACTAAATAGTATTTTACATAATGGGACGAGCTACGTTGTATAGAACATCGACATTAGCGAGTGAGTGTGTCAGATGCGTATCAAAAATAATACAGCTGAGCGATCTTCAACCACATCATCGATCCATCTTGGAGTTTTATCAAGAGTTATTAAATTCCTTCAATAACTAAAATTGGTGTAATGGCTGTTTTATATGACTTATCTTACGAATAAGTCGCTTCTGAAGGTGTACAAGGTTTCGATATCGACATAGTGTGTTTATGGGTGCAATAAAGGCAGATAGGCGGGGATTTGGAGAAACGCTGATATGATGCTGTGACAATTTCATGTTGGCTTATCCATGTTGTTGGTTTAAATACTTATACTTTGGTGTTTTCCCGACGCCGCGCGCGCCGGCCGGTACAAAGACATGATAAGGATGCTACATTAAATATTTTTAAATTTCTAAAGCCATGTTACAAACATTTTTCTTATCCTAGTTGGTTTCAGGTTAAATAAACATGTTGTTGAAGACCTGTAGTTCCATATTTAAACCACAATTAAACAATGCTGCGGTCACGGTCAGACAATAATACAATAACACGTCATAATATTATAATATGTGGATGGACTCGCCACCTGTAACGCTGAGCTGGGGTTTCCAGGTGGTATCCAAAAGGAGGACATGTCCTCCTTTTATATGTTTTGTCCTCCCTAAACAGTAGGTTAACCTGTAAGTCCTCCTTTTTGTTAAACGCTAAAAACATTAAATGCTTCTCAGAACTGCTCAAGATCTGCGAGTTTTATCTTTATATAAGCGCACATAACGCAAATATGGAAAGAGTTTTTTCAATAATCAAAATCAAAATCAATATCTCTTTATTCAGTAAACTTAGAATAAGCATTTTGAATCGTCAAAAGTTAAAGGATGGACGGGCACCCGCCCACCCACCCCGCCCATTCAGGAAGTCTTTTAACTGTGGAGAAGAACGGGCGCAAGAAACTCCACAGGTTTATAATAATATAGAAGTAACGACATTTACAAAACAATATGTCGTTACCAAATCATACAACATACAATTAAACAAATTATGAGCGTCAATACAAGTTGGAACATGCCCTCCCTGTCATAGAAGGACATTTTCCATTACAACAAAAAAACACATTTGATACGATTACAAAAAACAGGTATTGCTCGATTTTAAATAAAACGAACAACGTCTTACAGTATCTTTGAAATAAAAAGAAAAACTATTAAATACTACCAATAAAAAAAAAATGAGATTGCAAGAGCAGACCAGTCTCCACAGGCGGCACCCGTTCACGAGTATGACATGTGAATCAGCCATCGCTTCGCTCAACCATGTTTTAGGGAACGTAACGACCCGACGCACATTCCACCACCGCAGAGACACTTTAAGAGAGCATGACACACTCGAGCAACTCCAACGAAAGCAAGAGAACAATAAGACAACTTTAAACGCAACATAAATTTTGAGTGGGTACCTTTGTCTGTAAGACACTGCTGTTAAAGGCTATATTATCATACCAGCGTAAAATTAATTATTAAAAAAAAAATATTGCTAAGAAAATAAAATGTGAAAATATTATTATAACCAGGCTGTTTTGTCTTCTAAATATTCTTTGACTGTATAATAACCTTTCTTATGTAAACAAGATTTTACATGATTCTTAAACTTATCTAAAGGTTAATCTTGTACAGTACTTGGTATTTTATTATAATAGTGTATACCTTGCCCCAAGAAAGAGCCAAGAACCTTTTGTAACCTAAACAGTGGCATTACTAGTTTTGACTTACTTCTAGTATTGAAATTGTGTACATCACCGTGTTTAGAAAAAGAGTTAATATTGCACCGCACAAAAACTATACAATTATAAATATATTGCGATGCAACAGTAAGAACTCCAACTTCCTTAAAAATATTTCTCAGAGAAGTTTGTGATCCCAGTTTATAAATGGTTCTTATTGCTCGTTTCTGTAAAATAAATATAGTTTTAATATCAGCCGCTGTTCCCCACAAAAGGACGCCATACGACATGACACTGTGAAAATAACTAAAGTAAACAGTCCTAGCAGTTTCAACATCTGTTAATTGTCTAATTTTTCTAATGGCGTAAGCTGCTGAACTGATTAATACTCAGTGGAGCAAAGAGAGGAACAAAACTAAGTGTGCAGTCAGTTTAAATTTTTATTTCTTGCTCAATACAACTTCAAAAACATCACATGTGAAGATTTTCATAATTATATGTTGAAAAACCAAGAACTTTTTGCAAAGTTGGCAGCTCAGCTAAATATGATTTAAATAAAGTACTGAAAATACGATGAGAGATGCAAAAAAATCGATTTGTTCCGGATTCGTCGTATTCCAGATTGGTCGTATTCCATATTCGACGTTTTCCAGATTCGTCGTAATACAGTCCGCCTCAGTACCTATCATATTTGTTAAAAAATAAAGAACCAAATACAAATTGTTACTTATTTAAGTAAACAAATATAAGTATTAGAACAAAAAACTCTCCTCGATAGAACAAAAAACAGTTTGTTACTAATTCAATAAATTCAGAAAATGAAACAATTAAACTCATAATTCACAAAGTCTAGAAAGGCACTCAATATAATTTGTAAGAGTTATTTTCTTTGATTATTTATGAAGATTGTACAGTCAAGGTGTAAAAATATGTAATAATTACTAAACCATAACAAAATATATTCATTTAAATTTACCTTAAAA
Organism: Scoparia ambigualis; assembly: GCA_963921215.1. NCBI lineage: Eukaryota > Metazoa > Arthropoda > Insecta > Lepidoptera > Crambidae > Scoparia > Scoparia ambigualis. The sequence continues at coordinate 41,755,806 of OY992503.1, read as the reverse complement.
TATATTACTTACATAAATTGTGACTTGGGCTGGAGGTGGCCAATCTTCACAACAACTAATTTGGAACTATAATGTATATTGCAATGCTTTGCCTACCAATGCCTTTCGCTTATACTACTAATTTCTTACTTTTGTAAAGTTAATGAGAATATGTTATTTTATTTTATAAGGAATGTTAGCGCCACTGCCGCAGAGTACCTAAACCACAACAGACCATGTTTATGATTAGTATTAACACAAACAAACACTAATCATGTGCTTAACATACCTATAAAACATTCACTCAACGACAATATTATTATTTCCTGTCGCTGTATGACTGGACCTGCAATACTGCACTTTTTCCCGTTTCTAGATAAAAAGTGACTACACGGAATTTGTCACATTGATATAAAATCATCTTTTAATCAACTTTCAACTCTATTTGTACTTTCTTTATGATTGACTATGACTCTCAATGAAATTTTAAGCGTAAGTGTTCTCCGAAAAACGCCTATTTAAAATTCAAGAAGGTGCGAGTTCTAAATGCTCATGTGACAAATACCAATGACCGTTCAGCTAACGGTCAGAATATCAAGTACCTAAGTGGAAATCGTGGTATTAAAGGTGCCGTAGCACGATGGGAAAAGGGCAAAAAGAACTTTACAATAAAATTATTATAATCAATCTTAATGCATCACAACCACAAACCTTTATCTGTAAATAACCTATATAAATTATTAAAGACCAGCGGCCGCTCGCGGTTTCACCCGCGTGGTTCCCGTTCCCGTGGGAATATCGGGATAAAAAGTATCCTATGTGTTAATCCAGGTTATAAACTATCTCTTCATCCAAAGCCATTCGGTAGTTTTTACGTGAAAAAGTAACAAACATATATCCATACTTACAAACTTTCGCGTTTATGATATTAGTAAGATTTGCTAGAAGAGAGTAATATTATAAATCTGGTATTATTTTATTTATATAACTATGTACATTGTATGCATAATTGCCTAATTTACAGTCAAAATGCAGAAATTGATATAACACCTTGGGGTGTTTTTTTCATTTAAATTATCATACATCGTTCAGAAAATATAATCTATCTATCTAGATTTAAAGATTTTTAAGGAATATTGTTAATAGAAGTGACGCTTATCAAAACACTGTGATGTAACCTTGAAAGCGGTATTGGTCGTGCTATCGATAGCTTATCATTATCATGAGATCTTGCGGCGCCACAGTCGGCAGCGAGAAGTGGAAACACAGATAAACTGTCACACTGCGATCGTATGATCAACCCCCTTTTTATTAATCCAACAGTTTCCAAAAGTTATCGAGTTTCTTCAAAATTAAAACTGGTTATTTGATTTGGTAATTTTTTAAAGTTACACATCAGAACAGCCGTCGATGACGGACTGGCACCGGCGCGTGACGTCATCATCGATTCGGTCAAACCGAGCCGTTTTTATGTAAATAACATGGTGCTAGAAAAAAAAATTAAAACAATTCGCTTTAACCAAAACTCTGAAAATTTGCATTTGATTTTACAGGCGAAGTGGAGTGTGCAGAATGAGTACATACTACGTACATACACGCAGACAGAGTCTCAGGCGGCCGCTAATATGAAAATGACCTCTTTCTTTTAAAAAAATCTAGACATCACGAATAACAATCTATACTTATAGATTTCAAATGCTAGTTAAAATATAAATCTGTGTGGATGTTAAATGTCTACTGACAAGCTCTACTGCAATCTTTAATTCATGAAGTTGGACTAACACTTCCCCGGCTGAGAAACTGGTTTGCCTGCAGCCTCAGCGCTCGCTGGTCGAGATAATGTCCTGCAACGACAGTTCTCAAATATAATATATTGATATTTGTCCGCTACATTTGCCTACAGAGATGACGTCGATAGGAGATAGATTAAAAATATCCCAACGGCAAATCAATCCGTTCTGGGACCAAAATTTTACAATGTACTTCTCGTTAAGACCGAGTTTTAAGTTATTATTTGTTATAAGCATAAAAAGTATGTGTTTTCTACCTAAAAATACAGAATAACTATTTGTAAATTTAACAAAATTTACGGATTCTGTACAAAATTATCTGCAATAACCCTTTTTTTCTAAAACCCTATTGAATTTTTTTTATATTAAGCCCGGCAAATGATCCCATTCCACCTGATGTTAAGTGGAAGTGAAGTCCAGGCGCGAGGACAACTGGTGCAGCGTAAGAGACGTAGCATCAGTCACCCTCACTCTGCCGGCACACAAAGTGCTTCTTCACGCCTCGTTTGAAGGACCCTATATATACGTGTGCTGGTAGACTATTTCATCTTTTGGAGGTGCGACAAAGAAACGAGTCACCAAATTTATTTGTGCGTGATGGAATATTAGAGACTGTAAATTGGTGACTCCGGAGAGCAGCACGCGTACTCCTATGGAGGAAGGGAGAAGGAGGGATGAGGTCAAAGAGCTCTTCAGAGCACTTGCCATGTTATAAACGGTAAAAGAAATAATACAAGATCATAATACGTGCACTTTGTTTGTGTCTTATTTTCATTTATCCGTACGTAGTCTGCCGTAGCAATTTGTAACAAAATGTGGCCCTGTATGAATCTCATTACTAGAAAACTTTCCTAAGTAGGAAAAACTAAGGACACTAAAGAAATACACTAAAGTTTGCGTTCAACTCTATTCTTGTTTACAACTTTAATAGGTATACCAAATATTATATTGTAAGTAAAATTCTAAATACATTTTACGTATATTATAAGAAATGCTAATGAATTTAAAAACAACACGCTTTGGACTTAAAAAAAATAACAACTTCAAACTATTAATAAAAAATATCCAAATTAAACTAAAAACTATAAATAAAAAATGTCCTCCAACTGCGGGCACGAAGGTACGGTCCCGAGAATGCTGGCAACATTACCTCTTTGAATTGCTAGGCTAATACGCTGGCAGAGGTAGCTGCCAGCCTTCTTGTCACCGGAGGCCTCAACAAGACGTGCACTTAAATCTTTAACAAGATGCTTAGCCTCCGGTCCCCACGTAGCCATTGTCTCCACCGCAAACGGCACAAATATATAGTTAGGTCCCAGGTTTGCGTATTTGAGCCGTTTGCGATTTTCGGCGCTTACCGCAGCAGCCCCGACATGTAGCGAGGTAGCGCGCACATGCGAGGGAGCCACGGTATCTGCACAGGTCGCATCCCACACCAGCGGCCTGCCAAGCCTCCACGGTCCTACGGTCATACCGTCAGGTCTTTTGCCATCGCTGCGAGAAATACCAGCCGGTTCTAAGACAGCTGGTATGCCAACGGTGGCAAAAGCACTGCGGATATATATATATATATTTATATATATTATATTGTATTTTTACAACTTTATTATACCAAAACCATAAATTATAGGGGAAAATGTGCCGTTTATCGTGCACCGTGATTACTAATTACTAATTAATTTGTATGCGTTAGTTAATATGCTATCAGCTAATACAATTACGTAATAGTTAAGGTAAAAGCATTGCACCGCTATTTTCCTCGTCACATCATGTGGTTCATTCAAAAACTGTGCTCGCTAATCATAACACTGCGTGTAAATTAATGGGGCACGAGTTGTGTCAATGACATTACGCGCTGTGGAACTTCCTTACTATTTATTTACATAACAGACTAAGATCCATGTGTTCGTTGCACTGAGGAATACTTACGTTTTTATTACACACGTCCACGTGAATGAGGTCGATAGATGAGATTAAAAATATCCCGACCGCGAATTGGAAATCAAACCTCTATGGTAGGAGCTACCATATAGGGATACCTAATACTACTAAGATACTCTTATTGAGATCTAAATTTAAGTCATGATTTGTTATTTATGACAGTAAAATGAAGCAAATTGAGTGTAATATGATCGCAGTAATGGAAAATTGAATTTAAACGATGAATATTCAATTCCCTATCCCTTCCCTACACGTACTCCGATATAATTCAGAGGGAATAGTAAAAACATATAGCCCAACGTACACCTCACCTACATCCTCATTTTTGTTAATCTATAATAAGAAAGTTTTGCATCCTTTTTAGAATTAAAAATTCAAAATTTTGAAGACTGACCGGTTTTTCAAAATTAATTTACATGCAGCGTATACAATCATCCGGTATTGTTGTTTTGGCCCTAAATTTGAAAATTTTCTGCGCTCCTCATCTTTATGGTGTCAATCAAAAGAGGGTGTCTCTTTTGATTAAGAAAATTAACGATATGATTCGAGCGACCCTAACTTCAGTTTTATATGTGGCCTTGGACGACCGAGCTTGGCTACAAGCCTCTCTCCCCATCCGTTTTGGTGGGCTCGGCGTCCGCAAAATTTCCAGTATAGCCTTACCTGCTTTCCTGTCCTCGGTCCTCAGCACTGACAAGCTAACCAGGAGTATTCTTGCTGCTTCTCTGGTTGACTTCGAGGTGCCGTGCCTGACCGATGCTGTGGAAGCCTGGAAAATAACTTGCCGAGACACAGTTCTGCCCGTCAACCCATGCTCTCAGAGACAGTGGGACAAGCCGCTTTGCAGGTTGGTACGGAATAATTTAATCAATACATCCACCAATACTGCAGAGCGTGCTCGCCTAGTGGCTGTGAGAGAGTGGGAATCGGGTCTTTGGCTTCAGGCACTTCCGTCTTCCAACATAGGGACTATGTTGGAGGACTGTACGTTTCGGCTCGCTACCTGTCTTCGCCTAGGTACTTCCAGCGGGGCTCCACATCTTTGTCCTTGCGGAGAAGCAGTCGACTGCCTCGGACACCATGGTCTCTCGTGCGCTAAGAGCGCGGGTCGCTTTGCACGGCACGCCAACTTAAATGACATTATTCGTCGTGCTTTTTCCATCGCTGGTGTGCCAGCTGTTCTAGAACCCAATGGTTTGGATCGGGACGATGGCAAAAGACCAGATGGAATGACATTGTTGCCTTGGAAGTTAGGAAGGCCTCTGGTGTGGGATGCAACTTGCGTAGATACCCTTGCGCCTTCACATCTTTCAAGTACGGCGTGTTGTGCCGGTGCAGCTGCTGCGAGTGCTGAAAACCTCAAACGGCGTATGTATAAAAACCTGATTGGAAATTACATTTTTGAGCCGTTTGGGGTTGAAACCTTGGGGCCGTGGGGTCCAATTGCTCATCTTCTCTTCAAAGAGATGTCAAAGCGTTTGGTCGACTCTTCACGTGACCAGAGGGCTGGTGCTTTTCTCGGCCAGAGAATCAGTATTGCCATTCAGCGTGGCAATGCGGCCAGTCTTCTGGGCACGTTACCCAATGACAGTGATGTGGACCAATTTTTTGATGCCTTATATTTTATAGTTTTTAAATTCTATTAGTACGTAGGTTTAGTTGTATTTATTTAGTTATAGGAAAAACTTTGTAAATATTTAGATTAGAAAATGTATTTTAATTTAAAGTTCAAAGTAATAAATTCTTTATATTTATTAAATAAGATATCATCTGATAATACTTTAAAGTTACGCTACGTCATCTCATGTAAAGTGTCACCTTATTTCTTAACATTGATATAGCTATCAAAATTTTGTCCTTACCAATTGATATCAATATAAAAATGACGAACTTTGCTAGTAAGACGCAATTGAAGATAAGATTGTACGCGATAAATAACCTTTCTGTGACAAAGCTTGTACGGAAATATGAAAATATTTTCAAACAGTCTCTTTTTCAAGGTTCAATAATCTGAGAAAGCGGTAGAATATTAGGAGATTATTGTCCTTGTTGCGTGCAAACATGACAAAGTTTCTGACTTGACCTGACAAAACAAAGTCATTCTTATAATTTTATTTATTTATTTATTTATTTAGTATTCATTTATGGAAAAATGATACAGTTACTCATAGAATCTAGAATAGCACTGCACATTTATTATTTTTTAATATTGTGCTAAATTCCTTTTATATCTCAATTCCTTATGCATCCTCTTTCGATCTTCTGTCTTGAACTTATCTACTTGAACTTCTGTCTGTCTTCAAACTTCTACAAAATGTTTGTCTGAATTTGAGAAAATTTTATTTTACCCGGAAGTATGGCTTTGATCGCTATAGTAAAGATACCACATAAATATTACTTTTACAATGTCTGTTCCGCGGAGAATAGATTGTTGTTAAAAAATGTAAAGACTCTATGTCATATTATTACATAGTCCTAATCTTTGATTGTACTTTATTTGAGTGCTTTTTTGATTTATGCAAATACAATACAAATAAAAGAAAAAAACACAGGATATTCCTTGTTCTTCAGATTTTTTCTATTGACTAGACTTATGGAAGATATGCCATGATATCCCAATCCTGGATTCTTGGAATTATACTCTGAGTATTTTACAATAATTTATAAAACACTAATAAAAAAAAAAGTTAGAATTACATCAAATGAAGTTATAGAATATGATTGTTATACTAATATAGCTTAATAGAAAAGTTTTTATAGAATATGAGTATCAAATTAATAACATACGTAATGTTGTTTTTGAAAGTGTATTTAGAACAAGTGAAAATAATTTCCAATATATGTCCTTTGAAATTAGTTTATTTGTCATTATATCAAATGAGGGAATTTCAACAACAACGATTTTTTGTCTAATTTTGGTGAAGTTTTTTATTTCTGGATATTTAATTCATCTCGTAAGTTGATATGGAAGATACTCATGTTCAGTTACACAAAATGGGCAAGTAAATGGAATAGGAAACAATATTAAATTATAACTAAAACTAAATAACTTAGATATTATATAAAAAACTAATTAACTACAAAGTTATTAAAAGTAATACAAAAAAAAGGGATACTTACAAGTAAAAAATATGCCCCAAATCGCTCCCAAGCGGCATTGTGCCCAGAAGGCTGGTCACATTCCCTCGCTGGATGGTCAGGCTTATTCGCTGACCCAAGAATGCCCCAGCCCGCTGGTCGCCCGAGGACTCAACCAAACGCTTGGCGAGATCCCGGAATAAACGGTGAGCGCTTGGCCCCCACGGTCCGAGGGTCTCAACTCCAAACGGCTCAAATATGCAGGTGTTGCTAAGATCGACATATTTGCGCCGCTTGAGCGACTCTGCTGCTGCAGCAGCAGTTCCAGCCTCTATTGAGGTTTGGGGAAGGTGGGATGGGGCCAGGGTGTCGACGCAGGTTGCGTCCCACACCAAGGGCCGGCCCATCTTCCACGGAACCAGGGTCATGCCATCGGGTCTCTTGCCATCGCTTCGTAACAAGCCATTCGGTTCTAGAACGGCTGGTATAGAAGCGCTAGCAAGGGCCCGGCGGATGATGTCATTAAGGCCGGCGTGGCGGGGAATTCTCCCCGCACTTCTGCTGCAGGAAAGACCGTGATGGCCAAGCTCATTCACCATGTCACCGCATGGGCAGCGATGTGGGACATTACACGGTGCCCCCAAACGAAGTGAGGAAGCTAGGCGAAAGGTATTGTTGTCCAGGAGTGTGCAAAGATGAGGAGAAGGAAGGGTGTGGAGCCATAATCCAGATTCCCATTGGGCCACAGCAAGGAGACGGGCCTTCTTAATACGCTAGCTAGTCCTGCAGACTAGCTAGCGTATTAAGAAGGTTATTCCGCGCTAGTCTGCAAAGCGGCTCATCCCACTGCCTTTGCGATGACGGGTTACTGGGCACGTCATCGCCACACTGGCTCTTCCACACATCTAAGGCTTCAGACACGTGGGCTGTTGGATGGTGTCGCGGGGATTTCGATAGAATGCTTGGGATCAGCCCCTCCGTCTTGTGTACTGAAGCCAAAAAAGCTGGAAGAGCTACACTCGAAATTTTACGTATTCCCAGCCCTCCAAAACGGATAGGTAGGGAAGCCTGGGTCCATGCTTGACTGTCCAAAGGGATGTTTAGTACCAGAGATAATATGTTTTGAATCGAATCATCTAATTTTGATGTCAAGCTTGGGTGATTCCAAAAGGGCGAGGATCAAACGCTATATATGAATTTGGGTGCAAATAAGCAAAATTTTATTATGGTGAAAGCCATGTGAGCGTTAATTTTGATTATGCGGTCCGAAACAAAATTTAAACTGGCTAATTTATCATCAACGAAAGGGGCGAACGATTCTTCTAAGATGGGGGACCCTAGGAGGCGTAAAGATTCTTTTTTAATGATTTTGATACTTGGAGCTATGGAGTTAAACTGTTGCTTAATATTGTCACTGTCATTACATGTATCTGGTATAAAGAGCTCGCATTTAGAAAAATTTAGTTCTAAACCGGCTTTTTGAAAATTTTGAGTTAAAGATATTAGGTCAGCCAATACGGTGTTAGCGTCGCCTCCGAGGGTTCCATCATCTAAGTACCACACATTAAATTTAGAATCTAGTTGTTTTATATACGGATGAATTAAAAGTCCAAAAAATGTATAAAGAATTTATTCAGTGCTGAAAGTTTTTAAAATATTGTCGCCACAAGAATTGGTGTGACACCAAAATTAATATCTGGCACCAAAATTAGACATTTTTGGCACCAAAATTTACTGAAGTCACCAAAATTATAAGCCTTGTTATTACAAACATTATTTTACCTAATCAATTTATAAATATTATTAGAAAACTGTTTCTTTAATGGACATTAATATTTTATTAAAATGTTTTACGAATCAACACAATGAGATCAATTTGCTAATACAAAGCTTTAACAAATAACAATCACAACTTTCTAGTAAACAGTCATTTACACTTCAATCTTACACTTAGTTAAAATAAATCCAAAGATACGATAAATATCGCTAAATGTCATCATCATCATCATAGTCATCTGTAATATTTTTATTTGCTAATTTATTTTTCTCTTCCACATCTTCTTCTGTGCCTTCATGTTGTGCTAATATGTCGCTATTAATATTATCAAAAAAAAAACATATGGAGTAAAAATTTGGTCGCAATCTACTATACTATCTAAAATTATAAGAAGAACCGGCAGATTTGTTTTTTAAGAAAAATAGTTCAGAAGCTTGAAATCTGTATATTTTAGGTTGAACATTAGAACAGGATTATTTTATTGTCGACAACGGTCTCCTACTTGCAAATGAACTGATTTCGCTTTAGGACAGTCTTCTACTTGCAAAAGAACCAACGTCGCATGTTTCTACCTCGTCCTGAACATTATTTTCAGCTGTCAATTCATAATAACCCATATGCTTCCCATGACAGCGCCAGATTGCATCATAAAGACAGGCCGGCTCAACACAAGTAAGTGAACGCATTACCAAGCCGTTGGTAGAAGTCTTTGTCCAAACGACTTGATGAACTTTCATTGATCCCGGAAAAGTTTACTGATTATATGGAAAAAGTTCATCTTTCCCACTGACTTCATCTTCTACGACAGTTTTAATTTTAGCTCCTGGGACAGCTGTCTTTAATTTTCGGACAAGACTGTCGCTATCCGTAATTTTATTACCAAAAGCAACTAGACGATCAGCCAATCTTTTGATTACTCCACTTACTCCATCAGGTGCACCTTTTCCGTGCCCACATTCTTAATAGTGCTATGCAACACATGCTAATTTAGAAAGAAAGATTTTAACTGTGATATAAAGAAGAAAACTTTTTTGTTCCTATATTGTGCTGACGGAGAATCGGAATAAAATGAATAGTGCAAACTTCTGGAATGTTATCTTCAACCTCCCGCAAAATTGGTATTAATTAATGTGCCCATACTGAAGATGCGTCATGCATGTCACAAAGATGTACTGACTGTGCAAAATGACTACGCTTTGGTCTCACCTTTTAACCGATAGTAAATAATAAGTATGCAGTGTTATTTGGGATCGGCTTGCGCTAAAATTAACGGATTGAACTCCGGAGTCATATTTTGTGCTATTGTAATGGAGAGTGTAATGAAGTGTTCGCGCTATTTAACCTCCATAATCTCTTCCCTAGTGGCTCCAAGAAGCTGTAGTCACAGCGGCCACACTCCGGTAAACCACGGTGGGCTAAACCTAAGGAAGGGGGCTGCATCTATGACTATCTGTAGAGTAGCTATCGGAAGACCCCCGATCACACCTGCATCGTAAAGGCACTTTTCTTGACCAACGTTGCAAAAAGGTAATGCCAAGAACCTCAAGGGCGTTTGCTAGGATTCATGTAGTGGTTCACGGCCTTTCGCTGCACCCCAATCTCTGCCGATCGTACCGGTTCTCCGGACCATTGGACTACAGAGTGCGGGACGAGAGAGTGGACTCAAACCAGCGCAACCGTTAGCTCACTTTAAAGAACTTCACGCGCAGATGACCCTGGCAAGTCCCGCTGCGATAGGGTGTTGGCAGTGGGGTTAAGGCAACGATGTGTCGAGGCCTTAGTTAGCATCCTGCACGTAGGCGGTCAGGAGAGAGTGGTCGCTCCCGGAGTCGATGTAGGCGGGACTCGGGGTTCGGCAGCACGACTGGCGACAAAGCAGCCTTATTTAGGATCGCTCTGCTTTTTTCTGAACAGAGGAGGAGCCGAGACACACTTCACTAAAGTCCATAATATGTACTAAACATTTATTTTCGTAATTTGACATTTAATCCTTTTTATAGTATTATATAAATTTTTATTGTTAGCACAATGCGACATAAATGGTTTCGTTTCTTTTTCCAAGTGCTTAACAACTTCTTTAAGTTTTTTCAACTTTTTGAATTTTCTTAATAATATTAGCAGACTTTTCTTCACTATCTTTTATATATATTTTAGTGCTTTTTTCCCAAGCGTAATAGGAAATACTATTTGAGTTATCAAATTATTTGTAATTAATAACTTTATTTTTACATTGGATGCATTTACGTTGTAAACATTCAACTTTGGACTGGTCACAGGTCAAACTACGGAGAACTTCCGACAACCTTGTTGTTTTTTAAAGAAGAAATATATAAATCCTTATTGGCATGTGGCTTATTTAAGCATGTTTCACGGGATTATAAGTAGTTTTAGAGTGAAAGAGTGACGACAAATATCGCTATTCTATCTCCTATCACTATTTTTGTTCTAGTTTCATAAGTTTGAGAAACTTAAGCATAAATCTCAATCTAGGTGTAACAAAGCAATTTTGGTGGATGTCAAAACTCCACCAAAACCACCAAAATTGCTCCACCAAAATTAGATTAATGGAAAATATATTTATTTAAGATAAAACTATTGTGAATATAATGATTACGTTTATTTTATATTAAAACTATACTTAACCTTTATATTACAAATAATTACTGTCACACAAACTATGCATCTAAACATTTAAACACATCAACACCAAAATTACAGATTTTTTGTCCGATCATTGAGAAGTTATCTACTTATGTTTTTGGCGGGAAATCGCAACAAGATGGTACACGTCTGTCACTGCTACGCGTGTAAGTACCCAACTAAACGAAACAAATGATGGTAGTGTCGATCTTTTAGTTATAATATAAACAATTCAAGTCATGATTTTATTACGCACACCAAAATTATGAATTTCGCGCGGACAGATCCTTTCTCTTTTTTCAATAATAAAATATATCACTAAGAAAAAGAATAAAATTGTTTTCGTACAGAAAAATTAAACCTAAATTCGAATAAAATTAATAATATCTAATAAATTAAAGAAATGTGGTATAAGCGGTGGTAATTCCTTAAGAAGTAGTTTGAGGACGCACCACCAAACTTAGTAATTGCCAAGTCACGGACTTTTTGTAACCTATGATATGTTTTCCTGTTACAAGTATTTACGTCTTTATCAAGCTACTTGCATCTTCTTTATAAAAAAAAATCGTGCACGTGTATTTTCACACTAAGAGTTATGATTTTCAGCCCCGCCGCTTAAAAATTACGTTTGAGAAAATCACTCAAATGATACGCACCCATGTGAGACAATAGAACAGTAGGATACCGTCCGCTTTGGTTGAAGACGAACATTTGTATTTTTGTCCCGGTTATTTGTAATTTTACACCCATTGTATCTACAATTTCTACTATGACTTACTGTTAACTTAGGTACGCCCTGTTTTATAGTGGCGTGCCAACAAGTGGCTGGAAATTACGCCCTGTTTTATATGAGTTTTTATTATTGTACAAAGGAAATCTAGGCTCAAATGCAAACGCGCAGGCCCTCCCGACAAAACCAGTGATAACAAATCACTGAGTCACAGTGTGTCTCACTATCGTCTGCTGGGGCAAAGGATGACTACTCCTTGTTCGCACTAACCCAGTAACTCAGTTAACTAGTGAGTCGGTACATTACTTCGACCTTTTTATTATAAAAACAAATTTTAAAAATTTTTACCGGACTAATTATTTGTCTGCTCGTACTCAGGTGTATGCTAATTGAGATTATTAATATAAGTAAATTAGGTGACTAAGAAATTTAAGAAAATATAGCCTGCTCTCACATAACACTATTCCGTGCCTGCGCTTTTAAGATATATTTAAACAAAGGAGTTTTTGCAAACCGTATAACAAATCAGGTTAGGCTACTTACAGTAGACCGGAATTTTTCACAAAAAAAGAAGTTTTATTTTGCAAAGACCACAATGGGGCTTCCAGAATACCCAATCACACTACTGTCATGCAATCTGTATTACAAAAAGGTAAATTGATAAATCGAATAACATATTATTAAAAGATCGAGATGGCACATCAAGTTATTCTACATCGACTTTTAAGGTGTAAAGTATGTTTTATTTTGCAAAGACCACAATGTGGCATCCAGAATACTTAATCACACTACTGTAATGAGATCTGTATTACAAAAAAGTAAATTGATAAATCGAATAACATATTAAAAGATCAAGATGGCTAATCAATGAGAAATGACTTCTTGGATGCGACATCAAGTTATTCTACACCGACTTTTAAGGTGTAAAGTATGTTTTATTTTGCAAAGACCACATTGTGGCATCCAGAATACCTAATCACACTACTGTAATGAGATCTGTATTACAGAAGGGTAAATTGATAAATCGAATAACATATTAAAAGATCGAGATGGCTAATTAATGAGAAATGACTTCTTGGATGCTACATCAGGTGTAAAGTATGTTTTATTTTGCAAATACCAAAATGTGGCATCCAGAATACCTAATCGCACTACCGTAATGAGATCTGTATTACAAAAAGGTAGATTGATAAATCGAATAACATAATAAAAGATCGAGATGGCTAATTAATGAGAAATGACTTCAGGCATGCTACATCAAGTAATTATTCTACATCGACTTTTAAGGTGTAAAGTATGTTATTAATGTGTTCAAGGATTTTGCTGTTTCAAGTCACAAGCAAGTAAACCAAAACTTATCAAGTGTTTATATTTAAGACAATCGTTTCAGGTGCAAAAAATGTATGTTTATATGGAGTTTAGTTTTCGAAGCATGCTAAGTGCTGACAAGGAGCTACCCGCCACTGGACAACAAAAAGTCGAGCAAAATATGTGGTTGAATCATTTAAGTGGGTAATTGGGACACTTGGATTCTCACTGTGTGCGATGCGAAGATGGCCGACCGTCGCCGTCGCGCAGGAATCCACTGCTAGCATAGACGACGCTGGAACCAGAGTGATCTAAGAGACATATTTACCAATAATGAGTTTGTTATACAATGGCATAGAAAAATCATAAATCTTTCAGGTTACACTGATCTAAGTGCTTCCCAGACACATTAGAAGTGAATTTAACAAAAAAATATATAATAATAATCTTAATAAACGCATACCCTTACTTAACGCATTTCCTTAATTTTTTCAGAAAAATACTTTGGTGCCCTAGATCACTCTGGTTCCAATGTCGTCAGTAGGTACGCATTTTAAGCAATATTACCAGTTAAAAATAAAATTGCTTGCGGTTACTAGTTATTGTAATGAATGCCATCATTAGCCAAACCGAAACTACTTAACACCTTGCGAGGATCCATTCTTATTTTATACGACGTATTTACCTGCTATTTTCGCATAAAACAGTCGCTAATACAATAATGACTGTGCTGATGACTATCTAAATTGTTTAAACCGAGCGTAAAGTAATAATAAGGTAAATTGTAAATTATGCATCTATGTCTTTGTTGTAATTGCGATCGACACAATTCGTTTATTAGTTTTCGTAAGTTAAACGTTTAAGCGCAAAGGAATGTCATTGTAACATCCGAAGGAACAGCTGAACCTTACGTTCATTACGCTTCACTGTTGATTGCACCCGCCGCCGTGCGAGTGATGCAATCAATAGATACTCCAATAAACGAGACCACGTGCAGCCCGGTAGTAGCACGTAATATTCTTTCTCTCAGACTCGAAATTGAGAATGTCGAGGTGCATAGCCGCTGGCTGCGCCGTACTCGCTACCAGATGACGCCACGAATGTGTGGTAGAAATAGGGTCAGAGCTGTGTCGTTGATCCGAGCACAGACTCTGCGACTGTGTGCAGCGCGGGGGGCCGCCTGCCCGCGCCCCCCGCCCCGCGCCCCCGGCCCGCGTGCCCCCCGCTCGCCCGCCCCAGCTGCGCCGCTCCGCCGCAACACTTTGCATCCGACGCGAGGGCGAAGCGCACGCCCTACATTTTAACGACCGCGACCGACGCGCCGCGCGCCCGCGGCTAGTGAAACCGCCATGTTTGACGTTTTCGGCTCCGTCAAGGGGCTCTTGAAACTCGACTCTGTCTGCATCGACAACAATGTGTTCCGCCTGCACTACAAAGCCACCGTGATCATCCTGATCGCGTTCTCGCTGCTCGTCACCTCGCGACAGTACATCGGCGACCCGATCGACTGCATCGTGGACGAAATACCGCTCGCCGTGATGGACACCTACTGTTGGATCTACTCGACTTTTACCATCCCGAACCGGCTGGTGGGTCGCGTGGGCAAGGACGTGGTGCAGGCCGGCGTCGCCTCGCACGTCGATGGCCAGGACGAAGTCAAGTACCACAAGTACTACCAGTGGGTGTGTTTCGTGCTGTTCTTCCAAGCCATCTTGTTCTATGTGCCGCGCTATCTGTGGAAAACGTGGGAAGGTGGCCGCATCAAGATGTTAGTGCTGGACTTAAACTGCCCGATCGTCGGAGACTCCTGCAAATCGGACCGTAAGAAGTTGCTCGTCGACTACTTCCATACAAACCTGCACACGCAGAACTTCTATGCGTTCCGCTTCTTTATATGTGAAGTATTGAATTTTATCAACGTAGTCGGCCAGATATTCTTCATGGACTTTTTCCTGGACGGTGAATTCTCGACATACGGCGCAGACGTAGTGCGCTTCACCGAAATGGAACCGGAGGAGCGCGAGGACCCGATGGCTCGAGTGTTTCCTAAAGTGACCAAATGCACCTTCCACAAATACGGTCCGTCAGGCACCGTGCAAAAGTTCGACGGCCTGTGCGTGCTGCCGCTGAACATCGTCAACGAGAAGATCTACGTGTTCCTGTGGTTCTGGTTCGTGATCCTGTCGATCCTGTCGGGCATCTCGCTGCTGTACCGCATGGCGGTGGTGGCGGGCCCGCGCGTGCGCCTGTACCTGCTGCGCGCGCGCAGCCGACTTGCGCCGCAGGAGCAGGTCGAGTCGGTGGCGCGCAAGCTGCAAATCGGGGACTGGTTCGTGCTCTATCAGCTAGGCAAGAACATAGACCCGCTCATTTATAAAGAACTAATGGGTGAACTAGCGGAGAAGTTTGAAGGGAAAGTATAGTTGCGTGGTCAGTTTTGAGTGGACTTTGGGTCGTCCGTGTGACGAGCGGGGCCGCGGGGCGCAGGTAGCGCGCACGCCGACATTCCATTACCAGCCGACGCGGGGAACGACCTCCGCCGAGCCGCAGCCATTGTATTCCAGAACGCTTAACTTTATCGCTACTGAAACTATGATAGTCGTTATAAACTCTTCCAAACGCAACACTTCGACTGAGCCGCGCTGCGTGGCGTGGATGCATTTAGATTAAAACCTTTTTGGGGCCTGTCTTTTAAAATAGTCCTAGACGTAGATAGATCTCGTGCCTTCGTTTTGTATTAATATGTGTGTGCGAGTGCGTAATGTTGAAGGGACGTCTCATTGTGATATGTAATTATTATTATAATTAATCTAAATTAAGTGTTTAACGTGAACCAGGTTGATCGATTGGACGGCTGATTATTCCTAAGTTAGATAGGTAGTTTATCATGAGTCTGTTATCGAACATTTTACTCGATACGATATTGTATAAAGCAATAACTACTAATGTTAAGAGATCAATTATTCGAAAGCGATCCTGACAATACTGTAATTTTTAATGTTTGATAGCTTTGAACTTTTTATACTGACAAAATTAGGTCAACTACTGTTAATATTTTCTGAATATATTTACTGCCATCTATTATTTAGTATTATTTTATCTTGCAAACATTCCTTTAGCTTATCGTCTGATAAATACAAAACCTAAAGAAGGAAGGAGCACAGTGAGATTGCAACAACTTGCTTTGTTCTTTGATGCTACCGCTAGCGCCATCTGTGTGGCGGGCGCGCAACTAGGCTATGATTAACATACTGGGTAGGTACTTTTGTTTTGTTTTTACTGTTGATATGATAACATTATTTCGTTTACGAGTACAACACTAACTTCTCGTCTAGTTGTAACCGGTTTGTCCTACCCCTCTGCATCAATCACCCTACGCTGAAGCCCCGAACAAAGAGGGTTGAACATTTTATTTATTTACAACGTCACACCTGCGGGCCAGGTAAACTGACACCCCGGTATCGCCGGACGTCTACATTCCTCGTAGACGAGCCATTATTGACTTACCCTATTCATTCAGAAAGAAAAAGTTTTAATACCTTTCAACTACATAATTATTATTATGATCAACAAATTACCTACCTTAGAAAGTAAAATAAAATTGTGATTCTGTGTTGTATTAACAAAACAGGCAATTGTGAAACTGTGACATTAATTAATGAATCAGATAACATTAATTTATTAATAGAGTCCTTATTAATTATATTTGTTTTATATAACATATTGATAACGCGGATACGGTTTATGAGTGGGAAAGAGTTAAGTAGGTAGGTAGGTAGGTACTTGCCTATTTATTGGTGTTATGAAGTTATGACATTTCAGAGTTCCGTTTAACGACGATAAAGAAATTAAAACTATATAAAAGAAGGTGCTAAAACTTTCAAGCATAGTGCGCGGTGTGTATATTTCTTTCTAAGTTCTTTTGTTTATGAAAAAAGGTATTTCGAGCACATACATTTTTACCACATAACGGATTAGAATAGAATAGAATATTCTTTATTGTACACTATAAACAAAACAAAAAAACACTTAAAATATAAAATATTACAATTTAAAAGAAGTCGTACAATGGGCGGCCTTATTACTAAAAGCGATATCTTCCAGGCAACCTAGGGATGGAGACGATATACATCAGACACAGTTGGAGGCGTTAAAAAAGTGACTATGACTTAAACAAAAAATATTTATATACCTACACATTTATAAACACTTACATACAACATACACAAACATATCAAAAAATAAATACTTAACTACATACACATAATAAATAAAAATAAATAATGAATAAATAGTGGAATTACATTGATAAGTAGTGATCCTTGACAAGCTTCTTGAAGGTATGCAGCGACTTTGCACGTCTTATAGTAACAGGCAAAGCATTCCACAGACAGGCAGCGTGAACCGTAAAGGACTTGTCGTAAAATGTCGTAGAATGCATTGGAATTTGCAAACTCAAGTTCTCCGATGATCTCAAGAAGCGGGAGTGAGAGTCGTGCAAAAATTGGAATCGATCTTTAAGATAAAAGGGGGTGGTGGGATTAAATAATATATTGTAAACTAAGCAAACTATATGAGCATTCCGGCGAAGACGAATTGGCAACCACTTGAGCTTAGCGCGAAATTCAGAGACATGGTCATATTTGCGCAAACCACATATAAACCTTATACAAAAGTTTTAAAGTCGCTCAAGCTTATTTAGTTGATCCTCCCTAAGATCTAGATAGCTGACATTGGCGTAATCAAGGATAGGTAAGAGAAGAGACTGTGCGAGTGCAGCTTTAGTGGCAGTTGGTAGGAAATTGCGAAGTCGCCTCAGAGATCTGGCCGAAGCAAATATTTTGCGACTGACCTCTTGCACTTGTGGATCCCAAGATAGATGAGGGTCAAAATATACGCCAAGGTTTTTTACTTTGTCACTAACAGCTATTATAGCACCGTCAAAAACAACATTGGGTATATGTGACCAGTCAAGCTTAGACCTAGTTCTAGAACTACCAATTATTAGGACCTGCGTTTTTATAGGATTCACTTTTAGTCCATGCGATTTACTCCAATCACTTATTTGTTCTAGGTCTCTATTTAGTAGAGTAATAGCCTTAGGAATCTGCTCTACAGGTGCTTGGGTGTACAACTGTAAATCATCTGCATAAAGGTGGTAGGAGTAAACTAATTGGCTTAATTAAAGTTGGATTAATTAAAGTTTCATCGAATAAGATATTCTTAGGTACTGTGTGGGAGACGTCATCTCCGATTTTCGATACCAAATTACTTTCGTACCCTATAAATACGAAACATGCAAATACAGGTCGAAACAATGAACAGACCTGGCAGAAAGTTTATAAACCGCATGTTGTTTTAGACTCCGCACGTTGTTCCAACTTTTTGTTTCCGCCATTGTTTGTAGAAATTTTGCTTTACTTCATAAATAGAAGGTCCATTGGAGAGCTATTGATATTTCCCAGTGTTCGATGTGCTAGTTCCGACAAACGGGCACGGTACCTGGAACCGCCCGGTTACCTGCACTTCGTCACACAAAACGAATGTTCTGAATGGAAGACCTGTCCCGTCTTTGTGTTATGTTACTAATTGTTATGACTAACAATAACAGCAGTTGTCTTAGAGTCTGTATGTAAACGTCTTACGATGTGCCACACTTTACTTCTACGTTTAATATCCCATAAACTTCTAATCCATTTCTAAACATACCTATTTTTTAATTGACATAACTAACGACCAATTAATTCAAAATGCATTTATTCAACTAAAATGATGAGACATTAAACTGTTATAGATTCATCAGAGGACTGGTATTTTAGAAACTCAGCCCACCAAAAAGTTTATTACATAAATAAGTACTAGGTATAAATCTACGAAACGAAAAGGCATAGTATTTAAGAACAAAACAAAAGATCTAATATATTTATTTCGCTAATCACGGGCCTTCAAATAAAGCTTTTAATGTAGGTACTTTTGAACTACGCTTGTCATTTATTTGTATTGCTTTAGTTATTAGAGTTTTGTTTTTTACTTTTTTTAAATTAATTCATTTATTCCAAACAATATACCTACATTGTGTTGAATATATATAGGTACATTTAAATTACAATATCCGTTAATAAATTTGAATGGTTCAATTAAATACATAAAAAAAATAAAAAAATAAACGT
The DNA here is from genome assembly GCA_963921215.1 of Scoparia ambigualis. NCBI lineage: Eukaryota > Metazoa > Arthropoda > Insecta > Lepidoptera > Crambidae > Scoparia > Scoparia ambigualis. Next base: position 41,736,393 of record OY992503.1, on the reverse strand, counting down.
CAGTTAATTAAATTTCAATTCAATTGAAAACAAGATCAAAATATCACACGTTTTGATTTCTGAATTAATTTTATAAGTACTAGGTATAGCTATTCATAATAAATTCATCTACAGTAGGTAAGTATAATAACATTGTTCTACTAAAAACATTTCCAATCTTTATTCGAAGCTACTCATAAAAGTACATTTTTTTTTATTATTCAACTTTTATAATTTATTAAATATTCGAATGAACTCATAATAAATAAACTGGACTTCTAAACGAGGAGTAAATTTATTTCTAAAGTCTTTTCATCTTGTACTTTCTCTAATTTTTCTTTTTCTGTGGATTCAAATTCACTAACACATTTAACTAAATTCGTCAAAAGTATGTATGTGTACTAGCTTGGAATAGTTAAAATACTAAGTGTTTTGAAATGTTTCCGACACGAGTCTTGTTGTTTGATGCGAATCATAGTTCGGATCGCTCTTTTTTGCTGGACAAATGCTTTGTGTATATTACATTTATAGCTCATTCCCCAAAACTATACTAGCATGAGATGTTTTCTATCTGCTTCGTCACGCAGACTTCTCAGTCTTGCAGTGTTTATTTTCCTTTCTATGTCAATCAATTCATCTTTCCATTTTAACAAATTAACGAATTTTACTCCTAAAAATTTTGTAACTTGTTCTGCATGCACTTTTTCTCCATCTAGTTTAGCGTTCAAAGTAACATTATTTCCGACATTATTTTGAAATAACATAACATTTGTTTTATTAGTGTTAATTAAAAGGCCATTAACAGCAAACCAATTGTACATAGTATGCAGAGTCTGATTTACACTATACTTTAAACTCTCCCTAACAGAGATGACTGCATTCGTGTCATCTGCAAATAAGATGAACTTCACAAAGTTAGCGGAGTTAGAAACATGATGATTCAGATCATTTATGAAAGTGATGCATAATATAGGACCCAGAATAGAGCCCTCCAGTATTTCTACTTTGATATCTACCATCTTCGAACTAGTTACAGTTTCAGACATATTATCCTCAATTGTTTTAATCTCCACAAACATTTTCCTATTCTGCAAATAAGATTTAAAGAATTTCAAAGCCTTTTCGCGAACACCGTAATGATCTAATTTATCTAAAAGTAACCAATGACTAACGGTATCAAAAACAGAGTTAAAGTCTAAAAAAAAGTGCAGCTACTTCAATCTCTCATTTATTCTGCCAAGCACATCGCTAGTACCTAGCGTGTTGATCGCATCCTGTGTTCCCACTATTCTTCGATAACCAAATTGAGATTCACTTATTACCTTATTTATCCCAAAGTGGTACATTACCCTAGATTTCAAAACCTCAAAAATCTTTGACAATGTCGGTAATAGAGAAATAGGCCTGTACATCTTTGGGTCCATTCTTGATCCCTTTTTATGAACTGGTACTTCTTTAGCTATCTTAAACTGGTCAGGGAATTTGCCTTCCTCTATACATCTATTGTAAAAGCGACTAAGAAGAGGCTCTGCAAGGATATCTACATTATCCTTAACTATGGTGACTGGCACTTCACTTTAACGGGATGTAGAAATTTCATTTGTTTGTTTCACCTTCATTGAAAATAGTTGACCTACAAGTTTACTGGAAAACTTTATAAATGATTAACTCTATCGGTTTTTCTGATAAAAATCAGCTTCTTTCACAAAAATCGGTTCAATAACACACAATGCTTTAGCCTTATTATCATCTCAGCGAAAGGAGACCTTCCGCTGTAGAACAAAAATAAAAACGTTAGGAACCAACGTAACAGTATGCACAAATGAGTACAAAACTATACTATATCAATAAATTACAGTCCAATTATTAAGGAACACGCCACCAAAACGATCGTCCTTGCTATCAGTAATGAATGGAAGAACAATGAGCAAAAACAAACTTCCACTTTTTATTCTTCATTAATGATTATGTTTAAGTTAATTTAATTTATATAATTTAGAAAATTAGCAATAGTTTGTGTGCAGGACCATAGAAAAAATCAATTTGACAATGTTTGACCTCTTTTGTAGGTTCGTCTTCGTATGCTCTAGAATCCGGATACAATTTGACACTTCGACCGCGGACCAAATGTTTTAATTAACGGTCAAGGAACCATCAGCCTGAGTGGAGACATCTACCCACCTACGTAGGTAGCTACGACCGCTTTCAACTATTGACAATTAAAAATGGATTATTCACAATCAATGTCTTCATTCTACTGAGCATATTATAGTTTAAGTACTACATTTAATTTGCTATCACCGAATCTTTGTTTTTTAAGATTAACCTAATCTTACCTTTGTGAATGGAAAAGCGCTTGATTTTCATCACTTGATGGTAAGTGGTTATAGCACAGATAGTGGAGTGGAAGCACATTTTACCCGGAATCCTGACTACTGGGAACTCTGAACTCTCTTCTCTCACTCTTAACACACATACATACATGGACTCACGACTATACCCCAAAGGGTTAGTCCGGGACTATGCAATGAGGGAAGCAGAAGCAGTCCACTGCCATAGTCCACTTTTCACCAAGTTACTCTGTTCAACGTAATAGGGTGGTGAGTCTATTGCCACTCTACGAGTATGCTGTAGGATGTATGTGCTAGTCCGTTAGTCGCTTTTTATTACACCCAAAGGAAGAGAGGGGTTGGTACTTGGTAGTATTCTTTTAGTGAGCTGGAATACCACACAGCTATTATGTATTAAAACTCAGCATATTATTATGTATGCAAAGTTAACTTCTCAGTCGCTTGCTATTGACAGAACAGTACGCCTCAAAGTAGAGTCCTGCTATCAGCGCAACTAGCCTCAACATGCCGCATTGTGAGGAAGTAAATCGCAGTCCGTCGCCGCACCGAGGCTGCCCACTAATTGTGTAATGAATACGCGCCCGCGTCACTTCCGCCGCCGGTGAATAAGTGCCTTTAATTTTTGACCGTTTGTACAATACATCCCACAATCTCGCACATGATGAGTAGACGACTTTGAAAGCGATAGCGTTATCTAGCGAAGTGTTACTTACATATTTTTTTAAGGGAACGCTGTATGTGAAAATTAATCGTAGCCGAAAAACAAAGGACATATTTTTTTTGGTACTATAATAAAATAAAAATTAACTGCAACAATTCATACACTTCCTTGTCCAAGAGACTAAATGCTATCATTCTGTATATTTTTTAGATTTTTAATTACCTCCGTTAAAGAATACTGTATTTTGATAAGTTTAGTACGTTTCTGAACGAAAGTTCCGCTTTTTTTAATGTTATCGAACGCAGGGTTATTAAGTAGGTAAGTCTATGAGGTCTATGGTAATGTAGAAACGATATCGATAACACAGTTATCTTTTTCGCACTTACAGTATTTAGCAACGATACACACAATTAACACAACGAAAGCGACCGGGAATCGTCTGGCGGCTGACAGTCTGACATCTGTCTACGATGCGTATTGACCATAGAATAATAACTAAATATTATTCTGAGGTATTGACATATAAAAAGACAGACAAGGTCACTTTTTCATTTTTAATAACATAAAGTGTCACAATTCTACTATAATGTTGCCATTTTCGAGTAGAAATCAATGTTGGTTTTTAATTTATATAAAAAAACGAAGGTCTTTAAATTAATAATACGGCCATAAATATGTTTATAATAATAAATTCTTCAAGTATTTATACATTGGCGTCAAGTTAAAAGACTTTGAAATTTAGTACCAAGCCCCATAGTAAAAAAAATATGTCCTTTCATCATCATCCTATAAACGTCTCATTGCTGGACAATGGCCAACAGCAGGGGAGATCGGGCCATAACCCACCCCGCTGGCCCAGTGCGGGTTGGTGGGTGTAATGACTGCCATCTTACGACAACAACCGGCACCAACGGCTTAACGTGCCTTCCGAAGCACGGAGGAGCTCGAAATGTTTTTAATTTAGTCACCCATACAGTACCTGGCATCGCGATGTTGCTTAACGACGTTTGCAAACCAAACCTCTAACCACTGCGCCATCGAGCTCCTCAAAACAAATATGTTATAAGTAGGTATGTTATTGAATTTTATGTTGCAAGTCGTAAATTAAATTACTTACTACCAAACATATAGGCTGGCTGATAACTAATAATATAAATGGATTGCTCATACTTATTGCACATGTGGATGCGGCCCTTCACAAAAGGACAAGGTCGATGCTGTCGGCAATTACAGTCATGTCATTCCAATCGCATAACAAGGCACAATAATGCTTTGTTATAGCTATGCCGATAATCATAACACCAGCGAAAAAGAAGACTGCAGCAGTCAGTATGTTTTATGGAAGGTTCTCGATGAATGGTTTAAAATATACATAAGTATAATCACGACCGTTATCCCCGAGGGGTTAGTCAGAGACAAGCATGAGCACCGCAAAAGCACTCCTCTACCATAGTCCACTTTTAACCAATTAGTGACTGCACTGCACATGTACCCAGCGTGACAGGTGGTGATCCCGTCGCCGCTCTGTGCTGTTGGATGTATGTGCAGTCTTTAGTCCGTTAGTCGCCTTTTATGACACCCAAGGGAAGAGACGGAGTGGTAGTATTTCTCACCGATGCGCGATACGGTTAATGGATAATTGATTTAATAGTTATACAAGAAACACTGTGATTATGTAGTAACAAGCGGCCGCTCGCGGTTTCACCCGCGTGCTTCCCGTTTTCCGTGGGAATATCGAGATAAAAAGTATCCTATGAAGTAATCCAGGTTATAAACTATCGGTATGCCAAATTTCATCCAAATCCATTTAGCAATTTTTACGTGAAAGAGTAACAAACATCCATCCATACGTTCCCGTGGGAATATCGGGTTAAAAAGTATCCTATGTGTCAATCCAGGTTATAAACTATCTGTACGCCGAATTTCATCCAAATACATTCAGTAGTTTTTACGTGAAAGAGTAACAAATATCCATACATTCTTACAAACTTTCGCGTTTATAATATTAGTAGGATGTCATCATGTACATACTCGTACATACAATGTATCGTGTAGAATCACTTCTACATGATATCATAGCTGAATAAAGTGATATAAACGTTATTTTGCCTAAACTGAAAATTTCACACTTGAAAAAAACCCTTTTTTCAAGTGTGAAACACAAAACTAAGACATTTTCTGCACATTTCTTTTCTTTTCTCCACATCTGTCGAGAAAAGACGACCCAACAGTATTTTGCCACTCATGTGCATGTCAAGTGTTTTTATTGTCATCTTTTATTCATGTCAATTTTCTTCCAATCCTTCTAACAAATAAATCCAGCTAGTTAACCATTTCTTTCCATATAGAAACTATTATGTACTATTATGTCAACTGCTCGCAATGTAGGTTGATACCACGTTCAATTGCATGTATCTCGTGAGATCGCACCCCACCTAGATCATGTGGCCGACACCTGCTGTCTCGCTGACTGCCGCGATCGGTTGCCAGGCGTTACATAACATAACCATACCTAGTACATTAGCCGCGCTGACCCACTGAACGCCAGTAAAACTGCACATGCCAATAACTGCTTCGATTCAAACCTTATCGGCTAAATTAACAACTGTATGCACTGTTGATACTCTTTATCAGACGTACTGACTAGTGTGACTTACTTATATGCCTATACCTCCTCTGTGGTCTAGTAGTAAGGAGGTCTCAAACCCAGAGGAACCCGGATTCGATTCCCAGCGGTGTCCACATGATTGTACTCGATTTGGTTGGTGGTAAGAGCTTGTATGTCCTCACTTATTCTAATATTATGTCGTCTCAACCTTAATGTTACTCCGATACTTGGTTGGAGATCCATATCTAGTTCCTAAGGACTTTAAACAGTTAGAGAATTCCAGGTGAAGTTTGCTTTTGAGCTCGGCTTTATCATCCATCACATTCATCACTTAACATTAGGTGAGAAGGTAAAGACCAAATACTAACCTGTAGAGGAGTTAAAAAAACTTGGTCAAAATGGTAAATAAATGGTTGTCTTTGTTTATTAGGTGTTTATCTGATCATTGCTGCGTAACATTGTATGTAGTAGAGTTCCTGCATGCCAATATTGTTTGTTATCTTGTTAGCTGTTACGAATGTAGTGAACTGCAGTTGTGTGGAATCCATATTGTATGGGAATCACGAATAGGAAGAATCGCGTTTGTGTAATATGTTGTAAAAAACATATGCATGTCTTATGTTTTGTAAAAAACATAACACGGCTATATATATTACTTACTTATAATAAAAATAATTGCCGAAAGTGCTTTAGAACACGAGCTTTTTCTTCTGCTCTGTGAACACGAGTATAAGTTGAATTTGTTACGAACTCCTTTTTTTTCCAAACATATTGTTAATCATTTTCTTCTTTCAGTGAAGTTGTAGAGACTGTTAGCTTACTGTTAGATACAAATAAAAGTCCAAGTGTCGTTTTTTTTTGCTTTTTTTTCTTTAAAAAAATAAAAAGATGACCAAATCTAAAACGATAATTTTTAATACACATACATATAATCACGAGCCGAAAGGTTAGTCAGAGACTACGCAATGAGGACATCAAAAGCGGACTGCTTGAGCAGACAAGCATGAGCACCGCAAAAGCAGTCCTCTGCCATAGTCCACTTTTCACCAAACAGCGACTGCACATGTGCTCAGCGTGACGGTGGTGAACCCATCGCCACTATATGCTGTTGGATGTATGTGCAGTCTTTAGTCCGTTAGTCGCCTTTTACGACACCCAAGAGAAGAGAGGTGGTAGCACAGAATAATATAACACAGTTAATGTTGATTTTTAATTGTAAATAAAGCACATAAAAAATGAGGGAAAAGATAAACACAGTTAGATACCTGTAGATATACACTGACAGATATTATTCACAGTCCAAAAGGTCGTAAAAAAACGGAAAAAAAAGAAGGGAATGAAGCAGTTCGTAGCACCGTTTAAACTTGTCGTGTCACTAACATTCGTATGTTTGGGCAAACCATAAACTTTTTCATTGCTTTGGTTATGTAAAAATAAATATGTATTTAGAAAATAGTAATAGCCCTGACTCTATAGAATTTTCACAATTCATTAGTTAAGTATACACCGTGATTTTTCATTGGTTTTGGAGCCGAAACCTTGTTTATGTTTATCATCAGTAGAAGCTATTTAGCTTGTAAAACTAAAAATATGAGCATAAAAAAATCATTAAAAAAATATCAATTAAAAATGTAAGAACCCTTAGTACGGGACGATCTCATAAAAGTCAACGACCGAGGCGCTTCAAACGCGCCGTCTTACTATGTCAACTAGAACGTTACTATGTGTTTTCGACAAAAAGTCACTTTTACAACTTTTTTATCTTTGCTCGTAAAGCGATTATTATTTCTTAAAAAGGTACAACACTTTTTTTTGTATTATAACGTTTTCGGCTCCAAAACCAATGAAAAATCTCGGTATATTGATATATAGCATATTGATCTCTGTTAATGCCACAAAGCTAGCAAGAATGAGGTTAATACCTACATTAATATTTCAATGACAGGTAAATTCGACTCCTAGTTAACAAAAGGCTGTTTAGCAAATCTTCTTGCTCTCTTGCATTACAAATTACATTGATTTTTATATCAAATGGGTGATCTGGACTTGTTGTTCATGGTACACAGTACAGTTTTATAACTGGCTATGAACAACGACTGTCAGCTGCATTCTGTAATTAAAAGTTTTATGGCCACGACACGATCGATATACCTACCTACTTATGCTAACATCCGGTAGTTCCAAGTCGAACTATAGTTACAACCGACAGCTTTAAGCACCTATTATTTGTTATTGTTTAAGCTACATCTAATCTAATACAATTAATTTGTGATAGGTATAGTATAGGTACACGTTTAAAATACTTACATTTTCATTTCTTTTAAAATGTCCTAGGTAAACAGGATTTACTGAGTCTCTATACAGGGTGTAACAAAATCAATGAGCGAACGTTTAAGGGCGGTATATGTACACCATTCTGAGTTATGTTTTCTAACAAACTAAATCAATTAAAATAATGCACATCATGAAACATGCTGTATCTTTACTAACACGCACGCAAGCGTCAATAAAAAGATAGCTCAGTGTGCTCCGAGTTTAGTGTGCATGTTCGGCTATCTTTGTGTGCGTGTAATACAGCTGTAGGGGTTTGAAAAGGGTGTATTTTTTGGTAAATTATGATAATGTTTTGTTGATTATCTCGGTAACGAGCCTGTAGTTTTGAACCAAATTTTGTGAGCAGGCTCAGTGTGATGTATAGATGCTCCCCTTAAACGTTCGCTCATCAAAATAAAACTACCAACCCCTCCCTTCCCTTGGGTGTCGTAAAAGCGACTAACGGGCTAAAGGCTCACCACCTAAGCACATGTCCAGACTGTGCAGTTGTTTCTTGCTGAAGCGTGGACTATGTGGGCGTGGTCTGTTGTCCATAGATTCAACTGATACTAATTTTACCAAAAACTTTAATAATAACTATCTCAAAAAAGTTGTTGAGTGAAAGTGAAAATTTCTTTTCACTCCTCTTGCTCAAAAAGACTACTAAGTCATTGTAGCGTTCTAGAGCGGGGCTAAAATAGCTTTTCTTGCCCTAAAGGAAAAAGTAATTTTTTTTTTTAATTTTTGTCTGTCACATGACAATGAGCCTACAAAAACGAAAAAGTATTTAGTGTTATATGGAATAATCATGATTAAAGACTCGACTTATTACTGTTTACCTAAATCAACAAATTTTTTGAGATAGTTATTATTAAAGTTAGTAAAATTAGTAATCATTTGAATCTATGGACAACAGAGACCACACTTCAGCTAGAAAAAACTGCACAGTCTGCACATGTGCTTAGGTGGTGAGCCTTTAGCCCGTTAGTCGCTTTTACGATACCCAAGGGAAGAGAGGGGTTGGTACTATTATTTTGATGAGCCCATCGCCGCTCTATGCTGTTGTATGTATGTGTAGTCTTTAGTCCACTAGTCGCCTTTTACGAGACCCAAGGGAAGGGAGGGGTTGGTAGTATTATTTTGATTAGCCCATCGCCGCTCTGTGCTGTTGGATGTATGAGCAGTCTTTAGTCCATTAGTCGCCTTTACGACACCAAAGAGAAGAGAGGGGTTGGTAGTATTATTTTGATGAGCCCATCGCCGCTCTATGCTGTTGGATGTATGTGCAGTCTTTAGTCCATTAGTCGCCTTTTACGACATCCAAGGGAAGAAAGGGGTTGGTAGTATTATTTTGATGAGCCCATCGCCACTCTATGCTGTTGGATGTATGCGCAGTCTTTAGTCCGTTAGTCGCCTTTTACGACACCGAAGGGAAGAGAGGGTTGGTAGTATTATTTTGATGAGCCGATCGCGATAACGCGACGCTTCGAACCCGCCGTACGCGGCTCTTGAGAAATTCTTCATCAACAAGTACGATCCTTGGCCACGGCTGGCCGAGAAATTCTACGTACATTTTGATGGCCCATGAGAGGAATCGTTTAAACCCAGGAAGGGAAAAATAGGACCAAGGTACTGGACACGCGGTTGCCGTCAAGGTCATTCCCGGCAAACTCGCGTCTATGATGCCGTCAAGATTATGAGTTCAGTGTGAAATGCCGGATATTAAGTCAATCTCGGAGTGTTTCAGTGTTTAAATTCAGTGCTCGTAACAATTCATCATAATTATCACCTTCATCAAAGGGTCGAGATTCGACGGGGCATATGTATTGACGATACGCCATTTTGTATCGCATCGCAACGCAACGGGAAGACAGTCAGCAGACGCACCACAGAGGGCGCGCGCTGCGTTTCATCATTCTTTGGAAATCAATTCACTCGTTCTTACGGACACTTAAGTTAAGTACACTTTTAAACTTTCGCGTTCCATTATGCACACATATTTAGACGGGATTTAACGCAAAACTACTTAGTAAAGGCATTCTACGCATACCTTTTTATACCCGACGTTTCGACCGAGTGGTCACGGGTGGACTCAACCACCACCCACCCGGTGCAACTCGGTCGAAACGTCGGGTATAAAAAGGTAAACGTAGAATGCCTTTACTAAGTAGTTTTACGTTAAATCCCGTCTAAATATGTGTACTTAAGTTAAGTGTTATTGTGTTGTGATTGGCCAATAATTCATGTAAGTATATTCATTGATCCGCTCATCAAACCAATCTCAATCGGTCTAATTTCATTCAATCTTTATGACTATTGATTCCCGTTCATTGACCTAGTCTGCGGTGGAATCACTCATTCATTCAATGTCACTGTCATGTCAAGTGTCTGTCAATTAAATAATCTAGCTTATTAAGTTTGTTTACATAATCTAAATTTATGTTTCGTTAGTTTTAAACTGGTTACAAGTGTAACTGATCTCAAGTGTTACTGTTTATTACGTGCATTAGTCAGTAGATAGTCATCATAGCTTCGCGTAGGACAAGAAATCAGTTTAGAACACACCATAGAATGTTGTTGGATTTTGCCGCGACGATTGACGATGCGACTAGGTCTATCTCGGCTTCAGTGGCAAAAAAGCATTTTAATACCTACTATAAAGATTTGGTTTTAGCATACGAAACATTATTGGGTTTCTCGAGCGACGAGGTGTCTGAGGCAGACATGTCGTTGTTCGAGGCGCAGTTCACGGAAGTAAACAAACTGTTGATAAAACTGGAGCAGGCGTCGTCGGAGTCAACCGCTGGTTCTTCCAAATCACACAAGTTCACATTAAACCAGAAACTGCCTGTTAAGCTGCGTCACTATTTGAGGAGCGCTATGGCACGAATCTTGATGCTTTGCCCACCATTAGTCAACTAATGGAGTTGTTGGACGAACAGTGCCGACTGCAGCTGACAGTTGCTTCAGCACCTGAGCCTGTCAGGAGACCACCTCTGGCTTCACTACCAACTGTGCGTCCACCAGCTCCGCGATCAAGTCAACATCGGGTGACATCAGGCAAGGCATATCAAAACCAATCAGGTGATGTCATCATCAACAGATCAAGGATCATCAGCTCGTCAGGTGAGGCCATCTTGTTCATTTTGTAGTGCCCAGGGACACTCACTTTATAGGTGCCCTGACTTTCAACAGTTGTCACGATCTAGTCGTAAGTCATGGGCGACTAAGTCGGGACACTGCTATCGATGCTTACGGAAGCACTATGCAAGTGACTGTACTCATAGGAACTGGTGTTCTCATTGTGGCTCCCAGGATCATAACTCACTCATTTGCAACGCAGATGAGAACATAGGGGCTCCCCGGCAGCAAAGTCAACCTGCTGCTCGGCTGGTCACCCAATGTGCAGGTGGTCGAGACACACCAACTTCGTCAAAAGCGCGTCATGTCTCACCACCAGTGCATATCACAGGTGTGATCCAGGAAGAAGCGGACCCATCGTCAGCACATCATTGTCATGAGGCTCCACCGTTGCAATCCATGACTCATCACCAGTCAAGGCCACGAGTTGGCGACAGAGCACATCATGCTCAGATCACCTTTCACTCACTCAGGTTTGGCTCACGGACGAGCCCTGATAGGGCATGAGATAAGGTAACGGTTGGTGCATCTCAGGGACCATCACTCCCCATAACTATTTGTCCTACTGCAACAGTAATGGTCAGGTCAGGTGATGGTCGATTTGTCAAGGCCCGGGCCCTGTTAGTACAGGAGCCTGTGTTTCAATCATTAATTCATCATTTAAAATTGCACCAACAGGGTAATAGTAATACTCTTTATGGAGTAGGTCATCAAGCAGTTAATACACCGGGCACTGCTGTCAAATTAGTCATCAAACCAGTAGGAGCTCAATTACAAATAGTTGGTACCAGGGCAATGGTTATGTTCACATTATCAGGAGATGTTCCACCGTATGATATTAAATTAAAGAATCAGTTAAAGTCATCAAATATTATTCTCGCTGATAGCAACTTTGATAAATCTCGAGATGTAGATATCATACTTGGTACAGATGTGCTTAATTATGTACTTGGTGGTTCAAAGATTTCAACCAACATTCCAGGGATAGCGGCTTATGGATCATGTTTCGGTCATATGTGTATCGCTCCCATGATGATATCATCATACACACTCAACAGTCACCATCGACGGTCACATCATCTGACCAGTCGGCAGGCACTTCAGTAGAAGACTATGGACTCCATGCAGTCAGACTGGAGGAAGTCTTAGAGAAGTTTTGGAAGGTGGAACAGCCCCCTTCGAAGCCAGCTGTTCATCCGGATCACTTGGAATGTGAATGGTTGTATAATTCAAGTACTCAACGTATGCCAGATGGCAAATATTTGGTTAGGTTACCATTACTTTCAACAAGGCCACCATTGGGTGAATCAAAGGCTTTAGCCATTCAACGATTGCGATCTTTAGAAAGAAAGATGGCAAAAAATTCAGTATTTGCAAGTAAATACAAGGAATTCATGAAGGAATATGAAACTCTCGGTCATATGTCAAAATCGGACTTTCAGTTAGACTCCGAACATTTCATCATCCCTCATCATGGCATATTCAAAAAGGGAACGAATAAGATCCGTGTAGTATTTGACGGGAGTGCTCGTTCATCAACAGGAACATCACTAAACCAGTGTCTCCACACTGATCCACCACTTCAAAATGATGTTACCCAAATATTGTTAAATTTCAGAAGGCATCAGATAGTCTTCACGACCGACATCAAGCAGATGTTTAGAATGACCTGGATACACCCTGAAGACAGGAAGTACCAGCTCATCGTGTGGAGAGAGGACCCGTCTGAACAAATTCAGGTATAAGAGTTGAATACTAATACCCACGGCCTGCGATCAAGTCCATTCATTGCAATTCGAACATTGTTACAACTAGCCAATGATTGGGAGGCTAGTAATCATGAATCATCAGCTTCAAACGTCATCAGACGAGATACCTTCGTTGACGATATTCTCACGGGCGCAGACTCGTTATCAGAGGCTCAACACCCCAAATCAGAGCTCATCGCGCTAATGACAAGCACCAAATATGAGCTCAGGAAATGATCATCAAATTGCAATAAATTACTGCAGGATTTGCCGCAGGAACACTGCGAGCTACCCCATCAGTTTGATACTGACGATAAAAGCTTTATTAAAGTATTCGGTATTCAATGGGATCCAGTATCAGACTCAATGTCATATCAGATCAATGTACCGCTAGGACAAGCAATTACTAAGCGTCATATCCTTAGTACAATAGCACGCCTGTATGACCCGTGTGGATATTGCGCGCCTATTGTGTTCTGATTCAAGGTGTTTCTTCAGACACTATTTTCAGATGGAGTCAAATGGGACGTACCTGTCAGTAAGAGTCAATGTCGTCAGTGGGACGAACTCACTCAAGACCTTAACTATTTGTCAAACTTGCAGATACCTAGATGTGTTGCACTGCCACAGATTGTCTCATATTCACTTCACGGACTCGGAGACGCTGCAGAGACTGGGTTTGCCGCGAGCGTCTACCTCAGGACCGTGGACGCGTCAGGAAATGTCATGGTACGTTTACTTATAGCTAAATCAAGAGTAGCTTCTCAGAGATCAAAGCAAACGAGACCAAAACTGGAACTCAGTGCCGCTCATCTAGTGTTCAAATTATTGAATCATGTAGCAGAGTCATATCACAGTTCAATTCAATTTGACAGCATCAATGCTTGGTCAGATAGCACAATCGTGTTATCTTGGATAAACACAAAACCATACATGCTTCAAACATTCGAATGTAACAGAGTTCAAGACATACAAAATTCAAAACGTTCTATGATATGGAGACATGTACGTTCAGAATTAAACCCTGCAGATGTCGCATCACGAGGCATGGCGGCTGAAGATCTCATACATTTCAATTTATGGTGGTCTCCAGACTGGTTACTTAAGAAGGAGTCACAATGGCCTGCGTTACCAGTTACTATGCCTTACGATTTACCTTGATTCAAGAAATTAGTCAATCTTGTTACCCCTGTCGAACCATGGGAAGACGCGCTGTTATCACGTGTCAGCTCGTTCAGTAAGCTCATCAATATTACCTCATTGGTACTTAGATTTTGCCGAAATATTAGATTGCCTAAAGAAAAACGGAATCTTACCTCTACACTCTCATTAGACGAGACTCGTGAAGCAACCAGACATTGGATTAAAAGGATTCAAATGGATTCATATAAAGATGAAATTATATTAATCAAGCAAGGAAAATTGGTCTGTAAATCGCTACAGAAATTAAGTGTCTTCGTGGATGAAGACCACTTTATCCGAGTCGGCGGCCGACTACGAAAATCAACATTGCCTTATGGAGCCAGGCATTCATATTTGATACCTAAGGATCATAGGTGGGGTCAATTACTCATAGAATATTATCACAAGTCATATTGTCATGCAGCGACAAACGCGCTCATTGCCATACTGCGGCGAGAGTATTGGATTACGTCAGTCAGACGTCAAATATCAAAGGTCATAAGAAATTGTTTAGTTTGTTTCAGGTTCAATGCTTCATCTCAGCCACCATTCATGGCAGACCTACCAGCTGATAGAGTCAAGGCCGCACGACCATTTTCAGGCGTAGCGACTGACTTTGCTGGACCGTTCTTAGTCAAAAGCAGTTTACTAAGAAATGCGAAATCAATCAAAGCTTACCTGTGTGTTTTTGTATGTTTAGGTACAAAGGCAGTTCATCTCGAAGTGGTCTCTGCATTGACCATCGAGGCCTTCATCGCGTCACCAGGTTTGTCAGCCGACGAGGGCTGCCTTCACTAATCAGATCGGACCGAGGTACGAATTTTACTGGTTCTAATTCATATCTAAAGGAGATCAATCAGTTCTTGTTGGACAACGAGATTCTCCTCAAAGAGGAGTTCAGAAAACAGAGCATTCGCTGGGAGTTCAATCCTCCTGCATCGCCCCACATGGGGGGTCTATTTGAGGCTGCAGTCAAAAGCGCTAAGAACCTCCTCAAGAGAGGTGGGCGATACCATTTTAACATTCGAGGAACTGTCTACTCTATTTACTAAAATAGAGTCTATACTTAATTCACGGCCTCTTGTGCCTATGTCAGAGGACCCCAGTGATTTAGAGGTTCTCACCCCAGGTCATTTCATCATAGGTCAGCCACTAGTTGCCTTGCCAGAAGCTCGCTGGAAGGAAACTAAAATGTCGCGATTGTCCCGCTTTCAGGTTATTCAGAAATTGTACCAGACGATCTGATCGCGCTGGCACGTTGAGTATCTCAATACACTACAGCCACGTAATAAATGATATAATCATATTAACAATGTAGAGCTCAACGATTTAGTTCTTATTATTGAAGAGAACTCACCACCTCTACACTGGCGAAGGGGTTGAATTGTTTAAAGGATCAGATCACATTGTTAGATCAGTTAAATTAAAGACTCAAAGCGGAGAGCTTGTAAGACCAGTGGTCAAATTGTGTAAGTTACCGATACCAATAGAAAGTAATTTAAGTTAACCATTGCACTTCTGTGTGTATATATATATATATATGTTTCCTTTTTAAAGTTAAGTCATGTTTATGGGTCATATTATGTGATATTGTTAATATAAGTAGAGAGCATTAGGGACTTCAAGTATTCAGTTCATTTCCCCCTGGTGGCGGGAGGAATGTTAATCGAAAATAACATGTTTTATATATATTTCATCTTAATGTATACCGCCTTTCTGTTATCGATCTTAAGTTCAGAAAAAATCACTTGTCATTCAATCTTTATGCTCGTGATTGGTCTAACGGCGACCAATAACGGGCACTCAGTGGCGTGAATAGGGCTTCAGATTGGGGCAAGCCACGAAACCTGAAGTTCCTAATCTTGCTACCTAGGTACAATGTTGGTGCCCATTTGTGACACTAGCCACATTTTTTACTCAAATCGTCATAGGCCGTGGCATTCCAAACGCTCTTGTCGTTGGTAAAAAAAACAGGCTTATTACCTTCTATTACATCTTGAATGTGATTTTTGAGAATTTTATTTTGGCCAATTTAGGCGTTCTTTATCTCAGAAACAAAAATACATTAACAGTATTTACTTATTGAATAGTGTAGAATAGCTATTGGCATAGTACGTAGCGGCCTCGCTTTTTGTAAATTTCGCTTAATTTTTATTTAAACTCAAAATTGCAGAGAAAGATTTTCATAAATTGCGCGAGGGCACTTTTTTGAGCTCCTGGATTGAACTACTGTTCTAAACAAATGAAATAAAAAAATGAAACAAAACCAAAAAAACTTCGAAAATCGCGTTAAGTTAACTGTTGAACTCTCTTATCTACGATAATATTATTGAGTAAAATTTATACCAGAATAATTGTTACTTCTAGAGGAATAAAAATGTTATGATGAATTTATTATCCTATTTCGATGAAAACTATAAATACAACTAAGTACAAAATTACAACAAAATGCGATGCGCCGGCCGTCCGAACTCGCTTATTCTCGCAGAGTGGAGATTCGTAATATTAAGCATGCATTTATTATCCTATGTCGATAAAAACGATAAATACAACTGGAAAATTACTATAAAATGCGAAAATGGGCATTTTGCGCGGGAATCACAGTCGATATGTAGGCCTCTACACTTAATTTATTAATTATTACTTAATTATTTGAATGGAAGCAACCAACAATCCAAAGAGTTTTTTACATAGACCTATTATAATCAATGCCCTAGATGACTTATAATAGTTTGCGAAATACATAAATCATGTGTGATGTTCAAAGAATTTATTTACCTCTGCCTTTCGTATGCCAATCATCAACACGTTTAAGTACACATTTGTTTGCAATACATCACATGCCCAACACATCTAAGTTCGTCACAGAGACCAATAAAGCGACGAACTGAACTAGGAACACATTTTTTTTATCACAAATTACGAAAACACTTGTTTGTTACTAAACAATCCCTCAAACAAAGTGAAGTGTGACAATAACAAAGAATAAAAAATGGCTAGCTGCTGCCTGTGGCTGCTGCACAGCACAATCGCGTATTAACGCTTGCCTCTGATTAGTTCGCCCGAGCTCGAGCTGTCGTCGGTCGCCTCTGATTGGTTCGCCCGCGTTTAAGTTGCACGTGATTCGGTAGAAATAAAGCCTGATTTGGAGAAGGCCTTACTTGCGAACTTCATAACGCAAGCTGGCTTTGACGAAGAGTATGATTTCTCATAGAATCTATACATACTTACGCAGTATTATGTTTATAGAGTAGCAATTTTGTTAAAGTTAGAAGAGAGCGGATATACTTTAAATCCGAAGCCCGGTTGCAAGCCAACTTGTGCGAGAGAGATGTAAAGCGTCGCACGATTTATAAGCAGCTTTATGCCATTTGTTTTATGAGAAACTTATAAAATTGATAATTTGAATGCTGATGAAAGAAAATTAGCGATGGTAAAAAATATTAAGTGATTTTAATAATTGCGTTTTACCAGTAGTGATATTGAGTTTTTGTTAGGGCAAGCCGGGCTTTTCGGCTTGTATGAAGGTACCGCCACTGCGGGCACTGAATGTAAAATTGTCTAGTTCATAGTTTTTAATCAATTGTTCATTGGTTTGTCATCAAAAAAAGGCGTGTGGACGCCATTGTAATATTAATTATAATATTTGTTCTTGTTACCTATTAAAATCAGTGTGACAAAGTCCAGAGTTCATTTTCATCATCTTTACCATCACCATCATCAACTAACAACGTCTCAAGGGTCTAACGCGACGCTTCGAACCCGCCGTACGCGGCTCTTGAGAAATTCTTCATCAACAAGTACGATCCATGGCCACGGCTGGCCGAGAAATTTTACGTACAATATCTATTAAGGGAATTTCCATTATAAACATTAACTGGTTTTTCTTTAAATATGAATTTACAATAAAAGTTTCTTCCAATTTACTAAATTATCTTCATTAGGGATATTCACCAAGTTTCCAACATTTGAAATAAACTTTAAATGTGCCAAAAGTTCTGTTGAGTTTATAATCGACTGATATAATAAAGAGCCTTTACTTAAGGCTAGGTGTTAGTGAAAAATTAAAATAACACGTTCTTAGAATTACTTTTTGAAGTAGTAAACAGTAAAATTAAAATCTGCGAAAATTATGAAATATTGTTGAGGCTTTATTCTGTGAAATACACCCAAAGGAAACACGATCTTATAAAGTTGGCTCGATAGAATAAATTCACAAAGTTACATATTTTTGTGTCATTTTATCTTCTTTTCCAGGTTTTTTTCTTAAAATAAGTGATTTGATATTATGAGTCATTTACTAAAATGAAGCTCGTAAATAACTTGAGTTATTATAACCGATGGTTTTTTATTTATTACATCTATCAATTTTTTTAAATATAAAACGCGATTATTCGCGTCGCTTCGCTGTTATACCCGTCCCTTACCGTTGTACCGTGGAGAGAACGAGAGGGAAGCGCTCGAAATACCTCCCCTTAATGCTAATGCAGTTTGAATTTCACTTAGTCTAATAAAAATTGTACTGAAATTACTAACAAATTGATTATATAGTTTCATTAGGTATAAGGATCGTAGCCAATCATTCTCCTTATTTATTAATTCATTTAAACTAGTTTCTACTTGTTTTAAACGTGTGTCTAAGTTAATTGTGTTATTGTTAATGATTTCAGTTGTATTTACAATACTACTTAACATAGATGAAATAAAAGTAACCTTTTTGGAAACAACAACTTGGTTATTATCTAATTTGGAGATTAGTTTTTCGTATCTAACGGCGTCTTCGTGATCAAGATTTCCTGATTGAGCCTAGTGGATTTAAAAGACCTCTTTTAAATCGTTGCTGTGGGGCCGAAGGGCGGTTGGATGTATGCTCAAGTGTGCGATGTTGAGCTAGCAGCGTCTGCCATCAAGTCCTATTCACACACGTCCACGTCGCCGTCCTGTCCTGTCGACCACCTGTACAGACAGGCGGCGGACTCACTCTAAAGTGAGTCGTCGGTCCTGGATAATGCTGTCGTCACTAAACAAGCATCGCACACCTACCACTTACCTTGCGACGTTCAGCAGCCGAGTGTGGGGGGCTAACCCGCCAGTGATATCCCGCACGGTGGGCCATTCCCTTACCCTTAATCCCATGATCCCATCCACAGCAACTCCTCTCCTTACCATTTTCCTTCCCATATTTCCTAATCCTTTCCCATCCTATCCTAGGAGGGATGACAACCTCGACCCCAACATTGTCACTATCATCATCATAAAAATGGCAGATTTAAAAACAAATTTACCCCAGGAGGGTACCGGCAAGGCCGGAGAACCCCTCCCTGGGCCTTCGGGCTCAGGCTGCCCCTTGTATCTGGGGGGGGCAATAAATATGCCTATTTTTAAGGCTGCCTCAGGCAGCGTTCCTTCTGTCCCGCAAGGGACCCAGGCGTGCCATACTCCTTCGGGGGCAGGCGCGTGTACGGCGGCGCCTACCGCGAAACATAGTGGGGATGGATACCTTCGGGGACCAACCCTATCAACTGAACGTGGTGGGCGCCGCGGGGGCAAACGTTCGGCTTCGGGTGCACCGGCACGGCATCCGCTGCAGTCGGGATCCATGCAGGGGCCTGGTGGGAGTGGGAACCTTAGGGGGCCCAACCCGCCGGGAACCACGCGAGGGGACCAAGCGGTCGAAGGTCTGTTGTTCGGTAGTGGGACGGCGTCAGCACCTGCCCAGCAACCTCATGTGGAGGACCGTGGAATGGTGGGGCTACGGGATTTGGGTTCTGCTGGGATCCGTCCCGCCGCTAACGCCGGACCATCGCGGCCGCAGGAACTGGGTCCTCATAGGAACCAACCTGGCGTCCCCAGGTCTGATACAGGGGGGAGCGTAGGCAAGAAGCCGAGGCAAGGTTCGGGCCACCGCAGGCGTCTGGCCAAGCTGCAGAGGGCCCAGGAGGAGACGGCGGCGGCTGCGGTGGAACGAACTAAAAGACTGAGGGAAATCAGCAATGAGAGTCAGGAGGCGCTTGATGCCAAACGCGTTAAGACTCACGGGTCTTACGCGGGGGCAGTGAGCGCCTACAAGATGGCTATCATTGCTGATGACTACCCAGCGACTACGCTGGGGGAAGGTCACTATGTGGCGATCCAAGGGACCATTTGGGACCTGCTGGAGGCCGCGCCTGACCCTCTGCCAGTGGTCAATATCGGAGGCATCTCGTCGGGTGCTATTCTCTTCACTTGTGAGGGGAGTAGCTCGGCGAGCTGGCTCCGAGCACAGGACGGCCTTACCGTGGAGGGTGTCGTGCTCAGGGTGGTTGACGCGAAGGATCTTCCGAAGCCGGTCAAAATGGCTTGGAAATCCCGTAACGTCAGCCGCCTTGATGCTGGTAGGGTTTTGAGGATGATGCAGAGGTACCATCCGGGCTTGCGGACTGCGGGCTGGAAGATCGTCGACACTAAGGTCGAGGGTCTGACAGTCCGCAGGATCGTGTTGATGGGTGGCGCCTCTGCATCATTTATCAAGGCGCAGCGCTACTGCCTTAATATGGGCATCGACAAGAGCGTCTTTAAGCTTCTAGAGGAGAGGCCTACGGACGAGCTTGTCGATGCCCAAGGCAGTAGTGGGGTTGTGAGCGTAGCGGGAGTGACTGGAGGTGAGTGCTCTCAAAGCGCTGTAGAGGCGGTGGTGCAGCCGGGAATTGGCGCACCGGTAGCGGTAGCCGAGGGTCTTGGGGAGGAGATCACACCAATGGAGTTTAGGGGGATCTCCTCGCCTAGATCCGAGGATGATTTGGGGGAGCTCGCCCTGGACGAGCTGCTTCTGGGAGGGTCGTCTCCGTTGACTGTCCTACGGCATCGGATGGCGAACTCCGCTCAGAGGACGGGCGCTAGGCTGCTTTATAGAGCTAAGGTGCGTACAAATCAATTTACATCATTGCAAGGCCGCAACTGCCCTTCTGGCACGAGAGCTTGCAATGAATAAATTCGATATTGCCTTGATCCAGGAACCTTATCTTTATAGGGGCCAGATTAAAGGTTTAGGTGGAACTTCTGGTACATTATTCTACAACTGTTCTACTAATGACATGAGGACTTGCGTCTATGTCAGAAATGACCTACACGCAATGCCTCTAATGAAGTTCTGTTGCAGGGATCTGACGGCTGTCAAGGTCCTTACGGGGGAAGGGGGTGATAGGCGGACGGTAATTTTAGCGTCAGCTTACCTCCCCTTCGAAAAGGCGGATCCAGTATCAAAGGAGATGCGGGAACTGGTAACCTGCATTGGCCGAGAAAACCAAGATGTCATCATCGGTTGCGACGCCAACGCGCATCATGTGATCTGGGGCAGTTCAGACACCAATGAGAGAGGGGAGAGACTGCTGGAGTATCTGGTGAGTTCACCCATGCAAATTCTTAACAAAGGAAATAAGGCCACCTTTTTCAATGCCCGGAGGGCTCAGGTGATTGATATAATCATTGCTAGTAACAGAGCGGTAAGTAACATCACAAACTGGCATGTGTCGGAAGAGGTATCACTTTCCGACCACAACTACATATGCTTTAGGTACAGACTAGGTAAGATCATAGGAACTGTACAAAGGAAGAACCCTCGGAACACCAACTGGGAGGGCTTCAGGAAGGATCTCAGGAGGGATCTAGATGGTCAAAGCGACAAACTCAACTCAGCTGTGGATATAGAGTTTGAAGCTGACAGACTTACAGAAGCACTGATGACGGCCTGGCAAAACAACTGCCCAGAAACGAAATCAGTGGCAAAGAAACTACCATCGTGTACTTCTGAGGTTGCTCAAATTAGAAAAGCGACACGACAGGCGTTCAATGAAGCGAAGGCTAAGAACGATTTTAGTGAATACAATAAAGCTTTAACTCGCTACAGCAGTGCGGTTCGAAAAGCAAAGAGATCAGCTTGGAGAAAACATTGTGAACAGATACAATCTGTTCCTGAAGCAATGAGACTAACCAAGGCAATTTCTACAGCAAAGGCGATTCCATTGTCCACAGTTACGAGGGCAAATGGAACTCGTACAGAAACTGGTGGTGATACACTAAAGGTTATGTTTGATACTCACTTCCCTGGATCGAGTATCATCCAGGACGAACATGACCCAATCAGCTGGAAGGAGTAGCATAGTAGAACTTCCAAGTATGATTGGACAATAGCGAAAAAGGTAGTAGATGAATCTAAAGTTAAATGGGCACTGGGGAGCTTTCAACCATTTAAAGCACCAGGGCCTGATAACATTTACCCCATCCTACTACAGCAGGGCGCCTCCATACTGGGCCCCCACCTCTGCAGACTGTACAAAGCCTGCATTGCGTTCGGCTGTATACCCCGAATATGGAGGCGTGTTAAAGTAATTTATATACCAAAAACGGGTAAACCGGATTACGAAGAACCCAAAGCTTTTAGGCCAATAAGTCTTCAATCTTTTCTCCTCAAGGCCGTGGAGAAAATGGTAGACAAATTTATCAGAGCGGGACCATTAAAAAAATTCCCACTTCATGGACTTCAATGCGCGTATCAGCCAGAAGTCAACAGAAACTGCTCTTCACCATGTGGTGAGTAGCGCGGAATCCGCCCTGGAGAACAAAGAGATCTGCGTCTGCACATTCGTAGATATTGAAGGTGCATTCGATCGCACAACCTTTGACTCCATTAATGTTGCAGCCAGGGATCATGGCGTGCCACAACCGATCTGCAAATGGATTGAATGTATGCTAAAGGGTAGAATCATCTACTCGGAACTACTAGGGGACAGCTTACTTGCTCAGACAACTAGAGGGTGCCCGCAAGGGGGGGTTCTCTCTCCTTTGCTATGGAGCCTTGTGGTTGATTCAATCATAGCAAAGCCGAACCATGGACCATTCTTTACGGTTGGTTACGCTGATGATCTAGTTATCACGGTCAGTGGGAAATTTCCCTCCACGGTATCGGAGCTAATGCAACGTGCCCTGGGTTTGCTGGAAGGTTGGTGTAATACCAATCATCTATCTGTAAACCCGGGAAAAACGACCGCCATCTCCTTTACTAGAATGAAAAACCTTACAAAACTGGGAAACTTAACGCTTTACGGCACCCAGCTTTCTTGGTCCAGAGAAGTGAAATATCTAGGCTTAACACTAGCTAAGGAACTCACCTGGAAACAGCACATGGATACGACTGTCGTCAAGGCCTATAGGGTCTTTGGTATGTGCCAGTCCACTTATGGCAAAATGTGGGGACTTAACCCCAAAATCATAAGATGGATTTACATGATGATGGTGCGGCCGATTCTCACATACGGCAGCATCGTCTGGTGGCCCAGGACCAGACTAAAGATCTGTAACAATGCTTTGAGCAAACTACAGAGAACAGTATGCCTGGCGATTACTGGGGCATTTAGAACCACACCGACAGCAGCGCTGGAGGTCCTCACGGACCTCCCACCTCTGCACGGTGTCATAGAGACGGAGGCAAGGAAAGCGCTACACAGACTAAAGGTGACCGGGCTGTGGGACGCATCTTTGCCTCTGACCAGACACACAAAATGGGAACATAATGATACCCTTGACAGGATCATGGAAATGAGGTGCGACAAGATTGCCCCAAAGTACATGTTCGAAAAGAAATTCAGTATACATGTCCCAACTCGGGACCAATGGAAAAAGCCACCGTCTCCAGAGAAAGACAGCCTGATCTGGTACACCGACGGATCCAAAATGAAGTCGGGCACTGGAGCAGGTATCTTTAGCAATGATTTTAAAAACAGTCAGAGTATGGGAAAGTTTGCTACTGTTTATCAGGCAGAAACTTTCGCAATTCTCCTGTGCGCTAAAAAGAATTTAGAAATCGCTCCCAAAAAGCGTAACATATTCATCCTGAGTGACAGCCAAGCCGCGCTTAAGTCACTTATAACGCCTCGAATCAACTCCAGCCTTGTGCTTGAAACTACGAAAGCCTTAAACAAGCTAGGTAGGCACAACAGGGTGAGATTGATCTGGGTACCAGGCCACATGGGAATCCATGGCAACGAGATGGCCGATGCACTTGCTAGGGAGGGCTCAGAGACCCCATATATTGGCCCTGAGCCATTTGTGGCACTAGCATCGAGTACCATCAACAAAGCCTTCAAGGACCATATCCAAAACAGGCATAAAACCGAATGGAAAGAGCTACCCGGCATAAGACACTCAAAATCCTTTATAGGCGAAGGCGCCCTAGGACAGAGTAAGATCATATGCGGAGGTAGCAGAAGGCAGGCCCGATTAATCACCGGTGCCCTGACTGGGCACTATGCCACTAAACAAATGCTCTATAAAATGCAACTAGCAACAGACAACCTGTGCAGGGCATGTGGAGGGGAAACGGAGTCTATGCAGCACCTACTGTGTGACTGCGACTCTTTTGCCAGGAAAAGAATCAATCTTCTGGGATCGGCCTACCCCAAACCAAAAGATTTTAGGCTCTTCGCCCTCAAGGACATTGCCAAGCTTATGGCAATTATCTTCACTGAGGAGGCAAAGTGATAGGACGGGGTGGCACAAAAGATCCCAATGGGTCGACGTGCTACTGCGAGAGGGAGACCTCTGCAGGCCCCACTAGATAAGATAAGATAAGATAAATCGTTGCTGTGGCATCAGTTGGTGATATTTATCTATTGTTATATCGCGAATATAACGTCAGCATGTTTTAAAATATTAATAAAATCATGAGGAAATGATTGATGTATAGGTTAAATCGTTATAAATGTTTTCCAGATTTATGTTTTTTATAATTGTCCACTTTTGTATTTGTAGATGAGCTTGAACTTCCTTTACAGGCAGGAATTTTTTATTTTATTTAAATTTTTCCCCGCATTTCCTTCAAGGTTTTGCAGACGAAGGGCCAGCACCGGCATCGAATACACCATCTGTGGAGGGCGTTTAAATTTTTAATTGGTGCTTTTGTCTCTCTATCACCTACTATAAGTGGAACTACATTTTTACAAGTTTTCCCTGTAGCCATAGCCTTGCGATATCTTGCTTTGTCTTTACCTTTTCTTTTATTAACATCTTTTACGTAAACCAGGTGCCCTTTGGGAAACTCGAATCCCGTTTCTCCACCTTGTTTGCCTCTAATCTTTTCCTTTATTCTATTATTTTATCTGTTACATATTGATATAAGAATTTTGTACGTTTGGAGTGATCTTTAACTAATTGTTGTACATAAGACCTTTCTAAATTATAGTTAAATGGATTATCTGTATCAGTATGTCCAAAGACAACTTCAAACCCCGTTACAGAGTGTATTGTGTGATTGTAAGCCATATTATATGATATGTCACGACTGATGCGGCATCAGTACATTTCCTTTTGTATTTGGCGATTCAATAAATTTCAATGATTGTGGAATGTAATCTTTCAATTAAACCCATAGAATTAGGGTTGTTAGGTGTACCAATGTGTGTAATGTGAAGTGAGATTTTATGTAAACTTAAAAATTATTTTAAAAGTTCATTGTTGAATTTAGTACCTGGATCTGAACTAATTTTCTTGGGAATGCCGTAAAAAAATAAATATTTCATTAAAGCTCTTACAATCTGTGGTGTGGTTTTATTTGAAATTTCGATAGTTTGGCCTAATTTACTAAATGCATCGATTAGTGTCAGATATCTTGTATTTTCCTTCAATAGAAAATGTATCAATAAACAGTTCTTGAAACGGAGCATTTTGAGTTTGCGTTAACTGAAGTAAAGGTTTGATAGGTTTCCTATCGTACTTCATTTTACGCAACGGTTTCTGACATATTTTCCCAATAATAATTTCTACGGATTCGTACTAATGTTTCCCTAATTCCGCGATTTGCCTTCGTGATGTTTTAATACTATTGCCTTTTGTTCACCCTCATTTTCAACGTATACTATTCGTTCTGTGCATTCATATAACTTTTCCATCTCTTTCTTGAATAAATTATTAATTTAATTTAGAAAAATATTGTTAATTTGCTAAACTGTGCACCATGTTTTTCCTCTACGAAGTAAATGAAATATTTAATTTTTGGTCGAATATACTCTTATAAAAATTGTTTAATAAGTTCCGGTTTATCTGTAGGCATAAAAACTTCTAAAATCTTTTGTCTTTTTCTCGAAATATCTTTTACATTAAACTCGTTTTTAAACCAAGAAAATATTAAAATTTGATTGGGTTTGGTGTCGATTGCCTCGTGTAAGATGGGTATACCTGTTGATTCTAGCTCTATAGCAGAGTGTACAGTTTGTGACTTATTACTTTCTGCAGAAGGCGATCTAATAGGATATTGTTCTACATCGTCTGAAATGGTTATCGGACTTGCTGAAGTAGTCTTACTTATCTCTGAAATTGACATTGTTGAAGATGAACGGCATTTTTGTTTTTTTGATAATTGTTTTATATTTTTTATAACATCTTCAATGTGTTCTTGTAAGTTTAAGTCCTCTTCATCAACATTCACTTGCATGGAATGTCCTTCATCAGCTGAATCTAATGCATTTACTCTAATTCTGAATAAGGCTGTACTCTTCTACTCGTTGTACTCTTTCCCGTAAAAACTACTGCATGCATTTGGATGAAATTCGGCATACAGATAGTTTATACCCTGGATTAACACATAGGATACTTTTTATCCTAATATTCCCACGTTAACAGGAACCACGCGGGTGAAACCGCGAGCTGCCGCTAGTATTATATATGAATTCGAAATTATAATCTTGTAAACGCAATCTCCACCGTTTTGACTTAATTTTTCAACTTTAAATAAAAAATCTGAACAGGTGACTTTATGGTTCCTAAGTAGACTTCAACAATGCGCCAGACTCTCAGCTTTCATTATCATTTATAAAAAAGTAGTCCTTAATGGGGCTACGTTGGCTAAAATCGAGCTTCAAGACAAGCAAGGTGAAAAATTCTTAAAATTAGCCAATTGATATTTTTGCTTTTATTTGTCATGACAACAAATGGCCAGAGTACTCGCGGCCGACCTGTATGCTCTATGCTAGCCATCACAATAACAGTCACCACCTTATAGTCCGATGAAAATCGAATTGTTACGACTGCCTGTACTTGGAGTAGAGTTACGCTTGCCTTTGTCAAAGTTTATTAATAAGACAGTTTGTGTTTACTGCTACTCGTGCCGCTATTTTGTCTTTACCACACTCGCTTTGCCCACGGACCCTGCTGCTTTCTTATTTGACTACTTTACTCGTTTATTAGACTTTTTTTACTTAGAGTGTAAGAGATGAGTTACACGAAACTTACGTGAATAGGCAGAAATGTATTATTTTTATGGAGTTGCACGAGGAAACGGCCGAGCAGCTACACGACTGTATCGCGAACAACGTCAACGTCGTGGTGGGCCACAACCTGAGCGATTTTTTTTTTTTATTGTCAACGGGTTAGCGCTTGGCCATCATCTCACCTAATGGTAAGTGACAATAAGGCCGAAGGTGGAAGCACGCTTCACCCGGAATCCTCAACCACTGAGGAACTGGCTATCTTATCTCAAACTGCCGGAACACAACAATGCTATAAACATCGTTGTTATGGAGACAGACTTAGATAAGATGGTGGTAGCTAGCCAGGCGAACTTAACAGCCCTACCACCAACCAAACCGAGCACACAAAGATGTATCCCCTGCTGGGAATCGAACCCGGGACCTCTCGGTCTGAAACCGGTAGCTTAGCCACTAGACCACAGAGGCGGTTAATCCCGACCATAGTGTTTTTGTGAACACGCACAACACACAACAATGTGTAACAACACATTAATGGCAGGCCGCATTCCTGGTCAACGCGGCAGTCATGAAGGAATCCCTAGAGCTGACCCGGATCGCAGAGAAACGGTGCTGGAAGAAATTCAGCATCTACGAGTACGAGAGTTTTAACTCGTAATCTGGGCATCCCAAGGACTTCTATCCAAAACATACTCTGCGATGAAGGATACCATGCGTTCCACATCTAACGAGTCCAAGCTTTACTACCTAGAGATCATCAATTACGCGTAGATTTTTGCCAAACCATGTTACTTATGGAGGAAGAGGATCCTAGATTTTTTTTAAAAGTTTTATGGTCAGATGAGTCACGATTTGAGCGATTTGGATAATTCAATGTTCACAATTAACACACGTGGGCGAATGAAAATCCACACCAAGTGTTTAACGTTTCAACATCGTTTCAGCGTTAACTTGTGGTCTGATATCCTCAATGGCAAATTAATTGGTCCGTTTGAACTGCCGTCCAGACTTAATGGAGAAACCTACAGAAACTTTTTAATAAATGAACTTCCAATGTTGCTGTTAGATGTAAATATCGAACTTAGACGGACCGTTTAGGTGGCCTCCACGCTCACCTGATCTCAACCCCATAGATTTCTTCATTTGGGGCTATTACAAGAAAATAGCATACGCTCGAGAGTGTTCAAGTGAGCAAAAGCTGAGGCAGAAGATTGCAGAAGCCGAACGTGTCGTGAGAGTGAACAGAGAGGCTTTTAGACGATTGAAAGACATTTTTTTACGTAGGTGTAGAATGTGTATTGCTACTGGAGGAGGCCACTTTGAAAACCTTTTGTAATAAATATTTTTACTTCATCATCTGTGTTTTATTAACAAAACACTTCGTACTTACAACTTGTCTTAAGTAACCTCTGAAGCTTTTTGTTGGTTAGTTTCCAGTATTATTATCACTAATTAAACTTAGGAATGATAAAATGACTAAAAAAATGTTTTATATTAGGTGGCTAATTTTAAGAATTTTTCACCTCGCTGTCTTTGAAGCTCGATTATAACCAAAGTAGCCTATTAAGGACTACTTTTTTAAAATGATAATGAAAGCTGAGAGTCTGGCGCATTGTTGAAGCCTACTTAGGAACCATAAAGTCTCCTTTTCAGATTTTTTATTTTAAGTTAAAAATTTAAGTCAAAATTCACCAAACGTAAATGTTTCACTGTAGACCAACATTTTCATAACTTTCATCTTAGTTACGAAGCTAATTAGTTTATCCATAAAAGTACTACCAAGGACGATTTATTAGTCTATGGTATTACTCATGAAGATTCAGTTGCAGCATAGGACTATTGGTTGCAGTAATAAAGTCTATTCGGATACTCCACGACACGAGGGACCTAATTTTTTTTTAGACGTCAACGTTTTGGCCATCCTGTATAAATTAAACAATATTTATTCAGGACTTAAGTACCTACTAGGTATGTATACAGAGTGGAAAAAAAGACCGTGGTTGGAGGAAAAGTACCCTTAATATTGATGATGGCCACATGATGGCAAATTTTACTGAAAGGAAACATTCCTTTATTTTCAATAAAAATTAAAACTGCATTTAAAGATTTTTGAAAAATCAACTGCTTGAGCCGGGAATCGAACCGGTGACATGTGAAAATAAACATCCCGTATTTTATGATACCAACCGAAAGAGTCATTCATAAGGATCAATTTCTTTTAAGTGTGAGTTTGAAGTGGGGTGCTCGCTTTAGGCTGGTGCCCGCTTTAGCCCACTTCCCCTACACTTATTCAATCATTTTATTCGTGTTGTGGTCGTGTCGTGTGTTCTCCAACAATATCTACAAATTACAACAACATATATCGTTAAGTTAAATATTAATGCTTTATTTCATTCGTCGATATGTAATAAAAGGGAAAAGGACACTACGTACGTACGTAGCTCTGCCGTAACTTGCACTTGCGAAATTAATTGTATTGATAAAATCATTAATTACTTAGTACTTATAGGTATTCATTCTAGATTTCAATGTATGGGCAAAACGGCAAAATTTATTATTTTAATTTATTGCTGCTGTGTTATACCTATATACGAGTACATTAAAATACACGACTCTCCCGCCCACCCCGCAAGCCACTTCACCCCTTCCCCCCTTGAAAGTGTCCCGTTTTACAGATTTTCTCAATTTTCAGGAAAACTATACAAGCTAGGACAAAATGGTGAAAGACTGAATTATTATTTACTACAAATAAGAATTAACATTTATTTTGATACGATTCATAGTTTCCAAGCTATGGTGCATCAAATTTGACTAAAATTTTATAACCAGCAAATAGTGGTAGTATTCTTTCACCGCGCTGAGCGACACGGTTAGATCGATATATTTTTTATTATAATCTAATTTATTTTAAAAAGTGTCTAGCCTTCCACCAGTGGTTATTTAATAAAAAATTATGTACTGCCGTAAAATTGAGAAAATCTGTAAAACGGGACAATTTTCAAGGGGGGGGGAAAAGGTTTGCGGGGGGGGGGGGGGGGAGAGTGGTGTATTTTGATGTACTCGTTTAAAGGTATAACGCAGCAGCTGTTGTTAAAAAGCTTTGCCCCTAAAATATCTAGAATGAATAAAATAATCAATACTAAATGCTGATATTAAATTTGACAATGCGTACTCGTAATTTTCTTATTTTAATTACTTAAATATAATTTAATAAAATAAATACTTTTCCCGACTATGGCTGCTACATTACACATTGGCACCAGCCGTGCTGCTAATGTGCTATCATGGCAGAAAACAGCAGCCATATTTGATTAATTATTTTTCCAATTATGCGAGGGTCTCAACCGAAGACGATTACTTATTACATGCAGCAGTACATGAGATGGTGCTATCTTCTTCACACTTTTAGATATATCCTAAAAAGAAATATCTTATTTCCGTTCCCTGCACTGGCAACCCCGCGTCACGAGACGTCATTATTTCAGAGAATTTTGTATTATCCTCAACAATTTTTTATTTTATTTTTTGGGTTGGGAGGGATGGGTTGACGTAATCGTCTTCGGTTGAGACCCTCGCATAATTGGAATCAAACTTCACAAGGTAAGTTCGTTTGATTCCTATTTATACTTCGGGTCTCAACCGAAGACGATTACTTATTACATGCAGATGTTCAGAGCATTGTAATGTTAACACAATAAAAATAAAAAATTATGTCAATTTAAACTTTACAATATGTAGGTAGTTTTTTATAGGTGTGTATAAGCCTCCTTTAAACCTTAAAAGATGCATTTAATGGCTATCGATGCATTGGTCGTTTTCTAAACAATGACTATAACAATTTCATTTATTTATTTGATTAAGTATTATTATTTTGTTGTGTAAATACTACATTGACAAATTCATTCTGATTTGTACCTAAACATTTCTGTTAGAGAATCAACAAATACATTTAAGTGACTCAGCCCACAACAACTCTGCGAAACACCTCCAGACTAGATCTGTGAGCAGTGTGAGCAGTAAATGCCGAGCGACTACGTGACTGTGAGCTCCAAATACAGACAAATATCGGTATCGGCATGTCGTCCACTGTCTTGGAATCCCTTTTTTTTATCTACAACAAATGTTTTTGACCGCCTTTTTATGAGGTTGGCACAACCAGCAACAATTAACTGGGATTCTTACAAGTATTGGACAATCTGATGAGCGGTTGCCAAACGCGGGTCCTGAAGTCTAAATGAAGTCGGTAATTTCAATCACAATCACATAAATTTGCATTGATATATTATTTTTTATTAAACTAATAGACTGCGTTTTTTGAGCAGAAATAATATCTTATCTTCTTATCTTATCTTATTGGGCCCTGCAGAGGTTTCCCTCTCGCAGCGGCACGTCGACCCATTGGGATCTTTTGTGCAACCCCGTCCTATCACTCTGTTTCCTCAGAGAAAATGACTACCATAAGTTTGGCAATGTCTTTGAGGACGAAGAGTCTAAAGTCTTCTGGTTTCGGGTAGGCGAAACCCAAGAGACTCATTATTTTCCTAGCAAGGGAGTCACAGTCACACAGTAGGTGTTGCATGGACTCCGTTTTCTTCCCACATGCCCTGCACAAGCTGTCTGTTGCTAGTTGCATTCTATGGAGCATTTGTTTTGTGGCATAGTGCCCGGTCAGGGCTCCGATGATTGTTCGTGCCTGCCTTTTGCTACCTCCGCATATGATTTTACTCCGACCTAGGGCGTAGCGTGTGGGCGTGCCGGGTAGCTTTTCCCATTCGGTTTTATGCCTGTTTTGGATTTGGTCCTTAAAGGCCTTGTTGATGGTGCTCGGTGCCAGTGCAACAAACGGCTCAGGACCAATAAATGGGGTCTCTGAGCCCTCCCTGGCAAGTGCATCAGCCATTTCATTGCTATGGATTCCCATGTGGCCTGGTACCCAGATCAAAATCTCACCCTGTTGTGTCCACCTAGCTTGTTTAAAGCTTTTGTGGTTTCAAGTACAAGGTTGGAGTCGATACGGAGCGATATAAGTGACTTGAGTGCTGCTTGGCTGTCACTCAGGATGAATATGTTTCGCTTTCTAGGAGCGAGTTCTAAATTCTTTTTTGCTCATAGGAGAATTGCAAAAATTTCGGCCTGGTATACAGTTGCAAATTTTCCCATGCTTTGACTATGTTCGAAGTCATTGTTAAAGATACCTGCTCCAGTACCCGACTCCATTTTGGATCCATCGGTGTACCAGATTAGGCTGTTCTTCTCTGGAGACGGTGGTCCTTGTCTCCATTCATCCCTAGTTGGGACATACAGTGGCGGTACCTTCATACAAGCCGAAAAGCCCGGCTTGCCCTAACAAAAACTTAATATCACTACTGGTAAAACGCAATTATTAAAATCACTTAATATTTTTTACCATTGTTAATTTTCTTTCATCAGCATTCAAATTATCAATTTTATAAGTTTCTCATATTATGAATCACCAAACAAATCGCATAAAGCTGCTTATAAATCGTGCGACGCTTTACATCTCTCTCGCACAAGTTGGCTTGCAACCGGGCTTCGGATTTAAAGTATATCCGCTCTCTTCTAACTTTAACAAAATTGCTACTCTATAAACATAATACTGCGTAAGTATGTATAAATTCTATGAGAAATTCATACTCTTCGTCAAAGCCAGCTTGCGTTATGAAGTTCGCAAGTAAGGCCTTCTCCAAATCAGGCTTTATTTCTACCGAATCACGTGCAAATTAAACGCGGGCGAACCAATCAGAGGCGACCGACGACAGCTCGAGCTCGGGCGAACCAATCAGAGGCGAGCGTTAATACGCGATTGTGCTGTGCAGCAGCTACAGGCAGCAGCCAGCCATTTTTTATTCTTTGTTATTGTCACACTTCACTTTATTTGAGGGATTGTTTTTAAGTAACAAGTGTTTTCGTAATTTGTGTTAAAAAAATGTGTTCCGAGTTCAGTTCGTCGCTTTATTGGCCTCTGTACTCCCTGTGACGAACTAAGATGTGTTGAGCATGTGATGTGTTTCAAACAAATGTGTACTTAAACGTGTTGATGATTGGCATACGAAAGGCAGAGGTAAATAAATTCTTTGAACATCACACATGATTTATGTATTTCGCAAACTATTAAAAGTCATCTAGGGCATTAATAGGTCTATGTAAAAAAGTCTTTGGATTGTTGGTTGCTTCCATTCTAATAATTAAGTAATAATTAATAAATTAAGTGTGAGGCCTACATAATCGACTGATTCGACTGTGATTCCCGCGCAAAATGCCCATTTTCGCATTTTGTAGTAATTTTCCAGTTGTATTTATCGTTTTTATCGAAATAGGATAATAAATGCATGCGTAATA
Source organism: Scoparia ambigualis (assembly GCA_963921215.1). Taxonomy (NCBI): domain Eukaryota; kingdom Metazoa; phylum Arthropoda; class Insecta; order Lepidoptera; family Crambidae; genus Scoparia; species Scoparia ambigualis. The sequence goes on along the minus strand of OY992503.1, from coordinate 41,702,815 downwards.
TTACGAATCTCCCCTCTGCGAGAATAAGCTGAGTTCGGACGGCCGGCGCATCGCATTTTGTTGTAATTTTGTACTTAGTTGTATTTATAGTTTTCATCGAAATAGGATAATAAATTCATTATAACATTTTTATTCCTCATGAAGTAACAATTATTCTGGTATAAATTTTACTCAATAATATTATCGTAGATAAGAGAAATTCACAGTTAACTTAACGCGATTTTCGAAGTTAACTTTTTACTTTTTACTTTTCACAGTTAACTTAACGCGATTTTCTTTTTTTGGTTTTGTTTCATTTTGACGTGACAACGTCTTAAATTAGGTTAGCTGGGAGACACTTATGAAAAAGTGTAACGCTCGTCGGGAACGTAACGATGAGTCACCGAACGAGAGAGAGGCCCGCCGAATGCCTTGCGTCTCTCTCCCACTAAATAGTTAAGTTTAAGTTTACATGTACAATGTTTTAGTAAACAAAATAAAACAAAATAAAATAAAATAAAATAAAATAAAATAAAATAAAATAAAATAAAATAAAACAAAATAAAATAAAATAAAATAAAATAAAATAAAAAAAAATAAAAAAAAAAAAAATAAATAAATAAATAAAAAATAAAAAAAAAAAATTGTGCAATTCTTATTTTCATTCAATTCCTTGTTCCTATTGTGCAATTTAATTATATTCATATCAATAAATATTCTACCGAGAAAAAGACGTTGTCACGTAAAATCTTCGCCCGTAAAACCGACTTTACAGGCAACCAATTTTTTTTTTTATTTCATTTGTTTAGTTCAATCCAGGAGCTCAAAAAAGTGCCCTCGCGCAATTTATGAAAATCTTTCTCTGCAATTTTGGGTTTAAATAAAAGTTAAGCGAAATTTACAAAAAGCGAGGCCGCTACGTACTATGCCAATAGTTATTCTACACTATTTAATAAGTAAATACTGTTAATGTATTTTTTTTTTTTTTATTGGCAACGGGTAAGCGCTTGGCCTTCATCTCACCTGATGGTAAGTGACGATAAGGCCGAAGGTGGAAGCGCGCTTCACCCGGAATCCTCAACCACTGAGGAACTGGCTATCTTATCTCAAACTGCCGTAACACAACAATGCTATAAACATCGTTGTTATGGCGACAGACTTAGATAAGATGGTGGTAGCTAGCCAGGCAGACTTAACAGCCCTACCACCAACCAAACCGAGCACACAAAGATGTACCCCCCGCTGGGAATCGAACCCCGGACCGCTGGGTCTGAAACAGGTAGCTTAGCCACTAGACCACAGAGGCGGTTAAAAATATTTTTGTTTCTGAGATAAAGAACGCCTAAATTGGCCAAAATAAAATTCTCAACAATCACATTCAAGATGTAATAGAAGGTAATAGCCTGTTTTTTTACCAACGACAAGAACGTTTGGAATGCCACGGCCTATGACGATTTGAGTAAAAAATGTGGCTAGTGTCACAAATGGGCACCAACATTGTACCTACCTAGGTAGCAAGATTAGGAACTTCAGGTTTTGTGGCTTGCCCCAATCTGAAGCCCTAGGCACGCCACTGGGGACATATATACTGAATTTCTTTTCGAACATGTACTGGGGGGATATTTTGTCACACCCCATTTCCTATCAGATCCTATCAAGGGAATCATTAGGTTCCCATTTTGTATGTCTGGTCAGTGGCTTAGATGCGTCCCACAGCCCGGCCACCTTAAGTCTATGTAGCGCTTTCTTTGCCTCTGTGGCTATGACACTGTGCAGGGGTGGAAGGTTCGTAAGGAACTCCATAGCTGCCGTCGGTGTGGTTCTGAATGCCCCAGTAATCGCCATGCATGCTGTCCTCTGAAGTTTGCTTAAAGCATTCTTACAGATTTTTAGCCTGGTCCTGGGCCACCAGACGATGCTGCCCTATGTAAGGATCGGCCGCACCATCATCATGTAGATCCACTTTATGATTTTGGGGTTAAGCCCCCACGTTTTGCCATAGGTGGACCGACACATACCAAAGACCCTATAGGCCTTGGTAACGGTCGTGGCCATGTGCTGTTTCCAGGTAAGTTCCTTATCCAGTGTTATGCCTAGATATTTCACTTCTCTGGACCAGGGAAGCTGGGAGCCGTAAAGTTTTAGGCTTCCCAATTTCGTGAGGTTTTTCATCCTCGTGAAAAAGATAGCGTTTGTTTTCCCCGGGTTTACGGATAGATGATTGGTATTACACCAATCCTCCAGCAAACATAGAGCACGTTGCATTAGCTCCGATACCGTAAAGGGAAACTATCCACTGACTGTGATGACCAGGTCATCCGCATAACCAACCGTATATAGTGGTCCTTGGTTCAGTTTTGCTATGATTGAATCAACTACAAGGCTCCATAGCAGAGGAGAAAGGACCCCCCCCCCCTTGCGGGCACCCTCTAGTTGTTAGAGCGAGTAAACTGTCCCCAAGCAGTTCTGAGTAGATTATTCTACCCTTTAACATGCATTCAATCCTTTTGCAGATCGGTTGTGGCACGCCATGATCTCTGGCTGCCACATTGATGGAGTCAAAGGTTGTGCGATCAAATGCACCTCCAATGTCTACGAATGTGCAGACGCAGATCTCTTTGTTCTCCAAGGCTGATTCCACTCGGCTCACCACATGGTGGAGAGCGGTTTCTGTTGACTTCCCTGGCATTGAAGTCCGTGAAGTGGGAATTTTTTTAACGGTCCCGCTCTGATAAATTTGTCTACCATCTTTTCCAAGGTCTTAAGAAGAAAAGATTGGAGACTTATTGGCCTAAAAGCTTTGGGTTCTTCATAATCTGGTTTACCCGGTTTTGGTATGTATATTAACTTAACACGTCTCCATATTCTAGGTATATAACCAAATGCAATGCAGGCTTTATACAATCTGCAGAGATGGGGGCCCAGAATGGAAGCGCCCTGTTGTAGTAGGATGGGGTAAATATTGTCAGGTCCTGGTGCTTTATATGGTTGAAAGCTCCCCAGTGCCCATTTAACCTTAGATTCATCCACCACCTTTTTAGCTATTATCCAATCATACTTGGAAGTCTTAACTTGCTGCTGCATCCAGCTGATTGGATCATGTTCGTCTTGAATGATGCTTGATCCAGGGAAGTGGGTATCAAACATAACCTTCAGTGTATTCTCACCATTTCCTGTTCGAGTTCCATTGAACAGATTGTATCTGTTCACAATGTTTCCTCCAAGCCGATTTTTTTGCTTTACGAACCGCACTGCTGTAGCGAGTTAAAGCCTTATTGTAATCGCTAAAGTCGTTCTTCACCTTCGCTTCATTGAACGCCTGTCGTGTCTCTTTTCTAATCTGAGCCACCTCTGGAGTCCACCACGGCTGTCTCCCCGCCACTGATTTTGTTTCTGGGCAGTTGTTCTGCCAGGCCGTCATCAGTGCTTCTGTGAGTCTGTCAGCTTCAAACTCTATGTCCACAACTGAGTTAAGTTTACAGCATGGACCATCTAGTTCCCGCCTGAGATCCCTTCTGAAGCCCTCCCAGTTAGTGTTTCTTGGGTTCTTCCTTCGTACAGTTCCTATGGTCTTACCTAGTCTGTACCTAAAGCATATGTAGTTGTGATCGGAGAGGGATACTTTGTCCGATACATGCCAGTTTGTGATGTTACTTACCGCTCTGTTACTAGCAATAGTTAAATCAATCACCTGCGCCCTCCGGGCATTGAAAAGGGTAGCCTTATTTCCTTTGTTAAGTATTTGCATGGGTGAACTTACCAGATACTCCAGCAGTCTCTCCCCTCTCTCATTGGTGTCTGAGCTGCCCCAGATCACATGATGCGCGTTGGCATCGCAGCCGATTATGATATTTAGTTTTCTCGGCCAGCGCAGGTTAACAGTTCCCGTATCTCCTTTGACACTGGATCCGCCTTCTCGAATGGGAGTTAAGCTGACGATAAAGTTACCGTCCGCCTAGCACCCCCTTCCCCCGTAAGGACCATAACAGAGGTCAGATCCCTGCAACAGAACTTCATTAGAGGCATTGCGTGTAGGTCGTTTCTGACATAAACGCAAATCCTCATGTCATTAGTAGAACAATTGTAGTATATTATTCCAGGGGTTCCACCTAAACCTTTTATCTGGCCCCTGTAAAGGTAAGGTTCCTGGATTATGGCAATGTCAAATTGATTCCTTTTTAGCTGGCGTACCAGAAGGGCAGTTGCAGCTTTACAATGATGAAGGTTGATCTGAACGCACCTTACCTCTGTTAAGGTTATCGCCCGTCTTCCGTGAGTTCGCCGTTCGAAGCCGTGTGCACGGCCAACGGAGACGACCCCCCCAGAAGCAGCTCGTCCAGGGCGAGCTCCCCCATGACATCTTCGGATCTTGGCGAGGAGATCCCACCACACTCCATTGGTGTGGTCTCCTCTCCAACATCCTCGGCTACCGCGATAGGTGCGCCAAGTTCCGGCTGCCCCACCGCCACTGGAGCGCTTTGGGAGCACTCACCCAGAGTCACCCCCGCCACGCTCACACCACCGCTACCACCTTGGGCCTCGACAAGCTCGTCCGTAGGCCTCTCCTCCAGAAGCTTAACGCTCTTGTCGATGCCCGTATTAAGGCAGTAGCCCTCCGCTTTGATGAATGCTGCAGAGGCACCATCCATCAACACGATCCTACGAACTGTTAGACCCTCGACCTTAGTGTCGACGATCTTACAGCTCGAGGTCCGCAAGCCAGGATGGTACCTCTGCAACATCCTCAAAACTCTACCTACCTCAAGGCGGCTGATGTTTCTGGATTTGCGGGCCATTTTAACTGGCTTCGGAAGGTTCTTCGCATCAACCACCCTGACCACGACGCCCTCCTCGACAAGGCCGTCCTGCGCTCGGAGCCAGTTCGCCGAGCTACTCCCCTCATACGTGAAGAGTATAGCCCTCGACGAAATGCCTCCGATGTTTACCACTGGCAGAGGGTCAGGCGCGGCCTCCAGCAGGTCCCAAATGGTTCCTTGGATCGCCACGTAGTGACCCTCTCTCAGCGTAGTCGCAGGGTAATCGTCAGCAATGATGGCCATCTTATAGGCACTTACTGCCCCCGCGTAAGACCCGTGAGTCTTAACGCGTTTGGCATCAAGCGCCTCCTGACTCTCATTGCTGACCTCCCTCAGCCTTTTCGAGCGCTCCACCGCGTCAGCCGTCATCTCCCCCTCGGCTCGCTGCCTAAGCAGCTTGGCCTGACGCTTGCGGTTGCCCGACCTATGCCACGGCTTCTTGCCCGAGCCCCCCCCCCCCCCCCTGTATCAGACCTGGGAGCATCAGGTCGGATCCCAAGAGGACCCAATACCTTCTGCCTCGATGGTCCGGCGGTGTCAACAGGACGGATCCCATCAGGACCCAATTCTCGTTGCCCCACCATTCCAAGGTCCTCCACATGGGATTGCTTGGCAGGTGCTGACGCCCTCCCCTTACCAAGCAGCAGACCTCCGACCGCTTGGTTCCCGCTCATGGTTCCCAGCGGGTTGGGGCCCCTAAGGTTCCCACTCCCCCCGGGCCCCCGCGCGGATCCCGTCTGCGTCGGATGCCGTGCCGGTGCACCTGAAGCCCTGAAGCCCCCACGGTTCCTACCACGTCTAGCTGGTGGGGTTAATCCCCGAAGGTGTCCATCCCCACTGTGTCTCGCGGTAGGGCCCGCCTTAAACGCGCCTACTCCCGAAGCAGTGTTGCGCGCATGGGTCCCTTGCGGGACGGAAAGGTTGCTGCCTAAGGCAGCCTCAAAAATTGGCAAATTTTTTGCCCCCCCAGATACAAGGGGCAGCCTGAGCCCGAAGGCCCAGGGGGGGGTTCTCCGGCCTTGCCGGTACCCTCCTGGGGTAAATTAGTGTTCGAAAATGTGCCATTTTTGTCGTTAGGACAATGTTGGTTGGAAGGTCAAGGTTGTCATCCCTCCAAGGATGGGATGGGATAAGATTAGGAAAAGGGAAGGAAAGTGGTAAGGAGGGGAGTTGCTATGGATAGGATCATGGGATTGAGGGTAAGGGAATTGTGTTGAATAAAACGGCCATTTCGTGCGCCCCCGCTGTAGTTTTAAAATTATAGTGACAGACGGCTGTCAATGTCAGTGTGACACTCACGTTGAACTTATGGCTAAGTTAGGACTTGAACGCGGGGTCGCGTAGAAAAGTAAATTGATAATTTGATATGTAGGGCACATAAGTTTGATTCGGGGGTCCGTAATAATTAAGATTTAATAAACAGTGTAAAACATTAGTACCAGGGCGGGCTAGTTACGAACAATTAATTGATTGGAGCTTCGACAGCGGTCGTCAAGCACGAGGCACTTGGCCTTTTTTTGGGTTATGAGACCCACGCAGTGTACTCGCGTTGGAGTGTGAACTTTAATAAGTTTAAACTCAGTGATATGTTTGGTGGCGCGAACGGTGCTATGTGGTATTGTGCACGGCGATACGTATTTTTCTTGGGTACAGAGCTCTGGGGTTAGCCGGGACGCTTAGGGCCTTTCCACCTACCAGCACCAGCCAGAAGATCCACCACCACCACAACAGCCCGAAGCCAGCCGGCGCGGTGGACTGCGGCCGAGCTGAGGACGAGGCGAAGCGGCGTCGGGGACGCGCAGTCACCGTCTTCATTTTATGTAAGTTAGTTATATTAATTAATTTTAAGTTAGCATAGGCTGTAGGGTTGAGAGGCTCAGCGAGAGAGCCCTCTGGACCATACATCTTTCACATAATGGGCCCAGCACTCTTGTTGTCGTGATGTAGATCTCTATATCAAACAGGAATGGCCCACCGTGCGGGATATCACTGGCGGGTTAGCCCCACACACTCAGCTACTGCACGTCGCAAGGTAGATGGTAGGTGTGCGATGCTTGCTTAGTGACGGCAGCATTTGCAGGGCCGACGACGTGGACGTGTGTGTATAGGACTTGACGGCAGACGCAGTTTGCTCAACATCGCACACTTGAGCACACATCAAACCGCCCTACGACCCCAGCAGAAATAATAGAAAATATAGTGTAAGAATCATAAGTGACAAATCAATGATTATCATCTGATTCTAAGGATAGTCCTGGAAATATGGTTTAATTAACATGACATTTGTGTCCCATGTTGAATTGTGATTGTGTTTTTTTTGATTTGGAGCAATAAATCTTAGTTAGTCTTATTGTACACTTAACAAAACTGTGTTAAACCCAGTCATTCATATAAAGTAAATTACTTGCCTTAGATGACAGGTAAAGTGGACATATGCGTATTTAAACAACATAGAACCTTCCTCAAACTTTTTGGTTAGAAATGATAATTTTATAACTACCAGCTTTGAAAAGATTCAAGTTATTATTTTTCGAATAAAGCTACAAAGATATTATCAAATACAGTACTGATTTAATGTTACTTATTTTGTTGCAAGAGATGTAAACATATATCTCAAGATGCTTGTGGTATACCATGTCTGGTCAACGATTCACTAATAATTTGGCGCCACCTGGAAAAGGCTATTTAGAAGTGGATGGCTCGCCTTAAAGGAAATTAGGTATAACAAATATTATTTAGGGCCGAAGATCATTTCTTTTTTGGACAACAAGTTTGGGCCACTTTGTATACCAAGGATGTAAATTCTAATCTGTACCACAACAATACCTTCTGCTTTATCCATTTTCTTAAAATGTAAGTGTTTTTTTCTTTTTGTTATGGCTTGGTCAGTATGTTGTGATACATTCTGCGTTTGTAAGGGTTTGTAAGGTCAAATTATGGCTTTGCCAATAAACTAATAATATGTGAAAATGCATGGTAGGAGAGTTACCTACTCCGTATCTAAGTATACGAGTATCCGTATAATGTTTTCACAAGACTGGATGTAGAATGCAAATCCAAAAAAGTTTCTAGATCAATTAATGCTAAGAATTTCTCTTGTTCAAACAACTTGGTGTAGGTAGGTCATTCAAACCGCAACGGCCGCTGTGCATGCCGGAATCAATATTCCTGAATTCATCTAAATCCCTTATTATACATTTATGTATAAAAACAAGTTCTGTTGCTCGGTTTTTTAGTAATGCTTTTGTGTTTGTGACAAACCCTATGACTCCAAAAAGGTGCTTGTACTCGTAGTTTTATTATTCAGTACACACCCGTCATAGTTTGAGCTTATTTTTCGTGCGTAGGTACAAAACATAAACTAAACAATTATTGTAGAAAATTCAAATATTATGCGCAATTGTTCTAGAACCGGTTCCAGTAATTTCAAAAACACAAATAGGCCGAACAGAAGAACATTAATTTCAACTGAGGCCTCAAATTAAACCTTAACTTTTTCCGATCAGCTTTAATTGCACTAGATACTTAATTAAAAATAAGCATCTTGAATATCAATTGTTGACAATAGTAGTTGTGATTTAATAATTTAAGGGCAGTTCGATTCTTGTAAATATAATTATTTTGAAGCTGCTTTAAATTTTAGGTGAATCTGTGAGATCCTTTACATTTTTTTTAGTAAACTTTTCCTGACCTTTATAAACACAACAAAAGAGAATCAAACAAATCAGTCGAGCCGTTTTCGTGCGCTTAGCAACACATTTGGCGATTCATTTTTATCTACATAGATTGAGATAGTAAGTAACAGACATTGTTTTGGGGTATAGTTGTTTTGTATAGGTTTGCCGGGAAAATGAATATTACATTTAAAAATCCAATGTAAAACATTACGATCCCTAGTGAGCTCACACTTTCTGTCATTCAGTCATATAAATAGGTCAAGCGACTGCAGGAGCTCTGATTCCAACGTCTCCCTGTCAGATATCCGGCGGAACCTCGGCTGTCCCTCGGCGGTGTGAATGGTGCTGTGCTGGTGGGGTTGATCGCAGCTCGATAGCTGATGATACTACTACGCGAAGTGGCGCCCCCCCCCCCCCCCTAGAGTTAAAAGAACCTCGAAATTGATCACAACTTCAGCCCGGGACCCTGTACAAAGCGTTGGATTTTTGTTTTCTTTCCGAATCAAAGTTGGTTATGGCATTAGGGGTCTTAATATTATTATGCTCAGTCAGAAAGTGAAGTTTTAAAATTTTCATTCATATTTACCTTCAACAGAGCTTATTATTATTATTGTTATTCTCTTTATTCAAAAATTTTTCTTTAGATAATTTTTTTACAGTATTGTTTGCGCCACAACCGCAACGACCAATCGCTGCCGCCCTTTCGTCGGCCAATGAGAGTGCGTATCTTCGTCGCACGGGGACTCTGACGCCTGTACCGAACGAGCTTCTTGAACCGCAGGCATCGCGCGAGCGCCGAGTCAGTGTTACCGACCTTCAGAGCAAACCCACGCGCACCGCGTATCCGAACCGCGCCAATGAACTCAGCCCAAACGCCTTCGCCCTATGTGAAGTGTACAGTGACACAGAGCTAGTGCTATCAGCTCGCCCCTAACGCCCTCGACCAGTGAAACAAGTGAAGTGTGTGTGTGTTACCGCCCTCACCAGCGAAAGCCCGCTGCATCGCCCGCGCCGCTAGCGCCATCCGCGACCACCGTTCAGCTCATGAGCGTGCCTACTCAGCGGACCCCAGGTAAGCCTATCCCGCCTTTCTCCTTAACCTCGTCGTATGTTGCACGCGCTTCACGCGGCAACAAATATTTTATATAAAAACATATTTACAATAGTATTATAAAAAACTTAACCTAGTTTGCCACCGGCAGCGGGGGTAGACCCAAGCTATCGGTGGTTAGGGCTGCAGAGTGAGGAACCTCCTCACAATACGTGCCGTGTCAAGGAGTACTGCCTTCTGTATCTGGCCCTTTACCGAACGTTTTAGCGAGAGCCTCTCTAGATGTTGATCGAGGCTCTTAGCTAAAAGACCGTTTGCCGAAACGACTATCGGTACAATAATGGTTGAATCCACATCCCACATGGCGGTAACCTCGTGAGCCAAGTCAAGGTACTTACTGAGCTTGTCCTTTTCGGCTTTCACGAGGTTCTCATCATAAGGTACGGTGATATCAACCAATATTGCCCGGCGCTGAGATCGGTCGACCACCACGATAACAGGCTTATTAGCGACAATAGTCCTGTCCGTGATGATAGAGCGATCCCAGTAGAGCGTTGCATGACCATTTTCGAGAACTGGCGCAGGTGCGTACTTATAGTACGGCACCTCTGATTCAACAAAGCCATATTGAAGAGCAAGTTGCTGGTGAATTATTCTGGCTACTTGGTTGTGTCTGTGCAAATACTCTCCGTTAGCAAGATGAGAACAACCGGAAATAATATGTCGGAGTGATTCTCCAGGACGGCGGCATGCCCGACAAATGTCGACCGTACCGTCCTTCATAATATATTTCCGGTAGTTATTCGTCTTGATAACTTCATCTTCAATGGCACAGACAAAACCTTCGGTTTCCCCAAAGAGGTCACCGAAACGTAGCCAGTTCACCAAGGCAGGCAAATCTACATCAGGCCCAGTTAGAGCCCGATAGTAGCGCCCGTGTAGCACCTTGCTCTTCCATATGTCCTTGCGATCGAGAGTGCATAGCACCACTGGTTTACGCCAGTTTTCTGTTGCCAAGGAGAGCCGCGTAAAGTGTCTATCAACTGCCACGACATCCAAATGCATCCCACACTCACTGTTAAGGAAATAATCCCTGAGACTGCACACCTCACGGTTATGTAGGTCCTTAGCATTTAAAAAGCCGCGACCCCCACATCTCCGCGGGATGTACAGCCTCATAACAGATGAGCGCGGGTGTAGCATTCTGGAAGTCGTGAACATTTGACGGACTCTTCTATACAAGGCGTCCAATTCGGTCTGAGTCCATCTTAGTATGCCAAAGGAGTATGTGAGCAGAGGCATAACCCAGCCATTAAAAGCACGCGACTTATTGCCATCCGATAAAAGACGGTTAAGTACTTTTCTCAGGCGGCAAAAGAATCGCTCTCGTAATGACGGTTTTATGTCCCTGTCCTCAACACCCAAAGACTGTGACATAACAAGATATTTAAAAGTTTCAACTTCAGAGAGAGATCTGAAGTTTATTGTTTCGGAGAGTTGTAAATTGGTTGAATTTACTACTCTCCCACGCTGTACATGCATAACCGCACACTTATCCACACCAATTTCCATCTTGATGGCACTGCAGAAAGTCTCAGTAATTTTCAGCAGTTTCACCAAGTCTTGGCGGTTTGGTGCGAACAACTTGAGGTCATCCATGTACAACAAATGCGACATAACTTCACCCCCTCTCCGCAGTCGACAGCCTAACCTTGAATTTCTCAACAAAGTACTGAGAGAATTCAAAGCTAGGCAAAACCATAAAGGACTCAGACTGTCGCCCTGGAATATGCCACGCTCTATCCTTATAAGATCCTGCGTGGCAAAAACACTATCTCGACATCCTGGTTGACGCAAGACCGTGGTCCACTGCCGCATACATGATATCAAAAAGGATTTTAAAGTTATACCAATTATAGATAATTCTAAAATCCTCACCAACCATGTATGCGTCACCGAATCATAGACCTTCTTGTAGTCAATCCAGGCTGTCTAGAGAGTCCCTCTGCCACGCCGAACCTTCTGGCATATGGTCATGTCAATGAGGAGAAGCTCCTTAGTACCACGGGACCCAACCCTACATCCATTCTGAGTCACGTCCAAAATATTGTTTGCAACAATGTGCGCGTTAATTTTTGTTCTCAGAATGGATGTAAGGAGCTTGTATAAAGTAGGTAAGCACGTGATGGCTCTATAATTTTTCGGTTCCGTGGTACTACCCGATTTATGGAGCAGAAAAGTGACACCAGTAGTTAACAAACTTGGGAGTGAGCCGAGCTCTATGGCTTCTTGGAATTGCGTTGCCAGTAACTCGTGTGAACATTGAAACCATTTGATCCAGAAGTTGTGCAATCCGTCCGGTTCTGGGCATTTCCAATTTTGGGCCGTACGGATTGCACAACTTACGTCAGCTGTACTAATATTAATGGGCTGCATGGTCTCGATAGGTTCACACGCCTCACTGACAACACTCATCCATTCACCTTCCGTGTGCTCGACGGGCACCGACCAAATGTTGCGCCAGAAATTAGTCATGGCATCAACATCCGGTAGCTGCCCGTCGCTCACACGTTGATCAGCTCCTTCCCACCGTCTGTATACTTTTCTTTGGTCACTTTGAAAGAGGCGATTTTGTTGGTATCGGTCCACACGCACTCTGTAGCGACGTATACGGTTTGCCCATGCATAGACTTTTTGCTTCAGAAAGTCAATACGTTCCGTCACACAAGCCATATAGTTTTCCGGTCGAACATCAGTCCCGACAAAGGCTTGTGTGACGAATCGCATGACGCGAGTCCGATTATTGCCATTTCTGAAGCAAATTAGCTTTGCAATGAGTGTCCTGAACTTATTAATACGCCCCTCGATCCTCAATTGCCAATCAGGGGCAATCCCGGTTTGCCGCGGTACTTGGTCAGAATCCTGAAATTTGACACGAGCAACGCGACACACCGCAATGGCCCCACAATAAAGGATTGAGTGGGTATCAATTAAATTTTCACTGGTTCCAAGATAAGGAACCAGTAAATCGTTCAAGGCACTCATTAACACCAAATTATGCCTATTCGTGGGCAAACAAGGTATACGCGGCCTAGAGTTACGCGTGTCACGATACTGTAGAATGGCATCGTTCAAAACGCTCCTCATTTGCTCATTCGCCTGTGTACTTACATTCGTATTTATATAGTCTTCATCGTCGGGTACCGGATCTACTCGTGCCACCAAAACCGGCGTCACGGCCGGTAATTGTGGGGCAGGCCGATCCTGCACCGAAGAAGAAGCCGTACAAATACGTAGTGACTCCAGGCGTAGCCGATCAAGTGCTGACTGATCCAGCAAGTTGTTACGCTGGATCACCCGCACTTGATCCGACAGTCGTTGGGCAGACACGTCGATGATCGGTTCAAGGGCATGAAATAAAGACAGCATCCTAACACGATACGCAGTAAGGTTAATTCCTCCCTCTGTAGCCCTGTAGTAAGCGCGCATGCAGTTCTCATTTATTTCTTGAGTCCATCGCATGCGGCGCACTACACCACCGGTAGCGGGGGTCGTACGCGGGGCAGATTGCCCCACTGATCCCAAGCGTGCCGGCAGCGGTGGTCGTCCACGTCGCGCAGGTCGTTGTGGCGGCGGCGGGGACGGCGATCGCCCGTTCGCGCTGCTCGACTATATTATTATTATTAATATTTCAATTTCCTAATTTAGTTTTGGAGCTTCGAGGCTTATGTTCATTATTACCACTATTTTTTTTTCCATTTTTCGAAGTAGGTAAGTACTTAAGTACTTATTATTATGCTCTTTATTTAAAATATAATCTTAAGTAAAATTTTTTACAATATTTTAAATAAAAAAAAAACATATTTACAATATAAAATATTATAAAAAACTTAACCTAGGTTGCCACCGGCAGCGGGGATAGACCCAAGCTATCGGTGGTTAGGGCTGCAGAGTGAGGAACCTCCTGACAATACGTGCCGTGTCAAGGAGTACTGCCTTTTGCATCTGACCCTTGACCCAACCTTTCAGCGAGAGCCTCTCTAGGTGTTGATCGAGGCTTTTCGCTATAAGGCCGTGTGCCGAAACGACTATCGGTACAATAATGGTTGAATCCACATCCCACATGGCGGTAACCTCGTGAGCCAAGTCAAGGTACTTACTGAGCTTGTCCTTCTCGGCTTTCACGAGGTTCTCGTCATGAGGTATGGTGATATCAACCAATATTGCTTGGCGCTGAGATCGGTCGATCACCACGATATCAGGCTTATTAGCGACAATAGTCCTGTCAGTGATGATAGAGCGATCCCAGTAGAGCGTTGCATGACCATTTTCGAGAACTGGCGCAGGTGCGTACTTATAGTACGGCACCTCTGATTCAACAAGGCCATATCGAAGAGCAAGTTGCTGGTGAATTATTCTGGCTACTTGGTTGTGTCTGTGCAAATACTCTCCGTTAGCAAGATGAGAACAACCGGAAATAATATGTCGGAGTGATTCTCCCGGACGGCGGCATGCCCGACAGATGTCGACCGTACCGTCCCTCATTATATATTTCCGGTAGTTATTCGTCTTGATAACTTCATCTTCAATAGCACAGACAAAACCTTCGGTTTCCCCAAAAAGGTCACCGAAACGTAGCCAGTTCACCGAGGTAGGCAAATCTACATCAGGCCCAGTCAGAGCCCGATTGTAGCGCCCGTGTAGCACCTTGCTCTTCCATATGTCCTTGCGATCGAGAGTGCTTAGCACCACTGGTTTGCGCCAGTTTTCTATTGCCAAGGAGAGCGGCGTAAAGTGTCTATCAACTGCCACGACATCCAAATGCATCCCGCACTCACTGTTAAGGAAATAATCCCTGAGACTGCACACCTCACGGTTATGTAGGTCCTTGGCATTTAAAAAGCCGCGACCCCCACATTTCCGCGGGATGTATAGCCTCATAACAGATGAGCGCGGGTGTAACATTCTGGAAGTCGTGAGCATTTGACGGACTCTTCTATCCAAGGCGTCCAATTCGGTCTGAGTCCATCTTAGTATGCCAAAGGAGTATGTGAGTAGAGGCATAACCCAGCCATTAAAAGCACGCGTCTTATTGCCACCCGATAAAAGACTGTTAAGTACTTTTCTTAGGCGGCAAAAGAATCGCTCCCGTAATGACTGTTTTATGTCCCCATCCACAACACCCAAAGACTGTGACATACCAAGATATTTATATGTTTCAACTTCGGAGAGAGATCTGAAGTTTATCGTTTCGGAGAGTTGTAAATTGGTTGAATTTACTACTCTCCCACGCTGTACATGCATAACCGCACACTTATCCACACCAAACTCCATCTTGATGGCACTGCTGAAAGTCTCAGTAATTTTCAGCAGTTTCACCAAGTCTTGGCGGTTTGGGGCGAATAATTTGAGGTCATCCATGTACAACAAATGCGACATAACTTCACCCCCTCTCCGCAGTTGACAGCCTAACTTTGAATTTCTCAACAAAGTACTGAGAGAATTCAAAGCTAGGCAAAACCATAAAGGACTCAGACTGTCGCCCTGGAATATGCCACGCTCTATCCTTATAAGATCCTGCGTGGCAAAAACACTATCTCGACATCCTGGTTGACTCAAGACCGTGGTCCACTGCCGCATGCATGATATCAAAAAGGATTTTAAAGTTATATCAATTTTATATAACTCTAAAATCCTCACCAACCATGAATGCGGCACCGAATCATAGGCCTTCTTATAGTCAATCCAGGCTGTAGAGAGAGTCCCTCTGCCACGCCGGACCTTCTGGCATATGGTCATGTCAATGAGGAGAAGCTCCTTAGTACCACGGGACCCAACCCTACATCCATTCTGAGTCACGTCCAAAATATTGTTTGCAACAATGTGCGCGTTAATTTTTGTTCTCAGAATGGATGTAAGGAGCTTGTATAAAGTAGGTAAGCACGTGATGGGTCTATAATTTTTCGGTTCCGTGGTACTACCCGATTTATGGAACAGAAAAGTGACACCAGTAGTCAACAAACTTGGGAGTGAGCCGAGCTCTATGGCTTCTTGGAATTGCGTTGCCAGTAACTCGTGTGAACATTGAAACCATTTGATCCAGAAGTTGTGCAATCCGTCCGGTTCTGGGCATTTCCAATTTTGGGCCGTACGGATTGCACAACTTACGTCAGCTGTACTAATATTAATGGGCTGCATGGTCTCGATAGGTTCACACGCCTCACTGACAACACTCATCCATTCACCTTCCGTGTGCTCGACGGGCACCGACCAAATGCTGCGCCAGAAATTAGTCATGGCATCAACATCTGGTAGCCGCCCGTCGCTCACACGTTGATCAGCTCCTTCCCAACGTCTGTATACTTTTCTTTGGTCACTTTGAAAGAGGCGATTTTGTTGGTATCGGTCCACACGCACTCTGTAGCGACGTATACGGTTTGCCCACGCATAGACTTTTTGCTTCAGAAAGTCAATACGTTCCGTCACACAAGCCATATAGTTTTCCGGACGAACATCAGTCCCAACAAAGGCTTGTGTGACGAATCGCATGACGCGAGGCCGATTATTGCCATTTCTGAAGCAAATTAGCTTTGCAATGAGTGTCCTGAACTTATTAATACGCCCCTCGATCCTCAATTGCCAAGCAGGGGCAGTCCCGGTTCGCCGCGGTACTCGGTCAGAATCCTGGAATTTGACACGAGCAACGCGACACACCGTGATGGCCCCACAATAAAGGATCGAGTGGGTATCAATTAAACTTTCACTGGTTCCAAGATAAGGAACCAGTAAATCGTTCAAGGCACTCATTAACGCCAAATTATGTCTATTCGTGGGCAAACAAGGTATACGCGGCCTAGAGTTACGCGTGTCACGATACTGTAGAATAGCATCGTTCAAAGCGCTCCTCATTTGCTCATTCGCCTGTGTACTTACATTCGTATTTATGAAATCTTCATCGTCGGGTACCGGATCTACTCGCGCCACCAAAACCGGCGTCACGGCCGGTAATTGTGGGGCAGGCCGATCCTGCACCGAAGAAGAAGCCGCACAAATACGTTGTGACTCCAGGCGTAGCCGATCAAGTGCTGACTGATCCAGCAAGTTGTTACGCTGGATCACCCGCACCTGATCCGACAATCGTTGGGCAGACACGCCTATGGTCGGTTCAAGGGCCTGAAACAAAGACAGCATCCTAACACGATACGCAGTAAGGTTAATTCCTCCCTCTGTTGCCCTGTAGTAGGCGCGCATGCAGTTCTCATTTATTTGTTGAGTCCATCGCATGCGGCGCACTACACCACCGGTAGCGGGGGTCGTACGCGGGGCAGATGGCCCCACTGTTCCCAAGCGTGCCGGCAGCGGTGGTCGTCCACGTCGCGCAGGTCGTTGTGGCGGCGGGGACGGCGGCGATCGCCTGCTCGCGCTGCTCGACTCGTCTCTGGTGAAATCATCAGACGAGGAGCTTGAGGTCGGCGGAGCAGGCGATGGTGGAGGGCGTGCGCTTCGTCTTGCTCTTCTTAATATCATATTTTCTTTTAATTGATCATGTATATTGTTGGAATTTTGCGTTGACAGTGCACGTCATTGGCCAACTTCATTATAATTGTTTTGTTCGTTGTAAAATTATTGTTATGTATTTATTGTTACTGAATTCCTTTCAGCAGGTTTTGTTGGTGTATATAATGTTAAACTGTAGTAATTAGTCAAAAGATTTGTAAGTAAATAAAATAAAATACATAAAAGAAAAAATGACGTGACATGTTGACAAGAGCTAATTATTATTATTATTATGCTCTTTATTTAAATATAATCTTAAGTAAAAATTTTTGTGTGTGTGTCAAGGAGTACTGCCTTTTGCATCTGACCCTTATTATTATTATTATTATTATTATTTTTTGTTTTTTTTTTTTTTTTTTATAAGAGGGAGGCAAACGAGCAGGCGGGTCACCTGATGGAGAGTAATCACCGCCGCCCATGGACACCCGCAAAACCAGAGGAATCGCAGACGCGTTGCCGGCCTTTAAGGGAGGAATAGGTATAAGGAAGGAATAGGAATTGGGAGGAGGGGGGGGGGGGGGGAAGGGGCCTCCGGAACCCTCACTGGTCGGACGAAACACAACAGCACCAAGTGCCATTATTTCACGCCGAATATTAGTGAGAGGGTGGTATTACGCCGGGCGAGCCGGCCCAATGTGTGCTGCAACGCAGCGTGGCTCTACCACTCAAAATTAATTAATTACTATTATGTGTAACCCTTTATTTTTTATGAGGTTCTTCTCTGAGAAATTGTGTTCAATGAAAGCAGACTATCGTTGGACTGACCGTCATATACGGGGACAGATCGAAGATCTTAGTGGCGCAGCTGGCACGGGCACAGGCGCTAGCGCTGCAAGCAGCGCGAATGGCCAAGCTTCGTTTCTGCCGCTACTGCTTGAGTAATTGTAAACATCAATGACATGGTTTAAGATGTCTTCACCAAATCATTATTGATAAGTAAACACGAAGATAACGAAACGTTGAAAACATGTCCACCTCAGGTGGAAATCGAACCCACGTCCTCAACAATGTTGAGACTCTGCTTTGTTCCACGGAGGACGTGAAAACGTGAAACGGTACAGAATGAATGGTATCTGTCCGTTAGTAAGGAATATATGGGAGTAGCACTAAAATTAATGTTAATGCGTTGCACCATTAATGTAATAAGCATGAAAAGGGAAGGATAAACTAGTTTAAAATAATGGACATGTGGACGAGTGGCTTTGCGTTAAAGGTAGTAGGAATGTGTCAATAGACTAGGGGCTTATCATTATTTTGAATTTCGCGGGGACTGTTCCGCGTGTCCCTTGCGACATAGGCGACGTCTACCGTGCGTTATTTACTTGAGTTTCGCGTAGGATTGTTAGGTTGGCAATGGCTTAGAGTGATGTGATCGGCTAACGTGTCCCTTGCGACATAGGCCTAGGTTGGCGGGACCGGTTCACATACAGGCGGGCGCCACCTGTGTTCTGAGTGCGGAGCTTTTTATAATTTTACTAAGTACGGGATTGTTGGCTTGTGTGGGTGTTTATTAAGAGGGAATTGTTGATGGAGGGCTGCATCTAGATGTTCAAACGTGTAATATTGGCTATCTAAAGAGATTTGGTTGGATTATGGAAAGATTCTGGAATTTACGCGAGGGGCGGCGGCAGTGAGCGGGCGAGAGGTTGAGAAGGGGATGGAGGGAGAGGGGAGATGTTGTCTCCACGTGGAGCGACACGAGGTTTGCATATGACGAAAGATAAGACGCGTGAAGTTGATGTGCATGGGCGAGAGGGCTAGCGGTTGGCTGAGGGGTGGGGAAATGGATTTGCGCGGGCGAATGTCGGGCGAAGTGGAGCGATTTTGGAAGATGTTGGCGTCAGGGTAGGGAAGACGGGGATTCGATTCAAGGTCGCCGGGCGGTAACGATCTCATACGTGAAAACGAGCGTCCGAGCCTTTAAAGCGCGCTAAGTGTTATTCGAGCTGCGATATTAACTAACATTGTTTGTGAAATAGAAAGTGATCATTAAAGTAAAATTATTGTTATCGCAACTCGAATTTTGTTAACAGAATGAAATATTCTGGGTCATATTAGCGGAAACGCATCACGGTGGCAACGAAAACTAATATGATTTTAACTGACCTCGGTCAGGATGACCTTTGACTGTATTTAATAAGGTCGGCGTTATCTATTACAACGCTAAATAATACACTATATTCGAGAGAGTAACGGGGGAGAGACAGTTGTCTCCCTAGTGAAAATCGAAGATAGGTCAGACACCAATTAGCTGGAGACGGGCACGTGTATCCCGGGCCGAAGCCGTCTCGTCTCCTTACACACGGTGCAGTGTTGGGTGGACACATTGAGTATACTGGCTCGATTGATGGTACGTTTAGAGGTCTGTTGCTTGCAGGGGCGACTCGACTTACACGGCTCACCACGAAATTGAGTTGAATGTGGCTTGGGCCTAGATTGCAAAGGTATACAAGTAGGGACTGTTAGTTCGACAAAATAAAGGTATTTCAAGTGAGGCAGGCTGTAGGAATCTATAGGTAGGCAGCTCTATATATGTTATTAGGTAGTTGGGGACAGCACAGAGTGTACACGCTGTGCGTACATAAACTGGGTACGTAGGCCGCGAAGCCGGGGCTGGATTAATTCCGACTAATAAAGGTAGGGATAATTAAGTTATGGTGCCTAAATAGAAATTACTATGAAGTGACGTGGATTAGGAGCGCTGAAAGGACCTATCTAGGCATGTAATCTGTTACCTTAGGCCAATAGGATTCTAATTGTTTTCCCAAAAGTTGTTACCAATTAACTATTCATTTTAAATAATTAGCAGAAGTGTGGTAATATTGAACCATCATTGCTTTGGATTACCTAGGAGTCTAGACTGGTTTCCTATTACAAGAAAAATACTAATAAGTTATAGCAAATAAGCAAACTGTGATGTTTGATTTCTAATACTGAAATGACCAAACAGGCATTTTTAGCTTTCCCTGGGGTACAATACGGCCTTAATATTGCTACTCTCCAATGTATTATAAATAGACATCCCGATACCTATTGGTAAAATTTAAGCTGATACTAAACAACTAAAACCAGTTTAGAACCTAGGTTATTTCGTTGAAGCTGCGAATTCACCTTAATGGTCAAAGACCTTACAAGCTATGAGCTCCTAATATTATGAAACATAGAAATAATTGATTGATGACAACCTACTAATCACAACATCCGCACGTTGAGGACCGATGCAAAGATTGTAGAGCTGGAGGAAGAATTGAGCAGATTGCGGTGGGACATCATGGGACTATCAGAAATCCGACGAGAGGGGCAGGATATGGTAGTCCTTGATTCTGGCAACATGCTCTTCTTCCGGGAAGGAGAACGAAAATCCCAGGGTGGTGTTGGGTTTCTCGTCCACAAGTCCCTTGTTAACAACGTTATCAAGGTCGATAGTGTGTCAGGTAGAGTTGCGTACCTTATACTCAGAATCACCGATCGGTATTCGCTGAAGGTCATACAGGTATATGCACCAACCTCGACACACCCTGACGAAGAAGTAGAGGCTCTGTATGAGGAGATATCTGAAGCCATACATTCCTCCGAAACGTACTTCACCGTTGTTATGGGGGACTTCAATGCAAAGGTAGGCACAAGGAACGGCGATGAGTTGAGAGTGGGGCAATATGGATATGGACAGCGGAACCAAAGGGGCCAACGGTTGGTCGACTTTATGGAGAAGGAGGAACTCTTTTTGATGAACTCTTTCTTCCGGAAGCGACCAACCAGGAAGTGGACGTGGATAAGCCCCGATGGTTCAACCAGAAATGAGATCGACTTCATCATGACGACCAAGAAGCGTATATTCAGTGATGTCTCCGTGATCAGTAGGGTGAAAACCGGTAGCGATCACCGGATTGTTAGAGGCACACTGAATATCAACATCAAGCTCGAGAGGTCACGTCTGGTGAAGTCCACACTCCGTCCTGGCCCTGCCCAGATCCAGAGCCCGGAACACTTTCAACTCGAACTCCAAAATCGCTTCCAGTGCCTAGCCGAGTGCGAAACTGTGGACGAGATCAGCAGCGGGCTTGTGGAAACTGTCCAAGCTGTGGGGTCTAAGTTCTTTAAGACCCCACGCCGGAAAAAGCCTCAAAAGCTCTCAGACGGAACCATTAAGTTAATGGAAGACCGGAAAGAAATGATACTGCAATCTTCAGCTGATATGTCGGAATATGGCAAACTCAATAGACGAATCTCGAAATCTGTGCGACACGACCTGCGCTCCTATAGTGCTAAATGCATTAGGGACGCAATTGCGCGGAACCAAGGCGCCAAAGTGTTCGCAAAGAATTCGTCTATTGGTCAGAGCCAAATGACTAAGCTGAAGATCGAGGACGGCAGTGTCATTTCGTCGAAGCCGGAGATTCTGAGAGAGCTCGAGAGGTTTTATGGACAGTTGTACACCTCAACACAAGAGCCCGCTGTTGGTACAGCTCAGGACACCAGAGCTAAGTTAACCCGACACTATACCGAAGATATCCCTGACATCAGCCTGTATGAGATTAGTATGGCTCTTAAACAGCTTAAAAACAACAAGGCGCCGGGTGATGACGGAATTACCACTGAACTTCTGCGAGCGGGTGGAAAACCGATACTCGTAGTCCTCCAGAAGTTGTTTAATTCCGTCATGCTCGAAGGTACTACGCCAGAAGCATGGCACAGGAGTGCGGTGGTGCTCTTCTTCAAGAAAGGCGATAACACCTTATTGAAGAATTATAGACCCATCTCACTCCTGAGCCATGTGTACAAGCTGTTTTCGAGAGTCATTACGAACCGTCTCGAACGCAGGTTTGACGACTTCCAGCCTCCCGAACAAGCCGGTTTCCGAAAAGGCTTTAGTACCATAGACCACATACATACGCTCCGCCAGATTATACAGAAGACTGAGGAGTATAATCGGCCCTTATGTTTAGCGTTTGTGGACTACGAGAAAGCCTTCGATTCTATCGAAACCTGGGCTGTGATGCAGTCCCTCCAGCGTTGCCATATCGACTATAGGTATATCGAAGTGTTGAAATGTTTGTATAGAAACGCTACTATGTCGATCCGATTACAAGACGAGAGTACGAAACCAATCCAATTGCAGAAAGGTGTGAGACAGGGAGACGTCATATCTCCGAAACTGTTCACAAATGCGTTGGAGGACGTTTTCAAGCTCTTGAATTGGAACGGATTCGGCATCAACATTAATGGCGAATACATCACTCACCTTCGTTTTGCCGATGATATAGTCATAATGGCGGAGTCGCTGGAGAACCTCAACACCATGCTCAGCGACCTCAATATCGTATCCCAACAGGTGGGTCTTAAAATGAACATGGACAAGACGAAGATCATGTCGAATGTCCATGTTGAACCCGTACCGGTAATTGTTGGGAGCGATACTATCGAAGTTGTCGACCACTACACCTACTTAGGACAGATTGTCCAGTTAGGTAGGTCCAACCTCGACAAAGAGGTCGCCCGGAGAATCCAACTCGGATGGGCAGCGTTCGGGAAATTACGAGATATCTTTGCATCGAAGATTCCGCAGTGCCTAAAGACAAAGGTCTTTAACC
Source organism: Scoparia ambigualis (assembly GCA_963921215.1). Taxonomy (NCBI): domain Eukaryota; kingdom Metazoa; phylum Arthropoda; class Insecta; order Lepidoptera; family Crambidae; genus Scoparia; species Scoparia ambigualis. Next base: position 41,680,143 of record OY992503.1, on the reverse strand, counting down.
AATGTGTGTTGCCAGTGATGACATATGGCACCGAAACGTGGTCCTTAACTGTTGGCCTTTTAGAAAAGCTCAGAGTCACACAGCGAGCAATGGAGAGAGCTATGCTCGGAGTTTCTTTGCGCGATAGAATCCGAAACGAGGATATTCGCCAAAGAACCGGAGTTGCCGACATAGCTCGTAAGATTTGCAAGCTGAAGTGGCAATGGGCAGGCCACATCGCTCGACGAACCGACAACCGTTGGGGAAGAAAGGTTCTCGAGTGGAGACCACGCACTGGAAGACGCAGTGTTGGTAGGCCTCCCACTAGGTGGACCGACGACATCGTGAGAGTCGCAGGCAACCGGTGGATGCGAGTGGCGAGTTGTCGGTCAGGATGGAGGTCAAAGGGGGAGGCCTATGTTCAGCAGTGGACGTCTTCAGGCTGGTGATGATGATGATGATGAACCTACTAATTAGCCCAATAGTACAGTCTACTTTATACCATTTGATTCACTTTAATGGTCAAAGACCTATATTGTTTTCTGAGGTTTAAGCGAGCACTACACATTGAAATGAAACACTTTTTACGGATTAACTCGCGTTTAATTTACTATTTACATACAGTCTCCCTGTGACCACGGACCCTGTAAAGGGTTCGAAACGTCAGGATAATATAAAAACTATGTAAATAGTAGGTCAAAGACCTTATAAGTTATGTACTATAGTTAGAAATTATAATTCACCACAGTTAATCAACCATAATATTAGTAAAATGTTGGAAAAACACCAAAATAGCAAAACACCATAGAAAATTTGTGACGTTTCCACGTCAACACGATGAAGAGAAAATTATTATTTGATGCAAACAAGAGCCAAACGAAGCGCACGCCCTCCATCATCGCCTGCTCCGCCGACCTCCAGCTCCTCGTCTGATGATTTCACCAGAGACGAGTCGAGCAGCGTGAGCGGGCGATCGCCGTCTCCGCCGCCACAACGACCTGCGCGACGTGGACGACCACCGCTGCCGGCACGCTTGGGATCAGTGGGACAATCTGCCCCGCGTACGACCCCCGCTACCGGTGGTGTAGTGCGCCGCATGCGATGGACTCAGACTATAAATGAGAACTGCATGCGCGCCTACTACAGGGCAACAGAGGGAGGAACTAACCTCACTGCGTATCGTGTTAGGATGCTATCTTTGTTTCAGGCCATTGAACCGACCATCGACGTGTCTGCCCAACGATTGTCGGATCAAGTGCGGGTGATCCAGCGTAACAACTTGTTGGATCAGTCAGCACTTGATCGGCTACGCCTGGAGTCACTGCGTATTTGTGCGGCTTCTTCTTTGGTGCAGGATCGCCCTGCCCCACAATCACCGGCCCTGACGCCGGTTTCGGTGGCGCGAGTAGATCCGGTACCCGATGATGAAGATTTCATAAATACGAATGTAAGTACACAGGCGAATGAGCAAATGAGGAGCGCTTTGAACGATGCCATTCTACAGTATCGTGACACGCGTAACTCTAGGCCGCGTATACCTTGTTTGCCCACGAATAGACATAATTTGGCGTTAATGAGTGCCTTGAACGATTTACTGGTTCCTTATCTTGGAACCAGTGAAAATTTAATTGATACCCACTCGATCCTTTATTGTGGGGCCATCGCGGTGTGTCGCGATGCTCGTGTCAAATTCCAGGATTCTGACCGAGTACCGCGGCGAACCGGAACTGCCCCTGCTTGGCAATTGAGGATCAAGGGGCGTATCAATAGGTTCAGGACACTCATTGCAAAGCTAATTTGCTTCAGAAATGGCAATAATCGGCCTCGCGTCATGCGATTCGTCACACAAGCCTTTATCGGGACTGATGTCCGACCGGAAAACTATATGGCTTGTGTGACGGAACGTATTGACTTTCTGAAGCAAAAAGTCTATGCATGGGCAAACCGTATACGTCGCTACAGAGTGCGTGTGGAACGATACCAACAAAATCGCCTCTTTCAAAGTGACCAAAGAAAAGTATACAGACGTTGGGAAGGAGCTGATCAACGTGTGAGCGACGGGCAGCTACCGGATGTTGATGCCATGACTAATTTCTGGCGCAACATTTGGTCGGTGCCCGTCGAGCACACGGAAGGTGAATGGATGAGTGTTGTCAGTGAGGCGTGTGAACCTATCGAGACCATGCAGCCTATTAATATTAGTACAGCTGACGTAAGTTGTGCAATCCGTACGGCCCAAAATTGGAAATGCCCAGGACCGGACGGATTGCACAACTTCTGGATCAAATGGTTTCGATGTTCACACAAGTTACTGGCAACACAATTCTTTCTGGACACACGCCAGCTCACACTCACCACCAGTGCATATCGCACCAGTGATATGTACTGGTGGCGAGACATGACGCGCCTTTGACGAAGTGGGCGTGTCTCGACCACCTGCACATTGGGTGACCAGCCGAGCAGCAGGTTGATTTTGCTGCCGGGGAGCACCGATGTTCTCATCTGCGTTGCAAATGAGTGAGTTATGATCCTGGGAGCCACAATGAGAACACCAGTTCCTATGAGTACAGTTACTTGCATAGTGCTTCCGTAAGCATCGATAGCTGTGTCCCGACTTAGTCGCCCACGACTTACGACCAGATCGTGACAACCGTTGAAAGGCCGGGCACCTATAAAGTGAGTGTCCCTGGGCACTACAAAATGAACAGGAAGGCCTCACCTGACGAGCTGATGATCCTTGATCTGTTGATGATGACATCACCTGATTGGCCTGGTATGCCTTGCCTGATGTCATCCGATGTTGACTTGATCGTGGAGCTGGTGGACGCACCGTTGGTAGTGAAGCCAGAGGTGGTCTCCTGACAGGCTCGGGTGCTGATGCCACTGTCAGCTGCAGTCGGCACTGTTCGTCCAACAACTCCATTAGTTGACTAATGGTAGGCAAAGCATCATGGTTCGTGCCGTAGCGTTCCTCAAACAGTGACCGCAGCTTAACAGGCAGTTTCTGTAATGTTAAATACAATATAACATATGACCACTCTTTGACAGGCTGATCTAGCTTTTCTAACGCCTGAAGGGCTTCTTGAAGAGGATCATAAAATTGTGAACGCAGGTGAGTGACTGATGATGTGATGATAGGTAAATTTACTATCCTACCGATATAAGCATCAAGTAGTAATCTAGTATTCTGATACCTAGACTTAAGTAAATTAAGCGCCACTGAATAATTCTTGTCATCTATCGGCAGCTGTCTGACAATGTGAAGGGCTTCACCTGACAATGATGATCTAAGATAATAATGCTTTTCAGCATCCGTCAAATCACGCTCATGAGCCAATGAACGAAATAAGTCATAGAATGGAACCCAGTCCATGAGGTTACCGGAAAACTTGGGAAGTTCTATAAGTGGTAATTAGGCCATTACCTGGTTTGATGTGAACTTGTGTGATTTTGAAGTACCAGCGGTTGACTTCGACGACGACTGGTCCAGTTTTATCAATAGTTTGTTGACCTCCGTGAATTGTGTTTCGAACAGCGACATGTCTGATTCAGACACTTCGTCAGTAGAAAAACCCAATAATGTTTCGTAGACTAAAACCAAATCTTTATAGTAGGTATTAAAATGCCGTTTTGCCACTAAAGCAGAGACAGATCCAATTTGTTCGTCGATCGTCGCGGTAAAATCCAACAACATTCTATGATGAGTTTTAAATTGATTTCTAGTCCTACGCGAAGCCATGATGACTATCTACTGACTAATGAACGTAATAAACAGTAACACTTGAGATCAGTTACACTTGTAAGAAATTTAAAACTAACGAAACATAAACTTAGATTATGTTAACAACAAAATAACCTAGTTAATTAATTGACAGACACTTGACATGACAGTGACATTGACTGAATGAGTGATTCAATATTCATAAAGATTGAATGAAGTTAGACGGATTGAGATTGGTTTGATGAGAATGAATGTACTTACATGAATTATTGGCCAATCACAACACAATAACATTAACTTATGAGTCCGTAAGAATGAGTGAACCGCAGCGCGCACCCTTTTGCGTCAGGTGTGGTGTTCCCGTTGCGTAGCGTAGCGATGCGATACAAAATGGCGTATCTTTTTTTTTTCAATAAATACGCCCCGTCGAATCTCGACCCTTTGATGAAGGTGATAATTATGATGAATTATTATGACCACTGAATTTAAAACACTGATACACTCCGAGATTGACTTGATATTCGGTATTTTACACTGAACCTATAATCTTGACGGCAGCTTAGACGCGAGTTTGCCGGCAATGACCTTGGACGGCAACCGCGTGTCCAGTACCTGTACCTGTACCTGTTTATCCCTTCCTGGGTTTAAACGATTCCCGTCCTGGGTTTTCAGTGGGTCCGTCCTCATGGGTACCACCAAAATATTGTGCGTAGATTTCCTCGGCCAGCCGTGATCCCGACGGCCAAAGATCTTACACGTTGATGATGACTTCCTCAAAGGCCGGACGGCGGGTTCGAAGCGTCGCGTTAGACCTTTGAGGTGTTGATAGTTGATGATGGTGATTCAGATGATGAAAAATAAACACTTAACTTTTCACACTGATTTTAATAGGTGTGTTACCTATTTAACTGCTATGGTTAACATGAAATGGCGTCCACGCGCCTTTGAATTTGAAAACCAATGATTGACTATAATTAAGATTGAAATGGCATCCACACGCCTTGATGACAAAACTAATGAACAACTGATTTTACTAATCTAATTAATATTACATGGCGTCCATACGCCTTTTATGAGAAACCCAATGCATGGCCGACTGCCATCTTTCATCACATCTATCTTCCATAAACTAGACAGGTTTTAGATTGAATTGTATGTAATCATCATAATTATTTTTTTTCACTTTTTTAGAACAGTAGTTTAATCGATGAGCTCAAAAAAGTGCCTTCGCGTACTTTATGAAAATCTTTCTCTGCAATTTTGGGTTTAATTAAAAAGTTAAGCAAAATTTACAAAAAGCGAGGCCGCATACGCACTATTCCAATAGCTATTCTACACTATTTAATAAGTCATAATTGTTAATGTATTTTTGTTTCTGAGATACATAACGTCAAAATTGGCCATTTTGCGCAAAAATCACAGTCGAGATGTAATAAGGCCTCATAAGGCGGAAAAGTACTAAGAAACGTACACTTGTGAGGAAAACACATTTTCTAAAAATGACTGCGTGTTTTGTGGTGTTTTATCTAGTGTATAAATCTTTGGTAAGCCAACATATATTTTTCATTGGACTTAGATGGTAATAGGCTGTTAATAACATTTTGTGCTCACTTAATATTTTGTAACGGTACAGAATGAATGGTATCCGTCCGTTAGTAAGGAATGTGTGGGAGTAGCACTAAAATAAATATTAATGCGTAGCACCATTAATATAATAAGCATGAAAAAGGGAATAATAAACTAGTTCAGAATAATGGTCAGTGGTCTAGCGCTTTATCTTTAGTTTGAATTTCGCGGGGACTGCTCTGTGTGCTCCTTGCGACATAGGCGCCGTCTAGCGTGAGTTATTTACTTGAGCTTCGCATAAGGTTGCTAGTTTGACTTCTTTATTTTGAATTTCGCGGGGACTGCTCTGCGCGTCCCTTGCGACATAGGCGCCGTCTAGCGGGAGTTATTTACTTGGGCTTCGCGTAAGGTTGCTAGTTTGACTAGTACTTTATCTTTAGTTTGAATTTCGCGGGGCTTTGCGAGTCGGCAAAGCGGTTCACATACGGGCGGACGCCATCTATGGTCGGAATACGGAACTTTTTATAATTTCCCAAAATATAGGATTATTGGCTTAAGTGGATGATTATTGAGAGGGAATTGTTAATGGAAGGCTACATTTAGATATTCAAACATGTAATATTGGCTGTCTGACGAGATTTGGTTGGATAATGGAAAAACTTTAGAATTGCGCGGCGAAGGCGGCAATGAGCGAGCGAGAGGTTGAGAAAAAGATAGAAAGAGAGGTCGGATGTTATCTCCACGTGGCGCAACGCGAAGTTCGCGTATAACAAATAATGAGCGACGCGAAGGCGAGGCGCGTCGGGAAACAGCTAGCGATTGGTTGAAGGGAGGAAAAGCGGACTCGCGCGGGCGAATGTTGGGGGCGCGTGGCGCGAAAGTTAAGATGCTTGGGAAAAGGGCGGAAAATTAGCGGGCATTCAATAATTGGACGTCGGAGGCGCGGTCCAATTTAAGAGTGCGGTAACTACTCATACGGGAAAAATAGTGTCCGAGCTTTGATAGTGCGCTAAGTGATATTGGAGCTGCGATATTAATTAAGATTTATGAAATTGAAAGTGATTAATAAAGTAAAACTATTGCGATCGCAACTTGAATCCGTTAACGAAATGATGTATTTCGGGGTATATTGGCGGAAACGCATAACGGTGGCAACAAAACCTATATACCTTTCAACAGACTTCGGTCTGGATGACCTTTGACTGTATTTAATAAGGTCGGCGTTTTCCATTATTACGCTAAACAATACACTATCTTCGACGGAGTAATGGGGGAGAGACTGTTGTCTCCCTAGTGAAAGTTGAAGATAGGTCAGACACCATTTAGCTGGAGGTAGACCCGTATGACCCAGTCCAATTTCGAGTCTACCTCCGTACATACAGTGTAGTGATAGGAATAACACACTGAGTATACTGGCTCGACTGATAGAACATTTAGAAGTCAGTTGCTTGCAGGGGCGACTCGGCTTACACAACTCACCACGAAATTACGTAAAATGTGGCTTGGGCCTAGATTGCAAGGTACACAAGTAGGGACTGTTAGTTCGACAAAATATAGGCATTTCAAGTGAGGGAAGCTGTAGGAATCTATAGGTAGGCGGTTCTATATAATTGCTGTGAGGAAGTGAGGGGACAGTACGGGGTGAGCGCGCTGTGCATAGGCTGAGTACGCGGGCCGCGGGCCCAGGCTGGATTAATTCAGACTAGTAAGGTAGGGATAATTAGGTTACGGTGCTAAATAAAATTTACGATGAAGTGATGTGGGTCCTATCTAGGCATGTAATCTGTTACCGTAGGCCGATAAAATTCTAATTGTTTTCCTAAAGTTGTTACCAATTAATTATTCATTTTAAATAATTAACAGAAGTATGCTAATATTGTACCATCATTACTTGGAATACCTAAAAGTCTAGACTGGTTTCCTATTACAAGAAAAATACTAAAAGTTATAGCAAATAAGCATAGCTGTACTGTGATGTTTGATTTCTAATACTGAAATGACCAAACAGGCATTTTTAGCTTTCCCTGGGATGCGATACGATCTTATATTGCTACACTCTTCAAGGTATTAAAAGTACACATCCGATACCTATTAGTAAAAAATAAGCTGATACGAACTGAACAACTAAAACCAGTTTAGAACCTAGGATAATTCGTTCAAGGAAGACATTGCAAGCTATGAGCTTCTAATAATCTGAAACATAGAAATAATTGATTGATAACAACCTGCTAATTAGCCTGATAATGGTCTACTAATACCATTTTAATTCACCTTAATGGTCAAAGACCTCTTAAGATATGTAAGTACTTACTTCTAATAATGTGAAACATAGAAATATTTGATGGGAACAATCTAAATCAATCAGACTAATACCTAGTACAGTCTAATTTATACCTATTAAAGTGAGTGAAGGATGACTCCTAAGTGTAATTGATTCAATTATTAATAGGGATAATTACCTGATTTACTACCTACTAAAACATACTAACTATGATTTAGTAGGCTATCAAATTAACCACTCAGTCTGAGAGACAGGGGTGGAAGTTAATGGAAAAATAATTAACTTAAGTTCACTCCCTAAAAGTCAAGGATATTGAATAAATTAAACATCTTTTAATAAACTTGAGATGTACTTATACTTTATAATATCTGTATAATGAACACTAAGAGTAAACCAAAGTAATTTACTTCAAATGATAGTATTCTATTTAAGTTCACTTCCTAAAAGTCAAGGATATTGAATAAATTAAACATCTTTCAATAAACTTGAGATGTACTTATACTTTATAAGATCTGTATAATGAACACTAAGAGTAACCCAAAGTAATTTACTTCAAATGATAGTATTCTATTTAAGTTCACTTCCTAAATGAGTAGGATATTGAATGAATCAAACTTCCTTTAATAAACTTAAGATGTGATAATCTGCCAATGCAGCCAATCCAATGTAGTTATATTGGAACTTTATGAGACCTGTATAATAAATACTCAGAGTAAATAAAAGTAATTTTACCTGTATTAATAGCATTCTATTTTAGCCACCGCCTGAAGTGGCGTTTGAATAAATTATCCACCCTTTATAGAACTGAATATTAATTTTCTAATAAGACAGAGGGACAGTAAGTTAATATTGTTACATTGTGATCTCTTATAATAGACACAATAATCAGAGGAATAAGTGTCCGGTAGAATGCTGGCTTTCCACCTCTGTTCAATAAGTGAAATCATAAGACATAAGTTATTGCATTGAATAATTAAGTTCTTAATGTGAAAAGGATATTTGGATGATAGCAAGCCTTGAGTTAAACTCTATTGATTTATGTGGAATAATAAGAATTTAAATTGCTAACACATAGTTCATAATGTAAAATGAAATTAAATTTTGAGGAGAGATGTAAATTCTCAGTTTTAAAGAATTAAAGGCACAAGCTAATAATTAAAGTTAAAGCCAATTTGACGGAGCCATAGTTAAACAATGAGATGAAAGGCACGCTATAGGGCGGCGGTTGGGGCCCCTAAATTGTACCAGGCTTCTTATGTATCATGCTACTGATAATAAATAATAATACCTGCAAGCTAAGCTATCATCTGATTACCTTTGAGTGGTTACAAATCTTCCCCGCAGCTGCAGTGTAGGATTTAGGTCACAGTTCAGACGGAGTCATTGCTAGGCTACACATATCTATGATATGATTTATAGACTGGTAGGTAATTAGGTCAGGAGAAAATAATTTAACACAGGGATAAGCCAATTACTAAACTTTCACGAAAGAACTTGAGTTACTTAAATGCGGTTAATTAGATAGATTTCAGGCATAGGCAACTGGTTCATACAGCCTTGTGTTGAGTTATTTTTAGGATCGTAAAAAGTCGATGTTGCCGATAGGGTGACGTAGTTAAACATTTATTGATTTAGAAAGATTTGTAGAATAGGGGGCGGTTTAATTATTATTGCTGTCGGATGAGAAGGCAAGGAGGCGAGATTGGACAGAATTAACCAACTTAATTATTGCTGGATTCAATTTATATTATAGGACGGCGATATGTTGTACAATATTATAAAGTTATGACGCTAACAGCATAACATAAAACTAATAATAATTATATTTTGACTAATAATCGCTGAGCGATTGCGGTTCTTAGTTGATGTGCTATTCCACGTATTATAATTTATTTTGTTGGTTATGTTAGGAAAAAATATAATAACGAACTGGATATTATTGGCCTTACGTCTCACGTCTGGAATCCATAGAGTAGTTTTAGGCTAGTCAAGGACTATTACGTTATTTGTCTATGGTTGGACCATAGACATATGATTTAGCGCGACCATAAACAATCTAGAATTAGGAATGTGTATAAGACATGAAGTTATAAAACCAATCGGAGAGGAAACTTTCTTATCGCGTAATCATGTGATTTTGTTATAGCAAGCGGAATCACCTGTTATTTTCCATACCTGTTATTTTTAATACCTGCGATTTTTACATTGAAAGAGATTTTCCTAATACTTATCACGTAGTAGATTAGAATGCAATGACATTGTGGTAGAATTATTATTATGTGACATGTAGACGGGGACGATTGCTCTGCACAAGGGAAATGCCGCTTCATTTTGTTAGTTACATTAATCATTTACATTAATCAGCTCCCTAAAGTAACGAAACATCTTTGTGTAATGTTCGCAGATGATGCATCATTTCTGTTTATTAAAGATAAGGACATATGCTTTGAAGAATATAAATCTGACATAAAAATGACATTAAATAAATTAATATTATATCTCAAGTCTCTAAATTTAACAGTTAACTTACAAAAAACAAATATACTGCAAATAAGAAACTACAAAAAGGAACAACTTAAACTTAACATAGAACACAATAATATTGTTATAAATGAAATCGAACGCACAGAATTTCTAGGTATAATCCTCGATACTCACCTAAATTGGAAATTTCATGTAGAAAAAGTAAATAATAAAATAAACAGTTACTGCTATGCGCTGTCTGTGCTGGTCGATGTTTCCTCTATAGAAGTGGCTTTAAATGCTTACTACGCAAATGTCTATTCATTGTTGTCTTATGGAATAATATTTTGGGGTAATTCAGTTAATGTGAATAGTACATTTTTACATCAAAAACGTTGCATTAGATTAATTTTTAGCAAACAAAACGATGAAAGTGTTCGAAGTACATATAGAGAAAAGGGACTCTTAACATTGCCTAGCATATACATTTTGGAAATGTGCAAATTCGTGAGAAATCAAATGTCGTTGTTTCCAAAAATATCAAATTCAAGAATAAGACAAGCTCCTTTGAGACGCTTCGATGCTTTGCAATTACCGCGAATAAGTTCTATGATTTTTGAAAAGAGTACTTATGTGTCCGCTATACGTATTTACAATAAATTGCCTATTGAATTAAAGTGCCATGCCGATTATAAATTTACAAGAAGGTTGAAAGAGTGGCTAATTACTAAAGCATTTTATAATGTTAATGAATATTATGATATAAAAACTTAATTAATTAATTAGGCATGCATGAATATTATATTATTAATAATAATTAACAATGTACAATAATAAATAAATGAATTAAGTAATTAATAAATAATAATAATAATATGTATAAATATTAATGAAATGTGATTGGAATTGTTTAATTTAAAATTATTGAATCGTTGAATGTGTTATTCTATTGTATGCCCGTTAAGGGTAACTGTTCTTACTTTAATGCAATGTAACCTAGCAAACAAAAATGTAACAGTAATGCAATAAAGTTTTATTCTATTCTATTCTATTCTATTCTATAGTTCGATAAAATCCTAGTAAAAGTAACATAAAATAGTATTACGGTTCAAAATACACGCGTTGATGAGAAATCGCGATTATAAGTAATAACAAGTAGCAGGGATGTCATGTAGGGGATAGAATCATATGACTATTCATTACTAGTAGGAATTTTGGTTTAAAAGCAACGTAGTTTGGGATGCATAATGTAAACGGATAAATACGTCTAGTAGGTGATAAAAGTCGTTACCGTCTGGAAACAACTATCTAATATCTACTCTATTGTGGGGAGGTTACCTATTAGTGAGGCTAGATGGCGGTTACCAATAAAAGTTTTATTTTGGATGATGGTAAAAGGGTGCTGTCTAGTAATAATATGTATAATTGTAATACTCTTGCAGCGTTGTAAGTAGTCGTTACCGGTAATCATCGCTTCTTACCGTATAGTTGAAATCGTGATAAATAGTTAATTATGAAGATTTATAAAGGATTATTACTAGCTTAAGATGAGGGTAACGTACGCAGAGGTAAAGCTCGCTGGGCACAGCTTACTATACCTACTTACCTAATATTATCGGTTGTGAGTTACCTAGAGATATCTAAGTCGGGAGAGCGGTGGAAAGAAAAGACCTTACTACGTGACTAATTAGTTAGGATTGGTAGAGATAGATAAATTATTTAATTCACTGGGGTGGATTAGCCGATTAAGAAGGGTACCTTGCACAATTGTCTATCTCCGTTGAACGATTAAGATGTTGAAAAAAATAATGTTCGAACTTTTGACATTTCCATTTGTAACTTTAGAATTTTGAATAGTGTATTTAACCAAGAGGGTCCAACGAAGAAGGCATGCTGAAAGCGAGGTCTTTGGTCGTCTATGCACACAATAAAACTATAAAAAAAAAATTGAATAAAATTTATAGATGACACAAGGAGCGTTCTTAATTGGCACTGTTAAATTAGTAAAAGTAGCTTGTTTAGGGTGTTCGAACATTGTTTAGTCGCACTGGACACAAATAGAACTTAGTTAAGCGTGTAGGGTTTATTGATTTACCTGGTGAACTAATTGAATCGAAGTTTCGGAAGTGTGCTGTAGAATTGGGAGCTACTCAGCACACAATAAAATTAAGTAGTTTCCACTTAAGCTTCACCGCCGAAACTAGCCATTCTAAAAGTTGTGAGAATTCTGCTGTAGGGTAATTCCATTCGAGGACGCCTTATGGAGTGTGGACCAGGGTAAATATGCTTGACTGACCCACAGAGAGATATTACCGTTAGCTGCGGAAATGAGGTTATTGATAGCATTTCATTTTAGCGTTATCAGTGGAACTCGCGCTACTGGGGAATTTTACAATCTGGACGGAAGGCTGAAGGTAGAGTAGAGTAATTAAGGAGTAACCAATTAGAGTTACAAACATTCGGGAGATTACCATCTTAATAATGTGTCTTGTGCGAGTGTAAAATTAAAATCATCTAATGGAAAAAAAAGGGGGAAACTAGCACTATTGAATCACGCAGTTTGGAATTCAGTAAATACGAGAAGGAACTCACGATATTAATTACCATGAATACTAAGACGAAGTGTCACCTTTAATGACTTATTATTTACCGATTTGACCGTTATTAGTAATATAAAAGGTAGGAAGTTAAGTAGAGTTGTGGGGGCGGATAAGATAGTTACCGGTATGTTTAATTTAATAAGAAAATGATATTTTTCAAAGGTATAGGAAAGTAAGGGGATATTGACGTATTATATTTTAGCAAATGAGACTAAATGGTGTCTTTCATACATAGTAATAACTAGGGGTGAGAAATAGTTATTAGATAGGTTTTGGGATAAATATTTGCTTATACGCATAAGCTCAGTACTTGTCAATTGGTATACAATGTCCAGCGCGTACCGGGGTATTTACAAGTACTTATCGATGACGTATACATTGACAGTTAGACAGATATACATAGCACACAAACTTCTAATAGATCTGAACTACGGGGTATCTAGTTCAAAACTCAAGGACGTGTTTCGAGATACGTACCACCTTAGAGTGAGGGAGTTTATCCATAAGTATTTACGATCGACAACCTTATTGTAAGGCGTTAAGACCTTTATTTGTATGCACGGTATCACTGCGTACCGGACGGAAGCGAGTCTAGTATTCTATCTCGGTTATTTGCAGGATTAGACATTAGATGTATCTCATCTGAAATAAAGTTATAACTCTTGGGCGATGATGGTATGCCTACTGGTTTTGGTTGATATGGGGGTTTGGTTAAGATTTCTTATCCGCGGAGAGGAAAATAGGTTTCGGTTGAAAGAAGTAGCTAATTAGGGATGGTGGAGGACGCGGGTTCGATCCCTGCCTGAGGTAGACAATTGTTCCGACGTTTCGTTATCTTAGGTAATTATATAAGTTAAGATGAGATTGGTAGCGTTGAAGTATGAAGGAAAGTTTTAATTCAAATTATAAATTTTATTCATTAACCTAGTTGGAACTAAAGACCGTGACGGTGAAGTGGTTGATGCTTCACCCACGAAAGATCCCAGGTTCGATCCCTAGGTTGCAACATTTAGATGCGAAACAAGTTGTAAGAAAAGACGTAAGTTAAAAGAAGGCCATGATGACAGATGTACTTGAAATTATTCTAGGAAAATAATTTAAAGAATAGAATAATTGAATGGTTCGGAAGATGTTATAAACTTTAAGTCGGAATCGTCATAGAGTTGAAGAGTTTTCGCTAGGGGGCGTTAGTAGACAGCGCAAGAGACTGTTATATTGATTTAAATTATATTATGATTTGTTGTTATGATGGTAAATAAAAGGCAAATCATTATTCGGAGGTTGTGTATGATTAAAGAAATGGTAGATGTCTAAGTTATTGGGAAGTATTTACCGAAACTAAGTTTACTGGGATTTCGTTTCGAACACGAGAACTGGGTATGCGATTATGATTTTGTGTCAGTTGAATAGAATGAGGGGTGTGGGCTATTTTGCAATGGGAATGCTTATTGAGGAAGGAGTCATTAGGGATTGGGAAGGAACTATAAATAGTAGGAATATCTTTGAGGAAGAGGACTAGGATGACAATGAGGTTGTCAAGGAAGGCCGTGCTATTTGTACCTAATTAAGTACAGGGTTAAGATATAATTCGCCGCAGAAAAGAGTGATACCTTATCTGCTTAAATTCTATCGGGGGCGGCTGTAACGGTACAGAATGAATGGTATCCGTCCGTTAGTAAGGAATGTGTGGGAGTAGCACTAAAATAAATATTAATGCGTAGCACCATTAATATAATAAGCATGAAAAAGGGAATAATAAACTAGTTCAGAATAATGGTCAGTGGTCTAGCGCTTTATCTTTAGTTTGAATTTCGCGGGGACTGCTCTGTGTGCTCCTTGCGACATAGGCGCCGTCTAGCGTGAGTTATTTACTTGAGCTTCGCATAAGGTTGCTAGTTTGACTAGGACTTTATCTTTAGTTTGAATTTCGCGGGGCTTTGCGAGTCGGCAAAGCGGTTCACATACGGGCGGACGCCATCTATGGTCGGAATACGGAACTTTTTATAATTTCCCAAAATATAGGATTATTGGCTTAAGTGGATGATTATTGAGAGGGAATTGTTAATGGAAGGCTACATTTAGATATTCAAACATGTAATATTGGCTGTCTGACGAGATTTGGTTGGATAATGGAAAAACTTTAGAATTGCGCGGCGAAGGCGGCAATGAGCGAGCGAGAGGTTGAGAAAAAGATAGAAAGAGAGGTCGGATGTTATCTCCACGTGGCGCAACGCGAAGTTCGCGTATAACAAATAATGAGCGACGCGAAGGCGAGGCGCGTCGGGAAACAGCTAGCGATTGGTTGAAGGGAGGAAAAGCGGACTCGCGCGGGCGAATGTTGGGGGCGCGTGGCGCGAAAGTTAAGATGCTTGGGAAAAGGGCGGAAAATTAGCGGGCATTCAATAATTGGACGTCGGAGGCGCGGTCCAATTTAAGAGTGCGGTAACTACTCATACGGGAAAAATAGTGTCCGAGCTTTGATAGTGCGCTAAGTGATATTCGAGCTGCGATATTAATTAAGATTTATGAAATTGAAAGTGATTAATAAAGTAAAACTATTGCGATCGCAACTTGAATCCGTTAACGAAATGATGTATTTCGGGGTATATTGGCGGAAACGCATAACGGTGGCAACAAAACCTATATACCTTTCAACAGACTTCGGTCTGGATGACCTTTGACTGTATTTAATAAGGTCGCCGTTTTCCATTATTACGCTAAACAATACACTATCTTCGACGGAGTAATGGGGGAGAGACTGTTGTCTCCCTAGTGAAAGTTGAAGATAGATCAGACACCATTTAGCTGGAGGTAGACCCGTATGACCCAGTCCAATTTCGAGTCTACCTCCGTACATACAGTGTAGTGATAGGAATAACACACTGAGTATACTGGCTCGACTGATAGAACATTTAGAAGTCAGTTGCTTGCAGGGGCGACTCGGCTTACACAACTCACCACGAAATTACGTAAAATGTGGCTTGGGCCTAGATTGCAAGGTACACAAGTAGGGACTGTTAGTTCGACAAAATATAGGCATTTCAAGTGAGGGAAGCTGTAGGAATCTATAGGTAGGCGGTTCTATATAATTGCTGTGAGGAAGTGAGGGGACAGTACGGGGTGAGCGCGCTGTACATAGGCTGAGTACGCGGGCCGCGGGCCCAGGCTGGATTAATTCAGACTAGTAAGGTAGGGATAATTAGGTTACGGTGCTAAATAAAATTTACGATGAAGTGATGTGGGTCCTATCTAGGCATGTAATCTGTTACCGTAGGCCGATAAAATTCTAATTGTTTTCCTAAAGTTGTTACCAATTAATTATTCATTTTAAATAATTAACAGAAGTATGATAATATTGTACCATCATTACTAGGAATACCTAAAAGTCTAGACTGGTTTCCTATTACAAGAAAAATACTAAAAGTTATAGCAAATAAGCATAGCTGTACTGTGATGTTTGATTTCTAATACTGAAATGACCAAACAGGCATTTTTAGCTTTCCCTGGGATGCGATACGATCTTATATTGCTACACTCTTCAAGGTATCAAAAGTACACATCCGATACCTATTAGTAAAAAATAAGCTGATACGAACTGAACAACTAAAACCAGTTTAGAACCTAGGATAATTCGTTCAAGGAAGACATTGCAAGCTATGAGCTTCTAATAATCTGAAACATAGAAATAATTGATTGATAACAACCTGCTAATTAGCCTGATAATGGTCTACTAATACCATTTTAATTCACCTTAATGGTCAAAGACCTCTTAAGATATGTAAGTACTTACTTCTAATAATGTGAAACAGAAATATTTGATGGGAACAATCTAAATCAATCAGACTAATACCTAGTACAGTCTAATTTATACCTATTAAAGTGAGTGAAGGATGACTCCTAAGTGTAATTGATTCAATTATTAATAGGGATAATTACCTGATTTACTACCTACTAAAACATACTAACTATGATTTAGTAGGCTATCAAATTAACCACTCAGTCTGAGAGACAGGGGTGGAAGTTAATGGAAAAATAATTAACTTAAGTTCACTCCCTAAAAGTCAAGGATATTGAATGAATTAAACATCTTTCAATAAACTTGAGATGTACTTATACTTTATAAGATCTGTATAATGAACACTAAGAGTAACCCAAAGTAATTTACTTCAAATGATAGTATTCTATTTAAGTTCACTTCCTAAATGAGTAGGATATTGAATGAATCAAACTTCCTTTAATAAACTTAAGATGTGATAATCTGCCAATGCAGCCAATCCAATGTAGTTATATTGGAACTTTATGAGACCTGTATAATAAATACTCAGAGTAAATAAAAGTAATTTTACCTGTATTAATAGCATTCTATTTTAGCCACCGCCTGAAGTGGCGTTTGAATAAATTATCCACCCTTTATAGAACTGAATATTAATTTTCTAATAAGACAGAGGGACAGTAAGTTAATATTGTTACATTGTGATCTCTTATAATAGACACAATAATCAGAGGAATAAGTGTCCGGTAGAATGCTGGCTTTCCACCTCTGTTCAATAAGTGAAATCATAAGACATAAGTTATTGCATTGAATAATTAAGTTCTTAATGTGAAAAGGATATTTGGATGATAGCAAGCCTTGAGTTAAACTCTATTGATTTATGTGGAATAATAAGAATTTAAATTGCTAACACATAGTTCATAATGTAAAATGAAATTAAATTTTGAGGAGAGATGTAAATTCTCAGTTTTAAAGAATTAAAGGCACAAGCTAATAATTAAAGTTAAAGCCAATTTGACGGAGCCATAGTTAAACAATGAGATGAAAGGCACGCTATAGGGCGGCGGTTGGGGCCCCTAAATTGTACCAGGCTTCTTATGTATCATGCTACTGATAATAAATAATAATACCTGCAAGCTAAGCTATCATCTGATTACCTTTGAGTGGTTACAAATCTTCCCCGCAGCTGCAGTGTAGGATTTAGGTCACAGTTCAGATGGAGTCATTGCTAGGCTACACATATCTATGATATGATTTATAGACTGGTAGGTAATTAGGTCAGGAGAAAATAATTTAACACAGGGATAAGCCAATTACTAAACTTTCACGAAAGAACTTGAGTTACTTAAATGCGGTTAACAACGGAGGGTTCACTAGACGATCTGGCCAAAATAGTAGTTATTATAATATTACATTGCTTGACTGAAATACACTGCAAATAGAATTAAACTATGCTAAGGTTTCATCATCATACAAACAATACGCACTACACAAAAACTCCAAACACAACCATTAGATTGTAGATAAATTAGGTTAATTAGTTTTAAGAATTAGATAATAAGTTAAGTTAAGGTAAAAGCGGCGAGGATGTGTGTATGTATTATAAGGTAGACTAGGCATTAGATTTAGGTTAGAGTTAGAGGTTACAATTTCCGGCGGTATAGACTGTAAATTTAGTTCTTCTTTACTAGAACTAGACATATTTATTTTAAAACTTATAAAGTATTATGTATTGAACAAGAAGCCGCTGTATGAATCGACAAAATATAGGTACACACGGCGTCAGATCAACCTACCCTAAACTGTCAAACTTCTCTAATAAATATTGATCCATAGAACCAAACTATAAAGTTCAAAATTGATTGTAGATGTTAATCGAAAATTAACATGTTTGTATATATTTCATTGTGTATCATCTTAATGTTTAACGCCTTTGCGCTATCGATCTTACGTTCAAAAAAAGGAATCACTTGTCATTCAATCAAAAACCTGTCTAGTTTATGGAAGATAGATGTGATGAAAGATGGCAGTCGGCCATGCATTGGGTTTCTCATAAAAGGCGTATGGACGCCATGTAATATTAATTAGATTAGTAAAATCAGTTGTTCATTAGTTTTGTCATCAAGGCGTGTGGATGCCATTTCAATCTTAATTATAGTCAATCATTGGTTTTCAAATTCAAAGGCGCGTGGACGCCATTTCATGTTAACCATAGCAGTTAAATAGGTAACACACCTATTAAAATCAGTGTGAAAAGTTAAGTGTTTATTTTTCATCATCTGAATCACCATCATCAACTATCAACACCTCAAAGGTCTAACGCGACGCTTCGAACCCGCCGTCCGGCCTTTGAGGAAGTCATCATCAACGTGTAAGATCTTTGGCCGTCGGGATCACGGCTGGCCGAGGAAATCTACGCACAATATTTTGGTGGTACCCATGAGGACGGACCCACTGAAAACCCAGGACGGGAATCGTTTAAACCCAGGAAGGGATAAACAGGTACAGGTACAGGTACTGGACACGCGGTTGCCGTCCAAGGTCATTGCCGGCAAACTCGCGTCTAAGCTGCCGTCAAGATTATAGGTTCAGTGTGAAATACCGAATATCAAGTCAATCTCGGAGTGTATCAGTGTTTTAAATTCAGTGGTCATAATAATTCATCATAATTATCACCTTCATCAAAGGGTCGAGATTCGACGGGGCGTATTTATTGAAAAAAAAAAGATACGCCATTTTGTATCGCATCGCTACGCTACGCAACGGGAACACCACACCTGACGCAAAAGGGTGCGCGCTGCGGTTCACTCATTCTTACGGACTCATAAGTTAATGTTATTGTGTTGTGATTGGCCAATAATTCATGTAAGTACATTCATTCTCATCAAACCAATCTCAATCCGTCTAACTTCATTCAATCTTTATGAATATTGAATCACTCATTCAGTCAATGTCACTGTCATGTCAAGTGTCTGTCAATTAATTAACTAGGTTATTTTGTTGTTAACATAATCTAAGTTTATGTTTCGTTAGTTTTAAATTTCTTACAAGTGTAACTGATCTCAAGTGTTACTGTTTATTACGTTCATTAGTCAGTAGATAGTCATCATGGCTTCGCGTAGGACTAGAAATCAATTTAAAACTCATCATAGAATGTTGTTGGATTTTACCGCGACGATCGACGAACAAATTGGATCTGTCTCTGCTTTAGTGGCAAAACGGCATTTTAATACCTACTATAAAGATTTGGTTTTAGTCTACGAAACATTATTGGGTTTTTCTACTGACGAAGTGTCTGAATCAGACATGTCGCTGTTCGAAACACAATTCACGGAGGTCAACAAACTATTGATAAAACTGGACCAGTCGTCGTCGAAGTCAACCGCTGGTACTTCAAAATCACACAAGTTCACATCAAACCAGGTAATGGCCTAATTACCACTTATAGAACTTCCCAAGTTTTCCGGTAACCTCATGGACTGGGTTCCATTCTATGACTTATTTCGTTCATTGGCTCATGAGCGTGATTTGACGGATGCTGAAAAGCATTATTATCTTAGATCATCATTGTCAGGTGAAGCCCTTCACATTGTCAGACAGCTGCCGATAGATGACAAGAATTATTCAGTGGCGCTTAATTTACTTAAGTCTAGGTATCAGAATACTAGATTACTACTTGATGCTTATATCGGTAGGATAGTAAATTTACCTATCATCACATCATCAGTCACTCACCTGCGTTCACAATTTTATGATCCTCTTCAAGAAGCCCTTCAGGCGTTAGAAAAGCTAGATCAGCCTGTCAAAGAGTGGTCATATGTTATATTGTATTTAACATTACAGAAACTGCCTGTTAAGCTGCGGTCACTGTTTGAGGAACGCTACGGCACGAACCATGATGCTTTGCCTAACATTAGTCAACTAATGGAGTTGTTGGACGAACAGTGCCGACTGCAGCTGACAGTGGCATCAGCACCCGAGCCTGTCAGGAGACCACCTCTGGCTTCACTACCAACGGTGCGTCCACCAGCTCCACGATCAAGTCAACATCGGATGACATCAGGCAAGGCATACCAGGCCAATCAGGTGATGTCATCATCAACAGATCAAGGATCATCAGCTCGTCAGGTGAGGCCTTCCTGTTCATTTTGTAGTGCCCAGGGACACTCACTTTATAGGTGCCCGGCCTTTCAACGGTTGTCACGATCTGGTCGTAAGTCGTGGGCGACTAAGTCGGGACACTGCTATCGATGCTTACGGAAGCACTATGCAAGTAACTGTACTCATAGGAACTGGTGTTCTCATTGTGGCTCCCAGGATCATAACCAGTGGTCGGAGTAGGTATATTGATTTTAGATACTTGCGTCATGATATCATAACATGGACATGCATTTCTTCCGGAATGTACCGGAGTTTCCAAAAATTTGGTAAATAGAGTAATAAAATAAAAAACCATATGTAAGCAAACAAAATTGTTTATTGTTAATACAAATAATCATTATTACAGTTTTATTAAAAATAATTATTTTTAATCCTCATCGGTTACAAGTTCTACATTTTGATTTTCTGTCTCTATACAATTAAAATAAATAACTATAATTTTTTCAATATTTTCTAATTTTAAGCTATTTCTTTTAACATCTAAGATCCATTTGTAAGTGGAAAATGATCGTTCAACATCTGTAGATGTCAATGGAGCGAATTTGAAATAAAGTTTCTGATTATTTGCTACGCTTTTTTCAATACTCTCGCTGTATTCTCTAATTGTATCTAAATCTGGATTTCGTTCCATAACTGATTCTATTTTATTTTTTATATTCTCATTATTGCACTCGTTAAGCGTAGCCCTTACTTGATCAAATACTAAAAGTGAATCAGCTAGAGATAAATTTTGTTTTTGTAACTCTTTTAGGGCTAGTAGTATAATAGAGTAATTTTCTTCAATATATTTTAAATCATTTTCTAAATTTTGTTTTTCCAAAATGTTTTTTGCGTTTCGTATGGCTATAGCATCAGAACTGCTCAAGCAGGATAAAACTTCTTTTATTTTATCTAAATGTTGAGCGTAGTAAGATGCTGCCTGTAACCAAGTACCCCATCTGGTAATGACTGGTTGCGGAGGCAACGGTAAGTCAGGATATTTTTCTTTTAAAATGTTTACCCTACTAGGAGCCTTTAAAAATACTTTTTTAACATTTGATATAAGAATATCAACATCGTTGTATTCTGACCTTATCTGCTCACTTACACGATGAAGAGCGTGCGCCAAACATGTCACATGCTTCATTTCAGGTAAGTAATGTTTTAAATTTCGCCCTGCAGATAGCATGTACGCTACACTGTCAGTGCAAAGCATTAAAATATTGTCAACTTTCGCTTCAAAAGTGTTTTGCCATAAATTTTCTAGACATTGCAGTACAAATTGTGTTATTGTTTGTCCATTTACTGCTGTTAGCATTTTACAAGCAATCAAATAAGGCCGGCCTGCACTATTACTAGGATGCAATGGTTTTATTAGGAAATTGACTATGTATCGACCAAAAATGTCTGTTGTCTCATCCAGCGATATCCATAGTTTCTCATTTTTATTAGTTTCATAAATCGAATTGATTTTATTCCTATAAAACTTCTCCAAATAAACTTTTCGTAACTGTGATTCGTCAACCACTTTACGATTGGTACAAACGCAACAACAAGTACTGCACATATATTTCTGAAAAAACTCTTTGAACGCTGGATTTTTCATTTGCGACCAAGGAATATTGCATAGAATCAGGAACTTAATGAGGTCGAAGTAAAATTCCTCTTGCGGTCTCTTAAATTTTCCTTGATGTACAGCGCCTTCAATGTGTTTGGTAATGTTGCCTCTATTCACAGCTTTCAAATGACTTTCACACTTTGTACAGTATATAGTGCCACTAGCGTTATCGTAAAGTAGCTCAGGATAGTGCAATAACCACTTTTGCACTGTTTCAGCCTTGACCTTTGCCATATTTATTTATATCTCACCTAAAACAATGATTTAAATTTACAATATATACATACACAACTGTAAAGTCGATAATGAAATTCTGTTTCATATAAAGTGTTTTTTTTAACTGAAGCGGTGTGCGTACCGGACTCTCATGCGCTGTGATGATTGCTATAAAGTGATTTTTTTAACTGTTTCCAAGTTCTAAAACCTTCTTAAATAGTGAAAATAATTAAAACTTACCCGTACAAAAACAACTTCAAATGGGCCCAATCCAAGAGTAATAAATCGATGTCCGTAGTTATAAGCCAAATTCGTCGTTTTAAGTAGATTTCAGAAGACAGTAAACAAGCCAGGGTCAAGTCAAGATATTCACAACACATAAAATAAGCGCACTCCACGAACCGAAATAAGTGAGTGAGCCACTTGGTCTGGATGTCGGTGCGAGCGCATTGTTTTCGAACAAACAGTCAATGAGTCATCCTGGATACTTGATTCTAATTGGTCAGATGCGTTGAGCATAGAGATAAGAGGACAAAAGACCCTGTTTGCCGGATGTCGTGTGTTGAAATGAATATTATTATTATATAATTTTATACATGCTTAGGCTTTTACTCCAACACTTTTACTACAACAAGGTTTTTACACACCAGTCATTTTTTACTATTAAATTCTGGTCATCTACGCCACTAGCAGCATAGCGTTGAGAGTATTGATACATTTTTAACTAGTTTCATGTAATAATTTCGATGTTTCGGTATTTTTATTATAATAATCCGGAAACTCGGAGGAGTATCCATATTAACATATACGTTTGATGTCAGTGACCTTAATTCAATATACCTACTCCGACCACTGATCATAACTCACTCATTTGCAACGCAGATGAGAACATCGGTGCTCCCCGGCAGCAAAATCAACCTGCTGCTCGGCTGGTCACCCAATGTGCAGGTGGTCGAGACACGCCAACTTCGTCAAAGGCGCGTCATGTCTCGCCACCAGTGCATATCACTGGTGCGATATGCACTGGTGGTGAGTGTGAGCTGGCGTGTGTCCAGAAAGAATCGAACCCATCGTCAGCACGCACATCATCATCATGAGGCCCCACCGGTGCAATCCATGGCTCATCACCAGCCAAGGCCACGAGTCGGTGACAGAGCGCATCTTGCTCAGACCACCTTTCATTTACTCAGGTTTGGGTCACGTATGAGCCCTGATAGGGCATGAGATAAGGTAACTGTTGGTGCATCTATGGGACCATCACTCCCCATAACTATTTGTCCTACTGCAATAATAATGGTCAGGTCAGGTGATGGTCAATTTGTCAAGGTCCGGGCCCTGTTAGATACAGGAGCCTGTGTTTCAATCATCAAACAATCATTAGTTCATCATTTAAATTTGCACCAACAGGGTAATAGTAATATTCTTTACGGAGTAGGTCATCAAGCAGTTACTACACCGGGCACTGTTGTCAAATTAGTCATTAAACCCGTAGGAGCTCAATTACCAATAGTTGGTACCCGGGCAATGGTTATGTTCACATTATCAAGAAAAAATTCCACCATATGATATTAAATTAAAGAATCAGTTAAAGTCATCAAATATTATCCTTGCTGATAGCAACTTTGATAAAGCCCGAGATGTAGATATCATACTTGGTACAGATGTGCTTAATTATGTACTTGATGGTTCAAAGATTTCAACCAACATTCTAGGGATAGCGGCTTATGGATCATGTTTCGGTCACGTCATCATGGGAGCGATACACACTCAACAGTCACCATCGACGGTCACATCACCCGACCAGTCGGCAGGCACTTCAGTAGAAGACTATGGACTCCATGCAGTCAGACTGGAGGAAGTCTTAGAAAAGTTTTGGAAGGTGGAGCAGCCCCCTTCGAAGCCAGCTGTTCATCTGGATTACTTGGAATGTGAATAGTTGTATAATTCAAGTACTCAACGTATGCCAGATGGCAAATATTTGGTTAGGTTACCATTACTTTCAACAAGGCCACCATTGGGTGAATCAAAGGCTTTAGCCATTCAACGATTGCGATCTTTAGAAAGAAAGATGGCAAAAAAATTCAGTATTCGCAAATAAATACAAAGAATTCATAAAGGAATATGAAACTCTCGGTCATATGTCAAAATCGGACTTTCAGTTAGACTCCGACCATTTCATCATCCCTCATCATGGCATATTCAAAAAGGGAACGGATAAGATCCGTGTAGTATTCGACGGGAGAGCTCGTTCATCAACAGGAACATCACTAAACCAGTGTCTTCACACCGGTCCACCACTTCAAAATGATATTACCCAAATATTGTTAAATTTCAGACGGCATCAAATAGTCTTCACGACCGACATCAAGCAGATGTTTCGAATGACCTGGATACACCCTGAAGACAGGAAGTACCAGCTCATCTTGTGGAGAGAGGACCCGTCTGACCAAATTCAGGTATATGAGTTAAATACTAATACCTACGGCCTACGATCAAGTCCATTCATTGCAATTCGAACATTGTTACAACTCGCCGATGATTGGGAGGCTAGTCATCATGAATCATCAGCTTCAACCGTCATCAGACGAGACACCTTCGTTGACGATATTCTCACGGGCGCAGACTCGTTATCAGAGGCTCAACACCTCAAATCAGAACTCATCGCACTAATGAAAAGCGCCAAATATGAGCTCAGGAAATGGTCATCGAATTGCAATGAATTACTGCAGGATTTGCCGCAGGAACACTGCGAGCTGCCCCATCAGTTTGATACTGACGATAAAAGCTTTATTAAAGTATTAGGTATTCAATGGGACCCAGTATCAGACTCAATGTCATATTAGATCAATGTACCGCTAGGACAAGCAATTACTAAGCGTCATATCCTTAGTACAATAGCACGCCTGTATGACCTGTGTGGATATTGTGCGCCTATTGTGTTTCGATTCAAGGTGTTTCTTCAGACACTATTTTCAGATGGAGTCAAATGGGACAAACCTGTCAGTAATAGTCAATGTCGTCAGTGGGACGAACTCATTCAAGACCTTAATTATTTGTCAAACTTGCAGATACCTAGATGTGTTGCACTGCCACAGACTGTCTCATATTCACTTCACGGATTCGGAGACGCTGCAGAGACTGGTTTTGCCGCGAGCGTCTACCTCAGGACCGTGGACGCGTCAGGAAATGTCATGGTACGTTTACTTATAGCTAAATCAAGAGTAGCTTCTCAGAGATCAAAGCAAACGATACCAAAACTGGAACTCAGTGCCGCTCATCTAGTGTTCAAATTATTGAATCATGTATCAGAGTCATATCACAGTTCAATTCAATTTGACAGCATCAATGCTTGGTCAGATAGCACAATCGTGTTATCTTGGCTAAACACAAAACCATACATGCTTCAAACATTCGAATGTAACAGAGTTCAAGACATTCAAAATTCTAAACGTTCTATGATATGGAGACATGTACGTTCCGAATTAAACCCTGCAGATGTCGCCTCACGAGGCATGGCGGCTGAAGATCTCATACATTTCAATTTATGGTGGTCCCCAGACTGGTTACTTAAGGAGGAGTCACAATGGCCTGCGTTACCAGTTACTATGCCTTACGATTTACCTGGATTCAAGAAATTGGTCAATCTTGTTACCCCTGTCGAACCATGGGAAGACGCGCTGTTATCATGCGTCAGCTCGTTCAGTAAGCTCATCAATATTACCTCATTGGTACTTAGATTTTGCCGAAATATTAGATTGCCTAAAGAAAGACGGAATCTTAACTCTACACTCTCATTAGACGAGACTCGTGAAGCAACCAGACATTGGATTAAGAAAATTCAAATGGATTCATATAAAGATGAAATTATATTAATCAAGCAAGGAAAATTGGTCTGTAAATCGCTACAGAAATTAAGTGTCTTCGTGGATGAAGATCACTTTATCCGAGTCGGCGGCCGACTACGGAAATTGAACAATCAAACAAACTTACCAAGTGCAGTTCGATTGAAATTATGCTCCTTGTTGTCTCGTCCGAAGATGATGGAAATACTACTTGTTAGTATCGAGTCTTAGCACTCGCCGACGCCACATAAGTTTAAAGTATCTGAAAATAAAATATTTCCGAACGCAGCCGCACGTCACTAGACTAGCCCGCGTTTTGAACTGTCATTTAGTTTTAAGTTGTGTATTTATTTATGAAACTGATTCTACAACCCCAGGGAATAGGTATGAAACCTGTGAGGGTGGGTGGGACTCATCATCTTCGGACGAGACAACAAGGAGCATAATTTCAATCGAACTGCACTTGGTAAGTTTGTTTGATTGTTCAATTATGCTCCTTGTTGTCTCGTCCTCTATGATGGAAATACTACTTGTTAGATGTTCAAAGTTCTGTTGTAGAATCATAAAGTTTATTATTGTTAACAAATATATCCCAGATATTATGTTTCAACAGCATAATCAGTCTTACACTCCTTAAAGATAATTGGTAATTTCCAAGAGAATCTTATTAAACAAAAAAAACAAACTTAAATGTGTCCTCAGCCTTAAATAAATCTTTGGTATGATTATAGCAATATACTTTTAATATTATTATTACAATATAATCGCTTCAGCGAAATTATTATTTAAAATCGGACGGTTGTAAAACTTTGCAAAGTTGTCGATGAGTCAGTCCAACCAGCCGTTCTATGTATCTCATCAATGCTAACGCCTTTCATAATGGCAGCTGATGTCGTAGCGTGCCTGGTACTATGAGTAGAAAAAATGGAAGTATCTATCCCTCTTCCAGCCAGGACCGTCAATCCAACGGTTGAGTGTACTGACCGATACCGCCAAATGTGGTTTCTTGATAGATATAAATAAATTAGGACATTTTCCTAATTTCAGAGGTAATTCTTTTATAATTATTTAAACAATTGGCTGATGACGATTAAGTGCTGAGGTCTTAATTTTTTTTTTTTTTTTTTTAGTAACAATTCTATTATCAAATCATCTTCGGACGAGACAACAAGGAGCATAATTTCAATCGAACTGCACTTAGTAAGTTTGTTTGATTGTTCAATTTCCGTAGTCGGCCGCCGACTCGGATAAAGTGATCTTCATCCACGAAGACACTTAATTTCTGTAGCGATTTACAGACCAATTTTCCTTGCTTGATTAATATAATTTCATCTTTATATGAATCCATTTGAATTTTCTTAATCCAATGTCTGGTTGCTTCACGAGTCTCGTCTAATGAGAGTGTAGAGTTAAGATTCCGTCTTTCTTTAGGCAATCTAATATTTCGGCAAAATCTAAGTACCAATGAGATAATATTGATGAGCTTACTGAACGAGCTGACGCATGATAACAGCGCGTCTTCCCATGGTTCGACAGGGGTAACAAGATTAACCAATTTCTTGAATCCAGGTAAATCGTAAGGCATAGTAACTGGTAACGCAGGCCATTGTGACTCCTCCTTAAGTAACCAGTCTGGGGACCACCATAAATTGAAATGTATGAGATCTTCAGCCGCCATGCCTCGTGAGGCGACATCTGCAGGGTTTAATTCGGAACGTACATGTCTCCATATCATAGAACGTTTAGAATTTTGAATGTCTTGAACTCTGTTACATTCGAATGTTTGAAGCATGTATGGTTTTGTGTTTAGCCAAGATAACACGATTGTGCTATCTGACCAAGCATTGATGCTGTCAAATTGAATTGAACTGTGATATGACTCTGATACATGATTCAATAATTTGAACACTAGATGAGCGGCACTGAGTTCCAGTTTTGGTATCGTTTGCTTTGATCTCTGAGAAGCTACTCTTGATTTAGCTATAAGTAAACGTACCATGACATTTCCTGACGCGTCCACGGTCCTGAGATAGACGCTCGCGGCAAAACCAGTCTCTGCAGCGTCTCCGAATCCGTGAAGTGAATATGAGACAGTCTGTGGCAGTGCAACACATCTAGGTATCTGCAAGTTTGACAAATAATTAAGGTCTTGAATGAGTTCGTCCCACTGACGACATTGACTATTACTGACAGGTTCGTCCCATTTGACTCCATCTGAAAATAGTGTCTGAAGAAACACCTTGAATCGAAACACAATAGGCGCACAATATCCACACAGGGCATACAGGCGAGCTATTGTACTAAGGATATGACGCTTAGTAATTGCTTGTCCTAGCGGTACATTGATCTGATATGACATTGAGTCTGATACTGGGTCCCATTGAATACCTAATACTTTAATAAAGCTTTTATCGTCAGTATCAAACTGATGGGGCAGCTCGCAGTGTTCCTGCGGCAAATCCTGCAGTAATTCATTGCAATTCGATTTGACGACCTCCTTGGTCGAGTGGTTTGTACACCGGTTTTCATGGTGTCGCCATCTCTGAGGTCCCGGGTTCGAACCCCGGTCGGGTCAATTTAGAAATTATTGTTTTCTAAATTGTCTCGGGTCTGGGTGTTTTCTATGTATAATAAGTATGTATTTAAGTATTTTAAGTATGTTTATCCGTTGTCTAGTAACCATTTAACGAGTTTCTTCGAAGCTTCTCTTGGGCTAGATAATTGGTGTGATTGTAGGAAAGATTTATTATTTATTATTATTATTCGATGACCATTTCCTGAGCTCATATTTGGCGCTTTTCATTAGTGCGATGAGTTCTGATTTGAGGGTTGAACCTCTGATAACGAGTCTGCGCCCGTGAGAATATCGTCAACGAAGGTGTCTCGTCTGATGACGGTTGAAGCTGATGATTCATGATGACTAGCCTCCCAATCATCGGCGAGTTGTAACAATGTTCGAATTGCAATGAATGGACTTGATCGTAGGCCGTAGGTATTAGTATTTAACTCATATACCTGAATTTGGTCAGACGGGTCCTCTCTCCACAAGATGAGCTGGTACTTCCTGTCTTCAGGGTGTATCCAGGTCATTCGAAACATCTGCTTGATGTCGGTCGTGAAGACTATTTGATGCCGTCTGAAATTTAACAATATTTGGGTAATATCATTTTGAAGTGGTGGACCGGTGTGAAGACACTGGTTTAGTGATGTTCCTGTTAATGAACGAGCTCTCCCGTCGAATACTACACGGATCTTATCCGTTCCCTTTTTGAATATGCCATGATGAGGGATGATGAAATGGTCGGAGTCTAACTGAAAGTCCGATTTTGACATATGACCGAGAGTTTCATATTCCTTTATGAATTCTTTGTATTTATTTGCGAATACTGAATTTTTTTGCCATCTTTCTTTCTAAAGATCGCAATCGTTGAATGGCTAAAGCCTTTGATTCACCCAATGGTGGCCTTGTTGAAAGTAATGGTAACCTAACCAAATATTTGCCATCTGGCATACGTTGAGTACTTGAATTATACAACTATTCACATTCCAAGTAATCCAGATGAACAGCTGGCTTCGAAGGGGGCTGCTCCACCTTCCAAAACTTTTCTAAGACTTCCTCCAGTCTGACTGCATGGAGTCCATAGTCTTCTACTGAAGTGCCTGCCGACTGGTCGGGTGATGTGACCGTCGATGGTGACTGTTGAGTGTGTATCGCTCCCATGATGACGTGACCGAAACATGATCCATAAGCCGCTATCCCTAGAATGTTGGTTGAAATCTTTGAACCATCAAGTACATAATTAAGCACATCTGTACCAAGTATGATATCTACATCTCGGGCTTTATCAAAGTTGCTATCAGCAAGGATAATATTTGATGACTTTAACTGATTCTTTAATTTAATATCATATGGTGGAATTTTTTCTTGATAATGTGAACATAACCATTGCCCGGGTACCAACTATTGGTAATTGAGCTCCTACGGGTTTAATGACTAATTTGACAACAGTGCCCGGTGTAGTAACTGCTTGATGACCTACTCCGTAAAGAATATTACTATTACCCTGTTGGTGCAAATTTAAGTGATGAACTAATGATTGTTTGATGATTGAAACACAGGCTCCTGTATCTAACAGGGCCCGGACCTTGACAAATTGACCATCACCTGACCTGACCATTATTATTGCAGTAGGACAAATAGTTATGGGGAGTGATGGTCCCATAGATGCACCAACAGTTACCTTATCTCATGCCCTATCAGGGCTCATACGTGACCCAAACCTGAGTAAATGAAAGGTGGTCTGAGCAAGATGCGCTCTGTCACCGACTCGTGGCCTTGGCTGGTGATGAGCCATGGATTGCACCGGTGGGGCCTCATGATGATGATGTGCGTGCTGACGATGGGTTCGATTCTTTCTGGACACACGCCAGCTCACACTCACCACCAGTGCATATCGCACCAGTGATATGCACTGGTGGCGAGACATGACGCGCCTTTGACGAAGTTGGCGTGTCTCGACCACCTGCACATTGGGTGACCAGCCGAGCAGCAGGTTGATTTTGCTGCCGGGGAGCACCGATGTTCTCATCTGCGTTGCAAATGAGTGAGTTATGATCCTGGGAGCCACAATGAGAACACCAGTTCCTATGAGTACAGTTACTTGCATAGTGCTTCCGTAAGCATCGATAGCAGTGTCCCGACTTAGTCGCCCACGACTTACGACCAGATCGTGACAACCGTTGAAAGGCCGGGCACCTATAAAGTGAGTGTCCCTGGGCACTACAAAATGAACAGGAAGGCCTCACCTGACGAGCTGATGATCCTTGATCTGTTGATGATGACATCACCTGATTGGCCTGGTATGCCTTGCCTGATGTCATCCGATGTTGACTTGATCGTGGAGCTGGTGGACGCACCGTTGGTAGTGAAGCCAGAGGTGGAGGTGGGGATTAATGATCTAAATGAATGTTGTATCAGGCACGTTGATCAAATAATAAAATATAAGGGTGAGCTTACTCAAAACGTGCATCATGAGTTTCGTGTGCTACCACCGCCCCAAAACCAAGGCATTATTTCCGCAAACACTCAAACTTCATCGGTCTCTCGTACAAATCTGTCAGCTGTTGGAGAGGCGGTGGGCGAAGAACCTTATGAGGCACGTCACTCGAGTGATCAGGAATCACATGTTGTGATAGAGGATACTGGGGAGGAATGGCGAGACTGTATGGCGGATGAGTGTGAGAGAGGGATAGTGGTGAGTGAGGATACACCGGGACTGGCATCGGCATTGTCGCCGGTACCAGCTATGCGATTCTCTAAGCGACACATAGACGCTGCACGCATGGCTGTGATCTGCTGTGTCTTTCCAATTGTATGAATATGAAAGAGACAGAATCATTTCTCAGCGCTGCTTCAGCCGCAGCTATCAAGGCTTTAGCTTAGAGAATCGCACGGCAGAACCAGGTGATCGCAGTGAAGTAGCAGACAGAGTGCAACCCGGGGCACATGATAGTAACGCTGCAAACGCTCACGCGTTGCCGGCACTGTCACCGCCACCGTCACCCACGCTCACACGCCGGACACGTACCAAGCAAAGAGTAGATTATAAGAAGTATTTCTAGAAGTTACTTTTGTAGTGTTAGTATTGGTTAGTATTGTAGTATTAGTTTACAAAATGTTTCTTATTTAAATGTAAAATATATTATATATTCATTTAAGTTTTCATAATTAAGTTACGTATCAATAAATCTAGATATAATAATAATAAGAGGTCATGTCATAATTAATAACTGTTTTTATTGTTATTAGGTTCCAAAATTAAGTGTAGAGGGATGATATATGTACCTACCTACACTGTCGTATGTAATGCGCGCGGACAGCCGCAGTCGCGCCACCATTCAGTACGGAATAAACCAGTGAACGGAAAACTTGTGTTTCATTCTCATACATCTCAGCAGTCTTTAGTCCGTTAGTCGCCTTTTACGACACCGAAGGGAAGAGAGGGGTTGGTAGTATTATTTTGATGAGTCCATCGCCGCTCTATGCTGTAGGATGTATATGCAGTCTTTAGTCCGTTAGTCGCCTTTTACGACACCCAAGGGAAGAAAGGGGTTGGTAGTATTCTTTTGATGAGCCCATCGCCGCTCTATGCTATTGGATGTATACGCAGTCTTTAGTCTGTTAGTCGCCTTTTACGACACCGAAGGGAAGAGAGGGGTTGGTAGTATTATTTTGATGAGCCCATCGCCGCTCTGTGCGGGTTAATTTTTAATAAAATAAACCAATTCTTATTGTATTGGATTGTTTTATTTTCTCGCATTCGTAGTGAAAAACATAGTGTAACACACGGCGCTAAAAACCCATTTAAACTCGGTTTCTATTTACTCCCTCGCTAAAGCTCGGGAGTAAAACTACCTCGTATATAATGGGTCATTTTAGCCCCTTTTATAAAAACCTACTATTATTAGGTATTGCTACATTGTCGTATTAAGCTGGCACCGACTCCAAAAATATTTTTTAAGATTATAAGATTGAGTAAAATAAAGGTTAATATTGCAAGTAAATTGAACAAACTAAACTACGCAATTATTTTTTACGTTTTAGTGCATTTATTTCAGTAAAACTTTTTGGAGTCGGTTTTTTTTTGTTCAAATTTTTGTTTATTTCTCTCTTTTTAGTGAATCGTTCCGATCTATTTATCGAAAGCGAATATTGGTAAACCTATAAAACGCGCTACTTGTATGAGACAGCGCCGTTTAAATGCGACAAGCGAAGAAAACGAGAAACGCCTATCAAAAAGTAGGAAATCAACATCCAAAACAGACGGCAAGTTATTATTCCGGATTTATCCCGGATTTACTCGTGAACGCTGTATAGACCCCCCTACGATGATGACTTGCGAGTTACTAGGGTTCACCGTTAGGCAAACTAGAGGGACGTTATTGACTTGCTCCAGTCGTAGATCGTAGCCGTCACCATTGATCTGCTCAATCGCTTCTGAGAGGTTCTCAGCCGAGGGCTAAGAGTAAATTTGTAAGTCATCGGCATAAAGATGTTAAGAAGAATTTAGACAAGAAGTGACAGGATTAATAGTGTTAATAGTGTCTTTTTAAATCCTAATAGAAATGTTTCGGAAGGAGTGATAAAAAATGGCCTATGTCACTATTGTTCTTCAGCTATCTATGTGCAAAATCAGGTCGATGCGCAAGTGAGAGACGGACAAACAAACAAACACGCTTTCGCATTTACAATATTAGTTAGGAAGGATTTATTGCCGGAGTGGATCTTATTTGACCTATGGCTGAAAATACCAAAATCGCTATAGTTATGCCTACAATATTTGAGGAGTTCCCTCAATTCCTCAAGGATTCCACAATCAGAACTGAGTTCCGATACCTGCCTCCTTTTAATTCTTCATAGTCGCTTAACTATCTTAATCGTGATATCCTATCGCCACCCGTGAAATACTTATCATTGAGGAGTTCCAATGACATTCTGTGGTCTTCTTCATCAGTTCTACTTCATCAAATGATACTTTCTGAATGCAAATTCTTGACTTATTGCTGAAAATACCAAAATCGCTATAGGTATGCCTACAATATTTGAGAAGTTCCCTCAATTCCTGAGCATTCCATCATCAGAACTGGATTTTGATAAAAATGGGACCAATCTGGAAGTAAGTAAAATATCCTTTCAAATAAAAAAGAATTTTCTAAATCGGTGTATGACTGAGTTCTGAGGTAACAAACATAAACCCTGCGGAACTCCCATTGTAACCACTGATCCCGGAGATCTTTTACCGTTAATGTCGACCTTCTGAATCCTGTTACTCAAGTATGAGATTAGAAGGCTCAAAGAAGCATCCCTATTTTTTTTTTTATTTATTTACCAATTTTAAATATATGCAAAGAAAAAATATACAAATTAAAAAAAGCACTTCGAAAACCTATATGAGGTTTATAGTGAGCGCTTTCAACCTAGTTAAAGACTACGTCGAAACAATTTAAAAAAAAAAACAAAATAAAAATTTAACATGTAGCTATAAAGGTATTAAAACAATTACTTAAATTAGAAATTATAAAATCACACAACACACAATAAAAACAAATTCAAACAAAACAAAAATATTAATACCATAGTGGCCAAAGTTTCATGTAAAACAAAATCACAAAATACCCCTTGGGCATCCTGTGATTCCTCCCAGGTATCAAATATTTGGATTAAAAGGTCAACACCGGCGTCAGTTGTTGAGCGACCCCTAGGTAAAACCATACTGTTTGCAATGTAAAAGTTTATTTCTATGAAAATTAATTCGAATTTGGTCTAGCATCAACTTTTCAAAAATTTTACTAAATGTGGGTAGCACAGAAATAGGTCTAAAATTAGAGGGGTCAGAAGTACCTGATTTAAACAATGGAATTATTTAAAAACTGGAGCTATTGTCATAATTACTGATTTAGCGACGTCCACGGAATTACCCCACAGATCAGCAGTTTTCTTTTTATTGTTTAACTTAGATTAATGATTGGTCTCGCTGCACTGCAGCGAGGCCAATCATTCATCTATGGTTTTTAATATATATTTATCACAATTTTTTTTTAAACTGAAAATTCTTTCTCAATCTTTAATATTCTCCTTCAAAACAGATTCAGCTACAGTGGGGGAGGACATCAAGGCTTTTGTGGTTGAAACTGGAATGTCAGTTAAAAACCTCTCAAATGTTGCAGCAACATCAGCATCAGAAGTCAATGTTTTATTATCAAAATTTAAATTGTAGTCATTATTACGACTTTTGACCTTTCCTGTTTCACTGTTTATAATATTTCATGTCATTTTTATTTTGTTATTCCTATTCTTAATCTTAGAACTCAGATAGTTTGCCTTGGGTAATCGCTACACTCTCTACATACTCTTTTGAATAACTTTGAATAATTTTTAACTTATATTTTGAAATCGTCAGGTGTTAAAGTTGCGTTCACCATAAAGTTCTTATAGGCGTTTCCCACTTCTGTGAATACCAATTGTAGCCCATTTGGTAGATTTAGATCAATCATATTCAATTACATTAACATCACTATCAATCGAATTAGACTTGTACCGATGCTACGTCCCTAACCTAACTTCTACTACCCTCATCATTTTTTATCCTCGATCCTATGGGGGTAAACCAATATCGCGTCGTGTCGTGTCGGCCATCTTCACTTCCGATGTGCTTCCGATCCAGCCTGCCTACGCGACAGGGCCTTTGAGTCGAGCTCTCGTGTTCCTCATTTATCGGTCAAGTCATAACATCTTCCAAGTGATCGCTGCGCGTTACTACTGTGATCACGAACTTTTGCCGTGGAATGTCAAGAAAGAGTGAGACGCGCGTCCACTACAGCCAGCACGCGGGAGCAACGTCGAACCAGGTTAGCCCCCTAAAACCCCTCTTCTTTGATCGCCCATGTTTTTGGTCCTCCGTCCCGATTCCCATCTTTTCCGTAAGCATCGGAACATATTATATTCAAATTTCATCAATTGCATAAAAATCTATTTTTAGAAAATATTTTTTTGCATACCTTCAATAGTTTTATGAAATCTATCTTGGGGATTTCAATTTCGCATACTAGCAGCACTGAACATCGTTCAATTAAGTTGTCAACTGTCAAGTGTCAGCCATCTGTCAACTGACAATAATAATAACCTCTAGTTTGTTTTGCTTGTGTTTATTGTAAAAATAAAATAACTTATCAATTATGGCGAATGAATTGAAAATAGCCACTGTTAAATTCAACATGGCTTATGATTTCGTGTGCGAGCTTTATAAACTGGCTACAGTGCTTGTGCAAACTATTCCTACAACACCGCAGGAATTGAGTAAATTTCGTGTTCGTTTCGTTGATCTAAATCAGATGCGTGAACAGTTTGATACTAATTTTACGTCGTTAGTTGCTGCTTCACAGCCCGAAGAACAGAGAGGAACTATAGAATCTTGCTTTACAACGTTTTACGAGAAATATTACTCAATTCAAAGTATTTGGTCTGACTTAAGTGTATTGGATTCCAAAACAACTAATGCTCCTGTGACACAAGAAGTAGTTTCCAAGTCTAGTTGCGAATCAAGTCGTTTTCATTTACCTAAAATTACATTAACACATTTCAAAGGCATTCACACTGAATGGCCCAATTTTAAATCAATATTTGACAGTTTAATTCATCAAAACAATGAAATATCTTCAATACAAAAATTCCATTATTTATTGAGTGTTTTAGAACAAGAACCTCTTAACTTAATTAAACATTTAAGCATAACTAGTGAAAACTATGGTGTGGCCTATAATCTCTTACAAGAACGTTATGAAAATAAGCCCCTGATAGCCGACAAACATTTAGATTTGTTACTATCAGTTTCATGTTCCTTGTAACTTAAAGAATTTAAAACGTTTTCTCAACACCTTAAAAGAAAACACACAAGCATTAAATACTCTTGGATTTGATGTCAATTCTTGGAGTTTTCTTTTATATCATATAATATCTAAAAAGTTACCGTTGGACTTAAGAACTAAATTTGAGTTTACTTTACAGCAAAATGAGATACCGCGTTTTGGTAACTTGTTGACATTTTTAGAACACAATTTAAGGGTTTTAGAAGCAACTAATTTCACATGTGTAAATAATAATCCCAAAGCATTAATTCCTCATGCGTCTACCTTACATGTAACTAATTCAACTTGCTATTATTGTAGTGGTGATCATGCAATCTATCAATGTTTAGAGTTTGAGAGACTGAAAGATAAGAAATTATTTTTAACTGAAAAAAGACTTTGTTACAATTGTTTGAGGCCACATAGTATTTCACAATGTTTATCTAAGCGTTGTTGTCAAGTATGCAAGAAACGTCATCATACAAAATTACATAATGAGTAAAGCAGCAGATTCCTTTGTGAAGCCCGAACCCTCCTCTTCGAAACAGGTGTTACTTAACATAGAACCATTGTCTACCGGCCTCTTAGGTACTGCTCTTGTTGGAGTCCAGGATGTTGATGGTCAGGTACATGTTGTTCGTGCGTTAGTAGATCCTGGTGCTCAATCATCTCTTATAACTGAATCTTTAGCACAGCAACTTCGACTGCGACGTCGTAAGTCCTGCGATCTGTTCGGTGTCGGTGAACACCGGCAAGCTACCCATGGAAGGGTAGATTGTTCAATCTTGTCTCTCACAGACGATTCCGTTCCTGGTTTGTCCACTGAAGCCATCGTACTTAAGCGCATCACGGGATATCAACCTGCAGCAATGGTCAATCCGATTGTGTCAGAGAAATGTAGCGACCTTCAGCTTGCTGATAAGACTTTCAACATTCCGGGTAAAATCGATCTACTTTTGGGTGTTAATCTTTTCAGTGACATTTTTTGCGGTCCAAAGTTAAAATTAGGTAATGATTTACCTACAGCACATTCAACCATCTTTGGTTTGGTCATTATGGGTTCGACCCCAGTGACTACAACTCAGTGTCAAAATATTAGCCTACTTACCAATGAGTCTAGGTTAAAACTTACTATAACTAAATTCTGGGAATCAGAAGAGTCTCCTTTGCCGCCGATTCCAGATCCTGATGACATCATATGTGAAAAGCACATTGTCAACACACACAGTAGAGATCCCGATGGGAGGTTTGTAGTTAGGCTGCCGTTCAAGGTAGAGTCCTCTCAGCTTGGTGATACTCGGTTAATTGCGTTAAAATGGCTTCACAATTTAGAGCGTAAACTTATAAAAGAGCCTACACTTTGTGAACTCTACGTTCAATTTATGAAAGATTATGTAGAGTCTGGACATATGAAGTTAGTACCTTCTCATAGTGCGGTTGACAGATATTATATTCCTCATCACGGCGTGCTCAAGGAGAGCAGTAGCACTACAAAGTTGAGAGCAGTTTTCGATGCATCTGCAACAACCCAGCTCTACCGGTGTTTCCCTCAATCAAATTTTATTGTCAGGCCCTAAACTACAACAGCATATACAGGATATCATTTTAAGGTTTAGAACTTATTTAGTGGTCTTCACTTGTGACATCAAACAATGTTATCGAATGGTCAGGTTACATGATGATGATCAGCGGTTCCAAACTATCTTCTGGCGCGAATCTCAAGATCAACCGTTGCAGGAGTTCGAGTTAACAACCGTCACCTACGGCGTCACTAGTTCTGCATACCAGGCTATTAGGGTGATTCATGAGTTGGCGAATCTTAACGACTCTACATATCCTGAGTATCCTTATATTATGAAGGACGGTACGGTCGACATCTGTCGGGCATGCCGCCGTCCTGGAGAATCACTCCGACATATTATTTCCGGTTGTTCTCATCTTGCTAACGGAGAGTATTTGCACAGACACAACCAAGTAGCCAGAATAATTCACCAGCAACTTGCTCTTCAATATGGCCTTGTTGAATCAGAGGTGCCGTACTATAAGTACGCACCTGCG
Source organism: Scoparia ambigualis (assembly GCA_963921215.1). Lineage (NCBI taxonomy): Eukaryota > Metazoa > Arthropoda > Insecta > Lepidoptera > Crambidae > Scoparia > Scoparia ambigualis. The sequence continues at coordinate 41,641,483 of OY992503.1, read as the reverse complement.
CCAGTTCTCGAAAATGGTCATGCAACGCTCTACTGGGATCGCTCTATCATCACGGACAGGACTATTATCGCCAATAAGCCTGATATCGTGGTGGTCGACCGATCTCAGCGCCGGGCAATATTGGTTGATATCACCGTACCTCATGATGAGAACCTCGTGAAAGCCGAGAAGGGCAAGCTCAGTAAGTACCTTGACTTGGCTCACGAGGTTACCGCCATGTGGGATGTGGATTCAACCATTATTGTACCGATAGTCGTTTCGGCAAACGGTCTTTTAGCTAAGAGCCTCGATCAACACCTAGAGAGGCTCTCGCTAAAAGGTTGGGTCAAGGGTCAGATACAGAAGGCAGTACTCCTTGACACGGCACGTATTGTCAGGAGGTTCCTCACTCTGCAGCCCTAACCACCGGTAACTTGGGTCTATCCCCGCTGCCGGTGGCAACCTAGGTTAAGTTTTTTATAATATTTTATATTGTAAATATGTTTTTTATAAAATATTGTAAAAAATTTTACTTAAGATTATATTTTAAATAAAAAGCATAATAATAATAATAATAAAAAATAATAATAATACCCAACTTCCGGGAGGCAGTTAAAATAGCACTCTCGATGTAGCATTTTGGATTCAGTTCCTGGCCGATGTCCATGCCAAGAATGCTGAGGTTCACCGAAATGGGTAACGGAGAGTTCTGAAGAGAGGGAGGAGTAAGGAAGGGAGTTACTATGGACGAGAATGCACAAACTTGGGTTTTGCTAGCATTAAACTCGACCAGGTTTTTGGATCCTCACTTAGAGACACGATCGAGAGTCAGGTTCACTTTGGCAACCAGTTCCTGCCTTTTCACCATGATATCGGCTTGCTTTGCCGCAGGATGTCCCAAGTACCGCTCATGCACCGTACTGTCATCCGCATAACAATGAATATTGCCCAAGGACAACATATCATTAATATGCAGAAGAAATAGAGTAGGTGAGAGCACAGAACCCTGCGGCACTCCGGCATTGACTTTGTAGAACGCGGAGGAACTACCCTCACAAAGGACACGAATCGTCCGCCCTTCTAGAAAGTTTGCAACCCAGGCGCACAAACGGGGCGGCACACCGAAGGCCGGCAACTACGTAAGAAGGGAACGATGCCACACTCTATCGAAAGCTTTGGCGATATCAAGGCTAACTGCCAGGGATTCGCCATGCTTTTCCATCGCTTCACCCCACGCGTAAGAAACGTACGCTAGAAGATCACCCGTTGATCGCTTTGGTCTGAACCCATACTGGCGATCATGGAGCAGCGAGTGATCCTGTAGGTAGTGAATGAGCTGGGAATTAATTATCCGCTCAAACACCTTGCACAGCACAGAAGTTATAGCGATGGGTCGATAGTTGGCCGGATCCGAGCGATCCCCTTTTTTGGGGATGGGTTGGATGTTCGCCTCCTTCCAAGACACCGGCACAATACCAGTATCGTAAGACTCCCTAAACAATCGTGTCAATACAGGAGACAACTCAGCCGCGCATCTGAGCAGCACAATCGCCGGAACACCATCCGGCGCGCTAGCCTTCCGCACGTCGAGCGACCGCAGCACGGCACGTACGTCACACTGCCTGATACGAATATCAGGCATGGTGGCCCCACAATGTGCTATAGTAGGTGGAGCGGCGCCACAATCGTCGACGCGCGAATTGGCCGCGAAAAGTTCAGCCAACAAGTTCGCCTTCTCAAGCGGCAACGTCTTAAAGACTCCGAATTGAGAGAAGATGCTGGAGGAGACAATTCGTTTCCTTATAGAGAAGCAGTTGGAGCCCTTGCATATCTGATGGTGGGCACAGTTGTAGCTGTCAGCGAAACTGCACGAGAAATATTAAGGCTAAAACGATTGATTGAAGACATAGAACAATCAACGATGACTCCTGTTCTCCATGTGGATAATGAGTCTGCAGTCTAGCTTGCACTGAATCCGAGATATGAGTTCCACAACAGAACAAAGCATATCAAGCTACGACATTTCTTTATACGAGAAGCCATAGCTGATGAGACTAAGATGAATGCAAAGATTGGTACAGACAACCAAATTGCTGACATGTTTACGAAGGCACTGTATAAGCCAAGACGTGCTATGCTTTGTCGTCAGATTGGCGTGCTCGTTTAAAGACTGTTGTTCCCTAGCTTCAAGAGAAGATGTTAAGAGTTTGTATATCAAATCTCTTTGAAGATGAAGCTATGGAACCTTCATAGATAAATGGAATAACCATTACTTGTGACATCCTTCAAATGATTAAAAAGAGAATATGATGGTGTCACTTCTTTAAAAATATTGTTTGCTTGTAAATGTCCAAAATATAATTAAATCTATCTCGGACCAAATATCACAATGGACAGAGTCTTTGGATTTTTAGCATGTCCGTCATTTGTTAGTGTGCAGCTTTCTATCTGTACATGTGTGCGTGACTAAGGATGTGACTATATCGATATAATCACTTTAATGTGGTGTGTACCTAGTTCGTTATTATAATTGGGGGTTAAAGTTACTCGCGTCCGTAGGTTTACCCTTGAGACCCTATACGTGACCCCTGGGTAGTGCTAAATGAGTGACACTGACTGAGTGGTAGAGCCACGCTGCGTTGCAGCACGCATTGGGCCGGCTCGCCCGGCGTAATACCACCTGGTATTATATTTTATTATCCGGCGTGAAATAATAGCCCTTGGTGCTGTTGTGTTTCGTTCGGCCAGTGAGGGTTCCGGAGGCCTTCCCCCCCCCCCCCCTCACAATTTCTATTCCTTTCTAAAACCTATTCCTTCCTTAAAGGCCGGCAACGCATCTGCGATTCCCCTGGTGTTGCGGGTGTCTATGGGCGGCAGAGATTACTCTCCATCAGGTGACCCGCCTGCTCGTTTGCCTCCTTCCATTATAAAAAAAAATTGATAAAATGGCAATAACAATCTAAAATTTACAATCTTTCAAACTTCAGAATCAATACAACATCATAACCATTCGGAAGAAGGGCTATTTCCATTAGTAAACATTTACGGGCAACAGTTTTGTAGTAGTGACAACAACTAATCTTACCGATTGATAGTAAGATGGATAACCTTCAAAAATAGTCGGCACTGCATCAGTATTAAGTTTTTTAACATTGAAAATGTTTTTTCGTTCGCTCCAGTAGGGCCCCCATTTTCGCTGAAAGTGCTACTCGCCGGTGATACCCTGAGGTTTAAGACCACGAGAACGTATGGGGGTTTAAAAGACGCGGAATTCGAAGGGGTTTATAATTATGTAAAAATATTTTGGAAAAGTTAAAAACTTTTTTTGGAAATTAAAGTATACGACTTTTTTTGTTTGTTTAAATTATTATAAATCGTGTGTTTTCCCAGGAAATTCCCGATATCTCGAAAACGGGGCCGAATTAAAAAAAATTAAAAAAGCACCTCGGTATTGAATGAACTAAGCAACATTTTACCATATTACACTTTTTTTGATATTAGTGACGGTTGAGGCTGTAGAGGTGCCCTTAGCCGCGAGTTTGCGCGGCGCGAGGTGCGGTATCACGCGGCGGGCGGCTCGCGTGCGGCCACGAGGACGTATGAGAGCTCAAAAGACGCGGAATTCGAAGGGTTTTAAGATGATCTAAAAGTAAATTGTTATACAAGGGGCTAAAATGATCCATTATATACGAGGTAGTTTTACTCACGAGCTTTAGCGAGGGAGTAAATAAAAACCGAGTTTTAATGGGTTTTTAGCGCAGTCTTTATTCATGATTATTCTACTTAAGATTAAAAACTTTTTCGTTTTTGTAGGCTCATTGCCATGTAACAGACAAAAATTTAAAAAAAAAACTTTTTCCCCTAGGGCAAGAAAAACTATTTTATCCTCGCTCTGGAACGCTATAATGACGGTCTTTTTAAGCAAGAGTGAAAAAATATTTTGAAAAAGTTGGTTTTCAAAAAATAATTTATTTTTGGTTCTAAAAAAAAAATCGTAAAAAAAATTACGCGTTCTTACTGAAAATTGCATTCGATAATCTATAATAACTAGGTACATTTTCAATGGCCCTTTCAAGTCGTGTAGAGCACGAGATCTGCGGATTTTTATTAATAAACCGTCAACAAAGCAGGATTTTTAAAAATGTTTGGAACAGAGCCTGGAATATTTTGTAGGCTCCCAGTTATCACGTCTAATAGCTTTAACCCTTTCACGTCTTATTTCCGGGCATTTTGATAACCTAAAAAATGAATAATAAAAAGAATATTAGTAATATCGATAAAGCTTCGATACACAAATACGTACATCACTAATCATTATGCAAAAAACAAAGCCTATATTACATTTAATTAAGGTTAGTAAGGTATGATTTAGAATTAACAAAAATTAATGCTTTGCCGTTTTTATTATTAAAAAACTCATAGTAAAGCATAAATATTAATAGAAATCACTAACGTATGAAATGATAAGTCCTGGTCTTTCACACCTCCTTTTGTTGTTCTTGACGAACAATAAACAGCTGAACAAGACATTATTTCAATTGTAAATTACACAAATAACACAAACACTAAGATTTATTAATATTTCACTATTATTTCGCACAATCCAGCAATGTTTTGACCGAGTAGTCGGTCATGAAATGACACGTTTAGCGATGGGTAGCTCACGAGCGAGTTGTTTAAAGGAGCCGGCTCACCTATTCTAGCTCAACGTATATCTAGCTCACTCCCGTTCAATTTAGCTCAGTGTTCATTTTAGCTCAATTAGCTCAGTGTTTCATTGGAGTATGTCGGCTCGGAATCGTGAGCGGCTCGGCTTGATAGTCAAAAGGGTGTAGCAAAAGGGGTGCAGGACAAAATTTTCGGTAGATTTTTATACGGAGCCTAAAATGTACAAACTTTAAAAAAATTTAAGGTAACTTTTTATAAAAAACGCGAATATCTCGAAAACGGTGCGTCGTAGCTAAAATCTAACAAAATTTTGGCCTTTCTTTAAAACCCGCAAGAACTTGAGCGGTATCAGATGAACTTAAAAAAAAAAATTTTTTTTAGGAAAAAAAATATTTCATTTTGTAATTTTTGTATGGAGCTACATTTCTGTTGTCACACTGTTTCTGTTGTACACTGGAGCTACGGGACTACCCATAGCTACACCATCAATCTGAAGGTAAAACTGCCCTTGATAGACAAAGTAGTTAGTGGATAGACAATGATGTAATAACTTGGCATATTCCATCGGGATGTTACTATTTTGTAACTTCACCTTGATGACCTCCATACAATCCGCTACTGGTACATTTGTGAAGAGCGATTCTACGTCAAAGCTGACCATCACCTCATTCACTTCGACCTTGTTCTGAGCCAGAATGTTCACGAAATGGCGGGAGTCCTTTACGTAAGACGATGTTTGTCCTACCAATGGTTTTAGTACGTTAGCTACATGTTTCGCCAGTTCATAAGTAGGGGAGTCTATTTGACTAACGATCGGTCTCAAAGGGACGTTTTCTTTATGAACTTTCGGCAAACCATATAGCTTAGGAGGCTGTACGTTACGTGGACGCAATAAGTATTTCGCCGTTTCTTCATCAAGGGCCTGGCAGCATTCTTTTATGAGTTGTTGAGTACTCCGATTCGTTCTCGCCGTGGGATTATAGGTCACTTTTTTATATGTACTCACATCACTAAGTAGACCTGACATTCTATTGTCATACTCAGTGGTGTCCATGATGATAGTCGCATTCCCTTTATCAGCCTTCAGCACTATTACATTTTCGTTTTCACGAAGGGTTTTCAGGGCAGCTGCTTCAGAAGAAGTAATGTTCGGCTTCGGAGGGGTCGAACGACGTAATGCAACAGCAATGTCCTGACGTAAAATGTCCGCGTCGTCTGATGGTATCTTATTACGCCGAATACCCTCTTCGATCGATCCAATCACCTCCTCATAGGAGTCTCGTAGTGATACTGTGAGTTATGTGTGTCGTGAACAAGTTCGAGTTGACAGTGCGGTCGAGAACAGTGGTACGGGTGTCGAGCGCAATAAACGATCAAGAAAGAGGGTAGACCGTTTCGTCTGCTCCTAACATCCACCCGCATTAGCTGCAGTTACTCCGTGATCATGGTGCATGCAACTGCACCGAAATATCGGGTACTCAAAACAAACAACTCAGACATGGTAAAAATCCCGTTTTTTTCATAAAAATAAGTTTATAGCATTGTTGTGTTCCGACAGTTTGAGATAAGATAGCCAGTTCCTCGGGTGAAGCGCGCTTCCACTTTCGGCCTTATCTTCATTTACCATCAGGTGACATGAAAGCCAAGCGCTTACCCGTTGTAGAATAAAACAAAAGTCTTTTTTCATTGTTTAAAATTTTACTTAAGTAGGTATATTTAAGTTTTAATAAAACGTTAAAATATATAAAAAACATTAATCTATACACGCAGCTTCATCTTAACCGAATCTTCAAATATTTAAAAAATATTTCTTTCGGATCTTAGAGGTGAAAACTTCTAAGATTTGATGAAGCAATGTTGACTAAAAAAACATACTTAAGCATCAAGCACTGACAAATTTCGACGGGTGAAAACCAGACCTCGGTAGCCAAGTGGTTAAGGCAGCCGCCCGGAATGCGGAAGGTGCGTGGTTCGATTCCCGCCAGAGGTTGTCGTCTTTTTTCAGTGTTTAAAATTTTACTTAAGTTATGAAGAGTGTTCATTAAAGATTTAAAATGGGTTACTACCTTACCTAACATTAATTCAAAATTTTCCTGTACGAATTTTATTTGGACGAAAACTTTTAATTTTTTGATTTTACATAATTTTCTTTTTCCCGAAAACACAATTGACAAAGTTTTGAAATGCCGATTATCGATTGTTATTTTTTTTAAATCTTGATGTTTTGAAATCCCACTCAATGTTTGGCCGAAGCTATTAAGCTAGATGATTAATTTTCCAGAAACACGTTTCCAATAATAATATTAAAAAATTCCACATTTCAAATAAAACTATTATAGCGGGACTTGTACAGTTCGATTCAAATAGAATGGCGTCCGTGGAGTTAGTCACAAGTCGCGTCGCAGTAGCAAATTTAGGTGTCAGCGGGGCGTTACATACAGCGCGGCGAGGGCGATGCACCCCCGCCCGATAACAGACCGTAACTCTTGGCGGACCTCCGCCGGCCGCTCTGTCATGCGATGTACAACCTGCGCGCACCGGCACTGGCACTCGCAACTAAATTGGTCACAGTTTTCATGGTCGAATTACGGAATAAGCCTGCTAAAGTGATGCGTGAACAAACATACATTGGTGGCAATTGATTTTTATTTATATAGATAGAATTATCAAATTTTCAATAGTTCTAAAGTTAACGTACTTAAATATTTAATTAAAACGTAAAAAAAGGAAGTGTGTTTGGGTAACCCACAGACATATAATAAGAAGGGGAAACCGAAACGCGTACAAACCCTCTTAACATTAACATTCATCATTTATATTAAAACTGTACAGGTTACATTTCTTTGCTTCGTCGAGCTTGAAAGAGCTGGGACTTCTTGGCGGGAAAGTGAAGCGCCATGTCTGCAGTTTTGTTTTATTTTCTAAAATATGTGTTTTTTCCTGTCTGTGGTTTTTTCGAACATTAATGTAAAATAATAGTGGAGTTATCCGTTAAGTGTTTGTGAACGTGCATGAGTGTTGGCAAATGAAACAAAACAGTGCAACAACACTTTTCAAATTCTCTCAAGAAGTCCGCGTGAGACCTCAGTAGAGTCCCACATCTTTACTGAGGAGCCCTCAGTGAAGACTCAAGGGGTTTGGGGAACATCATTAAATGATGTTAGTTAGTTAGAGTTCGTGAAACTAAACCCACTCTACAAAGAAGATAAAATGAAGGCGTTCTGCGCTGATCTGACTACTGAAGACTTGTTTGACAACGTGTCTGTAAGCAGCGTGGACGTAGCAAGCCTAATATTCGTGCTATCTGCCATTCATCCTAGCGCGTGGGCTAAAGTTGCTGCAGTAGCGTTTAAGGCGCTTCGTCCTGGCGGTATCCTGGGGCCCAAGTCTGCTAATTTACGAATGGCTTAATTGAATCGCAATTGGATCGCATTGTAATTGTTTGACACATTTGGTATTCTCTTACTCATTTAAGAATACCAAATGTGTCAAACAATTACAATGCGATACAATGGGCGATTTTCTGACAAAAAATAAAAATTAGTTTTAAAATACTTGACAGATGGCGTTTTATGAAAGCCGACCCATTCCTACCTAAGGGCTGTAATAAATTCTACACTTTTGCTTGTCTATCAAAAAAATAAAAACATAGTACTTACAAATTTTTATTCAGGATCTCCAGGACCTATTTATGTTTTGGAATGGAATAAATATTACGTAGCCATACACGTGTTCTTCATGGACCCGCCTTTTACTAAGCGCCATACTAATATATGCTAAGCGCCATCTATGAAGTCATTTACAAACCAATTTCTTTTTTTTTTGAACTCGGAAAATCGCCCATTGCGATTCAATTAGGCCATTCGTAAATTAGCAAACTTGGGCCCCTGTTGTTCAGAGACTACAGTCGGTACGACATGGCACAGCTGCGTTTCAAACCAGGGCATAAGATAGCTGATAATTTTCACATGCGTCAAGATGGGAGTAGGTATAAATTTTATCATTCATCATCTAAATCACCCTTAGAGCATTCAACCAACAGGAGACGACACGCGCACTAATTACTATGCAAAAAAGTCTGTCATTTCCTGCGGGGGGAAGGAAACATTGTATGCATTTTTAAATGACGTCGCTACGCACGCAAACGACAACATTGTTGAACACTAGCATAAAATAGACGCACACTATTATATTCACACACAGAGATTACCTGTCCGTGCACAAGTCTAACGTCATATTTATGGAAACGTCTATAGAGGTTTTCACTATCGATTAAATTTTTTCGATGTCGATTCAATTTAATTCAATTCAATTCAATGTCAAAATACAAGAAAAGATTTTTTTTAATTGAGGCTCCTGACTATTTTTAATTAACTGTACAAAGCGCGTGTGCTGCTGTACCTACTTTTCACTAGAAATTTTATTTCCTGTAATTGTGGCAATATTTAATTAGACACGTATTACCTACTTTATTAGCTCTGTAATGGTAACCATTGGTTAAGATCACCAACGTGACATAGATGTCTTGTGGTAATCCATAAATATAGGTAAATATCACCCGCAGTGCCTATGGAAAAATAAGAAAGGTTCTTTGCAACCGAAACCTTATAATCGCCTTCCGAATACGTCTTCTCCAATGTTATATCAGGGGGGCGATCGCGCTGAACAATCTCAACCAAACTACAATTGAACCTCAGCCGTTATAGTTCTATCGCGTTTGACACACGCGATGGCGCTATACGAATTACGAAGTCGGCAGAACGGCCGCGGTCCAGTTGTGGTTTGGTTGTGATTATTTAGCGCCCCCCCTGGCCTATACGGATGGGGCGTGGACTATAAAGGAAGATCTCAGGATCTCAGACGTATAGAAGCTTTTGAAATGTGGGCATACAGACGTATGATGTCTATATCCTGGACTCAAAAAGTCACCAATGAGGAAGTACTGCGACGGGTCAGCCAGAAACGTGAGCTTTTGCAAGCTATCTAGCAAAGAAAAGTTGCATAATATGGGCCATGTGCTTAGACACGACAGATACGAGTTCTTGGAACCGATAATGATGGGAAAAGTTGCAGGAAAACGGATACCTAGTCGCAGAAGAAAGTAGTGGTTGCGAAACATTCGGGAGTGGACGGGAATAGCGAATGCCGCTGAATTCTTTTGCCTTGCCAAAAACAAGTCCAAATATGAAGAGCTGACTGCCCTTAGGATAGCCACCCTTTAGGGTGGCTCTACAACTAGTGAATTTTGTAGTACTAGTGAATAAACTTCTTCATAAAGAAGAAGAAATATAAATAAATAAATTACACAGTAGGTACACATCAGTTTACGAGGAATTACGAATAGACATGGAGTGAGAATTTGCCACTGGTCTATAGGAGCCGTATGGTTAGATAAGATAGACACTTTGCTTTTCGTTTGAAAGACTAGGTTTCAAACTCAAAAATGAAACGACGATTGCCAAGATATCTTCGGATTTTAATCAAGAATAAGTTACACGATACTCAAAATGTCCGTTCCGTTCAACAGCTTGATGGCAAGTGACAACCGAAAATGTGACTAGTGGCGTGTATCTGTCAACGTCACTACCTCGACACTAAGGAATAACGTTATAAAGCCACAAATCACTAATACGGTATTAGCTCCTAATTACGATCGTTGACAGATACTCGTCACTATGTCCAATCGTTACATTCTTTATCGTTATTTTATAGTGACAATCTTACAACTCGGCCATCCTATACTGAGTGAGTCCTCTCACTTAATAATTGCTTTACAAACCACATGTAAATCATCAAAAACAAATAAAAAATATTACTTATGATAATTACTACTGAAAGCTATGATATTACAAACAAAAAGAATAAATAATGTAATATAATAATTTCGTTGGTAGCAAAAAATATTACATTAATTAATTATCCTGCACAATCTGTCACGATCTGCAATCATCTGTGCGGTACCAATCCTTGATATCATTCATTTTCTGCACTGACTGCTTGTAACTTGTGCTAATAGAAGTCTTGCACAATCTGTCACGATCTGCAATCATCTGTGCGGTACCAATTCTTGATATCATTCATTTTCTGCACTGACTGCTCGTAACTTGTGCTCATTCAAGTCTTGCACAATCTGTTACAATCTGCAATCATCTGTGCGATATCAATTACTTGGTACTATTCATATCTGCACTGATTGCTCGTGACTTATGCTTACATTTAATGACGTTACTATTTTTTTTATTAAATTAAATAATTACATTTTAGTACAAAACACAATAAACTAATAAAATTTTGCTTGACCTTATTATAAGTTTACAACCAATGATCATCTGTGCGAAACAACAGTTCCATTCTCTATCTGCACTGATCATTTTGTTATCTCATCTCATAATTTCCAATTCACAATTAATATCATATCAACCTTTAACATACCCTACAACAATCTGCGATCATCTATGCAACATAGAATTGTTTACTGCACTGATCGCTTGTTGTAAAATTCTCTTTCAATTATTTAAAAATCACTATAAAACATATACATGTAAGGCGCATTTATTTAATTAATCCCAAACTCAACTTCCCTTATCCATTTCATAATCACCATCGCTACATTCGTTGTCGTCTTCACTAGCCTCAGTGGAGTAGTCATTAAAATTAAGCCACGGCTGAATTTTGTCAATTGCAACTACATTTTCGTACTTTTTATTTCCTTTCCTAGTGAGTGGTGTATCTTCCACTAAAAATCGATCGTTTGGGAGAATCTTTACTATTCGGTACGGGCCTTAAAACTTTGGTACAAGTTTTTTTGATTTTCCTAAATGATCTTTATCCATTACTGTCCTTTCTACCCTAACAAGATCCCCTACGTCATATGACTTTGCACACTTCCTACTCTTGTCAAATCTTTTCTTAGCCTTTTCTTGTTCCTTGTCTATTTTAGCTTTAGTATTAGACCTTAGCTGCATCAAATCACTTCCACTTACTAACTGAGAAGTTTCAGTTATTACATCACCTAACATATTTTCAGACGTCGTGACTAATTTGCACCCAAACAGTAACTCGGAAGGACTCTTCCCCGTTGTTTTATTAATGGTTGTGTTAATTCCTAACTGGATATCACCAACGTACTCATCCCAGGTATTTTCGTTTTTGCCATGGCATTTGGTACTTAGAGCGTCCAATATGGTGCGATTAAATCGCTCGACCTGTCCGTTCGCTCTAGGTGTTGCGACTGCATTAAGAATAGGTTTAATACTGAGTTTTCCCGTAAATTCTTTAAATTTTGCACTTGTGAAACACGAACCCCTGTCTGTTATCAACCTCGATGGGGTGCGAAAATAACTAAAGTACTCCTTAAATATTCTTATCGCAGATGAAGTTTTCGTATCCTTAACTGCGCGTATATTAACGAATTTAGTAAATGCATCAACAATTACTAAAATATATACGTTTCCTTTTTTAGAGCGAACGAACGGGCCGAGATGATCCGCATGCAATGTGTGAAATGGCATCTCTATTTTAGGAATCGGGTGTAAGAAGCCTTCCTTTTGTCCTGATGGTGTCTTATGGTGTGCGCATTGTAAGCATGCCGAAACGTATTTTTTGGTGAAACGACGCATTTTTGGGAACCAAAACGTTCCCTTTAACCTACTTAAAGTTTTCTCAAAGCCAAAGTGGCCTACATCATCATGATTCATGCGTAATATTTGCCACCTTACGCCTCTCGGTACTACCCAACGCACACCGTCATCTAGTACACGATACACATGGTCACCTTTAATTTGATAATTATTGCGTACATCAGCAACAAATTTCGTGTCATCATCTAATAAAATATCTCTAATTCGTTTAATCTCTTCGTCATTACTTTGAACAGTTGCAATCCAATCCTTAATTTCTACCTGCTATACGTCAATTACGTGTGTGTCGGTTCTAGTGGGGATCTCACCCACCGGAGCACGGCTGAGCGCGTCTACATGGGCCATACGAGCACCCGCCCTATATTCTATACTACAGTCGTACTCCTGTAGTTGAACCCACCAGCGAGCTATAATTGGAATAAGATCTCTCTTGGTTAGTGTCGTTCGCAAAGCATTGCAATCTGTCACTACCTTAAACTTTAACCCAAGTAAATATACTCTAAAACGATTCAACGAGGCAATGACGGCCAAAGTTTCTAGTTCAAATGAATGAAACTTCTGCTCATCGTCTGTGGTTTTTCGACTAAAATAAGCTACTGGACGGAAATGCCCGTCCTTGCCTCGCTGCAAAAGTATGCCTGCTATACCGATTTTCGACGCATCAGTGTGCAACTCAGTTTCGTAACTGGCGTCAAATAAGGCCAATACAGGTCGTTCTATAAGCTTTTCTTTTAAAATATTAAATGCTTTCGTATGATCCTCAGTCCAGTTAAACTCAAATTTAGATTTAAGTAAATTAGTCAGAGGGCAGGCTAACAGGGCAAAGTTCTTCACAAACCTTCGAAAGAAACTAGCCAACCCTATGAATCGTCTTACGTCGTGTACGTTTTTAGGTTGGGGAAAATTTGAGATAGCGATTGTTTTACGGGAACCTGGTTGAATACCATCTCCAGACACATGAAAACCTAAAAAGTCTAATTCCATTTGAAAGAAATAACATTTCTTTAATTTCAATGTTAATCCAGCTTCAGATAGATATTGAAGTACCTCTTCCAAGCGTAAAAGGCCTTCATTAAACGAACACGCAGGTATCAAAATATCATCCATATATATTATTACGTACCTAAGCTTAGAGAAGACTCTATTCATAGCCCTCTGAAAAACAGAAGGTGCATTGGCTAATCCGAAGGGCATCCTTTTAAATTGGTATTGCTCGTCAGGAGTCACAAACGAAGTTAACTGTTGTGAGTTCTCATCAATGGGTTTTTGGATAATACCCCGAGAAGAGGTCAAGACTACTAAACAGTGAATTTCCGGCTAATCTATCTAATTGATCATCGATCAATGGTAAAGGATAATGTTCCTTGCGAGTCCTATTGTTTAGTGCTCTATAATCGACGCAAAGTCTTTTTTCACCTGTTTTCTTCTTAACCAAAATAATAGGACTAGCATATGGTGACTTAGATTCACAAACAATGTCAGCATCAATCATTTCCTGTACCATTGATCGTACTAATTCGCGTTCTGGATATGACAGTCTGTATGGGCGGTAAACCACTGGTTGATTATCCGTCAACTGTATTTCCATTTGAACAACATTGGTAAAGCCAAGATCATGCAACTCAGATGAAAAACAATGTTCAAATCTTTTGAGTAGATCTCTGAGTATAATAGTTTCGCCGTTGGACAAGTGTTCGCCAAAATTCAAATCAGAATCTGTATCTGGATCATTAAAATTTACTAAATTCACATCTAAATGCTGTAAACCACTGTAAACGCGAGTAAGCAATGAGTCTTTGACTAACGTTATAACGTTATCGCTAAAATTATGAACTAATAAAACTCCGGCACCGCTATTTAAAATATACTCACCGGGCATCAAATAGAATTCGTTTGTAGGTAAACCCCTAACTGAGCTTCTAACATAAACCGATCCTGAATAGTTATGGTTTGAAAATATCGGAACTGTCATCATTTGCCTTGGTTGCATCTTAATATCCGCTTTCAGAAAAAGGTGCAATTTCACTGTGTCTTCCTTTTTAATGGTCAGAGAATCAGAGGTTTTAATTATCACTATTCCAGGTTTTTCTGTAAAGCTGTGCCCAACTAACACGGGGTATTTGATAACCATATCCTCAACTATGTACACGGCAATAACTTCTTTAATATTTTGTATTTCTATTTCTACAAACGTTGACCCTATAGGACTAACTATGTTATTTCCTAATCCCCTCATTACTGGCATTTTACCTACAGACCAAGTGATTCCCATTTTCAGCGCCTCGCTATGTTGTATCAACGTACACTGACTGCCAAAGTCTATATATCCCTCTGTGGCAAAACCATTTACTTTAATAAAAATAAAATATGTGTTATTACTAGAATCATCTACGTTAAGTTGCATCACGGATTTGTCAGCGGGTTTTTCATTACCTTTATTTGTTTCATTTGGTAGTCGTGAGCAATTAATGGTCGAATGTCCTAACCTATTACAGACATTACATTTTAAGATTTTTTTCGGACATCTAAAACTAAAATGACCAATTTCACTACAATTATAGCAAGTGACTGGTGGACTACTTTGCGGTTTTGTCTTGATGTCATTACTCGAATATTGTTTTAAATTTGTATTGACACTCCCTGTATGAACCCGGTTCTCCTGCCCAATTACCCTTGTCCTATCAGTTTCTCGGCTATATTGCTTAATTGATTGAAAGTAATTTAACACCTCTTCGGGCTCTTGGCATTTAGCCGCCTTTGCACCTAACCTTAATGATCGATCTTCAATCCCGTAAAGCAGACAATCAACGGCACGTTTTCCAAAAATTTCGCATCGATTCAATAAGTTTATTTTTTCATAGTAATACAGTTCTAATGATTCGTTATATTTCACCCGCTTTGTTAACATGTCGGTCAGCAATTCCGCATAATCGTTACTACTAGGAAAAGAATCCATCAATTTAATCTTCCACTCAGGCCAGGAAAACGACATCGTAGGCAAGGATTGGTACCATGTACGTGCAACCCCCACCAGGCGTGGCAAAGCGTAATGTATAATCTGGTCGTTGCCCCAATTATATAGACTTGCACACTCATCTACCTTCTTAAGCCACATGTGTATAGTTTGACCCTTGAGCATGGGGTCAAACTCAGGAATAACATTGCCTAGCATCGGAAATTTATTACCCTCTGGCTTAGAATTACTTATCGACTTAATTAATTGGTTCAAAAATAATTGAGTTTCATTATTAACAGATAAAGAATTATTAGATTTCTTACTTGGTGCCGTCGTACCACTTACGACGCTATCCGATGAGCTGCTGCCACGATCAGTTGAAACACGCCTGCGTCTGGAGTACCGTTTCTTGTTACTCTTCCTCTCCGTGCTCCGATTCGGTCGATGCTCGTGCCTTCGCCTACCGCTGCGCTTTCGGGTCCGCTTTCTTCCAGTGCGCAAAATTGATCGACTTTTCCGCTCACTAGCATCGCTCGATTCGCTGCAAGTTCTTTTATGATGTCTACGGCACTTAGCCTTGCTTGATTTTCCACACTCTTTGTTTTATCACGCCTACGACGTTTACATCCAGGATCCATAATGTCTGGTGTATCGCGCGAACGACTCTTCCGAGAATGATTATCATATTCACGATTCATAATTAAAAGTTGTAAGTAGTTTTCAATTCAAATAAAACCGTTAGCAGAAAAAAAAATATCTTCAAAAGTGTATTTCAAATAAATAGTGGGTGTGGCGTAGCAATCCCACTTCTGAGTTGAAAGACTAGGTTTCAAACTCAAAAATGAAACGACGATTGCCAAGATATCTTCGGATTTTAATCAAGAATAAGTTACACGATACTCAAAATGTCCGTTCCGTTCAACAGCTTGATGGCAAGTGACAACCGAAAATGTGACTAGTGGCGTGTATCTGTCAACGTCACTACCTCGACACTAAGGAATAACGTTATAAAGCCACAAATCACTAATACGGTATTAGCTCCTAATTACGATCGTTGACAGATACTCGTCACTATGTCCAATCGTTACATTCTTTATCGTTATTTTATAGTGACAATCTTACACGTTATAGTTAAAATCGCAAGAGGATAGACTGATAGGTAGGTAGTTGTATTTTAAAAATGCTGCAATATTATTTTAAAAAAATACTTGGCTACCTGACCTTACGAATCTTGAACAGGAGGAACGGAAAACTGAAAAACATGTATTTTCATGGTTCTAAACGCCGATCAATTATTTTTATGTAGTTAGTGTAGGAAGGGTCCTCTAAGAAGAGGACTATGAGTATGAAAGTAGACTAATAAAATGAAAATGAACCTTCTACATTAACTGCTCCTATTTCAAATTATTGCAAAATATTCCTATTATTTATCTGAATAAAGGTTTTTCATCTTTAAGGATTTCTTCGTAAAGTTGGGAAAACCAAATGAGAAAATCAAACAACAATTTCAATAATCTTTATTTGTAATGGAAGTATCTCAAAGAAGTAATGTTTAGTACTTTATCATAATAAAAACTTCAAACACCATTTAAAAATAGATTCACAATCCTACTAAATCGTAGCGGATAGTGGCAGCTTTGACATATACATTTATTGACGTAAGTATATATGTTTTGGCAGAATTTTTGAAGAAGCTCTTCTTCATGTTGACATTTAGCTTACTAAACAAAATAAGTATCTAAACATCTCGCTAGAAAACAAACTCTTTTTGTGCGGATGTTTTGAGAGCCTTGATTGTGCATCTAGTTTTTCTAAGTGATCGAAGAATAAAAAGCTTAAATTCTGAAAACGGGAGTAGGCACGACACGTTTTTTCAATCTTGTTATTGGATTGCATAAGTTTGAAAATGCTGTGAGCAAGTGTACTAGTGCGCTTAGGAGTCCACGAAACATGATTTCCACAAACTCGGATCCAAACATCTCGAATAATTACATCTTTTGGTTGGAAATCTAAAAAATTAATAACAAGAATAAACATTATGATGAAGTCGATATCGATATTTTGTACTGTAGTATCTCTAGAACTGTTTCAGTGTGCCAATGTAATGAAATAAAATTTTCCTAATTTCGAGATAAATGACAGGCTGTAAATATAATATATTAATGAAGTAGACTGATCATAAACATACCGTTTAATAGTATTGATAATTTTTAAAGCAATTTAGTTAAAAAAGACTGAAGAAATCACCACTCATTATCATCAAGGGAAAAAAAGAAATAAAAAACTAATGACTAGGCAGTATGGTCTCAGACCTTAGCCTGTTCCTTCACGGAACAAATAAATTTAAAAAAAACTGACAACTGTCGTTACTGTCAGTCAATCAGTGTCAGTGTCAGTCATGCATGTCACGCAATCGGTCGGCCTCGGCCGGCCGCCAGTGTTGACAACTTGGGGGATTTTCCCCTAGATTTAGGGGGACAAGTGTCAAAAGGGGATTTTTTAGGGGCAGGAATATTTTAGGGGTTTTTTTAGGGGCTTCGAACAAAACCTTCGTATTAATAGGAATAAAACGACATCATTTTGATAATAATTCCTTGTGAGTACTCTGAACAGATTTCATTCATTCAAAACTCTACACAATTAGTAGTTACTTGAACGCAGCCGGTGAATTAGTAATTGCTTGAACGCAGCCTGTGCGTAACTGAACGAACCGACCAACGAACGAATGAACTGCACGCACGCCACGTTCTTCTCTCACTCGGTCTTTATCTTCATTTAAGGCTGGCCTCACACAGCCGGAATCGCTTTCTGAATTAAGAATCTTAATTCAGAAAGGCCGGAATACCATACAATATCAGTATGCTCCACACACATGCTGATTTTTTCAGAATCTGAATTTCTCAGATCGATCTGGAAGAATGAGCGGACGAGCGTCCGGAATTCCGTGTCTGAATATTTAAGGCTGGCCTCACACAGCCGGAATGGCTTGCTGAATTAAGAATCTGAATTTAAGATTCTGAATTCCGGCACCTTGACTCACACATTCTTAAAAATTCAGATTGATCAGTAGTCTTGTGACTCCCGGCATAAGCAAACGTATCTAGCCGCTTGCTGTTTCAACCAGAGTTGCCATTTTTTTTTCGCTGTTCCTACCAATTGACGTCCTCCATGGTCAAGTGGTTAGCGCGCCGGGTCTGGCGTCGCGCCATCTCTGAGATCCCGGGTTCAATTCCCGGTCGTCGAGTCAATTTAGAGATAACTGTTTTTCTTAATTGATTTCGGGTCTGGGTGTTTTTCTATGTTTATGTATATTTATCCATTATCTAGTTTAACCATATTAACGAGTTTCATTAAAGCTTATATTGCTATCAATTTTTTTTAAAACAAAATATAAAAATAAAAATTTATGGTAAATCCTGCTAAAACTGCTAAGCGTTGTTTATAAAAATGCACCAAAACTGCTATATTTACCTTTATAATTTATAAGAATTGAAGTACATCGAAAATTAAACACTATTAAAGCAACGTATCAATAAGATAACATACAAACTAAATATCTAAAATTTACTTTTAAAAATGCTATAAAAGTAGGATCCTACTAAAAATGGCAACACTGAATTAATTCAGAATCTGAATTCCAGCATGTGTGTGCCGCTCTATATAAAATGTATGGGAATACGCGCGTTCTGAATTCAGAATCGTAAATATTCAGACACGGAATTCCGGACGCTCGTCCGCTCATTCTTCCAGATCGATCTGAGAAATTCAGATTCTGAAAAAATCAGCATGTGTGTGGAGCATACTGATATTGTATGGTATTCCGGCCTTTCTGAATTCAGAATCTGAATTAAGATTCTTAATTCAGAAAGCGATTCCGGCTGTGTGAGGCCAGCCTAAGATTCTGAATTCAGAACGCGCGTATTCCCATACATTTTTTAAAGAGCGGCACACACATGCTGGAATTCAGATTCTGAATTATTTCAGTGTTGCCATTTTTAGTAGGATCCTACTTTTATAGCATTTTTAAAAGTAAATTTTAGATATTTAGTTTGTATGTTATCTTATTGATACGTTGCTTTAATAGTGTTTAATTTTCGATGTACTTCAATTCTTAAAAATTATAAAGGTAAATATAGCAGTTTTGGTGCATTTTTATAAACAACGCTTAGCAGTTTTAGCAGGATTTACCATAAATTTTTATTTTTATATTTTGTTTTTAAAAAAATTGATAGCAATATAAGCTTTAATGAAACTCGTTCATATGGTTAAACTAGATAATGGATAAATATACATAAACATAGAAAAACACCCAGACCCGAAATCAATTAAGAAAAACAGTTTTCTCTAAATTGACTCGACGACCGGGAATTGAACCCGGGATCTCAGAGATGGCGCGACGCCAGACCCGGCGCGCTAACCACTTGACCATGGAGGACGTCAATTGGTAGGAACAGCGAAAAAAAAATGGCAACCCTGGTTGAAACAGCAAGCGGCTAGAGACGTTTGCTTATGCCGGGAGTCTCAAGACTACTGATCAATCTGAATTTTTAAGAATGTGTGAGTCAAGGTGCCGGAATTCAGAATCTTAAATTCAGATTCTTAATTCAGCAAGCCATTCCGGCTGTGTGAGGCCAGCCTAATGCATTTTGTCCGTGGCAGGGCTGCCAGATGTACGATTTAAATCGTATTCCTACGATTTTATGGTATTTTTACTCACGTACGATCGCTAGACGAAGATCGTACAGAAAATGTACGATTTTTATACGTGGCAACATTTCATAATGAATCCAGAGCCATAAAATAAAAAAATGTGAACTAGGCACCAGCATTAATCGATGCTTTGGGGAATACCCAACAACTTAACAAAGGCGTAGGTTACTTATTTGAATGAATACTCTATGTACAATCATTTAGAGGCTGTATTTGTTTGCATTACTGCAGAACTTATTACTGTCTATAAGTAATAAATAACACTAAATGGCCACGTTATTAGCAAAACAAATATTAATATAAAGAAATGTAAATTTTAGTTAAAAATTGTAGGTACAAAGTTCAAGCCAACAAAATAAAATTTTATAGAATTTAAGTTATTTTTAATATAAAAAATTCTACTTCTAGATTGTACGATCATTTTATCTCAATTTTTTTATAGTTGGCGCACGATCACACTTTTTTGCATCTGGCAGCCCTGTCTGTGGTTTTGTCGTTAGTCGATTTCGGTCATCGGTGTATTTATTTATAAGAAATTATCAAATTACAATAGGTACCTACAAGATTTAAAAAAAATTGGACTGGTTTAAAAAAAAATAAAAACACATACTTCATAGGCAAGCGTTTCATTTGATTAGTTACGACGACCTACTTTAAAACAAGAATTTTTAAATTTGGGGGTTTTTAGGGTAATTTTTAAAATTTCTTAGGGGAAAATTTTGGCAGAGGTTGGCAACACTGCCGGCCGCCGGCCCGTTATTCAACGACTTCACAACTTCACGTACGTACATTGGATTTGATTTGGGAAGATGGTCTTTCGTTTAATTTGTTCATCGATCGTTAATATTGATTTTCTCAAATATACTTGCTATAAGTTTCTAAGACTAATAAGCTCTAATGTAAGAAGATAATTTGTTTTGATTTGGTTTGGATTTACAAGATGGAAACGGATGACGCCGAAGAAGTCTGCAAACGTGACGTCTTTTCTCATCGCATAAAAGAGCTAACCGATGAAGAAAAAGATCGCTTGAACAGCCAAAATTCCCGTTTGATCCATGAAGCCAAAGCTGCAAAGCTAGAACGTGAAGCAAAACGTAACTGGGATATATTTTACAAACGCAATGAGACTAAATTCTTCAGGGACCGGCATTGGACAACACGTGAGTTTCAAGAGCTTATTAACTTTGATCCAGAGCAAACGATAGTTTTCTTGGAGCTCGGCTGTGGCGTAGGAAACATGATATTCCCTTTAGTGCGAGAAGGTTTCTCTAATTTTTACTTCTACGCGTGTGATTTTTCGCCACGTGCTGTAGAGTTCGTGAAACTAAACCCACTCTACAAAGAAGATAAAATGAAGGCGTTTTGCGCTGATCTGACTACTGAAGACTTGTTTAACAACGTGTCTGTAAGCAGCGTGGACGTAGCAAGCCTAATATTCGTGCTATCTGCCATTCATCCTAGCGCATGGTCTAAAGTTGCTGCAGTAGCGTTTAAGGCGCTTCGTCCTGGCGGTATCCTGTTGTTCAGAGACTACGGTCGGTACGACATGGCACAGCTGCGTTTCAAACCAGGGCATAAGATAGCTGATAATTTTTACATGCGTCAAGATGGGACTAGGTATTTATATGAAATTATTTTAAAAGTATGATACCAACTTTGCGAATTATAACTAACCTTTATTTATTATTCATTGTTTCAGGAGCTATTATTTTACTGAAGAGGAGTTGGCCAATTTATTCACACAAGCTGGATTTGAAGTTCTCATGAACACCTATGTGCAGAGACGTACGGTCAACTTCAAGGAAGGAATAGATGTGCCACGCATTTTTGTTCAGGGAAAATACAGGAAACCAGATACTGGTATGAATGAAATTATTAACCATTGATTAATGTTTTGTCTTGTTTACTAAGAAATCTTCATCTGCGCTATTTGTATGGTTTGTATTTCGATTTACCAGCTGCTGCACTGCAAGTATTACATCAAATACCTCTGATGCATCCTTAAGTGCTTCTGTGAAGATTTTCTCAGTGTTGACATTGAATAGCAACGGCAATATTGCATCCTTAAGTGCTTCTGTGAAGATTTTCTCAGTGTAGACATTGAATAGCAACGGCAATATTCTTAGTAAGCAAAACGAAAAATTCAACCATGAATCTTTATCAACCTCCAAATGATGAAAAATGCTAACCATTGAATAATAATGATTTGCATGTATATTAGCTCTATCTGACTACTAATTACCCTGAAATGTATCTTTCCAACCCTAAATAGATTGTATAAATAGTGTTGTCTTGTTACAGGCTGAATCCAAATGAAATAGTATATGGAAAATTTAAGCCAATTTGAGAGTCAATAATGGTAAGTGAATGAAAGTACATTTGTCATAATTAGTAGTTTGTACGACAATATGATGATATCGCAGTGCAGCTGAAAACCTTCTGTTGTCCCACAATCGGTATTTATTAGACTAGGGTCTCCATTTCTATTTGGTAATTTTTAATATTTAAATTTTACACATTAGTCTCTTCTGCATTGAGGCTGTTTTCAAAATTTTAGCACAGGGCACTGATTGTGGGTTCTGATGCATATAGCTAGTAGCTAATAAGCTATCTGACACATCAATATGGATATGATCAATTTTAATAAAATACATAAGCTAATAATTTTGTTCTTGTTTTTAGGTGTGACCACAATGGTTGAAACTACACAATGGTAAGTATTGATAATAAAACATTTACTGCCGTACTCAGAGACTTAACAACATGAGACAATTATTTAAAAAACATTAAGATTGAGTATGGCAGTTAGTATGCTATAAATTACTTATTAAGTACTTAATGATGATTGCATAGTTCATCTGATCTTTTTGATGCATAGCTATTTCATGTCTTTCGCTCCTATCTGAATGTTTGAAATGCGTTTTTGCACTTACTATATTTATTTTATGAATTTCTAATGAAGTTTATTTTTTTTTAGATTGGAATATGCTCCTCGTGGAGTTCATGGGTCACTATTCACTCAGGTTTCCAAGGCAAGCTTAATGACTGAGAATGCACATCTTTGGGTAAGTTCTTTATGTTATTAAGTACTTTAATAAATTGTGTTACTCAGTGATGATCCCATAGTTCATCTGAACTCTTTGATGCACAACTTTGCCATGTCTTTCGCTCCTATCTGATGTTTTAATTTCTAATAATTATTTCACCTGTTTGTCACCAGTATATAAAAAATACTTTCATTATTTCAGATACCTACATAATATGATTTGATGACAAGTGTTACTAAAACTACGTAAGTTATTTTCTTACATTTTCTATTTATTCTAGCTCTTGATGATGATTTTTGATAGGGACATCTTACTTATAATGCTGTTAAATAACTATCATAAACTGAACAATCATGGTTGTAAATATTCATCCATTATGTTTATTAAAATACTAATTTCACTGTTTCTCTCCACAGGTTCGTGTAAAACATGCTGTTCAAATTTTGTTGTGAGAAATATTGGCAAATGGTAAGTTGAACTTTAAATTCACTACAACCATGCAAATATTTTTATAAAATGATGATTTCTGATAGGGACATCTGACATATAGTGCTGTTACGATAACTATCTTCACTGATTTACTCAATTAAAATAAAATAAATGCAATGTTACAGTACTAGTATTTATATGAACTATGTTGTTACAGGATAGTGCTTAGTATGATGATTACCATTTATGTCTCGGCTCTAAGGAGGTAAATATTTACTTTTTGGAATTGTTCTAAATTTGTTATCTGTTAGATTTTGAAATGATGACTGACCTTTCAGGTCTCCCTCAACAGAGAGAACCCAATAAATCATGTTGACCAACCAAATGCGTCTGATCATTACAATATTAGATATTCTTTATATTGAAATTTATATAATTGAATTAATAAACTAAAATTTTAATGGTATTGTGTTTTAGGACCTTGGAGTACTTGGAAACTGAATTGGTGAACATTCATGATGATGTGGATCCTGGTAACTATTAGTTTTATATTGTAATAAAATATCTTTTTTAGAATTATCTAATTAAGTCCTTCCTAATAAAACAAAATAGATTATAATGGCTTAAAAATAATTCATAAAACTTTAACATATATGTACATTTAACTTTTTCTGTACGAGGCGCATGTAGGCAATGCAACCTCTCAATCCGGCGATTTTTTTGGGGTGTCGAAAGGTGACGCAAGTTGAAGGTCGACTTTAAAAAATTATATTACCAAAACTATAAATGCTAGAGTAACGAAAATTTGTACAAACACTCACCAGCTACTGTTCTTTTATAAACTTTACAGTTTTAGTTAAAAAATAAATAGAGATAAAATCACAAAACCCAGGTAAGGAAGAAAATCGAAAATTAGCCTGGAATATTGTTATTCCGCACAAGCACTTCATATTTTATGTAAGAAGAGGTTTATAAAATGCTAATTATTTACAAAAAGTCACAATTAAAACCGAAACACTCCTATAATTATGCGATCTAAAATTACCATAACTTTCTATTGAACACTAGGCATGTCAATCATCAATATCGATAAAATAGATTTATCGACAATAGGGAACTTTCATACATAATTTAATAAAAGGAAATGCAATACGAAATAAAACGAATCCTAAAAATCATATTTATTGGCGGAAGAGTTGAATTTGGAAGAGAATCAAGAAAAATATCCTCGATTTCGTCATATCCAAGCTTGGGCCCTCACCAAACATAAAATGTAATATCGATATACCTCCATTTTCGAAGCGATCATCACTACAAATCAACCATTTTGTTTTTTGAGAAAGCTTCTGCACAATCCGGATGGCATCATATAATGCCACCATCCGTTGCCTAACTTTGTGATTTTTTTTCAATAGGAAGGCATCAAGCGAATTTACTTTGAATTACTTCAGTATGGAGGCCAACCAATCACGTCCCAGTCTGTATCGATAAAATGGTACCTGTCCATAGATAATGTAAACGAAAATCGTGATTCTATACTGCCTATGCCAAATCATCATAATTATGCCTTCCGAATTAGAAGCCCGCTTTGCTTTTGGCATCATATGACGCCTTCCGTACATAAAAGGTTAAAGAAAGTGATGACCGACCTTTCAGGTCTCCCTCAACAGAGAGAACCCATACAACCATGTTGACCAACCATACACGTCTGATTTATTATGAGAACATGGAGTTTTTTAATATTATAGATTGTGATTTATACTAAAAATTATTTTTATTCATTTCAGGAGTCACAAGTCTGATAGTTCGCTGAGCCACTACTGATTAACGTTATAGATGATTCTGTAAGTTTAATTTTGTGTACAAAAATATGCAATAGTACAAAAACAAAAATGATGACTGACCTTTCAGGTCTCCCTCAACAGAGAGAACCCATAAAACCATGTTGACCAACCACATACGTCTGATTGATCCTCACAAGCATTGATCAATTTTATTTTCTTCTCTTATCTGTACTAATTATTTCTTGTTTCAGGTTGTGTGTCTACATAGTTGTATCTCTACCACAACACATCTCACTCTTTAAAAATATGAACATTTTCACAATGTAAGTTTTACATTAAAAAATCTTACAGAACTCATTTTTTTTAATCCTAATAAGACCGGTGTGTTCTTACCGCTATATTATAATAAAACAAGAAGTCTGGAATCCTATGGACATTTTTTATATAAAAAAATATCCTGTAAGCCAGACATAGATGATCAGTGGTCAAAACTGCTGGGAACAGAGTTAGTCTCTGTCCCAGTTATATAGGCTCACTACAGTCTTAATCTAGACATATCCAATATTTATTTAAACCTACCTTTGTGCTTGAGACTCTTTGAAGTGCGTTACACACCAAAGCTGCCGACAACCCGACAGCCTGTATGTTTTCCGACTTGCATCGACTGATATGTGCCATCAACTAGCCCGGCGCGGCAGGTCGGCGGCTTTAGTATGTAGTAACGTTGACTTTAGTTTCTACACTATTTAAGTCATACTTATATTTTCCTAAAAAAAAGGAAAGTCCGATTCAAACTTTAAAGATCCGTCTCAATCGCCCAACATGGCATTTTCATATTTCTAGTGAACTAATATCTTTGTTTCTTGTTACAGATTCTGAATTCTGAAACCATCAAGGAGGTGATTGGTACCTATTGGACAAGTTTAGACAAGAAGTTAAATTATTTTAACTGACTAATAAATTGTTATTTTGAATTTCCTGTTTCTGATTTATTTATCTTACTTAGAGGTATCATCATAATCACGATTATTATCCCCGAAGGGTTAGTCCGAGACTAGGCATGAGGACAGCAAAAGCTGTCCTCAACCGTAGTCCACTTTTCACCAAATAGCAACTGCAGTGCTCAGCGTGACGGGTAGTGAGCTGTGTGCTTCAAGCTGTAATCCTCATATTTGAAATCTGAATGAAAACTAATTTTGACAACGCTAAAAAATAGTCATGAAATAGTCGTACATGTAAAAAAAATAGTCACAATATAGTTTCGGCGTTAAAGCTATAGGTTAGTGAGGATTATGGCTTGAACGTCAAGCTGTAATCCTCATTTCTGGTGCAAGCAAACTGTAAAATCTTTCGGATTGGTTTAGGTTCCAAAAAATAGTCATGAAATAGTCGCAACGACATGCCAAATCTCAGAAATAGTCCTTAAAAGATTCCAGAGATATAAGGTAGGATATAAGGTGGTGAGGATTATGGCTTGAACATTTGAAAACTTCAAATTTCTCCGTAACGCCTACGATTTTCGGTTTAAAATTTGTACCAAAAAATAGTCATGAAATAGTCGTATAAAGTGATAATAAATTTGAGCTGATTTAATTTCAAAATAAAAAGTTTTTACTTTCCCTACATTTCTATGGATGTACAGTCGTGTTCAAAATTTGTAACTTCATTTGATATGATTGTGAAATATTCCGCTTAATATATAACATTACTTCCAATTAGGCGTTTTCCATGGCAGCTGTTATAATTAAACAAAAAAACAAACATGTAAATTTTTTTTATATAATAGAAGGTGGCAAAGGAGCAGGCGGGTCACCTGATGGAGAGTAATCTTCGCCGCCCATGGACAGCCGCAACACCAGAGGAATCGCAGATGCGTTGTCGGCCTTTACGGAGGGAATAGGTTTTAGGAAGGAATTGTGGTGGGGGGGGGGGTAAGGGCCTCCGGAACCCTCACTGGCCGGACGAATCACAACAGCACCAAGTGCTACCTATTATTTCACGCCGGATATTAGTAAGAGGGTGGTATTACGCCGGGCGAGCCAGCCCAATGCGTGCTGCAACGCAGCGTGGCTCTACCACTCAGTCAATGTCACTCATTTCGTTGTGCACTACTAAAAGCGGTCGAACTTAACAATAGATAACAATACCATTCATTGGAAAATAAGGTGTGCTTCAAGCTGTAATCCTCATATTTGAAATCTCAATGAAAACGAAATATGTATAATTATGTATAGTAGAAAATTTGCAAAATGTCGGAATCCATTTAAGAGCTTATTTTCCAATGAATGGTATTGTTATCTATTGTTAAGTTCGACCGCTTTTATGAGTGCACAACGAAACGCATAAACAACAAAATATTTTATGATAATAGCAACTTTACCACCTAAACAAAAAGGCTCAAATTTAAACGGCAACGCATTCTAGATAATAGTTTTTGAAATTGAAAGCGGCAGCAAGGTACAGGGTGGTGAAAGATGTTTTACATTATTTTATACCTAAGCATGTTATGAAGAAAAACAGCATTTAGTTTAAAAAAAATTATTTGTCTCTTTGAAACTTTAATGTAACACACATTTGTTGTTATTAAATAACTATGTTAACATATATAATTCCAACAAAAACCAGAAAGTACCTATAAATACAAAAAAGCTGGGTCCATGGCGCCATTTTGAGTAGCGCGCTTTTGTTTCTCGGGATTGGTCAAATAGCGCTATCCTTGTCTCTACTCAAACGCATCGATCGCAGTGCGATGGGCAGAAGTTTGTTTTGCTTGTTATGTTATTATCAAGTTCAGTTGAATGTAAGTCAAGGTCATAGATCACGTGTGTCGTTGGTTGTTGCATTCGCAAAATTTTGAAAAAAAAAAAGGCTATTTGGTCCAGTGATATTGAAATCATGAAATAATTTGTGATGGGTACTCTGGTGAAGGATTTTAAATGCCTAAGAAACCGTATGAATGTATTTATGAACTTTTACGAAGACGCGGTGTCGTTTTTGAAGTAATTGTGAGTATAAAACTTAAATTAAAACAATTTGTTTTAATCTAAGGTATAAAGCCAGCCCAATGCGTGCTGCAACGCAGCGTGGCTCTACCACTCAGTCAATGTCACTCATTTCATTGAGATTTCAAATATGAGGATTACAGCTTGAAGCACACCTTATTTTCCAATGAATGGTATTGTTATCTATTGTTAAGTTCGACCGCTTTTATAAGTGCACAACGAAACGCATAAACAACAAAATATTTTATGATAATAGCAACTTTACCACCTAAACAAAAAGGCTCAAATTTAAACGGCAACGCATTCTAGATAATAGTTTATGAAATTGAAAGCGGCAGCAAGGTACAGGGTGGTGAAAGATGTTTTACATTATTTTATACCTAAGCATGTTATGAAGAAAAACAGCATTTAGTTTAAAAAAAATTATTTGTCTCTTTGAAACTTTAATGTAACACACATTTGTTGTTATTAAATAACTATGTTAACATATATAATTCCAACAAAAACCAGAAAGTACCTATAAATACAAAAAAGCTGGGTCCATGGCGCCATTTTGAGTAGCGCGCTTTTGTTTCTCGGGATTGGTCAAATAGCGCTATCCTTGTCTCTACTCAAACGCATCGATCGCAGTGCGATGGGCAGAAGTTTGTTTTGCTTGTTATGTTATTATCAAGTTCAGTTGAATGTAAGTCAAGGTCATAGATCACGTGTGTCGTTGGTTGTTGCATTCGCAAAATTTTGAAAAAAAAAAAAAGGCTATTTGGTCCAGTGATATTGAAATCATGAAATAATTTGTGATGGGTACTCTGGTGAAGGATTTTAAATGCCTAAGAAACCGTATGAATGTATTTATGAACTTTTACGAAGACGCGGTGTCGTTTTTGAAGTAATTGTGAGTATAAAACTTAAATTAAAACAATTTGTTTTAATCTAAGGTATAAAACGTACTTTCGACTTAGATTACAATTAACAAGCCATCCGTCCGGTTTCGTCCGTTAACGATAGAGACAAGGATATATCGCTATTTGGTCGATCCCGGATTGATACAACCACAGACGTATAACAACGTCTGTGGATACAACAGACGCTACTCTTGGAGTGGAAGGTTCTGTTACTTTTTAACATCAGTGATACCTTAAACATACTATTACATAGTATTATACTTTTATTCGATGTAAGTAATTAAAAATTGTTGATATTGTTGGTGTCGGATTCGTTTATTGAATTTGTGATTTTAGAATATGCACTATCCCTATTGAAATTTTCTAGAAACATAAACTGAATGAACTTATCCAACACCAACAGATATTGAACTAACTATGATAAATAAGATCAAAACTAATTGCTGTGATATAAACATATATGTACTGAGATTTAAACAAGTTATGTAAAGCAAGCTTTCGATGGTATAAATATAAATAAGGATAAAGGGGTTAAAGTTACTCGCGTCCGTAGGATTACCCTTAAAACTCTACACGTGACCCCTGGGTGGTAAATGAGTGACACTGACTGAGTGGTAGAGCCACGCTGCGTTGCAGCACACATTGGGCCGGCTCGCCCGGCGTAATACCACCCTCTCACTAATATCCGGCGTGAAATAATAGGTAGCACTTGGTGCTGTTGTGTTACGTCCGGCCAGTGAGGGTCCCGGAGGCCCTCCATCCCCCCCACAATTCCTATTCCTTCCTAAAACCTATTCCCTCCTTAAAGGCCGAGAACGCATCTGCGATTCCTCTGGTGTTGCGGGTGTCCGTGGGCGGCGAAGATTACTCTCCATCAGGTGACACGCCTGCACGTTTGCCACCTTCTATTATATAAAAAAATATACATAAATGTTTGTTTTTTTGTTTAATTATAACAGCTGCCATGGAAAACGCCTAATTGGAAGTAATGTTATATATTAAGCGGAATATTTCACAATCATATCAAATGAAGTTACAAATTTTGAACACGACTGTACATCCATAGAAATGTAGGGAAAGTAAAACTTTTTATTTTGAAATTAAATCAGTTCAAATTTATTATCACTTTATACGACTATTTCATGACTATTTTTTGGTACAAATTTTAAACCGAAAATCGTAGGCGTTACGGAGAAATTTGAAGTTTTCAAATGTTCAAGCCATAATCCTCACCAGGGTACCTTTATATCTCTGGAATCTTTTAAGGACTATTTCTGAGATTTGGCATGTCGTTGCGACTATTTTTTGGAACCTAAACCAATCCGAAAGATTTTACCGTTTGCTTGCACCAGAAATGAGGATTACAGCTTGACGTTCAATCCATAATCCTCACTAACCTATGGCTATAACGCCGAAACTATAATGCGACTATTTTTTTTGGATATAAGTACAGTAGGGGTCACCGTCGCTTTACCACTTACGATTTTCGTATGAAGCGCACCGACTGCCCGGGTACGTGCCCGTACCAAATAGACGACGCGGTGTGCAAGGGATTTTGACCTTTAGACTGGTAAAGCGACGGAGTCCGCCATTGTACCTATTAGGGATGATTTATATAAGAGCGGGCCGTGCACGGAGCGTGCCCCGGACGGCGCCACTGATTTGAGACGTTGCTTACATTTTGTATGAAGCAGTTCATATTACACCGTGCATGATCTGTGTCCCGGACGGCCCGCTCTAATATAAATCATCCCTTAGTCTCCTTTTACGACACCCAATGAAGAGAGGGGGTGGTGGTATTCTTTGACCGCTACGCGACTATTCTTATCTACCTATATTGAAATTAAAAAAAACAGCCACGAATGCGTTAGCGCATCACTGAGAACAAAGCCACGACTGCATGACTTAGGGATGATTTACATTAGAGCGGGCCATGCACGGGGTGTGCCCCGGACGGCGCGCCACTGATTTGAGACGTTGCTTACATTTTGTATGAAGCAGTTCATATTACACCGTGCATGATACGTGTCCCGGACGGCCCGCTATAATATAAATCATCCCTTAAAGCTGCTGCTTCGGGTTGCGTCGCGCTGCACGTGTTTTGATGACAAACGCTAACGAATAGTCTTAGGGAGGCTGATTACCTAGGTAGGTACTTTTAAAGCATTCAAAAATAGCCGGTGCCCCATTTCAGAGAACTAAAAAAAATATTACTTTTTATCGAAGGAGCCCATGCAAGCAAGGAGGACCGTGGTCCTGGTGGGTCGACCCATTACCGTGGCATGGCACTAGGGATTACATTTGGATGAATATTTCGACTTCGATTATATCGATATTAAATTAATTACAAAAATGAAAAATATAAAAAATAAGTAATTAAGTATAATAAACAGAAATATATATATATACTTACTAAGTAAGGAAGTGATGATGTACCTATGTGCAGTTTTTAGTCCGTTAGTCGCCTTTTACGACACGCAAGTGAAGAAAGGGGTTGGTAGTATTATTTTGATGAGCCCATCGCCGCTATATGTTGTAGGATGTATGTACATAATAATACATAGGTAATCTTAAGTTAATTAATTTAATATCGATATAATCGCATCGATTCGCGTCGCAGTGTATCTGCGGGACGTAAGCGGTTAGGGAGGGCGGGGCACACCCCTGCGCTGTACCGCGCTCGCCATGTGTATTAGTTTGTTTTGGTTTAAAGGGGCTACCAGACTGTTGTAAGCCGACGTTGACAACAGTGTGGTAGTTTGTTTTCAACGAAATTTCGGTTGACCTTTCCACGACCTTTGTTTGCGGGCGCGCCTAGAAAACCGCAACCGAATAAATTTAAGGAAGTGTATAGAGTGCCACAAGCGGCACTGTATCTCCATCGGTTAGGGAACCGTAAGTTTTGCGGTATAATAGTGACGCCGCCTAAGCTGCCGTAAAGTTTTTGTTAGACAACAGAAATACTAGCTGCCCTACTCCTGTAGGTCACGTGGTAGGTTAGAAATTTAAGACAATCGCGAAGCGCAGCGTAGCAATTGTCTTGAATTTCGAGGTTATTTTTTTATCAGACAACAGAAATCTAACTCCATACAAAAATATCTTTTGAATATTATGTCGTCTGAACATTACGACAAATAAAAAATATGTTACGGTTCCCGAACCGATTGAGATAGAATGCCGCTTCTGGCACTCTATACGCTTCGTACTAGGATGCCGTCAAATTACGGCATCGTAACCGATCGTACTATGTTGCCGCTTGTGGCACTCTATTCACTGCCTACACTTTGTACTAGGATGCCGTAATGACGGCATCGTAACCG
This sequence comes from Scoparia ambigualis, assembly GCA_963921215.1. Taxonomy (NCBI): domain Eukaryota; kingdom Metazoa; phylum Arthropoda; class Insecta; order Lepidoptera; family Crambidae; genus Scoparia; species Scoparia ambigualis. Next base: position 41,609,046 of record OY992503.1, on the reverse strand, counting down.
ATCGTACTAGAATGCCGCTTGCGGAACTCTATCCACAGCCTAAATTTAATCGCGTTTTTTTCCAGCAAATTGATATTTTTTTTTAAATTGCCTTCACTACTTAGGTATATCAAGGAAGGGAAGCCAATAGCGCTATTTTATTCTAATTATAAATTCGCAAATAAAAAAAAAACAAAATATTTATTATGTCAAATATGCTAAATTTTACAATAATGCATAACATCCTGCTGTAGCCTAAATTTTACTCTTAAAAATACTAATAAAGCAGAATCCTGCTAAAAATGGCAACACTGTGTGGAAGCTCGTTTATAGCAAGTTGTAAACGATCCTCCCGCCAAGTTGACCTGGTGGGAAAGATTTGTTATATTACTTTCCCGAACTCATTATTTCTTCGTAGTAAATTTTCAGTTCGCATATTTCCCCGATCGATAAAATCCACATTTACTATAATTTATTTTTCGTTGTTTTAGTCAGTAGTACATTTTCCGTTCGCAAATTTCCCCGATCGGTGAAATCCACGCATAGTATAATTTATTTTTCATTGTTTTTTCGATTCGCATTTTTTCTTAAATGTAATTTAGACTTTTCGTATACTTTTCACTTAGCTTTACTTCGTGATAGTTATTTTTCCTACTAGTAACGTTTTTATTGGTTATGTGACCAACAAACACAAACCAACGTGTATTAGGGTGAATCCTGGGTGAAGCGTTCTTCGCGTCAGAGAGCCAAACACCTTGTGGTTTCTGTAAATAGTTATCCCGTTCCCTTCTGATGGTATTATTATTCGCTTGTCAAGTATATAGGTTACTTGGTCCTAGGTACAAAATAGAAAAAGAGGTAAAAAATCCAGAGTGTGTAAATACGCTGCAATGAAAAAAATAGTTTAGATAAAATTCCCGAGTGTGTAAATATGCTGCAATGAAAAAAATAGTTAAGATAAACTTCCTGAGTGTGTAAATATGCTGCATTGAAAAAATCCGAAAAAAAAAATCTGTGAAAAAAATAAAGCGTTAAAATAAAGAATCCGAAAACTATAATACTGTAAAAAGAACTTTCGGGGAAATATGCGATCGGAAAACTTACTACGAAGAAATAATGAGTTCGGGAAAGTCATCTTAAGTAAACAAGATTTTACATGATTCTGAAACTTATCTAAGGGTAAATCTAGTATAGTACTTGGTATTTTATTATAATAGTGTATACCTTGCCCCAAGAAAGAGCCGAGAACCTTTTGTAACCTAAACAGTGGTATTACTACTTTTGACTTATTTCTAGTATTAAAATTGTGTACATCACCGTGTTTAGAAAAAGTGTTAATATTGCAACGCACAAAAACTATGCAACAGTAAGAACACCAACTTCCTTAAAAATATTTCTCAAAGAAGTTCGCGATCCCAGTCTATAAATGGTTCGTATTGCTCGTTTCTGTAAACAAAATATAGTTTTAACATCAGCCGCTGTTCCCTTAGATTAAAACAAAAAGGGAAGATACGGCATGCTCCTACTTGTAGTCAATCAAAATATAGTCCTACTCAACTACATATGCAAACACTCACACACGCACACCTATAAAAGTGTAAATCGAGCGAGCGAGACAGAGCAGTAAGTTTCAACGTCAGCGCGAGGGAGTCAGCGAGTAGCGCGTTGACGTTTTGACGTCTCGGTCGCTTCGCAACAGACGAGTACGTACGACCGATTCCGACGCCACTGCGGAGTAGCGTCTTTCTCTTTTTATCACAGCAGAATGTCCGCAATAGTACGATGTAGCCTGTACGCTCGGCAAATTGCGACTGAAGTGAAATTGTGCCTTTAGGCCTAATTTTAGCGGCTTACTCACGAGACGCTAATGCCGTATCTTCCCTTTTTGTTTTAATCTAAGGCTTTTCCCCACAAAAGGACGCCATACGACATGACACTATGAAAATAACTAAAGTAAAACAGTCCTAGCAGTTTCAACATCTGTTAATTGTCTAATTTTTCTAATCGCATATTGCTGCTGAACTGAGTTTGCCGGCCAAATTCGATATATGCGGATTCCATTGTAATTTTGAGTCAAGGGTTATCCCTAGGAAAACTGTCGAGTCTCCCAAATCTAATTTAACACCATTCATTCTAACGTCGGTTTGTTCGGTCTTGACAATTGGTAGTATAAATTTAATACATTTCGTTTTTTTAGCGTTTAGCTGTAAATTATTCGCACTAAACCAACTGAGTACCTCTGAGAGAGCATTGTTAACATCGTCATAATTATTCTTACATCTTAGTCACATTAAAAATGAGTGAAGTATCATCTGCAAACAATAACATATCACAGATGTTTTCTACAAAGAATGGCAAGTCATTGATATATATCAAAAATAAAAAAGGGCCAAGAATTGAACCTTGTGGAACTTCCATTTTTACATGAGAACCGGATGACTTAGTTCCATTAACGTCGACAGTTTGTGTTCTAGAACTAAGATACGACTGTATCAAATTGTGCGCAAGACCTTTGAGACCATAGTAATTTAACTTCATCACCAGCGTCCGGTGCTCAACGCAATCGAAAGCCTTGGACAAGTCCACAGGCTTAGTAGACAAGAAGTCGCAAAAAACTCCAAAAGCGTTCTGAGACTTCTCCCAGGCATCAAATAAATAGCCCCTTTACAGTGGATAGTACAGTCACGAATATATTTTATTTGTTCGCGTCGCGATATTAGGTGTTTGTTATTGTTTGTTGTTACGTGTTTAAGTTGTCGATTTATGTTTTTTTGTTACTGTTATTGTAGAAGTAGGTACTGTTTTGTTTTTGAAAGGCTGTTAAAATGCCTAGACGTAATACAGTTTTACGTCGGCAAGCTAGAAAGAATATTTATAACGTATCGGTTTAGTTTATGAAGAAAGAAGCTGACAAAAGTATACAAATTGACCTTAAACATGCACAAAAAAGAATTTCGGCTGCTACTGGATTCAGTATGGACTATGGACGGTGCGCAGAATTAATGCAGAAGCAAATAAGTCTGATCTTTGGACAGTTTTCCGTACTCCCTATAAGGAAATACACAGCTTCCTCAAATGTTTTTTTTTAAATATATGTATGCTTATAATTTAATTGTTGTTATTAATTTATCCTGGTTAATTTTGGGTATTCAAAAATAAATAAAACGCCTAATTTATAAATGATGTGTTATTGTATAAATATTATAAAGCTCTAATTATAATGTTGCTAACTGTACACCTGCGCGTCGCAACTTCAGAGCGAGTTAGAAGTTTGGCACTACCTATACCTATGTATTATTTTGTAAATTAGCGTTTTCTCATTGAATAAACCAAACAAAAATGTCTTAAGATTACATTTTATTAATCAAATCGTCACTATAAAAAGAATTTCCTGCGGGAGGTTTCGAGCTGGTGCCGCCTGCCGGCGATGATCCACTCGTAGTCGCCGCGCTTTGAGTCGAAGGTGCCCTGCTGCAGCGACACCAGCTTCAGCGTGAACCGCGGGCCCAGCTCCAGCAGCTTGGCGCGCTTGCCGTCTCTAGTGAACTCGTATCTGAATACAATACAAATATCTGTTACCATACATCACACTAAAATTTAAAACAGACGAGAAACAGTAAAATTCATATAATTGGATCTAACAATATCAATAGGCGAACGTTTAAGGGGATCATCTATACATCACACTGAGCATGCTCACCAAATTTGGTCCAAAACTACAGGCTCGTTACCGAGTTACGGCCGGTTCCAATAACCTATCCATCTGTTGTTTTGACTAGGTACTAGAGTTAGATATTTGACACAATTTGTAACGAGCTTAGGTCAAATTTCTAACTCTGGTAGGCACAACAACAGATAGATAGGTTATTGGAGCCGGCCGTTAATTAAAAAAACATTATCATAGTTCACCAAAAAATACACCCTTTCCAAACCCGCTGCATTTCTGTACTACACGCACAAAAAGATAGCCGAACATGCACACTAAACTCGGAGCACACTCAGCGGACTAACTTAGACAAAAGTTTGCGCTTGCGTGCGTGTTAGCAAAGATGCATGTTTCATGATGTGCATTATTTTAATTGATTTGAAAATTGAAAAATCACTATAACTGGAGCCTTTATTAGACCTTTAGACTTATTGGAGATTTTGTTAGACCCTGTAGTAGTATCACTATAGACAAGTGGTCAAATCTTCAAATCTAATTAAGAGGCCACATCTCACACTATATGCCCATTTTTGCATTTTGTAGTAATTTTGCAGTTGTATTTATCATTTTTATCGAAATAGGATAATAAACTCATGCTTAATATTACAAATCTCCAATCTGCGAGAATAAGTTGAGTTCGGACGGCCGGCGCGTCGCATTTTGTAGTAATTTTCATGTTGTATTTATCGGTTTTATCGAAATAGGATTTATTATAAAATCTATATTTCCCATGAAGTAACAATTATTCTGGTATAAATTTTGCTCAATAATATTGTCGTAGATAGGAGAAATTCACAATTAACTTAAAGTGATTTTTGAAGTTTTTTGGTTTAGAATAAGATTTTTTTTCTATAACAAATCAATGATATCTAAAAATTCCGAGGCCGCTACGCATTATAAGACTATCTATGAGATAACATTAATATTTTTATTTCATTTGTTTAGAACAGTAAGTAGTTCAATCGATGAGCTCAAAAAAGTGCCTTCGCGCATTTTATGTAAATCTTTCTCTGCAATTTTGGGTTTAATTAATAAATTAAGCAAAATTTACAAAAAGCGAGGCCGCTACGAACTATTCCAATAGCTAGACTATACTATTTAATAAGTCAAAACTGTTAATGTATTTTTGTTTCCGAGATCGAGAACGTCAAAATTGGCATTTCTACAGTCTTTTACCTTAAGGTCACAGAGAAATAACGAGAAAATAGGAATTTAGGATTCGTAATCAAATAAGCTTGATAACAGAACGTTGATAAAAATTACTACCTCAGATGGGAATCGAAGCTCTTCTTCCGCAAGTAAAAGGGACTTTAGGAATGCGTAAACACTGACCGATGGTGCCTGAAGAATATGTAATCCCGCTGGTTGTGGAATGTGACGGCACGGCGGCCGCGGAACTGCGGCTCGTAGTGGAACAGAGCGCCGAGCATGCGGCCCACCGTCAGGCCGAGCCGCGTGCTGAAGTTGTTCAGGATCACCTGCAAATTATTTTAAAGTTACTAGCAGCCCGCCCGCGGATTTGTCCACGATAACTTAGGAACACCGTCATAATACTTCAGCTATTTTATACAAAGTCAGTCAATCGCTCAAAAATTCTTTATTCAAATAAAATAAAAATTAGGTGTTTTCTAATGGTCAAGGACAATCTTTTAGCTGTCGAGAAGAAACGGAAGAACGGGCGCAAGAATCTCCACAGCTTTAAATCGAAGTAACGACATTTACAAGTAATATTATATTTTGTTGTTACCAGATTAATCTAGACCCAAGCTGTTTTGTCTTCTGTGTAGTCTGACACTTTGTGATAGGCATTTTATAAGCTGTTCTTTTTAATTTTATTAACACAAAAACTATCCTCAGTTATCTGTTATCTCTCTTTCTATATGTGAAAACTGCATAAAACTGCTGCAACAGGCACAGGAAAACGGCTTATTACTTTATAATATGCGAGTAATAAACCTAATATAAAAATTATTTATTGTCTTTGATCGACTTTACAAACAACTTCCAACATAAAGCCTTTCATTACAAAAGTAAGAAGTGGAAGTACCACTCTGTGAGGTAAAAGCTTATCACACAGGAAAAAACCCAATCCTATACTAAATCGTAGTAGAAAAGTGGCCGCTCTGTCATATACATTTGACATAGAGCAAGAAGTTTTGGCAGAATAGCAATTTTAAAAGGAACACTTTATGGCCCAACCTCCGCATGCGCTGTTGTCCATGTGGGAAAGCCTGTGCCCAGCAGTTAAAGGCTGGTCATGTTAGCACTACCAAATGTAATGAGTACCTAAACATTTTCCTAAGAACTGTTTTTTGTCTAGTATATTGTTTTCTGAGGTTTAAGCGAGCACTAAACATTGAAATGAAACACTTTTTTATGGACTAACTTGCGTTTAATTTACTATTTACATAGTTTTTTTTATATTATCCTGACTGACAGGGAGACCCTGTGACCACGGACCCTGTAAAGGGTTCGAAACGGCAGGATAATATTAAAAAACTATGTAAACAGTACATTAAACGCGAGTTATTCCAGAAAAGTGTTTCATTTTTTGTATAGTAGTTGGTAGTTTAGTATATTTTCTTATTTTTTATTTGTAATTACAACATTAATTGCAAGGCAATTATTTAAATTTTAGAATGCTTTGTACGCCTTTATGTTGATACATGTCAGAACTGTTCTGTATGTTTTCTTTTTAAGTATTGTTTAATATGTATTATGTGGCTGTACTTTTTATACATAAATAACTCTTTTAGTGCGGATGTTTTGAGACCTTTGCTTGTGCATCTAGTTTCTAAATGTGATTGAAGGGTAAAAGACTAATGTACTATTCGTTGCAATTCAGCACAAGTACATTGCTGGTTTTATTACACTCACATTTTTTCTTTTCACAAACTGGACATGGCCGGATCTTTGGCAGACACTAAACTAATCTTTGCCCCTACACCCCTACACCAACAGATGTATTGCTTCTTTTATTGGCACTACAAAATACATGCTAGGATAGACACCTACCTCAGGCCTGTGTGTGGTAATTTCTTTATGATCTTTCCTCAATTCTGGAGTGATTTTGCAACTAGATAATCTGAAATGTGCAGTGGGCCCAGCAGGTAAGTGGATGAGGAGAAAGCCATTGGGCTGCTTCTGATTTTCATTTACTACTATGACATCAGTAATTCCTTCCCTTATTCCTGATTGTACAATCCGTTTAACTGAAGATCTGTAATTAGAAAGAAATAGAACATTTTAAAGTCTTTGTGCTACAACCAGCCATGTGACTGGGGGACTATGTGAAAGCTGAATCCACTCTTGCTTCCCTTCTATTCAACAAACCCTTATATTCATCACTCTTTAATTATATGTGATTCATCCCTTCTTATCACATGCCTATACCGAGACAAACAATTTCATTTTAATTTCTCTTAACTTTTTCTGTTATATTATATATGAGATACTAATTACAATTACCTTTGTCTGTACCGAGATATGGAATTAGGTATCATTCTTGCGAGTTCCTTGCCAAATATCCTAGATTTATTGTGTGGATTGTCAGAGTATGTGATGAGGACTTTAGGTTCATAAGAATTTTCATAGTATGTTGATAACTCATCCAATTCCATATCTTTTTGTGCCTGAAAAGGAATAAAATTATAAATAATCATAAGAGCAATGAACTTTACCAACTAGAAACAGCATTATCTGCCGATATTTAGGAATTATTTGAAAGAATTTAAACTTTGTCTTGTACTAGTATTTAAATATACAGCAATCAGCTAAAGTATTATTAGCAATAAGTAACCTCTTCCTGCTCCTCGGCATCAGCGTTGACCAACATTGTCTCATCTTTCTCCCGGAGAGATTCCAAAGTGTGCGGGATTTTTTTGGGAACATCGTCGCCTTCTTGTTTTTTCTCCAATTTACGCCTATAACAAGATTGTCATTAAAATCAACTTTCAAAAACTTGTTACCTTTGCTATAAACAACAACAAAACATAACCTAACTTACTTCTTTTTGTCTTTGCCACGAGCCATTTTTAAAAGAAAACTACTGTCTAGTGTCTAATTAACTGCAATCGAAACTTTACGTTCGTACAACTTTATTTGTAAAAGAATTATTTAGGTATTTACAACATTTCGTTAGCAAACGTGCGTGCGCGGACGTAGAAATTATGTCAAATGTATGTATGATAGCGATGTGTAACTCAGGAGTGACAAACGCAAAAGATATTTAAGATATAGTATCCCAGGCAAGGAGTGATTAACTCCGTATATCCCTTTAACTCCAATTATATCTTTATATCCATGTAGCTAAGATGTATTTTGGTCAAAACTCATTGCGAAGAATAGAAAGAAACAGAGATGTGTCTAGGTTGTGAGTAAAAAAGAGATAGAATATTTCGCCCGCGCATGCGTAGTGCGGGATATATAATTATATTATACGGTAGTTATGTTATGGTAAATAAATCTTTCACGCAATAAGGCACAATTTCGCTGGTAGGGAATTTGTAAATTCGGTGTGTTTAAAGAATAACAAAAATACATGTTACACATACATCAGTTAACTTTCCACCAATAGTAATAATTAATTAACAGCTAAATAAATTCTCGAACAAAGAGAGTAAGTACAGACGTAACAACTAGCATTAACAAAAAAAAATCGAATTAAACAATTCCAAATAAAATTTTATTAAGTTTATTAACTCACTTGCTTCTTAAAATGAGAAGCAGAGGTGTGGAAAATATCTATGGTTGTTCTAATTCTCTTTCTTGTCGTACGCATATTCAACTAAGTTAATCTTTAACTCCCTAGCTCATTTGGTTCATATTTGAGCCAGGGAGTTAAAGAGTTAAAGATATAAAAGAGTGATATAAATCTTTGGATACAAAAGATGTAATCACTCTTTTCTTAACAGTGAGTTGTTCTGCGCATCGCTAATGTATGAGAACTGTGAAGGGTCTGTGATGACAGTGACAGTATTGAACATACATGACAGCAGTGACACTGACACAAACTTTTTTTTAAATCTCTTATATGATTTACACAAAGGCATCCTTACTTCCTGTTGTGGTCCTTCCTTGTTTAGGATTTTTTTCTATTATGGAAGGGTGGTATGGTATTATTTCCACCTTTGACTTGAGTCTAAGTAAAGATGAGGATTTAATGACATCGTCTCCTGAATTAGAATTTAAAGTTAGGTATACGTTTATGTATTTAAAATTTTGACACAAATTAACGCTACATTCGTAATGTACAGCTCTCGGACCAAATATCACAATGGACAGAGTCTTTGGATTTTTAGCATGTCCGTCTTTTGTTCGTGTGCAGCTTTCTATCTGTACATGTGTGCGTGACTAAGGATGTGACTAGTATATCGATATAATCACTTTAATGTGGTGTGTACCTAGTTCGTTATTATAATTGGGGGTTAAAGTTACTCACGTCCGTAGCTTTACCCTTTAGACCCTACACGTGACCCCTGGGTGGTGCTAAATGAGTGACACTGACTGAGTGCTAGAGCCACGCTGCGTTGCAGCACGCATTGGGCCGGCTCGCCCTGCGTAAATACCACACTCTCACTTAGGGGTTTTACCAGACCAGAAGTTGATCGACTGGTCTGGTAGCTTTAATCGATCGACGGATACCGTTTGACTAACCAATCGATCGACGACGGTCAGTCGACGTTGATCGATAGGTGTGGTAGCTTTAATCGATCGACGGATACCGTTCGTCTAACCCATCGATCGACGGTTGGTCAACGTTGATCGATTAACCCTGGCTAAATTCCATCAGTTTCTTTCATAATGTAATGGTAACTTAGTAGAATATTTGGTTTTTTTTCTAAAAATAACCTAAAATAACCTCAAAATAAAAATATCTTGGAAACTATGCATTTTCGCACTTTAACTCCCTCTTCCCTCCCCTTCCCCCCTTTTTCGGTGTTGCTTAATCTAAAGTGCTTCCCAAGGTGTTTGGGGGGAATAATATTTAGTATTTAAACGTTCATATTATTAACATCACTCATTATTATCAACTATAAGCACAATCATGAACTCTATTATTACGACTAGTATCCATGGGCACGAAATAAATTTATAAAAAAGTGAAGCGGCCGGCGCGTCTAATCAAACAGCTCGATCTAACACCCAATCCATTCTACCGGTCGATTGGTCTGGTAGAAACTATCGATCGACGTTGACTAATCCATTTTTTAATAAAGAACAACAATGGAAGTCTATAATTCTAATTTTGATAATACCGACGAAGTTCAGTACAAGTCAGAAAAGGAGATCTCCATTCAAAGTCAAAGTCAAAGTCAAATTATTTATTCAATGTAAACCTTTACAGGCACTTATCGTCAATAATAATAATAATAATAAAAAAACAGTTAACTAACTTATAGTTAAGACTTAACAACTAATCTAACGAGCTATAGTCTGTGCCAGACAAATGCGCATCGCTACCCCCAGTACCACTGCACGCCGAAATAGAATCGCGTTGAACCGAAATATAAGCCGTGGTCATAGAAACACAAACGGCTAATATTTATAGGTAATTTATCGTTTTTTAGGATGAAAGGTGAAGAATGATAAATCATAATGAATTGTTAACTCAAGTTATTACTTTAGGGAATAAAATTAAATGTGATTTCCAATTATCGCATTGATATTGTGGTAAGTAATAGAAATTGGAAATAACTGAGTTTATTAAGTAAAATAAAGTAACGGTTGAAATGAGTTTTGGAAAACATTAGTACCTAACCAATAAGGTTGACATTTTTAATCATTCAAATATCTTTTTTTATAAAAACTTAAGCATAAAAAACGTCAAAAATTAATAAGCATAAATTTGTGTGTTTTAAAATTGTTTCGTTTTTCGTCTTGGTACAAGCACAGAATAACTAATATTACTTCCGTACAGAAGGTTCACCCTTCAACGACCCCCACGCGAAACCGAAACCCATGCATGACCCGAGCGTTCATATTCCGTTAAGCAAAGCCGACTCGATATCGACTTGACGTCCGTCAGGAGCGCAGGGTTTACGCGCGCATTATATTCGTAATGATACTCCGGTCGTTAGTAAGCGAAAACGAAACTCTACACCTGAATTGAGAGCGTCGTCTTCTGCGGGAGGATCCAGTAGCAGTAAGGCTAAGAAATTATCTAAATCCCGTCAACGTTCCAAACATTGTGGATATGGAGCCGCCTTTTTCTCCTCCTCATTCTGTAATGGCGTCCATTTCAGATGTGATAGTGTCTACCAGACCTATCGATCGACGTCGACTAATCCGTTCTACCATCGATCAATGCCGTCGATCGACGATTGATCGATTGGTCTAGTAACACCCTAATATCCGGCGTGAAATAATAGCCCTTGGTACTGTTGTGTTTCGTTCGGCCAGTGAGGGTTCCGGAGGCCTTTCCCCCCCCCCCTCACAATTCCTATTCCATCCTTAAAGGCCGGCAACGCATCTTGCGATACCTCTGGTGTTGCGGGTGTCTATGGGCGACGGAGACTACTCTCCATCAGGTGACCCGCCTGCTCGTTTGCCTCCTTCTATTATAAAAAAAATGTGTAGCAAAGTGAAGTGAAGAGCAATACTTTTTACTATTCATATTCCCGCCCATATTATTAAGATTCAAATTTGAACTACGACTGTAAAATTTTTACTGTAAAAAAAGATTTTTCAAAATGTTTGGAACAGAGCCTTGAATATTTTGTAGGCTCCCAGTTATCACGTCTAATAGCTTTAACCCATTCACGTCTTATTTTACCTAAAAAAAGAATTATAAAAAGAATATTAGTAATATCGATAAAGCTTCGATACACAAATACGTACATCACTAATCATTGTGCCAAAAACAAAGCCTTTAAATAACATTTAGTTAAGGTTTAAAACCTGACTCTTATAAATAGTGTGCGATATAGTATGATTTAAAATTAGCAAAAATTAATGGTTTGCCGTTTTAATTATTAAAAAACTCATAGTAAAGCATACATATTATGAGAAATCACTAACAGATGAAATGATAATTCCTGGTCTTTCACACCTCCTTTTGTTGTTCTTGACAAACAATAAACAGCTGAACAAGACACTAAGTCAATTGTATATTACACAAATAACACAAACACTAAGATTTCTTATTATTTCACTATTATTTCACACCATCCAGCAATGTTTTGACCGAGCAGTCGGTCATGAAATGACACGTCTCACACCGACAGTGCGTCGCTGCCAAACGTACATTCACTATCTCTTTTACTCATATCACACTACAGTCATACAGACAGAGATACAAATACTTTACTTTGATACACGTATGTAAAAGCGGCAACGTCGTAAGACTCTGTCCATGTAATATTTGGTCCGAGGTACGGCTACTGTGATATTTGGTCCGAGGCTACACTTGACGGCGAAGATTCGTGCTCGCGTTGTCGCGATAAAAACTCCGTGTTCGCTCTACGACGAAGTGCTTGGCCACATCAAAAAAAACTTCGCGCGATAATTTAAACGTCGTCCTTTGATGGGCGGCAATATGCCGACAGCAGCGCGAAGCTTCGTCCTATCGCGAAGATAGGACGAAGCTTCGCGAAGTGAATGGCCAGACGTGTCGCGACGCGAGCGTCAACGATAATTTTTGCGCTATCGCGATAGTAGTGCCCAAGCATAAGTGAGTGAATTACTTTAGGAAGTGTGTTACAGTTTACATTGCCACAAGCGGCACTCTATCTCAATCGGTTCGGGAACCGTAACTTTTGCAGTATAATAGTGACGGCACCTAATCTGCCGTAAAGTTTTTTATTAGACAACAAAAATACTAGATGCCTTATCCTACTCCTGTAGGTCACGTGATAGGATAGAAATTTAAGACGCTACGCTGCGCTTCGCGATTGTTTTGAATTTCAAGGTCATTATTTTTATTAGACAACAGATCTATCTCCGTACAAAAATATCTTTTGAATATTAGGTATGTCTTCTAACATTATGGCAAATAAAAAATATGTTACGGTTCCCGAACCGATTGAGATACGATGCCGCTTCACTGCCGTGATGCCGTAGCATTCTATACACTTTGTACTAGGATGCCGTAATTACGGCATCGTAATTCGTAACCATTATCTACAGCCATTACTTTAATTAATACCCAATGATTGTACAACCTTCCCTTCTGTCTTAGGGCCGAGTTCATGAAGTACAACGTAACCGAGGATTTTATAATCATTCGGTTATTTTGTAACAATTGTTTTTAAAATTATTTCAATAGTTTCTAAATCATCCAACACATTCTCCTCTTTCAATATATAATTTAAAGAATCTTGCATTTTTATAAAAATACGAAGCGATAAAATGACTTAAACAATGGTTAACCGGAATCTGTTTTTTATATCATAATCGGCTGTTGAACAATATTTTGCTGTTCGCCAAGCCTTAAACTAAGTTTAAGTACAGTAATCGACTGTTTAGCTTAAACATGGTGGCAGACTCCGGTTAACCATTGTTTAACATGTATTGGTGAACTTAGGTCTTAGAAATATAGGATTCACAGTCTACGGTCGCAGTACAGTCGTAGACAGAGAGTCGCAATCGCATTCACAGAACACAATCGCAATAGTGTCGCTATCCATAGACCTCAGTCAACCAATTCAACCATAGAGCTCGCTAGAGTATATTGTTCTGAGGGCCTAGTCAATTGGCAAACAAATGAAACGCTACGAAATCTTCGCTACGATAAACCGAATGTATGGGATTGACATAAGCAAAAGTTACCTACGACGTAAAATTTACGCTAAAATAGACCTAATTGACAGTTTGACAAGCCAAGAATCGCTAATCTAGCGATCACTCAAACATTGAAGATAAAAATTCACACAAAATGGCGATTGTTTGATCAGCTGATGAAGGAATAGTTGTGTTGTGTTGAAAGTTTTGTTTAAAATGCTCTTTTTAGGGCTATTGTGGACTGCGATAATCAAGTGCTCAGGCGCTAAGGAAGAAATGTTTCCCTACGTTACTTGGAGCAAAGTAACGAAATCGAGTTTGTTGTACTTGTGAATAGTTCTCAGAGTTCTCGTTTACGAACTTTAAAATATTTAGCTAAGGTCTGCCGGGAATTGCGTGCTGTTATAGTTGTTGCGATGTGAGTGACCAAATAAATGTGTGTCATGCAACATTTTCCGCAACGAAGAGCAAGTCGCTGCATAACAATTTGTAGGGGCTCTCAAACCATACAAACATTTGGGCCAAATAAATCCACCTAAGTACCTTTAATCATGACAAGAAAGGTCAAGATTAAGACAACAGTAAGGGACTTTTTGTATAAATATTAAATGTAACCTATCCATAATGTCCATTTATCAATTTATAACTTAGATTGCCTATTTGTTTTACAGGTTCCAATGAAGATTTAATTTGCCAGGTAGCTTAGAGTATTAAACCAAGGCTCTAAGTGTAGTAAGGTGTACCTATTGACTATACCCTATAAATCTTATACAGACAAGCATCTTTCTTAATAGGAAAAGATATCAGTCCTTACGTTCAAACGGTAAGTTTTAATAAATAAATTATTACTTACATAATAAAGGTAAGTATTATGCCTATTATTATATTGGGATTTACCAGGAAATGTCAGTTTTGTTAAAATTGCTAGAATAAAGAGTATTGACATAAAGATAAAACTATTTTATGTGGTTTTGCAGATTTGAGACGACGATTCAAAAATCTTAAATGTTACCTCATAATTTGGAGGATGGACTTCCTCAGAATGGTGAACAAACATGGTTATTTGGTAAAAAACAATATCAAGCAATTTTGTATAATACATAGGTACTTACCTACTAACTTTTTATCTATGACAATTTTCTATAAGTAAGTATATTGTTCTAATTTCTTAGGAGATTCTGGATACCTTCAAAAAGCATGGTTAATGATAATAACAACAATATTTAATGCTGCATCAGACTCACAAGAAAGGAGGGGTGTGTACCACATGTCATATCCAACAATGAAACTGCATTGAACATGGCTTTGGCATCGTTGAATTTAGTTATTTATATGATTTTTTTGTGGAGCTCTAATGTTGTCAACGTTTTTATTCTACAAAAAGGAGCAGTCTGTGCCATAAATATAGTTAATTTAGTTCTAAGTTTATTGTGCTTTATTTAAAAAGATTTACTTATGTACAAAAAAACAATACCTTCGTTGACAACATTTTTATTTTAAGAAAAGGAACAGTGTGCCATAAATATATTTAACCCATAAAATAGTGATTTGGTTTATATGATGGGGAAAAATTAAGTATAAAGTTAATTTAGTTCTAAGTTTATTGTACTTTATTAAAAAGATTTACTTAGGTAGGTACTACTAAAAAACAGTACCTTCATAAACACACAATTGGCATTTATTTTTATACACATATAGTTTTAATGTCAATAAGAGAAAGTGAAGCCTCATATTTAATAAACTTTGACTTTGAGAGAGTTAGGTAAGGAAATAAGAATATATTAAGAAATACAACATTAATGTTATTTTTTACTTGATATTTAATTTTACTTGCAGTAGGTACCTATAGAAAATGTTTAAGTACCTACTTATATCAATTTCTACTAGTCATAACATTAAGCTATTGAAGTTGTACTTGATTCATTATCAACATACAAAGGTAATTATATGTATAAACTTGCATTATTATTATCCGATTATTAAATCTGGTGGGTTCTATTGTGTTTGTTATAATATTGTTTTTTCTTTAAATAGGTGGCTTAACATAAGGTGGCTTGTTATACATATAATACAAATTAAGTTCCATATCTAGCATACTCTGTAATAGTTTAGTTATTATCAATTTGGCGATTGTGAAGTAATCGATTGTAATTGTTGCTTGAGTTTGTAATGTTACTATCACATTTTTATTTGTGTGAATCTGTAAATGGTTTGCTGTTTCACATTTTCAGTGTTATACTTTTTATAGAACTGTCGATTCACCTATGAATATAAAATAAATAAATAAAATTAATTGTTTTTAAATTATTTTTGGTAAATATATACTACCTACTAACTTTTTATGTTTAGACAATTTTCTATAAGTAAGTATATTGTTCCAATTTCTTAGGAGATTCTGGATACCTTCAAAAAGCATGGTTAATCATAATAACACCAATATTTAATGCTGCATCAGGCTCACAATAAAGAAGGGATGTGTACCACATGTCGTATCCAACAATGAAACTGCATTAAACATGGCTTAAAGTTGTTCTTGATTCATTATCAACATACTAGGGTAATTATATAAAATTAATTGTTTTAAAATTATTTTTGGTAAACATATAAATAATCCTATGTTTTATTTAGAAACATTATCAACCAACTCATAATGAATGGCAGTGAAATAAATAATGTAAAATAAATAAATATTTTAACTTGTCGCGTAGAGACCACGATCATGTCATTGTGTCTGTGAAGGCGTATATTTAATAAATGATTTGACTTTTCATTTCAATTATTTTCGGTACCTACCGCTATAAATAAGTAACAATGAAACAATCCTATATTAAGGCGATGTTGTCTTCATCGTCATCCTATGAACGTCCTGAACGTTCCCACATGAACGACAGCACTAAGGCAGACTGGGCTATAACAGGCTTAAGCCCTGAGCCAATACAACCGCAGTATGCTTTACGTGCCTTCCGAAGCACGGAGGAGCTCGAGACGCTTTTTATTTGGTTACCCATTCTTTAGCTCGGTAATGTGAAAGTTGCGTAACTAACTGGCAAGATCACAAACCGGTGCGGCGCGGGCGGGGACTTTTTGCATTAGTTAAACCTCTAGCATTACCTTTCAAGTAACAGTAAGTACCTACATTGCTTCGCTAGTTTGCATATTTTAAAATTAGTTTTAATTTAACTAGCAAAACCATGTACTTGGAATGTTTTTTATTTTATTTTATTTAGGACAATAATCAATTAGAAAAGTAATGTGATAGGTGTTGTAGTTAGACAACTAAACCCGAAAGCCTTAGCCGCTACGCCATAGAGTTACTTTAGGCGATGTACTCATACAAGATGCAAACGTTTTAATCACTACCTAGTGGGTACTCGCATCTAAGATCAAACTGTTTAAATGTTCGCGCGGTTTGTAACATTTAGTGTTATCACTTATTTCATTACAGACGGACGTCAAGTTGTTAATATTTGAGAAATTCTTGGCAGCAAGCGTTTGCTTGTGGTCTTCAGTCTTAATTTATTTATATTATAAGCTGAAAAATGGGTTTGGTCTCATATCAATATCATATTATGGTGGGTAAGTCACTCGTTATCATTATAAGTACTTATTTACAAACGTGCTTGCCTGGCGAACTTCCGGCGAAAAAAGCGATTGATTCATTTTTCAAATTGTCTCAAGGAGTCTACCCGAATTTCTTAGTAAAGTGACATTCAATTCACTAAAACTCAAAAGGATCGGTGTGGTTACTACCTATTTATTAATCTTACATAAGCATTACATTATCATCAAACAAAAAAATACTAAGACAAGCCTGTATGTTCTATATCCCTTAGCTTATCGATATCGATGTAGCCTAGCGAATTTGATGAGCGATTTTGAAGCTGTCACCGGTCGAGCGTTTGCCAGTTGACTAGGCCCTCTGAGGGCCTAGTCAATTAGCAAACAAATTAAACGCTACGAAATCTTCGCTACGATAAACCGAATGTATGGGATTGACATAAGCAAAAGTTACCTACGACGTAAAATTTACGCTAAAATAGACCTAATTGACAGTTTGACAAGCCAAGAATCGCTAATCTAGCGATCACTCAAACATTGAAGATAAAAATTCACACAAAATGGCGATTGTTTGATCAGAGGGCCTAGTCAACTGGCAAACGCTCGACCGGTGACAGCTTCAAAATCGCTCATCAAATTCGCTAGGCTACATCGATATCGATAAGCTAAGGGATATAGAACATACAGGCTTGTCTTAGTATTTTTTTGTTTGATGATAATGTAACGCTTATGTAAGATTAATAAATAGGTAGTAACCACACCGATCCTTTTGAGTTTTAGTGAATTGAATTTTACTAAGAAATTCGGGTAGACTCCTTGAGACAATTTGAAAAATGAATCAATCGCTTTTTTCGCCGGAAGTTCGCCAGGCAAGCAAGTTTGTAAATAAGTACTTATAATGATGACGAGTGACTTACCCACCATAATATGATATTGATATGAGACCAAACCCATTTTTCAGCTTATAATATAAATAAATTAAGACTGAAGACCACAAGCAAACGCTTGCTGCCAAGAATTTCTCAAATATTAACAACTTGACGTCCGTCTGTAATGAAATAAGTGATAACACTAAATGTTACAAACCGCGCGAACATTTAAACAGTTTGATCTTAGATGCGAGTACCCACTAGGTAGTGATTAAAACGTTTGCATCTTGTATGAGTACATCGCCTAAAGTAACTCTATGGCGTAGCGGCTAAGGCTTTCGGGTTTAGTTGTCTAACTACAACACCTATCACATTACTTTTCTGATTGATTATTGTCCTAAATAAAATAAAATAAAAAACATTCCAAGTACATGGTTTTGCTAGTTAAATTAAAACTAATTTTAAAATATGCAAACTAGCGAAGCAATGTACTTACTGTTACTTGAAAGGTAATGCTAGAGGTTTAACTAATGCAAAAAGTCCCCGCCCGCGCCGCACCGGTTTGTGATCTTGCCAGTTAGTTACGCAACTTTCACATTACCGAGCTAAAGGATGGGTAACCAAATAAAAAGCGTCTCGAGCTCCTCCGTGCTTCGGAAGGCACGTAAAGCACACTGCGGTTGTATTGGCTCAGGGCTTAAGCCTGTTATAGCCCAGTCTGCCTTAGTGCTGTCGTTCATGTGGGAACGTTCAGGACGTTCATAGGATGACGATGAAGACAACATCGCCTTAATATAGGATTGTTCCATTGTTACTTATTTATAGCGGTAGGTACCGAAAATAATTGAAATTAAAAGTCAAATCATTTATTAAATATACGCCTTCACAGACACAATGACATGATCGTGGTCTCTACGCGACAAGTTAAAATATTTATTTATTTTACATTATTTATTTCACTGCCATTCATTATGAGTTGGTTGATAATGTTTCGAAATAAAACATAGGATTATTTATATGTTTACCAAAAATAATTTTAAAACAATTAATTTTATATAATTACCCTATGTTACGGCGAAAGTAGCGAAAGTCGCCTTTCGCCGTAACACCCTAGTATGTTGATAATGAATCAAGTACAACTTTAAGCCATGTTTAATGCAGTTTCATTGTTGGATACGACATGTGGTACACATCCCTTCTTTATTGTGAGCCTGATGCAGCATTAAATATTGGTGTTATTATGATTAACCATGCTTTTTGAAGGTATCCAGAATCTCCTAAGAAATTGGAACAATATACTTACTTATAGAAAATTGTCATACTTACATAAAAAGTTAGTAGGTAGGTAGTATATATTTACCAAAAATAATTTAAAAACAATTAATTTTATTTATTTATTTTATATTCACAAGTGAATCGACAGTTCTATAAAAAGTATAACACTGAAAATGTGAAACAGCAAACCATTTACAGATTCACACAAATAAAAATGTGATAGTAACATTACAAACTCAAGCAACAATTACAATCGATTACTTCACAATCGCCAAATTGATAATAACTAAACTATTACAGAGTATGCTAGATATGGAACTTAATTTGTATTATATGTATAACAAGCCACCTTATGTTAAGCCACCTATTTAAAGAAAAAACAATATTATAACAAACACAATAGAACCTACCAGATTTAATAATCGGATAATAATAATGCAAGTTTATACATATAATTACCTTTGTATGTTGATAATGAATCAAGTACAACTTCAATAGCTTAATGTTATGACTAGTAGAAATTGATATAAGTAGGTACTTAAACATTTTCTATAGGTACCTACTGCAAGTATAATTAAATATCAAGTAAAAAATAACATTAATGTTGTATTTCTTAATATATTCTTATTTCCTTACCTAACTCTCTCAAAGTCAAAGTTTATTAAATATGAGGCTTCACTTTCTCTTATTGACATTAAAACTATATGTGTATAAAAATAAATGCCAATTGTGTGTTTATGAAGGTACTGTTTTTTAGTAGTACCTACCTAAGTAAATCTTTTTAATAAAGTACAATAAACTTAGAACTAAATTAACTTTATACTTAATTTTTCCCCATCATATAAACCAAATCACTATTTTATGGGTTAAATATATTTATGGCACACTGTTCCTTTTCTTAAAATAAAAATGTTGTCAACGAAGGTATTGTTTTTTTGTACATAAGTAAATCTTTTTAAATAAAGCACAATAAACTTAGAACTAAATTAACTATATTTATGGCACAGACTGCTTTTGTAGAATAAAAACGTTGACAACATTAGAGCTCCACAAAAAAAATCATATAAATAACTAAATTCAACGATGCCAAAGCCATGTTCAATGCAGTTTCATTGTTGGATATGACATGTGGTACAAACCCCTCCTTTCTTGTGAGTCTGATGCAGCATTAAATATTGTTGTTATTATCATTAACCATGCTTTTTGAAGGTATCCAGAATCTCCTAAGAAATTAGAACAATATACTTACTTATAGAAAATTGTCATAGATAAAAAGTTAGTAGGTAAGTACCTATGTATTATACAAAATTGCTTGATATTGTTTTTTACCAAATAACCATGTTTGTTCACCATTCTGAGGAAGTCCATCCTCCAAATTATGAGGTAACATTTAAGATTTTTGAATCGTCGTCTTAAATCTGCAAAACCACATAAAATAGTTTTATCTTTATGTCAATACTCTTTATTCTAGCAATTGTAACAAAACTGACATTTCCTGGTAAATCCCAATATAATAATAGGCATAATACTTACCTTTATTATGTAAGTAATAATTTATTTATTAAAACTTACCGTTTGAACGTAAGGACTGATATCTTTTCCTTTTAAGAAAGATGCTTGTCTGTATAAGATTTATAGGGTATAGTCAATAGGTACACCTTACTACACTTAGAGCCTTGGTTTAATACTCTAAGCTACCTGGCAAATTAAATCTTCATTGGAACCTGTAAAACAAATAGGCAATCTAAGTTATAAATTGATAAATGGACATTATGGATAGGTTACATTTAATATTTATACAAAAAGTCCCTTACTGTTGTCTTAATCTTGACCTTTCTTGTCATGATTAAAGGTACTTAGGTGGATTTATTTGGGCGAAATGTTTGTATGGTTTGAGAGCCCCTACAAATTGTTATGCAGCGACTTGCTCTTCGTTGCGGAAAATGTTGCATGACACACATTTATTTGGTCACTCACATCGCAACAACTATATCAGCACGCAATTCCCGGCAGACCTTAGCTAAATATTTGAAAGTTCGTAAACGAGAACTCCGAGAACTATTCACAAGTACAACAAACTCGATTTCGTTACTTTGCTCCAAGTAACGTAGGGAAACATTTCTTCCTTAGCGCCTGAGCACTTGATTATTGCAGTCCACAATAGCCCTAAAAAGAGCATTTTAAACAAAACTTTCAACACAACACAACTATTCCTTCATCAGCTGATCAAACAATCGCCATTTTGTGTGAATTTTTATCTTCTATGTTTGAGTGATCGCTAGATTAGCGATTCTTGGCTTGTCAAACTGTCAATTAGGTCTATTTTAGCGTAAATTTTACGTCGTAGGTAACTTTTGCTTATGTCAATCCCATACATTCGGTTTATCGTAGCGAAGATTTCGTAGCGTTTCATTTGTTTGCCAATTGACTAGGCCCTCAGCTGATGAAGGAATAGTTGTGTTGTGTTGAAAGTTTTGTTTAAAATGCTCTTTTTAGGGCTATTGTGGACTGCGATAATCAAGTGCTCAGGCGCTAAGGAAGAAATGTTTCCCTACGTTACTTGGAGCAAATTAACGAAATCGAGTTTGTTGTACTTGTGAATAGTTCTCGGAGTTCTCGTTTACGAACTTTCAAATATCTAACTAAGGTCTGCCGGAAATTGCATGCTGATATAGTTGTTGCGATGTGAGTGACCAAATAAATGTGTGTCATGCAACATTTTCCGCAACGAAGAGCAAGTCGCTGCATAACAATTTGTAGGGGCTCTCAAACCATACAAACATTTGGGCCAAATAAATCCACCTAAGTACCTTTAATCATGACAAGAAAGGTCAAGAATAAGACAACAGTAAGGGACTTTTTGTATAAATATTAAATGTAACCTATCCATAATGTCCATTTATCAATTTATAACTTAGATTGCCTATTTGTTTTACAGGTTCCAATGAAGATTTAATTTGCCAGGTAGCTTAGAGTATTAAACCAAGGCTCTAGTGTAGTAAGGTGTAACCTATTGACTATACCCTATAAATCTTATACAGACAAGCATCTTTCTTAATAGGAAAAGATATCAGTCCGTACGTTCAAACGGTAAGTTTTAATAAATAAATTATTACTTACATAATAAAGGTAAGTATTATGCCTATTATTATATTGGGATTTACCAGGAAATGTCAGTTTTGTTAAAATTGCTAGAATAAAGAGTATTGACATAAAGATAAAACTATTTTATGTGGTTTTGCAGATTTGAGACAACGATTCAAAAATCTTAAATGTTACCTCATAATTTGGAGGATGGACTTCCTCAGAATGGTGAACAAACATGGTTATTTGGTAAAAAACAATATCAAGCAATTTTGTATAATACATAGGTACCTACTAACTTTTTTTCTATGACAATTTTCTATAAGTAAGTATATTGTTCTAATTTCTTAAAAGATTCTGGATACCTTCAAAAAGCATGGTTTATAAATTATAAATATATTAATTAATTTAAATTATAAATTTAAATATTTATATATTAATTTATTAAAAATGTAATATATATATATATATATATACCAAACCATTTTTAATATTTTTTTATTTAATAAAAAAATATTATTAATAATAAGCTAAATAAAGCTTTTGGGTTCATACCTCAAATATAAAGGAAATACCTTTTTTTTAAATAAAGTGCCTGATTAAAGGATTATTTTGATAGAATAAATTAAGTAGAAATTCTACCTTTATTATATTTTAGTTATTATTAACAACAATATTTAATGCTGCATCAGACTCACAAGAAAGGAGGGGTGTGTACCACATGTCATATCCAACAATGAAACTGCATTGAACATGGCTTTGGCATTGTTGAATTTAGTTATTTAAGTATATGATTTTTTTTTGTGGAGCTCTAATGTTGACAACGTTTTTATTCTACAAAAAGGAGCAGTCTGTGCCATAAATGTATTTATCCATAAAATAGTAATTTGGTTTATTTGATGAGGAAAAATTAAGTATAAAGTTCATTTAGTTCTAAGTTTATTGTGCTTTATTTAAAAAGATTTACTTATGTACAAAAAAACAGTACCTTCGTTGACAACATTTTTATTTTAAGAAAAGGAACAGTGTGCCATAAATATATTTAACCCATAAAATAGTGATTTGGTTTATATGATGGGGAAAAATTAAGTATAAAGTTAATTTAGTTCTAAGTTTATTGTACTTTATTAAAAAGATTTACTTAGGTAGGTACTAAAAAACAGTACCTTCTTATACACACAATTGGCATTTATTTTTATACACATATAGTTTTAATGTCAATAAGAGAAAGTGAAGCCTCATATTTAATAAACTTTGACTCTGAGAGAGTTAGGTAAGGAAATAAGAATATATTAAGAAATACAACATTAATGTTATTTTTTACTTGATATTTAATTTTACTTGCAGTAGGTACCTATAGAAAATGTTTAAGTACCTACTTATATCAATTTCTACTAGTCATAACATTAAGCTATTGAAGTTGTACTTGATTCAATATCAACATACAAAGGTAATTATATGTATAAACTTGCATTATTATTATCCTATTATTAAATCTGGTGGGTTCTATTGTGTTTGTTATAATATTGTTTTTTCTTTAAATAGGTGGCTTAACATAAGGTGGCTTGTTATACATATAATACAAATTAAGTTCCATATCTAGCATACTCTGTAATAGTTTAGTTATTATCAATTTGGCGATTGTGAAGTAATCGATTGTAATTGTTGCTTGAGTTTGTAATGTTACTATCACATTTTTATTTGTGTGAATCTGTAAATGGTTTGCTGTTTCACATTTTCAGTGTTATACTTTTTATAGAACTGTCGATTCACCTGTGAATATAAAATAAATAAATAAAATTAATTGTTTTTAAATTATTTTTGGTAAATATATACTACCTACCTACTAACTTTTTATGTAAGTATGACAATTTTCTATAAGTAAGTATATTGTTCCAATTTCTTAGGAGATTCTGGATACCTTCAAAAAGCATGGTTAATCATAATAACACCAATATTTAATGCTGCAACAGGCTCACAATAAAGAAGGGATGTGTACCACATGTCGTATCCAACAATGAAACTGCATTAAACATGGCTTAAAGTTGTACTTGATTCATTATCAACATACTAGGGTAATTATATAAAATTAATTGTTTTAAAATTATTTTTGGTAAACATATAAATAATCCTATGTTTTATTTCGAAACATTATCAACCAACTCATAATGAATGGCAGTGAAATAAATAATGTAAAATAAATAAATATTTTAACTTGTCGCGAGAGACCACGATCACGTCATTGTGTCTGTGAAGGCGTATATTTAATAAATGATTTCACTTTTAATTTCAATTATTTTCGGTACCTACCGCTATAAATAAGTAACAATGAAACAATCCTATATTAAGGCGATGTTGTCTTCATCGTCATCCTATGAACGTCCTGAACGTTCCCACATGAACGACAGCACTAAGGCAGACTGGTCTATAACAGGCTTAAGCCCTGAGCCAATACAATCGCAGTGTGCTTTACGTGCCTTCCGAAGCACGGAGGAGCTCGAGACGCTTTTTATTTGGTTACCCATCCTTTAGCTCGGTAATGTGAAAGTTGCGTAACTAACTGGCAAGATCACAAACCGGTGCGGCGCGGGCGGGGACTTTTTGCATTAGTTGAACCTCTAGCATTACCTTTCAAGTAACAGTAAGTACATTGCTTCGCTAGTTTGCATATTTTAAAACTAGTTTTAATTTAACTAGCAAAACCATGTACTTGAAATGTTTATTATTTTATTTTATTTAGGACAATAATCAATTAGAAAAGTAATGTGATAGTTGTTGTAGTTAGACAACTAAACCCGAAAGCCTTAAGGTGGCCACTGACGATCAGTTTTTCCCATCAGTTGAACTGACGTCAGTCCAAAATTTGATCGTGAATGTCGAATCGTCACTCCAGAGTTTTAACTGACGGCGCGACACGTAAAGCCGGCGCGTCGCGCCAAACTGACCGTGAGTGTGTGATCGTCACTCCAATCGAGTCGGTTCGAATTTCTCCAATGAATATATTGATCCTTAGCACCATACAATAAAGTTCAAAATTGATTGTTTCGCGTCAGTTCGAACTTCTCCAATGAATATTGATCCTTAGAGCCAAGCACTAAAGTTCAAAATTGATTTTACCGGCCGGTCGAGACTGACGAGCCGGCGTGACGCCAGTGAATGGGGAAATCTGTTTGGCGTAAAACCATTTGCAGTGACGCCACAGTTTTACGCCTGGACTGACGCGCAAAACTGATCGTCAGTGGCCAGCTTTAGCCGCTACGCCATAGAGTTACTTTAGGCGATGTACTTGTAGCCGCACACTCACAATAACAAGCACAGAAGATGTAAAGCAAATCCATTTAATAGAATTTCAGACGGAAGCCTTTTCGACATGAAACAGGGACATAGCTCTGAAAAGAGCTGCCATAATGAAATAAGAATAGATCGATATGAAACAGGAACATAGCACTGAAAAGGGCTGTCGTAATGAAATAGGAATGGAGCTTCGTCAGCATGCAAACAGCATCTTCATTCTTCGCCACCATTCTCAGCTGCGTGTACACATCACTCGTAACAGCGCCACGTTATCGCCATCGCCGCACGCCACGCATCTTCACTGCGTCCGCTCCGTGGTCTGTCGGCCGTCGAAATGGCCGAGCGCAACGAACGTCGCCAGTTTTGTCGCGTGCGTGTTTCCCCGCCCGCACTTCCCCGCGTCGCGAAGCCCCGCGCCGCGTGTTCCCCGCACCGCGTTGCATAGCGACCGCGGGTGAATGAGACACCCGTTGTTCCTCTCTCTTTTGCGTAAGTGACTAAGTTAAGCAACCTATGTCTGTAAATATAATAATTGTAATATATATGATCATTAACTAAAATAAATCATCCATTCTACGACTGACCATCCTGAGTATAATTTCTCTCCAAGCTTCGCTTCAACCCCACTCGCTAAAGTGGTGACCCCAGTCAGAACACAGAAGACCCTACTCAGAACAATCCAGAAAGAAGAAAATGGCTAACGAAGAACCAGCAGCACCAACCTCTCCAGCACAACACCTGCAAGAAGTCTCCGGCATTGCACTCTCTATGCGTGTACCACCATTCTGGCGAGATCGTCCGCGTCTCTGGTTCATAAGTTTCGAAGCCGCAATTAGCGAACTAAAGAAAAGCGAAGCACAAAAGGCGCAGATGGTCATCGCACAACTCGAAAAAGAAGACATAGAGCAAATATGCGACCTACTCTACGAGCCGCCAGCCGAACGCTACTACTCAATCATCAAAGAGCGACTAATCTCTGTCTATGAAGAATCGGATGGAAAGCAACTACAAAAACTGTTGTCCGACATGGACCTAGGCGATCAGAAGCCGAGCCAGTTGTTACGGCGCATGCGAACCCTCGCACGCAACAAGGTTCCTGACAGTACACTCCGATTGATGTGGATGAACCTCCTGCCACCGCACGTGCACTCGGTGATCATCGTTAGCGATGCGATTAGCAACGACACAGCGCTGGACGAGCTAGCCAAGCTTGCTGACAAGATGCTGGAACAAAATCGTCAAGTCTCCACGATAGCTTCAGTTTCGTCATCAATCCGGCAAGGAAAACACGTCGACATACAGTTCCTGACCGACGAGATAAGAAAACTCCATTTAGAAGTTGCAGAACTCCGAGCATTTAAAAACAACTACTCGTACCCTCGCCCACCACCACATGCACGCTATCACTACGCACAACAACATCCACATCGAAATGCAAGAGAAAGAAATACCAGCCGTTCGCCGTCTCCGTCTCGCAACCGCGACGGACCATCCCGTTCTCGCTCTGCCACGCCATCACCGTTTTGCTACTATCATCGTCGCTTTGGGAAAAATGCAAAACGCTGCACAACACCATGTACTTTCAACAATGAAGAAACATCGGAAAACTAGCAAACACGTTGGCAGAGGCGGAACCCAACGTCGTCGGAACAAAGTCATACCGCCTATTCGTCACCGACAAAAGCTCCAGATTATCGTTTTTAATCGACACCGGCGCCAACATCTCCGTTCTGCCGAAGCGAAAAGGAACATCTGCGAAACCTCTTCCATTCACCCTGTACGCCGCCAATAGCACCATCATACCAACCTACGGTGAAAAAACAATGACATTGGACCTCAACCTACGAAGACCTTATAAATGGTGTTTCATCGTGGCCGACGTTACAAAACCGATAATCGGAGCAGACTTCCTTAAACATCACAACCTACTAGTTGATTTGAAGAACCGAAGACTTATAGACAACACAACGAAGCTCGGTACCGACACCAGTGGGCGTTACACCGACATACCTACAGTACGCAGCATCGACGTCCAACAATCGTACCACAACATACTATCAGAGTACCCCGGTATCGCCCGTCTCACTTCAATGAAACTCAACCCCAAACTCCGAGTAGAACATTTCATCGAAACAACTGGTCAACCTATTCACTGCCGCGCTCGACCTATTCCACCACATCGCTACGATCAAGTCAAAATCGAGTTCGAAAATATGATCAGTCAAGGGCTATGCAGACCAAGCAAAAGTCCTTGGGCAAGCCCACTCCATATCGTACCGAAGAAAAATGGTGACCTACGAGTCTGCGGAGATTACAGACGTCTTAATGCAGTCACGAAACCCGATCGCTACCCAATACCACGCATAAGGGATTTCACACATCAACTCACTGGGAAAACAATATTCAGTACAATTGACCTCAACCGGGCGTATCAACAATTAGCAGTACGTGACGAGGACATTGAGAAAACAGCAATCATCACCCCGATGGGACTGTTCGAATTTCCACGAATGTGCCCAGGTCTCAAGAACGCAGGTCAAACCTTCCAACGGTACATCCATGAAGTTCTAAGAGGGCTACACTTCGTGTTTCCTTTCATCGACGACCTACTCCTGGCATCAGAAACACCAACTCAGCACGAAGAACACCTACGAATGGTTTTAAGCAGACTGGAAGACAATGGCATTACCATAAACCCGGTCAAATGCAACTTTGGCCAAACGCAAGTACAGTTTCTAGGATACACTGTATCACAAGAAGGCATAAAACCACCGCTGCACAAAGTCCAAGCCATCACGGAGTACCCGAAGCCAAAGAACATAGAAGAACTCAGGCGTTTTCTCGGAATGTTAAACTTTTACCGTAAACATATTCCGAACGCCGCAGCCATACAAGCACCATTAAACTCGTACCTACACAATACGAAAAAACGCGACAAGACCACCATCGAATGGAATACCGAAGCGGAGGAAGCATTTATAGACTGCAAAACAAGCATTATAAACGCTGCCTTACTCGCACACCCATCCCACGATGCGACACTCGCGTTATTTTGCGACGCTTCCGATAACGCAGCCGGTGCCGTGCTACAACAACATTACAACGACCAATGGCAACCATTAGGATACTTCTCAAAGAAATTTTCAACCGCGCAGAAGAAATACTCGACCTACGACAGAGAGCTACTAGCTATCTACATGGCAGTCAAGCATTTCAGAAAAACATTTGAAGGCCGCCACCTCATTATTTTCACCGACCACAAGCCGCTTACCTACGCTATGTCTAAAACGCAAACGGCAAACGAAACGCCGCGCCGGACTCGCCAATGTCTTTTCATAAGCGAATTCACCACAGACATACGACACATAAGTGGCAAAGAAAATGTAGTCGCCGACGCACTCAGCCGCATAGAAACAATATCGTGCCCGGAAACAATAACCTACGCAGATATAGCCAACGCGCAAGAGCGAGACAGCAATATATCGCAACTAGCATCTCAAAACTCAAGCAACATCTCAATCAAGAAAATAACTATCCCTGACACTGATCTCGACCTATATTGTGAAACGTCTACGCCCTACGTTCGCCCGTATATACCTACAGAACATAGATGGCAAGTTTTCAACATTATTCACAACGTGAGTCATCCCGGCACCCGTACTACACGCAAGCTCGTCGCAAAGAAGTACTTTTGGCCATCAATGAACGCAGACATCGGCAAATGGACAAAAGCGTGCATTCCATGTCAAAAGAGCAAGATACAACGTCATACAGTTTCACCTATTTCATCATTCCCGCCAGCTGACAGATTCCGAAATTTGAATGTCGATATCGTTGGCCCATTATCTACTGCAGAAAACGGCCAACGTTATGTAATCACGATGATAGACAGAGCGACCCGATGGCCCGAAGCAATACCTACGGACGACATTACAGCAGACACAGTAGCGAAAGTCGTCTACCAACACTGGATCACACGCTTCGGCTGCCCAGAAACCCTTACAAGTGACCAAGGTCGACAATTCGAGAGTCAGCTGTTCACCAACCTAATGAAAGAAATGGGAATAGCGAAAACACGTACAACGCCCTATCACCCACAGGCAAACGGAATAGTCGAACGTTGGCACCGCTCACTCAAGAACGCATTACGCGCAAGCCTCGTCGCCGCTTCAACTAAGTGGACAGATGAACTACCTACAGTTCTATTAGGCTTACGAGCAGCCTTACGCACAGACACGGCAGTCAGCGCAGCCGAACTTACCTACGGTTACCATTTGCGATTGCCAGGCGAATTTTTTACCGCAAGTACTAACATACCTACTGCGATGGATTATACCTACGTCGAAAGATTGCGCGACACCATTCAAGCAAACAAGCCGACTGCAGATTTTTCACACCATAGCAACAATAAACATATGTTTGTGCATAAAGACCTAAGTACATGCACGCACGTGTTTATCAGAACAGATGCCGTGAAAAAGCCACTACAGCCACCATATGAAGGTCCCTACCAAGTCATGGATCGGAACAGCAAAGTTTTTACCATCAAGCTACCTCACCGTGAAGCAAACATATCCATAGACCGGTTGAAGCCCGCATACGTTTTACAAGAACAAGAACTCAACTTCGACGTACCCATACAGAAAACAGTTACCATTTTACCACCAACACCGTTACCATTACCGTTACCAAGCCGCAGCAAGACGACACAACCGGCAGATAAGCGAACCACATCCGGCCGAGTCGTCAAGCCACCTGTACGCTTCGCTTGAGGGGGAGCACTGTAGCCGCACACTCACAATAACAAGCACAGAAGATGTAAAGCAAATCCATTTAATAGAATGTCAGACGGAAGCCTTTTCGATATGAAACAGGGACATAGCTCTGAAAAGAGCTGCCATAATGAAATAAGAATAGATCGATATGAAACAGGAACATAGCACTGAAAAGGGCTGTCGTAATGAAATCGGAATGGAGCTTCGTCAGCATGCAAACAGCATCTTCATTCTTCGCCACCATTCTCAGCTGCGTGTACACATCACTCGTAACAGCGCCACGTTATCGCCATCGCCGCACGCCACGCATCTTCACTGCGTCCGCTCCGTGGTCTGTCGGCCGTCGAAATGGCCGAGCGCAATGAACGTCGCCAGTTTTGTCGCGTGCGTGTTTCCCCGCCCGCACTTCCCCGCGTCGCGAAGCCCCGCGCCGCGTGTTCCCCGCACCGCGTTGCATAGCGACCGCGGGTGAATGAGACACCCGTTGTTCCTCTCTCTTTTGCGTAAGTGACTAAGTTAAGCAACCTATGTTTGTAAATATAATAATTGTAATATATATGATCATTAACTAAAATAAATCATCCATTCTACGACTGACCATCCTGAGTATAATTTCTCTCCAAGCTTCGCTTCAACCCCACTCGCTAAATACTCATACAAGATGCAAACGTTTTAATCACTACCTAGTGGGTACTCGCATCTAAGATCAAACTGTTTAAATGTTCGCGCGGTTTGTAACATTTAGTGTTATCTTATCACTTATTTCATTACAGACGGACGTCAAGTTGTTAATATTTGAGAAATTCTTGGCAGCAAGCGTTTGCTTGTGGTCTTCAGTCTTAATTTATTTATATTATAAGCTGAAAAATGGGTTTGGTCTCATATCAATATCATATTATGGTAGGTAAGTCACTCGTCATCATTATAAGTATTTATTTACAAACGTGCTTGCCTGGCGAACTTCCGGCGAAAAAAGCGATTGATTCATTTTTCAAATTGTCTCAAGGAGTCTACCCGAATTTCTTAGTAAAGTGACATTCAATTCACTAAAACTCAAAAGGATCGGTGTGGTTACTACCTATTTATTAATCTTACATAAGCGTTACATTATCATCAAGCAAAAAAATACTAAGACAAGCCTGTATGTTCTATATCCCTTAGCTTATCGATATCGATGTAGCTAGCGAATTTGATGAGCGATTTTGACGCTGTCACCGGTCGAGCGTTTGCCAGTTGACTAGGCCCTCTGTGCCCTAATAGTCATACCGCCGTACTCAGAGACGTCAATTAAGTTTAATGACAATTAAATGTCTTTCCTTCTCTATTTATCACTATACATACGAAAGTGACAGCAACAGACTTAATTGTCATTAAAACTTAATTGACGTCTCTGAGTACGGCGGATAGAGTCATCATGAAATTCGTGAAGGAATTCTTGGCGGGAAAGTGAAGCGTCATGTCTGCAGTTTTGTATTATTTTCTATAATTTGTGTTTTGTCGAATATTAATGTGAAATAATGGTGGATTATTTACTGCTAAGTGTTCGTGGACGTTCATGAGTGTTAGCAAATAAAACAAAACAGTGCAACATCACTTTTCAAATTCTCTCAAGAAGTCCGTGTGAGACCTCAATAAAGTCCCACAGCTTTATTGAGTCTCGAGGGGTTTGGGGAAAAATCCATTTACCATTAAACGTTCATTTTCACTCATTATCATCCACTTAATGTAAAGAAAATACCTAATAATTCTTACTATCTCAGAACTTATCAGATAATGTTCTGAGCTTAGAATAATAACGCTATAGAAAGATAGTCTTCGTACAAGCGCTCTGTCAAAAATGAAGCACTAAACCGATTCACACACGCGTGACGTGCGCGCATGGCCGTGATCTGCTGTCTCTTTCCAATTCTATGAATATGAAAGAGACAGCACTGCGCAGGCCGCTGCTACCGAGGCTTTAACTTAGAGAATCACACTGCAGTACGTTTATATTTTGACCTAATTAACTACAAGATACTATGAAGTTCTGAAAGCTTACCTGTGAAAAGTGATGTTATTACACTTCTTTTGTTTTTCAGATGTGTTGTGACACAATTTAACTGCACAAACCGTCATTTTTTTTTTGTTTTCGGGAGACACGTTCGGCGCGCTGTGACATTGAACACTACGGAGCGGTCCGGCGTTTGGTGCCATTTCTGGCTCCAATTAATGTGCATCAAAATAGGCGCGCGAACTTGGTTTCTATAGCGTTATTATTCTAAGGTTCTGAGCTTACTATTAAAAACTTGACACTGGCTAAATGTGCTGATCGCACGAAGCCATTATTTAAGAGAAAAAAATTCGTGAATGTGGCCGAAAGCCGAAAACGAAGAAACGAAACGATCGAAGTTGATTTTGTCAATCACACATACGTTTGTTGTGACGTCTTTGTTTCCTATTGATTTATAAAGTAAGTTTATGGTTAGTCATAATTTCTTTTATTTATTTTCGAAGACTAGACTGGACTGTGTACCTACTGCCCATTTAGTGTTAGAAAACAAACACCCAGAAATATTGTTAGGCCTCAAGGTAGGCGATTATACACCCATAAAAAACTACTGCTTTCATTCGTTCGGTTCCGAAGTTTCGGATAGATTTTTCTTTCAATTTAGTTTCGATCATAACCGCGCCTTATTTAAATTACTTGTACCTACACTTTTTTATTAGTCTAAGGAAGGATCTTCTTGGATAGGGTTTTTGTAAATAATTTTCTCATAATCATAAATCTAATTCGTATTTCGTAGGTACCAATATCGATAGATATCTCGAAATATATTTTAATATCTAGGTACCTACTGAAGAAACAATTTTATCAATGTGCAGCATTGAGGATGTACAGTCTATTACATATTCTGTGGTACAGTTGATTAAGTTTTGAGTTGAAAATTGCTAAAAAAATACAAGTTGGTAAGTACCTACATAAGTTCTAATTTTACCAAAAAAGTGCTCATAAAATCTTGATTTCAGATGAGTAATCCCACCCCTGAGCAAATGGATATGTTCCTATCGTTCCTGGAAGAGCACCGCGACTTGGCACGGGGCTACTTGAGGAACACCACCGGGCGGTACCGCGCGCAGCTGCTGTGGGCGCGGCTCACCGCCCAGCTCAACGCGATGGGCGGCTGTAAGAAGACCGTCAAGCAGTGGCAGAAGGTGTAAGCTCTTCACTTCATTACTGGCTGGGCTGGGTAGTAGGTTAGAAAGGCTGCCGTTTTACGATAACAACCAATGCGCATTTTCCAAAACGCGAAGGAGCTCAAGAGATATTTTTATTAGGTCACCTTTTTAATGATATTGAGAAAGATGCTTATCTTTCAGAATTAAAATACCTTAATCTCCTTCATGCTTTAGAGGCACATCTGGGGGCACGGCAGTGTCCTCGCCAAGTTGAGGAAAAAAAGCCGCACGACCGTACCATCCTTTTCTCTAAGCAGTTCGGCCATTTTCGACCCCCTATAACTTCGTTGTGGTTAAAACGAGAAGCCTGAATTTTCAGTAACCAAGCAGGCATTGTATAAACACGGTATATTTCAAATTTCATTCAATTTGAACCAGTAGCTTAAGAATTATAACTAGTCAAAGTTACTTAATTTTGTCACTCACTGACTGATCGATATCATCAAAACTTTAAGGCACTTCTAGCAGACATAGAAGCTTCAAACTTAGAATACAATAAGTGTTTAGTGTATAAATCAAGGAAAAACTAAAATATTTTGCAATTTCAGTCCAGTTTTCTTGATCACCAACTGCATAAATAACTTTGTAATCCCATATAAATATAGGATTCGGAGTTACATTTGCAGTGAATGAATCAGTGTACCTGTATACAATAATGTAATAGAATATTTGTTTTTTTTCATTGTTGGTATTCAAGAAGTAGAAGGTACCAGAAAGGAAAAAGTAGGACTATCTACAAAAAGAAATGAGATACCATCAAAAACATACTTATTAAAAAAAACAAGTCTCGCAACTCAGTTCTTCCACCGTAAAAAATTGTGAGATCTATGTAAGATCTATGTGAGATCTAATTGAATGTAATATATGTATTACTTGTGAGATACATTGTGTTTCCATGCGATGGCCAAGTCAACCGACTTGGTATTAGGGTCTCACAACTTTTTACGGTAGAAGAACTGGGTTGCGAGACTTGGTTTTTTTAAAGGTATGTTTTTGATGGCATTAACTTGTTGGTGTTGAGCCAGGATGGTGGCTTACGGCCGGATCTCATGTAATTTTGTCCATGTGGGAAAGCCTAGCAGTGGAAACATGATGATAATTTGTTTGCAGGTTTGGGCTGACAAAAAATATTTAACAAAAAAAGCTGCCTGCTTAATTGCCAACGCCAGTGCCAGCGACCAGCCTGCCGCTGTGCAGCTGACGCCGCTGGAGCTGCGCATCGTTGAGGTGATAAAGGAAGGCCGTGTCACTACATCGGAGCAAGTAGCTGCTTTTCCACAAGTAAGTACATTTTTTCGTTACTAGCTTGCACAGAACATAAAAATCAAGTTTTTTATGTTCTGTGCTAGCGGCCCGCCCGCGACTTCGTCCTAAACACCTTGTACCCCGTGCACAACAACTTTTGTCACACAAACCTTGTCCTGACAATTACAAACACAACAAAAAAGAATCAGCCAAATTAGTCTAGCCGTTCTGAAGTGATGCGGGTACAAACATTTCGGCAATTATTGATATTTATTTATACACCAATATTTTTCATTGGTTTTGGAGTCGAAAACGTTATAATACAAAAAAGTGTTGTACCTATTTATGAAATAATAATTGCTTTACGAACAAGGAAAAAAAGTTGTAAAAGTGACTTTTTGTCGAAAACACGTAGTAACGTTCTCCTTATCTACGAGTACATCGTGACCCCTATGAACTGTCCCGGCCGGCCGCCTGCGCAGGCGGCGGGGCGGGGGGTAGGCGGAGCGTTTGAAGCGCCTTGGTCATTGACTTTCGTAAGATCGTCCGGTACTAAGGGTTTGTACACTTTTTATTCATATTTTTTTAATGATTTTTTTTACAAGCTAAATAGCTTCTACTGATGATAAACATGAAAAGGGTTTCGGCTCCAAAACCAATGAAAAATCTCGGTGTATAGATAGATTCCGCATGACTGTACGGTACATACATAAGACTTAAAGGCTATAATCATTATAGTGGATGTGAGGGACTTGTGCCTATAAACTTGCTATATTAATAAAAATCAATTGCCGAAA
This sequence comes from Scoparia ambigualis, assembly GCA_963921215.1. Taxonomy (NCBI): domain Eukaryota; kingdom Metazoa; phylum Arthropoda; class Insecta; order Lepidoptera; family Crambidae; genus Scoparia; species Scoparia ambigualis. Next base: position 41,573,528 of record OY992503.1, on the reverse strand, counting down.
TGGTTGTCCGCGCAACACTTCAGAACTGAACCTGTTAGGCTATTTTTTTTTGTGTTTGTAATTGTCAGGACAAAGTTTGTTTGTAAGAAAACTTTTGGAAATTCGTCACGGGGTACGGGGCCCACGCGGACGAAGTCGCGGGTGGGCCGCTAGTAATATATAGGGTCTAACAATATCGAAGCGTACGTTTAAGGGAAGTATCTATACATCACACTAAGCATGCTCACCAAATTTGGTCCAAAACTACAGGCTTTTTACCGAGATAATCAACAAAAAATTATCATAATTCACCAAAAAATACACCCTTTCCAAACCCGTACAGCTGCACTACACGCACACAAAGATAGACGAACATGCACACTAAACTTGGAGCACTCAGCTATCTTTTTATTGACGCTTGCGTGCGTGTTAGTAAACATACAGCATGTTTCATTATGTGCATTATTTTAATTGATTTAGTTTGTTAGAAACATATTAACTTTGAAAAATCGCTATAAAACTGGATGATGATGAATGAATGTATAGATACCGCCCTTAAACGATCGCTTATTGATTTTGTTAGACCCTGTATACATGTAATAAATAAGTTACAAGTAGGAGAACACATTATATTATCTTTGCACGTAGTTTCACATAGTTATTAAGAATATTACTACCATGTGATTAAAAAGAACAAGCTATCTTTGATGTCACATAAAACAAGCAACGAAAGTACATTCAGTAAAGTATTTGAAAAAAATAATATTCTTCTCAAATAAAGCTTTAAGGCGCTATATTCCCATTTTTAAACATTTTCATTGATTGTACCGCCATTAATATAAAACATACAGTTCTAAAATTCATATATAATTAATTCACTCGATAGAAAAAAAAATCAAAGATTTTGAGAAGAAGAAGAGAATAGAAAAGAGCTGTAAGTCAGATGATACATTAATAAATGATTTAATTTTTTACCAATAGAAGAAACTTTTTATTATCTAGTAAATGCAAAAGACACATTTTTTTTATTTCACTTATTTTTTCCTTTATAGGCAAAAATCCTATAAAACGCGCTTATTCGCGCCGCTTCGCTGTTATACCCGTCCCTTACCGTCGTACCGTAGAGAGAGCGAGAGAGAAGGGCTCGGAATACCTCGCCTTAAAGAACAATTTCCTTTCTTTTGTCGAAAACAGCGTAGCATACTATAATATGTAATTATTTAATAAACTCTTTGATTTTTTAAAAGCCGGAGGAAAGTGAATCTAAAGTTTTCACAACTCCATTACCAGAGCTTGAGCAGCAGCAGAAACCACAGCAGAATCCGACGCAACGCTGTCATCGGTGAGTATAGTCGACTGGTAGTAGTCGTAACTTACAATTCGCCATGTATCTGTAAACGTAGTGTCTTTTTTATTTTTGCTTTATAATACAAGAAAGCAAACCCGCAAAACCAGAAAAATCGCAGATGCGTTGCCGTTCCGAGGAAGAAATAAGGAATAGGAATTGTGAGGGAGGGGGGAAGGGCCTCCGGAACCCTCACTGGCCGGACGAAACACAACAGCACCAAGTGCCATTATTTCACGCCGGATATTCGTGAGGGGGTGGTATTAAGGCTCGCGTCCACTAGGCTTGCCGAGCAGAGTCAAATCGAATCGCAGAAAGTCGTCTCCTATATATTTCTATTAAACTGCGTCCACCAGCGACGAGCCGCGGCGCGCCGAATCGATTCGACCGCGTGAATTACTCAACAAGGCGAATTTCTTCGCCGATGCGATTCGATTCGATTCGACTCGGCGCGCGCCAGTCGACGCGGAGAAGCGAATGCGCGTCAACGTATTTTTATTATTTCTATTATGTAGATATCGTTTAAAAACTCATAAAAAGTTTTCTTTAAATAAAAATGATTTTTTATAAGTAATTCTTTATTAAAAGGTATTCGAAATAAAAACATCTTTTCATCCGAGCTGTTCATGACGAAGACACGACCTAATTTGTTGAAGAGTTACCATACCATAAATGAACAATTCGATTCGATTCTCAGAGATAGACGCACTAAGAATAAATGCGACTCGCTTCGATTCAACGCGTTTCTACTGTAGTCGACGCTAGGCTTTACGCCGGGCGAGCCGGCCCAATGCGTGTGGCTCTACCAATCAGTCAGTGTCACTCATTTAGCACCACCCAGGGGCCACGTGTAGGGTCTCAAGGGTAAACCTACGGACGCGAGTAACTTTAACCCCCAATTTACTAATGTGTCTACCAATTTACTATTGACAAATGCTAACGGATAGACAGTAAGCGTGTACCACTTGTCTGTGAGGGCTGAACATCTAATACGGTATGGCACGATAAGGTGCTTTAACCTTTTGAGCTCCAAAGTCGTCTATACTTGACCAGCACTTGCGGGCCCTGTGCGCCAACGACATCTATAGTTGACAAAAAACCTGGCTTACAAAAATATTAAATAAATGTGTTGAAAAACTGTTACTGGTATTTTTTTTTCTACATTCGGCAATAAAGAATATCCCTGCAACATATGAGTATAAAAACAAGTATCTTAGAGCCGTAAGAATTGAGGAATATTAAACTATAAAACATGGATTTTTATCTAAGCAAATGCTATGTCCAACACGCCAAAGTCGTCTACTCTTGACTGCTAGTGCTGTACTGCGGAAGGTAGTTTTATCGTGTAAATTACCTATTCAAAATTCAACTAAAACGTGTTATTTTATTTTATTATTATTGCTATTTTAATAAAATGAAATGTAAGAAAACTAACACTACCATAGCGTACCGTAGCTCAGCTACATGAATAAAGAATCGTCAAATCAACTTCACCTAATAAATCCAATATGGCAACTCTGGCGCATCCCTATCGCGTCATCAATAATCAGTTCTCTGGGCGCCGTGGTCACGGATAGACGATAGCCTGATGACGTCATAAGCGCGTAGTGAGAAAGTAGTGCAGTGCAACATGAGCGATTCAATTGAACTTCTTCACATTTTGGAAGGCGTCGATGATGACAACGAATTTTCGGAATCTGATTCAATTATTGAAGAAGATTTAGAGGTAAGTAAGTGTATGCAAATTCTTAATAAATTAAACTTTATTTCTGTTATTATACTATACTAGACTTTAAATATATCATTATTTATGTTAACAATTGTTTTATTACATTTTGTTTAATTGTATGTAATGTAAGTACATAATTATAATTAATATTCGAAACAAAATAACTCCTTGCAACTCTTGTAAGCCTAGGTTATTTCGCTAATTAGAGTGTAATACGTAATATCGACGCACGAAATCGCGACACAACAAAGGAATTTTGTTTGTATTCGTTTTATGCGAATAAATGGAAGATGCTTTTACTATTTTTACACTATACATCACTCGTAGGTACGAAACCTCGAGTTTTCGATCGTGAAAGTTAAGTAATGTTCGCCGAGGTCGCCAAGAGGATGGGTGACTGTAGGTTCATAAAATCACGAGGTTTTCGATCGCGAAAGTTAAGCAATGTTCGCCGAGGTCGTCACGGGGATGGGTGACCGTAAGTTCATAAAATCTCGAGGTTTTCGATCGCGAAAGTTTAGCAATGTTCGCCGAGGTCGCCAAAGGGATGGGTGACCGTAGGTTCATAAAATCTCGAGGTTTTCGATCGCGAAAGTTAAGCAATGTTCGCCGAGGTCGCTGACTGGTCACCCATCAATTACTCGACCTGCGCAAATTTGCTTAACTTTTGTGACTGTAAACAGAACGTCATCCACTGCGTCATCGAGTCTCTTTATGGCATTAGCTATTTTGCGGCAACATAACTGTTGCGGGTAGATTAATTTTATTTTTACTTAGGGTAGCGGTAGGTACCGTCATCTACTATGGATCATATGCATACAATACGTGTGCACGGTGATATAATTTAATTGTAGTTTATTTACAAAGCTAACTAGAAAGTTAGCTTTGTAATTTAATAATAAATAAAAAATGAATCACAATAATATTATATTAATATATTATATTATATTGTTTACTAAAATATGTTTGTTTTTATTAATAAAAATATTTTTGTACTGTTTTGCACCGGTTAAAATTTACACTTTCTATGTATGTTTTTTTATATCCCATGGTTAATACCAAGTAGGTACCTTCTCAGTTTTGTTTATATAGATAGATATCATCATGTTTAGATAGATAGCATCGGGATTTGGTTTGTCGCGATTTCGTGCATCGAGATTTGGTTTGTCGCAATTTGTCACGCTAATGTGCATCGAGATAGTGTGTTTCTAAATTACGTATTACACTTCGCTAATTACCTACATTTTAAAGTTTTTGTTTTCGAGTTTAAAATAACCAATATCAACTTAAAAATCATAACAAAGGTTTTTCTAAGGCGAGCCGCAATTTTAGTTTGTAACGGTTGCGAAAAAAAGGACGAAATCACTTTATAGATGTTTAGGTATCATCTAGAGATCACGCGAGCGGATAATTCTCTATGTGTTTGGTATATTTTTATAATTCAACGATAGTTAAAGTACATATAGCTTATAATATAATAGCGTAATATTCTTTACAGAAATAAATCTCTAAAACCATAGTTCAACATAATCAATCCTTCAAAAAAAATAGGTAAGTAGGTAACCGTGAGTAATCATTAGAGTCTAAAATAGCGGGTAAGTAGGTATATCGACTTGCTAACTTTCGGCATTACGCTCATTCCGAAAAGTATTGTGAGTAGACTAAAAACGATATATTGATAAGGATTTAAGATCTAAAATAGCGTATCAGCAGGCCCATGTCCCTACGTAATTCGGTCGATTTATATACCTACACCTACACTCTCGGTCCGCGCGCGGAGACAATTTAGTCGAGTGTCACGCACGCTATGCGATTCTCTAAGGATGGCTGTGATCTGCTGTCTCTTTCCAATTATATGAATATAACAGAGTCATTTCTCAGCGCTGCGGCAGCCGCAGCTATCAAGGCTTTAGCTTAGAGAATCGCACGGCTGTACGCAGAAAGCGACCGACGCGGCAGTTTGTTTCACGTTAACTTTATTTTCGCAAGTGGATAGTTAACAGGATGGTGAAACTAAAGCGTTACTGTTTTGCATTCGGATGCACTAACACGAAATTTAACGATAAGGATTTAACCTTTCACAAAATCTGTTGCCGTCTGCACTTACTTAATATAAGCAAAGCACATAGTAAGACATAGTAACATAAGTAAATACAACAGAGTATTAATACGGATAGTTGGACGGTGAAAAGGTTAATCGATGTCTTTCTAGGTATCGATTTCGAAATTGATACATTACGTGCGACTCGGGTACATCTCTATGGAAGAGGCAATAAAGGATGGCCAGCTGCGCCGTTGTCGTCCAGTCGTGACAATGAAGACATCACTATAGAGAATAGTGTTGTGGTTTACCACCATTTTATTTTCAATGCTATGCTTTTATTTATGTACTTAGTACATATATACAAAGAGTGGAAGATGGCACAAGAATAAATTTAACATCCCAGATTATAAGTAGTCATTTATTTTATATAAAAACAACAAAAACAGGTCGCCGTGTGTTACTAATTTATCGACTCTTGGCAGCACTATATTTTTCGTAGGTATTTTTGTCTATTTTATGCTCTGGCGTGCAGGACACAGGAATGCGTTTACGGCGTGGCGCCCAAAAGGTTAAAGAGTTACAAATTGAAAAATGTTGAATTTTTTATTCCACAAGCAGGATTCGATCCAGCACCCTATCATTTTAAATCTATATTAATAAAAATCAATTGCCGAATTGTTTGTACGCGCAACACTTCAGAACGGTTGCACCTATTTGGGTAATTCCTTTTTTTTTGTGTGATTTTTTTTTGTAATTTCTTTATGGGATACAGGTTGTTCACGCAGACGAAGTCGCGGGCGGGCCGCAGTAAACAACAATATTTATAACAATATAACATAGCTTGCCTAATTCCTAACTGATCTTTAATATTTGTAAAAATATTAAGAGGGTTTACGCATTATGGTTTCCCATACAAACTTCAAAGTGGAAATTTTTAAAAACATATAAGACAATTTTAATGAAACTTTGCAATTTTGCATGCTATAGTAAAATACAGAGGTCTAAATAGTTTGTTGAAAACATTTTTAAAAAACGTTTAAATAACTGAGATAATGCGATTTTAAATTTTTTATAGTGGACTTTAAATCGCATTAACTCAGCTAAATAAACCTTTTTTAAAAATGTTTTCAACAAACTATTTAGTTCCCTGTATTTTGCTTTAGCATGCATAGTTTCAATAAAATTGGCTTATTAGTTTTTAAAAATTTCGACTTGGAAGTTTGTATGGGAAACCGAAATGCGCAAACTCTCTTATGATCGGATGTTGATGACGTAGTTGTTGACATTGAATGGGCGCTTTTGGCTTCCAAAGTAAAAAGTAAATAGTGTTGATTAATTGCGGCGGGCTGGGTAAGTCCACGTACCTGAACTGGATTGTCAGAAGGGTGCGGGATCTAATTCTGCTTGTGGAAATTTATTCAATTTGTAATTTGATCGCATAAAAATTTGCATTTAAATTATTTAAACAATAGTAAACTGTTATAGCATAAGGCAATTGTCCCACCGCCGACAATGAACGAGAAGCGAGTGGAGCTAGAATTAGAAACGAATTAGCGAGCAGCGGATAGCGAGTGTGTATTATATAGTTCCGATAGTTTTGTCGCTGGGCTATAAGCACCGCTGCCGTTGGTTGGTTTTCCGGCGCGAGTTCTGTTCGCTGAGCAAGTATACCTAAGTATCGCTAAGCGAGAATTATCTTTGGCAGCTCTTGTCGCTCAGCGACGAACTAGTGTTTATAAATGCATCTCTTTTGTTTACATGGAATGTATATCAATTGTACGTTTCTTGAGCGAGAAAATAGCCGATAGTTAGTCGTTTACTCGCCGTTGGGGGGACAACTGCCCTATGCTATAAAGAGTTTACTAAAACCAACATAAATGATAATTTTTCAGACCTTCCATCCAATCGGTACTAAATGCACAACGCAGAAAACGACGGCGGATCGAAGCAGCGGGCGCGGGGGACGAGCAAAGTGTTACAAAGCGTTTATTCGAGATGGAGGAGCGCCGCCTGGTCGCGGACGCGCTACGGAACCGGGAGCTATCGCAGATACGGCAGGCCGTGCACCAGCTCAGCAGGGTGCTGCAGGACGGGCTCCAAGAGCTCGTGGAGGAGTTGAGGACGTGGCGCAAATAACTATGTTCCTACGATCGAGGAAGTACACTATCACACACGATCTACGAGCACGGTGGTGTCCAAACGCGGTCGGGATGTAGCGCAAGCGAATATCGTCGGAAGTGATCGAGCAGTAGGCCTAGCATGCGCAACACGAGATATGTCGCGGACGAGAGACGACAAATCATTTTAAGTTGTCATGTTAAGGTTTGTACACAAAAATACCACAGTTTATGCAAAAACTACTATTAAGTCTATTTTTGACATATTATGTAGAGTTCTAAGCGCATCCATGTGTCTTTAGTGTCGATAGACATTAGAGATTAGTGAATAAACACGAGAAAACGGGTCGAAAAGAGTTCTCGTGTTCCGCATGCTAGGCCGGCAGAAGTTCTTCGTTTTGCCACGCTAGCAGGCCAACCTACACAAAAATGTGAAACTTATATAATCAATAGTTTCTTATACCCCAATGATAAAGTTCAAAATTTATTGAAGATATTTGACATTTTGTGGTAGGTTGACCTTCTGGCGTTTGTACACATTTTTGTATGATAGCATTTTGTATGAAAAAAAAAGTATAATGGTTAAGTCTCAGAATAATAACTAAAGCATAGGAGTCCAAATGAGACTCGTATAGTTGTCCTATTTTTTCAAATGGGTCATAAACGTTGAAAGGAAAGAGACAAAATAAGATGCTAAAAACGTCAAATATAAAGTGAAAAAAAATTGGATACCTTGTCACCAACCGAATTCAAAAGCGATCTACAAAATGGAATTGGAAGGGTAATATTTGACTTTATAATACCTCAACGCGCCCTTGTAATATACTTAGTACTTACTTGTACTGTCATGCTGTCTACCATATTAAGTATTACAATGAAAATAAGTCTTTTGTTAAAGGTTCTCCAAAAGCTCTCTGATTTCAAGATGCTGCTAAATGAAAAAGGCATTCTGAGTGCTACATACCTAAAAATACTAGCTGTTATTCTTTTATACGTGTTTATAATAATTGTAAATAAGAACTACATAATATAGATACTTAAGATACATAAGTGTTGTAAACATTGAAGTAGTTATGTTTTTTGTATGTACTCTGATATCATACCTCACTGTATTGAGTTTCCACTAGCTACTTAGTATTTTACTTTAAAAACATCATGAATCGGGAATTCCCTTACTTTATGGCAGAACTGAAAATAATTTGTTTTTTATTGTTGATTCGTTTGTGAGTTATATAAAAGACATTATAAATTTCGTACGATTTTTCTTACTATTTGATTGGCTAAAGTTAAGTCTTACCCTGTCATTAATAAACTTTGATTAAAGTTACACTTAGGATTATGTTGTCGCTCTCTCTATCTGTCTTCTTTAACAAAAACGAGACAGCGTCACTTTAAACCGAGGTGTAACATTTGGGCATTTTTATTAATAAGACTGTAATTGTAGGGATCGAAGCTGAGAAGAGGTCTCAGGACAAGTTCGAGATAGATATGCTTCGATTCCATATACATTGTCTATGGAATTAACATTGGTCCCACAATAAGTAAAGTTTCATGGTTACCCACTGTGGACCTGTTATAAAAATGTCTATCTATCTTTCGCGGCCTATCGAAATCTCAAGGGCCCCACAGACGATCAGCCCCCTTACTCTTGAAACCGATCGCTATTGAATCGGATTGGTATTGTGAATTTTCGTACTAAGTTACGACACCAGAGCTAATATGGATTCATATTGCGTGGATATTGAGGGAAAAAAATACAAAACTCAATGCCATTTAGTTCACCCAATATGAATCCAAATTAGCGCTGGTGTCGTAACTTAAAAATAGAAAAATTCCCAATACCAATCCGATCCAATAGCGATCGGTTTCCAGAGTAAGGGGGCTGGTCGCCTGCAGGTATCGGCCTTTCAGTTAGGCTGATTTCACAGTCACGCGTGAAATTGATCAGCGCCGGCCACGCTTACAATTATTATTACACTACATAGTAGTTGCGCGTTTAAACTGAGTGATGACTATGAAACGCAACTACAATCTAGTGTAATTGTAAGCGCACGAGTGTGGTCGGCGCAGATCAAACGCGTGACTGTGAAATCAGCCTTAGTAGTACAACGCACGGGCGGCGGCGGAACTGACAGGCTGACACCTGCAGGCGAACTGATCGTGCGTGGGGCCCGCCGGCAGGTATCAGCCAATTGGCAGGCTTTTACCTGCCGGTGTACCGATCGTGTGTGGCGCCCGCCGGCAGGTATCAGCCTGTCAGTTAGTACTAGCCGCCCGCCGCTGCCGCCGCCTGTGCGTTGTACTACTCCGTTATCTATATAGCATTGTGAATGCAAAATTTCAATAATAAAGATATTTTATGACATGCCAGGTACTTAAAATCTCGTGGTCTGCTCTCTATCTTTGTCATAGTGTCTTGTGTCTTATCCTATCTTGTGTCGCAAATAAAATACATAAACCGCTTTTAAAGAAATAAATAAATCTTTCCTACAATCACACCAATTATCTAGCCCAAGAGAAGCTTCGAAGAAACTCGTTAAATGGTTACTAGACAACGAATAAACATACTTAAAATATTAAATACATACTTATAATACATAGAAAACACCCAGACCCGAGACAATCTAGAAAAACAATAATTTCTAAATTGACACGACCGGGGATCGAACCCGGGACCTCAGAGATGGCGACACCATGAAAACCGGTGTACGAACCACTCGACCAAGGAAGTCGAAATGAAAACTTAATTAGAATTAAAATAGATAAGTAGGTACTTACTAAAACTTATTTATTGGTATTGGTGGAATTAACAACTCTTGCAACACTTAAAACTAAGGGCCTCGGCATACGCCACACTTTCAGCATCAGCGATCAGTTGATTATTTTCCATTTCAGAAACTCGATACTCTATATCAAAACTCACGACTCCGATAATATTATATCGATCGAACGCAGTACGTCGCTAAAACGCGACGTAGCTAAAGCCTTATACGCACATAGACCAGTAAATTAGCCGAGTAGCGATACACTGCTTCATTTCATTACTTTTCTGATTTCAAACAAATTTTAAAATAATTTAAAACAGCTTACGCATTTTGGTTTTTCATACAAATTAGATAAGTATATTTGCTGTAGCATGCAATTTCATTCAAATTAGGTCTTTAGATTGTAGTTTGAACTATGCAGTTTGAATGGGAAACCGAAATGCGGAAACCCTCCAACTAGCTCCTCGTACACACGCCAGCAGGTCAACCTACCGCTACCTACCACAAAATGTCACACCAAATATATAGGGCCTAACAATATCAATAAGCGAATGTTCAAGGGGAGCATCTATACATCACACTGAGCATGTTCACCAAATTTGGTCCAAAACTACAGGCTCGTTAGCGAGATAATCAACAAAACATTATCATAATTCACCAAAAAATACACCCTTTCCAAACCCGTACAGCTGCACTACACGCACACAAAGATAGCCGAACATGCACACTGAGCTATCTTTTTATTGACGCTTGCGTGCGTGTTAGTAAAGATACAGCATGTTTCATGATGTGCATTATTTAAATTGATTTAGTTTGTTAAAAAACATAACTTTGAAAAATCGCTATAAAACGAGCCCATTTTCTGTCATTGTATTTAGAATGATGTATAGATACCGCCCTTAAACGTTCGCTTATTGATTTTATTAGACCCTGTATTTTGAACTAGGTGTAATTTAGATTTGCCGTGTCGCGTAGCGGCTATAGAATACTACCACCCCCTCTCTTCTCTTGGGTGTCGTAAAAGGCGACTAACGGACTAAAGACTGCACATATATCAGTGACGAAGGTTCCATACAACTCGATTCCCACCGGCTTCCCTTCAGAAGTTTAGAACACAACCACTCTCTACTTGAATTGAGAAATGGCACAATCAGTAATTATAAAAGTAAATATATAAAAGAAACATTACAAAACACCTACACTATGGACATTAAATCAACAAAATTTGCTTTTCAACAACATATTGCTATAAAATAAGCCGCAGGCGCGATCGGCTTTTTGGCAGTTAAACTTCTGTACTAAATTTACGTCATGACGTCACATAAAGGTCAATAAACCCACCCGCGTATTAGCAGCCGGTAAGCCGTCTTTATCCGAGTTACTTGATAGAGAAAGTTATACAATTTGCCTGCGCGTGTGCGGGATGGAGGAATATCGTTTTCGGTTTGTGTTATGTTGACAGATAATTTGACGTAATTGCAATTCATCATTGAATACATGACTGTGTTTTATTAGTATTTGAATTTATTAGTTAGTTTCACCTATTAGAATGATTAGTATTGTAGCTGGACTTTGTTTATTTGTGTTGTGTGTAGTGATGAAAGTAGTTACGAAGACGTACGTTGTAATTAGGTATTTGCGGTAGGTAGATATTGTAATAAGTTGAAATTACGTATTTAGAATAAGTAGATTTGCAAAGTAATCGGTAGAATTGTAAGATGTCGGCATTAATAGCTTTAGATTCTTCCCGGCTTTTATGATAATGTCTTAGCGCACTTTGTAAGAAAGAATAGACGAATAGCTTTAGAGTATAAGTAGTATTATTAGTACTTAGTCTATTAAGTTTTGTTTAATTGACATCATATCATCATTTCAGCACAAACGGCTTTTATCAAAGCCACTTCTATTATGCTTGCAAGACACTGTTTCAATATATCAGTGCTTACACGTATAGTAAAAGAGGACTGAAGATACATCTGCCTATACAAGACTGAATCCAGGATGCCAATCACAGATTTTCGTTAAGGACTCAAGACTGCGTAACCGCGCTCGGAGTAGGTAAGCATTTTTTTTTTGTTACGGCTTACCTTTCTCAATATTTCACGCTTCGCCACTGACATATATCCAACAGCATAGAGCGGCGATGGGCTCACCACCTGTCACGATGAGCACATGTGCATTCGCTATTTGGTGAAAAGTGGACTATGGCAGAGGACTGCTTTTGCTGTCCTCATTGTCTAGTCTCCGACTAACTCTTCGGGGATAATAGACGTGATTATAATTATTATATGTGTGATGCTACCCAACACGACCACGAATGATTACTTTAAATTCCATGTGGTACATATTCATGAAAAAAAAAGTACTTTTTTGTACTATAGAGTTTAAAAAATGTACTCTCATATTTTTGCTGTTACAACTTAAAGGCCGTGGCACAACCACAATAGATCCGTACTACCTAGCACGACCACGGCCTATATGTTGTAACAGCAAAAATATGAGAGTACATTTTTTAAACTCTATAGCACAAAAAGGTACACTTTTTTCATGAATATGTACCACATTGAAATTAAGGTAATCATTCGTGGTCGTGTTGGGAAGCATCACACTTATTATAAGTAAGTATTTAGATTTAAGGATCAAAATCGACATTTTGGGTAGGTTGACCCGCTGGCGTGGGTATTTCTGCTCGACTAAATTACTAGCACAGGTGTTGAGAGTATCGCGTGTGGCCTCAATCGGTTTAGTTGAGCTGCACATCCTGGCGCGCCAGCTCCAGCAACATGGGGTCGTCGAAGAACTTGTTGATGGAGACGTCCTCGCTGAGCCCCTTGCGCCGCCGCGTCTTGATCATGAACTCGCGCGCCAGGTGCGTCGCCGGCTGCGGCTCCAAAGGCCTACGTCAAACATTTATTTATTATTTTACAGTAAGAGACTTCATCTAACTAGGTACGAAGATGGGAGGTGAAAGCGCATTTTACGGAAACCTATAAGGCAGTCACTTTGGGTTACAGTATCAAATGGTCAAGAACGCAAGTGTTCTACGGCTAGAACTCGCCTAAAAATCATTTGGGTAAATTTGCAGATAGTCGAATACGTAATCGGTCTATGAAGCAAGATCATTGCGTTTTGGACCGACTGACCCGTCATTTTTCTGTTATTGTAACTGATATCGTTGCTATGGCGACAGATATTAAAAAGATAATTATAGATTATCATAACTTAGGGATGTGTTTCATGTACTAAATGGGAGTGAAAAAATTATTTTGGTCGATTTAAAAGTGCTTATCAATAAGGTCTACTTGAATAAAAACATTTTGAATTATGATTTCAAGTGCTATCGACTTCTATTATACAGGTTAATCTTGGACCTCCCGCCAAAAGTAAATATGGGGTATAAAAAGTAATAATAAAATATTTGACGTAAAAATAATGAATGTTTCCTTACTTTTAAATATAATTTTTTGCCTGCTTTATGAATCCTATAGTTCTAGGTGCGTGCGCTCACCCTTGCGGTCAAAGCGACGACACGGCGCGCTGTCATTGGTGCATTGGTGAATAATAGCGGTAGGTGACTATTATTATCAAAAATGTAAAAAATAAAATGTTATTTATTTCATTATTTGGTTGTACTGCTGTTATAGGATCACGTAAAAAAAAATTGGCGGAGGGTTTAGAAATAACCTTGTATTTATAAAAACTTAAATGCATGAACAACTTGGCGAGATGAATAGGTACTCGTTTAGCAGCATGCGGGTTAGGTGTAAACATGACGAAGTGCTACTTCAAAAGTGACTATTATAAATACAAATGTACACCAAAGCCAGTGTATCCCAGTAGTCCCCTCTAGCCTTTCCCCCTTGGGGGACAATTCGGATTTTTTTTATAAAAAACCTCTCAGTCCCCCAACTACCTGTGTTTCTACCAACAACACGGGTGACAACTGGGACTTTAATTTTAGATGTCCCAGTCTCCCCCTCCGAGATGTTGCCGTATAATTTTTTACATGGGGGAGACTGGAATATTTAAATATGTAAGTCCCAATTGTCCCCTTCACCGGTGACACAGGGGACAACTGGGAGATTTTTATAGAAAAATCCCTGTTTTCCCCCTAGGGAACAAACGCCAGAGGGGACTACTGGGATACACTGGTCAAAGCTATCATTATTCGGCTACGATTTAGTATGGCGTTGTATAATCTAGTTTTAGTTGTACGTGTGTGATGTATGGCTACCGACCGTATGACGATGTTCTTGTCGAGCGGGTCGCCGGGCACGATCTGCCAGTGGTGGAACACCTGCAGGCAGTGCGCCTGGCCCTGCGTGTGCGTGCGCAGGTCCGTCTCGAAGCCGAACGAGTCGATGGCCGGCACGAACGCCTTGATCGTGTACAGCGGCGAGCCCGCCACCGGCGCGTCCTGCGTCACGTGCCCTGGGGGGGTTATAGGCTTGTGTAGTACATGTACTAAAGAACTAAAAGAACTGCTTCCTAGTACTGAACTAGAACGAACTATTCCGCATGCTTATTCGGTCTTCGTTCATTTAGTACACTCAGTCGGACAGGAACGAAATGCTCCGTTCGGCAGTCTCGGCTCTCTCGGTCTCGATGGCCTGCATCGGAATCGGAACGGTAGAACCGAGAGCGTTTACAAGAGAGCATTTTTAGTGAGAATGTGGTGTTTGCACAATTTAAAAGATAATAATGTCGTATGTGCGATTAGCATAATATTACGATTCACTCTTTGAAAAGACAGTCCTACGTAAGCCTGCCAAGTATGAAGGGAAAATTATGCTTTGTTGAATAAGACACCAATTTACCTTTTTTTACCTATCTTATTATTCAGTCTTATGTAATTTGTGGTCTATTTACGCAATAAAACTATCTAATAACTTAATAAGCTCTCATAGTATATCCGTGACTAAATATTTATCATCAAATAAATCAGTGTACTAAATGAACTAATAGTACTATTAGAGTGAACTAGTACATTGTCTGTAATGTACTAGTACGGAGCGATCTTTGAGATGACCGAGCAGGCACAAGACTAGGGGATTACATACACACTGTTATGGTACGTTTACACGCTTGCCGAGGCTTGGCAAGCGTTCACAAACACAAGCGTGTGAACGGGGTGTTTGGTGTGGCTTTCATGAGCTTGCAAGAAGTTGTCGCTGACCCGGACCGGTGTCGGTATTTGAACACAGATCAGATCGAAGAAAGCTTGCGGCAAGCGCTTGCGACGTATTTACATGTTGGCGCGTGTTTGGTGTCGCTCACGAGCTCGTGCTGTACGGATTTTTAACATTTACCATCATTTCGGCCGAACTATTCGCTTCCTTTGTTTTTGTTTATCACACTACCACAATAATCACACTAATATTATAAAGGTGAAAGTTTGTGAGTGTGTATGTTTGTTACTTCTTCACGTAAAAACTACTTAATGGATTTGGATGAAATTCGTCATACAGATAGTTTATAATCTGAGTTAACACATAGGATACTTTTTATCCCGATATTCCCACGGGAATGGGAACCACGCGTGTGAAACCGCGAGCGGTAGCTAGTATTTCAAATAAAAATAATAATATGTCAAACCAAATGCAAGCGCAGAAACAACTTCGACGTCTTATATAGTTGATATCCGACTGTTTACACTGAAGGCGAGGACTCGCTCCACTAGTTCGTCGCTGAGCGACAAGAGCTATCAAAGATAATTATCGCTTAGCAAAACTTGCTCAGCGATCAGAACTTTCAGAACTCACGCCGAGATTGCTTTATTATGTATTCTATGGCCGAGAGACCAACCAGCGCGGCAGCGGTCATTTCCCGCCAAGAGGACAGTACGCTCGGCTCGGCCGCCGCGAGCGAGTGGCGCGAGTACTCGCCCGTCCTACTCGTAACTCGCTTATAGCCCAGCGACAAAACTATCGGAACTACACACTCGCTCTCCGCTGCTCGCCAACTCGTTTCTAGTTCTAGCCCGACTCGCCTCTCGATGCAACTGCCTCAATGACACGCAAGCGTTTGTAAAAGTTTGGAGCATGTGGACGTTTGCAAGTCTCGGCAAGCGTGTAAACGTACCATTAGCTACCACAACACAAATACTGTTGGATAAAATGTTTACTACAAAAAAAACAACCAGTTTCGGGAAAGCTCGAACGGGATTCGAACCCGTGACCTTTGGATTGCCGGTCCACTGCTCTAACCGCTAAGCTACCGAGACCCCAGAAGACTCGTTGAATTTTTTCTAGTAGTTGATACGCTGCAAGCCAGCGGTATTACGTCACTGTGAAGTCTACCCTCACAGTCAAAAGAAATACTATTGCAAGTATTTAACAATCGATAAGTCGTAATTGCTTATAAATATCTTTATTATTGAAATTTTGCATTCACAATGCTATATAGATAACGGATAAAATGTTTACTAGAAAAAATGCTTTCCTGAGACTGGTTGTTTTTTTCTAGTAAACATTTTATCCTATAGCTATATGGCATTTTGAATGCAAAGTTTCAATAATTAACAAAATACTGTTATATACCACAACACAGACGTCAAATATTGTAGTTGTTAATATAAAACAATCGAACCCAGGAGCTCTATGTAGCAGCGAACGAAACTAATAACTTACTTAGAGATTGTTTTGCCTTCTAAATTAAAATTCATGACTTAAGCTCCAAACAAATTATGTCAAATTTCTCACTCTGATAGGCTAAACAATCTATAGATAGGTTATTAATTACGAGCGTAAGGTGTTCGGCTTGCGATCTTGCCAGTAAAAAATTGTGTACCACGAGTTGCTTCTACAAAAACAATGTCTTCTACTTTTACTATAATAATATTTTAGCTTATAAAGGCGACATAGATGCCAATCCAAATTAAACCTTTAGCTAATGCAAAATAAGATACAAAATCAAAGATTTTTTAAAAACTGTAACAAGGATCAGCTATTCATTACTCTATACCACAGTCCAATAGAATTATCTACAAAAACTTTTGTGTGGCAAAGAGAGCCTCACTGGGGCAGCAGCTAAGCATTTGCATTTGGTCCAGCTTTTTACATATTCTTTCACGACTATTGTCCCCGAGGGGTTAGTCAGAGACCTGACAATGAGGACCGCAAAAGCAGTCCTCTGTCATACACCACGTTTCACCAATTGATTACTGCACATGTGCTCAGCCTGACAGGTGGTAAGTCCATCGCCGCTTTATGCTGTTGGATATATGTGCAGTCTTTGGTCCGTTAGTCGCCTTTTACGACACCCAAGGGAACAGATGGGGCGGTGGTATTCTAAGCCGCTACAAGCCGTTCGGCTTAGAAAAACCGAAGGGCCGTTTACACGCTTGCCGACACTTGGCAAACGTCCACAAGCTCCAAACTTTTACAAACGCTTGCGTGTCATTTAGACGCTTGCGAGTGCGTTAGTGTGTATCAGACAGGCAAACATGGCACACGGAGATATTGTTATATCTCTAATGTTTTCTATGGTAACCGACGTTGAAAATGTTTCGGCGCTTGCATTTGGTTTGACATATTATTATTTTTATTTAAAATATAAACAAAAACACTTAAGTGTTAAAGGTGCAGAAGCTAAACATAATGAAGTGAGTGACTGACCCATGGATCTATTACCCAAACAGGCCGAAACACTTGCTAAATTTTGCTAAAGAAAAATAAACTCAATTTCTTTGAAATAAGTCTTTTATTCCTGTGGTAAAACGTAGTAGAGAGAAACCGTGATGAGCGAGAGCTATCAAACTGGAGAATTGTATCCCGCTCGCACAATTGCCACAATAAAAATAGTTTCGTGATGGTAGCTAAGCATTTTAGAAGAATTATCTATTTTACCCAAAATATCAACACGATTTCTCAGTGTCATCGTTTAGTTTATTTTGGAAATAATTCATTATTATTTTTTAATAAATATAAATATAAAACAATGATAATAATTGATTGTTAGTTAGATACCAAAATCCTCCGGAAGTATTTTAAATGGTACATTGGTAACACTTAAGTTTGCATATGACGTTCGTTTGACGTTATGTATTTTGGTTACCATAATATGTAGAAAGAGATGTAATTCCCTAGTTTGACTTCCCTGTTCCCTTCACTTTTTGGAGGCCAGTGCTCCGTCCTGTTTGGGTAATAGGTCCATGGACTGACCACTGCGCTTGGCAGTTGTTGTACAATGACAGTTTTGAAGTATTTGTCAAGTAAAGGCTAACGGGAACTTTAAGAGATTGTGTGTGACAAAGAGAGCCTAACTAAGCGTAACGTAGCGAGTGACTGACCCCTGCGCTTGGCGAGCACGGTGTACACGGCGGACACGCAGTCGGCGGGCGCCTGCACCTCCACGAACAGGTAGGGCTCCATCAGCCGCGGGGTCGCCATCAGGAACGCCGAGTACGCCACCTACGCACACAGCGGTATAATGTAGCATACGGTCGTATGAAGCACAAAACAGATAGGTACAGAAGGCAATCTACATACAAAGTGCGCTCGAGCACCGCACACATAGAAGACAACCGCTCACGGACACGATATCTCACACCGGCTAGGACAATTGCGAGCGCGAGTGCCATCCGCTCGAGAGACCGAGAATATGTTGTAAGGTGGGTATCTAATCTCGATTTATATAATAGTTTCCTATGTTGAATCTTAACAGTATAAACGATTTCTTTTCTTTTTTTTTATACTAAGCCCGGCAAATGACCCCACTCCACCTGATGTTAAGTGGAAATGAGGTCCAGGCGCGAGGACAACTGGTGCAGCGTAAGAGACGTAGCATCAGTCATCCTCACTCTGCCGGCCCACACGATGTAACAAAATGTATGTAAGATAAATTCACGCCACCAAATATCCTGATCTATCACACATACCTATCACTCTACATATCTCCTTTGTATTTATATTTTAGTCTAATTCTAATAATTTACTCTTATCTTTATTAGTATTGTTTCATATATAAGTATTCATATTCATGTCCTAATCTAATCTGTGCACTAGCCCTTGTTTTATTTACTTTGTTTTTATGGGTTCTCTTGCCCAAAGGTTGCCTGGCAGAAAGTGCTACCCTAGCATAATAAGGCCGCCTTTTGTGAAACTGATCTGTTTATTATGTATTATTTTATGTTTTTAGTGCAATAATAGTAGATTGTTATACAAGGGGCTAAAATGACCCATTATATACGAGGTAGTTTTACTCCCGAGCTTTAGCGAGGGAGTAAATAGAAACCGAGTTTTATTGGGTTTTTAGCGAAGTGTGTTACACTGTTTTTCACTACGAATGCGATAAAATAAAACAATTCAATACAATATAAATTGGTTTATTTTATTAAAAATTAACCCGTTAGTTGCTTTAACGACACCCACGGGAAGAGAAGGGTGGTAGTATTATTTTGATGAGCCCATCGCCGCTCTATGCTGTTGGATAGTTAGGTATGTGCAGTCTTTCCATCTGTTCCCTTGGGTGTCCTAAAAGGCGACTAACGGACTAAAGACTGCACATACATCCTACAGCATAGAGCGGCGATGGGCTCATCAATATAATATTACCAACCCCTCTCTTCCCTTCGGTGTCGTAAAAGGGGACTAACAGACTAAAGACTGGACATACATCCAACAGCATAGAGCAACGATGGGCTCATCAAAATAATATTACCAACCCCTCACTTTTCTTCGATGTCGTAAAAGGGGACTAACGGACTGAAGACTGCACATACATCCAACAGCATAAAGCAACGATGGGCTCATCAAAAAATAATACTATCAACCCCTCTCTTCTCTTCGGTGTCGTAAAAGGCGACAAATGGACTAAAGACTCAACACCTAAGCACATGTGCAGACTGTGCAGTTGTTTCTTGCTGAAGCGTGGACTGTGTGGGCGTGGTCTGTGTTGTCCATAGATTCAAATAATTACTAATTTTACCATAAACTTTAATAATAACTTCTTAGTTGTTGATTTAAGTAAACAGTAAAAGGTCGAGTCTTTATTCATGATTATTCTACCTAAGACTAAATACTTTTTCGTTTTTGTAGGCTCATTGTCATGTGACAGACAAAAATTTAAAAAAAATTCTTCATCCCCTAGGGCAAGAAAAGCTATTTTAGCCCCGCTCTAGAACGCTACAATGACGTTCTTTTTGAGCAAGAGGAGTGAAAAGTATTTTTCATTCATTCATTAATTCAAAAATACATGCATTCTACATTATTTTTTCAGTTTCCCCACACTGGATAGCCACATACATGCAAATACACCTCACGGCCGCTTCCCGGAGCAGGCAGACACCACAGCTCTCCATTTGCTACCCTGCCACACACCCTTTGCTTCACCTACTCCCATAACGTTCTTCATACATGCTCGTCGGTTTAGGGTACTGTTGAAGTGATCTTTAACGAGAACGTCACTGATCGACCCCCTTGATCTTGAAACCGACCCCGATCTATCGAGATTGGTATTGTTAAAATTCGTACTCTTAAGTTACGACACCACGCGTTAATTTGGATTCATTTGAGCGGATATAGAGTGAACTAAATGCAATACTCAATGCCATTTAGTTCAACCAATATGGATCTAAATTAGCGCTGGTGTCGTAACTCAAAAGTAGGAAACTTCACAATACCAATTTCGATAGATCACGTTCGGTTTCAAGACGGTCATTTTAGCACTACGGACATTTTAAAATTATGGTCACTTTAGCACTAATGACCTTCTAGCGCTTTGGACAATACACCCCCAAAGGCTTTTGTAATTCTTTTTTCATCCGTCCTCTCTATATTATGACCAAACCATCATAACATGCTTTTCTCAAATTTTTGTCACTACATCTTCATTCATTCTTATGTCATGTATATATGATTTAAAACCAATGAAATATTAAATAATGTTGTGCCTTATAAAGGGTTATATAACTCACCCGCCGCGCGGTGGGAATGACCTGCCCGCCGCCGCGGTGCAGCGGCTCGTGCGCTATGACGGCGTCCAGGATCTTGAACTTCACGTTGCGGATGGGCTCCTCGCACAGCGGGCCCTCGCGCGTGCCCCACTGGAACCCTGGACGGACACGTATACCATATTAATAATAACTTAAGGCGCGGTATTCCGAGCGCTTCTCTCTCGCTCTCTCGACGGTACGACGGTACGGGACGGGTGTATCAGCGAAGCGGCGCGAATAGGCGCGTTTTATTTGCCTATATAGGAAAAAACAAGTGAAATAAAAAATATGTGCTTTTTGCATTCACTAGATAATGAACAATTTCTTATATTGATAAAAAACTTAAGTAATTTATTAATGTATTATCTGACTTACAGCTTTTTTAAAATGTTGCCAGAGCTATTTTTGATTTTTTTTTCTATCTATAGAAGTATTACCAATCATGTTAGATAATATGTTATCTATATTATATATGAATTTTCGAACTGTATGAAGCATGTCTGTTTTATATTGGTGGCGGTACAATCAATCGAAATTGTTATAAACGGGAAAAGAGCGCCTTAGACTTCTTGGCGGGAAAGTGAAGCGTACAGACATCAGCACTTGAACCTGCCAAAATGGCACTTTGAACTTTGAAACTAGTGTGTAAGGACTAATATCGATTGGAGAAATTTGACAGTTTTGGATAAGTTGATCTGCAGGCGTGTGTACATGTCGCCAGTTTTGTTTCATTTTCTAAAATTTCTGCGTCTTATCGCAATATTAATGTAAAATAATGGTGGATTATTAATCGTTAAGTTTTCGTGAACGCGCATCAGTGTTGGCATACGAAACGAAACAGTGCAACATATCTTTTTAAATTGTCTCAAGAAGTTTGTGTGAGATCTCAGTAAAGTCCTACATCTTTATTGACACTCAAGGGGTTTGGGGGTATTATAATTTACTAATAAACTTTTATTTATCACTCATTATCAACTACTTTATACAAAGAAAATATTTACTATTAACTCTCTTACTTGACACTGGCTAAATGTGCTGACCGCACCAAGCCATTAATTAAGAACAAACAATATTACTGAAGACTCCTTGAGTGCTCATTATTATTAAGCAAAACTAATACAATTTTTTTATTCATTATTTTTCATTATTACTAGTTCTGACTACTACAGAAATGCCTTTACATACATTTCAAGCCCATCTTAAAAAACCCCCATTTGTAAAGGTTATTATAAAGTGGAAGATTATGTAAATGACAAATATGTATGGACATAGTGCATGTACGAGCATAACATATTAGTAATTTGTATATTGCATAATTTGGTAACGAAATATTGTTTTTTAAATGTCGTTACTTCTACATGATTATAAATCTGTGGAGTTTCTTGCGCCCGTTCTTCTCCACAGCTAAAAGACTTCCTGAATTCGGGTGCCCATCCATCCAAAATGCTTATTTTAAGTTTATTCAATAAAGAAATGTTGAATCTGCAAGCAACCGCAATAAAATAACACTAAAACCGAACTTACCTTGCACGATGCTGTCCTTGACGGAGGCGAGCAGGTGTTTATCCACCTCTGAGGGCAGCGTGTCGTCCACCAGGATGTTGGGCCCCGCCGCGTCGGGCCCGAACGCCCAGATGGAGCGCGCCGCTAGCAGATCCCAGTCGTATCTGCAAACCACACGCATACGTACACTCACCACTTTTACCCCAAAAGGTTAGTCCAGAGACTAAAGGCTGGAAAATTCATACGTGACAGTCCAATGGACTCTGCGCAACGAGAGACGAAAGGTGGCAGGGGCGGGAAAGACGAGCGCGGGGGCGGGAAAGACGAGCGCGGGCGGGTTAGACGTATAGCGTAGGAAAGTCAGTTGTGTGCAATTGGCTACTTGACAGTTCTCGGAAAAGTATTTAAAAAATTACAAACGCTCATTTTATACCTCTCACAATATTTTTTTGTAGTAAAAGCTTTATTTAATAGAAAAAAAAAACATATTTTTCTTAATTAATTTCAAATTTCGCGCGAAAACGTGACATTTTGCACTATGACGTCACATTTCAATAAACAAAGAAATTTTATCTTGAAACCTGACAGATAGTTTTTGTTCATCTTGTGAAATGTACACTTAACACGAAGCTCAATCATGGAACGTGTTTCGGGTCTTGTAATCCACAGATAAAAAATAGCAAATTTATTTTGTAAAATAAAAATATTTACAAATTATTTAGGTAAAAAAAACTATTAGATAAATATTGTTAAATTATAAACTACCTTAACCGACATATTTCATATTGTATTATTACAACTGTCAAATAGCCAATTATGTCACCCGTCCCATAGTCTATGGGACTGTCGCGTACGTATTTGATAGCTTAAAGGCAATGAGGAACGCACAAGTATATGCAGTGTTTAGACTCATTTTACGACACCCCCAGGAAAGATGGGTTGATAGGTATTTTATTTAATAAGGAGCCGCCATCACACTGTTATACAAAGTGAATAAATAAAATTGTAACGCAAGTCCTTATAAAATTGTAACGCACGTCCTTATAAAATTAACGCACGTCTTTATAAAATTATAACGCACGTCCTTATAAAATCGTAACAAACGTCCTTATAAATTTGTAACGCACGTCCTTATAAAATTGTAACGCACGTCCTTATAAAATTGTAACGCACGTCTTTATAAAATTGTAACGCACGTCCTTATAAAATTGTAACGCACGTCCTTATAAAATTGTAACGCACGTTTTTATAAAATTGTAACGCACGTCCTTATAAAATTGATCTATATATTGAACGATAATTAAACGATTAGACCTCCTCAGCAATGGTACGTACCACTGCTGAGCAGGTCTACCCACATAAACACATGAGGAGATTAGGCCACAACCACACTGGCGCCAAGCTGGTCGGCAGCAGTGCGATTCTCTAAGTTAAAGCACAGAATAACTAATAGTACTACCGTACAGAAGGTTCACTCTCTAACGACTTTCACGCGAAATTGAAACTTATAGTGTAATCCGAGCGTTCATATTCCGTTTAGCAACGCTAACTCGATATCGATTTGACATCAGGAGCGCGCGCTGGCATAGGGTTTCCACTCATGGATATATTTAAGAACGATTACGACGACGCGCGAGGTGGAGCGTGCGTCGCGAGCGGCAACCTTTAACGGCGGCGTATGGCACACGCCTGCCTGGGAGGCGCGCCGGCCGAACGTACCTAAACTGCGGAGTGACACCCCCTGGTTAAAGCCTTAGTAGCAGCGGCTGCCGCAGCGCTGAGAATTGACTCTGTCTCTTTCATATTCATAGAATTGAAAAGAGACAGCAGATCACAGCCATGCGCGCAGCGTCTATATGTAGCTTAGAGAATCGCGTAGCTGGTTAGCGTACTAACTTGGTCTGGAAGAACTCGCCGAGCCGCTTGCGGTCCCACGTGACGCACACGGCGCCCGCCTCGATGTCCTCGGCCAGCCCGCGCTCCAGCGGCTCTGCGATCATCGTCAGCTTGTTGCGCTTGTTCGGCGTCTCCGCGAAGCACTTCAGCGACGACGTCTCCACCACCGTCTCGCAGAAGGAGACCACCGGGTCGGCGACTGGTGGTGGAAGGAACAGGAGATATATTGAGTGTGTGTGATTGAGTGACACTAAAATGGCAGTTCAGCATTCAAAGTCAAAGTCAAAATATATTTATTCAATAAACTCAATTAATAAGTACTTTGAATCGTCCAAATCTTTTTTAACCTACCACCCATTCAGGACGTAATTTTTTAACTGTGGCAAAGAACGGGCGCAAGAAACCACAGTGCACAGTTGCACACATTAGTTAGGGCACCCAAGACACCAACGTAATTTTTTTTGAACGCAGAAAGCAAGAGTGGCTCTTCTGAAGCATAATGTAACATTGCAATTTTTACATACCCTAAAAGAAAAAAAGCAAAGTGTAGTAAAAAAAAACATTTCAATTCATGAAGAGAATAACCACGATACTTTTATGTTACAAAAATGTAGGCAAATTATCCGCTCCGCTCCATTTGTAGGCCTCTAAGCGCATCCGAGGCTTAGTTGGCTCGCAATTCGTCGTACACCGCGCGCGCACTGCTGTTTTTTTCACTAGCTATTAGCACAGTACGTACACACACAGAAGTGTGTCTCGCATGCGTTTACAGAGTAGGCCTACTGATGTTAAATGTAAGTCCAGATGCGAAGAAACCTTGTAAAGCAGAATTGTGCCGCTCGAGCCGTCCTCACCTTGCCTACTTGCAAGTCGTCTTTTTACTCCTCGTAGGACCTAACTATATCTTTCTTCTAGTAGTAGTGGTATTCGAGGAAGGCCGCAGTTCTCCTCAGATTATCTGCGTGGCTGGGCGGATACATACGCTTGATAGAACCCGCGTAGCTAGCAGTAAGGACCCTTGATGTCGATCTCCGAGTACATGTTGCGCAGGTCGTGCATGACGCAGTCGAATAAGAAACTCAACAAGGGCAAGAAAGAAGGGCACAAAAGAGTTTTACTACAAGTTGCAAGAAAAATCTGCAAGTTGCCTCTTCACACCTCGTTGAAAGGACCAAACCTCTTTAATCCGTTCCTTGGGGAAGCTCAGCAACGGAATCGAATAAGAAACTCAGCAAGGGCATATTGCAAGTTGCAATAAACTCTCACACCCAGCGATATATACGTTACACTAGATAGGCCCTTCCAAACACGCACTATGTTCCATTCATCTGCGGAGTCGACTCGGCACCTTGCTTTAGTGTGGCTTTGACATTCACGCGTGCGGAGCGGCGAAAACAAATTTTAATTTCTTTTCAAAGTGTTCACCTAGACGTTTACTA
This sequence comes from Scoparia ambigualis, assembly GCA_963921215.1. NCBI lineage: Eukaryota > Metazoa > Arthropoda > Insecta > Lepidoptera > Crambidae > Scoparia > Scoparia ambigualis. The sequence goes on along the minus strand of OY992503.1, from coordinate 41,547,778 downwards.
CAATTCAGTAATCAAGTAAGTGAAATTAATTGTTATTCAAGTCATTATTATGTAATTATATCGTATTGTAAGAATAGAAAAGATAATTTTTCAATTATTGTTATTGATAATCAGTATAGTTTTTTTGGGCGGTAGGCGAAAAACAGACAACAATCACTTCTAAAGTAAATTTTTTATTTAAATTAAAATATACTGTTTTAAATTGTAATTTTTAGCAGTAACTATTCCTTTTGGTCTATATTTCGTCATATATTGTAGTAAACACTGTGTGATGATCATTTAAGAAATTGGCCTACACTAACCTGCCATCACTTTATTCACCACTACATTTTCTAAAGTTGACACACTGCACTGCTTCAATCATCAATAATGACAAGTATTGCGGCAATCCTCGACACACAGAAGTCCTTGGAATCCACTTTGATGCAGAGAATGAAGGAATTCGAAGTGCAGCTCAAGTCATCATCATCTTCATCAAATGGGACAAATGTGGCGCAATTGCATGGTGAGTTCAAGTCCTTCAAGGATCTCGTATGGAACATACTCTCACTCTTGAGGCAGCAGATTGGTGTTGTCATTAAAACGCTTGACCATAACGAGGCACGGTTTCGAAGCAAACATCTTCTGCTCTGTGGCGTTCCGGAGAAGCCTGGTGAGAATTTGTTGTCTACAACTGCAACACTACTCCAGAAGCATCTAGGTACCATAGATGCAACATCATCTTCCATCAAGTCGTGTTATCGACTTGGCACCTCAAGTGAAGGACGTTCTCGTCCTGTAGTTGTGCGCTTTGCTGACCGTGCTTTGCGTTCTGCTTTGTGGAAGAGCAAGACCAAATTAAAGGGCACCTCATTAGTGTTGAGAGAATTCTTAACCAAGACGCGTGAAGCTGTGTTCTACGCTGCCCGGACTCACTTTGGAATGTCTAATGTATGGACAAGTGACGGAAATATTTTCATCAAAACCCCGGATGGAAACCGACTGCGAGTCACATGCGATGAAGAGCTGGCTGCGGCTGTAAACCAGTTCCCTGCAAAGACATCAGTCAGCGAGGGCATGACTGTGGGCGGTCCGTCGGCGTCCGGCTCCCGATCGGTGCAAACTAGATCAAAGCGCAATACTAAGGCCGCAAAATAGTGAGTTTATAATGCTTCTCTTAATTGCTTTCTTGCTGTATTGCTTTTTACTGGTCCGTGGTTAGTGCATCATAACTTATGTAGGTATGTAACTTGCTGTTAGTCAATTTTGTAATGCTGGCCTTGTATCTCTTGTCGGCATCGGTCGAGTATGTTTTAGTTACCTATTAGTTTACTGCTTACATAATGCTTTATAATAATTTGCACATTTGTAGGGTAAAACTAAAATAATTAAATTTTTATACATTTCACACTAAACTTGTATTTGACCAACATACTTTACCATGATGTTTTGACATAGATGACTTTGGCAGCTGTCATCCGTCCGTCATTCACTGCAGCCTTGTTCCTACCACGTATAATTTTTTGATAAGTAATAGAATTTTCGTTTTTTGATTTTGTAGTTTTTAAGCTAGCGCTGTTCCTTGGCACAATTATTTTTGATACTTTGCTAACTAGGATCAAGTGTTTTGTTTTTTAAGTTACGCTTGATGATATTTTTTATTTTTAGGTCGGATTCTCACTGTGTGTCCATATGGAACTTTATTGTTTTTGCCTTTAAAATTGTGTCTATTTTTGTTTTTTGCAACTCATTGCCTGTTTATTTTCGATTTTGTGTCAACTTATTGTTAACGTTTAACTGGCAGGATGTGCAGGTATTTATGTTTAAATTGTTAATTGTTTTAATTATTTCTATATTATTATAGATAGTGTGTGTGTAGGTATTATAATATTTTATTTTATTATTTTATATAAATTTATAAAAATGTCTGATTCTAGCAATTATGATTCTGCGGACGATGCTAATTCTTCGTACTACTCTCTTGACGCCGTGGATTTAGATGATCTTGGCACTCTCCTTGCGCGTGAACTTGCTTCCTTTTCTAACAGCCTGAAGATTTGCCACATCAATGCCCAGAGTATCCCATGCCATTACACAGACCTTCTAAACACCTCCAAGAACACAGTTCAGGCTGTTCTAGTTTCTGAAAGTTGGCTCAAACCCTGCCTGAATTCGGTGTCCTACCAACTTCCTGGTTATGAACTTCTACGCAACGACCGTGTAGGTAAGGGCGGTGGTGGGGTTGCCATTTACTTATCAAGTGGCATTCCCTTTAAGTTGTTGGGCTCTTCTTCATCCATGTACGGCTGTATGGAATACTTATTTCTCAAACTTAACGTCAAAGGCACCAAAGTGCTTCTAGGTGTCGTTTACTGCCCCCGCACTATTTATTTTCTTTCCGAATTGGAATCTCTCCTTGAAACATATTCCACGGTTTACGAACATAGCATAATTATGGGTGATTTCAATACGGACCTATTAAAAAAGGATAGCCAATCCTCACGTCAGTTTCAATCCTTGGTCGCGTCTGTGAATCTCTCCATTCTGCCTCTTGGTCCAACACATCACAACCTTAACACAGACGATACATGGATTGACCACCTGATCACATCGTCTACTGACCGCGTCCTCAAACATGGTCAACTGCCGGCCCCGGGTTTTTCCAAGCATGACCTTATTTTTATTGCATATGGAGTTAAACCGCCCAAGAACAGGCCCGCGTTCGTGCGCATGCGTAATTTCTCTAGGTTGAACGTTGAGAAACTCGAAGAAGACGCGAATGCCATCGATTGGTCGCCGATTTTGAGTGCGGACTCTGTTAATGATATGTTAACCTCCTTTAACGCCGCGGTTTTGGGGTTATTTGACGTTCACGCCCCCATTAGGAGTGTCAGGCTTAGGCGGCCACCCGCTCCGTGGATTACTCCTTTAGTGCGAATTGCGATGAAGAGACGCAACAGAGCTTTTCGTGTCTACAAGCGGTGCCGAACCGATTCTAACTGGGAGTCTTTCAAACATGCCAGAAACAGATGCAACCAAATGATAAGAGGAGCCAAGCGCCGGTACATTCACCAAAATTTATCAAATTCTACTCCTGCCGACATGTGGAAATTTCTTAATTCCCTTGGTATTGGCAAGACTCCCTCACGACATTCCCCTTCCTTTCCTTTAGATGATCTCAATCGCCATTTCTCTTCTGCTAAATCCCTTTCTGATACTGTAAAATTTCTTACTATTTCTAGAATTACTTCCTCTGCTCCATTATCAGCACACATTTTCTCTTTCACCCCTCTGACAGAGGATGAGCTACGTAAAATAATAGTGTCAATCAAGTCCAAGGCTACGGGATTCGACAACATTAGTAGGGTTATGATCACTTCATTACTTTCCTGTTTCCTTCCTATACTTACCTTCATTTTCAATCATTCCCTTTCCACTGGTGTTTTTCCTGCCGTTTGGCGCAATGCGTTTACTATTCCACTTCCCAAAGTATCCAACCCCAGCTCTCTCAGTCACTTTAGACCCATCTCTATTTTACCATATAGACTCATATTCTCTCCTCCTACCAATCTGGGTTCCGGCCTGGTCACAGTACTACTACTGCTCTACTCAAAGTTGTCGAAGATATACGCGATGGGATGGAGAATTCACGTCTTACTGTATTAGTCTTAATTGATTTTTCTAACGCATTCAACGCAGTGGACCATGACATTCTCCTCTCTCTCCTCTCCCTTTACGGCTGCTCATCCTCTGCACTTCTGTGGTTCACCTCTTATCTTCGGGGGCGCTAACAAGCGGTGCGAGTCAATCAGTTGGTCTCTAACTGGTCCGACTTGTCTGCTGGTGTACCTCAGGGCGGCGTGCTCTCACCTCTTCTCTTCTCCTTGTTTATTAATTCTCTTACATCTATTCTTTCCTCTTCTTATCATCTGTACGCTGACGATCTGCAGTTATATGCACAGAGTGATCTGCGCAACCTCGACAACGCTATAACACTCCTTAACCAAAACCTGAATAGGATACGTGCGTGGTCGGATAGTTTTGGGATCTCTGTTAACCCAGACAAGTGTCAGGCCATCATTATTGGCAGTTCTCGTCAGCTCTCACAACTCAATTTGAGTAATACTCTGGCTCTGACATTTAATGGCATTGCAATCCCATACGCTACTTCCGTGAGGAACCTTGGGCTTGTCCTTGACTGCTGCTTGGGTTGGGAGGGTCAAATCCAAAATATTAGTCGTAAAGTACATGGGACTCTTGGCGCACTTTACAAACTAAGAAACTTTATACCACCCAGCACTAGAGTTGTGCTCGTACGAGCTCTTGTTCATCCGCTTTTTGATTATGCTGATGTTTGTTTGTCCGATATTAATCAAATCTTTCTCAACAAATTGGATCGTCTTCTCAACAGTACTATACGCTTTGTCTTCGGTCTACGAAAATACGACCACATCTCTGACTTTCGAAACCAACTTAAGTGGCTCCCTATTCGTGAGCGTAGAAACCTAAGGTTGGTTTGCCTTCTTTTTAAAATCCTTTTCGATCCACGCGTCCCGGTTTATCTTAAATCCCGCTTTCAGTTCTTGGGTGCTTCACACCAACGCCATCTTCGCTCCAGCACTAATCTGGTACTCCAAACTCCTTCTCATAGCACTAATTTCGTTTCTAAATCTTTCACTCTTACTGCTATTCGACTCTGGAATGCACTGCCTTTTGACGTTAGAAATGCTTCCAACAAGATTGCCTTCAAGAGTTTAGCGCGTGAGTACTTTCTGAAATCCGTCCAATAGTTTTTTAAGCTGATTTACGCTATGTTTTTGTCGTTTGTATATATATATTTATATAAAATATAATTATATATTAAGTATAATATGTATGTGTATAGTTATAGATATTTTGTGTATAATGCATGTACTTATGTATATTTGTGCTAGTTAAGTTAAGTGTTTCATTTGTCTCCTTTTTAAATTAATTGTAAGTTTCTAATAATGTCACCGCCTACAAAAATTTATGTACACATTCACTGGTTGACTGTTAGAGAATGCCTTATGGCATTAAGTCCGCCATTTGCTGTATTTTAGGCAATAAAGTTTAAATAAATAAATAAAATAAAAAAAATAATCTATTTGGGACGCCATCTTGATACACACTACGTTGTCTTTGACTGATCTGGCGCTGCGGCGCTGCGATGTCTGTCTGTTGATTAGACGACATTTAAATGTGTAAGCGCTGCAGCGGCTGCAGCGAATTTTAGGTCTCTCATTCCAGAATTTGAACAAATGGTTTGTATGGACGTTCTTGTCTATACTTCTAGATCAATGCTCACACATTCGAATAGGGCACACTCAGGACTGCAGTGGCTTAGGAGGAGCCGCGTGGCCAGCAGTGTTCGCACTCACCCTTGATGTCGATCTCGGAGTACATGTTCCGCAGGTCGTGCATGACGCAGTCGAGGTACAGCTCGCCGGTGCCCAGCACCACGTGCTCGCCGCTCTCCTCCACGCGCGTCGACAGCAGCGGGTACGACTTGTTCACCTGCCGACATACGATAGCGTTGAAAAGGGAAAGTATTTGATTTTGATTTTAAACTAGAATTGTTTCATACACAGCTAAGGCTGTATGAGCTGAATCCTTTTGCCTCAGCAATAGAAAAGGATTGTCAGCGATCAGATTCTTTCTTTTGTTTTTGGGGTCGGTGACCGCGTGCGCATATTTTTCGGATTTCGGTGATAATATTTTATATTCGGTATTAAGTTGTTAACTTATTATTTATGTCTACAATATTGTGGGGTGTACGTACATTAAGAACGAACGATAAACGAGGGAAGAGCAAGGGCCCTTGTCATCGGAGTTACGCAGTACCACGAGGCTACAGGTCAGACCTCAGCATTATATAGATACTTATATTAATTTTACTAGAATTACTCTTACGATTTTGTTAGGGCTCCTCGTCACGGCGAACACAAGAATGAATTGAATGAAATCGAACTAACATAACCATATTTTAATATGGTAGACTGATTCCTAGAGAGTATTTAACATGAAGAATAAAAAAATACCTACTTGTTTATACACACCGCAACAGTAAAAAATGGGAGAAACATTAAAAAAATATAGCTCGAAAATATAAAGTATATTTTTTTCATCAAGTTGGTCACCCTCCTCCTTAAGTTTAGCACGCTGTAAGAGCTTAGCTGTCGTAATACCAGACACAATATAAAAGTTATCAACCTCAAGGACTTCAGGTAACAGACAAAGGGTTATGAGACCTGTATAAATGACATCGCTCACCTTCCTCAATCCGTCCAACATCTTGGGCAGTTCCGACGGATTGACCGGCTCCACCGCGATCTTGACCACCGCCTGCGTGTTGAACCGCAGCGGGCGGAAGGTGTGCAGCTGCTCGTCCTCCTCCGCCGCCACGATGGTGCAGGTCTTCACGATGGGCTGGTCCACGCCCTCGATCAGCGCCCAGCAGCCCGCCGGCACGCGGTTCAGTTCCACCTACGGTTACATAAAAAAAATTGGTTGTCTGTAAAGTCAGTCAGTCAGTTTACGGACGATAATTTTACGTAATAACGTCATAAGAAAACATTACGCATCGGCCGATGGAGTGGAAGAGAGATGATGCGTCACAAGTCGATCGTGCCTCTTTATCGCTTGTTCCGCGCTCTAGCTTGCACGCACGGCTCAGGCGGAACGTGACACTTTTTTATGCGTGCAGCCGGCGTTCATCGATTTATAAGACGTTATCACGTCAATTAAATCTTCTACTCGGACGCATCGGCCGATGGAGTAGAAGAGAGATAGATGCGTCACTAGCCGAACGTTTAGGCCGATCTACGATATCGCTTGTTCCGCGCTCTCGCTTGCACACTCGGCTCAGGCGGAACGTGACAATGAGTCATGCTTTATCGTGCATCGATTTATAAGACGTTATCACGTCAAAAATAAGTGTATGGTGCATACAGGTTGTGGTAGCTATGAAAGTAAAAGCAAGTTTTCACAATAATGTGTGTCTATTAATGGTGAGTTTATATCATAAACTATTGACGAAAAAGTATGTTTTTACATTGTCTAACTTTAGGCAGGGTTTTACGGTACAGAAATAACATTATTAATTTAAAGAGTTTGTTAATGATACCATATTTTTATATAAATTACTCATGATTTTTATTTTGAAAAATATGTTTATAGTCGAGTACACACGGCGTCAGATCAACCTACCCAAAACAGTCAAAGTTTTACAATAAATTTTGAACTTTATTGTTTGGTTCTAAGGATCAATATTCATTGGAGAAATATGACGGTTTAGGGTAGGTTGATCTGACGCTGTGTGTACATATCATAGAATCACAATATGAAGTTTTCTGGTCGGCAACGTCCTTGTGCGTGAGTGCGTGTGTGCTTACGTGCGTGCGTACGTGCGTGCGTGTACGCGTGTGCGTGTGTTCGTTACCTTGTAGCGCGCCTCGTATATCCACAGGCGGCCCACGTTCATGAGCCGCGAGTCCTCCTCGTCGTGTGAGCTGTAGTTCTCGCCGAGCACGCGCACCGTCTGCCCCGCGTACAGCGTGCCCGACATTATGCGCGCCAGCACCTGGGGAGTGGGGGAGGGAACCATTATACAACATGTACATCACAAAAGTACTACAGCCGGCCGGTCGACCCGTTTTCTCGTGTTTTATTCATTTGTCTCTAATGTCTATCGACACTAAAGACACATGGATGCGCTTAGAACTCTACATAATATGCCAAAAATAGACTTAATAGTAGTTTTTGCATAAACTATGGTATTTTTGTCTACAAACCTTAACATGACAACTTAAAATGATTTGTCGTCTCTAGGGTTGTATTACGTTGTAAATTCAGGGCCCTGTCTGCCTTTACTAATCTACAAAAAGGTTCGCAATAATTGAATAATACTTACCTGAAATCATTGTTGTTGAATGATCGGGTTTCCAAAAATAGTAGTCATTGTGGCTTGTTAGACTATAATCCATTTTTTCTTCACATTAAAGACATGAAGCCTTGGCTGACACATTACAAGACACACTTTTCTTGCATTTTCAATTGATAGACCCTTGAAAATCCGTTTTGGAAAGACTTAAATGAGATTTGAATAAATTGAGATAATTTCTGTTGTGCTGTTTACATTTTGATTTTAACATTTGTCGGAGATAGTTTCTGACAGCCCATAGACACATAGTAGAGGGGCGATATGGCTATAGAAAAAAAAAAGGATTTGGAGCTATCAATTCAATTTTAAATAATAGCCGATACAGTTCCGATAATAAATTACATAATAAATTAATAAGTATAATATTTACTTTAAGTAATTAAATAAAACTCAAACAAATCCGGAAATGGAACTATTTTTTCTATTAGGACTTTTATCTAGAACATTCGAACGGGAGAATTATTTTTTATATGGATATTGTCTCTGCCCGTAGGGGTTACCAGAGAGGAAACTGATACTCCCTAATATTTAGACAAGGTGTTGGCTCGAGTGGAATTGATTTCCAAATTTGGAAAAAGAACGCAATTCAGATTGCTAAACGTTAAATTATCGATAGTTTGTCGTTGGGCGGTTGACAGATTCATTCTGTGTCGGAACGAGTTGTGAAAGGCGTCATATTTGACGTTTTAGTACTGGTAAGTCAGATGTCTAACGAGAACAGAATGTGATAATTTTACACATTTTTTGGGAAGATTTCGAGACATGGCATTCCGGTTTGTGTGTTTCCGGCTATTTGAAAGTGGCAGAGACACGACGCGTAATGATTCATTCTCTGGTGTGAATCTGTGCTGTGCTGAGAGAATCACTTTAACGACGCCGAACGAGGTAGGAGTTTATTGTGAAGTGATATCAGGAAAGTAAAAAGTTGTTGTTATGGAAAGGGTTGTGATCTACAATGGTTTGATTAATTGCAGGATTCCGTGTCCACTAAGAGACGCCGCTGGCAGCCACGCGCCACGATAAGTGATCACAGCGCGTATGTATTACAATATCATTGTTCCTAAATGTTTTACTTGAGCGCTGTTAACAAATAAACTGTCATCCTAGGAATGCAAATAGATTTTTCATGGTTTCCGAATCATGCCTTGTCGCCAGGCGACGCAAGGCTCTTAGCCATGTGGCAGACGTGTCAGACCCCTTTAGAAAGTGGATACTGCATCATCCAGCAATGGACTGGCATTGTTTAGTTTTGTTTAGTGGAATAGAGTAATATAGTGTTAGTTTATAGTTGTACAACCACGCTGGGAAGCTTTTGAGAACCCCTTTTGAGCCGCGAGGCCCTGATTATGATAGGTTGCAGCTCCGGTTACAGATAGCAGACTGCGGGACCCAATTTATGTAACAGTTCTGACCTAAGCGTGTATTGTTGTAACGAGGCCCCGTGTTGATAATTCCAGGTGCTTCGAGAAGCCCGTCTCACCGCCAGGATTTAGAGCTGGACCCTAAAGCCTGGACGCGAGACCTGTTTCTTCGGGGTACCAGCGGCCACCTGCTGCCAGACAAGCTGTCGCCGCCTATCGGATGAGCAGGTGTTGACGGTTTTTTTTACCCAATAATTCTGGGATAATAGTTTTTTATTCTTGAACATTTTTAAATTAAGGTTTCGACACCTTAACCTGTATTTTCTTTTTACATCCAACTACACCCAGCGTTGGGAAAGTTGTGAAACATTTGAGGATCTGCGAATTCGACCTGTGGGAAGTTGAACAGTGACGTCGTCTGCAGGTTCGGGTCGACTTTTAGACCCTGGCGCCCATTAATATTAATTTTATATCGGTATAACCCCACGGTTCTCTAGTGAATTGGCTTTAAACGTTTGATGGTTTTGATACGGTTAAACTGATTAAAACATTTAATTTAATTTTTTATTTTTACAACATACTCCGGACGGTACTGGTTTTATCCAAACCACCCCACGACCATAGCTCTTACCACTGAAATATTAGCTGGCTGGTTAGGTGGTAGTAGTAAGAACAATATTATAAAATTTATTTCAAATTAAAATTATCATCGACCCACTGGGTCACTTTTGACTCTTAGGATTTTCTTTGTGTTTTAGGGGGTGTTATAGCTTATTACAAAATAAGGTTTAGATTAATTTAAACAGTAAATTATAGTTGGCAAAATTATTAGAAAATTTATTGGAATTTAATTTGAGATTGACCCTTAGGGTCAATTTCGACTGATAGTTTTTTTTGTTATTTTCGGCGTAATAAATTAAAATGGGTAACGTAATTGATTAGTACCTAACATAATATAAGGAAAAATTGTGACTAACCCCCTCTTTTAAAAAATAGTAGTAAAATAAAAATTTTAATTTTATTTTATTGTTGTTGAACAAAATTTAGGGTGTGTGTTCTTTTACAATATACTGCCTAGCTGTTGAACATTTTATGGTTTTATTTTATAACAACCCACTGAAGCTTGCGTTTGGGATTTTCTTCCTTTTCCCCAAAAGGGACAAAATCTCAAATGTAACAGTTGCTAGGGCTAATGGTCTCGGACTCTTGCGAGAAAATAATGTTTGTAGGAAAAGCGAGTCCAGAGTTTTCACTAGAGCATTCTAGGTATCTAAGCGTTGCACTATCAACCACTTCAGCAGTTCGATTCTCAGTAACTCATTCTGGGTTTTAGCCGTTGGCTGAACGCAGTTAGTAGGGGCCTAAGTAGCGCGCTAGCCACGTGTGAAAGGCTGCCCCGCCAACTCGCGAAAAATCCCGAAATGCTCCACCGTGCCAGTTGGCGACTGGACGGGAGGACCCGGTGGCCATTTCGGGGGGAGTTCGGGCGTCCCCGCAGTCTCCAGGTGAGTTCCCCTTTGGTCAGCTTTGCCTAGGGCAACATCGATGGTCGACTAAGTAGCGCCTCGACTGAAAATCCTTCCCCCCAACACTCATCACAAAACAAACAAAGCAATGCAAGAAGAAAATGTGTAAACAACGGCTGCACTTCCTCCCATTAAAAGTGCACCTCGCGAACATCAGAGGACTGCACTCAAATCTCGATCCGGTCCATCACCACCTTGAGACTGAGAAGCTACACCTATTCTTTTTGACGGAGACGCAAATAGCAACCCCGTCGGACGTGGTGTACATCAACTACCTTGGCTACTCAATTGAGCATAAGTTCAAAAAGTGTGCAGGGGTCTGTGTGTACGTCCGCGATGACATTTGCTGTAGGCGTCTCCGTTGCTTTGAAAAATCCGGGTTCTCCGTTATTTGGCTTCTGGTGGATACTGGGGTAGAGAAGATAATCTACGTCTGCGTCTACCGATCGCACAGCGGTGATCAGGAGGCGACTCGGCTCATAGACTACCTCACTGAGACGGCAGACTTAACACCTCAGCGGTATCCAGCGGCGGAGCTTGTCTTTCTGGGGGACATCAACGCTCACCACAAAGAGTGGCTGTACCCGTTCCAGAAGACTGACCATGCTGGGAGAGAAGTGCGAAACCTGATACATTTTACCATCTTTTTCGATCGTACTGTTTTAAATTTTAATTGAGAATACTACAAGACATGGAGCTAGCTACGCCTAACAAGTCGGGTATGCGCCTCGTTCTTTTAACCTTCTCCGAACAGTTCGAGCGCTCACAGATACTCCGTAGAAATCGCGAAGTTGGTTTTGTATCCCAATGGAGGAAAGGTGACGATTTCTCAAGCTGGTCGTCACGATGAATCGATCCTGCCTTTTAGTTGTGACCCGAGATCGTGGCCTTCCTTGGCGACGAACAAAACCGCCAGTCTCTAGGTACCTCCGATAAACATTTCGGACCGCAGATCGACTTAAAATAAGTTGAGCACTCACATTTCTTTGGCTGTGTCCGGCCTGGATAAGTGCCACAGCTTGGGCGGCGACTTCAGGCGAAGTATCCATAGATTATTGATAGAACCTCACCTTTAACCTTATGTTAAGAATAAGTAATGTTTGTTGCAAAACCAAAGAGAAAAATCACACTTTCAAGAATTAAATCCAAGTAAACCAATGAAATCAAGTTTTCTTAGTATTCGATTGTTTGATATCAACGAACAGGCTCCAAATTGTCTTTTGTTTCTTTAAATTCAGTGTTCGAAATTTTAAAAAAGACTATTTAATAAAATTACGAATGTGCCTGGTTCAAAACTGTATAAAAACTTTTTGCTCGACCTAGCTAAAAATTTATAATTTTTAGCTAGGACTAAACGAAACTGAAAATGCAAGATGGGCCAATAGATGTGTCCAGAAGTGTAGTTCATCTGACGCACTACTGGGGTGAGGCCCTCGAGATGCACGGCGAAGCACTCGCCGTATCACTTGACATCTCGAAGGCTTTTGACAGGGTCTGGCACGCAAGTCTACTGCACAAGTTTCCTGCGTATGGTATCCCCGCTGACTTTTGTTGTTGGATAGCTGATTTCCTGACGGAACGGTCGATCAAAGAAGTCCTCGATGGCTGCTCCTCTGACTCAGTGGCTATTGATGCCAGAGTTCCTTAGGGGTCTGTTCTCTTTGCGACGCTTTTGTTGGGTATGCAGATGACAGTACCGTCGTAGAGAGATTCCTTTCGGATGCAAAAGCTAGCGGTGATGATGTGATGTTGATGAGAGAGGCGATGGTTGAGCGAACGAACCAGACGTTAATCCACGTTTGCCAGTGGGGTGACAGTAACCTGGTAAATTTCAACGCCACCAAAACGCAAGCGTGTTTATTAACCCCAAGGAGTCCCTTTAACCTGACTTTAACTGAATTGTACGAGTTTTCCCAGGGAAAGATGGAGTGTCACGAGTCGCCGAAATTCGCACATCGACAGGGACAGCAAAACGAGCTTTTTCCAAAATTTGTCCTCTGCCCATATAGGAAGATAAATCTGTCCCAGTACATCCGTCGACGCCAACGACGAGTCCAACGACGATAACTGAATCTTAATTGACTGTTCCTGGTTAACTATATTTTGGAAGCTAACCTGAAGCTTCCAAGGCGGGCGGCATGTTGGAGACATCTATCCACGCAAGAAGTAAACGCGCGGTCACTGCAGACGATCTACGTGCCTACGTTCACTCGTTAAAATCTCACAGACGTATAAAATCTCATTCGATTAGAAACCTTTGTCGCCGTTGATCAAATATTTTTTTGTAACTTAAAATTAAACGCCTGTTTTAACTAAACGCTAAAAATATTCATTTGCCCTGGATCGCACACTTCTTCTACCCTGATCATCGAGAAACTACACCTACATTTCGGGGTGCATCTGTGCCTGTTACCGATAGTCTCGTCCTTCTGGGCATTGAGTTGTCGTCAGACCTCAACTTCGGCACCAGCATCGAGTCCAAGGCTCAAACTGCAGCTAAAAAGCTGGGCGTCTTAAATAGGGTCAAGCGATATTTCATGCCGGGACAGCTTTTAACTCTCTATAAAGCTCATGTCCGATCTTGCATGAAATATTACAGTCACCTGTGGGACGGCTCAGCGAAATACCAACTAGCTGCACTGGACACGATTCAACGCAGAGCTGAGAGGCTAATTGGCGACAAAGAACTGGTAAAGAGCAAGTTTCACACTCTAGCTCACCGCCGCAAAGTTGCCTGTCTGTCGGTCTTTTACAGACTGTACTTCGAAGAATGTGCTCTGAAACTTCATGAGCTCATACCGCCATCCCCCTTCTTTCATCGGACATCCAGACGCACTGCGGGCTACCACCCTTTCTTGGTGGATATTCCTAAATTTCGCACAAAGCGCGCATCGATCTTTTATACTGCGTACAGCAAAGGAGTGGAACTCCCTCCCTGCGTCTGTGTTTCCGAGTACAAAAACCCGTCCATCTTCAAAGCAAGAGTAAATAGGCACCTTCTGGGTTAGCTCGCACCATCATAGATCCTGTCTTAGCCCCTGGGCTTGATTAGGATCAAGAGCAAACCCGTAACTAGTAAAAAAAAAAAAAGATTGTGTAGTTCTTAAGCAGCAAATGTTACTATTCATAGTACCGACCGATCTACATGTTGCATCCTGTATAATTGATATCGGGTTATTTCAATGATTTATTGCTACGTACCAGGAAGAAGGTGCAGTCATCTGTGGGGTACATCTTGGCGGTGTGCGCGACCAGCCGGCCCGACTGGTCGCAGCGCAGCATGTCGTCGCGCAGCGCGCCGCCCGCGCCGCGGTACGCGTGCGACACCTTGCGCGCGGCCGCGTCCAGCGGCGACGGCACGTGGCGGACCACCATCTCCACGAAACCGCTGTGCGATTATATTTATTTATTTCTAATTGCAACGGTATAAACACCGATTACAGTAAATAGTACAAAATTAAGAAAAACTAAAATGTTTGTTGCAAAACCAAAGAAAAAATCACACTTTCAAGAATTAAATCCAAGTAAACCAATGAAATCAAGAAGAAAGAAGAAAAACTAAAATACAGAACAATAACAGATAAAAGTTTAAAACATCACTAAGTCACAACAAAGAAGACGCGTATTCAACCTTCTCGCAAAAGTTTATACAATTTTTCAAGACTTATAAACGTCCCACTGCCGGGCACAGGCCTCCCACGTGGACAATAGCACGTGGGGATATTGAGCCATAACCCACCACTCTGGCCCAATGCGGGTTGGAGGGTTTTAACGACTGTCATCTTACGACAAAAACCGGGACCAACGGCTAAACGTGCCTTCCGAAGCACGGAGGAACTCAAGATGTTTTTTTTTAATTTGGTCACCCATCCAGCGACCCAGCATTGCGAAAGTTGCTTAACGGGCAAGATCGCAAGCCGAACGCGCTAGCCGCTGCGCCATCGAGCTCCTCATTCATCCATCCGCATATCAAATTCAGGTTGATCAGTAAGGAGTGCATTGAATTGGGTTAGTATGCGACAGAGACGACATAAGGAAGATGGCTGGTAATTGATGGATGCTTAGTGACCAAGACCGTGGATGGCAATAGACTGAAGGAGATTTAATTTTCCGTGACCGATCTCACGTGACGGTCTCAGTGGCGGAATGCCAAAACTTAGGGTCCTTCAAACGAGGCGTGAAGAGCACTTTGTGGGCCGGCAGAGTGAGGGTGACTGATGCTACGTCTCTTACGCTGCACCAGTTGTCCTCGCGCCTGGACTTCATTTCCACTTAACATCAGGTGGAGTGGGATCATTTGCCGGGCTTAGTATAAAAAAAAACGCTTTGTCCGATATACGCAGGTCGGACAACACACTTTGCATTCATATTTTTCGATACATAGCCCGTATTTGTCGAGCCCGTTGGCTAAGTCTGTTTAAATATGGCCCGGTCTGTCCCTAAGTGGAAAAACCGAAATATGAAACCAGGCTTGGGTACTCACGAGAAGTCCCCGAAGAACCGGCTGCAGACCAGCCGCAGCAGCGGGCGCACGTTGAGCTTCGACTCTTGCTTCGTCAGTTTGATGCCCAGCTCGGCCAACACCGCTGGCAGTGTGTCGTCCACGTCGCCCACTACCTGCGCACAAACAAATATACATGCTTGTATGTCTTTTCTATTATTTCCAAATTAGATAATGTAATCTGGGCCGCGGGAGCAGTTTCATACTGACGTCCGGCCCGCATGATTATATAGCTTTTTAATTATTTTAATCTTGTTCAAACTCATTTCTGAGTAGCACGGGATGGCAAGGAAGGTTAAGAGTGGTTTACCCTCCGAAGGTCCCAGGTCCGAAGACTACGACAGAGCTTCGGGAAAAGGGGGACATACTCACTAAAAACCAAGTACAAGTGAGGGACTTGACGCTGCGCTAGTGTGTGGGACAATAATGACCAGAGCTCGGAATTAGGTTAGAGTTATTTATGTACTTACACTGATTTCATACAGCGAAAGAATAAAGTGGATTTGACTCAAATCCCGAGATTAATTTTAAAGAGCAGAAAAATCCCGTGTATTATTAAATAAAAAAAGTTATTTACTTTTACACAATTTAAACCACTGCACGCGCGACTTTGCCAAATTTACATCAACGACATCGAATGTCCGAAGTTCCATTAGATATCCCGGGAAGATCCATATTAATATCAACATTTCGATGCAAGTACATAAATAACTCTACCTAATTCCGACCTCTGATAGTGACATACCTGTGCAAATATCTTGTACAACGGCTCCAGTATGAACTCGACGAAGCTTCTCTGCGCAGAGGCGTGAGGTTGCTTCTTAGTGAAGCGGCGCGTCTTGGCGGTGAAGTAGACGTCGCCCCACAGCCACGCGGCCATGTCGGCGGCGCGCAGCCCCGACAAGGGGTGCGCCGCCGCGTACATCGCCGCGAACGACTCCAGCGTGAAGCACACGTCGTATAGGGACGACGCGAAGCACACGTTGCCTGGCCAATTGGGATTTTTAAATGTTACTACTTTAGATGAAATCAAAATAGCGGAAGATATGTGACTCGCCTCTAGCGCATAGACCGCTTAAATCAGGTCCCCGTCGCCTAATTTCACTCAGTCGCAGGTCTGGCAGGACTCGACTCTGACGCACACCAGTGTAGCACGCTTGGCTCGGTCGCGCTATTGTCAAACAAATTGGTTTGCCTCTTTCCTTCAATATCGTACAACGATAAATCAGAATCACAGCGGTGCATGTAGTTGTGCGTCATGCCCGTTTTCAGTTGACGATTTTAAGGACGTGTCGTATCTTCCGCTATTTTGATTTAATGTAAGGTCTATCAATCTACTACAGAGTGGATAGAGTTACGATTGCATGGTTGGCAGTGCGCTTAACACTGTGCATATTTGAATTCTACTTGTGGTTTTTGTTAAACATTTGATCTTAAGTTTAGTTACTACTTATTTGTTCTCTCAGTGAAGTAGTTATAGTTTTATAGTTTAGCTGGACTTTTAATTAGTTTTTATTATAGAAACACTATTTCAAAAAGGTTTAGAATAATGTGCACTGTTTCCACTAACGAATAATCTCAAAGTGATTGAGGAGTTTCAATCCTATTATTTAACACAATTAATCTGGAATCTAGCTTTTAGAGTACTCCAGAAGGTCAGTAAAAGCATGCTAAAGATGATTAAAGTAAAGTTGTTGTTGTTCTCACTGGCTCACCTTGGCTCGCGAGGCCCGCTCGCAACCTTTCAAATTTGCCTCTGGTGCCACGGCTCGCGAGCAGGAAGTCCGAGCGCGGCGGCTCGCGAGCCGTGCTCGGCCGGTCTGGATACGGCTGACGTATACGCGGTCGAAATAGGGCGCAAGCGAATATCGCTAAAAATTGGTCGCCCGGGAAGTTCCTAGATTGTACGCGGATCCGCAAGTACCCAACAGCCCGCTTGACTGCTTAACGAGTAGATTATCGCTAAGATCGAAGAGCGATAAGCTCGACATTCACGGTCAGTTAAACTGATCAGTAAAAACGGTGCCCACTCACGGGCTTCAAACCGGCCTTCATTTCTCGATCGAAGGGCAGTGTGGCCATTTCCAAAATGACGAATTTAGAAAATATATTATTTATTTATAATAAAAAAATTATGATTTACTTACTTACCATTTAGATCAAAAAAAATGAAAAAAAAAACTGTTTTTTTTACGTAAGTTTTATGTAAATTGACCGTCTTAAATATGTCACAATGCCAAGAATAGGGTTATACGATTTCTCGAATGTACTTCTATACTTCTCATAAAATACAAGTTTCATAAAATTGTAGCTGCTTGGCTCCCACAATAGCTAGATCTAGCTATAAAGTAGCTAAGTTGCGAACACTGGCTCCGACTGATGGCAAACGGATGTAAGCACGCGCACTCACGATCAGTTCGAACGGAAGCTAGCGGATTACATTCCGCCCGGAAATATCCGTGGGTTGCCGTCAGTTAAAAATTTCAACTTAAGATTTCACACTCACGGTCAATTTTTGGATGTACATCAGCTAAACTGATCAGTTTAACTGACCGTGAATGTCGAGCAATAGGATCGCCAATTACCGACAGGCTATTTATTATGAAACAAAAGTATTAGTAAAGACATACCCAACAACGGCGAGAACACAGTGGCCGGTTCGTCCGGGTTGTCCTGCGGCTGGTGGGTCTCCAGCATGGAGTTGAGCTCGTCTATGATGTGCCGCAGCTTGTAGTAGGCGTCCGCAGGCGGCAGCTTCAGCTCCAACATAAGCCGGTCCACCTTGTTGATGCACAGCGTGAGGGGCACGCGCTCCTGCACGGCGTGGCGGAGGAGACGCTCAGTGTTCAACATTATGCCTTCCGCTGCGTCCACGAACAAGATCGCACCTATTGCACAAATATACTATTAAATTACATATGTTGCTATTTTCAGATTTTCTGCTAAATTTAATACCTCGTTCATATGCTTAGGCATGATAGGTATGCTGCTTCAATTAGTCATTATGGGCAAAATCGAGAAAAAGAGAAACGCAGGAAAAAAGTTATTTTCTTAATTTTTTTTATCTTTATTGCATTGTCAGGTTAGAATATATAAGTTTACAAAATCTTAGATCATGTATCATGCATGCAACTAAACCTACAAAACTAAATATATCTCTTCCACACTTATATAAACTAAATGATTATCGTAATAACTAAATTACTGCACTTACCATCTGAAATTCTCAGTGCCGCAGTGACCTCATCACTGAAATTCACATGACCGGGTGTGTCCATGATATTGAGCAGATGTGATTTGCCCTTTATGGTCTTTAGTAGCAGTGTCACCGGCATGGACTTTATAGATACTCCTCTTTCCTGCTCCACAAATAAAGTGTCTGTGTAGCGCATTGGAATGGTTGTGTCATTGTTGATTGTGCCGGGATGTGTTTGTCTGAGCAGGCAGTCGACAAATGAAGTTTTACCTGGAAACAAAATTCACTTATGTATGATGTTTAATGTTTTTTATATATTTTAGAGTCGTATTAACGCTTAAATATACTAAAGTAAAATTTTAAAACACTACAAAAAAGACGACAATCTCGGACGGGAACCTTAAAAATTTTACTTAAGTATAATGTTTGCTTGTCTTAAAGTTTTTTCTAATGAAGTATGTTGAATTGAGTATTCAAATACAACTTGTCTTAATTTATTCTATGATCTCTTGTAAAAATGTGAATAACATGTTTATTGATTAATATATACAATTACTGATTTATTATAATTCATAATACTATTTGTTATGATTTAAAACCAATATGTTTAATTAAATATATATACAAAGGTACATAATATACTTACCATTATGTAAATGTCCCATCAGCGTAATATTCCTCATCAAGTTGGTATTATCCAGCATGTCTGCCATGTACTCCATGTCGTAATTGGTCTCTGGGAGTTGCTGCTCCTGTACCTGAAACTTCTTGTGTTTGATTGGCTCAATTAAGGGCTTATCTAGGGCCTGTGTGTCTTCTTCTTGAACTACAGTCTCCACATCTGGCCCATACACTTCTACCGCTTGAGGGTAATATCTGAAATCACAAGAAATGAGTATGATAGTCAGTGGAGGTACCTTCATACAAGCCGAAAAGCCCGGCTTGCCCTAACAAAAACTCAATATCACTACTGGTAAAACGCAATTATTAACCCAGATAAACCTACCGTCCTATATGTAGGACAGTGAAAATAATTATTTTTATCTAACTACCCATGCAAGCTATTGATTTCAGTTGTCGTGTTTCAAAGTAAGGTTATAGTGCTGTGTTATATAAAAATTATAATACAAAATCTAGCAAAGGAAAATTTATAATTATTTTACTGAAAAGTGAGTACTTACAGTGAAGATCAACAATGGCGAGAAAGAGGTACGTATTTTTTTTATTTATTTAAATCTTGGTTTGAAATTTTATGTTTGCTGTGTTCTAAAGAGTATTAAAATTATTTTTGGTAAAAAAATATTATGTTATACTTTGTAAAATTATAATAAATTGCTTCTAAACAAAGGTGTTCTACATATAGGACAGTAGGATAATAAGGATAATATTTTTTGTTTCTAGGCAGCTTACCGCGCATGAGATTTTAGATGCTTTGGAAGACGCTTCCGATAATGAAGGTGGTAACAAAGAGGTTGCAATATGTATTCTTCCACCTCCTGTTGACCCTGGTTGCTGCACTGATGAAGATTCAGGGGAAGAAGATAACGTAACAGTGAATAACTTGCCAAGGAATATTTTGCTTCAACCTGCCGAAATCTATAGTCAAGAAGACGATCCCATTAGTGACACTGAAGAAGAGCCTAACGAGAGTCGACCTAAACGTAAAAAGACCTATGCGTGGAGGAAAAAGGACATAGAAACATCTCCAGTAGATTGGCCAGAACTTCAAGGAGCTTTTCAAGAAAAACTTCCTATTGAGTGGTTCGAAAATTTTATGGACGAAGATATCATTTCTTTACTGGTCTCAGAGAGTAATAAGTTTGCTGTAAAGAAAAACATGCCAGGAGACATTACTATTGAAGAAATGAAATGTTTTATTGGTGTATTGTTGGTTAGTGGTTATGCATGGCTACCGCGAAGAAGAATGTACTGGGAAAACTCCCCTGATTCAAAGAATGAGCTAGTTAGTTCAGCTATGTCAAGGGATAGATTTGACTTTATTTTTCGCCATCTTCATGTCAATGATGACCTCGATGTCCATGACAAATTTACAAAAATACGCCCACTTGTAACAAAGCTCAATGAGAAGTTTTTAGAGTTTGCTCCAGTCGAAGAATATTACAGCGTAGATGAGGCTATGATTCCATACTATGGTAGACATGGCTGTAAGCAACATATAAAAGGTAAGCCAATCCGGTATGGTTTCAAGTCATGGGTTGGTGCTACACGACTGGGGTATGTTTTATGGATGGAGCCTTATCAAGGTGCCACAACTATGTGTGATCCAAAATACAAAGATCTTGGTTTGGGTGCTAGTGTAGTGCTCACCTTTTGTGATGTTTTGATTTCACGTGGTTTCGACATTCCATATCATATTGTTTTTGATAACTTCTTCACGGGGACGCCTTTGTTGGAAGAGATATCTAAGAAGGGCCTTCGTTGTACTGGCACAATTCGGGAAAATAGAACACATAAATGTCCACTAATTTCATCAAAGGAATTGAAGAAAAAAGACCGAGGTGCATTGGATTTCAGAACCACACATGACAACAAATTCATAATAGCTAAGTGGAATGATAACAATATATTTAGCATCGCCTCAAATTCTGTCGGAATAAGTCCTATGTTACCTGCAAAGCGATTCTCTCAAAAAGAAAAAAGAAAAATATTCGTCGACGAGCCAAATATGGTAAGAATTTACAACAAAAATATGGGAGGAGTCGACCGTTCTGATGAGAATATTTCTCACTATCGTATTGGCATAAGAGGTAAAAAATGGTATATGCCATTGCTTACACACATGATTGATCTGTGTGAGCATAATGCTTGGCAACTTTATAAAACAAACCATGGAAAACTTGACCATCTTGGTTTTCGCAGGAGGGACGCAACAGCTTTGATTGAGTCGAACAGAAAAAGTGTGAAAAGAGGATCAAGTCGACCCTCTCAACATGAACATGCGGATAGCCGCAAAGACGGAAAAAATCATTTAGTTATTCCTCAAGAAAGGCAGACACGTTGCCGTCAGTGTCACAAAAAATGTTTGACTCGCTGCAGAAAATGTGATGTAGGATTGTGTGTTAAGTGTTTTGTGGAGTATCACTCATAACTGATTTTGATTTTTTATGCTTAACTCAAATTTGTAACCTTTTCTTTACGTTTTGAATACTTTTAGTAATGTTTTCGTACATTTTTCTTAAATAAATGTCTCATTTTAAGTATATTGATATTTTACATTACCTACCACCTATTATCCTACTGTCCTATATATAGGACAGGCTTTTCCGGAAAAGCCTACAATCCGATATTTTATTAAATATTTTATTCATGTATTTTAGAGGTAGTTTAACTAAATAAAACTTTTTTTTTATATATTTTAAGAAAAAAATGGTTTTAGGCTTATCTGGGTTAAAATCACTTAATATTTTTTACCATTGTTAATTTTCTGTCATCAGCATTCAAATTATCAATTTTATAAGTTTCTCATATTAAGAATCACCAAACAAATCGCATAAAGCTGCTTTTAAATCAAGCGATGCTTTACGTCTCTCTCGCACAAGTTGGCTTGCAACCGGGCTTCGGATTTAAAGTATATCCGCTCTCTTCTAACTTTAACAAAATTGCTACTCTATAAACATAATACTGCATAAGTATGTATAGATTCTATGAGAAATTCATACTTTTCGTCAAAGCCAGCTTGCGTTATGAAGTTCGCAAGTAAGGCCTTCTCCAAATCAGGCTTTATTTCTACCGAATCACGTGCAACTTCAACGCGGGCGAACCAATCAGAGGCGACCGACGACAGCTCGAGCTCGGGCAAACCAATCAGAGGCGAGCGTTAATACGCGATTGTGCTGTGCAGCAGCCACAGGCTGCAGCCAGCCATTTTTTATTCTTTGTTATTGTCACACTTCACTTTGTTTGAGCGATTGTTTTTATGTAACAAAAGTGTTTTCGTAATTTGTGATAAAAAAATGTGTTCTGAGTTCAGTTCGTCGCTTTATTGGTCTCTGTGACGAACTTAGATGTGTTGGGCATGTGATGTGTTGCAAACGAATGTGTACTTAAACGTGTTGATGATTGGCATACAAAATAATTAAGTAATAAATAATAAATTTAGTGTAGAGGACTACATATCGACTGTGATTCCCGCGCAAAATGCCCATTTTCGCATTTTGAAGTAATTTTCCAGTTGTATTTATCGTTTTTATCGAAATAGGATAATAAATGCATGCTTAATATTACGAATATCCACTCTGCGAGAATAAGCTGAGTTCGGACGGCCGCGCATCGCATTTTGTAGTAATTTTGTACTTAGTTGTATTTATAGTTTTCATCGAAATAGGATGATAAATTCGTTATAACATTTTTATTCCTCATGAAGTAACAATTATTCTGGTATAAATTTTACTCAATAATATTATCGTAGATAAGAGAAATTCACAGTTAACTTAACGCGATTTTCGAAAATTTTTTGGTTTTGAATAAAAATTTTTTTCTATATAAAATCAATAAGTAATATTTAAAAATTCGTGGCCGCTACGCATTAGACGACGAGATAATATTCTCATTTTTTATTTCATTTGTTTAGAACAGTAGTTCAATCCAGGAGCTTAAAAAAGTGCCCTCTCGCAATTTATGAAAATTTTTCTCTGCAATTTTGGGTTTAAATAAAAAGTAAAGTGAAATTTACAAAAAGCGAGGCCACTACGTACTATGCCAATAGCTATTCTACTTTATTCAATAAGTAAATACTGTTAATGTATTTTGGTTTTTAAAATAAAGAACGCCAAAATTGGCCGCAGTAATTTTTTTTTCAAAAATTTCTCACAAAAATCACATTCAAGATGTAATAGAAGGTAATAGGCTGTTTTTTTACAAACTACAAGAACGTTTGGAATGCCACGGCCAATGACGATTTGAGTAAAAAATGTGGCTAGTGTCACAAAAGGGCACCAACATTGTACCTAGGTAGCAAGATTAGGAACTTCAGGTTTCGTGGCTTGCCCCAATCTGAAGCCCTAGGCACGCCACTGATGATAGTCATAATGGTAGTCAAAAATATGGTTAGTTTCAATAAAGTTATATTCACAAAATGTAATTCGGATGTGTCGAATTTATAACCACAAAGTTTTAAGTGCAGTCAACACTTTTACTTACTAGTTTACTACAGAAACTAATTCAACTAAAAGTATAGTATTTTGTATTCCTGCTATCACTGCATTCCTCATTAGTGGGACCGGGAGTGTAGCGGATTTCCGTCGAGCTTTGAGAATCGTGGATGCCTAAATCAACCTACGACGCCGGTCTTTAAAGGTACCATCGCGGTCTCCGTCGCTCTACCAGTCTAAAGGCTAAAATCCCTTGCACATCGCGTCGTCTGTTTGGTACGGGCACGTACCCGGGCGAGCGGTGCGCTTCATACGAAAATTTCTGCAAACTGGTAAAGCGACGGTGACCCCGACCGTACATCATAACCTTAAAAACTTAAACCGCAAAATTGATTTGCTTACCGTTTATCTTCATGCAGCACGACCGACATCGGTGCCACCTCGGGCTCCACGTCGGCGTCTTCGTCGTCATCCATCGCATCCTCATCAGCGTCCCTGTTGTCCTGACCGTAAACACTTTGCTCATCGTCCGAGTCAGATTCCAAGTCCGGGCCGATGTAGTTTCCAAACTCATCATATAGATCACCGTCCATAATGACTTAGCAATGGATAATTGATAAAATTAAATATAGATTCCAAATTATTACAATTTAAATCCTCAAAATTGATCAAAACAAACGCCGGCCTGACGGAAAGGCTAACCTTGTTTGACAATTTACTTTTTTGATTTCTTCAGTAATAAATAGCTATGGGAAGATGGGAACAGATTAGCCCAAACAGCCAGGTCTTCAGGGCCCAAGTCTGCTAATTTACGAATGACATAATTGAATCGCAATTGTATCGCATTGTAATTGTTTGACACATTTGGTATTCATAGATTCAATTATGCCATTCGTAAATTGGCAGACTTGGGCCCCAGCAGTTTTCTATATTTCTAATATTTTAATAAAATAACATATTATTTATTAAACAGATTTCATACCTACGCAAATGGGAAACACAAAACTAGTACTAACTAACATTTTTGTTAAAGTTGTAATGGTAGTACAGTGCGACATAAAAGAGTAGAAATTAAATGGGGGCGCTGTTGTCGTTAACATAGCAACCCTGATAGGTCGATCAAATTGGTCTTGCTTGATACTTGTTTTTATTTAATATTTTTATATAATTGGAAAACATCACTTACACATTGCTCTGATATAAAGGAAGTAGCTAAGGCACTTATGTTATAGAAATCAGAAACAACGACGGTACCACAACACCCAGATCCGAGACAATATAAAAAGTTGGTTTTCTACATTAACACAACCGGGAATCGAACCCGGGACCTCAGAGATGGCGACGCCAAGTCCGGGGTGCTCGCCTCTCAGATAAGGAGGTCGTTAAAATAATTAATTTGAGTAGTTTGTATGTAGTACTTAATGAAAACAGCCATTGTACATATAACTTATTTTTATTTAGATATAAAACTAATAAATTAAAGTCCAGATACTCTTCAAGTTTCGCAAATGCTCGCGGCTTCCATCATAGCAAATAAGTTGCCTTAATTGAGCTATTAATTTGCATATTGTTGGTACTTCTTTTTTACAGTTTAAAAAAAATAATTTTCTGACGGATTGCACACATATCAAAGTCATCGAGTTCCTTTGCAAGTCGACCCTTTCTGAGTTTAGCGGGAGTCGAAAAGTTTCCTCCATTTTCGAAACCTTGTTTAGCTATTCTCCGCACAGTACTTTCAGACACACCTAGAACAATATATAAAACATAAATGCATAAAAAATAACAAAACCAAAATTGTTCAGTCCTATGGACAGAGTTATAAACATAATTGGTAAAACTTTTGAATCGAGTCGCCTGAATCGGGGTGGGGGGGGTGAAAGTAAGGAATGGGGGGGGGAGTACCCCCCCCCCATTTACCCTTCCTGCCGCAGACAAGTAATTTTTAAGTTATGTTTCTTTTTTAAAAATATGGAAATTTACAAAAACCTCATTTCTGGCGCTTCGCCGGCCACTCCCGCGGCACGCTCGCTTCGCTCGCTCGGCTCGCGCGTTTTGGTCAACATACTTACTAACCTAACCTAATTAACTCTTTAGATTTTTTTCATGGCGGGGGGCTTCGCCCCCCGAGCCCCCTCGTAGGGGGGCTGCGCCCCCCCCGTCCCCACACTTCGGTTCTGTTATTATGGTATTGTATTACCTAAAAACCCCAAAACTTTTAAAAATATTTAAAAATACTGATTTTTTCACTGAATTTAGCCGATTGCGCATAGGCATATTTTAGATAATTATACTTTCAACATCTTTTATAACTTACTTACCAGTATAATCTGCTGTACGTTGGTAAATATTGGTAAATATCCTCCAGATTACGTAACAAAGTTCCGTATTGAAATTCTGCCAAACTTCGCAAAAAAAACCTTATATTTATGTTACGACAACTGCCACGGATGGTCATAATCATGTTATCAGTGTTTTAAATCCAGGAATGTAGAAATATCACTAAAACAACAATTTATATCGTAACCACGGACAGAGTTGAACAACCACTTGACATTAATGACAGATAATCAATGTTGCTAAAAAATGAGTGAATTTAGTTCCGGATTATTTAATTTCTACTCTTTTATGCCGCACTTATAATAAGGTAAGGGACGCTGAAGGGTGGTGAGGGAGGTGAGAGAGCTAAAACAATCAAACCCGACGAGTGACAAATAAAAGGTAGATATGTAATTAATTTAGCGAAGTAATGCTTAGACTAGCTTATTAAATCTAGGTCAATATAAAACATGTGCGGCTAGCCTGTGTAAAAGTGATATAATGGGCGATTTTCTGACAGCCCAAATTAAAAAGTAAAAATTAGTTCAAAAACACTCGATAGATGTCGTTTTATGAAAGCTGGGCTACTTATGGGCTGTAATAAATTCTACACTTTTACTTGTCAACCAAAAGAATAAAAAAATAGTATTTACTTACCTATTTATATTCAGGACATCCAGAACCTATTTCTATTTTGGAATAGAATAAATATTACGCAGCCATACACGTTCTCCTCATGAACCCGCCTTTTACTAAGCGCCATACTAATCTATGCTAAGCGCCATCTATGAAGTCATTTACGAACCAATTTCTTTTTTTTTTGATCTCGGAAAATCGCCCATTAAAAGTGAATAAACTTTTAAAAAAATATTCCATTAAATAGAAGGAAGTGTATAGAGTGCCACAAGCGGCACTGTATCTCCATCGGTTAGGGAACCGTAAGTTTTGCGGTATAATAGTAACGCCGCCTAAACTGCCGTAAAGTTTTTGTTAGACAACAGAAATACTAGCTGCCTTACTCCTGTAGGTCACGTGATAGGTTAGAAATTTAAGACAATCGCGAAGCGCAGCGTAGCGATTGTCTTGAATTTCAAGGTAATTTTTTTTTGTCAGACAACAGAACTCCATACAAAAATATCTTTTGAATAATAAGTCGTCTGAACATTATGACAAATAAAAAATATGTTACGGTTCCCGAATCGATTGAGATACAATGCCGCTTGTGGCACTCTATACGCTTCGTACTAGGATGCCGTCAAATTACGGCATCGTAACCGATCGTACTAAGTTGCCGCTTGTGGCACTCTATCCACTGCCTACACTTTGTACTAGGATGCCGCAATTACGGCATCGTAACCGATCGTACTAGAATGCCGCTTGTGGCACTCTACGGCCTAAATAGACAGTCACAGACGCTTAATAAGAAGGTGTAGGTACGCGGTTACACTTTGATAATATCACTGACATTTATTAAGAAGGATAATATATTAATCATGGTAGGTATTTAATTAATGGAAAAGTTTCCTAATTTGTCATTATTTATTATTATAACTAAAGAAAAATTAATCAAAACTATGATGAAAGAATAAAATCATCAAATTATAATATATTTTTTTAATTATTTAAAAAAGTTAAAGTTACTACAGAACTATAAAGTTGCGCTCATAAAACAATTTCGTATATTTTGTGTACTTATTTGGTGGCATTTTTATTTATATTCAAATGGTATACCTACTCAATATATTTCTCAGACTCTAAAGGTGCGCGTCCGCGCACATACGTCCGTACGTACGTCCCGTCCGGGCCCGGCGGGACACGGATCGTGCACTGTGTAGAATGAACTGCTTCATACAAAATGTTTGCAACGTCTCAAATCAGTGCGCCGGCCGTCTGGGCCACGCCCCGTCTCAGAACAATTTAACTTTAGTTATTGTTCTGAGCGCCCCGTGCACGAATTCATCCCCTAATCTTTAGATGTTTCCTGGTAGGTAGGTAATAAATAATTAATTAAATAAAATTTGATTATTGCTTAGAATGTTTACATGATATTCTAGATAATAATAATAAAAACCGACAGACATATATGTCTGTGTAAAAACCACAATATGAAAATAATTCATAATCAGAGGAAGTAACTGAAGGCAAGACTGTAAGTTCTGAATCCCTTTGCCATATTTCAATTGTCGAAGGAAGAAGGAAACAAAAAAATTAAAATCTTTTTCAATACAAAAATGGCCGCTGTTCAACAAAATTTGTTAAAAATGGTTTCAGCTCAGCTACGCAACAAAGCAAACGAGTTTTTAAACTCTAGAAAACATGCTAATAATCTTGCCGATATACTACAAATGTTTGAGGTAAGCATTAGCATCTTTTAACATATTAAATTAAATTATTGAAACTGCGTCATAGGTTACGTTTTGTAAAAATGCTCTTATTTTTACAATTTCAGACCGAAGCGGATAATTATACACCGCTGCTGCTGACAATTGAAGTAATATTCACAGAATTACTGCGAAGAGGCGATTTAATAGAGGAAATTGTCCCACTGAAACCTATTGGTATGTACCTACTTTTCATAGTGGGTTTAGTCACAATTTATTGTATTTTTATTGATTTTGATGGAAAATTTAATAATTACGTTTCTTATCCAAGCGCCAGCGAAGTAACAGTACAATTATTTATAGTTTATTATTTTTTATATAAGTATTATTATCTTATTGGTCACATTTTGCGACATGTGACGTTTTTTGCTTATATAAAAGGCGGCATTAAACCACAGCCCCACGAATATCTTGTGCAATCACTTGATAACCGAACTGAATGCAATGCGATGTGACCGCTTATTCAATAAATTACATAAAAAATTGCAAAAGCATCTTCTAAATGATGCACAGCTTTTGCTGCAAATTAGTTGTCCTCATAGGCATATTCATTCAAGGTCACATGTGGATGTGGTATTGTTATTGATAGGTATTACTTTGTAACAGAAGAAATTTGCAAGTCACAGCTGTAGCTTACTTATATTTTGGTTATAGGAACTTGTAACATTCAAAATTGGCAGATAAAAAACATTTTTATTCAAAAAACATACAAATGTTTACTATGATTACATTATAAATATTTGTATGTTTTTCGAATGGTGCAATGTAGAATTAAATAAAATTGCATATTTGTATTAAGTCCTAGCCTGCCCTAGAAAATATTAATATGTATGTGAAAATAACAATTTAATAAAACTTGCAAAATGATATATTCTTATTTAAAGTATAATTATTCATTTTTATAATTGTGATTTAGACCAAACACCAGAAGCAGAGTACACAAGATGGCTGCGAGATTGTTACGAGACTGCCCTGAGCAGGACTCTGGAGTGCATCAAGCGTGGACGCATGAACTCCCGCCTGCAAGCCCTGGTGACTGTCAGCAAGCTGCTGCAGGCTGAAGGCAAGAACCCATTGGAGAGCTCATCTGGATTCTACTTCCCTTCTGTGCGATTGAAGGTACAGATGAATATACTTTAAAGAGTACTTACAAAGTTTTGGGCTTGAAGAATGATAGTGTACACAACATTCAGGTTATGCTTGTGATTTATTTATTTACTCTTAAATAAAACAGTGAATACCAATTACAGTAAATAGTAAAGTAATTAACTATTTTAAGTTGTTGTGTTGTGATGATTATACAATGTTTCAAAAATAGAAAAAAAAGAATTGCCCTACATAAGTATGCATTATGCTACAAGATTATAGTGTTTCTTACTTTCGTTTCTAAAAAAGGGTTTTTTTTTAAATCGGAAGTCTTATTATAGTAATATCTATTTGTTGTGCTATTCAAATATGGATTTTTTTTGTTTTACAGAACATTTTCATAGTGCTGCTAGACTCCAATGTTTCTATGTCAGCTCCCATTGCTCGCTTCCAAGAGTTCACAGAGTTTAGGGATGTGCAACAATATGGACTGAAAGTTTTATCTACATTGGCATATCGCAAGTGAGTTCAGTGTTGGAAATTATATAAATAAGTTTAAAAATGAGCATATTTACACACAGTCACACCAGTTGCCAGGTGAGAAGAGAAGAGCCATTTACATTTCATTGGTAATGGCAACTGGTTGTGCCGCCACTACTATCCTTGTGAGATACAGCCCTAAAGCATGTCTTATTTTCATAGGTCACCATCATCAACA
This sequence comes from Scoparia ambigualis, assembly GCA_963921215.1. Taxonomy (NCBI): domain Eukaryota; kingdom Metazoa; phylum Arthropoda; class Insecta; order Lepidoptera; family Crambidae; genus Scoparia; species Scoparia ambigualis. Next base: position 41,517,643 of record OY992503.1, on the reverse strand, counting down.
TTTATGCAGAACTATTTGGAATTGCTCGACAAACTTCTGGTGACTGAGATACTAACTGAAGCCAAGAGTAAGCTCAGGAACAAGAACAATGAGGAGAAAGAGGAAAAGATTCTTTGTGGCTCTGAGGGTAAGTTTCATATAGGATGTAGATTTCAGGTTTGATTAACACTTTAAGCACCATGGCAGACACCAGAGACCAACAAACAATTAAATTTCAATTGTGTCTGGTTTTGTGGCAGTCAATGTGTTAAAAGTCATAAGTAAAGAAAGAAGACAAGAAGTTACAAAAAAGATATAGTAGAAGTAAAGCCCTGCCCCCTGAGCACGGATCTTTTATCGACCGATAAAGTGACATTAGACGATAAAATTTGACAGTTCATGTATGGCCGATGTCAATTTGTCTACGTCTAATGTCACTTTATCGGTCGATAAAAGATCCGTGCTCGCACTACTGTAAAGATAAACCACGAAAAAATAGCACATCCCTCCACAATTTGTTTTAAAGGTGTGTGTGCATAAACGTCACATTGTACAGTAAAGCAAAGTAAACAGTAAAGTACTAACTGCTGCAAAAGATGCAACAATGTACTAAAAATACAGTATTTTTTATAGATAACGCATCTAATTACAATACCTCGGGAAGAAAATACCTACTTCAAATAACAATAAACCAGAAATGCATAAATGGTTAAAAATAAAAACAAACCTGTGGGTAAATCAATAAAAATATATTTTTTTATGATATCATTTTAAGAAACAAATAGGAAAAAGGTTGTTTGCAATTGGTACTATTCGTAATACCCTCGTATGAACTAAGATACCAGACCATAAATTATCCACTTAAGCGTCCGAGCCCCTATATACAACATGGCGCCCAGCGTCCAGCTGTTTACAGAGCTGCTAGAAGAGTGTACAGAAGAATACGAACCCTGACTGAGCTGACAAAAAAAATTAGAACTAAACAACTACTCAGGCTATATCAAAACTTTATATACGTACGGAATGCTTAGAAAACGCAGTATTTTAATAAATTAACAGTTAATTACGAAAATCTATTACTAAAATTACAAAAATAAACATTCCAAGACAAAAAAAAAAAATACGTAAAAATATATTGACATGTAGAAATTGTTATTACTTGGAAGTCACTGTTTGAAACTATAAAGAATCATACCATGTTCGATAGCTAAAACCATAACGATTGTTTTGATGTGCACATTATTAGGAAGAAGGATGATTACGAAGAGTAATAACAACATTTTTAGCACCAAAAAAATCCTATGCAAAAAAATGGTGAACCGTCAAAATTGTCAGCAATTTCATTTTTTTACTAAAGGTTCTCGAACACTATGCCATAGTTTCAATTGCTCTACGGATCAATTGATATCCATACAGCCACCTCAAATTTTCTTGCGGAACTACGAACTAGGTGCAGTGGGCAACAACCTTATCAAAGAACGTTGCCGAGTTTATGGCGCTTGGTCAGAAAAAAAATTTAGTTGCAATGTCACTGTCTACGAATGTAAACAAACTTATCCAATCTTTAACGATAATTAGTTTGCGATTGTTTTGATGTGCACTTATTTAGGAAATATGGTGAGTAGAAGAGTATTTCGACATTTTTAAAGACGCTTACGCTGCAAAATTCCGTTTTGGCGAACTGTCAATTTCGTCAATTTCATTATTTTTTTCTGTGAAATTTTCTGAGGCAATATATAGATTTCTTTTACTTGTATGATGAATTAGTAACCACAGAACCACCTCAAATTTTTTCACGGACCCACGTACTACGTGCTTTGACCTATTAAAACGGGTAGGTTTAGTTACCATGGACGGTTGGAGGTTTAAATGCTCGGTGAGTAAACCTACCGTGGACGTTTCGCACTTATTTTTTCCGGGTGAGTAAAACTACCGTGGACGGTTGAGTGGTTATGACTTTAAAAATATGTCATTAAAAAGTGTTGCCAGTGGTAAACAAAAGCTACCATAGCAGTAAACTAAGGAAATGAATGAGCCCCATGTAAATAAACCAACCCCACCCTCCAAAAAATCCCTTACCCAACAAGTGTTTTCATCCCGGGCTGTTTAATAGACCGTGCTCAGCATAAGTGAAATAGCTCCACCCGATGACAACATACCCATACTGTTGGCTTCCACCACCAGCTGCAGGCAAGGCAGCAATATTCCTTGCCCTGCTTCAACCAACCACAGCCGAGGTGGAAGCTCCGTACCGCGAAACACGGCGTCTAGGATGGCACCCCAACTAGCAAAGTAGTGGAATAAGCGATCAGTTACTCCACTAAAGATCGAATAAATGTTGAATAATGGCTACCGAGTGATCATATTGTGCTAAAGATGCGTTCGTGTGACTTTTTAGCTATTTTCCCTATTGCGCGCTATAATTATGACGTATAAACGTTTATTCTACGTACTTATACCGCAACTATTCGACAATCGTGTAATAGTGTCTATTACTCGTTTATTCAACATGAGTTTGTTATAGTAGCGCTATAAGAGCATTGAATTAGCTATTTGTCTGTTTAGGTCGCAACTATACAGCCACTACTAAACGTTCCGTTATCGGAGCCAATTTGCTGAATAGTTGCTACCCGTTTATTAAAAAGCGTCATGATTACTGATACAGCGTTATAAATCGACTAGTCCAATAATAGCTTTTAGATTACAGCTACTGAACCAGAATTGTTTTCAATGCCATTATATCGCATTTATTCAGTACAACATGCAATAACAGATTTTTAGTGACCTTTAGAGCTCTAATGTGAGGATATTTTCTTAACCACTCTGAAGATAGTGGTTCCGTACACAATTTATTAGTTCACGACAATCTTGAAATTCATGTTTAATTAATTAAATTGATAGAATACAGTGAAAAACGCGACTGTCAGGCTTCACTGTTTGCAATAGAAGTTAATAATAATAAGTTTTTAAAAATTCCTGTAATTGCAGTTCAGATGTTGAAAACCCAGAGAGTTATGAAAATGAACAAGACATAGAGATTTAGAATAAAATGAATTTTTCTCGTATTCAAATCTGTTTCCACTCTACATCCGTAGCACCTTTCTAATAAAATAAAATGCGTTTCCTGCCATGTGTCCACATTCATAATTATAAACAATCATCTAGAAAGAAAAAAACTTGAATCATTTCAGTGGCTACCAGATTATAGAGTTGTATCTATAGTTGTAAACCAGCGGTTTGTAAGCCGGTAGTTACCGAAACCAGCGGCTAGAAACGAATAACTGGCCGCTTGATACCGGGTAGAAGATACCGACTTGACATCGAAAAAAAACGATTTTTATTACATTTTTTATTGTTAAACTCTTATTTTTGTTAAAAAGTAGGACTTACTATGTTCTGCTTTTTTTGTTTTTTTTTTAAATAAATACGGAATACACCATTATTTAATTTATAGACGAACAGGAAACTGAAACTGAAACAAGAGTTTGTGTTTATGATATGATATGACAGTGTATGAAAATTATAAGAATAAAGGTAGCTAAATTAGTTTACTTTAGATCTAATCATCATTATAAACCAAACGCAGGAATCTCACGGCAAAATTTAGGCTCACAGGCTTTTGGTACATTGAAGAAATACAACTAAATGCTTACTATTACTAAATATCTGTCCACACCTTATTTCATAGATAAAAACATATTTCCAAAACATCTCTACCAAATAAATTAAAATAGTCCTATTCCACTGCTGCGTCACATTTTGTATGTGAAGTTTGAGGATTTAACACATAATACGGATGCAAATTTTACTGTTTATGTCTATTTATGTTAAATGTACCTATCCTATAGTAAATAAATCAGAAAAACAACAAAAACAAAAACTAAATCATGTGAATATAAACTGTACAATAAAATGTAAGCAGCCGTTTTCAGCCGCTCGTTATCGCTAGAAATGACAACAAGCCAAATAAGCCGTTTCTAGCCGCCAGGCTAGAAATGTTAGTAACCAGCTTTACATCTATAGTTATATCTAACCATTCAAGTTTTGTTACCGACTTTGAATCAGGAACTCTAAAATAACTCTATTAAATATGGTGGAACAGTGTCGCAGTTATTCAACACATGATCGAACTTATGCGCTATAACAGCAATCTATTCACCAAATTCGTGTAATTTATATATTATTTTAATATTTATTTATTAATGTAACGTTTTTAGCAGAGCCCATAAATATATGTGAATTATGGCATATCACTTTATCGGTAAATTAATTTCGCAAGATTTCTACACCTGTACACGTACAACCATACTACAAAATTCATATTTGGTTGAATACTTCCATTACTATTGGATAATTGACATAAGGAGAAGATTGGTTTTTGTTCACTCAGTTGCAGTTGCATTAAAACAGAACTTTTTGGAACAACAGTATTTTATTCGCTTTTATCGCATCAAAATATCGATTTGTAGCACATCGGCAAACTTTATAGCATTATTTTGTGGAATATTGGAAACCATGTAACTTTAACTCCATCAAATAGTGCAGTAGTTGCCGCGACAATGCTATTACTGCTCTAAAATGTGTTAGGTTTGCTGTTAAATCACATCTATTCCATAATTAGGCGATTTATTCCACAGTTACTCTGCTTCTATTGCACCAATTAGTGGAGTAATTTGCGCCTAAATCCCGTTGAATACACGTTGACTCCACATCTATTCAACTTATAACGACGCTCTTATAGAACTGTTTAGTAAAACAGGAACGTTGCCGTGACTGTTATAGCACACCGTTGACCGTAGCATTGCTAGTTGGGACGTCAACGATGCGAAAGTCTTAATCTACTTTTAAGATTAATAGGGTCACTTACTGCCAGTGGTCCAACAGCATCTTGAGGAAGCGGAGAGAGAGCGAGCGCTCTCTCTGATGAAGACTCAAAGCGTCGGCGATGGCCCTTCCACAGGGCCTTTTAGTTGGAAGGAACACTGGCTTGCACTTATACGATAATTACACTGGGCCCTATTTCAGGCCGCCAAGAACCTGAGTTACGCCTAACAATATATATAACGCGGGAATGCCGCCCCAAAAACACGTAGTTGCTCACACGACAAACTACAAACGACCGTAAAATGCGGGGTGTCTCACACGCGACGACACTAAAAACTCAAAACACGACCAGTCAAAATTCTCCAATTGCTTCAATTTTAGTGTTTAGAAATCGATTGCAGAATTTTTTTGTTTTGTGGTTGTCTGGTGCTTTGTGCGTCGTACATGCAATTTAAGGCAACAAATAGGCTAGTTGACTAAATTTCAAAATCATATTAAAACAATACCTGTTTACCTATTTATCCTAAAAATCCGATTTAAAACCGCAAAATCGCTTAAGACCGCAATGTCAACGTGAATGACGTCACGCCGTGCCAAACATGTTTCGTTCGAGGCTTGTTCTATAAAAATGTCACAACAATAAAATGACATTTGGCACGGCGGCGGCGTGACGTCACGGCTTTTGATTGGCGTTTAATATCATATGACTGATTGCGTATTATTGACGATTTTTTTCTTTAAAAATATTAATAATCCCTATTTTTTTATAATGAATATTTTAGATATTTTGTTTCTATAAATCATAATTAATCATTAGAGACGCCAATCCACCCGATTTATTCTAAGTGGACGCAAGCCCTTTCATAATTAGCTGTGTAATCCGCGATTTGCAAATAAAATAAGTCGTTGTCTATGCACACGCAGACAAGGCCCCGTTTCCGTACAACCCGGGCGTGTGCCGCCGCTACGCCAACCGCTGCTGGAGCTTCGCGTGCCAGTGGGCGCTGTGCGCGGCGCCGCGCACGCACCGCCGGGCGCTGCTGCTGCTGGTGGAGCGGCTCATGCCGCTGCTCAGCCGCCCGCACCTCGCCACAGACATGCTCTGCGACAGCCTGGACGCGGGTGAGCGATACACGCCTGTAGCCAATCATATTTCATAGCAAGAGCGTCGCCAGCCGATATAAATGAAGAATAAAGTGTTTATTAGAAAAAAAGAACCAGTCTCTGGTAAGCTTGAATGGGAATCGAACCCATGACCTTTGGATTGCCGGTCCACTGCTCTAACCGCTAAGCTACCGAGACCCCAGAAGAGTCGTTGAATTTTTTCTAGTAGTTTGTGATACACTGCAAGCCAGCGGTATTACGTCACTGTAAAGTCTATCCTATAAATGAAGGAGGCGATTGTAATAAGAATGGTAGAAAGTCCCAATGTGTAAACTCCACGACCTCTTCACTGTACATAGAGGCGTACTTAATGTTTCAGAGTAGGTCAACATTATTTTCTTGTAATTTTTAACAGTTAATTACGTTTTTTTTAATCTCTAGGTTGGGGCTCTCTCAGCTGCCCCTACGCCCCCCCCCCCCCCCCCCCTGGCGACGCTATTGCGTTTGAACAACGTCGCGTTGCACATAGATAGCTATAAAACTACATTATGTTCACGTGATTCAGTAATGAATGACGAACAGAGATACAGTGAGCTTGAGAGTAAAAAAATAGTTAGTTTCTAAGCCATTGCGCTTCAAGTGTGACGGCCACCGTCACGGACGACTCGCTCTATGGCTTGTTTGATGCAAACTGATTGCGACATGAGACAATTGGGCTATAAATGAGTCTTCAACTAAAGCCGCGTAGTAACATATCTACTTCCTTTTAAAATGTAATATCATTGGCTGTAGCTCACTAGGATACCGGTGGCGGCGCAACCAGTCGCCGCCACTACCAAAATGTGTACAAATAGTTGTACGCCGAGGACTGTGCCTCGTCTGCATAGGCTTTGAAAGTGTAGCCTATATACTGTACCCACTGCCTAGGCAAAGGCCTTGAGCCATGTTGGCTGTATAACTACACTGGTCGATGTATCAACAATCAATTCATACTAAAGTAGTCTGTGAGTCTATGAGAACACGGTACAAAGTCAAGTGTGTTTTTGTAGGTGCGGTCTCATGCGACCGCTTGGGACCTGAGGTAATGGCAATTAGGATCTTTCCTTCTCTATTTAGCACTATACCTAAGAAAGTGACAGCAAGAGACATAATTGTCATTAAATCTTAATTGACGTCTCTGAGTACGGCAGTATGACTGCTACATAAAAATGTAAATGTTCGATTCCCGCCTGAGGTTGTCGTCTCTTTTTTCAGTGTTTAAACTTTTACTTAAAAATGTAATGGTGAGTGGTTCCCTGTCAGGCGGCCCCATCAGCATGCTGGCGCTGCAGGGCGTGCTGGAGCTGGTGCGGCACCACAACGTGAGCTACCCCGACCTGTACGACCGGCTGTATGCGATGTTCGAGCCCGAGATGTTCGCCACGCGCTACAAGCGGCGGCTGCTGCACCTCGCCGATATATTTCTCAGTTCCACGTCAGTATCACTTTATTATTTATTCATTTATTCATTCAACAAACATTGCCAGCGTTACGGTTACAGCTGAAAAATATGTAACATACACCAATAAACAATAAAAAAACTTATTACAAAGGACAGACCATTCAACCATCTCGCTTACAGAAGTCCAATTAAATAATAATATTAATACAATTATATACTACTAGCTGCCCGCCGCCGGCGCCTTCGTCCACGCTAACTTAAAAAGACCGTCATAGTTCAGCCATTTCAAAAAATATATCTACAAAATATAAACAAAAACCATCCTCAGTTAACGCTCTATCTTTTAGTGAAAACCGCATAAAAATCCATTGCGTGGTTTAGGAGAATAGTGCGGTGCCACAGACAGAGGAAAACGGCGACTTTACATTATGATATGTAATGATAATGATACCCGCCCGCGTCTTCGTTTTGTACAAAATATAAACAAAAACCATCCTCAGCCATTATTGCTCTCTATTAGTGGAACCCACATAAAAATTTGTGTGGTTTCGAAGAATGTATAATGAGACATGCAGCAGTCCCATTTCTATGTTTTTTATACATACATATAATCACGACTGTTATCCCCGAAGGGTTAGTTAGAGACTAGGCAATGAGGACACCAAAAGCAGGCCTCTGCCATAGTCCATTTTTCACCAAATAGCGACTGCACATGTGCTCAGCGTGTGGTGAGCCCATCGCCGCTCTATTCTGTGATGTATGTGCTGTCTTTAGTCCGTTAGCCGCCTTTTAAGACACCCAAGGGAAGGGAGGCGGTGCTAGTATTCTTTCAGCGTTACGCAGCACGGTTAAGTTTTTTATAGATTGATTGAATAAAGGTCCAATAGTTTTTTATATCGTTTTAGTCGGTCGAAATTGTTAGGTAACGTTTAATTATATTTCGTCGCTTCATTCTTCAGATATAAACAACATGTAGTCCTTTTATTCTGCAGGTAACTTCGCATTTTAGATACTAAAAGTAGGTAAATTGATTTTTTCTTCACGTATAAACGTGCGGCGGCAGGCGCAGTTCGTCATTCTTTTATTTTGCGAGGTAACGCGCACACCTTCTAAGGAAAGCATAGCTTGTAACTTAATATTTTTTAAAAAGAAATATGTCGAAACGTTAATTGTTAATTAATGAAACACGGTATAAGAAGACATTATTTATATTATAATCTTTTGATACATCAATATTTAATTATTTTTTCACAATTTTACCTTACAAAATTTTTGTCTCTAAACATCTACATGTTGTTTATATCTGAAGAATGAAGCGACGAAATATAATATATGATCAAACGAATTTGCAAAGTGAGGTACGACCGATATTATATGAGTACGCTTCATTCGAAGATATAACTACCTCCCGCCCAAAACCCAGTTCAAAAAATTTTGTGCTTTCCTCTCTAAAGAATGACGAGCTGCGCCTGTCGACGCACGTTTATACGTGAAGAAAAAAATCAATTTACCTACTTTTAGTATCTAAAAATGCGAAGTTACCTGCAGAATAAAAGGACTACATGTTGTTTATATCATCGAATGACCGCCTCTGTGGTCTAGTGGCTAAGCTACCGGTTTCAGTCCCAGAGGTCCCGGGTTCGATTCCCAGCGGGGGGTACATCTTTGTGTACTCGGTTTGGTTGGTGGTAGGGCTGTTAAGTCCGCCTGGCTAGCTACCACCATCTTATCTAAGTCTGTCGCCATAACAACGATGTTTATAGCATTGTTGTGTTCCCGCAGTTTGAGATAAGATAGCCAGTTCCTCGGTGCTTGAGGATTCCGGGTGAAGCGCGCTTCCACCTTCGGCCTTATCGTCACTTACCATCTGGTGAGATAAAGGCCAAGCGCTTACCCGTTGCCAATAAAAAAAAAAAAAATGAAGCGTACTCATATAATATCGATCGAACTTCACTTTGCAAGTTCGTTTGATCACTTAGAATAATAACGCATAGAAAGCGAGAACTCGCACGCCAAATGAGGCCAGTAAAACCAAGCCATACTGGCTTGGTACCGAAACTTTTTGCGTCAGTACTAATAATCTAAAGTTATCTATCTATCAACATTTCCAATTTCCTTACTTTTGGGGCAAATCTGATTTTTCTACCAACATTACTTGTACACTAGTGTGCGTGTCGCCGAGATAGTACGCGTAACTTACTCAGACAACCATTTTTTTCTTGCCTCACGCCATGACAGTTTTCTAATACGAGACTATCGTTCTATGCGTTATTATTCTATGTTTGATCATATATGATTCTGTTCCCTTAGGCACCTGCCGGAGAGCCTGGTGGCGGCGTTCGCCAAGCGCGTGTGCCGGCTGGCGCTGGTGGCGGCCGACGCCGACGCCGCGGCGCTGCTGCAGCTGCTGCACAACCTGCTGCTGCGGCACCGCCCGCTCAAGCGCATGCTGGCCGCGGCCGACGAGCCCGCCATCAGTCAGTGCAATACTGCATGCTGCATACTCCTTTACTTATATTTAATTTGGCCGCATTATGTCAGATTCGCAAAATGTACAGTGCTGCCCATAAAGTTACTATACCTAGCGGAATAGAGAAACAAAGGGCTGAGCGAGCAGGATGTCACTAGCAACAACACTGTGGGATAAAAAGAGATGCGTGATGCGACGTCACAGAACAGTTTTTGGCTACTGTTAGTCAGCACTTATCAGCACGCTGAGAATTTGGGTTTTGCGAATTTTTCGGATTTCACGTGAAATCGTGGATATTTTCCCATCCCATCCTATTTTAGTTCTATTAATACTATTACTGTTAGTAATTAATATAATCGATATCGATGTTAATGTGAAAAGCGACATGACGTAAAATCACTGAACGCATTATTTACACACACAAATGCCATCATATTTCGGTTTCGTTTGACAGCTCATGTTTGTTGCTCTATTCCGCTAGGTATAGTAACTTTATGGTGCTGCCCTACTCCTGTAGGTCACGTGATAAGATTAGAAATTTAGGTTGAATTTCGAGATTTTTTTTTTATTAGACAACAGAAATTGAGAATTGGACAGTTGAACATTTTGCGAATTGGACATAATGGGCACAACCGTAATATTTTACGTAATAACTACGATACGATAGTTCACTAATTAGTTAATATAGGCTGTAGTACTGTTCCGTCTAAGCTCTTTTAAAAAAATAGGATATTGTAAGGAATAGCTGACTTACGTGATGTTCTATCAAATAAAGTGTTGAATAAAACCACTTTTTAGATTATACTATGTGTTTTAGGTCAGATAAAAAAAATGTTTACATGATGTAATTTTCACTTTTTGAATGATTGCTGTTCATTATATCTCGTACGAGGAGATCGTAAAAGCATCGTTACGTGTGCAGTGTCGAGCGACCCGTACGTGATGGAGGAGACGAGCGCGTCCCGGTCGCGTGCGCTGGGCTCCTCGCTGTGGGAGATATGCGCGCTGCGGCGGCACCACGCCGCCGCCGTCGCCGCCGCCGCCGCACGCCTCGGCGAAGCCCTAGACTCACGCGCTGCGCCGCTCACGCTAGCGCCGCCCGAGGACGCCACGGTAAGTGCCAAGCTGTGACGTCACGCGCCGCCCGAGAACGCCACGGTGAGTGCCAAGCTGTGACGTCACGCAACGCCAGAGGACGCTACGGTGAGTGCCAAGCTGTAACGTCACGCGCCGCCCGAGGACGCCACGGTGAGTGCCCGCGCTGTGACGTCACGCGCCGATCGAGGATGCCAAATTACATAGTCAATCCATAGGTAGCTTCATATCCGGCTCGAAGGACCAAATGTACCAGCCCCAACCCGTGCGAAGATTGTATGCTGTTGGTGTGATTTGGAAGTTTAACAGAGTGTCGTCTGTAGGGTAATGTCGAGCGGAGGTGAAACACGTACGCTCAATCCAATCCTTTATTAGCACTAAAATATGAATATGGTACAAAACATGTTGATTGTAATACGCGTCAGTGAAATGTGAGTTAGAAAGTTGCTTGTGCAGTTAATACCCGTCTAAATATTTTCTTTATACCTAATGGCACGTGAAAGTTTAAAGTGCTTTTTGATAGTTAATCCGTAAGCCACACTCTAGTTTTATAACATCTTTTATCTTGCAGCTATTCGATGCAGAACTCAAGAAGCGATTCAAAACGATCGAGTTGAACTTCATTCGGCCGCAGGGCATGAACGCGCCGTCGGGCGAGCGCCTGCTGCAGTTCTGGGAGCTGATGGCCTGAGGCGGCGTCCCTCGTACAAAACACCTTTGGAATATTCCAGTCCCTGCGTTTAGACGGCAAAGCAAACAAAGGCGGCGAACACCAAGCGCCATCGGTTTGCGGACAGCGGCCTGGTTGCGGCGCGGACGTTTTCGCCGAGCTCTTGCCGCCTGAACGACAGGTGATTACCTAAACTGCATTTTAAATTTTAAAGTTCTCGCGTGCGGTGGCCCTATACTAAAGGAGAACCGGCGCTTTCCATAGAAAAAATGCTTAATTTGTATACAATAGAATTTGGTCATAAAGTAAAGCTAATATTATTTGCTACCTAAACCAATTTTTGTCTTTTTTTTATCGAATCGCGGATAAGAGTTGTTTAATTATTAATATTTTTTAATATGGAAACACTTAGTCTTCAAAAAAGAGTCATGTTACTTTAAAAATGTCAAACCTGGCTGCATAAACCATAATTCTTTTGCTTTTAAAAAAGAGAAATGTCAACAATGCCGTCAGGTCATGTTTAATTTGACAGCTAGCGGCTGTCATTTGTCAACAACTGTCATTTGTTGACAGATATTGCCAGTTAGATAATAAATAACAGATTAAAAAATTTAAAAAGTATACAACTGAAGCATAAAGCGCCGGGTCCCCTTTATGACGTCTGTTGTGTTTGCTAAATATGTATTCGTCTAAACGGGACGATGTTTTCGATTGCTTTAGTATTAACAGTTATTTATTATTCTCCATTTATGGGCGACGCTGTGCGATGACACGAGTATTATTGGAAGAATCGGATTACCAAAAAGGGAGTGGTTCTCATAGGAGTAGTTTGTCAGTAGAACTTTAGTACCCTATGTTAGTTCTACTAATGTTTAATTTTCATATTGAAATACACGTAGCTGTAAGTGCAACAACAAAGGACTTTTTAATTATTTTTTTATCCAGTGATTGAAACCAATTTTTCGGCTTTTGTATTGTATGCTGAATATAATAAAATATATTGGCATAAAGTGGAGTCACTTTTTGTACTTTGACCTGCTTTTACTAGATTTATATTATTTGATAGATTGCACTATTTAGTACGTATTTTCAATAGTTCTTTGTATGATTTCAGTATGTGTGTAATCATGGAAATTATTAATTAATTAATTAATTAATTAACAAATATTGGTAAATGAATTTAAAAAATATATTGTCTGCACACAGGACCCTGCATTATTAGTGTTAAGAATCACGTTTGATGGCACGAGTATGATTTCGGTTACTCTCGGTTATATCCATTAAGTAGGTAGAGAATTATTGTCTTGTTAAAATACTGTGTGCAGTTATAAGGAAGTTTCCATTATTTTATATATTTTTTAAAAATAGTACTTACATACTAAACTTGCAATAAAGCACATTGATTTTTTTTTAAATAATCTTCATAAATGACGAAGTTATAATACTTTTCCCGTTCGCTTTAAAACTTGACGGCGCGCGGCCGGGCGACGTCCTCGTGACGTCACAAGTCTCGCGCGCGACTCGCTCGAGTTGAGCAAATGTAAATAATGTAATGCATGTGTAATGTATTTATTGATTCCAATTTATTTTTTTAGTTGGTTTTCGCTACAGCCAGCAATTATCACTGAGTGGTTGCTATTTTTACTTTCCTCACATGTTAGATCTATTGTGACAGTGGACATCTGATCGGTTTGATTCCCGGTTAATACAGACGATTTTTCAAAAATCCATAATTGCAGTAAGTATTTATTATACTCTAAAATAAAAGTAATTCTCCAATTAAAGTAGTTGCGGTGCATTTCACGTGACGGGTGAAAACAAATTTATATACACTCGGCGTCAAAAAAATCGCACCTTTTAAAAATCATCTTTAAAAATTCTTAAACCTTATGTAGAGGATAGTGTTGGGTATCATTAGAAAGGTAACAAAAAGGAGTATCAAAAAACAATTAAATTTAACTTTCTGTTTAATTATAATTATACAAACAACATTAAAATTAATAAAATAATAAAAATCCTTAATTAAGTCCTAATTAACAACAGATAATTTACAAAGAAAAATGTACAAAAAGTGTCTTAAAATTAACTTAAAATCTAGTGTTACCCCCCCTTGCCCTGATCACGGCTTCCATACGGTCCCTCATGGACCTCACCAACTTCAGGAGCTCTTCTTGAGGGATAAGCCCCCATTCTTCAATCACCGCGCCTTGGAGCTCCTGTAGAGTCGAAGGAGCTGGATCCCGAGATCGAACCTTACGTTTAAGATGGTCCCAGAGGTGCTCTATAGGATTCAGATCCGGACTTCGCGCTGGCCACTGCATCACAGAGATTTGGGACCTCTGCAAGAAGTCGCTCACGATGCCTGCAGTGTGAGCGCGAGCGTTGTCGTGCATTAATGTGAACCCCTCGCCAAAAGATTCGGCAAAGGGGACCACATGCACTTCCAGGACCTCAGTGACATAGCGGCGAGCAGTCAGCGACCCTTGTCCGCGAGCACCTCCAGTCCGGGAGACGCAGACAAGGTCGGTTTTGCCGGCAGCAGACATACCGCCCCAGAACATGCAGGATCCGCCACCATATTCCACCGTCTCCTGGATGCAGGCTTGGGCGAAACGTTCACCCTGCCTCCGGTATACTCTTCTCCGTCGGTCGTTGCAGAAAAGACACACTCGCGTCTCGTCTGAGAAGAGAACAGCTCTCCACTGCTCAAGGGTCCAATCGACGTGGTCACGAGCAAACTGCAAGCGGGCTCGCCGATGCGCTGCAGTCAATTTTGGACCCGTAGCAGCTCTGTGGGCCGCTATCTTCTTCTCCTTCAATCTTCTTCTAACCGTAGATACGCTTACGGTGCGTCTGCGAACTGCCTGGAGCTGCTGTTGCAACTCAACAGCGTTGGAGAAACGATTTCTCAAAGAGTTCGACACAACGAACCGGTCGTCTCTTTCCGAAGTGCAGCGACGTCTACCCGAACTGTGTCTGCGGATATAGCCACCGGTCTCTATGAAGCGCTGGTACACTCTTCGAACGGAATAACGGCTCAGGTTCAGTTGCCGGGCGACATCACACTGCCGCACCCCTGATTGCAGTAGTGCAACCACTTGAGCGGCTTTATCAGCTGTGGTATCCATCAAAATCTGTGCGTGTGTCCTCTTCAACTGTGCGTGTGTCCTCTTCAACGGTTGAATAGCGAATGACCCACATTGAACCCGTGTTGACCGTTTTATACCCACAAAGGAAGCGCAACTAGCAACTCTCACGGGTAGCAAAATTTGCATCGAATTTTTGTGACACTTTATTTGTTGCATTAGGTTTTATTTGATAATGAAAAGTAATGTTTTTTATTAAGTTAATTAAGTAACCTTGTAAATAAAATCATAATTAATGCGACTGCATGTGCATATCAAGAGTAAATGACATTTGAAAGTGATTTTCTAAGAGGTGCGATTTTTTTGACGCCGAGTGTAGTAATTGTTAGTTTTCATGGCCTTCCGTCATTTTGATTGTGTTTGTTATTTAGAGAAAAATTAACCTTATCAGTAACCCTTTCGTTCTGCATCATAAAATACGGCATGTTACTTTTTGTCGCATTTGAATGGTTCGCATCCCGCCTAAGACAAGTGATTTTTCAAAAATCCATAAAAATGTAGAATTTATTGTTTATAAAAATAAAGAAGTCTCCTTTACACAGAATGTGCTATTTCCAATATTTAAGGTAGTTGCCATCCATGTGGCATTCGATCTTTCCATCCTGTATATTAATAAGAACTGATACGAGCTCAACGAGAGAGGACTTAGCTCTAACTTCAATCTATACTAATATTATAAAGAGGAAAGATTGTTTGTTTGTTTGCATTGAATAGGCTCCGAAACTACTAGACCGATTTGAAAAATTCTTTCACTGTTGTATATAATATTTTAAAAAATTCGTCACGGAGTACGGGGTCCACGCGGATGAAGTCGCGAGCGGTCCGCTAGTATAATGTACATACATACAAATAATCACGACTATTATCCCCAAAGGGTTAGTAAAAGCAGTCTTCTGTCATAGCCCACTTTTAACCATATAAATATATATAATAAATATTGATTGCACATGTGCTCAGCGTGACAGATGGTGAGCCCATCGCTGCTTTATGCTGTTGGATGTATGTGCAGTCTTAGTCCGTTAGTCGCCTTTTACGACACCCAAGGGAAGAGAGGGGGTGATAGTATACTTTCATCGCTACGCGACATGGTTATTTATTAAAAAACAAATAATTAAAACGTGAAAATCGAACTTCAAGGGTCTTCATTATAAACTGAAATGTAGTTTATGCAGTGGATTGTTTGCCAGAAAATCCATAACCATAACCATGTTCACTTTTGGTAAATTATTAGACTGTCCGCGCACAAATCCACTCTCCATCGCCTAACTTTTACTTTTAAGAGAGTTTACGCATTTCGGTTTCCCATACAATTTTTCAAGTCGAAATTTTTAAAGACCAATAAGCTAATTTTTATTAAACTTTGCATGCTGAAGTAAAACACAGGGATCTAAATAGTTTGTTGATAACATTTTTAAAAAAGGTTTATTTGGCTGAGTTATTGCGATTTAAATAAAGTCCACTAAAGAAATTGAAATGAAACATTTACAGGGTCCGTCTCCCTGTGACCACGGACCCTGTAAAGGGTTCGAAACGTCAGGATAATATAAAAACTATGTAAATAGTAAATTAAACGCGAGTTAATCCGTAAAAAGTGTTTCATTTCAATGTGTAGTGCTCGCTTAAACCTCAGAAAACAATATTCCACTAAAGAAAGTTTAAAATCGCAATAACTCAGTTAAATAAACGTTTTTTGAAAATGTTTTCAAATAACTATTTAGATCTCTATAGTTTACCTCAGCATGCCGAGTTTCTTCAAAATTGGCCTACCGGTTTTTAAAAATGTCAACTTGGAAAGGACATATTTTTTTTACTATGGGGCTTGGTACTAAATTCCAAAGTCTTTTAACACGTTGGCTGCTAAAATCACACCCTATGTGTTTTTTCCGACGCGACGTCAGTGCGGCCCACACGCCAGACGTGTGCGAGATTTTTCTATTACAGCTGTGCGGTACAACACGAACGGCGTGTGAGCGCTGACGCTACGCCAGTGCGGCGCTACACGGTTACGTGTTCGAATATTTTCTACGCTAGCTGTGCGGCAAAACACGCGCGGCGTGTGAAACGCCGACGCTACACATGTGCGGGGCACGCGCGAGGCGTGATTTTAATTTTGTCGTATTTATAAAGTTAAGAAATATATTTACATGCCAATCTTATGGTGGTTCTTATAAATGTAACCTTATCTTTTATTCATTAGGTTTATACCGCAATACCGCGCCTAATAAAGAAGTCGACAGACTATTGTTTTTCAATCATTGTAAATAGTAATGTTTTATATTTATCATCATTGTTCGATCAAGCATAATTTTATTATTTTTAAGTAACATTGTATAGTCTACCAGTCTGAAGTCCTCTGAGTTGGTGACTAGACTAGACTAGTCCAGACTACTTTTTTTATTGTACGAGTAGAAATATGAATTAAACCAGTTAATAGCGTAAAACAACCAACCGGTAAAAAAATACTAATATGTGTAAATAAACAAGTAAAATAAATAACTTGATATGATTGATTTTAACGAAGTATTAAAATTTTTAAAATAAGTATTAAAATACGAGTACTTACTTAATCTCGCGACAACCTTTTATACCTTAAAAATTGTGTAATGACGTTAAAAGTTGATAGTAAAAGTTTTAAAGTAAAAGTTTATTTTTTTCTTTTTGACGCATTTAAATAAAAGCTTGTTTTTTAAAAAGATTTTTACTTTTTATTTTTTAGTTATCGCTGGACACGTTTTGCATCTGTTCATCTCACTGAATACAAATATTAATGTATATGTATAAATATATATATATGTGTATATACAAAATTTATTCACGTCCACCAAACCACCACCGCTCACCACCCATCAAAAACGGTCCACCCATTAGGACGGATCAAACTCGACGCGGTTGTGTCGCTTAATTACCTACTGAGTTCCTATGGCCACCTTCAAGCTCCATCATCAGACCCTTGGTGACCATCTAGCACCAAAGTACTCGTCAAGACGAATCAAACGAGCCCATACTCGATGGGGTTATGTTGTTTAATTACTGAGTTCCAATGGCCATCTTCCAACTCCATCATCAGACCCTGGTTACCATCTAGCACCAAAGTAATCGTCAAGACGAATCAAACGAGCCCTTACTCGATGGGGTTATGTTGTTTAGTTACTGAGTTTCTATTGCCATCTTTCAACTCCATCATCAGACCCTGGTTACCATCTAGCATCAAAGTACTTGTAAAGACGAATCAAACGAGCCAAGACTCGATAGGGTTGCGTCGTTTCTTTACTGAGTTCCTAGGACCACCTTCCAGCTCCATTAACAGATCAGACCCTGGTAACTATCTAAAAACAAAATACTCGTCAAGACGAATGAAACGAACCGAAACTCGATGGGGTTGCGTCGTTTCATTACAGAGTTCTTATGGCCACCTTCCAGCTCCATCATCAGACCCTGGCTACCATTGAAAGACAAACTACTCGTCAAAACGATTCAAACGAGCCCAAACTTGATGAGGTTGTGTTGTTCCATTGCGAAGTTCCTATGGTCACCTTCCAGCTCTATCATTAGATCAGCAGAATGTCATCATAATATTGCATTGTCACGCGATTTACACATGTATGCAAAATTTCAGCCTAATCGGTAACCGCGGGAAGTGGGTCAAAATGGAGTTGCAAAATTCCACCCGAACAAGACATACATACATACATTGCAAGCTAAATAAAAGCTTGTAAAATGCGATTTGTCTACTAGCTAGACTCGGATTCATTAATGTACCAACTGATGGCGTATAACCACCAGTTGGTAGCTCGAAAATTAGGGTCACAAGGACCCCCTCTGCCTGGTTTTGATTTTATATATACATATGTACAAATAAATACAGATTTAATTCTATATACAAAATCATACCGTAACGAAATATTTTTTGATATATAAGGTCGCGAGAAAAAATCTCTATAGCGCGATTTAGAAACTGTACAAATATGTACAGTGACATCTAGCGGGCGGTAGGTACGAAGTTCAATACATGTTTTTTTTAATTTTATGGCTTGATGCGGTTTATACTTTTAGCCTTTTAGTAACAAAAGCAAAGTTAAAGATTTTCTTAGTTTAATAATAGATACTTATTAAACTAAGAAAATCTTTAACTTTAGAATCACGACTATTATCCACGAAGGGTTAGTCAGAGACTAGGCAATGAGGACCACAAAAGACTTACAAGTTTACCACGATCGCCATGTTAGTTTTATCTCCTATTGTTATTCCGTTCGTACTATGCTTACATTGTATGACTAATTATCATTTACAGAGGCTACTTGTTAAGCTGCCTATCAAAACAATCGACTACAATCAAATTCATGACAATTATTAAAATTTTCATATTACGCAAATAGCAGCTTCATCTACTCATCAAGAGAGGGAGCTGTAGCAAACATGCAAATTCCTAGAAGGCGATGGTAACTTTTTAACCGCTACGTAAATACGACGGCTAAAATTTTCTAAGCTTTTCTTTTATTCGTATACAATCACACGCAAACGGCTATGCTTACATGGTATGAATATCTATCCTATACAGAAGCTACTTGTTAATTGAAACATCATTAACAATCAATATCGTAACAATAAGTAAAACTTCATAATTACGTTTACGTAATTTACTTTCAGCTGCTATTTATAGCAGCTTCAGTTTTTTATCAAGAGAGGAAGCTTGACTCAAGTACCCGTATCAAATTGGTAACAACAACAACAACTTGGTAATAAGTTGTGGATTAAAGTTTTGATCTCGCTATGTCCTGTCTATTAGTAATAGTTTAATGTCTTTGATATTTTCTGATACAAGCAGCCATACTTGTGCTCTAAACGGACTCGCCTTTTATGAAGTCATTGGGAACCAATTTCTTTTTTTTTTGATTTCGGAAAATCGCCCAATATAAACAACAAGGCTAAATTAAGTCGTAAGTAATAAGACTTTTATTTTGTTAGGGAAAGAGCGTACAATCGATTGCACCAAAAATATTCAATTAATGACTAAGTGAAACGAAACCTAAAACCGTATCATACAAAAATATGCCCTAACACAAGGAGTTCAGAAGTCAATTTTGATTGATAGCTGAGGCCGTCTGTCTCTGTCGTCAGTTTGTCGAGCGCCTTCGCGGCTCGCTCGGCGACATTCGCCGCGCGCAACGTTAATTTTAACGGAATAATATTTTCAACCTATATGGCTTAGAATAATAACACTATAGAAAGATAGTCTTCATACAAGCGCTCTGTCAAAAATGAAGCACTAAACCGATTCACACACGCGTGACGTGCGCGCATGGCCGTGATCTGCTGTCTCTTTCCAATTCTATGAATATGAAAGAGACAGCACTGCGGCAGCCGCTGCTACCGAGGCTTTGACTTAGAGAATCACACTGCAGTACGTTTATATTTTGACCTAATTAACTACAAGATACTATGAAATACTGAAAGCTTACCTGTGAAAAGTGATGTTATTACACTTCTTTTGTTTTTCAGATGTGTTGTGACACAATTTAACTGCACAAACCGTAATTTTTTTTTTGTTTTCGCGAGACACGTTCGGCGCGTTGTGACATTGAACACTACGGAGCGGTCCGGCGTTTGGTGCCATTTCTGGCTCCAATCAATGTGCTTCAAAATAGGCGCGCGAACTTGGTTTCTATAGCGTTATTATTCTATGCTATATGGTTTATATCAATTATTGAATGTTAGTGATATTTGATTTTATTAGTTAATTTTAATGGTTGATGGATATATTTATCATCTCTAGAACGGAGTACCTACTACTTCTAATCTTAGACATTGTCTACTAGACAAGGTAATTACTTACCTTTTCGTTGTCATTGAAATTAATAAATATAATTTTATTATGTTACAATGGTCGACATAAGCACAAAACAAAACGGTGAATTGTCATTTTTAAAGCTACCATTTGTTTCAGAGAGGTAAGTAGGTATTCGCTTGTATTTTGATGGTTCGTTTTAACGTAATACAGAAGTACTTACAGAACACTTAGGTATGTTGTAGTATGTTGTAAAGTGGCTATCATCTAAGCTCAATATAAATAATAGTTTCCTATTTTGAATCATCAGTATATAAACGAAGAACCTAAAGGCTCCTTCCTTTACACATGCCGGGCGGCACTGCCGCAAGCGGCCTGCATTGTAGCGATGTGTAACTCAGGAGTGACAAACGCAAAAGATATAGTATCCCAGGCAAGGAGTGATTAACTCCGTATATCCCTTTAACTCCAATTATATCTTTATATCCATGTAGCTAAGATGTATTCTGGTCAAAACTCATCGCGGAGAATAGAAAGAAACAAAGATGTGTCTAGGTTGTGAGTATAATATTTCGCCCGCGCATGTGTAGTGCGAGTTATATTATACGGTAGTTTTGCTAAGGTAAATAAATCTTTCACGCATAATAATAAGGCACAATTTCAGTGGTAGGGAATTAGTAAATTCGGTTTGTTTAAAGAATAACAAATACATTTAATACATACATCAGTAACTTTCCACCAATAGTAATAATTAATTACTTAACAGCTAAATAAATTATCGAACAAAGAGAGTAAGTACAGACGTAACAACTAGCATGAACAAAAAAAAAGAATCCAAACAACTACAAATAAAATTAATAAACTCACTTAGAGGTGTGAAAAATATCTATGGTCGTTCTAATTCTCTTTCTTGTCGTACGCATATTCAACTAAGTTAATCTTTAACTCCCTAGCTCATTTTCGTTCATATCTGAGCCAGGGAGTTAAAGAGTTAAAGATATAAAAGAGTGATGTAAATCTTTGGATATAAAAGATGTAATCACTCTTTTCTTAACAGTGAGTTATTCTGCGCATCGCTACTGCATTGTGTGTAGGAGCCATAACAAAAATTTTGTAAGATAAAAGTTGAAGTCCTCTAACTGACTACTGACTAGACCAGCGTCCAGTCAGTCTACCTTTTTATTCTACTACGGGAAGTCGGGAAGAAAGAAATATGAATTAATACCAGTTGATAGCGTATAACTACCAACTGGTTAAAAAAAAACTAAAATAAATAAATAAAATTCAATAATTCATCAAAATAATCAAGGTGTATATAATAAGAAACTGTGACTAGATAGTTTTGATTGTTTATTGTTACCTTGCTAAGGTCAACTTATATTAACTCCAGTAAACATTTCGATAGCGCGATTCAGAAACGTTCAGCGACATCTATGGACGGACGGTGTGAAGCTGTACTTAATAATTTACATTGCTCGATATTGTTTCACGTCGGTGCATGTGCAATAATTAAACAATAATGGTGCCTTTACGAAAAACATAATATATTCCTGGCTTATTACTTTGATCACAAAAGGCCTTTGTTCTTATATTATAATAAATGGACGTGACGGTCAAGTACGTAACTTCGTTTAGTTTTCTAAAATTACACCAACCCGCATTGGGCCAGTGTGGTGGGTTGTGGCATAATATCCCCACGTGCTATTGTCCACGTGGGAAGCCTGTGCCCAGCAGTGGGACGTTTATAGGCTGAAGATAATTTCTAAAACTAGTTTAGTCGAATATTTACGTGAAATAATAATGGATTATTAACCGTTAGCATGATATTATTACTCATTATCATCTATTATTAAACCAAGAAAATGTTTAACTATGCTTTTGTTACTGAAAGGCTAAATAAAGAGTTTTTACAAGCTTTTATTTGACTTTCCATGTTTGTTAGTATGTGTGGGACAGATCTTGCAACTGAATTTAAGACCAGTTCTCCTCAACTGATTGAGCTGAAATTTGGTATGCTTAAGTAAGTACGATGACAATGCAATGTTATGGTACCATTGAGCTGGTCTGATTATGGAGTCTGGAGGTGGCCACAGGAACTCCTAAACGAAACGGCGGAAACGCATCGAGTTTGGGTTCGTTGGATTTGTCTTTTCGAGCACTTTAGTGCTAGATGATGTTCAGGGTCCTGATGATGGAGTCGGAAGGTGGCCATAGGAACTCCTAAACAAACGGCAGAAACTCATCGAGTTTGGGTTCGTTGGATTTGTCTTTTCGAGCACTTTAGTGCTAGATGACTCTAAATCCAATACTAAAAAGTAAAAAATAAAAACCTTTTAAAAAAACAAGCTTTTATTTAAATGCACTGAAAAGATAAAAAAAATAAACTTTTACTATCAACTTATAACGTCGTTACACAATTTATATGATATAAAAGGTTGTCGCGAGATTTACTTGTGTAAATAAAAAAGTAAATTAAACAACTTGATGTGATTGTATAAAATGTTCAATCTAAGTATAGTTACACGAGTACTTCCATAATCTAACGACAACCTTTTAAATTATATAAATTGTGTAACGACGTTATAAGTTGATAATAAAAAAAATACAAGTGATATATTATATACTGCTGTGCGTGTACTACTTGTAAACTACTCATTTTATTCTTTACCATATAGGTTTTGAATAGTTTCTAGTACCTTCTTCTGATTCTGTCGCATTTAGTTCGTACTGTTGTTTATCTTTCATTTTACGAAACATTTGTGTCACAAACATCGTGTGGCACTTGAAGCTGTGTACAATTACCGTGATTACGGGTTGCTTGTCTGGCTAGAAGAGTTCCATTAAGTATCATATTATTACTCATTATCATCTATTATTAAACTAAGAAAATGTTTAACTATGCTTTTGCTACTGAAAGGCTTAAAGTATCGCTTGGCACACCGCACCGAGCCCTTAAATTTAAAAAAAGTGTTGAATTTCGTATCGACCTCCGCCCTCTAATTGGCACTGTATATTTTAATACATTATTCTGAATTGCGCTGACGAGATTTTTTTACACAACCATGTATACCAAAAAATATTACATAGGTATACATACATATATTAACATAATAATAAAAAAGTCTTATTTATCATATTTTCTTTTATCATGTTCACTGCAAATTTGAGTTACCAGCCCGTGGTTTACGCCATCAGTCGGTACATAAACGGAACGGAGTACTACTTTTTAATCTAGTAGACAAGGTAATTACCTACCTATTCGTTGTCATTGAAAATAATAAATATATGTTGCAATGGTCGACTTAAGCACAAAACAAAACGGTGAATTGTCGTTTTTTAAGCTACCAGTAGTTTCAGAGACGTAAGTAGGTCTTTGTTTGTATTTCGATGGTTCGTTTTAACGTAATACAAAAGTAGGTACCTATTGTAATAGTATGTACCTATATTGTAGGAAAAGTTTTTTTGCTATGCGGGCTATACTGCGGGCTTGGAGTAGCCCCCTCAGTTGCGCGCGCAACCATATCGAGACCGCCGCGCATACTCGCCCGCGTAGGTATGTAAAGTGAAGGACATACATGTGATTGATTTCTGTACCTTTCTGTTTTGTGACTTAAGTGTGGAAAATTTATTATTTTTCCAAAATAAATATATAAATATAGCGCAAGGGAGAAGGGCCGGCGCTCAGGCCACGCGTGTGGGGCCGCACTGGCGTGGCGTAGGGCCGGCGCCGGCGCTCACACGCGACGCGTGTGGGGCCGCACTGGCGTGGGGCCGGCGTTTACACGTATGCGTGTGGGGCCGCACTGGCGTGGGGCCGGCGTTTACACGTATACGTGTGGGGCCGCACTGGCGTGGGGCCGGCGTTTACACGTATGCGTGTGGGGCCGCACTGGCGTGGGGCCGGCGTTTACACGTATGCGTGTGGAGCCGCACTGGCGTAGGGCCGGCGCTCCACACGTATGCGTGTGGCCGCACTGGCGTAGGGCCGGCGCTCCACACGTATGCGTGTGGAGCCGCACTGGCGTGGGGCCGGCGCTCACACGTATGCGTGTGGGGCCGCACTGGCGTAGGGCCGGCGCTCCACACGTATGCGTGTGGGGCCGCACTGGCGTGGGGCCGGCGCTCACACGTATGCGTGTGGGGCCGCACTGGCGTAGGGCCGGCGCTCCACACGTATGCGTGTGGGGCCGCACTGGCGTGGGGCCGGCGCTCACACGTATGCGTGTGGGGCCGCACTGGCGTGGGGCCGGCGCTCACACGTATGCGTGTGGGGCCGCACTGGCGTGGGGCCGGCGCTCACACGTATGCGTGTGGGGCCGCACTGGCGTGGGGCCGGCGCTCACACGTATGCGTGTGGGGCCGCACTGGCGTGGGGCCGGCGCTCACACGTATGCGTGTGGGGCCGCACTGGCGTAGGGCCGGCGCTCCACACGTATGCGTGTGGGGCCGCACTGGCGTGGGGCCGGCGCTCACACGTATGCGTGTAGGGCCGCACTGGCGTAGCGTCCGAAAAATTTCGTAACGACAGTGCGGCCCACACACCTAGCGTGTATCGAGCCGCACCCGGGGTTATGACGCTTTTGGAGGCGCCGCAGCCAACGTGTCTTGACGCCAATGTATAAATACTTAAAGAATACATTATTGTCAACATGTTTATAACAGTATTAATAATTTAAATACCTCCGTTTTTTATATAAATTAAAAACCAACATTGATTTCTACTCGAAAATGGCAACATTGTAGTAGGATTGTGACACTTTGTTATTAAAGAGGACGAGGAGTTCCTCGCGTGTTCTTGGAGAGGCCTATGTCCAGCAGTGGACGAGTATAGGCTGATGATGATGATGATGATGATGATGTTATTAAAAAAGAAAAAGTGACGCTTGTCTGACGTTTTATATGTCAATACGCATCGTAGACAGATGTCAGACTGTTAGCCGCCAGACGATTCCCGGCCGCGCTTACGTTGTGTTATTTGTGTGTATCGTTGCTAAATACTTTGAGTGCGAAAGAGATAACTGTGTTAGCGATACCGTTTCTATTATACCATAGACCTCATAGACTTACCTACTTAATAACCCTGCGTTCGTTATCATTAAAAAAACCGGAAATTTCGTTTAGAAACGTACAAAATTTATCAAAATACAGTATTCTTTAACGGAGGTAATTAAAAATCTAAAAAATATACAGAATGATAGCATTTAGTCCCTTGGACAAGGAAGTACTTATCTTACTTACTTATTGTTGCAGTTAATTTTTCATTTATTTTAGTACCAAAAAAAATTATGTCCTTTGTATGGGAAACCAAAATGCGTAAACCCTCTTAAGTTATTTCTTATCTAAAAGATGTTTAATACTTATCCTACTAATATTATAAATTCGGCATACAGATAGTTTATAACCTGGATTAACACATAGGATACTTTTTATCCCGATATTCCCACGGGAACGGGAACCACGCGGGTGAAACCGCGAGCGGCCGCTAGTACAAAATACATTAATATTACTTAATGCTTTTCACACAGACACTCATACACCGCGTTCCATGTACTTACTTTGACCAACAAACGATGAAACACTCATAACAGCCGCTAGCGCTTTCCGCCCCACCCGTACAGCTGACCCGGCGAGACTTGTGACGTCACAGAGCAAATGAAATGCTCCGCGCGCATTTGAAAATTCGTTCGGGATTCAGTAAAAGTTGCTTAATTTTGTCTGTTTCAAGTTATTGAAATAATTATTTCACCATTATAATTATTTTATTGCCTTACAATTTATTTACGTATTTTTGTAGAAATGGAAACTTACTTATTGTGTTACTGTAGTGTATCATTCAATGATCAGTGCAAGTGCAACATTGGTTAAAGCCGAGTAAGGTCGCATTACTTTTAATGTTAGTTATGTCTCTGGTAATGTATATGGTAATGTTGTATTTTCTTTAATTTTATTTTTGTACGAACGAGTCTGTGATTGAAAATGAGAATAGGGCTGCTCTCTTACTTTGTACGAGAACAGATGTCGCTGTAATGACCTGTCCGAAGATTAGGAATCGTTAGTTTTAATGTGAAATCAGTTATTTTGCTAATTGTTATACGAAGTTAATTAGGTCTTCCCACTAATCTGTTGTAACCTTATTTGTTTCATTCCAGTTTCCATTTAATAACTGTTTTATCTCCCACGTATGAGGAATGGATATACAATTATGATTGTTTTTTATTAATATTACGTATAGAGGGTCTATCACATTATCTGGTTGGTTACAACCAATGCCATATTTATTTAATTTTATTGTTATTATAATTAATTGTGAAACCTCGCATATACGGGTGCGACTTAGGAGATGATAATATTCACAAATCAGCCTCTTAGCGATATGAAAAATGTTAGCTTGAAATAAATTTGATTTTATTATCGCTATAAAAATTAGCTATCTAAAAATTGTAATGTTATCTAATATCCATTAGATACCCAGTCATATACAATCCAATACTACGTTATGTTTACATGTAGGAAATAATAGTCATTAAATTTTTATAAGTACTTTCATTACAGCGTTAAGAATGGCAATGTGCAATACTGATAGACCTCTGTTTATGGACTGGCATAAGCACAAACCCATTTGAATCTCGATTTGTTAACACAAAAGTCGTGCCCGCCGCATCATTGTGATTATTTGTAACAAAACAAGTAGACTTAAGCTAGGCTAAGTCATTATTTTAATACCATACATTTAATGTTCTATTATTTTATTGGTAAAATAAAAATTATTGACACAAGCATTTGTTTTAATAATAGCACGGATAGACAGTCGATTGTTTTATGTCCGTGACCCCAGCGGGATAACCCCTTCAGATCGACTTCAAATTACGCACTGATTTAGTTGCTAATATGTTTAAATTTGTTAGCAAATACCAAAATTTGTTGATCAATCGTCGAAACGTCGTCGTCAACAATCGAGATATCCCACGTTAAAGGGTATCCCGCTGGGGTCACGCTCGTCAAAGTTATTTGACCTAAAACGAGCAGAAACAAGACACGCTATTGATATACACTCGGCGTCAAAAAAATCGCACCTTTTAAAAATCATCTTTAAAAATTCTTAAACCTTATGTAGAGGATAGTGTTGGGTATCATTAGAAAGGTAACAAAAAGGAGTATCAAAAAACAATTAAATTTAACTTTCTGTTTAATTATAATTATACAAACAACATTAAAATTAATAAAATAATAAAAATCCTTAATTAAGTCCTAATTAACAACAGATAATTTACAAAGAAAAATGTACAAAAAGTGTCTTAAAATTAACTTAAAATCTAGTGTTACCCCCCCTTGCCCTGATCACGGCTTCCATACGGTCCCTCATGGACCTCACCAACTTCAGGAGCTCTTCTTGAGGGATAAGCCCCCATTCTTCAATCACCGCGTCTTGGAGCTCCTGTAGAGTCGAAGGAGCTGGATCCCGAGATCGAACCTTACGTTTAAGATGGTCCCAGAGGTGCTCTATAGGATTCAGATCCGGACTTCGCGCTGGCCACTGCATCACAGAGATTTGGGACCTCTGCAAGAAGTCGCTCACGATGCCTGCAGTGTGAGCGCGAGCGTTGTCGTGCATTAATGTGAACCCCTCGCCAAAAGATTCGGCAAAGGGGACCACATGCACTTCCAGGACCTCAGTGACATAGCGGCGAGCAGTCAGCGACCCTTGTCCGCGAGCACCTCCAGTCCGGGAGACGCAGACAAGGTCGGTTTTGCCGGCAGCAGACATACCGCCCCAGAACATGCAGGATCCGCCACCATATTCCACCGTCTCCTGGATGCAGGCTTGGGCGAAACGTTCACCCTGCCTCCGGTATACTCTTCTCCGTCGGTCGTTGCAGAAAAGACACACTCGCGTCTCGTCTGAGAAGAGAACAGCTCTCCACTGCTCAAGGGTCCAATCGACGTGGTCACGAGCAAACTGCAAGCGGGCTCGCCGATGCGCTGCAGTCAATTTTGGACCCGTAGCAGCTCTGTGGGCCGCTATCTTCTTCTCCTTCAATCTTCTTCTAACCGTAGATACGCTTACGGTGCGTCTGCGAACTGCCTGGAGCTGCTGTTGCAACTCAACAGCGTTGGAGAAACGATTTCTCAAAGAGTTCGACACAACGAACCGGTCGTCTCTTTCCGAAGTGCAGCGACGTCTACCCGAACCGTGTCTGCGGATATAGCCACCGGTCTCTATGAAGCGCTGGTACACTCTTCGAACGGAATAACGGCTCAGGTTCAGTTGCCGGGCGACATCACACTGCCGCACCCCTGATTGCAGTAGTGCAACCACTTGAGCGGCTTTATCAGCTGTGGTATCCATCAAAATCTGTGCGTGTGTCCTCTTCAACTGTGCGTGTGTCCTCTTCAACGGTTGAATAGCGAATGACCCACATTGAACCCGTGTTGACCGTTTTATACCCACAAAGGAAGCGCAACTAGCAACTCTCACGGGTAGCAAAATTTGCATCGAATTTTTGTGACACTTTATTTGTTGCATTAGGTTTTATTTGATAATGAAAAGTAATGTTTTTTATTAAGTTAATTAAGTAACCTTGTAAATAAAATCATAATTAATGCGACTGCATGTGCATATCAAGAGTAAATGACATTTGAAAGTGATTTTCTAAGAGGTGCGATTTTTTTGACGCCGAGTGTAGTTATTGTGCTATGTTTTTGTTGATTCAATTACGAATCCATCAGTGAATATTCCAGGATTCTACCTTCTGTAGTTACCGAGTAATCAAATACCTACTATTCGTCAAATTCCTCTGAAAAATAAGTTCTAGTTGAGGTATAAGAAAAAAGGCTACATTGATGAAATTTAGGAAAGATTTTGTTGACTCTGAAAGAAAATTTGTTAGACAAAAACGAGAACTCTAGCTACAGTACGGTCGGGGTCACCGTTGCTTTACCACTTTGCAGCGATTTTCGTATGAAGCGCACTGCCCGCCCGTACCAAATAGACGACGCGGTGTGCAAGGGATTTTGATCTTTAGACTGGTAAAGCGACGGAGTCCGTTGTACATCCTGAGATATAACGCTAATTTATGGTTATCCCGCTGGTGTCACGGTGTTGATACCTAAACATGGTTTTTAGTATATGACTATAACCAAGATTTTGTTGATGTAAAAATCTAACCTGTTCCTACTTTTCAATTTCCTAGGTACAGTATTTTAGGACAAATTAAAGTTTATAACTTGTACCTACGCGTATAAGCCGACCAAATTAAGTTGATTCCTTATAAAGACCAAGATGGCGGCCATTTTTTTGTATAAGGGCCGCTTCCGTTAAGAGATCTTGTTAGACATTTTATATTCAAATATTGGTACACCATAATGTAATACACCTAATATCACCATATACCTAATGTATGTATGAATAACTATTATAATCAATACCTATACTAATTTAGATGGATAGATTACCTTTTATGATTTACTATCTAATCTAAGGCATATTGAAATAAAATTTAGCAAAGCATTTATTTTTATTGTAATTATAGAAAAAACACGAGTTTGCAATCATAGGAAAGTAGTACTTTTTTACATTGATCGGTTCACGCTGTATTAACGTCACACGTGTACAAAATAATAAAAAAGTCTCGTTCTGTCGACAGTCTCTTGACATAATATTATCTATAATCACAGAAACAGTTCGTTATAGATTTGTATTATTAACGTAAGTATAGACTAAAGCATTTGCTCGAGCAAGTACGGTGTAATGCAACTTTCTTACGAATTACAATACATGCAAATGCTCAGTTTCCATGTAGTATTCTTTTTTTTTTTCTTTCTTGCGAATGCGCGACGCTGTGTTCGACGTAAGGCTCATGGCGAGTGAGCCTGTCACACTTCTTTTTAACTTACGTACACTCTTGGTTAAAATGACGAAAAAAAAAAGAAAAATAGAAATAAAACATGGTGGCAAATGAACATATACAATGACAACTTTTTAGCGGTTTCCGATTAACGTTGGATAATAAATAATAAATGTCCCCCTGTTACCCGCGCTCGTGCCTTTGCTCGATGATACGTTACACCAAAATGCTCGTGATTTTTTCTTATTTTTATTTATTTTGTACTTGTGTGACGTTAATACGACGTGAACCGATCAATGTAAAAAGTACTTTAGGTACCTATGATTGCAAACTGTGTTTTTTTCTATAATAAAAATAAATACTGTACTCGCCAGTACGAATGACCGTGGCGAGTACTCGACGTATGGGTAGTTTGGGAAAGTGGGAGCATGCGACTTACTTGGTGGGTGATGGGTTGTGCAGGGCGGGAGACGGTAAACGAGCAGAACACGATCGCAGCAGGTGATTTGATGCACTTCACACCTTTTACTGCACTTAGTTCGTTAGGTTAAAAATAGTAGATTTCACGGGTCGACACGACACGACGCGGGCGACGTTTGCGCGCCGGCTTCAGTTGCCGTTTCGCGAGTGCAACTACGCGATGAACGGCTAGATGGCGCTGGTAGTAATTTAACCGTCGGGCGTCTCGCCCGTACAAATACTTTGCTAAATTTTGATCATTTTATTTCAACATGCCTCAGATTAGACAGTAAATCATAAAAGGGTAAATCTATCTACAATAGTATATGTATTAATTATTTTTTTATGAATGGTTATTCATACATAACATAACGTATATGGTGATATTAGGTGTATTACATTATAGTGTAACAATATTTGAATATAATGTCCAACCACATCTTATCGGAATCGGCCCTTAAACAAAAAAATTGGCCGCCATCTTGGTCTTTATAAGGAATCGACTTAATTTGGTCGGCTTATACGCGTACTTTTAGTATGAAAAAGTAATAAACTTTAATTTCTCCTAAAATACTGTAGGGTCACCGGGTAAACGGTGGGTCAGTGGGGTACAGTGGGTCACGCACACATTAACGAAATCAGTGTAGGTTGCGCAGCCGCTTGTCCGCGCACAGACGCCTCTCCGCACGTAACCCCTCTCAACCAGTTCCAGCGCGGCCGCGCTCACCCGTCGACGTCTGACGCTCGATTTTCTCGCGGCGCTGCTAAAATATTTTGAAATGTAAGTTGATCTTTTGTTTATAATTGCTAACTAACAACAGATATCGATACAATTGTAGTACCATACTTTGACCTTGTTAGTACTCTGTAATATATTACATAAAGAATTGACTAGCGATTTGTTTTTAACTCGTTAATTCTTGTTTGTATTTAAAGTCGGCCTATGGTGAAGAGTAGGTCTGATTCACTGTGTACACAGTGGATTGCGATTCACTGTGTACTTGATGTTAAAGCGAAGCAAATGGGTTTGCTGCGAGAGTTAATCTTTAATTAAAATAAAATGATTTTGTTACAGAATGGGCAGAAATAGAAAAAATCGTAAAATTGGTACTCATACTGAAGACCAAATGCAAAAGGCATTAGATGCTATAAAAACCGGTAAAAGCATCAGGCAAGCAGCTGCAGAGCATAACATTGCCTTTTCCACTCTGCAAAGATATAATGGAAAAGAAAATCCTGACCGCCTGACACCAAATTATTCCGTTCGTAAAATATTTAGGGCTGAACATGAGGTGGCCTTATGTGACTATTTCAAAAAATGTGCCTTAATGTTTTACGGTCTTACCACTAGAGATTGCCGCCAAATAGCTCATCAAATGGCGAAAATAAATAATGTGCCAGTTCCTGAGAGTTGGGAAAGTAATAAAATGGCTGGTATCGATTGGTTCCGAGGGTTTCGTGAGCGATTCCCTGATATGTCGTTACGAAAACCTGAAAACTGCAGCTTGGCACGAGCTACAGCATTCAATAAGGAAACCGTTAAAATATTTTTTGACAACCTTCAAAATGTGCTTAGCCGCAGTCCAGCCTTTGCAGACGGCACGCGCATTTATAATTTGGACGAAACTGCTACAAGCACTGTGCAGAAAAATCCGAGAGTTTTAGCTCCAAAGGGAAAAAGAAATATATGCAAAGTCTCCAGCGGTGAAAAAGGTACGCTCGTCACAACGTGTAACATCATAAGTGCAGGAGGTATTGCACTTCCTCCCGCATTGGTCTTCCCACGCAAGAACATAAATCCTCGGATGAAAGTTGGAACACCACCAGGTTCTCTTATCCTCGCGTCTCCAACAGGGTGGATGAACACTGAAACTTTTGTAGAGGTAATGAAGCATTTTGTGGAGCGATCGGGATCTACAAAAGATTCTCCAACAGTCCTCATTATGGACAACCACGAATCGCATTTGTCGATTGCTGCACTTGATTTGGCCAAAGAGTCGGGGGTTACTGTGCTTACTTTACATCCACATACATCGGCAAAACTTCAGCCGTTAGACGTCGGTATCCATGGACCGTTTAAATCTTACTTTGCGTCAGCAATGGAGTCATGGATGATGCGGAATCCTGGATGTCCAGTGACCATTTACGAAATTGGAACGCTAGTTGGTCAAGCCTTTGAAAAGTCTATGACACCAGTAAACATAAAGAATTCATTCAAGAAAACTGGCATATACCCCTTCGACAGAAATATATTCTCGGAGGAAGATTTTATGCCGAGCAGCGTCACTGACAGGCCTACTGTTGCAGAACCGACAGGTATGTAGCACTCTTATTGTAAACATTAATAACAAGTAGCGCCTATTGCCATTTTGGTGTATTGTTTTGAGTCATCTTAAGGTTTCAAACATGCTACTTACGGTATATTTTTGTTTCAGCTTTTGTCGTCGACCGTAATGAAAACTTGACAGTGACCATTCAAGAAGCGGAAAATGAAATGTCAAATCGAGATGTTGACACTCCAAGTCCCTCTCTGATAGACGCCATTCAATCG
The DNA here is from genome assembly GCA_963921215.1 of Scoparia ambigualis. NCBI lineage: Eukaryota > Metazoa > Arthropoda > Insecta > Lepidoptera > Crambidae > Scoparia > Scoparia ambigualis. The sequence continues at coordinate 41,484,274 of OY992503.1, read as the reverse complement.
TTTGTTCAATCTCCTTTACACAGCGCAAGTGCTGCGTCAGTACCGGATACGTTACCTTCAGAAGTTTGTGCTAGAATTCCAATTTCCCTGTCTCACTTGTGCTTGGAGGCAATAATTGCACCTATTAATGCAATTCCTGCAGTTCAATCAGAAGATAATCATCCTCTTTACTTAGATACTTCATCTCCACCATCAGCAGCTAGACACACTGATGAAACATCTGCCAAGTCATCATATGCCCAAATTGACTTATCGACCCGATTAGTAACACCAGAGGAATTCCGAAAACTTTTAAAAGCAGCTGCAAGGAATAATAAAAGAAAACCAAGGCGATTAGGTAAATCTCTTATTGCAACTGACACACCGGAAAAGAATGAGATTGAGAAAAATAAAAAGGCAATAAAAAGAAAGAAAGTACCGCAATCCAAAGGAAAGAAAGCTGTTAAAAAAGTTCTTCAAAGCGACTCGGAAGAGGATTGTGACATTATCTTAGATGATGACTCGCCAGATGAAGGGAGCTGGTTGAGTGATGAAGCAGACACTGTAAATATTATTACGCAAGAGACGTTGAAAAAGCCTTTGCCAAGAATGCCAAGAGAGGGAGAGTATGTTTTAGTAGAATTTACGTCCAAAAAACAATTATTGTACTATGTTGCTAAGGTACTAGAAGAACGAAATGACACACTTGAGCTCTATGTGAGTTACTTGAGACACAAGAAAGGGCATTTTTACATGCCAAATACTCCAGACTTGGCCTATGTCAAGGATGATAATATTAAGCTTTTATTACCAACTCCTGCATCAAGTGGTAGTACTGCTCGTCAACAGTCATATCTTACTTTTGGCGTTGACTTGAGTGGCATAAATTTTCGTTAAATTCGATTCGATGATTCGATTTATTTTATAAAGAACCGTAACTGTCGATTTTATGACTGAAATTAATGTTCCTATTCTACGATTTTATAGCGATCTCTAATAATATTAAGTTTTTAATATTTACTAGGTAATAAGAAAATGTCTGTGATGATTATTTGTGAAAACACTTTTAATGACTGAAATATTAAGATAGTAATAGGATAAAAACGACAAATGTTAGTACAAACTAATCAAGACTAAAATGGTGATCTCCTGGTATTATTTTTTAGAACTAGGGTAGTTTCTGTTTAAGTTTCTTTCTGTCCGTCAGTTAAAGGATCATTTACGAATAAAACATAAGTCAGTTATCCGTTAGAGCTGTGCCTTAAAAAATAAAGGTGGATTTTTATTTTTAAATAAATATTTCTGATAATTTTATTACGACAGAACGTCGATTTTTTTAAAATATAAATTTAAAGAGTGCAACGCCTTAACAAAAGGTATAATATTACAATTTGATTATAATACTGCAAAAATATTTTAATATTATGACAATAACCTTTTGTCTTCGAAGAATCGTTTATTTTCGTTGTTTTATGTATCGATGGTTTCCTTTACTTAAATAAATATATAATTTCATATTTAAATGTTTTTAATTACCTACTAAAAACCCTAGACCCATTGTTAACCAGGGGGTGATTCATTGTTCACCACCCAGTGTACACAGTGGGTCAATTTTGCACTTTTAAAAAAATCTTATTTACACCGCTCTCCATTATTAGAGGTCAATTATTTAGTAATATTCTGAAAGCTGATAAAATATGCTATACATCAATCTAAATTTTAAGCTTATCTGACTGATAGGTTTTGAGAGACAAACGATTAAAAAAAAGTGACCCACCGTTTACCCGGTGACCCTACCTAGGAAACTGAAAAGTAGGAACTGGTTAGATTTTTACATAAACAAAATCTTGGGTATAGTCATAAACTTGCTACTTGCTCCATTCCTGTGGAAAACCCATGTTAAGGTATCAACACCATGACCCCAGCGGGATAACCATAATCTCAGGATGTACTGTAGCTAGAATTCTCGTTTTTGTCTAACAAATTTTCTCTCAGAGTCGACAAAATCTTCCCAAAATTTTATGAATGTAGCCATTTTTCTTATACTTCCAACTAGAACTTATTTTTCGAGGAATTTTTACGAAAAGTAGGTATTTGGTTACTCGGTAACTACAGAAGGTAGAATCCTGGAATATTCACTGATAGATTCGTAATTGAATGAACAAAAACTTAGCACAATAACTATTTCAGTAGCGTGTCTCGTTCCTGCTCTTTTTAGGTCAAATAACTTTGACGAGCGTGACCCCAGCGGGATACCCTTTAACATGGGATATCTTGATAATTATTGATCAACAAATTTTAGTATTTGCTAACAAATTTAAACATATTATCAACTAAATCAGTGCGTAATTTGGAGCCGATCTGAAGGGGTTATCCCGCTGGGGTCACGGACATGATGGTTTTATGGTGCAATGGTTGGTTGGTATTAGTAATTTTCACAATAATTTTTTGAAGAAAACTCAGTTGCCAACTCGTACCTTTAATTGGAACTTATGCACAAAGTTATAAGAACGTGTTGTTGATGCAGGGACGTCTGGCACTACTTGCATAACCTGGCGGTTGGTCTTAGGTACTGGTACAAATATAAGTAATTTACATATATAAGGTGACTGCTAGAAACCGCAAAAAACTTCTAGGGCTGGTCAGGTCAAGTGTTTCAAACATGACAAAAATGACAAAAAAGAAATTCGTGTTTTTTAAATTTTTTAATTAAATAATTCATTTTGTATATTTTAATTAGATGGTCTTTGAGTATCTAATTTATTTTAAACCAATAACATAAGAAAAATAAAATTAAAAACAATTAAAAATAACGATTATTTACAACGCTCGGGCAACGAACGGCTGGCCGGCCGACTGTTGACCCGTAAGCGTTGTCAGCTGGGCGATAAGTACCTACGTTAGTCTGCAATCACGAGACCCCATTTATTTTCCTTTAATTGAAATGTGCGTAAGTATAAGGTGCAGTTAAGTCCAACGCCACTTTTTAACTGTAATTATGGTAAGTGTTATGATGTATGAACGTAATTTCAATTCAATCCTAGTAAATATCTATCACATCACACATTATAAGAAGTTACAATTATCTTTCCTTACAATGGGTAGTTGGGTAGTTATCTAATATCGCGTCCGCACGCTAAGCACTTGCCGCTAACTCCAAACCAAATGACCAGATGACCTTTCATGTCCTCGACAACTAAACAGCCTAAAGCATTGTGATAAGTTACCTATGTTATGTTGTTGTTATTCAAGCGGTTATTTTACTATTCAGTCTTATTTATTTATTTACACTAAATTAAGTCAAACTAATGTCTCGCATGAAAGGCAACGTTAATACCTAAAAAGCTGCGTAATTAATAGGTGTCGGTAGGTACTTACTTACATGGTGTTAGAAGCATTCCAGTTTATTACATCAGCGAACAGGAAAGGTGATAAGCTTCCCATCACACCTCACAGGCTTTGGACTGTCAAACTAACGTAATATTACATAAAACTTAAACCTTCGCCAAAATAACGTAAATAAAATAAAATTTATTAAAAGACGAACTAAAATAACTCTTGTGATCGGCACATTATTATTACACTTATTTAACGTGTTTAAAAGAACACCACCTGTTCTACCTACAAGTCTAATACGACTTAACACCCATTTTTTACACAAAACATTAATTTGTTACTGAACTGATTACTTTATTCACGGTAGCCTATTCATAATAATACTAATCCTTTACTAATTAACTCATACTAGTTATTAGTTTAATCACCCACACACAAATGCACCTCACATACACACCAAAACTTTCCCGAGGAAACTGCACACACCTGCTGCGCTGCGCTGCGCAAGAGACTCAAGTGAGTTCAGTGACTCGACTCAGCACAGCAGTGCCACAGTGCGATTCTCTAAGTTAAAGCCGTAACGTTGGTACACCGCCTGCCGCATCGATAAGAATTTACTCTGTCTCTTTCATATTCATAGAATTGGAAAGAGACAGCAGATCGTCTACGTGTCGCTCGCTTGCGCATCTTGCATCTTTGATTTTATTCGGCAGTCAACTTATGCATTCTGTCTGGTGCATTCGCGTCGCGTGTGCGTAATAATGCCTAAAGCCCGCCGAATTAGTGTAATAATAATTATGTGCTGATCACAAAAGTTGTTCTAGTTTATCCTTTAATAAATTTTAATTTATTTAAGAAATTTTTGCACAGGTTTTTACTTTTATTTAATCATTATTACATTAGTTTGACAGTGGGAAGCTTATCACCTTTCCTGTGCGCTAATGTAATAAACTGGAATGCTCTATAACACCACGTAAGTACCTGCCTACCTATCAATTACGCAGCAGTTTAGGTATCAACGTTGCCTTTAATGCGATACATTAGTTTAACTTAATTTAGTGTAAGTAGGCAAGACTGAATAGTGAAATAACGCTTGACTAACAATAACACAAAATAGGTAATACATACTTATTTTAGTTTAGTTGTCGTAGACATGAAAGGTCATCGTTCGGTCGTTGGTCGTACCTTAGATAACTACCTACATTTGATCTTTCATTTGTAAGGAAAGGTAGCTGTACCTATCTTCTCATAATGTGTGATAGATTTTTTTTGTAAGACGTAGGGTAGGATTGAGTTGAAATTACGCTCATACTTAACACTTATCATAATTACAGTTAAAATGTGGCCATAACTTGATGCAATCGATAGTCGTTGGACTTAACTGCACCTTATACCTACGCACATTTCAATTAAAGGAAAATAAGTGGGGTCTCATGATTGCAGACTAACGTAGGTACTTAACGCCCAGCTGACGACGCGGACGTGTCAACCGACGGCTTCCCGGCAGTTCGTTGAACTTTGTTGCCCGCGCGTTGTAAATACTCGTTATTTTTAATTGCTTTTCATTTTATTTTTCTTATGTTATTGCTTTAAAATAAATAAGATCTAATTAAAATTTACAGAATGAATTATTTAATAAAAAATGAAAAAAACACGAATTTCATTTTTGTCATGTTTAAAACACTTGACCTGACCAGCCCTAGAAGTTTTTTGCGGTTTCTAGCAGTCACCTTATATATTTTTTTTGGGAATAAGACAGATCGCCAAGAATCCAAACGACATTTTACATTGTGGTATGAGTTTATTGCAACAATAATAATACTAATTACGTAAAAACATAGGCTAAATAATTTCGTACAAAAATTTTAATATTTGGCACATGGCAAAGAAAAAGATAAAGCACCGTTCTTATATAAGGCCAGCCAATAAAATATACAGCCAACAATAAATAAAACCGTTGCGTATGAACACAAGAATCTTCGTTGTTTCTCAAGTTTACATCACTAACATTAAAATAAATCAATTTATACGAATCTACTATAAGTTTCCGAAAGGAATTTCTTAGAAACATAAGAGTAAAATAATAAATTAGCTTTGCAATCACCGAGTATTTCCGAGTAAAGTGTTTGATTTCAATACGTATTCAGTCATTTTTTTAAACCAATTAGGTTTTTCACTTCACCGCATTCGATGCCCATTTTAAACAAACGTCTACTTCTTTCTAGATTTATCGTCTAATACGCACTTGCAATACTATGTATAAGTGGATTGGCTTTAGTATAAAATGAGCAATTATTATTATTATGTTTTACTAATACATACAGTGCTCTGACCCTGCACTAGGCTATAGTTTAAACAATTCTCAATTCGAATAAACGTTACGTATGGCAGACTTACATGCGTTACTCTAAACTAGCACCTCATCGTGGTAACCAACTACTAACTACAACTAAACTTTTAAAAATAAAGATATGTCATGAACTAAAGTATCTATCATTTAGGAAGTGACGCAATCCTAACGCGATGCGACACGTGAACACATCTACTCGCTGGTATCAGGTCCCTTTTTTATTATATAATATTATTTTTTTTCTATGTTAAATTAATTTAAAACTGATGGTGAAGAGATATGCGAAAGCAAAAGTAGAAAAATTTAGTCTAGCATATCTCTTCGACAATTGTTACTTATTTCAACCAAATGAAATATAGGCTAAATTCTGGAGCGTTCACATTTTTACAAAATATCAAACGAGTCTTTCTCCGAACTGTGCTAGACAATTTCATATAACGCAATACTAACATTAACGAGTAAATAAAATCTCTAAAAATATCTACATTCAAAAGGGGCGGATGAGTTCATCAACTACCTTAATCACGTCACTTTGTGCACAACGTCAACGCCGTTATAAAAATATGTATAAAACTTCATCTATTTACAAGTCGACTACACACTAGTTACTGTATAATTTGTTCCTGGCTGTCGGAGGTCGCCTTCGCGTTGTGGCAGCACGTGATCTGCGGGCTGTCCTCGCGCACCTTCGGAGTTTCTTGCGTTGCCTCGCAGCAGCTTCCCGTATCGTGGACGACCGCCTCCTGACTAGACATCCCGCACCTCTCCTCGGGGGGCGGCTCCTGTTTCTTCTTACAGCAGCCTTGCCGTTCCGTACGTAGGAGTTGTGCGTCTTCTACGCTAGGGTTGTCTTCTTTCTCGGTCTGTGTGTGGCGGCAGGGCTGGGAGCGTTTCGCGCGCGCTACCTTCGAGGGGCAGTGCTTGGCGCCGTAGTGGCACGAGGCTGGCTCGGTGGCGCCCTCTGCCGCCGCCACGAAGTAGTGCGACGGCTGGACGCAGGTGCGCGTGCGGCACACGAACAACTCCGACTCGGAGCTGCGCGCGGAGTCGAGCAGGGGAGGGGTTGACGTTTCAGCTGTCAAACGAATGGTACAATCGGTCAGTTGAGGTTTTAAGCTCCGATCGCATATAAAAACTTGATGCACAATCAACGCTCAAAAACGTCTGAACTAAAAGTACTCTTTTCGCTCAGACATAGCGACATGTCTAGGTACTCATTTCGTTTAGTAATGTGCGAGTTAATTGTCAATAGGACGAAGAGCTTCTTCAAAAATTTATATTCTGAAGAAGTCATGCCGATGCGTAGTGATAGGGGACTACAATACCTATCTATTAAACCCCCATGTATGTTCAGCGATTTTTGGTAGTTTTCGATCTATTTTTTTTTCTTTTCTAAGTACTTTATTACGACATCAGTTTTAATTATTTTTTGTAACTTGTATTGATTTAAGAAAAAGTGCACAGAAATGTCTACGCAAAAAAAACTTTAAAAAAGTCACTCGTCATAAAATACTTAAAAAAAAGAAAAATATATATAGCTCGAAAACCACTAAAAATCGCTGAACATACATGGGGGTTCAATAGAGAGGTATGGTAGTTCCCTTTCACCACACATCTCGGTTTGACACCTTACAAGAAACACCCTGTATATACCTACGTCAAATGTATATGTCAGGCAATATTCAGTTACAATTTAGTATAGAATTGTGTATCTCGTTTTCATATGATCGAAGGTTTTAAGAGCATTTTAGTTGCTGTTTGCATCAGTTGAAAATATGTATAGTCTACATGACAAAGTCTGTTGTCTAATGAATGACATTTCAAATTACTTTTCAAAACTTTTTTGGAAACGAAGCTAAAGTGATACTGTTTTACGATATACGTGATACGATATTTTACTGTACAATAATCCTAAATGAATGAATAAGTACCTATCCAGATGAACAAGTAGATAATAATAATAATAAAATAGCAAACAGCTGTGGTGCCATAGTGAGACTATTGACTATTTAGTAACTATTGTAACATCCTCATTAATAATAATTAATACAAAACCTACAAAGGTTTCCATCCTACTTACATAGCATAATGAAAAATCTGTTTATATAAGTATGTGCAAATCAATGTTATCAATAAGGTTTGCAATTATAATAAACGAAACACAGTAGTAAATGTATGTAGGTATATTGCATTGTATTGTAAGGATTAATACCTACTTACTACTGGCAATCGTAAATTCGATATACCAAGAAGCTAGTGAATGTAATGTGAACGCTGCCGGCTCCGCCTTGAAGTACACATGCCTACAAATCAACCTATCTAAAACAGACAAAGGACATAATATTTTTACTATGGGGCTTGGTACTAAATTCCAAAGTCTTTTAATTTGACGCCAATGTATAAATACTTGAAGAATACATTATTATCAACACATTTAAGACCGTATTATTAATTTAAAGACCTCCATTTTTTATATAAATTAAAAATCAACATTGATTTCTACTCGAAAATGGCAACATTATACTAGGATTGTGACACTTTAAGTTATTAAAAATGAAAAAGTGACGCTTGTCTGACGTTTTATATGTCTATACCTCAGAACAATAATTAGTTATTATTCTGAGGTCAATACGCATCGTATACAGATGTCAGACTGTCAGCCGCCAGACGATTCCCGGCCGCGCTTTCGTTGTGTAAGTTGTGTGTATCGTAACTGTTCTAACGATATCGTTTCTACATTACCATAGGCCTCATAGACTTACCTACTTAATAACCCTGCGTTCGTTAACATTAGAAAAACCCGTTCAGAAACGTACAAAACTTATCAAAATACAGTATTTATAACGGAGATAATTAAAAATCTAAAAAATATACAGAATGATAGCATTTAGTCTCTTGGACAAGGAAGTATATGAATTGTTGCAGTTAAGTTTTCTTTTATTTTAGTACCAAAAAAAAGTATGTCCTTTCTCCTATCGATATTGGTCCCTGTTCCCTAGAGATAAAGATCAAATTGTATTGAAGAAATTTAACATCTTGTAGTAGGTTGAAGTGCCTGGCGTCTCTACAACCGTGTTTCAATAAAAACGACACAGCATCACTTGTGTTCACTGCAAGCGCAGTGTCAGACTCACTGTGACATATGTTTGTACTGTACTATGCTTCAAAGTGGGTGGCATTCGATTGCCGTAACCACACATTGGAGGAACATCCTTCTCAGAATATGATAAATATATATCAAACAAGTATCGCATGAAACCGTTACCGCGTCGCGTAGGTAGCTGTAAAAGAATAACACATCCAACAGCATAGAGCGGCGGTGGGCTCGCCACATGTCACGCTGAGCACATGTGCAGTCGCTATTTAGTAAAACGTGGACTATGGCAGAGGATTGCTTTTGCTGTCCTCATTGCCTAGTCTTTGCTAACCCTTCGGGGATAATAGTCGTGATTCTATATATGTCCGTATGAATCAGATAAAAAAATTAACAAAAAGCGTTGTTCTACCGAATATTGATAAAATTCTAAATCGCACATCTGCATTCCAAAATATAGCCTATTAATGTTACTCTTCCATATGTTATTGATTATTTATATGGCACTGAGCTGGGCACAGCACAACTACCTCTCTCCTACAAAGCTGCGCTGTACCTACCCGACAGAGTTCAATGTAGAGCTACTGTGTTACTTACTAAACCAACAATCCATTATGAAAACAAATGCAATCAAAAGTATTGAAGTGACTTAGCAGCAGTTCGCTTAAAGTTTATACAAATACCTTAGAAATCAAGATTATAGTCAAAACCTTTCGCCAATATAATATAATACAACCGAAAACTCAGGCTCCACACGTTAAGGGTGGCGGTGGGGCAACCGGTTAAAATAAATATCTACAGATACGCTACGGGAAGGCTTGGCGGGGCCGGCGAAGCAATGCTCTCGTGGTACTACATGAAGTTGGCTACAGGTTCAACGCTAAGTATAGATCACGCTAAACTTCTTACGTAAGTGATGTTCTTGCGGTAGGCACTACAAAAAACTTGGCTACAGCTTCTACGGGGTGCACAGATCACGCCAAACTTCTTGCCTTCCTATGCTCTCGCGGTACTACAATCAAGTTCGCTACAGGTACTACGGGAAGTACAGATCACGCCAAACTTTTGTAACGCGTAGTATCACAACAAATGCCAATGATAACGCGTCACATTCTAAAACTACCGCGTCTAATGCCCGTTTTCACAGACGACCCCTAAATTTTAGGAAATTCCTAGGCGACGATAGTCACCGCTGTTCACGGAAGAAAATCCGCCACCTGAGATAATAATAGGTCATCTAAAAGGTGTCGTCTGTGAATACGGACACAAGTCTATCTCTTTTGTCAAATTTCCCACGCGCCGGAGAATTTACCTCGTCTGCCCTCTAGCTTTAAGAGAAAACAAACTTTATCGTAACACAAGGAGGCATCTCACAAGAGGTACTGCTAACTGCGACGCGTCTGTAAAGTTTGGTGCCATCTGCACGGGTAAGCTACGCGGGGGGCGGGTACTTGGCGCGCCGGTAGGGCTCCGCCGTGAGCGGCGTGTCGGCCTGCTGCAGCTCCAGCGCGTCCATCTCCTTGCACAGCTTGCCCTCGCACACCTCCCAACTGCACTTCTGCGTGTTGCACCGGTCTGGCCCCACGCAAGGTAGGTATCGTCATTTATTCAAGGAGACATTTTACCGTTACATCAGAACCGGAGGATGGGGACGGCGGGAGACTTGACCCTTTAACAGGCACTGGTATATGTATATTCCCAAAATATTTGTAATAATAAGATTGAGTAAAGCCAACAGCCGCGTGTGTAGCGGCCCACAAAAATAATGCTACCAACCCCTCTCTTCCTTTAAGTGTCGTAGAAGGAGACTAACGGACGAAAGACTACACATACTACTAATTTTTCAACTAGAAAATTTTGTCAAGGATTATTGAAAAACCTCCATCTTTTCGAATTGCCTTTTTCCAGTGTTTTGTGGGTAAACTTCCCTTCGTCTCATACCTAATTGCTATTATTTGATCGAGTAGGGTATCCAAGGGATTTACTAAGTACAAAGAGAGGCTAGTATAGCTGGTGAGTGATGGATGGCTGATGAGTGAGGCTGTCAGGTTACCTGTGTCGTCGCACTCGGGCGTGCAGATGATCGTGCGCTTGGTTCCGAAGCACTGCATCTGCAGCCGCGTCAGCTTCGGCCCGAACAGGAAGTAGCCTGCGCAACGGCGTCATACAAAACCACTGATTATTCACACCACGCAATAGAATACACATTTTTAGAGCTTAAATAAGGGCAACACTGTTTGTCTTATTAGTTAGGTTTTAACTTCTTGGCGGGAAAGTGAAGCGTCATGTCTGTAGTTTTATCTTTATTTTCTAAAATTTGTGTTTTGTCGAATATTAATGTGAAATAATGGTGGATTATTAACCGTTAGGTGTTCGTGAACGTGTGTGTTGGCAAATAAAAGAAAACAGTGCAACATCATTTTTCAAATTCTCTCATGAAGTACTTGTGAGATCTCAGTAAAGTCCCACATCTTTACTGGAACTCTAGGGGTTTGGGAGGAATATCATTTAGCATTTAAACCTTCATATATGATCATCATCACTCATTATCATTAACTTTAAATATAATCAATGAAATCTATTATTACGACTGAAGGACTAGTATCCATATGGACACGAAAAAAATAGTTTGGTTTTATTGTGTGTTTGCTACCAATGTTGTCTTTTGTTTTGGTGAATACTGAAAGATTTTTACAGAAACTCAAAGGGTTTGGTTATTAATATTAAAATGAATATTATATATTAACCATTCATCAATATCAAAAAAATATTTAACTACCTATATACTTTAGTTGACACTGACTAAAGGCGCAAACGGCACCATGACATTATAGAAGAAGAAAAATCAATAAAAGTAATTTATTTGTAATCTTCGACATTACTATTCCTCTGCGTGAATGCTTTTGATTTCCGTTACCTTGTAGTGGATCTCTTATGCTTATGCTACACACACACAAGGCTAGGGTTCTTTGATATTAGTTAAGTCATTATTATTATCATCATTAGCAAGATGTAGTGTTTGTACGCCATATCGTTACACAGATGTATCTCCACCCAGTATATACCTAAGCTATGCCTTATTTTAAAACAGGATTATAACTGCAAGCATCTTTTATTCGTTGCGTGAAACCTGCCGCCTTTGCAAAGGGCACTGATACCGACCTAGCATCATGCCGAACACGACGACGGGCAGCAGGTACCCGTTGTACTCCATACGACAGCCCTTGGCTGTCACAAAAGGCGACTAATGGACTAAAGACTGCACATACCTCCAACAGCATAGAGCGGCGATGGGCCAACCACCTATCACATCAGCTGAGCACATGTGCAATGTTGTTTGGTGTAACGTGCTGCTTTTGCGGTTATCATTGCCTATTTGCCACATTTGCCTTATCCTACTTAATCACACTAATATTATAAAGGCGAAAGTTTGTGAGTGTGCATGTTTGTTACACTTTCACGTAAAAACTGCTGAATGGATTTGGATGAAATTTGGCATACAGATAGTTAATGACCTGGATTAACACATAGGGTACTTTTTATCCCGATATTCCCACGGGAACAGGAATCACGCGGGTGAAACCGCGAGCGGCAGCTAGTCATACATATAATCATAACTATTATCCCCGAAAGGCTATTCAGAGACTGTACATGTGCTCAGCGTGACAGGTGGTGAGCCCATCGCCGCTCTAAACTGTTGGACGTATGTGCAGCCTTGGTAATATTCTGTCACCGCTACGCGACACTGTTTCTGCTTTGGTACTAAAACACAAAACGGGCACAGCATGTTTAAATTTTTTATTGGTTTTCGACCTTATCTCAATTGTAAAAAGTTCAAAATACGGTGGTAATATCGGTGGTATATATGTGGTGTGCCTGAATCGTCCTATTAAGGGCACTGATTTGGCGTCAAGACATAACGCAGATGGTCTCCTGCGCGAGTAGTTTACTGGCGCAGGGACGTCTGGCATTCTTGCATAACCTAACGGTTGGTCTCGAGATGCCAGTACAAATAAAACTAAGGAGAGGGGATGTCCTATTAAGGGTTAAGTCATAATCATCATCGTCACTGACCCAGCATCATGCCGAACACGACGGCGAGCAGCAGGTGCACGTTGTACACCATCACGGCCAGCATCAGCAGGTAGCCCACCACGTTATGGGCCAGGAACACCAGGGACTGGTGGCAGTTCACCAGCAGCCTGACGAACACAAATCATTTATCTTTACTAATATTATAAAGAGAAAACATTTCATCGCTTGTTTGTATTGAATAGGCTCCGAAACTACTAGAGCGATTCAAAAGATTCTTTCACCGTTGGGAAGCTACACTATCTCCGGGTGACATAAGGCAATATTATATTTTCAAAAAAATTAGGGATCCTTACTAAAACTCAAATAAATTCCTTAAATCGCGTGCGCTAAGAAAACTATTGATGATAGAATGTCAGTGTCTTCTACCGAAATTACTACGGAGACTGTTCTGAAGAACTTTTTGATCTAATTCCGCCCTCTCCTTTCCTGTCCCGGACTACACGTGCTGGTCTTAGGAACCACCATCATTCTGTGCAGAATATCAGCACTCGTACCAAAAAAATTGGCAAGTCGTTCCTCTGCAAGACCATTCGGCTTTGGAATTCTCTACCGGCGCATATGTTTCCCAGCTCCTATAATCCCGGGTCTTTTAAACGGGGCGTGAAACGGCATTTATGCAGGCCGTCATGAATGGGTGCGCTTGTTACCGTGCTTGTTCCACGGTGAGGAGCGCTCTCATTATTTTGGACGACATCGGCTGCTTACCATCAGGCAGGATGTAGTCACTATAAGGTGTCACATTAAAAAAAAAATGTCCTATAGCTTTGCAGAACACACCATATCATATCCATATCTACAAAAAGTACCTATCGCGATTAGCATATGTCTAACTATTTTAGTTACGTCACAATAAGTGTTCTTGGGAGGGGAGCCATTTTGAAAATTCGTCACGGGGTACGGGGTCCACGCGAACGAAGTCGCCGGCGGCGGTCTGCTAGTTCAATATAAACCTTTGCACTCATTACATTAAATACATACATTCTGTCAAAGCAGTTTCGGGAACGGATGATTTGTTTATGAATCCAAATTCAATTTTTTGTTTTTTTTATGTTAGATTGGCACAACTGTTATCCATTTTGACGCGGAGTTTGAGTTGCATCGTCGTCATATTTAGATTAATTATAGTGCTGTTTTAGTTAGTTTATAAGTAATTATCTAGTGTGTATTGCGAATTTCATAATGCATAAAAACATCGAACAAAGAGTTTGTCTTAAACTTTGCGTCGCCAATGGAATTTCGTGTTCGGAGTCACTGAAAATGTTACAGAAGGCTTACGGTGAATCAACTTTATCAAAAACACATGCTTATGAGTGGTACAAAGCGTTCAAAAGCGGTCGAGATGTGATGGAAGATTTGCTTCGCTCTGGTAGGCCATCAACGTCTTCAACTGAAGTTAACATCGCAAAAGTGAAGGAAATGGTGACTGAAAATCCTCATTCAAGTTTGAGAGAGATAACCGCTGAACTTTCTGTGTCTCACGAGTTGATCCGTACCATTTTAAATAATCACTTGGGTATAAAACATGTTGCCGCTCGGCTTGTCCCAAAAGACCTGAATTTTCTCCGTAAACTCAATCGCATAAGAGTCGCTGAGGACATGCTAGAACGAGTCAATTCCGACCCAACATTCATGCAACGCATTGTTACTGGTGACGAGACGTGGGTTTACGAGTTTGACATGCAAACTAGTCAACAAGCTTCGGAGTGGCGCCTTCCGACTGAACCGAAACCGAAAAAACCAAGTCAAAGTCGATGAAAAGTCAAAGTCATGTTGACTGTTTTCTTTGATTATCGCCGTGTTGTACACTCGGAATTCTTGCCGGAAGGTCAAACGGTAAATAAAGAATATTATTTCTTGGATTTTGCACCACGATAATGCGCCTTCGCACAAGGCCATCATTGTGAACGAATTTTTGACCAAAAACTCAACAAATACCATCGAGCAACCACCTTATTGACCAGATATGGTTCCAGCCGACTTCGTTCTTTTTCCTAAACTCAAATTACCACTTCGTGGCACCCGTTTTCATACGGTAAAAGACAAAGGAAAATTCGCGGCGAGAACTGAACTTAATTCCGGTTTTTCCGGCGTTTAAAAAATGCTTTGATGATTGGATTATTCGTTGGCGTACCTAAGTGTATCGTTTCTGAAGGAGCATACTTTGAAGGCGATAAATAAAGGATAACTAATATTTTGTGTATTATTGATCATTTCCCGGTACTTTCTTGACAGAGTAGTACATACATCCTCCTGGCCTCCGGTACGGTCTCAAGGGCAAACCTACGGATACGGGTGAGTTGAACCCTCATTATCAATACCCTATATTATTATGTGTCCGACTGCTAGGCCTCCATGCACAGTCAGTCGAGCAAGTTCCCGGTGGACCACTTTTGGGCGATATTCGCTTGCGCTCCATTCCGACCGCGCATTCGTACAGTAGTGCGATTCTCTAAGCGCAAACATCGTCTAACCACCAGTTTTTTTTTTGTGATCCTGTGTTATTTAGCAAAATTTAAATTTTTTTTTGGTCATTTTTGTTATTATTTTACAGTTAATGTGCTGTATTGTGTGAATATGTGTGTGTGTCAGTAAATAATTTTTTTTATTCTTTTAAGCCTTAGTAGCAGCTGCTGCAATAGCGGTGAGCGTACTATTGTATTCTACTAAATAATTTTCAACGCTGTTCGACACTAGCCCCGCACGGCTGTAAGCGGCATGATAGGGACTTACTTCTTTGACAATTATTATTATTGTAGGTATAAAATAGGTATTCTGTAATTAAAACAGCCTCAACTTTGACCACAGCCGTGACCACGTCGAACGATGTGACGGCTGCAACATCTATGATCACAAGAATGCGAGCAGCGTAGCTATGTGACGCTTAGAGAATTGCTATATAGGGTCTAACAATATCAAGAAGCGAACGTTTAAGGGGAGCATCTATATCATTATACTGAGCATGCTCACCAAATTTAGTCCAAAACTACAGGCTCGTTACCGAGATAATCAACAAAACATTATCATAATTTATCAAAAAATACACCGTTTCCAAACCCGTGCAGCTGTACTACACGCACACAAAGATAGCCAAATATGCACACTAAACTCGGAGCACACTGAGCTACCCTTTTATTGACGCTTGCGTACGTGTTAGTAAAGATACAGCATGTTTCATGATGTGCATTATATTAATTGATTTAGTTTGTTACAATACATAACTTTGAAAAATCGCTATAAAACTGGAGCCCATGTTTTGTCATTGTATTCAGAATGGTGGATAAATACCGCCCTTAAACGTTCGCTTATTGATTTTGTTACACCCTGTATACAGTAGTGTGCGCGTAGATGTTTGCAAGGAAATATCGCCGGAAAGTGGTTGACCGGGAACTTGACTGTCAACGGCGCATGGAGAGATTAGGCAATGACCCAAACAGTTTTACAATCATTTGCAGTTTACAGTACCTATACAGTATGCATTTGGTAATAGACGTACAAATCCTGCAGCGAAGATATATTTTATGTGGGAACAACTCTCAGATTGCAAGAACAAAAACAGCTGTTCCATACAACTGCACATAGCATTCGACATACAAGAACAGCTGTTTTTCCGCAATTACAGTATTGCTTCCACACAAATAGTTTTTTTTTGCCCTTGATAGGATGGCCGAGTTACCTACTACTGACAATAGCAATAGCACAATGGGCCAGAACCCACAGCGCTGGCCCAATGCGTGTTGGCCGATTTTTATGACCCAGGTTGTAATTGACTCCCGTACCTAGTAGTAAAATAAATACCACTAATACTAACAATAGACTCTTTTTTTATAAAATTCTTAATCAATCAATCAGCCCGCAACCACCCACTGCAGGGTATAGGCCTCCCTTAATTTATGCAAGTCCCTTTTGTTCCGTGCCGATCTCATCCAGCTGCTGCCAGTGACCCTGACGATGTCATCAATCCAGCGTGTCCTCGGACGTCCTCGATTTCTTTGGCCAGATTTTGGCCACCACTCCATCAAAGTTTTGCTCCATCGGCCATCACCACGTCTTACAATTAAAATTCTTAACGAGAACAATTTTATTATTATTATTGAAAGACAAACAAAAAAGGTTGGCCTCTTTTCTTTTTTCTGTATAAAAAAAGTAATTGTTATGACGAGTTCATTGATTCCTAGCAATGCAAGGTCTGTCAAGGTCAATATCTCCAACGCAACCTTCGACGATGTTGGATGACGATTAGCATAACTCGCCGCGATGCTACGCTACGACAAAGCCGGTTCTACTGAAATCAATGGCCAATACAATATCTATTTCTAGAATACTTAAACTATCGGTGTTTAAGCCTAGCGAATAGTTACATTAGTGTACCGCACATCACGCAGCTGTCACTGTGTGAGCGTTTTACCATAATATGAAACTGTTTATGAATTCAAATAAAGGGTCTTGACAGATGTGGCGGCCTGCGTCGCCACATAATTTATTATCCTCACGTAAGGTCAAAGATTTTGTAAGCGCATTTTCCCAAACGCGTGTAAACCCAGACACGGCATCCTCACTCTAACATCTACGTAGTTATTATTGTATAAATAGTCTTGTAAGGTTTAGATAATAAGTTAGTCACAATGTAGTCACGTGTAAGTATGCGACTTCACATAATGAGATATTTACCATCGCTATCCCAAGTAACAAAGTTTTCCTGTAGTGCACAGTTTACAGGTTTACAGCACTAGTACCTCTCTTTTAGTGGTTCCAGGTTTTACTACCAAGCTTATAACAGGTTACACGGAGTTCGTTTGGGTTTATAGTACAACTGTTCTTATAAGTTGACTTATAGTCGTGTATAGAACGAAATTATAGGCGCAGTAAAGGCTAAGATGGTCTATAAAAGTATTGCATAGGTACACTTAAGAAAACTTGCATCAGTAAGTAACACTTATAATCGCCTACAAGAAGTAATTATAAATCCGCTATAAGTGTAATACGCCAGTAATAGTAATTTATAGACTTAGAACCATTTGCAATAGTCACTTGACCTTTAGGGGTGTATAAGTCAACTTTATGTGCCAATTATAAGTGAATTAGTTCTACAGTGGTGTCTTCTAAGAGCAAGTGTACTTGGTACTATTGTGGACTCTCGAATGCTGTTATAGTCTTAATTTCTATATAAGGGTTTCTTGTAAAACTATTAGTGTCCAAAGATATCTCCGTGAAGTCCATTTAAGAAGACAATTGCTTTTAATATTTATCGTAGATTCACGGCAATTTTGACTTCTTTTGAGTAATTGGGTTTTTATTCATCATCATCATCACCAGCCTGAAGACGTCCACTGCTGAACATAGGCCTCCCCCTTTGACCTCCATCCTGACCGACAACTCGCCACTCGCATCCACCGGTTGCCTGCGACTCTCACGATGTCGTCGGTCCACCTAGTGGGAGGCCTACCAACACTGCGTCTTCCAGTGCGTGGTCTCCACTCGAGAACCTTTCTTCCCCAACGGTTGTCGGTTCGTCGAGCGATGTGGCCTGCCCATTGCCACTTCAGCTTGCAAATCTTACGAGCTATGTCGGCAACTCCGGTTCTTTGGCGAATATCCTCGTTTCGGATTCTATCGCGCAAAGAAACTCCGAGCATAGCTCTCTCCATTGCTCGCTGTGTGACTCTGAGCTTTTCTAAAAGGCCAACAGTTAAGGACCACGTTTCGGTGCCATATGTCATCACCGGCAACACACATTGGTTAAAGACCTTTGTCTTTAGGCACTGCGGAATCTTCGATGCAAAGATATCTCGTAATTTCCCGAACGCTGCCCATCCGAGTTGGATTCTCCGGGCGACCTCTTTGTCGAGGTTGGACCTACCTAACTGGACAATCTGTCCTAAGTAGGTGTAGTGGTCGACAACTTCGATAGTATCGCTCCCAACAATTACCGGTACGGGTTCAACATGGACATTCGACATGATCTTCGTCTTGTCCATGTTCATTTTAAGACCCACCTGTTGGGATACGATATTGAGGTCGCTGAGCATGGTGTTGAGGTTCTCCAGCGACTCCGCCATTATGACTATATCATCGGCAAAACGAAGGTGAGTGATGTATTCGCCATTAATGTTGATGCCGAATCCGTTCCAATTCAAGAGCTTGAAAACGTCCTCCAACGCATTTGTGAACAGTTTCGGAGATATGACATCTCCCTGTCTCACACCTTTCTGCAATTGGATTGGTTTCGTACTCTCGTCTTGTAATCGGATCGACATAGTAGCGTTTCTATACAAACATTTCAACACTTCGATATACCTATAGTCGATATGGCAACGCTGGAGGGACTGCAACACAGCCCAGGTTTCGATAGAATCGAAGGCTTTCTCATAGTCCACAAACGCTAAACATAAGGGCCGATTATACTCCTCAGTCTTCTGTATAATCTGGCGGAGCGTATGTATGTGGTCTATGGTACTAAAGCCTTTTCGGAAACCGGCTTGTTCGGGAGGCTGGAAGTCGTCAAACCTGCGTTCGAGACGGTTCGTAATGACTCTCGAAAACAGCTTGTACACATGGCTCAGGAGTGAGATGGGTCTATAATTCTTCAATAAGGTGTTATCGCCTTTCTTGAAGAAGAGCACCACCGCACTCCTGTGCCATGCTTCTGGCGTAGTACCTTCGAGCATGACGGAATTAAACAACTTCTGGAGGACTACGAGTATCGGTTTTCCACCCGCTCGCAGAAGTTCAGTGGTAATTCCGTCATCACCCGGCGCCTTGTTGTTTTTAAGCTGTTTAAGAGCCATACTAATCTCATACAGGCTGATGTCAGGGATATCTTCGGTATAGTGTCGGGTTAACTTAGCTCTGGTGTCCTGAGCTGTACCAACAGCGGGCTCTTGTGTTGAGGTGTACAACTGTCCATAAAACCTCTCGAGCTCTCTCAGAATCTCCGGCTTCGACGAAATGACACTGCCGTCCTCGATCTTCAGCTTAGTCATTTGGCTCTGACCAATAGACGAATTCTTTGCGAACACTTTGGCGCCTTGGTTCCGCGCAATTGCGTCCCTAATGCATTTAGCACTATAGGAGCGCAGGTCGTGTCGCACAGATTTCGAGATTCGTCTATTGAGTTTGCCATATTCCGACATATCAGCTGAAGATTGCAGTATCATTTCTTTCCGGTCTTCCATTAACTTAATGGTTCCGTCTGAGAGCTTTTGAGGCTTTTTCCGGCGTGGGGTCTTAAAGAACTTAGACCCCACAGCTTGGACAGTTTCCACAAGCCCGCTGCTGATCTCGTCCACAGTTTCGCACTCGGCTAGGCACTGGAAGCGATTTTGGAGTTCGAGTTGAAAGTGTTCCGGGCTCTGGATCTGGGCAGGGCCAGGACGGAGTGTGGACTTCACCAGACGTGACCTCTCGAGCTTGATGTTGATATTCAGTGTGCCTCTAACAATCCGGTGATCGCTACCGGTTTTCACCCTACTGATCACGGAGACATCACTGAATATACGCTTCTTGGTCGTCATGATGAAGTCGATCTCATTTCTGGTTGAACCATCGGGGCTTATCCACGTCCACTTCCTGGTTGGTCGCTTCCGGAAGAAAGAGTTCATCAAAAAGAGTTCCTCCTTCTCCATAAAGTCGACCAACCGTTGGCCCCTTTGGTTCCGCTGTCCATATCCATATTGCCCCACTCTCAACTCATCGCCGTTCCTTGTGCCTACCTTTGCATTGAAGTCCCCCATAACAACGGTGAAGTACGTTTCGGAGGAATGTATGGCTTCAGATATCTCCTCATACAGAGCCTCTACTTCTTCGTCAGGGTGTGTCGAGGTTGGTGCATATACCTGTATGACCTTCAGCGAATACCGATCGGTGATTCTGAGTATAAGGTACGCAACTCTACCTGACACACTATCGACCTTGATAACGTTGTTAACAAGGGACTTGCGGACGAGAAACCCAACACCACCCTGGGATTTTCGTTCTCCTTCCCGGAAGAAGAGCATGTTGCCAGAATCAAGGACTACCATATCCTGCCCCTCTCGTCGGATTTCTGATAGTCCCATGATGTCCCACCGCAATCTGCTCAATTCTTCCTCCAGCTCTACAATCTTTGCATCGGTCCTCAACGTGCGGATGTTGTGTGTTGCCAGGGCCAAGGTTCGTTGGTGGGTGTGTGGGTAGCCGAGCAACTGCCGGTGATTCTTCGCACCCCCTGCTCCTCCGTTACCTGACCAGCTACCCGTTGGGCCAGGGATAAAGGAGCTGCCGGGGACTGGGGGCCGTGGGCAAATATTGTCTGTCATGGGGGGGGGGGGGGGGGTTTGCCATAATCCCCACGCTTGGCAGGTGGCTTGGGGATCGCAGCGGGTCACCGTTTAGCTAGAGGACGCTGCGGCCCGTCCTCCGGTGGCTGGTCGTAGTTTTAGGACATACCCGGGTCCGGGTTTTTATTAAATTATTACAAATATGGATATAAACAAATGGAAATATGGCCATGATATTTCTATCAAAGTCACAACTAAAACATAAAAATAATAAACTCTTAGTTATTAAAATTAAGCATAAGACATTTGTATGCGGAACCCTATTTCGTCACAATATGGCGCGACAATGCTGCTAGGACTAATATTATTTTAAAACCCAACTTAATAAATACGCCGTGTTCAAAAGGCGAACAAAAATTAAGATGTAAAACACAATATACTTCACCGAAAATACTTACGCGTTTGCCGTACAAATATGTATACACGTGTAATATTACGTGCGAAATACTTGTTAATTTTATTTAAAATAGATGAATTACCTTTTATTTTTTTTTTAACCGCACAACACAACAACAATTTACAAATGTTTGAAGTAGCTAGTAATGTAAGCGCAGAGTATGTTACACGCCTGCCTGGTCCTATTAGATGCTCATAGTTGGCTTCGCGAGAGCAGATAGTTCTGCGTAGTCCAACTATAAGTTTATTATTGGTCTAAGTGCTGCTCGCCAAGTCTACTATGAGTGTTTTATTAGCAAAAGTACGCGTATAAAATGGGCCCTTTTCCGTGGTTATAAACTTTTACTAGCCTGTTATAGACCTGGCTCCGGAACCACTACAAGACCACATTTTGTTACTTGGGATGTAACCCTCCATCAACACAACCTCCCATACATCGTTTGACGGAAGAACAGACACGACAGACGGAAAACAAAGAGATCCTATAAATAAGGGTTCCCTTTTTCCTTTTGAGGTACGGAACCCTAAAAAGGTTTAATTGCAATCAAAATACTATTTAAACCAAAATTAACTTAGGAGGAAGTTAGAACTTTAAAGACGAAATAGGTAAATCTGTTGGTAGACATAGGTAAAAACTTAATGTATTTTAAGATCTTGTAATCTTTTAATGTATAAAAGTATACAATTTGTAGCAACTAACAGTTTTGAAATAATTTGATATGTACAATTTTGTCAGTTCACCTGTTGTCGAGTCGTTATGTAGCGCATGGCATGTAGTCTGGGATATTTGTCTAGCGTGATAGCGCGGCGCAAACAGTTTCGATACGCTAACGGTGCCAACTCAAATATTATCTTGCATGCCAGCCAGCAAACGTATTGATAAGAAAGTCAATATCGCAGATAACGGAAGTAAACAGTAGGCATAATAATAGTATGTGAGGAGTATGATCATGGAGTTATGGTCCTGGATGGGTGATCAAATTAACCAATCCAATTAACGCAAATATATTATGTGAACGATTTAGATAAATTTTCCGCGCTATGTCGTTAGCACCAGCGGTGGTGACGTAACTCACCGCACCTGCAGCGAAGCCCAGCGGCCGACCTGGCCCGAGCTGGCGTTGCGGCTGGTCGTCGGCTCCATGATGCCCGCACGCTCCCTGCCACAACACAGACGAACATTTCGACGCGGATTAACGCTTATAACTTTTAAAATTAGTTATTAAACATCGGCTATAAAAAGGTATGCGTGAATGCCTTTAATTTTTTTTTATAATGGAACGTACGGACTTTTGAAACGTAACGCAAAAGTTAAAAAGTTTACGCATCACAGACAACGGTGAACACTCAATACATCACATTCAATGCCTGAAGTCTAAAGCCATATCATAATGTACGATTGCTCTGACCTTATTCGTATTCGTACTAATATAGTTCTTATGTACTTAAATACTTACTAACACAACAGTTATAATTATGTAATGTGAAAAAAAATTGATATAATTTTTTATGAATTCTAATCTCTAAAGACAGCATGGCATGCTCACCTGTCGCATAGAAGATTCCTTCTCTCGTCCGATCTAAACGGGTACAACTGCTTGTGTGCCTCACGCTGCACGCTCGCCAAGTATACCTGGAACAATGACCGTCCATTTTCAGAAACGTGGAGCCTTTAATAGACATAGACGCGATGAGCAAAGTTCAAACTCAAACTTGCGAACATGAGAGTTGAGACTGAATGTTTACAACTGATTATTACGAGTTAATTCTGCCTTAAACTTACGATATAGCTATATCGTTGCGATAAAGGGTTTTACCCCGCAACGGGAGTAGTAGAGGCTGTGAATGATGATCTTATAGTCACCTTAGAGCCTTCGAAGAGCAGGGCGATGAAGAACAGCGCGATCCAGATGAGCGCGAAGGACCACTGCGAGGTAATGTTCAGCCCCGCGAACATAAACTCGCCCAGGTCGTACCCGAACCACATCCACATGTGCATCATGCTGGCTTAGCCCCCGGCTGCGGCCTAAAACAAACATCTATAGAAACAAACATCCCAACGGAAATACAACCTTTGCCCTCCACACACGGCTTTTGTCTCAAAAATCGCGATAAGCAAACAAACTCACATCAGACGAACAAAAATTTGAAAATCTTATCACACGAAATAGTATTAAACACTCGTGACACACTAAACTGATAGCAATTAGTGTAATCAAATCACATAAAGAAGTTGGCCCATACTACAGGCGCGACTGGTTTATCTCGCCACGCGAACGGCCGTTGATACCATCCAATGTTATTGCTAAATGTAAACATGGTAAGAACAATGCTATTAATGTAGGCGCTGTTAGCAAAACATTACCGAATTTATTTTTCATAGCACCTCGTTCTGAACTAGTTATAATAGTAGCCAATAGGATTGCTATTATACTTAAGTACAAGAGTAGGACTGCCGCTTACAATAGGGCAACTCAAAATATTACAAATTACAACAGTTTATTATACTTCTATCAGTAATTTTATTAATACTGTAATATACCTAACTGTACTTAACAGCATACATGTATATACATATTTCTTTTTTTTTACTATGAAAGGGTTTGCTTGATCCCAATCAAGCCTAGGGCCTAAGACGGGATTCACGTGCGTCTGGATGTCCGATGGAAAAAAGGGGATGGCGGTATGAGCTCATGCAGCTCCAGAGCACACTCTCCGAAATACAGTCTGTAAAAGACCGACAAACAGGCAACTCTGCGGCGGTGAGCTAGGGTGTGAAACTTGCTCTTCACCAGTACATTTTCGCCAATCAGCCTCTCAGCTCTGCGTTACCTCGTGTCCAGTGCAGCTAGTTGGTATTTCGCTGAGCCGTCCTATAGATGACTGCAATATTCTATGGAATATCGGACTTGAGCTTTAGAGAGAGTTGAAAGATGTCCCGGCGTGAATTATCGCTTGGACGCATGGACTCGATGCTGGTGCCGAAGTTGAATCTGAAGACAACTCCATGCCCAGAAGGACGAGACTGTCGGTAACAGGCACAGATGCATCCCGAAAAGTATAGGAGTCAGGTTAAAGGGACTCTTTTTAGTGGTGAACAAACACGCTTGCATTTTGGTAGCGTTGAAATTGACCAGGTTACTGTCACCCTACTGGCAGCCGTGGCTTAACGTCTGGTTCGTTCGCTCAACCATGGCCTCTCTCATCAATATCACGTCATCACCGCTGGCTTTTGCATCCGAAAGGTATCACTCTACGATAGTACTGTCATCTGCATACCCATCAATTCCCAGTATCAACAGGTCATTGATATGCAAAAGGATTTCAAATTAAGAATAACATCATAACCGTTTTAAACCACGCACTCTGTTTAAAAATTTAATGAAAAAATGTTCAAAGTGGCGGAGCCAAATTGGCGCGCTATGAAAATTTACTACTTTCTACTAGAAATTATTATTTTAATATTTATACTACCTATTAATAAAATAAGATAACCTATGAAAATTAAGATCTTGGGAGAGGCCTATTTCCAGCAGTGGACGTCTTTGACGTGGCTGAAACGACTACCTACAACGACGACGAAAATACCTAATAATTTTTTGGAACCTTATGAACTTTTTTATAATCGTTTTTAATTAATTTGATTATTCAGTTAGTCAGTCCTGAGGACTAACCTTTCAAAATGAATACAAAAATAATAATTTGACACATGATAATATATCCCCATGATTACTTGTGATATATTCTAGAATAGTTTTTACATTGTTTGGCTACTACATTTTGCCAACAGAATTCTGCTTTATTGCGGAAAGATCCTATTATTTAAGAAATTCAAAACCAATTAAATTGGCGATGGCTTAAAATTTATTTAAGCCTTAAACTTTTTATTTAAGCCCTAAAATCATACCTACCCAATAAATATATTTTTATGAGAAAAACGTTGTTACCTAATGAAACGCATAACGTTTTTCGCCATAAACTGACAATGCATCATGTTAATGGCATTAATCGTCACTTGCCATAAGTATTTATAGCATAACTTCATAACGCATAACATAAATTGCCAACATTTAGAAGGCATAATCTTAGAAAGGCATAATTTCGATAAGCATAAGTAACAAAATGCATATTTTTACTTGCCATAATGTTCAGAAGACATAATATTCAAAAAGCATACATAGCATGCAATAAGAATAACTAACAAAATCCCTTAACACTTACAGGATAACACTTATTTTATTTACCATAATTCCAAAAAGCATACATACCATAAAGCCTAAGCAACATTTGGTACATTTGATAATTTGTAATAATCTAATGATATAAAACTTATTGATATAATGAGCAAACAAGCGTGCAGCATGCAGGCAAACATGCAGCATGCAGGCAAGCATGCAGCATGCAGACAAGTATGCAACAGACATGTTTTCTGTCACGGCTTCGGCGCTGCGAGGCTCAGCGCGGTCCCACGCGAGTTTATTGTCGCAGATGGTTTTCACTAACCACCGCGGCGAGCGTCAAGCTCACTCGCGCCTCCGTGCCTACGCGGGCTTGTATTACACTCTAGCGTAGGGCAGACAAGACTACGTGGGACGGTTTTGTCACGATTTGATTCTGTCACTGACTTTTTAAGCACAACCTTACGGCTTAACGTATGTAAGTATGCATCATAGTAATAATAGAAAATAAATTGATGGATATTTACATTATGCTTTATAAAACTACTGACTTTTATAAATTATGCCTTGTAAGAGTAGGTATGTCAAACAGAATTATGAATAACACAATTATGCGTTTTAAAGTAGGTATGCTTAATAAAATTATATTTAAATTAATTGCTTGTGCCCGTTCTTTGCCACAGTTAAAAACTGACGTCCTGAATGGGTGTTAGGTTAAAAATTCGGACGATTCAAAGTACTTTTTAATTGAGTTTATTGAATAAATATTAAATAAATATTTTGAGTTTGAGTTTGAGATTATGACAAACAATAATACTTATAAATTTTAATGATTATGGTTTTTATTAAGATGTCATTCAACGATTCTGCATTATTATGTTTATTCCGTAAAGCAACTATTAGTCGTGTCGAAGTTGTGTCTAATAGACTTTTGCTATTAAATCGCGTATGGAAGCAGGAACCAAGCTTTTGGTCAATTAAGTTGAGCGCCGCGCCGGCGAGACTTCAATCGGTGAAAGCATAAGGAAAGGTATTTCGCGGACTGTAGGTAAGTCGACGGTCCGAAAGTTGGTGAAGTATTTGCCCTGACTGCTGGTACCGAGTTCTGCATACTACAATCGCAGACAAGCCTGGTAAGTGCCCAGTTTAATTGACTTGAGACCCTATTCCACATAAACATTATTTAGCAATTTTCGTTCATTATTTAAATATCGTAATTTACAGTCCATTATCGAAAAGACAGGTAGTTTACAATTTAACAATAATTATCCGATAGTTTTTTTTAGTAAGAGAATTTGTAAATATTATATTGTTACAAAATAAATTTGCGATTTTTTTATCTGTGGATTACAAGACCCGAAACACGGGCGGCCATGATTGAGCTTTGCGTGACGTCACATTTCACAAAACAAACCAAAAAATATCTGTCAGGTTTCAAGACATTTGTTTGTTTATTGAAGTGTGACGTCACAGGGCCAAATGTCACGTGACCAACCGTTTTCGAGAAAAAAATTTAACTTAATGAAAAAAAGTTGTTTTTTTTCTTTTAAATAAAGCTTTTTAGAGAAAAAAAAATATTGTAAGAGGTATAAATAAGCGGTTGTGCTGTTTAAAAGACATTATATTAGTATTGCTATTGATTTAGGATTACCATAAGTACCTTAAAAGAATAATATTTTACGGGGCAAGTTTGGTTTTGATTGAAAGGAGAATGACCTTTTTTTTTACTATGGGAGTTAGGCTAGTTTTGCGTAACATAGCGCTTTAATGAAATAAGTAGTAATCAATAGCAGCAATGCTCTGAATTATCATGCGGGAGTTTGGAGCTATGTATCTTCATTTTTAGCTTAAGACTTTTTAAGTATTTTGAGGTTATGACAACTGTACTAAAACGCTCAGAATTATTTATTTAAAATTGATGTAGGCAATGATGTTACAATTAAAATCTTTTTAATATAATATCATTGGATGTAGGTAATAAAATCAACAGTTTTTTTATATGAAATTATTTAAATGCATAAGTATCTACCTATTTACTTACTGATCCTACTTTAAGAAAAAGATATAATATAAAATAAAATTAGTTTTGTCATGTATTAATTATTTAAAATGAAGCACAACCTTTTTTATAGAATTTATTTAAATAGGTACCTATATAACTGAACACAAAACTGCAGACATTACGCTTCACTTTCCCGCCAAAAAGTCAGTGTTTTGGTTTTTATTGACATTTGTCAGTTATCAGGCATTTATTTTGGTTGTTTGTCTATGCCTATGGTACATAGTTTCGCGATAAAGGAAGGTATTTGATTCATTGAATTCCTTCAATACTGCCAAGAGTAACAAACCACATTGTAAAGAAATACAGATACATGTAGTTGTTAAATTACAAAATAAGCGAGCAACCTTTATGTAAATTATTGTCTAGTAAATCAAGCTTCCATTGGAGCGGAATCGATGCGGCCGGGGCGGATGACATCATAGGCGCCACACACATAGCTAGGAATAATACTAATTCGAACAGGATTTTGTATGACACAAAATGTCATATATATACCCCTTCAATGGACCTTTAGATCATAGAAAAGACTTAAGTCTATTATCTTATGTTTACTATTAGTTCAGTTCAGCATTTATTTATCACTGACCCTTAACGTGGCGTTCTATAGAAAACCTTTTATAAGAGTAATCATTATAATTTAAGAGAACATATTTGATAAGTATGTGAATGACTAAGACGCAATAGATATCAAATAGGCTGATTTAGTCATTCTCCTTTAAATATGAAAAGACAAATCACCCACATTTTTGTCTGGTCTTTATTACAAAAAAAAATAATTGGTTATGATTGCTATTTTGAACAGGACAAGTCCGTTTCTATTAGAAACCGCATTATTACAAAAATATTTTTTGTAGGTTTGGACCGCTTTTGATGAATAATATTTTAAGAAACGATAGATAGATGCACTAAAGAGCTCGAAAAAATTTTTTTAAAAAAAACCAGAATATTAGGACAAGTCTGCTTTTGTACCGCAGCTCCTACCGCATTTTTTTTTAAATAATGATAAATAAAATATATATTTACGATTAACTAATTTACACCTGAAATAGTCCTCTTCAAACCACTTGTCAGTTCACCTACCTAGTACACGTTCGAAATCATATTAGTCTACACTGTCCGATAACAAAATATTATAAACCAACAGCCAACTAGAACTCGGTGAATAGGTAAATAGTTACCTATGTACTTTCTTTTTAAATAATTAGAATACATATATAAAAAGTTAGTAAATAAGTTTAACGAGTTTTACTTTCTAACATTAGGTACATTATAACGTCTTACCCAAACCACTCTTAAACTGTACTACGAAGATTATATTTTCAGTGGATTACTTAAGCAGTTAGTGAAAGTTCTTTTAGATAAATCTAATAAATTATTTAATTTCAAGAAAAGGAAGGTCAACATTTTGTAAATGTCGCTGTTAATGTCAAACCGCTAACGTCATTGTCATTTCGTATTTTTTTTTATATTTGTTCCGTGAAGGAACAAGCTAAGGTCAGAGACCATACTGCCTAGTCATTAGTTTTTTTATTTCTTTTTTTCCCTTGATGATAATGAGTGGTGATTAAAATGATGATTGATAAATGATGTTCCCCAAACCCCTTGAGTCCTGAGTAAAGATGTGGGACTTTACTGAGGTTTCAAACGGACTTCTTGAGAGAATTTGAAAAGTGATGTTGCACTGTTTTGTTTCGTTTGCCAACACTCATGCACGTTCACAAACACTTAACGGTTAATAATCCACTATTATTTCACATGAATGTTCAAAAAAACCCGAATTATAGAAAATAAAACAAAACTGCAGACATGACGCCTCACTTTCCCGCCAAGAAGTCTTGTCATTACGGTGAAATATCTCAGAACAATAACAAAATATTTACCGTTTCAACCTCGGACCAAAATATTTGGTCCGAGGTTTCAACTCTCAAGGAGTGCGTTCCGTCGTTTTGGGTGTAGTTGTTTGGTTAAAGGTTAACCCGTTTGAGTTGCAACCGAGCCACGGAACGATCCCTGTCCAAAACGAGAGAAAATTCTTCTTCTGTCTCCATTTTTTCCACTGTTATACCATATTTAACATAATTATTAATTTTTCCAGACGTTTTGACATAAATTGCAAACTTTGTCACTTTATAAGGCTGGCCTCACACAGCCGGAATGGCTTGCTGAATTAAGAATCTGAATTTAAGATTCTGAATTCCGGCACCTTGACTCACACGTTCTTAAAAATTCAGATTGATCAGTAGTCTTGTGACTCCCGGCATATGTAAACGTCTCCGAGACGTTAACCGCTTGCTGTTTCAACCAGGGTTGCCATTTATTTTTTTCGCTGTTTCTACCAATTGACGTCCGCCGTGGTCTAGTGGTTACCGCGCCGGGTCTGGCATCGCGCCATCTTTGAGGTCCCGGGTTCAATTCCCGGTCGGCGACTCAATTTAGAGAAAACTGTTTTTCTTAATTGATTTCGGGTCTGGGTGTTTTTCTATGTTTATGTATATTTATCCATTATCTAGTTTAACCATATTAACGAGTTTCAATAGAAGCTTAAATTGCTATCAAATTTTATAAAAATAAAATATAAAAATAAAAATTTATGATAAATCCTGCTAAAACTGCTAAGCGTTGTTTATAAAAATGCACCAAAACGGCTATATTTACCTTTATAATTTTTAAGAATTGAAGTACATCGAAGATTAAACACTATTAAAGCAACGTATCAATAAGATAACATACAAACTAAATATCTAAAATTTACTTTTAAAAATGCTAAAAAAGTAGGATCCTACTAAAAATGGCAACACTGAAATAATTCAGAATCTGAATTCCAGCATGTGTGTGCCGCTCCATATAAAATGTATGGGAATACGCGCGTTCTGAATTCAGAATCTTAAATATTCAGACACGGAATTCCGGACGCTCGTCAGCTCATTCTTCCAGATCGATCTGAGAAATTCAGATTCTGAAAAAATCAGCATGTGTGTGGAGCATACTGATATTGTATGGTATTCCGGCCTTTCTGAATTCAGAATCTGAATTAAGATTCTTAATTCAGAAAGCGATTCCGGCTGTGTGAGGCCAGCCTAACAATGATATAAACGTCAAATAGCTGTCAGAGTGAAAAATAACCTCAGAACAATATGCTTTAGTTATTGTTCTGAGAAAATAACCATCCAATTTGATGGTTGTATGGTTGCTGCGCTCTGAGCCACAGAACGGATGAAACTACGCTCTGACAGCCATCAGAGAAAAATTTCACCAAGCCACGGAACGGTTAGAGCGCACGCCCCGGAGTGCGCTCGAGTGCACTCGAGTGAAGCGACGGAACGCAGCCCAAGCTCTAGGCCGGAATACCATACAATATCAGTATGCTCCACACACATGCTGATTTTTTCAGAATCTGAATTTCTCAGATCGATCTGGAAGAATGAGCTGACGAGCGTCCGGAATTCCGTGTCTGAATATTTAAGATTCTGAATTTAGAACGCGCGTATTCCCATACATTTTATATGGAGCGGCACACACATGCTGGAATTCAGATTCTGAATTATTTCAGTGTTGCCATTTTTAGTAGGATCCTGCTTTTTTAGCATTTTATAAAGTAAATTTTAGATATTTAGTTTGTGTTATCTTATTGATACCTTGCTATAATAGTGTTTAATTTTCGATGTACTTCAGTTCTTAAAAATTATAAAGGTAAATATAGCAGTTTTTGTGCATTTTTATAAACAACGCTGAGCAGTTTTAGCAGGATTTATCATAAATTTGTATTTTTATATTTTATTTTAATAAAATTTGATAGCAATATAAGCTTCTATTGAAACTCGTTAATATAAATATACATAAACATAAAAAACACCCAGACCCGAAATCAATTAAGAAAAACAGTTTTCTCTAAATTGACTCGCCGACCGGGAATTGAACCCGGGACCTCAGAGATGGCGCGACGCCAGACCCGGCGCGCTAACCAGTTGACCACGGAGGACATCAATTGGTGGGAACAGCGAAAAAAAAATGGCAACCCTGGTTGAAACAGCAAGCGGTTAACGTCTCGGAGACGTTTGCATGTGCCTGGAATCACAATCTGAATTTTTAAGAATGTGTGAGTCAAGGTGCCGGAATTCAGCATCTGAATTCAGAAAGGCCGGAATACCATATCAAATCAAATCAAATCAATATCTCTTTATTCAGTAAACTTAGAACAAGCATTTTGAATCGTCAAAAGTTAAAGGATGGACGGGCACCCGCCCACCCACCCCGCCCATACTATATCAATATGCTCCACACACATGCTGATTTTTTCAGAATCTGAATTTCTCAGATCGATCTGGAAGAATGAGCTGACGAGCGTCTGGAATTCCGTGTCTGAATATTTAAGATTCTGAATTCAGAACGCGCGTATTCCCATACATTATATATAGAGCGGCACACACATGCTGAATTTCAGATTACGAATTATTTCAGTGTTGCCATTTTTAGTAGGATCCTGCTTTTTTAGCATTTTTAAAAGTAAATTTTAGATATTTAGTTTGTATGTTATCTTATTGATACCTTGCTTTAATACTGTTTAATTTTTGATGTCTTCAATTCTTAAAAATTATAAAGGTAAATATGGCAGTTTTGGTGCATTTTTATAAACAACGCTTAGCAGTTTTAGCAGGATTTACCATAAATTTTTATTTTTATATTTTATTTTTATAAAATTTGATAGCAATTTAAGCTTCTATTGAAACTCGTTAATATGGTTAAACTAGATAAAGGATAAATATATATAAACATAGAAAAACACCCAGACCCGAAATCAATTAAGAAAACAATTTTCTCTAAATTGACTCGCCGACCGGGAATTGAACCCGGGACCTCAGAGATGGCGCGATGCCAGACCCGGCGCGCTAACCTCTTGACCACGGACAACGTCAATTGGTAGGATCAGCGAAAAAGAAATAGCAACCCTGGTTGAAACAGCAAGCGGTTAACGTCTCGGAGACGTTTGCATATGCCAGGAGTAGGGTTGCCAGGGTCCTATAATAAAAAAGTCAGACTCAGCACTGTATTAGGCCGGACATTTTGCCCTAAAAGCCGGACATGGTATTTGTGGAAAGCCCAAGACACTATTTTAAAGCCGGACTTACGCTTTTCAAGCCGGACAACGGCGCCTAAGTTGACAAAACTGGAATTGAAGCACCTTCTCCCAGGCATGACGTTCACTGACATAGGCAAAACGCCAAGAATGCTTATGGTAGGACGATGAAGGCCTTGGAAACAAGTGCTGGTCTTCGGTCAGTGACGAAAGAGGACAAGGCCACCATCCAAAAAGAAACCAATGAGCTGGGTAGCGATGGTGGCAGAGTTGGCCGACAGACTGAAAAGGATAGAAAGAAACAAGGAACTCGGGAAAGAGAAAGAAAAGGGTAAGGCTGTCCACACACCGACAGTAAGCGACAGCACTGATTTTGAGATAGAAACCGGGAGAAGACTTGGGGCCATAGAACTACTATTGGCGGAAAACCTTGCAGCAACCGAGGAATGCGAGAGGCTGCAAGGGGAAAACCAGAGAACGGTACTGAAACGTATAGCTAGTCAGCAAAACAATGATAAGCCGCAGAAGGCCTCGTACGCTGCAGTGGCGGCAGAAGGCCGACGAGGAGCCACACGCAAGACCCTCCACTCCCTTATCGTCGAGTCCACCGACAAGGCCCTGACCGGAGATGAAGTGTTAGAGGCGGTCAGGAAGACGTCGTCAGTGGACTCAGAAGGGGAGTGGATCAAGATCGAAAAAATTAGGAAGGCGAAAGACTAGAAGGTCATAATTGGGTGTGGCACGGAAAAAGATGCAGAAGAGTTGCAGAGAAGGATAGAGAAAGAGAAGACTTTAAAAATCGAGAGAGCTAAAAATAAAAAACCACTAATAGTAGTAAAATATGTAAAGGGGTAAAAGAAAGGAGAACAGGTAGAGGCAGCAATAAGTAGGAAAATGGGATTGAATAAGGAAAAGAAAGCCGAGAACGGTGAAAAGGAAGTAGAATTTATGTTTGAGTGGAAAACGAGAAATCCGCACGTCGTACACGTCGTGGTCAAGGTGACCCCTCGGATATGGCTGCAACTGACAGAGGCGGGGACTCTTCATCTACAATGGGGAAGCTCCAGAGTAGAGGATCAGTCCCCGCTGATCCAGTGTTCCCGCTGGTTGGGCTACGGCCACATCAAGCGGGTCTGTGAGGAGCAGCTGGACAGCTGCAGCCACTGTGGGGGCAACCATCTGTATGCGACGTGCGAGAAGAAGGACAGTCCCCCCAGCTACCTAAAATAATACTCTGCCAATTTAAGTACCTAATTCGGAATGAAATTCTTCACTATCAGATGATTTGAAATAGCAGTCCACTTTTGATGTATTGGCGCAGCTTCTTAAAATCACGATGGGACGAGAAAAGCCTAACAAAAGCCGGATCGTGTCCGGCCGAAAAGGACAGGCCGGACACGACCGCAAAAAGCCAAACATGTCCGGCTAAAACCTGGCAACCCTAGCCGGGAGTCACAAGACTACTGATCAATCTGAATTTTTAAGAATGTGTGAGTCAAGGTGTCGGAATTCAGAATCTTAAATTCAGATTCTTAATTCAGCAAGCCATTCCGGCTGTGTGTGGCCAGCCATAGATCTCTTACCAAATTCAGAGTTGGCAACACTGATAGGGTGTCAAAGTCAATTTATGTTAATATCACTCACACAAGGACTTCTTGGCGGGAAAGTGAAGCGTCATGTCTGCAGTTTTGTTTTATTTTCTAAAATTTGTGTTTTTTCGTATATTAATGTGAAATAATAGTGGATTATTAACCGTTAAGTGTTTGTGAATGTGCATGAGTGTTAGCAAATGAAACAAAACAGTGCAACATCACTTTTCAAATTCTCTCAAGTAGTCCGCGTGAGACCTCAGTAAAGTCCCACATCTTTACTGTGGACTCAAGGGGTTTGGGGAACATCATTTATCATTCATCTTAATCATCACTCATTATCATCAAGGGAAAAAACAAATAAAAAACTAATGACAGTATGGCTCAGACCTTAGCCTGTTCCTTGATGGAACAAATATATA
The DNA here is from genome assembly GCA_963921215.1 of Scoparia ambigualis. NCBI lineage: Eukaryota > Metazoa > Arthropoda > Insecta > Lepidoptera > Crambidae > Scoparia > Scoparia ambigualis. The sequence continues at coordinate 41,449,384 of OY992503.1, read as the reverse complement.
AAAAAAAAAAAAAAAATCACTCACTCACACGGTGTCAACAATCAAATACGTTGCCACTACTTAATTTATATTTTTAAATTAGAGCGATTTCATTATGGAGAATACTGACAAAAAAATGAAGCAAGGTCTTCCCAAAATCGAGGAAATGACCAGAGAACAAATCCGTCAAACTATTATCAAAAAACGAGAATGCAATGCGCAAGCACAAAATATAGTCGAAAGCTTACTTGAAAAGCACATTTCAGAAAGTTATTTCCATAAATGCTTACCAAATATCAATCAAAGCCACTTTGAAGATATAGTTGAAGAAAGAGCCATTATACATTTATGTGGTTATCCCTTATGCCAAAATACGTTATCTGCAAAAGACATCCCAAAACAAACGTATAGAATATCAATAAAAACTAATAAAGTTTACGATATCACAGCCAGGAAGAGCTTTTGCAGTAACAGTTGCTACAAATCTGCGATGCACATTAAACAACAATTGCTAACCAGCCCCTTGTGGTTTAGAGAATATGAAGAAATACCGACATTTCAATTGTTACCGTCCATTGCAGTTGGCAGTCTAGGCCAAGAAGTAGACTTAGGATTAGTAGAGAAGGTTACACTACAAACTGAGAGACCATTTACTTCAATAAATGATTTTGCTAGTGCAACTCTAAATGAATTGGATGATAAAGACCTTGAGGACAACACTGATACAGCTAAAAGTGATGATAAATTAAGTTCAGATATAATAAACAATGAGAGTGATAACTATCCAAAGAATGTTGACAACATACAAACTGAACAAGTGAAGAAACTATCTTGTGAGCATCCAGTTATTCCAATTCCAGATACAAATATTACAGAGGTGGAGCGAAAAAAGACACCTCTGAAGAATCCTATGAATATTATTGGGGACATCATAGAAAAACCTGAAAGAAAAATTGATCCCATTCTGCAAAGTGGACCTACTACTAAAGAAAAGGAAAATGCAAGGCCAAATAAATCTGCTGCAAAGAAAAAGCAACCTATAGTGACTGCATTAGCTATAGAAGTAGAAAAGTGTTTAGCTGAATGGTTCACTATTGATACACTGCTGTTACTGTTTGGCGAAGAGAAGGTCAAAGAAATGCTCACAGACAAAGGAGAATGTATTAAAGAATACTTGAACAACTATAGCAAAAGTGTATTCTATACTTCAAATAACTATGATCAGTACCAGGTCTTATGTAGGAAATTGAATATGTTAGAATTGGAAGACAGACGATATGACACTGAAGCTTTGCAAAGAGAATTAAAACCATTACCTGATTTCACAATACTGCAAGAAGAGAGTAAAAAACTGCAATTGAAAGTTAAAGCATTTTTTTCTGGTGAAACGGGAATTCCAGACATTGTTGAAAATGAAAAATCTTTTGGAAATGAACCAGATGAAACTATTCAACTAACACAACTGCCTTTAGTTGACAAAAATGCTCAAAATGCTTTACGCAGAAGAATAGTCTGTGAACATCTTAGCAAAGTATTACCTGATATACTGAAGTCTCTTGGGCTGTTGTCTTTGTCTATTAGCTCTGATGTTCGTCTTCTTGTTAACACATTCAAGTTGAAAGCAAATAACATTATGTTTAAGCCAATTCAGTGGACATTAATTGCAATAATTGTCATCAAATTGCTGTCACTACGAAATAAGAGACTCGAGTATTTATTACAACAGCAGACCTCATATAAGCACCTGCAGTTGCTTTTGTTAAGTTACAAGCAGGATGAAGGATACCTTGACAGACTTATATCCTGGCTTACAGATATTGATAGATTATTAGACACTAATGACACACAACTGACTGTAGAATAACTACTCTGTTTTATGTATTTAGATATTATGTAATATTATAAATTATTAATACATATTTTTATAAGGCAATATGTCTCTTCACTTTAGTTCTGTGTCTTTTTAATGTCTATTTATACTTAGATCAAGTTTTTTTTTTACAATTAGGGAAGGCAAAAGACAAAATTTAGTTAAACAATTTATTAACATACACTTGCTTACGTACTACTTAAATTCGGATCAATAATAGAAAGTGTAGCTCCAACTAAATGTAATGACCCTGTCACAAGCACTGATGTTTTGTTGACTCCATTATTATTTTTTAAACTGATTAATGCCTCAGATACACTCTCTAGTATAGTAATATTGATGTGGTTTGTGTCATTCTTCAGCTGCTTCCAAGCCTCCATGTTTCTGTGACATCTTGCTAACAAGTCCTTATGTTCTACAGCAGAGTAATTGTCATTATTTTTGTTACTTCTTTTGTATGCAGTAGGTATGACAAAATAGATTTGATTAAAATCTATTTGTGTCAAAGGTTTAAGAAGAACTTGCGAGTTACGATCGCCTGTTGCGCTGAATATCAGAATTTTATCTTCACATCTGAAAAACAGTGTTAGAAATTTAGAAATTCTATATGACGCATAGAGGTAAAACAAAAGAAATTTAACAAAGATCGAAAGGGTAGTCTAAAAGCTAACCATGTTGGTGATGGCAAAACTAAAATACATAATCACGACTATTATCCCTGAAGGGTTAGTCAGAGACTAGGCAATAATGCTCTAAGCAGTTAGATGTATGTGCAGTCTTTAGTCCTTTAGTCGCCTTTTACGGGCGGTAGTATTCTTGCACCGCTAAGCGACACGATTAAACTAAAATAGTTAAATTATTCACATTTAGAATTGCTTAATCAGACAGAAGGTGATTCTACGGAGGAATCACGACCCTCAATAATGAGGAGAACGACGCGAAGAGAAGGATTACTTACTTATTGTTATCCATAAACCACTTAGAGCATATCTCCATCGACTCCTTAGTGTGCGCTCCGTCCAAATAAAACGTCGCGTAGCTGGCCGCGACAACTTGATATCGACCCGCCCATTTGCACGCGCTAAGACCGACCGCAGTTTCTTTCGAAACTTGAGTGGTGCCATCAAACACCACACTGTCCAGGCATTTATGGCCATTTGTCAAGTAAGGAGCATCCAATTCCTTGTACCCGTTTTGTATCATAACTTTGCTGCTAACAATAGCTTTCTTCATAACATTGCTTTTACTGAGGGCTTGTAGCTGGGCAAGCCTCATCCAACTGTGGGCAAGCTGTATGGCAAGGGAGGTGTTGGTCTTGTAAGCCGGGTTCGAATCAAGTTGCGTTTCGTATCCATTTGGGAATGTGTAAGTCTCGTAATCGGGTACTACGTTCAGTGTGCACTGAAAAGAAAAGATGCAATTGTAAAGATTGTACACTTGCCCTAAATATGCGTGACATGACATGGGAGAGCAGGCACCAGAAGATTGTTTGTTTAATTGCCTTTGAAAGTTGTTCTTTTAGCGAAAGTTTCTTAAGACTGCACCAAGCTTAACTTAAAAGAGAATGTCATTCCACTACTAGACAGAGACCTCATTTTATACGATCCTGATATATTTCTAATTGAATAATGATTAAATTATGTATAAAAAAGCCACATTGTTACTAAGTCTATATTTTATACGATCCTGAATTATTTCTAATTGAATAATGATTAAATTATGTATAATAAAGCCACATTGTTACTAAGTCTATATAAGCTGATCGTTTGCTAAGCCTACAGAATTAACTCCCACTAGTCCCCCAATTTAGTCGCCTTTAACGACACCCAAAAGAAGAGTATTATTTTAATAATGAGCCCGCAACCACACAGCTCAAGCTTTAAGTTTCTATAAAAAAATTTTTTTTTTTCTTTTCTGTTTTTAAAAAGCCATTCATGTGCCAGGGTTTATCTAAGGCTCAAATCACACCGAAATGGCAGCGGCGAGCAGTTTCATTGTAATGTGATTTTAAACTTTACGTTCATTATAATAATACATAGTATCGCTTGAGAAACTTGAATACTTCTGCTAAACTGCGCATAGGAAATAGCACGAGGCAAGTCGCGGTCGGGCGCGAACAGTCGCAGGAGGCCGCGAGCAGTCGCGCCGCTGCCATTTCGGTGTGCTTTGAGCCTAATGCAGCAAGCCGCTAACCTTTACATCCCTCGCGACTCTCTCCAGCACGTCCATAGCTTCCGCCGGCTGCCGCACGGTGAGCGCGTCGCAGCCGGCCTTCATGACGCCCGCCTTGGCCGCCGCGATCTGCGGCAGCGTGTCTCCCAAGATGGTGGTGTGATCGAGCCCGAGCGCCGTTATGCCCACCACGGGGACTTTTCTGCAAAAATAGTATATAATAAAGTACCTTTATTACTGGGAGATAACAGAACGTTGGACAAAATGACTACCTCAGGCGGAAAGTTCAGAGTAGTATTTTTTTTCGACGTTTCGTTATCTATTTGAGCGTTATTAACGCAACAAATTAAGTATTACGAAAGTATCTCACTGTTGGGCAAATCAAGTCTTCCTTACAATTGATGGGTATAATATAGGCTATAAATAAATAAATTATAAGCTAAATGTGTTCCGGCAGTTAAAGATAAGATGGACAGTTCCTCAATAGTCGAAGATCCCGGCTGAAGTGCGTTTCCATCTTCGGTCTTATCATCACTTAACATTAGGCGAGATGATAACCAAGTGCGTATCCGAATAAAAAAATATTACAGACAAATAGTATATTTGGTGAGAACATTATTTTCAAGCACTTATTTTATTTATTTAGCTGTGGCCTCGACCTGCCCCTTTAAGGTGTGACGTGATGTGTTTATGTTTGTACCTACTGTAATGTAATTTTATCTTTTTAAGTTGCAAATCACATAAAAAAGCCAATAGTACTATTAAAAATAAAAATAAATAAAATAAAATAAAATTCGTTTATTTTCAGAGCAAAGAGTCCATTAGATTGTTAGTACACAAAAAAATCTTAATTCTATGATAGCAATAATAATAAAAATAAATAATAATAATTTAACTACCCTTTTTACCGCTTTGCTTGTATAACATGCAAAGCTGTGAAACGGGCAAAAAAGGGAGTATCTAGCCTCTCCAATATCATTTTCAAAACACTGCCGGCCCATCCCGAATGCGACGGTAAAAGAAGTACACTTCTTCCGCATTATTGTGTAGAAGTCATCAGTCCTTGCATAGGCAAATATGCCCGATGCACTGCAGAAACGACTAAGGCCCAACAGTGCTCTAAAAATATTATTATACAACACGCGCAAAGCATTGTAGGCCCCCTGGTTAAAATTAAACCATAGTCCGCTACCATAAAAGTTTGGACAGTAGGCTTTAAATAGGGTTAACTTTACCTCTACTGTACAGCTTGAAAACCTATGCCTCAACATATTTCCACGAACCGACAATGCCCTGCGCTCCCTCTCAATATCAAAATTGTCATCCAAAGTCTCAGTCACTACATGACCAAGGTATTTAAACAGGGTAGCACGGCCCAATGGTACTCCGTTCAAAAGTAGCGGGGGTACATTTTCAAGTATTTTTATATTATCTACCTCTAAAAATCATAAATTTGCTCTTTTTCTCATTGTACTTTAGTCCATGCTCCATGACAGGTCTCACATTGCTGTAGAAGCTTTCTTAGACCACTCAGCGAAGGGCTGAGCAAAACCATGTCATCGGCATAGTTAATATTATTTACACAGTTAATATCAATGTGACAACCTATACAACGTCAGTCGGAACCTACTGGTACTAAACCGCGGACAACTGCAAGTGCTAATACTATCAACTGTTATATTGCAAATATAAGCTTTGCGAAAAACCCTCCATCATACAAACAATAGATGCACGGTCTCATACAAAATCTTACTCAAATAATGTCCCCGCGTAAATACTACATGCATATCCATAGATAACGAGATATTTTGAAATGAAACATTTTTTTCGGATCTAACTCGAGTTTATTTATACTTTTTTATGGATTTTATTTTAGTCCTGACATTTCAGACAATTTACAGAGTCCGTGGTAACGGAGTCTGAGGTGTTGGTCGTCTCAAAGTTAAAAGTTATTTGCATACCGTCAATAATTTTTATTTTTATCGTTTACACAAAACGAGCTCACAATGTTTTTGGGTCTTGCAGTGTGTTGCTGTTGGGGCTGGGATTTGATGACATAGATTCAAGATTCAATATCATTTATTCAGGTTAGACCATGTTTAGGTAACAGCACTTATAAATGTCATTATGCCATCGGTTCGTAAGTCTTGACGACCTCCTTGGTCGAGTGGTTTAAACACCGGTTTTCATGGTGTCGCCATCTCTGAGGTCCCGGGTTCGATCCCCGGTCGGGTCAATTTAGAAATTATTGTTTTTCTAAATTGTCTCGGGTCTGGGTGTTTTCTATGTATAATAAGTATGTATTTAAGTATTTTAAGTATGTTTATCCGTTGTCTAGTAACCATTTAACGAGTTTCTTCGAAGCTTCTCTTGGGCTAGATAATTGGTGTGATTGTAGGAAAGATTTTAATTTTTTAATTTTAATTTAATTTTAGTCTAACTATGGGGCGAGAGCCTTGTACTGAGAAGAACCGGCAAGAAACTTAGCAAGGGCATTTCGTTTCTCCCTTTCTTTTACAGCGTCAATTAGAATTGAAAAATGCCCTCCCTATCATAGAAGGGCACTTTCCATTACAATAATAAAAACATAAAACAACTACAAGGACATAAAAATAAAAAATATATCAATAAAAATAAAAAGTTCAGCTATTCATCAATATAAAATAATCAATGTAATCAATGTCTTACAGTACAGAAAAATAAAAGTAAGACTACAACTAATAAAAATAAGTTAGCAAGAGCAGACCAGCCTCCACAGGCGGCACCCGTTCACGAGTATGACATGTGAATCAGCCATCGCTTCGCTCAACCATGTTTTAGGGAACGTAACGATACCCGACGCACATGCCCCCACCGCAGAGACACTTTGAGAGAGCATGACACACTCGAGCAACTCCAATGAAGCAAGCAAGAAAACATTTAGGCAACGTTTTACGCAACATAAGTTTTGAGTAGGTACCTATTGTCTGTAAGACACTGCTGATAAAGGCTATCATACCAGGGTAAAATGAGTTAGTTACAAAGAAAATGGACATAAGAAAATATAATGTGATTATTTTATCATTACCAGGCTGTTTTGTCTTCTAAATATTCCTTAACTGTATAATAACCGTTCTAAGTAAACAAGATTTTACATGATTTTTAAACTTATCTAAAGGTAATTCTAGTACAGTACTTGGTATTTTATTATAATAGTGTATACCTTGTTCCAATAAAGAGCCGAGAACCTTCTGTAACCTGAACAGGGGCATCATAAGTTTTGAGTCATTTCTAGTATTGAAATTGTGTACGTCACCGTGTTTAGTGAATGAGTTAATATTGCAACGCATAAAAACTATACAATTATAAATATATACATAATTATGATGGACAAAACACACTGCAAGACCCAAAAACATTGTGACCCCATCAGATGGGGTCCTTGAGACGACCAACACTTCAGTCTTTCTCTTACGCTGCACCAGTTGTCCTCGCGCCTGGACCTCATTTCCACTTAACATCAGGTGGAGTGGGGTCATTTGCCGGGCTTAGTATAAAAAAAAAAAGTCTCCCTGTGAATGGACCCTAAACGTACGTTCGTAAAGTAAAGGGTCCGAAACGACAGGACTAAAATAAAATCCATAAAAAGTATTAAACGCACTACTAAACACCAAAGTACAAATATCTAAAAATTTACTTGGGAACTAGGCTCGCTAGATCCAAGCTAGTTGGAACAAAGTTCTAGATTCGAAATTTTGATAGAAAAACAAGGCACGTTTTTGATTCGTGCTTTGTTTCGTGGTGCCGTTTTTCAAGCAGCAATCATGAATCTATAGTTTATTTGATCGAAGATTAAAACTATAAGTATAATTAAATCAGACTAAACTATTTTAACAGATACAAATTAGATAAGACGGTGTTCTATCAAAACGAGAAGGACAACTATTATAGTATACTGTCGGCAAAATTATCAAAATTATTTAATGGAAGTACCTTACATAGGTACCTACCGTCTCGCATAGCGGTGAAACAATACTACCACCCCTCTCTTCCCTTGGGTGTCGTAACACAGGCGAATAACGGACTAAAGACTGCACATACATCTAACAGCATAGAGCGGCGATGGGCTCACCACCTGCCACGCAGAGCACATGTGCAGTCGCTATTTGGTGAAAAGTGGACTATGGTAGAGGACTGCTTTTGCTGTCTTCATTGCCTATTAGTCTCTAGCTAACCATTCGGGGATAATAGCCGTGATTATACGTATGTATGTAGTACCTTACAACGTTAGTGGAGTCGAGCAGGCCGCCGATGCCGACCTCCACAATCGCCACGTCCACCCCCTCCTCCAAGAACATGTTGTATGCCATCACTGTCAGAAACGCAAAGTACTTGGGCATGTCCCCCTCGTATGCCTGAAAAACAAGTTACTATTTTACTTTATGAGTAATTCAAGGCAAGTTGGATAAATAATTAATGTGATGGTGGATGAAGGCGCTGCCGCGCAAAAACGTAGAAGTGATGACCACGACCGGTGCAACTCGGTCGAAACGTCGTCGTCGTGTTAAGAAGATATGCGAGAGATACCTTTACTTAGTAAGTACCTAGTTTGCGTAATTTGTGTTCAACCCCTTTTAAATATTTTATTTTGAATGTCATGTAGATTTCTGTTGGTATTTGGGTGTACCTAAGCCAGGTACTCACCATGGAATTCTGTTATTTCAAAAATGCCAAAAAAACTGTACCCAAATAGTACCAAATAGTGCCCAAAGGAAATAAATAGTACACTTATAGTTAAATACGCCTAGCGTACTCACCTCAGTTTGGGAAATCTGAGTAAGCTACAACTATAATTAGTATGTCAAAAAACTGTACCCAAATAGTACCCAATAGTGCCCAAAGGAAATAAATAATACCTTTATAGTTAAAAAGTTATAGACATAGTTTGGTGAGTACGCTAGGCGTAGGTTCTACGCCTAGCGTACTCACCTCGTTGCGCGAAAACCGAACCAGCAATGGCTCTCATTTCTATCTCAATAAATAGTACCGGAAATAGTACCCTCTAAGAGTGTAATTGTTATTTGACTTTTACACTAGAAAGTCATTAAATTTGATAGCAAACTTCTACATACAAAAAATACGTGTGGTACAGTCGAGCACAGTGAATGGTAAAATATTATTTTGATAACTATGGAATTCACTAATAGATTTTATTCGTATTTTAAACACCATAAAAATAGTATATGTTTCGTTTATAACTATATAAAACACATTCTACCTTATAGCCTGTTTATTAACAATAAATTTTCACTTTAATTTATTGTGCTAACTAACGTTACTCTCGAGAAAAAAAAACTGCTAATATCTTCCGAATACAAATGCAAACCGTCCGAAGTTACCCCAACGCACCTTACGCGACACAGTAAAACACTTTATACAGTCCAGAAAACTAAGAATATGATTTAATTTGTTATTCTACGATTAATAAACAACAACAATAACTTATTTCTGTAGGTAAGTATACAGGAGGAGAGGGCGCTACTGTGCCACGGATAACATCGAGTCCGTATTTAAAATTTATTTAAAAATAAAAGCAAAGAGATTCGGAGTTTAAAGTGCTATTAACACAAACTACAAAACGGAATAAAGTGTTTTATGTGAAATCAGTCAAGTGTGCTGCGATATAAGTGACTATTCGTGACTTTTTGAGTAATCTACGTTAATCGGCAAAATAAACAATATTATGTGCAAAAATCGAATTGAGTGACTAAACAAATAAAATTATATTAATGACAAACAGTAAGTAACGGTGTAATTATAGAAAATTTGTGAAATTAACTACAAATACAAAATCTGTTTGACGGTTTAACATTTGAATGTAAACAAAGTACACCCACTTTATCAGCTGATTAACAAAAATTGATTTGATCATAAACGATAGTGCTGCAGTCTATTGTCAGTTCGAAGTACTAACTAAATCCGGCGCAGATAGGCGGCGGGGCGCGGCGAGCGGCCTTGCTTTGCGATAAATAGCATTGCACTTAAACTACTTACATGCCATCTATGATCCCAAGATCGAATTAAATATTTATTACTCAAGACGATCAACGCTTTGATTACAAACCAACCCCCTACTTAAGGATTTTTGCAGTCTACCGCAAGATGGAGACACAATGTATTAAAAATAAGTATTTTACCAAAACTCAAAACTACGAAATAAATATATCGACAAACAATTCGTTCGAGTCCTTATCTGGCGATGAATACATAGATTCTATTTCAATATCGCAAATTAGAAACTTAAATAGCAGCTGTCCAGATCTTAGGAAAATAAATATGGAGGAAAGAATTGAAGAATTAGAGAAACAAAACAAGCATTTAAAAGAAAAGTTAGAAATTGCAGAAAATGAAATAGAAAACATGTTATTGGAAAATTGCGAGTTAAAAAAATTACTTTCTAAACACCAATCAAAGACAAAAATTTTGACGGAAATTTGCAATTCCAGCTCGAAAAAAAACATTACTTTTAGAAAGAATAGAAAAAGTCTGAACAGGATTACACTAGATTTTTCAAATGATCAAGAACAAGAAATACTCTTAACGCCATCTAGGGCCGATGAGAAGAACTATCAAAAAAATATTGAAGGTTCAAACCACTGCCACACCACCAGTATCGAGTGTTACCAGACTGGAAAAAAATCACCTGCACACCCGCTAGATACCGCTGAGCTCGAAACCAACGCTCAAACAAAGACAAAGAGACCAACTATTTATGTAATTGGTGATGAACAAGCGAGGGGCCTGACTAAAGAAATAATAAGATCTCGATTCGGAAAATGGAATGATGACTATAATACTACTGGCATAGTTAAACCACACGCGTCAAGTTCGCAAGTCCTAAGTAGCTGTAACTATTTAAAAGACTCTTTGACCAAAGATGACATCTTAATTCTATCTGTTGGAGCAAATGATAAAAATCCATATACTATTATGACCAATATATGTAATACATTATGTAATTTAAAAGTTTGTAAAATATTTATATTAAGTGTGCAACATAATCATAATTTGAATGTACATAAATTAAATGCAAAAATTGAATTAATTGTAAAAAATTATGTAAATTGTTCTTTTGTTAGCATTGACCAACTTACAAACTATCATCACCTAAAAAATATCACTTCACATAAAAGAATTATCAGCTTTAAATTGAATATTGAAATAGACTACATAAAATACGAACACGACTACATTAAAAATGGAATAACACTAAAAAACATTTTAACTTACAAAAAATATTGTGAATTAAGTAATACCCAAACAAATACTACTACTCACTTTGCAGAATCTCATAAAAAAGGTACAATACCATATTATTTTAAAATAATAAAGAAGAATTCTGCACAAAAAGAATCTGATTTTTTTCGTTCGCCAAAAACATAATTTTATGGTTTTGCATCAAAACATCCAAGGCCTACTCTCGAAAAAAGAACTAATAGAGATAACTCTCTCAGATTCGAATAGTGACTTGTACCCAGACGTGCTTTGTTTTTCGGAAACCTTTATAAAAAATGGAGAAGAAAGAAATATTAATATTAATAATTATGAACTTGCAGCGCACTACTCCAGAAATAAAAAAGAGGGGGTACATGTATTATGGTTAAGAGAGGAATATCGTTTAAGCAAATTAGCTCATTCAAGGAAATTGCTGCAAATTTTCATTTTGAATGTTGCTCTATATTTATTCATTTGCACAACATCATAATTATCTGCTTATACCGGTCTTCAACTGCTACAAAACAAAGGCACTACGAATGCTTTTTTTTTTTAAAAATTTGCTTTTTTACTTTACACATATGCCAAGAAGCATTCTAGGCAAAGGATAATTATTGCGGGTGATATTAATATAAACACCCTATTGAATACTAATATAACCAGGCAACTTAGAGATACTCTTAAAAATTACAATCTTAAGCAGCATATAACAGCAGCTACTAGAAAAAAATCATGTTTAGACCATATATTCAGCAACGTGAGAGGTGCCACTTCGGAAGTAATCCCGCTTTCGCTATCTGACCATGACACAGCACAGGTGCTGAAATTTAATATCTCTAAAAAACCTAATCTGCCAAAAGCAATATACACATATAAAAGAAACTATTCCGATGAAAATATTAAAAAGTTCAAAAATTATTTGGCTTCTCTTTCATTCTCAGAAGTCTTTGAAGAAGGTAATCCAGATCTCGCATTCATAAAGTTTTATGACTGGTTTTGCCTACTTTACAAACTCTGTTTTCCTATTAATAAAACAAAAACCAACACAAATACAAAGCTGTGCTGGGTTTCTAAAGGAATTAGGAAAAGCTGTGCTAGAAATAGAATCCTTCGGTTAAAATATTCAAAAAATAGTACCTACATCGAAAAGCATAAATATCATGCTTATTCAAGGTTATTGAAAAAATGCATATTTCACGCTAAAAAACTAACTAATAATAAATATGTAATTAAAAGTAAAAACATCTGTAAAGCTACTTGGAAAGTAATAAAAAGTGAATCAGAAACTACATCATTTTTTAATAATTACATAGAATCAATTGAATACAATAATAATGTTATAAATAGTCCGGAAAAAATTGCCTCTACCTTCAACAACTATTTTATTAATTTGACTAACAATTCTAATACTAATATTCGACATGAAACTCCAAATGACATTTTAATTAATTCAATTTATCTGACCCCAGTTGATGAATATGACATAATAAAAATTATTACTACGCTTAGCAATACTAATTCTGAAGGCTATGACGACGTGTGTACAAAGGTCATCAAGGCATGTAGTGTCCAGATAAGTCGAGTTTTAGCACACTTAATAAATCTCTCAATGACTTCCGGGACTTTCCCAGAAAGTCTTAAGCTCTCCATAGTTAAGCCGCTTTTTAAGAAAGATGATAAGGCTAGTGTAGAAAATTACCGACCAATAACTTTAATACCTATTATAGCGAAAGTGTACGAGAAAGTAATGCATGAGAAACTCATATCGTTTTTTAATAAGTATAGTGTATTAAAACAAGAACAATACGGGTTCCAAAAAAATAAATCAACTACACATGCAGTTTATGACCTCGTAAATGAAACTCTTTTAAGCCTAAACGATAAGAATTATACGACAGCACTTTTCTTCGATATGTCAAAGGCATTTGATTTCGTTTCACATGAACAACTTTTATCAAAACTGGAATCCAGTGGTATTAGAGGAAATACTTTGAATTGGATTAAGACCTATTTGCGGAACCGAATGCAATCTGTTGAAATAACAAAACTTGACTCAAACAATGTAGCACAAAAATATAGATCAGAGTTCAAAGAAAATAGGTTCGGAGTCCCACAAGGAAGTGTGCTAGGACCATTATTGTTTCTGGTTTATATAAACAATCTTCCAGAGGTCACTGTCCATCGAAGCATCCTCTTTGCTGACGATATTTCAGTAATAGTGACAACAAATAATAAATTAACATTAAATGATCATGTAAATGACATAAATAAAACAATGACATTAATAATAAATTGGCTTAGTAATAATAATTTAAAAATAAATATTGATAAAACCTGCCTTATAAATTTTAATTATTCATTAAATACTTTAAATATAAGTTACAAGGGACAAATTGTAAACACTTCAAATGTAACAAAATTCTTAGGCATAGAAATTGATAAAAAATTAGATTGGAAAGAGCACGTTGAAAAAGTATGCAATAAAATTAATAGGTTTTCGTACGCCCTATATAAAGTAACAAAAACAGCAACTAGAAATACAGCCCTTACTGCGTACTTCGCTTATGTTGAGTCTGTTCTGCGATACGGACTCATCATATGGGGTAATAGCACTGACATAAACAGGGCCTTCATAGCTCAAAAAAAGTGTATAAGGGCAATATGTGGTACTGAGCCTGACAAACCTTGCAGACCACTCTTTAAAAAGTTAGGCATACTACCACTTCCATGTCTATATATATTTGAAGCTGCTAAATTCGTAAAAAAGAATTTAAATTATTTTAAACAGGCTAAGGAAGTTTATCCACGATGCACACGAAATTTCAATAGGTTGGTCTCTGCTATAATTCCCAAAAGTACTCGTTTTAAAAAAAACTGTTACTGGATGAGTATTACAATATTTAATAAAATACCTGAATTCTTAAAAGAATTGCCATTTAATAGATTTAAAAGGGCCTTATACAACTGGCTTATGGAACATGCTTTTTATACGATTAATGATTTTTTAAATAAAACTTGACATTTAATAATTAATAATGTTTATATAATAATTGTAATAATATGTAATTTAAATTAAATACGTTAATTGAGTTTTTATACTTTGAAAATACTTTGATTTTAATTTTAATGTTAATTATAGATATTTGCATGCTGTTTGTAATGGCTGAATAGGCAGATTTTATATATTTTGCTTCAAACATCTACTGTGTACCTTATTCTAACGCAAATAAATGATATTTCTATTTCTATTTCTATTTCTACATAATATATTCAAACTGAGTAGGTACCTACATACCTACCTAGCTAATGAAAGATCAACTGCAAATCGACATGAACATAAAATGCTATTCATCATCATCATCATCATCAGCCTATAAACGTCCCACTGCTGGGCACAGGCCTCCCACGTGAACAATAGCACGTGGGGATATTGGGCCATAACCCACCAATGCGGGTTGGTGGGTTTTAACGACTGCCATCTTACAACAACAACCGGGACCAACGGATGTACGTGCCTTCCGAAGCACGGAGGAGCTCGAGATGTTTTTAATTTGGTCACCCATCCAGCGACCCGGCATTGCGAAAGTTGCTTAGCGGGCAAGATCGCAAGCCGAACGTGCTAGCCGCTGCGCCATCGAGCTCCTGCTAAAAAATGCTATTACAGATGAAATATACATAGGTACTTACTCATTTAAAGATCACTGTCACGTCACAATGAAACAAAATTCACAAGTTTTCTCCATTAATTGTTTCACAAATTAACTATTCGCAAACCTTTGCGGCGGCAAGGCAAAGTAATCAACCCTATATATAACTCTACTCTTTGTAATCAACTAAAAAAATCTGTTCCCGAAAACTGTGCGTTCCCACCGCGGCGTCAAGCAAATTGTTGTGTATTGCAATATTGGTCTTTAGCACTTTCATAATACAGGTCAGTTTGTAAGTAATTAAAGTAAGAAGTGTGATAAGCGCCATCTATTGTAACTTGTTCATACTAAAATGCATCGCTGTTGCGCGTCGATAAGTTGCACTATGATCAACAAAAGTAACAGATTGTTGTCGCACAATATTGTACTTTTAATTTCATACATAAGATAAATAGTTCCTTATATAGAAGGTGCTCTTTCCCTTATGAAATCCGGCAAAAAATACGGACTAAGTCAATATTTTGGAAAACATGGATCTTATTTATAAGAAAAATAATTATAATCAATTACATAACTGATATTAAACTTCCTCGTTACGCATATACACCTATTAATTTCAACAAAATTAAAAGTAATATGTAGTAGGTACATAATAAGTAATAATATTAAAATTATTATGAGTTCGCCTGTACCTCATGTCAATGTATGTAGAAGTTTGTTATCAAATTTAATGACTTTCTAGTGTAAAAGTCAAATAACAATTACACTCTTAGAGGGTACTATTTCCGGTACTATTTATTGAGATAGAAATGAGAGCCATTGCTGGTTCTGTTTTCGCGTAACGAGGTGAGTACGCTAGGCGTAGAACCTACGCCTAGCGTACTCACCAAACTATGTCTATAACTTTTTAACTATAAAGGTACTATTTATTCCCTTTGGGCACTATTGGGTACTATTTGGGTACAGTTTTTTGACATACTAATTATAGTTGTAGCTTAATCAGATTTCCCAAACTGAGGTGAGTACGCTAGGCGTAACCTACGCCTAGCGTACTCACCAAACATGTCTATAACTTTTTAACTATAAGGGTACTATTTATTTCCTTTGGGCACTATTTGGTACTATTTGGGTACAGTTTTTTGGCATTCTTAAAATAACAGAATTCCATGGTGAGTACGCCAGGCGTAGGTACACGTATTCGGTCTTCAAAAATAAAATCAACTGCCACAAATGTTTGTATGTTGTGTTTGTTATTCTTCGGACTATGATATAAAACAATTAGAAATTCGTCGCAGGATTCCGGGACGGGGGTTTACGAAGGCGGACTGCTGGTATTTAAATTAAATAAATAAATAAACGCTCAATATTTTACCTTAGTCGCGTCGAGCCGGTCGTATACGCGGTGGAAGTGGGTCGCGAACTTGTCCTCGCCGACGGCGCGGCCGTCCAGCCGGACGCGCTCGCGCACCGCCACCAGGTGCGGCGACGAGTAGAACCCCGTCCGGTAGCCGTGGTGACGCAGTATTGACTCGCACATAGCGCTTGTGGAGCCCTAAACGGTTAAATATGTAGTTAATAATAAAATAATGACACTTGGGGCTGTTGTGTTCCGTTCGGCCAGTGAGGGTTCCGGAGGCCCTTCCCCCCTCACAATTCCTATTCCTTTCTTAAAGGCCGGCAACGCGTCTGCGATTCCTCTGGTTTTGCGGGTGTCCATGGGCGGCGGTGATTGCTCTCCATCAGGGGACCCGCCAGCTCGTTTGCCTCCTTTATAAAAAAAACACTTAAAATTTTGCGTTCTATTATGCACTCATATTTAACGCAAAACTACTTAAGAGGCCTATATATAACATCTCGAATGTGATTTTTGCGTAAAATGCCCATTTTCGCATTTTGTAGTAATTTTGCAGTTGTATTTATCGTTTTTATCGAAATAGGATAATAAATTTGTGCATAATATTACAAATCTCCATTCTGTGAGCATAAGTTGAATTCGGACGGCCGGCGCATCGCATTTTGTAGTAATTTTGCAGTTGTATTTATCGTTTGTATCGAAATAAGATAATAAATTCGTTATAAAATCTTTATTCCTCATAAAGTAACAATCACTCTGGTATAAATTTTGCTCAATAATATTATTGTAGATAGAAGATATTCACAGTTAACTTATAACGATTTCCGAAGTTTTTTGGTTTAGAATAAGATTTTTTTCCTATATAAAATCAATGATATCTAAAAATTCCGAGGCCGGTACGCACTATTCGACTTTATAAGAGATAACATTATAATTTTTTTATTTCACTTGTTTAGAACAGTAGTTCAATCGATGAGCTCAAAAAAGTGCCTTCGCGCACTTTATGAAAATCTTTCTCTGCAATTTTGGGTTTAATTAAAAAGTTAAGCAAAATTTACAAAAAACGAGGCCGCTACGCACTATTCCAATAGCTATTATAACACTATTCAATAAGTCATAATTGTTAATTGTTTTTGTTTCTGAGATCCATGACTCTAAAATTGGCCATTTTATGCAAAAATCACAGTCGAGATGTAATAGGCCTCTTAACAAGGCATCCTACGCACACCTTTTATCCCCGACTCCGCCGTGGTCACGGGCCGGTTAACTGCGTAGCATATGGTGCATGTACGAGGGGCGTTCAAAATATTCTCGGTATGTGGATAAAAACAAACAAGTACGAAAAGTTTGATATTTTTATTTTTCAATATACTCCCCCCCTATGTTCATACACTTATAAGATCGATCAATTATTTTTTTTAATCCCTCATAAAAATATTTTTTATCTTTGGTGTAAAAATGCTCCTCCACGGCCGTCTTCAACGCATCATCGTCAGAAAATTTATTTCCACGCAGATCCTTTTTAAGATTGGGGAACAAAAAGAAGTCGCTTGGGGCTAAGTCCGGACTATAGGGTGGATGAGTAACAGTTTCAAACCCACATTCAACAATAGCTGCCTTGGCAATATGAGCAGTATGGACAGGGGCGTTGTCATGCAGAAGCAGAACACCTTTGGTTAACTTTCCTCGCCTCTTTTCTTTGATCGCATCTCTTAATTGACGTATAACGTTAGCGTAGTACTGCCCTGTGATATTTACACCTTTTTCTTTATAATCGATAAGCAAAACTCCTTCACAATCCCAAAATATTGTGGCCATGACCTTGCCAGCTGACGGGATTACCTTGAACTTCTTGGGATGAGCTGAACCCTTAATGTGCCACTGCATGGACTCCTGTTTGCTCTCTGGGTCATAATGATGAACCCAGGTTTCATCTCCAGTAACTATTTTTTGCAGCACCTCATCGGGATTTTCACCACACAGGTCGATAAAATCTGAACAGCAAGCCACACGCATATCCTTTTGAAGAAGCGTCAGCATTCGCGGAACCCATCTTGCACTTACTTTTGACATATTAAGATGGTCATGTATAATGTCATGTACGGTACCAATAGAGAGATTGGTTACTTGAGCTATAGATTTTACCTTCACTCGGCCGTCTTCCAATATAAGTTTTTCCACTTTATCAATATTTTCTTGTGAGGTAGCCACTACAGGCCGGCCAGGTCTAGGGTCATCTTCAATACTCTCCCTTCCACGCTTAAATTCGCTTGACCATTTTTGAATAGTAGATAAAGAAGGAGCAGACTCACGGTAAACACAATCCATTTCCTCTTTTATGGTTTTTTGATTTTTACCCTGTTTTGTCAAGAATTTTATGACGGATCGGTGCTCTAATTTCGTTAAAATTGTTAATTCGCTCATGGTGTTCATGTTTGTTCGGCAATTGCAGAAAAACAAAAGAACATCTCGGTCCCAATTTTACTTTTTTTTAATGTCAATGGATGAATCTTAGCGGCCAGTAACAAATATATATATAAAAGAGGTTGTAACGTATCAATACCGAGAATATTTTGAACGCCCCTCGTAATTAATGTTACCAAAGGTCCAGGGCCGCCGAGACAAGTGTGTTTCGGATTTTTCGATGCATAGCCTGGGTTTGTGAACACCCGCATTTGGAAAGTGTGGCGATTAGACCAATACCCGTTCATTGTAGCAAATACTTGATTCCAATGGTGGGGGCCTTTGCCTAGCAATTGGGCAGTGTGTAGACTGTTGTTAATGCCTAATGTTACCAAATGTTACACCTCGGCTTAAAGTGACTCTGTCTCGTTTTTGTTAAAGAAGACAGATAGACACAGCGTCAATTTAATCCTAAGTGTAACTTTAATCAACGTTTATTAATGACAGGGTAAGTGCTTAGCCTTCATCTCACCGAATGGGAATGATGATAAGGATGCAACTGGATACACACGTCATCTGGCATCCTTAAGCACGAAGAAGCACAAACTGTTATACAGTACAGCAGTGGCCTATAAATAGCTTAAATTATTGATGGCAAAAAATGTATATTAAAGAAACAGTACATAATAGGTAGTTAAAAAAAAAATGTTTGTCCTTGGTAATATCTAGAAAATAGTAACATACATGTGTCATATTTACTGTTATTGATAGTAGGAGTGTAAAAAGATAGCAAGCAAGGTTCTTTTCTTGCTCAATCCACTCTTATCCAGTTTGAGATAATAAAAATAACAATATTGTTATGGTCATAAAGATGTTCACAGTGAAAAAAGCTTGTGAATAATATTGAAGATTAGTAAGTAAATTATATAAAAGTGGGCACAAAGAGTCACATACTGGTACCCGAGAGGTGATAAATGAAGAAGAGGCAGACAATTACAGAGATAGGAAGATGAATTAAGGCTGTGCAGAGGAAGGTTGGTCTAGAGAGGCGAAAGATAGGACTGTGTGGATGATCTTGGGGGAGCTCTATGTTCAAGGACAAGCTGAGGTTTTTAGTAATTAGTAAACTACTTTTCTAAAAAAAATGTATATTAAATCTTAGCAATAAAGGCTTTCATTGTCTTTATCTTAAGTAAATTATAGCCCATAACACTGTCCCAGTGCGGAGCCAAGGCCTCCATAATTAAAATCTCGTTATTGCTACAATTAATGAATATTGGCTTATTGATCATGCTTGCCAAATGGGTGCTCGCAAACTCCGGGTGCATCGGAAAAATCACAAAATAATCTGGGAATTAAATCCCAGGACCTCTGGATATCGGGTTGAGTACACCACTCGGCCACTGAGGCACAGTGAGGCGAAATCAATACTAAACATAATTCAACATCATTGGATTAAATAAATAAATTGTCTATTTAAATCAATCATCTTTGCACATGATGATAGCGCAAAGGAGGTTGGACCATATTACAAAAAAACCATGTAAGGCAAGGCTAATTAATAATGAATGACATTTTCATTTCCGGGCAACTGTTTAAACACTTAAATTGATACAATATTGTATTTACCTATTAAGTTCATAGCTATGCTTATTTGCATTACTTACACTAAATGTTCGTATAGATTTGAAAATATTAAAATTCGAAAAACTATTTTTATCAATAAAATACAATAAATAAAAAAATTATATGAGTGAACATACCTTACCCTTGGTCCCTGCCACATGTATCACAGATAATTCATCTAATTTGGATAGTGTCACTCCAATCCTTAATAAATATCTCTCCATATCCTCTAAGTTTGTACATTTCTGGGTAAATATAAAAACAAATATCATTTTATTAATATGTAAATCTATTTTAATAATGTGCATATGTTTTGTACTAATGACGCACCTGCCCACTTTTGATGTCTTTTAAAATCTGTTCTATTGTTGCTTTGTTAGATTGAAGAGAGTTTAACTTGCGCACAGCATCCTGATAAAAATAAACAGTATTAGTGCAAAAACATAAATATCTTATCCACTACAGCCCAAAGCAGGTTCTAAAAATCTAGACATGTTACGATTCCTACTTTAGGAGTTTGTTCAATTTATAAAATGAAATTTAACTTTTTTAAATAAAGAAACAATATTTTATATTTTTTTATTTCTGTGATGAAAATTATTATTGTGATAAACTAGACATCTAAAATCAAGATTTAAATAGAAAGTAGGTAAACCTTTCAAAAGTAGCAGGGCATAAGGGTCAAGTACCTCGATTATTAAAAACTTACCTCATACGTGTGTTTCGAGGAAAACATCCTAACTATGAATCTACTCACTGCTAAACTGCGACAAAGGCCGATGTTATTCATCGACTAGCTATAGTGCGACTAGAAGACAACGTAATTAACCTTTTATAACAAAAAACGTGACCCCGACAGCAGAACTAATCGCCATACTGATCAATGCTGTACTCGGGGCTCCGAGACTTATCAATGAGTCGAGATGACATTCGACCCGCTGCCGCATCGGATATCGTCATAACATCGATGTAATCGTATGTCGAATACTACGTTTAGCAGCTGCTTCTATTTTATTGTGATTATTGAAGATAAACATTTCAAAACATAACCTCTGCAGCTTTGACAGCCAAAACAAGCATGAGTTTGACATTGACGTCAATATAATAGGTACGTTCGGAAACGCTCTAATGGTGGCTCCACACATGGCTATTTGCAAATACGCTTGCTGTACCTATTTGACAAAATAACTTCCATGTGTGCAGTGTATATTTGCCAAATTTTCCGTATTCGCGGACGAATTTTCAAGGCACATTAAGGAGACAAATAGGCAAACACGCAAATATATACTAGCCTGCCACCACAGACGTATAATAAGAAGTATACGTCTGTGCCTGTCAAACATGGTCGGTTTCTCACACAGACATGTATTTAAATGTCTGTGGTTTCTCAGAACAATGTCGGTTTGAAGTGGACGGTAGCAAAAATTTTTAATTTTTTGCTAGTTGGCTCCATGTGTGGGCGGTTATTTGGTTGGTCGCCTATTTGCCTCTACGTAAAAATAATAATTAATACACAAATAACCATGTGTGGAGCCACCAAAAAAGTAAAGTATATTTTAAAATATTTTGATTTGATAAGATACGTCTGTGGTTAATCCACTAATTTGAATGTAGTATAGTGTGATTTAATCTTAGTGTGATTTAATCTTTAATTTTATTAAGAAGTTAATGTCTGTGGCTAATCCACTAATTTGAATGTAGTATTGTGTCATACAGTCATCGTTATAAAAAAAAAGTTTATTGACATCTTTTCTTTCTGTCTGGAATTAACACAATAGTGGGCGTGGTTAAGCAGAAAGGACTCAACCCGAAACCGAAATGGCCGAAATCGACTTAAGAGGGTTTACGCATTTCGGTTTCCCCTACAAACTTTCAAGTCGAAATTTTTTAAAACCATTAAGCCAATTTCAATGAAACTTTGCATGCTAAAGTAACATACAGAGATCTAAATAGTTTGTTGAAAACTTTTCTCAAAAACGTTTAAATAACTGAGTTAATGCGATTTTAAACTTTCTATAATGGACTTTTATAGTAAAATCCCTATTTCTCAAAAACACGGAAATTAGTTTTTTACTATCCGGATTCAACCCACAGTATGAAGATCACCCAAAATAATTTGCTGAACGGACTCAACCCACTTGAATTCTTTCTAAGTAGGTAATGAATTTTATCAGTATGCCGGATCCAATTAAAATACACAAAATGAATTATTTAATTAAAAATGAAAAAAACACTAATTTCTTTTTGTCATTTTTGTCATGGTAAAACAGTGGACCTGACCAGCCCTTGAAGTTTCTTGCGGTTTCTAGCAGTCACCTTATATTTAGAGAATGAATCGCTAAAAAGAAAAATCCACTTTGCGTTACCAGAATTGAATACGCCACATTAAATTATTTTCATTTCATTCATTAACTTCTAAGATTTGATGAAGCAATGTTGACTAAGAAATATAAGCATCAAGCACTGACAAATTTCGACGGGTGAAATCTAGACGTCAGTAGCCAAAGTGGATAAGGCAGCCGCCCGGAATGCTCAAGGTGCGTGTTTCGATTCCCGCCTGCGGTTGTCGTCTTTTTACAGTGATAAAATTTTTTAATTAAGGGGCAGTTTAAAAACAAAAATTTATTTAGTCTTAGAGAAATTCAAACAGCCACTTCAAACGCTCATAACTCAAAAGTGACAGTGCGTGGGTTGAGTCCTTTCTGCTTACCTACGTCCTTAATATACAAAAACCGGAATTTTCTATTTTGCAGTTACAGATTATATTTCGCTAAAATCATGACTGAAACGGACGCCACCAAGAGACCGCTGACGATGCCTGAAAAGTTTATTCCTTATTTGGAGAAGTATAGAATTTACAAAGCGTTTAAGGTAATCTACACAATGACTTAATTTTCTATTGTCATAAATTACATTACAGTCACGGACCTGCTTTTTTCAGGTCCGTGATTACAGTACGTTGTTGCTTAATGAGCTGAAGCATCTACGTTTCAGGATTTGGTTGAAGACCTCGTCATCAACCTCCCTAAGGACCATTTAAAACAAATTAAAATATTTCTGAGTCGTCATCTACATAGCACCAAGGATATAGATAGGATCATGTTGCTCGTGTCACCGGATTTAACGATCGGTAGGTGTTTTGTCTCAATCTTAGAATAATAACGCTATAGAAAGATAGTCTTCATACAAGCGCTCTGTCAAAAATGAAGCACTAAACCGATTCACACACGCGTGACGTGCGCGCATGGCCGTGATCTGCTGTCTCTTTCCAATTCTATGAATATGAAAGAGACAGCACTGCGGCAGCCGCTGCTACCGAGGCTTTAACTTAGAGAATCACACTGCAGTACGTTTATATTTTGACCTAATTAACTACAAGATCTATGAAATACTGAAAGCTTACCTGTAAAAAGTGATGTTATTACACTTCTTTTGTTTTTCAGATGTGTTGTGACACAATTTAACTGCACAAACCGTAATTTTTTTTTGTTTTCGCGAGACACGTTCGGCGCGCTGTGACATTGAACACTACGGAGCGGTCCGGCGTTTGGTGCCATTTCTGGCTCCAATCAATGTGCTTCAAAATAGGCGCGCGAACTTGGTTTCTATAGCGTTATTATTCTAAGGTCTCAATGGTATTTCTGTTTTTGAATAAACAACTGTACAAAGGTAATCGTACAGAAACAATAATTATTTTGTTACATCTTCAGATATCAAGAGCTTGGTAAAAGAATTGATCAAAGATTTGGGATTTATAGTTATAACACGACAATGTGTGATGGATCGTTACGAAAGGGTAAGTTCTACCTATATTCCGCCACGTCTCGATATAGACTACCCCGGAGAATCTAGTACAATATGAGGATTACACGCCTGTGTGATGTAGATCCCTGAAAAATATTTAAGGTTAAATCTGCATAAAATTGGTTTCACTTACATACAAAGGCTCTCGCGAGTTCGCGACGCAACCGCCCGCCGACAGCATGTGCGCCTCCGCTAGTTGTTGTATAGTTACGCGTAGGTACGTATACAATTTACATCATAGCTACAGCCGTATATTCGTACATAGTTATTTCTTATTTACAAAAAAAAATAATCAATCTTGCTTGTAAGCTAGTTATTATTATCTAACTTCAATACAAGGGCTACTTCGCTCCTGTGCTACAGTAATTTAGTTGAGTAAAAGTACAGTCAGCAATTAAAGTAAATATTAGGTTGGGGAAAAAGTCTTTTCGCTTATAGTATGTATGAACTTGTGTAACGCGGGGTTTATAAAAGTATTGCCAAAGCCAGTGCTGCGCATACGAACATCACTGCATGCCCCCGCCTTCTTTCCCCCGCTCGCCTGCGGCCCGCGCCAACGCTATTGTCCGCTGGCCGGCGCCCGTAGAGAGAGCTTCCCGATCGCCGAAGGGAACGGTTGAGTAACGATATCCTCCGCGATTCTCTTTAAGCGTGACGTATTAGGTATATCTTAGTTTCTGTACTTACCAGTTGTGTTAACAATAAATATATTTCAATCATTTAAAGTCTTTCGCTTTAAACTGGCGCCCATACTTGTGGCTCGAACCGCGTGTGTAACAAAGTTATACTTACATAAACAATAAAAACCGTGTACGTGAAACGTGCCCAACCATCTACCTACCTTGTCTAGAAGTACGGACATTCCACCTTATCCTAAGTGTTATCATCACTCGTAAGTTCGCGACGTGAAGATGCCGATAACGAGGAAAGGAGAAGCGCTCCGTCAACAGCAAGAAGAAGATGAGAATGACCTCACGCTCACTGAAGGAGATGACACTGTCGTTGAACCCGGCCGTGCTGACGAACCGAGTGCCGGCACGAGGCCGACACAACCACCGGCGTTCCAGCTGCCGACGGATCAGTTCCTGTCCACGCTGATCGAGTCGATCACGCGTGCGCAAACAGAAGCCAACAGAACCCTCATTAACTCGCTAATGACGTCCAGTGGCGAATTAAGGACTTCCTCCCCAGTCGGGGCCTCTCCAACAACCAAGGCGTGCGACAAAAGCGCCGCCGCCAGTACCAGCGCCGGTGCCGGTGCCAACTTCACCAAGTGCACGGCGCGTTTCGACGGGTCATCCCAAGACGCCGAAGTCTTGGAAGCATTCCTGGACGCCGTCGAGGTATTTAAGGAGTGCGCAGCGGTGAGTGACTACCATGCCCTCCGGGGATTACCAATGCTACTCGAAGCGGAAGCGGCAGTATGGTGGCGCGGCGTCAAGGCGTCGGTGTCGACGTGGCCGGACGCCATCGCCCGTCTTCGCGCTATGTATGGCTTGGTGCAGCCCGCGCACCAAATTCTACGGCAGATTTACGCCGCCGAGCAACGGGAAGATGAACGCGCAGAAACCTTTTTGTGTAAAGTGCGCGCGTTATTATCGAAACTTCCGTATAAGCTCGATGAAGTGGTGCAATTAGACATTTGCTACGGATTATTGCATAGACGTGTAACGAAAAGAGTGCCCCGCGAAAATGTTCGTAGTTTAGATGAATTAATGTACAAAACGAGGATCGCGGAGGATACATACAAAGCCCATAAGGTGAACACTATTAAAAGTAATACGAATACGAGGAATTACTTATCGCATTCCCAAACCAAAACATTGCCGGTCCCCACGATCGACAGTAACCTGACACGATCTAATTCACCTACGCGCGCGGCAAGTAACAATAACAATAGAAGTAAGATAAGACCGCGATGTACCTACTGTAAATTATTCGGTCATACAAGCGACGAGTGTCGCAATCTTGAAAAAGTCTCTATTATTAAGGAGTCGACTAGCGACACTACACAGAAAGGGCTGCGTTGTTACGGTTGCGGTAAACCGGGGGTCGTGAGGTCGAAATGTGATAATTGTGTCAAATCAATGTCGTCGTTTAACAATGTTGTTGTAAACAACGGTTTTGAGAACAAGCACAGTAACGTTTGTACGGGTACGAGAAATTCGTGTGTACAATTAACGACAGTGAGTGCGCACGAATCCTACCCGATGGTAAATATTAGTGTTATGGGCCGTAACGGAGTTGCGATTGTAGATACTGGGGCTACACATAGTATAGCGAGTCCCCTCTTATACCGAGTCTTAGTTGACTCAGGAGTAAAATTTAGTGACACTAGGCGTTACGTACATTTAGCTGACGGAACACAGGGTTGGAGAGATCTGTTAACAGCCGAAGTTGATATTGTTATCGAATGTCGTAGCGTGCGTTGTCAACTATTGGTGTTGCCCGGCGATGACACGAAGACGCTTTTAGGTATAGATTTCTTAGCACGAGCTGGTATGATCATAGACGTTGCCCGGCGTACTTGGATGTTTTCGGACAATCCCGGACACTCTTATGATTTTGTTTATACCTACACGCTTAGCTCGGCTGATACTAACCTGATGCGCGCCGCCTCTTCTGAGTTAACTTTGCGCTCGGATGAAGGTACGAAGTTAACGCCAGAGCAGAAGCGTACACTCAACGCTTTTATCGATAAGCGCGCGCTACAGTTCGCACGTGACGGACCACCTACGGAGTTCGCCACACACCGAATTAAGGTAAGTCCACAACAGGAACCCATTGCTTGTCCGCCATACAGGATGTCTCAAAACCGGAAAGAGGCCTTGCAGACGGAGCTTGATAAGCTGCTGCGAGATGATGTCATTGAGGAGTGCGAATCCCCATGGGCTTCCAACGTCGTACTGGTGAGTAAAAAGGACGGAAGCTTACGGCTCTGCATTGACTACCGGAAGCTCAACGCCGTTACAGAGCCGGACCGGTACCCGCTCCCACGCATCGAGGACATCCTGCACGCCGCCAAAACTAGTGAGTACATGACTACGCTGGACCTCCGGTCAGGCTACCATCAGCTCAGCGTCTGCGCAGAGGACCAAGACAAGACTGCGTTTACATCACCTCTTGGCACCTTCAGATTCAAGCGGATGCCGATGGGACTTCGAAATTCTGGAGCCACTTTCCAAAGGTTGATGGACAGGTTCCGTTCGAACCTGAAGGAGGTGGAACTCCTGGCATATCTAGACGACCTGATTCTGCTGTCACCAGGACTCTTCGAGAGGCACCTGGCTGACCTAGAAGCAGTCTTTGATCGACTGGCCATGTTTAAATTAAGGGTTAACAGGGACAAGACTTCGTTTGCAAGAGAGTCTGTCAAATTCCTAGGGCACGTCATCGTTCCAGGTGGAATCCAAGTGGATCCTGAAAAGACGATAGCCATTGATAACATGGCTGCCCCTCAAAATGTTAAACACTTAAAGAGTTTTCTACAAACGTCCAGTTGGTTCCGACGTTTCATTGATAACTACGCGGAAGTCGCGAGACCTCTTACCAACCTCCTGAAGAAGACAAGTGTTTGGCGATGGGACGCTGAGCAACAGGAGGCGTTTGAGCGCATTAAGTCTCTACTTGTATCTGCTCCTATTCTGTGTCAGGCAGATGAGTCGAAGCCGTTCGTTCTCTGCACTGATAGCAGCGCATACTGCCTGGGGGCTGTTTTAATGCAGGGGGAGGGACACGACGAGAGACCCATTGAGTACGCAAGTCGACTCCTCACCAGCGCCGAGAGAAACTACTCCACGACCGAGCGAGAGGCTCTCGCCGTCGTGTGGGCACTTAGTAAGTTCCGCGGCTATGTAGAAACGGCGAAGGTAATTGTTAGGACAGATCACCAACCCTTGCGATGGCTGATGAGTCAACGGTCACCGAGCGGTCGACTAGCCAGGTGGGCTCTAACGTTGCAGGAGTTCGACCTTAGTATCGAATACACACCCGGCCGCTCGAATGTGGTTGCAGATACTCTGTCGCGACCCGTTTCTCTGCAGGATCAGGGTGAATGTCAGTTTTGCATGACAGTTGTCAATATGCCAAAGAGGACCAGCAGTGAGATCCGCGGTAATCAACTTCTAGACCCAGAGGTGCGCAAGATCATTGAAGACATTGAGTCCGACGAACCTTCTAGGGGGAGACCATGGTCCGACCGCGGATACACCATATCAGACGGAATCCTTTATAGGTACAGCTTAGAGTCAGACGACGGAGAGGACTGCTGCTTAGTGGTGCCTGAGCAAGAACGCCGGCAAGTCATGGCAGACCTCCACGACGCGCCTACTGCTGGACATTTTGGCGTAGAGCGCACGTTGAGCCGTGTTCGTGCTAGATATTATTGGCCTGGCATGCGCACGTTCATCGCAAATTATATAAAGGACTGTGTGCCTTGTCAGAGATATAAAGCTGACAACCGCAAACCGGCAGGATTGCTGCAAACCCCTGCTGTGAATAGGCGATTTGAAGTAGTCTCCGTGGACCTGTTTGGTCCTCTTGTAGAGACATCCAGGAAGAACGGGTGGGTACTGATTGTAGAAGACGTCTGCTCGCGCTGGGTGGAATTGTTTCCACTAGAAAGTGCCACCAGCGTCGAATGTGGTCAAACTCTGGCAAACGAAGTTTTTCTAAGGTATGGAGTACCACGCCGCCTCATCAGTGACAACGGCGTGCAGTTCGTGAGTGAGGTGATGCAGCAAGTCTGCCATGTTTTGGGGATCAGCCAGTCACTCACACCTTACTACCATCCCGAGGCTAACCCTATAGAACGGAAGAATAGGGACCTGAAACCTCAGTTGGCCATGCTCGTAGGTCAAGACCATACCACCTGGGACTTACACCTCGCTGCGATCAGGTTTGCAATGAACTCTGCAGTTACAGGAAGTACAGGGTTTTCGCCGGCATACCTGACCTTCGGTAGAGAGCTGCGAGCTCCTTCCGATGCTGCAACGGACATGAGGGCGATTGTAGAGCACGATAATTTTGTGCCCAGCATCACACCTTACTTAAAGAAGATGGCTGCAACTTTGGACGACGCTAGGGACACACATGAGAAAGCGCAGGCCGTCCAGAAGAAAATTGCTAACCAGAAGCGGAGGGCACCGCCAGAGTATAAGGTGGGTGACCTCGTTTTACTTAAAACGCAGGGACCGAACGACGCAGGACGTGGACAGACTGCAAAGTTTATCCCACGCCGTGACGGCCCATACAAAATCGGGACAATTATGAGTCCCACCACTTACAGTCTGGAGAACGTTCAGACCGGCAAAAACGTGGGCAAATATCACGTTTCGCATCTCACGCCCTTTACCGGACAAGTAGAACCTCCTATTAGGGAGAAACGTAAACGGGGTAGACCGCGTAAATTTTTAGACTAGCCCAACTGTGGGGACCCTTAGTTAGGATAGAGGGGGAGAATGTAACGCGGGGTTTATAAAAGTATTGCCAAAGCCAGTGCTGCGCATACGAACATCACTGCATGCCCCCGCCTTCTTTCCCCCGCTCGCCTGCGGCCCGCGCCAACGCTAGGGTCCGCTGGCCGGCGCCCGTAGAGAGAGCTTCCCGATCGCCGAAGGGAACGGTTGAGTAACGATATCCTCCGCGATTCTCTTTAAGCGTGACGTATTAGGTATATCTTAGTTTCTGTACTTACCAGTTGTGTTAACAATAAATATATTTCAATCATTTAAAGTCTTTCGCTTTAAACTTGTAATAAAATCTCTGTTGGCGCTTAAGGCACCAACATGCGGCGGAGTTAATGGGCTGAAGGCAGGAAGGCTGAAGGAAGGATGTACTTACAGGGATGATGAGTCAGGAACCGTCGTGCGAGCTGACCACGGGCGGCAAGGCTTGAGGGGCGGCGATGTAGGTTGGTTCCTGGCGCACAGTCACTTCACTAAACAGTTCACTAGGGGCACTGGTTAAGGGCGTTTAGGTCGAGCTCTTCACTTTAGGTTCAGGAGTCACTATAATAAGGGTAGATACCAGCGCGCGTAATTTGTGTGCGTCTCGCATTAGCTAGCAAACAGACTGGTCGCGCGCGCGGCTCACCAAGCTAGCGGCGGCGGCTCGCGCAGCGGTGGCGCCGCGGCAGACAGGCGGACGCGGTCGTCAACAACCGCTGAGTCCGTCCCGGCTTTGGCGGGAACATCCTCCGGGGGCCAGGGGGGGCTCATCCACTGGGAGCCTGGCGATCCGGAATACAGGCCTCCGAAGATGTCCGTTCGCGGTGTCCAGGTCTACCACCCGCACGACGCCATCCTTCCCAGGCAGGGTGCGAGCAATGCGCCCCAGTCTCCATTGGAGGGCAGGCAGGTTGTCCTCCTTGATGAGGACGAGCTCGCCAACTCGGGGAGGGGAGGATGGGGACAACCATTTGGAGCGGGTTTGGAGGGTATGAAGGTAGGACTGGGTCCACAG
Source organism: Scoparia ambigualis (assembly GCA_963921215.1). Taxonomy (NCBI): domain Eukaryota; kingdom Metazoa; phylum Arthropoda; class Insecta; order Lepidoptera; family Crambidae; genus Scoparia; species Scoparia ambigualis. Next base: position 41,418,813 of record OY992503.1, on the reverse strand, counting down.
CGTCCAGAAGCGCTGGGAAAGGGCCTGTACCATTTGGAATCGCCTACGTGTGGAGATCGGCCTATCTTCCACGGATAGTTCGGGAAGGGCCGTTAGTGGGCGGCCTATGAGGAAATGTCCGGCTGTAAGCGGCTCAAAGTCTGAGGGATCAGACGAAAGTGGGCAGAGAGGTCTAGAGTTAAGGACAGCTTCGATTCGTACCAAAAGTGTAGAGAATTCCTCGAATGTGAGGTGCTGTTCGCCAATTACGCGATATAAAAGTTGCTTTGTTGATTTTACGTTGATCTCATGTAACGCACCGAACCATGGTCCCTTAGGGACGTTTAACAACCAAGTAATGTGCTGACCAGCGAGCTTGTGCGCAATCGTATCATTGTTCAAGGCAAGAAAGTTTTGTACTTCGATGAGCTGATTTCTAGCGCCTACATAATTTGTACCGCAGTCCGAGCGGATGAGAACCGGGGCACCGCGGCGTGCTATAAAACGCTGTAATGCCGCGAGGAACGCTTCCGTGCTGAGGTCCGAGACCGGTTCTAAATGAACCGCCTTAGTCGAGAGGCACACGAATATACAAAAGTACGCTTTTAAGAGTTTAACATTACGTAGGGTACTAGATTTAACGAGGAATGGTCCGGCAAAATCGGTCGTGACTTGACTAGATACTGGCTGAGGCGTAACTCTATCGGCTGGCAGGTCGGCCATGAAGGGCGCTTGCGGTTGGGCCCGGCATCGAAAGCATCTAATGCATTTAAAAACTCGGTGTCTAATAATACGGCGCGCGGACAATATCCAAAATTGTTGGCGTAGGATAGCGTGTAAAGTGTCAGCGCCAGGGTGGCAGTGTATTTTGTGGTAGTGGTCAATGATAAGGTCTACAAGTGGGCTAGAGCTGGGAAGTATGAGCGGGTGCTGCGCGTCATATCGGATAGACGCATGGGACAGTCGTCCACCAACTCTAAGGAGCTCATCTTTAATGAGAGGTGACAGCCGCTGGAGTCTGACGGAGCAGATTTTGCCAGTTTGAAGGCGGTGGATGTCCTCCGCAAACTCATTGTGCTGGACACTGCGCGCCCAGTAAAGTAGGGCCTCTCTTCGTTCACTGACGTACAAGGGGCCTGAGCGTCGCGAATCTGGGTGGTGTCTGCAGTTGTGCAGAAAGCGTTTTAGACAAGCTGTCACTCCGACGAGCTTGTCTAGTGAACTGAACCGAGTGAGCAGGTCAAAGTCAAGACCGGGCACTGTGACCAGTGACGGGACGTGTTTGGGCTTAAGGCCGGGCAGGGCGTGATGGCCCAGAGCTAAGGGCATTGCAGGCCAAGACTCACAAGGCTGTCCAAGCCACGTGGGAGACCACCATAGGTCGTGGGCTGACAGGGATTGCGCAGACATCCCTCTGCTTGCGCAATCTGCCGGGTTGAGCTCGGAGGGTACGTGTCGCCAGGTACATTCTGGTGAGCCTGAGCTGATTTTGACTACCCTGTTGGCTTCAAAGGGTTGAAGACGGTGAGGCGGTGTATTGAGCCAGGCCAGGACTATCGTACTGTCTGACCAACATATATGTTGTTGTATACTGATATGGGCCGATAACTGAACCGACACACGGATCATGAGCTGGGAGAGTAGGGTGGCGGCCGACAACTCTAACTTGGGGATTGTGAGGCGATTCTTGATTGGTGCGACTCGCGACTTGGCGACAATCAAGTGTACTAAGGTATCTCCGGAGGCATCGAGCTCATGGAGGTAAACAACGGCGGCAAACCCGGCTTCAGAGGCATCTGCAAACCCGTGAAGCGAGTATGCAGCTGAGCCTTTGCTTGCACAAACGTGCCGAGGGAAGCGAATGCTAGACAACAGCGGCAGATCCTCTGAGATGTGGTGCCACTCCTTTTGCACTTCAGAGGGAGTGGGCTCATCCCATTCCAGTTTCAGTAGCCACAATTGCTGAAGCAGCAGCTTTGCGCGGAAGATAACGGGGGAAACCCAACCGTTTGGGTCATAAAGTGAGGCTACGGTGCTTAAAATAGACCGCTTTGTGACATGTGTCATAGGGGGCAGAGAGATGCGGTAGGTGAACTCGTCTGACTGAGGGCTCCACTGTATACCCAAGACCTTAATGGACGTGGACTCTGGGTTCATGTCGAAGTCCTTGGGCATGTCGCATTGGTTGTCGGGAAATCTCTCGAGCAGCTTAGGCGAGTTAGATGTCCACTTACTGAGCTGAAAGCCGCCTAGGTCTAGCAGACTTATCAACTCGTCCTGAAGTGCTTGGGCGGATTCAACCGTGTCATGGCCACACAAGATGTCATCAACGAAGATAGACTTGCGAAGAACCTGAGCGGCTCCAGGGTAGCGATGGCCTTCATCATCAGCCAGCTGGAGCAGGGTGCGGATTGCATGATATGGGCTTGATCTTAAGCCGTACGTGACTGTATTGAGGGCGTAGGTGAGCAGAGGGTGATCTGGTGAGGACCGCCATAGTATCAGCTGATACCGTCTCTGGTCTGGGGCAACCAGCACATTTCTGAACATCCTCTGGATGTCAGTGCTGAAAACGACTGGATGCGTTCTGAAGGACATGATGATGTCCACAATGTCCTGTTGAAGGGCGGGGCCTGTGTGTAGGCATTCATTTATGCTGACACCATTGGAGCTTTTGCAGCTACCATCAAAAACAATGCGCAGCTTGTCCGACCCTGACTTAAATACGCCATGGTGAGGGATGTAGAAGTGAGGTTTATGGGCGAATGTATTTGGGTGACAGGGAGCCATGTGCCCTAAGTCGATGTATTCGGCCATAAAGTCGACGTATTTAGAACGCAGAGACGGGTTCGCCATTAGCTTCTTCTCAATATTGAGGAATCTGCGTAATGCGATAGGGTGAGTTTTGCCTAGTTGAGGGGCGTCCTTTAGAAAGGGCAGAGCGACCGTATATCTGCCTGAGGGATCGCGTGTAGTGGTAGAGCGGAAGATTTCCTCGCATTGTTCCTCCAGGGGATCATTATGAGTGTGAGATTGAGGGAGGGGCTCCTCAGACTCCCAGAACCTTTCCAGACTCTGACGTATGTCCTGGGCTGATTCAGCTGAGTCTGGTTGTGAGCTGACGACGTGAGCTGAGTTAACCTGCTGCGCCGGCTGCGCATACAAGTCCTCAATGGGTCCTATCAACGCGAAGTCGAAAATCGTGCCGAAGGCTATGGGCTTGCCCGGGCCCAACGAGACCTTAGTCCCGTCCAACACTTGACCAAGAACGTCCGACCCCAATAAGAGGTCGATCGGGGCTGGTGTGTGGTAAAGCTGGTCAGCCAATGGCACGGGTGGCTGGCCTAGTACGTGGGAAATGTTTGGTACCTTCTCTAAGGGAAGGTAGCCAGTGACGTTTTTTAAAATGTGAGCTGTGGCAGTAATTGTAGGAGTATCATTGTGAGTGGGTCGGCATACTATTGTTATTGCCGCCTTTGACTCATGTTTGTGCTGATTCCCAACTCCTGTAATTTTTAAAGAAGTGGGTTTTGATGGCAGGTTCAAAAGTCGTGCCATGCGTGACGTTATTAACGTCAGCATACTGCCACAGTCCAATAAAGCTCTGGCTGTGTGAAGATGGCCATGTACGTCCGCGACTCTTAGTGAGACGGTTGGCAACAAAATGGGTGTGCCAGTGGGCACAGAAGGTGAGTGAGCTGATTGAGTATCAGCTGAAATTGTATGAGCTGAGTATGTATCAGCTGTGTGGGCATGGGTTGACTGGGCATGGGCTAAATCTACCTCTTCGCTAGGGTGCTCTGTGATAGTAGGGAGTCATAATTGCTGGCGGCGTTCGCGGGGTCTACCTGGCGAACCGGACCTGGGCGGGCTGGCTCTGTGAGCAGAGCTGGGTTGCGCCTGTTTGGCATGTGCGGGTTCGTGCCGCCTGCTGTTTCTGGGACGCTCCCTCGAGTGCTCTGTCAGCTGTGGTGGGGGCACATGTACAGACGACGAATGAGCTGAGTGCGTTGGGCCGTCTGGTCGATGGAGGGACGTGTGGTGGTTCGTACTCCCACAGTTCTTGCATGCCCCCCTTGACCTGCACTCGCTCTCGTAGTGACGGCCGAGACAACGCTGGCAGCGCTCGCGTGCCTGTACAAAGTCCCAACGGCCCTGTGTTGGCTGGGCATTGTACCATCTGCACGTCATGAGCGTATGTCCCCTAGTGGCACAATAGGGACAGTAGGGCGTCGAGCGTGAGGAAGAGGACGATGACGATGATGAGGAGCAGCTTTGCTGGTAGGCCGAGTAGACGGGGAAGGGCTGACTGCGAGCCGGGGAGGTGGATGGGCGGTGACGCATTTGTTGCGCTGGGCGGAACGGTTGGTGAGTAGGCTGCTCATGGGCGCGGTGAGGCGATGGAGCTGAGGAACGGCCACGGTAATGGTCGGGTTGTTGCTGAGCCATCTGAGCATAAGTGCGATGGGGCAGCTGAGGAGGCGCGCGGCTACGAGAAGGGCCGGGCTGGGGCTGAATGGGTTGAGCCATGGCTATGTTGGAGAACTCTGTCTCCACACAGCGCGCGTGCTCCTCGAGGTAGGAGATAAGGTCCCTTAACGTGGGCAGGGTGTTACTAGACCCGTGCCTGCGTTCAAATAGCGTGCGGAGCTCGCCCTTGAGCTTCCGCACCACTATTGACACAAACACGTAATCGTCTCCTATGGGCAAGTCTAAATTGTTGAGGGCACACTGAGCCGATATGAGCGGCGTGAGGAACAGTGTGCGGATGTTCGAGCGCGTATGGATGCTTGGCAGCCCCAGGATGATGTCCACAAAACTATCAATGAGAACCCGGCGGTTCTCGTACCGCTTGGTGAGGATGTCCATGGCCACGGCAAAATTTTCATTGGTGACCTTTAAGTGGGACACCATACTTAATGCCTCACCGCTGAGACATGAGAATAGGTAGTGGAGCTTGACTGCGTCCGACAGGGTCGCCATGTCGTCAGTCAGACTCCTAAACAGCGCAATGAAGGAAGGCCAGTCCTCCACTTTTGAGCTGAACCTGGGCAGCGCTATCTTGGGGAGGACGGCTGTGGGCGTATTGACGCCGAAACTGGGCTGAGCGCTATGGGTTGGGGATGACGTGGAAGAGGGTAAGATTTCCTCCCTAGCCACAAGAATCCCAAGGTACGCCCCGGAGGCTTTTGTGTGGTTCTCAGTGTATGCCTTCTCGGTCTTCTCGTCCAGGTCCTCCTCGTCAAGAATGCTATAATACACTGAGTCCAGCTTCTCCTTTATGCCCTGTATCTGTGCGAAACGCACGTTGAATTCCGTTATGGAATGTTTGGTGTCGCCAGCAATGATCAGTGATCCCATCTCTAGGAGCTGGTGTAAAGCTTTGGCGGCCTCCCTAAATATCGCGGCTTGTGACTTGGTCGGCATCGCGACGAATAAAAGGAGACAAAAAAAATAATAAAAAATAAAAAATTAAACAAATTTAAAGGCAGTAAAAAGAACAACACCCTGTATATATTCTATAGTTGGGCTGGAGGTATTTGTTTACTAAGGTAAGGGCAAATGGGCTAAAATTAACGCAACAATAAAGAAAGCAAAACTAAGTTGGGGCGCCTTGTATATGGCCTACGGGTGGGCAAACGCGTGTATGTGTAGGTATGTCTGTGTATATGTATGTATGCTTATTGAACGCGCGTACGTAACATTAGCCGACCGCAAGCAAAAAACAAACAAAAACAACAAAAACAAAAAGAATCACGTTATCCGTAGCCCACTGTTGGGCAAGGCGCTCACAATCGGGCAGACCTGTTGCCGACACTGGCGCGAAGAATGAGTCAGTCGCAAACAAAAAAAAATAAAAATAAACTAATAATAAAACTTAATTAAACTTAACGTGTGTAGAAGAGAAGGCGACGCACGCAAATAGCCGTAAGCGATATAAAAAAAACTGATGAAACTAAATGAAACACACTAAGCTCATGTGGTGAGCACGCACCAAGAATGAGCCGATCGCAAAGGCAAAAATAAAAAATAAAAAAATAGATATAAAATTAACACGAGCGAAAAAATAAAGCACGCTATTTGGCACGCGTGGTGAGCATGCACGAGATCTGAGCCGATTTAACACGACAAGAACATAAAAAATTCCTTAAAAAATAAAACGGGAAAAACAACAATATCGTCGTCTAGACGCGGGTGTGTTATTACGTAACCAAAGTTATATGTGCAACCGAAAAACGTAAAACGCAAACGTAACGCAATAATTTAACTACTAAACCTAACGCATCATTAGTACAAGTAATACACAATTAGTACACTAGCTCGCTCAAATCACAAACATTGTATGACACCATAAAATCAACATCAACAACATAAACACTAAACTTGTTAGCGTAAATTAACTAGGAGTTAGCACGAATCGGATACTGGTACGAACTTTTATTTGGAACACGATACCCGAAACACGAATTTTTATTCGTGTAGGTAGGTCAACTTTGCAACGACTGTCGTGCAGAAAAGATTTTGTATGGAGATGAAATTATAAATGTTAGGAAGTGAAATAGATATAATTATGAAACATTATTTTTAGCGGACTGTAAATAATTAATCAAAGTTAAGGGCTGATTCGGGGCTGATTATGGTCGAAAGACCATGAAATTTAGAGGTATTCCGTGCTCGATTGGACCAAAAATGTTGGCGCTTAAGGCACCAACATGCGGCGGAGTTAATGGGCTGAAGGCAGGAAGGCTGAAGGAAGGATGTACTTACAGGGATGATGAGTCAGGAACCGTCGTGCGAGCTGACCACGGGCGGCAAGGCTTGAGGGGCGGCGATGTAGGTTGGTTCCTGGCGCACAGTCACTTCACTAAACAGTTCACTAGGGGCACTGGTTAAGGGCGTTTAGGTCGAGCTCTTCACTTTAGGTTCAGGAGTCACTATAATAAGGGTAGATACCAGCGCGCGTAATTTGTGTGCGTCTCGCATTAGCTAGCAAACAGACTGGTCGCGCGCGCGGCTCACCAAGCTAGCGGCGGCGGCTCGCGCAGCGGTGGCGCCGCGGCAGACAGGCGGACGCGGTCGTCAACAACCGCTGAGTCCGTCCCGGCTTTGGCGGGAACAATCTCTTTGGCTATACTATTTGTATCTGGCTTTGGTATCATTAAAAGTTTAAATTTTAAAAAAGATAATTGAAAATTCAAATTAGGAAAATGTGTGATTTTCATTTGTTTTTCTTACTGTCAAGAATGGAATTTTTTCATTAGATTCACTCAGAAACAAATGAAAAAAATCGATAAATTTTAAAATTTTAAGTACTTACTACAAAAAAAGTAAAAATGCAAAGCAATCCGTGAAAAAAATTTGCGATGTTTACGGACGTAGTGCAGTGTCTGTGAGAGTAGCACATATTTGGTTTAGGCTGATTTCACAGTCACGCGTTTGACCTGCGCCGGCCACACGCGCGCGGTTACAATGGGCGATTTTCTGACAGCCCAAATTAAAAAATAAAAATTAGTTCAAAAATACTCGATAGATGGCGTTTTATGAAAGCCGACCCGTTCCTACATATGGGCTATAATAAATTCTACACTTTTGCTTGTCTATCAAAAAAATAAAAAATAGTACTTACAAATTTTTATTCAGGATCTCCAGGACCTATTTCTATTTTGGGATGGAATAAATATTACGTAGCCATACACGTGTTCTTCATGGACTCGCCTTTTACTAAGCGCCATACTAATCTATGCTAAGCCCCATCTATGAAGTCAGTTACGAACCAATTTCTTTTTTTTGTGATCTCGGAAAATTGCCCATTACACTAGATAGTAGTTGCGTTTCATAGTCATCACGCAGTTCAAACGCGCAACTACTATGCAGTGTAGCGCGCGCGTGTGGCCGGCGCTGATCAAACGCGTGATTGTGAAATCAGCCTTAAGCGTTTTCAATCCGGAAATTTTGATGCCAAAGATGCACGTCGCTCTGGTCGCCGTATTACTGATAAAATTGACGCTATTTTTGAATAAGTGGAGCAAGATCGACATATCAGTAATTACGATGTAGCTGAAGAACTGGGAATTGACTACAAAACAGTTTTAGCTCATTTGAAAAAAACTGGGTACACAAAAAAGCGATATTTGGGTACCTCGCGAGCTTACTGAAAAAAATCTAATGACGTAATGAAACCGAACTATTTTTGAAGAAGCTTGTAACTGGTGATGAAAAATGGATCACGTACGACAAGAACGTGTGAAAAACGTCGTGGTCAAAGGCCGGTCAGGCTTCACAGACTGGGGCGAAACCCGGGTTAACTCGAAACAAGGTGATGCTGTGTGTGTGGTGGGATTAGAAGGGCATTTTTTATTATGAGCTGTTACCACCAGGCAGGACCATCGATTCTGAACTCTACTGCGAACAACTGATGAGATTAAAGCAAGATGTTGAGAGAAAGCCGCCGGAATTAATCAACAGAAGGGGTGGGAGTTTTTCATCATGATAACTGAGACCTCAGACATCTTTAGCCACTCAGCAAAAATTAAGAGAGTTTGGCTGGGAGGTGTTAATGCATCCGCCGTATAGTTCTGACCTTGCATCTTCAGATTTCCACCTGTTTCAGTCTCTTCAGAATTCTTTAGGCAGTTTCAGGTTAACATCACGAGAGGACTGCCAAAACCACTTTTGATCAGCAGCCCCAAAATTTCTATAGCAATGGGATCATGTCCCTGCGTACGAGATGGCAAAAATTTATAAAACAAATTGGCACCTACATACATTAGTTAAATGTAAATAAATTATATTAAAAAAATGTTTTGAATTTTCTTAAAAAATGCGTAGAAACTTTTTCCCCAACCTATTACGTACCTACTACTTTTGACAGCCTATTGATCTTTAAGTCTCTAAGAATAAGAACCACGAACTGTCAAATTGTGTACCTACTTCTGTTGCTGACTGTACATTGCTTTGATAGTTTTGTTATTTAAAACCAAATTTAAAATAATCAAGCTAGAAAAAAAATGTTCTTCTTCTCTACTAAATGACTAGGACAGATGCGAAGTAGGCTTAATTATACCTTTGAAAGATATTGCGTCAATCGCAACGCAATGAATGAATGATCAAAGGTACTAAGCACCTTTACTTATTATAGATTAGGTATTGCGATAGGTGTGATTAGCACACAATTAGGATAAATAAATGTTGTGACGTGCAGCACGAAGACTACGCGCCGGGCTGCATCTCACCCGTGCTCATGTCCGAAGTCACCAAGACGCTAGCCAACAAGGAGCCCGTCGCGCAAGCAGGATGGCTTATGTTTGGTCTGTATCATTAATAGGGTTTCTATCTGTCTCTTCCCTTTTTTATCTTTAACAAAAACAACTTTAATGGTACCACATGGATGTACCTAAATACTATTAGGTACTCCCTTTGTAAACACACTCCATTTTCATTTACAGTATTTAAAACCAAAAAACTACCTATATAATTTTTATAAGCGCGGTGTTAGGCATTTGTATTGATTTTTTAATGATATTATTTATTATTTCAGCCATGGTCGTCCCACTGCAGGGCCTCCCTTCCATTTTTCCAATCTTCGCGTTTAAGCGCTCTTGATGGCCAGTCTTTGCAGTAGGAGTCTAGCTCGTCCCGCCATCTACTTCTCCATTTTTTTTATTAAATGAAAAAAAAAATAAAGTAAGAATTTTTATCCAACCATTTTATATGTGGTGTGTAGTGTCTCGCGTAATACACCCAAGTCCCGGATGTCGAGCTGGGTAATCCCGGAAATGCCTTTTTTGAGTTGGCAAGCCTTGATGTAAGACTCTCTCTCTTTAAGACCCGATTTCACCAATATCAAAATTACACGAGTATAGAGCAAAGGCGCTTTACACTTTTTAATTTTCTGGCGTAGGTAACATTGTTTGTTTGGCGTGACGTTTCTGACGATGGCATGAAAAAAAATGTTGTTTAGAAAGTTTTTAAAGTTCTTTCCTTGAACCATCTCGGGCGTGGGCTTAAAATAATCTTCATCACTACTATCAGATTCTTCAATCCCCCCTTCCCCTTCCCCCCTCTCACAATTCCAATTCCTCTTCCTCAAATTCCTCTGGTTTTGCGGGTGTCCATGGGCGGCGGTGATTGATTACTCTCCATTAGGTGACCCGCCTGCTCGTTTGCTTTACTTTACTTTAATTTTATAAATATATATATATATATTCTGTAAATAGGGGCTAACACGGCCAAAATTGGTTTGTTACAACATATTTTTAATTCAAAAATCAATACAAAATATTTATTCCTCAGAATAATATGATTGTATCATTTATTCACATGAAATAGTCTAGTACAAAATAGTCAAAACACACCACTTACGGCCAAAAAAACCGAGTAAAACTGATACCAACTTGGTGTACAGCTACGAGCTGTTATGCCTAGTACTTTAGTCGAGTAGAAGTACATTGCTTCGCTAATTTGCTTATTTGAAAATTCATTTTTAATTTGAAAGGAATCAGCAATGTATCTCTACTTTACTAAATTACTAACACAGGTGCGAACTAGGCATTAACTCCGTTGCTTTATAAAGGTTGTTATAATAAAAATAACACCGTATAAAACGTTATTTTTTTAAGGTTGCTTCACACACGTATCAGTGAAGGAAACCACAGTTCCGGCACAGTGAACAATATTCTTTTATGCGTTCTTTAAGAATTTTGTCAAAACGAATACGTCCGTCATTTGCCGGTGGCGGCACTGACACTGAGAGCATTATCACTGACAAGTGGGGATGCGTTAGAATGTATGAAAAACACACTGTGCCGGTACTGTGTCGGAATCGGAACCATTGAGGTACAATAAACTAGAGAAGACACCGCGAAGCAAGTTTCTCAATGGTCAGAACCGGAACTGTGGCTTCAATGTTAAAATGAGAAGCAACCTTTACGGTTTTAATCCGTTTTATTTATTGATTTGCCAACGTTTGTACACACCACCATTAAATAAAGTTCTAAATGATTATATACCGGTTTTTTTACAACTACTTTAAGTTACGTTACGTTTGTCCCACCCATGGACGTAATACTAATATTATATACGTCCATGGTCCCACCATCCACCAGCCAGACTGCACCAGACACAACACATAACACAACCTTAATAGAATAAACACAACCTATCGGCGAATGCTACACGCTCAATATTTATCACGATATTTGGATCGCGATCCAGGATCACAATATTTATTGACTGTGTAGTAGTGTATTGACAGATCGTGATACGGATCGTTTGATTTCTAAAAATCCGGAAATCCACGGTCTATATCGAGGATCGCGCGATAATTATCGAGCGTCTAGTCTTCGAGCTGATAATTATCGTCATTCTGTCCGTGTCATACAAAGAAATAACAAAAAAAAATGGTATTTATTTTATAAATTGGTTCTGGTTAATGGTTTTTTTGGTGTTATCCTTAGATGAATGATTGGTCTCGCTGCGTCGAGCGCTGCGAGACCAATCATTCATCCAAGGTGTTATCATAGGAAGGACTAGTCTACGGGTGTTTTATACGGCTTGTGAGCGATGGAGGAGCACTGACTTGCTCCTGTACGCGTCTATCTATCCAGTGTGAGAAATTGAGACCGAATGACGCCGATATATGTCGAGTGTGTAGCTAGCATCTTAGCCGATACAAAATATTTCTCGATATACACACATCAACAGAATTTAGGGATATTTTATATCTCATTAAATATCTAATAATCTATTAAGAATTTTCTGATATAGTAAATGGAAGAATGATAGGTTATTTTAAGGTCATTAATAAACATTAAAAACTTTTCGTGATTTTTATGTTTTTAATAAAAAAAAATATTTTTTTAATCGCCCTACAAAATAAGTATGATAAAAAATTAACTCTTCTTATAAAAGTATTATGGCTCCTCTTCACAATCGCCGATCATAGACGATTACGGGCGAGCACGATTGTGTAGAGGGCATACTCGGCTGTATTTGCCGATCATCGTCTATGATCGCCTGCAATCGTCTGCGACCCGTGATTTGTCGGTTTTTCGGGCATGCATCAAAGGGCATCGCGCCGGGCGTTCGCGGAGGTGCCCACACAATCGCCGATCATTCATTCACCTTTGGGCAGTGAAGCGTTGCACACGTGCGTCCGTAACTTACCTACCTATTAAAAATACGCACTAAAATGGCTAGTGGTAGTGGGTGGTCTAATGAAGAGACGTTCAAGTTCATAGAACTTTATAGAAAATATATAAATGATTGTATAAAAAATTGGTTGCCTGTAAAGTCGGTATACGGGCGAAAGTTTTACGTGACAACGACTTTGAGTGGTAAAATAATTTTAATGTGAATATTCATTCGTATAGTAGGAAGAAGGATGAAATAATAGTAACAATTTAAAACATTTATTTAAACAAAGAATTATATTTAAAACATAGTTGAGTGGGAGAGAGACGCAAGGCATTCGGCGGGCCTCTCTCTCGTTCGGTGACTCATCGTAACGTTACCGAGCGTTACACTTTTTCATAAGTGACTCCCAGCCGCAACCTAATTTAAGACGTTGTCACGTCAAAATATGCTCTCTTAATAGATCAGTTTCTATATACCCACGTTGACATAATGGTTGTATGCCGCTATTAAATAAATGGTAGCAGTAGCAACACACTCCAAGTCCATATTGTACGCTTGCCGTTCGACATAGAGTACTATATATTATATCGGAAGTGTATAGAGTGCCACAAGCGGCACTGTATCTCCATAGGTTAGGGAACCGTTAGTTTTGCGGTATAATAGTGACGCCGCCTAAGCTGCCGTAAAGTTTTTGTTAGACAACAGAAATACTAGCTGCCTACTCCTGTAGGTCACGTGATATGTTAGAAATTTAAGACAATCGCGAAGCGCAGCGTAGCGATTGTCTTGAATTTCGAGGTTATTTTTTTTTATTAGACAACAGAAATCTAAATCCATACAAAAATATATTTTGAATATTAAGTCGTCTGAACATTATGACAAATAAAAAATATGTTACGGTTCCCGAACCGATTGAGATATAATGCCGCTTGTAGCATTCTATACGCTTCGTACTAGGATGCCGTCAAATTACGGCATCGTAACCGATCGTACTAAGTTGCCGCTTGTGGCACTCTATTCACTGCCTACACTTTGTACTAGGATGCCGTAATTACGGCACCGTAACCGATCGTACTAGAATGCCGCTTGCGGCACTCTATCCACAGCCTATATATGTGAAGACGCTTGCACGATGATCGTGCCGGTGATCGAGGCGATTGTAGACGAACTCACGATCGGCGATACTCGCCGACTGTGAAGTGGCGGCATTAAGTATAATTAAAATTGTTTTTTTTTATAAAATTTAGTTATCAATTATCAGTGTTGCCACCACTTACATTAATTATACACATCGACATCGATTGTTCATACCTTTAGTTATTGTTCTGAGGTTCATACTTAAAATTAGATTGTCAAATGTCTTGCTGCGGTATGACGTATGAGGTCCCATGTTCTTTGCAAGTGTTCGTAAAGTTGTTGTTCCGATGTCAAATTTGGCGGGAAATCTCTCAAAGCTTTTCGTTGCATAGGATTTAAGTCGGGCGACTGTGCAGGCCAATCCAAAACTTGAAGATCGTGGTTTTGGAGAGCGGCCGACATCAGCCGCGCCGTATAAGAAGGAGCATTATCGTGCATAAGTACAAATTCCTGGCCCATTTGGATTCTGTGTGGAACAATAATAGGCTCTACTACCTCCTCGTTGTATTTTTGTGCAGTCATGTTGCCTTGGATCCAAACGAGCTGGGTTCGTCCGCCAAGTCGAATTCCTGCCCACACCATGATTGTTCCGCCTTGGTATGAGTGGACCTTCTGAGGGTACTGTAGACGGCTTTCTCTCCCTGGAGTTCTCCAAACGCGTGTTCTTCGTGAATCCGGATAAAACCCTAACCAGGACTCATCGGTGAACCATTTAAATGATCCAGAACCCACGAATGCCGCCGACCGCGATTGCCGCGTCGCAATGCTGGAACACGTAGCGGTCTTCAAGCATGAAGATTAACTTCATGCAACCTCCTTCGCACGGTTTGGTCGCTTACCAGTAGCTGGTGGTTCTCCTGGAGCCTTTGTACTAGTTGCATCGCGCTGTCGGTCATTTGGAGAAATCGATCTTGTCTCTGCGTATTTACACGATATCTACCCGTGTGCCGTTCAGCCACATCCCCAGTACTGCGATAACGAACTTTGATATCACGATTTGGCAGGTGTGCAAATGACGACGTGACATGACTCCTAAAGCTCACACGGCACTTTTAATTAATAAACAAAAACAATCTAAGCTCTTTTCAATAATTAATAATAATAAAACAATTTTAATTTTCCTTGACGTAACGAATTAATAAGAATTTTGCCGCCGTATTTTGTTTTTTCTTGTTTTTTTTTTTTATTCTTCAACGGGTAAGCGCTTGGCCTTCATCTCATCTGATGGTAAGTGACGATAAGGCCGAAGGTGGAAGCGCGCTTTCACCCGGAATCCTCAACCACTGAGGAACTGGTTTTCTTATCTCTAACTGCCGGAACACAACAATGCTATAACATCGTTGTTATGGCGACAGACTTAGATAAGATGGTGGTAGCTAGCCAGGCGGACTTAACAGCCCTACCACCAACCAAACAAAGCACACAAAGATGTACCCCCGCTGCGAATCGAACCCGGGACCTCTGGGTCTGAAACCGGAAATTGTCTGATTTCGACAAACCGTCGAAATTTGTCAGTTATCGTTAATCTATAAACGCAGCTTCATCGTAACCGAATGTTCAAATATTTGTAAAAATATTTCTTTCGGATCTCAGAGGTGAAAACTTCCAAGATTTGATGAAGAAATGTTGACTAAAAACATAAGCATCAAGCACTGACAAATTTCGACGGTTGAAAGCCAGACCTCGGTAGCCAAGTGGTTAAGGCAGCCGCCCGGAATGCGGAAGGTGCGTGGTTCGATTCCCGCCTGAGGTTGTCGTCTTTTTTTAGTGTTTAAAATTTTACTTAAGTATATAAGGTGCGATTCATTCTTTAAATATAAGGTGACTGCTAGAAACCGCGAGAAAATTCTAGGGCTGGTCAGGTCAAGTGTTTTAAACATGACAAAAAAGAAATTCGTGTTTTTTTATTAATTAAATTAGTCATTTTGTATATTTTAATTAGATGGGCTTTGAGTATCTAATTTATTTTAAACCAATAACACAAGAAAAATAAAATTAAAAACAATTAAAAATAACGATTATTTACAACGCGCGGGCAACGAACGGCTGGCCGGCTGACTGTTGACCCGTAAGCGTTGTCAGCTGGGCGATAAGTACCTACGTTAGTCTGCAATCACGAGACCCCATTTATTTTCCTTTAATTGAAATGTGCGTAAGTATACGGTGCAGTTAAGTCCAACGCCACATTTTAACTGTAATTATGATAAGTGTTATGATGTATGAACGTAATTTCAATTCAATCCTAGTAAATATCTATCACACCACACATTATGAGAAGTTACAATTATCTTTCCTTACAAATGAAAGATCAATGGGTAGTTATCTAATATCGCGTCCGCACGCTAAGCACTTGCCGCTAGCTCCAAACCAAATGACCAGATGACCTTTCATGTCCTCGACAACTAAACAGCCTAAAGCATTGTGATAAGTTACCTATGTTATGTTGTTGTTATTCAAGCGGTTATTTTACTATTCAGTCTTACCTATTTATTTACACTAAATTAAGTCAAACTAATGTCTCGCATCAAAGTTAATACCTAAAAAGCTGCGTAATTAATAGGTGTCGGTAGGTACTTACTTACATGGTGTTAAATAGCATTCCAGTTTATTACATCAGCGAACAGGAAAGGTGATAAGCTTCCCATCACACCTCACAGGCTTTAGACTGCCAAACTAATGTAATATTACATAAAAATTAAACCTTCGCCAAAATAACGTAAATAAAATAAAATTTATTAAAGGACGAACTAAAATAACTCTTGTGATCGGCACATTATTATTACACTTATTTAACGTGTTTTAAAGAACACCGCCTGTTCTACCTACAAGTCTAATACGACTTAACACCCATTTGTTACTCAAAACATTAATTTGTTACTGAACTGATTACTTTATTCACGGTAGCCTATTCATAATAATACTAATCCTTTATTAAATTAACTCATACTAGTTATTAGTTTAATCGCCCACACACAAATGCACCTCACATACACACTACACACCAAAACTTTCCCGAGGAAACTGTACACTCCTGCTGGGCTGCGCTGCGCATGAGACTCAAGTGAGTTCAGTGACCCGACTCAGCACAGTAGTGCCACAGTGCGATTATTTAAGTTAAAGCCGTAAAGTCGGTAGCAGCGCCTGCCGCAGCGATGAGAATTTACTCTGTCTCTTTCATATTCATAGAATTGGAAAGAGACAGCAGATCACAGCCATGCGCACAGCGTCTACGTGTCGCTCACTCGCATCTCGCATCTTTGATTTTTTCGGCAGTCAACTTATGCATTCTGTCTGGTGCATTCGCGTCGCGTGTGCGTAAAAATGCCTAAAGCACGCCGAATTAGTGTAATAATAATTAAGTGCCGATCACAAAAGTTGTTCTAGTTTATCCTTTAATAAATTTTAATTTGTTTACGAAATTTTAGCACAGGTTTTCACTTTTATTTAATTATTATTACATTAGTTTGACAGTGGGAAGCTTATCACCTTTCCTGCCGTGCGATTCTCTAAGCTAAAGCCTTGACAGCTGCGGCTGCCGCAGCGCTGAGAAATGATTCTTTCTCTTTCATATTCATACAATTGGAAAGAGACAGCAGATCACAGCCATGCGCGTAGCGTCTATGTGTCGCTTAGAGAATCGCATAGCTGGGCGCTAATGTTATAAACTGGGATGCTCTATAACACCGTATAAGTACCTGCCTACCTATTAATTACGCAGCAGTTTAGGTATCAACGTTGCCTTTAATGCGATACATTAGTTTAACTTAATTTAGTGTAAGTAGGTAAGACTGAATAGTGAATAAACAACACAAAATAGGTAATACATACTGTTTGCGCGCTTTTATTTGTTTCCTTGTGTGAGAGGGTAGTAGCACCATAAATGGTTATTGGTGTACCGTCCGCACAAGCGATTCTCGGCGCGCCCCAGCATTCCTCTGACTGTCATCTGACAGTTGCGAAATCACCGCTGAGCTGAACGCCCGCTCCCGCTAGTTCGCCTTTCGCCGCCGCCGCGAACACCGCCGCCGCCACCGCCGCTAACCGCCCGCCGCCCGCGCGAGTCCGTGTCACACACCGCCGCCGTAGCTAGCTGCCAGAATCCAGGGTGCTGAAGACACCGATTGCCAGGTTAGTGTTGCTGCTTATTTCACGCAGGGGAACACTTGAAGGCCGTAACCGCCGCCCTTGGCTTCCTTCGTTCAAACTGCCCCTTATATTTATTTATATATGTGATAACCGCCCCCGCTAATACAGTCCACTGCGCCTAGCATTATTTACCCGCCCTCCAGTAAAACGGAGACACCACATACTTATTTTAGTTTAATTTTTTTTTTATTAAAGCTGCCTGCTCCCGCTTTTTGGCAGGTTTTTATTTTTCCAACATATTTTCTTTTTTTTTTCTTTCTTTTTTAGAGATTATATAAGCTTGAGCTTTAACAGCTCTACATTTCTGGTTTTTTTTCTTTTCCTATCTCTTTTCTTATACTTTTTTATTTTCCTCTTTTTAACATACATACATGCAGTTTTTATTTGTAGTACATTTCCTTTTCTTATATATTACAGTTTCTTCTTACACACTAATACATTTCTTTCTTACTTACTAATACATTTCTTCTCTTTTTATCTTACGTTTCTAAAGTACATTTCTTATTATATTTATATTATTACATTTTGACGTGACAACGTCTTATAAATTGGTTTGCCGGGTGACACTTCAAGAAACTGCGTTACGCTCCGCTCACGTTATGCGCTCACAATGAGAGCGAGTGAGAGGCACGCGTCCCTTCCACTCGGGCATGGTTAGCCCGCCTAAGAGCGAGAGAGACAGACATAAAAAGTGAAAGATTTTGTTAATATGAAATTCAGTGCGAGATTCTTTGTATAAATTAATGTTTTAAATATAATTCTTTGTATAAATAAATGTTTTAAATTGTTACTATTATTTCATCCTTCTTCCTACTATACGAATGAATATTCACATTAAAATTACCACTCAAAGTCGTTGTCACGTAAAACTTTCGCCCGTATACCGACTTTACAGGCAACCAATTTTTTTTTAAATTAGTTTGCTTATTTATTTCTTTCCTTCTATTAATACATGTATTTATTTATTATTCCTGTATTAGGTACCTACATATTTTGCTTATTACTATAAATTGCTTATTTTATTTCTATTCCGGTT
This sequence comes from Scoparia ambigualis, assembly GCA_963921215.1. Classification (NCBI taxonomy): domain Eukaryota; kingdom Metazoa; phylum Arthropoda; class Insecta; order Lepidoptera; family Crambidae; genus Scoparia; species Scoparia ambigualis. The sequence goes on along the minus strand of OY992503.1, from coordinate 41,400,380 downwards.
ATATTCCTGCCACAATGTGGTCTTGCTTACTTTCTTATTACTAATTGTCCTAATTCTTTCTAGTTGTCCCTATTTCTATTAATGACAATTTTGGCAACTTTTTTGGCAAATTCCATAAACAGCTTTCTTTCTTTCTTAACGTTTAAAATCTCCTTCAGTGTATCTTTACTTAGTTTTGTGTCGAGTTTTTGCTGCAAAGTGTACCTATCTTGTATATTATATATTGGGCACTCGAGAAGTATATGGAAGATGTCCTCGTCCATCGTCGAGTCGCAGGCACACATGGGGCTGTCCCTGCGTTTAAACCTGTGCAGGTATGCACAGAATCCCCCGTGGCCTGTCAAGACCTGCGACGCTAACCGGTCGATGGACATCTTCCTCACAGTGTTGAATGCATCCACCCCATTAGGGAAAAAGACCTTGGTGGTCGCGGCTGTGGCTTCAGTCCTATACCTGCAGTCCCACTGCTCGATCGTTTCCGCCCGTAAATGACGTTTAACGAACGAGATGGAGCTGCAGTCATAGTCCGCTCTCGTCTTCAGTTTGAGGGCGGCTTCCTTTGCTAACTCATCCGCTCTCTCGTTCCCTCTCACTCCGACTTGGGCCCGTATCCAAAAAAGAGAGACTAGTTGGTGGTTGTCTATCAGGAATTCTAGGTTACCCTGTATCGCCTTCGTGATTGGGTGCGAGGAGTCCGGATCCATCAGCGTCTGGAGAGCCGACCTCGAGTCGCTCAGAATAGCCACTTCTTTAAATTGCTTGCCAATGATAATTTCCGTCGCTTGGAGGATAGCATATAGCTCGGCTTGGAAGACCGTACAGTATGGCTCCAGTCTGAATTTTCGAATACACGTCTCAGCCGTCCCCTCCCAACAGATCAGGGCGGCTCCGACTTTCCCCTCCAGCTTGCTGCCATCTGTGTAGATCTTAACCAAGCCTTCTGCTAACTAGCTATCCTCTTCCGCATTTTCCAAAAGTGTAAATTTCGAATTTAGCGTCCTACTGGGGTGGGTGTTCTCGGTGAAGGGTACGCGCTGCTCAACCCTCCTGCCACTCAATACTGCCTGGGGTTTCCCGCGCTTTGCCTCAAAAAGCCGGGATGCTTCTTGGATCCGAAGATCCAGCGGAAGCAGCCCCGACAGTATTAAAGCAGCGTTTAGGGAAATTGTCCTATTACTTTTGGTAATCTTCTGCGCGAATCCTCTCAATACTGCATCGAGGGCTTTCCGGGAGACTGCCTTCTTTGCTTCCGCGGATCAGACGCTTGCTGCGTACAAGATCACAGGTTCGATTACTGCTTTATAGATCGTTTTTATGATCTCCGGGTGCAGTCCCCAAATAGCCCTCGCCGCTCTGCATACTCCTTTGTAAATCCCTATCGACTTCTTACATATGTACTGGATGTGCTTGTTGAAAAGGAGTTTTTTTTTATCAATAATGACACCTAAGATTTTAATATCGTCCACTAACTCAATATCCAATTTTTGGGGGTTAAAGTTACTCGCGTCCGTAGGTTTACCCTTGAGACCCTACACGTGACCCCTGGGTGGTGCTAAATGAGTGACACTGACTGAGTGGTAGAGCCACGCTGCGTTGCAGCACGCATTGGGCCGGCTCGCCCGGCGTAATACCACCCTCTCACGAATATTCGGCGTGAAATAACGGCACTGTTGTGTTTCGTCCGACCAGTGAGGGTTCCGGAGGCCCCTCCCCCCCTCCCCTCCCAATTCCTATTCCTTCCTTGAACCTATTCCTCCCTTAAAGGCCGGCAACGCATCTGCGATTCCTCTGGTTTTGCGGGTGTCCATGGGCGGCGGTGATTACTTTCCATCAGGTGACCCGCCTGCTCGTTTGCCTTCCTCTTTTATAAAAAAAAAAAAAAAAAAAAAAATATCCGTCCCCCCCATCCCAAGACGCGGCGCGTCGAACTTCAGCTTTCTGGTTATTACCATTGCCTTGGTCTTATGAGGCGCGAAGTTCAGCTTGTTCGACACGCCCCACCCCTGAACACGGGAGAGAACGGTATTGGCCCTTAAGGATACTTCACTGGCTGTGCTGCCCTCTATTATTAATACGATGTCATCTGTGAAGGCTTGACAGTAAACATTGGCGACGGCGAGTTCATTTAGCAGGGGGTCTAGGATTATATTCCAGAACAAGGGCCCGCCAATGGAACCTTGGACGCAGCCCTTGTTGGTGTTCTTACTATATTGTTCCCCCGCATATTTCACCGTCACCCTCCTGTCTTTCAAATAACTGTCCACCAGCCTCCGCAGATTTATCGGGCACTCTTTTTCCTTCAACTGACATCTTATTTGGGGCCACCACGCATTATCGAAGGCTCCCTCTATATCCAGCGAAATCAAGACCATAATTTTCTTCTCTACCAATCTGTCTCTACCAAATTGTCTGATTTTCTGGATCATGTCATAGAGGGAGTCTTCGGAACTGCGCTGTGGCACAAACCCGTATTGACGTGGATTTAATTTGGGCAGCACATACCATCTTATTCTTTTTTTATGTAGTTTTTCTAAAATCTTACCTAAAATTGCCAGGAGCCCTATTGGTCTATATGAACTTATTTTAGTTTAGTTGTCGAAGACATGAAAGGTCATCGTTCGGTCGCTGGTCGTACCTTAGATAACTACCTACATTTGATCTTTCATTTGTAAGGAAAGTTAGCTGTACCTATCTTCTCATAATGTGTGATAGATTTTTTTTTGTAATACGTAGGGTAGGATTGAATTAAAATTACGCTCATACATAACACTTATCATACTTACAGTTAAAATGTGGCCATAACTTGATGCAATCGATAGTCGTTGGACTTAACTGCACCTTAAACCTACGCACATTTCAATTAAAGGAAAATAAATGGGGTCTCATAATTACAGACTAACGTAGGTACTTAACGCCCAGCTGACGACGCGGACGTGTCAACCGACGGCCGGCCGGCAGTTCGTTGAACTTCGTTGCCCGCGCGTTGTAAATAATCGTTATTTTTAATTGCTTTTAATTTTATTTTTCTTATGTTATTGCTTTAAAATAAATAAGATACTCAAAGACAATCTAATTAAAATTTACAAAATGAATTATTTAATTAAAAATGAAAAAAACACGAATTTCATTTTTGTCATGTTTGAAACACTTGACCTGACCAGCCCTTGAAATTTCTTGCGGTTTCTAGCAGTCACCTTATATTTAAGCGTTAATAAAACGCTAAAATATAAAATATTATTCTACTTATACTTTTTAATACTTGTGTTGGTTCCTTAGGATAGTTATTATTTTTTTAAAAATCTGATAAAGTTGTTATGTACTCAAAGCAATGTTCTTAAAATTGTTAATTTCATAATTAATTTAGTTATATTATCATTTAATAACAGAAGTTTATTTGATTTAAATTTTAATTAAATTGATTTGTTGAAGTTAATCTTTTTTATTTTGACAATAAATAATTGGTACTTACACAAAGTAGTGTTTCTTTCATTTACAAAAACTATGCACAAATTTCGGAATAAACCACACTTATTTAGTAATTAAGTGTGGTTTGGTTTACCTTGCCGTTTAATAAAATATTTTTTTCACTCCTCTTGCTTAAAAAGACCGTCATTCTTCATATTAGATGTCTGTGTCATTGTAGCGTTCTAGAGCGTGGCTAAAATAGCTTTTCTTGCCTGGGAAAATGTATTTTTTTTTTAAATTTTTGTCTGTCACATGTAAATGAGCAAAACGAAAAAGTATTTAGTCTTATGTAGAATAATCATGAATAAAGACTCGACTTATTACTGTTTACTTATATTTGGTCCGAGGTTTACTTAGATCAACAACTTTTTTGAGATAGTTATTATTAAAGTTTATGGTAAAATTAGTAATCATTTGAATCTATGGACAACACAGACCACGCTTCAGCAAGAAAAAACTGCACAGTCTGCACATGTGCTTAGGTGGTGAGCCTTTAGCCCGTTAGTCGCTTTTACGACACCCAAGGGAAGAGAGGGGTTGGTAGTATTATTTTGATGAGCTCATCGCCGCTCAATGCTGTTGTATGTATGTGCAGTTTTTAGTCCATTAGTCGTCTTTTACGAGACCCAAGGGAATGGAGGGGTTGGTAGTATTATTTTGATGAGCCCATCGCCGCTCTATGCTGTTGGATGTATGAACAGTCTTTAGTCCATTAGTCGCCTTTTACGACACCGAAGAGAAGAGAGGGGTTGGTAGTATTATTTTGATGAGCCCATCGTCGCTTTATGCTTTTGGATGTATGTGCAGTCTTTAGTTCGTTAGTCCCCTTTTACGACATCGAAGAAAAGTGAAGGGTTGGTAATATTATTTTGATGAGCCCATCGCCGCTCTATTCTGTTGGATGTATGTGCAGTCTTTAGTCCGTTAGTCGCCTTTTACGACATCCAACGGAAGAAAGGGGTTGGTAGTATTATTTTGATGAGCCCATCGACGCTCTATGCTGTTGGATGTATGCGCAGTCTTTAGTCCGTTAGTCGCCTTTTACGACATCCAACGGAAGAAAGGGGTTGGTAGTATTATTTTGATGAGCCCATCGCCGCTCTATGCTATTGGATGTATGCGCAGTCTTTAGTCCGTTAGTCGCTTTTTACGACACCGAAGGGAAGAGTCTGGTTGGTAGTATTATTTTGATGAGCCTATTCGCCGCTCTATGCTGTAGGATGTATGTGCAGTCATTAGTCCGTCAGTCGCCTTTGACGACACCCAAGGGAAGAGATGGAAAGACTGCACATACCTACTATCCAACAGCATAGAGCGGCGATGGGCTCATCAAAATAATACTACCAACCATTCTCTTCCCTTGGGTGTCGTTAAAGCAACTAACGGGTTAATTTTTAATAAAATAAACCAATTCATATTGTATTGGATTGTTTTATTTTCTCGCATTCGTAGTGAAAATCAGAGTGTAACACACGGCGCTAAAAGCCCATTAAAACTCGGTTTCTATTTACTCCCTCGCTAAAGCTCGGTAGTAAAACTACCTCGTTTATAATGGGTCATTTTAGCCCCTTGTATTACAATCTACTATTTTTATATTAACAATAATTTAAATATTCGGTAAGTAATTGTTCGCCAAATGAACCGAATATTCGGCCGAATACGAACATGAAAAAATATGCCGAATGTACCGAATACGAATATTCGGCGCATCTCTAATATAAACTTTTTATAGAAATTTAAAAGATTTTAAACTAAAAAGTTGTAAAAAATTTAAGATTAAGATATCCCTAGATTCTGTTGATGTGTGTATATCTCGATAAATATACTACATAATTATTTACTTTGTTGAGTTGTTGTGTCTGACAGACCACCCGTGCACCCTCCGCGAAGCCCGCTGCTTGCAGCAGGATGGCGTGTTCCCGACGGTCACCCTGGCTCTGATGCCCACGCCCCTGCAGGCGCCGATAGCGGAGAACGCATTGACGCCTTGTAGGGGCTTCTTTCAACAAGACTTTAAAGGGCTCATGTTCGCTTACAAGGCTACGCTCAAAGTAAATATTCCTTATACACAACATCTGATAATACTTCGCAGGTACTAAACTAAACAAATAAGTAGGTAAGTAAGTACCTTGGGACTGGGTGTAAGGAATTTGCCATGAAGTAGTTTCTGAGTAAATTGCCTGTGGCAGACAGACAGATGAGTGTTATCTTACTAAATATAAGGTTGTTTTTGCTGTAACTCGAAAAGTTTATCCTTCTATAATATTTTGTAGTATGTACCCACTATGTACCCTATTTACCCTATTTACTTACAATAAGAGGAGGTACTTGGTCAACCACTTTTCGGCGATATTCGCTTGCGTGCGTTATTCCATTACGACCGCGCGTATAGAATATAATAGAATAGAAAATATTTATTGTTGTACAGTCAGCATCAAAAGTAGCTTAGCATATGAAATTTTCAAATGATTGTTACGGTTTAAATGACCAGAATTATCTGACATAGCTGTTGAGTCAAAAGTACATGACAATATACTTTTGCATTATTGCCTTAACTATTTAATATGAACACAAAAAATGTCATATAATAGGCTAGTTGACTAAATTTCAAAATCATATTAAAACGATATCTGTTTACCTATTTTATCATAAAAATACTTTATTTTTCAAAAAATCGATCATTTACAATATATATTTTGCGTTTTTATATTCCGATTTAAATTTACCGCAAAAACGCCTCAGACCGCCATGTTGAGTAAATGACGTCACGCCGCGGTGCCAAACATCCGTTTCGTTCGAGGTTCATTCTATAGAAATGTCACAACAATAAAATGACATTTGGCACGGCGTGACGTCACCGCTTCTGATTTCCGTTTAATGTCATAAGACTGAATGCGGGGGCCGAAGGGCGGTTGGATGTATGCTCAAGTGTGCGATGTTGAGCTAGCAGCGTCTGCCGTCAAGTCCTATTCACACACGTCCACGTCACCGTCCTGTCCTGTCGACCACCTGTACAGACAGGCGGCGGACTCACTCTAAAGTGAGTCGTCGGTCCTGGATAATGCTGTCGTCATTAAGCAAGCATCGTACACCTACCACTTACCTTGCGACGTTCAGCAGCCGAGTGTGGGGGGCTAACCCGCTAGTGATATCCCGCACGGTGGGCCATTCCCTTACCCTTAATCCCATGATCCCATCCACAGCAACTCCTCTCCTTACCATTTTCCTTCCCTTATTTCCTAATCCTTTCCCATCCTATCCTAGAAGGGATGACAACCTCGACCCCAACATTGTCACTATCATCATCATAAAAATGGCAGAATTAAAAACAAATTTACCCCAGGAGGGTACCGGCAAGGCCGGAGAACCCCTCCCTGGGCCTTCGGGCGCAGGCTGCCCCTTGTATCTGGGGGAGGGGGGGGGGGGGGCAATAAATATGCCTATTTTTAAGGCTGCCTCAGGCTGCGTTCCTTCTGTCCCGCAAGGGACCCAGGCGTGCTATACTCCTTCGGGGGCAGGCGCGTGTACGGCGGCGCCTACCGCGAAACATAGTGGGGATGGATACCTTCGGGGGACCAACCCTATCAACTGGACGTGGTGGGCGCCGCGGGGGCAAACGTTTTTTTTTTTTTGATGAATTCACAATAGAGGATTTGTATGTTTCCTCGGAGCTAACGGTCTACTCCAAGGTCACATTCCAAGTTTTTTATTGTGTAACATTGGTTTGTTAGGTCACGTTGCTTTATTTATTGTAATCTTTTAATTGTGTGACAATATATGTTTTGTGTGTAGAGAATTTATTGTTGCTTCTTTATTGATAACATCTATGATCTATATTTAGCAGTTGAGAATGGAGTTTATGGTCAAAACGTCTGCTCTCAAAACGTGGGCAGTGTTCAAGGAGGTGCTTCCAAAATTGTTGGGTGGTGCCGTCACAAGGGCAGACGTCGTCATCAACGATGTGGAAGCGAGCAAGATATTCCTTGTGGTAGCCATGATTGCTTAAGAATTGAGTGATAGCAAATACAGGTTTAACATGAGTGAGGTATTTCTGGAGGTCTTCGTACGTAGGAAGGAGGCGTTTGGTGTGGATACAAGTGGTAGGGTCTTCGTAGAGGGATTTTGCTGCCATTTATTTATTGCTTTATTTATTTATTTATTTATAATTACTTACATCTATCATTACAGGTGGCAGTGGCAGTTCTGGCGATTGGTAAGTTTTACATGACTAACAGGCGTTGCTAGGAAGTCGGGTGTTTTGTGCAGCCGAGTGGCCTCTTTCGCAGCAGTGTCAGCGGCCTCATTGCCGTCAAATCCAACATGGGCCTTGACCTATGCGAATTCGACGACTAGCCCTGATGTAGGTGCTAAATTGAGGTTTCTGTGAATGCTGACTGCAAACATATTGTGGCTGTTAGGATTTGCGAGTTCGGAGAGACCCGATTTGCTGTCCGAAAGTATACATGTGTGCTCAAGTTTTTTTGCAACGATATATTCACATGCATTTTGGAGAGCCAACATTTCGGCTTGGAAGACTGAACAGCGATCATGAAGGTTGTACTTCTTGACTGCCGTCCGCTCTCCGTTAGGGTTGTATATTACCATGGCCGCACCGACTCGACCATCGAGTTTGCTCCCGTCGGTGAAAATATGCCAGCCACTAGTGACGCCTATTCGAGGGAGATCTGAGGCATAGGAGATCTCTCGATATTCTACGCCCCGCCGCTCAGATGGGTGCAGCAGTTCTGACGGGGTTGATAGTGTTTTAATAGGGATATCAGAAAGGCAAAAAGGAGGAGAACCCATTTAATTTGGATTTTTCGACGTCTGAGATGGCAGCAATTCTGGCCGGGAGGGGGGTGAGTTGAGCCAGCGAGATTGAGGCTGCGGTGCTAACGCTACGGAAGCCCTGGATAATTTTTATTCCAAAAAGTCGTTGGAGGGACAGAAGTTTCCTGTTTACGCATTGATATGCAAGAGCACGCGACCATATACCCGCACCGTAGCAGATTATAGGCTCAATTACCTGCAGGTAGATTGTCCTGACATTATCTGAGTGTACTCCCCAAGTGGGTCGTACAAAGAGGCAAAGTTTGGTGTAGAGTTTTTTAGCTTTTTCAATTATGTAGTTTACGTGATGTATGAAACGAAGTTTACGGTCTATTATTATGCCTAGATATTTGATTTTATCAACAAATTGGAGCAGTTGTGAATTAACAAGAAGTTTGCAACGAAGAGCAGGTTCAGTGAAGGCAATCACCTGAGTCTTGGTGGGGCCAAATTCCAGTTTCACGCTGTCCCCCCATTCGGTAATGAGTTTGAGGGCTTGGTTGATAGAGCGCTCTAGCTGTGAAACGTGTTTGTGGTGAGCCACGAGGAAGACGTCGTCCGCGTAGGCCTGGAGGCTACATCCATCCGGCATCGGCGCAACTAGGAGCTTGTCGAGGATGAGGTTCCATAACATTGAGCCAATGACGGAGCCTTGGATGCAGCCCCTGGTCATAAACTTACGGACTTTGCAGTCCACAAAGTTCACCTGGACTTCTCGGTCCTCCACGTAGCTCAAGAGAAACGTGTATATGTCTTGGGGACATCTGATAAGTCGGAGGCGCTGGAAGATAGCGGGCCACCAAGCACGATCGAAGGCGGCCTTGATATCCAAGGATACCGCGATGACATTTTCACCCTTGGATTTAGCGGATTCGATGTTTTCTAGTGCTGCGCTGATTGCTTGAACAGTGGATGTCTGGCTTCGAAAGCCATACTGCTTATTAGAACAGGTGTCGTATTTGTTAATATGATAATTTAACCTGTCCGCAATGAGCCTTTCCAATAATTTACCGAAGACATTCAGCAATCCGATGGGACGAAAGCTGGTGAGACTGTTGTAATCATCCTTGTTTGGTTTGGGTATAATCTTTGCTGTCGCAGTTTTCCAGATCTTCGGGAAGTGAGTGAGTCGCATACAGCAGTTGATCATACCCGTGATTTCAGCCGGGAACCAGTGTGCCACATGAAGGCATATATCGGCGGTAAGGTGATCCAGCCCGGGCGCCGTTTATGATTCATTCCATCGAGGCTATTAATGATTTCACTGTATGTAAAGGCCGGCTCAGACGCTGTGTCAATGGGTTGAACCATTTCGGCGCGTAGTCTGGAGCTGCATTTCTGTGAAGTCAGGTGTATCGTCGGGATAAAAATTGTAAGCGCCCGGGCTGTATTAGCAGCGTCTCGAGTGTAGGTGCCATCCTCGAGGCGAAGAGTAGAAGGCGCGTGAGCTAGAGGGCGAGTTTTTAGAATCCGGTTAGTGACGGACCAGACCTCCTCTTTCTTCTGCCGGCAGCAAAAGTCCCGAAAGTGCTCCGTGGAGGCAGCGCAGAAGGCATTGGAGTACTCACGTCTGTGTCTGTCTCGTTCCCGGACCAGTTCGTCCAACGGACGTCGTTGGCGAACTGCCCTGCTAAGCTTATGGTGTTGTCTAATGACAGCCCTTTTCAACGTCTCGAGGGCGTCGTTCCACCATGGTGCGTGTTGAGGTGGACCAGCTGATTTCTGCAGAAGTTTATCGCAAGTTGCCTGAACAGCATGAGTAAAGGTCTCGGTGTACTCATTTAGCTGACTTGCGTTAAAGTGTTCAAAGTCAGGGTCGTCAGGAAGGCGAGATCGCATTTCAGTGACAAAACGTTCACGAATTTCATCCCATTTGATCTTGTTGGTGGAGTATTTAAATGTAGTCGTTTTTGGATTCTTACTGGGTTTGTCGAAATTGAGAGTCGCATGAAAACGAATGGCTGAGTGATCGGATGAGGGGCAAATGCCCTCATCTATAGCCCAGTTGGTGATCCTGACATCATCAGGATTGCTTACCAGTGTGAGGTCTATGATTGAGGTTCTGGGAGTACCATGTGTGACAGTACGAAAGGTAGGTGTATTTCCGATGTTACTGACAGTGAGACCATGGGCGATAGTGAGGTCTACCATTTCGTCACTTCTGGGGGTATTGCGTTGGGAGCCCCACAAACTGTGCCAGCCGTTGAAGTCCCCGCATATAATGTGTTTTGAGCCAGTGGTTTGGCGTAAAAAGTGTTCCAACCTGTCTAAGGTGTGATATTCATCATTGCGAGGTTCAACATACGCAGCAGTGAGATATAATTTGTGTCCAGTGCTATCCTTTGTTTGGATGACACACAGGTTAGAGTTGGAGAACTGAGAAAGTCCAAGCATGGGTGGCATTTTGTTATTGACGAGGATAGCGGCTTTAACGGGTCGGTTAGTGTAAAACTGACAGGCGGTAAATCCGAGAATAGATTTGATCTGGCCTATGTTTGAAGTGTAGGGTTCCATAACGAACGCTACATCGCAGTTGGAGTCGGTAATGTATTTAGTAAGTTCGTGCGCCGCATTGCGGCCACGGCCAAGATTGATCTGTACGCAACGGAGTTGTATTTTCGTGCTTGGTTTGCCGTATTTTAGAACCTACTCACCATAGTTGGTGCGATTGCGAATCTTTTCGTGCATATGGAGAATACGAGGACATCTTTGGGAGGTCGCACTGTGATCAATTTTGACTTTGGTATTATTGGTCTTGTTATGTTCGCAGCAATTATGGCAGCGGGCTTTGTTGTTATGGTTCTTTTCAGGACAAGAGCGGAACTCATGTCCCGAAGAAGCGCAGTGGGAGCAGATGACGCTTTCACGGCTGCACCGAGCCTTCGTGTGGCCGAACTGCAGGCATTTGTAGCACTGCAGAACAGGGACGTAGTTTTCCGCATGGACCCTCTGATGATCAAGGTTTAGCTTCGTAAGAGAGGTAATAGCCTTCCATACAGGCGGTGCAGCCATGAGAACAGCATTATACAGGCTACGGTTCCTATTAGCCCGTTTAAATTTGAATGTAAGATCCTCAGCCTTGGTGATAGTGTTTTGGAGAGGTTCATTCTGTTCTTTGAGAATGTTAACCAGCTCCTCAGCTGGGATCTCTTCCGACACGCCTTTCAAAATAACCATGGGACTGAGTGATTTGGAGTGTTCGGCCTTTACTGTGCACTCTGGGCGCTCCATCTTCTTGAGAGTTACTTCTCGCTGTGCTTCAGAATCGAATTCGACGCGAAGCTTGTTATTAGAAACGAATCTGACATTGACCGGGGCAAAAGTTGTGTCTCGGAATGACACACTGGACCTGAAATTTTTAAGTGTCTCTGAGGCGTTGAATACGGGGCGTTTTGAGGTGACAATGATAGCCGGTTTAGATTTCTGAGCGGCAGGGAGTGGTGGTTTAACTTTAGCGGCCTGTTGTTGGCTGCGTGCTATTTCTGCGAAGGTCGGACGGAGTGTGGTTGCAGAGGTCTTAATTTTAGCCATCTCCTCCTTCATCGTTTGCCGGATGGTCTGGCGGACGGCCTCTACAGTGGCGGAGTGGTCGTAGGGGGCCTGGCGGATGGCTTCTACAGTGACGGGGTGATCGCAAGAGGCGGAGGGAGTAGTAGCATTAAAATCAGTGAGAAGCAGATCCTTGATTCGTTTGGTGTTTGTAAGAATCAGTTGCTTTTTATCCTTTTTAATATTTCCGCAGTCTTTTGCGGCGGCGTCAATGTCAAATAAGAGTTGCAAAATTTGCTTAACAGCAGGGTTATCCAAAGGGGATAATGTAACTGTTTGCGAGGGGGTGGGCTCTCCGACAACGGAGGGCGTGGGGGACCCATAGGTGGGCGACCGGAAGTCCGCCTCATCGCCGGACGAAGCCAAATTTGTTATGGTGAGCGCCTCGCGCTCGGGGTTTGGTCCAGTATTTTTAGTTAAAGAGGCCATAAATCGTTGTTGTGAATTTATTCATTCTGGAGGCGCCCCACTCTCCGGGAGCCCGCAACAGGGGAGTAGCGTAACATCCCTATTTTTAAATTAGTCACTCAAACGACTTTTCATTATAAAACCGTTGTGCCAACGGAGCGACATTTACTTTAATAAAACCATTCGTTCAGACAACTACGAAGTTTTACTTTGCCGTCACTGCGTCCCTGCCAACAGCGACCCAGGGCATACCACCAGAATATAGCGGGAGGTCCGCAATTGGACGCTCGGACCGGGATCTTCCACGCAGCGGTTGAGGCAAGAGTGATGACCGCCGCCGCACGGCAAACACGGTGCCAAGTATTGACGGGAAATTTGGAAAACCCGGGTTGGTGTTCTAGATTGTCCTTGTCTTGACCCGAAGGTCCCCGTCCCCTCTCAGTGAGGGGTTACGAGTTGCCCGGCTGGCCCACCAGACGCCTTAGACGCCTATGGGCAGGCACCGCCGCCGCGCGGATGGGTGGGAGCTTGGCCGCCTGCACGCTCAGTGCGCGCAGTCGTTGCCCAGGGTGCACCACGAGGAGGTATCCCACCATCGCACCCCGGGGCAAACGTTCGGCTTCGGGTGCACCGGCACAGCATCCGCTGCAGTCGGGATCCATGCAGGGGTCTGGTGGGAGTGGGAACCTTAGGGGGCCCAACCCGCCGGGAACCACGCGAGGGGACCAAGCGGTCGGAGGTCTGTTGCTCGGTAGTGGGAGGGCGTCAGCACCTGCCCAGCAACCTCATGTGGAGGACCGTGGAATGGTGGGGCTACGGGATTTGGGTCCTGCTGGGATCCGTCCCGCCGCCAACGCCGGACCATCGCGGCCGCAGGAACTGGGTCCTCATAGGAACCAACCTGGCGTCCCCAGGTCTGATACAGGGGGGAGCGTGGGCAAGAAGCCGAGGCAAGGTTCGGGCCACCGCAGGCGTCTGGCCAAGCTGCAGAGGCAGCGGGCCCAGGAGGAGACGGCGGCGGCTGCGGTGGAACGAACTAAAAGGCTGAGGGAAATCAGCAATGAGAGTCAGGAGGCGCTTGATGCCAAACGCGTTAAGACTCACGGGTCTTACGCGGGGGCAGTGAGCGCCTACAAGATGGCTATCATTGCTGATGACTACCCAGCGACTACGCTGGGGAAGGGTCACTATGTGGCGATCCAAGGGACCATTTGGGACCTGCTGGAGGCCGCGCCTGACCCTCTGCCAGTGGTTAATATCGGAGGCATCTCGTCGGGTGCTATTCTCTTCACTTGTGAGGGGAGTAGCTCAGCGAGCTGGCTCCGAGCACAGGACGGCCTTACCGTGGAGGGTGTCGTGCTCAGGGTGGTTGACGCGAAGGATCTTCCGAAGCCGGTCAAAATGGCTTGGAAATCCCGTAACGTCAGCCGCTTTGATGCTGGTAGGGTGTTGAGGATGATATAGAGGTACCATCCGGGCTTGCGGACTGCGGGCTGGAAGATCGTCGACACTAAGGTCGAGGGTCTGACAGTCCGCAGGATCGTGTTGATGGATGGCGCCTCTGCATCATTTATCAAGGCGGAGGGCTACTGCCTTAATACGGGCATCGACAAGAACGTCTTTAAGCTTCTAGAGGAGAGGCCTACGGACGAGCTTGTCGATGCCCAAGGCAGTAGTGGGGTTGTGAGCGTGGCGGGAGTGATTGGAGGTGAGTGCTCCCAAAACGCTGTAGAGGCGGTGGTGCAGCCGGGAATTGGCGCACCAGTAGCGGTAGCCGAGGGTCTTGGGGAGGAGATCACACCAATGGAGTGTGGGGGGATCTCCTCGCCTAGATCCGAGGATGATTTGGGGGAGCACGCTCTGGACGAGCTGCTTCTGGAAGGGTCGTCTCCGTTGACTGTCCATACGGCATCGGATGGCGAACTCTGCTCAGATGACGGGCGCTAGGCTGCTTTATAGAGCTAAGGTGCGTACAAATCAATTTACATCATTGCAAGGCCGCAACTGCCCTTTTGGCACGCGAGCTTGCAATGAATAAATTCGATATTGCCTTGATCCAGGAACCTTATCTTTATAGGGGCCAGATTAAAGTTTTAGCTGGAACTACTGGTACATTATTCTACAACTGTTCTACTAATGACATGAGGACTTGCATCTATGTCAGAAATGACCTACACGCAATGCCTCTAATGAAGTTCTGTTGCAGGGATCTGACGGCTGTCAAGGTCCTTACGGGGGAAGGGGGTGATAGGCGGACGGTAATTTTAGCGTTAGCTTACCTCCCCTTCGAGAAGGCGGATCCAGTATCAAAGGAGATGCGGGGACTGGTAACCTGCATTGGCCGAGAAAACCAAGATGTCATCATCGGTTGCGACGCCAACGCGCATCATGTGATCTGGGGCAGTTCAGACACCAATGAGAGAGGGGAGAGACTGCTGGAGTATCTGGTGAGTTCACTCATGCAAATTCTTAATAAAGGAAATAAGGCCACCTTTTCAATGCCCGGAGGGCTCAGGTGATTGATATGACCATTGCTTGTAACAGAGCGGTAAGTAACATCACAAACTGGCATGTGTCGGACGAGGTATCACTTTCCGACCATAACTACATATGCTTTAGGTACAGACTAGGTAAGATCATAGGAACTGTGCAAAGGAAGAACCCTCGGAACACCAACTGGTAGGGCTTCAGGAAGGAACTCAGGAGGGATCTAGATGATCAAAGCGACAAACTCAACTCAGCTGTGGATATAGTTTGAAGCTGACAGACTTACAGAAGCACTGATGACGGCCTGGCAAAACAACTGCCCAGAAACGAAATCAGTGGCAAAGAAACTACCATGGTGGACTTCTGAGGTTGCTCAAATTAGAAAAGCGACACGACATGCGTTCAATGAAGCGAAGGCTAAGAACGATTTTAGTGAAAACATACAATAAAGCTTTAACTCGCTACAGCAGTGCGGTTCGTAAAGCAAAGAGTGTGTTCCTGAAGCAATGAGACTAACCAAGGCAATTTCTACAGCAAAGGCGATTCCATTGTCCACAGTTACGAGGGCAAATGGAACTCGTACAGAACTGTGGTGATACACTAAATGCCCGTTTGCACTAAACTTAAGAATCGCCTAAGTTCTTGCCTAATTTGTTTAGGCTGCTCCTAGCGAAAAATTTGCTTGCACTAACCTTAGGCAATTCCTAACTCCACTTAGGAGATTCATAACTTTATGAGCCCGAATAGGAAGCGCCCAACGAGTAAGGCGATACTTAAGTAGTGTTTTTTTTGTTTCAGCATGGAGATTTCCTTAGCCTGTCCAACTTCGGTTGGCAAACGACAAAATAAAAGAGTATTTTATGTCATTTTCTGTCTGTCACAATAAATTCAATCAACAAGCACTTTTTGATATGTTTCTTGTTTACGATTTTCGATTGAGTTGTTTAGGTTTTTTAGAAGTAGTAAAGCATAAAAAAGCGTAGAGATAAACCACAAAAAGATGTCACGCCCCTCCACAATTTGATTTGAATGCGTGTGTGCATTACGGCATTGTACAGTAAAGCAAAGTAAACAGTAAAGTAAAGTACTAACTGCTGAAAAGATGCATGCAACCAATGTACCAAAAAGATGGTTATTGTTATGAATAACGAATCTTATCACAATACTTTAGCGAAGAAAACACCTACTTCAAATAGCAATGAACCGGAAACGCATGGCTAAAAATAAAAACCTACCTACCTACCTATTGACGAATCCAAGAAAAAGATCGATCTTTACGATATCATTATAAGGTACAAATAGGACAAAAGGGCGTTTGCTATTGGCTTGATTGCAAAACAGTACGAGTGTTTTTTAAATACTAAAAAAAACGAAACCGTCTATTTATTTAACTTTATTATAAATAACAGCAAAACTACAAAGAGGAAATATAATTAAGCAACCATGCCGTATGTGAATGATAATTACATACGGCATGGCAGACCAAATAATTTCGAATTAATTTTGATTTGTGTGCTGCCAGCTCGCTCGTTGACAGTACCTAACTTTCAAATTCTCGTCGATTTATTGCTCGACTCAAAGCTCGACCACTCATAATTAAAGGACCGCTTGATGAGGCGGGCGTGTGTCAGTCATACAAAAATGGCAAGAGCTCCCATACTGATAAATTAGTGACTTAAGTTGACTCAACCTATCGAGCGACAGATCCATGTCTTTGTTTATCTTCGGTCTACAGTTGCCATAGTAACAGAATTCACACATCTTCATTGAACACCGATGCATTGTAAATATTATTACGCACACACCTAACCATGTGACAAAATTATGTGGTTGATCCTCAGAATAATAAAAGTTATTATTTTATGGGTTGATCTCAAGCTTAATAGCTTAATTATTAGATTGTCAAGACAAGACGTTGACAAATTCAAACAGATTTTGTTTTTTAAAATAATAGACCATAAACAATCTACCATTCCAATCGTTCGTCATTCTTTCATCATTTCACTTTCCTAGGCAATTCCTTAGTTTCGTCACAGCTGAGACAGAACTGTTAGTGCAAACCAATTATTTTGTTAGGCTGCTCCTAAGCTTAGGTGTATCTTAACTAAGACGAGCCTAACCCAAGTTTAGTGCAAACGGGTGTAAAGGTTATGTTTGATACTCACTTCCCTGGATCGAGTATCATCCAGGACAAACATATACAATAAGACAATAGCGAAAAAGGTAGTAGATGAAACTAAAGTTAAATGGGCACTGGGGAGCTTTCAACCATTTAAAGCACCAGGGCCTGATAACATTTACCCCATTTCCTACTACAGCAGGGCGCCTCTATACTGGGCCCCCACCTCTGCAGACTGTACAAAGCCAGCATTGCGTTCGGCTATATACCCCGAATATGGAGGCGTGTTAAAGTAATTTATATACCAAAAACGGGTAAACCGGATTACGAAGAACCCAAAGCTTTTAGGCCAATAAGTCTTCAATCTTTTCTCCTCAAGGCCTTGGAGAAAATTCCAACTTCATGGACTTCAATGCGCGTATCAGCCAGGGAAGTCAACAGAAACTGCTCTTCACCATTTGGTGAGTAGAGCGGAATCCGCCCTGGAGAACAAAGAGATCTGCGTCTGCACATTCGTAGATATTGAAGGTGCATTCGATCGCACAACCTTTGACTCCATTAATTTGCAGCCAGGGATCATGGCGTGCCACAACCGATCTGCAAATGGATTGAATGTATTCTAAAGGGTAGAATCATCTACTCGGAACTACTAGGGGACAGCTTACTTGCTCAGACAACTAGAGGGTGCCCGCAAGGGGGGGGTTCTCTCTCCTTTGCTATGGAGCCTTGTGGTTGATTCAATCATAGTAAAGCTGAACCATGGACCATTCTTTACGGTTGGTTACGCTGATGGTCTAGTTATCACGGTCAGTGGGAAATTTCCCTACACGGTATCGGAGCTAATGCAACGTGCCCTGGGTTTGCTGGAAGGTTGGTGTAATATCAATCATCTATCTGTAAACCCGGGAAAAACGACCGCCATCTCCTTTACTAGAATGAAAAACCTTACGAAACTGGGAAACTTAACGCTTTACGGCACCCAGCTTCCTTGGTCCAGAGAAGTGAAATATCTAGGCTTAACACTAGATAAGGAACTCACCTGGAAACAGCACATGGATTCGACTGTCGTCAAGGCCTATAGGGTCTTTGGTATGTGCCGGTCCACTTATGGCAAAATGTGGGGACTCAACCTCAAAATCATAAGATGGATCTACATGATGATGGTGCGGCCAATTCTCACATACGGCAGCATCGTCTGGTGGCCCAGGACCAGGCTAAAGATCTGTAAGAATGCTTTGAGCAAACTACAGAGAACAGTATGCCTGGCGATTACCGGGGCATTTAGAACCACACCGACAGCAGAGCTGGAGGTCCTCACGGAACTCCCACCTCTGCACAGTGTCATAGAGACGGAGGCAAGGAAAGCGCTACACAGACTAAAGGTGGCCGGGCTGTGGGACGCATCTTTGCCTCTGACCAGACACACAAAATGGGGACATAATGATACCCTTGATAGGATCATGGAAATGAGGTGCGACAAGATTGCCCTAAAGTACATGTTCGAAAAGAAATTCAGTATACATGTCCCAACTCGGGACCAATGGAAACAGCCACCGTCTCCAGAGAAAGACAGCCTGATCTGGTACACCGACGGATCCAAAATGAAGTCGGGCACTGGAGCAGGTATCTTTAGCAATGATTTTAAAAACAGTCAGAGTATGGGAAAGTTCGCTACTGTTTATCAGGCAGAAACTTTCGCAATTCTCCTGTGTGCTAAAAAGAATTTAGAAATCGCTCCCAAGAAGCGTAACATATTCATCCTGAGTGACAGCCAAGCCGCACTTAAGTCACTTATAACGCCTCTAATCAACTCCAGCCTTGTACTTAAAACTACGAATGCCTTAAACAAGCTAGGTAGGCACAACAGGGTGAGATTGATCTGGGTACCAGGCCACATGGGAATCCATGGCAACGAGATGGCCGATGCACTTGCTAGGGAGGGCTCAGAGACCCCATATATTGGCCCTGAGCCATTTGTGGCACTAGCATCGAGTACCATCAACAAAGCCTTCAAGGACCATATCCAAAACAGGCATAAACCGCGAATGGAAAGAGCTACCCGGCACTCAAAATCCTTTATAGGCGAAGGCGCCCTAGGACGGAGTAAGATCATATGCGGAGGTAGCAGAAGGCAGGCCCGATTAATCACCGGTGCCCTGACTGGGCACTATGCCACTAAACAAATGCTCCACAAAATGCAACTAGCAACAGACAACCTGTGAAGGGCATGTGGAGGGGAAACGGAGTCTATGCAGCACCTACTGTGTGACTGCGACTCTTTTGCCAGGAAAAGAATGAATTTTTTGGGATCGGCTTATCCCAAACCAGAAGATTTTAGGCTCTTCGCCCTCAAGGACATTGCCAAGCTTATGGCAATTATCTTCACTGAGGAGGCAGAGTGATTGGACGGGGTGGCACAAAAGATCCCAATGGGTCGACGTGCTACTGCGAGAGGGAGACCTCTGCAGGCCCCACTAGATAAGATAAGAAGATAAGATAAGATAAGACTGAATGCGTATTATTGTCGATTTTTTTCTTTAAAAATATTAATAACCCTATTTTTTTATAATGAATATTTTAGATATTTTGTTTCTATAAATCATAATTGATCATTGGAAACGCCAATCCACCCAATTTATTCTTGGTGGACACAAGCCTATTCTGAAATGTTAAATGATGAGTATGTAAAGATACTTACACGTGACTATTACGTTTGCCACCTTGTTTTTGTTCAGTTACTTTTGATGCTGACTGTACGTGCGCGTAGATCGTATATGCGTGCGTGTGCAAGCGATTATCGCCGAAAAGTGGGTCGACCGGGAAGATCGTCCAAAACAAGCAATAATAATAAAGCAACAATATTCGATACTATGTCGACAAAACAAATGTGCTTGTAATATATTCATCACACAAATATTTTGCTCCGACCGGAATTCGAACCCAGGACCTCAGAGATGGCGACACCTTGAAACCGGTGGGCGAGCCACTCCGCTAGAGATCGTCTTTATGGTTTTGTAATAAGGATATTTGCTCAGTCATATAACACGAAATGGTCAAAAACAGAAGCGGGCATTACTAGAACTGCGCGTATTATGAAGTGGTCAAATACTGAATTAATTAGTCATATCCAGAAGGGGACATTAAAAAAAGTTGTAAGAGCTAGAGTGCCTTAGCGTTGCCTGCATTACTTCGTACACTGGTAGAATATTGTGCTGTATAGGAGGTGCACATCGATCCAGAGGACTGCATAGTGCGGATCTCGGCAAAGTGTTTCAACGCGATGCGCGCGTGCGCGTCCGGCCTGCAAGGACCATTCCAGGTAAGTATAGGGTTTCCAACTTTTTGTACGAGAAATGAAGTAGGTAAGTAGAAAAACTAATAAGAACAGCATTTTACTTACGAAAACAGTAAGTAAGTATTTTTTTTTTTTTTGACGTTTTAAAAACATATTTTTGTAGCTTTTGTATTTTTTGTAACTTATTATCATTTTTAAAATATTTATAAGCCTTTAAGTTACATAAAAAGCTGACATAAAAACGGTAGCTGTAGGTATTTTGTACGCTTTTTTTTAATATAACAGAAAAAAGTGTGAACGAGCGAAAAGTTTATTACTGTTTTTAATAGTAGGTATAGTTGGGAACCCTAAATTTCCAGGGGTACCACGTGGTGGGCGCGCCGGGTGTGTACCGGGTGCTGCTGCTGGGGCCGCGTGGCGCCGGCTGCCACACGCAGAGCGTCATCTTAGCGAAACACTTCGGACTTAATTACTGTAAGGCTGATTTCACAGTCACGCGTTTGATCAGCGCCGGCCACACGCGCACGCTACACTACATAGTAGTTGCGCGTTTGAACTGCGTGATGATGATTAAGAAACGCAACTACTACCCAACTAACAAAATTTGGTCGTATAGTTTTCGGGACGTTTTCGTCACAACTTAAGGTCAGACTGTTTTGGTTATATAGCTGTCGTATTGACGTATATATGACGCGAAATAGGCGGAAATAATAAAACTTTTATTCGTATAGCGATCGTGTCAATGTCGTATTAGTGGCTACTAGGAAGGTAATAGTCATATTAATATCAGATATACGATAAATATGTCGTGTAGTGATCCAATAGACGTCGTATAACCTAAAAAACATTGGGAAGTAGTAATTAGCATAGCCTTTACCCGGATGCTTGCTATTACAGCGCAGTTCAGTGGGAGTGAGACAACAAAAAACAAACATAAAACAAAATAACTGTTTACAAAGTGTCACAATCTTATATCTGCCATATTTATTACTGAATGTTATTAACTATATTGTAGTTGGTGTTAGTAGGTAACAATATCTACTTTTCTAAGGGAAATTAAATTTCATGACGATTAAACACATTTTTCACAAATTTTTAATGCTCCCTTTGAATGATTGCAAAATAAAAATAATTAATCCCATTTTATTTAAGATTTCTAGTACTTTTACAATTATACGACTTCAGGTAGTGATGATACCTATTATATGATATCTTAGGACTATAAGTCATATACTACGATTTTAATTCTTTTGTCGTCCGCCATTTTTAGGTAAAGAAGTGAAAACCCGTGGGATAAACATTTTATTGAAATCACAATATAGTGATAATTGAAGATGTTTTAAAATTCTCATTTTCATTACTGTTTTCATTATCATCGTCTTGGGTTTCAAACGAATAATCATCATTTTCATCATCATTTTGCAAATCTGCGATGATTATTTGGGGATTACTTCTTGAACTTACTAAATTTTAAGAAAAAAAAAGATATGATAATTGACAGGTGTAAGATATTATTACGATAAGCTACCTATTTAATATAAAGTTCATTTTGTATATGTACATATGCATCCTTTTTCACAAATACTATTTCTTACTACGGAACCATCTTTTGATTCTTTGACACTATCATAGCTATCTTATAAAAAGCTTGTATAGTCAAAGTCACAACAACGGAAAATATACAAGTTCAGTTCGTAAAAGAGTACCACGTGAAACCATTAAATAATCAAAATATTTATATAAGTAACTTATATAAGCATTTTAAACCCATAAGTTAAATAAGACATATAAATCTGAATATTAGGCTTTTAAACATTATATAAAAGTCGTGTGAAGGTAGTCAAAAAATCCTATAAGAGACGTGTATACAGCTGTACGTTTTATAAGAGTTAAATTTATGGACTTTATATGATTGTCATGTAGAAATCTTATTTATTACTGACAAAAAGCAGTGTTATGGTCCTCATTATAACCAGATTATGATTGTCATATAAATTACTTTTATACTACATCAAGAAGGCGTAAAGTGGTCGTAAACGAGACTAATAAACGAGTGAATGTATTTTAAAGGTCACAGCTACGATCTTTATAAGATGGTCATGTAATTTGGTTGTGTAAACGTTTACAGGACTCAATTAATTGACTAAAATATTATACGACTAACCGTTCGTATTATTTATTGTAACACGATTCATGGGAATTTGAGTTACATCTATATGACCTCTATATGACCAAATGTTATTTAGGCTTCATATTATACGACAATTTTGTTAGTTGGGTATCTAGTGTAATTGTAACCGCGCGCGTGTGGCCGGCGCAGATCAAACGCGTGACTGTGAAATCATCCTAAGACCGTTTTTGTTGTAAAACATTTTTTTTATATCAACTTTAATTAGGATGCGAAGGTTTTAAGTGTGAAATAAGTTTTAAAAGATTTAAAAACTTGCCGCAACTGAGGCTTATGCCCTATTGGAATATTTACTGAAGGGGTAGAATATTAGCAATATTACGCAACAAGTTTTAAATTACATAGGAAGATGAACATCTGATTTAATTATAGATGGATTAGTTTTTCCTTATTTGTGCATTTAAAAAAAATCTTGTTGTTTGATGATTGTTTTTTACAATTTAAGTAGTTAAGTAATTTATTTTCATCTTTGTAGTAGGAAATATTTATCAGTCTATCCATTGTAATCTTATAGGTTTGGTCAAGACAAATCAAACACGGCGCGTTGTTTATCTCATTTCTTTGCAAATTCGTATGACGCACCTTCCGTTCCGACTGCATCAATTGCATCATCATTGTCTCTTCTCTTCAATTGGTCCCTGGAAAGTAGAACATACATACAAATATTGCAATTAATAAAAAATAAAGCTCCCAACGAATTAAGAACCTCCTTCTTATTTTTAAGTCGGGGAAAAAGCTTGTAAAATGTATGGACTAAATATAAAAACCGGCCTAGTGAGAGTCGGACTCGCACACGAATTCGTGCGCGAGTCCGACTCTCACTAGTGGTATGGTACGGAACCCTCTAAAAATCACGTTTGTGGTTTGGGAGCCCTCCTTAAGTATTTGTTTTATTTTAATTTAATTATTTATTTTTAAAGTTAATAATATATAACTAAGTATTCTGTGAATATTTTAAGCGTCTATCTGTTGCCGTTGTCAATATTGAGCAAAAAATCACGTTTGTTGTAATGGCCCCCTTAATATTAATTATTTTATGCTGTTTTAGATGTGTGTGTGTGTGATGTGATGACCTAGCACGGCCCCCCGAGCTAGGCACGTAAAACTAATGGCAATGCTTCAGATACCCAATGTACTTACCTCTAGAATTTATCAACAGAATTCAATGTACCTACCTCAACGGTTTTAACAGAAATTACGATAAAATGCCTGATCTTCCCAGCTGGGCCCTCGGCTGTATAACGCTCGAAATACATCAAAAAATATACTGATCTAATGTACCTCCCGATTTATGTATTAAATTCCATAAATTCTAATGAGAACAGAAGATATTCAGCTTTAAAGTTTGGTCTTCCTAGCGGGACCCTCTGTAATCAAAGTGAATAGGAATAAAAAAGTATAACATTTTAAGTATACCAAATTAAGATACAAAATTATGATATTGGTAAATAACAGTACACGCTTGATAAGGTAAGATCAGCAACAGGTAATATTTGCTGCAATGAGGGTAGCTGTGAATAGTTTATTTGTTAATTTTCCTACCAAAAAGCAGTTTTAATTTAGGTAGCATTCCTACTTATTTGTTTTGTTGACCTCACCTTATCAAGCGTGTACTGTTATTTACCAATATCATAATTTTGTATCTAAATTTGGTAAATGGGCGATTTTCTGACAGCCCAAATTAAAAAGTAAAAATTAGTTCAAAAACACCCGATAGATGTCGTTTTATAAAAGCCGGCCACCAGCCGTACCTACCTAAGGGCTGTAATAAATTCTACACTTTTACTTGTCTACCAAAAGAATTAAAAAATAGTAAGTCCTTACTTATTTATATTCAGGACATCCAGAACCTATTTCTATTTTGGAATAGAATAAATATTACGCAGCCATACACTTGCTCTTCATGAACCCGCCTTTTACCATGCGCCATACTAATCTATATTAAGCGCCATATAAGAAGTCATTTACGAACCAATTTCTTTTTTTTTTGATCTCGGCAAATCGCCCATTGGGAAAAACTAAGAGGTAGACTAGAGAGGAAAGACTTCGTCGATAGATAACTTCACCGAAATCACTTAGCCGACCGTTGGTTTTATGAAAAAATCCTTGGCCGATAGAACGTTTCGCCGATAGAATGTTTCGCCGATTCAACGTATCGCCAATTGAACGTTTCGTCGAGACAGTGGGCGCAATCCCTTAATGGTGAAACGCTCATCGGCAAAATAGTTATTTCGGAAAAGCAACTATCGTTGAAGGTTGATATCAGCGAGACGTTCTATCGACGAAACGTTCAATTGGCGATACGTTGAATCGGCGAAACATTCTATCGGCGAAACGTTCTATCGGCGAAGAATTTTTTCGTAAAATCAACGGTCGGCTAAGAGTGATTCGGTGAAATAATCTATCGATGAAGGATTTCTTCGTAAAACCAACGGTCGGCTAAGAGTGATTTCGGTGAAGTTATCTATCGACGAAGAGTCTTTCGATATACCATTCTAGGTTCATTGGAAAAACATAAAAATGGTACCTATACTTTTTTTATTCGTACTCCTTTGATTACAGAGGGCCCCGCTAGTTCTCTGTATCTTCTGTTCTAATTAGAATTTCTGGAATTTAATACATAAATTGGGAGGTACATTGGAGGTACATCAGATCAGTATATTTTTTATGTATTTCGAGCGTTATACAGCCGAGTGCCCAGCTGGGAAGATCAGGCATTTTATCGTAATTCCTATCAAAACGGTTGGGGTATATTGAATTCTGTTGATAAATTCTAGAGGTACATACATGAGCATCTGAAGCATTGGCATCAGTTTTACGTGCCTAGCTCGGGGGGGCCGTGCTAGGTAGAAACACATGTTTTTAGTACCTATTTTTTTATAGCGGCAACAGAAATAAGTACAATCATCTGTGAAAATTTCAACTGTCTTACTAGCACGGTTCATGCATGAGATACAGCCTGGTGTCTGGTGACAGACGGACAGACAGACGGACGGACAGCGGAGTCTTAGTAATGGGTCTCGTTTACCCTTTAGGTACAGAACTTTAAAAAGGGGATCGTGTTTTATTTTTAGTGGATTTTGGTGATCTGTACAATGCGGCGCTTGAGAGAAATGATGAAATCGGTGAAAAGCTACGCAAGTTTGGCCCAAGCGTGTCTTTGAAAGCTGAAATTGTAAAACGGCGCATAATGAAGAAAGTAAGTTAGATCTATACACTATCAATAAAGTGTAAGCGGACCGAGGTGTCTACTTTATTAATTTACCCTTACCATATAGTTTAGTATTATTTATATTATAGTTACTTACCTACTTTCTAACTGCATTGTTGTTGTTTTATATAAATAAATAATATTATTATTTATTTAATGATTTTTGTAGGATTGTATTGAACTCGGCTGGGTCATGATTGGATTTCCGTGCACAGGGACGGACTTTGAGAATCTCGACAACATGCCAACTCCACCAAATCGGTAGGACTTCTTTATCTTATCATCAATAATATTAAAATAAATTTCAAGCATGTACGGTTATATTATATATAAATTGGGCAGGCACCAATGCGCACCAACACCCGCATTCTTATTCTCTAACTCGACTGACAGCTGTTAAAATGTTTATCACCACCCAAGGAAATTCGACGTACAGTGCTCTGTGTCTGACCCAATTAAATATATACCTACTTATAATCACGACTATTATCCCCGAAGGGTTAGTCAGAGACAATGAGGACAGCAAAAGCAGGCCTCTACTATAGTCCACTTTTCACCAAATAGCGACTGCACATGTGCTCAGCGTGACGGGTGGTGAGCCCATCGCCGCTCTATTGCTATTGGAAGTATGTGCAGTCTTTAGTCTGTTAGTCGCTTTTTACGACACCCAAGGGAAGATAGGGGGTGGTAGTGATCTTTCACCGTTACGCGACGCGGTTATAATTGCTAATGTGTACTGAGCCAATTGCTAGTGAAAAATATAGAGCGCGCGCGCAATGTTTGACGAACTTCCTTGGGTGTTCATCATTTTAACTGTCAGTCGAGTTAGAGAATAGGCCAGCTGGTAAATGTGTCTAAAGTTTGTTTTGTTAACGGTACCTACCTTCAATTATTTAGAATTTTAAACTTTCTAAGTGAAAGTAATTTAAGTTAGCGACTGTAATTACCTCTTACTGGGGCAGAATGTTTTCTGTTACTTTACTGAAAGCAGCTAACTTGCAAAACTATATTATTGACGTTCCAACCTACTTTACTATTGGCCGTTCAGCTCGAATATGTAAAGATTTCAGATTATTCTACATAAGTTGTTTAGCAACGTGCGCGAGTTGCTATGGGCGCCCATGGGTATTGAAAATTTGATTGAAAGCCACGCATGGGCCGCGGTGCTGGCCGCCTTCCATCCATCAGAGGGGTTGTATTGTACCGCCTATACCGTGTTACTATTTCATATCGTCCTTGGTTTAACGTAGCGTTAGTCACTTTTCGTGCCACCTACCTAACTAACTATGCACGATTTACACGAAGCCAATACTTGATACAATCCAATATGCCAGTCCAATAAGCCAATGCTAATGCTAAGCTAAAATGGCTTGAGGGCAATCCTATGTAGTGGACTGTCTCTATTTACACGATGCCAATATTGGACTGGCTTAGTGGATTGTCTCAAATATTGGCCCCGTGTAAATGCAGCATAAGTCTAAGTTTATAGATTTTTTTTTCGGTATTTTTTTTAAATTCGCATATTTAACCTCGGAAGCTGTCAGTCCGCCGTTCAAAAAGTTAAGGGTTGTATCTTAAAAACCACGGGTAGTAAAAAGATCTGTTACACCAACAATTCATTTTTCAGCGTGATTTTCATGAATGTGAGCTGGGACACGTGCAAGCAGCGGGTGTTGTCGGTGGCGACGGACTGGTGCACGGGCCGGCAGGCGGCGGCCGGCTCCGGCCCACGGGAGAGGTCCCATCCCAACGACACGCACTCCAAAATCGACATGGAGGTCAGGGAGACGCGGTATCATTAGGAAACCCACGGAGCAAATATAAAGTTTTTGTTTGCTCCGCGAGGAAACCTAACACTAAGAGACCCCCCACACTGGCGTCTTTCGAGCGTCAGCGTCATGCCGGCGTCTATGCGGCTCGCGGTGTCGCGTCGACGCCGTCGACGCTGCGCGAGCTCTGCACTGACGCCGCGTGTACGCCGGCTCGACGCCGACGTCGAAAGACGCCAGTGTGGGGGGCATAGAGTAACTTATATTGGTGGCGGGTCTCTAAAGATACAGTTGGATTTTGTTTCTTGGATACTACTGCACGTATTTAAAGCCGTGATAGACACATTGTTCGCTAGTTTGATTATTTAAAAAAAAAGTAAACTAATGAAACAACGATTGTAAATTACTCGTCTAGTGCGAACTAGGCTTTAAAAACAGAGCGAAGTTTAATAGTGTAGCTATAGTATAGAACACTGCATCTTTTATTGCGTTCCTTATTCTCCCAGCAATGGTCCTACCCACATTACAATAACCTTTTTTATTGTTCTGTGGTTTTACCTATAATAGTATGAGTCAATATTTCAAGTAGAATCAGTATCTTACCGTAATGCAATGAAAGTGAAAGGAGGTTTTTGTAGCAGTACATTGAAGGTACCTACCACTTTCAATTGAAACGTCTGCTCGTCAATAATAATGCTAAGTATGCTTATACGTTTTTTATGGTTTGGTGACCGTATATACCTACAGTTAGCATTTCTATCCAGTTATAAAATCTCTGTGCGTCTAAAAGTTATTGACCTCAGTATATTTATAACTGGTATCCTGTCCAAAAGGAATTCGCCAAACAACACGTATCTATCTATTTATGCTGATGAAACCGAAATGTTACGTTCACCAACATAACAGTTACAAATAACGTTCTAAATAAAAGGCACATTGAAGTGTTAGCGCTACGTTCATAAAAAGACAGAGACACGCCCATGTGTATAATATAAAGTTGTTGTCTTGAAATTAATTATTATTAATAAGACCTAAGCATGATGAATATGAAAAATCTAGATTCTAGCTTTATCCTAAGCAGACATTTCGATATTTTTATTCTTTTTACACTCACCAATTATCTAGCCCAAGAGAAGCTTCGAAGAAACTCGTTAAAATGGTTACTAGACAACGGATAAACATACTTAAAATACTTAAATACATACTTATTATACATAGAAAACACCCAGACCCAAGACAATTTAGAAAAACTTTAATTTCTAAACTGACCCGACCGGGGATCGAACCCGGGACCTCAGAGATGGCGACACCATGAAAACCGGTATACAAACCACTCTACCAAGGAGGTCGTCGATACCCAACCAGCAAACAAGTCGTATAAATAAAGGGTTTTACGACTTTTATATCATATAGGAGTTATATATTGGTTATTATCTAACTCTGTTATCGTATAGACGTAGTACATCTGACGATTAAGTCGTCTAACTAAAAAGTCTAATTACGACCTCGAATAAACGTTTTTTCAACTAAATTATACAACAATAATATAATGGTCTTAACTAAAACGTTTATTTAACAAACGTCTAAGTCGTAAGAACGTTTCAGTCGTAAAAAGGTTTTTTTAAAGACAGTGTCGTCGAAATAGAGTAATTATTATAACATCTAAACACATTGTAGGTTTAAAAACCTTTCTTAAAAAACATTAATATAACGATTATGTAGTGGAATTATGGTTAACTTCAATATTACATAAAGGTATTAGTGTAACTATTATATACCTTTTATTCAACAGTTAGTTTTGTTAACGTAAAACAAAATTTTGACAATTCATACAGTTTTCTGTGAACCTGTTATATATCTTTTATTTAACAGCATATTTTATAGACGGTCAATTAAGGTTTTAATAAAACAAAATTAGACGTTATGTGGTTTTAATAGAATCTTATTAAGTTTAAATAAAAACGACAAAAAGTGGATATTAATAACTGGAAACGATATAAACGAAGTGGAACTTTCAGAAGAAATGAAACTGGTCTACATCTTAGATCACCACCATGTTTGTGTCAACCCTAAAACAAATAGCAATGGCGCTCGTTTGCAGTCTTCCTAAAAACGTCTACTTGAGTGAAAGTTATATTACAATCCAATAACCTCGGACCAAATATCACAATGGACAGAGTCTTTGGATTTTTAGCATGTCCGTCTTTTGTTAGTGTGCAGCTTTCTATCTGTACATGTATGCGTGACTAAGGATGTGACATATCGATATAATCACTTTAATGTGGTGTGTACCTAGTTCGTTATTATAATTGGGGGTTAAAGTTACTCACGTCCGTAGGTTTACCCTTTAGACCCTACACGTGGCCCCTGGGTGGTGCTAATGGAGTGACACTGACTGAGTGGTAGAGCCACGCTGCGTTGCAGCACGCATTGGGCCGGCGCGCCAATACGCGCGTAAATACCACCCTCTCCTAAGGGTCTTACCAGACCAATCGATCGATCGTCGATCGACGGCATCGATCAATGTCAATCGAAGTTGATCGACTGGTCTGGTAGCTTTAATCTATCGACGGATACCGTTTGACTAACCAATCGATCGACAACGGTCGGTACATGGGGTACAGTAATAGTAACTTAGTAGAATATTTGTTTTTTTTTCCTAAAAAATAAAATTATCTTGAAAACTATGCATTTTCGCACTTTGGCGCCCCCGCCCCCCCCCCCCCCCCCTTTTTCGGTATTGCTTAATCTAAAGTACTTCCCAAGGTATTTGGGGGAAATATAATTTAGTATTTAAACGTTCATATTATCATCACCCATTATCAACAACTTTATGCATAATCAATGAACTCTATTATTACGACTAGTATCCATGGGTACAAAATAAATTTAAAAAAAAAGTGAAGCGGCCGGCACGTCTAATCAAACAGCTCGATCTAACACCCAATCCATTTTACCGGTCGATTGTCGATAGACATCGATCGATTGGTCTGCTAGAAACTATCGATCGACGTCGACTAATTCATTTTACCATCGATCGATGTCGTCGATCGACGATCAATCGCTAGGTCTGGTAGATACTATCGATCGACGTCGACTAATCCATTCTACCATCGATCGATGCCGTCGATCGACGATCGATGGATTGGTCTGGTAACACCCTAATCTCCGGCGTGAAATAATAGCCCTTGGTGCTGTTGTGTTTCGATCGGCCAGTGAGGGTTCCGGAGGCCTTCCCCTCCCCCCTCACAATTCCTATTCCTTTCTAAAACCTATTCCTTCCTTAAAGGCCGGCAACGCATCTGCGATTCCTCTGGTGTAGCGGGTGTCTATGGGCGGCGGAGATTACTCTCCATCAGGTGACCCGCCTGCTCGTTTGCCTCCTTCTATTATAACAAAGAAATAAAAAATAATAATTTGTGTAGTAAAGTGAAGAGCAATACTTTTTACTATTCATATTCCCGCCCATATTATTGTAAGGTTCATTTTAAATTATTTGCATAATTCAATTTTAGTCTATTCATAAATCTATAGAACGATTGACAATCTATGATTTGACACATGTCATGCGTCGGGGACTCGGGGGGAAAAGTAGGGCGGCAGTCGGTGACTCGGTGAGTGAGGCATTCTCGGCTGGGCGCTTGTACTGGAGGGACTAGTAATGTAGCCGAAACGGACGGATGACGGGAGTACTGGTTGTATATTGAAGAAGAATAAATGCTATCTGATGTTGGCTACTGTAAATTTTTTACTGGAAAAAAAGATTTTTCAAAATGTTTGGAACAGAGCCTTGGATATTTGTAGGCTCCCAGTTATCACGTCTAATAGCTTTAACCCATTCAAGTCTTATTTCCGGGCATTGTGGGAACCTAAAAAAAGAATAATAAAAAGAATATTAGTAATATTGATAAAGCTTCGATACACAAATACGTACATCACTAATCTTTATGCCAAAAACAAAGCCTTTAAATTACATTTAATTAAGGTTTAAACCCTGATCCTTATGAAAAGTGTACGATATAGTATGATTTAGAATTAGCAAAAATTAATGCTTTGCCGTTTTAATTATAAAAAAACTCATAGTAAAGCATTCATATTATGAGAAATCAATAACGTATGAAATGATAATTCCTGGTCTTTCACACCTCCTTTCGTTGTTCTTGACGAACAATAAACAGACAGAGACAGACATTATGTCAATTGTATATTACACAAATAACACAAACACTAAGCCTTCTTAATATTTCACTATTATTTCGCACAATCCAGCAATGTTTTGACCGAGCAGTCGGTCATGAAATGACACGTCTCACACCGACAGTGCGTCGCTGCCAAACGTACATTCACTATCTCTTTTAATCATATCACACTACAGTCATACAGACAGAGATACAAATACTTTACTTTGATACACGTATGTAAGAGCGGCAACGTCGTAAAACTCTGTCCATGTAATATTTGGTCCGAGCCAATAACAGTCTACTGATGACATGTACAACAATGGCTGACCTTAAACGTATAAAAAATTAAAATTATATATTGTAAATTAGCGAAATTTTGGATATTATTAGAGAGCTTCAGTAAAAAACTAAAAATCACCACATACAATATCAATAATGTGGCATTCCCATAGAAATCTAGACGTCATCTTGAATTTAGCAACTGTACAATATAGATTCAATATTAATTTCAATAATGTATCTACCATTTCTTAACTTGTTTTATTTCACAAAAATTGTCGAAATGCAAATCGTTTTATAAATAAAATTTCAAAACATATATGCTCCTTTAAAGTCAAGTAAACCGTGTTTAAAAGTTACGTTATACTTTTTATAAAACATAATAGTCAGCTTCCACACTTTTACCCAATTTTTTAGTCACGTAAATGTTTTCATTGTGCTTTTTATACAACATTTGGTCATACCTTTACCGTTATTCTACTTTTACTTAACATTTTCGGACGCCATGTTAACCTTTATTTAACTATTACGCTACCTACAGGTCTTATAAAATGCGCCACTTTCGCCTTTTATAACCGTTTACCCTACGTTTATACGACTAACCTAATCGGATCAGAGTTGCATGTAAAACGTTGTCTCAACTTCTATAGGACATTATTTTGCTAGTTGGGTAGTTAAGTATACTTTGACGACAAATTTAACGCCTATGAGCACTTGGCACATTTTTACATGGATGTTTTGAGTGGGATAGCCGGTAAATGCCTCGGTGGGCGAGTGGCCAAGCGCTCGGCTCGATATCCGCAGGTCCCGGGGTCAATTCCCAGGTCGGGTAGTGTTTCGGATTTTTCGGTGCTTAGTCCGGGTTCGTGATCAAGTGATCACCAAATCATGTCCTCCTCACCGTATCCGGCGACGGCGACTCTTAATTACGATTTGTTAAAGCTGGTCTAGTGATATGCTCGGATGTGACTTGCGAAGCCAAACTTCGTCCTAAAGAGACGATCACAAGGCGCACAGTGTAGCTGGCCTGACGAATTAAAGGTGTAGGTATATGTAAGCTTTAAACGAGTCTTTCGTGCTTGACGTTTTGCGTCAAGATCCTCTAAGCGCTCTTTTTCGTAACTATCCACCCTAGAGTGGACGGCATGACGCCATTCTGGTCTACGTCGTGCAAGCTCTTCCCAGCACAGAACAATATACTCTAGCGAGCTTCCCAGTCATCCGTTGGAATGTCACAGGCCACAAGATTGCGTTTCAGCACGTCTTTGTAGCGCGGATATTGCCCTTTGTTTGCGCTTATTTAAGCCAATACCCAGCTATTGTAGCGATGGCTTGATAATCAATGATGGGAGGGCTTTGCCCAGCTGTGTACAGTGTACAGGTTGTACTTCACTTTTATGTTTAACCGTTACATGAATGGAAGCCATGACTATGTGTTCACAGTTGGACTTCTACTTCACGGAGGCGCTGGCCGAGCTGCGCGCGGCGGCGGGCATCACCGCGGTCGAGATTGACGCCAACGACACTGTCGGTAAATGTCTGCCAAAAAGTTTAAACGTGTAATACTAATATTATAAACGCGAAAGTTTGTAAGTATGGATGGATGTTTGTTACTCTTTCACGTAAAAACTACTGAATGGATTTGGATGAAATTCGGCATACAGATAGTTTATAACCTGAATTAACACATAGAATACTTTTTATCCCGATATTCCCACGAGAACGGGAACTACGCGGGTGAAACCGCGAGCGGCCGCTAGTATAGAATAATAGAACTACCAACCCATTTCTTCTCTTAGGTGTTGTAAAAGACGATTAACGGACTGCACATACATCCTACAGCAAAAAGCGGCGATGGGCGATGTGATTCAGTGAAACGCGGACTGAGGAGACTGCTTTTGCGTTTTTTTTGCCTCGTCCGTCTCAAACAAAGTAAACATAACTTGTAATTTACAAGAGTTTATAATATTAATTATTATTGTTTGAGATGTTGTTACTATGCAAAGTAAAACACATCATTTTAGTAAAACAATTATGATAACTCAAGCGACGCCTCTGCCGAAAACGCATGGCCATGGCAACATTGTGCTGTGGAATTAATTTCAGGCTAATATTGTTTTGTTTAAGATAACGTGCAAGTCAAACTTCAGGCCGCGATTATAGCTGCGCCAGCGTTTGACATAGAAAGCTGTTTTAAACTGCGGAACGTGCGCGCCGATTAGATTATTAATAATACCTATTTTATGTTTTGATGATTTGTAGTTATGTTATATGATTCCTTGCTATGGAGATTTACTTACTGGTAAAAAAATAAAATAAACAAATTTCATAGAAAAACTTTTTTTTTATTATGTACTCCTCCGTACTTCAATTGAAATAATTAAATTACTACATAATAATTAATTATTTTGCTAATTATGAACTAACAATTCTGCAGTCTCATTACATACATACAATATAGAACACTGAGGTAGCCTCCAGAGTGAATTGAGACTATATCGATTCATTGAAGTCTAAAACATACCAGCTATCTTGAGGAAGACGAATGAATCGATTTACAAACAGTCATGGAAACAGGCCCTCGCAATTCACACTTGAAACTATTGCTTTACTAAAATAAAAATGCATCAATTTATACAATAGCCACTGGCACACACGCATCCAACAGGCGCGCGGCGGCAGGAACTCGATCAGATCTCGATTCTGCTAACGGTCGCCGCACACGCCCATTCGCACGAGCCCATTCACACAATAAATATACACAACACGAGCTAAAACACTTCGTATCCGTGTTCTGGTACAGGGTGTGCGCATAGCGGGAAAAGTGGCTGCGCGCACACCCTGTAGTGATCCTGCGGGAGATCACATTGGCTACAATCACGCGTGTTTACAGTCTGTCTGGTTACAACTCGTCCTTGAAGTCGTCGTCGTCGCCGCCGGGCCCGGGCGGGGGCGCTCCGCCCTGGCCCTGGTACAGCTTGGCGATGATGGGCTGCACCACGTCCTCGAGAGACTTCTTCTGCTTCTTGTACTCCTCCGCGTCCGTGTCCTGGTTGTCCTCGAGCCACTTGATCGCGGCGTCGATCGCCTCCTCCATTTTGGTCTTTTCGTCATCACTGAGCTGTTGACAAGGAAAGAAAATTACATTAGTAATGCGGGTAAAATAAAAGGTACAACATCATAAATCATAAAAGTGTAGTGTAGGTTACTCTATGGTGGTAACTGTCAGTGTTTGTCACTGCAATAAAGCAACTACGGAAAGCGAGTCGTATTATTCCTCTCATTACAGTGGCGACGAGGATGGTATAATTGGTATAATCAAAGTATACCAACCTTAGCACCCAGTTTCTCCTTGTCTTGAAGCTGGTTCTTGATCGAGTACGCGTAGCTCTCAAGCTCGTTCCTGGACTCGACGCGCTCCTTTAGTTTCTTGTCGTCGTCGGCGAATTTCTCCGCGTCCTTGATCATCCTCTCGATGTCCTCGGGCGTCAGCCTGTTCTGGTCGTTAGTGATGACGATTTTCTCCCGGTTGCCCGTTCCTTTGTCTTCAGCCGACACTTGGAGGATACCGTTGGCATCAATTTCAAAGGTGACTTCGATTTGAGGAATGCCTCTAGGAGCTGGTGGAATACCAGTAAGATCGAATTTTCCAAGCAAGTGGTTGTCCTTGGTCATTGGGCGCTCACCCTCGTAAACCTGGATTGTGACAGTGTGCTGGTTGTCACTAGCAGTAGAGAAGATCTGGGACTTCTTGGTGGGAATGACAGTGTTTCTTGGGATAAGCTTGGTCATGACACCTCCGACTGTTTCGATACCCATGGTAAGAGGGTTGACATCAAGAAGCACAATGGCATCAGTGTCCTGTTCACCACTGAGGACTCCAGCTTGGACGGCGGCACCGTAAGCGACGGCTTCATCAGGGTTGATACCTCGGGAAGGCTCCTTGCCATTGAAGAACTCCTTGACTAATTGCTGAACCTTAGGAATACGGGTGGAACCACCAACCAATACAATCTCATCAACATCCTTTTTGTTCATGTCAGCATCCTCAAGTACTTTCTGTACAGGCTTCAAGGTAGACCTGAAGAGATCCATGTTCAACTCCTCGAATTTAGCCCTGGTGAGAGTCTCCGAGAAGTCTTCACCTTCAAAGAAGGATTCAATTTCAATCTTGACCTGGTGGCTGGATGACAGAGCTCTCTTAGCCTTCTCGACTTCACGACGCAGTTTCTGCACGGCGCGGTTGTCTTTCCTGATGTCCTTGCCCTTCTTCTTTTTGTACAGCTTGATGAAGTGCTCCATTACTCTCTGGTCAAAGTCCTCACCACCCAAGTGAGTGTCACCATTGGTAGCTACTACTTCGAAGACGCCGTTGTCGATCGTGAGCAGAGACACATCAAAAGTACCACCACCCAAATCAAATACAAGCACATTCTTTTCACCGTCTTTCTTGTCAAGACCATACGCTATAGCGGCAGCAGTAGGCTCATTGATGATTCTCATGACATTGAGGCCAGCAATGACACCAGCATCCTTGGTAGCTTGACGCTGAGCATCGTTGAAGTAAGCAGGAACCGTGACAACAGCATGAGTTACTTTCTTGCCCAAGTAAGCTTCAGCGGTTTCCTTCATCTTTGTCAACACCATAGCTGAGATTTCTTCAGGGGCGAAGATCTTGTCACCCTGAGCAGTCATAACGGAAACATGAGGTTTGCTGTTCTTTTCAACAACCTTGAAGGGGAAGAACTTAACATCATGTTGAACAGTATGATCACTCCATTCACGCCCAATAAGACGCTTGGCATCAAATACTGTGTTTTCAGGGTTTGTGGTCAGCTGGTTCTTAGCTGCATCACCAATGAGACGTTCCCCATCAGCGGTGAAGGCAACATATGATGGAGTGATACGGTTGCCCTGGTCATTGGCAATTATTTCAACACGGCCATTTTTGTATACACCCACACTGTGGACAAGAAATGTTTCTATTAATTTCCATTTTACAAGATTTACATACCTAACACTACTCTTCAAAGACAGTAAATAGGTATTTAAAATCGAACTAAATGCATGTATTAATTTTTTTAAAGACCACCCATGATTTGGACAAGATAATGATTTCTATTAATTTCTATTTTACAAGTTTTCCATATCTAATACTACTCTTCAAAGACAGTAAAAAAGTATGTAAAATCGAACTAAACGCATGTATTAATTTTTTTAAAGACCACCTATGGTTTGGACAAGAAAATGATTTCTATTAATTTCTATTTTACAAGTTTTCCATATCTAATACTACTCTTCAAAGATAGTAAAAAGGTATGTAAAATCGAACTAAATGCATGTATTAATATTTTTAAAGACCACCTATGCTGTGGACAAGAAAATGATATCTATTCATTTCTATTTTACAAGTTTTCCATATATAACACTACTCTTCAAGACAATAAATAGTTATTTTAAAACGACTAAATGAATGTATAATTTTTTTTAAAGACTATTTCATTACCAATAAATATATTTTAATTAAAAATCTTTACAGACACCTAGCACCATTTTAATAAAATAAATTAAAGACTATGAGCTCAGCTGTCATAGTACCAGACAATAGAAATTAAATTATTAGCTACCTCTAGGAGTCTTTGTGGCAGACAAGGGGTGGTACTGGTACTTTACATTAATAAATTATGAAGCAAGATCACATTTTTAAAGAATTATATTTTAGTAAGTAATTCAAAGAAATCTGGAAATGAAGAAACAATGAGACGCAGATTCGACGTACTCACCAGGAGTATGTGGTTCCCAAGTCGATACCAATCACAGTGCCAATGTCCTTATCCTTTTCTTTCTTGTCGTCGGCGCACACAGCCGCGACCAAGCAAGCCAGCGCTAGTAAACTCCACCGCATCTTCAGCTCCAATTATTCGACTTACTAAAACAAAAGTTTCAATTTAGTTTACAGAACTTACTCGAAAAACAAACACCGTAAACCTTGGCAACGCACCAGAATGGTTCACGACAATTCAAGTTCAATGAATCCTACGAGACACGTAATCAGATGTGGGACACGTCATTCATAGTTTTTACTACCGGCGAGTTGAGCAACTGAATTTGTGACCTGCTTCAGCTGTAGAAAGGGAATGCCGATGGTTAGCACTAAGCGCGTCGTAACGGCATCGTACGGCGGGATAACGGTGCTTTCCGAGCAGAAAATGCCTCGAGATATGGGGCACCGTGCCGCCGGCCCACTCTAGCTAACTCGAGAAATTTCGGTGACGTACCCACTCTTTTACGAATGAATCCATTGAGGTAATAGAATTACTTCGATTATAATTAATAAGATCTATTAAATATTTCAGTTAATAGCCATAAATATTTTATTTCGATACAGCAAAGGCTAAAAACGTTAGTTTTTATTCGGTTTGAGAACCTATTATTAGATTCATTAATTTTTTAATGAAAGTGTTTACACTTACCAAATAATACAACGATTAGTGAAAAGTTCTTATCCAGTAAAAATACTCCACAGCCACGTTATCAGCACTTCGAAAGAACACTTGCACGAATTCACAATGATGTACGCAGATCTTTTTCTTTCGATTTTTCGTGAAGAACTGAAGTTTCACACGCTGCCGCTCCTATTATTTAGCGCTAGTGTTGATCGTGGGCAATCGTGATTGGTTGTCACGTTGCTGACGTAATTTTGACCTTTTTGTGATTGGGCCAAGTATGGCGATTTGTCGCAATCCTATTGGCCCACGTTTATAAGTGGCACAAAACGGGGCATCCATGTTCGCGGTAAATTACGAAATTGAGAAAAGATAAAAAACTTTGTCTAATAATTTTATTTAGTGAGAAATGTACTACAACACAATCTTGTAAAAATGTGGTGAAACAGCAAAACAAGTTATTTCGTGTTAAACTCTTTATCATTTCTAGTCTATCAATAGCATAATCAATAGTCATCTAGCAGTCAGAGGTTAGGAAAGTTTTAATGACGAAAAAACTTTTTAGGAAATATTTAGTTTTCATTTTATTATATATTCTTTATCGCACAAAAACACATAGGTACCTATAAAGAAAATTATATTTAATACTTAGTGCATTAATAATGTCATTATTGTGTTAAATAAAATGTTAGCTTCTTCTTATCAAAAATAACCATTTCTTAGGATAGGTATTGTAAAAGTGATCACGGTTAAATCAGGTGATTTTTTAATAAAAATCATTGATCATCAATTTAGATTAATCAATTTAAAATGTTAAATTATCTTTATTGAAAATAACAAGTAATATCATTGAGTAGTAGTAGTAGTTTTTTTTTCTCTTAAATTATGGCTTCGTGCGATCAGCACATTTAGCCAGTGTCAAGTTTTTAATAGTAATTATTATTTTCTTTACATTAGTAATTATTATTTTCTTTACATTAAACGTTTAATGGTAAATGATTTTCCCCCTAACCCCTGAGACTCAATAAAGCTAAGGGAATTTATTGAGGTCTCACGCGGACTTCTTGAGAGAATTTGAAAAGTGATGTTTTTTTAATATTATTTATTGTGGCACGCCATAATGGCTTCACTCTGCCTGATGAAGAGCAGCCAGTCAAGCCCAAGAAGTGAAAGCGTTTATCACAGCGCTACCACGCTATGCCGAACGCTCACACTATGGTAGTATATGTTCCACTGTTTTGTTTTATTTGCTAACACTCATGCTCGTTCACGAACACTTAACAGTAAATAATTCACCATTATTTCACATTTATATTCGATAAAACATAAAATAGAAAATAAAACAAAACTGCAGACATGACGCTTCACTTTCCAGCCAAGAAGTCTCTCTCTACTAGTTTATAGCATAAAGTTACTATACCTAGCGGATTATAGTAACTTTATGGTTTATAGTTACTAACAATAAAATACTGTCAAAGGCTCGGACCAAATATTTGGTCCGAGGTCAAAGGCCTTACACAGAATTAGCAGTCTCAAAAATAAAATAAATAAAAGACTTGCATGCATACTTATCTACTTGAAATTTGTCTTCAACTGTAGCAAAACAAATCAGAAATCAGTATTGTAAAGTTGGATACTAACAATAATTGGTCAAGATTTATCTATATAAATTTTTAAAGTAATTTAAAATAATCAACAAATTTTAAAATTATTTATTTTTTAAATAATTTTAAAAGTATTTTTGTCATAGGGTCAAAGTGGGGAAGTCCGACATACTTTTCTAAAATTTAAGTTTAACAGAACTTATTGAATCGAGATACGCTTTATAAAGTAACTTGTGTCGTCGGAAATTATAGGTAAAATATTTATTTACTTATATTGGTCTAAAAGTAATTTGAATTGCAATAATATTTAGATTTATATGATATTTTTTAAAATTCGGCGTGTAGACGGACTTCCCGTGCAGTTTGGTAAGTCCGTCTAGTAGCAATATAACCAATACTTGTGACAGCTTGTGACGCAACATGTATGAAAACAGTTTGTAGCAGTGATGTACAACTGGCGTTGAAATGTGTGTTTTATGAATTCGTCCATAAGGTTTAAATTTCAATGATAATTTACTTTATTTTATTTTAAGGCAAGTATCTTATCATAGATATATATCTTATATCTTTGGTGACAGTGGTTGCAAACATTTTTAATAAAATTGTAGCGAATTTCATTTTTTGTAAAATAAAATACTAAGTATAAACATAAATCATTATTTGTTTTTGAACATTAGAAGTAGTGCTGCAAAATGAACAAATAAGTACCTTCCCTCATTATTATCTAAGGGGTCAGAAATTTCTCAACTAGGTATATTTTTTTGCACACCTGTCAACTTTCTTTGGTTTTTTTTTTAATAAAAATCAACATTTGTATTTTTTTTGTTTAAGTATTTGTCCCATGTAAGCCGCTGTTTTAAGCTAAAAAACAAAGATATTTGACTGGTATACCAAAAGATTCGAACCCGTATTAGACATTAGCTCAAAGTAAGTAAAAAAATATAAGAAAAGAAATCAGTATAATATGTTTGCATAGTAGTCTTTAGATTATTAGTTTGAAAATCAAGTCGTTTCTGGCAGGAACATTTCTAAATCTAAACGAAAGTTAGGGTTCGGGTGTCGCAAAGGGGGTGCAGGACTTACAAAAATTTCGAGCAAAAATTAACTTTTTTTTCACAAACCGACGAAAAACACTGTCATCAAAAAGAGATAGAAAAAGTTTTAAAAAAAGTTAAAATTTTTTTTGTTGTGTTTATATGGAGCTGACACTTTAAAAAAATTGCTATATTTTTGTATAAAGTTTGGACTTAGAAAAAATTATGTATGACTGCCCTACTGCTGTAGGTAATTTAAGACGCGAAGCGCAGCGTAGCGATTGTTTTAAATTACCACATTAGACAACAGAAATCTAGCTCCATACAAAAATTATGATTTTTAAAATTTTTTTTTCCTACAAAAAGACTTTTTTTTTAAATCTTTCCATCTCTTCCCGAAAGCAATATATCTCGTCAGATTGTGAAAAAAAAAATAGAGTGTATTTTTGTACCCCCTTTGCGACACCCGGACCGAATTGTCTAAAATTGCCTGTTTTAAAGAGATATAGAGATACCTTAGATAGATAAATAGATTAGATAGATACTTAAGTAGGTACATAATATATTTATTAATGAGGAAAATAATAAATAACAAAATTCAGCGATGTGCAAAACCTGAGAAAAGCTTTCTTAGCAACTCGTTTCAAAGATCTGCTTAAGACAATCAAAATTATCATTTTCTATCCTAGTCTATAACAGTAATGATCAGTGGTCGGAGTAGGTATATTGATTTTAGATACTTGCGTCATGATATCATAACATGGACATGCATTTCTTCCGGAATGTACCGGAGTTTCCAAAAATTTGGTAAATAGAGTAATAAAATAAAAAACCATATGTAAGCAAACAAAATTGTTTATTGTTAATACAAATAATCATTATTACAGTTTTATTAAAAATAATTATTTTTAATCCTCATCGGTTACAAGTTCTACATTTTGATTTTTTACTTAGGCCTTACACTTTTATTTAGGCCAAAGAGCCGGCTCAACATTAGCCAACAGGTCGAAACAATAAAGCTTTGGTCACCTATCCGTTGACCGGCCTGTGTGAGAGTGACTTAACCTCTACAATCAACGACCAAATGTGCGGCCAAGTGAGTCAATGAGTTCCAAAGGGGAAATAAGCCCAACAAATCTATAAACTACATTTCCTAAACTAGTTAATCGTTACTTACCCTAAATAATTATTAAAAAGCGACAATTATTAATAATTGTACCATCGTGATGGTTGGTTAGCGTTAGACGGGGGTTTTATAAAGGGGGGACAAAATTTCGTCCATTTTAGCGTAGGACGCACCGTTTCCAAGATATTTAAAGATTAACAAAAAAAAATCACTAATAATAATTTAAGACGTGATTTCTTTTCTTTTGCGAGATTGAGACAATGGATACGGCCAACATTAGAGATGGAGACCAGCGCCACTAGCAGCATAGCGTTGAGAGTATTGATACATTTTTAACTAGTTTCATGTAATAATTTCGATGTTTCGGTATTTTTATCATAATAATCCGGAAACTCGGAGGAGTATCCATATTAACATATACGTTTGATGTCAGTGACCTTAATTCAATATACCTACTCCGACCACTGGTAATGATAGTCCCGCCACTGAGCATTTCTCACCTGCTAATTGTCTTGTAGCCAGACAGACAATACAGCTTGAATATAAATAGGTACCTAATGATAGTTTTCATTGGGCGACTACTTTTAAGTAGTAGCTAGCAAATACAAAGAATCGTATAGTAACATAAAATACGTGCAGCTGAAAAGGTTGACAATATCTGCAATCGAGGCAAGAACGGCATATGACGGACTTTCCTTATGCATGTAGACGGACTTCCCAACTATTACATTTTGAGTTTAGACATTTGTTGCAGGTAATAATTACGAAACTCAAGGGATATTAATGAATTCATCACCAGAAATAGGTATATAGATCACTAAATGACTTACGTAATCAAGGAAACTCCAAAAATTCCTTTGATTTTCTACTTTTTTTTTAGTTTTTTGAAGAGACGTTACACTTCAACTTCAAGTACACAACGCGAAAAAAATGGCCTACCGATTTC
Source organism: Scoparia ambigualis (assembly GCA_963921215.1). Lineage (NCBI taxonomy): Eukaryota > Metazoa > Arthropoda > Insecta > Lepidoptera > Crambidae > Scoparia > Scoparia ambigualis. The sequence continues at coordinate 41,357,443 of OY992503.1, read as the reverse complement.
TGTCGACCTAATGATGTTAGCGACATCTATGATTCTCATTTCGAACTAGGTAGCAACGTAATACTGTTTTATCGACCGAGGCATAAGAACCTAGCCGTTCAAATATGCAAGTTATTGCCGCTAGATGGGCTTACCTCCTAGACGGACTTCCCAACATTGACCAGCTTATTCAATTACTAATAACAGTGTATTTGGTTTTGTCACTTAAAAAAATCAAAATAATTTAAAAAAATCAATAAAATGTTTACTAGAAAAAAAAATCAACCAGTCTCAGGAAGCTCGAGTGGGATTCGAACCCACGACCTTTGGATTGCCGGTCCACTGCTCTGCAGACAAAGAGATTTAAATCTGCAGAGCACTGCAGAGACTGGGTGATTTTTTTTTCTTTTTTCTAGTAAACATTTTATCCGTTATCTATATAGCATTGTGAATGCAAAATTTCAATAATAAAAAATCAATAAAATTTAAAAAAAATCCATATAAATAAAAAAAAAACACGATTTCTTTTAAATAAATAAAAAAACTATTTTTTTTTTAAATCATGATTTTTCCAACGCTAGCTGATGCATCTAAGCTAAAAAACCTTGTTTTTAACCGACTTCAAAAAAAGGAGGAGGTTCTTATATTTTAGAATGATAATAGAGAATAACTGCCACCGTATATAGAGGCCTTGGACGTAATATACAAACATCTATGCACATACAAATTAGGTAGGTACCCACTTACTACTAAAAATAAAGACCCTCACGTGCCCTCACACCACGTAGAATGTATCATACGGATTCCGTACCCAAGGACCTAAAAGTTGGCACATAAATATTTCCGCATTATTTTCGGACTGACCAATTAATGGGACTAGGTACGAGCTGTATAAGCTGTAGGTAAGATAGGCCGTGCGGCATTTGCTTCTGCATTTCGGCACGCTGACAATAGCATCAGCTTTTATCTCCCCTTTAACATAAGTAAATTTAGATTTTCCTGTTAATACAGGAAAATCTAAAATAAGTACAGTCACGAGCATCAATATGTATACACTATGACTCTTATTCCATTGTATTAAGAGTTACAATTGTTTACATATTTTTGCTCGTGACTGTACCTACCTATGTAAACAAGACCCCCGAACAACAAAAACCCAGATTAAAACTAATATTTTAATAAGCTATATTCGGGGTTTTTAACTATTATGCAAGGATAAAAACTTGCATAGGTAAGTACGCGCGTGTAGATACAGGGTTAATTTTGGACCCCCCCCCCCCCCCCCCCCCAATTTTTTTACGTGATCTTATAGCAGAGGTATAGTAACTTTATGATAGCAGCAGAACAGTTTTTTTGCATTTTTGTCTCAACTTTTCTTTATGAAAATTATTGTCACTTAGCGCGCGGCCCTCGGATTTGGTCCAAGGCGCGGCCTATCGCTGTTAACAAAGCGCATGCGCGTGACCGCTATTATTCCATAAAGTTACTCTATAGTAATAATCAGCCCTCAGAACAATAATAATTCAGCCCGTGCACCATGACAGCGCGCCGCCGGCCGTCGCTTTGACCGCGACGCGAGAGGGTGAGCGCACGGGTCGGTCGCGGATTCCCTAAATCGCAATTCATCTCTCACTTCGTACACATCGCATATCGTCCTAGTCGCAAAATGTTCAAATTTTAAAATAAGTACTTATAGATCGGGTCGGGTCGGGTGTGGATTACCCAAAACCTTACCGAATACTTAGAATACCCTACCTACTTATATTCTTGTTCTTATAATTTCGTCTAGCCCCCACATCATGTTAATTAAAATATCTTCATAGTTAGCAAATTGTTTTAAAACTTAGACTTGTTTGCAGGGGCTTCTAATGTATATTAAACTTGCTTACGTATTGTACGATGACATCGTCAAATCGCATCTATTAAACGTTTATTTAGATTTTTGATAAAGCAGAATTTTACTGTTCTGAAGAACAGTCTGCGAACAAATTTCATAAAGTACGTTTATGTTAGGTCTGATAATATTATTTCATAATTTTGACACCGCCACTTTAACACTGTGACTTTAATTTAGCGTAAAGAAATATGATGAGATTTTCGCCATCGTAGAATTTAACGACTTCTATATCGCACCTTTTATTTGACTCGTGATGTAGGTAATCTGTTCTGTATACAACAGACTATATTACTTACTTGAACTATTTTTTTTATTCACAACTACAAAACACAGTTCCTTGGGAGACATATTTGCAGTAAAACCCCGTTCACACCGCCAGAAAATGTATATACATCCTCCGGCAAACCAGGATTTGACCATTATTATGCTATTATTGATTGATTAACTATATGCCAGCTAGCCAGACGACTTACTTGACTTACGAACTAGCCAAGTAGTACACAAAGATGTATCCCCCGCTGGGAATCGAACCCAGGACCTCTGGGTCTAAAGATGGTGGCTTAGCCACTAGACTCAGAGGCGGTTCAAAGATAAGGTTGCTAAGATAAAAGATCATAGAAAGACGTCGTCATGATTCTGTGAACTAGACGTTCAATAGAACTTACTAACTATTGGTAGATTGTTTTAAAAAAGAACTGTACCAAGGTACCAACTTGTAAAACTATACTAAACTTATAAAGAAAGATCAACTTTGCATAGCAACACCGGATTGAACATTTGCGGGCTTATGGGTAGTGTCGAGTCACCTCGCCGCGCCGGTTCGCGTTGCATTGCATCAGATAATGAACGACAGTTATTGCACACTCTCCGGCGTCGGCGTCGGTCGAGAAGAGTTGAAGTGATAACATTTGTTGAAACATTCTTTGTAATAATTTAACGCTACCGACGTGAATTATCTCTTTCACCAACCGGATTACATCATCTTGCTTCGGAAGATAATTAATAAAGTAAAAAATAAACAGTTTCTTTATCATTGATAGTCTGAAACATTTCGAAATCAGGCATTGCGAAGTAAAGATTGATAGATAATACTTTTATTGTAACATAATATGTAACACCACAAATATTTACTTAAGACATAATAATGAGCACAAAGACAAAAATACAATTTGACGGTCTTATCGCTTTAAAGAGATTTTTGTCACTGGTTACAAAGATGACCATGATAACTAAGGCTTGACCGCGACGGGTTTTTCGTTCTCGGCCGAGAACGAGAATAAAATACAATCTCGGCCCAGACCGAGAGCCCAGACGGAGACTAGACAAATCGTGAAAAAAAAATGAAATGCGGTTATGTAACTGTTTAATACTGTAACTGTTTAATAAAAACTAACTGTTTCAATAATCAAATTTCAATAACATTGTATCGTAGCCTAATTTCGCCATTTTCACCCTTCAAAGAGTGTCTGCCTCTCATTGTACCTACAATCTGTCCAGTTTTGCTAAAGAGTTGTTCACTTGCTACACTAGTACGAGGCGCTGATAAAACTTATTGCTCCAGGCCTAAGCACCTTGTGAGGTGACGAAAACCAATACTCAACACTATAAGTGTTTCTTTGCAGTCTTAGCTCTATAAAAAGCTTTCTAGCGCTATTTTAATCACAGAACTTGAACTGTTTACGTCATTGCTCATTGGCTCGTCTTCTAACTCTATGGAATCATGTGATGAGTTGGATTGCTCTGCTGCAACCATGTTTAAAGAATTATCTGAAAATTCAAATCCCATTCCATACAAAGTTACAGTCTCGGTCATGGCCGAGAAACTCGGCGATTTTTAGCCGAGAACCGAAACAGATTTCTCGGTCAGATTTGTAGCCGAGAATGCCGAGACCGAGACCGAGATCTCTCAGTTACGCATTTCGGTTTTCCATACAAACTTCCAAGTCGAAATTTTTAAAAACCAATAAGCCAATTTTTATGAAACTTTGCATGCTAAAGTGAAACACAGGGATCTAAATAGTTTGTTAAAAACATTTTTAAAAAACGTTATTTTAGCTGAGTTATTGTGATTTAAAGTCCACTATAGAAAGTAAAAATCGCAGTAACTCAGTTAAATAAACATTTTTTTTTAATGTTTTCAACAAACTATTTAGATCTCTGTGTTTTACTTCAGCATGCAAAGTTTCATCAAAATTGGCTTATTGGTTTTTAAAAATTTCAACTTGGAAGCTTGTATGGGAAACCGAAATGCGTAAACCCTCTTAATGATAAAGACTGTTTTAATATTTGTTCTTAGCTTGTTTGTGGCCTGTGGGTGTGTGGAACCAACAACACTTTGTTAAGTTATTTCTTTACAAACGGTTATTGAAACAGCCGCATTTAATTTTGAAGGTGCTGTAGATAATAGACCAACACTAAAATTACGAATTAAAAAGTGTTGCAACTTGCAATTATCAGTAAAAAGTTAGTTGTTAAAAATTGTTGTTACATATCCATGTAAATAAAGAGAAAAAAAATGTCATAACAAAAATTTTAGTGAACATGCTTTTTACTTGAATCAATTCCTTGGTACTGGTTTATCATATTAGTAAAAAAACCAAATTACATTTAAATAAAACTACTTTATCTTATCAATACTTTATTGTATAACCAACAACTGTAAATAATGTACTTATATTACCCCAAAGCACTGGCAAAAACAAAATAAGATTTAGCACCGTCCATTCTGCCCTCCATTGGGCATATCGACAAAAATAAATAGAAATTTAACATTTCACATGGCAAATTAATTAAAAAACAGTATGAATTAAAAACCAGTCAATTCTTTATATAATAATTATTTCTTACACAAGTGTCAACCATTTTAACTATACATATTTATAGTTTGTGACAAGAAAAATATAAAAATATTGTACATTATAAAACCATATAATATTTTTAGCAATAATTATGTAACATATATGATTCCTAAGAGAATTATAACTTTGCCTAATCAACTATACTACCTTACCTACCCTTTATCTTATTGCTTCTCAGAAATAATGCTTAAAATTAAGGGCGCGAAGTAAGTTATTATGCAGTCAGCTCCTGTAAAAATAAATATTATTATTTATATTTTATACCTTATTTTAAAAGCAGTAAAAGGTTGCTGTATTTTTAGTGCATTTGGGGCGGGCACGTTTTTATTCACTCATAAACTCGTATAGAATATATGGCGGGAAATAAAACTCATTCAATTAATGAGTTAAATATTTATCGGCAGGCAATGTTACGTGTTGCATGGACTCCGCTTTCTCCACATTCACTGCACAATTGGCACACTCTGATCTTTTATAACTATTCTCTACTAGCGGCCGCTCGCGGTTTCACCCGCGTGGTTCCCGTTTCTGTTGGAATATCGGGATAAAAAGTATCCTATGTTAACACATTGGATTAACATCCAGGTTTTAAACGTTCTGCATGCCGAATTTCATCCAAATCCATTCAGTAGTTTTTACGTGAAAGAGTAACAAACATCCATCCATACGTCCCCGTGGCAATATCGGGATAAAAAGTATCCTATGTGTTAATCCAGGTCATAAACTATCTGTATGCCTTAATTTCATCCAAATCCATTCAGAAGTTTTTACGTGAAAGAGTAACTTACAAACTTTCGCGTTTATAATATTAGTAGGATGAAGGATAAATGACTGCTTGTGCCAGAATAAATAAATTGTAGTAAAGAAGCACTCGCCTGCCCGCCGCATGCACGTGAGCGTCTCCATGAGCGTGGCGCGCACGTCGGCGCTGTCGCCGCTGCGCGATATCATGGCGTACTCGCCCGACACCTGCGGAGCGATGAAATTACTTCAATCAATATGGCAACTTTGACGACCTTCTTGGTCGAGTGGTCTGTACCCCGGTTTTCATGGTATCGCCATCTCTGAGGTTCCGGGTTCGATCCCCGGTCGGGTCAATTTAGAAATTATTGTTTTTCTAAATTGTTTCGGGTCTGGGTGTTTTCTATGTATTTTTTTTTTTTTTATAAAAGAGGGAGGCAAACGAGCAGGCGGGTCACCTGATGGAAAGTAATCACCGCCGCCCATGGACACCCGCAAAACCAGAGGAATCGCAGATGCGTTGCCGGCCTTTAAGGGAGGAATAGGTTTAAGGAAGGAATAGGAATTGGGGGGGGGGGGGAGGAAAGGGGCCTCCGGAACCCTCACTGGTCGGACGAAACACAACAGCACCAAGTGCCGTTATTTCACGCCGAATATTCGTGAGAGGGTGGTATTACGCCGGGCGAGCCGGCCCAATGCGTGCTGCAACGCAGCGTGGCTCTACCACTCAGTCAGTGTTACTCATTTAGCACCACCCAGGGATCACGTGTAGGGTCTCAAGGGTAAACCTACGGACGCGAGCAACTTTAACCCCCAGATATATATGTATAATAATAAGTATGTATTTAAGTATGTTTATCCGTTGTCTAGTAACCATTTAACGAGTTTCATAACGAAGCTTCTCTTGAGCTAGATAATGGGTGTGAGTGTAGGGAAGTTTATTTATTTATTTAACTATATAAATGGGTATCCAGAGTATCCTACACACAATTTTTTTTATGTGACACGTCATAGTGAGAAGTGTGTAAGGACCATAGTAGATGGCGATCCATAGTCTCTGCCTTCCCCTATGGGAAAAGGCGTGAGTTTATGTATGAAAAAAAAATTGGGTGGGCTGGATAAGTCCACGGTAGCTCAACTGGAAAGAGCACCTGGCCCGGATTGCCAGAACAGTGCTGCTAGCTACCACAATCTTATGTAAATATGTCTCCATAACATCTAAGTTTGTATACTGTTGTGTTCCGGCAGTTAGAGATAAGACAGCCAGTTCCTCAGTAGTTACGGATTCCGGGTGAAGCACTCTTCCATCTTCGGCCTTATCGCCGCTTACCATTAGGTGAGATAAAGGCCGCTTACGACTAAACGGTAAACAATATCGGTTTTCTGTGTAAAACTCACATATACATATACACACACTAAGATACAACGAAGGTATTACAAACACCCAGACCTTACATTAATATCTGTTTCATTAAAAGTTTGAAAAACTGCGACAGTGAACTCACCTAGCGAGTTCGTGGCATTGCAGAATGATTTTTATCAGTCTAAAATAAAAATTATTTCCACAACCTGGCCACCTTGTAAATTTTGAAATTAGCGTATATTTATAGTCTGCTGTGTGATTTTGAGCAGGAAATACAGATGCGTTTTTGAAATATTACTGAAACACTCTAAACTCGCCAAGCGAGTCGCCGGCAGTGCAATAAAATTTACGTGAACTCGCAGGGCGAGTCGGTGGAATTGAACGTGTTAAAAGACCCAGGACTATAATAGGAGCTGGGAAAAACATGCGCCGGTAGAGAATTCCAAAGCCGAATTGTGTTGCAGAGGAACGACTTGCCAAATATTTTTGGTACGAGTGCTGATAGTCTGCACAGAATGATGGTGGTTCCTAAAACCAGCACGTGTAGTCCGGGAGATTAAAGGAGAGGGCGGGATTAGATCAAAAAGTTCTTCAGAACACTCTCCGTAGTAATTTCGGTACTTTGCTTCTCTCAGTCAGGTGTCTTCACACTGAGAGAATGTCACACACTGAATGTCTCTACGAAGCTGGAGGTCCTCAAGAGAGGCTGTAACCTCCAGCATCTCCACGAATGCGTACCGCTCGCCTTTGCAGTCTATCAAGTGCATCGAGGAGGTGTTTAGCGGAGCCGTTCCATAGATGTTACGTTCTCTAAAACATGGTTGAGCGAAGCGATGGCTGATTCACATGTCATACTCGTGAACGGGTGCCTCCTGTGGAGGCTGGTCTACTCTTGCAATCTTATTTTTTATTGGTAGTATATTTAATAGTTTTTCTTTTTGTTTCAAAGGTACTGTAAGACGTTGTTCGTTTTATTTGAAATCGAGCAATACCTGTTTTTTATTGAATATTCTTTTGTATGTGTTGTGTTGTTTTGTAATCGTATTAAATGTTTTTTTTTGTTGTAATGGAAAATGTCCTTCTATGACAGGGACGGCATGTTCCAATTTGTATTGACGCTCACAATTTGTATATTTGTATGTTGTATGATTTGGTAACGATATATTGTTTTATAAATGTCGTTACTTCTATATTATTATAAACCTGTGGAGTTTCTTGCGCCCGTTCTTCTCCACAGCTAAAAGACTTCCTGAAAGAGCGGGGTGGGTGCCCATCCATCCATTTAACTTTTGACGATTCAAAATGCTTATTTTAAGTTTACTGAATAAAGAGATTTTGATTTGATTTGATTTGATGAGAAATTGGGAACAATACTCCATATTCGATCGCACCTGAGTCTTGTACAACAAACAGCGCCGCTCGGGAGTAAAAAACCGCCTCACCTTATTGAGAATACTGTGGAACTCGTAAAGGTTGGGGGGCGTTTGTTTTAATAACAATAACTTTTATTTAGTATACGAGTACATTTATTGTATACTTTTATATACATTTACAATTACATATTTACAATATAAAAATAACATGGTCAAGTCTACCCATGTTGGCACTTCAGATCGTTCTCTCTAATCCCCGGTTTGACATCTTGTCAATTCAAATTACGTTTTTTACAAATTACTATAAAGTAAAACCAGCCAGCGCCCTAACATGGTATAAACTCTACATTCCAATTACATATTTACAACATAAAAATAACATGGTCAAGTCTACCCATGTTGGCACTTCAGATCGTTCTCTCTAATCCACGGTTTGACATCTTGTCAATTCAAATTACGTTTTTTACAAATTACTATAAAGTAAAACCAGCCAGCGCCCTAACATGGTATAAACTCTACAATACCCAACTTACGGGAGGCAGTTAAAACAACACTCTCGATGTAGCATTTATGATTTAGTTCCTGGCTGAAGTCCATTTTTTTTATTCTACAACGGGTAAGCTCTTGGCCTTCATCTCACCTGATGGAAAGTGACGATAAGGCCGAAGGTGGAAGCGCACGAACCCGGAATCCTCAACCACTGAGGAACTGGCTATCTTATCTCTAACTGTCGGAACACAACAATGCTATAAACATCGTTGTTATGGCGTCCATGCCAAGAATGCTGAGGTCCACTGAAATGGGTAAAGGAGAGTTCTGAAGAGAGGGAGGAGTAAGGAAGGGAGTTACCTTGGACTAGAATGCACAAACCTGGGTTTTTCTGGCATTAAACTCGACCACGTTTTCAAATCCCCACTTTGAGACACGATTGTGGGTCGGGTTTAGTTTGGCAACTAGTTTTTGCCTTTTGACTACTATGCTTGCTTTGCCGCAGGATGTCCTAAATATCGCTCATGCACCGTACTGTCATCCGCATAACAATGAATATTGCTTAAGGACAACATGTCATTGATATGCAGAAGAAATAGAGTAGGTGAGAGCACAGAACCCTGCGGCACTCCGGCATTGACTTTGTAGAACTCGGAGAAGCCACCCTCACAAAAGACACGAATCCTCCGCTCTTCTAAAAAGCCTGCAACCAAGGCGCACAAACGGGGCGGCACACCGAAGGCCGGCAACTTGGAAAGAAGGGAGCGATGCCACACTCTATCGAAAGCTTTGGCGACATCAAGGCTAACTGCCAGAGATTCGCCACGCTTGTCCATCGCTTCACCCCATGCGTGAGTAACGTACGCTAGAAGATCACCCGTTGATCGCTTGGGTCTGAACGCATACTGGCGATCATGGAGCAGCGAGTGATCCTCGAGGTAGTGAATGAGCTGAGAGTTAATTATCCTCTCAAACACCTTGCACAGCATAGAAGTTACAGCGATGGGTCGATAGTTGGCTGGATCCGAGCGAGCCCCTTTTTTGAGGATGGGTTGTATGTTCGCTTCCTTCCAAGACACCGGCACAATACCGGTATCGTAAGACACCCTAAACAATCGTGTCAACACAGGAGACAACTCAGCCGCGCATCTAAGCAGCACAATTTCCGGAATACCATCCGGCCTGCTAGCCTTCCGCACGTCGAGCGACCGCAGCACGGCACGTACATCACAATGCCTGTTACGAATATCAGGCATGCTAGCCCCACAATGTGCTATGATAGATGGAGCGGCGCCACAATCGTCGATGCGCGAATTAGCCGCGACTGCGAAAAGGTCAGCCAACAAGTTCGCCTTCTCAAGCGGCTGGTAGATAACGAGCCATCATGTTACAAAGCCGGAAGTAGCCTGCACGGCCTTAGCGAGCCGCGAATAGCTACCCGTAGGGTGCGAGATCAACTCCTGCCCTACCCTTACCCTCGCCACTCTTTGTGCATCCGCTCCTGCGATAGCTCTCTTATTAGACTTAGAGGCCTTGTTGTAAGCCGCCTTCAAGGAGCCGGTACAAGGGTCATTTAGTGCGCAAGCCCTCGTCATTCAGCAGCTTTGGCGCATTCTCATCAGCGATGGCGGAAGCGCACTCCGATGGGTCCTTTCCAAGAAAGCAGCTCTGGTCCCATGAGACGGATGCAAAGTAATCACGCAATCCGTCCCAATCTGCCGACGAGTAGTGCCACAGTCGACGCTTGGTCTCCACCGTTTTCGGTGGACCAACGCTATGCGGTGCTATGGCAATGACCAAGCAGTAGTCTGAAGAGCCTAGAGGTGCAAGCAACGACACTATACCCTGCAGGGCGACTCGTCAACAGTCAGTCCAACAAGGAGGGCGCGTGACTTACGATATCTGGTATCCTGGTGGGCTGGTGGGCTGGTGTACCAGTTGTGTCAGGTCTTGCGTCCTCCTCGCAAAAAAAGAGGTCGACCAGGACGTTCCTCAATTGTACATACTCACGAGACACAAGAGACTATGCAATGAGAATCGCAAAAGCAGTCCACTGCCACAGTCCACGTTTCACAAATTAACGACTGCACATGTGTGCAGCGTGATAGATGGTACAACCGTAGCCGCTTTACGTTGTTGGATGTAAGAGCTGTATTCACTCCATTAGTCGCCTATTACGACACTTAAGAAAAAAGATGAGTTTGTAGTAAGTCTTGACTGACCACTGTTTCTTGCCTTCAGCCCGATAGTTTAACCAATTTATTAATTAAAATACATAACCTGCCAACCAGCATTGGGCCAGAGCGAGTTATGGAATGGCCCAATTTCGCAATATGTTGTGGTCGATGTGCGAAGGGTGCCAAGAAGTGGGACGTTTATAGGTTGATTTAGTTTTAAAAGAAACTTAACTTTTGCTAGACAATTGGTCATAGAGTGAATAAAAAGTTATATTACTGTACCTGGTAGATGAAGAGCGGGTGGTTGGGGTACTTGTCCTTGGTCTGGCGCACGATGTCCAGGTAGGGCAGCCCCGGCTTCACCATCAGGAAGTCCGCGCCCTCCGCCACGTCCCGAGCCTGGGGTGGAAGGGAAATATAACATTATTTTATGTTATTTATTAGGAAAACTATCCACTTAAACAATGAACGAATACAAACACAATTAGGAAACAAAAAAAGTCATTACAAAGTCTCCATTTATAGAAACAAATTCAAATCGCGAATAACAATAGCAGTACGAATGTAAGTACTATAAACACAGTTAGTAGTTACAACAATAACTTAAAGAAAACATATGAAGAACTTAAAAAATACGTCATACGTTCGAGAATACAAGGAAATTACTCTACAATATGTATTGGCATGCACTGTACAAACTTTATATTTAAAAAAATCTAAACTCAATATAATAGTATAGTATAGAAATGGCAGCCTTTTTTATTTTTATAATATTCACTTAAAAAGAGTTTCTAAAAAAGGTAAAACTAGTCGCAAATAAATAACAATCAGTAACGTATCCAATAGTTCGAACATCAGCAGGAAAAAACAAATATGTCGGTTTTCAACACCAAAAAAGACGAACAAAACACAATCACTACTTTATTTAATTTTTTAAATATTTTTTTCTTATGCACATTTAAGTGTAGAATCCACCCCTAAAGTTTGTACAGTACATGCCATTACACATTGTATAAGTACCTACTATACATACACTCATAACTAGTATCCTAGCCCAAGGGGTAGTCAGAGACTAGGCCATGAGGATCGCATAATCAGTGCACAAACCCACCACACACAACAGCGCTCAGCGTGGTAGGAGCTTATCGTCGATTTAGGCTAAGTTCATATTCATATGACCGCGCGGTACAAGATCAATGTAAACGGAGATGATCGTCTACATCTAAGCTAATGCTATTTACAGCGGTTTCCATTCCTTCCGAAATTTTATTCATACTAAATAGGTTTGGCATTTAGATTACTAATTTTTATAAAATCGTTTGAAACTTCGAAAATAATGGAAAGCGCTTTAAATAGCAAACGAAAATCGGCCGAAATTTCGATTCGGTGAAAGAGAGTAGGCCCTCTGTAACGACCTGTTCAGTTGATCCGCGCGAGCAACGCGCGGCTTCGCGCGTTCATATGAACTTAGCCTAATGCTGTTGGATGTATGAGCAGTCTTCAATCAGTTAGTCGCTCTTTACGACCCCCATATGAAGAGATTCTTTTAATATAACAAGAAAAATCATCTCGTGTAAAGCCGGGAATGTGCCTCGCGTTCCTCTGAGTCTAAGATAATAAATCATGTTACCTACACTGTCACAAATAGGTCACACAAACGAAGTAAAAAACAAAAAAATCTAAAATATCTCTCAGCAAGATAAAGGTTAAAATAATCATTAGATTGCTAAACCAGCCTTATGTTGTACGAAAAGGCACGTAAAGCGTTGGTTCCGGACTTCCGGTCGTTGTCATAAGATGGCAGTCGCTAAAACCTACCGACTCACATGGGGATAGCGTGTTCGGTTATGGCTAAATCTCCCTTAAGTGCCGTTGTCAATGCGGGAAGGCCTGTGCCCAGCAGTGAGATGTTTAATTTACTCTTATCTTATCTTATCACTAATGAAACAGAGTGATAGGACGGGGTTGCACAAGATTCCAACGGGTCGACGTGCTGCTGCGAGAGGAAGACCTCTGCAGGCCCCCCCACTCACATAAGATAAGTTTTTTTTTCTTTTATATAATGGCTTCGTGCGGTCAACACATTTAACCAGAGTCAAGTAAGATATTATTAAAGTGAATATTTTTTTTGCATAAAGTAGATGATAATGAGTGATAATTAACGTTTAATGGTAAATGATATTCCCCCAAACCCTTTGAGACTCAATAAAGCTGTGGGGCTTTATTGAGATCTCACACGGACATCTTGAGTTAATTTGAAAAGTGATGTTGCACTGTTTTGTTTTATTTGCCAACACTCATGCACGTTCACGAACACATAACAGTAAATATTCCACCATTATTTCACATTAATAATCGACAAAACCCAAATTATAGAAAATAAAATAAAACTGCAGACATGACGCCTCACTTTCCCGCCAAGAAGTCTAAAGGGCCCCACAGACGATTAGGTCGCTGGCAGGCATCGGCCTGTCAGTCAGTTGTACAACGCACGGGCGGCGGCGGAGGCGAGCGGCTAGTACTAACTGACAAGCTGCTACCTGCCGGCGAATGGGCGATTTTCCGAGATCAAAAAAAAAAGAAATTGGTTCGTAAATGACTTCATAGATGGCGCTTAGCATAGATTAGTATGGCGCTTAGTAAAAGGCGAGTCCATGAAGAACACGTGTATAGCTACGTAATATTTATTCCATTCCAAAATAGAAATAGGTCCTGGAAATCCTGAATAAAAATTTGTAAGTACTATTTTTTTATTTATTTGATAGACGAGCAAAAGTGTAGAATTAGCTGTAATACAGCCCTTAGGTAGGAACGGGTCGGCTTTCATAAAACGCCATCTATCGAGTAATTTTGAACTAATTTTTATTTTTTAATTTGGGCTGTCAGAAAATCGCCCATTGATCGTGTGTAGGGCCCTTCAGTACTAGCTAGCCCGCCCGCCGCCGCCACCGCCGCCCGTGCGTTGCACCACCAACCGACAGGCCGATACCTGCCGGCGACCTGCCCCCTTACTCTTGAAACCGATCGCTATTGGATCGGATTAGTATTGCGAATTTTCGTACTCCTAAGTTACTACACCAGAGCTAATATGGATTCATATTGCGTGGATATTAAGTGAAGAAAATACAAAACTCAATGTCATTTAGTTCACCTAGTATGAATCGAAATTAGCGCTGGTATCGTAACTTAAAAATACGAAAATTCATAGTACCAATGCGATCCAATAGCGATCGGTTTCAAGAGTAAGGGGGCAGGTATCGGCCTGTCGGTTGGTGGTGCAACGCACGAGCGGCGGCGGCGGCGGCGGCGGGCGGGCTAGCTAGTACTGAATGGCCCCACACACTATCGATTCGCCGGCAGGTATCAGCTTGTCAGTTAGTATGTACTAGCCGCTCGCCGCCGCCGCCGCCCGTGCGTTGTACAACTGACTGACAGGCCGATGCCTGCCAGCGACGAAGGGGGCTGATCGTCTGTGGGGCCCTTAAGTGTAGTGTAGTGTACCCACCGCAGCGCGTGCGGCCAGCCCCGCGGCGCCGGGCGGCAGCTGGTAGCACTTGCGGTCGCCGGCCATGGGCGCGCTCTTCATGGTGTCACGGAACGGCCCGTACATGCACGACGCGAACTTGCACGAGTACGACAGCAGCGACACCTGGCGGCGGAAGTAACAACTGTACCAACTATCGTCGTCAACCATCGTTACTGTAATAGTTTATTTAATGTCAAAATAACACTTGTACAAAAGAATAGAATAGAATAGAATGTTTTTTTATTTGAACAACACTGTACACACAACAAAGAGAAATAAACAAAAAATTTAAAATCAAAACAAAAAACAATTACCCAAAAAAAAAATACATTTGAAAATAAACAAAAAAATCAAAATCAAAACTTAAATTAACTTAAAATAACGATACTTTAGCTAGCATACGATGCTGCATGCACAGTGTCGCCATGTTGACGACCTCCTTGGTCGAGTGGTTTGTACACTGGTTTTCATGGTGTCGCCATCTCTGAGGTCCCGGGTTCGATCCCCGGTCGGGTCCATTTAGAAATTATTGTTTTCTAAATTGTCTCGGGTCTGGGTGTTTTCTATGTATCATAAGTATGTATTTTAGTATTTTAAGTATGTTTATCCGTTGTCTAGTAACCATTTAATGAGTTTCATAACGAAGCTTCTCTTGGACTAGATAATTGGTGTGAGAGTAGGAATGTTTATTTTTATTTATTTTATTTATTAAACAGGGCCTGCACTCAGCATGTGCTACGGGATCCTGATCCCAGGACACGTAGCGCTGATTTTTAGTACAAGCCCTTGCATGACGAAGGAAAAGTACCAGACACTGAACTCCGTTACTAAGACATACAAGCACACATACTTCTATATCTCATATACACATTATATCCACATACATATATATACACACACATACACACACAACATATCTACCTATACATTACTATTATAAATAACGTATGTGTGTACAAATAAGATACCATAATAAAAACAATTCGTAATACTTATTTCGATAACATTACGTACAAAACAAATTATGGAAATTATTTTTTTTAAAGCTTATAATGCGCCTTTAATACATTAATAATAATCCTGTAAGTAATAAAGTTTTAATCTTAATTTTAAAAACGTATTTCTCAGTTCTTTTCAAAGTTGCTATGTGATTACAGTACCTAATTACAGGGCATGAGAACTCAAGTTTCAGTGTCAGCAACATGCAAATTGAACTAACAAAAAATGTGTAACATCTTACTTTAGCTACCACATGCGTATATTTACATAATTAAACAACTATCAGTAACAGATATGCCTTTAGAAAGGAAGTAAATCGAGTATATTACCTGATTGTCTAGCTTGTGAGACACAAGTGTTTCTTTAATTGCCTTTATTCTGTTGTCCATCATATCCGAAGGCGCGACCACGTGGGCCCCTAAGTAATATAAAAAAAGATATGGTAAAAAGTTTTAAAATACTAACATGAAAAAAAAACTTTTTTTAGTCTTAAGCAAAATAATCTATTTTGTAAGTAAGTATATGATAAAAATTAGTGATAAAAATTACTTTCATATTTTTTTTTCTATCAAGGTTTATGGTGGTAAGCAGACCAAAGTATACATACAGAATAGTAAGCAGGTATTTCTACATGTAAAGGCACCCACCACTTGTGGTGTAAGTGTGCATAAAGGACAAAATATAATAAATATACACAATCATAAAATTAAATGTGTGCGTTTTGTAAGTTTAACCTCGCATTGCATTACGTCTTTTGTATTTTATGTTTTTAGTTTGTAATGGAAAGTGTTTTTCTAGCTGCTGCTGTAAAAGAAAGGGATAAAAGAAATGCCCTTGCTGAGTTTCTTGTCGGCTTTTCTCAGTACAAGGACTCCTTTACAGACTTACGAACCCAATGGCGTAGCGACCTTCTTAAGTGCTCAATTATTGTTTTTTTTTTGGAGTGTGCTTGCTGTCGGTGGCAGATGACCTTTATAGTGTAACCGGGCTTGTTTAGGGGCGGCGAGAAACTTACAGGTTCTTCAAGCCGTGAGACCGAAATTCCCCAGAGAGGTTCTGGCGGGGATGGCATGTCGCACCACCCCCATCCCCCACCCCCAGATTCTCTGGGGGTTAGAGTCGGTTCGAGAGCGGGAAACCCGAGGGCACCTCTAAGAGGCCGGTGTCTTGGTCCTAAACTAGAGTCCATTACTGTAGTCAGTGTAGTAAGATCAGAAGAAGTGTGAGTTTCACACTTTTTCTGGTCTTATCAGCAGGGGCGTAGCTACTGCCGTATCAATGAAATAGGGCCCCCGAGCAAGAGTCGGATAGATAAAGATATGTTTATAAAACAAAAGGTGTGAATAGTAAATAAGTGATCGGAATCGTTTATTGGTCCAACACAAGCGTTTTGTATTTTTTTGTGAAATTATTTACACTGCGCCTTATGGCAAGCTACGCCACTTACCAGCCTTAGCATACGCGAGCGCGACCTCCGCTATCCGCTTGGTGGAGGGCGCGTGGTCGATCGCCCCGCTGAGAGTGAGCAGGCCGCAGTGGCCATGAGACGTGTATGGGCACAGGCATACGTCACAAGCTATTAGCAGCGAGGGAAAGGCCGCCCTCAAGCGGGGGAGGGCGCGCACCACCGGGTTGGAGGGCGAGTCTGCGCTGGAACCAACCTCATCCTAAAATAAACAATAATTATATGGAAAAGTATTAAAATACTTAAGGGGGTCCTGCACGAAATTGTGAAAATTTGCGTATTTTTAAGTCACTTGTACCATGCACTGAATTAGTTAAATACATTAAAAGAACTTATGTAAGTTAGCCTAATCATTGCACAAGGTCATGGCCGTGTTGAAATTTGAAACAAATTCTTTAAACAATAACAAACGTAATGTTTGTTATTGTTTAAAGAATTTGTTTATAAATCTAATGACTCCTAAAACATATTTCTTCAACAACTTTCTTAATTTTACGCATGAAACAACAATACTTACATGGAAATATTTGTACTGATATTCTGCAGGGCACCCCCTTCTTTAAAAAGTAAATTTTAATTTTTGACAAAAGCGCGTGATGGTTTTGCACATTTTGCAGAATAAAAACATTGCTCTAATTAAATACTAGGTCTGAAACTTCAAAAGCAGAATTGTTCTAATTATAAATATCACTAACTTATGTCAGTTTTTGCAATTGCGCAGCACCTCTTAAGGGAATATAAGTGATTACATATCATTTAATAATCACAGAACGAATTGTAAACAAAGGAGATTGACCATTTTTGTATGGACGTTGGACCAAGAGTGCTGCCCAACATGAATCATAGTGCATAATGTTTCTTAGACTAATACTAGTATGTAATACATCCGAGGAGTATTGAGAAAAAAAAATTGTTATTATTATTATTATTATTATATAGGATAGTCATCCAATCAATCAATCATATAAAGCCACAAGATAAGTTTTTAGGTACAATATAACCCCGTGGATGTTTTTTTTTATATCTCTTCATGTAAGGAAAGAACTAAAAGTATTCCCATGCTTTGGCAGCATTTGGCCCAAGGTGGTCAATCTCCTTTTAATGTGAATCACTACCTACTAAATAACAATCATACTTAAAAGGTATTGCTATAGTAATCATCAGTCCCCAGTCTTCTGACTATGAGAAGATATGGTGGGACATGAACTTATCACCTTTTATTCAATAATTTTGAAATCTTTATGCATCAACAATATTATTCTTACAATACTCACAGTTAAAACAATAAAAAATTTATCTATCTATAATTACCTTATACACTTTTAAACTTTTGTGTTTAATTGAAATTAGCCGACATCCGTACAATTTCAACCAGGAAGATGGTCACAAACTATCATCGGCAATGAATCCAGTGATTGCAAAAACGCCACTTTGTTTAAGTCCGCAATCAGCTAATTACCAGAATAAGGCTTGTATACGAAATAGAGACACCGTTAGTGTTGTGTGTGATGGTAGTTGGATAAATAATGTGATGTTGTATGAAGACTCAGCAACGCAAACACCGCAACAGCAGTCCACCAGTGACCACGGCCAGTGCAACTCGGTCGAAACATCGGGTATAAAAGGTATGCGTGAATACCTTTACTATGTAGTTTTGCGTTAAATCCCTTGTAAATATGTGTGTATAATTACCTTTTCTAATGTTTCAACAATTCCAAAAATAAGGATTGATTTTAACCCTTTCTCCACCAAGTCCTTGAGAGCCAGCATGAGTTGGTTGATGCCGTATCGGTAAATGTTGGGCATGCTTAGCACCGGCTGCACTTCATCATCATTTTCTCTGAAAGATAACAAGTGTGCTTTTTAAATAAAGTTTAATACAACTTTTACGGTTTATACCACTGTAAGTATAGTAAGTACTATAAATATAGGAAAGTTAAAGGGTTATGGGAATAAAAGTTAAATTTGGTTGGTTAGAAGCTTTAGGCTAAAAAAAATATGTTATGGTTTTTTCTATTGAACATCACACAATCCACAGAAAAAAAGAGGTACTATTATAGACTAGGGCAATTTGATGTTGAAAGGTAATGCATTCATACTTTATGCTTAATATCTAAGTTTCTATTTTTTATTGCCTTGTAACTAGAACAAGGTTATAATAGTTTCCTTAAGTTTCTAATTACATGTATTAATTAATATTCATAATACAAGTTAAGTAGGTTATTATTGAAGAATATTATCCAACAGTTATATTTTATTTAATTTTAAGTATGTACTTACAATAAGAAGACGGGATACATAATATTATGCGGTTCTATACTAGTATTAGGTTCTTGTAATTTTCGCAAGATTGAATGAAAATAACCTCCTTGGAGGATATGTTCGGGACTTGAATACAGACTCATAGTTATTTATAATACGATACAAAATAACTTTAATTTGATTATTTTGTACAAAACAATTGTTTACATCTATGACTAAACACAATTTTGTTTTCAATTTAAAGTAATGTTAAGACTAGTATCTTTTCAAAACTCGAGTTATGAAGGTAGTATAGTGCTCAGTCATTAAGAATTAATTTCAACAGCCGAGTCACGAACTGATAAAGTGTAAATGACAATTTAATTAATTGTTTTACAAGTATGTAGAGATAAAGATTATTACAAAGAAACTATGAATTAATTTGTTTTCACAATTTTGCTGTCTGTCAATGTCAACGTCAAGTTAATTTTTTTTTATTTATTTGTTTCGTGAAGGAACAGGCTAAGGTCTGAGACCATACTGCTTAGTCATTAGTTTTTTTATATCTTTTTTTTCTTGATGATATTGAGTGGTGATTAAGATGATGAATGATAAATGATGTTCCCCAAACCCCTTGAGTCCTCACTGAGGACTCCTCAGTAAAGATGTGGGATTTTACTGAGGTTTCACGTGGACTTCTTGAGTGAATTTGAAAAGTGATGTTGCACTGTTTTGTTTCATTTGCCAACACTCATGCACGTTCACAAACACTTAAAGGTTAATAATCCACTATTATTTCACATTAATATTCGAAAAAACACAAGTTTTAGAAAATAAACCAAACTGCAGACATGACGCTTCACTTCAATTCAATTTCTTATTTGATGGCTCGCTATGATTTAGCCAGTGTCTAGTTTTTGGGTAGACAATGTGGTTTAGTCTTTGTTTGTGACTCTGCTTTAAACTTTAGGGCGTTATGCTCATACAAGAGAACTGTCAGAAAATAAGATTTATTAATTTTGAGGAACTGTCTAGCGAGTTTGACTGTTGAGATACCTGTAACAATAACAAATAGATGGGTTAGTAAGTGAGTGAAGCAGATAAAGATTTGCAATTACAATTTAATATTATTAGTGTTAATGAACGAACACAGGACTTTGACAAAATCAGTATCTACGAACGCTAATACGGATTTAAAATTAGTAGGCCGAGGGATACACGGAGGGAGAAGGGAGTATAAGGAGGGGCTGTTTTTAGGGCAATTAAAAAATATATGTTCTGTTGTACCTTCGTCAAGCCCACACTCGCATAAGGAACTGTCTTTCACTCTTATTTTAGCCAAAAAAACTGGAGTACACATGTGTCCCAATCTAAGTCTGCAAACAACAGAAGTAACTCTCTTATTGGCACTGCGATATTTAAAAAACCATGGTATATGGGGAATGTCTGGTTGGATGTTGGCATAGTGTGAACTTTTAGAAACGCTGCTCTTTTTCCAGTAATCTGACCAGTTCAAGAAGAGGTCTTTCTTAGCTATTAATGTGACATCGTTAGTGTATAAGCCAGAATGAGTAAAAGTACCGTTGGCAGTAGCTTGCTTAGCGCAAGCATCAGCAGTTTCATTGCCCTTAATGCCTACATGGCCTGGAATCCAAACAAGGACAATATGCAAACCTTGCTGGTGACACTCAAATAAAATTGTTTTAATTTTCAAAATATACTGAACTTTAGTTTTGCAGCGAAATTGGTTACTAATAATTGCTTCAAGACAGCTTTTTGAGTCTGAAAAAATTATTACTTTAGAAATAGTATGAGACTGAACAAATTTAAGGGCCTCTAGAATAGCAATGGCTTCTCCAGTATAGACTGAAGCCAACGAAGAGCATTTAAAATTGAGTATGATTTTATATTTAGGAATCCAGACCGCTGAACCAACATGACCATCACTGGATATTTTAGATGCGTCAGTATAAATAGTCAACCATTCAGGCCACTTAGTTGATACTATTTCATTGAGTTGATTCTGAGCGGCCACGGAGCTCTTTTCTACACCTAAGTCGAGAATTCCGGCTGATAAATTAAAGCTTCATATGGAGTTTCAAAGAGAGGGTTGATCTTACACTGGTAAACAGGAGAAGGCAAATTAATGAGTTTCCTATAACTTATTAGCAAGCACGGTAGATTTTTGTGTGACCAATAGTCATTGGAAGGAATCAGTTCATGTAAAGTTTGTAACTTAGCGATTATTGGGTTAGATGACAGTTGGAAACTTTTAAAGAGGAATCTATCAGAAATGTATTGTCTACGGAATTCTAGGGGCGACTCCAGACACTCCACCTGCATAGCATTTATAGGTGAAGACTTCATCGCGCCAAGGATAATCCGCAGACATTTAGATTGGATTTTGTCCAGGTAAACCAAAGAAGTTTTATTACATGGCTCCAGTAGGAAAGAACCGTAATCCAGTAGGCTGCGAATGAGAGCATTATAAAGTAACTTTTGGGTGGATGGATGAGCTCCCCACCAAACTCCAGAAAGTGCTCTCAGTACATTAATATTTTTTTCACATTTTTCAGAAATGTATTTTAAGTGATGAGCACCAGACATTCTTGAGTCCAATATCATTCCCAAGAACTTCACTCTATCATGTACTGGAAACGATTGTCCATCACAAGATATTGCGATGTCAGGAATAGACCTAGCCCTCGAGAAGACTACCACACTACTTTTAGAAATGGAAAGTGACAAGCCGTGATCCAGAAGCCAACTGTTAAGATAGTAAATTGCGGAGTTAAGTCTATTCTCGGCATCAGAGATATTATCTGCTGCTACGTAGAGAGCAAGGTCATCTGCGTATTGGAGAACATTACAAAAGCAATCCACTGAAAGGTCCAAGTCATGAGAATACACGCTATATAGTATAGGGCTAAGGACTGAACCTTGGGGAAGGCCCTTCCAAACTCTTCTAGGTGGAAGGGTAGAATTGTGCGAGCTTACAAGAATCGACCTATCAGATAGAGAGTTAAAGATAAAATTTACAATTCTCTCCGGTATGTTCAGCTGTAGCGTTTTCTGCCTGAGCATTGGGAGAAGAACATTGTCGTATGCAGATGCAAAGTCTAGGAATACGCCTACCACTGATTTTCGTTCCGAAAAAGCAATACGGACGTCACTCACAAAAGTACCGAGGCTGTCTATCGTGCTTAATCCTTTGCGAAAACCAAATTGGGTTCTGGAGAGTTTCTCATTGCTCTCCAAAAACCATTCCAAACGATTCTTAATAAGATGCTCTAGAATCTTTGACATAGTGTTGGAAAGAGCGATTGGACGGTAGCTTAATGGGTTGTTACTAGGTTTACCAGTCTTTAAGATAGGAATGATAATTTGTGTCTTCCATTCATCAGGAGGAATGCCAGACTCAAATATAAGATTTATTATTTTGAGGAAATATATCTTGGTTTCCTTTCCACTTTTGACAATAAAAGAATACGGTATTCCATCAACTCCCGGAGCAGAGTCCTTAAGACCAGATAAGGCAATTGTTAATTCCTCAAGGGAAAAAGGGGACTGTAATATGTCAGATGTTGTAGGTGAGGTAGCCGAGAATGTTGTAGCTTCCTCCAAAGAGGGAGCGGATGGAGGGGCAATTTTTTGACTAAAAGATTCTAACCATGAAGATGAGTCTAAAGAGGTGTTACTATTTATAAATGAGCCACGAAACCTTTTGATATTTTTCCAAATAACAGTTGACGGAGTTTTAGGGGATAAAGATAAACAAAAAGAGTGCCATCCAGCTCTCTTTTTAATTCTTAATAGTTGTACTGTTTCTGCTGCAGTTTTCTGATATTTTATGAAGTTATGTTCATTCATTGAACATGTATAGGTTCGCTCTGCTTCCTTGCGCTTTTTACATGCAACAGTGCACTCTTTATCCCACCAAGGTGGAGAAGAGATATTCTTAGAGGGGGATTTTCTTATCGGGATAGAATTATCAGCTGCAGATAAAAGAGCATTTTTGAATAGATTATAATGTAAGTGGACATTACCCGAATTTAGTGTAGGAAGATTGCGAACTTCCTCATCTGTATTAATCCTAAATTGGTTCCAGTCGGCTTGAGATACTACGTATTTTTGTCGATGAGTATTGATAGGGAATTCTTTTCGGGACATAGGTAAGAAGATAAGAATGGGGTAATGGTCGCTTCCATGAGAATTAGGAAGAACTTGCCAGGTAAGACTAGAAGTTAAACTAGCGGAGCAGAGAGATAAATCTACAGCACTTTTCACATTCTGCGAAGGAGCTACCCGCCGTGTTGGAGAGCCATATTTAATATGCACAGATTAAAATCATCTAAGACGTCTAAAAGTCTAAATGAAAGAGACTCAGAGTTATGGGAGCCCCAGATTACATTATGTAGGTTAAAGTCACCTAATATAATAACCGGCTGAGGAATAGATGAAATTATAGAGGATATGTTAATTAAGATAGATAAACTGGGAATTGGAATATATAAAGATATAAAGGTAATGTCCATGATACGAACTGCCACTATATTAAAGAGATCTTTATTATGGGATGGGGTGGTAAGTTGTGAAAACTTGTAATTTCGTGATATAAAAATTGCAGTGCCAGCCTTACCGTCGCTCCTGTCATCCCGCAAACAAGCATAGCCTGATATCCTAAAATTGGATCCAGGTCTAAGCCACATCTCCTGGATGGCAAGAATGACGGGCTTATGGGTATTTATGAGATAAATTAATTCTGTTTTTTTGTGTCTAATACTTCTACAGTTCCACTGAAGGATTGGGGTGAATTTTGTTATTAAGAGAAGAAAGCTCAGTAAGTTTTTGCCTAATATTGTACGGTAATTTTATGTCATTAAAACGTTGGATAAAGTTAATTAAAGTAGATAATTGTAACAATAACATTTCTAACAAATTGTCATTAGGTTCTGGTGGAACTGAAGGAGTACTTGAATAAGCACATCCATTTGGAAGAGAAGATACTGGGGTGGACGAAATTTCATTATGGAAGTTCCTGTCATAGCCATAGCTGGATGCAGGAACCCTGGGATGACGAGGGATTTCCACTGTTTTGCGGTAGGAAGTGGTTGCAGGATAGGATGAAGTCCTTATGGATGAGTTGGATTGGGTCTGAGTTGGGGGTTAAGGGAACATACGTGCTGAGTCTGCAAAAGATTTTTTTGTTGGGGCAAATCTAGCAGACGCCTCCATATATGAAATGCTCTCCTGTGACATCACCAGCTTAATCGATTTTTGCCTCTCGTGTTCTGGACAAGAAAAATATGTGGCTAAATGGTTTCCAGAGCATAAAATACATTTTGGAGGAGCTTGGCTTAAACATGCTTCGCCCTCATGTAAGTCTGCACATTTAAAGCAACGAGGCTTAGAACGGCACTGTGATTTTACATGGCCAAATCTACAGCAGTTATTACACTGGATTACAGGTAAACGGTAAATTTCAACAGGCAAAGAGGTAAAATAACAATATACATGTTGTGGTAGCTTTTTACCTGTAAAAGTTAAAACAACCGTTTGGGTTGGTATCCAGGTATGGGCAGAGCCAACAGAAGAGGACTTCCTATGTAAGCGTCTTGCTCGGAACACTTTTCCAAAACCCGGGGGTATTTGGATATTTTCTATCAACTCTTCCATAGTCCAATCAACAGGTACTTCTCTGACAATACCCATGCGCGACACATTAAATGAGGGAATATTTACCAAATAGTTGCAGTCATTCAACGCTGGATGGTTCAAGAAAGAATTAGCGTCAGCTGCGGACTTAAATTCCACAGAGATGCGATTTCGACCTACCTTCTTAACTCCATCTGAAATTATATTTTTGATGTTGTTGGAGTGCAAGAATTTGCCTATCTGTATTGCGCGAAAAACAGTTCCCTGTGTAAGTTCTTCCTTTTTGGCTACATGAACAACAAAAGGAGCGACATCATCTTCGGAATAGCTAATTTTGCTGTTCATATATTCCGGAAGGGTATATGTTGTTTGAGCAGATGCAGTAACTTGAGCAACAGATGTTTTTTTAACTGGGATTAAGGAACTATCAGGGTCATTTTGGGCACGCTTTCTAGGCATGCTTCTAGTGGTTTCTTGCGACTGGGAATCAAAAACATCCGGAGAAATCACACTGCCCCCTCCGGGGTCCGGAGGGTCAGTATCCATATTTACCCTTAAGACAGCACTAAACACTGACTACAATCACCAAAAATAACTATCGGACAATAACAAACACAAATAACACACACAAATATTTCAACAGCACAAAATAACAACTGTTAACCAAAAACACTTGTATCTCGCACTGAACCTAAAAGCAGAGTCACGCTTCACTTTCCCGCCAAGAAGTCCAACGTCAAGTTAAGTGTCAATGTCAGCCATCCCCTCAATTCAATTCAATTCATTTATTTCCAAGAATATGGTGTACATTAGGGTGTCATATTAATACAGGTCTCAGCATATTCTGCCATCTTCAGCGTGGAAATATTATATGCTTATTTAAATTTAAATTACAAAAATTATATAAGTAATGTCAAAAAAAAAAAAAAATATTAATGGAATAAAAATTTCATAAAATGTCAACATAATTTAACTAACTTAATAAAAATTACACTATGTGTTCTAAAAATTCTTTGGTCGTATAATAACATTCGTTTAACAATAATTTAAATAATTTATGTTTGAATTTATTTACAGGCAATTCTTTAAGTTCAACAGGCAATTTATTATACACCTTAATCGCCATGCAAAATGTATTATTACTGTATATTTTCAGTCTCTCTGTTGTTACATAAAGTCTATCCTCGTCTTTTTATTTAATTTTCTTAAACTAAGAAGTTTAGCACGTGCAGCCGTGCGATTCTCTAAGCTAAAGCCTTGGTAGCAGCGGCTTCCCCAGCGCTGAGAAATGACTCCGTCTCTTTCATATTCATAGAATTGAAAAGAGACAGCAGATCACAGCCATGAGCGCAGCGTATATGTGTCGCTTAGAGAATCGCATAGCAGCTACGTCTTGCGTATTTCTTGATTTGGATAATGTTATTAATTGATACATTACTAATAGACTAAACTTAAACAAAAAAAGGTAAAAGTTCTAAATTGTACACATAAAGCCAAAAAAATGAAACATTATTTATGAATTAATAAACTCGTTAAATTCAGTAAATTACTTTTATATCCTGCAGGCTCCACATTCGCCCGCAAAACGCGCTGCGGAACAACAATATTGTAGATGTATTCGCGTTTGCGCGTCGCATACCGAACGCAATTGTAAACGCTTCAACACGTATAAAATCCCTCCCGACTCGAATC
Source organism: Scoparia ambigualis (assembly GCA_963921215.1). Taxonomy (NCBI): domain Eukaryota; kingdom Metazoa; phylum Arthropoda; class Insecta; order Lepidoptera; family Crambidae; genus Scoparia; species Scoparia ambigualis. The sequence continues at coordinate 41,330,988 of OY992503.1, read as the reverse complement.
AGTGTAGCTATCACGCTAAATAATCTCAACCAAACCAAAACTGAATCGCAGCCATTCTGTTGATTTCGTATAGCGCCATCGCGAGTGTCAAACGTGATAGCACTATAAAAGGAGGTCTAACGGCTGAGGTTCAGTTGTGGTTTGGTTGATTGGTATATTATACGTGTGTGGGTTGAGACTATTTAGAGATATGGCCCAAGCTCTATCGCGACAACAGAACACGAAGTTCAACTGAACGTGAATTTTCGCTGTCTAGTGTGGAGTGTGGCCGTAGCATAATAAATACTACAGCTCAATGATAAATACTGTGGAACCGGCACATATGTTACCTTTGCATTTTTATTAAAAAAGAAAAAAAATATATAACTTGACGTCTGGACTTCTTGGCGGGAAAGTGAAGCGTTATGTCTTCAGTTTTGTTTTATTTTATAAAATTTGTGTTTTTTTCAGTTTTTTCGAACATTAATGTGAAATAATCTCAGAATAATTATTCTATTGAAAAAATAGTGGATTATTATCCGTTATGTGTTTGTGAACGTGCATGAGTGTAGGCAAATAAAAGTGCAACATTCACTTTTTAAATTCTAATAAAGTCTAAATAAAGTCCTACATCCTTACCACAGTATAAATATGAGCTATTTACACAGACATATAATAGAAGTATATGTCTGTGGCTATTTAGCTTATATTTATACTGTGTCTTTACTGAGGACTCAACACAGACGTATAATAATAATAATAATATACGTCTGTGGGACTCAAGGAGCTTGGGGAATATTATTTATCATTCACTTAGAGCATTATAATGCTCTAAGATCATTCATCATCATCACCACCACCACTCATTATAATCTAGGGAAAAAAAAAAAAACTAATGACTAGGCAGTATGGTCTCTGACCTTAGCCTGTTCCTTCACGGAACAAATATATATTAAAAAAAAACTTTACGTCAATTTTTTTATGGCTTCGTTTTGTATTGTAATTTCGACATGCCTTGTGTTGTTTTTTAATTTTAATTATTTTAATTTTTAGCATTAGTGATGTATTTTGTGAATCTCGAAGAATGTTTACTAATTTTGCTATGTGACAGAGACTTTCTCAGTGTTTTCTAAGCTTCGCTTCAGGCTTCAGGCTTATAAATTATAGTAGGTAGGTATTGCAGTTTCGTCTACTTTTTTTGTTACATTTATTTTATTTTTTGACATTTATTATATTTTATTGAAGGTTTTAATGTTGTTTGGTGAAAGTTGAACCATTGCTAGACCTTGAAAATATGCAGACCGAAGACGACGGTGTTCCAGTAACATTCAAGAAAAAAAACGATAAAGGTTCAAACGAAAACATTACAGTTTCGCATGACAAAACTGATACCAAAAAAGGTGATAAATCTGACGGAGAAGATCCAAAACCTCGTATCGTTCTAACATTTCGTTCAGAAAAATCGGGTGCAAAGACCAGCAACATGAAAATTGTTCCAAATGACGAAAAGCTCGACGATTTCTCCCCGCGACGGTCTAGCAGGACGCGCGGCAAGTGGGAGTGGTCTGACGAAACAGACGCTTCAATATCCCCAAAAAAAGAGAAAAATTCTAGCCAATCTGTTTCAGAAAATGATGAGACTTCAGACAGCTCCCCTGCTGCGTCAAAGAGAACCACCCGGCGCCGAAGCAAGGATTCGTCGGACAATGTTCTGGCAAATGCCATAGTTAAACAAAAAGAAAAATCATTGCCAGAAACCTCTGCCCCAACGCAGAGGTTGTCCCGTAGAATAAAACCTACTGCTAAAATTCTTGCAAATGAAGAGCTTCGAATTGGTCTAGAGTCCCAGAATAATGCTCGATTAGGTATCCAGACTGAAAAGACTGAAGAAGGAGTGAGAACAAGAAGATCTGCTCGGCCAATGCAGCCTGAACCTGAGGCCAGTACATCTACTGCAACTAACAAAAAGGACATAAAGAATAGTAAAGTTGTCAATGAAGATGAGGTTGCAGAAGGAGAAGACTCAAATTTAAGTAAGCAGGATCCAAGCACAGTGATGAAGCTGAAGCACCTGTGTGAGCTAGGCCTCAAAGCTATAAACACAGATTCTCTTGATGATGATGTTGATACTGAAGAAATGTAAGTACTTTAAAAAAAAATTTACTTTTTCTAGGGCGGGCAATATTAGCAGGGCTTGCTTTCAATGAAAATAGAGACTCATTGTAACACAGTGGTTTAATAAAGTTATTTACATTTTGATAAAATAAACTTCTTTAGAAAAACACAAGATGACAGAAAACATAACAATAACAGTTGCTAGGCAATAACTTAAATCAAAAAGCCTACTCTACTCCTCGAACATAGTGCATTATAACCTTCATGGTCCAACAGGCAGACCAAAGAATGTTAAATAAAAAATTACAAACATACATAAATATAATCATGAGTATTATCCCCCCTAAGGGTTAGTCAGAGACTAGGCAATGAGGATAGCAAAAGCAGTCCTCTCTCTACCATAGTCCACTTTTCACCGAATAGTGACTGCACATCTGCTCAGCGTGACAGGTGGTGAGCCCATCGCCGCTCAATGCTGTTGGAAGTATTAGTTATGTTTCACAAGTTCATTTACAGTCTCTTAGTTGATAGCCAGTCAGGCAATGATTCAGTAGTATTTCACTTTTAAACATATACATTTTGTTTAACTCACAGGGAAGTGGATGATGAGGATGAAGACGAAGAGGAAGAAGAAGAAGAAGAAGAGGAGGAGGATGAGGACGACGACGACGACGACGACGACGACGAAGATATGGAAGAAGACGAAATAGGAGACGATTCAGAGGAGGTGATCAGCAAGCTGTTGGAAGCTGATGAGGACAGCAGCGAAGATTTCCTTTGCGCCGTGGGCTCATCGCGTGGCAAACGGCAACCGCGGCGTTCCACTAGGCTGTGCTCTTCATACGGAGGGCCCGATGGGGACCAACCTTCCCCAGTCCCAGATGATAATAAGTGAGTATTCATTCATTGCCGATGTTTGATGCAAATAAATGGCTGTAATCAATTAATATTACAATGTTTAAGAGTTCTAAGTAGCTTTTAAGGAGCTTTATCAAAATGAGACATTTGAAAACAGGAACCAATGTGTTCAGTTTCTTTACTTTGAATTCAGGGAACCTCACAGGAGGTCATCAAGAACATCAGCCGGATATAGCACTTATGAAATTGACCGGTAAGGATCTAATTCCATAACCTAGCCTGAGGTTGTGGTGTTGACTGATTTCTTTGAATGTGTTTTAGAGAGTACTGCCCGCCACTCAAGAGGAACAGGTCTCGGCGACGCGCTGAGCAGCCTGAGCCCGACCAAGATGATGACGGCAGGTCTGTACTGAAACAAGATATTATGATAAAAGATTTATCAAATAAAATGTTCTGAATAGAATAGTCCATTCCATTTAACTATTAATGCTATGTTAAACCGGAGCAGTTATTTATTACTTAAAAATAACGATGGCCTCGGTGGCTTTAATAGTAAAGGTGGGTAGGTAAACAATGTTTTTCAATGATTAGTCTAGTAAGTTTACTTGAATGACATTATGACTATGAGATCGCTTGTCCTATATCTTAGGTTCTGTCGGATTCTATTCCCAGGTAAGGCAAAGTGTGTTTCATTTTTTAAATGGATAGCCCGAGTTTCTGAATCTCAATTTTTACACATTTACATTTAGCGAGGGTGGTGATTAAGCCAATGCCCATTAATGGTTTAAATGATAGAGGCCTTTGCCCAGCAGTGGAACAGGTAATATGTTGTACTATACTTTACATATATTATAAATCGCCTCTGTAGTCTAGTGGCTAAGCCACCGGTTTCAGACCCCGATAGGAATCGAACTCAAACTCGTCCTGAGTTCGGGGAGGTACATCTTTTTGTGCTTGATTTATTGGTTGCCGTTGGTTGGTGATAGGGCTGGTTAGTCCGCCTGGCTAGCTACCACCATCTTATCTAAGTCAGTTCAAAGATAAGATAGCCAGTTCCTCAGTGGTTGAGATTCCAGGTGAAGTACGCTTCCACCTTTGGCCCTCTCGTCACTTACCATCAGGTAATATGAAGGCCAAGCGCTTACCCATTGTAGAATTAAAAAAATATATCTAAAAACATACTTGACTAATAGTATGTAATTTCGTATTAATTCAGCCGCTCTCGTCGCCTTAAAAGAGGTTCCGCAAAAGGCGATGAGGTGCATTCCGAAGTGGAACAGGAAGACAACAACAGGTACGCTTAAGAACACTATTTACATCTCGACTGTGATTAAAATTCCCATTTTCGCATTTTGTAGTAATTTTGCAGTTGTATTTATCGTTTTTATCGAAACAGCCCCCTGAGCACGGATCTTTTATCGACCGATAAAGTGACATTAAACGATTTTTATTATTATAACTTAGTTAATGGCTGTCGCGTGTAGCATTAAGCCAATTTCAAGTGGTTTAATTTTTAAAAGTATAATTTAGTACTGTACGGTAGATAGAAATAAAATGGAGTCTCACAACACGTGTTGTTGCTAAAAGAACACGGGAGATACTCCATACATTAGACGATAAAATTTGACAGTTCAAGTACTTCCGATGTCAATTTGTCGACGTCTAACGGCCGAAATTAATAACCGATACTGTGATAGAGATATGCCTATTTTGGATTTGTTACTAGGCAACTGTTGTTATTTCCCGTCATATAACAGAAATATCTAGGCAACAAATCTAAAGTATCTCTATCTCAGGATCAGTTATTAATTTCGTCTGTAGGTCACTTTATCGGTCGATAAAAGATCCGTGCTCGCACTGCAGGATAATAAATTAATGCTTAATATTACAAATCTCCACAAGCTGAGTTGGGACGGCCGGCGCATTGCATTTTGTAGTAATTTTGCAGTTGTATTTATCGTTTTTATCGAAATAGAATAATAAATTCATTATAAAATCTGTATTCGTCATGAAGTAACAATTATTCTGGTATAAATATTAATGTATAACCCACTAATCCGCATTAGGCCAGTGTGGTGGGCATGGCCTAATCTTTCATGTGCTTGTTGTTCATGTGGGAGAACCTGTGCTTAGCTAATGTTGATCATGAGACTATCGTGCTCAATTTAATCGGGTTGATAGTTAGTTCATAGTTATTTATAAAAAACAATTTACATCATGGTGGAAATTGCAATCGTTGTTGTTTGCAGCGAGGCCGCGGGTGGGGATGAAGGGGCGGAGGCGGCGTGCCCTGAGGACGAGTCGGTCATCTTGGCCACCTGTTTCTGCGAGACGCCCAGTAACGTGCACGCCGCGCCCGGCGAGCTCACAGGTAAGCGAAACAATTTGTAAGATTTTTTTAAATAGAAATTGATATCTATTCAATTTTCAACTTACATTGTGTCACTTATAAATATATTAACAGGTTTGTTTATTAAGAGGCTGCTGCCTAAACGAGTAGCGATTTCGAAGATAAATTATCATATGTGTACAGCATACTAGACATGTCAAATTTAAGTATATGTTTCTTTGTATAGTTGACTAAGGCTTGAGCAAAGCAAAAACAAAAAATATTGGTTTATGTACGATACTTTTATTTATCGAAAATGATGAGTTTTTGAGATATTATTACGTATATCTTTTTACGTTATAGAGCCTTACGTATAAAAATACAACGAATATATTACTAAGATAGTTAGTTAGGGACTGGTAAGACCATTTTTCAATTGAGTACTTAATAATCGAATTATAAATGAAAACAGTTTTGTGACTTACGTCATTTACTTCTGCGCTAAGCGTGTTGAAGCGGCGCACGCAATATTCAACCGTACTACTGCAGAAATAGAACTATTCTAAAATCTACGCGAGCGCACTCTCAGTCCCGCAATGCGCGTCATGAACGGTGGACCTGTGCAACTCGCTAGCGCATGTGCCAGAGATGCTGCTTACGTTATTATTTTATTACGTACGACTAATTGTTTAGCAAGTCGTTTTGGCTAGCCAAATTATGGGCAACAAGAAAAATAAAAAATATGTTTCGAGGAAAAAAAGAGATTCGAAGTATATAATGCGTAATGTATGAGAGTATAAGTATAATTTTGAATCCATTTCCGTACGTAGATTTTGGGTACCTATCGTAAGTCTTGCCGTAGTCTATCACATAATATTGCTGACCTATTTTTTTTGTGCTAATCTGCGATAGCTCTAAAACTATAAGCAGATTTGTTAAGGACTTTTGACTTAGGTACCTATTTTAAAAATTATTTGACTAACGCTGTTAAACCATCGCCACGATGGTCTGTAGTCCTTCAAAATTAATAATCAATGTAAGTACATACAATAATAAAAATGATACTAAGAGCTTTGCATAAACAAAGTAATACGCTTTCTCTAACTAAAGGAACAATTTGTACTTCGGAACAAAGACAACGCGTGGAGTCGCCAAATAAACTAATACATTTATTACCGATTCCAATTTGTTTAGAGGAAAGGTAAGTGTTATTCAAATTAAATAGTATCTTATTATTATATCATTTCAGCAAAGTTATTTTTTTTAATACATTAAATTTAATACATTAAAAAAAATAACTTTGCTGAAATGATATAATAATAAGATACTATTTGATTTGAATAACACTTACCTTTCCTCTAAACAAATTGGAATTTTCTTTAAAGATTGGATTTGTAAATCCAATCTTTAAAGAAAAAACTCTTTATTAATTTGATTATTAGGACTTTTATAATTTATTTCGATATTTAATTTTAAATACTGTATTAGTGTTTGTTTCAAATGACCTGAATTGATATTTTTTAGATTAACGTTCCTAAGCCTAGGAACTGACAAAAATAACGCTAATGCTCAAAGCGCAACCATTCCATTTCTGTCTATATGTGAAGATCTAACTCAAGTACGTTTTTTTTTATTGTTTTTAAACATAAGATACATTTCAGCGTTTCAAATTGAACAAGTTTGATTTGTACGGGATAACGCAAGAACAAATAACATACTCTAAACAGTTACTTACCTATCATTTGACGTTTCGGTCTATTTTCTATACCCGTAGTTGTGAGTGGTCTAGCTAAATGTTTCGGTGTCAGTTATCTTGTTGTTTCTTGAGCTTCGATATACTTAGGTATTAGGTTGAAAGTTTAAATTCTACAGAGCACTCAAAATTTTATAGCTTTTTTATATAAAGTTCATTTCTGGAAACGTGACAGGAATGGCCAAGTAAGTATTAATTTAAACAAATATAATACTAATATAATATATTATTATATCAGTTATAATATATTATATCAGTTGAACACAATAATTAGATATGTCACATATTTCGTATTAGTATCTCGTCTCTTTTTATATTTTCAGGTTACTGTAAATAAAAAATCGGATTGATATTATCAAGCCGAAGGATATACAGAATAAGTGACGGCTAAAACAATCACTCCCACTGACATTATAGCTTATTTGACGACCTCCTTGGTCGAGTGGTTTGTACACCGGTTTTCATGGTGTCGCCATCTCTGGGGTCCCGGGTTCGATCCCCAGTCGGGTCAATTTAGAAATGATTGTTATTCTAAATTGTCTCGGGTCTGGGTGTTTTCTATGTATAACAAGTATGTATTTAAGTATTTTATGTTTGTTTATCCGTTGTCTAGTAACCATTTAACGAGTTTCATAACGAAGCTTCTCTTGGGCTAGATAATTGGTGTGAGTGTAGGAGAGTTTATTTAGTTTAGTTAGTTTTAGTTTAGCTATACGTAACAGTAATGAAGACTCGTCGGAGGTCACGAGTTGCAAGGCTCCAGCAGTAGAGTGACGTTAATTAGGTTTTACGGAATTATAATTCTACCTCCATATCAAAATACATTTACTTTGATTGACTGGTTGTTTTTATTTTTCCAATAGGTAATTTATTTTTAATTATCCAATAATTTCATATCGATAGAACAAGTAAAAGTTTTTACTTAGGTATATTCAAGCGTTAATAAGACGATAAAATATACAGTCGTGGTCAACTAATTAGGGACAATCTCTAGTTAAGCCAAATTGTGAATTTATTTTTTATTTTCCAACGAGTCTTAACAATATTCCATATCTTTTACACGTAAGTATAATTAGTCATTGATGTGCCCGATTATACAAACAATAACAACTTCTTAAACATTAAACCTCTTTACAGTATAGCTGATAGATTATCAGTGTGCTATTTGTTCAAAGAATGCTGGCTGGCCATTTAATTAGGGACACTGAGATATTGCGTTCTATTTTCAAAATTTAAATCTCAATACTTTTTTATTTCTTCTTTTATTGTTTTGTGGTAGTTTTGGCGGCAATCCAGATTTTTAATTTTAAGTTTTGAGAATTATTTTAAAGAAATATGGGCAAAAATAAAAGTTGCGATCCAACACTACGAACAATTATCATGAAGTTTGTCGAGCGTGGTTGGTCATACCGAGGGATAGCAGAACATTTAAATTGTTCAAAAACTATGGTATGCAATGCAGTGCAACATTTCAGGCGCAATAACACAGCTTTAAATGTGCCCAGGACAAAAAGATCGAGAAAAACAACTCCGCAAGAAGATAGAATGATAACCAGGTTAGCTAAGAAAGATCCGTTTCTAGGCTCTATTTTAATTAAACACGAAGTGTTTGGGGCAGACGAAAGAGCCGGTGTATCAGCGAGGACCGTTCGACGACGTCTGGTAGAAGCAGGGTTGTTCGGAAGAGTGGCTCGCAAAGTACCGTTGTTGAAGAAAGAACATAGAAATGCTCGTTTGGCGTTTGCACGTAAATATGGACATTGGACCTACGCCCAATGGCAACATGTATTATTCTCTGACGAGACCAAGATTAATTTAATTTCTTCAGATGGAAGGCAATACGTACGGCGTCCTGTAAAAGCGGAAATGAATCCAAGATTCACAAAAAAGCAGGTGAAACATGGCGGTGGAAACATTAAAATTTGGGGTTCATTTTCTGGACGTGGAGTGGGACCTGTGAGAAAAGTTCAGGGTAACTTAGACCAACATCAATACAAAACAATATTGGAGGAAACTATGCTTCCCTATGCTGAGGAGCATCTCCTTATTATATGGACGTTTCAGCATGATAACGACCCGAAACATACCGCCCGTTCAGTCAAGTCGTTTCTTACCAGTCAGTCAGTATCGGTGCTAGATTGGCCAGCAAATAGCCCGGACCTCAACCCAATTGAGCACCTTTGGCACGAAATCAAGAAAAAAGTTTCAACTTATCGTACCACAACTTTAGATCAACTTAATCAAGCTTTTTGTGAGGCATGGGCAAACATTCCTATCGAAACATGTCAGAAACTGATAATGTCTATGCCACATCGGTGTCAAGCGGTAATTACTAACAAAGGTTTTGCTACTGGGTACTGATTTTACACGTAATAAAATGGAGCTTTTAAAAATATTATAATACTGGAGATTATTCGTTTTGTTTAACTCTATTCATCATTATACTTTACTGTCCTTAATTAAATGTCCAGCTACATAATTATACCTTAAAATTTAATACATGTTCAACCTTTGATATTAAATACTTTTTTCTATTTAATTATTCTCTTATTTACAGCCATTTATAGTATAGTAATCGGACCAAATTATGCAAATAATAGGTGCTGAAAAATCAATAGGGTTTTATATTTATATGTACATAACCGGTTATTGCTCTTCACTATCTTGAATGTCCCTAATTAGTTGACCACGACTGTATAAAAAACATTAAAAGTAAAAGAAGCTTAGAATCCTTCACCAACTTATTCCCATTTTTTCTTCCCTGCTCCGTTATCAGAATTTGATCATCACCTAGCTACAACCTATTTGTAGAGACCATTCCTATGAGCCTAAACACGATACCTATGTTGTAAGTTGGTAAGGAATTAGTTATTCTTGCAGATGCTGCAGCATCAGGTCAAAGTTACCATGTTCTTTCAATATCATTTATGTAACAGGGTATCAAATTTTGAATCGATCAGACTTATGAAAGTTGCTCAAATCCTTTTCTCGACTATGTAGAGATAATGATCTTCAAAAGGCTAAACAGATTTTCCTAAAACACAATTCTTCTTAAAAAAGTAAAAACATTTTTATTGATTGATAGATTCTGGCTCAAAATCACTCTCGATCAAGACACCTCTCAAATAAAAAAATAAAAAAATCAAAATCGGTGCATCCGTTCGGAAGATACGATAATTCGTACAGATAAACAAATTACTCAAATACACACGTTAACCTCTCAGTCTTGGCATCAAAATGTCTAAAAATTTTGACAGCAGGTGCTGTAAATTTAAATTTACGGAATAGGAAAAAAAAATCAAACGCAATTCATGTTAAATTTTGCGTTCACGATGCATAAAATGTACCACAAAACCGAAATAATCAACCGTGTTCATACTAAAGTAGTCTCTAAGTGTATCAAAACACGGTACAAAGTCAAGTGGAGAGCGCGGCTAGCGCGGCCATATTTTGGCCGCTTGGGGTCCGACGGAATAGCGAGTTTTTAGGTGTGGCCAAATATGGCCGCTTGGGGCTTGAGGGGTTAAACTTGCAACACCCTTAGTTTTGCGTCGGGGGTTAATAAAATGTGTAAAATTGAAGTGTGTCTTTGTGCATTATAATAAAACAAATAAAAAGAACAACAACATTATATCAATGCAATCCGGCTTGACAAATATAATTTACACTACTTTTCCCGAAGTAGTTTCATAATGATAAAGTTAACTTACATAAATAAAAAAAATAAAATTGAAACAAATAATAAATAAAAAATGAAATAGGTATACAAAGTACAAACATGATCTTCAATATATTATAATCAAAGTTACTGCTCCTACTGCTCATAAAAAATATGAATAATCTGTCTTTAAAATTACTGAATAAAGTTTGAAAAAAATTGTCGAAAATGCTCTATTCATTCTATGTTCTTGGATCATGAACTCGGATGACCTGCGCGCGCGCGAATTTTGAATTGGTTGTTAATGTATCGCTAGTGTAACGAGTGTGGCATGCGGGTGGCGGGGCGCGCTGGGCGGAGCTAGCGCTGGATTTATTTTAGGGAGCCCGCTATTAATTAATATTAGTTTGATGTGCGTTTGTTAGATTCAGTACCTAGTTTACTAAAGTTAAGTTTACACAAACACTACACAAAACAATACACCGTTTCAAATTTAGTTCAAACTTATTTATGTTTATAATTAATTGAAAGCAACAACACCAAGTGCCATTTTTTCACGCCGAATATTTGTGAGAGAGTGGTATTACCCCGGGCGAGCCGGCCCAATGCGTGCTGCTGTACCACTCGGTCCGACGTTTGTGTGACGGTTGCGTTCCCCGCAGAGCCGGTGTTCTGCCAGGCGGTGGAGTCTGTGGACGGCGTGCGCGTGGGCTGCTCGCACGCGGCGGGGCGCGAGCGCGGCGGGGCGCTGGCGCCGCTGCTGCGGGCGGGGCCGCGCGCGCCGTTCCTGCTGGCGTGCCGCCTGCACGCCGCGCAGCTCAGGCACCACATGTGCTGCCCCGCCTGCGGGCTGTTCTGCACGCAGGTGAGGATGATTTTTGTGCTTTTTTTGTGGATGATGAGTGTGCTTGCTGTCGGTCGCAGATAACTTTTACAGCTTAACCGGGCTTGTTTAGGGGCGGCGAGAAACTTACTCAAGCCGTGAAACCGATATTTTTCCGAGGGCGAGTCTCCGATCCTCCCCCCCCCCCCCCCCCCCCCCAGATTCTCTGGGGAATCGGAGAGGTGAGGATGAGCTTCCTTGTTGAATTTTTGTAGTAGGCTATAGGTTGGCGGCGATGTCTCCCGTTACCCGGAGACGCCCCTGTCCGCGGTCTACGTGAAAAAATAAATGAAAAAATAGGCTTAACACTTTTTCTTAATTAATTACATTTAACAGAACGGATCCGCGACGGCAGTCCTCTACGAGAAACAAATATGTCCAAGTTAGCAATAAAAGCTTTCCGTCTTCAGATCAGCAACTACCTCGAGATGAACCGCCTTGGTAGATAGACAGACAAACGGGTGGCAGGCTGCGTCGTGGCTGCCTTGAGCCGATAACAAGGCCAGCGCCAAAACACGCCGCTCCGAACCGTACGACGTCCCGATAACGCGCATAAAATGAAAATATTTGTTAATATGTTAATTGTTAATGGTGTTGCCCAACCAACCCGCAAGCCAACTCAACACAATACAGCCCTGATTCCAACCGGGCGCGAGCCAGGCAAGGCTGCCACTAGAACCCTAAACGCGAACAGAGGGTGTAGGAAGCAAAACAGTCTCTAGGTTGGGAGCAACGCGCGGTTGGGCAACAATTTCCTATTGTGGACCCGAGTCCCCTCCCCTCCTACTGGCACGAGGCAATAGGCGCCCTTGCGCCAACGGGTCCCAAGCACAAGAGGTGACCGTCTACCATCCCGCCGGATTTATGTCCTCGCGGAGTGACCAAATCTTCCGAACCGTCTGGGGTCGACCCCCCAGGCCCAAACTGGGAGGGGGTCACTCGATGAGACCCCTCCTCCAACCGTCCTTGCGTGGGTCCCTGACCCCTGCGCACATCCGAAGGCGCTCGCAACCAAGACCCCCCCGGTGGGGATCTACTTCCGTCAGCCTGTGGCTGTTCCCGTACAGGACTCCTAAGTCCTTGCTAGTGGTCTGACATCCAGGGCATATTTAGACAGAGGAAGTCATGATGCCGACCACCACAAAAATTGCAAGCCCCAGCTTGTGAGCACTGCTGTACCATGTGTGGACCTAAACACATGTAGCACCAGCCCCGTTGCCGTACAATAATCCGACGACCTTGCACCCGCTGTGCACCGAACTCGTCGCATCGAGTGACGTCATGCCCAGGCTCTCGACAATACGAGCACCGAATTAACTCCGCCTGTGTCACTAGCGCATGCAAGCGCTGAGTAGGTCCCGTACGTCCACCCTCTATTGAGGCACCCGACATCACGTGACCCCTCCGAGAGTCACGTGGCCCCAAGGGGTGTGGTCCTACTGACATGTTGTCAGCCCGTCTACATTCTCCCTCCAGAAACGACAACAACTCAGTCAACGTAGAAAGGCCTTCGTTGCCCCCGGTACGCTGCTGTTCGAATCTGGTCTGCATGTCCATTGGGAGCCGACCGAGAACAATATAAAATAATATATATGACCACTGGTCCATAGGCAGGCCCAAATTAGCTAAAGCCTTAGTGGCTGTCGTCATCGGGTTCAAAATCTCTGTCCGAATTTCAGAGACTCGAGCCACATAAGTCATAGTGAAAATATGTGTCAGTTGGGCATCTACCAACCGCCGTTCGTTTTGATACCTATCGAACAGTATCTGCCGAGCCGTAAGATAGCTATCCTCCGTTACTGGCAGGTGAGCCACCAACTCCGCAGGTTCACCGGTGATGGCCCCACGCAGCTGTGCCATCTTGTACGATGCCGTTAGGTCCTTCCGATCATGGACCAGGCTGTCAAATAAATTTATGAACCCGACCCACTGGTTCAGATGGTCCACCCGATGCTAGGCAGGCGTGACACAATGCCAGATGAAGATGGTTGCTCGGCCTTGTCTCCACCGGTGGAGCGAGCATTCAAAATCTCCATCTTCCTCTGCACTATGTCATCAGCATACTACTGACACTGGTCAAGGTCCTTCTCCGAAGACAGCAGCACATCACTGTCATCAGCCGCCAACTCCGTGAGATCCGTGATGCGCCGATACACCACTTCCATACGTGCGTCAACAACCGAAACCCGTGCTAAGAATGCCTCTTGTCTGTCCGGTCTATCCATCAAAGCGCGAGCTGACGCAAACCATCGCAGCTCACTTCCTATCCTGGCTTTAATTGCAGTGAGCATGTTACCTACGAGTTACAACACAAAAAAAAATATTTATAATTATTTAACTCAAACCAAACACCCTATATAAAGGGGCACAATTATACCTAACTCCGATTAGGTCTTCTATAAGCAATAACAACCAAACAAAAATAAAAAATAAACTTATTATCCAATTACAAGTTTTTCCCGAGGCAAACAAATCACTAAGTCCGAATTAGTTATGTAAACCAACTTATGAACAACAATAATACATGTTCAAACAACCGTAGTGCTATACCAAATTTTGAGAAAGAATGTAATTATTTCTATCCACATAACAAGAAATAAAATTATAACCGAACTGCATACAAATAAGCCCGTTGCTTGGCAGTAAACACCATATTATTATTACTGTATTATTCAAATAACTAGCAACCTATATTATGTCATATCATTTGAAGCCCTAATTAACTTCTTAATAAAGGTTGAACATAATAGATAGATAGATAGATAGACAATACTTTTATTGTAACTTAACACCACAAACATTTACATAACACATAACAATGAGCACAAATACAAAGTTACAATTGGCGGTCTTATCGCTTTAAAGCGATCTCTGCCAGACAACCATTCGGATGGAGAGAACTTATACACTCAAAGATCGGAGGTGCATACCACAGTAAAACAATTAAAAACAAAAGCAAATTAAAAATAACCAAAACATAATACATAACATTATAAAATAAATAAATAATAGGGTGTAACAATTGTATATACCTACATATAAATACTTAAATATAATAGTCTCAGGTAGGATGTAGCGGACAATGACAGCTATGCAGCAGGATAGGGTTAAAGGGAAAGGTAGAAATTCTTCACGTGCACCTTAAATGCGTGAATTGTTTTAACGGTGAATGAACAATCGTAAAAAGTAGTGTTGTGAAGAGGGGTTTTAAGGGATAGATTTTCTGATGACCGTTAGGAGCGCGAGGATGAACAATAAAGGAAACTGAAGCGTGGTATAATGTAGGTAGGTAAGCAAAAATACTTAGTGTGACAGACCCTACCTACCCGAGCTACAGTGGAACGATTAAGCCGGCTACTTCTACTGGCCTTCCGAACGGCATAATAGTTCCAAGTAAGCTGCTGGTCCGTGTCGTTTTAAACCAAAAACAGACCCTGGACCACCAGGTCACCGATCAGAGCTTGCTTAAAGCTAGCTGCGATACGCAGCGTTGATCTTACTAACTAAAATTAAATACTATGTACTCACCGAATGATGCGTTGGTTGACCCGCCTTGCAACCTTAGGAAAGGATAGGGGTGAAGAAGGAATCAGGATGTTTGTAGCCCAGCTGCTGTGATGCAATGTGACGCCTGCCTGGTGGTAGCGTGCCTCGCCTCCCGACTCCTCGAAGGCTCGTCCAAATCGCCTCCGTTCACACATCCGTTCCACCGACCCGTGCACACCCAGTCCTCAGGCCTCCGATGGCCTGGTATCCCACGAGCACTCACAATAACGCGTGCTAATCCAAGGATTTGCGACATATACCCTGCCTCATGCGTTCGTCCGTCCGATAAATTACACCGCAGCCTCCGACGGCTGTTTACAAGGAGATTATTAAGATTTAAGCCGATTAACTGTTAATTCACAATCTCACTCGCCGACGCATGGTGAGTTTCCCAACTGATCACATCGAATTTACAATAAACGCGAGCGCGTGGTCCTGTCGTCAGGACTTCCTACGCAACCAATTCTCGCGGGGTTTTCTAACCGATTTTCGAAGATTTGACGCTATCCTACCGATAGAATTCAACTAGCGTTCCGTAAGCCGACCGTCGCCATTACGCTTCCGAACCAAAAGTTAAGTGAATGACATACGACGAATGTCAAATTTACCGACCTGTTTTTTTTTCTATGTCCGTCAATTTTGGTAGGCAAAGTACCACACCCGTACGGCCTTAATCGATTTTTAACATTATTCTACAGGGCATATTCTACCAATGCAGCGTTGGCCACCTGTTCCACCTGGAGTGCGGGCTGCCGTACAACGACGTGAAGCAGAAGCCCGGCTGCCCGCACTGCGGCCTGCGTGCCGCGCGCTGGCAGCCGGCCAACACCAGCTGCAGCCGCGTGCGCCTGCTCATGCGCTGCAGCAACAAGCGCGTGCTGCTGCCCGACCAGCGCGAGCAGTGGTGAGTGCCGCAGCCGCCGACACCAGCAGCACAAGCGCTGCGCTAAAATCCACATGAAGCAAAAGTTGCTTAACTCGCAAGAATGCAATCCAGAACGTACTTTGAACACGCAAGCTGTAGTGTTATTGCTCATGCAGTGCTCCTTCAAAGTCAGCTTATCTTTATTATTGAAATTTTTGCATTCACAATTATAGATATAGGATAAAATGTTAACTAGAAGAAAAAAAGCTTGCAGCGGTCATCAAACTACTTGTAAAATTCAGCGAGTCTCCTGGGGTCTCGGTAGCTTAGCGGTTAGAGCAGAGGACCGGCAATCCAAAGGTCGTGGGTTCGATTCCAGCTTCGAGCATTCGAGCTTTCCTGAGACCGGTTGTTTTTTTTTAGTAAACATTTTGTCCTATATCAGCTTGTCTTGCCAAACATGAAGCATTTATTGTATCTTCCTGCAGCACCCAGGCGTACCTGACCTTCTCGAGTGGCCAGCCGCCCGAGGCGCAGCAGTCGCCGCTGATCCCCGATGACCTGTACCCGCTGCCGGGTGTGGACCTGGCGGACTTGTGTCGGGTGACCGCCGCTGCATCCGCCGCGGATGAAGGAGCGGTCGAGGAGTCCGCGCAGAAGCTATGCGACGCTATTATGGCGATGGAGCCCGTCGAACAACTGCTGCCTAAAATAAGTAAGATGTTCTGTGACTATTCAGTTTTATTAAAAAACTATTTTTATTGTTGAAACTTAATATCCGATTTTAGTAGTGTTGTATGTGTAACAGGTAACAAAAAAAATAAGTGTACACAGTTATAACTTTACAGGTTACATGTCTTTATACACCGAGATTTTTCATTGGTTTTGGAGCCGAAACCCTGTTCATCATATCATAAGTAGAAGCTATTTAGCATGTAAAACTAAAAATATGAGCATAAAAATATAATTAAAAAAAGATTCATAAAAAATGTAAGAACCTTTAGTACCGGACGATCTTACGAAAGTCAATGACCGAGGCGCTTCAAACGCTCCGCCTACCCCCCGCCCCGCTGCCGGCGCAGGCGGTCGGCCGGGAAAGTTCATAGGGGTCACGGTGTACGAGTAGATAAGGAGAACGTTACTACGTGTTTTCGACAAAAAGTCACTTTTACAACTTTTTTTACTTAGCTCGTAAAGCGATTATTATTTCATAAATAGGTACAACACTTGTTTTGTATTATAACGTTTTCGGCTCCAAAACCAATGAAAAATCTCGGTGTATACATAAGTTGAAAGAGAAACTAAGAAAGTATCTTAAGTCCCCAGTGATATTATTGTAGGCTATAAATCTCTCTCTAAGAGGCTTTGTGTAATAATAGTGACGCCGCCTAATCTTCCGTAGTTTTTTAAAGACTACAGAAATACTAGCTGCCCTACTCCTGTAGGTCACGTGATAGGTTAGGAATTTAAGACAATCGCGAATCGTAGCGTAGCGATGGTCGAGGAAATTTCGAAGTTATATTTTTTTATTAGACAACAGAAATCTAGCCCCATACAAAAATATCTTTTGAATATTATGTCTTCTGAACATTATGGCAATAAAAAATATGTTACGGTTCCCGAACCGATTGAGATACAATGCCGCTTGTGGCACTCTATACACTTTGTACTAGGATGCCGTAATTACGGCTACGTAACCGATCGTACTATGTTGTCGCTTGTGGTACTCTGTACATTGCCAACACTTAGTACAGTCCGATTCAAATAGAATGGCGTCCGTGAAGTTAGTCACAAGTCGCGTCGCAGTAGCGAATTATAGGTGTCACCCCCGCCCGCTAGCAGACTGCAACCCGCGGTGGCCCTCCCGCCGCTCGGCACCTGCGCACTGCGGCACTCGCAGCTAAATTCACAACCGCCATCCTAATTGAATCGAACTGTACTAGGATGCCGTAATTACGGCATCGTAACCGATCGTACTAGAATGCCGCTTCTATCCGCAGCCTATTTTTTATTGTATGTTGTATGAACCCACCAACCCGCATTGGGCCAGCGTGGTGGGCTACGGCGCAACCTCCCCATGCGATGTTGTCCATGCGGGACGATAGGCTGATTTTTTTAAAAATATTTCATGACCATGGATACTAGTCCTTCAGTCGTAATAATAGAGAGTCGTAGTAATGCTTAAAGTAGATGATAATGAGTGATGATAACATGAACGTTTAATGCTAAATGATATTCCCCCAAAACCCTTGAGCCTCAGTAAGGATGTGGGACTTTACTAAGATCTTACACGGACTTCTTGAGAGAATTTGAAAAGTGATGTTGCACTGTTTTGTTTTATTTGCCAACACTCATGCACGTTCACGAACACTTAACGGTTAATAATCCACCATTATTTCACATTAATATTCGACAAAGCACAAAGGAGATCATTCGGGCTCCATACATTTTTGGGCCTTTTCTGAAAGTGCCGGCCAACAAAAAAAAATAGTACGTATTGTTAGAACTAGCCATTTGGAGTAATAGTTAATATGGCGCAAAAGTTGTAGGATTGCTCTGAGCCAAGTTATACAAGTTCGATGATTCATCATTTATATACATTTATTGATTTATGAAATTGCTCGGACTGGGAAACATAAAATAATGATAGATATTGCTAGAACTAATGATCTTAAGCAATTGTCATTGTAGCGCAAAAGCTGTGGGGTCATTATCTGTTCTATTTATACAAAATAAATTAGGAATCCAAAAATGTATGAAAATTATGAATCTTCGAACTTGTATAACTTGGCTCGGAGCAATCCTACAATTTTTGTGCCATATTAACTATTTCTCCAAATGGCTAGTTCTGACAATACGTACCATTTTTTTTTGTTGGCCGGCACTTTCAGAAAAGGCCCAAAAAGAATGATGTCCTTTTAGAAAATAAGACAAAACTACAGACTTGGCGTTTCACTTTCCCGCAAAAAGTCCGCGATAGGCTGATGGTGTGATTGTGTTAGCATCTTGCGCGGCGGTGCGCCAGCCGCTGGCGCCCCTCGGCGGCGGCACTAGCCTGCACTGCGCCGCCGCCGCCGCGCACACCGCCGCGCTGCACCTGCTGCTCGCGGCCGGCGGGGATCTCGACGCCGCCGATCACAACGCAAGGACGCCGCTCAACGTGTGTGTGCAAGGTGGGTACACCTATAGTTGTAAACCGGCGGCTTGTAAGCCGGTAGTTACCGAAACCAGCGGCTAGAAACGAATAACCAGCCGCTTTATATACCCGGGTAGATACGCAGGAGCATCGAAAAAAAAATACTTTTATTACATTTTTTATTGTTAAGCTCTTATTTTTGTTATACAGTAGCACTTAATATGTTCTACTATTTTTGTTTTTTTTTTTTAAATAAACGGAAGACACCGTTTATACCTACTAGGGCATCGAAACCCGGTCCAATTTTTAAAAACCCGGGTTTCGGGTTTTCTTGTATTCAACACCCGGGTACCCGGGTTTTTCGAGCTTTTTCGGGTTTTCTGATATATTTTTTTTAAATATGAGGAAACTGTATTTTAGTATGGATTTACTAAGTCAATACGAGTAGGTACCTATATAAAACAAGGGAAGAATTCATACCAATTAAACAGTACCTACTTTCAAAATCACAAAATTATTTTTAATAGGTATTAAAAAGTTCTTCAGAACACTCTCCGTAGTAATTTCGGTAGAAAACACTGAGAGAAGCAATGTCTCTACGCACACGCAGCTGGAGGTCCTCAAAAGAGGCTGTTACCTCAGCATCTCCAATAATGCGTACCGCTCGCCTTTGCAGTCTATCAAGTGCATTTAGCGGGGCCGTCCCATAGATGGGAACAATACTCCATACTCCATCGCTCCATACAGCAAACAGCGCTGCTCGGGAGTGAAAAACCGCCTCACCTTATTGAGAATACCCATTTTACGGGAGGCAGTTAAAATAACACTCGATATAGCATTTTGGATTCAGTTCCTGGCCGATGTCCATGCCAAGAATGCTGAGGTCCACTGAAATGGGTAAAGGAGATTTCTGAAGAGAGGGAGCTAGGAGGACTGACGAAACAAAATGGCGGGGGAGTCACTCGCAGCTCACCGCTCCTGGGCCCTGATTCTGTATCGCAATCTATAGATTCCACACCTAAACCTTACCGCGCACAAACGTCAAACGCATACGTTTTTGGAAAGATATCGTAACTTTTTAAGGAATTAACGTGGTTTTGAAACAAGGAATCGTTACAGAATAAGGGCCCTGTTGCGTGTCAACAACGCGACGACGCATGTTGCCTCCATCTTTCGATTTAGGAACTAATTCGTCAAGCAGAAAGAAAGTTCTAATTGGTCAAGTGTGTTTTTACCGCGTGTTTTGGTTCTGATTTGTCAAGCAATGCAAAAGTAATAATTAATCAATTCACAATTTTGTTTCGATTTGCCAAGCCTTATTTTTGTTTCAACTGGTCAAGCCAATAAAAAGTTCTGATTTGTCAAATGCTAAAAAATTACTTAAAAATATTTTAACCACTCAAGCCCCAAGCGGCCAAATACGGTCGCACCTAAAAAATTCGCTATTCCGTCAGACCCCAAGCGGCCATATATGGCCGCGCTCTCCACTTGACTTTGTACCGTGTTTTGGTACACTTAGAGACTACGTTAGTATGAACAAGGTCGGTTGTTTCGGTTCTGTGGAATATTTTATGCATCGTTAATGCAAAATTTAACACGAACTGCGTTCGATTTTTTTTTCCATTCCCGCCGATGCTGTCAAAATTTTTAGACATTTCGTTTCCAAGATTCCAAGAGAGGTTAAACCCCTCGCTGCATAATAATAACGTAAATAAATAAGTAAAAGATATTATAACATCCTGAAAACTGTTTATTTATAAACAATTCGTTGTACCAAATCAGAAAACAAACAAACAATATTTATTTAAACGCACTCGTGTGAACGAGTGCGTTTAAATAACCTACATACCTACCTACCCACTTTGTAAAAATGCATTCAACCGCCACAAGGAAAATAAACTTACCCACATGTAAATTAATCATGCATGACACTAATGTGAAATAATCTTACCATTAATTTAATGGGAATATAAATACACACCTATGTAATTATACCAAATTCAAATAAGTACACTAATAATTGTGCTTAAGTAAAAAAAAACATTTGACAATTCAGAACTTTTTATTGGCTTGACCAGTTGAAACAAAAATAAGGCTTGGTAAATCGAAACAAAATTGGGACTTGACTAATTATTACTTTTGCATTGCTTGACAAATCAGAACCAAAACACGTGGTAAAAACCTACTTGACCAATTGGAACTTTCTTACTGCTTGACGAATTAATTTCTAAATCGAATAACGTACAACTTGCTTTATTAATTTAATCTTTTTCGCATATAAAAACAACTAATTATCTTATCTTATCTTAGTGGGGCCTGCAGAGGTTTCCCTCTCGCAGCGGCACGTCGACCCATTGGGATATTGTGTGCAACCCCGTCCTATCACTCTGTTTCTTCAGTGAAAACGACTGCCATAAGTTTGGCAATGTCTTTGAGGGCGAAGAGCCTAAAATCTTCTGGTTTCGGGTAGGCGAATCCCAAGAGACTCATTCTTTTCCTAGCAAGGGAGTCACAGTCACACAGTAAGTGTTGCATGGACTCCGTTTTCTCCCCACATGCCCTGCACAAGCTGTCTGTTGCTAGTTGAATTCTATGGAGCATTTGTTTTGTGGCGTAGTGCCCGGTCAGGGCTCCGATGATTGTTCGTGCCTGCCTTTTGCTACCTCCGCATATGATTTTACTCCGTCCTAGGGCGTCTCCACCTATGAAGGATTTTGAGTGTTTCATGCCGGGTAGCTTTTCCCATTCGGTTTTATGCCTGTTTTGGATTTGGTCCTTAAAGGCCTTGTTGATAGTGCTCGGTGCAAGTGCAACAAACGGCTCAGGACCAATAAATGGGGTCTCTGAGCCCTCCCTGGCAAGTGCGTCAGCCATCTCATTTCTTGGATTCCCATGTGGCCTGGTACCCAGATCAATCTCACTCTGTTGTGTCCACCTAGCTTGTTAACAACTAGTTAAGAGAAATTATTAGTGCCTAGTGCAAAAAATGTTAAGAGAGAAGTAAACTTCAATCAAAGAGATCATTTCAAAAAGGCGTAAATATATTTATGTTACAAAAAAATACCGACAAGAAAACAATTGTAAAAAAGCTCGAAAAACCCGAAAACCCGGTTATTGATTTTCCAAACCCGGGTTTTCTTGCAACCCAGAAAACCCGAAATACCCAGGTTTTTTCGGGTCGGGTAAACCCGGGTTCGATGCCCTAATACCTACCTACTAATTTACTTAATTCAGAGACCAACAGGAAACTATGAAACAACGTCAGGCGCACAGGCTTTTGAAATAAGTACATCTAAAAGCTTACTATTACTAGGTATCTGTCCACACTTATTTCATGGATAAATACCTATTATAATAACCTAATAAACCATGGATAATACCTATTTCCAAAACGTCTTTCACAAATAAATTATTAAAATAGTCCTATTCCACTGCTGTGTTACATTTTGTATGAGAATTTTGAGTATTTAACACTTAATACAGATACAAATTTCACTGTTTATGTCTATTTATGTTAAATGTATCCTATAGTAAATAAATAAGAAGAGAAACAACAAAAACATTAACTAAATAATGTGAATATATCAATGAAATGTAAGCAGCCGTTTCAAGCCGCTACTTATCGCTAAAAATGATAATAAGCTAAATAAGCCGTCGCGGGTAGCCGCTGGATGCAAGCAGCACAAGACCGGTCGTGGTGGAGATCCTTGGGGGAGGCCTTTGTCCAGCAGTGGACGTCTTCTGGCTGATGATGAAATTAGCCGTTTCTAGCCGCTAGGCTAGAAATGTTAGTAACCAGCTTTACATCTATGGTACACATAAAGCATTGACCTAGAAGAGAAAGACGAGAACGTTCATACAAACCATTTGTTCAAATTCTGGAACGAGAGACCTAAAGTTTGCTGCAGCCGCTGCAGCGTTTAAACATTTATGTCGTCTAATCAACAGACAGACAACGCAGCGCCAGATCGCCGATCGGTCAAAGACAACGTAGTGTGTATCAACATGGCGTCTATGATTGTAGAAGCCGTGACACAGAAATGCAAAAATATCTTTTCTATTCTATTATTACGATATAACTACCTAATATATCTGAATTGTAGTAAACGTCTAGGTGTATCTGATCTCAAGCAGGAGAAAAACACGGACTGGCATTAAAGTTTTTTTCTACGTATCCGGGAGGTGAACCGGTTTTTTTTTAAATGCAACAAGATGTTTTGAGTTCAGCCCATGATGGAAATAATTTTTTTGGCATTTCGTCGCAGGGTACTTAGTCCACGCGGGCGAAGTCGAGGGCCGGCCACTAGTATATTATAATATTATTTTGAATGTCGTCATAGTTTGATCAAATAAAATACATTTTCAATTAAGCTTCGAAAATTGCATAACCATAAACTCTATTGTAAAAGCTTCAACATTATTTATGTAACATGAAGTGTTAACTTGTATTGACTCTCTTTATTTGTTTACATTTAGCTTTATTGGACAAGCCAGAAAATCAGAGCAACAACAAGAGCAAGAAAAGTATTGATAGCGATCCTAAAAAAGAAGCAAATGTTAAAGAGGTTCTGGAATCCAAAGACGACGAGGTTAAAGAAAAGGTGGATATTATAGAAGATGAGAAACAGGTTGAACCGGACAGTGTCTCGGAGAAGAAGGACGGCCCGAAGAAGCCCAGCGATGAGGACCTGATGAAGACTATTAAATATTTAGTCGCAGCTGGCTGTGACGTCAATATACAGGTCACATCATATCTTATGAATAGCATATTAATCAAAAAATAAATACGCAAAAGCATAGGTAACAAAAATAGATAAATATAGTAAATCCAATTTATTTAATGTACATGGGGAGTAAATGCGACATTTTATACGTACAGCGTTCGACATCAGCGCTTCTAACGCAACTAGTGTTGCTGAACTATCGATAGTTGACCTCGGAAATCATCTATAATATCGATAGGCCTATCGTTAGATTCGATACAATCGATAGCTCAGTTTGGTACAATAGTATCGGTATACTGCAATATTATCGATAGTATTGATGGTCAATATCGTAATTACTATCGGTAGTATCGGCACAACAACAATATATACTATCGATTTGTTTGCGCTATCGATAGTAGGCTGTGACTCAATAGTATTTTTTATGAATATTAAAAGAGATGAGGGAAAGTTCACTTTCGATAGAACAAAACTATCGCTATTATCAATACTATCGATACTATTGATTTTATCGATACTATCGATAGTATCGATAATATTCAATTTTCAGCAGCACCAGTATCGAAACTATCGATACTGCCTTCGATATTGAGCTTCAATAGTATCGATACTATCGATAGTATTGCTGTTCGTCAATAGTATTGACGGTTACGGGGCTATCGATAGTATCGATACTATTGCTTTTGCCCAACTTAACTCAACTAAACGCCACAGTTACTTATAATGTGATAGCGCACTTAGGCGCAAAGCTTAAAACGTGTATATTACGTGCAGGGCGCGGAGGGTATGACGGCACTGCACACGGCTGCTCAGCACGGCAGCGTGGCCGTGTGCAGCGTGCTGCTGGACGCGGGCGCCGCCGCCGTCGACCCTCGCGACCACGGCGGGTGGACGCCGCTCGTGTGGGCCGCGGAGAACAAACACACCGCCTGCGTCAGGTACGCTGGATAATCCCACTCCTTACATCACTAATTGGCTATTTGACAGTTGTAACAATAAAACATGAAATATTTCGTATATGGTAGTTTAAAATTTAACAATAATTATCCAGTATTTTTATTCATTGTTGACGCTATTGTAAAATAAAACAAAATTTCGAAATACGTCATTATTTTATTTATGTGTAATATGCGTATATTTATTAAAAGAAAAACATGTAAATAACATTTATCGATAAAATAATTACCCTCATCACTACTTTTTACTATACATTCGTTATACATTTATAGCTTGGTGCTGGAGGACACTTTGCGTTTTGTAGGTGTTGGCGTTCAAAAGGTTAAATATGCCAGCTTATAGTGTCTTGCATCTGCGCTCGGAAATTTCTGTGACAACAAGTCCGCCCCGCCCCAACGCCCCACGTGATGCCCGCTGTCATCTGCTGAGCACGTTTTTAATATGGGATGTCTTCTCTAGTTTTATAATACCTCAATGATGTATGTAGTTATGGAATTATTTGTGCGACGTGTGGTATAGCGGTTCACTAAAAGAATACTAACAACCACTCTTTTCCCTTGGGGTTCGTAAAAGGCAACTAAAGGACTAAAGATTGCATACATGCATCCAACAGCATAGAGCGGCAATGCGCTCACCACCTAACACGCTGCACACATGTGCAAATGTAATTTTGTAAAACGTGGACTGTGGTAGTGGACTGCTTCTACGGTTCTCATTATCTCTGTGTCTGACCCTTAGGGGATAGTGGTCGTAAGTCTGTGTATGTATGTACAGTCGAGGATATTCGCGGTCGATCATTTTACGGCGATTTTCGCTTGAGCTCCATTCCGACTAGGGTTGATGAGGATTCCTCTTCCGCTTCCACATGTTACGGAAGTTCCGCAATTATTACAGTTCCCCTACCGCTATCGCTTCCCCATAAATTAATGTTAAAAATTTCTCTTCCGCTATCGCTTTTGCTTTCTTCTTATTATCTTATTTGCTTTTTAATTGTTTTTCTTTTAAATTCTTATTTTTAATGTACAGCACGAACCGGCGGGTGGACTTAGCTTCACTTTTAAAAGTTATTGATAGTTTCATAATATTTTATTTCGTATATTTTAATATTAATATCTATATATCTTATATTTATGTCAACCTCAGGTGATGATCTGAACTACCTTTCTATATCTTCTAGTAGTGATGAAGACAGTTTTGTTAGCATCCCGTCCCTTTCCGACACACTTGAGTGTCAGTTTTCTGATGTACCAAAAAACTTTAACGTCGTTCACATAAACGCGCAAAGTATTCCGGCTCATCATTCAGAAATGCTGGCGTCACTCGATCACAAAAATATTCATGCTGTATTAATCTCCGAGTCTTGGCTGAAACCGTGCTTACCTTCTACCTCTTATGCTCTGCCTGGCTTCCGCCTTATACGCAACGATCGCACTGGCTCCAGGGCTGCGTTCCGTGGCTTCACTCGAGTGCACTCGAGCGCACTCCGGCGCGCGCTCTACCCGTTCCGTGGCTTGGTGAAATTTTACTCTGACGGCTGTCAGAGCGTAGTTTCATCCGTTCTGTGGCTCAGAGCGCAGCAACCAAACAACCATCAAATCGGATGGTTGTTTTTCACTCTGACAGCTATTTGACGTTTATATCATTGTTAAAGTGTCAAATTTTGTAATTTAAGTCAAAACGTCTCGAAAAATTCGGCCTGTTTGTTTCGTATTGTTTTACTTTTTAATAATTAGGTTTAAATATTGTATAAAAGTGGAAAAAATGTAGACAAAAGAAGAGTTTTCTCTCGTTTTGGACAGGAATATTTCAGAAGAGGTTATAAAAACAACTCGATCGTTCCGTGGCTCAGTTGCAACTCAAACGAGTTAAACTTTAACCAAACAACTACACCCAGAACGACGGAACGCACTACAGGGGTGGCGGGGTTGCTATATACCTACGTGCTCATATTCCCTACTCCGTAATTAGCACCTCGGCACAACCACCTCCTGCTAACGCCGGCGAGCATTTATTGGTTGAAGTTGTTCTTGCTCACAATAAAATCCTTCTCGGAGTTTACTACAGCCCTTCTTTACTCGTCAATTTTTTCACGTCATTTGAAAAACTACTCGATGACGTAATTCCTTCCTACAGCCATTCAATTATCATGGGTGACTTCAACACCTGCCTTCTTAAGAACGATTCTCGTACTTCTTCGCTTCAATCAGTTATCAGTTCTAGCAACTTAAATATTCTCCCTCTTACTGCCACCCATCATTTCCCAAGCTCGACTCCATCTCTTCTAGACTTATTAATAGTGTCATCTCCCCAGCATGTTGCGAAGCACGGTCAGTGCCCAGCCGACGCTTTTTCGTACCATGATCTTTTATTTTTGTCATATAAAGTTCGTCCTCCTAAAGCTAAACCCAAAGTCATTCTTCAGCGCAATTTTAGTGGTATGGATCAACATGCGTTTCGTGATGACGCTTGTAAAATCGATTGGACTCCTGTTTTTGTCGCTCAGTCTGTTAATGAACAAGTTGCTGTTTTTAACTCCGTTGTAACAACATTGTATGACAAGCATGCGCCATTTCGAGCTGTTAAGATAAAGCATCAACCAGCGCCATGGCTGACAGACGACATAAAAGCGTTAATGAACAAAAAAGTGGCAGCGAAAAGCCGCTTTAAACTTCGACCTACTGACCACAACAGGGAAAGGTATGTCAAGGCTCGTAATCGCTGCAATAGGGCGTGTAGGGATGCGCTACGCCGTCACATCCATAATTCAGTCGAAAATGTAGATCTATCTAAAGCTTGGAAATTCCTCAAGTCGCTTGGAATTGGAAAATTAAAACAAAACTCTATTTCACCCGATATTAATATTGACTCACTAAATCTCCATTTCTCTTCTTCATCATGTATCAATGATGCTGATAAAGCGACTACATTAGACAAATTGTCTTCTGTATCAATCCCTGATCTTTCTCCCTTTGCATTTGACCAATTATCGGATTGTGATGTTAAAAAGAGCTTGCTGTCAATTACTTCCAATGCGGTAGGTGGGGACGGTATTAGCCGTAATATGTTAGTACCGATCCTTGATGTCATCCTCCCAGTCCTCACTTTTATTTTTAACAACTCCATCTCTAATGCTGTATTCCCATCCTCATGGAAAGACGCTCAAATAATTCCTTTGCCTAAGAAAAATAATCCTAAATCATTTGCTGAATATCGACCTATTTCCCTTCTCCCTTTCCTATCCAAAGTCCTCGAGCGTCTTGTCCACAATCAAATCAGCAGGTTCCTTTCCCATCATAATCTTCTAAACCCACTCCAATCCGGCTTTCGCCCTGGCCACAGCACTGTGACTACTTTAGTCAAAATCACTGACGACATCCGCCTTGGCATGGAAAACGGTCACTTAACTTTGCTAACTTTGCTGGACTTCAGCAATGCCTTCAACACAGTCGACTTTGACATACTGTTATCTTTGATGCGCTCATTTAACATATCTTCAACGGTAATTGAGTGGTTTCACAGCTACCTGTACGGGCGCAGGCAGCGGGTTCGCCTTGGAGAGAAATTCTCTGCGTGGTGTGACTCGACGGCTGGTGTCCCGCAGGGTGGCGTTTTATCTCCTCTCCTCTTTGCTATATTTATCACTTCTATATCTCAAAACCTTTCTTCTTCCTACCACCTATATGCAGACGATTTACAAATTTATTGCCAGGCATCACTTGGTAATCTCGCCGAAGCTATAGAAACTACCAACGTCAATCTAAAACAAATTGTTAATTGGAGCCGAGCCTACGGACTTAAAGTCAACCCAAGCAAAACGCAGGCCATTATGGTCGGCAGCTCCAGGTTGCTTTCTAAAATAAACTGGGAAACCCTCCCTAAGGTTACATTTGATGGAGTGGACATCCCTTTCAGCAAATCAGTTACTAACTTGGGCGTTATTATTGATAGTTGCTTGAGTTGGGGGCCGCAACTGCAAGCTGTCAGTCGCAAGCTTTACGCATCCTCGGCTTCTTTAAGAAGACTACGCAACTTTTTACCCACTGCCACTAAAATTGCGCTAGCGCATTCGCTGCTTCTTCCCGTTTTAGACTACGCTGACGCCTGCTATCTTGATCTCTCGGAGGACCAGCTAAATAAACTTGAGCGCCTTCAAAACCTATGTATTCGTTTCATATTTGGCTTGCGCAAGTATGATCATGTCTCTAAGTACCGCTTTAAACTCAAGTGGCTTCCTATTCGTCTTCGCCGGAATACTCACATCCTCTCCCTTCTATATAACATATTGTTCAATCCCAAGTATCCTTCGTATCTAAAGGAACGCTTCAGTTTCCTTTATTGTTCGAACTCGCGCTCGTTACGGTCATCAGAAAATCTAGCCCTTAAAACTCCTCTTCACAACACCACCTTTTACGATTGCTCCTTTACTGTTGAAGCTGTTCGTCTCTGGAACTCGATTCCAGTTGCGATCAGGCGAGCTAAAACCATTCACGCATTCAAGGAGCTCGTGAAGAATTTCTACCTTTCCCTTTAACCCTATCCTGCTGCATAGCTGTCGTTGTCCGCTACTTCCTACCTGAGACTATTATGTTTAAGTATGTATATGTATAAATATACACATATTTATTACACCTTATTATTTATTTATTTTATAAGTAATGTTATTTTATTTAATTACTTATTTTTGCATTTAATTCTGTAACCATGTTTTGAATGTTTGCACCTCCGAACATAGAGTGTATAAGTTCTCTCCATCCGACTGGTTGTCTGGCAGAAATCGCTTTTAAGCGATAAGACCGCCACATTGTAACTTTGTATTTTTGCTCTTTTATGTCTAATGTAAATGTTTGTGTTATGTTACAATAAAAGTATTGTCTATCTATATATCTATCGCTTCCATATAAATTAGGAGGAATTGAAATTGCACTCGAAATCTCCGGCCGGCTGCAAATGAATAACAAATAAATAAAATACTACGTAGGTACTTTGTTTTTATTAATAACTAATAGAAAAAGAGAGTGTGATAAAATACACTTAATACTGCGGCTGTTTTATCACACCTTCTTTTTCTACCTCTTCCTCATCCACATCCTCTTCCTCATAAATAAATTTTCCGCATCCTCTTTCTTTGTGCTGTACAATTCCTCTTCCCCTTCCTTTTCCACATAACCACACCCTCGACAACCCTAATTCCGACCGCGCCTACGTATACGCCATTAGCGTGCGCGTTGATCGTATGCAAGCGAATATCACCTAAAAGTGGTCGACCGGGAACTTTCTCGTCGTCCGTATGCGTGCGCGCAGTGTGTATAGCGTATCGTATTGTAGGTTGCTGCTGGAGCACGGCGCGGACGCGGCCACCAGCGACCTGGAGGGCAACGGCGCCGTGCACTGGTGCGCGCTGGCCGGCGACCAGCTGGCGCTCAAGCTGCTGCTCGACCGCGCGCCCGCCGCCGCGCACGCGCCCAACGCGCACCGCGACACGCCGCTGTCAGTATAACGCACTCACCTAACACAAGCCCACCAGCTGGCGCTCAGGCTGCTGCTCGACCGCGCGACAAAGCCCGTCCCCAACCAAGTAGAAGCAAATGACACACAAATATGGCAAAAAAGCGTCTCCATCTCCATCCACTTGTACTGTGGTACCGGTATGTTGCTGTATCTAGCCTCACGAGTCACGGCATACGCATCGGCTTCTACTATACAAGCAACTAGCGGATCCTCGCGGTTTTACCCGCGTAGTACCCTTTCCCGTAGGCATACCGGGATAAAATATAGCCTATGTCTCTTGGATAGAATGTAGCTTTCTAATGGTCAAAGAATTTTCTAAATCGGTCCAGTAGTTTCGGAGCCTATTCAATTCAAACAAACAAATCTTTCCTCTTTATAATATTAGTATAGATTACATAAAAACTTTCAACATGATTCTGTGGAAAGCTGTGATTTCTGCCCATCCCTCCCTGAAGCTGGCTTAGTGTGTGTATATTAAAAATGTAATCATACAAATTTACTATATGATTTCTTATTACTCAAACGCAAAAATGAACTACTAAACATCCATATAATAACATTTTTGGAGAACACCCTTAAATATAGTGGTATATAGTATAAGAATAGCGGCGTAACTTAGCAATGTATTATAATTTTTATATTTTTTTTTGTTTTATAAATTGTTCATTTGTGTGCTTGTTGTGTGATGTCAATAAACGATGTTTTATCAATTTCAATTTCTATAATTTGACTATGTTTTTGTTCCAACAGTCACGTGGCCGCGCGCCAGGGACACTACGCGTGTGTCATTATATTGTTGGCACGTGGTTCTAAGGTACGTTTTGTTATAATTCTCAGTTAGTAGTACTGTTATTTTTCGGAGTGGTAGAGCCACGCTGCGTTGCAGCAGGCACTGGGCCTGCTCGCCGGCGTATGCCACTCACTACTTCATCATCTTCATCATCATCATCAGCCTATTAGCGTCCCACTACTGGGCACAGACCTCCCACGTGGACAATAGCACACATGGGGATATTGGGTCATAACCCACCACGCTGGCCCAATGCGGGTTGGTGGGTTTTAACGACTGTCATCTTACGACAACAACCGGGACCAACGGCTTAACGTGCCTTCCGAAGCACGAAGGAGCTCGAGATGTTTTTTTATTAATTTGGTCACCCATCCAGTGACCCGGCATTGAGAAAGAGGCTTAGCGAGCAAGCCGAACGCGCTAGCCGCTGCGCCATCGAGCTCCTCACTCACTCACTACTTACTCTTACGGAATATCGGCTTGAAACAATGGCACTTGTTGCGGTTGTGGTTCGTCCGGTGATTGAAAGTACCGAATGCTTATCTCTCCCCCCTCCTCCTCTCAATTCCTACTCTTTCCTCGAACATCATTTTCCATTCTAACTCCTAATTAGCTACTTGACAGTTCTCGGAAAAGTATTTTAAAAACTACAAGCGCTTATTTTATACCTCTTATAATACTTTTTTTTTCTCGAAAAAGCTTTATTTAATAGAAAAAAAAAACATATTTTTCTTCATTTATTTCAAATTTCGCGCGAAAACGGTTGGTCATGTGACATTTTGACCTTGTGACGTCACACTTCAATATACAAACAAAATCTTCCAAGATTTTGTTTGTTTGTGGAATGTGACGTCACACGAAGCTCAATTCCACAGAAAAAAAAGCATTTTGACATCCGCCTGACATATTATTCTCATGCCATGCGGTCAAACGCGGTTTTACCGGTGGCACAGAATATGTCAGGCGGATGTCAAAAGGCTAATAAAAAACACTATTGGATAACTATTGTTAAATTATAAACTACAATAACCGACATATTTCATATTTTATTGTTACAACTGTCAAATAGCCAATTATTATTATATTTATTTATTTAATAAGGTCAGCCAACGTTGGTGAACAATGTTACATAAATGCTTATTACTATTAACAATCCTTTTCCTCCTAACTAATTCCTACTCCATCCTCAAGGTCGGCAACGCATCTAAGACTCCTCTGGTTTTGCGAATGTCCATGGGTGGCGGTGATTATTTTCCATCGGGTGACCCGCCTGCTCGTTTGTTACAGCCGTAAACGCGGCGTAAAAGACCATACGGCAAGTATTGAATAATCGATCCCCTACATAAATATGTTGTTTCATTACATTATCGTTCGCGTAACCGTTAGATATTGCACCATGTTTTATGCTAGTGTTGCTTTAATTTGCCTAGTATTCAAAATCCGACTGTATGGCTACTGCCTGCCCTTCAGTGCGGATTAGCGCATGCGTCCGTTGCGGATGAATTCGTCGTTCAGTTCGACGCGGATCGTGATTGCGAGTGGTACAGTCAAGCCATGGATAAAAATTTGAATTTGGTAGTGGCTGCCTATTTATTGAACAGCAGAAAACGTCGCCATGGTGTTAGAAGATTTAATGTGCATCCAATCGTTGCGAAAAGGCTTTCTATAGGAGAATTTGTAACTTTATTTTCGGATTTGCAAGAAAACGTAATAAATTTTTCATGTATTTTAAAATGTCAATTGCAGAGTACAAAACTAGAGTCTTTAATGATATGTTGCGATATATACAAGAAACCTATTAGTTCACGGGAAAGATTAGCTGTAACAATCAGGTATATGTGGTAGCTTATCAATAGCTTTTTGTTTCTATTTTTGTAATTAATTACTTTTTATAATCTGTTAGCTATCCTAAAACAATAAATAAATTATAAATAAGTAGGTGTCACACGTTGGGAACAATAATTAAACAATATTTTATAACATTATTTATAAATCGTCGCGAAGATTCCAAAGACATGGTCGAAGTCGTATTTCTTGTATGACCCTCTCAGTTTGCACGTTTGCAGCCATGATGACGACAGTACTTCACATCCGCACCGCACGATCGTACGTCGAGCACTGCAGTGCGATTCTCTAAGTTAAAGCCTTGGTAGCTGCGGCTGCCGCAGCGCTGAGAATTGACTCTGTCTCTTTCATATTCATAGAATTGGAAAGAGACAGCAGATCACAGCCATGCGCGCAGCTATCTATGTGTCGCTTAGAGAATCGCATAGCTGAACAACTACATTAAGGCTAGGTGTTAGTGAAAAATTAAAATAACACGTTCTTAGAATTACATTTTGAAGTAGTAAACAATAAAATTAAAATCTGCGAAAATTATGAAATATTGTTGAGGCTTTATTCTGTGAAATACACCCGATGGAAACACGATTTTATAAAGTTGGCTCGATAGAATAAATTCACAAAGTTACATATTTTTGTGTCATTTTATCTTCTTTTCCAGGTTTTATTCTTGAAATAAGTGATTTGATATTATGTGTCATTTACCAAAATGAAGCTCGTAAATAACTTGAGTTATTATAACCGATGGTTTTTTATTTATTACATCTATCAATGTTTTTTAAATATAAAACGCGAATATTCGCGCCGCTTCGCTGTTATACCCGTCCCTTACCGTTGTACCGTCGAGAGAACGAGAGGGAAGCGCTCGAAATACCTCCCCATAAGACTAATAGGCGTCCGCGCGGACTCCCGCGCCGCGGAGGGATTTCCATCCGCACGCGGATAGCTCCCCGCGACGCAGGTGCTCCGCGTCGCTCTGATCGCGCTGATAGGCTTTAATACATTTTATAACACATTTGCTCGTAAGGTAGCTCTTATTACACCGATTTCAGCATCGTAATGTAATAAGTTTCACACTAGTGCGGTAATGTAATTTAAAAATTAGTTATCATTTGAATCTATGGACAACATAGGCCTTTAGCCCGTTAGTACCTTTTACGACACCCATGGTAAGAGAGGGGTTGGTAGTATTATTTTGATGAGCCCATCTACGCTCTATGCTGTTGGATGTATGTGCAGTCTTTAGTCCGTTAGTCTCCTTTTACGACACCCATGGGAAGAGAGGGGTTGGCAGTATTATTTTGATGAGCCCATCGCCGCTCTATGCGGTTGGATGTATATGCAGTTTTTAGTCCGTTAGTCGCCTTTTACGACAACCAAGGGAAGAAAGGGGTTGGTAGTATTATTTTGATGAGCGCATCGCCGCTCTATGCTGTTGGATGTATGTGCAGTCTTTAGTCCGTTAGTCGCCTTTTACGACACCCAAGGGAAAGAGGGGTTGGTGGTATTATTTTGATGAGCCCATCTACGCTCTATGCTGTTGGACAAAGAAAAATATATGTTGGCTTACCAAAGATTCATGCACTAGTAAAACAACAAAAAACGCAGTTATTTTCGGAAAATGTGTTTTCCTCGCAAATATGTTATAAAACGTCGTATGGCATACGTGCGCTTTGATAATTACAGCCTCTGCTTTCTTGTAGCCCTCGCCTACGGCTCGGGCTAGCAATATCGCCTCGGCTGTAATTTTCATCTTACCGCACTTATATCATAATGTACTATTACCGTCCGTCACGGACATCCGCGTAGGTCATCCGCGTCGCACTGAAGGGACCCTGTTTCTGCCGCCGATCATTATTGTTTAACACTTTTGTGTACCACCCAAGTAGCAAAATGTGGTCATGTAATTATCCTAGGACCAAATATTTTCTAGTCCTATAGAAATCCTATTAACGTTTACAGGACCGCATTTGGGCGCACTTTACAGGACTATTGTGACCTATAGTTATTTTGTTACAGTCCGGTAAAGTGCAAATTGATTTTATTACTATTTTATTGAGTGCTTCTACAAGATCACTGTGTCCTATAAAGATCAGGTACACGCATTGAGTCAGCGTGATTAGTCCTGTAACAATCTGACGCATGCCGCTACTGGTGTAATTTATCCAACAGTTACCACTGTTGGATTCATTGTGATGTCATAACTAGAGCATTTATTTTTCATTAATTTTTAATGGTGGAGGCAAACGAAAAAATAATAATATTGGAATTGCAAAGGGTAATCTTTATTACTATTCATTATCATAAAGGTTGATAACTTTTTGTGTTTTCACTGTTATATAAAAGAATTAACTTGCGAAATAAATTTTATTGATAAAGTATTCGATGAAAATAAACATATGTTTATGCGCCTTCAAAAGTAAACATAATTTTTATTTGTAAATTCATTAATTATTAGTAAATACAGCCGTCATCAGATCGGATCGCGATCCATATTGTAATGCATTTATCAGGAGCTTTACAATGCATTTTAGTCAAAGTTAATGTTATTATAGGATCACAGTCCTGGACACCATACTGTTTAATTGATGTCAACAGCTGATCACTCTAATAATAGCAAATGCAGGGCACATATAAGTAGAATCTTACCTATAATAGTAGCAGGA
The DNA here is from genome assembly GCA_963921215.1 of Scoparia ambigualis. NCBI lineage: Eukaryota > Metazoa > Arthropoda > Insecta > Lepidoptera > Crambidae > Scoparia > Scoparia ambigualis. The sequence goes on along the minus strand of OY992503.1, from coordinate 41,295,379 downwards.
CGTGCAACTTTGGTGCTAGAAATCCTTTAGAAGTCACGACAAAGTCTAATCAATCTTATAATATCTTCGACCTATAGTAGCTATACCTAAAACGTTTACAGAAGAACTTTTCTTATAGAAGCATTAAACAAAACGTGAACAAGAATAAATAGTCTTGTTAAATGCATTTATAGGAGCTTTATAATTTATTTTTATAACATGCACTTATAAGACTTAAGTTCTGATAAGCATCATATAATGTAATCCTGTAAACGTTTATAAGACTACGTAGTAGGATCGTAAGTGCTTGTAGCGTAAATAGTCTAATAAGATGTTCTCGTAAACGTCTTTAAGACTGCGTAATAGGATCGAAAGTGCTTGTAGCGCAAATAGTCCATTAAGCTGCTTTAACAAGATCAGTGATTTTATTCAAAGCGTCTATTAGTGTGCTATAAGATGTTTAGTCTTATAAGTCAAGAACTATAGGAGAATTTTGCTGCTTGGGCAGTACACCACACTTCTAGTATACTTCAATGTATTAGATCCTGTGAAATGACAGGGCGTGGAGCCATAGCAACTGTGCCTCTATTCTGCTATTTTACAACGTCTTGACTTCAATCGTGTCTCGGCACGCGGCGCGGTGTAGTTCAATTATGATATTTTCCTATGGATTTTGACATTTAGATTATGCACCCTAAGCTGAATCGAGGCCTTGTAGGTTAAGGGAAGGTAACACACGAAATCCTTTGTGTCCTAGGTATATGCTAATAGTTAAAAACACATAACTGTGTCGCGTAGCGGTGAAAGAATACTACCACCCTATAGTCTTCTGTTGGGTGTCCTAAAAAGGCGACTAACGGACTAAAGACTGCACATACATCCAACAGCATAAAGCAGCGATGAGTTCACCACCTGTCACGCTGAACGCAGTCGCTCTTTGGTAAAAAGTGGAGTATGGCAGAGGACCTTTTGCGGTCCTCATTGCCTAGTCTCTGACTAACCCCTCGGGGATAATAGTCGTGATTATATGTATGTAATAAAAAATTCAATGGCGGCCGTTGTACTAATGTGTGTGGCGGTAACCAAACTGTACTGTAAGTGGCGGATAATAGGCACGGTAACATTTAAGGTCGAATGCACACATATCAGTGAAGTCACAGTTCCGTCAACGTGTTTACTCAGTACAGTATCAGTGCTACAGTGTTGCCCCAGTGATATGTTATGTTCAATTCACACATGTCAGTACTCATTTTACGGAGCTTCAGTGAAAACGTGTCCGTCGTCAAGTATCGTGATTGATTGATCACGATCTATGGATATTGATCTATGTCTCTGTTAAATACTAAGGAGCTAGCAATGAATGATAGCTATTGCTTTAGACGAAGAAGAGCAGCATCAAGGATAAAAGAGAAAATGGGTGCATGTAGCATGCTATTTTGTTCCGCAAATTGGTTTTGTTATTCGAATCCATGTATTTTGCATGAGACAAATTATACAAAACCCTATTTTCACGAACCAATTCTATCAATCGCTCGCCGTCCATCGTTTTTGATACCGTGGCGTGCCGTGATCCGGCAAAAAATATCGTTGTCAACGAATACGTCCGTATTTGCCGGTGGCGGCACTGACGATGAGAGCATTGTGTCGTCACTGACAAGGACAAGTGGGGATGCGTTCATAGAGTATGTATGAAAGAATATTTTGCACTGTGCCGGTACTGTGTCGGGACTGTGACTTCGCTGATATGTGTGAATCGACCTTTAGGCATTGTTCACACCAAACGGATTGTCCGCCGCGGACTGTGAGCGCGCGTTACACAGTTTATCGTTTTTCCATAAATAATTAATTCTCGTTTAGGGGGTTTACGCATTTCGGTTTCCCATACAAATTTCCAAGTTTAAATTTGTAAAAACCAGTAAGCCAATTTCTATGATACTCGGCATGCTGAAGTAAAATATAGAGATCTAAATAGTTTGTTGAAAACATTTCTAAAAAACGTTTTCTTAACTGAGTTATGGCGATTTTAAACTTTCTATAGTGGACTTTAAAAAGCAATAACTCAGCCAAATAAACCTTTTTTTAAAATTTCAACAAACTATTTAGATCCCCGTATTTTACTTTAGCATGCAAAGTTTCAATAAAATTGGCTTATTGGTCTTTAAAAATTTCGACTTGCAAAATTGTATGGGAAACCGAAATGCGTAAACCCTCTTATCACCGAACGGACTATACGCTATTACGTAGTGCGTGGTTGCTGACTCTCGGTGGCCGATTTTTGACCAACGCGTCTATGCACGGCGGTCGCGGATTGGCTACGTAGCCGAACGTAACAGCGTATTAGCACGTATTGGATAGCTGCCTGCACCGCGGGCACAATTCATTCGAAAAACTTCTATGAGTACAGACGTGTATCTCGCGATGTTATGACACCATAAGAGCAAATTGTACGCTATAGCGCACAGAAATATATCAAGACAGAAGAAAAGAGTGTATGTACCTCGCATGGCGAAAAGACGCCTCGACGCCTCCATTGCTCGCCGCGAGCTTCAGTCTGCTCCTGAACGCGATCTGCGTGCGACGTCAGGTTTTAAAAACAAAATGACTCGTCGTTCAATAATTAATTGTTCAAACACTACCAATAAAGTTGGAGCTGTTAATCGAGGTATTTCCTTTCATCGTAAGTTAATTTAGATTAACCCCAGGGGGGTACCGACACACCCAGTGTCGGATCCCCCCCTGAGCGTTCTCGCTCAGGCTGCTCTACGTATTCTGGGGAGGGCAAAAGTCCGCTCGTGCCAAGGCATGCTGCAGGCAGGAGAAAGGCAAGACAATTGGCACCCCCTCCTACGCTTCGTGTGGACTTCTGCAACATCAGGGGAATCCACTCTAACTTGAGCGCCGTCCATTACCACCTTGAGACGGCGAAACCGGCCTTGCTCTTCCTCACCGAGACTCAGATATCCCCCCCTCCTGACATCTCCTACTTGCGCTACCCGGGATACAACCTGGAACATGCATTTGTGCCACGAGCCGGTGTTTGTGCCTATGTCAGGGAGGATATGTGCGTCCGTCGCCTTGGCAATCTTGAAGATAGGGACCTTTCCATGTTATGGCTACACGTCGACTGCGGACGTCATCCTCGCATCTACGCGTGCCTGTATAGGTCCCACAGCGGTAATATCGGAACTGACCAACTTATCGAGACCGTCCAAGCGGCGACGGACTCCCTTCTCCAACGGATCCCCTCGGCCGAGATTGTGGTATTGGGAGACTTCAATGCCCATCACGTCGAATGGCTTGGTTCACGCACAACTGACCACGCGGGTAGAGCCGTTCATGACTTCGCTTTAGCCTACAGTCTGACCCAATTGGTAACAGAGCCAACACGGGTTCCAGATGTGGAGGGCCATGCACCTTCTCTATTGGACCTTCTGCTGACCTCGCACCCAGACGGCTATCAAGTTTCTGTTGATGCACCACTAGGCTCATCAGACCACTGTCTGATTCGCAGCACTGTGCCTCTCACAGAAACTTCAAAACCGCAACCAGCGGCTAGCCATCGAGTCTGGCATTATAGGTCAGCGGACTGGGATGGGATGCGAAGTTTCTTTGCGTCCTACCCGTGGTGGCGAGTTTGCTTCTCGCTGGATGATCCTGATGTCGCCGCTGACTCTGTTGTTGATGTGATACTGCAGGGAATGGAACTTTTCATTCCAAACTCTGTGGTTCCCATTGGCGGCAAGTCCCAACCATGGTTTGGTCGTTGCTGCAAAATGGCGTCTCGCCAAAAGCGACAATACAAATTGGCGAGAGGCTAGTGCGCCTTCCTTCGGGGACGCGTGCGTTCTGGTCTCTCGCCAAAGCTATCTTAGGGAATTTTTGTCAGCCGTCCCTACCACCATTGCACAAGACCGATGACTGCCTGGCCTATACTGCAAAGGAGAAAGCCGATCTCTTGGGCTCTCTTTTCGCTTCAAACTCGACCTTGGACGATGGGGAAAACTCTCCAACAACCATACCGCATTGCGCTTGTACAATGCCAAACGTTCAGTTCCTGCAAAGGTCAGTTCGTAAGGCTCTTTTTTCCCTTGATATCCACAAGGCGCCTGATGCAGTTCCACCCATTGTGCTTCGGACGTGTGCTCCTGAATTGGCACCAGTTCTAACGCGCCTTTTCCGGCTCTCTTACACTACTGGCGTCGTCCCGAGTTCTTGGAAGACAGCCCTTGTCCACCCGATTCCAAAAAAAGGCGATCGCTCAGATCCGTCCAACTACAGGCCAATAGCTATTACCTCTTTAATCTCCAAAGTAATGGAGTCCATTACAAACCGCCAGCTATTAAGGTACCTAGAAGAGAACCAGCTACTAAGTGATCGCCAGTGTGGTTTTCGTCGCGGTCGTTCGGCTGGTGATCTTTTAGTGTATCTTACTCACCGATGGGCGGAGGCAGTCGAGAGTAAAGGGGAGGCACTGGCAGTTAGCTTGGACGTAGCAAAAGCCTTCTACAGGGTATGGCACAGGGCTCTTCTCTCTAAACTTCCAACATACGGGCTTCCTGAGAAATTGTGTTCATGGATTGCCAGCTTTCTCACTGGGCGTAGCATCAGAGTCGCAGTCGACGGTTCGTGCTCCGACATGAAGCCCGTGAATGCTGGAGTCCCGCAGGGGTGTGTGTTGTCCCCTACTCTATTTCTTCTGCATATCAATGACATGCTGCATAACAACAGCATTCATTGCTATGCAGACGACAGTACTGGGGATACGCTCTACACCGGGTGAGCTAATATTTCTCTGGAAAGCGTCATCGAGAGCCGGAATAAACTTGTGACTGACACCGAGAACATGTTAAGTCATGTCTCGGACTGGGGCCGACACAACCTAGTCCGCTTTAACCCCTCCAAAACACAAGTTTGCGCATTTACCGCGAAAAAGCATCCCTTCGTCGTACCTCTGAACTTTGAGGGAGCTCCCCTTGATACCAATCCGACTATTGGAATCCTTGGCGTCGATATTTCGAGTGACGTTCAGTTTCGTATTCATTTGGAAGGTAAAGCTAAATTAGCTTCGATAAAGCTGGGTGTGCTTAATAGAGCGGGTCAGTATTTCACACCGGCCCACCGTTTACAACTGTATAAAGCACAGGTCAGGCCGCATATGGAATATTGCTCCCATCTCTAGGCTGGAGCACCCCAATCCCAACTCCTTCCATTTGACCGCATTCAACGCAGAGCTGCTCGAATTGTCGACGACGTGGTTATTTCAGGACGGCTCGATCCACTGGCTCTTCGGAGAGACGCTGCGTCTCTCTGTATATTGTACCGTATATATCATGGGGAGTGTTCTGAGGAATTGTTCGGCTTGATCCCTGCCGCTGATTTCCTTCACCGCACTACACGCAATCGACTGTCATTCCATCCACATCACCTTGACGGATGGCGGTCTACTACTGTGCGTTTTTCAAGAAATTTCTTGCCTCGAACTACAGTGTTGTGGAACCAGCTCTCGGCGGCGGTATTTCCGGACCGTTAGGACTTAGGGATCTTCAAGAAACGAGCCTATTCCTTCCTTAAAGGCCGGCAACGCGCCTGCGATTCCTCTGGTTTTGCGGGTGTCCATGGGCGGTGGTGATTACTTTCCATCAGGTGACCCGCTTGCTCGTTTGCCTCCTTCTGCTATAAAAAAAGTACTATTTGTCCTAAAATATTTGTTATTAATTAAAAAACGACTTATTTTAATATTTTCATCAAAACAGTAGCGAGCGATTTTGTCCAACGCTAGTTTTCCATTGCGGCTTTAATTTGACGAGCCAGACTTGGCGTGCGTTCAAAACCAGCGATATAAAAATATGCTATTCAAACTGTCGAGTCACGTTCAAGGTTAACGTCAAAGTACCTACGCAAAATGTTACATACCCGCTCGGTCTCCCTACAAATTGCTGAACTCTTTTCTTCTATCTTGATATATTTCTGTGCTATAGCGTATTGTCCGCTTGGTGTGAACGCATACTGCAGTGAGTATACTCCCAGTCCGCGGTGGACAATCCGTTTGGTGTGAACAATACCTTAAACGCGATCTCATGCAGACGGACGTGGAGAACGCTGCGGGCGAGCTGCCCGTGGACGTGTGCGCGGGCGCGTGCCAGCGCGCCGTCAGCCTCAACATGCAGATGGCGCGCATCGCCGGCGCGCCGCAGTGCCGGCTGCTGTCCAGGTTACACATCTCATTTGTTCATTTCTTAAGACCCCTCTTCACATAGGCAGAAGCATCCGCAGACGTCATCTGCGAATGCGTCTGCCGACGTGTAGGGGGGTTATTTGCGCGTCTGTTGTAGGTATACAGAGTCTGCAGAGTCTGAAGACGTTAAATACCTACCACAGACGCGCAAATCAACCCCCTACACGTCGGCAGACGCATTTGCAGATGACGTCTGCGGATGCATCTGCCTATGTGAAGAGGGGGGGCTTTAGCCAGGTAACAACAGATAATGTTATAAATGTAATGTATAATATTAGGCTGGATTCGACCTAACTGGAATAAGACTTACTCGGAGATTAGTCTATACAAATTCGGCGTTTAATCTAGGTATAAGACCTTGTTCCAGTTTGGTCGAATCCACCCTTAGTCACTTTTGGTTACTTTATAATAATAAAAATATCCTTAATTGCCACTATATTATCTACTTATATAAATACAAATCTATTGCCACCGTACGTTTGCACATCACTTCAGAACGGCTACAGGTATTTGGCTGTTTCTTTGTTGTTGTGTTCTTCGATCAACAATACCAACTAGATGTCAGTCAGGTCGGCGCTAAAAATATGTCTCTGTAAAAAACAGCGCACTTGCGAAGTGAGCTCTTATTTTGTTTAGTTTGCTTGAAACACGGTCAATGTAAGCACGTTCACAATGCCGCATAGTGTATTTAAAATTTGCAAAAATAATGCCCGAAAAAGAAATTTAACGGCCGGAGTATCTTACTTTCGGTAAGTACATGTAGAATAAACTCTATTTTAAGCTTTAAATTAACAAATAATATAAAATTTTGAACACAATTACCGATTTTAACCCACGCTTCAAAAGTTTGGCCAACGTTGACCAATAGACGCTCCAACATTTTGGTAACAGAGCAGTGGATGCGTGGATGGATGCATTTGTGACTTTATTACGGGTGCCATGGTTGTAATTAAGTTGAACTTAAAAATGTTTTATAACTCTTGTCTCAGTTCGTTAGTAAAGAAATGTAGCTGTATAATAAAAATGTTTTATTACTCTTGTCTCAGTTCGTTAGTAAAGAAATGTAGCTGTATAAGTATATATATTCACGTGGACAGAATTTAGCTTTGGTTTTGTACGTGTCGCGTTATCTTGTTGGTATTGTTGATCGAAGGTTGTTTTTAATTGTCAGGATAAATATTTGTTGCGGAGTACAGGGTGTTAACGCGGACGGAGTCACGGGCGGGCTGCTAGTTTCATATAGTTTAAAAATTCGAATTAATTATGTAACATTTTTCTAAGTGAGTCATGCCCAACTAGCAAATTGGTCATATAAAAACTGTGCTATGCGACTTTTGGTTATATAACTGTTGAATTGATGTTATTAGACAACTACAACGTTGTGTAACCGTTATTGCTACAACGATTTAGTCCCGTAACTAAATTGTCCACTAAATAAGTTGAGTACACATTTTTGCGACTACTTTATACAACGTCGTATAATGGAACAAAAATATAGGTTAAGTAAACGTTTTGACGACTGTATTATACAACGTTGTATAGTGGTGCCTGTGTATAGGTTAGGTAGACGTTTATACGACTGATTTATACAACGTCGTATAGTGGTGCCTGTGTATAGGTTAGGTAGACGTTTTTACGACTGATTCATACAGCGTCGTATAGTAGTGCCTGTGTATAAGTTAGGTAGACGTTTTTACGACTGATTTATACAACGTCGTATAGTGGTGCCTGTGTATAGGTTAAGTAGACGTTTTCACGACTGATTCATACAACGTCGAATAGTGGTACCTGTGTAGAGATTAGGTAGACGTTTTTACAACTGATTCCTACAACGTCGTATAGTGGTGCCTGTGTATAGGTTAGGTAGACGTTTTTACGACTGATTCATACAACGTCGAATAGTGGTGTTAGAGTATAGGTTACGTGAACGTTTTTACGACTGCTTTATTATACCGTCGTATTATGAAGCCAGATTGTAGATCGGATAAATAAAAAAAATATGACACCATGTATAAAGGTTTTATTTAAATAAAAGGTTATCTGTTCATGTTTAGTATCTCACGGAACTCTAAAATAATTTATCATGGCCGACCATCTTGGTCGCAAGAAACCGCATTATGCGACCTTTTCATTCTATAATTGATGTATAGAAGTCGTTTCTTAACTTAGACAAGATGGCTGCTATTTTAGTATGTAAACAAATTTTAAGCAATAGTCTACAATTATTTAATTTCAAGAAATTCGAAGGGGGCGTAAAAAATTTCACAACAACACACCTATTTTTCACCACAAAACTAAACGTCCCATAAGAACTAGGTGCACTGCACACATTTATCCTTACACTCTGTTCGTGTATAATATTGTTATAGTAAATGTAAAACTAGTTGAGTAAATTATAACTTATAAACCGTTTAGGTTTTGTATTTGATAACACACTTTTCCAGCAAACATCACAGGAACGAATTGTGTATAATAAAAGTCGATGTTAAACACTTAACCGACATTACAGTAATCTTCTAATGTCTATGCAATTGTTATAGGACTTCAGTGGTTCGATAACAGTCGGTCGAAAACTTTTATGTAACATTTAAAAGTTCTTGACTGACGTTTATTTAACTTGTAAATAACAATAATGTCGTTTAATATGGGCCTATTTCGCGTTGTATAAACGTCTACGACACGTTTATGTGACCAACTTTATAGAACCAAAAGGAAATGTAAAACGTTTTCTCAACTATTATGCAACGATAATTTGTTACTTGGGTGGTTACCTACTGCTTGTGAGTATCCAATATTTCATTTATAATTAAATGCGCTATTACCATCACTTACCATTATCTGAAGCACGGTGTTTCGCTGGCCGACCGCAGGTAGATGAGGGCCCAATTAGCAGGTTAGCCACCTGTGAAAGGCTGCCCTGCCAACTGTCGAAAAATCTCGGAATGCGCCACCATACCGGTTGGCGACCAGATGGGTGGGTTAGGTGGACATCTTCGGGGGGGTTTTGGCGTCCCCGCGGTCTCCTAACCAGTCATATCACGTATGTCACAGTGATGGGTCTGCTCCTGGACTAAGTAGCGTAGCCTCGTTCAACTGCTATTCTTCTGCCTGTTATCAATCCAACCATTATTCGAAATAAAGGTTAACCGTTTGCCTTATCTATTATATAAAAATTAATCCCTGATTCCCTCGGTCACGCGTGAACGGCTGGACCGATTTCGCAATTCTTTTTTCGTTGTGTTTGTTATTGTCAGGAGAAGGTTCTTATGAAAAATAATCATAATTAAGACAGGACAACCTCTGTCGGGTCAGCTAGTCTAATATATAAAAATGAATTCCTGTTTCCCTTGGTCACGCCATCACGCGTGAACGGCTGGGCCGATTTCGCTAATTCTTTTTTTGTTGTGTTTGTTATTGTCATGAGAAGGTTCCAATTCAATATTCATAATTAAGACAGGACAACGTCTGACGGGTCAGCTAGTAGAATATAAAAAAAGTGTAATAAGCCAATGTATGTTGTGTAATGTATGGTGTGTGTGCGCTTTCAGCGACATCTCTATGGGGCGCGAGCCGTTCCCGGTGCCGTGCGTGAACGAGCTGGACGCGGCGCCGCTGCCCGCCGACTTCAGCTACGTCACGCGCCACGTGCTGCCCGCGCCGCTCGTCATCGACAACACGCTGCAGACCATGCAGGTATCTACTGAATTAATTAATTTATGAATTCATTTCAGATTACAAGTGATCCATATTTGATTTGTTAGCCGTAGGTCTAATACGCAATTCGTCCATTTCGCATTTTGTCGTTCACTTACCACTCAATTCGTCAATAATTTGATTCGACCATATCGTGAATCGTCATTACGCAGTTCGTCAATGAGGGGCTTAGTCGTGAAACGAATTCGTAAATAATCCTGCAGTAGGCTTTAAACCAACCGCTGTAATTTTTGGGATTCCGTACCCAAGGGTAAAAATGGGACCCTATTACTAAGACTCAGCTGTCTGTCTGTCGCAAGCTGTATCTTATGAACCGTGATAGCTAGACCCTTATTTTTGTTTAAAAAGGGGTATGTAAAATTAATAATATAACATCAAAACAAACGAATTTATTTATTACTATAAATAAATAAATGCATGTTGAACCAAATACGTATTGACGTAATACATGTTGGACGAAATGCTTGTTGGACAAAATGTATACTGGTACGGTTTTTTTTTGTATGGGAGCTGGACTTAAAATAAAAAATCAATTATCAATTTTAATTTAATTTTAATTCAAAATACATTTCCTGGTAAGTTTTTTTTTTTTTTTTTTTTTTTTTTATAAAAGAGGGAGGCAAACGAGCAGGCGGGTCACCTGATGGAGAGTAATCACCGCCGCCCATGGACACCCGCAAAACCAGAGGAATCGCAGACGCGTTGCCGGCCTTTACGGGAGGAATAGGTTTAAGGAAGGAATAGGAATTGGGAGGGGGGGGGGGGGAAGGGCCTCCGGAACCCTCACTGGTCGGACGAAACACAACAGCACCAAGTGCCATTATTTCACGCCGAATATTAGTGAGAGGGTGGTATTACGCCGGGCGAGCCGGCCCAATGTGTGCTGCAACGCAGCGTGGCTCTACCACTCAGTTGGTGTCACTCATTTAGCACCACCCAGGGATCACGTGTAGGGTCTCAAGGGTAAACCTACGGACGCGAGCAACTTTGACCCCCAAAATCTATCACTAATGTTGCAATATGTAAAATAAAATGTTTCAGGACATTTTACAATGACTGTGGTCATTGCGTTTTGTTATTCAAGAATCAATATCATTTATTCAGGTTAGGCCATGTTTAGGTTAGTACAGCACTTATGAAAGTTATTATGCCATCGGTTCGTAAGTCTATCTATCTATGGGGCGGGAGCCTTGTATTGAGAAGAACCGGCAACAAACTCAGCAAGGGAATTTCTTTTCACCCTTTTTTACAGCGTCAATTAGAATTGAAAAATGCCCTATCATAGAAGGGCACTTTCCATTATATTTATTCGTTCTGCTGCTGGATACATGCCTTCCCATGTGGACACATGGAACAGCATATGGAGAAAATAGGGCTATAACCCAATAACGCTGCCTAATAAGACTAATAAAAAAAATGCAGGTTGGTGGGTTTTAACGCTGGCCTTCGTACGACAACAAACGGGACAACAGCTTTTGAGGCGTCGGTATCTGAGCGAGATAATCGTGCGAACCCAATTTTAAACAGACATAAACGCACAATAACAAAAAAACAGCCTTACGTGAATTCCGCAGCACAGAGGAGTTCGAAATGTTTTAAAAAAAAAATTAGTTTCGCATTCAGTGACCTAACATCGCTAAAGTCACTTAACTAGCAATATCGCGAACCGAACTCCTTAGCCGCTGCGCCATCGAGCTCCATTACAAGATAGTGAACAATATACTTTTTTAAGGGTGGATTCGACCAAGCTAGAGTAAATTTTATTCTTAGATTAAATCCCCAGTTGCGAGAATAATACGTTTTCCCACGAGAATAGTGTCTCAGAGTAGCTTGCCTATTCGGGAATAGTCACTATACCACCGTTCAGCGGAGAATAACATAGATAATCCGAGAGTATTTTAATGGCGTCCGCATACCATTATGTTGTTTACCACAAACAAAAAGATTGACATTCGAGTTTGACAGCTTCAGTTATTGCACTAGACGACAAAATAGAGTTGTCAGGACTTTTCCTTTCATGCACAATGCCATTCACTCAATAATGAAGAATAACAATTCCAAGAGTAACTAATTTGTGTATTGCATGGAAAAATTACCATTTCTTTATTCGATAATGAAATCCTGGAATAAATATATTCTTAGTATAGTTATTCTCGTTTATATTCAAGTTTGGTCAAATCCACCCTAAGCTACAAACAAATAGCTTTATGTAGCTCAAAAGTTCAGCGTTGTCTCCGTCAATAACCCTAAGGGCTCTTACCCACGTGCGGCACGTGGACGAGATGCAGAGTAACTGCATTTGCAGCCGCCAACACGTCGACAGCTCGTCGCCTCCGTTCTTGTTTGGCCTATCTCCATTTGTAAAATTTTACAGTAGAACAGTTTTCTCTATTTCTCTAGGGGAGCTTTATAGATTTGAAGGTTTTTCTTAACCCATTAAGCACCGTAAAACCACGTCATGCTTCCCGGCGGAACCACTTTTGATTTAACTAGTATTTGTTACTCATAAAAATCTATGAAATATCTATAAAATTCTAGTCCAATTAAAAAAAAATGTGTCTCAGTTTTCGCCGTATTTTGTTATTGAAAGTGGTTGGGCTGCGGAGTATCCTTCCAGCGAAACCACCACGATATATGTATTACTATGCATAGTATAATCAAACATATGGTATCAAAAAATTCTATAACAATTCTATATTGAATTAGGACCCCCAAATCCTCACTAGAATTTAAATATACGGACAAAGCGGTGCCTCAAAGGAGACGGCCCGTCGTGGGCCTAAGTTTATCAAGCAGGTAACAAGATGAAATATTGTTCATTTAAACACATATTGAATAAGTTAGATAAATATAAAAAATCAGCTTTATCTACAGTCTAGGAAAAAAGAAAACGACGTTAGAAAGAAGTTACTGTTATCGAATGAAATGAATCGAATTATCACAATACAATCAAGTTGGTTGATTTGTTAATTAATTGTTTCACTGCAGGTCAATTATATTAAATAATATCAAAAACATGTAAACACATGCATAAAACACATAAATCATTTTAAAATACATGTTAGCAATCTTGTTTTTCTTTATTAATAATAACTGTAATCGATTATTCATATACTTCTAAAAATTCTTTGGTGCCAAAGCCGTGACAAAAAAATTGACATTGTTGGATTGCTTTGTTTTCTTCGCTGCGTTTTGAGTGTGCTCTTACTGTTTTTGGATTTTTCTTCGACCTTGGCATTCATTATTGACTACAGTTACTTCTTTTTCTTGATTGACCTTTGCTTTCACCACGAACACCGAAAACCCGTTAACACACAAAGACTTTGCACCTCTCATTTTTGACTTTACGCTCGGCATTTCATTTGATTCTTTACTCGTGTGATAATAGTAAGCTATTAAATGATAAAAAACAACAGAGTAGGTCGGTATTTATGCATTACATGCTGCCTGGTTATGTCTATTTACCTACCTACCTTCTGGTGTAGATAGATTGTTCATTGTTGAGATTAGGTACCTACCTACCTAAATATTTTTACCCAATGAGGACAAAAATAACTAGTAACAAAAATACACTTATCTGTATTAACACAAAATGTTCCATTACTTTAAAAAGAAATGCTTTTATAGGTTATTATTTGTAAAAAATAACTATTTCGGCGTAGGCTATTCTTAACCTCACTTTTTCATAATCTTCTATTTCTCAGGTCTCAGACTGCCAATTTTAGCCAAATTTTCAGGAATCCTTTAATTTCATACTATCTTTCAAATAACACTACTTTCATTGTGTTACACCTCAACTTCACCTCAAGCCCAAGGTTCTATGGGAGGTCGGCCGTCTCCTTTTCTCTGCTAAACGCCTAAAGTAAAGTTCTTAGCAACGTTAGCATTACATATCTTTCAGAGCTAAAATTTATCAGCACACAATATACTTGTTGTGATATATTATTATTGTAACGACTAAATATTGTAATGTCTGTGTTTATGTCTAACAATTAAACGTCGTCTTACCCACTTAAGGAACTTTTCATTAAAGTTTCTCAACTACCCACATTATAATTAAATCATTTTTAGTTATGAATTGCATATTTAAACATCAACATTTTACTGGTGTTAGTACAACTGTTAAAAATGAAGCGTGGAAAGAGACTATCAGCACCAGTGAGTTTAGAAGAGGTGTTTTGCAACTATTTCGATTATTTTCATCATTCAATATAGAATTGTTATAGAATTATTTGATACCATATATTTGATTATACTTTGCATAGTAATACATATATCGTGGTGGCTTCGCTGGAAGGATACTCCGCAGCCCAACCACTTTCAATAACAAAATACGGCGAAACCTCAGACATAGATATTTTTTTTTAATTGGACTGTAATTTTATAGACTTTTCATAGATTTTTATGAGTAACAAATACTAGTTAAATCAAAAGTGGTTCCGCCGGGAAGCATGACGTGTAAAACCATGCACAATTAAAAATCAATTGTTTCGCGACCGCCGGCGGTCTTATGATCCTTGACCTAGACTAATTCTAATAGAAATAGAGTTTAAAACTCTTCTATTGTAAAATTTAACAAATGGTGATAAGCCAAACAAACACAGAGGCAACGAGCTGCAGTTATTTACGTCGTCGGCTGTCGCTCGTGTGGACACTTACCATAATCCGGTCAGGGCTGCGACTGCAAGGACGGCGACTGCTCGTCGGGCTGCAGCTGCTGCGCGCTGAGCGTGCGCCGCTGGTGGGCGCGCGGGCGGCTGCCCAAGGGCTTCCCGCACCACGACCCGCCCATGCTGTTCGAGTGCAACGATACCTGCTCCTGCGACAAGGTGAGTGCACACTAAATAAGCTATTATTTAAAATAATTGTTTTTTATTCAAAATTCAAAAATTCGGCTTAGGAACTTATTCGTCAAGCAGAAAGAAAGTTCCAATTGGTCAAGTGTAAAGAAAGTTCCAATTGGTCAAATCAGAACCAAAGCACGCGGTATAAACACACTTGACCAATTGGAACTTTCTTTACACTTGACCAGTTGGAACTTTCTTTCTGCTTGACGAATTAGTTCCTAAATCGATAAAAATTCTTTATTCAATAAACTTAAAATAAGCGTTTTGAATCGTCTAAATTTATTTGAATGGATGGGCACCCGCCCACTCACCCCACCCATTTAGGAAGTCTTTTAGCTGTGGAGAAGAACGAGCGCAAGAAACTTCAAAGATTTATAATAATATAAAAGTAACGACATTTACAAAACAATATGTCGTTACCAAATTATACAATATACAAATTGATAAGAAGACCAACAGCTATGTTATAGAAACTTAAAGATAAAGTCAGAAAGCTCCTTACTGACAAAATAGAGTGGCCAAAATTGTGATACATTTAATAAACAAATGTGCATATGGCCGATAGTGACCACAAAAACCTCATGGACACTTGAGGCTATAAATTGCGAGCTGTGTAGCCCAAAGCAGCAGTTCTTTTATGTTTTCTTCTATGACTAAAGTTAAGTTGCTTCTATGGCTATGTAATATTTTCATTTGGACCAGAAAGAGAACTTAGTAAACAATAGGATAGATGGCGAGACAAATATTTAACGCACTATATTCTCCCAGGAGTACGAGTAGATTTAAGATATAAACTTAAACAACTACGGGTTCCGTCTAATAATCCAATTACATATTTTAGGCAACTACGCGTGCTCAAAGCGACTAGACGGGAATGTTACCTTACATGTTGTGTAGCAAATAATCTGTACCCGCCTTTAAACTCAAAACACATTATCCAATAAACTCAATTAATAAGTAATACCTTGAATCGTTTAAATCTTTTTTAACCTACCACCCATTCAGGATGTCATTTTTTAGCTATGGCAAAGAACGGGCGCAAGAAACCACAGCGCACAGAAGCAACGACATTTACAAAAAAAAAATGTCGCTACCAGGTCATAAAATACAAAATATGATTTTGAATTTAAACTACATAATATATGGTACTTTATATAAATTGATAAGAGACAATTAGAAATAGCTGTTGGAGTACTTGGAGCATTTCATACCCAAGCTGTTTTGTATTCTGTGTAATCTGACACTTTATAATATGCTTTTTTATCCGCTCACGTGATTCAGGCCTCCTACGCTTTGGGGCTTTGTTTGGCACTGGACACTCGTCGAGTGGCAGACGTACTCGTAATGGCGGTGTCGGGTTGCCGACGTGCGATTGCTTACAAACATTAATTTATGACCCTGTTGTTGTTTGTGTTGTTGTTTTTGTGTTGCCTAAGTATCCAACTTGAAAGTAATGACAAAGTCGTGTAGATTTAGGGATTCTTTTAATAAATAATAGGTTCTAAAGTCCGCCTAACGTAAATTTTGATGATTTGTTTACAAAAAAATGTTTTGTAGTGTTAAAAGAGTTGAACTTTAATGGTTTATGTTTTAAAATGCGCGGTAAACATATTCTGTAAACATATTCTACGAAAATATATAATAAAAGAAAAAAATAAAAGTAATACTTAAATATAAATTTACACGGTTCTTCCCGGTTTTTTTATGTTTAAAGCTTGACTTAAATATTTAATTTCTCCATAAATACAACGCATAAAAAAAAAAATTACTATTTACTAACAGGGTATTTAATACTTTAATACATATATAAAACATTGATGGTACTAATAATAGCTTAAGTCCAGTATCAGTCCTGCGCGAGCGTTTGTTGAAGAGACACGGATTAATAGTGCGAACACAAAAGTCAGGGGTGATCAACATGTTTATAACGAAATGTGAACGCTGTAATAAGGCTGTGGGTGATGGCCCAGATTGCTCGGTCTGCAAAAAAAAGTTCCATTTTGCCTGCGGAGGTACAACGGAGCGAGGTTTTTCTAGGCTAAGCTCTAATACAGCCTCTTGGATGTGCACAGCCTGCAGGGATGGTTCACATGTTGAATTGGAGTCATCCGGGGTTGGCGAGGAGTCGGCAGTCAAAACACCTGGAAGTTCGAGATTTGCATCTGGATTACCATTGGAACATGGACCGTCAACGTCATCAACTCCAAAACATATTGTTCAGGATAGTGCTCTGAATCCATCGAATCAGGCAACACTGAACGAGATCCTGTCGAGGATATCGAAAATGCAAGACAAACTTGGCGCTATTCATTCTATCCAGAAAGACTTACGACTGGTTAAGTCTGATATTGCGGAATTAAAAACCACGGTCAACACCAGGTTGGATCAGCTTGCATTGCGTGTGGATGACATCGAGTCAAGGGTTACGGTTGTTGAGTGCCTAAAAACAGATGTTGATGATCTGAGAGCACAGATGAAAGAAGTCTTGGATGAAAGCTATAAAAACGAGCAGTGGGTACGTCGATCCAACATTCAAATAAACGGTGTTCCCCAGAAGAGTGGTGAAAATTTAATAAAAATAGTGAAGACATTGGCTGTACATAGTGGTTTTTCGCTTAATCCAGACACGGATATTGACTTTATTACACGAGTGGCGGTTAAAAATGACATCGAGGGCAAGAAATCCAAGCCAATCATTCTGAAAATGCAATCGAGGTACAAAAAGGATAATTTTATTACATCACTAAGAAAATTAAAAAATATTAAGGCGAGTGATATTGGATTTGTGGGTGTAAACTGCCGCATTTATTGCAATGACCACCTTTCAGCTCGTAACAAGCATCTGTTTCAGCAAGCTAAGTCGAAAGCGAATGAAAAAAAATATGCATACTGCTGGGTTCGTAATTGCACTGTTATGGTTAGAAAGTCTGAAAATTCACCGGTCCTACACATAACTTCGGTTGATTCATTAAACAAAATTGTATAAGTATTATCTTTGCAAATTATCTGTTACTTTCTGTATTAAAAATGCATTTTTTTGTTGTGATAATATGTCGATGTGTATTTGGTAATTGCTTTGATGCGTCCGCAAGGTTGAGAACACCTGTTATATTGTTCGATCTATTCATCCTTTTGTTTGTGCTTGCCTTTTGTCGTAGTCCTCGGTCGCGTAGTTTGCGGATCGTCGTAGCATACACTGCGCGATCCGCTCCGCGAGTTGCTCAGGTATGCATGATTTGTGACGCAATAGTTAATTCTTTAATCATTTACTTACGCCTTATTTATTGTGTCAGCTTTTGTGAATTGATGTCTTTGCGACGCGTGAGTGTGGAATGTTGCTTTATCATAATGTGTGCGGTATTAGTAAAATATTGCGCGGAGCACTTGCGTGCTTGGGTGGTTCGTATAATGAATGATTTTTCAAACAGTGTTTTATGCACCAAGTGCAATGGTTTATATTTTGCACGATGTAAAGAATGTATGTTATTTATATATAGGTATGTTATGTGGTGTAGTTGTATTCCATTCAAGTGAAATTTGCTACCATGTCTGGCTAACATTTAACATAAAATCAACGTTATTTCTAAATTTTAATAAAAATAATTATGGTTTAATTATTATACATATTTATAGTCATCATAACATCATTCAACACAGTGAATAATAACACTTTAAATTGTTTTTATCAAAATGTCCGTGGTCTACGGACAAAAACTAAAATATTTTATAATAATGTTGTTCATTGCAATTACGACGTTATCTGTCTTAGTGAGACATGGCTGTTGCCGGGTATATTTGACGCGGAACTATTTGACGGTCTTTATAATGTGTACCGTACTGACCGAGATTATGATCGACGGGGTTTGACAATGGGTGGGGGTACATTGATCGCTGTTAAACGCAAACTTATGGTTGACTCGCACTGTGCTGGTTTGCTCCCTAATTTTCCTGACGCTGAGGTCACTCACATAGATATCTTACTATCTCAGGGTCCCAATCCTAAAAGGTTGCATTTATATTGCTGTTACTTCCCAGGGACTCGTGACCAGGTTTCAACACAACACTCGTTTTTAGAATCGATATCAGAGTTAAGCATTGATAGATCTGATGACGAGTTTCTTGTTGTTGGTGATTTCAATGTCGGAAGTGCAGCGTGGTCGTTAAATAACACCGACACTAATAATAATTTTACCTTATTAAATCCATCGGGCGACGCGTTGACCTCACAGATTTTTACTTTCATGTCCTTTACAGGATGGTGTCAACATAATGGAGTACTTAATCACAACAATAGGTCACTGGATCTGATATTTTCTAGTTTCTCTTGTCACGTGACTCGCGCTGCGCCATTATCAGAGCCGGAGGACAAGCATCATCCGTCTTTGTCAATTGAGGCAGATTTAGTTTTAAAGGATGCTTGTCTTATGCAAGCACCCCGTATGGCGCGCCGCTTTCATGCTGCCGATTATGATATAATTAAGGAAGAGCTGGATAGAGTGGATTGGGAACAGCACCTATCAGGGACTGACATTGAGAGTGCATTGGATAAATTTTATTCAATAATTAATGTTATAATTGCTAAATGTGTCCCTTCTAAATTAGTAAAAGATAATAACGTTTATCCTGTTTGGTTCACACCAACTTTAATTAAATTAATAAAGAAAAAATATAAATTACATAAAAAATGGAAAACATATGGTAGACTTTCTGACTACGAAAAATTCTCAGACATGAGACGACATGTTAAAAAAATTGAAATTTCTTGTTATAACTCCTTTTTAAATAGAGCTGAGACTAATATTAATCGCTGTTCTAAATTCTTTTGGTCTTTTGTTAAATCCAAAAAAAGAGTCAACAGTATTCCTGATATGATTAATCTTGACGATGACGTAGCGCATGATGGTCAAGCAATTTCTGACTTATTTAGTAGATTCTTTGAAACAGTATTTGAAGAGGATACTAGTTTGTCCCCTAAAATTACAATCCATGGCTCTGGCTCGACTGTAATTAGTAACATCCATATCACTCGTGATATTGCAGAGAAGTATTTATCCAGAATTAATGTGACCAAAGGCAGCGGTCCGGATGGCCTCCACCCTTTGTTTTTGAATAAGTGTAGTGAGCAACTGGCATTCCCTGTTGCACGTTTATTTATTTTATCTTTGTCGTCTGGTGTGATGCCAGTTGCCTGGAAGCAATCTTTTGTAGTCTCAATTCATAAAAGTGTGCATGTGCGCAATTATCGTGGTATTTCTAAATTATCAGTTTTACCCAAAGTTTTCGAAAGGATTATTTATGATAATATTTTTCCAGCTGTTGTGCCTTTACTGACTATCCACCAACATGGCTTTATTGCAAAGCGCTCCACGGAAAGCAATCTCTGCGAATTTGTTGATGTGGTCTTGGAAGCTATGGAGAGGGGATACCAAGTAGACGCTGTGTACACTGATTATTCGAAAGCGTTTGATAAAATTTGTCATTCGTTATTAATTTTAAAGCTTGAGGCTGTCGGTGTACACGGCGATCTGCTTCGTTGGCTAACATCCTATCTCAAAAATAGAACACAGGCTGTCACAATAAAAGGTTTTACATCTAGCTTCATTCCGATTTCTTCCGGTGTCCCACAGGGCTCCCACCTTGGTCCATTACTCTTTAATATATTTATTAACGATGTCGTACATTGTTTTCAAAATTCAAAATTATTATTATATGCAGATGACACAAAAATATTTTCGGTTATTAAATCACAGAATGATTGTGACAATTTACAAAGCGATCTTAATCGTTTATGTGAATATTGTGCTCTCAACAGACTTCATTTAAATGTAGATAAATGCAATATTATTACATTTACAAGAAAGAAAAATATTATAACTTATAAATATCAACTAAATGGCAAAGATTTAAAAAGAGTTAATGAGGTTAGGGATCTTGGCGTTCAGCTTGATAGTGAATTATATTTCGAATCACATATCGATAGAGTCGTAGGGAAGGCATATAGGTTGCTAGGTTTCATTTTTCGTCAAAGTGTTAATTTTAAAAATGTGAACACGTTGATCTTATTATACAATGCGTACGTCAGATCGCAATTGGAGTACGCATCCAGCGTGTGGAACCCTCTATATTTAAAATATAAAGACTTACTGGAAGGTATTCAGAACAAGTTTAAAAAACGTCTAAAATATCGCTTTAACCTTTTCGATACTGATACTCTTGAATCCCTGGCAAGTCGACGATCACATCGAGATCAAATTCTATTGTATAAACTAATTCATTCCTGTGTAGACTCATCTGACTTATTGAGTAAAATATTTTTTAGGTGTTCCAGACCGAGTGCTCGTAACAAAAATACATTCTTTGCGCCAATGTGCAAGACAAATTATAGACGCAATAGTTATATTATAAGAGTCGTTAATGAATTCAATAGTTTAAAGCGAAAGACTTTAAATGATTGAAATATATTTATTGTTAACACAACTGGTAAGTACAGAAACTAAGATATACCTAATACGTCACGCTTAAAGAGATTCGCGGAGGATATCGTTACTCAACCGTTCCCTTCGGCGATCGGGAAGCTCTCTCTACGGGCGCCGGCCAGCGGACCCTAGCGTTGGCGCGGGCCGCAGGCGGGCGGGGGAAAGAAGGCGGAGGCATGCAGTGATGTTCGTATGCCCAGCACTGGCTTTGGCAATACTTTTATAAACCCCGCGTTACAATAGTTCTTTCAACCACATCGACATATTTCACGAAAGTATTGGACGCTTTCGTAGCCTTTTAAAAGCAACCGAATTTTAATACACTCTGTTACCTACTTATATTATATTATCATTTTATAATTGTTTGAACTTTGAACTCTGTTGTTCAAAGTTTAGGTGTAAAAATATTTTCTTTATTTCAACCAAAAGTTTAATTTAAGAATTGTTTTCTCTTGTTTTTTCATTTGTTTTCCGCACTGTTGTCGTTTTTTCAACAATATATTTCTTTTGTTAAATTCATTAGTGGAAACTTTAAATGCTACTGTATTATCTATAAATTATTGTTTATATGTGTAATAATGAAGCTGTATGTTTCCTTAAACAATAAAAAAAATAATTAAATAATTAGACATTGATGAAATTAGTTGATATAAAGTATTTTTTTCTACCACTTTTTTTATAAATTAGGATATAAACTACTTACATTAACTTACTTACTTAATTTGTGTGTTAAAACGTTCAAGAGAAACACTATTAACTAAATAACACAACAAACACAAAACAAACAGCTGTTTACTACATATTTTATTAATTTACAATATACCCTTGTCTGTCGAGCAAACTCCTGGAGGTCGCTATCTGTCATACGTATTTCAATATTTTTTTTCGGCTTCTCAAAAATGGTTTGCAGTGTTGCTACTGGCTAAAAACGATAGGGGATACGTTTCGAACACAGTAAAAATAAAGTTACTCAACTATAAGCGGTTCCAGTACATAAAAAGTCGATATTATGAGTTTGGGACATACCTGTCCCAGTGCCACTTCAATTAACCAATTCGGCATAACACAATTTTTAGAAAATAATACAAAACCGCTGACATGACTCTGCCCTTTCCCGTCAAGAATTCCGTTTGCAAACTTATGCACTGTACTAAACTTGCTTGCTTGTTTACACATCGGTCAATTAAGTTAGCGGGGGTGCAGGAGATGTGAGAGAGGGGTTTACTTCGCACTTGACTCGCTAAAAAATAGGACGGCAGTCTATTCAACTAAACTTGCTACTTAACTCGCTTTCACCGTTCAAACGACAATAACAACTTAACTCGCCGATGACGCAAGTTAATTCGCTACTGTACTTTATCATATCAGCCTATAAACGTCCCACTGCTGGGCACAGGCTTCCCACGTGGACAATAGCACGTGGGAATATTGGGCCATAACCCACCACGCTGGCCCAATGCGGGTTGGTGGGTTTTAACGACTGTCATCTTACGACAACAACCGAGACCAACGGCTTAACGTGCCTTCCGAAGCAAGGAGGAGCTCGAGATGTTTTTTTTTAATGGTCACGCCTGATAGGCGTCCCGGCATTGAGAAAGTTGCTTAGCGGGCAAGATCGCAAGCCGAACGCGCTAGCCGCTGCGCCATCGAGCTCCGTATTCGCTACTGTACTTATTCTATATTATTATAAATCTGTGGAGTTTCTTGCGCCCGTTCTTCTCCACAGCTAAAAGACTTCCGGAATTCGGGTGCCCATTTATCCAAATAAATTTAGACGATACAAAATGCTTATTACTTTTTTTATTTTATTTTTATTTATTTATTAAGGAACAAACAGTTCATATAAACACATTTTATACAAAACAAAAAATACTTAAAAACCTATAGTTCCATAAAGTAGTACATACAGTCGTGGTCAACTAATTAGGGACATTCAAGATAGTGAAGAGCAATAACCGGTTATGTACATATAAATATAAAACCCTATTGATTTTTCAGCACCTATTATTTGCATAATTTGGTCCGATTACTATACTATAAATGGCTGTAAATAAGAGAATAATTAAATAGAAAAAAGTATTTAATATCAAAGGTTGAACATGTATTAAATTTTAAGGTATAATTATGTAGCTGGACATTTAATTAAGGACAGTAAAGTATAATGATGAATAGAGTTAAACAAAACGAATAATCTCCAGTATTATAATATTTTTAAAAGCTCCATTTTATTACGTGTAAAATCAGTACCCAGTAGCAAAACCTTTGTTAGTAATTACCGCTTGACACCGATGTGGCATAGACATTATCAGTTTCTGACATGTTTCGATAGGAATGTTTGCCCATGCCTCACAAAAAGCTTGATTAAGTTGATCTAAAGTTGTGGTACGATAAGTTGAAACTTTTTTCTTGATTTCGTGCCAAAGGTGCTCAATTGGGTTGAGGTCCGGGCTATTTGCTGGCCAATCTAGCACCGATACTGACTGACTGGTAAGAAACGACTTGACTGAACGGGCGGTATGTTTCGGGTCGTTATCATGCTGAAACGTCCATATAATAGGGAGATGCTCCTCAGCATAGGGAAGCATAGTTTCCTCCAATATTGTTTTGTATTGATGTTGGTCTAAGTTACCCTGAACTTTTCTCACAGGTCCCACTCCACGTCCAGAAAATGAACCCCAAATTTTAATGTTTCCACCGCCATGTTTCACCTGCTTTTTTGTGAATCTTGGATTCATTTCCGCTTTTACAGGACGCCGTACGTATTGCCTTCCATCTGAAGAAATTAAATTAATCTTGGTCTCGTCAGAGAATAATACATGTTGCCATTGGGCGTAGGTCCAATGTCCATATTTACGTGCAAACGCCAAACGAGCATTTCTATGTTCTTTCTTCAACAACGGTACTATGCGAGCCACTCTTCCGAACAACCCTGCTTCTACCAGACGTCGTCGAACGGTCCTCGCTGATACACCGGCTCTTTCGTCTGCCCCAAACACTTCGTGTTTAATTAAAATAGAGCCTAGAAACGGATCTTTCTTAGCTAACCTGGTTATCATTCTATCTTCTTGCGGAGTTGTTTTTCTCGATCTTTTTGTCCTGGGCACATTTAAAGCTGTGTTATTGCGCCTGAAATGTTGCACTGCATTGCATACCATAGTTTTTGAACAATTTAAATGTTCTGCTATCCCTCGGTATGACCAACCACGCTCGACAAACTTCATGATAATTGTTCGTAGTGTTGGATCGCAACTTTTATTTTTGCCCATATTTCTTCAAAATAATTCTCAAAACTTAAAATTAAAAATCTGGATTGCCGCCAAAACTACCACAAAACAATAAAAGAAGAAATAAAAAAGTATTGAGATTCAAATTTTGAAAATGGAACGCAATATCTCAGTGTCCCTAATTAAATGGCCAGCCAGCATTCTTTGAACAAATAGCACACTGATAATCTATCAGCTATACTGTAAAGAGGTTTAATGTTTAAGAAGTTGTTATTGTTTGTATAATCGGGCACATCAATGACTAATTATACTTACGTGTAAAAGATATGGAATATTGTTAAGACTCGTTGGAAAATAAAAAATAAATTCACAATTTGGCTTAACTAGAGATTGTCCCTAATTAGTTGACCACGACTGTATATGAGATAAATAGTTTAGCGTAAAAATATTTATACTATGCTAAGTTTTTTTTCCTTTTTTATTACAATATATTATAATAATTACATACTAATATAATTACTTATGTGGGATGACAACAGCACATTTCATGGCACCGTGGATACAATTTTTAAAATATATTACCCCTCAAACCTTAAGCGGTCGCATGAGACCGCACCTACAAAAACACACTTGACTTTGTACCGTGTTTTCATAGACTTACAGACTACTTTAGTATGAACAAGTTTGGTTATTTCGGCTCTGTGGTTCATCTTATGTATTGTTATCGCAAAATATGGCATAGTCTATGCTCGATTCTGTCAAATTTGACGTTGACAGTTAGTGTCAAAAAAATCCAAGACTGTGGGGTTAAGTAAAATTTTAAACACTGAAAAAAGACCACAACCTCAGGCGTGAATCGAACCACTTACCTTCCGCATTCCGGGCGCAGTTATATATATAAATATTTCTTTCGGATCTCAGAGGTGAAAACTTCTAAGATTTGATGAAGCAATGTTGACTAAAAAACATAAGCATTAAGAACTGACAAATTTCGACGGTTGAAAGCCAGACCTCGGTAGCCAAGTGGTTAAGGCAGCCGCCCGGAATGCGGAAGGTGCGTGGTTCGATCCCGCCTGAGGTTGTCGTCTTTTTTCAGTGTTTAAAATTGTACTTAAGTATAATTAAGCGTTAATAAAACGCTAAAATATAAAACATTAGTCTGAAGGGTTAAGTTTATCGAATAAAGAATTGTTGAGTTTCCGTGTGCAGCGCAAGTGCGTGAACATGGTGGTGTCCCGTCTGGTGGCGCGCGGCTCGCTGGGCGTGCGCTGCGAGGTGTTCCGCGCCGGCGGGCGCGGCTGGGGGCTGCGCGCGGCGGCGGCGGCGGCGCGCGGGGCGCCCGTGGCGGTGTACACGGGCGAGCTGCTGGCGCTGCCCGCCGCCGACACGCGCCCCGACGACCGCTACATGTTCGCGCTAGACCTCAAGCCGGACCTGCTCGAGGTGAGAGTTTAAATTGTGTCCGAACTAAAATA
This sequence comes from Scoparia ambigualis, assembly GCA_963921215.1. Lineage (NCBI taxonomy): Eukaryota > Metazoa > Arthropoda > Insecta > Lepidoptera > Crambidae > Scoparia > Scoparia ambigualis. Next base: position 41,269,429 of record OY992503.1, on the reverse strand, counting down.
ATGAATGCAAAGGAGAGGATCCGAGTATACAACGACCTGCACCGGGCCGGTTAAGGGTGAAAAGTATTTTATATCAAATTTAATGTGATAAAAAATATATAAGAGTTTTTCTCAAAAAAGTGTCCAGTCATGAAATTGTCAAGAAATCAGTTTGTCAAGAAACGTCAGGAAATTATCAATACCAAGGATGACATTATACCAAAAAAAGCAAGAATCCAGTAACGCAAAATTAAACACTTGTTAGTAGGTACCTATCATAGTAATCAAAATGCATTTTTTTATTAACTGCATTTTAATAATATAAACTTAATGATTATAAGCTACATCGAGTGCTAAAAACTGGAGACAAAATAGCGTTTTATCAAAGTAGGAGGTAATATCACTTGATGCTGAGTCTACCAACGAGAAAAAAATATATATCTGGCTGGAGGCAGGATAACAAATTTAAATTTCTTTTAAATAAATATTGTCTCATGTAATAAACTGTAGATTAGATCAAGTTCCTTTCTAATAATAGTTGAAAATATAAGTTTCTCGAAGATTTATTGTCTCTTGGGCTAGGGTGGGACATATTTTTTTATATGGGAGCTACTTTCCTGCCCAAACCAAATTCATTTTTTAGATTTGTTTTGACACCTATATGAGAACCTTTTTAAAGAAACAGCATCGACCCGCACAACAATCTATGTTATCGATTTTTAATTAGAAGCATTATTTTCATTCATAAAAACGCTTTTCGAAAAAGGACAAAAAAAATCTAAAAGTGGGCGACTTTTTGAGAAATAGTCATAAGGCGACTGCTAGAAACCGCAAGAAACTTCAAGGGCTAGTCAGGTCAAGTGTTTTAAACATGACAAAAAAGATTGCATACTCACGTAGGTACTATTAAACCTAACCTAACCTAACCTAAACCACCCGTCTGTTGGCCCAAGCGTCAGCTGGGCGATAGCTGACGCTTGGGTCAACAGACGGGTGGGTCAAGGACCGGCCGCTGCCCACGAGTTGTAAAGAATCGTTATTAATATTTAATTCTTTCAATTTTTTTTAATGTTATTGCTTTAAAATAAATTAGATACTTAAAGACTATCAAATTAAAATTGATAAAATGAATAATTAATGAAAAATAAAAAAGCACGAATTTCTTTTTTGTCATTTTTGTCATGTCTAAAACACTTCACCTGACCACCCCTTGAAGTTTCTTGCGGTTTCTAGCAGTCACCTTATATTGCGAGTGGCTTGGTTGAAAAATTTCAGTCCAGTATATGATTATTAAATATTTGAAAATTATTTTTTTTAAACATTGCACTGGTTTGGATAATAGATAAATTACATAGGTACCAATCGAAAGTATGAAGCCTATAGAATATGCAAACGTTAGATTGACTATTTTTTTCCCGTCATAACATTGGGTAGGCAGGTGTAAACAGGTAAGTCAATATTAGTAATTTGCAACCGTCTGGTTAAATAAATAAAATTTATGTTAAACACACACACACTCCAAACCAGTGCAATGTTAAAAAAAATTACATTAATCATTATAGGTACTGGACTGAAATTTCTCAGCCAACCCACCCGCGATATATTTTTTTAAATTTTAAATTTGATATGAAATACTTTTCATCCATTAACCGGCCTGGTGAAGGTCCTTCTATACTCGGATCTTAGATTATTAAGTGAGTTTGTTTGTTTGTTACGCTTTCACGCTAAAACCGCTTAACCGATTTCGGTGAATTTTGGTATAGAGTTTGTTGGTGCTATGGAGATTGGAGACGGTTATAAGCTAGTTTTTACCAAAAAAAATATGGCATGCGAAGCAGCATGCAAAAAGTGTAATTAAACTGATTTAATTTTAAACTGGTCGGTTATATTTACACCTATTCCATAATTATAGCTGTTTCGGGTGTTTTTAAGAGAGATATAAGAAAGACTTACCATGAAATGGTGTGAAAATGTATTGTTCTATGATATAATCGTATGTACGTATTCTAAATTAATGATTATTTTTGTCTTTTAAAATGAAATTCAGTTAAAATGTTTGCACCTCCGATTCTACAGTGTACAAGTTCTTTCCATCCGACTGGTTGTCTGGAAGAAATCTCTTTATAGCGATAAGACCGCCAAATTGCAACTGTGTATCGTACTTGTTTTTTTATGTTTAGTGTATAATATAATGTAATGTATATAACTGTTGCAATCAAAGTATTATCTATATATCTATCTATAATCCAGAATGATCGTGATCCATAGATCACATCACATATTTGAATTCATCATCATATCGAATGGCAAAACTGCGGCGTCCTAAACCTTAATTTTCAAGTTTAACAGCCATTCATTGGCTGCAGGCGTAAGTTGTGTTCTCTCAGGCGACCAGGAAGACAGTACAGTGGGCAGTCCTCTGCAATGTGACGCAATGTCTGGTCCGGAGCTCCACATTCACACGTTGGCGAGTCCTTTAGTCCCCATTCGTAAAGATGGTGGTTTGAACGTCCATAACCAGGTAGGCTACTCTTGAAACAGAATTGCATTAATCAATTTCCAATCACAAATCTAAAACATGTCAAATGGCACTTTTGTAAGCGACAATAGCACCACATTGGAATTGAATTGCGTGGAAATTGATTAAATAAATTATTATCGAGATGGGCGTTCCGGAATTATCTTTACTTATCCCAATATCGATACATATTAATCGCATTGGAATTGTATTAAGATTGAGTTTGCGTTCGAGAGTAACCCCCCTGATCTGAACCGATTCAATTTGACCCACAGCGCGATATACATATTTGAATTATTAACTGAGTACTAAAATGATTAATTTTGTAAGTAAGTACATATCTACATAATGCTTGACGTTTCGGCCGCGATGCTGCGGCCGTGGTCACAAGCGAACTAGTTTCCAACGTCAAGCATTATGTAGATATGTACTTACTTACAAAATTAATCGTGTTTAGTCCCGTTAAAACAGTTTTAATGCAATGCAACGCGACAGTTTAAAGTCTTATACTACTAAAATGATGTTTCGTTGTGGTCGCCAGCAATGCAGCGACAAGACGCTGCTGTGCGTGGACGCGTGCCGGTTCGGCGGCGCGGCGCGATTCATCAACCACAGCTGCCGCGCCAACCTGGCGCCCGTGCGCGCGTTCCCCGCCGCGCGCGACCTGCGCCTGCCCACCATCGCGCTGGTGGCCACGAGGGACCTGCGCCCCGGCGACGAGCTCACGTCAGTACACTACACGCATCTTCCATCGACAATACCAACTAGATAACGCGTCACGTCCGTGCTTCGGAAGGCACGTTAAGCCGTTGGTCCCGGTTGTTGTCGTAAGATGGCAGCCGTTAAAAACCCACCAACCCGCATTGGGCCAGCGGGGTGGGTTATGGCCCAATATCCCCACGAGCTATTGTCCACGTGGGAGGCCTGTGCCCAGCAGTGGGATGTTTATAGGCTGATGATGATGATGATGATGACGAACGCGTCACGTACAAAATCAAAGCTCAATTATCGCGTCGTTTACTTAATTCACCTGCGTTAATGCACCCGGGTGAATTAAATATTCTATTTGTAATTTTAATTCACCTAGGTACATTATGTATAACTTCGTTTACTTAATTTTCTGTCCACGTGAATAAATACTTTTTCAAAGCAATAAATTACTCCTGTCACTTTAAAAATGAAAGACGTCAATAACATTTAGTGGTGAAATCAACCTTAAGCGGGGAGTTTCTCCCGTGTTCTTTTATCAACAACACGTGTTGTGAGACTCCATTTTATTTCTATCTACCGTACAATACTAAAAATACCTTAAAAATTAAAACACTTGAAACTGGCTTAATGCTACACGCGATAGCCATTAATTAAGATATAATAATAATAATAAACCTTAAGCGGCACCAAATGAAGTACCATCTCCTGTTATGCCTTGCGAGAAAATAAAAGCTTACTTCGCAAGTGCGCGTTTATTTACCGAGACACATTTTTAGCGCCGACCTGACATCTAGTTGTATTGTTGATCGAAGACAGACATACAAACTACAGCGAACGCAAATACGCAACAAAAACAACACTTAGAGGCTTTACGCGTTTCGGTTTCCCATAAAAACTTCCAGGTCGACATTTTTAAAAACCAATTAGCCAATTTTAATGAAACTTTGCATGCTTGAATGAAATACTGGGATCTATATAGTTTGTTGAAAACATGTTTATTTAGCTGAGTTATTGCGATTTAAATTCCGCTATAGAAAGTTTAAAATCGCGTTAAATCAGTTATAAAAACGTTTTTTAAATATGTTTTCAACAATCTATTTAGATCTCTGTATGTTACTTTAGCATGCAAAGTTTCATTGTAATTGACTTAATAGTTATTAAAAATTTCGACTTGGAAGTTTTTTATTTTTATTTTGTTCAGGATAACAAACAATTGCATAATAAAACTTAATACTACTACAAAACTATAATCTAAAACAATTATTGTAATTACGCAACCAACACCATTATCCTCATAATAATATTAAAAATAAAGTAATTAAATACAAGCAAACTGAAGCAAACAAACAATGTTTTTAAATTTTCTATAAATGATTAAACTGCAACTAAATTATAAAGGAATACAAGCTAATTTTTCAAGGATACATTTTTTAAACTGTGTATGTGACAAAACAAATAGATCTATAGTAACAAAGTTTTAATTATAACTTTTCATTAATCGACATAAAGGAGCTCTTTCCCCAGCGTTGGTTCTACATCGCTTAGGGGCAAATAGACTGTGAGCATGAGCATTACGAATACGCTGGGAGCGACTCGGTATGCGCAGGTAAATTTGGTTTGTTAGTTTATTGCAATCAAAACCATTATGACATATTTTGTAAAGAATAGATTGGTCAAAATACAGTCTCCGATGTTTAAGAGTTGATAATGAGAATTTTTCTAGAAGAGTAACATATGATGACCGTGTCCTTTCGAATCTATAGTTTAGGTTTCGTAAATATTTACGTTGTACTGATTCGATTTGGTCACTGTATTTGTTGTAAAATGGATTCCAAACACAAGTGACATATTCTAGTTGAGATCTTATGAGTGACTTATATAACAGCAAAAAGGTGGAAGGCTTCTTAAATGCACAGCAAGTTCTTCTTAGGAAACTAAACATTTGAAAACCCTTAGCTGTGATGTGATCAACGTGAGCGTCAAATAGCAATTTTGAATCAAAAAGTATACCCAAATCTTTGACTAGAGATAATCTTTCCAAAAAAGTATTACAAAGCGAGTAGTTTGAATGTACGAGATTAATTTTTTTGCTAACGGATATAAATTTACACTTGGGTAGACTCAACCGCAATTTATTGGTCTCGCAATAAGCAGATAATCGGTCCAAGTCCTCTTGTATGTTGACGCAGTCATCAATGGAATTTATTGTGTGAAATACCTTTAGGTCATCAGCGTACAAAAGAAACTGACTGTGTATAAAACATGTGTTTATGTCATTTATAAATAGTACAAATAGTAGAGGGCCCAGGATCGACCCCTGCGCTACACCAGAGGTCACGTCGATCACATCAGAACTGAAACCCTGGATCACAACTTTCTGAGTTCTATTTTTTACATAAGACGTGATCCATCGAAGCAAACTTCCACGTATGCCGTTGAACGCAATTTTTTGCAAAAGTAATGTGTGGTCAACCTTATCAAAAGCCTTACAGAAATCGGTATAAATTGTGTCAACAAGTTTGTATGAGAAACCGAATGGCGTAAAGCCTCTTAAAGGGATCCTGCATGAAATTGTGAAAATTTACGTATTTTTAAGTTACTTGTACTATGCGCTGAATTAGTTAAATACATTAAAAGAACTTACGTAAGTTAGCCTGTTCATTGCACAAGGTCGTGACCTTGTTGAAATTTGAAACAAATTCTTTAAGCAATAAAACACAATACATCTAATGACTCCTAAAAACATTTTTTTTTGCCAACTTTCTTAATTTTACGCATGAAACATTACATGAAAATGTTTGTATTGATATTCCGCAGGGCACCCCCCTATCTTAGAAAAGTAAATTTTAATTTTTAACACAAGCACGTAATGGTTTTGTACATTTCGCAGAATAAAATCATTGCTCTAATCAAATTACTAGGTCTGAAACTTCAAAGCTCTAATTCTAATTTTAAATATCAATATGATTGATTTTGCTTTGAAGTTCATTATGAGACTTATGTCAGATTTTGCGATCGCGCGGCACCCTCTTAACAACGCTTACTTACAAAATGAAGCGCTTAAAGTAAGCCAGTATTATTATATTTATACAGGACACCCTTACACTAAGGTAAGCCGATCGGTCTCCCTTGTGATGTCAAACGTCCCCGTGACAGCACAGACACCAGCATAAAGGTTGCTTCACTTGTTAATATCGCGGCGCGGAGTCCTTATTCTTTACTCGTCCGTGACTTACAATTATAATTTATTTATTTAAAATAGGTAGGTACAGACGCCAACACTTCAAGTACCACAAAATGTCAAATTTCTTCAATACTTTTTCAACTTTATCATAAGAACCTTACAAATAAACAGAGCATAAGGTCGGAATAGTTATTCCGTGTTTTGTCTCTTACTCTATTTGAAATTAAGTTTACATGACATGATCAAAACACGGAATAACTATTCGTAGCTTATGCTTTGTTTATTTGTATGTGTATTTTGTGCACAGAGTATAAGGGCCGATTCCGATAAGATGTGGTTGGACAATATATTTAAATATCTTATCTTAGCGGGTGTCGTAAGAGGCGACTAAAGGGATTCTGCTGGTGGGAGAGCTTTGCTCGTCCGGCGCTACTACCATGCGGACTCGTAAAACCCGCCAAGTGTTCGGTGCTCGACACAGGACGCGTTCCGAGTTCAGAGCCGTAATACCGGAGCTTGGGGAGGTGCGGTGGCGGCAGGGTCAAGGTCCGGTGGGAGTTTTTGTGGACGCATTGTTCGGTTGACTTGGGTCGATTCGCCAGCCAGGGAGACCCGTAGAAACGGTGGTGCCGCTGGCCGCCCGCGGCATAGTACAGGAGCCCAACTAGGGCTAACCACCCTAGGAGGCTGCTCCACCAGGTCGCGTATAATCCCGAAGTGGCTCGTCGTGCCGGTTGGTGATCGGATTGGTGGGACCCGGCGACTACTTTCGGGGGGGTACGGGGGCCCTTCCGTCCGGCGGGTCGATTAACGTCTTACCGAACAACTACATGCACCAGTTCATGTTAGTCTCCCACACTTTGTCTTTTCCCCCTTGCCGCCACAGCATCTCCTTTTACTCACGCCCCCATCCAACCACCATGTCAGTGTTTAAAAACAATGCAGGTCAGACAGCGGCATCCCACTTCCCCACCACCAAGTCGCTTTTTGAGGTGGAGTTCACTAACATCCGTGGACTCCATTCAAACCTCAACGCCGTCCACCAACACCTTGAGACGACCCGGCCTGCATTGCTCTTTCTGACGGAGACACAGATCCGCCGTCCTGCCGACATTGCATATCTGCACTACCCCGGCTACGTGCTTGAGGAATGCTTCCTCGCGAAAGCCGTAGTATGCCTTTTCGTCAGGACGGACGTTTGCTGTCGACGTTTGCGCTGCTTGGAGGACCCCTCCTACTCCATCCTATGGGTACACGTGGATCTTGGTTCCGAGAGCCATGTCTACGCTTGCCTGTACCGTTCCCACTCCGGAGACCACGAGACAACTCGGTTATTCGACTACCTGAGCCAAGCAATTGACGACGTACAGGAGCGGTTTCCGTCTGCCGATGTGGTACTTTTGGGAGATTTTAATGCCCACCATGAGACCTGGTTGGGCTCTTCCAAAACAGATCACGCAGGCCGAACTGCCCACGCATTCGCTCTCACGCATGATCTAACTCAACTGGTTCTCCAGCCCACCAGGATTCCAGATATATCGGGTCAAGCGCCTTCCCTGCTAGACTTACTGGTGACGAGTCGACCAGCCGGGTACAGAGTGTCGATAAGTGCTCCGTTGGGCACTTCTGACCATTGCCTGGTTGGTGCCACCGTACTGCGCCGTAAAAGCTCTCCCTCAGTGGAGTTTAAACGGCGTTTATGGCACTACTCGTCGGCAGATTGGGATGGTATGCGCGACTATTTTGCGTCCATCCCGTGGGGCCAGCGCTGCTTTGTGGGTAGAGACCCATCGGAGAGTGCCTCTGCTATCGCTGACGAGATCATGTTGGGGATGGAATATTACATTCCCTACACTGATGTCGTTAGCGGGAGTAAGGCGCGCCCTTGGTTCAATCGCGAATGCGCCAAAGCTGTTGAACTTAAACAGGCGGCGTATCGCGCTTGGACCAAGGCTCGCACGCTCAACGATCGTAACATCTCTTTCCTCAAGGTAGTCTTCAACAAGGCTACCAAAGTCTGCAAGAGAGCTCTCTCGAGAGCGAATGCCCAGCGCGTTGCTCGCGTTGGCCAAGAGCTGTTGTCGCACCCAACGGGTAGCCGAAGTTCTTGGCGACTGGCCAAAGCGGTGCAAGCCAACTTTTGCGCGCCTTCTCTGCCCCCACTGCGGTACCCTGATGGCTCGTTGGCCCATCGCCCGCTAGACAAGGCTAACCTCTTAGCGAAGCTCTTTGCGGCGAATTCGCGTGTCGATGACTGCGGCGCGGAACCACCTACCATCCCTCACTGTGGTTCCTCAATGCCTGACGTCCGAATCAGACAACGTGACGTCCGTGCCGTGCTGCAGTCACTTGATGTGCGGAAGGCTAGCGGTCCTGACGGTATACCGGCAGTCGTCCTTAAAAAATGTGCTCCCGAGTTGTCTCCAGTACTGATACGCCTATACCACCTCTCGTACTCTACTGGAATTGTGCCGGAGGCTTGGAGAAAGGCGAACGTCCAGCCGGTCCCCAAAAAAGGGGATAGGTCTGACCCAGCCAACTATCGACCTATTGCTGTCACCTCTGTCCTTTGCAAGGTTTTTGAGCGAATCATAAACAGGCAACTCATTCGCTACCTAGAAGATCACTGCCTGATTCATGATCGACAATACGGGTTCAGACCGAAACGATCAATGGGTGATCTCCTGGCGTTTATAACACACCTGTGGGGTGAAGCAATGGACACGGAGAAGCACTGGCTGTTAGCCTGGACATCTCCAAGGCTTTCGATGGAGTTTGGCATCGTTCGCTTCTCTCCAAGCTTTCATCATACGGCTTGCCACCTCATCTATGCGATTGGGTCGCCGGGTTCCTGCATGAGCGCAGCATTCGCGTATTCTGCGAAAGCAGTGCCTCACAGTTTCTGCAGGTGAACGCCGGAGTGCCGCAGGGTTCTATAATATCGCCCACGCTGTTCCTTCTGCATATCAATGATATGTTATCCTTGGGTAACATTCATTGCTATGCAGACGACAGTACAGTACATCGGCGTTATTTGGGTCACCCTGCGGCAAAGCAGGCCGATGTAGTGGAGTCGAGACGGAAGATTGTCATTGAGCTGGACGAGGAGTTAGACCGCATTTATAAATGGGGCTCTGATAACCTGGTCCAGTTCAATGCCAAAAAAACACAGGTCTGCGCTGTCACTGCTAAAAAGTCCGCATTTCTCCCCCAACCCTCCTTCCAGAGCAACCTATTACCCATCCAGACTGGTCTCAGTCTCTTAGGTATGGACATACACAGCGACCTCAACCCGAAGAGCTATATTGAGAGCATTATAACCACAGCCTCACGTAAACTCGGAATCCTGAACAAGGTGAAGCGGTTCTTCACGCCGGAGCAACGTTGTCTTTTGTATAAGACTCAGGTGCTCTCCTGCGTGGAGTATTGCTCTCATCTTTGGGACGGATCCGCCAAGTACTTGCTCGAAGCTCTTGACAGGTTGCAAAGACGTGCTGTCCGTATTATCGGTAACGATGACGTTACGACCAGTCTGGAGCCGTTACAGCTACGTAGGGACATTGCTTCCCTTAGTGCTTTTTACCGCCTTTACCACGGTAAATGCTCTGAGGAGCTCTTTGACCTCATCCCTCCCTCTCCTTTCCTTTCCAGATCGACGCGTGCAGGTCTTAGAAGCCACCCTCATACCGTGCTGACCATCAAGACACGTACCAAAAAGTTTGGACAATCGTTCTTTTGCCAAACTGCCCGTATGTGGAATGCGCTTCCCGCACACGTGTTTTCTTCCTCTTTCTCTCCCGGGTTATTTAAGCGGGGCGTGAAAAAGCATTTATGCAGGCCGCCATAGTGAGAGCGTTCGGCATAGCGTGGTAGCGCTGTGATGAACGCTTTCACTTCTTGGGCTTCACTGGCTGCTTTTCATCAGGCAGAGTGAAGCCATTATGGCGTGCCACAATTTAAAAAAACTATATATTGGTACACCATAATGCAATACACCTAATATCACCATATACCTAATGTAATGTATGAATAACTATTATATTCATATCAATACCTATACTAATGTAGATAGATAGATTTACCCTTTTAAGATTTACTATCTAATCTAAGGCATGTTGAAATAAAATAAAAATTCGGCCCTTAAAAAATTGGCCGCCATCTTGGTCTTTATAAGGAATCAACTTAATTTGGTCGGCTTATACGCGTACTTTTAGTATGAAATAGTTATAAACTTTAATTTCTCCTAAAATACTGTACCTAGGAAACTGAAAAGTAGGAACTGGTTAGATTTTTACATCAACAAAATCTTGGCTATAGTCATAAACTCGCTACTTGCTCCATTCCTGTGGAAAAACCATGTTTAGGTATCAACACCGGCACCGTGACCCCAGCGGGATAACCATAATTAGCGTTATATCTCAGGATGTACTAAATTTTCTCTCAAAGTCAAGAAAATCTTCCCTAAATTTCATGAACGTAGCCTTTTTTCTTATACTTCAACTAGAACTTCTTTTCGGAGGAATATTGACGAAAGTAGGTATTTTATTACTCGGTAAATACAGAAGGTAGAATCCTGGAATTTTCACTGATGGATTCGTAATTAAAACAACAAAAACTTAGCACAATAACTATATCAGTAGCGTGTCTCGTTCCTGCTTGTTTTAGGTCAAATAACTTACGAGCGTGACCCCAGCGAGATACCCTTTAACATGGGATATCTCGATAACTATTGATCAACAAATTTTGGTATTTGCTAACAAAATTTAAACATATTATCAACTAAATCGGTGCGTAATTTGGAGCCGATCTGAGGGGGTTATCCCGCTGGGGTCACGGACATGTGCATCGCGCATCTGCTGGCGTGTTGTACACTGATAGATTCCTGTCTATACATGGTTAAATTATCCTATCCCTCAGACCCTTGGATCAGCCTTTGCTTAATAGTTATTTATGATGCTGTTTTGTTACAGGTTCGATTACGGAGATAAGTTCTGGTCTGTGAAGTCGAAGTTTATGAAATGTGAATGCGGCACTCCAGAGTGCAGATATCCTGAGAAATCTCCTGATTCGGACGCTTAAGTTATATATGTGAAAATATGTCAGTGACATGTAAATAATTAATAATCTGTAGAATAGCTGTATTTATTGTAATTAAAATAAGCAATCATCAGTATATACATTTACTTACAAATCTGTTTGTGTTTAATTGTGACTATACTAAACTGTACGAATAACCTTTGATTCTCAGAACAATATCTAACTTTGATTTTGACAGACAGGATTGATTATTGTCTCTGCCTTTATGTTCATGCATCTGCCTGGCAATTCAAAGAGGTAATGTTGCCAATATTCTTGGGACCGTACCCGTGAACCACAAGTTGAGGACATTTATATATTTTATAGTTTTAGATGATCTTGAGCGGTGCGGTGACAACGGCTCTTTGATTTATTTATTCAGGTAACTCACCACTCATTCAAATTAAAATAAAATGTCGATTATAAAAAAAAATCAGTTTCAAACTTAGATTAAAACAAAAAGGGAAGATACGGCATTAGCGTCTCGTGAGTGAGCCGCCAAAATTAGGCCTAAAGGCACAATTTCACTTCAGTCACAATTTGCCGAGCGAACAGGCTACATCGCACTATTGCGGATATTCTACTGTGTGAAAAAGAGAAAGACACTACTCCGCAGTGGCGTCGGAATCGGTCGTACGTACTCGTCTGTTGCGAAGCGACCGAGACGTCAACGCGCTACTCGCTGACTCCCTCGCGCTGACGTTGAAACTTACCGCTTTCTCTCGCTCGTTCGATTTACACTTTATAGGTGTGCGTGTGTGAGTGTTTGCTTAAGTAGTTGAGTAGGACTATATTTTGAATGACTACAAGTAGGAGCATGCCGTATCTTCCCTTTTTGTTTTAATCTAAGGTTTCAAAGATTTCAGTCAATTCAAATATTATTATTTTACTCTTTATTTAACACGTTCGCGGACGCATCGGCTAGTGGCTATAGCAGTCATCAAGACTTACTCAGAGTGACGCGCCGGCTATAGCAGTGTTTTTTTTCGACCGCCAGGGGCACAACGGTTGTAGCAGACGATTTTCCTTACTATTGCCATACATTTCATCATCTAGTGCCCCCCAGACGAATCTTTCAAATCGCTAGGTGTCGCATAACATGCCATTTTACACCTTCAAACATGTCACTACTAGCTAGTAATATTATTCTGTGCTACTAGTACCATTTCTGTCATAGCAGTGAGAATTGTATGGCAATTTGTTCAGTCGGCCGGCAAGTGCCCCGTGGAGAGCATAGGCGTTGGGAGTGAGTGCGTCAGCACAGCTGTGCCACAGTGGAAAACAGACTTTTTGTCATTGATCAAAATAAATTTAATTTATTTCTCAATTCCTGGAACTTTGTAGAGGGCATCACTTTCGAGAAAATGTCAAATGTCAGTTGGTCTCCTGTGGGTGTGGGTAGTAATAAGTACTTAAAATATCTCATACAAAGGAGCTCAGTGGCACAGCTAACACACTGGGGATGCGATGCGACCTTGCAAGATAAACTACTTTCGCATTGCTGGGTCATCGGATGGGTGACCTAACTAAAATTTGCTTGGTAAGCTGGTTGTTGTCGGTAGTCGTTAAACAAAGCAAGCCGTATATATATATATATATTTTTATTCTACAACGGGTTATATAGCGCTTGACCTTTATCTTTTGGATGATAAGTGTCGATAAGGCCGAAGGTGGAAGCGCGCTTCACCCGGAGTCCTCAACCACTGAGGAACTGGCTATCTTATCTCTAAATTGTCGGAACAACAATAAACATAAAGTTTTAAACATCGTTGTTATGGCGACAGACTTAGATAAGATGGTGGTATCTACCCAGGCGGACTTAACAGCCCTACCACCAACCAAACTAAGCACACAAAGATGTGCCCCCCGCTGGGAATCGAACCAGGGAGCTCTAGGTCTGAGCCCGGTAGCTTAGCCACTAGACCACAGAGGCGATTAACATGTACATGGCAAATTTGGTGACTAAGGGATGATTTATATTAGGGCGGGACGTGCACGGGGCGTGTCCCGTCCGGGCCGTTCGGGCCCGGACGGGACACGGATCATGCACGGTGTAATATGAACTGCTTCATACAAAATGTATGTGTGGCGACACATTATTGTATTATTCCTAGAATGCTGATATAGCAATAGCGAGCGGACGGGAGCTCGCTCCGGCAGTCGCCAGTCGCACATCGCACACCTTATCGTCAGGTTGTCGCCATTTGGTCATAATGTGTGTAATTATATATGGAGTCAGATTTATAACTTAATTGTGTGAACAGTAAATATACAGAACTTTAGTGCACAAACAGTGTAGTCATTTTGTATCTTCCCAATAACTGCTGCAAGTAACCACTATATATATTATATATATATATACACTCGGCGTCAAAAAAATCGCACCTTTTAAAAATCATCTTTAAAAATTCTTAAACCTTATGTAGAGGATAGTGTTGGGTATCATTAGAAAGGTAACAAAAAGGAGTATCAAAAAACAATTAAATTTAACTTTCTGTTTAATTATAATTATACAAACAACATTAAAATTAATAAAATAATAAAAATCCTTAATTAAGTCCTAATTAACAACAGATAATTTACAAAGAAAAATGTACAAAAAGTGTCTTAAAATTAACTTAAAATCTAGTGTTACCCCCCCTTGCCCTGATCACGGCTTCCATACGGTCCCTCATGGACCTCACCAACTTCAGGAGCTCTTCTTGAGGGATAAGCCCCCATTCTTCAATCACCGCGTCTTGGAGCTCCTGTAGAGTCGAAGGAGCTGGATCCCGAGATCGAACCTTACGTTTAAGATGGTCCCAGAGGTGCTCTATAGGATTCAGATCCGGACTTCGCGCTGGCCACTGCATCACAGAGATTTGGGACCTCTGCAAGAAGTCGCTCACGATGCCTGCAGTGTGAGCGCGAGCGTTGTCGTGCATTAATGTGAACCCCTCGCCAAAAGATTCGGCAAAGGGGACCACATGCACTTCCAGGACCTCAGTGACATAGCGGCGAGCAGTCAGCGACCCTTGTCCGCGAGCACCTCCAGTCCGGGAGACGCAGACAAGGTCGGTTTTGCCGGCAGCAGACATACCGCCCCAGAACATGCAGAATCCGCCACCATATTCCACCGTCTCCTGGATGCAGGCTTGGGCGAAACGTTCACCCTGCCTCCGGTATACTCTTCTCCGTCGGTCGTTGCAGAAAAGACACACTCGCGTCTCGTCTGAGAAGAGAACAGCTCTCCACTGCTCAAGGGTCCAATCGACGTGGTCACGAGCAAACTGCAAGCGGGCTCGCCGATGCGCTGCAGTCAATTTTGGACCCGTAGCAGCTCTGTGGGCCGCTATCTTCTTCTCCTTCAATCTTCTTCTAACCGTAGATACGCTTACGGTGCGTCTGCGAACTGCCTGGAGCTGCTGTTGCAACTCAACAGCGTTGGAGAAACGATTTCTCAAAGAGTTCGACACAACGAACCGGTCGTCTCTTTCCGAAGTGCAGCGACGTCTACCCGAACCGTGTCTGCGGATATAGCCACCGGTCTCTATGAAGCGCTGGTACACTCTTCGAACGGAATAACGGCTCAGGTTCAGTTGCCGGGCGACATCACACTGCCGCACCCCTGATTGCAGTAGTGCAACCACTTGAGCGGCTTTATCAGCTGTGGTATCCATCAAAATCTGTGCGTGTGTCCTCTTCAACGGTTGAATAGCGAATGACCCACATTGAACCCGTGTTGACCGTTTTATACCCACAAAGGAAGCGCAACTAGCAACTCTCACGGGTAGCAAAATTTGCATCGAATTTTTGTGACACTTTATTTGTTGCATTAGGTTTTATTTGATAATGAAAAGTAATGTTTTTTATTAAGTTAATTAAGTAACCTTGTAAATAAAATCATAATTAATGCGACTGCATGTGCATATCAAGAGTAAATGACATTTGAAAGTGATTTTCTAAGAGGTGCGATTTTTTTGACGCCGAGTGTATATATATATATATATATATATATATTACCTAGCTAACGGTAAAGTGGTGACCCCGCGTTTCCGGCGTGCGTGCGACTCACAAAAAGATAACCTGACGGCTGAGCAAGACACGTGTTTAGAAGATGGCTTATGTAGACGCCTATAGTGAGCTAGAAAAATGCGGCGAGAGCTCCAAACCAGAGCGCGAAGCATCAACAAGCAATATAGACGTCGCAATGATATCTGTGCCAGCCAGGATACCAGAATTTTGGACTAAAATGCCGAGAATGTGGTTCGCGCATTTTGAATCAGTTATGGGACCACAGAAGCAGAGCGACAATGCGAAGTTCGAGTTGGCGATCGCGAAATTAGACCGCGACGCACTCCGTCAAGTTAGTGACTTAGATAGATAGATAGATAGATAACACTTTTATTGTAACAGTTTACATTTTACAACACGAGACATAAAAATACAAGTACAATACATAGTTACAATTTGGCGGTCTTATCGCTATAAAGCGATTTCTTCCAGACAACCAGTCGGATGGAGAGAACTTATACACGCTAAAGTCGGAGGTGTAAACATAATTGTAAAAATTAATGTAAATATAGAAAACATATTAAGTATACTTATTATTTAAATATATATCTTATAATAAATAGGTACATATATATATACACAAATATAATAGTCTCAGGTAGGAAGTAGCGGACGAAGCAATCTATCAGCTGGATAAGGTTAAAGGGAGAGGTAAAAGTTTTTTACGAGCTCCTTAAATGCGTCAATAGATTTCGCACGCCTGATCGCAACTGGTAGCGAATTCCAGAGGCGGACAGCTTGAACGGAGAAGGAACCATCGTAAAAGGTGGTGTTGTGGAGAGGGGTTTTAAGACTTAGTACAGTCACCACCCGCTACCGAGAAGTATAACGCTACAAAACAAAGATTGTTAACAGTGTATGAAGAAAGCACCGAGACGCAATTTCAACGTTTAGTGAGTGATATGGATCTCGGGACTCAAAAACCATCCCAGTTATTGCGCAAGATGACAGAATTGGCCAGAAACTGTAGTATTGCAGGTGACCCATTAAAAAAACTTTGGATCAACATACTACCACCGAATGTAAGGGCAGTCCTAGCGGTCAGCAATAACACGAATTTAGAAGATTTAGCGGCCATAGCCGACAAGATATTAGAGAATTTGAGAACAGGCGAAGTAGCCTCCGTCAGCTCATCAGTGCACGGCAGTGACAGCACGTTAGAAATGATGAAACATATGCGAGATTTGACCATAGACATAAAGAGACTAAAAGAAGAAGTCAACAGCATCGGAACCAGTGCACGCAGCCAGCATCGCGATTATATGAATAGAGGCCAGCGTCGGCAGTCGAGATCGAAGGATAGAGGATCATCAGCCACGCGGAGGACTCCAGCAAGCGCAGATTGGCTATGCCATTATCACTACCGTTTTAGAGAGAGAGCGAGGACCTGCACAGCACCATGCAGCTGGTCGCAGCAGCAACATAAGCAACAGCAGCAGCAGCCTGGTCAGCGAAACTGAATCCGGTGCAGTCGTCAGCGGTGGGCGGCAGCACCGAGGTAAATCACCGTTTGTGCGTAAAAGACTACAATAGTGGTAACCCAGCTAGCAAAATACCCTTAGAAACGAAAGCTTTTAAGAGCTATGTTCTTAAATAAATTTTATATACGTTCTGATTAAGATAGAGACTCTAATAATAGCATGTCATTAGTCTATTTAAGCTATAAGAGCATATATACTTGTAAAAAATACTTTTAGAAGTATATAAGAAAACGAGAAATGACATCAACAAGACCAGTAGTGTTATAAACGAACTCTGTAAGCCTAATTCTTAATTAACACTTATACATGCACTATGTAAGTCCACTTAATCTTAAAAGTGACTTATCAAAGTATTTTATTAGATATCGGCTGTTATACTTATAACTTATTCTTACAGACGTATATAAGCAAACTTTATATAATGTTTATTAGAGCAATAGCATTATACACGCACTTTATAAGCCTAATTGTCCTTGAGTCTTAATTAACACTTATACATGCACTTTGTAAGACCACTCAATCTTATAAGTGACTTTACTAAGTGTTTTGTTAGATATCGTCTGTTACTTATAACTTATTTTTAAAGATGTATATTAGCTTACTTTATAAAACATTTGTAAGAACAGTAGTATTATATGCGCACTTTATAAGCCTAATTACCCTTGATTCTTAATAAACTCTTATGAATGCATTTTGTAAGATCACTCGATCTTAGAAGTGACTATTGTAAAAGATAGTAAAGAGTACTAGCAAGTCAAATGTTTTAGAAACTAGATAATTGCAATTAGAATTCTAATGCATCGCAAAAAAGTCAAAAGGTGGTCGACCAGGAACTTCCCTGTTTGTCTTTTAGCCTACTTTTACTTTAATAAGGAACCCTAAAGGTTATGAGCAATGGCCGCGTGGATTAAAAAATGTGGTTGAATTTGATTTTAGAAGTGCGGTGTAAACCTTAAACAATGGTAATACACTTATATTGGTTCTGTTGAAGCCACTATAAGGCATGATTGGTGATAATGGCGACATTTCCATATTTTTCATTTTTAATATAATATTTTTTATTATTAAAGATACATTGTTGAAATGGCCCGTAAAAATATTGTGATTGTTATTTCAAAATACTCGATAAAATCGACTTCGCAATTAAATAACAGTTAGTAATGCGTAATAAACATGAAATTATACTTACACATTTTGTAGGAAAGTGAATTAAACAGGACAGTACATAATACTTACATTTTTAATACTCTTATTATTATTCAGAAAAGTTTCACGAGCACTTGGCAATTCTTTCGGCGGACTGTGATTACATCTGATTACATGTCTTACTAAAAGCTCGCAAAGAGCACTACGAGTAATATCACACTTAGAACAGCATTAGTAAGTGCATTATAAGGGTAAATGCCCATAAAGAATGCCTTTGTAAATCATTTGTAAGTCTGTTTGGTATTATTAAAGCATCAACAAGAATTTTGTAAGATTGGAAATACACTTCTCGAGACCATTTTTAGATATATTTAAGGGTAAATAGACTTATTAAGTGCGCCCAAATCCTCACTTATAGCAGTCTATCGGAGTACCATAAGACTGGTAAAATTATACTCTTGGGATGTGTGTAAGAGGAATTTTTGCTAGTTGGGAAGTTATTTTTAATAGATACGGGCGCAAACGTCTCAGTTATACCATTATGTAAAGTAAACCGTAGTAATGTAAAGCTTAATTGTGATTATGAACTTTATGCCGCGAATGGCACCAAGATAAAAACGTATGGCATTATAACTTTAGATTTAAATTTAGGCCTACGTAGATGTTTCAAATGGAATTTTATAATATGTGACGTCAAACAACCTATTATCGGAGCAGACTTTGTAAAGAATTTTAACTTGATAATAGATTTAAGTAATAGGAAATTGATTGACGGACTAACCAAATTGAATAGAAATGTATCGGTAATAAGTAGTGTCGAGCCGACAATATCTAGCATCCACAGGGACAATCCATTCCGGGAATTGTTAGAACAATACGCCGACATTACCAAGCCAATTAATAATAGAGAGCCGAGCCTCCATGACACATACCATCACATTGAAACCGTTGGTCCGCCGGTTTTTGCTAAACCAAGGCCTTTGCCCCCACACCGCTATAAGGCGGCTTACCGCCTTATAGCTTAGCTATACCTCTTCTATGACTCTAAACTCTTCCCTTAGGAAGAGTTTAGAGTCATGGAAGAGTTAGGTATTTGTAGACCGTCAAAGAGCCCGTGGGCCAGCCCACTTATCGTAGTGCCAAAGAAGGATGGCCAGCTACGACCATGCGGCGACTACAGAAGGCTCAACGCAGTGACGTTCCGGACAGATATCCGATTCCGAGGATACACGATTTTATGTATGGCTTATCAGGTAAGTGCATGTTCACTAAATTAGACATTAATAGGGCTTATCATAACATTTCGGTTAAACCAGAAGACATAGCGAAAACAGCCATTACGACACCTTTCGGTTTGTTCGAATTTGTAAAAAAGAGTTTCGGGTTACGTAATGCTGCACAAACCTTCCAGAGATGGATGAATAACACGGTTTTGCAAGGTATAGAAATTTTGAACAATAATAAAGAAAGTAAGGGAGAAAGTTCTTTTCTTTTTTGCTATATTGATGACGTCATTGTGGCAAACAACTAATGACGTAACGTTGCACAAAGTAATAAGTAATTTGGCATAACAATCAATATTAAAAAATGTACTTTTGCCCAACCGACAGTAGAATTTTTAGGGTACGAGGTAAGTAAAGTAGGTATTCGACCCATTTTAGATAAAGTTAGCGTAATTAAGGAATTTCCAAGGCCAGAGACAGTCGAACAACTCCGTAGATTTTTGGGAATGCTAAACTTTTATAGATCGCATATAGAGCATGCAGCTGAGCACCAAGCTCTACTTAACAAATTTTTACATAAAACTAAAAAGAGGGACAAAACTAAAATAATATGGACTAAGGAATCAATCGAAGCTTTTGAGCAGTGTAAAAATAATTTAGTTAACGCCAGTGTGTTGTCTTATCCAGAAGTAGATAGTAAGTTAGCTTTAATGTGTGACGCATCTAGCACACGGAGCAGTGTTACAACAAAAGGTGGATAACGACTGGAAGCCTTTAGGATATTTTTCGAAAGGACTTACTACCACACAGATGAAATACTCTACTTACGATAGAGAACTTTAAGCAATATTTTTGGCAATAATTCATTTTAGAAATTTAGTTGAAGGCTGTGAATTGACAGTATTTACAGATCATAAACCATTAACGTACGTTTTCGATAAAAATGGTTCAGACAGAGAAACTTCTAGACGTACGCGACAGTTACTGTATATTAGCGAATTTACAAGCGACATAAACATACAGTACGTCAGCGGAAACCACAATTGCGTTGCAGACACATTATCCAGAACAATATAGAGTCCATGTTTGCCCTGCTGACATTAATTTCGACGAAATAGCTTTAGCACAGGAAACCGACCAGCAACTCGTGACCATACTTGCTGATAACAAAAGTAAGCAGTTATTACAAAGAATACAGTCACCATTGTGCAATAGTGTAATGTATTGTAATGTTACTGGAAGTAACACGAGACCTTACATTCCATTACAGTATAGAAAAACAGTCTTTGGTAGAGTTCACAATGTTAGTCATTCAGGAATTAGAGGTACTAGGAAGATGATTACAGGTAGATATTTTTGGCCTAACATGAATAGGGACATTAATCGATGGTGTAAAATGCATATCTTGTCAGAAGTCAAAAATACAACGACATACAGTTTCCGATTTAGTAAAATATCCACCCAGCAATCGTTGGGAACATTTAACGTGGACATAGTAGGTCCTTTAGCAACGACAAGTGAGGGGTATAGATATTTAGTAACCATGATCGATAGATGTACACGGTGGCCGGAAGCTATTCCAGTAAAAGAAATCACAGCAGAAGTTGTAAGTAAAGCAATTTACGAAAATTGGGTTTGTAGATATGGATGTCCAAAAAGAATAACAAGCGATCAAGGGAGACAATTTGAAAGTGAGCTTTACACCTCCCTTATGAAAACGCTAGGTATTCAGAAGATTCGCACTACAGCTTATCACCCACAAAGCAACGGGATGATAGAGCGATTCCACAGAACGCTGAAAGCAGCCTTAAAAGCACGTTTGTTAGATTACGGTAGGTCACGGGCAGACGAATTACCAACTGTCATGTTGGGACTTCGTGCAGCCAGCAAAAGCGATAGTAATGTAAGTGCATCAGAATTAGCATTAGGACACCAGTTACGCCTGCCTGGAGATTTCTATGACAATAGTGAAAATTGTAATTTGTCTGACGAATCTAGCTGTGTATATAAACTGAAGAAAGCATTAAATAGTTTACAGCCAGTATTAGATAGAAATAGGAAAAATAGGAAAATATTCGTACATAAAGACTTGAATAGTTGTAGCCATGTTTTCGTTAGGAACGACATGGTGCAAAGACCACTAACACCACCGTATAGTGGACCGTATAAAATCATTAAAAGATTCGCGAAATCATTTCTGACTCAATTGGCAGAGTGTCAGTCAAATATTTCTATAGATCGACTAAGGGTGGATTCGACCAAACTGGAATAAGGTCTTATACCTAGATTAAACGCCGAATTTGTATAGACTAATCTCGGAGTAAGTCTTATTCCAGTTTGGTCGAATCCAGCCTTAAACCAGCATATATATTAAACAAAGAATACGATGATAGTATTTACAAAAGTTGCGAAGATAATGTCAATATTAGTATTAAAGATAATGATTGTAATGTAAAAAAGAACCAAGTAAACTCAGATGTTAAACATAGTGAAGAAAAAGTGCTGAAACCAATATTGAGGTCAACACGCAGTGGCAGAGTTGTTAAGCAACCAGTTCGATTTTTGCTGAAATGATAATTGTGAATGTTAGTTTAATAAAAGAGTAAGTTTATGTCCATTTCGTTTAATTATCAGGTCATTCCAACGCAGTACGCTTGTTTAACAGTAATTGTAAAGTTATAAGATGGGAAATTATCAGAACAAAGATGTAATTGTGAATGCCCACACTCAGAAAAAAAAGTTGTGAAATCAACAGGAAAAGGTTGTTAGCCAGGAGCCAACAGAGTAGGGTTGCTGGCGCAGCTACTCCAATTTTGCGAAAAAATATTGCGAATCAAACAAAGTGGAAATACTAATTTTCACAATATGGACTTATCTAATTTCACAAAGGCATGTTTTCACAATTTTACTCTGTTGGCTCCTGGCTAACAAAGTTAAGCGTGTGAATATCGCAGTGTTATACTTGTGTTATCTAGCAATGCACGGTTTGCTACAGTAGCAATCTTGCGGTTGTGATTCACACAATGTTAAACTTTGTGGTTCTACTTATGTTAACTTTGCTTGATATTAACTGCTGCTTCGCAAACTGAACCTTGTGAAAATAACAGTTCTTAACTAAAGACTCACAGTTGTGATTCACGCAATATCGCCTTTCAACCTTGTGATTCTAGCTATGTGTACTTTGCGTTATTAGAGACTTTCAAGTTGTGATTCTAACAGAGCTGTGATATTAAAGTTGCGATTCACGCAAAGTCGCTTTTCAACCTTGTGGTTCTGGCTATGTGTACTTTGCGTTATTAGAGACTTTCAAGTTGTGATTCTAACAGAGCAGTGATATTAAAGTTGCGATTCACGCAAAGTCACCTTTCAACCTTGTGGTTCTAGCTATGTGTACTTTGCGTTATTAAAGACTTTCAAGTTGTGATTCTAACAGAGGTGTGATATTAAAGTTGCGATTCACGCAAAGTCGCCTTTCAACCTTGTGGTTCTAGCTATGTGTACTTTGCGTTATTAAAGACTTTCAAGTTGTGATTCTAGCAGAGGTGTGATATTAAAGTTGCGATTCACGCAAAGTCGCTCTTCAACCTTGTGGTTCTGGCTATGTGTACTTTGCGTTATTAGAGACTTTCAAGTTGTGATTCTAACAGAGCTGTGATATTAAAGTTGCGATTCACGCAAAGTCGTTTTTCAACCTTGTGGTTCTGGCTATGTGTACTTTGCGTTATTAGAGACTTTCAAGTTGTGATTCTAACAGAGGTGTGATATTAAAGTTGCGATTCACGCAAAGTCGCCTTTCAACCTTGTGGTTCTAGCTATGTGTACTTTGCGTTATTAAAGACTTTCAAGTTGTGATTCTAGCAGAGGTGTGATATTAAAGTTGCGATTCACGCAAAGTCACTCTTCAACCTTGTGGTTCTGGATATGTGTACTTTGCGTTATTAAAGACTTTCAAGTTGTGATTCTAACAGAGGTGTGATATTAAAGTTGCGATTCACGCAAAGTCGCCTTTCAACCTTGTGGTTCTAGCTATGTGTACTTTGCGTTATTAAAGACTTTCAAGTTGTGATTCTAACAGAGCTGTGATATTAAAGTTGCGATTCACGCAAAGTCGTTTTTCAACCTTGTGGTTCTGGCTATGTGTACTTTGCGTTATTAGAGACTTTCAAGTTGTGATTCTAACAGAGCAGTGATATTAAAGTTGCGATTCACGCAAAGTCACCTTTCAACCTTGTGGTTCTAGCTATGTGTACTTTGCGTTATTAGAGACTTTAAAGTTGTGATTCTAACAGAGCTGTGATATTAAAGTTGCGATTCACGCAAAGTTGCTTTTCAACCTTGTGGTTCTGGCTATGTGTACTTTGCGTTATTAGAGACTTTTAAGTTGTGATTCTAACAGAGCTGTGATATTAAAGTTGCGATTCACGCAAAGTCGCTTTTCAACCTTGTGGTTCTGGCTATGTGTACTTTGCGTTATTAGAGACTTTCAAGTTGTGATTCTAACAGAGGTGTGATATTAAAGTTGCGATTCACGCAAAGTCGCCTTTCAACCTTGTGGTTCTAGCTATGTGTACTTTGCGTTATTAAAGACTTTCAAGTTGTAATTCTAACAGAGGTGTGATATTAAAGTTGCGATTCACGCAAAGTCGCCTTTCAACCTTGTGGTTCTAACTATGTGTACTTTGCGTTATTAGAGACCTTCAAGTTGTGATTCTAACAAAGGTGTGATATTAAAGTTGCGATTCAGTCTCCTTACAACCTTGTGGAAGAACCACAACGTAAGGGGACTGCGTGAATCGCAACTTTAATATCACAACTCTGTCAGAACCGCAACTCGAAAGTATCTAATAAAGCAAAATACACATAGTTAGAACCACAAGGTTGAAAGGCGACTTTGCGTGAATCGCAACTTTAATATCACACCTCTGTTAGAATTACAACTTGAAAGTCTTTAATAACGCAAAGTACACATAGCTAGAACCACAAGGTTGAAAGGCGACTTTGCGTGAATCGCAACTTTAATATGACAGCTGTCAGAACCGCAACTCGAAAGTATCTAATAAAGCAAAATACGTACCAAGAACGACAAGGTGATTTTGCATGAATCGCAACATTTATAGCACATCTCTGTTGCTGCACTGTCCTCTTCCTAAAAAATGAAACAATAAAGTATTAAAAGTAATCAATGTTTATTTTTCATGTCTTTTTTACAGGTTAAGTAAACACAATAATCTTATAATATTATAGGAACACTATCTCGGGTAGATCTATACCCAGCAGTGGGATTGGATAGATCTATTGGTACAAGGCTGCGTTTCCACCAGAGATTTGTAGCGAGGGATGTGTTCCAATAGAATCACAGCAGTTACCTAGCCTCAATGAGCGCAGTGATTATAATGGTTCTTAAAAACACATCCCTTGCTACATATCTCTGGTGGAAACGCAGCCTTATACAGTTACATTATTCAATTAGGTACTTGCTACCTTTAAAAACACATGATAATACTATTCCTACCAGGTTATACCTACTGCTTTATTAATATGTTTGATTGTATGAGCCCAGTGAATATAACCTGATGAGATTGATTTCCATTTATAATATTATGAAATATTCTGAAAAAGATCTAATAACTAAAAATATACTTACGGTGGAGGATTTGTATTAAAATGGATTTTACCATCTAGGAGCGAAGATTGTTTGTATACTGAAATAACTGTAATAGGCTATTATTTTGGTCTGTATTTGATAATAATTAGTGTGGTTAATATATCTATTAATCCACTGTTTTCTCTAACTCTTGTTATTTCAGCATACAAACAATCTTCGCCCCTAGATGGTAAAATCAATTTGTAATAAAATCATACCACCTTAAACAAAATTATAATAAAACAAAACTAACTATTATAACAAAATTATACTTAATAATAAAATTATACCCCGTTGTTTACTTAATTCACCTGCGTTATTGCACCCAGGTGAATTAAATATTCTATTTGTAATCTTAATTCACCTAGGTACATCATGTATACTTCGTTTACTTAATTTGCACGCGTTAATGCACCCAGGTGAATTAAATATTCTATATTTATTAAAAAAAAATTCTTTTTTCTATACCTAGATGAATAACCGCAGGTGAATTAAGTAAACGAAGTATACATAATGTACCTAGGTGAATTAAGATTACAAATAGAATATTTAATTCACCTGGGTGCAATAACGCAGGTGAATTAAGTAAACGACGCCAATTATACATGGTAGTACATAGGGCCGTATGCTATTTAGGTTGGTTAAATCGGTTTAGTCAGTACAATATGGAGCTCGGGATGATTAATGTCACATCCAATGACTACAGAATTGCATACAAACGGATGTTGCATGGAATCCTGATCAATATATATTGACTCTTGAGACGAGTCCAGAACATCATTATTTACTTTTCATAACAAAAACGCTTCTTTGGATGAACATCCAAATCGGCACACAGTCTTTTGGGTATGGCAAATGTAATGCCCATAAGATTTTAAAAGTACTAAAAACAGCGTCACAAACATTGGAAAAGGTATACCTAACATTATCTGTTATTATTAAGTCGTATTGCGAAACATCATTCCAACCAGGGCCTATGGCAACAATATACGGAAGTACAGGTACCTTTTTATCTATGAGTTTCGCTTGCCGTTCTAAGCGATGGGTTTCAACGTCAGAAGAAGATGCCACTAAACTCAAAAAGGCACTGCTAACTTCTGCTCGTGACGGATTCCAAGGTTTTCTTGTACCTTTAACAGGAATCGTATGCATTTGCTTCAATAGCAAGGGTATGGATAGGAAAGCTGCCACATTTGCTTGTTCCTCTCCCACTGGAAATAATTTTATTTGTTATTAGTACATACTAATAATCTTAAATTATTAATTTTAAATATAATTTTGAACTTCCTCACAGCTCAGTTAGAAGGAGTTTTGCTTACTGGCTCTAGGTTGTGGGTTCTATCCGCACCAAGAACTTTTAAATTGGTATAACAGAACTTTTAAAAGTGGTTTTTAAATGACAAAGTAATGCAGTAACAAACATTTAACTTAAAAATACAACAAAATTGAGGAGCTCCTTGTCTGTTAAAAATTTTGCACCTGTAAGTCATTTCGCCATGCTCTGTAAGTTAAAGTAACGGTTGATTTAGTAAAGCTTTGTTAATTTTCAAACGTCTCAGTAACATATCCTACGTCAGATGGTTAATATTGTGATATCAACCGTTAGTTAACTAACAGAGCTTGGTGAAATCAGGGCTTAGCCTAGCCTACTTAATCATGATATGACATTTATTGAATCCAACTTTACTCACAAGTTCCAAGTTCTAAGACAGACTGTATAGAAATGTCAGCTCGTGTCAGTTGTTGGGATTTTTCATCCAATAATGCTAGCAAACGGCCTTTTAGTATTGGGAACTTTTCTTCAAACTTTTCTTTGGTGTTTGGATAAATTTCATCGAAGTCGCTTGCCAGCTTCATGAAACAAAAAAAAAACAATATTAGGTACTTAAATCACAACAGTATAATCTTCAGTGACACTTACAAGAGCTGATCATAGTTATTTTGTGATAATTAAGTTAAAAAACTTGACAAACCTCCTACTTTTTTACTTGAAGTCGGTTAAAAATAAACAACATCACTCACCAATTCATAACCCCATGGACATTGAAGTGCAGGGAATTCTTTAAAGTAGGTTATATGGTCGCTTTCCTTGAGTATATCTATTCTTCCCCTAAGACAGTTCTTCCATTTGGAGTTGACTAAATCCCTGGGTGAAGACGAGGCCTTCAGCCACTGCAAATAGCTCTCTCCAGACTCTTCCTGATCTCCAATTTTCTTTGAATTAAATGATTCTGGCAGGGGCCGAACCCGTACTGGTTCTGTACTTGTCCTGGCTTTCTTTTTAGTGCTGCTATCACTGCTATCGTCACTGCTGCGACTCTTGCTGCGGCGGTTTTCTGCAGGTACTAGTCTTCGCCGAACTGTGATAAGCCGATTAACAATGAGGCCGCTGGCCTGCAAAACCCGACCATCTAGTATACGAAAGGGACTGTAATAGACTGCTTTCGTTTCCCCTGGGAATAGTGTGATTATTTCAGTTGTCCAATTTTCCCACACTTCTTTTCTGATAGGGTCTGATATTTTTTTTAATTTGCGGATCTCCGCCTCCACAATTATGGCAGTGAGTATTTTTCGATCTTTTGTTGTTAAAAATGTTCTGCTTAAAATTGGTTTTCCCGCTGACGTGTTTTCTAAAATGGTCTTTTGATTCCCACAGCACAATCTCCGTTCCTTCCAAAATCTGTTGGCTGGTTTAGGAGTTGGCGGATATACCTACAGACAGACAGACTTTGTTTACTATGTACAGATAAACCAATAAATAAATATTTACGGACATTCCACACATCACTATCTAGCCCCAAACTAAGAAAAGCTTGTATTAAGGAACCAGATAGCTAATATAATACTTATATATTTTTAAACATTTATAAGTTCATCACACAAATGTTTGTTATCGGTGGGGATCGAACCCACAACCTACAACGGCGAAAGCACAGCTACTACCAACAAGCTATGAGGGCTGTTATAAATAAATCAAGTAATTTTTAAACTTACAGCACAGCCCGTGTCTATGACTGTTATTCCAGGAGAATTAAATCCACTACTGGCATTGGAGACTATCACAGGTGACAAAAATGTGTCAGGCTTTCGGGATGTGGAAGATGACTCAGCAGCAGGCGGAGCAGTGTCCACAGTGGTTGGTAGACCAGGGGAGCAATTAGAACCTGGGTCCACTAGATTTGTCTGTAACAAAGAAAGAACTTGATTAGTCATAATGCTACCATATGTACACTACATAAGGAAGTTACCCTTGAAATTTCATACTGCTAGGACTATAGGTTAAGGCTGTGCATTGATTGTCAGCCAATATGTACTACCATAAAACAATAAATTGTATTTGTACATACCTCTGAAGTTTCAAGAGTCCACGTTGATAGGTCAGAATCAGATGTCAAATGACCAGCCCTAAATGGAGGAGTCACATGCACCGGCTTTTCCTGAAGCATCTGTAAAATAACATTATGACATGATGCATGTGATGAACTAAGTTGCAAGGTAGGTAGTAGGATAAGTAAGCAAGCAAAGTAACTTACTAATTCTTTATATCGGGCTAGTGCTAATCGCAACTTTCCTTTATTTACCACCCCTGGGACCAGCAGGGATAATTCGTGGTCATTTGCCTGCAGAAGAAAGTCTAGGTCTGCTTCCTGATCTAGAAGCATAAAAAACCATGACCTGCAGCGAAGTAGATAAGTACAGGTAGGTACCAACGGACTTTATGGATGAAAAAGGGTGCGGTTTTGGATAAAAAAACGCATACACTGCAATATAGAAAGCCAGATGGAAAGAGCACCACGGAACAAAACGATTCGTTTTCAAGTTCAAACAAGTCGCGTCGCATCATCGCTCCGCTGCGCCAGATTTTGAACAGAACATTGTTCGAAAACATGTTTAAGGGGCGTGGCCCATTGAGTAATTTATGTTTTCGAACAATGTTCTGTTCAAAATCTGGCGTAGCGGACCCGGCTTTACTCGACCATGCAAAACATGCAAAAAAAAACATGGCGACGAGACGCAGCGTCGCGTCGTACAACTTACCTACATTTTCTTTTTAGCTAGATAGAGTCGCCGGCACGTATGGCTACAAGTTTGCGCATAGGCTTTACAACCAAAGATACCTAAAAAATTACTTCTGCGCATTGAGGTATTAAACTAGAGTAGACGTCCCATACAAAGATTGTGCTCAGCTAGGTGACAGCGGGCATCACGTGGTACGTTGGGGGCGGGGGCTTGGTTTATATAGAGTAGTCCGAGAGCGCGCAGATGCGACACATTATTAAATAAAGTTTTATCGTATTGTAAAAGAATATTGTTAAAAAAATATACAAATCAATATTTTATTGAATGTTGTTAATTGTAATATTTTAAAATGAGTAAATTAATACTAAAAAAAAAGAAGTATATAATTTATTAGCTGAAACATTTATATAAGTAATAATTATGAAATCTTTTTCTTTTTCAATAATTAATTTATATTTTATCTGAACCCCTTTTTTCTATGGCATTTTAATAAATGTATTTTATTTTATTCAACTTTTTTATTTACCTACTTCATGAGCTGTGACAAAAAAATACCTACTTATATTCGTAAAATAAGCAATTCCAGATGAAGCAGGATGGACTTATATCCATTAAGCACTATCAAATGAGTTCTGTGATTAAAAGCAGGCTGGGTAAGCGAATGATTACATAAACAATCAAAGACGTCTGTCTTCATGAAACACTTTAAGGTGTTCACAGTAATGTATTTAAAATCGTATTTCGAAGACAGACCCTTTTACTCGTAGTAACTGACGTATTACTAATTCCGTAGAGAGGCATATTTTGTACACATTTTCCGATGAGTAACCCATGTCTTTAATACAGATAAGTTTGTGATGCGGAAGTTTGTGTGATGTAGTTAGGCTGTCTATACATTCTTCACATTTCAATTGTTTAGTTAATGCTCTTGATACAAATCCAGAAATGTAACCTACAATAAGTTTAGTTTTTTTTTTTAAATTCGTAAAGCTTCTGTTGTGAAACCAGGCTCCGCGTCAACTGTAGAATACCATCTGCTGATTGTTCTTGGATGTGGAAGAACTTTATTATATGTTTCTCTAACATATTTATATGCAGCTGGGGAGTAATAATGCAAAGTTAAGGCAAATTTTCGAAGCGGTACTGAATATATTAATTGGCGTTTATTATGCCTCTTTGTCGTTAATAAAGATTTATGCAGCTCTACAGTCTCAGCAATGGCCATTAAATTAAGTTCAGTATGTTAATCGATATTAAATTTTTCTTTCAAATTGGTTACAATTTTTTTAAGTTCGGCAATTTTTCTGTAAGTATCTGTTTTAACGATTTAATTTCTTGATTTTATCTGCAAGTCTTTTTCTAGCTGAAGTTTCCTTCAATAACTTTATTTTAGAAAAAAATTATTAAGTAAAAAAAATTAACTTCAGTGTTGAGTATCAATGCGTTCCAATTTAAAAGACTCATATTTTTTACAACAATATCACGTAGTCTAAATTGTCAGCCATGACCTTAAGCGTTACACTTATAAAATAACAACCAATAATTTTTTCATACTACGAGTACAAACGAAATTAGGCATAATAGGCAGAAACTGATTTGCGCGGTCTGTTTTTATAGTCTATGATTTGCGTTGAAAAAATGGCGACGATAGCTTCGTGTATAAGGAGGTTGGAAATATTTTATTTATGAGTTAAAACGAGTAGAGTTTCGTGTAATTACCGATGAAATGTTACACCTAGACTTTTTGTTGTGTTTCTTGAGTGATTCGAACAACCTTTGAGTACACAAGAAGGCATATTTATTTTTTTCTTAGTGAGACGTCTATATCATGTCACCGCAATCGCTCCGAAGTGACTAAACAAGGTGCGGTCCATGGACCGCACCTGAGTGCGCACAAACTTGCTTCGCGGTGTCTTATCTAGCTTTATACATCAATGCTTCTGCGCATCTAACGACTTTCGCCAAGTTACGTGCCGGGGACTAGGTATACTTGGCTAGAATAAAAACTTACCCGTGAGCGGTTGCAGCAGGCTGATGAGGTTGTTGTCGAGTAAAAACTCTGCCAGCGTGTCTTGCTGATCCATTTATGCGTTTTACGAGGTGTAATTACTTTAAACGATGCGATACCCCCGAAGACGCTAGCAGCAATGGCAGCGGAAATTGCGGAAATGCGAATGACAAACAAGAATGACAATGTTGCCATAAAATCGAGAAAATAACGTTGTAATATTCACAAGCTTAAAATGCGTTTTTATCTATGTTAGGGATCCTTCGCAATGTTAGAATATCGTTTTAACAATAATAGACATTGCTAATTTTTTTACATTGCGACATTCTTTATTTTCGAAAATAAACGTTGTGGTTTTTACAAGCCTAAATTTGCGTTTTTAACTACTTTTTGTATATTTGCCTTCGCAATGGCTATATTGTTATTTTATCAATAAAAACATTGTTAGAATAACTTTACACTGTGTCTTTCTCAATATTCGGGAATCCATGTTGTCATTTTCACAAGCATGGATCTGTATTTTTATCTAAGTTTTTACATCACGCCATGTTTGAGTTGCGTTGTTAACAATTTCGAATTTAAAGTAGGTTGGTATAGGTATATACCTTAGGGCTTAAGCATACCTACCTTACCTACTAGATTCTTCCTATTAGTAGTATCTACCTACTTAGATTTCTTGTTGTACGAATAGGATTTTCATGCCCGGGCCACACTACTGTACCGTCAACGTCAAATGCCCATGATTGCAATAAACATCGCGATAATTATTCCAATAATTCTCGCGACAAATTGAGTGGCCACACCTGAACGGTCAACGTCAATGCTCATTCATTGGTGGCGTGGTAAAATTGGCGATGTTCCAGAGTACATTATAGGTACAGAGGCCAGCACATCAAGCTACCCCAATTTGTCAAATTTCTTTGATAGATTTTCAATTTTACTTCAAAGGAATAAGGTTTATCAATTGGGAAAATTTGACAGAAAAAAATCTAAATAAATAAATAAATAAAAAGTAAATCTCTTTGATCTCCAAAAAATACCGCCACCCGAGTTATCGCCTAGTATTGAGTTAAACTAATAGAGGAGCAAACCTCATTACTAGAGTTGGGAAAAAGTGCTTATTTTATTTTAACGTATAAGCATTGTACGATTTTCAAAAAGCATGCCATTAAAAATGCTTTTTGCTGTTTTGCTTAGAAAAAGCTGGCTACGTATTTAAATGAAAAACGTAAAGTTGTCTGTCTGCTTCTCGTTTTTCGTTTAAACATAACGTTGCCAGCTTTTTGTAAGTAAAAAGCTAAAAAGCAAACAGCATTTAAGTTTTGACTTTTTTATATTTTTCTTTCATTATTACATTCGGCAATTTATCATCGTGGATCTGCTAAAAAAAATCTGAAATACTGGAAGTATTGATATAGATATAGAGACCTCATAGATGGCGGGACGTACACTTTTATAAGTGAAAAGCTTATTAAGTGTAAACCTAAAAGCATGCCTAGTACTTTTGTCTAAAAGTATACTTTTTTAAGTGCTTTTGCTTTTAACGCCCACCTCTGCTCATTACCGCGCGTCCTAAAAAATGTAACCACTATTTAACCGCGACGACGTAGCTTTGAAACCAATAAACATTTCAATGTAAACATATAACTGTCTCATCTACACAAGTCGCAAGAACCATGCTGTCACTAAAATAAGACAAAGACAGATACATAGTCATGCGCTGGCGGGCTAGTGTTGCCTGCCATATGAATTTTACCCCAAAATAAGAAAAAAAAGAATATTTTTGAAAGCAATTGTTTTATAAAATACATGAATTTAAATAAATACTAATATTTTAAGAGGAAAGATTTTGTTTGTTTGTTTGCATGTAGCCGATAAACTCGGGAACTACTGAATCGATTTTAATATTATTTTTTACCATACGAAATGTCAAACAGTAGTAAGTAGGCATTTGCTTGCAATGTGTGTCGCGATTTATGCCGTTGACATAGTTTTAATATGATGTTTATAAATATAAGGTGACTGCTAGAAACCGCAAGAAACTTCAAGGGCTGGTCAGGTCAAGTGTTTTAGACATGACAAAAATAAGAAAAGAGAAATTTGTGCATTTTTATTTTTCATTAAATAATTCATTATATGATTTTTAATTTGATAGTCTTTGAGTATCTAATTTATTTTAAAGCAATAATAAATAATGAAAGATAAAATAAAAGAATTGAACTATTATTTACAACGCGCGGGCAGCGGCCGGCCGTGGACCCACCCGTCTGTTGAAACGTCCGCGTCAGCTGGGCGATAAGTATCTACGTTAGTCTGCAATCTTTTTTTGTCATTTTTGTCATGTTTAAAACACTTGACCTGACCAGCCCTTGAAGTTTCTTGCAGTTTCTAGCAGTCACATTATATGTATTTAAGTATGGATATCCGTTAACTGGCCGCCATAGTACAAGCTTCGGCTTAGTTTGAGGCTAGCTCATTGGTGTAATTGTTGAAATATATTTATTTATTAATTATTTACTTTACGAAGATAAAGTTGCGAGGAACAGCTATTATTATTTAAATGACATGTCTTGCTTACTAGATACATAAAAGTAAGAATAAGTAATGAAATAATGAGGATCTATCTTGTTTTAATATTTTTTATTGAGTTTTATTAAATGTTATGATTATTAATAAATTATACCTATACCACTATGATTGCCATAATGGTAGTTTATTTATACAAACAGTAATCAAACTCCGCTATGAAGCATCAGTTTTGTGTTCAGTCTCTTTTTTGTATGTTTTCATGGTATAATCCTGTTTAATATTTAAAACACAATATTTCTTCTCACGGCGTCCTGCATTCTTTAGGCACTACGCGAACCCCGCAGATGACCACTTTTGCGATTTTATCAAAGTCTTAAAAGTTGTTAAAACCCCAACGTATACAGTCAATGTTTGGCTTACCTTGTGAATCACACAAACTTAAACTATGCGAATCCCGCAGAATACCGACTTTGTGGTATTGTAAAAATTTTAAAAGTTGTTAAAACTGCAACTTATTCAGGCTTACCTTGTGAATCACTCACACTTGAACTATGCGAATCCCGCAAAATACCAACTTTGCGATATTGTCAAAGTTATAAAAGTTGTTAAAACTGCAACTTATTCAGGCTTACCTTGTGAATCACACAAACTCAAACTATGCGAAACTCGCAGATTACCACACTTGCGATTTTATCAAAGTCCTAAAAGTTGTTAAAACCACAACTTATACAGTCAATGTTTGGCTTACCTTGTGAATCACACAAACTTGAACTATGCGAATCCCGCAAAATACCGACTTTGTGGTATTGTCAAAGTTTTAAAAGTTGTTAAAACTGCAACTTATTCAGGCTTACCTTGTGAATCACACAAACTTGAACTATGCGAATCCCGCAGAATACCGATTTTGTGGTATTGTCAAAGTTTTAAAAGTTGTTAAAACTGCAACTTATTCAGGCTTACCTTGTGAATCACACAAACTCAAACTATGCGAAACTCGCAGATTACCACACTTGCGATTTTATCAAAGTCCTAAAAGTTGTTAAAACCACAACTTATACAGTCAATGTTTGGCTTACCTTGTGAATCACACAAACTTGAACTATGCGAATCCCGCAGAATACCGACTTTGTGGTATTGTCAAAGTTTTAAAAGTTGTTAAAACTACAACTTATTCAGGCTTACCTTGTGAATCACACAAACTCAAACTATGCGAAACTCGCAGATTACCACACTTGCGATTTTATCAAAGTCCTAAAAGTTGTTAAAACCACAACTTATACAGTCAATGTTTGGCTTACCTTGTGAATCACACAAACTTGAACTATGCGAATCCCGCAGAATACCGACTTTGTGGTATTGTCAAAGTTTTAAAAGTTGTTAAAACTGCAACTTATTCAGGCTTACCTTGTGAATCACACAAACTTGAACTATGCGAATCCCGCAAAATACGGACTATGCGATATTGTCAAAGTTTTAAAAGTTGTTAAAACTGCAACTTATTCAGGCTTACCTTGTGAATCACACAAACTTGAACTATGCGAATCCCGCAGAATACCGACTTTGTGGTATTGTCAAAGTTTTAAAAGTTGTTAAAACTGCAACTTATTCAGGCTTACCTTGTGAATCACACAAACTTGAACTATGCGAAACTCGCAGATTACCACACTTGCGATTTTATCAAAGTCCTAAAAGTTGTTAAAACCACAACTTATACAGTCAATGTTTGGCTTACCTTGTGAATCACACAAACTTGAACTATGCGAATCCCGCAGAATACCGACTTTGTGGTATTGTCAAAGTTTTAAAAGTTGTTAAAACTGCAACTTATTCAGGCTTACCTTGTGAATCACACAAACTTGAACTATGCGAATCCCGCAGAATACCGACTTTGTGGTATTGTCAAAGTTTTAAAAGTTGTTAAGACTGCAACTTATTCAGGCTTACCTTGTGAATCACACAAACTTGAACTATGCGAATACCGCAGAATACCGACTTTGTGATATTATCACAGCCCAGAAAATTGCTAATGCCACAACATTAAAAACAATGTGCGGCTTACATTGTCAACGAGACAACTGATAACAATGTGATCTTCGCAAAATACTCCTTTGCGGTTTTATCAAAGAAGCCTAAAAATTGTTAATGCCACAATAATTATATTGTTGCATTCACAATAATTGCGTTTCACAAAAAAAAAGTTGCTGGGGCAGCAAAGGGTATGTTGCTGCATTCACAAAAATCTTTTGTTAATTTCGCAATAATCTGCTCGCAATGTAAAACTGCAGCCTTGTCTCAGGATTTTTTTCTGAGTGCAGGCTCAAATGGCAACATCCGAAAAGATACAAAACCAAGTAAATATATTTAGTATTGTTTTAATTGTCATGGTTATACTGTTTAGCATCGGATTGTTATACGCCATTCGTAAAAGTTGCATAAATCGTATAAGAAATTGGATCAAAAAAGAAACAGCTAAAGTGGCGCTACCAGAGGTTATTCATATGCCTCGCAGCACCACCAGTGTAACACCTGGAAGAACAGGAGTTGTGTAAAAGTAATAAGCGACTCATACTTAATTCAGATATTATTTTTTTTGTGTGCGTTTTGTAAAACGTGTTTAGTGTTAACAGTGTCAAAGTACATGCATGGCGTTGCCGTGAGAGGTGTTGTGGGACCAAAAGGTTGTTATTTTGTTATTGCAGAGCATGCCCTCACGACAACTACCTAAGTCATTGTCTAGTTTTAAGTTGCGGTTTTTCCTGAAACCTTTTAAGTCGGCCCTAGAAGTAGGTGTCCGCAATTTTTTTGTATGTATTAAATGTGTTGATACAGTACAGTAGTGTATTAGTATTATTTTTATAATGTTTGTGAAATCAAAATTTTAGGTTTTGTGTTTTTGTAGTCTTAATAAATGAAAAGTATGTGTAACGTGTAAACAACCTAACGTAAGAAAGGAAAGTAAATAAAAAACAGATATAGTATGTTGAAATTTTTATTTGAAAATTGTATCACTGTAAAAGTTACTTGACCTTAAGATGTTCTAAAAATAGAATCACATGTATTCGCCTTAAGAGATGAGAGTTTGGGGCCCCTGCGTGTGTTTTTATTGTTTAACTTCTACACCTATAGTAATACCTTTCAAGTAAAAGTAGGTACATTGCTTTGCTTGTTTGATTATTTTAAAACGTCACAAAGGTCACTCACTCTTGATCGGAACGCGATGGTCGATGTGAGAGGTAAGTTCACGATCGAGATGTAGAGAATCGACTGCTATTCCATATGTCATTATGCCACTTGTCTAGGAGACACCCCCAAAGAGGGTTGGCAAGTGGCATGAACGTTTGTCAACGCTGCATTATTTAGCAACGCTAAATTGGTAATTTTTGAACTTTAAGTCTAAACTTACAGTCTGAAAACCGTTCACATGGTGATAAGTGACGACAAGGCCGAAGGTGAAAGCGCGCTTCACCCGGAATCCGCAACCACTGAAAAACGGCTATCTTATCTCTAAACTGTCGGAACACAACAATGCTATTAACAGTGTTATTATGGCGACAGACTTTAGATCAGATGGTGGTAGCTAGCAGGCGGACAACAAGCTCCACCAACCAAACCAAGTAGAAGATGTACTTCCCGCTGGGAATCGAACCGGGACCGCTGGGTCTAAGACCGGTGTGGCTTAGCGACTACACCACAGAGGCGCTTTTACGTTTTCTATTGACAGACGCTTACGATTGGACTTGGAGCGTTTGCCACTTGTCTATGAGGGCTGCTTTTGATCATTAATCTTCGTACATTTGTATATTTACATTTTAAAACTACTGACATGCTTTTTAAGTCCGTAGGTGCTTCCTAATATGATCGTTAAGGCTGTTCTTCTGTGGAAAATGTATGTTACAATATTTACAATGATAAGGTTACTCGCCCGTGTGAGTCCTTAAATGTTTAGTCAAATTAGGTTTATATGAAAAATACTAATTACAAACATTACACTGATATGGTTTCTTGCCCGTGTGTTCTTCTGTGGAAAATGTATGTTACAATATTTACAATGATAAGGTTACTCGCCCGTGTGAGTCCTTAAATGTTTAGTCAAATTAGGTTTATATGAAAAATACTTATTACAAACATTACACTGATATGGTTTCTTGCCCGTGTGAGTCCTCATATGTGCAATCAAATTACTTTTATCTGAGAAAGACTTATTACAGACATTACACTGATATGGTTTCGCGCCCGTGTGAGTCCTTACATGTCTAGTCAAAGAAGATTGGAGTGTAAAATACTTATTACAAACACTACACTGATAAGGTTTCTCACCCGTGTGAGTCCTTACATGTGTGGTCAACACAGTTTTTCGTGCAAAATACTTATTACAAACATTACACTGATATGGTTTCTCGCCCGTGTGAGTCCTTTCATGTATAGTCAAAGTAGTTTTTTGTGAAAAATACTTTTTACAAACATTACACTGATGTGGTTTCTCGCCCGTGTGAGTCCTCATATGGTAAGTCAAATAATATTTTTGTGCAAAATACTTATTACAAAGGTTACACTGATATGGTTTCTCGCTCGTGTGAGTCCTCATATGTTTAGGCAAATTACTTTTATCTGAGAAAACCATCTTACAGACATTACACTGATATGGGTTCTCGCTCCTGTGAGTCCTTAAATGTGAAATCAATTTTTTCTTTCGTGAAAAATTCTTATTACAAATATTACACTGATATGGTTTCTCGCCCGTGTGAGTCCTTAAATGTAATATCAAATCTGATTTTCGAGCAAAATCTTTATTACAGATATCACACTGATATGGTTTCTCGCCCGTGTGAGTCCTAATATGTCTAGTCAACGAAGTTTTTTTTGCAAAATACTTACTACAAACATTACACTGATATGGTTTCTCGCCTGTGTGGATTCTAATATGTCTAGTTAAGTCACCATTACGTACAAACGACTTATTACAAAAATTACATACTTTGCCTTTTACGATTTGTTTATTGTTTTTAACGATGTTTACATCAATTTTTTCATGTTTTATGTCTAGCGTAGTATATTTTTGCCTTAATACTGTATAATAATTTTTTTGATTAGCGTTTTGTGGTGATGTTTTCTCAATATCTTCATAACTGGTTTTTCCTTCTTCAGTTGCCTGATCTACTCCATTGCCAGTATCAGTACTTAGTTTACGTTTTTTCTGTACTGCAGCACCTGTGGAAATATAATATTTATAGTTATTTTACTTAAAATTAAAACTTGTAGTTTAAGGATTCAATTCGAGTAGAATTTGCAAGTACTTTTTCGTAGTTTTCACAGTTTTATTGATCGATTCCAGAATAAGCTTCACTAATATTAAACTACCGGCTAGCATTCGTGAGAGGTCATCGGTAGAGTCGTTTAAACACCATCTCAAAGAGCACTACCTATCAAACTTATGTGATAATCAGTAACATAATAATAATGTATTATGTAAGTATAAGTAATTTGTTTGTTATAATATTTTATATGTGTATGTCTATTTATTTCAATAAATATATTTAATTTATGTATATACTTATATAAGTTTAGCGCAATAAGTCCCGCATATTAAATTTTTATCACCACAGCTAGGGTTGGCTGGAAGAGATCTCTTCTAGAGATAAGCTCGCCTTTGTATATGTCCTGTGTAACGTGTGTCTTAATGTAATTTATTTGTGCAATAAAGTATTATTATTAATATTTATAAAAAAAAATTAAAATATAGATAGTTTTTGATTGCAATTCCTACACCACAGTGCACATTAGATTCACAATTCGATCTATTTAGCTTAAACTAGAAACAATTGTTTGGCATCGAAGCAGTCACGAATTGGTTCCACAAGCTCGCCACGGGTCACGCACGGGTAACGCTGACTCGATTTTATATTTCTAGCGTTACACGTTTGTAAAAAAACTCACGCTCCATTAGGAATTTATAAAACCTAGATTGGCGAAACCTTAATTCTATGATCTAGTACCTATTCCAGTGGTTCATCTCAGACGCTGAGGTCACAGGATCGTTTCCCGAACGGGGCCGTTTTAAACCCGCCAGGCCAGCTTACCACCATGTTACCTGTTTGTCGCCATGATAAAAGCGAAAACTATAGCCGTCTCATTAATAAACGTTGAGTAAGGCTACTCCAAGTATTAAATCTGTGTTAACAAATTTTACTATTAATAAACGGCTTGTGTTTAAAGGCCCACCAAAAATGTATCAATTTTACTACCAATAAAATTCGAAACGCTTACCAATACGTATAAATGATCACCAAATTGTATTTCCTTAATTATAAAAAGGATACAATTTACATTTTTATTAAATACCTTAATAATAATAATAATATGAAATTTTTTAACTGCATTTCAGACAAAATATGTTATAATGTATTGTTTTCTGAGGTTTAAGCGAGCACTACACATTGAAATGAAACACTTTTTTACGGATTCCACCATCCTTCGTGCTGATAAGGGTAATGCTACGGTAGTTATGGATAAGTCAGATTATAACGAAAAAATAATTCAACTTTTATCATATGGCAAGACCTACAAACGCGTTAAATGCGATCAAACTAACAAAATATTAAAGAAAACCAGTGATCTTGTCAAACAACACTCCGAAACGTTAAATCTAGACACTAATTATTTAATACCTTCCTGCCCTAAACCACCTAAACTGTATGGGTTACCAAAAATCCACAAACCTGAGGCTCCGCTACGTCCGATTGTAAGCCAGATCGACTCACCAACTTCCCGTTTGGCCCGGCATGTAGCAAAAATACTTTCCCCACTAAGAGGTAATACAACAGCTTATGTAAAGGATTCTTACCAGTTTGTCAATGATATTAAAGATCTACATCTTGCTGACAATGAAACCATGGTTAGTTTTGATGTCCAGTCCCTATTTACATGTCTACCAGTACAGGACTGCATTGAAATTACCAAGAAAAGACTAGTTGAACAAAATATGCCCAACGAATATGCAGTACTATTAGAGCATTGTCTAACATCTGGCTACCTTTTGTGGAATAAAGTTTACTACTTGCAAATAGAGGGTGTTGCTATGGGGTCCCCTGTATCACCCGTTGTCGCCGATATTTTCATGGAAGACCTCGAGGAGCGGGACCTAAGCACAGCACCCGTAACCCCAAGGTTCTATAAGCGGTACGTAGATGACACTTTCACTATCTTACCAACTGATAAAGTATCTGCTTTTCTAAGTCATCTTAACTCCATACACCC
This sequence comes from Scoparia ambigualis, assembly GCA_963921215.1. NCBI lineage: Eukaryota > Metazoa > Arthropoda > Insecta > Lepidoptera > Crambidae > Scoparia > Scoparia ambigualis. Next base: position 41,228,603 of record OY992503.1, on the reverse strand, counting down.
TAAAATACAGTTTACAATGGAGTTAGAGGCAGACAACAAGTTAGCTTTCTTGGACACTTTAATCATCAGGAATCCTGACCATAGTTTGAGCCACACTGTGTTTCGTAAAGTAACCCATACAAATAGGTACCTCAATGGTTATTCTCACCACCATCCTAGACAGTTGGCTACTGTAGGGAAATCTTTGTTTCAGAGAGCACGCGGCATCTGTGACACCCAACACCTGGCTGCCCAATAAGTCGGCAATGTGTGAACATGCTCTCGAGGGACCCAACCATTACATCAGATTTGACAAACCTCAAATACTCGCCAAGGAACAACGATTCATCCCTAGGATGATACGCGAGGCTATTGAAATTAAAAAACATCGTAATTTCAATAGAGAGGATGGTTGGAATTTACCACCATACAGGTCATCAAATCCCAGCCCCAACAGCAACACATTGCCAGACCTAAAAATATTGTTAGCTCGTATTGTGTAAACTTGAACGCATCCGGTTAAATATAAAAATTATTGACGGTAGGCAAATAACTTCTAACAATGAGACGACCAACACCTGTCCCCCTGTGACCACGGACCCTGTAAAGGGTTCGAAACGTCAGGACAATATAAAAACTATGTATATAGTAAATTAAACGCGAGTTAATCCGTAAAAAAGTGTTTCATTTCAATGTTATATTGTCACAAAATAGATATGTAATAGCAATATTTTATATTTGGTAATTTTTGGTGGTAATGCGCATCGCAATTGTCTTAAAATTCTAACCTATCACGTGACCTACAGGATAAAGCAGCTAGTATTTCTGATGTCCAATAAAAAAAAATAACCTCGATTATGCTTTATAAAACTATGACTTGTTATTGAATTAAGCGTTTTAAAGTATAGTTTTTATTATGATGATAATGTAAGACATTATTATTTTACTTACCCATTTTGGAAAGCAAAAAGAATATTTGTACAATACATGCAATTATTGTGCTGTGTGTTTATTTATTTGGGATCATAATTTAGTATATTTTAGGACCCTTTTTATTAAGGCATTTAATTTTTTTTGGAGTCATTTAATTTATTTGGTCCTAAGGCTTTGGGTCTAAAAAATATTTCTGGTGAGCGTTTAAATTGGACCCTTAATAAACATGCAGTAATGAATATGAAAACACTAATCTGACTTTAATCTCGGAGTAAAAGTTAAACCTCGGCGGTAACGTGGGGTAGTGTCATTTATATGGCCTAGGTTGACATTTTGTAGTCGGCTATTTTTCTATTGTTGCCGTTGATGTGGGTTTGGTTAATGGGATGTAGTTGTAAATTTAATATTTCATAAAAAAAAGCTGTATTATAAGTAAAAATCGTAACTAACAGCTGATAAAAATAAAAATCAATCATTGTTTAAATTATCGATTTTACGTCAGACTGTCAGGTGGTGAATGTTATGTGACGGCTGTCATAGAGCAAGCAGGTCGGCCGCGAGTACTGGCCATTCGTTGTCATGACAACGCAGAATGAGCTTGGGAAAAGTATTTTTATTTATTTATTTTTTAAATATTTACATTTTAACAATAAAGTTACAGGTATAGTAACTTTATGATTTTAACTTAAAATATGACATTAAATTTTTTTCTGTAGCCCTTCAAAATACTTCACAATAATTTTTTAAAGATTCATAATAATTACCACGCGCTATTGTTTTTGAGACAGTCAAAATACGCGCGGAACCCGCGGCGTGACGTCATCGGATTCCATTCTCTCGCACGCGTGGCGCGACTCGCGCGACTTCGTTTTATTAATATGAAACAGTGCAGTTGTGCCACAGATTACTTAATAATTAATTGTGCAAATAGTTAAGTAATGTAATCGGACGCCCGCCGGGTGCGGGCAGCGAGGGCGGCGGCGGGGGCTATCGGATACGATGACGTCACGTCACGTCCGTCGAATGCCAGCGAACTAAGCGAGGTAGTAGTGTTTTATGCAATTATTTATGTACAATAACTTTGTGAATACTTCTCGTATCGAAGTGAAATAAAAACTATTGGTTTTAGAATAACGACTTCTATAATGGTATAAAGTAAAAGTGAACTTTTTTTTCATTTTTCCCAAGTCCAAGTAATTTTTAGCTATTTTAATAAAAATTACCATTGAAGACACGTTTAATCCATGCGTAAAGAATGACTTGTTAGTCCAAGCTTACTCTATGTTTAATAATAACGATGCGAATTCAAACTTACTACCTAATCTGAATTTAACTAGTCCAAACGTAAGTTCGGATAAAGACGGAGTAGGCCATTTATATTAATGAGACGGTATTATTAGACGGGAGTATTGCTGTGTTCCGGCAGTTAGAGGTTTGTTCTGTTTTCTGTGCGAAAGTTCTGGGAGAACGACTCCGTAATGAAAGAGATACATGAACGAAAAACGGGCAATTACATAGGCTCACAATATAGAAATTTCTTTCCACCAAGAGCACGTTTTGTTGATAGATGTATAGACTCTCACCAAATTTCTGCGCGTACCCCGATGGGCTGTTGTAGTGTTTTAAGTTGACGTCCAACTCGCCGCCGTAGAACCGTAGCTCCGTGAAACGGGGGATTATCTTAATAGTCCTAAATAAAAATATACATTTAGGATTTACACTAAAAAATATTTATGAAAACTAATAATCCAATTCAGGAGCTGCCTTTACCTTACCTTTACCTACTAAGTAAGTTTCATAAGATTCGTTAAAATAAATAAAGGACAATGCCCACGGCTAGACATTTGAAAAACTGACAATACGTTAGCTTGTATATAATGATGTTGGTAGCAAAATGTAATCTATTATGTTACTGTTTATACTGTATATGTTTATACTTATACTGTATAGTTCACAGCCGGTCGTGGGTAAGACAAAAAGTCCCTTGCCCTAATCCAAACCAACCACGCCGGGGTGATACTTATGACCGCGATACACGGCGTCTAGGATGGCACGTTATATCAGCCTATCCTTATTTTATGAACTACCACTTACTCCAAGTGTTCAAGTGTTTAGTCAGCAGTCCCAGGAGAGCGGAGAAGAGAGAACGCTCTCTCTATACGAAGCTCGCTGCGCAGCTGATGGCCCAAATCCGAGCTGTTGCTATTCACGTAGGGAAACACTAGCACATTTGCACAACATAACAAATACAATAACAGACACAGGGGGCCTACTTAGACCACCAAAACCACCTGGTTTACACCTTAAACGACTATTATTAACAAACGGGAGCGCGACCTCTGTGCGCAATGACAAACCAACCGATATTAGTAACCGCTCGCGAAAGACCGGCGAACGAAGTGCTTCACCGCACTGACAAAACGACCGTTCGGCTCGAAAGGCCACGCCAGATTACTTTGGGACGCGTGCAACTGGGGACAAACGGGAGTGCTAAGCACTGCAAGACAACCGCCTACCTGACGGAACGCATGCGACTGTCGGGGCGCTGCTGCGCCCTCGGTTCATAACATCCCCCAACCCGGACCGTCACAAACGGTACGTTAGTCTACGGGTAAACGGGAGAGAGTGGTAACCGCTCACTCTTATAAAACACCGTATCAAGTTCCTCAAACGTAAGGACGGTGTCTCCTATCATGCCACGAAGGTGGGTCTTGGCAGCCTTTACATATGCTTCAAAGATCCCTCCCCAGTGCAGACAAGCTGGAGGACTAAACATCCAGATTATCCCACGTAAGGATAGGATTGTTCCAATGTCTACTTGATTTCTCGAAAACAAACTGTGCACGTCATTTAAATAATTTGTTCGCACGTTATTAATGACGTCAATCCCCTGCGGGAAACAAATCTACTAAGAGGGGCAATAAATGCCTCAGTGGTTAATTCAGAAACCATTTCCAAACAAGTTTTGCGAAAAACGTTTATATTTACTTCCATACAAAATAAACTTTTGGTTACGTAATTTAAAAAATATACAATCTTGAATAGGGACGGGGCTAACACATTTTAGCTATCGCAAGAAGCCCCGGCTATGAACTCAAATCTTTCTCTCTTAAAGCAGCTGACCGCCAGGGCTACCACAACGTAGCTATCTTTTGAAATCTTAAAAAACGTCTTAAAAAAGGCCACATCGCTCGACGAACCGACAACCGTTGGGGAAGAAAGGTTCTCGAGTGGAGACCACGCACTGGAAGACGCAGTGTTGGTAGGCCTCCCACTAGGTGGACCGACGACATCGTGAGAGTCGCAGGCAACCGGTGGATGCGAGTGGCGAGTTGTCGGTCAGGATGGAGGTCAAAGGGGGAGGCCTATGTTCAGCAGTGGACGTCTTCAGGCTGGTGATGATGATGATGATGATGTATACTTTACCGTCCTTTCGGTTTAGTATCCCCATTCCGACTGACGTTGTATATATAGTGTGTCCAGGATAGGGTTAGCGATAATTTAAGGGCATATTATACATTCAAATTTATCGATATTAACACCCTTATATAGGGCCCTACTAGAACCCTGTTAGAATAGCCGGCATTTTTAAATTTGACGAATTTTCTTTCGGCATCACCTTAAAAAAATACGTCAAATTTAAAAATGGCAGCCAAATCAACAGGGTGCTAGTAGAACCCTATATTAGAGTGTTAATATCGATAAATTTGAATGTATAATATGCCCTTAAATTGTCGCTAACCCTATCCCGGACACACTGTATACTTTCCGTAAAGCGATCTGCAGAGAAATCTCCCGTTTGGCGCTGCATGGTAGTGGCTCTTAGCCGGTAACACGGTAGGCATCGAAAAATAATACAGCGTATGGTCCGTTCCAAATGCAAAATTCGCGCTACAAAACGGCTAACAATGCGTTGCTGCCGGCGTGATAGACGTGGGCGCGGAGCCGTCCAATACTACTCGAAACTTTCCAGTGCGCGCTTTCAGACCCGCGTGATGTGGAAGGAAGTAGTGCTCCACTGCGCCAGTTTACGCGAGATACGACATGTGCCCCAACTCATTAAACTCCCGAACAAAATCTAGATACTTTGTCCGGAAGACCGAATTTTCACTCATGCGGCGTTCCATTGACGCTAACCTCTTATCCACTAGCATCCTGGACTCACCCAGAGGATGATGACCGGTACGAAAGGGTAGTCGAGTGAACAGTCGACCAGTGGCCTGATTCTCGTATTTCGTAATAGTCGAAATGTCGTTTACGTTTAGAAGTCGTCCTATTGAAAAACAGTCACAAATCCGTATTCACCTGTCATTTCGCTAGAACGATTACTCGATAGAAACGCAACTCAGCGATTCGTCAACTATTTAAACTTAATGTTGCCATTACAGTTCTACCAAATAAATTCAAATACTATTTGTTAACAAAACATGCAGAAATGTTTATTATTTTTTTCCAACGACTTGGAAATTGTCTATTTTGACGTGTAATCACTGAAATCCGATAAAACTAAACGTCAAAATAATAGGTGAATACCGCGGAGGCAACGATCGAACTTCGATTAATGCATGTGAATACGCTTAAGCAAAACCGACTTAAACAAAATCGTGCGATTGATACGTGAATACGAAAAGTGACTTCAGCGATCAAATCGCTTGCATGTCGTTGAAGTTTTGTTACGTGAATTAGGCTACAGAGATGAGTTCACCAGTGTTATTCTGGTAAAACAATAGGCACTCCTCTTGCTCTGGGGCAATTCGCGGCGTGGCGTGGAGGGAGGTTCCTCCACTTCCCAAAACTTCTGAACAACGTCAGAGAGGGTAGCCCCTACAACGAGAACGGTATCTTCAATATTCGGGGGTGAGACTCGGTTTACTGGTCCCATAACCACATTCCCGAAAACCGGCTGAAGGACGCGTTTATTGTTCAACAACAATCCCCCTAGAAAGTCTGCTCCCAATAGAACGTCAACCGATCCCGGGGTGTTGAACTTGGTGTCCGTCCGCTAACACAAAATTGGACGTCAATGTCAAAATAGTTGGGTCTAATTCGATGAACGGTTGCATACCATCTACTATGTCCAAAAAAATCGCCGAGGTTGTTATACTCGGGTTGAACGATAAAACGGGAGTGAAAGTAAACGTTACCTCCTCTTGCACTCTAGGTACTTTCACAGGACCAATACCCCGAACACCTTCCTGGTGAGGCCTAATTGGGAGGCCCAACTTACAAACCAACCATGATGAAAGCACACATCCCTGAGCACCGGAATACAAAAGAGCTCGGACTTTCATGAGGTTACCCTTCAGTCCCCTAACCATCACAGAGGCCGACCGTAGGGAGTAGAACGGTCTCTGGGGGGGCTGCGGTTAGCGTTTGGGTCGACGTTAGTTGCTAATGTGTGGGGAAGGGAACCTCTTCTCCTGACGGAGCGGTTGCTGATACTTAGCAAGGGGGTCCCACTCTGGCGAATAGCGTCGACGACGCTTCAAACGCGGACGTTCCACCACTGGTAACGCAAACCTAACACGGGGATTTTTGATAGTGGCGCCGTAACTATCAACCGGCTTCAACTTGTCTCGCGGTGGAGAGTTCCTAGGGCCCCCGACGGTACGGGGTGCATGCCGTCCCTGGGAACGTCTATATTTCACGTAACTACATCCAGACTGAGTATGGTGTCTATTTAAGCCAGAGCCCCCGCCCATCACTCCCATGGGTCGGCTCAATACCTACGTCACTTCGGTTCATACACAACGAGGGATGGTGAATGTGATGGTACATTAAAGGCCAGAAACGTAAGCTTTTGCAGACCATCAAGCAAAGGAAAGTTGCGTATCTGAGCCATGTGCTTAGACACGACAGATATATATTTTTGCAACTGTTAATGATTGGAAAGGTTTCAGGAAAAAGAAGACCTGGCCGCAGAAGAACGTCTTGGTTGCGAAACATTCGGGAGTGGACGGGAATAGGGAATGCTGTTGAACTCTTTTGCCTTGCCAGAAACACGTCCAATTATGGAGAGCTGACTGCCAACCTTCACTAGTTGGAGATGCACCCTTATAAGAATGGACATTTACATCTCGGAATTTAACAAGAAAGCTATAACATACATTATAACTGTCGTGTGTGGTCACCTGACGATTTTTATGGAAAGATGTAGTGAGGTGTATCGTTCTATAACCCCTTGATCACCGTAAAACCAGACACAATTGAAAATCAATTGTTTCGCGACCGCACGAATTTCTTTTTTGTCATTTTTGTCATGTTTAAAACACTTGAACTGACCAGCCTGTGAAGTTTCTTGCGGTTTCTAGCAGTCGCCTTATATATATATGATAGTAAGATGGTCCAAAATGGGCATTGTCCTTTGCTTATAATAAATGGAGCTATTTGGTGTTGGCCCATTAGAAGAATACTACCGACCCGCCTCTGCTCTTGGGCGCGTAAAAGGCGATTAACGGACCAAAGACTGCACTAACCCTTCGGGGATAATAGCCATGAATACATGTGTGTGTGTATAGTATCGGAGGGTGGATAGTAGTTTATCATAATATTTGCTTGTAATCTGCTCTGTGTTAGTAATGTGGTGTAGTTGTAGCAGATTGTAGTGTACCCGCTTGTATTTAATCTGCCATGTATCGGAGGGTGTAGTTGTCGTAATATATTTGCTTGTAGAACTGCCTGTGTCCTGTAGTGCAGCCGTAATATACTCGCCTGTGATGTATCTGCCCCTGGTGCTGGGGCGCCGCGAGGTTCTGCTCGCACCAGTTTGATGCGTTCGCGTCTGCTGCGTCCACTACGAGCGACCATTTGTTGTTGCCGTCGTGGATCTAAAATAAATATAGCGAATAGCCAACCACGCTAAGTAAAAAAAAATAAAAAAAAATCATCAGTTTAGAAATATCTCAGGCTTTCCCACATTGACTAAAATCACATAGGGAGATTGGGCTGGCCTAATGCGGTGGTTGGTGGGTTTTAACGACATCCATTCCACGATAACAACCGGGACCAACGGCTTTACGTATACATGCCTTCTGAAGCAATGTAAATAATAAAATAAAAATGTTTTCGTTCAAAATGAACTTGTGACGGGAGGAACCGCAAGGAACTCTGCAGTATCTTTCTCCGGTTTTGTGTAACTTATGTATTTATTTTAGGCATATTTAGGGTTTAATTAAACAAAGACAGACAAATGCTAACAATAAATTACACAACAGATAAATAAAGAAAAAAAAACATTGATAATTTAATAAGAATAAATTCTTAAATTCGTTCCCCGCGGTACGGGCCGGGCTGAAGCGAACGCCGCGCGGCAGAGTTAGTGTCGTAAACACGCCCAGCCTCTACGCGGAGACCCAGAGGGCCTATTAGTACTCTTTGTACATACACTAGCAGCCCGCCCGCGCATTCGTCCACGTCATAGACAAAATAAGATAATAAAGACTGACAGTCTCCATACAAAACGGCGTAGCAAGGAAATAGGTCAAAAACGGACACACGTATCTACAACGGGTACAAAAAATCCGCTAGAGTAGAGCGCTTGCTTTTGGTTGCTTTATTACTTAAGCGGTCATAGGTTTTTTATTCACGTATATATTATGTAGGTACTTATAAGTAATATAATATTGGGCATTCTATCCCATCTCTCGTTCGTGTCAGCAAATATTCGTTTGTATCCACTCACAGTCGGTGGGATAGAACGCCCAATATTATAAATGGATTTCATTTCAGCTGATTATGCGTTAAGCTGTGTGCATGTGTAAGAATGTTCATAAAAACTTAATTTTCAACTCCTTCAAAAAGGTAATAGGACTATGATGTGGTTACTACAAAACGTGTTCTATATAAAAACGTTACTAGTTTTTTTTTTCCTACACTCACACCAATTATACTCGAGCTTCGTCCTCAAGATTAGTATACTTACCTGTTTTACCTATTCTATTAATTAACTATGTAGTAACGCCTAAGTGTTGCCACAATCAGCACTATTTTATAAAGAAGATAACTCATTTCCGGTCTAAGTACAATAATTAGACCGAAAATGACAATTTTTTTACACATTTCCGGTTAAAATTGACAGATATCTATTTCCCGCCAACATCCTCCCCACCTCCGAGTTCACAGTGGCGCTCTCGTCATTCGCTTTTTAGTGCTTAGCCACATCGCACGTTCGCCATCAAAATGCCCAAAAGAAGGCAAGATGATGATTTCAATTATTTAGTTAGTAAAATAAAAAACTAGGAAAAAGGTTTAAAAATCAACGTCAATGATTAACGTCGGAATCTTCAAGTAGTGTAAAAAGTACGTCAAGCTCAAGAGAATCTTCACCAGCTGCGTCACCTTATTCGCTTCATCTGAAAGAGGTAAGTTCACTGCAAATTTTTATTTTTTTGTACACCCACGGTGTAAAATAAAAATTTCCGCCAGTCCTTTTTTAAAGAAAGACTGATGCGAGGTCATTTTAACCTCAAGGAATGCATTGAAACATATTATGTGTCTGCATTCGGCATCCATGATGCCTTATACCGGGTCCCTAATAAGGGCGAAGGTCATAACCGTTAAAGAATGCACTCAGGAACATATGTTCTAGATACTCACGGCATTCGGCATCCATGGTGCCAAACTAATAATTCTAAACGCGGCACTAACCCGCCACTTTTGAACACCCATGGTGTGACTTTTTAAACCCAATATTTAACCATCACTTCTGTGGTTATTTTATACGAGATATCTCGATGACAACCAGTTCCTTTGTCTTATAGACAGAGATGAACAGTTGCCGATTTGAGTGACGACGGAACAAACACCTGTCTTACCGTTAACTTCGTTGGAGGCGTTGAATCCTGGACCGTCGACGTCGTCGGTGGGCCTGGCCAACGAAGGTCAGGATGCTGCGAAAACCAATGGACCCCTCACAGATTGAGGAATTTGGTCCCAATAACGATGAACTGGCAAGTCAACTTACTTCCTTGCCACTCATGGCCTTGATAAAGAAAATCGCAAAGATTTATTAAAAAGGTTCCTTAAACCATCTAATTGTAAAAACATATTAGCGCCCCAAATGAACCCTAACATCAAGGCTGCAACTCCAGAGTATGTCTTTAAGCGTGATAAGTCAATCAAAGTCAACCAAAAACAGATTTCCGCAGCTATTAAATGCGTTGGTCGCATTACCTATAAGTGATCAAATTAAGAACGCTGACAGAGTTAACGATTTATTAAAAAGCTTTATGGATGTCAGTCATATATTGTGATGACGTACAGTATCTTCAATCAAATGCTCGACGAAACTATGCTCTTCATAAAAAGATTTATCGGAGAAAACTTAACAGAAACCTTAAAAACGGCTAAAGCAGTTTCTAAATGGTCTTCTGACCTTAAGGCAGATGTTATCAGGAAATCTAGACAAAGCAGGAATTTAAACCGAAAGCTGGTTCCCGGGAACCTACGGGCGGCACCGGGCCCTCGGCGTCATCAACCGGCCTCATCAGCCGGAGCAATGATGAACTATTAGCCGCCACCACCATCGCTACCGCCACAACCGACAACGTCCAGTCTGTCGCGGTCGCTCCTCGACAACGTCTGCCTATCGGCCCAGACAAACAAGGAAGCACTAAGTGCAAATATGGTACGCTACGCAGGCAGGTTACCTACACTATTTTTACAAACAGTGGTCGCTAATTACTGGGACCAATCGGTACTCTCATGGGTTAATGAATATGTTTGTTGCGCGTGCGCTTATAAATCAGTTTAACCCTCCTATCACAGAGATCAGTTCAAATTTAGAAAAATTACACTATCAGGAATCCATACAAGATTTCCTTAAAATAGGAGCCATTTCCCCTTGTACACCTTGTGATAATCGACATGTCTCTCGTGTTTTTCTGGTTTCTAAACCCAATGAAAAGATCTCAATTCATTTTGAATTTCAAAAACTTAATTAAACTTGTTTATACCAACCACTTTATGTTAGACGATTTAGGTACAGTTTTGAAATTAATTTCAAAAAATGGTTTTATGGCAACTATACATCATAAAGATGCATATTTTTTTAATTAAAATACATCCTCGTTCAAGAAAGTATCTCATTATCATTATTATTACCACCATGCAAACTTTATTAATTACGTTCTTGTGACTGGGAAGGGGAAGTTCTTCGACGTGCTCAAATGGCAAAAGCAGCAAGTAAAACGCCTAGAGCAAATTTGGAGAAATCGTAACATCTATCGCAGCACTTGATTTTCTTAATTTTCCTATACGCCTCTGAAACATGAACATATAAATGAATAAATTCGAGCTTAGGATAGATGCGTTCAAAATGTGATGCTGGCGTAAAATGCTGAATATTTCGTAGACTGCTCGTCGCACTAACAAGTCTATCCTTCAGGAGCTTGGCATTAATCTACTGACCCCCCATAGATAGGGTATCGCAGCTGGAACTACGGGTCTGGCTGTGTTGCTCAGGGGTACCTACTAGTTGGTTCCGGTTCCATGCCCCCCCCCCCTGGTTGTGCCTTAACCGGCGCCTCCGGCGGGATTCCGGACATGGGTTGGACTCGTAGTGGCTTGTGGTTAGCTGTAGAGCTTAGGAATGTTCGTTTGTCCTGGTATTGTATGCCAGAGCTTCCAAACTCGTGCGAGCGGGGCCTAGTAGCGATCTCTGTAGGGCCAGAAGCAACAAGTCAAGTGAACGTGAGTTTCCCTTTAAGTTGGCAGCTTTGTCCGGTGGTTCTCATTGGACATTGGTGTTGACATCTCCGGTACTAGTCTGGAGAACTAGTACAGGCGGCCCCCTAGATGCCGTAGCCTCCGGTCCAGCCAGCCGCGTAGGACGTGGGAACTGGCTAGGCTCCCGGATGGGTTCCGAGTAGTGAGTGTGCTTACTACTCCGCGACCAAGGTGGACACTTGGGAGTTGACTTTAGACTTGACTACCCGAGCAGTAGCAACTGCGAGTTGTACCCTTCGTGCAACGAGAAGTGAGCGAGCTTCACAGCTCCGGTTATCTATCTGGACAATAGACAGTGAACTACACGTGTTCACGGGGAAACTCTCCCGAGACACTAGTCTTATGAGTACCGAATGAAGAGCGCGCTTCGGCGGGCACGGTTTTTTCGTCAAGACCTAACACAGATGGTCTCTTGCGCGAGTAGTTTACTGGCGCAGGGACGTCTGGCACTTCTTGCATAACCTAACGGTTGGTCCTGAGGTGCCAGTACAAATAAAACTAAGTGATGTAAGGATGTCTCCCTCGAAAGCTCGTTTTTGGTCACGTCGCACGCCGGGAGCCTGGTAATCCAGAGAAGCTTGTTCTGGTGGGCCACGCTGAGGAACGAAGAAGCAGAGGCAGAGCACCTGTCCGGTGGACCGATGCAGTCCTTGAAACCCTGCAATGCAACACGCAGGCGGCTATCCGCCTAGCCCAGGATAGGACCTCCTGGAGAGCCTTGGTCCGCAAATCTGTTTTTGGTGGTCACGACCCTCAGTCATGAGGACTCGACGAAGAAGAAGAATCATCTATAATGGCCCCTGTTGACTTCTGCTTTCAATTATAAATCCGTCATCAATATCTTTATTAGATTCTGAGACCGAACCTGAGCAAATCTCTGCTTCAACATGCGATGTTGGTTGTGTAGCATTTTTATATAAAACATCTAGTACAGCCAGCTGCACTCCGCGTGCAAAGCGTAACAGTAACGCAATAAATTAGTCAAGTAATTTAAATATTGTGTTAATTAAAGATTCAGAAAAGTTTTAATAATTAAATTGAATGCAATTCAGTAGTTATTTCAGTTATCTATCAATATAAGTAATTAAAATTCGAAAAAACCGTATTTAGATTTTAAAAACCGGATTGCTATCTAACTAACCGGATCTAAGAACCAGATTGCCTGAAAATCCGATTTTTTTAGATGTTTGCGAATTTCGAAGAATCCGGATTGCAATCCCTAGATATGTACCTTATAGGTGGAGTACAATATCCTCATCTCCACGATATCACAAAAAGCATTTGACAGTGGTGTGAATCACGCCATAACGCTGCACAGTGTTTCCGAATGCCCAAAATTTGGACGCCGTCCTTTTTATTACGAATCCCGAAAGAGTTAAGTGTAACAAATGCAAAATTGAAACGCCCGCTTCCCAATTTTTCTTAGTTACCGAGTAATAAATTTTTGCCTCTTTTTTGTATTGGAAAATCGAAAAATAATTATCGTAAGAGAAATATACGCGTTATAGACATATTCATTATGTAGGTGCATAGAGGAATCAAAACTATAAATACTATATTCAGTTCCGATCTTCTGCAGTACGTGTTTCGAACGAAATTAATTAATTTCGTTTTTTTTTAGAATTTATTTTCTCCGTTGTTCTAAGGATTCGGCATTTTTTTTTCAAATGGTAATATAGTTTATGACATACACTAAATACACAAAAAAAACAAGATGCCTATTCCATGGAATCTCACTGTAAAATGCATTTAAAACCAATACCGATAACTTACGTCCCAGGGTTGTCATAAACTTAAAAAAACAACTACCGGTATTAGTTATATTTTATTTTGTATCGTTGTAATTACATAATTTGAAATGACCAGATCATGTCAGTGACCTTGTAGGACTGTTTATGATTAACCTATTGAAAGCCGCCAATACAAACACAATAGAAAATCTATTGTTCATGGCATGCGGACATGCCATGCGGATGTCAAGAGGTTAAGTTATGAAAAAATTATTTGTTATAGTTTGGTGGATTGTGGCTAATACCCTTTCTTAAGAACGCCTAAGCTGCTGTACTACAGCTATATACCTATAACTATGATGATAGATGATAAAATAAGATAAATGCGATAGATGCGGAAAAGTTTGGAGGTTTTTGTAAGACACTGGCTCATAGATACGTGGATACATAATCGTGGCATCCCATGACTGTCACTATTCATAAAATATTAGTGCATGGTAAGAATATAATAGAATTCACGACATTGCCTATAAGTATGCTTTCCGAGCAAGGCGCAGAATCTCGGAATAAGTTTTGGAGAAGCGACCGGGAGCACCATACTAGAAAAATGAGCCGAGAACTTACAATGTTAGATATCTTTCACCGGGCCGTGGAATCCTCAGATCCATTAATTTCTATGCTCAATCTGCATAAAAGACAAAAAAAATTAAGGAAGGTACCTTTGCCTGCAGCAGCATTAGAACTGTTAAAATGTGTCACTATGGAAAATCCATGTCTAACACAGATGACGATGAAGAAATTTAAGAAGATAATGAAATTGACCTAGTATTAAACACAGATAGTGACTAGATTTTTTATATGTGAACACAAACGTAATATTAAACTAATCGATTAAAATGTTTATCAGTAGGTATTTTCTAAAAAACAACTAATATTTATTTACTTATAACAAATAAATCTACTTTACGAAACAGGTTTAAAATTTTCAACACGCGAAATACAAAATTTGTGAAATACCGGTAAATCAAAAACAAATAACGTGACAACCCTGACTAAAATTAAAAATATATTGTATCTCCGAAATTCCATGGATTAGGCATCTGATTTTTTTTGTGTATTTAGAGTGTATGTCTTTTACTATATTATCCTATGAAAACAAAATGCCAAATCCTTAAAACTTCGGAGAAAATAAATTTAAAAAAAAAACCGAAATTAATGAATTTTGTTCGAAACACGTGCTGTAGAAGTTCGGAACCGAATATAGTATTTAAAGTTTAAATTCCTCTATGCACCTACATAATAAATATGTCTATAACGTGTATATTTCTCTTATGATAATTATTTTTCTATTTAACGGTACAAAAAAGAGGCAATTTTCAAAAGTTGATTACTCTATTTAGAAAAATTGGAACGCGGGAGTTACAATTTTGCATTTGTTGCACTTTACTATTTCGAGATTCGTAATAAAAAGGACGACGTCCGAATTTTGGGCATTTGGAAACACTGTGCGCTGCTTATATTATAAAGTCATCTGACAATTTAATGTTGTTGCTGACTACGAATCGAGACGTTCACATCCCGATGTTAAATGGGAATTGTCGTTTTCAGGTTTCGATTTAATAATGAAAAACTTTGGATACCCTCAAATCGATTTGTTTGCAAACCGGCTTAACAAAAAATGTGAATTGTAAGCTTCTTGGAACCGTGACCCAGATGCTTACGCCATTGATGCCTTCACGTTTTCTTTCACAAATTGCTTCTTTTATGCCTTCCTTGCTGTAGCTATTATTCTTAAAACACTAAGAAAGATTATCTCCGATTAAGGTGAAGGTGTCATAGTTGTACCATCGTGGCCGACACAACCCTGGTATCCGCTGTTCCTTCACCTCATTAGGTATATCGAAAGTAGTAGAACTTCACTCACAACACTTTGCCATTGCTTATTCCAGGAGAAATATTCACCACAATCTTACCATGGAGACCGCAGTCTTATCCGCAAAGGCCTTTGGCAAAGGAACATTCCAAAAACTGCAATGGATATAATGTTGTCATCATTATCAGTCAATACTTTAAAGCAGTACGATTCATGCTTACGAAAATGGTTTCAATATTTCACTGAAAATAAAATTGATTTAAACAAACCTTCAATACCAAAAATAATCGAATTTCTTACTTATACTTTAACAGTCACCAGTGGTGGTCAATACCGAACAATCGATCTGCAAAATCATTATTATCAGGACCCTTAGATGACGACTTAATTACAACGTTCTGTAAGGGCGTATACAAACTCAAACCCCCTGTTCGTCGTTACAATATAACGTGGGATACCAATATCCTATTAAATTATTTATCTTCCTTAAATTCACGCAGTAAAATTACTCTAGAACAACTCACAATCACAAAGAAGTGTCTTACACTTTTGGCTCTTGTTACTGCACAATGAGTGCAAACCCTATCTAAAACTAAGATCAAAAACGAATTTATTTACAAAATAATGAAATAATTATAAAAACTCCAAAACTAATAAAACTTCTAGAGCTGGATCTCACCAACCAGCCTCACATTTGCCTTATTTGAAAGTAGATTAGCCATTTGTCCTGCAGTAACTTTAA
The DNA here is from genome assembly GCA_963921215.1 of Scoparia ambigualis. Lineage (NCBI taxonomy): Eukaryota > Metazoa > Arthropoda > Insecta > Lepidoptera > Crambidae > Scoparia > Scoparia ambigualis. Next base: position 41,212,621 of record OY992503.1, on the reverse strand, counting down.
CTTCGTATATTGATAGCACTAAGAACATCAGACACTGATAACTTACTAATTAGTTTTCGAAAACCTGATAAACCAGTTTGTGCTCAAACGATTAGCAGATGGATATTAACTCCACATTGAAAGACAGTGGAATTGATATAATATCCATTTTTTCTGCTAACAGTACCCGTCATGCAGCTACATCCATCGTCTGCATACAGTAATGGAGTCAATGTTGATTTAATAAGAAATACTGCTGGCTAGAGTGACAATTCTACTGTCTTTGCAAAAACATTAAATCGCCCTATTGTAAGTAACGATGATTTTCCCTTGCTAGCAAGAACGTTAAATACACTGTAATACAGATATTATTTTGTGTTATAGTTATCTTTTGTTTTGTTATATTATTAACTTGCATTCAATCAATCAAAACATACAATTGATTGTATTAAATTGTTGTCTATTATGTCTTATTCAACAAAATAAATATTTCCCTGCTCTCAACATCTACATACTTAATTAGTAGAATAGGTAAAACAGGTAAGGGTGGATTCGAACAAAAGTGGAATAAGGTCTTATACCTAGATTAAACGCCGAATTTGTATAGACTAATCTCGGAGTAAGTCTTATTCCAGTTTGGTTGAATCCACCCTAAGTATACGATATCTTGAGGACGAAGCACGAGTATAATTAATGATTAAACGAACTTACCTAAGTGAAGTTCGATCATAATTATACGAAGTGCTTCGTCCGAAAAGATTAGTATGCATTCCCTCCCGCCCAACAAACTGTTTAAAACAGTTACTCAATAAGTGGAAATATTTATTTACTCTAAACTTAATGACGAGAACGCCACTGTGAACTCGGAGGTAGGGTGGATGTTGGCGGGAAATAGATATCTGTAAATTTTAACTGATAATGTAAAAAAAAAATGTCATTTTCGGTCTAATTATTGTACTTAGACCGAAAATGAGGTATCTTCTTTATAAAATAGTGCTGATTGTGGCAACACTTAGGCGTTACTACATAGTTAATTAGTAGAATAGGTAAAACAGGTAAGCATACTAATCTTTTCGGACGAAGCACTTCGCATAATTATGATCGAACTTCACTTAGGTAAGTTCGTTTAATCACTAATTATCTAGGCCAAGAGAAGCTTTGAAAAAACTCGTTAAATGGTTACTAGACAACGGATAAACATACTTAAATACATACTTACATAGAAAACACCCAGACCCGAGACAATTTAGAAAAACAAAAATTTCTAAATTGACCCGACCGGGGATCGAACACCTCAGAGATGGCGACACCATGAAAACCGGTGTACAAACCACTCGACCAAGGAGGTCGTTACTAGGTATGCACGTACATACATTATGTTTTTATAGTAACCACATCTTGTCACGCGATTAGTCCTATTACGTATGTAAGGTATCACTGTTACCACAGTATATATTTAAGCTAAAGCAGTACCGAAACTAGGCCTTTTTGTTGAGATAAATAGTACCTACGCGCCAATTGAGCGTTAGGGTTGTCCTCTTATTTTTGTAAAATTGAAAAAGTTTTTGTTTAGTTAGCGCTGTATCTCAGGAAGTTAGGCCTTTTTTGAGATAACTAGAGAGCATTAGGGCTGTCACTGTTATTTTTTATAAAATTAAAAGGTGTTTTTATTATTTCTTAAAACGTTTATTTATTTCTATTTGGGTTCGATAATGATCAAATAATCGAATGAATTGACTAGTTTACAATCAAAATCTTCAACATTTTAAGAAGTCTTTGTTAGTTAATATAAATTACTCACTGAAAAATACTTTCGCCTGCTACGACATGTTCGAAAAGATTTGTTATTAAATATAGTGTAAAAATTCTGATTCTAATTTTTTAAATAAATTATCGGAAAACATGGACACGGCACTATAAAATTGATTTTGTCTACTTCTTTGTAAATGAATAAAGCTACTTTACAATAATGAGTTCTCTTTGAAAACAACAGCGAAAACTTTCGTCCATTTTCTCGACATATTGAACAAAATCATCCGGTGGTATAAAGCTGGTTTCACAGTCACGCGTTTGACCAGCGCCGGCCACACGCACGAGCTACACTACATAGTAGTTGCGCGTTTGAACTGCGTGATGACTATGAAACGCTACTACAGTCTAGTGTAATTGTAAGCGCGCGCGTAAGTATCGACGCGGCACTCGCGACTGACAGCACTGCGATGTCCGCTTAGGGGCCTTGTTTAGACGTGCATCTGTGGCGGTGCGTCGTTTCGAACGTTTGTACGTAGTTTCTTTACTGCTTTAGCTTATATAAGGTGACTGCTATAAACCGCAACAAAATTTTATTAAATTAATTTTGTGTATTTTTATTGGATAGTCTTTGAGTATCTAATTTGTTTTAAAGCAATAACATAAGAAAAATAAAATGAAAACAATTAAAAATACGGATTATTTACAACGCGAGAGCAACGGCCGGCCGGCCGGCCGTCTGTTGACCCATCAACGTAGGTACTTATCGCCCAGCTGACGCGGAAAAATACGAATTCCTTATTTGTCATGTTTAAAACACTTGACCTGACCAGCCCTACAAGTTTATCTTGCCCGCAAGAAACTTCAAGAGCTGGTCAGGTCAAGTGTTTTAAACATGACAAAAATGACAAAAAAGAAATTCGTGTTTTTTTTAAATTTTTAATTAAATAATTCATTTTGTATATTTTAATAAGATGGTCTTTAAGTATCTAATTTATTTTAAACCAATAACATAAGAAAAATAAAATTAAAAACAAAAATAACGATTATTTACAACGCGCGGGCAACGAACGGCTGGCCGGCCGACTGTTGACCCGTAAGCGTTGTCAGCTGGGCGATAAGTACCTACGTTAGTCTGCAATCACGAGACCCCATTTATTTTCCTTTAATTGAAATGTGCGTAAGTATAAGGTGCAGTTAAGTCCAACGCCACTTTTTAACTGTAATTATGATAAGTGTTATGATGTATGAACGTAATTTCAATTCAATCCTAGTAAATATCTATCACACCACACATTATGAGAAGTTACAATTATCTTTCCTTACAAATGAAAGATCAATGGGTAGTTGGGTAGTTATCTAATATCGCGTCCGCACGCTAAGCACTTGCCGCTAACTCCAAACCAAATGACCAGATGACCTTTCATGTCCTCGACAACTAAACAGCCTAAAGCATTGTGATAAGTTACCTATGTTAGGTTGTTTTTATTCAAGCGGTTATTTTACTAATCAGTCTTACTTATTTATTTACACTAAATTAAGTCAAACTAATGTCTAAATACTTAAAAAACTGCGTAATTAATAGGTGTCGGTAGGTAGTTCCTTACATGGTGTTAAATAGCATTCCAGTTTATTACATCAGCGAACAGGAAAGGCCATCTGGTTCAAAGAAAGCTTCCCATCACACCTCACAGGCTTTGGACTGTCAAACTAATGTAATATTACATAAAAATTAAACCTTCGCCAAAATAACGTAAATAAAATAAAATTTATTAAAGGACGAACTAAAATAACTCTTGTGATCGGCACATTATTATTACACTTATTTAACGTGTTTAAAAGAACACCACCTGTTCTACCTACAAGTCTAATACGACTTAACACCCATTTGTTACACAAAACATTAATTTGTTACTGAACTGATTACTTTATTCACGGTAGCCTATTCATAATAATACTAATCCTTTACTAATTAACTCATACTAGTTATTAGTTTAATCGCCCACACACAAATGCACCTCACATACACACTACACACCAAAACTTTCCCGAGGAAACTGCACACACCTGCTGCGCTGCGCTGCGCATGAGACTCAAGTGAGTTCAGTGACTCGACTCAGCACAGCAGTGCCACAGTGCGATTCTCTAAGTTAAAGCCGTAAAATTGGTAGCACCGCCTGCCGCAGCGATAAGAATTTACTCTGTCTCTTTCATATTCATAGAATTGGAAAGAGACAGCAGATCACAGCCATGCGCACAGCGTCTACGTGTCGCTCGCTCGCATCTCGCATCTTTGATTTTTTCGGCAGTCAACTTATGCATTCTGTCTGGTGCATTCGCGTCGCGTGTGCGTAAAAATGCCTAAAGCACGCCGAATTAGTGTAATAATAATTATGTGCCGATAACAAAAGTGGTTCTAGTTTATCCTTTAATAAATTTTAATTTATTTACGAAATTTTAGCACAGGTTTTCACTTTTACTTAATCATTATTACATTAGTTTGACAGTGGGAAGCTTATCACCTTTCCTGTGCGCTAATGTAATAAACTGGAATGCTCTATAACACCATGTAAGTACCTGCCTACCTATTAATTACGCAGCAGTTTAGGTATCAACGTTGCCTTTAATGCGATACATTAGTTTAACTTAATTTAGTGTAAGTAGACAAGACTGAATAGTGAAATAACGCTTGACTAACAACAACACAAAATAGGTAATACATACTTATTTTAGTTTAGTTGTCGAAGACATGAAAGGTCGTTTCGGTCGTTGGTCGTACCTTAGATAACTACCTACATTTGATCTTTCATTTGTAAGGAAAGGTAGCTAGCTGTACCTATCTTCTCATAATGTGTGATAGATTTTTTTTTGTAAGACGTAGGGTAGGATTGAATTGAAATTACGCTCAGACATAACACTTATCATAATTACAGTTAAAAAGTGGCCATAACTTGATGCAATCGATAGTCGTTGGACTTAACTGCACCTTATACCTACGCACATTTCAATTAAAGGAAAATAAATGGGGTCTCATGATTGCAGACTAACGTAGGTACTTAACGCCCAGCTGACGACGCGGACGTGTCAACCGACGGCCGGCCGGCAGTTCGTTGAACTTCGTTGCCCGCGCGTTGTTACAAAAATAAAATTAAAGGTTTAAAATAAATTAGATACTCAAAGACCATCAAATGAATTATTTAATTAAAAATTTAAAAAAACACTAATTTCATTTTTGTCATGTTTAAAACACTTGACCTGACCAGCCCTAGAAGTTTTTTGCGGTTTGTAGCAGTCACCTTATATACACCCTCATTATTTATTTGTTTTCATGAAATTAAGGGTGAGTTCCACCCATGAAACCGAACAACTTACCCCAAGAAATGTATGTGCAAAAATAACAAAAAAAAAATTTGACCTCCCATACAAAATTGTCTATCAGCTGACGACAATAGTATGGGAAGTCAACATTTTTTATCATTTTTGCACATAGGTTTCTTGGGGAAAGTTGTTCAGTTTCATCGGTGGAACCTTAATTTCATTTAAACGAATAAAAAATGAGGGTGTATAAACTGTGCTGTTACTAACCAAGAATAACTGACTATAACTATGTACTACTAATGTCAGTGAGAACTACACTTTACTATCAGAAAGTTGATTGAAATTGAAGTCCGAATTGTCAAGTAATAAATATGTCTTTTATTTCGTATTACACTTGTGAATGTACAGACAGGTAAGTATATAGCTAGGCGCAAGCTTATGGACTAAGTGTGGCGCGACGGGGAACGGCGAGAAACACGCGTCTGCTAACGACTGGCGTACGTGGCCGTTGCGCCTTACCTCGTGATATCATAATTGCAATTCAGCGCAACTTACAATGTACTGTGTCCCTACATTATGTATGTATGTATGTATGACTTGTATACGTACTGACCTCAATGCTGGCCTCGACCAGCCCGTTGTGGTTGTGCTTCGCGTTCAGCTCCTGCGACGAATCGGAGAGGGCTTCCGCATCAATCTCTTCGGACGGGCTGCCGTCAGGAATCTCGTCCTGAACAAAAAGCAATGAGGTTCAGACATTTATACTATTTATATATACCCCGTACACTTCATTCTTCAGATATACAGGATGGTGCTGATGCATACATTTTTTTTTAAATTAGTTCACCATGGAACCTGTAGGAACCGCCAGGATTCAGAAAAATCATTTCTCACCAGATTACAAGATATTTTTTTTTTAAGTTTGAGATATCTCTACCTTGATGTACAACATATTTTTTTTTACGTTATTTATTTATTTATTTGAAAAAGGTACATCTACAACATACATAACGATACAATGATCAACTAAGTATAAAAAAAAATACTAAAGGGCCCCACACACGATCAGTTTGCCGGCAGATATCGGCCTGTCAGTTAGTAGTACAACACACAGGTAGGCGGCGGCGGTCGGCTAGTACTAACTGACCGGCTGACACCTGCCGGCGAACTGATCGTGTGTGGTGCCCTTCAGTACTATAGCCTGACCGCAACCGCTGTACCGCGCCTTAGGAATGCGCGGGGAGGGGGAGGTGGGGAAGTAAAGAGCATGAACTCACATGAGATTCGTAGTGTCAGACAGATCTTACGATATCGAAGCACAGTTTATTGAAGCTTTATATTTACGAGTATAATTACATCCAATCCGTTTTTGTCCAATATTGTTTTTAGATAAGTGCAATTAAAGAACCAATATAAATAAAATAAATCTTTAATTCTTGGGAATATATAATATAAACTTTCTTTGTTTGCTTTTCTTTTCTTAAAATATTCGGCCACTTTGAAAATGACAGTCTTGATATCTCGAGATAATGCACGACCCATTTTTAGATATTTTATCTCATGTATGACAAAATGGAGCAACTGTTTCGGCCCCCCGCCTCACCGCTCGCATACCCAAGGCGCGCTGCAGCGGTAGCGGTCAGACTATAGCCCACCCGCCGCCGCCGCCGCCCTTGCGTTGTACTACTAACTGACAGGCCGATATCTGCCGGCGAAATGATCGTGTGTCCCTGGTCGTGGGGCCCTTAATGCTTAAGTTTATTACAGACGTACACAACATTGTTAGTGTACATGACCTTAAATATAGAATAATTATATTAGACAGAATATTATTTAATTTGTAATTTTAAAACGTTATCAACAGCTAAAGTAACTGTCCCTAGCTGTGCTGCATAGACTGTAATATTTTGGTTTTATACAGGTGGCCAAAAAAATTGACGAATTAGGTCCCTCGTGCCACGGGGTATCCCTATCACCCCCATGTATGTTCCGCGATTTTTCATAGTTCTCAAGTTATGATTTTTTTTCTGAATTTTTGAGATATTTCGACATGTTTAACTTTAAAAAACATCTAAAAAAAGTAGAGGACTTTGTCGAGACTTTTTTATTGCAACTATATCTTCATGAGTAGTACTTTAATGGACAAAATAATCGGCTTCGTAACTGTGATGAAAGTTATTAGTGTTGGTCTAAAGTAAAAAATTTACATTAGGTGAATTATTACTTAAATATTCAACTTTAATTTAAAAATCTGAACAGATGACTTTATGGTTCCTAAGTAGGCTTCAAAAATGCACCAGACTCTCAGCTTTCATAATCATTTAAAAAATGGAGTAGTTATTGGGGCTACTTTGGCTAAAATTCGGCTTCAAAGACGGCAAAGTGGAAAAGTCTTAAAATTAGCCAAGTGATTAAAAAAAGTTCTAGCCACTTTATCATTTCTAACGTTAATTAGTTTGTTAAGTAACCAAAAATGACTGCAGGAAAGCTAAGATCCAATCTTTTTAAGGTTTTTCTTAGTTAAAGTTTAATGAATTTTGCGCGATTCGCTAGAAAAAAATCTCGAGAAAATCCTCCAAATGTTTGGATCTTAGCTTTCCTGCAGTCGTTATTGATTAGTTTACAAACTAATTAACGTTACGAATGATAAAGTAGTAAAACTTTTTTTTTTATCACTAGGCCAATTTTAAGAAACTTCCACTTTGCCGTCTTTGAAGCCAAATTTTAGCCAAAGTAGCCCTAATAAGTGCTACTTTTTTAAAGTGTTTATGAAAGCTAAGAATCTGGCACATTTTTGAAGCCTACTTAGGAACCATAAAGCAACCTGTTCAAATTTTTAATTTAAAGTTGAAAAGGACAATGCTCAAAAATAACCCAAGCCCGGCGCAAAAGAAAAGTAACTCAAATTATGGGTAAAAATAAGTAATTAAATACTGCATAGGAGGCATCATCGAAATCAATGGCTATATGTGTGAAATTGCTATTCTAAGTTTTACAGGGGTAACATAATTATTGCTATGGTTTAAAGTGCCATCTGAAACACCGAGCAAGTAATAATCTTCATCGGTCAGCGTGCACCGCGCAGTATTTGTTGTGATTGTGCGTTTTTTTCTGTCATTTTTAGGTACCTATTGCTTTTCATTTTTGGATTCCGAGTTTGCTTATCGATTGGTTATTGGGGAAAATGGATATAGATAATGGATGAAAATAAGGATTTTAAGATAGCCGCTGCCATCATCAACTGTTTTCAAGAGCCCTACGAGGATAGCAGGTACACAAACCAATTCATTGAAATAATAAATAATGTAAATAACCACAATCATTTATGTGATTACGTGCTTGAATACAAATTAAATCGACAAAGGATGGCGTTTATACGGATGCAAGCCGATGTTCTTGAATTGACAGATTTCCTAAGACTAACACATGAAGATTTGATTTTGATTGCTGTTGGCACGTATCATCTGAAAATTGCCCGCTCTTATTACAGTGAGCATATCAAGCAAACAGGTGTTTATGAGCTTGAAGTGTTTCGTTATCCTGAGTTAATCCTTACGTCGCATACAATCGAGACACGTAAGAAGCGAGACCTATTACACCTACATTCTTTATAAAAGGGAAAATGGCAGGAATGGCATATCCGGATATACGTTCCTGTATTCACGGGAGGAGAATATTGGGCTGTTGCGCCACGTCATGAGCGTTTTATATTACTTAGGGTGGGCTAGGCATGAGAAACAGTTAGAGCATCCCGCATTATTTTTGGATCATGTCGTATTAGACGTTAACTTATAAGCGTAATTATTTAAATAAAAAGCACATTTATACAGTGTTTTTTTCTTTTATTTGACATTATTTTTAATGATTAACTTGTAAAAGTAGGTAGTAGAGTGGTAGAGAAGTTGTTATAAACATGTAATTATGGGTCCGGACCTGTGCTTCACCTAGGTTCTCCACCTGGATGAAGCACGGGGACTTATATGGTCCCGTTGAATACGTTTTTAAACCGCAACTGTATCTGTTTGCTGCCCCTTTTACAGATACATTATGCTACCCCTGTAAAACTTCGAATAGCAATTTCACACATACGGTCGCGGTCAGAAAATGTTTACCAGTTTTGAAATTAGATTCTGTATCACACTTTTTTCACTAAAGTCTAAAATGCCATATCAAGTTACAAAATACCTTTCAAAAGTTATTATTCAATATGACGCATCAAGTTTAACAAAGAGATTATTGACCACTTTTTGATATTGAAACTCATTTCTTTATTGGTTGAAATGACATTTATCAAAAATTATTGTTTGAACGTCGTCGTTTGGACAAGAGCAATTTTACGAAAGATATTTTTATAACGAAATAAAATGGCAAGTTTAAGCCTGGAGCAAAGGGCTGAAATAATATTTCTCTTCGAAGATGGGCATAGTATTAGTGCTATATCACGAGAACTCAATATATCGCGATTCACTGTGAGGTTTTGGATTCGGCGTCACGGCGAAGAAGGGAAAATAACAGATCATAGAAATAATTCAGGACGACGACCGATACTAACTGCCGCGCAAATTTTCATTTTGTGGATAATTAATTCAAAGAAAATGGTATTCTTCTTTCTTTAGTTACTGGGCCCTAATGTGCTCTAGCACAATTCTGCCAATTTCACGTGTGTAGAAAATACACGGTATACAAATATTGTGATATTAATTTTCCTTTAAAACTTTCTTCGCCAATTACCTGAAGCAAAACAACACAAATTTGGACATCACAAACACAAATTATACACACACAAACATAAACATTTTAGTACTACTTTTGAATTAATTAGCCAAATGACATAGGTATAACGGGGTTATATAGGTTATAATTTTAGTTTGTTAATTATAAAGAATTTTGATAAGTGATATATGAATGGGGTTCTAACTAGCTGCAACAAACTTTTAACATTAATGGGTCGGGGAATTTCCGGTGGCAGAGAGTCATATAGGGAATAAACCAATAAAGGGCAGTTAAAAATCAAATGCTCAGCAGATCCCTCATCCAGTCCACACTCACATAAAGAGCTGTCTTTTACACGAATCTTTGCAAGATGAACAGGTGTGCAAGCATGGCCTAAACGAAGACGACATAAAACAGATACAATTTTTTTGGGTATATGTTTGTATTTAAAAAACCACGGTTTATTTGGTATTTCCAACTGTATATCATAATAATGTTTACCAGCTTTATTTCTTGATCTAGACCAGTCCATATGCCACGACTGTGATAAATGAGAATTTGCAAGGGGAACAATATCTTGGCAAGTAGCTGTAGAGTGAGAAGATACACCAACTGAGATAGCATTCCTGGCGCAGGAGTCTGCAGTTTCGTTACCAGGAATTCCAACATGACTCGGAATCCATGCTATTACTATATCTAGATCCCTCATTTTGCATTTGTGTAAAAGTTGTCTAATTTTTTGGATATTTGGAGATTTCACTTTAGCCCGAAAAGGATTTGAAAGAATGGCTTGTAAACAACTCAATAAATCAGTAAATATTATTGATTTATTCAGGTTATGAGATTCTACATACGAAATAGCTTCCATAAGCGCAATTGATTCCCCGGTGAAAATGGATGAAAGGTGAGATATCTTAAATTGGAGCATAATTTTATAATCAGGGATCCAAACCGCAGCACCAACATGTTCATTAGTTGATAACTTGGATGCATCAGTGAAAATAGGGTGCCATCCTTGCCAATTTTTAGCCAATTTTTCATTAAATTCATGTTTAGCGTTAAGAGAGTCTTTCTGGATGCCAAAATTAAGAATTATTGAAGGATCGAATATTAGTGATTCAAATGGTTGCAAGAAAAGGGGATTTATTGGAAAGTGTGCTAGAGGTACTGGTAGGAGGGAAAATTTGTTGTGACTATGTAGAACACAAGGAAGATTTTGTTGCAAACTCGTTGAGGAATCAAAAGACTGGGACAAAATCTGTAATTTTTTTAATAGAATTCCTTTTGCATGATCTTAATATAAAACCGGTCACTGAGAAGTTGTCGACGTAAGTATAAAGGAGGTTCTACGCATTCTACTTGGAGGGCATTAATAGGGGAGGATTTCATAGCGCCAAGGATAATTCTTAAACATTTTGATTGAACCTTTACTAATTTGTCCAAAGCTAATTTGTTGCCTGGGTCTAAAAGAAACGACCCATAATCAAAATGACTGCGAACAATTGCATTATACAAAAGCTTTTGAGAAAATGGGTGAGCTCCCCATGACACCCCTGACAAAGCCCGCATAACATTAGCCCCTTTTTCTGCTTTTTTTAATACATGGGTAAAATGTGCTATTCCAGTTAATCTCGAATCCAGAATTAGACTCAAGAATCGAACGGATTCTTTCACTGGAACCGGTGTGCCGTTATATTTTATTCTAGGATCTGGGAACAAACGCTTCTTAGTAAAAACCACAGTAGTACACTTTGGGACAGAGATTGAAAGTCCATGCTTGAAAAGCCAATCGCCAAGGTACGATAACGCCGTATTAAGATTTTTTTCAGCCTCTAAAATGCTCTTAGCTCGCGAGTATATAGCAACATCATCCGCGTATTGAAGGACATCACAAAAATTGTTAACTGTTTGTTCTAAGTCATAGGTGTAGATGTTATATAAAAGAGGGCTTAGGACTGAACCCTGGGGGATGCCTTTCCATACCAATCTATCATTTAATGATAGATTCTGCATTTTGATAATAATATTTCTAGGTGAAATAATATTACAGATGAAATGGACCAATTTCTCTGGGATACTCAGCTGAAGCATCTTTTGCCTGAGTACCGGAATTAATACATTGTCATATGCAGCTGCTATGTCTATGAACACGCCCACTAAGAATTCCTTCTTATGAAATGCTAGCCGAATATCAGTTGTGATAATGCTCAAGCTGTCCATAGTGCTAGATCCTTTTCTGAATCCAAATTGGGATTCAGCAAGTATGTTGCGGTTTTCAACGAACCATTCCAGTCGATTTTTAATCATATGCTCTGTGACTTTGAGTAATACCGAGGAAAGAGCTATCGGTCTATAGGAGGTGGGATCTAATAAGTTTTTACCGGGCTTAAGTATAGGTATCACAATTTGTTGCTTCCATGCTTCAGGAATAATCCCTCGTTCATAAAATGTGTTAATAAGCTTCAGATAGTATAGTTTTGCATTCTCTGGTGCTCTCGTTAAGAAGGAGTACGATATACCATCAATCCCTGGGGATGAATCGACTAAGCCACCTAGTGCTAGTTTAAGTTCTACGAGAGAAAATGGCCCATTTATAGGGCTTTCTGTAGCAGAAAAAACGGGAGGATAAGATGGTAAACACCGTTGTGTAGGAACATATGGAGGGGCTAAATTGTCTGCAAACGTTTCGATCCACGCCGAAGGATCGTTATCAGTTGGATTTCCTACTGTTAGTGACCCGCGATATCTCCGAATTTGTTTCCAAACGACAGTTACAGGCGTACCAGGAGATAGACTTTCGCAAAACTTAGACCACCCTGATCTTTTTTTTTAATAAGAAGCCGGCGGGTACATGCAGCTATGTGTTGATAAGAATAATAATTTTCTAGAGACATGTTGTTAGCATAAGCTTTTTCAGCGATTTTACGCTTCTTAATAGCCTCTGTACATTCTGCATCCCACCAAGGAGGGGATTGTCTCTTTCTTTTAAATCTTTTGAGCGGAATGTTAGCCTTCGCTGCATTCATTAAAGAATTTGTAAATTCCTTATAGTTATTTAGGCTATTCCCAGCACTGACCTCTGGAAGTAAGTTGATCTCTCTTTCTACAGTATTTGAGAAGTCTGTCCAGTTTGCTTTCTTAATCCTAAATTTTATTAAAGAGTCATGAGGAAGGCTTGTAGGAACATTTCCTAGGATATTTAAAGTGATAGGGTAGTGATCACTACCTAAACAACTACTGAAAACAGTCCAGCTAATTTGAGATGAAAGCCTTGGAGAACAGAAAGTCAAATCTACTGCAGACTGGTTTTGAGTGGGAGAGGTTTTCCTTGTAGGGCTTCCATCATTCAAAACACATAGATTTAGCTCATCCAACAAATCTACCAAGAGAGATCCAAATGCATCGTTTCGGTGAGATCCCCATGACATGTGGTGAGCATTGAAATCTCCCATAATTATAACTGGAGGTGGGACTGTTTTAATTAAATCACAAATGTCTTGTAGAATAGAAAAATTAGGATGGGGGATGTAAAAAGAAATAAAAGAGATATTCAAAGTTCTCACTGCTACAGCGTTAACACCTTGGCTGTGAGGTGGAAGGGGAAGTTGATTAAATAGGATGGAGCGGCTGACCAGCAGACAGCTCCCTGCATATCCATCATCCCTGTCATCCCGGAGGCACGAGTATCCAAATACATAAAAATGTGATCCGGGCACCAACCATGTCTCCGACATGGCAAGAACAATGGGAGAATATTTATTAATAAGGTACATAACATCGGGTTTCTTACTCCGGATACTTTTACAATTCCATTGAACCACTTTGTGATCCATTACATTCAATATTATTATTATTATTATTCGAGGTAAATTTATTAAGTTGATTAAGTTTTTGGGCAACGTTGGGCGGTAGTGGGAAATTAATTGAAACGTCGAAGAAAGCTAAACAAAAAATGCCAAATCACCTCAAACATGTCATCGTTAGGTGACATTTCTGAGGCACCTGAGTCCTCATTCAAGGCGCAACCATTTGACAAGGAGAAACTACAATTTCCTACAATATTATTATGGGCGTCTTTATCATAACCTCTTCCAATAGGGGTCTTTGGGCGAGACGGAAGAAATATTGTTTTTCTAGAGGATTGGGGAGGGCTTTTATCTAACCATGAGGGCTTAAGACTGGGAGGACTAGAATGATGAAATTGAAAGATGGAGTCGGTTTTGAAACATCTGCATATGACCTCTTGATAGATGGTACCTGTTGTATGGCCTCCTAATAAGAAATATTTTTTTCTGACATAAGTATTTTAACTGTTTTCTGCCTTAAGTGCTCTGGGCAGGTTTTGTTACTGGCAAAATGTCTAGCTGAACAATACAGGCAGGTTGAACTTTCTTCTGCTACAACACAATCTTCTCCAATATGAGGTTGTGCACATCGGTAGCAGCGAGGCTTTGAGCGGCATTGAGCTTTAATATGTCCAAATCGGCAGCAGTTCATACACTGGATAGTAGGGAATTGGTAGGTCTCAACAGGAAGGGAAGAATGAAATATGAAGACTCTAGAAGGGAGAACTTGGCTTTGGAAGGTGAGTACGACTGTTTGCGTTGGAACCCATGATGGTTTACCATCTTCAATTATTTTTCTACTTAACCTCCTTGCTTTTAAAATTAGGCACTCTTCTGGTACCTCCATGTCATTTACAAGTTCCTCCATGGAGATGTCCGTTGGGATCCCTCTAACAATTCCCATTCTCGTCACATTATAGTTTGGAATAGCAGCTGTATATTTACAAAGATTCAGTATTGGATTTTTAAAAAACTCATTGGCGTCAGTTGCACTTTGGAATTCAACTGATATTTTGTTACGACCTACTTTTTTAATACCGTCTCTAAGTATGTTAGATATTTTATGTTTGGCCAAAAACTGACCAAACTTAATTGGATGGAGTGTGGTACCAGATGATGGATCTAGTTCCACTTTAGATATGTGTATAATAAACGGACCTCTATCTTTCTCTGAGTATTGTGTAGGAGCACTAGAAAGCGACTCATGAATATAAAGTGTTAGAGAAGTTGATAATGTGTTGGAGATATTACCAGATGCTCTTTTGGTTGGTGTGTCTCTTAATTCATCTTCGGCTCGTCGCTTAGAGCCTGCCTGGGAAAACATAGGAAGCGAGAGATCCATTGTGGAATAAGAGCTGGGAATATCCGGAGGGTCTGGTGGATCGGGCGGTTCATTCATTTTAGGGAGAGATTAGTTGTTTACTTACCGGATGTTAGTAGTAAGTTAACCAGCACCAATGTAAACTAGTAATACAGCGAAGAAACTGATTACAAATCCGAAATTACAGATTCGTTTTCAAACACGTGTATAAACTAACACTCGCGGAGGCGGAATCGAAAATGGTATTAAACCTGTTTAGCTGTGATTATATGCATGTGACTATCTGCCTTCTGTCAGATTGTTGTTGTGAGCACAAGTGCTGCCTAATGTTTTGCAAATTTTAATCCAATCACTGTGTCTTATACCGTTATTACAATACAACTGTACCCCAAGCATGAACCATTATGGTACTAGTTAAGGTAATCGTAATCGTATTATTTTGTATGAAAAAGGTTTAGTAGCTTTATGGTTTTCATACAAAATAATACGATTACGATTACCTTAACTAGTACCATAATGGTTCGTGCTTGGGGTACAGAAGCGTTGCATAGGCAAAATTGCTTGGTGGTAGTGTTATTTCAAATGAAATCAAAGGTTTTAGTGAAATAAAACTGTGAAAACTGAAACTGTGAATTCCGAACTTTTCAACCTTACCCTCAAGTGTTTGAAAAAGAAACCTCTAGGAACGCTTCCATTTTTTAATTCATGCCTCAGAGTTGCAGAGTCAATCAAAGATCTTATGTTTAATAAAAATCAAGTACAATCTGCTATTAAAAGTATGAAAGCAGACTCTTCACCTGATCCAGATGAGATACCAGTGGTCATACTTAAGAATTGTGACCTTGACAACCAATTGGTATCTATAATGCAAATATCCTATGACACCGGAATTTTGGCAAACTTATGGAAAACCGCAATAGTGATCCCTGTGTACAAAAAAGGAAACAAGCTACAGGCAGTAAATTATAGACCAATAAGCCTAACTAGCGTGATATGTAAAGTCATGGAGAAGATAATAGTCAAACACATCAGACAGTTTCTTGACAAGGTGCGAGTCATCAGCAACCAACAACATGGCTTTTGCCCACATAGATCCACAATATCGAACTTGTTATCTTGCTTATCATCTTGGACCACAAGTCAGAATGCTCGACAACCTCTAGATGTGATTTATCTCGATTATGAAAAAGCATTTGACAAAGTACCGATAAGTAACTTCTGCAAAAAATAGAATACGTAGGATACGTGGAAAACTTCCAGAGTTGACTGAGGCCTTTTTGCGACATAGGACATTTCGAGTGAGAATAGGTAACACTCTTTCAGATGAAAGAGACATACAAAGTGGTGTATTATAGTAGTGTATTATATATTATTTTCACTTTTGATCTACCGAAACACATGAATTGCAAAGTTAGTATGTTTGCTGACGACACAAAGATTTTTGCAGACCCAGAGATGGATTTTGAACGGCTCCAAGCTGATCTAATCGAACCCGGGACCTCAGAAATGGCGACATCAGAACCGGTGTGCTAGCTAACCGATCGATCACAGAGGTATAGTCGTATATATTTGAAATAGGTACTGTACGCAAAAAGCTTGTTAAAAAAGCAGATTGTAGGTTTAAGTTTATAAGGGTGTTACCAGACCAATCGATCGATCGTCGATCGACGGCATCGATTGATGGTAGAATGGACTAGTCGACGTCGATCGACGACATCGATCGATGGTAAAATGGATTAGTCGACGTCGATCGATAGTTTCTAGCAGACCATTCGATCGATGTCGATCGACAATCGACCGGTAGAACGGATTGGGTGTTAGATCTAGCTGTTTGATTAGATTCCTATGCCTATCCATCCATCCATAAAAAAACAAATTTAGACGATTCAAAATGCTTATTTTAGCCACTCTCCCGTCCATGGTGAGTATATTCACCCAGTGACATATAAGTCCTTCCGTCCAGGGTGACTATTGTTACCCAGCCTAAATTTCCCGACAGGCGTTCAGTTTTCTGCGTTTAGTTTAATCCTTAGAGCATATCGGTCCGCGCAAAAAATAACGAACACTCTATGGTTAGTTGCTTCATATACTCTGTGTGTAAATTAGACTCGGTCTTGACCAATTTATGCTTACTGAATAAAGATATTTTGATTTGATTTGATTTGATTTGAGACGCGCCGTCCGCTTCACTTTTTTTATAAATTTATTTCGTGCCCATGGATACTAGTCGTAATAATAGAGTTCATTGATAATGCTTAAAGTTGATGATAATATGAACGTTTAAATACTAAATGATATTCCCCCCAAACAAATTGGGAAGCACTTTAGATTAAACAACACCGAAAAAGGGGGGAGGGGAGGGGGAGCCAAAGTGCGAAAATGCATAGTTTTCAACATATTTTTATTTTGAGGTTATTTTAGGTTTATTTTTAGAAAAAAAAACAAATATTCTACTAAGTTACCATTACCGTACCCCCTTTTCTGAATACATTTCGAAAGAAACTGATAGAATTTAGCTAGGGTTAATCGATCAACGTCGACCGACCGTCGATCGATGGGTTAGACGAACGGTATCCGTCGATCGATTAAAGCTACCACACCTATCGATCAACGTCGACCGACCGTCGTGGATCGATTGGTTAGTCAAACGGTATCCGTCGATCGATTAAAGCTACCAGACCAGTCGTTCAACTTCAATCGACGTTGATCGATGCCGTCGATCGACGATCGATTGGTCTGGTAACACCCTAAGGTCCCGTGTTCAATTCCCAGGTAGGGCAAAGTGTGTTTCGCATTTATCAATCATTGTGGCTTTTGCCCTACAATGAGACAGTATACTGCTGCAGTTTACTTTAATTTTAAAGAAATTAACATTTTTAAACTTTTTTTAAGACAAGTTAAAACTGACGATGTTCCCCATACCTTAAAATCAATGCTGCCCTCCTCCGAGCTTGTATCCGGGACGTCCGCATCCATCACCGCACCAGTTCTTTTAAGGCACCTCAATGCGTGCCGCTGCAGTCTTGAAATAGGCAACGTTCTATTGCAGACGGGGCACTCGCCTTGGGAAGGAAGGGGTGGTTCGTCGCCGGGCTCTCTAGTAGACGCGCTGCAGAATTATAGTTAATTAAATTCTTGGAGCTTGTAACCGTGTTGCGTAGCGGTGAAAGAATAATAACTTCCGTTTTCTTCCTTTGGGTGTCGTAAAACGCGGCTAACGGACTAAAGGCTGCACATACATCCGTAGAGTGACAATAAGTCACCATGGGACACCACCTGTCACGCTAAGCACATGTGCAGTCGCTATTTGGTGAAAAGTGTACTATGGGAGCGGAATGCTTTTGCTGTCCGCATTGCCTACTCTCTGATTAACCATTCGGGGATAATAGTTGTGATAATATGTTAAACTCTCGGTGTGGACATAATGCTAAGAGAGCATAATAATAAGTGGACACAAAGAGTCACATACTGGTACCCGAGAGGTGAAAAAATTGACGAGGCAGACAATTTAAGAGATGGGATGATGACTTGAGACTGTGTGCAGGGGAAGGATGGTCTAGAAAAACGAAAGATAGGACCGAGTAAAAGATTTTGGGGAGGCCTAGGGTAATCATTAGATATAAGTAACCACGTTAGGGGTTTGCTGAGGTGGGGAGGGGGGAGAAGGTAGGTGGGAGAGGAGAGGGGTGGGGGAAGGAGTATAACCCCCCCCCCCCCCCCTGCAACCCCCATCTGCCAGAGATACGTACTTTTCGAGAAATATTTTTTTTGTCAACAACCTCAAAAAAAAAAGATATGGAAATTTAGCAGGAGGGAGGCTAAAAAGAGGTGGGGACGGGAAGAGAGTATGTAAAAAAGTGGCATGTACAAAAACATCGTTTCTGGCGCTTCGCTGGCCGCTGCCGTTTTTAGTCAACATACTAACCTAATATATTATAACTATTTTCATAGGGAGGTTTACTTTTTGCATGTTGTTTTTCGTTTAATTTCACTCAAAAATTAATTAATTGAAAAAATCCAACCCGCATTTGGCAAGCCTGGTGATTCAGCCAAAATCCATTAATTGTAGTGATGGCTTGATTTCGTGATGAGGGCCTTTGCGCTGCAGGTACCTTCCGGCAACCAAAATCGTTATCAGGGGTTTCAGTAAGACGGTACGCCCCCCACGGTATCCGTATCCCCAGAATGTACCCAAGTTCTGTTTCAAATGCCAACCCGAGGCCTAAGTCTAAACAAGCTGAGGTTACTGATATATAAATTAGTAATTACTAGTTTTCCAAAGAAAAAGTAAATCTTAGCAATAAAGGCTTAATTTTTTCTTTCAAAAAAATCTCTTTTGGTCAATTAATTTACGAGCAACTGTCGTAATACTTGACAATAGAAATTCAATTGTAAACAACCACAAGGAAGACCTGACAGACAAGGGGTTATAAACAAGTGTAAAGTGCTTTTACATCGTCCGAAATATCTTTTTTAACACTGGTAGGTTATAAAAGATGGTGGTCCCATTCAAGTCATTTTTAAACTGGAAAAGAATGGGTGCACGAACATGAAACTGTAAAACTATTTTAACGGGACCTACCTAACACGATTATTGTAAGTAAGTAGTACTGCATATCAGCCTAAAATGTACAAACGCGTCTCCTACGTTGGATGTTCGTAATTTTTTATTGAAAAGATCTGTACCTAAAAAAAAGAACTAATTTGTGCAAAGTTTCACGTCCTGCAGATTCGTAGCCTAGTTTCTTTAAAAAATCTAAGGTACCTATTTGTATATATAAATTTATACTTTTTCGCCTTCCTGGATTTTGCTCAATTGAATGTTTGTTTGTTTGGCTAATTTGACAGGTTTTTTTTAAATATTTGTTCCGTGAAGGAACAGGCTAAGATCAGAGACCATACTGCCTAGTCATTAGTATTTTTATTTCTTTTTTTCCCCTTTGGTGATAATGAGTGGTGATTAAGATGATGGATGATAAATGATGATCCCGAAACCCCTTAAGCCCTCACTAAAGATGTAGGACTTTACTGAGGTCTCACACCATTGAGATCTATAACTATCTCAATGTCTCACACGGACTTCTTGAGAGAATTTGAAAAGTGATGTTGCACTGTTTTGTTACATTTGCCAACACTCATGCACATTCACAAACACTTAACGGTTAATAATCCACTATTATTTCACATAAATGTTCGAAAAACCACGAATTTTGGAAAATAAAACTTAATAAAACAAAACTGCAGACATGACGCTTCACTTTCCCACCAAGAAGTCTTATAAATATATTAGTCCCGTGATAGTCTAAGATCCGAGTATAGAACGACCTTCACCGAGAAGGTTAATAGATGAAAAGTATTATGTTAAATAATAGGAAGTGTATAGAGTGCCACAAGCGGCACTGTATCTCCATCGGCTAAGGAACCGTAAGTTTTGTGGTATAATAGTGACGCCGCCTAAGCTGCCGTAAAGTTTTTGTAAGACAACAGAAATACTAGCTGCCCTACTCCTGTAGGTCACGTGATAGGTTAGAAATTTAAGTTATTTTTTTTATTAGACAACAGAAATCTAACTCCATACAAAAATATCTTTTGAATATTAAGTCGTCTGAACATTACGACAAATAAAAAATATGTTACGGTACCCGAACCGATTGAGATAGAATGCCGCTTGTGGCACTCTATACGCTTCGTACTAGGATGCCGTCAAATTACGGCATCGTAATCGATCGTACTATGTTGCCGCTTGTGGCACTCTATTCACTGCCTACACTTTGTACTAGGATGCCGTAATGACGGCATCGTAACCGATCGTACTAGAATGCCGCTTGCGGCACTCTATCACAGCCTAAATAATATATCGCGAATGGGTTGGCTGAAAAATTTCAGTCCAGTACCATTAATTATTAATTTAAAATTAAAAAAAATATATTTTTTTGTTTTGTTTGTAACACAGACATATATTATATGTCTGTGGTTTGTAATGAGCTTATCTTTAGATAAACATAAATTTTATTTATTTAACCAGACGGTTGCAAATTACTAATATTGACTTGCCTGTTTACACCTGCCTACCCAATGTTATGAAAGGAAAAAAATAGTCAACCAAACGTTTGCATATTCTATAGGCTTCATACTTTCGATTGGTACATATGTAACAAGTGCAATATTTAAAAAAAATATTGTTAAATATCTTAGACTGGACTGAAATTTGTCAGCCAACCCACTCGCAATATATTTTTTAACACAAGGACATAATTTCTTTTGATACTAAAATAAAAGAAAAATTAACTGCAACAATTCATATACTTCCTTGTCCAAGAGACTAAGTGCTATCGTTCTGTATATTTTTTTGATTTTTAATTACCTCCGTTATAGAATACTGTATTTTGATAAGTTTTGTACGGTTCTGAACGAATGTTCCGGTTTTTTTAATGCTAACGAACGCAGGGTTAATATGTAGGTAAGTCTAAGAGGTCTATGGTAGTGTAGAAACGATAACGCTAACACAGATAACCTAGAGTTATCGTTTCTACATTACCATAGACCTCATAGACTTACTCATAGAGAAATTTATTAATAAGGGAACTTACTTACCTACATATTAACTCTAAGCGTTCGTTATCATAAAAAAAAATTGGTTGCCTGTAAAGTCGGTATACGGGCGAAAGTTTTACGTGACAACGACTTTGAGTGGTAAAATAATTTTAATGTGAATATTCATTCGTATAGTAGGAAGAAGGATGAAATAATAGTAACAATTTAAAACATTTATTTATAAAAAGAATTATATTTAAAACAAATATGCAGACCGATCATAGTTGAGTGGGAGAGAGACGCAAGGCATTCGGCGGGCCTCTCTCTCGTTCGGTGACTCATCGTAACGTTACCGAGCGTTACACTTTTTCATAAGTGACTCCCAGCCGCAACCTAATTTAAGACGTTGTCACGTCAAAAATGGGATCTTTCATTCAGAAACGTACAAAACTTATCAAAATACTTTTATAAACCAGTAGCAAGGTTAGTTTTATAAAAAGAAACGAATTCAATCCGAACTACCTTTAATCGTAAACTCAGACAATAATAATAATTAACAATACAACCATATATAGAACACGTCCAGCACGTTCGACCGCCGCTCAAAAAGTGCCGCTCCCCTCCGTCTTCCCTTCCTAAGCGCAGCGCTCCCTTCCACCGCTTCGTCACCTCACGCCACCATGACGTAAGCCGCTTGGCCCCGCCTCTTCCAGGTCGGATATTTGTAATACGGCTTCTCCTGACAGCGACTCGTCCTCGATCGCCTGATCTTGATTAGGAGACTCTGGCTCCGCCTCATCCAGGGGTATCATAGAATCTTCACCCTCTGTAATTAAAAGTTTGTTATAGCGCTAGTCACACAAATCTTAAGCACGAGATATACAAGCTCTTAATAATTTCAGTGCCGCTTCGCAACTGTAAGCGTGCACTCAAACAGTCACGACCAGCCATAAAATTTATAAGACTCAATCTCAAAGGACAAATGTAAAGGCCAATAAAAACACTAATAAAGATGAAAAAGTGTTAACTTTTTAAATATCACATTTACAAACGACTGAACTATCACTATCGGCACACGTCAGAGGTAGCGGTCAGACTCCCGCGCACGTGGCGTTTAGCAGTCGTCAGAGCACGTCTTAGGTTGCGGCTTAAACGCCCGCGCACGTGGCTCTATAACAAACCCTCTCTTGAGAAATAAAACACACGCCATAGGTAGCGGCCAATAGCCCGCGCACGTGGATTCTCAAGGAGTTTAGCACTCGCCATAGGTAGCTGCACAAGGCACGCGCACGTGGCCAACCATTTACTCACCAACAGCATCTTCGGCAAACAACGCTGCACAAGCGTCTGGCGTCCATTCACCGTGCCACAGAACCATGTGCTCTGCAGCCGCCTGGGTCTTCTTGCCGTAAGACCCCGCCAGAAGCTCCAATTCGTAGCGGTCATGAGGGAGTAGATGGATCACTTTGTAAGGGACCGGAATCCAGCTTGCCGGAACTCTGCGAACTCTTTCCGACAAAAACAAAGTCGCCCACGCCAAAGACACGAGGCCGTTTTCTATTTTCATTAACTCGTTGATCTTACTGTTTCTGGTTCGCTACAATAAGTTCCGAAGCTCGTTGCCTCCTCAAGGTAACCATTGCGCCGCGCGTATCGGAAGTTTCCAGAGCTACGTCTTTCACTAGAGCTCTCAGGACAGGAGTAGTAGCTTCGATTCCAATCAGGAGTTGTAAGGGCGAAGTTTGGGTCGTGGTTTGCTTAGTTATGTTAAGCGTTAATTGAATCTTCCACAGGACATCAGACCAACTCCTCCCCTTATTATTAACCTCGATACGTAGCATGTTTAAGACCGTCCGGCAATACCGTTCAGCCTGACCATTCTCATGGTGCATTTCGGGTGTTGTTAAATACGTTGCACACCCTAGCTCAGAAACCCAATTTTGAAAACTAGCACTTTCAAACATTCGACCCCGGTCGGTCACAATTAAAGAAGGAGTGCCAAACAATGAAATGGCGTTAGTGAAAACGCGTTTGAAATCTTGACTGTCTTGTCTGTACAATGCGTACAGCAAACAAAATTTGGAATAAGAATCTAGTAGGACCAAGACATACTTAAAACCATTAGATTCCGGTAATGGGCCTAAAACGTCCATATGAACGACGGAAAAGGGGCTGTCGGGTTTGGTCCAAGAATCTATGGGCTGGTGCGGAGCCCGGGGAACTCGTTTATGTGAAAGACAAACTACGCAATGGTTAATATATTTCTTTACAAATTGTCTCAGACCAGGAAACCAGAAATGACGGAGGATAAGATCGACAGTCTTGTCTATGCCCAGATGTTCATGATCGTCATGAAAGACGCGTAAAAGACTAAGCCTGTGGCCTTTCGGTATGAAGCATAAGAGACGCGAATCCTCACCGGTAGGACTATACTTGTAGTATAAAAGATTGTTTTTAATCACATACCGGGAAGTATCTAATTGACCGTCTCTCAATTTTTCCATCAATTCACAGGAATTGAATAGCTAAAACGGCTGATTCCGAAACACAGGTTTCGGAATCAGCCGTTTTAGCTATTTGGGCCCAATTATTAGGTCGGCGAATATGAAAAACGTTTATCGGATTTCGACTTAAAAAGTCGGCATGTTGCATTAAAACCCCTTTGCGATACTCAATTGAAAAACGGAAATCCTGCATATAAACCCACCAACGGGCCACACGAGGTACTAAATCTTTCTTTCTTTCGGTTAATTTCAGTGAATTACAGTCCGTCACTATTTTGAAGTCGATGCCAATTAAATAGTGGCGGAAATGACGTAATGCATTAACTATGGCTAGCGATTCGAGCTCGTAACTATGATATCGAGATTCAGCACCATGCGTTGCCCTACTAAAATAACCAACTACACGTTTTCGTTTCCCCTCGTGTTCAAGAACGGCACCGTAACCAACTGCACTGGCGTCGGTATGGAGCTCAGTTGGCAACCCTGGGTCAAATATCGCGAGCACTGGCTCTCTAGTCAAACGTGATCACGCGCCACGTCTTGTTCGTCACCCCAAATAAACGGTTGTCCCTTTTTCATAAGTTTTGCGATGCAGGCGGTTTTAGTGGCGTAACTAGCAATATACCGCCTGAAATAAATAAATAAATAAAAAGTATTTATTTGTTCAAAATTACAAGTTTTACAACTAACTTAAAAACTAACAATATGGAACAAAAAGGTAATGTGGCTCAGCATCAAACAGCTGAAACGACAGCTGTAGCTGATATTCTGCCACAACCTAGCGTGTTTTTTTATACTTTTCTAAGAAAATGTGACAAGAGTTAAGTTTTATGAAAATAATTTTAATGAAATTTTCCCTACCACATTTTATTACAATTGTAATTTAAACATTATCATAGCCGCTTCGTTTTGTTTTTTTAGTAACCATAATTTACATTTACGTTTGAAACCAATTTTTGACATTCCAACACCCTCCCGTAAAGGAGGCGGCAGGTCGTTCCATATTTTCGAAGCGGCAAATGAAAAGCATCCCCTCGTAACGTTGTTTCTGTGTAAGGGCGGAGACAGGAAGTTACCAAGGTGCCTTAACTTTGAGCAACGCGTCTTCCATTTTAACTTAGAATACAGGTATTCTGGCGTTCCTGTTTTAAATAAAGTTTGTAAAAAACAAGCATATTTGAAGTCCCTGACCCCGCCCATACACAGAATCTTGTTATGTACTAAGTGAGGGGTAATATGATCCCTTTTTGGTATTGGGAAGCAAAATCGCATACAAGCATTTTGTATCCTCTGGATTTGATGTTCCGTCTTTTTGAGCAGACAAGGACCGTACACAATATCACAATAATGTAGATGGGATAACACTAGGGAATTGCATAATTGCACTTTAACATTAGTACTCAAGAATCTGTGGAGCTTAAATAAAGTTTGTAAGGAGCCAAAACAAAGACCGACCTTTCGCCTAACATGATTCTCAAACCTAAGATTTTCATCAATAAACAAACCTAAGTTACGAACGCATTCCTCACGAGGTATAGGAACATTGTCTAAGATTACGTTTATTTGTACAGTTTTAATGGATGCGACTTGTTTTTTAGTGCCCAATATAATTTGAACACTTTTTGCCGGATTTAAAACAAGAGAGTGTTTACGAGACCAATCAGCAATGGCCTGAAGATCCCTGTTTAATTTACACACAGCTGATAATACATCCATCGCAGAAGGCTTAGTGTGAACATAAAGCTGTGTATCATCCGCATAGAGGTGGAAACGGCAGTGTTCAATTACTTCAGTTATATTAGATGTATATAAAGCGAATAATACTGGACCCAAGATAGAGCCTTGGATCACACCCCGAGCGATAGATAGTGGGGTCGAGACCTCCACAGTGCCGTCGTCTTTTACGCACCGAACCTTTTGTGAGCGACGCGAGAAGTAAGATTTAAACCAGTCACAAGCAGTCGATCCGAAACCAAAAAAATTAAGTTTAGCTAATAGTAGTTCCAAATTTACGGAATCAAACGCGCGACTAAAATCTAGCAGGACTAAAATAGTCCCAAAACCACGATCAGATGCAGAAAGTATGTCATCTGTAATATTAAGTAAAGCCGTAGATGTGCTATGTTTTGGACGAAACCCCGATTGAAAGGCTGGTAATAAATTTTGATTCTCAACGAATCTGTTGATCTGAGCTAGAGCACACTTTTCAACTATTTTAGAAATAGCTGGAAGTACGCTAATAGGCCTTAAATCATCCGCGTTCTCGATCTTCGATTTCTTTGAAATAGGAGTAATTACTGCACATTTCCACTCATTAGCAAACACTCCGTCGAGTAAGGATGTATTCACTATAGACAATAGGGCAGGCATAGAGTGGGGTAGTGTTAGCTGTATCATCAACATTGATATGCCGTCACATCCCTGAGAGTTAGATGACATTTTGGAAACGATGCGTTCTATTTCTGACTCATTCACAGCACTAAACTCAAATAGATTGTCTCCGAGGCGCCGCGAGCACGATTTAACTTTGCCCAATTCTTCAATATCTCCAGGTAAATTTGGAACACTTTCTGTGAAATGTTTATTAAGTGCGTTTACATCTTTAAGGTGAATAGGGATTGCGTTACTTTGGTTAGGTTTTACGATGTTGTTTACATGACGCCACATTAAATAGGGTTTATTCCAATTGTTGTTCACAAATTGATTAAAAAAAGATCGTTTTTCTTGTGCTATGGCAAAGTTGTAATAATTGCGAAGACTACGGTAGTATTGTTTTGCCGAATCTGACTTTATTTTCTTGGCGTTACCACAAGCTTTTTCTTTTTCCTTTCTTAATACTTTGAGAGTGTCAGTCATCCAAGGACAGGGCGGATGGTTGATTTTACGAGTCTGCTCGGGAGCAAAAGTGTCAAAAAGATCTAAAATAAGCATATTAAACATCAATACCATATCGTTAAGATCACTATACGCAGATACCAATTCCCATGGAGTGTACTTAGCAGCTTCATGAATTTCTTTTTTGTTATTATTAATGCCCGGCAAGGCCCAGAAATTGCCTTACTTGCTTGACACATCTTGGTTTAGGTGACTTTACTAAAGCGTCTACCTTCCCAGGGCTCGGTCTAACCTAACCTTGGCTTATAAGTCTGCCCAAATATTCAACCTCAGTCTCTAGGAAGGTGCACTTCTTTACATTAATAGAAAACCCCGCTTTAGTGAGACAATCAAGTACTTGACGTAACAAGCTCAAACCCTCGTCAATCGAATCCGATAACACGAGCACATCATCAATATAATTAAGGACTCTACCAGTATCTAATAAAGGTTTTAAGGTCTTAAAAATGATTCTTTCATAAACCACAGGTGCATTTGTCAAACCATAGAGCATTTTTAAATATTCAAAATGTCCCTCTGGCGTAACAAATGCAGTTTTACTAATAGAATCCTCATCTTTTACAGGGATTTGTAAAAAGCCAGTAGCCATATCAAGGCTCGTAAAAAACTTACTGCTTCCTAGCTTGTCGATGTGATCGTCTATTAAAGGCAAGGAAAATCGTTCCCTGACTGTAATCGCGTTTAAAGCACGATAGTCCACACACATTCTGTCAGACCCGTCTTTCTTTTTGACGAGTATGACAGGACTCGCGTACACCGACTGCGATTCTCGAATAATCCCTTTACTAATTAAATCATCGACTATTTTGCGAACTCGTAATTTCTGACGTTGATACATCTAAATTAGTTTATTTCAGTTACTTTCATAGTGTAATGTCGTACGGCATTTTACTGTGGGGAAATGCTGCCGACATTCAAACTATCTTTGTGCTTCAGAAGAGAGCTATTCGAGCAATCTATAACCTAAAGGCTGGCGACTCTCTCAGAGAGAGATTTAAGAATATAAATATAACGACTGTTGCATCACAAAACATTTATGAAAATTTGATTTATGTTCATAAAAATACTGGAATGTTTTCAAAAAACAGTGATATTCACAATGTAAACACTAGAAGTAAGAACAAATTAGCAGTACCTTTTACTAGGCTCCATAAAATAAATAATTCTTGTATGGGTCTGTGTATAAGATTTTACAACAAAGTACCAAATGATATTCAGAAATTAGATCTTAATAAATATAAAATCAAAATCAAAGAAAAGCTTTTTATAAAAGCTTATTATAAAGTGTCAGATTACACAGAAGACAAAACAGCTTGGATCTGAAATGCTCCAAGCACTCCAACAGCTATTTCTAATTGTCTTTATTTAATTGATACTACATTGCATTGTAATTTTGTATTGCATCATTTTTTTTTATTTTTTAAATTCATATTTTGTATTGACCTGTAATAATGACATACTCTTTTTTTTTGTTTGTAAATGTCGTTGCTTTTGTGCGCTGTGGTTTCCTGCGCCCATTCTTTGCCACAGTTAAAAAATTATGTCCTGAATTTTTAATAATAATAATAATAATAAAATCTTTATTGAAAAACTAATTTTACAATATATTAACTTAATGCTAAACATATACTAATATAGAATGAAAATATACATGTGCCTGGACTAGGATCTTCCTGTTTTCCAGGCAAAGAGAAACATTAACATAATTCTATGCAAAATACAATTGTAGGATTCTTAGTTGCTAATTAAATTACAATAGGTACAATATTCATTAGAACTTAACTACCTTCTTTGTTTATATTTATTAATAATACGTTTAATTTTACAATATTCATTTATAACCACTTGGTATATAAATAACAAATCAGTCAATCATTTTTAAGTATTACAAGCGAGTTTTCGCGTCAACAGAAATTAAATCTGGGTTAAAATAAATCATTCCTTTTAGTCTAGTCATTATTTTATATATTGTTTGTGTGCGAGTTAGTTTAGGTAATTTACAGTTTAAGTTTAGTAGAGGAAATTAATATGGTATTGTCGTATTAATAACTAGAGGATGGGCAAAATCGATGTAATCATGACATGATGAGCAACGATATCGCTGAACTTAGGCGCCATCATAATCTATTGAATTAATGTACCTTTTTTCAGCAATGATTTTAGCAGGGCAATCGGCATCGCCAGTTTTGTGGTTGTACGGTTTTTTGAAATGCAAGCATGTGGCACATTTTGCTCTCTCGGCCTTCTTCGTGCAATCCTTAAGCGCGTGACCTACTTCGCCGCAATGCCCGCAGGTGACGGCCTCCTCTCGGCATGTTTTGGCTGCATGACCGTACTGCTGACACTTGAAACATCTTGTAACCAAAGTGAAGTCTCTTACCGGGCACGACGACCAATTTACAAAAACTCTATCCGTCGCTAAAAGGGCTTTGCGAATATGTGCAGGGACTTAGATTATGTAATTGCAGGTCTCTCAGCGTCCTTCTTACCCGACTTATGGCTTAACTTAATAAAGGTCAAAAATGTTTCGAGTGTCATATCTTGATGCTTGTCAGCCAAGTTTTGATGGTAGATGCAGTTTAAAACTTCACTTTCCTGCATACACGTGGGCACTCCGATCACAACAATTTTAGGCTTGCGTTTAAAAGACACACTGACAAACTCTGGCCTTAGCCAGAGTTTGTCAGTTGCGCCGACTGCCTCAGCTTCTCAATGTCGTCCTTGGTATCGGTGCTGATGATAACACCGCCGTTCTTTGTCTTGCGCAAACCTCTCACGTGTAGCTTCATTAGATCAGGTCTGATAATTTTTTGCACTAATGTTTTCGTCTCCTCGCTTGACCTCATTTTATCGGTAGGATAAATAGCCAACGATTTAATGTGACTGGGCTGGATAAAATTGTTGGCACTTTTCTTAACCATGTCAGCGAAGGAAACAGTTCCCGTGAGAGGTTTTGAGGACTCTTCAATAGTCTGTTTGAGATCTTGAAATCTCTGCGAAAGGTCACGGTTTTCTTTAAGGGCTACAATAGAGGTATGGGCCTGAATGGCTTTTTGTTTAAGGGACTGGTACAGCACGGCCATATGAGATGTTCCATTGTTCACTTTTCGACACAGATTGTGAATCCTTAGTTTCTGGTCCGAATTTAATTTCCCTTCTGTAGAGATAGCGCATACCTCATTTAGGCACTCTTCGATGGTCAACATCCAGTTTTGAAGCTCAGGTGTGGACACTAGTTCCGGAGGATCATCCTCCTGCTGGATCGGCGCGGGCGCGGGCGAGGGCGGCGGACTGCGCCGCCTGAGTGCACTCCGGTTGAAGAGATTGCCTTCCATTTTTCTATTTTAATTATATTAAATGAACATTGTAAGTTCAAACAATGATTCACTTAGCACGAATATTGAATGACACAGATAAGTTGCTTGCGACTAAAGTAGAGCTAGGTCACGATTATGCAATTTAATTTACTTTATTACATTAATTATTTCACACGTCCGATCACATCAGCGATCGTATAAGTAGTATAAGTAGAATGGGTGGTAGGTTAAAAAAGATTTGGACGATTCAAAGTACTTATTAATTGAGTTTATTGAATAAATACATTTTTGACTTTGACTTTGAATTTGACTCATCAACGGAAAGTTATAAGGACGGTAGTGCACAGGAACATCGCTTTTAAATTTAATTTCTATACTCCCGGTATTAACAGTATATGTCGCTGTCCCAGTGACAAAGGAATCGGAGAATTAATTAATTAACGCAAGTAAACGGTTCCTATCCTCGTCTACCAATGACGTTTTTAATGTGGATATGTCCATGATACGCAAATGACACACTTGAGGCAAGCTATCTACTCTAATAAGACGTTGAACATCACCAGTTCTTACGTACGTTACACCCTTTCTATTTAAAATATCCGTTCCTAACAATACGGGAGCACTAATACAATCGGAGGGTACAGCAAACAAATCAACTTCTACAGATAATTCGGGAAATTCGATCACAGTTGTTATATAGCAAGTGGACTCTATGTCTTGACTACCTATTCCACGCATTGAGCGATAAGTAGGAATCTTTTTACAATTAAGATGATTTAGAAAAGAAAATTAAATTAACGAAATATCTGAGCCACTATCGATTAATACGTCCACCCAATGATATTATATTGTAACATCATTGCGTCCACCGGCAATTTTTCAATCACAGCTGTCAAGACGTTTCGGTGTCCGTGGACGTTTGACAAAAATTTACCATACTGACCTCATTACTCTTAGACTCAACGCGTTGTTTAGCAAAACACTTGTCTGCTGAATGCCCTAACTTGTTGCAGTAAGTACAGGTCACATAAGTTTTATTAGAGACAGTTTGAGCAACAACCGTATTGGTTTTTGGTTTCTTAAAACATTGCGCCCTAGCATTACCGCTGTTACCACAGTTAGAACACTTCAAAGCTGGCTTAGAAACTTCAGTTTTATTGGAATCAAAACGATTAACATTAGTGGGACGAACAAAATTTCGGGTACCTCGAAAATCAGTCTTGGGCTTAGAATAAACGGATAAGAATTCTACTATTTCATTCGGTTGTAATTTCGCATTAGATGCAGCAGCTTTCACTTGCGGATCAGTAATACCTCTAATGACAATTGCAGTTTTTAAATCATCCGATAAACCTTTCACAATATTCAAACGCAACAAAGACTTTCGAGCGTAATCGGCATACGTAGCAAAACTTCTAGACTCGGTACTCATAACGTTGTACAAAATATTCGCGACATCGACGCTCCGTGGACAGAGAAAACGAAATTCTGTTTTAAAATTCGTCCATGAACGGTCGTTACAAACCCAATCGTTGAGCCATGTTCGTGCATCACCTTTGAGGCACCCCCCAATACGCGACAAACATTCACGGTCATCCCAACGATTTAAATCGCGACCCCGATCTACCTCCGCACACCAAACATCGAAATCGTGAACACTAGGATCGAAATTAGAAATATAATAATGGCTAGGTTTTGCATGCATTAACGATGACAATACGCTCACAATGTTGTTCGTTGTATTAAAATCAGAATTATTCGACTCACCAGCGATATCAGCTTTACCTGCGGCAACAGGGGGTGGGGTTTGGTATTTGCGCGCTGGACGTGCAGAAGCCGATGTCGAGCTTGTAGAAAGCCTATCCTCAATAGCGTTCAATCTACCGAGAATTACGTCTAAAGCTTGGCTACCTGATTGCCTATCACCACTTTTAGAATTGTTGCGGTGGCGGCGCCGCTTACGAGAACTATCATGATTTTCACGGGAGGTACTTCGATATTTATGAGGGCTACGTGATCTTTTCCGTGATCTAGAATGACGTCCTGACATTATAGCAAAATGTACTGAAGGTTTTATAAGTACTACACTAAATTACCAACTAATCACAAATACCCTCAAAACAACTAAGAACCATGAACACGACACACTTAACTTTTCTTATAATTTAAAACAAACGCGATAAATTAAAACAAGAATCGACGGCGAGCTAGGCCTCGTAGACTATCCTACTTCTGATTTTATAAACCAGTAGCAAGGTTAGTTTTTTAAAAAGAAACGAATTCAACCCGAACTACCTTTAATCGTAAACTCAGACAATAATAATAATTAACAATACAACCATATATAGAACACGTCCAGCACGTTCGACCGCCGCCCAAAAAGTGCCGCTCCCCTCCGTCTTCCCTTCCTAAGCGCAGCGCTCCCTTCCACCGCTTCTTCACCTCACGCCACCATGACGTAGTCGATATTTGTAATAATACAGTATTCTCTAACGGCTATACAGTACTATACAAAATGATAGCATTTAGTCTCTTGGACAAGGAAGTATATAAATTGTTGCAGTTAATTTTTCTTTAGTACGAATAAAAATTATGTGTAATATAATAATAAATTATAACTTTTTCTTTTTTACTTATGCAAGGCTGTATGGGTGGAAACAGTCTCCTATCTTTAAAAAAATATATCTGTCAGTGTGTGTCTGTCACTCACTGCTGTCAGCTGTCAGTCTTATTAATTTATTTTCAAAAGTTTCCAACGGACTTTTTTAATTTAACTATTTATTACTCAGTAGTGCTTGCACTGCACTATCTTGCGTGGATTTACCTTAGGATTTACCGACCAAAGTTTACAGTCAAATGTGTGAAACACCCTAATAATCATGAGTGGAAATTCAGAATCAACGGCAAACAGCATCAAGTTTGCGCCGATGCCGATGTCGGCACTGCTCGCTAACTTGATGCCGCTGCAGAAATCTTCAGACAGCCCCGACTCTAGTTTTACCTCCGCAGACGAAAGTGACAATTCATTCAGCGAGACAGTTGCGAAAAAGTCTTCCCCTAGTAAAATAAACAACGGGTTTCGCACACCCAATGCCCGAGTGACTCAAATCAACAAAGACGATAAAGGCT
Organism: Scoparia ambigualis; assembly: GCA_963921215.1. Lineage (NCBI taxonomy): Eukaryota > Metazoa > Arthropoda > Insecta > Lepidoptera > Crambidae > Scoparia > Scoparia ambigualis. The sequence goes on along the minus strand of OY992503.1, from coordinate 41,179,317 downwards.
ACACTTCAGAAAGAAAAATCACAAACAAAGACCACGACAAAGAAAATTTAAGAAAAGATCTAATATGTAGTCAGTCGTGTCTTAAAAAAGACAGAACACTATTCCATAGTGCTCACAAAAATGTCCTTCAAAGTGTTCAACCCTCATCAGAAGTTAAAAACCGTGCAGTGCTTATGCCACACATAAATAACAATAGGATACATCAAAACAAAATCAGTTCTGTACAAAAGAAAACTCCTGAGCAGTCTAAAATGTTTGGCAGTAGTCAAAAAATAAAATCTGCAACCCCAAAGATAAAGTCTGGAATTAGGAAATTCACACCAGGCTCTGCTAAACACAGTTACAAAAAGCCACCACTGAAAGCTATTGTCCAAAATAGAGACAAAGTGCGGTGTGAATTGTTTTCCCAGAACCTACCTAAGGATGATGCGCCATGTCCTCCACCTCAGATGGAGCCTGTGCATGCCCCCGCCCCGGTGCCAGAGACACCCGTGAACAGGAAAGCCATGCCAGTGTCATATGTTGCTACACCCTCGTACCCACAGGGTGCGATGGGGAACAACTCTAAAATACTGTTTAAGACAACCAGTATTAAGGATAAAAAATATTTGTTCATCAAAAAATTAGGCACAGGAGGTTCAAGTGAAGTGTACAAAGTAAGTACATTTTTTTTAGATAATTGTAATTTTTTTATGATACTAACCAAAGTCCTGTTATCCCATCTAGAAAGTGTAGTACATTTTATGTTATTTTTCTAAATAAAAAAACGTTTTACCATTGTACCATAATTGGTAAAACTGTTGAATCAAGTCGCCTGAATTGGGGGGGAGGGGATTGGGAGAGAGGGGAGGAGTACCCTCCTGCCGCAAACAAGTAGTTTTTAAGTTATGTTAATTTTTGTATTTTGAGGTTGTTTTGTGTTAAAACTTTTGAATCGAGTCACCTTTAATTGGGGGGGGGAGGGGAGGAGAGGAGTACCCCCCCACTTACCCCTCCTGCCGCAGACAAGTAGTTTTTAAGTTATGTTAATTTAAACAAAAATGGAAAGGGGTATGGGCACTTTGGGCTAAATTTTTAGTTGCCTCACAACACTTATGACGGTGACAACAAATAATAGGTAACAATGTCTTTGCCATTTTATAGTATTGGAGCCCAGTTCAAATCAAGCGCAAAAATGGTGTTTTGGCTATTTTTATTTACAAAATATTAAATGACTTATCATTTATTGAACTAAGAAATGCGTACACGCAGATCAAAACAACATGCAGGGTGGACCCTGTTATCCTGTATATCTATCATACTCTCTCGGGCAACATTGCATTGCCCGGTAAACAAAGGGCTTCGTCGCGCCTTTTTTTTCGTCTTGCGGACTTTTTAATTTTTAAAGAGATAAAATAGTGGAATCACATATTTACACCATATTTTATAATACATATACACGGTGATTATTGTACTCTTATTATAAAATCACTGTTTATACGAATATTGTATGATGTACTTATCAAATAAAATGCATAGAAATTGCATTTTTGCGCTCGAATTTAACTTTGCTCCCATAATATAAAATCAAGTACACGCAGAATCATGTTTGTTGGAAAGTTAGCCCAAGCTTCATACGAAAGTGTCCATGATCCTTTAAAAAACGTCGTTTCTGTGCGCTTAGCCGGCCGCTGCCGCGTCACGCTCGCTTCGCTCGCATGGCTCGCGCGTTTTATGAAAAGGTCTTTATAACCTAGTACTATATAACCTAAAAAGTGCAATTTTCGTGTTTATAGCCGATTTTGACAAAACTTTCAAGTAGATTTTTAAATATTTTAGCGCAACAGCGGCAGTGAAAATATTAATAAACCTTTATTTAAGAACCCCTTAGACCCCCCCACAGTGTTAGTTTCTTCAAATTCAGGCTGCTTGATTCAAAAGCCAACCGCCTTATTTTACCAAGTAAATAATCTAATTGTATGTTAATTATTTTGCTTAAGCTTATTTAAAAAAGCAATATAGATCAAATTACACATTTTATTTATTGTAACTTAAATTATTATAACAATTCCTCAGGTGTTGGAAGTAGGTACCTCTGCAGAATACGCTGTGAAGTGTGTGTACCTGGCAACAGATCAGGAGCTGGCGCAAGGCTACATCAATGAGGTGCGGCTGCTGCGGGAGATGCAGAACTCTGATAGAGTCATCAGGCTATACGATTAGTTAGTTAAATCTTACATTTTATTGCAATGCATTAAGTTCACAGTAGAGTTCAGCCAGAGATTAAAGAATGATGATTCATAAAGATATTTACCCCTTGACGGCTGGAGTATTGTTTAGCGAGCATTACATGTGTTTACTTTATTTGTGCTTCCCAGGCGCCAGCCCAGCGAGCCCGCTTGATAAACGTGTTATAAAAACTTAACTACTAACCGATTTGCATTGTGTAAATGCAAATCGGTTCAGTAGTTAAGTTTTTAAGTGTGTATTCATAACCTATCCAAAAGGAGACAAAAACATTAATTTTTATGAGTTCTAAATATTGATTTCCAAAGAAAAATAGATGGTTTTTTTGTCACGGTCAATATCTTCTATTTTTGGGTCGATTTTGGGGCTAGAAGATCTACCCCAACACTAAGGAAGAACCATATTTTGCACAATTACTCCTTCTCATACCAGTTTCAAATAAAAATCAACTAAAAATTAAAAATTAAATTAACAACGCACAGTCAAAGGTAAACTTCACAACTGATTTTGTCACAAACTTATACACTTGTCAAGTAAAAGGCAGGTTTATTTCACAGCTTATTTACTAAAGAAATGATTGCCATACTAGATACATATAAGAGACTAATAGTGTGTAACAAAGTTCAAAATTAACTGTAGTACAATTATACAAATCCGCACCATTAAAGATGAAAATTGTCAAGTTTTCTTTATGGTTCGGATTGGAATCATTGACCATTAAAGGGTTTGGAAACTATTGGATGTATACTTTAATTTTTATTTTAACTGTGTCGCATAGCAGTGAATAAATACTACCGACTAACGGACTAAACTAACATATACACATACTAAACTAACATGTGCTCAGCGCGACACCTGTCACGCTGAGCACATGTGCAGTTGCTATTTGGTGAAAAGTGAATTATGGCAGAGGACTGCTTTTGCTGACCTGATTGCCTAATCTCTGACGAACCTTTTGGGGATAATAGCACAGAATAACTAATAGTACTACCGTACAGAAGGTTCACTCTCTAACGACTTTCACGCCAAATTGAAACTTATCGTGTGACCCGAGCGTTCATATTCCGTTAAGCAACGCTGACTCGATATCGATTTGACGTCATGACGTCACAGAGGGTAGGGTTTGCGCGCGCGCTGGGATTACAAGTTATAACGACTCGGCGCTCGATGTTCGGTGCTATGGCTCGCGGCAACCTTTACTGCCATACGCCTAGGTGGCCTGCCTGGGAGGCGCGCTGGCCGAACGTACCTAAACTGCGGAGTGACACCCCCCTGATAATAGTAGTTATTATATGTATGTTTGTATGTTTATTTTAGGCTATTTGGCCTGTCTAGTATTGAAAAAGTTAAAATTAAAAAAAGTTGCGTGATGATGGGAAGACATTTGTCTTTTCATCATCAAACAAAAACAAAGTTTAAAAAAAGGTATTCGATAGTATTGAAATAGGCGGCTTTTAACATAATATTACAGGGCTTCCAAGCGATTATTTGTAACATTCCCATTCATATCTTATTAGCCTGATTTGGACATTTGGTCTATGGGAAAAAAAGGCTCAGTACTCTTGCTTCTTACCCTTACAATGTTCTGTATCGTCAGTATTACAGTTTACTGTATCTTCAGTATTACTGGTACCTCAGCTAGTATCAATTTGTAAACTAGCTGTGCAGTGTCAAAAAGTTAATGTAAAGTTTTTGGCTGGTTCTTCTAAGTACAAGGTCTCTTGACTCCCGCTCTATAAACTTACGAACTGATGTTATTGTGACATTCATAAATGCTCAATTATTGTAGCTTGAAATCAATAAATGAAATTGAATCTTGAATCTTCCGAAATAAACTTCTTAAATCCGAGTGTATGGTTGTTGACAGTGAGTACGACCGCCCAAACCAGTTCCTGCGCATGGTGCTGGAGGTGGGCGAGACGGACCTGTCGTCGTTCCTGCGCGCGCGCGGCGCCGGCCTGCCGCCCGCGCTCGTGCTGCACTACTGGGAGGAGATGCTGCACGCCGTGCACTACATACACGAGCATGGTGAGTCACACACGCACGCACGCACGCTCCCATCTTGGGGCTGGAGCACCCCAGTACCAACTCCTGATTTGACCGCATTCAACGAAAAGCTGCTCGAATAAGGAAGTTTCCATTTTTTTATATATGTTTTGAAAAAATAGTACTAAACTTGCAATAAAAGCCCATTTAATTTTTTATTAATTATCTTCATAAATGACGAAGTTATGATACTTTTCCTGTCCGCTTTAAAACTTCTCAAGCGCGGCCGGTCAACGTCCTCGTGACGTCACAAGTATCGCGCGCGACTCGCTCGAGTCGAGCAAATGTAAATAATGTCATGAAAATTTAAAAACCAGTAAACCAATTTTGATGAAACTCAGCATGCTGAAGTAAAATATAGAGATCTAAATGGTTTGTTAAAAACATTTTTAAAAAACGTTTATTTAACTGAGTTATTGCGATTTTAAACTTTCTATAGTGAACTTTGAATCTATTTAGATCCCTGTATTTTACTATAGCATGCAAAATTTCATAAAAAATGACTTAGTGGTCTTTAAAAATTTCGACTTGGAAGATTGTATGGAAAACCGAAATGCGTAAACCCTCTTAAGAGCAGTTGGTGCATTTTACGTGACGGGCGAAAACAAATTTAAATGGTAATTGTTAGTTTTCATTGGCCTTCAGTTATTTTGATAGTGTTTGTTATTTAGAGAAACAACATCAACAACAAACAGGGCAAGCTAAATAAAACCGTTTAAAAATGAACCTTATTATTAGAAACCCTTTCGTTCTGAATCATAAAATACGGCATGTTATTTTTTGTCGCATTTGACTGGTTCGAGTCCCGCCTAAGACACGGGACTTTTCAAAAATCCATAAAAATTCAGAATTTATCTTCTATACTTATTATAAAGAGGAAAGATTTGATTGTTTGCATTGAATAGGCTCCGAAACTACTATACCGATTTTGAAATTCCTTCACCGTTGGGAAGCTACATTTTTTCCGGGTGACATAGGCTACCTATATAATATTTTTAAAAGTTCGTCACGGGGTGTACGGGGCCACGCGGACGAAGTCGCGAGCGGTCCGCTAGTTGTTTATATAAATAAAGGAAAGTATCCAATACACAGAATGTGCTATTTCCAATATTTAAGTTAGTTGCCATCCATGTGGCATTCGATCTTTCCACCCTGTATATTAAATAAGTAAATAAGAACTGATACGAGCTCAACGAGAGAGGACTTAATTATGACTTCAGTTCTCGAGTGGCGAACGCGCACCCGAAGATGCAGTGTGTGCAGGCCTCTAACAAGGTGGTCCGACGATCTGGTGAAGGTCGCGGGTAGCCGCTGGATGCAAGCAGCACAGGACCGGTCGTGGTGGAGATCCTTGGAGGAGGCCTTTGTCCAGCAGTGGACGTCTTCTGGCTGATGATGATGATGATGATGATGATGATGACATACTAATAATCACGACTATTATCCCCAAAGGGTTAGAGTCTAGGCAATGAGGACCGCAAAAGCAATCCTCTGCCATAGTCCACTTTTAACCAAATATTGACTGCACATTTGCTCAGCATGACAGATGTGTGAGCCCATCGCCGCTTTATGCTGTTGGATGTATGTACAGTCTTTAGTCCGTTAGTCGCCTTTTACGACACCCAAGGGAAGAGGGAGGGTGATAGTATACTTTCACCGCTACGCGACATGGTTATTTATTAATAAATAAATAATTTAAAACCTTAAATCTGAACTCCGAGGGTCTTCATTATAAACTGAAATGTAGTTTATGCAGTGGATTGTTTGCCTGAAAATCCATAACCATAACCATGTTCACTTTTGGTAAATTATTAGACTGTCCACGCGCAAATCCACTCTCCATTATCTAAATTTTACATTTATCAAGTTATTACTTATTTAAAGGATGCTTATTATACAAAATATTAATATTACATAATACTTTTCACACAGACAACTCACACACCGCGTTCCATGTACTTAATTTGACCAACAAACGACGAAACACTCAAAACAGCCGCTACGCGCTTTCCGCCCCACCCGTACAGACTTGTGACGCCACAGAGCAAAAGCGCCGCGCGCATTTCCTAATTCGTTTGGGCTTCAGTAAAAGTTGATTCATTTTGTCATTTTTTTTTAAGTTATTGAAATACTTCTTTTACCACATTTATTATAATTTTATTGCCTTACAATTTATATAACTAAGTATTTTTTATTTTTGTTAAAATGGAAACTTTCTTATTGTCGACGACCGACGTGCTATTTCATCCGTGCTATGTGATCCACTGGCTCCTGATTAACTGGCTGCTGATTTCCTTCTCCGCAATACACGCAATCGACTGTCAATATTCCATCCACATCACCTTGATGGAGGGCGGTCTACTACAGCTATGCGATTCTCTAAGCGACACATAGACGCTGCGCGCATGGCTGTGATGTGCTGTCTCTTTCCTATTCTATGAATATGAAAGAGACAGAGTCATTCGTCAGCGCTGCGGCAGCCGCAGCTATCAAGGCTTTAGCTTAGAGAATCGCAGGGCTGTGCCTTTTTCACGAAATTTCTTGCCTCGAACTACAGTGTTGTGGAACCAGCTCTCGGCGGCGGTATTTCCGGGCCGTTACGACTTAGGGATCTTCAAGAAACTAGCCTATTCCTTCCTTAAAGACCGGCAACGCGTCTGCGATTCCTCTGGTTTTGCGGGTGTCCATGGGCGGCGGTGATTATTCTCCATCAGGTGCTCCTGCCTGCTCGTTTGCCTCTTTCTTTTATTAAAAAAAAGTTCACTAACCATGACAGATACTTTAAACTGATTTTATACTAACAAAACACTCATTAGCGTGGAACCTATACAATTTTGCACAACATTAAAAAAGAGTTAATTAAGTTCAATAAGCGTCTTCCCAAAGCAGCTTAAAGGTCAATTCACACATAATATCAGTGAAGTCACAGTTCCGGCACAGTGAAAAATATTCTTTCATACATTCTCTATGAATTTTGTCTAAAAGAATACGTCCGTGATGGGGGACGTGGGGGGCGTGACGTGGGGATGCGTTCATAGAGAATGTATGAAAAACACTGTGCCGGAACTGTGGCTTCACTGATATGTGTGAAGCAACCTTTATACAATTTTAAATTTTGATAGAATAAGTCCGATGCAGCAGCTTGTACAATCAGTATTTTGCAAGATAAACAATATCTTGCAATGCCAGGTCAGAAAATGGGTACCAAATTAAAGTATCTAGCATTTCTCTTCTTCAGAAGGCACTTTGACATGTTCCTTGTTGTCGTTGGATTGCTGTACGAGCTAGCCACGTACAGTGCATTTTCCCCATTTCTTTTAAATAACCAAATCATTTATCTTTAACATTGGACAAGCCCACTGGCTTCTCGTCGTCACAAGATGTCCCCATTTGTATTTCTACGACGTTTATAAGTTGATGCGGACATCACAATGAAGGTGGTAGATATTGTAGATTAGTTAGTTACATTAGTTGTTAAATCTTAAGTACAAGTTAGTTAAATGTTTTTTTATTAGTATTGAGGTCAATGAGTGCCTGTAAAGGTTTACATTGTATAAATAATTTGAGTTTGACTTTGAATCGCAACATTTGGTCGCCCAGGCGTGATCCACGCGGACCTGAAGCCGGCGAACTTCCTGCTGGTGTGCGGGCGGCTGAAGCTGATCGACTTCGGCATCGCGTCGGCCATCAGCAGCGACGCGACGAGCGTGGTGCGCGCGCAGGCCACCGGCACCTACTCCTACATCAGCCCCGAGGCGCTCATGGGCGGCGCCGGCGGGTACGGCATCAGCAGCGGCGCCGACGGGAACGCGCCTATCAAGGTTACTGCCAGGGGGGGGGGGGGGGGGGGGCAGTAGAAGCAGCTGCCCCCCCCCCTAGAGATTTAAAAAATACGTTGAAATGAAAATGAGTAATAATTTATTTGAACATACATTTTCATTGCTTAACTATAGTTGACGAAGTCTCCTTTTAGGAGGCGGCTGCCTAAACGAGTATCGATTTTGAAGATAAATTATCATATGTGTACAGCATACTAGACATATCAAATGTAAGTATATGTTTCTTTGTATAGTTGACTAAGGCTTGAGCAAAGCAAAAACAAAAAATATTGGTTTATGTACGATACTTTAGTTTATCAAAAGATATGAAATTTTGAGATATTATATACGTATATCTTTTTACGTTATAGAGCCTTACGTATAAAAATAAAAAAACTTTCAACTGCGCCAGCGCACTGATCATTGCTCAATAAATAGAATTTCTAGTGGTGCCGCGTTTTAAGTGTTATGCAATAAACAGTTCTCCAAAGCAGTCGTAAAGAAAGGTTTGCATTATTAAATAAAGTAGCAGCCTATATAGTGTCCTGCTGCAAAGGCCTCCGTAAGTAAAATCAAGTCATCGCTACAATTGATGGGTGTTGGCTTAACCACCAGGTTAGAGCAGTGGAGCGGCAATTCAAAGGTGGTAATTTTTTTTCTAGTAAACATTTTAACCTTTATCACCACGCTTGGGTTATCACAAACCCGGACTATCAAAAAATCGTATCTTAAAATCCGAAAACACACTGCCCGACCTGGGAATTGAACCCGGGACCTTCGGATATGGAGCCGAGCGCTTGACCACTCGGCGGCGGCCGAGGCGTCATTATTAAATAAATAATTTAATACACAAATGTTTTTAATGTTTAATGGTGACGGTTTAACAGTAAAAGGACACTATTTAGGTCAATTCACACATTGTGTGTTAAACATGTCAGGGAAGTCACAGTTCCGACACAGTACCGGCACAGTGCGAAATATTCTTTCATGCATTCTCTATGAACGCATCCCCACTTGTCAGTGTCAGTGACGACATAGTGCTCTTAAGTCTCGCGTCCACTAGGCGGATCGGGCCGGGGCGCATCGCAACGCAAAAATCCGCCTGCCTGTGTTTATTATGAAATAGCGTCCACTAGCGGCGGGTCGGGGCGGAACGGGCCGCAGCGCGAAGTGAGTCGCTCGCCAGGCGGATTTTTATGCGATGGCCCGATCCGCCGCTAATGGACGCCTACCTTTAGTGTTGTTGCTGCTCTTCTTCTTTGTCTTAACTTTAAGGTAGCCGTCCATTAGCGGCGGATCGGGCCGGGGCGGATCGGTACGGGCCGCATCGACTCACTATTACGCTGCGGCCCGCCCCGCCCCGACCCGCCGCTAGTGGACGCCATTTCATAATAAACACAGGCAGGCGGATTTTTGCGCTGCGATGCGCCCCGGCCCGATCCGCCTGGTGGACGCCAGCCTTTAGACTCTAAAGCAATAGCTTTCATTGCTAGCTTCGTAGTATTTAGCAGAGCCATAGCATCAATCACGATACTTGACGCAAACACTTTTTCACTGAAGCTCCGTGAACTGGGTACTGACATGGGTGAATTGAATCACTTACGCAACACTGTAGCACCGATACTGAACTGAACGAATACGCTGACGGAACTGTGACTTTACTGATATGTGTGAATCGACCTTAAATCTATCTTTTTAGGCTTCCGTAGCCAAATGGCAAAAAACTTACTACATCTCGTTCAAATAAATTTTCGGTGGAAGTTTGCATGGTAATGTACATCATATATTTTTTTTTAGTTTTATCATTTTCTTATTTTAGAAGTTACAGAGGGGGGGACACACATTTTACCACTTTGGAAGTGTCTCTCGCGCAAACTATTCAGTTTTGAAAAAATGGTATTAGAAACCTCAATAATATTTTTGAAGACCTATCCATAGATACCCCACATGTATTGAAAAAAATGTTTTGAGTTTCATTTTGTTCTATGTATGGGGAACCCCCAAAATTTGTTGTTTTTTTTTCTATTTTTGTTTGAAAATCTTAATGCGGTTCACAAAATACATCTACCTACTTACCAAGTTTCAACAGTATAGTTCTTATAGTTTCGGAAAAAAGTGGCTGTGACATACGGACGGACAGACAGACAGACATGACGAATCCATAAGGGTTCCGTTTATTGCCATCTGGCTACGGAACCCTAAAAAATATATGACGTACATTACCATGCAAACTTCCACCGAAAATTTCACCGAAAGTTTGAACGAGATCTAGTAAGTAGTTTTTTTTGTTAAAGAGCCATAAAAAAATAATTTAAAAAAAATACACTAGTATTAAAACATCGATCAAAGTTACAACTACAAGAACTTTTATATGATGTAACTTGCTGCTACGGAACCCTTCATAGGCGAGTCCGACTCGCACTTGGCCGGTTTTTTCTATTTTTTTTGTCTATTTCATAAGCATAATTTTTTTTTTTGTACGTGTGGTTGTTTTAGATCTCGTTCCGCTCGGACGTGTGGTCGCTGGGCTGCATCCTGTACAGCATGGCGTACGGGCGCACGCCCTTCGGCCACATCCCCAACCTCGCCAAGCTGGCCGCCATACTCGACCCCAACCACAAGATCGACTACCCGCCCGTCGAGCGTGAGTACACGACACATACACGCCGACCGTTCACAATGGGAGCGCACAGCGATTGCCAATGCGACTCCACCGGGTTGTATAGTATTAAAGAACTTTATAATATGTACTGTAGGGACTGGCTCTACACACTTTAGATGATAATTATGATAGCTGATTGATATGATAAACTGATGCTGCTAGGAACTGATATTAGGATGTCGGAAATGATACAACCGTCTTGAGTGCTAACCGTAGTTGAACTAATTTATTGAATATCAAATCAAATCAAATCAATATCTCTTTATTCAGTAAACTTAGAATAAGCATTTTGAATCGTCAAAAGTTAAAGGATGGACGGGCACCCGCCCACCCACCCCGCCCATTCAGGAAGTCTTTTAACTGTGGAGAAGAAGGGCGCAAGAAACTCCACAGGTTTATAATAATATAGAAGTAACGACATTTACAAAACAATATGTCGTTACCAAATCATACAACATACAATTAAACAAATTATGAGCGTCAATACAAGTTGGAACATGCCCTCCCTGTCATAGAAGGACATTTTCCATTACAACAAAAAAAAAACATTTGATACGATTACAAGACAAAAGAATATTCAATAAAAAACAGGTATTGCTCGATTTTAAATAAAACGAACAACGTCTTACAGTATCTTTGAAATAAAAAGAAAAACTATTAAATACTACCAATAAAAAAAAATAAGATTGCAAGAGCAGACCAGCCTCCACAGGCGGCACCCGTTCACGAGTATGACATGTGAATCAGCCATCGCTTCGCTCAACCATGTTTTAGGGAACGTAACGACCCGACGCACATGCCACCACCGCAGATACACTTTGAGAGAGCATGACACACTCGAGCAACTCCAACGAAAGCAAGAGAACAACAAGACGACTTTAAACGCAACATAAATTTTGAGTGGGTACCTTTGTCTGTAAGACACTGCTGTTAAAGGCTATCATACCAGCGTAAAATTAATTATTAAAAAAAAAAAATTGCTAAGAAAATAAAATGTGAAAATATTATTATAACCAGGCTGTTTTGTCTTCTAAATATTCTTTGACTGTATAATAACCTTTCTTATGTAAACAAGATTTTACATGATTCTTAAACTTATCTAAAGGTAAATCTTGTACAGTACTTGGTATTTTATTATAGTAGTGTATACCTTGCCCCAAGAAAGAGCCGAGAACCTTTTGTAACCTAAACAGTGGCATTACTAGTTTTGACTTACTTCTAGTATTGAAATTGTGTACATCACCGTGTTTAGAAAAAGAGTTAATATTGCACCGCACAAAAACTATACAATTATAAATATATTGCGATGCAACAGTAAGAACACCAACTTCCTTAAAAATATTTCTCAGAGAAGTTTGTGATCCCAGTCTATAAATGGTTCTTATTGCTCGTTTCTGTAAAATAAATATAGTTTTAATATCAGCCGCTGTTCCCCACAAAAGGACGCCATACGACATGACACTGTGAAAATAACTAAAGTAAACAGTCCTAGCAGTTTCAACATCTGTTAATTGTCTAATTTTTCTAATGGCGTAAGCTGCTGAACTGAGTTTGCCGGCCAAATTCGATATATGCGGATTCCATTGGAGTTTTGAGTCCATGGTTATCCCTAGGAAAACTGTCGAATCTACCAAATCTAATTTATCACCATTCATTCTAACATCGGTTTGTTCGGTCTTGACATTTAGTAGTGTAAATTTAATACATTTCGTTTTTTTAGCGTTTAGCTGTAAATTATTAGCAGTAAACCAACTAAGTACCTCTGAGAGAGCATTGTTTACATCGTCAAAATTATTTTTATTCCTAGTCACATTAAAAATGAGTGAAGTATCATCTGCAAACAATACAATATCACAGAAGTTTTCTACAAAGAATGGCAAGTCATTGATATATGTCAAAAATAAGAAAGGGCCAAGAATTGACCCTTGTGGAACTCCCATTTTTACATGAGAACCGGATGACTTAGTTCCATTAACATCGACAGTTTGTGTTCTAGAACTAAGATAAGACTGTATCAATTTAAGCGCAAAACCTTTGAGACCATAATAATTTAACTTCATCGTCAGTGTTCGGTGCTCAACGCAATCGAAAGCCTTGGACAGGTCGCAGAAAACTCCAAGAGCGTTCTGAGACCCCTCCCAGGCATCAAATATATGTTTTATTAGAGCAACACCTGCATCAGTAGTGGAACGACCCTTTGTAAAACCAAATTGCTTACTATGTAAAAGATTATTTAAGTTAAAGTATTCTACTAACTGTTCGAGAATAATTTTTTCATAAATCTTACTAAGTGCTGGTAGTATTGAAATTGGTCGATAGTTACTGGGGTCTTCTTTATTTCCCGATTTAAATAAAGGTATAACCTTACTAAACTTCATAAGATCAGGAAAGATTCCCTTATCAATACAGTTATTAAATATGTCAGCAAGATAGGGTGCAATAGAATATATAATATTCTTAATTATCTTTATAGACATGCCCCACAAATCACCTGTGTTTTTCGTTTTTAGTGATTTGAAACTTTTAATAATATTATTAGAGTTAATATATTGAAAATTAAAAGAAAAATTACATTTGGGTACATGTTCTTCGAGAAAAGATTGTGCCGCCACTGGTGATGAATTCAAATTAGAGGTTGTTACCACAGGTATATTTATGAAGAAATCATCAAAAATATTAGCAATTTGTGCATCCGAATTGACAAGGTTGTCATTAACTTTTAGAGTAAAAGTGTTGTCCCGTGGTTTTAATTTACCAGTTTCACGGTTGATGATATCCCAAGTGGCTTTTATTTTATTATTAGACTTTTTAATTTTATCTTTAATGAAATTTGATTTTGCTATTAAGCACACTTTCTTAAACAATTTAGAGTATTTTTTTACATATTCTGTAAAATTTAAATTATGGTTATATTGTCTTAGATTATATAGCTCAAACAGTTTATTTCTACTTTTATAAATACCAGGCGTGGCCCAGTCACAGAACTTAAGTTTTTGTGAAAACTTTATTGTTTTAGAAGTAAACACCTGGTTGTATTCTGTCTTTATTAGATTAAAGAGATTGCTATATAGTACATCCGGATCATCTTGTACAAAGAGCAAAGTCTCAATTTTACAAGCTACATTGTTTTTAAAATACTCCATTCGCTTTTTTGTAACTGGTTTACATGTTACAGTTTTAGGCTCCTCCTTAACATCAATATCATAGTTCACCTTCAAACCGCAATGGTCAGATGTAAGACTACTAATAACTGACTTAGATACAGGGTCATAGTCTGTAAAAATATTATCGAGACAAGTGGCCGAATGTGAAGTTATTCTAGTGGGTTCAAGAAATAGATTTTTTAAATTAAAACATTTAAATAAAGCTAGAAGACTAACACTCACTGAAGTGTTTTCTAAAATATTTACATTAAAATCCCCACATACTAAAACAAATTTATTTTTTAATTTTATTTTATTAAGTACATCTTCCATTACTGATTCAAAAACATCGAAATTGCCCGAGGGGGGTCGGTATACACACACTATTATAAACCTATTTAACTCTACGCATGATAGCTCAATATTACGCTCCTTTGAAAGACATACAATATCATTTCGCTCTTTGTATTTAATATTATTACTAACAAGTATTAAAGAACCGCCGTGAATAGCTGTGCTTCGTACGTACGCACTTGCTAGTTGGAAATTATTTACATGGAAAGACGTGTCATGTGTTTTTAGCCAATGCTCAGTTATACAAAATATATGAATAGCCTGACTTTTTGCAATTAATTCTAATTCTAAGTCCTTGCCAGCCAAACCCTGAATGTTTTGATTTATAATATTAATGGATGTGGACTTGGCTTTTGTCTTAGACCTCAGTTTAAACTAGAGGTAGTCACCTTACTACTAGTTATAAAAGATGCATTAGTAGAACTACTAATGATGACATTATTATAAATAGACTTTGTTATACCAGGTATAACTGGGTCTTGTATATTATAAGCTAATAAATTAGCTATCTGGGTCTTATATTTCTTTGGCAAATACATAGTATCTGAAGTCAAAATAAAATTATTAATAAATTTATTAATGTCAAAAAATAAAATATTGTCACTATGACGCCATAATAAATTATATAATAATAAATTTAAGTCAAAAATACGTTTGTTTTGTTCCCAGGTTAAGTTTTTACAGTAGGGAGAAGCACTAACAATTAACCTGCAATTTGTATTCGCTTGAAATTGTAACAAATAAGTTATGTTTTCTATTATGTCACGTTTCTTAATTTTTGAACTGTCACCACATAAAATAATTACATTAGTGGAACTGTTCAATGACTGCTGAGATATGCTACGTACTATAGTATTCATTGATAAACCTGGGGCACAGACATTCGTTACTTGTTGATTTAAACTTCCATTCAAAAGCAACCCCAACCCCTGACCCAGTCCATCAGAGAACATAACTGTTTTTCTTTTTAATTCATTAGCATTGTTTATGATCAAGCTATTTAAATCATAAGTAGGTATAATTTCTGTACAGGCCGTTAACGGACTGGGATCCATGACAGACAAGTTAGTTGACTGAATACTTGAGTTTGATAATAAAGGACTTTCACATCTGTTTATCTCATTATTAACTAAAGAGTCGTACCGATCAGCATTGTATTTGCATAAATCAATCAACTCTGTAGCTGATTGAATATGCTCTTCGATTTCCTTTTGTGCAGTTGAATATTTATTGTTTACACTATCAAGTGTCTCATGCAACCGCTGAATATCTGATTGTAATTGCTGAGTGTCCCGGTCATACATTTCCCTACTTTTAATTAATTTATTATTATAAATCTCTAAAGAATCTAAAAGGCTCATACGTTCTTTCCTAAGAGCAATATTTTTGTAAAAACAGTTGTTCTTTTTGATTAATTTTTCAGTTTTCCTTATAAATCTATGGATTTTAACATATTTCTTAATTTTATTGTTGCTTAACTTATTAGTGTTGTGGTTGTTAAGTGGAAGTCGTTCTGCTGAGATAATAAAATACCGGCGCGTGTACAAACATAAATGCATGTAAGCAAATTACAAATATTGCAATAATTAGGTATTGCTTAATGTGCGTTACACCGTACATGTACTGTTGCACTTTTTTCACTTAAAAGATATTTATCGCATAAGCAATTACGTCTTTATCGATTGTTAAATACTTGCAATAATATTTCTTTCGACCGTGAGGGTAGGTAAACCTTCACAGTGACGCAATACCGCTGGCTTGCAGCGTAAATCACAAACTACTAGAAATAATTCAACGAGTCTTCTGGGGTCTCGGTAGCTTAGCGGTTAGAGCAGTGGACCGGCAATCCAAAGGTCATGGGTTCGAATCCCGTTCGAGTTTCCTGAGACTGGTTGATTTTTTTTCTAGTAAACATTTTATCCTATGTCTACAGCGTGTATCAAGCGGGGCCAGCCTTAATCCAGTGTTTCAAATTATCCCAAGTGTAGACCCTTTCTATAAATACCCTAGTAAGATAAACTCAATTTAATTTGTTTTTGCATTTACATACAAAGTTAATCTGTAGTTAATTTAAAATCAGAACAAACTAAACCCATCACTAGCAGGGTCATGAACTCTGTATGATAACTGCCTATAGTGCACCTCCTGACTATAAAACTGCGTGCCCTAGTATGGTCGCGCCACGCCCCCGCCTCCTACCAGGCGCACAGTTTTACAAACAAGAGGTTTTACTGTGACGGTGGCGGGCGGCGAAAATCAAAAACCTTTGACCATGGCGGCACCTTTGACACAAACCGCCTGGGTTGTTTGTCGGCAGTCGCTTGGCGGCATTCTTTGTTGAATTTGTTATGACAGATAAGTAGGCAGCTATTTTACTTTCGTGATTTAATAATTTGTATTAAGTAGGTACCTCTACCTAAGTACCTAATTATTATCAAAGTAATAAAAATATTATCATTTTACAGTCACATTGTTTCGACTCTAAAGTAGATAGGTACGTTTACCTACGAGTAGGTAGGTACCTAAATAGGTCTTAAATTAAAATGACTTATTTTTGAAATAACTCAATACAACTAAAGCGAAACTTTGAGGTGTAGTCACAGAATAGATAATCGTACTACTTTTAAGCTGGCCACTGACGATCAGTTTTGCGCGTCAGTCCTGGCGTAAAACTGTGGAATCACTCCAAATGGTTTTACGCCAAAAAGATTTCTCACTCACTGGCGACACTCCGGCTCGTCAGTTCTCGACCGGCCGGTACAATCAATTTTGAACTTTAGTATTCGGCATTAAGGATCAATATTCATTAGAGAAGTTCGAATCGAACTGAGGTGATACAATCAATTTTTTTAACGACATTCACGATCGAATTTCGGACTGACGTCAGTTCAACTGATGGGAAAAAGTGATCGTCAGTGGCCACCTTTAGCCAGAGTCCTAAGTCACGGCGCATCGCGCAGGCGGAATCCGCCGCGCACGAAACAAATACCTACTCGACATGTAAGAACCTGTCCGAACTGCAAGCGGGCGCTTACATACCTACTTTATTTCTACGCTCCGCAATCCACCTCCGAGATGCGCCCGTGACTCAGGACTCGGCCTAAAGGTAGCTACGCCTACTTAGAACTAGGTACCCTAGGTCCTTGATTACAATGACTTATTTTTGAAATAACTAAAATCAAAACCTCTCTTCTTCTCTCTTCTTCTCTTTGAAATAACTAAAATCAAAAATCAAAGTCTTGGAATCGAAATGTCAAAAAATGTTTAAAGCATTAAAAATAACAAAGTTATCATGTAACAGTAAACAAGACAAATATTGTTACAATTCACTCGGAAATTGAAAAAATGCTAACGGATTACACCACGTATTATTTTACTCGTATTTCGATGTAAATTACCTACTGATCATTAGTCAGAATAATAATTTTCTAATAAACAACAGTACCTACTTACATTAGATAAATCTGATAAAAACAGCACACAAAGATTCACTTCTTGCCGCTTGGGGCTTGAGAGGTAAAGCGAAGCACGTGTAGTCCACTGCACTTCACAATAAACAGTTTACAAAAGTGACTCCAACACAGTCTCCTCAAAACCCGGGTCCCGCATATTTGGCTGGACCTCCGGACTCGTCGCACGAAAGGATCCAGTCTGCTGGTCTGCCGTCGATGAATCTCTCGCGGTACAGTTCACGAGCACCACGGAGACTGCCATTAGCTGCTCCGACACAAAGAATCATTTCGTAATACTCCTGATTACTTAGAAATGCCATATTAATTTAATAGGTCGAATCGAAACCAAACAGCAAAAAATATCTAAAAGTAGGTATGCACTCTTTAAGCTTTCACAAACGACTGCGAAAAAATTGTAGGCATGAAACAACAACAACATGAAAACAAACCTATCGTACCGTTGGGCGTTGCTATGTCGGGGGTGTGCCGCCTATCCTGGTACTTAGAATTCCGAAATGTGTAGTTTGCCCGCTCCCACAAAGGCACAGTAATGCCCCCACTATCAACTGCGGTCTCATGCGACCGCTTGGGGTTCTAGAAGTTAATACCGCCCCTAACCCTAGTAGTTTTTAGGGTTCAAAATTTAGACTTAAGTTACGAAAACCAGCAATATATTTAAATTAGTTAAGTTATTCTTCAATTCATTACAAAATACTACCAAAGTGTAAACTGGCTTAAGCGCTGCGTATTATTTTTAGGTTTGTTGCTATTAATTTAGTCAATTAGTGATAAAATATTCCATCACACGTAAGTTTTATTTAGTACGTATATCACAGATGTTTAAAAATGTTATTCTTATGAACAACACAACAAACAACAACGAATGTGTTACGTATTGAAACTATGTGTGATACAACATAGTTAAACTTAGTTAGTAAAGTTTAACTATGTTGTATCACACTAGTTAGGATTTCAGGAATGCTTACATTTATAGCGGGTCAACCAAAGCGGTTAGAAAAATAAAATGAGCTACAGAACCCATTAAGGAGAAAGACGCACGCGCACGATTTTTTGTGACTCCGCCCATACCAGGAGTGACCCTAGTACGAATACCGCCAATAAGTTAAAACCGCCCATACTTTTTAGGGCTCATAAATTAGACTTTGAGTTACGAAAACTAGCAATATTTTTAAATTAGTTAAGTCATTTTTTATCACTGTTCAAATTATTAACATTATTATTTTCTGTTTTTTTAGAGCCGACATAAAAGTTACAATGAAAACTCACATGGTGACAGATTTTTCTGTTTTGTTATTTTTACTGCGTGTAAATGGGTGAATTTAGTTCAGTGCTGAATGAAACCCGTATTCACAAACATTTACTTGTCTAAGCCTCAGAACAATACTGCTTTAGTTATTGTTCAGCAGTGCGATTCTCTAAGTTAAAGCCTTGGCAGTAGCGGCTGCCGCAGCGCTGAGAATTGACTCTGTCTCTTTCATATTTTGAATTGCACCGCCTACAAATCTTTCTGCCTAGCCCTAAGGTTGACTGGTAGAGAATGCCACTTGGCATTAAGTCCGCCTTTTGTACATTTTGTTTTCTTTGTGCAATAATTATTAAAATAAAAAATAAATAAATATTCATAGAATCGGAAAGAGACAGCAATCACAGCTACTATGTGTCGCTTAGAAAATCGCGGTCTAAGCAAAGTAGAAATGCTATGCGAAGTAAGACATTTCTCAGTGCGTTTCGTATGACAAGCCTTTCAATTCATGAACAATACTCAGACGACTCTTTACATTTAAGTATATTTAATTTTCTCAAAATCATAAATGTTTTGGATTCGTACCTCCATACTAATTAACCGTCAAAAGTACTTACCTGATAGATAACACATTCTTGACCTGACCTGGTGATAGGAACAGAGAATAATTGACTAAATAAAAGTAGGTAGTCGTAACTTATTTTCTTAGTGAAAAAAATAACAACACGGAACCCTTTAAACTTTATCAAAAATAAATAGTTGAAAGCGGGTGGAGTCAGCACAATAGGCACAAAAATACTAGGGTCACAGTAGAGGCAAAGAAGGAAGTAACTCTAGACAGAGTTCATTACTCCAATCAGCTGTTTCATCAGCTGTTTTTTAGTGTTGTCATAATGTCGATAAACTCGTATTATTTTCAAAAGTATGTACTTCCACAATGCCCGAGATATCAAGAAATGTTTTTATGTGTGCCAGCTCACTAAAAGTAACTGATTAGGTACGTGAAATATGGCTGGCCCGCTTGATACAAGCTGTATATAGCATTGTGAATGCAAAATTTCAATAATAAAGATAACACGTGAAATTCCGATATGGCTCAACTTTTAATGATAAGAAGAATACTTTTTATTTCATTACGAAAAACATGTGCTCAAATACTGTCCATGAACGCCGTCTTCGTCTACTTTAGGATTTGTTTGCTTCCTTGTATCCATGCGCTCCCGCGTCTCGGACTAAACGATTTTATACATCTATTGTGTTAGTCCTGCTACATGAATGAATCAATGGTGCTCAGCATATTATCTTATTAATCATCATCAGCCTATAAACGTCCCACTGCTGGGCATAGGCCTCCCACATACACAACAGCACGTGGGGATGTTGGGCCATAACCCATCACGCTGGCCCAATGCAGGTTGGCGGGTATAACGACTGCCATCTTATGACAACAACCGGGACCCAACGACTTTACGTGCCTTCCGAAGCACGGAGGAGCTTGAGAGGTTTTTGGCGAACCCTACACGTCAATAAATATTGTGATAAATATCGTGATATTTATTGATGGATCTTGGGCTGGATCACAGCACACCCTACACCATCAATACGGATCGCGTCAAAATTATGTACTTTGCACGAGTCAGACGTGTAGGGTTGCCACTCGCACTTTAAAATAGAGTATTGTCTCTTTTTCATGTAGGCGTACTTTATAATCTACGCTACGACACTAATAAAGTACGCTAACTAAAATCTTTTAGTAAATAAAAAGTAAATTAATGCTCTAAGGCTAAAATACTCTATTTACGTAAAAGACAAAATGTGTCAAATGTTGCAAAAAGCAACAAAAAAAAACGTTTTTAAGGACAAATAAATAAGTAGGTACTCTTTTTTATGCTTAATACTTTATTTTTGTTCTAACAAAATGTAAATAGTACATTGTTTGTTACCCTATAGGGCTGAAAGTAGCTTATTTACTCCCTCGAACGGCAATAGTTCGAGGGAGAAAATAAGTATTTCATTCACCCGAGGTAAACACTGTGCTTTTAATTACGAATGGTAAGTAACTAAAAATAAAAACATGAATTAGCTAAAAAAACGAGTGAGTTTTATTTTACATAAATCTACAACTTTATTGAGATATTTAGTTCAAGTTAATGGTTTATAGTAATAATTTGAATCTATGGACAACACAGGCCACGCCCACACAGTCCACGCTTCAGCAAGAAACTACTGCACAGTTTGCACATGTGCTTAGGTGGTGAGCCTTTAGCCCGTTAATCGCTTTTACTACACACAAGGGAAGAGAGGGATTGGTAGTTTTATTTTGATATGCAGAATTTAGCCCGTTAGTCGCTTTTACTACACACAAGGGAAGAGAGGGTTTGGTAGTTTTATTTTGATGTGCAGAATTTAGTCCGTTAGTCGCCTTTTATGATACCCAAGGGAAGCGAGAGGTTGGTAGTATTATTTTGATGAGCCCATCGCCGCTCTATGCTGTTGGATGTATGTGCAGTCTTTAGTCCGTTAGTCGCCCTTTACGACAGCCATGGGAAGAGATGGGTTGTTAGTATTATTTTAATAGTAAGTCACAACTACACATGAGTTACTGTTCAACAAATATGATTGTATTTTGATATTGCATGTCGTGACTACCTATAATTGAGACAGCACTTAGCATTAAGATAAACTTGTTTTTTGTTACATTCGAATTACTGTATGTTTTGTTGGTAGTTGGTAGAAAAGTATTACTTTCCACCCGCTCCTCAGGCAACTTCAAACCTACTTTCCGTGTATGAGGAATAAAAAATACTTTATTCATTCTAAAAAAAGGTGGCAACCCTAGACACGATAAATATTGACGCGCGACACTACACGCAAGATAAATATCACGATCTTGGATCTAACATTGGATCACTGGATTTCCAGAAATCCTGCGATAAATATTGTGATCCGTCAATACACTACACTACACGTCAATAATTATCGTGATCCGTCAGTATATATTGACGGATCACAATATGGATCTTGCGTGTAGCGTTCGCCTTTATTTGGTCACCCATCCAGTGACCAGGCATAGCGAAAGTTACTTTAACGGCGACGATCGCAAATCGAACGCCTTAACCACTGCGCCATCGAGCTCCTCATCTTAATCAAACCTAAGATCAATATCTTATTGATCTTGGGTTAAAATTGTGTTTGCCTGTAATTGGTTTTTCACTGTTCTTACTATATTTTGTGAAAATGTTATAATGAGCTTGGGAAAGTATTTTTATTTATTTATTTTTTAAATATTTACATTTTAACTTAAAATATGACTTTAATTTTTTTTCTGTAGCCCTTTTATTTTTTAAATATTTACATTTTAACTTAAAATATGACTTTAATTTTTTTTCTGTAGCCCTTCAAAATACTTCACAATCATTTTTTAAAGATTCATAAAAATGACCAGGCGCTATTATTTTTTGTGACAATTAAAATACGCGCGAAACCCGCGGCTTGACGTCATCGGATTCCATTCTCTCGCACGGGTGGCGCGACTTCTTTTTATTAATATATAATATGAACTAGTGCAGTTGTGCCACAGATTACTTAATAATTAATTGTGCAAATAGATAAGTAATGTAGTCGGAGCGAGAGCGGCGGCGGGGGCTATCGGATACGATGACGTCACGTCACGTCAGTCGAGTGCCAGCGAACTAAGTAAGGTTGTAGTGTTTTATGCAATTATTTATGTACAATAACTTTGTAAATACTTCTCGTATCGGAGTGAAATAAAAACAATTGGTTTTAGAATAACGACTTCTATAATGGTATAAAATAAAAATGAACTTTTTTTTTCATTTTTCCCAAGTCCATTGCTAATATAAAGTTAAACCGATCCCCCTCAGACCTCCCCCCGGCGCTAATCGCGGCTCTGAAGTGGTGCCTCACGTACAACGCGCGCTCGCGGCCGTCGGTGCGCGAGCTGCTGGCGCTGCCGTACCTGCAGCCCGCCCGCGCCCCGCTGCCCGCCGCGCTGCTCGAGCGCCTGCGCCCGCTGCTCGCGCCCGCCGACTACCGGCTGCTGCAGCGCGCGAGGATATAGACCTGAAGCTCGCCCGACTGCGGGACAGACTGAAGCTTGTGCGAGTGCGTTCATGTACGGAAACGAAACTGCGTTGTCACAATCGTAGCCTCGGTTCACACCTGAAGCTCGCCCGAGTGTGGAACAGACTGAAGCTTGTGCGAGTTCATGTACGGAAACGAAACTGTGTTGTCACAATCGTAGCCTCGGTTCACCCGGCTAGACCGCTCGCTATCGGTCGTTGATAGTTGCTGGGCGACAGCGAAGTGGATCGACAACCATTGTTCTGTGCGGTGTGAGTGAGAATTTTATAATTCTAACTAGATTGATGCCTATCAATAACCCAAAAAATTATACTGTCGATGTTAGTCGATAATAATGTACTTATCGATGTAACTAAATTACCATCGATAGTTCGGCATCGTCTTCCATAATCCGTTGTCAATAATAAGTCTTTGGATGTTTTTGGAATATATACAAGTTGATTGATTGATCTATGTCGATTAATTTTATATCAAAATGTAATTCGGAAAAATCTATTTAATTCTATATTTTTTTTATAATTATATAAAATGAACTTAAGACGTGTGAATGTGCAGAAAACCTCTCTTATAAGATAGTGCTTCTCTAGCAGCAGTTTCTCGCAAACTAGGGTTGCATCAAAATCTAGACAGTTGTTGATTCAAATTGTAACTAATGTGTACGTAAAACGTACGAGTCAATGGGATTTGTAATTTGTTTATAGTATATATTATGATTATTGACAATGTATAAAAATAATTGTTTCGTCTGTAAAAACTGACTGATATTTGTGTAGATAATGAAAATAATGTTAAGACCCTAATAATACCTTTCTGATAAGTGCCAGATTATCATTTTCCCTATTATACGATTTAAGTGAAAAAAATCAAAATAATCCTGAAAGATCCACAAAAGTCTGGATCAGGGTCGATAATGGCCTCAGAAAGTTTGTGTGAGTGTCAAAAATATCTATAGTTTTACAGTGTTATAGTCGCCGAGTACTGGGGTTAAAAATGTATGGGTAATGGGATTTTTAACTATTAGCAGTGCTACGATATAATATATATTCAAAAATATTTTCGCCTTCTGTCATTACATGCGCTTACCTAACAGATCTCTCAGGGTTTTAGTTACACACCTTACTACTTGGGCATCATAATTATTTTATTAAAATCTTTATATAAGTAGAGGCTGGTTATCTGGATATTAATAAAAATCAATTGCCGTAATGTTTGTACGCGCATCATTTCAGAACGGCTGCACCTATTCGGCTAATTCTTTTTTTGTCGTGTTCGTAATTGTCAGGACTAGGATTGTGTAAAAATTTTTTTTAGTAAATTATACTTACTGTAAATTTAAGCATAGTAATATAAGTTATTAAATAATTTATTGTAATGGCGCTATAAATATAACATGGAGTATTCGTATATAATACATAGTTTCAATTAAACACCCCAATTAGATATAAATACTTTATTGAAATAATATGGAAATACAAAAAATAAATAGAATCTTAGCAAGGAAAACTTATGTCGTAAAATATGTATCAATCGATTAATCGTTATAAGTTAACATACAATAAATACTTTTACTCTTATCGAGCACAAAACGTGATGAAATGCAATAGAATTTGAAGTTTATAGCGCATAAAAAGCGTGAAACTAGGGGAGCTTCGTATCTCTCTGCTAGGCTCAGAGAAAAGGAATTCTAACCCTCCAAGGATTTACACATTTGTAAATAAGGGCTGGCGATTACACGAGTAGCAAATCGCAAGGAAGTAGGGCAACACCGCGACTACGCTTTCGCATTGAAGGCGTACACTCGCGCTATTTAACTACAATCCACACGTACATATAAATATTTTTTAAATAGTGTATCGATAAGCTATATTCTAGAACATCTATGTTAGTAAAATGCTGAAGAGTTTATAATCAGTCTAAATACTTTCGGAATAAAGAAGAGAAAGGAGACAAGCGAACGCCGCCGCCGTAAAGCGAAACATTCACGTACTGTCTCTGCCCTGCTAAAATACGATCAATCAATATTGTCAGAATGTAAAAAATTTGTATAGCGATGCAGGTGGGGTAATGTACGTCACAAATTAAAAAACGTAGTGAGTTAGTGTAGTTTAATGGTGGGTGTGGGGTGCTCAGTTCTGGAAGAGCGTGCGCGTAAAGTCGATGTAGTCGAGCGCGTTGGGGATGGGCCGCTCGCTCTTGGGCTCCACGAACGGCTTCATGCGCGCCACGCAGTAGTCCGCCATCTCCTTGGTCAGGTTCTGCAGATAAAAAGATGATTGTATTCGTTAGTACTGTTTGCCGAAACTACCTTTTCATTCCGTAAGAAGAATGTTCTTGCCAGCGAAAATCTGAATAAGACGTCGAGCTAAGATGTGTTAGAACCTTTTTGTCACAGCCACGTTAGCCAATTACTTATTTTAATATTTTTATTATTGAATAATCTCCGGCCCCATAAGTACAGTCACGAGCACCAATATGTATACACTTTGACTCTTACTTCATTGTATTAAGAGTCACAATTGTTTACATATTTTTGCTCGTGACTGTACATAAAAGCCTATTCTCTCGCTGAGTCTCGCTAGATATGAAGAGATTTTTGAAACTGATTTTAACAGTATAGCGCAATAATATTTTTTTTACTTCGGTTTCCAATCTTATTGCAATTCCATAAAGTTCAATTTATGATGGCATTTGCCTAATAATTAATGGTAAATATTAGAAAAGTATTTTAAATTTGTGAAATCTACTATAACATTTTTTGAAATGTGTCTATTAGTAGTATCGTAAATACGTACGGCATAGAGCTCATCCTTGGTGACGTAGGCGCGGTCCTGGTGCGCGGTGATGGCGCGGAAGGCGTTCTCGATCTCCTCCGAGGAGTGCACGTTCTCGGTCTCCTTGCTGATCATGAACGCCATGTACTCCTGCAGCGACACCTGCCCGTCGCGGTTGGGGTCCACCACGTCTGCGGGAGAAGCGAGTCTCCAGTATTGCGTGTAGTTTCATTAACACACTTACTGCCGTACTCAGAGACGTCCATTAAGTTTTAATGACAATTAAATGTTTTTCCTTCTCTATTTAGCACTATACATAATATCAGCAAGAGACTTAATTGTCATTAAAGCTTAATTGACTTTTTTTTTATTTTCATTTTACTATTATTATTCTTACATTTTTTGTCAATAATTAATTTCTGTTGTTACTTGAACATATGGATTTTTAATTATTTTGTTTCTAATTGTACTTCTTTAATTGCGAATCTGGTGAATTGAGAATCTGTTAAACTGCTGAGCGTGTCAGAGTATGGCAGTTACACTATTAATGTGTTAAGAAGCCGTTATTTATCTGTACATTTCAGATTTTTTATAATATTTTACAGTAATACAGCATACAGCCTCACTGTTGTCTGGAGCCTAATGGGAACTTTAAAAAAAGCTTCAGATTCTTTTTTTAAGTTTGCTAAACAGTTTGTCGGCAGTAGGTGTCGTGGAATTGTTGACACAATACAATACTGCTATATTATGCAACTTATTCAACGCCTTTAATAATATAAATAAAAAATAACATGATGATCTATGCATAAAGAAAAAAAATCGCCAAATGTGTTGCTAAACGCAAAACTCGGAAACAGCTCCACCGATTTGACAGATTCTTTTTTTATTGTGTTTGTAACGGTCAGTACAAATCAAATCATGTATTGCACCCATGATTCATAATGAAACTCATGACAAGCTTTATATGAAAAAAAAAATGTTAATTCGTCGCTGCATACTGGGCTTGTCACGCGGATGCAGTGGCGGGCGGGCCGCTAAAATGGTGTTTACGTGCTGAATCTCTGCAAGAGCAGGACTTGAAGAAATCATTTTTACGTGAATGGCTAATAGTACATGTTGACAGTAGCGACACCGTCGACGATAAAGACGATTAGTCTCAAATATTTTTTGTATGAATTTAAATAAATACTAATAACAAACAAAACTATCAATTACATTTGTCACATTTAAAATAACCCATTTAAAACTTATTGTTATCGATAAACATACTATACAAACAACGCGCATCACTACTTCTTGGTGACGTCACCCATTAACCGTGTAGGAGCGAGAGAGCACATAATGTGCGCTGTCTCATTCGCACGTTTTATTGCACCGTCTGCCACGAGTCTTTGCGTTGACTATCCTACTTCCTACTAATATTATAAACGCGAAAATTTGTAAGTATGGATGGATGTTTGTTACTCTTTCACGTAAAAACTACTGAATGGATTTGGATGAAATTCGGCATACAGATAGTTTTTAACCTGGATTGACACATAGGATACTTTTTATCCCGATATTTCCACGGGAACGAGAACCACGCGGGTGAAACCGCGAGCGGCCGCTAGTAGTTTTATATTTCCAACTTACTAAGTATGGCCTCGAACTCCGGGTCGGGCTGCCCCTCCTCCACCATGGGCAGGTCGTAGCCCAGCGCGCGCAGGCACGACTTGAACTCGTGGTGGTTGAGGCGCCCCGAGCGGTCCTTGTCGAAGTGCTTGAACATCATCGAGAACTCCTTCAGGGCGTCCTCGCTCACGCCTGGAAAAAAAAACAAATTACAGGCATGTAAAAGCAAAACAAGTCATCTTTTGGAATTTGGTTGACACAGTAATGAAGAATTCACTGTACAATGATATACGAAGACGTAATAAAACAGTCGTGATTATTTATGTAGCCGCATAGCTGCAGGCTGGTTATACGCGCTAGACTGATCACTGTGCAACAATTGTTTACATCACAGTCATAAACTGTTTCCGTTTATATGAAAGCTCGAAGGACCATATAGATTAAATTACACGATTATTATTAGTGTACGATTTCTAGACCGTAAAACTTCAGCTGCTATAAATGATACGTTAATCTGATGATACAATGATGAATTCATATGAAAATTAATTGATACAAAATATGAGTGCACGCTATGTAAATGATGTCTGGTGCTAGCACAGATTAATGTGCATGTTTGCACACAACCAGATTTTATTCCCTTTCCATCTACACGAAAAGACGGTTATATGTTCACCGGGGATTGCTGCTGTATGCTAGTGATGATATGAGTACTGACCTGAGTGGTTGCGTGCCTGGATCTGCTGCTCGAGGTTATGCTGCATGCGCATGGACAGCTGGTCCAGCTGGTCCCACTGCTGCGCCAGGCCCACGGTACTGTGCTCCGTGTAGCGGTTGTCCAGGATCAGGTGCTCCTCCAGCGCCGCGCCTAAACGTAACACACGACTATGAGAATGGACCAAAACAAAATGTATGATTTCTAAATCGTAAGAGAACATTAATACGTAGGTAATACGGTATCTTGTGTCGTGGAAAATATTTTATCGCGGAACTGTTTTTTACACGCAACTGTTTTAACCCGACAAAAGTGTATAAATTGGTGGATAAAAAGCACGAATGGGCAGAAGTTTTATTCGGAGGAAAATTTGTTATTTTTTCATCCAAAGACCTTGCGTTGTAAAAATTGCTCAACAACTCAGCAACAGGAACACGCCCGCCGGCGCCACCGAGATCCTCATAATTGGCTACTTGACAGTTTTCGAAAAAGTATTTAAAAAATTACAAACGCTTATTTTATACCCCGTACAATATTTTCTTTCTCGAAATAACCTTTATTTAACAGAAAACACATATTTTTCTTTTTGATTTCAAATTTCGTGCGAAAACGGTTGGTCACGTGACATTTTGCTTTGTGACGTCACATTTCAATAAATATAGAAACTTATCTTGAAAGCTGATAGATAATTTTTGATAATTTTGTGAAATGTGACATCACATGAAGCTCAATCATGGCCACCCCTTACGGGCGGTTTTTCGGGTCTTGTAATCCACAGATAAAAAATCGCAAATTTATTTTGTAAAAATAAAATATTTACAAATTATCTTAATAAAAAAAACGATTGGATTGGACTAATTATCGTTAAATCATTAAACTACCATTTCCGACATATTTCATATTTTATTGCTATAACTGTCAAATAGCCAATTATTATAATTTAGTCTACATAATGCTCACTGGAAATAAAAAGAAGATGAAAAGCTGTTGTCCCTGCCAGCCCGGACGGGCAGCAGGCGTGTTGTGTGTAGACACGCCTGCAGATCCACCTATCTAATACCGTAAAATTGCTACAATCGATATTGATTCTTATACCCTAGTGACAAAGTTCAAAATGTATTGAAGAAATCTGTCAGTTTGTGGTAGGTTGAAGTGCAGGCGTGTGTGCAGTGCGCCGTGTGTGGATCGTCCTAATACAACGCGATAACGCGATCAGCGCGCGAGTAAACGATGCGACCATCGCGAACTTAATTCGTGCGAGTAGATTTTTAAACATTTAAGTTGCGCGAATGCATGGCGCGATCGCCAATTAGGACACCTATTCTCTTCGATCAACAATACCAACTAGATAACGCGTCACGTACAAAATCAAAGCTAAATTCTGTCCACGTGAATAAATACTTTTTCAAAGAAATAAATTACTTCCGTTACATAAAAAAGAAAAGACGTCAATAACATTTAGTGGTGAAATCGACCTTAGGGTGCCTTGTGCAGTGTGCCGTGTGTGTGTGTGTGTGCAGTGTGTCGTGTGTGTGTACAGTGTGCCGTGTGTGTGAGCAGTGTGCCGTGTGTGTCATGTGTGTGCAGTGTGCCGTGTGTGTGTGCCGTGTGTGTGTGTAGTGTGACGTGTGTGCCGTGTGCGTGTGCCTCACCGAGTTCCTCCAGGCGGCGCAGGTCCTGCCGTCGCGCGCGCACCTCCCCGGCGCGCGCGCGCAGCGTGGCCAGCTGCTGCTCCAGCGAGCCCGTGCCCTCCATCATGGACGTGCTGAGGGGCGGCACAAACGCAAATCACTCGTCATATTCACAACGCTCTGCCAACATACTAACTATAGTCTATGTTTAGATTCAACTATATTTTTGTTTGTTTTCAATTTGATACATAAACAGGGTTAATTTTGGACCCCCCGTCAAAAGTAAATATGGGGTAAAAAAATAATCATAAAATATTTGACGTAAAAATAATAAATGTTTTCTATTTTTAAATAAAATTTATTGGCTGCTTTTTAAATCTATATTTCTAGGTGCGTGCGCTCACCCTCGCGGTCATTAGCGCATGGGGTGAATACAATGACCTTGTTACACCTTAACAAATTGCATTTAAAAATGGCGAAATTGTTTCTATGACGTAATCACGTCGAAAGGGAAAGAAAATAAATACAATCATATCATTAGCCTATTGTTAAAAAGAGTTAAACATATATTTTAACTTTTGTATACTCTTTAGGGTAGTTGAGTTGACCAATGAGCTCATTGAATTTATGCGCCATCTCGGCCGCCATTGTTTTCTCTCTTTCACTCTTAGAGAAACGTCTCTTTCTTACATAGTACACGCGTCTCACTCATGCATATCGAATTGGCAACAGGGCAAAATATGTCCTCACTAAACGAAAATTTCTATTTTAAATTTATTTTTACAATAATTACGAGTGAAATAAAAAAAATCTTGTTTCATGTTTGCAGTATAATTATTACAATTTCTGTATACACAGGAAGGCCTTTTATTCAAATAACAACACAAAACTTATAACGGTAACGATCGTATTGACGTGACAATGACTGACGTGTGACTAAATGAGGTCCAGTCAATTACCCGGATTTGTTCTAGTCACTACGGAGAGCAGGCAACGTATCTACACATATAATATCATTGGGTGAATAATAGCGGTCACGCGCATGCTCTTTGATAACGAGGCGGCCGCGCACTAGGTGACAATGATTTTAAATTTTTTTTAAGGAAGAGTTGAGTCAAAATGTGAAAAAAATAGTTTTTTTATTTATTTGATTATTTGGTCGTACTGCTGTTCCTATGATCACGCGAAAAAATTTGGCCGGGGTCCAAAATTAACCGTGTATAGATTTAATTACACATAACATCGAATAACACTTTAAACTTTGACTTTGAATGGAAGTGCAAACTGACTGTACAGGAACGCAATGTGTTGCCTGAACTTGCTCCCTTACAGAAAGATAGCGCGTTGCGCTGGCGCCGGTAAAATATTTATGTAGTGAAAAGATCAATCACACAAAAAATACATCGAGAATTATGGCAATCAACTTATGGCTGATCAACTAAAACCATCCCACATTTTTATTAAGTATATTAAAAAGTGATCATGATCAGTACAGTAATAAATTAGTAGAATTAATAAAATTTAAACACTCAGTTTAACAATTAGCTTAGTAGTATTATCTATTTACAGCAGAGTTATGAGTGTAGTAAACAATTTAAAAAAGCGAATTAATGACAATGTGAATATACAAGGAAGACACAAATTACACGTAGTGTGCACAACATTAATACGATTATTTGTAAAGGCCCAGCACATGAACGGTTTCCGTCCGTGCACGATCTCTGTTCACTGACACGTTTTTATGTGTGATTTTGGTAAAGATTGTGCTTCAGCCTAGATAAAACAGAGCCTGGCATGTGTCGTGTTTAAAAGCGGACTCTGTATCAAAGCCAGTAGTTTAATTTTAGTAGTGACGACACGCGACAGTCGGTACGTTACCCGTCCCAGCCCAGTAGTCGGAACCTGCACACCAATCATTTAAATGAATGAAATCAATCGGTCAATTGAATAGATATAATTTAACGAATATTTTTCTACTTCTCTCTTAGAACATAGTGGAAAATGCCATTAAAACTCTTCTGACAAAAGTGGAACAGTAACGATTTACACAAAGTTTACCTAACCGGCGTTAGGTACATAACTTATAACTAAGAGAAAAAATTATAATTGGTAAACGTTTGGCCTTCTTGTCACCCGATGGTAAGTGAGGATAAGACCGAATGTGGAAGCGCGCTTCATCCGTTATCGTATCTCTAAACTGTCGGATCACAACAATGCTATTAACATTGTTGTTGTTTGTTGCTGTGACGTCAAAGTCTGGACTTAATATAAGATAGTGGTAGCCAGCCAGGCGGAATTAACTAGCCCTACTACCAACCAAACCAAGTACACAAAGGTGAACTCCCCGCTGGGAATCGAACCAGGGACCTCTGGGTCTAAGACCGGTGTCTTGGCCACTACACCACAGAGGCAGTTAAAATGGGCAATGACCACGCAGAGCACTATTCCTAGTATGTGAAATAAAATGAAATGAATATTCTTTATTGTACACACAGATAATAAATACATGGTTATAATTTAAAAAGAAGTCGTACAACGGGCGGCCTCACTAAAAGCGATATCTTCCAGGCAACCTAGGGATGGAGAAGCTTGGTATGAAAAACAGATGGAGGCTACGTCCTGGTGTTTGATGTGTGCTAGTTGTCTTATTTCCCGACTAACAGGGTAAAGACTGCACATACATACAACAGCATAGAGCGGCGATGGGCTCGCCACCTGTCCACGCTGAGCACATGTGCAGTCGCTGTTTGGTGAAAAGTGGACTATGGCAGAGGACTGCTTTTGCGTTCCTCCTTGCCTAGTCTCTGACCAACCCTTTGAGGATAATAGTCGTGATTGTCCTTACCGCGTCTCGGTGAGCCACTGGTGGAAGGCGTTGGCGTGCTTGGCGAACTCCTTGCGCAGCTTGTCGTTCTCCTCCTGGCGCTGCGCCTCCTTCGTCAGCTCCACGTCGCGCTCGGCTGCCGAAAAGACACGCTTCAATTAATAAATCATCATCATCATCATCAGCCTATAAACGTCCCACTGCTGGGCACAGGCCTCCCACGTGGACAATAGCACGTGGGGATAATAACCCACCACGCTGGTGGGTTTGATGTGATCAGATTTAATAAATACTCTACCGCAACAGCCTAGTTCGCTGCCATACATAGATATCGCTGTAGAGACGTTGTGGAGGCGGATCTTCGTCAATTGCAAATGACTAGAAATGTAATGTTTATAAGGTCGCAAAATAAGAGTATAATTGACATATTGGTTTTAAGATTTCCCGTTGAAAGTATACGGTCACTCGACGTCGACGACATTTAAATTAAATGAACTAAGAAAACGAATTCTAAAAATGGTATATTTTTAACACACACTTCTACTTCTGCTTAAGTCATTCTAGAGAAAGTTTCTATAACCTGCTACAAAGAATATGGTAGAACAGTCTCTCTCTATACAATGTGATAGGGGTGGTACTTCTAACCCGTTAAGGCTAAGTACTACATCTAAATTCATCGACAAAAAAAATTATATGGGGGGTCCTACCCCCTCCCCTATAATTTATGACCATTTTTACTTTATGCGATATCAAAGGTTTCATACAACGGAGAAAAATGAAAAAAATGGCAAACGGTAGCTAATGACACTGGCTAACTAATAAATTACTTTGTATCGTATGTTTTGGATTATTTTGGTGAGAAAAAAATTAATTACTTAATTATTTTGTGATTTAAAGTTCTTTTTTATAAGTCCATATTATTTTTTTGTCGTAGAATTTAGGTGTAGTATATAGCCTTAACAGGTTAGAAGTACCACCCTTATCACATTGTATAGTATCGTAATGAAGGTGGTTACCGATGATCTTGCGCAGGTTGCGCCAGGTCTCCTCGAGCGCCTCCATGGTGAACCATGTGTAGGGGTTAGCTCCCACGTTGAAGGACTTGATCTGCTCGTCCAGCGCCGCCAGCGCCTCGAAATCGCTTTGCGCCGATGACAGCGACGCCTGCACACCAATTTGTCGAAAAATTGAAACAATGTTGATTTTAAAAATTCTTATTGATTAACCCTTTCTCAGTGGATATACAATCTTAATTTTTCTTTATACAAAACCAATTAAAGATGAGTTCCACGCATGAAACTGAACAACTTTCCACAAGAAACCTATGTGCAAAAATGACAAAATAATTTCGACCTCCCATACAAAACTGTCCGATCAGCTGACGACAATAGTATGGGAGAACGAATTTTTTTTGTCATTTTTGCACATAGGTTTCTTGGGGAAATTTGTTCAGTTTCATGGATGGAACTCGCCCTTAATTGGTTTTGTATAAAGAAAAATTAAGTTTGTATAAAGTTTAGTTGCACATCTGCTGCTCTCTTTCATATTGCTATGCATGTATGCGTGGGTTGTTTGTACTATTGTATGCAGTTGTTATCTAATTATGTAACTTTAAAACAAATAATACAAAAACTCAATATATTACCATTTAGCGAAAGTGAAATAAATAAATATTGAGTTAGGAGCAATGTTGGCTGACCTGGAATTGTGCGTGCGCGTCCTTGAGCGCGCGGATTTCTTCGATGGAGTTGCAGCGCACCGGATCCGTCAAGTCTTCCTCCGCGTTCTCGAACCACGAGTTGAACGCCGACGCCTGCGCATGACACATTTACCGTTAGTAAGTCATAAAATAAACTGATGTCTTGTATTAAAAATACTAACAGAAGAATTTCTAACAAGCCTTAGAAAATTTTTTTTTGTGAAACCTGATCTCTCTAGTGCAGACGCCAGCAGATTAACCTGCAACAATATGTGAAATTTCTACAATCAATTTTGAACTTTATAATTTGGCTATAAGGGTCAATATCGATTGGAGAAATTTGAGTTTTGGATAAGATAATCGGCTGGCGTGTGTACGTCATCTGAGTCCTAAAGGTATAGATTATAAAGTATGCCAATTTGTAGCATCTGATAACTAAAAATTACAGGCATGACAATTGTGAAATGAAGTAAAATACATACTACATACGTACATATAACTCTCAGAATAATAACTAAAGCATATATAAACATAGGTTTTTTTCCGCTTTACATTTAATTTTGGCGTTTTTATCAAATTATTTTGTCTCTTTCCTTTCAATGATTATGGCCCATTTGAAAAAATAGGACAACTATACGAGTCTCATTTGGACTCCTTCTATGCTTTAGATAGATAGACAATACTTTTATTTGTGACTTAAAACCACAAACATTTAAATAACACATAACAGTGAGCACAAATACAAAGTTATAATTTGGCGGTCTTATCGCTTTAAAGCGATCTCTGCCAGACAACCATAGTTTACTTATTATCCATGACATAACTACTAATTGAGTCCACTAGCTGGAACCAGTTGCGTACCTTCTTGGCAAAGGTGAGGTAGAGCTCCTCGATCTGTCGGAACTGGTCCTGCAGCTGCAGCAGCCGCTGCTTGCGCGCCAGCGAGGCGGCCAGCAGCCGCTGCCAGCGCGCGCTCACGTCGGCGTGCCGGCGCGCGATGGCCGCCGCCTGCTCGTGCCCCGCCGCCACCAGCTGCTCCTTCAGCAACGTGATGTTCTGGATGCCCTCGTGCTCGAACGCCGCCAAACCTAACGCACACGGACGTTGAAATAATACCATCGGTACGGTTTACCGCGCACGAAAGCATACCTAATCATCATCATCGGCCTATAAATGTCCCACTGCTGGGCACAGACCTCACACGTGGACAATAGCACGTGGGGATATTGGGCCATAACCTACCACGCTGGCCCAATGCGGGTCGGTGGGTTGTAACGACTGTCATCTTACGACAACAACCGGGACCAACGGTTTAAAGTGCCTTCCGAAGCACGGACGAGCTCGAGATGTTTTTAATTTAGTCACCCATCCGGCGACCCGGCATTGCAAAAGTTGCTTAGCGGGCAAGATCGCAAGCCGAACACGCTAGCCGCTGCGCCATCGAGCTCCTCTATGCCTAATGTTTTATGTAAACAACTGACATGACACAAATTGTATTTATGACATTCATTATATTTTTATGGAAGTGTCTAGTCTGCCACCAGTGGTTATTTAATAAAAATTAATGTACTGCCACTAGTGGTAAGTTAAGAAATAATGTTATTCTGTCGTAAGTTATTAGGTATTCCAATTCGTTCCTTAAGGCAAGCTAATAAAGTTTAATTTTAAATATACATTCATATTCATTCAAATATTCATTCATTCTGCCGTGCGCTACTGTGATAGTCAGTTGTGTTGATCTGTATTTATTTGGTGTCGTGCGCGATTCCCTAAGTGCGAGTGTGAAGAATAGCTATCAGTCGACTCCCGCGTATTCACTTCGCACGCTCTGTCGCTCTAAGCTGGTTTCGCAATCTGCACAGAGTAGCTTTGATACAGAAGCGTCTTGGATTTTGTCAATATGAGCAAACTCAATCGTACTTTTGTCAGTCAAACTAAAGAACAAGTTGGAAGAGGAGACATGAGTGTGGACAATTCTCTCGTGGAAGTGCAATCGTCACCCTCATATGTGACTGAGACGAAGGGTACACAACGAGATGCCGATTATGATCTCCGGAATGTTTTAAAACTTTTTCAAGCAAGCATGAACAAACAACTCGAAACCTTGTTTGCCAGACAAGATGAAACTATCTTTGATTTTAACTGAGTTTAAAGATATGAAGCAATCCATTAATTTTTTAAGTGAAGAATATGGTGAGCTTAACAAGAGAACTCAATTAATTAGTGCACGACTCACACAGGTCGAACAACAAGTTAAATCTTCCCAATCAGCCGAGATAATGACGAAGCTGCAATTTCAACTGGCGGACTTAGAACAAAAATCGCGCAACTGCAATATAGAAATAAGCAATATGCCGGAAAAGCGCGGTGAAAACTTAGTCACAATAGTAGAAAAGATTTCCAAGGTCGTAAATTGTCCGCTATCTAATCAAGATATTGTAGCAATTCATCGTGTTGCTCAGATGGACCCAAAAAGCTTAAGACCAAGAAATATTGTGGCGAAATTCTGCAGCCAAATTAAACGTGACAATTTTATATCTGCTGTACGACTTATGAAGGGCATAACGTCAGATAAACTTGAAATTCCTGGGACACCACGAAATGTCTACATAAACGAACACCTGACGGTGCACAACAAAAGAATATTTCGCCAGGTTAGAGATGCAGCTTATGCCAAAGGATACCGGTACGTGTGGATCAAGAATGGCACTATACTCGTCAGAGCAAAGGATACATCTCCTGTTCTTGCCATCCGTTCAGAAGAAGAACTATGTAAAATTAAGTCACTCACTTCGGTTCCCTAATACGAAAAGTGTTATTCCAAATTCGCTAGAAGCGCTTACTGCTTTTTTAATAATAACTGTTTTTAATCTATGCGTTATTTGTTTCGCCGTTGCTTGTGCGCTCTGCTTACTTCATTACTCTGTAACATGTTTACGAGTTAAATGTTGCGGCTTACTGGTCGGTATTGTTTTTTATTATTTATATACCTGCATTAACCTGCTATATTCAAAAATATCTGTAAAACATTATTTTTACTATAAATTATGCAATGTGCTTCCCTGGATACTAGTGCTGGTTTTCCTAGTTTTACTCAGTATAATGTACGTGGTAATTAATTGTAAAAGTGTGATGAATTTGGGCGCGAGTTATCTCTTATGGCCAACATGTGTAAGTGAAC
Source organism: Scoparia ambigualis (assembly GCA_963921215.1). Lineage (NCBI taxonomy): Eukaryota > Metazoa > Arthropoda > Insecta > Lepidoptera > Crambidae > Scoparia > Scoparia ambigualis. The sequence continues at coordinate 41,141,816 of OY992503.1, read as the reverse complement.
TTTTGATATCTAAAAATCATTATAATTTTAAGAAATGCAAATTATTCACCTGTTTATAATATCATTAATTATATACGTAAATTATTTTTGTGTACGAGATGCCACTTATGGCTAACGCGTATCAATGAACGTTTAACTTTTATAAGTCAATACTATTCAATGGTATACAAATTGATTATTTGGATGTACGAGTATGTGTACATTTATCTAAAACGAGAAACGTGTTTGAGTACGTATTGTCATTCAGGACTAATATTTATCAGTGTGTTTCTAAAATTGAAAGTGTTTGCTTTGTGGTTGGTTATTTCAACTACTTTCATGTATGTTTATTTGTCATATTTATTATTTTTTTCATGGCTAATAATTTAAGTATTTACTATCAGAATTGCCGAGGATTGCGTACAAAAATCAATACATTGTACAATAATATACTAGCAGAGTGTTATGACATAATCATACTTTCTGAAACATGGTTGATACCGACTATTTCTGATAGTGAACTTATGGACTCCCGCTACACAGTGTTTCGTTGTGACAGGAATCGTGAAGCCTGTGGTAAGTCAGACGGTGGGGGTGTTTTAATTGGTGTACGCCGGGAGTTAAGAGCTTTCCGATGCTCCTTATATTCCGGTTTTAATAATAATATGAATAGTGATTTGCTTACAGTGAGTGTCGAGTACGTGTTATTAAAACTTTATTGCAGTGCTACGAAGGACTATAACTTAGTATGTGGCTTATATATACCACCCAATCAAGCTCTAAGTGTTTATGAGAATTTTTTTGACTCTTTACATAAAGAAATATTATTGCGCGAGGAAAGGCATGTCTATATCTTCGGTGATTTTAATATCCCGCATATCCGGTGGGATGATGAGTTATCTAAATCAAATATTCCCAACATGAATGATTACGTTAATCCCACTAGTTTACTTTTATTTAACTTTTTATCAATTACTAATTGTAAACAATGCAATTTTATACTAAATAGTAAGGACCGTATACTTGACTTATTTTTAACAGACCACGTAACATCTTTATGCGAGCCGTCAACCAGTTCCTTAGTTCCAGTCGATCCATACCATACTCCATTTAACGCAATTCTATCATTTAATATAGACTCTGATTCTATGCCTAGACGTTCTATGCTTAAATTTCGTTTTGTGGAGGGTAATTATACAGACATAAATAATGCCATCCGTAATATCGACTGGGAGAATAAATTTAAAGGGCTTTCTCTAGAATCAGCCACTAACCTCTTTTATGATAACTTGTATAGTATCATAAGGGAGCATATTCCGCTGCGGCCTGGTAAATCCAACGACTTTCCCGTCTGGTTTTCGCGCCCTTTGATTCACATATTTAAATCAAAGCAGCGCGTTTGGACAAAATGGAAAAAATATAAAAATATTTTTCATTATGAACAATTTTGTTTATATAGAAAAAGATTTAAGAAACTCTCATCTAAATGCTTTAATTCTTATATTACATCGATAGAAAACGGTATTAAAAAAGATATGAAACTATTTTGGTCATATGTAAATCGTGATAAAAAAAGATCTGGCATTCCTAGTAAGGTGCATTATGGAGGCGATGAGGTATCTAGTCCTGAACAAATCTACAATTGGTTTTCTAACTTTTTTGCCTCAGTATATGAAAAGAATAACTTAAATGAGTCACAGCAACCTGACACGTTAACCCTGTCAGATGACTGTGAAGTCGTATCAGATTTATTTTTTCCTGAGGATGCTATAATTACCGAGTTAAAGTTGTTGGATGTTGCTAAAGGTCCTGGCCCCGATAAAATCCTCCCTTTTTTGTCAAGCGGGTTGCTGAGTCTATTAGTAATCCACTATTTTATTTATACAACCGTAGTATGAAGGAAGGAACTGTTCCTCGTTGTTGGAAAACTGCTAACATTGTGCCCGTTTATAAGAGTGGTCTGAAAAATGACGTAAATAACTACCGGCCAATTTCATTGCTTTCTACCTTCTCAAAGGTCTTGGAAAGATTAGTCCATAATTCTATTTATCCCAAGCTTCATCGCGTTATAATGCCCGAACAACATGGTTTTGTAAAACATCGCTCCACTGTTACTAACCTTATACTCTATACTACTTTTTTATTTGAGAATATGGATCTGGGACTTCAAACGGATGCTGTTTATACAGATTTTTGCAAGGCCTTTGATAAGGTGGATCATGCTTTACTACTAGAAAAAATTGCATACAATGGTATTCGCGGTAGTCTATGGCGTTGGTTCTGTTCCTATGTTTTTAATAGATCCCAATTTGTGGTCGTGAATGGTTATACTTCTACAAAAGAAATAATTGCAACTTCAGGAGTCCCTCAAGGCTCTATTCTGGGTCCTTTACTATTTGTTCTCTTTATTAACGGCATAGGGAGATGCTTCAAAAACACGCAATACCTTTTATACGCAGACGACCTTAAAATATATCGAAGCGTCGAGACTGTTAGGGATTGTATGGCATTTCAGGAAGATCTAGACCGGCTTTCTCAATATTCCATTGAAAATAAATTGCATTTAAGCCTAACTAAATGTAAAATAATTACTTTTACAAAAAAAGTCAATGTACTTAATTTCCACTACGAACTTCTTGGCACTAAATTACAAAAGGTAAAAACTATTAAGGATTTAGGCATCTTATTGGATTCTAAATTGCATCTAGACACACATATTAGTACTATTATAAATAAAGCTTATCAATTGTATGGGTTTGTTATGAGAACATGTAAAAATAACTTTAAAAAGTCATCAACTTACTTAACACTTTACAAATCACTAATCAGATCACAGCTAGAATACGCCTCAATAGTGTGGAGTCCCTATTTAAAAAAATATATCAATCAACTTGAGATGGTTCAAAAGAAATTTGTTCGTTCTGTTCATTTTAAATGTTTCCATTCAAGATGTTCGTATAATAATCTACTAAAAAAAAATTCGCTTTTAACATTAGAGTCCAGAAGAATATTCTTGGACCAAGTAGTATTGTACAAAATCCTCGGTAATCAGTTTGATTGCACACAGTTAACCAGCCACATTTATTTGCAGTTACCTAGTCGCTCTCAACGCATTCGTGACACTCGTACACACGGTGTATTTGCACCCAGATTTTGTAGGACAATAGCGGGCCAACGCGCACCGCTAAGACGTATTATGTACTCAAGTAACATACATTTTGCTCATATTGATCAATTTAAGATGTCTCTTAGCCAGTTTAAAAATAGGATCCATTCAAAATTGCAAATAAGTTTAAGTTAGGTATGTTTTATTTATTTAATGATGTCTGATAGTATAAGTAGTGGTAAAAGAAGCAGACGTGTACTTGCGTGCGATATACTTAGTTTAATTATAATATTTTCTTCTTGTGAAGGTATCACTAGATATTCCTTTTATTATACCAACAAAGATAGCTGTTTTTGTCTAAATGTGAGATGTTTTCAGTATAAGATACATATTGTAAATTACTGGGACTTGTATCAAAGTTAGTTATTTGATAGTATTTATTTTGTAGTAAGTTTATCAGTAGTAGGCATTTTCTTTGTTATTTACACTACATTATTACTCTGCGAACAATGTTGTTGGTTACATAATTAGTAAGTATTTTTCTATTTAATAATTAGATTTTAGCAACATTATGTAATTGTTTGTTGTTCTGAATAAAATAAAATAAAAAAAATAATAATAAAAAAAAATACATTATGGTAGTAGCGTAGTGAAATAGTAGCGGCAGAGTAACATAAAAAGCTATTCTGCTACAACTTATTAGTCATTGGAATAATGTGTTTTGTAATTTTGAGGTTATTTTTTTTATTAGACAACAATAACAATACGTATGACTTACAGGAGAAGAGCAGCAAATAAATAAAAAAACTAATGACTAGGCAGTATGGTCTTTGATCTTAGCCTGTTACTTCACGGAACAAAATATATTAAAAAAAAGGAGTAGAGCAGCTAGTATTTCTGTTGTCTAATAATAAAAAATAACCTAAAAAATTTCATACCTACGGCAGTACATTAATTTTTATTAAATAACCACTGGTGGCGGCAGGCTAGACACTTTGTTAAAGTTTGATAATTAGTTGAATAAACGCAATCAATCAGTACGGTCGTTTGAATCATTCCCTATCACCATACTCTTATCAATACATCATCTAAGTATAGCCTTCAGTGATGCTACACCATCAGTAGCCCACCGACCGCATTGGCCCACCATGGTGGATTATAGGACACTATCCCCATGTGGTCTCTAATAGTGGGACGTTTATAGGCTGATAATGATAATGAGATTCTGAACATTGTAAATGTGCCGAGCCAAATTGAAACTGAAAGTTTGCTCCAGGTATCAGATGGCAATAGTGACTCAGCGAATATTTTAATGAAATTTAAATAACACACTAAATCGTCAGAAACAATTGTCTGTATGTCTAGTAATTACAGTTAAAACGCTTTGCTTTGAAACAAGGTGCAAGTTTTGAAAAGCCAAAACGTTTTTGCGTACAGACGACAACCGGTCCATCTTCCCACAAATGTCAAATGACATTAACAAAATTATGAACTTTATTTTTTTTATATAAGGATCAAAGAAGTTTGCTGCTGTCTAAGTAGCTTGCGGGGCTCACCGGCGTCGAAGGTGTCCTGCTTGGTGAGCAGCGTCTGCACGGTGGAGAGGTCGCGGCCGAACTCGTCGGAGCGCACGTGCGTCTCCTTGTCGGCGATCCAGGACTCCACCACGTCGGCCTTCCACAGCAGCTGCAGGTACGCCGAGTTGTCCACCAGCGCGGCCTTGCGGCGGGCGGCTAGCGAGCTCAGCTTCTCGAGCTTAGCCTGCGATGATGAATAATTCATATATTAAAAGTGTAATAGAACATTGGATCTCTCTTTTAATTGTGTTTTTGATGCAAGTTAGAATTTAACAAATAATAATTAACTAGTGCGGGCGGTCACTAGTTAATTGTTATTTGTTAAATTTCGGTTCGCTAAAGTTCGGTTTCGGTTTCGGCCCGTTTCGGCCAAGAAAATTAGTTTCGGTCTTAGTTTCGGTTTCGGCAAAAAATGGCCCGCACCGAAACTCGAGTGCGTGAATTATCGTGGTCGTTCGGCCAACTTCGCGGCTAACACGTGCTCGCTCGCCGCGCCGCGCGCTTCGGCCAGCTCAGTTCGCCGCCGTCCGTCGTTAGACTAATTTGTTGTGATAGCATTTTTTTATCAAGATGAGTTATACAAGCTAACTCATTGTCAGGTTTTCTAATAAATGGGCCGTGGGCATTGTCCATCAATATGTGTATATAAGTTTCAGTTTCGGCCAAAACTGAGAGCCTAGCCGAAAGTTCAGTTTCAGTTTCGGCTGAAAAAACTCGTTTCGGTCGGACACTACAATTAAATTTGGCAGTCGCTACGCTGACTATTTTTTTTTACCAAAGCTCAACGAATGATATGGATTACATCTCCTTTGAGAGAGTCCTACATAAGCCGTCGGTTATTCCAGCTATGCGATTCTCTAAGCGACACATACACGCTGCGCGCATGGCTGTGATCTGCTGTCTGCTACCAATTCGATGAATATGAAAGAGACAAGAGTAAATTCTCAGCGCTGCGGCAGCCGCTGCTACCGCGGCTTTAACTTAGCAGCTCGCCGCATGTGCATGTATGTGAAGCAGCTGCCGTGTCTACCTGCAGCTGGCGCATGCGGTGCGCGAGCGCGTCCGCGTGCAGGTTCCCGTCGGCGAGCAGGCGCTCGGCGTCGGCGGCGAGCTCCCCGACGCGCTCGCCGCGCCCCGCCAGCTCGGCCTCCAGCGCCTCGTGCTTCTTCAGCAGCCCCTGCACGGCGGCCATGCTGTCGCCGCACTCGCCCACCACCACCAGCTGTTGCTTCTCGCTATATACAACGAACATTTATTTCGTAAGCTTACGTATTTTTGTTTAACCTACAAACGTTGATTGTAAAACCAAATGGTACACATATCTCAATCGAATGTTCTTTGTACAGCGTGCAAATGATTTGGTAAATGTAAAATATGTTGTACAATTACTTGTTTTATTAAAAATGTATCTATTAAAGTCTTCGATCAACAACACCAACTAGATAACGCGTCACGTACAAAATCAAAGCTAAATTTTGTCCACGTGATTAAATACTATTTTAACTGAGACAAAAGTTAATGTTATAAAACAGTTTTAAGTTCAACTTAATTACAACTATGGCACCTCGTTAAAAAGTCACAAATCTTCAAGTATTATCTTATGCTTACGATCATTCGTCACAAACCACGAGATAAAGATAAAGATATTTTTATTTGCAAATATGGGTACATGATGGGTGGTACAGAAAAATTAAATAGATTCAGCCATATTTTACCACTAGGCATGCAAAAATACAAGCAAAGCAATGATTACTCCTGTGACTTAAAAATGACAAGACGTCAATAACATTTAGTGGTGAAATCAACCCTAAGGGACAACAAATAAAGTACTTTTTCCTGTTATTGCCTTGCGAGAAAATAAGAGCTCACTTCCTAAGTGGGATGTTATTTACCGAGACATATTTTTAGCGCCGACCTGACATCTATATTATTAAAATTTTGCATTCACAATGCTATATAGATATAGGATAAAATGTTTACTAGAAAAAAATCAATCAGTCTCAGGAAGCTCGAGTGGGATTCGAACCCACGACCTTTGGATTGTCGGTCCACTGCTCGAACCCACTCGAGCTTCCTGAGATTGGTTGATTTTTTTCTAGTAAACATTTTATCCTAGACCTGACATCTAGTTGTATTGTTGATCAAAGATTAAAGTATTAAAAAGCTAATGAAAATGTAGATTTTAAGAGTTTCTTGTTGACATTTCTAAAGTTTAGGGAATTGAGAAACTGATAAGTCGCGGGCACCGACCTGATCCAGGCCTCCTCCTCGTCCAGCTTGGCGAGGAACTGCTGGTAGGCGAGCGACTGCTGCAGCTTGGCGCCGCGCTCGGTGGCCAGCGCCTGCAGCTCGGCCCAGGCCTGCGCCAGCGCGTGCAGCCGCTGCGAGATCTCGGGCACGCCGAGGTTGGACACGTCCATCAGCTTCTCGCCCGCCTCCTGCACGCCCTGGATGGCCGGCTCGTGGCTCGCGAGCTCCGCGTCCAGCCGCTTGTGCTTCTTCTGCAGGTTCTGGACGCCGGTCAGGTCGCGCCCGTAATCGTCGGAGGCGACCAGTAACTTCTTCTCCCTTTGTTATAAAATTTGTTACGTTTAATAATTAGTCAACCGTGGCGGGTACCGGTGAAAGAATACTACCACCCCTTTTCTTCCCTTAACTACTACTACAGTGCGACATAAAAGAGTAGAAATTAAATAATCCAAAACTAATTCACTTATTTTCTGGCAACATTGATTATCTGTCATTAATGTCAAGAGGTTGTTTAACTCTATCCGTGGTTCCGATAGGGTTAATGTAGAAAACTAACTTCTATATTATCTCGGATCTGGGTTTTGTGGTACCGTCGTTGTTTCTGATTTTTAAAACGCAAGTGCCTTAACTACTCCTTAGTATCAGAGCAATGTGTAAATAATGTTTTCCAATTATATGAAAATTTAAATAAAAACAAGTATCAAGACCAATTTGGTCAACCTATCGGGGTTGCTATGTTAACGACAACAGCGCCCTCATTTATTTTCAACTCTTTTATGTCGCACTGTACTTTCGATGTCTTCATTGCCTAGTCTCTGTCTAACCCTTTGGGGATAATAGTTTAGTTTTAGTTAGTTTTTAGTTAAATAATTAGTCCGTACCGGTAAGATGCGCTAAATATAAACCCCAAAGTAGAATTATGTATCGATGAGTGTGATTAAAGTTCACATGATCCCATCACCCTCACTGCAGAGTGTAGTTAAGCAAAAGATATAATTTGAGATTTTTATGCGTAGGTAAGATGACTATTTTGCTTTCATTTCGTAAAGCATCTACCGAAGAGGAATCATCATTCATCAAATTTCGCCATGTCTAACCGATACCTCGGTGTTGGAATTTGGAATGGTCACCGCAGTCACCGGGATTGTAGAGGTTTTCCACCTAAAGTTGTAATTTTTTCCATCGTTTCCTTATCATCGAGGATTTATCCTATTTGCAACGTGTAAACAGCTAAAATTAAGCTTTTCTCACACCTTCAACATAGCTATAAAAATTTATAACAAACACCCTGACACAATATCTAATGAAGAAAATCACAAGATATTTGAAAACCGTTTGAGAGAATTTTAATAAATAAATGTTTATAACAATCTAAGAGTACCAAAATGATAAAAAAATTTTTTTTTTTTTATTGGCAACGGGTAAGCGCTTGGCCTTCATCTCACCTGATGGTAAGTGACGATAAGGCCGAAGGTGGAAACGCGCTTCACCCGGAATCCTCAACCACTGAGGAACTGGCTATCTTATCTCAAACTGCCGGAACACAACAATGCTATAAACATCGTTGTTATGGCGACAGACTTAGATAAGATGGTGGTAGCTAGCCAGGCGGACTTAACAGCCCTACCACCAACCAAACCGAGCACACAAAGATGTACCCCCCGCTGGGAATCGAACCCGGGACCTCTGGGTCTGAAACCGGTAGCTTAGCCACTAGACCACAGAGGCGGTTAAAATATAGAAATAGTTAGTTAGTTATAATATAGAAACCTTTATCTAATTTAAGTAATTTAATTTAATGAATCGCCCTCCTCTCCTCTTCCAATTGCACTGCCCGACAGGGTCAATGATGTACATTTAAAATTCACTATAATAAAACCTTTCTGTAACACATGGATAGCAATAAATATTGAGTATCGAGCTGGAGTAAGTAGCACACTAACTTGATCCAGGACTCCTCGTCGGCGATGTCGCGGAAGAACTGGTGCAGCGTGTTGGCCTCGTCGAGCCGTGCGCGGCGGTGCGCGGCGAGGCTGCGCACGCGCTCGAAGCGCTCATTGATGGCGGAGCGGCGCGCGCCGATGCCCGCGCTGTCGAACTGCCCGCTCGACACCAGCGCGTCCGCCTGCGTGTTCATGTCTGCGCACGGACGGTGCACACGTTAGCCTTTTTTTCTCTTGTGTACGTGTGTGTGCCTCATCATTGATTAACAGATGATAATACGCCATTGACAGGTCTAATTTTGAAAATTGTTGTTCACCATGCAATTTCGCGAACAATTCATGAACTGTGGGTAAGGGGTATTGGTCTATCACTAACTGCTTATTTATAAACATTAACATTATAAGAATGGCGTGTAGTCAACCTTAGGTATATTACGCAACCTGTCACTTCGACTATGCGTAATGGCTTCGTGCGATCAGCACATTAAGCCAATGTCAAGTAAGATAATATAAATTATTTTCTTTGCATTAAGTAGATGATAATGAGTAATAATGAACGTATAATGGTAGATAATAATAATAATAATAAAAGTATTTATTTGTTCAAAATGACAAGTTTCACAACTAACTTAAAAACTAACAATATGGAACAAAAAGGTAATGTGGCTCAGCATCAAACAGCTGAAACGACAGCTGTAGCTGATATTCTGCCACAACCTAGCGTGTTTTTTTATACTTTTCTAAGAAAATGTGACAACAGTTAAATTTTATGAAAATAACTTTAATGAAGATTTCATTAAAATTATTTTCTACATTTTATTACAATTATAATTTAAACATTATCATAGCGTTGGTTCGTTTTGTTTTTTTAGTAACCATAATTTACATTTACGCTTGTAACCAATTTTTGACATTCCAATACCCTCCCGTAAAGGAGGGGGCAAGTCGTTCCATATTTTCGAAGCGGCAAATGAAAAGCATCCCCTCGTAACGTTGTTCTTGTGTAAGGGCGGAGACAGGAAGTTACCCAGGTGCCTTAACTTTGAGCAACGCGTCTTCCATTTTAACTTAGAATACAGGTATTCTGGCGTACCCGTTTTAAATAAAGTTTGTAAAAAGCAAGCATATTTCAAGTCCCTGACCCTGCCCATACACAGAATCTTGTTATGTACTAAGTGAGGGGTAATATGACCCCTTTTTGGTGTTGGGAAGATGATATTCCCTCAAACCCCTCGAGACTCAATAAAGCTGTAGGACTTTATTGAGATCTCACACGGACTTCTTGAGAGAATTTGAAAAGTGATTTTGCACTGTTTTGTTTTATTTGCTAACACTCATGCTTATTCACGAATACTTAACAGTAAATAATCCACCATTATTTCACATTAATATTCGACAACACAAATTATAGAAAATAATACAAAACTGCAGACATGACGCTTCACTTTCCCGCCAAGAAGTCCAAGTTAGCCTTATCACTGGCACAAGCCTTTTTTTATATAATTATAATAGATGGGCTTGCTCTTGGCCACATTCTTTTTCGTAGGATTAAGAAGAGGCCGACGATGGAGCGAGCTTGCCCAGAAGCAGCCTATTCACTCGGGCTTTAAAAATGTTGGGGCTATATACACTCGGGAACACAGACGCCGTCAGGGAATTTCATACCTTGGCTATACGCATTATGAATGAAGACAAATAACGCTTGGTGCGTATGAGTGGAATATCAACAAAGTAAGGGTGGTACGTCTGGACTCCTGATAGTAGAAAGGGGACGGTGGAATGAGCTCGTGTAGCTTTTTTTCATTTATTTTCGTTCTTATTACAACTGACTAAGGTTCAAAATGTCATGACAGCTTAAGGGTTAAACGACACGACACTGTACGCTTCATCCTCTCAAAGACACGCAATTTAATATTTTTAAAACTCGGCTTCCCGGTAACCAATGCGAGTGTCCAATCAAGACTAACTGAAGGAACGACAAGAACATGAATCTATTCATTATTTACGGATAGGTCTTTACGGATAGGTCTAGGTCGAATTAATGAGGTTAGTGCTGTCATTGCCTATTATCATTATTGTCCAGCGACAAAACTAGCTAGAAACAAGTTAATTTTTTTTTTTGTAAAAAATAATGGATTCCGTACAGGCGTAGGTACCCAACTAGCAAAACGGTGTGCTATAACAGTCACGGCAACGTTCCTGTTTTACTAAACAGTTCTATAAGAGCGTCGTTATAAGTTGAGTAGATGTGGAGTCAACGTGTATTCAACGGGATTTAGGCGCAAATTACTCCACTAATTGGTGCAATAGAAGCAGAGTAACTGTAGAATAAATCCCCTAATTATGGAATAGGTGTGATTTAACAGCAAACCTAACACATTTTAGAGCAGTAATAGCATTGTCGCGGTAACTACTGCACTATTTAATGGAGTTAAAGTTACATGGTTTCCAATATTCTACAAAATAATGCGATAAAAGCGAATAAAATTATGTTGTTCTAAAAAGTTCTGCTTTATTGCAACTGCAACTGAGTGAACAAATACCAATCTCCTCCTTATGTTATTATCTAATAGTAATGGAAGACTCAAGCAAATATGAATTTTGTAGTATGGTTGTACGTGTACAGGTGTAGAAATCTTGCGAAATTAATTTACCGATAAAGTGATATGCCATAATTCACATATATTTATGGGCTCTGCTAAAAACGTTACATTAATAAATAAATATTAAAATAATATATAAATTACACGAATTTGGTGAATAGATTGCTGTTATAGCGCATAAATTCGATCATGTGTTGAATAACTGCGACACTGTTCCACCATATTTAATAAATAGAGTTATTTTAGGGTTCCTGATTCAAAGTCGGTAACAAAACTTGAATGTTTAGATATAACTATAGATGTAAAGCTGGTTACTAACATTTCTAGCCTGGTGGCTAAAAACGGCTTATTTGGCTTGTTATCATTTCTAGCGATAACTAGCGGCTGAAAACGGCTGCTTACATTTTATTGTACAGTTTATATTCACATGATTTAGTTTTTGTTTTTGTTGTTTTTCTGATTTATTTACTATAGGATAGGTATATTTAACATAAATAGACATAAACTGTGAAATTTGTTGTTGTGAAATTATGTGTTAAATACTCAAAATTTTCATACAAAATGTGACGCAGCAGTGGAATAGGACTATTTAAATTTATTTGTAAGAGTTGTAGTTTTGGAAATATTTATTTATCTATAAAATAAAGCGTGGACAGATACCTAGTAATAGTAAGCATTTAGTTGTATTTCTATAATGCACCAAAAGCCTGTAAGCCTAAATTTTGCTGCGAGATTCCTTCGTTTGGTTTATAATGATGATTAGATCTAAAGTAAACTAATTTAGCTACCTTTATTCTTATAATTTTCATACACTATCATATCATATCATATCATAAACACAAACTCTTGTTTCAGTTTCCTGTTCGTCTATAAATTAAATAATGGTGTATTCCGTGTTTATTTAAAAAAAAGCAGAACATAGTAAGTCCTACTTTTTAACAAAAATAAGAGTTTAACAATAAAGAATGTAATAAAAATCGTTTTTTTTTCGATGTCAAGTCGGGTATCTTCTAACCGGTATCAAGCGGCTGGTTATTCGTTTCTAGCCGCTGGTTTAGGTAACTACCGGCTTACAAGCCGCTGGTTTACAACTATAGATACAGCTCTATAATCTGGTAGCCACTGAAATTATTCAAGTTTTTTCTCTTTCTAGATGATTGTTTATAATTATGAATGTGGACACATGGCAGGAAACGCATTTTATTTTATTAGAAAGGTTAATACGGATGTAGAGTGGAAACAGATGAATACAAGAAAAATACATTTTATTCTAAATCTCTCTGTCTTGTTCATTTTCAAAACTCTCTGGGTTTTCAACATCTGAACTGCAATTACAGGAATCTTCAAAAACTCATTATTATTAACTTCTATTGCAAACAGTGAAGCCTGACAGTCGACTTCTCACTGTATTCTATCAATTTAATTAATTAAACATGAATTTCAAGATTGTCGTGAACTAATAAATTGTGTACGGAACCACTATCTTCAGAGTGGTTAAGAAAATATCCTCATATAAGAGCTCTAAAGGTCACTAAAAATCTGTTATTGCATCTTGTACTGAATACATGTGATATAATGGCATTCAAAACAATTCTGGTTCAGTAGCTGTAATCTAAAAGCTATTATTGAACTAGTCGATTTATAACGCTGTATCAGTAATCATGACGCTTTTTAATAAACGGGTAGCAACTATTCAACAAATTAGCTCCGATAACGGAACGTTTAGTAGTAGCTGTATAGTTGCGACCTACACAGACAAATAGCTAATTCAATGCTCTTATAGCGCTACTAAACAAACTCAAGTTAAATAAACGAGTAATAGACACTATTACACGATTGTCGAATAGTTGCGGTTTATGTACGTAGAATAAACGTTTATACGTCATAATTATAGCGCACAATAGGGAAAATAGCTAAAAAGTCCCACGAACGCATCTTTAGCACAATATGATCACTCAGTAGCCATTATTCAACATTTATTCGATCTTTAGTGGAGTAACTGATCGCTTATTCCACTACTTTGCTAGTTGGGTATATAACGAATCGCGGCAAAACCGACTCCACGTAGTCTTGTCTGCCCCACGCTAGAGTGTAATTAAGGCGGACCTAACAATCCCATAGGTTTCATTTATAACACCTTTACCAAAACAATGTATTGTGTGTAAAAATCAAATACTACAGAAACGAATAGCGTTACCGTTGATCCTGTCCTCGTGGGCCTGGATATCGGCTTCGACTAGTTGGTGCTTCTTCATGAGGTTCTGCACCGACGCCAGATCCTTGCCCGAGTCTTCCGACGTCAACAAACTTTCGACCTGTGTACGAAGTGCTTTATGTTAAACGTTGAGTTCGGAACATAATGCATAATTTAATTTCAGAGTTTCAGCCTGGTGAACCGGTGAAGCCATTGTTTGTCTTCGTATGATAGGTATCGTTAACAGTTTCTTCCCGTTATGGACCAGTGTAGTAGATTATAATACAATCTCACTATGTGCTATGGTCGATTGTTAGATGCGCCTTTGAGATTGTGAATCATCGCGAGATAAGTCAAGCGTTTTCGTTTGGCATCTTATGGCGAGCGCGGCAAGGTTGACCAAAAGCTTAACAAAAGCTGGATAGGTCGGACTTACATATTTGACCGAAACGCGACTGTAAAAAGCCAGATACCTGGACACCCTATACACAATGTTAACTCTAAGGGCTGATTTTTCAATCCTCGCATAAAACTTATCCGTCTGATAAAGTATTACACGATCAAACTAAAATGTCAGCTGTAAAGAAAGAGAAGACACGATATGACAACACATTTTCAAAATGGTTGTGTAATACTTTAACAGACAAATAACTTTTAACTGACAATTGAAAAATCGGCCCTAAGTCAAAAGCAAGGCGGTTTACCTCTCCGAGCCAGAAGTCGAGGTCCTTGACGGCGGCGATGTAGGTGCGCTGCTTGTTGGCCTCCTTCAGCTTGAGCGACTTCTCCGTCGTCTTCTGCGTCAGGAACTCCCACTGGTCTGCGATCGACGCTAGACGAGCCTGCACGGATAGGGAAAGAGTTAAAACTTGTTAAGATAAAAATATTTATTTATTTATAGAACAAAACGGTAGAGCACCTGAACCTGACCTGAATGTCAAAAAGGTACAGGTTTGAATCTTAACTTTTAGGAAAAAAATTTACCATGTTTTTGGTAAAAACAAGGTGAAAATCACGTTGTTGTTCCTCTAAAAGTTATTGCAGTGACCTTGAATGTTTAAAAGGTTTGAATCGTGTTCGTGGAATTTTTCAACTTTTTCAATAATTATATTTTACTGAGCTCTCCTAAGCTTTAATTTGCAAGATATAAAAAGAAAACGTATGTTCTTTACGAGTAAAATAAAGTATTCTGAATATCATAGAACCATTATTTCTATAAGACAATATTTTATCCGATGCAATAAAGTAACATCGATATAATATGTGTATGTAGCGTGTATGTAACAATCCCCTCTCCTTAGATCACCCAGTTTTTGTTTCGTACTGGTACCCAAAATCAAACCGTTAGGTTATGCGAGTAGTGCCAGACGTCCCTGCGCCAGTTAAACCAAACTCGCGCAAGAGACCACCTGCGCCCTAGCGAATTTTTTATTCGGTACTGCGTACACGCTAGTTTTATGAGTACACATACATGTTATAGTTCGTGCCAAACTTCTAGCTCGCTCTGAAGTTGCGACGCGCAGGTGTTACAGTTAGCAACATTATCATTAGAGCGTTATAATTATAAAATAACATAACATGACAATTTATAAATTAAGCGTTTTATTTTATTTATCTTTTAATACCCAAAATTAAGCAGGATAAATTATAATAACAACAATTAAATTATAAGCATACATATATTTAAAAAAATATATAATTTTTATGAAGCTGTGAAAACATTAAATTACATTACAGTGGTTTTACACCTTTTATATAGTCTGTTAATGATTTGCTTGAGCACGGCAAGACTTCGCTTTCATCGTCGTCAGATTACAGATACCTTTCTCTGCTTCCTTCTTCATAAACTCCGATATGTTGTAAATAATTTTTCTTGCTTGCCGACCTAAAACTGTATTACGTCTAGGCATTTTAACAGCCTTTCAAAACAGTACTTACTCCTAATACAATAACAGTATGTAACAAAAAATAAATCAACAACTTAATAATATAATACCTAATATCGCGACGCGATCAAATAAAATATACACGTGACTGTACTTTCCACTGCTAAACCAAAAACAAACGAATACACATGGCGAGCGCGCATGCGCAGGGGTGCGCGGGGGTGCCCCCCCCCCCTAACCGCTTACGTCCCGCCGTTAGCAGTGGAAAGTACAGTCACGAGTATATTTTTTTTGGTCGCGCCGCGATTTTAGGTGTTTGTTGTTACGTTACTATTTCAAGTTGTCGATTTATGTCTTTTTGTTATTGTAGGAGTAGGTACTGTTTTGAAAGGCAGTTAAAATGCCTAGACGTAATACAGTTTTACGTTGGCAAGCTAGAAAAATATTTATAACGTATAGGAGTTTACGAAGAAAGAAGCTGACAAAGGTATACAATTTGACCTTAATCATGCACAAAAAAGAATTGCGGCTGCTACTGGATTCAGTATGGACTATGGACAGTGCGCAGAATTAATGAAGAAGCAAATAAGTCGGATCTTTGGACAGTTTTCCGTACTCCCGATAAGGAAACACACAGCATCCATAGCTGCTTAAAATGTTATTTTTTAAAAATATATGTATGCTTATAATTTAATTGTTGTTATTAATTTATCCTGGTTAATTTTGGGTATTTAAAAATAAATAAAACGCCTAATTTATAAATTATCTTGATGTAATATTGTATTATTATTATAAAGCTCTAATTATAATGTTGCTAACTGTACACCTGCGCGTCGCAACTTCAGAGCGAGCTAGAAGTTTGGCACTACCTATACGTAGATAATTGAGTATAGATAAATAGCTAAATACTAAAAGGGCACATGTCACCCCTTTTTCTCAAGGTGAAAATTTTACAGGAAAAAGAAAAAACTGAAAATTTTTGAATGCCTGAATGTTTAACTTTTTAAATTCAAAAGTAGCACAGACGAGTGTCCTATTAGTACAAAACGATGTAAATAGGTGTTGCCAAGCGACAGAGACGAAAAAACTATTTCGGGTAAAAATGTGACAAATGCCTTTTTAGTATTTAGGCATTCAGATATAATGCAGACCTGCACGGCGTCCTCGCTGCCGCTGCACTGCGCGCGCTGCACGAGGTTGCCGCCCATGGCCAGCACGGACTGGATGCGCTCGGCGTTGGCGGCCAGCTCCGCCTCGAACGCCTGGTGCTTCTGGTGCTTGGACTGGATGTTGGCCGGGTCCTGGCGGGGGAAACGACTCCTATGTTACAAACTTGGAAGAGAATGAGGCTTCTGGGGTTGGTCGATTCATAAGCGAAACATTAGAGGCTTTCGCTGTTAAAAATATTACATACATATATATAATCACGACTATTATCCCCGAAGGGTTAGTTAGAGACTAATACCGACTGCACATGTGCTCAGCGTGACAAGTGGTAAGCCAATTGCCGTTCTATGCTGTTGGATGTAAGTGCAGTAACGAAGTAACGTTCTAGAGGGTGTTTAAAAATTGACTAATGTCAAACTTACTTTAAATAACTGAAGGTATGATAAAAACACAACATTCTTTATTAAATCAATAAGGATACTAACACTCTATGTAGTACTGTGTCGTGGTTTCTTATCTAAACTATGCTTGTATTATCATTTTAATGCTTAGCTGATCCAACTAAAAAGGATTTAAATATTAAAGCTTCTGTCACCTTATAGCTCTCTTCGGTTGCGAGCTGCAGTTTCTCAGCGATCCAGTTCTCCATCTCGTCCGCGTCGCGCGAGAACTGCTGCAGGGTCTGCTCATCTCCCAGCCTGGCGAACGAGTCAGTTTAAAAAAAAAAATCCTACTAATATTATAAACGCGAAAGTTTGTAAGTATGGATGGATGTTTGTTACTCTTTCACGTAAAAACTACTGAATGGATTTGGATGAAATTCGGCATACAGATAGTTTATAACCTGGATTAACACATAGGATACTTTTTATCCCGATATTCCCACGGGAACGGGAACCACGCGAGTGAAACCGCGAGCGGCCGCTAGTAGTTCTTATAAAACAGAGTCAGCACGTTTTATTACAACAAACACACAATAAAAAAAATGTATCGAAGAGCCCATAAACTGTTCTACTACTGCGCAAGGACCTCCTTGTAAAGTATATCCAAAAACATCTCAAGCTCCTAAGTGCTTCGAAAGGCACGTAAAGGTCGGTCTCGGTTGTCGTCGTATGATGGATGTAGTTTAAACCTACTCATCAGTATTATTGGGCTCGCGTGGTGGATTATGGCTCATTTTCCCGATGTAATGTTGTCAATATTTTAATTAAGGCTGCTTTCAATTTAAGCGTTGACAGCAGGACCAAAATGGTTCAAGTTACACTCAAAACAGACTATTTATTAGAACAACCAAAGTATTCTGGCCTACGTCCGACAAACGGACCGCAGCCGTGCGTGTGTCTCAATAGTGTGGCCTCTATATGTGGATCAAGGGACAGCTAATATAACATGATCCATCCCGGTGCCCCAACTTCCTGCTAAATTAAAAGCGCCCTAAACGTGGCAGCTTGTCAATAGCTTAGTGTTATTATTTTATTACATTTGAAGGCTTTTAGCTATCTGGGGGTGCCGCGCGATCGCAAAAACTGACATAAGCCTCTTAAAGCACTTCAAAGCAAAATCAATCATATTGATATTTAAAATTAGAACTATTCTGCTTTGAAGTTTCAGACCTAGTAATTTGATTAGAGCAATGTTTTTATTCTACGAAATGTACAAAACCATCACGCGCTTGTGTTAAAAATTTAAATTTACTTTTTTAAGATGGGGGCGACTTTCGGATTATCAATACAAATATCTTCATGTAAGAATTATTGTTTCATGCGTAAAATTAAGAGAGTTGTCGAACAAAAATCTTTTTAAGAGTCATTAGATTTATGTATTGTTCGTTATTTTTTATAGAATTTATTTCAAATTTCAACAAGGCCACGACCTCGTGCAATGATCAGGCTAACTTACGTAAGTTATTTTAATGTATTTAACTATCAACGGTCAGTACAAGGTAACTTCAAAATACGTAAATTATCAAAATTTTGTGCAGGATCTCCTTAAAATAAATAAAGAAATGTGGGAAGGCCTGTCACCATAAGTGGGGCATTAACATGCAGCAGAGCGTGTGTACCTGGAGCGCTTCTCGATGAGCGCCTCCTTGAGGTGGCGCCAGCGGTCGAGCACCTGCGCGCGCTTGTCGTCGATGGGCGCGGCCGCGTAGTGCTCCGACGCGATCAGCTGGTCCGCCAGCGTCTGCAGCTGCGCGATCTTCTCCTCCTGCACACGGACATCCTCGTAATCAGTGTCACCCACATGCCAATAGATTTTTTTTTATTCTGCTTCTGGTAAGCGCTTGGCCTTCATCTCACCTGATGGTAAGTGACGATAAGGCCGAAGGTGGAAGCGCGCTTCACCCGGAATCCTCAAGCACTGAGGAACTGGCTATCTTATCTCTAACTGTCGGAACACAACAATGCTATAAACATCGTTGTTATGGCGACAGACTTAGATAAGATGGTGGTAGCTAGGAAGTCGGACTTAATAGCCCTACCACCAACCAAACCGAGCACACAAAGATGTACCCCCCGCTGGGAATCGAACCCCTCTCGGACCTCTGGGCCTAAAACCGGTGGCTTAGCCACTAGACCACAGAGGCGATCAAATAGATGGCGTTGTAAACACCATTACAATATAATGGTGCACGCGACTCGCGCTATCAAATGCGTTTCTTGCATAGGACTACACTGCGAAACTATCATTATTTAAGCCGCAGTTGCTGGGCGAGACGAAAGTGGAAGTAATGTAGAAAAATGAATTACAATAACGTTTAGCAATAGTAACTTTAACCCTTTGAATAGCTAAACAAGTGTTTTTATGTTACATTAGAAAGAAATATGTACCGAAGTTAAAATTTAAATGTAGTAGAATATTATAATATAAGCTTTTGCCCTGCAGTGAAACAGAATAGGCTGAAAATAATAATTGATATTGTGGATTCAACCATTATTGTACCGATAGTCGTTTCGGCAAACGGTATTTTAACTAAGAGCCTCGATTAACACCTAGAGTGGCTCTCGCTGAAAGGTTGGGTCAAGGGTCAGATGCAAAAGGCAGTACTCCTTGACACGGCACGTATTGTCAGGGGGTTCCTCACTCTGCAGCCCTAACCACCGAAAGCATGGGTCTATCCCCGCTGCCGGTGGCAACCTAGGTTAAGTTTTTATTTTTAATATTTTATTTTGTAAAGAATATGATTTTTTATATAAAATGTTGTAAAAAAAAATTAAAATTAATTCTTAAGATAATTTATTGAATAAAAGGAATAATAATAATGTAGAATATACAAGCATGCGCGTAAATGGCATTCCTGGATGACATGTTGTCTGGTAAAGTCTGATAGCGCCAAATCAAATAATTTTCTCACAGACGCAACTGCCAAGACAAAACAGTGGTCGGAAAGCATGTCGTCCAATTAAGACGCGCGTTGATAACCTTGTCAAATCAAGCAAATTTTTTCATAGTCGCAACAGGCAAGACAAAACAGTGCGTGTGTAACACTCCAGTCTATCCACAGCTCGTGTATTGTGCAGTTTTGCAATAAAATCAAACTTAAAACGTACATTAAACATTATCGGCACTAAAAAAGTTGTCGTTGTAGACTAACGGCCGAAATTAATAACGATCCCGAGATAGAGATAGGCCTACTTTAGATTTGTTGCCTAGATATTTCTGTTATATGAGGTAACAACAGTTGCCTAGTAACAATCCAAAATAGGCATATCCCTATCTCGGGATCGGTTATTAATTTCGGCCGTAAATACAATGAAAGTATGTTGTCAACTTACGTGCGCGTTGATGGCTTTGTCGAAGTCCTCGTGCTTCTTGATGAGCTGCTCCACGTTGTCGGGCTGGTCGGGCTGGTCGGGCTGGTCGGGCGGCGCCAGGAACGCCTCGCGCGCCGCCATCCAGCCCTCCGCCTGCTCGCAGTCGCGGTAGAACAGCTGCAGCTCCAGGTTCTGGTCCAGCTTCAGGCGGCGCGCTACCCACGCCCTGAGTATGGACAATTACGTCGCGCCGTTAAAATATTGACGATGTTAAAATGGTGACTCGTAAACTCAACTCCAACGAGTTCAGGAGAATTGCACTATATAAGGCGACTGCTAGAAACCGCAAGAAACTTCAAAGGCTGGTCAGGTCAAGTGTTTTAGACATAACAAAAGTTACAAAAAAATTCTAGTTTTTTTATTTTTCATTAAATATTTATTTTATGAATTTTAACTTGATAGTCTTTGAGTATCTAATTTAATTTACAGCTATAACATAAGAAAAATAAAATGAAGAATTAACTAATAAATAACGATTATTTACAACGCGCGAGCAGCGGCCGGCCATTGACCCACCCATCTGTTGACCCGTCCGCGTCAGCTGGGCGATATGTACCTACGTTAGTCTGCAATCTTTTTGTCATGTTTAAAACACTTGACCTGATCAGCCCTTGAAGTTTCTTGCAGTTTCTAGCAGTCACCTTATATCCTATAGGCTGACCAGTTCGTAACCCGCGACCTTTTGTCCCATCACACAGACCATGAGACTGTCACGTATGAATGTACCATCCTATATCTAATCTGATGAAGCATAGTATAGCTATGATCAAACATGTTATATTCACTATTTAGATTCCTCTCGTTGTCGTGCGTTAAAAATCGTATGAATTGAAGCCATTCTCCTAACTATTTCTACTGTAAATGTGTTTATGATTAAAGAGATCCAGAAATAATGTTAGGTATATAATTATTGAACTAAGACTTTAGAGTCGTCGGTGAATCGCAAGTTCTAATAGATTTTAAGACTACTTAGCATTAGTAACTGCACAACGGACGTGTCGTAGGCTGGTTTGACATCTCATTGAAAATAATAAAATAATAGGTAACAGAGCACTAAGTAACTCCTCTCTTCTGGTTTTTTGGGTGTCTAGGTGATTATTTCCATTAGGTGACTCGCCCGCTCGTTTGCCTCCTTTAATATAAAAATCTAAAAACAGTATTGACTGACTTCTCGAGCTCCTGCCTGGCGTCGGCCATGGCGTTGAGCTTGTCCTGGATGTCGCCGCTGGCGTAGTGGCCGCCCTGCAGCAGCTGCTGGCCGAACAGCTCCAGCGCCTGGAACGTGCCGGCGCGCGCGTCCATCTCCGTGCGGTGCTCCTGCGCATCACCACACGTTAGCACCTAACGCACACCACTAGCCGAGGAACCTTCACGATCAGAAGGTCTAAGCAGCAAAACGTCCAACAGCGCGAAACGTCTAATGAGCAGTAAGCCTAATTAGGAAAAGGTCCATGTAGCAAAACGTCCAACTCTCAGATGGTCTGTAAAACAAAAGGTCTATTTATGCACCTAATATCAAAAGGATATTAGGTGCATAAATTTATGTGAATTTGTGCGCCTATAGCATCTTAATAGTATTTTAAAAGCTAGTGCTTTTTAACACATTTTTTAACAATTAAATTTTAAGTAACATTTTTACAAATGACTTTTATTTTCT
Organism: Scoparia ambigualis; assembly: GCA_963921215.1. Classification (NCBI taxonomy): domain Eukaryota; kingdom Metazoa; phylum Arthropoda; class Insecta; order Lepidoptera; family Crambidae; genus Scoparia; species Scoparia ambigualis. The sequence continues at coordinate 41,119,639 of OY992503.1, read as the reverse complement.
ATCATGAGTGTACACATTTTAAAATGGTCGATTTGCGATATAGACGTTCTGTTATACAGACCATCTGAGAGTTGGACGTTTTGCTAGATGGACCTTTTCCTAATTAGGCTTACTGCTCATTAGACGTTTCGCGCTGTTGGACATTTTGCTGCTTAGACCTTCTGATCGTAAAGGCCGAGGAAGACCACTCCAGTCTGCGCATGCCGCGTTCACCCGACTTTTTTTCTCCATTACTATACTGGCTCTTTCTCCCCATGTGATGTTGTCCATGTCCAAGGCCTATGCCCAACCACTGTTGGGCACAGGCCCAACTGAACTGTCCTACTGGGCAGTTTATTTATAGGCTGTACTTTTTTACTTTTTCATTTTACTAGATCACTTGATTTGCCAAATTTGTTCACAAATCTAAACTAAATCGGACATGAATTAACTTGTTATTTAACTCGCGCAGTTTTAGAATCTAGGTGTTTTATTTTAAGGAGGAGAGTTCGGATTAAATTAAGAAAAACTTGAAAAAAAAATTCATTTTTTTGTACACATGAGGGAAAGGGGAACTAATGTAGTTGTTGTTTACAATTTTAGAAATGATTTGTTACTATTATTTGATTATGAAAAAAAATATTTTGGATTAGGATATTTTGAACAAGTAAATTGACTTCGGTTGAAAAAAACTATAACAATAAAACAAACAGAAGAGACAACGTCAACAAACACACACACACAAATAATAAAGGAAATACAGAAAATACAGTAGACAACATCACACTCAGAATACAAAATAAAATATAAAAAGTCACTCTGAAAAATGTAGGTTCAGCAAAATAAAAGGGTAAATAAATAAATCATTTTTTAAAGTGGCTATAGCACAAAAATACGACACTTAACAGTACTGTACAGATACATGTACTGAACAGATATTAAAATTGTATTACACTCTTAATGAGTTTTGTATGAAAATTGTTAATCGAAACCACGTGATCTAATAACTTGTGTTAGATAGTACGACTAAACCCACCATAAACTAGTTTAGTACGATCTTCGTGTTTGTCTATGCGTTAGGAGTATTACAATATACCTTGATGTGGCAGGCACATCGATAGAAGTGCACATTGTAACGTTTGTTTGTTGCATACGGTGTAATCAAGTGTAGTGTAGTCCGTTCACAACCACGAATACAGTTCTAAAGACACAAACAAGTATCTACGATTTAACGTTTATTTTATTTTAGTTCCGCAATATTTTTATGGCTGCATAAACAAACTAATATGTTCAAACTAAATGTACAAAAGTAAAAAAGCCAAGGTTTCATATTCCTTTTAGAATATCTGAGCTAAAATCATATGCACGCACATACTTAAAAATGTATTACCATCAATGGGCGCGTGTCATTATAAACTTCATGCGTCGTTGTGAACAGAAAATAAAAACGAGAGTTAGGCTGGGAGCACACATGCGTGCAATGCGTCTGACCTGCGGCAATATGCCGTACCGCGCGTCTATCTCCAAGCGCTGGGTCTAGAAATACAGTCAACTTGTGTTATTTTAATATAATTCCATGTCATCTTCGTCATGTTTCTTGCAGCCAGTCTGCTACGTACAAATTACTACGATTTGGTAAAATGTTTTTGTAAGAATATTTAATATTTCTGTCAACCGATCGGGAAAGCTAATACATACCATTGGTCTACCAATGTTTCATAATGTCCGAATAAGGAAATATTCGGTGAAATATTTAACTTTCACAAGTTTTTACAAAAGTAAATTTTAAAACCAACTGAAACTGAAACTTAATGTTCTGTTTCAATATCTGAATGATATTTAGAATTGCAAAACTAAAATAAATGTTTCTTTTTATATTGAGGATCTTACAAATGTATAGTGTGTAGCCTAATAACCTATATGGAGAATTACGTGCTTTGTAAAGGGGTAATTACCTGGTGCCTCTCGAGCAGCGCCTCCGCGCCGGTGACGTCATTGGCGAGCTCGTCCGAGCTCACCAGCGCCATCATGGAGTTGATCCACGCCATCAAGTCGCGGTAGTCAGACAAGAACCTGACAATCATTTTATTCTATGAGCATAATTTGCTAATATTATAGCAAAAATATCACAATTCTAGGCATTCTAAATTAATAGTTTATCCTTAGATATTTATATTACTGCGACTGTCGAAACACACCTATACTATAACTAAAACATTTTAATTATAATGAAACCCGGATGTCGGAAATTAGTCATTTCAAATATTAAAGAGTTTAAAATAAAAAGGGTATTTACAAATGTGATCACTTAAGTATCTTCTTGACCGATTTAGCAGTATAAAACGTGGAATGGTAACAAATCATAGATAGTAAGAAGTGTGTATGCGTCGTATATCGTTACTTCTATGTAGAGCTGTGCAGTTTCTTGCGCCCTTCTCCACAGCTAAAAGACGTGTGGTAGGTAAACAGATATTTATGGTCGATTTGAAAGTACTTATTCAGTAAGTTTACTTGAACAAAGAGAATATGATTATACACCCTCATTTTTTAGTCGTTTTAATTAAGTTAAGGGTGAGTTCCACCCATGAAACCTAACAACCTTCCCCAAAAAGCCTATGTGAAAAAATTCCCAAAAAAATTCGACCTCCCATACAAAACTGTCCGAACGACTAAAAAATGAGGGTGTACTATACTATACAGCACAGAGCGGCGATGGGCTCACCACCTGTCACGCTGAGCACATGTGCAGTCGCTATTTGGTGTAAAGTGGACTATGTTAGAGGACTGCTTTTGCGGTCCTCATTGCCTAGTCTCTGACTAACCCTAATGGGGGTTAAAGTTACTCGCGCCCGTAGGTTTACCCTTGAGACCCTCTTACACGTGGGTGGTGCTAAATGATTGACACTGACTGAGTGGTAGAGCCACGCTGCGTTGCAGCACAATTCCTATTCTTTCCTGAACCCTATTCCTTTCTTAAAGGTCGGCAACGCATCTGCGACTCCTCTGGTTTTGCGTATGTCGATAGGCGGCGGTGATTGCTCTCCAACAGGTGACCCGCCTGCTCGTTTGCTTCCTTCTTATATAAAAAGACCCTTCGTGGATAAATAGTCATGATTATATGTATGTTGTTTTGCATACATTATGGGTAGTAAAAAGTGTGTGTGTGTATCCACTGACCGCTGCAGGTCGTAGGAGTCGAGCAGCTTCTCCTTGCGTGCGTTGGCGCGCGCCTGCAGCCGCTGCCAGGCGTCGTTGATCTCGCGCTGCTTGCTGTAGGTGGCGTCGGCGGAGTCGCCGTGCGTGGCCATGAGCCGGTTGGCGGTGTCGTCCAGCTGCCGGATCTTGTCGCCCAGCGCCGCCAGGTCGCGCTCCAGGCCCTCGTGCTTGCCTGTCGCGGGACCATCGGCGCATTATACTTTTTGCAAGAATACGCTACTAAGGCTGGATTCGACCAAACTGGAATAAGACTTACTCCGAGATTAGTCTATACAAATTCGGCGTTTAATCTGGGTATAAGACCTTATTCCAGTTTGGTCGAATCCACCCTAAGCCAACTTTCAAGGATTAATCATAGTCTGTTGATGTCACTGTGCTGGCTAATAAAACTAGTTATAATTGTGACACCCTTAATTTTTTTTTTATTCGGCCATAGACACAAATGAAAAATGACCTGGTCTAAGTTGTGTTTTACTAAAATGTTTTTAATAATATAATGATATACATAATTATATTAGATCTTTGCCTTAAGTGCCTTACAAATATACAGAGAATAAGGTGGAAATAGTTAGTCTATCCAAATTCGGCGTTTAATCGAGATATAAGACCTTATTCCAAATTGGTTGAATGCAACCTTAGTATATTACCTGGTGTAGTGTATGTACACACGCCTGTAACCTATCCAAAACTGTCAAATTTCTCCAATCGATATTAATCTTTATATCGCATTGACAAAGTTCAAAATGTATTGAAGATTTGACATTGCGTGGTAGGTTGAAGCGCTGACATCTGTTAGTTACAGATTGAATGTTTGCATACAATAGTAGAATGTCAAAAGCAAATGCTATAGTCAATATAAACCTTTACAGGTACCTTATTGACGTCAAAAAATATGTATATAAATAAAAAGTTAAGTAACAGTAGTTAAATCTTATCAACTAACTTAACTACCTACCTAACCAATCTAAAGCCAGTTCGGACTTTGGGAGAGCCTTCGACTGAGAAGAATCTGGCAAGAAACTCAGAAGGCCTTACTTTTTTCTCCTTCTAAGTACCAAAGTTATAATGTCGTAGCCAAGCCATACGAAATACATTAAAAAGAGATAATGTGGGTGTACTCACGCTGCAGCGTCTGCACGGAGCGCAAGTCCTTGCCCAGGTCGTCGGGGGCGAGCGCGGCCTCCTTCTCTGCGATCCAGTCCTTGGTCTCGTCCACGTCGCGGTGGAAGCGCTGCACCTCGTGCGCGGAGCCCAGCTGCGCGGCGCGCTCCGACGTCAGCTGTTGCAGCGATGTCCATTTGGAGTTCAATTCCTGTGGGATGAGGTCAAATGTTAACACTACTATTGGAAAATTAAGAATAAACAAAATTAAGTTTTCAAAAAGAAGAATTTGTCATAATAATAATTTGCAAAATTTCTCGCATGGAAAAATAAGAATTGGGAAGTAATCGCTGACTTCGCGCAGTTCAGTATCAGTGCTACAGCGTTGCGTAAGTGATTCAATTCACACATGTCAGTACCCAGTTCAAGGAGTTTCAGTGAAAGCGTGTCCGTCGTCAAATATCGTGATTGTTGCTAAGACTCTGTCAAATACTACGAAGCTAGCAATGATAGCTATTGCTTTAGACGAAGAAGAAAGCAGCATCAACACTGAGAGCAGTGTCGTCACTGACACTGACAAGTGGGGATGCGTTCATAGAGAATGCATGAACTGCCGGTACTGTGTCGGAACTGTGACTTCACTGATAGTGAATTGACCTTAACACTCAGAACGCGACGCCACTAGACACAATTTAAATTCTATGAGCAAAGATCAGTGCGGCCGCAGTTGAAACGACGACGCCACGATTTTGCCGCTGTGCGCGAAGCGGCGAGCGGAAACTTTGACCGTTGCGTGTTACACTACGGAAGCCTCAGGAGAGGACGCAATGAAAAAAGTTTTTTTTTTTTTTTTTTATAAAAGAGGGAGGCAAACGAGCAGGCGGGTCACCTGATGGAGAGTAATCACCGCCGCCCATGGACACCCGCAAAACCAGAGGAATCGCAGACGCGTTGCCGGCCTTTAAGGGAGGAATAGGTTTAAGGAAAGAATAGGAATTGGGAGGAGGGGGGGGGGAGGGGCCTCCGGTACCCTCACTGGTCGGACGAAACACAACAGCACCAAGTGCCATTATTTCACGCCGAATATTCGTGAGAGGGTGGTATTACGCCGGGCGAGCCGGCCTAATGCGTGCTGCAACGCAGCGTGGCTCTACCACTCAGATAATACGAGGGGCGTTCAAAATATTCTCGGTATGTGGATAAAAACAAACAAGTACGAAAAGTTTGATATTTTTATTTTTCAATATACTCCCCCCCTATGTTCATACACTTATAAGATCGATCAATTATTTTTTTTAATCCCTCATAAAAATATTTTTTATCTTTGGTGTAAAAATGCTCCTCCACGGCCGTCTTCAACGCTTCATCGTCAGAAAATTTATTTCCACGCAGATCCTTTTTAAGATTGGGGAACAAAAAGAAGTCGCTTGGGGCTAAGTCCGGACTATAGGGTGGATGAGTAACAGTTTCAAACCCACATTCAACAATAGCTGCCTTGGCAATATGAGCAGTATGGACAGGGGCGTTGTCATGCAGAAGCAGAACACCTTTGGTTAACTTTCCTCGCCTCTTTTCTTTGATCGCATCTCTTAATTGACGTATAACGTTAGCGTAGTACTGCCCTGTGATATTTACACCTTTTTCTTTATAATCGATAAGCAAAACTCCTTCACAATCCCAAAATATTGTGGCCATGACCTTGCCAGCTGACGGGATTACCTTGAACTTCTTGGGATGAGCTGAACCCTTAATGTGCCACTGCATGGACTCCTGTTTGCTCTCTGGGTCATAATGATGAACCCAGGTTTCATCTCCAGTAACTATTTTTTGCAGCACCTCATCGGGATTTTCACCACACAGGTCGATAAAATCTGAACAGCAAGCCACACGCATATCCTTTTGAAGAAGCGTCAGCATTCGCGGAACCCATCTTGCACTTACTTTTGACATATTAAGATGGTCATGTATAATGTCATGTACGGTACCAATAGAGAGATTGGTTACTTGAGCTATAGATTTTACCTTCACTCGGCCGTCTTCCAATATAAGTTTTTCCACTTTATCAATATTTTCTTGTGAGGTAGCCACTACAGGCCGGCCAGGTCTAGGGTCATCTTCAATACTCTCCCTTCCACGCTTAAATTCGCTTGACCATTTTTGAATAGTAGATAAAGAAGGAGCAGACTCACGGTAAACACAATCCATTTCCTCTTTTATGGTTTTTTGATTTTTACCCTGTTTTGTCAAGAATTTTATGACGGATCGGTGCTCTAATTTCGTTAAAATTGTTAATTCGCTCATGGTGTTCATGTTTGTTCGGCAATTGCAGAAAAACAAAAGAACATCTCGGTTCCAATTTTACTTTTTTTTAATGTCAATGGATGAATCTTAGCGGCCAGTAACAAATATATATATAAAAGAGGTTGTAACGTATCAATACCGAGAATATTTTGAACGCCCCTCGTAAGTATCCGCTCACAGCGCCAAGATCGTGGCCAAGCCGTAAGGCGATTCCAAATGTGCTAAGAAGCTTTCGTAAGCGTCACGCAGGACAAAGATTTCGTAGACTGCTGTAGTCTCGTGCGTGTCGCCAGTCAGTGTACTCGTGCAGAGATCAACGTTAAAAAAGTAATTTAGTATCTCTTATCTAATTTTAAAACATTTAAAATATAAATCCGCATGCGGATTAAATCCGCACGCGTGCCGAAATCCGCGTCACAGGAAAATGGCACTAACGCGATAGTGTTTAACGACTACACGCAGTGACATTATACACTCGGCGTCAAAAAAATCGCACCTTTTAAAAATCATCTTTAAAAATTCTTAAACCTTATGTAGAGGATAGTGTTGGGTATCATTAGAAAGGTAACAAAAAGGAGTATCAAAAAACAATTAAATTTAACTTTCTGTTTAATTATAATTATACAAACAACATTAAAATTAATAAAATAATAAAAATCCTTAATTAAGTCCTAATTAACAACAGATAATTTACAAAGAAAAATGTACAAAAAGTGTCTTAAAATTAACTTAAAATCTAGTGTTACCCCCCCTTGCCCTGATCACGGCTTCCATACGGTCCCTCATGGACCTCACCAACTTCAGGAGCTCTTCTTGAGGGATAAGCCCCCATTCTTCAATCACCGCGTCTTGGAGCTCCTGTAGAGTCGAAGGAGCTGGATCCCGAGATCGAACCTTACGTTTAAGATGGTCCCAGAGGTGCTCTATAGGATTCAGATCCGGACTTCGCGCTGGCCACTGCATCACAGAGATTTGGGACCTCTGCAAGAAGTCGCTCACGATGCCTGCAGTGTGAGCGCGAGCGTTGTCGTGCATTAATGTGAACCCCTCGCCAAAAGATTCGGCAAAGGGGACCACATGCACTTCCAGGACCTCAGTGACATAGCGGCGAGCAGTCAGCGACCCTTGTCCGCGAGCACCTCCAGTCCGGGAGACGCAGACAAGGTCGGTTTTGCCGGCAGCAGACATACCGCCCCAGAACATGCAGGATCCGCCACCATATTCCACCGTCTCCTGGATGCAGGCTTGGGCGAAACGTTCACCCTGCCTCCGGTATACTCTTCTCCGTCGGTCGTTGCAGAAAAGACACACTCGCGTCTCGTCTGAGAAGAGAACAGCTCTCCACTGCTCAAGGGTCCAATCGACGTGGTCACGAGCAAACTGCAAGCGGGCTCGCCGATGCGCTGCAGTCAATTTTGGACCCGTAGCAGCTCTGTGGGCCGCTATCTTCTTCTCCTTCAATCTTCTTCTAACCGTAGATACGCTTACGGTGCGTCTGCGAACTGCCTGGAGCTGCTGTTGCAACTCAACAGCGTTGGAGAAACGATTTCTCAAAGAGTTCGACACAACGAACCGGTCGTCTCTTTCCGAAGTGCAGCGACGTCTACCCGAACCGTGTCTGCGGATATAGCCACCGGTCTCTATGAAGCGCTGGTACACTCTTCGAACGGAATAACGGCTCAGGTTCAGTTGCCGGGCGACATCACACTGCCGCACCCCTGATTGCAGTAGTGCAACCACTTGAGCGGCTTTATCAGCTGTGGTATCCATCAAAATCTGTGCGTGTGTCCTCTTCAACGGTTGAATAGCGAATGACCCACATTGAACCCGTGTTGACCGTTTTATACCCACAAAGGAAGCGCAACTAGCAACTCTCACGGGTAGCAAAATTTGCATCGAATTTTTGTGACACTTTATTTGTTGCATTAGGTTTTATTTGATAATGAAAAGTAATGTTTTTTATTAAGTTAATTAAGTAACCTTGTAAATAAAATCATAATTAATGCGACTGCATGTGCATATCAAGAGTAAATGACATTTGAAAGTGATTTTCTAAGAGGTGCGATTTTTTTGACGCCGAGTGTATTTCAACGGGATAAAAACTATGGTCCTCAAGAGCCCTTCAATTACATAATGTGTAACAAATCACGTCAATATTTTGCTCCGTTGAAGAGAGTATAAACAAATACTTTTAAATTTATCGTAAACGTAGGGTTATGCGAATATAACATACAACTATACTATATACGTTTGCGTTAAGAATGCAGTGCAACTGCAGGGTGTATTCACCGTAGTGATCGTAATACAAACAAATAATATTTTAATGGATTTATGACAGTACACTTAACTGTCTAAAACAAAATAAAATCTTAAATCTTTATAAATAAATAAATAAATAATGGCTAATTCTTTTTTTGTTGTGTTTGTAAAGCTGTCAGAATACTAATAAATATGTTTTAAATAATGATAACAGTATCAATAACTACATACTCTAAGGAATAATGTAATAATCTTTTGGCATGTGCACCTACCAATTTAGCTTGTAAGCGCTTCGAATTATTCTGTAAGCTTACAATTAAGACTTGTTTTTGAAATAAATAATAAATAAACTGGTTACTGTGAGCTTGACTTTCTAATTAGGAACGATTTGATTGGTTAGGGGTCGTGGCTAGTCCGGCGGACAACAATGAAATCATCTTTCAGATCCCAGATCCCTTACTAACATTAACTTACCTATCAACGAAAATCATCTGTAATGAAATTGCTAAAAATCTGAAATTAGTTTGTTCGGAGAATCGATTCCACTTATAAAAAATATGGGCCACAGTAAAACGGAAACTTTATATTATAGTAGTACTAGCGGAACCTCGCGGTTTTACCCGCGTCGTACCCGTCCCGTGGGAATATCGAGATAAAATATAGCCTATGTCACTTGGTAAGAATGTAGCTTTCTAATGGTCAAAGAATTTTCTACATCGGTCGGGTAGTTTCGGAGCCTATTCAATTCAAACAAACAAACAAATCTTTCCTCTTTATAATAATAGTATAGAAACAATTTAAAACAATAGATAGCGCCACCAACCTGCATCTGCGTCTTGATCTTGAGCGCGGCTTCGGTCTGGCCCACGGTCATGAGCTGCACGGCGATCTCGTTCATCTCGGCGAGGCGCACCTCGTTGGCGCGCAAGTCGTTCTGGAAGTCGTCGAACTTCTTCTGCATAACCTCCACCTGCTCCAGGTCCTCGCCGACGTCCTGCACTTGCGCGTGCATCTCCTGGTGGGCCACGGTGTTATGTGTTAACGTTTTGTTTGATTCTTTGGATCGGTCTCTTATCTACTATTTTAGGAAACAAGTTACTGATTTTGTTAAGACTTTATTGTAGTTATAGTAAAGTTATAAGTCAAAGGTATTTTTTACTCGGATACCAATTGACATTAATTTGTTATTAATAATTAGCGACAATTTCCATTAATCTAATGATCAAAATATTTAAAAGTTATAAAAGATATAAATTGATGATAAATACAATTCCTATGACAATATTTTAATTCAGTTAATTAACAATATTAGAGAACATCTTGATCTAGAACATTGAAAAAAGGAGAATGCCGAAATTAGGCCCAGGAGTGCACAACAATATCGATTTAGTAAACAATATGGAATATTCGTCTTTTTTTTTCGCATTTTACATTTATCATAACAACTAAGCAGTTTAAAATAAAAAATAACTGAAACAACAGATATTATTATAATCTTGTTGGCTGATTTTTTTATAGCACTTATGGCACTGGGTTAGCTACTGGGTTAGCTACTACTGGGTTAGCCCTTTTGTGCATGACTTGTTATTCTCTTCCCGTTTTTTACTTGTTGGGCAGACTTAACAATAACTTGCCTGTACAAACAATAATAATGTAATTAATTATAATAGCATGGTAACGATATTTGTACCGATGGTAATTTTTAACTTTTTGTCTATTTATTTTAAGGGACATATTGGCCATTATTACATTGCCAAAAGTGACATTTGTGTGAATAAAATATAATTAGAATTAAATGCGCGCAAAATCTCATCACCAGCTTTCGCGCGATATACCATTCCATTAAAAATTTATTAGACCTTTTATCGTCAATTAATAGACCCATATTATATATTTTTAATGCATAATTATGAGACAGCTATTGACTACAATATCGCCCAATTGTAAACGTAAACATACATAGTATGTAGAATATTACAATAACTTAATGCATGACGCATTTGTGTGCAATTCAAAAATGGTTTTATGAATAAAAAACATTTATATTTTTTATGCAAACCCCAAGTTTTTTTTAAACCGTTTTCTCTATGGATTAATTATTGGCCCTATGCACTATTATTTCCATACAGTTTAATTGGTGTGCACTGAGGGCCTAAGTCAGTATGGCCACCTGGCATTCCCCTTTAGGTACAGTACCTTGTCCTTGATCCAGGTGGCGAGCTCGGCGGCCTCGCGTACCAGCACGTAGGCCTTTACCGTCTCGTTAAGCTTGTTCTGCCGCTCGCGCGCCAACCCCAGCAGGTTGTCATACTGCGACTCGATCTGAGCAGAACACAATGCCAAACATAAATTAGGGATATAACCATTATTGTTTAATAAGAGTACATGCTCCAAATCGTTCAAGTGTGTTAATTAAGATTGAATACCGTATTTTCAGTACTTGACTACTCAAATTATAATAATATTCAGGGCCAGGAAGAGAAAGATCTTCTGAATAAACATGTACGAATGTTTATAAAAGGTTAAGTAATCTCCTATGCAATATTACGATGTAAACAGCGTTTGACGTCGCTTCTTCCAACTAATCCAAAACTCAAGAATGCCGATTTGAACAATTAAACACACACACTTCTATCAAAAAACATACCTGATAAATAAAACACAGAAAATGTAACAAAAACTGATTGCTACAATATGAAGGAGGGAAAAGGACGAGCGCATTTACCTGGTTCTGTCGCGCAGCAATAGAGCTGGAGTCGGCGAGGTTCTGCTGCGAGGAGGAGAGCCCCGCCTCGATCTTCTTCACGTACGCGGCCGGCACAAAGCCCTGCCGGTCGTTCACCTCCACCTTCCACCAGTCCTGCGCAAACAGTCGCACTTGTAGCGATCATCAATGCTATATTTTACATCGTACCAGCGAAGCTAGGGTAGTTTATGAGGAAATATAATGGATGGGTAATGGTAGCTGATAGTTCTTTATAAATTGTTGACATTATGTCATTTATTTCAATAACTTAAAGTATATTTGAGCGTTATTAACGCAAAACATATCCAATACTACGAATACATTTGTTATTATTTGGTATACTTAGCATATTTTAATATAAGATACAAAACAAAAATACTACGTTTTTTTTTAAAGGGTTCACGAAAGTTTATGCTAATGACACTAATTAAAATACGAGCGATATTGTAAACAACCACTTTTCATCCCGTTAGATTTAAATAATATTCTTTGTGAAACAATTTATTTACACTTACGTGAGAACATTTCTTCTTTTTTTTACGATATCTCTTGTTGTTACTAAACACATTACCGACTAGTATCACAAACAACCAGCTTACAACTATCATTGTACTATCTACTATCACGACGCTATCACAGGTGCTTGTTTCACAACACAATGTTCGAGGTTACATTTTAGTAAGTCTTTCGTCCGCGAGTCGCGATCATCGCGTAATGCGTAATGTATTGGGCGCCTCACAAATCGTTACTTATACATATTATTCGGTTTGAAGCGGACACAATAGCACTATATGCTACGTCGCAACTGCTCTCCGCGTTGTATGTTCTATTCATGAGATTTGAATAATATGTGAACGTATATTAACTAACACCATTTAAAACGAATGTACGTGTCAATCGCATGATTATTTCAGTTTAGTATCTTTTTTTGGTATATTTAATCATTAAATTCTTTATAATAATTTTGTTACAAATATATTTACTATATTATATGCTGGTAAGCTTTTCTATTTTTACTTAGCTTGAGTTATGACCCTGGTGATAACAGAGATCATAAATAGTGACACGATTTCAATAAAATCATAGCGAAAGGATTTTTCTCTATAATATTGAATAAACACTCTATAATATAACACTGTCGCGCGTCGTGTTACTATAAAGATTCATGAATTCTATAAGATTTTATTTAAAATGAATAGTTCGCAAATGCTTTTAAAAACTGCGAAACGCTCGTAGTTAAACGATGGCATAATAACAACTGAATTGACTACGCCGCGTATTTGATAAAGAATGATAAACATGAGTGTTATCAACTTTCGGAGAGTTTAATATGTTGAGTTACAAGTTTTTTTGGTTTAATTATCTCATAGGGAAGTGGTAGCGGTATTAGTTATCTTTCATTACACGATTCTGTTTATTTTCTTACCCATAATGTATGACTATTTTTAATATAAGTGCTTCTTATCATCTCATATTATGCTGTTGAAGTATCACACGAATCTACATAATTATACAGAATTAATTTTGAACCCCCCGCCAAAAGTAAATAAGAGGTAAAAAATAATAATAAAATATTTGACGTAAAAATAATGAATGTTTTCTTTTTTTTAAATACAATTTTTTGCCTGCTTTTTATATCCTATAGTTCTAGGTGCGTGCGCTCACCCTCGCGTTCAAAGCGACGGCGCGCTGTCATTGGTGCACGGGGTGAATAATAGCGGTCACGCGCATGTGTTTTGATAACTGCGCCGCGATAGGCCGCGTGCTAGGTGACAATAATTTTAATGTTCTTATGGAAAAATTGAGACAAAAATGTAAAAAAATATATGTTTGTTTATTTGTTTACTGCTGCTATAGGATCACGTAATTAAGTTTGGCGGGGTGTCCAAAAATAACCCTGTATAAATAAATAAATAATATACTAACCCTTACATAGATTGTAACTATGCCTTGGAGGTGGGGAAATGGAAAATTATTGTAAGTCCATATTCTGTTAGTAGCAGTTTGTTTAATCTACGTTAGTTATTAAATTAAAATAAAACAGAACGCCCGAGTTCAGGGTCTTTGACTGCATGTATTGCCCACAGACCTGCGCCTGCGTGGACGAAGAGTGTTCAGTTTGCTATCGTTGCCAACATATCGTTGACATAGGGTGTTTTGTGAAAAAAAATTTATAACAGATGGCGCTGTGCCGCTGTCGTCTAAAAGGCGATATAGAAGTCTTTGTTCTTCTAGTGTATAAGTATGCTGTACCATTTGTTCGTCACTTCGACAATAGACCTATACAAGTTTCTTATAGTTCTATTATACTTCGACAAAGACCTTGATAGTCCGAATATGGTCCTTCGAGGCGGATGTGTGTATTTGTGTATGTGAAAGGGGCGAAGGCGTGTTGTACATAATAGGAAAACATTTTGCTTACCACGCTGCAGGACAAATATTGGTCAAAATTATCTTATTTATCGGATACAATCTAGTTGCAATACAATCCAGAATGAAGTCGATATATTTACAGGTTTATAACTTCTACCAAAAAAACCCGATATCACGCCTCGATTGGAAGTGACAACTTCCGAATTTGTTGGTACGATTGCATTTGTCATTTATTTTTTTCAGTTTTATCTTTTTGTAATTATTTAATCATTACAAAAAGTTCATCTATTATAAAATATGCTCGCTGTGTCAGCAACAAGTAGAGTATAGTCAATGTGATATTTTTTATAATTTACCATGAGCATAGAATATAACGGATTGTATTCAGTTTTGTAGATCTAATAATAATAAAAAAAAACAAAACGCACCTTGTTGTTGGAGTTGAGCAGCGTGAGCACGTCGCCGCGCTTCATGGACACCTCGCGCGGCGACTTCTCCGCGTAGTCGTACAGCGCCACCACGCACTCCTTGCCCGACACGTCCACCACGGGCGACTCCTGTTGCTGCACAAGCACAAGGAAAATGTTGACGACAGTCATTCCAATTCAAAAACATTTCAAAGCAGCACGTAAGTTCTTCAAAACATAAACGTTTTATTTTATCCTCTAAACATGAATTTTAGTAATCTGAAAAGTGGGTTCTAAACGCTCAATTGAAGGAACTTAATAGTAAACTATTCACATACAATTTATATAACAGACGATCGTTGTACAGTTCGATTCAATTAGGATGGCGGTTGTGAGTTTAGCTGCGAGTGCCGCAGTGTGCAGGTGCTGAGCGGCGGGAGGGTCACCGCGGGTTGCCGTCTGCTAGCGGGCGAGGGTGACACCTAAAATTCGCTACTGCGACGCGACTTGTAACTAACTTCACGGACGTCATTCTATTTGAATCGGACTGTAACAAAATGTAAAGTGAAGTTTTAGTTGCAAGATATTATACAATTTACGTTTTGATTGAAATGAGGACAGAGCACGGTATTAAAGTGTTGATGTAAAACGTGTGTAAACTATAAAAATATTTACCCGACACGCGTTGGCCTGGTCCCTCAATGACTTGATGGTGTTCCCGAAGGCCTCGAGGTCCGAGAGCAGCGCCTCGTGCTTCTTGAGCAGCGCCTCGGAGGAGTCCTCGTCCTTGCCGTAGTCGTGCGTGTTGGCCATCGGCTCCTTCTCGCGCATCCACGACTCCGCCTCGTTGGCATCCGCGAAGTACTGCTGCGCTTGCAGCGAGTCCTCCAGGTCTTGCTTGCGCTGTTTAAATTTTTTAAATTTATTAAATATAGTATGAAGAGGAGTAGTCCTTATTATTATTAATTTCAATGTCATGTATGCCGATGGTGGTGGAGTTCTGCCCCCTTACTCTTGAAACCGATCCCGATCGATCGAGATTGGTATTGGGAAGTTTCGTACTCTTAAGTTACGACACCAGCGCTAATTTAGATTCATATTGCGCGGATATTGAGTGAACTGAATGCAAAACTCAATACCATTTACTTTACCCAATACAAATTCAAATTTACGCTGGTGTCGTAACTCGAAAGTACGAAATTTCACAATACCAATCTCGATCGATCGGGATCGGATTCAAGAGTAAGGAGGCAGTTCTCAAGTGACGACCGCGCCATTGAGACGAGACTTGAGAGAAGACGCAGTGTGGGCAGGCCTCCAGCAAGGTGACCCGACGATCTGGTGAAGGTCACGGGTAGCCGCTGGATGCGACTAGTCCGACAATACCGTTCATGGTGGAGATCCTTGGGGCCTTCCCCAAGGATCTCTACCATGACCGGTGGCGATCTTGATCTGTATCCAGCAGTGGACGTCCTATGGCTGATGATGATGATAGTGATGATCAGAGGTTTCATTAGGTAGTTATTTATGTACTTGCATCGAAATGTCGATATTAATATGGATCTTCCCGGTATTTCTAATGGACAATCCCGAGTGGCCAACAATATAACCTAATTAATTACAAATAAATAATAATAGATACCTCAGAGATAGACTAATCGTATGTCTTAACAAATAAAATAAAGATAATTAACATACAATATTTATTTTAGTATTTACATTAATTCACAATATAAATAGTAATAGTAATTAAGCAAATTCTCATACTTTGCCTTTTTTATACTTTTTTATTAAATAAAAATCGGGATTTGAGGCATATCCACTTTATTCTTTCGCTGTATGAAATCAGTTTAAGTACGTAACTCTAACTAATTCCGTCCTCTATTGATGATGTATGCCGATGTGGTGTGCGTACCTGCAGCGCCTTGTCCTGCAGCTGGTTCCACTGCAGCTGCAGCTGCTGCAGCCGCGCGCCGATGTCGTCGGCCGCGAAGTGCCCGGCGTCGCGCAGCGCGGCGCCGGCAGCGCGAACGGCCTCCACGCGCGCCTCGTGCTGCGCCATCTCGCCCATCACGGCCTGGTGCTTCTTCATCAGGTTCTGGACGCCGATCAGATCGCGCCCTGAGTTGAACAAAACAAAAAATAGGTGTAAAAATGTGGTAGTTCAGAAATAAGAGTGTGAAATGTTTGCTAGACAAAGAAACATGAACAAATTAAATAGTGACAAAAAATTAACAATAGCGGAAAGCGCTGTGCTGTGACTACTTGACAATTCTCGGAAAAGTATTTTAAAAATTACAACGCTTATGTTATACCTTTTACAATATTTTTTTTCTAGAAAAAGCTTTATATTTTAATATAATAAAAACATTTCTTTCTTTATTAATTTCAAATTTTACGCGAAAACGATTGGTCAAGTGACATTTAGCCCTGACAAATACATTTTATCTTGAATCCTGACAGATAGTTTTTGTGTATTTTGTGAAACGTGTTTTGGGTCTTGTAATCCACAGATAAAAAAATCACAAATTTATTTTCTAAAAATAAAATATTTACAAATTAGCTTAATAAAAAAACTATTGGATAATTATTGTTAAATTATAAACTACCATATCCGAAATATTTAATATTTTATTGTTACAACTGTCAAATAGCCAATTGATCTCCTTCTCGCATATGCGAGTTATAAACTATAATCAAACTCATAGAAGAGTATTGCATCTCTAGAACCCCTGTACTACAAGAAGAGCGTACCTCTGTTGGTGGAGGCGATGATGGGCTCCTTCTCGCGGATCCAGGCGGCCTCGTCGTCCAGGTCGCGGAACAGCTGCTGCGCCTGCAGCGAGTCCAGCAGCCGGCGCTTGCGGATCGCCATCGGCTTGTCCAGTGCGGTGTACCTTCCTACCAGACCGTCCTATGGCAAAACGAATTATCGCTTTACATTTTGCCTTGTTGCTAAAATTGTTTGCGTATAGATTTCAGTAAGCAAAAATATATGTTTAAAACAATAAAATCTACGTAAAGTATACCTCGACTACAAAAAATTGAGAATTATTATATTTATTCTACTTTGTAAAAATTTTGTTTCTACTTCCATAATATATATCAAATCGGTTAATTATTTCATGTAGTACACACGCCAGAAGGTAAAATTATCCAATCTATCCTATCACATATATCCAACTGATATTGATTCTTATTACCAAACAATAAAGTTCAAAATGTATTGTAGAAATTTCACATTTTGTGGTAAGTTGATATGCTGGTGGATCAGTTGGTTGTACAAGGGTGTTAAAACAGATACATAGAGAATCATCTGTAGTGTATTAGTATGACACCGACCCGCTTGGCGCGTATGTTGTCGGCGTCGAAGTGTCCGCCGTCGATGAAGTGCTCGGCCTGCGCGCGCACGGCGTCGATGCGCTCGGCGTGCGAGCCCACGTCCGCCTCCAGCAGCGCGTGCTTCTTCTGCAGGTTCTGCACGCTCGTCAGATCCTGGGCAAAACCACATTGAAACATTGGTGATTGTGGGTTATAATTTACTCACCGCTGCGGTTTAGACAAACTTATTATAACTATTGTGTCAAATAAAGATTTTTCTATTCTATTCTATTCTATAATGTGCGATGCAAACTTTATTGTGGCTGTGAAGTTAGCTGCGGGTCCAAATACGCACAGTTGACACCTTTGTTTTGTTACTGCGACAGGACTTGTGGCTTACTTCACGACTGTTCACCGTACCATGACGCCAACAAAATAAAACGAGTATTAGGCATGCGACACTCGATTCGACCTGGCATTATTTGTTAAACATCAAAGCTGAATCGAATTTTGAAATTTTTACTCTGCCTCTCTCGGTCGGCAAAAACCGATCAGTAAACTATACATTTTTGGTTCTACTGGCGACTAATGCACAGATTTTATATTTATAATTTAGCATCCAGTTGGTAAAAAGCTCAATTACGCAGCGGCTAACGCTTACAATCTTACCCGCTAAACAACTTTCGCAATGCCAGGTCAATAGACGGGTGACCGAATTAAAAACATCTCGAGTTCCTCCTTGCTTAGGTATCGGAAAGCACCTAAACTTGTAGATTCAGGATGTTGTTGTAACGTAAGATGGCAGTTGTAGTGTCGACAATGTGGGAAGGCCCGTGGCCAGCACTGGGACGTTTATAGTTTAATAATGCGCTGATCGCGTTACCTTGCCGTAGTCCTCGCTGAGCAGCTGGCCCTCCACCTCGGAGAGCCACAGCTCGATGTCCTCGACGGCGCGGTTGAACTGCTGCTGCTGCGCCGCCTCCTGTAGCTTGCTGCCCTTCAGCTCGGACGCGAACACCAGCTTCTCCCACTGGCCGCCCAGCTCGCCCACGCGCGAATCGATTTGAGCTGCGTCAATCAGGCAATATAATAAAATGTTCACTAGAAAAAAATCAACCATTCTCAGGAAAGCTAGAATGGGATCCGTAAACATTTTATCCTATATCTATATATAGTTGTGAATGTAAAAATTTCAATAATAAAAATTTTATATGTACAGTCGAACCAACTGAATCATGACCCACTTCGCCGATCATTCCTTTAAAATCATAAATGTAGTTAGGTTTCTTCGCTTTTATTCATGTTGCACTTAGTACGTTTTAAATATGAATAAAAATGCGTCATTACGGGTCAGAGATGTATGCAATTTTAACCTTTGTTATCACTGCACTAGATATGCTTTAGACAAAGCAGTCTTAATTTGAATTTCTATTAAGATGTCATTCATACATAATCCAAACTCTTTTCACTACGGAGAAAAGGTATCATAATTTTAAAAATAAAGTGACGTTGCGTCTGATGTCAAGTTGTAGTCTGTCTGAAAAAATTGAAACAATAATTGAATTGAATTAAAACAAATCGTATAATCGCCAATTTGGCAGAACAAAGAGCTCGGATAGTAGTGCTCAGTGAACAAGGCTCTAGCATACATAACACAGTCAGAACCTGGATCAGAAGGCACGCTGAAGATGGTACCCTTGAAGACAGACGACGATATAATCATGGCGTTCGTCGGATCACGAACCAACAGAGAACGGAAATGCAACACCATTACGAAGAACATCCATTTACTGATACCCGGTATTTTGCGGCACGTTACGACGTATGTCTACAAATAATAAGAAATAATTTGCACCGCACTGGGCTGCATTACAGGCATTATGCTAAGAAAGCTCACTTAACGGATGCACACAAAATTGCGAGATTAAATTTTGCACGTAATTACTTAGACTTCGACTGGACAAACAACATCTTTACAGACGAAAAATCGTTTTGCGCTTCTCAATATGGTCGCTTAACTTTGTGGCGTTACGATAACACTTGATACACACAGGATCACGTAGTAGGTACCCAACCAATTATCTGGCCGAATTTCAGTTAACATGTGGGCCTGTATGGATGCTGAAAGTGTAGGCGAACTTGTTCAAATTTATCCTCGCCAAAATGCTAAGAAATATGTCAATTTATTGGAAGAATCAATGTTACCGACTTTGCGCACAGTTTACCCGCGTGAAGAAGTGCCAGTATTCTCCTACGTTCATGATAATTGTCCAGTGCATACTGCCAAAATTGTCTCCAATTGGTTTACCCAACATGAAGATCAAACCCACAATTTTTTTATAAAGTTATTTTCTATTTCTTCAGTTTACCAAGTGAATGCCATTTTTTAAACTTAATAAAACCTATTGATGATATTAATAAAATAAAGTTTATAATTCTTCAACTTTACTATTTTATTATATAGTGACCACCACATGTTCCAAAAGTGATTTTAAAAAGAAACTGGGCCTGTTACAGACTAGGGATGTAAAGCGATAAAATTACCCCGCTAAAATACGGTAATATTCGGTAAAAAACGTTTTAAACGTACTACTATTACGATTACACTATTATTACGAAAGTGAGTATGTTTGTGTAAATGTCTTTACTCTTTAACAAATAAATGTATTGAATGAGATTTGACAGATATATAAGAAATTTTGGAATTTTAAAAGACAGACAATGGGCTCGTTCCGCTCGTTCGTACTAAAAACCCCAAAAATATTCGAGATACGAATCACATCACACCTTTCGTGCGTTCAACATGTGAACTGTCGGTGTCGAGTGGAATTTCAAGTACGAATTTGTCTAAAATATGTTGCCAAAATACCATCCCAAATTAGCTTGATTTTGTGGCATATAAATTTTTAAAAATAATGTAGGTAGTTTTTCGAATAGACGTTCAGATAATTTAGTTTGTTCAGTCCTCAGAACAATAACTAAATATTGTTCTGAGTTTCAGTCGCTCACCGTCACCGACAGCGGAACGGCAAGAGCGCTTATCGCCGCACAACACAGCACAATATGGTCAATTGCACTAATCGGCAACGTCGCATATTTGCCTTGTCAGCTGTCAGTGTCTTGTAAAATGATAACAGGTTCGTTACATGCGTTACATGTAATGTATGTTCAAGCGAATTTCAACCTACTCGTATCAAAATGACTGTAGGAAAATGACCTTAAGGTGGGTCATGATTCAATTTGGTCGACTGTACACACGCCAGCAATCAGCCTATCCAAAATTGTCAAAATTCAAAATTATTAATTCAAACCTACGCCTGGCGTACTCACCATGGAATTCTGTTATTTCAAGAATGCCAAAAAACTGTACCCAAATAGTACCAAATAGTGCCCAAAGGAAATAAATAGTAACCTTATAGTTAAAAAGTTATACCGCCGTACTCAGAGACGTCAATTAAGTTTTAATGACAATTAAGTCTCTTGCTGTCACTTTCGTATGTATAGTGATAAATAGAGAAGGAAAGACATTTAATTGTCATTAAACTTAATTGACGTCTCTGAGTACGGCGGATAGACATAGTTTGGTGAGTACGCTAGGCGTAGGTTACGCCTAGCGTACTCACCTCGTTGCGCGAAAACAGAACCAGCAATGGCTCTCATTTCTATCTCAAAAAATAGTACCGGAAATAGTACCCTCTAAGAGTGTAATTGTTATTTGACTTTTACACTAGAAAGTCATTAAATTTGATAGCAAACTTCTACATACAAAAATTACGTGTGGTACAGTCGAGCACAGTGAATGGTAAAATATTATTTTGAATACCAAAGGAATTGAGATTGGAATGACTATGGAATTCACTAATAGATTTTATTCGTATTTTAAACACTAGAAAAATAGTAGTTGTTTTGTTTATAACAATATAAAACACATTCTACCTTATAGCCTGTTTATTAACAATAAATTTTCACTTTAATTTATTGTGCTAACTAACGTTACTCTCGAGAAAAAAAAACTGCTAATATCTTCCGAATACAACTGCAAACCGTCCGAAGTTACCCCAACGCACCTTACGCGACACAGTAAAACACTTTATACAGTCCACAAAACTAAGAATATGATTTAATGTGTTATTCTACGATTAATAAAAAACAATAACGTATTTCTGTAGGTAAGTATACAACTATACATAATATATTCATACTGAGTAGGTACCTACCTACCTAGCTTATGAAAGATCAACTGCAAATCGACATGAACATAAAATGCTATTACAGATGAAATAAACATAGGTACTTAATCATTTAAAGATCACTTTCACATCACAATGAAACAAAATTCACAAGTTTTCTCCATTAATTGTTTCACAAATTAACTATTCACAAATCTTTGCAGTGGCAAGGCAAAGTAATCAACTAAAAAAATCGGTTTCCGAAAACTATGCGTTCCCACTGCGGCGTCAAGCAAATTGTTGTGTATTGCAATATTGATCTTTAGCACTTTCATAATACAGGTCAGTTTGTAAGTAATTAAAGTAAGAGGTGTGATAAGCGCCATCTATTGTAACTTGTTCATACTAAGATGCATAGCTGTCGCGCGTCGATAAGTTGCACTATGAACAACAAAAGTAACAGATTGTTGTCGCACAATATTGAACTTTCAATTTCAGACATAAGATAAATAGTTCCTTATATAGAATGTGCTCTTTCCCTTATGACATCCGGCAAAAAATACGATAGTCAATATTTTGGAAAACATGGATCTTGTATATAAGAAAAATAATTATAATCAATTACACAACTGATATTAAACTTCCTCGTTACGCATATACACCTATTAATTTCAACAAAATTTAAAGTAATACCTATGTAGTAGGTACATAATAAGTAATAACATTAAAATTATTATGAGTTCGCCTGTACCTCATGTCAATGTATGTAGAAGTTTGCTATCAAATTTAATGACTTTCTAGTGTAAAAGTCAAATAACAATTACACTCTTAGAGGGTACTATTTCCGGTACTATTTATTGAGATAGAAATGAGAGCCATTGCTGGTTCTGTTTTCGTGCAACGAGGTGAGTACGCTAGGCGTAACGCCTAGCGTGCTCAAACTATGTCTATAACTTTTTAACTATAAAGGTACTATTTATTTCCTTTCAGCACTATTGGGTACTATTTGGGTACAGTTTTTTGACATACTAATTATAGTTGTAGCTTACTCAGATTTCCCAAATTGAGGTGAGTACGCTAGGCGTAACCTGCGCCTAGCGTACTCACCAAACTATTTCTATAACTTTTTAACTATAAGGGTACTATTTATTTTGAGTTTGAGTTTTATACGCACGGATTACACGCAGATGGAGGCTCTTATTATCGGAGGACAAGACTCGCTTTAAGACGATGCGCCGACTAGTTAGTTTAGTTAGTATTATCACCCCTTTCTCCCCTTGGATGTCGTAAAAGGCGACTAACAGCCTAAAGATTGTACATACATCCTAGAGCATAGGGCGGCGATGGGCTCACCAACTGTCACGCTGAGCACATGTGCAGTCGCTATTTGGTGAAAAGTGGACTATGGCAGGAGACTGCTTTTGCGGTTCTCATTGTCTAGTCTCTGGCTAACCCTTCTGGGATAAATAGTCGTAATTATATGTATGAATATATAAAATAGAAGCTTATTCTAGCACTTAAACCCCGAAATTTTAACTGAATAACACCTAACAGTGACATGAAAACATTATAATGAAAAATTGATTGTGAGGTCCCTAAAAATCTATGTATCATATATACATACGTTTGGCGAAGTGCTCCTGCTCGAGCAGCCGCTGGCCGGCGGCGGTGATGTCGTGCACGCGCGGCCGGTTGGCCTGGAGTTCCTGCTCGAAGTTCTGGTGCTTCTGCACTTTGCCGTTCAGGTTGGTGGGGTCCAGGTACGAGTCGTCTGTTGCGAACTTCAGCTTCTCGTTGATCCAGCCTGGGGAGACGTACGAACGTCAGGTTGTGATTACGTTAAAAACTTTGGGCCAAATTGACCAAGAAAGTTTAAAAGCGTGTGTGAACATATTTATAAAGTTTAAGCTTAGATTGTTGTCCATTGTAATAAATTATAATCGAAAATAAATATTTGCATGTAAGTGCACATGACAACCAGGGGCTAATTGTTTAACTTCAACACCTATCGCAATAGCTTTGAAGTAAAAGTAACAGTCACGAGCAAAAATATGTAAACAATTGTAACTCTTAATACAATGGAATAAGAGTCAAAGTGTATACATATTGGTGCTCGTGACTGTATCTGCATTGCTAGTTTGCTTATTTAAAACTATTTTTAAAATAAATCAAACTAGCGAAACAACGTACTTCCACTAGAAAGGTTTTCGATAGATGTTGAAGTTATACAATAAGCCCCCTGTTACTAAAAAAGTGACATATATCCACAACAAAAACCACAATATTATAGTATAAAAATACATCACACCTAAACAGTATAGGACTCACCTTTGGTTTCGTCGCAGTCGCGCTCGAACTGTTGGTACTTGTATGCGTCCTCAAGGAGGGCACGGCGCTGGTTCGATTTTTCCAATAGCGCGGCACGACGTTCCAATAACTAAAGCAACAAACAGATTATATCATTCGCACATCGGACCAACGTATTAATATTAAAACAAGCACAGGATCACAACCACTTTCGACCATCTGTCTCAAGCGTGTCTTTGGTTACTTTGGTCACATTGTCAGGAAAGACGGCTTAGAAAAGTTAATTGTTGTCCGATCAGATTCGGACCACACTCGATATACAGGCTGTGGTTTTGAACAGTTGCCAAATTTAAGGAGGCGATTGTGTTAATATAACTGATTATAAATCCATTAAAAAAAATACAAAAATGATTTTGTTTTTGTTGCATGGCATTCTTATGAATGTACTACGTTGCTTATTGCTGCCTACTACTTTGGCTCTGCGCTAGGTACAAAACAAATGCCAACAAATGCCTTGCGCCGGCATTTGCCAAAGCGGGACGACCGACGACTATTTAGTTTCTAGGATGTAGTAGCGTTAAATAGCCACGAAGGCAATGTTTGTTTATGTTAAGGGTTGTTGACCTCGGAGTAGTATATGTAAATTTCGAATACAAACGTGAGATGTTACGAAAGATATAGGACACCGACCAATAGGTAATAATTTTTTTTATATATTTATATAAATCATAACTATTTGTTCTACACTTGTGTACAATATGGCGACTGTTTAAAAACCACCACCTGTATTAGTGTACGACGCACTGCATGCCGCCGGCGATAGGGGACGGTGGAAAAAGATCATTCAAGAGTTTGCTGGTAGGTGGTGATTGCGACCGATCCTCATCCTCATGACATCATTGAGTGCCATCTTCATAATGAAGTTCGGAGATCAGCTTTAACGACCCTCAGACATGAGGAATACCAGATAAGGAGGATTACTTACTACCTAAAATAAAATTGTAATGTTGGATTAGGCGGTGAGTACTGACCATCTCCCGGCGCTGCGCCACGTCGTCGGCGGCGTAGTGCTGGCCCTCGATGAGGTTGGAGGCGACCTCGTCCAGCGCCTTAATCTTCTCCTCCTGCGCCGCCAGCGACTTCTCGAAGTCCTCGTGCTTCTTCAGCAAGGCCTCCACGGAGTCCAGCGAGTCGCCTACGTCCTCGTTCGCTAGAAAAGCCTGGGCAAATACAACAGAATGTGTTACATGATGGTTTAATGAGACGATTGAAGTTTATACATACATAGAATCACGACTATTATCCCCAAAGGGTTAGTCTGAGACTAGGCAATGAGGACAGCAAAAGCAGTTCTCTACCATAGTCCACTTTTCACCAAATAGCGACTGAACATGTGCTCAGCGAGACAGGTGGTGAGCCCATCGCCGCTATATACTGTAGAATGAATGTGCAGTCTTTAGTCCATTAGTCGCCTTTTACGACACCCAAGGGACGGAGGGGGTGGTAGTATTCTTTTATCGCTACGCGGCACGGTTAAGTTTATAAATATAGATGATATAAATTAACAAATTCTTTATTTGCACCAAACGTGGTAACAAATATGATTCACCAAGTTACAACTAGTATGCATATAGTATGATTACCAAATTTACATTTAAGGTTGCTTAAGGTTGCTGCTACACATATCGGTGAAGCCACATTTCCGACACAGTGTTTTTCATACATTCTCTATGAACGCATCCCCACTTGTCAGTGATAATGCTCTCAGTGTCAGTGCCGCCACCGGCTAATCACGGACGTATTCGTTTTGTCATAATTCATAGAGAATGTATGAAATAATATTGTTCACCGTGCCGGAACTGTGACTTCACTGATGTGTGTGAATCAACCTTCAGTAGTGGCGCTCCAGCGTCGCCAACGCGTTCATCACCTCGCCGCGCCGCCACTAGCGTACTGCGTACTGACCTCAGTGTTGCCAACTAACGGCCGAAATTAATAACCGATCCTGAGATAGAGATATGCCTATTTTGGATTTGTTACTAGGCAACTGTTGTTATTTCCCGTCATATAACAGAAATATTTAGGCAACAAATCTAAAGTAGGCCTATCTCGTCCGTTAGTGGATTTTCAACCACTAGATGACACGAAATTAACCGAGTGGTTGAGTGATTCAGCCTACTAAAAATTAAATTCTATAATAGCCACTAGCCACTAAATGCAATATTTCGCCACTAAGAGGGGGGGGTCGAAATCACCAATTTTAGTGGAGAATCCACTAAGTTGGCAATACTGACTGACCTCCTGCTTATGCATCCAGGCGTCCGCCTGCTCTGTGTCGCGGTAGAACAGCTGCAGGTCGAGGCACTGCAGGTACAGCACGCGGCGCTGCTCCCACAGCGCGTGCAGCGCGTGCGAGTCGCGCTCCAGCGCCGCCAGCGCCGCGTCCACCTCGCCGGCGCCGCGGTGCTCGCCCGCCACCAGCGCGCGCCCCGACGACACGCACGCGCGGATCACGTCCGAGCGCGCGTCCATCTCACCCTGCAAGTGACGACGCATCGTCGCCTCAGTGCTTGTTTGGCCAACAGACCATTTGGGTAATTTTACAGGAGTAATGTTTTTTTGTTTTTTTTACATGTAAAATTCAAAGTTTTTTTAATTTTTATAGATTATTACATGTCCAGATGTACCATATTTTTGGAAACTACCATAACATTACTCCTTTGTTTGAGTCATAACATAGAAAAACAAAAAAACATTGCTCCTGTAAAATTACCCAAATGGTCTGTTGGCCAAACAAGCACTGAGGCGACGACATGTCATTTCGTCCTGAACTATTCTGAACAAAACGTAAACTGAATTTAAGAGGGTTTACGCATTTCGGATTCCCGTACAAATTTCCAAGTTGAAATTTTTAAAAACTAGCTACCCAATTTCGATGAAACTTTGCATGCTAAAGTGACATACAGAGATCTAAATAGTTTGTTGAAAACTTTATTTTTAAAAACGGTTATTTAAGTGAGTTATTGCGATTCTAAACATTCTATAGTGGACTTTAAATTGCAATAACTCGGCTATATTAACGTTATTTAAAAATGTTTTCAAAAAACTATTTAGATCCCTGTGTTTTACTTTAGCATGCAAAGTTTCATCAAAATTGGCTTAATGGTTTTTAAAAATATCGACGAAGTTTGTATGGGAAACCGAATTGCGTAAACCCTCTTAAGATTAACGTCAACACCTGTAGCTTGTGATTAAGGAGAGTTTATCTCTTCTTAACGGACACCTCACCTCTTAAGAAATACCTGGGAAATTTCGAAGAGGCTCTAAATTAAAGTTTATATTTCTGTACTTTCTGCCTTCCTTTTGCTTTTTACCAAACCAAAAAATTTATACAACTATAATCTGCAAAAGTGTATACAGGATTTTTTTTTTAACTTTGCACCTTTTTTTTTAAATTATAGAGTAACTTAATCTAGAGCTACAGATTTAATTTTAATTTTATTAAGTGAACAATAAAGAAACTAAATTGATCAAACATATCCACAAAAATACCGTTGATCATGCTCAATCGACCGGGACCACGCAATTGAACTTGACACATTACGATACCACAGGATACCTAGGTTAGGTTACCTTTACGTTACACGTGACCTTTCGTTCGCCCGGCATCCACAAGTTTTTTTTTATTGTGCCGGACAAATTAAATAAATAAAGAAAAATAAAGAAATTAAAAATAAAATAAAATGATGTCTATTAACGTTACTGAATGATATATGTATGTACAATTGGCTACTTGATAGTTTTCGAAAAAGTATTTAAAAAGTTACAAACGCTTATTTTATACCCCATACAATATTTTCTTTCTCGAAATAACCTTCACATAAGAGAAAAAACATATTTTGACGTGACAACGTCTTAAATTAGGTTAGGCTGGGAGTCACTTATGAAAAAGTGTAACGCTCGTCGGTAACGTAACGATGAGTCACCGAACGAGAGAGAGGCCCGCCGAATGCCTTGCGTCTCTCTCCCACTAAATAGTTAAGTTTAAGTTTACATGTACAATGTTTTAGTAAACAAAATAAAACAAAATAAAATAAAATAAAATAAAATAAAATAAAACAAAAAAAAATAAAAAAAAATAAAAAAAAATAAAAAAAAAATAAAAAAAAATAAAAAAAAAAATAAAAAAAACAAAAAAAATATATATTTCTATAGTTAAAATTTGTGCAATTCTTATTTTCATTCAATTCCTTGTTCCTATTGTGCAATTTAATTATATTCATATCAATAAATATTCTACCGAGAAAAAGACGTTGTCACGTAAAATCTTCGCCCGTAAAACCGACTTTACAGGCAACCAATTTTTTCTTTATTGATTTCAAATTTTGTGCGAAAACGGTTGGTCACGTGACATTTTGCTCTGTGACGTCACATTTCAATAACTATAGAAACTTATCTTGAAACCTGACAGATAGTTTTTGATAATTTTGTGTAATGTGACGTAACATGAAGCTCAATCATGGCCGCCCCTTGCCGCCCGTGTTTCGGGTCTTGTAATCCACAGATAAAAAAATCGGATATTTATTTGGTAAAAATAAAATATTTACAAATTATCTTAATAAAAAAAAAAAAACTATTGGAGAATTATCTTTAAATCATAAAGTACCATTTCCGACATATTTCATATTTTATTGTTACAACTGTCAAATAGCGAATTCCTGTTTAAGCGAGTACCTTGTGCTCCTGATGGCGCTCGAGCAGCGCCTCCGCGCCGGGCACGTCCTTGGCGAGGTCGTCGGCGGCGATGAGCGCGCGCATGTCGCCCACCCACGACGCCAGGTCGCGGTAGTCCGCCAGGAAGCGGTGCAGCGAGTACGACGACTCCAGCTCCGAGCGGCGCTCCTGCACGGGGGACACGAGGTTAGCCAAACCTCACAGCGGATTTATTATTATTACAAGCTTCTGCCCGCGACTTCGTCCGCGTGGAATAGTTACTTTGGGCTAACGCTAAATAAATTGGCACGCAGTACCTACTTGATCATTATTTTGCTGCGATGTTATTTTATAACTGCAATATCTCCCTAAGATATTTATTGAAATCGAATGAAGCAAGAGGCAATTTTGTTTTAAATTAAATACTTGTGATGAATATCGTATTAATATCATGTTTATAAAACACCTTCGCAAATAATGCGTTATTTTAGAACAAATTTGGTTAGCATAAAAAAGGTAATAGTCAGCCAACCTTAAAAGATAGACATAATATTATGCTGTCAATTATGTCATACATGATTTTTGCGAAACTTTAACCGTTTACGTACGCAGCGGAAGCTCTCAAAAGGAAAAAAAACCTTGATTTTGAAACATTCTCCATTGGTGCTCCGCTCCTATTGGTCTTAGCGCGATGATATATTATAATATAGCCTATAGCCTTTCTCGAAAAATGGGCTATCAAACACTAAAAGAATTTTTCAAATCGGACCAGTAGTTCCTGAGATTAGCGCGTTCAAGCAAACAAAAAAACAAACTCTTCAGCTTTATAATATTAAGTATAGATTAATCTTAATTAATGGCTTCGCCTTTAGCATTAAGCATATTCAAGTAGTGTATATTTAAAAATTATTTAGTTTTGTACAGTAGATTGAGTTAAAATGGAGTCTCACAACACGTGTTGTTGCTAAAAGAACACGGGAGAAACTCGACCCGGTGGATAAAGAATGAACAATATCTTTCAAAGTCAACTGTCTTTATTCAATATAAACCTTTACAGGTACTTAGTCAAAAAATATGTATAAAAAAAAGTTAACTAACAGTAGTTAAATCTTATCAACTAACTTAACTCGCCAGTTCGGATTTTGGGAGAGCCTTCGACTGAGAAGAAGCTTTAGTGAGTTGCTGTAAATATAAGATGATAAAAGAAAAAGTCATTGCCGAGATTATTATAAGCTGAAAAGTTTAAATTTTGTCGCCAACATTATTATTGAAATTTTTTTGTACAAAAAATAAAACGGCTCTCAAAAAAAAAATATCAAAATTGACAAATACATAAAAAAAAACTTCTCTTTTTTTGACAACATTTTCTGTACTTACTGATCACTTTTCGTATGTCATCCGCATAACTAGCAACCTCCAACGATCCAAATGCGCAGTTTCACAATGGCAGTCCATGTGTACAGTTTATCAACTGCACAATACAGGTAGAGTCAAATTACCGTTTCTTACGTATCAGCGCTTACCGTCACAATGTAATTTAATTGCTATTTATAGCCAGTTATGCGAAAGCCACCACACAACAAATATTTTTACTGTCATTTAACTTTGTGATTTTAAATAAAACTATAAACCAGTGACGTCGTTTAACTCAACTAACATCTTAAGAGGCCTATTACATCTCAAATGTGATTTTTGCGTAAAATGCCCATTTTTGCATTTTGTAGTAATTTTCTAGCTGTATTTATAGTTTTTATCGAAATAGGATAATAAATTCATGCTTAATATTACAAATCTCCACTATGCGAGAATAAGCAAGTTCGGACGGCCGGCGCATCGCATTTTGTAGTAATTTTGTAGTTGTATTTATCGTTATCATCGAAGTAGGATAATAAATTCATTATAAAATCTTTATTCCTCACGAAATAACAATTATTCTGGTAAAAATTTTGCTCAATAATATTATCGTAGATAGGAGAAATTCACAGTTAACTTAAAGCGGTTTTCGAAGTTTTTTGGTTTGGAATAATATTTTTTTTCTATATAAAATCAATGATATCTAAAAATTCCAAGGCACTATACGACAATAATATTTTTATTTTATTTGTTTAGAACAGTAGTTCAATCTAGGAGCTCAAAAAAGTTGCTTCGCGCATTTTTTTAAAATCTCTCTTTGCAATTTTGGGTTTTATAAAATATTAAAAAGTTAAGCAAAATTTACAAAAATCGAGGCCGCTACGCACTATGCCAATAGCTATTCTACACTATTTAATAAGTCAAAACTGTTAATGTATTTTTGTTTCTGAGATCAAGAGCGCCAAATTTGGCCATTATTAGCGAAAATCACAGTCGAGATGTAACAGGCCTGTTTAGCCTAGGGCAGAAACCCTACAGCATGTCCACATACCTTGGCCTTGTGCACGAGCGTCTGCCAGGCGGCGGTGATCTCGTCCCGCTTGGCGTGTATGGCGGGCGCGTGGTCGGCGTGTATGGCGGCCAGGCGTGCGGCCTCCCCGTCCAGGGTCGACACCTTATCCTCCAGCGCCGCCAGGTCGCGCTCCACGCCTTCGTGCTTGCGCTGGCATTAAACATTGCCATGAGAACACTTTGCAAAGCCGGAAGGTTCGCGCAACGAATAAAAGAGTATTACAGTTATTTTATTGAAGTAAGGCTTACGCTTATATACTG
Organism: Scoparia ambigualis; assembly: GCA_963921215.1. NCBI lineage: Eukaryota > Metazoa > Arthropoda > Insecta > Lepidoptera > Crambidae > Scoparia > Scoparia ambigualis. Next base: position 41,088,062 of record OY992503.1, on the reverse strand, counting down.
GGTGGACATGCATGTGTGTAACTATATGGCGTACACACACTGCAACTTCGTGCTTGCGCTGTCATAAGATAATAGCATAGGAAAAATTCTATTTTTAGCGATTTATTTGTTTACTCTGTTATACAGCGTGTTAGTTAAAACGAGGGACATATTAAGGGAGGACATTAGATTCCCGATCCGATACATTAAAAAAAATTCTTAAATTTTTGCATAATTACCTCATTAAATAATGTTAGCTGTAATACACTAAGCACGGGAAAAGAATAAGTATGAAAGACACAAACATACGTGTAAATGAGTCGAAATCACTAGGGTGCCCAAACATTATGGGAAATTTCATGAAATTTTAACATCGATTTCTAATTTTTTTTATATGTTTCAAGTAGTATTTTTTTATTTAATGTCCCTCGTTTTAACTAACACGCTGTATATCGCCGCTAAGGCATTTATACATTATACGACTAACGTAGGTGGGACCGAATCCGCAACTTTTAGCGATCCGGGCTTCGATTAGCTCTTCTATAAGTGTTACCGAGAAATTTGTTTCCGTGTCTAATTTTGCAAGTGTGTTAATTGTAAATATAAAAAAAAAACATTTTTTTTTTTCATATAGGTAATAATTTCTTCGTTACTTTAAAATCAAAATTATTAAATAATATAAATGTACTTGAAAAATAGATAAGATTTTTTTTCATATAGATAATAATTTCTTCGTTACTTTAAAATCAAAATGATTAAATAATATAAATGTACTTGAAAAATAGATAACACTGTTTAAGTTCATATTTACATTAGTTTACATAAAAAATAGTAATCCCGCCTCAACAGGCAAGCTCACCTGCAGCGTCTGCACGGTGGCCAGGTCGCGGCCGTAGTCATCGGAGCCGAGCACCAAATCCTTCTCCGAGATCCAGGCGATGGTCTCATCGGCGTCGCGGTTGAAGCGCTGGATCTCGTGCGCTCCGAACAGGCGCTCCTGCCGCATCAGCGCCATCTGGCGCAGGCGGTGCCACGCGTCGTTCAGCTCCTATGGGAACGTTACAAAATATGAAACACCACATGCGTTTATCTGTGACAAAACACTTGGTAAACACCCAAAGAAATATGTGTGACAAGACTTGACATCTCCATAGCTGTGAAGTGTAGTTATACAAAAAAAGTGGCCAGGGTGGCTCGTTTTAAGTAAGTTAAGTTTGTTGTTGAAGATGTTGAAGGAAAGTTATAAATCTGGGACAGATCCTTATAATAAATGTGGGGAAAAATATTCTCGAACTGATCAAAGGAGATCATTCGGGTTCCATACATTTTTGGGCCTTTTCTGAAAGTGCCGGCCAACAAAACAAAATAGTACGTATTGTTAGAACTAGCCATTTGGAGTAATAGTTATATAGCACAAAAGTTGTAGGATTGCTCTGAGCCAAGTTATGCAAGTTCGATGATTCATTTTCATACATTTATTGATTTCTGAAAGTGCTGGGACTGGGAAACATAAAATAATGATAGATATTGCTAGAACTAATGATCTGAAGCAATTGTCGTTGCAGCGCAAAAGCTGTAGGGTCATCATCTGTTCTGTTTATACAAAAAAATTAGGAATCAATAAATGTATGAAAATGATAAATCTTCGAACTTGTATAACTTGGCTCGGAGCAATCCTACAACTTTTGTGCCATATTAACTATTTTTCCAAATGGCTAGTTCTAACAAAACGTACCATTTTTTTTGTTGGTCGGCACTTCCAGAAAGGGCCCAAAAAAAATGATGTCCTTTACAGGAGATCTTTCTTTAAAAGTGTTGCTCAACTATAACCTCTAAATAATCGGTCACAACTCTACTCTGCATGCCGAGGTAGCCTTTAATTAAAACAGCGTCAGTGCGATAGTCATAAGGTTTGTAAGTAACAATGTGTTTAGTGTACGCTCTGCTGGATGTCCATTTATAAATAAACTCGCAGCCTGCCCGCGCTTTCGTTCACGCCAACTTAGAAACACCGTCATACTTCAGCCATTTTGAGCAATATCTCTACAAATTGTATAAAAAACCATCGTCCTTTATTGATCTTTCTATCAGTGAAAACCGCGTACAAATCACTTGTTTAGTTTAGAAGAAGAAAGCGCCACAGACACAGGGAAACGGCGACTTTACTTTATAAAATGTTTGGGGGTAAAGTTACTCGCGTCCGTAGGTTTACCCTTGAGACCCTACACCTGACCCCTGGGTGGTGCTAAATGAGTGACACTGATTGAGTGGTAGAGCCACGCTGCGTTGGGCCGGCTCGCCCGGCGTAATACCACCCTCTCACGAATATCCGGCGAGAAATAATGGCACTTGGTGCTGTTGTCCCTTCCCCACCCCCCCTCACAATTCCCTATTCCTTTCTTAAAAGGTCGGCAACGCATCTGCGACTCCTCTGGTTTTGCGTGTGTCCATGGGCGGCGGTGATTGCTCTCCATCAGGTGCCCCGCATGCCCGTTTGCCTCCTTCTCACATAAAAAAAAATGTAATAATAATGATGAAACTCACATCCTTCCTCTTGACGATGGTCTCGCGCTCGGGGTGGCCCTCGAGCACCAGCCGCTCCGCCAGCTGGTTGACCTCGGTGACGCGGTACTCCTGCGCCGCCATGTCCTTCTGGAACTCGTCGAACTTGCGCTGCAGCACCTCCACGTGCTCCAGGTCGGAGCCGAACTCGTCCGCGCACACAAACGTCTCCTGCAACGGTAACGCGACTTAATCATCTGCATCACACACACACACAGCTAATATGGACGCATTAAAGATAAAATGTAAATCGTTCATAAGATGTAATAAGTTTTTGTAAAGATCTGTGGATTTTTTTCAATAAATAAAATAAAAATAGAGTAAACTAGCGGCCGCTCGCGGTTTCACCCGCGTGGTTCCCGTTCCCGTGGGAATATTGGGATAAAAAGTATTCTATGTGTTAATCCAGGTTATAAACTATCTGTATGCCGAATTTTATCCAAATCCATTCAATCGTTTTTACGTGAAAGAGTAACAAACATACACACTCACAAACTTTCGCCTCTATAATATTAGTGTGATCATCATCATCATACATTGAAGTTTAACCGTGTCGCGTGCGGTGAAAGAATACTACCACCCCCTCTCTTCCCTTGGGTGTCGTAAAAGGCGACTAACGGACTAAAGACTGCACATACATCTAACAGCATAGAGCGGCGATGGGCTCACCACCTGCCACGCTGAGAACATGTGCAGTCGATATTTGGTGAAAAGTGGACTATGCCAGAGGACTGCTTCTGCGGATCTCATTGCCTAGTCTCTGACTAACCCTTTGGGGGTATAGTCGTGATTCTATGTATGTCTGTGTATCAGTTGAAGGACGTCCACAAAGACTTCTTCCAAGGATCTCCACCACGACCGGTCTTGTGCTGCTCGCATGCAGAGGCCTTCACTAAATCAGCTGTCTGCCTTGTTGGAGGCCTGCCTAGTCTGCCTACACTGCATGTTCCGGTGCGTGGTTGTCACACAAAAACCGTTCTGCCCTGACGGCCGTGATTTAATAAGCTAACTAAATGTAGTAATAGTTTCCCATATTAGTAAATCGTATTGCATTACTGTCTCTACTTCTAATGGTCTAAACTTCTAGAAGTTAGATCATAGATTTCAGAATTAGAGGTTCTGGGTAATATGGTGTGGTTGGTGTTTGGGTATGGAGTGCTACCACCATCTTATCTAAGTCTGTCGTTATAAAAAAAGGTTTGTACCGAAAGTTAGACGTAAGATAGCACAATATCATTTTACGCTTTGCTAAACATTGCTTGAAACTGAAGTTGCACGACAAATTAGAAGGCCTACTATATCGCGAATATCGAAGTATCTTACTTCGATGGACTCCTTCGTCACACTACGATATAATGTCACACGATGCTGCTATTTTATTGTAACAACGATTCTTTCAATATCTAAATATTTTTCTAAATTGAGTAAGCTGTAGTGATAAGTTGTAGCGTGAGTACTTATGATTCGGTGTTCGTTATCAATGCTAAATAGACCTTCATGCCGAAATTAACAATTCTATGTACCTACTATGACCTAACACTTGTTAGACTGTATTTCATCCGGCAGCACCAAACTTTAAATATTAAAGAGCTTCAAGTGTATAGGTATAATAATGTTACAAGATTGAAACACCTACATTCATAATGGCAACTCAGTTACCAAGCACTTAAAATTATGATACCTAATTTCGTAACGCAGGAAGATAGCATAATAAATGGACCTATGAGTCAACATTGTAAAGTAGATACGACAATTTAAAACTGTTTGATATAAGTACTTCTGTATAACCCCCGACTGACGTTACTTTAACAACAGCCTTTGTAACTTTACGAGCAATATGTGATAAACTGATGACCAAGAAATCGCGAAGAAGTTACAAAACTTCTTGTAGAAAATAATTTCCTAGTTTGACAACAAGCAATAATAATTGGAAAAAGTTATTTTAAACTTACATAACAGTGTGACATTCCATATTGTAGCACTACAAAATGTAACTGCTGTGTGTGTAACAAAAAGTAAATTACATTCAATATTTATATGTCCTAATTCTGATAAAATTATTAAATTAACGGCTCTACACTTTGTTCATGAATCCATTGAGCACTACAACTGTTTAGTAAAATAATAAAGAAAGAACTGGCTATCTTACATCTTAACTGTCGATGCTCCGTTCGATTAGTAAGTAGATGCAACATCTCTGTCGTGTTCTTACCTTGTCGTGTATCCAGAACATGACCTCATCGCAGTGGCGCAAGAACTGCACCAGCACCAGCGCCTGCTGCAGCTTCATGCCCTTCTCAGCCAGCCGGGACAACAGCAGTTCCCACAGGCGGTGCAGTTCGTCCAGCCGGCGGCGTATGGTCTCGGAAGCGAAGTGCCCGCCCGAGATCATCTCGCTGCCGGTGTTGTCCAGCACTACGATGGCGTTGGAGTGGGCTGCCACCTCGGCTTCAAACGCCTGGTGCTTTTGGATCTTAGCCTGTTTGGTGATGAAATATTTACTTTTAGTATTTAAAACAACGTGGTCTCCGGATTTAAGAAACCTTGATTTATTGGTAAACTCGATTTAGATTGACGCAATCTATTCTTTAGTGTAGGGTCGGCCCATCGCCACTTGAATTCAGTTATATTTTTACATTGTAAACAACTTGATGGCGTTATATGTAATGCATTCAGGCAAGTTATAGAAAGCTACTTTCAGGTAAATGTCCAGTTCGGCTTCGGCGGAAAGCATGTCAAACTATTATCTTACGTGTTTTCCTCAGCCCTCACTAACCCCGATTCGGATGGCATCTCTTCATAAACTTTTGCATGTTAAATGAACAAAGTACCTAACGATGATGTAAAAAATTTGACTCACTTGTAGATTGGTAGGATCTTTGTAGCTTTCATCACTAGCAGCCTGCAGCTTCTCCTGGATCCATGACTCAAGTTCGTCAGCATCACGCTTGAAGTACTGGAAGCGCCTAGAGTCCTCCAGCTTCTCACGCTTAGCGCGGGCTCCTTGCTTGAAATCTTCATAGCGGTTCAGCACCTATGATTATCATATAATAATAATATTTTTTTAAATCCACAGCAAAACATAAGAACTTAAAATGTACACCTAAACCCAAACAATGTCCCAAAATAGTTAATGAAGATAAGATTTGTACTTCTAGAATCTCATATTATCATCAGATCATAATTTAGCAGATAAGATAAAGTTATAATTTCTTAAACATTGAATAGCTTAAAGATTTATATTTTATAAAGATCTTTATTCAACAAAGTAGGTACCTGTTCACGACGCTCTTGAATATCCTCTGCTGTTTCGAGGATCTTCACCTCCTTAGGGGGAGGGATCTGCTCCATGGTAGGTGCGATCACTTAGCTGTAAACAAAATCAAATATTAACACTTGATTATAGTATAATAATAATAGAAGTGTTTTTGTAAGTCTGTATCATACTCGTACTTTTTGACTTTGAGCACCTAAATTGTATGAAATGCAATTTAAAATAAAAATAAAAATTCACAATCACTAAGTTGTACTGCGACGAAAGCCGCGCGCCTGCTGCAGCGGCCTCAGGCCCGCACTACGTATGCTGCTCATACACCCACTATCAGTGCTTTGCGTATTATTGGATATATGCTCGCCCATGACTATAGTATTTACCTATTTGCAGACCCGCTTTGGATTGTTATGTTCAAAAGCCCTATTGTATCTATGCATGCTAATGAATAACAAATTAATTTAATATTATATGACATCGCTTTATAAATAGGTAGCTGTTGTGAAATAGTGTTGACATCATTGTATTGTCATTGTAATAAAATTATAATGTGACTTTATTTTATTTTATTCTAATTTATAAATAGTGCTTTTTAAGTTTTTACTATTTATTTTATTTTTAATATCGTTCGGTAACTTATTAATAAACATATGTATATTATAAAACAACAACATAAGTTAAATACTTACTTAAACAAATTTAAACTACTTACCTAAATTTATAAATGTATTGTTACGATTTTTAATATGACATCTTCATTTTATTGACGTGACAACGTCTTATAAATTGGTTTGCCGGGTGACACTTCAAGAAACTGCGTTACGCTCCGCTCACGTTATGCGCTCACAATGAGAGCGAGTGAGAGGCACGCGTCCCTTCCACTCGGGCATGGTTAGCCCGCCTAAGATTTTGTTAATATGAAATTCAGTGCGAGATTCTTTGTATAAATTAATGTTTTAAATATAATTCTTTGTATAAATAAATGTTTTAAATTGTTACTTTTATTTCATCCTTCTTCCTACTATACGAATGAATATTCACATTAAAATTATTTTACCACTCAAAGTCGTTGTCACGTAAAACTTTCGCCCGTATACCGACTTTACAGGCAACCAATTTTTTTTTCTTTTTTTATTTTTACTATTGACTTTGTATTTAATTTTGAATTGCTGGACATGCTTATAATTTATTGACATCTTATTATTGTAATTTTAATTTTAAGCTTCTGACATGTATCTATATTTTTAGACATACTGGGGCTTAGGATAACTCAAAGTCAGTATGTACACCATTAAATTAAATTGAATTGAGAATTGAAAAAATAAAATTCAAGATCAAAATTATTTATTTATTGCAATTCCAGGGTTCGAGGAATAAAACATCTAAACTTGCTACTGAATTTACCTACATATACTTATACCTACCATTATTTGCATGACACTCTTGTTAAACGTGAGGACTTAATATTTTAATGCAACATCATTGAAAACCATGTTTTAAGCAAATAAATAATTTTCATTTTCATTAAATGATAATTTTATAAATCATTTCATGATTAATAGTTTATTAAGAATGTAGAACATGACGGATTTGATAATTAAAAGACTTATTTTATTTGATTATTCTTGAGATATTACCTATTTGTAATGTTTCCTGTTTTGATTGACTATTAGTGTAGTATTTATACAGAATGTAGAAGTATTTATAAAGAAAATTATGAAAGCCATTAATTGGTTAGAATTTATAAGAAGATTTTATCTTTTTAAGTTGATTTTTCCTATAAGATTTTATTTTTATTAGTTGATTTTTCCTGATTTATAAGAAGATTTTGTTTTTGAGTTTATTTTTTCTGATTTTAATACCTAAATAAATAAAGAATAAAAACATTTTAGTTTTGTTTTAAATCATTTATTATGTATAAAAACACATATGAAAACAGTATACATAAATAATACAACAAAATACTACTATGGCTATGACAGCCTGAAAATCATATCATATCATAAATATCCGATATTTTTATATTTCTAATAAATATCGGATATTTTCGAACCCTGTGCATTTCATTCTAAAACGATAAAACATACATATAATTGAACCAATAAGTTTGAGTATATAATAAAACTACTCAAACTTATTGGTTCAATTATATACCTTAACAGGTGTATCACAGTTTAGTAGGCCAAAGAACAAGGTTTTATTTAAGTACAATTCAAAATTTAACATTAAAACTATTGCAAAATACCTTCGATCACATATTATAAAAACTAGATGCACAATATCAACGCGAGCTAAGTGTGAATATGACATAGAGCTACTTCAAAAATTCCAAATCTGCCAAAACACATTTGTGAAATGTCAATGTCGAAGTTGCCACTAATCCGCTACGATTTAGTATAGGATCTAGTTTTATATGCGATCAAAGCTTAATACAGTAAAAATAGCTTTTTGGTTTACATCTTTTTAAATTCATAAGTAAAACATAAAACCTTGGTAACCGAGTGGCTAAGCGCTCGTAACTTGTTGCACTTTAAGCATTAATAGCCTACAAACGTCCCATTGCTGGCAGGACAGGCATTCCCACTTAAACAACAGCACACGGGAAGATTGGACCATAACCCACCATTATGGCCTCCGGGTTGGTGGGTTTTATCAACTGCCATATAGCCATCTTACAAGAACAACAAAAAAAACATTAGTAGACAAGCGGCCCGATCGCGACTTAGTCTGCGTGAACGAAACCTGTGGACCAAGGTTGGAAAAAATCATGACTTAAAAAAAAATATATTTTTTTTTGATTTATTTAAAAAAAATCATGTATTATTTGATTTTTTTTATTTTATTACGTTTCAAAACCAAATACACTAATATTAGTACTGAAATTGAATAGGCTATACAGCCTATCATACGTGCCGTACGACACAAATACTTTTGGTTGGTCTTGTCTATGCTCTGTGCAAAAAAGATTGGGATAATAGAGATCAATAGAGATGGAAAACAGAGATCAATAGAGGAATTTTTTGGCCTAGTACAATCCAAATAAAGAAACAGAATGCTATTTAATAGAGCTCATGATAAATGTTTATTATTGAAAAATAGCTTATGCTAAATAAAAACCTAAGAAAAATAAGATTTTTAGTTCCTAATACATACAAATTATTTTTTGATACTGCTATTTCTGTTTTCACCCCTTTGAGAGTATTTTATTGATACTAAGTATACTTACTTATTGTTATTTTCATTAAATACAATATAACATTTTAAATTGATTTAAATCAGCCAACCCTGCCCGTGACGATATAAAAAGTATTCGAACCTTGTCCTTACAATTGTCCAAACACAAAAAAAAGAAATTGATGAATAAGTTAAGCCAATCTGAAGTGATGGGTTAACATTAATTTGTGCCAATTAATTTTTATATAAAACTAGCGGCCCGCCCGCGTGGACCCCGTACCCCGGAACGAATTTTCCAAACATTTCTTTCAGAGAAACCTTGATATACTGATAACTACAAAAACAACAAAAAAAAATGGCCAAATAAGTGTAGCCATTCTGAAATGTTGCGCGTACAAACATTTCAGGAATAAATTTTTTTTAATATAGAATAGAAGATTATCACCTCAGAAATCTGTCATTGGGTGGGGGTTCTGTAGAAAATCAAATGTGATGCAAATACTATATGAAATAGCTTGTGTCTATTAGGTAAGCTAAGTAAGTATGTACAGCAATAGTAATTTTAGTGGCTGCATTTTTGAGATGAATTATGTAATCAACTGTTTGACCTCTATTTAAAAGGATGAGTTCACTGTCTTTGCTATGCTAGCTGATATCACCTGACCTTGTGATTCACTGTTCAGTTATCTTCAAAATCAGAGAATATTTACTAAATATTTTGTAGACCCAACAAGACCACTCCAAATATTTGGGAATACACTGAAGGCTAAACATGGCAAAAACACATCTGGACCAAGCGAAAACAACTAGATGGAAAGCTCCACACTTGGCTGGTTGATTGGACGTCACTAGCAGTAATGACAACAGCGAAAAAAAAGGTGTATAAGGCCATACTTAAACCCATATGGACATACGGTATTCAACTGTGGGGCTCGGCCAGCAATAGTTGTTATACTGGAAAGATTTCAGACCAAGGCACTGTGTCACACACGCCTCATGTGTCTCTCAACACTTCGTCTTTCTGTATGTGTTCAAACTAAGAACAATGTTTTGTATCCTACAGTGTATTAGCAACAGATACATATACCTTGACTTTAAGATAAAGACCGTCATACAAGTAAACGAACTTGCAGTGGCATTGAGTGGAGAGGGAGGCCTCCCGCATGTGTGGTTAAAATTCATTGACATACCAGGACTGAGTAACAGATTTCCGACTACTTGACATAGTAAAACCCTCTAGGTGGAACATCTTAGAGGGAGGTTGGCGATAGTCAGTGGAGTCAGATTAAAATAGAAGAGAAAAGTGGTTTATTGTTACTTAACAGATAGTCATGGAGCGAAATTAAAAAAAAATTGTTTGGATTCTACGATAAACTACTTTTATGAAACAGATTAGTTAGTGCTAGGAGGCAGGTGATTGTTGCCAGGAACCGTTTACTAGCTATAACTTCAGTAAAAATATTTATCTAATTAATCTAACTTATTATTGCGTGATCATGTTAATGTTATTATCAATCTGCTTACTTCATATTTATTAATAATAATGCAAACTTAAACTTAATACTTCGCTAATCTGTATTTAACTAGTTAAAGCGTAAGTTTGGATTAAGACAGACAAAGGCCATTTTTATTAATAAGACAGTTCGGTAACGAACATTACTGGTTTTCAACAATTACCTAATGAATGCAAAGTTGAGTGAAAGAATCAAATTGAACAAGTACCTTTTAACCTAAATGATTGCCAAGATGAGAATAGTAAAGTAACTACTAGACAACTAATATATAATTGAAACAGCAATTACTACTGGAATTCACAATACACTATCAAGTTATAGCTGTTTCACAATTATTACTGTTATAGTTGGTGATTTTACCTTCCCCAGAGTACTGTAATCAATACCTATAGTAATCTGATATAGAGCACACAAGTGGAAGTGTGTTATTATATACTTGGGTGTGGCCCAATGACGGATTTATGTAACAAAAAATATAACCAACATTAAAAATATTTGTGAATCAATAAGATATCACTTGATAAAATATAGCCTAATACTAGTATCAATATAACATGATAAAATAATATAGCCTTAGTCATAAAATATACAAGAAGTAAGTGGTAATTAGTTTAATATACTTACAAATGAACACTAAACTAGCATTCATGTAGTACCTACACAATAAGTTAACAACTATATTTTATAATCTGTTTGCACAAACAAAATAATCAATAAATTTGTCATGTATGTGTCAGAGAGGTTTTGCCTTGCTTGTAATGGTATAGCGTCCAAAATAGTCAACACTTATTACACTTGGGTGTGGTGTATGATGTAGTTAATAAACTTAGTTTCATTAGTATGTGAAACAGCATTCAGCCTGCGAAATTGAAGTGCAGTGAATTTTATCAATAAGTGGAAAGTTGTAAAACGCGACACTGCTAACATGCGACAATGCTCTAGATTCCGAGCGCCGACACGCTCCGCCGACTCGATCACTAATACAGTCAAACAGCTGCCCTCATGTCATGTATGTATCTACTTGATCTACACTATAATACGACCTCACGCCGACTCCCCTCATAGGTATAATGACGTAATGCACCAAAATAAACTTAATAAGGATAACGGTGCGGCACCATTATAGACTTCCGCAGGACGCATGCCCCATAAGTACTCAACATTGTAGAGCTTCCAGTTAGCATTTTGGAAGTGTTCATAATCTGGTATGGATACAAAAAGTGCAATTGCCGATAAATGGGTGAGGTGAATGGGTGTGTCATCGCATCGGATAAGATGTTCGGATGTTCGGTTTTACGATAAATAAAGTAAACTTTGATGTAAGTAAGGCTTACCCTTGTAATTCACAAAACCAGCACAAAAAATACACCAAGATCTGATTGAGTTTCTACTTCAAATGCAGATATAGTAAAATAGTTCGTTCGACTTGATGGATGCTAGTCGCGTCACATTACTAACCAGCAGCGGACTGTCACATAGAGAATGTTGCTAGTAGTAATATTTGGTACGTCAATAAATATGACAAAAGGTACCATTATATTTTTTGAATAAACTGTTTTGAAAAAAAATACATTTGAAAACTGACGAGTCAGCTTGTATAAAATGATCTTGGTAGCAAAATGTAATTTATTGGTCTGAAGCACAGACGTATTATGTCTGTGGTCTGAAGTCAGATTTTTTTTTTTTATATTTGTTCCATGAAGGAACAGGCTTAGGTCTGAGCCATACTGCCTAGTCATTAGTTTTTTATTTGTTATTTTTCCTTTGATGATAATGAGTGGTGATTAAGATGAATGATAAATGATGTTCCCCAAACCCCTTGAGTCCTCAGTAAAGATGTGGGACTTTACTGAGGTCTCACGCGGACTACTTGAGAGAATTTGAAAAGTGATGTTGCACTGTTTTGTTTCATTTGCCAACACTCATGCACGTTCACAAACACTTAACGGTTAATAATCCACTATTATTTCACATTAATATTCGAAAAAACACAAATGTTAGAAAATAAAACAAAACTGCAGACATGACGCTTCACTTTCCCGCCAAGAAGCCTCAGATTTTTTATAGAAAGTCAGAGTTATGTGATGCCGGCACTTCACTTGGCGTATCGTGTTTGCGTATTTGCATTATTTGTCCGAACACGGCAATGTGTAGACGGCCTATTTGAATATATTTGCTTTATTTGCACGAATAAGGCAAACAACGCAAATAGCGATTAAACGTTTCCGTCCACTTGTCGGTTTTTGATCACACATCAAAGGAATCAAATACGGCAAATATTTGCGTCGGCCGTCCACACTTGGTTCTGTTCAGAAGCGCGCGTGCGGCTGTCCTGTTCAGACGTGTTCAGTTTTATAAACGTAAATATAGTAAAATGGATTGGACAAACCGTATTGCGATTTTTGGAATTATACCAAATGCATCCTAGTATTTGGGATCCCAAAAATGCTTCTCATAAATACAAAAACCGACAACGTTGCATGGATCGATATTCAAAATAACTTAGAAGAACCCGGCACAATAAAAAAACCGGCGTTGGCAAGTCGCATTCAGGTAAATGTAATAAGCTGCTGCCACTGACACGTCCATCACTGTTGCATACAATTTGTTTGTGAACAAGCAAATATTGTGATGCCCGTATAGTCCATGTGTGGATGGCTTGTTTGACGCCAAGTGATGTGCCAGATTATGTGGGCAAACACAACGATATCGCCACACGAACACGATACGCCATGTGAAGTGCCGGCATGAGAGAAAGTTTAAAAATAATAATTAAAAAAAAAAACATAATGATAATAGCGAGAAAGGTTTAGAATGCAGCCAAAACCAATGATCATTGAGCCAAAACTAAAACAAAGTGGATTGTGTCTATAGTTGTAAACCAGCGGAGTTTATAACTACTAATCACAGACATTTAATTATATGTCTGTGCTACTAATTTACTTAATTCAGAGACGAACAGGGAACTTAACAACGTTTGTGTTTAGGTGGTTTATGGATAGTGAAGCCGGTTACTAACATTTCTAGCCTAGCGGCTAGAAACGGCTTGTTTGGCTTATTATTATTTCTAGCGATAACTAGCGGCTAGAAACGGTTTCTTACATTTAATTGATATTTTCACATGATTTAGTTTTTAGTTCTTGTAGTTTCTCTTCTGATATTTACTATATGATTTTGACATTTAACTTAAATATACATAAACAATGACATTTACATCTGTATTAAGTGTCAAAAATTTAAAATTCTCGTACAAAATTAAGTAACACAGCAGTGGAATAGGACTATTTTATACCTAATTTATTTGTAAGAGATGTTTTGGAAATAGGTATTTATCCAAGAAATAAGTGTGGGCAGATACCTAGTAATAGTAGGTAAGCATTTAGTTGTATTTCTTTAATGCACCAAAAGCCTGTGCGCCAAATTTGCCGCGACTCCGTGCGCAAGCGGGGGGCGGCGCGGCGGCGGGGAAATACATCCCGGTTACAAAATAGAGAATAAGGAAAATAAAATTAAGTATAAATATTTTTATGACGTAAATTGATTAATTGTTCCTTTAAATGTATTATTTTAATAACACTACTTACAGGAAAACTTAACTTTGTTGAGAAAATAAGATTTTATAATACAGGATGGGGATTCTAGGTTCCATTTTGTAACTTTTATTAAGGCAAATTTAATAACAACACAGTTATTTTTAATAAAAGAATTTCCTTTATTATTAAACTAACACTATAGTAGTAATATTTTCACACAATATTATTTCTCTAACATTTATCTTTGAAACATTAAGCCGTAAAATATATCAACTTTGTAACTTTTAGGTAAAGCAGTCTTGCTATTTTTTAGTTATTATTATTATAATAACCGTTTTAAAGTACACAATAATTATGAAAAAAGGAGTTTTAGTAGTTTTAACAAATACTGTCACAACATAACGTGTCCTATCATATAATCAAAATATTTATATTTTTAAGTTAAAAAAACATGAGACAATTACAAATTGGAAAGACGTAGTAACGCGTTGGAAACTAATAAGGTTAGTTCACATGTCTTTAAAATTTGGTAATTTCTATAAACTATTAGCACTTTCATGTTTTTGGAATATGGACCATATTTTAAAAAATTATGAAATAAAGTAAAAACAAGAAAATATACTATAATTCATGCCAAAAAGCAAGTTACGTAATTACTAGATTAACTTAAAGTTGAGGCCTTTTGTAAAAGGTAGAGGAGTAGAGGAGGAGGAGGAGTAAAGAGGTAAAATTATCAAGGTTACGAAAATTATGTATTTTTCAGTATTTATCGTCTCAGCCCCCTGAGTACGGATCTTTTATCGAACGATAAAGTGACATTAGAAAATACCATTTGACAGTTCAAGTACTGCCGATGTCAATTTGTCGACGTCTAATCTCACTTTATCAGTTGTTAAAAGATCCGTGCTCGCACTGCTGGTTACGTTATACCCCACTGCCGGTCAACTCTACCCATAACTCTCCTTTTTTAAATCGGCTAAAAATGTTATACTGGTACCACGTGCAAAATAGAATCACCATGTGAACTTAACCTTATATTTCCATTTTGTAACTTCAACGTTCCACCTATATGTAACCAAACAAAATGGAAGTAACGCTTAACTACGTAACGTAACGCGTTTCAAGTTTCGACACAAATTGAAGTTTTTTTTAGACGTTTGACAACTTCTTCAAAATGGCGTATCAAACCATAATGTTGCTATGAACTAAACTAAATATTAAGCTTAGTAGTTTTCTTACAACCTTTTGCTATAATACGGGTTACAAAGTGGATTTTCCGCAAATGGCTGTAACGTAGGACACAAATTAAATGATAAGATTTATGAAAAATACTATAGGATTAACCATAAATAATGTTTAATTGTGCTAGTTCTCACCTATTTTAATATCCTTTACCTTTGCAATTAATATTATTTATTAATAATCCGCACACAAAGTTTAACTAATCACTATAGGACATATGTAAATAAGGGGGTACAAAGGGAAACTTTCATTAATATTCCAATAAAGATAAAGATAATTTAGTTATTTGTATGTTTTTTTAAATATAAATTGTATAAAAGACCGAATTAAAGTCATTTTTTTATACAAACAGTCTTGCACATCTATGAAACTTGCTCACGCAAGCACGCACTAAATATAAATTGTATAAAAGACCGAATTAAAGTCATTTTTTTATACAAACAGTCTTGCACATCTATGAAACTTGCGTGAGAACTCATAGGACAAGCCAAAACACGTGTGGACATATTTTAACGAAATCGCCCTTGTGTTAGTTTTGTGTACTTGAATTTATCATTTTGATACTTAACGTACCTTCTTTTCTTGTTCTCGTCTATTATTTTACATTTTACTCTGAAAAACTACATACTACAATCGTAAACAATTCTAGGTTAATTCTGTATACTTACTTACTTTTTCCTTTCATTCAAAATAAATAACCTAAGTTGACTCTCTAACCAATTCTTGATTATCGTACAGACACTTCTAGTACTAGTGAGACAAAACTAAAAATTAAAGAGTTTGTTAAGAATATTACATCACTTGAACAAAAGGAGTTTTATCTAGTGAAACGCAATGTTTGGAAACAATATCGTCAATGACAGACCCATTTTCCAACAAAAATAATGAGTGTTGACACCCCAAGAATTTTTGAATTTGCCGCCATTCTTTCCAGTCACGTTTCTTTGGTCAGACTCTAAAGGCTCGCGTCCACTAGGCTCGCCGAGCAGAGTCGAATCCAATCGCAGAAAGTCGCCTCCTATATATTTCTATGCAACTGCGTCCACCAGCGACGAACCGCGGCGCGCCCACAGACATAATATGTCTGTGGGCGCGCCGAATCGAATCGACCGCGTGAATTGCTCGACAGGCGAATTTCTTGGCCGATGCGATTCGATTCGACGCGGAGAAGCGTATACGCGCCAACCACAGACATAACGTATTTTTATTTTTAATATATGTAGATATCGTGTAAAAACTCATAAAAATCTTTCATTAAATAAACGTGATTTTTTTATAATTTTTTATTAAAAAGTATTCGAAATAAAAACATCTCTTCATCCGAGCTGTTCATGACGAAAACTGTTAGAAAACTTAAAGACTCTTTGGTTTATATTTTCCTTTATGTTTCTTCACTTTGATGTATTGCGTTTGAATACGTCTGTCTATTAGAATAATTTGTGTTGTCACAATGTATCAGATTATTTTCTTTGTAAAAATATATTTATTTTCCACGGACCTGAAAAAAAGACGGACGTAACCTCGTCTAATCATGAGTGAAGCATGCTAATGGCCGCCCGTTTATGGTGTGTGCGTAATCTGAGGGTTGCCATCATAAACCATCAATTTCCCTAACTTTTCAATCTCGCAAACTAAAACATTGTTAACATTATGTAATCATATACATATTATTAAAACGTGACATTGCATAAACCATGTTTTTATTCGTTGTGAGCTCCCGATATTTCAGCAATTTAAACGGTTGCACTTTAGAATCTTAATGTTGATGACTTAACAAACATCATTTTTAAGACCACAGTGATAGAAAAGAAAACACATGTTACTTGTACGTATAAATAAATATATTATTTCCTTAACGTAATGTTTGATGTTTATGTATTAAGTAATGAATAATAATAAAATAATCATTTATAATGATGAAATAATCAGTGCCATTAGAGCAAATTGGGAATTTTAATATCGCCTAAATCATACACAACTTTGCCTTCTCCATCATAGCAAGGAACTTACCATCACAAACATAATGTATTATAATAAAAAAGGGGTGTTCCTATTTAAATAGAGATGTTTGTAAGAGAAATACTGACATATAATTTATATATTACTTAGATAACTAAAATAATGTGTACTTTATTTCCGTTAACACAATTTAGTTTCAAAAGCTCATTTTATAGTAGTTCTGTTAATTTTTTATTCAAATCATTTAAATCTATAGTAATCATGTTAGGCATAAAAGGATATTAGCGAACTCCCATACTAACTTTAGTCAACTCTTTTTTTAAGCGTCTATAAATGAAAAAAATATGTTGGTCGTGGTGCTGCTTCAATTTTCGGTGATAGCTGAAAGAGAAAAATAATGTCAAAATTTAAAAGACCCAAAACAAAAAATAAAGCATTATATAATAAATTCACAGACCTCGTGCTCTACACGACTTGAAAGGAAGCATTAAAAATGAACATAGCTATTATAGATTATTAATTAAAAAAAAAATATTTTCAAAAAATTTATCGACTTTTCCAAAATTTGTTTATACTATACTAAAGCCCTTAATTTTCCGCGTCTATTAAGTCCTAATAGATCGTCGTATCTCAAAGCTGCAAAGTTCCACAGGGATATGACGCCCGAGTAATACCGCACGGCGACGCTCCACGCGCCGCTAAGGGGGAGCATACTGCCCCCCCTATCACTCCCACAAAAAAAAGTATAAAATATAAAATGTTTCCCGTCTCAATATCTCTAGGCGTCTCTCTCAGTTTTTCGATTTTTGACTTCGTTCACGAGATATCGAAGATATTCCGAGGAAAGGTGTTAAAAAAATCAAGGTTTTTTTGATTTTTTTACAATTTTCGAAAAAGTTTTCGACTTTTACAAAAAGTTTATTCACCATCTGAAAGCCATTGAAATTCTACGTCTTTTGAGCTCTCATACATCCTCATGGTCCTAAACCACTATATACCACGGGGCAAACACACTTTTCAGCGAAAATGGGGCCCTACCGGAGCGATCGAAAAAACATTTTCAATGTTAAAAAAAAGTTCATACTTGTTGTGAAGAAGTAGTTTCGCTTGATACATGTAACCAAGGCTGATCTTAATCACATGCTTCTGATCCGTTGTTTGTTTTTAAGAAAAAAACATTATAATAAATTATTCAACAAAGACTGATAATTTCAGATATCTTTGTGTTTGGTCATATACCTGCTGTAAAGATGTATTCGACAAATCTATATTGTTGTAGGGATTCTTTACTGGCATCTGATATTTCTGCATCGATATTTTATTAAGTCATCAGGTCTAGGTCTATACCAACAACGAAATTATAAGCCGTATACAATGACTAGACACAAACAGAGCAAATGGTTGTTGGCAGATGTAAAAAAAACAAACAAACATACAGACATTCACATTCTTAATATCATATTATTCTACTATTCTATAGTCTACTAAAATCAGTAGGTTTGTTACCACTTTATTACGTAGATTTTTAAAAAGGCACAATACCTGCAACGAATACGATATCGTGCGTGATGATGACGTCGCCTGTTGATCGTTTGCTATTCCTCTGACATTCGATGACATCTTAAAAAGCGTTTTACAAAATTAAATGTTACATAGCATCAAACATTAAATTAATCCTTGTGCAAAAAAAAACAATAACTACCTGCAGTATAGGTAACGAAGTGCTTTGTATTTGTGTTTCTGGAGAGTTCAAAAGTAACTGCAAGTAATAAAATAATTAAGAAGCAGCCAAAGAAATAATAAATTAATAACAAATGTTACAAACACAATTTTATTAACCCTTTTTGGAACGGCACACGGAACCAAACACCGTAGCCCCTTAGCCGTAGTTACAAAATCTACGTCATCAAAATGTGCACTGCACACGGTACTAGCAGATGATGGGTTCCAATTGTTTTCTCCTCTGCAGTTTTAAATAATTAAAACATCATCATCAGTCATCTCTACGATTTTTATTTCTAGAAAACGTATTAAAATGGAAGGATGCAAGAGTTATTTCATTAAAAAATATAATATAGGTTCTATTATTTTCTTTTGCGATATATATATACGGAACCCTAAAAAGTTACGAAATCTGATCGTACCGAGTCACATGCAACAAATACAATTTTCCCCACTTTAAGGGTAATTTTCCCGTAAAAAAAGTAGCCACATTGTTGTACTTTTGTTTACAATTTTCATCACATTCAATAAAACATAAATAACCAAAAAATATCACGAATCGTCGAAACTTACGCGTGGTAGGTGATTCCTTGTGATTTTTTAAGTTTACTCATGTAGTTCTTTGATGATTTCACCACACAAGACGGCATTTTTTTCAAATTTTCGTCGATAGAAAAAGACGTGTCACTGTCGCTGTCACGCGGGGTAAAATGGTGGCGGGTTGTCGGACCTGCTGTATTTGTGTGAGTGTAGTGTCATGTACAACAAACGAAATTGTAGGACCTTGCACGCTTCACATCTTTATAGTGTGACATTCCGTCCGTCTTTTTTTCAGGTCCGTGTTATTTTCCAGTTCATTTGTATAATTTCACTATCTACATATAGTATTTTATCAGGTTATGGGCTAATGGGCTACTTAGCCAATTATGGGCTATAAATGTAGTATGTGATTTTATTTTTTGAAGTAAACCCATGTATGTTTAAAGAACGTGATTCTATTTTTTTTTCTCTCGTGGAATATTATTCTATGAAGAAATAAATCACTGGATGGATATGTGAGCATGGAGAACATTATTAGCTCTTCGAGTATGAATAATACGATAGTAAGTAATTCACACACATCTATTGAGAAACTTAAGGGTGTTTCAAACTATCAAAACTGAAAGTTTCAGATCAAACTTTTATTGATTGATAACGGCTTATGGGATGTTATTACGAGTACTATCCCGGACCCCATAAAAGACCAGAGAGCATATGCCAAAATATGTTTGAATATCGAGCCGATTTGCTATCCGCATGTTAAGGTTTCCAAGACGGCGGCAGACGCCTGGAATAATCTAAAGGCAGTTTATGAAAATAGTGGCATTAGCCGACGATTAAGTCTTAAAAGGAAGTTATCGCAGCTCAGATATGTTGATCATAGCTCAATGGACCATTATTTAGGAAATATAATTTCCGTAACCCAAGAATTGGCAGATATTGGATGTCAAATAGAGGATGATGAATTAGCCGAAATGATGCTAATCGGATTACCAAATGAGTTTGACTCATTGATAATGGCCATGGAAGCCACGAATATTAAACTGTCATCTGACTTTGTGAAATGTCAGTTGATACAAAGCGAATTTAAAAGAGGAACTTTCATTTCGAATATGGAACCTACTGAGAAGATTCTTGTTGCAAAAGACAAATTTATTCCAACGTGTCATAATTGTCAAGAAAAAGGGCATATTAAGCCAAGGTGTCCCAAGTTAAAGAAGAAGTCGAAGAAGATTCCTGATAAAAGCTTGACGCCAGATGCATCTTCATCTACAAAGAAGGGAAGTAGTGCAAATCTGACTGTATTGTCTAGAGAAATTGCTTTAGCCAATAACACTTGTGACAGTGATAGCTGGATCTTAGATTCAGGTTGTTCTAGTCATATGACTAATCGGAAAGACTGGATGAATAATTTTTCTAACAGTAATCAATCCGAAATTACTACTGCGAATAATGATAAGATATACAGTGAGGGTGTTGGTAATATTACTGTAACGTTTGATGATAATATTAAAAAAGTCATTACTGATGCTTTGTATGTGCCGAAGTAGCAGCTAATCTTTTGTCTGTCAGCAAAATTGCAGCAAAAGGCTATGTTTTATTATTTGATGTTAATAAATGTCATATTTACAGGAAGGATAACGTCAATGTGACTGGTTCCAGCGTTGTGACAGCTACTAATGTGGACGGCATTTACAAAATTGATCAGAAAAGGGATAGTTACGTATGTAAGGAAAACCAAGAGCCTAATATTCGCACTGAAGGCTTTTGTGTCCAACATTAATTCATTGGAACTGTAGCCGCACACTCACAATAACAAGCACAGAAGATGTAAAGCAAATCCATTTAATAGAATGTCAGACGGAAGCCTTTTTGATATGAAACAGGGACATAGCTCTGAAAAGAGCTGCCATAATGAAATAAGAATAGATCGATATGAAACAGGAACATAGCACTGAAAAGGGCTGTCGTAATGAAATAGGAATGGAGCTTCGTCAGCATGCAAACAGCATCTTCATTCTTCGCCACCATTCTCAGCTGCGTGTACACATCACTCGTAACAGCGCCACGTTATCGCCATCGCCGCACGCCACGCATCTTCACTGCGTCCGCTCCGTGGTCTGTCGGCCGTCGAAATGGCCGAGCGCAACGAACGTCGCCAGTTTTGTCGCGTGCGTGTTTCCCCGCCCGCACTTCCCCGCGTCGCGAAGCCCCGCGCCGCGTGTTCCCCGCACCGCGTTGCATAGCGACCGCGGGTGAATGAGACACCCGTTGTTCCTCTCTCTTTTGCGTATGTGACTAAGTTAAGCAACCTAAGTTTGTAAATATAATAATTGTAATATATATGATCACTAACTAAAATAAAGTATCCATTCTACGACTGACCATCCTGAGTATAATTTCTCTCCAAGCTTCGCTTCAATCCCACTCGCTAAAGTGGTGACCCCAGTCAGAACACAGAAGACCCTACTCAGAACAATCCAGAAAGAAGAAAATGGCTAACGAAGAACCAGCAGCACCAACCTCTCTAGCACAACACCTGCAAGAAGTCTCCGGCATTGCACTCTCTATGCGTGTACCACCATTCTGGCGAGATCGTCCGCGTCTCTCGTTCATAAGTTTCGAAGCCGCAACTAGCGAACTAAAGAAAAGCGAAGCACAAAAGGCGCAGATGGTCATCGCACAACTCGAAAAAGAAGACATAGAGCAAATATGCGACCTACTCTACGAGCCGCCAGCCGAACGCTACTACTCAATCATCAAAGAGCGACTAATCTCTGTCTATGAAGAATCGGATGGAAAGCAACTACAAAAACTGTTGTCCGACATGGACCTAGGCGATCAGAAGCCGAGCCAGTTGTTACGGCGCATGCGAACCTTCGCACGCAACAAGGTTCCTGACAGTACACTCCGATTGATGTGGATGAACCTCCTGCCACCGCACGTGCACTCGGTGATCATCGTTAGCGATGCGATTAGCAACGACACAGCGCTGGACGAGCTAGCCAAGCTTGCTGACAAGATGCTGGAACAAAATCGTCAAGTCTCCACGATAGCTTCAGTTTCGTCATCAACCCGGCAAGGAAAACACGTCGACATACAGTTCCTGGCCGACGAGATAAGAAAACTCCATTTAGAAGTTGCAGATCTCCGAGCATTTAGAAACAACTACTCGTACCCTCGCCCACCACCACATGCACGCTATCACTACGCACAAAAACATCCACATCGAAATGCAAGAGAAAGAAATACCAGCCGTTCGCCGTCTCCGTCTCGCAACCGCGACGGACCATCCCGTTCTCGCTCTGCCACGCCATCACCGTTTTGCTACTATCATCGTCGCTTTGGGAAAAATGCAAAACGCTGCACAACACCATGTACTTTCAACAATGAAGAAACTTCGGAAAACTAGCAAACACGTTGGCAGAGGCGGAACCCAACGTCGTCGGAACAAAGTCATACCGCCTATTCGTCACCGACAAAAGCTCCAGATTATCGTTTTTAATCGACACCGGCGCCAACATCTCCGTTCTGCCGAAGCGAAAAGGAACATCTGCGAAACCTCTTCCATTCACCCTGTACGCCGCCAATAGCACCATCATACCAACCTACGGTGAAAAAACAATGACATTGGACCTCAACCTACGAAGACCTTATAAATGGCGTTTCATCGTGGCCGACGTTACAAAACCGATAATCGGAGCAGACTTCCTTAAACATCACAACCTACTAGTTGATTTGAAGAACCGAAGACTTATAGACAACACAACGAAGCTCGGTACCGACACCAGTGGGCGTTACACCGACATACCTACAGTACGCAGCATCGACGTCCAACAATCGTACCACAACATACTATCAGAGTACCCCGGTATCGCCCGTCTCACTTCAATGAAACTCAACCCCAAACTCCGAGTAGAACATTTCATCGAAACAACTGGTCAACCTATTCACTGCCGCGCTCGACCTATTCCACCACATCGCTATGATCAAGTCAAAATCGAGTTCGAAAATATGATCAGTCAAGGGCTATGCAGACCAAGCAAAAGTCCTTGGGCAAGCCCACTCCATATCGTACCGAAGAAAAATGGTGACCTACGAGTCTGCGGAGATTACAGACGTCTTAATGCAGTCACGAAACCCGATCGCTACCCAATACCACGCATAAGGGATTTCACACATCAACTCACTGGGAAAACAATATTCAGTACAATTGACCTCAACCGGGCGTATCAACAATTAGCAGTACGTGACGAGGACATTGAGAAAACAGCAATCATCACCCCGATGGGACTGTTCGAATTTCCACGAATGTGCCCAGGTCTCAAGAACGCAGGTCAAACCTTCCAACGGTACATCCATGAAGTTCTAAGAGGGCTACACTTCGTGTTTCCTTTCATCGACGACCTACTCCTGGCATCAGAAACCCCAACTCAGCACGAAGAACACCTACGAATGGTTTTAAGCAGACTGGAAGACAATGGCATTACCATAAACCCGGTCAAATGCAACTTTGGCCAAACGCAAGTACAGTTTCTAGGATACACTGTATCACAAGAAGGCATAAAACCACCACTGCACAAAGTTCAAGCCATCACGGAGTACCCGAAGCCAAAGAACATAGAAGAACTCAGGCGTTTTCTCGGAATGTTAAACTTTTACCGTGAACATATTCCGAACGCCGCAGCCATACAAGCACCATTAAACTCGTACCTACACAATACGAAAAAACGCGACAAGACCACCATCGAATGGAATACCGAGCGGAGGAAGCATTTATAGACTGCAAAACAAGCATTATAAACGCTGCCTTACTCGCACACCCATCCCACGATGCGACACTCGCGTTATTTTGCGACGCTTCCGATAACGCAGCCGGTGCCGTGCTACAACAACATTACAACGACCAATGGCAACCATTAGGATACTTCTCAAAGAAATTTTCAACCGCGCAGAAGAAATACTCGACCTACGACAGAGAGCTACTAGCTATCTACATGGCAGTCAAGCATTTCAGAAAAACATTTGAAGGCCGCCACCTCATTATTTTCACCGACCACAAGCCGCTTACCTACGCTATGTCTAAAACGCAAACGGCAAACGAAACGCCGCGCCGGACTCGCCAATGTCTTTTCATAAGCGAATTCACCACAGACATACGACACATAAGCGGCAAAGAAAATGTAGTCGCCGACGCACTCAGCCGCATAGAAACAATATCGTGCCCGGAAACAATAACCTACGCAGATATAGCCAACGCGCAAGAGCGAGACAGCAACATATCGCAACTAGCATCTCAAAACTCAAGCAACATCTCAATCAAGAAATTAACTATCCCTGACACTGATCTCGACCTATATTGTGAAACGTCTACGCCCTACGTTCGCCCGTATATACCTACAGAACATAGATGGCAAGTTTTCAACATTATTCACAACGTGAGTCATCCCGGCACCCGTACTACACGCAAGCTCGTCGCAAAGAAGTACTTTTGGCCATCAATGAACGCAGACATCGGCAAATGGACAAAAGCGTGCATTCCATGTCAAAAGAGCAAGATACAACGTCATACAGTTTCACCTATTTCATCATTCCCGCCAGCTGACAGATTCCGAAATTTGAATGTCGATATCGTTGGCCCATTATCTACTGCAGAAAACGGCCAACGTTATGTAATCACGATGATAGACAGAGCGACCCGATGGCCCGAAGCAATACCTACGGACGACATTACAGCAGAGACACAGTAGCGAAAGTCGTCTACCAACACTGGATCACACGCTTCGGCTGCCCAGAGGGCCTAGTCAATGGGCGATTTTCCGAGATCAAAAAAAAAAAAGAAATTGGTTCGTAAATGACTTCAAAGATGGCGCTTAGCATAGATTAATATGGCGCTTAGTAAAAGGCGGGTTCATGAAGAGCACGTGTATGGCTGCGTAATATTTATTCTATTCCAAAATAGAAATAGGTTATGGATGTCCTGAATATAAATAGGTAAGTAAATACTATTTTTTTATTCTTGTGGTAGACAAGTAAAAGTGTAGAATTTATTACAGCTTATAAGTAGCCCAGCTTTCATAAAACGACATCTATCGAGTGTTTTTGAACTAATTTTAATTTTTTAATTTGGGCTGTCAGAAAATCGCCCATTGGCAAACAAATTATGCGCATAGCAAAAGTTACCTACGACGTAAAATTTACGCTAAAATAGACCTAATTGACAGTTTGACAAGCCAAGAATCGCTACTCTAGCGATCACTCAAACATTGAAGATAAAAATTCACACAAAATGGCGATTGTTTGATCAGCTGATGAAGGAATAGTTGTGTTGTGTTGAAAGTTTTGTTTAAAATGCTCTTTTTAGGGCTATTGTGGACTGCGATAATCAAGTGCTCAGGCGCTAAGGAAGAAATGTTTCCCTACGTTACTTGGAGCAAATTAACGAAATCGAGTTTGTTGTACTTGTGAATAGTTCTCGGAGTTCTCGTTTACGAACTTTCAAATATCTAACTAAGGTCTGCCGGGAATTGCGTGCTGATATAGTTGTTGCGATGTGAGTGACCAAATAAATATGTGTCATGCAACATTTTCCGCAACGAAGAGCAAGTCGCTGCATAACAATTTGTAGGGGCTCTCAAACCATACAAACATTTGGGCCAAATAAATCCACCTAAGTACCTTTAATCATGACAAGAAAGGTCAAGAATAAGACAACAGTAAGGGACTTTTTGTATAAATATTAAATGTAACCTATCCATAATGTCCATTTATCAATTTATAACTTAGATTGCCTATTTGTTTTACAGGTTCCAATGAAGATTTAATTTGCCAGGTAGCTTAGAGTATTAAACCAAGGCTCTAAGTGTAGTAAGGTGTACCTATTGACTATACCCTATAAATCTTATACAGACAAGCATCTTTCTTAATAGGAAAAGATATCAGTCCTTACGTTCAAACGGTAAGTTTTAATAAATAAATTATTACTTACATAATAAAGGTAAGTATTATGCCTATTATTATATTGGGATTTACCAGGAAATGTCAGTGTTGTTAAAATTGCTAGAATAAAGAGTATTGACATAAAGATAAAACTATTTTATGTGGTTTTGCAGATTTGAGACGACGATTCAAAAATCTTAAATGTTACCTCATAATTTGGAGGATGGACTTCCTCAGAATGGTGAACAAACATGGTTATTTGGTAAAAAATAATATCAAGCAATTTATATAATACATAGGTACTTACCTACTAACTTTTTATCTATGACAATTTTCTATAAGTAAGTATATTGTTCTAATTTCTTAGGAGATTCTGGATACCTTCAAAAAGCATGGTTAATGATAATAACAACAATATTTAATGCTGCATCAGACTCACAAGAAAGGAGGGGTGTGTACCACATGTCATATCCAACAATGAAACTGCATTGAACATGGCTTTGGCATCGTTGAATTTAGTTATTTATATGATTTTTTTTTGTGGAGCTCTAATGTTGACAACGTTTTTATTCTACAAAAAGGAGCAGTCTGTGCCATAAATATATTTATCCATAAAATAGTAATTTGGTTTATTTGATGAGGAATAATTAAGTATAAAGTTAATTTAGTTCTAAGTTTTTTGTGCTTTATTTAAAAAGATTTACTTATGTACAAAAAAACAGTACCTTCGTTGACAACATTTTTATTTTAAGAAAAGGAACAGTGTGCCATAAATATATTTAACCCATAAAATAGTGATTTGGTTTATATGATGGGGAAAAATTAAGTACAAAGTTAATTTAGTTCTAAGTTTATTGTACTTTATTAAAAAGATTTACTTAGGTAGGTACTAAAAAACAGTACCTTATACACACCATTGGCATTTATTTTTATACACATATAGTTTTAATGTCAATAAGAGAAAGTGAAGCCTCATATTTAATAAACTTTGACTTTGAGAGAGTTAGGTAAGAAAATAAGAATATATTAAGAAATACAACATTAATGTTATTTTTTACTTGCTATTTAATTTTACTTGCAGTAGGTACCTATAGAAAATGTTTAAGTACCTACTTATATCAATTTCTACTAGTCATAACATTAAGCTATTGAAGTTGTACTTGATTCATTATCAACATACAAAGGTAATTATATGTATAAACTTGCATTATTATTATCCGATTATTAAATCTGGTGGGTTCTATTGTGTTTGTTATAATATTGTTTTTTCTTTAAATAGGTGGCTTTACATAAGGTGGCTTGTTATACATATAATACAAATTAAGTTCCATATCTAGCATACTCTGTAATAGTTTAGATATTATCAATTTGGCGATTGTGAAGTAATTGATTGTAATTGTTGCTTGAGTTTGTAATGTTACTATCACATTTTTATTTGTGTGAATCTGTAAATGGTTTGCGGTTTCACATTTTCAGTGTTATACTTTTTATAGAACTGTCGATTCACCTGTGAATATAAAATAAATAAATAAAATTAATTGTTTTTAAATTATTTTTGGTAAATATATACTACCTACTAACTTTTTATGTATGACAATTTTCTATAAGTAAGTATATTGTTCCAATTTCTTAGGAGATTCTGGATACCTTCAAAAAGCATGGTTAATCATAATAACACCAATATTTAATGCTGCATCAGGCTCACAATAAAGAAGGGATGTGTACCACATGTCGTATCCAACAATGAAACTGCATTAAACATGGCTTAAAGTTGTACTTGATTCATTATCAACATACTAGGGTAATTATATAAAATTAATTGTTTTAAAATTATTTTTGGTAAACATATAAATAATCCTATGTTTTATTTCGAAACATTATCAACCAACTCATAATGAATGGCAGTGAAATAAATAATGTAAAATAAATAAATATTTTAACTTGTCGCGTAGAGACCACGATCATGTCATTGTGTCTGTGAAGGCGTATATTTAATAAATGATTTGACTTTTAATTTCAATTATTTTCGGTACCTACCGCTATAAATAAGTAACAATGAAACAATCCTATATTAAGGCGATGTTGTCTTCATCGTCATCCTATGAACGTCCTGAACGTTCCCACATGAACGACAGCACTAAGGCAGACTGGGCTATAACAGGCTTAAGCCCTGAGCCAATACAACCGCAGTGTGCTTTACGTGCCTTCCGAAGCACGGAGGAGCTCGAGACGCTTTTTATTTGGTTACCCATCCTTTAGCTCGGTAATGTGAAAGTTGCGTAACTAACTGGCAAGATCACAAACCGGTGCGGCGCGGGCGGGGACTTTTTGCATTAGTTGAACCTCTAGCATTACCTTTCAAGTAACAGTAAGTACATTGCTTCGCTAGTTTGCATATTTTAAAATTAGTTTTAATTTAACTAGCAAAACCATGTACTTGGAATGTTTTTTATTTTATTTTATTTAGGACAATAATCAATTAGAAAGGTAATGTGATAGGTGTTGTAGTTAGACAACTAAACCCGAAAGCCTTAGCCGCTACGCCATAGAGTTACTTTAGGCGATGTACTCATACAAGATGCAAACGTTTTAATCACTACCTAGTGGGTACTCGCATCTAAGATCAAACTGTTTAAATGTTCGCGCGGTTTGTAACATTTAGTGTTATCACTTATTTCATTACAGACGGACGTCAAGTTGTTAATATTTGAGAAATTCTTGGCAGCAAGCCTTTGCTTGTGGTCTTCAGTCTTAATTTATTTATATTATAAGCTGAAAAATGGGTTTGGTCTCATATCAATATCATATTATGGTAGGTAAGTCACTCGTCATCATTATAAGTACTTATTTACAAACGTGCTTGCCTGGCGAACTTCCGGCGAAAAAAGCGATTGATTCATTTTTCAAATTGTCTCAAGGAGTCTACCCGAATTTCTTAGTAAAGTGACATTCAATTCACTAAAACTCAAAAGGATCGGTGTGGTTACTACCTATTTATTAATCTTACATAAGCGTTACATTATCATCAAACAAAAAAATACTAAGACAAGCCTGTATGTTCTATATCCCTTAGCTTATCGATATCGATGTAGCCTAGCGAATTTGATGAGCGATTTTGACGCTGTCACCGGTCGAGCGTTTGCCAGTTGACTAGGCCCTCTGAAACCCTTACAAGTGACCAAGGTCGACAATTCGAGAGTCAGCTGTTCACCAACCTAATGAAAGAAATGGGAATAGCGAAAACACGTACAACGCCCACAGGCAAACGGAATAGTCGAACGTTGGCACCGCTCACTCAAGAACGCATTACGCGCAAGACTCGTCGCCGCTTCAACTAAGTGGACAGATGAACTACCTACAGTTCTATTAGGCTTACGAGCAGCCTTACGCACAGACACGGCAGTCAGCGTAGCCGAACTTACCTACGGTTACCATTTGCGATTGCCAGGCGAATTTTTTACCGCAAGTACTAACATACCTACTGCGATGGATTATACCTACGTCGAAAGATTGCGCGACACCATTCAAGCAAACAAGCCGACTGCAGATTTTTCACACCATAGCAACAATAAACATATGTTTGTGCATAAAGACCTAAGTACATGCACGCACGTGTTTATCAGAACAGATGCCGTGAAAAAGCCACTACAGCCACCATATGAAGGTCCCTACCAAGTCATGGATCGGAACAGCAAAGTTTTTACCATCAAGCTACCTCACCGTGAAGCAAACATATCCATAGAACGGTTGAAGCCCGCATACGTTTTACAAGAACAAGAACTCAACTTCGACGTACCCATACAGAAAACAGTTACCATTTTGCCACCAACACCGTTACCAAGCCGCAGCAAGACGACACAACCGGCAGATAAGCGAACCACATCCGGCCGAGTCGTCAAGCCACCTGTACGCTTCGCTTGAGGGGGAGCACTGTAGCCGCACACTCACAATAACAAGCACAGAAGATGTAAAGCAAATCCATTTAATAGAATGTCAGACGGAAGCCTTTTCGATATGAAACAGGGACATAGCTCTGAAAAGAGCTGCCATAATGAAATAAGAATAGATCGATATGAAACAGGAACATAGCACTGAAAAGGGCTGTCGTAATGAAATAGGAATGGAGCTTCGTCAGCATGCAAACAGCATCTTCATTCTTCGCCACCATTCTCAGCTGCGTGTACACATCACTCGTAACAGCGCCACGTTATCGCCATCGCCGCACGCCGCACGCCACGCATCTTCACTGCGTCCGCTCCGTGGTCTGTCGGCCGTCGAAATGGCCGAGCGCAACGAACGTCGCCAGTTTTGTCGCGTGCGTGTTTCCCCGCCCGCACTTCCCCGCGTCGCGAAGCCCCGCGCCGCGTGTTCCCCGCACCGCGTTGCATAGCGACCGCGGGTGAATGAGACACCCGTTGTTCCTCTCTCTTTTGCTTACGTGACTAAGTTAAGCAACCTAAGTTTGTAAATATAATAATTGTAATATATATGATCACTAACTAAAATAAAGTATCCATTCTACGACTGACCATCCTGAGTATAATTTCTCTCCAAGCTTCGCTTCAACCCCACTCGCTAAAGAAGTATGGCATCGTCGCCTGGGGCACTTAAGTTTAGCAGGTATGTTAATACTTCGTGATAAATTAGCGAATGGTATTAAGTTTACCAATGGTGATTTGACACCATGTACTCCTTGTTTTGAGGGTAAACAAAAGAGCAAATCATTTCCGCGTGGTCAGGCACATAGGAGCAAGACTAAACTTGACTTAGTTCATACGGACATTTGCGGACCTTTTTCGGTCAATAGTTGAAGTGGTTATCGTTATTTTATAACGTTTACGGATGATTTTTCGCGCAAATCGTTTATATACTTTCTGAAACGGAAAGATCAGACGACTGTCTTGAATACATTTATCGAATTCAAAACTTTGGTTGAAAACCAAACTGATCTTAAAATAAAGCGGATTAGGAGCGATAATGGCACAGAATACTGTAATAAAAGTTTCGCGAATCATTTTTAAGCAATGCGGTATTATTCACGAAACGACAGTTCCGTATACACCTCAACAAAATGGCGTTGCTGAACGCTTAAATAGAACCCTAATGGAAAAGGCCAAAGCGATGTTGCAAGATGCTGATTTGGGGAAACAATATTGGGCTGAAGCGGTAAATACTGCGTGTTATTTGAAGAACCGTAGTCCAACTGCAGCTGTGAAAGATACTACTCCTGAAGAATTGTGGACTGGATCTAAAGTGGATCTCAGTAATCTTCGAGTTTTTGGCAGCACAGCTTATGCTCTTACTCCACAACAAAAACGCAAAAAACTTGATCCCAAATCTAAGCCTTACATTATGTTGGGATATTGTGATCATACCAAAGGTTACAGACTTGGTGATCCAGATGATGGTTCGACGTTGATTAAAGCTCGTTCTGTTGAATTTATTGAAACTGTTCGAGGTATAACCTACAAGATATCAAATACTTTAGAAAGCTCTAAAGATTTGACAAATACTGTTGAAGTTACGGTGTATCAACCAAGTACTTCTCATGGACTTATCCATGAATCTGACAGTGATAAGTTTGCCACACCAGACATATCGTCAACGGATATTGATGTTCTAGATCCTGTTAAAGAAGAATCTCATGTCGAAGAAGTACTTACATCTAATGAACGGGAAGAAACTTCGTTGAATAATATTCAACCAGACTCACAAATAATGGAATAGAATATTTCAGACCTGGAAGTTGCTGAAAGTTCTAGACCTAAACGTGATCGCCATCCTCCTATTTGGTTCAAAGATTATGAAGTGAACTATTTCTCTGATCTAGCTTTGATGGGACGCTATGAGCCTAAAACATATAACGGTGCGATCAAAAGTGAGAATGCTAAAGATTGGATAGAAGCAATGCAAGATGAATATAACTCGCTAATGTCGCATGGTGTCTGGGAACTTGTGGATCGACCTAACAACGGTAATGTGATAAAATCCAAATGGGTTTTCAAAGAAAAAGTAGATCCAAGTGGAAAATTTGAAAAATTCAAAGCACGATTAGTTGCAAAAGGTTTTACTCAACAATATAAAGTTGACTATGATGAAACATTTGCACCTGTTGTGAGACATAGCACTCTACGATTACTCTTTGCGATTGGTGTTGAAAATGATATGGACATTGAACATGTTGATGTCAACACAGCATTTCTCAATGGAGATTGACATGAGCAGATCTATATGGAGCAACCTACCGGTTTTCAAATTGAGGGGCAGAACAAAGTGTACTTACTCAAAAAGAGTCTATATGGGCTCAAACAAGCCAGTAGAGCTTGGAATGAAAAAGTTCATAATGTTTTGGTCAACAATGGTTATAAACAGTTGAAGAGTGAACAATGTGTGTTCTATAAAGACAAAGTAATAATAGCTTTATATGTTGATGATTTGTTCATATTTAGCTCCAATGATCATCAAAAGAAAATGCTATATGAATTGCTCAGTTCCTTTAGTGTCAAATTGCTTGGACCTGTTACACAAGCGTTGGGTATGAAGGTCAAAAGGAACAGGGAGCAAGGGACATTGAAACTGACTCAATCTGAGTATGTGAAAAATATTTTGATAAAGTTTGGAATGGATGATTGTCACAAAGTCGCAACTCCCATGGAAGTGAACTTTAATCCGCCAAAAGCTGAGAAGATTGATGCGAGGTTTCCATATCACGAATTAATCGGGAGTTTAATGTATCTCGCTGTATGCACTCGTCCTGACATTGCATTTGTGTGCAGTAAGCTCAGCCAATATAACACATGTTATAATGAAACACATTGGCTTGCAGCTAAGCGCGTGCTACGATATTTATCTGGTACAACTGATTACGGACTCAATTTTAGGGCGGGTGATAAAAACGATCGAAAATCCTATTCGGGTTTCGTGAGTAGATTTGGACTGAATGTAATAAATTGGCATAGCCACAAGCAAAACAATGTTGCTTGTTCTAGTACAGAAGCTGAATATTACGCTCTTGGTACAGCGGTAAAAGAGGCTAAATTCCTACATAATGTTATATATGAATTGAAACCTTTCAATTTATCGCGTGAGCCTATCGTTATTTATAATGACAATAAGAGCACGCTCAAAATAGTTGAAAATCAATGTTACCGCAGAACCAAACACATTGACATACAACACCATTTTATTCAAGAATGTGTTGAGCGTAAGTTGATAAAGATATATTATAAGCCATCTGCTGAATTGGAAGCTGACCTATTCACAAAAGCCTTGCCAAAGGTAAAACACAATTGTTTTGCTAAGTGTCTAGGTTTAATGTAGGTTTTCTTATTTTAATTGATTTTTTTTGTTGTACTCATGTGGTGTACTCTTGCAATAATGGTTTTAGTTTATAACTTTATGATTGCTAGAGTAAGGGGCAGTGTTAGAAAACTTAAAGACTCTTTGGTTTTCATTTTCCTTTATGTTTCTTCACTTTGATGTATTGCGTTTGAATACGTCTGTCTATTAGAATAATTTGTGTTGTCACAATGTATCAGATTATTTTCTTTGTAAAAATTTATTTATTTTCCAGTTCATTTGTATAATTTCACTATCTACATATAGTATTTTATCAAAAACACGACCTAATTTGTTGAAGAGTTACCATGAATGAACAATTCGATTCGATTCTTCAGAGATCGGACGCACTGGGAATAAATGCGACTCGCTTCGATTCGACGCTTTTCTACTGTAGTCGACGCAAGGCTTTACATTATTGCTTTCTATTGAAGTTAATGTTGTGGTAGCAAAACCTAACTACCAAATCATTTATTAGAGCAAAGCAGAAAATACCTAACGCAGTGCGAACAAGGCTTTTATGTATGTGAATAGTCTGCTTTATTTTGATCAACCAAAGAGTATAGAAGAACTTGGAACTCTGATAATGTTCAGTTCTATTCTCTTTGACTTAGTTGTCAAAAAATATTCTGGCTGGGTCCTTGTGTTTGTTGTATATTAATTTGTGTGTCAATTATCAATTAACCCTTGTTTAATAATGGCTCGTTGATTATTAAAAAGCTGTTCGTGGGATTGGAACTATCGATGTGCAGTGTGAGGTGAATTCAAAACATGGCTACTGGTGGCGAAGATCTGTGGCGCGAGTGCGCATCCTGGCTTACAAGATGTGGCTTACTGCGTCCGGATCATAAGGCAAATTGGGAGACCAGCGCTATACATGATCTTGCGTATACCCTGCGTGATGGAGTCCTGTTGTGCAACCTCTTGAACACACTGCACCCCGGCTGCATCGACATGAAGGACGTGAACCAACGGCCTCAGATGGCGCAGGTAATAAGTGCTATCCAACACGACCTTCATTCTAATTACGGTGAAATACTTAAAATTATTAATTTAGGTTCGTCACTGTCACGGCTCTAATTAAAATAAATGTGACTCCTATAAAATATTTTGTGTGTTGGGTAAAAGTTATGTGTATTCAAAAGTAAGACAAATTAAGTTGTGCAATATGTTATAGTGTTAAACACCTATCGTTCTGTTAAATAATTCAATATATATTGTTTTAAAGAGTAACAGTAATTTTTAATACATTCTACCATTGACCATATTGATATAGTCACTGAATGCAATGCTGAATGACATTATGAATTCATTGATATGCTTGGTATTGAGTGTCAAGAGTATTGTATAAGTATGTGTTCCGGTGTTATCTGCATCATAAACCAGCAATGAATGAATAGTGTATTATGTATGGTTACATGTTCTTAAAGGTACCATATTGGTGTCTCTCTTGTGATTTGTAGTAATGCATAGCGAAGTATGAGGGTTTATCTTTGTCCAGTGATTGCAATATAACTTTTTTAGACTAAGTTTATTTGAAATGAATCACTTTTTACGGATTAACTCGCATTTAATTTACTATTTACATAGTTTTTATATTATCCTGACGTTTCGAACCCTTTGCAGGGTCCGTGGTCACAGGGAGAAAAGTTATATAAGTTTATTTGATTAATACCTATTTATTGAGTTTAGTGGAAAATTAGAATTAATATTTCTGGTAAACTGTTTATGCATCAACTATATTCCTTTCAATTATTAAGGTCATGAACCAATGGATAAAAATCAACAAGCTGTGTCGGTTGTAGATTGTAGTTTGATTTAAAAGAATACTTACATATTTTGGTTTACAAAGGTATACACAGATTGTAATAAAAATTAGTTAAATAGGTAATAATTTGATACTTTATCGATTTAACCCTTTTAGGATCGTCAAAATCAGAATAAAACCAGACACAATTAAAAATCATTTGTTTCGCAACCGCCGGCAGTCTTATGATCCTTGGCCTATTAATTAAAAAGACATGGACAGATAAATTAACCTAGGATTAACAAAAAATTGTAATAAAAAAAATCAGAGCAACAAAATAGGCTGATTGGAAAAAAATAATGAGTTTGTTTATACACATAGTATGAAAACAATTTTTTACAAAGAAAGTTATAATGTATTAAGATTTACAAATAATTATTATAATATGAGCTGTGTGATAGTGGCACTGTATTAAAGTTAACAAACTAAAAAAATACATTAACTGGTCAAAGATCATACGACTGCTGACCGCTGGCGGTCACGAAATAATAGAATTTCAATCGTGTCTGTTTTACGGTGCTCAAGGGGTTAAAATTGGTGAAGCCGTTTTTGAGTGAAAGCTAGACTATCAAACAGTAGTTGATTTTCATATACAACAAAGAAGTTGCAGATGAAATGACAATTTTAATATCTTAAATTAGAGTATACAAGATAAACTATTAACATTAACAGTACATTTTAGTTATCTTTTAACAGGAAGGAACTCATTATGTGGCAATAGGTCTAACAAAAATAATTAAATTAATTTCATGTCACGTTCGGGAGTGTGTCATATTTTGTGTGTTTTTTAAGTTTTTATTGATTTGTTAAGTTTATTGTTATTGTGTTTGTTTTGTTGTAGTCGGCTTGGCAATATAACGTTCGGAGGTTTGTTCTTGTAGGATAGATATTTTTTTTCTATGGCGACATTCTTCAAATACGAGGGATTTAGGTTTTAAAAATATATTGTTTTTATATATTTTATTTTTTTCCCAACAAAATAAGATTGCAAGAGCAGACCAGCGTCCACAGGCGGCACCCGTTCACGAGTATGACATGTGAATCAGCCATCACTTCGCTCAACCATGTTTTAGGGAATGTAACGACCCGACGCACATGCCCCCGCCGCAGAGACACTTTAAGAGAGCATGACACACTCAAGCAACTCTAACTAAAAGAAGAAAAAACAAGAAAACAATAAAAGTTTTTTTTTATTATAAATAAACCCAATACTTTTTGCAACTAACACAGGTACTTTAGGCTTCTTTGGGTCCCAATTAGAGATGGGCGGTGGGTATTTACCCGATGGGTATTTACCGGGTGAATTCCCAATTTGGGTATTTACACGGGTATTTACCGGGTAAATACCCAAAACATGGGTAAAAACAATAAGCACATTGTGGTTTAGTAGTATTTTTTCTTTTCGTCTTTCTTTCTATTCATTTATGTTTAATTGTATGTTTTGGTACAAATAATGAATATTATCTTGATTGTTAACTAAACTAGTAATAATAAAAATATAATTGTTTGGTAAAACTTTTGAATCGAGTCGCCTGAATTGGGGGGAGGGATGGGTAGTGGGGGTAGGGTGAGGAGTACTCCCCCATTACCCCCCCACCCCCCTGCTGCAGACAAGTAGTATAATTAAGTTATGTTATTTTTTGTATCTTGAGGTTATGTAACAATTGAGGTTTTGGTAAAACTGTACAACCGCGTAACCAACATTTGGGGGAGTGGGGAAGGGCGACTCCCTATTTAGGTGGCGAAAGGGGAGACAGTATATAAAAAACGTCGCACGTACAAAAACGTCGTTTCTGGCGTTTCGCCGGCCGCTCGCGCGGTACGCTCGTAGCGAGGGATTCAAAGTACGTCGCCCGAGCCAAAAATATAATTTGCGCCCGAGTAATACACTCTACTTTTCATCACCCACTATGAGAAATAATTATTTTGATGAGCCCATCGCCGATCTATGCATTGGATGTATGTGCAGTCTTTAGTCCATTAGTCGCCTTTTATGACACCCAAGGGAAGAGAGGGATTGGTAGTATTATTTTGATGAGCCCATCGCCGCACTATGCTGTTGGTTGTATGTGCAGTCTTTAGTAGGTTAATTGCCTTTTACGAGACCCAAGGGTAGAGAGGGGTTGGCGGGTTGGTAGTATTATTTTGATGAGCCCACCGCCGCTCTATGCTGTAGGATGTATGTGCAGTCTTAAGTCCGTTAGTCGCCTTTTACGACACCCAAGGAAAGAGATGGGTTGTTAGTATTGTTTTAATAATAAGTACTACACAACTACACATTACAGTACCTGTCACAAAAACGATTCTCCGTAGGGCGGTAATACTACCAACCCCTTTCTTCCTTTGGGTGTCGTAAAAGGCGACTAACGGACTAAAGACTGCACATACAACCAACAGCAAAGAGCGGCGATAGGCTCATCAAAATAATAGTACAAAAAGTGCGGCGCACTTATAAAGAGGATTAAAAACTCATTACTGCCCGCTAAAAGATTCTTATTGAAAACACCACCTTTGGGTGCACTTAAAGGCGGACCAAGTCGTCCTTTTCGAATAGATGGAATGAAAAAATTGTTTTATTTCTACTTTCTTGGGGTTTAAAAAAACGGGAAAAAACTTATTGCTCCAGATTGAAAAAACTTACCCGACGCCCAAAACACTTGACGACCTGCGCCGGGTGAGGGGGGGGGGGGACAGAAAAAGTTGCGTCCGCCATCATGGATCTCGAAATAGATGTTGTATTCGACATCGGCACCGCTGAAAAACATGGAAATTATACCCATATTGATTTTACATAAAAAAGTCACGTCCGCCATCTTGGATCTCGAAATAGATGATGTATTCGAAATCAGCACCGCTGATAAACATGGAAATGATACCCATAATGATTTAACATAAAAAGTCACGTCCGCCATCTTGGATCTTGTAATGTTGTATTCGAAATCGGCACCCCCGAAAACCATAAAAATAATATCCATATTGATTTTACATCAAAAACTTGCGTCCACCATTTTTGATCTCGATTTTAATAGCTAATTAAATCTTGCCTAAATATTAGCGAATTCTAAAATGGCGTTTATCCATTTTTGATCTCGATTTTAATAGCTAATTAAATCTTGCCTAAATATTAGCGAATTCTAAAATGGCGTTTATCCATATAAAAAACATTGAAAAAGACTACGCATCGCAACGCATGATTTGCATTAAATATTACATTTCAATTCTCATTTAAAAAAAATTGACTACACACGTTTTAATACAATGCGCCACTCCTGACGCGTACTGTGTCCCCAGTGGAGTGTATGGACAGCCCCAGTTGCGCCGCGCCCCGCCCGCCCCGCACACCCCTCACGATTGCCCTGTCTAGACGTGCCCGTTGGCCGACTGTAAGAATTAATAGAATGTGATGGTATTATTATAACCTAAAAAGTGTTATTTTTCGTGTTTATGGCCGATTTTGACAAAACTTTTAAGTGTTTTTTTAATATTCTAACGCAACTGCGGCAGCTAATATGTTAATAATAAACCTTTATTTAACAAATTCTTAGACCCCCCCCCCCCCCCCACAGTGTTAGTTTCTTTAAATTCAGGCGACTCAATTCAAAAGCCAACCCAATTATTTATATAAAAATCAACAAAACGTTTTCTACATTATGACAAAAACATGTGCATAAAAGAACAATA
This sequence comes from Scoparia ambigualis, assembly GCA_963921215.1. Lineage (NCBI taxonomy): Eukaryota > Metazoa > Arthropoda > Insecta > Lepidoptera > Crambidae > Scoparia > Scoparia ambigualis. The sequence continues at coordinate 41,048,801 of OY992503.1, read as the reverse complement.
ATTAGTAACGTGGTTCACGAGCGAGCTAGCCGTTAGCATGGACGCGAGTTTGCCTAATTTACCGTTTCAATTCTATGTCTCACTCACTCAATACCACATTCTTTGAATTTGAAACGCTCGGCTTTAGACTAACGCTATTACACAAGGGTCAGCAGAATAAAGGACAAACTAACTCATGATGATGACACAAATAAATAAATACTATAAAATAAAATAAAGTATCGATAAACACTGTTTAAAATAACTGAAGATTATTATATTGACTACATTTACACGATTTAGGTAAAAAAATACATAAAATGTTAAAGATATTTGCCATATCATGATTTTACCCATGAAATGGGTATTTACCCGCGTTTTGACCATTTTGGGTATTTACCGGGAATTTACCCATTAAAATCCCATCTCTAGTCCCAATAAACAAATTAAACAAATTGACACGTATCCCATGACTGTTGTAAGATGGGGACAGGGTTCATACAAAATCCCTCATGGTCCTTTGGTCACCCATCCAGTGACCCGCATTGCAAAAGTTGTTTAACAATGTACGTAAACCGTACGCCTTAACGGCTGCGCCATCGAGCTCCTCATTTTAACTTTATTAGGCTGGAATGTTTCAAATTCATAATCTCTTTAAAAATATCTCACAGTATCATCTTAGGCATATTCTAAAACCAAACTCACACTCAAATCTCTGCTTGAGTACAGTTAGAAAGGGATGGTGCTATTCAACGCATATATCGCCATCCCTTTCTAACTGTATTCAAGCATGGATTTGATTTTGAGTTTGGTTTTAGAATACGAACCCTACTTAATTTTAAACATACTGCAAATATATAGATATTTTGTATATGTGTTTATGCGTGTTTGTTCTCGGCCAAAAGGAGTCCTTTTAACCCGGCTCCTACTTTCCGTGGTGTAGATGCACCAATTGCCGACAACCTCGATCTCCTCGGCATGAAGTTGACCTCCGATCTCAACTTTGCCGACAACATCGAAATAAAGGCTCAAACTGCGGCCAAAAAGCTAGGTGTTCTAAATAAGGTTGAGCGATATTTCACGCCGGGACAACTTCTAACTCTATATAAAGCACAAATCTGGTCATGCATGGAGTATTGCAGTCATTTTGAACGACTCAGCAAAATATCAACTTGCCACGTTCGATTTGGTGGAACACAGAGCCAGGAAACTTATAGGTGATGAAAAGCTTGTGAAATCCAAGCTTTACGGTCTCGCCCACCGTCGCTCAGTTGCTTGCTGGTCGGTATTTTACAGGTTGTACTTCAGAGAGTGTGCTGTTGAGCTACATGAGCTCATTCCACCGTCCCCTTTCTACTATCGGGAGTCCAGACGTACGGCGGGTTACCACTCTTACTTGGTTGATATTCCACTCATACGCACCAAGCCTTATTCATCTTCATTCATAATGCGTACAGCCAAGCTATGGAATTCCCTGCCGGCTTCTGTGTTCCAGAGTGCATAAAGCCCCAACATCTGTAAATCCCGAGTGAATAGGCTGCTTCTGGGCAAGCTCGCTTCACCGTCGGCCTCTTCTTAATCCTACGTATAAGAATGTGGCCAAGAGCAAGCCCATATTATAAAACAAAAAATATTTTTTTATTATTATTTGAAATTTTGGGGTTCAAAATAAAATGAGAAATTAAATAGAGATTCTCTTTGAATTATTTCCCTATTTCATTATGATAAATTCTCTTTTAAATCATTAGAATATTTTGTCTACAGTTCTTATGTATGCGGAACATAAAAGTTTTCCTGAGGACATGCCATGAAGTGTTTGAGCTTCGAGAGACTGATCTGTTCGACCCTTCCATGCTGTTTGACCTATCCAACTTTCACCGAGTTCTGTGCACATTGGCCAAGCTGAGTCAGTGTCCCAAAGCTGCACAGGTTAAAAATATTAAGTAAGTATATAAAAGTAGATATGAGGTTATTGTAAGACACATATAATACATTGTTATTACAGGTTTTTACCCTATGATTCGAATATTAATTATAAATTCAAAATACATTTGTTTGCACTTATTTAATAATAATTTCTGCCAGCGGATGCATATCTACTTTGCTATTTATAAAGATAAAAAGTAAAAGTAATTTGTAAAATCTGTTTTTGGGCTTTGATGTGCTGTTACCACCGTTTCTATACAAAATAAATAACGCCAATAAATTAAAACTATATGAATTACTTAAATATAACTTTATATTTTTGTGCTACATGTAGATCTATATGTACACAGTACTTACACAAAAAATTACTACTTTGCATAATAATAATAACAATAATTTCTTCCAGACCATTTTCATCAAACAGGACCCAATCGGAGGAAGACATTTATAAGGATTTGCAATCTGTGTAAGTATATATCTCGGTAACTTCTTTGGCTGTAGTATAAAATAAGGTTTTACTAGATAGAATATACTAGATTATATTGACGATTGTGTAACGTCGTGGTGGGTCGGTTGTGGTAGCGCGAGCGTGTCGCTCGAGGCGCCGCCGTGCGCGGACAGCCCGGAGCGGCAGGCGCAGGCCGAGGTGCCGTGGGTGCAGTTCACCATCCCCAACGCCTCGTGCGAGGACCGCGTCGAGGAGATATACGAGGACCTCTGCTATGTCAAGTTCACTTCAGCGATGCCGGAGGTGGCGTTTCTACAGATAATAGCTTCACTTTATTTGTTTCTGATAAGGAGTTAAATATCGCGATCACTTCTTGGACAGTTGGCCATTTTTACCGAAGATGCTACAATAGTATTCACATAATATCTGGCTTTTGAATTGATTTGATAACTTATTAAACACATTTTGCATTTGTATAGTTTATATCCATTCAAATGTAATGTAACTTTTTATTTGAATATCTCTATTTATTAGAAACAAATAAAGCATATCGATAATGCTGTTCTTTGCTATCTATAGCAGATAAAAGTTACGCGTATTTGATACAATAAAATTTATAATAGATCGGAAGTTATGTTATCCTTGCGAGAACCATTCATGATAACATAACATAATTTATGTTCTTTACTTTTATTGTAACATGATGAAATTTATGTACATGCAAGGAGAAAGACGTTTATTGCTGCGAGTTTCTGCGTTAGGAATAAAATCAACAATGAAGATATTGTTCTCAGAATTAAATTTAAGTACTGATACGATATTAACCGAGGACGTTCTTGGAATATTACTGATATTAGTTACTTTATCAGTGAACTGGCAAAGAACAGCATTTGCTTTGGAGTGTCAGGCGTGCGATTGTATCGCAGTAAGCCGCTATGGTTTGGTTTGCTCGCCGAATAGATTAACGTAGTTAGCTTTTTCTTAGAATATATAGCGGGCATGATGGTGATTATAATATGCTTTGTAGAAAATATTGTTAGTTTTTAATAACGGTTACTTTAAAAATGTTATACATATTTCTGGAACTTTCTTTAGATGACATAGTACTCAGAATGACATATAAATAGAGTTCCCTTGGTATGAAATTAGTAAACCTCAGTGAATTATTAGAAAAAAATCGTAATCAAAGCGTATCAGTCAATGAGGTTTACAATGCGTCAGTCTAACTGCGTACGCTGCATGTGCGTGCACATCGACGCTGGCCTTGCATCCCCGCTCAATATTTAAACTACTTGGAATAAACGAAAGAAATGGACAAATATATTCAAAAAGCCTTGCTCGGGTATGCAAGAGGCACAAAGAGGTCTTACATTTGTGGCCGTTCCAAACTTTATTATACTATTTTATATTCAAACTCATGCTGGCTGGCTAGTTTGTTTACACGCTTCGAGCGAACGAAATTGTGTATTGTTTTCTAAATTTAATTATATGTAAACCGTATCGATTCTAGCAAGGTCACACGTATGGATAGTGTTATAAACAACCTGTAAGCGGTGTCCGCCCGTAACGAAACTTTATTTTTGTACTTCAACACGTTATTTAAATAGCGTAACATTTTCATACGACGATAAGCGTGTTGTTTTCATAGTACTTTTCAAACATTGCATATTGGTGTGATATAAACATCCGTTTAGTTCAGCCGTTTTTATTTTACTAGACATTTCTAGTAAAATAAAACTTTTATAAAGCTAAACCCTGTAGTTCTTTGAGCGGGGATAAATATACAGTAGTCATAGACGAAGCGAGGATCTTTTACGTTGAAACTGCTCCATAGACACTGCCAACCGAGACTAGGTGCTACCTTTTAGTTTTGCAAGGTTCCGAAGCACCTGCATGGTAATACGCAACTTCGAGAATCAATAGACCGTTCGCCACACGAGCTTATGGACCAAAAAAGTTTCCTAGAATGTGGTACATACAGATAATTTAAATAGAAATATTACAGAGACACATTCGCCAGAAACTGATTAGCATAATACATTATTGAGTCAGTCGAATTATATTATAATGAGTATATCATTATTGACGACCTCCGTGGTCGAGTGGTTAGCACGCCGAGTCTGGCGCCGCGCCATCTCTGAGGTCCCGGGTTCAATTTCTGGTCGGGTCAATTTAGAGAAAAAACTGTTTTTCTAAATTGATTTCGGGTCTGTGTGTTTTTTCTAGGTGTATGTATATTTATCCGTTATCTTACCCTATAAACGAGTTTCAAAAGAATACTCATCTTGACCTAAATTTAATTTTATTCAATTAATTAGTCCAAATTTTATTAATTAACTAGCTGACCTGACAGATGTCCTGTATTAATTATGAATATTGAAAAAAATATTTAAAAAAAAGTGTTTATTTTAAATTTTTCTTTCATAAGAACCTTCTCCTGACAACAACAAACACAACAAAAAAAAGTTAGCGAAATCGGTCTAGCCGTTGACGCGTGATGGCGCGACCAAGGGAAATAGGGATTAATTGTTATATATATATATTATCAGCCTATAAAGTGCCACTCCTGGGCACAGGCATATGTGGAGAGAATGAGTAATATAATAATTATGTAAAGGCTATGAGCATCCTCCGTTGAGGTCCTCGATTCGTCATCGTTTGCGGATCGCTTGTGACGGTGTGTGTAACGGCGGCGTTGCGCAGCGGCGGCGCGCGCGAGGCGGGTGAGTACGCGAGCTACTGCGCGCGCATCCGCGACGAGGAGATCTACCACGACCTGTGCGCGGTCAAGTCGGCGCGCCAGCAGCCGCCCCCCGCGCACCACCCGCCCGCTTTCAATACAGTACGCTGCACTTTGATTTTTTTTCTTTTTCACTTTTTATTTATATGCATAGATTTTTCCGGTTGATATGAGAAATAACCCAAAGTTTGCGCTGATGGTATAAGACATCCCTTATAATAGGGTTTACGCATTTCGGTTTCCCATTCAAACTTCTAAGTCGAAATTTTTAAAAACCAATGAGCCAATTTAGATGAAACTTTGCATGCTAAAGTAAAACACAGGGATCTAAATAGTTTGTTGAAAACATTTTTAAAAACGTTCATTTAACTGAGTTATTGCGATTTAAAGTCCACTATAGAAAGTTAAAAATCGCAATAACTCAGTTAAATAAACATTATTTTTAAAATATTTTCAACAAACTTTTTAGATCCCTGTGTTTTAGCTTGCAAAGTTTTATCAAAATTGGTTCATTGATTTTTAAAAATTTCGACTTGGAAGTTTGTATGGGAAACCGAATGGCGTAAACCCTCATAAGCACATACTTAGTAAAGGCATTCTACGTATACCTTATAAACGACGTTTTTTGTCCGACTAAATAGACCAACTCGATATGCCGCGATACTTTTATTCCGTCGTGTGCGTTGTGGTGCAATTCTAATTACCATGAAGGTTTTTTTAAGTATCCCGTAATAAACGCGTCAATGACAGATAAGAGTGCGTGCGTTTGATTCATGGTAGAACTAGCGGCCGCTCGCGGTTTCACCCGCGTGGTTCGCGTTCCCGTGGGAATATCGGGATAAAAAGTATCCTATGAGTTAATCCAGGTTATAAACTATCTGTATGCCGAATTTCATCCAAATCTATTCAGTAGTTTTTACGTGAAAGAGTAACAAACATCCATCCATACTTACAAACTTTCGCGTTTATAATATTAGTAGGATATGGTTGGTACAAAAAAGTCATAGAAGGTAAAAGAAGTAATCATATCGAGGTGGGCGCTAATGACTACAACACAGTCTTCGACTAACTGTAGTTATTAACGTTAAACAAAAATTTGAAAACTTTGTATAAACACGAATAAAGATTATTTATTATATTATTTATTATTATTATATCAATATAGGATAAAATGTTTACTAGAAAAAAAATCAACCAGTCTCAGTAAGCTCGAATGGGTTTCGAACCCACGACCTTTGGATTGCCGGTCCACTGTTCTAACCGCTGAGGTACCGAGACCCCAGAAGACTAGCTGATTTTTTCCTAGTACTTTGATTTACGCTGCAAGCCAGCGGTAAACATTTTATCCTATATCTATATAGCATTGTGAATGCAAAATTTCAATAATAAAGATAATCATATCAAGTCAAAAAAGTCTTATAAGTTCCTTTTTCGTTGATTCGTAGCACAGTCAAAATAAGTTTTTATTACAGCTTATAAAAACGTATTTTGACTGTGCTACGAATCAACGTGATTTGCATTACACGTAAATAGTTGGAATGCCATAGACTTTGATCTCGATCAAAAATAATATTACAGAGGGCACGCTTTAAGGATTTGTGACAGATTAAAAGCATCACAAGCAAAGCCGAATGTATAAAAGTTCATTTTATGCTGACAGTATCACAACGACTTAAGAGGCCTATTACATCTCGACTGATTTTTGCGTAAAAGGGCCAATTTTGGCGTTATGGATCTCAGAAACAAATTACATTAACAATTATGACTAATTGAATAGTGTAGAATAGCTATTGGAATAGTGCGTAGCGGCCTCGCTTTTTGTAAATTTTTCTTAACTTTTTAATTAAACCCAAAATTGCAGAGAAAGATTTTCATAAAGTGCGCGAAGGCACTTTTTTGAGCTCATCGATTGAACTACTGTTCTAAACAAGTGAAATAAATAAAATATGATGTTATCTCTTATATAGTCGAATAGTGCGTAGCGGTCTTGGAATTTTTAGATATCATTGATTTTATTTAGGAAAAAATCTTATTCTAAACCAAAAAACTTCGAAAATCGCTATAAGTTAACTGTGAATATCTCCTATCTACGATAATATTATTGAACAAAATTTATACCAGAGTAATTGTTACTTCATGAGGAATAAAGATTTTATAAAGAATTTATTATCCTATTTCGATAAAAACCATAAATACAACTGCAAAATTACTACAAAATGCGATGCGCCGGCCGTCCGAATTCAACTTATGCTCACAGAATGGAGATTTGTAATATTATGCACAAATTTATTATCCTATTTCGATAATAACGATAAATGCAACTGCAAAATTACTACAAAATGCGAAAATGGGCATTTTACGCAAAAGTCACATTCGAGATGTAATAGGCCTCTTAACTTTTTGCCACTTTTATAAAATTGCAATAAAATAAATCTTTTTTGCTAGATTTTATGCGGAAATGTTGCAAACATGCTGCAGCAAATGGTTAACAATGGACGTCATGCTGATGCTGTTATAATTACAATTAAATATTCCGTTCTCCATCACATAAAACATTTGAAGCTATTTAATGTACAAGTATTTTACAAACACTGAAAAAGGTTTCATGGATGAAGAAGCGGATTAATGGGCTCGTCTCGTCGCCAGCCCCTCAGCCATGAAATTCCTCGTCTCGCGGAAACAAGTAAAAGTCCCCAGAGGTGCGCCCGCGCACTTTCTGAATTATAATTACGCGCGTTATTTCTCGTATCAAGCAAAAACATTTTTTCATTTGTAGTTAGTTAATTGGAAGTCTTTTAGCGATACACATGTTTTTAGTAAGAGATATGCTTTAGAATGTTTTACGTGTTCTATTTTGGATTTTATATAATTGCTTATAATTATGCGCTTCGTTGCATGGACGCTTTCGTATTGAAATTATGATTGTTAATTTAATTTGCAGCTAGCGACATCGTCGCACAGCCTAGAGAAAAGAGACTACGTTATAAGGGAACTGGTGGACACAGAATGCAATTACGTGGACGTGCTGAGCAAAATAATCAAGTACTTCCTGAGGCCGCTCACGCCCTACTTCAAGCCGCAAGACTTGCAAGTCATATTTTTCGGCATAAAGGTGAGACAAATTCGACGGAAACTTTTTTATTGATTTTATTAATATTTTTTCTCAATTATAAGGAAACGTTGAAAAAATGTCTACCTCAGGCGGGAATCGAGCCCGCGTCCTCTGCAAAAACATAAAGTCAAAAGCGTTCAAAAATATCGTCGGTCTAACCAATACCTCGGTGGCGGAGTGGTCAACGCAGTTGCCCGCATTGCAGAGGACGCGGGTTCGATTCCCTCCAGAGGTAGACCTTTTTTTTAACGTTTAACGAAACGTCTTCTTCTTTCTTTGAGTTTATTTGAGTGTTTTTTAACGCAAATAATCAAATAATACGAATGTATATGTATCTCAATGTTTTCTCTCCTTTGTTTTTTAAAGTCTATTGACATTGTTATTACTATTGTTTTCTGAGGTTTAAGCGAGCACTACACATTGAAATGAAACACTTTTTACGGATTAACTCGCGTTTAATTTACTATTTACATAGTTTTTATATTATCCTGACGTTTCGAACCCTTTACAGGGTCCGTGGTCACAGGGAGACTGTGTTGTTACTACTCGATTTAAACACGCGGAATATGTGTAGTCCGTAAGAATCTACCTCGATTTCAAGGCTACGAAATCAATCACGCTACGAAACTAGTTGTATTGCTAGCTATGCGGATTCCATACAAAATATGGACATGGATTTCCGCTTTCATTCACTAAGATCACAATTATTTGTCGGATCGCGTTCACCGACATATCACATTAGTTTGTCAATAAAGAATCTATCAGGGGCCCAAGTCTGCTAATTTACGAATGGCATAATTGAATGGCAATTGGATCGCATTGTAATTGTTTGACACATTTGGTATTCTCTTACTCATTTAACAATTTGACAAACTAATTTGTAACGAAACAAAATACTATACCCAATTTATTATTCATTAACATCTTCGGTGGACAGCAAGAAGAAAACCAAACACGAAAGCGATAAGTATCTTATCTCCGCTACAAATAAACCGCTCCGATAGTGTCCCTTCTCTGAGTGAATACCATGTAACTTCTTGATTGGTACAGCGTAATATGTTTGATTGATTTTTAATTATATCGCAATTCCATAAAGTTTTAATTATAGTGTTATAACTATCTCGCAGCGCTGCAACTACGCTACTGAAAGATGTACAAAAAACACAAAAATCGAGTCCCTACACACGTAGAACTCTAACCGCCGTTAATTTTACGAGTTTGGCGACTTTTGGTAAAATAAAACCAATATAGTCTCTGCAGTCTTGTGGGTTTTTGGAATGGAACCCTTTGTTTTGGATAAGGGGTAATTTCGTCGATGAAATATATTGTAGAAACTGCTCCTAAAGTTTTATTACTACATCCCTGGCCATATTATATATGCCCAGGTTGGCGACAGCAGCGCTATAAAACGCCTATATGAGAAAGCGCTTTAAGAGCCCGGGGACACGACCCTTCCTCTGTGAGTGAAGCGGCGCGCGATTTCTTTGACCTTCGCTCCTTTTACTAGTACAACGGAGGTCTTAAAGGTTGACTGATCAATGATCATATAATTGACGCAATGAACAAATGGCTTGCCTCTCCGTTCACAGCGGCAAGGTTGTAAGGTAAGGTAGTACTATAAGACGATCGTTGTCGATAGGAGTTGCACGACATCCACTCGGGGCTGCTGCGCCAGCTGAAGTTGGCGACGGACGCGTGCGTGCCGGGCAGCGGCGCGCCGCGGCTCGCGGACGTGTTCCTGCGGTGGCGCGAGCGGCTGCTGCTGTACGGCGACTACTGCAGCAACCTCACGCACGCGCAGGACACGCTCAAGACGCTCGACGCGCGCGACTCCACCTTCAGCAAACAGCTTGCGGTCAGACTAAAGCCTAGTTCGCACCTGTGCTAGTAATTTAGTAGAGTAGAGATGCATTGCTTCGTCACTTTGCTAATGGACTTGGGAAAAATGAAAAAAAAGTTCATTTTTATTTTATACCATTATAGAAGTCGTTATTCTAAAACCAATAGTTTTTATTTCACTTTGATACGAGAAGTATTTACAAAGTTATTGTACATAAATAATTCGTTAAAACACTACTACCTCGCTTAGTTCGCTGGCACTCGACTGACGTGACGTGACGTCATCTTATCCGATAGTCCCCGCCGCCGCTCTCGCCGCCCGCACCCGGCGTGCGTCCGATTACAAAATCAAAATCAAAATCAAAATAACTTTATTCAGTAAGCTTAAATTAAGCGTTTTGAATCGTCAAATTTTTTTTTTTTTTTTATATATGGATGGATGGATAAGCACAGGAAACACCATTTATTAGATTACATATCCGATGATGTCACGCCGCGGTTTTCGCGCCTATTTTAATTGTCACAAAAACAATAGCGCGTGGTCATTTTTATGAATCTTTAATAAAATATTGTGAATATTTTGAAGGGCTACAGAAAAAAAATTAATGTCATATTTTAAGTTAAAATGTAAATATTTCAAAAATAAATAAATAAAAATACTGATCCCAAGCTCATTCAAAATTAATTTTCAAACAAGCAAACTAGCGAAGCAATGTACTTCTACTCGACTAAAATACTAGCACATGTGCGAACTAGGCATTACATACAACATACATACATACTTTAATTTTGGGTTAATTTTGGACCCTCCGCCAAATTTCTTTACGTGATCCTATAGCAGCAGTACAACCAAATAATGAAATAAACAAAACATTTTTTTTACATTTTTTCTCAACTTTTCCTTAAGAAAATTAAAATTATTGTCAACTAGCCTATCGCGATTATCAAAGCGCATGCGCGCGACCGCTATTATTCACCCCATGCAGCAATGACAGCACGCTGTCGCTTTGACCGCGAGGGTGGGCGCACGCACCTAGAACTTTAAGATATAAATAGCAGGCAAAAAAAAAATTATTATTTTACGTCAAATATTTTATTATTATATTTTTTACCCCATATTAACTTTTGGCGGGGGGTCCAAAATTAAGTCCAGTCAATATTCCGTTAGTCGCTTTTTACGACACCTAAGGGAGAGGGGAGAGTGGTTGATAGATTATTTTAGTTAGCTGTTACACACACGCCATTAAATTAATTATTATCATTATTATATTAGCTCACATTGTCCCATTGCTGGGCAAAGGCCTCCCTCCCTTAAATTAAATTAATAAAGAAATAATTTTAACTATTAATTAAAATGCGTTTTAAAAGGATAATATTTCCACTGCCAATATACATATAAACAGTACCACTTAGCAATTGGGCTATTTCTGAACAGGAGACTTTTCCTTGGATACTAGCTAGCAGGAAAATACTGAAATCATATAAACTTTGTTTTATTTCCTTCCCGTAATTTAACGTAAATATTTATAATTAATAATTTAAATAAAACGTATTTTATCATAGGTACACTTAATACCAGTAATTTATCGTAACTTCGTTACTTTACTTAAGTTTTATTACTTACAGAAATGTCAAAAAGAACACAGCGACGGGCGGATACAGCTGCGAGATATCTTATCAGTGCCGATGCAGAGGGTGCTCAAATACCACCTACTATTAGACAAACTTGTTCACGAAACGCAACCTGTAAGTACTACTACATCGTGTTGTTAAGGCGGTGCCGCGCGAACGCAAAAAAAGACATAAGTCTTAATAATGAACTTCAAAGCAAAATCAATCATATTAATATTAGTAATAAGATTTCGTGCAGGACCCCCTTAATTATACCGTAACACTGATTTAAAATAAATTTCTACTCTTGTTCCGTATTTTGGCATCTGGGGGCCTTACCGTCAACTCCGAGCAGTATAATTACTATGCGAATTCCCATACGATTTTTGCATAGTAAGATTAAAATAATACTCTGCTCTGAGTACAGTTGGAAGAGGGATGGTGCTGTTCATCGCATATATCGCCATCCTTTTCTAACTGTATTCAAGCTAAAGATGGAACAAATCATTGAAAGCAGTGAAAAATCATATGATTTAGTTTTTCATATGACATAACTGCTATTGTCATTCGCAATCGCAGCGATTATGATTTCTCACTAGTGCGTGCGTGTATGAATGATCGAATGAAATCGCGCGGAGCGACCGCGGCGAGCATGCACGACAATCATACGAGCGAGGTGTGAGCGGGACGCATCTATTCAAGCAATCCCTGCGTGCGAGTAGTGCGTCCGATTGACCTGTGACCCGGGTCGCAGTCGCAGTTTAAAATGAAATGACATTTCATATGTGCGGGCGGTCGTCCTCGTCAGTCATAAGCACGTGCGCGTTGTTGTGTGACATATATTCATGTCATGTTACATCATAATCATTATTCAATTACCATGTCATTTCATTTCAATATTTGCAATGATAAATAGTAGGAAAATCACTCTCAATGAAAAATAGCAGGTGTGATAAATAGCAGGTCAAATCACTGTGATAAAAAAAATCGTATGATCATATGATTATGATTTCTAAATAGCAATCATTTCCATCCCTAATTCAAGCAGAGATTTGAGTGTGAGTTTGGTTTTAGAATACGAGCCTAAAAGAGGACAGTAAGGCTCCTGAGAGTCGAGAAACCAGCATACGGTGAGCTTGATGGTATGCCATGGCTATTTTACAGATTAAAACTCAAATACTTATAGGACAATACAGCATGATGGCAGAAGTAATAATTATTATTATGAGGGTGGCAGACTGGCAGCCATCCAACTCCTAACTTTTTTTTTTGTTAGATTATCTGCGATCAGTCCCTAGACTATGAGCGGATGGGTTGAGAGATTTTCATGTGTCAAGTGTGTCCTCCATTGAGTACACTACATATAGTTTATTCCACTATTTCGTGCAGTTTCAGGATGTCATGCCTTTTGAGACGATTGGAATAGCTTTGGCTCATCAGCTCCGCTGCCAGTTTATTGGGATGTAAGGCGAGCCGACTTTGGTAGTTTTCAGCGATGGATCTTATTTCTTCCATTACTGTGTTCATTTGTAGGGCCTCATGGATTTCAGCATTGGTTACAAACCATGGGACATGTGCTATAATAGTACGCAAGATCATGTTTTGTATTCTCTGCAAGATTGCTAGATTTGACTTGCTGGCGCTACCCCACAGCTGTATCCCGTACATCCATACGGGTTTTAGTACGGATTTGTAGATAAGTAGCTTATTATCTATGGAGAGTTTACTGTTGCATCCTAGAAGCCAATACAATGTCTTATATTTGATGGTGCATTCCTCTCTTTTGGCTTTAATGTGATTGCTCCATGTCAGCTTGCGATCAAGATGAATGCCGAGATATTTTACATGTTGAGGGTTTTGCCTCCAAGATGGATTGGTGGGCAATCATCTCTTTTAAGGGTGAAAGTTATATGAAAGGACTTCGTAGCACTGGCCTTAATTTTCCATTTTGTCAGCCAATTCGAAATATCATCGAGACCTCTCTGCAAATCTTGAGAAGCTGCAGCTTTATCTTTGTTGCTATTATTGCGGTATCATCGGCGAACGTGGCTGTGGTTACTCCATCTACTTCGGGTAAAGCTGCAGTAAATACAGTCTAAATCACATGACCGATCCCTGTGGAACACCTGCTCTAATTTCGTGGAAAGAGGATGTTTCTCCCGATTCCTTTACTTAGAACAATCTTCCAGTCAAGTATGAGCAAAAGTCTTCGTAGTAGCTATGCAGGAGACTATTCTTTATTTTACTTAGAAGACCCCTATGCCACACCCTGTCAAATGCCTGCTGTATGTCCAGAAACGCTGAAGAACAGTACTCTCTTCTTTCTAGAGCGCCTTAATCTTATCTGTGACTCTATGAACTTGTTCGATGGTTGAGTGCTGTTGCCGAAATCTAAACTGATGGTTGGGTATTATATCGTTCTCTTCAAGCAAGGGTAAGATTCTGCTCAGAATTATTTTCTCGCAAACTTTTGACAATATTGGCAACAAGCTGATCGGCCTATAAGAAGCAACGTCACTGGCAGGCTTGCCAGGTTTTTCAATCATGATAATCTGGGATATCTTCCACATTGGCCGCCATTGGCTTTTACGGTTGTTAACTCAGCCGCCGCTACGCAAACGAGCTCTATTGATGGCTAGTATTTAAGGGTTAGTCAGACTAGGCAATGAAGACCGCAAAATCAGTTCTCTGCCATAGTCCACGTTTCACCAAATTACAATTGCGCATGTGCTCAGCGTGATAGGTGGTGAGCGCATCGCCGCTCTATGCTGTTGGATGTATGTGCAGTGCAGTCTTAGTCCGTTAGTCGCATTTTACGACACCCAAGGGAAGAGATGGGTTGAGTATTTACTCTATTGACGACCTCCGTGGACGAGTGGTTAGCATGCCGGTTCTGGCGTCGCGCCATCTCTGAGGCCCGAGGGTTTAATTCAACTGTTTTTCAAAATTGACTTCGGGTCTGGGTGTTTTTCTATGTTTATGCATATTTATCCGTTATCTAGTTTAACCGTATTAACGAGTTTCAAAAGAAGCTTATCTTGGGCTAGACAATTGGTGTGAGCATAGAAAGTTATTTGTTTTTTTTGTTTTGTAGAACCATGAGGAGTTCCGCGGGCTGGAGCGCGCCAAGGAGGCGATGGTCGACGTTGCGCAATACATCAACGAGGTGAAGCGCGACAGCGAGGTGCTGGTGCTGCTCGCCAAAGTGCAGGTGGGTCGAAGGACCGGTCACGTGTAAACCAAAATGTATAATTGACCTGGGATGTGATTTCTTATTTATAAGGTTGATTTTCTAGTTAAAAATTAATTAAGATACGCTTTGAATTTTTTGCATTATTTACAATTTACACAATATTTGTTTAGTACTAAATTACTACTAATGGAATAAACAATTTCTGTCGGAGAAGCGCCTAGAGTCTATTTCTAATTACAGACGAAATTATAGATGAAGGTAATAAGTCACAAAATTCAAATTTGAGTAAATGAAGGTTAAAGTTTTACTTTTATTTTCTGAGATAAGTCAGTACATAGCTGATTTTTGTACTAAACTATGATGCAAACTTGTTTAAATTACCTAAAATATTAAGTATATGATACCAATTATACTCTTGTAATAATATTATTATAGATTTTAAAGAAAAACTGAACATAACTCCTTCTTCCATAAACAAAAGTGAACTTTTCCGTACTTTTTTTTTTAAATTAGGTTATGTACGAGTGTGGGTAAACACTGTCTCATTTTTTCTAAAACTACACCATATCAATAAAAACGTAAACTAAGAACAGCCCCAAGTAACACATCAAAGCAGTATAACAGCCGACTTACGACATTTCTGTATCGTTTTCGCATTTTGAGTTTGTTCTATAGTAGCATTACAAACGTATATACGGCTTCTGTAATGCTTATTTGGGCACAAATTATACGGCTTTAGATCTTAAATAGTTTCACAATAGTTGTTTAATTGCATTACAGAAGCATTATAATTAGCATTATCGAGTTTTTTTTATATTGCCTCGTCATAGTGATCGCATCCTGCCTGATGGTAAGCAGTCGATGCAGTCAAAATAATGAGAGCGCTCCCCACCTTAAAATAAGCACGGTAACAAGCGCACCTATTCTTGATGGCCTGCATAAATGCAGTTTTACATCCCGCTTAAAAGACCCGGGAATATAGAAGCTGGGAAACTCATGCGCCGGCAAATATTCCAAAGCCGAATGGTCTTACTGAGGAACGACTTGCCCAATTTTTTGGTACGAGTACTGATAGTCTGTACAGCATGATGGTGGTTCCTAAGACCAGCACGTGTAGTCCGGAAGAGGAAAGGAGAGGGCGGGATTATATCAAAAAGTTCTTCAGAACACTCTCCGTAGTAATTCCGGTAGAAGACACTGAGAGTAGCAATGTCTCTACGCAGCTGGAGGTCCTCAAGAGAGGCTGTAACCTCAGCATCTCCAATAATGCGTACCGCTCGCCTTTGCACTCTATCAAGTAAATCGAGGAGGTATTTAGCGGAGCTGCGTCCCATAGATGGGAACACTACTCCATTCTCGATCGCACCTTAGTGTTGTACAGCAAACAGCGCTGCTCGGGAGTGAAAAACCGCCTCACCTTATTAAGAATACTCAACTTATAGTAGGCAGCTAAAATAACACTCTCCATGTTTTGGATTCAGTTTCTGGACGATGTCCATGCCAAAAATGCTGAGGTTCAACTAACCTGGGTTTTGCTGGCATTAAACTAGACCAGGTTTTCAGATCCCAACTTAGGGACACGATCGAGAGCCAGGTTCAGTTTCTCAACCAGTTCTTGCCTTTTCATCACGATATCGGCTTACTTTGGCCGCAGGATGTCCCAAGTACCGCTCATGCACCGTTCTGTCATCTGCATAACAATGAATATTGTCCAAAGACAACGTGTCATTAATATGCAAAAGAAATAGAGCAAGTGAGAGCACAGAACCCTGCGGCACTCCGGCATTGACCTTGTAGACCGCGGAGGAACTACCCTCACAAAGGACGCGAATCTTCCGGTCTTCTAGAAAGTCTGCAAGTAGCTGTAGTCAAGGAAGGGAACAATTGCATTAAAGAAGCATTGTTATGGTGAATGAAGTTGCTTTTCGCATTACAGAAGCACTAAGCTAGCAATATTTGATAATGAAGATGTTAATTGCATTACAAAAACATTAGACGAGCTATTTAAGTGTTCACAGTTAGACCTTAATAAACCCTAAGCCAGAGAGAAGCCAAAAGCCAGAGAGAAGACTTGTGAAGAACCACCTGTAGTGCCATTTTCTTTATATTAGTTCTATATGAATTCATAGGTATACCAATAGACATGATGTAGACTGCCATTACTTGAAAACCATTTTGGGGATCCTTGAGTAAAACAATTAAACCCATTTCAGAATTTTTGTACTACTTGAATCCGTTTGCCAAGAGTTGATAGGCTTGAGATAAGGCTTTCTGAACGTATTATCTACATAACCAATGCGCGTTGCTTATTGAAACGATTATGGTGCTGTTAACAAAAAAAAATTAAGTACCTAGATATAGTTTCATTCGAGTATCTACTTCAATATCACTCAATTAACCCTTGTTAATTCAGAATCACAATAAATGGCTTCCGTTTATTGTGATTCTATACATTGGGCATTACAAATCACCAGTTTCAGTAACTGGTTTTAGTTATATACGTTCGTTTCCAAAATAGCCGATAAACAAATGGTTTTACTTTACGAATACAGTAAAATGAATGTATATACAGCCATACGCATTACAATAAATCACGTGCATTTCATCAAAGATCTGTTAACTGTACAACAGAACTCAGTTGATCATTAAAAATGCAAGTTTTTTTTTAAACAGCTAATAGCTGTATAGCTGCGTTTAGATTTGCTACACTACAACTAACGACGTTACAAAAGCATTTTGAATGCCATTATCCAACCGTTATATATGTAAAACATTATAACAGTTTTGAGATGCCAATACGAGGCGTCAAGATGCTCGGTGAACTTATATAAGGGTTTATATGGACCTAAGTTCAACATAAGTTTTTTACTATTCGTTTCTTTAAATGCTTCCTGTGTTACTTGATTTCGGTAGAGATCAATATACATATTGCAACATCGTTACTACACAAATATGACAGATTTTTGACAGAATGAAAATCAAAACAAATGTCGAGAATGAATGAAGGTGATATGTATGTTACATAGAACCTTCATTCATTGAAAACTGACATCCCATTTCCACTCAGCATCTTATGCTGAGTGGAAATAGTTGTTATGTCCGTACATATCACCTTCTTCGATCTTACAAAAAACATTTTTATTGTTTATTTTGGAAATTGGTGATATGGGCCCATACCTCTTACATCCAGAGCCATTTTTAAACTAAAATGTACATAACACCTTTTTCAACTTTCTATTTTCCAAAATGTGCCTTAAGTCGATAGTTTTAAGGTCTGTAGCCATTTGTATCGACATATAACCTTTATTTAAGCAAAAAAACACCAATATCCGAAAATGCGACATATCACCTTCATCCACTCACGTCTTCAATTGTATCTGTCCCAGTTGAATAGTAGTTTGATGGCATGCTATCCCCGCAGAAGCGCATAAGAGACTCTTTCAATTATATGTCGCAGTTGAATAGTAGTTTGATGGCATGCTATCCAGGCAGAAGCGCTTATGAGACTCTTTCAATTATATGTCCCAGTTGAATAGTAGTGTGACGGCATGCTATGCCCGCAGAAGCGCATAAGAGACTCTTTTAATCATATGTCCCAGTTGAATAGTAGTTTGATAGCATGCTATCCAGGCAGAAGCGCATAAGAGACTCTTTCAATTATATGTCCCAGTTGAATAGTAGTTTGATGGCATGCTATCCCCGCAGAAGCGCATAAGAGACTCTTTCAATTATTTGTCCCATTTGAATAGTAGTTTACTTTAAAAGCAAGTTTATCTATATTAATAAAAATCAATTGCCGAAATTTTTGTACGCGCATCACTTTAGAACGGCTGCACTTATTTGGGTAATTAATTTTTTGCAGTGTTCGTAATTGTCAGGACTATAGCTTGATAGGTTTGTGATATATATTTTTTAATTTGTCACGGGATACAGTGTTTTCACTCAGACGAAGTCGCGCGGCCGCTAGTAGTTTATATATTTTACCTCGTCAAAGTCCTTAAGTTTAAACATTAGCGCGCTAACCCCGTAGAAGCGTATAAAAGACTATTTCAATCTTCGACCAACAATACCAACTAGATAACGCGTCACGTACAAAATAAAAGCTAAATTCTGTCCACGTGAATATTGTATACTTATACAGCTACATTTCTTTGCTAACGAACTGAGACAAAAAGTTATAAAACAGTTTTAAGTTCAACCTTATTACAACCATGGCACCCTAAAGTCACAAATGCATCCATCGCATCGTATCCACTGTTCTGTTACACAAATTTTGCCACGTCTGTTGGTCAACGTTGGCCAAGCATTTGTAGCGTGGGTTAAAATCGGTTATTGTGTTCAAAATTGAATATTATTTGTTAGTTTAAAGCTTAAAATATAATTTATTCTACATGCACTTACCGAAAGTAAGACACTACGGCCGTTAAATGGCTTTTCGGGCATTATTTTTGCAACTTTTAAATACACATTGCGGCATTTTGAACGTGTTACATTGACCGTGTTTCAAGCAAACTAAACAAAATAAGAGCTCACTTCCCATGTGCTCTGTTATTTACCGATTTACATATTTTTAATCTAGATGGTATTGTTGATCAAAAAGGTGATTGACCATTTTTGTATGGACGTTGGACCAAGAGTGCTGCCCAACATTGAATCATAGTGCATTATGTTCCTTAGACTAATACTAGTATGTAACCCAAAGCGCTTTAGAAACGTTCGCTTATTTTTTTGTAAGACCCTGTATTAATAATAAATCAGCTTCAGAATCTATCCGAGGAGTATTGAGAAAAAAAATCTGTTGTATAGGTTTTACATTATCGAAAAATAATAACAAACGTCTTATTTTTAAAGTAAAAGACGGTAATGTATTATAAACAATGGATTTTATTAATAGAACAACACTTAGTTAGGATAGTCATCCAATCAATCAATCATATAAAGCCATAAGATAAGTTTTTAGGTACAATATTACCCAATATTATTGTGGATGTTTTTTTTAATATCTTTTCATGTAAGGAAAAAAAGAAAATTATTCCCATGCTTGGGCAGCATTTGGTCCAAAATGGTCAATCTCCTTTCAATGGTATTTGTCCTAGTCGTACTAGTAGTTTGACATGACCAAACTCAAACTCAAAATTTCTTTATTCAATAAACTTAAATTATGTACTTTGAATCGTCTAATTTTATTTGGATGGATGGGCACCCGGATTCAGGAAGTCTTTTGGCTGTGGAGAAGAACGGGCACAAGAAACTCCACAGCTTTAAAATAATATAGAAGTAACGACATTTACAAAACAACATGTCGTTACCAAATTATACATCAGTTATAAAGATAATGGATTAAGAAAAAATAATGTAAATATATTATTATAACGAGGCTGTTTTGTCTTCTAAATATTCCTTGACTGTGTAATAAGTAAACAAGATTTTACATGATTCTTAAACTTATCTAAAGGTAAATCTAGTATAGTACTTGGTATTTTATTATAATAGTGTTTTCCTTGCCCCAAAAAAAAGCCGCGAACCTTTGTAACCTAAACAGTGGCATTACTAGTTTTGATTTATATCTAGTATTGAAATTGTGACCGTTTCGTGCGATACTAGGAGAGCATAATCGACTGGGAGGGCGGCGCGCTGGGCGCGGGCGGCGCGGGGCTGGCGGCGTACGGGCGGCTGCTGCTGGACGGCGAGCTCAAGGTCAAGGCGCACGAGGACCAGAAGGTGCGCACGAGATACGTGTTCGTGTTCGACAAGCTCATGCTGCTCTGCAAGCCGGTTAAGGTAACATTTCAGGTATCACGCTTAATACTTATTATACTTACCGTTTTATTGTGTATAGTTGTCTTAATATTTTTTGTATTGCTTTGTATTTTTATGTTGTTTTGAAATAAAGAGTTTTTCTATTTAAAGATAACATACTTTAACAGTGATGACTAGTCAAGAGTATTGTAGAAATAATACTGACTTTTAGAAGTGCGTTTTGCGTGCTTTACATACAGTGTGTTTATAATAGCACCTATACTATAACATCATTAAAAATTGTATGACAGTTAACTTAATATTTATGTTTATGCGTTGCCTCGTTGCATGTCTAATTAGAACAGCTTTGCTTTTATGTTTCTTTAGAATTTAAACTTACTTACATAACAAAAATGTTAAAACAATTCTAGTACAGTATTAGAACAGTATTTATGTTCAGTATTATTTATAATAAAGTAACTATATAAAATGTAAATTGGGACATGGTTACATTCTCAATATAATAGTGTGTAATATTTTATTTATCATTTAATTTTTAGATTCACACGCCCGTGACGGCAAAATAGACGGACAATTTAATTAAGTTCGAACATTATTGCTCTATTTCTGTGAATAAATATATTTCATTTTATTTCATAACAGTATTTATTATCATCTAACAACAACAATTTACGAACAGCATGCCATACTCGCTAGCCACTTTCTCCTTACCCCTTCCAACATAGCCGTTATAGTACACAACCCATCTCGCTCGCACCAGGAGAACCAGTACTCGTACCGCGTGGGCGTGCGCCTGGCGGAGTACCGCGTGGAGGAGGGCTGCGGGCGGCGCACGCTGCGCTCCGACGCGCGCTGGGCGGCGCACTTCTACCTCGTGCGCCGCACCAAGGACGCCACCTACACGCTGTACGCGCGCACCGACGACTGCAAGCGCAAGTGGGTCAAGGCCATCCGCGACGCCATGTGAGTCACATGACCATTTTTACCCAGTGTCAAATAATTGCCGTACTCAGAGACATCAACTAACCTCTCGAGTGTCGGCGGACTTACCGGCATTCCCACAAAAAAGTACCGTTGAGTGTCGGCGGGAATGCCGGGTGTCCCGCCAGTGACAAGGTCTATGGTTAATTTTTTACTACCTTCAACTTATTTTAACCAATAAGAGTGGTTGACATCATTCTATTCTGTGTTCTATGCGCTCGAATACTAAATTATGATTGGCTATCGTGTTCATAGAAAAAGTCTGAGTATTGGTCGATGAAAACAAATGGTGACGCATTTATGAACAAGATTGTGTAGTGTCAGTCAGTGCAACTGCTTGTAAACAAGATGTTTAGATGATTTATCGTAAGTAAATTACAAGTATTAAATGTCAAATTAAACAGAAAGATGTATAGATTGTTTTGATGTGATTTTCTTAAACTTTTATCTTTTGTTACGTAGTGTAAAAATATTTGAAACGTAAGTGTTCGCGACAATGACAAACAGTTTTGGTAGTGTCAGTGCAACTGCTTGTAAACCAGATGTTTAGATGATTTATCGTAAGTAAATTACAAGTATTAAATGTCAAATTAGACAGAAAGATGTATAAATTGTTTTGATGTGATTTTTTTGAACTTTTATCTCTTGTTACATACATAGTGTAAAAATATTTGAAACGTAAGTGTTCGCGAAAATGACAAACAGTTTTGGAATAAAAATGGCGCTTTGAGCTGTATTATAATTCTATATTTTTGTTTACAAATGCGTATGGTGCAAAGTGTTAAATGTTTTATGATGATAAGTGTATAAGCTTGGTGTGTAATTAAAAATAATGTGATTTAGTGCAAGTTGTACATGATTTTTGAATCGTCAAAGTTTGTGTATTGAAGAATTTTTGACCGTTGGTAAAATAAAATACCATAAAAAAAACGGTCAAAAATTCTTCAATACACTTAAATGGTTAGACAATGTTTCTAGGTTTCTAAAAATGTAAAATCATAAGAAACGGACGAGAATCATAGGTTATATAAGCAAAATATTAAAATAGGTCAGGTCACTTAAGGTCAGCAGGTCAAGGCGTCGACACTCAACGGTATCCGATGCATTTTCCCGCGCGACACTTGAGAGGTTAAGTTTTAATGACAATTAAGTCTCTTGCTGTCACTTTGTTATATAAAGCGCTAAATAGAGAAGGAAAGACATTAAGGGCGGCTTGCACAACATTCTATTTAAATCATTGCTAAACAAAATTAGCTAAATAAATATAGTCACCTAATCACGTTTAACCTAAACGCATTTAGGGTCCTCTTGCACAAGGGTGTTTTTAGTTAACCGCATTTAGCGAGTCGGTAAAACAGTGTCCTCGTTCCGTTTCACGCCTTGTCTTACAAATGTTATTAAAAATCGCATCTAAATGCTCAAAGTATGCATAAAACGAAACTTTCTGTTGTCATACTGGTCTGTCACTGTCAAAATCGAAAAATACCACGCGCGCGCAAAAATACGAATCAATCTATTTTGTGTTGTGAGGTTGTTGTGGACTAAACTTTTACCATAGACAAATAAGATAATAAAGACTGACAGTCTCCATACAAAAGAGCGTAGCGCGGAAATAGGTAAAAAAAGTACGAGTTTTGTAGATGGCGTTAATAAATTTAGACACTTCCGCTGGAGGCGCCACCACTACTACTTAAAAGTACTAAAAAAGTCCGCTAGAGACAGCGCTTGCTTTGGTTGCTTTTACTTTTTTTATTCATGTATAGATGGCGTTGATGTAAGTTAGTATTTTACGCATCTTTGTGAGTCCACGCGCGTTTGAATTTGAATACCTACTTTACATTGATTTAATACTACACCTATCGACCGCGGCTCATTTTGCTACCCCGTTTACTGCACCCGCCGTTCGTCCTCGTCGTCGTCGTTGTCGGCAAAATATTTTATATCACAGATTTTTCATATTAGAAATTCCTAATTAAAATTAAAATTTAAAATTTACTTACGCTCACACCAATTATCTACACCAAGATGAGTATTCCTTTGAAACTCGTTAATATGGTAACATAACGGATCAATTTAGAAAAACAGTTTCCCAAAATTGACCCGACCGGGATTTGAACCCGGGACCTCAGAGATGGCGCGACGACGACGGCGACCCGGCGGGCGTGCTCACCACACTCGACCACGGAGGTTGTCAAAAATCGGCAATTATGTACATATTATGTAGGTAAATGTAAAATTACATGTCATACTATATTAACTATAAAATAATATTAAATGATATTAGGTAGGTAGGTACTCGAACCGCGGTGGTTGGCTTGTTTTCTATCCCGTCGCCGCCACGGTAGTTTCATACGTAGGTATTGTAGTTTTTTGCAATAACAACAAACGATTGTTACATTACATCTACATTACCTATGTGTTTTTGTTTATTTTTTGTGCTGCCTTCTAATAAATAGTTAAATCAACATGGGAATTATCATTTGAATGCAATGGAATGCGTAAATATACGTAATTAGTAGGTTTTTAACTTAGATTAAAACAAAAAGGGAAGATACGGCATGCTCCTACTTGTAGTCATTCAAAATAAAGTCCTACTAAACTACTTAAGCAAACACTTACACACGCACACGTATAAAGTGTAAATCGAGCGAGCAAGACAAAGCGGTAAGTTTCAACGTCAGCGCGAGGGAGTCGGCGAGTAGCGCGTTGACGTCTCGGTCGCTTCACAACAGACGAGTAAGTACGACCGATTCCAACGCCACTGCCACTGCAGTATAAATATGAGCTAAAGCAGTAAGGAAGCTACGTACAAACGCTCGAAATGACGCACGCCCACAGACGCACGTCTTTACAGGGCCCCTAAGCGGACATCGCAGTGCTCTCAGTAGCGCGTATCGCGTCTAGACGAGACGTATTATGTGCACTGTGCGCGCGATTTTTAAAAATGCCGCGAGTGTATTGCGTATGGCGTAGGTAGTATACGGCTGCTTGAACTCGGCTTCTTCAAAACCGGAGCTTTCGTTTTTTAAACTTCCTGCTGATGTTGAAAGGTAAGAATGATTTATTATTACTAAATAAAAAGCTTTTTCTTTTAAATAAATCGTTTGGTTGTTTAGGATTTTTGAGCGCGCGTTATTTTAATGGTGAAAAGTAATAGGAATTGATACTACGAAACTTAATCGTTAATAAACTTTGCTTTAAAAATCGATATATGAGGATCTGTGTTGTTTCTGACAATGAACCCGTAATTAGAATGAGAAAAAGTAGCCGCCAAATTGAACATTTTAGTTATTTAACCGATTGCTTTAAAAATCGATATCTGGGGATCTGTGTGGTTTCTGACAACGACTCCGTTATTAGTATGAGACAAAATAGCCTCCATCTTGAACTTTTTAGTTATTCGACTGATTGCTTAATAATCGATATCAGGGGATCTGTGGGGTTTCCGACAATAAATCCGAAAATAGAATGAGGAAATTAGCCGCCATATTTAACTTATTAGTTTTTAATTTCAAAAATTAAAAGTGACAACCCTTATGCTTTGCTAGTTATATCAAAAAAGCGCTAACTAGCTGAGATACAGCGCTAACTAAACAAAAACTTTTTCAGTTTTACAAAAATAAGAGAACAACCCTAACGCTCAATTGGCGCGTAGGTATATAAAACAAGAAAAGGGCCGAGCTTCCGTACTGCTTTAGCTTATATTTATACTGTGCCACTGCGGAGTAGCGTCTTTCTCTTTTTCACACAGTAGAATATCCGAAATAGTGCGATGTAGCCTGTTCGGCAAATTGTGACTGAAGTGAAATTGTGCCTTTAGGCCTAATTTTGGCGGCTCACTCACGAAACGCTAATGCCGTATCTTCCCTTTTTGTTTAGAAAACAAAAAGGGAAGATACGGCATGCTCATACTTGTAGTCAATCAAAATATAATCCTACTCAACTACATATGCAAACACTCACACACGCACACCTATAAAAGTGTAAATCGAGCGAGCGAGACAGAGCAGTAAGTTTCAACGACGAGTACGTACGACCGATTCCGAAGCCACGCCCACAGACGCACGTTTTTACAGGGCCTATAAGTGTGTCGCAGTCTCGTAGCACATGAGTAAATACATGTGCTCGCTCGCAGTGCTCTCAATAGCGCGTGCCATAGAATGTTATATAATGTATATGGCGCGTGCCGCGTCGAAACGAGTGGTCACTGTTGTGTAAGTATTATTGTATTGCATGCGCGGTCCGCGCGATTTTTGAAATGCCGCGAGTGTATTATAGCGTAGTTTACGGCTGCTTGAACTCGGCTGTATTATTAACTAAATAAGTAAGTAGCTGTATTAATTTACAAAGAAGTAGACAAAATCAATTTTATAGTGCCGTGTCCATGTTTTCCGATAATTTATTTAAAAAGACAGACCTTATTATCTGTTTATACAAATAAACAGATAATAAGGTCGGAATGGTTATTCCGTGTTTACTCGAATTTGAAAATATGTTTACATGACAGGAACAAAATACGGAATAACTATTCGTAGCTTATTCTTTGTTTATTTGTAAGGTACTTAGTATATAAAATTTAATAATAAAGCTTTTCGAACGTGTCGTAGAAGGCGAAAGTATTTTTCAGTGAATAGTTTATAATAATTAACGAAGAATAAAGACTTTTTAAAATGTTGAAATTTTTTAATTACTTACAGAATTTCGTTTATAAACTAGTCAATTCATTCGATTATTTGATCATTATAGAACCCAAATAAACGTTTTGATAAATAATCAAAAAATACCTTTTAATTTTATAAAAATTAAAAGTGACAACCCTAATGCTTTGCTAGTTATCTCAAAAAGCGATAGCTGAGCTGAGATACAGCACTAACTAAACATAAACTTTTTAAATTTTACAAAAATAAGAGGACAACCCTAACGCTCAATTGGCGCGTAGGTATATAAAACAACAAAAAGGCCTAGTTTCCGTACTGCTTTAGCTTAAATT
The DNA here is from genome assembly GCA_963921215.1 of Scoparia ambigualis. Classification (NCBI taxonomy): domain Eukaryota; kingdom Metazoa; phylum Arthropoda; class Insecta; order Lepidoptera; family Crambidae; genus Scoparia; species Scoparia ambigualis. Next base: position 41,022,222 of record OY992503.1, on the reverse strand, counting down.
TATACTGTGTCCGTAGGTTGCCGCCACTGCCGGCCGGCGCGGCGACAACAAAACAACAAAAACAACCAACCATAAGAGCGCAAGAAATACGTACCTACAACCAATCGCGTGGTGAAAGTAAGACAAATGACTTGTTTAAGACACTTGGTCATCGTCATAGTAAGCGGAGCGGATTCATTAAAAACGTCTACATATCACGTAAACTTGCGAATTATTGCACGTACTTTTTAATAATATCTCACTAAGAGAGCACCGCGCGATCGCAAAAACTGACATAAGTCTCTTAATAAACTTCAAAGAAAAATCAATCATATTAATATTTAAAATTAGAACAATTCTGCTTTGAAGTTTCAGACCTAGTAATTTGATTAGAGCAATGTTTTTATTCTGTGAAATGTACAAAACCATCACGCGCTTGTGTTAAAAATTAAAATTTACTTTTTTAAGATGGAGGCGACCTGCGTAATATCAATACAAATATTTTCATGTAAGAATTTATTGTTTCATGCGTAAAATTAAGGAAGTTGTCAAAGAAAAATGTTTTTAGGAGTCATTAGATTTATGTATTGTTTGTTATTGCTTAAACAATTTGTTTCAAATTTCAACAAGGCCACGACCTTGTGCAATAATCAGGCTAACTTACGTAAATTCTTTTAATGTATTTAACTAATTCAGCGCATAGTACAAGTGACTTAAAAATACGTAAATTTTCACAATTTCGTGCAGGATCCCCTTAAATAAGTACCTACTTATTTACAGACATGTCGATGACTCAATATTCCAATTTAATTGGTAAAATAATTTGCGTTCGCGTCATAACAACACATTGCACATAAAAAAAATAAAAAGCGCCGGCAGCTATCACTTTAGTTCATCTAATTAAAAATCAGAGTATACTGCCTACTTTTTTAGGTAGGAATACCTTACGAAATTATTGTTAATTGCGCGCTACGTGAAATGACCACTAAGTGCTCGGCCAGACTGCACGCGCGGGCGCGGGCGCGGCGCGACGTACAAACATGCACCGCGACTCGTGCCCACTATTATGCTGGATTTACACGAAGCCAATACTTGATACAATCCAGTAAGCCAGTCCAATAAGCCAATGCCAATGCTAAGCAAAAATGCCTTGAGGACAATCCAATGTAGTAGACTGTCTCTATTTACAAGATGCCAATATTGGACTGGCTTATTGGATTGTCTCAAGTATTGGCTCCGTGTAAATCCAGCATTATGGACACTCAAATAAGAATACCTATGTTTGAGTACGCCGCGCCGCGCCCGCCCTGCGCCCGCGCGTGCAGTCTGGCCGAGCACTAAATATTGTCAGAATGAGTGTATTATTAACGCCCCATAATTATAGCACGAAGAAATCAAAATCAATAAAATTGTTTTGGTCACCCATCCGACGTCTAACCGTTAAACATTGCTTAACATGAACCATTTTATTGCGCGTGTGCTAATGCTAACCACCCCGCCCGCCGCCGCGCGCCGCGGCCTGATTATGATTGATTCATACATAAATCATAATGATGCGAGCCATTTCATTTATGAATCAATTATTTATCATGAAAGCACATAACTTAAACTACCTAGGTACAATTTTAAAAAAACAAGTTTTAGTTATTTGTAAAATAAAGTTCGTAAAGAAACGGACTGCATTTTAAACGATTAACTTGAATTATTTACAGAGCGCCATCTAACGTTATTTTTGTAGTATTACTAAGTTCGTTTGATGTAGTGACAAATGGCTGCTGCAAGAGGATTACTTATTTGGCACGATATTACAATTTGAAACTACCGGAGACATCTAGCGTGGTAATTTATAACTATATTAAAAGTTACGCTCGTTTGTATGGAGAATGACAGTCCTTATTATATATCGTCCTTGCTTTTACGCATTGACCATATCGCTGCTTTTACGCTTTGTTACAACTGTTAAATTTGCAATAGTTATGATGAGTGAAATGTCTGGGAAAAGTGTTGTTGGATCTAGAGCCCCCTTTTTACAAAAGACGAGCAATTATTATTGGTTTCATCAATGGAGCCATACACGCGCATTATAGAATGCAAGAAAACGGATGCGACCAAGCAAATTGATAAACAAAATGCATGGTCTAAAGTTGCAGAAATCTATAATGCAAACACGAAAGGTGTGGAAAGAACTGTGGACAATTTAATAAGTTGTTACAGAAATATGAAAAGCAAGTTAAAAAAAGAACATTCTGAGGTTAAAATGTTATTAGACAACAGTTTCGTGAAGTAAAAACGTTAAATAAAGTGTGTAGGTATATATTTAAGAAGGTATTGTCATGTTTTGAGAAAGTACTATAAGCACATTGTTATTCTGTTATGTTTCAGATCCGTCTAAAAAAGAGGCTTTGATTAATGCACTTGAAGAAAATGGCAAAGATTGGAATGCCATCTCTACATCTATGGAAACTACAGTTGAAGTATGCCAGAGTACCTTTCAAACAATCCAGAAAGAAGTTAAGAAACATGACTTGATGCATAAAAGAAAGGTTTTGGGTACAGGTAGTTAAATTGAAAATTATTAATTTGTTTTTATTTTTTATTGATAGAGCACATGTGCAGTCCCTATTTAGTGAAAAGTAGACTATGGTAGAGGATTGCTTTTGTTGTCCTCATTGCCTAGTCTCTTACTAATCCTTCAGGGATAATAGTTGAGATGTATGTATGTGTGTGTATTCATTTATAGAATGCACACATTATAGATTTATGTTAGCTTGTGTTTAATATGTCGATTTGTTTGACTCATTAATATTTTAAATTTTACACAGGTGGTGGACCTCCTCCTCCAAGAGATAGCGAAGACCCAATACTAAAAATAAAGAAATTTATTGAGCCTCAAATCGATGGCTTATACACTATGTATGATGGGGATGCTGACCTTATGGACCAGTTTCAAAAAACAAAGCCAATGGAACAACAAATTCACCCTATAGAAATGGAATTCATTGATTTTTCACCAGTTCCAACAACAAGTAATCACACCGGTGAGAAATAGTAAAACTAAACTTTACTTCTAAGATGAGATAAAAAATGTAACTAACGCACACATACCCTTATACAAACACAGTCACATGTGATGTACTAATCTCCTTATCTACTTAATATTTTTTACTTTTATATTTCATTTTTATTGTCTTGTAAGTACATACATAAGTGCAATTTATGTAACAAAAAGTGTTTGTAAGAACATTGAGGAAGAGCGGGGTCTTCTGTAACAGGTATATTTTTACTTAAAATGGGACCCCTGCCATAGAAATAGTATTTGTAATCCGACTGTTAATGAAAAAACATTTTTTGATTTTTGATTTTTTGAACTAGCTACATGTTTTGTGTTTTTTTAGAAATCACTTCAATCACACAGACCAACAATGTATGTGCTACTTCAAGTTCTGAAGATTTTAGTAGTAAAAGTTAGTATGTGTACAATCAGTCATATAACTTTTGTTTTGATTTGTTTGACAATAATAAATCCCTCAACTTTATTTTTTAATTATAGCATACCAAACACCGCATTTAAAGAAGGCAGAAATGCCGCAGAGAATTGATTTCTTGAGAAAGAAAAGGGCTCTTGAACTTGAAAATGGTAAATATCTTTATTATTGAAATTTTGCATTCATAATGCTATAGATATATAGATATAGGAAAAATGTTCACTAGAAAAAAAATCAACCAGTCTCAGGAAAGCTCGAATGGGAATCGAACCCATGACCTTTGGATTGCCGGTCCACTGCTCTAACCGCTAAGTTACTGAGACCCCAGAAGACTTGTTGAATTTTTTCTAGTAGTTGATGATTTACGCTGAACACTATTTTTTCCTAAATGGTACTTTTTTTAACTTTTTTAATGGATTGTCTTGTATACCTTTAAATAATAATATTAAATACTTTCAGATTATGAAGGTTCATAATTAAACAAAAAGAAAAAGAATGTTGGTGACAGTTTTTATAACTTATCACAAGAGAAGCTTCAATTAGTGAAGTTACAGAAAGAAATATTGGAGCTTGAAATTCGACATAAAAGGCTGGAAATAGAAGACAAAATAAAAGAAAATAAATTTAAAGAAAATTATCGGCAAAAGGAATTAGAATTGCTGGAATTGAAAATTAAAAAGATTTCTGAATGATATTATTGTGTTTTATTGGTACTTAATAACTACTAGTCGTACATAATATTATTTAGCTTTATTCATGCATGTAGGATGTTTAATAGAAGTCTTAAATAGTTTGAATATTGTTTTAGCTACCATATTACAAAGAAAAATGGGCACAAGAATTAACAACAACTTTTAACAAGTACAAATATTGTTACAAAATAGAAAAATAAAATTTAAGGTGCATATAATTTCCCAATACATCAAGTAGAATGGTTTTAAGCACATAGCGGGTTAAAGTGAACTAAAATATCCCTCTGTTAATATTCTCCTTGATAAATTATTACTGTTCACACGCTGTTGATGAGGTGCCGGATATTCAACATTATCGACAATTAATGGGTATTCTATTTCTTCAGGTGGAATGGTTTCATTTTGAAGAATGGCTAGGTTGTGTAAAACAGCTGTAGCCACTATAATGCCTGGTACTTTATTAAGTTTTACACTTATGCCACGTGACAGTATAGGGAATCTTCTTTTCCACAAACCGAAAGCTCTTTCAACCACATTTCTTGTTTTAATTTGGGATTCCTGATAAAGTCTTTCTCCTCTAGTATTTATATTCCCATCAGCTAGTGGTGTCATCATGTAATTTGTTTGTGCATACCCACTATCCCCCAATAAAAGCTTATCATGATAATTACCTTGGACAAAGTTTCGTTTGAGAGCACAATTGTCCCATATGTTGGAGTCATGTGCTGAACCATGCCACCTAGCTACAACATCTAGGAACATCATATTTGCTCCAGCAACACACTGTGTATTAATTGAAAAGTAACCTTTTCTATTCCTGTATATTTCAGCATTCTCACCACCAGGTGATAATATCCTTACATGAGTACAGTCAATAGCTCCATTTACCCGAGGAAATTTAGCAATTTTATAAAAATGTAATGCCATCTCATTTTGCTTCTCTTTTGTATTTGGAAACTTTATATATATTTTATACAAAGATGCTATAGCATGAATTACACGGTGCACTATTCTGCAAGCTGTTGCCTCATGAACACCTATCATATCACCACAAGTTATCAACTGACTCCCCGTTGCGAAGAATCGTAACGTGCACAGCAACTGATTCATTGGAGTAGTTGAGGTGATCCTGGAACATAATAAAATTTTTGTCATTAGGTAGTTAAAACTTAATTTTATGAAGTTGTTACGTGCAGTAGGTAGCTTACTTGTTTACACCACAATATTTCAATTGTTGCTCAATTTGTTCCAATAAAATTAGAGTAGTCGCTTTGCTCAAACGAAACCTTCTTATAAATTTGTCTTCCGAAAGGGTGTTAAAAAGATCAGTTCGGGTAAAAACTTGCCGTATATTAGGCCTGAATAAATAATCAACAATTTCTTCGTCATCATCTGAATAAAGATCAAATAAATCCATTGTAATTGATTATGCAGTAAGTGGAGTTGTTTGTTGATATTTCACATAACCTCAAGCTGAAAAAAGTGACACTTCTCATCCAAAATTCCCAACACTGCTGCGCTAAACACGTTTAGCGACGTTAAACAGCCATTTTTGGGTATTTAATTTTGACAGTTTGTTAAACACGTTTAGTAACTAAATTTTTGTTGTGCAAGCTGGTAATTTTGTTTAAGCATTTTAAATGCATTTAGTCCCACTTAAATCAAATTAAGGAGCGTTGTGCAAGCCGCCCTTAATTGTCATTAAAACTTTATTGACGTCTTTGAGTATGGCAGTTAGAGAGATAACAGTCAATATTTTCTTTGCTTAAAGTAGATGATAATGAGTGTGTGTCGGTTGTTACAGAGACAATTTAGAACCTGCGGGATGTCGAAGTACAAATCACAAATTTGTCTTGCACACCTTCGAGAAACCGGCGACGTGTCATCACTGCTCAAAATTCTTAAAAGGAAGAATATTTCAGGTATGTTAGTTCCTAAAATATTACAGTGTTGCTAACCAATCTTCCTTAGGAGTGCACTCCTGATTGAATTAATTGAATTAGAAGATAGGTCAGTCAACATTTTAAAAGAGCTGTAAGTTAGATAATACATTAATAAATTACATAATTTTTAACAATAGAAGAATCTTTTAATTATCTAGTAAAGTGAATGCAAAAAGCACATATTTTTTATTTCACTTGTTTTTCCTATATAGGCGAAAAACCTATAAAACGCGCCTATTCGCGCCGCTTCGCTGATACAGCCGTACCGTTCCTTCGTACCGTCGAGAGAGCGAGAGAGAAGCGCTAGGAATACCTCGCCTTAAAATTTAATATGACCTATACACTATATTTAGCGTTTTAGTCCGATTTTTATAAATAAAAATATTATTTTAACAAATACAGATTTAATTATAAAGAATAAAAATATATTAATTAGATGAACGTCCGTCCGATCCGAAATCCCCAGCAAAAGTGGGCGATGCTCGCCGCTCAGCCGGCTGCCTGCGCGCCCCTCTTACACCTCGCACCACCATCGCGTGACTATGACGTCACACTTAGGCCACGCCTACCGAAGCCTATTCTTCGGCTAAATCGGCCGTTCCTGAAGGCGGTTCGTCCTCGACCGCAGCTTTATCAGGCAGCACCTGGCGTGGTCGCGATGGTTGAGCATGGACCTCCGCTTCTACCTCTTGTAGGTTTCCTTCCACACTTTCTACGGCATCCGAGTTATCGGTCTCCGTCTCGTCATTGTTATCTACAAACAATATTGATTTCATTAGTACATAATATCCAAAGTAAAGTAACATTAGCTTATTTTATTTAAGCTTTACGTAAACAACCAGCAATTTTTCTTTTGCGTTTATTTTTATGTTAGACGGGGCCTAGGATGTCAAACGTAAGAATATCCACACTACTAGCAGAGCCCTCGGGTTACTAGATACCGTACAGAGCCCCCAGGTTGTACGAGTGGCAGAGCCCTCAGGTTACCACTCTAATCGCATACAGATCCTTCACACTGCATGACTGGCAGAGCCCTCAGGGTACCAGGTTTCACCACGTACAGAGCCCTCAGGAATATACAACAGGCAGAGCCCTCAGGGTGCCATCATAACATCGTAGCGACGAGCGGCAATACAACTGAGCCATCAGAGGGTTATTAATTATTACGCGCAGAGCCCTCGGGGTGCGCACCATGAATGACAAAACCGCTTACTTATACTCACATTCGAAGAATGCCGTACAAACGCCCGGGGTCCACTCTCCTCGCCACAAAATCATATATTCGGCCGCAGCTCGCGTAGTCTTACCATACGAGCCACTGATAAGTTGGAGTTCGTATCGGCCTTGTGGCAGTATCTTTGTAACAGGGCCTCGCATCCTAGAATCTAACTTGCCAGTAGACTGGCTTGTTTTGCGCACGAAAACAAGGTCATTAAGCTGGAAAGACCGCGGCACTTTACGGCGCTCGTTCACACGAGCGTCTTGTTGTGCTCGGCTTTTATCCAGCAGCTCGCTTGCGCGCTGCCGCGTCAGTTCGCGCAGAGACTCTCGGTTAGGGCTGGCTGCTTCGATCGCGATATCGCGAACCACGGATCGTATGACAGGCGTCACACCATTACTGCCGATTAATAAATTCAAAGGTGAACATTGAGTAGATTTTTGCACTGTAATGTTCAGGTTGAGCTGTAGTTTCCAAAGAATTTTAGACCAACTTTCTTGGCGAAAGTTTGTTTCCACACGAATCATATTCATAACTGTTCGACAGTACCGCTCAACCTGTCCATTAATTTGGTGCATTTCTGCAGTTATAAAATGAATCTCACTACCTAGGTCCCTTATCCATTTGCAAAACAAAGAACTGTCGTACATTCGTCCTCGGTCAGTTACAATTGAACGAGGTGTACCAAATAAAGAGATAGCATTCTCAAACACACGTTTTAATTCGTTAGTATCTTGTCTAAAAATTGGATACAATAAACAATACATTGTAAAAGCATCTATGATTAAAATAACAAACTTATAGCCGCTCGAGTCGGGAAGAGGGCCCAAAACATCTGTATGCACTGTTTCAAAAGGAGTGCCAGGCTTGTCCCACGACTGGATCGGCTGTAAGGGTTGACGTGGTACCTTTTTATGAGCTAAGCAAACAATACAATGTTAAATATATTTTCTCACAAATTATCTAAGTCCAGGAAACCAAAAGTGGTGGAGAATCAAGTCGGTTGTTTTCTCTGCACCGATATGTTGGTGTTCATCGTGGAAAATTCGCAGTAAACTTAGACGGTAACCTTTAGGAATAAAGCATAAATAGCGGGACCGTTCTCCGGTCTTATTGAGCTTATAATATAGCACATCGTTACGTTTTACATAACGTCCCGCATCAAGCGCACCGTCATTGAGTTTCTGCAGCAGCGACTGGGTTTCTTCGTCAGCGGCCTGCGCTATCTGGGCCCAGTTATGCGGCCTCGCTATTTGACACATATTAATTGCATTGCGACTTAAGTAATCCGCGTGTGATAACGCAGTCCCCTTACGATACTTTAGGTCAAAGTCATAATCCTGCAAGTACATCCACCACCGAGCTATTCTAGGCAGGAGATCTTTCTTGCGTTGGGTAAGTTTTAAGACGTTGCAATCCGTAATTACTTTAAATTTGTTTCCGACTAAATAATGCCTAAAGTGTTGCAGCGCCTTAAGCACAGCCAGCGTTTCCAACTCGTAAGAGTGGTAACGGGGCTCAGCACCCTGAGTAACCTTGCTGAAGTACGCAACAGGTCGCTTACGTCCTTCAACGTCAGTTTGCAATAAGACAGCACCGTAACCCCGCGACGACGCATCAGTATGCACCTCTGTGGCCAACAAAGGATCATAAATAGCGAGCACTGGTTCGTTAGTTAACCGGTCAATAATATCTTTACGAACTTGTTCGTGCTCGTCAGTCCACTGAAATTGCACACTTTTGCGAAGTAGGTTAGCAATGCAAGCTGTTTTAAGAGAATAGCCGGGGATATATCGCCGAAAATACCCAGCGAGACCAAGGAACTGTCTTACTTCTTTCACACTGTTAGGTGTTCGGGCCCCGACCAAAGCATTAATTTTATACTGACTCGGCCTAACCTGAACATGGCTTATTGTACGCCCCAAGTATTCAACCTCTTTAGCAAGCAATGTACATTTCTTTAAATTAATTGAAAAACCTGCAGTGGTCAAAGTCCGTAACACCTCGCGAAGCGTCTGCAGACCCTCGTCGATGGTCTTACTCGGTATCAGGACGTCGTCGACATAAACTAGCTCTATCAGCCTCGATAAAAGGACGTAAGGTATCGGATATGATACGTTAGTAAACTACAGGTGCGTTGGCGAGTCCATACGGCATTTTAAGGTACTCGAAGTGACCCTCGGGCATCACAAAGCCAGTGCAATGTATAGAATCGCTGTCCATTGGGATCTGGTGGAAGCCGGTCGCCATGTCCAGACTAGTAAAGAACTTTGCTTTGCCTAGACGGTCAATGTGATCCTCAATAAGCGGCAATGGATAGCGATCCCACACGGTGTTCGCGTTTAACGCCCGAAAATTCGCACATCCTGTCGCTACCGTCTTTTTTCTTCACCAATAAAATAGGACTCGAAAACTCTGATTCGGATTCCCTAATTATCCCTTTATCGAGTAAATCCCTAATAATGTCCCGTACGCGGATCTTCTCATGTTATGACATTTTGTATGGTCTATACACAACAGGGGTCTCATTATGCAATCGAATGTGCATTGAACCGGTATTAACAGTCGTTGTAGCCGTACCGGTAACGAGAAAGTCCGAAAAATCATCAAGAATACGTAAAAAATATTTTTTATTATCGCCGTCAACAGTCGTATTTATTTGCTCATGCATGTTCGACCGCACACTGAGAACCGTATTTGAACGTGTCAAGCATTGTGCGCCTCGAGTTCGCGTATAGATCACACCATCCCTATTGAGTACATCTGTACCTAGTATAACCGGGGTATTTAAATATCGGTGAGGGACCACATGAAAATCAACTTCGAGAGAGATTTTAGGGAACTCAACAGTTAAAGTAGTAGAAAAGCTGGACTCAACTTCTTGACTTCCGATGCCACGCAATGTACAGAAAGACGGTGTTTGAGTGCACTGAAAATGTTTCACAACAGATTCTGCTATTAAGGAAAGTTGCGAGCCGCTATCTATAAGGATATCTACAGGTACCCCTTGAATCACCGCAGCTGCAATGTCGTTCTGCTTGTATTCGTCAAAATTCTCACGGCAAAAGTTAACATTAGATTTGCCACGAGATTCAGCACGCTGTTTTGCGAAACAATCATCAACTTTATGCCCCGTCTTTTTACAGAAGCTACATGGATCAGATCTATTCGCAAAGTTTTTTAAAACTGACAATCCTGAACTTGACGGTTCATTTCTGTCATTCGGATTATTTAATTTCACACGTTTAGGACATTCATACTGCTTGTGACCAAAACCGTTACATTTAAAACATTTTGATTTCGTATCAAAGTTTTCTATTTTACGCAAATTATTATGAAAATTGTGGGTCGACTGAACGCGGGATCTGACACGAACAGGAGCAATCTGAGTAGGTTTGATATAAATGGACAAAAATCCAACTAAATCACCGGCAACAAATTCGCGTTCATAGCGGCAGCTGCGAATCTGTGGGTCGGTGATTCCACGAATAATTATTGCAGAAATTAATTCTTCGCTTAAGCCAATGACAACACGTAATCGCAACAACGAGCGCCTTGCGTACTCCGCGTATGTCGGATAGCGATCAGAATCTGTCTTCATCACGTCGAACAAAATATTGGCGATATCTAATCTACGCGGGCACAACGATTGAAAATCTCGCTTAAAATTGGACCAAGTACGATTGTTAGTCGTCCACTCATTAAGCCACACGCGAGCGTCACCCTTCAAACAATTACCTATTCTCAACAAACACTCACGGTCATCCCATTGATGAATAATACGCAAATGATCTACCTCTTCACACCACACAATAAAATCACTTAAAGACGGATCGAAACTCGAAATATAAATATGATGGTTGGATCTTACCGGATTTATAGCATTGATTGCGGTCGCAAGCTTATCCGCTACTTCACTCATAATGACATCGGTAGCCGACGGCGTCATGCTCGGGGGTAGTGACGCGGCCACGCTCGCCGCACCCGAGAGCGCGCTAGACGGCACCGCCAGCAGCGTGTCCGTATGAGTTTCGCCGCGCGCGCCTACAAGGGCGGCAGACTCGCTCGCCAAATCGAGCGAACGCGGTGGCGGCGGCGTGCGCGAGCGCGCCGTCCGCGCAGGTGCCGGCGCCGGCAAGGCGGCGGCGCGCGTACGCACACCGGAGCTCGCGCCCGCTTGACCTAGATGGCGATCCCTAGTATCTTCCAACGCCGACAAACGAGAAATTATCGTTTGAAGTTGTTGTTTGATACCCGGAGCGGAGGAACGTCCACGTTTTCGAGATTTATTATTCGTTTCTTTAGGCATTGCGAATAGTAATTTAATAACTAATTGATAAAATTTTAACTTTTAACCGTCCAAAAAACAACGAAGACGTGGCTACTATCCCACTTCTGAATTTAACGTTTTAGTCCGATTTTTATAAAAAAAATATTATTTTAACAAATACAGATTTAATTATAAAGAACAAAAATATATTAATTAGATGAACGTCCGTCCGATCCGAAATCCGCAGTAAAAGTGGGCGATGCTCGCCGCTCAGCCGGCTGCCTGCGCGCCCCTCTTACACCTCGCACCACCATCGCGTGACTATGACGTCACACTTAGGCCACGCCTACCTTCTTCGGCTAAATCTATAAAATAAAAAAATACTTCACATTTTGCGTAATTAAATACTTATCGTTTACATGCCACTTCAAATGCTCTTCTCGTAATGAATATCATATATTGTGAAAGTTTCGTGTTGTCACTGGTGCAATTATCGCACGGCATCATGTTTGAGTGTTCCAAAGGCATTGACCTAAAGAGATAGACAAGAACGTCCATACAAAACATTTGTTCCAATTCGTAGGGCGTGTCAAGATGGCGTCCCAAATTGATTGTCAACTACCAGAAGGGACACAACTTTTGTGCCTACAATAATTTGTCATCTTGGCGGTCCGTAATAAAACAATACAAAAAGTCAGTGCTCCTCAGTCACATGTGTTACCTACAACCGGTTTTGTATGGGAACATCTGTAGGTTTTTAGCCTATGATTGTAGAAGCCGTGGCACAGAAATGAAAAAATATCTTTTCTATTCTATTATTACGATATAACTACTTATTATTGACTTGAATAACAATTAATTTCACTTACTTGACAGCTGAGTTGTTGTAAACGTCTACGAGTACAATTTGTCATTAAATAAAGAAATGTTTTCGCCGCTCCGCTCGCGCGCAAGTCGTGTGAATGTCAAAGTCACACTAAAGCAAGGTGCCGAGTCGACTCCGCAGATGAGTGGAACATAATGCGTGTTCGGAAGGGCCTATCTAGTGTAACGTATATATCGCTGTCCAAATGTGGTTGTTTACCCGCTGGTGTGTCCGCAGGGCTACCTGTGCACGGTGTGCAACGCGTGCGCGCACAAGGAGTGCATCGCGCTGTCGGGCCGCTGCGGGGGCGGCGCAGCGCCCGCGCCGCCGCTGCCGCCGCCGCAGCACGCGCCAGACCTCGCGCTGCACTACTACATGTGGTACTGTGGCATATCACCATCATAACCATTAGCCTATACAGGGTTCATTTTGGACTTCCCGCCAAATTTCTTTACGTGATCCTATAGCAGCAGTACAGTCGGCGGCAGATGAACCTACCCAAATCTGTCAAATTTCTCCAATGAATATTGATACTTGTACCCAAATAGTAAAATTCAAAATTGATTGTAGAAATTTGACAGTTTTGGGTAGGTTGATCTGCCGCCGTGTGTACAACCAAATAATGAAATAAAAAAACATATATTTTTTTACATTTTTATCTCAATTAAAATGATTGTCACCTAGCGCGCTGCCTATCGCGGTTATCGAAGCGCATGCGCGTGACCGCTATTATTCACCCCGTGCACCAATGACAGCGCGCCGTCGGTTTGACCGCGAGGGTGAGCGCACGCACCTAGAACTAATAAGGATATAAAAAGCATATTGTTTTTTTTCCAAAGCAGGCAAAAAATTGTATGAATACAATTTATGAATTTCAAAAAAAGAAAACATTCATTATTTTTACTTCAAATATTTTATTATTACTTTTTTACCCCATATTTAATTTTGGCTTGGGGTCCAAAACTACACTCGGCGTCACAAAAATCGTACCTTTTAAAAATATTCTTAAAAAATTCTAAAACCTTATTTAGAATCAACTTTAGATATCGTTAGAAAGCTAAAGAAAAGGAGAATCCAAAAACAATTAAATTAAATTTTCTTTAATTAGAATTATACAGAAAAAAAATATTTAAAAAGCAATAAAAATCCTTAATTACGTCTTAATTGACACATCATTTTACAACAAAAATATACAAAAATTTGCTTAAAACTAAACCTAAAATCTAGTGTTACCCCTCCCCCCTTGCCCTGATGACGGCTTCCATACGGTCCCTCATCGACCTAACCAATTTCAGGACTTCTTCTTGAGGGATATTGGCCCATTCTTCAATAACAGAATCATCGAGCTCCTGAAGAGACGTAGGAGCGGGATCCCTAGACCGCACCTTCCGTTTAAAATGGTCCCAGAGATGCTCTATCGGATTCAGGTCCGGACTTCTCGCTGGCCACAGCATGACAGAGATTTGGGATCTTTGAAAGAAGTGCCGTACAATTACTGCAGTGTGAGCACGAGCATTTTCATGCATTAAAGTGAACCCCCCGCCACATAGCGGCGAGCAGTCAGCGCTCCATGCCCACGAGCACCTCCAGTCCGGGAGACGCAGACAAGGTCGGTTTTGCTGTCAGCCGAAATGCCGGCTCAGAACATGCAGGAGCCGCCCCCATATTTCACAGTCTCCTGGATGCAGGCTTGGGCAAAGCGTTCACCCTGTCTTCTGTACACTTTTCTGCGTCTATCGTTGCAGAAGAGTCACACTCTCGTCTCGTCAGAGAAAAGAACAGTCCTCCATTGGTGAAGAGTCCAATTGACGTGGTCACGAGCGAACTGCAAGCGGACTCTACGATGCGCTGCAGTCAATTTTGGACCCGTAGCAGCTCTATGGGCTGCTATTTTCTTCTCCCTCAGTGTTCGTCTAACCGTAGAGACGCTCACGGTGGTTCTGCGAACTGCCTGGAGCTGCTGTTGCAACTCAACAGCATTGGAGAACCGATTACTCAAAGAATTTGAGACGATAAACCGGTCGTCTCTCTCCGAGGTGCAGCGACGTCTACCCAATCCATATTTCCGGATGTAGCCACCGGTCTCTATGAACCGCTGGTACACTCTTGGAACCGAAAAACGGCTCAAATTCAGTCGCCGAGCGACATCACACTGCCGCTTCCCTGATTGCAATAGTGCAACCACATAGGCGGCTTTGTCAGCAGTATCCATGCAGCAGGTATCCATTTCCCAGGTGCTTTTTCTTCTGAAAAATCTTTGCGTGTGTCCTCTTCGACGGCTGGATAGCAAATAACCCGCATTGAACCTGTATGGGCCCTTTTATACCCAAAAGGTAGCGTAACTAGCGCCCTTCGCGAGTAGTAAAAATTGCATTGTTTTTTCAAAGTCACATTATTCGTGGTTATCAATTTTTTTATCAATAAAATGATACGTTTTTTTTAAGAGTATTTATTGGTCTTTTGAATAACATTAATATTTGTGGAGGTATACGCGTATGTCAAGAGTCAATAACGCTTGAAAGTTATTTTTGCAAAGGTGCGATTTTTTGACGCCGAGTGTAATTCTGTATACATCCAATCATTTTTCATGAGCCACCCATTTGAGCTTAAGTGGAAAACCAAAGCTAAAGAGCCCTTAAGGCGGCATGCGCTTACGCCGTTATTATATTATTTGTGTATAGGATTTGTATATTTAAGGCATAAGCGCCTGGTGCGCTACAAGGCCCCTTTTCACTATCAAAAACAAATTAATAGTATTAAGATTTTTAGAAAACTTTACTTACCTGATGGTAATCGGTCTGTTGCACTAGTCTTATCTTAATCTATTTATTTACAGACTATTGTAAACTGATAACCCGTCTTGTTGAATCAGGTACGTGGGTGAGATGGGGCGCGACATGGCGACGGCGCGACTGGAGCGGCGCGTGGACGGCACCTTCCTACTGCGCGTGCGCCCGCACCCCACGCATCACGCCGACACCGACACGCACTACGCGCTCTCGCTCAAGTCAGTATGCACCGCGCGCCGCAATCGGTGCTCACACTACGCCACGCACTACGCCACACCGACACGCACTATGCGCTCTCGCTCAAGTCAGTATGCACCGCGCGCCGCGAGCGGGAGCTCATACTACACCACGCACCACGCCACACCGACACGCACTACGCGCTCTCGCTCAAGTCAGTATGCACCGCGCGCCGCAATCGGTGCTCACACTACGCCACGCACTACGCCACACCGACACGCACTATGCGCTCTCGCTCAAGTCAGTATGCACCGCGCGCCGCGAGCGGGAGCTCATACTACACCACGCACCACGCCACACCGACACGCACTACGCGCTCTCGCTCAAGTCAGTATGCACCGCGCGCCGCAATCGGTGCTCACACTACGCCACGCACTACGCCACACCGACACGCACTATGCGCTCTCGCTCAAGTCAGTATGCACCGCGCGCCGCGAGCGGGAGCTCATACTACACCACGCACCACGCCACACCGACACGCACTACGCGCTCTCGCTCAAGTCAGTATGCACCGCGCGC
The DNA here is from genome assembly GCA_963921215.1 of Scoparia ambigualis. Taxonomy (NCBI): domain Eukaryota; kingdom Metazoa; phylum Arthropoda; class Insecta; order Lepidoptera; family Crambidae; genus Scoparia; species Scoparia ambigualis. The sequence goes on along the minus strand of OY992503.1, from coordinate 41,006,224 downwards.
CGCAATCGGTGCTCACACTACGCCACGCACTACGCCACACCGACACGCACTATGCGCTCTCGCTCAAGTCAGTATGCACCGCGCGCCGCGAGCGGGAGCTCATACTACACCACGCACCACGCCACACCGACACGCACTACGCGCTCTCGCTCAAGTCAGTATGCACCGCGCGCCGCAATCGGTGCTCACACTACGCCACGCACTACGCCACACCGACACGCACTATGCGCTCTCGCTCAAGTTAGTATGCACCGCGCGCCGCGAGCGGGAGCTCATACTACACCACGCACCACGCCACACCGACACGCACTATGCGCTCTCGCTCAAGTCAGTATGCACCGCGCGCCGCGAGCGGGAGCTCATACTACACCACACACCACGCACCACGCCACACCGACACGCACTACGCGCTCTCGCTCAAGTCAGTATGCACAGCGCGCCGCGAGCGGGTGCTCATACTACACCACACACCACGCACCACGCCACACCGACACGCACTACACGCTCTCGCTCAAGTCAGTATGCACCGCGCGCCACGAGCGGTGCTCACACTACACCACGCACTACGCCACACCGACACGCACTACGCGCTCTCGCTCAAGTCAGTATGCACCGCGCGCCACGAGCGGTGCTCACACTACAGCACGCACTACGCCACACCGACACGCACTACGCGCTCTCGCTCAAGTCAGTATGCACCGCGCGCCACGAGCGGTGCTCACACTACACCACGCACTACGCCACACCGACACGCACTACGCGCTCTCGCTCAAGTCAGTATGCACCGCGCGCCGCGAGCGGGAGCTCATACTACACCACACACCACGCACCACGCCACACCGACACGCACTACGCGCTCTCGCTCAAGTCAGTATGCACAGCGCGCCGCGAGCGGGTGCTCATACTACACCACACACCACGCACCACGCCACACCGACACGCACTACACGCTCTCGCTCAAGTCAGTATGCACCGCGCGCCACGAGCGGTGCTCACACTACACCACGCACTACGACACACCGACACGCACTACGCGCTCTCGCTCAAGTCAGTATGCACCGCGCGCCACGAGCGGTGCTCACACTACACCACGCACTACGCCACACCGACACGCACTACGCGCTCTCGCTCAAGTCAGTATGCACCGCGCGCCACGAGCGGTGCTCACACTACACCACGCACTACGCCACACCGACACGCACTACGCGCTCTCGCTCAAGTCAGTATGCACCGCGCGCCACGAGCGGTGCTCACACTACACCACGCACTACGCCACACCGACACGCACTACGCGCTCTCGCTCAAGTCAGTATGCACCGCGCGCCGCAAGCGGGTGCTCACACTACACCACGCACCACGCCACAGCAACATGCACTACGGGCTGGGTGCAAATGCTCTCACACTATACTCTAATTTTTAATTAGATGGACTAAAGTGACAGCTGCCGGTGCACTTTTTATTTTTAATGTTGCCAACTGAAGAGCGAAGTGTTGTGACGTTTGATTTTACCGATTAAATTGAATTATTGAGTCTTTGACATCGCTGTAAATAAGTATTTAACAAAATTTTGGTAAAAAGTACGTGTAATTCGCCAGTTTACGTGAAATGTATTTTGGCACAAATTTTCTTTAACAAAACCGAACAAAACTCAATGAAATTAATTTGAACCAATTAAGATTCTGAAAATTATTTTTCTGAAATTATTAGTAAAGTGATAACTGTATTTTATTCATGTTTCCTACGATATGAAGCTACTTAATTAGCTTCTATATCAAGATAACACAGTTCGAGTGTTTTGCATTTACCAATAAGCGAAATTGAACCAACAATTGAACTTCGTTTGAGTAAGGGTACAACACTAATTTTTATTTTACGCTAAGTGGTATCATTACTAATGTCACTTTAGCCCATCTAATTAAAAATCAGAGTGTACACCACTACTCCCTGTTTAGATGTGTGGTTGTGGTGTGTGAAAGCCCTTAGAGTGGTTTTTCTGATATATTGAATGATTGATATTGTGACACATTTAATTTCGTATTATACTGAATTCAGAAAGACACATCTATCTACAAGATATTCTGTAAAGAATTGCTTTTTTTGTCAAGCCCAACCACTAAGTTATACAATATCCATAAGCCTAACCTAACATGCTTCCCTCCCCCCGCCAGGACGGATAACACGGTGAAGCACATGCGCGTGTGCCGCAAGCCCATCGACCAGGTGCCGCACTACTACCTGTCCGAGTCGCGCTTCTTCCGCAGCATCGTCGAGCTCATCTCCTACTACGAGAAGACCAGCCTCTCGGAGAACTTCGTCGGGTAAGCGCACACGACTTATGTCTTAGGAGCTGCGCAAACATTGACACTTTATGTTGCTGACCTAGAAAAACGCGATTTACACTACCTATTAATGTTTGCCGTATACGCCTTCAGGTAATAATGCTTTTCTAATAGTGTTTCATTTCATTTTCTCTTGTTTACTCTTTTAGAGATGTGACGCAGTTTAAGATATCATTCAATTGTGTTAGATAATGGGTTCTTCATACAAATAATATCTCATGTGTGTTGGTCGTTGACACCACGAGTCATGTTGAAATAAAATACTTTATTATTTGGTCTTTTCGGTCATGCAAAGGATTTTTAATGTCGCATAAACACAAATAGATTGGAATATATTTTATAATAGTGTTCGCATCGACTTTAGAAAACAATGTAGACAAGTGTGTCTGACCAGGCTAAACTCTAACCTGCGGTGGCCGTTCCGGCGCGTGGTGGCGACGGTGATCCACGACTTCCGGCCGCTGGACGGCACGCAGCTGGCGCTGCGCCCCGGCGCCAAGGTGCTCGTGCTCAGCAAGGAGGGCGACGGCCGCGGCTGGTGGAAGGGCCGCATGCTCGACAAGGTAACCACTACTGACACTAGATTTCGCCTATCGATATTGAGCTTTATACACCTTCACATTCAAAATTTATTTTAACGGGAATTTGTTTAGACGAAAAGATATGGTCGGAATTTGCATGTGGGTGTGCCCTGACTAAAAACATTCATTTCACGTTCATTCATGCACATTGACCTCCCGTACGTCATATCAAAGCTTACATGTAGATTTCTCCAATCGATATTGATCCTTATTCCCCAATCATAAAGTTAAAAATTTGTTGACTTAAAGATATGGCAGCAGTTTGAATGGAGCTGTGCCCTGATAAAAAATATTTATGTATATTGACCTCCCGTACGTCATATCAAAGCATACGTGTAGATTTCTCGAATCGATACTGATCCTTATACCCCGTATCATAAAGTTCAAAATTTATTGACGAAAGAAAAGATATGGCAGGAATTTGTGAGGCTGTGCCCTGACTAAGCCTATTCTTCTACATTGACCTATCGCACGTCATACAAAGCTTACATGTACGTCTGTACAATAGTATTTAATATATTATGATCAAAGAAGAAGCAAGAGACACTTTAATAAGGGTTCAATTAATTGTGTTGAAACATTAAAATTTGTACGAGTGCTCATCATCATCCATCAGGATATCAAAATTAGTATGAGTGCTCTCGTCATCTATCAGGATATCAAATTTAGAATGAGTGCTCATCCATCATCATCTATCAGGATATCAAAATTAATATAAGTGCTCATCATCATCCATCAGGATATCCAAATTAGTATGAGTGCTCATCATCATCTATCAGGATACCAAATTAGTATGAATGCTCTCATCATCATTCATCAGGATATCAAAATTAGTATGAGCTATCATCATCATCCATCAGGACATTAAAATTAGTATGAGTGATCATCATCATCCATCAGATGAGCGGACATCTTACTATTAGTTCATGAACATGCCTTTTCCAACACACGTGGCACGGTAGTAAATTAAGAATCGGTACGGCAGGGCGACAACCGGTCGGGCTACTTCCCCAAGGAGTGCGTGCGGGAGGAGCCCGAGTGCATCGGCGCGCTGGACTGATGCCAGCTGTGCCTCGCCGAGCGCGAGCTGCACTTCGCCCCGCCGCCCGCCGACCACGACCCAGACCTCGTCTGAACCGGTCGGCGGAACACGCAACAGGAACCTCTGCTCAGTGCGCTTCCGTAGGAGCCCACGGGCCGAACGCGACAGTGTGTTTACTTACAGTGTTGTGCGTGCTCGATTGAGAGGTCGAACTTGTAAAAAGGTCGAATGGAATGACTCAACGCAGCGGTGACAATGCAATCTCAGACGTTTAGCGTAATTTTAACTTTAAGTAGTGATGTGAAATCATAAATGAAGTCGATGTATATTTTAAAAGATAGTGTGATGTGAGACGTCCCCGGGCGGAGGGAATACCCGATCCCGGTAGACTTGTTTTGAAATTCTTTTTGGGCGTTTTTATTCGTCCGAAGCTCTCTTCTCCTCTGAGAAACCTGTCGGCACTATAGAATTTTTTGATGGTGCGATAAATGCTTTAATATTATTATAAGTAGGAATGTGAGATGGGCCGCCGTCGGCCGCGCTACGCCTTGTGAGGTGACGCGTTGGCTCAGAGATACGGACGTAAAAGGCGGAAAGTTTTGATGTGAATTGTAGGAGTGGTGATTACTAAACCTGTTTGATCGCGGCTCCTTATGTTTTAGAGGCTCAGGATCATAAACCCGAGATGGTGTTTTTCTGGTCCGATAGTCATAAATTTTCTGATAAACTATTGAGGATATTTACTAATTTATATAAAATCAGCAAATAATTATTTATTAACCCTTCAAGGATCATTAGACCGCCGGCGGTCGCATGACAATAGGTTTTTAATTGTGTCTGGTTTCACGTTGCTTGAGGAATTAAAAAGAAAACAAACTGTCAATCTAAAAATAATTACAGTAAAAATATAAAAGATTTTAATTCCGTCTTGAATGACAAAATGACACCATGACAAAAGTATGCTCAAAATTAAATCAATTCTTTAAACACATGACACGTTTTTATGACCATTTTACATTCTTGGTGACACTATTGGACACTATTTTTTATTCACGTGTGACGATTTAGTCTCGTATACCTCAACTTATGTTGTGTGGTGTGTTTAGATTTTAGTAGCTTTAAAATACGTTACGTGATTTCTTAAAATAAATTTTAAAATAGTGAGATAAAGTGCCAAATGTTTCGTTCTTTGTCTTATCACTTCATTTATTGTATGTTATCTACAATGGAAAAGATTTTAACGCATATCTTTTTCAATTTGCCAATGTTTTAAGATACGTTTATTGAGAAATTACTTCTTCTAAATGCTGAAACTGATGTGTTTTATTGTGTAAAATAAACTATAATGTTATTGTTTTAGAAATGTAATTTCTATATGTTAGAAAAAAAAACCCGACAAAACAGATACGACTCTGGTACTGGTACTCATAACTAAAATAGAAAATATTTTATTCCGTCAAATATTTGTAAATTTATTTAATTATATTTACTATTTACGCGTATCATAGACATTGTGGCATCACAGCACAGCTCTCATATCATGACCATGTTGTATAAACAAAGAAATTAATGTTTTCTCTCTATTTTTATGTATGTATTTAGTATGTATCAATGTGTACAGGTTGTTTGTGGAAATGTTTAACACTCCGAAAGGTTATTTATGTATAGAAACAAATATTCTTACAAGATTATTAACACTTTTACATTTATAAATAAAAACCTTTAGTTCCCTAATTTTATACAATGCAAAAACCACCTACTTAAAGTAATTTAATACACAAAAACCAAAAAATTTGTACCTAACCAACTTGGGATGGATTACTATGTTATTGGGAAACGCCCACAACCAAATGCATATATTTTACAAAATCTATTCATCGACCTTGAAGCAAATTAATCAAAGAGACTTTGAAAGAAGCCAACGAGCAGCCAGTAAACAAATCTATTTCGAATAAACTATCATTATAAAATTTACAAGTTTTTCTGATAAAACTGTTTTGAACATAACAAGTCTTTCCAATAGGAACATAAAATAAATGTTTCTTAATTATGATTATGAAGCAACCAGTCAATATAAGCAACTTTTTATGTGGGACCAAATAAAAGTAGGATGTTAGAACTTTGCCAAACAACCTGTTTATGTGTAATAGCGTTTCTCTATTTCTGCACATTTCAAAGACGACGTGTCGTGCAGTCCAGTTCGAAGTCGCCAAACCAGAATAATTCCCATAATTAATTATTATGTCTTTTACCTCAAGTTCAATACAACTCTTTACATTCCATTGTCACATGATTGCCTTGACGCGGGATTCTCGCAAGTTGCTATCAAAAACCACATTGAAAACATGGAAACAAGTATGGCGCGGAATAAATGTTACTTTTAAATTGGAATGACAATAAATGAGCTAGCATTTTAACGAGGCTTGCCTTGTCAGTGTAAACTAAATGTCCGCTGCCATGTCACCTTTTTATCCGCGCCTTTAATGTGAATGGCACAATGTATCGTATAATTGAAACACAAATAAATACAAGTTATAGTAATATTATGTAGATAATTTTTAAATAATAACTGCCGCCTATTTAAATAAACCCCAGTGATTTAAACGCCAACCGACGACGATGTAATGACGACCAAATGTGTTCAGGAACACCCGTGAGGCGATCATGACACTCTAGAACTCTAGAAAAGTGTTAAAAGTCTTAGCAACTAGTGCCACTGTTTATCTTTCCATGTTCACATACACTTAACTTGTTCATCATACTAGAAAACTAAATTAACTAAAACTTTTATCTTTACCATGTTGGATTATTTTGTTGTAGTACACTGTAAATACTGTTAATTTATTTTCATTTGACATGGCAAACAGATGTTGAATATACTAGGATGTAAGTTACAGGCACAATGAATGTCATCCTTCCATGTTGTGTAAACTAAATGTATTGACATATTTATAAAATATTAAATGTTTTTAAAACTCCACATTGTGTAGCAATGTAATAAATATACCTATATGTGTTAAAGAAAATGGAGGTGGCTGTATAAAACCATATTATATACAAATGTGCTTAGTGTTGTTCAGTCATAATATCAGCGGTATCTAATTAATGTGCACTAAATGTATTTCATATTCAAAAGTACAAATAAATAGAAATTTGATGTTGACACCCTACACACCCACCTAGCCACTTCCAATAAATGTCATAATAACTTATTAAATATATTGATGATAAAAATGTATGATTCTAGTGAAATAAATATTAAATTAAACATAGTGCCACTTTAAAAGCTTAATATAATCTTTCTTAGAGTGCTATCAAATAAACCACCGCTTTATTTAAAGTTGTGAATGACATACGTCTGTAAAATAAAATGTTATTATAATTAAATAAATAAATTTTATCTTGTCCGTGGTGACAGGGTTCAGAAATTGTTATTGTAAAAATATCAAAATATATAACGGTTAATATGTAAACATACTCTTATTAGATAACGATATGGTTGTTGTATCATAATAGATATCTAATAAATATACCTGTATATTTTTTCTATTTAGTTGGACAGATGAGGGCCACGTAGAAAGAATATGGTGACGTCATATGGTTCGGGAATAATAATGCATGGCAGTGAGATGGAAAAAATATTTTGATTCAATGTATACTTATTGTTTGGTGCCAAAAATATGAAAGGGGAGATGAAAAGTAAATACCAATGGTCTCGAGCGCCCGAGCAAGTTTGACGGTCACACATGTTGGTGCAATTATTGGATTCGCAGTCCACCTTAATGTAGACAAGAGAGTTCATAAATAAATGTCTCGTATTCTATGATAGATAACCTTTGCTTCGCTTTCAACATGCTTTTTAAATGAACATTATTTGCAGAGTTTATTTTAAAAATATTTCACACTAAGTATTGTTTTATTGGTTATCGATTATGATATGATACATATATTTTAACAGCTCTGTTTTAATTGTTTAAAACCTGTAACATTTTTAAATGAAACTTAAGTTTTATTTGACGTACGACATGTTAGTCGTTATAAACGCAGTCATTTGGGAAAACCAGCAATTGTGTTGTTAGCATGCTTGAAATAACGATTGGTGCTAACAAATTATTTTGTGTTCATTGATTTGCAAGTGCTTTTATTGAAAGTGAGCGTCTGCGCACGCCCGCCAAGAGTCTAGTATAAATGTATTTTGATATTATTTATGTTCATGTTTGTAAATATTATATTATACAGAAATGGCATATCTCGTTGTTCTGTAGTTAGGTAAGAACAACTCAGAATAAATACACGTTCGGAGATCGATTATCGTTTTATTAAACAATTAAGAATATCATATTTAACAAAGTTATTTCTTACACAAAATATATGAACGAAACGTTCCATCGTCGAATCCAGTCGCGAATCGCAGTCGCCGAGATACAATTTCAGTCTATGGGCTCTTCGCAGTACTCCGCACGTTTTATATACAATCTGTCCCGGGAAGTAGTAATCTAACTTTAAGAGCATGATCTATGGATAATTAATTAACTAAATTAACTATTAATTAAATTAACTTATCCGACTATCTGACTAGCCGCACTACGCGACCGCTGTGAAGGGGTCTCTTTGTTCAACGATAGCATCGGAACTAATAGACGTACAGTAACAAATTTACCCTTGTTTTGTAGAATAGATAAAATACTAGTAATACGGTGCAAATAGAACATACTTTAATGACCTTGTTTTTATGATATTTTAAAATAACTGAAGAAGACGTAAAAAAATACATGTTTTTTTACTTAAATCAATCCTTACTCTCTCGAAATGTATAGGGCCCGTGTATGTTTGCTACTTTTTTAATAGTTAATCTTGTTAGCTATCGAATGATATCAAATAGTTGCTTATCAGTGTCAAGGTGCCCATGTTATCGCTTTTTTTAGGGAAGAGGTCAATACTAAAAATAAAAAATTAAATTCTTGTAATTTGGCGAGAGGCGGGTCAGACCCTTGATTTGAGGTATTTTTATCGATAAAATTATCCAAAGATCTTAATGTTAGATTACTACTTCCCGGGACAGATTGTATAATAATAGATAACTCCTAGTTCCTTTGCCTCCGCACTTAGGGTTCCTTTATGCACACATTTCTGATGGTAAGTCTCCCGGTTTTGTTGGCCCTAATAGAGACCGTTGCCTGTCTCATTACATCACTTTAAATTCGGCGTGCTACTTCCTAAATAGGTTTGGAGATCGGTGACGGTGGAGCGGATGAGTTTGGCGGGGATGGTGGGCCGCTGCAGGCGCTGGTACGCGGCGAAGCGGTGGCAGCCGCCGAAGCTGTAATAGTAGTCGCCGCCCTGCGAGCCGGTGATCCACAGCACGTCAATCGGCGGCACCGCGCCGGCTGCTTCTTCTTTCTATAAGAGAAACACCAATCATCAGCCAGAGGACGTCCAATGTTAGGTGTCTTCCCCAAGAATACCACCGGTCTTGTGCTGCTCGCATCCAGACAACACCAATACCTCAGTTTAGAGATGAATTATATTAGACTGGGCCGTGCACGGGGCGTGCCGTGTGCGTGGCCCGGACGGGGCACTGATTTGAGACGTTGCGTATCGGGCCGGATCATGCACTGTGTAGGTAATATGAACTGCTTCATACAAAATGTATGCAACGTCTGAAATCAGTGCCCCGTCCGGGCCACGCACACGGCACGCCCCGTGCACGGCCCGGTCTAATATAATTCATCCCTTAATGATGACAAACAAACTAACAGACGACATAATTATGCATTTTAGCTCGCTTCACGTAAAAGTCAAGAAATTCACCGTTACTGCTGGCAGTAAACAGCAGTGTATCTAGTGTATATCTTCAGAGTATGAATATGAAATTCCCACCGTAAATTATATAGATATCTGCTAAGTAGCTATTATAATAAGTCGCATTTCTATATTTCTTATTTACCACGTAGGTCTTGTTTTTTTAACTTATCAACAACTAAAAAGCGTCATTGTAAACAAGTAGGTAGGTAACAAGAGATAACGTTTGTTGTGTTGTTACAGGTCTACCTATAGAAAAACAATAAGAACGTTATCGCTCTCTTGGATACCTATATTCAAGTCGAATTTTTACATAATTCTGTAATCGGATTATATGATAAACAAGTACTATCGCATGCGATGTATGTTTGAACCGACCCCCTGAGTGCAAAAAACATGTAAATGTCATTGAGAATTCCATCAGTTTAATTTGCAAATAGGACGTTGTAACCACAGAATAGAAATGTTCTGCCGTACTAGATTGCTTTTCTATGGGCCAATAAGTATTAATTGATTTGGGCTTTTGGAATAAATTATATTCCAAAGGGCCAATGATAGGTCCTCGATGACACAATAATAGGTGTCATCGAGGACCATTCACCTTATAGGTACATTAAACGGCAGAGCGCGCGCGGGCGTTTTGCGGCGCGGCGAGATTTGCTATAGTTGGTGCCAGAACGTGCATAAAAGGTCATCGCTACCCCTGTGCCACTGCACGCTGAAACAAGATCGCGTCGAACCGAAATATAAGCCGTAGCGATAGAATTATTTGTAAACAAACGTATCTTAGTACGAGACGTCCTTGATCTGGACACTTAGCATATATCACATTTTTTTTTTTAAATCTATACATGTGCTCCTCAGTTCTAATTCCTTACACACACGGTCTTTGACTTGGTGCATAAATAAAAACTTTCAAAATACCTGTATAGTGTCCATGAGCGAGGCGACCTTGTCTTCGTCGAGCTCCGAGATGAAGGGGCGGGTGATGACGTGCATGGGCACGTCGTGCACCTCCGTCTTGTACGCGCTGTGGATGCTGGTCATCCTCGACGCTGCAACTGATCGCCCTAACATCTTTACAACATACTGTTTAACCCCTTGTATGTCACGAAGACTTAGAGGTTGCTAACAATTTAATTTCTATTGTAGTGCTTGTTCACGTTGGAACGCGCGGGCGCGGTAGGTAATTTCGCGTTCCATTTTATACAAACATTTAGGCGGAAATTTACGCTAACTACTTATTAAAGGCATCTTACGCATACCTTTTTAAGTTTAAGTCCACAAATAAGGTACGCTGTGGCTGTTGGTACTTAGATTAGCCCTCTCGTGTAACCGTGTCGTTGTTCCTTATTTGTAGGTAGGTACCAAAGAGATTTGTAGGTACACACGCCAACTTACTCAAAACTGTTAAACTCTATTAACATTAATCCTTAAACTGGCACTTAAACAATAAAGTAGTAAGCAGTAAGTAGGTTGACAGCTATCGTCTGTGTACATGTCTTTGTGGTTTGTTATAATATTGTCACTAATTTTATACGTCTAATTATAAAAATGTCCAACACGAAAAACGTCTAATTATAAAAATGTCCAATTTTAATAACGTGCACTTAGATGAATGATTGGTCTCGCTGTCGAGCGCAGCGAGACCAATCATTCATCTAAGAACGTGCAATTATAAAAATGACCCATACGAAAAACGTCCATTTGTAAAAATGCCCATTACGAAAAACGTCAAATTTAAAAAATGTTCAATTCATATTCAAAGCGAAAAACTCATTTAGAAAAACGTCCAGTTCGAAAAGTGAACAGCTTAAATACGATTTGTTAGATGACTTTCCCGAACTCATTATTTAAATACTAGTTTTTTGAAGCTGAGTAGTGAGAGGTGTCAGTAATAATTTTTCGTAATAATAACGTTTGTCGTACTCGTTTGTAAAATAAAACTTAATAAAAAAAAACATTAATTAGTTGGCATTATTATTAACAAAATATGAAAGTTTTGGGGGAGGCCTTTGCCAAGAGGCACGCAAAACAACACACAGATAATACTTAGGTACTTACAACAGATAATGGATGGACTTATTTTTTTTAGTCGATGAATTTAGATGTAACTAGTACTTAGCCTTAACGGGTTAGAAGTATCTCCTATCACATTCTATAACTATATATGGCTCAACATGTCCACCATCACCAGTTGGTGATGATGGACTTGCCAGGATGAGCCACACTATTTCATCAGTTGAGGCATACAGCGTAAAGGTAAAAGTAAATCTTGTGCAATACGTGACAATACAGTCTCTACGAAAAGTAGGTACCTAAGAGAAGTCCGAGAGTCATGAAAACAAACTAGTGTTAGTAAATTAAATTATAAAATACTGTACCAGTTTGCTTATTTAGTTGTTGAATTGAATGTATACGGGTTCACACGCCAGCAAATAACCCTATCTAAAACTCATCAGTCAAATCTGGGGGCATGGCAGTGCCCCCGCCAAGTCGAGCAAAAAAGCGGCACGGCTGTACCATCCTTTTCACGAAACAATTCAGGCCATTTTCGACCCCCTATAACTTTGTTGTGGATAAAACTAGAAGCCTAGATTTTACAGTAAATAAGCAGGCATTGTATAAAGACTGTATATTTCAAATTTCATTCAATTTGAACCTCAAATTTAGAATAAAATTAGTGTTTAGTGTATAAATCAAGGAAAAACTAAAATATTTTGCAATTTCGTCCAGTTTTCTAGTTACACCAACTGCATAAATAACTTTGGAATCCCATATAAATATATAAGATTACAAAGTTACATTTGCAGTGAATGAATCGGTTATCAATCAGAGTGAGTACCTTTAATATAATGTAAAATATCCTTTGTTGGTATTCAAGAAGGAAAAAAAGTAGGACTATCTACAAAAAGAAATGAGATGCCATTAAAAACATACTTTAAAAAAAACCAAGTCTTGCAACTCAGTTCTTCTACCGTAAAAAGTTGTGAGATCCGCATACTACCAAGTCGGTTGACTTGGAAATCGCACTAAACAATCTAATTTAATATGTACCTATTACTAGTGAGATACATTGTGTTCACGCGATGGCCAAGTCATGGACATCACAGCTTTTTTACGGTAGAAGAACTGAGTTGCGAGACTTGGTTTTTTTTACTTGTTTTTGATGGCTTTATACTTATCCAAAGCTTAAAGGTTCAAAATTGATTGAAGAGACATTTTGTTAAAGGTTGATCTGCTGGCGTGCGTACTTTTAAAGTTTATAACTTGCTTTGCCTGAAATGTACTTTATTAAAATTAAATATAGGTACCTAGGTGGACTTATAACTTCATGTGCAATAAAGTGATTGACTTTTCATTGCAAAACAAGTATAATTTTCGAGTTGAACATGGCTTATAAGGATAAAGTTGAAAGTTTTAGCTACATATTAATTACACTAACTATTACCAACACATAAGATATTAGGTTATGATATGACTCATCTCAAGTAATTTAACTAAAATAATTATTAAAGAAGTATGTAAGTATACTCACAATATTTAATATTATTAGTTAAAGCACCAATGGATTTTAACATAACATAAGTGTAAAACGCGTTACGTTGTCTACCTTCTGCGCCGGCCGAATGACTTGGCGATACTGAGTGACAGCAACTGAGCGAGGCCGAGGTCGAATCATGGATTCATGTGTTAATCATATCACCTGTGTGGATCGACGATAAGGCCAATGCCCAAACGCAATAAATAATAAATAAACAAAAAAACAATTATTAAGTAGGTACCTAATTAACATGTTTACGTCACGTCGCCAGTCTTTACGTCGCAGTAGGTTCCACTCATTTAATTAATATTTTGTTTGTTATGTATTGTTATTGTTGTTATTAAAAGTAAAGAAGTCTTTTAGATTATTTTATTATAACATGAACGATATAATGCTGTTGTCATACGATAAGAGTAATAAGAATGTTACGTTAGGTACTGTTTGTGGGGTGCAAATTTGGGAACCTCCTCGTGGTGCACCCTGGGGTAAGGCCTCTCGGCCCACGTTCAGCGTGGGACAAGGGGCTTTATGCTAATCCCTGGCGTCCCTTCTGGGCGTCGAATAAAGTAGGTGGTGCCCCTTCTGGGCATCGCACCCCCTTCAACGCGCGTCCCTTCTGGACCGCACAGCGGGTCACTCGGACCTGCGGGGGGGATCTCCACGTGCGGCCCACTCTGGGTCGCACGCTCGCCGCTCACTCTGAGCGGCTTTGAGTGGAGCTTTTTCCGGCACCCCTTCTGGGTGCCGTGTCATGCAAAGGCTTCGTCGTTGGGGCACGCGGCGACGGGCGCCCGTCTTCAGGACGGGTTGGTGGGCGGCTATACAGCCCACCCGCTAGCGACCATGGGGGGGAAAGGGGAGCACCCCGAAAGGGGTGTACCAGGGGCCTCACGCCAGCCCCTGAGCATCGTAATCCCCGAACCGCAGCGATGAGCCCACTCGAGGCGTCTGTGGGGGAGCTGTTGGGGAGGGGACCGAGGGCCTGCCTTAACCGGCCGCCGCGACAAGGGTAGTCTATAAAAGCACCCCGGGAGAAAACCCGTCACCAACCACTTGACACCTCCCGACCTCAAGTGTATATAGGGTAGCCCGCGTATGGGGCCTCTGCGCGGGTGGTCTTTTAGTTGTCCCATACTCGTGGGTTCAAATATGGATGCAACTAACTTAAATTCTTTTGACGCCACGGCAGGGCCTTGTACTAGGCCTGCCGTGGATGGTGGGGCTGGAGACAGCCGTAAAAGATCGAGACCAGATGACGTCGACTCCGACAACCTCTCGGGGTATGAGTCAACGACATCTAATCCGCCGAAGATAGGGACGGCGCGGAGAGGTCGACCGGGCACTTCTGGGCTCAATAACGTTCCCAGACCTGCCTTTGAGGAGGACGCACAGCGGCAAGAGCTCTCGCTTGGAGACGATGAGCTGGACGCGGATTTGGTGGAGGAGCTCTTATCGTACGAGGAGCTTCGCCGCGACATTAGAGAAACGAAGGCGAAGGCCGTAGCGAAAGGCGAGTCATTCGACCAAGGGAGGTACAGGAGAGTTGAGCGGAAGCTCCTCGAACAGTCTCGTGAGATTTACCGAGTGCAGGCTGAGCGCAATGCCGCCCGCACCGTCAAAGCGGACAGCCCCAGAACGCGACCATCGCCGGTACCGACGGCAGCGCGAACTGGGCCCACACGACGACGATCGGACGAAATGGAGGCGTTATCCCTCGCCAACGCGAGGCTGCAGGGTGAGGTGGAGGCGCTGCGGGCGGAGCTAGCGGCCCTCAAAATAGAGATGTGCAGGCGTGCTGAGGTTGCCCCTGCTCCCCAGCCTCAAGTTACCGGCGGAATAGAGGAGCTGAAGACCCTGCTCCTCAGCTCCATCGGGGCTTTAAACTCCCGGCTGGACGGTTTGGAGGCGAGGACTACCGCCCCGCTGCCCGAGAGGACACGTCCGCCCCTAGCTGTGCGGGGATCGAGGGTGGAGGTGTTCCCACCTCTCCCGACGCCAGCGACAGGACCGACACCACCAAGCCAGACACCCCGGCCAACCGTCAGCTGGGCACCAACGCCTCCAGGCGAAGAGCGGGTTCCTCGCCGTAGGCGAAGACGACGCGGAACGACAGCGCCAATGGCCGCTGGTACCGGTGGCACACCACCTGCCACCAGAGGAGCGCCCCCGCCCCAGGCTACCCCGGCAGCTCTGAGCAGGCCGAGAAGGAGGCGGTTAAGGCGACCACGCTCGACAGCGGTCGTGGTACAACTGACAGCGGATGCTGTGGAGCGCGGCGTCACATATGCCACAATAATAAGGAGGGCCATAGATGCGATACCACTGGCCGAATGCGGCATTGAGTCTGGGCTTACCACCCGGGTAACGATGACGGGCGCCCGGATGTTTCAAATCCCTGGTGCAAATAGCGGAGAGGCTGCTGACCGCCTGGCCACGCGGCTGCGTGAGGTTGTGGCCGACGTTGCGGTAGTCGCCAGACCAGAGAAGTGTGCGAGTGTGCGCTTGACCGGCCTCGATGACACCGTCTCTGCAGAGGACGTGGCGCGGGTGGTGGCCGCGAAGGGAGGTTGCCCAGTGGAGAGGGTCAAGGTGGGAGCACCACGACCTGGCCCCGGCGGCTCCACATCGGTGCTAGTGAGCTGCCCTGTCAAGGCGGCCCAAGCCATAGTGGCGGCGGAGAAGTTACTGGTGGGCTGGTTGTCGGTCCCAGTAACCCTCCTCGACTCGCGCCCCTTGCGCTGCTTTAAGTGCATGGGCGTGGGTCACACCAGGGCGCGGTGTCCCTCAGAGGTTGATCGCAGTTCAATCTGCTTCCGCTGTGGCCTTCCGGGCCATAAAGCAGCCGAATGCTCGCAGGCCGTGCCAAGCTGTGCAGTCTGCGCGGACAGAGGGAGGCCAGCGGGCCATGTAATGGGGAGCCGGGCGTGCGTCCCCCCTCCAAGGAGGGTGCGGGTTAGCCCACAAGCGCGCACAGAAGCGATCATCCACGCGCTCAGACGGACCACAGAGGAGGTCGAGATGCAGGAGGCAGATGCCCCGCTCTCGACGCAATCTCCTCCGATCTCTAACCCCAATGCCTCTCCGACGAGAGGTACAGGGAGAGACTTGGGGGTGGACCGGGAGAATGAAGAGGAGGTGGAGGCGGAAGAGGCGTCGTCGGATTCGACGATCCGTTCGTCTCAATCGCATGCGCGCAGGCAGTCCTTGGAGTCGGAGGTGTACGACTCGGACTAGCCTCGGCCACGTAATAGCCCGAGAGGAAAGCCTGAGGGGTTGTGGCGCCACGTAAAAGCCCGAGAGGAGAAGCCTGAGGGGTAGTGGCAGCACTCGGTGGAGTTCCTGAGGGGGCTCCACCGACTGCAGAGGGAAAAGGGGAGTCTGTGTGAGGTGCATAGACTCCCCTTTTGAGGGAGTTATCTCCTTTTAGGGGTGCAAATTTGGGAACCTCCTCGTGGTGCACCCTGGGGTAAGGCCTCTCGGCCCACGTTCAGCGTGGGACAAGGGGCCTTATGCTAATCCCTGGCGTCCCTTCTGGGCGCCGAATAAAGTAGGTGGTGCCCCTTCTGGGCATCGCACCCCCTTCAACGCGCGTCCCTTCTGGACCGCATAGCGGGTCACTCTGACCTGCGGGGGGGATCTCCATGTGCGTGCCCACTCTGGGCCGCACGCTCGCCGCTCACTCTGAGCGGCTTTGAGTGGAGCTTTTCCGGCACCCCTTCTGGGTGCCGCGCCATGCAAAGGCTTCGTCGTTGGGGCACGCGGCGACGGGCGCCCGTCTTCAGGACGGGTTGGTGGGCGGCTATACAGCCCACCCGCTAGCGACCATGGGGGGGAAAGGGGAGCACCCCGAAAGGGGTGTACCAGGGGCCTCACGCCAGCCCCTGAGCATCGTAATCCCCGAACTGGGCAGCAACGATCCCACTCGAGGCGTCTGTGGGGGAGCTGTTCAGGGAGGGGCACGAGGGTTTGCCTTAACCGGCCGGCCGCGACAAGGAAAAGTCTATAACACCCGGGAGAAAAGCCGTAAAAACCTCCAGACACCGCCCGACCTCTGGAGTACATAGGGTAGCCCGCGTACAGGGGCCTCTGCGCGGGTGGTCTTCCTTTGCCCCATACTCGTGGGATCAGCTATGAATACAAATAACCCAAATTCTTCTGACGCCACTCCCGAGCCTTGTACTAGGTACGGAGTGGGTGGTGGGGCTGGCGACAGCCGGAAGAGGTCGCGGACCGTCGAGGACGTCGACTCCGACTTTTCGGGGTATGAGTCGACAACCTCAAACCCGCCAAAGATAGGAACGGGGCGGAGAGGTCGTGGTGGCACGTCTGGGTGTAACACCCTACCCAGACCTGCCTTGGATAGTGAGGAGCGTCGTCGGCAGGAGGTCGATGACGATGACGACTTGGATGCGGACCTCATGGAGGTCGTATCCAGATATGAGGAGCTCCGGGACGGGATTGACCCCGACGCGAGCAGCCAGAGGTACAGAGCAGCCGTCGTACTGCTCTCCGAGAAGAGGGCAGAAGCGCGCCAAACGCAGGCGGAGCGCAACGCCGCTCGCAATTTTGAGGTGGTACCGCCGGGGGCACGAACGGCGCCCACACAACGACGTTCGGACGAGGTGGAGACTCTATCCCTCGCCAACGCACGACTGCAAAAAGAGGTGGAGGCGCTGCGGGCGGAGCTAGCGGCCCTCAAGCTAGAGATGGGCAGACGTGCGGAGACTGCCCCCGTCCCCCCACCTCAATCCGAGAGGGGAATGCTGGAAGAGCTGAAGACTCTGTTCCTCAGCTCTATTGGGGCACTGAACTCCCGACTGGACGGGGTGGAGGCGAGGACAGGTACCGCCACGCCCGTGAGGACACGCCCGCCCTTGGCTGCGCGGGGATTGACGGTGGAGGCTTTCCCACCTCTCCCGACGCCAGCGACAGGGCCGACGGCATCTAGGCCGGCACCCCAGCCATCTGTCAGCTGGGCACCAACGCCTCTAGGCGAAGAGCGGGTCCCTCGCCGCAGGCGAAGAGGAGGTAGAGCGACAGTACCAACGGTCGCAAGTACTGGTGGCACACCACCCGCCACCAGAGGAGTGCCCCCGCCCCAGGCAGCCCCGGCAGCTCCGAGCAGGCCGAGAGGGAGACGGCTGAAAAAGCCCCGCTCGTCAGCGGTCGTGGTCCAGCTGACAGCAGACGCCATCGAGCGCGGCGTCACTTATGCCGCCGTAATAAAGAGGGCCATAGATGCCATCCCGCTGGCTGAGTGCGGAATTTCCTCCGGGCTCACCACCCGCGTAACAATGACGGGCGCCCGGTTGCTGCAAATCCCGGGCGCGAACAGCGGCGAGTCGGCCGACCTTCTGGCCTCGCGGCTTCGAGAGGTTGTGGCGGACGTGGTGACGGTGGCCAGGCCGGAAAAGTGTGCGGACCTGCGCATCTCCGGCCTCGACGACACCGTCACCGCAGAGGACTTGGCGCAGGTGGTGGCCGTGAAGGGAGGGTGCGCGCAGTCGCGCGTCAAGGTGGGAGTACCGCGGGCTGGCCCCGGCGGCTCATCATCCGTTTTGGTGCGCTGCCCAGTTAAGGCGGCCCGAACGCTTGTGGCGGCGAAGAGGTTGCTGGTGGGCTGGCTGTCAGTCCCAGTAACGCTCCTCGACCCGCGCCCGTTGCGCTGTTTCAGATGCATGGGCGTGGGTCACACCAGGGCGAGGTGTCCCTCGGAGGTGGATCGCAGCCTGGTCTGCTTCCGCTGTGGTCTTCTGGGCCACAAAGCAGCGGAGTGTTCGCAGGCCGTGCCTAGTTGCGCAGTCTGCGCGGAGAGAGGGAGGCCTGCGGGCCATATAATGGGGAGCCGGGCGTGCGTCCCCCCTCTAAGGAGGGTGCGGGTCAGCCCCACAGCCCGCACAGCGGCGCTCGTCGACGCGCTGAGACGGACCGACACAGCGGAGGTCGAGATGCAGGAGGCAGAGGCCCCGCTCTCGACGCAACCTTCTCCATCCTCTAACCCCAATGCCTCTCCGGCGAGAGGTACAGGGAGAGACCCGGGGGAAGAGCTGGAGGAAGTTGAAGAGGTGGGAGTGGACGATGCGTCGTCGAGTTCGACCATCGAGCCGTCCCAAGCGCGCAGACAGTCCTTGGAGTCAGTGGAGTATGGCTCGGACTAGTCTTTGGCCACTTAAAAGCCCGAGAGGGAAAGCCTGAGGGGTAGTGGCGGCCACATAAAAGCCCGAGAGGAGAAGCCTGAGGGGTAGTGGCAGCACTCGGTGGTGTCCCTGGAAAGGGACACCACCGACTGCAGAGGGAAAAGGGGAGTCTGTGTGTGGTGCATAGACTCCCCTTTTGAGGGAGTTATCTCCTTTTTGGGGTGCAAATTTGGGAACCTCCTCGTGGTGCACCCTGGGGTAAGGCCTCTCGGCCCACGTTCAGCGTGGGACAAGGGGCCTTATGCTAATCCCTGGCGTCCCTTCTGGGCACCGAATAAAGTAGGTGGTGCCCCTTCTGGGCATCGCACCCCCTTCAACGCGCGTCCCTTCTGGACCGCACAGCGGGTCACTCTGACCTGCGAGGGGGATCTCCACGTGCGGCCCACTCTGGGTCGCACGCTCGCCGCTCACTCCTGAGCGGCTTTAAGGGGAGTTTTGACGGCGCCCCTTCTGGGCGTCGTCACACGGGGGGGGGGGTTTGGGGTAGTCGGCGCCCCTTCTGGGCGTCGATACACGGGGGGGTTTGGGGTAGTCCGGCGCCCCTTCTGGGCGCCGTTTCAGCGCAAAGGTTCCGTCGTTGCGGGGCGCGGCGACGGGCGCCCGTTCGTTCTCGAACGGGTTGGTGGGCGGCGAACAGCCCACCCCCTAGCGACCAAAGGGGGATGGCAAACCCTTTCATTGTCCAAACTCGTAATGAAAGGTAAGCCAAAGAAAGTGTGTCTGCCATGTGATCCGGCTGGCGCCCGGCGCACGGAGCTATCCGGGGCTCCGTGTGAGAAATTGGATACCGAAGGCCATGCAGGGGTTCGAGACCAGGCTCCTGCATCGGCAAATATTACTGGTGCTCGGGGAGGGGAATTGCCCAAGAGGGGCGGAGGTCGTGCTGGGCCCGGGAAGGGCGGAGAGACCGGGGACGCGTCCGGGAAAGCGTCCGCTCGGGCTAATGGCTCGGGCGGCGTGGACCCGGCGGTGCCCGGTGGTAGTGGCGCCGGTCGTCTCGACCGGGCGGCCGTGGTGGAGTCCATGGAGGTGGACCCTGCTTCGCTGAAACGAATGCGGGTGGAGGAGATATGGACCGATGCGCCCGACAGCGAGGGTGACGAGTCCAACAGTGAGGCTGATGAGGAGGCGTTGTTGAGGGCCATTTTAGAACCCGTCAAAGGGGTGAAGCATGCCAGGGAGGTGAACGAGATCTCGGACATAATGGAGAAGCTGGTGGCAAACAACAGGGCGAGTCTGCTCTCGGCTGGATTGGGTTGCCTGACTAAGATCGTCCCCGAAGCCCTCCAAAGGAAGAACCCGGATGTGCGGGACTGGCACAATGTGGTTCAGGCGGCCCTTGTGACCCTATACGATGAGCAGGAGTTGCAGGATAACGAGGCGATCCGTAGGCAAAATGAGGAGCTCCGGCTGGAGATAGCGAGGCTCCGCATCGAGATGCGGGATGAGAGGGAGAGGAAAGTCCAGGGCATGCTGGAGGCCCTGAAAAAGGAGGTGTTGGAGTCGCTGGGAGGACGCCTCGATAAAATCGAGAGGCGCCTCCCGGTCGACCCCCCCAGGAGGCCCCCGTTGGCGAGGGACGGTGGGGCAAGTTACGCCGGGGTGGCTGCTGGAGATCATAGCGCCCCTGGCGCCCCTCTGAGGGACCGTGCCGCGGGATCGATGCCCGTCCCGCCGGCAGAATGGAGGAAAGTAGCCTCCAAGGCGGCCAGGCGCAGGGCCGGGAAGGCTGCGGCTGACCAGGCGATACGGGAGAGCGGCAGCGGGCCGAAGAGTGTGAAGGGGGTGCGACCCCTCCCTAAACTGGAGGTCCCACGGTCCTCGGTAGTCACCGTGACACTGAAGCCGGAGGCGGTGGCCAGAGGCGTGACGTACGCTTCGGCCTTGAGTAAGGCGATGAAGAGTGTCGACCTGCCTGACATTGGGTTGTCGGGGGGCGTCCGGATGTTGCACACCGCGGCGGGGGGGAGGAAACTGGAGGTCCTAGGCGACTCCAGTGGACCCCTGGCCGACGTCTTGGCGGACAGGCTCCGTGGGGTCGTCTCGGAGGATATGGTGGTCGGCAGGCCATGCCGCATGGCCGCGATCCGGCTCATAGGCCTCAACCCGGATGTTGAATACGAGGGGGAAGAGATCCGGGAGGCGGTCGCGGAGGGAGCTAACTGCGGTCAAGATCGGGTGAATGTGGGGCCGGTGAGGACCGGACCGTCGGGGCGGCGCTTCGTTGTGGTCCGGCTCCCGGTTGCGGCCGCAAAATTCCTGGCGGAACGGTCCAGCGTCGTCCTCGACTGGGCGAATGTGCGGGTGGAGGTCCTAGACGGGGGCCCTAAAAGGTGCTACGTGTGCTACGGTGTGGGCCACCTAAGCTACTCGTGTAGCTCGGAGGCCAGCCGTGGCACACTGTGCTTCCGATGCGGGACCCCGGGGCACAAGGTGGTCAACTGCAGGGCGGAAAGGGCGGACTGCGGCGTCTGCAGGGAGGCGGGGCTCCCCCATGACCACCACATGGGGGGATGGAGGTGCCGTCCTCCAAGAGCAAGGACTAAGGAGACCCTTGGGAGGGGCATTGCGCCTATGGAAGTGGGGGAGTTGTCGGAGGGTCGGAAGGACCAACGGCATCTGGCAGAGGGGGAGTCGAGTGCGGCACTAACGCTGCCCTCCTCCACCAAGACGGCAAAGGCTGGGCAACCGGCGGAGAGGAGAGGGTCGCCAGTGAGGGCGACGGCCGGGCAACCGGCGGAGGTAGCGGGGTCGCTGGAGAGGGCGACGGCCGGGCAACCGGCGGAGGGAGGGTCGAGGGCGGCGGTTTAACGCCGCCCTCCACCTACTAGAGCGGAGACCAGCTCACGCTCCTGCGCCTCGGCACAGGTCGCATGAGATGGTGGCACTCCCTGTGTGGGACCGCGGCCCCACGGCCTCGCTGTGGGGCCGCGGTCCCACACAGGGAGGAGGCGGAGGGGGGGGGAGAGGGAAACCCTCCCCCCCCAGATAGAGCAGCGGCTGGGCAGATGGGCCTACCCAGTCGCATTGCACTGCTCTATCCCCGTCTGGGTGGGAGTCCGCTTGCCGGCTCCCACCTCTTCAGCAGGAGACCAGGTCGGACTGGTCATCCCGTAGGCGGATTCCCGGCGATTGCTCACGCGGCCCCGGGTTTCCGCTGTCGGTCTTGCGGGCAAGCATTGGGGTTTTTATGGGGTGGGGTCACTAGTCCTAACTCACCTGACCCATCCGCTCCCTTCCGGGGGAGCGAATGGGTACGGGTGGGGACATGTGGCCTCGAGTCCCTCTCCGTGCCATGCGTCATCCCAAGCCCATTGGGTGCGCATGGCCTGTGTACAACACATTTTCCCCAATCAAAAAAAAAAAAAAAAAAAAAAAAGGTACTGTTTGTGAGCTGGATGACTTAATTGTTTGTCCGAAATGATTCATAATATTGGTCAATCAATTTAGTAGGAAAAAGACTTTATTATGAACGCGGTGGTTGGTCATTTTAGTTAATATTATACCAACTGTAAAATCCTTTTTTTCAATAATAGATGGGCTTGCTCTTAAATTCTTATCCATATTATTAAGAACAGGCCGACAATGGAGCGAGCTTGCCCAGAAGCAGCCTATTCACTCGGGCTCTAAAGATGTTGGGGATATATGCACCCGGGAACACAGACGCCGACAGGGAATTCCATACTTTAGCTGTATGCATTATGAATGAAGACGAACAGCGCTTGGTGCGTATGAGTGGAATATCAACCAAGTAAGGGTGGTAACCCGCCGTACGTCTGAACTCCCGATGGTAGAAAGGGGACGGTGGAATAAGCTCGTGTAGCCGAAGTACAACCTGTAAAATACCGACGAGCAAGCAACTGAACGACGGTGAGCGAGACTGTGAAGCTTAGTTTTCACAAGCTTATCGTCACCTATAAGTTTCTTGGCTCTGCGTTCCACCGAATCGAGCGCGGCAAGTTGATATTTTGCTGAGCTGTCCCGAAGGTGGCAGCAATCCTCCATGCACGACCGGACTTGTGGTTTATATAGAGTTAGGTGTGGCTCATCTTGGCGTGGCAGATCAGAATAATCAGATCTTCGCTACGACCCGTAGTTTCAGAGATACAAGGTGGCCACGCCAGGATGAGCGCTCATCCTGGCGGGGCCACCTTGAACCCCTTATAACTTTTGAACGGTGGACCGACAAATACTGAGATTTCAAGACAAATTATTGGTTT
Organism: Scoparia ambigualis; assembly: GCA_963921215.1. Classification (NCBI taxonomy): domain Eukaryota; kingdom Metazoa; phylum Arthropoda; class Insecta; order Lepidoptera; family Crambidae; genus Scoparia; species Scoparia ambigualis. The sequence goes on along the minus strand of OY992503.1, from coordinate 40,982,499 downwards.
AATCAGATCTTCGGTTTCAAAGAAAAAAGGTGGCCACTCCAAGATGAGCGCTCATCCTGGCTGGGCCACCTTGAACCCCTTATAACTTTTGAACGGTAGACCGACAAATACGGAGATTTCACGACAAATTATTTGTTTGCGCCATCGCGCAACGGAATAGAGTGCATTTTGGAATGCACTAAGCCGTCGCGCCGCCATGTTGACGGCCGGCGTCGCGCGGGAGTCAGTAGCCCTTGACAGCTCAAGACGAGATTACGCGTCGCGCGCCATTGAACACAGCCTTCGAAATAAGCAGTACATAGTACATAGCATATGTGTAAGGTTACGCCTAACGAACCGCCCCTAGTGAATAGTTTCGTGTAGTGACTGTGCGCCAGGAAACCAACCAACATCGCCGCCCTCAAGCCTCGCCGCCCGTGGTCAGCTCGTCCACCGGTTCCTGACTCATCACCCCGGTAAGTTCCTTTCCACCTCCCGCCTAACAATCTTTACTCTGCCTTCTTTACTCTGCTGTATTCGGCGGTGTCTCCTGACCCGCGAGTACATTTTGGTCCAATCGAGCGCGGAATAACCGCTAAGGTTCAGCCCTAATCTGAACCTAACTTTCTTTTAATTTTCAATTTTAATACAGTCCGCTAAAGATAATTATTTCCGCCCATATTCTTGTTCTATTTCTGAATCTTATATCTAATTCGTGCCATCATTTCGGAATTCATTTGTTCGCGTAACTTTACCCTACCCCAATAAAAATTTGGTGAGGTAGATGTAATTTGTTTGTGGTAGAATTGCGACCACACAACATCCGAATTATCTTGACGCAATTATTTCTGCATGTTGTTTTTATGTTGCTTTCGTGTATGCATCCGGTATTCTGAACCAGGATCACAGAACTATTGTGTCATACAATGTTGTCGTGCCTAAATCGTGCTTGAAATAATAATTCAGCTCAGTTACTTTACCTTTGCCTTTTTCATGCTACGTTTGGCTACCGTTTGGCTACAGATTTAGTTAATTGTATGGTGCCTGGTATTACAACAGCTAAGCTAATTTAACACTGCATAAAATAATTCAGCTTAGTTATTTGGCCTTTATTTTAATTTTTCATGCCATGTTTATCGGCTGCAGGTGTATTTTTCTTACATAATAATACAACAAGATTTAATTTTTTTTTTTGAGTGTTAAATTTTAATTTTATTGTTTTGATTGTTGCCTTTGCGAGCGGCTCAGATCTCGTGCATGCTCACCACGCGTGCCAAATAGCGTGCTTTATTTTTTCGCCCGTGTTAATTTTGTATCTATTTTTTATTTTTTTTTTAATTTTTGCCTTTGCGATCGGCTCATTCGTGGTGCGTGCCATAGAGTACTATATATTATATATGTAATAGAGACCTAACTCAGCCGTGAAAATAGGAAACGACAAAGTGGCGCCCTCCGACAAGGAGTTTTGGAACTAATATCGCCGTATACATAGCTACATATAGGTACATATAGCTACGAGTATCTAGGTATCTACTTGAAAGTAAAGGCCGATTTTCATTCCTCTGTCGATTTAACCAGAGAATTCTGATGTTTTGACGGAGTCAAAATCTCAGTTTTTTCCTCTGGTTAAATCATAACAGAGGAATGAAAATTCAGCCCCAGTAGTAAATTATAGAAATAAAACACAATATTTAACAACATCATTATTTTTTTCTTTTAAAACATCTTACATAATCCTTCTTTGCCTTTATTTTTAACATATCATCGTCATCATCACAATCTCTCATATTATTTAATATTTTACAACATTTTCCAACATTCGAGCATCTACAACAGCACAATGAGAATGAATCTCTGGAGTTTCCGGACCTGCAAATAATAATTTTATATAAGTAACTATGTTTTACACACTATCCGTTTTGTTAATAAAATTGGCCAATGTTACACCTCGGTTAAAAGTGACGCTGTCTCGTTTTTGTTAAAGAAAAAAAAAGATAGAGACAGCGTCAATTTAATCCTAAATGTAACTTTAATCAATGTTTATTAGTAACAGGGTATGATTCCAAATAAATATTAACCTCGATGTCGATCATTTAAAAGGTATGGCGGCTCACTAAAAGAATACTACCATCTCCTCTCTTCCCTTGGGTGTCGTAAAAGGCGACTAACGGACTAAAGACTACACATACTTCTAACAGCATAAAGCGGCGATGGGCTCACCACCTGTCACGCTGAGCACATGTGCAGTTATAACTTGATGAAACATGGACTATGATGGCAGCACTGCTTCGCAGTCCTTAGGCCTAGCTAGACTTTTGGGATAATAGTTGTGTATGTATGTATTATACATACATATATATCAAATCATAATTTCTATCAAAAAGAGGCTGGTAAGACTGACGGCAACAACAAGATTAAAAATACCTTTTGAAGATGATGCTTCCAAAATATTTTGAATTGATCTCAGAGGTCTTCTTTTACCTAAGGTGGATGTTGGGAATGACAAACCTGAAATTATAATAATGCACTTCAAACTAATACTATTATATGTTTAGAGATTTACATACAGTTTAAAAAATAAAATCATTTATCAGCGTAGTTGTTATTATTTATTACGTGGGGGTGATTGTAAATCCATGGATAATAATTAAATACTTTAGCTATGTACAGTTTACAAAATTATCATCCTTATTAACATCACATCCACAGTTACAGATGCTTGTGCTCATCATACAAAAATATGCCCGTAGCGGGATTTATACATTTATGGGTGAAGCAGTCCGAGGCCTAATCACTAGAATGCCTGCTGGGTTTTCAGACAAACATCTCTAGTTATTAATAATGAGTTGTGCTAAACTTAAAAGTACAGACTAGTGCCTACGTTTATCTGCTTTATACTGACCTGGCATATTTTTCGTTGGTAGAGTACCAATATTGTCAAGTAAATTATTACGGCACCAGTACTTTCTTCGACATGCTTATATGGCATACACGGCGGTAATAGACCCAAGTATTAAAGCTGTCCTGTCCTTGTTCTTTGCCAGATTCAGAAACTTGTGTAAAACATCCTCCAATCCTGAAATAAGGTAAGAGTAGGTTAGGTAGGGTGGTTATACGATAAGTTACTCTATATGATTTTGATCAAGTGTGCACAAAACAGTTTTTAGATACGAATAAATAAATACCTGCACTGTTTGAACATCCAGGTACGCAACACACTATAGACATTATGAAAACACAAAAACAACAATTTTTCACGAGGTCAAGAGCCTTATCTCAACGGACTTAGGTGAGAAGCACTTTATAAACATTAATAAACAAAACAAATTAAAACAAACAAATTATAGACAGAAAGAAATACTAGGCAAAATCAAAATCGGCGCCGGCGGCTAGCTAACTAATGGCTTGTAATGTTGCAAGCTAACACAACAAAACTTTACCAAATAGTTAGAAATTTTTTTGTGATTACTTTTTCTAATTTTGCTTTATAGTCTATTTTCATACCTTAATTTATAATTAAATTAGATGTACTTATATTAAGTAGCCAGGGAGTGTTTAATTGATTTTAAGTTAAAATAAGTAATGTCACTTCAGGATTTAGGAGTCGATTAACGGTGCCAATAGGTATGATAAAGCTACTAATACTCTTAAATACATACAATACTGGTAACCCAATCTATCATTCATTAGGCGCAGTTACAACGCCATCTTGCGGTCAACCTATAGACTACGTGACTAAAATATGACGAGTCCTGCCATCTATGCACGAGTTTTGTAGATTTTGGATAATATAACCCTGTTAAATTAAAAATCATGTTTTATTGAGCAAGTTCAAACGTTGTGATGTTCTTCTCAATTTTAAAGACTTATTATATTAAATATTTCCGCTTGCTAGTTCTAAGATTGTGTACCCTGGTGCGTGCTCACCACATGACCGTAGTGTGTTTCATTTAGTTTCATCAGTTATTTTTTATATCGCTTACGGCTATTTGCGTGCGTCGCCTTCGCTTCTACACACGTTAAGTTTAATTAAATTTTTATGATTAGTTTATTTTTTTTTTTTTTTTGCTTGCGACTGACTCATTCTTCGCGCCAGTGTCGGCAACAGGTCTGCCCGATTGTGAGCGCCTTGCCCAACAGTGGGCTACGGATAACGTGATTCTTTTGTTTTTGTTGTTTTTGTTTGTTTTTTGCTTGCGGTCGGCTAATGTTACGTACGCGCGTTCAATAAGCATACATACATATACACAGACATACCGACACATACACGCGCTTGACCACCCGTAGGCAATATACAAGGCGCCCCAACTTAGTTTTGCTTTCTTTATTGTTGCGATAATTTTAGCCCATTTGCTCTTACCTTAGTAAACAAATACCTCCAGCCCAACTATAGAATATATACAGGGTGTTGTTCTTTTTACTGCCTTTAAATTTGTTTAATTTTTTATTTTTTTTTTATTATTTTTGTTGTCTCCTTTTATTCATCGCAATGCCGACCAAGTCACAAGCCGCGATATTTAGGGAGGCCGCCAAAGCTTTACACCAGCTCCTAGAGGTGGGATCAATGATCATTGCTGGCGACACCAAACATTCCATAACGGAATTTAACGTGCGTTTCGCACAGATACAGGGTATAAAGGAGAAGCTGGACTCAGTGTACTACAACATTCTCGACGAAGAGAACTTAGACGAGGGGGTTGAGAGGACATACACTGAGAACCACACAAAAGCCTCCGGAGCATACCTGGGGATACTTGTGGCTAGGGAGGAAATCTCACCCTCTTCCACGTCGTCCCCAACCCATAGCGCTCAGCCCAGTTTCGGCGTCAATACGCCCACCGCCGTCCTCCCCAAGATAGCGCTGCCCAGGTTCAGCTCAAAAGTGGAGGACTGGCCTTCCTTCATTGCGCTGTTTAGAAGTTTGACTGACGACATGGCGACCCTGTCGGACGCAGTCAAGCTCCACTACCTGTTCTCAAGTCTCAGCGGTGAGGCATTAAGTATGGTGTCCCACTTAAAGGTCACCAATGAAAATTTTGCCGTGGCCATGGACATCCTTACAAAGCGATACGAGAACCGCCGGGTTCTCATCGATAGTTTCGTCGACATAATCCTGGGGCTGCCGAGCATCCACACGCGCTCTAACATACGCACACTTTTCCTCACTCCGCTGGTATCCGCCCAGTGTGCTCTTAGTAATTTGGATCTGCCCATAGGAGACGACTACGTGTTTGTGTCGATAGTGGTGCGAAAGCTTAAGGGTGAGCTCCGCACGTTATTTGAGCGCAGACACGGGTCTAGCAGCACCCTGCCCACGTTGAGTGACCTCATCTCCTACCTCGAGGAGCACGCGCGCTGTGTGGAGACAGAGTTCTCCAACGTAGCCCAGCCGCAGCCCATTCACGCCCTGCCCGGCCCTTCTCGTAGCCGCGCGCCTCCACAGTTGCCCCATCGCACTTATGCTCAGATGGCTCAGCAACAACCCGACCATTACCGTGGCCGCTCCTCAGCTCCATCGCCTCACCGCGCCTACGATCAGCCTACTCACCAACCGTCACGCCCAGCGCAGCAAATGCGTCACCGCCCATCCACCTCCCCGGCTCGCAGTCAGCCCTTCCCCGTCTACTCGGCCTTCCATCAAAGCTGCTCCTCGTCATCGTCCTCGTCCTCTTCCTCACGCTCGACGCCCTACTGTCCCTATTGTGCCATTAGGGGACATACGCTCATGACGTGCAGCTGGTACAATGCCCAGCCAACACAGGGCCGTTGGGACTTCGTACAGGCACGCGAGCGCTGCCAGCGTTGTCTCGGCCGTCACTACGAGAGCGAGTGCAGGTCAAGGGGGGCATGCAAGAACTGTGGGAGTACGAACCACCACACGTCCCTCCATCGACCAGACGGCCCAACGCACTCAGCTCATTCGTCGTCTGTACATGGGCCCCCACCACAGCTGACAGAGCACTCGAGGGAGCGTCCCAGAAACAGCAGGCGGCACGAACCCGCACATGCCAAACAGGCGCAACCCAGCTCTGCTCACAGAGCCAGCCCGCCCAGGTCCGGTTCGCCAGGTAGGCCCCGCGAACGCCGCCAGCAATTATGACTCCCTACTATCACAGAGCACCCTAGCGAAGAGGTAGATTTAGCCCATGCCCAGTCAACCCATGCCCACACAGCTGATACATACTCAGCTCATACAATTTCAGCTGATACTCAATCAGCTCACTCACCTTCTGTGCCCACTAGCACACCCATTTTGTTGCCAACCGTCTCACTAAGAGTCGCGGACGTACATGACCATCTTCACACAGCTAGAGCTTTATTGGACTGTGGCAGTATGCTGACGTTAATAACGTCACGCATGGCACGACTTTTGAACCTGCCATCAAAACCCACTTCTTTAAAAATTACAGGAGTTGGGAATCAGCACAAACATGAGTCAAAGGCGGCAATAACAATAGTATGCCGACCCACTCACAATGATACTCCTACAATCACTGCCACAGCTCACATTTTAAAAAACGTCACTGGCTACCTTCCCTTAGAGAAGGTACCAAACATTTCCCACGTACTAGGCCAGCCACCCGTGCCATTGGCTGACCAGCTTTACCACACACCAGCCCCGATCGACCTCTTATTGGGGTCGGACGTTCTTGGCCAGGTGTTGGACGGGACTAAGGTCTCGTTGGGCCCGGGCAAGCCCATAGCCTTCGGCACGATTTTCGACTTCGCGTAGATAGGACCCATTGAGGACTTGTATGCGCAGCCAGCGCAGCAGGTTAACTCAGCTCACGTCGTCAGCTCACAACCAGACTCAGCTGAATCAGCCCAGGACATACGTCAGAGTCTGGAAAGGTTCTGGGAGTCTGAGGAGCCCCTCCCTCAATCCCACACTCATAATGATCCCCTGGAGGAACAATGCGAGGAAATCTTCCGCTCTACCACTACACGCGATCCCTCAGGCAGATATACGGTCGCTCTGCCCTTTCTAAAGGACGCCCCTCAACTAGGCAAAACTCACCCTATCGCATTACGCAGATTCCTCAATATTGAGAAGAAGCTAATGGCGAACCCGTCTTTGCGTTCAAAATACGTCGACTTTATGGCCGAATACATCGACTTAGGGCACATGGCTCCCTGTCACCCAAATACATTCGCCCATAAACCGCACTTCTACATCCCTCACCATGGCGTATTTAAGTCAGGGTCGGACAAGCTGCGCATTGTTTTTGATGGTAGCTGCAAAAGCTCCAATGGTGTCAGCATAAATGAATGCCTACACACAGGCCCCGCCCTTCAACAGGACATTGTGGACATCATCATGTCCTTCAGAACGCATCCAGTCGTTTTCAGCACTGACATCCAGAGGATGTTCAGAAATGTGCTGGTTGCCCCAGACCAGAGACGGTATCAGCTGATACTATGGCGGTCCTCACCAGATCACCCTCTGCTCACCTACGCCCTCAATACAGTCACGTACGGCTTAAGATCAAGCCCATATCATGCAATCCGCACCCTGCTCCAGCTGGCTGATGATGAAGGCCGTCGCTACCCTGGAGCCGCTCAGGTTCTTCGCAAGTCTATCTTCGTTGATGACATCTTGTGTGGTCATGACACGGTTGAATCCGCCCAAGCACTTCAGGACGAGTTGATAAGTCTGCTAGACCTAGGCGGCTTTCAGCTCAGTAAGTGGACATCTAACTCGCCTAAGCTGCTCGAGAGATTTCCCGACAACCAATGTGACATGCCCAAGGACTTCGACATGAACCCAGAATCCACGTCCATTAAGGTCTTGGGTATACAGTGGAGCCCTCAGTCAGACGAGTTCACTTACCGCATCTCTCTGCCCCCCATCACACATGTCACAAAGCGGTCTATTTTAAGCACCGTAGCCTCACTTTATGACCCAAACGGCTGGGTTTCGCCCGTTATCTTCCGCGCAAAGCTGCTGCTCCAGCAATTGTGGCTACTGAAGCTGGAATGGGATGAGCCCACTCCCTCTGAAGTACAAACGGAGTGGCACCACATCTCAGAGGATCTACCGCTGTTGGCTAGCATTCGTTTCCCTCGGCACATTTGTGCAAACAAAGGCTCAGCTGCATACTCGCTTCACGGGTTTGCAGATGCCTCTGAAGCCGGGTTTGCCGCCGTTGTTTACCTCCATGAGCTCGATGCCTCCGGAGATACTGTGGTACACTTGATTGTCGCCAAGTCGCGAGTCGCACCAATCAAGAACCGCCTCACAATCCCCAAGTTAGAGTTGTCGGCCGCCACTCTACTCTCCCAGCTCATGATCCGTGTGTCGGTTCAGTTATCGGCCCATATCAGTCTACAACAACACATATGTTGGTCAGACAGTACGATAGTCCTGGCCTGGCTCAATACACCGCCTCACCGTCTTCAACCCTTTGAAGCCAACAGGGTAGTCAAAATCAGCTCAGGCTCACCAGAATGTACCTGGCGACACGTACCTTCTGAGCTCAACCCGGCAGATTGCGCAAGCAGAGGAATGTCTGCGCAATCCCTGTCAGCCCACGACCTATGGTGGTCTCCCACGTGGCTTGGACAGCCTTGTGAGTCTTGGCCTGCGATGCCCTTAGCTCTGGGCCATCACGCCCTGCCCGGCCTTAAGCCCAAACACGTCCCGTCACTGGTCACAGTGCCCGGTCTTGACTTTGACCTGCTCACTCGGTTCAGTTCACTAGACAAGCTCGTCGGAGTGACAGTTTGTCTAAAACGCTTTCTGCACAACTGCAGACACCACCCAGATTCGCGACGCTCAGGCCCCTTGTACGTCAGTGAACGAAGAGAGGCCCTACTTTACTGGGTGCGCAGTGTCCAGCACAATGAGTTTGCGGAGGACATCCACCGCCTTCAAACTGGCAAAATCTGCTCCGTCAGACTCCAGCGGCTGTCACCTCTCATTAAAGATGAGCTCCTTAGAGTTGGTGGACGACTGTCCCATGCGTCTATCCGATATGACGCGCAGCACCCGCTCATACTTCCCAGCTCTAGCCCACTTGTAGACCTTATCATTGACCACTACCACAAAATACACTGCCATCCTGGCGCTGACACTTTACACGCTATCCTACGCCAACAATTTTGGATATTGTCCGCGCGCCGCATCATTAGACACCGAGTTTTTAAATGCATTAGATGCTTTCGATGCCGGGCCCAGCCGCAAGCGCCCTTCATGGCCGACCTGCCAGCCGATAGAGTTACGCCTCAGCCAGTATTTAGTCAAGTCACGACCGATTTTGCCGGACCATTCCTCGTTAAATCTAGTACCCTACGTAATGTTAAACTCTTAAAAGCGTACTTTTGTATATTCGTGTGCCTCTCGACTAAGGCGGTTCATTTGGAACCGGTCTCGGACCTCAGCACGGAAGCGTTCCTCGCGGCATTACAGCGTTTTATAGCACGCCGCGGTGCCCCGGTTCTCATCCGCTCGGACTGCGGTACAAATTATGTAGGCGCTAGAAATCAGCTCATCGAAGTACAAAACTTTCTTGCCTTGAATAATGACACGATTGCGCACAAGCTCGCTGGTCAGCACATTACTTGGTTGTTGAACGTCCCTAAGGGACCATGGTTCGGTGCGTTACATGAGATCAACGTAAAATCAACAAAGCAACTTTTATATCGCGTAATTGGCGAACAACACCTCACATTCGAGGAATTCTCCACACTTTTAGCTCGAATTGAAGCGGTCCTCAACTCAAGACCTCTCTGCCCACTTTCGTCTGATCCTTCAGACTTTGAGCCGCTTACAGCCGGACATTTCCTTATAGGCCGCCCACTAACGGCCCTTCCCGAACTATCCGTGGAAGATAGGCCGATCTCCACACGTAGGCGATTCCAGATGGTACAGGCCCTTTCCCAGCGCTTCTGGACGCTGTGGACCCAGTCCTACCTGCATACCCTTCAAACCCGCTCCAAATGGTTGTCCCCATCCTCCCCTCCCCGAGTCGGCGAGCTCGTCCTCATCAAGGAGGACAACCTGCCTGCCCTTCAATGGAGACTGGGGCGCATTACTCGCACCCTGCCTGGGAAGGATGGCGTCGTGCGGGTGGTGGACCTGGACACCGCCAATGGACACCTCCGGAGGCCTGTGTTCAAGATTGCCAGGCTCCCTCTGGATGAGATCACCCCTGGGCCCCGGGAAGATGTTTGCGCCATCGCGCAACGGAATAGAGTGCATTTTGGAATGCACTAAGCCGTCGCGCCGCCATGTTGACGGCCGGCGTCGCGCGGGAGTCAGTAGCCCTTGACAGCTCAAGACGAGATTACGCGTCGCGCGCCCTTGAACACAGCCTTCGAAATAAGCAGTACATAGTACATAGCATATGTGTAAGGTTACGCCTAACGAACCGCCCCTAGTGAATAGTTTCGTGTAGTGACTGTGCGCCAGGAAACCAACCAACATCGCCGCCCTCAAGCCTCGCCGCCCGTGGTCAGCTCGTCCACCGGTTCCTGACTCATCACCCCGGTAAGTTCCTTTCCACCTCCCGCCTAACAATCTTTACTCTGCCTTCTTTACTCTGCTGTATTCGGCGGTGTCTCCTGACCCGCGAGTACATTATTGGTTTAATCAGATCTTCGGTTTCAAAGAAAAAAGGTGGCCACGCCAAGATGAGCGCTCATCCTGGCGGGGCCACCTTGAACCCCTTATAACTTTGGACCGACAAATTCTGAGATTTCACGACAAATTCCGACAAACTATCCATAAAGTCCGATTTCCAGTTGGTGATGGTGGCCACGCCAAGATGAGCCACACGATTTTACACACTTAACCCGCTAAGCCGATTTTGATAAATGTTGTTATAGAAGATACATAGGGTCTTTTTTTACGGGTAACGGATAAGCGCTTGGCCTTCATCTCACCTGATGGTAAGTGACGATAAGGCCGAAGGTGGAAGCGCGCTTCACCCGGAATCCTCAACCACTGAGGAACTGGCTATCTTATCTCTAACTGTCGGAACACAACAATGCTATAAACATCGTTGTTATGGCGACAGACTTAGATAAGATGGTGGTAGCTAGCCAGGCGGACTTAACAGCCCTACCACCAACCAAACCGAGCACACAAAGATGTACCCCCTGCTGGGAATCGAACCCAGGACCTCTGGGTCTGAATCCGGTGGCTTAGCCACTAGACCACGGAGGCGGTTAAAGTAAAATCTTAGGCCTAGGAAAACTGAATACACGTCTGTGCTGTTTGGCTTTACTAGTCATTTAGTTATTGATTATCATGAGACTATTTTGAAAGATTCTTTAATTTAGAAATGTTTCTTATTCCTTACGTTGGCTGACTGTCGACGGTCTATAGTAGAATAGTATAGTAGTCTATTTGTATTACTTAGCTTGTCCTGAAAATTGTAAATCAACATTTGGGAATTGATGGTAAAACAACATTGGGCATTGATGGTAAATAATACGACATATTTTAACTACACAAAAATGTATTTAGTCAATCTTGATGGTCAATAACATTGAATTCGACGTCGTATACATGGAGCCCACGCCGCTGATGTATGAATTCCGTACCTTAGTCTAGGCTAAAACAGTTAATAATATATATTCTGTAGTATACAAGTGTCGAGTTTTAAAGCGTTAGTTCAGCGACGTGATACAATATCAATGTTCCACAGCAAATTTAAAAACATTTTCAATTATTTTTTCGTTAGGTTTCTCGTATACTGATTCAGATATTTTGTTTTAGAACACATTAACTTAACGCTAGCAAAATTTTAGATATCCAAACTATCACTAAGTGGAACTAATAAGATACAAGAGAGGCTGCTGTATTGCTAGCTTAGGTCAACAAAACGACAAACATATCGTAAACGTTACAACTTATGGCTAAATTAAATTTGTGCTATCAAAATTACAGCACCGTAAAAAGTATAATATTATTATGTTCTGATATTCACAACTCCTGAACGATTCGAAGTCTAAAGGAATGAAAATTGCAAAATGTTATAGTAAGAACAGTTCCCCTATGCCTTACGTTCAGTGTGCGCACGAACCAACACAACCATCACTAATAAAACGTTAAAATTGCACACAAGTCGCGGCGCGCCCGCCTGCCCGCAGCGGCACCCACAGCGGTGCCCACAAGTGATCCGTGTCATAGCATATTGTCCAACTTGCATTTCGTCCAACTTTGAAAAACCATTTTAAATTGTCCAAATCGCAGTTTGTCCAAGTCGCAATTTGTCCAAGTCACAATTTGTCCAAGCTATTTTGGTTTCAGAACACCAGCAGTTCTAGTAGCTAGTCATAAAAGAGATTTAAATCTAAGTAAGTAGGAACTACATACTTTTTATTATATATGTTTCTTGCACTGTTACCTAAGTTGAACGATAGGTACCTAATAAAAAAAATCATTGCAATCCGATTTCTATTTTCTGGGAACTACATGATTAATTCATCTGTGACATGGACAAACATACTATTACATACATACAAAAACAATATAATTATCTGCAATTGATAACCTCTTTATACGATATTGGAATACGACTTGGACAAAACACGGCTTGGACAAAATGAGACTAATGCGTTTGGACGAAATGCGACTTGGACAACATGCTACGATACCTCGCGATCGAACAAAATACATGACAAACACATACATTAAGGATTCACAGAAACGGATTTCAGATCTTAATAAGCGGCATCATTGTATTGTCATTTATTTAAGTTTTATTTTACTCACAGTAGGCACAAGAACATTGGTAAATACTTTGGAAGCGCTAATCTGAAAACAGTGTCAGTTCATGTCGCCGAGAGCAGTCCGCGCAGACGCGCCGCACAGAACACTAGTCAGCACAAAATATCTGAATGCTTAATAGTTAATATAACACTAGTGTACCTTACATCTATCGTATATCTATATCCACCGAATAATAGAGAATTTATTAGTGAACATTCAGAAACCGAGATCCCCGCCAATCGATGTGATACTTTTATAAATTACTAATACTGCCCAATAATTACTTTCGAAAAAAATAAAAATAATTCAAATGATTCACTGGCTCGAATAAAATTATAATACTTAAAATAACTGCCGCATTTAAGAAATCGTTCTCTTACAATAATAAAATACAGCTAATAAAAATATATAAACGATTAAACAATAAATACTGGGTACAGTCATATAAATCGATCATAATAATACAAATAAAATACATTTCATTACATGTCCTTCCAAAAATACGTTAGATAGAAATGTGTAATCGTAATAGTATACAATGTCCTACGTCCTAAGGCAATAGGAGGCGCACGCCGCGGCGGGCGCCAGCTACTTAATATAGTATGTTAATGTAAATGGCAATTCAGTGGAAGCTGCGCGGCTCGCCCGCCATCTGCAACAACGGGCCGGCATTCAACTCACCAAAATATTACATAGCAGTACAACACATAAACAATAAGAGATGTGAATGCCGAAGGTGGAGACGCACTTCACCTGGAATCCTCAACCAATGTGAAAACTGTCAGAAGACAACTCTACTCTACTGTAAAGTCCATTTAAATGATGGAACACTGACATCTTAACAAGAACGCGAAATACCTAATATAAGTACAACTGTAATAGAAACAACAAGGGCCTTTTCAAAATTTTCAGATAATATTGTCTCTAGTCATACTATTTCAATTCAAATTCAAATCTTTATGGCCCGATTTCCTTTTTTTTATCTTACCTGATGGTAAGTGACAAGACGATAAGGCTGAAGGTGGAAGCGCGCTTCACTCGGAATCCTCAACCACTGAGGAACTGGCTATCTTATCTCTAAACTGTCGGGACACTCAATGCCTATTAACATTGTTGTTATGGCGCCAAACTTGAGATAAGATGGTGGTAGCTAGCCAGGCAGACTTATCAAGCCCTACCACCAAACTACATACACGAAGATGTACTCCCCGTTGATAATCGAACCTGGGTCCTCTTAAGACCGGTGGCTTAGCCAATAGACAAGAGAGGTGGTTAAATCGTGCAGATGTGCATGTGTGCAGGCTTGTGTCCAACAGTGGGACATTTATACACTGATAATGATGATGATTATAAATTGACGTTTACATAAAACTGTAAACAATCATACCAATCCTGATACCTAAAGCCTTTACGATTATTTTGATGTGCACTTATTTGGGAAATACGATGAGTAGAAGGTTATTTCGACATTTTTAAAGACGCTCCAGCTCCAAAATTCCGTTTTGGTGAACTGTCAATTTAATTATTTTAAATGATTTTTTCTGTGAATTTTTTTGCCAATAATGGCAAATATATAAGATTTCGTTTACTTTTATGATGATTGATGAATTAGTAACCACAGAACCATTTTTTGATGGACCTACGTACTACGTGTTTTATGCTATCGTTTGGGTACTGTAGTAACCATGGACAGTTGAGTATAAAAAAAAATTGGGGACTAATCACCATGGACATTTGAGAATAGAAGCTTCTCGGTGACTGTATTCACCATGGACATTGAGTGGTGTGTCAGCTATAGTTACCTCAGTTACACGCCTACGGCGACAAATCCTGGTGCATGTGGTCGTAGCCCATGGAGCCGTCGTAGGGCTGCGGCTGGTCGTAGCCGGGCGCGGGCAGCGAGTAGCCCATGGAGTCCTGCGTGGGCGCGGGCGACATCATCGGCGTGGCGGTGCCCGACGCCGCGCCCATCGAGTACGGGGACGCGCCTGCCGCTGCCACAACACACCGCTCTAAGCACTGCCACCCCCCTCACCCCCTCGCAGCCCCTCACGGCCCAACGCCCCCCGTCAGCCCCGAGGGTGGGAGCTAACGGACCAGTGTGCCCAACATGCTTTGGAATATTTGAAAACCTTTTACTAAGACACTCTTCGGTTTGAAATGTAACACTTTACAGTAATTTGTACAGCCTCGTTTGTTAACTCCCGAAATTAGACACGAGACTCTTCGGTTTGAAATGTAACACTTTACAGTAATTTATACAGCCTCGTTTGTTAACTTCCGAAATTAGACACGAGACTCTTCGGTTTGAAATGTAACACTTTACAGTAATTTATACAGCCTCGTTTGTTAACTTCCGAAATTAGACACGAGACTCTTCGGTTTGAAATGTAACACTTTACGGTAATTTGTAAAGCCTTGTAAAGCCCGAAATTAATGACCTATCTATACTTTGTTTAGCACTAAAGTGAGAAATTTGACATTTTGTATGGAGCTTGTTTAATACTTGAATTCAGAAGGTTAACCGTTAAGACGTAAGACGAATTTTAAAAAATCGAACCGGCATAGCAATGTACAGTCACCAGCATTAAGATGTGACTACCTACGGCCTGCAAAAATATCTGATCATTAGTGGAAAGCATATATATGCATATAATATGACTTCCACCAATGATCAGATATTTTTGCATCATCACATCTTAATGCAGGTGACTGTACTCCTTCCTACTACGACTAAATTGCTTACTCTCTCTCTTTTATTACAATATACTCGCGTTTAGTTTTCTCCCTGACCACGGACCGTATAAAGTAATCGAACGGGTCAAGAGTCAGGACGAAAATTAAACGAGAGTTAATCCGTAAAAGTGGTTAATATCAACATGAAGTGGTCACATAAACTTGCCATGAAAACATGTTGAGCACACGGGTGTCGGCAGCGCTCGTGGACACGCAATTCGCGTTTTTTTCCAATGCGTAATATATGTGCCAGACACACATTACATTTAACATAGCGCGAAATGAGTTGACTATTCGTTGGTGTTACAAGTTCATATTGGCATCGCATCGAATCGACTTCAATATGTATAATTTTATTAAAATTAGCTAAGATTGACTTTAGTGTGTGAAATCGGTGAGCTAGTTAACTTTCTTCCCGATCAAACGGAAGTCAAACGTACGCAATCAAATATTTATTATAGTCTAAACATCATTTTCTAGAAGAGTCATAGAAAACGACAATCTAGATTTGTTTAAATATCAGACTAAAGTACGTTTGTCTGTTAAATTAAATGTAAAATGTAGGCTTCAAGTAATACTATAGAATTTCAATGTTTACTGTAATATGACGTAGCTCTGGGAGGGGAGTTAGCATCGCGCCTGCCCGCGCCGAGCCAAGGCAGGTCTGTGTACGAAAATTAAAATACTGTACGTTAAGTAACGAGATCCACTGCGCTAAGGAATATGCGGCGCCCGATAGCGCCGCTTGCGACTGCCCAGTTAAAAAAGCTTTTATTGCTGTAAGCTAGTTTGTACTTCGGTGCAGTCGTTTCTAGGACTATCTATATATCTAATGGGAATATTGTATTAAGACCGTTTCATTTAGCAAAGGGAGGTTTTTGTGGTGGGATCTCGTTAGTTAACGGCATAAACATCACGCGGGAGCTACACAGCGCGTGTGGTGGGGAATGAGTGTCAATTACCGGCGGCCTTCTTGGCGGCGTACAGGTTGGCCTCCTCCTGCGCCTTGCCGATGTTCTTCTTGTAGCGGATGCGCTTGTTGCCGAACCAATTGGAAACCTGCCGGGGTACAACACATCAACTTATTGTTTACAGCGTGCAGCGTTTGGAATTCATCGCACCTATTGATGTAACGACGAGGCCAAAACGAACTTTTTCCAGAAATATGGAGATGATTTGCCAATCTTTCTTTATCGAAACATAAAAAATACTTCAGACATATTATTATGTAAACATTATTAGCATTAAGATTATTGATTGTGCTTAATTGTCCCATGTAAAGATTTGGATAATTTTAGTATACAAATCAAAATCATATCATATCTTTATTCAAGTAAACTTATTATATAAGCATTTTTAAATCGTCTGTAGTAGGTTGTCTGCTGGTGTCTGTACAACAAGCATAAGAGCTCAAGGAATCGAGGTGGTGATTTATGATCTGTGGTTACCTGCGAGACGGTGATGCCGCACTTGCGCGCGAGCTCCTCCTTGGCCTCCTCGCTGGGGTAGGGGTTGGACAGGTGCGAGTAGAAGTACTCGTTCAGGATCTCCGACGCCTGCTTGCTGAAATTGCGTCGCTTCCGGCGCGCGTCCAGGAAACTACGGGCAGTCATATTTGCAATTTAAGTAAAGTTATAGCCTGCATACTGTCTCACGGCTGGCCAAAGGCATCAATTATATTAAGTCTGGTTATCGGGCCAAACGCTTGGCCTTTCATTCACCATGATTTGCAATTAATATCTTCTAAACTTTTATTAAAACATTTAATAAAATTTCTTTCAAAGTTATGAATTCTCAATATTACATATCGACAACAGGTTAACTGCCATTACACCGATTACATAACCCAAAGCTAAGCAATAGAAATTAGAACTGAAAACGATTGTAAAACTATCCTTCCATATTTTGCGTATACAGTATCACTTGTGTTAATCGCTATTACACATAACATGATCTATTGATTTGTGTATCTCTGCAAGCTTTCATTATTAATTCACGCACTCACACACTGTGATTAAAGGTGTACTTTCAAGACTTTCTTATCAACTTTGGGAGTTGTTTTCAAAATCGCAATATTTTGGATATTTATATTTAATATATATATTTAAGAATTGAAGTACCGTGAGCGCAGGATCATGACAGCCTCACAGGTGGACTGCTTCAGCTGCATTTGGATGGAGCTGAACTTCTTGTGGATGATTTGGACCATGCGCTCTATTTCCTATTTTTGCAAAAGGAAAAAAAAACAAATTGTTATTAACTGTTGGTAGGTACCAATCTTAAGAGATTTTTTCACGTAATCTTATAGCAGCTATACAACCTAATAATGATGAAATAAAAAAACTTTTTTGTTACTTTTGTCTCAACTCTTCTTTAAGAAAATTAAAATGATTGCCACTTAGCGCGCGGCCGCCTCGATGTGAAAGCGCATGCGCGTGACCGCTATTATTCACCCCTTGCCAATGACGGCGCGCCCACGCTTCAACCGCGAGGGTGAGCGCACGCACCCAAAAATATAGGATTTAAACAGCAGGCAATTAATTGTATTTAAAAAAAGAAAACATTCATTATTTTTACGTTCAATATTTTATTATTACTTTTTTACCCCATTTACTTTTGGCGTAATTTTTCCATAATGAGGAGGTACTTTTCAAAACTTGACTATTCCACTTTTCTATTTTTTTAAGAATTTTAGAAAAATGTAAATGGGTAATGTCATTTCGAAGAGGATTTATCAACTTTTGACCAAATCGTGTGTTTTGTTATTTATTTTTTTAGTGGATCTATCACGTTTAGCTAAACTCTTGTTTTCGCATTGTGTAGATTTCAATGTTACCAACCCAAAAAAAATAAAAAACATATTTTGTCAAAAGTGGAATAGTCAAGTTTTGAAAAGAACCTCCTCATTAACCCTGTATAAAAGCACATAGTATGTATAACACTTAATTTTACATATGTATTTACACTTAATAAAGTAACATTTAATGTGCAGTAAATACTGTTGCTTGTTCCATAGCCTAATACCAATTTTTTATTATAATTTAAATATTCACATTATCTACCTCTTTGGGAAGGGGGTGTGGTACTTAGATAAAACATAAACATAATAGTAAAACAACATAATATTTAGTTTTCTAGTTTGCTATTAGTAAAATCTGTTCCAGATATTCGGACCTTGGACAAAATTTATTCACATTACACTTAAAAGACTATGTTGCTTAGTTTATTTTATAATCATTTATTTTATGTCTTACAAAATATCCTACTCTGTCACATCTTTTTGTCTTTAATTTATGTAAGGTAGGATAACACTTATGATTGTACAGTAGATTGAAGTAAAAAGTGAGACTCAAAACCCATTTTGTTGTGAAAAGAACACGGGTGAAACCCCACGAATAGTGTAATAGGGCAACTCACCTTAGGCGTGATGGGCCTGGTGCGGCTCTGCTCGCGCAGCAGGTTCATGACGTGCGTGGTGAACTCGTTGCAGGCGTTCTCGTACTTGTCCAGCTCTTGGTGGTAGATCTGGCGGATCTGCGCGAGCTTGGCGCGGTAGTCCGAGTGCTCGATCGCGTTATCTGCTTGAGCCACAGTGCCTTAAGTTGCGGCAAATGGGGGGCAGAAACAAACAACATGCAACCTCTGACCCAATGCATTTGGTTAGTACTAATTCCCTTTGAATTTTTGGCTTCAGAAAGTTGGAGTGGATTAGAATAAACAACATTCTCTTGTATCATAACTTTAACAAATATGGCTTAGAAATTTCTCTAGGATCAAACTTTTTATCTAAGTGCCAGTAGCTTAAATTCAGAATACCCAGGTGCAATCACCATGACCTTTTACATAAGCCTAAGCCCAACACAAGTGCATTAGTTATTTTGGAGGGGTTAGAAAATATACACCCTAATTACAAATAAAATACATACTAGATAATAACTGAATACATATATATTACTCAGGATTTTATATTTAAAAAGAGCACTGAAAAATTTGCTCTAAATATCAATAAACATGCATTCTATCTTATATTTCCTTTTCTTTTCAGACTAAATGAAAAGCTAATATATACATGCATTATTGTTGTCTATCAGTTATAAAACATTAACTATAAATTGGTTTGGGTTGAGTAACATGCAACAAAAATCCAACTTTGCTACTATATGTATATTATTTTTGGTTTTATTATACATAAGAATAGGCATAAAACCAAATGGAAAGAGCCACCCGGCGTAAGACACTCAAAATCCTTCATACGCGAAGGTGCCTTAGGACGGAGTAAGATCATATGCAGAGGTAGCATAAGGCAGGCCCGATTAATCACCAGTGCCCTGACTGGGCACTATGCCACAAAACAAATGCTCCACAAAATGCAAGTAGCAACAGACAACCTGTGCAGGGCATGTGGAGGGGAAACAAAGTCAATGCAGCATCTACTGTGTGACTGCAACTCTTTTGCCAGGAAAAGAATGAATCATCTGGGATCAGCCTACCCAAAATCAGAAGATTTTAGGCTCCTCGCCCTCGTTGGCCTTAGGACATTGCCAAGCTTATGGCAATTATCTTCACTGAAGAGGAGTGATGCGGTGATGGGGGTTGCACAAAAGATCCCAATGGGTCGACGTGCTGCTGCGAGAGGGAGACCTCTGTAGGCCCTACTAGATAAGATGCATAGAATAATGTTTTCTGTGTTGTCTACTACTACTGAACACATTTTTTTTCATTACATTTAGAGTCAATATGTTTTTGAAATGAATCACTTTCTACAGATTAAAAAGTATACATAATATTATCAATAAGTTAAAAAGTTAATACTTTCACTTCTTCTCTACCCTTAGGTGTCATACAAGGCGACTAACGGACTAAAGACTGCACATACCAACAGTTTAGAGCGGCGATGGGCTCACCACGCACACATTTAGTGAAAAGACGACTAAGGCAGAGGACTGCTTTTGCTGTCCTCATTGCCTAGTCTCTGACTAACCCTTTGGGGATAATAGTCATGATTATATACTTTAACCCCTTGAGGATCGTAAAACCAGACACAATTAAAACTCAAATGTTTTGCGACCGCCGGCGGTCTTATGATCCTTGACCTATTAATACTTTCATTTGCCCTACATAGGTACTAAGCTGGTTTAAAATAACGACAATTTGTGAACTGCTTATTGTTTGTAAATTGTACATAAGTAAATTACCCCATTCGCCAGCCGCGGCTGAGGCAGACGCGGCCGCTCCGGCGCCGCCACCTTTCTCAGGCCCCGCCACCCCCTCGGCTATGAGCATGTTGTCCAGGCGCATCAGCTGTGGGTCTGGAGGCTCCTCCTCTTGCGTGTTGCGGAGTGACAATACTGGTGAAAAACATCACGAATACAACCTTTTCCATACAAATAAATATTATACATAACTTGATTTACTGATATAACAGAAGGGGCAACTAATGTATAAATAAAACTTTCCTACGTACCAGTTTTTTCTTTGATTTCACACAACACTGAAAATAGAGCAGGCTTCATTCTGTGACAGTTCAATGTATGCTTTCTCGCTTGGGCTTCGTCGAGACTCTGGTCAGTTATGTTCATGATTTGTTGGAGAATTTCACCAATGTCTTGTTTACGAGCTTCTCCTTCACCCGCGGCTGGAGTTCCATCGCCGCCTGGAAGGCCGTAGCCCTGCGGACCCATCAACCCTCCGCTATGCGCCATCATTCTATTCGGATCGTCCATTTTCTTTACAAGTCAATACATAAAAACACTTTATAACTTACACTAAGTACGTATACGAATTTGTACAAGATTTTTTAGATGACACTGAAAAAGCCAATAAATAAAGAACAAAATTACACTGGGCATCTAGTTTCAATATTTTCAAGCCAGCCATAAAATGGCCGACTTCTTTGTGCTGTCAAAATTTGAGATATTTGAAAGAAAACAAATAATTAAAAAGTCAATGTAGGTTCTTGCATCTCTTTCACTTATGGCACAAAATAGTAATGCGAAGAAGAGTTAGAAGATAGATAGGTTGCCATTGGAAAGAAAAAACAATAAACAGTACCTACCAACAGCATCTTCAGTTGTTGTTCTGAGGTTCGTAATTCGTCCTGGTTCGTACCACTATTTATTTTTTTCAAAATAAGCTAGCAAGTCAAAAAAGGTTTAAAAATTGCCTCTATTTCAAACTAGCTCGCTTTGGTGGTAGACTATCAAAATGTAGTCTGCTTCATTAAACTATAGTTTATCGAAGGTGAATAATGGTTTACAAGGAATTAACATTAAAGGTAGGACCGCACTAGGCGGAACTGCACCACACCGCAGCGGAACTGAGGGCCTAGTCAATTGGCAAACAAATTAAACGCTACGAAATCTTCGCTACGATAAACCGAATGTATGGGATTGACATAAGCAAAAGTTACCTACGACGTAAAATTTACGCTAAAATAGACCTAATTGACAGTTTGACAAGCCAAGAATCGCTAATCTAGCGATCACTCAAACATTGAAGATAAAAATTCACACAAAATGGCGATTGTTTGATCAGCTGATGAAGGAATAGTTGTGTTGTGTTGAAAGTTTTGTTTAAAATGCTCTTTTTAGGGCTATTGTGGACTGCGATAATCAAGTGCTCAGGCGCTAAGGAAGAAATATTTCCCTACGTTACTTGGAGCAAATTAACGAAATCGAGTTTGTTGTACTTGTGAATAGTTCTCGGAGTTCTCGTTTACGAACTTTCAAATATCTAAATAAGGTCTGCCGGGAATTGCGTGCTGATATAGTTGTTGCGATGTGAGTGACCAAATAAATGTGTGTCATGCAACATTTTCCGCAACGAAGAGCAAGTCGCTGCATAACAATTTGTAGGGGCTCTCAAACCATACAAACATTTGGACCAAATAAATCCACCTAAGTACCTTTAATCATGACAAGAAAGGTCAAGAATAAGACAACAGTAAGGGACTTTTTGTATAAATATTAAATGTAACCTATCCATAATGTCCATTTATCAATTTACAACTTAGATTGCCTATTTGTTTTACAGGTTCCAATGAAGATTTAATTTGCCAGGTAGCTTAGAGTATTAAACCAAGGCTCTAAGTGTAGTAAGGTGTACCTATTAACTATACCCTATAAATCTTATACAGACAAGCATCTTTCTTAATAGGAAAAGATATCAGTCCTTACGTTCAAACGGTAAGTTTTAATAAATAAATTATTACTTACATAATAAAGGTAAGTATTATGCCTATTATTATATTGGGATTTACCAGGAAATGTCAGTGTTGTTAAAATTGCTAGAATAAAGAGTATTGACATAAAGATAAAACTATTTTATGTGGTTTTGCAGATTTGAGACGACGATTCAAATATCTTAAATGTTACCACATAATTTGGAGGATGGACTTCCTCAGAATGGTGAACAAACATGGTTATTTGGTAAAAAACAATATCAAGCAATTTGTATAATACATAGGTACTTACCTACTAACTTTTTATCTATGACAATTTTCTATAAGTAAGTATATTGTTCTAATTTCTTAGGAGATTCTGGATACCTTCAAAAAGCATGGTTAATGATAATAACAACAATATTTAATGCTGCATCAGACTCACAAGATAGGAGGGGTGTGTACCACATGTCATATCCAACAATGAAACTGCATTGAACATGGCTTTGGCATCGTTGAATTTAGTTATTTAAGTATATGATTTTTTTTTGTGGAGCTCTAATGTTGACAACGTTTTTATTTTACAAAAAGGAGCAGTCTGTGCCATAAATATATTTATCCATAAAATAGTAATTTGGTTTATTTGATAAGGAAAAATTAAGTATAAAGTTAATTTAGTTCTAAGTTTATTGTGCTTTATTTAAAAAGATTTACTTATGTACAAAAAAACAGTACCTTCGTTGACATTTTTTTTATTTTAAGAAAAGGAACAGTGTGCCATAAATATATTTAACCCATAAAATAGTGATTTGGTTTATATGATGGGGAAAAATTAAGTACATACAAAGTTAATTTAGTTCTAAGTTTATTGTACTTTATTAAAAAGATTTACTTAGGTAGGTACTAAAAAACAGTACCTTCTTATACACACAATTGGCATTTATTTTTATATACATATAGTTTTAATGTCAATAAGAGAAAGTGAAGCCTCATATTTAATAAACTTTGACTTTGAGAGAGTTAGGCAAGAAAATAAGAATATATTAAGAAATACAACATTAATGTTATTTTTTACTTGATATTTAATTTTACTTGCAGTAGGTACCTATAGAAAATGTTTAAGTACCTACTTATATCAATTTCTACTAGTCATAACATTAAGCTATTGAAGTTGTACTTGATTCATTATCAACATACAAAGGTAATTATATGTATAAACTTGCATTATTATTATCCGATTATTAAATCTGGTGGGTTCTATTGTTTGTTATAATATTGTTTTTTCTTTAAATAGGTGGCTTGTTATACATATAATACAAATTAAGTTCCATATCTAGCATTCTCTGTAATAGTTTAGTTATTATCAATTTGGCGATTGTGAAGTAATCGATTGTAATTGTTGCTTGAGTTTGTAATGTTACTATCACATTTTTATTTGTGTGAATCTGTAAATGGTTTGCTGTTTCACATTTTCAGTATTATACTTTTTATAGAACTGTCGATTCACCTGTGAATATAAAATAAATAAATAAAATTAATTGTTTTTAAATTATTTTTGGTAAATATATACTACCTACTAACTTTTTATGTATGACAATTTTCTATAAGTAAGTATATTGTTCCAATTTCTTAGGAGATTCTGGATACCTTCAAAAAGCATGGTTAATCATAATAACACCAATATTTAATGCTGCATCAGGCTCACAATAAAGAAGGGATGTGTACCACATGTCGTATCCAACAATGAAACTGCATTAAACATGGCTTAAAGTTGTACTTGATTCATTATCAACATACTAGGGTAATTATATAAAATTAATTGTTTTAAAATTATTTTTGGTAAACATATAAATAATCCTATGTTTTATTTCGAAACATTATGAATGGAATACATATGAATGGCAGTGAAATAAATAATGTAAAATAAATAAATATTTTAACTTGTCGCGTAGAGACCACGATCATGTCATTGTGTCTGTGAAGGCGTATATTTAATAAATGATTTGACTTTTAATTTCAATTATTTTCGGTACCTACCGCTATAAATAAGTAACAATGAAACAATCCTTTAGTAAGGCGATGTTGTCTTCATCGTCATCCTATGAACGTCCTGAACGTTCCCACATGAACGACAGCACTAAGGCAGACTGGGCTATAACAGGCTTAAGCCCTGAGCCAATACAACCGCAGTGTGCTTTACGTGCCTTCCGAAGCACGGAGGAGCTCGAGACGCTTTTTATTTGGTTACCCATCCTTTAGCTCGGTAATGTGAAAGTTGCGTAACTAACTGGCAAGATCACAAACCGGTGCGGCGCGGGCGGGACTTTTTGCATTAGTTGAAACTCTAGCATTACCTTTCAAGTAACAGTAAGTACATTGCTTCGCTAGTTTGCATATTTTAAAATTAGTTTTAATTTAACCAGCAAAACCATGTACTTGGAATGTTTTTTATTTTATTTTATTTAGGACAATAATCAATTAGAAAAGTAATGTGATAGGTGTTGTAGTTAGACAACTAAACCCGAAAGCCTTAGCCGCTCATACAAGATGCAAACGTTTTAATCACTACCTAGTGGGTACTCGCATCTAAGATCAAACTGTTTAAATGTTCGCGCGGTTTGTAACATTTAGTGTTATCACATATTTCATTACAGACGGACGTCAAGTTGTTAATATTTGAGAAATTCTTGGCAGCAAGCGTTTGCTTGTGGTCTTCAGTCTTAATTTATTTATATTATAAGCTGAAAAATGGGTTTGGTCTCATATCAATATCATATTATGGTAGGTAAGTCACTCGTCATCATTTTAAGTACTTATTTACAAACGTGCTTGCCTGGCGAACTTCCGGCGAAAAGAGCGATTTATTCATTTTTCAAATTGTCTTAAGGAGTCTACCCGAATTTCTTAGTAAAGTGACATTCAATTCACTTAAACTCAAAAGGATCGGTGTGGTTACTACCTATTTATTAATCTTACATAAGCGTTACATTATCATCAAACAAAAAATACTAAGACAAGCCTGTATGTTCTATATCCCCTAGCTTATCGATATCGATGTAGCCTAGCGAATTTGATGAGCGATTTTGACGCTGTCACCGGTCGAGCGTTTGCCAGTTGACTAGGCCCTCTGAGCGACACGACGCGTAATTTTTTGATACCGCACTTGAACTGCAGCGGCGTTACAAAAATATATTCAGTAGCTAGGCAACCTCTGTGCAAGATGAACGACAAAATGGATATTATTATTATTTATTTGTTGTGCGAAGAAGAGGAAAGGATCGAGCAAGAACAGGCAAGAAAAAAGCAAAGAATATGGCTACATGACATATCAAACTCGCGATATGAAGAAGGCGAGTATTATACGCTTTTGCCACGACTTATGAAGGATCCAATTTTTTAATTAATTTTTCTTCATCTATTGACATTTTTGACAAACGATATCGCGTTTCCAAGTATCTCGTTTGACTGACTATGAAAACGAGGTTTGTTAACCGCACTACGAGGAAGCGGAACTACACGTCGCGACAGGTCGCGCGCGACACTTTTGGTGAGTTGATCACGAGGTTGATCAACTTTGCCGCGGAGTTCTGCTGCAGTGTAGTTCCGTTGGCGTGGCGCTTAGTGCGTGAGGTCTCATATAATTTTATTTATAGAATATTTTGATGCGTCGCGCGACGTGTCGTTCAGTTCCACTGCGGTGCAGTTCCGCCTAGTGCGGTCCTATTTTATCACATAAAGCAATCCCACACAAGCGTGAGTCGGACAGCATGTCGTATAGCCGAATGACAGCCACACACAATGACCAATGACGTTTATGAGCTTATGGTCCATTGAGATAGATACTGATCTCAATGATAAGGTCAAAAGCGCAAAATGACAAACGATCGCAAATTGTCAAAAGAGCAGAATGTCAAAAGTGCACATAGTCAAAAGCGCAGATTGTCAAAAGCGCAGAATGTCAAAATCGCACATAGTCAAAAGCGCAGAATGTTAAAGTCGCACATTGTGAAAAATCCTACTTAAACTGGGTAATTGCTTGGTTTTGTTATTAAATATCTAAACGTCGTTATTTTTGGTCAGTCAGACTCGCAATAGGAAATGAAATACTAATTTAATATTTTTAGGAAACATATTTATTTTTAATGTAAACTTGGATATTATACCAATAGTCAACTTTTATATTCTACCGACACATTCTAAATAATATTTGTTTTTTACAATAAAATGCCATTAAATTACATTTCCTATTGCGTGTCTGACTGACCAAAAATAACGACGTTTAGATATTTAATAACAAATCCAAGCAATTACCCAGTTTAAGTAGGATTTTTGACAATGTGCGCCTTTGACATTCTGCGCTTTTGACTATGTGCGCTTTTGGCATTTTGACAATCTGCGCTTTTGACTATGTGCGCTTTTGACATTCTGCTCTTTTGACAATTTGAGATCGTTTGTCATTTTGCGCTTTTGACCATAAGCTCCTAAACGGGTCAATGACAGCCATTGAGCTTTCTATAGTTATTCTCAATGATGACAGCGATCAGGGGCCCAAGTCTGCTAATTTACGAATGGCATAATTGAATCGTAATTGTATCGCAATTGTATCGCATTGTAATTGTTTGACACATTTGGTATTCTTATATGAGTAAGAGAATACCAAATGTGTCAAACAATTACAATACGATCCAATTGCGATTCAATTATGCTATTCATAAATTAGCAGACTTGGGCCCCAGGTAGGACTTCTTGGCGAGAAAGTGAAGCGTCATGCTGCAGTTTTATTTTATTTTCTAAAATTTGTGTTATTTCGAACAATAATGTAAAATAATAGTGGATTATTAACCGTTAAGTGTTTGTGAACGTGCATGAGTGTTGGTAATGGGCGATTTTCTGACAGCCCAAATTAAAAAGTAAAAATTAGTTCAAAAACACTCGATAGATGTCGTTTTATGAAAGCCGTACCTACCTAAGGGCTGTAATAAATTCTACACTTTTACTTGTCTACCAAAAGAATAAAATAAATTAATAATTTATATTCAGGACATCCAGAACCTATTTTTATTTTGGAATAGAAGAAATATTACGCAGTCTTACACGTACTCTTCATGAACTCGCCTTTTACCATGCGCCATACTAATCTATGCTAAGCGCCATCTATGAAGTCATTTACGAACCAATTTCTTTTTTTTTTGATCTCGGAAAATCGCCCATTGAAGCAAAACAGTGCAACATCACTTTTCAAATTCTCTCAAAAAATTCGCGTGAAATTTCAGTAAAGTCCCATATCTTTACTGAGGACTCAAGGGGTTTGGGAGAATATCATTTATCATTCATCATCTTAATCACCACTCATTATTATCTAGGGAAAAAAATAAATAAAAAAACTAATTACAAGGCAGTATGGTCTCTGACCTTAGCCTGTTCCGCCTCGGAAAAATACATTAAAAAAAATATGACAGCGATCAGATGACAGATCAAAATTGAATGACATGACATGACAGACAGCTTAAAAGTTTGTGGTTTCGTCAGCACCACGCGACAAAGTTTCGGTTTTAATATTAGCCGGTGAGCAGATGTGGTAAAACAGCTGTCACAGTAACAAAGATATTTAAATGAAATACATTCTTCATTTAGTTAGCAAGTTTAGTGCATTTAGTAAACACTTGCCAGTCGTCTGCACACAGTTCAGGCCACACAGCCTCCAGGATTGGGGAAGCAATAAACTTCATAGAAAGATCAAAATCCCGAACCCGCTGCGCGACATAGTCATGGCAGATCCTAAAATTGAAGAAATACTGGCGCCGCTTCGTGCTAGTGTCAAAGAACAGGGCGAATTAGTTCGGAAATTGAAGGAAGAGAAAGCTCCCGAAATCGATGTTAAAAAAGCTGTCGCTGAGCTAAAAACGCGGAAGAAAGTTTTAGAAGACAAAGAACTAAGTCTTACCCCGTCAGAGGAATTGTTCGACCGCTCTAAAATGGAAGATTTAATCAAAAGGCGTTTCTTCTATGATCAATCATTTGCTATATATGGTGGCATTACTGGTCAATTTGACTTCGGGCCCATGGGATGTGCCCTCAAAAGTAACATGATTCAATTGTGGAGAAAGTATTTCATTCTTCAGGAACAGATGCTGGAGGTAGACTGCTCGATTCTAACACCGGAACCAGTTCTGAAGGCGTCTGGTCATGTAGAGAGGTTTGCTGACCTTATGACTAAAGATGTAAAGACCGGAGAGTGTTTCCGATTAGACCATTTAATCAAAGCACATCTTGAAAAAATTAAGAGTGAAAAGAATACTAAAGCTGAACTTAAAGCAGAAATTGAGGATATTCTGGTAAGGCTAGATGGCATGACATCTGATGACATGTCTGGCTTGATGAAAAGGTTTGATATGAAATCCCCTGTTAGTGGCAATGAACTCACACCTCCCATTGAGTTCAACCTAATGTTTAATACTCAGATTGGCCCATCAGGATTGGTGAAAGGGTTCTTGCGGCCTGAAACAGCACAAGGTATTTTTGTTAATTTCAAACGCCTTCTCGAATTTAACCAGGGCCGGTTACCTTTTGCAGCTGCTCAGATTGGTAACTCTTTCAGAAATGAAATCTCTCCTAGATCTGGTCTGCTTAGGGTAAGAGAATTCACAATGTGTGAAATTGAACATTTTTGTGATTCTAAGAACCACCCTAAGTTTGAGTCTGTGAAGGACACTAAAATGTTGCTCTATTCTGCTAACAACCAGGAGCAAGGAAAAGCAGCTGAAATAATCACTATTGGAGAAGCAGTCTCTAATGGCACTGTCAATAATGAGACACTAGGCTACTTTATGGCTAGGATACACCTGTATCTAATGGCTGTGGGCATTGATCCCAAGAAACTAAGGTTCAGGCAGCATATGAGCAATGAAATGGCCCACTACGCCTGTGACTGCTGGGATGCTGAATGCCTTTCAAGTTATGGTTGGATTGAGTGTGTTGGCTGTGCAGACAGATCTGCATACGACTTAACCCAGCATACAAAGGCTACTGGCATCAGACTGGCTGCAGAAAAGAAACTGCCTGCACCAAAACAAATTGAAGTTGTGGAAGCTGTTGCCAACAAGGCAGCCATTGGAAAAGAATTTAAAAAAGATGCAAAAGCAATCAATGACGCTCTGGCAACACTGGACTCTGCAGCACTAGAACAATTGCAAAACAAATTAGATAATGATGGAGAATATGCACTTTCTACTGCTAATGGAGAATTCAAATTGACTTCTAAACTAGTAAGTGTCAAGAAGACTCAGAAAACAGTTCATGTAGAAGAGATTATACCAAGTGTTATTGAGCCATCTTTTGGTCTTGGCAGAATTTTGTATTGTATCCTGGAGCACAACTTCAAGATGAGAGAGGGTGATGAACAAAGGACTTACTTTTCCTTGCCATCTTCTGTTGCACCTATGAAGTGTGCTGTATTACCACTCAGTGGGAATACTGAATTCCAACCATTTGTTCGAGAACTCTCCCAAGAGTTAATTTCTGTCGATGTTTCTCATAAAGTAGATGACTCCTCTGGTTCTATTGGGCGTCGTTATGCTAGAACGGATGAATTAGGTGTGCCCTATGCTGTCACTGTTGATTTTGATACAATCAAGCAACCACACACTGTTACTCTAAGAGAAAGAGACAACATGGGCCAAGTTAGATTACTATTGTCAGAGGTGCCTGCAGTTGTGAGAGATCTTTCCAATAGCAAGATATCCTGGTCTGATATTGAGAAAAAGTATCCTAAGTTTGAACAGCAAGAAAATGTAAAAGGTGCTGCAGCATAAAATGCCATTTTAGTTATGCATTTATCAAACCATCTGTTCATTGATCTTACTAAAGTCAGGAGACTTTGAATTTAAATTATTTATTAGAAGTTTAAGCTTGTCTGTATGATGTAATACATAAAGATATTAATTATGATTTAATTTGTACTTTTAGATTTTATTTAGCTTAATAAAGCTACAGCTTGAATTTTGTAATTTTTATTTATCTTAAACCATACATACATCTATACTAATATTATAAAGAGGAAAGATTTAATTGTTTGTTTGTTTGCATTGAATAGACTCCGAAACTTCTAGACCGATTTAAAAATTCTTTTACTGTTGCGAAGCTACACTTTCCGCGGGTGACATGAGACTATATATTTTAAAAATTTGTCAAGGGGTATGGGTCCACGCGGACGAAATCGCGAGCAGTCCACTAGTCACATACATTAACATACAATTAGTACACTAAACTAGGCTGTTTGATCAAATTAGGGGGAAGTATAGACCCAGCATAAACTACAGTCTATATATTTTACGATGTGCTTTGATGGAAAATGCACTTTTTTTCGAGAATAACCACTGCCGCTTTTAAATAATATAGAATTTGTGTACGCTCACACCAATTATTATCTAGCACAAGATAAGCTTCTATTGAAACTCGTTAAATATACATAAACATAGAAAAACACCCAGACCCGAAATCATAAAACGCAGTTTTCAAAATAGACCCGACCAGGAATTGAACCCGGGACCTCATAGCTGGCGCGATGCCAGACCCGGCGCGCTAACCACTCGACCACGGAGGTCGTCGGATGCTTTTATATTACATAACTAAGTAAATAAAGTGCAAATCACGTGCTGAACTCAAAAATACTGCTCTTATTCCAAAATACTCAAGAGTTCAAATTGATGTCATCCATCACGCACGAACACTATTACGTGTAGTAAGAAGACTTACATTAATATTTAATCATGGTTTTTAATCAGTAATTACTAATGTTTACGTAACTTACTTTGATAAGAAAAGGCACGTCTAAGGTTTTAGCTAATAAAAAAATCAAAATATCTTTATTCAGTACCTAAGCACAGAATAAATAATAGTCTAAGCTTAAAATAAGCATTTTGAATCGTCTAATTTATGGATGGATGGATAGTCATAGGAAAACACCCACCTACCCCACGCAATTTTTTTTTTCTATCGAGTGAAGTTTATTGGTCTTGTAACTGAATGAGACTTTGAATAAATTGGATCCTTAGCTAATACATACTTTTTTTTTTAGAACCTAAACCATTATTTTCTATGTCTCAGATGGTTTGAAAAAACTCAAAGCGCGATCTATCTAGCCTTAACTCGTATCGGTCGGAAATCGAGTCGGAATATGAACGCTCGGGTCACGCGATAGGTTTCGGTTTCTCGTGGGGGTCGTTGGAGGGTGAACCTTCTGTACGGTAGTAATATTAGTTATTCTGTGCTTGTACCGAGACGAAAAACGAAACAATTTTAAAACACACAAAATGCTTGTTAATTTTTGACGTTTTTTTGTATGCTTAAG
This sequence comes from Scoparia ambigualis, assembly GCA_963921215.1. Lineage (NCBI taxonomy): Eukaryota > Metazoa > Arthropoda > Insecta > Lepidoptera > Crambidae > Scoparia > Scoparia ambigualis. The sequence goes on along the minus strand of OY992503.1, from coordinate 40,950,558 downwards.
TTTTTATAAAAAAGATATTTGATTGAATGATTAAAAATGTCAACCTTATTGGTTAGGTACTAATGTTTTCCAAAACTCATTTCAGCCGTTACTTTATTTTACTTCAAAAACTCCAATTTCTATTACTTACCACAATATCAATACGATAATTGGAAATCATATTTAATTTTATTCCATTAAGTAATAACTTAAGTTAACAATTTATTGTGATTTATCATTTTTCACCTTTCATCCCAAAAAAACGATAAATTACTTATAAATTTTAGCTGTTTGTGTCACTAGGGGAGAGACACTTGCCCGCTATTTTTTTTCTCGTACCAGGATACAAGCAGGATACGTATGTTTACACAGTTCTATGGGCTTATATTTCGGTTCGACGCGATTCTGTTTCGGCGTGCAGTGGTACTGGGGGTAGCGATGCGCATTTGTCTGGCACAGACTATAATAGCTCGTTAGATTAGTTTATAAGTTAGTTAACTGTTTTTTTATTATTGTTAGTATTGACGTCAATACGTGCCTGTAAAGGTTTACATTGAATAAATAATTTGACTTTTGAATTAATAAAGCCCCGTAATTTAAAAAATAATTACGCGATTGTCCCATTATAGGGCAAAAGCCTTCGCGGAACCGGTTGGTTTCTTTTCTTTGAGACCTTAGAATTAGTTACTCTTAGCCTGAGACCTACCCTAAAATTACTTTGGCCCAGAGCTTATTTTGCATACGACAGACGACGTGGGTGGCGTCGCATTTTTTGTTATCAAGATAACAGTGATTCAGCTTTTGGGAAAGGTTGTACGAAATGAAATGAAACAAAACTGTAAACATCAGATATTATTATTAAACCTCAAAGACAGCAACATAACTTTATGTGTGAGTCACTATCTGTGGCGGCGGTCCCTGGAGCGCGAGCGATGGCGGGCGCGGTCGCGTGAGCGGTGGCGGGGGCGGTCGCGGCGGTCCCGCGAGCGTTCGCGGTCACGGTCCCGGTCGCGGTCGCGCCTGTCCCGGTCGCGATCGCGCTCCCCTCTGTCACGGTCTCTGTCATCACGTTTCGTTCTGTCTTTTGTGTGTCTGAAACAATATTATGAAATTGATTTCTACTCGGTAGATACTTCTTTGTAAACTAAGATTAAATTGGCCGACGTTAGTCAACAACGCAAGTGAACACTTTACTAATGTGTCATAATAATAACTTTCTTCACGGGTACTTATTTAGTTAAATAACTAACCACATAAAAACATTATTAGTTAATTAAACATGGTTCTCTTTTACTCAAAATCAACTTGATGTTTGTGTGATGAAGTAGACCAAACAATGTTTAACTAAATAATGCTTAAACAGTGTTTATAAGTAAGACAAGTGTTATCAGCTACATAATAGGGATGTAAAGCGGTAAAATTACCCTGGTAAAATACGGTATTTTACGTAATATTTGGTATTTTTGGGTAATATACGGTAATAAACGTTTTAAACGTATTTATACCTACTAGGCCACTAACTAACACTATTATTCTCTATATTAGTCTTTACTCTTTTACAAATAAATGTAATTGAATGAGATTTGACAGATAAATAAGAAATTTTAGAATTTTAAAAGACAGAAAATGGGCTCGTTCGTACTAAAAATCCCAAAATTATTCGAGATACGAAATTACATCACACCTTTCGTGCGTTCAACATGTGAACTGTCGCTGTCGAGTGGAATTTCAAGTACGAATTTGTCTAAAATATGTGGCCAAAATACCATCCCAAACTTTAGCTTGATTTCGTGGCATATTAATTTTTACAAATAATGTAGGTAGTTTTTCGAATAAACGTTCAGATAATTCACGCGCGAGTAGTGAATTCAAGTCAACTGATCGCCCATTGTTCAGTCGCTCACCGACAGCGGAACAGCAAGAGCGCATATCGCCGTACAACAAAGCAAAAATGGTCAATTGCACTAATCGGCAACGTCGCATAATGGTTTTTCATATTTACGTGCGCGGGATTAAAAATAAATTAGAATTTATAACTTATATTTTGTCGGTAATTTTACCGTAATTTATATAAATTACCGTAAATTACCCGTATTTTACCGGCACTTTCGGTACATAGTTGTATTTATGTGTTGCTGACTAACTTGTTTATTTCTTATACTAATTTGGTGTACACCTCCTTCATATCACGCCATGCGCCTCAGTTTTGGGCTTTTTGCACCCAGCTCGATATAAAGAAGAAGAATATTTATATCGACCTGGTACTTGCTGACTAACCAACCAAGTTCAAAAGATCCCAATGTGGATGGATGTGTTACTGCGAGAGTGGAACCTCGGCAGGCAACCTTTTATAAACACCACACATATTGTATATCGTTGGATTCCTGGATAAATTATCTACAATATTATGGCAGTTTGATTAAAAAATATTTTACTATAATCAAATACAACAAAAATTCAAAATGGAGTAGAAAAAACAGCCTTTAAATACGGGCGCGCCTCCTAAGAATAATAATAACACTAAAACATATTATCCTATGAGCGCATCGGTCATATTATGACCACTCATCAAACTCTGGATGACAGCTGTGGGTATAATTTGACCATTTATCAAGTGAGAGGATAAAAGATAAGCAACAAAGTTACCTGTCTGCTTCGCCATAGTCCCTTTTGTCGCGGTCGTCGTGCTCGCGGCGATCGGCGTCGGCGCGCCCGGGGTGGTACGCGTCCGCACGGCCGGGGTTGTACGCGTCGCCGCGACCAGCGTTGTTGTACCCGCCCCCGCCTCCGCCTCCGCCGTTGCCTCCGCCTCCGCCATTGCCGCCACCACCGCTACTGCCGCTGCGGATATTCGCCGTGGGTTTGGCTGCGGCGGACTGTCTGTTGTGTTCTCCTAACCTATATATTTTTTAAAATTAATTATCTTATCTGGAAATTCATACAACAACACAGTAGCACAGAGATTTTTATAGTTTAACCAGTAGCGCGTGGCTGGTCCGCAGACCTCAAATGCCCGAGAGTGTGGCACTTGCGACATAAAATGAACTGAGGATATTCCTATAGTTAGAAAAAGTGAAATATCTCGACTGACTGATAACTGAACCAATGAGAAGGTACAAAAATTATTAGGTTGGCCAGATGACAGATTGGAAATAACGAATAAGGCTAAAGTTTGCCTCATTGTTACATACTATTTTATTTTTTTTCTCTTATTCGGTTTGGTTGACGTTGTATTGCAGGCTTTTAAAAAGATTCTATTAGCAATAATATATTATAAAAAACATGTAAGTATGCATAAGTCAGATTTAAATAATTTCAAAAGAGTGGGTCATTATGCGAGTAACCCGTTCCTTTAATAGTGGAGGAAAACAATTTAAGGCATTTGATTGTTACTACAGATATGATATGACTAAGGACAACATTACAGTAACAGTAACAAATACACTACTAGTATCTAGTATTACATAGTCTTCGATAATTGTGTCGGTGGACATCAAAATTGGATAAATCCATAATGGTAAAAAAATACTATTTTTATGGCAACTCAACGGTAATGTTAGTATGGTATAAGACACTGCTATCAATAGTGGATATATCTATCGTTTTACTGTAAAATCGTGTCCAAAGTTCGATTTTATATCAAACTCGGTAAGATCCACACCACACATTTTTTCAAAACTGGCAAAGTCCAGTACGGCCAATCACAGCAGCGCATTTTTTTAATATGGTCGTTCTGCTACTGTCATTCAATGACATGTCAGATCAAAATTAGCTAAATCCAGGTGGATTTAACTAGTTTTGAAGTAATTTATGGTATGTTTTCCTTCAAAAACTAGTTAAATCCACATCAATATATCAAACTTGGTTAAATCCAAAATTATTATTTTTTTATGTAGATAATAAGGGATGAATTATGTATGCAACGTCTCAAATCAATTGCGCCGTCCGGGCCCGGACGGGACACGCCCCGTGCACGGCCCGCTCTAATATAAATCATCCCTAAGTGTAGTACATTGTAATGAAATTACACGAAATACTTTAATACTTAAGCTGAACCTACTTCTAGTTTCTATAATGTACAAATCGAATTTTAGGAATTTGTTACAGAATATTGCAGTTTGTGAAAAATCGTTTAGTATGTATTTCGCCACTTTTGATATGAACCGACACAATTGACTAACCAAATTAACACAAAAAGAGCCTAACTCCCTCAGGTCTTATCATTACCAGGTCACAACTGACAGATAAATTATTAATCCCTGTAATCTTATATTACTAAGTGACTTACCAGACTGACCAGTAAGTCACCATTACTTTCACCCATGTTTTCCTGATGGATGGCTATAACTGTGCATTCAATATCAATAAAAAAGCATAATCATTAAATAAGTGTGTGACTTTAAGAACGTTACCTACTTCTGTTCTATCTGCTTCTGGATTGGGACTGGTATCCTGGGAAATAATGTGCTGAACCAGTCAAGTTTAATGAGCATTTGGCGCACCAGTGCACCAATGGTAGTGGGGCCTCCACCACCTGCCCGTGGATCTACTTCCTCCTCGTCGTCAAGGTAATCAGCATACCAGTCGAACAGGTCTGCTGGTGGCTGTGTGTATCTGATGTACATGAAACCTGTAGGTTGTAATAAGTGTAATAATAACAACAAAACTGCAAAATCAAAATGTTTCATTCTTGATGGAATTTTGTAATAAGTTAAATAAAAAGGTTTTAATGATAGCTTTTCAACATCGTACCTACCAAGAGCCCTGATGTAGGGAGAGTCAGTGTGTTGGAGAAGCCCGTTAACCTGCTTCCGAGTCAGGCGGAGAGTATACAGCTTGTATAGCAGACAAAATGCTGTGGAGACTATTCCACCCGCCCCAACACCACGTACCTTAAATTAAACCATTTCAAGTATATAAATATGATATAGCATGAAACTGATGAATCATCTTTCTATCAATATGCTGATTAACATACTCACGCCGCCACACATGCCAGTTTGCCCAGCCGTCTTGCGACTGCCACGCTCCCAGGGCTCCAAGTGCTTAACCTGGTAGTAGATCTCGTCTACCACTTCGTGATAAGTCTTCAGCTTGAATAAGTGCACTGCCAACAACAAAAACAAAGTTTGAAAATAGCTAATACATCTAAAATGCCATAATAAAACGTTGACAACAGTAACGTAACACTTCCTAATCCAAACTCCTGTACGTTGGTGTGTTTGCTTACCTACCTTTGAAGTAGCTAGAACCTTGGATATTTGCTAAGATTAAAGGGTTCAGATTCATAGTTTGTTCATTACCCCATATTGGTAATACATTGTGTTGCTTGCTTGTTTTCCCTGGTTTCTGCTGGTTGAATTCTAAAAAAATGCAAATGGTTTTAGTCGCAACAATCTATGTGCATTTGTCATAATTTGGGAACATTATTTACCTTCAGCTTCAGACATTATACAAACACAAAACAGTGATCGTAAATGGATATTTATCAAAAGTACAGTTACATTAATATAATGCAATAGGTGTTCCGTAGATATTAAAATCTATTGACAGCAATACAAGCAAATTCAGCTGTACGATCTTGATCACAGAAAACATTAGATCTTGATGACAACATTAAAACATAAAATCCAATATGGCGGCGTAGCACAAGCAGCGCCGTCCACAGGATCATGAAACCGGAAGCTAGTGATGTAAAATACCAAGGGAACTAGGGCCTAGACAACTGGTAGGTAAACGCATGAACCTAATTTATTAACAGGTTCATGGTTATACGTTGATGTTTAGTAGGGAGGCTATCACATTAAATCATGAATATACAGGTTCATGCGCTAAATAATCTCAACCAAACCACAACCTGAAACGCAGTCGTTAGACCACAGACGTATAAATAAGAAGCGTTAGACGTACTTTTATAGTGCTATCACGTTTGACACACGCGATAGCACTATACGAAGTCGACGATATCACTAATATCGTTGGTGCTTCTTGTGATTGAGGCCTAGGGCACTCTAAAGTAAAACGCAGTTATAGCCTGGTCGTAAAAAAACGTCCAAAAATTTACGGGCCAGTATTGGCTTGACACGCACACGCTCCTCCCGGCCATAGAAGGAGATAATTTGCGCTAGTGTCAGCCCTACGCGGCTGTCACGCACACTTCAAAACATCAATACAAAAACCGAGCGGATTCGGAGAAGCGCTCTCAGAACAATAATTAGAGCATTATTGTTCTGAGGAAACGCTTGTACCGCGATGCTCCGTCTAGACAATTGTTTATAGTCAAACCTTAAATTATGCAAAAGAAAAACTACGTCATAAAATTTACGCTAAAAAAACCGGACAAGTGCGAGTACGACTCGCCCACCAAGGGTTCCGTACTTTTAAATATTTGTTTTTTTTCATTTTTTGTCAAAAATCTAAAACTTTAAGTAGTTACATCATAAAAATAATTTAAAATCTGTTTAAGCTTGTGCCATTGAAGCCATTTCATACGATATCCTACATGGTTAACTCAATTAAAAATTAGGACCGCCGTTCCTGGCTTAAAGACCCTGTTTATTAATGACTTAATTACAAATGTATAGTTTTCAAATTATTCCCTATACCTACTTGTAGAACAAGACAGTAATAATGTCCTTCATAGTTCTAGGCAGGGCTTGGAATACCGGTATATTCCACAGACATATAATTATGAATACTTTGGTTTTAATAAATAATACCTTTTCTTGGACCTGTTAAGCATCAAAATTGATAAGGTTTAGGTCTAGGGATAAAATAATTGAAGAAAGTTGGGAATATGTGGTATATTCCATTACCGGTACCTTTGATTTCAATAAGGTACCGGTATCGATTTAATGCCGGTATTCACAAAATACAGGTTAACTGATGAGTACAAGGCCTGTATTGTGTATTCTAGTCATGAGAAATTTAGCTCTTTGAAGAGATAAGAGCTATGTAGCTCTTTACCCAGCAAAGAGCTATATAGCTCTTCTAGCTCATTTAGCTCAGTGTTGTTCATGAAGATAGAAGGCTCTTGAGTCGTTCATGTGTACTGTTCAGGAAATAGCGCGAAGCGCAACGTATTGTCTTGAATTTCGAAGTAATTTTTATTATTAGACAACAGAAATGTAGCTCCATACAAAAAATTTAAAAAGTTTTTTTTTTGGTTAAGTTTATCTGATACCGCTCAAGTTCTTACGGGGGGCCAAAATTTCGTTAGATTTTAGCTACGACGCACCGTTTTCGCGATATCCGCGTTTTTATAAAAAGTTACCTTAAATTTTTTTAAAGTTTGTAGGTTTTAAGGCTATTATATATTTTAAGGCTATATATAAAAATCAACAGAAAATTTTGTACTACACCCCCTTTGCGACACCCTTTTGACTATCAAGCCGAGCCGCTCTCGATTCCGAGCCGACATATTCCGATGAAACACTGAGCTAATTGAGCTAAAATGAACACTGAGCAAAATTGAACGGGAGTGAGCTAGATATACATTGAGCTAGAATAGGTGAGCCGGCTCTTTTAAACAACTCGCTCGTGAGCTACCCATCGCTAGTGTATTCACTTTCATTAGTGATTAGTGCAGCTGTGACGAGTGCATGTGCTTAGTGATTAGGAGTAAACACGCGTGGACAGCGATTGATTAGTGAGAGTGGTTAGTAGCCTGCGTAGTAAAGTGATTAAACGCGGGTCCTATTTTTTTGCGAGTGGACTGCGAGTAGCCCACAGACACTTCTTAGTATATGTCTGTAGAGTAGCCACGTCCCGCGCGTCCTCCCTTTCCCCTCACTCGCAGCCTGCCTGCACTACACACGTCTGGACAGCAGTGTCTATTGATTAGTGTTTAGCGATTGGCGTCGGACGCTCGCTTGTTTTGCAAAATGGCGAAGTGGACTGAAGACATAACCTATTTTGTTTATTGAATAAATAATAATTTAAAAAAATGGGCCTGTATTCACTTTGATTAGTGCAAGTGTATGTGATTAGTTGCGAGTGAATATTGCGAGTGATTAGTGCAGGTGTGTATTGCGAGTAGTGTCCAATTTTGTCAAGTGACTGTGTTTAGTAGATTCAGTTGTTAGCCGTCGACCGACCAGCAAGTATGGACGCACGTCAAGAAGCGCGCTTGCAATTGCAAGAAATAATGAAAGAAATTCTAAACGCAGTGGTGTCTGAAACCGAAGAAACAAATTTTAAAAAAGGGGAAAAAAATTAGGTGGAAATTAAAGGAATAATAATAATTATTTTTTTTAATTATTTATTAGGTTATGTCTTCAATGCACTTCGCCATTTTGCAAAAAAGCAAGCGGCAACGTTAAACTCTAATCACTAAACACTGCTGTCCAGACGTATGTAGTGCAGGCAGGCAGCGAGTGAGGGAAAAGAGCGGGCGAGCGGGACGTGGCTATTCGCAGTCCACTCGCAAAAAAAATAGAAACCGAATAGAATAGACCTTCACCGGGAAGGTTAATGGATGAAAAGTATTTTATATCAAATCTAATATGTTAAATAATATATCGCGAGTGGGTTGGCTGAAAAATTTCAGTCCAGTACATTTAATGATTAATTTAATATTTTAAAAAAATATTTATTTTCATTGCACTGGTTTGGTGTGTGTGTGTTTGTAATGAGATTATATATAAATAAACATAAATTTTATTTATTTAAACAGACGTTGCAAATTACTAATATTGACTTACCTGTTTACACCTGCCTACCCAATGTTATGACAGGAAAAAATAGTCAAACTAACGTTTGCTTACTCTTTATGCTTCATACTTTCGATTGGTACCTATGTAATCTATCTATTATCCGAACAAGTGCAATGTTTAAAAAAAATATTTTTAAATATTTAATTAATCTTATACTGCACTGAAACTTTTCAGCCAACCCCGCAATATATTTTTTAACACATTAAAGTTGATTTAGAAAACTTTTCATCCATTAACCGGCTCGGTGAAGGTTGTTGTATACTCGGATACTCTACTTTATTGTGCCGACTTTCCCTGTTTGTCGACTTTATTGAAATATCATACAACGATTACCCTTAATAAATAATCCTATGTTTTATTTCTAAACATTAACCAACTCCTTAGCATTAAAGTTGGTTTAATGCTATAAGACCAACTCACAATTAATGGCAGTGAAATAAATATTTTAACTTGTAGCGTAGAGACCACGATCATGTCATTGTGTCTGTGAAGGCGTATAGTTAATAAATGATTGACTTCTATTTTCAATTATTTTCGGTATCTACCGCTATAAATAAGTAACAATGAAGTAAACCTATATTAAGACGATGTTGTCATCATCGTCATCCTATGAACGTCCTGCCGTTGGGCACAGGCCTTCCTACATAAACGACATCATTAAGGGAGACTGGGCTATAACAGGCCCGGGCCCTTATTCTGCAACGATTCCTTGTTTCAAAACCACGTTAATTCTTTAAAAAGTTACGATATCTTCCCAAAAACGTATGCGTTTGACGTTTGTGCGCGGTAAGGTTTAGGTGTGGAATCTATAGATTGCGATACAGAATCAGGGCCCTGGGCCAATACAACCACAGTGTGCTTTACGTGCCTTCCGAAGCACGGAGGTGCTCGAGACGCTTTTTATTTGGTTACCCATCCTTTAACTCGGTAATGTAAAAGTTGCGTAACTGGGTCATTGATCACAAACCGGGGCGGCGCGGGCGGGGACTTTTTGCATAAGTTGAACCTATAGCATTACCTTTCAAGTAACAGTATATTCGCTAGTTTGCATATTTGAAAATTAGTTTTAAGCTAACTAGCAAAACGATGTACTTGAATTGTTTTTAATTTTATTTTATTTAGGACAATATCAATTACACAAGTAATGTGATAGGTGTTGTAGTTAGACAATTAAACCCGAACGCCTTAGCTGCTACGCCATAGAGTTACTTTGGGCGATGTACTCATACAAGATGCAAACGTTTTAATCACTGTACCTAGTAGGTACTCGCATCTTATATCAAACTGTTTAAATGTTCGCACGGTTTGTAACATTTAGTGTTATCTCATTACAGACGTCAAGTTGACAATATTTATGAGAAATTTTTGGCAGTAAGCGTTTGCTTGTTGTCTTCAGTCTTAGTTTATTTAAATTATAAACTGAAAAATGGGTTTGGTCCACAGACCTATATCTGTGTTGTTCTGATGGTTTAAGATTATTTAGCGTGAATTGAGAGGTTCTCGGCGGAAAAGTGAAGCGTTATATTGTCTGCAGTTTTGTTTTATTTTCTAAAATTTGTATTTTTTCGAACAATAATGTGAAATAATGGATTGAAACAAAGGATTATGTATATCTATAGGTGTTCACACGAATTTGTAATCGAGATAATGAAATTATAAATTAATTGAATGTGGATTGTCGAAGAAATTAGTGCTCGCGACTGTTCATCTTAAATGATTTAGTACCTGAAGTAATTCCTAACTATATTATGTTTACTCAACTTACTTACTTATGTCTAAACGTTTGTGAAAACTCTTTTGGCTAATGTGTTGCCCAACTGTTTAGTTTAAGTGTATTGTAAAATGCTGTTTGTTTTCCAATAAATAAATAAATAAATAAATAAATAAATAAATAATAGTGGATTATTAACCGTTAAGTGTTTGTGAACGTGCAAGATTGTTGGCAAATGAAACAAAACAGTGCAACATCACTTTTCAAATTCTCTCAAGAAGTCCGAGTGAGATCTCAGTAAAGCCCCACATCTTTAATGAGGACTCAAGAGGTTTGGGGGAATATCATTTATCATTCATTATCTTAATCAGCACTCATTATCATCAAGGGGGAAAAAAAAGAAATAAAAATACTAATGACTAGGCAGTATGGTCTCTGATCTTAGCCTGTTCCTTCACGAAACAAATATTTAAAAAAAAAAGTAATATATATAAAAAAAAGTGGACTTCTTGGCGGGAAAGTGAAGCGTCATGTCTGCAGTTTTGTTTTATTTTCTAAAATTTGTGTTTTTTCGAATATTAATGTGAAATAATAGTGGATTATTAACCGTTAAGTGTTTGTGAACGTGCATGAGTGTTGGCAAATGAAACAAAACAGTGCAACATCACTTTTCAAATTCTCTCAAGTAGTCCGCGTGAGACCTCAGTAAAGTCCCACATCCTTACTGAGGACTCAAGGGGTTTGGGGAACATCATTTATCATTCATCTTAATCATCACTCATTATCATCAAGGGAAAAAACAAATAAAAAACTAATGACTAGGCAGTATGGCTCAGACCTTTTTTTATATATTTGTTCCATGAATGAACAGGATAACTGTTCCTTCATGGAACAAATATATAAAAAAAAAAAAAAAAGTTGTCAGTCAGTCATTGTTGTCAATGTCATTTCCTTAAATTTTATTTCTGTACCTATTTGTAAAAAATACAAATACAATAGAATATCTTTAGAAAATAGAATCAAGTACGTAAAGGTGAATAAAAAAACAATATTTTCAGCATATATATAAATACATACATATCCCATTTATTAAACTGTTGTAGAATTATGTGCATGTTATTATGTCTAGATATCAACAACATATTTGTTTTACAGGCAACAATGCTAGAAGTAACATGCAACGATCGTCTTGGGAAGAAAGTTAGAGTGAAATGTAATCCAGATGATACTGTCGGTGATTTAAAAAAGTTAATTGCCGCTCAAACTGGGACCCGATATGATAAAATAGTTTTGAAGAAATGGTACACAGTATTCAAGGATCACATCAAATTAGCAGACTGTATCCTTTTAAATTTTAGCTGTTTAGATCCAGCTACTTTTTAAGACAGCAATTATTTTGAAAAGATTTAGCTATCTAAAAAAAATTAATTCTATCAAATTGTACTTTAGCAGCTCATGACACTATCCACTCTCTTGTGTTTTTGTAGTTATCTGCTTTATGATAGATGTTTTTTATAGATATTACTTATTTTTGTAGGTACTCCATGCTCAATCACAATTTTTTTAATCTGTTAACAGTTTAACATTAGAGGTTTCGGTCCGGGTGTAGAAAAGGGGGCTTTGACTGCTAATGTAAAACATGCAAAATGCTAACTGCACGCTTATTGTGCAAACATCAAAATGCACATACGCAAAATCTACATCATGACAAATGTACAGTATGCAAAATTACTTACGCTGAAAGTACTTAATACAAAATGTGTAAAAAGAAATTTACACATTTTGCGAATTGTTTAGCTGACTTAAAAAAATTTGCAATATTTTTGTATGGAGTTTGGACTTGTAAAATTGTTCGCTTGGTTCCACATTGTGTCTCAAAACTCGCAAAAGGGGTTCAGGACTTAAAAAAATGTCAACGTAACTTTTTATAATAACGCCAAAATCTCGAAAACGGTGCGTTGGCGTTGTAGCTAAAATCTAATGAAATGTTGGCCTCCCTGTAGCTCCGCTCCGCGATTAGTTGTTAAGTCTTAACTACAAGTTAGTGAACTGTTTTTTTTATTAGTATTGACGTCAATAAGTGCTTGTAAAGGTTTATATTGACTAAATAATTTGACTTGACGTAACCTCAACAAAAATATCGTAAATTTTTGTATCGGCTAAACAATTAACAAAATGTGTAAATTTCTTTTTACATATTTTGCGTTATGTGCTTTTAACGTAAGTATATTTTGCATACTGTACATTTCGCGCACTGTACATTTGTCATGATGTAGATTTTGCGTATGTACATTTTGACTGTTTGCACATTATGCGTGCAGTTAGCATTTTGCGTATTGTACATTATCAGCCAAAGCCGAAAAAGGGTCCCCAAAAAATAACACTAATTTTTATTTACGAAATGCTAAAAAACGTAACTAACGAAAAGAGATTTTTAATTTTTTTGGAAAAAAAATAATTCAACAGCCGTATTCTCGGAGTCATTTTGTATGGAACTGGGACTTGTAAAATTTTTCACTTTTTGCATTCGTCTTGTGTAGCAAAGGGGGTCCAGGAAGCCGAATTTTTGATTGTGTTTTGTATGGAGCTAGGACTTGTAAAATTTTTAACTTTTTAATATAAAAAATGAGAAAACCTATTTTTTTTATACACAATCTGTAGGATTTTTAGGGAGGAGGGGGATACGGAGGGGTGCTAAATGTCATTATTTGGAAATGCATATTTTTTTATAAAAAAAAATAGTGCAAAATACATTTTGCACTAAGAGAATTAAAAAACTTTAGACTTCTGAGTGTCTCCGGCACTGCGAGAAGTGCAGCCCCTCCGCCCTTGCGTGACAAACTGCAGGCACTTCAAGCTTGCTTGGTACCTGTGATTTGTCACAGCGGGGGGGCTGCCCTCCCTCCATGCCTCCGGCTTTTTATATACACTCTAGTGGTAGGGCAGACTAATACCATGTGGAGTAGGGGTTGACAAATTCGGTTCTGTCACTGTTTGTAATTAATTTTATTCATTTTTATTTATTTATTTAATCTTTATTGCACATAAAAACAGCAAAAGGCGGACTTAACGCCACAAGGCATTCTCTACCAGTCAACCGGTAATCGGTAAGGCGATAAATCAAAAAAGTTACATTAATAAATGTTAAATGAAAAACAACAACTTGCAACCAACTTCATAAATAGAATATAAAAAATACACAGATCTGCAAAAATACAATATACTTACATAACAAAGATTCAATATATAATATAATAAATAAATAAATATTTTACATAGAAATATAAATACCTACATACAGTCGTGGTCAACTAATTAGGGACATTCAAGATAGTGAAGAGCAATAACCGGTTATGTACATATAAATATAAAACCCTATTGATTTTTCAGCACTTATTATTTGCATAATTTGGTCCGATTACTATACTATAAATGGCTGTAAATAAGAGAATAATTAAATAGAAAAAAGTATTTAATATCAAAGGTTGAACATGTATTAAATTTTAAGGTATAATTATGTAGCTGGACATTTAATTAAGGACAGTAAAGTATAATGATGAATAGAGTTAAACAAAACGAATAATCTCCAGTATTATAATATTTTTAAAAGCTCCATTTTATTACGTGTAAAATCAGTACCCAGTAGCAAAACCTTTGTTAGTAATTACCGCTTGACACCAATGTGGCATAGACATTATCAGTTTCTGACATGTTTCGATAGGAATGTTTGCCCATGCCTCACAAAAAGCTTGATTAAGTTGATCTAAAGTTGTGGTACGATAAGTTGAAACTTTTTTCTTGATTTCGTGCCAAAGGTGCTCAATTGGGTTGAGGTCCGGGCTATTTGCTGGCCAATCTAGCACCGATACTGACTGACTGGTAAGAAACGACTTGACTGAACGGGCGGTATGTTTCGGGTCGTTATCATGCTGAAACGTCCATATAATAGGGAGATGCTCCTCAGCATAGGGAAGCATTGTTTCCTCCAATATTGTTTTGTATTGATGTTGGTCTAAGTTACCCTGAACTTTTCTCACAGGTCCCACTCCACGTCCAGAAAATGAACCCCAAATTTTAATGTTTCCACCGCCATGTTTCACCTGCTTTTTTGTGAATCTTGGATTCATTTCCGCTTTTACAGGACGCCGTACGTATTGCCTTCCATCTGAAGAAATTAAATTAATCTTGGTCTCGTCAGAGAATAATACATGTTGCCATTGGGCGTAGGTCCAATGTCCATATTTACGTGCAAACGCCAAACGAGCATTTCTATGTTCTTTCTTCAACAACGGTACTTTGCGAGCCACTCTTCCGAACAACCCTGCTTCTACCAGACGTCGTCGAACGGTCCTCGCTGATACACCGGCTCTTTCGTCTGCCCCAAACACTTCGTGTTTAATTAAAATAGAGCCTAGAAACGGATCTTTCTTAGCTAACCTGGTTATCATTCTATCTTCTTGCGGAGTTGTTTTTCTCGATCTTTTTGTCCTGGGCACATTTCAAGCTGTGTTATTGCGCCTGAAATGTTGCACTGCATTGCATACCATAGTTTTTGAACAATTTAAATGTTCTGCTATCCCTCGGTATGACCAACCACGCTCGACAAACTTCATGATAATTGTTCGTAGTGTTGGATCGCAACTTTTATTTTTGCCCATATTTCTTCAAAATAATTCTCAAAACTTAAAATTAAAAATCTGGATTGCCGCCAAAACTACCACAAAACAATAAAAGAAGAAATAAAAAAGTATTGAGATTCAAATTTTGAAAATAGAACGCAATATCTCAGTGTCCCTAATTAAATGGCCAGCCAGCATTCTTTGAACAAATAGCACACTGATAATCTATCAGCTATACTGTAAAGAGGTTTAATGTTTAAGAAGTTGTTATTGTTTGTATAATCGGGCACATCAATGACTAATTATACTTACGTGTAAAAGATATGGAATATTGTTAAGACTCGTTGGAAAATAAAAAATAAATTCACAATTTGGCTTAACTAGAGATTGTCCCTAATTAGTTGACCACGACTGTATATAAATACAATACAATAACATCAGATAGTGTGACATCATATTATTAGGTATATACATTTTACTCATAATATAACCAATATCTAGATAGAGCTAAAATAGTGCTCACGCACAAGTCTTTTGAATGCTATTTTACTCTGAGCACCACGGATATTTAATGGCAGAGCATTTCAAAGGCGGATAGCACAAAGAGTAAAGGAACTGGAGACGAAGCCAGAATGATGAGCGGGGATTTGAAGAGTGAGGTTGTTACTGGAGCGAAGGTCACGATGATGAGAGGCTCTTAGAAACTGAAACCTAGATTTCAGGTATCCTGGGGTTCGTGGATCGTTAAGGATGTTGAAAAGCATACTGACAACTCTAAGATTCCTACGCTCACGGATAGGCAGCCATTTGAGTTGTCTTCTGTAGTGAGAAATGTGGTCGAACTTACGCAAACCGAAGACAAAACAGATACAGCTGTTTAGCAAACGATCCAACTTATTCAGAAGAAGTTGATTAATGTCAGAGAAACAGACGTCGGCGTAGTCAAGAATAGGAAACACGAGAGCCTGTACTAGCGCGATTTTAGTGCTGGAGGGGAGAAAAAATTTCAATCTATACAAGGACCGTAGCAAGTTGACCACTTTACGAGAAATCTCTTTCACTTGATCTTCCCAACTGAGAGAGCAGTCAATAACGAGACCTAGGTTCTTAACTTGAGGCTGATACGGTATGGAATCCCCATTGAACACCAAACTAAGCACCGAGCTCAAATCGACGAGAGATAACTGTTGAGAACTACCTAAGATAATTACTTGGCACTTAAAGGCATTAACGGAGATGCCATAACAGTTTGACCATTCGGCAATCCTGGCAAGATCTTCATTGACGCTAACGACCGCCTGCTTAGGATTACTATTATCAGTTTGAACATATAATTGGAGATCGTCAGCATACAGATGGTAAGAAGATTGAAGTTGAGTAGTAAGAGAGTCAATAAAAAGTGGGAAGAGAAGGGGGGAAAGTGTGCCGCCTTGTGGAACACCAGCAGTCAGCTCGCACCAGTCAGAAATAGACTGATCAACCCGAACAACTTGCTGGCGTCCACGAAGATATGAGAAAAACCATGTCGTAGTAGAAGAAGACAGTCCAATATGGGAGAGAATTGCTAAGAGAATGTCATGGTTGACCGTGTTAAAGGCGTTGGAGAAATCAATAAGAACCATCACAGTCAACTGAGAATTCTCCATGCCTTTGCGTACGTCCTCCAGGACATTAACAAGAGCAGTGGTGGTGCTATGTCCGGGTCGAAACCTGGACTGGAAGGGACTTAGGAAACTATGTCGGAAGATGAAAGAGGAAAGTTGGCTGTGGACCGCAGCTTCAAGGATTTTGGAAATAAATGGTAGTATAGAAATAGGTCGAAAATGATTTAAACAAGTCGGGTTACGGATTTTGGGAAGTGGAATTGCGATGGCTTTAAGCCAAGCAGAGGGAAACGTACAAGAGGAGAGAGAGTAATTGAGAATAAAGGTAAGAACAGGAAGTATAGAAATAAGAATAAGTGTGATCATAGATCTACCCACTTCATCACATCCCACTGCCTTGGATTTGATGGAGAGAACAAGTTTCCGAACATCTTCTTCAACTAACGGACGAAAAGAAAATAAGTCAAAAGTAGAAAGAGCCGTGGAAGTAATAGAGGAAATAGTGGAGAGGGTTACTGAGTCAGATAAGGAGGCAGTTGAGGTAAAATGACTGTTAAGGTCATTAAGCGAAAGAGATGAACTATGCTGGGTCGGCGTCTTGCCAAAGCCCAGGGTACGAAGAAACTTCCATGTGTCGGCAGGATTGGAATTTAAAATATTTTTATGGATATATTGGCGTTTAGCAGCTCTCACCATCCGATTGCAGCGATTCCTAGCGGTTTTAAAAGTTAATAAAAATTAATAAAATTATAATCAGTGTAAATCATATTCAAACGTAACTCCGGCAACCGAAATTGTTTTAGGGGATCTTAAATGAGCTTCTTTGTGCCCCCTACACATTCAGTTTTCTCAAATTCAAGCGACTTATTTCTAAATTCAACCCCCGGCTGCTGCCGCGGTACCGCTCGCTTCGCTCGCTCTAGCGCAGCGTTGTGGTCACTGTTCTAACCTAACCATAATGATTAAAAATCTCTCGTATCTCCAAAACGGTGCGTGCTAGCGCAAAACAATGACATTTAGCACCCCCCGTAACCCTCCACTCCCTGAAAAACCTAGAGATTGTATAAGTATAAAAAAAAATGGTTTTTCTCATTTTTCATATTAATAAGTTAAAAATTTTACTAGTCCCAGCTCCATACAAAATGCCTTCGAAAATTCGACTATGTCCTAGACCCCCTTTGCTACAGTAGGTGGAAGCAAAAAGTGAAAAATTTTACAAACTCCATAAAAAACATGATCAAAAAATCGGCTGTTTTGGAACCCCTTTGCTACACCCTAACCGAGGTTTCTATCAAGTAACAGTTTACCTACAGTCATTAAAAATTTTATGATATTATATTATAATTCAAAACTTCAAAATTATTTATTCAATTTAGGCTACAATAATAAGTTCGTAAGTCTAACTAAACCATGGGCCATTGATTCGTAAGTCTAAAAATATAAAAGTATTGTTAAGTATGGAGTTTACTTAACAATACTTTTATATTTTTAGACTTACGAGTAGAGATTTACATAGAAGTATGGAGTTTCCTGTGACCACCCAGCTAATTATAAAGGTTGTCAGATGTACAAAGAGATAGTGGCTAGGAAGAACAATACTAAGACTCTCGCTAGAACTGTCGATACAAGCAGAGGCATTTCTATATTACCAACAACATTCAAAGATATACCTCCATTATTCCAAAGCTCCGAATACGTTAGAAAATATTGTGATGTCGCGGCAAATTGCCCTACGTCGAGCAGCATCCAACCAGAAACTACCAGCCAACAGAGTTCATTACTAGAACAAATTCTTGTTCAGCAAAGCGAAAAGATTGACTTATTAATACAACAAATAGGCACACTATTAAACCTATTAACAAATGTAATATCAAAAATGAACCCATAACAAATGGCTTCATTAAGAATAGCAACTTGAAACAACTAAAATCTAATTGAAAAGTATGAGATTAATTTTATTCGTAAATTCAGTAATTTAATTTAATTCATTCTTATTTTTTATTAGTAAATTGATTTTGTTTTGTAAACAGTCATTTAATTATCAATTTGATTTAATTTAGTACTAATTTTGTCTGATATTTGTTTTTTACCTACTTAGTTTACTTGCTCATTTTTGTTGCATGTAGTCCGCACCTATAATTGCAGTGACATTTGGCTTGTGTTATCCTATGTGTATTTTTGTTGTGTAAATTTTATTGGTGTTCATTGTGTTGGTGTTCGATTAAATAAATAAATAAATAAAACATAAATGGCTTGGCTCCAAACACCCAAAGGCATTTTTAGCTGACAACAAAATAGAAATTCTACTCCTATCAGAATCACATCTAACTGATCAACACTCTGTAAAAATTGATACTTATAGTGTTTATTACTTCTAACCACCCTGATGGAACAGCGCACGCAGGAGCTGCAATTATCATAAAGCAGAGTATCAAACACCACCTACTTCCTGAGAAAATATCTCCAGGCAGCCACAATATCTGTCACAGACTGGATAGGTTCTTTAAATATTACTGCGGTCTACTCTCCTTCGCGCCGCCGTATTGACAAAAATATGTACAAACTGTTCTTTGGTTCCCTGGGCACTTGATTTATCGTCGGTGGAGATTGGAATGAGAAACATACCTTCTGGGAATACGACTTACAACAACCAGAGGCCATGAACTAAAAAAGTGTGTGGATGAATATCAGCTACAAGTGTACTCTACAGGAGAACCTACCTACTGGCCCACAGACCCACGTAAAACACCCTATCTGGTTGATTACTTCGGTGCGAAAGGTGTCTTAAACAATTACATTAAGCTAGAATCCAGTCTTGACAACGCCTCAAACCATTCACCAGTCATCTGTACATTGAGAACTTCAGTAATACTAGTTGAACAAAAGCAAACATTATATATAATTACAAGACCGACTGGGAATCATTTCCAGACTATATTAATTCACATGTTAATCTAAAAGTGTCACTTAAAACAAATGGTGAAGTGGAGAATGCTGCACAACTATTCACTAACATCTTACAAATACAATCATGGAAATCTACTCCAGTTATAGAGAGAGATCCAACGCTGGCATGAAAAATGGAGGATTAAAGTAAGTGCATCAAAATCCAATTACATAACGTTCACACTCAGGACTGGTAATTGCCCACCAGTTAGGCTATGCGGCGCTATCTTACCACATCAAGTAGAAGTAAAATACCTGGGATTACATTTGGACCATAAGCTGAATTGGAAGAAACATATAAAAGCAAAGAGGGACCAAGCCAACATAAAAACAAGAGAAATGAATTGGTTGATAGGAAGGCACTCGTCATTATGCTTAAATAACAAAATGTTAATATACAGGACCTACCAAAATAAATAAGCGAACGTTTAAGGGCGGTATCTATTAGGGGATGCAGTACCGGTTCCCTCTCAAGAACCGGGACTGGATTTTCGGTACTGTACTTAGAACCGGGATTTACCGGGAAATTCGACACTTTCGGTACTTGTTTAAATGTTGCTTGCTATTCATTTATAGGTACACCCTACGGGGCCCTATCTTAGACCAAACGGAGCTTAATTCAACCTCTCTTGCTTGTGGTGCATCCTGCCGAACAACGAACGAACTCTGTCGACCGATCGATGGCGGGGTAACCATCACAGCCCATGCGTAGCTTAATAAGTGCATAGACGGGTGTCGGGCAGCAGTGACACGGTGCGATAAGCTACGTACTGCGATTGCCAACCCGCATGGCTAGCGTGGCAATTATGGGCAAACCCTCCAAAACGGCGACACAAAAAAGACCACGGCCGCCCAGCTATTCCTGATCACAGCGGCGGTCACGGTAACGGCAGGATAGGGGGTGCGAAGAATCCCCGGGTTACAGAAGGCCGCCATAAACAACTGACCCTGGCAACGTATAACGGACGCACGTTACGGCTCGACGAGCACCTGGCGCAACTCTATAGGAACTCGGGAGGATTAGGTGGCATATCCTTGAGTTATGTGAATGTGAAGTCTGAAGAGGGGTAGGACACTGTAACCCTTGGATCGGGACACCTCATGTACTTCTGAGAGGGAGACCAGCTATCCCAAGGTGGTGTAGGGTTCCTGGTAAATAAAGCCCTCTGTGACAACGTTGTGGAAGTGTCGAGTGTGTCAAGCAGGGTTGCGTACCTCGTAATCAAGCTAACCGAGAGGTATTGCCTTAAGTTTGTGCATGTTTACGCACCGACCTCAACACACTAGTTTTAAACCAGTTTTGGACTTCCTAAAACAGGTGGCTCTTTCTTGGGTAAATGTGTAAGGCTTTATAACAAAAGTTCCACTAAATATTACTGAAATGCCTTTACATACATTTAAAGCCCATGTTAAAAAAACCCTCATGAGTAAAGGTTATTATAAAGTGGAAGATTAAGGTTGGCTTTTGAATCGAGTCGCCTGAATTTGAAGAAACTATAACTGTGGGGGGGGTCTAAGGAGTTCTTAAATAAAGGTTTATTAACATTTTAGCTGCCGCCGTTGCGTTAAAATATAAAAAACCACTTGAAAGTTTTGTCAAAATAGGCTATAATCACGAAAAATTACACGTTTTTAGGTTATACAGTACCATAGTAACAGAACCGAAGCGGGGGGACGGGGGGGGGGGGGGGGCATGAAAAAAGTCTCAAGAGTTAATTAGGTTAGGTTAGTATGTTGACCAAAAACGCGCGAGCCGAGCGAGCGTGCCGCGGGAGCGGCCGGCGAAGCGCCAGAAACGAACGACATTTTTGGAAATTTCCATATTTTAAAAAAATTTACATAAATTTGTGTTCCATTATGCACACATAATTAAACAGGATTTAACGCAAAACTATTTAGTAAAACCCGACGTTTCGACCGAATTGCACCGGCCGCGGTCACGGGCTGACTGCTGTCGCGGTGTATCGAGGCGATACACCGCGACAGGCGTTGGCGTCGAAGAGTCTTCATCCACCGTCACATTATTTAACCAACTACCGTCACACACAACACTAATGGTGTCCCTATTCCGTATACAAGCCTTATTCTGATAGTTAGCCGATTGCGAGCTAAAACGAAGTTGCGTTTTTGCAAACACTGGATTCCACCCTGATGATAGTGACCATCTTCCAGATTAAAATTGTTGGGATCTTTCTTAATTTCAATCGCTTCACGCACTACTCTTGTCTTGAATAAAAGTGGCGATCTGTGAAGAGGACTTGCGTACGATGAAATTCAATCCAGTGATTTGAGCCTCTTTCAAGTAAATGTTCTTTCTGCAATGGCTTATTTGTTAGACTGGCGGTTTTTAACAGCCGCAATATGTTTCTTGATCCTCTCATGGATCGTCCGTTTTGTCTGGCCTATGTAGGAACTACCGCAGCTGCAGTCTATCTTGTATACGCCTGGTGTTTGAAGTGGCAAAACATCCTTCGGAGAGCCCACAATGTTGTTGACCTTTATGCCTGGAGTGTATATTGTCGGTATTGAGTACTCACGTAATTTGTGGCCGATCTTGTCCGTCACTCCTTTGACATAAGGCATGTAGGCCGGTTGCCTGCTAACTTCGGGATGCTTGCACAGAAGTGCATGAGTATCTGCAAGTTCCCACTATAAAATAGGAAATTGAGGAGTTCTGTGTCAAGTACAAGGCAAAGTTGGAGCGGTATGTAAACGTATGTGCCGTGTAATGCCGTGCATCGTTGAAGGAGAGCACGTCTGGCATCATTATATATTTTTTTATTTTTATTATTTAATCAATTTAAACCTTTACAGGCACTTATTGACGTCAATACTAATAATAATAAAAAAAACAGTTAAGTAACTTATAGTTAAGACTTAACAAGTAATCTAATATAGTCTGTGCCAGACAAATGCGCATCGCTACCCCCAGTACCACTGCACGCCGAAACAGAATCGCGTCGAACCGAAATATAAGCCGTGGTCATAGAATTGTGTAAACATACGTATCCCGGTACGAGAAAAAATAGCGGGCAAGTGTCTCTCCCCTAGCGACACAAATGAAACAATGAGAGACCATGGGTAGCCGCATCGACGGATCGGACGGACTTATCGTCACAGTGACAGTATTGTATTTTTTGATACAAATAAATTTATATCTAGTTTTAAGTTGACTACTGATTCTATGTATTTAATATACAAAGACAGGCTACAGATAGCATCATTGCTAGCATATAATTTAAAAGACACAGTTATAAGTAGTATAACAATGTCGACCCAAAATTATCGCACTGTTAGTATTTCTACTAATGTAAATTTAGTTGATAAGTCTTGCACAACCTCTAGTTTAAACTAAGAGGTAAGACAAAAGCCAGCCCTATCCAAATTAAAATAGTTCATCAAAACATGCAGGGCCTGGCCGGCAAAGAGTTAGAAATTGAACTTTTTTTATTACATGAAGATATAAACATTTTATGTATAACTGAGCACTGGCTTAAAGATTATCAGTTAATTTTTAATATTAAAAACTTTCAGCTTTCCAGTGCTTTTACTAGAACAAATGCAATTCGCGGCGGATCCTTAATATTTGTTAATTACAGTAAACATAAGATTACGGAACGAAAGGATGTAGTTTCCCTTTCTATTGAACGCGTTATTGAGCTGTCATGTGTCGAGTTAGAGAAATTTATAATTGTTTGTGTATATCGACCTCCTTCTGGTAATTTTAGTGTCTTTGAAGCCACTATGGAAGATGTAATTAAGAAGATTTGTAAATCTAAAAAGAAAATAGTAATTTGTGGGGATTTCAATGTAAATTTATTAGACAGTCATTCAACTAGTGTAAGCTTAATCTCGTTGTTTAAATCATTTGATTTGGATTACCAATTTAGAGAACCGACTAGAATTACAGCAACCACTGCAACCTGCTTAGACAATTTTTTTTGTAACTTTGCTCCTGAGTCTAAGTTCATACTAACTAATTTATCTTCAGATCACTGTGGGCAAAAAATAGCTTTTACTGAATATGGACACCCTAACTCAGAAGAAATATCTTGTAGGCCAGTGACAGAGAAACGGGTTAAAATTTTCAAGCATAACATAACTGCTAAACTTGCATGTTTACCATTTATACAGGAAAATCCAGATGCTCTTTACAAGCATTTTTTTGATCTTATAAACGGTGAATTTAATAAAACTTTCTCTATTAAAAAGTTTAAAACTAATATTTCAATGAAATTTAGGGATTGGGCTACAGCTGGTTTGCATAAAAGTAGGGCTAAGTTGTATGACTTATATGAGCAGAAAAAATATAATAATAGTCCAAGTTTTCTAGAGTATATCAAAAAGTATTCGAAAACTTTTAGGAAGGCTTGTGCATGTGCCAAGTCATTATTTATTAGTGAAAAAATTAAAAAGTCTGATAACAAAATAAAGGCAACATGGAACTGCATAAACCGCGAAACTGGTAAAATAAAGCCACGTGATACTAAGTTTTCTTTAAGAATAGGCAATAGCTTTTTAAGTGATGACAATAAAGTTGCTGATGCTTTTGAACAGTTTTTTACAAATATACCAATTGCCACAACTATGTTACTCAACTCTTCACCAAGTAATGCAGAAATTCTGCTAAAAAAGTATGTACCCATGTGTAATGAAGTGTTCAAATTTAAACACGTAAACTGTAAAGACGTACTTAAATCCTTTAAATCTTTAAAAATAAAAAACACTTGTGATTTGTGGGATATTTCAACAAAAAATATTAATAATATTATCGAGTCCATTGCGCCTTTTCTTGTAGTCATATTCAATAGCTGTGTTGACGAAGGAGTTTTCCCAGATCTCATGAAGCATAGCAAAGTTCTGCCACTTTTCAAATCGGGTTGTAAAGATGACCCGAGCAATTTCAGGCCTATTTCGATTTTACCTACTCTTAGTAAAGTTTTTGAAAAACTTATTTTAGATCAACTCGGCTCCCACTTCGCTATAAACCACCTTTTTCACAGTGAACAGTATGGTTTTACCAAGGGAAGGTCTACTACTGATGCTGGTGTAGCTCTGCTAAAACACATATTTGAGGCTTGGGAGGAATCGTAGAATGCTTTTGGAGTGTTTTGTGATCTCTCCAAGGCTTTTGATTGCGTGAAATGAAATGAAATGAAATGAAA
Source organism: Scoparia ambigualis (assembly GCA_963921215.1). Taxonomy (NCBI): domain Eukaryota; kingdom Metazoa; phylum Arthropoda; class Insecta; order Lepidoptera; family Crambidae; genus Scoparia; species Scoparia ambigualis. The sequence goes on along the minus strand of OY992503.1, from coordinate 40,925,820 downwards.
TAGTATTTATTTGCCAGAACATATGGATTGGGTAAACAGATGGTATGTTATAGTTAGAACTGTACAAATGTTCGCCTTATAATCAAAGGCATGCAAAAATTAAAAATTAAAATGTCACTTACAATAATAATAATAATAATATTTATCTTCCATTATAATATTACACATGCATGTCAAACTATATAATTAAAATTGATCATTTGTAAATTGAAATCAATAAATACAGTAAAACTAACACAATACACTCCAACACCACGAGGGCACTTTAGGCATTTTCAAACTCTCGCAAAGAATAAAAACATTCATCAATAAGCCATTGGCGTAGCTTCATTTTAAAACGATTAAATGGCATCTCTCTAATTACTTGGGGTATTTTGTTATATACCTTTATTGAGCTTATAAAACTGTTCTTGTTATGCATATTACCTTTGCATGGCTGCGTCTTTAATTTGGTTGGATCTCTTTGTATGAATTTACTGTTGTCACTAACTTTTTCAAACAGGTAAGGGTGTTTTTTAACAAAAATTCCCACCTCCAAGATATACAATGATGTAACTGTTAGGATGTGCAGTCTTTGAAACAGTGGTCTACACGATTGCATTGGGCCAACCCTACATATAGCACGGATACATTTTTTTTGTGCTAATAGAGCCTTATTAATGAGAGTTGAATTTCCCCATAACAGTACACCGTATCTGAGAATGGAGCCTACATAGCCATGGTAAGCTGTAATCGCTGCGTTTTCGTTGACAGTGCTACTTAGTTTTTTAAGAGCATATACAAATTTGTTTATCTTTTTACATGTAATGTCAATATGTTCTTTCCAATTGCAATTTTTGTCAAGTGTAAGACCTAAAAATTTTGATGAATTATTATTTCCTATTGTATGTCCATTATATTGAATATTAATTTTTTTGTCAATAGTGTTATAATTTGAAAATTGAATGTAATTTGTCTTAAATAAATTAACGCATAATGAATTTTGCTCCAACCATTTAATTACGTTGCCTAATGCTATGTTGATTCTAGTTTCATAGTCTATATTTTTGTTGTCGTCTGGTATTATTATAGAGATATCGTCAGCAAATAATATACATTTTTCGTTCGTTGCGTTAGGCAAGTCGTTTATGTAGAGAAGAAAAAGTAAAGTTGATAATACGCTCCCTTGAGGCACACCTGTTTTGTTAGTCAAAAACGATGACCTATGTGGTTTAAGTACGTTTTGCCCATCGAAAGCTGTTATATCTACACACTGAGTACGTCCGAAAATATAACTCTTTAACCATTCTAACGCTTGACCTCTGATACCGTATCTTTCACATTTAGCTATTAGTACTTCTTGATTAACCATATCGAAAGCTTTACTCATGTCGAGAAAGATAACGGCAACGGGTCTTTTTTTATCGACGGATTCGGTTACATATTTGACCAACGTAAAGGTTGCAAGAGTTGTGGATTTACCCCTTTGAAAACCATATTGTTCCTCGTTGATTATCTTAAATTTGTCAATAAAATCGATGAGCCGTCTGTACATTACCTTTTCCAGTATTTTAGCAAAAATCTGTATAAGACTTATCGGTCGATAGTTATTGAGTTCTAGTGTACTATTTTTTTTTGTGCAGAGGCTTAATAATTGATGTTTTTAAACGATCTGGAAATTCGCCTAGTACGAATGAGTTATTAAATAAATGAGTCAATACGTGTACAATTAAGTCAGCACAAGCCTTAATTACAGCGGTGGACACATTATCACATCCAACGGAGTTAGTATTTTTTAGTGAATTAATACATTTGAGTAACTCAGTACAAGTACAGGGGGTTAAAAATATGCTACTGTTTACACGTTCTATTGAATTGATAGTTTTCTTTTTTGAGTCTGAGTTTGTATTGTTTTTGTTATCTAAAGAAGATTGAATAAAAAAATGATTAAATGTATTAGCAATATCAGTTGGCTCGTGTATTATTTTACCATTGTTATTAATTGAGTTTATTCCTCTACAACTTTTGGGATTATCGAGCTTTCCCTTAATTATATCCCACGATGCCTTGCATTTGTTTTTAGAAGTAAAAATATAACTATGATTAACCTTTCTCTTAGAAGTATTAATACATTTGCGGAGTAGTTTACTGTATCGTGTAAAACTGACTTTGTTTTCTTCTGAGTTATCAGTGTATAGTTTATTTCTAAGGTTCCGTTTCTTTACACACGATATTTTGATGCCCTTAGTGATCCACTTTGGCGAGGATGTATTTGCATTTACCCTAATTTTGATTATTGGGAAACAGAGAATGTATAGCATGGTAAATGAGTCATGAAATATATTAAACGACTTGTTTGTCTCAAGTTCATTATATACATCGTTCCATGATAAATTTGATAGGAGTTCCCTAAACTTGCGTATGTTATCTTTACTATAATCTCTTCTCTGTACATACCAGTAGCGTTTGGTTTTTATTTTATTACCTGGAAAGTGCAGTAGTTGGGCTGTGTTGTGGTCAGATAAATGAAAGGGATGAACAGTACCCGTGGCCCCTTTAATATTACTGACTATATGATCAATACACGACTTTTTCCTAGTAGGTTTAGTTATATAAAATTCAAAATTATAATTTAACATTAAGTCTTGGAATTTTTGCGATATATTATTGCTTTTTAGAATATCAATATTCATGTCACCGGTTATAATTATTCGATTATTTTTTTTAGTCAATTTGTGTAGGAGTTGTTCTAGTTTGTTAAGAAATAATTCAACATTTGAGTTAGGTATCCTATAAATGCAAACAACAGCACAGTCATAGTTTGGTATTTCAATACCGCAGCATTCAAATAACTTTTCCTTTGCTAAATTATTGCAAAAAATTATAGTTTTAAATTCCACCAAAGGACGTAACAGAATACATACCCCTCCTCGTTTTTCGTTTTTTCGGGAAAAAAAAGAAACTAGCTTAAAATTACTTATTTTTACATTATGTTCGTCACCCGCCTTTATAAATGTTTCGGTCAAACACACTATGTCCACTGGTGATTTATTGTCACGCAATTCACACAAACACAACTCCAGCTCACTACATTTATTTATCAAACCGGCAATATTTTGATGGAATAGCAACGTTAAGTCAGGATTGTTGTTGTGATTTGGCTCGAAAAAAGAGGGTAGTCTGCACGGTCAGATCATTCCGTGTCTCTTTGTTATCACTTTTGTTTAGCTTTACTTTGGCGAAATAATACGGTATAGTTCCTTGTTTTGGTAATTGAGAGATGCCGTTGCCGCCATTAGGCTGAGAGTTCTGTTTATTAGCATATTTTCTACAAAAATAGAATGGTATTGTACCCTTTTTAAATTTAGATGATTTGGTGTTGTTATTCTTTGGAGCAAATAATAATTTAGGTCTAGTTGTAGTAATTAAATAATTATTGCGATAGTCGTTATAATCAACCATAAAATATATATCATAACATAAATTATAAATATAGTTCAATGCATATGGAGTATTTATAAAAGTACAATTTTTGAAGTATGATGTTGTTTTTTGTAACATTTGATTAATTTTTTGTTCACTTAGATATTTGTTGTTATGGATGTTTAGAACTACTACTTTAATATACTTTAATGACTTTAATATGGATGTAAGTTCTATCATTATTTTTGTGGGGTCACTATCATTTTCTCCTACACATAAAATAAGGTAATTATTACAACAGTCTTCGACGTCATAGCATAATTTTAAAATTTGTTCAGTAGGTGCATAAGGCTGTATAAAAGAGGTAATATTGTACTTTTCATACTTAGAATTTGCTCTAGAATAACTCAGTTGCGATGCTAAGTTGATACATTGCTGACCACCATAAATGTAAATTTTACGTTGAGACAAAAACATATCCGGCTTCCGACTAGCGACATCTAGCGTTAAGGAGCGTTCAATCGATGTTTTAAGCGCAGTCGTTTGGGTCTTGCTTGATGAAAGCATTGTTGTGCTTTTGGCTTTTGCTTCTATGGGTTCTTGCAAAGAAATCTCGTGAATTGATTTTTCATGTTTTGATTGTTTATTTTCTTCGTGTGATTTTGATGATTTAAATACGATTGCGTTTGTCGTTTTACGTCTTCTGTGTTTAGGTGTTGGTTGAACTGCTGGCAACCGCGACGGGGATGCAGTACAGATTGTTTTAAGGTTCAATGTTTTGTTGTTCGGCAATCTGCTCCTTGAGACCGACAATTTCCAATACTAAGGTATCAATTTTTTTGTGTGCACTGTCTAATTGCGTTTTTAGCTCTTCATTTTCGCTTTTCAATAAATTGGTGTCAGAATTGCAAATTGTTGACATATCCGGTAAACTTTTTTCCATGTAATCGGAATGCGTTGAGTTAAAAGATGTACTGGACTCGTTAGATAGACTTCTTTGTCTTTTCCTCAGTGTGATAAAGGAGTTCGACGCAGGAGTACTCGATGAAGAGGCAGCATTGGTATTCGATATGCAAGGGGTACATTTCCACCGCTTTTTATTTTCCTCGCTCATAATAAAGAACAGTTTTTCAGCTCCAACGCAATCAATGTCAAAACTTACATTACATATTGAGCAAGTCAGGAACTGTTTCTTTGGGAGTATTTTATTGCATTTTCCACATTTAACCGTCATCGTTGATTGATTAAATTTTATGTAAATGTATAATCAACAAGACTAATGTAGGGTTTTTGTCGGCAGCGACACCTGTATTCGGCAGGAGTAGTTAGATCCTAGTGGCTGTTGTTATGGTGCTTTAAATTAGAATTGATTATATGAATAGTTTCTATAGTATCCGCAAGATGGCACCTCCAAGAATCACTGTGTAATTTGTGAGATTTCTATTCCCCGCTAGATGGCGTGTTATTGTTGTTAAAATGGTTCTTCGTAACGATGAAGTTCAGCTACTCTCCGCCAATTTTAAGTAAGTCCAAAGTCCAAGTTGTAGTTTGAATAGGCTAACGGTTAGGTAAATTATTTGAGGGATTAAATCTCTGCACATCAATTACTTTCACTGACACTGCACACTGAATTAGGTTTAAAAACACATACGCAGAGTGTTTTGGTTCAATGTTGTTTTAAACACTCACTTTTCCGAATTCTTTACGGTTTTAAAGTCCGCATATAAGGTCCGCAAATATTATATCACTTTTGAGATACTATACTTCAGAAATATTGTCACCACCATTTTTCCGAACGTATTGAGTTTTAATGCTTCGATTTACTGTATTTTCACTGATAAATATTGACTTTATGTATTTTTAACAAAATAAATACGCAACGGCGATGTTTACTAGGCAGACAGCGTCTACCCTCCTCTGTTGAATACAACACCCTTTTAATAAAGCTAAAACACTATGGAGTGCACTCTGATGCCTTGAAATTGATTCAATCATATCTTAGCGGCAGAATCCAAAAAGTTAGCGTGAACGGATCCATATCATCCGGATCTTCTGTGCTAATGGGGGTCCCACAAGGGTCAATACTAGGTCCATTTTTATTCTTAATCTATATTAATGATTTACCATTTTATGCGGAAAACTTTTGCAATATTGTTTTGTTTGCTGACGATACATCTTTGATATTTAAGACTGATCGAAATAAAAATAGTTTTGATGACATCAACAGTGCCCTAACAGATGTGTTGAATTGGTTTACTACTAATAATCTTCAATTAAACGCGAAGAAAACCAAATGTATAAATTTTACTCTACCTAACGTAAAGAATATTATAGGAAATAAAATTAAACTGAATGGTGAACTGTTGGACCTTGTTGATTCAACAGTTTTCTTAGGTATTACCTTAGATTCAAAAATACAGTGGTACCCTCATATTAGCACCCTTGCGGGGAGACTTAGTTCAGCTGCTTATGCTGTTAGGAAAATTAGGCATTTTACAGACGTGGAAACTGCTCGATTAGTCTATTTTAGTTACTTTCACAGTGTTATGTCCTATGGTATACTACTTTGGGGTAAAGCAGCAGATATAGAAACCATTTTCATTTTACAGAAAAGAGCAATAAGGTCCATATATAACCTAGGATCACGTGACTCCCTTAAGGAGCTGTTTAAAGAAATAAATATTCTTACAGTTGCATCACAATTTATTTATAACTGTATTGTTTACGTGCGTCAAAACATTACTCATTTCAAAAAAAATTGCGATATACACAAACTAAATACTAGAAATAAGTATAAACTTGTAATTCCTAAATTTCGACTTCAGAAAGTTTATGGATCATTTATGGGACAAAGTGTCATAATTTACAATAAAATCCCGAACGATGTTATAATTTTGCCCTTTGACAAATTTAAGACACATGTTAAGGACAGACTTTTAGAAAAGGGCTATTACACTGTAAGCGATTACATCAATGACAAAAATGCATGAAATTAACATTCCTCTAGTTTCGCATACATTGTTCTAATGCGTTCATAGTGCCCGAGTAAAACTTGTAGATTCACTTTTGTTTTTATCTTTTATTTTATATAATTGTTTTATGACTATTGACTGTATAATTTGGTAACGACATATTGTTTTGTAAATGTCGTTACCTCTATATTATTATAAAGCTGTGGAGTTTGTTTTGCCCGTTCTTCTCCACAGCTAAAAGACTTCCTGAATGGGTGGGGTGGGTGGGTGGGTTCCTGTGCCTATCCATCCATCCATATAAAAAAAAAAAAATTTGACGATTCAAAACGCTTAATTTAAGCTTACTGAATAAAGTTATTTTGATTTTTGATTTTTGGATGCGCGCCCTTCAAGCCACTGATGCACAATATGGCTGCTAAGGCGCAGGACAAACACAAGCGGCGTCGGGCGCGGGCGCGGCGCGGGCGAGGCGCGGGCGAGGCGCCCGCTCATTCGTATTTCATATGAATCGTATAGAAGCGGCGGGGCGCGGGACATATACTCGTACATGCGGCGAGGCGCGGGCGGGGTGCTCGTACGCCGCTTTCTCGCCCGCGCCGCACCACACTTGGCAGCGGCGCACTGGATAAGGGTGGACATTATATCGGAAAGTTTTCAGTATCGATACTGATTTTCGATACTGGGCCTCAATATCGGAATTCCGATACTAGTATCGGAACTACACACATTTTTAATAAATGTGTACAAATAAAAAAGCAAAATTAATTTGAAATAAAATTTTTACAATAATTAACAAATCGACTTTAAAAAACGTCTCTCGCTTGTGAGGACACAATCACATAAATCTCAAAACAATTAAATAATATTGATAATAATGTACCTTTAAGCATGCAATGCAATTGACTAGCTAGCACTGTCATAATGTTCATAAATAACTGAAAAAATATATTTATTCTGTTTAAAATCATATACTTTAATAATTTTTATTTCGTTAAATATAACGATATAATTTAACGATAGGTACGTATGAAATAATACTAATATGAACAATAAACTTTAATATTAACTATTTATCAGTCTACTTCGTCAGAAGATAAAGACATGTTGTTTCGTCGAAACTAAATGCTAAAATGCCCGCCCGCCCTATTGCCTCGCCTTTTCGACATCGTTTGCACACTTCTTCTGCATCGCATCGGCGCCGCGCCCGCGCCTCACCCGCGCCTCGCCGGCACCGCGCCCACGCCTGACGCCGCTTGTGTTTGTCCTGCGCCTAAGGCCGGCAACGCGTCTGCGATTCCTCTGGTTTTGCGGGTGTCCATGGGCGGCGGTGATTACTCTCCATCAGGTGCTCTCCATCACCTGCTCGTTTGCCTCCTTCTATTATAAAAAAGACTATTATCCAACTTTCCTTTGAATATTTCTTACTACATGCTACTTCAGATGAAATACACGACGGCATGAACCTGGAGCTGTACTACCAATAGAAGACACAACTTAAAAAGTAATCTAAATGTAATTATAATAATGATATATTTAAGTTAATAAATGATGCATTCTGTTTGTATAAATTATCTTTGTAAAATATCGATCCAAATCCCTCCTAATTTCCTTGAATTAGTTCCTACGCTAACTTTCAACAGTTTCATTCTGCCTTTATGTATGAGGTATAGTAGGTATAGGTACCTGTACCTATTTACCATGCCCTTACACCACTGGTCTCGGGTGCCCCAGAAGTCCTAGATTCAATTCGATAGCATCAACCAAAATACTAGTGCTCAGATAACTAATAAATACTGGTAGTGGTAATGCTTCATAGTTCGTAAGTACGGGTGCAATAATTCTCTGATTTAGGAACGTATTTTGAAATTAATTATGCCCTAGTTAATATTATAACGTGTAAATAGTGTAATTAAACTTTTCTGTTTTTTTTTTAAATTTGATTACTGCTGCGAATGAGTTTATAGTAAGTACTTACATTAATAAGCGCTAGTTGTGTTAACCGCAAGTTAATAAAGTTTTTTTACGTTTATCATGCATCGGAATAAAACAAAAATACCTAACTAATGAATAAGGAGGTAGGGGGTACGCGGAATTAAGATAAGATCATATCCGGCCCGATCGACAACCGCACCCTGCACGTGCACGCGCTGGTAGTTCGTATGAATAGCCGGCGGCGGCGGTGGCTTACAGTACCTACCTACCTACCTACCGTGGTAGGTACCCCCTGCTAGTTAACGGACGAGGCTCTGGCGACCGAGTATCTGGTCTGGCGGTATAACGACACAACGCGACAACGCTAATAACAGGATTAAAATCCCTGTTCGATGGATACACAGGATGTGAAGACAAAAATCGCAATATTACACTAAACACCAGAAAGACGCGTACCTCAAAACCTAGCAAGTATCTTTGTAACCAGTACCCATCTAGTACCGCGCCAGCGCTTCATTCGAAAGGTCGTGTCGTTATTTTTGTCAGTTGCCGTTACATTAGGTACTAAATTATTCGAAAAATTTGTCAAAACAAATATTAAAATTAAAATCAAATAATTATTAACCATTCCTTTTTTAGGGTTTCGTACTTCAAAAGGAAAAAAAGGAACCCTTATAGGATCACTTTGTTGTCCTTCTTTTTGTCTGTCTGTCAAGACCCTTTATCTCGGGAACACGTGGAGGTATCGAGTTGAAATTAAAACGATATTTTCAGGTCTACAGTCTCTTGAAGCTGTGAAAAAATCAAACTCCTAAGTTAACGTAAAAAAAGATACAGCCGTTTATGCCGCAAAAAAACGTATATTTCGACACTCAAGGGAATCAAAACTTATAGGGTATCTTCCGTTGACCTAGAACTATGAAATTTGGCCTGTATTACTATCTTATACTACAAGTAGGTATAGGGAAAATGTGAAAACTATACATTTGTAATTAAATCATTAAAAACAGGGTCTTTATGCCAAAAAAACGTATATTTCGACACTCTCAAGAGAATCAAAATTTATAGGGTATTTTCCGTTGACCTAAAACTATGAAATTTGGCAAGTATTACCGTTTTAAACTACAAGTATATGGGGAAAATCTGAACACTATTTATTTGTAATTAAATCATTAAAAAACAGGGTTTTTATGCCAGGAACGGCATTCAAATTTTGTTCAATTCAATTCCGAATTTATAAAATGATTTTATAAACTGTGTCATGTGGGTTATCGTATGAAAGAGCTTTATTGGCACAAGCTTAAAAAGATTTTTAATTATTTTTATGATGTATAGTTTTTGATTTTTGACGAAGAATGCAATAAAAATAAATTACCATATCCACCTACTTTGTACGGAACCCTCGGTGGGCGACTTGCACTTGTCCGGTTTTTATTTCAGATTTAAATCTCAATTTACCGAGTTGGATTACTTGATGAAACGATTCAGTGTCTGTAGTTCGCCTAGAATGTTTCCTAATCCACGAGGTGTGACCTCACAAAAAAGGAGGAAGTAATAAAAAAAAAATAGTAATAATAGTCCCTCTGATGCCCGAATCAAGACGGAATTTCCTGGTATAACCTACCAGTCAATGATAGCTCATTGGATCTTTTGTCCACCCAGCAACGTACTTCAGAGGAATAGTACCCGATGATATTTTTTTCTGCTAATTTGTTATTGTTTATATTTTTTTCAATGTCTATGTAAATTAACTTATTTGTTAAAGGATAGGTACTTAAAAGATACACTTACTATGTTTAAAAAGGATTTCAAGCTGGTAGCAGACACCCTATAACCATATTAAAACCTAGGAAGTACCCAATACTAGGTTTTGATTTTTTTTTACGAGCTAATTATGCTAACAAATAATTTTTTGTATTAGTAAGGGGCATAAAACTTGCAATTTATAAGTAAATTAATTTTTGAATTCCATAAAATATAGTTCAATTACTAATCTTCAATATAAACATCGAAAGTTATCCAAATCAAATGCAAATGAGAATGTGTTTTTTCGCTATTCTGTAATATTTACTTCGCTGCACTTACTAGGTTCTTCAATGGACCAGCCGATATGCGTATAAATACTAAAGAGAGATATCACAAAGTCTAAAAAAAAAATTTTGTCAAACTATTTAAAAAAAAATTATTTTATAACTACTTACATTGTGAACAAAGTATTTTACTATCATTCGATAGTGCATTAACTATACAGAAAATAATAACTAGACTATATAATATTTATCTAAAAAGTCAACGTGCCAAGAGCTTTAAATCCTATATAGGTTTGCAAATAGTTGTTTAATTGCATTACAGAGGCATTATATTAGCATGATTGTGGTCAAGGAAGGTATCAATTGCATTAAAGAAGCACTAAGCTATCAATATTTTTAATAATGAAGATGTTCAGTGCATTACAAAAGCATTAGACAAGCTAGTGTTCACAGTTCAAACTTAAAAAATTTGTTTATACTATCTGTTATATATAATCTCTTTAGATATAAACTCTATGAATATTTTAGTGTAGGTTTCTATAGAGACGAGTTGTTGTTTTGTTGACGTATAGAGGATAAAATAAAAGTATGTAGTAATAGCTTGAAAATAATTGTTTAATTTATTGGTGGCTTAATATGATACCAATGTACTCGTAGGACACTGCGACTTACTCGAACATATATAATTAACAGGTTATGGGCGCCTGAAAACGTGAGTAAAATGAGTCATATACATATTGAGCCGTTGAAAAGAGAAAATTATGACACATGGCGAATCCACGCCAAAGCATATCTAACTAAGCTAGGATTGTGGAATTATGTATCAGAGGCGATAAAGAAGCCTACTGAAGGTAACGAACTAATTAAATTCTTAGAAAAGATGGTTTGGCGCTGGCAGAATTATTGCTAATAATTTCGCCGAGTGAACTAAAACAAGTGAAGAACAGTGAAACAAGTAAAGATGTCTGGAATACTCTCGAAAGTATTTATTATAGCAAAGGTCCTGCACGGAAGGCAAGTCTTTTGAAAGAACTGATATTGAGAAAAATGAAGGATGGCGATAACGTAGTGGATCATTTAAACAAATTCATGGATATTGTCGATAAATTAGAAGATATGGGCATATCAATTAATCAAGATCTACTTAGCATTATGATGCTCTACAGCCTACCTCCATCATTCGAAAACTTTCGTATAGCCATATAATCCAGAGATAGTTTACCAAGTTCAGAAAACTTAAAAATAAAAATTATTGAAGAAGCTGAAGCAAGAAGAAATACAGCAAGTACAAATGAACAAAACTCTGAACAAAAAGCGCTATACAGCAGACAACCGGGAAAAAACAAAAAATATACTGTTGAATGTTTCAAATGTAAGAAAAAAGGACATAAAACAAATGAATGTTGGTCAAAAGTGAATAAAAGTGATAAAAACAATGATTATACTGTTGAATGTTTCAAATGTAAGAAAAAAGGACATAAAACAAATGAATGTTGGTCAAAAGTGAATAAAAGTGATAAAGACAATGTGAGCCTACTTTGTTCAGAAGAAATATGTCTAAATACAAATGACAGTAAAAATAAAATAAGAAAATGGTGTCTCGATAGTGGTTGTACATCCCACATGACACATGAATTGGAAAGAATTCAGAATTTGAAAAATAATGACAGAAAAACTTTGAAGTTAGCTTCCGATAACAATACGGCACAAATTGAAGGTCATGGTTCAGTTAAACTAAATATTAAAGAAAGACCTGATCTACACTTGACTGAAGCCTTGTATGTACCATCACTGACGACAAACCTAATGTCAGTAAGAAAAATTACCGACAAAGGTGCAACAGTTTTATTCAAACAGAAGAGTGCAACTGTAATGCGGAATAAGGAAATACTGTTAAAAGCCGAAAGAAATGAAGACGGTTTATACTATATTAAAGAAAATATACAAGTAAAAGCTAACTGCTGCGAAACCAACAAAATGCAGAAATGGCACAGAAAGCTAGCCCACCTCAATGAAGGGCAAATGCGTATAGCCCTGAATAAGATAAATATGGAGGGTTTGGAGTTTGGCAACAGTGACACAGTTAAAGACTGTGAAGTATGTGCTAAAGGCAAGGCAACAAATCTGCCATACACCCTTAAAGATGAAAAACGGACAAATGAAAAATTACAAATTGTGCATACTGATGTATGTGGTCCGATGAGACAGCCGTCGAAGAGTGGTTCAAGATACTTTATCACATTTATAGACGACTTTACCAGATATACAAGAGTGTATATGATGATAACAAAAGATGAAGCTCTTTCAAGATTTAAGGAATTTAAAAACGAGGCTGAGAGATTTACCAAACAAATAATAGGCTGCTTACAAAGTGACAATGGCACAGAATATATAAATAAGACATTTGATAATTACTTAAAAGAAAATGGCATTAAAAGGAGACTTTCCGCGCCATATACGCCACAACAGAATGGTTTGGCAGAAAGAAAAAAATCGAACGTTACTTGATAAAGCTAGATGTATGTTGATCGACGCCAATATGAACGAAAGTTTTTGGGCTGAAGCTATCAATACAGCCAACTATTTGACGAACCGTAGTCCTTGCAGTAGCATTGACAATGTGACGCCATTTGAAAGATGGGTAGAAAGAATTCCGTCAATACGGCACCTTCACATTTTTGGGACTAAGGCGTTTGTACTTAAAAAGGCAAGAAGTATGGAAAATTTGAAGCGAAAGCCACAGCTGGAATATTTGTAGGGTATTCAGAAAATCATAAGGCGTACCGCATATACAATCCAAACACAGATAAAATCTTGATCAGCAGAGATGTCAAAATCCTAGATAATATCCATATAGTAATGTATTACGAAAATAAGGTAGAAGAGCAAAAACAAAATGAAGTTAGTGAAAATGAAATTGAAGTTGTATTTTTTCCAAAGGATGTAAATATTGATAATGATAATGACTTCGATGGAAGTGAAACACATGAACGAGAATCGGAAATAAACGAAACGGAACAAGAACAGAATTTGGATGAAATATTGGTAGATGCATATACAGAGACAGATGAAACAAGTAGCAAAATTAGAACGAATGATAGACGACAGAGAAAACCACCAGCATGGCAAAAAGACTATGAAATGGATGCTGAACAATCATTTATGTGTGAATTAGATGAAAATAGCGACGAATGGGAAGACGCTATAAGAAGCGAAATTGAATCTCATCTGAAAAACAATACTTGGAAAGTCGTACATCAAAATGAAAGTAAAAATATAATTGACAGCAAAATGATTTTGAAATACAAGTACAATGAGCTTGGGAAAATAGATAGACGAAAGGCACGACTTGTAGCACGTGGTTTTGACCAGAGAGAAGGCAATGATTACAATGAAACGTTCGCCCCAGTAGCAAAAATGAGTACAATCAGACTACTCATCGCACACGCGATAGAAAATAACATGAAATTGTCACAACTGGACGTATGTACTGCATTTTTGAATGGAGATATAGAAGAAGAATTTTTTATGAAGAAACCGAAAAACCTAGATAAATATTTGAAAACTATCATTTCACAAGAAACAGACAAAGAATTAGTAAGAAAGGCTAAGGAAATGATACAAGATATACATAAATACAAAAATAATGGGATATGTCAACTTAATAAAGCCATTTATGGTTTAAAGCAAGCAGGACGACAATGGTTTTTAAAACTGCACAAAAAATTGGAGGAGATTGGTTTTGGTTGGAAAAATGCTACAGCGGACCCTTGCTTGTATATTTTAGATAAAAGAGGTGAAAAACTATATGTAAACATATATGTTGATGATTTAATTCTGGCATATAAATCGGATAGCCTATTCAAAGAAGTGAAAATAAAATTGCAGGAAGCATTTGATTTAAGAGATATGGGTTCTCTACATCACTGTCTTGGCATACGATTCTCCCATGTAGGGGGAGAAATGAAGTTGTCTCAGGAAAATTACGTAGACAATTTAGTAGAAAAATTCAACATGGAAGAATGCAAGCCGACATGTACACCCATGGAGTCAGGTTTAAAATTAGAGAAAAACGAAAGTGAAAAACTAGAATCACAAATCTAATTGGATCATTAATGTACTTAGCAGTGGCAACAAGGCCAGATATAATGTTTGCTGTTAGCTACCTGAGTCAATTTAACAATTGTTATGATAAAAGCCACTGGTTAGCGGCTAAAAGAGTAATCCGATACCTAAAAGGAATGAAAACTTTATGTTTAAGATACAAGAAGACTGGAATGGCACTTGTGGGTATGGCTGATGCAGACTGGGCGGCATGCACAATTGACCGTCGGTCATACACAGGTTATATTTTCAAATATGGCGGTGGATTAATTAGTTTTGAGACAAAGAAACAAAGAGTTGTGGCTTTGTCGACGGCAGAAGCCGAATATATGTCAATGACAGAAGCAACTAAAGAAGCACTGCATTTGAAGCAACTTCTGGCAGATATTGGAGTTTTACAACAGACCGTCATAATATACAATGATAATTTGGCTGCACAGAAGTTAGCAAGCAATTTAATGACCTGAAAGAGATCAAAGCACATCAGTATTAAAGAGCATTTCATAAGAGGTTGTGTCCAGAAGAAATTGATAACTGTACGATACAAGGATACAGATGTTATGGAAGCGGATCTCTTAACCAAAGCTTTACCACAGCCAAGGCTGTTGAGACTTATGAAAATGATTGGAGTCACTCAGACTTGTGCTCAGACCCCATAGTCATCGTGAGGGGGAGTGTTATATATAATCTCTTTAGATATAAACTCTATCAATATTTTAGTGTAGGTTTCTATAGAGACGAGTTGTTGTTTTGTTGACATATAGAGGATAAAATAAAAGTATGTAGTAATAGCTTGAAAATAATTGTTTAATTTATTGGTGGCTTAATATGATACCAATGTACTCGTAGGACACTGCGACTTACTCGAACATATATAATTAACACTATCCTAAAGCCCTTAATTTTCCGCGTCTATTAAGTCCTAATAGATCTTCGTATCTCAAAGCTGCGAAGTTCCACAAGGCTGTGACGCCCGAGTAATACCGCACGGCGACGCTCCACGCGCCGCTAAGGGGGAGCATACCGCCCCCCCTATCACTCCCACGAAAAAAGTATCAGTTATAAAATGTTCCCCGTCTCAATATCTCTAGGCGTCTCTCTCAGTTTTTCGAATTTTCGACCTCGTTCACGAGATATAAAAGATATTCCAAGGGAAGGTGTTAAAAAATTATGGTTTTTTTTTGGTGTTTTTCAATTTTCGAAAAAAGTTTTCGACTTTTACAAAGAATATTTTACCATCTGAAAGCCATTAAAATTTTGCGTCTTTTGAGCTTCCATACGTTCTCATGGCCCTAAACCACTTTAGACCACGGGGCAAACACACTTTCAGCGAAAATGGGGCCCTACCGGAGCGATCGAAAAAACATTTTCAATGTTAAAACATCTCTAACACCACGGTATAAAATAATGTTTATAATACATTGACGTTGTATTTAAATTACTTTGGCTCGCATTATATTAATGGACGAAGACATGTCAAAACGCTTGATTGTAAAAACAAAATTTATAATACTGTGTGTTACTTTTTGACTCTTTGTTATTTCATGGCATCAAATATAAATGCGCAATGTAGTTTACTGTGAATGTCTGTATAAGTATCATCGAAAACTTTCACGCGTCTTTGATATTTTGTGATTTTGATCTAAAATGTTATTTAAAGATGTGTGGAATAACCAAAACAATTCTGTATTTTTTAGTATAGAACGTATTTTGCATAATTAACAATAGTATTGGTTGGGCAATACGTTAAATTAGGTTTTATCCTTGTTTTCTAAGTTTATTGCTTTTGTAAATAGGTTCGAATGATAATATTTTAGGTTATAAAATATTTACAGAATAGTGTCTGTCTATAGCAGCCCGGTGAGCCTTTAAAAAAGCTAATTAATGCCGCCAGCAGTAGTAGCTGGCCATACGCATTATTGTAATGCGTATTGCCACGTGTATAGTCACGTGTATTTGATTAATGAGCTGTTAGCTGTATAACAGAACTCAGTTGATCATTAAAAATGCAAGCATTACATTTAATTGATTCACGTTTATATGCTGTTCAGAAGAACTAGGCTTTTACTTACCACTTAAAAGTGCTATCATACAACAAAAGGCACTAAAAGCAGCTATAAGCTGTATAGCGGATTTACAAGGCATCATAATGGTTCATGATAATGCTATTAAACAACATTAAGCATTTATCTATTATTCAATAATGCTATAGTATATCCAAATGCACGTAAAGACTTTACAAAAGCAACTTGATATGCCATTATCCAAGCGTTATACAGTGCAAAGCATCATAATGGTTTTGAGATGCCAATAAGAGGCCTCAAGATGCTCAGTGAACTTATCTAATGGCCTCTCTATATCTTATCCTCTTCACACTCGCCGAACTCAGACGAATGCCCGTATTCGTCTGAGTTCGGCGATTGTGTGGAACTGTGGAGGGCATACTCGCCGCATTTGTTTGCATTCGCCTACCGACCCGTGAATTGTCGGTTTTTCGGGCACGCATCAAAGAGATTCGCGCCGCCGCACTATGGGGCCAAACGGTATTTTCCGTCTCAAAAATAGTTTTGACAAATATCGTAATTCCAAAGCTTTTTTCATGGTGTTATATTCTTTGGTAAAGGAACAATCAGTAGCAATAGCTAAAAGTTTTTTTCTTTAACTTTTAAGTATTTAAAATTACTCGCAAACATTACACTTCGATATTTTTATACTACCAAATTGCCCATTATAAAAGTTTGACTTACGTTACTTCTATGTTTTGCAAAGAAAGTATATTAATGTTAAGTATTGTTAGATTGCTTAAAATCTCTAGTTTAAAAGTACGTTACGTTTTTATAAATAATATTTTTGTGTAATTTTTTATACATTTTTAAGCAACATAAGGAATTTTTTCATTTTCTTTTATTTCGATTGGAGGTTTCGTTGTTGCTTACAGCTGCCTATGTCGAGTTAATCACTTTTTTAAGTTCCTTAACTATTTAGTAAAACGAGGAAATAAAAAAACTTGCGTCATTACTTCGCCATTTTGATATAGAAGCAGAAATGTCAATGAATAGAAATAAATAAATTTTCAAAAAGAATTAATTGTTCATTTTTCTATTGTATTGGTCATGTACATGACCATGATAGACGGGAAAGTTGCTCAGGTGTTAACACATACATCATCCAGTACTACGTGCACGGTTTGTGGTGCAACCCCGAGACAAATGAATGATCTCATTACAGTACAAGCAAGAGTTGAAAATGAAAATTCATTTAAATAAGGACTATATACCTTACACGCATGGATAAGGTGTATAGAATTGATTCTTCATATTTCCTATAATTTAGGTTTTCAAAAGTGGACTGTATCGACACCAGAGAACAAAAGAATTAAAGAGGATAAAAAGAAGCAAGTGCAAGCTCGTTTTCGGGAATTTCTTGGTTTACACATTGATAAACCACTTCAAGGTTCCGGTAACAGCAATGATGGAAATACGGCAAGGAGATTCTTTCAAAATTATCAATGTTCTGCAGAGATTACATGTGTAGATGAAGGGCTAATTAAGAAATTATACATAATACTGCAGACCATGTCATCAGGATTTTCTATTACCGCCGAAAAATTCGGTCGATATACGCTGGAGACTGCACAGTTATATGTGAGCAAATATAACTGGTACTATATGCCATCCTCAGTGCACAAAGTATTGATACATGGAGCAAAAATAATAGAACATTATGCAGTTTTGCCCCTAGGTCAATTATCTGAAGATGCTCAAGAAGCAAGTAACAAGGATTATAAAAAGTATAGGTTGCATCACGCTCGGAAGTGTTCCCGGTCGGCTACAAATTATGAAGACGTGATGCACATTTTGTTATATATCTGATCCTTTTATATCGAGCATAAATAGACCTAGTTTTATAATAGCAAAATAATTATTTGACAAAGCCAAAGAGTTGTTAATAATGACAAGTAATGAGTAGGATAGGTATTGTAATTTATGAAAAATATACTTAATTTTTATTTTATGTCATGTAACTAGTTATAGTATTATTTATAATTCAAAAGTAAACTTAATCTAAGAAAAAAGAGTTATTTTAAATATTCATCTTATTATTTTTGTATGAAAAAATATGTAATTTTATTTTTAACAAGCTATCACGAAATAAATATTTATTTAACAATGATGATGTTTTATTTTTCTATTAGCATACATATTCAGCAATACGTGTACAAAATTTCAATCCAAAATGTCAAGAAAAAAAAAAGTTATAGATTTTTGAGACAGTTAAGACCGTTTGGCCCCATAGTGCGCCGGGTGTTTGCGGAGGTGCCCACCAGTGCTTCCACAATGAGGGGAACTTCCCCTTTTGAGGGGAAATTAGGGTCCAAAGGGGAAGAAAAAGGGAAAAGAGATGAATAGGGGAAATCATGTTTGCGGAAAGGAGACCTGGAGTTTTATGCTTAAGTTGTATACTTTTTTAATTTTTTACACATTTGACGTACCTTTTTAGCCTCAAATATATCATGTGTTACGGGGACCAGCTGACGTACACACGGCGTCAGATCAACCTACTCAAAACTGAAGACATCCGGTGATAAAGGCACTATGTAACATTTAATAAAAATACATTTTATTAACTGGTTAAAGGCGTTATGTGAACTAAACCATGCAAAGCAAATAATTGCAATGTTTTAATGTTTCTTTCAATACCAGTCTCATTCTTTGATTAATATAATATATTAAAAAAAATACAGCATTATAAGCTAATTGCATGATAACTCAGAACATTTTATAAGTTACATAGTGCCTTTATCATCTGATGTCTTCAACTGTCATATTTCTACAATCAATTTCGAACTTTATTGTTTGGTTCTAAGGATCAATATTGATTGAAGAAATTTGACAGTTTAGGGTAGGTTGATCTAACGCCGTGTGTACCTTTTGATCTCACCAAAAATCATTAGAATTTTTTTATTTTAACTGCAGCCAAAAATGATATTTATGAACACTGCTTGTTACGGAACGTAACACAATCATGCAGTATATTTTAAGGGGGCCTTAGGCGGTAAAAACGGAAAAATTGGATGTTTTCTATTAGCTGTTATTCAAAATATATTAGATATTTCGCACTGAAACTTTCAATGTGTATTACAGAGCGTATGTGTGAGGGGATGAACGAAGTCAAAACGCGATTGGAATCATTTGGCTCGATAGAAAAAAAATCCTCTAAAAGGAAAAACGGCACTTTCCATAGAAACAATGCTTAACATGTAGACAATAGAATTTTGTAATAAAGTAAAGCTAATATTATTTGCTACCTAAACCAAGTTTTGTCTTATTTTTATCAAATCGCGGATAAGATTTATTCAGTTATTAATATTTTTTTATATGGAAACACTAAGTCTTCAAAAACAGACATGTTACTATGAAAAAAGAAATGTCTAACATGGCTGAATAAACCGTAATTCCTATGCTTTTAAAAAAGAGTAATGTCAACATGCCGTCACGTCATGTTTGATTTGACAGCTAGCGGCTGTAAAACTGTCATTTGTTGACAGATATTGCGAATTAGATATTGAATTACAGATTAAATAATTAAAAAAATATACAACCGAAGCATAAAACACCGGGTCAACTTTCTTATAAATGCACATTACGACCGTGTTTTACAATAATAAATCATAAATACATAGGAATTTACCTTTTCGATTTCTTGACTGATTTGGAATGTAAAAAAAACCTTTTTATTTTATTTACTATTTAATAAAAATGTGAATGGCGCTTACGAATTGAGGCTTGGAATTTACAATTAAGCTAAGTGCCAAAACACAATTATTGAGAAATAAATAAAAATGAATTTGTTTTTTAGTCATCATTTTATAGCGGCATTCTATTATCAAAAACTAAATTAAACAGGTACTGTTTATAATATACTTATTAATCACATTACTTTTGAACATATTTTATAAAAAAACCTTATTTCATAAAATCAGTTTAAAAATGGGTCAAAATGCATGATATTTACCTTTCATTGGAGCTAAGTTTCATAACAAATGTCATTAAAGCAAAGTGCCTTTATTTTTAAATAATTATTATTATTTTAGTTAGTGTTTAGCCCATAAGCTGCATTTTGACAAATTTGTGTAACTAGTAATTAAACTAGGGCCCTCAGGACGACTTCGTCATTTTCTTAAACTTGACACTTTCCTAACTTGTCTCATTTTTAACTCGGCTCTTTCTTTGTTGGTCTCTTTTGCAAAGTTGACACTTTTCCAACTCGTCTCCCCTCCGGACGACTTTGTCATTTTCTTAAACTTGACACTTTCCTAACTGGTCTTATTTTTAACTCGGCTCTTTCTTAGTTGGTCTCTTTCTTAACTTGACACTTTTCTAAATCATATTTTTTTCAAGATTAACTAGACTGGATGCGTACAGCCCAGTTCATAAATATGTGTACACTTTAGTACCTTGTCACTTTAATCGCTTTGACAATTCGTTTATGGCAGTTTAAACAGACATTAAATAGACAAGCCAAGGTACTAAAATGTATACATATTTATAAACTCGACTGTACCTACAATAATAAAGGAGTTTACATACATCTTAAAGCGTTCCGACGTAAGGGCCAATGGGTTACCACAGCGTTGTTTCTTATGAAAACTTAAAGCAGCTGTTAATCTAAAATTATTCATTTTTAGGAAAAGTTCTTGGACAAAAGTTATTTAATATCATGTATACTTTACCCTTCTTTCGGCTTAGTACCCCCCTTTCCGACTGCCGTTGTGTATAAATTTAGTCACGCACGTCATTAATGAGGGAACACAAAGTGGCAATGCTGCAATGCAAAAAACCTGGCACCTACTGGCTACCCCTCCCCTGTTCCGAAGAATAAACGAAACTTGGGAGCCTTATTATCATACTTGACAAAGAAAAAGAAAAAGCCGTTTTAAAAATAAAACGAATTACGAAAATGTCAACTTTGCAAAAGAGACCAACTAAGAAAGAGCCGAGTTAAAAATGAGACGAGTTATGAAAGTGTCAACTTTGCAAAAGAGACCAACTAAGAAAGAGCCGAGTTAAAAATGAGACGAGTTATGAAAGTGTCAACTTTGCAAAAGAGACCAACTAAGAAAGAGCCGAGTTAAAAATGAGACAAGTTAGGAAAGTGTCAAGTTTAAGAAAATGACGATTTCGTCCTGAGGGAACTAGGGTTAGGGTGTCGCAAAGGGGGTGCAGGACTTAGAAAATTTTCGAGCAAAAATACACTCATAACTTTTTTTCACAAACTGATGAAAAACATAGACCATCAAAAAGAGACAAAAAATCCAATTAAAAAAAAAAACTTGAAAAAAAACTTAGAAAATTTTCAGTTGATTTTTATATGGAGCCGACACTTAGAAAAATTTGCGATATTTTTGTATGCAGTTTGGACTTGTAAATTTTTCGCTTGGTTCCACGTTGTGTCGCAAAGGGGGTGCAGGACTTAGAAAATTTTCGAGGAAAAATTTAATTTTTCACAAACTGACGAAAAACAGCTCTATCAATAAGAGATAGAAAAAAATCCAAAAAAAGTGCAAAAAAAATTGTGAAAAAAAACTTAGAAAATTTTCAGTTGATTTTTATATGGAGCCGACACTTAGAAAAATTTGCGATATTTTTGTATGCAGTTTGGACTTGTAAAATTTTTCGCTTGGTTCCACGTTGTGTCGCAAAGGGGGTGCAGGACTTAGAAAATTTTCGAGGAAAAATTTAATTTTTCACAAACTGACGAAAAACAGCTATCAATAAGAGATAGAAGAAAATCCAAAAAAAGTGCAAAAAAATTGTGAAAAAAAACTTAGAAAATTCTTCAAAGCCCCCCGCCATAAGAAAAAATCTAAAGAGTTAATTAGGTTAGGTTAGGTTAGTATGTTGACCAAAAACGCGCGAGCCGAGCGAGCGAAGCGAGCGTGCCGCGGCAGCGGCCGGCGAAGCGCCAGAAACGACGTTTTTGTACGTGCGACGTTTTTTTTTACATACTTTCAAACACTACTCTTTTATACAAACTCCAAATAAACTTTTTTTATTTCTTTTTTTTGGTTTTTTTTCTCTTTTTGTTAGCTATGTTTTTCGTGAGTTTGTAAAATAAAAAGTTAATTGTATTTTTGCTCGAAAAATTTTTAAGTCCTGCACCTCCTTTGCGACACAACGTGGAACCCCTCAGGACGACTTCGTCATTTTCTTAAACTTGACACTTTCCTAACTTGTCTCATTTTTAACTCGGCTCTTTCTTAGTTGGTCTCTTTTGCAAAGTTGACACTTTCATAACTCGTCTTATTTTTAACTCGGCTCTTTCTTAGTTGGTCTCTTTTGCAAAGTTGACACTTTCATAACTCGTCTCATTTTTAACTCGGCTCTTTCTTAGTTGGTCTCTTTTGCAAAGTTGACACTTTCGTAATTCGTTTTATTCTTAACACGGCTTTTTCTTTTTCTTTGTCAAGTATGATAATAAGGCTCCCAAGTTTCGTTTATCTTCGGAACAGGGGAGGGGTAGCCAGTAGGTGCCAGGTTTATTGCATTGCAGCATTGCCACTTTGTGTTCCCTCATTAATGACGTGCGTGACTAAATTTATACACAACGGCAGTCGGAAAGGGGGTACTAACCCGAAAGAAGGGTAAAGTATACATGGTATTAAATAACTTTTTCCAAGAACTTTTCCTAAAAAATGAATAATTTTAGATTAACAGCTGTTTTAAGTTTTCATAAGAAACAACGCTGTGGTAACCCATAAGCCCTTACGTCGGAACGCTTTAAGATGTAAGTAAACTCATTTATTATTGTAGGTACAGTTGAGTTCATAAATATGTATACACTTTAGTACCTTGGCTTGTCTATTTAATGTCTGTTTAAACTGCCATACATGAATTGTCAAAGCGATTAAAGTGACAAGGAACTAAAGTGTACACATATTTATGAACTGGACTGTGAGCATCCGGTCCAGTTAATCTTGAAAAAAATATGGATACAGGTGTCCCGTAACAACTTTCATAGAGTTTATGAATAAAATTAAGATTTAGGAAAGTGTCAAGTTAAGAAAGAGACCAACTAATAAAGAGCCGAGTTAAAAATGAGACCAGTTAGGAAAGTGTCAAGTTTAAGAAAATGACAAAGTCGTCCGGAGGGGAGACGGGTTGGAAAAGTGTCAACTTTGCAAAAGAGACCAACAAAGAAAGAGCCGAGTTAAAAATGAGACAAGTTAGGAAAGTGTCAAGTTTAAGAAAATGACGAAGTCGTCCTGAGGGCGTGGAACCAAGGGAAAAAATTTACATTTCCAAAACTGCATACAAAAATATCGCAAATTTTTCTAAGTGTTCGGCTCCATATAAAAATCAACTGAAAATTTTCTAAGTTTTTTTTCACAATTTTTTTTGCACTTTTTTTGGATTTTTTTCTATCTCTTATTGATAGAGCTGTTTTTCGTCAGTTTGTGAAAAATTAAATTTTTCCTCG
This sequence comes from Scoparia ambigualis, assembly GCA_963921215.1. NCBI lineage: Eukaryota > Metazoa > Arthropoda > Insecta > Lepidoptera > Crambidae > Scoparia > Scoparia ambigualis. Next base: position 40,901,900 of record OY992503.1, on the reverse strand, counting down.
AAAATTTTCTAAGTCCTGCACCCCCTTTGCGACACAACGTGGAACCAAGCGAAAAATTTTACAAGTCCAAACTGCATACAAAAATATCGCAAATTTTTCTAAGTGTCGGCTCCATATAAAAATCAACTGAAAATTTTCTAAGTTTTTTTTCGCAATTTTTTTGCCTTTTTTTGGAATTTTTTCTATCTCTTTTTGATAGCTATGTTTTTCGTCAGTTTGTGAAAAAAAAGTTAGAGTGTATTTTTCTTGCACCCCCTTTGCGACACCCGGACCACTTTCCACTAGAAAAGTTTCCTTTTCTAGTTTTTTTCTTCTTTTTCTTTTTTTTTTCTTTCTTTTTTTTTCTCTTGTTTCTCTTTTCTTTTATTTTTTTTTTCATCGGTTCTTACAATTGTATATTTTCTGTAATAAAAATATTTGATTAACGCAGTTGTTAAATTGAATGAATCCATATTTAAATAAATAAACAATAACAATGTAGTTACTGACCAGCATAGAAGGTGACCTTTTTGTCGGAATAACTTTTCTTTTCCTGTTAACATAACTCTTTCCTCGTACCTACCTTCAAAGATTTTCATAGGTAGTTTTTTTTTAGTTTTATTCCTTGAATCACTCGTTTTCAAAGTAATTTCTAATATTTTTAACAGACAAATATTAATATTTGAAATGACAGCTTAAACGACGACAGGTAATCAGATGACCGACACTGACATTTACTACGATCGGATACACACACGTCCCATTTGTAAAGAAAAAAGTTTGGCACTTACACCCAATGCCATCTATGAAAAAATCTCAAAATTAGAATAAACTTTTGTAGGCACTTTGCACTTTTGATATAGAACGGCTGTCCTATCGATTTTGCTTTTTTGACACTTAGCCCATTTGTAAATTCGTCGCCTCAATTACCGCGGACCCCCCCCCCCCCCGCGCAACATCAAAATTTTCGTAAGATGTAATTACTAACAGAATAAGTTTTGAGGGGAAAAAATTCCTGAGAAGGGGAAATCCCTGTTGTCGCGTGGGGAAAGGAAATCATGAAAGTGGAAGCACTGGTGCCCACACAATCGCCGAACATTCATTAGCCTTTAGCAGCGTTGCCAGACGTGCGATAATTATCGTAGATCCACGATAATTTAGAGGGGCATGCGATAAATAATAATAATTAAGTATCGCACGATAATAATTTGTACAACACAGTAATTCGTCGACTTTCCACGATATTTTTTGTCAGTTCTACGATAATTTTGTGACAAACCTGGTTTAGCATCAGTCGTTCAGTCACAGTTTGGAAATAACGAAATTTAAGGTACCACAGTCAGTCCTTTTTCTAGGTGATGAGCTTTTTTTTTTTTTAGCTCGTGACGTTGGATGTTACCTTATTTGGAGTGCCCAGTCGTATAAATTCTGTCTTTTTGAATGCGATAAAAACACGATAATTTTGCAGTAAATCTAGGATACTTTTGACCTACGGATCTGGCAACACTGGCCTTTAGGCAGTGAAGCGTTGCACACGTGCGTCCATAATTTACCCACTTAAAACTACGCACTAAAATGGCTTGTGGGTGGTCTAATAAAGAGACTTTCAAGTTCATAAAATAGGTGTAGTTCAAAAGAGAAACCTTTCATTCAGAAAATAGGTAACCTACCCGTTTTAGGTAGTACCTACCTAATATAATTAAATAACTTTGCTTCATTGACAAAAGAAAAAACAAGTGCACAATATATTTTGATAATGTAACTAGGTACTTGAAGGATTAATCAGATTTTTTATACCCAGGAACTTCCCAATTACCTTTTATTTAGTAGGAACAATATGTTTAAAGCAATCTCAACTGCAGGTTTAGTACATAATCCTTTTATACAAACATATACATATAATTACGACTATTATACCGTACGGTGAAAGAATACTACCACCCAATTTCTTCCCTTGGGAGTCGTAAAAGGCGACTAACGGACTAAAGACTGTACATACATCCAACAGCTTAGAGCGGCGATGGGCTCACCACCTGTCACGCTGAGCACATGTGCAGGCGCTATTTGATGAAAAGTGGACTATAGCAGAGTGCTACTTTTGCGGTCCTCATTTCCTAGTCTCCGGCTAACCCTTCGGGGATAATAGTGATTGTATGTATGTATGAGACAGGCAATGAGGACCGCAAAAGCATATTTTTTCCTCAAATTTTGTTGAACCACTTTGACATGATGGTTTTATGCCGCTATTAAATAAATGATGCAGCAGCAACACACTCCACGTCCATCTTGTACGCTTGCCGTTCGACGACTACTACAGGTACAGACAAATGTGTAGACGCTTGCACGATGACCGTGCCGGTGATCGAGGCGAATATAAACGAAAACGAGCTCACGATCGGCGAACTTCGCCGATTGTGTAGTGGTGGCATAAGAGTTTATACGGGCCTAAAAATCAGTGTTGCCAACTGTTACCTCCAGCTAGTAGCTAGACGTATTGCAAAAAGTAGCTAGATTGCTCGATTTTTTAACCCTAAAAAGGTGCTAGAAGTAGCTAAAAGTTTCTTATGAAACAAAATTAGAAGCATTGAGCTGTTATTACTACGTATAGAAAAGCGCTCACCACTGCTGTGTTCCGTTCAAGTGCGGCCTGCCGGCCGCACTTTCGCTGCAAACGCCAGTGATTGCGCGTGATTCAAACGATTGTGGACCTTGCGGCTGTACCTTAGTTGCGCACTTGCTTCGCGATGTCTTCTCTAGTTTATTGTATGATGGTTAGAAGTTGTTAAGTCTCTTTATTATACAATAAAACGAACGATAAACAATAAAAAAATATAGGTGTAGGTATTCTTTTTGATATTAAAATAAAATTAGAGTCTGTTCAATAAGTCAGTTTACATGGTAATTTTACAAGAATGTGAAAATTGATGCTTGTTGCTGTTGCCGTTTATTGCTCCATATTTTGTCACGTCACAATCGCCCAGTGTTGCTCGTAATTGATCAATTTTCATTGCCCGTGTAAGCTTACCTTTAGTAAAATAAAATACAATAAAAAAAAGGCTGTGGATAGAGTTCCACAAGCGGCATTCTAGTACGATCGGTTACGTTACGATGCCGTCATTACGGCATCCTTTTTTTTCTTTGTTTTAGTCGGAGAAAATGCTTCTCTGCACTGGCATGAGGCCTCGAAAGGAGCGTGAGACACCCCATGCACTGTCCGGGGCTGGAACCCATATGTTCCCACCCGCCCCCCCCGGCAACATAGTACGATCGGTTACGATGCCGTAATTTGACGGCATCCTAGTACGAAGCGTATAGTGTGCCACTAGCGGCATTCTATCTCAATCGGGTCGGGAACCGTAACATATTTTTTATTTGTCATAATGTTCATACGACATAATATTCAAAAGATATTTTTGTATGGAGTTAGATTTCTGTTGTCTAATAAAAAAAATAACCTCGAAATTCAAGACAATCGCTACGCTGCGCTTCGCGATTGTCTTAAGCCGGCTCCAGACGCTTGCTGTTTGCCGCAAACACCAATCACTACAAACAAAGTCGCAAACATCGACCACAAACACCCAACACAAACAGGCATCCTCAAGTTTGGCGAATGTGCTAGTATATTCCGGATCGACAAACATGACGGACGACGAACTTGTGGCAGCTATTAGTTTCGGGTTGACCTATTTTAATTTTAAATTCAAAAAAATGTGTATCTATTTTTATTACATATTTTAGCGTTTTATTAACGCCTAAATATACTTATGTAAAATTTTTAAACACTGAAATAAAGACGACAACCTTAGGCGGGAATCGAACTTTCCGCATTCCGGGCGGCTGCCTTAACCACTTGGCTACCGAGGTCTGGTTTTCACCCGTCGAAATTTGTCAGTGCTTGATGCTTATGATTTTTAGTCAACATTGTTTCATCAAATCTTAGAAGTTTTCACCTCTGAGATCCGAAAGATCGATTTTTACAAATATTTGAACATTTGGTTCAGATGAAGCTGCGTTTATAGATTAATGTTTTTATATATTTTAGCGTTTTAATAACGCTTAAATATACTTAAGTAAAATCGGCGGCTGCCTTAACCACTTGGCTACCGAGGTCTGGTTTTCACCCGTCGAAATTTGTCAGTGCTTAATGCTTATGTTTTTTAGTCAAAAAAATCACTTATATCAAGTATTAATAAAAGAATATTAAAATTTCCTTTATATTTTTGTTCATAATGACAAAAAAACTAAGGCGCGTCCAACGCATCGGTCACCTTCTGCCTATTTTTATGATTGGCATCTTTAGTATATCAAATGCATTGCTCATTATGGTATGCTTCCAAAAAGGATAGAGTTATATCCTCAGACTAATCAGCCATTTTCCTAGTTCCGCCACATTGCGCGCGGAAAACTGCTGAGAACCGGAACGTCCGTCGCCCGAGAATACGATGCTCAGCTCACCAAGCATGTGGAGACATCGCAAACTGTTTGCCGAACATCCTTTGATTTGTGAAGAAAATCCGACACCGACGCCGAACACAAACAGGCAAACTTTCAAAAACACTCGTCCACATGTTCGTGTTTGTTGTTTACTGTTTGCAGTTTTCCGTTGTTTGCCAAACGTATGGAGCCGGCTTTAAATTTCTAACCTATCACGTGACCTGGGGCCCAAGTCTGCTAATTTACGAATGGCATAATTGAATTGACATATAAGAATACCAAATGTGTCAAACAATTACAATGCGATACAATTGCGATACAATTACGATTCAATTATGCCATTCGTAAATTAGCAGACTTGGGCCCCTGCAAGAGTAGGGCAGCTAGTATTTCTGTTGTCTAACAAAAACTTTACGGCAGCTTAGGCGACGTCACTATTATACCGCAAAACTTACGGTCCCCTAACCTATGGAGATACAGTGCCGCTTGTGGCACTCTATACACTTCTTAAAAATAAAGTAAAATGCGAGAGCGAGATGCATCGAAATAAAACGCAACTTGATTTCAAAACGCAAAACCTTCACAGTTGACAGCACGTCACGAATGTCATTCTTTGTGTAAACATCCGGTCATAAAAGATACTTAATATTATTCGATACCATTTTCTATGTGGTTGATCTTTTTCTTCTTTGAACTAGGTAATCTTTTTAAATACTATGGTGTAGAAAAATTAAGCAATGCTACTAAATAACACATAGCTCTCTAATAATTAATAGATTGCTGTTAAGAACAGGAAGTACATTCCAAATAACCACACGTCATTCGACAGCTAAACGTCTGACGTGACGTTCTGCAGGGTAGTGAAATAGTGAAATTTATTTTGGGTTAGTGGTTGAACCCGTGTTAAATACAAAAAAAATGCAAATTCCAAATGAATATGTTTCGACAGCTGAAGATTTTGCAGATCAGGTATTATGTTCTTTATATTTACAAGGGCAAAATCCGTAAGATTTGTTTATTTAAATTAAAATTATGAATGTACTTTGGTTTGTCACGTCACCGAACTTATTTTCTTGTTGGCGCATTATTGAATGAATATTTAAAAGTTCTGTCCATCAGTAAAAATAGTTGTTCATGTGGCTGAGGCTGTGGCACAGAATATGTTGAATATAGATAAATTGTGTACAAGCACTTTCGTTGCCAATTAGAATCTTGTAGGTTGTTATGTCCTATTTTTGTTTGATAACGTTTGCAGATGGTTCCATCTCTTACCCTCTACTCTCGGCTCTGCAGGATTTGTTATTTAAAGACTAATTTATATAACAAGTTGTGGTTTTATCATCTTTTTTCCATCCCCATATTTCCTTTTATCTAATGTTTATATTGTATTACCTGTTGTGTTAACTTTTATTTTCAACTGCTCTCTGCCATCTATTCTGTTGAATAACTTTAAAACAAAACATTGATTCCTAGAGGCATAAATACACAATAGGCTTCCGTAATTCTTAGAAATAAAGTGTGTGACTTATTGGTATACACTTAAATTAGTTTCAGTATGTTGTACTTGAATATATTTTAAAACATTTAAATAGAAATACTTACCTACACTTTTTCATAAATATTTTTTTGTTTATTAGGAGACCTGATCTCCTCTATTTCATTCATAAGAAAATATTACTAATTACTTAACGGAAGTGATGCCAAAGATTGTCAGGCTACTGTGCTTTGGACCAAACTCACACACTTGAAATATAATATCACTTTCACTTTTGCTCAACTACTTTTACTTGTTTAAGTTAAATTAAATGATCTAGGCATTGATTTTAGTTACAATATTACCATATTTTATACAAAAAATATTCTTTTTAATGTAAGTCAAACACTTTAACCCTTTAACGGGCAGTGGCAGATATATTGCCACTATATTTTGAACTTTATACAATTGAGATAAGGTTAAAAAACAATGATAAATTTGAATATGCTGTGCCGGTTAAATTCATATTTCAACTTAATATTTTGTTTTCATGAACTTTTGTTTTGTTAGGTGATACGAAAAGGAAAAAATGTGCTGCCAACAGTAGCGCGTCTGTGCCTTATATCCACATTCTTGGAGGATGGCCTCCGGATGTGGTTCCAGTGGTCAGAGCAGCGCGATTACATGGATATGTCCTGGGGATGCGGGAAGATCCTTGCTACAATGTTTGTGGTTAGTTGTATAAAAATCACTTGAGTAGAAAATATTTTAGTTAAAGGTTAATTAATATAATCTTAAAATTTACAGTCTTCTGATTATCTGTCTCTCTTGAAGCAGAAGCAGATACTAAGAAGTAATATTACAATATTTTAAATTTCAGTTCACAGTGTAAGTCTGGCATATAAAAAATGCACTAGTGTGTGGCACAGTTTTTATAATGTACGGTCGGGGTTACCATCGCTTTACCATTTTCCAGTGATTTTTGTATGAAGCACACTGACCGCCCATACCAAATAGACGACGCGGTGTGCAAGGGATTTTGACCTTTAGACTGGTAAAGCGACGGAGTCCGCCATTGTACATACACTGCTGCACAATACCACTGCAGTTGTAAATTACAAATTTGCAACTCTACAAGTCCGCTCTACTTTTCTTATCACTGCTTTATGCACCTTAGAATTTTTTTATTGAAGATTTATTCAGCATATACCTAATTATATTCACCTGATTATTCTTAACTGTATTAGTTCTGCACAATATATGTATAAGAAACACATAAAGCATAACTATCTCAAAATTACTTGCACCCACCCACCCCTTTCTCAGTGTATGATGTTTCACGAAAGCACTTAGATTTCTATTACGCTAACAACATGAAGAGATAGAACTGTCTATTTACAGCTAGCACCATACACATTTTTACCAAATAACAACTGAATATAATAGAATGAAGTAGGTGGTGATAATGAAAAGCCTTAATACTAATAAGATATTATTTTTGATATTTTTATAATTTTTTTGCAATAGTAATATTTATAAATGAATTTTGTTTCTTTTAAATGAAAAAACATACTTTTGATTCTATACTATTGTCACTTATACATGTGATTAAAAGTCCAGTTTTATTGAATTAAGGGTTTATGTAAGGTGTAGGTACCTCAAAATTGAATTAATATTGAGCATTCAGTTGTTACTTCATCTGATATAACTGATAAAATCTATTATTTCATCACATTGTTATTTCTTTGTTTTCAGGTTGTGAATCTATTGGGCCAAATCGGAGGCTGCGTGATGGTCCTAGGAAGGCTAAAGGTCGATATTGCTTGCGGAATGCTGTTCTTTATAGTAGTGTTACAGGTAAAAGTTTTGTTAAAGGCAAACATTTTTTGTGTATATTATTTACTAATAACGAATCTCACTGTTATCAATTAATCAATGTTAAAATAATTGCATATATTCACAGTATTGTATATTGCAGACATTACTTACCATTTACCCTACAGTGAAAACAAATAATCCCCTTGTTATGTTGCACGAATAGTGACGCTATTTCGCGCGCTTCTTCATCCATTATGATGAATAAAGCGCGTCGCCTGCACCCCTGAACACGCGTTGCACGTTCTATTATTCTGTCTGTGGCTAACAGTTTGTTTAAATTATTTACATTAATATGGAGGATCTCGATGGCGGATCGGCTAGTTTGGGTTGCGATCTTGCAAGTTAACCGACTCCGTTAATACCATGTCAACAGATTAAAATATCTCTAGCACCTCCGTGATTCGGAAGGCACGTCAACGTCCGTTGATACCGGTTCTTGTCGTAAGATAACAGTCGTTAAAATCCACCAGCCCGCACCGCGCCTGCGTGATAGGTTACTAATTTATGGCTTGTTCTCCGAGGAGTGGAACTCCCGTAGGCTGATAATCATGTATGAGTATATAGATGACCTGCTGCTCTGGTATTCTGGTGTAGACGATTGGCAGTAATTGGTTTGCTGAAATGCCCTTGCTAAGTGTATTACGGGTACAAGGTATAGACTTATGAACTGATGGCATAGTGACATTCACAATGTCAATTATTGTAGCCTAAACAGTATCGTCTTCATCAGCCCGTGTCAGTCCACTGCTGGACTTAGGCCTATCCCAGCGCATGTCACTGTGCACGACCTTCGACTCTTTTTGTCCAATTGCCGCCAGCCACCTTACGTATATCGACACTCCACCTAGCCAGAGGTTGTCCTACACTACTTTTCTTCAGTACATTGATTTTCACAGCTAAAAGACATTTTTAAAAATAGTTTATCCGTTTTTTACTTTGCCGAGTCGTGGTCTCAAAACAGATTCGAACGATATTTAAAATTTTGTTGGCCAACTTTTCTTTGAAAAGAAAAACCTCTGACGAAAAAAGCGTCTAAATCGCCAATGGCCGCTGCTAAAAGTAGCATGTCTGCTCTGGCCCTTAATGATATTAACACATTGCGATTCGGGCACAGACGTTCGCGTACAGCATACTGTGGGACATGCAGTTCCTGCTCCGCAACCTGGCGCTGATCGGCGCGCTGCTGCTGGTGCTGGCGGAGGCGCGCGCGGAGGGGCGCAGCCTGTTCGCGGGCGTGCCGTCGCTGGGCGAGAACAAGCCCAAGACGTACCTGCAGCTGGCCGGCCGCATACTGCTCGCGTTCATGTTCGTCACGCTGTTGAGATTCGAGGTGTCCTTCTTGCAGGTATGTTTAACTTTTGCAACATTATGTTACACGACTAAATGCCTGAGGCATTCTCTACCACCAGTCAATCATAGGGTGGTGCAGAGATGCACATAAATGCAAGTTTCTTTGGCTCAACTCGGTCCAGGGTTCCCAGGTCAGGAAATGATTATAGTTATTTATTTACAATTAACTTGTATTGGGAACTAAAGCGCTTGTGCTTTCCGACCTTAAGAATCCTGGACCTTCGGTTATATACATGTACATAAAAAGTTGTCATAAGTTTGTTATGAGATGAGTTTAGTACTATATGTCTTTTGCCACAGTTGACACTAATTTACGTTTATCCTTATTACATAATAATATGACAATATTTGATTATTCACGAATTGTGTGAATGACAATCACTTTTACATAATTGTGCGTGTGTGGCGTGACCTTGTTTTATTTTTACTTTTTCACAACTCATCATTACAATAACTATGTTTTATAGTTGTCTGCTAAAATGTGCCTAATCATTGGTAGCCGTCTACGCAGTTATGCGTTTTATTTCTTTGTACCGTATCCAGCTAAACCTTTGGTGAAAGTTATTCTTGTATTTAAAATAAGAGTTCTTATTTATGGGGGGATCAAAATAAATCAGCTATCCTTGGTTGATGAGCCACCCATTATTTCGCCTTAGACCTAAGTTCACCAACAGACGCTTAAGTTTTAATCAGCTGTTTAAATCATAATCGGCTTTTTAACAATATTTTGGTTGGTGGTTAGCACGCCGAGTCTGGTGTCGCGCCTTCTCTGAGGTCCCGGGTTCAATTCCCGGTCGGGTCAATTTAGAGAAAAACTGTTTTTCTAAATTGATTTCGGCTCTGGGTGTTTTTTCTATGTTTATGTATATTTATCCGTTATCCTACCATATTAACGAGTTTAATATGATACTTATCTTTTTGCATGTCACCAAGCATCAACCATATTTTAAGTACTGTAAATGCTGATTAGCTTAAAGATGGTCGGCGACTTCGGTTAACCATCATGTAGTTACTACTGCCACCATGTGTTTATATCTTTTAAGAGGAAATGGTATAAAATTATTTTGAGTTTAAAAATAAGTTTGCTCGCTCCCCATGCATTCCAAAGTAGGGAGTGCAATCTTGCAGCAAAGTCTTCAATCTCGGTATTTGCAAGATTTAAAAAGTCTAATCTCGCAAGATCTCGGTATTTTGCGAGATCTCGCAAATCTATGAATTATTATTATAAGTATTCTATTGAAACTTGGTATAGTTATTGTTTTATGTGCGAAATCAATAAATAAAATAAATCACTAATATACTGAATCATTTATTAAAAATATTACGAATTATTCTAAAAAGAACTCCTTAGAAAACACAACATATCTGTAGTGTCGTCTGCCAACTGACTTTCCTGCCAAATACTCCTTATAAATTACATTTGATGACATGATGGCACTATTTCACTTATAAAAACCAATATTCAACTGCAAACTCACTTTTTTACTATTAAATCAATCATGCGAAATCAAATAATACGTCACAACACAATAGTCACAGAAACAATAATTGTAATAAGGCGAAAAAATAGGCAATGCCTGCCGCGTACTCCGCGCAGGCGCACTATTGTTTTCTACCCGCACCGCACACCCCCGTTTCACCCTAGCACTGATGGAAGAACTGGGCGAGACGTGCGTATTCGCGGGAAGTCAGTTTGCACCTCGCTAGAGTTTATTGTTCTGTGGCTTGCGCGCGGCCGCGCTCTCTAATGGTCATGGGATATGTTGCTGTGCAATCTTGCAAATCTTGCGAGATCGCGCGCGAATTTGGCTGCAAGATTAATCTTGCAAAATTGGTGCAAGATCTCGGTATTTCGAGATCTCGGAATACCGAGATTGCACTCTCTATTCCAAAGACGTCGCAATCATTTCGAAAAAATAATAGTTTGATTAATTTTACTGAGATTTGAGTTCAGTTCACATTGACAGCAGAAATGATGTTAAATAACAAAGACGTTACGGACATGGCATTGACTAAACAGGGATTGTATTTCCCAGTATTATTATACTAACCAAACGTTTTTGAATAAATGTCAAAAATGATCATTACTTGTAAAGTTTTCCGTGTCCCGGATGGATACCTTTGCCTAAAGCTGAACGACATCATAAAATGGTAGTATAGCATTTTAGTAGACTACTTTTATCCAAACGTTTTTGAATGAATATGTCAAAAATGATCGAATAGTAAGATACATTACTTGTGAAGTTGACAATGTATCCGGATACCCTTGCTTATAGCCAAATAACATCATAAAATGGTAGTAACAATAGCATTTTATTACACAACTATTATCCTAACGTTGTTAAATAAATATGTCAAAAATGATCGAATAGTATTAAAATTACATGGCAGTGGATACCTTTGCTTATAGCTTAGTTACTAATCTATACCGTTGGTTAAAAATTCATGGTGAACGTAAACAAAATGCGGTTTGTTTAATCAACTACACAAATGGTTATAAAATCATTTGTTACGTAAGTTACGTTGTATACGGCGGACTCCGTCGCTTTACCAGTCTAAAGGTCAAAATCTCTTGCACACCGCGTCGTCTATTTGGTACGGGCACGTACCCGGGCGGTCGGTGCGCTTCATACGAAAATCGCTGCAAAGTGGTAAAGCGACGGTGACCCCGACCGTACATTGGTTTCTTAAACTCGAGCCTTAAAGTGATGTACCTTACAATCTTCATAGCAGCATGTGAAACGTACAAACTCATTGAACCGCGGCAACAGATTAAACTTGTCCTCAATAAATATTCATAATGTTGTTATGACGTCATTTAGTTATTTAAAAGCGTCTTTCCTCATATTGAGTTGTTGAAATCTTGTAATTAGCATAATTTTGTGACAGTCAATAACACATGCTGGCTGATACGGCGTATTAGGATAGCATAGATAGATATAATAATATAATGCCATTTGTATTTGTCGCTAAATTTAGCTTGGCGCCAGCGTAATTTAAACAACATATTTCATTAAAAAAAAATATTAATGTTTTTTATTTTATATATTTTAGCGTTTTTATTAATGCTTAAATTTTTTTTTTAAATATATTTTATAATAGCTTTTGATTTTGACAGACATTTTGGCTAACAAGCTGCAACAGTGGCATGTAAATACAACATATTAGAAAACTTTTAAGATATGCATATAATTTTATTGAAAACCGCATATAATTATAAGTGTCGCGTAGCGGTGAAAGAATATTACCATCCCCTCCTATTATTATTATTATTTTCTTGTGTCAATAATTTTTTTCTCTGTCTCTCTCTTTTTCTCTTCCCTTGGGTGTTGTAAAAGGTGACTAACGGAATAAAGACTGCACATACTCACCACCCGTCACGCTGAGCACATGTGCAGTCGCTATTTGGTGAAAAGTGGACTATGGCAGAGGACTGCTTTTGCGGTCCTCATTGCCTACTCTCTGACTAACCCTTCGGGGATAATAAACGTGATTAGATGTAAAATAGTATGTAAAATCAACAGGTGATCACTTGATTGATCAGCTCGTAAAGTATTGCGATAAGGGATCTGGCTTTTCACTTCTTTGTTATTCACTCTCGCAGCATTATAATATGTAAAATGCTCGGTTGTCTCTGGTGTCCCTTAGATAGTCTTATATTGTGTAAAGGTTGCTTCACGCGTATCAGTGAAGTCACAGTTCCGACACAGTACCGGCACAGTGAAAAATATTCTGTCATACATTCTCTATGAACATTGTCAAAACGAATACGTCCGTGATTTGCCGGTGGCGGCACTGACACTGAGAGCACTAACACTGACAAGTGGGGATGCGTTCATAGAGAATGTATGAAAAACACTGTGCCGGTACTGTGTCGGAACTGTGGCGTCACTGATATGTGTGAAGCAACCTTAAAGCTTGAATGTTATTGGTGTCCCTAAGGCACGGGACAAACACAGGCGGTGGCGGGCGCGGTGGCGGCGCGGCGCCTCGCCGCCACCGCGCCCGTCGCCGCTTGTGTTTGTCCTGCGCCTTAGATAGTCATATTATATGAGTCGTATAAAATCAAAATCGGCAAAGTAGGGTTGACCTAAATTTTGGCAATTGAACAAAAACCGTTATTTTGCGATTGTATCCATAGATAATAATGACAAACATTTTGTCATATTACTGCAACGTGTACTGAGCCATAAAGATTTAAAAATATGTGTAAAAGTTAAAATACATAAAGGTGCCAAATCACACTGAATTCGCTAGATTGCCGACTATGGTTTTGAATTTATAAAGATTGTCATATTTAAACCCAAACCAAGGCAAGATGGCCATCTTTGGTACCAAACGTTGGTCATAATGCAATCCGCCATTTTGAAACAGCGATTTTACAACACTTCTGGGGCCCAAGTCTGCTAATTTACGAATGGCATAATTGAATCGCAATTGGATCGCATTGTAATTGTTTGACACATTTGGTATTCTCTTACTCATTTATGAATACCAAATGTGTCAAACAATTACAATGCGATACAATTATGCCATTCGTAAATTAGCTTTAATTATAAGACTTGGGGACCAGATTGGTTAACAGCGAAAGATTAGGTATTTGATTTGAATGTAACCACGTTATCTCAGAGTTGCCCTATATTTATCTCTTTTTCACCCACCTACCTACTTTGCCGACTGATTTCATACGACTCATATGTAAAATGCTTGGTCCTTGTCGGTGTCCCTCAGATAGTGCAAGACCTGCTGGGCAGCCTGCTGATGGTGCTGGTGACGGTGGGGTACCGCACCAAGCTGTCGGCGCTGCTGCTGGTGCTCGTCCTGGGCGTGCTCAACCTGTACCACAACGCGTGGTGGGCGGTACCCTCGTACAAGCCGCTGCGGGACTTCCTCAAGTACGACTTCTTCCAGGTCGGTTTGTTGGCTTTTGTTTTTTTCTGTTCAATCTTTAGAAACTTGTAGAAGTCAAGCTTATGCGAGCGGTAAAGTGCACTCGCAGTATGCGCTCGCGTCTCCCGATGATTCGGCTGTTATATCATTTATTTCAGACATCAAAATGTACATAGATGGTAAATTACATTGGCCCATATAATATATACCTTACAGACTAACATACATAAAAAAATAATACAAAGTTTTTGTTAGTAAATAACTTAATAACTATGTTAGTGCTATATGATTTGCACTAGCGATTGCGGTACGAACTCGGTAGCAACAGGCAACTTCCCTCGGATAGACTACACCCTTAGGCCAGAAGTCCTCCTTCATGAAGATGTTCAGCTTTGATGTCGGGATTATAACCACACATGAGGAATTCGCGTTCGGCTTGCGATCTTGCCCGCTAAGCAACGTTCGCAATGCCGGGTCGCCTAATGGTGACCAATTAAAAACATCTCGAGCTCCTCCGTGCTTCGAAAGGCACGTTAGGCCGTTGGTCCCGGTTGTTGTAAGATGGCAGTCGTTAAAACCCACCAACCCGCCGTGATGGGTTGTGGCCCAATGTCCCCACGTGGGAGGCCTGTGCCCAGCAGTGAGACGTTTATAGGCTGATGATGATGAACTACATAGGTTGGTATGGCCATGGAAAGGTGGTGGAATTTGTTCAATCATCGTGTTCCTGCCCTTATCCCACTAAGTTTAAAGTCACTCGCGTCCGTAGGTTTATCTTGAGACCCTACACGTGACCCCTGGGTGGTGCTAAATGAGTGACACTGACTGAGTGGTAGAGCCACACGAATTAGACCAGCTCGCCCGGCGTAATACCATTCTGTCACGGAATGTCGGCTTGAAACAATGGCACCCGTTGCTGTTATGCTGTTGTGTTTCGCCCGTTGAGTAAACGTACCAGAGGGCCCATCTCTTCGTAAAAATTCTTAAAATACGTCACACTTCAATAAACAAAAGAAATTATCTTAAAACCTGACAGATAGGTTTTGTTTATTTTGTGAAATGTGACGTCACACAAAACTCAATCATGGTCGCCCATGGTCTTGTAATCCACAGAAAAAAACGAAAATTTGTAAAAATAAATGAATATATTTTTCAGTGTTTAAAAATTATACATAAGTATATTTAAACGTTAATAAAACGCTAAAATATAAAAAAAACATTAATCTATAACGCAGCTTCATCTTAACCAAATGTTCAAATATTTGTAAAAATATTACTTTCGGATCTCAGAGGTGAAAACTTCTAAGATTTGATGAAGCAATGTTCACTAAAAACATAATCTGTAATAACATAACTCGCAAATTTCGACGGGTGAAAACCAGACCTCGGTAGCCAAGTGGTTAAGGCAGCCGCCCGGAATGCGGAAGGTGCGTGGTTCGATTCCCGCCTGAGGTTGTCGTCTTTTTTCAGTGTTTAAAAATTTTACTAAGTATATTTAAGCGTTAATAAAACGCTAAAATATATAAAAAAAACATTATCATATTTTGGAAAAATAAAATATTTACTTACAATTTTATCTTAATAAAAAAACTATTGGATAATTATTGTTAAATTATAAACTACCCTAACCGACATCCTACTTCCTACTAATATACTATTGGATAATTATTGTTAAATTATAAACTACCCTAACCGACATCCTACTTCCTACTAATATTATAAACGCGAAAGTTTGTAAGTATGGATGGATGTTTGTTACTCTTTCACGTAAAAACCACTGAATGGATTTGGATGAAATTCGGCATACAGATAGTTTATAACCTGGATTAACACATAGGATACTTTTATCCCGATATTCCCACGGGAACGGAAACCACGCGGGTGAAACCGCGAGCGGCCGCTAGTATTTCATATTTTATTGTTACAACTGTCAAATAGCCACTTGTCACAGTGCAATTATTGTGTTCCGCAGACCCTGTCGGTGATCGGCGGGCTGCTGATGATCGTGTACCTGGGCCCGGGCGGCGTCAGCATGGACGAGCACAAGAAGCGCTGGTAGGGCGCCGCCCCCGCGAGTGCCCAGAGACAATACACTTACCCCTAAGATTGTTGTGTGGTGCGAAAGGGACATCATTTGTATCGGACACGCCCTGAGTGCCTGCCGTGAGTTGCATTTTCATAAACGTTGTGGAGCGTTCGAGTATTCGACGAAGCGCCGCCTAGCGGAATAATCGGTGAAGCTACGTTGTACGAAAATGTCTTCCACGCGAACGTCGCCCGAATGTTCGTCAAAACGGAACTCACGGCGGGTATACTGATATAGTTATGTATCGGACGACCTAGTCGGCGGCAGAATTGCAATCACTGACCTCTACGTTTCGTGACTCCAAATTTCATATGCAATTGTGTGGGACGTGAGCCGGCTCTATCGCGGCCCATCCGCGTCACTAATATTTGAGATCATTTTGATTTTTGACATCTTTGAAACATTCATGTTTACACGCAACACGGCCAATTATGTAACTTTCGATAAGAAGGACCTTAGCGTGTTGTAACAAAGTTTATATCAATACATTTATCGGCGTGTTCTGTGAATGCGTATCGATAAGGATTCGATGTTTACATAATAATGTTAGAGTCGGTTTCATCACTTCTGTAATTTACATAAACTAACATTTGCATAGTTATACACACATACGATTTTATTCGATTTTATCAGTACTTTATACGTTTTTTTTATATGTGACTCTCTTATCTATGAGACTAATTTGATCTATGAAATGACATTATTTAGTGCAGTAATTGTGAATTCTGACGCTCTGTATATTTTTATGTTAGATAGAAATGCAACACGGCTACAGACGAGAAGAGACGTTCGCGTCGTGTTGCATAAAGGTGCGAGTGCACTGACGCCGCGGCGCTGAGCCGTTTGTACGTTGCACAATTCATTTGGTAGGGAGCAGCGTGGGCTGCGTCAGTGCACGCGTGCCTTAACACCTTCCAACCCGCGTATAAGTGATATTTGCGCGGGATTGTGATATGTTTGCATGAGCTGTAAGTGAATGTCTCGGACTGAAGTCGCGCCGCCCGCGACGGCTTACATTTTCTATGGTGTTTGTAAACATTTCATTCCGAATTCTTTTCTGCCTGTTTGTGGTTTGTAAATATGTATTGTATTTTGTACTTATAAAATGAGATAATAATTGAGGAGTTTGAATGCGTCATTCATTGTGAATTCTTTAAAATTATGAAATGTATAAAAGACTTCCGTGGTTACTTCACAAAAAACTCGTTTCACATGCATACATAAGATTTCATTTCTACATAAAAAAGAAGTATTTTAAAAAGACAATATTTTTATAGTATTTTTTTAATTTATATTTATTTTGGCCATAGATGTTGGATTCCTAAGCAAAACAATTTGTTCCGAATAAATTTTACATAATTAGTATGGTGTTATTTATTTACATAAGGTTGTAAACGTTACATGCTTCAGTTAAACAATAGCAGAGGTAACATCGATGTAAATATTCCCAATTAGCAGTATTGTATTCTTCTTCAGCAGTTAGCAATTTATCACGGGGTACGTACGGGGCAGGCAGGCCCCATGGTATGATATAAAAAAGATAAAAAGACATTTTGTAAAACATATTTATTAATGCTAATAAATTATTAAAATAAAAAATATTCAACAACTACTTATAGCTCTAAGTTGTGGCGTCTACTGTTTATTCGCTTCGGCTTCTTTATCCTTATTCTCTATATATTTGAACACTTTATTTGCGAGCTGGCGGTACTTCTCTGCGTGCGTGGAGTCGGGCAGCGCGTATATGGCTGGCTTGCCGCTGTTAATGCACTCGGACATGTTCTGGTCGACCTCGAAGCTCTCGATGATGCTGAGGCGCATCTGCTCCGCGCTTTTCCGCGTCTCGTTGCCGAACACGAAGTTCTTGGAGCCGCATTGCGTGCATATCGCGTGCGACATGTTCTCCACCAAGCCTATAATAGGCACTTTCAACTTTTCGAACATGTTCACACCCCGTTTTGTGACTTGCAGCGCCGCCGACTGTGGCGTCGTTACCACTAGAGCGCCTGTAGACATTTATTTACATAAAAATAAACTAAGAAACAAATCATTAGTCTTTATAGTGACTTGTTTTTGTTTTTTGACTACAACTTTTATAAATTAGTAATGACAAAAAGGTTTCACCAGCTGGTGATAGGGTTCTTTTTAAATGAAACTCTGCAAGCCTTTGACCACCAACCTGCTTGGTAAGCAGGATATGAACTAAATAGCAATAAGACCTTTGCCCATACTAGTTTTAAGATTGTGTCATGTGTAACTGTTTCTTGTGTATGTGCAATAAAGTGTTTATCTATCTAAATATCATGGAACTATCAGGGGTTATGTATTAAACTCTCTTCATGGTCTGTTTAGATAGAGACTAAGTACCATTACCCCAACTGAAATATAGAGTAAAACCGTGTAAACACTATACAAATGCAGTTAAACCTAGTTCGCACCTGTGCTAGTAATTAAGTCATACATATCTAGTAATCAAGTACATAGCTTTGCTAATTATTTATTTTTCTAGCTCCTGTGAGAACTAGGTTTTCGTTCTGGTGCTCATACCATCAATAGGCAAGTTCTGTGCGAGCGATAGGTGCGTGTCTCCGGTGCCGGGCGGCGTGTCCACCACGAGGCAGTCGAGCGGCCCCCACGCCACCTGCCGCGTCAGCCGCTCCAGCGCCTGCATCACCATCAGCCCGCGCCACACCACAGCGTTCTCGCCCGCCACCAGCAGGCCCATCGACATGCTGGAAGCATCATTTATTTTATTTGTTTATTTAGACACAATAAGGCCCTTCGTACACAAGGCTACGCAAATCTCCGATACTAATGTTGTATACTACATTAGTATCAAGTCGCGAGTATCGAGTAGCGCACAGTCCGTACACAAGGTTACGCAAATCTCCGATACTAATGTTGTTTTAATGATTGCTCTGGCATCTTGAAAATCGCCGCAACTTAAGTAGCGAAGAGCTCGACTGGCAGGTAGCGCGCGACTGGCGCGACCTGAGTCCCGTAACAAATGTCGGCGACGCGACTAGTGTACGAACCTCAATGGATTTGTATGGCGGTAGTCGCTTGGAGACTATAATTGTTGAGTATCGGAGACTTGCGTAGCCTTGTGTACGAAGGGGCTAACACTTCACAAACCATGACAGATACTCAAAATTAATCTTACACTTTAAACACATGTTAGCTTGGAACCTATAAAAATTGTGCACAACATTCACATAAAAATTAAAATATAACAAACATCATGGTAGACATAGCATCTTCATTTCAGACGTTTTCCATGGAAATTTACTGTTACAACAAAAGAAGTGTGTCATAACGGTCCAACTGCCCCAAACTGATGTGCTTACAAACATTCAGCAATTGATTTTTATAAAGATAGATATCAGCCTTTTCAAGGATAATATATAAATAATTTGTGGCCTATTACTGCAGGGAAAAGTAATGTGTTGTATAAATACAAAAACCTTTGCTATTGCAAGTTTTCATAATAATGTAAGCATTGCTAAAAATCTCACCATTTCACACCATAATTCAAGAGGGGTTCTATGAGATTATCATCGTTCAGCATTGGCTCCCCGCTGATGTTCATCATAAGAGGCACTGAAGGGCCAAACACATCTGCATCAAGGAGACCTATTTCTTTGTCTGGTTCTATTACTTTCATAGCACATGCGAGATTCACTGTAAACAATTTTAAAAAGGTTCAAGAAAAATTTAATGGTGATTGAAACTTATTTTTTAAGCTTGCTCAAATGATAATTTTTCTACGTAACTTAAAACCTGAAGTTAATCATGCATCTAAAACTTCTACATAACTAAACCATTAAACATTTCAGAGTTAAATACTTAAAATACATTAATAACTATTCCAGGCAAATAAAAACCTCAGACATGCACCTGCTGTGGTAGTCTTCCCGACACCCCCTTTACCAGAGGCAACTAGTATAATGCTTTTTACTCCAGGCAATGGCTTTTTCACTGGCAGACTGCGGCCCATTACCTTGGCACGGTGTTCATTGAGATCTTCCTTGGTGTGCTTGAGTCGAATATGAGTACTACATGGTGTAAACTGGAAATAACGACAGGAGTTATTTATCGCCTACAGTTGATAACAATAATAAAATCACATCAAATAAAATACAAATTGTTGTATCTCAACTAAAAGCTCACATCAGAGATCAATAATTTAGCGCCGAGGTTCAGGCATGATCTTTGTACAAACATAATTGATTGTTTCGTTTTAAGCTATGATGCAAGGCGTAAATAATAAATTGTAAGTATTGTAACGAAAAACGTTGATCGAAGACAGACAAATTCATTCCCATTTCTTTTTTATTTTTGACACTTCTGAGTTGACAGTAAACTGTTTTTTTTTTATATTTGTTCCGTGAAGAAACAGGCTAAGATCAAAGACCATACTGCCTAGTCATTAGTTTTTTTATTTTTTTTTTCACTCATGATTGATTCAGTGATGATAATGAATGATAAATGATATTCCCCCAAACCCTTTGAGTCATGTCGCGCGTCCTAAAAAATGTAACCACTATTTAACCGCGACGACGTAGCTTTAAAACCAATAAACACTTTAATGTAAACATATAACTGTCTCATCTACACAAGTCGCAAGGACCATTCTGTCACTAAAATTAGACAAAGACAGATACATAGTCATACGCTGGCGGGCCAGTGTTGCCTGCCATATGAATTTTACCCCAAAATAACCACTCCGTCGCTTCATGTAACAATCGTTACATCTTAAAAATGCCCCCACGTGCTTCCTGTTACAATTGTTACATAATACAAAAGTTAAGCTAGACGCTCGAAATATCGCTAATCCGTGTCTCGCGGGACGTGTATGGGTGCCTTACTGAACGAACATGAACGAAACATCAGCAATAGGAGCTGATCTGTCAAAAATAAAAACAAATAAAGTCAATGTGATTATTTTATAGTGGACGTGTTTATGTTGTGTTACGTGCTCATTATGTATTTTTTTAAACGCCGTATTTTTTTTACTTATTGTTTCTTTCTAGAGGTGTTATATATCAAAATACGCATAATTTCAGGTTCTAACTAATTATCTAGTTATTTGTTTTTAAACTGGATGGATATTCTGTTAAAATCTGACGAAATTAGGTCTTAATGTAAATTATTACAGTGGCGGTGGTTTTCTAGTGATTTCCTTTTGTGATTATTATTGTTAACTTCATGAATTGTATGTATTTACGGAGAATAATTACTAAATAGTGATTTAAAACATTAATCTCACTGTATTGTTGTTGTGTGCATGCAGATTGACTCTCCAAAGGCGCAACGTAAGTCTAACTTATGGCATGTTCCTATTATTACAGGAAGCAATAGAACTTTTTTTGAATTAGGTTGGTGGCACATATTTGTTTTTGGGCAGTTGCTTTTTTTGTGGCAGTTAGCTTTATTGTGGTGTCTTTTGGGTTTGATATTTATATTAGTACCTATATATTATTATTATTACATAGGTATTAATATAAAATATTCATTTTTATTCATTTGTTTTAATAATTTTCATTTATTATTACAGTGATTGTAAATAAAATAATCTAAACATCGTATATAACATTATATGTTTTATTACGTATCAAAGTCCTAATACATTTTAGAATTTAATATATTTATTTTAATATACTTTAAACTGAAATAATTTGTAATAAAAAAAACATACTACGATGAATATTTTTTATTACATTCATTTAATAAATTAACATAAATAATTACTAAACCAAAAAAAATCTTTGTTTGCAAATAATCGCGACACACCCTATTCACAAACGTGTGTGCCCCGAACCTTATTTCGACGCCATATTGCCGATAAAGTGGTCGTCCGTGCGCTCTAGAGCTACATTTTGATGACTTTATTGCATAAAAACTATGAGTATTCTTAAAACGTATTGTATACGGTTGTAAACTACAGGCTTTGCTCTTTTGGTATATTTAAGTTTTATTTTAATAGCACCGTGTTAGTTTCGGCAATAAGACAACCAAAAACGTTCGATTTTTCTATCAAAGCTTTTGTTGTTTAACTTGTATGACTACAGTTTACTGGAAAGTTAATGTGTTTTTTACGAATTATAATAGACAAATATTGTATCTTTCTAAAACTGGCCATATTTTTGTTCTAGGCCTTCTAGATTTGTAGTAAAATAGGTTATAACATCCAACCCTATTAACAAGCAGATTACGCAGCACGCGAATTTTTGCGCGATTTTCTCGATTTTTTTCTGTATATTTTTTCAGATGAAACATATGTGTAATTTATTTTTAATAGAAAGATAACTTAATATAGTATACGTGTAAAATATAAAAAAGACATCACAGGCCTTTTGATTTTAAAATATAAAATAAAATAGGAAGTAATCCGTGTTTTTTTTCGTCACTAAAGTATAAACCATGTTTTTTAAATTAAAACAACACTTTGTCACCACGCATTCTATAAAAACAGATGCTCTATTCATCTAACTATTCAAAACAGTAATTGGTTTGGCTTAGATCGGCTCCAGTAGCTCACAGTCGATGTTTTTGTAACAATAGTCAGCAGGCGCCGGCCCGCTTCAAAAATTTGGCGCCACTCAAGCACGTGAGGGTAAGGGGCCCGCTGGGTGCGAGCAATTGAGTGGATAAGAAAAAAAAAAATTTTTGAAAGCAATTGTTTTATAAAATACATGAATTTAAAAAATACTATTATTATAAAGAGGAATTATTTGTTTGTTTGTTTGCATGTAGCCGATAAACTCGGGAACTACTGAATCGATTTTAATATTATTTTTGACCATTAATATGCTACTATTTTAACATAATTATAACTATGTTAGCAGGACAGGGCCTCAATCACACTAAGCACCAACGATATTACGAAAACTATACCTTTACCGTTCAGCCCACTTCGTATAGCGCTAACGCATGTGTCAAACGCGATAGCACTATAAAAGTACGTCTAACGACTACATTTCAGTTGTGGTTCGGTTGAGATTATTTAGCATGATAGCGACCCAGGACGCGATGCGTTTTCTGAGTGAATGCTTACTTACTGCTTGCGGTGCTGCGACCGAATGTCAAGCAGTACTAAGTAGGCCTTTGATTGCAATGTGTGTCACGATTTATCCCGTTGACATAGTTTAATATGATGTTTATATGTATTTAAGTATGGATATCAGTTAACTAGCCGCCATAGTACAAGCTTCGGCTTAGTTTGGGGCTAGCTCATTGGTGTGATTGTTGAAATACCTTTATTTATTTATTATTTACTTTACGAAGATAAAGTTGCGAGGAACAGCTAGTATTATTTAAATAACATGACTTGCTTACTAGATACATAAAAGTAAGAATAAGTAATGAAATAATCCTCCTGCCCCCGAAATTCTATCGTTTTCGCTAGTAAGAAGTAGTTAAATATGTTCTGAATTACTAAACATTATTCCATTTTTTCATTTTGAGAAGTTAAGTAATTTATATGTCAATAATCTAATTTTATGTAGGTATTTACTCATGCTGCATGATAAAATGTCACTATTTTAATGAAAAACAAAATTATAAATGTTCTCTTATAGTTTTTGCCCAGTGAATGGACATTTATTCGGCATATACAGACATTTATCGGGCATTTATCCAATGCACCCTAAACGCCCGGGCGTAAACACATCACTAGCCATAATGGTAATTTATTTATACAAACAGTAATCAAACTCCGCTACGAAGCATTAGTTTTGTGTTTAGTCTCTTTTTTGTATGTTTTCATGCTATAATCTTGTTTTAAATATTTCTTCTCACGGCGTCCTGCATGTTTAGGCACCCTGCAAAATTGATCATATTAAATAGAAAATATAATATGATTATTAGATTATTAATTGATTAAATATACTACAAATTAATAAGATTGCATTAATCTTTTGGACGAAACTTAAAATATAATTACATATTATTATTTAAAATCGGAGGTTACAACTTCATCCATTGATTAATTTGTTTCTCCCATTAAAGTGGGAAACCGAAACGAGGTTTTTAATGGCAACACTAAACATAAATCACAATATTTGTTATTTAATTATTTGTTTTGTGTGTTTTTACGTCAATATCAATTCATTTACAATGTACATACGTATGGAAAGTAATTCCGCTTGAGTTATGATGGTTCTGTGACCTTTAATCGCACTCTTTCACTATGCATTTACGCATTTTCCGTCCGGTTCAACCTGGGCGGCGTCACACTAAGGACTGAACTGACATTAGCTAGGCATATGGCTGTGGCCATATGTGAGGTGGCAACGCTTTCGCGCTGTAATTGCTAATCTAGTGTATATATATCAATGCTTTGAGTCCTCAGTAAAGATGTGGGGCTTTACTAAGATCTCACGCGGACTTCATGAGAGAATTTGAAAAGTAATGTTACACTGTTTTGTTTCATTTGCCAACACTCATGCACGTTCACAAACACTTAACGGTTAATAATCCCCTATAATTTCACATTAATGTTTGAAAACACATAAATTTTAGAAAATAAAACAAAACTGCACGTACATTTTGTCTAAAAAGAGTAGAATTTAAATAGTGGCAATACTGTATGGAGTGTTTCTCAAAACTGACATAATCTCCATACAGTGTTGCCACTATTTAAATTCAACTCTTTTTAGACAAACTGTATGACGTTTCACTTTCCCGCCAAGAAGTCGACAGATAACTGGGGCCCAAGTCTGCAAATTTACGAATGGCCTAATGGGCGATTTTCCGAGATCAAAAAAAAAAAAGAAATTGGTTCGTAAATGACTTCATAGATGGCGCTTAGCATAGATTAGTATGGCGCTTAGTAAAAGGCGGGTTCATGAAGAGCACGTGTATGGCTGCGTAATATTTATTCTATTCCAAAATAGAAATAGGTTCTGGAAGTCCTGAATATAAATAGGTAAGTAAATACTATTTTTTTATTCTTTTGGTAGACAAGTAAAAGTGTAGAATTTATTACAGCCCATAAGTAACCCAGCTTTCATAAAACGACATCTATCGAGTGTTTTTGAACTAATTTTTACTTTTTAATTTGGGCTGTCAGAAAATCGCCCATTGAATCGCAATTGGATCGTATTGTAATTTTTTGACACATTTGGTATTCTCTTACTCATTTATGAATACCAAATGTGTCAAACAATTACAATGCGATACAATTGATGCCATTCGTAAATTAACAGACTTGGGCCCCTGGTGTCTCGGACCAAATATTACATGGACAGTCTTTTTTTTTTATGAATAATGGCGCGCACGATTTGTGCTTTAGCCAAGGCAAAGTAAAAGGTTAGGAAGCGGTTTTTTTTTTATTGTATTCGAATAAAAGGGAATTGAAGGAATTAAGAAGGAAAGGATCAAATAGGATTAGATAGGAATGGGCGATTTTCTGACAGCCCAAATTAAAAAGTAAAAATTAGTTCAAAAACACTCGATAGATGTCGTTTTATGAAAGCTGGGTTACTTAGGCGCAGGACAAACACAAGCGGCGTCAGGCGTGGGCGCGGTGCCGGCGAGGCGCGGGTGAGGCGCGGGCGCGGCGCCGATGCGATGCAGAAGAAGTGTGCAAACGATGTCGAAAAGGCGAGGCAATAGGGCGGGCGGGCATTTTAGCATTTAGTTTCGACAAAACAACATGTCTTTATCTTCTGACGAAGTAGACTGATAAATAGTTAATATTAAAGTTTATTGTTCATATTAGTATTATTTCATACGTACCTATCGTTAAATTATATCGTTATATTTAACGAAATAAAAATTATTAAAGTAAATGATTTTAAACAGAATAAATATATTTTTCAGTTATTTATGAACATTATGACAGTGCTAGCTAGTCAATTGCATTGCATGCTTAAAGGTACATTATTATTAATATTATTTAATTGTTTTGAGATTTATGTGATTGTGTCCTCACAAGCGAGAGACGTTTTTTAAAGTCGATTTGTTAATTATTGTAAAAATTTTATTTAAAATTAATTTTGCTTTTTTATTTGTACACATTTATTAAAAATGTGTGTAGTTCCGATACTAGTATCGGAATTCCGATATTGAGGCCCAGTATCGAAAATCAGTATCGATACTGAAAACTTTCCGATATAATGTCCACCCTTATCCAGTGCGCCGCTGCCAAGTGTGGTGCGGCGCGGGCGAGAAAGCGGCGTACGACCACCCTGCCCGCGCCTCGCCGCATGTATATGTCCCGCGCCCCGCCGCTTCTATACGATTCATATGAAATACGAATGAGCGGGCGCCTCGCCCGCGCCTCGCCCGCGCCGCGCCCGCGCCCGACGCCGCTTGTGTTTGTCCTGCGCCTTATGGGCTGTAATAAATTCTACACTTTTACTTGTCTACCAAAAGAATAAAAAAATAGTATTTACTTACCTATTTATATTCAGGACATCCAGAACCTATTTCTATTTTGGAATAGAATAAATATTACGCAGCCATACACGTGCTCTTCATGAACCCGCCTTTTACTAAGCGCCATACTAATCTATGCTAAGCGCCATCTATGAAGTCATTTACGAACCAATTTCTTTTTTTTTTGATCTCGGAAAATCGCCCATTAATGATTGATTTAGACTTTGATATTGTTAATGAACAAAAAAGAAGATAATGCTTTGTAAATATGATAATCATTTGTAAATAATAAATAGGATATAGAGGATGGAAAGGAAACATGAAGTGATGTTAAGGATTCGAAAAAATCGGAATGATCATATAAAGGACATGCAAAAAAGATATGATTAAGGTCACCAGTACCGTTACCACACTCACAAATGTCACTATCAACTATATGTAATTTTGCAAGATGG
Source organism: Scoparia ambigualis (assembly GCA_963921215.1). Lineage (NCBI taxonomy): Eukaryota > Metazoa > Arthropoda > Insecta > Lepidoptera > Crambidae > Scoparia > Scoparia ambigualis. Next base: position 40,874,971 of record OY992503.1, on the reverse strand, counting down.
GCAGGAATGCAGACATGTCCCAGCCTCATACGACTAATTCTTGATGAAGCACTTTTACTAAGTTGAATTTCTGAAAACCAAGGCTTGACAGGAATGGCTGGCTGTATAGTTTTATACTGTCTAGCTTTTATCCGGCTGCTGATTTCCCAATGATCCTTCCAAGAATTAATAAGATCAACCCTTGCAAGGCTCACTAGATCAAAGCAATAATTTTTATAAGGGTGTAAATCTCCACAAAGAATGGCTTCATTAGCTAGTCTATCGGCCTGATCATTTCCTAGGATACCCTTATGACCAGGAATCCATACCAAATTTACTTCAAAACCTCTTAATACGCATATTTGAAGTAAAGTTCTACATTCAATGATAACTACTAAATTATTATTGAATTTAAAAGGGAATCTTTCAAGGCTTCTAATGCACTTTTGGAATCGGAAAATATAAAAGTCTTTTTTAGTTTCATTAATAAAATATATTCCAAAGATTTTAAAATGCCAAAAGTTTCACCAGTAAATATTGAGGTTTCTGGAGGTAATTTTACTTTTTGTACTATATTATATTGGTGATGATAAATACCTATTCCAACACAGCCTGTATTGTCATGTTTTGAAGCATCACTGTAAATGTGATGAAAGTCATGCCATTCCTCATTTAATTGGAAATTGAAATTAGTTTTAACATTTGGTTCGTTTTTAGGATCCAAGTTTAAAACAACAGAAGGGGATGTAGGTGTTCGTACACCACCTCCACACATGTATATATTTTGTGTCAGCAAATTCATGTAACCCGTGGAAGCTCGAAGCTTCCAGAGCTAGTCGCTCTGCACCCACAAACTGTATCGTACGTCGCATTAATAAATAAAGCAAACATATAAGTGAACACGCATTTCATTGGGTCACCCTTACCTTCTGGTGGAGGCCTTCAGCCTCCACAGTGGTGACCCCGACGTGATCGTGGAAATGCCCGACGTTATCGTGAAAATGTGAAAGGACACAATTCGAACATTTTCGCCCACGTGTTTGTGCCGCGAGCGCGTCGCGTTACGCAACCATGACCCCAAGCCGCCGCCCGGCGCCGTTCCCACGCTGCCCGGGGGACACCTCGCCATGCCAGCTGCACCGCCAGGTAACCATCAGCGCCCGGATCATTCTCCATCTGCGACTGCTGCCATCGACTCGGTCGCATTGTCGTCGCGACTCGCAGAATTCTGGACGGACCAACCACGTGTCTGGTTCATCCGGACCGAGGCCATAATTGCGTCGCAACGCCTCGCCGACGAAGCCAAATTCGACCTGGTCATCTCCAAACTCAATAAAGAGGTCATCGCGCAGGTCACAGACATCCTAATTAATCCTCCAAGCTCCGGTAAATATGAATTCCTCAAAAACCGCCTACTGACGATTTACGAAGAATCCCAAAACCGTAAGATCGAAAAATTAATTAGCGAGTTGGAGTTGGGAGAGCAAAAACCCTCCCAACTGCTACGTCGGATGAGAGAGCTTGCTACCAACAAATTTCCGGACGACACTCTTCGCGTTCTCTGGCAGAACCGGCTTCCATCGCAAGTACGAGTGGTGCTTGCCGTCTCCGAAGGCAAGGACTTGGAGAGCTTGGCCACCATCGCCGACAAGGTTGCTGAGGTCACGCATACAGCCCATGTCGCGGAGCTGACGCCACCACCACAGCCTTCATTCGACGCAGCGCCGATACTGGCGGAGATCGCAAAGATCAATACCCGGCTACGTAGTCTTCATCCTTTCCGATCCCGGTCACGATCCATTATGAGAGGCAGAGGTTTTGGGCGAAATGGACCCAACCGCAGCAGGCCAAGGACATCAGCAGGTCGCAGCGCATCCTGGAGCAGAGATAGGTCAGAAAACCGGATGTGTTTTTACCACAACCGTTTCCGCGAAAACGCCCGGAAATGCACCAAACCCTGTGCGTGGAAGAACTCGGAAAACTGAGTGGAGTGGTACAGGAGATGGTGGACACTTGTACCATTTCACCCGGTCACCGATTATGCGTTACTGATGTTAATACGGGTCTTAAATTTCTTGTTGATACAGGCGCCAATGTCTCGGTACTGCCAGCAACAAGAAAACAACGACAAAATGTAAGTAGCGACTACCAACTTTTTGCCGCTAATGGCACAGTAATCAAAACTTTTGGCACTAAAACTTTAGTCTTAAATTTTAAGCTTCGTAGACCTTATAGATGGCATTTTATTTTGGCAGATGTCAAACAACCAATTTTAGGGGCAGATTTTTTAGCATTTCACAAAATAGTAGTTGACGTTAACTCGCGTAAATTAATCGACCAAATAACAGAATTAAATGTAGTCACATCCATCGCCAACATTACACAACCGTCTATAAAGTCTATCGATGAGCGACACCCTTATTATGATTTGTTGTCTAGGCATCCTAACATAACTAAGCCAGCGTCATTCGTGGAAATTCCGCCACACTCGATTATGCATTATATTGAAACCAAAGGGCCGCCCGTGCATGCGCGAGCGCGCCCGCTGCCTCCTGATAGGTACATAAAAGTCAAAGAAGAATTTCGGTTAATGCAGGAAATGGGAATCTGCCGACCTTCGAAAAGCGCGTGGGCTAGCCCACTGCACGTAGTGCCGAAGAAAAATGGCGATATTCGCCCATGCGGTGATTATCGCCAACTTAATTCGATTACGAAGCCCGACAGATACCCAATTCCTCGCTTGCAAGATTTTACTTATATTTTAACAAACAAACAAGTTTTTTCAAAATTAGACATAAATCGATCTTATCATTGTATACCTACAGCACCGGGAGACATAGAAAAAACTGCCATAATTACCCCTTTTGGCTTATTTGAATTCCCACGAATGAGCTTCGGTTTGCGTAATGCCGCACAAACCTTTCAGCGTTTCATGAACTTTGTACTTAGTGACCTAGATTTCCTATTTTCATATTTGGATGACGTAATAATTGGGAGTCCCGATGAAGTTACTCATAAACAACATTTAGACATAGTTTTTGAAAGATTTCAAAAATTTGGCATAACTATTAATCTAGCAAAATGCTCATTTGGTCAAAACAAGCTCAATTTCTTAGGATACGAAGTTAGCCCCGATGGTATACGGCCTTTAGACGACAAGGTTCATGCCATAATTAATTATCCTAAACCCAAAACCGTACAGGACATGAGACGATTTTTGGGGATGGTCAATTTTTATCGCGCTCATTTGCCGCACGCTAGTAGGTATCTTAACGAATTAAATAAGTATTTGTCAAGCGCAAAAAAGAACGATAAGTCTCCGATCGCTTGGACGGAATCCGCGAACGACGCATTTGCACAATGTAAAGTAGGTCTTCAACAGGCCGCTACATTGTCGCACCCCGATCCGAACGCAAAACTCGCTCTAATGACAGATGCCTCGAACACGAGCGTAGGCGCAGTTTTACAGCAGAAAATTGATAATATTTGGCAGCCATTAGGTTATATGTCAAAAAAGCTAACAAACGCTCAACAAAAGTATTCAACTTATGACCGCGAACTTTTGGCAATATTTATGGCCATTAAACATTTTAGAAAATTATTTGAAGGTCGCCAAATCACTGTGTACACCGACCATAAACCCTTAACATTCGCGTTTACAAAAATAACAAAATGCGAAAACGAAATTCCGCGCCGTTCGAGACATTTATCATTCATAAGTGAATTTACGACAAATATACAACATATTAGCGGGTCCGATAACAGTGTCGCCGACGCCTTGTCACGCGTAGAAACCATATGCTGCCCGTCACCAATCAATTACAACGAATTAGCGGAATCACAGAAAGGCGACGAATACATAGCACACATTTTATCGGACAACAGTAGCGACAGCAAAGTAAATATAAAAAAAATATTAATTCCTTCATGCAACAAAGAAATCTATTGCGAGATATCGACGTCTCAAGTCAGACCCTATTTAACACAACACTACAGACGTATAGTTTTTGATAGTTTTCATAACTTGAGTCACCCTAGTATTAAAACTACAAAAAAATGATCACTTCTAAATATTTTTGGAAAGGAATGAATCACGATATTACGCAATGGACGAAGTCATGTTTACCATGCCAACGTGCAAAAGTCAATCGCCACACTTTTTCACCGTTCGAAAGCTTCGAAACAGCTGGCAGATTCGCCCATTTAAATGTCGATATTATAGGCCCTTTACTTACGTCACCGGACGGATATCGTTATTGCGTCACCATAATAGACAGGTGCACAAGGTGGCCAGAAGCTATTCCTGTTAGGGATATCACGAGCGAAACCGTTGCAAAGGTAATTTTCGATGAATGGATATGTCGATACGGTTGTCCTATAAAATTAACTAGCGATCAAGGTCGTCAGTTTGAGAGCAGTCTATTTTCAGAATTAATGAAACTATTGGGGATACAAAAGATACGCTCCACCGCGTACCATCCCCAAAGCAACGGCGTAGTCGAACGATGGCACCGCTCTTTGAAAGCAGCACTTTCGGCTCGCCTCATTGCATATGACAGTTCTTGGGTAGAACAACTACCAATCGTTTTACTGGGACTTAGAGCCGCTTATCGCAGTGACACCGGTTACAGCGCTGCTGATATAACATACGGTCGCAATTTACGTTTACCAGGAGATTTCTATGACTCAATCTGTAAACCCACCGATACTTATAATTTAGTCCATAAAATTCGCGACACTATAAGTAAAATTAAGCCAGTTTTTAAGTCGCATAGCAACTCAAAGACTTTCTTTGTTCATCCCGAGTTAAAAACATGCGATTATGTATTTGTAAGAGACGATACAGTGCGTAAGCCCTTGAAACCCCCTTACGACGGTCCCTACCGCGTTATCAAAAGAGGCACAAAGGTTTATACCATACAAATAAATAATCGCCAAACGTCGATCTCTATAGATAGGCTTAAGCCCGCGTACATAATAATAGGTAGTGACGATGACGATGCCCTGGCGCCTGCTGACGCAGCTCGAGACGCGCCAGCAGCCGACCCACCGACATCATCTTCGTCCATGCAAAGAGCGACACACATTCATAAAACACGAAGTGGACGCTTAATTAAGCCTCCTTTGCGTTTTATAAATGAGAACAATTAAAGTAGGTTAAGAGTAATAATTTTAGTTTAGTTTATGTTAGCATTTTTGGAGAGATAATTCTCGCTTTATAAATAACAACAGTCCGTATTTTTAATTATTTCATACGCGTACACAAGTTAGTAACACGGATCGTACTTGTTAGTTTGCAATGGGTAACTACCAAGAAAAAGAACTTATCGTCAACCAGCAAAGTGACGTAGCCACCAAAGTTGAGGAGCGCTATAACCAACTAAGCATTTGGCTAGTCGTAATTGCTAGTTTGCTATCAATAGTTATACTATTTTATCTATGGAAACGAAGCTGCCAAGGTTTAAAAGGGTGGTTGCGCAAGCAAGCCACAGGTGTAGCAGTATCCTCGATACAGCTTCAGCATCAGAAAGCGTTTAGTCCACCAACTACAACCGTCGGTATTAACCCGTCCGCATCATCCGCTGCTGATCCTGTTCACGGATACGCATAAGTTAATTGTAAGTAGCTTTAAGATATTTCTGTAACTGTTCGTAATCTTAGTAAATACTTAGGGTAAGCAGTGAAAAGTGAGTGAATACAAGTGCAGTGAATATAGAACGGTCTTTTTAAAAAAACAATCCGTATGCTCGATGCCTACTAGGTACATACATTTCTTAGAATAAGTCTTAGTTGTAGTCACGCGGTATTGTACTGTACCTGCTATCGTATGATTACTGTAGTTATAATGTAATTGGATCCAATGTTTATTCTAAGCGTACGGTAACCGGTACGCAACCTAGCATAAGCGTAAGATAAGAATACAGTGTAAGGTAACAATAGCTTTTAGTTGACAGTGTTGACTTAGCGTAAAGAAGTAGGATAAGCAAACTTCTTTGTAACCTAGCATACCTACCTATAACTTTTTACTTTCACTTAGTTTTTATCTTTCTTTGTATCTTAGCACATATTTTTTTCTTTCACTAATTTTTCTCTTATTACTTTTATTTTCTCTTTCAGTTATATTTTTTCTTAATTATATAAATATATTTTTTAAAGAGGGGAGTATTGTAGGTGTTCGTACACCACCTCCACACATGTATATATTTTGTGTCAGCAAATTCATGTAACCCGTGGAAGCTCGAAGCTTCCAGAGCTAGTCGCTCTGCACCCACAAACTGTATCGTACGTCGCATTAATAAATAAAGCAAACATATAAGTGAACACGCATTTCATTGGGTCACCCTTACCTTCTGGTGGAGGCCTTCAGCCTCCACAGGGAAATAACTAAAGAATCAAAATTAGTAGAGAATAAAGGAAAATGCAGAGATTTATGTGTGGGAGCTTGAAGAGATATGAATTTCCGAAAACTGATAACTAGACAAGGAGGACTTTTGTGAGACCAATATGATGAACTTTCCATGATATCGGACAATAACTGTAGTTTAAATTGTAGAGGATGGTAAGCCAGTTGCAAAGCACGGAACAAAAATCTGTCGCAAAGATATTGTCGTCTGAATTTTAAGGGAGGGTCGACACATTCAACCTGCAAAGCATTGATAGGACTAGACTTCATGGCTCCAGTTATAATCCGTAAAGCCTTAGATTGAATTCTATCTAAAATTTTTAAACCTAAGATACTACAGGGTTCTAAAAAGTAAATAGCATAATCGAGTAAACTTCGAACTAAGGCGTTATATAACAGTTTTTGGGAAGCTGGATGAGCTCCCCACCAAACATCTGATAAGCATCTTAAGATGTTTAACTGTCTTTCGCATTTTGCTGAAATGTAGTAACAATGGGCAAGCCCATTCATCTTTGCATCTAAAATTACTCCTAAGAACTTTACTTCTTTTACGACTGGAAGCAATATACTATCATATTTTACAGATACAGAAGGAAGAAGCCTCATTCGAGAAAAAAGTACAATGGAACTTTTGGGAGCAGATAAAGTTAAACCATTTTTATCCAACCACAATTTAAGACGTTCTAGTGAAGATGTTAATATATTAGATAATTTGTCAGTAGATTTTCCGGAAGTATAAAGGAGCAACTCGTCTGCGTATTGTAACAAGTTAAGGTTATTATCTTCAATAGACATTTCCAGATCAAAGGTGTAAATATTGTAAAGAAGGGGACTTAACACAGATCCCCGAGGCAAGCCTCTCCATGCCAATCGTAACATTGAGTGTGAATCACTTACCTGCACTTTAATAGTTCTCTCATTTAAAATATTAAGAATAAAATTTTGAAACATTAAAGGAACTTTTAAGTTATTTAGTTTTTCTTTTAAAATCTGCAATTGCACACTGTCATAGGCAGCAGTTAAGTCTAAGAAAGCAGTCTTAAGGGATTCATTTTGCGTAAAAGCTAATCTAATGTCGGTTGTGAAAATTGCAATGCTATCCATAGTGCTTTTACCTTTTCTAAAACCAAACTGACTATTTGCTAGTAGGCCTTTGCTTTCCAAAAACCACTCCAGTCTGTTTTTAACTAAATGCTCCGCCAACTTGGCACAAATTGAAGAGAGAGCTATTGGACGATATGATGAGGCTTCAGAAGATGGTTTTTTAGGCTTAAGAATAGGAATGACTTCCTGAGTTTTCCATGAAAGAGGAATGTTACCCGTAAGCATAATAAAGTTTATAAGTGATAAATAATATGAAAGGCTAATATCTTCCATGTTTATGAAAAAAGAGTATAGAATACCATCTACTCCAGGAGCAGAATCTTTAACGTAAGTTAAAATCCCTTTTAACTCACAAAGTTTAAAAGGATCATTGAGATTTGAAGTAAATGTGTTTTCTAGATTGAAAGGTGACAAGGGTAGGCTATTAATTTGAGGGGGAGCATACGGAGGGGCCAAATTATCTAGAAATTCTTCAGCAATAGAACTTTGTAAAAGCGGCGGTTGAGATTCCTTAAATGCAGATCTATAACGACGGATACTATTCCATACTAAAGATGGATGAATGTCAGGCGAGACAGAAGAACAGAATGCTTTCCATCCCTCCCATTCCCTCAGAATACATCAGAATCCCTTCAGTGGGGAGGGGGAATTTTTGAATGACAGCTACTCCGTTTGTCAAACAATTTGTCAGCTGTTTCAATTAAAGTTTGAGTTAATAAATCGCTACATTGAATTAAATTATTTTCATTTACAGCAGGAAGGAGGGAAATTTTGTTTCTAACTTCATCTCTAAAAACACTCCAATCTACATTGGTTATCTTATATTTTAATCGTGGTTGACGTTTGGTTACAGGTTTATGAGAAAAAATGCTATTTGGAAAGTTGATAATTAAGGGGAAATGATCACTGCCAAAAGAAGAATTTAAAGGAGACCAGGATAGAAAAGATGCCAGATTAGGAGAGCATAAAGTTAAATCAGGAGCACTAACTCCTTCATGAGGAGGTGTGCGGCGGGTTGGAATACCATTGTTCAATAAACAAACATTAAGATTATCTAACATGTCTAGGATTCGGGAACCATAATGATTTGAGTTAGAACTTCCCCAGGAACGATGCTGAGCATAAAAATCCCCCATAATTACAAGAGGTCTAGGAAGATTAGTCATAATATTTTCTACTTCATAATACACTGATGTTGAAGGATGTGGAATGTATAGAGAAACAAAGCAAATGTTATTTACTTTTACAGCAATTATATTAAAATCATTATGTATAGGGATGTTTATATGGGAGAAAGGAAAAGAGTGCCTTACAAGTAAAGCTACACCTCCATAACCATCACTTCGATCCTCTCGCAAGCAAGAGTATCCAGCTATTTTAAAGTTATATTCTGGCCGAAGCCAGGTTTCTTGTATAGCCAAAATAAAGGGCTGGTGAGTGTTAATAATGTAAATTAAGTCATGTTTCTTATTTATTAAGCTACGGCAATTCCACTGAATTATGTTGGCTTGAGCCATCAACAGTGTTTTTGTTATCATTAATCGATTCTATAAAGGAGGCAACGTTGGTCGGTAATGAATTTATATTAGAGTGAACTAATGAACTTATTAAAGTCAATATTAAATCTTTTAAAGGTAAATCTGAAAGAGAATTTTGTCTATTATTTATGCTGCCAATAGTTGGCAGGGGGATAGAGTAATCTTTTACAAGTTCTGAGTGAGCTCTTTGGTCATAACCTTTACTATTAGGTTTTTGAGGACCTTTAGGTTTAATAAAAATGGTTTTCTTGTATGAAGTCCTATTAGGATTAGACATATTTTCATATATAATTTGTGATTTGTTTGGTTGAACAGTTGACGATAAGACGTCTGAATATAGTTTAGATACTGGAGGATAAAGTTTTATTGCCTCTGCATATGATAAACAATTTTTGGCCATAGATTCTTTGACAGATTTTTGCCTTGAAAATTCAGGGCATTTCTTACTTGTGGCAATATGTGATCCTGAACAGAGACAACAGTACAAAGAATCCTCCTCTAATTCACATCCATGACCTGTGTGACTTCCACCACATTTAAAACATCTCGGACTAGACCTACATTGGCTTTTTATGTGACCATATCTGCAGCAATTAAAACACTGTATAGTGGGGTAAATATACAAATCTACAGGCAGAGAATTATAACACATGAAAACACGCTTTGGAAGAATTTGACCATCAAATGTTAAAACTACTGTTTCAATACCAATAAATTCCGCGTTACCATTTACTATCGTTTTCTTTTTCAAGCGCCTCACCTTTAAAATATTTCCACAACCCATAGGTACGGTTATATTACTTAAAATCTCTTCGTCAGTATAACTTATGGGGACACCTCTAACAACTCCCATGCGAGTTACATTGACTGAAGGTATAAATGCTCTATATTTATTTAAACTTAAATCTTTATTATTGACAAAGGAATTAGCGACCTCATATGTGGAGAAAGAAATGGATACTCTGTTACGACCAATTCTTTTAAAACTTCCATCGATTATGTTTTTAAAAGAGTGATTTTTCAGAAAATGACCAAAGCCGATAAGGTGAATGGAGCAATTTTCATCAGGAGATGATTGTTCTTTTTGTATGTGGATAACATAAGGTGCTGCATCAGATGCTAGGTAGTTAATTCTTCCAACGTTAAGACGACCATTGTTAGTATCATTAACAGGTGACATTTGTGAGGAAGAGAGAGCTGGAGTAAGAGGGATCTGAAAGTTAGATGAATCTTGTGACTTTTCTACAATACCAGTACATTTACAATCGTGTTCACTAAAAACTCCGACTGGTGTATTTCTATGGCGCCTTTTCTTGTTGCAATGTTTGCAAACTTTCTTTGATGGAATAGATCTTTTTCTTTTTATTCTTTTGTTGCTTTCAGATCTATCCTTCTCAGCGATAGAATCCTCAGTATCCATTCCTGATGCTGACTCATTGTAAGAAATAGTGACGACATTAGAAACTGGAGGAACTGTTCCTCCAGGGTCCTCTGGTTCGTCCATGACGAAAAGAAAAATTTAAAAGAACTTACATCCCGATGAATTTCTATACTACGAATGAATATAATATACCTTTATGAAAACTAAATATATACAAATGATATCAAATTTGATCCACAGTAACAAATAAAACAAATTAATTAGAAGAGCAAAAAAAAGACACCCGCCAAGTTTGCCGTTTCCCGCGCTTTTTTCGGACAGACTCTTACGACGTTGCCGCTTTTAGGCTCGGACTACATGCATACGGAATCAGTCCGGCCCGGGAAAAAACCAAATTCGGCAAGTAATCGACTACACGCGCTCCGTTTTGAATCCGGAGAGAAATTTACTCAGTCGGTCTCTAGCACTTGCGCTGGATAGTCGTCCAGCCGACAATGGAAAGTTTTAAATCCTTACCTAATTACTTACCTTATTATTTAATGTGTATCCTTTAAACTTATCTAAATAATAATACCGTAATCCTTTATACTTACCAACCGTGTCTAGCAGCTATCAAGGCTTTAGCTTAGAGAATCGTAACTTTAGTTGAAATTGTATGCTTAGCTGTAGCCGTTAAGAGGCCTATTACTTACATCTCGACTGTGATTTTTGCGTAAAATGACCATTTTCGCATTTTGTTGTAATTTAGCAGTTGTATTTATCGTTATTATCGAAATAGGATAATAAATTCTTGCTTAATATTACAAATGTCCTTTTGCGAGGATAAGCTGAGTTCGGACGGCCGGCGCGTCGCATTTTGAAGTAATTTTACAGTTGTATTTATCGTTTTTATCGAAATAGGATAATTAATTAATTATAAAATATTTATTCATTATGAAGTAACGATTATTCTGGTATAAATTTTGCTCAATAATATTATCGTAGATAGAAGAAATTCACGGTTACCTTAAAGCAATTTTCGAAGTTTTTTGGTTTCGAATAAGATTTTTTTTTCTGTATAAAATCAATGATATCTAAAAATTCCGAGGCCGCTACGCACTTTAAGACTATATAAGTGATAACATTCTATTTTTTTTATTTCATTTGTTTAGAACAGTACTTAGTTCAATCTAGGAGCTCAAAAAAGTGCCTTCCCGCATTTTATGAAAATCTTTCTCTGCAATTTTGGGTTTAATTAAAAATCTTTATTATTGAAATTTTGCATTCACAATGCTATATAGTTGTAGAATAAAATGTTTACTAGAAAAAAAACAACCAGTCTCTGGAAAGCTCGAACGGGATTCGAACCCGTGACCTTTGGATTGCCGGTCCACTGCTTTAACCGCTAAGCTACCTCTCGGAAACCCCAGAAGACTCTTGAATATTTTTTTTTATCGGGTAAGCGCTTGGTCTTCATCTCACCTTATGGTAAGTGACGATAAGGCCGAAGGTGGAAGTGCGCTTCACCTGGAATCCTCACTGGGGAACTGGCTATCTTATCTCAAACTGCCGAAACACAACAATGCTATAAACATCGTTGTTATGGCGACAGACTTAGATAAGATGGTGGTAGCTAGCCAGGCGGACTTAACAGCCCTACCACCAACCAAACTGAGCACACAAAGATGTACCCCCCGCTGGGAATCGAACCCGGGACCTCTAAGGTCTGAAACAGATAGCTTAGCCACTAGACCACACAGGCGGTTAAATTTTATGATTTTTTCTAGTAGTGCTGCAAGTCAGCGGTATTACGTCACTGTGAAGTGTGTGTGCGTGTTTTTTTCTAGTAAACATTTTAATTAAAAAGACCAATTATTACAAAAAGATAAGTAAATAATATTATGGCCGGAACATGGGTATAAAACAGACTCAGCTACAATCAACAGTCTGGTTGGCATTTGTTAAGTCACCCGGACCCTAGTATTTGTCCGGTGCGTCTTATACAATTATTAATACAGGCTTCTCAAAGGAGAAGAACAGAAGTAAACATAGACCAACTGTTTATTTCAGTAACAGGAATAGTTAAGACTGCCACCAGGACTATGTTGTCTGTATGGATAAGATCCATTTTTAAAGTTGCAAATATAGAAGCACCTCCGGGCAGTATACGTTAAGCAAAATTTACAAAAAGCGAGGCCGCTACGCATTATTCCAAAAGCTATTCTACATTATTCAATAAGTCAAAATTGTTAATGTATTTTGGTTTCCGAGATCCGCAACGCCAAAATTGGCCATTTTACGCAAAAATCGCAGTCGAAATGTAATTGGAAACAGAAGAAAGTGAAAAGATATTGGGTTAATCCTTTTCACATAGACCGCATAACGGAATATGAATTCTACAAGTCTTATACAAAAATAAGGTTCTTTTCTGATAAAAACACTACTACTACTAGTAGTAGTAGTAGTGTACTACTAGTAGTAGTTGTAGTGTACTAGTAGTAGGGTACTAATTTATTCTGTGCTACTACTACTATCACCATAATGAGGCGCTCGGAATCAACTACTATTTTGCAGTTTTGCTTGCGCACGCGACGCGACCGACCGCTTTGAGCGTCTGTCATCGACTGGCGCGTGATTCCTCCGGACCGGACCGGAACGGACGTTTCTCGAGTTCACGTGTGGTCAGCTCCATACAACTTCATACGATATTGATAGGCCCCGCCCCCCGTGCCGAAAAATAACGGACCGGCTACTCGGAGACGTCCGGAGCATGTTTCGGTTGCTTCCGGGTGAAAATCGGGATCGGAAGGCCCCTGATCACATGTAGTCGATGCAGTAAAAATTCATATATTTGTTTGAGCTACGGAATGAATCCGGGGCCGTGTTTTTTCGGGTCCGTGTGATTCCGGATGCATGTAGTCCGAGCCTTATGCCGGCACTTCACATGGCATATCGTGTTCGCGTATTTGCATTATTTGTCCGAACACGGCAATGTGTAGACGGCCTATTTGAATAGATTTGCTTTATTTGCACGAATAAGGCAAACAACGCAAATAGCGAATATGCGTTTCCGTCCCCTTGTCGGTTTTTGATCACACATCAAAGGAATCAAATACGGCAAATATTTGCGTCGGCCGTCCACACTTGGTTCTGGGGCCCAAGTCTGCTAATTTACGAATGGCATAATTGAATCGTAATTGTATCGCAATTGTATCGCATTGTAATTGTTTGACACATTTGGTATTCTTATATGAGTAAGAGAATACCAAATGTGTCAAACAATTACAATACGATCCAATTGCGATACAATTACGATTCAATTATGCGATTCGTAAATTAGCAGACTTGGGCCCCTGTTCAGAAGCGCGCGTGCGGCTGTCCTGTTCAGACGTGTTCAGTTTTTTTATACGTAAACATAGTAAAATGGATTGGACAAACGAAACCGTATTGCGATTTTTGGAATTATACCAAATGCATCCTAGCGTTTTAGACCTCAAAAATGCCTCTCATAAAAACAAAAACCGAACACGTTGCATTAATCGATATTCAAAATAACTTATGAGAACCCTGCACAATAAAAAAACAGGGGTTGGCTAGCCGCATTCAGATAAATTTAATAAGCTGCTGCCACTGACACGTCCATCACTGTTGCATTCAATTTGTTTGTGAACAAGCAAATGGTGAATATTTGCGTTGTTTGCCCGTATAGGCCATGTGTGGATGGCTTGTTTGACGCCAAGTGATGTGCCAGATTATTTGGGCAAACACAACGATATCGCCACACGAACACGATACGCCAAGTGAAGTGCCGGCATTACATACGTGTATCCATAGAATATTATTCTAAGCGTGTATCAAAGTAAAGTATTTGTATCTCTGTCTGTATGACTGTAGTGTGATATGAGTAAAAGAGATAGTGAATGTACGTTTGGCAGCGACGCACTGTCGGTCGGTGTGAGACGTGTCATTTCATGACCGACTGCTCGGTCAAAACATTGCTGTATGGTGTGAAATAATAGTGAACTAATAAGAAATCTTAGTGTTTGTGTCATTTGTGTAATATACAATTGACATAATGTCTTGTTCAGCTGTTTATTGTTCGTCAAGAACAACAAAAGGAGGTGTGAAAAACCAGGAATTATCATTTCATACGTTAGTGATTTCTCATAATATGTATGCTTTACTATGAGTTTTTTAATAATTAAAACGGCAAAGCATTAATTTTTGCTAATTCTAAATCAAACTATATCGTACACTATTCATAAGAATCAGGTTTTAAACCTTAATTAAATGTAATTTAAAGGCTTTGTTTTTGGCATAATGATTAGTGATGTACGTATTTGTGTATCGAAGCTTTATCGATATTACTAATATTCTTTTTATTATTCTTTTTTTAGGTTTCCAAAATGCCCGGAAATAAGACGTGAATGGGTTAAAGCTATTAGACGTGATAACTGAGAGCCTACAAAATATTCAAGGCTCTGTTTCAAACATTTTGAAAAATCTTTTTTTACAGTAAAAATTTTCCAGTCGGTGTTTAAATTTGAATCTTAATAATATGGGCGGGAATATGAATAGTAAAAAGTATTGCTCTTCACTTCACTTTACTACACAATTTTTTTTTATAATAGAAGGAGGCAAACGATCAGGGGCCCAAGTCTGCTAATTTACGAATGGCATAATTGAATTGTAATTGTATCGCATTGTAATTGTTTGACACATTTGGTATTCTTATATGAGTAAGAGTATACCAAATGTGTCAAACAATTACAATACGATCCAATTGCGATTCAATTATGCCATTCGTAAATTAGCAGACTTGGGCCCCAGGTGGGTCACCTGATGGAGAATAGTCTCCGTCGCCCATAGACACCCGCAACACCAGAGGAATCGCAGATGCGTTGCCGGCCTTTAAGGAAGGAATAGGAATTGTGATTGGAAGGCCTCCGGTACCCTCACTGGCCGAACGAAACACAACAGTACCAAGGGCTATTATTTCACGCCGGATATTAGGGTGTTACTAGACCAATCGATCAATCGTCGATTGACGGCATCGATCGATGGTAGAATGGATTAGTCGACGTCGATTTATAGGTCTCGTAGACACTATCACATCTGAAAATGGACGCCGCTACAAAATGAGGAGGAGAAAAAGGCGGCTCCATGTCAAATCCACAATGTCTGGAACGTTGACGGGATTTAGATAATTTCTTAGCCTTACTACCACTGGATCCTCCCGCAGAAGACGACGTTCTCAATTGAGGTATAGAGTTTCGCTTTCGCTTACTAACGACCGGAGTATCATTACGAATGGAGATCTCCTTTTCTGACTCGTACTGGACTTCGTCGGTATTATCAAAATTAGAATTATAGACTTCCATTGTTGTTCCTTTTTCGCTAAAATGTAGCTTGTAAAATATTTCCATATAGATCGACGACATCGATCGATGGTAAAATGAATTAGTCGACGTCGATCGATAGTTTCTACCAGACCAATCGATCGATGTCGATCGACAATCGACCGGTAGAATGGATTGGGTGTTAGATCGAGCTGTTTGATTAGACGCGCCGGCCGCTTCACTTTTTTATAAATTTATTTCGTGCCCATGGACACTAGTTGTAATAATAGAGTTCATGATTATGCTTATAGTTGATGATAATGAGTGATGATAATAATATATGAACGTTTAAATCAATGACGTTAGTTTTCTGTTGTGTAATAAAAAAAACATCGAAATTCATGACAATCGCTACGCAAAAAAAAAAAAAAAAACAAAAACCGCTGCTTAAAATGTCATTTGGATAAAATAAGCGATGGTTGGCTTTAAAAAACGGCTGCATCCAGATTCTTCTGCGTTTGCGTCTCCGTAATAATAGTACGAGCAACATCGTACTGGCCAAGAACAACGAGTCCTTTTCTGAATACATTTCGAAAGAAACTGATGGAATTTAGCCAGGGTTAATCGATCAACGTTGACCGACCGTCGATCGATGGGTTAGACAAACGGTATCCGTCGATCGATTAAAGCTACCACACCTATCGATCAACGTTGACCGACCGTCGTCGATCGGTTGGTTAGTCAAACGGTATCCGTCGATCGATTAAAGCTACCAGACCAGTCGATCAACTTCTGGTCTGGTAAAACCTCTAAGTGAGATTGTGGTATTTACGCCGGGCGAGCCGGTCCAATGCGTGCTGCAACGCAGCGTGACTCTACCACTCAGTCAGTGTCACTCATTTAGCACCACCCAGGGGTCACGTGTAGGGTCTAAAGGGTAAACCTACGAATGTGAGTAACTTTAACCCCCAATTATAATAACGAACTAGGTACACACCACATTAAAGTGATTATATCGATATACTAGTCACATCCTTAGTCACGCACACATGTACAGATAGAAAGCTGCACACTAACAAAAAACGGACATGCTAAAAATCCAAAGACTGTCCATTGTTGTCTGTCTGTCAATTCAGTACGTACCATAGAACAATAACTTAGTCTGAGGTACGACCTCAGAACAATAGTTATTGTTCTGAGGGTACGACGCTCAGAACATTAACTAATTATTGTTTTGAGGAGGTACTGTACTCGCCACGGGGCGAGACGTCTTGTAAGCGTATTAAGATACGCCTAGCGCCATCTAGCGTTGTATCGCGAAGTTGGCGCGCAGCAGGTGAAGGAACGACGCGGCCGGCGAGTGAGTCAGTCTGTCTGCTAGCTACCGCGAGACGCCCACAGATATACGCGCCCTGGACGCCGTGATAGTGACTCTGTGCCCTTAATGATACTGCCTGTGAAGATAGTGCCTGTGTGCTGTGCCTGTGATAACGTGAAGTGACTTTGTGCTGTACCGTGACAAATCGCCTGCATCGCCGCCCGCCAGCTCGCTGCCCCGTGCTTTGCCCAGTTCGCCCAGTTCGTCTCCCGGTACATGCGATCCCGTCCAGCCTGTTCCCGGTAAGTCCCTTCTCTGCTGTATTTGGCGGTGTCCTCTGACCCGCGAATACATTTTGGTCATCTTCAAACCGGTAATATTAAATACCGGCGACCTTCCCGTAACCAGTAAACTGTTTACCATTTCACCATAACTTGGTTTCACGTTCCATCAGCTCATTCAATTACAGTCCTCTAAAAATAATTATTTCCGCCCATAATCTAATTCCTGCCATCATTTCCAAATTTATTTGTTCCCGTAACTTTACGATTTATATCTCGTGGCGAAACGGCCTGCCCCAATAAAAGTTTTTGTCGGTACTCAGAAAACAATTGTGTTAGTATAGCTGGCCAACGTACACTTAAATTATTTTATTTTTATTGTTGATTTTGTGTATGCATCCGATTGTCTGATCACAAATCGAAAGTGTGATGCAATGTTGTAATGTTGTTGTAATCTGAGCGGGCTTGTGTGTGTACCCAAATGATTTTTGCCTAATGATACGTTGTTCATACTCCTAACGGTAGATTAGTAGTTAAATTATTACGTTACGTATGGTATTATGACGAGAGATTGCATTGTTATTTTTCCCGTTTTATTTTTTAAGTAATTTTTTATGTTCGTGTCGTGTTAAATCGGCTCAGATCTCGTGCATGCTCACCACGCGTGCCAAGTAGCGTGCTTTATTTTTTCGCTCGTGTTAATTTTATATATATTTTTTTGTTTTTAATTTTTGCCTTGGCAATCGGCTCATTCTTGTGCGTGCTCACCCCAAGAGCATAGTACTTCTACACACGTTTGCCCACTTGTGGGACACAGACAGAGTGTCCCAACTTTTTAATTAAGTTTTTATTATTCGTTTATTTTTATTTTTTTTGCGACCGACTCATTCTTCGCGCTAGTGTCTGCTACAGGTCCGCCCGACTGTGAGCGCCTTGCCCAGTAGTGGGCTACGGATAACGTAATTTTTTTTTTATTTGTTTTTGTTTTGTTTGTTTTTTGTTTTGCGGTCGGCTAATATTACGTACGCGCGTTCAATAAACACAGACATACACATCCACATGCGTTTGCCCACCCGTGGGCCATATACAAGGCGTCCCAACTTAGTTTTGCTTTCTTTATTGTTGCGTTAATTTTAGCCCATTTGCGTTTACCTTAGTAAACAAATACGTCCAGCCCAACTATAGAATATATACAGGGTGTTGTTCTTTTTACTGCCTTTAAATTTGTTTATTTTTTTTATTTTTTATTATTTTTTTTGTCTCCTTTTATTCATCGCGATGCCGACCAAGTCACAAGCCGCGATATTTAGGGAGGCCGCCAAAGCTATACACCAGGTCCTAGAGGTGGGATCAAGAATCATTGCTGGCGACACCAAACATTCCATAACGGAATTTAACGTGCGTTTCGCACAGATACAGGGCATAAAGGACAAGCTGGACTCAGTATACTACAACATTATCGACGAAGAGAACTTAGACGAGGGGATTGAGAAGACATACACTGAGAACCACACAAAAGCCTCCGGGGCATACCTGGGGATACTTGTGGCTAGGGAGGAAATCTTACCCTCTTCCACGTCGTCCCCAACCCATAACGCTCAGCCCAGTCTCGGCGTCAATACGCCTACAGCCGTCCTCCCCAAGATAGCGCTGCCCAGGTTCAGCTCAAAGGTGGAAGACTGGCCCTCCTTATTGCACTGTTCAGGAGTTTGACTGACGACATGGCGACCCTGTCGGACGCAGTCAAGCTCCACTACCTATTCTTAAGTCTCAGCGGTGAGGAATTAAGTATGGTATCCCACTTAAAGGTCACCAATGAGAATTTTGCCGTGGCCATGGACATCCTCACGAAGCGGTACGAGAACCGCCGGGTTCTCATTGATAGTTTTGTGGACATCATCCTGGGGCTGCCAAGCATCCATACGCGCTCGAACATCCGCACACTGTTCCTTACGCCGCTCATATCGGCTCAGTGTGCCCTCAACAATTTAGATCTGCCCATAGGAGACGACTACGTGTTTGTGTCAATAGTGGTGCGGAAGCTCAAGGGCGAGCTCCGCACGCTATTTGAACGCAGGCACGGGTCTAGTAACACCCTGCCCACGTTAAGGGACCTTATCTCCTACCTCGAGGAGCACGCGCGCTGTGTGGAGACAGAGTTCTCCAACATAGCCCAGCCGCAGCCCATTCACGCCCTGCCCGGCCCTTCTCGTAGCCGCGCGCCTCCTCAGTTGCCCCATCGCACTTATGCTCAGGTGGCTCAGCAACAGCCCGACCATTACCGTGGCCGCTCCTCAGCTCCATCGCCTCACCGCGCCTATGATCAGCCTACTCACCAACCGTTCCGCCCAGCGCAGCAAATGCGTCACCGCCCATCCACCTCCCCGGCTCGCAGTCAGCCCTTCCCCGTATACTCGGCCTTCTAGCAAAGCTGCTCCTCATCATCGTCCTCGTCCTCTTCCTCACGCTCGACGTCCTACTGTCCCTATTGTGCCACTAGGGGACATACGCTCATGACGTGCAGATGGTACAATGCCCAGCCAACACAGGGCCGTTGGGACTTTGTACAGGCACG
The DNA here is from genome assembly GCA_963921215.1 of Scoparia ambigualis. Classification (NCBI taxonomy): domain Eukaryota; kingdom Metazoa; phylum Arthropoda; class Insecta; order Lepidoptera; family Crambidae; genus Scoparia; species Scoparia ambigualis. The sequence goes on along the minus strand of OY992503.1, from coordinate 40,855,074 downwards.
CGAGCGCTGCCAGCGTTGTCTCGGCCGTCACTACGAGAGCGAGTGCAGGTCAAGGGGGGCATGCAAGGACTGTGGGAGCACGAACCACCACACGTCCCTCCATCGACCAGACGGCCCAACGCACTCAGCTCATTCGTCGTCTGTACATGTACCCCCACCACAGCTGACAGAGCACTCGAGGGAGCCTCCCAGACACAGCAGGCGGCACGAACCCGCACAGGCTAAACAGGTGCAACCCAGCTCTGCTCACAGAGCCAGCCCGCCCAGGTCCGGTTCGCCAGGTAGGCCCCGCGAACGCCGCCAGCAATTATGACTCCCAACTATCACGGAGCACCCTAGCGAAGAGGTAGATTTAGCCCATGCCCAGTCAACCCATGCCCACACAGCTGATACATACTCAGCTCATACAATTTCAGCTGATACTCAATCAGCTCACTCACCTTCTGTGCCCACTGGCACACCCATTTTGTTGCCAACCGTCTCACTAAGAGTCGCGGACGTACATGGCCATCTTCACACAGCCAGAGCTTTATTGGACTGTGGCAGTATGCTGACATTAATAACGTCACGCATGGCACGACTTTTGAACCTGCCATCAAAACCCACTTCTTTAAAAATTACAGGAGTTGGGAATCAGCACAAACATGAGTCAAAGGCGGCAATAACAATAGTATGCCGACCCACTCACAATGATACTCCTACAATCACTGCCACAGCTTACATTTTAAAAAACGTCACTGGCTACCTTCCCTTAGAGAAGGTACCAAACATTTCCCACGTACTAGGCCAGCCACCCGTGCCATTGGCTGACCAGTTTTACCACACACCAGCCCCGATCGACCTCTTATTGGGGTCGGACGTTCTTGGCCAGGTGTTGGACGGGACTAAGGTCTCGTTGGGCCCGGGCAAGCCCATAGCCTTCGGCACGATTTTCGACTTCGCGTTGATAGGACCCATTGAGGACTTGTATGCGCAGCCGGCGCAGCAGGTTAACTCAGCTCACGTCGTCAGCTCACAACCAGACTCAGCTGAATCAGCCCAGGACATACGTCAGAGTCTGGAAAGGTTCTGGGAGTCTGAGGAGCCCCTCCCTCAATCTCACACTCATAATGATCCCCTGGAGGAACAATGCGAGGAAATCTTCCGCTCTACCACTACACGCGATCCCTCAGGCAGATATACGGTCGCTCTGCCCTTTCTAAAGGACGCCCCTCAACTAGGTAAAACTCACCCTATCGCATTACGCAGATTCCTCAATATTGAGAAGAAGCTAATGGCGAACCCGTCTCTGCGTTCTAAATACGTCGACTTCATGGCCGAATACATCGACTTAGGGCACATTGGCTCCCTGCCACCCAAATACATTCGCCCATAAACCTCACTTCTACATCCCTCACCATGGCGTATTTAAGTCAGGGTCGGACAAGCTGCGCATTGTTTTTGATGGTAGCTGCAAAAGCTCCAATGGTGTCAGCATAAATGAATGCCTACACACAGGCCCCGCCCTTCAACAGGACATTGTGGACATCATCATGTCCTTCAGAACGCATCCAGTCGTTTTCAGCACTGACATCCAGAGGATGTTCAGAAATGTGCTGGTTGCCCCAGACCAGAGACGGTATCAGCTGATACTATGGCGGTCCTCACCAGATCACCCTCTGCTCACCTACGCCCTCAATACAGTCACCTACGGCTTAAGATCAAGCCCATACCATGCAATCCGCACTCTGCTTCAGCTGGCTGATGATGAAGGCCATCGCTACCCTGGAGCCGCTCAGGTTCTTCGCAAGTCTATCTTCGTTGATGACATCTTGTGTGGTCATGACACAGTTGAATCCGCCCAAGCACTTCAGGACGAGTTGATAAGTCTGCTAGACCTAGGCGGCTTTCAGCTCAGTAAGTGGACATCTAACTCGCCTAAGCTGCTCGAGAGGATTCCCGACAACCAATGCGACATGCCCAAGGACTTCGACATGAACCCAGAGTCCACGTCCATTAAGGTCTTGGGTATACAGTGGAGCCCTCAGTCAGACGAGTTCACCTACCGCATCTCTCTGCCCCCCATCACACATGTCACAAAGCGGTCTATTTTAAGCACCGTAGCCTCACTTTATGACCCAAACGGCTGGGTTTCTCCCGTTATCTTCCGCGCAAAGCTGCTGCTTCAGCAATTGTGGCTACTGAAGCTGGAATGGGATGAGCCCTCTGAAGTACAAACGGAGTGGCACCACATCTCAGAGGATCTGCCGCTGTTGTCTAGCATTCGCTTCCCTCGGCACATTTGTGCAAACAAAGGCTCAGCTGCATACTCGCTTCACGGGTTTGCAGATGCCTCTGAGGCCGGGTTTGCCGCCGTTGTTTACCTCCATGAGCTCGATGCCTCCGGAGATACTTTGGTACACTTGATTGTCGCCAAGTCGCGAGTCGCACCCATCAAGAATCGCCTCACAATCCCCAAGTTAGAGTTGTCGGCCGCCACTCTACTCTCCTAGCTCATGATCCGTGTGTCAGTTCAGTTATCGGCCCATATCAGTATACAACAACACATATGTTGGTCAGACAGTACGATAGTCCTGGCCTGGCTCAATACACCGCCTCACCGTCTTCAACCCTTTGAAGCCAACAGGGTAGTCAAAATCAGCTCAGGCTCACCAGAATGTACCTGGCGACACGTACCTTCCGAGCTCAACCCGGCAGATTGCGCAAGCAGAGGGATGTCTGCGCAATCCCTGTCAGCCCACGACCTATGGTGGTCTCCCACGTGGCTTGGACAGCCTTGTGAGTCTTGGCCTGCGATGCCCTTAGCTCTGGGCCATCACGCCCTGCCCGGCCTTAAGCCCAAACACGTCCCGTCACTGGTCACAGTGCCCGGTCTTGACTTTGACCTGCTCACTCGGTTCAGTTCACTAGACAAGCTCGTCGGAGTGACAGCTTGTCTAAAACGCTTTCTGCACAACTGCAGACACCACCCAGATTCGCGACGCTCAGGCCCCTTGTACGTCAGTGAACGAAGAGAGGCCCTACTTTACTGGGTACGCAGTGTTCAGCACAATGAGTTTGCAGAGGACATCCACCGCCTTCAAACTGGCAAAATCTGCTCCGTCAGACTCCAGCGGCTGTCACCTCTCATTAAAGATGAGCTCCTTAGAGTTGGTGGACGACTGTCCCATGCGTCTATCCGATATGACGCGCAGCATTTACTCATACTTCCCAGCTCTAGCCCACTTGTAGACCTCATCATTGACCACTACCACAAAATACACTGCCACCCTGGCGCTGACACTTTACACGCTATCCTACGCCAACAATTTTGGATATTGTCCGCGCGCCGTATTATTAGACACCGAGTCTTTAAATGCATTAGATGCTTTCGATGCCGGGCCCAGCCGCAAGCGCCCTTCATGGCCGACCTGCCAGCCGATAGAGTTACGCCTCAGCCAGTATTTAGTCAAGTCACGACCGATTTTGCCGGCCCATTCCTCGTTAAATCTAGTACCCTACGTAATGTTAAACTCTTAAAAGCGTACTTTTGTATATTCGTGTGCCTCTCCACTAAGGCGGTTCATTTGGAACCGGTCTCGGACCTCAGCACGGAAGCGTTCCTCGCGGCGTTACAGCGATTTATAGCACGCCGCGGTGCCCCGGTTCTCATCCGCTCGGACTGCGGTACAAATTATGTAGGCGCTAGAAATCAGCTCATTGAAGTACAAAACTTTCTTGCCTTGAATAATGACACGATTGCGCACAAGCTCGCTGGTCAGCACATTACTTGGTTATTAAACGTCCCTAAGGGACCATGGTTTGGTGCGTTACATGAGATCAACGTAAAATCAACAAAGCAACTTTTATATCGCGTAATTGGCGAACAGCACCTCACATTCGAGGAATTCTCTACACTTTTAGCACGAATCGAAGCTGTCCTTAACTCTAGACCTCTCTGCCCACTTTCGTCTGATCCTTCAGACTTTGAGCCGCTTACGGCCGGACATTTCATTATAGGCCGCCCACTAACGGCCCTTCCCGAACTATCCGTGGAAGATAGGCCGATCTCCACACGTAGGCGATTCCAGATGGTACAGGCCCTTTCCCAGCGCTTCTGGACGCTGTGGACCCAGTCCTACCTCCACAATTAATTTATCTTGGAAGTTGCAAATTGATACGCTCATTTCACGGGTAAGAAAACTGATCTTCGTTTTTAAAAACCTTCGATCTAGTGCAGATGCATCTATTCTAAAAACTGTTTATTTTGCTCTAGCACAATCTATAATTTCCTATTGCATAACTGTTTGGGGTGGCTGCGGTAAAACTCAATTAATGCGCCTCGAAAGGGCACAGAGGGCAGTTTTAAAAGTAATGACATACAAACCTTTTTCTTTTCCTACCTCAGAGTTGTACGATCTATGTAAAGTTCTTACTGTTAGAAAAATATTTATTCTTAACGTTATCTTAAGAAAACATGCAAAATCCATTTGATCCGAATCTCACAAAAAACAAGCGAAACTGTTTTAAAGTTTGCTACATAAAGCCATGTCGACTTTCCACTGCAGGTACTCACTATTTCTATTTAAGCAGTAAAATTTACAACAAGATTAACAAAATATTAAATATTTACCCTCTTACGTATCGTGCAACCAAGAACAGAGTAATGGAATGGCTTTTTTCATTAAATTACAATGAGACTGAAAATCTACTGCCCCGGAGGATGTACTCGCCACGGGGCGAGACGTCTTGTAAGCGTATTAAGATACGCCTAGCGCCATCTAGCGTTGTATCGCGAAGTTGGCGCGCAGCAGGTGAAGGAACGACGCGGCCGGCGAGTGAGTCAGTCTGTCTGCTAGCTACCGCGAGACGCCCACAGATATACGCGCCCTGGACGCCGTGATAGTGACTCTGTGCCCTTAATGATACTGCCTGTGAAGATAGTGCCTGTGTGCTGTGCCTGTGATAACGTGAAGTGACTTTGTGCTGTACCGTGACAAATCGCCTACATCGCCGCCCGCCAGCTCGCTGCCCCGTGCTTTGCCCAGTTCGCCCAGTTCGTCTCCCGGTACATGCGATCCCGTCCAGCCTGTTCCCGGTAAGTCCCTTCTCTGCTGTATTTGGCGGTGTCCTCTGACCCGCGAATACAGGTACATACCTACCATTTTATCTCAATCTCAGAACAATAACTTGTTCTGAGATCTCAATGGTACCTATGTTTAAAAAGAACCTTTACAAACCTTCCTTCGTGCCAGCCCGGCCAGGGTCAACTTCTGTCAACTTTTAAAACTTTAATTGGTTTCACAATAAAGCTTCAATAAAGTAACCCTAATCAAAAGTTTTTGTTTTATTTATCTTTTTTTACCATTCAACAAAATCCCTCAGGACGCCTTCGTCATTTTCTTAAACTTGACACTTTCCCAACTTGTCTCATTTTTAACCCGGCTCTTTCTTAGTAATATCACCTGTCTTCATGAACCTCGTGGTGTGTTTTTTAAGTAAATGTTTTCTTTCTACGACATGAAAGTTTGAAGCTGTATTCCAATAGTGTTGTAAAAACGCTCGAGTAGGCGGCTTCAGTCAACGCTCGAGCAGACTGCTAATTTAGTAAAATTGCATATTCCGAGTGCCAGATTCAGCGCTCGGCTCGAGCTTTATAGCTTCTTTAAGCCTGTATTCACTTTGATTAGTGCGAGTGCAGGTGATTAGTTGCGAGTGATTAGTGCAGGTGTGTAGTGCGAGAAGTGTCCAATTTTATCAAGTGGTTGTGTTTAGAGTTTGGCTAATGAAAGCTGTTCCTGAGAAACGGGCGGCAATTTCAAAAAATCTGCTACTGGTAATACTGGCTATACACTGAATAAACGAAGTTTGGGCGATCAAAGAAGAGGGGTTGTAGGGGGCTAACCTGGTTCGACGTTGCTCCCGCGTGCTGGCTGTAGTGGACGCGCGTCTCACTCTTTCTTGACTTTCCACGGCAAATGTTCGTGATCACAGTAGTAAACTCGCGGCGATCACTTGGAAGATGGTATGACTTGACCGATAAATGAGGAACACGAGAGCTCGACTCAAAGGCCCTGTCACGTAGGCAGGCTAGATCGGAAGTGAAAATGGCCGACACGACACGACGCGATATTGGTTTACCCCCATAGGATCGAGGATAAAAAATGATGAGGGTAGTAGAAGTTTGGTTAGGGACGTAGCATCGGTACAAGTCTAATTCGATTGATAGTGATGTGAATGTAATTGAATATGATTGATCTAAATCTACTAAAGTTGATACTATTATTTTTACATCCGAAATCAAAACAAAATCAGTTTCATTTTTAAAAAGTTGCGAGCTACACATCTATTAAAGGTTAAGACGCAATAATAATTCAATAATTGTCGCATTAATAATGTTCGTTTTGCTGAGTTCGTAATTTGTGAAGACAAAGTTTGTTGAGAAAAAAATGATGACGGGAAGGTCAGAGATTACGTCCGTGCGAAGCTGGGGCGAATCGCCGGTACCTAAACTATAATCAGCCAGAGCACAAGTGAATGAGATTAAAACAACTTTTTTAAAATTATTATCATATACTAAAACCAAGTATCAAATTAATTGCGTCATACTAACTTATGAAATCAACCACAAATGCAAAAAATGCAATGCAAATGCAAATGTAAAATTGCAAAAAAAAACATGTGATTAATGGACGGCCCCTAAAACTACTGACGACCAACTGATAACTTGGGAAATTGATGTTGTCATTTGCATTTAGTATTACCATGTTAAAAGTTTGCTAAAATATCCAGGGACTATTTGTGACTCTAGTAAATTCAGGCACATGCAACGAGGTTAAAGGCGGGAGGCAGGAAGGACTTACCTGAGGTACCCGGGCGAGCTGGTCCGATTTATGGTCGCGATCTGTGGTCGCGGCGTAGGCACGGGCGAATAGGCACGGGCTGATAGGCACGAGCTGAACTGGTGAGGGCGGTAGCACACTTCACTTGAACCTTTACTTCACACACTTTGTCAGTCTGTTCACATAAGGGTCGCGTGTAGTAACGGGCTGAGTTCGGGGGCGCGGTTCGGAGGCGCGGCGCGCGTGGATTCACTCCAAGGGTTCGTGGCACACTGTCGGCGCGGGCGGCGCGGCGCGCGTGATGCAGCGGCGTACCGACGCCGATGCCGCGTTTCTAATTGGCCGACGAAGGGGCGGTCGTGATTAGTCGTCGCGTCGTGTTGGCGCGAACAAGTTGTTAGCATAGAGTAACTTATCTATAGGGTATTTAGCATAGAGTAACTTATATATAGCTTAGATTAGTTAATCAAATGGATTTGCCATACCTACGAAAAAAACGTGTATACCTATTAGGTATTACCGCGTCTAAACATGGCGGCCTAGTGTTGTATACTTATCGATTTCGTCAATTATCTGTCGATAAAACCATCGATGTAGCTTATTGATTTGGTACTGAAGTCTACTTTGACATTACTTTAGTCATAGTGGGTTTTAAATATTTAATTTTAGATTAAAACAAAAGTTTTTAAGGTTTTAATATTTTATCGAAGTATTAGTCGAAATAATACGGTGAAAAGAAATGATGGGCCCTAACTACATTAAATCTTTTAGTAAGCTCAATTCACAGGAAACATTTCTTTATTTTTAACAAGAAAGAAACTGTTTCAATTTTTTTTAAATTTTGCTTGATCATCCTACCCTGGAATCAAACCGGCTAAACATAAAAAAAATAACGCTCCATTTATTGCACTAATCGATAGCATTATTTTTCAGGATAATATTTCTCTAATAAAAATTTAGTCTTCGAAATAAAAGAAAGGTGAACGCTAACATTTATTTTATCTTCAATTGCATACGAAGTACCAACATGTAAACGTGAAAGAAAATTTTAGGAAATCTTTGATTGCAGTTCTGTATCTTTTTAAAATAAAAGAATGTTTCCGATGAGTAAAATGATCTAGCTAAAGGAATTTAAGGCAGTTTCCCTACAGGGCCCATAATTTTCTGCCTTAATGTATATATAATTACCATATTATGGTACACAGGTACCCGTGTAATGGAGATATTGAGAAGGATATGGTTTGGGATAGGTACTGCAAAAAAAAGAAAAAATCGTACATCCAGTATTTATTTATTTATATTAATTCACTTTTCAATATTGTTAAAGGCAACTTTTAAATCTAGTCACTATGAATAAAGGCCGGCCGGTGTACGTAAGCCCCATAGCAACTGGGCAATGTAATTAAAACTGCATAACAAGTCACTTTTCTCGGTCCGTATGAATAATGACCACTCTATCACCCTATTTTATATTTTCCTTGCCAATGATCTCGAACCAAATTCTTTTTGATGTTTATTTTGTAGCAGTCTGGAAAAAAAAAATCTTATATTATATCATCAATTAAATCAGCTTTTATTTTCTTAACTTTCCTATGTTGAGAAGGGGCTTTACCCATTGGTAATATAAAACAAGAAATTTTACACAAAAAAATGGTCTAAAATACTGAAGTTTGCAACTAATCGATAAATCGTGAGATACAACAAGAACATCACTAGTCAAAACAAATAGAATCTGCACAAAACTGGAATGCTAATATTTTTAAGAAAGTTAGACAGAATACTTTACTTAAAATAATATTAACTGCTTTTTTACCACCTATCTAAAGAATTACAAGGCTATTAGCAACAGTAAAGCACAGATAAATAGCTTACCGGTGAAATGGTAAAATTGGCCGATTTCGGCTTAATGTTGAACCACAATGTAGTACGCTGCACATATTTGGCATTTTGCAGTATTGTTTTTTAACTTTATATTACCACAATCACAGCACAATCCTAGAAATTTTTTATTAAACTTAATATTGTAAACACAGCGAAGTCGTAAGTACCAGCGCGTCACAATATGGCGGACCCGGCACAGGCCTGACGTCATGACAAATGTTGCCATTAGAGCGAAAATTGTTGTATATAGAGTTGGCTTGTTTTTATTGCATACGTTAGACAAAGACGCCATCATGTTTATTATTTCGTCTTTTAAACTATAACATAATAACTAAGTATCTACATGTTGTTGGTGTTGTTAGCCGTCAACTAGCAAGTATGGACGCACGTCAAGAAGCGGCAAGAAATAATGAAAGAAATTTTAAACGCAGTGGTGTCTGAAACCGATAAAAAAAATAATTAAAAAAAGAGGAAAAATAATTAGGGGGAAATTAAAGGAATATTAATTATTTTTTCCTCTTAATTAATGTCTTCGTGCGATCAGCACATTTAGCCAGTGTCAAGTAAGTAATAATATTAAGTAGGTATTCATTTCTTTACATTAAGATGATAATGAGTGTTATGAACGGTTAAATGGTGAATGGTTTTCCCCCAAACCCCTCGAGACGAGACTCAATAAAGCTTGAAATAATTTGAAAAGTGATGTTGCATTGTTTTGTTTTATTTGCTAACAACACTCATGCACTTTTACGAACACTTAACAGTAAATAATCCACCATTATTTCACATTAATATTTGACAAAACAAATTATTATAAAAAATAAAACAAAACTGCAGACATGACACTTTTCCGCCAAGAAGTCCGGAATAATTAATTATTATTTTTAATAATATATTTTTTTTAAATTATTTTTTTAATTATTCAAAATAGGTTATATGTCTTCGGTCCACTTCGCCATTTTACAAAACAAGCGAGAGATGGGTAGGTCCGCTGAAATTTAGGAGTCGTGTCCGGATGTACATCCATCTCTGGTGACACGCATCCAGGTTCCGTGTCCGGGTCCGGTTGCCTAATCGTCGACCGTGATCCGCCCGAGTCGGCTCCCGACTCGGGCGGATGTAGTTTGTTTGTTTAGGACTAGGACTAGGTATGGTAACGACTTTACACACGGCTACACACGATCATCCTCCTACCAAATGTCAAATTGCATCATAATTTTTCAGTTTAATCTCCCTGGCATAGTGTTTGATATCAATGGGCGATTTTCCGAGATCAAAAAAAAAAGAAATTGGTTCGTAAATGACTTCATAGATGGCGCTTAGCATAGATTAGTATGGCGCTTAGTAAAAGGCGGGTTCATGAAGAGCACGTGTATGGCTGCGTAATATTTATTCTATTCCAAAATAGAAGTAGGTTCTGGATGTCCTGAATATAAATAGGTAAGTAAATACTATTTTTTTATTCTTTTGGTAGACAAGTAAAAGTGTAGAATTTATTACAGCCCTTAAGTAGCCCAGCTTTCATAAAACGACATCTATCGAGTGTTTTTGAACTAATTTTTACTTTTTAATTTGGGCTGTCAGAAAATCGCCCATTGAGAAATTTTAACAGATTATTTAGGAGGTTTATGTATAGTTGTCTAGATATGTCTATATATAGCTCTGAGCCCTATATCTACACAGCGACGACAGTAGGTCTCATTAAAATCAATAATTACACTAGCTTAGCTACAGTGCCCTTTCCTCGAAACACAGGAAGGCGTAATAAATAAAAAACAAAAGTTTTGTGGCACAAATCAGTCTCATGTTTTGTAATCAGGAACTAGGTAATTATAATCCTAAATCACAAATAATATAAAAAAAACAAAAATACCCTTATTGAAATGAAATGAATGTTGAAATGAAGTGAAGCGAATCAACCGCGTGTCCGCGTGACCCGGCCCGCCCGCCGCTCACCGCACCCGCGCACCGCGCCATCCCCCCCGGTCCGCTATCCGTCCGTGATACAGTTCCGCTCCGGTGAGCGGTATCCACCTGGCCGTTGGATGTACATCCATCAGACATGCATGTGATGCAGGTCCGCGGATTGGTATCCAACCGGACCTACTCATCTCTACTTACTACGCAGGCTACTAATCACTAGAGGTGGAAAAAAGTGCTTATTTTATTTTCACGTTTAAGCATTGTACGATTTTCAAAAAGCATGCTTTTAAAAATGCTTTTGTTTTTTTGCTTTTTACTTACAAAAAGCTGGTTACGTTGTGTTTAAACGAAAAACGTAAAGCTTACCTACTTAGCTACTTACACTTACCGCTTCACACGGAAAAACGTACTACTTTTTACTTAAAAAAGCAAGACAAAATCGTTAACATTAACCGACCAAATTAAGTGTAATTCTATGCAATGCATTTTGTCGCATAATAATACGCATGCACGGTGCTGCCTCTTGTCTTGTGGCGAAAGACTGAAATACTGGAAGTATTGAAATAGTTTTATAGAGACTTCATAGATAGCGGGATGTACACTTTTTTAAGTGAAAAGCATAATAAGTGTAAAACTAAAAGCATGCTTATTACTTTTGCCTAAAAGTATACTTTTTTAAGTGCTTTTGCTTTTAACGCCCACCTCTGCTAATCACACGCACTAATCAATCGCTGTCCACACGTGTTGACTCATAGTCACTAAGCACTTGCACTCGTCACCTGCACTAATCACTAATCAAAGTGAATACAGGCCTTAATCACTTTACTAATACGCAGGCTACTAATCACTCGCACTAATCAATCACTGTCCACACGTGTTTACTCCTACTCACTAAGCACTTGCACTCACCGCCTGCACTAATCACTAATCAAAGTGAATACATACAGGCGATTAGCTTGTTATCTTATATTTTTATTTATTACAATTATTATATTTTTTAAGATGTTTGTTTAAATTATTTATCTAAAGCAAAGCACTAGAACCTAAATAATGTGGCTGCTCCACAGACATAATTCAAGCAATTGAAAAGTACTATTATGTTAGATGAGAGCGATTAGAGAAGCTATGGAATCATTCCATAGCTTCGCTTAGTCAGTAAAAAAAAAAGAATTAAAAACTTATTTCTGTCAGAAGCGGTGCGACATGTCTGTGTCTGTATTTTCTTCAACGATTTTTCGAATATTTTCTCAATTCAATCTCTAACGTAAAATACAGCTCAAAGCTCGATGTGAAAATGGCTATTTGTTTACGTACCTTATCGCATAAACTTTTTCCCATGAACGGGATAGTTTCAACCAAAAATCACCCTAATCGCCTAGCACGTAAAATTCCAGTGCGAACGCATTTTATAGACGAAGTAAGTAAATAATTATAATTACAGTGGTTAAACGTTGCTTATTTAGACTACAATTTACATAATATCGAAAAAAAAACCTTGAAAGGTGTGTTAATTTTCAGTGACATTGAAAGTTGCTACAAGTAACGACTTCACGTGTTCTAAAACGTAATTAGGTAGTAAAAAAAAACAAAATGAATAAATAAGTGTAAAAACATTCTCTTTGATTTCAGTGTTCAACCAGACGCCGTATCTCTAGTTATCAACTTGCTCCAAAATGTACTGTAGAAAACAATATCGACGATATTTACATGCAAGAATTACTTAATTCGAGCGATTTAAATCCTAATACCCAATCCAATTATGGATTCAAAACGTTCAAGGTTGAGTTAAAATCTAATCATAATAATTGTCAAAATAACATTGCAATGAAAGCAATGGACCTGACCTGTGATGATTATATTGAACAAAGGTTACCCCCAAAAGCTTTAAATCACCCCTACACATGTTTGAATGGTTTAGATTTTACAAAATATAGTAATCATGTAAGTATGACAAAACTATTCTGTAAAGTTGTTAGCTAATTTAAATAGAAATGAAACACTTTTTTACAGACTAACTCGCGTTTAATTTAATAAATTACGAAGTGTTTTATATTATCCTGACGTTTCGAACCCGACCCAAAATTGTTTCATTTCAATGTTTAGTGCTCGCTTAAACCTCGGGAAACATTATTTAAATAGCTTATGTTTATTTTTTCTGTGTAATGCAATTGTAGGAATATGAACCTACATGCCTATCAGACTTTGAACGCAAAGCAGTAGCTTACTGCAGAGGCCCGGTAGTACAATCCCCAGATACTCCATCTAAAGAACTCAGTACTCCTAGCGGCAAACCAAGTGAGGAGCAGCTGATGAAAGTATTTCATGTACTGTCCAAAACAGTAAGTAGTATCCTTCATAATAAACTTAACTTCAATAAATAAGAACTTGTATGGCTATAGTTTAGTGTGTTATTCTTACAGATGCCAAATTTGTTTGTGAAACCTTTAGATTACTCAATTTATCATCCAAATGTGGTATTTGTCAACAACATAAGGGGTATCACCACAGTGTAAGTTGAAATGGGAAAAAGTAATCCAAGACTTTAAAAGAAATGACTCAATTCAATTGACTTTTTCATTCTTATTTCAGTGGATTGTTTCACTATGTACGTCAAGTAGCATTACTGAGAACAGTAGGGCATATTAAGTTTGCCTATGTAAAATTTGAAGTAATGAAGATAACGGCAAATCCTGAAGATTCTTCTATCAAGTAAGGATAACATTTTAAATATCATACTACATCATAACATAGTCTTTAATTATTGTTTAAACAGCACTGGGTTGTGCAGCCTTGGACAACCAAGGTTCATGCTATTGCTGAACACCCCTTAAACATAGTTTTCATAACTTTAAGACAACACACTTGTAATTAAAACTATACTTAAACTGTTGTCAGTTTTAGATATTATTTGAGTCTCACTCTTTGTGTTCCATGATCACAAGTCCATTGGTAATGATAAGTTTAAAGTAATATGAAAATAGCACTATATTTAAAATACACAATATTTAACTTTAATAATCTATATTATTATTTCTATGATTAACTTCTGTATTTCAGACTTAGATGGAGGATCAGAGGACTTTCAGGGCTAAAAGTGTTTTTCATGTTTTGGAAGTACAAATTGTGGAACCTGAAAGAAGTATTCCAAGATCAAGAATTGTAAGTACTAAATTACTGAAATGTGGAGCAATCCATTTGGTTTATAATATGTCACAATTTTACTATACTTGTGTCATTTCAGATGGTATGATGGCTTTTCTACATTCTACGTGGGAGGAGATGGTCTTATTCAGAAGCATATTGCTGACAAGGTAAATAATATTTATCCACCTGGGCCCTGATTCTGTATGACAACATTACGATTCCTTGTTTCAAAACCACGTCAATTCCTTAAAATGTTACGATATCTTCCAAAAACGTATTCTCTAAGATAATTGAACAAAACCTTGCGGAATGAACGCGATGTTGGCGTGACTAGAACTGTCAAAAGTTCCACTTTTGTTTACTGCGCTGAGTCATTGTGACTAGTGATTATTTCGGTGTTTTATTACAAAACTCTGCAAAAAAACTTCAAAAGGTAAACAATTATTGATATTTCGTAACAATAAACACAACACAATAAAAGAGTAAAGTAATACAAATAACTATAAATGATTAATGTAAGTACATATTTTGTGATCCTGAAGAATTAAAAATCTTTGCAACTATTTTTCGCTTTTTCAGAATAGTGTAAATTCCTTACCGTGGCAAGACGTAGGCAAGACACGAGAATGACGTGGTCTGTGCGTGGTAAGAATTAGGTGTGGAATCTAGATTGCGATACAGAATCAGGGCCCTGAGTTGTTTGTCAACATAACTGTCTGTCTGAATTTTTTAATCACATACATATATATAATCAGGACTATTATACCCAAAGGGACGGAAGGGGAAGGGGAAGTCAGAGACTAGGAAATGAGGACAGAAAAAGCAGTCCTCTACCATAGTCCACTTTTCACCAAATAGCGACTGCACATGTGCTCAGCGTGACAGGTGGTGAGTCCATGGCCGCTCTAAGCTGTCGGATGTATGTGCAGTCTTTAGTCCGTTAGTCACCTTTTGCGACACCCAAGAGAAGAGAGAGAGAGTATTCTTCCACCGCTATGCGACACGTTTACACTATGAAAACACTACATAATACAATCTTTCTTTTTAGGTTATGCCTGATCAAGACACCATCATAGATGATGTGGAAAAGGCACCAATAGCGGCAAAAATAGCATTGCTGATTGGTTTATTGCCAAGAAACTACTTATCTGATGTTTCACCATTCTTCAGCTCTTCATCAGGGACTGTGGAAATCACCCCGGTGCCCTTCAAAGTATTAGAATGATAGCATTTGGTTGCTTTAATAAATTGTGAACTAATCAAGCTTAATGAGTTTTTAGATAGAAGGTAAAAATTTATAGTAGAGGATAGTAGTATACAACGACCTTCACCGGGCTGGTTAATGGATGAAAAGTATTTTATATAAAGTTTGTTAAAAAATATATTAAAAAATTTTTCAGCCAAACCCACTCGGGGTTGGCTGAAAAATTTCAGTCCAGTAAGTATATGATTAATTAAATATTAAATTTTTTTTTTGTTAAACATTACACTGGTTTGGATAATAGATAAGTTACATAGGTACCAATCGAAACTATGAAACCTATAGAATATGCAAATGTTAGGTTGACTATTTTTTTCCCGTCACAACTATTGGGTAGGCAGGTGTAAACAGGTAAGTCGAAATTAGTAATTTGCAACCGTGTGGTTAATAAATAAAATTTATGTATAAATAAAGATAATCTCATTACAAACACACACACACACACACCAAACCAGTACATTTAAAAAATATATATATATATATTTAATTAATCATTATAGGTACTGGACTGAAATTTTTCAGCCAACCCACTCGCAATATATTTTTTAACATATTAAATTTGTTATAAAATAGTTTTCATTCATTAACCGGCTCGGTGAAGGTCGTTCTATACTCGGATCTTAGACTATTATTGCAAACATGTGCCAGCAATGCAACACAAATAAATCAGCCTATTAGCAAATATTGTGGTCCTGCTAGAGCAAACACTGATGAATCCTGCTGGTAGAAATAGTCAATGCAACCTTTTAATAATCCACCTATATTGGGTATATAATAATAGACTTTAAATTGTAATCCGATAGGATTGTACAAGTGACCATAGTGATAATTTTGATGAATAATAAACAGGTAATATTTCAATGGCTGGCTAACTAAAACTTTGCAGATCAGTTACTTGTACGGCGTATGTATGTATTAGTTATTTATGACCTGTTTATTAATATTATTGGTAACTTGTTAATGAAATGTTAGTGTGTTATTTTGTGCCTCAATACGAGTAGGTTGTTTTGTAAAGTGCTTAATAGAATTTTATTTATTAGAATCAAGTGATTTACCTTAGTCTGTATAGATGTGTATGACCATTTACAATAAAAATGTTCTATATTTATTTTAGTGACTTATTTACACAAGCCTCTATCAAACTAACCACCTATGTGGTCTAGTGGTTAGAAGCCTCGTGGTTCCAGGTTCGATTCCCAGCACATGTTTGTACTCTTGTTTTGTTGGTAGGTAGTGGTTGTTAGGCCTTGTATTAAGTCCAGCTTGTATGGCCAGTTCCTCCTAAGTAGTTGAAGAATTCCAGTTAAGTGTGCTTCCACCATCGGCCTTTTTTTTCTCTTGTGGCAGTGTCAAGTACGATAACAGTAAATATATAATATGATTATAATAGGTCTATAGCTGCTATGAATTTGCTGTTTTTCAGTACTGGTCATTTCAAATAGAAAAAAGTTTGAAATGGCTTTGTCTTCTAAATTCAAATTAATTTTGTTTTAAAAACATGACATTATTTTTACAAACTCAGTCTTTTGTTTATTGATTAGCGTTTGTATTTTCATTACATTTGAACCTTAGAATAATAACGCTATAGAAAGATAGTCTTCATCGGGGAGGGAAACTCCTATAGTAGGAGCAATGACACGTTTCGAGTAGTGCCATCTAGGAGTGTTATTCCGCAATATTTAAAAAAAAAAATTTAAGTGTCTCGCTAGATGGCGGTTACTCGAAGCGCAGCAATCGAAAATAAAAATCGATTAAACATAACTTTAGTTATCATAATCAGAATAATATTATGAACATTTATCTGCAGCAGAATCTACATCAGTAGTTTCGAATAATTGCGACCAGCTATCAGATAGTGCCCCTCATAGTTCATACTGCCCTGTAGATCGCCTTTCCGCCAATTAAATCAAAATCTATCCTGATTTTGATTTAAGATTCTGCTGCAGAACTTTTTATGATAAATTGTATGAAAACAAAATTTGTCCCGCTTAAGAATTACTCAGCAAAAAGCCAACCGAACACTTATCCGGTATGGTTTACTACAGAACTAATAAATAACATCAACCAGAAATATTTTCATCTAGTAAGGTATAAAGAAGAGGGCAAAGAATTCAACAGGGAGCTTTTTAAGTACTGTCTGGAACGTGTTAAGAAATTAATAAATATTGAGTATCAGCGGCACTTACTTTATCCAAAGCAAAATTGTAGATGAACCCGTGCAATTCTGAAGCTATGTCCATGATAAGAAAAAACAGCGACGTGGTGTTATGGGCCCTATTACATTTCGACTGTGATTTTTGCGTAAAATGGCCAATTTTGGCGTTCTCGATCTCAGAAACAAAATACATTAACAGGGGCCCAAGTCTGCTAATTTACGAATGGCATAATTGAATCGCAATTGGATCGCATTGTAATTGTTTGACACATTTGGTATTCTCTTACTCATTTAAGAATACCAAATGTGTCAAACAATTACAATGCGATCCAATTGCGATTCAATTATGCCATTCGTAAATTAGCAGACTTGGGCCCCTGTTCTGACTTATTGAATAGTGTAGTATAGCTATTGGAATAGTTCGTAGCGGCCTAACTTTTTGTAATTTTTGCTTATTTTTTTAATTAAACCCAAAATTGCAGAGAAATATTCCAGAACCAGGGGGTCAAGACAAGTGGTTACACTGTAGTCCAGTTAAAATATACCTAGGTTCTTGGTAAATAAATAAATAAAAAATGGTAAGCTGGCTTGACCTCATCCTCACGTCCAATCTACCTCTTGTATCCAAACACGGTCAATGTCCTCCTCCTGGTTTTTCCCACCACGACTTAATTTTCCTTTCCTACATCCTTAAACCCCGTAAACCTGTCCCTAAAGTACAGCGCTTGCGTTGGTTTGGTCGTATGGATGGAAGGCATTGCTCGGAAACGCATCCAACATCAACTGGGACCATTTGATGGCTGTTTCCACAGTTCATGAGAAGGTTAGTATTCTTAACCAAGAAATCATTTCGCTATATGATAAACATGCGCCAGTCAAGAATGTTAAGGTAAAGCGACCACCTGCTCCTTGGCTAACCAAGGGGATACAAATAGCCATGAGACGTAGGAATTGTGCTTTTCAAAAATTTAAGAGGGAGCGGTCTGAGAAGAATTGGTGCTTTTACAAATCTGCAAGAAACACGTGCAATCAGATGATACGTACCTAATGCTAAACGCCGTCATATCCTTGAAAACAGCTCATCCTCATCCCCCGCTGATATCTGGAAGTTCCTTGGAACGCTAGGTATTGGCAAAACGCGTAATATTATTCTCCCTTACACAATTTCGTTGGATGATATAAACCTACATTTCACCACTACTTCTACTAGTACGGATCGTTCAACCCTTTGTCAAACGGTGGATTATATTGCAAGTTTGTCTCGTCCCAATATTATTCATTTTCATTTTTCTTCTATTACTGCGGATGAAATCAAAAAGATTATCCTGTCCATCAAATCTGGGGCCGTGGGTCATGATGGTATCAGTCGGCGTATGATTGTCCCGATTGTGGTCCCGATCTTAAACTACATAATTTCTCCCATTACCCACATAATTAACTTTTCCCTTGACTCAGGCCAATTCCCCTCCCAATGGCGTAAAGCCTATGTGCGTCCCTTGCCAAAAATATCCGATCCTTCCGAACCATCCCATTTTCGGCCCGTATCCATCCTTCCGTTTCTGTTGAAAGCTATCGAAACCTGTGTTCAATAAACAGTTTTCGAGGTTTATTTACGGAAACAACCTCGTTAGTCCTTTACAGTCTGGTTTCAGGCCCGGGCACAGCAGTCCGCTCTCCTTAAAGTCACTGGCGACATTAGGCAAGGTATGGAGGATACCAAAGTCAAAATCTAGGTACTTATTGATTTCTCAAATGCCTTTAATGCCGTCCGTCACGACGTTCTCCTTTCTATCCTCTCCCATCTTATGGTTTCATCTGAGGTACGTGAATGGTTCTCTTCATATCTTCGAATCAGCAGTCGGTTCGCATTGATGAGACATCATCAAGTTGGTGTAACTTGGATGCTGGCGTTCCACAAGGCGGTATTCTTTCTCCTTTATTATTCTCAATATTTATTAACTTCATCACACACCACCTTCAGTGTTCGTATCATCTGTACGCCGATGACCTTCAGCTTTACTACCAAGCACGTGTAGACGACTTGCCGGACGCCATTGAAAGACTGAATCGGGATTTAGACGCTATCAAAGACTAGTCTTGGTCTCGAAGGTTGTGTTGCCGTCAGTACCACAAAGTGTCAATCGATACTTATTGGCAGCTTGCGATTGATGGGTAAATTGAAGCTAAATTCTCTTGAGCCAATAGTGTTCGACGGAACGATTATTCCATTTAGTAGTTCAGTAAAAAATCTTGGCCTACATCTTGATTCTACACTCAGCTGGCATTCTCAGGTAGTTAGTGTTAGCCAAAAAGTGACCTGTGGACTTAGCGCTCTTTAAACCGCTTGAGAAACTTTTTACCGTTCGAGACGAAGGTAATGCTAGCGCAGTCTTTAATATTTCCCATGATCGACTATGGTGACGTGTGTTATTACGATCTCAATGCAGACTTGCTTAAAAAGCTTGACAGACTGCTCAACAATGGTATTCGATTTATCTTTAACCTAAGGAAGTACGACCACATCTCAAAGCATAGGTCTGATCTGAAATGGTTACCCATTCGTCAGCGGAGATGTTTGCGTGCCCTTACTACATTTTTCTCCTTTCTAAATTCACCAAATGCTCCTTCCTACCTTACTCCCCATTTCCAATATCTCTGCACCTCTCACGACAGGAATCTCGGATCTTCAAATAACCTTCTCCTTTTCTCGCCTTCCCATTCTTCTGGCTTTGTTTGTTCATTCGTCCTTCTATATTTACCCAACTAGCAAAGTAGTGGAATAAGCGATCAGTTACTTCACTAAAGATCGAATAAATGTTGAATAATGGCTACCGAGTGATCATATTGTGCTAAAGATGCGTTCGTGTGACTTTTTAGCTATTTTCCCTATTGTGCGCTATAATTATGACGTATAAACGTTTATTCTACGTACTTATACCGCAACTATTCGACAATCGTGTAATATGTCTATTACTCGTTTATTCAACATGAGTATGTCATAGTAGCGCTATAAAAGCATTGAATTAGCTATTTGTCTGTGTAGGTCGCAACTATACAGCTACTACTAAACGTTCCGTTATCGGAGCCAATTTGCTGAATAGTTGCTACCCGTTTATTAAAAAGCGTCATGATTACTGATACAGCGTTATAAATCGGCTAGTCCAATAATAGCTTTTAGATTACAGCTACTGAACCAGAATTGTTGTCAATGCCATTATATCACATTTATTCAGTACAAGATGCAATAACAGATTTTCAGTGACCTTTAGAGCTCTAATGTGAGGATATTTTCTTAATCACTCTGAAGATAGTGGTTCCGTACACAATTTATTAGTTTACGACAATCTTGAAATTCATGTTTAATTAATTAAATTGATAGAATACAGTGCAGAAGTCGACTGTCAGGCTTCACTGTTTGCAATAGAAGTTAATAATAATGTTAATGAGCTTAGCTCTTGAGCTCCACGTGTTGCAAAATTTTTGCTGCAAAAATTTAATTGCTATTGGACAAATTTCTAACTTACTGCTATAACTTAAAAGACAAACTTGATTAACGTCTGTCGGTGATTACGCTACTGTGTTCCCGAGCTACGAGAGCTAGTCTGTCGCCGTTACCGCTCCTCTCCACCTCGGGGATAAGAGACGCGCTCTTATTTTTGTCTCGCTTGCTGTGCTCCACCTGTGCGGGCGCGCTGGTGTGATTCTCGTGCCTACTGCGTCAACCGTAAGTAACATAGATCAACATGAATAAAATACGCTCGCCGACTGGAAGTGGCCAACTCAGTGGACGGAGTGATTCGCAGCCAAATTTAACAAGTATTGACCCACAATCAGAGTTTAATGATCAACAAAGGATAACTCTTCGTAATAAAAGAAAACAACCGGATGATAATAATGATTTGACTATGATAAAAAACGAAGTGCTCGGGTCAAGTAACCAGATGGCACAGGTGATGTCAATGCTTACAGTGCTAACCACAAATCAAAAGGAATTTATGGAAAAAATGTCAACGGATGTTTCAGCCCTGAAGGAACAAATGAAAGATATAACATCAACTGTAAACCGTATGAGTACTGAATATAAAACCGTCAAGTCAGACGTCTTGACTTTGATTGATGCAAACTCCGACATTAAAAGTAAAATAGAGCACCTAGAATCAGATATTAACCTACTTAAGCCTGCTTCCGAAACTAGCCTAACAACGCATGAATCATCGACCCCTGAAAATATTATAGCTGAATTAAAAGAACGTGAAGCCAGGAGCAAAAATTTAATAATCACTGGAATTCCTGAAGTCACAGCATCAAGTAAAGAGGAACGGATCAGTCATGATCGATGTAAGGTGCTGAATATATTGAAAGGAGTCGATGCATCTTGCCCCGAACCAATAAAAATATTACGGTTAGGGAAATATAGCCCTAACAAAAGTCGACCAGTTAAAGTATTTTTCAAAACCCAAGAAGCTACCAGAGATATACTTAAAAATAAGAAAAATCTAAAAGAGGACAGGGTTAATATATATTCAGACCAGACACCAGCGCAAAGGACATATTTGAACAATCTGACTCGAAAACTTAATAGCAGGCTTGAGAAAGGAGAAAATAACCTAACGATTAAATACGTTAGAGGTGTACCAAAAATTCTAAAAAACTTCCCAAAAAACTCAAGCGAATAATGCAATGCAATGATTCTTCGGATAGTAAGTATAAAAATACTTATCAAGTGGCCCAAGACTATGTGGATATTATATTTAGTAAAAAATCTCTAAAATTCTATTACGCTAATATACGCAGCATTGTAAAGCCTGGAAAGTTTGATGAGTTAAAATGCATATTAAAATAATTTAAAAACACTATAAATATCATACTTTTAACGGAAACCTGGATTAAGTCGGAAGATGAAGCTAAGCGCTTTCAAATTCCAAACTATACACATTACTATAGCTATAGAAGCAACAAAAGGGGCGGTGGCGTATCTATATTTGCCCACAATGACCTGATACATAGTTATGTTGAAGACACATCTCAAGATGGTAATCATTATCTGTGGATACAACTTAAGAACTTCTCTCTGGACATTGGAGTTGTGTACAAAAAACCAGACTCAAATATACAACTTTTCTTGGATGAATATGCGTCACAAATTAACAAAAGAAAAAGAGCGATAGTGCTAGGAGATTTTAATGTTGACTTGCTTAAAACAGACCGTGGAACTCTTTTATACAAAGAAAACATACTGGAAAACGGTTATGATATAATAAACTGTATCGACGAAAAATTTTGCACACGTGAAACGGCTACGGCTAAAACTATTATAGATCACATCTGCACAAACATAAAAGAAAATGACTTCCATATTATGGCCATAATCCAAACACCTTTCTCAGATCATTACCAACTTTACATAGAAATGAAAAGATGTAAGCCTACACCACTAAATAAAATACAATATGAGGCAATCAATTACGAAAAACTTTATGAAGCAATGAAGAAATACGATAACAACAATGAAGATACTTATGAAGTGCTCGAAGAAAGACTTATAAATTGCATAAAAACTAGTAAGGAAACCAAATTCAAAATTCAAAACCCTCCTAGAAAAGATTGGATTAAGAAAACAATAATAGAGGAAATTAACATTAGAAATAAACTATGGAAACAACATAAACAAAACCCGCAAAATACATCTTGTAGGGGGTGGTATAAGGTAGTTGGGAGAAAGAAGAAGAGTGGCGTAGTTTAAAGCCGAATGGCGTATATTAGAATACGTAAGTTAAGTACGCGATTGAAATAAGAAAAGGAACAATGTTGCGAGAGATATAATACAATACCGGATATCGTGGTCCGAGAGTTCCAGGGAGATGGAAGCAGTCGTTCCCCTTTATAAGGCACTGTATGCGATATCCGAAGCGTCCAGAAGGTCCGTATAAACGGATACAACCGTACAACTGCGAATATTCCTACCTAAGAAAGGATACAATACAAAAGTCACGGCGACTATATATGGGAGCCGGCAAACGAAACCATAGCGCGATGCAAGAATCCGTAGCGCAGCGCCATCTAGTATGCGGCCGATGAACTAATAATGGTTCTTGCAGATGTTGTTGCTACAGGCTCCCCCTCTGGCTGCGAAGACGTCCCGGCGAGGTAGACAGGATAATGTGTAAGTTACTTCGTTTTTGGTGGTCGTCCTCGTGGTCGCCTGGTTGAATGCGTTGTTTTATCTTGAAGTTGGATCTTCTTTGGGCGGCCTCGCTTTCTGATTGGCAAGGACGGTTGAGGTAGAGAAGCGTCGTTTGGAGCTTCGTACGGGGATAGAGATGATGAATGGTATAAACCTACTGGTTTGTGAGGTTCAGTTAGGGATGCTACTTGGTAGGAGCTCGGTCCATGTATGCGCAGAATTATGTAAGGTCCATCACGTCGGGGAGCAAATTTAGCGCAGAACCCTTGAGCAGATTTACTTAACGGATGAGAAGTAACTAAAACGTAGTCTCCTGGTTTGTAAGATGGTCTCTCTCGACGACTTTTATCCACGTACTCTTTTCTTTTTTCTTCGTTCATCTCCTGTATCTCTTTTGCTTTTTTCAGAGTATCAACTAACAGGTGCAGCTTTGGAGTAATTTCAGGAATAAAATTTTCATTAGTTATTATTTGTTTTAAGTCATTCCTACAATCATCAGGACATCGTAGGTGACGCCCAAAAGTTAAATAAGCAGGAGAGTATCCGGTTGATGACATAACTGCAGTATTCATAGCAAAGCGAATGCTTGCAAGTTTCTCTGGCCAAGATGAATGGCAGTCTCCCACAAATATTGCCAATTGGGTCTTCATGTCCCTGTTGCGCCTCTCTACGGGGTTAGTTTCTGGGTGGTAAACTGGGGTAAACCCATGGCTAATATTAAGACAGAAGGCAAGTTGTTGCATAACGCTGCTAACGAACTGTGTACCGTTATCACTTATGAAACGGCGTGGAGTGCCATAACGCAGTATTATTTCATTAAGCAAAACTTTAGCGCAATCTTGAGCGGTTGCTTTTTCCAAAGCAAACAGCTCCAGCCATCTTGTAGCGACATCTTCTACTATAAAAATCCAATTTTTGTTGTCTAGAGACTTGGGAAGAGGTCCAAACAAGTCGAAAGCTATCACTTCGAAACGCTGATTCACGGCTGTTGTTTGGTGTAGGCCTGCTGGCTTTAGGTTATTTGGTTTGTATCTTTGGCACTCAATACATTTTTTTATGTAGGTTTCCACTTGAGTTCTCAAACCTTTCCAACTATATCGTCTTGAAATGCGTTCTATTGTTTTATCTACGCCGAAGTGACCAGCTGTAGGATCATCATGATAGACAGATATCACGTTATTTTGTTCGTGTTTTGGAACTACTAATTGACAGTCATCACTGTTATTCTCTGGGCTATATCTATATAGTATTCCGTTATTCATTAAATAACCCTTTTGACTCCAATATCTCGCGTTTTCGTCGTGATTACCTTCAAAAGCTTGCACTACTTTTACAATGTTTTCGTCTTTTAACTGTTCTTCTCTAATTTCCTTAGCGCTTCTTCTAGGCATATCAACTATAACTGTACATATTGCGCAATTTTCTTTACTTTCATGTTCACAACAAGGGCGAGATAAGGCGTCTGCGACTACATTAGTTTTACCAGTTATGTATTTGATTGTTAAATCATAGGACTGCAATTGTAAGGCCCATCTTGCTAAACGACCCATTGGTGATTTAAGTGACATGAGCCATTTAAGGGCTTGATAGTCTGTTAGGACAGTTACTGTTGCTCCTTCTATATACCCTCTAAATTTGTTACAGGCCCAAACTACTGCCAACGCTTCCCGTTCAGTCGTTGAATAATTTCTCTCAGCTGGAGTTAGTAAACGACTGGCGTACTCTACAGGATGTTCCTGATCTCCCTCCCCCTGCACTAATACAGCACCAATGGCGTAACTGCTAGCGTCAGTCTTCAGGCTAAACGGTTTAGTTGCATCGGCTTAAGCTAAAACTGGTGCGGTTGATAAGGCTCGACAAAGAATTTATAAGGCTTTTCTTTGGTCATCTCCCCACGTCCAGGCAACGTTTTTTCTAGAGAGGCGAGATAAAGGTTCAGATATTTTAGCAAAATTGTGCACGAATCTTCGGTACCATGAGCACATTTGTAGGAACGACATTAAATGTTTTATGTTAGTGGGTGCTGGCATTTTAAGTATACAGCTGACTTTATCAGGGTCTATTTCTAACCCATTGGGCGTAATGTAATGCCCCAAATATTTTACCTTAGAGCAACACCACTTACATTTCTCCTTGTTAATTGTAAGATTAAACTCTACTAGACGAAGAAAAACATCTTGCAGGTCTCGTAGATGCTGCTTATACGAAGGAGAGAGAATAATTAAGTCATCTAAATATGACAACAGCTTAATATGACTTAACGAAATACAAAATCGGTCCATCATTCGTTGAAATGTTGAGGGCGCGTTTCGTAAACCGAATGGCATTCTTAGAAATTTGTAAACACCAAAAGGTGTTATAAATGCTGTTTTGATCTGATCATCTTCCTTGACTTTAATTTGATAGTATCCAGCACGTAAGTCTATTGTTGTCATGCATGGAGTTACTTTGGCATCATGGAGCAAGTCATCAATTCGTGGCATAGGATAAACATCTGGAACAGTAATCTTGTTTAGTTGACGGTAATCAATGCATAGGCGTACACCGCCGTCCTTTTTAGTTACCATGACGACAGGCGCCGACCAAGGCGAATTGCAAGGGATAATAACATTTTCTTTAATCAATTTTTTTATCTCGTTCTTTAGGATTTCAAGTTTTGGTGCAGGTATGCGATATGCTGCCACTGATATCGGTGCGTTATTTCCAGTATCTATAGCGTGTTCGACATGGGAGGCTGGCTGGCTATTAGGTACAAACACCGATCGATTTTTATAAAGAAGTTGATTCAATTCTTCTAATTCTACATCGGTTGAAAATATGTCTGTATTGGGAAACAAAGAAGCTGATTCTGGTGATTCTGCATCTCGATATAAAGCATCCATTACTGGAGAGTAGCCGTCAAAGAGAACCTGACGTTTTCTTTTGTTTGGAGGTGATAATTGTATTGGCAGTAACGGTCCATAGCTCGACGCTTTTTCGAAATGCGTGTTTGGTACACATGCCTCCATTGAGTAATTAGCCTGCGTTCTCTGGTTGCATACGGGTACTTTCATTGGATTTACGGCATATTCTGTGATACTAGCGGTTGGGTAATTTGGTTGTGATTGCTCATTGAAACTTGCAATAATTGGAACAAATTTAGGTGACACAGTTGGTGTAATCTTGTTGTTTGTGACTTTCTTTTCTTCTATGAGTTCGAACAGCTTTGACGGATTGTCCAAAAAATGACATGTCTTTTGAGGTAAAGTAATTGACAATAATGCGTCTTCAACAAAACCAACACCCAACAAAGTTTTATTGTCTTTGGCTTCAGGCAAGATAATGAACGAGGTAACTACTGTTCTGCCATACATCGTAACTGGTGCCTTAAAGTTCAAAGTTACTTGTTTTTTTGTTATTCCATCAGCTAGAGTAATCCACAATGTTTCTTCCTTAAAAATGTATCCCTTTCCTTCCAGAGCTTTGTACAACTTATACGATGCTACGCTAGTTTTCGCGCAAGTATCTATGTAGGCCATTCCCTGATGGCCATCTATTGATACTGGTACAGTGGGGCGCTGACGAATATCCATGTTCGATTGGATTGCACAAAATTCCAAACCCTCTACTGTTTTATCTACAGTATTGCATTTCTTACAGTGACTACGTACTACTCCTGGTTCTCCACAACCATAACAAGAATATTTGGGTGGTGCGCTTGTTGACTGATTTATGTCAAATGATTTTTTGTTGTGTACTATTGCCTTTTGGAGTATGCCTAATGGCTGTGTATCTTGTGGGTTACTATGAAGTTCAACTTTTGCTTTTTTCCTGCATTGTTCAATGGAATGTCCAGGCAAACGACAGAAACTGCATCTCAGTTTTTTCTTTAATGAGAAGTCACGCTTTTCATCATAGGGTTTTTCTCTACTTGTTAGCATGTCTTTATAAAAATCCTCTGTGGCACGACATTTATTTAAAAGATCATCAAAAGTCTTGACGGAATCCCTGGTAACATGTTTTCTTATATTAAGACTTAATTGGCCAAACATCATGTCTAACTGCTGTTGCTCTGTGTGCTCCGGTTTAGGTAATTGAGATAGCAGCATCCTTTTTTGAGCAATAAAGTTTTCGGCACTTTCGTTAGGTTTTTGTTTAACGCCAATGATCTCTTGATATATACTAAATGCTGGCTTTTTAGGAGCGAAAGCATATCTTAGTCTATCTTCGAAGTCAGACCAGGTGGTGACTTTTTCTTTAACGCCTTGCCACCAGACCCCTGCGTCTTCCTTTAAAATTAGCGGCAGACTAGCTAGTGCATCCAAATCGGAAATTCCTTCCATTTTCTTAAATATACCTACAGCCGCGAGAAATGACTCGACAGATTCAGTCTGTTTCTTTCCATCATAGATCGAGTTGCAAGTAGTGAATGACTTTTTTTGGGTAGTCGTTACAGCTGCTAACAGCTTTTTAAATTGTTCGTCGGTAAAATTCATATTTCGCTCTTTTACTTCTTCGAAACTACGTCGCCTTGTAGTTGTTTGTCGACCCGAACGCGTCACAATAAACTTCGGTATCTTCTTCCTCAAGTGCGGGTTATTGTCGTTGGGCGCCAGATTGTAGGGGGTGGTATAAGGTAGTTGGGAGAAAGAAGAAGAGTGGCGTAGTTTAAAGCCGAATGGCGTATATTAGAATACGTAAGTTAAGTACGCGATTGAAATAAGAAAAGGAACAATGTTGCGAGAGATATAATACAATACCGGATATCGTGGTCCGAGAGTTCCAGGGAGATGGAAGCAGTCGTTCCCCTTTATAAGGCACTGTATGCGATATCCGAAGCGTCCAGAAGGTCCGTATAAACGGATACAACCGTACAACTGCGAATATTCCTACCTAAGAAAGGATACAATACAAAAGTCACGGCGACTATATATGGGAGCCGGCAAACGAAACCATAGCGCGATGCAAGAATCCGTAGCGCAGCGCCATCTAGTATGCGGCCGATGAACTAATAATGGTTCTTGCAGATGTTGTTGCTACAATCTAAAAAAAATCTGTTTGTTAGCAAGAGAAACGAAGTTTCAGAGCACATACAAAAAACCAAAAGTCTATACTATCAAAAAGCTTTTAGAAACTGTGTGAAGAAGCCATCAAAAATGTGGAAACTTATTACAAGCCTATCAAACAATAAGTTAAAGGAAACCCGTCTTCCGAATAAGCTACATACAAGCAATG
Source organism: Scoparia ambigualis (assembly GCA_963921215.1). Taxonomy (NCBI): domain Eukaryota; kingdom Metazoa; phylum Arthropoda; class Insecta; order Lepidoptera; family Crambidae; genus Scoparia; species Scoparia ambigualis. The sequence continues at coordinate 40,826,491 of OY992503.1, read as the reverse complement.
GTTCTGTTGTCACCAAAGAAAACGATATTTGTGAATATTTTAATAACTACTTTGCTAACATTGGTCCAATGCTAGCTAAACAAATACCTGTGTGTCCTTCTGATGCTAACAATATGGATCGGGGTGAGTCTGAAACTAGTTCAAATGCACTTCATAGTTTCACACCTGCAACTTTAAATGAAATCACTAACATAATAAACAACCTAGACTGTAACACGAGCGCTGGACTAGATGGTGTAAATACGAAATCAGTGAAATGTACAAGAAACCTAATAGTTCATGAATTAACAAGATGTGTCAATAAATGCCTACAAACAGGACTCTTTCCTGATAGCCTAAAAGCTGCAAAGGTCACCCCTATTTATAAATCTGGACCTAAATCAGACCCTGGAAATTATCGCCCTATATCGGTACTCCCAGTTTTATCAAAAATCTTTGAACGTGTAATTTATAATCGTTTAGATGCTTATTTGACTTCTATCAACTTTATCTATGACAAACAATACGGCTTCAGATCAAAATCAAACACACTTGCTGCGACAATAGATCTTGTAACAAACATAGGGCTTAACATTGACAAGAAACGCATAGTCCTCGGTATCTTCATAGACCTTAAAAAGGCCTTTGATACCGTCAGTCACGAACAGTATTGAACAAATTGACACACATGGGCATTATCGAGACTGGACATGATATGTTAAAATCTTACTTGTGTAATCGAAGACAAGTGGTAAAAATGGGACAGATACAGAGTACTTCTAGTCCTATAACTTGCGGAGTGCCTCAGGGTTCAATCTTAGGACCACTACTTTTCTTAATTTATATAAATAATATTAACCAGATTGGTCTTAAAGGGGACGTCACGTTGTATGCGGACGATACATGCCTATTCTACTCTGGAGACACGATAGATACTATTGTTGCGGAGGCACAGGCCGATTTGGATTTGCTCTGTATTTGGTTTCAACGTAGCTTATTGACTATAAATGCCAGTAAGACAAATTACATAATTTTTGCTCCAAACAATAAAATAATCAAACATTTTAATCCTTTAAAGATAAATAGTACGTTAATCAATAGAGTCAACCAAGAAAAATACTTAGGCCTGATTTTGGATAGTAAGCTGACTTGGAAGCCGCACATTGATAAAATGAAAACAAAACTTACGTCACTGATGGGTATGCTGCGCAGTATAGTTCGATGCCTATCGCGCTCTGTTCGTTACACAATATACAACTCGTTAATAAAACCACACATTGATTACCTGGTTGAAGTATGGGGTACATCAGCTAAATCAAATCTAGCAATATTGCAAACTGCTCAAAACAAACTACTTAAAGTATTATTTCAATATGATTTCCTAACATCCACAGATAAACTATATAAAGATACACAATTAATGAACATTTCTCAGACGTACAAATACTATAATTGCATATTGATTAGAAAAATATTACATAAAGATATACACACAAAGACAACCTTTACTATACCAAATAAAAAACATAAAATGAATGTTAGACGAAACTATGATATACAGTTATATAAACCGCGTACAAACTACGGGAAAAATAGTATTATGTACAAAGGGTCTCAAATCTATAACAGGCTGCCTAAACGCATTAGGGAGGCACAATGTCTGACCAGCTTTAAAACACATCTCAAGCGACATGTAATGAACACTAACCCCGGATCTACAAGTTCACGGGCGAGTGCGCTCGAATCACTTCCAGACGCGCTTATTCCGTGATATTCATTTTAATATTGTGTTGGTAAGACCAACGCTGCTCGGGGCGAACGCAGTGCGCTATGTAGTCTGTGGCAGTGCGTTTAGTGTATGTTTTTTTGGATTTACCCTCTTTCTGTCAGACTTTCTTCGCATTGAACCAGTGTTTGCTGTCTGTTGTGGTTTTATTGTTTTCGTTAGGGAGGTTGTTTAAGTTTTTGGTCTACAATACTTTGATGAAGTTATGTCCTAATTATTGAATTACCTTAGTAAATTGCAATGTATTACCTTATAATGTAGAATAATGGCTCAAGAGGAAAAAAAATCTAAAATTTAGTTCAATATTTAAGTTAGTTACGAGTATAAGTTTCTCATGTAAGTAAATTTACTAATTCTTATGAGAAATAAAGATTCTTAAACCCGAACCCGAACCCGAATGATGTTGAAAACCCAGAGAGTTTTGAAAATAAACAAGGCAGAGATTTAGAATAAAATGTATTTTTCTCGTATTCAAATCTGTTTCCATATATTTATATTTTTCCATATATATTTTCAGTTCAGTTCAGTTTCCATATACCTATATATATTTATATCACCTTTATTCAGTACAAGATGCAATAACAGATTTTCGGTGACCTTTAGAGCTCTAATGTGAGGATATTTTCTTAATCACTCTGAAGATAGTGGTTCCGTACACAATTTATTAATTTACGACAATCATGAAATTCATGTTTAATTAATTAAATTGATAGAATACAGTGCAGAAGTCGACTGTCAGGCTTCACTGTTTGCAATAGAAGTTAATAATAATAATGTTAATGATGTTGAAAACCCAGAGAGTTTTGAAAATAAACAAGACATAGAGATTTGGAATAAAATGTATTTTTCTTGTATTCAAATCTGTTTCCACTCTACATCCGTAGCACCTTTCTAATAAAATAAAATGCGTTTCCTGCCATGTGTCCACATTCATAATTATATACAATCATCCATTGAGATAAACTAATAGAGGAGCAAATCTCATTACCGCGCGTCCTAAGAAATGTAACCACCATATAACCGCGACGACGTAGCTTTGAAACCAATAAACATTTTAATGTAAACATTTAACTGTCTCAACTACACAAGTCGCAAGAACCATGCTGTCACTAAAATTAGACAAAGACAGATACATAGTCATGCACTGGCGGGCCAGTGTTGCCTGCCATATGAATTTTACCCCAAAATAAGAAAAAAATAGAATATTGTTTAAAAGCAATGGGCGATTTTCTGACAGCCCAAATTAAAAAGTAAAAATTAGTTCAAAAACTTTCGATAGATGTCGTTTTATGAAAGCTGGGCTACTTATGGGCTGTAATAAATTCTACACTTTTACTTGTCTACCAAAAGAATAAAAAAATAGTATTTACTTACCTATTTATATTCAGGACATCCAGAACCTATTTCTATTTTGGAATAGAATAAATATTACGCAGCCATACACGTGCTCCTCATGAACCCGCCTTTTACTAAGGGCCATACTAATCTATGCTAAGCGCCATCTATGAAGTCATTTACGAATCAATTTCTTTTTTTTTTGATCTCGGAAAATCGCCCATTGTTTTATAAAATACACACATCAAAAGTGTCTAGGGATCAACATATATTTTTGCAATAACTTTTCTCCTGATTGATATTAATTAAAATTTTCTGTAAGGATTCATCAAATAAAGTGTTTTCGTTTGTCTACAGTAACGATAAACCAAGTCACCTTTGCATTAATAAAGAAATTTGCCATTTTCCTAATAAAGGGATTTTTGACATTTGAACCATTAACATTAAAGTTCGAAAAAAAGACTGAAATAACAGTTTTCTTTAAAATTTTATTGGGTAACTTAAACAATTAATAATCCGTGTTTCTACCGCGAATACTAACAACACAAGAACATCGGTTTGGCATACTCAAAATGAGTTCATCCAAATCACGCTGTGGAATGGCCGCCCATGTTCGTTGCAACAACAAAAAAAGGTCTTCTTGCTCTTCTCTGTAGCATATCCCATGCATGCTCAATCGGGTTCAAGTCTGGCGACTGAGCAGGCCAGGGCATGACATTGATGTTAGCTGCGGCGAGAGTCTGTCTTACAACTCTTGCGGTGTGCGGTCGTGCATTATCATGCATTAACTGAAATAAGGGACCGATTTGCACTTGTAGAGGAACGATGACGTCTGATACAATCGTCTCAGCATAAATTTGAGCGTTGAGGTTGCCTCTGATCCAAATCAACTCAGTTCTTCCGCCGATCCAAATACCCGCCCATACCATGATGGTTCCACCACTATAAGGATGGACTTCCTGGCAGGATTTTAATCGCTGTTGGCGTCCAGGGGTTCTCCAGTGTCGTATACGTCTTGTATCCGGTCTCATACCAAAACGAGACTCATCAGAAAAGCACACGAAACGCCATTGTTCTTCTGCCCAATTTCTGTGTTCAAGAGCCCATTGATATCGAATCCTACGATTGTGCATTGCTATAGGTGGTACCCTTAGCGGTCTTCGGGAATGAAGGTTCACTTCATGCAAGCGGTTTCTGACTGTTTGGTCGCTAATTAAGTTCCCTGAAGAGTGATGAAGCCTCACGGCTAACATCATGGCGGTTATTGTTGGAGCTCTTCGAGTTGTGATTTGAATGTATCGGTCTTGTCTCCGTGTGGTGCAGCGATACCGTCCTCCATGGCGCTCAGCCACGGTACCAGTGCTTCGGTAACGTGTCCAAAGTCGACTGATAACACTCTGACTTGTATTCAGAGCTAAAGCCACAGTACGTTGCCGGGAACCAGCTTCTATCATTCCCACGGCTCTGAGCATTTCTTCCCTGCTTAAATGATGTCGCCGCTCCATAATAACGTTGGTTTTAATCAGTAGTAGGGAAACAGTAGCACTAATAATGTCTTCAATGCGTTGTATGTTTTTATAGGGAAAATATTGACAGCTGATTTTCATCTTTTACTAGAAATTGATTGAAAGTTCCTGTTTCAAATTATGAAATGCACCAAAAAGGATCCATATAAATTTATAAAATCATAAATTTATTACAAAGCCACATCTCAATCTCAAGAAATCCGCATAAAAATGCTTGATCCCTAGACACTTTTGATGTGTGTACATAAATTTAAATAATAGGTACTATTATTATAAAGAGGAATAATTTGTTTGTTTGTTTGCATGTAGCCGATAAACTCGGGAACTACTGAATCGATTTTAATATTATTTTTGACCATTAATATGCTACTATTATAACATAATTGAAACTATGTTAGCAGGACAGGGCCTCAATCACACTAAGCACCAACGATATTACCAAAACTATACCTTTACCGTTCAGCCAACTTCGTATAGCGCTATCGCATGTGTCAAACGCGATAGCACTGTAAAAGTACGTCTAACGACTACATTTCAGTTGTGGTTCGGTTGAGATTATTTAGCGTGATAGCCCCCTAGGACGTGAAGCGTTTTCTGAGTGAATGCTTACTTACTGCTTGCGCGATTTATCCCGTTGACATAGTTTTAATATGATGTTTACATGTATTTAAGTATGGATATCTGTTAACTAGCCGCCATTGTACAAGCTTAGGCTTAGTTTGGGGCTAGCTCATTGGTGTGATTGTTGAAATATATTTATTTATTTATTATTTACTTTACGAAGATAAAGTTGCGAGGAACAGCTAGTATTATTTAAATAACATGTCTTGCTTACTAGATACATAAAAGTAAGAATAAGTAATGAAATAATCCTCCTGCCCCCGAAATTCTATCGTTTTCGCTAGTAAGAAGTAGTTAAATGTATTCTGAATTACTAAACATAATTATTTTTTTTCATTTTGATAAGTTAAATAATTTATATGTCAATAATATAGTCATAATCTAATTTTATGTAGGTATTTACTCATGCTGCATGATAAAATGTCACTATTTTAATGAAAAAAAAATTATAAATGTTCTCTTATAGTTTTTGCCCAGTGAATGGACATTTATTCGGCATATACAGACATTTATCGGGCATTTATCCAATGCACCCAAAACGCCCGGGCGTAAATCCATCACTAGCCATAATGGTATTTAATTATTTTTTGTATGTTTTTACGTTAATATCAATACATTTACAATGTACATACGTATGGAAAGTAATTCCGCTTGAGTTATGATGGTTCTGTGACCTTTAATCGCACTCTTTCACTATGCATTCACCCATTTTCCGTCCGGTTCAACCCACAGGTCACTATGTTCAACCTGGCCGGCGTCACACTGAGTGAGGACTGAACTGACATTAGCTAGGCATATGGCTGTGGCCATATATGAGGTGGCAACGCTTTCGCGCGGTAATTGCTAATCTAGTGTATATATATCAATGCAATCATCTAGAAAGAGAAAAAACTTGAATCATTTCAGTGGCTACCAGATTATAGAGTTGTATCCATAGTTGAGGAGCGTCTGTTCAAAAGGAGATAAATCCATTTTCCATTTTTTTGTTTTTTTTGGTAAGTATTATTGCTCTCTATGTTCGAATACACAACTTAGTGCTTAAAATTGGCTTCGAAAGGCGTTATTTCCAATAGAAAAACGACGTTCAAACTCACAGTTTCAATCAAAGGGAGACATTTCCAAAGAATATTAACAGAAAAATAATACAATAAAATGTTTTTAACAAATGGAGTTATATTTCATACAAAATGACCACCGTGCCAAAATGATCTGTACAAAAGGAGATATTTTATTTCTGTTTCAATTATTATCTTTTGAATCGATTTGTGATGTCAAACAAGGCATAATATTCTGTGGTAACTCAGTAAATAGTCAATCCACCTTTATAATACAAAAAATGCCTCAGAACTACGTAAAATATTAATAATATTAATAATTGATGACCATTAAGAAATATTTTTAAAGATTTTAAATATCTAACTCTAATGTGTATTTATACACTATAAATTTGTGTATTTGTAAGGCAAAATAGAAATCATTTTTGTCCTAAAAATCAATCCAAAAAGAATATACGCTCTCATTAAGCTTATGATGTTTGTAGCATTTAACATTATGGTAAATATGTATGGCAAAGCAAAAGTACTGTGATTTATGGTGATAAATATCTTTAAGCATTTACCGGATCATATCAAATCTACTGAAAACCCTTGTTTTAAAAGAACCATAAAGAAACGTTGTTTCTTTTTTTCTTTAATTTGTCAAAGATATCAATTTTAAAAGAGGGAAAAGAGATTAATCTTGTTCAAAAGGAGATATTTACAAAGCGTCCTGAACAAAAAGAGTTATAAAATTCTAATCAAAAGGCGATATTTGTAAACTTCAACATTTTTTTAAAAATACCGTAATCAATAAAAAAAAAATTCTGACTTCTGAACTATGGTGGTAATACCTACCTATCACTTTTAAAAAGAAAAACTTACAAGTTAAACTAAGCATGATATCAGTTTAGTGGTTTTCTGAAAATTCCTTTAAGGTGGAATTATCTCCTTTTGAACAGACGCTCCTCAGTTGTAAACCAGCGGCTTGTAAGCCGGTAGTTACCGAAACCAGCGGCTAGAAACGAATACCCAGCCGCTTGATACCGGGTAGAAGATACCCAAATTGACAACCAAAAAAACGATTTTTATTACATTATTTTTTAAATAAACACGTAATACACCATTATTTAATTTATAGACGAGCAGGAAACTGACACTGAAACAAGAGTTTGTGTTTATGATATGATATGATATGATAGTGTATGAAAATTATAAGAATAAAGGTAGCTAAATTAGTTTATTTTAGATCTAATCATCATTATAAACCAAACGCAGGATTCTTGCGGCAAAATTTAGGCTCACAGGCTTTTGGTGCATTGAAGAAATACAACTAAATGCTTACTATTACTAGGTATCTGTCCACACCTTATTTCAAAGATAAATACATATTTCCAAAACATCTCTCACAAATAAATTAAAATAGTCCTATTCCACTGCATGCGTCACATTTTGTATGAGAATTTTGAGTATTTAACACATCATACGGATGCAAATTTCACTGTTTATGTCTATTTATGTTAAATGTACCTATACTATATTAAATAAATTAGAAAAACAACAAAAACAAAAACTAAATCATGTGAATAATATAAACTGTACAATAAAATGTAAGCAGCCGTTTTTAGCCGCTAGTTATCGCTAGAAATGATAACAAGCCAAATAAACCGTTTCTAGCCGCCAGGCTAGAAATGTTAGTAACCAGCTTTACATCTTTTCATCATCATCAGAGGGCGCTGGCTCTGCGTAAACAACAACTCCCGTGTTAAATCGTGTTTTGAAAATAGATTATTGTTGTAAATGTTATTAATTTTGTGACAGTTGCGTGTAATTTCATACAATTCACATGTGAAAACGTTTTCTCCTGAAAAACTCAAGCGGATTTTAAGTAAAAGTGACTTCAAGCAAACGGTTACCGTAAATCACAATTTCGTTTTAAAACAGTGTAATATGGCTGTAGAACTAATTAAAAGCGATAAAAGCCTGTGTGATTAATTTAATAGAACGCTATTACGGTGATAAAGTGCATAATTTTAACCAAATTTTGTATTGCAAGATTTTTATTCCTGTGTACCGTTCAATGTTTAAAATATTGGCGCTACGCGTTGAGAAAAAACTTTGAATTACGTCGTGTGCATGTGCTTTGGTCGTGCTCGACTGGAGTCAACAGAGGGCGCTACAAGACAAGGCGTTCACAGCTACCACGGCAATTCGACGTGAGTCTGTGCTTTACCAACTTATGTTATCAACTAATAGAGGTCACCTGTGAATAACATTGGTTTATTATTTAATAACTTTGAAAATAATTTTACACATAGTTTGTGAGTGCTATATAATATTGCTAGCGAAACTATCACTATGGCTACCAACACCAGCAAAAACTGTGCTGGTTGCACTAAACCATTGCCAAAAAATGAATACTTACAATGCACATCCTGTAATGCAGCGTATGACTTGGAATGTCTTAATATGACTAGTAAGCGCTACAATTCATTTTATGCGAGGAATGAGCGTAAAAGCACTTGGAAATGCCCGGAATGTCAGAGTAAACAGCCAAAAGTCGGCAATTTAAACACACCTGTTCGTCCGACGGCGGCGCCGCTAACGACTTCACAACCTAAGCCACCTCATAGTGACGAGGTCGTTGACCCCCTTGAAACCGCTTCGGCTCAGAGCGATTTAAATGTAACACATCGCGCAAGGACTAATAAGAAAAATGATTTTATTTACGAGCAAATTTCACCTACCGGTGACTTGAACAACATCGAGTCAACTAATATTGATTTTAATCAACTAGTTTTGGCTGAACTCAGGGCAATTAGGCTTGCAATGACGGGGCTCACCACCGCTATCCAGGCGCAGAACTCAAGGCTAGACTGTTTGGAAGAAAGGATGAACTCTTATAAAAGTGGAATAAGCGAAAAAGAAACAAAAAGGGGTGAAATTATAGAATTGGAACAAACAATAACTCAATTGAAAAGGGAAATACAAGAACGAGAGCAAGACATGTTATTAAATGATATTGAAATCTCGAATTTAACAGAGACAAACGGTGAGAACGCTACACATATATTATTGACTGTGGCACAGAAGCTTGGCGTTCAATTAGAAGAGCGGGACGTCGTAATGGTGGAGCGTGCTGGACCAGTGCGCGCGTGTGAGGAGGGAGCCGCGCCGCCGCGGCCCCGGCCTCTTATCGCGCGGCTCGCACGCCGGGCTCTTCGCGACTCGTTTCTGACTGCTGCACGCGTGCGCCGCGGCCTCACCACGGAAGGCTTACCCCTCTCAGGCGCCGTACGGCGAGTCTATGTTAATGAACGGCTTACTAGATCCAACCGCCAGCTATTCCAAGAAGCACGGGCCGCTGCTAAGAGCCGAAACTGGAAGTATGTGTGGACAAAAGGTGGCAAAATCTTCACGCGCCGAGAACAGGGTACAGCTGGTCACCGTATTCGTTCTTATTCCGATATAAATAAGGTTTTTGGTATTTAATCTGTTCGTGTTAAGACAAAAAAATAATGATGAATGTGATCATACTAATTATATTTGTTTTCACAAATGCTATTTTGACAGAAATGTTTTGGCATGTAAAACTGTATTAATTGTCATTGAAGGTAATAATAATAATGTGCGGCCAAAAATATTATGTAATTATGTCAGTAATACAACATTTCTCTGGTTTAGAAATACGGTCTTATTTGTGTTTATGCCATTGTTAAGCACTTTTTTTGCTGACTTGTGTACCTACTGTAGTCAAACTTTTATTATTTTTATCATATTAGTTAACACTACGATATGGATACTTTCTTGTACTCCGATATATCTGAGCATGCCTGAAAAATTGCTTTGTTGTATTTTAAAGTGTAAGGACTATAGTATTTCTAGATTTTATTTGTTTTTGTTTTTGCTGTGTGATACTTTTATAAGGAGGCTTTTGCCTGAATATTATGTGTGGTGTTATACTCACTGTTTGATTGCTGTAAATAATTATTCTGTAGAATATTTGTTTTGGTGTTGTAGTAGTTGTAGTTGAATACATCTTGGGGTTGGATTGGCGACATACTAGTGTTCTGAAACGATATTTAAATAATTGCAAGTTTTTTTTTTTTTTTTTTATAAAAGAGGGAGGCAAACGAGCAGGCGGGTCACCTGATGGAGAGTAATCACCGCCGCCCATGGACACCCGCAAAACCAGGGGAATCGCAGACGCGTTGCCGGCCTTTATGGGGGGAATAGGTTTAAGGAAGGAATAGGAATTGGAGGGGGGGGGGGGGTGAGGGGCCTCCGGTACCCTCACTGGTCGGACGAAACACAACAGCACCAAGTGCCATTATTTCACGCCGAATATTCGTGAGAGGGTGGTATTACGCCGGGCGAGCCGGCCCAATGCGTGCTGCAACGCAGCGCGGCTCTACCACTCAGTCAGTGTCACTCATTTAGCACCACCCAGGGATCACGTGTAGGGTCTCAAGGGTAAACCTACGGACGCGAGCAACTTTGACCCCCAAGTATGTTTAAATTTCTAGTGCATTTGTTTTGGAGTTCTTAAAACATAAGCGACTACGATTGGGACTTTTTAATCCGGGTTCATTAGGTACCCGACACGACGAGTTTCTAATTGCCATGGAACGGCACGGCGCAGATATAGTGGCGATTAACGAGACTTGGTTACGAGCAGGCGAAGAGGCTCGAGCGCCCGCGCCCCATGGCTACCGCCTACGTCACATACCGCGCCCGCCCGGTGCTCGTTCGCGTGGCGGTAGAGTTGGTTTTTTTATCAAGCGCGGTATTTATATGCGACTTCTTGAACACCTGTCCTCACCCCCCGTAGAACAGATGTGGTTGAGCCTGAATCTAAATGGATATAAATTGGCTATAGGAACGGCATATCGTCCCAACTGGGTAAGTGTCGATGTTTTTTTGGATGCGATATCGGAGACTATGAGCGGTTTGTCGACGTATGATCATGTTGTGCTAATGGGTGATTTTAACATCAATCTCCTGAAGCCTGAGGAATCCAACTCAAAAAAGGTTCTTGAATTTTTCCATTCTATGAACCTTAATCAATATGTTAATGAACCGACACACTTTACTGACCATTCTGAAACATTGCTTGATCTTGTGTGCAGCAGTACAAAAGTGGACAAAGTTAATGTTGATTACATTCCAGACCTTGGCAACCATGCATTTGTATCGTTCGAATTAAATGTGAAGAAACCCAAACCGATCCCTCGATGGATAACATACAGGCCACTCAAAGACATCGATTCAAAGACTTTGGATGATAGTGTTAATGCTGTGCACTGGGAACGGCTGCTTTGTGAAAATTTAGATGATGCACTAGATGCCTTTAATGCACATATTAAAGAACTGTTTGACATGTGTGCTCATCTAAAAACATCATTTGTCAAAGAACAAAGTTATCCCTGAATAACTCAAACTGTGAAAGACATGATGAAACTAAGGGACAATGCATATGCCAGGTATGGAAACACTAAAGTTGATAGTCATAAGCAATACTATAAGGACCTGAGAAACATCGTACGCGTCGCCTTACATAATGAAAAAGCTGCATATTTTCGACAGTGTGTGAATGATCATTATCGGAATCCGTATATGCTATGGAAAAACGTCAAACGCCATGTTGATTTCAAAAAGAAAGTTATTGAACTACCAGATCGGATTTCGGATCCCGATGCAATCAATAACCACTTTCTTAATCTGCCTACTAGCAATCAGGCAAACCGCAAGGTTTCAACTCTGATAGATTTGGCAATAGTATATTTACTTTAAAGCCTGTAGATGAATCAACTGTGTTAAATATTATTAAGAAAATTGGAACAAATGCCCAAGGCGTTGATGACATATCGCTAAACATGATCCTTTTGACTTTACCGCGAACTCTAGCTACAATTACAGCAATTATTAACAAGTCAATTACAAATTGTATACTTTCCCTGATTTATGGAAACTATCTATAGTAAAGCCCATCCCTAAAGTTAATAATCCGGCCGAGATAAAAGACCTTCGACCGATAAGCATTTTGCCATTTATGTCGAAAATATTAGAAAAGGTTGTCTGTATTCAATTAACAGAATATTTGGATCAGTGTGACATATTGCCAAAAAAGCAGTCAGGTTTTAGAGCAGGCCTGAGTACGACAACTGCACTTATGGATGTCATTGATGATATCTTGACTGGTCAAGATGCTGGTGAGATAGTGCAGCTATGGTTCTACTGGATTACTCTCGTGCATTTGATACCGTTGACCACTCACTGCTCCTGGCGAAACTTAGGTATTATGGCTTTGATGATGCTGCAATCAAGTGGTTTTCCAGTTATCTGACAGGTCGTTGTCAAAAGGTAGAGGTTACGCAGCACGATGGCTCAAAAAAATATTCCAGAACTTTGCCTGTAAGTCGTGGGGTACCGCAAGGGTCGATTCTTGGGCCTGTAATTTTCATTTTGTACACCGCTGATCTTCCCAAATGCATCATAAACTGTAAATACCATTTATACGCAGACGACTTACAAGTATACAAGACATTCAAACCACACGATGCTGCAGCAACTGCTAAACTAATAAATGAGGATTTGGAACGTATAGCAGACTGGCCCGAAAGGAATGGTTTATTGTTGAACTCGGCAAAAACTAAATTAATTGTTACTGGTACTAAAACACAGATTGCAAAGATCAACAGTCAAGCCCTCCTTGACATCAAAATTAAAGCTGATAAAGTTGAGCGTGTAGACGAAGCTCGAAACCTGGGAGTTCTGTTTGATAGTAACTTAAAGTTTGAGAAGCAAGTAACGGATACAGTCAGACAGTGTTTTTACAGGTTGAAAGTGTTGTACCAGATCCAAAAGTATTTAAGCGTTGAAGTGCGAATTCACCTCTGCGAGACTCTAATCTTGTCCAAATTGAACTACGCTGACACAGTGATCGGAGGATGTCTTCTTGGTCGTACTAAAAAGCTAATACAGCGAGTACAAAATGGCTGTGCAAGATATTGCTTCTCTATTCCCTGGCGAGCTCACGTGACTCCTTACCTTAATAAAGGTGACTTATTAAATATGGCGAATCGACGAGAAATGCACTTTGCAAGTTTGCTCTTTGGAGTCATAAAAAATAAGAGTCCGTCATACTTGTATGAAAAACTTAATTTTTCTGACCGCCCTCAGCGTTTTGCTACTCGTTTGAAATGCCGCTCACATAACACTAGTGCGTTTCGAGGTAGCTTCCGGTATTTGGCTACAAAGTGTTGGAATAACATCCCTCCCCCTTTTAAGAATTTCAAAACGATGTGCACATTTAAAGCTCATTATAAAATACATTTACTTGATCTACAAAAGAATACCGCAATCTGAATATCTACTTGATTAAGTACTGAAAACTATTTTTTTGTGGCCTGGTATAATATAATATCCAGAGTGTGTAATAATGCCCACTTTATTGTTGTTAGCAATTATCTTTTGATATAATTAATTCAATTTGTAAACTTCGGAGATAATGATAATACATATTGTAACTAGGTATCATAATAGTAATTGTTGAAAATATTTTATTTTGATTTAAGTACTTATTATGTTAAACTGAATTGGTTGTTTGCACAGTGGCACGCGCCTTTTTTCAGCAAAGGTATCTATCTGCAGAATACCAGTGCCGTGACAATACGCGTTGTCACGGCTCAAACTGAGCAGAGGCCTATTTGGTGTACCTACCCAAGTTGGTGTTTATTTTTAAGTTTTATTTTTTGGTTTATTTCATTGTTTATATTTTTTTTTCATTGTTTTGTGTGTGCGGGTACCCAATAAACGTCTTTCTATTCTATTCTATCTATAGTTATATCTAACCATTCAAGTTTTGTTACCGACTTTGAATCAGGAACCCTAAAATAACTCCATTTATTATATATGGTGGAACAGTGTTGCAGTTATTCAACACATGATCGAATTTATGCGCTATAACAGCAATCTATTCACCAACTTCGTGTAATCTATATATTATTTTAATATTTATTTATTAAGGTAATGTTTTTAGCAGAGCCCATAAATATATGTGAATTATGGCATATCACTTTATCAGTAAATTAATTTCGCAAGATTTCTACACCAGGGCCCTGATTCTGTATCGCAATCTATAGATTCCACACCTAAACCTTACCGCGCACAAACGTCAAACGCATACGTTTTTGGGAAGATATCGTAACTTTTTAAGGAATTGACGTGGTTTCGAAACAAGGAATTGTTACAGAATAAGGGCCCTGTACACGTACTACTTCCATTACTATTGGATAATAACATAAGGAGGAGATTGGTATTTGTTCATTCAGTTGCAGTGTCATTAAAGTAGAACTTTTTGGAACAACAGTATTTTATTCGCTTTTATCGCATCAAAATATCGATTTGTAGCACATCGGCAACCTTTATAGCATTATGTTGTGGAATATTGGAAACCATGTAACTTTAACTCCATCAAATAGTGCAGTAGTTGCCGCGGCAATGCTATTACTGCTCTAAAATGTGTTAGGTTTGCTGTTAAATCGATGTGATTTATTCCACAGTTACTCAGCTTCTATTGCACCAATTAGTGAAGTAAATTGCGCCTAAATCCCGTTGAATACACGTTGACTCCACATCTATTCAACTTATAACGACGCTCTTAAAGAACTGTTTAGTAAAACAGGAACGTTGCCGTGACTGTTATAGCACACCGTTTTGCTAGTTGGGTATAAACGATACCCCTTTGCGTTAACTAGATGAAATGAATGCTTGAGTCTATGAAATGAAATACGATGGAAAAAAAAAATTACATTATGGTTTATGGTATGGAATCAAAAAAATTTCAATCTGCCATTTTCTTCATCGGAGGCAGTCGATTGTTGACAAAACATCAAATCTATAAAATGAATTTATTTGTTAACGTTCAATGTTATTTTGGTTTATTAATAATTTGACAACTGTCCAGTTATTTTAATCAATTTTATTTACTTTGGTGCAACTCTGGTGATTGTTCAATGTTGTGTATTCTCGTAACTTCAATACAAATTACAAAGTAAAGAAGGAGGACTTCAAATAAAATTTATTTGATTGATGTCATGGTTACGGTAAGTTTACGATAATTCTATAGTTACATTAGTAAAATAGGTAGGGCAGGCGGTATGAACTTCGAAGCGGGTCATTGTGCGAGATGTTGCCGCGGAACTTCAATAATTGAGTCTAATTACTTCGCCTGCTGGGAAGGCGCCCTGCAAGTGTTATTCATGTACCTAGTTATTGCATGGAATATTGCCAAGTCGGTCGTATGTCGCGTAATCATTGAGCAAATTGAACAACGTCGCTTAAAATAAATCTAAGCAGGATTACATTTTTTCCATTCCAGAAGCCATTTTCAAAACTATAGAAGTAGGTATGCTTGTGATCAAAATATTGTTGTTTTCATTGTTTGTGTTCATACCTTTGCTTATTCATTCAGTGAGTGTTGCATTTGGATCAATGAATGATTACAGTGACTTATACCATAGCAGTTTTAAAACCATTACCTCATACTTTAATATAATTAACCAAACCTATGTTGGGTGGGTGTTGAAATTGATACAGTTAGCAATTATTATCATGAATTCTGAATTTGGGATAATAGGTCTTAATCAATTAGCATTTCTTTAGTCAGATGGTTCATACTGATTCATACAATTAATTGTGCAAATATTTATTAATTCTGTTTTATTAATTATTATAATATAACATTTATCCTATTGAAAAAGCTTGAATTAAAAAATCAGTATTTATTACAAATTGTTAAGAAAATTTAGGAGCTAGTTTATTTCATATATTCTTCCATAATTCCTTTTTTTTGATGTAGGTATTTTAACTTGATAACTTGTTTTGCTACTTTATATGTTTCTTAACATACTTTTAAAAAATGTTACTTTTCACAAAACTATGAAATTCATGTTGCAATAAGTTTAAGCACACATCATTGGTATTACTAACAGTAAATATTTCAGACATTCATAGATAGCCAACTTACAGTTATATGACCTAGATAAGTTGTATCAACTCCTTAGTGGTTAGGTACATACAGAATACAATAGTCATGTTATTCGGTGAGTAGGTAAAGTTAAATTGGGTGATGGCTCAATGGTTGTTTAAATAACCTCTTGTCTGTAAAACAACATTTAATCGGTTTCTAACAATTGAATTCCTACTGTGTCTGGTTTATGGTAGCTGACAGGATAATATAAGATTTTCCAATTCGAAGGCACATTATTTTTACTGCTGACATTCAGAAAATGATTCTTTACATAATTTGTATTTTGTGGTACCTGTTCTATAATGTGGAATATTATTAATTATTAAATAACTTATCCTGTTAGCTGCTATATATCCAGACACAGTAGAAATTAAATTGTTAGTAACCAATAATTTTAGGTTTTCTCACAGACGAGAGGTTGTTATTATCTATTGATCTAACCAATAATTTGAAAATGCAGAAAGCAGTGGCGGTACCTTCATACAAGCCGAAAAGCCCGGCTTGCCCTAACAAAAACTCAATATCACTACTGGTAAAACGCAATTATTAAAATCACTTAATATTTTTTACCATTGTTAATTTTCTTTCATCAGCATTCAAATTATCAATTTTATAAGTTTCTCATATTAAGAATCACCAAACAAATCGCATAAAGCTGCTTATAAATCGTGCGACGCTTTACATCTCTCTCGCACAAGTTGGCTTGCAACCGGGCTTCGGATTTAAAGTATATCCGCTCTCTTCTAACTTTAACAAAATTGCTACTCTATAAACATAATACTGCGTAAGTATGTATAGATTCTATGAGAAATTCATACTCTTCTTCAAAGCCAGCTTGCGTTATGAAGTTCGCAAGTAAGGCCTTCTCCAAATCAGGCTTTATTTCTACCGAATCACGTGCAACTTCAACGCGGGCGAACCAATCAGAGGCGACCGACGACAGCTCGAGCTCGGGCGAACCAATCAGAGGCGAGCGTTAATACGCGATTGTGCTGTGCAGCAGCCACAGGCAGCAGCCAGCCATTTTTTATTCTTTGTTATTGTCACACTTCACTTTGTTTGAGCGATTGTTTTTAAGTAACAAGTGTTTTCGTATAGCGATGCGCAGAATAACTCACTGTTAAGAAAAGAGTGATTACATCTTTTATATCCAAAGATTAACATCACTCTTTTATATCTTTAACTCTTTAACTCCCTGGCTCAGATATGAACGAAAATGAGCTAGGGAGTTAAAGATTAACTTAGTTGAATATGCGTACGACAAGAAAGAGAATTAGAACGACCATAGATATTTTTCACACCTCTAAGTGAGTTTATTAATTTTATTTGTAGTTGTTTGGATTCTTTTTTTTTGTTCATGCTAGTTGTTACGTCTGTACTTACTCTCTTTGTTCGATAATTTATTTAGCTGTTAAGTAATTAATTATTACTATTGGTGGAAAGTTACTGATGTATGTATTAAATGTATTTGTTATTCTTTAAACAAACCGAATTTACAAATTCCCTACCACTGAAATTGTGCCTTATTATTATGCGTGAAAGATTTATTTACCTTAGCAAAACTACCGTATAATATAACTCGCACTACACATGCGCGGGCGAAATATTATACTCACAACCTAGACACATCTTTGTTTCTTTCTATTCTCCGCGATGAGTTTTGACCAGAATACATCTTAGCTACATGGATATAAAGATATAATTGGAGTTAAAGGGATATACGGAGTTAATCACTCCTTGCCTGGGATACTATATCTTTTGCGTTTGTCACTCCTGAGTTACACATCGCTATTTTCGTAATTTGTGATAAAAGAAATGTGTTCTGAGTTCATTTCGTCGCTTTATTGGTCTCTGTGACGAACTTAGATGTATTGGGCATGTGATGTGTTATATATCGCTGTGTGTTGCAAACAAATGTGTACTTAAACGTGTTGATGAGTGGCATACGAAAGGCAGAGGTAAGTAAATAAATTCTTTGAACATCATACATGATTTATGTATTTCGCAAACTATTAAAAGTCATCTAGGGCATTAATTATAATAGGTCTATGTAAAAAACTCTTTGGATTGTTGGTTGCTTCTATTCAAAATAATTAACTAATAATTAGTAAATTAAGTGTAGAGGCCTGCCTACATATCGACTGTGATTCCCGCGCAAAATGCCCATTTTCGCATTTTGTAGTAATTTTCCAGTTGTATTTATCGTTTTTATCGAAATAGGATAATAAATGCATGCTTAATATTATGAATCTCCACTCTGCGAGAATAAGCTGAGTTCGGACGGCCCGGCCGGCGCATCGTATTTTGTACTTAGTTGTAAGTATTTATAGTTTTCATCGAAATAGGATAATAAATTCATTAAGTATAACATTTTTATTCCTCATGAAGTAACAATTATTCTGGTATAAATTTTACTCAATAATATTATCGTAGATAAGAGAAATTCACAGAAGTTTTTTTGGTTTTGAAAACTATTTTTTTCTACTTATATAAAATCAATAATATTTAAAAATTCCGTGGCCGCTACGCATAATACGACAAGATAACATTCTCATTTTTTTATTTTATTTGTTTAGAACAGTAGTTCAATCCAGGAGCTCAAAAAAGTGCCCTCGCGCAATTTATAAAAAATCTTTCTCTGCAATTTTAGGTTTAAATAAATAGTTAAGCAAAATTTACAAAAAGCGAGGCCTCTACGTACCATGCCAATAGCTATTCTACACTATTCAATAAGTAAATACTGTTAATGTATTTTTGTTTCTGAGATAAAGAACGCTAAATTGGCCAAAATAAAATTCTCAAAAATCACATTCAAGATGTAATAGAAGGTAATAGCCTGTTTTTTTACCTACGACAAGAACGTTTGGAATGCCACGGCCTATGACGATTTGAGTTAAAAATGTGGCTAGTGTCACAAATGGGCACCAACATTGTACCTAGGTAGTAAGATTAGGAACTTCAGGTTTCGTGGCTTGCCTCAATCTGAAGCCGTAGGCACGCCACTGGCAGAAAGTATCAGTAATAAACTTTAAATTCATAACATATTTATTTAGTTGCTATTAGATAGCAATTATGATCTTGGAATTGATCTTATAATTACCATGTCTTTTGTTAGTGTTGAGTACTTATCTGATTTGTAGGCAATGTTGCATCATAATCATGGATGTAATAATAATCCCATTATAAGTTTTATAATCTTAGGCTTGTATTCTAAAACCAAACTCAAACTCAAATCTCTGCTTGTGTACAGTTAGAAAGGGATGGTGCTATTCATCGCATATATCACCATCCCTTTTTAACTATTCAAGCATGGATTTGATTTTAGAATACGAGCCTTAGTAACTAATCTATATTTTGTAAAGCTGTTGTTATTTATTAGTGTTTGGAATAGAATGGTTTGGTTACACCAACATGCAATGTTATGATGACAATGTTTAGATGTTGTGTACATTTTTAATGCCACAAACATATTTACTAGGCTAATTTAAATATACAGTAAGCATTTCGTCGACTTACTGGATTGAAAGGTTTATTCAAAAGAGTATGTCGATTAGCCAAGGCAAACTATCTGAGTTCTAAGATTAAGAATAGTAATGACAAAATAAAAATGACATGGAATATTATAAATAGTGAAACAGGAAAGGTCAAAAGTCGTAATAATGAGTACAATTTAAATTGTGATAATAAAACCTTGACTTCTGATGCTGATGTTGCTGCAGCATTTGAGAGGTTTTTTACTGACATTCCAGTTTCAACTACAAAAGCCTTGATTTCCTCCCCCACTGTAGCTGAATCTGTTTTGAAGAAGAATGTTAAAGATTGTGAAAATAATTTCAGTTTTCAAAAAATTTGTGTTATAGATATAATAAAAACATTTAACACTCTCAATAAAAAGAAAACTGCTGATCTGTGGGGTAATTCCGTGGACGTCGCTAAATCTGTAATTATGACAATAGCTCCAGTTTTAGCTTGCATATTTAATGAATGCATTGACTGTGGTGTTTTTCCTGACCTCATGAAATATGGTAAAATAATTCCATTATTTAAATCAGGTAGCACTTCTGACCCCTCTAACTTTAGACCTATTTCTGTGCTACCCACATTTAGTAAAATTTTTGAAAAGTTAATGCTAGATCAAATGCAAATTCATTTTTATAAAAATAAACTTTTACATTGTAAACAATATGGTTTTACTAGGGGTCGCTCTACAACTGACGCCGGTGTTGAGCTTTTAATCCAAATATTTGATACCTGGGAGGAATCACAGGATGCCCTAGGGGTATTTTGTGATTTATCCAAGGCTTTTGATTGTGTTGTACATGAAACTTTGGTCAGGAAGCTTAACCACTATGGAATTAGGGATGCTTCTTTGAGCCTTCTGATCTCATACTTGAGTAACAGGATTCAAAAAGTCGACATTAACGGTAAAAGATCTCCGGGATCAGTGGTTAAAATGGGAGTTCCGCAGGGTACAATACTTGGTCCATTCTTGTTTTTGGTTTATATTAATGACTTACCTTATTTTGTAAAAGACAGTCATGAGATAGTATTGTTTGCTGATGATACTTCACTTTTATTCAAAGTGAAACGACGACACCCAAATTATGACGATGTGAATAATGCGGTCTCAAAGATTGTTCACTGGTTTAGTGTTAATAACTTGCTATTAAACGAGGAAAAAACCAAATGTGTAAGATTTGTATTGCCTAATGTTAAGCAGGTAATAACTAGTGTACAAATTAAAGATAAGAATGTGAATCCTGTGGACACCACTGTGTTTCTAGGCATCACGTTGGATGCCAAGCTTCAGTGGGGCCCACATATAGCTAAATTGTCGAATAGACTTAGCTCTGCGGCTTATGCAGTAATGAAGATCCGTCAGTTAACTGACGTTGATACAGCTAGATTAGTTTATTTCAGTTACTTTCATAGTGTAATGTCGTACGCCATTTTACTGTGGGGAAATGCTGCCGACATTCAAACTATCTTTGTGCTGCAGAAGAGGGCTATTCGAGCAATATATAACCTACAGGCTGGTGACTCTCTCAGAGAGAGATTTAAGGATATAAGTATAATGACTGTTGC
Source organism: Scoparia ambigualis (assembly GCA_963921215.1). NCBI lineage: Eukaryota > Metazoa > Arthropoda > Insecta > Lepidoptera > Crambidae > Scoparia > Scoparia ambigualis. Next base: position 40,805,092 of record OY992503.1, on the reverse strand, counting down.
ATCACAATATATTTATGAAAATCTTGTGTATGTTCATAAAAATATTGAAATGTTTTCAAAAAACAGTGATATTCACAAATTAAATACTAGAAGTAAGAACAAATTAGCAGTGCCTTATACTAGGCTCCATAAAATAAATAATTCTTTTAAGGGTCTGTGTGTACGATTATACAACAAAGTACCAAATGATATTCAGAAATTAGATCTTGATAAATTTAAAATCAAAATCAAAGAAAAGCTTTATAAAAAAGCTTATTATAAAGTGTCGGATTATACAGAAGACAAAACAGCTTGGGTCTGAAATGCTCCAAGTACCTACTCCAACAGCTATTTCTAATTGCCTATAATTAATTTATATATATAGAGCACCATATTTAATTAAACTATTTACATTCAAATTCATATTTTGTATTTTGTGACCTGGTAACGACATATAATATATATATATTTTGTAAATGTCGTTGCTTCTGTGCGCTGTGGTTTCTTGCGCCCGTTCTTTGCCACAGTTAAAAATGATGTCCTGAATGGGTGGTAGGTTAAAAAATATTTGGACGTTTCAAAGTACTTATTAATTGAGTTTATTGAATAAATATATTTTGACTATTGACTATTGACTATTGAACCCTTAGATTAAAACAAAAAGGGAAGATACGGCATGCTCCTACTTGTAGTCATTCAAAATATAGTCCTACTCAACTACTTAAGCAAACACTCACACACGCACACCTATAAAGTGTAAATCGAGCGAGCGAGACAAAGTGGTAAGTTTCAACGTCAGCGCGAGGGAGTCAGCGAGTAGCGCGTTGACATCTCGGTCGCTTCGCAACAGACGAGTACGTACGACCGATTCCGACGCCACTGCGGAGTAGCGTCTTTCTCTTTTTCACACAGTAGAATATCAGCAATAGTGCGATGTAACCTGTTCGCTCGGCAAATTGTGACTGAAGTGAAATTGTGCCTTTAGGCCTAATTTTGGCGGCTTACTCACGAGACGCTAATGCCGTATCTTCCCTTTTTGTTTTAATCTAAGGGTTAACCAAATGAATACAGTTAATTAGGGTAAGCACTAACCACAACCAAAAACCCTGTTGAGGCTAACCCTATACAAAGGGTTTTAACGCACACAAGCAATTCAAGCTTCTACGTGCAATGCATTAGATTTATTATTGCATTACTGTTTACATGTGTAGCCTTCACGTTAAGACCTGTCGCACGTTGCATGCAGCTTGTTAGTTTTTGTTAGTTTTCGTCTGGATAAATCCATGGTAAATGATAAATGAATAATTGAAAGCAGATATCACTGTGAATCTAGAAAACACTGCAGTCCGCTGCCGCCGCCCACTGTGCGCGAAAACGAGATAGGAGACAATAGAGTAACCTTATTAGTTGATAAGCACTTAAAATTACTGGTACAGATAAATACCCAATTTTATTTGGTAAGTGCATCGGAAGTAGTTAACTTTATTTAAAAGTTTCCATTACGAAAGACTAATCCTATGAATAGGGAAACCCTATCGTTCGGTAACCTTTTGATAGGGTTTCCCTAACAATCGGCTTAATCAAAAAATGGTTTTTTCTGGTCCCTGGTCTCAATTGGAAAAGCAGGCAGCGAAGTTTTAAAATTTCATAGGTTGAGGAATTCCACTCACCTGAGGCTTTTAAGTGATGCATTCGTTTCATACATACAGTTAATCAATCCATGATAGATTTTTCAGTAATTTGTTACTAACGCAGAACTCCACGAAGAATTGAATATCGCAACACTGAAGGAGAAAATAAAATTGTCTGCTTCAAACTACAAATCTCAACTTGAGAACCATCCCAATGAACTGGCCACAGCGATTACGAAAGTAACATACCACAAACTCCTTAAGCGCCATGATATACAGGGCCTGGAGAGGCGATTCTGAAAGATGAAGGAGACCTCTCACTGGGGAGCAGTTTTCTACTGCCAAAAGTCTTTAACAAATCTGCTCATAGTTTTAGGACTGATTGCAGATTAGCACAAAAAAAAAAGAATTGTTAGTATTGTATCTCTTGTTAATGGCCAACCTTTGTTTCAGGGATCTCCTAAATGCTGATTAAAGAAACTTGGCAATCTGTGACGAGTATACAAATGATGCCATAGGTGACCATGTCTAAAGTGCTGCACAAGCTAGGCGACGCGCTGCCGGACGAGCGGCCGCTGCTGTCACTGCAGATCGTGGAGAGCGTAGCCAAGTGCCCCACCGGGTACCGCCCCGTCAGCCGCACCTATGACGAAGACGCTGACGCCGGCTTGCTCCGTCAAAATGGCCTCTTCGGGAAAAAACCTAGCCACTACATATGCCTGTCCAAGTCTGAAGGTAAGCAATTATATTAAAATGGTTTAGTTAGCTTATAAAATTCGTCATAGGAATCGACGGGGGAGACTGTATTTTTTAACACATTTTTTTTTTTAAAAAAGGATGTTAATATTTTTAAATATACATAGTTCAAAATGATTGTGTTTTTCTATTATGAGGGGGTACCCATGATGATGATGTCCTCCCAGACGTATCCGTCGACGGCGGCAGCCTTAGCTAGTGTTGGCGTTAGTCTGGACCCTTGCATGGGCGCGACCGTGACTTGCAAAACCAAATTTAGTTTTGAAAGTCCTGTTACAGGAAGCACAATAAAAGTTTTTCGAATCTGGCGTTTGGCGTCAAAATCTTGAAGACGGTCATGTTCAAAGTTTTGTAGACCCAGTTTGACAGCAGATCGCCAGTTCGCTCTCTTGAGTGGCAAGCTTCTCCCACAACTCACCAGGCGTACCAATAGCAGACAGGTGGCGTTTCAAGACGTCCCTGTAACGCAGATACTGACCTCCCGGTGTGCATTTACCTGAGCTAAGCTCAGAGTAAAACACTTGTTTTGGCAACCGGGTAGACTCCATGAGAACAAGGTGCCCACACCAGCGAAGTTGGCCTTTCATGAGAAGACACTCCATTCCAAACATCTTTGTTCGACGTAGAACCTCCGAATTCGGAACACGATCCTGCCAGCTCAGCCGATGAATTGCCGAAGACACTTCATATGAAGAATGTCAAGCCGTCTGATGTCTCCTTTGAACAGACACCAGGTCTTCGAGGCATAAAGCAACAAAGGTAGAATTATCGCTCTGTATACATCGAGCTTTGTGTGGAGTTTCAGGTCATGTGACTTCTAAACTCGTCGGCTTAGTCCTCCAAAGGCCGCAGCGGCTTTCGTGATCCATGCTGAAATCTCTGACTCGAGACGATTATCACTGCGCACTAGACTCCCGAGATACCGGAAAGTATCTACTTCATCTAGAGGCTTTCCTCGCGGTAAACAGCAACATCGTCCGCGGATTTTCCTTTTGCAGGCTGTTTAAGAATCTGGATTTTTGTAGCGCTGATTACTAAACCAAATTTACGACAGGATTCGTCTTAGTTGTCGAGATAATTCTGCAGGTTGCTCATGTTGTCAGCAATAAGACAAACATCGTCAGCATACAGAACTCCTGTTACCGGAACAGAGTGTGTCTTGCGTTTTGCTCTGAATCGCGTGAGGTCAATGATGCTTTTGTCCATTCGAACGTTTATGGAAATCGGATTCTTACGCAGTTCCTCAGAGCGTCATTCATTACTGCAGCAAAGTAGATGGCGAAAAGGGTCGGAGCCATAACACAGCCCTGCTTGACACCGCTGGTGACAGGAAACTGTTCTGTGAATCTGATCTCGTGACGTACACGGGCTGTCATACCCTCGTGGAACTAACGCACTAAATTGACAAACGTCAAAGGACAGCCACACTTTTCCAGAACTGTCCAGAGGTCAGTCCTAGGAAAGCGGTCAAAAGCTTTTTCTAGGTCCACAAAACATAAATAAAGGTCACGGTGTTGTTTAAGACTCTTTTCTTGAAGTTGCTTGACAACAAAGATGGTGTCAACCGTGCCTCTATTAGGTCGAAACCAGCATTAAGTCTCGGGAAGGAAACTTTCAGCTAAGCTACTAAGGCGTCTGTTGATGATATGCGCCACTGCGCCAGTATTTTACTAGCCGTGGACAGCAAGGCAATGCCTATAAAGGATCCGCTATCAGAGAGGTCTCCTTTGCCGTTATACAACTTGCTTATAGAAGCGTCCCTCTAGTCTTGCGGAACAGCCTCAAAGTCCCAAATCATTTTGATAAGGTCAAACAGTCTGGACCTGATACTCGGCCCTCCGTATTTGAAAACTTCAGATGGGAGACCGTCCGAGCCTGGTGACTTACCGTTCTTTAAACGGTGTACTGCAGCACTGAACTCCGCGAGAGACGGTGGTTCATCTAGACTCGATGCTGATGGCAAGCAAGTTGATATAGGCTAGATCTGCGTCTTGACTATTGGGATTCAGCACTTCGTTGAAGTGTTCAGTCCAACGCAAAAGAACCTCTTCCGGATCAGTCAATCTCCGGAATTTGTCTCGCGAATAAACTGGGGCAGTCTTTTTCACGCGTGGTCCATAAATAGACTTCAGCCCTTCGAAGAACTTTGCAGATTGACCAGTATCTGCTAACAACTGCAGCTCTTCGGCCTTGCGGGGCGCCACCAACTATCCTTCAGTTCTCGGATTTTTGCTTTGAGCTCTTGCTGTATAGAGCTGCGAAATCCTGCACCAGTGTCACATCTCAAAGCAAGACGATAATTTTTAACAAGCTGCCGTCACATCAGATTAATCAAACAAACCTTGGTTTTTCTGTTGTGGTTTGCGAATTACTTGCTGAGAAACTCCGTACAGAGCCTTTGCGTACGTGCGCCAATTGGCATCTATTAAGGTAGTGTCATCAGTGCCAGACATTACAGCATCAAATTCCGCATCAAGTTTGTACTGCGTCTCTTCATCGTGGACCAGCTTCGCAAAGGCTAGTCGAGCTGGAATCTTGTGCTTTGCTCTGCGCGGGGGCTTGTACTTCAACCGCATCCTGGATCGGATAAGGCGATGGTCAGTCCAGCCCTGGGCACCACGCATTGCTCTTGTTATAAGTACATCTCTCAGGTCTTGCCTGCGTACCATGATGTAAACACAAAGATGCCAATGCCCGGAGCGGGGATGCATCCAGGGTGTCTAGTATTTGTCAGGGAGCCTGAAGAATGTATTAGTGATGTTGAGATTGAATTCGGAATAAAGAGTAAGAAGGGCAGATCCGTTGGTATTACACTTACCAATACCATGCTTCCCCAACACATTCCTCCAGGCGATATACTCTGTACCAACACGCGCATTAAAGTCACCAAACATAATCAATTTGCCACAAGCTGGAACTACCTGCAAAACCTTCTGCCGGCTCCACACGCTTGGCAAACCTCAACAAGCCGTCACAAATTCAAACGTGTGGATAGAGCGTTTGGCTTGGCTTGTAGCCGATCCGTCGAACAAATCGCGGCGCGCAAGCGCAAGTGCAAGCGTGCGGTCGCGGACGAAGACTTTCATAAAATTGGAGCTTATCATCATCAAATGTTGTCATGGTAGGTGCATACACGCTCACTAGGTGAAGGAAGATATTTCCTGGGTGCTATATGGAGTCGCAAGGACATAATTCTGTCATTAATGCCTTTAAGAGGTTTAATAAGTAATCCGGCAATGTTGTTCCGGATCGCAAATCCAACGCCACTTGCGGCTCGGCTGGCTGGCTTGCCCACCCAGTAATACGTGTATCCACCCAACTCCTCACAGAGCTCACCGCTAAGTGGGTTTCGCTGATTGCTGCTATGTCGATGTTATAGCGAGACAATTCAAGTGCTATGAGTGCAGTTTCCTTCTCTGGGCAAAGGTTGTAGTCATTGTCCAATAGCGTTCTGACATTCCACGCAGCTATATAAATGGATGCATTTATTTGGTGGCCTTACAACCGCGGTTAGCTGTCTGGGTCGGATTGAGGCAAGCTTTGTTTAGGCCACCTTTTCTACACCCCTCGCTGGATTGGGAAAAGCGGTGCCATCCCTAAACAGGGCTGCTTTGTCGTCGGGTGAGCTGCCGAACCAGTTCTCTTGTACCCACATCACTAGTACCCACCTAACCCTTTACTGCGCATGTCCAAAGAACACATGGCTGGTTTTTATTTATTTATACATTATTATACTTAATATTAAAAAATAAGCATTTGTAAATGTTACTAAAAGTGCCTACTTTTAGTAACATTTACAAATTTTTAAGGCTTTAAATCGTTGTTTAATGAGCAATACAAATGGGTAAACAATTTGGGGAATTTAAAATATACTTTAAAAAAATATATAATCTTATATCATTTAAACTTAATTCACAAAACAATATTACATTTTACTATATTTATTACAATCACCATTGTTCGAAACTTTAATAGAAACTTTAATGAATGTTCTAAAAAATCTAATTATGGTTGAGTGAAGCAATTTTTGCAAATGTGAATATTATTGTGTATGTTTGCAATTAAAGGAAGGGCATTTTCCAATATTCAGATGCTCTAAACTAAAAGAAAGGGAGAAATTATTGGGCTTGCTAAGATTATATCTGGTTTGTTTCATTGCAAGTAGGGAATACAATCTTGAGTCGAGCTCGCAAATTCGAGATCTCGCGAGATTACAAATAACAATATTGGTATTTTCGAGATCTCGAGTTGTTTTCAAAAAAACATTGTTTATTTCGACTAAAAAACATTGAAAACTGCTTGGTAGTGATTATGAGGTTAATAAAACAAAAAATAAAAATAAACTTTAATATACATAAAGTTATTAAATATCACAATAAATATCGTAATATATGGAAATCAAACAAATTATTTATTAGTAAAAAAAAACAAAAAAACACAAACCACCAAGGTTGACACACAGGTGATTTTGGAAATAGCTTCGTAAAAAAACAAAGAGTGTTGAGAGTGCTGTCTGATAAACGACATCTTTATGTCAGTTGCTATGTACCCAGCAGCTGAAAATGCCCTCTCTGGCTCGACACTGGTTGGCACCAGCGTCAGTAAGCTATTATAAGCGAACTGTAAAAAGCTACCCCTTGTTCCCCCACACTCATAAAAATCCATTTCTTTCTTCTAGAAGAAACACACAAAAAAGGGTTTTTAGATGCTCTAGCTAGAGTCTCATCTTATTTCTCTTTAACAGTCACCTTGGTTTTGCAGCAGCACGTTTTAAATCCTTAGCAATCATTGAAAGAGGCGAATCATCTTTTTTATCCAATCTTGTCATATTATGGGATTGATCTCGAAAAATGACACGAGATCTCGCGAGATTAGGATCCCACGAAATCGGGATTGCAATACCTAATTGCAAGGTTTCTCGCCATTTACGAACTGCTGTAACAACAACGCAGTGACAACAAAATAAACTCCATATTCTTTTATAAAGTTCTGTAATGGATTAAACCTTTTTAAGTCTGAATAGGTATCTGATAATTAAGTTGCTGTGGGAACCTTTTTTTTACCACTTACAAATTATGACGTCTTGAGATTAATTACAAATGACTCCAATCATCTTAGTAGGTTTATTTAGAAGAACTTGTTTTCCTTAAACTTAAAAGAGTTGCTGTATTTTGTTCTTATAAACAAGTATGTGGTAAGTGTTTTAACCTACCCATACCCTGAGTATTTTATAAAAACTAGCAATGTATATAAACATAAGTAATCTATGGAAAAGTATGTTATCCAGTAATTGTTACATTTAAACACATTAACGCGATACGACATAGAAATGTACCTAATGATCATTCATTATCATTAGTTATGTATGATTTTAAACAAACATACGATAAATAAGCCATTGCGTAAAAGCACCGCCCAGATAACAATGGGAAGCCTCGACAAATAGATTTTTGATCGGTAACGATATTTTGGCATCTCTATTTGTTTGTCTTTTACATAATATGAGCTTCAGCGCTCAGCTCAAGGGATATTCATAGAAGGTAACCTGTTGGCTAATTGTCTAACTTTGACGCCTATCGCAATATTGTTTCTTTAAAACTAATTTTATAATTATCGAACTAGCGAAGCAATGTTCCTTCTCCTTGAAAGGTGTGCGATAGATGTTGAAGTTATACAATAAGCCCCCTGTTTAATGTTCGCCCAGCGGCTGACTAGACGTGTTTGAATCGATAGCTCCAGACGCAGCGTGCTCGCGAGGTCGCGCTTGGTCTGCTGTCAACGTCTCTATGACAACCGTACTTTATCGGCGGAGGTCATGGACCCTACTCCCTAAGAAACTTGACCCGGCGACGCTGGAGTTGCTCAATTTATCTTTTTTATTTAGTACTTAGTGCACTTCCTGTATTATGAGGAGAGACAAATGTCTCGTCGTTAATTAATCTGATTTAACCAGTCTGTGCGGTACGATACTGGTGCTTGCTGGTTAGTAGTGGATTTGCCCGCATTAAGTATATAAAATATTACTTGAATGGAACTCTTAGCCCGTACCAACGATACAAGTCAAACAAATCACGCCGAAACAAGATAGAATCGAACATGAACGTCAAGGTTAATTTTTTTGTCGATAAAACGAAACAAATCTATTTTCTTTCAATACTTACACCTATTGGCCTTGTGCTGTTTTAAACCCGTTACTTTTGTGGATTATGAAAATAAAACTTTAAACCATTTAAATGAGCACACTATACGGTCGATTGATACACAGAATGTTAGATGAATAAATAACATTCATTTATCCAATAATTAAGGGCAACAAACAAAACAATCAATTTCTGGAAATAATATAATAATTATAAATGTACTTCATAATAATGAAGACACATTTTGTAGTGATATGTTAGTTATTAACTTATTAGTAGCCAACTGGCCACGACATGCGGTTCAAGCAAACGTAAACTTAAAACATACAAATCACGGTGACTATTATCCCCGAAGGGTTAGTCAGAGAGCCCATCGCCGCTCTATGCTGTTTGAGGTATGTGCAGTCTTTAGTCCTTTAGTCGCCTTTTATGACAGCCAAGGGAAGAGAGGGGAGTGGTAATATTGTTTCACCGCTACGCGACACTGTTAACTTGAACCATGAGTAATTATAACAAATATAAAAACGTACAAGTGTAATTCACGGCCACCGCAAGCCCTACGATTTATGGTAATTATAACAAATATAAAAACGTACAAGTGTAATTCACGGCCACCGCAAGCCCTACGATTTATGGTAATTATAACAAATATAAAAACGTACAAGTGTAATTCACGGCCACCGCAAGCCCTACGATTTATGGTAATTATAACAAATATAAAAACGTACAAGTGTAATTCACGGCCACCGCAAGCCCTACGATTTATGGTAATTATAACAAATATAAAAACGTACAAGTGTAATTCACGGCCACCGCAAGCCCTACGATTTATGGTAATTATAACAAATATAAAAACGTACAAGTGTAATTCACGGCCACCGCAAGCCCTACGATTTATGGTAATTATAACAAATATAAAAACGTACAAGTGTAATTCACGGCCACCGCAAGCACTACGATTTATGGTAATTATAACAAATATAAAAACGTACAAGTGTAATTCACGGCCACCGCAAGCCCTACGATTTATGGTAATTATAACAAATATAAAAACGTACAAGTGTAATTCACGGCCACCGCAAGCCCTACGATTTATGGTAATTATCTTGGGGTCAAGTATCACTAGTGTGGGTACCATGAAAAATATTAATTGCAATATATTTACATTAGGGTATCTTTTCAAGCTTCAGACTTGCAGATACCTTTAAAAAACCTTGTTGTAAGGAACTTGTATACGGTTTTTTTTTTTTTTATAAAAGAGGGAGGCAAACGAACAGTTGGGTCACCTGATGGAGAGTAATCACCGCCGCCCATGGACACCCGCAAAACCAGAGGAATCGCAGACGCGTTGCCGGCCTTCAAGGGAGGAATAGGTTTAAGGAAGGAATAGGAATTGGGAGGAGGGGGGGGGGCCTCCGGAACCCTCACTGGTCGGACGAAACACAACAACACCAAGTGCCATTATTTCACGCCGAATATTAGTGAGAGGGTGGTATTACGCCGGGCGAGCCGGCCCAATGTGTGCTGCAACGCAGCGTGGCTCTACCACTCAGTTGGTGTCACTCATTTAGCACCACCCAGGGATCACGTGTAGGGTCTCAAGGGTAAACCTACGGACGCGAGCAACTTTGACCCCCAAAAGTTCATGGAAGAAAGAAGAATAACTCTAAATTATGTGTAAATATCGAAATTAGCGAATAAAAATGGCTTTTGTTGAATAGTTGATGTTTTTTAAAACTTGTACGTATACCAATAAGTCCCCTATAAACTAATTTGATTGACTATGCTTGTCTTTTTAATGAGGTTCGTGGCCAACCTTCGAATAACATTATTGTGGCTACAAAAACTACAAATCAGCGACGCTCACTTTCATTGAACTAACTCGAAGGCACAGAAAATAATAGTACTACGCTCGAAGGTCGAACCCGTTGTCAATGACTACTGTTTTACTTGGCGTTACGACTCGCAACTGGATTAAAATATCGCGCTACAAAGATTACAATAAGTATTTTAAAGGGATTATAGATGTCGTCATCGATCGTCATACAAGTACGACTTTTTTTAAATGCATTACGCATACCACTGCGCCTGTGGAGGCGCAGATAGTTACGTCGGACTCACCCACCAATGGGGGAATACCCACTAAAAACTGCTACAGTTCCCCTCACATGACGCCAGGGTGATCCGGGGCCGCCATAAGCTTTCATCGGAGTTAAGTGCCAGACGAGCCTGCGCAAGTTTGGCAAGAATGAAGTTAAGTCGATTAATCAAATTGTTCTTTATTTGGTTTTTATAAATGTTGTTGATATACTTATTTGGTTTTTATAAATGTTGTTAATATACTTAACTTAGATATAAGTTTGCATTGTACCTATGACTTGGTAACAACTTATTATTTTATAAATGTCCTTACTACTATATGATCTTAGCTGCCGTAAAATCAGACAAAATACAAGTTCTATTGTTAGTAACCTCTAGGAGTCTTCGTGACAAGGGGATCAAAAGCTGTGAAGTTTCTTGCGCCCATTCTTCTCCCTAGTTAAATAAGACGTCCTGTAGCCTAATTCACGTAACAAAACTTCAACGACATGCAAGCGATTTGATCGCTGAAGTCACTTTTCATATTCACGTATCAATCGCACGATTTTGTTTAAGTCGGTTTTGTATAAGCGTATTTACGTGCATTAATCGAAGTTTGATCGTTTCCTCCGGAGTATTCACCTATTATTATGACGTTTAGTTTGATCGGATTTCAGCGATTACACGTCAAATTAGACAATTTCCAAGTCATTGGAAAAAAATAAAAAACATTTCTGCATGTTTTGTTAACAAAAAGTATTAGAATACTGATATATCGATATAGAAATGCACGTCACTAGGTGAAAAAACATAACCTTCAACATTTGAACAAAATTTTATTGATAAATGCCTTAAATCAGCACAGAACTGGAGACGATGACTATTTAGACAAACTATTAGTGTGTTTTAATAGATTCATGCCATTAATTATATTTAGGTAAAACGAAAACAGTCTGAGCTCACCGATTAAAGATTATTGTCTCTTGATTATTTTCTTTTCTTATTTTAAGGGATTTACAGGCCTCAATCACACAAGACATTTGGTCACACGTAACGCATAAATATCACTAACAATGCTATGGCTAGTTTATAAGTTTCTTCGGAAGAATACCTTACAAACTATTAAATTTATCCGAGAGGAGCTACAACTTAGCGTGAAAATAATCCGTCATTATAATGTAACCAAGTTAGGTTGCCAATTATTTACACAGCAACAAAAAGAAAATAACGACACATTTAATCTGATGGTGTTATAAAGACATCCAATTACATCCGTTTGACATTAACCTTGTGACAACCTAGAAAAAATAGAAACGAATGTGGATTAGAGGTTTCATTCACTCTCGTTAGATAGCTGTTGTCTAGTTCGTCTTTTAGCGTGGTTTCTATGCTTTAGTTATTGTTCTGAGGAGTAATCGTTCTATCGAAATGACAGGTGAATACGGATTTATGACTGTTATTCAATAGGACGACTTCTAAACGTAAGCGACATTTTGACTATTACGAAATACGTGAATCAGGCCACTTAATGGGTAGAAGACAAAACAACGTTTGGACGAATCAAAAGCACTTCCTTCAGTATTTATTGGGAATTCGGGTCGCAAGGCCAAGTTAACAGTAAAGTCGCTTCCCAAGATCCAGGCACTGCCTAGTATTTATTGGGGACTCAATCTGCCTATGCACATTTTAAATTATGTATTTTTAACACCGTACCTATTTTAGCGCAATAAAATATATTGTTATATTATTATAGTCTGGCAACTTTGTGCGCGACCGTCCCGCGGGATGACAGACGGTGGCGGGGACGAGGTACCAAAGATGTCAGCAGATAGCGGCGAAGGGCAACGCGTGCAACTGTGTTTTTGAATGACGTGCCACGTCGTCCCCGCCAACGTCTGTACCCCGCAGGACGGTCGCGCACGACGTAGCCGCACTATAATTCATGGTTTCGGTTGTCAGGCGTGCCCGGCTACGTGATGGACGGCGTGGTGGTGGTCGGGGAGCGCGAGCCGGCGCCGGCGGGCTTCAGCGTGGCGGGGCGCGCGGGCAAGCGGCGGCTGTGCACGCGCGTGTCGCGCCCCGCCGCGCCCGCCGCGCCGCACGCCGTCACCGACGTCATCGTGTGCTCCAAGATGAGGCAGGCGCCGCACGGGTTCCTGCTTGCTGGGTGAGCCGGTTATGACTTTAATTATGTCTGCCGTATGCCAAACGAGCTGTGGGCCAAAGTAACCGCAGACTGGGTACCGAATAACGAACCGGCGGCGCGGTACGCCCAGAAGAAGGTGGCGGGACGAGCTAGACTTTTCCTAGAAGGATTGGTCACAGATCGCTGCTACTAGGGAAGAATGGAAGAAGGGAAGGGAGGCCTTTGCCCTGCAGTGGGACAATTGAGGCTAATAATAATAATAATAAGTACAGCTGACGAAAGTTGTGCAATCATCTGTACGGCCCAAAATTGGAAATGCCCAGGACCAGACAGATTGCACAACTTCTGGATTAAATTGTTTCGATGTTCACACGAGTTACTGGCAGCGCAATTCCAAGAAGCCATAGAGCTCGGCTCACTCCCAAGTTTGTTGACTACTGGTGTCACTTTTCTGCTCCATAAATCAGGTAGTACCACGGAACCGAAAAATAATAGACCCATTACGTGCTTACCTACTTTATACAAGCTCCTTACATCCATTCTGAGAACAAAAATTGTTGCAAACAATATTTTGGACATGACTCAGAATGGATGTAGGGTTGGGTCCCGTGGCACTAAGGAGCTTCTCATCCTTGACATGACCATATGCCAGAAGGTTCAGCGTGGCAGAGGGACTGTCTCCGCAGCCTTGATTGACGAAGGCCTATGATTCGGTGCCGCATTCATGGTTGTTGAGGATTTTTGAGTTATATAAAATTGACATAACTTTAAAATCCTTTATGATGTCACGCTCTCCTTGGCAAGAGAAAACTGGCGCAAAGGACATATCGAGCAAGGTGCTACACGGGCGCTACTATCGGGCTCTAACTGGGCCTGGGCCCTGATTCTGTATCGCAATCTATAGATTCCACACCTAAACCTTACCGCGCACAAACGTCAAACGCATACGTTTTTGGGAAGATATCGTAACTTTTTAAGGAATTGACGTGGTTTCGAAACAAGGAATCGTTACAGAATAAGGGCCCTGATGTAGATTTGCCTGCCTCTGTGAACTGGCTACGTTTCGGTGACCTTTTTGGATAAACCGAAGGTTTTGTCAGTGCCATTGAAGATGAAGTTATCAAGACGAATAACTACCGGAAATATATTATGAGGGACGGTACGGTCTACATCTGTCGGGCATGCCGCCGTCCAGGAGAATTACTCCGACATATTATTTCCGGTTCATCTTGCTAACGAATAGTATTTGCACATACACAACCATAGCCAGAATAATTCACCAGCAACTTGCTTTTCGATATGGCCTTGTTGAATCAGTGTTGCCGTACTATAAGTACGCACCTGCGCCAGTTCTCAAAAATGGTTATGCAACGCTCTACTGCGATCGCTCTATCATCACGGATAGGACTATTGTCGCTAATAAGCCTGATATCGTGGTGATCGACCGATCTCGGCGCCGAGCAATATTGGTTAATATCACCATACCTCATGACGAGAACCTCGTGAAAGCCGAGAAGGACAAGCTCAGTAAGTATCTTGACTTGGCTCACGAGGTTGCCGCCATGTGGGATGTGGATTTAACTATTATTGTACCGATAGTCGTTTCGGCACACGGCCTTATAGCTAAGAGCCTCGATCAACATCTAGCGAGGCTATTGCTAAAAGGTTGGGTCAAGGGTCAGATACAGAAGGTACTCCTTGACACGGCACGTATTGTCAGGGGGTTCCTCACTTTGCAGCCCTAATCGCAGCTTGGGTCTATCCCCGCTGCCGGTGGCAACCTAGGTTAAGTTTTTTTATAATATTTTATATTGTAAATATGTTTATATAAAATATTGTAAAAATATTAGAAATAAGAGGGTTTACGCATTTCGGTTTCCCATACAAACTTCTAAGTCGAAATTTTTAAAAACCAATAAGCCAATTTTGATGAAACTTTGCATGCTTAAGTAAAACACAGTGATCTAAATAGTTTGTTGAAAACATTTACAAATAACTAATAATTTGTTTGTTGTTTTTGTGATTTAAAGTCGGATGGGATCCCATTCGAGCTTCCTGAGACTGTTTGGTTTTTTTTCTAATAAACTTTTTATCCTATGTCTATATAGCATTATGAATGCAAAATTTCAATAATAAACACGGAGGTGATGTTTTAATTTGGTCACCCATGCGTTGCTAAAGTTAGTAAACTTGCCAGATAGCAACATTTTGGGCCGGCAGGATGAGGTTGACTGATGCTCCGTCCCTGACGCTATTACCAATTGTCTTCGCGTCTGAACTCCACTTCTACTAAACATTAGGTAAAGAGGAGTCAATTACCGTGTTTTTTTATAAAAAAAAATGAACCTGAAAAAAGGAATCCTTTAAATCTTCTAGCCGTGTAGCTGACGTGGCCAACTACGTCATCGTCATCGTACGATAAGCGTCTGTGGTGTTACCATATTTTATTATCACAAATAATTATAATATGTTAAGGTCATTTACTACCGAGGATTTTCTATCGCACTTTTAAGTTTCTGAATACGATTCGAGCAAAACGTGATCATGATTCACGGATTTAGGTATTTAACATTAAAATTTAGTTTTGGTTTATCCTGCAATGATTCACTGAATTTGAATAAGTCAATTAACACTAATTGTGGTTTGAAAAAGACCTTGAGCACCTATGACCACCAAAATAATTTCAATAACTTCGTAATACATATTTGATTTTTTGCGTTAAAAAATAAAGATTTTTTTTTTCAATATTTCTTATACTTCCAATTTCGGTATTTCGAATTAACGAACATATTTATAAATAAAATCATAATTTAATTTTACGCGGTTCTATATTAATTATGCTTTTCTTACTCTTCCCGCCGATTTCATAGCTTGGCTTTCTTTAGAACTGAACACCATGCTTTGAGCTACTATTTTTTGACGTATCGATGACCACGTGTTTTAAGCACTATTCTTACATATTCGAATATGTAACTATAGTGCTTTGTGAACAATGTATTATGAACTATGCGGTGTGTAAGATGTATGACACGGGCCCATGTTTCCCGGCAGAGAGATGAACGGCAAGATGGTGTGCTACAAAGTGAGCGGCGGCAGCGCGGACGCGTCGCCCACGCACAACGAGTACGAGAACGTCGTCACCAACCTCACGCCCGAAGCCAACCGCAGGTACGGGCTGCACTCAGCAAATATTATTATGACACCACTTGGACACCTACCACCTATATTCTCTTGCGCTCCAGCAGATCGTGTGCAAGCAAGAGCGTCGCCAGCCGATGGCCTGGGGGGGGGGGGGGGGGGGGTAACCGACTTCTCTAATCGATAATGATTCTTAACCGCATATTTTGAAATTGATAAAATTGACATTTTGTCTCTCACTCATTATTTCTTCGTAGTAAATTTTCCGTTCGCATCCCAAGTAGCAAAATGCGGTCATGTAAGTATCCTAGGACCAAATATTTTTTAGTCCTATAGAAATCCTATTAACGTTTACAGGACTGCATTTGGGCGCACTTTACAGGACTATTGCGACCTATAGTTGTTTTGTTACAGTCCGGTAAAGTGCAAGTTGATTTTATTACTATTTTATTGAGTGCTTCTACAAGATCACTGTGTCCTATAAAGATCAGGTACACGCACTGTCAGTGTGATTAGTCCTGTAACAATCTGGCGCATGCCGCTACTGGTGTAATTTATCCAACAGTGTTAATTGTGATGTCATAACTGGAGCATTTTTTTTTTCATTAATTTTTAATGGTGGAGGCATCGAAAAAAAAATATTGCAAAGGGTAATATTTATTACTATTCATTATCATAAAGGTTGAATAACTTTTTGTGTTTTCACTGTTAAACATAATATAAAGATATTAACTTGCGAAATAAATTTTATTGATAAAGTATTCGATGATAATAAACATATGTTTATGCGCCTTCAAAAGTAAACATAATTATTATTTGTATATTCATTAATTATTAGTAAATACAGCCGTCATCAGATCGGATCGCAGTCTATATTGTAATGCATTTATCAGGAGCTTTACAATACATTTTAGTCAAAGTTAATGTTATTATAGGATCACATTCCTGGACACCATATTGGTTAAATAATGTCAACAGCTTATTACTCTAATAATAGCAAATGCAGGTCACATATAAGTAGAATCTTACCTATAATAGTAGCAGGACGTGCAACTTTGGTGCTAGAAATCCTTTAGAAGTCACGACAAAATCAAATCAATCTTATAATATCTTCGACCTATAGTAGCTATACCTAAAACGTTTACAAAAGAACTTTTCTAATAGAAGAATAAAACAAAACGTGAACAAGAATAAATAGTCTTGTTAAATGCATTTATAGGAGCTTTGATATTTATTATTATAACATGCACTTATAAGACTTAAGTTCTTATAAGTATCATATAATGTAATCCTGTAAACGTTTATAAGACTACGTAGTAGGATCGGAAGTGCTTGTAGCGTAAATAGAATCTAATAAGATGTTCTCGTAAACGTCTTTAAGACTGCGCAATAGGATCCAAAGTGCTTGTAGTGCAAATAGTTCGTTAAGCTGCTTTAACAAGATCGGTGATTTTAATCAAAGCGTCTATCAGTGTGCTATAGGATGTTTAGTCTTATAAGTCAACAACTATAGGAGAATTTTGCTGCTTGGGATATTTCCCCGAAAGTTCTTTTTACAGTATTATAGTTTTCGGATTCTATATTTTAACGCTTTATTTTTTTTCCAAGAGCATATTTTTTATCGTCTTTTTTCAATGCAGTATATTTACACACTCGGGAAGTTTATCTTAACTATTATTTTCATTGCAGCCTATTTACACACTCGGGAATTTTATCTAAACAATTTTTTTTATTGCAGCATATTTACATACTCTGGATTTTTTACCTCCTTTTCTATTTTGAACCTAGGACCAAGTAGTACCTACTTACCAATATTTTTCATTAATCTTCTTTATTGTTAATACACGTTGGTTTGTGTTTGTTGGTCACATATTCAATAAAAACTGAAAAGTATACGAAAAGTCTAAATTACGTTTAAGAAAAAAATGCGAATCGAAAAAACAACGAAAAATTAATTATTCTATGTATGGATTTTACCGATCGGGGAAAAATGCGAACGAAAAATATACTACTGACTAAAACAACGAAAAATAAATTATGGTAAATGTGGAATTTACCGATCGGGGAAATGTGCAAACGGAAAATTTATTACGAAGAAATAATGAGTTCTGGAAAGTAATCTAACAAATCGGTTGGTTGACCTGTAAATTAAAATTTCCGAAGTGTTCTACTAAGTTGCCTGATTTAAAGCGAAGCGGAATTTAATTGGAGGGTAAAATTTGTGTGCGAGAGGTCATAGTTCAAGTTGAAGACTATTTTCTTTATAGGAATTTTGATGAGTCTGTTTTGGTTGGAGCTTTTTCGGAACTTCTTCCTGGAACTGCTGCGAAGTTGTTTAGAGCAAATAGATTTTTTATTGTTTCGTGGTCAGATTTAAAAGTTGCTTTATTGAAACGTTTTGATAGGTGTGATTTTGACTACTTTTTGGAACATGACTTGCGTACTAGGAAACAAAAATATAATGAGTCCTGACTTAATTACTGAAATTCTTGATATTTCTAACCGTCTTTCAATTCCTCTTTCGGAACGAACTTTAATAAATATAATTAAACATAATATGTTGCCCATTTATTGCAAACTGATTTCAAGTCCACAAGTATGTGACTTAATCTTAGTGTGAGTGAGTAAATTATGATTTATTGCAGTTTCCATTTGGTCATAGAAAATATGTAACTCGTGTGAAAGTATGGTAAACTACGTTGTTTTAGTCATACCTTAGTAAATGTAAATGATTGGCAAATATTCACATACCCACTTTGGCGCAGGCTCCGTCTGGCGCCGGAGCGGCCGCCGAAGCTGTCGCCGCTCATCTCCGACCTGCAAAACCTGAACCTTAAATCGCCGCAAGTTGAGTTCACGTCCGACCACGACTACGAAGCGCTCAGCCCCGCCTACCAGGTGCGGGCGACGCCCCCGCGGCCGCCGCCCGCGCGCCCCGCGCCCCGCCCCCCCGCCTCGCCCGCACCCGCCCCCACGCCCGCCCCCGCGCGCGCCCCCGCCGCTGCGCCCCGCAACAACTACCAGACGCTGGGCTGGTACGACGGCATGGAGGGAGTGCCCTTCTTGCTTAACCCCAAGCTGAGGGGGCTGCCCGACGATGGAGTGGTGAGTTTGTCTCTTTTTATTTACAGCTTGTATTTTACATTGCAGGAGAGTTTAAGCAGTTGAAGTATGTTGTGAAAATCAGTGTGTAGTTTCAGGGTACCGCATTGAGTTTCCGGGTGCCTGGTTTTCGTAGTATTAGCCAATAACTATGGATCCGTTCAAGAGTTCTAACGTTAGGAGTTGAGGATGAAAAAAAATATTAACTCGAATTTTGAACGACCTTTTAACCATCGGAAAGTTTAAAATAAAGTAAAATGATGTGACTGCTTGTGGGTCAGCATACTTCCATTTTATTGAGATAATAATAAGCAGGTATTGACTGGAATCGATGTCGCACGACATGGCTAGCGAATAAACTCAACAAATATTTGCACTAACGTCACCTTCCTTCATGTAATCTTTGCTTACTTTAAAAATGTTGTGATGTTCCACATTGGTTGACTTTAATCGGAGTAAACACGTCATTGGTAGTAAATAAGCGCGAATGCCGCTGCTAACTTTCAATACAACTTGGGATTATAGGTTGTCTTTTCGTAATTATTTATTGAAATTTCATTATAACGCCTGCAGATCAACCTATCTAAAACTGTAAACGATCTTGATACTTAAGAGACCTATTACATCTCGAATGTGATTTATGCGTAAAATGTCCATTTTCGCATTTTGTGGTAATTTTGCAGTTGTATTTATCGTTTTTATCGAAATAGGATAATAAATTTGTGCATAATATTACAAATCTCTATTCTGTGAGCATAAGTTGAATTCGGACGGCCGGCGCATCGCATTTTGTAGTAATTTTGCAGTTGTATTTATCGAAATAGGATAATAAATTCATTATAAAATCTTTATTCCTCATGAAGTAACAATTACTCTGGTATAAATTTTGCTCAATAATATTATCGTAGATAGGAGATATTCACAGTTAACTTATAGCGATTTTCAGTTTTTTGGTTTAGAATAAGATTTTTTCCTATGTAAAATCAATGATATCTAAAAATTCCGAGGCCGCTACGCACTATTCGACTATATAGGAGATAACATTATATTTTTTTTATTTTACTTGTTTAGAACAGTAGTTCAATCGATGAGCTCAAAAAAGTGCCTTCGCGCACTTTATGAAAATCTTTCTCTGCAATTTTGGGTTTAATTAAAAAGTTAAGCAAAATTTACAAAAAGCGAGGCCGCCACGCACTATTCCAAAAGCTATTTTGCACTATTCAATAAGTCATAATTGTTAATGTATTTTTGTTTCTGAGATCCATAA
The DNA here is from genome assembly GCA_963921215.1 of Scoparia ambigualis. Lineage (NCBI taxonomy): Eukaryota > Metazoa > Arthropoda > Insecta > Lepidoptera > Crambidae > Scoparia > Scoparia ambigualis. The sequence goes on along the minus strand of OY992503.1, from coordinate 40,784,854 downwards.
CGCCAAAATTGGCCATTTTACGCAAAAATCACAGACGAGATGTAATAGGCATGGTGACAAAGTTCAAAATGTATTGAAGATATTTGACATCTTGTGTTAGGATGAAGTGCTGGGCGTCTGTCTATTCAGCCGCCGCCGCACATAGGGGACGCTCCATACAAGCAATGATAATAAGTCATTTTTTTGGAATAGCGATACTGACACAATGAATAGTATATTCATAATCCGCAATGTCTAAACTTTCAAATAACAGGTATATTGGTTTTTTATCTATCCTCTATAATAACATAACATGTGCCAAAGAATCGCTGTGAATTAATTGGTGTTGAGCGATATTTAATTATTTAGTGGATATCTATAAGTTTGTTATATATTTAATATGGATTTTATAGTAGAAGATATGTATATTGTATTGGACTATAAGTTTTCTAAAATATTAGGTCCGGGACTGATATTTAACAAAAAAATTAAAATCTTTAGTTTCGGCAAAAGTCAAGCAGGTCTGTTGTTATCACATTATAGCTTGATACAGTTCATGTTTAAAACCAAAAATAAAAGTGCTTGACTTTTGCCGTACAATTTTTTTTTTTTTAGTTGCCTACATTTTTCACTTTTTCATCCATACAAAAGCTACCAATTGGTTTTAATTGATGAAAATAAACGTTTTTTAATTTGTATTTTAAATTCAGAACGACCGCAGTACACAAGTACTAAGCTATCTTTGGCTAATGTATATTTTGCGAGAAAATTAAAAAAAAATGTTGATTAAAAATTTGAAGATATGAAGTATTTTTTGGCGGAAAAAACTGCTTGTACTGAAAATCACATGGATGATTTACTAGATCCCTTAGAACATTTTAGATATCAATAAATTGGTTTTAGATTTAAATTATTTTTAATTAAAAAACTAATTAACTAAAAAATAAACAAAAATATTTTTTTTAAAGTACAAATAAATCTCTTTCAAATGATACCACACATTAGTGATGTAACGAATATTCGCATGTTTTTTGACATTCGTATTCGCATTCGCAAAATTTATGCGAATATCAACGTCTGAAAAAATATTATAAGATGTAAGTTAAAATAAGTTCATATTAATTACGCTCTAACCTCATAATTCACGTGTTTTTATTTACGATCTTTCGATACGTAAACAGGAGGGGGGAACAGTCTCATACAATCCGCAATATTACAAAGGAGGCGAGTAAGACATCTTTTTTATTTGTCGCAATATTTTATAATAAATTACACTAGGTGACGCTACATACAATTAAACATTTATGCCCATATTATGAGTAAGATAAAAATAAATATTAGTAATAAATAAGCAATTATAACATGATGATAATATCAAAATATTTTGTCTGTTGAATGAATAAAAAATGAATTTCAATGAATTGTAATAAAATGTACCTACTTATTTGAATAATATTAAAAACACACTTCCTAGGGACCAAGTACATTTTTAAAGTATCGTTGCGTCATAGAATTAATATTTTAACTATTTTGGATCGTTATTGATTATTTTTAGTAAGTTTCACGACAATATTAATGGATTTTATTTACATTTTATAAATAATGGAAAATCAACTGTCAATCTGAATTCCTATAAAAGAGCGTAATGGCAATTTTACAAAAGCAGTACAATTTCTGCACTGCAAGTAAAAAATTTGCAACGATAAAGAGCGACGGCATCATTTGCTGGAAGCAACGTACTGTGGCTGCCGCCATTGGCACTACACAAAGTGTCATAAACTTGTTGTGGGTGTAAGCGACCAAACCATCCGGAATCGTTTACGCGAAGTGCGTCTGCGTTCCCGGAGGCCGCTAAGGGTTCCACCCATAGCACCCCACGATCGTAGGGCCCGTTTACGAATCGAAGTTCATCCATATTATGGAGGGGGAACAATCATGGTTTGGGCCGGTATTTGGATCGGTGGAAGATCCGATCTCATTTGGATCAGGGGCAACCTTAATGCTCAAATCTACGCAGAGAGGATTGTTTCAGATGTGATCATCCCCTTGCGAGACCGATTGGGTGATTCGTTTCGACTAATGCATGACAATGCACGTCCACACACGGCTAGAGTCGTAACACGCACTCTAGCCGATTCTCATATTAACGTCCTGCCGTGGAATGCACAATCACCAGACCTCAACCCAATTGAGCATGCTTAGGAAATGTTAAAAAAGTTTTATAGCTAAAAATGTACTTGACCCTAGACACTTTGATGTGTGAATTTTAATTCCATGAGAAATATTTTAGTTTAGTGAAATTTTCTTCTTAATTCCGTAGTCAATTTAAGTCAAAATAGAGCCATAGATAAATGGCGCCAAAAAAAGTAAATATTCGCATTAGCATTCGCGAATATCGGCAGCAGATGTTCGCATCCGCATTCGCATTCACGAATGCTTAAAAATTGATATTCGTTACATCACTACCACACATCATTATCTGAAATCACTTATAAATATTTAACCCCCCCTTCCTGGGTGCAAAAAACAAAAAAATGAAAAAAAAAACCTTTTGAATTGATGTGAATATATATATACTTTAAACCATACCAAATTTCAAAAAGAAAGTATTTCTGGCTGATGAGTTATTAATTAATATCACTAAACAGGCATTTGGCCCCTATGTGCGCTGTCTCAATGGTTATTAAAGATGGCAGTTGTTGTCGGCCACAAGTCACAATGAATTTGCATGGTGGGTCACGACTTCCATATACCTACCTATCATGCTGAGCTCATTTGGAGTTGTAATTTGGTAAAACGTGGGCCGTGGTAGTGGACTGAGTTTGCATTCCTCAATGCCTTGTCTTCGACTATCCCTTTAGGGTAATAGACACAAATTATAAAAAATAAAACAAAACTGCAGACATGACGAGTCACTTTCTCGCCAAGAAGTCCCATTGGAATGTTAAAAGGCTGACTGATGGAATGTGACGCTTGTTCCAGAGCCAGCTGCCGGCGGTGGCGCGCCGCACGCGGTTCGACCTCGACCGCGAGTACTCGTACAGCTTCGCGACCGAGCGGCAGGCGTGAGCGCCGCCGCGCCGCCTGGGGCACCAACTCTTACAGCAGTATTACTTTATTGTTGAAATTTTGCATTCACAATGCTATATAGAAATAGGATCAAATGTTTACTAGAAAAAAATCAACCAGTCTCAGGAAGCTCGAGTGGGATTCGAATCCACGACCTTTGGATTGCCGGTCCACTGCTCTAACCGCTGAGCTACCGAGACCCCCGAAGACTCGTTGAATTTTTCCTAGTAGTTTGATTTACGCTGCAAGCAAGCGGTATTACGTCACTGTGAAGTCTACCCTCACATTCGAAAGAAATACTATTGCAAGTATTTAACAATCGATAAAGACGTAATTGCTTATAAATATCTTTATTGTTGAAATTTTGCATATAGATATAAAATAAAATGTAGAAAAAAAAACCGCTGGCTTGCAGCGTAAATCAAACTACTGGAAAAAATTCGACGAGTCTTCTGGGGTCTCGGTAGCTCAGCGGTTAGAGCAGTGGACCGGCGATCCGAAGGTCGTGGGTTTGAATCCCACTCGAGCTTCCTGAGACTGGTTGATTTTTTTCTAGTATTACTTTAATCTTACTACGCATTCCTATACGAATTTTGCATAGTTACATTAAAGTAATACTGCTCTAATAGGTGACAGGCGCCTGAACTCGCCACACACTGCTATAGCTCACCAGCTAACCTCGCGAGCTGCCGACGACGAAACGTTTACGTTGAAAGTTTTGTAGTTACGATATCAGTATTGTGTATTACTTTTATAGAATGCATCCTCCTACGATTACTTTGACAACAGACAGTTTATAGACTGTCGATAAATGACGCGGAGGGTGCACTCTCTGTTGAATCTCTAAATCGACATCGTGAATGTTACGTCGTGTACGCTCGTACAGATTCCTTCGTGTTCACAGATTTATCGTCGTCATAATGAAACCCTACTGTGTTAATATAAATATTCTCTGTAAAATATTCAGTATTTTAAGAATGAGATTCTATATAAATCAAAGATTCTTATTTTAAATGGTTGTGTATTAAACGAATGGGACGGAAAGTTTAAAGATTACCTTCAACATGCTCAATGTTGTTTCGACACACAGATTTTGTAGTGACAAAGCTTTAACCTTCTAAACGATTACAGTGAACCGATACGAAAGTGACTACCAGTAATACTTCCGAGCCGTAATATTACCCAATACATGTTTTTGTATTATTTTTCTGCCATTGCGTCTTGAGTTGACGTTAGTACGAATTTATAACGTAGAGTAATGATTGTAGACATATCCGCGCGACGCGTCGCGGGCGTGTGCGTTGCGTGCGTGCGTGCCCCTCAGGCTGAGAACGTCAACTTCCTAAAATGACAACATTTTAATCTAGTAATAATAATTCTATATAAGTATATATTGTGTATGTTCTTTTTCGCAGATATCTCAACAGTTTTTAAAATTAATAGGTACTCAAGAAGTAGTTTTGGTTATTAACTATATCTACTTTGTGCATTCATGAAACTTTGGAGAAACAATAACGCCTAAGCAGAATACTTGATACTGGCAAAATCTATCAAGAAAACGCCATTGAATAAAGAAGAAGAAGAAGAACACTTTAGAATGACAACATTGTCAATACAGACACTGAAAAACAAAGTAAGTAATTCAAAGTTACAACACAAACATCCAGTCAAATATTACTTGCTACTACGGAACACTTATGACCATACGCTACGATGTAATACGTATAAATTTGACATTTCACAACTGAGGGTCGAAATTCACACTCCATAAGAAGTACCCCCCCCCCCCCCCCCTATTTGTAAGTTGTCATTTCGCAATTTGACTTTTTCGGAAATTGACTATTTTGGAATAGACGTTTTAGGAAGTTGTCGTTTTCGGAAGTTGTCATTTTAGGAAGTTGACGTTCCCAGCCTGGGGTCGCGAGCGTGTTGCGTGCGTGCGGTTTGCATGCTAGCGTGCGCGGCGTGACGTTGGGGCCTTGTGGCGCTTCGGGCGCTGTAGACTGATGTGTTTGGGTTACGCACGGTCGGCGGCATCGACGTACTCGCGAGTTGGCAGATTAACTTATTCTATAGTCTTTATTTTTGCCACTGACAACTTGCAACGTAATATTACGTGTTTGTTACCTCTATGTCGCCGACTGTACATGTTGATGGAGATGTGCATGTTAAATTGTTTATGATGTTATTAATAAGATTTTGACCCACTTATTTGTGGTGCGTCTAATTTATTTATACTTAGATCAGTTTGAAGTGTTGACTGACTTACGGTCCTAATATAATTTTACGCCTAGCCAATAATAGTTTTTACAAACCTAATGAATTTACACATAATGAACGATAGAAGTCTGTTGTGCCAAGCAGACTCTCACATATGAACAGTTACATTAGTAAACATTATATTATATAATAATTAAATCAACCACATCCTGTTCATTCAGTAGATTGAGTTATAAATTCCATGATGAAATATAGCTAAGTGTTGTATTTTCCTGTTTAAACTTTTAATATGTTTTAGCTGGTTGCCAAATGCCGTTTTACAAGGTATTTTGTTTAAGTGAACCAGGTATGTTAAATGTTTAGTTATGTGAGTCATCAGAATAGCATAATGAAATTTCACCAGTTGTATGGAAATGAATTCAAATGATTGTGCCAACGAACAGTACCACGTTTTTGTGTTACTGTATTTCTGGTTACCGGGCCTTTAGCCAGCCAAGTCCACTAGTCAGGGCGAACAAATTACAAAACTAAATGTCTTTTACTAGGCATTGTACACATGTAATGTAGATCGTGTTATTTTGTATACCACCATAAAAGATTTGAGTATCAACTCGTCACACCAAAATTTTGTTCAACCAGTCATACCGCCAAAAGCAGTATTATTTGTTTCAACCCGTCGCAAGTTGATTTATTTCTATTAGGACATATTGTAATTTTGTAGCTACTGGTCACACTGCAAATCTGTTCCTATTCGTCCTCCCGTCAAAGAGTTCTAACTGGTCACAAGGAGGATACCTAAACAAATTTCACTACCCGCCAAACGTGTGGTACAACAAAATTTCGGTACAAACACCACATAATAAATAAAAAATGCCAAGTATTTATTAATAATGTATTTATTTTAATCTTAACCATAAATATTCTCCTTGTGACCAGTTAGAACTGTTTGATGGGATGACGAATAGGAACCGATTTGTAGTGTGACCAGTAGCTACAAAATTACAATGTGTCCTAATAGAAATAAATCAACTTGTGACGGGTTGAAACAAATAATACTGTTTTTGGCGGTATGACCGGTTAGAACAAAATTTTGTTGTGACGAGTTGAGGCCCAAATACTTACAATTTGTTGAAAAAGAAAAATATTGGTAATTTATGTCATCTTAGGTGCTCACTTGCATGTCTTCTTATGAAGTCCAGTTAGAATGTCAAATGTTTTTAAAATTTTGTCAATTCGTGCTGCATATCTATGACGAACTGACTTGTGCTTTTTATAATGATGTAGTAAAACAAACGCTCACGAATACTTCATAGGAATATATCGACGCGATTTTTAGTTTTAAGTGAATGCAATTGGCATTTATTCATGTTAGCAGTTTCATTTGTGGTTCTAATCATAGCACACCTTTCTTTATGTGTAAATAATATACTATCGGTGTCCGGACAGGCCGAGCAACTTTGGAGCGTGCGACTCGAGCGGCTGTTGGGTCTTTCTCGACACTTCAGTTACATTAAAGCAAATCAAATGTTTTATACAAGTCCAATAAATTGTCACAAATGTATATGATGAAAATAATATTTATTAACTAGCATAATGTAAATATTTCTTTTGTATATTGCAATTAGGAAATTAGTTTGCTTTTTTACGTAATACGTAGATACGTATAATACATTGTTTAGTGACATTATGGATAAATAAATTTAAATTATTGACTGATAAAATGTTCTTTTATTTATGCATGTGGTAATCATGTAAATGCAATTTATGAAAATGTATGCAATAAAACAAATTTATTATGAAAACAAAAGTTATATTACAAAACATTGATTCACAAAAGTTACTTCAATTTATTTTCACTTACAAACACAACAAAAGTTACTTAAAATAAAGTTTTGTAACAAAACTTCGCGAGTGCATACCGCAGATAACGTTTATATAATGCGTAAGTCACAATAAATTGTCCAAGCTGGCAGTGTTGTCTTGATAACTTTTATAAGTCCATGTACGAAAGAGAAATCTGGTTGCTCTTTTATTGGCAACAGATACAGTCACACCTAGTAACATACAAACACCAATTTAAATAACTGTTTATTCATAATATTAGTTAATTCACGACACTCAATTCAGATGCGGTTACAAGTACTACAAATTGGTACAGCAAAAAGATGTTCCATCAGCGATTTGTATTCTTAATGCAGTATACAGAATCAGTTGCTACTTAGATTTAGTTTTATGTTAGAAAATATAAGAATCGATTTAAACTGGGCGACATTTAAATAGTCACTGAAGTTGCCACAGGTCGATGAACAAACCGGAAAGAACTGCACATAATCTGGATTCCCGACCAGGATAACTAGATATCGCAGTTTGGTGAAGAAATGAGTTTCTAACTAATTTATCATAAATCTATGGCCAATGACGTGTGGATTATACACATGGTACTCACTGAACAGTGCCCATTAGTCTATTGCGAACATATAAATGCCAGCGTGGAATGGGAGGCTACAATATCAATAATAGTACTTACAGCAAAACTACTTACTCGTACATATATTTTTTTAGAATTTATGATAAACAGAAACATTAATATTTTAAACATTTAGAAAGGATAATCTTGCATGTTACAGGGCTACGACCAATTTATAAGGAACTTCAATACGGGAAATATTTTGAACGAAAATGGAAGGAACCTAGATATTATAATTGGAATATGTGTAATCAAAGTGAATTGGCATGGAGAATGCTAACAATTAATTACATATTTTGTGACAAAGTTACACTTTTTTATCACAATGACATGACGTCTGCAATTCTACATAGGGAAGTACAAATTTTGTTAAAAAATACAGTATCTAATGAAAGTTTTTTGAAACAGTTCATCACAAGCGTCGTTGATTAAATATTTTTTTACACAAAACAAGATGACTATATTGCACAGCCGTTATTCTGCTTCGCAGTGATTCGAATAACATTGTAAGGCAAATAATTTATTAATATTATGTACAATTCACAAGCTTATTAATAGACAAAAATTTTACATAATAAACCTTCGACGAGTCCGTTACAGTTGATACTGTCCAAGAAGGTTGGTCGAATTGGTTGTATTCCCAGCCTCGGCTCATATCGGTGACCGAATTCATTGGGGCGCCGGCGGCGGCTGTTTCATCTGTTTCTGCTGCTCCAGAAGACGCTCGAGGGGCGAAGGCCCGGGCCCAGACCATAGTGACTGTGGATAAAAAAATTAAGTCAGGGAGAACAGTCTAAACAAGTAGTAATACCACAAATTAACTAATAGTTCCAAAAAACTGTTCTTTTACATTTTATTAATCTAAAATCACAAAGCCTCATAGGCAACTTTATACCCTTCCATAAAGATCGATTGATCCTTAGGCAGTTGTCCCACCAACGGCGAGTAAACGACTAACTATCGGCTATTTTCTCGCTCAAGAAACGTACAATTGATATACATTCCGTGTAATCAAACGAGATGCATATATAAATAGTTGATCGCTGACTGTTCATACTGCGGGCGAGGACTCGCTCCACTAGTTCGTCGCTGAGTGGCAGGACTTGACAGGAGCTATCAAAGATAATTCTCGCTTAGCGGCGTGAGTTAAGAGAACTAGAACGAGAGACCAACCAGCGGCAGCGGTCATTTCCCGCCAAGAGGACTGCTATGCAATAAAATTCTCTCGAGTGACATTATAGACGCTGCGCGCAAGGCTGTGATCTACTGACTCTTTCCAATTCTATGAACATGAAAGAGGCAGAGTACATTCTCAGCGCTGCGGCAGGCGCTGCTACCAAGGCTTTAACTTAGAGAATCGCACTGCTGTACGCTCAGCTCGGCCGCCGCGAGCGATTGGCGCGAGTAATCGCCCGTCTCACTCGTACACTCGCTTATAGCCCAGAGACAAAATTATCGAAACTACACACTCGCTTTCCGCTGATCGCCAATTCGTTTCTAGTTCTAGCTCGACTCGCTTCTCGTCCACCGTCGGCATAATAATTCAAAATGTTTAAAAAAAAATTACATGTCGTGGTAGGTTGACCTGCAGTCTGTATACAGGTAGGTGCCATTTAGGATAACATGACATTTCGATAAAAGTTCGGACTTAGTCACAAAATGGAAACATTATTCACTTGTTATGTTTTGTATTTAGATCAATGAGAAGTTAATAAAAATTAAAACCGTTAACCGTAGACTTATTTGATACTAGCGGCCGCTCGCGGTTTCACCCGCGTGGTTCCCGTTCCCGTGGGAATATCGGGATAATAAAGTATCCTATGTGTTAATCCAGGTTATAAACTATCTGTATGCCGAATTTCATCCAAATCCATTCAGTAGTTTTTACGTGAAAGTGTAACAAACATCCATCCATACTTACAAACTTTCGCGTTTATAATATTAGTAGGATTACTTAAAATGTAGTTTTGATACTCATATTCCATAATCGGGACAGATTAAAGTGCCGGACTAGAGTGTAAAAGTCCGTCATAGCCCTTTACCCACCTGGTGCGGCTGGCGGTGCCCCCAGGGCGCGTCGGGCGCGGCGCCGCTGAACAGCGAGTACGTGTTGGCGGCGCCCTCCCCCTGCCGGCAGAGCTCATACATTAGGGCGGGTCACCGAGGATATGCGGCCAAACTCGAAAATACCAATATTGTTATTTCTAATCTCGCGAGATCTCCAATTTGCGAGCTCGACTCGAGATTGTATTCCCTACTTGCAATGGAACAAACCAGGGTACTGATTGCGTAAGGTAATCGTATTCATTTGACAGTTCATATCGTATTCCATCGGCTGCAATTTGTATGGAATGACATTATTGTGATACAATATGAACTGTCAAATGAATACGATTGACTTTACGCAATCACCTAGCTGGGTTTGCTAAATCAAATGGTTTATGTATTTACTATTAAATTACGCTCTTATAAAAATATATAATACACTTAGGGATATTGCGTAAAAATGTGCTAATTTGTTACGCGATTAGATGTACTTTACTCGATTATAAAAAATCCAGATAAAAGGCCAAAATAAAAGTTTAAAACGATTGATTTCTTAATTTTTTTTTAATTTTCAACATAATTTTTACATGTAAATATTTATTTTGAAGTACTACAGAGAACCTGATAATTCATTAAATCCTATAGTCTATGTAGGCAACAAACCTATAAAAAAAGCTTTAACACGCGCCTATTTGCGCCGCTTCGCTGTTACGGGTGTAACCGTACAGTCGTACCGCCGAGACAGCGAAAGAGAAGCGCTCGAAAGGGCTCGCCTTAAGGGCTATAACTTTGGCGTACTTAAGTTTGTTCGTTACGACTCGGCCACGCCCTTGCCGCTGTGAGCGGAGCGACGAGCGAATTCATTGCGTCCTTTTTATGACCATTCACTGAGACTTCCATAGTATAACGCGCAATGGCGAAAGAATCCGCTCGCCGCTAAGCCCACAGCGGCAGCGAATTCGAGCTAATAAGCACAAAGAAAAAACGGTAGTCTGAAAATCGCTCTTAGAAATTAGACGCAGACTTTTAGTTCGTCGTGAGAACGCGGCATCACTAGAGCACTGATCAGTTCAATCGCCTGAAGCATCGCCTACGAAAAGTTTCGCGTGCCATTCTCAATGTATACGATGTGCTCGGGCATGCACTGTACACAATTCTAAATATATTCTTACTGTTTATTTCAATAAACTACATAGCTATATTTTTACTATAAAACTGAACTTTCAATGTTTGTGCGTAAGTAATTAAATTGTATACAAAAGCGAAACACCCACACGTACTGACTGACTAAAACGACTCAAGTACTATGAATTTAAAATGTAGTGTATATTATGCTTCATAAATTCGCTTTTCGATATCCGCTAAGAAAGGACTAACCTCGCTATACAGTTTTTATACGGACAAAATCACGGATTAATGTGTTATAAATATTTACCTAATATAAATTATTAACAGACTTGTTGGGAACAAAAAAAAAATATCATAACCAGGTACGTTAGTAATAAAATATTGATGAGAAAACAAACTCACCCCGCTCGAGTCTGGATTCTTCATGGCGCCAAGGTCACCCCCCATGGTATCGTTGAAATTCATTTGCAAATTCCTCTGCTGCTCCATAATGTTGGAGTTGAAGGCCAAGCTGGCCATGTCCATGAGCGGCTTGCCGGCGTAGGGCTGCGGCGGCGGCTTGTCCATCATCTTCACCTGCAGCGGCTGGTAGCCGAGCTTGCCGAACTGCGGGTACATGGAGGAGTCGTACCCCACGGCGGGCGCGTACGAGCCGAAGCTGTTGAGGGACGCGCTGAAGGTCTGCGCCGCCACCAGCGCCTGCAGCGGCGGGCCCACCGCGGCGTGGTAGCCCTCCGGCTTGCTCGGCCCCGCATTCGGCATCTGGCCGAAGCCAGATACATTCTGGTATTGATTCGCGACCGGCGGCGGCATGTGGGAAGAATAGAAATTCGGCTGCACGTTGACCGTCTGCGAGAAATTCGGCGTCTGATTGTCCGGCCTCAGCCACGGGGGCCGCTGGTAGTTCTCGTGCTGTTGCGGAGTCATCCAGCCCTGTTGCTGCTGTGGCGCGTCAAACGGGGAGCTGCTCTTGAAAGAGTCGTCGCGGAACTGGTTGTCGCCGTCCTGCTGCCAGTAGCGGTACTGGTTGGCGAAGCGCGGCGGCAGGTCGTTGAGGAAGTTCTTCTTGTCGCCGGACATCTGGTGGGCGTAGTTGCCGAACTTGTGCCCCTCCTGGAACAGGTCGGCGCGGGAGGTCTGCTTCTGCAGCGCGGCGGTGCGCACGTCGATCTCCTTGGGGCTGACCACCGGCAGCCGGATGCCGCCCGGCGCCGGGTAGCTGGGGTTGTACGCGATGCCCGCGTTCTGTATGCCGTAATTCTTCTGGCTAAAGCCCATTCTGGGGGGTGTGTAATGTTTGATATAAATACATATGGTCTAACGTCCAGATAATATAATTTCGTTTCATATAACACCTGACTTAATATAATAAACATTTAATATAATTTTAGATTCTATAATTACATTTGATATAATAATCTAATGATATAAAATATTATTCATGAAAAACATAATGTTTAAAAATGATATATAACACATACATATGAATAATATTTAAATATTATAAAACATATTGCAGCGGCATGCAAGCAAGAATGCAGCATGCAGGCATGCAGGATGCAAACAGACATGCAGAATGCAAGCAGGCATGCAGTATGCAAGCAGGCATGCAGCATGCATTGCCATGGCATGCATCTAGCGTAGGGCAAACAAGTCGCAGGTCTCATGCATTAGGGGCGTATCAGCATAAATACAACTTTACACGACGATAAAAAAACTCTATAATTTTTGTTTTTGCTCACATGCATTTGGAGCATTTCTATGAATTATACGTATAAAAAAAGCTTATAAGAGTGGTATGAAGCAAAATCCATTTAAAGCTTAACAAACTGTATTTTTAATGGCCTCTCTTATGTGATACATTTGCGAGACTACTAAGGAAAAAAATTACTAAAATCCTTTACATTACTTAGGGCGTAAAAACTTACTCCGAAATTATTGATCATTATAAAATTTTCTTTATAAGATAATAATATTTCGATGCTAAATTATTCAATCATACGAAAAAATATTCATATTTCTTTATAATTTCCATTTTAGCCATATTTATACGCTTCTATTGCATGATATGATGAATATAAGGTTTAGTAAGGAATGGAGGACAGTCGTACAGTTAAGCGACATTTAAAAAGCAAGAAATATTTTTGTATAGGTAAATAAACATCCTTGGTATAAGATAGAGGGCCGTATGAACATACGCGTGTGTTGCCTGACAGTAATGTAGTAATGAAGCTACTATCTTATTATACGCCTACTACACGTCTCTAATGCCTGACATATTCATTAGTGATATAATTATACGTCTTTTAAATTTTTTTTATTTACAATGAAAAATATTATGACGAATTGAGGGTTTGTGGGTACCTGGAAGACGAACCGAATAGTAAAATAAAAAAATTAAAGCATTTTTGCGCATACGCCCCTATTGCATGAGACCCGCGAAGTCTACGTGGAGTCGGTTTTGAAACGATTCGTTTCTGTCACTGACTTTTTTAGTACAATCTTAACTTTTTAAGACAATATTTGAAATCAATTTAGGGTTAAAATGTTATTTTTATTTAAAAGCAAAAATTATATCAAATAAAGTTATAGAATATGATTATTCTACCAATAAAGCTTTACAGAAAAAGTTGTTAGAGAATATGAGTATTAAATCAAATGAAATAATATACGTACACCCGTTTGCACTAAACTTGGGTTAGGCTTGTCTTAGTTAAGATACACCTAAGCTTAGGAGCAGCCTAACAAAATAATTGGTTTGCACTAACAGTTCTGTCTCAGCTGTGACGAAACTAAGGAATTGCCTAGTAAAGTGAATGATGAAAGAATGACGAACGATTGGAATGGTAGATTGTTTATGGTCTATTATTTTGAAAAACAAAATCTGTTTGAATTTGTCAACGTCTTGTCTTGACAATCTAATAATTAAGCTACTAAGCTTGAGATCAACCCATAGAATAATAACTAATATTATTCTGAGGATCAACCACATAATTTTGTCACATGGTTAGGTGTGTGCGTATTTACAATGCATCGGTGTTCAATGAAGATGTGTGAATTCTGTTACTATGGCAACTGTAGACCGAAGATAAACAAAAACATGGATCTGTCAACTTAAGTCGATAATTTATCAGTATGGGAGCTCTTGCGATTTTTGTATGACTGACACACGCCCGCCTCATCGAGCGGGTCCCTTATTTATGAGTGTTCGAGCTTAGAGTCGAGCAATAAATTGACGAGAATTTGAGAGTTAGGTACTGTCAACGAGCGAGCTGTCAGTACACAAATCAAAATTAATTCGAAATTATTTGGTCTGCCATGCCGTATGTAATTATCATTCACATACGGCATGGTTGCTTAGTTATATTTCCTCTTTGTAGTTTTGCTGTTATTTATAATAAAGTTAAATAAATAGACGGTTTTATTTTTTTTATATTTAAAAAACACTCGTACTGTTTTGCAATCAAGTCAATAGCAAAAGCCCTTCTGTCCTATTTGTACCCTATAATGATATCGTAAAGATCGATCTTTTTCATGGATTCGTCAATAGGTAGGTAGGTATGTTTTTATTTTTAGCCATTTATGCGTTTCCGGTTCATTGCTATTTGAAGTAGGTGTTTTCTTCGCTAAAGTATTGTGATAAGATGCGTTATCCATAACAGTAACCATCTTTTTGGTACATTGGTTGCATGCATCTTTTCAGCAGTTAGTACTTTACTTTACTGTTTACTTTGCTTTACTGTACAATGTGACGTATATGCACACACGCATTCAAAACAAATTGTGGAGGGGCGTGACAATATCTTTTCGTGGTTTATCTCTACGCTTTTTTATGCTTTTCTACTTCTAAAAAACCTAAGCAACTCAATCGAAATGTAAACAAGAAACACATGAAAAAGTGCTTGATTGATTGATTTGATTGTGACAGACAGAAAATGACATAAAATACTCTTTTATTTTGTCGTTTGCCAAAAAAAGTTGGACAGGCTAAGGAAATCTCCATGCTGAAACACAAAAAAAACTACTTAAGTATCGCCTTACTCGTTGGGCGCTTCCTATTCGGGCTCATAAAGTTATGAATCTCCTATGTGGAGTTAGGAATTGCCTAAGGTTAGTGCAAGCAAATTTTTCGCTAGGAGCAGCCTAAACAAATTAGGCAAGAACTTAGACGATTCTTAAGATTAGTGCAAACGGGCAGTAATGTTGTTATAGGAAGTATAAGTATTTAGAACAAGTAAAAATTATATCCAATGAACGTTAATTCCTTTGAAATTAGTTAATTTGTCATTATATGCAATGATACGCACCCCATCCTGGGGCCGTCGTAGTTGGGCTGCGCGGTGGGGCTCCAGTTGGGCGAGGGCGGTGGGTCCAGCCGCTTGGGCTGGTAGCCCTGCGAGCCCTGGCCGGGCTTGGGCTCCTTCTTGTCGTCCTTGTCTGGTTTGGCGGGCGGCTCGGGCTCGGCGTTGACGAGATGCGGGTAGCCGGCCGACTTGTCCTTGAGCGCGAGGATGCCGCCCGTCTTCCTGCCGAGCGGCAGCGCGGCGAGCCCTTTCATGCTCTTGGGTTGTATGGTTATCGGTTTGTCTTCCTCTTCTTCGGTGTTGCCCGAGGCGGAGTCTGGCGTTTGCGGTGGAGTCACGAACTTTACCTGAGACAAAATAAATTAAGTCGCTTTTTAAGTTATACCGGGACACAGTACCGGCACAGTGCGAAATATCCTTTCATACATTATCTATGAACGTTGTCAAAACGAATACGTCCGCGATTTGCCGGTGGCGGCACTGACACTGAGAGCACTAACACTTACAAGTAGGGATGCATTCAAAGAGAATGTATGAAAAGGACTGTGCCGGAACTGTGACTTCATGATATGTATGAAGCAACCTTTATAATAGTTATGTGGCCCAATAGTGAGGTAAAGCCATACTAAAAAACCTAAAATGACTGTAGTAGACATGACTGCATGATAATGTGTCAGCCTTTCTCATCCCATACCTGCTTGTTGGTTTCCTCCTGCTTGCGCATGATAGCGGCCATGGCGATGTTGACGCGAGGCTTGCGCGTTTCCTTCTTGTCTTCGCCCTTACTGATGTCTTCTCCGCCGTCCGTATCCTAAATATACGAAAAATATGAATTTGCTTCATAAGAAGACTCTAAAAAGAGGGAAATAAACATTGAGTTATAATGTACTACGTACTAGAGAAGACGTCTCAACAACTCAAGATTGTTTGTAACACGCGCAAGAGCCAGCTCGCTCCAACTGTAGTAGTCTGTGGCAGGCGCTAGACGCAACAATACATGTGTATTCTGTGTTCTATTTTATTAAAATATGCCTTTATGTGCTAGGGTACTGTTTAAACAACTCAGGAAATTCAAATAAAACCAAAGGAATCACTTTTTACCTGGAAATACGTACTAAATTATCGATATAACATGCATTTGACTTATTATTTTATCAAATCGCCGGACAAATAAGCCCCGCACCACGGTACAAGTATCATTGTACCGTGCCCGCAACGCACCACGCACTAGATGCCCGCTGTCAACTAGCTGTACACGGGCCTTTTCGTAAAAATACATCCCGGTTACAAAATGGAGAATAAGGAAATAAAATTAAGCATACATATTTTTAAGACGTAAATTGATTCATTGTTCCTTTAAATGTATTAATTTAATAACACTACTTACAGGAAAACTTAACTTTGTTGAGAAAATAAGATTTTATAATACAGGATGAGGATTCTAGGTTCTATTTTGTAACTTTTATTAAGGCAAATTTAATAACAACACAGTTATTTTTAATAAAAGAATTTCCTTTATTATTAAACTAACACTATAGTAGTAATATTTCGACACAATATTATTTCTCTAACATTTATCTTTGAAACATTAAGCTGTAAAATATATCCACTTTGTAACATTTATGTTAAGCAGTCTTGCTATTTTTTAGTTATTATAATTATAATAACCGTTTAAAAGTTCACAATAATTATGAAAAAAAAGTACTTTTAGTCTGTTTTAACAAATACTGTCACAACAAAACGTGTCCTATCAAATAATCAAAATATTTATATTTTTAAGATAAAAAAACATGAGACAGTTACAAATTGGAAAGACGTAGTAACGCGTTGGAAACTAATAAGGTTAGTTCACATGTCTTTAAAATTTGGTAACTTCTATAAATTATTAGCACTTTCATGTTTTTGGAATACGGACCATATTTAAAAAAATTATGAAATAAAGTAAAAACAAGAAAATATACTATGGTTCATACCAAAAAGCAAGTTACGTAATTAAATCAAATTATTAATGAAATCACAATCAGCGAGTGTCAAAACAATGTATTTATCAGTATTTATCATCCCTGGGTAGGTACTACCCCACTGCCGGTCAACCCCTAATTTCTCTCTACCCATAACTCTCCTTTTTTATATTGGCTAAAAATGTTATACTGGTACTACGTGACAAATAGAATCACTATGTGAGCTTAACCTTATATTTCCATTTTGTAACTTCAACGTTCCACCTATATGTAACCAAACAAAATGGAAGTAACGCTTAGCTGGATATCAAGACGGGATTGCATTACTTTAATATAACTGTTACTGTATGAACAAAAGCAATGATTAATAATTTTTACCATTATTTAGGTTAGCAATTGCTACAGCTTGATTAATATAATATAATACACAATTACCAGCTAAATCCCAGTTAGAAAGTGGAAGAAAAAATTTGCACAGTAACGCGTTGTAAGTTTCGACACAAATTGACGTTTTTGGAGACGTTTGACAACTTCTTCAAAATGGCGTATCAAACCATAATGATGCCATGAACTAAACTAAATATTAAGCTTAGTTTTCTTACAACCTTTTGCTATAATACGGGTTACAAAGTGGATTTTCCGCAAATGGCTCTAACGTAGGACACAAATTAAATGATATAATTTATGAAAAATACTATAGGATTAACCATAAATAATGTTTAATTGTGATAGTTCTCACCTATTTTAATATCCTTACACCCTCTTTACCTTTGCAATGAATATTATTTATTAATAATCCGCACACAAAGTTTAAGTAATCACTATAAGACATATGTAAATAAGGGGGTACAAAGGGAATCTTTCATTAATATTAAAATAAAGATAAAAATAATTTAGTTATTTGTATGTTCTTTTTAATATAAATTGTATAAAAGAACGAATTAAAGTCATTTTTTCATACAAACAGTCTTGCACATCTATGAAACTTGCGTGAGAACTCATAGGACAAGCCAAAACACGTGTGGACATATTTTAACGAAATCGCCCACACATTTATTGTATGGGACGTCTCCTCTAGTTTATTTACCTCAATGGAATTAAACTAGTATATCTGTCTCACCGGGTACTCCTGCGTGGTGGCGTGCGCGCGCTCCTCCCTCGCGCGCTCCAGCGAGCCCTGGGGCTTCAGAATGCCCACGCGCTTCTCACGCACTGCAACAACAACAGCCACTTCACAACCCTCACCAGCTTTTAACGTGTGATAATTTTTTTTTTCTCTTAAATAATGGCTTGGTGCGATCGGCACATTTAGCCAGTGTCACGTTTTTAATAGTAATTATTATTTTCTTTACATTAAGTGGATGATAATGAGTGATAATGAACGTTTAATGGTAAATGATTTTTCCCCAAACCCCTCGAGACTCAATAAAGCTGTGTACACTTTATTGAGGTCTCTCTCACACGGACTTCTTGAGAGAATTTGAAAAGTGATGTTGCACTGTTTTGTTTTATTTGCCAACACTCATGCACGTTCACGAACACTTAACAGTAAATAATCCACCATTATTTCACATTAATATTCGATAAAACATAAATTTTATGAAATAATACAAAACTGCAGACAAGACGCTTTACTTTCCCGCCAAGAAGTCTCCGTATGATCATTCTATTACGGATTATTTTATCCTGTATCTGTACAGGGTCTAACAAAATCAATTAGCGAACGTTTAAGGGCGGTATCTATACATCATTCTGAATACAATGACAGAAAATGGGCTCCAGTTTTATACTTAGTGTTTGCGCCACAACGCAACGACCAATCACGGCCGCCCCTCCGTCGGCCAATTAGAGTGCGTTATCTTCGTCGCACGGACACTGTGACGCCTGTACCGAACGAGTTTTTTTTGGCCCGCGCGGAATGCCGCGGGCGCCGAAGCAGTGAGCCACGAACACTCGGACTGAATCCACGCGTGCCGCGCCTTCGAACTCAGCCCAAACCGCTCTCGCGCCCTTACAAACCCTTAAGTGAAGTGACGAAGTGCACCATCCACCCGCGACCAGAGTTAGTGACCACAGCTCGTGACTATCGCCCCTTGCCTATTCGCCCGGGCCTACTGACGAAGTGATTGTGAAGTGCACTTCATCGCACTGCCCGTGTTTACCCGGCGGACGACCATTCGGTGCCTATTCGACCGGGAAACCAGGTAAGCCTTTCCCGCCTCCCTCCTTATAACGTCGCATGTTACTGCGCCTCACGCAGTAACACTTAGTGATTTTTTAAAGTTTTGTTTTCTAACAAACTAAATCAATTAAAATAATGCACATCATGACACATGCTGTATCTTTACTAACACGCACGAAAGCGTCAATAAAAAGAAGCTCAGTGCGCTCCCAGTTTAATGTGCATTTTCGGCTATCTTTGTGTGCGTGTAGTGCAGCTGTACGGGTTTGGAAAGGGTATATTTTTTGGTGAATTATGATAATGTTTTGTTGATTTTCTCGGTAACGAGCCTGTAGTTTTGGACCAAATTTGGTGAGCATGCTCAGTGTGATGTATAGATGCTCCCCTTAAACGTTCGCTTATTGATATTGTTAGACCCTATATACATACACTCATTATCAGCCTATAAACGTCCTGCTGCTGGGCACAGGCCTTCCCACATGAACAAGGTTACATGGGGAGGCTGGCCCATAACCTACCACGCTGGCCCAATGGTGGGTTTTAACGACTGTCATCTTTCGACGACAACCGGGTACAACGCTTTACGTGCCTTTCGAAGCACGGAGGAGCTCGAGATGTTAGTTTTTCATTTGGTCACCCATCCAGCGACCCGGCATTACGAATGTTGCTTAGCGGGCAAGATCGCAAGCCGAACGCGCTAGTCGCTGAGCCATCGAGCTTTTTTTTTTTTTATAAAAGAGGGAGGCAAACGAGCAGGCGGGTCACGTGATGGAAAGTAATCACCACCGCCCATGGACACCCGCAAAACCAGAGGAATCGCAGATGCGTTGCCGGCCTTTATGGGAGGAATAGGTTTAAGGAAGGAATAGGAATTGGGAGGGGGGGGAAGGGGCCTCCGGAACCCTCACTGGTCGGACGAATCACAACAGCACCAAGTGCCGTTATTTCACGCCGAATATTCGTGAGAGGGTGGTATTACGCCGGGCGAGCCGGCCCAATGCGTGCTGCAACGCAGCGTGGCTCTACCACTCAGTCAGTGTTACTCATTTAGCACCACCCAGGGATCACGTGTAGGGTCTCAAGGGTAAAATTACGGACGCGAGCAACTTTAACCCCCAAAAGAGCTCCTCCTAGTCCGGGGCCTCAGGGGCCGCTCCGTGCACGTCCCGCTCTAATATAAATCATCCCTTATGCTGAACTTCTTCTCTCTGAACTAAACTTCTAAGGTGATGACAAGGGGCGGCGGCGGCTCGTCGTCGCTGTCGCCGTGGGGGCGCGCGGAGTAGCTATGACGTCAAAAGCATGGGAGAACAAAAGCGCGGGCAGCGGCCTAATAGTTCGTGTGAGGTCACTCTTAATCACCCTTCTCCCTGAAGTCCGCCTTTGAGATGATGACAGGCGGTGGGGGTGGGGGCGGCGACGGTTCGTCATCGCTGTCGACGTGAAAGCGTGCGGGCGCACGGAGTAGCTATGACGTCGAAGCTTGGGAGAACAAATGCGCAGGAAGCGTCCTGATAGTTAGTGTGACGTCACTCACCTTTTTCCCTGAAGTCCGCCTCCGAGATGATGACTGGCGGCGGGGGCGGCGGCGGCTCGTCGTCGCTGTCGCCGTGGGGGCACGCGGGGGGCGCGGGGGCGGCGGCTCGCGCGGCCAGCGCCGCCGCCAGCTGCTCGGCGCCCCCCGCCGCGGTGAACTGAGACACGCCATCTACCTCGCTGGCGATAAAGGGCAGAGTCAAGCAAGATTATACGATGTCCCCGGATGAGAAGTTTTGTAAATGACAGAACAGAGAAATCCGCATGTGGAAGCTAGTGTTGATATGCATACATTATGTAAAATAACGAAACGTTTAAAACAATGTCTACCTGTGGAAAATTTTTTTCAACGTTTCGTTGTCTTCCGAGTTAATTTGAGCGTTACCCCTCAGTCTTGGATTTTTTTTAACAGTTTTTTGACACTAACTGTCGACGTCAAATTTGACAAAATCGAGCATAGACTATGCGATATTTTGCGATAACAATACATAAGATGAACCACAGAACCGAAATAACCAAACTTGTTCATACTAAAGTAGTCTGTAAGTCTATGAAAACACGGTACAAAGTCAAGTGTGTTTTTGTAGGTGCGGTCGCATGAGACCGCTTGGGGTTTGAGGGGCAAATAATCAAATATTACAAATACATTATGTTACATAACAACGATCTAACAAACAGTATGTACGTAGAATAAAAAGCATAATTGTTAGGAAAATAATAATTTATGGATCTAAAAAAGTAAATTGGGAATATTATTAACATTTCGTCGGTAAAATCCAATTATTCCAAAATCCAGGGTATCAAATGTAAAATGCTAATTCAAGAACAATGAAGAGCTTCTATGAGAACCTAACAACACAGCAAGTAACGTACGTGTGCGCGATGAGGTCGGGGCGCTGCTCCGCGAGCCGGCGGCCGAGCTGCACGACCCGCTGCGCGCGCAGGCGGTGCATCTGCTCGGGCTCCAGCACGCTCGCCGCGTGCTCCATCGGCGGCCTGCGTCACACGGCACTTTTAATGAATAGCTTGTAGGCCACGGGTTGGCGCAATGGTCAGTCGCGATGATAAAAAGAACGCGTGACACGGTATATTATCACGAAACAATTGTTTCCTAAAATATACATTGAAGTTACGGGTAACATCTCTCGTCTTACCTACGTAACGGGTATTTCTACAACTGCTTTCGGGTATAAGGTATCCACAGTAGGTTTCAAGAAGCTTTGGTTTAGTTTTAACAAAAAAAACTTAAATGATTGGGGCTCAGAAGTATATTCACCTTATCCTCTCGCGGCCTAGGTTGCAACAAAGTAAGTTACTAACTACTAAGCTATGCTGTGTCCAAAGACTATATAATAACCAATTGACTGCGCTTGCGGGGCAACCGCATTCGCCAAGCATAATGATAAAACGAATGTATGCGACTATTTCAGCTTTATTTAAATTTAAATTATACAATACTATTGTGCACGCAACGTCCCGAGCCGCGCGTCCATTATTAATTACGTACAATAAATTTTTAAGCCGCATTGTACCATAAAAGTGCCTAGCTGTGCTATAAAATAGTATAGAAACTCAAGTAGGTACTACCTTAAAATATAAAAACATGGCATAACCTTTCACAGGTAAGTAATATTCAATTAAGAAATACTTTTTTCGGTCTACTGTAAAATTTAACAAATGGAGAAAGGCCAAACAAGCACGGAGGCGACGTATTGTTAAACGCACGGAATGCAATAAAGTATTGTGTATGGGGCTCACTGCAGGTCGCGGGGCGTGTGGGGGCGCCCGCCGATGTTCTCGCAGGCGTGCTTGTTGAAGCAGAGCGGCTCCAGCGCCTTCTCCAGCGGCAGGAACCCGTGCAGCTCCTCGTCCTCGGGCAGCGGTAGGCGCTCCACTGCCACAGGAGGAAATACATGATAAACACCTACTTGGCAAAAATAATATGCACATGACGGCGCGACCGAGGCGCCATCTACTGAAATAAGATCGGAGCATCGATTTACGGACGAGAGTGAGCTGTCACTGTCACTCTGGCAGAACGTCAAACGTTCAACCATCTCGAGGCGCACTTTTAGGCTGGCCTCATACAGCCGGAATGGCTTTCTGAATTCAGAATCTGAATTTAAGATTCTGAATTCCGGCGCTTTGCCTCACACATTCTTAAAAATTCAGATTGATCAGTAGTCTTGTAACTCCCGGCATATGCAAACGTCTCCGAGACGTTAACCGCTTGCTGTTTCAACCAGGGTTGCCATTTTTTTTTCGCTGTTTCTACCAATTGACGTCCTCCGTGGTCAAGTGGTTAGCGCGCCAGGTCTGGCGTCGCGCCATCTCTGAGGTCCCGGGTTCAATTCCCAATCGGCGAGTCAATTTAGAGAAAACTGTTTTTCTTAATTGATTTCGGGTCTGGGTGTTTTTCTGTTTATGTATATTTATACATTATTTAGTTTAACCATATTAACGAGTTTCAATAGAAGCTTATATTGCTATCAAATTTTATAAAATATAAAAATATAAATTTAAGCTAAATCGTGCTAAAACTGCTAAGCGTTGTTCATAAAAATGCACCAAAACTGCTATATTTACCTTTATAATTTTTAAGAATTAAAGTACATCGAAAATTAAACACTATTAAAGCAAGCACGGCCCTTCAGCGTGAGCAGACGTGAGTTTACCGGCCGCCAGCTGGTTGAGCGTGGCGGCTCGGGCGGCTGCGTTTGTACTCACGGGCGTGCGCGGGCGCCGGCTCTGCTGCCAGCTGGTTGAGCGTGGCGGCTCGGGCGGCTGCGGGTGTACTTACGGGCGTGCGCGGGCGGTGCGGGCGCTGGCGTTGCCGCCAGCTGGTTGAGCGTGGCGGCTCGGGCGGCTGCGGGTGTACTTACGGGCGTGCGCGGGCGGTGCGGGCGCTGGCGTTGCCGCCAGCTGGTTGAGCGTGGCGGCTCGGGCGGCTGCGGGTGTACTTACGGGCGTGCGCGGGCGGTGCGGGCGCTGGCTCTGCCGCCAGCTGGTTGAGCGTGGCGGCTCGGGCGGCTGCGGGTGTACTTACGGGCGTGCGCGGGCGGTGCGGGCGCTGGCTCTGCCGCCAGCTGGTTGAGCGTGGCGGCGAGTGCGGGCCAGGTGGCGGTGCGAACGCTCCAGGCGGCGGCTCGCAGCGCGCGCGGATTGTACACGCCCCACTGCAGCCACACCTTCACTGTACAATGAAAATTTGTCGATAGAGAAACTTATTTATTGGTCAAAACGGAGTTCTTCCTTAAAAAAATATAGGAGTAGAGCATCGGCGTTATCGTGATAAGTTTTTAAAAGAGCAATAGTTACTAAATGACATTTATAAGATCCAGTTAATATAGATAGCAATAAATTGCACACTCAATTTGTTTTCTACTTAATTTGGAAAATTAGATTTCTAGTAGTGTCCAGAATTAGCTACTTGCCAGTTCTCGGAAAAGTATTTTAAAAATTATGAACGCATATTTTAAGCATTTTATTATTTTTTTTTTCACAAAAGCTCTATAGAAAATAATATTTTTTTCATAAATTCTCGCGCGAAAACGGTTGGTCACGTAACTTTTTCCCTGTGACGTCACACTTCAGTAAACAAACTTTTATCTTGAAACCTGATGCCGGGTGTAGGGGGGTGATTTGCGCGTCTGTGGTAGGTATACAGAGTCTGCAGAGTTTGCAGACGTTAAATACCTACCACAGACGCGCAAATCACCCCCCACCCCCCTACACGTCGGCAGACGCATCCGCAGATGACGTCTGCGGATGCGTCTGCCTATGTGAAGAGGGGGCTTATCAGATAGTTTTTGTTTATTTTTTAAAATGTGATGTCACACGAAGCTCAATCATGGCCGCCCGTGTTTCGGGTCTTGTGATACACAGATAAAAAACAGCAAATTTATTTTGTATAAATAAAATATTTACAAATTCAAAGTCAAAGTCAAATTATTTATTCAATGTAAACCTTTACAGGCACTTATTGACGTCAATACTAATAATAATAAAAAAACAGTTAAGTAACTTATAGTTAAGACTTAACAACTAATCTAACGAGCTATTATCTTAGTCTGGCCAACGAAAGCTAAACCTCGTAGTTATTTGATTGGCATCACTTTGTGTCAATGTGTGTCTATCTGTGGTGTCATGTCGTATATCAAATTGTAATTTTTCTGAGAAAATTGCAGCTGTGTGAGTGTTACCCAATCATGATTTTTTTGTATTTGCCGCGTTTTTCCTGGTTCAGCTTTCGAGAGCCAGACTAATAAAAAAAATAATGGATAATTATTGTTAAATTATAAACTACCACCCCCCTGAGCACGGATCTTTTATCGAACGATAAAGTGACATTGGTCGTCGACAAATTGACATCGGTCGTACATGAACTGTCAAATTTTATCGTCTAATGTCACTTTATCGGTCGATGAAAATTCCGTGCTCAGGGGGCATATCCGACATATTTTATTGTTACAACTGTCAAATAGCCAATTGAAAGTATTCAATGGAACAAGCAAGAGCAATACTAACGCGCGGGTAGCGTGCGCCGCGGCGGCTTGTGGTGCGCGTGGGGGGCGTCGGGGGCGTCGGGTGCGGCGGCGGGCATCGCCAGCGCCAGCGCGGCGGCGGCGGCGAGCGCGTGGCTGAGCGCGGCGGCGCGCGCCTCGGGCTCGCTGAGCGCGCCGCCGCCCAGCGCCAGGCCCTCGGTGGCGGAGTGCACCAGCCATATCAGCACGCACGACATCTGCGACAATCAAATTATACACAGAGACTTTTCATTGGTTTTGGAGCCGAAACCCGGTTCGTGTTTATCATCAGTAGAAGCTATTTAACTTGTAAAACTAAAAATATGAGCATAAAAAAATCATTAAAAAAATCCTACTAATATTATAAACGCGAAATTTTTTAAATATGGATGGATATTTGTTACTCTTTCACGTAAAAACTATGAATGGATTTGGATGATATTCGGCATACATATAGTTTATAACCTGGATTAACACATAGGATACTTTTTATCCCGATATTCCCACGGGAACGAGAACCACGCGGGTGAAACCGTGAGCGGCCGCTAGTATCAATATAAAATGTAAGAACCCTTAGTACCGGACGATTGTTAATGACCGAGGCGCTTCAAACGCTCCGCCTACCCCCCACCCCGCCGCCGGGCGGGAAAGTTCATAGGGGTCACGGTGGACGAGTAGATAAGAAGAACGTTACTACGTGTTTTCGACAAAAAGTCACTTTTACAACTTTTTTTTCTTTGCTCGTAAAGCGATTATTATTTCATAAATAGGTACAACACTTTTTTTGTATTATAACGTTTTCGGCTCCAAAACCAATGAAAAATCTCGGTGTATGTGTAGATACGTTGCCTGCCCTCCGTAGTGACTAGAACAAATTAATAAGTGTGAGGTAATTGCCTGAAATTCACTCAGTCACACGTCAGTCATTGTCAAATCAACACGATCGATACTTTGTAAGTTTCTGTTTTGTTAATTGGCTAAAATGCCTTCATATGTATCCAGAAATTGTAAAAATTATACTGCAACCGTAAGAGACAAGAAAAATGTTTGAATTGTAAATGTAAATTTAAAATAGAAAAAATCATTTCGTGATGACATTTGCCATGTTGCCAATCCGATATGCATGAGTGAGAAGCGTGTACTATGTTTTCTGTAAGAGTGAAAGAGAAAAAACAATGGCGGCCGAGATAGCGCATAAATTCTATGAGCTCATTGGTCAACTACCAAAAATCAAAATATATGTTTATCTATTTTTAACAATAGACTAATGTTATGATTTTCCCTTTCGACGTGTATTATGTCATAGAAACAATTTCGCCATTTTAAAATGCAATTCGTTCACGTATAACTAGTCTATAAATAAGAGGTCATTGATATGCGCGCACACACACATCAATCGCAACACCGACACGCGTACAATCACGAGCAAAAATATGTAAACAATTGTAGCTCTTAATACAATTGAATAAGAGTCAAAGTGTATACATATTGGTGCCCGTGACTGTACATACTCACGACTATTAGGGCGCATTTTCATTGATCGATAGCGCCCGCATGCGGGGTGCGGGAAGATTTTTGAAACGCATGCCACAAGGCCTAAAGTTTTATACTTCCACTAGCGACCCGCCCCGGCTTCGCACGGGTTAATGTAAACAATTCTAGCTCTTAATACAATTGAATAAGAGTCAAAGTGTATACATATTGGTGCCCGTGACTGTACATACTCACGACTATTAGGGCGCATTTTCATTGGTCGATAGCGCCCGCATGCGGGGTGCGGGAAGATTTTTGAAACGCATGCCACAAGGCCTAAAGTTTTATACTTCCACTAGCGACCCGCCCCGGCTTCGCACGGGTTACTACCCGTACCCGTACCTAAACAAATTATAGCCTATAAACCTTCCTCGATATAATTGGCTATCTAACACTGCAAGAATTTTTTAAATCGAACCAGTAGTTCCTGAGATTAGCGCGTTCAAGCAAACAAACTCTTCAGCTTTATAATATTAGTATAGATTCGAAAAGGTCTTCCCTTTATTTCTGAATCCCCTTAAAAATCCATCGGCAGTTGTAAACCATAAAACGACCAACTTATCGATCAATGAAAATGCGCCCTTATTCCCAAAGGATTACGGCCCGGCCACGACCTTGTCGCTGTGAGCGGATTATTTGACCGTTGCGCATTACACTACGGAAGTCTCAGACGATGGACATATCAAGGATGAATCAACAAAGTATCCGCTCGCCGTTTCGCTCACAGCGGCAAGGTCGTGGCCGGACCGTTAGTGAGAGACAGGCAATGAGAACCGCAAAGGAGTCCATCGCCACTACATGCTGTTGAATGTTAAATGCCACATATCGCAACAATCACACCAATTAAGTATTTCTCTTCGATAAATATTTTATTAAAGTTCATCAGTACGTAGTGTGTGGTTTGACGCATGACGAGCGATTTAATGAAGTTTAACTTAAGGCGATTAGAGTCTTCAATGACCTTGGACGTTTGAGCTCACCGCCCCGTGCGCCAATACCGCATCCCGCACGAAAACACCGGTCAAAGCATACACGGGCGTAAAATGTACGGAAGCGCACTCCATACATTACTGCCTATTACTTGAGTTTGAATTGATGAATCTAACGAGGTACTTCTAAAATGTAACTTATGATGTCGGTGTACGTAAGTAATTATAATCTAAAGTTGAATTAGTTTGATTGGCGCAAGCAACTTATGTTATTATTTGACAATTCTGGCATTATAACCGGTCGCATATTTTTTTAAAGAGAAGCCCACGATCAATCCTGTGCTATTTGATTCTTTCTATACGTTAAATAGAAGCCAAAAATATACTTAATGTCTAAAGTGTCGCATTACCGGGATCAATTCAATAAAAAATTTACATTTTGACACGTCGTCGTCAACTTTTGTTAAAATATTCTGAAATCGCGATTTTTATTTTATTTTATTCTGATTACGAAACTGATGTGGTGTGGAAGAAGATGTAGTGAGGCTGAGATGGTTTGCACATTTAGAAAGGATTTGATGAAAAAAGATTGACTGAAAGGATATCTAAAATGAGTGTCCGCATTTACCAAAAAGAGGTACTTAAGACATTTCGCACTTTAGATGTAAACAAAGCCAGTGGGCCAGACGGCATTCCAGAAATTGTTCTGCGGACTTGCGCGCCTGAGCTGTCTCCAGTTATAACACGTCTATTTCGACTCTCTTTAAAAGCTGGCCTTGTTCCTAGAGCTTGGAAGTCTGCTAATGTGCAACCAGTTCCGAAAAAAGGTAGCCGATCTGACCCTTTCAACTATCGACCCATCGCCATCACTTCCTACTGTGTAAATGTTTGAAACGTGTTTTAAACAACAAGCTCCTTGCATACCTAGAAATGAACGATCTCCTTAGCGACCGTCAAATCCGATATGGTCTGGCATGCGAGCTTACTTAGCAAACATCCACGTTATAGGATCCCCGTCGGTTTGTGCATTTGGATACAAGATTTCTTGAGGGAACGATCGATTCGAATGGTCTTCGATGGCCAATCTTCCGATTTAATGGCAATAGGTGCCGGGGTACCTCAAAGGTCCGTTCTGTCTGCGACGCTTTTCCTGCTGCACATAAATGATCTGATGAAACCCGGTATTATTGGGTATGCAGATGACAGCACAGTTCTGTTGTGGACAGATACTTTTTCAATGCACGAGCTACTAAGGACGAAACTCACGCCCTGAGAGTTGATTTGGTCAAACGTATTGACTTGGCCCTCCAAGCTGTCTCCGAATGGGGCGAGGCCAATTTGGTCAAGTTTAACGCTACTAAAACGCAAGCGTGTTTATTTAGCGCCAAGCGGAGTCCATTCAACCTGACTCCGACTTTTCGGAATGTACCTGTGGATATTAGAGACCATTTAAATCTTCTTGGCTTAGATTTGTCACCGGACCTCAATTTCGGCCGCTCTATAGAAAATAATGCCAAAACTGCCGCAAAAAAGCTGGGTATTCTCTCAAAGGTGAGACGGTACTTTACCCCGGGTCAGCTTCTTACTGTTTACCAAGCTCCGATCGTGCATGAAGTACTGCTCTCATCTTTGGGATGGATCTGCAAAGCACCAGCTGGCTGCCCTGGATTCTATAGAGCACCGAGAAAGGAGGTTGATTGGTGACGATGAGCTGGTCGATGACTTTAAGTCTGGAACACCGGCGCAAAATTGCCTGCTTATCGGTCTTCTACAGGTTACATTTTGGAGAGTGTGCTCAGGAGTTACATAACCTTATACCTCCTTCCCCGTTCCATCATCGGACTACTAGACGGAGGGAGGGCTTTCATCCCTATATTGTAGATATTCCACCCGCCATGACGAAGCGATTTGCTTCTAGTTTCCTTATTAGGACAGCTAGGATGTGGAATAACCTCCCTGAGTCTGTTTTCCCAGAACGCTACAACTTGGGCATCTTTAAGGCCAGAGTAAACAGGCATTTACTGACTGCGCGTGCTTCACTTTCCATCAGGTGAAATCGAAAACAAACGCGCAATCAGTCTCCATTAATAAAAAAGTTTGAATGAGCAAATTGGGCAAACCTGCAAAGGCAGACCTAGGCGAACATATAAGGACCAAGGACGGACCGAACCGAATAGAAGGACCGGAGAAGTTCTAAAGGAAGGCCAGGTCAAATCACAATTAACCGACGAGCGTGTATGAAAGGTCTGATGAAAGTACGATAGGCCGAATGTATATGTCTGGATCGTAGCAAATGGAAGTCTGTGGTGTCTGCCCATCCCTACGGGAAAAGGGTAAAATGTATGTATGATATTCATTTCATATGTGAAACACGTAAATTAAAATTCAGTAAACTTTCATTCTCTTACATTATAATTTTTTTCATTATCATAAATAATCTGTATTAGGGTGCTTTTTTCTTCGATTGACTTTTACGAGGCATTTTGGTCTAGATATACAATTAAATTTCGTCAAAAACTTTAAATTATCATTTATAAGATTATGGGTCATAATTAGTGTCCACGCGCGAGGCACACACCACAACACAAACGTCTCGTCTGACTGCTCTACTCTCTAAGCACACTAATTCAAAAATATACAGTCTCAACGCACACAGACAAAGAGAAAAGACGCTTTATCGTCCGTAAAAATCTGGTAGCGAGTGACACAGCCTTCCCGTCTGAATCCCAGCGGACGACTGCGGCCCGCGCCCGCGCAGACCACCCTCTGCAACTAAACGTTCGGAGTTCCTGTTTTTCGTAACTTTTGAATTAAAATGTTGTTCGATTCACAAAATTAATGTTGTATTTAAAGAATAAAGGATTCTTAATTTGTCAGTATAAGAATAGTTACATATAACATAGTCGTTTAGGAGAAGTAGGGAATTTAAGTCAAAAATCGCTGTCTAGTAGTTTTTTTTTTTAAATATACAATACAAAGACATAAAGAAAAACCAATGTACCAAATGTAGTCATCGAACAGATGTTTCACATAAATTTTTTTCAACTTTTTCTGGCCAGCCATTAATGAGGAGTAGGCTTTACAAAATGCACAATTTTCGGAAATTGAGGGATCTAATCGCCTTAAGAGTATGTAATATAAACACAGTTACAGTACCTTGACCAAAGTCATGCATTCGAAACTGTCAGTGACGAGTGCAGGCAGCGACGCGCTCAGCGTGTCCACTATCCCCGATGCGGTGTTCAACCTGATGCGATTATTATCATTTATTCTCATTAACTGTACACATTACACTACAGGCATATTAGTAGCCGTAATAGGTCAAGGATCATAAGACCGCCGGCGGTCGCGAAACCATTGATTTTTAATTGTGTCTGGCTTTACGATCCTCAAGGGGTTAATTAATCTTTATGCACGGTACAAATGACTACCACAAGACAACTCTTATAAATATTATAAGACTCCGGGGTATGGTGGGCCAATTGTCAGAATGTCCAGTGTGTCAAAATGACAAGACAATAATGCCCAATGGTTAAAATGACCAGTTGTCATAATATCCAGGTGTCAAAACAACAAATTCCTAAAACGTTTAATGGCCATAATGTCAAGTTACCAAAACAACAAATTGTTAAAAAGTCGGATTGTCATAATGTCCAATATGAAAACACCCAATTGCCAAAACATCTAGTAGATATAATGGCCAATTACCAAAACCACAAATTGTTTGTCAGCTTTTGCCATTTTGGTTAAGGAACCCTAACACGAGTACCTAAAAAGGACACTTTGTAATGGTATTTTTAACATCAGCTGCCCGGCTAGCACGATCACGTTTATTCGCCGACATAAAGCATTCGGCCCGTATTGGCAAATATGTAAGTACGAGTATGAGAGAGACGTATGCTTTATGTCGGTAAAAACGTGATTGTGCCACCCGGTCTAGATGTTATGACTTCTTGGACATTCAGAGACTTGTACATATTGACTAACGGTCTTTATAACATCTGGACGTCATGACTTCTTGGACATTCTGACACTTGTGCATATTGACCAACGGTCATTATAACATCTGGACGTTATGACTTCTTGGATATTCTGACACTTGGTCATTCTGACACTTGTAAATATTGACTAACGGTCTTTATATCATCCGGACATTATGTCACCTTGGACATTCTGACAATGAGCTTGGGAACAGTAATTTTAATTATTTATTTTTGAAATATTTACATTTTAACTTAAAATATGACATTAAAATTTTTTCTGTAGCCTTTCAAAATACTTCACAATAATTTTTTAAAGATTCATAAAAATGACCACGCGCTATTGTTTTTGTGACAATCAAATACGCGAAAAACCCGCGGCGTGACGTCATCGGATATGTAATCGGACGCCCGCCAGGTGCGGGCGGCGAGAGCGGCGGCGGGGTCTATCGGATACGATGACGTCACGTCACGTCAGTCGAGTGCCATCAAACTAAGCGAGGTAGTAGTGTTTTAACGAATTATTTATGTACAATAACTTTTAAATACTTTTTGTATCAAAGTGAAATTAAAACTATTGGTTTTAGAATAACGACTTCTATAATGGTATAAAGTAAAAAATATTTTTTTTCATTTTTCCCAAGTCTATTGGCCCAACATACCCCGGAGTCAATATTTCGTATAAGAACCAATAACTTTGGTTCATATCCAGCTCGAAGGACCAATGATTGAGTGACACAAAAACTACTACTAAATGATATGGTAGGTCCTTGAAGTAGGCGCGAGGGCGGGTGACGGGTTAGCATGGGGCATACTCACTGCTCCACGCTGTGTATCATGTGCATGGCGCGGATGAGCTCGGTGACGTAGGCGTGGGCGTCGAGGCGCGCGGGGGGCGCGAGCGGGGGGGATGCGCGGGCCTCGGGCGTTGGCGAGTCGCCGAGCACTGGCATATTGAATGATGAGAGTGGCTGGCTCAGCCCGCCGCTGTAAACGAAACCTTTTCAATGTGAATAAGCCAAAAAAATATATTTCAGACATTCCTTGTCAGTACTACAACATTAAATAAATAAATATAAATAAACTTTCCGACACTCACACCAATTATCTAGCCCAAGAGAAGCTTCAAAGAAACTCGTTAAATGGTTACTAGACAACGGATAAACATACTTAAAATAGTTAAATACATAATTATTATACATAGAAAACACCCAGACACGAAACAATTTAGAAAAACAATAATTTCTAAATTGACCCGACCGGGGATCGAACCCGGGACCTCAGAGATGGCGACACCATGAAAACCGGTGTACAAACCACTCGACCAAGGAGGCCGTCAACATTAATTATGTTTAATTTAATTGTCTAAATTGTAATGTGTTGTGTTGTACTGCATAAATTGTTTTTATCTTATCTTTAAATAGTTTTCTGTAATAAAATCACAAATATTTAATAACACAGAATGTTATAATAATCCTAGCAATATGCGATAGAATACACAACATTGTATTCAAAACAGCTAAAAAAGAAGTTGTTGTTTTCTTTTTTTTTATTCTCTGTTTTACTGTTGTGTAATAGTGGCCCATAAATGTTTTTCATCACATATTGAACATCTGTAACCTGTGCTAGTATTTTAGTCGAATAGAAGTACATTGCTTCGCTAGTTTGCTTATTTGAAAGTTCATTTTAAATTAAAGTGACAAAGCAATGCATCTCTACTCTACTAAATTACTAGCACAGGTGCAAACTGGGCTTAAGAGGGTTTACGCATTTCGGTTTTCCATTCAAACTTCCAAGTTGAAATTTTTAAAAACTAATAAGCCAATTTTAATAAAACTTTGCATGCTAAAGTAACGTTCAGGGATCTAAATAGTTTGTTGAAAACATTTTTAAAAAACGTTTATTGAACTGAGTTGTTGCTATTTTAAACTTTCTATAGTTGACTTTGAATCGCAATAACTCAGCTACATAAACGTTTTTTAAAAATGTTTTCAAACATACTATTTAGATCCCTGAACGTTACTTTAGCATGCAAAGTTTCATAAAAATTGGCTTATTAGTTTTTAAAAATGTCGACTTGGAAGTTTGTATTGGAAACCGAAATGCGTACACCCTCTTAACCCTTTAACGAGCAGAGCATGTTGAAATTTTTCATTGGTTTTCGACCTTATCTCAGTTATATGAAGTTCAAAATATGGTGTCAAAATATTGTACACTGCCCTATAAAGGCTTAAGTGCCATATGCTGGTGTTACCTGGCGGCGGCGTGCAGCGTGCGCGCCAGGTTGGCGGGCGCGGGGGGGAAGGGCGCGCGCACCAGCAGCGAGCGCACGTGCCAGTACAGCGCCGCCAGCCGCCGCCCGCGCCGCCACGCCACCAGCGCCAGCTGGTTGTACGGCTGGCCAGAGTGCACGGACACCACCAGCGCGTGTCTGACGGCATTAAACAACTACATTTACAAGTTGTGCGAAGACAACTGCTCTACAATTTCTTTGCCTCCTGAGAAAATTCAGCGGTGAAAAGTTTGAGAGTATCTGAAATTGTGTTCTAAAAAAATATTAAAAGGGGGAAATATATTATTTGAAAAACATCCATGTAGATAATTAATTGAGAGTAGATAATATTATTTTAGTTTTAATAAAATTATAGATTTTTCCCATTTTTTATTGCGGAGTTGACTCCATAGAATAATAACTAAGGCATAGAAGGAGTGCAAATGTCATCATTTGAGTGGGCACTCCGTTTGTTGTCAAACCATGCGATAATAAGTGACATGCACACGCAAAAATTTTACCTAAGTAAATTACACGGGCGCGTTGGCCCTTGCTAATATCCATTGAAGTATATAAAGTCAGATATTACCCTTCGAAT
Organism: Scoparia ambigualis; assembly: GCA_963921215.1. Lineage (NCBI taxonomy): Eukaryota > Metazoa > Arthropoda > Insecta > Lepidoptera > Crambidae > Scoparia > Scoparia ambigualis. The sequence continues at coordinate 40,750,127 of OY992503.1, read as the reverse complement.
TACATTTTGTAGATCGCTTTTGAATTCGATTGGTGATCAGGTACCCATTTTTTTTTCTTGCCTTTACATTTGACGTTTTAATTAACTTATTTTGTCCCTTTCCTTTCAATGTTTATGGCCCAGGACAACTTACGAGTCTCATTTGGACTCCTTCTATACTTTAGTTATTATTCTGAGGTTGACTCTGAAAAGAAAAGTTGACTTTTCACGGGAGTTAGTTTTATGAAGTGTGTGAAGCTAGTGAAAATTAAACCATCAATCAGAAAGGAGGTTATTTAGTTACCAACTCATACGCAGATCTGCTCAAGCGCAATTTAACCCTAACACAATAAACTTATAGTCATACGAGCCTAAAGGCTGGCAGTGTCATCTTCCAGTACCTGTAGAAGGTGTGCGCAACTCGCAGCTGCTGCCGGTAGCGCGCCAAGTCACCGAGATGCACGAGACAGTGCTGGCAGATGTAGCGCGCGGCGGCGGGCGGGGGCAGCCGTGCACCGCCGCCCGTGACGTTAGCACCAGCTGCGCCCGCAGCGCCCCAGCCCTCAACCCAGCCTAGCAAGGAGGCGCGCCGTCTGAAACCATGCACGCACTCAATACGCGTTTCTTTATTTATTTGGGTTTTTTTTTTTCAATACGAACGGCAACATTTAAAAGTACCAATCGTGTCATTAAGAATGCCAATATCTATATTAAGTTTATAATAAAACGAATTCGACCGAATCAAAATGGTGTTGGACAAATATTTGGTACTAACAAAGGGTATCATCCTACTAATATTATAAACGGAAAAGTTTGTAAGTATAGATGGATGTTTGTTACTCTTTCACGTAAAAACTACTAAATGATTCGGCATACAGATAGTTTATAACCCAGATTAACACATAGGATACTTTTTTATCCCGATATTCCCACGGGAACGGGAACCACGCGGATGAAACCGCGAGCGGCCGCTAGTATTAAACATGTCTTTAATACAATACAATGATGCTAGGCAAATCATTTATACACAAAGACGCATTTAAAAAAATGTGAGATATACCTAAATGGTAGGTCCAATTTAAAAGTTGTGCAGATCTGATGCAGCAGACAGAGGTAGAAGCCGGCGGCGGCCTGCAGCACCCATGATAGCATCGCCTGAGCATCGCTGCGTAACGGATTCTAACAATAACATGTACAAATATTTATTACAGTTAATATACCTAATATAACATAATTATATATATACAAAGTAAAGCATTTTAACAAAAAAATCAAACAGTTCAAATATTACTTTTTGCACAGTTTTTAATTTTGAACATTTCCAAAAAGCATTGAAAATAAAAATCTTAAACAGCTATATCAAAGTAGCAAAAAACATTGTCTAAGTGTCCATTACCTTCCTGTCTTTAGTAATAGCCTGTAGCGCTTCAATTTGCTGTTTGAAGCCAATATTCCAGAGGTCTTGCTCCACCTTCTTTTCTAATGCATAGTCAAGATCCAGTACCAACACTTTTTGATAAATCTATAAACATAATTGTAATAATCTCAAAGCTAAGGCAGTTATATTATTCTAAGTGTTATGTCATTGTTATAAAATATAAGTATTCATGATTATTAAGGCTAAAACAAGAATTTCATAACTTTAATCTACATAAATAAAAATCACGAACTGCCACGGATGCATTGAGGAATTACAGACTAGAGCCGACACCGAGAAGCAAGTTTTTGCGCACTGAGTCAGCTCATGGCACAGAATAACTAGTACTACCGTACAGAAAGTTCCCTCTCTAACGACTTTCACGCGAAATTGAAACTTATCGTGTGACCCGAGCTTTCATATTCCGTTAAGCAACGCTGACTCGATATCGATTTGACGTCAGGAGCGTAGGGTTTCCACTGATGGATATATTTAAGTACGATTACGATTTAAGCGACGACGCGCGACGTGGAGCGTGAGAGCCGAGCGACAACCTTTAAGCCGCGGGCACAGGATCTGCGTCTTGCGGGGCGGCGCGGCGCGTTCCAATGCGGCGCCCCGCCCCGATTTCGTAAACTGTCCCATTTAAATGCATGCTTGTACAACGCCGCGCCGGCCGCCCCGCAGGACGCAGATCTCGTGCCCGCGGCCTTAGTGCCATACGTCTGTCTGGGAGGCGCGCTGGCCGAACGTACATAAACTGCGGAGTGACACCCCTGCTCATGGGCTGCAAACACCGCAGTGATTGCGCGTGATCCAAGCGAGTGTGGACCTTGCGGCTGCAAATCAGTGCGCAACAAAGAAGAATGGGCAAAACGTCCCCCCTCCTTGTAACACTTACATCTATGCATCAAATAAAAGTACTTGAAAAGTGAAGCATTTTATTGTATGACAGCAAATCTGTCAGGTATGGGAAAAAAAAGTTATTGAGAAGAAAATTAAAATAATAAATGATAATATAAAATTGAAGTCAAGATTTATTCTTGAATTTAAACTCCTCCCTCGCAGATTGCTTTGATTTATATGAGTCATATAAAATCGAAAAAAAATAATTAAAAATGAGGTCAATTTTTCATTTTTTTTATTTAATTTTCATTTTTTATTTCTGTTTTTTCCATTGATTCATTCGCTCGTTCATATTTGCTGCCCTTACAACAAATTACACTATTTATTTCGAAACTAACCATGTGAGAACACAAGGGGTGGGACGGGTTTCATACAAAAACGCCCATTCTTCTTTGCTTTGCGGTGTCGTCTCTAGTCTCGATGCACGAATGTATGTTCGCGCATTATCTACGCACTATAAAACGGCTACATCTATTTGACTAATTCTTTTTGTTGTGTTTGTAATTGTCAGGACTATCCTTAGTGTGAAAAATAAATATGGAAATTCGTCATGGATTACGGGGTGTTCACGCAGGCAAAGTCGCGTGCGGGCCACTAGTATTGAATAAAACTCTAGCATGATGGTTTGCTTTGGTACCAGTTACCTATTTTTATACCCAGTACACTAAACAAGATTTTAATTGTTTAGCTACTCCACAAAGTTTAGATCTATCTAAAGACTGACGCGATAGAAGAAGGAAGAAGAAGAAGAAGAAATGGCGATTGGTGCCAGATTCTCAAATTCAAATTCAAATTATTTTATTTGTAATAAATGTGGTACATTACATAGGTGGAACAGGTTAGGTTGAGCATCGCACATTTAGCTAAAGTAATTAGCATACAAATATTCAATCATATAATAAAAGTTAAAATTTAAAAATAAAATACATAATTACTTAATCATTACACATTAAAATCATTGTTAATAAATTCATCAATTGTATAAAAAACTTTAGATACTAACCATTTTCTGAGCGTTAGCTTAAACCTAGTATATGGGAGCTCCGTTATAAATAATGGGATTTTATTATAAAATTTTATGCTCATTGCGTAACAATTATTTAAATAACGCGTTTTTTTGGGAATAGTGTCCAATACCAACCTACGTGGGTCCTCGAATTTGTTCTATAATGGTCCTTTGCTTCTGTGAAATATTCATAATTTAATTCGACAAATTTCCCTATCTCCAGTACATAAATAGAGGCTAATGTTAATATACCCATTGACAAAAAATAAGGCCTGCATGACATGTCAGGGGCAATACCACATAAAGCTCTAACACATCGCTTCTGTGCAATAAAAACTTTTTTAGCACCAGCACCATTTCCCCATATTACAATGCCGTATCTCAGTATAGATTCTACGTATGCATAGTAAGCAACTATGGCAGTTTTTTTATTAGCTACTTTCGTTAGTTTGTATAATGCATACGAAAATCCATTAACTTTACCGCGTATTTTATCAGTATGGGTGTTCCAATTTAATTTTGAGTCCAAAGTGATTCCCAAGAATGAGGCCTCCTTCTTAGAACTTATTATATGATCATTAAAATTTAAGGTAACATGTCCATTTTTTTAATTATTAAAATAAATTAAATTTGTTTTTGTCAGATTTATCTTTAAATTATTATCGATTAACCATTTATTTACTAATGTCAGTGTATTCAATATGTCCATATTATGTTCATTAAGAGAAGAATTTTGGCTAGTTGTAATTATGACTGATACGTCATCAGCAAATAGGATAGTTTTGTGTACTAAGATATCCGGTAAATCATTTATGTACAACAAGAATAGAAGTGGCCCTAGCACACTTCTTTGGGGGACACCAAATGAGTTATATGCAGTAGGAGATCTACATGTTTTTAAGATATTACGATTATCAAGAAATGATATTTCCACATACTGTAGTCGATTACTCAGATAAGACTGTAACCATTTTAAAGCAGGCCCCCTTATACCACTATATTCAAGTTTAGATATAAGGCGATTATGCGATACAAGATCGAATGCGCTAGTCATATCAAATAAAAGACCCGATGTGTGTTTTTTTTATTGCAGTTATGTAAAATTTCATAGACCATAGCAAACATAGCTTGAGACGTGGATTTTTGCTTTCGGAAACCAAATTGATCATTTTTAATAATATTATGTTTGTTATAAAAAGACATTAACCTAAAATGCATCACTTTTTCGAAAATTTTGGAAAAAACTGGTATCAAAACTAATGGACGATAATTTGCAAAAACCTTTCTGTCACCTTTCTTGAAAAATGGTTTTACTATTGAAAGTTTTAATTTGTCAGGGAACGTACCGGTTACAAAAGACAAATTTATAAGATACGCTAAAACTGTACTTATTTCCTGCTTACACGCTTTTACAACTTTGGTTGAGATGCCGTCGTAACCTTCCGATACTGTATTATTTAATGACATGATTGTCTTTTTCACTATTTCAGCATCCACTGGCGCTAAGTATATGGAGTTACTTTGCCTCTGAGGTCTAGGTAACTTTAGTCCTGGTTCAGCTGTGTTTTTTCTATTATTAAAATGTTCGTTAAACACAGTGGCAATCATTTTCGGATCGGTTTCAATCTTGTTCCCATGTATGATTTCACGAATATATTCTCTTGTAGTTTTTTCGGCAGTTTTGCTTTTTATTATGTTCCAAGTAGCTTTACATTTATTTCTACTTTGTAATACAATAATAATGTAATACTCCTAAGGCTCCTTATGTTTCTCCAAGGTTTTTTGCTGAGAGGGAGGATAGGGCTAAGAGTTTGTGCCTAAGTAGGCAGTGTTGGGCCAGTCTGTCACCTGCAACTTACTGCTGTCACATGTATACAAGCCTCATCCAGCTCCTTCGGGTTTTTTAGGGTAACAGATTCTGAAGAAACTAAACCAATCCTTATCTGTTCTGTGATAAGTCAACCATTCAGCCAATCTGTGTTCTTGACTTATTGGGTTGGTGTTTATTGTCAATATGGCAGGAGTGTGATCTGAGGATTTATCTGAGTTTCCTGAGCTGGTTTCAGTGGTGGTATGCAGATAAGCTTTCCTTTGCCCTAGATTAAAAAAAAGTTCAGGAAATCAAGTAATTTTCTAGAGTCTGTTGGTCAGTATGTTGTGTCATGCAATGAAAGGGTAATTCAAATCAACAAATTGTTTAAATCCGCGACGTCTCGTAGTTATGCTATGTGATCCCTGCGAATGGTCTTTCTTGTTCCAAACACGGCCTGCCACGAATCTAGGACCCGAATTTGAAAGTAGGTAGTAAACGTGTTAGCTATTTGAGACTCTATATAAAAAAATCCACAGATCTCGTGCTCTACACGACTTGAAAGGACATTGAAAATGAACACGTAATTTTACTTTCGATAATTTTTTTTTTCAGAACCAAAAAAATATTTTTTTTTTCAAAACCAACTTTTCCAAAATATTTTTAGATCATCTTAAAACCCTTCGAATTCCGCGTCTTTTGAGCTATCACGCAGCGGGCAGCTCGCGTGGCGATCGCATATTGCGCCGCGCAGACTCGCGGCTAAGGGCACCTCTACAGCCTCAACCGTCACTAATATCAAAAAAAGTGTAATAAGGTAAAATGTTCCTTAGTTCAATACCGAGGTGCTTTTTTAATTTTTTTTAATTCGGCCCCGTTCTCGAGATATCGGGAATTTTCTGGGGAAAACACACGATTTATTGGTCAAAAAATGTCGGTTTTTTTCAATTTCCAAAAATAGTTTTTGACTTTTCCAAAATATTTTTACATAATTTTAAAACCCTTCTAATTCCGCGTCTTTTGAGCCCTCATACGTCCTCGTGGTTTTAAACCTCAGGGTATCACGGGCGAGTCGCACTTTCAGCGAAAATGGGGGCCCTACTGGAGCGAACGAAAAAACATTTTCAATGTTAAAATATTACTAGCCCGTCCGCGATATCGCCGCGTAAACTCAATACTGCGGCAAGTGCCTACGGCGAACAGACGACCTGCGCGCACATCCCTTTTTTGGATTGTTCTTGGTACTAAGTAACATAGGTTATTTACAAGATCAATGCAATCAAATTCACTGTTCACTATTTCATATAAAGTAATTACTTCAAGATACTGACGTCTACACTCAAGTGTCAATATTTTATATTTGTTAATTAGCTGGGTATACTCCAAATACCTGCCAATACATCTGTAGTGCATTGTATGCAGAAACTTTTGTTGAACGTTCTCAATCACCTCCTTGTACTTCTTATAAAAAGGGTTCCAGATGGGTACTGCATATTCAAGCTGGGAAATGGACTTGTGAAAGACCAGGCGCTCCTGGCCTCAGCCAAGTACGACACCTCTACGGAACTCAACTAAGGGCTAACAGTATTACTGTAGAGGTAGTGTGTACTGTGGAAGACAGGAACGCTGGTAAAGACACATCCGAAATTTTGCAGATATTTAGGCTGCCGAAACGAATCGGGAGAAAGCCTGAATTTTCAGGAACTGTCGGTTAATGGGCAATTTAGAATTTTGATTAAAATGTTTTGAATCACTTTGTCCAAAGTTTTTAGTAATGAATCGTATTTCTAAAGTTGTGAACACCGGAGCACGAAGGTGAATTTAGGTACAAAAAGGCAAAACCGAATAACGAAAAGCACCATGTGAGCATTCATTTCAAAAAGACGATCGGAACACTGATTTAACTTTGATGTTCATCAACAAAATTTGGGACAGAATCGTCTAAGATCGGAGATAGATATAAATTCAGGCAGTCTACTAGACCTTCTGAAGTTGTTGCTGTTTGGTCCACAGGCTGCGCTCTTGCAACATTGAGGTTCCACTCCGGAATTTTAAAATGTTTTGCTTTAACTCATCTGCCTCCCTGAAAGAAAAAAAGATTATATGCTGGTGAAATATAAGATTTTAAAAGGTTTTGGTTCCAAGCTTATGCTGCCCAGATATTGAGACTCAACTACTTAAACACCTAAAGAACTACAGTGTTGTGGAACCAGCTCTCGGCGGCAGTATTTCCGGACCGTTATGACTTAGGGATCTTCAAGACACAAGCCAATTCCTGCCTCAAATGCCAGCAACTGGTCTGCGATTCCTCTAGTTTTGCGGGTGTCCATGAGCAGCGGTGATTACTCTTCATCAGGTGACCCGCCTGCTCGTTTGCCTCCTCCTTATATTAAAAAAACCTAATATCTTGCAGGAGGAGCATCACAACATAGCATCGGAAGTATTATGCAAAATTTTATAATGGAATAAAAAACAGCAAGTAATTAAATATAATTTTTTTAAACATTCAATTGGCAAGAAAAATAAAAAAAAAAGGTTTTAGAGAGCATATGTTTTTGTCAACCATAAAAAAAACACCAGAAATACCTTGTCAGGAAATAAAATAAGTAAAATCAAGGATTATCAAGAAATAAGAACATAATAGTCAGCAAAATTATTATCTGGTATATTACATCCTAGGCTGGGTTAGATCAGTGACAAAAACACAGTGTGAGTCGGCAAAGTGCAGGCACTTAGTTGTTCTTTCAGGTATAACTAAATTTCTCAATCAATGCAGCCAAAATTTGGTTTAGGCGCAGAATGTCCAATTCGCAAAATGTCCAGCGGTCGCAAAAAGTTCAAGTCGTCATTATTTATTTAATTTGTCCGGCACAATAAAACGGTATCCACGAGTTATTTTTATTGTGCCGGACAAATTAAATAAATAATGACGACTTGAACTTTTTGCGACCGCTGGACATTTTGCGAATTGGACATTCTGCGCCTAAACCCAAAATTTAACTTTACAGCCTGCTAAAATTTAATAAAATCCAAATCACAATTTGCCGATCTATAAAATATTGGTAAAAATGTACAATCGCATAACCATAATTTGGGGGTTCCAAAAGTAGCAGCTCAATTCACTTTGTTTGCTGGCAAAACACATTTTAGAGCAGACTAAAACCTCTATAATAAGCTGACCATTTAAATGATAGCCATAAAAGTATGGGTGTTAAAACTCCATATTTCTTGAACATGACTGAATCTTCTTTTATGTAATTGGGCCATTATTCTGGTCATAAACAACTTATAATAGGTACATAAATAGTAAGCGATAGTGTATGAGATTGATGAACATATTGTAGATAAAACAAATTAAAGTTAAGTGGATATGTTGAAATTAGAAGATTAATTTCAGCTATGCGATGTGTTAGCTGAAGTATCCATTAACAAGACAAAGTGAGTAATTAAAGAAATTCAAATTCAAGTATCTCGATAGTTTGACTTAATCACAAGTTAAGATGGAAAAATTATCAAACCTTAGCATCTGCACAGCGGCGTTTAGAACCATACTGATTGAGTATAGAGGCTTAGAGCCTCAGAATTTGTCACAGCATTAGGAAATAAACCAAATAAATTAAATGGAAATAATGGAAGGAAAAATACTAAAAACAATCGAGATCCATACACTTCTGCTAAATAAAAGTAACTGTCAGTGTCAGAAAGTTAGTTTTTTTAATTTTTTTTTATATTTGTTCCGTGAAGGAACAGGCTAAGGTCTAAGACCATACTGCCTAGTCATTAGTTTCTTTATTTCATTTTTTTCCGCTTCACTTTGTTGAGTTAGGTGTCGGATTTCATTTTTTTTTATATATATATTTCACAGACATATTAAATGTCTGTGATATATTTGTTCCGTGAAGGAACAGGCTAAGATTTGAGACCATACTGCCTAGTCATTAGTTTTTTTATTTATTTTTTTCCCTAGATGTGAGTGGTGATTAAGATGATGAATGATAAATGATGTTCCCCAAACCCCTTGAGTCCTCACTGAGGACTCCTCAGTAAAGAAGTGGGACTTTACTGAGGTCTCACGCGGACTTCTTGAGAGAATTTGAAAAGTGATGTTGCACTGTTTTGTTTCATTTGCCAACACTCATGCACGTTCACAAACAATCCACTATTATTTCACATTCCTAATCGAAAAAACCCAAATTTTAGAAAATAAAACAAAACTGCAGACATGACGCTACACTTTACCGCCAAGAAGTCTGTGCCTTCTTCATACGTCTGTGGCCTTCTTCCGCTTTACGGTTCTTCTTTGTTTATGGCAGGTTTTGTTCTATTGCCGAACACAATTTCGCCAATATCACGTTCCACCCACTACTGGTGTTATTTAAGATCACAGACATATAATAGAAGTATGTCTGTTAAGATGGACTGGATGCGTATTTCTCTCTTGTCTTTCTAGCTTACATTCAGTGTTGCCAACTCAGTTACTTTGTAGCTAGATCTAGCTACTTTTGGAAGCCAGGCAGCTACAATTTAATGAAACTTGTAGCTAAACCTTTTAGCTACTTTTTCTAGCTACTTCACGAGTAGTATTGCTTGGTCTCTGACTAACCCTTCGGGGATAATAGTCGTGCACAATATTTACTAAACAATTAATAAATTGTAATTGATATTTATTTATTAATTAGATTTTTATATTTTTTGTAAAATATCCAAGTAAACTGACTTATTGAACGGACTCTAATTATATTTTAATATCAAAAATAATTCCTACTTGTGTTTAATTTCATTTAAAAACCGATATTGTCATATTGTTTAATTGTTTACTAAAGAAACATTTAGCAACTTATAACACCTTTTGTTTCTTAAGAAACTTTTAGCTACTTCTAGCACCTTTTTGGGGTTAGAAAATCGAGCAATTTAGCTACTTTATGCAACACGTCTAGCTACTAGGTGGAGGTAACAGTTGGCAACACTGCTTACATTATGCAAGTAATTTAGTCGAAGAGCGAGCAAGTACCATCTCTTCCCTAGACCTTAGTTTAATTGTTTTAAAAATTGATTTCAATAAAGCAAAGTAGCAAAACCATAACCATACTCGCTATTTATTACTCACAGACATGGACTACATGTATGTTTTAATTTTTAGTAAAGCCTTGTTCGCACTATGCGTAATTAATTTGAGTAATAAATAGCGAGTTGTCTGTGATGTAGTCACAGACGTATAATAAGAAGTATACGTCTGTGCACAGACATATAATAGAAGGCATGTGGTAGTATTCTTTTATTCACCGCTACGCGACACGGTATAACACTCTGAATTTAAAAGTCATATATTAAAACGTTCTTCACATTGCGAGAATTTAGTCGTATTAGGATAAGTTTGGAGGAGTAAATTGTTTCGCTAGTAAGATTATTTTAAAGTTGTTTTTAACCAAGCAACGTAGTGTACCTAGCAATGTTTCGCTATTCCGCAATTTGACTAATTTAATAGCACAACAGCGCAAATTCAAAATATGTATAACATCGCAATACCTTTCAAAATTATAATGGGCGATTTCCTGACAGCCCAAATTAAAAAGTAAAAATTAGTTCAAAAACACTCGATAGATGTCGTTTTATGAAAGCCGTACCTACCTAAGGGCTGTAATAAATTCTACACTTTTACTTGTCTACCAAAAGAAAAAAAAAATGGTATTTACTTACCTATTTATATTCAGGGCATCCAGAACCTATTTCTATTTTGGAATATAATAAATATTACGCAGTCATACACGTGCTCTTCATGAACTCGCCTTTTACCATGCGCCATACTAATTTATGCTAAGCGCCATCTATGAAGTCATTTACGAACCAATTTCTTTTTTTTTTGATTTCGGTAAATCGCCCATTATAACTAAAAAAATATGACGATTTCATTAAGTGGGCTAGATCCCTTTGCCTTTTCCGCGGAACAAGAGACAAGCAAGAACTCAGAACAATAGAGCAAGAACGCCAAATAAAGTAGAGAGGACTCCTCAGAACAATATAGTTATTGTTCTGAGGAGGACTCCTAGCTAGGTAAGAGACTTCTTGGCGGGAAAGTGAAGCGTCATGTCTGCAGTTTTGTTATAATCTAAAATTTGTGTTTTTTCGAATATTAATGTGAAATAATAGTGGATTATTAGCCGTTATTACGTGTTTGTGAACGGGCATGAGTGTTGCTAAATGAAACATAACAGTGCAACATCACTTTTCAAATTCTCTTAAGAAGTCCGCGTGAGATCTCAGTAAAGTTCCACATCTTTACTAAGGGCTCAAGGGGTTTGGGGGAATATCATTTAACATTCATCATCTTAATCAACAGTCATTATTATCTAGGGAAAAAAATAAAAAAACTAATGACTAGGCAGTATGGTCTCTGACCTTAGCCTGTTCCTTCACGGAACAAATATATAAAAAAAAATTAAAGTAGGGATGCTCGATGTTGACATCGATGTTCGATAAATTCGAACGAAAAACGTCGTTGTACGAAAACATCAATGTTTTCGCCGTTTTTGGTTAATGCGAAAATTTACAATACAATATTTATTGTAAGCCAAATATTTTATTTTAAATTCTTTTCCATTTTTATGGTAACCTATCATAAATTCGAAACTTTCCTGTACGAATTTCAATTGTTTGAAAACGGTATTACGAAGTTTTAAATACCAGATCGTTGCTTTTACATTATTTTGTTAATCCATAAAGTTATCATACATACGTTTCATTTTCCAGAAAAACTATTAGCCGATTATCAAAACTACTTTTTTTCTTTTGGAAGGTGTTTTGTTTACAATAAATTTCATATCTAGAAGAATTAAAATTCGAAGTAACTTTTTCTCTACAGTTATTTTCTGTTTTTCATATTATATTCATATTATTAGGTGAATAAACTTAAATGTTTTAAAAAGTTAATACTTTATGTTTCCGGTAAGATTGTGCTTCAAAAGTCAGTGACAGAAACGAATCGCGGCAAAACCGACTCCACGTAGTCTTGTCTGCCTTGCGCTAGAGCGTAATTTAAGCCCGCATAGGCGCCGAGGGGCGAGGCGGCCCGCGAGCTGAGGAGCAGGTCGGTTCAACGCTCGCCGCCGCTGCGGTGGTGACCGTAAGCCATCTGCAACGAAAAGCTCGCGTGGGACCGCCCCGGAGCCTCGCAGCGCCGGAGCCGTGACAGAAACCATGCATGCTGCATGCTTGGTTGCATGCTGCATGCTTGCTTGCATGCTGCGGCTTGCTTGCATGCTTAAACGTTACTACGATTACAAGTTTTCAATGATATTATGGATTTCAATTATTTGAAATGTTGTATTTTAATAATATTGGAAACGTGTTTCTGGAAAATGAATCGTCTACTATCAATAGCTTCGGCCAAACGTTGAGTGGGATTTCAAAACATAAAGATTTTGAAAAAAATAACAATCGATATTAGGCATTTCAAAAATTTGTAAATTGTGTTTTCGGTAAAAAGAAAATTATGGAAAACAAAAAATTACAAAATGTTTTCTGCCAAATAAAATTCGTACAGGCAAATTTCGAATTTATAATAGGTAACCCATTTTTATAGTAAGGCCAAAATCTTTTTTATGGTAGGTACCAATCTTCATACATCCCGTAATGGATATTTGACTTTGTTTGTTCTCTTTTCTTTGCCCTTCGGGCAGGCAAAAGTCGTTGACTATACAGCCTCGTCTTATTAGATATTTTGTCTGATCCTGACTGTGTTTGATAGACAGTAGGGATGGAAATGATTGCTATTTAGAAATCCTAATCATATGATCATATGATTTTTTTTATCACAGTGATTTGACCTGCTATTTTTCACACCTGCTATTTTTCATTGAGAGTGATTTTCCTACTATTTATCATTGCAAATATTGAAATGAAATGACATGGTAATTGAATAATGATTATGATGTAACATGACATGAATATATGTCACACAACAACGCGCACGTGCTTATGACTGACGAGGACGACCGCCCACACATGTGAAATGTCATTTCATTTTAAACTGCGACTGCGACTGCGACCCGGGTCACAGGTCATCCCCTCTCCTTATTTCACTAAGTTTATTTGTACTGGCACCTCGAGACTAACCGTTAGGTTATGCAAGAAGTGCCAGACGTCCCTGCGCCAGTAGAACACTCGCGCAGGAGACCACCAACGTTAGGTCTTGACGCCAAATTAGTGCCCGCCGCAGCGCGCTCTTCATTCGGTACTCATAAGACTAGTGTCTCAGGAGAGTATCCCCGTGAACACGTGTAGTTCAGTGCCTATTGTCCAGATAGGTAACCGGAGCTGTGAAGCTCGTTCACTTCTCGTTGCACGAAGGGCACAACTCGCAGTTGCCACTGCTAGGGTCGTCGACTCTAAAGTCGACTCCCAAGTGTCCACCTTGGTAGCGGAGTAGTAAGCACACTCACTTCTCGGAACCCATCCGGGCGCCTAGCCAGTTCCCACGTCCTACGCGGCTGGCTGGACCGGAGGCTACGGCATCTAGGAGGCCGCCTCTACTAGTTCTCCAGACTAGTACCGACCCGTCCCTATCTACCGATCTCAATAGATAGGGTATCGCAACTGGAACTACGGGTCCGGTTGTGTTTTCAGAGGTACTACGGGGTTCCGGTTCTAGCCCCCCGCTGGTCGTGCCTTTAACCAGGCGCCTCCGGCGGTATCCGGACATGGGTTGGACTCGTAGTGGCGTGTGGTTAGCTGTAGAGCTTGGGAATGTTCGTTTGTCCTGGTATTGTGTGCCAGGACTTCCAAACTCGTGCACAGCGAGCGGGGCCTAGTAGCGGTCTCTGAGGGGCCAGAAGCGAAAAGTCCTGCGGGGAACGTGAGTTTCCCTTATAGTTGGCAGCTTTGTCCGGTGGTTTTCATTGGACATTGGTGTTGACATCTCCGGTACTAGTCTGGAGAACTAGTAGAGGCGGCCTCCTAAATGCCGTAGTCTCCGGTCCAGCCGGGTCACAGGTCAATCGGACGCACTACTCGCACGCAGGGATTGCTTGAGTAGATGCGTCCCGCTCACACCTCGCTCGTATGATTGTCGTGCATGCTCGCCGCGGTCGCTCCGCGCGATTTCATTCGGTCATTCATACACGCACGCACTAGTGAGAAATCATAATCGCTGCGATTGCGAATGACAATAGCAGTTATGTCATATGAAAAACTAAATCATATGATTTTTCACTGCTATCAATGATTTGTTCCATCTTTAATAGACAGACGAAAAACAAAGCATAGGACTAAGGAATAAGTAACCGTTCAGCCACGCATGTAACCTTGATATTTTGAAACATTTTTTTTCTTCTCTTAACATCGATATGTTCCAATTTTATTCTCGTATTATCAATGTATCGATGTTTTTGAGGACTTAATATCGATTTGTTTCCTCTTAACATCGATGAATATCGAACATCCTTAAATTAAAGTCAACAATGTCAAATTGACAGATTTGCTTTTAGGCAGCTATTTTGGAAGGGAAGGACAATTTTTATTAAAATCCATCCCTCACCTCACCTCAATAATGGAAGTTGAAGGCTGGGATAATGTACCGGTAATAACTTTTGCAATTCTTAGTTCTATATTTTAGAGTTATTATTAGTTACAGTGTAATTTTATAGTTAAAAATGTGACTTAGACTAAAACGAATGAGTCATATTTTGTTATTTCTATTGATTTGAGAGTGATATGTATTTAATATTATGTTGTGTTTTTAGGACAGTTCGATTGTAATCTACGGGCACAAAGTCTGTCAGACGCGAGAAGCCAAGTGGCTGTGCTTGGATAATGTGTATCAGAAAGTACACCGTCCCAACTTTTACGACGGCGGCGGCACGTACATCCAGGATGAAGCCGACTACTGGTTTATGTACAAGACAGAACAAATCACTAATACCTTCCTTTTGCATATATTTGTTTGCAACCGCCAAGAAAATCTCTTTAGTATCGCCATCAGCCGAAACACAGAGAACATGAAAATAGACAAAAGGCACCAGGCTGTCTATCTAACACAATCTTTGAGAGAACACAGATTTAAAAGATCAAAAGAAATGGGCCAAAATTATCTCACAACATATAGCTTTTCCAGATATGATATTGATTTATTAAAAGATAAAAAGCTTTATATATTTGTCTCTTTCGACTCTTCAGATAGTAAAGGAATTTACCAAGGGCTCATTGACCAAGTGAAACTGAAGCATGATTTTAGTGCTCTGCTGTCTGATCCTATTGGTTCAGACTTTGCTATAGAATCAGCAGATGGAGTCAAGTTTAGAGTTCACAAGGTGCTGCTGGCAGCTCACAGTGAAGTGTTCAAAGCCATGCTTAAAGACGAAACTGCTGAGAGTCAAAATGGCTATGTGAAGTTGGTAGATGTAAGCAAAGAGGATGTTCAATGCATTCTGGAGTGCATTTACACAGGAACTGTAAGTGATTTGGAAAATTGCAACTGCATAAATATGCTAATGTTAGCAGATAGATACAACTTGAAAGGGCTAAGGGAACTGTCTCAGTATGCTCTGTCCAAACAACTGTCTGTTGACAATGCCTTGGAAATATTTGTTGTAGCAGACATGTACAACTCCGAGTTTCTCAAGATAGCAGCATTAAAGTTCATTAAGAAAAATGCTTCCATCATCCAGAGTAACACTTTCAAGGAGATTAATAATGCAGAACTAATGCGCCAATTATGTGAATATATTATGATCCCTTAAAAAAACTCAATTGTGCAAGGCTATTTGCAATGTTTATATCAGTGATTATCAGATAATACTAGTACCTACTACCTACTTAAGTGAAGTTATTTTTTTATAATTTTATTTATCTCTGTTAGACAGTATGTATTAAATGAACAATATAAGGAAAAAATCAAATAAAAAACATAATACAGAAAACGTAAAAATAAACTTTATTGAATTTGAAACACAACTCTTTCATTGATTAGATGTCATCATAAATAAGAATATTATATATCCTATGCATTTAATAAATATTATTATTAGTTTAAAAGTTACAAGAGGTTAAGAATAGGTTGTATTGTCGAGCGCTGCCGACGCCGCCGACCTCGACCGCGGGGCGGAGCCCGGGCCCCAGAGGCGCGCTCGCGGTGGGTATATAATCATTTTGGAATGTTACTGGAAGTCTTCGTTTCTGTGGCAAACAAACATTTTATTCCATTAAAATGTTAGTTTACGATTTGTTTTAAATGAAAAACATTGTTTCCACAATAAGGCCAAAAAGGCAACGAAGACATTAAGACACAGACCAGAAACCTACAATAAATGATCAGCTAATCCATTGCAGAATGAGAATCGAACTTGCAACCGCATTGTAAATCTGTTATTATTGCATCATTTGCACGTTTTTTAAATAATTTTTATTATCATGTAGGTAGTTAGTTTCTGCAGGTCTTTTATTATCTAGCTAAGTAGCATCTAATTATTTTCGTAATTTGTGGAACAGATGGTTGTTGTTACTTATTTCTGTATTTCTAAAATGCCAATTTCTTCTTACAATTATTACATTGTTATAAATGCATTAATCAAATGGAAATATGGTTATCATGCAGGTTAAGCAAGAAAAAAGGCCAATACTTGTCATATATTTATTCATTCATAATTATTTACTGTTACCAATACATTGACGAAGTAATGTATTTTCAAGTGGCAAACGCGTTGTGGAATGAATTGGATCTACAAACTATAGTAATGAGTGGAATTGGATATAAAAATAAAAACTTACTTAACCATACCCTATATTAATTTGGATTTACGTAATCTACAATACATTAGCGATATTTAACCTATCTATGAAATGCTTAGATTAAAACAAAAAGGGAAGATACGGCATTAGCGTTTCGTGAGTGAGCCGCCAAAATTAGGCCTAAAGGCACAATTTCACTTCAGTCACAATTTGCCGAGCGAACAGGCTACATCGCACTATTGCGGATATTCTACTGTGTGAAAAAGAGAGTGACGCTACTCCGCAGTGGCGTCGGAATCGGTCGTACGTACGCGTCTGACGAGGCGAAGCGACCGAGACGTCAAAGCGCTACTCGCTGACTCCCTCGCGCTGACGTTGAAACTTACCGCTTTGTCTCGCTCGCTCGATTTACACTTAATAGGTGTGCATGTGTGAGTGTTTGCTTAAGTAGTTGAGTAGGACTATATTTTGAATGACTACAAGTAGGAGCATGCCGTATATTCCCTTTTTGTTTTAATCTAAGATGAAATGTGACATAACTACATATTATAACATCTTTGATTATTAACATGCCTAGGTGGTGTGGTATTTTATAATTATAAGCAAAGTACAGTCGAAACGACACTAACATGTACGTACCAGTGTAGAACACAATGAATGAATTGACTTTAAATTCAGAAAGTGTTGAACTTTTTTCCAAAAATTGTAATTGGACTGTCCTGGAAGTCCAGGGTTCAGTGTATTTCGGATGTTTCGATGCACAGCCTGGGTTTATGATCACTAACCCTATATTTGGTAAGCACGCCTGAAATTATATTGGGCGTAAGCCAATATCTATCAATCGTGAGAACGTCTTGATCTTAACAATGGAGGCTATTGTTCAGCGGTGGTGGGACAGTGGTTGTAGCTGTTACTTTACTTTTTTATTAATTTGTTCACAACATGATCGATGATAATTTGTTTCTTCACCATGGATACTAGTCCTCCAGTGGAAATAAAAAAGTTCATTTATTATGCTTATAAGATGATAATGAGTGATGATAATAAGCTAAATGATATTCCCCCAAATCCCCCGAGTTCCAGCAAAGATGTGGAACTCCACTGAATCTCACACGGACTTCTTGAGAGAATTTAAAAAGTGATGTTGCACTGTTTTGTTTTATTTGCCAACACTCATGCACGTTCACGAACACTTAACGGTTAATAATCCACCATTATTTCACATTATTCGACAATACACAAATTTTAGAAAATAAGACAAAACTACAGACATGACGCTTCACTTTCCCGCCAAGAAGTCCTGTTCACAGCAAAGTGCCTAAAATATCTACTTACCCATATTTAAAAACTACTACTTTACCATAACTACCATTTTCAATTTGTAAAATAATTAAATTTGTAGCATGTGAATGAGTAATGCAATATTCGTACATTTTATCCAATTGTGGCTGTGTATTTTTAAATCTGATTAACTGCACAAAGGGTTCCTAGAAACTAAATTGGTCTTTGTCTAACAATACTTATTACGACATAACATACCTACCTACGACGACACGTAAAAATATAATACTTATTAGACATTGATATGACATGTAGTTCACAAAGAACAAAAAGGCACCATAGCAAAAACTAACACGTATTGCACCTAAAATGCCTACGAATCCCAATAAATAAAACAACAACACTGACCACATAAATTGTCGTACTTTTTCTAAAAATAGTGGTGAATTCTTTAAACCTACATAAGCTAAGTGACATCTCTTTTACTAGTACTTATTATAAAATTTATTGCAAAGCCGCCCATATTGTTTTTAACTTAGAGCATTCACTATTTCATATTGATTTAATATATTGAATAATTATGGTAACACATTTTGACCAACTCTACTATTTTTTGCAGACTTCAACGGGTGCCTCTAAAGTACGATCAATGCAGTACCTATCTAGACATGTAAATAATCAAAGGCTACAATGTTCTAACAATGAATTACATTTGAGGATTATATCTAATTTCCGTGTATAAATAATATTCTTCGTAAAATCTTACTATGAATTTTCCGTGTGAAGTTTTTTTTGTTTACTAGCTATTTTAACTGCGAATAAACTACGCCGATGCTGGTTTACAACTACCAAATCTAATCTACCATAAAAAGTTCATTATAATATTAAATACGATACGGTTTGACATTCAGTCAATAATATAATCTAAACATTTTGTCATTAGCAATGTTAAAAACATTAACAGTTGAACTGCCAATAAACGTTTTAATTTGTGTGCAAGTATTGTAAAGCAGTAACGGCGTAACTTGCAAATAATCTTGTAACTTACTTCCGATTTCTTGTCTCGTTGAATTGAACATAATAGAACTCGTGTGACACGAACTCCTTCGACCGCAGCCTCAGTTAGTAAAATGTTCGTTAGAGACTCTTCACAACACAGATTTAACCAGGTCAAGAAAGCCAAAAGTGCCTAGATGAAGCTTAATACAAGCATGAAAAATTAGATTTAGAAACAGAAAGAACACATAACGTCGCATTGCTAGGTTTAGTAATACCGATTGCAATAATCGCAATTTACATTTTAACACATAAAATATTGCTCATAATTTTTATTACCGACCTCACAATACTTGCGTTTAACACTCAAGGGCCGAGATACCGAGACAACACAGATCAACGCATCTCTTTTAGAGATGGCGGCGATGCGGCGCAGGGTCGGGCTCCACTAAGGTGAGCATGTAGGGGCGCAGGTAGTGGCGGATTAAGGGTTCCGCGGTAAGGTCACGGAGGCGCGTTTTCGCGCCTCGACGTCTCTAGCGTTTACCGTTGTTGTAGGAGACGCTCCGCAGGGGCGCTTTGAAGTTGGCCGCCGCTTGCTGTTGGATCTGGTACGCGAGCGGGTGGATCTTGAAGCCGTACAGCCTGCAACAACGTTGGAGTAGTGTGGTCACTTCAGCTGTGGCGAGCTATATGGCCAGACATCTTTAATCACATATAAAAAAAAATACACAATCCTATACTAAATCGTAGCAGAATAGTAGCAGCTTTGACTTATACAGTTACTGCCCTACGAATAAACAAAGAATGAGCTACGAATAGTTATTTCGTGTTTTGTTCCTGTCATGTAAACGTAATTTCTAATTAGAGTAAAAGAGACAAAACACGGAATAACAATCTGTTTATTTGTATTAGGTGCCTTACAAATAAACCGAATAAGGTCGGAATAGTTTCCGTATTTTAGCTCTTTTTACTCTAATTAGAAATAACGTTTACATGACAGGAACAAAACACGGAATAACGGCGACTGCGCCTCTGCGGATCTACATCTTAGCGCAATCTACATTCCCCCTTACCCTGAACGCATCCCCATAGATATAGACTGTGTTTTAAGTGCTATTAAGACATTAATGGATAGATCATCTAATAATTACGTGATGGTTGGCGATTTTAATTTGCCATGTATATCTTGGAGTGCAAATGGCCCTGAACATAATAGCGTCGGTTCTGTGAATGTGCAAAATGCCGGAGTAAGGTTGACGAATGAATTAAGCTTTCTAGGATTCCAACAATACAACGTTATCAAAAGCTACGCAGATAATACTTTAGATTTAGCTTTTTCAAATCTCCCTCTTGACATCGTTGAATGCCCGCTGCCCTTAATTAACCTTGACCGCGCCCATCCAGCTCTGTTAATAAAAGTTTTAGATCTTTCAGCTACACCCTTAACTGAGGCATCAACACCAAGACGGAACTTTAACAAATGTAATTATACCGCTTTAAACCAATTATTTAATGAAATACAATGGCAGTCTCTTCTAGAGCCACATCCGATCGAAGATGCATGTAAAATCTTCTATGATACGTTATTTAAAAATATTGAAAAACATGTTCAATACAAATTTACACAAAGTGGTCGTAAATAATAAGGCATTAATTAAAATAATTAAAGAAAAATCTAAGGCGCACAAAAAATAGAAAAAAATTGGCAAGTTACTGGATTATGACGAGTTTTCCCTTCTACGCAAACGGCAACAACGTGTACATAGCAAGTGTTTTGAAAGTTTTACGAAACAGGCCGAAGTATCCATTGCACACAATCCGAAAACCCTTTGGACGTACGTCAAGTCGATGCGTGGTGGGTCTAATTATCCAAAGTTGACATACCGCGATAAAGAGTATTTCGAGGGCGAGGATATATGTAATGCCTTTAATGACTTTTTCAAAAAGCGTATTTGGTACTCGTAAAAAGGACTAACACAAGATAAATTATATTGATACTATATCTAAATACTCAGTTACAGCTGAAATAGTGGAAAAAAGATTGAAGCTCTTAGATACATCCAAGGGGGCTGGAAGTGACGACAATCCGCCGTTGTTTTGGCGCAGCTGTGCGGAAACGCTGAGCACTCTCAGAAAAATCTCGGTTTCGTCATCCGTACCTGCCAGCCCTTTAAGTGTGTTGACACACTTAAAATTGTATTTTACGCATATGTCCGAAGCATTGTAGAATACGCAAGTCCACTTTGGTCCCCCCAATATCTAATTTATAAGAATCGATTGGAAAGACTAAAAAAAATATTTGTGAGGCACTTGAACTTTCGTTTTCGTAAACCAGACTTACAAGGAAAATTGTAATCAGTACAATCTATTAACGCTTGAGAATAGACGCAAATTGATGGACATTCGTTTTTTTATTGACATGGTCCGCAGTCGCGTGGACTGTGCTGAGCTTGTAGTAAGTGTAGGGCTCAACGTCCCAGCTTCTCGCGCTCGCCGACGCCTACCACCACTATTTAAGGTTCCTCGCACGAAAACAAATTATGCTCGTAACGCCCCTGTCTACCGATTGCCACATGAATGTAACGAACTTTTCAAAGATATAGACCTGTTCAGCAGTAGTAAAGACTCAATTAAACTACAAGCAAGAAATTTATTAGCGTAACAAACGATAAAGTACATAATTACATAAATGTGTAAGTGCACAAATATGCAGTGTGTTATTTATTTGTTCAATATTTGCATGGGTATTACTGTTTTGATTTTGCGATAAGTTTAAGTTAATTTTGAATTAGTTTTGATAGTTTAAATACAATGTTAACCGAGTTTTTATGTTATAGTTTTTGTTTCTTTTGTTCTGGCCGTCACTGAACAAGTTAAAAACATTAAGAGAAATCTGTTATTAGCCTTAGTTATTATCATGTATAAAAACATATTAATATTATTTTGTAACGCTGTTGGTTTCTTAAATAAATAAATAAATAAATATAAAATAACTATTCGTAGCTTATTCTTTGTTTATTTGTAAGGCACTATGAGTTTTGGAAGGATTGCAATTTTTGAAGGTGCACTTTGTTATGTTGACACTTAACTACTTAGCTTGCACACTATTACTAAACGAAATGAGCGCCCACACACCTTGCTAGGTAGTCTCTTTGTGCAGACCGTACCTATTCATTGTTCACCTAATTTTTATATGTAATCGAAGCCAGACATAAAAGAGTTTGCAATGTTAGAGACAATAGAAAGTAAATTATAAGTTTGAGTTTAGAAGTCTGGTCCACGAAAGCTTAACTAGTAAAAACGCGGAAATTTCAAAAAAATCATGACAGGGTCACTCACACAACTGCAATTTTCTCAGAAAAATTTCGATTTGACATACGACATGACACCTCAGAGTGGCCTGTGCCTCAGATTCAGAGAGACACACATTTTTTTTTGGATAATTTGTTTCTTGACCATGGATACTAGTCCTTCAGTGGAAATAATAGAGTTCATTTATTATGCTTATAAGATGATAATGAGTGATGAACGTTTAATGCTAAATTGTATTCCCCAAAACCCCTTGAGTCTCAGTAAAGATGTGGGACTTTACTGAATCTCACACGGACTTCTTGGGAGAATTTGAAAAGTGATGTTGCACTGTTTTGTTTTATTTGCCAACACTCATGCACGTTCACGAACACTTAACGGTTAATAATCCACCATTATTTCACATTAATATTCGACAAAACACCAATTTTTGTAAATAAGACAAAACTACAGACATAACGCTTCACTTTTCCGCCAAGAAGTCCATGGACACACATAGAGACAAAGTGTTGCCAATCAAATAACTACGAGGTTCAGCTTTCGTTAGCCAGACTTCTATCTGTGTTTTTTTAACCGTGTCGAGTAGTGGTGAAAGAATACTACCACCCAAGGGATGCTATGAAGAAGGTGCATTATGTTGTCTTATTCTCTATTACCTTTGTACTTAATTATTTTACGTTTCCTAACAACTGTACCCCAAGCACGAACCATTATGGTACTAGCTAAGGTAATCGTTTTATTTTGTTTGAAAAAGGTTTAATAACTTTATAGTTTTCATAGAAAATAATACGATTACGATTACCTTAACTAGTACCATAATGATTCGCGCTTGGGGTACTGTTGTTGATAGTTTACTCAAATACAAATTGTCATGAACAGAATATTTGTTTTATTTGTATTTCTCTAAAGGCTCTTCCCTTAGGTGTCTTAAAAAGCGACTAAAGGACTAAAGACTCCACATACATCCAACAGCTTAGAGCGACGATGGGCTCACCATCTGTCACGCTGAGCACATGTGCAGTCGCTATTTGGTGAAAAGGGGACTATGGCAGAGGACTGCTTTTGCGGTCCTCATATCCTAGTCTCAGACTAACCCTTCGGGGATAATAGTCGTGATTATATGTATGTATGTTATCTGTTATTTAACACTAGAACGCCCAAACCGTCAAAATGACGGATATCGAATACTATTTTTTTATTTTCTCCGGAAATTTTTGGTGAATAGTGATGAAATTAATTTACTTTTATTTTTTTTGCTTAAGTTATTCTTAAAGATGGTTAAGTAATCTATAAGTGATATTAGTATAAGGTTATAACAAGGTATACCTATAACGCCCAGCGTCAGCGTCAAAATGACGGACTTATAATGTAAGGGTTTTTTCAAAATTAATTTTATTTATTAAAACTACCTTCAGTAAAGAGTTTATAGGTGGATTTTACCATTTTTTATTCATTTGTCATTCTATACGCGTTGTTCTTATGGTAAATGCAAAAGCTTCCTAGCACTGCGCAGTTTTACAACGACACTAAGTATGGCGCAGCCATTTTAAACCAAATGGCATGAAAATATTCTATCAGAGCCGGGACCACGCAGATGGCCAATGCATGTTTTTTTTAATTTTTATATTTGTTTTTTTTAACAATATACCTTATAGTTTACTATTAAATTGAGTTTCATTTTATAGTTTAAGTTCATTAATCTCAGCTTCCGTCATTTCGACGGACGCTGGGCGTTGCAGGTAGCCAAAAATTATGGGCTTTCTAGTGTTAAATAACATTCTTATACCCAAAAATTGTTGTTTGCACTTAGTTTAATGGGCCCAGTTGCAAATTACCTATTACTGAACACCCTACCTAAGGTATTTATTTATCTATGGGCCTGCATTGCCTGAATACATATAAATAATTAAGTTTTACATAAACATGAAGCTACTTTTGTTAACTGCTGAATATAGTGTGTCTATAAAAAGCGGGTCACGTGATCGCAAGCAATCACCACGTCTACATCACTATCACATCTGCAGTTATCAGAGTAGTAGGTAACAATAATAATAATTGTAAGTACTGAAAGGTAAAAAAAATATTTTTATGATGTAATTTGATTATTTTTTCTTCAGCAAATGTATGTGAATGAATGTTTGATTTTTTTATTTATTTATAGTGTTATTAATAATGTCCGAAGAATCCGAGGAAGTTATCTTTGACATTATTTGAGTGTTATTAATGCAAAAAATCAAATAATATGAATGATAATAAATATTTTGAACTGCGAAGTAAAAGGTTTGCATGCTATGTATAGTTTTATTGTTATATAGGAATGATATGGAAGGCACAAATAATACCCTAATTAAAAGCAAACAAATATTATGATTATGAGTCGTTATCTATATTAATAAAAAAAAAATCTTTTTTTCTGAAGTGATGCGAAAAAAAAAGATTTTTTTTCTTCGCATCACTTCAGAACGGCTCGACTGATTTGGCTGATTCTTTTTTTTATGTGTTCATACAT
The DNA here is from genome assembly GCA_963921215.1 of Scoparia ambigualis. Lineage (NCBI taxonomy): Eukaryota > Metazoa > Arthropoda > Insecta > Lepidoptera > Crambidae > Scoparia > Scoparia ambigualis. Next base: position 40,725,190 of record OY992503.1, on the reverse strand, counting down.
TGTTGTCAGGACCAGGTCTGTGTGAAAGAAGACTTTTGGAAATTTGATACAGGATGTTCGTTCACACTGACTTAGTTAGTTAGTCTATACTAATATTATAAAGAGGAAAGATTTGATTGTTTGTTTGTTTCCATTGAATAGGCTCCAAAACTACTAGACCGAATTGAAAAATTCTTTCACTGTTGGAAAGCTTAACTTTCACCGGGTGACATAGGCTATATATATGTATAATATTTTTAAAAATTCGTTACGGAGTACGGGGTCCACGTAGACGAAGTCGCGAGCGGTCCGTTAGTAAGTTAATAAATAAAAATACCTAGGCACGAATTGCGACGCGGGGCGCTTGGGCCGGCACTCGGGGTGCACCATGAACACCATGTGCGGGAAGCCGGTGCCGAAGTAGGCGCCGTCGGTGTGGTGGTGGCGCGACGACTTGGGCGTGTACACGTCCATGCAGCGCGGGCAGTACAGCTTCACCATCGCCTCGCCCGGCACGTCCGAAAGGCCTGTTTTCAACAATAAATTACAATATATAATATTGCCAAATCTTTCATCTTCACCAGCAAAATATGGTGCTTAATAAATACTAACATAGTTATAAGTTATATACTAACAAAATATGTTTTATATTGTATATAGTCTGTAAGGTATTTATTATATGGGCCTCTCTGTATTTTTACCATCTTTTACATTGTTTGTTGCCCGCAATAAAGATTTATTATTATTATTATAGCCTCGCCCGGCACGTCCGACAGGCTTGGCCGCCAAATGTTATTCATTGTTGACATACTTATTCCGTAATTACATTTAAAATATTCAATATATTATTATAACATTATATTTAAGTGTTAGGGTTTCATATTAACATGTTTCTTCCTTACTTACAATTGGCTATTTGACAGCTGTAACAATAAAATATGAAATATGTCGGCTAAGGTAGTTTATGATTTAACAATAATTTTTCAATAGTTTTTTATTAATCTTAATAATTTGTAAATATTTTATTTTTACTTTGCGATTTTTTATCTGTGGATTACAAGACCCAAGACCCGAAACACGGGCGGCCATGATTGAGCTTCGTGTGACGTCACATTTCACAAAATAAACAAAAACTATCTGCCAGTTTGTTAGTTAATTGAAGTGTGACGTCATAGGGCAAAATGTCACGTGACCAACCGTTTTCGCGCGTCAAATTAATTAAGAAAAATATGTTTCTTTTTCTATTAAATAAAGCTTTTTCGAGAAAAAAATTATTGTAAGAGGTATAAAGTAAGCGTTTGTTTTTTTGAAAATACTTTTTCAAAAGCTGTCAAGTAGCCAATTTAATATATTTCTAACTTTATTCTTGTTTTACTCCTAACGAAGTGCAGACGTCGGAAGGTCAACCTATCTAAAACTGTACAATTTATGTACAAAATAGTGAAATTCAAAGATATCGTCTTGACAGGTGCTAAAAGTTAATCTATTGATAAAACAGCCAACTATCCTATTGTCTTTTAATTAAATCCTTATCTTATGGTCAATAAGTTTATTAAAAATATGTATACCTACCCATAATCAACAAACAGATAACCCAACAACATATTATAAACATGACCTAAATGTTTTAGATTTAGTGAACTCCGTGGTTGAGTAACCACTCGATCGACGCTGTTTTTGCGTCAGTCTATCTCAGAGGTCTCTCTGCTTCAATTCCCGGTCAATTTAGAAAAATCTGTATTTCTAGATTGATTTTGGGTAAAACTGTTTTTCTTAATTGATTTCTGTATTTCGGTGTTTTTTTATGTATATAACATACATAAAATGTTTATACATTATCTAATAAATTATTTAAAAGAGAATTTTAAAAAAAGCTTTAAACTTGGGCTAGATAAATGGTGAGTTAAAAAAACAAACAAATGAAGCTTACCGATCGGCAGCATTGGTTGGCATTCACAGTAGACACGAGGGCAGTGTCCGAAGTCACCTTGTTGAAACTTCTCCAACATTAAGCCTATTCCCCTGCAACAAGTAGTATTGAATTAAAATAAGCTACTTAAAATGAGTAACATGTATCTAGGCCAGAACTATAGTAGTAGTTATCTGATGAGTGATGTGATGACCCACCCTACAAGTTTGCAGTGTATTGTTTTGTTTTGTTCCTTAAGTTTTTTATACTTGTTACGTACCTAAGTACCTACTTGTAAGAAAATTACATTGTGTTACTTATAAACTTACAAAAGAATTTTTAGTTGCACTTTATTTTTAAAGTGATTTTACAGTAGTAACAGAAAGATACTACTTAGGTGCTTTTTTGAAAAGTATCTAAAATAATAATTTATTGATTATTTAAAAGTTTATTAAGACTAAAAAGTTTTTATGTCTTAAATGTCTAATATTTAAGGAGCATCCTAATTGTTGATTTTATTAATTGTTTTTAACTATTATTTTGTCATTTTATAGGTAGGCTGCTGATTAACATTGATAAATATAGACAAAAAGCTATTTACTCAACTCAACTCCATCTCTTCTTGACTTGATAAAATCATAAAATCTTTATTTGCATAAAACATGATAACAAGGATGTAATTATTGGAGGATAGCAACATACATGTTTTATCGATCTGTCAATATGCAAATATTTTGTCGTCATGCTTTTGAAATTAATTATTAAATAAGTACCTATCTATAATTCTAAATTTACTAAAATAAATAATTACAATATTTACTAAGATTAGATGTTACTGTGTCATTAACAATTTATAAAATTATATAATAAAATTAAGATTTAAAACATTATTATTTATTCAGGACCAAAGCCATCGTCACAGAGAAATATTGAGAAGTCAACAATAAGTCATATTTTGATTACCAATTTTATTTAGATGTCATTCTTTTTATTTTAGATTTCCTTTCCGACAAAAGTTAATAAATTCATTTATGTCATAAAAACAATTTTTCACAAGGATTCTAAAAACAGTCTTTTTAAAGAGATTAAATGGCATATTTCTGATATCGTTAGAAAGTAAATTGTATAATCTAATACCCATACTGTAACAATTTCTTGAGAAACAGTGATAATAGTGTCATCTCCTCAGCATGTTGCGAAGCACGGCCAATGCTCGGCCGACGCTTTTTCGTATCATGATCTTATATTTTTGTCCTATAAAGTTCGTCCTCCTAAAGCTAAGCCCAAAGTCATTCTTCAGCGTAATTTTAGTAGTATGGATCAACATGCGTTCCGTGATGATGCTTGCAATATCGATTGGACTCCCGTTACATCCGTTGATGAGCAGGTTAGTATTTTTAACTCGCTCGTAACTAAGTTATATGACAAGCACGCACCGTTTCGAGCCGTTAAGATGAAACATCTTCTAGCGCCATGGCTAACAGACGATTTAAAGATGCTGATGGAAAAGAAAGTAGCAGCAAAAAATAAATTCAAGCTACGACCTAATGACCACAATAGGGAAAATTATGTCAAATTTCGTAATCGCTGCAATAGGGCGTGTAGAGATGCGCTACGCCGCCACATCCATAACTCAGTAGAAAATGTTGATATGGGTATAGTTTGGAAATTCCTCAGGTCGCTTGGAATCGGAAAATTAAAACAAAATCCTATTTCAGAGAATGTTAACACTAATTAATTGTATCTCCTTTCTCTTCCTCATCACTTATCAGTGATGCCGACAAAGTGACCACTCTACACAAACTATCTACCATACCAGTTCCTGACTTTTCTCCCTTTGCGTTTGACCAAATATCGGTTTGTGATGTTAAAAAGAGCTTGATGTCAATTACTTCCAATGCAAGTAAGTAAATGCAAGGTGGTGACGGCATTAGCCGCAATATGTTAGTACCCATCCTCGATGTTATCCTTCCCATCCTCACTTTCCTTTTCAATAGCTCCATCTCAAATGCTGTATCCCCATCCTCTTGGAAAGACGCTCAAATAATTCCTTTGCCTAAAAAAGGTATCCCTAAATCATTTGCTGACTATCGACCTATTTCCATTCTTCCGTTCCTGTCCAAAGTCCTTGAGCGTCTTGTCCACAGTCAGATTAGTAAGTTCCTTTCTCATCATAAACTTCTAAAACCACTTCAGTCCGGTTTCCGCCCAGGCCACAGCACGGTCACTACGTTAGTTAAGATCACTGACGATATCTGCCTTGTAATGGAAAACGGCCAATTAACTGTGTTAACCTTGCTGGACTTCAGCAATGCCTTTAACACAGTTGACTTTGACATCCTTTTATCTTTGATGCGCTCTCTTAACATATCTCCAACGGTAATTGAGTGCTTTCACAGCTACCTCTATGGGCGCAGGCAGCGGGTTCGCCTTGAGGAGAAGTTCTCTTCGTGGTGTGACTCGAAAGCAAGTGTCCCTCAGGGTGGCGATTTGTCTCCTCTTCTATTTGCTATTTTCATCACTTCCATTTCCGAAAACCTTTCTGCTTCCTACCACCTATATGCAGACGATTTACAGATTTATTGCCAGGCACCACTCAATAATATTGTCGAAGCTATTAAAACTACCAACGCGGACCTGGAACGAATCGTTGATTGGAGCCGAGCCTTTGGACTCAGGGTCAACCCAGGGAAAACACAAACTATTGTGGTCGGCAGTTCCAGATTGCTAGCTAAAGTCATCTTGAATGCCCTTCCTAAGGTTGATTTTGATGGAGTGACTATACCTTTTAGTCAAACAGTAACGAATCTGGGTGTGATAATTGAGTTGCTTGGGTTGGGGGCCGCAGCTGCAAGCTATAAGCCGCAAGCTTTACGCATCTTCGGCATCTTTAAGAAGACTACATAACTTTTTACCCACTGCCACTAAAATTGCGCTAGCACAATCTCTGCTGCTTCCCGTTCTAGACTATGCTGACGCCTGCTATCTTGATCTCACGGAGGACCAGCTAAACAAACTTGAGCGCCTTCAAAATCTTTGTATACGATTCATATTTGGCTTGCGCAAGTATGATCATGTTTCTGAATACCGCGCTAAACTCAAGTGGCTTCCTATTCGTCTTCGCCGGTATACTCACTTCCTCGCCCTTCTTTACAACACACTGTTTAATCCCACCTATCCTTGCTACCTTAAAGAACGTTTTAACTTCTTTCACGCATCCAATTCGCGCTCATTGCGATCATCGGAAAACCTGAGCCTTAAAACCCCTCTGCACAGCACCACCTTTTATGACTGTTCATATACTGTTCAGGCCGTTCGTCTCTGGAACTCGCTTCCAGTTGCGATCAGTCTGTGAACACTTTTAAAGAGCTCGTGAAAAACTTCTACCTCTACTTCTAACATTATCCCGCTGCAAGGCTGCTATTTTTCGCTACCTGAGACTATTATGTATAAGTATTGTATATATATATATTATTACATTACACACTATGTATGTACGTATGTTTGTTTAAATTTTAATAAATATATTTTTTTGTGTTAATAAAAAGTTATGAAAACTTTGACATGTTTGCACCTCCGATTTTAAAGTATTTAAGTTCTCTCTATCTGACTGGTTGTCTGGAAGAAATCGCTTTATAGCGATAAGACCGCCAAATTGTAACTGTGTAATGTACTTGTTTTTTATGTTTTGTGTTTAATGTAAACTGTTACAATAAAAGTATTATCTATCTATTTATTTTACACATTGCCGGTGGACCAGCAGGTACTCTATACAATCCCTAGGAATTTTATACATTACCTAGGTGTAATGGACAATAATATGCTTAATATTTCATACATTGCCTGGACGCCCTCAGTAATCTATACATTGCCTAGGTATTGTATAGAATACCTGAATTATACAGATTGCCGGTAACATATATACACATTAAACTACTAGAATAATTGTTCACATAGCAAGAAAGTTTTACAACATTTCAAGACAATTAAAGTTATTTACAAATACTTACTATTCAAATATATTTGATTGATATTAATATTAAACAGTGAGCATAAGTAATTTACAATAAATTGATGCAAAATAATGTAACAGAACAGTTATATTACCGGTTAGTCAGTATGTAGCGAGCGTGAATTAGTCCGTATAATATTTCTGAGGCTTGTTCTACTAAGTCGGACTGATTGGGATTGTCATCAAGGTCATCATCTAAAAAAACAAAAAATAAGTTTTTTAAAAAACTTTAGTAGGTAAGGTATCTTCCAAAAATATGAATTTGATAATTAAGTATTTCAATAACTAACAGCAGCATTCTGTTTGAATGTTGCGTTTAGTTATTTAAATACATAAAGCAGCATTCAAATAGCCTGTAATTAAATTAGTAGGTAACAATATTTCGATATTTGGCACATACCAGCTTCTAGGTCCAGGATCATATCAAGGGCTTGTCTGTAGTGTGGCACTTGCTCATTGAGTCCAGTCAAGTTAAATTTGTCATTTATATAGTCCTCGTCCACCTGAAAGTGATAAGTTGAATCAATAATAAGTGACAACACAACATCGATTTAACTGAAGCAGAAAGTCTTACTTCGCAAAAGAACTCATTGCCTCGCAGTGTACAGAACCAGGAAATCCACGATACCTCCTCTGAGCTGCTCATTTTTCTGTAAAGGAACGGTATGGCATTAGTTTCGTTATCTATTAAAACTCTCGTCGTAATAATCATCAACTCAACTACACAACGCCTCGGAATGACCAATGATCGACAAATTATAAGAATGTAATTTGGTTATTATATTACTTACAGTTTCATTAATAGTATTTTCGATATCAGATAAAGTTAAAGACATATTCAATTCAACAATAACTTTGCTAAATAAGTTCTTAGTAATATAAAATTCGAAAATAATCCTTACCTTTTCGTGCCTTGATTAGCCACGCTTGACGGAACAAACCTGGGTGGGGGAGGGAAAGAGAAAGATAAACAATTGTCACTGTCAGTGTCAAATAAGTGATCTATACTATGTTATGGTTGTCTCTGCTCTGTGGTCTATGATCATGACCAATCATTCATTCATCCATTTGTTAAGGTGATTTATACCTAACGACTGGATGGGTTAGATTAGATAACATAAAAAGGTAGGTTTACAGACTCACACTTGTCTTGTCTCGTGGCATTAATTCTATAAGCTTGTGGCCCATTATGTCCTGCTGCGTCACACTCACACCACTCTACGCATTCTATTTGTATAATATTCGTGTAGATATCTTGATGATTGCGTTTGGGAAAAGCAACAACGCTCTACCGGCATGGGTATTCGCGGGTTTAATTCCAAAGTCGGGCAATGTGCTTTTTTATCTACATATTACAAAATGGGAAATGTTGAAAAAATTTCCACGAGCAGGATTCGAACCTGCACCCTTCTGACCATCCGGGTCAGGTGCTCTTCCAATTAAGAGGCCTATTACATCTCAAATGTGATTTTTGCGTAAAATGTCCATTTTCGCATTTTGTAGTAATTTTGCAGTTGTATTTATCGTTTTTTATCGAAACAGGATAATAAATTTGTGCATAATATTACAAATCTCCATTCTGTGAGCATAAGTTGAATTTGGACGGCCGGCGCATTGCATTTTGTAGTAACTTTGCAATTGTATTTGTCGTTTTTATCGAAATAGGATAATAAATTCATTATAAAATCTTTATTCCTCATAATGTAACAATTACTCTGGTATAAATTTTGCTCAATAATATTATCGCAGATAGGAGAGAACAGTTAAGTTATAGCGATTTTCGAAGTTTTTGGTTTAGAATAAGATTTTATTCCTATATGAAATCAATGATATCTAAAAATTCCGAGGCCGCTACGCACTATTCGACTATATAAGAGATAACATTATATTTTTTTTATTTCACTAGTTTAGAACAGTAGTTCAATCGATGAGCTCAAAAAAGTGCCTTCGCTCATTTTATGAAAATCTTTCTCCGCAATTTTGGGTTTAATTAAAAAGTTAAGCAAAATTTACAAAAAGCGAGGCCGCTACGCACTATTCCAATTAGCTATTCTACACTATTCAATAAGTCATAATTGTCAATGTATTTTAGTTTCTGAGATCCATAACGCCAAAATTGGCCATTTTACGCAAAAATCACAGTCGAGATGTAATAGGCCTCTTAAGCTACCGAGGACTTATCCAGCCTGACGTGTTTTTGATTTTTCGAGGTCGGCATAGGCAGAGTTTAATATCACCAATCCACATTTGACAAGCGTAGTGGTTAGCCAACGCCAAATAAATGTAGCGATGATTTGGTTTTAATGATGATGGAGCAATAATATTACTAAGTAATGTTTTTCACTACTCTTGCTCAAAAAGAACGTCACTGTAGCGTTCTAGAGCGGGGCTAAAATAGCTTTTTCATCCCCCCATCTCGGAAAGAGTATTTTTACTCTTCGATATCTGAGTGAAAAAGCCGTTTTTATCCGCTAGAGAATAAAGTAAATTGAATTTAGAACATCGTGTGCACTAAGTTTGTGAATTCAAAACACCATTAAACCTATTTACTTCTCCCTCCATAATGCCGAATTTATCATTCAACCTTTTTTAATTTGTTAAAAACTCAGACTCGGAACCTTTTTGGTGTAGTTAATTTATTTTAATTTGCTTATTCATTTCCTCGTTGAGGTGGGATGAAAAGTTACGTGTTGCACTCGAGTGCAAAGATTTTTCACCTCGTGCTCTTTTGATTCCCTCGGTAACGCTCAGGATTCTAATTTTTGAATCACTCGCTGCGCTCGTGATTCAATTTTAGAATCCTTCGCTTGCTCGGTCATCAAAATTGAGCACGCGGTTAAAAAGCAAGTTTGCACTCTTGTATAACAAATAACTATTCTTGCCCTATGGGATAAAGTTTTTTTTTTAATTTTTGTCTGTCACGTGACAATGAGCCTACAAAAACGAAAAAGTATTTAGTCATAAGTAGAATAATCATGAATAAAGACTCCACTTATTACTGTTTACTAAGACCAACAACTTTTTTGAGATAGTTACTATTAAAATTTATGTTAAAATTAGTAATTATTCGAATCTATGGACAACACAGACCACGCCCACACAGTCCACGCTTTAGCAAGAAACAACTGCACAGTCTGCACATGTGCTTAGGTGGTGAGCCTTTAGCCCGTTAGTCGCTTTTACGACACCCAAGGGAATCTCTATTCCCTTGAGAGGGGTTGGTAGTATTATTTTGATGAGGCCATCGCCGCTCTATGCTGTTGGATGGATGTGCAGTCTTTAGTCCATTAGTCGCCTTTTACGACACCGAAGAGAAGAGAGGGATTGATAGCATTATTTTTGATGAGCATATCGTCGCTCTATGCTGTTGGATGTATGTGCAGTCTTTAGTCCGTTAGTCCCCTTTTACGACATCGAAGAAAAGTGAGGGGTTGGTAATGTTATTTCGATGAGCCTATCGCCGCTCTATGCTGTAGGATATATGTGCAGTCTTTAGTCTGTTAGTCGCCTTTAAGGACACCCAAGGGAAGAGATGGAAAGACTGCACATACCTACTATCCAACAGCATAGAGCGGCGATGGGCACATCAAAATAATACTACCAGCCCTTCTCTTCCTTTGGGTGTCGTTAAAGCAACTCACGGGTTAATTTTTAATAAAATAAACCAATTCATATTGTATTGGATTGTTTTATTTTCTCGCATTCGTAGTGAAAAACATAGTATAACACACGGCGCTAAAAGCCCATTAAAACTCGGTTTCTATTTACTCCCTCGCTAAAGCTCGTGAGTAAAACTACCTCGTATATAATGGGTCATTTTAGCCCCTTGTATAACAATCTACTATTATAGTAGGTATACTAATCTTACTCACTATAATTGATCATTATTTTTCAGCCCGGCTTGTCTTACTGCTGGGCAAAGGCTTTCCTACCCTCCCCCCACTCTTCGCGGTTTAGGGCTGTAACCTGCCAGTCCTTCTGATAAGTAGTCTAGCTCGTCCCGACATCTTCTTCTGCCTGTCGTGACGTCGTCTAAAGCCCCCTCTACCTACCACAGACGCGCAACCACACTCCTACACGTCGGCAGACGCATCCGCAGATGACGTCTACGGATGCGTCTGCCTATGTGAAGAGGGGGCTTAACGTTACGTCTAACATACTGTGGCTGGTTTTGTTGTTACGTGTTTCGGCAGCGCTGTTGGAGCGCGCGCGTTCGGAGATGGTGGGGGGTAGTTGCGTTTCAAAGTTGCGCGCTTGAGCAGCGCCGTTCGGTAAACGGACATTGTTCGCCGACGCGCCGAAGTTAACAGCACGCTGCCCAGCGGCGTGACTATAAAACCAACCTAACAGCACGCTGCCCAGCGGCGTGACTATAAAACCAACCTAACAGCACGCTGCCCAGCGGCGTGACTATAAAACCAGCCTAACATTACGCTGTCCAGCGGCGTGACTATAAAACCAACCTAACATTACGCTGTCTAGCGGCGTGACTATAAAACTAGCCTAAAACATACATATACATCACGCCTGCTTCCCAGAGGAAGTAAGCAGAAACCAATTTAGTACGACTGCTATGATATTAGTTTTGTTTCATGAAAAGTCAGAAAACAGATAAAAAAAGGCAATAACTTTGCTGCATACTTTATATTTTAATGTTACTAGAACCGGTACAGAAGTGATTCGTTTACTTTATAGGATATAAAAATAAAAACATTTCAACCGTAGGTATTTACAACATATTGACGAAACCTTAGCCGCAATATTATGTTATGTCCATTACATACGTCAAAGATAGTTAATCTTAATGTATATAATACAATAACATGTCGCTGTTAGCTCACCTCAATAAGAGTTTTCTTAAATTGTTAAATTCTTAGCGTTGCATGTCGAAATTACAATAAAAGCGACAAGAGAATAATAAACTATTGTTTCGTTGGATATGATCTAAATACCGGGTACGTAGTTACTAGGTACATATTTAATATAGATTTATACAGAATGACTGGATCGACGCGTGGGAATCCAGCCCACATCCTGGATCCTATTATTCTACTAACAAAAATATAAGTTGATGTAAAACGAGCGAGATAGAGAGTAAGTGACTTGCGTCCATTTTTGTACATCCACAGTTTGGTTTTAATAGGTTATACAACTAGGCCAATTACATGTAAAAAAATTGTAATACGTCTAAAAATTTGTTTCCATAACCTCGGCAAGTCAGGACAGGATGCAGGTTAGATTTAAATTAAAAAATATTACTACATCAAGGACAACTACTCTGATAAATTTGTAAGAAAAGTTTTAAATGTTAAAGTCAAATTTTCACATATTGATGAGATTAGAATCCCGGCTGGATTTCGTGTTGGTCGTCCATCTATCTAGCTAGATGCATCAATGTATTTCATAAGAAAATGCCGCTGACGATAATGCAGCGGCGGTATGTACACAGAACAAGACGAGCATATTGCTTAGGCGTTTGAGGCGTTTGTGCGTCAGGGGAATGGTTCGTGCCCCTTAGCGTTTCCCATTGTTGTATGAAACGCTACGGATCGGTGGCTTAAAGTCTGCTGCCGCTTGCTGTTGGATTTGATATGCGAGTGGGTGAATCTTGAATCCATATAATCTGAAAAGAAATTACTATGTAAACCTTATTTTTCGTTATATCACATTTTTATTATATTTTTAACACAACAGTAGATTTAACATGTATCAATATGGCCGAAGATGAAAGCACATATTCCCGGAATTCTCAACCACTGAGGCAACAGTATGTCTTCCATTTACCTCTAATCTTTTTTTTTTAATAGCAGAAGGAGGCAAACGAGCAAGCGGGTCACCTGATGGAAAGTAATCACCGCCGCCCATGGACACCCGCAAAACCAGAGGAATCGCAGGCGCGTTGCCGGCCTTTAAGGAAGGAATAGGCTCGTTTCTTGAAGATCCCTAAGTCGTAACGGTCCGGATATACCGCCGTCGAGAGCTGGTTCCACAACACTGTAGTTCGAGGCAAGAAATTTCTTGAAAATCGCACAGTAGTAGACCGCCATCCATCAAGGTGATGTGGATGGAATGACAGTCGATTGCGTGTAGTGCGGTGAAGGAAATTAGCGGCAGGGATCAAGCCGAACAATTCCTCAGAACACTCCCCATGATATATACGGTACAATATACAGAGAGACGCAACGTCTATCCGAAGAGCCAGTGGATCTAGCCGACCTGAAATAACCACGTCGTCGACCATTCGAGCAGCTCTGCGTTGAATGCTCCAGCCCAGAGAGGGGAGCAGTATTCCATATGCGGCCTGACCTGTGCTTTATACAGTTGTAAACGGTGGGCCGGCGTGAAATACTGACTCGCTCTATTAAGCACGCACACCCAGCTTTTTCGAAGCTAATTTAGCTTTACCTTCCAAATGACCACGAAACTGAACGTCACTCGAAATATCGACGCCAAGGATTCCAATAATCGGATTGGTATCAAGGGGAGCTCCCTCAAAGTTCAGAGGTACGACGAAGGGATGTTTTTTCGCGGTAAATGCGCAAACTTGTGTTGGAGGGGTTAAAGTGGACTAGGTTATGTCGGCCCCAATCCGAGACATGACTTAACATGTTCTCGGTGTCAGTCACAAGTTTATTCCGGGTCTTGATGACGCTTTCCAGAGAAATGTTAGCTCGCCCGGTGTAGAGCGTATCCCCAGTACTGTCGTCTGCATAGCAATGAATGCTGTTGTTATGCAGCATGTCATTGATATGCAGAAGAAACAGAGTAGGGGACAACACACATCCCTGCGGGACTCCAGCATTCACAGGCTTCATGTCGGAGCACGAACCGTCGACTGCGACTCTGATGCTACGCCCAGTAAGAAAGCTGGCAACCCATGAACACAATTTCTCAGGAAGCCCGTATGATGGAAGTTTTGAGAGAAGAGTCCTGTGCCATACCCTGTCAAAAGCTTTCGCTACGTCCAAGCTAACTGCCAGTGCCTCCCCTTTACTCTCGACTACCTCCGCCCATCGGTGAGTAAGGTACACTAAAAGATCACCAGCCGAACGACCGCGACGAAAACCATACTGGCGATCACTTAGTAGCTGGTCTTCGGAACAACAGTGCTATTAATTGTTTTGTAAGACGACAGACTCAAATATAATAGTGGTAGCTAGCCAGGCGACTTAGAAAAACCACCAGGGGAATAAGCACTAACTAAACTAATTACAATTAAAAAAATCTTTAATGGCCTGTAACGTCTTAAGGGACAGAATAGGTCCCAAGTCCCAATGTGATAACATCATAGCCTTACTACTAACTGTGGACCGACTCATGTACTTGCGCGGGGCAACGATGGGGGGTACGCGGAAAAGTGAGCGGCACAGTCGGCGAGCGCAATCTCCTCTAGTTTGCGCTCCCTAACTTGAAGGGGTGTACATTTTACGTGCAGCGTAACGAAATTTCAAAACTAATAATGGTTTACAGGATTTGTTCCGTTTTAATTGTAAATCCACGTCAAGGTTTGATAAAGATTTAAAATTCCACCGATTTCTACGGTACGACCGGTAAGTTATTTTTATTTGCCTAAGTAATTAGGTATGTTAGATGAGTGTTTTGCAAATTCACGCACATACTAGTACCTACCTACCTACATCAATAAACCTAGTTCAGATAAGCATTGAAAATAACACGTACCTACTACCTACGTAGCTACATTACATACCTCCTACTCCTACCTACATTATTATTCATACGCTACGGCCAATGTATTTTTCAATAAAATACAGAAAGTTCCATACAGTTCTGATGAATCTTTTGCATGTTTCGTTTTGTGTTTTACATGTACCTACATAACAGGCAGCAGTAGAGTACCTACCTATGTCAGGTTATACAAAGCTGTCAAACATCTGAATTTATTTCAACCTTAATGTCTTCGAATTTAAGTATAAAATTTATTGAATTTGATTACCCTGTCGTGGTAGTCCAGCGTGCCGTTGACTATACCTATTTTACGATGTATTTTTAGGATTATTCATTTTAATAAATAATTAGTACCTATATTTACCTACTTACTACCTACCTATACACCGCAAATTATACTGAGGGAAGTAGGCAGTTACTTGTTGCTACCGCTCCTGAGTCCTGGCCTAGGTAGGTAGGTACTTGTAATCACCTCTGCCGACAGATGTAGGTAGACTCTCCCTCTTGTAAGTACCTAGAGTCCTCTGTAAGACCTCATACTATACATGTTGACCTTGAGACCGTCTTTATGCCCTACGTAATAAAAGCTGGTTTCGCAGTTTAACTGTATAACTTGATGTGCTGTCGTGTTATGTAAAGAAGGTAGCTACTTATAGGTACGCATTAACGTATAGTCAGCATCAAAAGTAGTGTAACCTTTTAATAATTATTGTCATTGCAACTTTTTGACAGAATGCAGTTTCTGTTTTGTCTGTTACAATGTTATTCTTGAAAAGGCTCTATGTGCTCGGCCAGAATGCACGCGCGGGCGCGGCGCGACGTACAAACATATGCCCCGCGCCGCGTGCCCACTATGGACACTCAAATAAGAAAACATATGTTTGAATACGCCGCGCCGCGCCCGCGCCCGCTGCCCGCGGGCAGTCTGGCCGAGCACTATTGAATATTTTTAATCTTTCGATATTCTTTCGTTATTACAAATTAAAACTTTTTTGTAAAATATTTGAGTAGTTTGTTGTGACAACCCTGACCCTTGACGGATTCTGAGTTTCTGTGCGTATACCTACGCAGTGGCGGCATGCGTTTATCAACAAAGGAGTCGGATTACTGTAGGTGCTTCTAATACTGTGGTGATAATAAATACTTTTTAGTTAATTTTATTTCTCTAAAGTTACCAACAAACAATCTCTAAAGTTAACAACAACAAATAAGTATCTAATCCCGGCGTGAACTATTTATATGTCCAGGGTGGCTTTGTCTATGACCAATAGTATAGTAGTTTAACGAATACACCACAGAGGCAGCTAATTTTTAAGTACCCTTTTCATGGATATGTTACAAATTATAAAGGTAAGAACAACAACCTGGGCACAAATTGCGAGGCTGGACGCTTTGGCCGGTACTCGGGGTGCACCATGAACACCATGTGCGGGAAGCCGGTGCCGAAGTAGGCGCCGTCGGTGTGGTGGTGGCGCGACGACTTGGGCGTGTACACGTCCATGCAGCGCGGGCAGTACAGCTTCACCATCGCCTCGCCCGGCACGTCCGATAGGCCTGTTTTTCAACAATAAATTATCTATCTTTCATCAGGCTTATTTCTAAGATATTTTTCACAGTATCCTTTCTTTAGACAAGCTATTAGTTAAATTACATATTGTAGACAATGATTTATAGCGATTATCAATGGTTTATTTCAGTTATGTTTCATAACTCATTCATATTTTATCAATTCCTGAGCATTTGGAAAGTGTCTATAACAACAATGATACACAAGGCAGGAAAGCCCAGAGAAGAAGTTACATCCTACAGATCGATAAGCCTACTGCCGATTCTTTCTAAGGCGTTTGAAAGGATACTGTTGAGCAGAATAGCACCCCTACTGACGCAAAACAATTTTGTCCCCTCGCACCAGTTTTGGTTTGAATTGAACAGGTGCATCGCGTGTGCGACACAATTCGTAAGTCACTGGAAACAAAAGAATACTGCTCAGCGGTATTCCTAGATATCCAACAGGCATTTGACAAGGTTTGGCGCCAGCGGCTATTATGTAAGATAAAAAAGAAGAAGATAAAGAATTACCCCACCGTTACTATCTATTGATGGCATCATTCCTGTCCGACCGCATGTTCCAAATCCGAGTGGACGGAGACACGTCAAAGATCTACGACATAATGGCCGGAGTGCCTCAGGGGTCAGTTCTTGGACCAGTGTTGTACACCCTATATACTGCTGATCTTCCCGAAGTCCAAGGGGTAACAACAGCTACGTTTGCTGATGTTACGCGACGATGTTGGCGAGTAACACAGATCCCCAAACAGCCTCCAACATACTGCAAACAAGTCTGTGCAAGGTAGACGATTGGCTCCAAAAATGGCATATTAAAGCAAGTGCCACGAAATCTGTGCAAGTTACCTTTACACTCAGAAAGGAAAATTGCCCACCATTAACCCTAGAACCACAATGAACAAACGAATTAACAAACTTATTAAGATGGTGCCGCTCAATTGCAAAAACTGACATAAGTCTCATAATGAACTTCAAAGCAAAATCAATCATATTGATATTTATAATTAGAACAATTCTGCTTTGAAGTTTCAGACCTAGTAATTTAATTAGAGGAATGTTTTTATTCTGCGAAATGTGCAAAACCATCACGCGCTTTTACTTTTTGAAGAAAGGGGGTGCCCTGCGGAATATCAATACAAATATTTTCATGTAAGGCTTATTGTTTCATTCTTAAAATTAAGAAAGTTGTTGAAAATATGTGTTTAGTTTAGGAGTCATTCGATTTATGTATTGTTTGTTATTGTATAAAAAATTTGTTTCAAATTTCAACAAGGCTCTTGTGCAATGATCAGGCTAACTTACATAAGCTATATATTTAACTAAATCAGCGCATAGTACAAGTGACTTAAAAAAGGGGTACATTTTCACAATTTCGTGCAGGACCCCCTTAACATAAATTATACAATATTTAAAGAGACATAAATTAGAAAACTATCATTATGCTATGTACAATGCAGAAGCAAGTTTTAATTTAGTCTTCTTACACAAGAATAATATGTAGGTGCAATTAAATAAAACTAATAATTTAATGTAATAAGTAATAACATGAACATCAATTAATAAAAAGCATAATTACCCAGTGGAAGCATGGGCTGGCACTCGCAGTAAACACGAGGGCAGTGACCAAAATCGCCTGCTTTGAATTTTTCCAACATTTGCCCAATACCACTGTAAAAACGTATATAATATTTTTATGATGTAATGATGATAAGATGATTACCAACTCTTTAACAATAATTAAAGTTGATACTAACCGATTTGTGAGAATGTAGCGAGCATGAATTAGTCCATACAGTATTTCTGATGCTTGCTCAACAAGATCAGATTGGTTGGGATTGTCATCTAGGTCATCATCTAAAAATTTGCCAATATTAAAGCACCTTACAGACAAAGATTTAAATATAGGTTTGATACTTATTAATGTTGTGACATCTAAACAGAATTT
This sequence comes from Scoparia ambigualis, assembly GCA_963921215.1. NCBI lineage: Eukaryota > Metazoa > Arthropoda > Insecta > Lepidoptera > Crambidae > Scoparia > Scoparia ambigualis. The sequence continues at coordinate 40,708,093 of OY992503.1, read as the reverse complement.
TAAAGTCTGTACTGGATGGTGTGAACAGAATACAGCTCTAGAGCTGTGCTGTGTAGGTATCTACAGAATAAATGAAAATTTAGAAAAACAGTGTGTAGTTAGACTTTGAATTCTAAATAGCTTTTAGTAAAAGATAAAGAGTAAAGACAGAAAGAAAGTCATGTCCACCACATAACAAGGAAAGGAATCAATCACATACCAGCTTCCAAATCAAGTATCATGTCCAAGGCTTGTCTGTAGTGTGGCACTTGCTCATTGAGTCCAGTCAAATTAAATTTATCGTTTATGTAGTCCTCATCCACCTGAAATTAAACATTATAAATTACATATAAGTATATAACACCAGCACATGTATCATGTGGTTGGTAAGGCAGCAGCAGGTTAAGAAGTAAAATTAAACACTAACCTCGCAAAAAAATTCATTGCCTCGTAAGGTGCAAAACCAGGATATCCAGGATATCTCCTCTGAGCTGCTCATTTTTCTGAAATATATGATTTAATCTTATTAAAGGAATTCACACCTCGTTAGCGTAAATGAATGCGCATTCCTATCAAGTGATGTCGTGTGTTAAATAATAATGTTCAGTCAAAAATTTGATAAATCTAGTGTGACTTATTATACTCACATAGGTAGTTAAAGTCGACGAGTAAAATCCTTATTACCTATGTTCAAAAAAAGTAAACCTTGCCTTGATTATCACGCTTGACAGAAGCTTGACACTTTGACAGCAACAAACAATACATACCTACAGTAAACAGACAACACGATGTGCAAAAGAGAAAGAAAATTCCTGTTTTTTAGGCTGACTTTACTCTATAGTTTACAGCGTTGCCAACGGTTAAGGCTTGCTATACACCATATTCGACTTCTGAAACCTCAGAACAATAACTTCTAAAACCACCAAACCAATAACAAAGTGACGACCCTTTACCTAAAAAAAATCCACTAAAAAGTTATAGGTTGTTAAACAATGTTATCTATTGTTTTTTTTATAACCAGCGTCCCGCCTGAGACTACGTCCGTGTCCGTCTACGTCCTGCGTGGACCCCGCAGCACATGACAAATTTTTATAAATTTTCCTTCTAACAAACCTTGTCCTGACAATTACAAAACAAACACATTAAAAAAAAGAATTAGCCAGATAAGTGCAGCCGTTCTGAAGTGATGCATATAATATCGATCGAACTTCACTTTGCAAGTTCGTTTGATTATTTTATATGGTTGTTAAAATGCTCTTTATTGGCTCAGTCTACCTGTGACCACGAACCCTGTAAAGGATTCAAAACGTCAGGACTAAAATCAAAACCCTAAAATGTAATAAACGCGAGTTGGATCCGAAAAAAGTGTCTCATTTCAAGATGTTGTAAATAAATTGGTAGGTAAATCTATGAGGTAAGTACCAAAGCATCCCCTAACAGTTTGAATCCGACTATGATGGTAACAACAAAAATGATTCATCTGAAGAAGACGATTTAATTTAAATCATAATGGTAACTAAGTGGTCTTTTTAAATCTATTTATGTAATAAAAATCAATTGTCGAAATGTTTGTACAAATAAATAGATTTAAAAAGACCACTTAGTTACCATTATGATTTAAATTAAATCGTCTTCTTCAGATGAATCATTTTTGTTGTTACCATCATAGTCGGATTCAAACTGTTAGGGGATGCTTTGGTACTTACCTCATAGATTTACCTACCAATTTATTTACAACATCTTGAAATGAGACACTTTTTTCGGATCCAACTCGCGTTTATTACATTTTAGGGTTTTGATTTTAGTCCTGACGTTTTGAATCCTTTACAGGGTTCGTGGTCACAGGTAGACTGAGCCAATAAAGAGCATTTTAACAACCATATAAAATAATCAAACGAACTTGCAAAGTGAAGTTCGATCGATATTATATGAGTACGCCTCATTCGAAGATATAATTATACAACATGTAGTCCTTTTATTCTGCAGTTAACTTCGCATTTTTAGATACTAAAAGTACGTAAATTGATTATTTCTTTACGTATAAACGTGCAGCGGCAGGCGCACGCAGCTCGTCATTCTTTAGAGAGGAAAGCACAAAATTTTTTTTAAACTGGGTTTTGGGTGGGAGGGATTTATATCTTCGAATGAAGCGTACTCATATAATATCGATCGAACTTCACTTTTCAAGTTCGTTTGATCATATACTATATTTCGTCGCTTCATTCTTCAGATATAATAATACAACATGTAGATGTTTAAAGACAAAAATTATGTAAGGTAAAATTGTAAAAAAATAAAAAACAGTAAAATAATTAATATTGATTTATCAAAAAATTATAATACCTACTCAAAAATATTGTCTTCTTATACCGTGTGTCTACTACGAAGACTATGTGATAGGGTTTTTAATTAAAAGAAATAAATGAACAATGGAACTTTTTACTTTTCGTTCTGCAATTACAACAACAACAACAAGTAAATTTAAATAAATCTAAATCTAAGGTAAGGAGCGCACGCGCGCGCGCATAAATCCTCTATGCGCGCGCGTACGTTTAGTCGGGGTCGGGGCCGATGCTGGCGAAGAGGCCGATGCTTTTTTTTTTTTGAGTGTGCGTGCTGTCGGTCGCAGATGACCTTTATGCCGGCACTTCACATGGCGTATCGTGTTCGTGTAGCGATATCGTTGTGTTTGCCCAAATAATCTGGCACATCACTTGGCGTCAAACAAGCCATCCACACATGGCCTATACCAAGCCTATACGGGCAAACAACGCAAATATTCACAATATTTGCTTGATAACAAACAAATTGGATGCAACAGTGATGGACGTGTCAGTGGCAGCAGCTTATTACATTTACCTGAATGCGGCTTGCCAACACCTGTTTTTTTATTGTGCAGGGTTCTCATAAGTCATTTTGAATACCGATCCATGCAACGTTGTCAGTTTTTGTTTTTATGAGAGCCATTTTTGGGGTCCCAAACACTAGGATGCATTTGATATAATTCCAAAAATCGCAATACGGTTTCGTTTGTCCAATCCATTTTACTACGTTTACGTAAAAAAAACTGAACACGTCTGAACAAGACAGCCGCACAGAACAGAACCAAGTGTGGACGGCCGACGCAAATATTTGCCGTATTTGATTCCTTTGATGTGTGATCAAAAACCGACAAGTGGACGGAAACGCATATTCGCTATTTGCGTTGTTTGCCTTATGCCGGCACTTCACTTGGCGTATCGTGTTCGCGTATTTGCATTATTTGTCCGAACACGGCAATGTGTAGACGGTCTATTTGAATATATTTGATTTATTTGCACGAATAAGGCAAACAACGCAAATAGCGAATATGCGTTTCCGTCCACTTGTCGGTTTTTGATCACACATCAAAGGAATCAAATACGGCAAATATTTGTGTCGGCCGTCCACACTTGGTTCTGTTCAGTGCGGCTGTCTTGTTCAGACGTGTTCAGTTTTTTTTTACGTAAACGTAGTAAAATGGATTGGACAAACGAAACCGTATTGCGATTTTTGGTATTATACCAAATGCATCCTAGTGTTTGGGACCCCAAAAATGGCTCTCATAAAAACAAAAACTGACAACGTTGCATGGATCGGTATTCAAAATAACTTAGGAGAACCCTGCACAATAAAAAAACAGGTGTTTGCAAGCCGCATTCAGGTAAATGTAATAAGCTGCTGCCACTGACACGTCCATCACTGTTGCATTCAATTTGTTTGTTAACAAGCAAATATTGTGAATATTTGCGTTGTTTGCCCGTATAGGCCATGTGTGGATGGCTTGTTTGACGCCAAGTGATGTGCCAGATTATTTGGGCAAACACAACGATATCGCCACACGAACACGATACGCCATGTGAAGTGCGGGCATTAATATATTCAATCCTCTCGTCTGTGGAATGCAAATACGCGAACACCATACGCCAAGTGAAGTGCCGGCTTTAACAGCTTTTTTTTTTAATATATTTGTTCCGTGAAGGAACAGGCTAAGGTCTGAGACCATACTGCCTAGTTATTAGTTTCTTTATTTCTTTCTTTTCCCTTGATGATAATGAGTGGCGATTATGATGATGAATGATAAATGATGTTCCCCTAACCCCTTGAGTCCTCAGTGAAGATGTGGGACTTTACTGTGGTCCCACGCGGACTTCTTGAGAGAATTTAAAAAGTGATGTTGCACTGTTTTGTTTCATTTGCCTGCAGACATGACGCTTCACTTTCCCGCCAAGGGCTTGTTTGAGGGCGGCGAGCAAGCGAGTCTCCGTCCGATCCCCCCCCCCCCCCCCAGAGCCTCTGGGGGTTCGAACCGGTAGGGGAGGCCGATGCGATGAGCAGCTCAGCTTTTTGTAGCGCTGCAATTAACGTAATTATTATAATAATTAATCAACCGATATTGCAAAGGTACTATCTTTTAATACCTGGCGGTGATAGGACCTTGCGAAGGATTTAGCCTGGGTGCAAGTACCAAAATCTAATAATGTTGACAAGTTCACGTGGCATTGAAATGTTCTGTCTTTGGTTTGGTGCTTTTGAGCTGTAAAACTTAGTTCTTATTATATCCTTTGCTCCATTGAGAATCGTCTTTTCTTCATCATACAGTCTACTCATTAACATTTGGTCCTACTCCGCGTATTTTAAATCAGTGGAGCATGGGATACGAAACACGCTCGAAAACTGCCGAGAAAAGTGTTATTCCGTCGTCGACCGCACCTAACCGTGGACGGGAGATGCAAGAGTCGCCGCCGGCGCCGCTGCCCCGCAACTGCGACACATCCTTGCCCACTCCCTATGCGACTACATCGCTGGATATGGAAGTGCAGCAGCCGCCTGACGAGTGGTGCAGGCACGTTGCTGCCACCTCCCAACACCGCTATGTCGCTGTCCGAAGGAAGGCGCACGTCAAGGTCGTCGGTATCACACACCTCCACAGTAAAGGCGAGAATATTTGCCGCACAAGCGGAGCATGCTCGCTGTGTCACCGAGTTGGTAAAGCAGCAAAACGCCTTTGAACGTAGATCTATAGACCTAGAGTTACGAGCGAAGCTCGCCGAGATAGAAGCAAACCGTAGCACTCGAGCTAGCTCACGTACTAGCAATAGGTCATACAACTTTCACGATAGTCAACATCGAGTAGAAATGTGGTTGCCCACTGTACAAGTAGACGAAGGCCCGCATGCAGTGAAACTCAACGAGTATCCAAGCAATATTGCCACGCTGGACACTGCGCCACATCGCGTCTAAGTACGGGATCACATTCCGAGATCTGCTCATGACCAAAAAGAAACTTTAAATAATACTTGCAATTTTCAGATTCCTTATACAAGTCAACCCGGCCCCCATGTTGATGACGACCGCCTTACGCGGGCACTTGAAGCTTTAGTCAATAAGCCCAGGAGCTCAAATATACAATTGCCAGTGTTTGATGGAAGGTCTCCTACAGAGTGGTTAGCCTTTAAACGATCCTTTTTGGATACTCAAGCATCCTACACTACGATTGAAAACTTAGCTCGTCTAAACGTATCGCTTTCCGGCGCCGCACGTGATGCTGTGTTTCAGCTCCTTGTGGCGGCGCGTGACCCGATGCAGGTCGTGGACGCCCTAGAGTTGAAGTACGGTCGGCCTGAAGCAATCGTACTTCTCGAGATTAATTCTGTGCGTGCTCTCCAGCGAGTAAGCGCTGAAGGTAAGGATTTAGCAAACTTTGCTTGTAAAACAAAAAACTGTGTCGAAGTAGTGCGTTTATTAGATCAGACGGACTATCTACGTTCACCTGAACTTTTCAGTGCCATTTTAGGTAAATTGTCCCCGTTAATTCGAACTCGTTGGTATGATTACGCGGCTGAACGAATGGACGGATGCAGTCGTCTGGAGGTACTCGCCGCTTTCTTGACCAGGGAAGTGGAGTTGTAAGCAAAGTTCGGTGCTGCAATAGAATTTCCTTCAACATCTCTATTTCATGGCCCCAGTTCGCACGAAAGAAAAGTTCGAGTACAATGTAACGCACTTGCTGAAAAACAATCATATCGGCCAAAGGTAGATACTATTGTAAATAAATGCGTTTTTTGTGATAACTCACATAATTAAGCGAAATATGACAATTTCCTATCATTGTCAGTAAATGACTGATGAAAATTGATTAAAAGTAATAAAGTCTGCCACAGATGCTTAGATTATAAACTACATAGGTTCAATTCCTGTAAGATAAAAACTCCTTGCGGTATAAAGGGTTGTACATATAAACACCACAGACTTTTACATAGTGATAGTTCGGAACAGAATATTATTGCTCATGCCGATATGGACTCCGACTCGGACTCTGAGTCTTCTCGAGTAGTGAGAGTAGTGTCAGACAAGCAGGTGGATTTAGATATTGAGTCAGCAGCTCACGTCGCAACTAACATTTTCTCGCCTGTTTCCATAGTTACGACTCGTCCGTTATTAAAGGTGGTCGCAGTTACTGTGACCGGGCCTGTCAGTAGTATAGAAACATATGCTTTGCTAGACGATGGCTGTACAGCTACTTTCATAGATTCAAAGCTTTCTAAACAAAATGTGCAATCGGTCCATCAAAGCACTTGCGGATTGACTGTGTAGGAGGTTTATGTTTTGTAAGTTATATATAACTACTATATGGACCGATTGCACCAATTTGTTTAGAAATAGATTTAGAAATTAAAGGGCGACATTGTTCAAAATCTTACAAATTGCGTAACGTACGTTGTTCGGTCGATAACTTAGGTGTGAGCCGACGCTCATCAGTAAATAGGGAAAACATATGTAACTTACCTTACCTAGCGGATTTGACTGATTTCTTGTGCTACGACGAAGTACAGCCTATGTTAATTATAGGAGTAGACAACTGGGGCACTTACAATATCTAAATCTACGCGTGCTGGGAAATCATCACAACCGGTTGCTATACAAACGGCGTTAGGTTGGGTATTGTATGGCTTTGTTTCGAGTAGAACTTCTCAAGGTGATGTTGTCAATCATACTAATATGTTCGAAAGGGACATAGCGGACACTTCTATGAACGCGGCGATCAAAGAGTATTTCAGATTGGATTCGATAGGTATTTCAATCAAAGAGTATCGCGGCGCGTCTGATAATCATGCCCAAAAGATACTTGAAAGTACTACTCGCCAGTTACCATGTGGTCACTTTGAAACTGGATTGTTATGGAAACCTGACATAGCCAACGTACCAAACAATTTCAAAATGACACTTACTCGTTTTCTATCGCTTGAAAAGAAAATGCAGGCCGACAAGAAGTATGCAGATCTTTACAAACTTAATATGCATGCTACTTTTTACAAGGGTTAGGCCGAAAAGTGTACCAAGCCCCCAGTAGGTATTACATGGTATTTGCCACACTTTGGCGTGACTAATGTAAACAAGCCTGGTAAATTGCAAATAGTACATGACGCAGCAGCAATATTTAAAGGTGTTAGTTTAAATTCGTTATTGTTATCTGGCCCTGATTTATTGCAACCATTATTAGGTATTCTCATGCGTTTTAGAGAGGACCGTGTAGCACTTACAGCCGACATTAGGGAGATGTTCCCGCAGGTACGTATCAGAGAGTTAGATCGGGATTCTCAACGTTTTTTATGGCGTGATAGCCCAGAGCAGCCAATAGGTATCTATCGAATGTCGGCAATGATTTTTGGTGCTTGTTCAAGCCCTTGCACAGCCTTATATGTAAAAAACTTAAACGCGACGAATCATGACCATGAATTTCCTGCCGCTGCGCATGCGACAGTGCACGACACATACATGGACGATTACATAGGATCTCATAAGGATACAGATAAGGCAGCTAAATTAGCTTTAGATATTACTATTCCTTAATAAAAAAGCCAACTTTGAAATGAGAGATTGGATTTCGAATGATCCTCGCGCGCTTTTTCTTCTTCCTCCTGAGCTGCGATCACAAAAGATACACGATGTAGATCTTGGTGATAACACTGATACAATTTCTAGAGTATTGGGACTAAAGTGGAAGCCTGCTCGTGACGTTATCAAATACAAATAATTTTATTTGCTCTAAATAGGGTTACAGTAAAGGTGTTATTACAATATTATGTATATTGTGAAAACAAAATGGAGCTTAACCTATTTAGCCATTTTTTACAGCATGCAAATATACAAATAATGATATACTTATAACAATTATTTAAATTTATCACCCAAGAATTCTTTTACACTATAGAACATCCTATCAGAAAGCCAATTATTCAATGCAGTCTTGAACTTGCTAAAGGGTAATTGTTTTATACTTTCAGGTATTTTATTGAAAATTAAGATAGACATCGAGTTACAGTTTCTCCGATAAAGGGTGCTCCTAGGAATTGACGCAGAGATCAGTCGACAACCATTACGTGTGTTCCGCAAGTACACATCCTTCGCTTGTTTAAAGTGGAACATATTTAACTTGACAAATTTGGCAGTCTCTAAGATGTAAATACAAGGCAAGGGTAGTATTTTGTGTAATCTAAAAAGAGGTCTGCATGGTTCATCGGGTGGCGAACCACATATTCAAACAAACAAACTTTTCTTTTGACAGGTAAAAGCTTTACCTACGTCAACACTATTTCCCCATATTATGAGCCCATAACGGAGTACTGACTCAACATAAGCAAAGTAGACACTAAGTGCAGTGCTTCTAGACGCTATTTTAGTTAATTTATGAAAAGCAAATGTGAAACTATTGATTTTTTTTGCATACTACCTCTACTTGCTTATTCCAGTTCAATCGTTGGTCAATTTCAATACCTAGAAATTTTGTTGTATTCTCTTTTTTAAGTATATGTCCTTGGTAGATTATGTCAAATGTTTTATTATTAAAATTAAGAAAACTAGTTTTATTAATATTTATTATTAGATTATTATTATGCAGCCAGTCTATAATTAATGAAACAGTATTATTAATGCATATATTATATTAGCATTGTCATCGTCATTTTTACTTTTAAAATGCCTTAGTGCTAAGCGAGCTCGCAATTCTAAAACGTCTTGATTTGTGTCTTTATCAGATAAATGTTTAATGTAATCTGTAACTGGAACATCTTTGAGTAAATCTATATAGTTCTTAATCTTGTTGTTCGTGCAATATCCCAAAGCTAATAAGTATGTTACAGAGTTTGAAGCACAAATAATACAGAGAATAAAACTAACAAACACATGTGTTTGCGAGCTCGCGTAGCACTTAAGCATTTTAAAAGTAAAAATGTTGACGATGAAAATGTTAATGTTGACTGCGCATGTAATGTCTTATTTATAGTATATTCGAAAATGTGTTGATTAATAGTGTTGTCAGCGCTACTGTCACAAAAGAGTGCTTAAACACATCATGTAAGACACCTAAGAAAGTAGAGAGAAAGTCTGCATTCCTGCCCATCAATGTAGATATGCTGTCCTTTTTCGGAATTTCTTTCCTGGAGGAGGCAATTTGTTTCACTAAAGAATGTAAATGGTGTAAAAATCAAACTATCGTCACAAATGAACTTTCGGATTTCATATCCTTTGATTTAAATGGGGTTAAAATGATTTTCCTAAATCAATTTTTATAAAAGATGACAGTGTAAATTGGTGGGAGGCGTTGAATTTGTTCCAGGAATTAATCCTAATGATCTTAGCCACTACAAAGGACATGCTTTTGTTAACAATTAAATGGTCTGCTATGACGATTAAGCGTAAAAAATTTGCTCTGGCAAAGATGGTCCCATTATTTTACACTCTTTATCTTACGGTCTTTCAGATGTAGAAAAGAAAGATAATATATAAAATAAATAATCTATATATTTTTTAATAAAGTGCAAAACACAATTAAAAAAATGTGTTTATTTTTATGCATGGTCACCCTAATCAATTTCCTAGCATTATTGTTGTAAATTAAACGTTCACAAAAACAGGGGCCCAAGTCTGCTAATTTACGAATGGCATAATTGAATCGCAATTGGATCGTATTGTAATTGTTTGACACATTTGGTATTCTCTTACTCATTTATGAATACCAAATGTGTCAAACAATTACAATGCGATACAATTGCGATACAATTACGATTCAATTATGCCATTCGTAAATTAGCAGACTTGGGCCCTAGAAGATGTGTTCAATTTTAGTAAAAACATTTTCACAATTTCTGATGTAGTCTCGGTTTGCATACAAGTTCGGGTTAAATAAATATACTTACGCTAAAATATGGAGCACTCAGACGGGACGTTACAAAGTATTTTTTTAATTTACTCTTGAACTGTTATATTATACGTAAAAATTTTTGTTTCACAAATTGATTCGGGATTGTATTCGTGTAATAGAATAACAATGTCAAGAATTTATGTAGCCATAGTTTGAGATTTTAGGAACACTCCATCTGCACCTTAGGAGGATTGAGTGTTCTAAAGATACCTTTTTTATAATCAAAATAAACCGTTAAAAACAATTGAATAAATGTGAATATCTTTAACAAATTCTGTACAATTATTTCACAAAAAATGATATAAGTATATAGATTTAGTACTTTTTGAGAAACGAGATTTTGTATTTTTCTCAGGTCAGCAGATTGAGTGTTCTAGTTTAATTGACCGTAACTTTCTCTCGAAACTTTTCACAGTTATTTTATCTTCGCCATTGACTTTTCACAATTATTTCCTAAAATATTCTTGAATTTCGTAATGTTTGGATTAACTTTTTAAAAGGAACACTCAATCCACACGCACATCAAACTCGATGAGGTTGTGTTGTTTCATTGGAAAGTTCCTATGGCCACCTTCCAGTTCCATCATCAGATACAATATTGTCATCATAATATTGCATTAAACACTTGACCGTCATTAGAAGCTTATAATATTGAGATAGGCATATCCGTTTCCCGTCGTATTTTCCTTCTCTTTCTTCCGGTATATCACTGTCTCTCTCGCTCATCCCACTCAGTGGCGTCACCAGGTGGCGCGGTGGGGGAACCAGGAGATTTCACACCCGTGCCCATTTGTTCATCATTGGCGTGAAATTTCCCGTCGGCGTAACTTGTGCACTACATAGTGATCAAGTGACAAAGAAATAGAATTATTTTTATTTAAACTGCAACACAGTTCTCGTGAGTTTCTACAATACACGTGAGTACTTAGAATAGTTTTTTAACTTAACGGTTTTACCGTTCGCTGAATTTATAATTTAAACTTATCTGGTAAATCAAACTTTTTATTTTACCCGCAAGAGATGTAGATACACCTTTTCTTTTAAGATAAGAAAGCATTCGAGTAAAGATAGTATTTTTAAAAGTGTTTTTTGTGTTTAATACGTGGTATCTACCCTCCAGGCACTTTTTCTTTTTATTTTAGATAAGAAACCGATAATTAGTGCTTACATTAGATAATGAGAAAAATTAATTGTAGCTAAGCGGCTATAGCTAGTCCTTCTAACAATCCCGATCGCATCGGCGAAGGTTGAGTTCGAGTTAGTCGTCATCGTTCAAAGAAGCATGGTCATCGTACCTACCCGCCTTTCATGACGATAACGACAATGTGTCTGCTTTATCGGACGTTAGAGGAAATCTTACAACGATTGTTGCACCTCGCAGGTGTTACCAATACTGACTAAAACATGTAACGTTGCATTTTAAATGCACGTAAAGTAGATTTTTATGTAATAAAATTAGATACGGAACCTTCAAAGTAAGGTATTGTCGAAACGAGTTATTATTCGCGACAAGACGCTTGTGCATCCCTACGGCGGTCGCGGCCTTCGTTAATCATCGTCTTTGTTCGGATTCACTCGCCAGCCATACTGCTTACTGCATTCTTACGCGAAGCCCGTGTCAAATTTTGTGCTCTCTGCCGTTACAACTGTTACGTACGAGTGATATCTAAATAATATAATAAATTAGATTCGATCCCGCTGGGGTGAGTTCTCATAGTTTTATAAAAAGCCTTTAGTGCCGCATTGTAATTTTAGTTAAGTAATTATTATATTGTGCTTGATGCTGCTTTGCCTAGTGTTTTAAATCCTAGAGGTTACTGGTTAGACTTAGGGAGTCTAGGAATTTGTCCCCCTTAATAGTGCCCTCCTTAATACGTGGACTGGTGATTCCAGGATCCCCCTTACGGAATTGGCGGTATAAAGAAGCCGCCGACGAGAGATTGTCACGCAATTCGACCCGTCGATTGAAATCCACCTACCCACCAACCTACATCTTTCGAAGGAAGGGCAACTTCAACGGATACCTGGAAGCTGCAGAGCTGGACTCCTTAGTCAGGCCAGTGTACCTCATCTCCCTAACTCGTCATTGTCGCGGCTAGGAGGCAAGACAATATATTTTTATGAAGAAGTCTGTAATCTTTTTTTTGTGACCCACCCCTGACGAGCCTGAGAAGGGCAGGCTCAGCCGGCACAGTGGCGCCTTTTTACGTGGTTGTCTTGTCTCCGTGTCGTGGTAGTGAGTCTAGCATCTAGCAGCACTCGGCAGCTCACCAATTTGTAAACGAGGAGGTGTCTACTACTGCAGTAAACTGGTACGTTTCATTTTTTTATTCTTCTATTAAACCTGTATTTTATGCTGCTTTGATTTTTAATTAATTTTGTTAACTGTTACGTATGTAATCGAACTGATCAATTTATGATAAATTGAGTTATATCTACCTACTTACCATACAATTGTACCTACCTACCTGGTTTAAATAAAGTGAATACGTGACGGTTTGCAGCTGAAATGTGTTTTGTTGTTTTTGCTTATTCTAGTATCTAAATAGTGTTGTGTAGTAAAGTGGTATATCACCGAATCGTAGAACATAGGTACGAATTAAAATATAGGGCACTAAATGCCAATTGTATATGTAGTGATTGCCTCAATATAGTTACTTATGTATGTAATTTACGAACGTTGCCGTGTTGTTGGTAGTACTTATACGTGGTATTATCTACTAAGGAAACAATCAACATAAATTTTGTTGTTGACGTAGTATCTTTCTACACTGCGAATCAATTGTTATAGTACACTAATACTAATATAAATTATAAATTGGATTAGTCGATCCTTGCTTATTGATTGTTTATCTAAACTGTTGCCTGCTTGCTGTAGTGCTTACGCTTATAATTAATACTACTTTTAATCATTTTTATTGTTTTGAATACCTATTGTAGAATTATATTTCAAGAGATGGGAACTCACCCTATTAAATATTTTTTACTTAATAAAAACGAGCTAACATACGAAGTGCAAATTAGAGGCGATGAACCTGCCGCGAATGTTTTAGGATTACGCAAGCAAATAACGAAGCTTTCAATATTAATACCTAATGAGGATATTTGCGAATCGGGAATTGACGCTGCCATAGATTGTGAGGGAGTTCTACCTTCATTAACAGAACTATCTACACGGGTGACCGCTTTATATGAGAAATATGATTATAATCTTATGAAACGAACTGAAGCATTGCATAATCATATATACCACCGCATAAGAAGAATGGATACTTCTAACACAACTTATTCTAGGAAGATTCAATCAATTAGTACGGAGTTTGATGTCTTATCTAATAAATTAAAAGATTTTCAAAATATGGACTCAGTACAGAATACCGCATCCGAGCGCACTAACTGTGCTCAGTCATCTTCATTTATCGATGGATCACCTGTGGTCTCGGTCCGTTGTGAACATGCGCAGGCACCTGATTTGGCTAAGTTAAAGTTCGACGGCAGTACCTGCGTCCGTGCCTTTGCTCAAAAAATAAACGAATTCCAAACTGTTCGCAATCTACCCTCAGAAAAATTATTAATGTTTGCATCGGAGATTTTTGTCGGTAATGCATTACACTGGTACCGTAGTATTCGTGATTCTGTTAATTCTTGGGAGGAACTGCTTAAGCAGTTGATTGTGGATTTTAGTCCTTTTGACTATGATTATAGGCTTTTAACAGAAATCCGTAATAGAACTCAGGGTGATTTAGAAAACATTGTGGTATATTTGGCGATTATGTCCGAACTTTTTTCGCGGTTATCAAAACATATTTCAGAACAAGAAAAGCTTGATATTTTATTACATAACATACGCCCTTGCTATGCCACTGTTTTGGCAGCTTGTGTTACGGGTATTGACTCCATTTCTACGCTTAGAAAGTTATGTCTGAACTACGAAAGAATTCACTGTTTTTCATCGCAATTCTATGAACCACCAAAGATATCTTCTGCAACTTTAGCGCCGGACCTAGCCTACAATAGACAGGAGCCCAAAAATTTCTTTTACAAGAATTTTAATACATCTAATAAATTTAATTCTAATCACCCAAATAAATATAATAAATATAATTCTGATAAATTTCATAATTCTAATTTTCAAAATTTCTCATCTAATAAAAACATTCCTATTTCAACAATCGATTCAAAACCAAGCACTAGTGCGTCTAACGGTAAAGATGTATTTTGCCCACGTTGCCGTTGTGACAGTCATTCTCTCAGGCAATGTAATCAAGATCGTTATCCGATTTGTTTTAAATGTGGGCTAAAAGAGTACACATTTTTGAATTGTCCAAATTGTCATCCGGAAATAAATAAATAAAAAACTAAATAGCGAAGATTGCTGCAGCAGAATGAAAACTTACAACTCTAACAAATTTGATAAACAAGACTGGAAGGAGTGGTTAACAACTATCAAAATATATTTTTCTACTTATTCTGTAGCAGCAATCTTCGACAAAAAACCTGAAGGTGATATAAGACCATATGTCACTGTTAATATTAAGAGTATACCTTTGTGTGGCCTGTTAGATTCTGGTTCTGCTATTACTATACTTGGCAAGAACTCACATTTAGAACTTTTAAATAAATGTAATTTGGTTTTAAGTAATGTCGACGATTACCAATCTTTTAGTTCTGCTGGTGGTCATAAACTAACTACAATAGGTTGCATCGATCTCCCAATTACTTTTGGTAGTCAGACACATATTTTGAAAGCCTATGTTATACCTTCAGTAACATCAGCACTTATTTTAGGTGTGGATTTTTGGAAGAAATTCCAATTACTACTAAAGCATCCAAAATCTATTGTCTTAAACAATGAAGACACTGAAGATTCCATATTAGCTGTTAATAGATCAAACGTTGTATTAAATTCTTATGAAATTCTAACCGAGACTCAACAATCAAGGGCTGATGAAGTGATTCAACAGTTTTATAACATTTCTTCGGAAAAAGTAGGTCTGGGACGCACGCATTTGGTTCAACACCATATAGATACAGGCGATTCACCACCTATACGCCAAAGATATTATAGGTTGCCACCGGCGAAGCTCCAAATAATTTGTGAGGAATTGGATGAGATGCTGAAGCTGGGAGTAGTGGAACCTTGCGAAAGTCCCTGGTCATCGCCCGTGCTGTTAATTCCTAAAAAAGATGGAAAACTTAGGTTTTGCCTTGATAGTAGAAAGTTGAACTCAGCAACTCGTAAGGACGCTTACAAATTACCCTATGTATCTGAGATACTAGATAATCTTAAAGATGCGAAGTATTTAAGTAGCGTTGATCTTTCAAAAGCATTTTGGCAGACATGTATCGCAGAAAGTGACCGTGACAAAACAGCATTTTATGTTCCATCTCGGGGAACGTATAGATTTGTTACCATGCCATTTGGTCTAACAAATGCACCAGCTACACAACAAAGATTGGTAGATCAGCTGTTTTATGGACCGGAATTTGAAAATTCTGTGTTTGTTTTTTTGGATGACGTAGTCCTTATGTCAACGTCTTTTGAAGGTCATATAGCTCTATTACAAAAAGTCTGTAATAAACTGAAATCAGCTAACTTAACTATTAACTTTGAAAAGTCTGCATTCTTTCGTAACGAGCTAAAATACTTGGGCTACGTAGTTGATGCTAAAGGCTTGCACGTAGATCCGGGTAAAGTTGAGGCCATTCTTAATTTCCCTACACCTACTAACAAGAAAGAAGTTAAACGATTCTTGGGTACCGCTTCATGGTACCGGCGGTTTGTACCGAACTTTAGTTCTATCGCCGGTCCACTGAATAAACTAACTTCTACAAGTAAAAAGGCTCTTAAATTCTCTTGGTCACAGGAGGCAGATGAGTCCTTTAACAAACTAAAACAATGTCTTATTTCGGCACCTATTTTGACTTGCCCAGATTATACAAAACCTTTTGAAGTTCACACAGATGCGAGTGATTATGGCGTGGGAGCATTACTCACTCAAACTATTAGTGGTGTGGAACATCCTATTGCTTATATGAGCAAGTCACTATCGGGGGCTGAAAGGAACTATAGTATAACTGAGCGCGAAGCCTTAGCTGTTCTGGTAGCCATTGAACATTGGCGATGCTATCTAGACAGTGGTATGAAGTTCACAGTTTATACTGACCACTCGGCACTGAAATGGTTCTTGAATTTAAGTAACCCTTCGGGACGTTTAGCACGCTGGGGTGTTCGGTTGTCAGCATTTAATTTTGAAGTCAAACATCGACGAGGTGCTGACAATGTGATTCCTGATGCTCTGTCTCGAATAGGTACTATTTCTGCCATCGACGGTTCCTATGCTCAATCTACTGATGAGTGGTTTTTAAATATTTTCAACGGTTGCCAAAGCTCTCCAACATCTTTTCCAAATTACTCTATAAAAGATCAGAACTTGTTTAGGTTCATGAAAGGCAAATGTGCATTACATAAAGAGTTTGAGTGGAAACAGGTGGTACCGTTAGAAAAAAGAAAAGCTGTAATTGAAGAAAACCACTCTGATCCTACAGCTGGACACTTTGGAGTTTATAAAACTTACAAACGATTGGCCCTTCGTTATTTTTGGCCTGGAATGCACGCAGATGTAGCTGAATTTATTTCATCATGTGATGCTTGTGCAGCCCATAAACATCAGAATCATGCTCCATTGGGCGAGATGGGTCGGCCTAAAGTCTGCGCGAGACCATTTCAAACAATTAGCATCGACCTCGTTGGTCCTTTGCCCCAAACTAGGAAACAAAATTGCTATATATTGGTTATTGTGTGTTGTTTTAGCAAATATTGTTTATTGTTTCCTATTATAAAAGCTACGGCGGAAAAAGTAACTCGTATTCTTGAAGAGAACGTTTTTTTGATACATGGTATTCCCTCGACAGTAATTCTAGATAATGGGAAGCAGTTTGTGAGTGCTACCCTCAAAAACATGCTATCTAAATATAAGGTACCTAAATTGCACTATACTCCGAAATATTCTCCTCATGTAAACACGGTAGAGCGTTATAACAAAACAATAATGACAGCTATATCAACGTTTATTGAAGATGACCATCGAATTTGGGATACCCTGATACCTAAAGTTCAATTTGCAATCAATAGTTCTGTAAATGAAGTTACTGGTTACACTCCGGCATTTCTTGTCTATGGTCGCGAGTTAGTAGTGTGTGGCTCGCACTATATCGATGCTGAATCTGATCATATAATATATGAACCTCGCGATTCGTATGCCAGCAATTTAGGCATTCTTTCCAGTATTTTTGATAAAATTCAGTCCTTATTGCTTAAGGCCCATTCCCGGAATTGTCATACTTACAATTTACGCCGCCGACCTGCTGAATTCAAAGTTGGGGATATAGTTTGGAAGAGAACGTTTCTCTTAAGTAATAAAGATAATTATTTTAATAAAAAACTAGCTCCAAAATATGTCAAATGTATCATTGTAGATAAGAAATCTCCTCTCGTGTATGAATTAATGGACATGTCTGGTAAATCTATAGGGTGCTGGCATATAAAGGATTTT
This sequence comes from Scoparia ambigualis, assembly GCA_963921215.1. Lineage (NCBI taxonomy): Eukaryota > Metazoa > Arthropoda > Insecta > Lepidoptera > Crambidae > Scoparia > Scoparia ambigualis. The sequence continues at coordinate 40,690,336 of OY992503.1, read as the reverse complement.
AAGCTGAACCATTACAGAGAGTGATGTTCTTCTAGCTTAGGTCTTGTAGTTTATTAGTAGACGGATTTTTCTCAAGACTTTAGGAAAAACCCTACTTTTTGCGGCGGGGTACTGTAACGTTGCATTTTAAATGCACGTAAAGTAGATTTTTTATTTAATCTAATAAAATTAGTTAAAAAATGTAATAAAATTAGATACGGAACCTTCAAAGTAAGGTATTGTCGAAACGAGTTATTATTCGCGACAAGACGCTTGTGCATCCCTACGGCGGTCGCGGCCTTCGTTAATCATCGTCTTTGTTCGGATTCACTCGCCAGCCATACTGCTTACTGCATTCTTACGCGAAGCCCGTGTCAAATTTTGTGCTCTCTGCCGTTACAACTGTTACGTACGAGTGATATCTAAATAATATAATAAATTAGATTCGATCCCGCTGGGGTGAGTTCTCATAGTTTTATAAAAAGCCTTTAGTGCCGCATTGTAATTTTAGTTAAGTAATTATTATATTGTGCTTGGTGCTGCTTTGCCTAGTGTTTTAAATCCTAGAGGTTACTGGTTAGACTTAGGGAGTCTAGGAATTTGTCCCCCTTAATAGTGCCCTCCTTAATACGTGGACTGGTGATTCCAGGATCCCCCTTACGGAATTGGCGGTATAAAGAAGCCGCCGACGAGAGATTGTCACGCAATTCGACCCGTCGATTGAAATCCACCTACCCACCAACCTACATCTTTCGAAGGAAGGGCAACTTCAACGGATACCTGGAAGCTGCAGAGCTGGACTCCTTAGTCAGGCCAGTGTACCTCATCTCCCTAACTCGTCATTGTCGCGGCTAGGAGGCTGTAATCTTTTTTTTGTGACCCACCCCTGACGAGCCTGAGAAGGGCAGGCTCAGCCGGCACAAACAGTTAACAATTTAAATATTCCGTGTAATGATCTAGATTTTATTTTTGATTTTAAAAGTAAACTAAAAGAGCCAGCTAGGCCTTAAGCACCAATATTCTGATAAATCTTGTGCACCAATGACTTTTGGTATTTTAAAACTAAAAAGATATTTTTAATAATTGTCTGCGCAGTTTACTAGTTGGTCGCAAAGATCTGATGCCTCTCTTAAAGGTCTTATTTTCAGTGGTGATTAGGTTGTAGACTGAAACTATAAATATACGAAAAGAGGATAGGTACTCATAAAAATGTAAAAGACCCTCTAATGCTTGCTACTTTGAATAAGATTCTACCTTCAAACACACATTTGTTTAATTCTGAACAGATTACAGCTGCATTAGAAAAAAAAAATTGTCCTGTTAGAAAACTTTTTGGCCAGTTATTAAATCTGGTACTGGGAATGCCTCGCAAGCAAAACCTGTACTAACAACAAACGGTGTGTGCTTCAAGCTGTAATCCTCATATTTGAAATCTCAATGAAAACGAATTTTGACAACGCTAAAAAATAGTCATAAAATAGTCATAAATAGTCATACATATAAAAAAAATAGTCGCATTATAGTTTCGGCGTTATAGCTATAGGTTAGTGAGGATTATGGCTTGAACGTCAAGCTGTAATCCTCATTTCTGATGCTAGCAAACGGTACAATCTTTCGAATTGGTTTAGGTTCCAAAAAATAGTCATGAAATAGTCACAACGACATGCCAAATCTCAGAAATAGTCTTTAAAAGATTCCAGAGATATAAAGGTACCCTGATGAGGATTATGGCTTAAACATTTGAAAACTTAAAATTTCTCCGTAACGCCTACGATTTTCGGTTTAAAGTTTGTACCAAAAATAGTCATGAAATAGTCGTATGCAGCGAAAATAAAATTAAGCTGATTTAATTAGAAAATAAAAAAAATATTCTCCCTACATTTCTATAGACGTACAGTCGTGTACAAAATTTGTAACTTCAATTGAAATGATTGTAAAATATTCCGCTTAATATATAACATTACTTCCAATTAGACGTTTTAAGGAATAGGAATGGTGGGGGGGGGGGGGGAAGGGCCTCCGGAACCCTCACTGGCCGAACGAACGACACCAAGTGCTATTATTTCACCCGATATTTGTAAGAGGGTGGTATTACGCCGGGCAAGCCGGCCCAACGCAGCGTGGCTCTACCACTCAGTCAGTGTTTAGTCAGTTGTGTCATTTAGCACCACCCACTGTAGAGATGTGACCCACGTGTAGAGTCTTAATGGCAAACCTACGGACGCGAGTAACTTTATTTAACCCCCTTATCCTTATTTATTACAATCGAAAGCTTGCTTTACATAACTAGTTTAAATCTCAGTACATATATGGTTATATCACAGCAATTAGTTTTGATCACAATTTTCATAGTTAGTTCAATATCTGTTGATGTGGGTGGGATTAGTTCATTTTGTTTATGTTTCTAGAAAATTTCAACGCTGGTACTCAACCTGTGCATATTCTAAAATCAGAAATTCAATAAACGAATCAGACACCAACAATATCAACAACTTTTAATTACTTACATCGAAGAAAAGTATAATACTATGTAATAGTATGTTTAAGGTATCACTAATGTTAAAAAATAACAGAACTTTCCACTCCAAGAGTAGCGTCTGTTGAATCAACCCGGGATCGACCAAATAGCGATATATCCTTGTCTCTATCGTTAACGGACGAAACCGGACGAGCGGCTTGTTAATTGTAATCTAAATCGAAAGTACGTTTTATACTCACAATATCTTCAAAAACGACACCCCGTCGTCTTCGTAAAATTTCAATAATTCATTCATATTATTTCTTTAGCACTTAAATTACTTCACCAGAGTACCCATCACAAATGATTATTTCATGATTTCAATATCACTGGACCAAATAGCCATTTTTTCAAAATTTTGCGAATGCAACAACCGACGACACACGTGATCTATGACCTTGACTTACAATCAACTGAACTTGATAAAAACATAACAAGCAAAATAAACTTCGACCCATCGCACTCCGATCGATGCGTTTGAGTGGAGACAAGGATAGCGCTATTTGACCAATCCCGAGAAACATAAGCGCGCTACTCAAAATGGCGCCATGAACCCAGCTTTTTGGTATTTATAGGTACTTACTGGTTTTGTTGGAATTATACAGGGCGTTCCACGGATATGCCACATGGAGGGAAAGTACATTGAATATTGTAGAGAAAAATAATCACCCTGTAGCTTTATCATACCGATCGAAAGGCTTCATCATAAGCATTATTTTTTGCTAAATGACATAGTGTCACAAATAAAACGAACACCATAAATTATAACATTTGATGTGAAATTTTGTTCAGAAAAATGAAAAGCTGACATTGCCGTAAGGACATACAACTGACATTGAAATAAATACATACATAAATTGATTAATTTTGTTTTAAAAATGTAAAAATTCGTGGTCTTCCTTTTATTTGTGACACTATGTTATTTAGCAAAAAATAATCCTTATGATGAAGCCTTTCGATCGGTATGATAAAGCTACAGAGTGATTATTTTTCTCATGTAACGGGTTTGATTCCCGGTTCAACCATGTAATTATTTAAATATCTATGAATGCAGTTTAAATTGTTTTTTTTTAATTCAAATAATGTCTTCTTTCAGTAAAATGTTCAATCTACAATATTCAAGGAGTCCCTCTATGTGGCATATCCGTGGGACGCCCTGTATATGTTAACATAGTTATTTAATGAACAACAAAATATGTGTGCTACATTAAATTTTCAAAGAGACAAATAAACTAAATGCTGTTTTCCTTCATAACATGCACACATGCATAGGTTTTGTAAAATGTAAACATCTTAGAAAGTTTCACCACCCTGTACCATGCCGCCGCTTTCAATTTCAGAAAGTATTATCTAGAATGCGTTGCCGTTCAAATTAAAACTTTTGACGTGACAACGTCTTATAAATTGGTTTGCCGGGTGACACTTCAAGAAACTGCGTTACGCTCCGCTCACGTTATGCGCTCACAATGAGAGCGAGTGAGAGGCACGCGTCCCTTCCACTCGGGCATGGTTAGCCCGCCTAAGAGCGAGAGAGACAGACATAAAAAGTGAAAGGCACGCGTCCCTTCCACTCGAGCACAGTTAGCTATTACTATTATTTCATCCTTCTTCCTACTATACGAATGAATATTCACATTAAAATTATTTTACCACTCAAAGTCGTTGTCACGTAAAACTTTCGCCCGTATACCGACTTTACAGGCAACCAATTTTTTTTGTATGTAACTTTTCTATTTTGTTGTTTATGCGTTTCGTTGTGCACTACTAAAAGCGGTCGAACTTAACAATAGATAACTATACCTTTATTATTGAAATTTTGCATTCACAATGCTATATAGATAACGGATAAAATGAGCAGTAGACCGGCAATCCAAAGGTCGTGGGTTCGCTCGAGCTTCCTGAGACTGGTTGTTTTTTTTCTAGTAAACATTTTATCCAATAACAATACCATTAAATTGAAAAATAAGCTTTTAAGTAAAGTCCGACATTTAAAAAAATTTCTACTATACTAGTTGCGATACCTAACTTTTGTACTTTAGTAAGTCATTTTTATAAATAAATCAGTACGTTCTAAACATGAAATCGATTTCAAGTTTAGTTATTTATCACTCCACACAAGTCTCCTAAATTTTGTACACGACTGTACATCCATAGAAATGTAGGGAGATTTTTTTTTTTTTTTTTTCAAATTACATAGCTCAATTTTATTTTCACTTTAAACGACTATTTCATGACTTTTTTTTGGTACAAACTTTAAACCGAAAATCGTAGGCGTTACGGAGAAATTTTAAGTTTTCAAATGTTCAAGCCATAATCCTCATCAGGGTACCTGGAATCTTTTAAGGACTATTTCTGAGTTTTGGCATGTCGTTGTGACTATTTCATGACTATTTTTTGGAACCTAAACCAATTCGAAAGATTGTACCGTTTGCTTGCACCAGAAATGAGGATTACAGCTTGACATTCAAGCCATAATCCTCACTAACCTATAGCTATAACGCCAAAACTATAATGTGACTATTTTTTTTTCATGTATGACTATTTATGACTATTACATGACTATTTTTTAGCGTTGTCAAAATTCGTTTTCATTGAGATTTCAAATATGAGGATTACAGCTTGAAGCACACCAAACGGTTACCTTTCGCAAGGGCAAACTTCTTATAGTGTACTATCGCGTTGTTCTTCTGGTTCATGGGACAGACACACGCACAGCATGCTGTGAACCGCCCTCGCAGGGCCCTTACCAAAATTAATGTCCTCCGCAAGGACATACTTATGGCAGCCACGAACCATATCGTGGCTATAATCTGCCCGCCCTCGCAGGGCGCTTACCAAAATCAATGTCCTCCGCAAGGACATACTTATGGCAGCCACGAACTATATCGTGGCAATAATCTGCCCGCCCTCGCTGGGCGCTTACCAAAATCAATGGTTATTACATGAGTGTTCGCGGTTTTGCCAGAAGATGCATATATGTTAATATAATGCTAAATGTACCTTATTTAATTTTATTTTATTTTGAATAATATGTTTAATTATTTAATTGGTATTTAACCGTTTTAATAAAATTTAATAAATAAATGTCCTCCGCAAGGGCATGCTTATGCGATTACGCCAGCACGAACCATATCGTAGCTATAAACCGCCCTCGCCGGGCGCTTACCAAAATCAATGGTAATATTACTTGAGTGTTTGCGGTTTTTGCGAGAAGATGCATGTATGTTAATGTAATGCTAAATGTCCCTTATTTTATTTGAATTTGAATAATACGTTTAATTGTTGTAAATGGTTATGTAACCGTTTTTAATTAAATTAAATAATAAATGTCCTCCGCAAGGACAGGCTTATGCTTATGCTTATGGCACAAACCACATTGTGGCTATGAACCGCTCTCGCAGGGCGCTTACCAAAAACAATGTCCTCCGTAAGGACATGCTTAGGCCAGCCACGAACCACATTGTGGCTATGGACCGCCCTCGCAGGGCGCTTACCAAAAACAATGTATTCCGCAAGGATATGCTTATGCCAGCTACAAACCACATCGTGGCTATGAACCGCCCTCGCAGGGCGCTTACCAAAATCAATGTCCTCCGTAAGGACATACTTATGCCAGCCACGAACCACATCATGGCTATGAACCGCCCTCGCAGGGCGCTTAACAAAAACAATGTCCTCCGCAAGGACATACTTATGCCAGCCACGAACCACATCGTAGCTATAATATAAACAACGGAGGCTGTTCTTACTTTCGATCCCCAGGATCATAGGCTTGGCAGCTCTATCAATCAGGACAAAAACGTCCATCTTCTCTGCTAACAGAGGTAACAAAAGACGTAGACAATGACGCTCCGAAATTTCGAGCCGGTCAATATGCACTTTATCGACACCGTTGGGACTAAATAGGTGCTCCAAGTTTTCTATCATAACACAAAGGTATCGAATACCGTTTTATTTGAAGCCATCGCTCAAGGTTCCAAACGTTACAATCGACAGTTGTTACACGCTTGTATCGGACAAAATGTCTGCAATGCTGACACAGATGAAGGAACAGGTTTCTAGAAACAGTAAGTTTTTTTTTTCCAAACTTCGTTTTAACCCAGTTCTTAGTACCAAAGAGCACTCAAGAAAGGTCACTCCGTCCAACTTTTAACCTGAAGTCGTTAAATTATTATATGAATTCCGGACTGTGTACGGCCAAGAGACGAGATGCACAAATTACTTTTCTCAGACCTAGGTACTACCATCTGACTATAGCCAAATCCCACAATGGTTTCTTCGTCTGTTCTACAAAGGCGAATTACTAAAAATTATATGCCTTCCATTTGAGATAAGCACGGCAATGTTTTCTTAGACAGATGGTTCTGTCCAGTCATGCCAACATTGTAATAGAAACACTTACTTATTTTGGTGTCCACATAAACTTCAAAAAGTCTGTTTGACCGCCCTCGCAGGGCGCTTACCAAAATCAATGTCTTCCGCAAGGACATACTAGGATACATGGAGGAATCACAAGCGTCCATACATACCTACATATACTTACGACTGTTATCCCCGAAGGGTTAGTCAGAGACCAGGCAATGAGGACCGCAAAAGCAGTCCTCTGCCATAGTCTACGTTTCACCAAATGATAACTGCACATGTACGTGACAAGTGATGAGCCTATCGCCGCTCTATACTGTTGGATGTATGTGCAATCTATGGTTCGTTAGTCGCCTTTTACGATACCTAAGAGAAGAAATTGGGCGGTAAAATAGACTCTACCTTACGATGTAGTTAAATGTATTGGTAGCTAAAAATTATCAGAAACACCAATACATATACCTCCACCAACATTCTTTTTGACAACCGTTGCTTCAGGATTGGGGGCTCACAACTCAACAATTCTGCCCTATCGGGAGGGTGGAGTACATCCGAACAAAAGCTGCACTGCAATCAAAAAGAAAAGCGCGGGCTGTTCTAAGTCTTAGAATTACAAGCATCGAACACGAAGCCTGCGACAATTTTATTTTAATCCTCCAAACTGCCAACCAACAAATGACCACCAACCAAATTGTGGTCAAAATTCATTACATTCCAGGGAAATTGAACAGATATGCAGATGAAGTGTCTCGACATAGCCAAGCTCTAGAGTGGCATCTACTGCCAGAATTCACACAAACGATATTCGCGAAGTGGGCCTGGCCAGTAATTCACCTGTTTGTATCCAAGAACGCTCGAGTAGTGGGTAAACTATGCAGATTTATCTCAATGATTACGAAGCGATGTTTCACAATGCTTTCAGCCTGAAGTAGAACGCTTCCCTCTGGCTTGGAAATTCGCACCACCTTCCCTCATCCCCCGGGTGCTAGCACACCTCAACAGGAATTTATCTGATTGTGGTACCCCTTGCTGCCTCATTCACAGTATGGAATTCGAAACGTAGACGCCTGGTAGACATAACCACAGGCCTGCCAACCCCCAAGGTTCAAGACATGACGTTGAAATTTGGTGTGCTTAAATGATATATCGTTATGGAACCACAAGCAAATTTCCCTACTCAAGCGTCCGGTTATTATAAAACCATATGAGCACTTGTGCTTGGTCCAGTAGTACAGGAAGGGCGTTAGCAGCAGCGGCGCCATCCACACGCGGAACGCGTACCAAATAAATAAATAAATAAATAAATAAATCTTTCCTACAATCACACCAATTATCTAGCCCAAGAGAAGCTTCGAAGAAACTCGTTAAATGGTTACTAGACAACGGATAAACATACTTAAAATACTTAAATACATACTTATTATACATAGAAAACACCTAGACATGGGTCCAGTCAGTCCCGTTTTTGGCAGATTTACACTTAATATTTTAAATCTTTCTTACAATTCTATACACTACCATAAATTGTCGTTTCTACTTTATGCAGCGCACAATTGTATGGAAATCTTAGTAACGAGGTAATAGTTAAACATGTTTTAAAATCAATCTCAATGAAACATTTAAAAACAACAAAACCTCCTTTTTCCAGGTTTTTTTGTAATATTAGTCTGTAGACCTTTGTAATGTATTTTAAACTTAGAATCAACTAGATTTCAAACAGTTCGTAACACTGCAATATTATTGTCGCATTGCTCCTTTGTTACCTTGCTGTGGACACCAAACATTATTTTGTTCAGGACAATGCAGTAATATTATGGCGACAGTTTGGGTCAAAAACTGACTGTAGGGACTACAGACAAACAAGCTAGAAATTGCTACTGGTTAAAAGGATCAATAAATATTGTACAAAATGGCTAAACTAATTTATTTAAAACTTCGAGGGGTTTACCTGTCACCTGTTTCAAGCACTGTGGTAGCTAGACGGATATTACAGCCACACCTGGTTGTGTTTTGCTCCGCTGTAGCATCTACAAACTAGATTGATATGATTTACCCATTGAGGATATACTAACTATTGGTAAATGGATTAGTTACTTAATACTTTTCACAAGGTTTATTGTCGTGAAATATTGATTCAGGCTTCACGAAGTTTTTCATTTTTTATTTTTACCCTGTAAAGTGATTGAAATCAAATAGTAAACAATATTTATTTCCTAATAATAATGTTCGTTTACATGGTTTACAAGCTAAATTATTTGATTGTTCATCAATGACTGACCAATTATTTTCTTACATGACTTAAATTGTAAATAATTAGTACTTAATTTATAACTTTTTGTTTAAACCATAATCATATGATTAACTCTCTCGCACTTATTGTTTAATTTATTTCTCACATTGGCGTTTTCACCAGGCGATAACAAACAGGTCTCAATATTATAAGCTTCTAATGACGGTCAAGTGTTTAATAGACGCGTTTTACCTGAAATAAAACACATATTAAATACTTACCTCATTAGAAGCTTAGTTTTTATTTCCGCCTGGTGCTTAATGCATATTTCGACGCAATGATGAACAAATGGGCACGGGTGTGAAATCTCCTGGTTCCCCCACCGCGCCACCTGGTGACGCCACTGAGTGGGATGAGCGAGAGAGACAGTGATATACCGGAAGAAAGAGAAGGAAAATACGACGGGAAACGGATATGCCTATCTCAATATTATAAGCTTCTAATGAGGTAAGTATTTAATATGCGTTTTATTTCAGGTAAAACGCGTCTATTGTCACGCGATTTACACATGTACCTATGCAAAAGTTCAGCTTAATCGGTAACCGGGAAATGGATAAAATTGAATTGCAAAATTCCAGGACATACACATGTGAAGTTAAATAAAAGCTTTTAAAAACAACCAGTCTCAGGAAAGCTCGAACGGGATTCGTACTCGTGACCTTTGTGTTGCCGGTCCACTGCTCTAACAGCTAAGCTACTGAGACCCCAGAAGAGTCGTAGAATTTTTTCTAGTACCTAATTGATTCCCTGCAAGCATAGTTTAGTTATTATTCTGAGCCTGCAAGCCAGCGGTATTACGTCACTGTGAAGTCTACCCTCAAATTCGAAAGAAATACTATTGCAAGTATTTAACAATCGATAAAGTCGTAATTAGGTATTATCTTTATTATTGAAATTTCGCATTTACAATGCTTTAAAGATATAGGATAAAATGTTTACTAGAAAAAAAATAGACCTAAGACTGGTTGTTTTTTTCTAGTAAACATTTTAATGTGTCTACACCCAGCGGGATCACCTATCTGGGAGACCTATGAGTGATGCAGGGAATTAGATCTATATTTGTTTTAAACTTTTATTTGTTTATTTCTTTTGAGGTGGTATTTTTACTTTGGTTTTCTTTGTTATTTCAATATGCAAGCCATGGATTCGGAAATAAATTTACAAGTTGATAATTATGAAAAAATTTTAAAGGCACGGAAAAACTTTAAAAAGTCTCCTAAAGAGCGTATAAGTGAAGCTTATTGCCAGACTCGATTGGAGTCACTGGAACTATTGTGGTCGGAATTTTGTAACACTCATAGAACACTTGTAAAAAGCTACGGCTTGGCATTGAAAGAGCATGATTATACTAAGAAAGACGTTTATGACGTAACTGAGGATCAGTATACCGATTATAAAACAGAACTAAAGTCAATATTAAATTCATTTACAAATAACAAGGATAATGTTGCTCAGAGTAGTGGTAAGTCTGGAGTTGCATAGGACGAACCGTTTAAGTTGCCTAAAATTGTTATTCCTACATTTTTCGGAAAGTACACGGAATGGATCACTTTCAGAGATTTGTTTATGTCTTTAATTTATAATAATTGCAACTTAGACAATGTACATAAAATGCACTATCTAAAAAGCTCGTTAGCAGGTGAGGCGGAGCAATTGCTCAGACAAATACCAATTTCTGAAGCTAAGATAGATGTTGGACTCAGTTAAAGGCAAGATATGATAATAAGCGATATCTTTCGCATTTTATTCTAAAAAGATTACTGAGTCAAAGAAACATTACCATAGAGTCTTCAAGTAGTTTAAAGGAACTAATTGATACAACTAACGATTGCTTAAGTGGTTTATCGAATTTGGGAATTGATACGTGTAATTGGGATATCATAATTATACACATCCTTTGCTTAAAACTTGATGCTGAATCAAGGAAGCAGTGGGAGTTTAATATCACAAATAGTACCTCTTCGGAAGAACTTCCCACTTTTGCGCAATTTACAGAATTTTTAACTAATCGTTATAGAGCCCTTGAGTTTTTAGACTCAAAAGTAGTTTCAAGTAAATCTCAATTTCATAGTCATTCTAACACTAATAATAATAACGTGGTCAAATTTAAAGCTCTACATGTGACGAAAACACAGTGTGTGTTTTACTCCGAGGCTCACAAGCATAGTATGTGTAGAAGATTTTCAACTCAAACAGTTGGCCAACGTCGTGAGTTCGTCCATACAAATGGTTTGTGTTATGTTTGCTTAGGAGCCAACCATGGGGCGAAAGCATGTCAGGTTAATTTTAAATGTAAGTTATGTCATCGTCGACACCACACCCTATTACATCCTAAAGGTGGAGAAAGTGCGCAGACAAATGTTGTTAAGGTTAATTCGGATGGGTCGGATAGTTCAACAAGAGAGTTGAGGAATATTGAGGCAGGTAGGGGTGAAACTTCATCAGCTTTTGTGGCATGCAATTTTTCGGCTGAAAAACTAAACCAATTATTACTGGCGACGGCGCTAGTTCATGCCGAATCAAACAACGGCCACAATCATGTTTTGAGAGCTTTGTTGGATCAGGGCTTTCAAGGGAATTTTGTTACAGAAGCGACTGTAAATGATCTAAAATTAAAAAGAACACCTATTCATGGTAAAATTTCAGGTGTGGGTGGAGATAAGGGATTAATCTCCAAGGCTGTAGTTACTCTGAAAATAAAATCAAGAGCAAACGCAAATATCAGTGTCACAATAAAAGCGTACGTTCTGAAATCAATCACTTCGTTTCTTCCTGGGAGGAAACTAGAGAGATTAGATTTAACAGAATTTAATGTAATAGAGTTAGCAGATCCTGAGTATCACCGTCCTAATAAAATCGATGTATTATTAGGCGCGGAAGTATACAGTCAGGTGATCCAAGAAGGTATCCGTAAGGCACCTAGTGGTTGTCTTGTTGCTCAATCTACTAGCTTAGGCTGGATACTGTCGGGTACTGTTGACTCACCAGTTAACCAAACTGGAGGTGTATTGGCATTACATTGCCAATTACAGGAAGGGGACGAAATATTACGTAAATTTTGGGAGATAGAGTCAGGCACGGGTTTGACTAAAAACCAATCGTTTTCAGAGGAGGAAAGAAAATGTGAGGAGTATTTGAAAGAAACTACCACAAGAGATAAAGAAGGCAGATATGTGGTAAGGTTACCGTTTAAAGTGGAGAATCCAGACTGTAAAAAAGGGGATACGAGATACATAGCAGAGAAAAGATTAAAGGGACTAGAAAGAAGATTTGAAAAAGATAAGGAGTTCCAGAAAAGCTATAAAACAGTTATAGAAGAATATTTAGATATGGGTTTTATGGTTGAAGTTAAAAAACCTGATGCAAGAAGAAATGAGTCTGTTTATTTACCACACCATGCAGTGATAAGAGAAGACAAATATACGTCCAAAGTGAGAGTAGAATTCAATGCCTCTCAACCAGGCCAGAATGGCGTATCTCTTAACGACGATCTTATGGTGGGACCAACTATACAACCTGATTTACGACATTTGGTACTACAGTGGAGGTTGTCTAGTATTTGCTTAACAGCAGATATTTCTAAAATGTACCTACAGATCAAAGTTCACGATGATGACACTGACTTCCAACGGTTGCTGTGGAGAAATAATCCAGATGAAGAAATTAAAGATTATAAACTTCTTAGGGTCACGTTTGGTACGGCCTCAGCTCCGTTCTTAGCAGTTCGAACACTTCAACAGGTTGCAGTTGATGATGGTGCTAAATATCCTCTTGCTGCTGAAAAAGTATTTAATAGTTATTATATGGATGATTTGATGAGCGGGTGCGAAACGGTAATAGAAGGGATACAAATATATAGCCAAATGAAAGGGTTATTGAACAAAGCAGGATTTAAATTACAAAAATGGGCTAGTAATAGTGAAGAATTGCTGAAAAAAATAGAAAAGAAAGAAATGGAAGACAAGGTAAATAAGAAAAATAAGGAAATTAAAGAAGGGTTAAATATAAAAATGGACGAAATAATTAAAATACTTGGGACTTACCTGGGAAAGACACGCCGATCAGTTCCGGTACAAAGTTAATCTTCCAGAGCTGCTGCCACCTATCACTAAAAGGAAAATCATTGCTGACATCTCACGCCTCTTCGATCCCTTAGGTTGGATTACGCCGTGTATAATTATAGCTAAAGCCATGATTCAGAAATTATGGATAGCGGGCATAGCTTGGGATGTGGAATTGCCTAAAGATATTTTAAAAGAATGGTGCGCATATCGCGAAGATCTGAAGAATATAGCTGAGGTCAAAATACCAAGATGGGTGGGTACTATGTCCAATGATATCCGACGAGAGCTGCATGGGTTTTGTGATGCCTCTAAAATAGCATACGCTGCAGTGGTCTACCTAAGAACAATAGACCCGGATGGCAAAATCCATGTGTCCCTCATTGCAGCCAAATCGAAAGTAGCTCCAATCAAACAGGTATCGATCCCTAGGTTGGAACTATGTGGAGCTGTAGAATTGACGAGACAGCTTGTAGACGTAGCCAGGGTCTTGAAGATAGAGAGAACTCATTTGCATGCCTGGACAGATTCAACTATTGTGTTGGCATGGCTGAATAGTCTACCTAGCCGATGGAAAGTTTCGTGGCAAATCGGGTTTCGGAAATACTTACCGCGATGAATCCGCAACAATGGTCTCATATAAGTACCAAAGAGAACCCAGCAGACTGCGCTTCGAGAGGAGTGTTACCGTCAGATCTGAAACATTACAGGGGCATTTCTGTTGGCGGCAATAACAGACTAACTAACCTCCGATTTGCCGACGACATTATCTTGTTCTCCTGCACGGCTAATGAGTTACAGGAAATGCCTCAAGACCTCAGCAAGGCAAGCCTCGAGGTCGGACTTAGCATGAAAATGTCGAAGACCAAACTTATGACCAACAGCATAGAGCAAAAAGTATGCATTGGGGGTGTGGGGATTGAATATGTCCAGTAGTACGTATACCTTGGCCAAATAGTCTCTTTCCAGGCGAGGCAAGGTAAAGAAGTTGCTAGACGCACCGAAAACGCCTGGAAGAGCTATTGGGCCATGAAGGACTTAATGAAGGGAAACCTTCTAATGTGCCTGAAACGTAAACTTATGGACGTGTGCATTCTCCCCATCCTCACATACGGCGCTCAGACTTGGTCTTTGACGATTCAGCAAAGGTCCGCACTCGAGGTTTGCCAACGGGCGATGGAGCGCAGTATCTTAGGGGTAAAATTAACAGACCGCATAAGAAATACGATATTGCGTTCCAAGACACAAATCACCGATGTGACTCGGAAAGCCGCCATGCTTAAGTGGGATTGGGCAGGACATGTTTGCCGCATGCCTGACGAGTTGTGGGCAAAGGTCACTACCAACTGGATCCCACGTGGAGTTAAACGGCAGCGAGGCCGACCTAGACGCAGGTGGAGGGACGAGCTTGATGCCTATGCAAAGGATTGGCCAGCACAAGCAACAGACCGCGAAAAGTGGAAAGAGGGGAGGGAGGCCTTTGCCCAGCAGTAGGAAAATATAGGCTCATAATAATAAAATAAAAGAAATTCTGGCCCATTAAACCACAACACTTGATGTTTCAGATCTGACGGTAACACTCCTCTCGAAGCGCAGTCTGCTGGGTTCTCTTTGGTACTTATATGAGACCGTTGTTGCGGATTCATCGCGGTAAGTATTTCCGAAACCCGATTTGCCACGAAAACTTTCCATCGGCTAGGTAGACTATTCAGCCATGCCAACACAATAGTTGAATCCGTCCAGGCATGCAAATGAGTTCTCTCTATCTTCAAGACCCTGGCTACGTCTACAAGCTGTCTCGTCAATTCTACAGCTCCACATAGTTCCAACCTAGGGATCGATACCTGTTTGATTGGAGCTACTTTCGATTTGGCTGCAATGAGGGACACATGGATTTTACCATCCGGGTCTATTGTTCTTAGGTAGACCACTGCAGCGTATGCTATTTTAGAGGTGTCACAAAACCCATGCAGCTCTTGTCGGATATCATTGGACATAGTACCCACCCATCTTGGTATTTTGACCTCAGCTATATTCTTCAGATCTTCGCGATATGCGCACCATTCTTTTAAAATATCTTTAGGCGCTTCCACATCCCAAGCTATGCCCGCTATCCATAATTTCTGAATCATGGCTTTAGCTATAATTATACACGGCGTAATCCAACCTAAGGGATCGAAGAGGCGTGAGATGTCAGCAATGATTTTCCTTTTAGTGATAGGTGGCAGCAGCTCTGGAAGATTAACTTTGTACCGGAACTGATCGGCGTGTGTTTCCCAGGTAAGTCCAAGTATTTTAATTATTTCGTTCATTTTTATATTTAACCCTTCTTTAATTTCCTTATTTTTCTTATTTACCTTGTCTTCCATTTCTTTCTTTTCTATCATTTTCAGCAATTCTTCACTATTACTAGCCCATTTTTGTAATTTAAATCCTGCTTTGTTCAATAACCCTTTCATTTGGCTATATATTTGTATCCCTTCTATTACCGTTTCGCACCCGCTCATCAAATCATCCATATAATAACTATTAAATACTTTTTCAGCAGCAAGAGGATATTTAGCACCATCATCAACTGCAACCTGTTGAAGTGTTCGAACTGCTAAGAACGGAGCTGAGGCCGTACCAAACGTGACCCTAAGAAGTTTATAATCTTTAATTTCTTCATCTGGATTATTTCTCTACAGCAACCGTTGGAAGTCAGTGTCATCATCGTGAACTTTGATCTGTATGTACATTTTAGAAATATCTGCTGTTAAGCAAATACTAGACAACCTCCACTGTAGTACCAAATGTCGTAAATCAGGTTGTATAGTTGGTCCCACCATAAGATCGTCGTTAAGAGATACGCCATTCTGGCCTGGTTGAGAGGCATTGAATACTACTCTCACTTTGGACGTATATTTGTCTTCTCTTATCACTGCATGGTGTGGTAAATAAACAGACTCATTTCTTCTTGCATCAGGTTTTTTAACTTCAACCATAAAACCCATATCTAAATATTCTTCTATAACTGTTTTATAGCTTTTCTGGAACTCCTTATCTTTTTCAAATCTTCTTTCTAGTCCCTTTAATCTTTTCTCTGCTATGTATCTCGTATCCCCTTTTTTACAGTCTGGATTCTCCACTTTAAACGGTAACCTTACCACATATCTGCCTTCTTTATCTCTTGTGGTAGTTTCTTTAAAATATTCCTCACATTTTCTTTCCTCCTCTGAAAACGATTGGTCTTTAGTCAAACCCGTGCCTGACTCTATCTCCCAAAATTTACGTAATATTTCGTCCCCTTCCTGTAATTGGCAATGTAATGCCAATACACCTCCAGTTTGGTTAACTGGTGAGTCAACAGTACCCGACAGTATCCAGCCTAAGCTAGTAGATTGAGCAACAAGACAACCACTAGGTGCCTTACGGATACCTTCTTGGATCACCTGACTGTATACTTCTGCGCCTAATAATACATCGATTTTATTAGGACGGTGATACTCAGGATCCGCTAACTCTATTCCATTAAATTCTGTTAAATCTAATCTCTCTAGTTTCCTCCCAGGAAAAAACGAAGTGATTGATTTCAGAACGTACGCTTTTATTGTGACACTAATATTTGCGTTTGCTCTTGATTTTATTTTCAGAGTAACTACAGCCTTGGAGATTAATCCCTTATCTCCACCCACACCTGAAATTTTACCATGAATAGGTGTTCTTTTTAATTTTAGATCACTTACAGTCGCTTCTGTAACAAAATTCCCTTGAGAGCCCTGATCCAACAAAGCTCTCAAAACATGATTGTGGCCGTTGTTTGATTCGGCATGAACTAGCGCCGTCGCCAGTAATAATTGGTTTAGTTTTTCCGCCGAAAAAATGCATGCCACAAAAGCTGATGAAGTTTCACCCCTACCTGCCTCAATATTAGGCCATAACCCTCTTGTTGAACTATCCGACCCATCCGAATTAACCTTAACAACATTTGTCTGCGCACTTTCTCCACCTTTAGGATGTAATAGGGTGTGGTGTCGACGATGACATAACTTACATTTAAAATTAACCTGACATGCTTTCGCCCCATGGTTGGCTCCTAAGCAAACATAACACAAACCATTTGTATGGACGAACTCACGACGTTGGCCAACTGTTTGAGTTGAAAATCTTCTACACATACTATGCTTGTGAGCCTCGGAGCAAAACACACAGTGTTTTCGTCACATGTAGAGCTTTAAATTTGACCACGTTATTATTATTAGTGTTAGAATGACTATGAAATTGAGATTTACTTGTAACTACTTTTGTGTCTAAAAACTCAAAGGCTCTATAACGATTAGTTAAAAATTCTGTAAATTGCGCAAAAGTGGGAAGTTCTTCCGAAGAGGTACTATTTGTGATATTAAACTCCCACTGCTTCCTTGATTCAGCATCAAGTTTTAAGCAAAGGATGTGTATAATTATGATATCCCAATTACACGTATCAATTCCCAAATTCGATAAACCACTTAAGCAATCGTTAGTTGTATCAATTAGTTCCTTTAAACTACTTGAAGACTCTATGGTAATGTTTCTTTGACTCAGTAATCTTTTTAGAATAAAATGCGAAAGATATCGCTTATTATCATATCTTGCCTTTAACTGAGTCCAACATCTATCTTAGCTTCAGAAATTGGTATTTGTCTGAGCAATTGCTCCGCCTCACCTGCTAACGAGCTTTTTAGATAGTGCATTTTCTGTACATTGTCTAAGTTGCAATTATTATGAATTAAAGACATAAACAAATCTCTGAAAGTGATCCATTCCGTGTACTTTCCGAAAAATGTAGGAATAACAATTTTAGGCAACTTAAACGGGTCGGGCTTTGCAACTCCAGACTTACCACTACTCTGAGCAACATTATCCTTGTTTTTTTGTAAATGAATTTAATATTGACTTTAGTTCTGTTTTATAATCGGTATACTGATCCTCAGTTACGTCATAAACGTCTTTCTTAGTATAATCATGCTCTTTCAATGCCTAGCCGTAGCTTTTTACAAGTGTTCTATGAGTGTTACAAAATTCCGACCACAATAGTTCCAGTGACTCCAATCGAGTCTGGCAATAAGCTTCACTTATACGCTCTTTAGGAGACTTTTTAAAGTTTTTCCGTGCCTTTAAAATTTTTTCTTGTAAATTTATTTCCGAAATTATCAACTTGTAAATTTATTTCCGAATCCATGGCTTGAATATTAAAATAACAAAGAAAACCAAAGTAAAAATACCACCTCAAAAGAAATAAACAAATAAAAGTTTAATGTAAATCAACCGATCTAACAAAGAACACAAAACGCAGAGACTTGACCCCCACAAACAAAATAATGTGTTAAAACTTTGATAAAAACAAAATGTATCACAGTAAATAACGTTTCAAATATAAAAAAGAGATTACAACAATATTCAATAATAAAACAAAAGCAAAAATATTTTAATTCTTACTGTTTCAATGCGTTTGTATAACTAAAATAAGTGAAAAAAAATCAAAACTCTTTTAAGTGTAAACCAAAACTTTTAAAGTCCAACAACACACAAAAACATTTGAGACGAAATCAATAAACACTTAAAAAAAAATTCATCGCAAAAAATTACAAACTGTTAAAAATTTTCTAAGTCTAAAATCCTTAAAATATTCTAAGTGTTTGGAAATTAAATTACCTCTAACTAAAATCGGGCATAGGTTCCCCGTCGGATCTATGTTCCTTAATCTTAAATCTAACTAAGTTTAATTTAACATCAAAATTATTCTAAGTCCAAACTGTTACAAATTTTTCTAAGTCCGAGATTTCTTGCAAAATTCACCAATTTTCTTAAGTAGTAAGAGAAGATTATTCTCAGCGAAATAAAGTTCAAATTCTCTCAGCATAAAATATTGTTCAAACACTCACTGACAGTTGTCTCCTTCACTCGTCGTCGAGGATCCTGGAGGCACCTTCTCATCAGCACCACCTTGAAGTCTGAAGCCGGATTCACCACCAAACTCCAACCTCTGCAGCAGCAGCTCCAACTCCTGAAGCTGTTCCACTTCCCGTTCCAGGAACCAGCACCTTTCCCCTTAGTACTCCAAAAAATGAACCACCGTCAAGACGTCTTCCGGTCTAGGTCTGAGTAGTGAGTAGTATCTAGATCCGGCTCGAAGGACCATGAACAACCCCAGATCGTCAAGGTCAGATTCGAGGGTGTACTTTTGTAATAAAAAAACCAACTGAGTACACGACAGGTTTATTGGATAGTTAAAATTACAATGTCACCTTTTGCTTATATCCAACTACAAAACAACTTTCAATAGCGCGATTCAGAATGGTACACCGCCATCTATCGGGATCTATGAGAACTAAACTTTGTATCGAACCATTCTTGTGTAACTTTAATACAAGTTCTAACAATTTCATAGTACGTTTCCTTCTTAATTTCGATTAATACTTTCGCTAGTGCCTTTGTGGTTACCCACATTTTTTGACGTTTTCACTATTTATCGATTTTCTAAAATACATGAAGCTTTTTTAAATTATAATAAAAAGTAAAAAACACATAAGTAGTACCGTGAAGTGATTACGGTCAGTGCTAGTATGAAATCTAGTATCGTGACGAGATTACGATCGATATTAGGGGTACATACCCTATGCTGTGACGCGATTACGGTAATTCTATTCTTCGGTCATTCCTTCCAAATGACTCTTTGTTTGCGCGAGGCAGTAGTTACCTACATTCTATTTTATTTTTTTACTATCTTTTTATTGGAGCGTTTTTTCGTATGCAAGTGTTTTCTACAAAATCTATCTACGAATACTATAACAACATTGGACCGTCAACTTCACTAAGAACTACGTCGCCCAGCAGGGAAAGTGGCAAGACCCATCCAAGCAACAAGGTCATGGGTTGCCAGGCCGGGTGGGAGCAAGCAAAGATTCCCGTATCCACCTCGGAGGCGATCAGCGCAAGCACCGACGTCCGCCAGCTATCACACCACGACAGCAGTGAGACCGTCATACAGACCGATGTTGCGTAAATAACAACCAAGGTAACCTTACACGCTGTACGTATAATTTTTTTTTTGTTGACACATGGTGTTCGATCGCAAATGACCCGGTAGTCTGACAGTACGTTACGGGTTACAAAATACCATTTAATAATACTGTAAAGCAAGCTACTGACCTATCACTCCTAACTTTTCTTCGGCTGAATTATGTAAGTTAATCACAGCTATATCTGACTTGTGCCAGTCAGGAGTAATATGCATATGAGAGGATGTCAAAGACCAATTTATTTCTCCCATATTCCTAACACCTAAAAGTGATGGATCGTCCAGATTTATCTTGAACCAAAATCATAGAATAAAGCTGTCGCTTCATACCACTTTAAAATGGAGGACATACGAACAGCAAGCAAATTATTGTTCCAAGACAGTTATATGGCCAATGTTGATATCAAAGACGCGTATTTTTTCTTTAGTTCCTATAAATGAAAACTACAAAAAGTATTTAAGGTTCAAATTTTTGGGACACAAAAGTAATACGTATGAATTTTAGTGCCTACCGTTTGGACTTAGTTCAGCACCTTATTATGTCTTTACGAAACTTATGAAACCAGTCTATCTACCGGATTTATCTTAGAAACAGAGGTTTTTTAATTCTAATATATTTAGATCTTGTGCCTTGGCCATTCTTATGAAGAATGTAAAAGTTTTGTTCTCGAAACTGTTTGTTTATTACAAAATCTAGGCTTTGATAAAAACTTCAAAAAGTTGGAACCACAAAAGACTAGAAAATTTCTCGGTTTTGAATTAAATTCAGAAAATATGTGTTTGCAATTGCCAATAGGAAAACGAAAACGCATTCTTGAACAAATAAATATCAATAGAATGGGTGGAGTACAATAAGTTCCTTTAAATAATATCACTTGTCGTCTATGACAATGGTGCGAGAAACCCAAAATATTTTTCTTTGCATCCTACATAAAATCTAAAGATAACTTCGAGGCGGATAAGGAGTCACGGAGTATGAATATCGATACAGAATGGCAAATGTCGGCACCTGTGTTCGAAAAAATTGTTCAATCGTTTGGGACACCTCTTAAAGATCTCTTTGCTACTTACCAAAATTATAAATGCAATAAATACGTCTCATGGCAACGAGACCCCTACGCCTTTGACATAGATGCATTCACCTTAAATTGGAATATATTTTATTTTTATGCTTTTCCCCCTTTCTCGCTCATATTAAATTCAGGAAAATAATTAACGACGAAGCCACTGGTGTAGTAGTCGTATCGTATTGGCCGAGTCAACCCTGGTATCCCCTACTTACCTCAGTAGCTTACCACCAATATACTTCGGCCCAAGTGACGATATGTTATTATCACCTTTCAGGACCCAGCACCCCCTTTGCAAGAAACTTATCCTGGTAGCATACAAATTATCAGAAAAGCATTTGAAAGACAATCGTTATGTAATGAAACCATCGAGGTGATGATTTCCTCATTGTCTACATCCTCACTAAAACAATACAATGTCGCTTTTACGAAATGGTGGAGTTATTGTGATATTTATAAAGTTGATTTATAAAACTCCCCACTTCCAATTCAATCAAAATTCCTTACGGTTAACTGTTAACAGCAAAAATTGGTTGTAGTTCATTAAATACGCATCGTTCTGCTCTAGCTATTTAGGGCAAACGTTATAGTGAAGCTGATTTAGTTGTTCGATTTTTTAAAGGTATTTACAGGACTAAACCTAGTCATCCGAAATATTCGGAGACGTGAGATCCAAAGATTGTAATCGATCACCTTAGTAATTTATATCCAAATGAGGAACTTGCTCTGGAGTTTATTACTAAAAAATTAGTAACTCTGCTCGCATTGTCAACCGCACAACGAGTACCGACGTTATCTTCGAATTTCTAATTTAAAAATAAATAATAACTATGTCGAAACCATTGTGGATGATTTAATTAAAACATCTGCTCCAGGGCGACGACCGCCTTGTTTATTTATACCATTTTTTCTAAATAAGATTGAGATCTGCCCTGCAAAAACATTACTGTCCTACTTAGATATGACTAAAGTTTACAGAGATAAACCTAGAACGGAAAGGCTATTGCTCACCTGAAGCCTATTCATAATGTAACTAGTTCTACATTAAGTCGTTAGTTTAAAAACACCCTATTTAACAGCGGCATTGACACTTCTTTATTCTCAGCACACACGTGTAAGACACGCGTCCACGTCCACCTCGGCAGCAAACAGAAAAGGCCTTTCAATAACTGCAGGATGGACTGGTAATTATCTGGTGTTTGCACTGTTTATAATCGACCCCTTACCATTGAGAATGACGATAATGCTTTGCAGCGGCTATTTACATTGATTAATTTCTAGCTTATCATTCATTATAATATTATAATATATCATACTGATTTGTACTAATATAGTACCTAATTATATTTAATCGGTTATACTCGTAAATACTCAATTATAATCGTTGAATTAAATCATATAGGTACTTAAATTATTTCGCAAAATTTGTGTTCTAAACATCTACCTTGTGAATATAAATCTCGAGGATGCAACGTCGAAGTACAATTGATGGTTAAACAAACTTACCTGAAGTGAAGTTTGACCGTAATTGTACGAGACGTTGCATCCGAAGAGACTTATATAAAGATCCCTCCCTTCCCTTACATGCTGGCCCCATATAAATTAATTTTTCAAAAAAGCTCTAAAAGTGAATGACGATGACAGCGCGGGTGACAAACTCGTGCACGCGGTTGGTATTCACTAGATGGCGCCTGTGTCTATACTATGGGTAACGTTTTATGTTTTTTTTAATAAAATTTCTTTTAGATAGCTCTTAATATGTGTTGGATGCCTGGTACATTGAAGAGTGGACTACCTTGTGAATATAAATCTCTTCGGATGCAACGTCTCGTACAATTACGGTCAAACTTCACTTCAGGTAAGTTTGTTTAACCATCAATTTTATCCTATATCTTTAAAGCATTGTGATTGCAAAATTTCAATAATAAACCTTCATTATAGTTAAGAAAAATAAAACCTAACACTACATACACGACGGGATTGGATACAATAGGATATAATATAATAAAACACTTTTTTGTAATTCGATATTGTTATATAGTTTTGAAATATAGTAATAAGCACCAAACTGTACAAATATAATTATAAACATAGAGCTTAGGTCTCAATGAAGTTCTAAAGTACGATTTTTATAGCATAATATGACAAGAATATGACATGTAATTCAAAGTATAACATAGGTACACTTATCTGTAGCATACTGCATTATTTACAAAACATTTAAAATTTTCACAATGCATCTAAAGCAGACCGTGCCGCGTAGTCACCGCTACTACAACACCCTCTCTTTCCTTGGGTCTAATAATATTATTCTGTGCTTGGGTGTCGTAAAAAGCGACAAACGGACCAAGGACTGCACATACATACAACAGCTTAGAGCGGCGATGGGCTCACCACCTGTTACACTGAGCACATGTGCAGTCGCTATTTGGTGAAACGTGGACTATGGCAGAGAACTGCTTTTGCGGTCCTCGTTGCCTGTCTCTGACTAACCCTTCGGCGACAATAATCGTGATTATATGCATCTAAAGTAGATAAAACTGTACACTGGATTGGATAGGTGTTAGTTTAGTACACTTAAACAATTAACACAAGATGCAAGGCAAGCCACTGTTTGTGGCGCTTGCAACCTGAGTGATAACACAGTAGCTCGCTGATATGATTGACCTTAGTCGAACATGCACCGGAGCCGCAGTCATCGTCATTCGGTTTTCCCGGTGTATATGTGCTCGACCAGCTGCTTTGTCAGTTCAACGTTGTCCAGCGACTGCCAGCCATTGGTGACCATTACCCGAGGGTTGTTCTTTATAAAACTCAACACTTTGAACCGAAGATCCTCCAACTTATACCGCTGAGCCAGGAGTGCAACTTCCACAGCATTTTCTACGTTGATCTGCTCTGCTATTGCGTATTGCGCCAGCAGAAACAAATTGCTCAATTGAAATTTATCAGCAATTCTGAGTAAACAGACGCAGTCTTGCTTAAATATTCCTTTAATTGTGCCAGTGTACAGAAATTCTAGAAGCAATGCCATGTCGCTGTCGCTGATATCAATGAAAAGAGAGGAAGTTTCAGACTCTTTGATTAGATTCCTCAGTAGTGGACTGTGAGCTGCGAGAATTATCTTGTGAGTAGCAAACTTTTTTTTAGTTTCAGATTCTAATATGAAATCAGTCTTTTCCTTTTTGGACAAGAGACTACTTAGATCATGTTGTAATTTTATGGATTTAACAAAGTCGCTATTGAGCGAATGCCTCGAATTCATAATGATAGTAATAGGTATGAAGAGTATATTCTCGTTAAAGCTTTTTACGTCTTTATCTGTGAAGCAAAATGTCTTGATGTGATAACTTTCATTCGGTTCGGAACTCTTGAACGTAAACCATGTTAGAGAGCGAGGCAGTATGACCCAACCGGAGTCATCGGTGGCTCTATCTCGGAGTTTAAATTCATTAGAGTTGCTGACACCGATTGAAAAATTTCCTGATTTTCTGTGGCATACGAACAAATTAAAAAGGTAATTATTTCCTGGACATAATGAAGTAGAATAGTAAAACCATAGATCAGCTTCGGCACCGGTGTACGTTCCCCCTATATCAAATTCACTATTATATTTGAATTTAACATTTAAATCATAAACGCATAACTTCTTCGCATCCACTGTCTGGCATCTGTGAAGAGCCGATACGGAGCCGCTCTGAAAGATATACATTTCATTAAGTACTTTTGAAGACTTAGTACTTGAAACTTAAAATACTATATTTTTTATGTGAATATTTACGTCGGCATACTCTGCATCCAGGCTCCGTTGAAGAGCTATTTGGTTTTCATCGCGATAGTCGACGGCATTCTCCATGTTGACAAGTTCACCGTCATCGTCTACCAGCATTATGTCGGCTTGCAAACTATGTAAAATAATAGATTATTTTGTACCTAAAACTAACTGGCCATCTAAACTAAAGGAATACCTACATAGGCAGCCCACTCTTTGTTTACGGCATTTTTCACGTTCACTTACAAAAAATAATCAAAGTGCCTACTTTCAAGCGCATCCGAAACTTCGTTGGCTCGTAATTTTAATCGTAGAAGGCGCGCGCGCTGTTGTTTTTTTTCACTAGCGAGTGGCACAGGCGCAGTACATATGTATGCGCACACACAACAGCCGTGTACGACGAATTACTGGTAAACGAAGTCTCGGATGCGCTTCGAGAGTAGGGCCTCAGTTCGTTTCTGCAACAGCTTTAGAATGGCCGATTTTCCGAGATCAAAAAAAAAAAGAAATTGGTTCGTAAATGACTTCATAGATGGCGCTTAGCATAGATTAGTATGGCGCTTAGTAAAAGGCGGGTTCATGAAGAGCACGTGTATGGCTGCGTAATATTTATTCTATTCCAAAATAGAAATAGGTTCTGGATGTCCTGAATATAAATAGGTAAGTAAATACTATTTTTTTATTCTTTTGGTAGACAAGTAAAAGTGTAGAATTTATTACAGCCCATAAGTAGCCCAGCTTTCATAAAACGACATCTATCGAGTGTTTTTGAACTAATTTTTACTTTTTAATTTGGGCTGTCAGAAAATCGCCCATTAGAACTCACTATGTGATCTGTCTGTGGCAAAAGTCACTTTAAGTGAAAATAACGATATAGTTCAATTGGACTAACTGAAGTACTCGGGATCCCTCTCGTTTTTCTTTTCATTATTTTTTATGCTAATATAATTAGGCATAACGACTTTGGCATAATTATACATAATTATTCTTTGGCATACCATTTCTTTAGACATAGTAACTATCATTTAAGATATTTATTGTTGCTCTAATATTGATTGGCATAAAGTTATTTAGGCATATTGTTTATTCGTATAATAGTAATTAAGCATTTATTTATTTATTTAAATAAATAAATGTTTATACATAAATTATAAAAGCATAAAGATCAAAAGGCATAATGGAAACAGTTTGGTTAATTATATGTTTTTTTTCTTTGTTGTAGGGGGACCTGAGGCCCCCCAAAGAAAAACTAAGTTTGCTGAACTACAGTAAAGTTCAGACAGTTACGTTAGGTTAGATTTCTGACCAATAATGTAAAGGGGTCTGTATTTACTGGGTCCTCATTAGCTCACATAAAACTTTTATTCCTATTTTTGTTTTACTACCGATTTGTGTTCATAATAATGACTCTTCCTAATTTTTATGCTCATACTTTTTTGTTCATACATTTTAATTAAGTACTACTATCGGAACTCATGAGTTATCATATTTTTTTTATTAATAAATAATACTGTCATTATTAAGAACAAGTTTAAACTCATAATCTTTTTTATCATAGTTAATTGTTTCCTTCATAACAGACAATTATCATAATGTTCTTTTTAATAATGTCATTACTATGAAAATATTTGAACTCATGTTTTTTAAAATACATTATACAATTATGATTAAGAAATGGGGGTGTCGGTGGGCCTGCGGCTCCCCTCCGTAATTTGTCAAAAGTCTAACCTAATCGACAGAACTATAGTTTTGCATACTTAAGTACTTCTTTATAGCGCCCCCTGCACCTGCCGGCATGCAAGCAAGCACACAGCATGCCAGCAAACAAGCAACATGCATGCAGGCATGCAGCGTGCAAGCAAGCATGCAGCATGCATACAAGCAAGCAGTATAAAAAAAAACATGCAACATGCATTTAACATTCATATATTTGTCACAAGTCTAACCTAACCTAATCAACGGAACTATAGTTTTGCATACTTAACTATTTCTTTATAGTGGTTCATAAAAACATTTATGATCAAGAAATATATGAAAACAAATATTAGTATGAAACCAATTTATGAATATCAGAGTTATGTATTAGAATGATTAGGAGTTTGTAAGTTTATTATTAGAGTTGTTTTTTGTTTATAAAAAAAATATATTTTTTTTATGAAGAGTGATCATTATGATGTAAAATAAAATGGTATGAGAAATATTGTCGGACTTTCGATAATAGGACTTAAAAAATTATGTGAAAAAATGTGCACCCGTCTTTACTCCGTTAGGCGCCTTTAACGACACCCAAGGGAAGAGATGGGTTTATAGTATTCTTTTAGTAAGTCGCTATACCACACGGCACGGCGGCGGCCACAGACACCCTCTTTACAAAAACCCCAGACAGGTGGCAACCCTACACATTAGAGGTGTTGTGATTTTGTATGTAAAACATATTGACGTCTAAAATTTACTTATAGCAAATACTTATTCTGCGTAAGATGTTTATGCCTATTTTAATTATAGTTTAAAATCATTATACCTTTTTAAAATTAGGGTTTTGAATGTTATGCTTTAACATGATTATACTGAAAGTAGAGATTTAATCAATTATTCTTAATTTGTAATGATTAAATAATATTATGCGTTAGTATCATTAGTATAAATTACAGTATGCCAAGATATAAAATTAAGGCTTAAAATTTTATGCAAAGAGATAGGGAACCACTTCACTCATCTAGTTCAATTAGTTCACTTGGCTCAGTACTTTGCAGTAGTTCTTTTGATCCGCTAATTCATTTAGCTAAATCACATCTAATTGACTCATTTTGTTTGTTTAGTTCAATTGGATCAGTCAGTACCTACTTCAGTAGGTAGTTCTAGCACATTCATTTAACTCACTACTTCTCAAGAATAAAAGGAGGTCATTTTATTAAATTCATTTAATAGTTCTAATAACTTCATGCAGGTACTAGGTAGCTGTAACCATATTCATTTAATGCAAAATTAAATAATTGAGTCAGCAGCGCAACTGTCTCGTTTCCATACACAGTATTCACAACATCCATCTCCTCTAATCTCCTTCAGAATTTCAGTAAAAGGAAATGGGTAGTTGTGAGTACTGCTTGCGGAAGCGAAAAAACAAGTGAACTAATTGGGACACAAATGAACTACTGAAGGAGATTGGGTTGCTGGGTGAAGCAGTCCAATTGAACGGCTCGTTCATGAACAACACAACTCTAATTCGGACATTTCACATTGTCTATGGTGAACATGAACTGTTGCGAAATGTCAATTATTTAATAGAATCTTTTGGAAACTTTCTTATCTCTTTTCTCAAATGATAAGCCACTTAAATTTTCATGTTTCATATTTATCTCTTTTTATTTACAAAAAAGTTTCAATGCTACTAAAGTGAAACTTAAGTTTCCAGCTATTCATCATATAAATAAAGGCCTGTTATGATTGCTGGAGATGACTCAACTGATCAGTCTCCACAAACTCCCTAACTCCTTAAAAATTTACAATTATTTGCCTTGAATTTGGGGCTGTCTAAGTAAATAATCGAATCAAAACATAATCATTAGTCATAGGTAGGTAAGTAAGTAAGTACTATGAATATGAATTAGAAGCGGATTTTTCGCAACCTTAATTTCTACAACAGAGTAAGTGGGCCTTAAGTAAATTCTATCACCTACCTGAAGGGTTTGAACCACGACGAATTATCTCAAGTAGAAGTTTCTTTGTTGATTTAACTCTTGAAGATAAATGTTTACTCTGTATCGCTATGCAAGCCTGCAAACTATTTCGTTGCAGTCATAGATAAAGGTAATACTGTACTGTCAGTCAGTACCAATGTTGCCAGCGATGTGTTGTCAAAAGTTACCTGAAATGTACGAAAAAGTAACCTTTTCGTGGGAAAAGTAACCTTTTCATTTTTTTTGTAGTAATACAGTAGCTATTTAAAAGGGAAAAGAAAGACATGATGGTTAAATTAACTTACAGAATCATGGATAATTTAATAGTTATTTCCCTCTCAACTCTCATTTTAAAATAATGTTAAAATAATCGATAAAGATTTTTCATTTCGATTAAATTTTTCAATATTTAAATTGACATGGATTTACATGGATGACTTTGCCATGATCGCTAGTTGAAGTTGACTGATTCACTAGGTTCGGTAGAGGAGAGTTAGTTACCGATTTCAACCGCGCGCCAAAAGAAAGATCCTTGTCGCACTTTACCAATCCTCTCGATTTGTTATCTTTCTATTTTACCAAAACAACAGAAAATCCAGGCAGGCGAAGGCGAGCGACTCAAACGAAACGAGTTAGGTACTTAGTAACAGTACACAATAACAACAGTATAGTATAGTATAGTAGTAATAGTACACAATAACAAATAACTACGTTAGTTAAATTAAAGTTACTGTATCAGTACACTTACCAAGATTTGAGCTGTTTTTTCATGCAATACAATAACAAAACACAATCATTTAAAGCTAAACTCACAAATGATATAGACTAAGTTGAAACTTAAAGGTATGTTCCGAGACGGACCGCAGGCTGCAAACTGCAGCTGCAGGCTGCAAGCAACACTACTTGTTTCTATGCATCTCTATGAAATTGATTCCAAGCACGGCAACACGCGACCGCAGGCTGCAGCACCAACCAGTGATGTCGCGAACCACAGACAGTTTACACGTGTCGTGTACAAAGTTGGCGACTTTTTCGGCAGATGTTGAAGAAAAATTAATTAATTTTGTTGCCGGTCATCCAGTCCTTTACGACACATACTTTTTATTAAAACTTAATATATAAAATAAAGACTTATAAATAAAATGTCAGGCGCATTTCTTTTATTTCTGACATAAAGTTACAAAAAGTCGTCATCATCTTTCTCCTCTAACAATGGAAATAGAAGCAACCGCGACCGCAGGTAGCACTGCGGTTAATTGCAACCGCTAGCCGCAATGTCGCCTGCGGTTGCAGTCTGCAGCCCATCTCGAAAACACACCTTTACTTTACAATAGTCGCACAACACAAACCGGCGGGCGGTTACCGGTTACCAGTGCGAGTGAGTGAGTCACAAGTCGCAAAAAATTAGTCACGATCACGCACGACGAATTATTGATGTTAGTAAACGAATCTTATTGACTATAGGTATTGTATTATTATTGATTTGTGTTAGAGAGAAAGATGTTTTTGAGTTGTTACACATTCCGTTTTTACGCAAATTCTGAAAAATCACCTAAATGTCACCTTTTGTGTAGTGTAACCTAGAAGTAACCTGACGGCTCTAAAAATCACCTAAAAGGTTACAAAAGTAACCTTCTGGCAACGCTGGTCAGTACAAGACTAGACGTTCCGACAGTATTACCCTCGGACCAAATATCACTTGGTCCGAGGCAGTGTTGCCAGATCCGTAGGTCAAAAGTATCCTAGATTTACTGCAAAATTACCGTGTTTTTATCGCATTCAAAAGACAGAATTTATACGACTGGGCACTCCAAATATGGTAACATCCAACGTCACGAGCTAAAAAAAAAAAAGAAAAAGCTCATCGTACGACTGGGCACTCCAAATATGGTAACATCCAACGTCACGAGCTAAAAAAAAAAAGCTCATCACCTACAAAAAGGACTGACTGTGGTACCTTAAATTTCGTTATTTCCAAACTGTGACTGAACGACTGATGCTAAACCAGGTTTGTCACAAAATTATCGTAGATCTGACAAAAAATATCGTGGAAAGTCGACGAATTATACAAATTATCGTGCGATACTTACTTATTATTTTTTATCGCATGCCCCTCCAAATTATCGTGGATCCTACGATAATTATCGCACGTCTGGCAACGCTGATCCGAGGTATTACCTTTATCTATGGACTAGAACTGACTACAAGTCAGTGTTGCCAGATCCGTAGGTCAAAACTATCCTAGATTTACTGCAAAATTATCGTGTTTTTATCGCATTCAAAAAGACAGAACTTATACGACTGGGCACTCCAAATATGGTAACATCCAACGTCGTCACGAGCTAAAAAAAAAAAAGAAAAGCTCATCACCTACAAAAAGGACTGACTGTGGTACCTTAAATTTCGTTATTTCCAAACTATGACTGAACGACTGATGCTAAACCAGGTTTGTCACAAAATTATCGTAGAACTGACAAAAAATATCGTGGAAAGTCGACGAATTATACAAATTATCGTGCGATACTTAATTATTATTTTTTATCGCATGCCCCTCCAAATTATCGTGGATCTACGATAATTATCGCACGTCTGGCAACGCTGCTACAAGTACCTACTACCTAGGCAATTTTTTTTTATTTTTCCCTGTCAGTGTCAGTAATGCATATATTTTTTTTATATTTGTTCCGTGAGGGAACAGGCTAAGGTCGGAGACCATACTGCCTATTCATTAGTTTTTTTTATTTAATTTTTCCCAAGATGATAAAGAGTGGTGATTAAGATGATGAATGATAAATGATATTCCCCCAAATCCATTGAGTCCTCAGTAAAGATGTGGAACTTTACTGAGATCTCACGCGGACTTCTTAAGAGAATTTGAAAAGTGATGTTGCACTGTTTTGTTCCATTTGCCAACACTCATGCCCGTTCACAAACACTTATCGGTTAATAATCCACTAATATTCCCATAAATCATTTGAAGGAAAAAACAAAATTTTAGAAAAGAAAATAATAAAACTGCAGACATGTCATCTCAGACTCAGAACAATATTTAGTTATTGTTCTGAGATGTCAGACGTCAGTCAATGGTTTAAGTGATTCAAATAAATGCGATGGTTAAATGCCTTTCGTGTTTTAGTAAAGATTACATTATGAAACCACCATAGATATAAATTTATAATGGCAATGGGCGATTTTCCGAGATCAAAAAAAAAAGAAATTGGTTCGTAAATGACTTCATAGATGGCGCTTAGCATAGATTAGTATGGCGCATGGTAAAAGGCGGGTTCATGAAGAGCACGTGTATGGCTGCGTAATATTTATTCTATTCCAAAATAGAAATAGGTTCTGGATGTCCTGAATATAAATAGGTAAGGACTTACTATTTTTTTATTCTTTTGGTAGAAAAGTAAAAGTGTAGAATTTATTACAGCCCTAGGTAGGTACGGCTGGTGGCCGGCTTTTATAAAACGACATCTATCGGGTGTTTTTAAACTAATTTTTCCTTTTTAATTTGGGCTGTCAGAAAATCGCCCATTGTAATATTAGGTAAAAATTTAATAAGTATAGACGAAACTAGGTCATTGCCACGCCATTGCTAATCTCACCAATTTAAAAAATTAACAGAAATACTTTTTACATTAATCTGCGAACAAAATTCTTATGCCCTTTGTCGAATAATATTGTGAAATAATGGTTGATTATTTACTGTTAAGTGTTCGTGAACGTGCATGAGTGTTAGCAAATAAAACAAAACAGTGCAACATCACTTTTCAAATTATCTCAAGAAGTCCGTGTGAGAGCTCAATAAAGTCCCACAGCTTTATTGAGTCTAGAAGGGTTTGGAGGAAAATCATTTACCATTAAACGTTCATTATCACTCATTATTATCCACTTAATGTAAAGAAAATAATAATTACTTACTATCAAAAACTTGACACTGGCTAAATGTGCTGATCGCTCGAAGCCATTAATAAGAGGAAAAAAAATAACCTTTATCCAGGACTTCTTGGCGGGAAAGTGAAGCGTCATGTCTGTAGTTAAGTCTTATTTTCTAAAATTTGTGTTTTGTCGAATATTAATGTAAAATAATGGTGGATTATTAACCACTAAGTGTTCGTGAACGTGCATGAGTGTTGGCAAATAAAACAAAACAGTGCAACATCACTTTTCAAATTCTCTCAAGAATTCCGTGTGAGTCCTCAATAAAGTCCCACAGCTTTATTGAGTCTCGAGGGGTTTGGGGGAAAATCATTTTAAACGTTAATTATCACTCATTATCATCCACTAAATGTAAAGAAAATAATAATAACTTATTAAACACTTGACCGTCATTAGAAGCTTATAATATTGAGATAGGCATATTCGTTTCCCGTCGTATTTTCCTTCTCTTTCTTCCGGTATATCGCTGTCTCTCTCGCTCATCCCACTCAGTGGCGTCACCAGGTGGCGCGGTGGGGGAACCAGGAGATTTCACACCCGTGCCCATTTGTTCATCATTGGCGTAAAATTTCCCGTCGGCGTAGCTTGTGCACTACATAGTGATCAAGTGACAAAGAAATAGAATTATTTTTATTTAAACTGCAACACAGTTCTCGTGAGTTTCTACAATACACGTGAGTACTTAGAATAGTTAACTTAACGGTGTTACCGTTCGCTGAATTTATAATTTAAACTTATCTGGTATATCAAACTTTTTATTTTACCCGCAAGAGATGTAGATACACCTTTTCTTTTAAGATAAGAAAGCATTCGAGTAAAGATAGTATTATTAAAAGTGTTTTTTTTGTGTTTAATACGTGGTATCTACCCTCCAGGCACTTTTTCTTTTCATTTTAGATAAGAAACCGATAATTAGTGCTTACATTAGATAATGAGAATAGCTGGTCCTTCTAACAATCCCGATCGCATCGGCGAAGGTTGAGTTCGAGTTAGTCGTCATCGTTCAAAGAAGCATGGTCATCTTACCCGCCTTTCATGACGATAACGACAATGTGTCTGCTTTATCGGACGTTAGAGGAAATCTAACAACGATTGTTCCACCTCGCAGGTGTTACCAATACTGACTAAAACAGTTAACAATTTAAATATTCCGTGTAGTGATCTAGATTTGATTTTTGATTTTAAAAGTAAACTAAAAGAGTCTGATAAATCTTGTGCACCAATAACTTTTGGTATTTTAAAACTAAAAAGATATTTTTAATAATTGTCTGCGCAGTTTACTAGTTGGTCGCAAACATCTGATGCCTCTCGTAAAGGTCTTATTTTCAGTGGTGATTAGGTTGTAGACTGAAACTATAAATATACGAAAAGAGGATAGGTACTCATAAAAATGTAAAAGACCCTCTAATGCTTGCTACTTTGAATAAGATTCTACCTTCAAACACACATTTGTTTAATTCTGAACAGATTACAGTTACATTAGAAAAAAAAAAAATTGTCGTGTTAGAAAACTTTTTGGCCAGTTATTAAATCTGGTACTGGGAATGCCTCGCAAGCAAAATCTGTACTAACAACAAACGGTTACCTTTCGCAATGGCAAACTTCTTATAGTGTACCATCGCGTTGTTCTTCTGGTTCATGGGACAGACACACGCACAGCATGCTGTGAACCGCCTTCGCAGGGCGCTTACCAAAATCAATGTCCTCCGCAAGGACATACTTATGGCAGCCACAAACCATATCGTGGCAATAATCTGCCCGCCCTCGCAGGGCGCTTACCAAAATTTATGGTTATTACATGAGTGTTCGCGGTTTTGCGAGAAGATGCATATATGTTAATATAATGCTAAATGTACCTTATTTAATTTAATTTGATTTTGAATAATATGTTCAATTATTGTAATTGGTATTTAACCGTTTTAATAAAATTTAATAAATAAATGTCCTCCGCAAAGGCATGCTTATGCCAGCACGAACCATATCGTAGCTATAAACCGCTCTCGCAGGGCGCTTACCAAAATCAATGGTAATATTACTTGAGTGTTTGCGGTTTTTGCGAGAAGATGCATGTATGTTAATGTAATGCTAAATGTCCCTTATTTTATTTGAATTTGAATAATACGTTTAATTGTTGTAAATGGAAATGTAACCGTTTTTAAATAAATTAAATAAATAAATGTCCTCCGCAAGGACAGGCTTATGCCAGCCACGAACCACATTGTGGCTATGAAACGCTCTCGCAGGGCGCTTACCAAAAACAATGTCCTCCGTAAGGACATGCTTATGCCAGCCACGAACCACATTGTGGCTATGGACCGCCCTCGCAGGGCGCTTACCAAAATCAATGTCCTCCGTAAGGACATGCTTATGCCAGCCACGAACCACATCATGGCTATGAACCGCCCTCGCAGGGCGCTTAACAAAAACAATGTCCTCCGCAAAGACATACTTATGCCAGCCACGAACCACATCGTAGCCATAATATAAACAACGGAGGCTGTTCTTACTTTCAATCCCCAGGATCATAGGCTTGGCAGCTCTTTTAATCAGGACAAAAACGTCAATTTCTCTGCTAACAGAGGTAACAAAAGACGTAGACAGTGACGCTCCGAAATTTCGAGCCGGTCAATTTGCACTTTATCGACACCGTTGGGACTAAATAGGTGCTCCAAGTTTTCTATCATAATACAAAGGTATCGAATACCGTTTTATCTGAAGCCATCGCTCAAGGTTCCAAACGTTACAATCGACAGTTGTTACACGCTTGTATTGGACAAAATGTCTGCAATGCTGACACAGATGAAGGAACAGGTTTCTAGAAACAGTAAGTTTTTTTTTTTCAAACTTTGTTTTAACCTAGTTCTTAGTACCAAAGAGCACTCGAGAAAGGTCACTCCGTCCAATTTTTTACCTGAAGTCGTTAAATTATTATATGAATTCCGGACTGTGTACGGCCAAGAGACGGGATGTACAAATTACTTTTCTCAGACCTAGGTACTACCATCTGACTATAGCCAAATCCCACTATGGTTTCTTCGTCTGTTCTACAAAGGCGAATTACTAAAAATTATATGCCTTCCATTTGAGATGAGCACGGCAATGTTTTCTTAGACTATTATCTTACAGACATAAAGACCAGATGGTTCTGTCCAGACATGCCAACATTGTAATAGAAACACTTATTTATTTTGGTGTCCACGTAAACTTCAAAAGTTTGTTTGACCGCCCTCGCAGGGCGCTTACCAAAATCAATGTCTTCCGCAAGGACATACTAGGATACATGGAGCAATCACAAGCGTCCATACAAACCTACATATACTCACGACTGTTATCCCCGAAGGGTTAGTCAGAGACCAGGCAATGAGGACCGCAAAAGCAGTCCTATTGCCATAGTCTACGTTTCACCAAATGATAACTGCAAATGTACGAGACAAGTGATGAGCCTATCGCCGCTCTATACTGTTGGATGTATGTGCAATCTATGGTCCGTTAGTCGCCTTTTACGATACCTAAGAGAAGAAATTGGGCGGTAAAATAGACTCTACCTTACGATGTAGTTAAATGTATTGGTAGCTAAAAATTATCAGAAACACCAATACATATACCTCCACCAACATTTTTTTTGACAACCGTTGCTTCAGGATTGGGGGGTCACAACTCAACAATTCTGCCCTATCGGCAAGGTGGAGTGCATCCGAACAAAAGCTGCTTTGCAATCAAAAAGAAAAGCGGGCTGTTCTAAGTCTTAGAATTACAAGCATCGAACACGAAGCCTGCGACAATTTTATTTTAATCCTCCAAATTGCCAACCAACGAATGATCACCAACCAAATTGTGGTCGAAATTCATTACATTCCAGGGAAATTGAACAGCCATGCAGATCAACTGTCTCGACATAGCCAAGCTCTAGAGTGGCATCTACTGCCAGAATTCTCACAAACGATATTCGCGAAGTGGGCCTGGCCAGTAATTGACCTTTTTGTATCCAAGAACGCTCGAGTAGTGGGTAAACTATGCAGATTTATCTCAATGATTAGGAAGCGATGTTTCACAATGCTTTCAGCCTGAAGTAGAACGCTTCCCTCTGGCTTAAAAATTCGCACCACCTTCCCTCATCCCCTGTGCTAGCACACCTCAACAGAAATTTATCTGATTGTGGTACCCCTTGCTGCCTCATTCACAGTATGGAATTCGAAACGTAGACGCCTGGTAGACATAACCACGGGCGGCCAACCCCCAAGGTTCAAGACATGACGTTGAAATTTGGTGTGCTTAAATGATATATCGTTATGGAACCACAAGCAAATTTCCCTACTCAAGCGTCTGGTTATTATAAAAACATATGAGCACTTGTGCTTGGTCTACTAGTACAGGAAGGGCGTAAGCAGCAGCAGCGGCGCCATCCACACGCGGAACGCGTACCAAATGGGTCCAGTCAGTCCAGTTTTTGGAAGATTTACACTTAATATTTTAAATCTTCCTTACAATACTATACACTACCATAAATTGTCGTTTCTACTTTATGCAGCGCACAAATGTATGAAAATCTTAGTGACGAGGTAATAGTTAAACATGTTTTAAAATCAATCTCAATCAAACATTTAAAAACAACAAAACCTCCTTTTTCCAGGTTTTAGTAATATTAGTCTGTAGACCTTTGTAATGTATTTCAAACCTAGGATCAACTAGATTTCAAACAGTTCGTAACACTGCAATATTATTGTCGCATTGCTCCTTTGTTACCTTGCTGTGGACACCAAACATTATTTTGTTCAGGACAATGCAGTAATATTAAGGCGACAGTTTGGGTCAAAAACTGACTGTAGGGACTACAGGCAAACAAGCTGGAAATTACTACTGGTTAATAGGATCAATAAATATTGTACAAAATGGCTAAACTAATTTATTTAAAACTTCGAGTGGTTCACCTACTCCTGTTTCAAGCACTGTGGTAACTAGATGGATATTACAGCCACACCTGGTTGTGTTTTGCTCCGCTGTAGCATCTACAAACTAGATTGATATGATTTACCCATTGAGGATATACTAACTATTGGTAATTGGAGATTAGTTAATACTTTTCACAAGGTTTATTGTCGTGAAATATTGATTCAGGCGTCACGAAGTTTATCATTTTTTATTTTTACCCTGTAAAGTGATTGAAATCAAATAGTAAACAATATTTATTTCCTAATTATAATGTTCGTTTACATGGTTTACAAGCTAAATTATTTGATTTTTCATCAATGACTGGCCAATTATTTTCTTACAAGACTTAAATTGTAAATAATGAGTACTTAATTAAATCTCTTTTTATAACTTTTTGTTTAAACCATAATCATATGATTAACTCTCTCGCACTTATTGTTTAATTTATTTCTCACATTGGCGTTTTCACCAGGCGATAACAAACAGGTCTCAATATTATAAGCTTCTAATGACGGTCAAGTGTTTAATAGACGCGTTTTACCTGAAATAAAACGCATATTAAATACTTACCTCATTAGAAGCTTAGTTTTTATTTCCTCCTGGTGCTTAATGCATATTTCGACGCAATGATGAACAAATGGGCACGGGTGTGAAATCTCCTGGTTCCCCCACCGCGCCACCTGGTGACGCCACTGAGTGGGATGAGCGAGAGAGACAGCGATATACCGGAAGAAAGAGAAGGAAAATACGACGGGAAACGAATATGCCTATCTCAATATTATAAGCTTCTAATGAGGTAAGTATTTAATATGCGTTTTATTTCAGGTAAAACGCGTCTATTATATCCAGAGTTGTGACATATTTGAAATACTTGTATTTAAAATACAAATACAAAATACGTATTTTGGATTTTGTACTTAAGTATTTTTTTTAAAAAGTATTTTGTATTTTATTTGAAATACTATTCGAGACGTATTTTGTATTTGTAAAATGGTTTGTAAAATACAAAATACTTTTTTATTCTTAGCTTCATTTTTCTAAAGCATTCCGCGATTCAATAAAAGGCCACTAGTGGCGCAGCAGCTCTGAAAGTCTATGCGTAAAATGACAGATAGAACAAAAAGCATATAAAACCTGACCAATAATATATGAGGGGAGGACTTGTTGGCGGTAAAGTGAAGCGTCATGTCTGCAGTTTTGTATTATTTTCTATAATTTGTGTTTTGTCGAATATTATCGTCATACGGCTTGCCACCTCGCCTATGCGATTGGGTCGCCCGGTTCCTGCATGAGCGCAGCATTCGCGTACTCTGCGAAAGCAGTGCCTCACAGTCTCTGCAGGTAAACGCCGGAGTGCCGCAGGGTTCTATAATATCGCCCACGCTGTTCCTTCTGCATATCAATGATATGTTATCCTTGGGTAACGTTCATTGCTATGCAGACGACAGTGCAGTACATCGGCGTTATTTGGGTCACCCTGCGGCAAAGCAGGCCGATGTAGTGGAGTCAAGACGGAAGATTGTCATTGAGCTGGACGAGGAGTTAGACCGCATTTATAAATGGGGCTCTGATAACCTGGTCCAGTTCAAGGCCAAAAAAACACAGGTGTTACGGCGAAGGGCGCTCGCCGTAACAGCGACGGAATAAGGTGTGTGGACCCAGGACAGGTCTGGTTAGGTTAGGTTAGGTTAGGTTACGACGGCTGTTTGCGGAAAAAGAGCGCCGCATGGAGGAGCTCCGGGAGCTCGACGCTCAGCTAGACGCTGAGAGGCGTAACGCGCCCAATGAGCTGGACGACGACCTCGCCGAGGAGTTACACGCCTACGAGGAGGCGCGTGACGATGTCGACGTTTTTGACACCGCGGGCTACCGGATAGCTGTTGAGCAGCTCCGGCTCAAGCGACGGGAGGTGCGCGAATTGCAGGCGCAGCGCAACGCCGCTCGCAAGTCGGAGGCGAGTGTGGCTCGACCGGTCCCCGAAAGCTCGGAGACAGACGCCAAGTCGGTAGAGGAGCGTAGAGCCTACGAAGAGCTCCGCCGAGAGATTGAGGAGGGGGAGGCAAAGGCCATCGCCGATGGGACAGCGTGTGACCTGGAGGGTTACCGCAGAGCTGGCCAGCAGCTCTTGGAGATGACGCGAGAGGCGAACCGCAAAGCGCAAGCCGCGCGTGCGGCCGCCCGCGCCTCCAAGGCTGCAAGAGCCGAAAAGCCGAGGGGAGCCCAAAGGGTCACGGGGGAGGTGATCCCTTGGTCGGCGGACCCCAACGGGCTGTCGGCCGAGGAAGTGAAGGAGATGGGGGTGGCGTGCGCTCAAGCAATCCGGGAGGTGTCCAGAAAGTCTGGACACCTGAAGGGAACATGCCAGCGCACCCTAAATACCGGCACGGACACCCTGCAGCGCGCGCTGTCCAACCTAGCGTCGCGCTGCCGGTCAGATGAGGCGGAGAGGTTAACCCTCGCCAACGCCAGGCTCCAGAAGGAGCTGGACCTTATGCGGGCAGAGCTAACGGCTCTTAAAAATGACGTAAGGGCGCCTCCTCGTGCGGAGACTGCCCCAGCTCCCCAACCTCAGGTCACTGAGACGGACGCTGTAGCGGGCGCGGTGACTGAGCTGAGGAACCTGTTCCTCAGCTCAATCAGTGAGCTCCATGCCCGTCTGGACGGGTTGGAGTCGAGGTCGACGGCCGGCATGCCGCCCCAAAGGGTGCGTCCGCCTCTAGCTGTGCGGGGATCGAGGGTGGAGGAGTTCCCACCTCTCCCTGCGCCAGTGACGAGGCCGACCTTAACGGCGAGGCTCCCATCTGCCCCGCATACCGTAGGCTGGGCCCCTGTGCCCCCGGTTGGAGAGACACCAACACCTGTCCCTCGCCGCCGACGACGAGGAGGTCCACGAACCACGGCAGCGGACGCGATTCGCCCGCCACAGACCGCCAGAGGAGAGCCCCCCGCCCAGTCTGCCCCAGCAGCTCCGGGCAGGAGAAGAAAGAGGAGGAAGCTTAAGCGGCCCCGCTCGACGGCAGTAGTCGTCCAATTAACATCGGAGGCCGTCGAGCGCGGCGAGACCTACGCCGCAGTTATAAGCAGGGCGAAAGGCGCCATCTCGCTGGCCGAGTGCGGAGTAGAGTCTGGGCTCCGGACGAGGGTTGCCATGACTGGCGCCCGTCTGTTCCAGATCCCGGGCGCAAATAGTGGGGCAGCTGCGGACCGCCTGGCGACGCGGCTAAGAGAGGTGCTGGGCGACATGGCGACAGTCGTCAGGCCCGAAAAGTGCGCGGCTATGCGCATTTCGGGCCTCGACGAGACTGTTAGTGTGGAGGATGTGGCAGAGGCTGTGTCCACAAAGGGAGGTTGCTCGTTGGAGCAGGTGAGGGTGGGAGCGCCGAGATTTGGCCCCGGCGGCTCCTCCTCATTTCTTGTCCGCTGCCCGATTAAGGCGGCACAACAGGTGGTGGCGGCTAAGAGGCTGCTGGTGGGCTGGGTGGCAGCCCCAATAACGCTTCTGGACCCGCGCCCGTTACGCTGCTTCAAGTGTATGGGCGTGGGTCACACCCGAGCGCGTTGTGCATCGGAGGTTGACCGCAGTGGGATCTGTTTCCGCTGCGGCCTTCCGGGGCATAAGATGGCGACATGCACGCAGACGGCGCCGCATTGCGCGGTCTGCGCCGATAGAGGCCGGCCTCCGGGCCACATCATGGGAGGCAGAACATGCGCCCCCCCTTCCTTTAGAAGGGAGAGGGCCAACGAGTCCGCAGCGCCAGCTACAGCGCAGACGGCGGCGGAAAGTCCGCCAGTCGAGGAGGCCGAGATGCAGGAGGCAGACGCCCCGCTCTCGGCGCAACCTTCCCCGACCTCTAACCCCAATGCCTCTCCGGCGAGAGGTACAGGGAGAGGCTTGGGGGAAGAACAAGGGGAGGTTGAGGATGTGGAGGCTGACGACTCGTCGGACTCGACGATCCGGCCGTCCCAAGCGCAGCGGAGGCAGTCCTCGGAGTCGGTAGTGTACTCGGACTAGCCTGGCCACTTAAAAGCCCGAGAGGGAAAGCCTGAGGGATAGTGGCGGCCACGTAAAAGCCCGAGAGGTGTAAGCCTGAGGGGTAGTGGCAGCACTCGGTGGAGTCCCTGGTTGGGGGCGCCACCGACTGCGGAGGGAAAAGGGGTTTCTATGTGTAATGCATAGATTCCCCTATTAGGGAGTTACCTCCTTTAGGGGTGCAAATTTGGGAACCTCCTCGTGGTGCACCCTGGGGTAAGGCCTCTCGGCCCACGTTCAGCGTGGGACAAGGGGCCTTATGCAAATCCCTGGCGTCCCTTCTGGGCGCCGAATAACGTAGGTGGTGCCCCTTCTGGGCATCGCACCCCCTTCAACGCGCGTCCCTTCTGGACCGCACAGCGGGTCACTCTGACCTGCGGGGGGGATCTCCACGTGCGGCCCACTCTGGGTCGCACGCTCGCCGTTCATTCTCGAGCGGCTTTGAGGGGAGATTTGACGGCGCCCCTTCTGGGCGTCGTTACACGGGGTGGGAACGGGGTAGTTCGGCGCCCCTTCTGGGCGCCGCTTCAGGCAAAGGTGCCGTCGTTGCGGGGCGTGGCGACGGGCGCCCGTTTTCGGACGGGTTGGTGGGCGGCTAACAGCCCACCCCCTAGCGACCAAGGGGATGGCCACCCCTAAACAGCCCGCCTTTAATGATGAGTACAACAAAAAAGGTGTGTTTGCGATGCGGTCCGGCTAGCGCCCGGCGCATGGAGGTACCCGGGCCTCCATGTGTTAAATGTACTACCGAAGGCCCTGCAGGAGCGCGTGACCAGGCTCCTGTAGCGGCAAATGCTACTGGTGGTGGTAGAAGGAGGAACGTTGGTGGGGGGTCCGTGAAGGACGGAGAGGCCGGGGACGCGTCCGGGGAAGCGTCCGCTCGGGCTAATGGCTCGAGCGGCGTGGAGCCGGCGGTGCCCGGTGCGGGTGGCGCCAGTCGTCTCGACTGGGCGGCCGAGATGGCGCAGGAGAGAGACTCCGACCCGGAAACGGCTCAGATGGTGGTTGACCTGGTCGAAGAGTCGAGGAAGCGCGCGTTGGCTGTTGCTGTAGCCGACTCCAGCGGAAGCTCCGGCGGGCCCGCTACTAAGAAGCGTCCAGCACAGGGACGGACCGTTCAGCAGGAAAGGGACCGCGGCATTGGATCGATGGCAGGGTGGTCGAGGGAGAGGCTGATTGGCCAGGTGTCGAGAAGCGCCGACTGGGTTGACACCTATTTGCAGAGCTGTAGCGACGAGTCCACGCGCGGCAAGGTGTCTTACAGTGTGGGGTGCATGATGCGGGCCATGGACCAAATCTTTGTGTTGGAGTTGGAGGAGCGGAAGAAATGGAGAAGGAGGAACGCCGACCTCGAGGAGGAGGTTGCGGCGCTGAGGCGGGAGGTTGAGGCGCTGAAAGACGCCGCGCGGGCGCCCCCCCCTCCTCCTCCCCCCCCGACTGGTGTAGAGGGCATGTTGGAGGCCCTGAGAAGGGAGGTGCTGGAGACACTGGGAGGGCGCCTCGACAAGATAGAGAGGCGCCTCCCAGCTGAGCCCCCCAGAAGGCTGCCGCTGGCGCGGGACGCAGGAGTAGCCGGGGTGAGCTACGCCACGGTGGCTGCCGGATCCCTTGGCGCCCCCGGCGCTCCCCCGAAGGCTC
Organism: Scoparia ambigualis; assembly: GCA_963921215.1. Lineage (NCBI taxonomy): Eukaryota > Metazoa > Arthropoda > Insecta > Lepidoptera > Crambidae > Scoparia > Scoparia ambigualis. The sequence goes on along the minus strand of OY992503.1, from coordinate 40,647,035 downwards.
AGGTGGCAGGACCGGCGCGTGATTCGTCGGCCGATTGGAGGACCGCCACCTCCAAAAAGGCCAGGGGCAGGGCTAGGAAGGCTGCGGCTGCGGCTGCCCGGGCCCCACAGGTGGGGGGAATTGTCCCGAGGAGGGCCGCCCCTGCGGCGAAGTTAGAGCTGCCACGATCATCGGCTGTAACAGTGACGATCGGGCCAGAAGCAGCGGCCACGGGGGCAACGTACGCCTCAGTGATGGAGGCGGCGATGGGGCGAATTGAGCAGGAAGGGGCGCCATTGGGCGACTGCATTCGGGTGCGGCATACCGCGGCGGGGGGACGCATTCTGGAAATTCCTGGCGCCTCCAGCGGCCCCCAGGCGGATGCGCTGGCGGACCGGCTCCGGAAGGTCGTGCCGAAGGGTGTGGTAGTGGGCCGGCCGTGCAGGACGGCCGAGATCCGGCTGATGGGGCTCAACCCCGACTTGCCGGACAATGGGGCACGCATCGGGCGTGTGATCGCGGAGGGGGTAGGGTGCGAGGAGGAGCGGGTGACCGTGGGGCCGATTAGGATCGGACCGTCGGGCCGGTGCTCCGCGGTGGTCCGTCTCCCGGTCACTGCAGCCAAGATCTTGGTGGACCAGGGGGAGGTCAGTTTTGATTGGGCAACCGTTCGGGTCGAGCTCCTGGAGAGGGGCCCCATCCGCTGCTACGTTTGCTACGGTGTGGGCCACCTAAGTTACACGTGTAACTCGGAGGCCCGCCGGGGTGCGCTGTGCTTCCGGTGCGGCGCCCCCGGGCACAGGGCGGCCGACTGTGGTGCGGAGGTGGCGGTGTGCGGTGTGTGTCGGGAGGCTGGGCTCCCACACAACCACCATATGGGTGGATGGAGGTGCCGTCCTCCAGAGTCGAGGGCTAGGAGGGCCCCTTGGCCGCGGGCTCCACCTGCGGCTGAGGAGGGCGCCGCTGCGCCCATGGAGGTGGCGGAGTCGCCGGCAATGCCGGACGTGGCCGCGCAACCGGCGGAGACGGTGGAGTCGCCAATGAGGGCGACGACGGACGTGGCCGGGCAACCGGCGGTGGTAGGGTCGAGGGCGGCAGTATAATGCCACCCTCCTCCCGCAAGACGGGGGCTGACTTGTGCCCCTTGCACCTCGGCAAGGGCTGCACAAGCTGGTCCTATCTTCGACCGTAAGGTCTGCCCCTTAAGGGCCCCCCTTTCTTTGCTGTGCCTCGTGGCAGTCGCCGTGTGATGGCGCGTGACAGCTGTCATAGGCCAACACACGGCGACGGGGTGGTTCGCGGTTCAATGCCTTTTGGTCGGTACCGTGTTCCACCTCAGCCTTATGCTGTCGGATTGTTGTCCCCCAGGGGTTTAGTGGGTATCCCCCTCCGTCTCGCCCTCCCAGCCGGGTCCTACCTGGCAGCTGACTAGGGGCCTCTCTCCTGGTCAGTGGGGGCGGAAAGGCGGACGGGCGAGCCCCACATAACCGGGTGCCTCTTCAAGGCCCCGGTATGCGTAACGCATTCCCCTGGGAAAAAAAAAAGGTTACGACGGCTGTAGTGCTGAATTTGCAGCCGGAAGCCAAAGAACGAGGCGTCACGTATGCCCAAGCCATCATACGAGCCCGACAATCCATCAACATCCAGGATCTCGGGCTATCGACTGTCCGTATGAAGACCTCAGCTACCGGGGCCAAGATCTTAGAAATCCCTGGAGCTGCGAGTGGTCCTAAAGCGGATCAATTAGCCAAGAGGCTCAAGTCCGTTCTCGCGGACTGTGCGATCATATCCAGACCCCAGAAAGTTGCTACTCTTCGCATCTCGGGGCTGGATGTGTCAGTGACGAAGCAGGATGTCGCCGCTGCACTGTCATCAGCATGCGGCAGTCCCCCCGGACAAATCAAAATCGGGGAAATAAGGGGAGGCCCGAGAGACGCATTTTCTACGATTGTGAAATGTCCCATGGCCTCTGCAAACAAGTTGGTAAAGATTGGAAGGATTGCGGTCGGGTGGTGTCCCGCTCAGATCACAGCCCTCAGCTCACTTCCTATGCGGTGCTACCGCTGCATGGGTGTAGGCCATACCCGGACGAGATGCCCATCGAGAGTGGATAGAACCGGGCTATGCTTTAAGTGTAGCCGGTCTGGACACAAAGCGGCACAGTGCTCCAGCACTGAACTTAAATGCGCCATATGCGCAGATGAAGGGCGACATCACACCCACATGATGGGTAGCGTAAAGTGTTGCCCAACCTCCTTTAGGGGCAGACCCCTCGAGGAGAGAGTGAGGAGGCCTAGAAAGGCCCGAGAGGAAACTGAAGCGGCTGGGGGTGGGTCTACAACAGGACAACAACAGTCGTCTCAGCAAACATCTCCTTCCATGGAGAGTCCGGAGAGGCGGGGAACTGATTCCCCGGAGCTAGGCGAACTTCCATCTATAGCCTAGCTCCCTCACACTTCGACTGGTGGGCGCGTCAACGCCCAGGTTTTTGACGAGGGTGCAACATGCACAATTCGCCATAGGCCCGTCTGTGGACGATTCTCTAGAAGAATACCCGGGGCCGTGCCGCAGGGCGGGCAGTCGAAGTGTTCCTGAATTTTAGTGGGTATTGCCTTCTGCTGAGTCCCACATAACCCGCGGGTAAACCTAGAACCGCGGGTATGCGTAAAGGCATTTCTCAGGACAAACAAAAAAAAAAAAAAAGGTTAGGTTAGGTTAGGTTGGGGTGCAGCGAACCCGCGAGCGTACGGGCAGGGAGAGTCCTACGTCAGCACTTAGGGTTCGCAAGATGGATGGAGGGAGGTCTCAATGTCCTGGGCCCCCCCTCAACACGTCCGTGGAGACGTGTGGGTGTGCACCGTCACGGTGGCCGCCACATCGAGGCGCGGCTGTGGATGAGTCCCTAGAGGATTGCCCGGGGCCACGCCGTGAGCGGAAGAGGGACATCGTAGTGTTTTAGTGGGTAGTAGCTAACTCGATCCAGCTGAGTCCCACATACCCCCCGTGGTCGCTCCAGGCCTGGGGGGATGCGTAAAGGCATTTCACTACGTCAAAAAAAAAAAAAAAAAAAAAAAAAAAAAAAAAAAAAAGGTTAGGTTGGGGTGGGGTGCGTGTTGGGTGGCCTCCTCGTGTGGCTGACTCTCATTTGTCGTTTCTGATTCGTTGGGGGCGAACAATGGAGTCGGTCCTGGCGCTCCCTGGTTCCTATAGTGTTCTAATGCTTCGTAAGAGGCATTGGAACTCTATAGCCAACAACCCAGCGCACAGGCGGAGCCCCTTCTGGGTCCGCAGCCTCCCTAGGCGTGTCCCTTCTGGACCGCACCATAGGCAGGTCCCTTCTGGGCCTGCGGGGGGTGGGGGGGGAAATGGGGATGGCGGTTTCCACTCTGGGGCCGCCAGGGGGGGATGTAGTTTAGGGGCGCTTCATGCGCAAGATAGTATTGCAAAGGCGTCACGTCAACCTTTGTTCGCTGCTCTCGCAGATGTCGCCGGTTCTGTCCGGTTGCGGCAACGATCTTCGTTCGGCGTATCTAGGTAGTTGCAATTCGTTCAGTCCGGCAGCCCACTCGGGCGAAGACAAGGAAAAGTCGTTAAAACCCCGCGGACACCTTCCGTCCTCCGTGGGTATGTAGGAACTTCTGGGCATGGGGGCTTTGACCCGGGAGTATTTTCTAAGAGCCTTCATGGGGTATAGCATGTTAAAGCACGGGAGCCCACCCGTTAAACCGCCGAGCCTTACGGGTAATCAAGGCCGTCAGCTTGACGTAAACTGCAAATCGTAATGAATAATGTCGTCCAATGAAATGCGTTTGTCATGCGATGCGGCTGACGCCCGCCGCCAACCAGTACCCGGGCTGGTTGGTGTTAAATTGGATACCGAAGGCCCCTCTAGGGTAGGCGACCAGGCCCTAGAGTGTGGCAATGCCTCTGGAAGCGGAGGAAGTGGGCCCTTGAAGGGCAGTGGAACGAATAAGGTTCCAAGTGTTGGTCTGTCCTGGGCGGACAGGCAGATTTGCCAGGCGGCCGCTACCGGTTCGGTAGTTTTGGGGTCCAATAGGGACAAGTCGGTTGCGGGCCTCGGTGCGGCTGTCGACGACTCGTCGCCGAGATTCACCCGTGGTGCCGCGAAGCGAGACAGGGAGAAGCTGGGGTACAACACCGACACCTCGGCGACTTCCACCGTGTCGCGTACCGTCGGAGATCCGCCGCCAACACACTTGGTGGACTCCGACGACGATACCGATTCTCTGTTCTCCGAAGCCTCGGGGACAGCGTCTCGGAGAGGCCGGCATTACAACCCGCTGGCCGCGGCTCGCAATGAGTTGGAGCTCGCTCGCCGCCAACGGAGGGAGGAGCTCCAGCTCGATGCGGAGCAAGAGATCGCATTGATGATGCGTGAGTCCCGAGAACGTTTATCAGCTCGGGACAAGGAGAAGGCCGCTTGTCCAGACAAGGTACAGGCCAATAAACTAACAGCGGCCGACTGCTCTAAACGGTGCGCTGATGCTGGCGACATCGTCGCGTTTGTTGCCAAAAATTCTGGCAACTTGAAAGGGACCTTTCAGCGGTCCCTTAACGAAGCAGTCGAGATGTTTAGGGGGGCCTCGGAGGTGTTTCGAACACTTCCTGGGGCCGAAGAAAATGTTGCCCTGCGGGAAATAAATGTCGGCCTCCATGCCGACAACCGCGCTCTTCGTGAGCTGGCAGGTGGACTGCAGGCAGACAATGACCGTCTGCACTCCGAAGTGGCGAAGCTCAGAAAGGAGGTGGCTGAGTTGAAGACCTCCCTCGAATCCACTATCCAGCAGACCCGGCGAACATCTGTCGAGTCTCGCTTCGAGGTCGAGGAATCCGCGCCTCCGCAGCTTGCGGATAGCGTAAGATGTGGCACCATCACGCGCGCGGGTGCTTCGCGCATCGCCAACCGGTGGTCCCAACCGATTTCGTCGGAGTCGCCTCTTCCCGAGGCTGACAAGGCCAACGAGGAGTTTGCGCAGCAGCTCCTACGTCAAGTTGGCCAGCTGCTCGACGCCAGGCTGGGTCCTGCGTCGTCGCCGGACGTTCCACCCGTTCCGGCTGATCGCCCTAAAGAGGGCAAGAAGGGACGAAAGGCTCCCAAGAAGGGGAGGAAAACAGTTGGCCAACAACAGCATCCGGCCGCTGCACCCATACCCCCCACATTGGAACCAACCGCAACGCCCGCTAAACCGCCGCCCGAGGCCGGGTGGAAGAAGGTCGAGCGCCGCAAGAAGAAGGCTGAAAAGAAGGGGACTAAGCCTAAGGCGCCTCCGCCTAAAAAGCCGGCAGCAGAACGAGCATCAGCTGTACCGCCGGCCAGAAGGAAGAAACGCCAACGGCTAAAGAAGCAGCTCCGCCCGCCACGTACGGCGGCGGTTGTGCTGACACTGCTTCCGAGTGCCGTTGAGAAGGGTATGACATACTCCGCAGCCATACAAAAGGCGATGCAGTGCGTGAGACCTGCAGACCATGGTCTGCCTTGTCCCACTTCCATCCGAAGGACCGCGACGGACTCACGCATATTAGAGATGTCAGGCGAGAAGGGGTCGCAGCATGCCGACACTCTGGCCGAGTTGATTCGGGGGGCCATGCCTACCATCTTCAGTGTGGCCCGCCCAACGAAAACCGCCGATCTTCGAGTTATGGGTTTAGTGGAAACCGTCTCGAAGGCAGATGTCGCCCTTGCAATTGCCAAGGCAGGTGGATGCTCTTCGGAGGCGGTGAAGACCGGAGAGATAAGACGAGGGGCCGGGGGGAGGGGTACAGTATGGGTGCGCTGTCCTTCCGCGTCAGCCAAAAACGTCCTGGTTGCAGGCGGCGGGAAGCTGCAAATCGGCTGGGGTCTGTCTCGCATATACATGCTGGACTCCAAACCCCGGAAATGCTTCCGCTGCCTGGAGGGAGGTCACGTGCAGGCATTTTGTACGGCGCCGACGGACCGCAGCAAACTTTGCTTCCGTTGCGGTACGGCCGGCCACTTAGCCGCATCCTGCACGTCGAAGCCGAACTGTCCCATCTGTGCAGAGGCGGGGAAGCCCGCGGGGCACAGTATGGGCAGTCGGCTCTGCAGCCCTCCCAAGAAGGGAAAAAAGGGGAAAACTGCCGGCACACCATCTAGGCCGGCATTACCCATCGCTCCCCAACAACATCCGGGGACGAAGTGATCACAGGAGAGTAGAGGGGATTCGGCAGGCTGGTTCTGGCCCAGCTCCGCTCCCCTCTGCAGCGAACTCGCGGGCGTACGGGCAGGGAGAGTCCTACGTCCGCACTTCGGGTTCGCAAGATGGATTGAGGGGGGGTTTCTATGTTTCGGGCCCCCCTTAGCACGTCCGTGGAGACGTACAGGTGAAGCACCTGCAAAGGTGTCCGCCACTCCAAGACGCGGCTGCGGTAGAGTCCCTAGTGGAATGCCCGGGGTCGCGCCGTGCGCGGAAGACGGAACATCGACGGGTTTTAGTGGGTAGTGGCAAACTCCTTGCTGAGCCCCACATACCCCCCGTAGTCGCTCCAGGCCCGGGGGGATGCGTAAATGCATTTCCCGTCGAAAAAAAAAAAAAAAAAAAAAAAAGGTTAGGTTGGGGTCTGGATGCTAAGCCCAGGAAATGCTTCCGCTGCCTGGAGGGAGGCCATGTGCAGGCCTTTTGCACGGCGCCGACGGACCGCAGTAAACTTTGTTACCGCTGCGGTACGCCCGGCCACATAGCCGCCACCTGCACGAAGAAGCCAAACTGTCCCATCTGCGCCGAAAAGAGGAAACCCGCGGAGCACAGCATGGGCAGTCGGCTTTGCGCTCCTCCCAAGAGGAAGAAAGGTAAGGCTGGCAGACCACCTAAGTCGGCCAAACCTTCTGCTCCCCAAAAACATCCGGGGACGCAGAGCAACACCTGACCTGGCAGGGTCACAGGTGAGTAGAGGGGAGTCGGAGGCGTGGTTTTGCCCAGCTCCGGTCCCCTCTGCAGCGAACCCGTGGGCGTACGAGCATGGAGAGCTCTACGTCCGCACTAGGGTTCGCAAGATGGATAGAGGGGGGTCTTAATGATCCGGGCCACCCTCAACACGTCCGTGAAGACGTGAAGGAGTGCACCTGCTGAGGTGTCCGCCACATCAAGGCGCGGCTGCGGTTGAGTCCCTAGTGGAATGCCCGGAGCCGCGCTGTGAGCGGAAGGTGGATCATCGCGAAGTTTTAGTGGGTATGGGCAGCTCCATCCGCCGAGTCCCACATATCCCTCGGCTCGCTCCAGTGCCGGGGGAATGCGTAAAAGCATTTCTTCGCGTTAAAAAAAAAAAAAAAAAAAAAAAAAAGGTTAGGTTGGGGTGGGGTGCAAATTTGGGAACCTCCTCGTGGTGCACCCTGGGGTAAGGCCTCTCGGCCCACGTTCAGCGTGGGACAAGGGGCTTTATGCTAATCCCTGGCGCCCCTTCTGGGCGTCGAATAAAGTAGGCGGTGCCCCTTCTGGGCCCGCACCCCCTTCAAAGCGCATCCCTTCTGGACCGCACAGCGGGTCACTTGGACCTGCGGGGGGGATCTCCACGTGCGCGCCCACTCTGGGCCGCACGCTCGCCGCTCCTTCTGAGCGGCTTTGAGAGGAGCTTTGACGGCGCCCCTTCTGGGCGTCGCAACACGGGTGGGTAGGGGTAGGCTGGCGCCCCTTCTGGGTACCCTTCGGACAAGGAAAAGTCCTAAAAACCCCCGAACCTGCGGGTAATAAAGGTAGTCTATTACAGGACTTTAAACTGTTACCCCCCCCCCTCTTTTCGTAATGTCAGAAAACCACGGAAAGAGTTTGTCATGTTCTGCGGCTGACGCCCGCCGCTTGCAGATGCCCGGGTCTGCAAGTGTGAAATCAACTACCGATGACTGCCCTGAGGTACCCGACCAGGCCTCAGGTGTCAGTAATGTTACTGGGAGCTCGTCATGTGACGCGGCTGACGCCCGCCGCCAACCGGTACCCGGGTCGGTTGGTGTGAAGTTGATTACCGAAGGCCACGCAGGGGTAGGCGACCAGGCCCCTGCTGCTGGCAATGCTCCTGGAAGGAAGGAGGGAAGTGTGCCCTTGAAGGGCAAAGGAACGTCTGCGGACCCCGGTCTTAAGGCGGTCCCAAAGGTAGGCCTATCGTGGGCCGATAGGCAAATTTGCCAGGCGGCCAGTTTATCTGGCGTAGTAATGTCCAGTGGTGTGGACAAGGGAGCGACTGGCACAGGAGGTGCAGTCAGTGGGACCACGCAGAGGCTTACCAGAGGAGCCTTGCGTCGCGAGGCGGACAAGGGGGGCTGCTCCAACTATGCCTCATCCGTCCCTACAAACCCTCGCAGTACCAGAGAACTACCACTATCAGCACCTGAGTCGGTAGTAGACTCAGACGATGACTTTGTGCAATGCTCGGATGCGGAGGGCTTTCCCGCACCAAGTAATACACCGAGGGGAAAGCAGTTTAATTTGTTGGCTGCGGCACGCAGAGAACTGGAGCTAACTCGCCTGGCGCGGAGGGAGGAGCTGCAGCTTGATGCTGAGGAGGAGGTTCAGCTAATGTGCCAAGAGGCCGCGCAGAGGCGTGCTGCGAGAGGAGCAGAAAGAGCCGCTTGCGAGGATCAAGAGCAAGTCGATGCCCTAGCGGCGGCTGACTGCTCCAAGAGCGTCTTGGATGCTGGCGACATCGTCTCCTTCGTCGCCAGCAAGTCGGGGAATCTTAAAGGGACCTTTCAACGGTCTCTCAACGAGGCCGTTGAAATATACAAAATGGCCTCAGAAGAGTTCCGAAAGCTCCCTAACGCGGAGGAATGCCTAGCGTTGCAGGAGGAGAATGGCGGCTTGCGGTACGATAACCGCACATTAAGAAAACTAGTTGGCGACTTGCAGGCCGACAACAACCACCTGCACACTCAATTAGCGGAGTTGAGAAGGGAGATGGCAGATCTTCGTGCCTCAATAGAGACTGCCTCCACTGCGCCTCGAGCTTCACGCTCTGCCACACCATCTCGGCAGAGCGTCGGCACTGGTTCACACATTCGTGCAGAGTTTGGTTCCTACACATTGCCGCCGCCGCCGTCTCCGCTTTCAACCAGTGAGTCCGTTGTAAACTTTAGACAGCAGCAGGTGGCTAATACCACTCCAGCCCCTGCTTCTGTTTTGCAAGGAGATTCTGAGCTCTGCTCAGATATGGAAATTGCGTGGGAGGCGCCTCCAAATCCGGCTGTTTCGGACCAGCAGAAAGAAAGGCGTGAAACCAGCGGACCCACGGTTAGGGCTGAGCAACCTGCCCCACCTCCGGAATTGGACCAAACCGTCATGAGCGAGGTGATGCGCCAGGTGGACTTTATGCTTTCCACCAGGCTGGAGTCCATCGAGGCAAGGCTACCTCCAAGATTGCGTCCGCCGCTTGCGGCCGACGCCAAAAACAAGGTGACATTCGCGTCGGTAGCAGGTGCCTTAGTGCCTCCTACTAAGGCGCGCAAGGAAAAACCGACTTCTGCGAATGAGGCAAATTTCAAAGTGGGTAACAAGCCTAAGCAAAAAGGGGTTCAAACCACTCAAGCGGCACCTCGGGCAACTGGTACTTCAGCGCCAATCCCATCCACCTCACAAACATCTGGGGAAGAGGGGTGGACCAAGGTGACTCGCAGCCGTAAGGCTAATAAAAAGTCGGCGCCGTTGTCTCAGCCCCAACAGGCCAAGCCCAAGGCTAAGGCCAAAAAGAAGCCAAAGTTGCAGGCTCCTCGCACTCAGGCAGTAGTTATTACTGTGCAACCGGAGGCCATAGATAAGGGCGTCACCTATGCCAACATCCTTTTAAAAACCAAGGAGTGTGTCGACCTCGAGGAGGTCGGAGTGGAGCACATGCGCTTCAGACAGGCGGTGACTGGGGCTCGGATCCTTCACCTTCCGAGCACGGCGACCCCGGAACAAGCAGACTTGCTTGCCGACAAGATTAGGGGCGCTCTGGGCGACGTTGTCAAAGTTTCTCGGCCTACAAAGCGTGTAGACTTACGCATATCGGGCCTTGACGACGCAATCTCCCCGTCTATGGTCGTAGACGCTATTGCCAAGGCTGGCAACTGTTCTTCAGACACAATAAGAGCAGGCGAAATCAGGCGTGGCCCAGGTGGGATGGGCACAATCTATGTGCAATGCCCTGTGGTTGCTGCCAAGGCGTTAATAGATGCCGGTCGGATCTACATTAACTGGTGCGAAGCTCAAGTACGGGCTCTTGACCGGCGGCCATTAAGATGCTTTCGGTGTCTTGAAAAGGGGCATACCCGCGCGCGGTGCACGGGTCAGATTGACCGCAGCGGGCTATGCTACCGCTGCGGTAAGGCTGGCCACATAGCCGCATCATGCTCGGCCAAGCACCATTGCCCCGTCTGCACAGAGGCCAAACGGCCAGCAGACCATATTGTGGGGAGTAAATCCTGCACCCCACCGAGGAGGAGAAGAGCTACTGCCAATAAGGCGGCAGCCCCTTCTGCGAGCGCCCAGCATGCGCCACGTGAGGTCCCAATGGAGGTCACCAATGGCTAATACGCCCGTACATAAAATCCTGCAGGCGAATCTCAACCACGCCGCCGGTGCACAAGACCTTTTTCTGCAGGCATTAGCGGAGTTGGACATTGAGATTGCGGTGGCCTCCGAGCCCTATTATGTTGCACCACGCGACAACTGGGCCGCGGATTTAGACGGTGTCGTGGCTGTCGTTGGCGGGTCGGCGCAAACTTCGCGGTTTACGCTAAGAGAGAGGGGATCGGGATTCGTTGGGGTAAAATGGGGAGAGGTAATCCTGTTCGGGGTGTACTTCTCCCCAAATAAAACCCTCATGGAGTTTGAGGCGTTTTTGAGTTGTCTCGGTGCTGCGGTTGGGCGAGCCTCACCTTCCCAGGTTATTGTTATGGGTGATTTTAACGCCAAATCAACAATGTGGGGCTCCCCGACGTCAAATCTAAAAGGTGATGCTGTAGGGGAGTGGGCCATTACATCCGGCCTTTGCCTCCTAAACAGGGGCAATACGAACACTTGTGTCCGCCGTCAAGGCGGATCCATAGTTGACCTATCCTTCGCCTCCCCTGCGATCGCCTCGCGAGTGTCTGGATGGACTGTTCTGGAAGGGGTGGAGACGTTGTCGGATCATTTGTACATCAGATTCGACATCGCTTCTCCCCAGACAGCTGCCAGGGTCGGCCGTCCTGCTAACCCTAACTCGCCCTTTCCACGATGGGCCTTGGGTAAAATGGATCGCGAAGTTCTTGTTGAAGCGGCCATTGTTCAGGCGTGGCTTTCTCGGCCGGCAACTCAACTGGCCAACGCTGACAATGGAGCGCAATGGTTCGCAAAGGCAATGACGGAGGTATGCGATGCTTGCATGCCTCGAGTCAAACGCAGACCGACTAGAAGACAGGTATATTGGTGGTCGCAAGAACTGGCCGGGCTACGCGAGGACTGTATCGCTGCGCGACGCGCTTACACAAGCCAGCGCAGAAGACGTAGGCGCAATGAAGCGGAAGAACGTGTTCTTCATGCGGCCTATAAGGAGGCCAAAAGGGCCATTAAAGAGGCGATCTGTCAGGCCAAAGATCGGGCCTGGGAGGAGTGGCTTGAGGAGCTAGAACGTGATCCATGGGGGCGTCCGTATCGCTCAATACGCGGTAAATTACGAAATGTCGGCCCCCCCCTCACGGAGTCACTCGAGCCGGCTCTTCTGGAGACTGTGGTTGGTGCTCTGTTCCCTGAGCGTGCTGAGTTTGTGCCCCCGAGAATGCCCTCCCCCCTTCATAATGTTTCTCAAGCAGATGTCGAAATACCACCCGTGACGTCTGGAGAGCTGGGGTCGGCGATTCTCAGGTTACGGGCCAAGAAGACAGCGCCAGGGCCTGATGGTATTCCAGGTCGAGCGTGGGTCGTTGCTGAGGAGGTGTTGGAGGAGAAGTTTCGACAGCTGCTAGACGTATGCTTCTCGTCTGGTATTTTCCCCACAAAGTGGAAAACCGGGCGATTAGTTTTACTGAAGAAAGAGGGGCGTCCCGTTGATTCGCCGTCGGCTTACCGGCCTATTGTCCTCCTAGATGAGGCCGGTAAACTATTTGAGCGTGTGATAGCTTCCCGCATCAAAAACCATCTTGGTGCGGCTGGCCCGGACCTGGCTTCGTGCCAGTATGGGTTCAGGGAGGGTCGATCGACCATAGACGCTATTCTCAGCGTTAAAGCGCTCTCACAAGAGACGACAGCGCAAGGTGGCGTTACTCTGGCGGTGTCCTTGGACATCGCCAATGCGTTTAACAGCCTTCCCTTTGAGTGTATCGGGGAGGCACTCCAATATCACGGAGTGCCCAACTACATCGTACAACTCGTCAATAACTACCTCAGGGGAAGGCGTGTTATATACCAAAGACGGGACGGTCATGTTCGTAGTAGGACGGTGTCGTGCGGTGTTCCACAGGGGTCGGTTTTAGGCCCTCTCCTGTGGAATATTGGTTACGATTGGGTGCTGAGAGGAGCTAACCTAAGAGGAGTGAGCGTCGTCTGCTACGCGGACGACACGCTGGTAACGGCTCGTGCCGAAGACTTTCGTGAGGCCACCAGGTTGGCAACGGCGGGAGTCTCCCACATGGTCCGTAAGATAGGCATGCTGGGGCTAAGTGTCGCCCTTGAAAAAACGGAAGCTCTATTCTTTTATGGGGCCCGCAGGAGACCTCCCCCGGACGCCCACTTGACCATCTGCGGCGTTCGGATCAAGATTAGTCCGGTCATGCGGTACCTTGGCTTAACTCTGGACAGCAAATGGGACTTCGGCGAACATTTCAAGTTACAATCGCCGAAGTTAGTCAAGGCCGCGGGGGCGCTATGTAGACTACTTCCAAATCTGGGTGGTCCTAGCAGCAGTGCAAGGCGGCTATACACAGGTGTCGTTCGTTCGATGGCCCTCTACGGAGCGCCTGTATGGATTGACGCCCTGGGCACTAAGAACAAGGCACTTCTTAGAAAGCCGCAACGAATCTTGGCGACAAGAGCCATTCGCGGCTACCGTACAGTGTCGTATGAGGCGGCCTGTTTGTTAGCGGAAACCCCTCCGTGGGATCTGGAGGCAGGCGTACTGGCAACCGTATACTCACGGGTTGCAGAGGTACGAAGCTCGGGTGGTCAACCTATGCTCGAGCAGGTGCAACGTTGGCGGGAGCTTGCCCAAATCTCGGCAACGCGCCTATGGCGGCAGAGGCTTGCTTCGCCAAACGCCGGCCACATGACCATCGGAGCGATCCGGCCCGTCTTTGAGCGATGGGTCGGTCGCAAGGAGGGATCGCTCTCGTTCCGTATTACACAGATCCTCACTGGACATGGTTGCTTCGGCAATTATCTGTGTAAGATCGGGCGAGAGCTGACAACTGAATGCCACCAGTGTGGTGCAGCCGAGGACACGGTGCTGCACACAGTGGCAGTGTGTCGGGAGTACAGGCAGCCGCGCCAAGATCTGCGGGCTGCGATTGGTACCGACCTCTCGCTTGAGGCCATAGTAGAGGCTATGGTCTCCAATAAAAGGTCGTGGGACGCCGTGGCCTCTTTTTGTGAAACCGTCATCCATCACAAAGAAGAGGCCGAAAGGGCAAGGGAAGTCGACCCGCTGTCCGGCGCATCGCGCCGCCGTCGTACGGGCCGCCGGAGAAGGGTGCACGGTCTGCTGCACCCATCCTAGTCTTAGCGGGGGTGGGATTCGGAGCATCCCAGTATTCCCCCGTTAGACCTCTCCAAGGGGTGACGGCACTCTCACTCACCATGAGAAGCCGTCCACAGAGTTGTGTCCGATAGGACGCCGTACAGGGACGTGAAAGGCACAAGTTGTTCTCGGGTCCCTGTCTTACACGGCAGAAGGAGAATCCCGGGGGTTTTAGTGGGTAAACCCTCCTCATCTACCATCTTGCGAGGAGGGGAGTCCCACATAACCACCACGATGCCCCGACGTGGTGGTATGCGTAAAGCATTTCCCCCGGGAAAAAAAAAAAAAAAAAAAAAAAAGGTTAGGTTGGGGTGCAGCCCCTTGAAGGGTAATGGAAGGCCGGAGAGTTCTGCCTCTCGGCTTCCTAGAGTTGGTCTGTCGTGGGCCGACAGACAGATATGTGAGGCGGCCACAACATCTGGAGTGGTTTTGTCCAGAATGGACAAGGGAGCGACTGGCCTCGGAGCGGCAGTCGACGGCACTTCACCTAGGTTCACACGTGGAGCTAGGCGACGCGAGGAAGACCGAAGGGGATATAACAGCGACGCCTCTTCCGTCTTAACTGAACCTCGCTCACGTGCACAAAGAGTACCACCACCACCACCTGAGTCGGTGGACTCTGACGATGACTCGATGATTTATTCGGAGGCGGAGTCTTTACCCGCGTCGAATCAAGAATCGAAAAGAAGCAGCAAGTTTAATGTCTTAGCTGCGGCTCGCAGAGAGCTGGAGCTTGCTCGCCTCGCGAGGAGCGAGGAACTTCAGCTCGATGCTGAGCAGGAGGCGGAGCTGATGTGTCGAGAGGCTCGGGAGCGGCGTGCCGCTAGAGGTGAAAAGAGGGCTGCTTGCCAAAACCAGGCGAAAGCTGATGCTATGGCGGCAGAAGATTGCTCTAAGGCAGTTTCAGATGCGGGCGACATCGTTTCGTACGTCGCTCGTAACTCAAAGAATCTGAAAGGGACGTTTCAACGGTCCCTAAACGAGGCCGTCGAAATATATAAGATGGCTTCTGAGGAGTTCCGCAGGCTCCCCAATGCCGAGGAGAACTTGGCGTTGCGAGAAATCAACGGTGGCCTGCATTACGACAACCGCGCGCTGAGGGAATTGACCGCCAGTTTACAAACAGACAACACTCGCTTGCACACGCGGTTGGCCGATTTGCAGAGAGAGATGGCTGAACTCAGAGCCACACTCGAGACCGTTCAGCAGGCCCAGACAAGATCTCCTGGAGCCTGCCTCGAGGTTGAGGAGTTACCAGCGCGTCCTGCATCACGCCTAGCTTCACCACCTTTACGAAGCATCGATGTAGGGACACCAACTTGCGCTGAGGTCGTACGCCATGGGTCTCAGCGGACGACTCCGCCACCATCACCACTCGCGACAGAGAGCTTGCTGCAGACGTTCATGCAGGAAGTGACCCGTATGCTGGACGATCGCCTAGGTCCAGCAAGACCCGAGCTCCCCCCAGTTGAGCAGCAGAGCACTCCCGCTACCACCAGTGCGGCACAACATCCGCCGCCTGGCAGCCTGGACTGCGCGGAGTCGGAGATGGCTCCGGAAGCCCGTAAGGGCAAGGGTAAAAAGAATGCGCCTTCTAAGGCTAAGGGAAAAGGGGGGAATGCAGCCGGCAAACAAGATCAAGCCGCTGCACCCAGTCAGGCTGGCAAAGCCGCCGCCTCCCGAAGTACCAAACCAAAACCAAAGGCACCGACTTCTGCGCATCAGTCTGGACCACCTGAGACTGAGAAGTGGACAAAGGTCCAAAAGCGCAAGAAGAGCAAGAAGGGGGAAGCGCCGAAGGCACCTCCGCCTAAAAGGAAGGCAGCCACGCAAACACCTGTGGCTGCGCCTGCGAAGGCAAAGAAGAAGCGGTTGAGGAAAAAACTACGCCCCCCAAGATCTGCGGCCGTAGTCCTCACGCTCCGCCCCGAAGCCATCACAAGGGGCGTTACGTTCGAGTCGGCCATGATGAGGGCTCGAACAAGGGTTGATCCGAGCAGTTTAAATATCCCGCCCTTCTCCGGTCTCCGGAGGTCAGCTACAGGGGGGCGCGTGTTCGAGTTTGCAGGCCCTGCCGGGTCAGCACACGCAGATGTTTTAGCTGCATGCTTTTCGCGAACTATGGCGGAAACTTTTATCGTGGCCAGGCCTACAAAGTCCGCCGATCTGCGGGTCTCAGGGCTCGCAGATGGCACACCGAAGAGTGAGGTGATCCGCGCAATCGCTGAGAAAGGAGGATGTTCCCCAGATACCATCTCTGCTGGGGAGATAAGACGAGGAGCGGGAGGAATGGGCACTATCTGGGTGCGCTGTCCCGTTCTGGCCGCAAGAGTCGTCTTGAAGCTGGGCCGGATCCAGATCGGCTTTGGGATGGCGCGAATCCACGCGCTAGACTCAAAGCCGAGACGGTGTTTTCGGTGCCTCGAGGGAGGCCACACCAGGGCTACATGCGTGTCGCCCATAGACCGCAGCGGTCTCTGCTACCGCTGTGGGGTCGAAGGGCACATTGCCTCATCGTGCCACGCAAAGCCCTGCTGCCCCATCTGCACTGCAACCGGCAAACCAGCCGGCCACAGTATGGGGTCCAGACTGTGCAAACCTCCTAAGAGGAAGAGGAAGCGGAGAGCCGGTCTAACACCTGAACCGGCTGCTCCGGGCGCTAGCAGCAGTACAGCGCAGTGATCCTGGCAGGATCCCAGGAGAGTAGAGGGGACATGGAAGCGTGGGTTTTGCCTCAGTTCCGTTCCCCTCTGCAGCGAACTCGCGGGCGTACGGGCATGGGGAGCCCTACGTCCGTAGGCATGGGTTCGCAAGTTGGATTGGGGGTGGACTTAAATGTTCCGAGTCACCCCCAGCCCGATGGCAGAATCGGGCAGAGCTCATCGTTCATCGATGCCCGTTGTGCGGCTGTGGAATAGTTCCCCGAGGACCACCAGGGCTGCACCTCGAACGGAAGTAGGAACATCCGGGTGTTTTAGTGGGTAGTGCCGTTTAAGACCGTAGGCGAGTCCCACATATCCCGCGGGTCGCCCCAGTTCCGCGGGTATGCATAAAAGCATTTCACCCGGTCAAAAAAAAAAAAAAAAAAAAAAAAAAGGTTGGGGTGCAGCGAACTCGCGGGCGTACGGGCATGGGGAGCCCTACGTCCGCAGGCATGGGTTCGCAAGTTGGATTGGGGGTGGACTTAAATGTTCCGAGTCACCCCCCACCCGATGGCAGAATCGGGCAGAGTTCATCGCGCGTCGATGCCCATCGTTTTATCCGGTGCGGCTGTGGAAGAGTCCCTCGAGGATCACCCAGGGTCGTACTGCAAACGGAAGTTGGAACATCCGGGTGTTTTAGTGGGTAGTGCCGTTTAACATCGTAGGCGAGTCCCACATATCCCGCGGGTCGCCCCAGTTCCGCGGGAATGCATAAACGCATTTCACCCGGTCAAAAAAAAAAAAAAAAAAAAAAAAGGTTAGGTTGGGGTGTGCCTCGAGGGAGGCCACACCAGGGCTACTTGCGTGTCGCCCATAGACCGCAGCGGTCTCTGCTACCGCTGTGGAGTCGAAGGGCACATTGCTTCTTCTTGCAGCGCAAAGCCCTGCTGCCCTATTTGTACTGCAGCCGGCAAACCAGCCGGTCACAGCATGGGGTCCAGGTTATGTAAGCCTTCCAAGAGGAAGAGGAAGCAGAGAGCCGGTCTAACACCTGAACCGGCTGCTGCGAGCGCTGACAACAGACCAGTGCAGTGATCCTGGCAGGATCCCAGGCGAGTAGAGGGGACACGGAAGCGTGGGTTTTGCCTCAGTTCCGTTCCCTTCTGCAGCGAACTCGCGAGCGTACGGGCATGGGGAGCCCTACGTCCGCAGGTATGTGTTCGCAAGTTGGATTGGGGGTGGACTTAAATGTTCCGAGTCACCCCCAGCCCGATGGTACAATCGGGCAGTGTCATCGTATATCGATGCTGCCGTCGTACGGCCGTGGAATAGCTCCCCGAGGACAACCGGGGCCGTACCAAGAACGGAAGGAGGAACATCCGGGTGTTTTAGTGGGTAGTGCCGTTTAAGACCGTAGGCGAGTCCCACATATCCCGCGGGTCGCCCCAGTTCCGCGGGAATGCATAAACGCATTTCACCCGGTCAAAAAAAAAAAAAAAAAAAAAAAAAGGTTAGGTTGGGGTGGGGTGCGTGTTGGGTGGCCTCCTCGTGTGGCTGACTTCCATTTGTCGTTCCCGATACGTTGGGGGCGAACGATGGGGACGGTCCTGGCGCTCCCTGGTTCCTATAGGGTTCTAATGCTTCGAAGGAGGCATTGGAACTCTATAGCCAACAACCCAGCGCACAGGCGGAGCCCCTTCTGGGCCCGCAGCCTCCCTAGGCGTGTCCCTTCTGGACCGCACAGGCAGGTCCCTTCTGGACCTGCGGGGGGTGGGGAGGGGGGGGGGGGAATTGGGGATGGCGGTTCCCACTCTGGGGCCGTCAGGGGGGGGGGTGTAGTTCGGGGGCGCTTCATGCGTAAGATGTGTTGCGTAGGTATCTCGCCAACCTATTGCTCGCTGTTCCCACAGAGTTGTTGCCGTTCTGTCCGGCTTTTGCAACGATCCGCAGGCTTGGCATTCCCGCGGCAGTGTCTGTCTGGTCAGTCCGGCAAGCCCATCGGGGCAAGGACAAGGAAAAGTCGATAAAACCCCGCGGACACCTTCCGACCTCCGTGGGTATGTAGGATACCTTGGGCATGGGGGCTTTGACCCAGGGTACTTTCGAAGAGCTCCAGGGAAGGTCACCCTTGAAACCCGGGAGCCCACCCGAAATAGCGCTCAGCATGAGGTAAACTGCCGACAGCTTGTCGTGAACTGCAACCTTATGAAAAGTATGTCCAGTTCCGATAAGCGTTTGTCATGCGATGCGGCTGACGCCCGCCGTCTACGGGTAACCGGGCTCGTAGATGAGAAATGTGATACCGAAGGCCTCTCTAGGGTAGGCAACCAGGCCCTAGAGTGCGGCAATGCCTCTGGAAGTGGAGGACGAGGGCCCTTGAAGGGGAATGGACCAATTTGGAGTTCTGGCTCCCAGATGGTTCCGAAGGTGGGTCTGTCGTGGGCCGACAGACAGATATGTGAGGCGGCCACAACATCTGGCGTGATTTTGTCCAGAGTGGACAAGGGAGCGACTGGCCTCGGAGCGGCAGTCGAGGGCACTTCGCCTATGCTCACGCGTGGAGCTAGGCGACGCGAGGAAGACCGAAGGGGCTACAACAGCAATGCTTCTTCCGTCTTCACCGAACCACGCGCACGTGCACGGGGAGTTTCACCACCACCACCACCTGAGACGTTGGACTCCGACGATGATTCCGTGCTTTACTCGGACACGGAGGTTTTGCCCGCGTCGAGTAAAACACGGAAGGGCAGCAAATTTAATGTTTTAGCTGCGGCTCGCAGAGAACTAGAGCTAGCTCGCCTCGCACGAAGCGAGGATTTGCAGCTTGATGCAGAGCAAGAGGCGGAACTCATGTGCCGGGAGGCTCAAGAGCGGCGTGCCGCCAGGGAAAAACAGAGGGCCGCTTGCAAGAACAAGGCGCAAGCGGATGCCATGGCGGCGGAGAACTGCTCCAAGGCAGTCCTGGATGCCGGCGACATCGTATCGTACGTCGCCCATAACTCAGGCAACCTCAAGGGAACGTTTCAGCGGTCTCTAAACGAGGCGGTCGAAATTTATAAGATGGCCTCGGAAGAGTTCCGTAGGCTTCCCAATGCAGAGGAGAACTTGGCTTTGCGGGAGATCAACGGCGGTCTCCACTATGACAACCGCGCGTTGAGGGAGCTGACTGCAAGCTTGCAGGCTGATAACGAGCGCTTGCATGCGCAGTTAGCTGAGTTGAGGAGAGAGATGGCGGAAATGAGAGCCTCTCTTGAGACCGCGCCACCAGCTTCACGTTTCGCCCCACCATCTCGGCAGAGCGTTGGCGAATCACCCATCCGCGATGATGCAATTCCACGCTCATTGCGCACGCCACCACCGCCGTCTCCGCTCTCGACTAATGACCACACGCTGGAGACCATCTTGCAGCATGTGACAAGAGTTCTGGACGATCGTCTCGGTGTTGCATTTCCCGAGCGTCCTGCGTCTCAGCCGAGCCTGGTTCCGGCTTCCAGCGTGGCAGAACATCCGCCGCCTAGGAGTCAGGACTTTGCAGATCCGGAGGTTGCTCCGGAAGCCCAAAAGGGCAAGAGTAAAAAGAAGGCGCCTTCTAAGGCAAAGAGAAAAGGGGAGAATGCAGCTGACAAACAAGATCCAGCCGCTGCACCCAGTCAGGCCGGTAAGAAGACCGGTGCCTCCCGAACTACCAAGCCTAAATCAAAGGCACCGTCTTCTGCGCCCCAGTCTCAACCACCTGAAAATGAGAAGTGGACAAAGGTCCAGAAGCGCAAGAGGAGCAAAAAGGGGGAGGCGCCAAAGGCACCCCAGCCTAAAAGGAATGCAGCCGCGCGAACACCTGCGGTTGCGCCTGCGAAGGCGAAACAGAAGCGAATGAGGAAGAAACTACGGCCCCCACGATCTGCGGCCGTAGTCCTCACGCTCCGCCCCGAAGCCATCAAACGGGGCGTTACGTTCGAGTCGGCCATGATGAGGGCTCGAACAAGGGTCAATCCCGGCAGCCTGGGTATTCCGCCCTTCTCCGCTCTTCGGAGGTCAGCGACGGGGGGGCGTGTATTCGAATTTGCTGGTCCGGCCGGTTCAGCGCACGCCGATATTCTGGCTGGCTGCTTTTCGCAGACTATGGCGGACACTTTCATCGTGGCCAGGCCCACAAAGTCCGCCGATCTGCGGGTCTCAGGGCTCGCAGATGCCACGTCGAAAAGCGAGGTGGTCACAGCAATTGCTGAGAAAGGAGGATGCTCCCCAGATAACATCTCTGCTGGGGAGATTAGACGAGGAGCGGGCGGAATGGGCACCATCTGGGTACGCTGTCCTGTTTCGGCCGCAAAAGCCGTTTTAAAGTTGGGCCGGACCCAGATCGGCTTTGGGATGGCGCGAATCCACGCGCTAGACTCAAAGCCGAGAAGGTGTTTCCGGTGCCTCGAGGGAGGCCACACCAGGGCTACTTGCGTGTCGCCCATAGACCGCAGCGGTCTCTGCTACCGCTGTGGAGTCGAAGGGCACATTGCTTCTTCTTGCAGCGCAAAGCCCTGCTGCCCTATTTGTACTGCAGCCGGCAAACCAGCCGGTCACAGCATGGGGTCCAGGTTATGTAAGCCTTCCAAGAGGAAGAGGAAGCAGAGAGCCGGTCTAACACCTGAACCGGCTGCTGCGAGCGCTGACAACAGACCAGTGCAGTGATCCTGGCAGGATCCCAGGCGAGTAGAGGGGACACGGAAGCGTGGGTTTTGCCTCAGTTCCGTTCCCCTCTGCAGCGAACTCGCGGGCGTACGGGCATGGGGAGCTCTACGTCCGTAGGTATGTGTTCGCAAGTTGGATTGGGGGTGGACTTAAATGTTCCGAGTCACCCCCAGCCCGATGGTACAATCGGGCAGTGTCATCGTATATCGATGCTGCCGTCGTACGGCCGTGGAATAGTTCCCCGAGGACAACCGGGACCGTACCAAGAACGGAAGGAGGAACATCCGGGTGTTTTAGTGGGTAGTGCCGTTTAAGACCGTAGGCGAGTCCCACATATCCCGCGGGTCGCCCCAGTTCCGCGGGAATGCATAAACGCATTTCACCGGGGAGGGGAGGATGGGGACAACCATTTGGAGCGGGTTTAAAGGGTATGAAGGTAGGACTGGGTCCACAGCGTCCAGAAGCGCTGGGAAAGGGCCTGTACCATCTGGAATCGCCTACGTGTGGAGATCGGCCTATCTTCCACGGATAGTTTCACCGCATTTCACCCGGTAAAAAAAAAAAAAAAAAAAAAAAAGGTTAGGCGGGGTGCAGCGAACTCGCGGGCGTACGGGCATAGGGAGCCCTACGTCCGCAGGCATGGGTTCGCAAGTTGGATTGGGGGTGGACTTAAATGTTCCGAGTCACCCCCAGCCCGATGGTACAATCGGGCAGTGTCATCGTATATCGATGCTGCCGTCGTACGGCCGTGGAATAGTTCCCCGAGGACAACCGGGACCGTACCAAGAACGGAAGGAGGAACATCCGGGTGTTTTAGTGGGTAGTGCCGTTTAAGACCGTAGGCGAGTCCCACATATCCCGCGGGTCGCCCCAGTTCCGCGGGAATGCATAAACGCATTTCACCCGGTGAAAAAAAAAAAAAATAAAAAAAAAAAGGTTAGGCGGGGTGCAGCGAACTCGCGGGCGTACGAGCATAGGGAGCCCTACGTCCGCAGGCATGGGTTCGCAAGTTGGATTGGGGGTGGACTTAAATGTTCCGAGTCACCCCCAGCCCGATGGTACAATCGGGCAGTGTCATCGTATATCGATGCTGCCGTCGTACGGCCGTGGAATAGTTCCCCGAGGACAACCGGGACCGTACCAAGAACGGAAGGAGGAACATCCGGGTGTTTTAGTGGGTAGTGCCGTTTAAGACCGTAGGCGAGTCCCACATATCCCGCGGGTCGCCCCAGTTCCGCGGGAATGCATAAACGCATTTCACCGGGGAGGGGAGGATGGGGACAACCATTTGGAGCGGGTTTGAAGGGTATGAAGGTAGGACTGGGTCCACAGCGTCCAGAAGCGCTGGGAAAGGGCCTGTACCATCTGGAATCGCCTACGTGTGGAGATCGGCCTATCTTCCACGGATAGTTCGGGAAGGGCCGTTAGTGGGCGGCCTATAAGGAAGTGTCCGGCTGTAAGCGGCTCAAAGTCTGAAGGATCAGACGAAAGTGGGCAGAGAGGTCTCGAGTTAAGGACCGCTTCGATTCGAGCTAAAAGTGTGGAGAATTCCTCGAATGTGAGGTGTTGTTCGCCAATTACGCGATATAAAAGTTGCTTTGTTGATTTTACGTTGATCTCATGTAACGCACCGAACCATGGTCCCTTAGGGACGTTCAACAACCAAGTAATGTGCTGACCAGCGAGCTTGTGCGCAATCGTGTCATTATTCAAGGCAAGAAAGTTTTGTACTTCGATGAGCTGATTTCTAGCGCCTACATAATTTGTACCGCAGTCCGAGCGGATGAGAACCGGGGCACCGCGGCGTGCTATAAAAC
Source organism: Scoparia ambigualis (assembly GCA_963921215.1). Classification (NCBI taxonomy): domain Eukaryota; kingdom Metazoa; phylum Arthropoda; class Insecta; order Lepidoptera; family Crambidae; genus Scoparia; species Scoparia ambigualis. Next base: position 40,624,201 of record OY992503.1, on the reverse strand, counting down.
GCTGTAATGCCGCGAGGAACGCTTCCGTGCTGAGGTCCGAGACCGGTTCTAAATGAACCGCCTTAGTCGAGAGGCACACGAATATACAAAAGTACGCTTTTAAGAGTTTAACATTACGTAGGGTACTAGATTTAACGAGGAATGGTCCGGCAAAATCGGTCGTGACTTGACTAAATACTGGCTGAGGCGTAACTCTATCGGCTGGCAGGTCGGCCATGAAGGGCGCTTGCGGCTGGGCCCGGCATCGAAAGCATCTAATGCATTTAAAAACTCGGTGTCTAATAATACGGCGCGCGGACAATATCCAAAATTGTTGGCGTAGGATAGCGTGTAAAGTGTCAGCGCCAGGGTGGCAGTGTATTTAGTGGTAGTGGTCAATGATAAGGTCTACAAGTGGGCTAGAGCTGGGAAGTATGAGCGGATGCTGCACGTCATATCGGATAGACGCATGGGACAGTCGTCCACCAACTCTAAGGAGCTCATCTTTAATGAGAGGTGACAGCCGCTGGAGTCTGACGGAGCAGATTTTGCCAGTTTGAAGGCGGTGGATGTCCTCTGCAAACTCATTGTGCTGAACACTGCGCACCCAGTAAAGTAGGGCCTCTCTTCGTTCACTGACGTACAAGGGGCCTGAGCGTCGCGAATCTGGGTGGTGTCTGCAGTTGTGCAGAAAGCGTTTTAGACAAGCTGTCACTCCGACGAGCTTGTCTAGTGAACTGAACCGAGTGAGCAGGTCAAAGTCAAGACCGGGCACTGTGACCAGTGACGGGACGTGTTTGGGCTTAAGGCCGGCCAGGGCGTGATGGCCCAGAGCTAAGGGCATCGCAGGCCAAGACTCACAAGGCTGTCTAAGCCACGTGGGAGACCACCATAGGTCGTGGGCTGACAGGGATTGCGCAGACATCCCTCTGCTTGCGCAATCTGCCGGGTTGAGCTCGGAAGGTACGTGTCGCCAGGTACATTCTGGTGAGCCTGAGCTGATTTTGACTACCCTGTTGGCTTCAAAGGGTTGAAGACGGTGAGGCGGTGTATTGAGCCAGGCCAGGACTATCGTACTGTCTGACCAACATATGTGTTGTTGTATACTGATATGGGCCGATAACTGAACTGACACACGGATCATGAGCTGGGAGAGTAGAGTGGCGGCCGACAACTCTAACTTGGGGATTGTGAGGCGATTCTTGATTGGTGCGACTCGCGACTTGGCGACAATCAAGTGTACCAAAGCATCTCCGGAGGCATCGAGCTCATGGAGGTAAACAACGGCGGCAAACCCGGCTTCAGAGGCATCTGCAAACCCGTGAAGCGAGTATGCAGCTGAGCCTTTGTTTGCACAAATGTGCCGAGGGAAGCGAATGCTAGACAACAGCGGTAGATCCTCTGAGATGTGGTGCCACTCCGTTTGTACTTCAGAGGGAGTGGGCTCATCCCATTCCAGCTTCAGTAGCCACAATTGCTGAAGCAGCAGCTTTGCGCGGAAGATAACGGGAGAAACCCAGCCGTTTGGGTCATAAAGTGAGGCTACGGTGCTTAAAATAGACCGCTTTGTGACATGTGTGATGGGGGGCAGAGAGATGCAGTAGGTGAACTCGTCTGACTGAGGGCTACACTGTATACCCAAGACCTTAATGGACGTGGACTCTGAGTTCATGTCGAAGTCCTTGGGCATGTCGCATTGGTTGTCGGGAATTCTCTCAATTCGAGCAGCTTAGGCGAGTTAGATGTCCACTTACTGAGCTGAAAGCCGCCTAGATCTAGCAGACTTATCAACTCGTCCTGAAGTGCTTGGGCGGATTCAACTGTGTCATGACCACACAAGATGTCATCAACGAAGATAGACTTGCGAAGAACCTGAGCGGCTCCAGGGTAGCGATGGCCTTCATCATCAGCCAGCTGAAGCAAAGTGCGGATTGCATGGTATGGGCTTGATCTTAAGCCGTAGGTGACTGTATTGAGGGCGTAGGTGAGCAGAGGGTGATCTGGTGAGGACCGCCATAGTATCAGCTGATACCGTCTCTGGTCTGGGGCAACCAGCACATTTCTAAACATCCTTTGGATGTCAGTGCTGAAAACGACTGGATGCGTTCTGAAGGACATGATGATGTCCACAATGTCCTGTTGAAGGGCGGGGCCTGTGTGTAGGCATTCATTTATGCTGACACCATTGGAGCTTTTGCAGCTACCATCAAAAACAATGCGCAGCTTGTCCGACCCTGACTTAAATACGCCATGGTGAGGGATGTAGAAGTGAGGTTTATGGGCGAATATATTTGGGGGACAGGGAGCCATGTGCCCTAAGTCGATGTATTCGGCCATGAAGTCGACGTATTTAGAACGCAGAGACGGGTTCGCCATTAGCTTCTTCTCAATATTGAGGAATCTGCGTAATGCGATAGGGTGAGTTTTACCTATTTGAGGGGCGTCCTTTAGAAAGGGCAGAGCGACCGTATATCTGCCTGAGGGATCGCGTGTAGTGGTAGAGCGGAAGATTTCCTCGCATTGTTCCTCCAGGGGATCATTATGAGTGTGATATTGAGGGAGGGGCTCCTCAGACTCCCAGAACCTTTTCAGACTCTGACGTATGTCTGATTCAGCTGAGTCTGGTTGTGAGCTGACGACGTGAGCTGAGTTAACCTGCTGCGCCGGCTGCGCATACAAGTCCTCAATGGGTCCTATCAACGCGAAGTCGAAAATCGTGCCGAAGGCTATGGGCTTGCCCGGGCCCAACGAGACCTTAGTCCCGTCCAACACCTGGCCAAGAACGTCCGACCCCAATAAGAGGTCGATCGGGGCTGGTGTGTAGTAAAGCTGGTCAGCCAATGGCACGGGTGGCTGGCCTAGTACGTGGGAAATGTTTGGTACCTTCTCTATGGGAAGGTAGCCAGTGACGTTTTTTAAAATGTGAGCTGTGGCAGTTATTGTAGGAGTATCATTGTGAGTGGGTCGGCATACTATTGTTATTGCCGCCTTTGACTCATGTTTGTGCTGATTCCCAACTCCTGTAATTTTTAAAGAAGTGGGTTTTGATGGCAGGTTCAAAAGTCGTGCCATGCGTGACGTTATTAATGTCAGCATACTGCCACAGTCCAATAAAGCTCTGGCTGTGTGAAGATGGCCATGTACGTCCGCGACTCTTAGTGAGACGGTTGGCAACAAAATGGGTGTGCCAGTGGGCACAGAAGGTGAGTGAGCTGATTGAGTATCAGCTGAAATTGTATGAGCTGAGTATGTATCAGCTGTGTGGGCATGGGTTGACTGGGCATGGGCTAAATTTACCTCTTCGCTAGGGTGCTCTGTGATAGTTGGGAGTCATAATTGCTGGCGGCGTTCGCGGGGCCTACCTGGCGAACCGGACCTGGGCGGGCTGGCTCTGTGAGCAGAGCTGGGTCGCACCTGTTTAGCCTGTGCGGGTTCGTGCCGCCTGCTGTGTCTGGGACGCTCCCTCGAGTGCTCTGTCAGCTGTGGTGGGGGCACATGTACAGACGACGAATGAGCTGAGTGCGTTGGGCCGTCTGGTCGATGGAGGGACGTGTGGTGGTTCGTGCTCCCACAGTTCTTGCATGCCCCCCTTGACCTGCACTCGCTCTCGTAGTGACGGCCGAGACAACGCTGGCAGCGCTCGCGTGCCTGTACAAAGTCCCAACGGCCCTGTGTTGGCTGGGCATTGTACCATCTGCACGTCATGAGCGTATGTCCCCTAGTGGCACAATAGGGACAGTAGGACGTCGAGCGTGAGGAAGAGGACGAGGACGATGATGAGGAGCAGCTTTGCTGGAAGGCCGAGTAGACGGGGAAGGGCTGACTGCGAGCCGGGGAGGTGGATGGGCGGTGACGCATTTGCTGCGCTGGGCGTGATGGTTGGTGAGTAGGCTGATCATAGGCGCGGTGAGGCGATGGAGCTGAGGAGCGGCCACGGTAATGGTCGGGCTGTTGCTGAGCCATCTGAGCATAAGTGCGATGGGGCAACTGTGGAGGCGCGCGGCTACGAGAAGGGCCGGGCAGGGCGTGAATGGGCTGCGGCTGAGCTATGTTGGAGAACTCTGTCTCCACACAGCGCGCGTGCTCCTCGAGGTAGGAGATGAGGTCACTCAACGTGGGCAGGGTGCTGCTAGACCCGTGTCTGCGTTCAAATAACGTGCGGAGCTCACCCTTAAGCTTTCGCACCACTATCGACACAAACACGTAGTCGTCTCCTATGGGCAGATCCAAATTACTAAGGGCACACTGGGCGGACACCAGCGGAGTGAGGAAAAGTGTGCGTATGTTAGAGCGCGTGTGGTGCTCGGCAGCCCCAGGATTATGTCGACGAAACTATCGATGAGAACCCGGCTGTTCTCGTACCGCTTGGTAAGGATGTCCATGGCCACGGCAAAATTTTCATTGGTGACCTTTAGGTGGGACACCATGCTTAATGCCTCACCGCTGAGACTTGAGAAGAGATAGTGGAGCTTGACTGCTTCCGACAAGGTCGCCATGTCGTCAGTCAAACTCCTGAACAGTGCAATAAAGGAAGGCCAGTCCTCCACCTTTGAGCTGAACCTGGGCAGCGCTATCTTGGGGAGGACGGCTGTAGGCGTATTGACGCCGAGACTGGGCTGAGCGTTATGGGTTGGGGACGACGTGGAAGAGGGTAAGATTTCCTCCCTAGCCACAAGTATCCCCAGGTATGCCCCGGAGGCTTTTGTGTGGTTCTCAGTGTATGTCCTCTCAACCCCCTCGTCTAAGTTCTCCTCGTCAAGAATGCTGTAATATACTGAATCCAGCTTCTCCTTAATACCCTGTACCTGTGCGAAACGCACGTTAAATTCCGTTATGGAATGTTTGGTGTCGCCAGCAATGATCCGTGACCCCACCTCTAGGAGTTGGTGTATTGCTTTGGCGGCCTCCCTAAAAATCGCGGCTTGTGACTTGGTCGGCATCGCGATGAATAAAAGGAGACAAGAAAAAATAAAAAAAATAAAAAAAATTAACAAATTTAAAGGCAGTAAAAAGAACAACATCCTGTATATATTCTATAGTTGGGCTGGATGTATTTGTTTACTAAGGTAAGGGCAAATGGGCTAAAATTAACGCAACAATAAAGAGAGCAAAACTAAGTTGGGACGCCTTGTATATGGCCTACGGGTGGGCAAACGCGTGTGTGTGTATGTGTATGTCTGTGTCTCTATTGAACGCGCGTACGTAACATTAGCCGACCGCAAAACAAAAAACAAACAAAACAACAAAAAAATCACGTCATCCGTAGCCCACTATTGGGCAAGGCGCTCACAGTCGGGCAGACCTGTAGCGGAAACTAGCGCAAAGAATGAGTCGGTCGCAAAAAAAAATTAAAAATAAACAAATAATAAAAACTTAATTAAAAAAAATAAAATTGGGACACTCTGTCTGTGTCCCACAAGTGGGCAAACGTTTGTAGAAGCGAAGGCGACGCACGCAAATAGCCGTAAGCGATATAAAAAAAAACTGATGAAGCTAAATGAAACACACTAAGCTCATGTGGTGAGCACGCACAAAAATGAGCCGATTGCAAAGGCAAAAATTAAAAACAAAAAAAATATATAAAATTAACACGAGCGAAAAAATAAAGCACGCTTCTCGGCACGCGTGGTGAGCATGCACGAGATTTGAGCCGATTTAACACGACAAGAACATAAAAAATTCAGTAAAAAATAAAACGGGACACCATCTCTCGTCATAATACCCCACGCAACGTAATAAAACGGGAGACCTTCTCTCGTTATAATACCCTACGTAACGTAATAATTTAACTACTAACAATGTATCATTAGACAACGACCGTATAGGTTCCTACACATAGATCTGTGATCAGACAATCGGATGCATACACGAGATCAATATCAAAGCAACATGCAAAAATAATTGCGTTAAAATAGTTCGGATGTTGTGTGGTCGCAATCCTAACACAAATGATTCATAACTACCTCACCAAATTTTTATTGGGACAGGGTAAAGTTATGTAAACAAATGAATTTAGAAATGATGGCACAAATTAGATTATGGGCGGAAATAATTATTTTTAGCGGACTGTAATTGAATGAGCTGACGGAACGTGAGACCAAATTATGGTGAAATGGTAAAAGTTTACTGGTTACGGGAAGGTCGCCGGTATTTAAATTTACCGGTTCGAATGACCAGAATGTTACGGCGAAGGGCGCTCGCCGTAACAGTGACGGAATAAGGTGTGTGGACCCAGGACAGGTCTGGTTAGGTTTCGGAAATGAGGGCATGCGACTTACTTGGTAGATGATTGGTGGGGGCAAGGCAGGAGACGGGGCAGCGAGCTGGCGGGCGGCGATGTAGGCGATTTGTCACGGCACAGCACAAAGTCCTTTCACCTAATCACAGGCACTATATTCACAGGCACTATCTTCACCGAGTCACTATCAATAAGGGCAGATACCAGCGCGCGTATTTTGTGGGCGTCTCGCGTTAGCTAGCAGACAGACGCGTCCCGCGGTCGGCTCACGACCCGAGCGACCGCGGGTCGCGCAGCGGTGGCGCCGCGGCAGATAGGCGGACGCGGCCGTCAACAACCGCTGAGTCAACCACCTTACAGCTGGCGGTATGCTTTGAATGGCCGTTGCGCTGTGGCGCAAACAACAGGTCTGCGCTGCCACGGCTAAAAAGTCCGCATTTCTCCCCCAACCCTCCTTCCAGAGCAACCTATTACCCATCCAGACTGGTCTCAGTCTCTTAGGTATGGACATACACAGCGACCTCAACCCGAAGAGCTATATTGAGAGCATTATAACCACAGCCTCACGTAAACTCGGAATCCTGAACAAGGTGAAGCGGTTCTTCACGCCGGAGCAACGTTGTCTTTTGTATAAGACTCAGGTGCTCTCCTGTGTGGAGTATTGCTCTCATCTTTGGGACGGATCCGCCAAGTACTTGCTCGAAGCTCTTGACAGGTTGCAAAGACGTGCTGTCCGTATTATCGGTAACGATGACGTTACGACCAGTCTGGAGCCGTTACAGCTACGTAGGGACATTGCTTCCCTTAGTGCTTTTTACCGCCTTTACCACGGTGAATGCTCTGAGGAGCTCTTTGACCTCATCCCTCCCTCTCCTTTCCTTTCCAGATCGACGCGTGCAGGTCTTAGAAGCCACCCTCATACCGTGCTGACCATCAAGACACGTACCAAAAAGTTTGGACAATCGTTCTTTTGCCGAACTGCCCGTATGTGGAATGCGCTTCCCGCACACGTGTTTCCTTCCTCTTTCTCTCCCGGGTTATTTAAGCGGGGCGTGAAAAAGCATTTATGCAGGCCGCCATAGTAAGAGCGTTCGGCATAGCGTGGTAGCGCTGTGACGAACGCTTTCACTTCTTGGGCTTCACTGGCTGCTTTTCATCAGGCAGAGTGAAGCCACTATGGCGTGCCACAATAATAAAAAAAAAAGTGAAATAATGGTGGATTATTTACTGTTAAGTGTTCGTGAACGTGCATGAGTGTTAGCAAATAAAACAAAACAATGCAACATCACTTTTCAAATTCTCTCAAGAAGTCCGTGTGGGACCTCAATAAATTCCCATAGCTTTATTGAGTTTCCAGAGGTTTGGGGGAAAATCATTTACCATTAAACGTTCATTATCACTCATTATCATCCACTTTATGTGAAGAAAATAATAATTACCTATTATTAAAAACTTGACACTGGCTAAATGTGCTGATCGCACGTAGCCATTATATAAAAGAAAAAAAAATATATGAGGGACCCCTCTTGACAATCCTCAAAGTCACTGTTACGTTTTGCAGTGTTGGCAGCTATTTCATTATTTCTGTGTTGTTCGCTCGAAATGTCTAAAAAATGCAAAAACAAATTGTATTTGAACAATATGCCGTGTAGGCAATAATACGTTATTTTAACGATTCGTATTTAAGTGATTATGAATGTATAAATGACAAATAAAAATACAGAAATAGAAAAATATATTTATAAAAAACCGGTACGTAAACAGCACTACAAAAAAGATGTCATTGTGGGCATTGTGGCAAGTATGTAATACTCGGACCAAATATATTTGGTCCGAGATGTTATAGAAATATATAAATATACGTATGGTGGTATGATTATGCGTCCACACAGACGCAACATGTCAGATGCTCTTTTTGAAGAGCTTGTGATTTTAAAATCTTTAATAAATAAAGAAAACCAGTAATTTTACCATAAAGTATTTTATTTCAATAAAGTATTTTGAAAATACATATTTTGTATTTAGTATTAAAATACAAAAGGCAAAAGTATTTTGTATCTTGCATTTGAAATACTATATTAAAAAAGTATTTGCATTTTGTATTTAAATACTTTTCGAAAAGTATTTTGTACATCTCTGATTATATCTTACTTGACACTGGCTAAATGTGCTGATCGCACGAAGCCATTATTTAAGAGAGAAAAAAAACCTATAGGCGGACTTCTTGGCGGGAAAGTGAAGCGTCCCTAAGCGTCATGTCTGCTGTTTTGTTTTATTTTCTATTATTTAGGTTTTGTCGAATATTAATGTGAAATAATGGTGGATTATTTACTGTTAAGTGTTCGTGAACGTGCATAAGTGTTAGCAAATAAAACAAAACAGTGCAACATCACTTTTCAAATTCTTTCAAGAAAACCGTGTGAGACCTCAATAAAGTACCACAACTTTATTGAGTCTCGAGGGGTTTGGGGGAAAGTCATTTACCATTAAACGTTCATTATCACTCATTTTAATCCACTTTATGTCAAGAAAAAAAAAATTACTATTAAAAACTTGACACTGGCTAAATGTGCTGATCGCACAAAGCCATTATTTAAGAGAAAAAAAACCTATAGCCATGGACTCCTTCCTTCCGGGGCTTGGCTGTAGTCTCAGAACAATAATTATTGTTCTGACTCTTAGGCTGTAGCAGTCATTTACCAATGATGCCTAGAATACCGCCATCGTTATGTAGGTGTTTGGTTATTGCATTGAGCTATTAGTTTCAAATCTCTATGGGCTATTGGCTCTTTTGCCCAGGTATCTTTTAAGTTGGTTTAAAAGTTTTTATAACACATTTGCTCGTAAAGTGGCACTTATTACACCGATTTCAGCATCGTAATGTAGCTTATTACGCACTAGTGCGGTAATGTAATTTAAAAAATAGAATCTCGACCAGAGCGAAGAAATAATAGCATTTCTTCCTCAAGGGAAAATAGTTTATTTTTAAATTTTTGTCTGTCAAATGAGCCTACAAAAGCAAAAAAGTCTTTAGTTTTAGGTAGAAAATAATCATGAATAAAGACTCGACTTAACATAAATCAATAACTTTTTTGAGATATCTAATTAAAGTTTATGGTAAAATTAGTAATAATTTCAATTTATGGACAACACAGACCACACAGTCTACGCTTTATCAAGAAACAACTGCACAGTCTGCACAAGTGCTTAGATTTATTTATTTATTTATTTATTTATTAAGAAAATCAACAGCACATTACATACAAATACTTACATTTAGTACATAACTATAAGTAAGGCCAATATAACTGATTTCCCTTTTTTTTTTACATGTTGATGTTATCAAAATAATTCGCTTATACATATACTTACAATAAACTATCATTTCTTGATGTGTACAATATGCGTTTCGTGCGTAAAACAAATAGCTTTAAAAACAATATATATATATTTTTTTCTTAATTTTGAATTATATCAATAACATTACCTACCTAAGCTCTTTCAGTGCTTTAACAATTTCTGTTTTGAAGTGTTAGTGCTTAGATGGTGAGCCTTTAGCCCGTTAGTCGCTTTTACGACACCCAAAGGAAGACAGGGGTTGGTATTATTATTTTGAAGAGCCCATCGCCGCTCTATGCTGTTAGATGTATGTGCAGTCTTTAGTCCGTTAGTCGCCATTTACGACACCCAGGGGTTGGATGGAAAGACTTCCAATCTTTCACATACCTATATTTTGTCGATTCAAACAGCGGCTTCTTGTTCAATATTTATTTTATTAACTAACTATTAATTAACTATTAAAAAATAAAAAAAATATTAACCGCCTATTATCATCTAAGTCCAAAGAAAAATACATGTTGGCTTACCAAATACCAATTTATACACTAGAAAAACAACAAAAACACGCAGTCATTTTCAGAAAATGTGTTTTCCTCGCAAATATGTTATAAAACGTCGTATGACATACTTACGTGCGCTTTGATAATTACAGCCTCTGATTTCTGGTAGCCCTCGCCAACGGCTCGGGCTAGCAATATCGCCTCGGCTGTAATTTTCAACTTACCGCACTTATATCATAATGTACTATTAAGCGATTAAAAGCACACACACAAATGAAACCGTTCAAAAATGTCGCGCTTGTATGGTGCAGACTATTAAAGATGCAACGAACGCTACATCTTTACAAAAGTGGGTGACTTCTGCCCACTTATTCTTTATACTTGTTTGACTAGCTGCTATTAAGAAATAAATATTATTTTATAATTACACAACACTACACGCAAGATAAATATCACAGGATTTCCAGAAATTCAGCGATAAATAGAAAACGAGCGCACCCATTCATGACGGCCTGCATAAATGCCGTTTCACGCCCCGCTTAAAAGACCCGGGACTGTAGAAGCTGGGAAACACATGCGCCGGCAAAAAAATCTAAAGCCGAATGGTCTTACAGAGGAACGACTTGCGAAATTTTTTGGTACGAGTACTAAATGTACTAATAGTCTGATGTACAGTATGATGGTGGTTCCTAAAACCAGCACGTGTAGTCCGGGAGAGGAAAGGAGAGGGCGGAATGAGATCAAAAAGTTCTTCAGAACACTCTCTGTAGTAGTTCCGGTAGAAGACACTGAGAGAAGCAATGTCTCTACGCAGCTGGAGGTCCTCAAGGGAGGCTGTAACCTCAGCATCTCCAATAATGCGTACCGCTCGCCTTTGCAGTCTATCAAGTGCATCGAGGAGGTATTTAGCGGAGCCGTTCCATAGATGGGAACAATACTCCATACTCGATCGCACCTGAGTTTTGTACAGCAAACAGCGCTGCTCGGGAGGGAAAAACCGCCTCACCTTATTGAGAATACCCAACTTCCGGAAGGCAGTTAAAATAGCACTCTCGATGTAGCATTTTGGATTCAGTTCCTGGCCGATGTCCATGCCAAGAATGCTGAGGTTCACCGAAATGGGTAACGGAGAGTTCTGAAGAGAGGGAGGAGTAAGGAAGGGAACCTTGGACGAGAATGCACAAACCTGGGTTTTGCTAGCATTAAACTCGACCAGGTTTTTAGATCCCCACTTAGAGACACGATCAAGAGTCAGGTTCAGTTTTTCAACCAGTTCTTGCCTTTTCACCATGATATTGGCTTGCTTTGCCGCAGGATGTCCCAAGTACCGCTCATGCACCGTACTGTCATCCGCATAACAATGAATATTGCCCAAGGACAACATGTCATTAAGATGCAGAAGAAATAGAGTAGGTGAGAGCACAGAACCCTGCGGCACTCCGGCTGCGTGTTGATTTTGTAGAATGCGGAGGAACTACCCTCACAAAGGACACGAATCCTCCGCTCTTCTAGAAAGTCTGCAACCCAGGCGCACAAATGGGGCGGCACACCAATATCGTAAGCCGTCAGTTTATTATTACTTTTAAATGGCGTTACCAACACAAATAGTAATTCTCGTAGTCGTCCATTTAATTCTGAAGTAGTAATTCTCGCAGTCCATTTCATCGTGAAGTCGAATTTCGTCCATATGTGTAGGACATTGTGTAGAAGGTATATTTTTCTCTCTTTTGCATTGCAACTATTGCAACCTTAGATTAAACCAACTTTTTGTTTTAATCTAAGATTGCAACAAATTTTCCCTCCAACGGTTTCATCTCACTCTTTTCTTTAAAGAAAGGGCTACAATTATTGCCACCCAAGCTCTAAAAAGATCTTGCGTGTAGCGTTCGCCATAGAATTCTCTGTCTACGGACAATGAAGATGATGAATGATGATTCTGAGTGCGTCATTATCTATTAAAGTGTAACCCTTTAGTGTAACCATGGACGTTATTATTACGTCCATGAGTCTAACTTAACTTATCGACTGCATCTTACAAGGTTTATAAAATCCGTACAGCGTGAGGGCCGTGCGTGTTAGTCTAGCGGTTAGTGAAGTGCATATAGCAACAGTTGCAGGTTCGAATGTCGCTAGGCGTGCTGTAAACCCCTTGAGCACCGTAAAACCAGACAATTGAAAATCAATTGTTTCGCGACCGCCGGCGGTATTACAATCCTTGACCTATTAATATTAAAAATGTAAGTTAAGTAGGTAATGTACCAATTGGTTAAATTGCTACAACAAATTGATATAAATTATTGCATCATCGGTGTTCAAGGGTTCTATACGGTAGTACTACTTATTACTTAGGCTGGTTTCACAATCATGCGTTTGACCAGAGCCGGCCACATGCGCGCGCTTACAATTAGGCTGGTGTCACAGTCACGCGTTTGACCAGCGCCGGCCACACGCGCGTAATGGGCGATTTTCTGACAGCCCAAATTAAAAAGTAAAAATTAGTTCAAAAACACTCGATAGATGTCGTTTTATGAAAGCTGGGTTACTTATGGGCTGTAATAAATTCTACACTTTTACTTGTCTACCAAAAGAATAAAAAAATAGTATTTACTTACCTATTTATATTCAGGACATCCAGAACCTATTTCTATTTTGAAATAGAATAAATATTACACAGCCATACACGTGCTCTTCATGAACCCGCCTTTTACTAAGCGCCATACTAATCTATGCTAAGCGCCATCTATGAAGTCATTTACGAACCAATTTCTTTTTTTTTTTGATCTCGGAAAATCGCCCATTGTAAGCGCGCGCGTGTGGCCGGCGCTGGTCAAACGCGTGACTGTGAAACCAGCCTTACACTAGATTGTAGTTGCGTTTCATGTTTCATAGTCATCACGCAGTTCAAACGCGCAACTACTATGTAGTGTAGCGCGCGCGTGTGGCCGGCGCTGGTCAAACGCGAGACTGTGAAACCAGCCTTAGTTATTCTGTGGTTATATCCGACAGAGAGCGGTCACGCGTTCAAGCGTTCCGCGTTCGCAGCGTTTGCCAGTTGTTTATGCCAGACTCTTCAACGCTTGACCGCGTGATCGCTTGCTTGAACGCGTGACCGCTCTCTGTCTGATAGAACCCTTAGTTATTTCTACATCTTGTAGGTACTTACTTAGTAGGTACAATCCTACTAATATTATAAACGCGAAAGTTTTAAGTGTGGGTGGATGTTTGTTACTCTTTCACGTAAAAACTACTGAATGGATTTGGATGAAATTCGGCATACAGATAGTTTATAACCTGGATTAACACAGGATACTTTTTATCCCGATATTCCCACGGGATCGGGAACCACGCGGGTGAAACCGCGAGCGGCCGCTAGTATTTGTATATAGGAACATCTCGGTGGCCGAGTGGCTAAACTCTCGACCCAATAGCCGGAGACGACGACACACCCGGGACAGGTTCGATTCCCATGTTGGGCAAAGTGTGTTTTAATTATTCGATGCATTGTAGCCCGGGTTTGTGATTGCATTTGGCAAACGTGGGTGACTAAGCCAAAATACCCCTCAACTGTAGCGAAGCGAAAAATAGTTTTTAATAATGGAGGCTTCGGAAAGCAGTGATACTGTACGTAGGCTATACTTTACTTTACTTTTACTTTTACTTTACTTTCTGCATTTCTAACAGCGATCCACTGATCGCTTGCCTTATGCCTCCTTACCGAAGTTTTCCGTGTGTACAATTTTCGTATAATTTTTAATACTGTCATATATCTATTTTGAAATTCGAAATTAACTTACCTTATATCGAAAAAAGATTTCTGAAAAATGTGATTGGAAATCAACACTTTGTTTTAGCGTTCTCAATTATGTACTTACGTACATAATTAAATAATAATAATACCGTAAATCGGTATTACAAAACATAGTTAAAATGTTCTAACATTTTTTCTGGTTAGGTAAAGCACTATGTGTAGCATCTATGTGTAGCACTAAATATTTTATTAATGGGATTATTAAGTACTCCAAAAAAATTAATTATACCTCGAAATCTTTCATTGCCGTGTTTGTCCACACGTCACTTTGATGTGTATTACTTCATTAATAAAAATGTACTGGTTATTTATATTAAAACCTAGTTTTATTTGATACGTGAATAGTTAAAGTATTGTTACGGAATACATTTATTCAAATATTTAAACAATACAACGAATAGTTAATAAAAATTCATTTGTCCCAGAACTACCTTTCATCGCCGTGTCCTAAACATGTTTAAGAATATTGTTTTATCTAACGACTTGCGTCCTCCCCCTGTGCGCTAAACGTTGCATATCAGTGCCACTTAAGTGCTCGACGTGGAAAGACACACGTGCCTGCGTTTTTGCGCCATAAATGTAAGTATTCCATTATTTTGTCACTGGACATTTTTTCTTTCATCGCCGTGGATAGGTATAACTTCTATTTGAATAAGTTTGTCCTCTTGAATAAGCATTCGATAGAACGCCATTTCTCTTATGTTTGTTTGTGAAGTGTTTATTACTTCGGATAATTAATAGATATTTTGTTATTTTATATTTTTGCCTTGATTTTCATCGCCGTGCTTTCATTTCCGTGGTTTTCGTGGCCAAACTTTGCTATGGCAATGAAAGAAAAGACACGGCAATGAAAACATTTTCATTACCGTGCCTTGTAAAACAGTTTAGTTTCATTGCCGTGGCCAGGTGTTTCACTTCCGTGACTTATGTTTTCATATTGCCTTGAACGCTTGTTTCATTGCCGTGCACGCATGTTACATCGCCGTGGCAAAAAAATTTTAATCTTGTATATCTCGTTAGTTTTTTAAGTTATCTGCCAGATATCAAACAAGAATTTATTTAAAACATTACCAAAAACTTTAATAAAAGCGAAAGTTTTTTTTTAAAAACTTAAAGATAAAAAAATCCACGGAAATGAAGATTTTAATGGACCGGTTGAATTCACCCAAATACTTTACGTATTTACAACAAAGGAGCAGCGACCACTTGTATTGTAATGTCGAATGTCGCACGAACACAAAAAAAACATTCGTCCAAGCTCGTAATTCTAATGAATGAAGTAGGTATAGGTATGCTCATTCATAACTTAAGGTGATTGATCTGCACGATAACAAGCACTTTAACTATATTTAGATTACAAAGCGCAACCAAGTATTTGCAAGTGTCAAATGGCGCGCAGCACGTATGGCGCATGCGCGGCCCGGGTCAGCTCCGGAATATGTCTGCTGGCTACAACCTGTGCTCCTCTAGGGATGAGCCTTTAATATCGTTTGTTTTATTCGTGATTCGAAATACCTACGAAACCTGTCGATTTTCACTTTTGAACACTCCTACGGGACGATTTATATTATAAATAATTTTGATGTCCAGTGAATAAAGTTTTGGTACCTTTACTTTTTTACCTTTTCTGCATCTCTAACAGCGATCCACCGATCGCTTGCCTTATTTACCTGCCTATGCCTCCTTACCAACGAATTAGTTTTCCGGTGAACAAATTTCGTGTAATTTTTAATATAAGTGTCTTGAAATTCGAAAATTACCTTATCGAAAAGAGATTTCACTTTGTTTTCAGCGTTCTCAATTATGTACGTAGGTACTTAGATAAATTAAGCGATGAAGAGCATAAGTTCGTCTAAAATAAATCTTATAAAATAAAATAAAAATCGCTAAATCATCTCGCCTCGCGCACCGCGCCCCCGCCCTACGCTGCACCATTTTCAAGGTCACATCTTTCAGTGGGCTGCCTGCAGCCGGCGGCGCGGCACACACGATGGGACACCCGCTATGAGCACGCCGCGCACCCGCCCGCAGGACACCGTCGAGCTCCTGCCGCTTAAGTCAGCTCTAGTGAACAACAACTACCGCGATGAGGAGGCCTACTACGCGCCGCCGCCGCCGCCGCTCAACGCGAACCCCTCCAGCTCAAACCTGCACGACTACACTCTGCTGTCTAAGAGAACGCCTGCCTCCAAAAGGTATGTGCTTGCGAAATCAGGTATGTATGTGATTGCGATAATGTATTTGAGCAGTTTCAAATGTTAGAATTATTAATGAAGATTAGTATTGTCTACATCATGTTAGGCTTTTGTTAAAAGTGCTATTTTTGTGTGATATCTTTGTTGATTTAACGAAATAGAGCATAGTAAATACAAATAAATTGTGAGGATTTACTTCACGGTGCAATCAGCTAATTATCATACTGTCTAGCGGCATGCAGCTTTGAGCAATAACGCAGGCGTTTATATTCAGATATAGATTCAGAGATCAAAGCGTAAGTTCTTAGTATTTTTTTAATTCTTACTAATGTGGAAAGTAAAGTGTAAGTTGGTAGGTTTTGTTTTGCAAACTTTGAGGGCCTACTCTCTTTCTCCAAAAAGAAATTTCGGCCAATTTTCGTTTGCTAATCACAGCGGTTCCATTATTTTTTAAATATCAAACAGTTTTCTAAAAATTAATAATTTTAATTATCAAACCTATTTTGTATGAACGAAATTACGGAAGGAATGGAAACCACAGTATGTAAATAGCAAACGAAAATCGGCGAAATTTCGTTTCGGGGAAAGAGTAGGTAGGTGGTACATACTCTCTTTTCTCTAGCTCACCAAAAGTAAGCTTTAGCGTCGCAGTGCCTCCTAGTTTGTTGCTTTCGAACCCGGAAGAACCCTGGTGAAAGCCTGCCGCCGGTATTATCCAATATCTAAAGTAGACTTTATCAAGGTTTCCTCACTATGGCAACTAGGCTCTTCTTCTACAAAAACTGCCGCTTTATCTTGCCTGTCGCGTGGTGTTTGATCACCTTTATACTTACTCTATATTAACTTACTCTTTACACTTCTAACCGGATATATGTATATGTACCATGTCAGGCTTAGTGCAGGAATTATACAAAGCGCTACAGAATTGGCTATAGCACGCAGTTCATCATAACTAAAAGATAGTACGTCATTAAATAGCTAAATAAGTATTAATAGGTACTTACTCATTGGGCCCACCAAACCTTATTGGGCCAACGTGGTGGGGTATGGCCCAATCTCCCTATTGTGGGAAGTTACAAGAAGTAATAACGTAGTTTAAATAGGTACATATATAACTATTAGTAACGACTTTTAACCCCATGACGGAGAGCAGGCAAAGAGAAACGCAAAAGCAGTCCACTGCCACAGTCCACGTTTCACCAAACACCAACTGCACATGTGCCCAGCGTGACAGGTGGTGAGCATATCGCAGCTGTATGATTACTTAATTTTATAAAAAATCGGGATTTTTACCATGTTTGAGTTGTTGTTTTTGAGTCCCCGATATTTCGGCGCAGTTTTTTAAGCAAAAGGGAACAGTTCGAAATTATTTGACATGAATTATCTGTGAAATATAGCCAATCAATTGATTTAATATGTCTTTCAGAAACTTTTATCCAGTTAAATCATGAGTTAAATATAAAGCAAAAGCGAGGTGGTGTAGGTATGTATACTATACCATAACTCTGTTGAAATTAGGCAACTACAATTGCTAAGAACTTGTCATCGGAGTTGATTTTCGAATGTTGTGGTGTAGAAATAATAAATGACAAAACAATCTTAGTATGTATGTATTTACAGAATTCCTGGGTCTGACACTCGCACTTTTTTGACAGACTGTCTATTTTGTTAAATAAATTAAATCGAAAAACAAAAAATCTGTGATCCTGACCGGAGATTGGAACATTGACACCTTAACAAATACATAGCTATCACGCGAGTTAAAGGAATTATTACAGAGCTATTCCTAACCTAGAGTTACACATTAATACACCTACTCGACGGCAGTCCTGCTTGGATCATTTCGCCAGCAACATCAAGGAAGCACAAGGTTGTGCGGTGCCAGTCTACCTGTCGATCATGAAACAGCACAAATACTGACTGTGCCGGTTAATGAACGAGTAAAATCCCTCCAATATTTTTATAAAACAATAAGAGACTTTGGACCAGAAAACATAGATAAATTCAAACAGTTTGTATCGAATTATTCGTGGTTGGATGTGTATGATTGTAATGACATGGAGAGGGCTTTTGATTATTTTCATACCGAGCTGTCTCCTTTACAACCTCTGTTTCAAATGAAGAAATTAAAAAAAAACAAACGTTAATTGGTTTACAAGGGGTCTGAAAACCTCCTGTGTAACTAAGAGAAAATTGCGTTTATCATTCTATAAATATAAATCTGACATTGTTAAAACTAAATATAGAAATTATTCAAAATTATTGAAAAAATCTATAACAGTAGCACAAAAGTCTAAAAATGACGAATATCTTAATTTAGCGAAGAACAAATGTGGAAAACTACGTGGAACATTTTAAATGATAATCATCATAAAGTTAATATAAATACAATAGACCCTTTGACATTTAATAACAATGAAATAATTAATGATACCGAACAAATTGCATCTATATTTAATAACATTTTATTAATATCCCAAAAGTTTGCCCAGATTCTGACTTGAAAAAATATCCCGGAATAATAAAAAACTGTGTTGCGACTCTTTTCTTGACATCCACTGACGATGTTGAGATAAAAAAATTTATTATTAAAATCTTTAAATAATACTAACGCTACCGGATATGATGAACTAAGTACTAAAATAATTAAAGCATGCGTGAATGAGCTGTCCCGCTATTGACGTATTTAGTAAATTTATCTTTTGCCACCGGTGTTTTTCCATCTTCTCTCAAAATTAGTAAAGCTCCAAAAGTGGAGCGAAAGATGATATAAGTAACTATAGGCCATTACACTCATCCCTGTACTATCAAAACTCTTTGAAAAAATATTTTATATTAGATTGACATCTTTTTGCACGAAATTCAAAATTATACACCCAGAGCAACATGGTTTCTAAAAGAGAAAGTCTACATCTACAGCATGTTACCATATTATCCATTACGTTTCATCTTTGATGGACAAGCGCATTCCAGTTTCCATGATTCTATTTGATCTTATTAGAACCTTTGACCATGTTTGTCACACAACTCTGCTTAAAAAAATAGAAGCATAATATGGAATACGTGGGCATGCACATGATATTGGATTAAAACTTATCTTGATAATAGAGTACAAAGAGTAGAACTAAGCAAAATTGACAAATCTTTTCATTTGTCGTGTTATCACTCTAAGTACTCTAAAAATAAATAAGCATTCTTGGACCTCTGTTATTCATTCTTTATTTAAACGATCTTCCATCTATCACTGGGTATCGATGCACGCTGTTTGCAGATGACATTTAATAATAAATAATAAAACTCCAAACTCCGACTTTAAATTTAAAATAAATAACACAATTATTAATGT
This sequence comes from Scoparia ambigualis, assembly GCA_963921215.1. Lineage (NCBI taxonomy): Eukaryota > Metazoa > Arthropoda > Insecta > Lepidoptera > Crambidae > Scoparia > Scoparia ambigualis. The sequence continues at coordinate 40,604,796 of OY992503.1, read as the reverse complement.
AATAAATTGGCTTTCTCATAACAATCTATTGGTTAACATAACTAAAACGAAATATTTACAATTTTATAACAAAAATGGACATCCACAAATTGTTTCTGTCACGCATGATGGTAAACTAACCGCAGAGTGATTTTGATTTAGACACATATATAATATATAGTACTCTATGATTTAGACACATATATAATATATAGTACTCTATGATTTAGACACATATATAATAAATAGTACTCTATGATTTAGACGTTCATTTGACGTGGAAAGAACATGTCGCAAGTGTTTGCCAGAGGATAATTAATAGATTTACTTACGCTTTGTATCGCCTCTCGAAACTTAGTAATAATAATAATAATAATAATAGTAAAAATGGCAAAAAATACAATAAAAAAAGAAGTGTTAAACCATAAAAATATTACCTCAAAGCATAAAAAAACAACAAACAATGCAAGCAAGTAATCAAAAAAAAAAAAAACATACTATTTTATTCGATAAGGGGGTCCTGCACGAAATTGCCAAAACCTACGTACCTTCAAGTCACCTGCACTAGGCGCTAAATTAGTTAAATACATTAAAACAATAATATAATGTATATGTATACAAAAATATGTATGTTAGCCTGATCATTGCACAAGGTCATGGCCCTGTTGAAACTTGAAACAAATTCCTTAAACAATAACAAACAATACATAAATCTAATGACTTCCAAAAAATATATTTTCTCGAATCAAAAAACAGCGCTTACTGCTTATCATGGCCACGGATGCGCTACTTTAAGATACGGCCTTGTTTTATGGGGAAACTCGGTCGGTATTAACCGAGCCTTTTTAATTCAGAAAAAGTGTCTTAGGGCTATGTGTGGTGCTGGACCCATGGATTCTTGTAGGCCGCTATTTAAAAACCTAAATTTATTGACTTTGCCGACTTTATATGTTTTTGAAGTAAATGTGTGTTTACCAAAAATAACTTACATTTATTTAAGCAAAAGCATGAGATGTGTACATTTTCAACTAGGTATCCAAATCGGTTGGTGCTGCCATCGTGCGCAACTACCAGTTGTCAAAGAAATTGTTTTGTTATGTCTATTAAATTGTATAATAAAAGCTACCGAATGATATGAAAGACATGCCCATCAAGAAATTCAAATCTTTCTTAAATGAGTTACTGAGTAAGAAATGTTTTTATAGTGTTGATGAATTTATTGTGTGCAAAATTTGAATACTATTTTTAGTTATTACAATTTTAATTATTTTCTTGTTTTTGCCAATATTGATTACTTTTAATTTTTATTGATTATTTATTGTTTTATGTTGTTTTGTTATTTTACATTATTTAATTGAACTAATTTGGATTTTTTTTAATTTGATTATTTATTTATTGCTTTATTTTATATTATTTTATGGATAGTCATTTTTAATTGTTTGTCAGCTGGACTTCTCTCTCTGTATTTGCATACCAATTTTTGGTTAAGTATGAGATGCTAAATGTATGTAAGAACTTGTTCCTACCATATTTAAAGTAATAAAGAGTTAACAAAAAAAAAAAAAAATGGTATAAATCCCGATTAATCTGAATCCCGAATAATATGATTTATTTTTTAAATTCTACATTTAATTTAAGGTCTTGTTTTTGAAAACATGCCAGTCCTAATCGAACCTTATTTGCATTAGCAAATATCCAACATCGTATTTGACGACGTATTTGCCAGTCTTTAGTCCGTTAGTCGCCTTTTACGACACTCAAAAGAAGTGATGGGTTGGCAGTATTCTATTAATATTCCGCCACCACGCCAACCACACATCACCGGCACCACAGAGCTAAGCAATGGGCAGTTAGCTACGAGTATCATCAAAACACTCAAAATCCTCCATAGGTGGAGACGCCCTAGGACGGAGTAAAATCATATGCAGAGGTAGCAAAAGGCAGGCACGAACAATTATCGGAGCCCTGACCGGGCACTATGCCACAAAACAAATGCTCCACAGAATGCAACTAGCAACAGACAGCTTGTGCAGGGCATGTGGGGAGAAAACGGAGTCCATACAAAACTTACTGCGTGACTGTGACTCCCTTGCTAGGAAAAGAATGAGTCTCCTGGGATTGGCCTACCCGAAACCAGAAGATTTTAGGCTCTTCGCCCTCAAAGACATTGCCAAACTTATGGCAGTCGTTTTCACTGAGGAAACAGAGTGATAGGACGGGGTTGCACAAAAGATCCCAATGGGTCGACGTGCCGCTGCGAGAGGGAAACCTCTGCAGGCCTCACTAAGATAAGATAAGATAAGATACGAGTATCATTTAGTCGTAAAAAACTGGTGCTAATGCATGTTGGAACTGTGACGCAATCGGTGTGCAGGTTGCTGTCGAAGCAGACGCAGCCTTCGCCCACGCCGATGGTGACGCTGTGCGGGGCGCCGCCGCCGTCCAGGAGACGCGAGGAGTTGGCGGCCCTCGCCAATCTGCGGAAGAAGGTCTCGCCCTCACTCCTACCTAATAGGTCAGTGTAGCTCTGTACGATCCGATATTTTAGCGATCCGCTGTCCTAAGGTTGCTTCACACATGTGAAACCACAGTTCCGGCACAGTACCGTCACAGTGTTTTTCATACATTCTCTATGAACGCATCCCCACCTGTCAGTCATAATGCTCTCAGTGTCAGTAGCGCCACCGGCAAATCACGGACGTATTCGTTTTGATAAAATTCATAGAGAATGTATGAAAAACACTGTGACGGTAGGTACTGTGCCGGAGCTGTGACTTCACTGATATGTGTGAAGCAACCCTTACTGCCGTACTCAGAGATGACAATTAAATATCTTGCTGTCACTTTCTTATGTTTAGTGCTAAATAGAGAAGGAAAGACATTTAATTGAAATAAAACAGAGTCACAGGGTTAGTCTCCCTGTGACCACGGACCCTGTAATGGGTTCGAATCGTCAGGATTATATAAAAAAATATGTAAATAGTAAATTAAACGCGTGTTAATCCGTAAAAAAGTGTTTTATTTCAATGTGTAGTGCTCGCTTAAACCTCAGAAAACAATAAGACATTTAATTGTCATCAAAACTTAATTGACGTCTCTGAGTAGGTACAGCAGTTAGCGATCCGCGATGTCCTACAGTCCTGATGGAAAGTAATCACCGCCACTCATGGACACCCCCAAAGCCAAAGGAGTCGCAAGTGCGTTGCCGACTTTAAGGAAGGAGAGGGGTCTTTGTGGAAGGAGTAGGGATAGTAAGGGGGGAGGGGGAGAGGGGCCTCCGGTACTTTTACTCACCGGACGAAACACAACAGCGACGAGTACAAATTGTTCACGCCGTTATTCTGTGAGAGGGTGGTATTACGCCGGGCGAGCCGTTCCAATGCGTGTGGTTCTACTCAGACAGTGTCACTTAATTAGCACTACCCAGAGGTCACGTGTAGGGTCTCAAGGGTAAACCTACGGACCCGAATGACTTTAACCCCCAAATATAGAATGTGCTTGCGCTCGCCAAACTACGTGACACGATATCGTCCAAGCTGCTGCACAGACCTACCAGTCTAACCTAACCTTAAGCTGTCGGTGATTTATACTATTTCGAGTAAGTTTATTTAATTTTAACGGCTTTCCCAAATTACCTCACTACTACTCCTAAAGGTACTAATGAAAAACAAAGGAAAGTTTTCATGAAAACAAAAGACAAAAGAATGTCTACAGTTCACGTCGTGTAACGAAACAATCCATCACTCTCGTGAAAGGCAACTAAGGCAAGGGAGGGGGCCGCGAATAGCCTGCGGACGTCAGCATGAATATGCAAGCCACGCGGGCCTTGGCTTGTTGTCTCAGACGGGCTTATCGCGGCGGGCACGCAAGGGGGCGGAGCAAGACCTCAAATTAGCAATATCCTCAGTCGGGTGAGGGTTGGTTTTACAAAGTAGTGTAATTGCACATTCGTTTCCATCCAAAATAGAAAACTTTTTAACAAAATAATATTTATCTTTTTTATTGAAATTTTGCATTCACAATGCTATATAGATAATAGGATAAAATGTTTACTAGAAAAAAAAACAACCAGTCTCAGGAAAGCTCGAACGGGATTCGAACCCGTGACCTTTGGATTGCCGGTCCACTGCTCTGAACTGTGAGGGTAGACTTCACAGTGACGTAATACCGCTGGCTTGCAGCGTATATCAACTACTAGAAAAAATTCGACGAATCTTCTGGGGTCTCGGTAGCTTAGCGGTTAGAGCAGTGGACCGGCAATCCTAAGGTCACGGGTTCGAATCCCGTTCGAGCTTTCCTGAGACTGGTTGTTTTTTTTCTAGTAAACATTTTATCCTAAAATTATATTTATATATTTTATTTTATATATGGAGATAGGTATAATGTGTTTTCGCGCTGCCACTTCTAAATGTAGGACTACCTGCTAGTTAATAATCATGTCGATTCTCTAAGGCTCGCCTCTAACTTTTTAAAAATACATACATATAACCACGACTATTAGCCCCGAAGACTAAGCAATGAGGACCACAAAAGCAGTTCTCTGCCGTAGTCCACTTTTCACTAAATAGCAACTGCACATGTGCTCAGCGTGACAGGTGGTGAGCCCATCGCCGCTCTATGCTGTTGGATGTATGTGCAGTCGTAGTCCCAATGGAAGAGAGGGGATGGTAGTATTCTTTCACCACAGTGTAAGGTCTAGAACAAGCTAGGTGGACAAAGATATTTTATTGTGTCTTTGGATTGTTTTAGCCATAAACAACGATATTTTGTTGTTTAATTGTATTTTTATAAAAAAATTTAGGCACGAGGAATTTATAAAAAAAAACAACTTCGGTTTAAAATAAATATATTTAAACAAACAAGCAGAGGATTATCTTATCAAAATAAATATGAATATAACAAAAGATAAAGTAATATAGTCTATATGTATTTTTATATAGAGACTATATATCCCGTATATATATAGTCTTTATATAAAAATTTTATGGAAATCGTCATTAAACCTAGACCGGATTTATACAGAAAGTAATACGGAAGTAGCTTGAGCAGCATGACACAAGCGGCCATTTTGAAAAAAATGGCCTCCAGGAAGGTCGCTTGACACACAAGGGGATATTATTAATATAAGTTCATATTTAATAAGTACTCGATCCTATGATTAAAATTAGAAATCTGTACAATGCACTAGGTCAAAGACTGCGCTTAGATATAATAAAATAATATAGGTACAGCTACAACAATTCAGCTACATTTCCAAACTCAAACCGTTTATTTCACGTAGAGGACGTTTTTACTTATTTGCTAAACTTAATACTATTAGGACTGCTACGACGACAAAGTAAAAAGTTTCATTGGTTTCCATTCATTTGTTTAATTAAACCCAGTATAGTCTTCCTATTAGACAATAATAGAAGCAGCTTCAAAAAAATTGGAACGCTAATTTCCAGAGAAGGCCGTGAGGTGTGTGTGAATGTCTCTGTTATGTTAACGAAACATTATAAATAAGTTATTTTAATCAACATTGCTTTCAGAAAGTCTTCCAAAAATAACAACGAGCCTACAAACAAAGATGACAACGAAACGGAACAACTCGACAACCGACCAAAACTGTTACAACGGGTGAGTTTAATCTTGAAGTTAGACAAAAGTCACTTATTTTAAACTTCGTTTGCTTTTCAAGTGCATATTACGTGCATAGGTACATAAATACGACTTTTCCACATCTTACAATAAGTACCTACCGAAGCTTAGTAATACGTATAGAAATGTCCCTCCATTTTTTTTTTGTTTTGTTTTGAAAATTTCTTTGTTTCATAAAGTAAACAATACACTGTATGAAATATAGACACTTTTACACAAATAAACATAAGGTAAAGAATACTTTATCAGGCTAGATTCATCTATAAAAGCTGATAATATATTTGATTAACTTATTACAACATGTGCTAATAAAACAGTCTGTATTATGATAACAGTTCTAAATAAAAATATTTTGTTGTCCCTCCATTAAATAACAATATACATAAACAAGTTTTTTGTACCGCTGCGCCGTCTATTATAATAAACTGTCGGCCCGCTCGTGACTTCGCCCGCGTGGACCCCGAGATGAGTTTCAAAAAAAATATTTCATACACAAACCTTATCCTGACAATTACAAACACAACAAAAAAAGAATTAGCCAAATAGATGTAGTCGTTCTGAAGTGATGCGCGTACAAACATTTCGGCAATTGATTTTTATTAATATACACTGGCCTGCAAAAATAAGTATCAATCACACTTTTAATTTTTTTTTTTTCTAATAGAATTTAGAGATTTAAAATAAAAAACGTTTTACAGCAATTTTATCAGCTTTCTTTGAAACTATAGTAAATTATACAATAGTAACATTTTTAAGTCTTGTGTTGTTTATCTTGTGTACTTGAAAAGTTATTGCAATTTTAAAAGTGTGATACTTATTTTTGCAGGCCAGTGTAGATTACATATTTATAAATTGATGTGATTTTTTTAAATATTATTTTTCGTGAGTAGCCCATTCAGAAACGTCAGTTAGTAGCAGTATTACATTACGTATACGGAAACTGGAACCACGATTTGTCGCCCTTCGTAGCACTTCATAAAGTTTGGCTTCGCGCCCGTAGCACCATCACTCGTAGTATGCTCGTGTCCGTAGCAAGGACGATTGTCTATGTCCGTAGTCATGAAGCTGTATTATTATGTATTCTATGGCTGTACAACTTCATGCTCGTAGTCGTGTCGTGTATGTGCATAGAACATTGATGCTTTGTAGAGCATTGATGCTCTGCCTCCTCAGAATTAATATGCTTTAGTTATTATTCTATGTCTGCCTCAGAGCCTACAGAACAGAAGAACCTCTTTTTTCTTTTCAGTGGTTTACGGATTTCGGTATCTCATACAAACTTCCAAGTAAAAAAAATGCAAACCAACAAACCAATTTTAATTAAACTTTGCATGCTAATACAGATCTTTAAATAGTTAACAGAAAAGATAAAAAAAATTAGAACAGCTGAGTTTATGCGATTTTAAACTTTCTATAAGTAGTGAACTTAAAATCGCAATTACTTATTTGAATAAACTTTTTTATTTATTTAGTATTTTGCATGCAAAGTTACAATAAAATTAGCTCACTGGTTGTAAAATTTTGAACTTTAAAGTTTGTTTTGTATACTTACTAAAATGGGTAAACCCTTTACTTTTTAATGTAAGTATAAAAATTTAAAGTACTTAATAACCTGTTACATCCTTCTGCTGGGAAAAGAGGTCTCCATCAGTTTAATGCATAAAGTTACTTTATAAGGTATAGTAACTTTATGGTTTAATGACGTCCTCGCTACAATTTTATTAATGGGTTGGTAATAATATAATAGATAAGTAAGTAAGTACATATATAAATAATTGGTATATAATAATAACCCCCGTTGCCGAATGAGGGTGGATCACCAACCCGGGCGAGTAATCCGAAGAACACTTTGCCCGGAAATGAAAATTGCACCCAGGATCTCAGTATATGCGCGAGCGCATTGCCTTGCACTAAGCCACACAAGCAAGGCGTTAATTAAGTGCCATGAAAGTATATTATAGTTGCACTCAGACTTTACAACTTTAAAAGAAGATTAGGTACTTAAGTAAGTAGATAATGTTAAGTTGTCGGCCTGCAACTTGATCGGCTACGTATTGATTCCACTTCGTAACTCGCCTATTTATGTACTTTTGAATTGAATTGGATTGGAGTGACGGGAACTACCTGCTAATAAGCTCAACTCCTATGGCAATGGATCAACAAAATCTGGTGAACGTTGGAAAAAGGTAAGCTTCCTGAATTTGTTACTTTTAGGTTTTCTGCTTAAACATGGCCTAAGTAATAAATTTGTTTATTTCTTGTCCCTCTTTTCTGATATCACTTTTAATTTTATAGTACTGGGCTGACTTAAAACACAAAAGCAAGACTAGGTTGTCTAAACGGAGGCACGAAGCTTTGGGGACCGGTGGTGGTCCTAGTAGCCAAGATGATCTTTCCGAAGTAGATAAGAAAGTCTTGGCTATAATAGGAGAGCAAGTGGTGGTTGGTGATAGTGTGCACAAAGTCCCTGTATTTGTAAGTTTCAACATTTCAAAGCGTATTTTATAAATTTATGTAAAATTAATAAACTTGTTAATTCACATACTTACTTAATCTTTTTTTCAGGGCATTAAATCTGAAACTCACACTGAGGAAATAAGATCTCAACGTGAAAACATAGTTTATGCCCAGGAAAATATTATACCTGATAGTAAGTTATTCAATCACACACATCTCATCATCCATGTTCTAGATTATTTTATATAAAAATTATTTTAAAAATTCATAGGTGAGACAGTTGTGGCGAACTCGCCACCAGCGGTGGTGAACTCGCCACCAGCGGTGATGATCTCTCCTTCAAGAAGAGGTCATACAAGCCAAGTTTGTAAGTAGTAGTGGTTTTGAAGTTTTATTATTTAGTGTATACTTTTAGTAGTCCTCACTTACAATAACTGTACTTTTTCTCACTTACAGATAGCACTACAGAATGTGAGCCCACTACTTCAGCTCAACTTAGAAATACTACAGTGAGACACACACAACTAGTATTGGAACAACCACAAACTGGTACAAATACTTAAAATATTTTTAGCAAAGGACTATGCTTGTATTTGGTACATTAAATGTGATTAAAATTTGTAGATTGATAAAATTCAATTTAATCTTATTTATTTTTACAGGAGTGGAGAGTCCTGTCAGTCGGCCAATTTCTGATCGCCCTCACCTCAGACGTAATAGAGCTTCTGAAACTACAAGTAAGTCTAGAGAACAATCAACTTTGAAAGCTTTACTTACTATGTGGTTTACTATTATAGTATAAAACTATTATACGTGTACCTACCTAATTTTAGTGTACTATAGTTAAGTTATAGTGCATATAAATAAACACCATTTTTATTTCAGTTCCATCTAGAATCAGCCCTGAATGGGTAATGGAGTTAGAGAGAAGCAGGACTGAGGCTGAAAACAAGCTTGCAAATGCTGCTCTCATAATGGCAGAATCATCAAGAGTTCAAGCCGAAACAGCACGTGAACAGGCAGACTTGACACGCCAGCTCGTAGAAATTATACGTCGGCAATCAGACGACATAAAGGGGCTGCTGGTGATGATGCGAGCTGCTAACGCTGCTGGAGATAATAATATGTGAGCTGCAAAATCTCAAAAAATAAATAGTTTGATTAGGAAAATCTTTTGTGCCATAATTATGTAATTAATTTATAGTATAATAATATTCAATGCATTTATTTGTAAGTTTGTTTATTTTTTGTAATTTTTATGACTGTTGCCTCTTGCCTGTTATTGTGCCAAATAAATAAAATAAATAAGTAAGTATATAAAATATATAGGTAGTTGCTTTCTAATATTTTGATTGTACTTAGTTTAATTTTTATAAGTTTGTTTATTGTTTGTTACCTAATTGATTTTCATTAAAAGCTTATGCTGAAAAGTTGTAATTATGTCGCCTTGTGGGTAACTGTACTACACAGTTGTAGTTTTGAAACATATATTTTTTTAGTAATTTTTGCAAACATGTGTTTATTGTTCATCACAAAAACTAGTTTGATTTGAACCACACAGTCATTTTCATAAGTATTGTGTGGTAAATATAATGTTATTAAACTGTAGTAGTTGTATTGTAATCAAAATTGTGACTAGAATTAAGATAAACTGTTGAGCTATGTTGTGTGAAACATCTTTTAATAAATAAACGCAATGGCGGAATACCCCTATTTTCAAAAAAATAAAGCAGAAATTTACTTTTATAGTTATTTTAATTATATCATTAGCCACCTTATTCTATATATTATTATATACAACATCTTAACTTATTCTATACAATATCTACATTAATATTAAATTTTTAATAAAGTTGCAATTATTTAAATCAAACTTATTCTATACAACACCCACATTAATATTAAATTTTTAATAAAAGTTGCAATTATTCAATCTAACTAAATTATGTACATTATCCTATTTCTTTATTTTCTATAGTTAATATAATATACTTCTTATCAATACGCTAACACATATTTAACTAATTCTGTACAATACTAATTTGACCTTGAACGCCATAGTCTCTGCACAATGCGATTTCTTTGCTGTCGGCCTCTAGCCAATAGCTCTTGTTCAACTCCAGTTGCCTGTTGTAACTGATGTGCAGATTGATTTTGCTGATCACCCTGAGCGTCAGCACTTGGCAATGGTGGTACCGGCAGCAGATGTTTATTGCAGATGTTATGCAACACAGTACAGGCATTAATTATCATAGCCACTGTGTGATGGTCATAATGCAACACTCTATGTGCTAGCAAACATCTCCAGCGAGCTTTCAGAACACCAATGCAACGCTCCACTGTATTCCTAGTCAGACAGTGAACATTCGTATAATTCTCATCTGCACTATCAGGTTCAGCATTGACAATTGGAGTTAAGAGCCATGGCCTTAACGGGTATCCAGAATCACCTGTAAATTAAAATCAATAAATGTTTTCAGATTTTTAAGGTAATCTACTCAATACTAAAATAGTAAGTTAGTACTATTACATACCAAGCAGCCAGACAGCTTCTCCTCTATTATGCAGGTCTTGGACATGCCTTTGTATATCAGACATTCTCCAAATGTATGCATCATGTGTAGCACCACCAAATGATGCATCTACATTGAGAATATTTAAATCACTATCACAAATCTGAAAAAAGTAATAATGTAAAATTATTATTACACTCATTATATAAATATAAGTGGTCAGTTATTGTAACTACTTACAATTTGTACATTTCTTGAATGGAAATGTTTTCTGTTAAAAAACCTTTCTTCATGCTCTGTTGGTTTAATCAGAGCCACATGAGTGCCATCAATGCAACCCAAACATCCTGGGAATCCAAATTTGTTGAAAAAACTAAAACAAAATGACAATGATCATGATTTACAAAATACAACATATAAAACAATAAAATATTGTATTGAAGACCTCTGCCGTTCTTTACACAAAGTTATTTTTACCCCATATGTGTTATTATACTTACTATTATCATATAATATAAGTAATTAAAAAGGAAAAACTGCTTAGGTACCCACTATACTGCAGCACCCTAATACAAATAGTAAATACTTTTGTAACATGGAAACTATAAACCTTATTAGATTAAAATCTTACCCATTAATAATTAACTGTCTCTCTTGTGATGTTTGAGGAAAACGAATATGTTTGGCAAGAACTCTTGGATTGTTTAAAGCCCTTGTGACTTCTTTTACCGCATTTGATACACTAGCCTGGCTGAGCCCATGAAGGTAACTCATACCTACAGGCTTCTGATAAGAACCCGTGGCAAAAAAAGACAATGCTGTAAGAACCTGAGAACGAACAAAATTGTATAAGATATAATAAACGATGTACTTTGAAAAGGAATATATTTTCGGTAGGTAGGTACCTACCTTATTTTCCACTGTAACTTTTGTTCTTCTTCTCGGGTGAGCCATGTAAGGCTTCAGCTCACTACACAGTTCTGTAAACAACTCTTTACTAAGTCTGTAGTGTGCTCTGAACTCTGAGTCGGAGAGCTCCAATGCCTTGGCTTGGTCACGAAGGCTACGCCTCAATCGTGCTGTGTTGTTGGTTTCACCTCTTCTATACTCAATATTTAATGCTTCTAATAACAGTACAGCACGAGCCATGTCGATACAAGAGTGTTATTAAACTTTCAAATACGTAGCGATGGTGCAGCAATCGAAAAGACTAACCTTTTTTGTTAATGCTATTTGACATCCCAAATTGCTCACAGATTGCTATCGCTTTGCTGTCAAAAGCCATAGATAATACGAAAAATTTGACAAGTCACAGAGTTTGGGTCGGTTGAATGCACATTTTAATTCATCTATTGTTCGGTAGAGGCAGCACTGTCGCTATTTGCTATTGGCTTTGTTTTTGCTAATACGTAATACGAATTTGCGATTTTGGAGCAATTATTGCGCGTTTTTTGCCATCGCTTGGCTTTTGCAAGATACGTAATAACGGTGCCGGCCTTGACCCGCGCTCGGGGAACGTTCGCCGACCTTCGCCTGCCTATTTGACTTGTTTATGTAGCCTTTTATCATGGCTGACACAATGCTGTATTTACGTAGATCTGCAATATTTTTTTTACGTTTTCGGCGGAACTTTATTTTATTTTATCTAAACTCTTAGATTGCTTTGAGCTTTGCTATTTTTTGGAGCAATTGAAAGTTAGGCGAATTCTAGATAAGTACCTAGGTGTTTGTTACATTATACCTAAATGGTTTTATGTGTATGTAGTTTCTTCTATACGCAAATATCACTTCCTTTATTAGCTTATTATTACAATATCAGGAAAGTATTAATAAGTCTGAAGATGGAAGCGCACTTAACATGGCGGAATCCTCGACGACTATGAGGTACTCTATGGCTGTGGTTATACTACAATGCTGCTAGAGCTAACATTGTACAGCGACAGATTTATAGATAAGATGCAAGATGGTTATTGCTTAGACAAGCCTACCGCCAACCTAAACCAAGTACTGCATGTACAATGTAGATAGTACCTACTCCCCTGCAGCAATCGTGATTAAACAACTATTCATAAGAAACATTGGTCAAAGCTAAGGCCAATGAGACAAAATGCATCACAAGGTTGCGGTGCAGGCTCCAAATGTCACTTTCTGAATGGAGCGTTGTCACTCTCATGAGAATCCATCACTTTATCGCAATTAATTACATCGAATTTAATTTCCCATTATTTTAATACGGAACAATAACTCCACGAATCTCGTTACATCGCATTTTCATTGCCACTTATAGTTTTAATCATCAAACTCACTTCATCGTATTTATTTTCAAGTTTTTTTTCATCGATTTTAAGGTAACAACCCCAATTATGGACAGGCTAAGAAAAGATTTGGTTGTTTTAGTAAATTTCTCATTAAGTTTAGTGATTTTTTAAAATTTTTATTTAGGCACACCTATACATATAGTTAAGTGGTTTTTAATGTATTTGTTCGCACCTAATACGTTAACTAAAAAATAATTTGTAAAATAAAAACCCTATTTTTTGGACCATGGACAGTAGAAATTTAGTGATGGACACCCAATAATGGACAACACCCAGTTACAAATCCTGTAACTTGAAATGATATTCCGATAATTGGAACATGTTTCTCGCTCATCATGAGGACCCTTTGCTCCAACAAATACTCATCGTCTTCAGACAGATGTGTTTGGACCCATAGAACAGACTTTAGGACTTTTTCCTGACACTTTATTATGTAAACTAATTCTAGGTACTCCAAATATTTCAGAGGCTTTTGCTATTTTTTCCCCATTGAAAGAAAGATATGGTTAAGAAGTATATGCTATGTTAAACCTTAGATAATTAGATTTTCGACAAATGTCCATTAATAGAACATCCTAGAAAAGATATCTAGTTATGGACATTCCCATAATTTTTTGTCACGTAATTTTCAGTTTGCAAAGTAGTCGGTCGTTACATCGAATTTTACTTCACTAAAGTCACGTAGGTACATCGAAAATAAAACACACATGTTCAATAATTATTACTTTTAATAATTAATTGATTGCTAGTCCTGCATGCTTGCTTGCAAGTTTATGCTACGCATGATTGAATTTGAATGATTCACTAACAATAGGTCTCTTCGTTACTTATCCATTTACTCTGCGGTCCTCATGCCTAACCCTTTGGGAATAATAGTTGATGTGAATCTATGTAGGTATGTATTTATATTAAAAAATAATAATAATAAAATAAAAAAAATAAAAAAATATATAATTAAATTTTATCCTTTTGGTCTAGGTCTATAGAATATTCTCAGTAACGACGGGGTTATGGTTAGGTCCTGGTATTTGTTAACGAGAAAGTAGTTGATGTTCCGATATTTATCGATATATTTATCATTAGTTGCTTTACTACTTTGCTGCGCATCATTTAGGTAAGGCAAGTAACAACCATTAACAACCATCGTCTTATCTATTGTTAGATTAGGTTCAACCCGTAACATAGTGGCAGTCACATATTTTTTTCTTATTTTTTTCTTAATTTTATTTCTAATAAAAATTTTTTCATACCTTCATTTGATGAGTAAGTACCTACTTACTTATAATTTTTACGTAAAAATAAAAATTTCATTTTAACCGTAAATTGATTTAAAATATTGTCTTAAAAAATTAATACGATGTGTTTTCGGTAAGGTTGTGCTACAAAAGTCAGTTACAGAAACGAATCGCGGCAAAACCGTTTCCACGTAGTCTTGTCTGCCCTACGAGCTAAAGTGTAATTTAACTTCGCAGCGTAGGAAGCCGTGACAGAAACCATGCCTGCTGCTGCATGCTTGCTTTCATGCTGCATGCTTGCTTGCATGCTGCATGCTTGCTTGTATGCTGCATGCTGCATGCCGGGGGTGCTGGGGCTATAAAGAAAAGTTAATCAAAGCAAATTTGAAACATTTTTTTGATGAAAACCGGTTTTGAACTATCAAAACCGGTTTATACTAATAATACGGTGATGCTTGGTTATTAGGTAAATAAAAAATACTTATATAAAAGTATCAAAAATCGTGGAATAGTTTTCGGTGAAATGAAATTCGGTATTTTAATAGAGACTCCATCCAACTAACAAAAATGATTCTTATAATGGCTTACATTGCCAAAATTAATAGCTTTTTAATAGCCGTATTATCTCTTATAAACCTGCGTTTGGGCACAAATTATAAGGACAATAACTTTTTACCCACTTTATATAGTGGAATTATTGTTAGCTTTTTCTTCTTATACGTGTTTTATTATGGCCAGCAACAAGGGAGTAAAATTTATACCAGCAAAGCAAAGCTGTTTGCCCATGTATGAGTCTGTAATAAGTATTATGGATAGTGATTTACATTTTCGTAAAAGCTTAGCGAAAACTTAAAGTGACAGTGTCAACCATTTTAATGACAAGAACAGTAAGTTTATAATTTATTATGTTGTTAATGAATATGTGCTTGTATATAGTGAAAACGGTGTGGGAAATTAAATGCATGGCAAAATGTGGTACGCAGTGTGTTATATATTATCAACGCGACCTTGAATTTAGGCTGTTTTGTGATACAAAAATGGGTAATTATTTATTCATGTTTTTAATAAGGCTATTATAAGGGGAAAAGGAATCGCACATCATTTATAAGGTAACTTAAGCTTTGCCAATTTGTATATATTTAAGGTTCTTTTATCACCAGTAAAATCCTGTACCCACATTTATTTTATTGATCGACTTTTATTTATTTTACATGGTAAATTTAACTTTACTGTTTGTTCATAATTTAATTCTTATTTCTTTTGCAGGTTAACAATATTTTTTGCCTGATAAAGCCGAAGTTATAGAAGTGTAATTTGTCCCAACCTATTGAAACAAGAAATTGAGAAAACGCATTAATAATAGTAATAGATTTCTTTCAGTAGGTAATTCAGCAGCCAGCCAGCTAGCTATCAATACGCGGCTAAGCGTCTAATTACGTGCTGTAACTAATAATTAATTTTTGAATAAATCATTAAAAAGTTTATGAAGGAAATATTGATTTTTACTGCACAGTCTTTTAAATCTCTACATCCATATTTCAATGGATTTAGTAGGGCGACGGAACCCGTGGCTGTTTTTCGTAACAGCTAGATAATTTCAACCATGAATAACCATGTGTTTGTAAAGTTATATAGAACACTTGAATGTAGTCATCAAGAGAATAACGCTCTTATAAATAATACGTAATCGAATATGGTTTGCTTTCATTCTTATAAAGACTAAATAAAATGCTTTTACTCTTTTGTCATATAAACATCTTATAAAAAGCTCCTATAAATTAAAAAGCAATATAGTTACTCTGTGCATTGCTTTTATAAGAATAATTGGCCTTATTAGAAACCTTTACATAGCTTTTGAATATTATAAGGCTAAAAAGCCATATAGCTAGCTCCTATAAGAATAGCACATTTTGAACCCTTATTGTGGCAATATTTTTTCGATTTATTACCGTTTACCCAACTAAATTACAAGAATAATGGTAGTATTAGCTAAATCTTCTTATAATGTACCATTATAAAGTTCATTGACATATTGATTGCTATTTTAAAACAATTATAAGAGTATGGACCTTATACTTTAATTTTATAAGGGTATATTGTTAGTTGGGGCACTCACATAATTAAGCGAGCTTTGATCACCGTCAACATTCCTTCACTCGGAGGCTTGAGCCCGTTCCGATAGCAGGAATCCCATTGGTTTTAAGTCAGTTCTGTGCTTTAACTTTGATTAATTAAGTTCGCTGCTTGTTGAAGGATGTGGCGTGAGTAAGCCACCTTAGCCGCTTTATATTATCACTACAAATTAGCCTGCAATTTTAAGCACTTGCAATAAGAGGCAAGTTTTATCTCCTTTTTCGGTAGACTTATATGAGGCTCGCAAGCAAAGGCTAAATTAGGGCATATCGTTTTGACAAAATTCAAATAAAATATTGGCAATTAAAATACCTATCCGAGAAAAGTGTTTAGTGCACCTTGTAAACGTCTCGCCCGGAGCTAAACAGAAACAGCTTGCGGAGGAGTGAAAGAAGTGCACCCCTCGAGTAGAGAGAGACTTGTAATAATTCCACTTTGGGTTTAACGGGGCCGCGCAGCCTCGCCTCTGGATGGCCCTCAGCAAAGGGTTCCACTCAAATGCGGTCGTTAAAACAAGTGAAGAGAAGTTTATAAATAGGCCATGCTGCATTGCATGAGCTTGCCAGTGCCGTATCGAGTTGTGGGTATGCATATTTTTGGATAAGGGATTAATTAATCTATACACCCTTAATCGTTTAAATGAAATTAAGAGTGAGTTCCACCCATGAAACTGAACAACTTTTCCCAAGAAACCTATGTGCAAAAATGACAAAAAAATTTCGACCTCCCATACAAAACTGCTCGATGCCCGAACAGCTGAACACAATATAGGGAAGTCGAAATATTTTTGTCATTTTTGCACATAGGTTTCTTGGGGTAAGTTGTTCAGTTTCATAGGTGGAACTCACCCTTAATCTCATTAAAACGACTAAAAAATGGGTTACACGCATAATGACACATTTCGGCCACGCATAATGACATATACGCGAAATGACATATACGCAAAACGACATGTACGCGAAGAGGGTGTAGGTATTATCTAAGTACCTATATAAATAAAAATCAATTGCCACAAATGGTTGTACCTACATGCATCACTTCAGAACGGCTGCACTTGTTTGGCTATTTCTTTTTTTGTTTTGTGGACATTTTGGAAATTCTTTACGGGATCAAGTGTTCAATATTTACATTACAGTATTAAAATATTTTGGTAGGTATGTGATTGCGAAAATAATTAGGTAAGTATGTCAACTATTTCAATCGTTATCGTTATTATAGAGTAGGTATGTAGGTAAGTACTTATGTAGGTAAGTACACTATAAACTTATACGAAAAAATAAATAAAACACATCGTAGGTGCATGGCGTAATATTACGTCTAAAGCACAGGAACGCACAGGTTATGTTCGTGTAGGTCGTCCATCACAGACCATGAGTACCTATAGGCTGTATTATGCAAATATTATTTGGCTCAGATCCAACCGATCGATCTAGTTCTTACTATTTGGTGTATATACTTACCTACTTATATAATATCTAGCCTCACATAGACGATACAATGGACAGGGACCTCACCCATCCATGGCCTCATTTCTATTGCGAATGCTATTCATTTTACGAAAAGATATCAATATTTATAGACCCCGACAGGTAGGTCAACACTGGTCATAGCTAAAATTGTATTTCTTTCAACTCAGCCAGAGCCACCTATATAAGGCTACCTACCTGCCTATATTTAAAGAGGTTTATGATATAGGCATCATACCCATAAACAAATCGGTTGCCAGGTGTAGTAGATACCCCTATCTACTACACCTAGCAACCGATTTGTTTCATCAATGATTCGTTATGCTTAAATCGTTTTGTTTGAATATAGACCCAGCGTCTGAAGGTAATATTAAATTGTTTTATTGTACTTATACCTACTTTAACTAGAGTACTTACCTACTACACTAACTCCGATGGCTCAGCGACCCGAAGTGGATCTTGTCCTCCGACACTGCTCTCTGTTCTTGGCCTCTCAATTATATAACTCCTTCACCTACATTTGGTAGGTGTACCTACATGAAATTTAAAGATAGAGGTGTATTTTCACCTCCTCTGCTTAACAGCATGTTAGAAATAGCAGTAAATTTATTCAGCATCAAAAAACACAACATAAAAATTACAAATAAGTAACAATAATATGACACTGAAAAGGCATCTACTCAGCATTGCGTCGTAGCATCTCAGTAATGTCACGACGCTGGTCTGGTTGGCTGGCTAGTTAGCAGTATGTAGTATCATTAAAGTCCACAGTCAGAGATATGTATGATAGCCAGTGACGAATATGGAATACGACGAATCAGGAACACGACGAATCCGGAACAAATCTATCAATCGTGGCCTTAACATCAATTAAGTACCATCCGGTGCTGACTTACCCGGATATTTATGAGTTATGTGGTTCCGGTTCATCTAAGAAAGACACCAACTCATAGCGGCGATGGGCTCACCTCACCACCTGTCACGCTAACCACATGTGTAGTTGGTGTTTGGTGAACCGTGGACTCTTTTGCGGTCCTCACTGCCTAATAGTCTCTGACTAATCCTTTGGGGATAAAAAGGCGTGAGTGTACGCATGTGTGTTAAGTACTATCAAGGTTTATTTTATACTAGCAGACCGCCGACGACTTCGTTCGCGTGGACTCCGTACTGACGAATTTTCAAAATGACTCCCCTCCCGTATCTCAGTGACGACGCCTACATCGCATTTGTTCTATCATCAATAGTTTTCGTAGCGCACGCGATGTAAGACATTGATTAGAGTATTAGTAAGGATCCCTAATTTTTATTATATAGCCTAGTCACCCGGAGATAGTGTAGCTTCCCAACGGTGAAAGAATTTTTTAAACGGTCTAGTAGTTTCTGAGCCTATTCAATAAAAACAAACAATCAAATCTTTCCTCTTTATAATATAAGTATAGACAAATGAGTGTTGGCAGGTGCTAAAGTCAAGGCCTGTGAGCATGGTGGTGCAGTGGAGCGAGGTGCGCACCGCGTGGCAGGACAGCGATTTCATCACCGAGTGCCTTTGCTGGCACAACGTGTACCGGCAGCGGCATGGCGCCCCGCAGCTCTACATGGCGCCTGAGGTAGACCATCACACTGTTAAAGCATGTAGCCAGCCTTTTATTGATACACCGTCTTTACGACATGCCTTCATCACCGAGTGTCTTTGCTGGCACAACGTGTACCGGCAGCGGCACGGCGCCCCGCAGCTCTACATGGCGCTTGAGGTAGACCATCACACTGTTAAAGCGTGTAGCCAGGCTTTTATTGTTACGCCGTCTTTCGACATGCCTTCAACACCGAGTGCCTTTGCTGGCACAACGTGTACCGGCAGCTCTACATGCCACCTTAGGTAAACCATCACACTGCTAAAGCATATAGCCATGCAGGCTTTTATTGATACGATGTCTTTAGGACATGCCTTCATCACCGAGTGCCTTTGCTGGCACAACGTGTACCGGCAGCTCTACATGCCACCTTAGGTAAACCATCACACTGCTAAAGCATGTAGTCATGCAGGCTTTTATTGATACGATGTCTTAGGACATGTCTTCATGATTTGTTAGGAGAATTTCGCGAACGCATTATTCAGTTGCAGCGAATTTTAGAATCGCATTTTTTAGCGAATCAATATTTCATGTTGGATATATTTTGCGAACGCCTTATTTAGTTGCAGCGGATTTTAGTATCGCATTTTTTAGCAAATCAATATTTCATGTTGGATATATTTTGCGAACGCCTTATTTAGTTGCAGCGGATTTCAGGATCGCATTATTCTCGCGGGGCGTATTAATGCGGTACCGTGGCGCCACTATATACGCTCCTGACGGCAGATGTCGGTTCTTTTACCAGGTCGGGCCCGTATGTCCTTACTCACCCGTTTTCCCCACGGGGGGGCGGGTGGGGACATATGGGTTCCAGCCCTGGACAGTGCATGGGGTGTCTCACGCTCCTCTCGAGGTCTCATGCCAGTGCAGAGAAGCATTTTCTCCGACTAAAACAAAGAAAAGGATCGCATTATTTAAGGGGATCCTGCACAAAATTGTAAAAATTTACGTATTTTTAAGTCACTTGTACTTGTAAGTGTAACTTATTCAGCGCATATATAGGCGCTGAATAATTTAAATACATTAAGAACTTATGTAAGTTAACCTGATCATTGCACAAGATCATGGAATTGTTGAAATTTAAAACAATTTCTTTAAATAATTACAAACAATACATAAATGTAATGACTCAAAAAACATATTTTTTCGAAAACTTTCTTAATTTTACGTATGTAACAATAATTCCTACATGAAATTATTGTGGGCACCCCCTCCTTCTTTAAAAAGTTAATTTTATTTTTTTACACAAGCGCGTGATGGTTTTGCACATTTTGCAGTATAAAAACATTGCTCTAATTAAATTACTAGGTCTGAAACTTCAAAGCAGAATTGATCTTATTATTATTTTATCATAAAAATGCTACCTACTCTGAAATTTACTGCAACTAAAAAAGGAGATAGCGAAATTCATCTGATAATAAATTATAGGAACTTACATAAAGCTTTCGCTAAAAAATGCGATTCTGAAATTCGCTGCAACTGAATAATGCGTTTGCGAAATTCTCCTAACAAACCCGTCAGAGCAAGCCAACTCGTAGATCTAAATAAAAAAAAGAAATATACCCTTTTAAACTTTCGTGTTCCATTATGCACACATATATAAACGGGATTTAACGCAAAACTATTTAGTAAAGGCATCCTACGCATACCTTTTACGTTTTGGTCACGGGCTGACTCAGCCCGGTGCCACGGCCGGTGCAATTCGGTCGAAACGTCGGGTATAATATAAAAGGTATGCGTATTGCGTAGGATGCCTTTACTAAATAGTTTTGCGTTAAATCCCGTTTATATATGTTTGCAAAAAAAAGAAAAATAAAAATAGCTTTATTACTCGATATCAATTTACGTAGTACTGACAATAATTAGGTAGGTACCTATGAGGTATCGTGTTAGGGTCGACTATTTTTCTGTGTTTTTTCTAGACTTTCCATAAAGTCTGCTTCGCATCTGTACTGGTAATTAGTCGAGTAGCGATACTTGCTTCGCTAATTTGCTTATATTTAACGAATTTTAAAATAATCAAACTAGCGAAGAGATGTTCGTCAACTACGTTTAAATTACTCATGTAGCCCCATACATTTAGTCTTCCAAAAATTTTCTCTGGTAGATAGATTTAAACAATAATACGAAAAACTCAAATTAACAATAAAATTGTTTATTTAGCTCTGCGATTACGCCCAAGCTTGGGCCAACCACCTCGCGCACACGAACAAGTTCCGGTACCGCAATGACCGCGACGTGGGCCAGAACCTGTACCAGCGGCCCGTGAGCGCCTTGCAGCCGGACGTCACAGGTCACTCACTGCGCTGCTTTGAAACCTAGGGGCTTATAGTATCACTTCAACGTCTATCGCAATTCCTTTCAAATATTGTGACCCGACACAGCTATGAGTACAGCCACAGCCCCCCTAGACAAGTAGCAAACGCTCACTATACCAGTCTATTCGTAATAAGTCATACAATGCACGCGCTGCTGTATTTATCACTAACAATTGGCACAGTACAACGAATTACGAATAGACACTTGTCTAAGCCCTCAGTTTTAATTCTTTATCTATTCCGTGCTATATTTCTTTCATCACAAGCGAAGCTACAGAGGAGCCGAAGAGTTCTTTCGTCACCTCGCCCTTCAAAAAAAAACCAAGTGGCTCCTTTTTTACCACAATATAAATTAGTGAAAGCATAAATCACTTAGATGGCTTACACTTAGTAAGTTTCGTAACTTTAAAGCAGCCGTTCGCCCCCATTTATACATGTATTATTATAATTAGACCTCTTTTGAATGTCTTATCTCAGAGATTGTTGATGAACATGATTGATTAAGACAATAAAGTGCCATTTCCTTTCAGGTCAAGAAGTGTCCTCATATTGGTATGCAGCTGTGCGGCAGTACAATTTCTTCAAAGATACCGATGTTCTCCATGCCAATGTGAATGCAGGTAAGACACGCCGCTATTAGCTACCGCTATCGCCATTTTTATTTTTTATTCTACAACAGGTAAGCGGTTGGCCTTCATCTCACCTGATCTGATGGTAAATGACGTAAGGCCGAAGGTGGAAGCGCGCTTCACTCGGAATCCTTAACCACTGAGGAACTGCCTATCTTATCTCTAAACTGTTGGAACACAACAAAAATGCTATAAAAACCGTTGTATGGCGAGAAGCGCGCTTTACCCGGAATCCTCAACCACTGAGGAACTGGCTATCTTATCTCTAAACTGTTGGAACACAACAATCATGCTACAAACATCGTTGTTATGTGACAGATTTAGATAAGATGGTGGTAGCTAGCCAGGCGGACTTAACAGCCATTCTTGTATCTGGTATGGTAATAAAAATATAGTTTCTAAAAATTTTAAATTTAATGCTTAGGTACTTTACCTAACATAACTTATTACAATAATAATGATACATTTTGCATAATTTCTGTACAGCAAAGGTAGATCTTGTTGGAAGGTTATTGATTAACTGTCATCTAAAATTCCTGTTAAGTATTAGCTACGTAGCAGACAGAGTAAATAACAACATGACAACGTAAGGTACCATTCTTGTAAACAAAATCACTTATGGGTATAACTTTTCAGGTCACTTCACCCAAATGGTGTGGATCGCGACGCGCTTCTTCGGCGTCGGCAAAGCACGCTCGCGCGCCGGCAAAATCATCGTGGTCGCGAACTACTCGCCGCCCGGCAACATGTCCGGCCAGTTTGAAGCCAACGTGCTGCCGCCGCTGCCCGAGAGCTTCCCGGAGCCGCCGCCGCCCGTGCACTGACGGTTCTCCATACGTGGCAGGCGGCTCAAGATAGACGCCACCTACTATAAGTAGTATCTTGAGCTCAATAGCACCAATTTACACCACTCTAATTCGTCCAGACTTGAAACTCAACCATTCAAGATAATGTGAGCGTCAAGTTGGCAGGCACACCATGGAATTAGATGGTTTTGACTATGTCAAAAAATTGTGTATAAATAGTGATAAATAGTGACGTATAGCATATAAATAGTGATACTATGGTTCAAAAGATATTTGAGTATCTTGGTGTGCCTGCTAACTTGACGTCAAGATAGCAGGCACATTAAGAAATACAGTTCGTATCAATGTGATTTATATGTCAAAAAACTGTGCATAAATAGTGAATCGAATACGCAAAATTTCAACAATTGTACTTCAATACAAACCGAGATATTACGGTCTCTAAGTGGGCTGCCAACTTGACGATTCTTGCGATGGCGATTCCAGAGAAACGGGTTGAAGTTTTAAACAAATAAATACATGAAAAAATTGTGTGTAAAATTGTGAATCTTTCAATATAAATAAAAAAACAATTCATCTTTGCTATTTTCCAAAAATCGAATGTAAACTTCTACCATACATTCGATTTTAAGTACAATCGTGCACAATTTTATTTATTGACTTAAGATACTGACATAAAGTCTAATTATTTTTAATTCAAGTCATAAAATTACACATAAATCTATCGTTGTAATGTCAGTTTCACGTTATTTCTATGGAAACTTATGTCAAGCAATTTGTAATTTTAGTGACTCGAATTAAAAGTCTCGGGATAGTGGCGGACGAGCGAGTTTCGCGAACGACCGAGAGATGGCGTGATTTTGTTTACGTGCGGTGAGCCGGTGATACGAGAATGGTGCGCGAAAAGTTTCATTTGTTTGTGTTGAAATTCTTAAGCAGTGAGTACATTTGCATCATAAGTGAAAGTGTTTAAATCGTTTAATAACAACCTACATTTTTATACAAAAAAGATATACCTAGGTACGGTCGGGGTCGCCGTCGCTTTACCACTTTGCAGCGATTTTCGTGTGAAGCGCACCGACCGCCCAGGTACCTACGTGCCCGTACCAAATAGACGACGTGGTGTGCAAGGGATTTTGACCTTTAGACTGTTAAAGCGACGGAGTCCGCCATTGTACCTAATGTGAGGTAGATATTTTTTCAGTCATTCAAAACTTTTCATATTTACTACTCGACCAACATAATTAATCGCATTAAAGCTAGACGTTTATCATAATTGTTCAATGATTAACAATCTAAATATATTGCACTTCAATTAGTTTGCACATGCTGAGTGGTCAGATTTTAAAATGGAATATCGAAGAAGATACATTTAGTTTGTAAATTATTGAACAACTGTGATAAACGTCTAACTGACATGCGCCTAATTATGTTGGTCGACTAATACGTATTACTTCATAGTAGGTACTTACCAAGCTAATCTTTCGTAAAGTTAACTAGGGTCAAGTATATTCCTAGTGCATTAAATGTTAAAGTTACCTGCCTAGTCTTTTATGACTAATAAACAAAGAATAAGCTACGAATAGTTATTCCGTGTTTTGTTCCTGTCATTTAAACGTAATTTTTAATTAGAGTAAAAGGACAAAACACGGAATAACTATTCGTAGCTCATTCTTTGTTTATTAGTCATAAAAGACTAGGCAGGTAATTTGTCGGTGGTCGAGAAGTAAATATGAAAAGTTTTGAATGACTGAGAAAATATCTACCTCACATTAGGTACAATGGCGGACTCCGTCGCTTTACCAGTCTAAAGGTCAAAATCCCTTGCACACCACGTCGTCTATTTGGTACGGGCACGTAGGTACCCGGGCGGTCGGTGCGCTTCACACGAAAATCGCTGCAAAGTGGTAAAGCGACGGCGACCCCGACCGTACCTAGGTATATCTTTTTTGTAAATACCATAATAGAAAATAAGCTGCGTACCTATAAAAATGTAGGTTGTTATTAAACGATTTAAACACTTTCACTTTTGATGCAAATGTACTCACTGCTTATCAGTTTCAACACAAACAAATTTTAATAAAACTTTTCGCGCACCATTCTCGTATCACCGGCTCACCGCACGTAAACAAAATCACGCCATCTTTCGGTCGTTCGCGAAACTCGCTCGTCCGTCACTATCCCGAGACTTTCAATTCGAGTCACTAAAATTACAAATTGCTTGACATAAGTTTCCATAGAATTAACGAGAAACTGACATTGCAACGGTAGATTTAAGTGTAATTTTATGACTTGAATTAAAAATAATTAGACTTTATGTCAGTATCTTAAGTCAATAAATAAAATTGTGCACGATTGTACTTAAACTCGAATGTATGGTAGAAGTTTACATTAGATTTTTGGAAAATAGCAAAGGAGAATTCTTTTTTTATTGATATTGAAAGATTCACAATTTCACACACAATTTTTTCATGTATTTATTTGTTTAAAACTTCAACCCGTTTCTCTGGAATCGCCGTCGCAAGAATCGTCAAGTTGGCAGCCCACTTAGAGACCGTAATATCTCGGTTTGTATTAAAGTACAATTGTTGAAATTTTGCGTATTCGATTCACTATTTATGCACAGTTTTTTGACATATAAATCACATTGATACGAACTGTATTTCTTAATGTGCCTGCTATCTTGACGTCAAGTTAGCAGGCACACCAAGATACTCAAATATCTTTTGAACCATAGTATCACTATTTATATGCTATACGTCACTATTTATCACTATTTATACACAATTTTTTGACATAGTCAAAACCATCTAATTCCGTGGTGTGCCTGCCAACTTGACGCTCACAAGATAATTCAATTGGTGAAAATGGGAAAATTCATTTAAAGAGGCAGTAAATATTCCCGAGTAGGTACTTAGGTAATAAACAAAACCCTTCATGAATCAATTTATAACGCACTTGCGAATACCATTTGTTATTATTTAATAACATTAAATTGTTATTTTATAATAACTAACTAATTATACAAAAGCTTATAGAGCATTGTCCATTTAGGCTTCATGCATAGTCAATTAGATATTGGAAAAATTGGTTGTTTTTGCCTGAGCTTGTATTTGATAAATATATTTAGAATTTTAAAGCAATATTATCACACGCACATACACATTTTATAGAGAGAAATAGATTATAGGTAGTTATTAATAATGCCTACCATAGGTATAGAAAACCAAACTTTTAAGCTTTTGTTAGTATTTTTAGTGAGATACCTAGTCAGTAACAACACTATGAACAAGATAAAATATTGAACTAGTGTACCTACATATTATGTATTTATTAGGTTTTACTTAGGATATATTATAATCTACAGAACAATATATACTTTTATATTAGTATTTTAAGTTTGGTATGAAATATTTTGTTAGTTAAGTAACTGTTTGTAATTTTCCAGTTAAGTATCATTTGGATTTAGAACAAAAATCAAGTTTTCCTCTAATAAAATCATTAAGTATAGGCTTACCATACGTCCCGGTTTGACAGGGATTGTCCCGGCCGGTTTGATATTTTGACCCAGTTAACCATCGGAATGTGTATGTATTATGAAAACGAACATACTAATTACTAAATGCCCAGTCAGTCAGTACGCGCGAAAGTGGGTGCGGTGTGCAGTAGTAGCATACCATGTGGTTTTTTTTTGGTCATTCTCTCTTGTACCGGTCTTTTCTTTTTTTGGTCTGTCTTTCGCTCCTGCCCGGTTTGGAGTTCCATAATTATGGTAAGCCTAATTAAGTACCCAAAATTACCAATTGTGCTGTTGTAGCTAACAAGTAAATGAACCTGTTAGAAACAATTTCGCCACATTTTAACATAAAAAAATCAATTCTAGTTGTTGTAAGGCTTTGCTATTACAAATGTTAACAAATTTACACTACATTTTAAATACTCCAAACACCGTCTTCCTTAAAGGTTGACGACTATGTCATGTACACTTGTTACATTTATCCTGTTATATATTTGACAAAAAATTAAATGATAAATGGCTTAAATGTAGAATAATGGCTTACATAGTGTAATTGTATTTCATAAGTATTAAGTATTTGGGTAATTATGAGAGAAAATGTTTATACAATTTGAATTTTTAAGATTTTGTCTAAGTTTACAATGATTTACAAAAAAAAGATTTATTTATTGGAATGCAACCATTATGTAATGATGACTGACAAATGTACTTGTTCTGCTGACAAAAATGTGCAAGTATTTCATTAAAATTATATTTGCTAAGCATAATACCAATTTTAGGAGCAGGGTTATTGGCATTCATAAAATAACCTTTAACAATTTGAATCACTATTATAATCTTGTGGCATTTTACTGATTATAAATCTAGCCTACTAAGGTATGAGAATCAAACTGCAAGACAAACTCATCAAGTAACGAGAGCAGATTGTCAGTGCCACTAGGAAGTTAGATGAAGTTCATATTATAGATGTGCCAAATGACACTTGCCTAAATTTTAATGTAGTATTTTTAGATGTAGCATGCACATTACAAGTTAGATTGTTGACATAGTAACAGACAAGAGTTATTTTCTTGGTTGTTGAAAATTCAGAAATGTTCCGTTACATATCGCCTCTTTACAAGAATAACGTGACATCTCATCAAATCGTTTTTGATGAGATGTCACGTTATTCTTGTAAAGAAGCATTATAAATTAATCAATGGCTGTGAATTGTTAACTGTTATAATAGTTCTGATAATAAATGGCTTGGCAATATTTTTTATTTAAATAAATGAGTACAAGCGTTAATGCTGTTTTTATTTGATAATCCATCAAGAATATAGAGGACTCGAATGATGTATAAAGGTAAAGGTATCATAATTTTATGGACAGTTAAAATTCAAAATTTTTTACACAACACTAGTTGGTAAGATTTATTGAATATGCAGTGTCTTCATAAACTCATTAAGATAAACATGAATGCTGCAGTGCAGTATTTAAAGCCAGTTCACTTGTTCCTGACTGTCAGAATGATGTTGATGCTAGCTTGCAACTTGCGCACTAAGAATCAATGACCATTTCTAAGAATGCCAATCTTTTTAATGTTTTTTGTGAGAAATATTGAAACAACATATTAATGTAATTGTTATAATTATTATTCTTAAAAGCAAATAAAAGTACAGCAAGTAATTCCAATGATCACTCAGTCCACCTATGTTTACAACTCGTACACACATAATAAAGCCTCATTTCTTCTTCAGCACGCCGTGTCTGCCCTTGGAAGAAAACAGCTTCCCTGTGATTGCATTTGGGGCACATGTGATCTTTGGTACGTGGTAAGGTAGGGTCGCTTACCACATCGGGATTGATATGCGTCAGCTCATCGACTTCGTGCATAATTTTGTTGACATAGACACAGTTGGAGTCTGCCAATTGTTTATAGTCACAATTTCTACAGGCGTAGAGGAGGACTTTGTTGTTTTTATCTTCGCGTGGGTAAAGCATGTTGTTGCATTCTTGACAAAATTGGATTCCTACGTATCCAGGGCCACCGCTTAGTGCCGCCATAACCAATAGCAAATAGAATTCTATACCACAGGAAAGTCGAAACTTAAGTTTTAACTGTTCCAAAAAGGTAGACAAAAGTACAAATGAATATATTTTTAGGTGAGTATACTATGACTTCTTTACTAATCACAACCTTATTTTATTCTGTACCAAAGCTCAACAATGGTGAAAGAAGACTGCATAGAGTAACTTTGAAGACTGTCTGTTCTGTTTACTGTACAACAGGAAATCTTTAGATATTAAATGTTTTTTGTGAGGGAAACGCACAATCAAATCAACATCAATGACATATTCATAAATGTCATGTGATGTCAATTTTTTTTTTTTTTACATATTTGTTCCATGAAGGAACAGGCTAAGATCTGAGCCATACTGCCTAGTCATTAGTTTTTTATTTGTTTTTTTCCCTTGATGATAATGAGTGGTGATTAAGATGAATGATAAATGATGTTCCCCAAACCCCTTGAGTCCTCAGTAAAGATGTGGGACTTTACTGAGGTCTCACGCGGACTACTTGAGAGAACTTGAAAAGTGATGTTGCACTGTTTTGTTTCATTTGCCAACACTCATGCACGTTCACAAACACTTAACGGTTAATAATCCACTATTATTTCACATTAATATTCGAAAAAACACAAATGTTAGAAAATAAAACAAAACTGCAGTCATGACGCTTCACTTTCCCGCCAAGAAGTCCTCCATGTCATGTCAACGAAAGTCGAACGCTCAGTCAGAACAATAGGTTAGTTTTTTTTTCTTGACCATGGACACTAGTCCTTCAGTCGTAATATTAGACTTCATAATGCATAGGTAATTATATGCCTGTGGCATAAACTGATGATAATGAATGAGTGATAATAATTATGAACGTTTATAGCTAAATGATATTCCCCCCAAACCCCTTGAGTTCCAGTGATGTGGGGCTTTACTGAGATCTCACACGGACTTCTTGAGAGAATTTGAAAAGTGATGTTGCACTCAATGATAATGATATTATAAACAACAGATATGTTACAAGCGCGCGCGATGTGAAGACTCAAATACGTCCTAATTGGGACGTCTTGTGTTTAGTCTGCGTCGAGCACAATCACGAGCTTGTCGCACCGTAGTTCCTGTGTCCTTACCAAAATAAATCAAAAATGCCATCGTGTGTGTTTCGGAAGTGCACCAATTATGACGCTAAAGTAAACAAAATACAAGGGTTCTCTTACCTTATATGAATATGCAAATATTTAGATTATTTAGTATATTTCAATTATTTTTCCGAAAAATCTAATAACTGACGCAAAGACGCCATGTTCAGGTGAAGAAAGAGAGAGCAATCTAGTTTTGACGCTAGAGCGATAAGGATGCGTGCGCTGCGGACATAGATTAGTTAGTGCAGAATCGAATATTAATATTGAATTAAATGCCTACAATGGGCGATTTTCCGAGATCAAAAAAAAAGAAATTGGTTCGTAAATTACTTCATAGATGGCGCTTAGCATAGATTGGTATGGCGCTTAGTAAAAGGCGGGTTCATGAAGAGCACGTGTATGGATGCGTAATATTTATTCTATTCCAAAATAGAAATAGGTTCTGGATGTCCTGAATATAAATAGGTAAGTAAATACTATTTTTTTATTCTTTTGGTAGACAAGTAAAAGTGTAGAATTTATTACAGCCCATAAGTAGGTACGGCTTTCATAAAACGACATCTATCGAGTGTTTCTGAACTAATTTTTACTTTTTAATTTGGGCTGTCAGAAAATCGCCCATTAAAGACCAGTTGTTTTTTATTTTTACTTCGTTTTGTAAAGCTATCTATTGTATGTAATGGACTAATATAATAAACATTAAAATAGTTTCACTGAATTGGCTATTTGGCTGTTGTAACAATAAAATATGAAATATGTCGATTATGGCAGTTTATAATTTAACGATAATTATCCATTAACTTTTTTTATTAAGATAATTTGAAAATATTTTATTATTACAAAATAAATTTGCGATTAATTGTCTGTGGATTACAAGACCAGAAACACGGGCCATGATTGAGCTTCGTGTGACGCCACATTTCACAAAATAAACAAAAACTATCTTTTAGGTTTCAAGATAATTGTTTATTGTGGTGTGACGTCACAGACATTTAGCCAAATGTCACATGACCAACCGTTTCCGCAGAAACTTTAAATGAATAAAGAACTATATGTCTTTTTCTATTAAATAAAGCTTTTTGAAAAAAAAATATTGTACGTGGTATCAATAACATTATAATAATAACTATAATATCATTGCGTGGTATAAAATAAGCGTTTGTAATTTTCAAAATACTTTTCCGAAAACTGTCAAGTAGCCAATTTGTTTTTCTACTAATTATAATACATTACACTGATAATTAAGGATTATTAATGTTTTTTCTTTAAATGAATTAGGTTTCTGAGTGATTAGGTCAGTTCGTGAACAAATAAGCGAATTTGTCATAAAATCTCACTTAAATAAAAAAGGGTTATGTTTTGCTAGCAATGAAGACGTAGAGAAATGAAAGTGCCGCATTTTAAAAAACGTTTGTATTCTAATGTTTTGACTCATTTTTCGAACATTCATCAGACACCCATTTTCAATCATCGATTACATCTCATTAAAACCATAATTGATAAATACATAAATATTCGTCGCCATTCTGCACATAAAAATAACCCCGAAATACAAAAACTTTCTAAAAGACAAAAAAGAAATAAATTAAATGTATTTTATTTCGTTTCTTTTATTATTAATTATTTCATTGTTCAAATTTCCAATAAATATGATTTACTTTTGTAAGAAGTTTTATTTCTTACCTATACAGCATGTTTCTTGTAAGGTGTCAAGCCGATGTATGGTGATAGGGAACTACCATACCTATCCATTGGACCCCCATGTATGTTCTACGATTTTTTGTAGTTTACGAGTTATAATTTTTTTTTCGTTATTTTGTAATTCAACGACGAGACGACTCTAAAAAAATTATATCTTTTTGTTAGGTCGACTTTTTTATGACTTTTTTTTTAAACAATGCCTATTGATTCTTTAAGAATTTTTAAGATGAAAATTACACAATTTCCGATCTACCACGTTCAACGACCGATTTCAGCAAAAAAAGTCCCATTTAGTACATTTTTTTTTGTATTTGTATAAAAGCATATTTGGTTGGGCAGTTTTTGAGACTAGTCAGAAACTATGGAAAATGTTTTTTAATTTTTTTTATAGAAGTTGAAAATTCCATTCTATTCTGATTAACCCAATTTTTAAAGTTAGGATCAAAATTTTAGTACTATAGGTTAAAGTTAGGAAGGAGATTTTTTTACTCATAAATGTACAATCAATAGGCATCGTTTTTTAAAAAAAACATCATAGAAAAGTCGACCCAAAAAAAGATATAGTTTTTTTAGAGCCGTCTCGTCGTTGAATCATAAAATAACGAAAAAAAATTATAACTCGTAAACTACAAAAAATCGTAGAACATACATGGGGGTCCAATGGATAGGTATGGTAGTTCCCTATCACCATACATCGGCTTGACACCTTACAAGAAACACGCTGTATATATACTATATACTGACTTTTCAATCAAGTGTCCACTCTACGACTAAATGTTACTCTAACCCTTCTATTATATGTCTGTGCTCTAACCTCTCGTGCGTGTGGAGAGCTGATCTTGCCGCGTTGCGTATCTACTTGTCAGTGTGTGTAGTTTTGGATTGCTCGGAACAGTTTAAACGCAAATTACTATGAACGTAACGTATCTATAGTTTTTAATTCATTGGTTGCGCTGTTTTGTTTTTGAAACGTCATTTGTTAAAGTTCAGTGTGGCCACCATGAATTTTTTTTTTTTTTTTATAGCAGAAGAAGGCAAACGAGCAAGCGGGTCACCTGATGGAAAGTAATCACCGCCGCCCATGGACACCCGCAAAACCAGAGGAATCGCAGGCGCGTTGCCGGCCTTTAAGGAAGGAATAGGCTCGTTTCTTGAAGATCCCTAAGTCGTAACGGTCCGGAAATACCGCCGCCGAGAGCTGGTTCCACAACACTGTAGTTCGAGGCAAGAAATTTCTTGAAAAACGCACAGTAGTAGACCGCCATCCATTAAGGCGATGTGGATGGAATGACAGTCGATTGCGTGTAGTGCGGTGAAGGAAATTAGCGGCAGGGATCAAGCCGAACAATTCCTCAGAACACTCTCCATGATATATACGGTACAATATACAGAGAGACGCAACGTCTCTCCGAAGAGCCAGTGGATCGAGCCGACCTGAAATAACCACGTCGCCGACAATTCGAGCAGCTCTGCGTTGAATGCGGACAAATGGAAGGAGTTGGTATTGGGGTGCTCCAGCCCAGAGATGGGAGTAGTATTCCATATGCGGCCTGACCTGTGCTTTATACAGTTGTAAACGGTGGGCCGGCGTGAAATACTGACCCGCTCTATTAAGCACACCCAGCTTTTTCGAAGCTAATTTAGCTTTACCTTCCAAATGACCACGAAACTGAACGTCACTCGAAATATCGACGCCAAGGATTCCAATAATCGGATTGGTATCAAGGGGAGCTCCCTCAAAGTTCAGAGGTACGACGAAGGGATGTTTTTTCGCGGTAAATGCGCAAACTTGTGTTTTGGAGGGGTTAAAGCGGACTAGGTTATGTCGGCCCCAATCCGAGACATGACTTAACATGTTCTCGGTGTCAGTCACAAGTTTATTCCGGCTCTCGATGACGCTTTCCAGAGAAATATTAACTCGCCCGGTGTAGAGCGTATCCCCAGTACTGTCATCCGCATAGCAATGAATGCTGTTGTTATGCAGCATGTCATTGATATGCAGAAGAAACAAAGTAGGGGACAACACACACCCCTGCGGGACTCCAGCATTCACGGGCTTCATGTCGGAGCACGAACCGTCGACTGCGACTCTGATGCTACGCCCAGTAAGAAAGCTGGCAACCCATGAACACAATTTCTCAGGAAGCCCGTATGATGGAAGTTTAGAGAAAAGAGCCCTGTGCCATACCCTGTCAAAAGCTTTCGCTACGTCCAAGCTAACTGCCAGTGCCTCCCCTTTACTCTCGACTGCCTCCGCCCATCGGTGAGTAAGGTACACTAAAAGATCACCAGCCGATCGACCGCGACGAAAACCATACTGGCGATCACTTAGTAGCTGGTTCTCTTCTAGGTACCTTAAGAGCTGGCGGTTTATAATGGACTCCATTACTTTGGAGAGTAAAGAGGTAATAGCTTTTGGCCTGTAGTTAGACGGATCTGAGCGATCGCCTTTTTTTGGAATCGGGTGCACAAGGGCTGTCTTCCAAGAGCTCGGGACGACGCCAGTGGTGTAAGAGAGCTGGAAAAGGCGCGTTAGAACTGGTGCCAATTCAGGAGCACACGTCCGAAGCACAATGGGTGGAACTGCATCTGGCCCACTCGCCTTATGGATATCAAGGGAAAAAAGAGCCTTACGAACTGACCTTTGCAGGAACTGAACGTTTGGTATTGTACAAGCGCAATGCGGTATGGTTGGTGGAGAGTTTTCCCCACCGTCCAAGGTCGAGTTTGATGCGAAAAGAGAGCCCAAGAGATCGGCTTTCTCCTTTGCAGTATAGGCCAGGCAGTCATCGGTCTTGTGCAATGGTGGTAGGGACGGCTGACAAAAATTCCCTAAGATAGCTTTGGCGAGAGACCATAACGCACGCGTCCCCGAAGGAAGACGCACTAGCCTCTCGCCAATTCTACCTATGAATGATGACTTCGCCTTGGCGATGTCCTTCTTAAAGGATCTGGCGGCAAAGTTGTACTTCTTTCTGAGCGCACTGGTGTTTGGATCCTTTGATGACACCGCATTAGCCCAGGCTTGGTAATGCTGTCGCTTTTGGCAAGACGCCATTTTGCAGCAACGACCAAACCATGGTTGGGACTTGCCGCCAATGGGAACCACAGAGTTTGGAATGAAAAGTTCCATTCCCTGCAGTATCACATCAACGACAGAGTCAGCGGCGACATCAGGATCATCCAGCGAGAAGCAAACTCGCCACCACGGGTAGGACGCAAAGAAGCTTCGCATCCCATCCCAGTCCGCCGACCTATAATGCCAGACTTGACGGCTAGCCGCTGGTTGCGGTTTTGAAGTTTCTGTGAGAGGCACAGTGCTGCGAATCAGACAGTGGTCTGATGAGCCTAGTGGTGCATCAACAGAAACTTGATAGCCGTCTGGGTGCGAGGTCAGCAGAAGGTC
Source organism: Scoparia ambigualis (assembly GCA_963921215.1). NCBI lineage: Eukaryota > Metazoa > Arthropoda > Insecta > Lepidoptera > Crambidae > Scoparia > Scoparia ambigualis. The sequence goes on along the minus strand of OY992503.1, from coordinate 40,569,865 downwards.
CAATAAAGAAGGTGCATGGCCCTCCACATCTGGAACCCGTGTTGGCTCGGTTACCAATTGGGACAGACTGTAGGCCAAAGCGAAGTCATGAACGGCTCTACCCGCGTGGTCAGTTGTGCGTGAACCAAGCCATTCGACGTGGTGGGCATTGAAGTCTCCCAATACTACAATCTCGGCCGAGGGGATCCGTTGGAGAAGGGAGTCTGTCGCTGTTTGGACGGTCTCGATGAGTTGGTCAGTTCCGATGTTACCGCTGTGGGACCTATACAGGCACGCGTAGACGCGAGGATGACGTCCGCAGTCGACGTGCAGCCATAAGATGGAGAGGTCCCTATCTTCAAGATTGCCAAGGCGACGAACGCACATATCCTCCCTGACATAGGCACAAACACCGGCTCGTGGCACAAATGCATGTTCCAGGTTGTATCCCGGGTAGCGCAAGTAGGAGATGTCAGGAGGGGGGGATATCTGCGTCTCGGTGAGGAAGAGCAAGGCCGGTTTCGCCGTCTCGAGGTGGTTACCACCTCGAGACGGACGGCGCTCAAATTAGAGTGGATTCCCCTGATATTGCAGAAGTCCACGCGAAGCGTAGGAGGGGGTGCCAATTGTCCCGCCTTTCTCCTGCCTGCAGCATGCCTTGGCACGGGCGAACTTTTGCCCTCCCCAGAATACGTAGGGCAGCCTGAGCGAGAACGCTCAGGGGGGGATTCTCCGACACTGGATGTGTCGGTACCCCCCTGGGGTAAATCTAGATTACAGTTCGCTGCCATATCAATTGTGAGGGGGGGGGGAGGGGTCTCCGGAACCCTCACTCGCCGGACGAAACACAACAGCACAGAGTGCCATTGTTTCACGCCGAAAATCCGTGAGGGGGTGGTATTACGCCGGGCGAGCCGACCCAATGCGTGCTGCAACGCAGCGTGGCTCTACCACTCAGTTGGTGTCACTCATTTAGCACCACCCAGGGGTCACGTGTAGGGTCTCAAGGGTAAACCTACGGACTAAAATGGTTATGAATTTTTTTTATTTGCTAAATCTCACTTATTTTAAAGCTAGTAAATTTTAAATGGAAAAATGTTAAAAAAAAACATCAAGTTAACCTAAAATCTCATATTAAAATCAGTATCTATTTATTTATTTTCATTATTATCTCTTTATTATACAGCACATCCCAAGATTTTTTTAAACATTTAAAACTATACATATTTATCATTTAAAATGTTATATTATTATTTTTATTATTCAGCCCGGCTTGTCGCATTGCTAGGCAAATACCTCCCAACCACTCTTTCAACTTTTAGGTGTTTATAATATTGTGCATTCTGCATGGATTTACGGTTTGGGTAAAACCAAATTTTATTATTAAATCATAGACTTCGTTTGTACAAAAATCTAAGTATGTATATGAACCTATAAATGAATTAATCAATGAAATTGTAAGCGATTTCTTACATAAATAATAGCTAAAATCACAAAAAAGTATATCTAAAACATAACCAAGAGCACTTGCAAATCGCCAGTACTAATATCAAAGTTGCTAAGGTGGCAACACTGAATGACGTGCTTGCATCATGGCATATCCATGGCTTGCATGGACTCAATACCATGAAGATAAGGAAATACTGGAGGCCAAACTCAGTACCTACTTTAAGTTGAAGCCAAGTAGGTATAACCTCAATTGACCTTTCGTTGGACTCCTGGGTGGCTATCTCATAAATCTTAATCTGCCCGAGGCCTGCTACCCTATCGGCTATAAAATATGAGTATGAACATGGGCTTCATTTGACATTTGAAGCCCATGTCCATATCCATATTTTTTAGCCGATAGACCCGCTGTTTCATAAAAGTTACTGATGTTATTAGGTAGGAAGCGCATTTTATTTTACTCATTAAATAATAATATCAATTAGCATTTTTCTGTTACAAAAACTTTTTGACAACACTAATAATATGGACTCTTTGACGTCATTAATATCTTTAGACTTGAAAGTTTATCTATGAATTAGGGAGTTTGTACTGAAATCGGATCCAACCACACCACTACAATTAAAAAAAACCTTAAGTAAAAAATAGTACGCAAAGAACAATGGGCAAAAGTGGTCAAAGAGCTGAGATTAGATCCTCCACTGATGAGAATTGTGGGAAATGAAAGTTTGTACTTGTCATATGATTCAGGCAAAAGATTATTAAAATCCGTCCCGGGAATTTTTTTATGGTCATGTTAACCTGACTATAAATACCCATAATAAGATTTTACGTTATGTGTGGCGCATGTTAGGACATGTTTGTGACTGTCTAAATAGATACGGAGATACGGTATCTCGTTTCTTCGCCCCTAATTGCCCTTCCTCCCCACCACTCCCCGCTCCTCCACCCCCGTCAGGTTAACGTGACTATAAAAAAATTATTCCCGGGACGGATCTTGATAATATTTTGCAAAAATCATTTAACAAGTATGTTCTTTTATTTCTCACAAGTCTCATCAGTAGAGGATCAGTCTCATCTTGGACCAAGTTCCATACATTTTTGTCCATTGTCCTTTATTATAAAACGCTGCAGGCAGATACATAGCTGCAAATAAATAGAAATTCATAACTTTTTACTCGGTCATTTCAATTCGTTTGTTGAATATTTGTTATTAAATCTGGTGAATTATTATCAAAACCTGTAATTTCTAAAATTATATTAAATTAACTAAGCAATTTCCTTGATTAAATCATCTCAATATTTTTTTCTAAATTTCCCCGGTGGTAACCGGCATTCTCAAACAATGGTAACACCCACCGCATGTGTCGAAAAGGCGGATGTGACTTCATGCATAAACTATAACGGGACCGAGCACTAGTAAAATGACATATTGCTGAAATACACCTTATTTCTCGGACCAAATATTACAACCATATTTACTAAAGCAAACAGTTCTGGCAGCTTCAACGACATTTATTTGTTAAAATAAAAAAAACGAATAATTTTGATCGCATAGTTTGTTTGGCCAATATTTCTAAATAAGCCAGTAATTACAGCTGTAATAGAATGTACGTGATTTTAATAGGTTTTTTTACCGCCAGAATAGACAAATTGGGCTGTCTGTAGATATTTCTTAAGTACACACATGTCTAAATAAAATTAAATAACAATTTTGTTGGTTGTTGTATCCCGGTAAATATTAAAGAAACATGGACACCTCATAGAAAGAGAGTAACTACTAATTTTTATGCCTCTCACTTGGCTCGATTTCACCTTCATAGTAGGTACGCAGTCCACTTATATTTTAATTTCATGCTCCTCAGAAGATCCTAAATTTCTCTGAGGGAGGGTTTAATGGGCGATTTTCTGACAGCCCAAATTAAAAAGTAAAAATTAGTTCAAAAACACTCGATAGATGTCGTTTTATGAAAGCTGGGCTACTTATGGGCTGTAATAAATTCTACACTTTTACTTGTCTACCAAAAGAATAAAAAAATAGTATTTACTTACCTATTTATATTCAGGGCATCCAGAACCTATTTCTATTTTGGAATAGAATAAATATTACGCAGCCATACACGTGCTCTTCATGAACCCGCCTTTTACTAAGCGCCATACTAATCTATGCTAAGCGCCATCTATGAAGTCATTTACGAACCAATTTCTTTTTTTTTTTTGATCTCGGAAAATCGCCCATTGACACGGCGGGCGGCAGCGAGTACCGGCCGGATCACAGTTCCGGCCACAGAACAATAACTAAAGCATATTGTTCTGAGGTTCCGGCACAGTGAAAAATATTCTATAATACATTCTCTATGAATTTTGTCAAAACGTATACGTCCTTGATTTGCCGGTGGCGTCACTGACACTGAGAGCATTATCACTGACAAGTGGGGATGCGTTCCACCAAGGTTCCACCAAAGATGCGTTCATAGAGAATGTTTGAAAAACACTGTGCCGGTACTGTGTCGGAACTGAGGCTTCACTGATGTGTGAAGCAACTTTTACCGTTCAGCCGACTTCGTATAGCGCATTGAGCTTTTATATATCTGAATGGTATAGCGCTATCGCGTGTGTCAAACGTGATAGCACTTCGAGTGCTAAATAGAGAAGGAAAGGGGCATTAGAGCATAAAGGGGCTACCAGACTGTTGTAAACAAGCCTTTCCCACCAGGACACCTTGGAGGGAGGCTCGTTTACAACCACGGATTACAACTTTACAACGTGTTGTAAACGAGCTTCCACTTGGTGTGCCACAGTCCACAGTGTTGCCATTTTTAGCAAGATCGTGCTTTATTAGTATTTTTAAGAGTAAAATTTAGGCTACAGCAGGATGTTAAGCATTATCGTAATATTTAGCATATTTGACATATTTTGTTTTACTTGCGAATTTAAATAGCGCTATTGGCATCCCTTCCTTGATATACCTAAGTAGTGAAGGCAATTTAATAAAAAAAATTGATCAATTTGCTGGAAAAACGCTATTCAATTTATATCATTATTAGCTAGATATGAGCTTTTAGAGATGTAAAAAATACCGCGCTGTACGTACACACGGCGTCAGATCAACCTACCCTAAACTGTCAAATTTCTCCAATGAATATTGATCCTTAGATATAAACAATAAAGTTCAAAATTGATTGTAGAAATTTGACAGTTTTGGGTAGGTTGATCTGACGCCGTGGTACATTAATATATACGAACTTGGCTTTTTCCAGTAACCACGTTGTATGTAGGTTGTAGGTTGAAGATAGCGGTTTGTGTGTAATGGTGTAACACAGCGGTTTTCAACGCGCGCCCGAAAACAAAGGTCATGGTAAGGTCAACCGAAATTTATGAACGACTGTAAACTGTAACTGACTGCAAACAACTGTTATAAACGTCGGTTTACAATAAGTCTGGTAGCCCCTTAAAACTTAATGACGTCTCTGAGTACGGCAGTTACTCTCATAACGATCTTCATTCATGCTCGTCGGTTTAAAGTACGTCTAGATCACAGACGTTTATTATACGTCTGTGGTCTAGCTATTTTTATAACGACTGCGTTTCAGTTGTGGTTTGGTTGTGATTAATAAAGATTGCTTCACACATATCAGTGAAGCCAAATTTCTGCATCAGTACCGGCATAGTGTTTTTCATACATTCTTTATGAACGCATACCTACAGTCAGTGATAATGCTCTCAGTGTCAGTGCCGCCAATGGCAAATCACGGACGTATTCGTTTTGACAAAATTCATAGAAGAATGTATGAAAGAATATTTTTCCCTGTGCCGGTACTGTGCCGGAACTGTGACTTCACTGATATTGTGAGAATCAACCTTTTGCGTGATAGCCCCTTATGTATAGATTGATTTAAAAGGCTCAACCATTTTAATTTAAATGATTCAAACTTACCTATAAAAGATTATAAGTTTGAATCATTTAAATAAAAATGGTTGAGCCTTTTAAATCAACCACATATCAACCAATAAGGAATTATTTATTATTGTCTTAAAGTTTTTAAAAAGCAATCATATTTACATTATATTAAAAACTTAGTTCTTTAGCAAAACAAACTTACGAACTTCTTATTATATGTCTGTGCTTACGACGAACAAAGACAAATTCGATTTTGTGTAAGCGGATGTTTTATTTTTTATTGCATAGCAACACTAGATTACGTTATTATTTTTATGTTGGCATCAATGTCGAATTCAAGCCGGTGGTTGGCTGATTTGCTGTTTGACAATTTCTTTTCCCATCCGTAGCCGACTGGTGTCGTGCTATCCAAATGGGTAAGGAGCGGTTTTGTGATAAAAATACTGTGATAATGTTTAAAATTTCGTTTTTAGTAATGTGTTAAGTGCCGGACATAAATATATAAAGAAAGTGCACCTGGAACAATATTTTACCCTTATATCTTAAAAATTGTTTTCACGCCTAGTTGTCGGCCATGGCGGAGACATGTTTTTCTCGTGATGTAAATTGAAATCTTTTCCCATCTCGCTAACTGTGTGGCTAATTTGAGGTGTGGAGGAAGTTTACCCAATTTTAATATGTGTCTATTTAAGCAGAATGTTGATTTTTGTGAAATCTGAACCGAGGTGCTAACCGGCGACATCGATATTTTCAGGCAAGCCCCGTGGTATTCGCACGGCGCGAAAGCACGTGAACCATCGCCGTGAACAGCGATGGGCGGACAAGGATTACAAGAAAGCCCACATGGGAACGAGATGGAAGGCTAATCCCTTCGGTGGTGCATCTCACGCTAAGGGCATCGTCCTAGAAAAAGTGTAAGTTCATTCCTTACTATTTTCTATTAGTTTATGTGAAGTGTAAATTGTTTCGTAAGTATTTGCTAAAGTACTGGATTATGTTAATGAAGTATCGTGAGGTGCGAGGTAATCGTATGAGTGCGTGAGTACTACTTGCGCAGTGTCGTGGTCACGTCCACGGCGCAGCCGGCGGCGACGCTTCCTCGCGCGGTATTCATCCTGTGAATGTGTTCCTAGTACAATCACAGGATAATACTGCGAGAGGCGGCGGCGCTCACTCCACATGAATGAAGCATAACAGAAAAGTAAATAGTGTAAGTAACACGTGAGGTCAGTGAACTCGTTTATTGAGGTTATGCTGGTTTTTGCTAGTGTTTACTGTTTCTTTGTACCTATTACTGTTATTCAATGAGTTAGAATTAATTTACTCTTGGTTGTCTAAAACTTGTTAAATTAGTAAACTAAGCCTGGTTGTACTAAATCTTTTTCCTTGTTCTGGTCATAGTTGGGCAGCATTGTCTTTAATTTACAGGCAATACAATGTAAATTCCTACCATTTTATGTACTTGTATTAGAGATAAGTTTGAAACATTTCTGTTCCGTCATTTGTGAGTTCTGATAATTATTGTTATACATGTTCGATATACATTAATGCTATATTCACATTGTGACCTTATTTTATAACTTATCAAGCTTTTGTCTGTTTTCTGTTTACAGAGGTGTTGAGGCTAAGCAGCCCAACTCTGCCATCAGAAAGTGTGTGAGGGTGCAGTTAATCAAAAATGGCAAGAAAGTCACAGCTTTCGTACCTCGTGACGGTTGCTTGAACCACATTGAGGAAAATGATGAAGTACTAGTAGCGGGATTCGGTCGTAAAGGTCACGCTGTTGGTGACATTCCTGGAGTCAGATTTAAGGTGAATAAATGTTTAATCTGTCATAGCAAATTTTCTCAACAAACTAGCTGCTAACTGCTATCACCAAAGACTAAAGATCTATTTCCTTTTGAGTAATAACTGTTATTTTCTTACAGGTGGTGAAGGTGGCCAATGTCTCACTCCTAGCCCTGTACAAAGAAAAGAAGGAGAGGCCACGATCATAAACATCTCTCACACTAAAAGGTAATATTTTATTACCTCAACTGCTGTAATTTTTTTGTTAACTTTTTGGTTATTATGTAGCAAGTATTTGATAAAAGTAGTTAGTAACTGTAAAATGATGTTAACTAAACAATTTATTTGCTACTTCTGAGTGCCATGACGTTAATTAATTACTGACTTTTTGTGACTATTTGGTCAGGTATCAGAAGTTGGTGTTTTAATAATATATGAATTCTGTTCATTGTTCCAGTGTCCCGCTGCCGGAAAGGAGTGTTGTTGATAAGTGTACTTTCTAAAAATGTAAAATCTAGTGCATAATAAACTTATGTACGCCACAAAATTCTTTCATTAGATTATCCCATTCAATGTCGCACATCCGCCTCTGGCGCATTAATTTAGAATTATCATTCTTAGTGTGCATACATTTTCTTGTTTCTAAAGGCTATAGAGCTATTGCAGTTTCTTTTGGAATTTTAATTTATTCCTTAATAATTTTCTTTTGCTGAAATAGGCAGTACATAATAATTTTTTTCTTATATAGGTATTTGCTTAGTGCTCGGGGCCAACTGCGAAGTGAGAGATATTAGTAACGTGTTTAGTAAATATATTATTTGCATAAAGTAGATAGTTAGACGAGTGATAATAGGAAAGTAAATGATTGAACAAACTTGAGTATCAGTAAAAATGTAACTGAGATATCACACTGCCTTGAGAAAATTTAATTTTAATTTAAAATTTGCTTTCTATGACTGGTGGTCCCACTGCTTAGTGGGACCACGAATCTTAGTGTTAAAGATTAGTGGGACCACGAGTCAACAACCCTAATGTGTTATTTATGATTGGGGGAGGCCGACGTCCAGCAGTGCCCTTCGGAGCATCATGTACATAAAGCAAAATGAGCAAGCACTACACTCAAAATGTACAAATCGCAAAATGAACAATACTCAGAATGTGCAAAACGTAAAATGAACAAGTAAGCGCATGTTCATAAACAAAAGGTTTCGAGCAACATTTTCTTAGTCTCAAGCAAAGATGGGCGATTGTTACTGATTCGTACAATCGAATGGTTTGATACAACTAACATTAACAATCGAATACAAAAACAATCGATCACTAGTTCGCAAATTCGAATGAAACCGCTAGTTCACTCATTCACTATGCCATTCAAAATTGTTCTTTATCTATCGTAACATAAAGTCTACTTTTATTTGATATTCGAAGGAACAATCGAATAATGCAATGGCGCGATTGGCGGGAATGCAAAAAGAGCAAACGCCATGATTGTTTATACTTCTTTCTTTCTCTCTTACACACACTTGTTTCGTTTATCTTTTTATTCCCTCGTACAAGTTAGTTCGATGATGAATATTCGACTAGATAAACTAGTAATGAAATTTGAATCGGAAGGAATGAGACGACGCTATACATTCTTATTCGCTTCTCGCTTATATTCAAAATCGAATGATTTGTAAAGTTATTCGAATAATTCGAATGACTTCTACAATCGAATAATTCGAATAATGTCATTCACAATCGCCCATCACTAGTCTCAAGTGCTAGTATGAAAAAGGGACGTTGAGGTGCAGAAGGTCCAATTTGCGAAATGTCCAGTGGTTGCAAAATGTCCAGGTCAAAAAAGGTAAAATAATAGGGACCTTCTGCATCTGAAGGAAATGTACCTAGCTTTAGCTACCTACTGAAAAACAACAGATTTTCTTCAATCATCTGGTGTTAAAAATATTTGTTCATGTCTGACAATTAACCTATTGAAATCCGCCAATACAAACAATAGAAAATCTATTGTTCATGGCAAGAGGTTAATGATGTCAACAATAAAATTGTTTAATATAACGTGAGTCAAAAATCAAAAATCTAAATAATTTTCTACAGAAAGGATAGCTAATAACATAATATCAATTAATAAATCAACAAATAATAAAAGCATTTATAAATCAAACCAAAATTACTTTACAGACAAATAAAAATAAACAGTAAAAATATAAACAATCATTATTGTAAAAGAAAACTTCTTAAAATGCCCAACAGCTCAAAAAAAGGACTAATTCGCTAAATACCTAGTTCTAAAATACCTATTTCTAAGAAAGACCAATTCATAAGGGATGCTTTATATAAGAGTGGGACGTGCACGGGGCGTGTCCCGTTGGGGCCCGGACGGGACACGGATCATGCACGGTGTAATAAGAAGAATTATTCCTCGTTGATACACTTTTGAAAAAAGTTCGCCTTTATTCCTTATAGATCCACTTTTTAAAAACCAATGTAGCGTTACGTAATAGATACACTTTTGTATTAAAAAAAAAAGTGTAATTAACAAATTCATTGCCGGTCGTGCCCACAGAACACATATACAAGAAGAATGTCAACTTCATACAAAATTAGTGGCGAACGAAACCAGACTACAGCGCCTCTGTCGTAATCCCCAACGAACTAACCAACGAAGTAGTATGGCGGGAGATTTAAAAATTTGAGGCGGGAAACAAAAACTTTTCAAAATTACTAAACCATTACTTCGAATTTCAAACGTTTCTTCCATGTACTATTCTTCCGTTTGAAGTTTTATAAGAAGTTTCTTATGAAACTACTTCAACGGAAGAATAGTACATGAAAGAAACGTTTGAAATTCGAAGTAATGTTAAAGTTCACGATAAACTAATAAAATTACTAAAGATAAGGTTTAAAGAAAACATCGCTAATAAATTTCATTAAGGTTTTATTATGTCCATTTTTTTTAAAGTACTGTCCATGTCTGTTCCTTGAAGTGGCGATTTTTTTTAATACAAAATCTTTTAATGCATTTAGATGAAAAACAATAATTACAAAATAATTAATATTTTCACTGTGAAATGTAAAAATGCTTGCATTTCTTAGCTGTGACTGGAAAAGTACAGCAAAATGATATAGTTAACCTTTGCACTAGTTTTTGGAATCAATCGTTTTCATAGAAGATTACATCTCGACTGTGATTTTTGTTAAGAATGGTCAATTTTGGCGTTCTTGATCTCAGAAACAAAAATACATTATTTTGACTTATTGGATAGTGTAGAATAGCTATTGGCATAGTGCGTAGCGGCCTCAATTTTTGTAAATTTTGCTTAACTTTTTATTTAAACCCAAAATTGCAGAGAAAGATTTTCATAAAATACGCGAAGGCACTTTTTTGAGCTCCTAGATTGAACTAATGTTCTAAACAAACGAAATACAAAAAAATATAATGTTATCTCTTATACATAGTCGTATAGTGCGTAACGGCCTCGGAATTTTTAGATAACATTGATTTTATATTAAAAAAATCATATTCTAAACCAAAAAACTTCGAAAATTGCTTTTAGTTAACTGTGAATTTCTCCTATCTACGATAATATTATTGAGCAAAATTTATACCAGAATAATTGTTACTTCATGAGGCATAAAGATTTCATAATTAATTTATTATCCTATTACGATAAAAACGATAAATACAACTGCAAAATTACTACAAAATGCGATGCGCCAGCCGTTCGAACTCAGCTTATGCTCGCAGATTGAAGATTTGTAATATTAAGCATAAATTTATTATCCCATTTCGATAAGAACGATAAATACAACTGCATAATCACTTCAAAATGTAAAAATGGGCATTTTACGCAAAAATCACATTTGAGATGCAATATGCCTTTTAAATCATAAATCATCATTGCTGCATTTGGTATACATTAAGGTCTTAGATTCGGTAATATGACCTCAAATGAGCCCTTTAGGGGCATTACAATATTAAATTAGATACTTACTATATTAAATCTATGCTTAGCTATGTTATTAATTAAAACTAAACAACAAACATTTAACGTTAACGTTTTTAAACAAGCTACATTTATATTTACTGTGCATGTTGTGTTTCCGTATAAGTAGTGAGACTTTCAGCACTTATTTATTTTGTTACAATGTAAAATAGTTTAAAACAAATGTACTCATTGTTGGAGAACCAAATAAGAAAATAAAATAAAACATTTACACACTATACTAAAACAGTTAACAGTATTTATCATTATTATTTATATTAAGTATAAGTGGGTATAACTTTTTTACTTTATATAATTCTGCCTAAAAATTCGTTTAGGCTACAAAAACATTATTTTATTACCTACTCCTTTAATCGTTTACAAAACTCTGTACTACATTGTATACTTTTTAAATGATTTGGTAACTTGTTGTACATTTTTATTGACATGTGTTGGGCACCTGCTATGCGATTCTCTAATGCCCCCTCTTCACGACGGCCGACGCATCCGCAGACGTCATCTGCGGATGCGTAGGCAGACGTGTAGGGGGAGCATAAGCGAAACATACACGCTGCGCGCATGGCTGCGATCTGCTGTCGCTTTCCAATTCTATGAATATGAAAGAGACAGAGTCAATTCTCAGCGCTGCGGCAGCCGGTGCTACCAAGGCTTTATTATTTATTCTGTGCTTTAACTTAGAGAATCGCACTGCTAGCTTACTTTAAAAGTGCAGCTTGTTGAACGGTCTTGCTAATTTGTGCGATGACGAAGATTATGAGTCTGTACTATTAAATCCTGTGCATGAGTGTATAGATCAGAGTTTTTATAGGTAAATTTACATAATTCAAAAATATACGAGTATAATGATGGGAGTGTTAGAGAATTTTTAGTAAGTATCAAGTTCATTTCCAGTAATAATGTTGTTGTAATGTCCCACGACCACAACTTCCAGATTATTTTCAAATATATTTTTCTTCTTCTCTTGTTGATTTTGCTTGATTACTGGTACTAATCTGAAATAAAAATACTAAGATATACTTGTTATTGCTTACATCGCACACAGACACTCGCACACAAGAATAGAAAGGTTAGAGGGATCTCAAAAATGTGGTGTGCAAAGTAAATCGTTATTTAGCTTTCACTCTTTTCGCTATTCGTTTCTGGAATGCTCTGCCAATGCATATCCGTCGTGCTCAGAGCAAAGTAGTGTTTAAAGGACTGGTGCGTGAGCACTACTTAAACCCTGTTTAGAAGTCACACAATCTGATTTTTATTTTTTTGTTATGTATGTAATTATTTATGTATGTGTTTATGTATGTATATTAGTATTTTGAAGTATTTATGTAAGTAATTTAATAAGTATTTATGTAAGCCCTGTAAATTCATTGTTATGCTGTTTGTAATTGTTGTTATTAATCTAACTGTATTTAATATCGCCCAACTTCAAGTCTCCCACATCCTTACCGGTTGACTGGTAGAGAATACCTTGTGGCGTTAAGTCCGCCTTTTGCTGTTTAAGTAAGGAAGATTAAATAAATAAATAAATAAATTTATAGTAATTATTATTACTACTACTATAGCCCTAATACTAAAATTTGAGTTTTCATAATTATAAATATGAAATATAATGATAATACAAGTAGGTGACATGATTCATTTTACATAATTATGAAAATGTTATGAAGTTTGAGTATGAAATTAAACTTCTGAAAAACTAACTAAGTATGATTGTTTATTTTATAAGGCTTTGAACCCAACTACCTATTTGTATTTGTATCTCTCTATATGAATAAACGTTTGTTACAGAACTTTTATCTCTCTTTTAGAATAAATGTTTGTCAAACGGATTTTGAAGGGGTTTTTACAATTTGGTAGCTTGGGTGCATCGTAAAATCTAAGCCATGTTTCATCTTATTCCAGTCATAACTAAAGGTATGGTGAATATTCCGAACCACACCAAAATATAATGTTAAGTTGCAGGCTAAAGCTGTTTTAAATAATGCTTATAACCAAATATAACATTAAACCGTGTCGCGTAGCGGTGAAAGAATACTACAAATCTTTCCTTGGGTGTCGTAAAAGGCGACTAACGGACGAAGGGCTCACCACCTGTAACGCTGAACACATGTGCAGTCGCTATTTGGTGAAAAGTGGACTATGGTAGAGGACTGCTTGAGCTGTCCACTTTGCCTAGTCTCTGACTAACCCTTTGGGGATAATAGTCGTGATCGTGATTATATTAGATTAACGATAATACATTTATAGTATATGTATTATAACATGTTAATAGGTACCTTGCCAGCTGGTTGAGCTTCTATTAGTTTATGTTTTGATGTTGATAGACCCGACATAGATTCTATGGGGGACTGTGATGAATCTGGTACTTCCTGAAAAACAAAAAAAATCAATGATTAACGGCTAAATCAATTTCGCTTGATCACAGACAATAGTAGATTGTTACACAAGGAGCTAAAATGACCCATTATATACGAAGCGAGGGAGTAAATAGAAATCGAGTTTTAATGGGTTTTTAGCGCCGTGTGTTACACTATGTTTTTCACTACGAATGCGAGAAAATAAAATAATCCAATACAATGTGAATTGGTTTATTTTATTAAAAATTAACCCGTTAGTTGCTTTTACGACACAAAAGGGAAGAGAAGGGTTGTTAGTATTATTTTGATGAGCCGCTCTATGCTCTTGGATAGTAGGTATGTGCAGTCTTTCCATCTCTTCCCTTGGGTGTCGTAAAAGGCGACTAACAGACTAAAGACTGCACATACATCCAACAGCATAGAGCGGCTCATCAAAATAATACTACCAACCCCTCACTTTTCTTCGATGTCGCGAAAGGGGACTAACGGACTAAAGACTTAAAATACATCCAACAGCATAGAGCGACGATGGGCTCATCAAAATAATACTACCAACCCCTCTCTTCTCTTCGGTGTCGTAAAAGGCGACTAATGGACTAAAGACTGCACAAACATCCAACAGCATAGAGCGACGATGGGCTCATCAAAATAATACTACCAACCCCTCTTTTCCCTTAGTTGTCGTAAAAGCGACTAACGGGCTAAAGGCTTACCACCTAAGCACATGTGCAGACTGTGCAGTTGTTTCTTGCTGAAGCGTGGACTGTGTGGGCGTGGTCTGTGTTTTACCATAAACTTTAATAATAATTATCTCAAAAAAGTTGTTGATCTAAGTAAACAGTAATAAGTCGAGTCATTATTCATGATTATTTTACCTAAGACTAAATACTTTTTCGTTTTTATAGGTTTATTGTCATGTGACAGATAAAAATTTAAAAAAAAATCCTTTTTTCCTTGGCAAGAAAAGCTATTTTATCCTCGCTCTAGAACGCTACAAGGACGGTCTTTTTGAGCAAGAGGAGTGAAAAGGTTAGTTTTTGACCCGTTACCAAGTGCAACAACTATTGATGTTAACTTACAATTGAATTTCTATTGTGTTTGGTTACACTGCATGTTGCGGTCAGTAATGGGTTAATAGTTCCATTGTTTTCATTTATAATATATAAATAGGTACCTTGGCAACTCGTACATGTTTGTAATGTCCATAAAGTAAGTGTAATCGCTCTGGTTGAACATTATATAACTTTATTCCTTGACGTTCATGGACCCGACATAAGCTTTATTCTATAGGGTGCTGTAATGGATCAGGTACTTCCTGAAAAACAACATTCATTATGAATTAGTAAATGCTAAACTTCTTAATCAATTTCGCTTGTTTACAGACAAAGGTTAGTTTTTAGCCCGTTACCAACCACAACATCTATTGACGTTTATTTACAATTGAATTTCTATAGTGTTTGGATACACTGCAGGTTGCGGGCAGTAAGAGGTAAATAGTTCCATTGTTTTCATTTATAATGTATAAATAGGTACCTTGGCAACTCGTACATGTTTGTAATGTCCATAAAGTAAGTGTAACTGTGGTGTAATCACTCTGGTTAAACATTAATAACTTTATTCCTTGATGTTCATGGACCCGACATAAGCTTTATTCTATAGGGTGCTGTAATGGATCAGGTACTTCCTGAAAAACAAAATATATTATGAATTAGTAAATGCTAAACTTCTAAATCAATTATGCTTGTTTAAAGACAAAGGTTAGTTTTTAACCCGTTACCAACCGCAACATTTATTGATGTTTACTTACAATTAAATTTCTATAGTGTTTGGATACACTGCAGGTTGCGGGCAGTAAGAGGTTAATAGTTCCATTGCTTTAATTATGATGTGTAAATAGTACCTTGGCAAACTCGTACAATATTTGTAATGGCCTTATGTAGGTGTGATGGCTCTGTTTGAGTATATATCAATTCATTCCTTGATGTTGATGGACCCGAAATAAGCTCTATAGGGTGCTGGGGTGGATCAGGTACCTGCTGAAAAATAGTAGGTATTATTCATGTCATCACTGGGCTGTTATTCTTTTTGCTTCAGCGTTTACTAAAATTGGCTCTTATACAATAAATTAAGCATGACTGTGGTTTATGGTTTTAATATTAAATGTGGCAGTAACAAGAGCATGATCGCTCAAGTTGTTTTTGTGTGGTGATAAATTGGAATTTCTAAAACAACAAAAATTTCTTCCAAGAACTTTTTGTACTATTAATAACGAGTGTAGGCGTTATATTTAGGTGTTTAGTTTAGTTCGAAAGTGTATTAATTTATGTAATTCTGAAACTATCCAAAAAATCGAACTAACTTATGAGCTGCAAAAAAATATCTAACGAAGTTAATATAAAAACTTTCATCGCATTTTGCGTGCTGTACTTACCGCAACATGTTATTTTGTCTAGGATTTGGGAATCTATACAACTTAATGCCTGAGACTTCTCCTCATTTCAAACACCGTATCAAACGCAAAATAAATTATCTTATCAACAACAAACACAAACGCCATTTTTAAAATTCACTAAGAAGAAAATCAAAGTGTTGCCAACATCTTACAAAAAGATTATACTACACAGATACAAATATGTAATTATTAATGGATATATAAATATTATAACCAACGACTTCAATTTTCCGTCTTTCACGTACATTTTTCAAATGAATTTGGATTATTTAATCAACTTTAGTGACAAAAAGTGAATATAAAACTTCTATTTCAAACATCCCTTGTCTATAGCAACACAGAACAATCCCCAATAGGTATTTCGCCAATCGCCCATACAAAGTTGACCCCCCCTGGTCGTGCCGGCAACGCACATAATTTTATGCGTTGACGCTCATACTTTGATGATGACAAATTAAACACTTGACCGTCATTAGAAGCTTATAATATTGAGATAGGCATATCCGTTTCCCGTCGTATTTTCCTTCTCTTTCTTCCGGTATATCGCTGTCTCTCTCGCTCATCCCACTCAGTGGCGTCACCAGGTGGCGCGGTGGGGGAACCAGGAGATTTCACACCCGTGCCCATTTGTTCATCATTGGCGTGAAATTTCCCGTCGGCGTAACTTGTGCACTACATAGTGATCAAATGACAAAGAAATAGAATTATTTTTATTTAAACTGCAACACAGTTCTCGTGAGTTTCTACAATACACGTGAGTACTTAGGATAGTTTCTTAACTTAACGGTGTTACCGTTCGCTGAATTTATAATTTAAACTTATCTGGTATATCAAACTTTTTATTTTACCCGCAAGAGATGTAGATACACCTTTTCTTTTAAGATAAGAAAGCATTCGCGTAAAGATAGTATTTTTAAAAGTGTTTTTTGTGTTTAATACGTGGTATCTACCCTCCAGGCACTTTTTCTTTTTATTTTAGATAAGAAACCGATAATTAGTGCTTATATTAGATAATGAGAAAAATAGACTGTAGCTAAGCGGCTATAGCTAGTCCTTCTAACAATCCCGATCGCATCGGCGAAGGTTGAGTTCGAGTTAGTCGTCATCGTTCAAAGAAGCATGGTCATCGTACCTACCCGCCTTTCATGACGATAATGACAATGTGTCTGCTTTATCGGACGTTAGAGGAAATCTTACAACGATTGTTGCACTTCGCAGGTGTTACCAATACTGACTAAAACGGTTAACAATTTAAATATTCCGTGTAGTGATCTAGATTTGATTTTTGATTTTAAAAGTAAACTAAAAGAGCCAGCTAGGCCTTAAGCACCAATATTCTGATAAATCTTGTGCACCAATACCTTTTGGTATTTTAAAACTAAAAAGATATTTTTAATAATTGTCTGCGCAGTTTACTAGTTGGTCGCAAACATCTGATGCCTCTCTTAAAGGTCTTATTTTCAATGGTGATTAGGTTGTAGACTGAAACTATAAATATACGAAAAGAGGATAGGTACTCATAAAAATGTAAAAGACCCTCTAATGCTTGCTACATTGAATTAGATTCTACCTTCAAACACACATTTATTTAATTCTGTACAGATTACAGTTGCATTAGAAAAAATTGTCCTGTTAGAAAACTTTTTGGCCAGTTATTAAATCTGGTACTGGGAATGCCTCGCAAGCAAAACCTGTACTAACAACAAACGGTTACCATTCGCAAGGGCAAACTTCTTATAGTGTACCATCGCGTTGTTCTTCTGGTTCATGGGACAGATACACGCACAGCATGCTGTGAACCGTCCTAGCAGGGCGCTTACCAAAATTAATGTCCTCCGCAAGGACATACTTATGGCAGCCACGAAACAAATCGTGGCTATAATCTGCCCGCCCTCGCAGGGCGCTTACCAAAATCAATGTCCTCCGCAAGGACATACTTATGGCAGCCACGAACCATATCATGGTATGTTAATGTAATGCTAAATGTCCCTTATTTTATTTGAATTTGAATAATACGTTTAATTGTTGTAAATGGTTATGTAACCGTTTTTAATTAAATTAAATAATAAATGTCCTCCGCAAGGGCAGGCTTATGCCAGCCACAAACCACAATGTGGCTATGAACCGCTCTCGCAGGGCGCTTACCAAAAACAATGTCCTCCGTAAGGACATGCTTATGCCAGCCACGAACCACATTGTGGCTATGGACCGCCCTCGCACGGCGCTTACCAAAAACAATGTATTCCGCAAGGACATGCTTATGCCAGCCACAAACCACATCGTAGCTATGAACCGCCCTCGCAGGGCGCTTACCAAAATCAATGTCCTCCGTAAGGACATGTTTATGCCAGCCACGAACCACATCATGGCTATGAACCGCCCTCGCAGGGCGCTTAACAAAAACAATGTCCTCCGCAAGGACATACTTATGCCAGCCACGAACCACATCGTAGCTATAATATAAACAACGGAGGCTGTTCTTACTTTCGATCCCCAGGATCATAGGCTTGGCAGCTCTATCAATCAGGACAAAAACGTCCATCTTCTCTGCTAACAGAGGTAACAAAAGACGTAGACAATGACGCTCCGAAATTTCGAGCC
This sequence comes from Scoparia ambigualis, assembly GCA_963921215.1. Classification (NCBI taxonomy): domain Eukaryota; kingdom Metazoa; phylum Arthropoda; class Insecta; order Lepidoptera; family Crambidae; genus Scoparia; species Scoparia ambigualis. The sequence goes on along the minus strand of OY992503.1, from coordinate 40,551,337 downwards.
GGTCAATTTGCACTTTATCGACACCGTTGGGACTAAATAGGTGCTCCAAGTTTTCTATCATAACACAAAGGTATCGAATACCGTTTTATCTGAAGCCATCGCTCAAGGTTCCAAACGTTACAATCGACAGTTGTTACACGCTTGTATCGGACAAAATGTCTGCAATGCTGACACAGATGAAGGAACAGGTTTCTAGAAACAGTAAGTTTTTTTTTCCAAACTTCGTTTTAACCCAGTTCTTAGTACCAAAGAGCACTCAAGAAAGGTCACTCCGTCCAATTTTTAACCTAAAGTCGTTAAATTATTATATGAATTCCGGACTGTGTACGGCCAAGAGACGAGATGTACAAATTACTTTTCTCAGACCTAGGTACTACCATCTGACTATAGCCAAATCCCACAATGGTTTCTTCGTATATTCTACAAAGGCGAATTACTAAAAATTATATGCCTTCCATTTGAGATGAGCACGGCAATGTTTTCTTAGACTATTATCTTATAGACATAAAGACCAGATGGTTCTGTCCAGACATGCCAACATTGTAATAGAAACACTTACTTATTTTGGTGTCCACATAAACTTCAAAAAGTCTGTTTGACCGCCCTCGCAGGGCGCTTACCAAAATCAATGTCTTCCGCAAGGACATACTAGGATACATGGAGGAATCACAAGCGTCCATACATACCTACATATACTCACGACTGTTATCCCCGAAGGGTTAGTCAGAGACCAGGCAATGAAAACCGCAAAAGCAGTCCTCTGCCATAGTCTACGTTTCACCAAATGATAACTGCACATGTACGTGACAAGTGATGAGCCTATCGCCGCTTTATACTGTTGGATGTATGTGCAGTCTATGGTCCGTTAGTCGCCTTTTACGATACCTAAGAGAAGAAATTGGGCGGTAAAATAGACTCTACCTTACGATGTAGTTAAATGTATTGGTAGCTAAAAATTATCAGAAACACCAATACATATACCTCCACCAATATTCTTTTTGACAACCGTTGCTTCAGGATTGGGGGGTCACAACTCAACAATTCTGCCCTATCGGGAAGGTGGAGTGCATCTCAACAAAAGCTGCACTGCAATCAAAAAGAAAAGCGGGCTGTTCTAAGTCTTAGAATTACAAGCATCGAACACGAAGCCTGCGACAATTTTATTTTAATCCTCCAAATTGCCAACCAACAAATGACCACCAACCAAATTGTGGTCAAAATTCATTACATTCCAGGGAAATTGAACAGTCATGCAGATGAACTGTCTCGACATAGCCAAGCTCTAGAGTGGCATCTACTGCCAGAATTCACACAAACGATATTCACGAAGTGGGCCTGGCCAGTAATTCACCTGTTTGTATCCAAGAACGCTCGAGTAGTGGGTAAACTATGCAGATTTATCTCAATGATTACGAAGCGATGTTTCACAGTGTTTTCAGCCTGAAGTAGAACGCTTCCCTCTGGCTTGGAAATTCGCACTACCTTCCCTCATCCCCCGGGTGCTAGCACACCTCAACAGGAATTTATCTTATTGTGGTACCCCTTGCTGCCTCATTCACAGTATGGAATTCGAAACGTAGACGCCTGGTAGACATAACCACAGGCCTGCCAACCCCCAAGGTTCAAGACATGACGTTGAAATTTGGTGTGCTTAAATGATATATCGTTATGGAACCACAAGCAAATTTCCCTACTCAAGCGTCCGGTTATTATAAAACCATATGAGCACTTGTGCTTGGTCCAGTAGTACAGGAAGGGCGTTAGCAGCAGCAGCGGCGCCATCCACACGCGGCACGCGTACCAAATGGGTCCAGTCAGTCCAGTTTTTGGCAGATTTACACTTAATATTTTAATTCTTTCTTACAATACTATACACTACCATAAATTGTCGTTTCTACTTTATGCAGCGCACAATTGTATGTAAATCTTAGTGACGAGGTAATAGTTAAACATGTTTTAAAGTCAATCTCAATTAAACATTTGAAAACAACAAAACCTTCTTTTTCCAGGTTTTAGTAATATTAGTCTAAAGACCTTTGTAATGTATTTCAAACCTAGAATCAACTAAATTTCAAACAGTTCGTAACACTGCAAATTATTGTCGCATTGCTCCTTTGTTACCTTGCTGTGGACACCAAACATTATTTTGTTCAGGACAATGCAGTAATATTATAGCGACAGTTTGGGTCAAAAACTGAATGTAGGGACTACAGACAAACAAGCTAGAAATTGCTACTGGTTAAAAGGATCAATAAATATTTTACAAAATGGCTAAACTAATTTATTTAAAACTTCGAGTGGTTCACCTGTCACCTGTTTCAAGCACTGTGGTAGCTAGATGGATATTACAGCCAGGTTGTGTTTTGCTCCGCTGTAGCATCTACAAACTAGATTGATATGATTTACCCATTGAGGATATACTAACTATTGGTAATTGGAGATTAGTTACTTAATACTTTTCACAAGGTTTATTGTCGTGAAATATTGATTCAGGCGTCACGAAGTTTTCATTTTTTATTTTTACCCTGTAAAGTGATTGAAATCAAATAGTAAACAATATTTATTTCCTAATAATAATGTTCGTTTACATGGTTTACAAGCTAAATTATTTGATTTTTCATCAATGACTGGCCAATTATTTTCTTACATGACTTACTTAAATTGTAAATAATTAGTACTTGATTAAATCTCTTATTATAACTTTTTGTTTAAACCATAATCATATGATTAACTCTCTCGCACTTATTGTTTAATTTATTTCTCACATTGGCGTTTTCACCAGGCGATAACAAACAGGTCTCAATATTATAAGCTTCTAATGACGGTCAAGTGTTTAATAGACGCGTTTTACCTGAAATAAAACGCATATTAAATACTTACCTCATTAGAAGCTTAGTTTTTATTTCCGCCTGGTGCTTAGTGCATATTTCTACGCAATGATGAACAAATGGGCACGGGTGTGAAATCTCCTGGTTCCCCCACCGCGCCACCTGGTGACGCCACTGAGTGGGATGAGCGAGAGAGACAGCGATATACCGGAAGAAAGAGAAGGAAAATACGACGGGAAACGGATATGCCTATCTCAATATTATAAGCTTCTAATGAGGTAAGTATTTAATATGCGTTTTATTTCAGGTAAAACGCGTCTATTGTAAGCATATCACTATGAACTGCTTCATACAAAATGTATGCAACGTCTCAAATCAATTGCGCCGTCCGGGCCCCGTGCGGGCCCGCTCCGTGCACGTCCCGCTCTAATATAAATCATACCTTATCCTGTTTTTAACGATCTTCACGTTCCCGTCAAGAAGTTGTCCCTATCTACTGACCCCAACAGATAGGGTATCGCAGCTGGAACTACGGGTTATTATTTTGAAGTAGAGCAAACTACCTTGGTCCTTAACCACTAAAACATGAAGTAACTAGGTGGTTATGCGCTGACAAATTGAGTAAATTGACTTTTTGTACGTATTAGGGTACCTAACTTATATACCTAACCTACAACGATAACTGCATTGAATTTGTCTATTTCTCTCATCAAACTAGTTAAATCATTATCATTTACTTATTATTAATTGTCTAAAAATACTACAAGTACCTACCTATTTGTTTACTTACCTTTCAGGATTCTTGGGAAGTTTGTGAAAGGATAAATCATTTTCTTTAAATTTCGTGTTATTGCATCCGAAAGCAGAACAGTATAACGCTTTTATTTCACCATCCTGTAAACTTTCCACTTGCGAAAATAAAATAAACGTGAAACAAACTGTCGCGTCGGTCGGTCGCATCCTGCGGAGTGTGGCGATGACTTTCCGAAAATCTAATTTTACTGCAAGCGATTTTTACATTCGCATAATTTCCCAATTTTCAATTTTCTGTGACTTTTTTTCCCGAAGGGTATATTTCTGATTTTTTTTTACTTGAAGTAAAATATCCATTCCCAAATATTCTTATTCACGTAATTTACACATTCGCTTACATGATCACTATAGGAAATATTACTACCTATATGCAATTTTCCCATTCTAATTTCAATGCCGTTTAAAAAAAAGTATGTAACATTTTTACTATCTTATAAATAACCACAAAATAGAACTACTGATAGTCAATAGTCAAAATATATTTATTCAATAAACTCAATTAATAAGTACTTTGAAACGTCCAAATATTTTTTAACCTACCACCCATTCAGGACATCATTTTTTAACTGTGGCAAAGAACGGGCGCAAGAAACCACAGCGCACAGAAGCAACGACATTTACAAAATATATATATTATATGTAGTTACCAGGTCACAAAATACAAAATATGAATTTGAATGTAAATAGTTTAATTAAATATGGTGCTCTATATAAATTCATTATAGGCAATTAGAAATAGCTGTTGGAGTAGGTACTTGGAGCATTTCAGACCCAAGCTGTTTTGTCTTCTGTATAATCCGACACTTTATAATAAGCTTTTTTATAAAGCTTTTCTTTGATTTTGATTTTAAATTTATCAAGATCTAATTTCTGAATATCATTTGGTACTTTGTTGTATAATCGTACACACAGACCCTTAAAAGAATTATTTATTTTATGGAGCCTAGTAAATATAAGGCACTGCTAATTTGTTCTTACTTCTAGTATTTAATTTGTGAATATCACTGTTTTTTGAAAACATTTCAATATTTTTATGAACATACACAAGATTTTCATAAATATATTGTGATGCAACTGTCATTATACTTATATCCTTAAATCTCTCTCTGAGAGAGTCACCAGCCTGTAGGTTATATATTGCTCGAATAGCCCTCTTCTGCAGCACAAAGATAGTTTGAATGTCGGCAGCATTTCCCCACAGTAAAATGGCGTACGACATTACACTATGAAAGTAACTGAAATAAACTAATCTAGCTGTATCAACGTCAGTTAACTGACGGATCTTCATTACTGCATAAGCCGCAGAGCTAAGTCTATTCGACAATTTAGCTATATGTGGGCCCCACTGAAGCTTGGCATCCAACGTGATGCCTAGAAACACAGTGGTGTCCACAGGAATCACATTCTTATCTTTAATTTGTACACTAGTTATTACCTGCTTAACATTAGGCAATACAAATCTTACACATTTGGTTTTTCCCTCGTTTAATAGCAAGTTATTAACACTAAACCAGTGAACAATCTTTGAGACCGCATTATTCACATCGTCATAATTTGGGTGTCGTCGTTTCACTTTGAATAAAAGTGAAGTATCATCAGCAAACAATACTATCTCATGACTGTCTTTTACAAAATAAGGTAAGTCATTAATATAAACCAAAAACAAGAATGGACCAAGTATTGAACCCTGCGGAACTCCCATTTTAACCACTGATCCCGGAGATCTTTTACCGTTAATGTCGACCTTTTGAATCCTGTTCCTCAAGTATGAGATCAGAAGGCTCAAAGAAGCATCCATAATTCCATAGTGGTTAAGCTTCCTGACCAAAGTTTCATGTAAAACACAATCAAAAGCCTTGGATAAATCACAAAATACCCCTAGGGCATCCTGTGATTCCTCCCAGGTATCAAATATTTGGATTAAAAGCTCAACACCGGCGTCAGTTGTAGAGCGACCCCTAGTAAAACCATATTGTTTACAATGTAAAAGTTTATTTTTATAAAAATGAATTTGCATTTGATCTAGCATTAACTTTTCAAAAATTTTACTAAATGTGGGTAGCACAGAAATAGGTCTAAAGTTAGAGGGGTCAGAAGTGCTACCTGATTTAAATAATGGAATTATTTTACTATATTTCATGAGGTCAGGAAAAACACCACAGTCAATGCATTCATTAAATATGCAAGCTAAAACTGGAGCTATTGTCATAATTACAGATTTAGCGACGTCCACGGAATTACCCCACAGATCAGCAGTTTTCTTTTTATTGAGAGTGTTAAATGTTTTTATTATATCTATAACACAAATTTTTTGAAAACTGAAATTATTTTTACAATCTTTAACATTCTCCTTCAAAACAGATTCAGCTACAGTGGGGGAGGAAATCAAGGCTTTTGTAGTTGAAACTGGAATGTCAGTAAAAAACCTCTCAAATGCTGCAGCAACATCAGCATCAGAAGTCAAGGTTTTATTATCACAATTTAAATTGTACTCATTATTACGACTTTTGACCTTTCCTGTTTCACTATTTATAATATTCCATGTCATTTTTATTTTGTCATTACTATTCTTAATCTTAGAACTCAGATAGTTTGCCTTGGCTAATCGACATACTCTTTTGAATAACTTTGAATAATTTTTAACATATAATTTGAAGTCATCGCTGGTGTTATAGTTGCGTTCACCATAAAGTTCATAAAGGCGTTTCCTACTTCTGTGAATACCAATTGTAGCCCATTCATTAAAAGTTACAGTACCACTAACTGAGATCTTTTTTGGAATAAAAGTTTTATTAAATTCTGAACAATAAATGTTAAAAAATTATTATAAAAGACATTAGGGTTGTCATTGTATTCTAAATAATTTAATTTTGTATCTAGATTGCTTTTAAAGCGTTCCAGCCGACCTGCAGTTTTTGGTACAACAGTGATATTCTTTTTCGTCACTTGTTTACGCTGGTGTGGAAAGCGGACCATTTGGCCACAATGATCAGAGTCCAGGTTATTAATAATTTGCTTAGCCAGTGGTTTTACGTTTGTATATATGTTATCAATACAGGTGGCCGAAGTGGCAGTTATTCTTGTCGGCTCCAAAAATAAATTATTCAAGTTGTATGATAGAAATAGGTTTTTAATTTTAGTTGACATCGTGGAATTTTCTAACAAATTAATATTAAAATCCCCGCAAACAATTATTGTTTTACCTACATTACGGACTTTATGTAATGCCTCATCCATAACTTTTTCGAAATAATCATATGATGCTGAAGGAGGTCTGTACACACTTAATACAACAAACTGCTCCAACTCCACACAAGCTATTTCTATTGTTAAAGAGATTCGAGATTCAGCAAAATATATCTAAAGGCACCTAGCATTATGGTAGTTATATATAAGTGAGTAAGTTTTTAATAAAATATATAGAAAACAGAATATAATTATTATTATTTAAAAACTCGGAAACTTATCAAAACATGTGCTATTGAAAATTCAAAATTCAAAAATTACGCGAAAAGAAAAATAACTTCTGAAAAAATCAACCTCTGGAAAAAACAACTAGGTATCAGAAACAAATTAGATTGGGAAATATGCGAAAAAAATTGCTTTAAAAAAAATCTACCTCTGGAAAAAAAAAATCAGGAAACGATTTGATTAGGAAATTATGCGAATGGAAAAATCGCTTGCAGTAAAGTTCGATTTTCGGAAAGTCATCGCCACACTCATCCTGCGTGGGTAGGTACTCATGCTGCATGTCATGCGTACTGCGTGCGTGACACTCCACTACGCGCCGTACGCGCCGGTAGGTCAATAAGTCGGCCGAATTACGAAGTGACACCCTCCTGCTATTACACTAATTTTAGTTATGTTATGATTTATTGATATTACACATTGTTGGCATGGCAATAAATCGGAAACTAACAGTGCAAACTGCAAAGTTTTAACAAACACATAGGTAATTAAACTAAAAAAATCATCGTCATCAACATCGTGTGGCATGGTGGCACTTTTCCAAGCATGGTCACCAACCAAAGGCATTAAACTTTGTCACCAACCAACTCTAATTAATATGAATATATATTACAGATAATTTGTCATGGTGTGTCTCTAAATATCGCAGTTTGTTGGTCCACCGTTCAAAATTAATAAAGGGTAGTGGCAAAGACATTTAATTAACTATTTTAATCTCTTTGGGTAGTGGCCATGCCAGGATGAGGGCTGTTTCTAGCATGGCCACCTTGTATCTCGAAAACTAGGTCGTATTACACCAATAATATTTCGAGAGTATGTCGCCAAATATCAGTTTGTCGGTCTACCGTTCAAAAGTTATATGGGGTAATAGCTGTACATAGTACGAAAGCTAGGTAGGTACAGGTTGTAGCGATGATCTGTCTCACTAAACGACAGGAGTTGTCGGTGCTTTTTTTGAAAAAATATGTCTTAGGCAGTCTTTTAGTCGACGATTATTGTAATTCAGGTCTAAAACAATACTTAGAAACTGATTATTTTTCGCATTTCGGTTTCCCATACAAACTTCCAAGTTCAAAATTTTAAGTTCATGAGCCAATTCTACTGAAACTTTGCTTAATACTTTTAAAAAACATTTTAATTAAATAAAACATTAACAGAATGTATAAACATTTTTTTAATGTTTTCTACAAAGTAGATATTTAGATCTCTGTATTTTACTTTGTATGGGAAACCGAAATGCATAAACCCTCTTATAGTTACAGATTGAGTGAAGTGAAACTACTATCACCGAAGTACGGAACTAGAAAATTCGATAGGAGTACTTACCTACGGAACTTTCAAACACTTCTTGGTTACTGAGATCCTAATTAAACAACTAACTAATTCGCAGTTTAGTTTTTACAAAAGTATTAGACGATTATAGTTTTGTAAAAATTTTATAATATTGTAAAACACAAATTGCGCGTGTTAAAATGGCAAATGAATACTCTAAAGTAATTTGAATTATTTATTGCTAAACATAATTTCATTGCTTTGATTACATTAAATACATCTTGTATTACACTAAGTTGTAGCAACTAACAGCGGTTAAGTGTTAGCTACGCAACCAATAATGGCTGCATAACTTAAATTAGTTCTAGGCAAGACAGTGGAAGAATAGGGATTAAGAGTGATTTTACAGTAGGTACCGAAATCCGAAGGACTAAAATTGCAAGTGTAATACATTTCATTAACGTCGTACTAATACCAGTTGCTGATTACAATTATTCACTCTTTGAAGGTTGAAATCTACAGGAAGAATAACTAAGAAACAATTTATATTTAACATTAGTGTCTTTTACTTAGTGAAAAATAAAGTGGTACTGGACAACATTTAAACTTAGGATATATTAATAAATAATGAAAGCTTTAGGCTGCAACTACATAACATCTGATAGTACTAAAAGTGAGTACTTACTTTTAAATAATCTAATTTCAATTTTAGTATACAACGTTTATATTATGCTTAAAATATCGAATGATCCTAAAAGTCTACGTTTTGTGTAAAGCAGGGTCGGGGAGAGGCGGAATTACAAGTTGTTAAATAAAGAACATCCAGAACCAAAACATAGAAAAAGAAAAGCTTATGTCTGACCATACAGATTATTATAAGTAATAATTTAAAAAAAAAAACAATGTACAGGTGTCAACCATAATCATTGCCAGATAGGGTCAGTTCACACTAAAAAAGCGACGCGAAATTATATTTATTTGCAAGAACATAGTATCTAAGAGATATTACGATGGTAAAAGATCAATACAATACATTCAGAACACATAAATGGTATACGATGTTGCAAATCCCCCTTGAGAGAATTCGAAAACTCCTCGCGGCGTTGTTGTGACGCAGGCGCTACGCAGAGAGACGTCTCGCGGCTGAAATTTGCACCTTATCGTGTGGCAGATAAGTTCTATACTGCATTGCAACTTTAAAAAGTGGGCGCTGTGTCGCGTCGCGTCTCTTTTTTAGTGAGAACTGACCCTGACACGTAGACAGACCCAACGCGCTGGAGTTCGCGGAGTCTGCTGACATATTTAACAATTTTCAATAGACACCGCGCACGTACACCACTATTCTTATTTTTTTAACAACAATCTCCACGGGTGGATGATATAAAAATATAATGCAACTCTTTAAAATTAAATATGTCACTAATCTATTAAAGACAATATTTTTGTGAATAGATATTTTCAAAATAATATATTAGCAATGTACAGCACTACAATGAGATTCGTTAAATTTATCATCTGCTCTTATTGTGACAGCAAGTGAATTCGGTCCGGCATTTCAAAATGCTGGCCTAGAATGTTGCAGCTGTTCTTCTCTCTAGCTTAATGCTGAATAAGTCTAGATTTAGTCTTCGTACTACAACTCTGACTATGTTATTTAACTTAATATATATGCTAGGAACAATAAAGATTACTCTGGCTGCATATTTCCATTTCAATAATTATTTAATCTTAAAATATCACACCCACTTTATATATTTTGCAAAAATACACATCTTTGCCGAGTATAACTCAACAACATCACAGTCACAATAGGTGAGCTATATTTCTGACAAAGTTATTTCTAAAAGTTTGTTCAACTAATAAGAAGCAGTATCCATAATACGCAAGTATTAAATTTCTTACATTAGGTCCGAGATTTAAACGTATTTGTGTTCAACAAACACCTTGTCGGCTTTGAGCCTATAATCAATGTACAAGGGACTTGTTAATGTTTATGATGTTTCAACGATAGCTTCAGAAATCCAGAATTTTAGACCAATTGTCCTATTCGGCCAATAGTATATGTATATTTTAAATATTTAATGAATTATATTTTTATTCTTACTATTCTGGGTAATACATAATTTTACATAAATAATAAGCTTACTTCCTCTATTCTACCATTTATATAAGTTTGGTAAAAATGGATATCTAAGTAACTGATTCATATAGTTTGTTCATTGAGATATATAGAAGTAATGGAAAGTTAAGCTAGGATGGTCTATGCCATCACTAATTGATTTTAAATACACACGTAGGGGATTGCTTCAGTGGAGATGTTTCGGCGTGTCATTCGGCAGATCGATCGCTATGTTTGTATGAAACGCCGCCGCTAGCTTCTCTACCACACACGACAAAATTAGACGATCGTAAAGGCCCCAGTACACAGTGGCGTATGCTGGCCCACTGCCGGCCATCGCCATTGTGTAGACGGGGTAAATGGTGTACAGTGGCGCGCAATCGGAAAGTTGTCGGTTTTGGGGCACACATCAAAGGAATCGTGGCGTATGTTGGCCTGCGGTGTTCACACAATGGCCGATTAGGGATGCATCATGCTTGATTTTTCTCTTTGAATCGATTTTTTTGGTTCGTAATGAATCACAGGCAACTGAATCGATTTTTGGATCGAATTGGGTACGTAATAAAATCCTGAAAATTCATAATACGTACAACTAAAATACTTACGTTTAACACATCGAAAATCAAAGTACCGAATGTATGAAATACCTATGCCCGATATACCGAAGCTCAATATGTCGATTTTCAAATAACCGAAAGTTCAAAATCCCGAAATTTCGAAATACCGAAAGTTCAAAATACCGATTTTTAAGACCTAATTTCGAGGTTATAGTTTTTTTAGACATCAGAAATACTAGCTGCCCTACTCCTGTAGGTCACGTGATAGGTTAGAAATTTAAGACAATCTCGAAGCGCAGCGTAGCGATTGTCTTGAAATATAGTGTAGGCATTCGTTTGTAATCGATATTTCTTCATTAAGAATGTTCTTATCATAACAAATTAATACGTTGTCTGTGAATACGATCTAAAGGATTCGATTCACCTTACTTATGAATCGATTCGAATGAAGATCGTATTAAAGCTCATCGATTCAAAAAATCGCTAGAACGTATTCACTTGAATCAATCTTAATAAAAATCGAATCGTAACGTACATGCCTACAGTAGACCGACGAGTCACAGATTGTCGGTAAATACGTCCATCGCAAGTGGTTCGCCAGGAACGCGGCGTGCGTAGTTACTGAAACGTATATTTCATCAATATCGTCAAATCCGATATCGATGCGTATTGCATTCTGAAACTATATATTTTGGAAAACACTATATCGCGTCAGAAATGCGGTGTGTGTTGAGATCACTATAATAATATATTGTACATGATCCAATTCAAGAATATTGTACCGTATCGCTGATATTTATTCAATTATCATTGATCGGTACTTTTTAACAAACAAATGTGCTTGTATTGTGCTTCATGAAACAAAAATCATTATTATTTGTTACTAGTATCAGGTAAGTAAAGTTTTACGAATCCTTTATTCATATACTATACAGTGATAGATATGGTCGATACCGATATCACCGATATTAAAATATATAGTTTCAAAATCCGATATCAAATATCGATATATATTTTCGAATCGAATCACAAAAAAATATATATTCCCCACCACTACCAGCCAGCAATGAGCAGTGACCAGCATACACCATTGTGTGAACGCCAAGCAATCGTGGCCTACGGTTGTCTACAATTGGCGATGGCCGGCAGTGGCCCATTACACGCCACTGTGTACTGGGACCTTAACGTACTTGTATCGATGTCGATCAAAGGGCTTTAGCACTTATTTATCACATGTATTTTTTTCTTTTCTAATTCGTTGCGATAATGCTTTTACACGATTACACGACGTTCGGTAAACTTGATAATACATAAGTCGATTACTTATAAGTAATAAGGGGCCGTCTAAATATAATTTAAGAAAACATTTTAAACTTACTAACGGCCACCTTATTGAACTACATTTTGCATATTTTAAAAATTCCTGAACGATTCACAAAGAGCGACGTTGGCGGCGGCACAGCAGGGCACGCCGGTTGTATTCCAATGCATTGACACGCGCTGAAGTCTGAAACAACATTTCATGTTAATAATATACATACTGTTGCAATATACGAAAATACTCTATTAAGTATATCTATTGATTTTACCATACGATTACTTTGTCAAATATTGACTAATTTGTATTAATCACTCAAATGACTTTTCATTATAAAACCGTTGTGCCAACGGACATTCGTTCAGACAACTACGAAGTTTTACTTTGCCGTCACTGCGTCCCTGCCAACACATACAAAATAATCACGACTATTATCCCCGAAGGGTTAGTCTACCATAGTCCACTTTTCACCAAATAGCGACTGTACATGTGCTCAGCGTGACAGGTGATGAGCCCGTCGCCGCTCTATGCTGTTGGAAGTATGACTGCGCAGTCTTTCGTCCGTTAGTCGCCTTTTACGACACCCAAGGGAAAGAGAGGGTGGTAGTATTCTTTCAGCGCTTCGCAACACGGTTGATGTACGTAATGTAATTTTCCATAATAACGTAATAATTATGGAAAATTTGTTCTTGTGCGGAACACGCACAAGAATTTTGGGGGTTAAAGTTACTCGCGTCCGTAGGTTTACCCTTGAGACCCTACACGTGACCCCTGGGTGGTGCTAAATGAGTGACACACTGACTGAGTGGTAGAGCCACGCTGCGTTGCAGCACGCATTGGGCCGGCTCGCCCGGCGTAATACCACCCTCTCACGAATATCAGGAGTGAAATAATGGTACTTGGTGCTGTTGTGTTTCGTCTGGCCAGTGAGGGTTCCGGAGGCCCCCCCCTCTCACAATTCCTTTTCCTTCCTTAACACGTTAGACGCCATGGGGGTCACCGGTGACCTCATCTTGTTCAGTTTATTGCGCCGTGGGGGGCACCGGTGACCTCACTAGAGGGGTAATTTTAGAATGCTTTTTCACGCCGCCGGTCACTGTTTCCGTACATTTCGTGTTTGAGAGTGGCCGGCATGGCGCCTCAGAGCAATCCTTTGAAATGGGACACATCTATCAAGTATATTTTAGAAAATAGATACATATTTGTAGATAGTTGTGGGGAATGTATTTATAAATAATTATCAACATATTTTTTTACCATATTTATTTAGGTTTACGTTAGTTTTACAAAAAAAATTATAAATGCAAATGAAATAAGAAATAAAAAGAAAGAATTAATCAAAAAAAAATATTATTATTAATAAAAGTTATGCATAACGGTGGAGTTTATTAAAGCATGGTAGACATATATGTGGTTCTCCTTCACACTGAGCGCAATAAGTGTTTACTTTCTTCGCTTTATTTTTAGCTAATTTACGACCAAATTGTTGCACCATATTTTTGTAGCATTGTATGCAAAAACGTCTTGTATTTCGAACTTTCCCCGACTTAGTTTTCAACTCATGCTTTAATCTTTTCGGCCTCGGAATCAATACTATCGACTCATTTTCTTGGAGTGCAAATGAACTTGTTAGATACTCAACTAGTGATTTTCTGAATTCAATAATGGATATTTTAGACTGGCAAGTTTCGGTAAACATAACCCAAGTATTAACTATGGCTGTATTCAACAAAAGTTCGATACCCAGCTTCCTATACCATTTTACGGTTTTGCGCAGAGGTGATGAGTATGAACCCATCTGATCGCTCAAGTCGACAGAGCCTTTGGATTTATTATAATCCAATATAATTTTAGGTTTAGTTATTTCTTTTCCTTTCTTCACAATTTTACATATTTTATCCGAATGCTTAGTAGACAACATCAAAACATCGCGTTTATCTTTCCACTTCATTATTGTAATACCGTCTTCGTTTTCCATTGCCATAAATTCTCCTTTTTGAAGTTTGGCTTCCACTACACTTTTCGGTAAACCTCTTCTACTTTTTCTTATCGTCCCAACCAAGTGTGTATGATTTTCCAGCAAATTATAGGCTAATTCCAGACTGGTGTACCAATTATCTGTTGCTAGAGTGTGTCCTTTATTTAGTATTTGGCTACAAAGCGACATAACTACCTTCGTTGGCGTGGTGTTCACCGTGTCTATATTTTTGCCGCTATATAAAGCCAATTTACACGTGTATCCCGGAACAGTACATAATTTAAAGAGCTTCATGCCATATTTATGCCGTTTGCTTTTATTGTACTGGCGGAATACTATGCGTCCTCTAAACGGCACTTGGCTTTCGTCCACACAGACGTCTTCTTTGGGAGAATAGTATTTTTGAAACGTTTCATTCATCATATCTATAATTGGTCTTATCTTAGCAATACGATCTGTTTTATCTGCAGTTTGATTGTCGCTAAAATGTAGATACTGCAGGAGTATTTCAAATCTATTTCGGCTCATAACAGTGGATGGAAAGTTCTGGCCTAATATTTTATCTTTGCTCCAGTAATACGATAATTTTGGAAGCCTAACAAGACCCATGTAAAGAATAAGACCGAAGAAACGTTTAATTTCATATTTATCCGTTGGTTTCCAAGCATGAGATCTGGATGACGGTTTATTATTTATTAATGGAATAGACTGTGTCGCAAATAAGTTCGTCTGTTCTGTAATCAGCTCAAAAACTTCGTCAGGTACTAAAAGACTGTAAAAATCTCCCGGACTTGCAGTTTTTAATGAATTTGCCAAGTTTTTATTCAAACCTGATTCATCTGTAAAAGGTATTATTGATGGTTGTTTGCGTCGCGGTCGTGACCATTTTGTTGAAGTACGATCTTCAGTAGAAATATTGGCTAATACATAATTTTGTACCGAATCTGTTTCACTCTCACTGTCACTTCGGATAATTAATCGTCTTCGTTTTTTTTAAATATGCTTTTCCTCAGACCCTGAATCGGAATCCGATAGCATACGATGTGTCTTATGTTTACGTGTATCGGAACACACAGTAGATTCTTCCTGAAGAAATATATTTGACTCGAGTAATTCAATTTCACGCAAATCATCTTGGGTAAACACAAAATCTTCCATGTCCACATGTATTTCTTGAAAATCAGAACAGTGGAAAGTCTCCATCATTCACGAATATATTTTTCTTCTAACACAGCAACACAATAACCTCTAAATACGTATTTAATTTTCAAAAGAAGCGACGCGATCTTACTCGGCGAAAGCTAGCGCAGGACTGAACGGGGTGCGTGGGCGGCGGGGTGCCCGGCATGGCGCTGTGGTAACGAAAATCGAAATTTTGCTTTGAGGTTTACGCATTTCGGTTTCCCATACAAATTTCCAAGTCGAAATTTTTAAAAACCATAAGCCAATTTTGATGAAACTTTGCATGCTGAAGTAAAACACTGGGATCTAAATTGCTTTTAAAATCATTTTTAAAAAATGTTTATTTAACTGAGTTATTGCTATTTTTTATTTATTTTTATTTATTTATTTATTTATTGAGCATAACACTTACAACTATCATTACAGGGAGTACCTAATGCGATAGCAGAGTTAGATTATCAAATAGAAATTAATAATTGAAATTTGCACAAGGAGAGTCTCCCTGGTCACAGGGAGACTCTCCCTGTGACCACGGACCCTGTAAAGGGTTCGAAACGTCAGGATAATATAAAAACTATGTAAATAGTAAATTAAACGCGAGTTAATCCGTAAAAAGTGTTTCATTTCAATGTGTAGTGCTCGCTTAAACCTCAGAAAACAATATAAGAAATTAATAATATAACACTTACAAAAATTTTGAAAACATTCAATAAAAATCACATTCATAACATAATATAACAAAAAATAATAATAATAAAAAGATAAATTGATTAGAAATTGAAATATAAAATTTTTGCATTAAAATAATATATAAAATAAATTAAATTTACAAATAACACAAGACAAACAGTGTTGCCTTAGTAAATTCGGTCAAAGTGCAACAGAATACGTCAACTGCGTTAGATATCTCGTTAAAAGTGCGCAACGTTCGGGTGAAAGGCGCCTCCTTCAAAATATTAGTTCGCGCACGCGGAATTTTAACTTTCTATAGTGGAGTTTAAATCGCATTATCTCTAGCTACAAAAACGTTTTATAAAAATGTTTTCAACAAACAACTTAGATCCCTGTGTTTTACTTTAGCATGCAAAGTTTCATCAAAATTGGCTTATTGGTTTTTAATAATTTCAACTTGGAAGTTTGTATGGAAAACCGAAATGCGTAAACCCTCTTAAGACATGTCTTTTGTTGCATTTGCGCGGCACCCCCTTAATTACTACATATAATTGAATTGAAACATGTTAGAGGCTACCATACTCACTGGTGGCGCGCCGCCGCTGTGCTAGGAGTCGTGGTCGTAGTCCATGGTCTTGATGTAGGCGACGGCGGCGCAGAACTGCGTCCACCAGTACAGCGCCTCGCCCGCCAGCGCGGCGCCGCCCAGCGCGCCCACCAGCTCGATGGTCGACAGCAGCGACGCCGGGTTCACCTGCGCACGCAATTTATTACCAATAATTTTTCCCTTTAAAGAGCCCTATTACATCTCGTCTGTGATTTTTGCGTAAAATGGCCAATTTTGGCGTTCTTGATCTCAGAAACAAAAATACATTTAACAATTTTGATTTATTGAATAGTGTAGAGTAGCTATTGGCATAGTTCGTAGCGGCCTCGCTTTTTGTAAATTTTGCTTTCAAAAAACCAGAACTTTCGTTCAGAAACGTACAAAACTTATAAAAATACAGTATTCTTTAACGGAGGCAATTAAAAATCTAAAATATATACATAATGATAGCATTTAGTCTCTAGGACAAGGAAGTATATAAATTGTTGCAGTTAATTTTTCTTTTATTTTAGTACGAAAAAAATTATGTCCTTTTATTCCTGAAATCTAAAATCTGACAGTTAGATTTTGTTTATTTTGTGAAATGTGACGTCACACGAAGCTCAATCATGGCCGCCCGTGTTTCGGGTCTTGTAATCCACAGATAAAAAATTGCAAATTTATTTTGTAAAAATTAAATATTTACAAATTATCTTAATAAAAAAACTATTGGAATATTATTATAAAATTATAAACTACCATATCCGACATATTTCATATTTTATTGTTACAACTGTCAAATAGCCAATTGCGAAAGTGCGTACCTTGATGATGACGTAGACGAGCACGGGCGTGAGGTCGTCGGCGGCGGGCGGCTCGCCGGCGCTCAGCCCCAGCACCGCCATGATGGACGTCACGCAGCGCATCACGCACGCCAGCTGCACAATGCACATCACAATACTATTTAGCCACTTTATTTCACTAAATTAGCTTATCTTTATTATAGATTATAGAAAAAAACTTTTCAAGTAAACATTTTATCCTATATTTTGAAGCATTGTGAATGCAAAAAATAAAAATATTTCACTCTGACAGCTATTTGAAGTTTATATCATTGTTAAAAAGTGTCAAAGTTTGTAATTTTATGTCAAAACGTCTCGAAAATTCCGCCTGGTGTTTCGTATTGTTTTACTTTTTAATAATTTTGTTAAATAAGGTATAAAAGTGGAAAAAATGGAGAAAAAAGAAGAATTTATCTCGTTTTGGACAGGAATACTTCAGAACAGGTTATAAAAAAAACTCGATCGTTCGATCGTGGCTCGGTTGCAACTCAAACGGGTTAAACTTTAACCGAACAACTACACTCAAAACGACGGAGCTCACTCCATGAGTGTATATGGATTACCTTGTCCCTGGGCGCGCGGCACACTGGCAGCTGCCGCAGCAGCATCTGCGCGCGCGGGAACGGCGCCGCCCACAGGTGCCGCGCGCGCACGCCCGCACGCGCCGCGCCCGTGCACACGCACAGCCGCCGGATGTGCTCGCTCAGCACCCTAAGCGCGCGGAACCACACAAACAAACGTCGTCAGTTAGCCTGTAGTGTGTGTACAGTATAGCCGACACGACACGACTAATAACACTGGTTAGCTAATCGATTACTTTGTTTTGTATGTTTGAGATTATTTTGGTGAGAAAAAAATCATCAATTAATTATTTTGTAATTTAAAATCACTCTTTTTATGTTTTCACAGATTATTCTAAACTAAGTTGGACCCCCATATTATTATTTTTTGTCGATGAATTTAGATGTAGTACTTAGCCTTAACGGGTTAGTACCACCCTTATCACATTGTATACAGGGTGGAAAAAAAAGACCGTGGTTGGAGGAAAAGTACCCTTAATATTGATGATGGCAAATTTTCCAAAAAGGAAACGTTACTTTATTTTTTAAAATAATAAAAAATGCATTTCAAGATTTTTGAAAAATCACCTGCTTGAGCCGGGAATCGAACCAGAGAAATGTGATAATAAACACCTTGTATTTTATGATACCAACCGAAAGAGTCATTCATAAGGATAATTTTTTTTAAACAACATGAAAATGTAACTAACTAAAAAGTACATTCATCAAACAAAAAAATAATGATCTAAATTGGTTGAACCGTTTTTGAGTAACCGGCGAACGTACGAGAAAGTTTCCGGTCGACCACTTTTCGGCGATAATAGACTTGTGTCCACTAAGAATAAATCGGGTGGATTGGCATTTCTAATGATCAATTATTATGATTTATAGAAACAAAATATCTAAAATATTCGTTATAAAAAATTGGAATTAGTAATATTTAAAAAAAAAATCGACATTAATTAATACGCATTCAGTCATATGACATTAAAACGGAAATCAAAAACCGAGACGTCACGCCGTGCCAAATGTCACTTTATTATTGTGACATTTCTATAGAACAAGCCTTGAATGAAACGGATTTTTGGCACGACGTGACGTCAATCACTCAACATGGCAGTCATAAGCGTTTTTGCGGTAAATTTAAAACAGAATATAAAAACACAAAATAAATATAGTAAATCATCAGTTTTTTTTAAATGTCGCACTTTTAGGATAAAATAGGTTAACAGGTATCGTTTTAATATAATGAATAAAGATCTTAAACCTTTAAATCTTTTTTAAATTTAGTCAACTTTGCTAGTACACTATCTGCGCGCACGCTACTGTACGTGCGCACGGAATAGAGCGCAAGCGAAATTAAGCAAATATTGTCGAGAATGGGTCCACAGGAAACTTCCTCGACTGTACATAAAAAAAAATCCGACGAATTGAGAACTTCCTCCTTTTTTTAAAGTCGGTTGGAAAAATCAATAAAAAGTTACAAGGTTGTTCCGCCCCTGGCTACTTGACAGTTTTCGGAAAAGTATTTTAAAAATTTCAAACGCTTATTTTATACCCTGTATAATATTTTTTTTTTTGAAAAAGTTTTATTTAATAGAAAAAACATATTTTACCACAATAAACAAACAAATTTACCTTGAAACCTGACAGAAAGTTTTTGTTAATTTTGTGAAATGTGACGTTACACGAAGCTCAATCATGGCCTCCCGTGTTTCGGGTTGTAATCCACCGATAAAAAACAAAATATTTACAAAGCATCTTAAATAAAAAAAACTATTGGACAATTATCGTTAAATTATAAACTACCATATCGGACTGCCTCCGTGGTCCAGTGGTTAAGGCGTTTGTCTTATGACCCGGAGGTCGCGAGTGCGAATCCCGCGGGCAGCATACTTTGTTTAGTTGTTTCCAGTTTGGTCAGGATATTGCAGGCTTGAATCACCTGATTATCCGAAAAGAAAGATGATGCCGTGCTTCGGAAGGCACGAAAAACTGTGGGTCCCGGTCGCCATCTGGTGGCCGTTATATAAACCACGTCAGAGGCCGTGAGGCGGTTTACTTAGAAACTCTGACACTAGGTTGTGCAAGGTCGATTGATCTTGTAAGCCACTCGATAACAAGAAGATATCGGACTTATTTCAGATTTTATTGTTCCAACTGTCAAATAGCCAATTCTGTAAGTGCGTAACAAATAAAGTGTGTTTGTACTGACTGGTCCCTGGCGATGTCCCCGTCGCCGTTGGGGAACAGCACGTGCAGGTAGAGCCTCGCGAACGCCGCGCGCTCCACCGTCACCTCCAGCGCCTCCAGCGCCGACGCCGACGCGCCTGACACCACAACGACGTTATACAAATACATAATCACGACTATTATACCCGAAGGGTTAGTCAGAGACTAGGAAATGAGGACAGCAAAAGCAGTCCTCTACCATAGTCCACTTTTCACCAAATAGCGAATGCACATGTGCTCAGCGTGTCAGGTGGTGAGCCCATCGCCGCTCTATGTTATGTGCAGTCTTTAGTCCGTTAGTCGCCTTTTACGACACCCAAGGGAATACGGTTACAAATATTTGCAAATACAAAATATTGTTATTTAAAATAAACTTTATATTAAGCACTTTTGAATTGTCCAAAATGTTTTTTACCCTACCACCCATTCAGGACGTCTTTTTCTAGCTGTGTAGAAGAATGGGCGCATTTACCACAAGACCGTACACACACATCCTAATGCTAGACACAGATCTTCTTTCCTTCCTCTAAGAATATTCTATCTTCTATCTGGTCTCATATCGCTGCGTGTAGGGAAGAATCGAAGAAGGAAACAAGCAAATGAGGCTTACACTTATAATTTAAATCTTCTCCTTGTTTATATTTTTATTTAATAAGATTTAATTTTATCCAAAGCCCAAAAGCTTACCTTCCCATGAGGGGTCTGCTTTCACTTCGGCTGTGATAGCCTTAATACTAGCAGTCAGTCTTGACGCTTTCTCGTCCATCAGCTCTCCACCTGAAAGAAGTGTTTACTTTTAGTTTTATTGTTTTCTACAATTAGTTGAAACACTTTAAACTCGTTACACGTAAATTGCGTTACGTTATTAGCAGGAGTGCATCCGATTATAAAAAAGTTGATGGTAGCAAATTACTTATTAATTCTGCAAAACGTACGGAACGTCATGATATGAATAAATAATATGGAAAATAAATGCAAGTTTACAAGTAGGTATAGTTTCTTTTTACATCGACTATTGTATATCAGGGGTTTTTTTTTAACCTGTCTCAACATCAGTTTTTCACAAAATAGATTTTTACTGATGTTAATCTTTAGTATTTATTTAGTTACTAGTTTTTTTAAATATTAAGTCCGACAAATGACTCCTCTCTGGTTTATTGTAAGAGATGTAGCTTCAGTCACCCTCACTCTACCGACCCACAAAGTACGTCTTCATGCCTCGTTTGAAGGTTTTGATAAGAAAATAAAGTTATTTGTAATATGTGTATGTATGTTTTACTTTTATTCTTATACTGAATTGGCTATTTGACAGTTGTAACAATAAAATATGAAATATGTCGGATATGGTAGTTTATAATTTAACAATAATATTATCCAATAGTTATTTTTATTATGATAAGTAATTGATAAATATTTTATTTTTACAAAATAAATTTACGATTTTTTATCTGTCGATTACAAGACCCGAAAGTGCCCGAAACACGCGGACATAATTGAGCTTCGTGTGACGTCACATTTGAAAAATAAACAAAAACTATCTGTCAAGTTTCAAGATAAAATTTGTTTGTTTATTGAAATGTGACGTCACAGGGCAAAATGTCACGTGACCAACCGTTTTCGCGCAAAATTTGAAATTTATGAAGAAAAATATGTTTTATCCTATGAAATAAAGCTTTTTCAAGGAAAAAATATTGTAAGAGGTATAAAATAAGCGTTTGTAATTTTTTAATACTTTTCCGAGAACTGTCAAGTAGCCAATTCAATAGTAATGAGGACTCTGTTATTTGAAAATGAAGGGTGTGTGTGTGTGTGACGTGTAATGCGCCGGCGTCGTTACCGTGCAGCGTGGCGTGCGCGTGCGCATGGTGGTGTCGCGCCAGCTTGCGCAGCGCCGCGCCGCGCTCCAGCTGCTCCAGCGCGCGCGCGGCCGCCGCGGCGCGCACGCACCATGCGCACTCCGCGCGCACCGCGCTTATCTGCCTGTGGGGGGGAATTGTAACTGTAGGTCACTTGCACCCAACACATACAAATCATACAACAAATGAAGTTTAACAGTTCCTTAGCCGGAAAACACCGGATAGCAGAATAGGTCATAATCTATAGCAGATGCTACTGTGTAGTGTAGTACATTCATTTTATTTACATAGATACATCATGCTTCTTTCCCGGAGGGGGGGACGGAGATCACAGCTTAAATTTTCATTTCTTCCTACTACTACGTTACGTACACAGGGTTAATTTTGAACACCCCGCCAAAAGTAAATATGGAGTAAAAAAGTAATAAATAATAAAATATTTGACGTAAAAATAATGAATGTTTTCATTTTTTATTTTTATTTTTGCCTGCTTTTTTTATCCTATCCTGTTCTAGGTACGTGCGCTCACCCTCGCGGTCAAAGTGACGGCGCGCTGTCATTAGTGCACGGAGTGAATAGTAGCAGCCACGCGCATACGCTTTGGTAACGAGGCGGCCGCGTGTTAGGTGACAATAATTTTAATTTTCTTAAGGAAAAGTTGAGACAAAAACGTAAAAAAAATAATTGTTTTTTATTTAATTATTTGGTTTTACCGCTGCTATAGCCCGCCAACCCGCATTGGGCCAGCGTGGTGGGTTATGGCCCAATATTCCCACGTGCTATTGTCCACGTGGGAGGCCTGTGCCCAGCAGTGGGACGTTTATAGGCTGATGATGATGATGATGATGATGCTGCTATAGGATCACATAAAAAAATTTGGCGGGGGGTCCAGAATTAACCCTGTATAGTGCATTGACCTAGAAGTATAGACAAGAACGTCCATACAAACCATTTGTTCAAATTCTGAAAGACAAGACCTAAAATTCGCTGCAGCGCTTAAACATTTAAATGTCGTCTAATCAACAAAAAGACATCGCAGCGCCGCAGCGCCAGATCGGCCAAAGACAACGTAGTGTTTATCAAGATGGCGTCCCAAATAGATTGTCAATAATAATAATAATTGAAAAAATATCTTTTCTATTTTTATAATACGATATAACTACATAATAGTGACTTGAATAACAATTAATTCCACTTACTTGACAACTGAATTGTAGTAAACGTCTAGGTGTACACTTTGAAAAGAAATAAAAAAATATTTGCAAGGTGCCGAGTCGGCTCCGCAGATGAGTGGAACATAGTGCGTGTTCGGAAGGGCCTATCTAGTGTAACGTATATATCGCTGGTTTTTTTTTAAATATTTGTTCTGTGAAGGAACAGGCTAAGATCAGAGACCATACTGCCTAGTCATTAGTATTTTGATTTCTTTTTTTCCCCCTTGATGATAATGAGTGGTGATTAAGATGATGAATGATAAATGATTTTCCCGAAACCCCTTGAGCCCTCAGTAAAGATGTGGGACTTTACTGAGGTCTCACACGGACTTCTTGAGAGAATTTGAAAAGTGATGTTGCACTGTTTTGTTACATTTGCCAACACTCGTGCACGTTCACAAACACTTAACGGTTAATAATCCACTATTATTTCACATTAATGTTCGAAAAAACTCGAATTTTAGAAAATAAAACAAAACTGCAGACATGACGCTTCACTTTCCCGCCAAGAAGATATATATCGCTGGTATAGTGTGAGTTACGTTCTGAGAGCGCGCGCGGCGTGCGTCAACGCGGCGCGGCACGACGCCAGGTAGGTGGCGTAGGGGCGGCGCGCGGCCAGGTCGGCCCGCAGCGCCGCCGCCAGCCGGGGCGCGGCCGGCGCCGCCAGCGCGCGCGCCACCGCCCACGCCAGCGCCGCGCCCGCCTCGCAGCTCGCGCCCGCCGCCGCCGAGCGCACCCACTCGATCAGGGACGTGCTGGTGCAACGCTGCGGGTCAATTTGCCCGGAATTGGTTTTGATTATTTTGACGTGACAACGTCTTAAATTAGGTTGCGGCTGGGAGTCACTTATGAAAAAGTGTAACGCTCGGTAACGTTACGATGAGTCACCGAACGAGAGAGAGGCCCGCCGAATGCCTTGCGTCTCTCTCCCACTCAACTATGTTTTAAATATAATTCTTTGTTTAAATAAATGTTTTAAATTGTTACTATTATTTCATCCTTCTTCCTACTATACGAATGAATATTCACATTAAAATTATTTTACCACTCAAAGTCGTTGTCACGTAAAACTTTCGCCCGTATACCGACTTTACAGGCAACCAATTTTTTTTAATTATTGTCATGTTGTAAACACAACGCCTATAACCGCTAGAGCGCCCTGCCGTATTTATTTTATATATTTTTGTTCTCTATGTCTGTTACTTTTTATTATTGACTTAAGATTAAAGAGGACAGGGGATTCGTTCCATACGGCCTACACATAAAGACGGCCACACACAATTTAAACATTTTTCAACAAAGGATTATGGCAACTATTTTTTTTTTGACTTGTCACGGGACTTCTCGATTATTGATTTTGGGAAGTTTTATACCCAAGGGCGCTTTACAGGATAATTAGATACTTGACAGTTCTCGGAAAAGTATTTAAAAAATTACATACACTTATTTTATACCTCTCACAATATTTTGTTTCTCGTAAAAAAGCTTTAGAACACAACATATTTTTCTTCATTAATTTAAAGTTTCACACGAATACAGTTGGTCACGTGAAATTTTTGCCCTGTGACGTCACACTTCAATAAACAATTTTATCTTGAAACCTGACAGATAGTTTTTGTTTATTTTGTGAAATGTGACGTTCACACGAAGCTCAATGATGGCCGCTCGTGTTTCGGGTCTATCCACAGATAAAAAAATCGCAAATTTATTTTGTAAAAATAAAATATTTACAAATTATCTTACTCAAAAAAACTATTGGATATTATTCTTAAATTATAAACTACCTTAACCGACATATTATTATTTCATATTTTATTGTTACAACTGTCAAATAGCCAATTGTTTTTGATTATTGCCATGATGTGTTTGCCTATAATTACTGTTGCATTGTAACTATTATTATTCACATTATCATCTTAGACATGAGCTGTAATGTAACAATGTTGGCAGTGGCCTAATAAAATAAATAATTGAACACCACACGTAAGATCTACTTCGCACATATGCTAGTAATTAAGTCGAGAAGAAGTACACACACCTGCAGATCAACCTATCCAAAACTCTAAGTTCTCCAATCGATATTGATCCTTACACCCTAGTGACCAAGTTCAAATAGTGTTGAAACAAATTGACATTTTGTGGTAAGCTGAAGTGCTGGCGTATTATTGTTTCGCTAGTTGGATTATTATAAACGAATTTTAAACATCTTTATTATTGAAATTTTGCATTCACAATCCTATATTGATATAGGAAAAATGTTTACTAGAAAAAAGCAATTACGTCTTTATCGATTGTTAAATACTTGCAAAAGTATTTCTTTCGACCGTGAGGGTAGGTAAACCTTCACAGTGACGCAATACCGCAGCGTAAATCACAAACTACTAGAAATAATTCAACGAGTCTTCTGGGGTCTCGGTAGCTTAGCGGTTAGAGCAGTGGACCGGCAATCCAAAGGTCATG
The DNA here is from genome assembly GCA_963921215.1 of Scoparia ambigualis. NCBI lineage: Eukaryota > Metazoa > Arthropoda > Insecta > Lepidoptera > Crambidae > Scoparia > Scoparia ambigualis. The sequence goes on along the minus strand of OY992503.1, from coordinate 40,525,377 downwards.
GGTTCGAGTCCCATTCGAGCTTTCCTGAATTTTAAATAATTAAATTAGTGAAGCAATTTACTTCTACTCGACTAAATTACTAGCAAGGTGCGAAATAGGCTTCAGAGCTCTGACACCAAGCAGCACGTGGACGATGGCAGAGGTAACTGTAGTTGTTGACGGTGCGTTGGCGGATAGCCGGCCGCCACCTCATGACGGCGGCTGCAGTTACTAACGTGTCGTCGGCAAACTGCAGTAAATGTGTTAAGCCTGGCGTCGACTACAGTAGAAACGCGTCGAATCGAAGCGAGTCGCATTTATTCCCCGTGAGTCCATCTCTGAAGAATCGAATCGAATTGTTCATTCATGGTAACTCTTCAACAAATTAGGTCGTGTCTTCGTCATGAACAGCTCGGATGAAGAGATGTTTTTATTGCGAATACTTTTTAATAAAGAATTATAAAAAAAATCATATTTATTTAAAGAAAGATTTTTATGAGTTTTTAAACGATATCTACATATAGAAATAATAAAAATACGTTGGTGCGCATCCGCTTCTCCGCGTCGACTGAGGCGCGCCGAGTCGAATCGAATCGCATCGGCGAAGAAATTCGCCTGTCGAGCAATTCACGCGGTCGATTCGATTCGGCGCGCCGCGGCTCGTCGCTGGTGGACGCAGTTTCATAGAAAAATATGGGAGGCGAGGAGTGGCTTTATTTTTAAACATATAAATGAACAATGTAACTAGTAGTAGTTGTGGGACTCACGTTGGGCACGTACTCGACGCTGTAGAGGTCGGGGTTGGAGAGCACCAGCCGCAGCTTGCGCTTCATGCTGTTGAACACCTCGGCGTCGTTCAGGTCCACCAAACCTTCCGACCTAACAAACAACATGTAGTGCATTAATTTACAATGTATGTGAAAAAGAGAAGTCGCTTTATTGAGACAGGGAGGACCTGGCTATCTTTCGTTTATTTTATGTTAAGTGTACTAAGCCAGTAGTATATATTTTTAATCGTTGCCAGTGTAGTCTACTGGCACTGTTGACTTGTGATAAAAAAGTGGTAGCAAGCCGAGAGTTTTACCATGGTAAGTTGAGTAGGAAATTAAAATTCAGACATTGGTTGCGTGTGAGCGTGCGAGTGTGTGTGAGAGTGTGCATGCACATACTTGACGCGCGCCGGTACTTGGCCAGGACGTCCTCGGAGCTCTAGCCGTCACGGCAGCCGTCGTCAGTATCCGTGTGAGAGTGCGAGTGAGTGAGAGTGTGCGTGCACGTACTTGACGCGCGCCGGTACTTGGCCAGGAAGTCCTCGAAGCTCTCGCCGTCGCGGCACGGCAGCCGTCGTCAGTATCCGTGTGAGAGTGCGAGTGAGTGAGAGTGTGCGTGCACGTACTTTACGCGCGACGGTACTTGGCCAGGACGTCTTCGGACCTCTAGCCGTCGCGGCAGCCGTCGTCAGTATCCATGTGAGAGTGCGAGTGAGTGAGAGTGTGCGTGCACGTACTTTACGCGCGACGGTACTTGGCCAGGACGTCTTCGGACCTCTAGCCGTCGCGGCAGCCGTCGTCAGTATCCGTGTGAGAGTGCGAGTGAGTGAGAGTGCTTGTGCACGTACTTGTCCCGCTCGGCGTCGAGTTCCGCGTTGCGCCTGTGCGGCGCGGGGCGGCGCGCGTGCGGCGGCGGCTCGGCGGCGCGCCGGTACTTGGCCAGGATGTCCTCGGAGCTCTCGCCGTCGCGGCAGCCGTCGTCGCTGCGCGCCTCTTCCTCGGACAGCTTTATATCTGTAACACGGTTCACTTGAGACATTTTTGATGCTTTGATGACGATGACGATGAATTAATTATAGGGTCCCCGAAGGGTTAGTCAGAGACTAGGCAATGACGACAGCGAAAGTAGTCCTCTAACCGACACGGGACATATATATACAAAAACGCGGTTGCAGTAACAGCCACTGGACGCACTGCAAATCGAGTTTTTATAATGATGGTGTTCCGTCTCGGCGATTGAACATTGCGCTACGTTTGCGCTTTAAATGCCACTAATCACGCTGAGCAAATTTTAATGTGCAGTTATTAATATTTAGTGTGCATTAGACTGCTTTTGCCGTCCTCATTGCCTAGTCTCGGACTGACCCTTCGGGGATAACAGTCGTGAGTACAATTATGTATAATCGAGAAACTTTCCGGTTGACCACTTTGCGGCGATATTCGCTTGCGCTCCATCGCAACAGCGCATACATACAGCAGCGTGCGCGTATATCGTGTGCAAGCGAATATCGCCGAAACGTGTTCGATTGGGAACTTCCTCGATCGTATCTATATGAATGTATGTGACACGGGGAGGGTTGGTTCTCAGTTACCTAGTTTATATGTTATTATTTTTGAAATGGAAAATATTCTATGATAGGCAGAGCATTTTCCAGTTTGTATTTAACACTGTAAAAGAAAGGTTGAAAAGAAATGGCATCGCTGAGTTTCTGGTCAGTTCTTCTCAGTTCACGGTCTCTCGCCCTCTATAGATTTACGAACCGATGATGTCGTAATGACATTTATAAGAGCTGTAGCCTAAACTGCATAAATGATGAGGGCATCTTTGGCTTTCAAAGTAAAATGTAAATAGTGATTAATTTCGGCGGGCTGGATAAGTCCACGGTAGCTTAACTGGAAGACTGCACCTGACCCGGATTGTCAGAAGGGTGCGGGTACGAATCCTGCTCGTAGAAATTTTTTCAACATTTTTCGATTTGGATATTCATAGAAGTTTTAGCAGATCCTCGCCTCGGTTTTACCCGCGTGGTACCCGTTCCCGTGGGAATATCGGGATAAAATATAGCCAATGTCACTTGGAAAGAATGTAGCTTTCTAATGTTCAAAGAATTTTCTAAATCGGTCCAGTAGGTTCGGAGCCTATTCAAATCAAACAAACAAATCTTTCATCTTTAAAGTATTATCAGGGGGGTGTCACTCCGCAGTTTAGGTAGGTTCGTTTGGCGCGCCTCCCAGGCATTCCGCCTAGGCGTATGGCAATAAAGGTTGCCGCGAGCCATAGCACCGAACACCGAGCGAGGAGTCGTTAACTCGTAATCCCAGCGCGCGCGTCAACCCTACGCTCTGTGACGTCATGACGTCAAATCGATATCGAGTCAGCGTTGCTTAACGGAATATGATAATAATAATAATAATAGTAATAGTAATAGTAATAGTAATAATAGTAATATCTTTATTTGTGAAATGTAGGTATTACAATAATAGATGACAATAGTTTGTTACTAGGTATCACTACATTTCGACCTTATTTAAGGTATACAAATACATTTGAGGGACCATGCCCAGTCAGAAGAATTAATTAATTACAATATTGTCAAATGCAAAATAGTACCTAGTTATTATAATATAAAATGTCAGAAATTGTGATCAAATAACATAATTTCAAAATTAAGAAGTAAGTAACTAATTAATAATTTTATGGTCATTTAAAAATATAAATTAATAAAAGTAAGTACATATATGAATGCAAAAAGAAACATTGTTATTTAATTTTGTCATTTAGAAATTCCTCTATTGAGTAATAAGCCTTGTCAGTAAGAAATTCCATCAACCTTTTTTTAAAACATTTTACAGGTAAGGTCTTAAAAGTATTAGGAATTTTGTTAAAGATTCTATAAGCCATTCCAAAGAAGCTACTGTCGACGAGATGAGTTCTATATTTTCGCGCACATATTCTGTTACCGTTTCGGTGACTTTTATTAGTATTTGTCTTTATAAACGTAGGGAAAAGATGGTCGTTACACATGACAAACATTGTTACCTCGTATATATATAAAGATGGCAACGTTAAAATTTTTAATTGTCTAAAAACTGGTTTGCAGCTGTCCGTTGGTTTAAATCCCTTAACCGCTCGTATGCATCTTTTTTGGGCCTTAAATATTATACCTTTATTCACAGAGTTTCCCCAGAATACTATTCCGTATCGTAGTATGGACTCAACATATCCATGATAAGCAATTAATATGCTATTGAGATTTGCTATCCTAGAGAGTTTATATAGAGCATAAACTGAACTGTTGACCCTTTTGCATAAGTTCTCAGTATGAGTCTTCCAATTAGTTTGGTAATCTATTTGTAGACCTAAGAATTTAGTTTCATCAACAGTTTGAATGACTTCCCCATTACACATCAATGTAACGTTAGGCACTCGAGTTCTCTGTCGAAAATGAATTAATTTAGTTTTTTTACTATTGAGGATTAAATTATTTTTGACTAACCATTCATTTAAATTTCTCATTGCATCATTTATTTCGCTTTTATATGTCAAAATATTATTACATTTTATTATTGCTGTGCTGTCGTCAGCAAATAAAATCAAGGGAGAGTCAATTGATTTAGGAAGGTCATTAATATATATTATAAATAACAGTGGTCCCAAAATACTACCTTGTGGTACTCCAGACTCTACTGCTCTACATAGAGACAGATATTCTTTTTTTGTTTTTGATTTTCTGCATATTTTGGTGATTGCAGTATACTGTTTTCTATTACTTAGGTAAGATTCTATTAGTTTATGAGGAACACCTCTTAAACCATATGCATAGAGTTTGGTCAATAGCAGTTTATGATCAACATAGTCGAAGGCCCTCGTCATATCCATAAATATCGCACAAATATCTTGTCTTTTATCCATAGAAGTCTTAATTAAATCTAGCAAATTGTAAATAGCTTTTATAGTGTTACTGTTTTTCCGAAATCCAAATTGTTCTTTCGCAAACACGTTATATTTTTCAAAGAACTTATAAAAAATGTCAAAATAAATCCTTTCAAATATCTTAGAAAATACTGATAGTTGAGCAATAGGCCTGTAATTTTTTACATCTGTCTTTTCTCCTTTCTTATGAATGGGCTTTATGATTGAGGTCTTAAGGTCATCAGGAAATACTCCATTGCTAATCGTCAAATTTATTATATATGTCAAAGGTGGTGCAAGAAACTCAGAGCATTGTTTTATTATATTAGTAGGTATACTGTCTTTACCTACACAAGTCGTATTCTTTAAGGATTTTATGGTTTTTAGGACCTGCCCTGGTGTGACCTCGGACATATACAGTGAATTCGAAAGTTGAGAGAGCATTGAGTATGAGGCGTTGCTATTGCTAGTGTTATATTTCTCTACAGAATCCACAAAATAGTCATTAAATATATTAGCCATAATTGTAGGGTTACTTATTTGCGTCCCTTCTTTACAGATGCATTGTGCTGTTTCTGTAGGAAACTGATTTTTGTTTTTATTAATGACTTGCCAAGTGGCTTTTGATTTATTAAAAGATTTTTTAATAAAATGTGCGTTTTGTGCACGTTGAGTTAAATTAATAATTTTTTTATACCGCTGGGAATAATTTTTAAGTATTTGTTTATTTGATTCACTTGGAGTTGACCTATAACGCCATAGTAACTCTCGTTTTTTTTTACTACAAGCTCTAACGCCACGGGATACCCATTTCGAACGTTTTCTATTTTTAATTAACACTTGCTTAAATGGAAAACATAATTTATGGAATAATGAGACTATATCAATAAAAGCACCATAAGCTTCATTTACATCATTGGTTTCATAAACATCCGAAAAGCTCAATGCGACAATAGCTTCCCCGAACTTAGTCATATTTTCCTCACAGTAATCACGTTTCTTTATGTGCCATGAATTAATTAAGCATGTTTTCTTAACAGGACACTGAAGTATTTGTGCAGTGTGGTCTGATAAAGCAAGTTCTGCTACTTCGCTCTTACACCCTCTGACATTTACAGCAAAATTGTCAAGACAAGTACCACTACTAATTCGAGTTGGTTGTCTGATTTGTAGTTTTAAATTGTAATTTAATAGTAAATTTTCAAAATATGTAGACTATTTACTTTTTTCTAAAATATTTATGTTGAAATCGCCACAAATTACATGTTTACAATTATTATGTTTACAAAGTTTATTCAACATTAACTCTAATTTTTTTTTAAATAACTCTATGTCAGAGGTAGGGGTTCGGTATATACATACAATAATGAGATTTTCACGTGTAAGTTTTAAAGCACAACATTCAAAAGTACATTTGATAGAGAACTTTGAGACATCTATAATTTCAAATTCGAATCCTTGACGAATCACTATACATGATCCCCCTCTGCGAGAATCTCTCGAATAACTAGTTGCTAATTTATAGTTTTGTATGAAGAAATTACATTCATCATCGGCATACATAAAGTGTTCTGTGACACATATTACATCTACTTCTTTATTTCTCGAGGTTAATTCATGCAAATTGACCGCTAGTAGATCCGACTTTTTAATCAAACTACAAATATTTTGATGAAGTATTGTGAGACATTTATAATCGAAAAAAATCGGTCTCATTACAAATCTGATCACTGTTTGCCAGTAATCTGTGTTCAACTTCTACACAAAATTCACAGATTTCTGTAATAAGTATGCTCAAACTTTTAATAATGTTTAAAAATCCTTTATTATTAATTTTGCCAGAATTATATGAAAACATTGTTTTTGAGTATTCTAAAGTAAGATTAGAATCCAACAAATATGAATAGCCGTACTGTTCATTGTTTAAATGTAAGTAATTGTTAAATGTCTCAATCCTGTTATTAAACAAAGTGGCACTGGAATTAATTTTAAAAGTAGGAACAGCAATAATAATATTAGTGTGGGTTAACAATTTAAGCCTTTCTTGTATTAGCATTACAAGTTTATAACAATTCTTAGTTTCATAAAAATCGGCTTCGCCTATAAAAATGACACAAAAATCGCTCATTGTAAAAGACTGCAGTTTGTTTTCAATTCTATAGAATAACTGTTCAATGCCGGCACCAGGAGTAGAAAAATGACAGATATTGAATTTGTCATCAAATACTTTTTTCACAATATTTAAGACTTTGTTAGAGTTATTGCTACTTATTACACATAAACGATTGCTGTTTGACTGTTTTGCATCATTGTCCGTTGCATTTCTTGAGGTAATTGTTCTTGATACGTCATTAGTCTTGTTTTCCAATAGACCTGTAGCGCCATCTATTGGCGTGCTGCTCAGTTGATTAACACTTATTTTTATGTTATAGTTTTGATTTTCTTTATGCAGGCTAGGAGCACTAGATGCTCGCAACAAGCCTCGTGTTGCTAACTGTACTCGCTTTGTAGTTGGACTGTAGAATTTGTTTGCTGTTTGTATATTTTTTGGAGAAGCTTCAGTCTTTAAAGTGTTTATTATATTTTTATATATACACAGTTGTTTTTCACATTCAATTAATTTTGTCTTTAGGTTTTTGTTTTCTTCATTAATATGTAAACAATTTTCATCTGCGAATTTTAGTGCTAATTTCATCCTGTTTATTTCGTCTTTAAGTAATGCTATGTCATTGTTATCATTGGAATTGGATAAGTTCAAGTTACTGCTTGAACTGCCATCCAAGATATCGTCTAGAGTACGATTATGTTGGTCTGATTCAAGAATGTCCTCCGTAGAATTGTCATTGTCATTCGACGGTGTTCTATTTGAACGACGAAAAGTAATGTTCTCAAAGAAATTCATGTTCGCTTAGCGCCCTCTAGAGATTTGTAGATGAACTATTTCGTGCCTTTATTTGTATGCGATGGTAGTGTACGGTGTAACAATCATCAAATAGATTTTTACAAGCTAAAAAAAGTTCTTGGGTGGCCGAGGATTCGAACACGTTCCGCCCGAGTTAGTAAGGCAGAGTCGATAGTTGTAGCCGTTCGGCTATCTCGAATTATGTGTAACTGACAAATTAACGATACATAAAAGTATTCGATGATAAGATGTAAGCAGGCCAATAGCAGATCGTGCACTTCACTTATTGGTTAACACTTATTTCAAATAAAACAAACGATTTGCCTGTGTTTATTTGTTGTAAAACCACTTTTAGGCACTGTTTTTTGAGGGGGTTTTTATGTTTGCACAATATTTATTTACGTTTTAATGTTTTTACATAGTTTTAAATCGATTTTGATTGTTTATTTGTACGTACTTCACATCATGTATTTAACACTATTTAGTTTTAATATCCACGCAAGATTTTTCGAGATAACGTTTTCGCTGGTTATTTGCATTAATAACCGTTTATTTATTTATACTTTACACAAATTAACTGACTTTTTAATACTTTTTTAATAAAATCAACAAGGAGCTATATCAAACAACTGTTTAGATGACGGCAGCGTCATCTACCCTCCTCTATGAACGCTCGGGTCACACGATAAGTTTCGATTTCGCATGAAAGTCGTTAGAAAGTGAAACTTCTGTACGTAGTACCATTAGTTATTCTGTGGTATTAGTATGGAATGGAATTAAATAGAATCGAGGAGCTCGATGGCGCAGCGGCTAGCGCGTTCGGCTTGCGATCTTGCTCGCTAAGCAACTTTCGCAATGCCGGGTCGCTGGATGAAATTTAAAAACATCTCGAGCTCCTCCGTGCTTCGGAAGGCACGTTAAGCCGTTGGTCCCGGTTGTTGTCGTAAGATGGCAGCCGTTAAAACCCACCAACCCGCACTGGGCCAGCGTGTGGGTTATGGCCCAATATCCCCACGTGCTTTAGTTCACGTGGGAGGCCTGTGCCCAGCAATGGGACGTTTATAGGCTGATGATGATTAGTATGGAAATGATATTGAATCTTGATTGTTACCGTTGTGGTGCGGCTGCGCGCGGCCCTTTTGGCGGAACATCTTGATCTTGTGCAGCAAGTTGCCGCCCGAGCGCTTCACGTTGTTCTTGAGCTCGTCTAGGTTGCCCGCTAGACTGTCCTCGCCCACCAGCCGGCGTCTGTATGCGGCGACAAACAAAGGCCAATATTACACAAAGGACGACAAAGCAACGATATAGTATTATATAAGAAATAATAGCGGATGCAAAATAACAAGTAACAATGAACAAACAATTTATAAAAACATATTTTTTATCAGTGTATAATTACGCTTAAATATACTAATAAAAATGAAACGTTGAAAATAATGAGTACCTCAGGTAAGAATCGAACCCATGTCTTCCGCATACCGAGCGGCTGCGTTAAGCACTCCGCCAACAAAGTATTAGACCTGTCGAAATTTTTCAACCCTTTTTTACTTATGTTTTCCTAGCAACAGTGGTATATAGAGCTACTAACCTCTGCGCTTTCTCGGCGGTGGCGTCGAAGCTGATGCTCTTAGGTATCGCGCCGGTAGAGGGCAGCTTGGGCGGCGGGCTGACGCGGCGCTCCGTCACGTTCTCGCTGTTAACATCCTGGCTGGAGCTCTTGTCCGAAGCCGAAGTGCCCGCGCTGTTCACCGACAGAGTACTCAGCGACGCGTTACTCGTCCCGTCTCGCTTCTTCTCTATACGCGACGAGCTAATGCTCACAATACTCGTACGAATCTCCGATTTCACTATTCGCGCCGTCAAATTGTTCACCAGATTGGCGGACGTCGATATCGTGGCCGAGCTCATGCGAGTCATTAGATCCGTGATCGCCGACCGCGCTTCGGGCTGTTCGGTGTCGATGCCGGAGTCGTATCGCCTATCGTATTGGGAGACTGAGAGCGCGTTGAATGAGCTCTCGCTGGAGTTGAGCGACCGGTCCATGAGCTCGTGGTCGTCGTAGGGCTTGGAGGTGGAGGGCATGTCGTATTTGGAGGTGGATGGGTAGGGCCGCTCGGGCGAGTGCTGCGCCGCGGGGAAGCTGTCGTCCACCCATTGGCTGGTCGCGTCCGATTGGCTGTTCGCGCCCTCCAATGTGGATTCCGTTGGTTCGGTGTTGCTAAAGCAAAGAGAATGTCATGCAAATTTTGGATTTATGTTCTACATTTGTATCTTTATTATTGAAATTTTTGCATTCACAATGCTATATAGGGTCTAACAATATCAAGAAGCGAACGTTTAAGGGGAGCATCTATACGTCACACTGAGCATGCTCACCAAATTTAGTCCAAAACTACAGGCTCGTTACCAAGCTAAACAACAAAAAATTATCATAATTCACCGAAAAATACACTCTTTCCAAACCCGTACAGCTGTACTACACGCACACAAAGATAGCCGAACATGCACACTAAGCTCGGAGCACACTGAGCTGACTAACATAAACAAAAGTTTGCGCTTGCGTGCGTATTAGTAAAGATACAGCATGTTTCATGATGTGCATTATTTTAATTGATTTAGTTGTTAGAAAACATAACTTTCAAAAATCACTATAAAACTGGAGCCCATTTTCTGTCATTGTATTCAGAATCATGTATAGATACCGCCCTTAAACCTTCGCTTATTGATTTTGTTAGACCCTGTACAGATACAGGATAAAATGTTTACTAGAAAAAAACAACCAGTCTCAGGATAGCTCGAATGGGATTCGAACCTTTGACCTTTGGATTGCCAGTCCACTGCTCTAACCGCTAAGCTACCGAGACCCCAGAAGACTCGTTGATTTTTTTCTAGTAGTGTGATTTACGCTGCAAGCCAGCGGTATTACGTCATTATGAAGTCTACCCTCACATTCGAAAGAAATACTATTGCAAGTATTTAACAATCGATAAAGATGTAATTGCTTATAAATATCTTTATTATTGTTGTTTTTTCTAGTAAACATTTTATTCTACATTTTGGTTTTAATATGGCACTGAAATACGGTCAACGTTCACTTCTTGTATGTCAAACAGAGCGTAAATACAAAACGCCGGTGTTGTGTTAGTCACGTGTTTAATGTGCGTTTAAAACGTTACGTCTCATTCTTAAGATATTGGCGTAAAGTTACAGAAAAAATAAATGAAATGTATTTATTAGAACACACTACTTAAAATTATTATACATTGAACAAAAAGTTAGACAAAAATGTGTCCTAAAGGGACTCACTCCACAAGAAAGAAATTGATTTAGACATTGTCTAACTTTAAACATATTTTTGTGGTACAGTAGATAAGGATTACTAGTTTAAAATAATACGATACGACTTACCCATTTGGAGGCCCGAAATCGAACACATCATTGGGCAGCGGCGCGGGAGTGGACGTGCTCGGGCTCTCCGGGGCGGACATTGCGTAGCAAGTCATTACCTGTTAGGTTGAAATAACTTAAATATATTGCCAGCACTTTCAAATAGTAATAGCAAACATATTAAATCAATATTGCGGTTGAGATCCTCAGAATGTGAATTAATTTAAACCTAGTATAGAATTGATGCCGACTCATTTATTTTAATGAGGGCTGAAAGTCTGACAGTTTCAAACGTAATTGACCTTTAATTCATTTAGGGCTTTTTTAATTATTAGATAAAACTTACTTGTCTACTAAAGTATTATACTGCCATTTTGAAAATGTATTGTCATATCATGTCTTTTCTTTCTTTACAGGTGACATTTTAGTTTGATCGTGTTATACTTTATCAGACGGATAAGTTTTATCCGAGGATTAAAAAATCAGCCCTTAGTGGAATGGTGTGAGTATGTAAAAATTAGAAGGAACTTATATTCGCATAGACAACCGAACGATCTCCCCGATCTGGTCATAAACTACTACGCTGACCCAATGGGGGCTGGTGTCACTAGTGATAGTATTTAAACATCAGGTGACACAAAGGCCAAGCTCATGTTAAAAGATATTGCATACTTTGGATACCTATTGTTGTTTGTTGCATACTTGTAACACAATGATGTGCATCTGCTTTATAAAATGCTTTTTTTTCTTGGTAAATTGTATTTAACCTAGTTATGTAGTTATTTTTTTTTTTTTGTAAATTTATTTGAAATTGCATGCCCGTTATGGGTACACTGTTGTAACCAAAATGTACTGCATCTTCAACCGCAAATTGTAAACAGTATTAGCAATAAAAGTTCTATTCTATTCTATGGTTAATCTAATTACCCATAATTTTTATTCGCCTAAAAAAAATTAAGGGTGAGTTCCACCCATGAAACTGAACAACTTTCTCCAAGAAACCTATGTGTATACTATTATTGTCGTCAGCTGATCAGACAGTATTGTACGGGAGGTCGTTCAAGGTTCGTTCGAGGTTGTTCAGTTTCATGGGTGGAACTCACTCTTAATTTTTTTTAGACGAATTAAAATTAAGGGTTTAAGGACTTGATTTGTTTCTACTGATCTGAAATCAGAAATCAGAAATGTTTATTGCGAATATAGGTGTTAGTAGATTTTACAAAAAGTACTCATGATTAGTTCTACCATATTCTGTCTTGATGACATGCAACCTCGAATATAATAATCGAGTAATATAATTTACAAGAACAACATAATATGCCAAAATACAGTTAAATAATTACATTACAGTGAAAATAATTAAATTAAATTACAAATCATGTCACGTATAACGCTCACAGTACAAAATACAACTGTCAAAATAGATACTAATGTTATTCAAATTATAATAATTTATTCTTTAAATATTTGTCAATTGTATAGTATGCCTTTTCTACTAATAGTTTCTTAAGTGCAGCTTTAAAAGTTTTGATGCTAGCTATTTCTTTTAAACTGTCTGGCAGATGATTATATAGTCGCGGTGCCATACCGAATATACTTTTATTAAACAAAGCAGTTCTATTGGAGGGAAAGCAGATATTGTTTCTATGTTTTATGCTTCTAAACCTATGGAACATGCCTATATTAGATTTAACAAAGGCTGCTACCTCATATATGTACAAAGAAGATAAGGTCATGATTTTAAGATTTACAAAATGATACTCACAACTATCCCTACATTTTAATTTACAAATCGCTCTAATACATTTTTTTTGGGCCTTAAAAACAGTGTGTTTCTCTACAGAATTACCCCAAAATACAATACCATACCTCAAAATCGATTCAACATGACTATGGTAGGCAATTAGTAATGTTGATTGATTAACAATTTTACTTAATCGGTATAATGCATACGAAAATTGGTTGATACGAGAACATACATAATCAACATGGGTCTTCCAATTCTTATGATCATTATATATTCCGAGAAATTTTGTAACGTCCACTTTTTGGATTTGGTGGTTTCTGTAGGTAACTTCATAGTTCTCTTTGGATTTATTGTTATTATTAGAAAATGTCATATAATTAGTTTTGTCGATATTCATACAGAGCTTATTACTATTTAACCAACTGACAATATTGCATATAGGGTGTATATTTACCGGGTACCCGTTGACCAGTATGCTCTTCCTGTTCTCGACGAAGGGCCCGGCGTGCGCGGGCAGGTCGAGCTCCCCGCCGCGGGACAAAGCCGCGGTAGCGCTGAGGTAGCCGCCGCCCCTGCGACAAGCAACGCTATTACGATGGACATAGCGACGAGATTCATTTGTACAATTGGCTACTTGACAGTTCTCGGAAAAGTATTTTAAAAATTACAAACGCTTATTTATACCTCCAACAATATTTTTTTCTCGAAAAACCTTCATTAAAATTTAATAGAATAAAATATATTTTTCTTTATTAATTTCAAATTTTGATCGAAAACGGTTGGTCCGGTGACATTTTGCGCTGTGACGTCACACTTCAATAAACAATTTTATCTTGAAACCTAACAGATAGTTTTAGTTTATTTTGTGAAATGTGACGTCACACGAAGCTCAATCATGGCCGCCCGTATTTTGTGTCTTGTAATCCACAGATAAAAAAATCGCAAATTTACATTTTAAAAATAAAATATTTACAAATTATGTTAATAAAAAAAACTATTGCATAATTATTGTTAAATTATAAACTACCCTATCCGACATATTTCATATTTTATTGTTACAACTGTCAAATATCCAATTGCGTGCGTGCAGATAGTGTACAAGCGAATATCGCCGAAAAGAGGTCGACGTTCTCGGTCGACTCGTTCCTCGTACGTTCGCCGATTACTCAAAGACGGTTCAATTAATTTCGATAAGTAATTCTTTTTTGTTTGAAAGAATGTACTTTCTAGTTAGTCACATTTTTACTTATCTGACGTTGAGATTCTAGTGAACTTCTTCTTCTTCTTCACACTTCAATAAACAAACAAATTTTATCTTGAAACCTGACAGATAGTTTTTGGTTATTATTAAATTAAATAAATATATGAAATGTGACGTCACACAAAACTCAATCATGGCCGCCTGTGTTTCGGGTCTTGTAATCCACAGATAAAAAATAGCTTTGTTTTATAAAAATAAAATATCATAATTAAGTATCTTAATAAAAAATACTATTGGATATTATAGTTAAATTATAAACTACCATATCCGATATATTTTATTGTTGTAACTGTCAAATAGCCAATAATTATTAATGTCAGGCTAAAATAATAATGTATACACGCCAGCAGCAAATTATTATAATCGATATTGATACTCAAACAGTAAAGTTCTAAATCTAATGCAGAAATTTGACATGTTGTAGTAGATTGAAAAGTTCATGGAGGTTTTCGTACCTGTTGGTTAAACCAGGCCGAGAGGTATGCCTCGGACTGCCGACATCAGGTCGCCTGGCATTTCCATTCTGCAGAAGAAAACTCATTTGCACACTACAATTTTGTAACAACGATCTTCTAATGCGGTGAAGGTACAACGAAAATAACACTTCACGTCTCACAGCTGTGATTTCTTATTCTACAACGGGTAAGCGCTTGGCCTTCCTCTCACCTGATGGTAAGTGACGATAAGGCCGAAGGTGGAAACGCGCTTTACCCGGAATCCTCAACCACTGAGGAACTGCCTATCTTATCTCTAAACTGTCGGAACACAACAATGCTATAAACATCATTGTTATGACGACAGATTTATATAAGATGGTGGTAGCTAGCCAGGCGGACTTAATAGCCCTACCACTAACCAAAATGTTCAGCATCACACTGCGAGTTGGGTAAATTACACTGAGGGATTACAAATTGATGGGCTGTGGTGGTGACGTATAGAAAGCTACCGTAACATCTCTTCTCTTGGGTGTCGTTAAGAGGCTTACGCATTTCGATTTCCCAAGTTAATTTCCAATTATGATGAAACTCGGCATGCTGAAGTAAAATATAGAGATCTAAATAGTTTGTTGAAAACATTTCTAAAAAACGTTTATTTAACTGAGTTATTGCGATTTTAAACTTTCTATAGTGGACTTTAAATCGCAATAACTCAGCCAAATAAACCTTTTTTAAAAATGTTTTCAACAAACTATTTAGATCCCGGTATTCTACTTTAGCATGCAAAGTTTCATTAAAATTGGCTTATTGGTCTTTAAAAATTTCGACTTGGAAAATTGTATGGAAAACAGAAATACGTAAACCCTCTTAGAGGCGACTAACGGATCAAAGATTGCACATACATGACACTCCACTTTCCCGGCAATAAATCCCAGTTAGTTTGTTAGCTGTTTAATGATCTTTATTATTGAAATTTTGCATTCACAATATTATATAGATATAGGATAATATGTTAACTAGAAAAAAATCAACCGGTCTCAGAAAAGCTACAATGGGATTCGAACCCATGACCTTTGATTAGCCGGTCCACTGCCTAACCGCTAAGCTACCGAGACCTCAGAAGACTCGTTGAATTTTTACTGGACCTTTGTGATTTTACGCTGCAAGTCTACCCTCACAGTCGAAAGAAATACTATTGCAAGTATTTAACAATCGATAAATACGTAATTGCTTATAAAGTGGAACGGCAATCCAACGGTCATGGGCTGGAATCCCATTTGAGCTATGCTGAGACTGGTGGATTTTTTTCTAGTAAACATTTAGTCCTGTTTAATGATGTTAGCGGTTGGTGTGACCTGTTGCGCGTGCCGCGGCAGCGGGTCGTCGTGGTTGGAGGGCCGGCGCGGCCACGACGTGTCCGAGCGCGCCGCCACAGACACGCAGTCGTCAGTGTCCACCTGCCGGCAGTCAACGGTTTTATTTGTTGCGGCTTGCCCCGCTACTGCTGCCGCGCCGCGTCATAGAACTTACGCGCCAGTCAGCCCCCTTACTCTCGAAACCGATTGCTATTGGATCGGATTGGTATGGTGGATTTTCGTATTTTTAACTTACGACACCAGCGCTAATTTGGATTCATATTGGGTGAACTAAATGGCATTGAGTTTTGTATTTTTTTCACTCAATATCCACGCAATATGAATCCATATTAGCTCTGGTGTCGTAACTTTGGAGTACGAAAATTCACAATACCAATCCGATCCAATAGCGATCGGTTTCAAGAGTAAGGGGGTAGATCACAGCAAAATATCATAATACGATCGTCATCCGAGGATCAGGCGATATGACGTCACAGCGGCAACGCCTGCCGCGCCACCGCGCGGATAAAAGAAGATGCTCGGGAGCTCCGACACACATTCTCCGTCGGCATTAGCTTCAGCTTATAGCTCTAACTTAATCTCTGCTTACTATCAGCTTACATTGTTTAATTTGCCTAATTCATTTATTGTACATGTTATTTTAAAGCTTAAAGTAAATCAAGTTAAATTGTTGTACCTGAGTTTTATTTATTTATTACAATCACATGCAGATTAACAGAAAAGTATTTAGGCTGGGTCTTCTAGGTTTTTTAATATGATTTTAAGAGGCCTATTACATCTTGACTGTGATTTTTGCGTAAAATGGAAAACTTTGGCGTTATGGATCTCAGAATCGAAAATACATTAACAATTATGACTTATTGAATAGTGTAGAATAGCTATTGGAATAGTGCTTAGCGGCCTCGCTTTTTGTAAATTTTGCTTAACTTTTTAATTAAACCCAAAATTGCAGAGAAAGATTTTCATAAAGTGCGCGAAGGCAATTTTTTGAGCTCATCGATTGAACTACTGTTCTAAACAAGTGAAATAAAAAAATTATAATGTTATCTCTTATATAATCGAATAATGCGTAACGGCCTCGGAATTTTTAGATATCACTGATTTTATATAGGAAAAAAATCTTATTATAAACCAAAAAACTTCGAAATTTGCTATAAATTAACTGTGAATATCTCCTATCTGCGATATTATTATTGAGCAATATTTATACCAGAGTAATTGTTATTTCATGAGGTATAAAGATTTTATAATGAATTTATTATCCTATTTCGATAAAAACGATAAATACAACTGCAAAATTACTACAAAATACGATGCGCCGGCCGTCCGAATTCAACTTATGCTCACAGAATGGATATTTGTAATATTATGCACAAATTTATTACCCTATTTCGATAAAAACGATAAATACAACTGCAAAATTACTACAAAATGCGAAAATAGGCATTTTACGCAAAAATCACATTCGAGATGTAATAGCCCTCTTAACTTGTTTTTGTATAACTTGCTGGTGTGTTGGGTTGTACCTGAGTTTTATTTATTTATTTATTTATTTATTACTATCACATGCAGGTTAACAGAAAAGGTTTCCAACACACCAGCAAGTTATACAAAAAAAAGTTAAAATAATATTAAATATTATAAAAAAATGTCAATCTAAAAAATAAATCATAATAGAATAAATATCACGAACAGAAAAACACAATATTTGATATAGACAATACACATTACAACATACTAATAAAAAATTATAATTTAATGTCACCTAATTCTAAAAATTTACCGGCCTCTCTACATAATTATGTATTCAACACGATCAGCAAAAAGGTCAATGTGATCGCATTGAATGAGCAAGTCCCCAATGAGGCGTAATGCGCGGACTGTGGGCGCGTTTGCAGCATGTGCCGTGCGCGTGACGGGCTTGCGCAACAGCAGCGGTCGGCGGCGCGGGCCATCGCCCCCTCCCCACCCTGAGGAATACGCGTGGGAACCAGAAGATCTACCCTAGATATAATATCATTATTCACCTTGTGGTGGAACGCGCAGATGTAATGAGCCAGAAGAATCATCGTTCGCCTACGACTCAACGTTTCCAACCCGACCAACATACCCGCGACGAAGAGCGAGGGATACAAATATGGGTAATACCCGTAACTCCTTCTACAGAGCCAACCCGCGAACTTACGCTGAACTCGTTCAACCATGACAAAGTATTTTGTCCTCGTGGGGGGTCCCAAACTATAGCTGCGTATTCTAGTTTGCTGCGTACGTATGCGTTATATAAAAGCTTCGCCACAGCAACGTCATTAAACTCGGAGGATGTCCGTATAATGAAGCCTAGAATTTTATTTGACTTTTTGCAGGTCTCCGTCACATGTTTGTGAAAGTCCAACCTGCTGTCCATTGTTAATCCCAAGTCACTAATATCATAAACTCTATCCATGCGGACGCCAAGCAATTTAGAGCATAATAGTATTGGGAAACGCTTACGTGTGTAAGTAATTACTTTGCATTTTGAGTCATTAAATGGTAGACGATTGGCTAAACTCCACTCCGATATTGCATCAACATCTGCCTGCAAAGCAGCCGTATCCGCGACATCTTTAACGCCCAAAAATAGCTTGAGGTCGTCAGCAAACAGGAGACATTGAGCAGCATGAACAGTCTCGGGCAAGTCGTTTATCATTAATAAAAATAAAGTCGGATCTAAGGTACTACCTTAGGTCAGACTTTATTTTTACGCCATTCTGACTTACGCCAGATCGAGTGTAATATTCTGCTGACTCAAACCCTTGCACTTTCACAAATTGGCGTCTATTTTCTAGGGAACTGGCAAAAAACCTTTATGAGTTTAGGAGTACAGCCTGACAAAGCTATCTTTTTCAGAAGTATATCGTTGTCCATCATGTCAAATGCTTTCTTGAAATCGAAATAAGCAGCGTCGACCTGCCTTCCCGCATCCAACTCCGCAAACACGTAATCTACCAATGCAACTACATTAGTCGTGGTTGAACGAGCCCTACGAAAGCCATGCTGGCTGATGTGCAGTAAACTATCGACTTGCCGACTGATGTGTCTATTAATAAGGATTGACTCGAATAATTTAGCGAACACTGAAAGTATCACGATTGGCCTGGGCCCTGATTCTGTATCGCAATCTATAGATTCCACACCTAAACCTTTCCGCGCACAAACGTCAAACGCATACGTTTTTGGGAAGATATCATAACTTTTTAAGGAATTAACGTGGTTTTGAAACAAGGAATCCTTACAGAATAAGAGCCCTGTATTGCGTTATGTCGCCTTTGGTACTCTCCTTCGGCACTGGCGTCACATGAGATAGTTTCCAGCACGACGGATACTTATTTTTAATGTTTCTATCCAGTAACAAAGTGCTTGCCTATATAAATCTCTTTCCCTGCCGACTAGCGGGTTCGATTCCCGGAGAGACTCAAACTGTAAGGAGGTTACTAGTAAGAGTCGCGGAACCCCCTACAATTTTTCTTTTTTATGTGTAGCACAGCAGATGACTCCACTCCACCTGGTGTTAAGTGAAATAGGGTACAGGCGCGAAGACAACTGGTGCAGCGTTAGCAAGACGAAGCACCGGTCGCACTCACCCTGCCGGCCCATAAAATGCCTGTTCACGCCTTGTTGAATTGTCGATCCTTAAAATTTCAATGGCAATTGCTCAAGAGGATTTTGGAACAAAACATTTGTTACGTAAACTACTTGAATCTTATTGTAATTTAATACAAACGTGTTAATGGATACATTTTTTTTAATATTAAAATAGGCAAATGTGCAAGCTGGTCATCTAATATAAAGCAAGCAATCACTACCAACCCGTCCATGAACACCTTCAAAACCAGAGGAATCATAGATGCGTTGCCGACTTTAACACTTACAACGCGGCGTCACCAGATACAATTCACACTAGGAATTCTATTAATTGAGCACTGATCAGTGCGCAGCCGCAGTTGAAAGGAGAAACATTGCAGTCCCGTACCTCTGTGTTGCGGTCGCTGTCCGAGGCGAGCACGTCCATGCTCCACGCCGACTCGCTGGCCGTCTCGGACGCGTCCGGCGCCACCGTGCTGTTGGCGTTGCTGCCTGCTGAACATACACTATCAATTTAATTTTTATCAAAACCGCCTCTGTGGTCTAGTGGCTAAGCTACCTGTTTCAGACTTGAGGCCCCGGGTTCGATTCCCAGCGGGGAGTACATCTTTGTGTGCTCGGTTTGGTTGGTGGTAGGGCTGTTAAGTCCGCCTGGCTAGCTACCACCATCTTATCTAAGTCTGTCGCCATAACAACGTTGTTTATAGCATTGTTGCGTTCCGGCAGTTTGAGATAAGATAGCCAGTTCCTCAGTGGTTGAGGATTCCGGGTGAAGCGCGCATCCACCTTCGGCCTTATCGTCACTTACCATCAGGCCCCTATTTCACCACGTCGACAATTGTCAGTGACATATGTCGAGTGACAATTGTCAAGCGACAGGTGACATGTGACAATTTTTTTAACTATTTTCTATAGTTATACTTAGAAACATGACAGGCATTTTGTTACAATTGTTTTAATGACAAATAAGTTGTGAAACAAGAATTATTTTTCTTAGTCGACATATTTTTAGATATGTCTGTAAATCTTGACATGAGATAAAAGCTATGTCTTGCTTGCGTTACAATTATGTTTCGCAGCTTCATTCTTAGCGATTTAAGTTTGACATGTTGTAGTAGCGCCATCTACTATAGGCCTTGCACGATTAGTTTAAAGTTTTTTTTTTTTTTTTGTTTATGGTAACCCTGTCGCCCCTCCATAGATAGTCATTGTCGGAGGGAGCGCCGTTTACAGTCGTCATTCTGTGTCATCGTGCTGTAGCCTTCGCACATAAAACTGCAACCGTATTATTTTCGTGAAGTGTCGTTAAATAATAAAGTCATGGGTAACAAAAGGAAACGAGAAGAAGAACAAGCCAGAATTTCTAAAAAGATCAAGAAATTGGAAAAGAAGTTACTGCGACGCAGACGTGTTATTTCATCGTCTGATGGTGGTACGTGGATTTATTTTACTTTACTATCGTTGATAGTTTTGAAATACAATAGTTTAACTAGGAAAAAATTATTGCCGTTGGCAGTTAATTTACAAAAAAGAAAAAAAAAAAAAAAGGATAAGCGCCGTTGGCGATTTCTTTATGTTGAAAAGTACCGTCGTTGGCGGTTATTAAATGTTGCAAATCGACAAATCGTCGTTAGCGGTTATGTCGTATATAAGTCGAGTTTCGACGCTATTGATGCATAAATTCAATAAATAACTAATAAAAAATTACGTTTGTCACGCAGATTCTGCAACCGAAGAGCAAGTTTTGCCTACGCTGACACCATCGAGTTCGCCGGTGGCCTCACGGATGGCTTCCCCAGTAGATTACGGCATGGAAGTCTTAGACATGCCTTGCTTGGTTTCTCCGTTGCCTCAAACATCATCGGACGCTGTACCTTTGAATGCGCCCGTGAATGTAGATCCTATTGATATAGGAGCTGGACTTTCCACTGCCGCTCTAGATAGAAATACCACGGTTTCCCCAAACCACGAGGTGGAAAGTGAACTAGAGGAGGATATTTTACAAATCTTAGGGGAAGCTCCTCAACCAGATTTAGCGCTGGGAAAAAACATTCACAAAGACATCGCTTTCCGTTGGCAAGACATTTTACTGAAGGGTCTGTCGAAAGACGTTAAAGAACCGTTAATGAAAATATACCTCATACCCGCTAACTGTAACTTTCTTGTGGCACCAATATTAAATCCGGAGGCTAAAGCAGCCGTCCCGGAAGTTATAGCCAAAAGAGACACGACCTTATTGCAAAAACAAAATCAGATAGGGATCGCATTAGCCGCGTTGTCACAGGTCTCTGAGATGATTTTAAAAAATGAGACTTCGAAAAAAGCCTTATTTCAACCTCTTAGTGATGCTTGTCGCATACTATGTGACAGCCATAGTATTGAAACAAAAACGCGACGTAGTATTCTTATGAGTTCTATTAACACTAATCTCCGCGATACCTTAGTTAATTCGGACCGAGACAAATACCTATTTGGTGAAAACTTAGCTGAAAAATAAAAAGCAGCCAAAACCGTTCAAAAGACCGGAGAATCCCTGCTTAGAAATAACCCAGTGGCATCTTCTAGCAAGAATACCACCACTAGGAGTAATCCCAAAAGGAATTTAAACTACAGGGGCCAAATTCAAAGAAAACCACCAAACAGAGCCAACGAATCAATGCGAGGACGGAATCCGATGCGCCAAACGCGCACCCAGACCTACTCGCGACAGCCGCCGCAACCGCCGAAAGCGACTTCGCCGACCAGGAAGACTTATCGCCGTTAAATACAACACAGGTAATGCAATACGCTGGTCGTTTGCAATATTTTTACTCACAATGGTCCCAAATAACTGACGATGCAGTTATTTTATCATGGTTAAAGGGATATAAAATCCCATTTATATCTACTCCCACTAATTCAAAAAATCCATGTACGGTACCAAAATCCGAAGAAGAACATATTGATTTCACTAAGGCTATCCAAAAATTAATTAATATCAATGCAATAAGTAAGTGTTGTCATGAGGAAGGTGAATTCATATTGAGTGTGTTTCTTGTGCCTAAGCCAAATGGAGAAAAACGTTTTATTCTAAATTTAAAATTACTAAACAAATTCATACAAACCAGCCATTTTAAAATGGAGGATTACAGGACAGCCATAAAATTAATAACAAAAGATTGTTATATGGCTTCGGTTGATATAAAAGATTCTTATTTCTTTGTAAATATTGCTAATTGTCAAAGAAAATTTTTACGTTTTAATTATAACGGTACCCTCTACGAATTTAATTGCTTACCGTTTGGCCTAAACACAGCTCCATATGTCTTCACAAAGATGTTAAAACCTGTCATCTTATATTTACGATCTAGAAACATGATTTCTGTTACTTTTTTAGATGATATCTTTTGTATTGGCAGGAACTATAATGACTGTAACGAAAATATACAAAATACTAATTCATTATTACAAAAATTAGGTTTCATTATAAACAAGGAAAAGAGTTGTTTGATCCCTAGCACACGATGTAAGTTTCTAGGTTTCATTTTTGACTCTCGAAAGATGATCCTAGAATTACCTATCAATAAAAAGGAGAAAATAAAGGCTCATGTACAAAATTGTTTAAATATTCGTAAATGTAAGCTACGTGGCTTTGCCAGTGTACTCGGTCTGTTGGTATCGGCTTGTCCTGCGATACAATTTTCGTGGATGCATACAAAATTATTCGAACAGTTCAAATATAAAACACTATTAAAAAACAATAATTACAATCAAACAATTTCACTTCCTAATTTTATCAGAGAAGACCTTTACTGGTGGCTTAACAATATAAATGTGGGTTACTCTCCAATTAAAACTAATCGTTATAAAAAAGAAATTTACACTGATGCATCATCTACTGGTTGGGGAGCATATTGCAATGGTAAAAAGTCATACGGTCATTGGAAAGAAACTGAATCAAAGTTACATATTAACCAACTAGAGCTAAAAGCAGCTTTTTTCGGACTAAAAGTATTTGCTAGTAATTGTTCTGATTGCGAGTTGTTACTTAGAATAGATAATGTTACAGCTATCTCCTGTATTAACAGAATGGGTAGTGTACAATATCCTCATCTTAATAATGAGGCACGAGATATTTGGAAATGGTGTGAAAGGCGTCGTATAACGGTTTTCGCATCATACATTAACACTAACGATAATGTAGAAGCTGATTTATTATCTAGAAAAAATTTAAGGATACGGAGTGGGAACTATGTGATCACGCGTATGAGGAAATAAAACTCAAATTTGGTACACCAGATATTGATTTATTTGCTAGTCGCTGCAATACTAAGTGCTCTAAATATGTAACTTGGAAGAATGAGCCTGATGCATGGGTCACCGATGCCTTTACCATTTCGTGGACGGATTTGAACTTTTACGCTTTTCCGCCATTTTCAATGATTTTAAAAATGATTCAAAAAATCATTTCCGACAAGGCGGAAGGAATTGTAATTGTCCCATACTGGCCAACGCAAGCTTGGTATCCGTTATTCAAAAGAATTTGCCATTCGGAATTAATCTTTTTTTCCCCTGATCCTAACTTGTTAAAATCTCCTTACAGGTCGGGTCACAGCCTGCACCGCACTCTAACGTTGGTTGCCGCGAGATTATCAGGCAGAATTTACTGAACAAATTCCTATCACCAAGGTCTGTTGAAATAATGTTAGCATCCTTATCAAATAATACTTACAAACAATATGACGGCTGTATAAAAGCCTAGATAAATTACTGTTTAAAACATAAGTATGACTATACTTCTGGATCTATACCGGTGATAATTCATTTTTTAACAGAGATATTTGACAAGGGTGTCAAGTATGGGACAATCAATTCACACAAATCCGCTTTGTCTCTGTTATTGGGAAACAGTCTTGATGATGAAAGACTTAAGCGTTTTATGAAAGGAGTTTTTAAGCTAAGACCAGCTAATCCTAAATACAATATTACGTGGGACCCAACCTTAGTTTTAAACTTTTTAGCCCAAAAATGGCCTAATGAAAGTCTTGATTTAAAAACTCTTTCCATGAAAACAGCAACTATACTTGCCTTGGTGACTGCACATCGTGTACAGACATTATCATTAATTAATATAAATAATATTTTTACAAATTGCAATGAGATAATTATTAAAATTCCTGATGTTATAAAGACAACTAAATTAAATTCATTTCAACCAGTATTAAGGCTTCCATTTTATAATTCTCGTCCCGAGATTTGTCCAGCGCGTTGTTTACAAGCGTATATAGAAAAAACTAAAACATTACGTAGTAATAAAGATACTGGTTGTTTATTTTTAAGTATTAAAAAACCACACTCAAAGGTCAGCTCCCAAACTGTAAGTAACTGGTTAAAAAATACATTGCAAGAAAGTGGCATAGATATATCAATATTTAGTGCCCATAGTACGCGACATGCTAGTACATCTAAGGCAAGTAGATTAGGCGTTAATATAGAATTGATTAAAAAGACTGCAGGGTGGTCTAATTCATCGTCCGCTTTCGCTCGATTTTATAATAAGAATATTGTTAATAACAACGAGTTTGCTGAATCATTACTTGATTCTTGTAATTAAATGGGCATATTACGTATAGTTAATTTATAATACTAAAACTACAAATTATTATGTACATACCTATAATGTTAAATAATATAGGTACTTACTAAATTACATAATAGAAATAAATTGATTATTAAAATACTGTTTTTGTATTACCAATTAATCCTTTATATTTCATGATCTCTTATTCATGAACCCAATAAAATACATTGTATCCCAATGTATGATCAACATTGTACATACAATACTTATTTTGTAATCTTGCTATGAACATCGTACAACATGTCAAACTTAAATCGCTAAGAATGAAGCTGCGAAACATAATTGGAGATCAAACGAACTTGCAAAGTGAAGTTCGATCATAATTATGTGAGCAGCTTCATTCGACGCGATTTACCAACACCCACCCAGTTTGAATAAATTTTTATTTCATCCCACCCCCTAAGAACGATTACAAAATAAATACCTACATCTTTAAACAAAATGACGACTGTAAACGGCGCTCCCTCCGACAATGACTATCTATGGAGGGGCGACAGGGTTACCATAAACAAAAAAAAAAAAAAACTTTAAACTAATCGTGCAAGGCCTATAGTAGATGGCGCTACTACAACATGTCAAACTTAAATCGCGTCGAATGAAGCTGCTCACATAATTATGATCGAACTTCACTTTGCAAGTTCGTTTGATCTCCAATTGTAAAGTTTCGTGGTTAACTTACGCGTATTTTCAAAATGGCTCTCCGTGAAAGTAGTAGTGACAATAGTGATAGTAATGATTTTGATGACTTTGCATATAGATGAAGATTTAAAGAAAGATTATTCTTTTAAACTTACAGATTTTGCGATTAGGGAAAAAAATCGTGTTAGTAAAATCAGTGTAGAATATGTAATAAATAGAATCGGTGCACGTATTGAAACTTGTTAAATACTAACTTACTACAGTCCTCTTTCTCCAATTTTGCCACGTTGTGTCTTTTAGATATTTCCAATCTTTGTCATATAAGTACCTACACAGTTTCATTTAAACAATTAAACTATGTCTTTCCATTTCTTAATTTTCATGTCAAATGTCAATTTGTTATTAAATTTACCAAAAAGCACCGATATGCTGTCGGAATCAATTTTAAGATTGACATCTTTTTCTTTCTTGTAATATTATTTATTAAATCAAACACTTAAAAATACAGACTTGAAGTGACTTGCAAAATAAAGGGAAAATATTTAATAGTTTTAAATAAGTTTTTATCAAAGACAGCGAAGGCATTATTTTGTATGGCAGTTATTGAGAGACTTTGACCATTGGCTTTTCGATTTTAAAAGACGTATTGTTATTTGATTTAACAACTTCTAATTAGGTATTAAAAAATAGAGTTCGCCAAATTCCTAGACGAATACTTGATACCTTTGATTATATAATGTCCTTGATAAATTTTCACTTATAGGACAGTTCAGCCGCGACAATTATTTTTTGACAATTGTCGCACTTGTCAACGTGGTGAAACTGACCACTTGACAATTTTCATCTTTTCTTGACAATTGTCGCACCTATCGACGTGGTGAAATAGGGGCCAGGTGAGATGAAGGCCAAGCGCTTACCCGTTGCCAGTAAAAAAAAAAAAAAATTATACCTACCATCTATAAACATTTTTAAAAGTATTTTTAGACGATAATTAGATTAATCGATTAGCACATCCCTAATGTCACCGTACCCCAGCACTAGTTGCTGAAGTTTGACAGTTGAGCTACTTCTCGAGGCTTTTTGGTGGTTTTTTAACACCTTTATTGTAATTATTATATTAAATGGTTATTGTTAAAAATTGAGTTTCTTCTTATTAATATACAGGGTCTAACAAAATCAATAAGAGAACGTTTAAGAGCGGTATCTATACATGATTCTGAATACAATGACAAAAAATGGGTTCCAGTTTTATAGTGATTTTTCAAAGTCAATTTTTCTAACAAACTTAATCAATTAAAATAATGCACATCATGAAACATGCTGTATCTTTACTAACACGCACGCAAGCGCAAACTTTTGTTTATGTTAGTCAGCTCAGTGTGCTCCCAGTTTAGTGTGCATGTTCGGCTATCTTTGTGTGCGTGTAGTACAGCTGTACGGGTTTGGAAAGGGTATATTTTTGATGAATTATGTTAATGTTTTGTTGATTATATCGGTAACGAGCCTGTAGTTTTGAACCAAATTTGGTGAGCATGCTCAGTGTGATGTATAGATGCTCTCCTCAAACATTCGCTAATTGATATTGTTAGATTCTATATAGAATCTAACAATATCAATTTGTTCGTTACAAAATACAAAATTTGCGTTAATTTACATAAATTAACGCAAATTTTGTAACGAACAAAAAGATAGTGTTGATAAAGAGGAAGGTTCAAAAATACCCTTCCGGCAGCAAATAGGAGTATTTAAAAAACGTCGATAATCCTACATAATTCCAGTGATCATCCATACTATAGCTAGCTATACAAAAAAATGAGAGATAGTAATAGTGACCTTGCGCGTGCGCCGGCTGCGCGTGGTCGCAGGAGTCGCCGATGGTCTCGGAGTCGGACGCCAGCACGTCGGTGCTCCACGTGTCCGACATTATGCTCACCGTCTCGTCGCCCTCCAGTAGTTTCTGATGGGCATACCAACAACATTAACTAATATTAAACTGTCGCGGTCCGTCATAAATAAAATATTTGGTACAAGTGTCTTAAGGGGCCTTAGGCGGTGAAAACGGAAAAATGGCTGTTTTCTATTAGCTGTTATTCAAAATATTTTAGATACTGCGCACTGAAATTTTCAATATGTATTACAGAACGTATGTGAGAGGGGACGTGTGTTCCCAAAACACGATTGGAAACATTTTGCTCAATAGAAAAAAATCCTAAAGTTACCTTTTAAATACATAGTATTTATTTACTTTTTCGATTTCTTGACTGATTAGGATTTCCAAAAAAAAAACTAAACATTTTTATTAACTTTTTGATACAAATGTGAATGGCGCTTACGAATTACCGCGGACCCCGCACCGCGCAACACCCGCGAGGGCCCGGAATAACGGCGGAATTTTTGCTGACCGCCTAACTCCCTTAAGTACATATTTAGAGCGCTTTCAGGCTAGGCATTCATACATATTAAAGTAGCGCGCAAGAAGCGCAAGTGGCGTATAATACAAAGTTAAAAGCCAAATAAATGTTTTATTTACACATGCAATACACAACAGCACGTAGGGAGATTAGGCCATAACCCACTACGTTGGCCCAATGCGGGTTGGTGGGTGGTAGCAGACTGAACATGGGCTAATAATGTTGATGATTACCTTGATCTCGAACTTGCAGAACTTGTCGTCGATGTCGCTGCGCGTCTGCTTCATCATCTTGGCCTGCGCGCTGCTCGCCTGGCTCACGGGCGCGTTCTGGGGCAGCCTGCGACAGGGGTTACAACTTGAACAAACCAACCTCCTCGACGTAAAGGAATAACTGTTTTTCTAAATTGATTTCGGGTGTGGGCGATTTTGATGTATGTTTATACTTTGTCTAGGTAAATTAGGCATTTATTTGTTACATAGATTTGGTAGAAAAAGAGTAGGATTAAATGTTTACTAAAAAAAAATCAACCAGTCTCAGGAAAGCTCGAATGGGATTCGAACCTATGACCTTTGGATTGCCGGTCCACTGCTCTAACCGTTAAGCTACCGAGACCCGAGAAGACTCATTTAATTCTTTCTAGTATTTTGTGATTTAAGCTGCAAGCCAGCGGTATTACGACACTGTGAATCGCAAGTATTTAGCAATAGATAAAAACGTAATCTATTATATAAAAATGAACCCTTATTTCCCTTGGTCACGCCATCACGCGTGAATGGCTGGACCGATTACGCTTATTCTTTTTTTGTTGTGTTTGTTATTGTCAGGAGAAGGTTCTTATGAAATAAAACAATAAAAATAAACAATTTTTTTTAAATATTCATAATTAAGACAGGACAACGTCGGCCGGGGCAGCTAGTTGCTAATAAAATATCATTATTATTGAAATTTTTGCAGTCACAAAAAAAACATCTAGTTTTTTTCTAGTAAACATTTTATCCTATTCTAAATAGCATTGTGAATTAAAAAAATTCAATAATAATAAAAAAAAAGAAAAATGTAGGTACCTGCGTGGCGGTGCATCGCCATCAGTGACTTGTGAGGAGGGTGTCTCCCGGCCCGAGATGTTGGGGCTGCCGCGACCGCTCACGTTGGCCGACACCTATGTGATCGTAGAAGCATTACATACAACTCATAAACAAACATACTCACGACTATTCGAGACTTTTTTATTGCAACTATAACTTCATGAGTGGTACTTTATTAGATAAAATAATCAGCTTCGTAACTGCGATGAAAGTTATAAAAAGGTTGGTCTAAAGTGAAAAATTTACGTTTGGCGAATTATGACTTAAATTTTCAACTTGAAATTAAAAATCTGAACAGGTGGCTTTAGGGTTCCTAAGTAGGCTTCAAAAATGCGCCAGACTCTCAGCTTTCGTAATCATTTGAAAAAAGTACTTATTGGGGCTGCTTTGGCTAAAATTTAGCTTCAAAGACGGCAAAGTGGAAAAATCTTAAAATTGCCAATGATTATTGAATAAAAAAATGTTTTGGCCACTTTATCATTCCTAAGTGCCTAACGTTAATAATTAACTAATTATTAGTTTGTTAAGTCACCAAAAATGACTGCAGGAAAGCTAAGATCCAAACATTTGGAGGTTCTTTTTAGTTTAAGTTTAATGAATTTTGCTCGATCCGTTCTCGCGGATCATGATTTTAAGATTCTAAGAGGCTGCGCAATGCAGTTACCCGACCCTTTCGTTGCTGCCTCGCTACGATCGAAGGAGGCGGGCAAGCTGCCGCCTCCTTCTCCCACCTCGAATATGCTACTTCTTCCTGCGAATTAACGCGAGCGAAACATCGGTAGTAGCGTAAGCTAGTAACAAATAAGAGGAATGGTCACCATGTCGGAGAGGTTGTCGTTCTGGTCCTCGGTCTCGAGCTCCAGGCTGGAGGTGACGCTGTGGTTGGACGCGGCCTCCGACACTGCCTCCAGGTTGTCGGACGTGTTGCCTAAAGATACCTCGTCGTGGGACACCGAGAATCTGTTCGAGTACAACAATTTATTTTATTGGTTTTTATTGTGAGGGTGGTGGGAGAGCGGTGGATACGGCTATCGTAGGATAGCATGGAGTGGCGGAAAAAAGAAAAGGTTTTTTTTACCCAGCAGTGGTTGTAACCGGCAGATTAGATAGATAGATTATATTGGTCTAATTTTTGATAAGCACTACATGATTTTAATATACTTAATGTCAATTACAATAAAAATAACATGACAACAAGATGAATTCACACAAAACAGTATTTTTGACCGCCTACGCCTGTATGGTGGCTAAGCCACCGGTCGTAGACCTAGAGATCCCGGGATCGATTCCCAGCGGGGAGTTCACCTTTGTGTACTTCGTTTGGCTTGTTAAGTCCGCTCGGCTAGCAACCACTATCTTAAGTCTGGTCCCATAAGAACAATGTTAATAGCATAATTGTGTTCTGACAGTTTAGAGATACGTTAGCCAGTTCATCAGTCGTCTGCTTAAGCGAGCTTCCACCTTGAATTTTTTTTTTATTGTGGCACGCCAAAATGGTCTCACTCTCCCTGATGAAAATCAGCCAGTGAAGCCCAAGAAGACCAAGGCGAGAAATGCCAAGTGCTTACCCGTAGGGGGGTTAAAGTTACTCGTGTCCGTAGGTTTACCCTTGAGACCCTACACGTGACCCCTGGGTGGTGCTAAATGAGTGACACACTGACTGAGTGGTAGAGCCACGCTGCGTTGCAGCCACAGACCACTTATCCCATAGACTCCGCATACGAGGGTAACGTCACTCATACTACATATGTAATCCATTGCATATGTAAGTGACACGCCCCCAAACCTAGATTCAGTCATAGTTTGACAGCGCCGCGGCACGCTAAAATTCAAAAATCTATTAATAATATAAATATGCCGTATTGCGCTGTAAAATTGTGTGGAAAGTGAAGCAAAACTTCTAGCTTACAAAAAGATAATATTTCATTTCATCAGTAAGTACAATTTTATGACTAGGTGTAAAAGTTCAATTATAAATAAAGAAAAATGTACGCGTTGATGTCTTTTAAAAAGTCCCTTTCATTCTGTTGGAAATGCATAAAGCACTATCTCCCTCTGTTTTGGTGAGTGTTGCCCAAGTTAGAATCTATCAACTTGTCGATAAATTTGTAACAAATATCGATAAATTTTTATTAAGTTTAGAACTTTGTTATACCATTATGACATTATTCGTTTATGAGAACGAAATCGAATTCGGTGGTGTATTTTGGTAAATTCAAATATAACAATAAGAAGCTTTCACGTAAAATGTAATGTTGACTTTAGCAATTTCTAGCAAAATATAATTTCTATACATCGAGTTTTCGTAACCAAACCGAAGGTTTAGTGTATATGTACTAAAAATAAAGTTTTTTAGGTTGTTATTGGCATTGTATAATCAGTAGTTGGTTTAAAATTATTATTATATTTTTATCAAAATATTCAATGCTGACTTTTTGTTTTAACTTCTTTATTTTAATTTATTATTTAAAGATAACTAACTTTTGTTGTAAGAGGTTTCCAAAATGCCCAAACTTGAAAATAAAATGGATAGAAGCTACAAAACAAGACGAAAATTGGTTTCCAAGTAAATATAGCGTTATATGCTCACGACATTTTGCCGCGGGTAGCTATCAACTAATGAAAAAGCGGCGACTGTTGTTTAGTAATGCTGAACCCACGCTTATGCTTCCAACTGTGGTGAGTAATTATGTTCAATTTGCTCAGTAACTAACTATGAAGTACTTACCTACTACCTACAATTTAAATATGCATTTCAATATAATGCGACTAGGTGAATATTCATTAACCTTTTTTAATGTTTTAGGGTTCTTCACAAGGTGAATTTGTTTCAGCCACAACTTCATATTGTTCACCAGTGAGGCCAGTTACCACCTTACAGCATAGACCATAGAGGATATCTTCTTTGTCACTTAAGGTCCAGCCTATAAAGATCTAATCTAATATAACTTCTATATACGTTTAAAACTTTCATTATACTTGTTGTTGCAGGATTGTACTCAAAATTATCAAGAAATACCAACGACTTCGGATATGCATATCTCCGATAGTTCTCTCTCCAATAATAAAACTATAAAACATCAAGCAATTAACCAACCATGTACAAATACCGATTTGTCAGAGATATGTTTTACATTTAGCAGTCCAAGATACAAGCGTCTTAATCGTTAAACTTATCCGTCTGATAAAATATTACGCGACCAATCTAAAAATGTCTTGTAAAACAATGAAAGACATGATATAATGACAAAACATTTTCAAAATGGTTGTATTAACTCTAACCACCAAATAAGTTTTGTCTGACCTTTGAAAAACCGGCCATTACATATTTATTTTTTTAAATTACTCCGAAACTGATTATGGCAAACAGATTGATTGACAAAATATAATACCTATCTTAACTTAAGTTTTGATATAAAAGTTAGTACCTTTTAAATAAAAAGAATTGTTTTATTAACTTATTAACACCGTTATATTAATCATCAAGTACGAAAAAAGTCCATCGATATCAATATCGACTCCTACCACATTACTAATTCGAATACATTTGATAATGGTCTGTCACGTGTCACTAGTTTGACCTTTAAATATCCAACCACAGCCAGAGTT
This sequence comes from Scoparia ambigualis, assembly GCA_963921215.1. NCBI lineage: Eukaryota > Metazoa > Arthropoda > Insecta > Lepidoptera > Crambidae > Scoparia > Scoparia ambigualis. Next base: position 40,492,617 of record OY992503.1, on the reverse strand, counting down.
ACACCCCCGCACCCCCCTGAATTTTTACGATTGCATCTTTTAGTAAAACTCGCTGAAAGCGACGTCTATGGGATAAGTGGTCTGTGGTTGCAGCACGCATTGGGCCGGCTCACAATTCCTATTCCTTCCTTAAAGGCCGGCAATGTGCCTGTGATTCCTCTGGTTTCGCGGGTGTCCATGGGCGGCGGTGATTACTCTCCAACGGGTGACCCACCTGCTCGTTTGCCTTCTTCTTATAAAAAAGTCTCTATAAAATAAAATTACCAAAGACAGTTCGTAAAGAGAAAACTTTGAAGTCAGTATTTGCTTCTGTCTGGTTGCTGTTCACGGTTGTAGCGGAGCAAAAGTAAATGTGTTAGAAGGCTACCTAAAGAATCTTTATGCAGGAATTATTAAGGTCGCGCGACCGCATTAAGGTGTTGCAAACGCAGAACTAACGTCACAAACAGCTTATAGCCCGTAGCCCGCAGTAGTGGCACATCAACAAACTTGCCAGACAACATGCAACTTTAGCTATACAGCAATAAGGCCGACCTGGTCCGCTTCTGCACGGGCGCGCCGGGGCCAGGCGCGGCGAGCGCGGAGCTGACATCATCCGCGTCGCCCGCCTCCGACCCGCCGTAGTAGCACTCCAGCACCTTCGACTCCGGCAGGAGACCTATGCAGATAAAATCATCAAATCATCAGCCGACTTCTTGGCGGGAAAGTGAAGCGTCATGTCTGCAGTTTTGTTTTATTTTCTATAATTTGTGTTTTGTCAATTATAATTTTTTTTTTATTCTACAACGGGTAAGCGCTTGGCCTTAATCTCACCTGATGCTAAGTGACGATAAGGCCGAAGGTAGAAGCGCGCTTCACCCGGAATCCTCAACCACTCAGGAACTGGCTATCTTATCTCTATACTGTCGGAACACAACAATGCTCTAAACATCGTTGTAATGGCGACAGACTTAGATAAGATGTGAAATGTGAAATAACGGTGGATTATTTACTGTTAAGTGTTCGTGAACATGCATGAGTGTTGGCAAATAAACAAAACAGTGCAACATCACTTTTCAAATTCGCTCAAGAAGTCCGTGTGAGATCTCAATAAAGTCCCACAGCTTAATTGAGTCTCGAGGGGTTTGGGGGAATATCATTTACTATTAAACGTTCATTATCACTCATTATCGTCAACTTAATGAATACAAAGAAAACAAAGAAAATAATTATTATTATTAAGATGTCGATTACAATAAATTCGTTATTTCGGTTATAGCTTTAATAATAAATTATAATATAATAATAATAATAATAAAAATAATATCTTTATTTAAATACGCTTATATCTATAGTTTACAAAGAGCTCTTAACTAATAATCAAAAGTAGATGAAATTCTGTTGCCTGAGCTAGGTAAACCCTGTTTTTTTTTTTTTTTTTTTTTCTTTTATTCTGGCAACAAACAGTCATTAATACAAAAAATATAAAATACAGACATACTTAACAATACAGACCTACAGTGCCTAAAAGTTTAAAACAAATAACATAACATTATGAGTATGGTTAGACTTAAATTCTCAGATAGAGAAGTTATAAGTTAACTTAACACAAATCAAAAATAAATAAATCTCTCAACAAAACACAAGCAAACAAAAACATATCTCTAAATAAAACTATTGTGGCTGGATTACAATTAATTTAGTTTTTCATTCAATTTCTGTTTTAATGATGAAAGCGACAAATAGAAGATGTCAATTTCATAAAATTCTTTATTGTAAATGTTGGTGGAACGGTAGACAAAAGAGTTACGCGTATAATTCTTTCTTAATTTTGGAGGAACAAAAAGTGTAGGTGTTCGTGAGGAGCGCACTGGGAGTCGAACACGGGACATGAAGGTTATTCTGTTAAGGAGTGCAGAGGAGTCGATTAGATTATTTCAAACTTTATATAAGAATACAATGTCAAACATTTTGCGTCTATTGCAGAGGGATAATAATTTGTACCTATGTAATGAGTCACTATATGGTTCATCTACAACGTTATTACGATAGTTTAGGGACTTAATGAGTTTTTTTTGTACTTTTTCTATTTGTTTTATGTGTAATTGATAACAAGGACTCCAAACCGTGCTACAAAAATCAAGAATTGATCGAACAAAGGCAAAGTAAAGTATTTTTAACGTTATTGTTTTATTAAAGGGTTTGCTTATCCTTAATATGAACCCAAGATTACGGAATGCAGTACCTAGTATATGGTCTATGTGGTTAACAAATGACAATTTTGAGTCCATAACTACTCCCAGGTCCCTGATGCTGGTCACTCTTATGATGTTTGTGCCATTTAACTTGTAGTCATATGTAATATTTTTTACTTTACGTGTGTATGATATAATATTGCACTTGCCACTGTTAAGATACAGTTGGTTGGATTTACAGTACTTTTCTAGGGCAACCAAATCATTTTGTAATTTATGGCAGTCTTCAATCGATCTAATAATTGTATAAAGCTTAGTATCATCAGCATATTGTAAAAAATTACAGTTGTTCAGTACAGAACCAATGTCGCTGATATAAAGAGAAAAGAGCAATGGACCAATATGGGATCCCTGTGGAACTCCTGATGGCACAGGAAGGAATTGAGAGGAATATCCCTTCACGCAAACTGCTTGACTTCTGTTTTTAATATAGGATTCGATCCATCTAAGAAGACAACCATGCACACCGGCCACCGCAAGCTTCTCGACAAGTAAATCATGGTTTATCTTATCGAAAGCCCTGGAGAAGTCGGTGTACACGGCGTCAACCTGCAGGTCATCATCCATGGCACGTGTCAAAAAATCGGTGAATGTAAGCATGTTACTATCGACGCTACGACGTTTAAAGAAACCATGCTGCTGGCTAGGTATGTAATTATGAACAAAGAATGAGAGTTGAGATGTAACAATCTTTTCTAAAATCTTACCCAGGATACATAACTTAGAAATAGGCCTGTACTCAGATATTTGATCTCTTTTTTTGTTTTTTGGAATGGGAGTCACTAGTGATTTTTTCCACTTGTTAGGGAAAACGCCAGATTGAATGGAACGCTGAAAGATTATTGTGAGAGGAATTGCAAGTTCTTTAGCACAGTTGGATATGAGGATGGGGTGGATTTCATCGTGACCCGCCCCCTTATGAACATTAACTAGTTTAAGCTCCTTTAAAACAGTATCAAGGCTAATATTTATAGTGTTAACATCCACAGTTGAGGGCAAATTTTTAGGCCTGACAGGAGATTGAAAATCAGAATCCGGCCTAGATATAAATACTGAGTGAAAATATTTATTAAATGCGTCACAGATTTCCCTACCACTCGATAAAGCTTGACCATTATATGACATGATTTCTAGAATACCACTAGTTACATTTTTTGATTTTACGAAAGACCAGAAGAATTTAGGGTGTGTTTTAATTTTGTCTTCCGAGAATTTAATAAAATTTTTGTAACAATCTGATTCCACTTTTTTTAATCTACTCCTTAAAAGTGAGAACGTTTGATAATCACTTAAGTTTCCGTAACGTTTCCATTTCTTGTTAAACTTAGCCTTTTCCTTTAATATTTTTATAAGTGGAGGAGTGTACCAAAGGGGATAATTGTGTTTAGGTATAGAATTTGATGTTGGGACATACTTATCTATAATACCATTAAGAATATCATAAAAATAGTTGGTCATTATGTCTACGTCATGAATGGTGTCAAAAATATCTTTCCAATTAGTAGATCTCAATGCATTTTTAATCAACTCGTAGTTTGCTTTATAAAAGAGCTTTTTCATGTAATACGCAATTTTAAGAGGAGCGGGAAAATGTAATTTTATATCTATGATTATTGACTTATGGTGGAGATCCTCTGGCACCAAAGGACAATCACACAGCTTAACCTGACAGTACTCACTACAGAATATAAGGTCAAGTAGCCTACCATTTCTATTAAAATAAGCATTGTACTGTGATAACGATGATAAATTCATGAAGTCTGCGGTAAGGCATGCTAAATTATTATTATTTGTTTGTAAATCCATACAATTGGAAACCACATTATAGGACCAGAGTCCGTGTGTAACGTTGAAGTCACCGAGTACAATAAAAATGTCATTTGGGTTTATGTTTATAAAATCGCTAACTCTGTCGTAGAATGAAGTCAACAAAGACTCGTGGTTATTTCCGTGAGCTATATAAGTAGCTATAATATGTAAGTAGCGGGATGCGCTGTGACGGGGCATGGTGTTGGCAGCTGATAACGAGCGCAGCGGCAACGACAGCCATAGCTCTTCGGCCGGCGGAGGCGCACGCATGTCGTATCGAGTAATTGCGCGTAATTCGCGCCGAACCGCAATCATCACCCCGCCACCTCGCATTAAACCACTCAACTCTCCGTCACGATCGCAACGGTAAACCTCATACCTTTGGTCAAAGTATTCAGAGTCATGAGAGCTATCATTCAGCCAAGTCTCAGTTAAACAAATGACGTCGTAGTCACTAATCAAAACACTCCGAAGAAAATTGTGTGACTTTGTGCGTAGGCCCCTCACGTTTTGATAATAAATTGACAAGTTATTGCTATCGTATTCTATTTATTCGTATATTATATATTTTTATTAATAAAAACTTAAGGGAGGTAGTTCCACCAACATAACACACAAATATAGCATTATAAGTATGAAATTGTTTATTACACCAGATAATTAATAATAATAAAGCTAAATTATACATATCCATACAGTAAACACATAATATTATATATTGAAAGTTGAACAGTATTGTGTTGACACGTAATTTTGTAATAAACCAGTTTGACAGTTTGGACTTGATATAGTTTGATAAGAATAGTCATTGGATTTTACTAAGATCAACTTCGCTAGAAACCAACAGTACCTTAGATGTATCACTTTTACGAACGAATATTTTGCATTCTGACAACCAAATGTATTTATAGTTTTTTTCCTTTGCAAGTAGACGTACTTGCTTATATAAAAGTTTGTTGTGGGGCGTTAGATGTTCACTTATAAAGATTGGCTTGGAAGGTCCGTCTAAGCCTGCGTCCACTGTTGTTAAGCCGCGCCGCGCCCGCGCCGCCGCCAGCATGTCTGACTTCCGTTTTCTCTGTGTGAATTTAACAATTATGTTAGGGATGGACGATGAGTCACGGGATTCAGTAACTGACGAGTTATCGTTGCCTCTTGTGTTGAAACGTCGTACACGGTGCACATAATCGATATCTGAAGGTGTTATTTGAAAACCTATCTTCTTTGCGATGTTATTTATAATATTAATTAGGTTTTTACTTTTTGAAACTGGAATTCCAGCTATTTCCAAGTTGTTGATTCGGCCTACTTGTTCCTTGGATCTTAGCTGCTCAGATAGGCTATTCATTGTTGATCGTAACTCAATAACTTCTTTGTTAATTGTGCTTACCCTTTGACTATTCAATTCACTGGTGGATTGAAGCACTATGATATCATTCTTTAATGTAGATTGCTCCTCGGTTACTTTTTGAACTGTTGTTTTTATTTCGTGCATCTGCGACTTAAATTGACTAAAATCGCCACGAAGGGAGCTTAGTGCACTTAAGATATTCTCATTTTGAGTGTCAAGGGTGGATTTTATTGAAGCCATGACTTTATTTTGAAAGTCAAAGAGAATTTCTTGAAAATTACAATCACACTCCGGCACCTTCCTCTTCCGTTGTGTAATATTATGGGGAACATCATCGTCGCGGAGTTTGGATAAGTCGGGATGCGAGCCAGTACCTAGGTTTGTAGGGCTTCTTTGTACACTCATTATTCACAATTGTTTCAATGGAGGGTGATAAAACACATACGACAAACAAAATCGCAGGTAGAAATTCGTGGGCAAGGATATAAAATATGAGAAAGTGTTTTCTATCCCTTTCGCACTGATCCGATAATTTGTTCCGAATGTTCACGAGCGTTTACCGAGGTTTGATATGAAGGGGATAGAGGATTACCCGTCTCGCGCACACACGAAGATCACGCGAAGCGTCGTCTGCAGCAATTTAGACGTTATTACACTTGTGAAAAGGTTAAAATGCAATGAACGCAACTTTATAAATCTGAGAACAAATTGGTATGCGTCTGACCATGATAGAACTCGAAATGAGACTCGAAATGAGACTTTTCAGGCGAATGTGGGCTTAGTCTAAGTTTAATATAAATCGAAACATAAATGAATATAACAGGTTCCTTATACGCTAAATTACAATCTAATATAAAGACATAAATAAAATAATAATAAGTTTTTTTTTTTTAAATAAGCTTTTAAGTTTTACACAGAAATAAATAAAACAAAATTACCTAACAGCGGTCATTAACCCCTCCGTATCGTCGTAGGTCAATTTTTGTAGTTCTTCCTGTACAACCTTTCTGCAGCTGATAGTGTTTAACGGATAAATATAACACTTAGCGTTAATCCTGTTGTACAGAAAGGGTCCTAAGAAAATAAAGAACCTCGATGAGAAAGCGCATTTTGTACCTTTGAGATAAGTGCAAACCATGTCCTTCCTCCTTTTATTAGTAATTTCAGTGCTGTAAGGAAGAGCTGTGTGCTGTTTTAGTATCGTGCTTTTTATAAATAATTGCCGAACTGTTAAAACTTTACAGGATTCATATAAAAGATGAGTAGGATATAGATAAGGACGGAAAGTGGACACCTTTAGGATTGCCCTTTGGGCTCTTTCGACAGTTAATAACAGGGACTTATACGTACCACCCCATGCAGTGATGCAGTAAGTTAGTATCGACTGACATAAGGCCACGTAAACTTGCATTATTAATTTGGTATCTACAATCGAACGAAGTTTTTTAAATACAAACATAAGCTTACGCATTCTGTTACTTAAAGCTTCAATATGATAACGGAATGACAGATTCTCGTCAATAATTACCCCAAGATACTTTATATTGCGAGTGCTAGAAATGGTAGGGCAATTGCAAGACATGTTTGTGTATAAATTACAGCCATCATGAGCATACAAAGGTGTTCTTGTTGTAGAAGTTGATTTGCGCATCGAGAATGTGATATATTTTGTTTTATCTGCATTTAGTGTTAGTAAATGTTGATTAAGCCAGTTATTTACAACATTGAAGCCATTTTGTGCAATTTCGTAAGCCTCGAGCTCCGTCGCTGCAGAAAAAAGTAGAGCAGTGTCATCGGCGTACGATAATATTTTACCGCCGTTTAGTTGAAGGTTGCAGAGGTCATTAATGTAAATTAAAAATAAGGTAGGCCCAATTATACTTCCTTGTGGGACACCAAAGGAAGTGTTGCACCTGTCAGCACTGATCACATTGCCTATTTTAACGCATTGGCTACGATCACTTAAATAACTTGTAAACAACTTCAGTTGTTTATCTCTTATACCTATTGTTTCAAGCTTATTCAATAGGATGGGTATCGAAACTGTATCAAAAGCTTTTGCAAGATCCAGGAATATACCTATTGTTTTTTTGCCTTTATCAAGCTCTTGTGCGATATAGTTAGTTAACTGATGAACTGCCTCATCCGTTGATAAATTAGCTCTAAAACCAAATTGATTGTTTGACAAGAGCGAATTATTTTCCAAAAAATGTACTAATCTGTTGTTTATAATTTTTTCTAAAATTTTTGATATGGAGGAAAGTATCGATATAGGCCTATAATTTGAAATTTGTTCTTTACTACCCGATTTATATACGGGAACAACAACAGCTTTTTTCAAACAATTGGGAAAAACTCCTTCGGTGAGACAAAGTTGAAAAATATACGTTAGAGGCAGGAGCAGGATATGTTGACAGACCTGACGACGAGTTTCTAGTGATTGGTGATTTTAACATCAGACATGCGTCATGGACAGCTGATGTTTCCCCTAATAACGGTTTTATTTTATCAAATCCTTCGACTGACTCGCTGACAGCTCAATTATTGGCATTCATGTCATTTACAGGATGGTTACAGTACAATGACATTCGTAATCAAAACGACAGATCGCTGGATCTTGTTTTCTCCAGTTTCCTAAGTCGAGTAATTCGAACTAAGCCGTTATCTGAGCCAGAGGATAATCATCACCCGTCCTTAGCTATAGACGCGCTGGTCATTGTAAAAGATGCTTGGCTAAAGCAGGCGCCCCGCATTATGCGCCGTTTTCATGCTGCAGATTATGACGTCATCAATGAGGAGCTGGCCAAAGTTAGATGGGAGCGCCATTTGCGTACCACTGATATTGTGATCGCATTGGATATCTTCTATTCAATAATTAATGACATTATCGATAAATACGTGCCATCAAAAAATAATACTTGTAATAATAATTATCCCGTATGGTTTTCTTATAAACTAATTAAAATGATTAAGAAAAAAAATCGATTGCACAAAAAGTGGAAAATCTATGGCAGAATATCTGATTACGTAAATTTCTCGGAATTGAGAAGGGCAGTAAAAGAGCTGGAAGTTACATGTTACAATTTGTTTATTACTAGATCTGAAATAAATATTAATAAATGTTCCAAGCACTTCTGGACGTACATTAAATCTAGAAAACATGTCAATAGTATCCCTGATGTGTTAAAACTGGATCATGAGATTGCAAACGACGGTCAATCAATCTCTAATCTATTTAATTATTTTTTTCAATCAGTATTCGAAAATGATACTATTGTGCCTGCAAACTTAAATATCGTAGAATCTAACTCTGCCATAATTAGTAGTATTGAAATTACACAGGATATAATTGAAAAATATCTCACAAAAATTAATGTATCAAAGGGTAGTGGACCGGATGGCTTGCATCCCTTATTTTTAACTAAGTGTAGTAAACAATTATCGTTTCCAGTTGCACTCATATTTAAAATGTCATTGTCTTGTGGTATTATGCCTGAAGTTTGGAAGCGTTCCTTTGTAGTCCCTATACACAAAAGCGGCGACAAACATAATATTCGCAACTACCGTGGTATATCCAAGCTCTCCGTTCTTCCCAAAATATTTGAAAGAATTGTTTACGATTCTCTTTACCCTGTAATAAGTCCCTTATTGACAACTAATCAACATGGTTTTATTTCTAAGCGTTCGACTGAGACAAATTTATGTGAATTTCTGGAGTTTGTTCTGGAAACGATGGAAAAAGGGTTTCAAGTAGATGCTATATACACCGATTATTCAAAGGCTTTTGATAAAATTCCACACTCATTGTTAGTATTTAAACTTGAGGCATTTGGTGTACACGGCGATCTCCTGCGATGGTTGACATCTTACCTTAGAAATAGAACTCAAGCCGTTACCGTTAAAGGTTTTTTCTCGAGTTTTACACCTGTTACTTCTGGTGTCCCGCAGGGATCTCACCTCGGCCCTTTGCTTTTTAATATTTTTATTAATGACGTCATCAATTGCTTTCGTAACTCAACATTATTATTTTATGCGGACGATACAAAAATATTTGCAGCCATCAAGTCCAAAAGCGATTGTCAAATGCTTCAAAGTGATCTAAATCGGTTGTGTGAATATTGTTCGCTTAATGGACTTTACTTAAATGTAAACAAATGTCACACTATTACCTTTACAAGGAAAAAAAAAGTGATCAAATACGACTACAAACTTTATGACAGGACATTGGACAGGGTGACCGAGGTGAGAGATCTTGGGGTTCAGCTGGATTGTGGCTTGTACTTTGAATCGCACTTTAGCTTGATTACTTCAAAGGCATATAAATTACTTGGTTTTATTTTGCGTCAAAGTACCGACTTTAAAAGTGTGAGCACTGTTATATTGCTTTATAATTCTTACGTAAGATCCCAATTGGAATATGCGTCCTCTGTATGGAATCCAATGTACATCAAATATGTAGACATGGTTGAAAGAATTCAGAATAAATTCATTAAACGATTAAAGTATAGGTTCAAAAGCTTTAACACCGATAATATTGAGTCTTTAGTTGTTCGCAGAGAGCATAAAGATCAAATTCTTCTGCATAAAGTTATCAATTATCTGGTTGATTCTCCATTTTTGTTAAATAGATTGGCCTTGAGGTGCGCTAGACCTGGCGCTCGGCATAAACTCACATTTTCAGTTCCATTTTGTAAATCAAACTACAGAACCAATAGTTTTCTCATACGAGCCAGTAAAAAGTATAATAGCAGCTATAGTAACATCGACATATTCCATGAAAAAATAGCAAGTTTTCGTCGCCTTTTAAAATTAAAATCCAAATCTTCTTAATATTGTTTATATTTGTTTCTAAATTGATATACCTCTTCGTTTTTCTTTTTTGTTTAATTGTTAGAAGGTACTTGATTTTATTTTCCTGTCTCTTTGAACAGTGTTTATATTTGTTGCTTGTTTCGGAGCATTTCTCTCTATTAACAGATTTTATGTTACACCCAGTAGTGAAAACTTATTAGGCTAGTGTATTATTTAAGTTCTCTTTGTAATAATGTTTTATATCATGCTGTATGTTTTCCTAATAAAGAAAAATAAAAAAAATAAAAAAATGTTTGAACTGTTTTAGCATTTTGTTAGAGATGTTATCCCAGCCAACAGCACAGTCATCTTTCAGACTCATAATAATTCTTTCTACTTCTAAGGAGTCTGTGGCTAATAAAACAAACGATTTTACATTAGAGCTACACTGATTAAAACTTTTAGACGTGTAGGTAACATTTTTAATGAATTTCCAGACCTTTTTACTGTTTTTTCCTGCCTGCTCCAGTTTATTTTTCTCGTAATTGTTTTTAACTTTTTTCAAAATGTTATTACAGAAGTTCCGATATCGTTTATATGTTATTTGTAAGAATGAATTTTCTAAGTTAGATTTAGCTTTAAAATGAAGTTTATCTCTATGTCTCATACAGCGAATTAGGCCAGGAGTTATCCAAGGTTTGATATTGTAATTTCTTCTGCTTATTTTTACTTTGCTAGTATTGTTTGATATGGCTTGTTGCACATTCTTAATTAAGTATGTCAACGCGGTGTCAGCGTCAGCAGAACTATAAACTGGTTCGAGGTCAATGTTACATAAATCGTCTTCGAGTTTAATCATATTTAATTTAGACTTAAGCTGCGTGCGTTGATGCCTAGGTGGTTTTAGACTTATGGTTAGTATAGCCGCTTTATGGTCGGTTACAGCTGAGTTAGTCACTAGGGTAACTGTAGGTAAGTGGGTTTTAAGCATAATGTGATCTAAGCAGGAGCCGCTTTGGTGGGTTGGGATCAAGTGTGCAGGTAGAAGACCATGGAAGGAGCACAGGTTAAGATACTCGTGAGCAGATGTTTCACAGTTTTCGAGCATAATGTTTATATTTACGTCACCTATTAATGCTATGGTTCTGAAAGATGATAGTTCTTTTAATAGCTCATTTAATGACGCAATAAAACAGTCTATGTTCCGAAAACAGGGGGGTCTATATAAAGCAAGTACTGCAGTGTCTGCACCAATTTTGATTAAAAGACTGTTGCAGTCTTGTAGGCTAGTGTCCTCAACAGAAATATTTAATAGTGTATTTCTTGCATATACTACCACCCCATCATTTTGGTTATAATTAACTTTGCTACTGAAAATATTGTAACCCGATTTCATAGGTAAACTGCCACTGTGTTTAGCCAGCCAACACTCGGTTAGTATAATCACGTCACACTTAATATTTAATCTTTGAACGAAACAGCTAAAATTATCTATGTTCTTATAAATACTACGAATATTTTGGGTCAGAATGGTTAGTGCATTGTTTGCATAGTGTGAAAGATGTTGTTTGCAATTTTCGACATCACATGCTTTTGACTCTGATACGGAGAAGTTATCTAAATCGTAAATTAAATTATTAGTCATATTAACAAAGATCAAAATTAGAATATACTGGACGGCGCTCTTAGGCGCCTTCATAGTCGATAGAGTTAATATATCTTTGTTCGGCCATTTTTTTGGCAGGACAATCAATATCACCTGTTTTATGATTGCTCGGCTTCTTAAATTGTAGGCAAGTCGCACATTTAGCAGGTTCGGCTTTCTTCATGCAATCGGTCATCGAGTGACCTAGGTCTCCGCAGTGGCCACATGAATGAGTTGACGCTCTACACGACTTGGCCGCGTGACCATACTGTTGGCACTTAAAACATCTAGTGACCAAAGTGAAGTCTCTCACAGGGCAAGATGACCAATTTACAAAAACTCGATCTTGAGATATAAGGGCCTTACGTATAACAGCTGGAACCTCTATGACGTAATTACAAGTCAACGAGTCTTTTTTGCCTGATTTGTGGCTAAGCTTAATAGAGGTCAAAAAGTTATCGCAAGTTGTGCCCTGCAATTTATCGGCCAAATTTTGTTCGTAAATGCACTTGAAAACCTCTTGCTCCTGCATAGATGTAGGTACTCCGATTACAACGATGCGAGGTCTGCGTTTATGTGGCTCATCTATTGTCAAGCCCGAGGTGGTAAGCTGTACCGACTGCTTTAACTTTTCAACGTCATCCTTCGTGTCCGTGCTTATTATGATCCCGCCGTTTCTAGTTTTACGTAATCCACGGACATGCAGCTTCATTACTTCAGGGTTGATAATTTGCTGGACCAGGGCTTTTGTGTCTTCGTTTGATTTTGATTTATCGTTTGGATAAATTGCTACGGACTTTACATTATTAGGGCGAATGAAAGTGGTATTATCTTTTTTGACCATATCAGCGAATGACGGGTTAGCCGTGACTGTGGACTCCTGGATGCTTCGTTTTAGGTCATAAAGACGTTCTGATAGGTCTTGGTTTTCACTGAGCGCCTGAAGGTTTGCTTGTACAAGAAGAGTATTTTGCTTTAAAGACTGATACTTGACAGCCATTTGGGAAGTTCCATGTCCAACTTTTCTTTCTTTTGGTCTGAGTTCAACTTTCCTTCTGCTGAGATAGCGCAGACTTCATTAAGGCACTGTTCAATGGTAGACATCCATTTCTGTATCTCAGAAGTCGCTACGATTTCGGGAGCATTCTCGTCCATGTCTTCCCCTGGGCGAGGTGTGGGCGGGGGACTTCGTTGCGTTTTTCCACTCCGATTGAAGGGACTACTCATGTTGTTATATCTACTAACTAAGTAAATAGTCAATCACCAAACATAATGCGAGTCATTCACTTATGCAATCACAGCGTGACACAGAAACACTACCGCCTATGCACAACTAAGTAGGTCAATATTCATTTACTTAAGATTTATATTTTAATCAACTTTAAACACGTCCGATCATCAAGAGTACTGCAAGTATCTAAATATCTAATTATGTAATAACTCTATTATTATTATATCTTACTTGACACTGGCTAAATGTGCTGATCGCACGAAGCTATTATAATAAGGTGCTATTAAATCCATGGCGTATATTTAAATTACAGGTAGTTTACGCCAAAATAAAAATATTTTCCCCAATAAAATATTTTGTCCATGGTTTAGATTTTAATTTTTCAAACAAAATAATTTACTACTTAATTGGCAAATACTGCATCGTACTGTATATGCCTTCACTCACACATGCGACTCCATTGTGGAAGACGTTGCACTCACACTGACGACTGCTGTTTTTTTTGGGAAATAAATTTTATTTTGGCGTAAACTACCTGTACTTTAAATATACGCCTTTGATTTAATTGCACCTTATATAAGAGGAAAAAAACATCAGCCTATAAACGTCTCAGTGCTGGTAACAGGCCTCCCCACATAAGACAACATTACATGAGAAGGTTGGACCATAAGCCAGCCATGCTTATCCCAAAGCGGGTTGGTGGGTTGTAACGATTGCCATCTTTCGAGGACAACCGGAGCTACGGCTTTCCGTGACTTCCAAAGCAGGCAGAAGCTCAAGATGTTTTTAATTTGGTCACCCATACAGCGACCCGGCATTGCGAATGTTGCTTAGCGGGCAAGATCGCAATAGCATACAGATATATCGCACATTTTAGTAGTTACCGCCCAACGTCGTCCTCAGTCTTTGAAAGTCGGCGCCAAGAAGATCAAATTGGCTATTTGACAGTTGTAACAATAAAATATGGAATATGTTGGATATGGCAGTTTATAATTTAACAATAGTTATTATCCAATAGTTTTTTTTATTATGATAATTTCTAAATATTTTATTTTACAAAATAAATTTATGATTTTGTATCTGTGGATTACAAGACCCGAAACACGGGCGGCCATGATTGAGCTTCGTGTGACGTCACATTTCACAAAATAAACAAAAACTATCAGTCAGGTTTCAAGAAAAATTTGTTTGTTTATTGACGTGTGACGTCACAGGGCAAAATGTCACGTGACATGATTTTTTTCTATTAAATAAAACTTTTTCGCGAAAAAAATATTGTAAATAAGCGTTTGTAATTTTTAAAATACTTTTCCGAGAACTGTCAAGTAGCCAATTACAATAAATGATGTTAAATCAATAACAAAAGTCTTCACATAACTTTATATTTAAATTGAAACGATACGGATCTCCTAGCGTTCAGTTAACTAATTATTTTTACAGACGTAGACGTAATAAACGCGAGTAGAAGTTCAACGTGTAGGGTCGCGTAACATTTAGAAAACATACGTTTACGACATACATCACGCTATTCAAGCCAGTTCCCGAAGGGGTAAGCAAAGACCGAATCTTTACGACATTATTTTGAATATTAATATTGCAATAGACAATCTGCGTTTAACCTCTCAAAAACAAAAAAAAATATCGTAAAATCGTAATAAATAATTACTTAAAACTTAATGAGGGTGTATAATGCCACAGGTCGTTGGCAGTTAAAGCACTCACCGATATAATCGTTGTCCTCCACGCTGGGCAGCTTTATGACCATGACCTCGGGGTGGTCGAGCGCGCCCTCATCTTTGCCATTCCCATTAACCGGTTTCTCCTCCCCGGTGAGGGCTAGCGCGGAGCTGGAGCGCGGCAGCCGCGGCTTGGGCACCTTGGCGAGGATGCCGCGCTTGGCGTGACCGTTCTCGGTGACTGGCTCTTTAGGCTCGGGCGGAGTGATCGGTCTGGAGAAAACGATTTTATTGATATTCACGGTTGTTTAACAAGAGAAGTGTAAGCTCGAGATCCAGTCAGGATGAGGAATTAAAAGGCCTATTACATCTCGACTGTGATTTATGCGTAAAATGCCCATTTTCGCATTTATTAGTAATTTCGCAGGTGTATTATCGTTTTTATCGAAATAGGATAATAAATTCATGCTTAATATTACAAATCCCCACTGTGCGAGAATAAGCTGAGTTCGGACGGCCGGCGCATCGCATTTTGTAGTAATTTTGCAGTTGTATTCATCGTTTTTATCGAAATAGGATAATAAATTCCTACAATTATTCTGGTATAAATTTTGCTCAATAATATTATCGTAGATAGGGGAAATTCAAAGTTAACTTAAAGCAATTTTCGAAGTTTTTTGGTTTAGAATAAGTTTTTTATTCTATATAAAATCAATAATATCTAAAAGTTCTGAGGCCGCTGCGAGCTATACGACTATAATATAAGAGATAACATTCTATTTTTTTATTTAATTTGATTAGAACAGTAGTTCAATCTAGGAGCTCAAAAAAGCGCCTTTGCGCATTATTTTATGAAAACCTTTCTCTGCAATTTTGGTTTTAATTAAAAAGTTGAGCAAAATTTACAAAAAGCGCGGCCGCTACAAACTATGCCAATAGCTATTACACTATTCAATAAGTAAAACTAGTTAATGTATTTTTGTTTCTGAGATCAAGAACGCCAAAATTTGGCATTTTACGCCAAAATCACAGTCAAGATGTAATAGGGCTCTTAAATTAAATTCCCCTAGCTCCATTTGGGATTTGAAATCAAAAAGGTTATGGTTAGGTTATTATGCAAGGAGAGCTAATTTAGCATTATCAGCAGCTTATAAACGCTTCACTGCTGGGCACAGGCCTTCCCACATGGACAACAACACGTGGGGAGGTTGGGCCACAACCCACCACGCTGGCCCAATGCCGGAAGAGATTGTTATACAGCAAACCCCTAGGTTGGGCTCCAGCGTCAAACTATAAATATATTTATTCAATAAACTCAATTAATATGAATCTTTAAATTGTTCAAATCTTTTTTAACCTACCACCTATTCAGGACATTATTTTTTAGCTGTGGCAAAGAACGGGCGTAAGAAACCAAGACATTCACAAAAGAAAAATGTCGTTTCCTGGTCATAAAAAGTCTGCAGGCGCTGCTGCCACAGCTGTTTGGAATCACCCCGTCGCATCACTCACTGCAGCTCGTGCAGCCGCGGCACCTTCCTGAGCAGGTTCTGCAGGCGCTGCTGTTATGCTTATGCTGCATCCAGACTCTTGCGAGGCGCCTCCAAGAGGCTCTCGGCACGAGTCTTGGCGAGTGGAGGCTACAGGAGTGCTAGCCATCCACACTCTTGATTTATTCAGTTGCCCGCTACGTCTACTACAAGATGGATGTCATTGAATTGACTGCGTTAGCTAGGTACTTTATGTGCCTTTTTTTTCTCAGGTGCCCTCTAAACGTAGCCATTAAAAATTTTTTTTTAGTTTTCAACTCCTGTTCCTATAGGTATATTTAATTCTTTGCTTATCCGATCCCACGCGTCGTTCACTTTACTTTTGTTCTCGTGTTAGTCTTGGTTCCATTTGATATAACTCCATAAAAGTGGTACACAAATCGTTACTCCACTCCGTCATGATAAAAAAAAACGCACGCGACCTTTCTTTGCAGGAGTTATCAAGTTCACAAAGTAAGCGAGCGCGAGAGTGTGGTTGATTCCCCTCGCCTAGCCCCCTCGCATCCTTTGACTCGGATCCGAAAAACCGACACAAAGCGGAGCGACAGCGAGGCGAGGCGAGGGAAAACGAGGGGACACGAGCGCATCGTCCTCACTCATACTCGCGTTCCCTCGTGTAGCCTCGTGCAGTCTGGATGGGGCATAACAGCGCGACGTAAGCAGCGTTTGCAGGCGCTGCTGCTGCAGCTGTTTGGAATCACACCGTCACATCACTCACTGAAGCTCGTGCAGCCGCGGCACCTTCTTGAGCAGGTCATGGAGGCGGCTGCGGTAGTTGGGCTCCAGCGTCTGCAGGCGCTGCTGCTACAGCTGTTTGGAATCACACCGTCACATCACTCACTGAAGCTCGTGCAGCCGCGGCACCTTCTTGAGCAGGTCATGGAGGCGGCTGCGGTAGTTGGGCTCCAGCGTCTGCAGGCGCTGCTGCTACAGCTGTTTGGAATCACACCGTCACATCACTCACTGAAGCTCGTGCAGCCGCGGCACCTTCATGAGCAGGTCATGGAGGCTGCTGCGGTAGTTGGGCTCCAGCGTCTGCAGGCGCTGCTGCTACAGCTGTTTGGAATCACACCGTCACATCACTCACTGAAGCTCGTGCAGCCGCGGCACCTTCTTGAGCAGGTCATGGAGGCGGCTGCGGTAGTTGGGCTCCAGCGTCTGCAGGCGCTGCTGCTACAGCTGTTTGGAATCACACCGTCACATCACTCATTGAAGCTCGTGCAGCCGCGGCACCTTCTTGAGCAGGTCATAGAGGCGGCTGCGGTAGTTGGGCTCCAGCGTCTGCAGGCGCTGCTGCTACAGCTGTTTGGAATCACACCGTCACATCACTCACTGAAGCTCGTGCAGCCGCGGCACCTTCTTGAGCAGGTCATGGAGGCGGCTGCGGTAGTTGGGCTCCAGCGTCTGCAGGCGCTGCTGCTACAGCTGTTTGGAATCACACCGTCACATCACTCACTGAAGCTCGTGCAGCCGCGGCACCTTCTTGAGCAGGTCATGGAGGCGGCTGCGGTAGTTGGGCTCCAGCGTCTGCAGGCGCTGCTGCTACAGCTGTTTGGAATCACACCGTCACATCACTCACTGAAGCTCGTGCAGCCGCGGCACCTTCTTGAGCAGGTCATGGAGGCGGCTGCGGTAGTTGGGCTCCAGCGTCTGCAGGCGCTGCTGCTACAGCTGTTTGGAATCACACCGTCACATCACTCACTGAAGCTCGTGCAGCCGCGGCACCTTCTTGAGCAGGTCATGGAGGCGGCTGCGGTAGTTGGGCTCCAGCGTCTGCAGGCGCTGCTGCTACAGCTGTTTGGAATCACACCGTCACATCACTCATTGAAGCTCGTGCAGCCGCGGCACCTTCTTGAGCAGGTCATGGAGGCGGCTGCGGTAGTTGGGCTCCAGCGTCTGCAGGCGCTGCTGCTACAGCTGTTTGGAATCACACCGTCACATCACTCACTGAAGCTCGTGCAGCCGCGGCACCTTCTTGAGCAGGTCATGGAGGCGGCTGCGGTAGTTGGGCTCCAGCGTCTGCAGGCGCTGCTGCTACAGCTGTTTGGAATCACACCGTCACATCACTCACTGAAGCTCGTGCAGCCGCGGCACCTTCTTGAGCAGGTCATGGAGGCGGCTGCGGTAGTTGGGCTCCAGCGTCTGCAGGCGCTGCTGCTACAGCTGTTTGGAATCACACCGTCACATCACTCACTGAAGCTCGTGCAGCCGCGGCACCTTCTTGAGCAGGTCATGGAGGCGGCTGCGGTAGTTGGGCTCCAGCGTCTGCAGGCGCTGCTGCTACAGCTGTTTGGAATCACACCGTCACATCACTCACTGAAGCTCGTGCAGCCGCGGCACCTTCTTGAGCAGGTCATGGAGGCGGCTGCGGTAGTTGGGCTCCAGCGTCTGCAGGCGCTGCTGCTACAGCTGTTTGGAATCACACCGTCACATCACTCACTGAAGCTCGTGCAGCCGCGGCACCTTCTTGAGCAGGTCGTGCAGGCGGCTGCGGTAGTTGGGCTCCAGCGTCTGCAGGCGCACGGCGACGCGCGCGGCGCAGGCCTCCGCCCACGGCGGGCCGTCCTCGCCGCCCGCCTCGCTGCTGCTGCTGCTGGCGGACAAGTATATACAACCATTTATTATGTACAACAAGAACAAACAACAGTTTTTACAAGCAGAAATTTATTTATAGTGCGAGTATGCGTGCGAGTGTGCGTGCTATTGTGTTCGAGTGTGCGTGCAAGTGTGTGTTCGAGTGTGCAAGTGTTTGTTCGAGTGTTCGTGCGAGTGTGCGTGCGAGTGTGCGTGCGAGTGTGCTAGGAGTGTTCGTGCGACTGTGCGTGCGAATGTGTATTCGAGTGTGCGTTCGAGTATGCGTGCGAGTGTGCATTTCGAGTGTGCGTACGAGAGTCTTTTTAAATCTTTTATTTTTTTGTGGCTTTTGTGGTCATTATATACAATCTGTCCCTGGAAGTAGTAATCTAACTTTAAGAGCATGATCTATGGATAATTAATTAAATAAATTAACTATTAATTAACTTAACTAATAAATTATTAATTAAATTAACTAATCTGACTACCTGACTAGCCGCGCTACGCGACCGCTGTGAAGGGGTCTCTTTGTTCACCGATAGCATCGGAACTAATAGATGTACAGTAACAAATTTACCCTTGTTTTGTAGAATAGATAAAATACTAGTAATACGGTGCGAATAAAATATACTTTAATGACCTTGTTTTTATGATATTTTAAAATAACTGAAAAAGACGTAAAAAAATTACATGTTTTTCACATGTTAATCTTGTTAGCTATCGAATGATATCAAATAGTTAGTTATCAGTGTCAAGGTGCCCATGTTATCGCTTTTTTTAAGGAAGAGGTCAATACTAAAAATAAAAAACTTAAATTCTTGTAATTTGGCGAGAGGCGGGTCAGACCCTTGATTTGAGTTAGTTTTATCGATAAAATTATCCATAGATCAAGCTCTTAAAGTTAGATTACTACTTCCCGGGACAGATTGTATAAAGTCGCCGAATTATTGTACGCTTATACATGTTCTATCTATCATTGTAATTAAACCTACACTAACACTTAGCAACATGTACGATAACAATAAAATAAGGTAGATATTAAATTACCTCGACGCTCCGGCCTCTAAAGAATCACCATTAGGCCGCTCTCCTTCCGCCACATTGGGAGTATTGTTGTTCAGCTTGGACGATATTCGTTTCAGAAACGTTATCTGTAAGGAACGTGATATTTATATTATTTTTTACGAAGTGACGTCGAAGAATACGAATACCCGAAGACAGTTCTGCGCTAGTTACCGCATCGCACTTCAACATCAAACGAAACGCAAAACTTATCCGAACGATAGTGTAGTTTAATCTTTTTTTCATAGGTTTAAGGCGAACCTACACTTCCTTTTTACTGGTAAAGGAACATAAACAGTGTGGCAGACACTGTGTGGCGGCTTGCGTCTCTTTATGTGATGTTGTATATTTACAGTGCCTACATTGTGACTAACTTATTATATAAAGCTTACAAGACTATTTATATAATACTAACTACGTAGATGTTGGAGGGAGAATGCCGTGTCTTATCTTTATCGGATCTACACGCGTTTAGAAATGAGCTTACAAACTCTTTAACATACGTGAGGATAATAAATTATGTGGCGACGCAGGCCGCCACACACAGCACCTAGTTGTTTCCGTCGTCAATTTTATTGATAGCTGTAAGATTGGGATCAAAGTCGCTACTGGGGTTGCAGCTTTTCAGGCGTCAGGGATTGCTCCGATGCGCACAGTGAGCGAGCTGTAACGCATCATAGCACTGACTAGTAGCTGCAGCCGTAACGCATCATAGCACTAACCAGTAGCTGCGCGTCGGCGCGCAGCTGTAAAGCGTCATAGCACTAACCAGTAGCGCGACGTTGCGCAGCTGTAACGCGTCATAACACTGAGCAGTAGCTGCAGCTGTAACGCGTCATAGAACTAACCAGTAGCTGCGCGTCGGCGCGCAGCTGTAACGCGTCATAACACTGACCAGCAGCTGCAGCTGTAACGCGTCATAGCACTGACCAGTAGCTGCAGCTGTAACGCGGCATGGCACTGACCAGTAGCTGCGCGTCGGCGGCGGTGTATAGCGCGGCGGCGGTGTGGCGCGGCGCGTCGGTGCGCAGCTGTAACGCGTCATAACACTGACCAGCAGCTGCAGCTGTAACGCGTCATAGCACTGACCAGTAGCTGCAGCTGTAACGCGGCATGGCACTGACCAGTAGCTGCAGCTGTAACGCGGCATGGCACTGACCAGTAGCTGCAGCTGTAACGCGGCATGGCACTGACCAGTAGCTGCGCGTCGGCGGCGGTGTATAGCGCGGCGGCGCTGTGGCGCGGCGCGTCGGTGCGCAGCTGTAACGCGTCATAACACTGACCAGCAGCTGCAGCTGTAACGCGTCATAGCACTGACCAGTAGCTGCAGCTGTAACGTGGCATGGCACTGACCAGTAGCTGCAGCTGTAACGCGGCATGGCACTGACCAGTAGCTGCAGCTGTAACGCGGCATGGCACTGACCAGTAGCTGCGCGTCGGCGGCGGTGTATAGCGCGGCGGCGGTGTGGCGCGGCGCGTCGGTGCGCAGCTGTAACGCGTCATAGCACTGACCAGTAGCTGCAGCTGTAACGCGGCATGGCACTGACCAGTAGCTGCAGCTGTAACGCGGCATGGCACTGACCAGTAGCTGCAGCTGTAACGCGGCATGGCACTGACCAGTAGCAGCGCGTCGGCGGCGGTGTATAGCGCGGCGGCGCTGTGGCGCGGCGCGTCGGTGCGCAGCTGTAACGCGTCATAACACTGACCAGCAGCTGCAGCTGTAACGCGTCATAGCACTGACCAGTAGCTGCAGCTGTAACGCGGCATGGCACTGACCAGTAGCTGCAGCTGTAACGCGGCATGGCACTGACCAGTCGCTGCAGCTGTAACGCGGCATGGCACTGACCAGTAGCTGCAGCTGTAACGCGGCATGGCACTGACCAGTAGCTGCGCGTCGGCGGCGGTGTATAGCGCGGCGGCGGTGTGGCGCGGCGCGTCGGTGCGCAGCTGTAACGCGTCATAGCACTGACCAGTAGCTGCAGCTGTAACGCGGCATGGCACTGACTAGTAGCTGCAGCTGTAACGCGGCATGGCACTGACCAGTAGCTGCAGCTGTAACGCGGCATGGCACTGACCAGTAGCTGCGCGTCGGCGGCGGTGTATAGCGCGGCGGCGCTGTGGCGCGGCGCGTCGGTGCGCAGCTGTAACGCGTCATAACACTGACCAGCAGCTGCAGCTGTAACGCGTCATAGCACTGACCAGTAGCTGCAGCTGTAACGCGGCATGGCACTGACCAGTAGCTGCAGCTGTAACGCGGCATGGCACTGACCAGTAGCAGCAGCTGTAACGCGGCATGGCACTGACCAGTAGCTGCGCGTCGGCGGCGGTGTATAGCGCGGCGGCGGTGTGGCGCGGCGCGTCGGTGCGCAGCTGTAACGCGTCATAACACTGACCAGCAGCTGCAGCTGTAACGCGTCATAGCACTGACCAGTAGCTGCAGCTGTAACGCGGCATGGCACTGACCAGTAGCTGCAGCTGTAACGCGGCATGGCACTGACCAGTAGCTGCAGCTGTAACGCGGCATGGCACTGACCAGTAGCTGCGCGTCGGCGGCGGTGTATAGCGCGGCGGCGGTGTGGCGCGGCGCGTCGGTGCGCAGCTGTAACGCGTCATAACACTGACCAGCAGCTGCAGCTGTAACGCGGCATGGCACTGACCAGTAGCTGCAGCTGTAACGCGGCATGGCACTGACCAGTAGCTGCAGCTGTAACGCGGCATGGCACTGACCAGTAGCTGCAGCTGTAACGCGGCATGGCACTGACCAGTAGCTGCGCGTCGGCGGCGGTGTATAGCGCGGCGGCGGTGTGGCGCGGCGCGTCGGTGCGCAGCTGTAACGCGGCATGGCACTGACCAGTAGCTGCAGCTGTAACGCGGCATGGCACTGGCCAGTAGCTGCAGCTTAATGCGGCATGGCACTGACCAGTAGCTGCAGCTGTAACGCGGCATGGCACTGACCAGTAGCTGCGCGTCGGCGGCGGTGTATAGCGCGGCGGCGGTGTGGCGCGGCGCGTCGGTGCGCAGCTGTAACGCGTCATAGCACTGACCAGTAGCTGCAGCTGTAACGCGGCATGGCACTGACCAGTAGCTGCAGCTGTAACGCGGCATGGCACTGACCAGTAGCTGCAGCTGTAACGCGGCATGGCACTGACCAGTAGCTGCGCGTCGGCGGCGGTGTATAGCGCGGCGGCGCTGTGGCGCGGCGCGTCGGTGCGCAGCTGTAACGCGTCATAACACTGACCAGCAGCTGCAGCTGTAACGCGTCATAGCACTGACCAGTAGCTGCAGCTGTAACGCGGCATGGCACTGACCAGTAGCTGCAGCTGTAACGCGGCATGGCACTGACCAGTAGCTGCAGCTGTAACGCGGCATGGCACTGACCAGTAGCTGCGCGTCGGCGGCGGTGTATAGCGCGGCGGCGGTGTGGCGCGGCGCGTCGGTGCGCAGCTGTAACGCGTCATAGCACTGACCAGTAGCTGCAGCTGTAACGCGGCATGGCACTGACCAGTAGCTGCAGCTGTAACGCGGCATCGCACTGACCAGTAGCTGCAGCTGTAACGCGGCATGGCACTGACCAGTAGCTGCGCGTCGGCGGCGGTGTATAGCGCGGCGGCGCTGTGGCGCGGCGCGTCGGTGCGCAGCTGTAACGCGTCATAACACTGACCAGCAGCTGCAGCTGTAACGCGTCATAGCACTGACCAGTAGCTGCAGCTGTAACGCGGCATGGCACTGACCAGTAGCTGCAGCTGTAACGCGGCATGGCACTGACCAGTAGCTGCAGCTGTAACGCGGCATGGCACTGACCAGTAGCTGCGCGTCGGCGGCGGTGTATAGCGCGGCGGCGGTGTGGCGCGGCGCGTCGGTGCGCAGCTGTAACGCGTCATAACACTGACCAGCAGCTGCAGCTGTAACGCGTCATAGCACTGACCAGTAGCTGCAGCTGTAACGCGGCATGGCACTGACCAGTAGCTGCAGCTGTAACGCGGCATGGCACTGACCAGTAGCAGCAGCTGTAACGCGGCATGGCACTGACCAGTAGCTGCGCGTCGGCGGCGGTGTATAGCGCGGCGGCGGTGTGGCGCGGCGCGTCGGTGCGCAGCTGTAACGCGTCATAACACTGACCAGCAGCTGCAGCTGTAACGCGTCATAGCACTGACCAGTAGCTGCAGCTGTAACGCGGCATGGCACTGACCAGTAGCTGCAGCTGTAACGCGGCATGGCACTGACCAGTAGCTGCAGCTGTAACGCGGCATGGCACTGACCAGTAGCTGCGCGTCGGCGGCGGTGTATAGCGCGGCGGCGGTGTGGCGCGGCGCGTCGGTGCGCAGCTGTAACGCGTCATAACACTGACCAGCAGCTGCAGCTGTAACGCGTCATAGCACTGACCAGTAGCTGCAGCTGTAACGCGGCATGGCACTGACCAGTAGCTGCAGCTGTAACGCGGCATGGCACTGACCAGTAGCTGCAGCTGTAACGCGGCATGGCACTGACCAGTAGCTGCAGCTGTAACGCGGCATGGCACTGACCAGTAGCTGCGCGTCGGCGGCGGTGTATAGCGCGGCGGCGGTGTGGCGCGGCGCGTCGGTGCGCAGCTGTAACGCGTCATAACACTGACCAGCAGCTGCAGCTGTAACGCGTCATAGCACTGACCAGTAGCTGCAGCTGTAACGCGGCATGGCACTGACCAGTAGCTGCAGCTGTAACGCGGCATGGCACTGACCAGTAGCTGCAGCTGTAACGCGGCATGGCACTGACCAGTAGCTGCAGCTGTAACGCGGCATGGCACTGACCAGTAGCTGCGCGTCGGCGGCGGTGTATAGCGCGGCGGCGGTGTGGCGCGGCGCGTCGGTGCGCAGCTGTAACGCGTCATAACACTGACCAGCAGCTGCAGCTGTAACGCGTCATAGCACTGACCAGTAGCTGCAGCTGTAACGCGGCATGGCACTGACCAGTAGCTGCAGCTGTAACGCGGCATGGCACTGACCAGTAGCTGCAGCTGTAACGCGGCATGGCACTGACCAGTAGCTGCAGCTGTAACGCGGCATGGCACTGACCAGTAGCTGCGCGTCGGCGGCGGTGTATAGCGCGGCGGCGGTGTGGCGCGGCGCGTCGGTGCGCAGCTGTAACGCGTCATAACACTGACCAGCAGCTGCAGCTGTAACGCGTCATAGCACTGACCAGTAGCTGCAGCTGTAACGCGGCATGGCACTGACCAGTAGCTGCAGCTGTAACGCGGCATGGCACTGACCAGTAGCTGCAGCTGTAACGCGGCATGGCACTGACCAGTAGCTGCGCGTCGGCGGCGGTGTATAGCGCGGCGGCGGTGTGGCGCGGCGCGTCGGTGCGCAGCTGTAACGCGTCATAACACTGACCAGCAGCTGCAGCTGTAACGCGTCATAGCACTGACCAGTAGCTGCAGCTGTAACGCGGCATGGCACTGACCAGTAGCTGCAGCTGTAACGCGGCATGGCACTGACCAGTAGCTGCAGCTGTAACGCGGCATGGCACTGACCAGTAGCTGCGCGTCGGCGGCGGTGTATAGCGCGGCGGCGGTGTGGCGCGGCGCGTCGGTGCGCAGCTGTAACGCGTCATAACACTGACCAGCAGCTGCAGCTGTAACGCGTCATAGCACTGACCAGTAGCTGCAGCTGTAACGCGGCATGGCACTGACCAGTAGCTGCAGCTGTAACGCGGCATGGCACTGACCAGTAGCTGCAGCTGTAACGCGGCATGGCACTGACCAGTAGCTGCGCGTCGGCGGCGGTGTATAGCGCGGCGGCGGTGTGGCGCGGCGCGTCGGTGCGCAGCTGTAACGCGTCATAGCACTGACCAGCAGCTGCAGCTGTAACGCGTCATAGCACTGACCAGTAGCTGCAGCTGTAACGCGGCATGGCACTGACCAGTAGCTGCAGCTGTAACGCGGCATGGCACTGACCAGTAGCTGCAGCTGTAACGCGGCATGGCACTGACCAGTAGCTGCGCGTCGGCGGCGGTGTATAGCGCGGCGGCGGTGTGGCGCGGCGCGTCGGTGCGCAGGGGCGCGGGGGGCGCGGGTGCGGCGGCGCACGGCACGCCGCCCGCCACGCGCTCCACCAGCGACCACACGCACGAGCGCTCGAACTTGGAGTGGATGTCGCGCACTTTCGCGTCCACCTGTGCACATACCAATGTTTGTTAAGAATCACATAACATTTTTTACTTTTATCATCATAATAAGCTCGTCTCATTACACAGATGGATAATGGCCTCTCCGAATGAATGCCAGTGAGCTCGAGCTTCAGCCCCTGTATCGGCTAATAAATATGAATATGGACATGGGCTTCATTTGACATTTGAAGCCCATAATATGCCCATGGACAAAATATGGGCTTCAAATGTCAAATGAAGCCCATGTCCATATCCATATTTTTTAGCCGATAGACCCGCAGGTCCTATACATATTTTTCGAATCGCGGTCTCACTCCATAGGGGTTACTCTCTTTCTCCGAAACGAAATTACGGCCGATTTATTTTTGAAATTTCAAACAATTTTTTAAAAATTATTTATCTAAATGCCAAAAATATTTTGTATGAACGAAATTTCGGAAGGAATAGAAACCACTGTAAATAGCAAATGAAAATCAGCCGAAATTTCGTTTAGTGGAAAGAGAGTAGGCCCTCAGAACACGTCTACGCTAGCGGTTGTCGGTCCCGCGCCTAATATGACCAGCAGACATTACAATTTAGATTTGTTAAATAAATTAAAAATACAATTGTTATTCTTCGACATAGAAGTGTTCATGTAGTGTTTTTAATTTTTCAATTAACTGTGTTGTTCTTACTCAGACATTGATCTGTCATCAGTTTTCGATTTGGCGTATTTTTTAAACCATCTGTATATACTACGTAAACCATCAGGCCGATCGCTTACCACTCCCATCCATCAGTCAACCATCAGTCTAAAAAAGTAGTTAATAAAAGTCGCTCACCTCCTGATGCCTCGCGTTGCACAGCAGCTGGATGACCTGCGCGATCTGTATGAGGTTGAAGCGCGCGATGTATGACACGGGAATTTCCACCACGCCGTGCGCCTCGGGGTTCACAATGGCGGGGCAGATGAAGTTTTGTAGCACCAAGTCGGTGCACAGCGCGTGGATCTCGCGCTCGCTCGGTCTAAACAAAATATAACTTATGTTTAGTATCACCCACCCAGCCCTTAGTTTCAACACCCCTTCCGCCTCTTCAAACTTTAAGCAGAATTGTTACTTATGACGCGCGTTTAACAGTTTCAACACTCCATCGAAACAGATAGACCTCAGTATATTTGAATTATTGAATTTATATTTTTAGTATTATTAAGCAGATATAATTAATAACCGTGTCGCGTAACGGTGATATAATACTACCACCCCCTCTCTTCCCTTGGGTGTCCTAAAAGGCGACTAACGGACTAAAGACTGCACATACATCCAACAGCATAGAGCTGCAATGGGCTTACCACCTGTCACGCTGAGCACATGTGCAGTCGCAATTTGGTGAAACGTGGACTATGGCAGGGGACTGCTTTTGCGGTCCTCATCGCCTAGTCTCTGACTAACCCTTCGGGGATAACAGTCGTTATTATAATGTATGTATAATTAATTAACGGCCGAAATTAATAACCGATCCCGAGATAGAGATACGAGGGGTGATCCAAAAGTAATGATAATCAGTTATTTCTAGTGCACACAAAAATACAAAAAAAATATCAGTCACTTGCTCAGTTACCCACTAGTTCAGGAAAAAAAATCATATAAATAGGCCACGATCCCCGGGAGCTACATTCATTTGAATACGAACTGTCAAGGAGTGAACATCAAAATGGAAAAACACGAAATCAGAGCAGTCATTAAATACCTCTGCTTGAAAAAAATGTCTACCAAAGACATACACAGCGACTTGGTGGAAACATTAGGGGACTCTTCTCCTCCATATTCCACAGTTGCACGCTGGGTTAAGGAGTTTAAGCTGGGAAGAACATCGACGGAAGACGAACACCGCGAAGGACGCCCATCGACGTCCCTCACTGAAGAAAATGTGAAAAAAGTTGAAGAAGTTGTATTGGAAGATCGAAGAGTGACTATCAGGCATGTAGCTGAGGTCACAGGGATCTCATATGGCAGCATTCAAAGAATCCTTGGGAACGAATTGCATATGAGAAAGGTCTCCGCGCGTTGGGTACCGAAAATGTTAAACGACGAGCAAAAGAAGAAACGAGTCGACATGTCAAGAGCAAATCTCGAAAAGTTCCAGGCAGACAAGGATAATTTTTTGTCACGTTTTGTGACCATGGACGAGACCTGGATCCACCATTTTGATCCTGAAACAAAACAACAATCGATGACATGGAAACGATCCGATGAACCGACGCCGAAGAAATTCAAAGTGTCAAGCTCAGCAGAGAAGGTGGCGTCTGTTTTTTGGGATGCTGAAGGAATAATCATGATGGACTACTTGGAAAAGGGGGCCACTATTACAGGCTCCTACTATGCAGAACAAATAAGAAGATTGCGGGAGGCTATTAAGGAGAAAAGGCGAGGCAAACAACAACGCACCGGTTCACAAAGCTGCAATTGCCATGGCTGCCATTCAGGAAGCGGGCTTTGAGCTGGTGGAACACCCCCCCTATTCACCAGATCTAGCCCCCAGTGACTTCTATCTCTTTCCACGACTCAAGGAACACCACCGAGGCAAGAAATTTGACGATGATAGCGACGTGATGGCCGCGGTTGAGGACTTTTTTGAGAGTCAAGATAAAGATTTTTTTTCTAAGGGAATTTTAGGTTTAGAAAAGAGATGGACTAAATGTATAGACTTGTTAGAAGACTATGTTGAGAAATGAATTTATTTTTTTATTATATTCATTGTGTTTATTATTGATTATCATTACTTTTGGATCACCCCTCGTATGCCTATTTTGGATTTGTTACTAGACAACTGTTGTTATTTCCCGTCATATAACAGAAATATCTGGTATAACGGTTATAACGATTTTTACTCCAATTAAATAGCTGTTGACCTTAATAAATAAATAAATTAATGAATACATCACCAATCGGCTCAGTACAAGCGCTCGGCCCGATAACCGGAGGTCTAGGGTTCAATACCCAAGTCGGGCAAAGTGTGTTTCGGATATTGCGATGCTGCTGCCAACCCAGCCCGAGCTTGTGATCACTAACCCGCAATAACTTTTGCTTATAGTTTTTGTTGCTCTTTTTTAATTATAAGAAAAAGTCTTCTTGCCAGCCCTTCTCAATTGAAGGCTCTCCCAAAATCCTGGACTGACTGACGGACTGAACTGGTGGTAGATTCAGTAATGTGGTTTTAACTAAATCAACTATTTTATTAGTCTTGACGTTATGTAAAGGTATTTATAAATAGGTAGCGGCCCGCCCGCGACTTCGTCCGCGTGGAAACCATACCCCGTGGCGAATTTTCAAAATGACTTCCCTACCGTACCTCAGTGACGCCTACATCGCATATTATGTCGCTGCCTAGCTTCTAATACTTACATTGTTAAACTCGTGATATCTATCGAATGAAATGTCCAAATTGAATAATTAAAAAAGTTATATAAAGGTATTGAAGCAGTCTTGAATATCTTAATTTATTAGGATAAGGATTAACATCAAGGTACAACTAAAGATCCTTTTCTAGCGTCAGCATTTAATACTTTTTTTTAAAAATAATAGAACACTTATTGTAACATAACCAAACATAACCTATAGTAGTTAGACATATGCTGTCGCGACACTTTTTGTAGATAATGATGTGTACTGCAAAGTCGTAGTACATTATTTAGATCTATAATTTTCGCAGCGCACGCGATGTATGGAATTTTTAGGTCATTTTTTTACTAATTGGGTTACATTATTGGAGTTTTATTAAGGATACCTAATTTTTTTGAAATTATAATATAGCCTATGTCATCCGGAGATAGTGTAGCTTCCCAACGGTGAAAAAAATTTTCTAATCGGTCTAGTAGTTTCGGAGCCTATTCAATGTAAACAAACAAATAATCAAATCTTTCCTCTTTAAAATATTAGTATAGATTATAGGTATAGAAAATCAATAGCCCCGAATGTGATACGGGGAATATTAGTGTTTTCCAAAGTCTATGTAGTCTTATCCAAAGTACCTGGAATGCTGCTTGAGTAGGTGCACAATCTGGTGCACTATCCACGCGATGGTGGAGGGGAAGTTGGGCCAGTGCTCCCTCAGCGAGGCCACGAACCGGCTGGTAAGGTTGAACAAAGACTGCACGGTCCACTTGCGGTAGCGCGCCACCTTGGCCGCGTACTCCGCGCTGTTGGGCTGGCCGAACTTCTTCAGGCGGTCCGCTGCTGAGAACCTGGTAGATGGGAAACAAGAAAGGACAATATTAACCTGCTTATCTCTCAAGGTAAACCAGTTCATCCAAGCTGGTCAAAGTTGGACTCATGCCGAACTCTTTTTTTTTTTTTTTTCTCGGGAGGCAAACGAGCAGGCGGGTCACCTGATGGAGAGTAATCACCGCCGCCCATGGACACCCGCAAAACCAGAGGTCGCAGACGCGTTGCCGGCCTTTAAGGGAGGAATAGGTTTAAGGAAGGAATAGGAATTGGGAGGAGGGGGGGGGGGGGAGGGGCCTCCGGAACCCTCACTGGTCGGACGAAACACAGCAGCACCAAGTGCCATTATTTCACGCCGAATATTAGTGAGAGGGTGGTATTACGCCGGGCGAGCCGGCCCAATGTGTGCTGCAACGCAGCGTGGCTCTACCACTCAGTTGGTGTCACTCATTTAGCACCACCCAGGGATCACGTGTAGGGTCTCAAGGGTAAACCTACGGACGCGAGCAACTTTGACCCCCAAAACTCGTAGTCAATTTAAATAGCAGTTCCACAAACTCCATGTCTACTCATAGTGGTGCCGGCCGAGATTTCCGAAGTGGCACGTCGACCTAATTGAGATCTTCTGTGCAACTCTGTCTTATCACTCTACCTCCTCAGTGATAGTGATAGTATTTCTTTTTGTTTTGGATAAAATAATGTGTCCTGGGATCGCCAAGGAGACACATTATTTTCCTAGCAAGATTCACAGTCACGTTTTCTCTCCACATACCCTGAACAAGCTGTTTGTTGCTAGTTGTATTTGTGGCGTATACTGTTGGATAATATCAGGATTAAGGTAGAGAAAGAACTCGTCCTTATGAGCACTGCCACGACGGGCGCCTGCAGCGCGCACTTGCAGTGCTGATACTCATCTGTTGATGGAATTGGGCTGAATGACGATGATTTACAGTAACTGCTTACTTTTCTTTAGCTTTTTTTAGAGTCGAGGTCTAGGATAACCTCATTTGTAAATACTGATACTAGCAGCTAAAATTGGGCTGCAAATGATAATATCCCCGTGTCTGTCACGAAGGCTCCTAGAGGTTGCCAATAATTAAATTTCTATTGTCCGGTATTACGACAGCTGAGCTCATATACAGTAACCTGCAGCACCGCCATGACGGGCGCTTGCAGCCGCGTACCCAGAAGTTGATGCAATTGGCTACTTGACAGTTTTTTAATAATTACAAACGCTTATTTTATACTCCGTACAATAATTTATTTCTCGAAAAAGCTTTATTTTATAGAAAAAGAACCATATTTTTCTTCATTAATTTTATATTTCGCGCGAAAACGGTTGGTTACGTGATATTATGCCCTGTGACGTCACACGAAGCTTAATCTTGGCCGCCCCCGTGTTTCGGGTCTTGTACTCCAAAAATAAAATATTTACAAATTATCTTGATAAAAAAAAAAATTGGATAATTATTGTTAAATTATAAACTACCTTATCCGACATATTTCATATTTTACTGATACAACTGTCAAATAGCCAATTGGGGTAATGATGATGGTATACATACAGTAACAACTAACCTCTCCATAGTATTATTAACGTCGAGTTTTGGGTAGAACTCGTACAGCGACTCAAGCACGCACTTGCAGGTGCTGATATCCAGCAGTAGATGATAGTTGACTGATGATGATATACAGTAACTGCCTACCTCTCCATAGCCTTGTCAGGGTCCAGGTCTAGGAAGAACTCGTCCTCATGCAGCACTGCCATGACGGGCGCCTGCAGCGCGGCCACCAGGAACTGGCGCGCGGGCGAGTGGCTGTCGCGGAACACCGCGTACAGCGACGCGAGTGCACACTTGCCGTTGCGCAACAGCCTGGCGGAATCACAATTATACATTTATTTTCAGAATGCACTAATACTTGTTGTTCTAACAAATAGGGTCAAGCGGAAACTTAAAGGTAGAGCAGCGATAGGGGCATCCAAATCACCCCCATGTATGTTCCACGATTTTCAAGTTTTTGAACTCTGTATTTTTGAAAAACTCTAAGGGCACGGGCGGCGGCGGCGGCGGGCGGCTAGTACTAACTGACAGGCTGCCATCGAACTGATCGTGTGTGGGGCCCTTCAGTACTAAGGTTGTACTCCTAACTGACAGGCCGATACCTACCGGCGAACTGATCGTGTGTGGGGGCCCGTTAGAATTAGGGATATTAGGTTGGTCTTCTTCTAGTTGAATTTGGGCCAGTGTGTAAGCCCTACACTGTGCTATAAGCAATTATTATGCGTAACATGCTGCAGAATTGACAGCACTGTGCTACTTGAGACTCGTCGCTCTACCTCTAAATATTTAGCTTCTTTCCTAATAAATTTAGTTTCCAACGACAATAAGGTTAAAAGTATAATGGCATGACAACACACTTTAATTTTTTTATTAATGTTTATTAACTTAGGATGTAAGTTTGCATGCTCATTGCATGATTTTTTTTATTTATTTAGGACAACCAACAAGACAAACACAAATACAAGCAATAATTAGGTAGAACATATGGACTTAAAACTAAGGCTTGTATTCTAAAACCAAACTCAAACTCAAATCCAGCTTGAATACAGTTAGAAAGGAATGGCGATATATGCGATCAATAGCACCATTCTTTTCTAACTGTACTCAAGCAGAGATTTGAGTGTGAGGTTGGTTTTAGAATACGAGCCTAAGTGTCATCTCAATTAGAGGCCGCCACGGCATGCAATGTGTTTTACAGTATTTTTATTTTATAAAACTACTTACTACTAAAACTACTTACTTGCTACTGTTTGTGGGTATCAATACTATATACGACTATGGCAAAAAAAGTAGGGTATTTGGTAGCGATATATTCTTTACTATTTATCTTTACCATATCTTTGCCACTGAACACATCTGCCTATATGGTGACTGATTGTAGATTCGACAAGGAAAAAAAAATATCTTTAAGCTACGGCAAAAAAAACGTAAACTTTTTAAAAAGCACTTAAAAAAAGTTTTTCTGTATAAAGGATTTTTGACTTTGTCTTTCGTCCTTATATCTAATTTGTCTATGATAACACTCACTTCAGAGGGTCGCTGGACGGCGCCATCTGATGTTTTATCAGCGACCTTATCACCGCCAGGAATCTGGTCCTGTCTGACGCAGAGCGGGCGCTGCCATACAGCCCGGCCACCAAGGAGGCAGGCAAACTGGGCGGCATGTGCTCCTCCCCTAGCAGCAGGCACAGAGCCACCAAGTGTGGGGAGTCTCGTAACCATCCTAGCAGTTCGCCTAGGGCTATTGCTTCCTGGTGACCGAGAAATTTAGAAGTAAAATGCTATTTAGTCTACAATTGGCTACTTGACAGTTTTCGAAAAAGTATTTAAAAAGTTACAAACGCTTATTTTATACCCCGTACAATATTTCTTTTTCGAAAAAATCTTTATTTAACAGAAAAAACATATTTTTCTTTATTGATTTCAAATTTCGTGTGAAAACGGTTGGTCACGTGACATTTTGCTCTGTGACGTCACATTTCAATAAATATAGAAACATAGCTTGAAACCTGACAGATAGATTTTGATAATTTTGTGAAATGTGACGTCACATGAAGCTCAATCATGACCGCCCCTTGCCGCCCGTGTTTCGGGTCTTGTAATCCACAGATAAAAAAATCGCAAATTTATTTTGTAAAAATAAAATATTTACAAATTATTTTAATAAAAAAAAATTATTGGATAATTATCGTTACATATTTCATATTTTATTGTTACTATTGTCACATTGCCAATTGCATAGGTGTAAGCTGTGTGCGATGGCTCATCAATATAATATTACCAACCCATCTCTTCCCTGGCATGTTGGAAAAGGCGACTAGCGGACTAAAGACTGCACATAAATACAACAGCATATAGCTGCGATGGACTCACCACCTTAACACATGTGCAGTGACTGTTTTGTGAAACATGGACTGCGGCGGTGGACTGCTTCTGCGGTCCTCAT
The DNA here is from genome assembly GCA_963921215.1 of Scoparia ambigualis. Lineage (NCBI taxonomy): Eukaryota > Metazoa > Arthropoda > Insecta > Lepidoptera > Crambidae > Scoparia > Scoparia ambigualis. Next base: position 40,458,340 of record OY992503.1, on the reverse strand, counting down.
TGCCTAGCCCCTGATTAAGAGGGTTTACGCATTTCGGTGTCCCATACAAATTTCCAAGTCGAAATTTTTAAAAACCAATAAGCCAATTTTAATGAATCTTTGCATGCTGGAGTAATGTTCAGGGATCTAAATAGTTTGTTGAAAACATTTTTAAAAAGGGTTTATTTAGCTAAGTTATTACGATTTAAAGTCCACTATAGAAGGTTTAAAATCACATTAACTTAGTTATTTAAATGTTTTCAACAAACTATTTAGATCTCTGTATGTTACTTTAGCATGCAAAGTTTCATTGAAATTAGCTTAATGGTTTTTAAAAATTTCGACTTGGAAGTTTGTATGGGAAACAGAAATGCATAAACCCTCTTTAACTCTTCGAGGATAATAGCCGTGAGTATCTGTATGTAATCTAATCAACATATTATGTTGATTAGGTGTCCATCATCAGGCTATAAACTTCCCACTGGTGAGTACAGGTCTTCAAATATGGACATCAGCACATGCAGATAAATAGACCATAACTCACCACACTGACACAATGTAAGTTGGTGGGTTAATAAGGTTTTAGTTGAGACTTTTCTTTGTAAGATTTTATTTTTCTCTGGATACCTTTACTTTTGATTGGTATGCATCAGGGCATATTTTTGCATTAAAATACTTACATACATATAATCATGAATTATCCCTGAAGGGTTAGTCGGAGACTAGGCAATGTGGACAGCATAAGCAGTGCTCTGCCATAGTCCACTTTTCACCAAATAGCGACTGCACATGTGCTTAGCGTGACAGGTGATGTTGTGCCCATCGCCGCTCTATTCTGTTAGATGTATGTGTAGTCTTTAGACCGCTAGTCTCCTTTTTTGACACCCAAGGGAAGAGAGGGGGTGTATAGTAAGAGTAGTAGTATTCTTTCAATGCTACGCAGTTATTTTTACATATTTTATTTATACATATTTGCAATAAAAATTGTATAAATAAATAGTTTGACAGTGATAGCTGTAAGCCGTAAACTTTAGCTATTAAAGATATATGATACATATTATAAGAACCATTTTTGTCTAACAAACATACCAATTTTATGGCAATAAGTTAATGTGCATGCAATAGACTTGGTCACACAATGTTTCAGAGTAACTGAGACTCATTGTTCATGTGCATCAGATGTCACATTTACAATAATGGTTCTTTTACCATTCTTGTTCACCAGTAATAATTTACTCAGAAATAAAGATCTGTGTCATTTGGTACCATTCTTGTTCACCAGTAATAATTTACTCAGAAATAAAGACCTGTGTCATTAATGGATTGTTGCAAAATTATATGAATTGTTAACATTAAACAAACATTAATATTTAATGTTTGTACAAATGCAATATTGCTATTTAATAAATTGCTGTCAACTGCCATAAAGCTTGACACAAACAATTTAAATTTGTGGGGGAGACCTTTGCCCAGCAGTGGGGCACTATATATAGGTTAATTTAATAAAAATATCATTTTAACGCAAATTGTGTTGCGTACAAATTACAAATTGAAAAAGACATTGTTGAAAAAAATTTTCAAACTAAAAGGAGTCCGTAAAAAAATGGTTTGAATAATGCTTGTGGAAATTTTTTCGACACTGTCTTTTTCAATTTTTATATAAACTTTTCCAGAACAAATTAGGCGAAGAATGAGTGCTTCTTGGAAGACCAATTTAACAATTGATTGTGTAGTGACTACTTATTTAATGGGTAATTTGTTATTGCCACCCTTAGATATCTGCTATGCTACAGCACAATTATTCAGAATTTAATAGTTTTCTCATTTGCAATTATTATTATGTAATCATAACATAAAATTATGAATTTTACTACTAAAACATATTTCAAGTATTCCACCTTGGGCTATCAACTTATTCTCCTTTTTAATAATTTCTGCAGTTAGCCTGGTCAGTCATTGATAATTATATTTAACATTATATAAGTAGTCATTAACTCCTCATCATCAGCCTATAAACGTCCCACTGGGCACAGGCCTCCCACGTGGACAATTAGCGCATGGGGTATTGGGCCATAACCCACCATGCATGTCATTAGCTCAGTCAGATAAAATTTAAAAAATAACATTACAATAACATGTTATTACAATTCAAAGTTATTTAGAGCAATATTGCATTCAATAATAATAACCATCAATGTTGCTTTCACAAAAAACCAATCTTTAAATTGTTTTAATGTATGACTAATCTATCTGTAAAAGTGGGTGGATGCTATAATAATGTATGATTTTGCAGCAATCTCCAATATAACCTAATATGTTTGTTTTAATCTGTATGTGTATCATAATTAGTCAACATTTATGATCTTTTATTCTCCCATAGATATGATTAAGCAGGAAGTAAAATTATTTAGATAGGTACCTTATACTTTAGGACCTTGTAAACATCTACAAAAGTAGCTCTTTCTAGCCAACTGGCTCTCTGGCAAGCTGCTATAGAATCGGCATCACTTCTTGCAGTGATGAGGTTCGTTAGGTTCTGTCGTTGCTGTAAGCATATCCAGGACACCTGCAGAAGTTCCAAAGTCTTCTTTTCCACCTCCTCATTGAGGTTTTGCAACAGCTGTCGTTCCGAGTTGATAAATATCTTCTCTCTCCTAAGCTGATTCGCTAACTCAGCTATATTCATACAGCCCTCTGATGTCGACTGCATGATTTCTTATAAACTTATAACAAACACAACTTTTCTAAATGTTCATTAAACGACGTTTCACTATAATTCATCTCAAACATGTCCTTGTTGCTGAACAGCACCAGTTTATTCCATTTACACGGTACTTTTGATTTATTGAAATCCAGACCTAGATTTAATGGTTGTTATTTTTTAGATATTCCTCAATTCGCAAATTGAGAAAAATTACAAGACAACGAGAGAAAACGCAAAATAGTACATAGTAGGTAGGTACTTCTCTAGCTCAACGGGAAGCATATTTTTGACAGTTAGTATTTAGTAAGCCAATAGACAAGCAAAAGCCAAAAAGAATCCCGTGCATGAGCCTAAAAAATATAATATAACTGGACTGCGCACTACGAACGTAAAAGCGAGCAGAGTGAGAAGCATAAAAAGTAGTAGTTAGTCTCTTTCTATAAGGTGTATATGTTTCTTTAATATATATCGGGATATCTACAACAAAAAACAACATTGTTATTTAATTTTATTTAGACATGTGTGTACCTAGGAGATATCTAACAGCCCAATTTATCTGTTCCGGCGGTAAAAGGACCTAATGAAATCACGTGCATTCGATTACAGCTGTAAGGCGAACGCTACACGCAAGATCCATAATGTGATCCGTCAATATATACTGACGGATCACGATAATTATTGACGTGTAGTGTAGTGTATTGATTTTCTGGAAATCCAGTGATCCAATCCTAGATCCTAGATCGTGATCTTTATCTTGCGTGTAGTGTAATGAACTACCTACCAACAAAACAAACACTAATTCGAATGTAACAAAAAAACAAGTTTATCTTAATGCTAAGTGCTGTCTCAATTATAGGTAGTCACGACATGCAATATCAAAATACAATCATATTTGTTGAACAGTAACTCATGTGTAGTTGTGACTTACTATTAAATAATACTAACAGCCCATATCTTCCCGTGGGTGTCGTAAAAGGCGACTAACGGACTAAAGACTGCACATACATCCAACAGCATAGAGCGGCGATGGACTCATCAAAATAATACTACCAACCCCTCTCTTCCCTTGTGTGTAGTAAAAGCGACTAACGGGCTAAAGGCTCACCACCTAAGCACATGTGCAGACTGTGCAGTAGCTTCTTGCTGAAGCGTGGACTGTGTGGGCGTGGCCTGTGTTGTCCATAGATTCAAATTATTACTACTATAACCATAAACTTTAACTAAATATCTCAAAAAAGTTGTAGATTTATGTAAAATAACACTTACTCATTTTTTTAACTAATTCATGTTTTTATTTTTAGTTACTTACCATTTGTAATGAAAAGCACAGTGTTTACCTCGGGTGAAAGACTTATTTTCTCCCTAGAACTATTGCCGCCCTCGCTACGCTCGGGCGCCAAACCCCGTCTCGGGAGTAAATAAGCTACTTTCACCCCTAGGGTAACAAACAATGTACTATTTACATTTTGTTAGAACAAAAATAAAGGACATGGCATAAAAAAAGTATTTATTTATTTGTCCTTAAAAACGTATTTTTTGTTGCTCTTTGCGACGTTGGACAAATATTTGTCTTTTACGTAAATAGAGTATTTTAGCCTTACAGAATTAATGCTCTAAGATTTTAGCGTACTTTATTGGTGTCGTAGCGTAGATTATAAAGTACGCCTGCATGAAAAAGGGTACAATACTCTATTTTAAAGTGCGAGTGGCAACCCTACACGTCTGCCTCGTACAAAGTACGTATTTTGACGCGATCCGTATTGATGGTGTAGGGTGTGCTGTGATCCAGCCACAGTATTGTCTGAGGATCAGCCCAAGATCCATCAATAAATATCACGATATTTATCACAATATTTATTGACGTGTAGCGTTCGCCTAATGACTGACATAATGGGCGATTTTCCGAGATCAAAAAAAAAAAGAAATTGGTTCGTAAATGACTTCATAGATGGCGCTTAGCATAGATTAGTATGGCGCTTAGTAAAAGGCGGGTTCATGAAGAGCACGTGTATGGCTGCGTAATATTTATTCTATTCCAAAATAGAAATAGGTTCTGGATGTCCTGAATATAAATAGGTAAGTAAATACTATTTTTTTATTCTTTTGGTAGACAAGTAAAAGTGTAGAATTTATTACAGCTTTTAAGTAGCCCAGCTTTCATAAAACGACATCTATCGAGTGTTTTTGAACTAATTTTTACTTTTTAATTTGGGCTGTCAGAAAATCGCCCATTAGAAATATTGGCCAAACAATGCAATCAAAAATGTTCTTTTTTTTAATTTTAACTATTATATGTCGTTGAAACTGTAAGAACGTTAGCTTTATTTATTTTCACAGTGTCATGCATGTCGTATAGCGTACTACTGTGGGTAACAGTGGCTTATGTTAAAACTACATTAATTTTACAGAAACGAGCATGAAACGTCTATAATTGGATCAGGAACTTCTTTAAGATTTATTTAGAAATATTTTTCTTGATGATTGATGAATTGATAAAATCCCTGACTTTAGAATATAGATTACATACGTATATAACTGATGTCTTGGTGACAGGTACGCTCTGTTTCCACCTAAGCTCGTAATTTCATCCTTGGGATTCCTATAAAATATAATCTTATTATTACCTACAACAAACCGTTAAAAGATAAAACAAGTAAGTTTTAACGTGAAACGTCTTTGATTTCGGTAGTTAAAATCACAGGTTATAATAATGTTTATAAAGTAACATACTTACTCATAGAGTCTGGCTAATGAAAGCTGCCCCTGATGAACGGCGGCAATTTCAAAAATCTGCTGCTGGTAATAATGGCTAACACTGAATAAACGAAGTTGATACTATTATTTTTACATCTGAAATTGAAATTAAATCAATTTTATTTTCATAAGTTGCGAGCTACATTATCTATTATAGGGTAAGACGCAATAATAATTCAATTATTGTAGCAATAATAATGTTTGTTTTGCTGTGTTCGTAATTTGTAAAGACAAAGTTTGTTATCAACAAAATTATGACGGGAAGATCAGAGATTGCATCCGTGCGAAGCTGGGGCGAATCGCCGGTATACTATAATCAGCCAGGACACAGGTGCGTAAATGAGATTAAAACTACTTTCTTTAAATTATTATCTTAAACTAATATTAAGATGATTCTAACGCCTGTTATCTTATATGTTAGGAATTACGTAAGAATAGGCAGTTAAACAAAAAAAAACAATATTCCATATATATATTTTTTATTCACTTAAGTCATTTAAATATGAAATAATAAAAGAAATTAATGCCAGTTTTAATTACAAAATCTCAGAAGGGCCACACTTTATGATTTGTCATACTTACTTCTTTATTATTTTTTTTGTCAGTATTCAAGTCCTCAATCGTGTTAGAGTCTGGCTAACGAAAGCTGAACCTCGTAGTTATTTGGCAACACTTTGTCTCTATGTGTTCTTCTTCTTCTTTTTGTGCAGTGGCGTTTCCCTTTGGATTTCGCCAATATCCAGTTTTTGGCACAGTTGTTTATCTCTACAGACTCATTGCTTGTATCGGTTTCTCGTAAGAGCACAATGTACAAGTACAGAGGTGGTGAGATCTTAAATTTTGAGGCTGTAGACCCAGTTGATGATCTGTACTCTGTAATGCCTATGGACAAACACAATACTTATATATAACATTTGTTAGTGGCAGACAGACAAATTACAATTTTATATTGTTAGTAGTTATATAAGAACATAAAACATCAATGCAGGGGGGTTTCACATAACTGAGAACAATCTTAAAATTTGTGGGTTTGGGGATACATGGGGGGAGGAGATCATAAAGGGAAGTTGGGTATTTGGGACAGTTAAAAAATATGTGGTCAGGTGTTCCCTCCTCCAGACCGCATTCACAAAGGGATGAGTCCTTAACCCTAATTTTGGCCAGATGAACAGGGGTGCATGCATGGCCTAACCTTAAACGGCTCACAGTGGAGGTGCATGCTTTGGAAGCTTTTTTATATTTAAAAAACCATGGCTTGTCAGGTAAGGAGTGCTGAATGTCCGCGAAATATTTCCCTACGGTTTTGCTTTTCTCCCGCCACTGAGTTTCCCATGTAGATCTCATTACTTGAGTGGCCAAAGGGTACAGATCGTAAGAAAAAATTTTATCATGGTCAGGACATCCAATGGCAGTTGCCTCTTTTGCGATTATGTCAACGGCTTCGTTACCTAATATACCTGTGTGTCCTGGTATCCAGGCCAGAGAGACTTGGTATCCAAGCGTGGAGCATTTTAAAAGAATTTTCCTAATTTGGAGGATTATAGGAGGATTAGATTTACTATGGAAAGGATTGGATAAGATCGCCTGGAGACTGCTTCTGGAGTCTGTGAGGATAACTGTTTTACCTATTTTATGGGATTCCACATATCGAACGGCTTCAAGAATTGCAGTAGCCTCTCCAGTAAAGACGGATGTAACAGGGGGGCATTTGAAATTTAATATTATTTTATATTTGGGAATCCAGACCGCAGCACCAACACATTCCTCGTCTGATAATTTGGAAGCATCTGTGTACATCACAAGCCAGTCTTTCCAATTTTTCCGGATGACTTCTTGTAGCTGGAACTCTGCATCTGGTGAGTCTTTGGAGATACCTAGGTCTAGATGGATGTCAGGTTGCAGTGTCAGGGAGTGGTACGGGTTCCCAAATATGGGTTTAAGGGCACATTGGTAAACAGGGCAGGGAATTCGGTTGAATTTGATGAAGCTACGGAACAGGCAAGGGGACTCTCTGAGTTTCCAGAATTTGTCTGATGATATAAACTCCGACAGTTGGTGAAGTTTGGCAAGGAGTGGGTGAGACGAATTTTGGACAATTTTAAAAAGAAATTTGTCGGCTAGGTATTGTCTTCTAATGGCCAGTGGGGGGTCCCCACACTCCACCTGCAAACCATTTATCGGAGATGATTTCATCGCTCCTGCCACTATCCGAAGGCTTTTGGACTGGATTTTATCGAGCGAGTTCAAAGACGATTTAAGACAGGGTTCTAGAAGTAATGAACCATAGTCCAAATGCGATCGGATCAAAGCATTGTAAAGGAGTTTTTGACAAAATGGATGGGCGCCCCACCAGGTACCAGAAACGGAACGGAGGATATGGGTATTTTTCTCACATTTTTTGGATACATGGGAGACATGTTGAGTTCCACTCATTTTGGAGTCTAGTACCGTTCCTAAGAATTTCGCATGGCTTTTTAAAGGGATGTCTTGGTTGTCATATTTAACTGACATAATAGGTGTATTCCTTGCGCGACTGAATACAACCATATTACACTTGTCTACCGAAAGCGAAAGACCATGTTCCAGTAGCCAATCATGGAGGTAATCTAATGCGGCGTTAAGTAATTCAGTAGCTTGCTCGGGATCGCTGTGTGAAATATACAGGGCCAGGTCGTCGGCATACTGCAGGACATTACAAAAAGGGGTTAAGGACAATTCGAGGTCATAGGTGTAAATACTATAAAGTAAAGGGCTCAAGACTGATCCCTGGGGAAGGCCTCTCCAAACAGTTCTTGCGGGGTAAAGAGCATTATTGTGACATATCTGTATAGATCGTGACGAGAATAGATTAAAAATTATATTTACAAGCCTCACAGGAATACTCAGATTTAGCATTTTCTGCCTGAGTACCGGAAGCAGAACATTGTCATAGGCAGATGATATGTCTAAAAAGACTCCCGTCACATTCTCACGTTTGGAAAGGCCTATCCAGATATCAGTCAAGAAGACGCTTAGACTGTCCATTGTACTCATTCCCTTACGGAACCCAAACTGGCTTTTGGCTAGTAGACCCCTACTCTCCGCTATCCACTCCAACCGGTTTTTAATTAGATGTTCCATGATTTTGGCCATTGTGCAGGAAAGTGCAATGGGTCTATACCCGTTAGGGTCGTTGCCAAGTTTTCCAGGCTTTAGGATGGGGATTATAATTTGGGCTTTCCACTCCTCAGGAGGAACTCCCCTCAAAAAGATGTTGTTGATTAAATTAAGGAATAGGTTCTTAGCGGAAGAGCTGCTGTTAACTAGTAGCGAATAGGGAATACCATCGATGCCTGGGGAGGAATCTTTGAGACCGTCCAGGGCTGTATTAAGTTCCTCAAGAGAGAATGGAGAGTCAAATTCGGAGTAATGGGATGGCATTGACGGCGTACATAGTGTAGCCTCAATTTCTGTCGGGACTGAGAGGGGAGCGAGTTTATTTTGGAAGAGTTCCAGCCAAGCTGATGGATCATTGGAGTTTATGTTGTTGTTGCTGGAGGCAGAGCAACGAAATTTCCTAATGTTTCTCCATACCACCGAGGGTTGGGATCTTGGGGACAGGGACTCACAAAACTGGCACCAACCTAATCGTTTCTTTTTAGTGAGGACTCTGACAGCTTTAGCCGCCGCCGATTGATACTTAATGAAGTTGGCCTCAGTCATGGACAACGAATATTCACGTTCCGCTGCCTTTCGCTCCTTGCACACCGCCGTGCATTCTGGGTCCCACCAAGGTGGAGAAGAACTTTTGCCTTTGTAAATATTCTTGGTTGGCAGGCAGTTCTCTGCTGAAGACAGCAGGCTGTTTCTGAAGTCAGTATACACTGCTAGGTAGTTGTAAGGTGTGACTTCAGGGAGGTTCTGAATATTCTGGTCTAAAGCGAGTCCATATTCAGACCAATCAGCCTTGGATGTATTAAATTTAAGGCGCGGACGAGGAGCGTTTGGCAATGGATTGGAGCGGGAGTGGCGGTTATCAAAAGTTAGTATGACGATAACATAGTGATCACTGCCATAGGTTGTGGGAAGAATAGTCCAATTGTGGTCAGGAGCGAGAGCAGGAGAGCATAAACTTAAATCGACGGCGCTTTTGATATTCTGGGACGGGTAAACCCTGCGTGTAGGTGAGCCGTCATTGAGCACGCAAAGATCGAAGCGATCGCAAATATCGAGGAAGGAATGGGATAAATGGTCGGAATAATAGGAACCCCAAGATGTGTGATGAATATTAAAATCACCTAACACAACCAGAGGGGGGGAAAGGGAAGAGAGTATATCGGAAAACTCAGCAAGGCATGAATGATTGGGGTGGGGGATGTAAATAGATAAAAAGGTCACGTTGGAAATTCTCACAGCTACTGCATTTACATGCTCACTGTGGGAGGGGAGGTTGACTTGGGAGAAAGTTACTGTTCTGGAGATTAGGAGGGCGGAGCCTCCATGCCCGTCGCTTCTGTCGTCCCTAAGGCACGAATAACCTGGGAATCGGACTCGATCGCCAGGTTTGCGACGCATCTCCTGAACAGCAAAGATGAAGGGATTGAATTTATTAATAAGGTGTAGAATATCATGCTTCTTATTCTTGCTGCTGCGGCAATTCCATTGAAGGATGGGGGCCATTGGAGCAGGAAAGATTGAGGACCTGAAAAAGTTGGTCTCTGAGGTTGTTCGGTAAGGGGACATCACTAAATCTTCCTAGAAGATTGATGATGGTGGAGAGGAGGAGTGAGATGAGGTTGTCGTTAGGGATAGGAGAATCTGTGGGGAAAGCACAACCATTAGGTTGTTGGGACTGTGGGGTTTCAACTATTGAACTATGGGCTCTAGCATCGTAGCCAGGGCTTGCAGATGGGAGAGGTTGATGCTTGGATAAGGAAACCGTTTTACGGTAGGAAACATTTTGAGACCGAGGGGGGAGGATTTGAGTTGGGTATTGAGGGGATGGAGGTGGGGAGGGGACTTGCACGGTTCTCGCAGTGTCAGCGAAAGACCGTCTAACTTGAGAGAATCTAGCCGATGCCTCAGAGTAAGTGATGTTTTCCTGAGACATAACAAGTTTGATCTGCTTCTGCTTTGAGTGTTCAGGGCATGAAGGGTTAGTAGCCTGATGTGCTCCAGAGCAAAAAAGGCAGGTTGGAGTGTCTTTATTACAAGTATGGCCTTCGTGAGGTTGAGCGCAAATGAAACAGCGTGCTTGGGATCTGCACTGCGACTGTATGTGGCCGAATCTACAACACTTATTGCACTGTATAGTGGGGAGAACATATACTTCGACAGGGAGAGATGTAAAAAAACAGTACACATGTTGTGGTAGTTTTTGGCCAGAAAAGGTTAAAACTACAGTCTGTGTAGGGACCCAAACAGGTGTATTATCATTAAATGTTTTTCTATTAAGTCTACGGGCCTTAACTATGGGGCCATAGCCTGTTGGGATCTCCACTGACTCCACTAATTCTTCTAAAGTCCACTCTATGGGTACTTGACGTACTATTTATTCCCATTCTAGTAATACTATAAGTGGGAATTATTGCTTCATAGTTGTTCCCTGTGAGTGCCGGGTGGTCAAGGAAGGCATTAGCATCCGAGAAGGTTTTGAATTCCACAGAAATCCTGTTTCTACCAACATGCTTAATGCCATCCCTTACCACATTTTTTATTTTATTAATGAACAAAAAGTGTCCAAATTTAATGGGGCGTAATACGGTGCCAGAGGAGGGATCAGTAACTGGTTTGCTTACATGAACGAGGAAGGGTGATGAGTCTTCAGAGGTATATTTCAGTTTGTTACCTGAGAATTCAGGGCTTACATATGTTGATTGCGTACTAAGGGAAGACACGGGAATATTAGTTTTTCTCGGAGGTTGAGGTAAATTATTATCGGACGGAGCTCGTTTCCGGGAGGTCTGGGCGCTATTACTTACGTCCATTTGGGAAAACGTTGGGAGTGAAAACTAAGCACATGGCTCGTTGTCGCCCCCGCCTGGGTCAGGAGGGTCAGACATTTAACACAAAACAAATAAGCACGGATTTACTTACCAATATACGTATGCTAAACAACCGCCACCTTATTAAACACTTAACAGAAAGACAACAGGGTCAAACAACACAGGGAAAACACAAATAACCACTTGTACAGCAAAACGTTGTATCTCGCACTCAACCTAAAAGCAGAGTCATGTACCAAAATTAAATAATCCGTCTCTATGTGTTCCTATCTGAGATTGTTCTGAGATCTGAGGTGTCATGTCGTATGTCAAATTGAAATTGTGTTGTGTGTGAGTGACCCTGTGATTAAAAAAAACCATTAGAGGTTTGTGGCAACATTAGAAAAGGACATGTTACTACTTTTTAGCTATCTCATCACGACCGTTTTCTACTTTCATGTGGAACAGGGAAAAAACTACCTTGGTAGAGAATTGAAGTGCGCAGTCCAGTTATAATATAGGTTCGTGGTCCCGTGTTGATTTATTTTTGTGCTTGTCACAATTTTCTACGCTTATAACACAGAATGGAAGGCGTAAAGACTAGTAAAGCCTTAATAATTCGTTTCTAGTATACAAACAACATTTATTTTTCCTTGATCTAACTGAAAAAGTAAGCCATGTGAACAACCCACAGACATATAATAAGAAGTATATGTCTGTGGAACAACCCACAGACATAGGAACAACCCTATTAAAAAAAAAACTTTGAATGAATGATCGAGCCGTTTGCCGTTTGACAGATTGTTGAATGAATGAAAATGGTTGACGAAGGAAATCCTTGGACTGCTTTTCAGTTTTCATTGTAATTTTTGTGTAAATAAAATTTGGTTGTTTGTTTAAAAATAAAAACTTAAATGTGATTAGTGTTTATCTGTAATATTTATAATGTCAAATAGTACAATTGAAAGAAAATTAAAGGGATTAGAAGATCGCTTCGAAAATGAAATGCGTATTCATAGAGAGGGTGGCATCCACAACCAAGGACTTGGGGCTTCCAGACCCGGGAGCGGCCGGAGACCAAGGCCTCGTGAGTATATTTTTGTATTTACGGACTCCTTGAAGTTGCTTGTATATTGTACTAAAGAACTTTAAACTTAAAACACCCTGGTAGTGTTTATATTTTGTTCTCAATCAAGACTTCAGAAATGTATGTAAATAATTGTTAATCCAATTTATTAGTTTTTAATCTTTCTCTATAATGCTGTACCGAAATTTATAAGTAGAACAAGTTAAAGACCTAATCCAACAGAAGTTCTAAGGGATTGTACTTTATGCATGTTTCAACTTTTGCTTGTACACTTCAATGTTAATGTTAACACTGTTAAAAGGAAGTGTTAAAACAGAACTTAATTAAATGATGAATTGATTTTTGTGTGTAATAGTAGTTTTTTTGTTTCAGCTCCTATGTTCTCTAACAAAGAAATACCAGCGTTTCCACCCCGGTCACCACAAGCTACAGAAACAGAACACAGGATGAGAGAAGTGTTTAAGGTAATTAACCAAAACTAAGGTATGTTTATGGTTCATACTGATTGTTTTTTATAATAGAATTTTAATATCAACGGAAATCATCATAATTTTTATACCCTTCTAAGTTGGTAGTTAATAATGTCTGTCTGTCTGGTTTTAGATCTCTACATATTACTACTACTACCTACTTTAAGTCAATGTCTGAATTCTCATTATTTTTATTATCTTCATAGTTTCATCTCTTTGAGTAAGAATAGAAATAAATAGTACTTAACCTTCGTATGAATATCACTTTCTGCCTTTGTTAACAAAAAATGTGATAGCATTAGATTTAATGCTTAAATTAGATTTAATTATTTTAAGCTATACATTTAACCTTCTTAAGAAGTACTATGTATTATTTCAAAATTAAAACTGATTCTGTCTCATTTTTGTTAGGAAAGGCAGAATAATACACCATCAGACTTCAAAGAGGTTTGTTTAGTTTGAGTCCATGTCTGAGTAATATGTTACAATTTCATGATAACTTCCTTTACCTTATCTTTTAGGCAGTTACTTAACAAAATAATTTAGAGTTAATGATACCAATGCTAGCTTATTCTTTTTAATTTCTAGTTTAATAGTGGTAGAGACTGAAGATATTTTTTCTCATAAATTACCTACTTCCTTTTATTGTCCATATTATTACAGGGAGAGTATAGTAAGAATTTGACTGTTGAATACTAACTAATATATCTTTGCAGGTTAGCGGCAAACTAAATGTGAATGGTCTAGAATACCGGTCACATGTGGAAGACCTCCAGCAACTTGGGGAGCTGGGCAGCGGCACCTGTGGACACGTGGTCAAAATGCTGCACAAACCTTCGAATACAGTCATAGCTGTCAAAGTGAGTTTTACTGTCTCTGCAGACCCTTTTAGCAGGCCTAAATATTATACTTTGTATGCTTGGTAGGGCTTATAATAATCCTCCTCCTACATCTTATCTAAGATATAAGATAGCCAGTTCCTCAGTGAGTGTCAGTAATCTCATCACACATTATTGCACATATCCTTTACAATTAAGTTGACAAAAAATTATGAACAAGTAAATACTTGTTTATTACAAATACACAAACAGAAGGACCACCTTTTGAAGAGATGTGATTTACATAAACACAATCTTCGGAATAAATAAATTAATGTTTTATATTTTAGCGTTTTATTAACGCTTAAATATACATAAGTAAAATTTTAAACACTGAAAAAAGAAAGACGACAGCCTCAGGCGGGAATCGAACCGCGCACCTTCCGCATTCCGGGCGGCTGACTTAACCACTTGGCTACCGAGGTCTGGCTTTCAACCGTCGAAATTTGTCAGTGCTTGATGCTTATGTTTTTAGTCAACATTGCTTCATCAAATCTTAGAAGTTTTCACCTCTGAGATCCGAAAGAAATATTTTTACAAATATTTGAACATTCGGTTAATATGAAGCTGCGTTTATAGATTAATGTTGTATATTTTAGCGTTTTATTAATGTTTAAATATACATAAGTAAAATTTTAAACACTGAAAAAAGACGACAACCTCAGGCGGGAATCGAACCACGCTCCTTCCGCATTCCGGGCGGCTGCCTTAACCACTTGGCTACCGAGGTCTGGCTTTCAACCGGCGAAATTTGTCAGTGCTTGATGCTTATGTTTTTAGTCAGCCGCCCGGAATGCGGAAGGTACAGTCACCAGCATTAAGATGTGATGATGCAAAAATATCTGATAGTCACAACTTAATGCTGGTGACTGTACGGGGTTCGATTCCCGCCTGAGGTTGTCGTCATAAATAAATTTGTTCATCCAAGAATGAGGTTGGACTAAGTCAAAAAGCAGGGTGTTTATAATAAGATTTTAATGTTCAATAAGTTACCTTTAAGCGTACTAAAAGACTCTACCTACCCACCCTCCAACCAGTCACCTTGGTAGTTAATCTCAAAATGTAATGTTGTTCCTGTCGGAAGATCTGTAGGTGCGCTTACCTGCGTAAGTAGTTTATAGGCCAATATTTATACATTATATTACGATAAGAATTCTTGGTGGGCAAGAGAAACATCATGTCTGCAGTTTTGATGTATTTCCTGAAATTTTAAGACTTTAAAAGCGATAAATTAAATAAATAAATAAATAAAGCCTTTATTTCCGAAATTTTTACAATAAGTACATTGACATTTTTTAAAAACTACTCCCTACTTCACAAAATGTCTCAACTTCGGTGTGCCTTACGGCAAAGGCCTCCTCCAATTCTTTCCACTGCTTTTTATCTGACGCTACTCTGATCCATAGGGGTCCTAGGGTCATTTTAAGGTCATCTTCCCATCTTCTTTGTTTGTGTCCCTTGGGTACCAAACTGTCACTGTTTGCTCCATTTCTCCTTCTGGCAGAAGCATATGTCCTTTCCACCTCCATTTGAGTTGATCAACATGTGACAGTATGTCTGTTAGTTTCGTTTTGCGCCTTATATCTATACTTCTGACTTTGTCCATTAATTTCAAACCTAAGCATGCTCCTTTCCATGCCTTTCTGACATCTTTCTAGTTTATCCCTATGGTGTTTCGTTAGGGCCCAGGTTTCGCAGCCATATGTGATGCAGGGCAGGTATAAAAAGTCTTCTTCTTGATCTTTATGCTCAGTTCCTTGCTTTTCATGACTTCTTTCAAGGCCCAATACTTTTTCCACCCGGTCGCAATTCTTTTTTCTATTTCTTTGGACATTTGGTCTTTTGGCGATATTATCTGGTCTAGATATACGTATTCCTCTACATATACTATTTTTTGTCCACTGTTGTTTATGTCTGTGGTTATCGAGTTTGTCATCATTTTGGTTTTAATTTAATTTCTAGACCTACTTGTCAACTAGGGTTTGTATCATGGATTCCAGTATCTTTGGTTCCTCTTCCAATATAACCAGGTCATCTTCAAATCTTAGATGGCTCAATCGCGCTCCGTTTATGCTTAGCCCCAGATGCCCCCATTCCAAGTTTCTTAATATTTGTTCTAGCACTGCTGCTGCTTTGGTGAGAGAGGGTCACATTGCCTGACACCCCTTTCGATTGGAAAAACGTCTCTTGTGGATTCCAGCCTGATACTAGCTTTGCTTTCTCTGTATATGTTTTTGATGATGTTTACGTAAGTGTTTGGGATCCCTTGCTGTTTTTGACTTTGCCATACGTATTTGTGTTTGAGGCTGTCGAACGCCTTGGAGTAATCTATAAAGTCCAGGTAAATTGGTTTGTTGTGTTCATTGTACTTTTGTATGAGCTGTTTAATTATATGAATATGGTCGATTGTACTGAAGTTTTTCCTGAAACCTGCCTGTTCCACTGGTTGATTTTCGTTGAGCCTGAGTGATATTCTGTCTAGAATTACTTTAGCAAAAACTTTATATACATTTGAGATGCGAGATATGGGTCTATACTTACCTATATCGTCTTTTGGACCTTTTTTGTGTAAAAGTATTATGTGTGATTCTGTCCATTGACTTGGAATAATGCCTGTATATAGTGTCTCTTTAAAGACCTGTACTAGTACTGGGCTTAGTTCTTTGATATTGTCCCTCTCATTAGTTCCTTTGTTATTCTATCTGGACCAGAAGATTTTTCCATTTTTTAGCTTTTTCTACTTCCGATGGTAAAATTTCTGGTATATCTTCAATACTTTTAATTTTATAGTTTTCTGTACTATGGTCTCTATCGGGCAGGTGTATTTTTGGTTGATTTAGACTGTGTTCTTGGTATAGTGAGCGGTAATAATTTGTTGCTATATTTTGGATTTTGTTACGAATTAGTTCTTTGTCTCTTAATTTTGGTATCAATTCTTTTCCCTTTTCTCGAAGTTCTTTGAGTGCTTTTATCGTGCCTCCCGTTTTGTTAATATGATTCTCTAGGGTTTTAATTCTTCTACTTTTCCTGTCTTTCCTCATGTTTTCGCGAATCTGTTTGCTTAGGTCAGAGATTTCTTTTTGGTTTTCTTTCTTATCCTATTTTGTAATTAAGTTTCTTCTGTCATTAATTAATTTTAAAGTTTTTTCACTTAGATAGGATTCTTTACTTTTGCTTGTTTGAAATTCTGCCTGTTCTTTAAGCTTGATTTTTATTCTTTTATATTTTACGTTTAGGTCAATATCTGAGGTTACAACTTCCATCAGGTCTTCTGTGGTGTCCTTTGTGTCGCTCTTTTTGCTTATTGTTTGTAAATGGTTCACTTTGATTGCTTTTGGTCTAGGCTTTTTAAACCACTTTCATTAAGACAGCTGCGTACCATACGATGGTTAGTATTAAAGTTTAGGCTTTGTGTTATTACTGTATCACTAAATGTCCTAACTTTGTTGGTTATTATGTAGTCGATTTCGTTTTTAGTCTTTATATCTGGAGACATCCAAGTCCATTTGCTTTTGGATTTTTTGCGGTATATGGAATTAAGTAGTGTTAAGTTTTGCTCAAGTAGGAATTCGACCAATTTTTCTCCGTTTTTGCTTCTTTTTCTCCATCCATATTTTCCTATTATATGTTCTTCACCTGCTAGTCGAGCGCCCACGTGGGCGTTGAAGTCTCCCGTGAGCACTATATTGTTTTCCAAATATTTTTCAGTAACTTCTCTGTTTGTCGTAAAAGTTTAATATGTCCGTTTTTGTTGCTTGTTGGTAACTTAATAAGCACCAAAGCTATTCTATCGGATATTCCTTCAAACCTAATGATTTGTTTTTTGAGTTTTAACTTTATCAAAAATCCTACTCCTCTTTGTCCAGCGACTTCGCCTTTGTGGTACATAATATAGTTGTTTCTCTCTTCTATTTCTTCTCCTAGTCTCCGCATCTCGCTTATGCCTAGAATGTCCCACTTGATGTTTTCAATTGCTAACTCAAGCTCTTGTAAACTCTGTTGTTCTCAAGGTTCGTGTGTTAAGTGTACACAGATATAGACTGCTTCGTTTTTAGTGTCTTTTTTTGTATTTGCTTTGGTTGATTTAGTTGGCAGATTAGTTGGGGGGTGGTGGTCAGCTTCCCCCACGGTGACCAGCCGGCTTGGGGGGCAGTTTATAAAAGTTTTTTTCGTGTTTATGTTCGTTATTGAGTATCTATGTTGTTTCCGGTCGGAGAGGACCTCTACTTGTTTTTTGATAGCTCTGACAAGGAGTTTGATCTATCGCGTGATACATATGTAAGGATGCTTGGTTTAATAACTTCCCTTGTTGAAGGATGGTGGGCAAAAATACCCACTTCCGCCAGAGTATAAGTTCTTGTTAATTTTGATGATAATAGATCCATATTTCTAGAAGGCAATGTGCATCAAATTCCGTCCAGGGGTTCTATATTTATTTAAAGTTAAATACTGAGCATTATTGAAACAAGCATAATATGTAAAACATTTATTTTTTGTTATTTATGACTTAATTATGGTCTTCGTCAATAATATTATTGAATCTAAGAAGAGAGCCGTTCTGTCGATATCCTCTTGATGTCTTGCCAGGCTCAAAAACCATATTACAACCATGGCATGAGCGCATCAACCCAAAGTACGGTTCCATGTTTTACATGAGCGGTAATAATGGTTCAATGCATTTAAACCAGTGTCATCCTCGTTTATTAAAACATAGGTGTAATAGAGCTTTGACCTCGTATATCTAGATTGTATTTGTGCTCGCAAAAGCCACAGATTCGACCCTTCAATGCCAGCTTTATTGAGTTCGGCAACGAGTTGATTACACATCAAACAAACTGTTCCATAATTAGGACGAAACATGATTCCATTTCAACAAAATCGAATTCACAGAGCAATAATCGTAATCCGAAGTCCAAACCGTAAAGTCAGTTTTTTTAAAGTATCGTAGTAGGAGGAACACGAAGGACTGCGCCGATGCCGGCGGCGCGGCGCAGCCACGCAAACCGGTTTGAAGTGCGAGCACAGGGGCGTTTATGGTCGACTAGCCTGTCGTAGTTCTCTCTCTTTATTGTTTTAACAACTATAATGTTTCATAAATAAAACCTCACTTATTTATTGTAAATAATTATGTTATATCACGGTATCTAGTGAGTAAAATGATTTTATTTGGTTTTTACTTATACAGTTTTATTTCATTACCTCTGGGATATTTTTTAAAGGCGTTATAATATAAAATGTTCATTTTTGGTTGGTGTTTTGAGTCACACTTATTCAATGGCTGGCGGAGCTGGGTGTATTTTGCCCACCATCCTTTAGAGTTTTTGTTACATTCTCGGTATTCCTTGTGCTTAGCTTTTTCTGGGATGGCGTGATTGGTGATCCTGATTTCTCTCTCTTTTGTTTCGCGATTGATGGTCCCCGGTTTTTTCACAATAAGCTTGTCGTACTTTATAAACGCTATATTTCCATTTTTTCTTTCTTCTTCCACTTTTGGCTGCAACTGCTTGAGTATTTCAAGAACTTCCTTAGGGTAATCTTCTTTGACAAAAGACTTCTTTAAAAGCGATGCATACATACATATAATCACGACTATTATCCCCAAAGGGTTAGTCAGTGACTAGGCAATGAGGACCGCAAAAGCAGTCCTCTGCCATAGTCCACTTTTCACCAAATTGCGACTGCACATGTGCTCAGCGGGACAGGTGGTGAGCCCATCGCCGCTCTATGCTGTTGGAAGTATGAGTAGTCTTTAGTACGTTAGTTGCCTTTTACGACACCCAAGGGAAGAGACAAGGTGGTAGTGTACTTTCACCGCTACGCGACTCCGTGAATAAAATATGAAAGCGATATAAATGCTATAAATTAGAGTATTTTTATTGGACATGCATGCATGCACACTGCTAACTAAATTTATTTATTTTTTATTTATTTATTTCATGGAAAACAAACGGCAATAGATTACACATAATTGCATAAGAGTATAAAAATTAATATGCTCTAAGCAGTTTTCACAGGTAGACATGTAACTACTAATCTTAAATTCATATTATTTATATTAAATTTATTGGCCATAAACATAACAAGGTTTGTTACAAGGCAAGTCAATTGATAAAAAAATAACACAGTATACAATTTACAGAAAAAAAAAACAATAAAATTATTAAAGTTAGAAACATAAAACATGCATAAATAAATAGCAATTAAATGTTATATTGATATTAAACTGTAAATGTCATTATAACCATTTAGAAGCCACATTAAATCATATAAAGTCAAATTGTTAATCAATTATTTAAAATATTTAAGGATATTACAATAAAATTTAAACTCCGGTTTTAATAATTTTTGCAAAAAGTTGATTCTGCCATTTGCATTGTCATGTATTCATAAACAGAATAGAAAGGATTATCTGCGAAAAAATCTTTCAACATTTTCCTAAAACGACCGTGATCTAGCCTTGATACACTCTTACATACTCTTGATACATATTAAAGGTTAACTTTCCCCTACAGCAAATGCGTCGCTCCGGCAACTCCGAGGAGACGAAGCGCATTCTCATGGACCTGGACGTGGTGGTGCGCTCGCACGGCTGCCCGTACATAGTGCGCTGCCTCGGCTGCTTCGTCACCGACGCCGACGTGTGGATCTGCATGGAGCTGATGGCGTCGTGCTTCGACAAGCTGCTCAAGAGAGTGGGGGCGCCCATACCGGAGGCTATATTGGGCAAAGTCACTGTTGCGGTAAGCATTTTGTTGTTTGGTTGTTTTTCAGCATTGATTTCAACTCAAGATAGAGATACCGCCTCTGTGCTCTGTGGTGTGGCTAAGCCACTGGTACTGGTCTTACCTAGAGGTCCCGAGCTACTAATTCAGGGGCTACTATAAACAAAATCTGCCGTATACCACCTTAAGGGCTATTTTCATTTGTATTTGTTCTGTTCCAACATCCTTTTAAACTTTTGCTACAACATCCCTCTATTAGGATAAAATTTTTACTAGAAAAAACAACCAGTCTCAGGAAAGCTCGAATGGGATTCGAACCCATGACCTTTGGATTGCCGGTCCACTGCTCTAATTGCTAAGCTACCGAGACCCCTGAAAAATCGTTGAATTTTTTCTTTTTGATTTATGCTGCAAGCCAGTGGTATTAGAAAAAACTGTTAGGTTTTGTTGATAGTTCATCTTGGTGTACTTGGTTTTGTTGGTAGGGTAGGGTTTGTTATTTCCGCCTAGCAGCTACCACCATCTGGTACCAGAGTCTGGCGCCATAACATTTTCTTGTTCCGGCGGTTAAGATGTAAGATAGCCAGTTCCTCAGTAGTTGAGGATTCCAGGTGATGTGCGCTTCCATCTTCGGCCTTATCAATATTCTAGCGATGTCTTGATTTCAATGATGAGGCTCTTGCCCTGCAGCAGTGGGACAGTATACAGGCTGTACTTTCATATGTTTATGTCACTCAGAATAACAGTGCTTCTGTGTCATTCTGAACATCCACGAATGACACGAAGCATGATGCTGAGACAGGGCCCATTAACTGTGAAGTTACTTGATAACTTGATGAAGTTACTTGGTAACTGTGGACGTCTTCTGGCTGATGATGATGATGATGATGAATATTACTAAAACAACACAGGCGAGAGTTCACACTTTTCGTTGCCTCGCCTGTGTTGTTTTAGTAATATTCATCATCATCATCATCATCATCAGCCAGAAGACGTCCACTGCTGGACAAAGGCCTTCCACCACGACCGGTCTTGTGCTGCTTGCATCCAGCGACTACCCACGACCTTCACCAGATCGTCGGACCACCTTGTTGGAGGCCTGCCCACACTGCGTCTTCCGGTGCGCGGTCGCCACTCTAGAACCGTTCTGCCCCAACGGCCATCGGTTCTACGGGCGATGTGCCCTGCCCATTGCCACTTGAGCTTGGCGACTCTTTGGGCTATGTCGGTTACTTTAGTTCGTCTACGAACCTCCTCATTTCTGATTCGATCACGTAGAGAAACCCCGAGCATAGCCCTCTCCATTGCTCTTTGCGTGACTTTGAGCCTGCTAATTAGGCCCATTGTAAGCGACCACGTTTCGGTACCGTATGTCATCACTGGCAACACACACTGGTCGAAGACTTTCACCTTGAGACACTGCGGTATTTCGGACGAGAAGATATTTCGTAGCTTATCGAACGCTGGCCAGCCGAGTTGGATTCGACGATTGACCTCTTTCTAGTTAGACTTACCTAACTGGACTGTTTGTCACAGGTATACAAATTCGTCAACAACTTTAAGTAATATTATGTTAATAATATTTAATTGTGTACATTGCATGCCCGATCATGGGCAAATTGTTGATACTATTTAATATTTTGTTAAGAACTTGTTACACAGTCTTAAGCAATAAAGAAATTCTATTCTATTCTAGTAATTTATCATGTTAGTGTGTTAGTTAATAAAATGTTATCTATTCTACTGTTTTCTATGTATGTGTAGACTGTGAAAGCGCTGTCGTACCTAAAGGACGAGCACGGCGTGATCCACCGCGACGTGAAGCCCAGTAACATCCTGCTGGACGAGTGCGGGAATGTGAAGCTGTGCGACTTCGGCATCAGCGGCCGGCTCGTCGACTCCAAGGCGAAGACGCGCAGCGCCGGCTGCGCGGCTTATATGGCGGTGGGTTTTATTATATTTATTTACTAGCGGTCACGGCACTTTGTACAAATTATTAGCAAAAAGCATCTTCAGTTCGACTCTTTCTATTAGTGGAAAACGCATAAAAAGCCTTTGCGAAGTTTTAAAGATGAAAGCAGAGCCACAGACACAGGAAAACTGCTACTTTACTTTATAATGTAACTAGCAGCCCGCCCGCGCCTTCGTCCACACTATCTTAGAAAAACCGTCATACTTCAGCCATTTAAAAAAATATATCTACAAAATATAAACAAAAACCATATTTGGTTTCATGTTGACACAAAAATACAAAATTAACGAAAGTAACAGGGCTCTTAATTTGTCATTATCTAAGTTTCAATTATGATGTGACCTGAATTGCCAAATTAAGTAGGTATATACTTTTTAATGTGTTTGTAACAGAAACAACGACCCTTTAAAAATCTTTCTAATGAGTTTTTGTTAGTTATCAGCTAGTTTGACTGCGAAACCTTCATAGTTTTTTTGTAATGAACCGCATCCGTTATTCTAGCTATATCCTTAGTAGGTCCTGCCGAGGTCTCTCTCTCGCAGTAGCACGTCGACCCATTGGGATCTTTTGTGCAAAAGCTGTATGCATTAATTTGGAGCCAAATGGTTGGTGTGTGAAAGTTGTGAAAGTAGACCCGGCGTTTTATGCTTAAGTTGTATACTTTTTTAATCTGTATCTGTAATTAATTATCTGGCAATATCACAAATGATAGATGCTAGCAGCTGTTGTCAAATCGAACATGACGTGACGGCATTGTTGACATTTTACTTTTTTAAAAGCAAAAGAATTATGGTTTATGCAGCCACGTTAGACGTTTTTCAAGTAACATGTCTGCCTTTTGAAGACTCAGTGTTTACATATTAAAAATACATTAATAGTTAAATAACTTTCATCCGCGATTAGATAAAAATAAGACAAAACTTGCTTTAGGTAGCAAATAATATTAGCTTTACTTTATGACCAAATTCTATTGTATACAGATTTAGCATTTTTTCTATGGAAAGTGCCGGTTCTTCTTTATTAATTAATTCGTCACTCCCTCGCAGCCGGAGCGCATCGACCCGCCGGACCCCACGCGGCCGGACTACGACATCCGCGCGGACGTGTGGTCGCTGGGCATCTCGCTCGTGGAGCTGGCCACCGGCGTGTTCCCCTACAGGGACTGCCAGAACGACTTCGAGGTGCTCACCAGGGTAAGTGCGTAACCCGAGACTTAACCGCCTCTCTGGTCTAGTGACTAAGCCACCAGTAGCCTAATTCACGTAACAAAACTTCAACGACATGCAAGCGATTTGATCGCTGAAGTCACTTTTCGTGTTCACGTATCAATCGCACGAATTTGTTTAAGGCGGTTTTGATTAAGCGTATTTACGTGCATTCGATGCCTCCGCGGTATTCACGTAACGTAATTTTTTTTTTAATGTGGCACGTTATAGTGACTACATCCTCCCTGATGGTAAGCAGCCGATGAAGTCCAAAATATTGAGAGCGCTTCTCACCGTGGAACAAGCACGGTAACAAGCGCACCCATTCATGACGGCCTGCATAAATGCCGTTTCACGCCCCGTTTAAAAGACCCGGGATTATAGGAGCTGGGAAACACATGCGCTTGCAGAGAATTCCAAAGCCGAATGGTCTTACAGAGGAACGACTTACCAAATTTTTTGGTACGAGTGCTGATATTCTGCACAGTATGATGGTGGTTCCTAAGACCAGCACGTGTAGTCCGGGACAGGGAAGGAGTTGGCGGAATTAGATCAAAAAGTTCTTCAGAACACTCTCCGTAGTAATTTCGGTAGAAGACACTGAGAGAAGCAATATCTCTACGCAGCTGGAGGTCCTCAAGAGAGGCTGTAACTGCCTTTGCAGTCTATCAAGTGCATCTAGGAGGTATTTAGTGGAGCCGTCCCATAGATGGGAACAATACTCCATACTCGATCGTACCTGAGGCTTGTACAGCAAACAGCGCTGCTCGGGAGTGAAAAACCGCCTCACCTTTTTTTTTTCACGCCGGATATTGGTGAGAGGGTGGTATTACGCCGGGCGAGCCGGCCCAATGCGTGCTGCAACGCAGCGTGGCTCTACCACTCAGTCAGTGTCACTCATTTAGCACTACCCAAGGGTCACGTGTAGGGTCTCAAGGGTAAACCTACGGACGCCAGTAACTTTAACCCCCTTATTGAGAATACCCAGCTTACGGGAGGCAGTTAAAATAACACTCTCGATGTAGCATTTTGGATTCAGTTCCTGGCTGATGTCCATGCCAAGAATGCTGAGGTCCACTGAAATGGGTAAAGGAGAGTTCTGAAGAGAGGGAGGAGTAAGGAAGGGAGTTATCTTGGACGAGAATGCACAAACCTGGTTTTTTCTGGCATTAAACTCGACCAGGTTTTCAGATCCCCACTTAGAGACACGATCGAGAGTCAGGTTCAGTTTGGCAACCAGTTCTTGCCTTTTCACCACGATATCAGCTTGCTTTGCCGCAGAATGTCCTATGTACCGCTCATGCACCGTACTGTCATCCGCATAACAATGAATATTGCCCAAGGACAACATGTCATTGATATGCAGAAGAAATAGAGTAGAGATGAGAGCACAGAACCCTGCGGCACTCCGGCATTGACTTTATAGAACTCGGAGGAACCACCTCACAAAGGACACGAATCCTCCGCTCTTCTAAAAAGTCTGCAACCCAGGCGCACAAACGGGGCGGCACACCGAAGGCCAGCAACTTGGAAAGAAAGGAGTGATGCCATACTCTATCGAAATCTTTGGCGACATCAAGGCTAACTGCCAGAGATTCGCCACGCTTGTCCATCACTTCACCTCATGCGTGAGTAACGTACGCTAGAAGATCCCGTTGATCGCTTGATCAACTTGACTATTACAAAATACGCGAATTAGGCCCCTGCCTTAGACCCATAAGGGGTTCCGGGTTCGATTTGAGAACGTCAAATCAGTGGGGATTACGTCTTTGTGTACTTTGTTTGGTTGGTGGTAAAGCTTGTTAAGTCCGCCTAGCTAGCTACTGGTGGTAGCTAGCCAGGCGGACTATCTTATCTAAAGTCTGGCGCCATAGCAACAATGATGAGATAGCCAGTTCCCTCAGTGGTTGATGATTTTAGGTAAATTGCGCTTTCAACTTAGGCCTTATCGTCACTTACCATCACACAAAGTGCTTACTAGTAGTTGATAAAAAAATAGTGTAGCCGAGAAGGGGGCCTCACATTAATGCTCAGGCAGCACTACGGGGGCAGCCCCCCGTGCGTTTGACAATCTGCCTCCAAGGAGCTGGAGAGGATTAATTCTTCATACAAGTTTTCGGCTCTCACGTCTGACATTCAGGGGATGTACTGGAGGCTTAAATTAGAGTCCCACATAACCCGGGGGTCCCCCCGGCCCCTGAGTATGAGTCAAGCATTTTCTCCAGTCTAATTAAAAGGGTAATCGTGTATGTTATGTGTACTCAGCAATAGAGGCGATCGGCCTTCATAAGAGATAAAGATACCCAGATTCTTTGTAAAGCACTTATTCTCTTCGTCACTCAACCATAACAATTTGTTTTGCTATATATAAACGTTCATAAGTGAGAACTACCAGAATCCTGATTTACTGATGATCAGTTGTGTCTATTATACAAGACACAGGTGCGGTCTTGCGTGGAGTATTGCTCTCACCTTTGAGACGGCTCCACAAAGTACCTTCTCAATGCCTTGGACAGATTGCAGCGCCGCGCTGTGCGCATTATTGGCAATGCAGAGGTCACTAACACTCTCGAGCCTTTGCAATTGCGTAGAGATATTGCGTCACTCAGCGTCTTTTACCGTTTATACCATGACGAGTGCTCTAAGGAACTCTTTGACCTGACCTGAGAAGGAGGGATGCCTCCTTCTTCCTTCCTCCATAAAAGTACGCGTGCTGCTCTCCGGAGTCACCAATATACAGTCTCTGTACGAGCGAGCTCCTACAGCTCACATTTCGCTGGCGCGGATTACATTAAACATAATGTATTGTCACATTTTTAGTGCTAATAAAGACATTGGATTGAGCGTACGTGTTTACCTCTCCACAACATTACCTTACAGACGGCACTCCGTCAAACTTACCAAATCACACCAACAGCATACAACCAGCTACGTACGGGTTGGGGCCCGTACATTTGGTCCTTCGAGCCTTAGCAGTGTGACTAGCGTCGTACTACGGTTGCGTTCGGTCTGCTGGCCTTCCACAAGCGGAAATCACCAGATCAGATTAAGAAGCGCTTTACGATATCGTAGTAAGGCTATTGTTACACAGCAAACAACAGCGACAGTGATACACAGTTTACTAAATCTGACTGAAGCAATCTTCTACACATTTTACCACAATGGAAGGACTACTTCAGCGTCAGAAGATCATTTCTGAAACTATTCAGAAAATCAACATACAACAACATACAACATAAACATTATCACATAGACATTGAACAACTATCAAAGAAAAACAAACTACAGTGTAAAAGTCAACTTTTGAGTCTGAATCCTTGGCTTGACGAAAATGGAATATTAAGAGTAGGTGGCAGACTTGCACACTCTCAGCTGAGCACTGAAAACAAACATCCAGCAATCATTCCCGGCAGTGACAGATTGAGTATTCTGTTGATTAACTGGGCACATATGAGAACATTGCATGGAGGAGCAAGGCTAATATTAACTTACCTGCGAACGAAGTACTGGATAATCGGCGGGATGACAGCTGTAAAACGAGAATTACAAAGATGTGTTGTATGCTTGCGCTACAAAGCATCTAACAAGAACCAAATAATGGCTGATCTCCCTAAACCACGGGTTACCCCGTCACGCCCTTTCACTCACGCGGGCGTGGACCTAGCTGGACCAGTAGATGTCAAGTCGAATAAAGGCAGAGGCATAGCAACAACAAAGGGCTATGTTACCATCTTCATCTGCATTTCCACTAGGGCGATTCACCTAGAGCTGGTGTCTGACCTCAGCTCAATAACATTTTTAGCTGCTTTCAAACGGCTATGCGCTCGTCGTGGCACGCCAAAGCATATGTACAGTGACTGCGGCACGAACTTTGTGGGCACAGCCAACAGCTTAACACGAGAATATAAACAACCCCTAGAACACTACCTAACAGCTACAGAAGTCATGGACTATTTGATATCATACAGTGTCGAATGGCACTTCAATGCGCCGTCATGGCCCACAGCTGGTGGACTGTGGGAAGCTGCGGTGAAACGGATGAAGTACCACTTGAAAAGAGTGCTAGGAGAACAGAAAATAACATACGAAGAGTTCACTACACTTCTTACACAAATCGAAGCATGTCTAAACTCTAGACCTATGGTGGCCTTATCTAACAGCATTGAAGACCTTGAATGCCTCACACCTGGTCACTTTCTAATTGGAGACCAAACATTGGCACCACCTCTTTCACGAGAAGTTGAAGACATCAGCTATGGTACGCGTTGGAAGTTGATGAAAAAAATGCACAAAGACTTTTGGCGAAAATGGTCCACGGAATATCTCCAAACGTTACAAACAAGAAGCAAATGGCACTTTGCTGGAAAAGACATATGCGTCGGAGATCTCGTAATCATCCAGGAAGATAACGTCCCACCTGCTCGTTGGCTTCTTGGAAGGGTCACTCTGGCCCACCCTGGCAATGACGGCCGTGTACGCGTCGTCACCCTAAAAACTAAAAATAACAATGGAGTGAAACGCCCAATTAGTAAATTAATACGGTTACCTGTTGAACCGCAGACACTACAGCAACAACTGGAACAAACACAACAAGTAACAAAACAGGACCTGGAACAAAAACCTAAAACATTGAAAACTAAGGGAAGAAAAAGAGGGGCATTCAATTTACTTAACTTACTGCTCCTATTACTTATTTTTTGCACAGGGGTTATTGGGAAACAATATGCTCAACACACAGGAGTGACAACCCTACAACCAAATCAACCACTGTACTTTGATAAGATTGCGGACATGCAACTGGTGCAGGATGAGTGGAAGTTGGTAGTCTATTACAATCTGACAACATATTGGCACAGTTTAGTGAACATTGAATATCAGGTCAACCTGCTCGCAGACCTCAGCAAGGACGAGCCAGCCTACAAAATAATTACATCACAGTTTCAACACGAAATAACAGAACTTCAACATAATAACTTGATGTTGAAGACTGAACATGGCAGACGTTCAAAACGAGGCCTTATTGACGGAGTTGGCTATGTTGCCAACTCACTTTTTGGAGTACTCGACGAACGGTTTGCCACGCAATACGATCAGGACATCAAGACTATACAAGAGAATGAAAATCATCTAAATAACTTATACAAGCAACAAGTTTCGATCATAGAAGGAGAATACAGTATTCTAAAACGAAACGAAGAAACGATGGTTAAACAGTTTGCCAGTATAAGCCGTCAAATGTCAGATCTTAACAATCTTGTAGAAGATGAACATAAGAAAACCATGTACATTACCGCAGCAGTATTGACGGCGAACCTCATCATAGACAACCTACGCCGGCTGCAACAACAGATGCTCGATCTCATGACGGATGTGCGAAGCGGACGAATGGACACCCACTTATTGAAACCGGAAGAGTTTGAAAATCAGCTTAACATAATTACTGCTCAAATTTCTTCTGACGTTACTTTACCCTGCGTTAGTAGTCAACCAGATTGCATTCGTGAAATGTACAAACTTTCAAGAGTACACGTGAGACTTACAGAGTTTCTGATGTTTGAAATCAAAATGCCACTCATCAACATCGAACATTTTGAATTGAATAGAGTCATACCTATACCTCGAATTCACCAACAAACATCAACATTTCTAATACCTACTGCAAAGTACTCAGCTTTAAACTTAAAAAGAGACATGCTCATACCGATCACAGAGCAAGATATGCATAATGAGTGTATACCTTTTAAAGAGAACAGATTGATTTGTAAACTACAGCTACCTATACATACAACAACAAAGGAAGCATCGACACTATGCGAAGCTCAAGTTATTAACAATAAACAGTTATCTCATTGCGGCACCGTAGTATCAAGTTGTCGCAACGACTGGATCATGTTACACAGCCGCGCCGAGTGGCTGTTTACCTGTTGCCAGGAATGCACAGTACGCATTTTCTGTCCCGACTCTACATTGATTACAGAAACAATGCACGGAACTGGAGTTATGGAATTAAAGCCTAGCTGCATGCTGAAAGGAGACAACATCATCATACATTCACCGAAAACATATCGCTCAGAAATTACTCTCACTGATGACGAAGTTTACATGCCAGAGTCTGGAGTCAACAGCATTTTGAAGGGGTTGAATTTCACATACATCCCGGAAACTCACCAAAAACAGTTTAATGTTCTTCAAGGCCAAATAAACACAGTAAAGGCTTCACAGGACAGGTTGAGTGTGCATAACATTTCACACGACACGCATCATTACGTGGTTTATGCTTTCATAGTACTGATTAGCATTATAATCACCGCCATATATGTTTACTGCAAGATAAAGAAGCGACATCAAGGAAAAAATGGTATATCGATTCAAGAAGTAAAGCTGCAGAGCGTTCGATGTAGCACGCCGAGTGATGTATCACATTCACAAGCTGCTGCAACGCAGATCGACGAGCGTCATTCAAACAGACGAGTCAACAGGCTGACTTCGCCTTAACTACTATTTATACTTTTACTTTTTATTTTTTATTTCATCTTTGATTGTTTTAGAGATTTTTCTTAAATTCGGCAGCATGTACGAGCGAGCTCCTACAGCTCACATTTCGCTGGCGCGGATTACATTAAACATAATGTATTGTCACATTTTTAGTGCTAATAAAGACATTGGATTGAGCGTACGTGTTTACCTCTCCACAACATTACCTTACAGACGGCACTCCGTCAAACTTACCAAATCACACCAACAGCATACAACCAGCTACGTACGGGTTGGGGCCCGTACAGTCCCTAATATTCCATCACGCACAAAGAAATTTGGTGATTCGTTTCTTTGTCGCACTTACAAAAGATGGAATAGTGTACCAGCACACGTATTCCCTACCTATGACATAGGGTCCTTAAAACGAGGTGTGAAGAGGCACTTTATGGGCCGGCAGAGTGAGGGTGACTGATGCTACGTCTCTTACCCTGCACCAGTGGTCCTCGTGCCTGTTCTTCACTTCCACTTCACATCAGGTCATTTGCCGGGCTAATCATTACATATTATAAAGTAAAGTCGCCGTTTTCCTCTGTCTGTGGCACCGCACTATTCTCCAACCTCTCAATGAATTTTTATGCGGTTTTTACTAAAAGATAAAGCGTTAACTGAGGATGGTTTTTGTTTTTATTTTGAAGATTTTTTTTTAAAATTTCTGAACTATGACGGTCTTTCTAAGTTAGCGTGGACGAAGGCGCGGGCGGACCGCTAGTTATATATAAAAATAAATTCAATATGTTCATATAGGGCCTCAATCTAAAATAAATGTTTTCATTCATTCATTAAATTTGTACCTTTCACTGGAAATCGTAGACCGTTAATTATTGGTGTATTGTGATTGTTGGACTCATACACTAAATAGCACTGAGTTACTTTCAGATGTCAAATAACTTGTATTATTTCACAGGTAATAGCAGACGACCCGCCACAGTTACCAGACACCAATGATTTCTCACCAGAGTTCAAATTATTTGTGACACAGTGGTGAGTGACTAAACTGTAAAGTCGTAAGACTTGTATATTCATACTTATGTAAACCTTTTTGGTAGAATCGGGCTTGCCCACTTAGGCCTATGTTTTTTACGAAATTTCTTGCCTCGAACTACAGTGTTGTAGAACCAGCTCTCGGCGGCGAGACGTTGCGTCTCTCTGTATATGTGGAACTCGTAAAGGTTGGGGGGCGTTTGTTTTAATAACAACAACCTTTATTTAGTATACGAGTTCATTTATTGTATACTTTTATATACATTTACAATTACATATTTACAATATAAAAATAACATGGTCAAGTCTACCCATGTTGGCACTTCCGATCGTTCTCCTCAATTCCCGGTTTGACATCTTGTCAATTCAAATTACGTTTTTTACAAATTACTATAAAGTAAAACCAGCCAGCGCCCTAACATGGTATAAACTCTACATTCCTCCCGACCTGGAGAAAAAAAAAATTTTTAAACAAAAAAAAAAATTTCCAACTTTTTTTTTTACATATCTACCCATTTCTAAACATTTCTAAACATCCTAGCAGAAACGGGAAAAAAAAAATACATACAAGAATGATTCAACCTAAACCCGACTTGGATTTAGCTATTCGAAGAATTAAACTTCGAAGAACTTGGCACATATAAACCCGTCAAAACTATATACCTATTTCGAATCATCCTCTAAATTACAAACTAACACGACTCATATACATCACCCTTAACAAAAATTACATAACTTACTTTATCAATCTGCATGTTAAAATATTTAATGTTAATGCAGAGAAAAATTCAAACTCTCTAAGGGTGTGATAGTCGTTCTTAAACTTAAGCTTTATAACAAGACTCAAAGCAGATACTATCAACTTATCAATAGGAAAAAATATTTTACACCATTATATTTAAAACTCTCAAGAATTCAAGAGGCTCAAGTACAAGGTAAGAAATAGAATCCCCAAAAACATGTCAACTATCCCACGTTATGACTTGATACTCAACAATACAATATTCCCTCATAATCTATAGAATTAGGGAATTATTGAATAAACTTTAAGGCAAAAGATAATCCCTCTATTTCCAATCCATTACTTAGGTAGAACTTCTACTAAGTAATTCCGAATGCTTATGAGAATAGTTACTCTATTCTACACCAGAAATTGCTTATCGTGAGAGAAATTTATTAACTCACTACAAACTACTAAAATAATAAACTATTAAATAACCTTAAACTACTATTACACTACTCCTATAAATCAAATAACCTACAACATCATACTCCTCCATACTACTAACTCCTTAACCCTTCATAAACTAATTCTCTAAATACTCAGCCCTTTTATCTGCATACTACATACTGCTAATTCCTAAACCTTCACCAACTATGCTATAATACTCAATCTTTAACCCTCAATAATAACAAACCAGATACTAACCCTATATCCCATCATTTATGTGTGTGAAACCCAAATCAGGAATCCATGACAAATAGCTTATTGCCTAATCATGTTACACCAAATAATAGAATTAGTCGACTAGATCTACCAATCTAATTCTACTTAACCCTTACATCTCATTACCTTCCTCAAATATTTACTTTACCAGCATTCAACATTACATATACGTTAATAAACCTATCTCACGTTTTTTAACAATATTTCCTTTCTAATTATATCAAACTACTACTTATTATTTGTATTTGGGCCTCTTTTTCAAACATCAATTGCTCCTAAAATACGTTTTTCTCACTTCCCTCGTACATATGAAAACATTAAGACACATATTAGCAAATAACAATGACAACATATAACTTAAAATTAACCTACTAAAGCCTTCCCTTTATACACAAACCTATTATATTTTACAAACATACATATACACAATAATGTCTACAAACACACATCATCGTGACATGAAATTCTTTAGGCAATTTGTATGAAAAACGAACTTTACAAGCCACCAACATTAGACCTCCTATCGCTTAATGATTCTATATGCCATTGATAAAGACGTGCCAGTTTCGTACATCTGCCAATAACTCGCTTTGGAACATAATAAAATTAAATCATTGACGTTAAAGAATACCGGCCTAACTCTTACGTAGTGCCTTCGTAAATAATCTACTCATACGACCTACCTGTTCTATCGAATTTTCGTTTTAGGATAACCCGTTCCTAAATCTACATTAGTTACAAAACGTTTTTCCTCCACCGGCAAGGAAAATTCACCACTATTTGGTGCCTTCAAGAAATATACGTAATCATTGTCAATTTCTGAAAATCAATAAAGTCAACAATTGATTGAAGCCTGTCACTTGTTGACACATCAATGTTTTTCTTTTCCGCGCCCGACTTGGAACTTTCTAAAACAATTGCCTGATATAGAACATTCGATGACCTATCTGACTTTTGTTCTAACTTCAAACTTTCTAAACCAATTGTTTGACATGGAACATTCGATGACTTACCTAACTTTTGTCTAACAAGCGAACTCGATTTTTCCGAATCCTGCCTTGTAACAATAGCGGCTTTACCTATTTCGCTCGACACATTTGGCTGAACTAAATGAATATCTCCTAACTTTTGTCTAGCAATCGAACTCGATCTTTGCGAATCCTGTCTTGCAACAAAAGCGGATTCATCTTTTTGGCTCAACACATTTTGCTGAACAGAATGAATATTTCCTAACTTTTGTCTAACAATCGAACATCTTTCAGAGTCCTGTCTTGCAACAAAAGCGGATTCATCTTTTTGGCCCAACACATTTGGTTGAACAAAATGAATTTTTCCTTGGGAAAAAGACACACAATTGTTATAAAAATCAATACACATTTTATTCGTTATTAAGAAATCCTGACCTAATACTACACTACATTTTAAGTCAGCTATAATTATAAATTCTTGTTTAAATAAAAAATCGCTCAAAGAAAACATTACATCGCATTTTCCAACTACTTTTAACCTACTACCATTACTCGCACTAATACATCTATTTTCTATATCTCTACATTTTATTCCTATCTCATCCGCGGCAGCTTGACTGATGCCGAAAACCAAGGCACCTGTGTCTACAAGAGCTACAGAATTAATCTCATTTGTAGAAAATACTAATAATGGCAATAACGCAGAAGAAGGTCTAACCTGTTGACTAGCTTCATCCATCGCTTGCAATTTCACGTCAGATGTGTGCGCTTGCAAAAGACCAGACGACATCTCAAAAACATCACCGTCGCGACAATTGGCCTTCTTTATTGTCGGCGCGGTTGAAAACCCGGCTGCGACTGCGTTTTCCTAAAATTAGAACGTAAATTATAGCTATTTGAAGGTGCTGGTCCTGGTACAACGCGGCATTCATCTTGCACTTTCGTCGTCATTGGCGGACCAAAAGGAGTAGGCGTATTACGATCACCTCCCCCATCAACAAACTTATGAACGAACGCAGCAGGATTCTGCGCTAAGTTCATCTGCTCTTCACGTGCTTGTGGATACACCGTCTCTAATTGCAAAATAACCTCCCTGAGGTCTCTTTTACACGCATAATGGGAATATGCTAGTTTACTCTTGAAGTAAGGCTTTAATCCCTTTAAAAATTGCGTAATGAATGCTGCTTCATTGGTTATGTTTGCTTTGCTAGCCAACTCCGATAAATTATAGAAATACTCGCTCAGGCCTTTCTAGTCCTGCTTGGCATTATAAAATAATTCGGAGTAATCACACACTTCAAATTCTTCCCTCAATTTATCCACCACTTCTTCAAAGCTTTTACATGAAGCTTTTATTGATCGAAAGTAGAAAAGTGCTGATCCTCTTAAAAATGCTGGCAACAACAACAATAGTTCCTCAGAGCTAGTGCATTTCTTATATATTGCTACTGCTTGGAACTGCTCCAGAAACTCTTCCACCGACTCATCAAAATGACCCGTAAAACAAGTGACTACGTGATCCATTTTGCTTTAAAAAAAAAATTCCTCTTCTTTCAGGTATAGATTATCTTAATTTCTTTTCTATTCTTCATTCTTCAACACTTAGCCTATTCACCATTCTTTTCAGTGCTTTCGTGCCACCTGAAAAACGGAAACTTTTCGCGCACGGTCGGCTCTTGGCGCCTCCACCATTGTGGAACTCGTAAAGGTTGGGGGGCGTTTGTTTTAATAACAACAACCTTTATTTAGTATACGAGTTCATTTATTGTATACTTTTATATACATTTACAATTACATATTTACAATATAAAAATAACATGGTCAAGTCTACCCATGTTGGCACTTCCGATCGTTCTCCTCAATTCCCGGTTTGACATCTTGTCAATTCAAATTACGTTTTTTACAAATTACTATAAAGTAAAACCAGCCAGCGCCCTAACATGGTATAAACTCTACAGTACCGTATATATCATGGGGAAGTGTTCTGAGGAATTGTTCGGCTTGATCCCTGCCGCTGATTTCCTTCACCGCACTACACGCAATCGACTGTCATTCCATCCACATCACCTTGATGGATGGCGGTCTACTACTGTGCGTTTTTCAAGAAATTTCTTGCCTCGAACTAGTGTTGTGGAACCAGCTCTCGGCGGCGGTATTTCCGGACCGTTACGACTTAGGGATCTTCAAGAAACGAGCCTATTACTTCCTTAAAGGCCGGCAATGCGTCTGCGATTCCTCTGGTTTTGCGGGTGTCCACGGGCGGCGGTGATTACTCTGCATCAGGTGACCCGCCTGCTCGTTTGCCTCCTTCTTTTATAAAAAAAAAGTAATGTCTTTGCTTAATTTCAATTATTTTTTTTAAATATTAGATTCTCCAATAGAGACGCTATTGGCATCTCCCTATGCGTTGTTTTGTTGTTCATGTGGTCATGCCTATGTCCAGCAGTGGGACGTTCGTGGGCTGGTAATAAAAAAGATGGCGATTACACTTGTGGCCCGCCGGATGGTAAGCGGTTACCAAAGTAGCCTATGGTACAGTCAAGGAAGTTCGCGGTCGACCTCTTTTCGGCGATATTCGCTTGCACACTATCTACACGCATGCTACTGTACGTACGTAAGCGCGGTCGGAAATGTCGGCTGGCAACACCAGAGCGTAACCGACTCTTAGGGGACTTCTTGGCGGGAAAGTAAAGCGTCATGTCAAATAATGGTGGATTATTTACTGTGTGAACGTGCATGAGTGTTGGAAAATAAAAGAAAACAGTGCAACATCACTTTTCAAATTCTCTCAAGAAGTCCGTGCGAGATCTCAGTAAAGTCTCACATCTTTACTAGAACTCAAGGGGTTTGGGTCATTTAGCATTAAACGTTCATTTTTTCGTCACTCATTATCATCCAGTTAACCCATTAACGAGCATAGCATGTTCAAAGTTTTCATTGGTTTTCGACCTTATCTCAATTGCATAAAGTTCAAAATATGGTGTCAATATATTTGACACTGCCCTATAAGGGGTTAAAGCAAAAACAATGAATTCTAATGTTACGACTGAAGAACTAGTATCCATGGTCACGAAATTATTAAAAAAAAAGAACGACTTAGGACGTTTCCAGACCAGCGTTATTTTTTAGTTTTCAGCGTTATAATCTCGTATTATACTCAAACCCATTTATCGGAACAAACGTTTTTAAAGCGCTTTTCAACCGTCCAAAAATATTTTTTGCCTACTACCTATTTAGGACGTCTTTTAGCTGTGGAGAAGAATGGGCGCAAGAAACTGCACAGCTATCCAGCTCCTCTGATATCGTATCGGTTTACCACACGCGCTCGTAAACTACATAAATAACCGAACGCGCGTACTCGCGCTTATACCGGCATGTTCCTATGAACTGTTGAGTCAGTCAGTAGCAATACAAACAAGTTTAAGTAAAAAAACGCTGGTCTGATGCCTCTCGTCTTTTATTTTTTAATTCTTCCTAAAACGTCTACATTGTCACCTCCGTTTCTATTACAGCCTTACAAAAAACTACCGACACAGGCCTAAGTACGCAAAACTCCTAGAACACCCTTTTGTGGTCAACTCCGCGCGTAACAATGTGTCTGTCGGCGCTTGGTACGCTTCATTGCCTCAACAAGGGCAGGCGCGGGCGCAGAGCAACATAGTCGCGATGGTAGGGCCCACCGGGGCTCTAGTCGGTGGGCCTTTGAGGATAGACGGGCCTTTGAGGATAGAAGGCTGCCCTTTGAGGATAGATGGCAGTCCTTTGAGGATAGAAGGAGGTCCGTTAAGGATAGAGGGCGGTCCGTTAAGGATAGAGGCTGGCCCGCTGAGGATAGAGGCGGGGCCTTTGAGGATAGAGGCGCCCCCGGTGTCCGAGTCGCCCGCCACGCCGCAGCCCGTGCGCAACTTTGTGACGAGCGCGCATCACTGGACGCCCGAGCAGACCACGCCTACGCCCAGCAGGTACGTTGTTTAGTTTAGAACGTTGACAGTGTAATATTGTTGTTGGTAGTTAATTTTGTTTGTATTTGTTTTAGGGACAATGAGAGTAATTTAGTATGTGTTTTGTAGTTTTTTTAGGTTTTCTCTTAGAAAACGAACCTCATATCTTGGACAAACGTTTTTTTAGCAGTTTTACATAAAACAAAAATACATACTTAAAATGTAATTATATTACAGACCAATGCCATCTATTATTTTATATTTATATTTTACATTTAATATTATAGAAAAACTCTTCTCTCGTTAAAATTTTGCCCTTTTTATATAAGTATATATTGTTTATTAAGTACAGACTTAAAATTCAAAATCTGTTACTGTATTATCGTTGGTATCCCAAGAATAAGGCTGTGCCTTGTTTGGGATCCCCTGTTACTACGAAGATAAGTCTTAGGCGTAGGATAATTTAATAACATGTTTTAGTTCTAGTTATGTTTAGTCTAAGTCATGCAAATAGTAATAAAGCATTTTTCATTATAAATAAAAATCAATTGCCACAAATGTTTGTTCGGACAGGACTTTTTTTAAATTTACATTTTATTTTTAGAAAACATGCCAGTCCTAAAGAACCTTATAAACTTAAACCTATTTATATTTAGGAGAACGGCTGCACCTATTTGGCTAATTCTATTTTGGTTGTGTTCGCATTTGTCAAGACATGGTTAATGAAAAAAAAAATGTTTTGTCACAGTGAAAATAAGTTTGGAAAGCCGTCTGTTCTAATTTATATTCTTTTTTTATATGTGTACTGTGAGCATGATCAAAAAGATATATATTTCTATTTGTATGTGATGTATAAATATATTGTGTATTCTCGCAGGCCGTGGTGGGCCACCGCGGGCAACTCCAGCGCCGGCGGCAGCAGCTCGCAGCCCACCAGCCTCGAGGCCGACTACTCCGGCCACTCGCCCTACCCGCGCCGGAGGTAAATGGCTGGCTACAATACACTTTTAAACTTTCGCGTTCATTGAAAGGATAAGAATGATAAAAAATTATTGTTATTTTCACAAAAAAATAATGCAACACTTAACAATAAACAAGTACTTATCTGTAAGAAAATACAAGAAAAAAAATCCTGTAAATATACAAGAAACAAATATTAAATATCGATACCTGTAATTTCAATTGACGTAAAGCATTTTAGCCAAAACAAGCTATCAATGCCATCTTACTTTGTTTTTTTTTTTTTTTTTTCTGTCTAATCCATGTAGCAATACGTCCATTAATAATTATTTTAGACACATTGAAAATGTAACGTAAAGAACGTTTTCACTGTCAAATTATAAAATTTTAGGTAGTATGTGATGTTCATAAATTAATGCATAACGTAAAGAACGTCAAAATCTTATTTCGTTTTAAAAACCCAACCATTTACAACTAATATAAAAATGGACGTAAAGAATACAATTGCAGGCGATGAAATAAAAACTAAATATTTCATCGCCTGCATCTCAAGATTTTAGGTATATTTTGTCTGCATCACTTTTCTATAACTTTAAAACTGAAGCGTAATTAATTTAAATCTAAAAAAAAACTTATTTTCACTCTCCTGTAAAGTCGAGTTTTGTACTATTGTAGCTGTAGCTTTTGCCAATTTTCCTTTGAATAAAAAATTACTTATTTATTTAATTTTGTTTCCAGAACGTTTGACACGTGCGCGTCGCCGCCGCCGCCTGTGCGTCGCGTTTCCGCCGACAACCGCTGGAGGGCGTCGCCGCAGGTAACCGTACACACGCACACACAAACTGCTTCCTACTATCTATGCCCGCCGGCTACACTCGACAGCGTTACAATTCCGACCCGAAATGAAACATCATAGTATACGGATCTACTCGCGTTAAGCCTAAAAAATATTTTATGCTGACATTTCGAACCCCTTGCAGGTTTGGTAAAAGAACAAAGTTGACGTTAGTTTTAAATAACAATATGTAATTTGCTGGTAAAACCCAAACTAATGTGTAAAATGAATCGGACTAGATTCTCATTTTCATGTATAGTATTCGCGTAAATTTAAGTGACATGACAAGAAACTGTACCTATCCACTTCTAAGATATTGAACCATTGTTGTTAGAAAACGTTTAAAAATACTTTATTTTCTGCTGTCGAGTTAAAGTATGTATACTCTGGTCATTTACGTTTTTTAAAGTTTACGCGACTACACTATGAACATACGGATCTACTAGTTTATTTTACATATCATTTTATTCTAAACCTTATTTTTATTGTCTTAAGAGTCATGAACATTAAACAGAATACACTTCACTTAAATTCTTCTGATTCTTTCTGTTTTCGAAGAAACAACGCAGCTGTTGAGTGTGCAAGGGCGATATTAATTTAACGATTCTAAAACGTAATCAACATGTTTTAGATTCTTTATCTGTCTGAACATTGTGGAAAAGCTGGCAACAAAACGGTTAGTGCTTCATTCATCCCAAAATCTACCTTATGTGTTTTTATGGCGTTGATGTATTTCGTCTGAACACTGTGTTAATGACCACAGATAAAAACAATATTAAATATTAATTAAATTTTTAAATAGAATGTTAAAATGGTAGTTCATGTGGGAAGACCTGTGCCCAGCAGTGGGACATGTTTAGGCTCATGATGAATTGTCTAAATTAGGCCACTAAACACTTTTGTTGACCTTCTGAAATAGGCCTATAGCCTGTTGTTTGTAGGACATTAAGCTGTATACAGCGTGTTAGGGAGGGACATATTTAATCCTATGGTAGTTTATGCCTGGGTAAACATAGACAAATAAAAAAATACTACTCGAAGCATATAAAATAATTCAGAAAATGGATGTTAAAATTTCATAACATTTTGCGTAATGTTTGGGCACCCTAGTGCTTTCGACTCATTTACGCGTATGGTATTGAATAAGTAGCTGTCGTGGTTGGTGTGACCCGTTTTTCCTTCATACTTGATCTTTTCCCGCGCTTAGTGTATACGCTAACATTATTTAATAGAATAATTAAGCAAAAAAAAGTTTTTTTTAATGAATCGGATCGGGAAACGACTACCTAATGTCCTCCCTTAATATGTCCCTCAGTTTAACTAACGAGCTGTATACTTGCTATTCAGCTTTTACTACCTATCATAGTGGCATTTGACTTTGAACTCACCTGCTACCCTATCAGCTAAAAAATATGAATATGGTCATGGGCTTTATTTGACATTTGAAGCCCATAATATACCTATATAAGGACAAAATATGGGCTTCAAATGTCAAATGAAGCCCATGTCCATATCCATATTTTTTAGCCGATAGACCCGCTGATGGTAAGTGATGATTCATCCGTAGATAGTTAACTACTAAGAACTTCAAAGACCTAACACTCACCTTGAGGTACCCTCGCTTGCAATCGAAAGTTAAACCTCTGGGTCTAAGATTATTAGTTAGTGCAGTTAGTGATTTTTCTCTTCGGACTTTTATTTTCATAAAATCTATTGCCCTAAAATCATTACCCATAACATGCTTCTCATAAACATCACTTGTCATAGGTTGTTTTAACAAGTTGTGTACAGTTTAGATATTCTTTATAAGGACCATGGGAAGAAACGTCCCCCACCATCCAACTGATTTGAAATTAGTGTCATTTGAAGGGTCTAGTAAGATAGATATTTTTTTACTATGGCGACATTCTTCAAATACGTGGGATTTAGGTTATAAAAATTTTTTTTTTTGAATTTTTTTTTTTCCAACAAAATAAGATTGCAAGAACAGACCAGCCTCCACAGGCGGCACCCGTCCACGAGTATGACATGTGAATCAGCCATCGCTTCGCTCAACCATGTTTTAGGGAACGTAACGACCCGACGCACATGCCACCACCGCAGATACACTTTGAGAGAGCATGACACACTCGAGCAACTCTTAAGAGCGTTTACGTCCTTTTGCGCCGTTTTGCTCAAAAACTGTACTTTTTAAACCTCTTAATATCTGTTAATACTTACTTTACAAATATGTTAAATACTTATATCATTAGGCGATCTTGTAGTCGAAATAGTTTGTTGAAAACATTTTTAAATTTATGGATATTTTGGAATTTATAACACGATAACTGAACAGAGGTTTTCATAATTTGACTTTCCGCGTCAACTTCGAAGCTTAAAAATGTGTTTAAATTACTAACAAATCTAATAACAACATTTTTTTTTCAATTTAAAAGATCCTCAGCAAAATAGTTTGTTGAAAACATTTTTTGATTTTGGTTACTAACAAAAACTATAAAATTCCAAACATTGTGAATTTTTAAAGAAATTATAGGTGATAAAGTGATTGTTTTCTCTAATGTACTAAATATATTTTAGAAGATAAAAGCTTTATACTATAGAAAAAAGTGTTATTTAAAATTTTAACAAAATTGTTTTTACAAAATAAGCTCTATAATTTTTCTACAAATATTTTAAAACTACTCTAAAACTACTACAAAACCCTGCGCTCCACTCGCTTCAAATCAGTCCGCCGCGAGGCCTCTGAGAGAGTGGTCACGTCGCTCGACGCTCTGCCCGGCGCGGTTGTCGACCTTTCCGTAAGTTCGAAGATAGTGCAAATTTATAGCTTGATTTGCAAATCTTAGTACTTTGGTGAGTAAATTATTACAAGCTTTTATTTAACTTGCAATCTATGTATGTCTTGTTCGGGTGGAATTTTGCAACTCAATTTTGACCCACTTCCCGTTTATTGATTGAGCTGAAAATTTGCATACATGTGTAAATCGCGTGACAATGCAATTTTATGATTGACATGGTGCTGATCTGATGATGGAGATGGAAGGTGGCCATTGAAACTATGCAATAAAATAGCACAACCTAATCGAGTTTGGGCTCGTTTGAATCGTCTTGACGAGTAATTTGTCTTTCAATGGTAACCAGGGTCTGATGATGGAGCTGGATGGTGGTCATAGGAACTCTGTAATAAAACGACGCAACACCATCGAGTTTTGGGCTCGTCTCATTCGTCTTGACGAGTCCTTTGTTTTTAAATGGTTACCAAAGTCTGATCTGATGATGGAGCTGAAAGGTGGTCATAGGAACTCATTGAAGAAATGACGCAACCCCATCGAGTCGCGGCTCGTTTGATTCATCTTGACGAGTACTTTGGTGCTAGATGGTAACCAGAGTCTGATGATGGAGCTGGAAGATGGCCATAGGAACTTAGTAATTAAACAACATAATAAACCCATCGAGTAAGGGCTCGTTTAATTCGTCTAGACAAGTACTTTGCTGCTAGATGGTAACCAGGGCCTGATGATGGAGCTGGAAGGTGGCCATTGGAACTCCGTAATAAAACGACGCAACCCCATCGAGTTTCGGCTCGTCTCATTCATCTTGACGAGTACTTTGGTTTTAGATGGTTACCAGGGTCTGACGATGGAGCTGGAAGATGGCCATAGGAACTCAGTAATTAAACAACATAACCCCATCGAG
Source organism: Scoparia ambigualis (assembly GCA_963921215.1). Lineage (NCBI taxonomy): Eukaryota > Metazoa > Arthropoda > Insecta > Lepidoptera > Crambidae > Scoparia > Scoparia ambigualis. The sequence continues at coordinate 40,415,241 of OY992503.1, read as the reverse complement.
TAAGGGATCGTTTAAATCGTCTAGACGAGTACTTTGCTGTTAGATGGTAACCAGGGTCTGATGATGGAGCTGGAATGTGGCCATTGGAACTTCGCAATGAAATAACACAACCTAATCGAGTTTGGGCTCGTTTAAATCGTCTTGACGAGTAGTTTGTCTTTCAATAGTGTCCAGGGTCTGATGATAGAGCTGGATGGTGGTCATAGGAACTCTGTAATAAAACGATGCAACACCATCGAGTTTCGGCTCGTCTCATTCGTCTTGACGAGTACTTTGTTTTTAGATGGTTACCAGGGTCTGATCTGATGATGGAGCTGAAAGGTGGTCATAGAAACTCATTAAAGAAACGAGGGAACCCCATCGAGTCTCGGCTGGTTTGATTCATCTTGACGAGTACTATGGTGCTAGATGGTAACCAGGGTCTGATGATGGAGCTGGAAGATGGCCATAGGAACTGAGTAATTAAACAACATAACCCCATCGAGTAAGGGATCGTTCAAATCGTCTAGACGAGTACTTTGCTGTTAGATGGTAACCAGGGTCTGATGATGGAGCTGGAATGTGGCCATTGGAACTTCGCAATGAAATAACACAACCTAATTGAGTTTGGGCTCGTTTAAATCGTCTTGACGAGTAGTTTGTCTTTCAATAGTGTCCAGGGTCTGATGATAGAGCTGGATGGTGGTCATAGGAACTCTGTAATAAAACGATGCAACACCATCGAGTTTCGGCTCGTCTCATTCGTCTTGACGAGTACTTTGTTTTTAGATGGTTACCAGGGTCTGATCTGATGATGGAGCTGAAAGGTGGTCATAGAAACTCATTAAAGAAACGAGGGAACCCCATCGAGTCTCGGCTGGTTTGATTCATCTTGACGAGTACTATGGTGCTAGATGGTAACCATGGCCTGATGATGGAGCTGGAAGATGGCCATAGGAACTGAGTAATTAAACAACATAACCCCATCGAGTAAGGGATCGTTTAAATCGTCTAGACGAGTACTTTGCTGTTAGATGGTAACCAGGGTCTGATGATGGAGCTGGAATGTGGCCATTGGAACTTCGCAATGAAATAACACAACCTAATCGAGTTTGGGCTCGTTTAAATCGTCTTGACGAATAGTTTGTCTTTCAATAGTGTCCAGGGTCTAATGATAGAGCTGGATGGTGGTCACAGGAACTCTGTAATAAAACGATGCAACACCATCGAGTTTCGGCTCGTCTCATTCGTCTTGACGAGTACTTTGTTTTTAGATGGTTACCAGGGTCTGATCTGATGATGGAGCTAAAAGGTGGTCATAGGAACTCAGTAAAGAAACGACGCAACCCCATCGAGTCTCGGCTTGTTTGATTCATCTTGACGAGTACTATGGTGCTAGATGGTAACCAGGGTCTGATGATGGAGCTGGAAGATGGCCATAGGAACTGAGTAATTAAACAACATAATAACCCCATCGAGTAAGGGCTCATTTAATTCGTCTAGACGAGTACTTTGCTGCTAGATGGTAACCAGGGTCTGCTGATGGAGCTGGAAGGTGGCCATAGGAACTCTGTAATAAAACGACACAACCCCATCGAGTTTTGGCTCGTCTCATTCGTCTTGACGAGTACTTTGTTTTTAGATGGTTACCAGGGTCTGATCTGATGATGGAGCTGAAAGGTGGTCATAGGAACTCAGTAAAGAAACGACGCAACCCCATCGAGTCTCGGCTTGTTTGATTCGTCTTGACTAGTACTTTGGTGCTAAAAAGAAAGAAATTAAAATGTATTTCCATTTCAGGTTATCGAAGATGAGGTTCCACAAACAACAAATAAGGTTGAAGGTCGAAGACTAGTAGATTTTCAATACTTTTTGGACCAAATTAAAATAGTAACCACAATAGAGCCACAGGATGTACAATTGATAATTTACAAGTGATAAAAGAGCATTAAGTAGGCTTATTATCTACATTTTTAATGAAGTATAACATTTACCTTTAGATAAGTCTAAAAATCATGTAAAATCTTGTTTACATAAGAAAGGTCAAAGTGTATTTAGTTGACAATACAGCCTGGTCATAATTATATTTTCACATTATAGTTTCTTAGTCAATTATTTTTAAAACAAATTAATTTTACGCTTGTATGATAGCCTTTAACAGCAGTGTCTTACAGACAAAGGTACCTACTCAAAATTTATGTTGCGTTTAAAGTAATATTCTCTTACTTTCTTTGGAGTTGCTCGAGTGTGTCATGCTCTCTCAAAGTGTCTCTGCGTGGTGGCATGTGCGTCGGGTCGTTACGTTCCCTCAAACATGGTTAAACGAAGCGATAGCTGATTCACATGTCATACTCGTGAACGGGTGCCGCCTGTGGAGGCTGGTTTGCTCTTGCAATCTTATTTTTTACTGGTAGTATTTAATGGTCTTACTTTTTCTTGTTTCAGAGATACTGTAAGACGTTGTTTATTTTATTTTATATCGAGCAATACTTTCTTTAAACGCAACATTAATTTTGAGTAGGTACCTTTGTCTGTAAGACACTGCTGTTAAAGGCTATCATACCAGCGTAAAATTAATTAGTTATAAAAATAATTGACTAAGAAACTATAATGTAAAAATATAATTATGACCAGGCTGTATTGTCAACTAAAAACACTTTGACCTTTCTTATGTAAACAAGATTTTACATGATTTTTAGACTTATCTAAAGGTAAATGTTATACTTCATTACAAATGTAGATAATAAGCCTACTTTATGCTCTTTTATCACTTGTAAATTATCAATTGTACATCCTGTGGCTCTATTGTGGTTCCTAAGTTTTTCAATTTGGTCCAAAAAGCATTAAAAATCTACTAGTCTTCGACCTTTAACCTTATTTGTTGTCTGTGGAACCTCATCTTCGATAACCTGAAATGAAAATACATTTTAATTTCTTTCTTTCTAGCACCAAAGTACTCGTCAAGACGAATCGAACAAGCTGAGATTCGATGGGGTTGCGTCGTTTCTTTACTGAGTTCCTATGACCACCTTTCAGCTCCATCATCAGATCAGACCCTGGTAGCCATCTAAAAACAAAGTACTCGTCAAGACGAATGAGACGAGCCAAAACTCGATAGGGTTGCGTCATTTTATTACAGAGTTCCTATGGCCACCTTCCAGCTCCATCAGCAGACCCTGGTTACCATGTAGAAGCAAAGTACTCGTCTAGACGAATTAAACGAGCCCTTACTCGATGGGGTTATTATGTTGTTTAATTACTCAGTTCCTATGGCCATCTTCTAGCTCCATCATCAGACCCTGGTTACCATCTATACACCATATCTATGCACCATAATACTCGTCAAGATGAATCAAACCACCGAGACTCGATGGAGTTACGTCTTTTCTTTAATGAGTTCCTATGACCACCTTTCAGCTGCATCATCAGACCAGGCCCTGGTAACTATCTGAAAACAAAGTACTCGTCAAGACAAATGAGACGAGCCGAAACTCGATGGGGTTGCGTCGTTTTATTACAGAGTTCCTATGACCACCATCCAACTCCATCAACAGACCCTGGTTACCATTGAAAGACAAACTACTCGTCAAGACGATTTAAACGAGCCCAAACTCGATTAGGTTGTGTTATTTCATTGCGAAGTTCCAATGGCCACATTCCAGCTCCATCATCAGACCCTGGTTACCATCTAACAGCAAAGTACTCGTCTAGACGATTTAAACGAGCCCTTACTCGATGGGGTTATGTTGTTTAATTACTGAGTTCCTATGGCCATCTTCCAGCTCCATCATCAGACCCAGGTTACTATCTAGCACCAAAGTACTCATCAAGACGAATCAAACGAGCCGAGACTCGATGGGGTTGCGTCGTTTCTTTACTGAGTTTCTATGACCACCTTTCAGCTCCATCAAGAGATCAGACCCTGGTAACCATCTAAAACCAAAGTACTCGTCAAGACGAATGAGACGAGCCGAAATTCGATGGGGTTGCGTCGTTTTATTACGGAGTTCCTATGGCCACCTTCCAACTCCATCATCAGGCCCTGGTTACCATCTAGCAGCAAAGTACTTGTCTAGACGAATTAAACGAGCCCTTACTCGATGGGTTTATTATGTTGTTTAATTACTCAGTTCCTATGGCCATCTTCCAGCTCCATCATCAGACCCAGGTTACTATCTAGCACCAAAGTACTCATCAAGACGAATCAAACGAGCCGAGACTCGATGGGGTTGCGTCGTTTCTTTACTGAGTTTCTATGACCACCTTTCAGCTCCATCAAGAGATCAGACCCTGGTAACCATCTAAAACCAAAGTACTCGTCAAGACGAATGAGACGAGCCGAAATTCGATGGGGTTGCGTCGTTTTATTACGGAGTTCCTATGGCCACCTTCCAACTCCATCATCAGACCCTGGTTACCATTGAAAGACAAACTACTCGTCAAGACGATTCAAACGAGCCCAAACTCGATTAGGTTGTGCTATTTTATTGCAAAGTTTCAATGGTCACCTTCCATCTCCATCATCAGATCAGCACCATGTTAATCATAAATTTGCATTGTCACGCGATTTACACATGTATGCAAATTTTCAGCTCAATCAGTAAACGGGAAGTGGGTCGAAATTGAGTTGCAAAATTCCACCCGAACAAGACACATACATTGCAAGTTTAATAAAAATACATGCAATATAATATTATACTTACATATTTCATGCATTACTTACGCCCATATTAAAAAAAATAATCGAAGTACCTATTACGAAAAAGCAAATTCGATCTAACGGATCAAAGTGAGTGAGTTTGACTACAGTGAGCAGAACTAGCCTATTCTACACACACAGTCGCGCGCGCTCACAGCTCTCTTCTGTGTGCGTGATATTTGGACTTAAAAACCTAAACTTGAGGTCTCGCGCTCGGCGTAAACGCTCTTAACTAAAGCAAGAAAACAATAAAAGTTTTTTTTTTATTATAAATAAACTCAATACTTTTTGCAACTAACACAGGTACTTTAGGCTTCTTCAAGTCCCAATGAACAAATTGACACGTATCCCATGACTGTTGTAGGGTGGGGACAGGGTTCATACAAAATCCCCCATGGTCCTTTAATCATTACATTAATTAGAAACGAAACGAAAGAGATACGTGATTTTATTGCATGTTATGACGAAACATTTTATGGCACTCATAGTTATAGACATTTTATGAAAAATGAAATTTTATTATGAAAAATTATTACCACCCTAAATGTCATTAAATCTCCGTAGAGAGACTTTGAGCACAGACTATTGAATGTATCAAGTGCTTATTTAATCGACAGAGCTCTGGCAACACGAGTCCGATAGTGCTGCAGAGGTTCTACCACCAGAGCCAGCAACGACGCTCCCGTGTGGACTTGCACGCCACGCCGCGGCACAGGAGGTGAGGCATAAACAGGATAAATTTTGGACCTCCCGCCAAAAGTAAATATGGGGGTAAAAAAAGTAATTATAGAATATTTGACGTAAAAATAATGAACGTTTTCTTTTAAAAAAATTTTTTTTTGGCAGCTTCTTATCCTGCTAATATTATAAACGCGAAAGTTTGTAAGTATGGATGGATGGTTGTTACTCTTTCACGTAAAAACTACTGAATGGATTTGGATGAAGTTCGGCATACATATAGTTTATAGCCTGGATTAACACATAGAATACTTTTTATACCGATATTCCCACGGGAACGGGAACCACGCGGGTGATACCGCGAGCGTCCGCTAGTTTTCTATAGTTCTATGTGCGTGCGCTCGCTCACCTTCGCGGTCAAACCGACGGCGCGCTGTCATTGGTGCACGGGGTGAATAATAGCGGTCACGCGCATGCGCTTTGATAACCGCGATAGGCTGCGCGCCAGGTGACAATAATTTTAATTTTCTTAAAAAAAAGTTAAGACAAAAATGTTTTTTATTTAATTATTTGGTTGTACTGCTGCTATAGGATCACGTAAATAAATTTGGCGGGGGTCCAAAATTCACCCTGTATGCACTAGGAATACGGTGCAAATTCCATCAGCAGAATGTGATAGTCTTCTTTTTTTATAAACAATTATATACATAACATACTCACAACTATTATCCCCGAAGGGTTAGTTAGTCAGAGGCCGGCAAGAACTACAAAAGCAGTCCAAAGCCACAGTCCACGTTTCACAAAAAAAAAACATTTGCACATGTGCTCAGCGTGACAGGTGGTGAGCCCATCGCCGCTCTATGCTGTTGGATGTATGTGCAGTTAAAGACTTGTTCGATATAAATATAACGTGACAAATCCACAGCCTCAGCCGCGAGCACAGCGCGGGCCGCTCGCCCGACCCGCCGCCGCGCACCAGCCGCCTGCACCACGAAGGTAACCATCATTTATCTTAGTTATTTTTATATACATAGATACTAACATTCATTATGTATTTGTTATTTACGTTGATATTTAATTCTTTTGACTAATTGACAATAGCAGCGTTTTTCCTGAAATAAAACGCATATTAAAATACTTACCTAATTCGAAGCTTATAATTTGAGATAGGCACTTCCGTTTCCCGTAGTCTTAGTCTTTTTCAGTACTTTTTATGCCTCTTGATGACGTACTTCCGTTGACTCAACAGGCTTTGGCGCCATCTTAGTTTTCTTGTAGACGAATGGCACCAACCTTACTCATTGGCTCTATATATTCACCAGGCAGAGTTAGAAAGTAAGCTTCGAATTAGGTAAGTATTTTAATAGGCGTTTTATTTCAGGAAAAAACGCTGCTATTAAAAGTACTTGACCGTAATTCGAAGCTTATAATTTGAGAGGTGTTTGTTATCGCCTGGTGAGGAAATGGAAGGACATAAATAAAAGAATAACGCCAATGTGATATAATTAACAATTTTTTTTTTTTGAAGGAATTAAAGTATTATTATTTATTAACAATTTATTTAGCATTATAATTATTTCAACGATCCAAATGGTATTATGAACAAATTTACTTTTCATCAATTTGGTCTAATGCTATATTTAGTAATATTTATATCATTGAATAATACAAATAATTTTACATCAACTAATAGGGGTAAATAAATGTGTCACACTATTGGAACTGTTTGCTGATTGAACCTCGCGTCTGTAAAATCTCTCGAATGTGTTAGCCGAACGCCAATTTCCTCGCGCTAGAATTTCATCGAGGGGATAAGATAACCAATTTTTAGAGGCTACAGCTGACCTCACACTGCCCGGACTACACTGAATGTTTGCATCTTTAAGCAAGTGCTTTATCCATCCTGCTATAACAGTCCTCGAAGCAGGTTTAGGCGGACCCCTGACAGTCATAAATAAATTACAAGACTTTGCCATATCCCGTCTATTTTTTAATAAGGATATAGTTGTATTGATCCAGAATACCGGGTTCAATCGCATGTTGTCATTATTTGCTATCAATTTCCAGCCGGACTGCATATATCCACTAGTGTCAGTTTTTGAACCAAACTCCGGCCAAAAAATTAAAGAGTCACCCGAGTCTAAGCAATGATCTGAATCTACTCTCAGTTACGTCAAATCATGGATCTGGCGTCCTGAGCATAGCAATAAAAGGATAGCTGTATGCCGGGATGTTTGATATATATTACTTGTATCTATTGAATAAGTACACAAATATTTAGAAAGATCGTCAATATCCCAAATTGGTGGTTTTGCATTTTTGGGATTCTTAAGCGATATAGATTTTAAAATATGTTTGACCATTACATGAGAACTAAGTTGGCTAGACATATCTGCATTACACAGAGAGGAAACCACCGCTTTATGTAAAATAATAGTATTATAGGATAATCCATCAATTAAATGCAAATCAGCTAAGAATCGAGCTAACTCAGATTTCGAAGGCATCCGTACATTAACATGGTTCTTTTTTGCCCATGCTAACCAACGTTTCCACGCTACCGAGTATGTTTTTAATGTCGAGTGCCGCCACGAACTTTTTAATAAAGATACTTGATTTCTATTCCAGTCTTTTATTTCCTCGGTCCACCCCCACATTTCCAAACTTCGAGAGTCAGATCGTTTACATTCGGTGGTGGGAGACCCGTCGATTTGTCTATTAGGCTCTTGTCTAGGTTCCTCAACACAAACGGAGCTTCGAGAGCTCTCGCTCGGAGGTCTGCTCGCCAAAACACTTTCTGCCACCGGGGTGCGATTATCAGAAACACCCCTGTCGATTGGTTGAGGTGAGATAGAACCCTGGGTATCAAGAACGGTGGAGGAAATACCCACGCTAGAGGGTAATTCCACGGTATACTGAAAGCGTCGTAAAAGAGCGCTTTTGGATCTTTCTGGTCCAACGACACATAATTCCAAACGACGTGGGCTCTCTCCGAAGCGAAGAGGTCGATCATCGGAGTTCCCCATTTCTTGAAAATTATTTTTATTTTTTTTCGGGTAATAGGTGCCATTCCGGTGGAAGCCGGTGGCGTGAAAGGTGATCGGCATGGTTGTTGTATCTGCTCGGAATGTAGTGGATAGAAAATATTATACGATGTTGGTCTAACAGTGTCAACAATTGATGGGTTATCTCCATTAATGCTAGAGATTTTGTCCCGCCCTCCTTTCGGAGATGAGCTACTACCGTTTTGTTGTCGCACTGTATTAAGATAGAACTGTGACCCAACGTGCGAGCATGTCTTTGAACAGCATGTAGAATGGCTAGCATCTCCTTTTGGTTGCAATGGAGTTTTTGTTCCAGTGGCGACCATAATCCGCTCAGAGAAAAGTTGTCTAGCTGAGCACCCCATGCGAGATCTGATGCATCGGTTGTTAGAAAGTGCATGGGAGGAGGAGGGTGCAACATTGTTGATGAATGACAATTTTTGAGCCACCATTTGAGTTCTGCTTGAACCAATTGTGGAAGCACAAATGTTTTCGTTGCATGAACTAACTGGGAGTTCATAAATCTCAGGAGGTGACGATGATGTAGTCTCCCTCGAGGGACCACAAAACTGGCAAAATTTAAGAGACCTACGAGACTCTGTATTTCTCACAGACATATGTCTGTGGTATTTCTTTGAGGTTCACTTGTTTTTGATTTAAAATTTGACAATACTTTTTTGTGATATTTGTAACTTTCTCTTTTGGCAATGACTTTAGGTTGTCCCATGTTCTCCATAGGATCCCTAAGTACGTTAGGCTCTTTTGCGGGAACGTTACCGACTTTTCTAGATTTACGCACCATCCTAGAGTGTGGAAAATGTTTAGGATCATTTGGACGTGCTTTTGAAGAGTGACAGGGTCTCTTGATGAACCATCAAATAGTCGTCCAAATACACAAGAATGCGTACATTGCGTTGCCGCAGGATTTGTGCAACCCAATTGCTGAGAATCGAGAAGGTTTTGGGAGCCGTGCTTAAACCTAATGGGAGGCAGGTCATTTCGAGCAGTTCTCTGTCGTAAATTAAGCGTAGAAAGCGACGGTGTGATTGCGCAACTTTGACATGAAAATAAGCCTGACTCAAATCTATTTTGCACATCCAATCCCTCTGCTGCAGGAAATCGGGAACACGATGTATATTTACTAGGTGAAATTCTTCGGCTTTTACAAATTCGTTCAACGCTTTTAGGTTGAATATTGGGCGAAGAGAGCCGTCGCTTTTTGGTACGAGGAAGAGAGGTGAAATGAAACTGGGAGAAAACTGAACCGGTTGTAAAATTCCTTGATGTTTCATTTTTTGGATTATTGCAGTCATTTCTTCCGACACGCGAGTGCAGAAGTGGTTGTTTGCTTTTGGCATGTACAAGAAAGGTTTCTTGACAAATGGTATGCGATAGCCTTTTATTAATTTTAATATTATTTCTGGTGCTCCCAATTCCCTCCACTTCTCTATGTGACGTGTCAACTGCCCGGCTTGGAACGACCTCGAGTCATTGTTCAAAATGTTTGGATTGACCTCTAGTGACATAAGAGGAAGATCCTCGACATCTTTCCCCTCTCTGTGATCCACGAGGCCTCGAGCCTCGGTGTTGAAATGAATCTGAATTGTGCCCCGTAATATTATGATTGAAATGTGGATTCATATGGTGGCCACCACCCCTCGAGGGTGGTGCACGATGGTGCATAGGTCTAGAAGAGCCTGATGCATTGCATGGATACCGAGCACCACTTGTTTCTGTAATATGTTTCTTGTGGCCGGCACTTCTTGTAGGTTGATAGGTTCTGTAAGCTCCATTCTGAATGTTTTCAGATTTAAGAGGCTTTACGAACGCCACCTGCTTTTTCCAAAGTGGTTGAAAAGGCATTTGTCTCAAAAAGGTGTGTAATTGAGGGTGGTATTTTACTAAGTAAAACTTTAACAGTGGGGTCTTTTATGTGTTTAATTATAGCATCTCTTCTTACTTGTATAGCTTCGGATCTATGACCGCATACTAGTTGTAACATTTACATATAATTGCTCAATTTTATTGCCCAATTTATTCATACTACTAGAACTTGAATTAGCCCAAGTAAGCAAGTCACGTATACTCTCTTGTAAGGCTTCTTTTTGTTCAAGGATACAAAATGATATAGCTGCATAAGCTTTATCAGCTTTAGCCGATTGTGTTGTGACATCGTAGGGTTTTATTTCAGGGTTAGATTCAAGATCTACAAAGCCTGGAGCATAATTGTACAGCTTTTGAGTATCGGCATACCTAATTTGGGACCATGATGGATTACCGAAACGTTGAATTTCGTTTAACATCTTAATAAAGTTTTCAGGTGTCTTAGGCACTGAAGGTTCCTTTAACTTTGTCTCAATGTCAAATGTAAATTGAGAATAAACAGGGGTATCCTGAACGTCTGGCAAGTATTCGTTACCAGCAATATCATTATAAAGCTCGCCACTTATTGCTGAATAAACGGATAAGCGATCTGTATCCATATTATTGTTATAATGAGGGGGCTGAGTAAAAAGGTTACGTAACTCACTGATTTCCTTGGACACCTGGTCTCGCCATTCCTGTATCCTAGTATGCCGACTTCTTTTACTTTTCTTATTTCGGCGGCGACGAGATTTCTTGTGCTTAGAGCCTGCAGTGGAACTCGAACTGGAGCTGCTAGAAGAGCTGCTACTGCTGGTGCCATTATTGCGGGCCCGCTTGCGGCGCTCCGTACTTGGACCAGCTTCAGGCATTTTTTCCGCATTTTTTCAGGGCACATTGATAGTACTCATTCTGTAAATAACCGTACATTAAAATATGTCCGCTTATTATGTAACTAGTTACATACGATTTAAAAGTAAAAAAGGAAAATCACATACGCGATAAAGTATCGAACGGAAAATCCGTTAAATAAATTACATTTCATAATCTATGTCAAGCATTAATATGGCCTTAGACAACGTTAAGATTTTTCTTTTGAAGGTAGATTTTTTTCCGTTTTAAGTACGTAAATCATTTACACTTATAATTTACGTATTACTGTCTTTAAAAGAGACACTTTTAAAAACCGTGTAATAAGCAACTGCTCTTATAATTAACACTTACAACTAAAGTGTAATAAAAACATGTACTCACGTTGTTCACAAAAAGGTATTGTTCTGTTCACTTGATTCTTATGAAAAACGTTTTTTATCACTATACACTTTCACATCTATTTGAAAAGAATTATTTGCGGCAGGAAACTTCTCTGCACGCGTTTATGCTACGGGGAATAAAACGCCAATGAGTAAGGTTGGTGCCATTCGTCTACAAGAAAACTAAGATGGCGCCAAAGCCTGTTGAGTCAACGGAAGTACGTCATCAAGAGGCATAAAAAGTACTGAAAAAGACTAAGACTACGGGAAACGGAAGTGCCTATCTCAAATTATAAGCTTCGAATTACGGTCAAGTACTTTTAATAGACGCTTTTTATAAATAAAATTTGTACGCCAAACTGGCAAAACATGTTGATGCAATTAAAATTTATAGGTACCAACTTTTATTATGTAACCACACATGTTATTCACAAATAAATATTCTTATTCTTATTCTTATTCTTAACATTAGAAGGACAATTACAGCTATCCAAAAGCTTATACTAGAAATTAACAATGAAAGCCTATTGTAGGCCCTTACGTGCAGGGCTTTGAATACCGGTATTTTCAATTACCGGTACCTTTGACTTAAATAAGGTACCATTATCGATTTGATACCGGTATTCATAATGCATGTTAACCGATTAGTACCGGTAAATAGGATTGTAGTAGTACCGATATTATACAGATGTAATACTGGTACTTATACCGGTACCATGTAACCAAATTCATTAGTGCGAGCAAGAGATACCGTGTAGATAAATAAGTGGCGCTTGGATTGGCTAACTGCACTGCATATTACGTGACAAACAGACTGGCAACGTCGCAGATAGATACCGGTATTCACGTGACGAACAGACTGGCAACGTCCCAGACAGATACCGGTATTTTTGAGGGACTATACCGGTACTCGTGGAAGAATCGGTATTTATTCAAGAAGCGAAATGGAAAATACCGGTGCTTACCGATATAATACCTGTATTTTCGGTACCGGTTCCAAGCCCTGCTTACATGTAACATCTACATTATAAAAGTAAAGTACTGTCCCATCGCTGAGCAAAGGCCTCCATAATTTTTTATCAAGTCTTCGCTACAATTAATGGATATTAGTTTAGTCACCACGCAAAATACGGGTTTGTGATCACGAACCCGGGCGAAGCATCGAAAAATCTGAAACACATTTTGTCCGACCTGGATATTGCCGCATGTGTACATACTTTACGTGCCAGAATATTGCCAAAAGAATGGTAAAATCTTTCGACCGCGTACCATTTAGTCCGCGCTTAACAGTTCGTCAGCACCGGACATAAGTAGAATTCTAAAAAATAACTACAAATGCACCGTATCGGACTGTAAAAACAGGTTAGCCGAGTTAAGAGGCCTATTACATCTCGACCGCGATTTTTGCGTAAAATGGCCAATTTTGGCGTTCTTGATCTCAGAAACAAAAATACATTAACAATTTTGACTTATTGAATAGTGTGGAATAGCTATTGGCATTGTGCGTAGCGGCCTCACTTTTTGTAAATTTTGCATAACTTTTTAATGAAACCCAACATTGCAGAGAAAGATTTTCATAAATGCGCGTAGGCACTTTTGAGCTCCTAGAGTTGTTCACTACTGTTCTAAACAAATGAAATAAAAAATGAGAATGTTTTCTCTTATAAAGTCGTATAGTGCGTAGCGGCCTTGGAATTTTTGGATATCATTGATTTTATATAGAAAAAAAATCTTATTCTAAACCAAAAAACTTCGAAAATTGCTATAAGTCAACTGTGAATTTCTCCTATCTATGATAATATTATCGAGAAAAATTAATACCAGAATAATTGTTACTTCATGAGAAATAAATATTTTATAATGATTTTATTATCCTATTTCGATAAAAATGATAAATACAACTGCACAATTACTACGTAATGCGAAAATGGGCATTTTACACAAAAATCACAGTCGAGATGTAATAGGCCTCTTAATCAACACGTTTTCTTTCATCGGTGAATAATCAATTGAGCCAACATGCGGCTTCTATTTAGTTCTATTACTGTGCTATAAACCAACAAAAATGTATTGCTTCGGTGGATGAGTGTTGTTTGACCTTCTGTTGTTTGCTCAGCTAATGGCAGCGCGGAGCTAGAGCCGCCCGCGCTACACGAGCGGCTGCACCCCGCCTCGCCTCTGCTGCTCAACCACGACAAGTAAGTTTATGCACACACCTACAGATCAACCTATTCAAGACTGTCAAACTTCTCCAATCAATATTGATCCTTATGCCCCAAGTGACAAAGTTCAAAATGTATTGAAGAAATTTGACATATCGTGGTAGGTTAAAGTACTGGCGTCAGTACATACAACCAGAAAGGACCGTACCAGAGCGCCTACACAAGCCGCATAATGGTATATGGAATACAATGATAAATGTTTGGGGTTGGACTGTGGTACTGATCCATTTTTACCTATATCAGGGGTACACAGTGGATCAACTTCCTTTTTTTTAAACTGTCAAATATTCCCTGAACTGTATACACTGCACTGTAATTTTTTCCCCTAATAGACGTCTCGTTCGGCATGTTTTTTAGTTGCGAGTAGTGAGTCGTGTTTATGTAACATTTCCATGTAAGGAGATACCTATATTTAAAATTGCCTATATGTTAATATAGTGTATATTTTATAGTGACTGGTAACCCTGTCATGTGTTTCACAAGGGTAACCATGATGTTGTAGGACATATAACGTAATGATGATATGATACGTATTTGTCCCACGTAATAAAACTACAAGGTCATAACTTTAGAAAGAGATGTAAAACCACACACAGGTACCTATCGCTCGGCTCGAGTTTAAATCGTGAGTGCTCGATTTATGTCAACTATACGTCATTTAGCATTAAATTACCTACTTATTATAAGTAGCACTTCAACCTACCACAATATGTCTAATTTCTTATTAGCTAAAAATTTGCTAAATTTAAAAACAATATTGAGCTAAGTTATGTTCTTCTTTTTTCAATTATATATTCTGTGGTAGCGATCGACTAAAGTAAGCATTAGCCAAGTATCTGTAATCTTTTCTACCAATTTACTGTTGACTTTACGTCGTTTGGTGTCCCCGTGACAGCACATACACCAGCATAAAGGTTGCTTCACTTGTTAGTGCTTGTCCACGTTGAGTCGCGGGCGCGGTCACGAAATATCAAACATATTACCTACGTGATATCCAAACCAAGTGTTCACGTACAAAACGCACGTTCCACACCGCACGGTGTGGAACGTTTCGATATCACGTCATATGTTTGATATTTCGTGACCGCGCCCGTGAGTCAACGTGGGCAAGCACTTAGTATCGCGGCGCGGAGTTGTTTTTTTACCCGTCCCTGCTGTGAGTATGAGCACGTAGCCAGTACAGACATTACGTTCCTTAAGCAGGGGGGTGTCACAGTTTAGGTACGTTCGGCCGGCGCGCCTCCCGGGCAGGCGTATGGCAGCAGGTTGCCGCTCGCGACGCACGCTCCATCGAGCGCGTAAAACGAACGACCATTTCTGTGATTTTTGTGCACCTAACAATGACTACTAAACGATCTTATAATCCGTATAAAAGAAACTGTTGTGTTTACGGGTGTCTTAATAAAAGAAAGAACAATGCATCAGATTTATTATAATATATACTTAATATATCCATAAGTGGAAACCCTGCGCTCCTGACGTCAAATCGATATCGAGTCAGCGTTGTTTAACGGAATATGAACGCTCGGGTCATACAATAAACAAGTTTTAATTTCGCGTGAAAGTCGTAAGAGTAGGCAATGTTTTATACCTAAATTTGACTTTAGTTAGAGAGTGAACCTTCTGTACGGTATAGCCTGACCGCAACCGCTGTACCGCGCCTTAGGTATGCGCGGGTGGTGGGGGGAGTGGGAAGTAAAGAGCATGAACTCACATGAGATTCGTAGTGTCAGACAGATCTTACGATATCGAAGCACAGTTTATTGAAGCTTTATATTTACGAGTATAATAACATCCAATCCGTTTTTGTCCAGTATGATTTTTATACAAGTACAATTAAAGAACCAATATAAATGAAATAAATCTTAAATTCTTGGAAATATATAATATAAACTTTCTTTGTTTGCTTTTCTTTTCTTAAAATATTCGGCCACTTTAAAAATGGCAGTCTTGATTATCTCGAGATAATTCACGACCCATTTTTAGATATTTTATCTCATGTGCGTCTGACACTGACGGCAGAATGACAAAATGGAGCAACTGTTTTGCCCCCCCGCCTCGCCGCTCGCATACCCAAGGCGCGGTACAGCGGTAGCGGTCAGACTAAAGTACTATATGTTATTCTGTGCCTTAGGCTATGCGACGGCCGCAGCCAGAGCCTGACGCGCGCGGAGCTGCGCAACGGGCTGCGGCCCGAGCCCGCGCCGCGCCGCCCGCACGACGACCAGGGTCAGTGCACACCACGCTCTACACTTAACATGCACTTTTACCCTGTTACCCTTCGATCACATATAAAAACTACTAAATCGTGGCGGAATAGTGGCAACTATAAGGTCACATTTTAGCAACAGCAAATATTTTGACATCTAACTATATCAGAGAAAAAAGCCCTAAATCAAAAAAAGGCTCCTTTGAATGAAACTACGGGCACGTGTAAGCGGTGTAGGCATAAGTGCGTAAGGGGTGTTTTATTTTACTTTTAATCGAAATGTCTTTTGGCGTTTTTCTTGAAAACTAGCGTATAAAAATTTAAGGATTTTTCATAAAAATAGTTTATTTATGTTGTTGAATTTATTCTCAATATATTTGCTGTTGATAAAATGTGACCTTATATAACATAATATACATTCGACGAATATATTTTTTGGCAGAATTTTTGATGGAGCACTTCGTCAATTGTGACTCTTTGCCCGCACACTACTAAACGTAATGAGTACCTAAACATCTAGATGGGTGCTCTTTTTGTAAGGACGTTTTAAACGTTAATTGTGCATGTAGTTTTTTTATAATAATATGTGATCGAAGTTGTTACCGCACCGAATGCCATTTATTTTTTTAAATTTAGTATTTCGTGTTAGTACTAGTTTCGTGTTTATATAGAATTTAATCAAAAATAACCTAAAAAATTATGCCTAAGACAGGGAAAGCCCTTTTAATAATAGGAATATTCCACAGCATCATAAGTCTTAAAAATATTTCACCACCAGTGGTGAAATTAATATAGTAATATTATAATTGTTACATTTTACCCTAACCCTAAGTGTTATATTTTTTTAATTTAATGAAAATTAAGCTTTTCGAAAAATGGCTGTGACATATTGACGAGACAATGCGCGTTTCTGAGGGCCTACTCTCTTTCTCCTTAGCAAAAATTCGGCCGATTTTGTTTGCTATTTATAGCAAATCCGTTATTTTTGAAATTTCAAACAATTTTCTAAACATTAATAATCTAAATGCCAAACCTATTTTGTATGAACGAACGAAACCGCTGTAAATAGGAAACGAAATTCAGCCGAAATTTTGTTTTGGAGAAAGAGAGTAGCATATTAAAGTAATATAATATGGCTTCGGTGCGATATAAGATGCATAAAAAATACATAGTTATAAATTTTGCGGTGGGGTCTGATACATTCCCACATGCGAACACACATCGCGTGGAACATTAGCTTTTGTATATTCGCCGTATTTTCTATGCCGGAGTGGCTAGGCTCTTTCTAGGTAATCATGTTCTACCATAATGGTCGTAAGGGGTCGTCACCGTATCGCCTTTCACCTTGCTACCCAGGCGTCTACCTAATGTAAGCACGTAACCAAAGCGGATCAGCAGCTCCGGCAAGTCGGCTCGGCTACGGCTAGGCGACGCCGCGCTTAGGCTACCTGTCCATTGAAGCGAAGCGAGGCTGCGGTGCGGAAAAACGAAGAAATATTAATCAACAGGATTGCAATTTCTCTTTTGCATTCTTAAAACATCCTATTTCCCTAAACTTTGGAAGAGCTCTCAAATTATTATGATCCACAAAAGCTGGAAAATCATGCCATGATGCTTCGTCTTGTCGTCCAATTAGTCTCACCCCAGTTATCTCAAAATTATGGGAGAAAATCTTTGTAAAAATATTAAATTACTACATTGACCAATGCAATGTTATTCCTGAGCATCAGTTCGGATTTCGTAAATCACACTCTACTATTGAACAAATGCACCGTATATATGAAATTACTAGCTGCTTCGAAAGAAAAGAATACTGCTCAGCGGCATTTTTGGACGTGTACAACAAGCATTTGACAGAGTTTGGCATTAGAGACTTTTGTGTAAAGTGAAAGAGTAACTTCCACACTCTTTGTTTTTAATAGTCGATTCCTACTTATCAGACCGACGGACGATTCCAAATATAATACGCAGATGCTAGATCTACTCTATACAAAATTGAGGCTGGTGTACCTCAGGGCTCAGCCCTCGGTCCTGTACTGTATAATATCTTTACATCAGATCTTCCTTCATCCAAAGATGTGACCGTTGCGACATACACCGACGATGTAGCATACCTCTCATGCGATAAATCACCAGTAGAGGCTAATAACAAACTACAACGCCTATTAGATAAAACGGCAACATGGTTGCAAAAGTGGCGCATTCGAGCATGTGCCCAAAAGTCAAACCACATTAGTTTTACGATGAGAAAAGAAAACTGCCTGCCTGTCAAATAGGGAACTGATTACCTGCCTGAAACAGACTGCATCAAGTACTTGGGTTTTCATCTTGACCGTAGGCTCACCTTGAAAATTCATATAAAAAAGAAAAGAGATGTGATAAATCTAAAATTTAGGAATTTTATTTGGCTTCTGGGGATTCCTCCCCATCTCTTTCCCCCCCTCTATCCTTTCTCTGGACAACAAATTCCTTATATGCAATGCAATTTTAAAACCTATTTGGACCTATGGAATTCCGCTATGGGGTACTGCCAGCAAAAGTCCTTGAAAAATGCTATTACTCCGTCAGTGAATACTTAAAAGATACCCTTTAAATAACATCAGAATGAAACGACCTACCGAATGTTATCTTTTGTTTTATTTTTTGTTTTTACTGTGTATTTCTATTATTTTGTAATAATTATTAAACTAATGCTAATTTATTAAGTACCCACCAAATGTCTTCTTATTATATATTTTAGTTTTATTATTTTATTATTTTAATTAATTTGTAATAATAATAATAATACAATTCCCTTTTTTTATATGGGAAAATTGCGATACCCTAACAGGGTTCATGTTTAAGTTACTAAAATGATATATGTCCTACCATATTTATACTACATGAGTGCATTATATGATTTGATTTGATTTGAAGTAATATAATGTGTCTACAACAAGTTCAAAATAGCATCTTACGTACCATTACAAATGCTCCGTGGCTCTCCAGAAACGACGAGATTCATGAATACCTCAACGTACCTACCATTCAAACTAAAAAAGTGAGGCAAAGAAAGGAATATCTGAAACTTCTCTCCTCCGATCCAAGCCCCTTGGCTACCCAGCTATTAAAGTCTTCCTTAGCAATAAAAAGATTGAAAAGGAAGACTTCTATGAAAGGATTGTTGAAGCGCTGGCTTCATTTTCAAGATAGTAATCACCCAACACATCAGCTTTATAGTCTTGCCGACTGATCGCCGATAAAAACAGAAAAAAACAGGATTGCAATAAATCTCCGGCGATACAATTCTATTGGTTAATATTTCTTCGCTTCTACGCACCGCAGCCTCGCTCCGCTGAAATGGACAGGCAGCCTTACGGCTCGCCGACCGCTGGAATTGCCTTATTAATGGAAGTGCGTTCGGCTACTCTGGCCGCGAGAGGGGCGTGGACGAAGAGACGTAAGCTAGGGTACGGAGAGATGTTAACGCGGGAACTGCAAGTTGACCACGCGCCGCACCGCGGTTCGTGAACTTGTCCCGAGGCGAGCTGTTTACGTCACGATTCCGATTAGTGTGCGTTGCAGTAGGGAGTTTCATACAAAGAATGCTGAACGGCTCGAGTTGATACGGTGCCGATCCCTTTCCGAGTTGATATGTGTGCTACGACCTTAATCCACCTCTTTACTGAACATCACGTGAGATTGTGGACAAACTCTAGCCTTGCTCTTCTCTTGTATTAAAAACATAATTAAAACCTGCTGCCTGCATCTTTACACTGGTAAAGATCATAGCAGTTTTAAAAGTAGAAATCACTTTACAAAGTTTAATTGAATGGTTTTATTTAAGCAAGCTCACGCACGAGAGTGCGCCAGTGTTTCCGAGAAAAATATTTTGATATAGTAAGACTAGAAGAATAAATTCTACCATGCAATGGTAGAATATCCACTGTGCGAATGTTGTGCGCGGTGTGTCGTCGTCCAAATTTTAGTGTAGTGGCTATCCTTATTGTGACGTATAATGTGTATTATGAAGCCTTTAATATTATATAGAAAAAAATAGAATATTCCATACAAGTGTTCATACGGTCACGCGTCATAATTTGGCTAGCCTCTATAAAACTATTTTGCAATACAGTAACATGTGAATATATTTGAACGAGGTTCGAATCCTGGTCATTATTGAGTATGTATTGAATCATGTATTGAACTTACAAAATAATTATTTATTTATTTATTAATTTTAAATTAAAAACTTCTACTTTTAGCCAGGCGGGGCCATGTTATAACTTTCCTCGGTTTTCAAACTTATAGTGTGAAAATAAAGTTCAATTTAATATTTCGCCCCTGCCTGGCTAAGGGCTGATTCTGTTGAATAAATATCTACCGTTGACATTCGCTAACTGATTGGGCCTACGTAATACAATTACTTACAACTTATATAGAGTTCCGTCCAATGTCATTGCAAGCCTTATGTCTTAGCGAATGTCAGCGACACCAAAATGTTGAGTTTGTAGCAAAGAATACATAATTGACTAAATAAATTGGTAATTTGATAACTTTCAGAAATCTCACTTACAAAATTGAATCTACTGATCCTTATTATTATTAGGTAGTTTATTATATTTGATAATAATAACTATTTGAACGTCCAACAATGTATTGTTACGGCCAATTGTTTTGTGTAGAGTATATATTTGTGTGACAAAGAGGCAGCCAGCCTAGAGCGAGCAACCCGATAGTCCGAGGACGCTGCGCTTGCCACTCGCGTTCCATTCGCTGCACACACACGACCCGTGGAACGATTGTGCGAGGTAGATAGAGTATCGGTTAGACAAGTGCCTTGATCAATACAAAAGTGCCTCCCGTGAATTACGTCACAGTGTTGTATAAAAGTAATATTTCTACAGGAACATTCTTTAGGAACTAGCGTAACTTTTGTTAGTGCATGCAATAGACAGTGAACTCTATGTGCTTATGCAGGTTAGACGTTTTCGTTTGGGCGCGGAGTCTGGGTAAAAGTTTTTGGGGTTTTAAGACAAATATACCTTGATACAGTTTTAGACATTGTTTTATTTTAGCTTAAATAGTTATAGTGATGTGTTCATTAAAACATCATTTTGTGAGTAGTAAAAAAATGTGACATAATTTGAGGAAAGGCGATCATGATAGAGAGTTTCTTTAGTAATCTGCTTATCTCAGTATTTGAATTTGGTAAACCTTAAAAATCGGGTAAACCCTCTTTATTACTATCTACAGAGAGCAATAAATTGTAGTTGAAGTAAGTTATTAATCGCAATCGTTCCACCGTATCATCTCCTGTTTCATTTTCATGTCTTCTATGTTTCACGTTACCCTTGCACTGTAAATAAATATAAGGAAGAGACAAAAAACCATAGACGAAATGGAAGCTTAGTCGCGATCCTGTGTGCTTCGCAGATACTCTGCTTCGCTCGACTGCACAAGAGTCGCGATTTATAAAGAATATAGATACTTCATAGTGAATTAATTATTCTATAAGCTGATACTAACTCGATGTGTACAGTGGCGGCGAATCAAGTGTAATGTTTGAATATCACACTTATCACGGTGGTGTAATGTACAGATTGCAATGACATACGCTTGGTACGCCGTACACTGGAGGCTTGGAAACTCTTTTCAAATGTCTGTTGTTGTCTTACAGACTGTGAACATATTTGTATATGTATTATGTTGTGCATTGGCGACACATTTGATCCAACAATCACCCTCATTTGTTTGTCACTTGATCATTGTATTTCGTTTGAAGTTTTAACGATCTGATTGTTTGTTCGGCAAATGTTTGCGCCAATTCATTTCCTATGCTTTGCTGCAGTCTCCTTTTACACGCCCTACATCGCCTGCCCATTGTCGCCTTGTCACATGCCTCGCTACACTAAACATGACTTTGTGTCTTAGTAGATAAAGACTATATTCGTATTGAGCTGGTTGTATGGTTTTGGGGTAGAAACAAATTGCGAGATGTCTACTATTATGCATTTATTCGACGTCTTTGTGCAAGTAATATAGTCTTGAGATTTATTCCAATTATATTTGTTGTTTGCGTGATTATGAAGTTTATTGTAATGCATTTATTTTAAATTAGTTGAATCTATTCTAATCTAATAATAAATTTATTAATTAATGTCACGCAGACCATGGAAAAACATGAAAGAAAAACGATATCATTCCATTTACAATACATAATATAATGTAAATAAAAATTCTATAAATACTGAATTACAAAGTAACAATGCAAATTGATAGTAAAGCCGCGTTCATACGAAGTTTGTAATCGCAAAGTAGAGCAGCGATCCACTGAGCTTGTAGTAGCCAGGTGTGAGCAGGGCCCTCATCGCCATCACACGGTGTCGCTTCGCTGTCTCCCCTAACACTCATAGCCGGGCATCTGACTTGATCGCGGCGGCTCTTTGGTTCAACGCGTTTGCCGGTTCTAATCAAACTGGTATAAGATCAGCGAAATAATAGACTCTTGCTCTTGCACAGGAAAAAACTGGTTTGAAATCCGATTGTGTTTTGCACAATTTGCTTTTTACGCGCGTGCACATGCTGTCTTTGCCCTTTTCTATAAGAAAATAGTTGGAAACCGGTATACTTTTTTTCACTCTTGACAATTTAATAAGTTTTATTTTAAAGTTATTAAGAGGGTTTTGATTTCGATTTTCCATACAAACTTCCAAGTCGAATTTTTAAAAAACCAATAAGTCAATATTGATAAAACTTTGCACGCTAAAGTAAAACACAGGGATCTAAATAGTTTGTTGAAAACATTTTTAAAAAAAGGATTTTTTAACTGAGTTATTGCGATTCAAAGTCTACTATATAAAGTTAAAAATGGCAATAACTCAGTTAAATAAACATTTTAAAAAAATGTTTTCAACAAACTATTTAGATCCCTGTGTTTTACTTCAGCTTGCAAAGTTTTATCAAAATTGGCTTATTGGTTTTTAAAAATTTCGATTTGGAAGTTTATATGGGAAACCGAAATGCGTAAACCCTCTTAAGCTTTAAATGCTTTTCTATAGAAGAAATAATAATACTCGTAGAAATCTGCTCTTTACTTAATGAGTGCAAGGCATGCAGCCGCGCTACAGCGTGCAAACGAACAAATAAAACAATTCCAAACGGAAAAATAATGAGCGAGAGTGTTTAAAAACCTAAAATAGTCATCATTTTAAGATAAAAAAGGTTTAGCCGCACTGTTATTTCGAATACGGAACCAAAGAGGCGTGTGCGTAAGAGTGGGCAGCGCTAGCGCGGTCGCGTGTGGACGTGTGGTGTCGCAGGCTGGCTGCACTCGCTGGCGGGGCTGGTGAAGCGCCGCCTCAGCGGGTACGTCAAGTGGCATCACGTTGCAGCGCGCCGCGACCTGCACCACCCGCCGCACCACCATCTCAGGTGAGATCTCAGCTGTCATACCAGATGTAATACCACACACAAAGTTGGTGCCTTCGCACACGGCGTCGTCGTATCGTAATGCCCCCTGTTCACGTCGGCAGACGCATCCGCAGACGTTATCTGCTGATGCGTCGGCCAACGTGTAGGGGGGTGATTTGCGCGTCTTTGGTAGGTATTTAACCTTTGCTGCGTCTACAGACGTGTACGGGGGTGATTTGCGCATCTATGGTAGGTATTTAACCTCTGCTGCGTCTGCAGACGTTAAATACCTATTACAGACGCGCAAATCACCCCCCCCCTACACGTCGGCCGATGCATCAGAAGATGACGTCTGCGGATGCGTCTGCCGACGTGAAGAGGGGGCATAATACGCGCGTAGGACGAGAGCAATACGAGCGCGTACATGTTCAAACTAGTCCGCACACGAAGCGGTGCTGCTGCGAATCGTAGGAGATGTGATGTAGTAGGAGGAGATTGTCTCCTACGCGCGTATTACGATTTACGATACGCTTACAATACGACGCCGTGTGCGAAGGCACTTAGAAATAGAAATTAATTAATTCAAAGTCATTTACAGTATTGTTAACAAAAATAGTAAATATCTTAGTGATTAATACCTATAATCACGACTATTATCCCCGAAGGGTTAGTCGGAGACTAGGCAATGAGGACCGCAAAAGCAGTCCTCTGCCATAGTCCACTTTTCACCAAATAGCGACTGCACATTTGTTAAGCGTGACAGGTGGTGAGCCCGTCGCCGCTCTGTGGTGTTGAATGTCCAGTCTTTAATCCGTTAGTCGCCTTTTACGACACCTAAGAGAAGAGAGGGTGTGGTAGTATTCTTTCACCGCTACGCAACACTGTTAATATATAAAGCGACTGCTAGAAACCGCAAGAAACTTAAAGGGCTGGTCAGGTCAAGTGTTTTATACATGACAAAAATTACAAAAAAGAAATTCGTGCTTATTTAATTTTTCAATGAAATAATTTATTTTGTGAATTTTAATTGAATAGTGTTTGAGTACTTATCTAATTTATTTTAAAGCAATGACATAAGAAAAATAAAATGAAAGTCAATTAAAAATAACGATTATATACAACGCGCGGGCAGCGGCCGGCCGTTGACCCACCCGTCTGTTGGCCCGTCCGCGTCAGCTGGGCGATAAGTACCTACGTTAGTCTGCAATCTTTTTTGTCATTTTTGTCATGTCTAAAACACTTGTAGTTGTGGCGTGCCCCAACAGTGGTTTGTCGATAGCTGCCGTTACTGTGCCGTCAACGAACGTGCCGCTTGTATGTCCGAGTCTAAACTTTTAAACGAATGGTCGTGAAGTTAGTCATAAGATCTATCATAGTAACAAAACTTATATAGATGTCAACCGCTCCGCGTTCTCAATATGTGTGGTCGTGCTCGCAATCGCAACTAACTTCACAGCCGCCATATAGTTAGCATTGTGCCATACCACTGACTCCAATAACGCCTGACTGCTAACTAATACGCCTAACTACTACGATTTCAACGCTATTCGAACTCATATATTATCCCCTTGTATCGTAATATGTCGAATTAACTAAAAGATAAAGAAATCGTAATGTCTCGATATCAAAAGTCGTGGGAAGTTAACATTGTAGAAAAATAAACATTACCGTCACTCCTTAGGTGGGGCGCCAGCGAAAGTTGGAGCGTGCCCGCGTCGCCGCTGCCCCCGCGCGCGCCCCCGCCGCGGCCCGCCGACTAGCGGCGCGCCGCCCCCGCCGCCGCCCCCGCGCCCCCCTCGTGACGAGCGCCACACGTAGCGGCGCGCGAGCGAGCGGTCACGTGACGAACACCCGCGGCCACGGCGCCAACGAGACCAGCGTCCGTCGAATACGCAACAAGGTATGCGCGCGCGTGCTCGCCGCCGTGGAGCGCTGGACGTTGGACACTTGAATCGTACGCTCCCATGTGACGTACCCACGTACTCACGAAAGTTTAGTAGGGAGGGGGTAAAAAATTGCGTCACGTGACCAACGCCTGTCGAGTTTATCAAACGACTGCTGTCAAGTTACAAAATATACCTCATAGCGAAACAAATGCTAGTAGTTACACGTACGCTATTACGCGATTCACTTTCATATTAACTGGTTTATTATACGAGTCAACTTATATTTGACGCAGCTTTTGCGTAACTCACGCTTTTGCCATTCGCAATTCGGTATGGTCACGTGATTCGATACCACCGTCGTCGCTTTAAGTGCATCCATTTGTTGGTCGTGCGACACGACACGCGCTATCGTGGGACGCGCTCTCGCTCGGCCGTGACGCAGCATAGCTTCGCGACACTATGAGATTTGTTCACTTTTAGAAGTTAAGTAATAAATATGGCGCCTTTGGAGAACCCCATCGCATTCATGTAACCGTTGGTGGCAATGCCTGTAGAGTTTGTAAGGAGTCGTCTGTTCATGTAAAATATATTATGTATATGGATATTTGTGTAATATGCACCAGAGTATCTTTATCTAGTGTAGTCATAAAAAATACGCCATACTTTGTCATCTCGCCATATGCTAAGGTAGTTATATTTTGGGAATGTACACAGATGTTGAACCGTTCATTCAACAGACCGTTGATTGTTGCTCGATTGTTACCTAAAATTACGAGATCGTGTTATCCAATACGGATAGAAAATAAAATATTTTTGTGTGGTTGCAGTTTTGTAAACATTAAAGACTAATCATACGGACAATAATAAACAGGTTGCATTTAGACAACTTTGAGTTCTGCGCACAAAGAATATTATCTTCTCCGTTATGCTAATAAAGGTATAATTCTATGGCACACACGAATTTGTGCATATCCTTGTAAATCTTGTATTCTTTGATAAAGCCTGGCTTCAAATTTTATACTACTTTGTGAGTCAAGGCTTCATTCATAAAAAATAACCATTACTTTGAGTCTGTAATGTACTTAGACTAGCGCCATCTTCTTGTTTTTTCAATGTTTGAAGTATTATTAATTTAGTTTATGCAGTACAATAAAAGAAAATAATAAGAGTACACTTGTGTACATACCTACATAAAATAATTGGACTTCTGGTTTAGTCAGTCTACTAAGAAAATCACAGCTAAATAAAGAAAACATATATTTATTTTTAGAATAGGATGACCAAGCAATCCTTGAGATAATAAACTATCTCTAAACTTGAACTTATGAACTAGCAATTTGTGACAGCCTACAATTTCTCTATTGATGGTAATGTTCGAAATCCAAATAGTAGATGGCGCTAATGTTCATAAATTAAATGTTTAGGGTCTCCCTGAATCAAGTGCGGGATATTGGGTCTGACTCTATGATGTTTTATGGTTTTTATTAAAAATTAAATGTGACCTGTGGTCTAAATATGTCTCATAACATATATCACTCTTGAATAATGCCACTTTAAAAAGAGATACGATATACCACGACCCAGTAGTGTTCTTGTGATAATAATCGATCTGCCGTATTCGATATTGATATAATACAATCTTCTGTACACACCCGTTTTACAAAAATGTAATAATGACATACAAAGGAATAGGAAACTTACAAAATATAGTTCAATATAAGAATTTTTTTTGTCGGTGTCCTTTATGAAGGGTTGATACTATCGCGTTATATTATTATGCCACGTTTATATAAATACGCCGTGCGGTATTAGTAACATTAGTGTGATGTTGACCAATGGTGTATATCATACGAACAACCACTCGCGTTATGGACATTGTAGCTTTAGCCTTGTAAGCTTTAAAGTTTGTGGTAATTTTGACCAAAACACTTATGCTTTATCGTAGTAGAGTAACCACAAAACTCTTAAGATAAATAGAAAAAGAATATTACAATTATTTTTATAAATAGTTTTCAACTTTTTTCTTTAATTAGTTGCCAGAAACTGATATGACGCCCCAATAACAGACTGAATTGTTTTAAAATCTAAATTTCGAATAAGTTTTGTTAGTAAAAACTATTTGCAATATGAACATATCCGATAAAACTTTTTTGGGAGCATTGGAAAACGCGAACACACATACCAAATACTTATTTATATATTTCATTCAATTACTAGAGCAGTGCTGTTTGTATTCTATTCGATATCACTTGGACTTTTGATGGTTACTATACAATGCATATCATTCGTGGCCGACTGGTTTTTAAATACAATCATTCGCGCTTTTCGGAATTGATGAGATGAGGTTGTTGCGGATATACCATGTTGTTAAGATAGAGCTTAACGCAACGCCTGTTACTGTAGATACACTTAGATAAGGTTGCATACCAAATGATCTTCTTGAACAGAAGTTGTACAAAACTACGAGATTTTGCATAAGGTTACAAATGTTATCTATGTATGTATGTTTCTGTAAACTGTACAAGCAGTTTGCGAAAATGCACTGACCCGTCTTCTTTTATTGAGCTTGCCGTGTGGAGTTAAATCAAATCAAAAATATTTATGGTCTCACTGAAACTTGAACTTGTCTGTCAGTCTAATGATGACTTAGACTTGTTGTATTCTGCCGTTTTATTACTGTGATTTTTTTTTGTTGAACAGTCCGGCTGTTATGTTTATATCATTAAAAATTGTTCTAATGGAGCCAAGTTAGTCTTCTATCTCAAATTGCTTTTTCTATTAGTAGTTAAATCAACAATATACTCACTTGGCAGTATTTTAGTGATTGAATAGATGTTTCTCTTGCGTTTGTTTTTTACTTCATGGCGCCCAGTCGTGAAGGTGCTGCCTGCCCTCATTAAATTCTTTGTTATTTTGTGATGAATTTGGTTCTAAACTCTTCTTCGTGTGACCACATACACTGCGACGTCGTTGGTTTAAAAATATATGTAAAATATCTACGAAAAAAGTATCCGGGTAAAGTGATTTGTTTACATTCAATGTGAAGTGTTTGCGTAGAAAACAAAATATTTGTAATTATTATGGCAACAGTTTATATGCCGCGTGTACTATTGAGTATGTTCAAATATTTCCAGATCTGACGGCTAGATGCACATGTAATGATAATTATTATTGTAGTTTTCGTTACAAACTAGTGGATTAAACATTTTAGTGCGACTTCCAATACAGGGTATATTTACTTTAAGCTAAAAGAGACACTTTAGCGAAATGAAATAGCGACAGTTGGTGTAGTATGACGTTGTTGTGTGCAGGCGCGAAATTTTGTGATTTGGGTATCTGTAAAACTAAAGTTCAGTAAATATGACCATTACCAGTATAACAATAATATTAGAATACATTTTGCCACTTTATAATAAATACAAGCCATTTTTATTATAATGTTAATTCATATTTGCGTTGTCACGTTATATTGCACAATTGACCTTCTTTTGTTATGTACGATGTATTAGCGCGTACGTAACAGTGCATTAAACAAGGAATTAAATTAGTATCGATGTATTTTTATTGACAACACTCTCGTTACTCTTCCCGTGACGTCGTAACTATTCTGATATTTCTTGTGTGGGTAAATTACGGCTCATAATTTTTTTTTTAAAGAAACCCTATAATGATATATATTATTATATAAATGAACAAAGATTTATTTAGCGTAATAAGAAAATGTAGGATTTTAACCGTAGCCATAGAACTTGTAATTTCCCTCGGTAGGCACGAAATTGCACTGCTGCCACTGCCCATTTTTTATGGTTTCCCACGCCTTAGTTCCAGCTTGTAACATCTTTACACTGTCTTTTTCTTCAAGGAGAGTGTCCTTAGTTTTCTTGAAAGCGAATTGTAACTGTATCGGATCACTAGTGTATGAGTGTGCTGATCTCCCTATAATGATATATATTATTATATAAATGAACAAAGATTTATTTAGCGTAATAAGAAAATGTAGGATTTTAACCGGAGCTATAGAACTTGTAATTTCCCTCGGTAGGCACGAAATTGCACTCCTGCCACTGCCCATTTTTTATGGTTTCCCACGCCTTAGTTCCAGCTTGTAACATCTTTACACTGTCTTTTTCTTCAAGGAGAGTGTCCTTAGTTTTCTTGAAAGCGAATTGTAACTGTATCGGATCACTAGTATATGAGTGTGCTGATCTCCCTATAATGATATATATTATTATATAAATGAACAAAGATTTATTTAGCGTAATAAGAAAATGTAGGATTTTAACCGGAGCCATAGAACTTGTAATTTCCCTCGGAGAGTGTCCTTAGTTTTCTTGAAAGCGAATTGTAACTGTATCGGATCACTAGTGTATGAGTGTGCTGATCTCCCTGTAGAGAGGTAATTTAGGAACTCTTGTTTAAGTGTTCTTTTGCGGAATCCAGAGAATGAAGGCCGGCTAGTTGCGCATGGGTCAACATTCCCCAAACTTTTAGTGAGCAGCGTCTGTGCCATTTTGTCAAATATACTGGAATTTGATTGGCACCAATATCTATATAGGTTTTTCAGATCTTTCAATGAACACGTCATTCAACTCTTGTCTTTGATGCCAGCGAGCACTATGAGTAGTTATTTCCGATAGTATATGAAGATCTTCTAAAAAGGTGCCACACACTGGTGGAATACAACCTCCTGTGTTTTTATAGTGTCACCACCTGTTCTTAGTTGAGGTTTCATTCCATTATCAACTTGGAGGTTTTAGTATTTTAGCATGGCCCCTCCCGAAAAACTCCATTGGAGGTCTCCAATGGTCCCACAAAAGCATGATCATGGTCAGGATATGTATATTTTTTGGGTCGATCTCGCGGTCGTCATAAGAAGGATGTCCCCCAATTCATTCAGGATTCCCGTCACCTGTCCAGGGGACCTTGCATCCTTAAGATAATTGATTAAATTGATGACAACTTTGAATGATATTTATCCTCGTCGACAAGCAGTGTTGCTTACGTCAGTGGGCCTTAACTGCGGACCAATCCTGTGCGTCTTTCGGGGGCCAACGTCACACCCTGTAGCAAAGGTATGTGATGGTTCACTAATCCGTACTGTGACATATTTTGTATGTTCGCCCTACTCTTCTCACCTAGGAGTGTCCTGCCGTCCGCTGCCCTCTTCTGTGCCTTCTTCGCCACGGATGCACGTACCTTGAACCTGGTATGGTGACACCTGTTCTCACTTCATCGATGTAGGCTAAATAGGGTTATAATCTCAACAATAGGAGTGGCCACAAGAAAATCTAACTGGATCTTGTCAAGTATGTTTTTTATTGATATTTCCCCTCCCTTTATTTTAGCCTTGTAAGCCAAATATTATACCAGCCCCGTCTTATTATTTATTATCTTCTTTTCTTAAACACGTAACTATTGTCATGAAAATCCCAGATAATTCATCCGACAAATCATAATCAACGATTCTCTCATTCAACTCTCTTCTTATTGCTACTAGCTCCGATGGTGTTACTTCCCCCAGGAAAAAATTGACCTTAATTTAATTATTTTCATATGTGTGTGATATTTTGTACGAGCATACTCATCACGCGACTATTGCGCGATTGATGAATGAATATTTTCGCATGAATATTTTGTGAGGGATATGTACGGACACACACTGAAATATTATGAATCAACTAGACTTATGATTGCGAAATTCAACGTGTCCAAACCGTCTGACAGCATCGGAAAAGAGGTGGAAGATGTGTTGAAACTGAACAGTTTGATAAGGCAGCAGCAGACAAATTTTAAAGCATTTATCAGGCAAATTCAGTATTGTGATGTGGATGGAATAGAGGAATAAGCCTTATTATTGCAAACCAAAAATCAGATAAGAGTGAAAAGAGGATTAATTAATAGCATAGGAAACATTGCAAACTCTTTATTTGGTTTTTTAGATGACAAATTTTTGGAAAAATATGAAAGGATATATGTCGATCGAAAAGATAGATATCATGTCATGTGACATGATATTTATTTATTTATTAAGGCATCACAACAGACATCCGAAAAGGCATTTAGAACATCAATTAAAACATTTTTGTGCTAGATTGATACCCTTAAATGTGTATGCACAGACTGGCTACAGTTACATTGCTCATGCACACTACGTAAAATCATTATATACACTAAAATCACATTATTTTAAAATTAAATTTACAGAGTAATTATTGAAAGGGGATAAATTAAATAAATAACATTAATAATAATCATAAATCAGAATCAAACAGTACTAAAATTTCAATTAAATTAAATAATACTAAAAACCAAAATAGTTACATTAACAAAGTTTTTAATAATTAACAATCACTATTATTAGAGTTAGAAGTAAGGCTGAGGACAGACATAATGACTTTCTTGAAGGAGTTGGCATTGCTGTTGAAAATGTCAACATCGGCACATCTGAAGTACAGTGCGTTCATATCCGACACATCCGTGCAATGTGATTAAAGAAAGATGTATTATTCTTGTAAGTTGGAATAGCAAAAATAGGGAAAGAGCGCCTAGGGTTAAATATAAAGTTATTTTTTAATAGTTTCAAGAGATTGGGAGCGTCTATGATAGAATGTAAAATGTTGTGCTGTGTTATCAAGTCCTGCTGGGAACGTCGAGTCTCTACACTACATTGCTGCTTAGTATGTTCTAATTTAATATGACAGGAATAAAAGGAGACACATTGATACGTGATAATAATGTACATGGAGTGCCAATCACTATTACAGACATGATTTTGTTATATCTACTTATATAAAACTGTAAGTAACCACACATTTGTACTGTTTTACAGATACCCTAATATACATATGTATTGTTATAACAGCATTATACATGTGCGATGAATTCCTATTTAATGGTATATAGAGCATATAAATTCAATTGTAAATAACTTGTATTATATTGATAAGTGACGACAAAATGCAATACTTAAAACTGTTTAATTTTATAGACGACGAATAGAAATAGATTTTTAATTTTAATACAGATGATTGTAATTATTAGAGCATTATAATATAGTATGTATAACGCTTATTTTTAATTGTAGTATGTAATTTGTACAATTCATTTGTATGTTTATAAATCATTTGACCAAATGTATAGGATTTAATTATATTGACTATTTGTTCAAAGCTTCACGAGTGCAGTCACAAAGTTACGCTGAAGGGCGGGCAATTATCATTACAATTTGGCAAACCGATTTGCAAACTGCCCGCTGTGTTTGAAGTAGCGTCAAAAAGTATCAAGAGTGCATAGTGAAAGTTTTTTTTACTATTTGCTCACGTTCACGAAAGCTTTATTTCATAATTGTAACTCAACTCGTTTGATACCAGATGGCACTGTTTAAATGTCATTTTCGTTTTGATAGAATGGAGAAAAATTCACTAGGCACTCAGTTACTTATTCTGAACCCTATGTTAGTAAGAACAATATTTATTTGCTGCGTGATGAAGAGATTGCCTGTTCTGTAGCGGACAGCGTTGTTTGTGATTTGAAGCACGCGTGCTCCACGTGGGCGACAGGTGTAACGTTATAAACGTATAGCTATTAAATCCTTACATAAAATTTTAATTTATAAATAAACAAACGTAGATTATCTTATCCTAATTAACTTAATTCTAAATGTTACTTTAAACTAAATTACTTATCTAATAACTACAAAGAAATAAAGGGATCCATAGCCAAATGTGCAAGTCGCAAAATGTGCACTAATGCAATTCGCAGAAGGTGCACGTCGCAATATGTGCAAATCGCAGAAAGTGCAGGTCGCAATATGTGCAAATCGCAGAAGGTGCAGGTCGCAATATGTGCAAATCGCAGAAGGCGCAGGTCGCAATATGTGCAAATCGTTAAATGTGCAGGTCGCAATATGAGCAAATCGTAAAATGTGCACTTCTTTACACTATAACTTGTACACGCAGGTCCGATCTACGGCGAGTAGAGGTAATCCGATGGGTTGAACTTAACCGTTTTCAGGAGGAAAGTTTCTTGGCGGCTCAGTGTATTTCGGGTTGTTAGTACCACCTGTGTTAAGGACACGTGTACGAACACGTTTCCACATATAACCCGGATACATGGAGCTCTAATTTCTCCTAGAGCTCGCGGCCAAAGGACTGAATTCTTTTGATTCTTGCTCATAAAACCAAAGGTAACAATAATCATTAAAAATAAAAATAAACCCTAACAATATTAAAGATTTATTAACATAAACATTACAATTAGTTAAACTTAACATACTTACTTGGAGACCAAGCCAAGATAACAATAGTTTACAGAAAACGAAACGAAACGCTATTGATTTCTCTATCACACTTCCGTAGGTGGGTTAATTCGATTTCAACAAGCGATTGTCACTTAGAGCATAATGCTCTAAGGATTGTCATCATAGTTATGGCCGCATAACTTCTACGCGTTTAAAACAAAATAAAGTAATACCTACCTATTATTAAAAACAACTTAAGTTTCATATCAATTTTGTATACTACCGACTACATGCAAACGGTGCTTTATTTATATTCACACACACACATTACACATTTTGCGACCTGCTCAAAATAAGATCTGCTTGCACATTTTGCGATCTGCTCAATATGAAATCTGCACATTTTGCGATCTGCTCATTGTGAGATCTGCACATTTTGCTATCTGCTCATTGTGAGTCTGCACATTTTGCGATCTGCTCAATGTGAGATCTGCACATTTTGCGATTTGCTCATTTTACGCAGCCTGCACATTTTGCGACTTGCACATTTGGCTATGTATCCAAATAAAGCCTTAATAGTTTTTGACCGACTTCAAAAAAGGAGGAGGTTTTTTATGTATGTCCAGCGATATCTCCGTCATTTGTGAACCGATTTTAAAAATTATTTTTTTATTTGAAAGAGTATACTTCTGAGGTGGTCCCATAGCCACCAAGTCAGGATCTGATGATAGAATCCTAGGGAAATCGAGGGAAACCTTAAAATTTTATAGTCACGTACAATAATCATATTGTACGTGCTTCTTGTAGTCATCATCTGATGACATTGCTGATCTGATGATGATGGGAGACACAACTCCTCAACGATTAGGAGTTAGGGAATTATTCTTTAAATATATATTATATTATAGAAGGCTAGTTGTGTACTATCAAGTTATTCAGGTAAGCTGATGATGGAAGGAACAATTCCTCAACTCCTGACGGTTAAAGAGTTGTGTATTTGTACTTGCCCGTATTAACTTGTATTTATTTTGGTTTATTGGCTTTACACAGTTACTGGGGTGTTTTGTACGAGAAAGGGGGACTTGTAAATTTGGATGGAGAATATAAGAAAATAACAGATTTCTTTTTTTTTTAATAATCTTAATCGTTCCATTTCACGCAACGCTTCTTGCTTCGAACTCGAAGCCATCCTGGTCTTGGTCCGGGTGTGCGACGTTTCGTAAAGTGGCCTTTGCCTCGTCGATAGTTTGCTGCGTCCGTATTTTTGTATTGGCCGCAACAACAGCGGCGAAATCGCGGCGTCGACAGTTGACGGGCGCACACGTGATAGGCGCATGCGTCGTCACGGCCGGCGATGCACGCAGCGGGGCGGCGGCGGCGTTGGCAGCAGGCGCGCGGAGCATAAAGACTGCGCTCGCGGCTGACAGCTGCGCCGGCGGCGCTCGGCTCGGGTACGTATCGGATACGGCGCTGAAACTGCTGACTTGCAGCTTGACAGGCAGGCCCCTCGTCGACTGTTGACAAATGAGCCGGCGATCGATGACCTAGTATTTTCGGATGCTTGAAATTTCAGCATCACTTCAGCCAAATTCGCCTTCAGAGACACGATGTCCTTCAGGAGGCAGGTGACGTCGACATGATCGAAAGTGACGGGAGGCAACTTGTTTAGGTCTCTCGCCACAAACGTCGGCATGTCATCAGGATCGGTTTCCTTGATCAGTGTAATGATCTCCTGCGGGCTCTTCTGCGTCCCGTCTCGTCTCCGGGACACCATCTGGTCCCTCTTGCCGACAGTCTTTGCACCAGCCACTGAAGCTGGTCTTGTAAACTTACACTGCGCTCACCTCGTCCATGACCTCCAGCTTTTGTTGCAGGAGCAATGCCATCCAGTGCCTTCACACGATTAAGTGCTACATAGACGTGGCCTTTGGCAAAATATTTCTTGCCCTAGTCAATCGCGGCTCTGTTTAAAGTGGTGCCCTGGAGTTTTTGCACCGTTACCGCCCAACTGAAGATTAGCGGCAGCATTCTCCGTTCAACATCCCCGTACCCTTTATTTACTTGGAATGTTGTTGATACGGGCGCTATGGCCACTAACCCATCACTGTCTTTTACTTTTGTGCCAATAGTGTCGTCATCAAATTTTATGCACACTGAATCCGGTAACTCGCCTGATTCCATTTGATCACGACGAAGGGCAGGCCACCTAAAGTTGGACACGATCCCCATTGCCTCGTTGAATAGGACTTCAATAACAGAAATGTTACGTCTTAACATAACTCTGGAGCTTGTCTGGAGCCTATACCCAACTTCAGTGCGTGCATCAAGCCGCCACAGTTATTAACATCAGCAGTAATGACGTAAGATGGTAGTCGTTTTCGGTTTGTTGAGCTGCCTCTAGTAACTCGTCGATGGCGTGGAATGTGTAAAGGCGACTTGACTGAATTTGTACTTTATACGTACGTATTACTTACACTAAAAAGAGAAAAATAAAGATTTTTTATAAAAAAAATAAACCGACTTCAAAAAAAACACAAATAAGATGAAAACACAATCGAAAACTCACTAAAAAGCAAAAAATAAACTTAATTTACATTAATAGATAAAAATAGCATATGTATCTACATATTCATGATTATAATATCTAAACAAACAAAACCTTACTTACTTATGTTACCTACATATAAACAAGTATTTTATATTCTACAAGTACCTATAGGTACTATAACCTATTAATTACAAAATATAAATTTTTACATATGTGATAATTATTGTCTAAACCTATTACTTACCTATTAATCTATTTAAAATATTAAATGTATGTGCTACCCCTCTGCTCTGTCTATTTGAAGTCGGTGCCAAGCACAAACAGAAGAAAAATAATATATCTATATTTAAAATATACAATTTTAATTAATAACAAAAACGAAACCGAAATCTAATGACATTAAAAAATGATAATTATCAAAGACAGAGAACAACAACAAAAACTGCTGTAAGGAACTTTCAAACTATAGAAATCGTTCAGCACCAACAATAACGCATCAAAATTTAATAGCATACAAAGCGACCGTTAACGACGTCTGCCCGCATGTGCCTGCCACTTTGGGTTGGAGTTGGATCGCTCAGCGCGAGCACCGCCCCCACCCACCCGCACACTCGCGCCTTGCGTCCGACCGCAGCGGGCCTGCGGCACCTTGCACTCTGCATGCAACATACCTATGGCTTGGCACCGACTTCAAACAGACAGATTGGTAACACATACATTTAATAATTCAAATAGATTAATAGGTAAGTAATAGGTTTAGACAATAATTATCACATATGTAAAAAATTATATTTTGTAATAAATAGGTTATAGTACCTATAGGTACTTGTAGAATATAAAATACGTGTTTATATGTAGGTAACATAAGTAAGTAAGGTTTTGTTTGTTTAGATATTATAATCATGAATATGTAGATACATATGCTATTTTTATCTATTAATGTAAATTAAGTTTATTTTTTGCTTTTTAGTGAGTTTTTGATTGTGTTTTTTTATCTTATTTGTGTTTTTTTTAAAGGTTTATTTTAATAACTGCAAAACGAACGTCGTCGGAAAGAGATTCTCCTCATACATGTCGTCTGTTCAACAGACAGCAGAACTTAACGTAAACTTGGACCTGCAGAGGGGCGGGAACATGGTCAATGCATTGGCGTCTGAACGACCTATTTTAAGGTTGTTAGTCTACAATCTTATAAAGACCTAATTCTCGTAGGGAAGGGCTTCAGCTGTTAAGAATCACATAAAAATGCTAACAGCCCTATCAGAGATGACCACTTATTCTCTCATACAGAAAGTTCCGATTCAAGGGGGATCTATAGTTTGTATAGAGCCGCTCCCTGCCCAAATCGCCAAATACTTCAACGAGAGAAGAGAAATAGAAGAACAATTACATAAAGATGGGATTCCTTTCGAGGACATCGTTTATATCCATTTGATCAAACCCTCTCTGCAGTGCTTTACTGCTTCGAATTACGCTGATCTGGTGAAGGTAGCTTATCTCATTGAAGAGATTAACGACCCGGCTGCCCGAACTCTAAGAGACTATAAAGCTAGGGTCGAGAACTCGACGATCGACGAACGTCAGTTCCGTAATTATCTCGAGGTACAAGCTACGACCGTGTCTCAGAACGGACGAGTCAGCCAGAGCAAGTCTGCGATCTCACCTCGGTCCCGCAGTCGACGACATGTATAAAGAGGCCGAGAGGGTCATGCGGATCCTAGCCCGTCAAACAGAGCCCTGAAAGAGACCCTGGGCGGCAACCACACCTTTTTTCTTTGTTTTAGTCGGAGAAAATGCTTCTCTGCACTGGCATGAGGCCTCGAGAGGAGCGTGAGACACCCCATGCACTGTCCAGGGCTGGAACCCATATGTCCCCACCCGCCCCCCCGTAAGGGAAACGGGTGAGTAAGGACATACGGGCCCGACCTGGTAAAAGAACCGACACCTGCCTTCAGGAACGCGACGCGGCGCCGTGGTACCGTATTACACGCCCCGCGAAACGCCGCCCGCTACGGACCCAGTTTTACCTGGGTCCCCCGCGCCAGGGAGGAGCAGTCTGGTAGGTGCAGACTGCTCCCAAGCGGGTGGAGGACTGGTGCAATGAGGCTCCTCTGCTCCTCTACACTAGGCCGCGGCCCTCCCTTAGGGAGGAGGAGGGCCGACCCCCCCCTCCGCCTGCGCCGGATCGGATCCGGAGGACATCGTCCTCGCGTACCCTTTCCGCCGCTTCCTTGTGTGAGACCACGGTCTCACAGAAGGAAGCCACCGCCCGCCAAGCCACCTCGCTCCCGAGCATGGCCCGCACCACCGCGGGCAGGTACAGGTCCTGCCCGATCGCGTCCATCAGAGTGTGGCGCTGCGCAGCCCACGCGCCGCACACCTCGAGGGTGTGCTGCGCTGTGTCCTCCGCAGCCCCACACTCGTGGAACGCCTCCGTCGCCTCCCTCCTAGCCATCCTGTGCAGGTACCGACCGAAGCATCCGTGCCCGGTCAGCACCTGCACAAGACGGAAGGATAGAGCGCCATGTGTCCGGTTCGCCCATTGCTCTAAAACTGGGCGAATCGCGTCCACCGTGCGCCTCCCCCACTGCGGGTCGACCAAGCTGGCCCCACACCGCTCCATCAGGGCGCTGTCCAGCTCACGCCGGACACTCAGCGCCTCCTCCGCTGTTACGCGCCTCCCCCGTACATTCGCCGCGACCCGGCGCTCATACGCCTCCACTAACACCCCCGCCAGCGAGCGCGCAGGCCGCGGCAAACGAGGTAGTCCGGTAGCTCCGGATCGCCCTCTGCGCCATGACCCGTTGGGGTTGGCGTAAAAGGGGCCCGAATCTTCAGACTCCGCCTTAGTGCCCCCTCCCACACGGGGCACGGCAACCACACCTGGCCTCTCAAGTGCAAACAATAGGTTTAAAAAGTGTGACGTAGGGGTTATATGTTAAAATAATACAACCCACTTATGAACATACAAATTTATTTTAACTTGGTCTCAGGGCGTGGAGTACGTAAAAGCCTAGCTGAGTAATTTGCTCTCGTCCCTGACTTAGCTTGGGGAATTGCCGAGATGATGGGAGGCGCGTCGCTGTACAAGAGCTGCGTGCTGCGTGGTGTGTTCCCAAAATGGCGGCCGTGACGAAATGCGAAGACGGTCGCGTAGAATCTTCTAAACTTAGAATCTTCCAAACGTAGAACTACGGACGTAGAACTACGGACGTAGAACTCCAAACGTAGCAACCCCTAAAGGGAAATAAGTAGCACAATGATCGTAGAATAACGATAAGGCTGGATACTTTATAAATAATCGCTTTGGTCAAATACGTGACCTAGAGAAGCAACTATAGGTATAAGTAATTCTTAAAAAAAACGTATTCATATGAAATTGCTAGCGACGACAAAAGCAATGTCTGTGTCGTATCGCTGGCTCTCAGGCGTATGCTGACCATGACAGCCGCGACGTGAGCTGCTCGCGCGCAAGTTATTTTAACTTACCTACTTACATCAAATATAAAAATACAAAATGCATTTCAGGGTACCGTGCGCGTAACGATTAAACCATATGAAATAGAAAATACGTTAGTTTGGCAGTTATTAAAACTAATAAGTTATTAAAACTAATTTAGAATTAAGTTAATTAGGATAAGATAATCTACGTTTGTTTATTTATAAATTAAAATTTTATATAAGGATTTAATAGCTATACGTTTATAACGTTACACAGGGTCTCGCCTTATCAACTATAACTTTTACCCGACGTTTTGACAGAGTTATACCAGTCGTGGACCACCACGACTATAACTCTGTCAAAACGTGTACCCGTTTCAATATTTGTGGATATAACACCTGTTTTGGTTCCATCCGAAATAAACTGATTCATTATTGTTCAAGCAACCTATTACAATGTTATCAAACATATTTTTTTGTATCACCAACAAGAATGCATTTATGAAAATCTTTAACGTTTTATATTTTTAACTGAATAGAACACCACCACTCGAGACCCGCAGACGCGCCCTCTAGTCCGCACGCCACTTACGTGCAAACGCCTTAGATTATAATAAGACTATATTTAAAAACAAATCTATTTAATTCAAACAACGATTAACTTGTTTTGTTTATTATTGCAATAATTTTTATTTTAATGTGTAATAAATGAGATCAAATTTTATACTATGGTTTATTTTTTTTCGACCCGGTCATACAATACGTAATAGTACAAGCACAGAATAACTTATAGTAGTAGGTACAGAAGGTTCACCCTCTAACTAAAGTCAAGTTTAGGTATAATAAATTACCTACTTCTACGACTTTCACGCGAAATTGAAACTTATCGTGCGACCCGAGCGTTCATATCAACGCTGACTCGATATCGAATTGACGTCAGGAGCGCAGGGTTCTCACTTATGGATAAAAAGTATATATTAATATAAATCAAAACGGAAATAGCGTGAATTAATTCACAAACAGCCTTTAGAAAGTAAGCTTAAATCAAAACACTTTAACAAACGCAATAAGCAACTGGAGTAAAAAAAGTCTTTAACCCTAAGTAAACACTGTGATTTTCTTTACTAATACAAGGAAAGTAACTAAAAATAAAATTACATAAATCAACAACTCTTTCTCTCCTGGGTTATTTAAGTGGGGCGTGAATAAGCATTTATGCAGGCCGCCATAGTGTGAGCGTTCGGCATAGCGTGGTAGCGCTGTGATGAACGCTTTCACTTCTTGGGCCTCACTGGCTGCTATCAGGCAGAGTGAGGCCATTTTGGCGTGCCACAAAAAAAAAAGCTTTGTTGAGATATTTGGTAAAATAATAAGTAATCATTTGAATCTATGGACAACACAGACCACGCCCACACAGTCCACGCTTCAGCAAGAAACCACTGCACACTCTGCACAACGGTTTAGGTGGTGAGCCTTTAGCCCGTTAGTCGCTTTTACGACACCCAAGGGAAGAGAGGGTGTCGGGAACCGACGTTGACCTTGGTTCCCTGGCTTGAAAGGCGCATAGCAGCGCCTAAGCAGTCGCGCTGGCGCCTTTGGACTCCGCGGTCGTTTGTAGTGTCGTGTGAGACACTCCGCGTTTTGTAGTGCAGTTGCGTTTGAGCCTTAGGGAGTAGCGCGCGTGTTTTTCAACTGGCTGGGCGGTAGTCTTGTTTTTAAGTGCTTAGCGCTCCCGTATGTTCCCAGTTAGTCCCTTGAGCCGTCACGTCAGGCAATGACTAGTGAGAAGTCACGCTGGCGCCTTCGGAGATAGCGGTCGTTTGTAGTGAAGTAGTTAAGTGCCGCCATTTTGAAAGACGCGATCAAGCCGTTGGACGCCGCGGTAGTTTCGTCGTGTGAGCAACTCCGCGTTTTGTGAGAGTTAGGCGTAACTCAGGTGGTTCTTGGCGGCCTGAAATAGGGCCCGCTGTACTTATCGTGTATGTGCCAGTGTTCCTTCTAACTAAATAGCCTTTGGACGGGCCATCACCGACGCACCGGGTCTTCATAGAGAGAGAGAGCGCTCTCTCTCTTCTCCGCCCTCCTGAGGATGCTGTTGGATCACTGGCAGTAAGTGACAATATTAAAATTAGATTAAGACTAGGCGAGGCCAATTAAACGTGCCATCCTAGACGCCGTGTTTCGCGGTAAAGAAACTTCCACTCCCGGCTGTGGTTGGTTCGAACAGGGCAAGGGATTTTGCTGCCTTGCCTGCGGCTGGTGGTGGAAGTCAACAGAGGGGTTAGTAGTATTATTTTGATGAGCCTATCGCCGCTCTATGCTGTTGGATGTATGTGCAGTCTTTAGTCCGGTAGTCGCCTTTTACGACATCCAAGGGAAGAGAAGGGTTGGTAGTATTTTTGATGAGCCCATCGCCGCTCTATGCTGTTGGATGTATGAGCAGTCTTTACTCCGTTAGTCGCCTTTTACGACACCCAAGGGAAGAAAGGGGTTGGTAGTATTATTTTGATGAGTCCATCGCCGCTCTATGCTCTTGGATGTATGTGCAGTCTTTAGTCCGTTAGTCGCCTTATACGACGCTCAAGGGAGGAGATGGGTTGTTAGTATTATTTTAATAATAAGTCATAACTACACATGACAGTACCTGTCAGAAAAACGATTCTCCCTAGGGCGGAAAAGTATTACTTTCCACCCGCTCCTCAGGCAACTTCAGCGGACTTACTTTCCGAGTATGAGGAATGAAAATTGTTTTTGATTAACCATTTAAGATTTTTATGGCTAAATAACTACAGACTTAGGCGACTATTACTAGGTGGAAAATAAGAGAAGCACAAATTTAGACTATAGATTGTTATTTATTTAGACACCCGTAAACACGGATAATGTCGTTTAGTAGTCATTGTTCGGTGCATAAAAATCACAAAAATTATCGTTCGAGCCGAGCGTGCGAGCGGCAGCCTACTGCCAATTGGCTATTGCCATACGCCTGCAGTGGCCTGCACGAACATACCTAAACTGCGGAGCGACACCCCCTGGTACAAGTAAAGAAGATTCACTCCGCTAAGTCATTTAAATAAATAGCGACTCTTGCTAAGACACAATGAAGTGCAATTCAGGTCGCACACCACTCCCATACCTACAGTTAAATTCACCTAGAAGTTGCCTCTCTATCGCGTACTATCGCGTAGCTCTTATCTCTTCTAACGACTGCAGGGTGTTCGCGGGCGTCCGTCCGTTCGGCTACTTGTAGCTTCATACCCAAAGCGCGGAGTGCGCCAAGCCTGACCCGGTAGGTACCTGAGCCGTCGTTATTACTTATCCGAATCAAACGCCGAGTCGAATTGATTGGTCACTAACACTTGGTAGTGACCAATCACACCGTTACCAAGTTTCTCCCGTTTAAGTGCCACAGCTTGCAATGTTTTGTTGCTTCTCATCTTTAAACCATTTTTAAGTTAAAATAAAAATAGAGTCATGTTAAATAAAATAGCCTTTATTTTAAAAATAACATTCTTTGTACAATTTTAATTTGTGTTGAGTAAACGACAAACTTGGTACACGTAATAATAACATACAAAAAATAACAGCGTCATACAGAACATGATAAAAAGAAAACAAAATAAATTAGCCTCATATATCTACATAGCCTTACGTGTTAAAACTATCACATGCTATCAATGCAATTAATAAACTAACTCATCTTCGAAATATTGAAGGTACTTCGACTCATCGCATAGTCCATTACATTTCTAAAACATTATTATTCTTACACCTGCGTTACGTACTTGTCATGAGGGTAGCAATGCAATCTATATTTTTAATTTCTAAAATCAACTGTGGCTTTACTATGTGATGTGACATCTTGTATTGTAGAGTAAGTTCTAAACACGAGTCCTTCGATCATCTAAACACACAATTAAGCCAATCTCAAAACAACCGAATGGCACAGAGTACCTACTCAAAAAGGTGCGTACAAACATTTTAATAAAAATATAGAGAAATTCAACTAAGCGTTTAGTAGGTAAAATATCAATATTGAAATTAATGTAAGTATTAGTAATATCGTTAAAACTATAAAAAAAAAATATTTTTGTTGAATAACATTCTGTTTAAAACATGTTTAAAAGTAAAATTTTAAACACTGAAAAAAGACGACAACCTCAGGCGGGAATCGAACCACGCACCTTCCGCATTCCGGGCGGCTGCCTTAACCACTTGGCTACCGAGGTCTGGCTTTCAACCGTCGAAATTTGTCAGTGCTTGATGCTTATGTTTTTAGTCAACATTGCTTCATCAAATCTTAGAAGTTTTACACCTCTGAGATCCGAAAGAAATATTTTTACAAATATTTGAACATTCGGTTAAGATGAAGCTGCGTTTATAGATTAATGTTT
The DNA here is from genome assembly GCA_963921215.1 of Scoparia ambigualis. Classification (NCBI taxonomy): domain Eukaryota; kingdom Metazoa; phylum Arthropoda; class Insecta; order Lepidoptera; family Crambidae; genus Scoparia; species Scoparia ambigualis. Next base: position 40,371,394 of record OY992503.1, on the reverse strand, counting down.
TATATTTTAGCGTTTTATTAACGCTTAAATATACTTAAGTAAAATTAAGCAATGTTGACTAAAAACATAAGCATCAAGCACTGACAAATTTCGACGGTTGAAAGCCAGACCTCGGTAGCCAAGTGTTTAAGGCAGCCGCCCGGAATGCGGAAGGTGCGTGGTTCGATTCCCGCCTGAAGTTGTCGTCTTTTTTCAGTGTTTAAAATTTTACTTAAGTATATTTAAGCGTTAATAAAACGCTAAAATATAAAACATTAATGTTTAAAAGTGCTATTTCTTTAATAATGTTATAGTATAACTGTAATTGGTTTTTTGCGCACCTTATTTGGTTACAGTACAAGTGTATTTACTGTAAGCAAAAACAACAGGAAACTTTTCAAATCTCAAATAACAATATTTTCTTCAAACAAATAAATCAATATTTCCTAATTTCTTTGGCATATAAAACAAGCCTCTTTTTAACGACTACATCGTCCTATTTAAAACAAAATTTAACGTGACAATAAAAACAAGCAAACATTAACAATTTTGCATTCTTAAAACTAATAAACAAATTTGGCAGTACCTACTTAAAACAACATTCACAAAGCACTTATTCAAAAACTGTGTGAAAATTAGACTTAGGTCCTTGGTGAAATTGCCTAGGTACTATTGCTAATCTTTACTTATCTCACTTAGCTATCAAGGCAATACTCAAATACCGGGTGGTACAGTCAACGTTAATATACCTTACTGTAATGTGCTTAAATATATTTTTGCCTACCATTTAGCATTTTTTATTCAAACAAACTACCTACTTGACAGGTATGCTTTATCTAATATTACTCCAATTGGAAGATCTTTTTAAATATTTAATATGCTTTTGTCCATTTGATGCTGCCTCTACGAGATACTAGATTTAGTTGCAACAAACAAGACATCCTCAAGACGAATAGGAAATGTTGGTCATACTTTAACCAACCACCCGGTAGAGGCATGCTACATAAAGTGCTCCAAAAATATAATTTGTTAATGAATGATTTCGCCTCCGTAGTCGAGTGGTCAAGCGCTCGGCACGCTATCCGGAGGTACCGGGTTCAATTCCCAGGTCGGGCAAAGTGCATATTCTAATGCATAGCCCGGGTTTGTGCTAGGTATATACACCTTCAATTTTTATTCGTTTTAATTAAATTAATGGTGCGTTCTACCCATGAAACTGAACAACTTTCCCCAAGAAACCTATGTGCAAAAGTGACAAAAAAATTTCGACCTCTCATACAAAACTGTCCGATCAGCTGACGACAATAGTATGGGAGATCGAATTTTTTTGTCAGTTTCATGGGTGGAACTCACCCTTAATTTCATCAAAACGAATAAAAATTGAGGGTGTATATAACAACCCGCGTTTGGCATACCAGACGCAATAGAAAATCTATTGTCTATGGCACGAGAATATGTCATGCGGTAATCAAAAGGTTAAGCCAATTCCCATCAGCTATAGCGATGGCTTGATATCAAAGATGGAGGTCTTTGCCTGCAGTGGGACAGTATACAGGCTGTACTTTAATGAATGGTTGTTATAAAAAAATGCCTAATTATAAACTCAATCGCCTTAGACAGCTCAACAATGCTATATAGTTATAGCAATACAACCATTCTCTTACGAAGTCATAAATAACGAAGGACCACACACATCTGTCGCCTTTAATGGCACAACTTATCAGACATGTGTATAGTCCTTAAGGTCAAACAGAAACGAGAATACAGACAGTATACAAATATGTAAATGAAGTATACAATGTACCAGCACTTCAACCTATAACAAAATGTAAAATTTCTTCAATGCATTTTAAACTGTCACTATAGTAAGTATTACGATTCAATATCGATTGGAGAAAGTCAGTTTTGGATAGTTGATCTGCAGGTGTGTGTACTTTACAAAGTATAAATAAACGAATAGTGAACAAAACTAAGTGATTTTAAGTTTCTCATCATTCTATCACTAACCCACCACAATGATGAGTTTGAAAGTCGTTGATTACAAAAGAAATGTCCCTCGATCGCAGCAAATGAAAAGGAAAGTGGCCCCTGCCTTCCCTTACGAGAATCGGGCGTTATGTACAGTCACATGCATTAAGATGTATCTACTAATATTATAAACGCGAAAGTTTGTAAGTATGGATGGAGGTTTGTTACTCTTTCACGTAAAAACTACTGAATGGATTTGGATGAAATTGGGCAAACAGATAGTTTATAACCTGGATTAACATATAGGATACTTTTTATACGGATATTCCCACAGGAACCACGCGGGTGAAACCGCGAGCGGCCGCTAGTATAATTATATGCCTCCCACCAATGATCAGATATTTTTGCAGGCCGTCGATAGTCACATCTTAATGCTGGTGACTGTACGTATGTAGGGCGCGTATGATGATTGTTAACGTCTACCATCTTACGATAACAACCTGTACCAACTCGTCTTATTTCTATATACGATATGTCAAAAATAGACATAATAGTAGTGTTTGCTTGTCTGTGGTATGTTTGTCTACAAACCCTAACATGCAACATAATTTTATCGAGTTTTGACAACTGTAACCGAGATAGTTTGTCGTTCCCACCATCGAAGGAAGAGAGAATATCGTCCGCGACATATTATCTTGCGTTGCGCATGCTAGGCCCGCTGAGACTGACGAGTAAGCCCCTTCGTACACAAGGCTACGCAAATCACCCGATACTCGACGATTTTAGTCTCCAAGCGACTACCGCCATACAAATCCATTGAGGTTCGTACACTAGTCGCGTCGCCGACATTTGTCTCGTAACTCGCGTCGCGCCAGTCGCGCGCTACCTGCCAGTCGAGATCTTCGCTACTTAAGTAAGTAAGTCGCGGCGATTTCCAAGATGGCAGAGCAATCTTTAAATATTAAATTTGTTTCTGAGGTGGAGAAATATCCTTGCCTATATATACAACATTGGTATCGGAGACTTGCGTAGCCTTGTGTACGGACTGTGCGCTACTCGATACTCGCGACTTGATACTAATGTAGTAGTATACGACATTAGTATCGGAGATTTGCGTAGCCTTGTGTACAAAGGGCCGAGATACTTTGATAAGGCCATCCATCTGCCCATTTTTTATTACAAAAGTAGCTTAACTTTAACTAATGTAATAAATACACATGATATATTCTTTAACTGATTATGTAAAAAATGAACGCTAAAGCTAATCACACACTACGCAGATACGGTAAGATATCTGTATCTGAGCAGATATCTGTCAATATCGCTCTCTATATAAGTCATATGAACCAACACACACAGCGCAGATAATTTATATTTTATCGTACAGTATCTGTGAGCACCGACATATACCGACAGATGGTGAGATTATTATCTGCGTATACAAATATATCTGCAGATAACATCTGCCGTATCGGCATCAGTATGAAGGATTCCGAGTGAATGTATCGTCTCGTATATTATCGTATCTGTTTAGTGTGTGATGCTTTCAGATAAATAAGTTTTTATACGCAGATAAAATATTACCGTATCTGCGTAGTGTGTGATTCGCTTAAAAGATGTACGGATGTGAAAGGACAGTGCGTGTTATGGATATAATGAAACCCGTTTCATTGTGCTTTTCGTGACGTGCTTGACACTTTGCCCACGTTAACGATAACATTAATAAATTATCATTTCCAGTAGTGTCTAAAAGCTTTACTCTCGTTTCCCATGACAACATAATATCCTAATAATCTTATTTACTAAACTTATTTTACAAACGAGTAACAAATCAAATCAAATTTTAAAACATTAACAGAACTGAATTACTTAGTGCTATTTTTTTTAAATTTACATTTTCGCCTTTGGATATGACATTTGACTAGGAAAATTTAGCCTACAACTTTCAAATTCTATATTTATAGCATTGACAATGCCTACTTATATTAAACAGCCTAATTGTTTGCATTCTTATCAGGTAAACGTGAATAGTACTAAAATATAATGACAATAATAGCGGTTACTACATTACAGTAATGGATAATTAAATATTTGACTTACTAATAATAATAGCTTCTGTATTATCGAAAGTAATTGATATTATAACATTGACTTAATTAAAACACAATAGACGTTCTTGACTTTAAAACACCTTCTTTTGATGACACTTCAAATAAATTATTGGAGAAGCGTTTGAAGAAGAACTGTCTTGAATGTGTATTATAAGTTAATTTGAGTATTTAAAACCCAAAAATATAGTTATTTTTTATTACTGTATGTATAAGTACTAAAAAACAAAATACCATCTCTTAATAAATTATTACTGAACTGTCATTTACATTAAAAAATATATACGATATGAACTTACTTTTAGGGCTTAGTTTGCAATGTTTAGAACGCCTTATCTAAATATAAATTTAAACAGATAAGTCTGTAAAGGCCAACCGCATGTTTACCACAAGTGTACAACAATCTTCAATAAAATAAAGTTAGTAAATAAATAAATATTGTAGGAAGTAAGCAAGCAACACCATTGCTTTAATTCACATCATTTAAATAGATTATTTTAATTAAATAAGAGAAGTTATATGTAGTACATCCTACAGGTAACTATTACCAACTGTCGTTTGCGAATGTGATTATAATAATTGATCCGGCCAATTATCGTACTCCCCAGATAGCGAAACTTATCAACTAGCTTCTACACATCCTCACCAAGCTTTATCACCAGTGTCTTATGACCATACACCGACCTGCCTGGCAGAAGCGTGACATAAGCTCCTGAAGTCCATCTGAGATTCTGCTAGAAAGCACAGGGCGTCGGCATACAGGATCTCGGTGATCATTGCGTACGACAGTTCAGTGCACGCTTTGAATCTAACCAAATTTACAACAATTTACGACAGCCACCAGTGTCTAGAGCTAGTTTTATATTTGAAGTTGGCAAAAAATGTTAGGAATATTCAAAAGCACTTTAAAAAAAGTTATTTTAATAAAAGATTTTTGACTTTGACTATGACATTTCTCAAAGTTGTTTAGGTATGTTGGGGCGCTGCTTCCATCCCATTCTTACTTTACTCGTTTGAATTGGTAAAAATAAACCCGCACTTTAGTATATCGAACGTTGGTTCTAATCGTTGTATTTCGGCACAATGTACGGGCAACAGCGCGTCGGACTACCCAAGAACTGTGACTAAATACTTTTAAGAGCTCACGTACACTTGATTGGCAATAAACTTGACTTTGGAAAATTCTGCAATGAATTCTGAACTCATCCAACTAGTACTTAAGTTGAAAATCTATTGCATATTTCTGGCAGTTTTGTATAGCCTGAAGTGCTATAGTGTGTATCATCCGAAGCACAGAGGAGCTCTAAGTATTATTATATTAAATTGATGCAGCAGTGTATGGGATGGGTCCCTACCAACCATAATTGAGACATTTCTCGCGTAGATGTTTTCAATAATTATTTGACAAACTAACAAACTGTTTTTGGGCGAAATAGTGTACTACTTCAATCGAATTAAAACTATTAGGTACAAATTCATTTTATAGCACCGCCATAGTTTTTCTTTTTAATAAAATACAAGCTACTACAAAATTGCCCTATCTTTAAAGATCAAGTAATTGTATTTAAAGAAAAGAATTAGGTATAAAGATACCACGGGCGGGACTAATTCTCGTATGAGAGAAAAGTAGAAATTGTTTTATTCCAAAACATACATTTCACAAAACAGTAAGTATACAAATAAGTCGTGAAAATTATTTTGTAGATAGATCTAATTTACGATCAACATAATATAACAATGTATAAGTACATATGCCTTGAGCATATAGTTGCGAACATAAATCCGATTGACTAGTTAACGTCCCAAACAAGTTAAAATTGATTTTAATGCAAGATATGTTTAGCGTTTTTTGAGATTTAATATAGATGTCACTAATTCTAACCTAACAATAGTTCGGAGCAGGTATCGCTAACGCGCGCAGTACCTTACTGCCTAATCACTAACGAGAGTCGTCTGCCCACAAATTTGAGCTTACAAAAGGCAATAATTATGATTTTTTTCCTACGTATTTTTTATATTTATTAATGGTAGATTAATGTGAATAACGTGTCGCTTCGTCTTTTAGCTAAGGCGACCTGTATATAACGTTTTCTTCCAACCTGAAGTTCGGTTCACAAATCCTGTAAAAAAAAGACAACATTATTAGGCATCTATTAAAAGAAGGTAATATAATATTTGCAAGCATAAGCATTCAATCTGCGCCCTTTCACATACTCATTCAGTTACAAAATCCAAGTTACCCCTTTTTGTAATGTTTTTTTAATATTATGACTAAGCTACTGATAGATAGATAAAAACTTTATTTACTGCTAAAAGACACACACATGTTGGTACACAAAATCACAATAAAAAACATAGTACAAAAAAAAAGAAGATAATAAATATGTGTGTGTGTGCAAGGGTGGCAGCTCATCGTCATATTCGCTAGCCGCGAATCGCTGGTTTTCAGCTACAACCGTGAGTGTAAACGCGAGTACGTTTACCAACGTTAGAAAAAAAAATCAAAACTATAACTAAAAATTAAATACTAAATATGAAACTTAAATAACCTGTGATGATTGTGCCTATTTGCTTGCCTAAATTGCAGCTGAGATGAGATATACCTAATAAATAAGATATAAAATTATTTTAAAATATAATATATATACATGCATACATATATATACACACATACAATACATTCATACACACTATACACATATATAGATACGATACTGATACTTTACATTTAATTTTTGTACTCAACGAAAGACAAATAATTCGCAGATAAATTAGCAGAGAATCCTATATATAAAGTCTATAAATATAGGCAATAAAACCTATAAAACGCGCCGCTTCGCTGTTATACCCGTCCCGTACCGTCGTACTATCGAGAGAGCGAGAGAGAAGCCGCGAGAGAGAAATACCTGGCCTAAAGCGACGACGCGCGACGTGGAGCGTGAGAGCCGAGCGGCAACCTTTACTGTCATACGCCTAGGCGGCCTTCCTGGGAGGCACGCCGGCCGAACGTACCTAAACTGCAGCACCCCACTGGTACAAATGGGGTAAATGACCCTTCATGCACATCTAGCTGGCACAGACCATAACCTTCTCTACCTACCTAATCTACCTACCTAACCAATGTACCACCAGTTCGGATTTTGGGAGAGCCTTCGACCGAGAAGAGCTGGCAAGAAACTCAGGAGGCCTTACTTTTTTCTCCCTCTAAGTAACAATGTTACTTTACAGTGTCATAGATCTAATTAAGTAGGTACAAATTATTAAACATAATTAAGTACAATTTGTACGCATCAATAAAATTAATAATAACTAAACTAAATAATTTCAACAATTCATAATAATTGAATGAAAGAATAGTTAATAATAGACTAAAAATACTAATAATAAACACTAGTACAGAGTAGACTTATTTCCATGCATTTTTGTCTGCAACATAGTCATTGATCTTATAACAAGCTTTCGCAATTAACACACGTTTAATGTGCGTTTTGAATTTGTTGTCTGTCAATGCAGTGATGTCGTCAGGTATTTTGTTATAAAAACGAATTGAGTTGCATATAAAAGATTTACTACTTTTGCTAAGTCTGAACTTCGGAGCACACAGTTTGTTCCTGTTCCTTGTGTTATATCCGATTATATAACATATTTTAACCCTTAATAAGGCTCTGTCTATATATTGGATCATATTTTGAACTTCATTCCCTGATAAGGTCGAAAACTAATGAATTATTATTATTTTTTTTTTTTTATAGCAGAAGGAGGCAAACGAGCAAGCGGGTCACCTGATGGAAAGTAATCACCGCCGCCCATGGACACCCGCAAAACCAGAGGAATCGCAGGCGCGTTGCCGGCCTTTAAGGAAAGAATAGGCTCGTTTCTTGAAGATCCCTAAGTCGTAACGGTCCGGAAATACCGCCGCCGACAGCTGGTTCCACAACACTGTAGTTCGAGGCAAGAAATTTCTTGAAAAACGCACAGTAGTAGACCGCCATCCATCAAGGCGATGTGGATAGAATGACAGTCGATTGCGTGTAGTGTGGTGAAGGAAATTAGCGGCAGGGATCAAGCCGAACAATTCCTCAGAACACTCCCCATGATATATACGGTACAATATACAGAGAGACGCAACGTCTCTCCGAAGAGCCAGTGGATCGAGCCGACCTGAAATAACCACGTCGCCGACAATTCGAGCAGCTCTGCGTTGAATGCGGTCAAATGGAAGGAGTTGGTATTGGGGTGCTCCAGCCCAGAGATGGGAGCAGTATTCCATATGCGGCCTGACCTGTGCTTTATACAGTTGTAAACGGTGGGCCGGCGTGAAATACTGACCCGCTCTATTAAGCACACCCAGCTTTTTCGAAGCTAATTTAGCTTTACCTTCCAAATGACCACGAAACTGAACGTCACTCGAAATATCGACGCCAAGGATTCCAATAATCGGATTGGTATCAAGGGGAGCTCCCTCAAAGTAAATAAATAGAATTTTTTTAACATGCTGTGCCTGTAAAAAGGTAAAAGAAAAGAAAATTTCAAGTGAGGTCGACATTTTAGTAAAAGTGCGAACTTAAGGTTATCCATATCATGAGGGGAACTCACCCTTAATTTCATTAAAACGAATAAAAATTAAGGGTGTAGAAAGAAAGATAAAACAGGTACCTTAGTGCGGGCGGCCGCCCTTGCCTTGGCGCTGCGGGCTGCCGGGCACCGAGGGCGCGGCGGCGTACAGCGGCTGCTTGTCCACCGGGCTGCGCTTCAGGTACTCAGAGATGTGCTGCACGATCAGATCTATGGCCACTGGGGACACGACAACTCGGTGAGTGGAATAACTTCACATAGACAGCCCCGAACCGATTTTAAAGTTAATGCCATCTAAATTCTAGTATTCATTAAGGGCCAGAGCAGACATGGTACTTTTAGCAGCGGCGATCGGCGATATAGACGCTTTTTAGAAACTGAATGCAGCAGCTGAATTGCTAAAACGCGCGATTCCGATACTGCAATCGAACGCAGAGAGTCGCCAAAACGCGATGCCAGTCGCAAAATCGCCGATGCTAAAAATATCATGTGTGCGGTGGCTCTAACGGGATCAAATGAAAATAATGAATAACACTCAAGGTCACAGTATATAAAATGATTTTATTATGGAAAGTCGGCACAAGGGTCATAACTCAGTATTACACAAGCACTAGTGATATTTATTTAATTAGTACGGTACGGTATAGTGTAGTAGCTTTTACTTTGCGTTAGCATAATTTATTAAGTATTATATTATGTTATAGGATAATCGGAGATTTATTAAATTATCTTACGACATAAAATAATACTTAACTTTGAATTGACGTAATAGTACACAAATAAATGAGCAGAAAACTATTCATCTACTTTACCGACGTGCTCGCCTAGTTCCAAGAGAGCAAACAATATTAAAAGGAGTTAATAGTAAGTAGGTACTAAACAAATAAATATTGTATCTATTCTATTGAACAACTATTTGTCATCAACTCTGAAATTGCGAATTGGGCTGTTCCATACATTTAGGTCGGAAGGTATTTGTAGTTTTGTGTGGAACAGATTATATTTTTCATAATTTCGGAGTTAGAAGTAGTGGTTTTTTTACTTAATAGGATGGCCCAGTTGCGGGAATATGTACATACTTCCTAACACCGTGTAAAAGACTTGTTTTATAAAATAAAAGCCAATAGCGAGTTTGAAACACTTTATTAACTACACACACATGGGTTCAATAGTAACAGTATTAGCGATTACAATAATACAACATAAATGTAAGGTGCTATTAAATCAATGGCGTATATTTAAAGTACAGGTAGTTTACTCCAAAATAAAAATATTTTCCCCAATTTAACAGTAGTATTTTGTCATTGGTTTAAATTTTAATTTTTCAAACAAAATTATTTAATTTTTAATTGGCAATAACTGCATCATACTACTAATAGTATGATGCAGTTATCTAAATGCGTCGATGAAATCACTCACACAATATGCGACTGCATTGTGGAAGTCGTCGCAGTCGTCAGTGTGAGTGCAACGACTTCCACAATGCAGTCGCATGTGTAAGTGAAGGCATCTACAGTACGATGCAGTATTTGCCAATTAAATAGTAAATTATATTGTTTGAAAAATTAAAATCTAAACTGATGACCAAATACTACTGATAATTGGGGAAAATATTTTTATTTTGGCCTAAACTACCTGTACTTTAAATACACGCCATGGATTTAAAGCACCTTATATACACTGTTTGTGCCGTGAACAGCAATCCACACAGAACGTCTCAACCGCTCACTTTTAATTAAAGGTAAAAAAAAAAAATTTCGTACACAGGAATCAAAAACCAATATAAGTCTATAAATATCACAATATGATAAAAGGAATAATAATTATATAAGGCGACTGCTAGAAACCGCAAGAAACTTCAAGGTCTGGTCAGGTCAAGTGTTTTAAAAACATGACAAAAAGGACAAAAAAGTGTTTACCCGTCAACATAGGTACTTATCGACCAGCTGACGCGGACGGGTCAACAGACGGCCGTATGCTTTAAAATAAATTAGATACTCAAAGACTAATCCAATTAAAATTCAGAAAATGGATTATTTAATTAAAAATGAAAAAACACGAATTCCTTTTTTGTCATTTTTGTCATGTTTAAAACACTTGACCTGACCAACCCGTGAAGTTTCTTGCGGTTTCTAGCAGTCACCTTATATAGTTTATAGAATCATTAAGACCAACTAATTAGCAAGTTTTATAGCCAATTCGATCGGAAATTTCTTATAAATAATATAATATATAGGAACAGAAAATTTTAACACATTTCCCGTAAACATAGTGTTCAACATTACACAGTCGAAATAAGTTTTTGTAGAACTAGTTTTAACTAGGTCTAACATAAGTTAGACATAAGTTGTAGATAACTATATTAACAAAATGAAGAGGCAATGCCATAGTTAGTAAGTTTGGATGTAAAGAGTAATCTCCAAAACGACTGACCCGATTATCTTTTCTTATCTCGTGGGGCCTGCAGAGGTCTCCCCCTCGCAGCAGCACGTCGACCCATTGGGATCTTTTGTGCAACCCCCTCCTATCACTATGCCTCCTCAGTGAAGATAATTGCCATAAGCTTGGCTATGTCTTTGAGGGCGAAGAACCTAAAATCTTCTGGTTTCGGGTAGGCCGATCCCAGGAGATTCATTATTTTCCTAGCAAAAGAGTCACAGTCACACAGTAGGTGTCGCATGGACTCCGTTTCCTATCCACATGCCCTGCACAGGTTGTCTGTTGCTAGTTGCATTTTGTGGAGCATTCGTTTTGTGGCATAGTGCCCAGTCAGGGCACCGGTGATTATTCGGGCCTGCCTTCTGCTACCTCCGCATATGATCTTACTCCGTCCTAGGGCGCCTTCGCCTATGAAGGATTTTGAGTGTCTTATGCCGGGTAGCTCTTTCCATTCGGTTTTATGCCTGTTTTGGATGTGGTCCTTAAAGGCTTTGTTGATGGTACTTGGTGCTAGTGCCACAAACGGCTCAGGCCCAATATATGGGGTCTCTGAGCCCTCCCTAGCAAGTGCATCGGCCATCTTATTGCCTTGGATTCCCATGTGACCTGGTACCCAGATCAACCTCACCCTGTTGTGCCTACCTAGCTTGTTTAAGGCTTTCAAGTACAAGGCTGGAGTCGATTCCAGGCCATATAAGTGACTTGTGCGCAGCTTGACTGTCACTCAGGATGCATATGTTACGCTTCGTAGGATCGAGTTCTAGATTCTTTTTAGCGCACGGGAGAATTACTGACCAGATTACAAAAATACTTTTACCAATATTTAGTAAGTATGGATCAGGGTCCATTATTTAGCATTTAAAGTCCACTATAGAAAGTTTAAAATCGCAATAACTCTGCTAAATAAACGGTTTTTTTAAATATTAATATACATATTATATATAATTATAACATAAACTATTTTAAACTAAACACAGACCTCTGTATTTTACATTAGTTCCATCCGTTTCATTAAGATTGGCTGATGGTTTGCAAAATTTTTAACTTGGAAGTTTGTATTAAAGTAACATTAGTCTTTCGTATAGTTGTAAAGAGCCTATATAAATAAGCAATCTAATTATTTCAATCAGGAAGACTGTCAGAAACTCGATAGCGTTGATTACAGTAATTTCAAAAATGCACTAATGGCTAACTACCAGAATAAGGCTCGTATACGGAATAAGGACACCGCTAGTGTTGCGTGTGGCGGTAGCTGGATAAAAAATGTGACGGTGGAAGAAAACTCGGCCGCGCAAAGGGAAGAAGCACGTCGCGACAGCAGTCGGCCCTTGACCACGACCGGCGGTGCAACTCGGTCGAAACGTCGGGTATACAAAGGATGCCTTTAGTTAGCGTCAATCCCAGTGTAAATATTTTGTTTATAATGAAACGATGTATAAATGCTGTAAATGCGCAAGCATATTGTTATTACGGCAGTGGATATTACTTTGATCTATCATAATTTTCTCGTAAGCTACACACGAGTTAACGGAGACGATACTCGCTAACGAGTGCGTACAATATTTGTAATGGAACAAGAAAGTCACTTTTTTAAAATATAAATCTGAAATACATTTGTTGTATTTTTTTTTGAGTTTTAAATAATTAGCAACGCTTTTTCTATTTTAATTGAATCCTTGAGTCTTTTAAATATTTATATTTATTGTACACTGTGCTGTTGCTTTCTATTTCATTAGAAATAAATAAATGTATTGATAAATATTGGTATAAAGACAGACACAACGGTGTAACCGATTTCCGATTAAAATGTATGAATTATGGTACTTAATTTATTATTTTTTCGGTTTTCAACATATACAATATACAATGTCCGGTACATACATAAATTACATAATGCAATAATTTTCATGAAGTGTGCGTTTTTAATAAATACTTAAAGAAAGGATATATTTTATATATTTTTATATATTTATAAAAATGTCTTAGTTAGCATTATGCAGAATGCAGCGTGCGACTGTAAAAACATATCAAATTAATTAAAAAGCAATAATGCCTAATTATTGTGCATGTCAGATAGAAAAATACTCGACAAGGTAATATAGAAAACATATTATATTATATTATATCATGTATGTGTCTACATATTATGTAGTTTGATCAGTATACCTATAAACCCTGGGAAGCTGTTTGACATTATAATACTGATACTTATATTACAACAAAAAAATTTAAATATGCATAATAATAATATTGGTTTTCACTCCGATATAATGAATTAAAGAGATAACGTAGTTTAGAATAGTTTAAATACAATTTATCTCAAAAAAAATCTTTAATAATGTAAGTAGTTCATTCTTAATATAATCGCTTTGTGAGACTTACCAGCCTTAGTAAGTAAGTAAATAAACGCATTAAAAACCCTAACTAAAATAACATACTTAACACGTAAGTGGCAATACATTGGGAACTGATATAAGTGCGCATGTGTACATCACTGGTATTTCTCTGATTAAAATTACGTTACTTTACAAAAATGATTTTAAAAATGAAATCTAATTTTATTATCCCCCACACGCCGCGGCCGGTGCGTCAACTATCTTCTAGTAGTATACTCTACATACTGTTCCACTGCTGGGCAAAGACCGCCATAGTTGAAATCAAGTATGGCGGTCTTTGCCCAGCTTCGCTACATTTGATGGGTATTTATCGGCTTTTCCCGGAATATGCATCGAAAAATTCGCAAAACACTTTGGCCGACCTGCGGGTCTATCGGCTAAAAAATATGGATATGGACATGGGCTTCATTTGAAATTTGAAGACCATATTTTGACCTTATATGGGCATATTATGGACTTTAAATGTCAAATGAAGCCCATGTCCATAATCATATTTTTTTAGCCGATACAAGGGCTGGCAGAGGCCTCCGGTTATCGGACCGAGCGATTAGTATCACGGCCACCTAGGTGTCAACTATCGTTACAGTTCTTTATTGCCCGCTAAAACTCGAAAAAAAAGAGAAATAGCGCGTCACATCGCAAACCGATACTGGTCGCATCTGACCGGTAACTGTAGGACTACTCTCTAAAGCCTTGTTGTGCACAAGGTAATTATTTAGTTATACAACTTTATTTTATAGCAGTACATCGCTTATTTAAAACCAATTTTAAAACAATTAAATACCCTTTGTTTCGTGCGAGTTTTAACGGACGCTCATAAACTACATGATGGTAGCCCTCTAAAACTATCCGCCGTTCCATGAAATAGCTAAAACCATATTAAGTTACCCTAAACTAATTCTGTAACTTAATAAAACAACTAAACTTACGTCAAAACATTGTACCTAACCTACTTTCGCTTAAACTAGGTTACAATATTTTTAAACTTAAAATATACACAGCGACAATAATAATCGGTATGTCATTAACCATTCAGCTCTTTCAGCGGGAGGGGCAAAGTAACCAGCTGTTTGTAAAGACAGCAAACAGTTCTAAATTATACTTGGAGACATTCTCTATAGAGTTGAGCTGAGCAATACTCCCACTATACAACGTGCAGAATTTATTTACTCGTGCAAGCCTAAAAATTCTAGTAAGAGATAATAATAACAGGGCGCACGATCGCTTCCACATATTTTCCCTTTATGTTTATTTTACAGCTGGTCGGGGAACATTCAGTCAACCTCTTCATGTCTACTATTATAAAGTTTAAGCTCAGCCGGTGTACACTCCATTTAAAAAAGAGTGTACAGTCAGGAACAAAAGTACTAGACACTATGTCGAAAAAAAAACCTCTTTGTTAAGTTAAACTCAGTATTTGTTTTCTAGGATGTACTTATTATCCCACCTTCGAAGCATAGAACTAAAGTGTACTGAAGCTACTTTTGTTGCTGACCATACATTAACAATAATATTTATTACACGATGTGATTACGACATTACAGCATCAAAGGTTTCTTTTAATGTATAAAAATATAAATACATTCGAGTTATACATATTTGAGTTGTAGGACTGGTTGGCAGTTTAAGAAATGCATTTAAATACGATTACCAAACTATTAAGAATTTGCTTCTTAATTTTTCGTTGGCTCGTATGGTGTCATCCAAAAGTTACGGGTACATACTAAGAGCCGATTTTTCAATTGTTAGTTAAAACTTATTCGCTAGTTTGACTATTATACAACCAATTAAAAAATGCACTGTCAAATCATGTCTTTTTTTTACAAGTGACATTTGGGGTAGGTCGCCTAATACTTTATCAGATGGATAAGTTTTATCCGAGAATGGAAAAATCGGGTCTAAGTCACGTACTGGGACAAATACAATACAAACACAGTCGCAGGACGCCGAGACATAACAGCTGTCTGTCACATCCACGGCGCATTCGAGTTGTACATGTAACTCTTGTGATCAAAGAAACTACACCGACAGCATTTATCTTTCACGATAACAAGAGGCAATCGAATTATTACCGTAATTTAAAATAGGAACTACATCTATGGTCACCTTTAATATAATGGTTTATGTATACATGGCAGCAATTCCACCATTCCACAACTGTCAAATTTCTACAATAAACTTTGAACTTTATGGTTTGGTTATAAGAATCAATATCGATTGGAGATATTTGACAGTTGTGGATAGGTTGATCTACTGGCGTGTGTACTACTAAATTGGGGCAGTCGAATAACCTTATCTATGATACTTTTTACATAGCACTATATGAGCCGATGAAATATATCAAAGCGAGGTAAATCAAGCATGCGGATCGATCACAAAAGTCACAGAGTCTCATGACCAAGGTTGCCAGCCGCCTAAATGTCTTAAACAGATAACATAACTTTAGTGCTAATACGAAATCCGCGATAGGGGCCGTCTATTAATCAGGGTCATAAGAGAGGGGGGGGGGGGGGGGGTTCGGCAAAAATCACGAAATATCACAAGGGGGAGGGAGGGGTGTAGTAAGATATCAAATTATTTTTTCGTCAATACGGTCGGGTTCACGGTCGCTTCACCACTGCAGCGATTCTTTGTAGGTACTAAAAAATACACGTGATTTTGGGTGGGGGTTTGTTAGTTTTAAAGCTCACCACGTGTCACCAAAGGGGAGGGGGGTTAACAAATGCTTAAAAAATCACGTGATTAATGGACGGCTCCATACATGTTTACCATTAACATGGGGGCAACCCTACTCAATACCCAATCCAAACGCGGTGCACGTGCCTATTCGCACACCGCCGTCAGGATACTATCGACTCAGCGTATCCTCCGAGCTGCCGGACATCCGGCGACCTCCCTCATCCACCTCGTGGTGCGTCCCGTTACACGTCCCGTTCACGGCCCGCGTCAGGACCGGCTTCTTCTTATACATTATGTCCCAAATGTGGTGGACAATCAAGTCTATAGCCACTGCAACAACGGAAAACGGACTCTAAGCGAACGGCTCAAGGTTTAATAAGCAGCTACGTAAGAGCATAGCCGCTGCAAGAAGTATGGGCGTTGGCGAATTGTAAACGTTGTTGAGTACGACCTCGTTGCAGTGGCTATGACCTTGCGCGAGTTGCTTTTGTTTTTATAACTTTTTTTTTGTTTCACGGTCGCGAAAAAATATTGAACTTTTGTTTCACAGATCACAAAAACTAAAAAAATATCGGTAATTCGACGTAAACGTAACGCGTGGTTTCAAATCTATTAAAATAGATTTTTGCGTGCTTCATAATTTATATAAACAATGTTTTTTTTTTTTTAACCAAACAAATTGGGAATAGTCAGTCTTTACGAACAAAAAAACAAATAAAAAATAAGAAGCTTACCTAAATTATCGGCGCCGCGGGGAATGATGACGTCGGCAAACTTCTTGGTCTGTAAAAAATATTAGTTATCAAGATTTTTTTACCCTGTCTACGAAATTAGCTCACAATATACAGGATAATGTAGTCGTAGTACCTTAGGTACATAAAAACTGCCGTACTCAAAGACGATTAAGTTTCTTGCTGTCACTTTCTTATGTATAGTGCTAAATAGAGAAGAAAAGACGTTTTATTGTCATTAAAACTTAATTGACGTCTCTGAGTACGGCAGTAAGCGGTTTATTTGACTAATAATTAGATGAATTACTCACCGGCAAGCAGAACTCCTCGAAGGCTGGCTTGACGAAGTTCATGTACTGGTTCAGCACTTGCTCGAGGTCGCGGCCGCGCTCCATTATGTCCCGAGGCACTGTATGATAATCATTCATTTAGCAAACATACATGCTTACACTCACGACTATTAGGGCTCCTACACACGAGCAGCAGTTTGCATGTCGACGTATGTACCTAACTGCAGTCGACGTTAGGAGTCGGCGGCTAGCTGTCGACATGTCGTCGACTGCAGTTAGGTACATACGTCGACAACAAACTGCTGCTCATGTGTTAGAGCCCTTATCCCCAAAAGTCAGAGACTAGGCAATGCGGACCGCAAAAGCGAATGCACCGCAAATGTACAGCCACAGTCTAATTTTCACCATTAAATAACAACAGCACAATGCTTTCTTTCACTTTCACGACACCCAAGATAAGAAATCGGTTGTTGTTTCGTTGTTTCGCATGTTTCGGCGCTTTAGACCTTTTGGTCGCGAGAAAAGAAGCGGTCTAGCGCTGTATGTTTAGATTGTTCAGAAAGACGATAAATTATTATTTTAGCGCTGCAGCGCACTTTTGTTTAAACTTCAAAAAAAATAGAACAATACTTTTGCTTGGAATAGCTCCTCTAGTACGTAGTACATTATAACTTAATGCCCATAGGCTGCAAACGCCTGACAAAAAAGCCCCGTCCCGTACGCCCCACGCGTTGTCCGCTGTAGGCAGTTGTCCCACCAATGGCGAGTAAACGACTATCGGCTATTTTCTCGCTCAAGAAACGTATAACCCGCGCCAATCATCTAGCTCGCTGTGAACACGAGGCGAGTGGCGTCGCAATAGCACAATATAGGTATCGGCGGGACGTAAGCGGTTAGGAGGGGCGGGGCACACCCCCGCGCACCCCTGCGCATGCGCACTCGCCATGTGTATTCGTTTGTTTTTGGTTTAGCCATGGTTTAGCAGTGAGAAGTACAGTCACGTGTATATTTTATTTGATCGCGTCGCGATATTAGGTATTTATTGTTTGTTGTTATTACGTTACTGTTTTAAGTTATTGATTTATTTTTTGTTACATACTGTTATTGTATTAGGAGTAAGTAGGTACTGTTTTGAAAGGCTTAAAATGCCTAGACGTAATACAGTTTTACGTCGGCAAGCAAGAAAAATTATTTACGACATATCTGAGTTTATGAAGAAAGAAGCAGAGAAAGGTATCTGTAATCTGACGACGATGAAAGCGAAGTCTTGCCGTGCTCAAGCAAATCATTAACAGACTATATAAAAGGTGTAAAACCAATGTAATGTAATTTAATGTTTCCACAGCTTCATAAAAATTATATTTTTTTTTAAATATATGTAAGTATGCTTATAATTTAATTGTTGTTATTATAATTTATCCTGCTTAATTTTGGGTTTAAAAGATAAATAAAACGCTTAATTTATAAATTGTCATGTTATGTTATTTTATAATTATAACGCTCTAATGATAATGCTGCTAACTGTACACCTGCGCGTCGCAACTTCAGAGCGAGCTAGAAGTTTGGCACGAACTATACAATAGATATACATTCCGTGTAAACAGAAGAGATGCATATATAAAAGTTGATCGCTGGCTGTTCACACTGCCGGCGAGGACTCGCTCCACTAGTTCGTAACTGAGCGACAAGAGCTATCAAAGATATTTAATCCTCGCTTAGCGATACTTGCTCTGCGATCAGAACTCACGCCGAGAGACCAGCCAGCGGCAGCGGCGCTTTTAGCCCAGCGACAAAACTATCAGAACTACAACTTGCATTCCGCTGCTTGCCAACTCCTTTCAAATTATAGCTCGACTCGCTTCTCGTTCATCGTCGGCGGTGGGACTACCGTAATCTAGCTAAGCACAATTTTTGTATGGAATAACTGCTAGTTGTAATGCCATACCTGTGTGTCGTTTGTGTGGCGGCCATTAAAAAAAATACTATCAAACCATCTCAACCATTGGGCGTCGTAAAAGGCGACTAACGGACAAAAGACTACAAATACATCCAACAGCATAAAGCCGCGATGAGCTCATTACCTATCACGCTGAGCACATGTGCAGTTTGGTGAAACGTGAACTGTAGCAGTGGACTGCTTCTGCGGCCCTCATTGCCTACTCTCTGACTAACCCTTTGGGGATAAATAGTGGTGAATCTATATACAGTTGAGGAAGTTCCCGATCGAACACTTTTCAGCGATATTCACTTGCTCCGTACAGCCGTGCGATTCTCTTAAGTTAAAGCCTTGGCAACAGCGGCTGCCGCAGCGCTGAGAGTTGACTCTGTCTCTCTCATATTCATAGAATTGGAAAGAGACAGCAGATCGCATAGCTGTAGCGTGCGCGTAGATCGTGTGCATCGACTGTACGTACGTGTGTATGTACGTAATACCTTTATGAATGGAACAATCATAATTGGCTATTTGACAGTTGTAACAATAAAATATGAAATATGTCGGATATGGTAGTTTATAATTTAACAATAATTTATCCAATAGTTTTTTTACTAAGATATTTTATCTGTGGATTACAAGACCCCGAATCACGGGCGGCCATGATTGAGCTTCGTGTGACGTCACATTTCACAAAATATACAAAAACTATCTGTCAGGTTTCAAGATAAAGTTTGTTTGTTTATTGAAGTGTGACGTCACAGGGCAAAATGTCACGCAACCAACCGTTTTCGCGCGAAATTTGAAATCAATGAAGAAAAATATGTTTTTTTTTCTATTAATTAAAGCAATTTCAAAAAAAAATAGTTAGAGGTATAAAATAAGCGTTTGTAATTTTTAAAATACTTTTCCGAGAACTGTCAAGTAGCCAATTAGGTACGCAAAGTGTGGGCTCACCGCGCCTGGCCAGTCTAGTGTCAGAGTCGGTGTCAACAAACAGCTTCATGTGGAACAGCTCGCGCACCTCGGGGAAGTAGAACACGAGGATGCCCTCGATAAGCACCACGTCGGCAGGGTAGATGGTGTGCGACCGGTTCGGGCTGCGCAAATTGAAACAATTAAAACTACGAACACAGATACAACTTAATGTTTATTATTTAAATTTTTGTATTCATAATGCTATACACCCATATACATACAACCAGTCTCAGTAAAGCTCGAATGGGAATCGAACCCACGACCTTTGGATTGCCGGTCCAATGCTCTAACCGCTAAGCTACCGAAACCCCTGAAGGCTCGTTGAATTTTGTCTAGTAGTTTGTGATACGCTACGCATCATCATCAGCCTATAAACGTCCCACTGCTGGGCACAGGCCTCCCACGTGAACAATAGCACGTGGGGATATTGAGCCAAAACCCACCACGCTGTCCCAATGCGGGTTGGTGGGTTTTAACGACTGTCATCTTACGACAACAACCGTGACCAACGGCTTAACGTGCTTTCCGAAGCACGGAGTAGCTCGAGATGTTTTTAGTTTGGTCACCCATCCAGCGACCCGGCATTACGAAAGTTGCTTAGCGGGCAAGATCGCAAGCCGAACGCGCTAGCCGCTGCGCCATCGAGCTCCTCCGCTACGCATACGCAAACTTAATGTTATTGTTTACCAGCGGCCCGCCCGCACCTTCGTCCACGCTAACTTAGAAACACCCTCATAGTTCTGCCATTTTGTACAATATATCTGCAATTTATAATTAAAACGATCCTCAGATATCGCTCTTTCTTATAGTGAAGACGGCATAAAAATCCATTGAGTGGTTTAGAAGAATAAAACGGGAGCCACAGACAAAGAAAAATGGCGACTTTACTTTATGATATGTAATAATGATACATACTGTTTATATAAACATATGAATAAAATAAGTACCTGCCGTACTCAGAGAAATCACTTAAGAGGCCTATTACATCTCGAATGTGAGTTTTGCGTAAAATGCCCATTTTCGCATTTTGTAGTAATTTTGCAGTTGTATTTATCGTTTTTATCGAAATAGGATAATAAATTTGTGCATAATATTACAAATCTCCATTCTGTGAGCATAAGTTGAATTCGGACGGCCGGCGCATTGCATTTTGTAGTAATTTTGCAGTTGTATTTATCGTTTTTATCGAAATAGGATAATAAATTCATTATAAAATCTTTATTCCTCATGAAGTAACAATTACTCTGGTATAAATTTTGCTCAATAATATTATCGTAGATAGGAGATATTCACAGTTAAATTATAGCGATTTTCGAAGTTTTTTGGTTTAGAATAACATTTTTTTCCTATATAAAATCAATGATATCTAAAATTCCGAGGCCGCTACGCACTATTCGACTATATAAGAGATAACATTATATTTTTTTTATTTCACTTGTTTAGAACAGTAGTTCAATCGATGAGCTCAAAAAGTGCCTTCGCGCACTTTATGAAAATCATTCTCTGCAATTTTGGGTTTAATTAAAAAGTTAAGCAAAATTTACAAAAAGCGAGGCCGCTACGCACTATTCCAATAGCTATTCTACACTATTCAATAAGTCATAATTGTTAATGTACTTTTGTTACTGAGATCCATAACGCCAAAATTGGCCATTTTACGCAAAAATCACAGTCGAGATGTAATAGGCCTCTTAACATTGGTAATTCAAGCATAAATTTTGTTCTAGATTCAAATCCTACTCATGAAAATTTTTTCAACATATTCTTTTCTAATAAGTAGATTGTTAGCTAACTTGAAATTCGATCAGTCACAACTCACAATAGATATGATTCAAAAATAAATTATCGCACTGGCTGGCTCTTCTACTAACCAGCTGAGCTCTTGTTTTCGTAAAATTATTTCATACTGCTGCGTTTATTTTTGTATTTGAATAAAAGCTTATAACGAAAACTAAAAGCCTTTCTCACAAAACTTGGCCACCTCAAAGACAAAATTAGATATAAAAAATATATTAAGTGGCACACTTAAAATATTTTTAGTTTTTAAGCTAATACACAACAACAGCACGTGAGGATATTGGGCCATAACCCACCACGCTGGCCCAGTGCGGGTTGGTGGGTTTTAACGACTGCTATCTTACGACAACAACCGGGACCAACGGCTTAACGTGCCTTCCGAAGCACGGAGGAGCTCGAGATGTTTTTAATGGTCACCCATCAGGCGACCTGGCATTGTGAAAGTTGCTTAGCGGGCAAGATCGCAAGCCGAACGCGCTAGCCGCTGCGCCATCGAGCTCCTCAGATAAACAACAGTTTAGTTAACAGTTAAATACACAGTACAACAACGATACAGGCCCTAAACACCAACCTTATAGCGTTCGTGATATAATCGTACTCAGGCACCTCCACCTTCTTGCCTGCTAGGATCTCCTTGAGCACCGCCAGCAGCCGCCTGTCATCGAAAGCGTCGGGGTGGTCGAAGTTGAACTGCCCCCGTTCGGCGCGCAGACGCTCAGCTGGCGTCAGCGTGCGGTAGAAAGAGTCCTGGCTGATGCAGACCACGCGCCGCTCTATCTGTTCCTTTTGTTGCTGACCCAGCTTCTCCATGATCCGTTGGCATACTGTCGACTGATAGTGTATTGTATGTTTATACATGATGATTTCCAAAAGTATTTGTTGGATTTATCGATGGTTTCACAAATAACACCTTAGATAACATCTATCTAAGCGGCTGTTACTCTGAGATGGGCTCTCATGACTTAAGAACAGGGTTCAGGGAATATCAAAATAACGGATATTTATTATCCGATAAATATCAAAAATTTGATATTATCCATTTTGTATAACTGAGGAACTTACTTTCTAATCTTTAACTATCAGAACAACAATGCTACTTACTAACATTAATGATCTGGGACCGGTGGGGGGTCTAACCAACTAGTCCACAGCGATGATTTCCTTGTTTAAATTAAATATTTGTTCATATTTAGGGCACCTTAGTTTACCTCACTTTATTTTTCCAAAAAGACGGCATATATTAAAAAAAAAAGGTAAAAAATGCTGATAAAAATATTGTTAAAAAGTATAAAAACACAATAAAAATAGCTAAAAGTTTTAAAACACATTCAATTTCAAAGTCACTGTTTTACACGGTCTCCAGGTAGGTACTACTCTACATACTATTATTGTTTTCTAGGAATACTTGTATTTTATAGTGACATAATTAAATCTACTTTATACAATGCATTACATTTCTAGCTTGCCTATTTAATGCTATCTTTAGAACGAGTCACTTTCCGACCCTCTGGAAGATCTCACATTATAGACCCATAAGTTTGACTCCAGTGCTTTCCAAACTATGGGAGAGAACATTCCTCACTAGACTCACTGCAGCCATGAACGATTACAGTATCACGCCATCTCACCAGTTTGGTTTCCGTAAGGCTCACTCAACCATCGAACAAGTCCACCGAGTATACCATACGATTCATCAGAGTTTCGTACACAAAAAATACTGCTCCGCTGCTTTCCTCGATGTTCAACAGGCATTCGACCGAGTCTGGCACAACAAGGGACTGCTAGCAAAAGTGAAAGAAAAATTACCACACTCGATGTTTCCTCTGATAGCATCGTACCTTTCTGGCCGTTCCTTCCAAGTCAAGCAGGGGCATGACTAGAGATGGGCATTTACCCGGTAAATACCCGACTTGTGGGTAAATATCCATTTTTACCTATTTTTACCCACCCATTTTTAATTTATACCGGGTAAAAATTAAACTCAGTTTAATTTAAACCAATTATTGAATTTGGTTATAGATACTATTACATACCGACTAAAGCATATTTTTAAGTCATTCTAAGACTAATACTTAGTGGAATTCTATTCATTTTCGAGCTGAGGCACGACTTTTGTTTATTAAGATATTCAAAATGTTCATACGTTAGTTATCATTTCTAGTTCAATTTCTGTTGTAATTATATTATCATGTCTGGGACGTGCACCCTGGTATTCCTTGTTCTTTTAGGTATTTGACATACGAATTACGAAGTCAACCTATTCCCGGTTCCTTAAAAACTACTTTTTTATAATAGATGGGCTTGCTCTTGGCCACATTCTTATCCGTAGGATTAAGAAGAATCCGACGATGGAGCGAGCTTGCCCAGAAGCAGCCTATTTACTAGGGCTTTAAAGATGTTGGGCTATATGCACTCGGGAACACAGACGCCGGCAGGGAATTCCATACCTTGGCTGTACGCATTATGAATGAAAACGAATAGCGTTTGGTGCGTATGAGTGGAATATCAAAAGGGTGGTAAGTAACCCGCCGTACGTCTGGACTCCCGATACTAGAAAGGGGACGGTGGAATAAGCTCGTTTAGCTCAAAAGCACACTCTTCAAGTACAACCTGTAAAATACCGACAAGCATGCAACTGAGCGACGGACGGTGAGCGAGACTGTGAAGCTTGGTTTTCACAAGCTTATCGGCACCTATAAGTTTCCTGGCTCTGCGTTCTACTGAATCGAGCGCGGCAAGTTGATATTTTGCTTAGCCGTCCCAAAGGTGGCAGCTATACTCCACGCACGACCAGACTTGTGCTTTATATAGAGTTAGAAGCTGCCCCGGCGTGAAATATCGCTTAACCTTATTTACAACTTCCAGCGTTTTCGCCGCAGTTTAAGCCTTGATTTCGATGTTGTTGCCCAAGTTGAGATTGGAAGTCAACTTCATGCCGAGAAGATCGAAGTTGTCGGTAATTGGTACATCTACACACCGGAAAGTAGAAGCCAGGTTAAATGGACTCCTTCCGTTAAACGAACTTCCTCTCCGCCGACCCTTGCGCTAGACAGATACCTCTTTGTGACCGTGCTGTCGTCTGCATACCCAACAATTCCCGGCTTGAGCAGATCGTTATTATACACCAAGAAAAGGGTAGCAGAGAGAACAGAACCCTGAGGGACCCTGGCATCGATAGCCATGAGGTCGGAGGAACAGCCATCAATGATTACTCTGATTGACCGTTCACTTAGGAAGTCCAAAATCCAGACACGAAAATCAGCAAAGATGCCGTACGCTGGAAGCTTGCTCAGCAAGCCAGCTGGCCAGACCCGGTCAAAGGCTTTCGATGTGTCAAGCAACACGGCAAGCGCTTCGCCATGCTTCTCGGTTGCCTCGCCCCATCAATGAGTAACGTACCTCATAGGTCCCCCGTGGAACGGCCCCGCCGAAAGCCATATTGACATTTGCAAGCTTCCAGGAATGAGGCCGCTCTAGTAAGAAGAGAAAGGCGGTACAGACGCGTTAGAATCGGAGACAATTCAGACGCACAGACCCTGAAGTAGTCTAGCTGGAATCCCGGCCGCGCCGCTGGCCTTATTTATTTTATTTCATAAAAATCATATAATTCAAATGATCTGTATAAAGTGGGTAATGTAATTATCATTCTCCCTGTTACTGCAAGCTGGCAACGTCGCACGCGCAAAATATAAGGTAACTGCTAGTGCTAAATGACAAAAAAGGAATTCGTGTTTTTATCATTTTTAATCTAACACCGGCCCTATCGGGGGGCCATTTCTTATCTTGTAACTCATGCTCCTGTCCCTTCGGGGAAGAGGTCTAGGAGAGGTAGGGCCTTTGGAGGCGACAATCGGCCTGCAGCGGGTGCCATTGGGCACCGATAACCTACGCTAGGGTGGTTCGGTCACCACCCTGTATGCGCCCATGCTCGTGACAGGGATCGGGTGAACTCCTCACCTTCGACGCCACCCCCTCTCCCATCGGCTCGGCTATCCACTCCACTTATGGTGGTGCTTGGGGTCCGTTGGCGCAAGGCCATCTCCCGCCTCGTGCTAGTAGAACGGGAGGGGACTCGGGTCCCCAATAGGAAATTGTTGCCCACCTGCGCGTTGCTCCCAAACCAGAGACTGTTTTGCTTCCTACACCCTCTGTTTGCGTTTGGGGCCTTGATGGCAGCGCTCGCCAGGCTCACGCCCGGTTGGACTCAGGGCTGTATTGTGTTGAGTTGGCTTGCGAGTTGGTTGGGCAACATCATTAATAATTAATATATTAATAATAATATTTTCATTTTATGCGCGTTATCGGAACCATAACATAACTTGATGCTACCGATAGTCGTTGGACTTAACTGCACCTTAAACACGCACATTTCATTTCAGTTGTAAACGGAAAATAAATGGGGTCTTATTGCACTTTGCCGACTAACGTAGGTACATATCGCCCAGCTGACGCGAACGGGTCAACAGACGATGGTCGGCAGGCCGGCCGTCGTTGCCCGCGCGTTGTAAATAATCGTTATTTTTAATTGTTTTTGATTTCATTTTTCTTATGTTATTGCTTTAAAATAAATTTGGTACTCAAAGACAATCCAATTAAAATTCACAAAATGAATTATTTAATTAAAAATGGCAAAAACACCAATTCCTTTTTCGTCATGTTTAAAACACATGACCTGACCAGCCTTTGAAGTTTCTTGCGTTTTCTAGCAGTCCCCATAATACCGCACGCAGCCTCTCGGCCCCCACTCCACGTGGTATTTTTCGTACGCGAACATGTTCATTCGAAGTGCATTTCAATTTAAAATATAATCAACTGTGTTTTATTTGAAATCAATATTTTATCTTCAATGGTCAAGATCGAAACTAACATCGTATATGTGGTAACATCGTATACGGTGTTTAATAAAAATACCCGGTATAAATGGGTATAAATGGGTAAATACCCTTTTTTACCCTTCCTCCCAATTTTACCCACCCCAATTTTTACCCACCCGCCCATCTGTAGGCATGACAGATCAAGACTGCACAACATCGAAGCTGGAGTTCCTCAGGGATCGGTACTCGGCCCTGTACTATATACCATATTCACGTCAGACTTACCCGTATCAAATAACATCGCAGTTGCGACATACGCTGATGATACGGCGTTCCTTTCAGTTGATGCTGACCCCATTATAGCTAACAACACTCTCCAGCATCAACTTAATGGCACACACAAATGGTTCTGCAAAAGGCGAATTCGTGCCAGTGCCACTAAATCTCAGCACGTCACTTTTACACTGAGGAAGGGTAATTGCGCCCCTGTAAAACTTGGCAACGACGTTCTACCACACTCTGACTGAGTGAAGTACTTTGGATTCCACTTGGATAGGCGATAGGCGCCTAACTTGGAAAAACCACATTTAGAAAAAGACAGATGAAGTCAACCTAGAGTCCCGAAACTTGTATTGGCTTATGGGCAGAAACTCAGTACTATCAGTGGATAACAAGCTCCTTATTTACAACTCCGTCCTTAAGCCAATCTAGACGTATGGCATTCAGCTGTAGGGTGTAGCCAGCAATTCCAAAATTCTCTGTCTCCAACGAGTGCAGAATATGATTTTGTGGACCATTGTTGATGCTCCTTGGTTCACGAAGAATGACGAAATTCACGAATACTTAAACATGCCGGCCGTGACATAGGAAATCGAGCGATTCCGGCATCGGCACAGAGAACGTCTCTCTCACCACCCTAACCCTCTCGTCGCTGAGCTGTTAGATCCATCAGCAACAGTGAAGCGCTTAAAAAGAAGCCACATTTTCTAATAAAGCAGGGCCGCGCTGGCTAAAACTAATAATTCAATCACCACAAATAATTCGTTTATGGTCTGGCGGTCGCCAGATAGTTAAATAAGAAAAATATATATATATCTCCTTTCCTAGGAAAATGATCTTTCAGAACCTCACTTGGAGGTAGTTACACGAAAAGGACGCAGTCCACACAAGTCACTTTTGAGATATTGGCGTTTGAAGTTCAGAAGTAATTTGCTTATTGACAAAGACTTTAAAGTAAATTCAAAGTATGTTAATTTGTGTCAAACATTTTAATTGTTTTAATTTTTATATTATGGTTAAACATAGTTTTGTATTTTCTGATTAATTTATAGGTTAATTTATTTTGATTTTTAAACTTCGACCATAGAATATTAACGCAACAACGATAGATAAATTAGAAAACTCAACCCTGCCTCAGGTATTGGAGGACCTTATCATAACAATTTGCTAAAAATTTGCAATTAGTTCAATAAAACTTAATAAAAGTGCTTTATAAAGTGTAGTGCTGCATGGGATTACATGGAATCAATGTTATTCTTGAATAATTTCGGCCACTAGCACCAGAAAACCATAAGTTAAGTTGTATTTTTATACCCACTTTATTGTGATATTTCGGAACTGTCATTGATACCCTCAAAAGCTTTATTTATTGCACTGTCAAACTCAAGTGACGGCTTAATTTTGAATGTGACGTTTTTGTGGTGTTGCCATACTTAAAATAAATTTCCCCGTTTTGGGAAATAGATAATAAAAAGGTACTATATTGATAAAAATGAATAAGTGCCAATGTGGCTGCAATAATATACTAAAACCAACTGAAAAAGTAGTCTGCAGCCACCATAGCTGCAAAAAACACTTTCACTATGAATGTGTACAAGTACCCTTTACAAATTTAAAGAAGTCTCAGAGCTGGAAATGTCCCGATTGTGTTGTGCAATCTTTAGCTGTGCAAAGAAGTAAAAGCAAGGACAATACGCCCATCAAACCATACTATGATCCTGGTGATAATGATCAGCAAAACGTGAATTTAAAGCGTGGGTCTGCTGTACCTAGTACACAGGCGGAGGAAGCGATAAATCGAAGTGAGGAATCGGTCATTGGCAGTCTACGTTCGGAGATACTAATTATAATGGAAGCTGAGTTACGACCACTGAACCGAAAAGTAGTGGAGGAAGAGTTTTCGTCAATGAGGCAGGAAATACGATCATTTGATGAATCACTTAAATTTTTTAATAGTCAATTTGAAGACATGAAAAAGAATGTATGTTTCGTTACTGAAGATAATAAATCACTACATAAGGAGATTGACCTACTGCAATGCAAAGTTAAAGAAATGGAGCACAAAATATCTGTCGTTGAACAAGACTCTCGGCAGAATAACATAGAAATAAATAATTTACCGGAGCACAGAAATGAAAATCTAGCAAATACAATTCTGCAGGTTGGCAAGGTTGTGGATTATCCTCTTTCTGAGGCCGATATCATGGCTTGTAACAGAGTTCAGAAGCAGAATCAGAATACCAAAGCACCTAGATCTGTTGTCTGTAAGTTGTCCAACAGATTAAAACGCGATAATTTACTGGCTGCTATAATTAAGTATAATCGGTCTCATCCGAGGGAGAAAATTAACACGAAGCTGCTTGGCTATGGTGATGCTGAAAAGCCAATATACATTAGCGAACATCTAACTCCTGCTAATAAGTCTCTCCACGCTGCGACAAGAATTTGGGCCAAAGAAAATAATTTTAAGTACGTTTGGGTACGAAACGGGAAAATTTTCGTTAGAATGAGTGATAACTATCCTGCTAAAATGGTGTATCATATAGACACTCTAAAGACATTATAAGCTTAGTCATAATTATCTGGAAGTGTCTTTGTGGTTCTTTGCTCTATAGAATACGATTCTTTAAATGTATACTACCAGAATATTAGGGGTATGCGCACTAAGTTAAGTAGTATTTATATAAAAGTAATGGCTAACGATTTTGATATCATTGTTCTGACTGAGACATGGCTCAACGATGGTGTCTTAGACGGTGAAATTTTCGATTCTAGGTATACTATTTTCAGGAGGGATAGACAGTCAAATACATTTTGTCAGAATGAGGATGGAGGGGGAGTTCTTATTGCAATTAGTAAAAAAATTAACGCGTACAGAAACTATAGTTTTGAAAGTAAATGTGAAGATCTATGGATCACACTAGAATTAAAAGGAAATTTGTTATTGAATCTTTGCGCGGTATATCTCCCGTCTCCCTTAAAAAAAAATTATCTTGATCATTTTTTGGAGAGTTCCTGTAAAGTGCTGGACAGTTTGCATGATGTTGTGATCATTGGTGATTTTAATATAGGTGGCATACATTGGCTAGAGAAAAATGATGGGTCACTCAAACCCACTCAATATAATCATTCGGTCGGTTATGAGCTGGTGGATTTTTTATCTAGTTACAATCTTAGACAATACAACCATATAAGTAATCACCAAAACAGGATCCTTGATTTAATTCTTACAAATATTGGACATTATATAAAAGTATCTAGTTCTGATAATGTTATATCTAGAGTTGATAGCTACCATCCACCGATTGAAATTAATATATTATTACATAGGGAAAAAATGCTACAACTGAAGCAACTTCCTAAACACCAATATTTTCGTGGAGATTATGATGAAATTCGTAGTCGCCTTCATGCTATAGATTGGGATGTGGAACTTGGAAAGAGCGATACAGTTGATGACGCAGTTACAAAATTTTATGAAATTGTCAATAAAATTATACACGAATTAGTGCCGCTGAAAAAATATAGTAACAAGAATTATCCAAACTGGTTTAGTAAAAATCTTATAAAAATACTCAAAGAAAAAGAAAAATGTCGTCGTAAAATGATAGTGTTTAAAAATGGTCTTGATGAATTAGAGTATAAATTATTAAAAAATAGAACTAACATTCTTCTAAAGAGTTGTTATGACAAATATATAGAAACAGTTGTTAAAAATGTTATAAAAGATCCTAAATTTTTCTGGACTTTTGTAAATCGAACTTTAAAAGAACTTAGTAATGGCAAGGAGGTCGATACAATTTATAGTGATTTCACTAAAGCGTTTGACAAGGTAGACCATGCACTCTTAATACATAAACTGCATTTTTTCTATGGGATACATGGGTCAATGTTAAACTGGTTTAAAACGTATTTGGAAAAACGCACGCAAAGGATCTCTGTTAATGGATTTGTTTCAAGAGAAATTGTGCCGACATCTGGAGTACCGCAGGGTTCACACCTAGGACCGATACTTTTTATAGCATTTATTGATGATATTAAATATTACATAAAATATTCCAATTATGAACTATACGCAGACGATTTAAGGCTCTCTGCAACAGTTGCAACAACTGAAGATCAGTTTAAACTACAGGAGGATATAGACAGAGTGGCTGGATGGTGTAAAAATAATTCAATGAACTTAAATTTAGATAAATGTTACCATATAAGGTTCTCTCGAAAACATAAGAAACCATTAAATACTCGGTATAAAATAAATGGTGTTGAATTAAAAAGACTAGATGAAGTCAAAGATTTGGGTATAGTGGTAGATTCTGAGATGCGATTTACTAGTCACATTAATGTGGTTCTCAATAAATGTTTAAGAATGTTAGCATTCATTTCACGCAACACCAAAGAGTTCAAATCTGTGACAGCATTAAAGATTCTATATTTTGCTTTGGTTCGCAGTCATGTGGATTATTGCAATCTAGTATGGTACCCTTGCTATCAAAATAACATCAAACGTATTGAAACAATACAAAAACGGTTTTTAAAAAGATTAGCATACGTAACTGGCAACTATTACAAAGTTAGGAACTATGAGAAGAGACTAGAATTATTTAAGATGATTTCACTGGAAGACAGACGAAAGCAGCTGTCTGTAGTTTTTCTGTACAAGTTGCTTAATAATTTAGTGGACTGTCCATCTCTCTTAGAACAGATAAATATAAGAGTACCACGCGTACAAGCTCGGTTGTGTAATTACAATCCATTTTCTACTTCTCACAGTGCAAATAAATATGGAAGTAATATACCGCTGTCATACATGCAGAAACTTTATAGCATTATTTTTCAGAATTGTGATTTGGATATTTTCTCTAATAACATAGGCTATTTTAAGAGGATGCTTCTTGCTTTTGATTACTCAATAACACAGAACAAAATTTAATTTGATTTAGTTTGTACACCTACTTGTATTTGAAATTGTATTAGAAATAGTTTCTTAGTTTTATTTTAATTTTATTTATATTGGTTAAGGTTCGGAATGTTAATGTTGTGCATACCTATAATTTAAATACATATAAGTGTAACCACTCCTCAAACTTTGTCTGCTGAAATGAGTTGTATATATTTAGTTGGTAAGCCTTATTAATAAATAAATAAATAAATAAATGATTTTAAGGACTGGATCGTTTTTCCAAAATAAATTTTACATGGTCAAGCTCTTGTGTTTGATCAGCAATAATGATCCAAGATACAAATTTTTAAAAATAAACTATTATTTGTAAATTTTATCATAATTCCTATTATTTTTGGCATAAATAGTAAATTTATTATTACCTAAAACATTTTATTATAATTCCTAATATTTTTGGCATAAATAGTAAATTTATTATTAAAATGAAACACTTTTTTACGGATTAACTCTCATTTAATTTACTATTTACAGTTTTTTATATTAGTATGGGAGTCTCCCTGATATCTTTAGATTTGCCACAGGGAGTCTCCCTGTGACCACGGACCCTGTAAAGGGTTAAAACTATGTAAATAGTAAATTAAACGCAAGTTAATCCGTAAAAAAGTGTTTCATTTCAATGTGTAGTGCTCGCTTAAACCTCAGAAAACAAATTTATTATTACCTTCGATCAACAATACAACTAGATGTCAGGTCGGCGCTAAAATTGTGTCTCGGTAAATAAAAGCGCACTTGAGAAGTTAGCTCTTATTTTCTCGCAAGACAATAACAAGAAAAAGTACTTTATTTGTTGCCCCTTAAGGCCCTTTTCACCACTAAATGTTATTGACGTCTTTTAATTTTTAAGTGACAGGAGTAATTTATTGCTTTGAAAAAATATTAATTCACGTGGACAGAATTTAGCTACGATTTTGTATGTGACGCGTTATCTAGTTGGTATTGTTGATCGAAGCCTATCCTAGCCAAGTTAGTTCATGTATATTGACAGTTGAAGTTCTTTTGTAATTTGCTCATTGGTTATTGTTTGAAAATTAATTTAGAATACAAAGAAGTATATATTACATAGTATATATACATTTATTTTTTTTACTAATTTTTAATTTACTGGTAAGTATTTAAGTAAGTAGTAAGTTAAAATGAAGGCGTGGATCCTTATCCAGAAATTAAATTTTATAAAGAGTATGCCTCTGTTCCAGTCATTATAAAACAATCCACGTAAAAAAATGATTTAAAACAGCCTTTGAATTAACAAAATACCTTTAATCCTTTAACGGGCACAGCATGTTCAAATTTTTCATTGGTTTTCGACCTTATCTCAATTGTACAAAGTTCAAAATATGGTGGCAATATATGTGCCACTGCCTTATAAAGGGTTAATAAATATGTGATTAATTTCTTGATATAAATAATATAGTGTAGGTATGTTGTTAGTAAAATTAAAATAAAGTCAACACATATAAAACAAAACATTTATTTTGTTAGAATTTCAATGAAAAGTTTAACAATCTTTAATAAAATATTGAATAAAAAAAACAAATCATAAAGCCTGTCCCCCAATTATACTTTAACTAGAATAAAAATCTCAAATGAAGAATTTTTCTTTATTGATCCATAAAAGTTTTTTTTCCGGGCCTTTTAAACAAATAGTTCCAAGCAGCTTGGAGCATTTTTTGTGGTTTGGAAAGGAAAGTGATGAAGCACAAAAACAACCTAGTCTGTTTGGTGCCTTTTCAATTAATCCCATTATAATATTGTTGATGAACCACAAAGTCTTTTAGGCTGAAAATAAATTTTCACCCTCCATACATGTGGGATTACATTCGCATTTGATTATAATGCACAATCACAAACAAAGTGGTTTCTGATTTAAACAAAATAATAATTATTACTCTGTTAATATTTTGAGAATATAATCACTCGCAAATGTAATTTTTTGCGAATGTAATATTTTGCAAATGTAATTATTTGCGAATATAATATTTTGCTAATGTAATATTATGAGAACAAGCCCATGTGGGTTGGTACCATAGGTGATTTATTCATGCACCTTAGTTTTTTTACATCCTTTTACAGGTCAATAGCATCTATAAATTAGCAGCAGCTTGGCATACTTATGTCACTTTTGGTAATGTTGTGGATTGGATCCTTTTCGTGTAACTTCATACACTTCTTTTTCTAATAAATGATTTAAATCTTGGTATATTAATAAAAATCAATTGCCAAAATGTATTTACGTGCATCACTTCAGAATGCTACACCTATTCGGCTAATTCTTTTTTAGTAGCCAGTGTTGTAGTTGCGTTTGTACAAAAAGGTTTGAATCAAAGAAATTTTTTAGAAACTCCTCACGGGGTATGGGGTCGACGCGGACGTAATCGTGGGTGGGCTGCTAGTGTGATATAAATCTAGTCAAACGCTTTACAAAATTGAGTTAAGATCACGGTGCATGTTGGTATGGTTTTCTGATTCACAATAATATTGTTGCATTACTATTGCACAATGTATGTACATAATGTCTAAGATTTAAGCCAATGGTTGGCAAAGATCTACAGTACAAGGTATCATCACATTTACAGGAAATAACAACTATAATGACAATGTGCGTTTCAGAGTAAAATATCAAATGTCAGGTGTTGTGAATGAGCTGTGACGCTGTGAGGTTATAAAAAGATAAACAAACATCACGATACAACAACAAATGTAGCATCTACAGCTAATTTCACACAAATTAAGCTTAACGTTGGCTGAGGACAACGCACTTGACTTCCTAGTTACGTAATAACGATAGCAGGGCGGAAAATCAATAAAATCTAGCCTCTAAGGACATAGGTTACATACCTTTCCACTAGCCGTCCCGCCAGCAACCCCGATCAGAAAAGGGGTTTTGCTCTCGATACCATTGGTATTGGTGTAGTCCACAGGCTTTTCTGCCATTTTTTGCGTATGTAAAAACTTAAAAGAAGACCTTACACCTAAAACTCCACAACTTATTCCACGACTTCTCAGAAGGCCTGACACTGACATTTAAGAGCAAAGTTACCATGCAGGAATTTACATTTAAATATTAAATTATTAAACCATATGGCAACATTGACATAAGGAGCATCTACACAACATCACATCCCTTCAGCGTTGCCAGACGTGCGATAATTATCGTAGATCCACGATAATTTCGAGGGGCATGCGATAAAAAAAAATAAATATGTATCGCACGATAATTTGTATAATTCGACGACTTTCCACGATATTTTTTGTCAGTTCTACGATAATTTTGTGACAAACCTGGTTTAGCATCATTCGTTCAGTCACAGTTTGGAAATAACGAAACTTAAAGTACCACAGTCAGTCCTTTTTCTAGGCGATGACCTTTTTTTTTTTTTTTAGCTCTTGACGTTGGATGTTACCATATTTGGAGTGCCCAGTCGTTTAAGTTCTGTGTTTTTGAATGCGATAAAAACACGATAATTTTGCAGTAAATCTGGGATAGTTTTGACCTACGGATCTGGCAACACTGCATCACTTTTTATGTTTGTAACTCAACAGTCCAAAACTCAAATAGGTAGGTACCTAGGTACCTACGTATGGGATTTTGAAAAAAATAAAAAGTACGGTATTTGTGTTACCTAGATCTCAGAACAATAACTAAAGCATATTGTTCTGAGACCTCTCTGTTATTCAGTTATAGGTAATATACATAAAAACAAAAAATTCACAGATCTCGTGCTCTACACGACTTGAAAGGGCATTGAAAATGAACCTAGCTATTATTAAGTCCTAATAGATAGTTTTTCGATTTTCGACCTCGTTCACGAGATATCAAAGATATTCCAAGGGAAGGTGTTAAAAAAATCAAATTTTTTTTTGGCTTTTTTCAATTTTCGAAAAAAGTTTTCGACTTTTACAAATTTTTTGTTTAACTATCTGAAAGCCATTCAAATTTTTAGTCTTTTGAGCCCTTATACGTCCTCATGGCCCTAAACCACTATATACCACAGGGCAAACACACTTTCAGCGAAAATGAGGCCCTACCGGAGCGATCAAAAAAACATTTTCAATGTTAAAAATATAATTTCTAAAACTTAGGCTCTAATGGGTTAAGTGTAGAAACATTAGAAACTACTAGGTATATTTATAATATTACATTCATACATCACGACCGCTTCCCGGAGGGGAATAATAATAAACCCTTTTTATAGCTGTTTAAACTAATTAAAGGTGTCAAAGGCAATGTTCATGGCACACGCATTCAATATTTTGTAGGGTATTTCGTTATTATAAAATAATTATATCTAAGTATGTAAGTATACAAATAATTATACCTAATAGAGGGAAGCTTCAGTCACCTCATTAGTAAAGTGTTGGTAAAGTGTTATAAGTTTTCCTTGACATTGAGTAAACTGATTAATCCTAGGCAATAATTAGAATTGCCTGGCACATTTCTATAGTCAGAAAGTCATAACTACAAGTTTTTGGTCCATAGTAGCCAGTGATAAAGACATCTTTACCGATAGATATAATAGGTAACCAATAAATTGTTCTCTCCTCTAGTCTTTAACATTGATTGTTTTCAAAAAGTACTTATATCCATGTCATAGAATAATAACTAATGGCGGCTCCATATTAGTGCCGTGAAGCTCCGTAAACAGGCGTGAACGTGATTTGGACGGTTTTCGCGGGGTTCACGCGCGTTGACGCCTGTTCCCCGATCCGATCAGAGCGTGATCGCGCGCGTATTTTGTCCCGTGACAAAGGGTTTGCGCGGCGTTCACGCGTACAAATCCACATTCCCGGCCCGTGCCAGTTTACCAAAGAGGAAATTAATCAGTTTACTTTGATCGGTTACGATGTATTTCAGTCATTCTTCATCTTCTTTTTTTCCAAAGCTTTGTAATAATGTTTTGGACGTCTAAATAGTATGTTGCCACAGCAAACAAAGTTATTGCAGGAGCAGCTTCTACGTCCATTTCGCGGCGGGTTTCACGAACGATTGTGAGCATCCCTTGAATGTGGAGGGCACGACATGTGCCGTGAATTCGCGCGTGAATTCACGGCACTAATGTAGAGCCGCCATAAAGCATATTATTCAGAGATGCATGCATGGACGTAATATATTACGTCCGTAAACGTTTATGTAAAAAAATTGACGCGACATTTTGAGGTAGGTTGACCTGCTGGCGTCTGTACATGTATGTTACGACGATACGTAACACTAGTTTTCATTATGAACATGTACGTTTAGATAATTACAATTATGTACCTACACACATACATAATATAATCAACACTATTATCCCCGAAGCGTTAATCAGAGACTAGGCAATGAGGACAGCAAAAGCAATCCTCTAACGTAGTCCACTTTTCACCAAATAGCGACTGCAGACTGCACATGTGCTACTGCGTGACAGGTGGTGACCGTGAGCCCATCGCCGCTTGCTTTTAGATGTATGTGCAGTTTTTAGTCCGTTAGTTACCTTTTACGACACCCAAGGGCCAAGGGAAGAGAGGGGGTGGTAGTATTCTTTCACCGCTACGCGACGCGGTTAATAAGATTGCAATTAAGCACAAATATTAGGTGTGTTTGTATCACCTCTTTGGAAAATGAAAGATTATTTATTTAATAAATGAATTTACATTTTATTTCTTGGAATGTACCATTCTGAGATATATCCATAGATGTAAGTATAACAATTGTAACATTTATAGTTATAGTACCCATACAATATAATAACAGTAATGAAATAAAAGTTGTAAAGTAATTAAAAAGTATTTTATGTAAGATCAAGTTCTTCGCTTATCCAAAAATACTGTAAAAACGGTGACGACAATATGCAGTTCTGTTGTTTAATATAATTTCCTTAAACTTTAAGACTCCTGAGTTTCTTATCGGCCTGTCTTAGAGATGCAGCCATTTCCAATTGTTTAACTCTGAGGCGAGCCCAGACCAAATAATCTTGAAGGCCGATGATTTGGGCTGCTATAAGCGCCGCACTGTCAGGGTAGACAACCGTCGCGCATCCCAGTCCAGACGGAACCGAAAGTGATGACCAAATATCCTGAGTACAAATTTGCATGATAAGATAAGTTGCACCTTACACTACATATAGTACCTACCAATATAACGTCTCCTAAGACTATTATTTATAGTATAAGTTTTATTAGACCCTATTCGATGATTATAGTGGTATAAAAGTGTTTCTTATTTTCTTTAACTAATTAGGTACCTGAACAAGTTTGTCAGAAGGAGGTGGGCAGTTGATGACTGGGTAAGAGGTGTTTCCGGAGAGCACTGGCCCCAATCCGTTTGAGCGTCCAGCCACAGCGATGAACACTAAAGCGCCGTGGGTGTCCTCGTATTGCTGCATGATGCGAAGGGTCTCCTCGGTGGCCTTGTGAGCTGAAGTAACACGCAAGTCGACGTCCAGACCGAGGTCACGAGCAGCTACAATGGTAACATACAATTTGTTTAAAAATCTTTTATTTACATACACTGGTCTTCTTTGAAGGTGGATGTTGATACTCGGTTTTAAAGTTATTGTAACATCGTTTATACATCTTCCTCGAGTAGGTATACAGTAATAATATTATGATGTAGTTTTGTTTTTATAAATACATTTTATAACTAAACTTAAAACGAACTCTACATTTTAAATTTTATCTTATCTATGTGGGACCTGCAGTAGAGGTCTCCCTCTCGCAACAGCACGTCAACCCATTGGGATCTTTTGTGCAACTCCGTCCTATCACTCTGTTTCCTCAATGAAAATAACTGCCATAAACTTCCTGAAATCTTCTGGTTTCGGATAGGCCAATCCCAGGAGACTCATTCTTTTCCTAGCAAGGGAGTCACAGTCACACAGTAAGTGTTGCATGGACTCCGTTTTCTCTCCACATGCCCTGCACAAACTGTCTGTTGCTAGATGCATTCTATGGAGCATTTGTTTTGTGTCATAGCGCCCAGTCAGGGCTCCGATGATTGTTCGTGCCTGCCTTTTACTACCTCCGCATATGATTTTACTCCGTCCTAGGGTGTCTCCGCCTATGAAGGATTTGGAGTGTTTCATACCGAGTAGCTTTTCCCATTCGGTTTTATGCCTGTTTTGGATTTGCTCTTTAAAGGCCCTGTTGATGTGCTCGGTGCCAGTGCAACAAACAGCTCAAGACGAATAAATGGGGGTTTCTGAGCCCTCCCTGGCAAGTGCATCGGCCATCGCATTGCCATGGATTCCCATGTGGCCTAGTACCCAGATGAATCTCACGCTAGTTGTGTCCACCTAGCTTGTTTAAAGCTTTTGTGGTTTCAAGTACAAGGTTGGAGTCGATCTGATGCGATGTAAGTTATTTGAGCGCGGCTTGGCTGTCACTCAGGATGAATATGTTTCGCTTTCTGAAGGCCGAGTTCTGAATTATTTTTTACGCATAGGAGAATTGAAAAGGTTTCGGCCTGGTATAAAGTTGCGAATTTTCCCATGCTTTGACTATGTTCGAAGTCATGCTAAAGATACCTGCTCCAGTACCCGACTCCATTTTGTTCGATCCATCGGTGTACCAGATTAGGCTGTTCTTTTTTGGAGACGGTGGTCCTTGTTTCTATTCATCCCTAGTTGAGACATATAATACTGAATTTCTTTTCGAACATGTACTCGGGGGAAATCTTGTCACACCCCATTTCCATGATCCTATCAAAATGGGAACCTAGTGAATAGGTTCCCATTTTGTAAATCTAGTCAGAGGCTTAGATGCGTCCCATCCCACAGCCCGGCCACATTTAGTCTATGTAGCGCTTTCTTTGCCTCCGTCTCTATGACACTGTGCAGCCAGTCCGTTAGGACATCCAGAGCTGCCGTCGGTGTGGCTCTGAATGCCCCAGTAATCGCCATGCATGCTGGCCTCTGAAATTTGCTTAAAGCATTCTTACAGATTTTCAGCCTGGTTCTGGGCCACCAGACGATACTACCATATGTGAGGATCGCCCGCACCATCGTCATGTGATCATGAAGATCCACCTTATGATTTTGGGGTTAAGCCCCCACGTTTTGCCATAAGTGGACCGACACATACCAAAGACCCAATATGCCTTGGTAACGGTAAGTTCCTTATCTAGTGTTATGCCTAGATATTTCACTTCTCTTGACCAGGGAAGCTGGGTGCCATAAAGCTTTAAGTTTCCCAGTTTCGTGGGGTTTTTCATCCTCGTGAAGGAGGCAGCGGTTGTTTTCCCCGGATTTACGGATAGATGATTGGTATTACATTAATCCTTCAACAAATCCAGGGCACGTTGCATTAGCTCTGATACCGTGGAAGGAAACTTTCCACTGACCGTGATGACCAGGTCATCCGCATAACCAAACGTATATAGTGGTCCTTGGTTCAGTTTCGTTATGATTGAATCAACTACAAGGCTCCATAGCAAAGGAGAGAGGACACCCCTTGCGGGCTCCCTCTCGTTGTTTGAGCGAGTAAACTGTCCCTAAGCAGTTCTGAGTAGATTATTCTACCCTTGGTGGAGAGCAGTTTCTGTTGACTTCCCTGGCTGGTACGCGCATTGAAGTCCATGAAGTAGGGAAACTTTTTAACAGTCCCGTTCTGTTTGCAAATGTATCAAGATTAAAGAATTTAGCCGAGATGTAAATGTGAATCCTTATTCGGATTAGTACTGCGTTATCGTATGAGGAAGTGCTGTTGAATCCAAATCTAACCTTGTAACATGCCTTTGTGTTGTTAGAACTTTAGCTTTTGCTTATTTGCCTACATATATATTTCACAGATGTGATAAGAAGACTGACATATTCTGAGGGATTATTCGATCAATTTTTTATGGTTTTGCTCACTTAAGTTTTAAATTAACCTTTTATGTATGTTCCTTTATGAAATAATCGTTCACGCTATTTTCAGAATTTCCTTACCTTTAGCGATTTTTTGGCAATGTTCCTGATCGGCAGGTGAGCCCATGAAAACAACTACTTTGTGGTGGATAGTTGGTTTCAAGTGATCGAGCTGATCTTTAACCCATGCGAAGTTGCGTTTCACGGCGTCCAAATCAGCTGCAGTTACGTTGGTAAGATTTCTGTAAACCTAAAGCACAATGTTATTGAAAAAATCATTCGTAAAATAAACATCAGCCAAGAAAATAAATACAATTAAGTAATGTAATCACCTGTTTGTCCACCATTAACCTCTTATCACCAGAGGGCCACAACCTCCACGAATCAGAGTCAATGACATCAGCAAGTACTATCTGACCTACAATATAAAAAAGATTGGTTAGTTATTTCCTTACCTTTAATTTCACCATTTAAAGACAATCATAAACGGCTTTCTCTTACCTTCGGTGTCTACTCCAAATTCAATTTTCATGTCAATCAAGGCGCAGTCGCGGAGAGCCCACGCTTTCTCCAAAATCTCAAAGACTAGAATAGTAGATTTTCTCATGAAATCTACTTCGTCTTGACCTGTATATGCATTATATTTTATTGGTGTGTTAAATTAATTATCAAACATAAATTATTTTAAATACATTAATTGAATTACCAATAAGGAGGCCATTGAAAGTGAATTTAGCAGATACAATTTGTTCCTCAGACCACTGAGGATCGTGGTTAGCATCATCTTTGAAAAAGGTCTCTTGTTTTGGTGGTGTAAACCTAAAGCCTTCTGGTACTCCAGGGTTTCTCTTTAAGAATGAGCCAGTCGCCAAACGGCGGGTCACCCATTCAATTGGTACCATATCACATTTCTTCGATACAAAAGCAGTTGATGAAACCATCTTGACAAAAGCAGTTCTAATACCTGTAAAATTATCGTTTCCTTTTTAGTAATGTTGCACGTGAATGGGTCGCTTAGGTCGCTGAGCATTAATAGACTTCTTTTTACAAATTAAAAGACTTATTTTCGAACTCATTGATAAGTAGGTAGGTACTTAGGTACTGCTCACGTCAGCAGTATATTGATTAAACAATAACATTGTTAATACTTAATATATTCTATCTTGCATCAGTCAGTATGTTGTTCCTTTAATGTTTGTGAGCAAAAGAGGTCATTAGCGTAAGTGACTGATTAAAATAGTGTAAACAATATTAATAAGTAAGTGCTTCATACTTTATGCAAAACTATGTAACATTACATCATAGTTATAACAAGTTTATTAACATTTTCTGTCAAGCAATTATAACAGTTTTATCTAACTCCAAAGAGATCTAGAGGTTAAAATATTACTCAGTAACAGAATGATATTACCAATAACGATATTCAGTCCCTGAGCGACCCAGCAGTATCTAATTAACCCCTGATTTGATAAAAGATATGAAGCAATGTGGGCGGTTATTTAAAAATGTTCCAGATAAGTTAATACCTACACTAAGGCTCGTATTCTAAAACCAAACTCAAAATCAAATTCATGCTTGAATACAGTTAGAAAGGGATGTCGATATATGCGATGAAAAGCACCATCCCTTTCTAACTGTAGGTACTCAAGCAGAGATTTGAGTGTGAGACTGTGAGTTTGGTTTTAGAATACGAGCCTAAAACTGGTTAAAACATTTGTCTATCTCTATCTGTTTCAAAGTTCTTCTACTTTTGTGAAATTAGAAAAAAACCCGAAATAATATTAAATGGCCATGTTATTAGTTTTTTTTAAATTAAGTAGGTACATTATTACGTACCTACGCCAAAGTTTCATTAGGTTTATAATTTTTGGTTAATTTATATAATTTAAAGTTTGAAATTTTATTGTGCCTTATACATGATTTCTGGCACATGGGCGCCACGGCCAAATCGAATGAAGCGTAATCAGGAAGTCCAATTATCAATTATCGACTACATTATCGAGCTACTGGGGCCATATATCGGCAATAACTAAGACGACACTCTGACTGAATGTTGACTGTGTTGTCCAACGTCTGTGATATACGAATGAATTCACGTGTCCCCGAAGAAAGTATTCATAGGGTGCGAGATCACACAACGGTGTGGAGGCCAGGTGTGACTTCTTCATCAAATATATTCTCCACAATAAATGATGCTGCCGCGCTGTATAGGCTACTGCCCGATTACTCTTCATTCGTATTTAAACAAAGCCAATACCATGGCCATTAACATAATCTTTATGTCTTTTATTACATTTTAAAGTTGTAAAACTTTATGATACTGTTACATGAGATAATTCATAACTCAACAATTACATATAGGGTAAGAATTGTTTTCTAGGGTTTACGCGAGCACTAAGTACACATCGAAACGTCAGGACTAAAAATAAACCCTAAAATGTAATAAACGCGAGTTAGATCCGAAAGAAGTATTTCATTTCAATTAATGGGTAGGTACCGTAAAACCATCCAATTTTGCCACGTATGGATATTTTGCCCGCTGAACCAAAAATAAGCTCATCCTAAATAAAAATAAAACTATTCTATTTCTATCGATTTCGTCTTTTGTTGTAGAAAGTAGATTATAATCATGGCAACATAGTGAATTGCTCATAACTCTGACTTCACTCAATGTCTTGTCAGAAGTTGTCAAAGTGGAAGTGTTTTTGTAGCGGGCCAATTATACGTTCAGGATTTTGGAAATACTGCTCGATGCTGAATACAAAGGTGAGTTATTCTTGTAACATGGTATAGAAAAGGGTTATAGAACATCTCTGTTATGCATTCTATTCGCTAAGTGCCTTAAATCAAGACTTATAGCTATGGGCAAAATAAAACTAATAACTTGCGTATTCCAGTTGTCAATTTTGCCCGCTCTAAAAACTGATTAAGGGTTGTCAACTAGCCAACTATTGTATTTTTTTTAAAATTTTAGCCAGTTTTTCTTATTTACTCCGCAATTATTACCCTTACAAAATAAAGAAATGTTCCTATGAACATTTCTTTATTTTGAAAGGGTAACGTCACTCAAGAAGTATGTACTTACGGTACTTTATATCGTTGTTTTTATTTTTGTTTTTTTAAGGAAATACTTAAATATGTTTTGGTTTAATGGGTACGGGTATGGGTATCTATCCTATGCATATGGGTACTCATGTCAGTACTATTATTTAATTATTTGTTTTTCAGAATTAACCACATTTTAAAGTTTTAAACCTTGAATTCGGGAACTTAAATCGAGGAGAAGACTGGCACAATTGCTTGTGCTAAGTTTTTACCAGAAAAGTTAAAACGGACTACCTACTTAATAACTTACTTTAAAAGTTTTATCTTTATATTTTTGATAGCTGATTTTTTGGTTTTTTCATTGATCTTGTTTAGAGTAATAAATATAAATTTATGCTACTAACTGTCAAACGCTGCCGCGTTTGATTTTCATATAAAAAATAAGCATAATTTCATCACATTGTTAAAAAAGTGCCATATTATTATATTTCAAGTAAGAAAACGTTTTTAATAAAATAAATCTCAAATATATTATATATTTGAGATTTTATTAAAAACGTATATTATATATTTGAGATTTTATTAAAAATGTTTTCTTACTT
Source organism: Scoparia ambigualis (assembly GCA_963921215.1). Lineage (NCBI taxonomy): Eukaryota > Metazoa > Arthropoda > Insecta > Lepidoptera > Crambidae > Scoparia > Scoparia ambigualis. The sequence goes on along the minus strand of OY992503.1, from coordinate 40,326,999 downwards.
GAAATAAAAGATTATTCTTCTTATAAAAATTATCTTTAAGTATCCATTACCTAACATCCAGCTTTTTGACAACCCTAACACATAAAAGTCGCTTGTATGAAAAAAACTGAATATTGGCGGATAAATTTTCCCACTTCAATAAATCTGTTGTTTGTGAATTAACAATCGGTACCACGTTAGACCGGCAACTTAGCCGTTAAACTTTTAATGGTTCTTAGATAATAGCGCCGTAAGACCTATAGTTTAGCAAATAATGGGTGCGGGCAAACATTTTTTTTTTTTTTTTTTTATTGGCTACGGGTAATCGCTTGGCCTTCATCTCACGTGATGGTAAGTGACGATAAGGCCGAAGGTGGAAGCGCGCTTCACCCGGAATCCCCACTGAGGAACTGGCTATCTTATCTCAAACTTCCGGAACACAACAATGCTATAAACATCGTTGTTATGGCGACAGACTTAGATAAGATGGTGGTAGCTAGCCAGGCGGACTTAATAGCCCTACCACCAACCAAACCGAGCACACAAAGATGTACCCCCCGCTGGGAATCGAACCCGGGACCTCTGGGTCTGAAACCGGTAGCTTAGCCACTAGACCACAGAGGCGGTTAAAACATGAGACGAAAATGGAGGTAAGTTTGCCAGCCATCTAAATATTACGAAACTTTTCATCGTATGTAAATAAGTCGGAATATACAACTTTAACGCAATGGGCGATTTTCCGAGAACAAAAAAAAAAGAAATTGGTTCGTAAATGACTTCATAGATGGCGCTTAGCATAGATTAGTATGGCGCATGGTAAAAGGCGGGTTCATGAAGAGCACGTGTATGGCTGCGTAATATTTATTCTATTCCAACATAGAAATAGGTTCTGGATGTCCTGAATATAAATAGGTAAGGACTTACTATTTTTTTATTATTTTGGTAGACAAGTAAAAGTGTAGAGTTTATTACAGCCCTTAGGTAGTTACGGCTGGTGGCCGGCTTTTATAAAACGACATCTATAGGGTGTTTTTGAACTAATTTTTACTTTTTAATTTGGGCTCTCAGAAAATCGCCCATTCTATAATCAGCTAAGTCATAATTAGATCATAAAAAGTAGTTCAAATCATATAATATTTTTGAGAAAATCAACAAAATATTAAAAAATGGGGCAAAATTGGACGGTATTACGGTAGTTTAATTAATTATTAAAAAATTCTAGCAACATGACTCTTTTTAAATTGATATCTTGATGTTTTGACCGCCTACTTTGACCGCCCTCGAGCAGGGTCATTAAAGATGTCAATGAGAATAAAGGCCTTCACAGACGGCAGCTATAAGTAATGTAAAGATGTATATTCACTTAATAGATGTATATCTCACTACATCTTTTCATAGAATTCGTCAGGAGACCACACACGACAGCTATAATGCAGCATCTCGGGATTTAACACGGTATCTACAATATACATTATAGCTGCCGTCTGTGAGGGCATTAACGGTGTAGCATCGTCGTTCGCTTATAATAATGTATCATGCACTAATAGGCTTACTTACTTAAAACAACAGTAAGTAATGCTGGTGCCACATTAGCGCGCTAGCGCGCTTATTCGGCACGTGCGTCTGGCCGAACACTTCGGTATAGCGCGATGCATCATCGCGATAACGCGCTAGGTACTGTGTCACGTAGTAAAGCGACAACGGAACACGAAGTTTTTTAGCGCGCTAATGTGGCCCTATCATAATGAATATTTCTTTTAAGCTTTTAAATATATTCGAAATAACCCATAATCACATAACGTAATTTTATACTAATTTAAAAGGCTCTACCTACCAGCTGCTTTCAAAATTTCGAAAACTTTAGCGTTAGTTTGGTTGGAAATGGCCGCTTTGCCTTCCATGTCATGCGCTTTTACGCCATCCCCAGCTGTGATTCTGTCCTTGTTTAAGAGAAGGCAGTGGCCAGTTTCTTCGGGTAAGTCAAAAGCTTGTTTAGTTTTGCCCTCTATAAGAAGCTTGCCAAGTTTGAAACCTCCAACTGAAACGATAGAAAAAAACTTAACTACTAGATAAAATATGTGTACGCTTATGTATACAATTCAATGGTATTAGAGCATTTAAAATTTTATAAGTATTTAAGTTGTAGTGGACTGCAACCCTAGACAATTAGTGGCAAACGCTAACCCCCTGTCTATTCGTAAGTCGTTGTTCACTGATGTGTACTGACTACTGTTGCCAATTCTTAAGAGGCCTATTACATCTCGACTGTGATTTTTGCGTAAAATGGCCAATTTTGGCGTTATGGATCTCAGAAACAAAAATACATTAACAATTATGACTTATTGAATAGTGTAGAATAGCTATTGGAATAGTGCGTAGCGGCCTCGCTTTTTGTAAATTTTACTTAACTTTTTAATTAAACCCAAAATTGCAGTGAAAGATTTTCATAAAGTGCGCGAAGGCACTTTTTTGAGCTCATCGATTGAACTACTGTTCTAAACAAGTGAAATAAAAATATTATAATGTTATCTCTTATATAGTCGAATAGTGCGTAGCGGCATCGGATTTTTGAGATATCATTGATTTTATATAGGAAAAAATCTTATTCTAAACCAAAAACTTCGAAAATCGCTATAAGTTAACTGTGAATTTCTCCATCTACCATAATTATTATTGAGCAAAATTTATACCCGAGTAATTGTTACTTCATGAGAAATAAATTTTTTATAATGAATTTATAATCCTATTTCGATAAAAACGATAAATACAATTGCAAAATTACTACAAAATGCGAAAATGGGCATTTTACGCAAAAATCACATTCTGGCGTTGTTGAACTCAGAAAAATCACATTTGAGATGTAATAGGCAATACAGCAGCGCGCGCGCATTGTACGACGAATTACGAATAAACGGGGTGAGCGGCGGTTGCCACTTTTCTAGGGGGGATGAACTGCCCTGACTGAACTGAGGGGATTATGCTCGCTCGTAAAAATGATCGATTTCTGCCATATCTCCAGCTGATAACGTAATTCAAAGTGTAAATCTTAAGGACAGAGCCTGTTGTGGTGTGTTACTTAACAATTTTTGAGACACGCACAAGTCAGATATCAATTGGTATTATAAATACCGATAACCCATGATTTTATGAGTTTGTTTTTGTTCGAAGTAAAATATTATGAGGGCATCAATAACATTCATTAAAAAAGGACATGAGTTATGTACTGTATGTAGTACTTACATACAATAGCACAGGGCCTAGACAAGCGGCAAACGTTTACCCTCTGTCTATACGTAATTCGTCATACACTGCTGTGTACTGTGCCAATAAAATTGCAAGTGAAAACAGTAGCGCGCGCATTATACGCCGAATTATGAATAGGCAGGGGGTGAGCGTTGGCCACTCTTGTCTTGTCTAGGGCAGACCAACCTACCTGAAACTGTCTTTATCTAATCGATAATAATCCTTAAAACCAAACGATAAAGTAATAAAGAAATTTGACTATTTGTGGTAGGTTGATCTGCTGGAGTCTGTACCTTGTAGTACAGTAAAATATTTAAACTTTCTTCTTATGTATCATGATGACAAATTAATTAAGTAGGTACTTAACTCATTCCATAACATGACATTAATTTGTAAAAAAAAACAACTAAGTGTAGGTATACGCACCCTAAGATTAAAAAAGACAGATAAAAGGTAAGTACCTACTTACTAAAATTAATTAATGAACAAAGTAATCGCAGGCCGCAGGTGAAAAATCCACTATTATGATCTAGATGACTTCACGATAAATACCATATTTTAAAAGTTACCAAACTTTACTTATCTTCGTCGTTCGTTATACCAGTTATACGTCAAAAAATGCAAACACAAGGTCGTATGAAAACATTGACATCGCTGTATGAAAATAATTCAATAAATTAAATTGCATTTACACAATACTGTGGTGTTGGTGGTACCTACAGTAGGTACATTCGGGATTTTGGGCAGATTCGGCCGGCCCAACAACGCCCTAACGGAAGAAAAAGGAAGTGCCTATTTAATATAGTTTATTGCTTGTACCTAAGATAAAAAGTTGATATACCTAACCTTACAAACTTCAACTACTGTTTGAAAAATTAAAATAAAATAAGTAATTGTAGGTACCTTCTTTCGGATGCGACATGTTCGTTGATGTTGTTTTTAGATCGGAGAATGTGCTTTCTGGTGTGCGGGGATCGCGCGATGGGGCTCCGCCTTTTATAAAGTTTTGATATCCAGCATCTAATAAGTCGCACCACGTGCTCTCTACTACGCATTCGACCGGCTTGATAACAAGTTTGGTATACGCAGCTCAATACCACTTGGTACTTGCAATGATGTATGGTACTTGTGCCGCTTTTGTCAAACTTGTTTTTGAGTGTAATTTCCAATTAAGCTTAAAATAATCTATGATTACTTGATTAATATTTTTTAAAACTAAAACAAAAGCATTATAAAGCTACAAAGCAACACTATAAAATAGATACCTTTTTCAAATCACAAAATCAATTTTCTATTACTGAGACTTTTTTTTCAAATATTGTCTTAGATTTCTAACCTATCACGTGACCTACACACAGGAGTAGGGCAGCTAGTGTTTCCGTTGTCTAATAAAAAACTTTACTGCAGATTAGGCGACGTCACTATTATACCGCAAAACTTACGGTTCCCGAACCGATTGAGATACAGTGCTGTTCTGTTTGTGGCACTGTATAACACTTCCAATGATATTTCCCCCCCCCCCCCCAAACCACTTGAGTTTCAGTAAAGATGTAGGGTAGAAGTGGGAATTTACTGAGATCTCACATGACACGGAATTCTTAAGTGAATTTTGGGATGTGATCAGACACTTAGCACAAAAAACGATTCAAGATTCAATGTCATTTACTTCGCTTAGGCTGTAACAATAATTAATAAAGCACTTATACACACTTTGTGTGACAAGTACCTATATTTTAAGAACTTGTTAACTAATTTAATTAAAGGTACTGTATTTTTAAACATAATGTACAAACTTGCTGTAACCTTACAGGGTCATTTATGTTCTATCTTTTTATATTTACAAGCTTTTGTTTAACTTGTAATGTATGTATGTATGTTTGTTCGGGTGGAATCTTGCAACTCAATTTTGAAGCAGATATCTTCAACCGATTGAGCTGAAATTTTGTATACACGTTCAGTTTAAATGACAAGGCATGGTTTATTGTGTGACGTTATTCTAAATCCAAGATGGCGGCATACCCAAGGTAGCGGATTTATCATTTTTAATGCATTCCTACAATATGGGTATTAAATGAAAGGGCTTCCTGAGAACACTTAGGTAATCGGTAATCGAATAAACTCGCTACAATTTACAGCTAAGTATAAATATTCCAATGAAGACGTCTGTCGTCGCGTTGTTAGTAAATAATATACGTATTTTCAAATTCATAAAATTGTAATGCAAAAATCAATTATGTATACCTACGCAGTGGCCCGCTTGATAGTAAGTACCTAATTAAAAAAAAAGTTTATTTTAGTAATAGACAACAGAAATACTAGCTGCCCTACTCCTGTTGAATTTTGAGGTTATTTTTTTTTATTAGACAACAGAAATCTAACTCCATACAAAAGTCTTCTGAACATTATGGCAAATAAAAAATATGTTACGGTTCCTGAACCGATTGAGATACAATACAATGCCGCTTGTGGCACTCTTTACACTTTGTACTAGGATGCCGTAATAATTACGGCATCGTAACCGATCGTACTATGTTGCCACCTGTGGCACTCTATCCAAAACCTAAATTATTGTACTTGTACATTTTTATTGGCATAATTAGTAGTATGTCCCTGCCTTGAGTAATTTGATGAATTTTTATTTAAAAAGCATTGATTTAAAAAAAAAAGTGATTTATTGGTTTTTATTAATAAAATTGGCTGTTGAAATTAGAAGTCGTATTATTCAATACAACCAAGGTCTCAGATTTTAGTCAAGAATCAACATTGTAAGTTTTTTTCAAGTATCAAGATTATACAGTTGGGGTTGGGACAATCTATAGCTGTTTCGGTCTGTCTGACTGACGTTTGAAGTTTCTCATTCGCACAGTAGAGGTAATCTTCAATTTCGAATACATACGGCCATTCATTTATTTCTTGAATACATTCTGCTACGGATACTACACGCAAACGCGTAAACATTAGTGGAACATTTATTAAATAGTGTTAATTTTTTAACAAACTCACAGGTGAGAGATTGATTTTTATTAGCTTAAGTTAAAAATGACGGTTCCTAACTGTAGTCAGCTGTTGACAATTTGATAACACGATGCAGTTGAATAGGCTCACTCAAGTGACTAAGTTACCAGAGTTTTTGCATAGTTTTTGTTCGTAATTGAACACTCTACACTGACGGGATTTATGTGACAATAAGCGTTCCACATGGTTTTGAGTAATGGTTCTACATTGTTTAAAAATTGTTCAAAACAAAACCTTTAAATTTTGATTAATACCTACTTAAGTTAATGTTTTATTGTTGTTACCTACTGCAATATTTACTGGTTAGAATGATATTGTTTAACATTGTTACTATTCTCTAAATTGTCTTGGGTCTGTGTTGAGGTTGTAAAGCCTGACTTATTAACTTAAAAATATTAAAATTAAAACTTTACTTTTTACATCTTAAACTGTGGAATAAACTATGATGAACTTTTACTAGGTACTTACGAGTTTAACTAATTAGTCATTATATGGGTAGGTCCATAATGTCAAGTAACAATTTTTAAACTTCAGTAAGTACTTCTGTAACTATGCATTTTGTACTGCTTAGGTTTTTAAAAATACAAATATTATAAATTAGATCTCAATTACTTATAATGTTAATATGTAATTAAGTATAAGTTATTGCACAAAACAATGAAGACATGAAGTCTAACCGTCTTATTAATAAAAATGACCAGATTATACACCTCGGTTAAAAGTGATGCTGTCTCGTTTTTGTTTAAGAAGACAGATAGAGACAGCATCAATTTAATCCTAAGTGTAACTTTATCAACCTTTATTAGTAACAGGGTAAATGTAAGTAAAGTATTAACCTATATATTGTCCTACAGCTTGGCAAAGCCCTCCATAATTAAAATCAAGTTTTTCCTTGAAGGGGAGGTATTTCGAGCGTTTCTCTCTCGCTCTCTCGATGGTACGACGGTAAGGGACGGGTATAATAGCAAAGCGGCGCGAATAATCGCGTTTTATATTTTAAAAAATTGATAGATGTAATAAATAAAAAACGATCGGTTATAATTCCTCAAGTTATCTATGAACTTCATTTTGGTAAATGACTCATAATATCAAATCACTTATTTTAAAACCTGGAAAAGAAGATAAAATGACACAAAAATATGCAACTTTGTGAATTTATTCTATCGAGCCAACTTTATCAAATCGTGTTTCCATCGGGTGTATTTCACAGAATAAAGCCTCAACAATATTTTATATATTTCGCAGATTTTAATTTAACTGTTTACTACTTCAAAAAGTAATTCTAAGAACGTGTTATTTTAATTTTTCACTAACACCTAGCCTTAATATACACTTAGCATCATGGCAGTCACTGGTGACTGACAAAAAATTTTTTTATTGTATCTAGTTACTGGCACTCAATGTGGTAATGGGTATTAGCTTGATTAAGCTAACCAAGCTTACCAAATGCTGGTTGGTGATTAGTAGTAACCACAAAAATTTAGTAATTCGTAACACACATGGTCTGACCTCTGGATATCTTGAGCTTTGCCAACCTGCCACCATGGTTTATAAATAATATATATTTATTACAGCTGTGTGGTGGATTTAACTGTAGTGCAGCTCTCTAACAACCAATAGAGTAACTAGAACAGCACTTTACACTGCAACAGTAATTTTTTTTAGACAGCTTGAAATTCTTTACTACCACTGCCGCCAGGAGACACAGATTCCTGCACATTCCCTTACATGCCACCAGAGTGATCAGATCAGGGACCGCCATAACCAATCAATTCCAGCAATAATAAACTCCAGTAATAAAATGTTTAAAAAAATGTCTACTTCACACTTCCCCCCTGAGTTAGACACTTTTTTCAATGTTTCGTTATCTTCGAATTTAATAATTAAATATTACGAATTAAACCCAGTAACCGACCGACAACTGCCTGCCAATTGACAATTTGTGAAAGTAATGTATTATTACTTAGTTTTATTTATCTATCAGTTTATAGATAAATAAATCAAGTCAAAAGGAGATGGGACGATCACGATAGGGAACCAGATATATTGCTTTCCGAGATCCAAGTTGCAATTGGGAAATTAAAACATAAGGTGGTATTTCTGCCGCTATGCTTCAACATTTGGGTGATGGAGGGACTAAAATCGTCCACCAGATATGCAACAAGATCTGGAGAACAGACCAATGGCCAGATAACTGGACACGATCCGCAGTTGTTCCGTTGCACAAAAGGGGCTCCAAAAGGAAATGTGAAAACTACCGTACCTTGTCTCTCATGTCTCACACTAGTAAAATTCTCCTGCGCATTATTAACACCCGACTCTCATCGTTTGTCGATCGCCAGATACCGAGTGAACAATCCGGTTTTGTTGCCGGAAAGGGTACTCGCGAACAGATTCTGTTCGTATTGTCATTGAGAAATGCCGTGAATTTAACAAGCCACTGGTCTTGTGCTTTATAGATTATGCTAAGGCGTTCGACTGTATGCGGTGGAGTATGATGTTTGAGATATGCAACAAGATCTGGAGAACAGACCAATGGCCAGATGACTGGACACGATCCGCAGTTGTTCCGTTGCACAAAAGGGGCTCCACAAGGAAATGTGAAAACTACCGTACCTTGTCTCTCATGTCTCACATTAGTAAAATTCTCCTGCGCTTTATTAACACCCGACTCTCATCGTTTGTCGATCGCCAGATACCGAGTGAACAATCCGGTTTTGTTGCCGGAAAGGGTACTCGCGAACAGATTCTGTTCGTATTGTCATTGAGAAATGCCGTGAATTTAACAAGCCACTGGTCTTGTGCTTTATAGATTATGCTAAGGCGTTCGACTGTATGCGGTGGAGTACGATGTTTGATGTGCTTGTAGAGATGGGCGTGCCTCAACACCTAACTTTCCTGATTCAGAATCTGTACCTCGATGACTCAAGCTTCGTGAAATTAGAAAACCAGATGTCCAAAGCTTTCCACACAGAACGAGGCGTGCGCCAAGGCTGCATTCTGTCACCAAAGTTGTTTAACCTGTACGGCGAATACATCATGCGCAAAGCTCTAGAGCACTGGGACGGCGGTGTTGCAGTAGGTGGTCGAAGGATCAGCAATCTAAGATACGCAGACGATACGACAATAGTTGCGCCGAGCGAAGTGGAAATGGCCACTTTTCTAAAGAAAATTGAGGATGAGAGTGCCAAACTAGGTCTTAAGATCAACCATTCGAAAACCAAAATAATGATGATAGACAGAGCAAAGCTACTTCCTGCAACCGACGCACTCAACGGATATGAAAAAGTCAGCCAGTTTATATATCTTGGGTCGTTGATAACTTGTGACGGTGGCTGCACTGAGGAAATACATGTCATACCGGCCCAAATGTCATAGGGCCGGTGTGGCCAAAAGTGCTATGACTAACCTGGATAAAATCTGGAGGAACCGTGGTATTCGTCGTGCTACGAAAGTGCTCTTGGTTCGGGCTCTGGTGTTCTCCATATTTCTGTACGGAGCCGAAACCTGGAGCTTGAGGAGCTGCGATAGCAGTAAGATAGATGCATTCGAGATGTGGTGCTGGCGAAAGTTGCTACGTATTCCTTGGACTGCGTTGCGAATTAACGCATCCATATTGAAAGAGCTCAACATCAAGACGCGGCTCTCCTCAGTATGCCGGAAAAGAGCCTCAAAGCACAGTCTAGAGAACCAAGTTATTTTTGGGCAAATGGATGGCAGACGAGCTCAGGGAAGGGCACCTACCTACCTACAAGATGGGCTGACGCAATTAAGAAGGCGGTGGGCGGCAGCATGCACCGTTCGCTCCACGCAGCATACAACCGCACTGAGTGGAGACTAATCTGTGGTGGCGATCCTCAGCAGTGAGGGAACGACGGAGAAGAATCATTTAATTAGTGTCATAAACTATAAGTAGTTTATCTATAGGATCAAGGAGACTGACAAACATTTTAATTGAAATTTTATTTATTGCTAGGCAGCTTCAGCACTGGTATGATCCCTTATCTCTTACATATTGTATCTAGTTAACGTACCTACTCTATTGAACAGTGAATAAAACTCGCACTAGTTTAGACATTGCCGACAACTCTGGCCAAGCCTATGAAGCCAATGAGTATAGTGGCATCTATAGCGTAGGGGGTCGTCATTCTCAAATCTCAACAGAAACTGACTGTGAACTTCTTTATGTCACTCATGTTGCTTAAGTATCTAAAGAGTATAATTTGAGCTTAGATTAAACCTGTGAATGGCCATGAGCCAGTAAGAAGTATGTAGATAGCTAGGTACCTAATTATATCGTGTTGTGATTTGTGATCAAGTTATCAGCAAATTCCTTCAAACTAATAGCATCGCTGTTATTGGCCCAGTTGTCATGGCCTGCCAGTAATTTGATTTGCTTTGCAATCTGCAGATGTTATGTATAAATTGAAAACAATTACAGAGTTGCTCTTCTCCGATCATCTAATTGCTCCCTCGCTCGCTAAATATGTATGTATGTAAGTACTTTTTATTTTACACATACGTAATATTAATGGTAATTACGCGCGATCTAAGCCTGCAAGTCAACTGCAAGTGCAAGCAATGTAGACGCTATTGGTATTTAAGATTCGAGCTCTCTGAGTCCTTTTACTTAGGGCTCGGAGTCGTTTACAGAGCTCGCGACGATTCCGAGTTTACGTGAGTCTCGCAGCGTAACATTAGAGCTCGGCTCGAGTCTTTTTCTGCGCTTGAATCTTTTTCAGCGCTCCAGTCCTTTTCTGCGTCCTTTTCTTGTTCATTTATAATACTTACTGATTCAAATTGTAAATGAAATATAAAATATTTTGATTGATTACAATAGTAGTTAATTAAAATTAATCTGAAATCTCGCCTCAAGCCTTTGTTGAGGGTCAAGCTTCTAGTACTTTTTTTAAACTCTAGCTATTCTTAAAAGCTCGAGTTCATTTTAAAACTCGATTTCTTTTAAAGGCTCGAGTTATTGCTGAAAGAGCTCGCGCTCAGCTAGACTCGGACTCGGGACTCCAAACCTATCAAGCTCACAGAGCCCTGCAAATCTGACTCGGGTCTTCTAAATTAGAACTCAAAGACTCGAGGTTTGTACAACACTAGTTGCCGCCGCCGCACAGTGTTTTAGGAACCCTTGAAGGCGGACGGCGGACATGTCTTAACTAATTCTATAAATCAATAAGGAATTTGTCAAAAATGATAACAGCAGCGGTCCCGCATGTCCAAAAAATATAGTTTTTTTTAAATGTCAAAGTTGAGCCTTTTTTAATTTTGCAAAAACGAAAAAATAAAATCCTACGATAGATGTTGAAGTTATACAATAAGCCCCGTTCACGAACTTCAACCATAATGCAACCATATCGCTTCGCTCAACCCTATGTCGAAATTAGTCCTTCGTTTGTAATCAATGCTATGTGTAACTAAATCAAAAAACTATTCAAGACCTGAGAGCAAAATATGATGATAATGCGAGTGATATCCTAATACGGACATGCGAATATTAAGTCCATTGTGTTATCAAAAGCGCGCTAAAATGTACCGACAGACGACCTTGCTAATACCATATACTTATAGGTACGTTGAGCAAATAAACCATTCATGTTATTCATTTATTCATTTCTACATAGCATAGCACATTTGTGCAGTCGCTTTTTGGTGAAAAGTGGACTATGGCAGAGCACTGCTGTGAAAAATCTGAAAAGTCTAAAAAATCTGAGCTATGACTTTGACAATTCTACGGTGAAGACCTTGTATCTAGGAGTACTTGATCCTAGCCTTGCATCGTGAGGAAACCGCAAGGAAAGCTCGAAAATGCCAATATTTTTGTTAGGTTTAATGTGTCAGTAGTTCAGTACAGCACAGCTCATTGAGCTTTTTAGTCAGCTATTTGCAAACTGTGACACTGATAGTACTCCGCAAATCATACAAACACCATACAATTCTTGTTTTAAAATTTAAGCGCTTCAAGGTAGGTACAACAAAACTAACGAACAGTCATCGACACTCTGTTAGTTAGTTATTTAGGCACTTTTATTCCGAGTCTCTTCCTACAATAAGTGTTCGATTTTGATGTTATACTGTCACTGCTACCTGAGTATAACACGTTGACTACCACAAAACCAGAAACAATTGAAATTTAATCGTTTGTCGGTCACCGGTAGTGATGGGTCGCGAGAAAATTCTCCAAGTGAAAATATTCCCCAATCGGTAATATTCTAGAATTATCCTTTTAATTGAGAATATTCTCAGATCAAGAAGAATTTAAGAGAATTTAAAATTGGATGAAGATTTTCTTATTTTTAGGAAAAATAGGTTTTATTTAGAGATTTTGAACTACGATGGCAGTAGGTATTGTATAAAATAAGTAGGTAACTCAGTTTATTTAGCTTATAAATTATCACAGCACCATCGTTTTTGCCGATAACCTTGCAAGTAAAAATTGTTTTATTATAAATTCTCTTCAAAAGAATATTCTCTTTCAGTGAGAACTTAACAGCAAAGTTCTCACTGAAAGAACATTCTCGGGAATTTCCCATCACTACACCGGTGACCCCCATGGCGCTAAGTCGATTGAAAAGTCGTATATAGTTTACTACAACTAAGTATTACCACAGAATAAATAATAGTACTACGTAGTATTACGTCAATGTTGTGTCACACTTGAACCACGTTATTGGCCGTTGCGCACTTCGAGAAACTATGATTAAATCTGATATTGCTTTTCGTAATTACTTTAGTTACTTACGTTACGTAAAATCTATCAAGTATCTCTCAATCAATCCACGGCCGGTGATACATAACGGCTGTTATGCATATTGTTACTCCAATGATACTATCAATATACCTCTATGGAAACTTAAAAGCCAGCTACGAGACCTTGTAATATGACAGGCAAGAAACTGTATAATAAATTGTAATTTACATGAACTTTCTTTGCGTAATGTTCAATAACCAATCTGGATCACAATTTTTCAGTGTATCCCAGTATTCTTCTCTAGCCTTTCCCCCTTGGAGGACAATTGGGTTTTTTTTTATAAAAACCTCCCAGCCAGTTGTCTTCTCTACCAACGACACGGGTGACATTTAGATGTCCCAGTCTCCCCCACTTGAGATGTTGCCGTATATTTTTTTAAGTGAAGGAGACTGGGATATATATAATGTAAGTCACAATTGTCCCCTCCACCGGTGACACAGGGGACAATTGGGAAATTTTTATAAAAAAAATCCCAGTTGTCCCCCAAGGGGACAAACGCCAGAGGGGACTGCTGGGATACACTGCATTATTTTTGTTGTGTTCAGTGTTTTGTCAGGACAAGGTTTGTGTAAAGTATTTTTTTGGAAATTCGTCACGGGTACGGCTATTGCCTGACGACCTCCTTGGTCGAGTGGTTTGTACACCAGTTTTCATGGTGTCGCCATCTCTGAGGTCCCGGGTTCGATCCCCGGTCGGGTCAATTTAGAAATTGTGTTTTTTCTAAATTGTCTCGGGTCTGGGTGTTTTCTATGTATAATTAGTATGTATTTAAGTATTTTAAGTATGTTTACCCGTTGTCTAGTAACCATTTAACGAGTTTCTTCGAAGCTTCTCTTGGGCTAGATAATTGGTGTGATTGTAGGAAAGATTTATTATTATTATTATTATTGCCCACGTGAACGAATTCGCAAGCGGGTAGGGTTACCATTTAGGAATTTGAAAAGTCCTGACAAAAAGCCTTACATTTTGATAAAAGTCCGGACTTTTTAGTCACAAAATGGAAACATTACTCACTTTTTATATTTTGTTATTAGATAAATGGGAAGTTAATAAAGATTAAAGACTTATTTGATATTAATTAATATGTAAGTAGTTTAGTTACTCATATCACAGAGTAAATCATATTCCAAAATCCGGACAAATTAAAGAGCCGGACAAACTCCGGACGGATGGTAACCCTACAGGCGGGCCGCTAGTTGTATAAGTCTTACTGTCTTGTGTCTTAAATTATGAAGTAGGAGTTTGCGGTGTTATACCAATTTTAGCCCAGTCTCAGATTTAGCAACAAGCATAGTAGGTGTATACCGTAGTAGGCAAAGTTGGAAAAAATCATGATATTTAAATAAAAAACCTATTTTTTATTTATTTAAAAAAAAACATATACTTTTGATTTTTATTGTTTTTTTTTATTGATTTTGATTTTTTTATGTGACAAAACCAAATACACTATTATTAGTACTTACTGACAATTGAATAAGCTGTATGACACAAATACTTTTAAAATTATTAAAATAAAATTAATATTTTTACAATTTGTTGATTATTTTAAATTACCTACTTTAAAAATTAGTATAGATAAATCTTGACCAATTATTGTTAGTATCCAACTTTCAAGACTGATTTCTGATTTGTTTTGCTACAGTTGAAGACAAATTTCAAGTAGGTATGCATGCAAGTCTTTTTTATTTTTATTTTTGAGACTGCTAATTCTGTCTCCGTATTTTAGCCCTTTGACAGTATTTTATTGTTAGTAACTACTAAGTATACTTATTCATTGTTATTTTCATTAAAGATAATATATCATTTTATCTTATATTATCTTTTATTAATTGATTTAAATCAATTTTTTTATATTAAAAATCACCTGATTTAAATCATGATTTAAATCAGTTTGATTTAAATCAGCCAACCCTGGTAGCAGGTGTAACGTATGTTAATGTACACGTAGATACCTAGACGAGATACTTATTTATACCCATCGTCGACAATAACCGTGTCTCGCATTAATTTCCAACGCTATCTGTTTGTTTATAACCCCCCCGTGGAAATGTACGCGGGTGTCAGCTGATACGTGCCCCCTGCGGCTTGGTATCATAGCGCTCCCGTATGACGCCACACTGCGCCAGAATTGCTATTGTTTACGTAGATATGCCATTATCACGCGCTCTGGTATTATTGTTTGTCCATTTTTCTAGCAGTTGATATTTCATCAGCTGTGAACTCGACCGCTGGCAACCGAACAACTTGTGAACATTTAGCCAGGGAATCATTCAGTAAAGGAGATATATATTTTTAGTTTATAACGAGAAGTAGATTATGATTGATGATAGAAATGTTTCATTGATGATGATGATGATGACGAGATCTTTACTAAGATCTTACACGGACTTCTAGAGACAACTTGAAAAGTGGCATTGTTTTGTTCAATTTGCTAATTGTCATGTAACTCTATTGTTCACTTCACGAATTCTTAGCAATTAAGGGCAATTAATAATCCACCATTATTTCAGTTTACGACAAAGCACAAATTTTAGAATGTAAAACAAAACTTCAAGCATGTCGCTTCACTTTCCCGCCAAGAAGTTCTCTGGTTTCTCGAGCGACTTGTTTGAGAATGGGAAGAGTCACGCCAAGACGATGGAGATCTCCATCTTGGCTTGATGTAATTGACGCATCTCTTTCTTTTCTCGACTCGGAAGTTTCGTCCGTTGCGTGCAAATACTTTCGCTCGCATGCGCTTTCGGCATGCATTCGGTTTTTGCCCTGGACATCGTTTTTATTTTTTTACGACCACAATCATAATAGCCTTAACTTTGACTTTTTACTTTGTGCATGTGTGAAGGCCTGATCAGCAATGGGCCGTTTATAGGCTTATGTATGACGATGAGGATAGGGCAGCACACAGCTTTAACTTCAACACTGTCAAAATCTCGGTGCGATATAGGTACACTATTTATTTCAGAAAACTTAATCAGTGACGTTAATAGTGTATTTAATAGTAATGTTGTTATTGTACGTTCCTTGACGTCAGAGATCCATTGATTTCATCACTCGCCTAACTTATGATCATTGTGAATTTTCTAATAAAGTTTAATTTCCAATGGTCGCTCCATTTATCTGTTATTTTGTAAATGGGCGGTGTCATTGGTAGAGCATCAATCTAGCACATGTTTTGTTCCTTTATCAGGCAATTGTAATGTTATTGGCATTAAAAAGTTCTTATGCGTGTTTGTGCTCGTCGGTTTATAACGTTAAGACGCAAGCGAAACTGGTTAGTTAGTGTCCGTGTTTGAGATTAAGCGGTCTCTAGTTCGTGTTATTAACCCTTACGCTCGTTTGTGTTCTATAGTGTTATCGGGAATAGCAGTAGTTCAACGAGGGCCACTAAATAATTGTATGTAAACAATGCCTTATTGTATTATTGTTTGGAGTGGTTGTTCAATCCCCTTGCTTGAGCAAAATGTTATTAAACGAAATAGTTAAAGAGTCTTTGTATGTTCTAAAGAAAGTGATATTAACAGAAGATTAGTGCTTAGTGATTAGTTAAGCTAGTCCTGTTTGTTGTAGTAGGCAGTGCGAAAAAGTCCATCAACCCTTTGAGTTATAAAAAAAAAACTTTCCTACACTCACACCAATTATCTAGCCCAAGAGAAGCTTCGAAGAAACTCGTTAAATGGTTACTAGACAACGGATTAACATACTTAAAATACTTAAATATTATACATAGAAAACACCCAGACCCGAGACAATTTAGAAAAACAATAGTTTCTAAATTGACCCGACCGGGGATCGAACCCGGGACTTCAGAGACGGCGACACCATGAAAACCGGTGTACAAACCACTCGACCAAGGAGGGCGTCAAAGTAGTGTGATGTGACACACTGTCTCGCCTCTCGCCTCTCTCACCCGGTCTCATGCTGTGCTGTTGTTCATGTGGGCTTGAGCCCGGGAGTGGGACGTTTATAGGCTATGATGATGTTGCTCTAAGCGTTTATCCTTAAACGTAAAGTTTTAACCCTTTAACGGGCACAGCATGTTGACATTTTTCATTGGTTTTCGACCTTATCTCAATATTTGCACCTGATGGTAATGACGATAAGACCGAAGATGGAACCGCTCTTCACCCGTCATTCACATCTACTGTGGAGCGGGCTATCTTTAGCTAACTAAACTGGGTAACAGTTTTTAAACACGTCGGAAGGCAAACCTTCTTACTTCTTCCAGGTCTTCAACTGGTAATCACTTTGCCCTCAACTTAACTGATGTTAGGTGACGATAAGGCCGAAGCGCACTTCACCCGGATCCCTAAACTACTAAGGAACTGACTATCTTCTCTAACTGAAGAAACACAACAATAAGAGGTTGCTGTTAACTGACGTAAAGTCATACACAATAGTAATTTAATTGTTTGTAGGTTTTCTCACAGACGAGAGGATATAGGTAGCCCTACAGAGGAACTGAGATGGCATAATGTTTTTTCCAGATGGACGTGCACGGTCCGAACGGGCCACCTCCATGCGAGCGGCTGGGCGCGGCGTCTCACAGCTCAGCGGGTGACAGGCTCAGCGGCGACGGCTGCGGAGACAACTGCCAGTGCGGACACACGCAGCCGCAGGTGGCCGTGCGCAACAAGCGGCACGGCAGGGGCGCGGTGGAGTCAGGTACTCTATACGCCACTTGTAGTGTCAGGTACGAAACGCAACTTGTGGAGTCAGGTACGAAACGCAACTTGTGGAGTCAGGTACGAAACGCAACTTGTGGGGTCAGGTACGAAAAGCAACTTGTGGAGTCAGATACGAAACGCAACTTGTTGAGTCAGGTACGAAACGCAACTTGTTGAGTTACCGCGTTTATTTATTTATTTAACCCAACAACTGGCATTGGGCCAGCCCCATCGTGGTGGGTTATGTATGGCCCAATCTCTACTACTAACACGGTAATAGATCATAATTATTAGCGTGCTACTGATAAGCTACCAAGATTGTTGCTATGGCACTACTGAACCGTGCATTGCCATTAATCAATCAAGAAATTGAAGAAGTAAATTGTTAGGTCAAGTACAGTTTGCAAAGAAAGTCGCTAAACAGTTTAAAACTTTTTGCAATCAATTCAAAATAATCTAACAGGCGGCAATCTTGTATATAGTAGAACGTGGTAGAGTCTTAAGTCTTGGCATTGCTTTTATAATGTGCAGCTTGCACTTAATATTCATATACGATCACTATGCAGCCGGGTAATGCGATTTTTTTGATGGTGTCCTGGTGTCGGCAACAGAAAGTCTACGTTTACGCAGCACCTAAAGTGTCCAGTGACTTTTATTCCCGACCGTACCTAGTCGCCTATGTCATTTATGTGTCTATGCCAAAAATGATCATTGACTCCGCACACGAGGAAAATATACGACGGGGCCTTGGGTTTAGCAGTTTAAAGTGGACCGATAAGTTTTTATACTACTAGGTACTTAATGATATTAACTGATTGCGGCCAATTTAATCGGAGACGAATTCGAGGCACGGGATTATTTTATCTGCGCGATGATGAAATGTTCTCCCAAAGGTCACTCCAGCCTCAATCGACGACGTAAGCTTCGAGATAAGGGAAATGTTCTTGGACAGTTAGTTTATTTAGTTGTTATATATTAATAGTTTATCTATTCTTAGCGACGGAGACTGGATATTTATTTTTGATATCGAGAATTCGCCGACGATCTAGGATGAAATGGAGAGAAACATACATAGTAATAACGGAATTCAAAACTATTATTCCCAAAGAGACTAGGCAATGAGGACTGCAGAAGCAGTCCACTGGTATAGGTAGTCCACGTTTAACTAAGTTACCAACTGCACATATGCTCAGCGTAGCAGGTGGTGAGCCTATCGCTACTCTATGCTGTTGGATGTATGTGCAGTCTTTAGTCCGTTAGTCGCCTTTACGACACCCAAGGGAAGAGAGGGGTTTGTGGTATTTTTAGTGAGCTGCTATACTGAGCTATACCGATAACTTGGGTCTATCCCCGCTGCCGGTGGCAGACTATTTTTAGTTTTTTATAATATTTTATATTGTAAAGTAGGTACTTATGTTTTTTTTTCATATAAATATTGAAAAGAAATTCTTAAGATGTACCTATATTGAATAAAGAGAATAATAATAAAAAGACACAACACTTAAAGTACATAACCACCCGTAATTACAGGAAAAACCAGATTAAAGATGAGAAAAAAATAAATAATTTGATGTGGTTGTTATTCCAGGTCTGACGCACGAGTGCGGCGTGTTCGGCGCGATCGGCACCGGCGACTGGCCCACGCAGGTGGACGTCGGCCAGGTCATATGCCTGGGTCTGGTGGCGCTGCAGCACAGGTACGAGCCGCGAGATAGACTAGGACTTGTTTCAAAAACTCCAAGTATGCCATCCCATAAGCCTTTACTTGACATATAGTTCACACAAAACTGTAATTTCAATTGACAAGTATCACCTAATTGGACATTGTGAAACAGGCCCTACTCGAATTTGCAATTATTTCACTTACACAAAGATACCTACACACACACAGTCGAGGAAGTTCCTCTAGGTCTAGCATTCGCAATACGAGATATGTCGCGGACGATATTCTCTCTCCCTTCGATGGCTGGAACGACAAACTATCTCGGTTACAGTTGTCAAAACTCGATAAAATTATGTTCCATGTTAGGGTTTTTTTTTCTCTTAAATAATGGCTTCGTGCGTTCAGTACATTTAGCCAGTGTCAAGTTTTTAATAGTAATTATTATTTTCTTTACACTAAGTTGATGATAATGAGTGATAATGAACATTTAATGGTAAATGATTTTCCCCCAAACCCCTCGAGACTCAAAGCTGTGGGACTCTATTGAGGTCTCACACGGACTTCTTGAGAGAATTTGAAAAGTGAAGTTGCACTGTTTTGTTTTATTTGCCAACACTCATGCACATTCACGAACACTTAACAGTAAATAATCCACCATTATTTCACATTAATATTCGACAAAACATAAATTATAGAAAATAATACAAAACTGCAGACATGACGCTTCACTTTCCCGCCAAGAACCATGTTAGGGTTTGTAGACAAAAATACCACAGACAAGCAAACACTACTATTATGTCTATTTTTGACAAATCGTGTATAGACATATGTGAAAAAAGGGCGAGAAAATTTTCTCGTGTTGCGCATGCTAAGCGACCACTCTTCGGCGATATTCGCTTGCACAATA
The DNA here is from genome assembly GCA_963921215.1 of Scoparia ambigualis. NCBI lineage: Eukaryota > Metazoa > Arthropoda > Insecta > Lepidoptera > Crambidae > Scoparia > Scoparia ambigualis. The sequence continues at coordinate 40,306,768 of OY992503.1, read as the reverse complement.
TCTACGCGCACGCAACTGTACGTACATCATTATCATCATCATCATCATCAGCCTATAAACGTCCCACTGCTGGGCACAGGCCTCCCACGTGGACAATAGCACGTGAGGATATTGGGCCATAACCCACCACGCTGGCCCAATGCGGTTTGGTAGGTTTTAACGACTGTCATCTCACGACAACAACCGGGACCAACGGCTTAACGTGCCGAGCTCGAGGTGTTTTTAAATTTAGTCGCCCATCCAGCGTCCCGGCATTGCGAAAGTTTCTTAGCGGGCAAGATTGCAAGCCGAACGCGCTAGCCGCTGCGCCATCGAGCTCATCGTACAGTACCCCAAGCACGAACCATTATGGTACTAGTTAAGGTAATCGTATTATTTTGTATGAAAACCATAAAGTTACTAAACCTTTTTCATACAAAATAATACGATTACGATTACCTTAACTAGTACCATAATGGTTCGTGCTTGGGGTACTGTACGTACGCGCGTACGGAATGGAGCTCGAGCGAAATTCGCCGAAAAGGAACATCCGAGGCTGTGGGTGGTGGAGACAGTCACAAGCAAAAATATGTAAAGAGTTGTAACTCTTAATACAATGTAATAGGCAGTGATCGGATTAGGTAGTGCAATTTAGGGTCAACGTCCTCAAACATTATATTAGTATGGATACACCCGCGGGATTGCAGGATTTCGGAAATATTCCATACTTGTAAAATACATTTTAACGAGTAAACCAACACCGCCAAATCACCTTACCATTCTTTTTGCGAAAAAGAGACGGGAAGGTTAGTTCTATGTTTGGGATTTGTTGTCTCTTTCTCACATTTACACTTTGTCTTATAGTCGGCGCAAACGCTCAAGCAGTCGGAGTAATTAATACTCGTAAAACGTGCTTTTGGAGACAGCACGGACATGTTCTCTCTCGCACTTAAACTGTTTATAGGTGACGTCACTAGAGACGTCACCTGGCGCGTCTCTATTAAAATAACGATTTACTACGATTACGAATTAATCTTTAGTATGACCAGCTCTTATCGAAATTGTAATCCTGCGCGGTTGGCATGTCCATGTTAGAATTTCGTCATGAAATCCCGCAAAATTGCACTACCTAATCCGATCACTGGTAATAAGAGTGAAAATGTATACATATGTGCTCGTGACTATACATACATACCCTCACGACTTTAATCCCCAAACGGTTAGTCAGAGATTAGGCAATGAAGACCTTAAGAGCGGTTACGCATTTCGGTCTCCCATACAAACTACCAAGTCAACATTTTTAAAAACTAATCAGCCAATTTTAATAAAACTTGCATGCTAAAGTAAAATACAGGGATCTAAAAAGTTTCTTGTAAACATTTTTAAATAACGTTTATTTAAGTTATTGCGATTTAATGTCCACTATAGAAAGTTTAAAATCGTACCATACGTGCATATAATCACGACTATTATCCCCGAAGGGTTAGTCAGAGACTAGGCAAAGAGGACAAAAAGGAGGACAGCAAAAGTAGTCCTCTGCCATAGTCCACTTTTCACCAAATAGCGACTGAACATGAGCTCAGTGTGACAGGTGGTGAGCCCACCGCCGCTCAATGCTGTTGGATGTATGTGCAGTCTTTAGCTCGTTAGTCGCCTTTTACAATACCCAAGGGAAGAGAGGGGTGGTAGTATTCCTTTACCGCTACACGACACAGTTAGCATAAAAAAGACACCAATATCTTTTTATTCTTTCTATAGAGGGCAGGAGTCGGCAGGAATAGTGACGTCAGAGGGCAAAAGCGCGCGAACCTTCAACTCTCACAAAGGCATGGGCCTCATCAATAACATCTTCAACGACGAAGCCATGAAGAAGCTCAAAGGAAACCTTGGCATTGGACACACTAGGTAAGTGCTTGTTTCAGTCGGTTGTAGGCAGGGCTTGGCTTGGAACCGGTACCGAAAATACAAGTATTATATTGGTAAATATCGGTATTTTCCATTTCGGTTCCTAAATACCGATTCTTCTACGAGTACCGGTATAGTACCTCAAAAATATTGGTCTGGACATATCTGCGACTTCGTTGTTTGTCACGTGAATACCGGTATCTATCTGCGACGTTGCCAGTCTGTTTGTAACGTGATATGGAGTGCACTCTGTGCCCTGCGGCCGTGCGAAATGCAGTGCAGTTAGTCAATCCAAGTCCCACTTATTTATCTGGTATAAGTACCTGTAGTATATCTGTATAATTCCGGTACACTACAATCCTACTTACCGATACTCATCCGTTAACCTGTATTATGTAGACCGGTATCAAATCGATACCGGTACCTTCTTGTCAAAGGTACCAGTATTCCAAGCCCGGGTTGTAGAGCTTGGTTTGTTCCTTGCTTTTAACTCAGCCCTATTTCTCTTGGAGACAGCTCTTGTTGAATTTCTTTTCGGTACAGGTTCTCCTCCGATAAGGTATATTAAATAATGTTATGGCTTAGAAATTCCCCCCCTTCATGTATTATTTTCAGTACATTAGCACAGTTTACTAACTGTAATAATCGATTGTGGATAATAAAACTTATTACAAATTACTTAACAACATAACCTAGTAAAGTAAGAAACAGCTTGTATACTGTCCCACTGCAAGGCAAAGGCGACCATCATCGGAATCAAGTCATCGCTATAATTGATGGTTATTGGCTTACCACCACGCTTGCCAAATGCAGGTAGGTTAGGTAGGTAGTTATTTATGTACTTGCATCGAAATGTTGATATTAATATGGATCTTCCCGGGATTTCTAATGGACAATCCAGGTTGGCCAACAATATTACAAATAAATAATATTAAAAACCTCAGAGATAGATGTGACAAATAAAACAAAGATAATTTTGTGGCAAACTACAAATGTGGCAACATCGCGCGTGTGCGCTTTGGAATTTTGCAACTTCGGACATCCGATGTCGTTGATTTGAATTTGGCAACGTCGCGCGTGCAGTGGTTTAAATTGTGTAAAATTAACTGTAATTAATTGTGTAATTTTTTATTTATAAAATCACGGGATTTTTCTGCTCTTTAAAATTTATCTCGGGTTTTGAGGCATATCCACTTTATTATTTCGCTGTATGAAATCAGTGTAAGTACATAAATAACTCTACCTAATTCCGACCCCTGGTGATCACCAACCCGGGCTATGCATCGAAAAATCCAAAAACATCTGGGAATTAAACCCTCCAATATCGAGCTGAGCGCCTGACCATTCGGCCTCCGAAGCATCTACAAAAACAAAACTGAAAAACAGAAACAAACATTTATACTTGATATTACTGTAATACTTTCTGAAAGAAGCAGTTTAGACACTTTTTTTTATAAAAGTAGGAGGCAAACGAGCAGGCGGGTCACCTGATGGAAAGTAATCACCGCCGCCCTTGGACACCCGCAAAACCAGAGGAATCGCAGACGCGTTGCCGGCCTTTAAGGAAGGAATAGGCTCGTTTCTTGAAGATCCCTAAGTCGTAACGGTCCGGAAATACCGCCGCCGAGAGCTGGTTCCACAACACTGTAGTTCGAGGCAAGAAATTTCTTAAACAGTGTTGTTCTCGGTACAGATACTCAACGTCAGCAGCATCAGAAGAAGTGAACTGCCAGCCGTTTGTGGTGCACACCGCTCACGGCGCGCTCGCAGTCGCTCACAACGGCGAGCTGGTCAACTGCAGCAGTCTCAGGAAAATGGTGAGTGCGTGCACGGGAACTTGAGCTCTAACATCATGGATATAGGGAGTGAACTGCTAGATGTTGGTGCGCTCGCAGTCGCTCACAACGGCGAGGTCAACTGCAGCAGTCTCAGGAAAATGGTGAGCACGCGCACAGGAATTTGAGCTCTAACGTCATGGATATAAGAAGTGAACTGCTATATGTTGGCGCGCTCGCAGTGGGTCACAACGGCAAGCTGGTCAACTGCAGCAGTCTCAGGAAGATGGTAAGTGCGTGCACGGAAATTTGAGCTCTAATTCCATTGATATAAGAAGTGAACTGCCAACCGTTTATAGTGCACGCAGCTCACAGCGCGTTTATCAACTGCAGCAGTCTCCGTAACATGGTGAGTGCGTGCACGCGAATAGGAGCTCTAAGGTCCTGGATATAAGAAGTCAACTGGCTAATACGTGCTGCAACACAGCGTGGCTCTACCATTGCTGCCGTAACCTAAATTCCAGCGCGAAACATAATGCTGCTTGACGGCAGAAATATAATGTTTCTTTGCATTGCTGTCTTCTGGTTGGAGGGCGCCTGATGCAGTGTAATTTCATAGCATAGAAGCAAAGAAGGATCAAGGATCATCAAAGCACATATTCATCATGAACGATGTGGCCGCTTCCTAAGATCTTTGTTGTACACATTGAATATAGTATTTAGTTTATTGAAAGACCCTACACTTAACTAAGTAATCATTGGGATTGTTCTGTTATCTTTAGCCTATCTTTTTGTGCAGGTACTGGGCCGAGGCGTAGGTCTTTCGACGCACTCTGACTCCGAGCTGATCACACAAGCTCTCTGTTTAAATCCCCCAGAGGGGGAGACCAATGGCCCGGACTGGCCTGCTAGGATTAATCACCTCATGAGGTAAAAATTGATTTTAAATAAATTGCTAGAAATGTAACACCGACAATATTCTCTAGTGGTTATCCTATAAAAGCCATAGTCGGTAGCATTATAAGAACATGTTTTATATTATGTGATAAATAATTTTTGAGGTCTGCCTTCGGCGTACTTGATACTGTATCGTGTTACGATCACGACGGATTTTAAGTTCGTGCCTAATTCTAAGCGATTTTATTGTGACAGACAAATATTACGCCTAGGACTGACCCTCGTCTGCCAATTTAATTGCTAATGATTTGTTGATTTTATTCCTCGTCGATCTTCACTCCTGAAGGTAAACTGGAGATGAGGGAAGAGGTCACCCCTCTATCTACCATTGTTGTTAAAACTATATTGAGAATGTTCCGTGCAGACTGGCACCGCTGAGTTACTCGCTGGTCATAATGCTCAAGGACAAGATCTACGCCGTGCGCGACCCCTACGGCAACCGGCCGCTGTGCCTCGGCAAGATACTGCCGCTGGGCTCCTCCTGTGAGTACATTATACAGGATTTTTTATCTGTGCAAATATTTTTTTTTAATTATAGTGACTTAATCTAGAGCTACAGATTTAAATTATTTTTTTTAAAGTGAAAAATAAAGAAACTAAAATTGATCAAACATATCCACAAAAATACCGTTAATCATGGTCAAACGACCAGGACCGCGCAATGAGCTTGGGAACAGTATTTTAAGTTATTTATTTTTGAAATATTTACATTCTAACTTAAATATGACATTATTTTTTTTTCTGTAGCCCTTCAGAATACTTCACAATAATTTTTTAAAGATTCATAATAATGACCACGCGCTATTGTTTTTGTGACAATCAAATACGCGCGAAACCCGCGGCGTGACGTCATCGGATATGTAATCGGACGCCCGCCGGGTGCGGGCGGCGAGAGCGGCGGCGGGGACTGTTGGATAAGATGACGTCACGTCACGTCAGTCGAGTGCTAGCGAACTAAGCGAGGTAGTAGTGTTTTAACGAATGATTTATGTACAATAACTTTGTAAATACTTCTCGTATCAAAGTGAAATAATAACTATTGGTTTTAGAATAACGACTTCTATAATGGTATAAAGTAAAAATGAACTTTTATTTTTATTTTTACCAAGTCCATTGAACTCTGACACATTATGATACCACAGGATACCTAGGTTAGGTTACCTTTACGTTACACGTGACCTTTCGTTCGCCCGGTATCCACGAGTTATTTTTTATTGTGCCGGACCAAATTAAATAAATAATGAAGAAAAAAATTAAAATGATTGTCTATTAACGTTACTGAATGACATAGTCCACGTTTCACCAATAACAACTGCACAGCGCGGTAGGTGATGAGTGAGCCCATCACTGCTCTATGCTGTTCGATTTTATGCAGTCTTTAGTCCGTTAGTTAGTAGCCTTTTACGACACCCAAGGGTTGTTGGGTCGGTAGTATTATTTTGCTGAGCCGCCACCACACACCTCATTTCATTATATATAAGGCGACTGCTACAAACCGCAAGAAACTTCAAGGGCTGGTCAGGTCAAGTGTTTTAAACATGACAAAAAAGAAATTCTTGCTTTTTTCATTTTTAATTATATTAATTGGTTTTTCTTTGAGTATCTAATTTATTTTAAAGCAATAACATAAGAAAAATAAAATGAAAAACAATCAAAAATAACGATTATTTACAACGCGCGGACAGCGGCCGGTCGTTAACCCAAACGTCTGTTGACCCGTCCGCGTCAGCCGGGCGATAAGTACCTACCTACGTTAGTCTGCAATGAGACCCCATTTATTTTCCTATTACGAAATGTGCGTATTTTTCTTATGTTATTGCTTTAAAATAAATTAGATACCCAAAGACTGTCCAATTAACAATCGTAAATTGAATTATTTAATTGAAAAGGAAAAAAAGCACGAATTTCTTTTTTTGTCCTTTTTGTCATGTTTAAAACACTTGACCTGACCAGCCCTTGTAGTTTCTTGCGGTTTCTAGCAGTTGCCTTTAATATTATCTTGGTTAAGATATATTTCTCGTGACCTATGCCCAATTCATTCGACCTACTAACACGCATGGGGCCAACGTGTAACTTAAGGCCCGTCTTCCAAAGTGCTGTTGACCATGTGGGAAAGCCTTCTTTCCAACAGTTGGACGTTAACCCTTTGACTGGCGTCTTCAAAAGTTAACTGAGTAAGGTTAAAATTATGATGGCACCCGTATTGTCATTCAATCCATCTAGTAAATATAGATTCGTGCTCGACCTTCTGGTAGATAGATGACCGCGACCCGATCGTGTGATGTTCTAAGATTAGACTGAGCTGATTTAATAATGGTGTTATTGTTAATGGAATACAGTTCAAACTCAACTAAACAGGTGCAGTTTGAAGTTGGTTCTGGCTTACTTCCTCGTGTAGGTGTGAATTTTCATGATATGTGAATTTTAAATAAAATACAGTTATAAAACCGTATAAAGAGATAATGTAAAACTTACATTGATTTAACATTTCTTTGCATGTATTTCCATTAAGGAAGGGATTTGCATGGATCAACATATGACTGTTACAAGGTATTGTATTCATTACAATTGGCCTCGTATTTAACTTTATCGCCATATTCGTATTGATAAACACTAAATCTATGTTATGTTAACTGTTGAAATAGTTGGCTATGTTCGTCTGTACGTAATGGCCCTTTTACTTCGTAACCTAAAGGTTGGTAGCAATCTAAACTGATACTACTTACCAGTGCTAAAAAACTACATCTTGCTTTGAACAGACTTTTATAACTCCAACAAAATTATGAAAGCATAATAATTTAGAGCAGGTTCTAAAGTCTAACTTAAGTCATTTAAAGCACTAATTATCAGAAACAACGTGTAGCTTTTCCTCTATATTTCTTGATTTTAAGCTGTATAGAGTTTGTACAATTGGCTATTTGACAGTTGTAACAATAAAATATGAAATATGTCGGACATGGTAGTTTATAATTTAACGATGATTAGCCAATAGTATTTTTATAATTAGTAAATATTTTATTTTTTCAAAATAAATTTGCGATTTTTTATCTGTGGATTACAGGACCCGAAACACGGGCGGCCATGATTAAGCTTCGCGTGACGTCACATTTCACAAAATAAACAAAAACTATCTGTCAGGTTTCAGGATAAATTTGTTCATATAATGTGGTGTGACGTCACAGGGCTAAATGTCACGTGACCAACCATTTTCGCACGAAATTTTAAATGAATGAAGAAAAACATGTTTTTTTTCTATGAAATAAAGCTTTTTCGAGAAAAAAAATAGTGTACGGGGTATAAAATAAGCGTTTGTAATTTTTAAATACTTTTCCGAAAACTGTCAAGTAGCCAACTGACGAAGTTCCCGGTCGGCCACTATTCGGTGATATTCGCTAGCACAAGATCTACGCGCGGTCTGAATGGAGCGCTATCCAATGCCGCGACCGCACGCTTGCCGCTTGCGCTTACGCGCCGCGATATGTTCGACGGATCGGCTACAAGCCAAGCCAAACGCTCTATCCACACGTTTGAATTTGTGACGGCTTATTGAGGTTTGCCAAGCGTGTGGAGCCGGCATAATATCGCCGAAAACTGATCGCCCGGGAACTATCTCGACTGTACATAACATTATTTTCCGGTTACTGTTTTCATAACAAATTGTTAATAATTTTGCAGATGTCTACAAACAGTCGTCCTCACAGCATGCGGCGGGTAATGCACCTCACTCATTCACTATTAATCAACCATAGCGTAACTTCAAATTAACGTAAAATAAGCTGGCAGTGTCCGACCTAAAATCATGTTATTCGGTGTAGTTCTTAAATGAAACGGAACATTTGGAAAACTGAAGATTGATTTATTTCCCAGAAGTGAAGATTTATTTCTGATAATATAAATTAATTCTTTTAAGAAATTATCTTGTGATGATATACTTTCTAATTACATGATTTTATATCGGACATCATTTTGTAACATTCTTAAGAACTGCATGATGCATTAGGATCGTTTTGGCTATTATTAACTCACAAATTACCTATGATAATTTTTATTTTTATTTTTTTATATGCAGTTTATACAATAATATAACCCTAATTATACCCTGTATTTTCCATTGCAAGATTGTGATTGGCCAACTCATTCAAAAGTTGTTTGTGCATGCCGATCTTAATTTTATGATCATGGGCTTTGACGGACATTAAATGATTGTGTCCACTCGCGTGACAATTAAATGCAAAACTTTAATCATCTCGTGCAATTTTTATCTCATGCATCACTCCGTTTATCATTAATTATGCTTTTGTTTAATTATTTACAACTAAGTTCAAAATTGGTTCCATATCAGACACTGGTAGCGTTAAAATTAACAATTTACATTAAGATTGTTGAACTAAGTTCGTTGTGTGCCTCGTCGGTGGTGTGGCAAAGCGCTAGGCATGATATACGGAGGCCCTGGATTCAATTCCCAGGTCGCGGGCTAAGTGTTTTTCTGATGTTTTTATGCATAGGCTTGTGATTGGTCACCAATTCGCAGCATGGTGATAATGCCAATACGATAGTTATTGGTATTGTAGCTATGATTTGATTTCAATGATAAAGGCCTTTGCCTAATAGTGGGAAAGGGGGGCTAATTGTCTAACTTCAATATCTATCGCAATCCTTTTCAAGTTCGTTTATTTTAAAATTAGCAGACCGCCCGGCGACTTCGTTCGCGTGGACCCCGTACCCCGTGACGAATTTTCAAAATGACTCCCCTCCCAAGAACTCATATTGTGACGTAACTATAATAGTTATATGCTATCACTACACTTTTTGTAGATAATGATGTGTTCTGCAAAGTCATAGTACATTATTTTGTTCGATCATCAATACTTTTCTTAGCGCACGCGATGTAAGGAATTTATTAGAGTTTTAGTAAGGATCCCTAATTTTTTTGAAAATATAATATTTAGCCTATGTCACCCGGAGATAGTGTAGCTTGCCAAAGGTGAAAGCATTTTTTAAATCGGTCTAGTAGTTTCGGAGTTTATTCAATGCAAACAAACAAACAATAAAATCCTTCCTCTTTGTAATATTTGATTTGATAATTTGTTTCTTGACCATGGATACTAGTCCTTTAGTCGAAATAATAGAGTTTATTTATTATGCTTATAAGATGATAATGAGTGATGATAATAAGCTAAATGATATTCCCCCCAAATCCCTTGAGTCCCAGTAAAGATGTGGGACTTTACTGAATCTCACACGGACTTCTAGAGAGAATTTGAAAAATGGTGTTGCACTGTTTTGTTTTATTTGCCAACACTCATGCACATTCACGAGCACTTAACGGTTAATAATCCACCATTATTTCACATTAAAATTCGACAAAACACAAATTTTAGAAAATAAGACAAAACTACAGACATGACGCTTCACTTTGCCGCCAAGAAGTCCCCTCTTTATAATATTAATTTAGTATAGATAAGTTTTATATAAGCAAATTAGGAAAGCAATGTAGGTACTTGTACTTAAAAGGGATTGCGATAGATGTGGAAGTTAGACAATTAGCCCCCAGTACATAATGTTGTTAATGGCTGTCTATTAATCACGTGAGGCTCGATAGAGGGGGATCGGAAAAGTTTTAAATCTCCCCCGTATCACCAGGGGGGAGAGAGACACGTGATTATTGGACAGACCCTAAGCTATTTACTTTTGTTAGCTATGTTACTTTGTTTTAAACTTTTCACGTTGTCACTAACGAAAAACATGACTGGCAATAAATGACATTGTCTTATGGCATTAAATACTGATTTGCAGTTCTAATGAACGGCTGCTCGAAGAACGGCGTCGACGACAAGGCGGAGGGGTGGGTGGTGTCCTCGGAGTCCTGCGGGTTCCTCTCCATTGGTAAGCTTAGCTATACATACGTACATATAATCACGACTATTATCCCCGAAGGGTTAGTCAGAGACTAGGCCTCATTGCCTAGTTGAAAAAGACGTCCTGCGAAACTGACGGTTTGCGAATTGGGCATTTTGAGAAATGGACATTTTGAGAAAGACACAATCTGCAAAGTGGACTTTTTGCGACCAGTACACATTTTGCGAAGTGGACGTTCTGTAAAATGTGTATTTCGCAAAATGTCTACATCAAAACGTCTCTTTCTCATAATGTTTCGCAAAATGTCGCGATTATACTTATAATAAAATTTTGATTTTTAAAGAATATCATTTATGTGGCCATACATACATTAGGGGCCTCCAACTGCGTAGAGACACAACTTCTCTCAGTGTCTTCTACCGAAATTACTACGGAGAGTGTTCTGAAGAACTTTTTGATCTAATCCCGCCCTCTTCTTTCCTGTCCCGGACTACACGTGCTGGTCTTAGGAACCACCATCATACTGTGCAGACTATCAGCACTCGTACCAAAAAATTTGCCAAGTCGTTCCTCTGTAAGACCATTCGGCTTTGGAATTCTCTGCCGGCGCATGTGTTTCCCAGCTCCTATAGTCCCGGGTCTTTTAAACGGGGCGTGTAACTGCATTCATGCCGGCCGTCATGAATGGGTGCTCTTGTTAAAAAACCTTAGAAGATAAGATAAGATACCCGCTTGTGCAGGTGCCCGCTACATGCGTGAGGTCTTGCCCGGCGAGATCGTGGAGATGTCCCGGCGCGGCATCCGCACCGTGGCCGTGGTGGAGCGGCCTGCCGGCAAAATGCAGGCCTTCTGCATATTCGAGTACGTGTACTTCGCGAGGGCCGACAGCATATTCGAAGGTATTTATTTATACATAATAGAAAGAATATCACCGTATTATTAGTGTATTGTTTGACGCTAGTGCAGTGACTTTACATAACTTTATAAACAATTAGCTATTTGACAGTTGTAACAATAAAAAAATATGTCGGTTATCGTAGTTTATAATTTAACAATAATTATCCAATAGTTTTTTTTAATTAACATAATTTGTGAATATATTATTTTTACAAAATAAATTTGCTATTTTTTATCTGTGGATTACAAGACCCGAAACACGGGCGGCCATGTTTGAGCTTTGTGTGCCGTCACATTTCACAAAATAAACAAAAACTACCTATCTGTCAGGATTCAAGATAAAATTAGTTTGTTTTTTGAAGTGTCACATGGCAAAATGTCATGTCACCGACCGTTTTCGCGCAAAATTTCAAATGAATGAAGAAATTTTTATATATTTATTTATTTTTTTATTACTTAAATAAAGCTTTTTCGAGAAAAAAATATTGTAAGAGGTATAAAATAAGCGTTTGTAATTTTTAATATACTTATCCGAGAACTGTCAAGTAGCCAATTATGATCAATTCCAGTCGTCGCATAACGGATATTCGAAAGCAACAACGAACTTGGTGATAATCTCGTTAGTAAGTTTCCCAGAGGGGTAGGTAGATACCACAACATTCCGTTTGCTACGATGTTGATGAAGAATGACGTCACACGTCCTATGCTTCGTTTACTCTCGTTAATAAACTAAACTAATTTCCCGTGACGTTTGATATTTTTTGCGTTAGGAGGGTTCCAAGACGAAATTTTTAAAAACCACTGAGCTGATTATAATGAAACTTCGCATGCTAAAGTAAAACACAGGGATCTAAATAGTTTGTTGAAAATATTTAAAAAAAAACGTTTATTTAAGTGAGTTATTGCGATTTTAAACTTTCTATAGTGGGCTTTAAATCGCAATAACTCAGCTAAATAAACGTTTTTTAAAAATGTTTTCAACAAACTATTTAGATCCCTGTGTTTTACTTTAGCATGCAAAGCTTCATCAAAATTAGCTAATTAGTTTTAAAAAATTTCGTTTTGGAAGTTTGTATGGAAAACCGAAATGCGTAAACCCTCCTAATAAACTAAATTAATGATTCGTGACATTTGATATTTTTTGCGTTAATAACACTCAAACATACTCGTAAGATATTGAAACGTTGAAAAAAAGGGATCTCAGATGGGAATTGAACCCACGTCCTCCGCATTTTTTTTCAACGTTTTATATCTAAACCTCTTGTTTGTTACGAAGACTCTTAGATGTTACTTATAATTGAATTTCCATTGTGTCCGGTTTCACGGCATCAATATCAGAAGCCACGACTTCGTAAAGCCTAAGGTTTAGATTTGACTCAAGAAGCTTAAACAACCCGGTAAGGGGTGTTAACTGACGATTGTGTTGGTATGTCTCAGGGCAGATGGTATTTTTTTTCAACGTTTTTCACGAAAACTCCTAACAAAAATAGAGTTTCATTTGTGTCTGGTATAATTGTATAACTTATATATCTCATTAGAAATTATACCATTGTATAATTTCAATATCTTGTAGGACTATAATGTGGAAATTAAATAGCCGAGAAATAAAAAGTCTTTGTCTTCGAGATTATGTTTAATAAAGGTTTAATGCCCAAAGAAAAGACTTATAGAACAGAACGTTGACACTGACTGCTAAAACTAAAAATTACCTAATATTATGTTTCCTAATGGCTTAGGCCACACTTGACGGAAATTCCGACGCCAAACTTCCGTTGCGGAACGCCAATACATGTTATTGCATATAAATTATAATAACGGACACACTACGCGGAAGAGTCGGTCGCCCCCGATGGTATTGGCTTTTTACCGCAACGGAAGTTCAGCGTCGGAATTTCCGTCAAGTGTGGCTTGGGCCTATTTCAACAAGTAACGTTTGTCTCGTCACGTGTCAGGTCAGATGGTGTACTCGGCGCGCATGCAGTGCGGGCGCATGCTGGCGCGCGAGTCGCCCGTGGACGCGGACATCGTGTCGTCCGTGCCCGAGTCGGGCACCGCCGCCGCGCACGGCTACGCCCGCCAGGTATGACACGGCTGTTTATACAGGGTGGCCCAAACGGTGACACTAAACATTTTTTTTTGGAATTGCTGACTTCGAGGTTTACTTACCCGTAAGTACCTATATTCCGCGATTTTTTGTAGTTTTCGAGGTATGATTTTTTTTTCAATTTTAAGAATTTTCCACTTGACCGACTTCAACATATTTTTTTCGGAAATTATGCGTTGTAGTTGTAGCTATGTTTTTTTTTAATGTTGAGATTTTTAACTTGACAGACTTAAATACATTTTCTGTGGAAATTATGCATCTTTTCAAATAAAATATATAATAATATATAATAATGAAATAAAAATATAATAGCATAATTTTCAAAAAAAGATGCATAATTTCCGAAAAGAAAATTTGAGTTACTTTTCATTTGCGCCGGGCCTGGGTTTTTTTGAGCATTGTCCTTTAAGTCGGTGTCAGGAATCGAAAAAAAAAATTGCGTCACCGTTTGAACCGTTTAGATTAGACGATTTCTATGTATACAGGATGGCCATCCTGACTGAACTGAACGCCCACCAATATGTTTACGCTCACATGCAAAGTAGGACGTGTATAGACGCGCGATTAGTTGACTTATTTGTACGCGGGCCAGTCAAAATACACAGAAAGTGTACACACATGTAAAGTTTTGCAATAAATATTTCATCTCACCTATTAAAACGATATCGTTTAGTAGAGGGGCGTTCAGTTTTAGATTACACGATCTCTACATACTCACACGACCATTATTTCTAAAGGGTTAGTCAGAGATCAGACAGTGCATAGCTGCAGTCCACATTTCACTAAATTACTACTGCACATGTGCTCAACGTGACAGGTGGTGAGCATATCGCCGATCTATGCTGTTGGATGTATGTGCTTTTAAGACACCCAAATGAAGAGAATGTCGGTAGTATTCTATTATTGAGCCGCCCCCACAAGCACAATGCGCACTAAAGATGCGGGACTTTACTGAGATCTCGCACGGTTTTCTTGAGAGAATTGAAAAAAAATTTAAAAGTTGAAAAAGTTGTAACAATAAAATATGAAATATGTCGGATATGGTAGTTTATAATTTAACGATAATTATCCAATAGTTTTTGTTATTGAGATAATTTCTAAATATTTAATTTTTACAAAATAAATTTGCGATTTTTTATCTGTGGATTAAAAGACCCGAAACACGGATAAACAAAAACTATTTGTCAGGTTTTATTGTGGTCACTGGGCTAAATGTCACGTGACCAACTGTTATCGCACGAAATTTGAAATGATTGAAGAAAAATATGTTTTTTCTATAAAGCTTTTTCGAGAAAAATTATTGTACGGGGTATAAAATAAGTTTGTAATTTTTTGAAAATACTTTTGCGAAAACTGTCATGTAGCCAATTTAAAAAGTGATGTTGCACTGATCGTTTTGTTTCATTTGCCAACACTCATTCGGGTGTCAATGTAGAAAACACAATTATTTACTACCCTGATCTGATCGTTTACAAGACTGACCAGTCCTTCCTCCCCAGTCAGGAATCCCGTTCATGGAAGTCCTATGCAAGAACCGCTACGTGGGCAGGACCTTCATCCAGCCGTCCACCCGCCTGCGGCAGCTTGGCGTGGCCAAGAAGTTCGGCGCACTCTCCGAAAACGTCATAGGCAAGAGGATAGTGCTCATCGACGACTCCATCGTCAGGGGGAACACTATTGGACCCATTATTAAGTTGCTGAGGGACGCCGGCGCTGCTGAGGTGAGATTTACTTTCACCTATCAAAAGTAGATAATCTATACTTAATTTTTTTTAAATTAACCCCCGACCAAATAAAAACTATGAACAGAGCTGATGACCTTGAGGCGCCTGATCAGCCCCCTTACTCTTGAAACCGATCGCTATTGGATCGGATTGGTATTGTGAATTTTCGTATTCCTAAGTTACGATACCAGAGCTAATAGGAATCATATTGCGTGGATATTGAGTGACAAAAATACAAAACTCAATGCCATTTAGTTCACCCAATATGAATCCAAATTAGCGTTGGTGTCGCTGGTGTCGTAAGTTAAAAATACGAAAATTCACAATACCAATCCGATCCAATAGCGATCAGTTTCAAGAGTAAGGGGGCTGATCTTCATTCGTTTAGGAGCTATGATGCCACACACAGACACGTCAAACTTGTAACTTTTTGCGAAGGGGGTTGAGATTTTTAATTGTAATAGAAAACACTTATAAACTTATCGCATTTGATGATAAATATTGAAACAGCGTCGCATAAAAAGATGTTGGCTGCTACCTTAATAACTTAGCTCCTGCACCCCCCCTCCCCTTTTAATTTTGAGATGACTTGATTTCAATGATGGAGGACTTTGCTCTGCAGCATGGGTCAATATGTAGTAGTGTTGCCGCTCGATAGCCCACTATCGATAGTCTATCGAAAGTTGAGCAAAACCAATAGTATCGATAACCCCGTAACCGTTAATACTATCGACACACAGCAATACTAGTATCGATACTACCGAAGTTCAATATCGAAGGCACTATTGATAGCATAGATACTGTTGTTGCTGAATATTGCAATAACAATCGATACTATCGATAGTATCGATACTATCCATAGTTTTGTCCTATCGGTAGTGACCGTTGGCGACCTGTACCGCCTATTATCCTTTTTGGCCGTTTACTAAATTATAGTTTTGTATTTATACTTCAGATGTGACGTTAGATATAAAAAATCGACAGTGTAATAATAAATACGATACAAGGAAAAAGAGCCGTATTATTTTGGGGTCATCTTCAACAGTGACCTTTCCCTTAATTTTTTTTTAAGATTATTAAAACATTATACTAATACACTAACGACTAACAAAAAACAGAAGGAAAATAAAAACAACACGCCTTAGACTTAAAAACAAAAATAACTTAAAGCTATAAATAAAAAATGTCCTCCTTTCCCTTAATAGTATTGTTATCTATATTAATATTCATAAACAATACTATTGAGTCACAGCTTACCATCGATAGTAGATAGATAGTATCGATTGTTGTTATAATGGTTATAGCTGATACTATCGATAGTAATTATGATATTGAGCTTCATACTATCAATAATATTGCAGTATACCGATACTATTGTACCAAACTGAGCTATCGATACTATCGATAGGCCTATCGATATTATAGATGATTTCTGAGGTCAATTATCGATAGTCAAACTATCTATAGTTCGGCAACACTAATATGTAGGCTATATTTTACTTTATCTTTATATTTGGTCCGTTCAGGTGCATATCCGCATCGCATCGCCGCCGCTGAAGCACCCCTGCTACATGGGCATCAACATCCCCACCACCGAGGAGCTCATCGCCAACAAGATGGACTCCTTCAAGCTCGCCGACCACGTCGGTACGTACACTGCTTTTAATCCACCAACACTACACTTCTCAGATTCGTTGCCTTTTGGAACACTCGGTAGAATCACGACGGACAGATAGTCAGACAGACTGACTGACAAATCATCCTCCCTCCCCTCTCACATATGACAGACTGACTGACAAATAGTGACATGGAAATCATGCCCTTGACCAAATAACTGACAATAAAATTCTTGACAGACTTTGGCAATTGTATTTGTAATAACACTTTTCACTTTTATCTTTGTTTTTTTGTGTTGTTGCCAATGTATTTTTAATTTCTTATATTAACACCTATACACCTCAACATATATGATAGGTACCTGAAGTAATATAAATTAGTTTGACTTTTGACCTAAGCTTTTGACATACAATTTTTATTTTCTAAATAATTTTTATAATTTTAAAGAGAATAAAGTATATATTATTTTTATTCTATACCCATAAATAATATGTGATAATGACAGAATATGTATGATTAAAAAAAAACAACTTCCTATGTATTTTTTTTTTTCAATGTTTCGTTATCTTCGAGTTTATTCGACCGTTATTAACGCAAAAATCAAATATTACGAATTTACTTTTTTTTGTCTCTGTTTTCTTACATTAATTTCTTCCCCTCTTTCTTTTAAGGTCTTCTCCCGCTACTTTTATTTTCTCTTCTTGTACTCTTATCTTATTACAATAATAGTAAGAGCGTTTTCACTACGTCCGTTCCGAACTCGTGAAAATACGGTCCGGAGTACTCGTAGAACTATTTCTATGGTACCTAGTTTACGCACTTGATCAGATTTTCGTCATCCGTGAATCTCCATTTCGAAAAAGAATTATGACGGACTGCAATAGCCATTAGTAGGTATTAAAATGAATCCGCGTAAAATGAGTGTATGCCAGAAGGTGCCCTTGAATTGTTTATATTTGTATAAGTGATCGATATCCGGATTCGGAGTTTTCTAGATCCGTATTTTCGCGGGTTAAAATCGGATGCTGATAGGACGTAGTGCGAAACCCTTCTAAGTGTGACACTTGACGGAAATTCCGACGCCGAACTTCCGTTGCTGTAAAAAGCCAATACCATCGGAGCGACCGATTTTCCGCGTAGTGTGCTTGATATTATCATTTATATGCAATAACATGTATTAACGTTCCGACGCGGAAGATCTGCGACGGCATTTCCGTCAAGTGTGGCGTAGGGCTAACGGTTGAATCCCCCCCAGGCGCGGACAGTTTAGAGTACCTGAGCGTGGAGGGCCTAGTGAGTGCCGTGCACTACAATATGCGCGCGCCCGCCGACAGCCTCGGCGGCCATTGCACCGCCTGCCTCACGGGCGAGTACCCCGGCGGCCTGCCCGACGGCACCGACTGGTGACGCCAGTGAGTCACCGCCCGTAACAGCCCGGCAACCCTCAGGCCTTGGCGACCTTGGAACATCATCAGCCCTCCCACTGCTCCTCTCAGGCCTTGGTGACGCTGGGCCACCATCAGCCCGCAACTGCCCATGAGGCCACTCCCGCATGGACGACACGAGCACATGTCATTGGGCCCAATGCAAGTTGGTGTGATAATATACTGTCAATAAAACCCGAGTGTAACCGAAACGTGAGTGCTTATGCGTTATGCCATACATTCGTAAGGCCGGAGACTTGTACTGAGAAGAACCGGCAAGAAACTCAGCAAAGGCATTTCTTTTATCCTTTTTTTGCAGTGTCAAATATTTTAAACTGCCCTCCCCATCTGTTTATGTAATTCCTTTGTTATGTGATTTATTATATATTATATAGTATAGGAAAACATTTGTGATGACAAGCCGGAAGATATTTTTATTGTGTTGTGATTGAGATTTGTCCATTTTTTCCATCATGCTGCAAAATTTAATACGAGCGAGAACGTAACTATTTATTAAGTTAATTATATTTTATTCATAACGAATGTTATATTATTATTTTGTTTACATTAATACAAGAACGCAAGTTAACATTTTAAGTAAATACTCCATGCATTCGATATTTGTATTTAGTGTGTCGTGATTGGAAGAGAACATTTTGGCTTGTCTAATCGACATTATTTTAAAGGAATTGTATGAGAATAGCGAACTACAACATAGTTTTTGTGTTCCATTGTCTAACTACAAGTTCCATTAATAAAGTGTTTATTAATCTACTGTTGTATAAGTTCGTGTTAAGGTTATAAAACAAAATTAAGGCCTGTGTAGACGAGGGACGGTCTTCGGAGTACTTTTGTCCGTCACAATTGAATTGATTGACACCCGTATTCACAAACATTACTATGAGGTCTCAAAAACTTATTCATAAACAGTACTTGAGTGGCCACCGGCGCTATGCGTCCCTTAAAATAAACGCATAGCTAAGGTAGCCAGGCTTGTCATACGAAACGCACTGAGAAATGTCTTACTTCGCATAGCATTTCTACTTTGCTTAGACAAGTAATGTTTGTGAATACGGGTGTGACTCTCAGTTGTATGCGCTGCGATGCGATACACGATACAGTAAGTAATTTTGTACTAAGTGATTAATTTTGTCGGATGAAAATGGTACTGTATGTCGCTCGTGTGCCCAGGCCTTTATAAGTGGTCTGTGCCTTTAGATTATCTGTTACATGATGTCTTACGTACTTTAAATATTTGTACTTGTTATTGTTTACATACATCCATATTGAGTTGAAAATAACGTATTTTTTCGAATACATGGTGTAAATCGAATAATATTAGAATTTAAGTTTTATAAAAATATCACTTGTATTCGTGAAGACATTTGTAACATTCCCATAATGTGTAAGTGAAATAATTTACACCACACCTAAGTGCCTTTTCTGTATTCCTATAAGAATTATATTTTTATACAATTTATTAGAAGTCGTGCTGGTTTCGACTACTGAATCGTAGTTTTTATATTGTTTATTTAGTATGTAAGAGTTAGGAGGTTTGCATACAATGAACAACGTATTTTAAAATTGTCACCTAGGCGTAATATGTTAGTTATAGATAAGGCGTAACTTTGTGATGTTCTTGAGTGCAAATCTCCCGTTTGCTTCGAATAAGTGGATCTGAGAATGTCGCTCAGCAAGTAGTTAATTATAAATTTTACATACTGTGTATTTAGTTATACGATTTATTATATATTTTCGGATCTGACTGTATTCGGTAACGTCGCATTCCAATTCTCTCACGAAACAAGAGAATTAGAAACCTATTTACTTTTAATTGTACCTTTATAGTACAATAACATAATTGTACATTTAAATCCTATAAGAAGTATATTGATTACTTTCCAATGGTTGTATTATTTCAATATAGAACCAAGTAAACTGATTTAGTTTATAGCAGTTTTTGACCTGAATTTTACGTTGACAACTGTTGACGAATTGATTCGCCAACGTTTGTATTTTGTACACACCAATACACTTAGAGGCCTATTACATCTCGAATGTGATTTTTGCGTAAAATGCCCATTTTCGCATTTTGTAGTACGATAAATACAACTGCAAAATTGCAGTTGTATTTATCGTTTTTATCGAAATAGGATAATAAATTTGTGCATAATATTACAAATCTCCATTCTGTGAGCATCGGACTGCCGGCGCATCGCGTTTTGTAGTAATTTTGCAACAAATACAACTATTTGTCGTTTTTATCGAAATAGGATAATAAATTCATTATAAAATCTTTATTCCTCATGAAGTAACAATTACTCTGTTATAAATTTTGCTCAATAATATTATCGTAGATAGGAGATTATCACAGTTAACTTATAGCGATTTTCGAAGTTTTTTGGTTTAGAATAAGATTTTTTTCCTATATAAAATCAATGATATCTAAAAATTCCGAGGCCGCTATATAAGAGATAACATTATAATATTTTTATTTCACTTGTTTAGAACAGTAGTTCAATCGATGAGCTCAAAAAAGTGCCTCCGCGCATTTTATGAAAACCTTTTTCTGCAATTTTGGGTTTAATTAAAAAGTTAAGTAAAATTTACAAAAAGCGAGGCCGCTACGCACTATTCCAATAGCTATTCTACGAGGGCCACACCGAAATGATCGGGAATAGAAAAAACTACAAAGATAACACAATAATATTTACTTTCATTGTTTTTCGAAGTATTCTCCGTGACAATCAATGCACTTTTGCATTCGTTCAAACCAATTATTGTAACAGTAATTCCAGTCTGAAGTAGACATAGTCGAAACGGCCGATTTATAAGCTTGGACTGCCTCTTCTGGACCTGGAAACCGTTGACCACGTAGCAAATCTTTAGTTCTTGGGAATGTAAAGTAATCGTTGGGGCTCAGGTCAGGGCTGTATGGAGGATGGTCCATCAACTCCACGTTTTCCTGATTTAAAAACGCGATCGTTTGCCGAGCGGTGTGGGAACTCGCATTATCGTGGTGAAGGATTATGCGACGGTTCGGATTACTTTTACGAAGTTCTCTTATGACTTCCGGCAAACAAACTGTTGTGTACCATTTAGCAGTAACCGTTTTCCGTTCCTGTAAAGGAATTGTAGCCACATGTCCGGTTTTCGATACAAACGAAGCGACCATTTTTTTCGACACGCTACGAGAGCGCACAACTTTTGTTGGTTTGACCTCACCTTCGTAGACCCAAACAGCCGATTGGTGTTTTCTTTCGGGCTCATATGAATAAATCCACGATTCATCACCCGAGACGATATTGTAAACAGCATTTGAGCTCCCTCTATCGAACCGTTGCAGAGAAGACCGACACCAATTAACACGAGCCGACTTTTGTTCTTCGGTCAAGCGATGGGGCACCCAGCGGGAAACTAACTTCCTGACACCCAGTTCATCATGCAATATTATTTGAATGGCTGTCATACCAATGCTGAGGGAAGCCCGTATCTGCTCGTATGTCACATGTCTATCTTCTTGTATTAATTGGCGTACAGCATCGATGTTTTCTTGTGTTACCGCTGTTTTTGGCCGACCAGTAGAAGGAACTGTGGTAAGAGATAAACGTCCTCGACGGAACTCAGAATACCAGCGATATATAGTCGTTTTACTAGGTGCTTCAAGTTCATAAATAGAAACAAGCTCGGCAAGACATTGTTCTTGAGATAAACCTCGGCGAAAGTTGTGAAAAATTATCGCACGGAAATGTTACCGCGTAAGCTCCATTTTCTCACGGACTTCTTAATTTGAAATAGCTACCACTCTTCTTTTATTGAAAATTTTTATTTTTCAAAAATGGAATTAAGTTCGTAAGAATACTAAATTTCAAATACCAAAAAGATTTTAAGTCTAATTTATTCAAAAGTATTCCATTCCCGATCTTTTCGGTGTGGCCCTCGTACACTATTCAATAAGTCATAATTGTTAATGTATTTTTGTTTCTGAGATCCATAACGCCAATATTAACCATTTTACGCAAAAATCACATTCGAGATGTAATAGGCCTCTTAAGTAATTTATTACTAGATTACAATGATATATCTAGGTGAGACAAACACTTACAGGCAAATACAGCATGCTCAGGTACTTCTAAATATCAATTAAATTAGGTTTTAATTAAATTAACAATAAACAGTTTAATATCTTACACTGAAATATTGAATCATCAACGTGTTTGAAGGGATGAATCAACAATGGAATGAATCCTGGGTGAGTCAAAGTAAATATCAAATCGGTCACTATATTCATTTATCAATTTGCATAATGATGATGATGAATGAGTGATGGGGGATTTCGTTCGTGAAAAGGAGTTTTCACGAGCGATTGTTTTGTTTTCCATCGATATCGAGGCGGCAAATCATTTAACAATTGGGGACAGTCGATCTTGTTATTGAGTATTTTATGTGCAAAAGTTAAGTCAATTATGCTTTTACGTTGATCTAATGTATGTCATAGTTCAACACTACACCAGTAATTGTCAATTAATGCTAATTTGCTTTAGATAAGGCGACATTATGGCACGTTGCTACGATTAGAGAAGGTGGTGGTGACTAATCAAACCAAGTACAATAAATGTAACATCATGGAATCGAACCTCTGCATCTGACAGTGATCTAACCACCAGGGCCCTTATTCTATAACGATTCCTTGTTTCAAAACCACGTTAATTCCTTAAAAAGTTACGATATCTTCCCAAAAACGTATGCGTTTGACGTTTGTGCGCGGTAAGGTTTAGGTGTGGAATCTATAGATTGCGATACAGAATCAGGGCCCAGGGGTCCTAATATCACCTCTCAGAGTAGTGTTACTTTATAATATTACTATGCACAATAAATATGGGAATTTGCATAGTAACATTAAAGTTATACTGCTCTAAGAGTTGATAGTAAGGCCCCAGTTTATAATAATATACTATAGGCGGTAAAATATACTGATACAAATTAATATTTGCAGTTCTAATGTTTATAAAACAGATACAAAGGCACATACATGGCTTGCAGCGTATTAACTACTAGAAAAAATTCACAAGTCTTCTGGGGTCTCGGTAGCTTAGCGGTTAGAGCAGTGGACCGAATGTCACGAGTTCGAATGCCGTTCGAGCTTTCCTGAGACTGGTTGTTTTTTTTTCTAGTAAACATTTTATCCTATATCTATATAGCATTGTGAATGCAAAATTTCAATAATAAAAATACAAAAGCCTTTGTTTAACAAGCAAATCAAACTAAATATCGTTGTAGGTACAACATTTTATTATGTATCTACAAATTATTGGTCACTTAGACAACACATCACACATCTATGTACAAATTGGAACTATAACCGTCTATACAACATGGTAAAACGATACGTTTATGTACAAAATCAATTAAAACTGCAATATCACAAACATAACTTATAATGATTTGAAAAAACTACAAATAAATCTCTTTTTGTTAGAACTATAATTATGTCTATTTAAATTTGTTTGTGCGTATCAATTAAAGAAATTTTGAATAATTTATTAATAAGCTATTTTTCACATAAACTTTATATTATGCTCTAAGTAAAATCAGTCTTTCTAAAACACAAACATTCAAATTAAACTAAAAATAACTTACATTTACATACAAACATATAATGCCGACTATTATCCCCGAAGGGTTAGTCAGAGACTAGGCAATGAGGACCGCAAAAGCAGTATTCTGCCATAATCCACTTTTCACCAAATTGGACTGCACATGTTCTCATGTGCTCTAAAAATAACTTAATTGGAAAATATTTTAAATATCGTAAAACTTTAAGAACAGAAACTGTTAATTTGACGTGGATTTTTGTGCGTTACACAAGGATCGCTTCAAATCCTGCTAGAGAGTGCAAGAGGAATATTTTTCGTCACATTTTCTGAATTATTCTAATTCTTATTATGAGTCTGTTCTGGGGTGCGTTAATTACATTTTACCGATGATAAAAAAAAATTGTTAATATATTATTATATTTGTTTAAATAAGGTGCGTCAGCAAAACCACCTATCCGAAACATTAAATTCCTCCAATCGATATTGATTCTTATTATACCTTAATCATAAGGTTCAAAATGTTTTAAAGAAAGTTGACATTTTGTGGTAGGTTGACCTGCTGGCGTCTGACACACAAACACATGAGGCTACCAGAACTGTCAAAATTCTCCAATTGAATTTCTCCTGCAGTCGAGTTCAAAATCGATTATGGCATTTAGACATTTTGGGGTAAAATGTCGTGCGGTTGTGCGTACACACCATGCGTTGTCAGTTCAGTTGTCATTTATATTCATTACCGGTGACTTTGAATACGAGTAGGTTGTTTTAATAAGTACCTATGCGATAAGGGCGGTAAGATAAAGCTTGTGTAGGTATAATGTTCATGATTTCTCGCATTCAACACGAGCATCTATCCGCTTGGCTACCGACGCCTTTATTAATATCATAGTGTTTATAACTATTATCACCGGTCCAAAAATCGCACCTCAGAGCGATTCAGCCTTCTAAGCGCATCCGAAACTTTGTTGCTGTGTGTTTACTGCGCCAATCGCTTGTGGAAAAAATCAATAATAATACATTTTGAACTTTATTGTTTGGTAATAATAATCAATAGAAATTTGACAGTTTTGGTAAGGTTGATCTGCTGGCGTGTGTACAACGAATTACGGGACAACGAAGTTGCGGATGCGTTTAGACAGGAAGGCCAAACTTTCACCCACCCCACACATGAGGATTTGACAATCGACCATGTAGATTTGCGTACCAGATAAGCGGCTCAGAAGCTGTGCTTGCCGACTATAGCCTCGATATCTTCGGGCTCTTTCACGCACGTGTCTGTTAGCACGAGCGGGCCCGCGTCCGTGATGAGCACGTCATCTTCCACGCGGATGCCGACGCCCCGGAACTCCAGGGGCACCGAGTCGTCATCTGGCCGGATGTAGATGCCTGGTGAAATGTCGATCGATTAACCACGTGATGTTTTTTTCCCCTCTTAAATAATGGCTTCGTACGATCAGCACATTTATTTATTTATTTATTTATTTAGGTAACAAACAGTCATATACAATAATTGATAACAGTATGTTTACAGCAAGACCTATAGTACCATAAAATTAACACAAACATTAAATAAAGTTGTGCGATAAGCGACGGTATAACAATATTTTTTTTTTATTCCTTTTTCAATGCAAATCTTTACGATTAAAAAAAAAAAAAAAGAGAACACACACAACCTACATCAGCGTTGAAACAATAGTTCACCCACACTCCTCTTGAAAACAAAAAGCGAATTTGAGAAAATATCCACCTCATTTAAGCATTTATTACAGAGGTTACATGCTCGCCTAAAAAAGGTATTACTTGCATAATTTGTGTGACAGTTCGGTATATAAAAAGTATCTTTAGAACGTGAGGAGAATCGAGGAATTTTAAGCGTAATTTTCTGTAAGAGATTTAGCAATATGTGGATGATAATGAGTTTTATTGAACATTTAATGGTAAATGATTTTCCCCCAAACCCCTCGAGACTCAATAAAGCTGTGGGACTTTATTGAGATCTCACACGGACTTCTTGAGAGAATTTGAATAGTGATGTTGCACTGTTTTGTACGTTCACGAACACTTAACAATAAATAATCCACCATTATTTCACATTAATATCCGACAAATCACAAATTATAAAAAATAAAACAATACTGCAGACATGACGCTTCACTTTCCCGCCAAGAAGGCCATTGATAAGATTTAACTACTGTTAGTTAACTTTTTTATATACATATTTTTTAACGTCAATAAGTACCTGTAAAGGTTTATCCTACTAATATTATAAAGAGAAAGTTTGTAAGTATGGATGGATATTTGTTACTCTTTCACGTAAAAACTACTGAATAGATTTGGATGAAATTCGGCATACAAATAGTTTATAACCTGGATTAACATATAGAATAGTTTTTATCCTGATATTCCCACCGGAACGTATGGATGGATGTTTATTACTCTTTCACGTAAAAACTACTGAATGGATTTGGATAAAATTCGGCATACAGATAGTTTATAACCTGGATTAACACATAAGATACTTTTCATCCGGATATTCCCACGGGAACGGGAACCACGCGGGTGGAACCGCGAGCGGCCGCTTGTAATGAATAAAACATTTGACTTTGACTTTGAACTAAGTCTCTTTACAAAATAATAATAGAAATCCTGAAAAAATTACGTACCCGGCTCGACGGTGACGACCATCCCATCGGCGACTGGCGCGCCGCGGCGCACGAGCGGCGCGTCGTGCACGTCCAGCCCCAGGTAGTGCGACACGTGGTGCGGGCACAGGCGGTACGCTTTCTGCACCAACAATACACCACTTATCAATGATATTATATAAAACAAGAAGCAGATATGTTATCAACGCGCGCGAAGTGAAGACTCAAATACGTCCCAATTGGGACGTCTTGCATGTAACTCAATGCAAAAGAAACATTTGAAGTGCAATCATTAAAATTATAGCTATCTCTTTCATTAGCGTGCTATTTCGTATCTTTTGTTTTACTTATCAGTGAAACTTGTCAATGTGTGCAACTCGGAACACATTTAAAACGCAAATTACTATGAACGTAACATATCTATAGTTTATAATATCATTGCCACTTATAGATTAATGTTTTATATTTTACCGTTTTATTAACGCTTAAATAAAATTTTAAACACTGAAAAAAGACGGCACGAACCACGCACCTTCCGCATTCCGGGCGGCTGCCTTAACCACTTGGCTACCGAGGTCTGGCTTTCAACCGTCGAAATTTGTCAGTGCTTGATGCTTATGTTTTTTAGTCAACATTGCTTTATCAAATCTTAGAAATTTTCACCTCTGAGATCCGAAAGAAATATTTTTACAAATATTTGAACATTCGGTTAAGATGAAGCTGCGTTTATAGATTAATGTTTTATATTTTAGCGTTTTATTAACGCTTAAATATACTTAAATAAAATTCGACTACAATATACTTAAATAAGGTTCGATTCCCGCCTGAGGTTGTCGTCTTTTTTCAGTGTTTAAAATTTCACCACTTACAAACAAACATTTACACGGGAATTTACTATAACTGGGTACTTAGTAGAGATGATCGTCTAATCTAAAAAAAGGTTCTTGTAGTTCGTTGTAACTTTGATCGATGTTTTAATAATAGTGTATTTTTTTAAATTAATTTATTTATTATGACGTATTTAAAAAAAACTACTTACTAGATCTCGTTCAAACCAATTTTCGTTGAAAGTTGTACAACATATATTTTTTAACTTTTATCATTCTCTTATTTTAGAAGTTACAGGGGGGGACACACACACACACACACACATTTTACCACTTTGGAATTCTTTCGCGCAAACTATACAGTTTAGAAAAAAAATATCTTAGAAACCTCAATATCATTTTTGAAGACCTATCCATAGATACCCCACACGTATGGGTTTGATGAAAAAAAATAGTATGGGGAACCCCCAAAAATTTTATTTTTATTTCTGTGTGAAAATCATAATGCCGTTCACAGAATACATCTACTTACCAAGTTTTAACAATATAGTTCTTATAGTTTCGGAAAAAATTGGCTGTGACATACGGACGAACAGACAGACATGACGAATCAAAAAAAAAAAAAAAACGCCCTTGCTCTAACGCCTTTACTTGTACTTTACTACATTGTACTTTATCCCGGGACAGCTTCTTACTCTTTACCAAGCTCAGGTCCGATCATGCATGGCAAAGCACCAGCTGGCTGCCCTGGATTCTACAGAGCGTCGAGCAAAGAGGCTGATTGGTGACGACGATAACAGACTTTTAAGTCTGGAACACCGACGCGAAGTGGCTTGCTTATCAGTCTTCTACAGGATACATTGTGGAGAGTGTGTTTAGGAGTTACATAACCTCATACCTCCTTCCCCGTTACATCATCGGACTATTAGACGGAGGGAGGGTTTCTAACCCTATGTTGTAGATATTCCATCCACTCGGACGAAGCGATTTGCTTCTAGTTTTCTCATTAGGAAAGCTAGGATGTGGAATGACCTCCCTGCGTCTTGTCTTTCCTGAACGCTACAACTTGGGCGTCTTTAAGGCCAGAGTAAACAGGTATTTACTGACTGCGCGTGCTCCATTTTCGTCCTCATTATCATTTTCCATCAGGTGAAATCGAGGACAAACGCGCAATCAGTCTCCAATAAAAAAAAAGTCGCTTCAAGATGTGAGAGAATTTTTTTTTGCATTATTATACATGTGTGCACTTTGACTGGCCTGCGCACAAATAGAGATGAAATACCGATGAAAAAAGAGCACAGCGCGCGCTATGTATGGGGATAAACTTTTGCTGTCGTGCATCTGTAACATTTATGCACTAGTTGGTCAACAGATCCGGCCATTCGGGCAGGGGGGTGTCACTCCGCGTTTTTAGTTTAGGTACGTTCGGAAGGTGCGCCTCCCAAGCAGGCGTAATCGCAGAGGTTGCCGCTCGCGACGCACGCTCCACGTAGCGCAGAGTCGTGCGTAAAACGAACGATCGTTCTGTTATTTTTGTGCACCCAACAATGATTACTAAACGATTTTATAATCCGTATAAAAGATACTGTTGTGTTTACGGGTGTCTAAATAGAAGAAATAACAAGGAATCTGATTTATTTGAATATATACTTAAATATATCCATGAGTGAGAACGAATATGAACGCTTGGGTCACACGATAAGTTTCAATTTTGCGTGAAAGTCGCAATTTTTTTTATACCTAAACTGACTTTTGTTAGAGAGTGAGTCTTTTGTACGGTAGTACTATTAGTTATTCAGTGATGGTCTTCGTCAGTCACACGAAAGTACATAGATCGCACACAAATATACACAAATTACTGTAATTTGTGTAAATTACGTCTATATACCTACTTTTCATGTGAGCGTAGACCTTTGGAAGGGCGTTCCGTTTTAGAATTCAAGTTTCAATATAATTTTAACCTGTCAGCTGCCGTAAAACTAGTTACAAATAAAACACGAATTGTTAGTAACCGATTTATGATTTTCTCACAGACGAGCGGTTGAGATATCAAAAGACAATAAGTTCAAAAAACGTTAAAGAATATCGACAGGTTAGGTCTAACCAATACCTCGGGATGGTCAACGCAGCCGTCCGGTATGCGAAGGACGTGGTTTCGATTCCCACTTACCTAATTAGTTCTTTTTTCAACGTTTCAATATCTTAAATTACTTTTAAGGGTGTCTCATAGGCGGCGGTGATTCAGGTGACCAGCTTGTTCGTATGCCTCCTTATCACATACAAAAAAAATGTAAAGCAAAACTTAGGTAATCGGTACTCGAGTAAACTCCCTCGAACAAGGTTTAAAAGAGTGTCAGGTGATCAGGCACGTACCCCGATGAGGTCGTTCCCGCTGATGCCCCTGGGCAGGATGCCCTCCTGCTGTAAATGGGCGCCGAGCAGCCGGCACATGCTGTCGAACAGCTGGTCCAGCGCCGGCCGGTGCTCGCCCAGCAGCTCGATCAGACGTTTCTGCCATACAAAACCAACTAAGTTATATTTTATTATTTTTAGGGGTTAAAATGTTACAGTGTCGAGTAGCGGTGAAAGAATACTACAACCCCCTATCATTTCCTTCAGGTGTCGTAAAAGGCAACTAACGGACTTAAGACTGCAAATACATCCAACTGCATAGAGCGGCGATGGGCTCACCACCTGTCACGCTGAGCACGTGTGCAGTCGCTATTTGGTGAAAAGTGGACTATGGTAGAGGACTGCTTTTACTGTACTCTTTGCTTTGTCTCTGACTAACCCTTCGGGGATATTAGTCGTGATTATAATTATTAAAAAGTTATATTTTCTTGTTTTTAGTGGTTTAGCGTGGTCTGCACGTTTAGTCAATTATCCAGCTTGCCAATTAAATCGTCTTAAAGCCGTTATATACGTCAGGGTAATTGGTCATTTTACGCAAAAATCACAGTCGAAATGTAGGGCCCATAAAATTTGTAAAAGTAAAAATTAAACACGCGTATATTCATAAATAGAGTAAAAGCTTAATAAAATTATTATATAAACATAACTTTTCAACTTTTAATACAAAAATTGCATCTGGCTGGGCAGAGCCATAAAACATGGTTGGTCAGGTACGAATCCGGCGAGTGTTTTTTTTATTCCACATTGTTTTCAACTCTTAATTCTAATGACAAAATTTTAGATTTCATAGTAATGGGTCAAGACTCCTTCAGTGTTTTTAGCTTTGCATAGTTTCAAATGGAGGGAGGCCTTTGCCCTGCAGTGGGACAATGAAGGCTAATAATAATAATAATAATAGTTTCAAATTCTACCTAGCATCGATTTTTTAAAGAACATCAGGCACATTTGACCCGAAAATGTATAAACTTATTTCTATTATCTTTAAGCACTATGTGTCATTATATACCTAAATCAGTGTCAACTTTTTTTGAGACTCCTTTATTTGGCTGAAATTAATTAATTAGAAATCAAAACTACGACTATGAAACGGTAATTTTGTGGCCGCCATCACTATTTTATTGCGTAAGAACAAGGCGCATAGCATCAGATGACAGTGACATTGACAGAAGTTGGCTGGAGTGGATTTCTCGGAGAAATAGTTCTGAAGTTAGATAAAACTAACTTTTAGATTTGTATTGTTAATATAGCATAGGCAAATACTTGAAAATGGGTACTTATTGCTTTGATTTGAATGCCATGCCATTTTCGATCTGTCAGCTAGTCTATCGGCTGTCAGTGTTACTGACATTGTCAATCACTGTCAACTGTGAAGCGTTTAACCAAAGCGTGTAACCACAACTACATGATTAAATGAACAGAACAGAATTCCACACGCTCCATCCGTATCGTGTTTGATATTTAAGATCTTTGTGTGCAACAAGAAAGCTAATTTTAATTTTAATTGGTACGCTCACTTTTAGTAATATTTTTCGAGAACAATATGTTCATTTAGCACATAACGAAACGTTTCGTTTGAGTTACAAGTGTTGCTATACTAGTGTCAGTAGTGTTACCAAAGAAAAATATTTAAAACGTGAATATCTCTTCTAATAAAAATCTTTATTAAACTTTGAATAGTTTCCACGATCCACTATTTACATACCTACATTGTAGTACAAACAGAAATGCTATACATTTTTAGGTCTATTGTCAAAGGAATTTGCCTGATGTCCTTTCTATATGTATTATGCTATAGCTACCTGCACAGTGAGCACCAGCTCATAGAGTATCCTCTGGTGCTTGCTGAACTTGCCTGTCACGGGCCACGTCCGCGAGATGTCCGAGTTGTAAAGCCATCTCTGACAGCCTGTGAATAAAGACTTTATTTATTTATTTATTAAGTTGAATGATACTAAGTTAAGAGTATAAGTCGTGTTGGCGCAAAAAATACTATCTTTTTTTTGATTTAATCATCAATTTATTATGTTTAACAACTCATAAATCTTAAAGCAACTTCTTTCCGACACAACCTCTCAGATCAACGTTTTGTGATTTACTGACCCGCTGCCCGGTAGCCATCTTGGCATGTACTGACGATTTGACAGACAAAGGCCAGGCTTATACTGACGATTTGAGCCAGGATGGCGGCAGTGATGCAATAAATTAAAGTGCAGCTGTAAGGCACCAGCTCACCCGAGTCCACCAGCAGCAGCTCGCCGGCCGCCAGCGCCTGGTTGTTGCACACGTAGTGTATGTGCGTGCGCGTGCAGCTGTAAGGCACCAGCTCACCCGAGTCCACCAGCAGCAGCTCGCCGGCCGCCAGCGCCTGGTTGTTGCACACGTAGTGTATGTGCGTGCGCGTGCAGCTGTAAGACACCAGCTCACCCGAGTCCACCAGCAGCAGCTCGCCAGCCGCCAGCGCCTGGTTGTTGCACACGTAGTGTATGTGCGTGCGCGTGCAGCTGTAAGGCACCAGCTCACCCGAGTCCACCAGCAGCAGCTCGCCAGCCGCCAGCGCCTGGTTGTTGCACACGTAGTGTATGTGCGTGCGCGTGCAGCTGTAAGGCACCAGCTCACCCGAGTCCACCAGCAGCAGCTCGCCAGCCGCCAGCGCCTGGTTGTTGCACACGTAGTGTATGTGCGTGCGCGTGCAGCTGTAAGGCACCAGCTCACCCGAGTCCACCAGCAGCAGCTCGCCAGCCGCCAGCGCCTGGTTGTTGCACACGTAGTGTATGTGCGTGCGCGTGCAGCTGTAAGGCACCAGCTCACCCGAGTCCACCAGCAGCAGCTCGCCAGCCGCCAGCGCCTGGTTGTTGCACACGTAGTGTATGTGCGTGCGCGTGCAGCTGTAAGGCACCAGCTCACCCGAGTCCACCAGCAGCAGCTCGCCAGCCGCCAGCGCCTGGTTGTTGCACACGTAGTGTATGTGCGTGCGCGTGCAGCTGTAAGGCACCAGCTCACCCGAGTCCACCAGCAGCAGCTCGCCAGCCGCCAGCGCCTGGTTGTTGCACACGTAGTGTATGTGCGTGCGCGTGCAGCTGTAAGGCACCAGCTCACCCGAGTCCACCAGCAGCAGCTCGCCAGCCGCCAGCGCCTGGTTGTTGCACACGTAGTGTATGTGCGTGGCGCGCGCGCCGCCCGCCACCACGGGCGGGAAGGCCAAGTGCTCGGCGCCCGCCTGCCGGCAGCTGTACTCCAGCACCGCGTTCACTTGGTGCTCTGTCACACCTGGATAAGGGTGAAGGGTTTTTCTAAATTGTCTCTGGTCTGGGTGTTTTCTATGTATAATAAGTATGTATTTAAGTATTTTAAGTATGTCTATCCATTGTCGTTTACGTTTAACGAGTTTCATAGCAAAGCTTCTCTTGGGCTAGAAAATTGGTGGGAAAGTTTATTTATTTATATAAGTATAAGTAGCAAGTAGTAATATGATAAGTGGCAAGAACCCCACAAGGGTTTTAGTTTAGGTAGATAGATATCTATCTACCTAAAGTTCCTGTCTGTGTTTATCTATCTAGATAGATAAACACTTTATTGCACATACACAAGAAACAGTTACACATGACACAATATTAAAACTAGTATGGGCAAAGGCGATGTGTTTTCTATACACTGCATTTTGCAATTCAAATGAACGACAAATGCTTAGTCAGTAGTACAAAAAATGACATAACTATTGCTCATGCAGTAGATTAGACTATAGGGTTTTATGATGAACAATTTTTTAGACTGAAGACAACAAAAACGCATAAATTCAAATGATTAAAATTTTTTTTTGACCGTTTAAGATGACCTTAATAGACAATATTGATAGAAGCCAATATTGAAAATGTCTGCACCAAACACAAAATTACTTGCTGTGGTCAGAAGGGGTAGACAACGCTAGGCCACACCAGGTTTCGTACAAGTCATGACCATGTTGATGGACAGCGACCTGATGTAGCAGATCTCCTTCATGAGCTCAATCTTGGCGGGCGACTTGTAGACTCACATGAAGTGGAGTGCCCTCTGTGGGTCTTTTAGAGAGGCCTGGACGTTGCGTGACTAAAACATATAATAACGAGCAACAAGGTTCCGCCTTGGTACCTCACCACTAGTCTTCTGTGGACACTAAAACAGGAAGACAACGCTAAGCCTCACCAGGTTTCGTACACGCCATGGCCATGTTTATGGACTGCGAGCCGATGTAGCAGGTTTCCTTCATCAGCTCAATCTCAGTGGGCGACTTGTAGACTCGCATGAAGTGGAGCGCCCTCTGTGGGTCTTCTAGTGAGGCTTGGGCGTCTCGCAGCACCGCGCGCACGGCGGCGTGGATGTCAGGGTTGGCCGGGCTTTCGTTGTGGTACCAGATTACGCAGGGGCGGGATGATGAGGCGGCTCTAGATAGAGGAAACATCAAGATGGCAATGTTGGTATGGCCAATTGGCCACGTTATTGTTAGTTAAGTGCCTTCCTATAAAAATAAAATAAAATTTACAGACTTATTTGTTGGGCAAAGGTGTCCATCATTGAAGTCAAGTCACTGCTATAATTATACAATATAAATTATTAGAAGCAATGCACCTTTTATAAAAGTCTGTTGGCAAACTCCTTTTAGTTTCTAGATTTATTCAATTGCTTTGAAAAAGTACTGAGAAGTTCATTTAGATTAATCACTGCCTGCAAGTAACAACAAAGCACAGTTCAACAAACCAACTTGCTAATGTATCCGGGAAAGGTGTCAACGGGGTGCGCCTCGTCGACGGCGAACAGCCTCGCGGCCGCCGCGCAGCCGGTGCGCGGGCCCTCCCACAGCTCGGCGTGCGCGTCTCTGTCGTGGACGAACAGTATGCACTGTGGAAACATTCCATTTTTGATAGTAGAAAGAAATTTCTTGGCGGGAAAGTGAAGTGCTATTTGTATAGAATTAAATACAAATACAAATGATTTATTTTGCTTGAAAAGTGGTACATAAAGTTGTTACAAAAATGCGAATCACACTAGTCACCAGACTCTGGCATGCAAAATTTATTACTATTTATTAATTATTTAAATAAAAAACTGATTAATTAAATAAGTCATATAAATTAAAATTATAAATATATATTAATTCATTAAGTCATGTAGGTATGTCTTATTAGTTAATAAAATTGTCAAATAAGAGAGCAAAAATATTTGGGTTGGCTAAATCTGAGGTCTAAAGCTATTGAAATATTCATCAACACAATAAAAACTGTTATTTATCAACCAATTCTTCAATCTACTTCTAAAACTAACTATTGGCAGATTTTTCATCTCGTCATGTAATCTGTTGTAAATCTTAACTGCCATACAGTACGCATTTCGGCTATAAAGAGAAGTTGTCCTAGCCGTAAAGTTTGTCCGTCCATCTGTCTGTCACCAGGTTGTTTCTCATGAACTCATGAAATCAATTTTCACACATAATGAATTTCTATTGCCGCTATAACAACAAATACTAAAAACAGAATAAAATATTTTTTTAAGGGGGGCTCCCATACAACAGACGTGATTTTTTTGCCATTTTTTGCTTGATAAATGGTACAGAACTCTTTGTGCGCAAGTCTGACTCACACTTGGCTGGTTTTTGTAACTAAAAAATAATTCTATACTAATTATTTTCATAATAAAATTTATAATCTTAGAAAGTGACTCACAATAAGGTACTGCTTTATTCAACAATTTAAGCATCCTTCTAGGTTCATATACAAAAGTTATCTAATTTAATATACAAATCAAACCTTAAAGTTTTCTGTTTGTGCTGGTTTAATCATCACCAGCACAGCAGAAGGCTCCAAACATCCTGTGAGGTAGAAGAAGTCAGAGTTTTGACGAAATACATAGGGTATTTTGTCCGACATGTACTGTTTGCATGCTGCAGGTATCACAATCTAGAAAGAAAAAACCAACATAATAATATTTTAACTTAATCATCTTTATACGAAAACGTTACTTAATAATGGTGATTTCTTTGTTCCAGCAAGTATTTTTACAAAAAGATACTTACAATATGGCTTTTATGCATATTCTCTGCTTCTGTGAATAGTTTGTTGACTAGAGTCTCTCTCCGCTCCCTGTATTCAGCCTGAGTGATGCCACAGGTCAAATGGCCCGGTGGTATCAAATGTGGGTGCGTATGACAAGTTGCTTGGCCTAATATACCAGTCGGAATGGTGAACTGAGGCGCTGACTTCATTCCTGGTGGATGCTCAATCGTGGAGCGACATCTGAACCAGTCTCGACTTAAACTATGCTTCACGAGCCTCTTCCTGTTCTTGGCAGCTAGAAAAAAAAGTTTGTTTTTGTTTGTTATTTTTGTTAAAAACACTACAATTACGTAGAAAATATCGATGGCTTAGTGCACACATATACTAACTACAAAAATTGCGATTTTTACTTTTTGACTGCCAACTGTATTAATTGACGTGCTCTACCGTTTGCAATTACCCACGTGTCGATATTTTATCTCTTTCTATCAAAAACCCAGTGTCACGGTTGTATTAAGTAAGCTTCGGTTTTGTCCAAAAGTATTAAAATCCTTTATTTTTACTAATCTGCTACGAAAACTCTTTAAGTGATTTTAAGATTCCCTCCCGCGGTACTAGTTAACGCACAAAAATATTAAGTACATTTACGATATGTAATTTTACATATTACAGACAATCCAAATGTTCTAAGTGCAATTAATACAAAACAAATCTAATGCTTGTAACTGTTTTTAAGTGCACAAATGTGCTAAGTCGCTATGATACAAAAAATAACTGTACATATGTTTACAAAATCATCGAAAATTACATTTCTATTAGTACACTTAACTCATTTTTGTTTTGTTTCTTGAAATGCTCAACTAACGACATTTAAAGTTAAGTGTGCTTACGATAATCGTTTTGGCGCGCAATTTTTACGTGTATGCACGAAGGCTAAGAAAAATTGGTCAATGTCACGTTCATACTGGCTTTTTCACTAATCTATAAGTAAACACCGTGTTTGCCAAACACTTTTTTGTAACATGTTCGATATTAGCACAAGTATTATTAATATTTCTTCTAAAAATAGAGGACATGCAGGTTCTTATCTTGGCACTGACAATCGAAAAGGTAAAATTCCCGCAAATATAACTTCCCTAGGCTACGAAATTTGTGAAAGAGCAATATTGACCAGTAACCTCGAATTAAGTCTTACTATTGTCGCAAAGACTCAGAAAAATTATATTTAGATAGTGATCTGAATCTGAACTTATCTCGCATATACAAAATTTACAAGAATTTTTTTGCCCAGAAAAACAAATAACTCCCGTATTATGTATGTACCACAGGATTTTTCACTCCTATGAGCCAAAACTAGCATTTTATAAGCCCTGCAATGCGTATAGGCGATCGAAGCTAGTTTACAAGAAGAATATGATGCACACAAAAAACGCGAAAAAGACTCTTTGGATATGAAAAAAGAAGACAAAGAAATATGGTGTTTTTTGGTGCTTATAGAGCAAATACATTCGACCTACAAGCTGTTCTTTCTATACCCCTTACCGGTGATTGCAAAATATATTATTTACGAAAACTTTCATAATACAATCTAACTATTTTATATTTGATAATGGGTTCTGCCACAATCAAACCAAAACATTATGATGTTAATATTATGAAACATGACGATTTCTATGACTTAAAGGCATTTGAAAAAACTTTAAATACTAACACAACTAAAAACATAAAAAATGAGACTGAAATGGTTTAAAATTAAGTGGCTTCAGGTAAACAAAGAATTGCCTACTTCGATATTTTATAAATACGACTTAAACGATTCAGATTTGGAAGAAATCAATATTTGCAAGGCAAAAAATGGAGAAAAAAAAAGACTTCATTAACATATTTTAAAAAAACCTGAAAAGAGCATACAAATTTAGTGCTACCTATTTCACAATGTAAGAAAAAAGATCTTCTTACTCTTTAAAGGATGGTGTGATCCCATCAGACTATGGGCAATACTATAGAGACTTACCATCCAGTTCTGCAAATATTCCTAATATCAATATCACTGACACTGAAACATCTGATTATGAAGTTAAGAATCAGGATGACAGTATTATTAATAACCTACCTTATTCTAAGACTAATTACTGATTTAAAGAAACTTGAATATATAAGTACTTTCCCTAATTTTGTTAGTGTTTAAGAAAGACTGATTTATTTACCTATACTATTCTTAATAATTAATTAAATGTTGTAGAACTTTAATAAATTATTACTTACCTACTATGCAATGTTTTATTGATTTCCTATTTAATAATATTATTATTATTTTATGTTCTAACCTGCACAAAATATCTTGAGTCGGTATTCTGTAGTATTTAATAAATATTTTAATATTTTAATTTTGATGAGTACCTATTTATCTACTAGAATATTGACCCCGTCACACTTAGTACATTCGCGCATTCAAATTACTAAATTTAAGGGTTCAAATGTACTGTAGTGATGGGGTTATCTAGAAATTCAGCTGATTTTGTTATCAATTTAACATAATTCTTACTTCTTTGTAGAGCCAAAGAATAGTTCTTATGAATAAACGTAATTTGAATTCCATATCATACACAGTTTTTGTATTATTCATGCTTAAACTTTAAAATGCTCTCCTGAAAAATCAAGTTTTTGTAATTAGTACATGTGTGCTCTAAGCCATCGATATAACCTAACACTTACCTAAGTTTAATGCCAATTTATGTAAGGTATTCATTCTTAAATTTCCTATCGCAGTAGATTTAATATGATATAATTGTAATATACTGTTTATATTTTGTTCCAGATATACATATAACTGGCTGGCAATGTTATTAAACTTAAAATTTTACCAAATAATAAACTTTTCTTGACCACCAATCACTATCAGACGATTTGATTTGACAAGTGACAACTGACGTTGACATGACAGTTAATTTTTTTATTTGATGCAGGAAAGACATGGGATCTAGTCTGTACATCAATATTTTCTGTGGTTTAGTTTTAAATGGTGATAAGATACGAAAAATATGAGTTGTTATTAATGTCCGTTAATTAATGGACAAATTTACCCATCGATGAGCCATTATTTAATAATTATCTAAATATATCATAATTAGAAACATTAATT
The DNA here is from genome assembly GCA_963921215.1 of Scoparia ambigualis. Classification (NCBI taxonomy): domain Eukaryota; kingdom Metazoa; phylum Arthropoda; class Insecta; order Lepidoptera; family Crambidae; genus Scoparia; species Scoparia ambigualis. The sequence continues at coordinate 40,267,884 of OY992503.1, read as the reverse complement.
TAAATTATTTTAGACAGTCTTACATTCACGTCAAAACGGAGCAGTTACATAACGTTCCATTTGGGCATTTAATAGGCTTTTTACGCTTTCGGAAGCATGCGATCAAAACGGTGTAACCGTACTTGACGTATCCCAGACTAAATTCTGGTTACGATTGTCTGATCCCCTGGGGCCCAAGTCTGCTAATTTACGAATGGCATAATTGAATCGCAATTGGATCGTATTGTAATTGTTTGACACATTTGGTATTCTCTTACTCATATAAGAATACCAAATGTGTCAAACAATTACAATGCGATACAATTGCGATACAATTACGATTCAATTATGCCATTCGTAAATTAGCAGACTTGGGCCCCTGAGTAACTACTTAATATTAACTGTCGCATCCTCAAAATAATGGCAATGCGACGAGTACCTACGAGTCACATTTTGGTAAATACCACTGCGACCTAGTGATTTAGCCACCAAAAATCTAAAAATCTAAAATCTAAAATTCTTTATTCACTAAGCTTAAAATAGGCATTTTGAATCGTCTAAATTTAATTTTACTTTTAAGGATGGATAGGCATAGGAACCCACGCACCCACTCCACCTATTCAGGACGTCTTTTAGTTGTGAAGAAGAACGGGCGCAAGAAACTCCACAGCTCTAAAATAATATAGAAGTAACGACATTTACAAAACAATATGTCGTTACCAAATTATACAATCAATAATCATAAAACAATTACCTATATAATAAAAGAAAAGATAAAAACAAAAGTAAATCTAAAAGTTTTACTCGGGCATTATGAACGCATTAAAACAATATGTGTGCGAAACTAGAGGAATATTAATTCCATGCATTTTTGTCTTTGATGTAATCGCTTACAGTGTAATAGCCCTTTTCTAAAAGTCTGCCCTTAACATGTGTCTTAAATTTGTCAAAGGGCAAAATTATAACATCGTTCGGGGATTTTATTGTAAATCATAAATGGTCCCTAAACTTTCCACCACACACCAATTTCAGATCCGTGTTTAAATCCCAGCGGTGTATATTTGTTTGTTTAAGTCCGCCTGGCTACTTTTACAACCATTTCATTTTATAATTTTAGGATCTAATTGTGTTAGATGCAGCGGTATAAATTAAAGGGCATATTACCCAAGCCACTGGAACATCTGCGACTAAGGGTGGAATGAATGGTGGATCTAAGACGATTTGCGATGTGTACGAAATGAGACACTGGTAATTTGGCTATTTCGACGAATTGATGAATTTTCGACCTCTTTATTTTTATGGTTTCGTACTTAGAATAATAACTCTATGGTTTCGTACCTCAAAAATTCTAACTGACTTCTTTTTATTTTTATTTTTACTATAATTTGGTATTTTTAGTTTAGTTTTGCTTTTGTGTTGTCAGATGTACCGTCACCTTAATTTTAATTATTATTTTTTAGTCGTACGCTGTGGCATCTAAAAACAGTGCTTTTAGCTTATTATTTGTATTTTGTCCTTTTAAATCTGCATGATTATTGTAACTGTTACTGATTGTCCTTAAATAAATAAATAAAAGGAATAAACGGAACCTTTATAGGATCACTTTGTTGACCGTCTGTCGTGTCTATCAAGATTAAAGTAAAAATAAATATTCAATTTTTTTACCAAATAGCCCCGTTCTACTATATCGTTTTAATTTCAACTGGATACCACCACGAGATAAAGGGTCTTGATTCAAGACCCTTTATCTCGGGAACGCGTGGTGGTATCCATTTCAACTGGATTCCCGATATAATTTGGTAAAAAATTTGAATATTTATTTTTACTTTAATTTTTAACAGATAAAGAAGTATGTGTTGCTTAATACAGATATAACTCTAAGATACAAAAAAAAACATAGAATGAACAAACAGTAAGGTTTATTTTAAAAAAGAAGGTGACTTTCCAAATAGCCCCCAGGGCCCCACCCTGGGGGCTTAGTTGGTATGCATAAAAAATGACATAGAAAATATCTTTATAAACTGTTTTTATTTCAATGCGTGTTTACGCACGGCGATATTTGGTAACATACATTTAAAAATTTACAAATAATGCAAAAGTCAACACTAAATAATTTAACATTTTTACTTAAAAACTAATTTGGTACAAAACTGACATACTCTCGCTAAATGTAGTTCTTAACATCACACGCGCGCTGTTCTTTTTTCTGATTGGTCGAGATTGACAGATAACGGAGTTACCAAATGTTAGAGAATAAAAAGGTTGCGTTCACGTTAATTTGTTTGCGTTCGTTAAAAATTTTTTTATTTCCAAAAAGTCCCACGATTGCTAAATAGCCCCGTTCTACCGGTACTCAGGTCTACAGTCTCTTGAACTGTTAAAAAATCAAACTCCTAAGTTAACGTAAAAAAAGATACGGCCATTTATGCCGCAAAAAATCGTACCTTTCGACTTTCGACCTTTTCGACACTCTCGAAGGAATCAAAATTTATAGGGTATTCTCCGTTAACCTAGAACTATGACGTTTGGCAAGTATTATCGTCTTATGCTACAAGTAAAGGAAAAGTCAGAAAACTATACATTTGTAATTAAATCATTAAAAAACAGGGTCTTTATGCCAAAAAAACGTATATTTCGACACTCTCTAGGAAATCATATAGGGTATTTTCCGGTTAACTAAACTATGAAATTTGGCAAGTATTACCGTCCTAAACTTACTACAAGTACATACAGGAAAAAAATCTGAAAACTATACATTTAATTGTAATGAAATCATTAAATTTTTATAAAATGCTCCTACGTACTGGAACCCTCGGTGGGCGAGTCAGACTCGCACTTGTCCGGGTTTTTTTTACTTTGTAAGCCAAGGACGCCCATTCAATGTCCGATCAGAGCACCTGCTCCGGATACCCGAAGGGAGCGGGTTCGAATCCTGCTCGTGAAAATTTTTTCGACACTGTCTTTTTCAATTTGTAATTTGTAGAGTGCTTTAGAAAGAAGAGCTGAAGAAAAATAACTATGTAGATTACTCGTTTTATATGACGAGCAAACCGTAAAACGATGTAGGTATTGACGTCTTAAGGGGAGGTATTTCGAGCGCTTCCCTCTCGTTCCCTCGACGGTACAACGGTAAGGGACGGGTATAACAGCGAAGCGGCGCGAATAATCGCGTTTTATATTTTAAAAAATTGATAGATGTAATAAACAAAAAACCATCGGTTATAAAAACTCAAGTTATTTACGAGCTTCATTTTGGTAAATGACTCATAAAATCAAATCACTTATTTTAAGAATAAAACCTGGAAAAGAAGATAAAATGACACAAAAATATGTAACTTTGTGAATTTATTCTATCGAGCCAACTTTATCAAATCGTGTTTCCATCGGGTGTATTTTATAGAATAAAGCCTCAACAATATTTCATAATTTTCGCAGATTATAATTTTACTGTTTACTACTTCAAAAAGTAATTCTAAGAACGTGTTATTTTAATTTTTCACTAACACCTAGCCTTAAGGCCCTAGTACACATTGGCGTATGTTGGCCCACTGCCGGCAATCGCCATTGTGTAGACGGGGTAAATTGCGCGCCACTATCGACAAATTGCCCGCCAATGTACACCATTACCCCGTCTACACATTGGCGATAGCTGGCAGTGGGCCAACATACGCCGATATGTACTGGGGCCTTTAATAATAAGATGGCTGTGGATAGAGTGCCGCTAGCGGCATTCTAGTACGGTCGGTTACGATGCCGTCATTACGGCATCCTAGTACAAAGTGTAGGCAGTGAATAGAGTGCCACAAGCGGCAACATAGTACGATCGGTTACGATGCCGTAAATTGACGGCATCCTAGTACGAAGCGTATAGAGTGCCACAAGCGGCATTCTATCTCAATCGGTTAGGGAACCGTAACATATTTTTTATTTGTCGTAATGTTCAGACGACATAATATTCAAAAGATATTTTTGCATGGAGTTAGATTTCTGTTTAAAAAAAATAACCTTGAAATTCAAGACAATCGCTACGCTGCGCTTCGCGATTGTCTTAAATTTCTAACCTATCACGTGTCCTACAGGAGTAGGGCAGCTAGTATTTCTGTTGACTAACAAAAACTTTACGGCAGCTTAGGCGGCGTCACTATTATACCGCAAAACTTACGGTTCCCTAACCGATGGTGCCGCTAGCGGCACTCTATACACTTCCTAATAAGATGACGATTTTGACGACCTCCGTGGATGAGTGGTTAGCGCGCCGGGTCTGGCGAAGCGCCATCTTTTTTTTTCTTTTACAACGGGTAAACGCTTGGCCTTCATCTCATCTGATGGTAAGTGACGATAAGGCCGAAGGTGGAAGCGCGCTTCACCCGGAATCCTCAACCACTGAAGAACTGGCTATCTTATCTTAAACTGTCGGAACACAACAATGCTATAAACATCGTTGTTATGGCCACAAACTTCGATAAGATGGTGGTAGCTAGCCAGGCGGACTTAACAGCCCTACCACCAACCAAACCGAGCACAAAGATGTATCCCCCGCTGGGAATCGAACCCGGGACGCTGGGCCTAAAACCGGTGGCTTAGCCAGTAGACCACAGAGGTGATTTAACGGCCTCTGAGGTCCCGGGTCTAATTGCCGGTCCGGTCCGGGTCAATTTAGAGAAAACTGTTTTTCTATGTTTATGTATATTTTTCGGGGTCCTGCTGTTTGACCAAAAGTCATTTGGCAAAATTACACTTGACAAACAACGTTTGGCAAAAAATGGTTTATTAAATAAACCATTTTTTAATTTTATAATTATAAAACTCCGTTATCTAGTTTAGGCTGGATTTGATCAAACTGGAATAAGACTTACTCCGAGAATAGTCTATACAAATTCGGCGCTTAATCTAGGTATAGACCTTATTCCAGTTTGTCCAGAATCCACCCTTAACCGTATTAACGAGTTTCAGCAGAAGCTTATATTGGGCTAGATAAGTGTGAGCGTAAACAAATATAATTTATAATTAATTTAATTTAATAAGTCATTTCTATGCAATGCAAAATAACACTTAAACTTTTTCTACGACGTGTTTAAAAAAAGTTGCCAACTGCAACTGCGATTGTACTTACATGCATTTTGATTTTGACTCGACTTGCAGAAGAGTTTATAGTCACCTGTTGCAAAAAGTCGAAGGAGGAAAAAAGTGTTTAAATTCAACGTGATCTTTAGAAAATAGTTGCAATGATTTTCAATAATATGTCGAAATATTATTGTTTATGTAATGTTTAACATTCGTACTTATGTTAAATTAAGCTGGTAAAGTAAAATAAAAATAAGTCACTCAGACAAAATGTCAACTGTCTATTTGTTATTTAAACACTGTAACAATAGGTAAGTATCTCAACTTTTTGTCCTAGCATAGCAGGCTTTGCTTAAGTTAACCTGCCCACCCAATGGATGTAGAACAATTGGACATTATGCAAACAATGGCTCCGAGGCTGTGCAATATTTGTTTTATGTTATTAGCACAACCTACGACAAATGGGCCTTGTCGAAGCGGTAACCTGAGTTATTTTGGTCATTTAACACGTTGACTGCCTCACTCTTAAAAGCAGGCACAACAATTAATATTATAATTGTTTCTGGTTACTGGTGATCGCCATGGCGCTAAACACTGAAGTACGGCCAGTAACTAGCTTTAATATGTACCCGCGCTGGACCTAGAGTAGTGCTTATGTTCCTAGTTGTTGTTTTAAAATTTCATGTTGGATTAGATTGGCTAGAAATTACTTCCTTCTATAAGAATGTATTGGTAAAGCATTAAACGCTATATAGATTATTTCAACTGAACACGTCCCGTACCACAGAATGGGCCCTGCGAAACATATTAAATAAGCCTTCGAGGTAGACAACATACAGAGTTTTACAATAGGTACGAAATACAGCATTGGTCCTTCGATCCGGCTCGAAGGATCAATGCAACGACTACGACGTCTTTCCTACAATTTCCCAATTTTCGGGCTTTTGTCGAGCAAAAAGGAAAAGAGGTTTTGTCTAGGTTCTGTGGGCAGGAAGGTCAAGCTACGTTCACCGGCGCCTCTCAGCAGTTAGCGCGGAACGACCGCCGCGTGCGCACGTCGCCGCCCCCCCCGATACACGATCGCGAACAACTGTGCTCAATCGTGCCCGTTACAATTGTGTTTATAACAGTGCCTGTTTGCTTTTTAATTTCCACTATAGGACGGAGCGTGCACAACGAAAAAGGTTTGTTGATAAAGTTTGTTATTACTTTCCAAGTTTGAGTAGTACCAAGTACCATGTATATTGTGGTCTAGTCGATAGTTTACGTCAATAAATGGGTTGTGGCTCGCAGATACGATACCATCGTTTTGTAAGTCATTTATTAGATGTTACGCACGGTTGCAAGGATTACCTAACGTGCGACCTCGTATATTGTATAAAAGATTTGTGTAAACAATCACTACGAAAATACTAGTGCGGTCTCATCCGTAGATCCATGCCAATTTAAGTATGATAACCGTGGTAGGTAATTAATTGTGCAACTGTGTCAGTTGTTATGTTCTTCATTCTTCTTGACCCTGGCCAAGAAATATTATTGCTAGGAACAGAGTCCATCTTTTATAATTTTTTATTGTTTGTGACTAAAAATTGAAAGAAGTTTAATGAATTTCACGCATGTTTAGCTGAAAGGACTAATCATTAATTTATGTATATTTTTTCATAACATAATAGGTGCCTTATTTTATTATTGTTCAAGTACCTCCCATAATTTAGGTAAAAACTAAACCAATTGATAGAAGAACTACTAAGTTTATCTATTTATAACTTCAACTTGGGTAGGTACCTTTTTTAGCTTGCGTTATTAATTATGTTAGGTTCGGAATAATGTAGAACATGCACAATGCATAATTTTTTTTTTATATAAAGTTTACCTAAAATAAACATTATAATAAATAAGATTCGTATAGTTAATTGGCGTGTCATGTACCTAATGACGTCATATTTATATTATGTGTTTTAGTAATTTCACTATAAACCAAAATGTAATAAAAAAGACGAGGAAAAAGGACTCTAAACTATTTACTATATTTAAATAAGTTTATAAAAAAAAAAAAAATTGTTGTCTAACTTTTAGTAGAAAAATAACGATCACATGGGGTTGGTACGGTATCACTTCGTGCGTGACAATGTGGGGGAGAGCTTGGGGTGGTTAATGGTTATTTCATGTCACCTGTTGCTGGTTGTAACTTTGGAACCACATGGGGTTTTTCTGTAATTTGGCATATTACTAAAATGTACTTATACCTACTTACTACTTAGGAATTCAGGAAAAGCAGCAAAATACGGCAATCAAGGGCAATTGATGTAAAGTTATTAATTACATCAATTGCCCGTTAACAATAGTTGTGACTATTGTTAACGTTAACGTTCTACACCTTTTATATGGTTAGTGTGTTTATTGTACCTACCTACTTTTTGGTTTGATTCCCATCAAGCAGGTAGGCGTTCGCACTGCTACTCGACTTGGCAGGAAATTCCAAATGATTGCGATCTTAAATGTTGGCATGCGTCCACCTGCATACGCCTTCTACATCCATAGATCCTGAAGCAGCAATGTTTTTAAATTATTTACATACTTATCACGTTTCACTATTTTCTTAAATATACATTGATTTTCTCCATCCCTAGATTGACTAGAAGATATCGCTGATAAGGTCATTTAATGAGATCTAAAACTTTATAGAATGTATTATAATCTAACTTTTACATTTTGTGTTCTAAAATTGTTATCTTTTTCTTAGAGATTATCACTATACTTTATTAGTTTTAGTATTCCACTTGTTGCATTTACAATATGCAGTCTAACGGCAAAACTAAGAACCAACTTCACCACCTACCTCATTAATGTAATCCGCCGATGGTCAAGAAGCAATTTAGCATTTCCAAGATCTGAGCCTCACGTTTGGGCATTAGCCAAACCGCTAGCCCGCTAATGGTTTCCTGAGCCATTCTAAGCTTCCCGAGTGTGCATTCACAGGCTCGCGGCGGAATGTGCCTATTACTAGAGTTCCGCCTCTTGGATGCGCCTGCGCCGACGTTAGAATGGCGGGAATCCAGGGTGTGGTCCAAGGGACAAGGGTCTCCGAATGCTTTGTGAAGTTGAGGAACTTTTGAACCGGGTCAAGAACTTGGTGGGGTGGTTTGTGAATGATATTTTAAATGACGCTCGATTTCAGTACACAGTAAATGATCAAGAATAAAAAGACTAAACAAAATAGAAATCCTGTTCATTGAGCACTGATCATTGTGCGGCCGCTGTAGAAAGGTTAAAAAGCGTTTTGCGCTGTCGTTAAATCCCAATGATCCGGATTGGGCCAGCCAGGAAAATAGAATAAAATGTTTACTAGAAAAAACAACCAGTCTCAGGAAAGCTCGAATGGGATTCGAACCCATGATCTTTGGATTGCCCGGTCCACTGCTCTAACCGCTAAGCTACCGAGACCCCAGACGACTCGTTGAATTTTTTTCTAGTAGTTTGCGATTTACTCTGTGAGCCAGCGGTATTACGTCACTGTAAAGTCTACCCTCACCGTCGAAAGAAATACTATTTCAAGTATTTAACAATCGCTAAAGACGTAAGTAATTGCTTATAAATATCTTAATTATTTATTTTTGTCAGTTAGAGCAGTGGACCGGCAATCCAAAGGTCATGGGTTCGAATTCCATTCGAGCTTTCCTGAAAGTGGTTGTTTAATTCTAGTAAACATTTTTTCCCATAGTATATCTATTTACTTAGCATTGTAAAGGCAAAAAATTCAATAAAAAAGATAATGAAAATAGTTCAATAACTTTTTAATTGTAGTTATCATAACTCGTCGCTTGTCACTCGCACCTGGCATCCAAGTTCAAAGCCCATAAAACCTTTACCATTCCCTTGTGATTAACGAAAGTAACTACGGCACGGGGCCGTTAACGCAGCACTAATGGCGGTTTTCGGTTCTCTCTGGTCCGGTAGCTCATGTGCTTATGGTCAAGCTCAGGTAGACGTGCGCTTTGTTTTTGTGTGATCGTCTAATCGTCTCAGAGTCGACGAGAGCACAGCCGACTTCAATAATAATTGTTTTACATATTTCATAATGAATGACAAACACATGCCATTTGTTTCTATTGTAAGCTTAAATCAAAGGTTACACGTAACTTTTAACTTTTTAATTAAAAACGTTAAAAAATCTGTTAACACTACTTTTTACATTAAAACTAATAGGGGTTGTCAAATAAACGAAAAATTGGGTAGTTAGTTACTTAGTACTTGGGTTGTAATTTTTGGGTCATCTCAAATTGTCCAGATTGATTTTGGGAGTTCATACTTATCAGCATTTCAAAGTATTGAATAAGTATATTCTTTAAAGCGACAACAAATTAAGAGAGTTAAGTTGATCTTAACAATTGATGTTAATATATGTTAATAAATGTTATATGTGTTGTTGTTGTTGTACGTGTCATGATATTATTTAATAAATAAATAAAAATAAATAAAATAAAAAAAAGACAAAGACACGTAGGTAAGATCGGCGTCATGGGTTTATCCCATGACACTTCGCTGAGTGGAGGCCCTCTGGTACCTTTATGTTATATGTTAAGTTTTTATAAAATTGTTAATTATTCTGTGTTTTATTACGATTCATTTTTGTGATAAATTGTAAATATATTTTTTTAATTGTACTAATATAAACGTTTTTATATTCTATTCTATTTCTGGCCCATTGTAAATTGAGGTTAGTCTGGTCTGGTCTTCAGTATTATTCGTCACCTAATATCACATTTAGCTTAAAATCACAGACAAATTAAGATTAAATATATTTAAGTAAAATTTTATTATGTTGTTTTTGAATATATTGTTCTTGTTAATTTAAATATATTGTTCTTTTTATCGATCTATCAATACATCAATTAATGTTTTTTGTCCTATTCCATTCATTTCGATGCAATGAAACTTTTGGAAAGTTGTGCGCCTAAGCCTGCAAGTTCATTAGTTAGTAAAACCAGGATAAATGAGTTCACGCGTACGGAGTGGCGGTTGGGCCGGTAGATGCACTTAAAAATACCTTTTTAATAAATGACAAAATTATGATAGTGGGTGGCCTAAGAGGAACTCTTTTCAGGAACATAATAATTCTCGCATATAGGTACTAAAAAACCGGCCAAGTGCGAGTCGGACTCGCCCATGAAGGGTTCCGTAGCAGCAAGTAACATCATATAAAAGTTCTTGTAGTTCGTTGTATCTTTGATCGATGTTTTAATAATAGTGTATTTTTTTAAAATTAATTTATGACGATTAAAAAAAAAACTACTTACTAGATTTCGTTCAAACCAATTTTCGGTAGAAGTTTGCATGGTAATGTACATCATATATTTTTTTTAGTTTTATCATTCTCTTATTTTACAAGTTTCAGGGGGGGGGGGGGGGGGGACACACATTTTACCACTTTGGAAGTGTCTCTCGCTCAAAGTATTCAGTTTTGAAAAAAATTATGTTAGAAACCTCAATATCATTTTTAAAGACCTATCTATAGATAACCCACAAGTATGGGTTTGATGAAAAAAAAATTGAGTTTCAGTTCTAAGTATGGGGAACCCCCAAAATTTATTGTTTTTTTCCGTTCCGTTTTTTGCCATTTGGCTATGGAACCCTAAAAAGACTAAACGTTCATAAAAAAAGTAGAACCGAAAAGGCTAACCCTATCTGGTTAAGTTAGCAATTAATATATTTGGTGAACATTTAAACATAAGCCATCTCTTTCTACATTCTAATAATAATTTTGGTCGAGTTAAAATTTTACAAAGGCAAACGTTTCTACCACACCACACCACAATGTCATTAACTCTTACATTTCTGTTAAATATTGCTGTGTAATCCATTAGAGACTGGCGGAAAGTTATGGAATTCAAATGTTAGACTTTGAGTTACGGTCGTTATCTAGCAATTTTCTTGGGATGGATTAGAGTACGTCTCGGCCTAGCCCGGAGGTGTCGTGGCCTGGCGAGCCCCAGACAAAGGTTCCCGTAACCTAGGGCTATCCCTTCTAACTTATTATCTGCAGTCAGCCACTTAGGCAAATAACACGATGCAAAGAGTATAATGGATGGTGCCTTCGGTGTTGTCTGTGGTACGTGCATACCATTGTCAGATGAGAATGTTCTAAAATTTGTTTGTCTGTGGTCACGACATCTTGATGAAATGTATAAATCGCAGTGGAGATGATGTCATATTAACAAGACTTAAAAAGGAAATTGCATTAACATGGAGCAGGCCTATGGCCAGCAGTGGGTGGACGGGATGAAAGTGGGCTGAAATGATAATGATGATAGAAAGAATAATTTAAAAAATCCCTTTTCTATTTTTTTTTGGGAACAGCATAATGACACAAAATATCCTAAATATTCTATGTAAAGTTTTTAATGTGTCTCGGCCACAAGTGGCTCTGACTCTGAATACATTTTCTATTTTCGACAGAAGATAAATAATACATTGTTTTCTAAAGCTTACGCGAACTTTATTTCAAGCTGACGATAACGTTTCAAAACCTAATATGTAAACTAAATACAAGTAGATCCGATAAAGTTTAATTATTTCAAGTGATATCATCAAGCCTTTTTCCTTGAAACTTGTTGGTCTCGCGAATGTATGGCTAAACGTTGTCACCGAATTAGGCATTATACGGTCATTACTCGGGCACAGTTGTGCAAACACAGCATCGCGGCCGACTTGGAACTTGTCTTTCCCGTAGCCGTGTCGTTGCCATAATAAAATATATTTTACGAAAGCACTAGAGAGCGATGACCGGCGATTATAGTCGCCGCTTTTTTATGGTCGCAACACGAAGGATGTAGGTACGTGACTTATTTGTTAGGTTGGCAGTCCTTGGGATTTGATATACGATACAAATACGAGACGCGACAAAAAACTTAATTAAACTATTTGGTAATAAAAAATTATAGGTACCTACGACCGTACGACAAATATGCGGCGTCATCGTCTGATAAGTTTTTATGGTTTTTATGCAGATTTATTTAAATGACAAAAAAGAAACAAAATGAAACAGTTTCTTTATTATTTATAATTAGTTTATTATTTAGGATACATTTCGTTTGAGATGTCACTCGTGATTTCGAATACGAGGAGAGCACTCGTGATAATCGTTATTTCAAAAATTTCACCCCAGTTTGTAAAGTAACGTAATACTGACTTGTGGTAGAGAGATTGTAACTTTTCCTAGCTCTACAAATTTTTATATTGAAATTGTAGATACGAAGGTGGTCCACATAAGGAAAATATGTAGGTACTTATATTATATAAATTGTTTATTTTGTATGTATGTTGGTCTGTAAGGTATATATTATATGGACCTCATTGTATTTTTACCATCTTTACATTGTATGTTGCCTGAATTAAAGAATTTATTATTATTATAAATATAATACTTATGAATACTAATAATATGTTATGATGTGAGAAATCTTAACACCGGCTAAATACTTATCTGATTTGAATAGTTTCTACACTACTTACGGCCGATATAAATAAATCAGTCTACCAATCTGCCTGTTATGCCTACCAGTGTTAGAAGATCGCCTGAAATTAATAACCCATCCATAGGTTGTTTAGCCTTCTAAATTCAAATGTTTGGCTTGATCTCTCGAGCGTCGTCGGCCTGCTAATCAATCAACAACATTCAACAAGGAGTTTCTCCCGTGTTCTTTTAGCAACAACACGTGTTGTATTACTACATTTTATTTCAATCTACCGTACAATAATAAATGTACTTTAAAAATATATACCACTTGAAATTGGCTTAATGCTAAACGCGACAGTCATTAATTAAGTTCTAATAATAATAAATCATCCAACAGTTTGAAGCGGCGATGGGCTTACCACCTGTCACGCAGAGCATAATATGTGCAGTAAAAAAAAGTAGAGTATGGGTAATAGAGGACTGCTTTTGCTGACCTCATTGCTTAGTCTCTGACCAACCCTTCGGGGATAAAAGTCGTGATATGTAGCTTAAACTAAATGATGTCAAACCATGTCAAACTCACTCTATTATTATTATACAAATCACGACACACTTCTGACACAAGTAGACGAAGAAACAGATAGATTGATAATTTTGGCAGTTGGTAGTACTTTTAGTTATTCTGTGGTTAGGCGATTAACACGCAAACGATCCCCTTGCTAAAAGCTATCGCAACCACTTGCGACACCAACACAATCTTGCCCACATGATATTATGACGTTCTTGTTGCAACCTCCTTTCTCAGACGACAGTCTCGCAACTCATATAAAAGTATTTATCTTTATTATTGAAATTTTGCATTTACAATGCTATATCGACAGTTGTACAATATTGATATTTTCTGATACCATCACGCAGCCATACACGTGCTCTAAATGGACTCGCCTTTTACTAAGCGCCATCTATGAAGTCAATGGCAACAATTCTTTTTTTTTGATCTCGGTAAATTGCTCATTGGCACAATAAATACAGTTTACGACGAATTACGAATATACAGGGCTGAGCGTTTGAAAATTATCTAGGGGGGCAGGCACTTCTACAGCCACAGTCGTCACAGAGAGACCGATGCCCGTGTTTTTACCGATGACCCCTAAGTGGTAGGTTACCTTATGCCAGGGTTTAACTTCGGCAATCGAACATTAGCTTAGCTTTAGAGTTACGTAAAGCCTAAAGATCCTCGGTGAAAACAAAAAAAGAACGAAAATAAGAGGTTCGCTTCGGAATTCATTTGTAACCTTCTATTCCGTCAACTATTTATTATTATGGTTGCGATCAGAATTTCAGATTCACGCCAAATAAGCTATTTATTGTAAACTAGCGGCCGCTCGCGGTTTCACCCGCGTGGTTCCCGTACCCTGGGAATATCGGGATAAAAAGTATCCTATATGTTAATCCAGGTTATAATCCAAATCCTTTCAGTAGTTTTTATGTGAAAGAGTAACAAACATCCGTACTTACAAACTTTCGTGTTTATAATATTAGTAGGAAGTAGGATATAGGCATATCCCATATCCCCGAAGACTCCTAGAGGTTCTATCTAACAATTGAATTTCTATCGTGTCTGGTTTAACTTCAGCTGAGCTTATATCGGAAACTTCAAGACTGAATTACATGCAAAATAAACGCTAGCAGATTCGTTAGCATAAATCAACCATCTGGTTACGGGCTATTCGATCTATCATTAGCAGAACAAGCTATTCGGTTGCCCAACGCAAGGTTTCGCGGGCAGTAGGCGCACCCACTCGCGCCGCAACCTCCACATTCCATTTTATTTGCATATCGGCAGGATTGATATTATTTTCTGTCGCAGGAGTTATTGTCCCGTTCCGTTTTATGGTCAGTGCGCGAGTATCATGCGGCTTTCATGATGGCTCGTCTCGATTAAATGGAGATGTTGTCTGCATACAAAACGAGAGCGCTCGTAATTTTGTTAAAGGCATGCGTTTATGGTTTTAGTGTTTGCATTGTGAAATGTTACCGGCGTTTTCTTTTTATTAGGTTATATGCTTAAGGCTAATGCTTGGTCTTTAGTCGGGTTTGTAGGTGAGAAAGGTGCTTGGTTCCTTATGCTATAGAAGATGTACAACCTCGGGGCTCTTCTCGGGGACGGCATCAAGCGAGTCTGCCTCAATACTTTACATTCTCCGTAATCAAATCGAGTATTGAGAGTGGAAAACCCCACGAAAACCCGAGATACAGACACCAGCACTGCCGTTCAAGTAAATAGTGCAGTAAAGAACATTGCGCTTATTCCGAGAAAATGCGCCTAAAGTCTCTTATCTATCTATCTATCTGTCTATCTTAGGCGCCATTTTCTCTTAATAAGCGCGATGTTCTTTACTTGGACGGCAGAGCAGTTAAACTAACAACAAAATTTAAAATTTCTGCAAATTAATTTTGAACTTTATCGGTATCGGTTGGGTATTTCTTCAATATCTATTGTAGAACTTTGACATATTGTGGTAGTTAGATCTGCTGGGTATCTGTACTATAAATTCATAAAACTTAAAATGTAAATTAAAAAAGATACTTAGATAAGTTTTCCTATTAGGATATTAATAAATGTTGGATGGAACAAGCTACTTCTCTTGAACCTCTTCACCTATTTTCATGAGGAAAATGAAACGAAGTTTGTCCTTAGGTAGGTATGTTCGGAACTAGAAACATGTGACTACGCTGACCTTGCAGTTCCGCCAACATTAGATGGTCACATCTTTACGCGTCGCGACTCGCGTGTTTGTTCACGACAGTATCGTAGATTGCTATTAATTGTATCTTGTGTGTGCGGCGGCCGTAGTCGCCTTGTCGGCCCGGGGGCTAATTGTCTAACTACAACTTTTATCGCAATCACTTTCAAGTTGAACATTACTTCACTAGTTTGCTTCCTTAAAACTATTTTTAAAATAATCAGACTAGCGAAGCAATGTACTTCTATATGAAAGCGATTGCGATAGATGTTGAAGTTAGACAATTAGCCCTAGCTTTACTAGTTTGCGTATTTAAAACTATTTTTAAAATAATCAAACTAGGGAAGCAATGTACTTCTATTTGAAAGCGATTGCGATAGATGTTGAAGTTAGACAATTAGAACTAGCTTCACTAGTTTGCTTATTTATAACTATTTTTAAAATTATCAAACTAGAGAAGCATTTTATTTTTACTTGAAAGCGATTGCGATAGATGTACTTAGCTAGACAATTAGCCCCCGGTTGGTATTTGCATCGTAAAATCGTGACGTCATGCGGCTGACTTCAGAATTCCCTGCTCTGTTGGCTACGAACTATTTTAATGTCCTTCGACAAGTAGGCACGGGCGCCCACTGTGTTTTGTTTTGTTGCAATTGAAATGTGGCTCGCTTGTCTGAACTGTATAATTGCTTTTTGGATAATGTTAAACTTCGTTTCGTTAAACCTCTGTAGTAGCTTTATATCAAGAGTGATCTTTGGATCATATATTTTGACAAGTTAATTAAAAGACAAAGGTGGCTATATGCACCAGGTAAAGTAAAAATTGGTAGGTATATTCGTTCTAACTGATACCTTCTTACTATCCTGCCACCATGGTATAATAAAAGAAAACTTTTTATTTAGCTAACCTGTACTTTTTTACTGAAATATGTTTTAAAACTATTTTAAAACTACTTTAAAACTATTTTAAAGTAGTTTCTCTTGATTAGACCAGCACTTTCTTAGGAAACCGCAGAAATAGAATATCAAAAGCCGAAAAAGTTAAAATTCTCAAGAAGCTTGCATCCAGCATTGGGGTCATGGACTCACTGCAAAACAAACGGGTAGTACTTACCTACATTAAATTAAACCTGCAAAAAAAAGAAAGATCGACAAAGCGGATACTGTTGATAGGTTTGCCCTTAGCCGTATCTAAAATCAGTTTTTAATTACGAGCCAGCATCAGATTGTGAATTGTTGAATAGACGGGATGACTCCGCACGTTACGGGCACTGACGTTAAGATCTCGAGATAATTTGTGGACTCTGCAGACTCTGTGGTAGCCGTATGGCGCGACAGTTATCTTGGACGTGTCTCGGACAGAGTTGCGGCCGCTATAAAAAAACCACTGGCCAATGGCCAACGGCGATTCAGACTCGCGCTGTAAAGGAGTACCTAGTCTAGACTAGAGTTACCTTGCTAGAGTAATCTTCTTCCTCACCGAGTGCTATCTTCGCTACTCTTAATAAAAGCGTTACTGCGCATACTAATCTTATTAAGATTTCTGTATAACACTTACTGCCGTACTCAAAGACGTCAATTAAGTTTTAATGACAATTAAGTCTCTTGCTGTCACTTTCTTATGTATAGTGTTAAATAGAGAAGGAAAGACATTTAATTGTCCTTAAAACTTATTTAACGTCTCTGAGTAAGGCAGTTAGCCTAGATATAAAACACTAGAGACTACTTTGATATTAGAAACAATTCTGCTAGCTGGCTTCGTATAATACGAGTATGTAGGTATTATTTAATCTATATAAATGTAATGTTAGAAAACACTGCTTAAGTTCTCAAACCTGGATGTTTCTTTTTGTTCCCGGGCTTCTTCTTCTTTGTGGTATAAAAAGTGTAAGCAATACCAAACATTAATATAATTCTGGTTTCTAACCTCTGCGTTAAAAAAAACCATCTAATCTAAATGATGCTGCCAAATAAATTATTGCAAAAAATAAAAGAATCTTGTGTATTGCATTAATCATGCTTTAATATATCAAACATTATTAGACAGTTGAGGTCATATTAACATAATGCACAAAAATTTGAATATTTCTGCAAATAGCTACACGAGTAACCTAACTAAAACACAAAACTCCTTTTAAGCCTTTTTTCTTTTAAATGGGTGTGTGCAAAAAGAATGCATTTTGCGGCGTATGCAAGGCGTCTATTGTATTAATACGATAAACCACTGGTAGTAAAATAGACATAAAAGTAATACCTGTAATCGTGAGGTGATCTTCGCTGTGTTCCAACTACAACACGGTGTACGCTTCTGTGTTTCGTTCAATGAAGGATTGCTGCGTGCTGTGCTTGCTGAGATGTAGACTGTGCCAGTAATTAAAAGGATTATGGCCAACTGAACAGAAATGATACGCTCCATTTAAAATGTGGTGCTATGAACGCAAAAAACGACCACATCGCATCGATACCTGCTCGCTCCACTATAAGAAAATAAGATATCATTTTCTAAAATCGCTTTGAGGTTCAGTTTTATATTACACTCGGTCTTATTTTCATTCGTATTAATTTTTTTGCTGGTAGATAAAGTCGTGGAGCTTTACAATGTAATCTTTGTGTGAGACGGTACATACATAATTAAAATATTTGTAAAAAAAGTGTGCCTGATAAAAAGTTGTCTGAGCAACGTCAACAAGATCATGTAGATAATGAAATAGGTTTTTTTTTATAAAAATAAAGAGTCTAAGTTTTGCTGTTCTGAAAAAAAATTTTTATGTCACTGACTATAATAACTTAAAATAAACAAAGGAACACGATATAATTAAATACATTACAGCTAAGAACTTAAAATTAATAAGACAGAGATAGTTTCAATTTTGAAAGCTCACGAAAAATATTAGGCTTGCGTTGATGTCTTTCGCACTACAGTACGGGACGAGCATTTACCTCGCCAAAGCGTTTTACCCGGTGGTAAATCTTATGAAAATATATTGTTCAGATAAATCTAAGATCGGTGGCTTAGCCACTAGACCACAGAGTTATTTAATACCTGTTTAGTGAACCTAGGATTGTACGGTAAATTGAACTAAAAATGGAATCACGTGTTGTTACAAAAGGAACTCGATAGAAACTCTGCCATAGCTAAAAGAACTGTTTTTGTACCTTTTACACAAAGTACCTTCAATGGCCAACGTTTTTGCAACGCTGGCACTGAGTTGAAAATTGCATAAATATTATGGAGCGCTATTATGAGTGTCAGATATTCAAAACACACACCAATTGTTTTCATTAGGTCCGCTGTTTAATAATAATTATAATACTCTTTTGCTCTAACCTCAACCGTAACATGTAAGTAATAAGAGCTAATAGTGTGCTTGTTTTGTTGTACACAGTACTGAGGAGAGAAGTCTTTGTTACAGTGAAAGCAGGAAACGATTATGCAAGCAAGTATCATTGCCGTGCAATTACGTGCACTTGTTGTAGAGTTCAAACAATTGCTCCTTGTCAATGGGTTTGATTGGTAATTTATGATAAAATATTAATTAACCTACTTAAAATACCAAGTCATGATCTAGGTATATAGAATACAACAAAATAAGAACTACATTTTAAACTTAACTGAACTAAAGCACACTTTACTAAGTTTTAATGTTTATTTACTTGATGTGCTTAATGCTCTTAGAATCTGTATCTAATGGTAAAACGTTACGGTTAAGAAGTTGTATCATTGTTTGGATATGAATAAAATATATAGTTTTCTACGCTTACACCAATTATCTAGCCAAAGTTAAGCTACTTTTGAAACTCGATAAAATAATAATAATATTAATAATATAATATCTTTATTTACTCTCGACAAATTTACTTAAGGCTAAGATTTAACAGAAGAAGTATTGAACACTAAATTTGTAAGAGTCTCGTGCATGATATAATGGTTAAACTAGATAAACACCTCAATTAAATTACATTAAAGTTTACGCTCACACCAAATCTAGAACAAGATGTGAAACTCGTTAATGTGGTAAAATAAGTGATAAATATACATAAACATACAAAAAACAGCCATCAGGCCCGAAATCAATTTCAAAAAACAGAGCGGCCACTAGTACATATATAAATTTACATAACCTCAGAGATGGCGCGACACAGCCGAAGCCGACGACGACGCGACGTGACACCAGAACCGGCGTGCTAACCACTCAACCACGGAGGTTGTCCTTTTTTTATATTAGAAGGAGGCAAAGGAGCAGGCGGGTCACTTGATGGAGAGCAATCACCGCCGCCCATGGACACCCGCTAAACCAGAGGAGTCGCAGATGCGTTGATTACCTTTAAGAAAGGAATAGGGTTAAGGAAGGAATAGGAATTGTGAGGGGGGGGGGGGAGGGGAAAGGGGCCTCCGGAACTCTCACTGGCCGGACGAAACAACAGCACCAAGTGTCATTATTTCACGCCAGTTATTCGTGAGAGGGTGGTGTTACGCCGGGCGAGCCGGCCCAATGCGTGCTGCAACGCAGCGTGGCTCTACCACTCAGTCAGTGTTACTCATTTAGCACCACCCAGGGGTCAGGTGTAGGATCTTAAGGGTAAACCTACGGACACAAGTAACTTTAACCCCCAAAAGTCCTTTAAGAAAGTAGACCATCGGTAATATCATTTATCAGTATTGTAACTTCATATAAACGGACGAAGAGCGAGCTATACCTATACGCGCTCCAAACTCGGCATGCGCTCGGCATGTGTACAGTCGCAAATGTGCCGCAGTGACGAACGGACTTTTTGATTTTTTGATTAAAATAAGTACCTACAAGTACTTACTTACTTAATAGCAAGGAGCAATTGTAGAATATATTGTGCTGTTTTTGGTTGCATGAATTCCTCAATAACGCATCCAGATAGGTATACTTAACATTTTTTAGATTACCTTGAAACTCCGAAAGGTAAGACTATAAAATGTTTTTATTTATGTAAGTACTTACTAGTACGTACGTAATTTGTGTCTTTTTTAAGTATTTTGGGAAGGGCGACCGACCCCCTTTAAGTGGGAAAAGGGAGAGAGTATCTAAAAAAACGTCGCACGTACAAAAACGTCGTTGCTGGCGCTTCGCCGGCCGCTCCCCCTGCACGCTCGCGTCGCTCGCTCGGCACGCGCGTTTTTAGTCAATATAATAACCTAACATAATTAACTCTTTAGACTTTTTTCATGGCGGAGGGCTTTGCTTCGGCTCTGTTACTATGGTAGGTGTTAAATAACCTAAAAACGTAATTTTTCGTGTTTATGGCCGATTTTGACCAAATATTTTGTGGTTTTTTTTTAATATTCTTTCACAACAGCGGCAGCTAAAATGTTAATAAATCTTTATTTAAGAACCCCTTAGACTGCCCCACAGTGTTAGTTTCTTCAAATTCAGGCGACTTGATTTTAAAGCCAACCAATCTTGCTCTTTGGCTTTACTCAAAAGTCTAATACAAAAGTAATGGCGGTTGACGGAAATAAAAAACAGTGTGTCAAACACGTTAATCCATTACTCCGCAGTAATGTAGTCAAGGGACAAAAAAAAACATTAGCAAACCAACGCTAATGCGAGAAAACTATTTAGAAAAGGTTTTTTTTTGTGGTTCGCAAGGAACTTGTAGGTGCGTGAATCGGACCGTTTAATCAAGATGCCGTAATGGCGTTACGTTAAAATAGCACAGCTCGCTCAACAGCTGTTGATAAATGTCAGTTTTCTCAAGTGAGAAACAAACACGTCAGTATTTTGAATATATAGTAGAAGATTAAGTCTCTAATGTATTTCAATTTCAAATCGTGTATAGCTGTCGGCATGTGTTAAAGGTGTAGCTCTAAGAGCTGTGTTGGCTAAAATAGTTAATCGCACACCAATACAGGTAACCTGTTAACCTTAGATTAAAACATTTTGTTTTAATCTAAGCTGTTAACCAATACAAACATTCTTAACACGAAATGCGTTTCTGCTTAAAATTACGAATTAAAATATCTTTTCAGATCTGTGGCATCATGGCAAGAAACAGTAAATGTTTAATGAAACTTGTAATTTGTCTCTTTGCATTGCCGGCTTGCTTTTGTACTATACAACCTCCTATTCTAAATCCAAGTGTGTTAAATCCGGCCAAAACCCTTGGCGAATGTCAAGCTTGCAAGTTATTTGTGGAATCATTCAAGAATGGTCTAGAACGAACAGCTAGAGGTAAATTCGAGGGTGGTGATACAGCCTGGGAAGAGGAAAAGCTTAAAACTTCATACAAGAGGAGTGAGATGCGACTAATTGACATACAAGAAGGTATATGCAAAGAGGAGAAGGACTACTCGCTGCAATGCCACAGTATGGCTGAAAAAGCTGAAGAATTCATTGAGTCGTGGTGGGCTGAAAACCCAGATGAATCAACTGATCTTTTTTCATTTATTTGTATAGAGAGTTTAAAGCTGTGTTGTCCGAAGCACTACTATGGTAAAGATTGCACTCCGTGCCCTGGTGATCATGAAAATCTTTGTAATGGAAACGGAAAGTGTAGAGGTGATGGTACCAGAAAAGGAAATGGTACCTGTCTGTGTGATGCCGGGTACATGGGCGAAAACTGTAATCAATGCTCTTCAGGATACTACTTATCGTTTAGAGACGATAAGATAATGAAATGTTCACCGTGTCATAGAGCATGTATGGGTGGATGTCGACACGGCACACAGAAAGATTGCCTTGCCTGCAAACCAGGTTTCCTATTTGATTCCGATGAAGGGTGCCTTGATATCAACGAGTGTGATGATGTAAAGAGATGTAAGAGAGAACAGTTCTGCATGAACTCTATTGGATCATACAAATGTGTACATTGTGACAAATCTTGTGATGGGTGTCATGGTGATGGACCAGATATGTGTCGGAAATGTGCAAGCGGGTACTCTAAGAAAGGAGAATTTTGTGTATCTGACAGGGAAGGAGAGGATTTAGAGTCTGATTCATTAACCATGACAAGGTATTGTACCATTTGATTTAAGTAATTTATTTTAAAACTAAATAATCATTGTGTTTTAAATGCTGACAATTTTTTACAGAAATGTTGAGCTGTAATACCACTTACCAGGTTTTAAAAAGTTTCATAGGTAAATTTTTAATTTGTTTAAGGTGGCGGGTCATTTTACATGTATAGCTTATGCAATAGTCTTTATTTTATTTATGTATCATTATTGAGCTATAACAGTATCATATTGTATTTTTGTAAGTATAATTAATTATGTATTGTTTTGTAAGGTTTAAGTGAGCACTACACATTAAAATGAAACACTTTTCACGAATTAAGTCACGTTTATTTTGACTACATTACATAGTTTTTTAGTTTCCTGACGTTTTGGAACTTTTACAGGGTCTGTGGTCACAGGGAGACTGACTTATTACTATTGACTATTGACTTTAAATGATATTTTAAGTATTGGATCATTTAGTTTTTAAATATACTTTTGTTGGTTTCTGGGTAATTGTTTAGGTAATACCATTTCTCAAAGTCAATATACTAACAATAAAACTACAACATTATTCTTATACTAACTAAGCTTTCATAAAATTTTTAACAAGTTTTCATATTCCTTAATATTAAGTTTCATTTTAAGGTACTTGACGTATTTCGGCTTGATAGTTGCAACTGGGATCCTCCTGCCAAAATCCACGACCCTGGGAAGTGTCGTGGGAGCCATGGTGCTATCATATATCGTCGGAGCAGAGTACTACTGCATGATAAATGGACACGAAGGTTTGGTGAACCTAAAAGAGTTTGATTTAGCACAATTGTTCCGTACATAAAGTGTTTTTGTTAATTTGCCTAAGTTGTGATAAAATTTAGAGGAAGTGTCATAATTGTTGTTAGAAATCTATTTAAGAATTTTGCCTAAGCGGGACTTATTTACAAAAAGCAATATTGGTGTCTGTTTCATGTTTTTTTTCTATTTGTAATGTTTTGAATGATGTGCCAGCAACGTGTTTTATGATCTACAGAGTATTAAACTTACTAACTACCATATTGTGTCACCATTACAGATTGTAATATGAATCCTTAGCATTAAAGAAAATAGTTTATAAAAGTTAGTTTATATGACAGTACACAGTGTCTATGTAAAAGTATGCATTTATGTGTTAAATAATTATAAGAAACTTGTGCAGGAACTAAAGTATTTATTAAAATTTCTTTATAACTTTTTAATAAAAACGTTTTAAGTACTGCTAACATACAGAATCATTCCACAAGATATTTTTAGTTTAAATGATATAATAATAACTCAAAGTTCTATACCAATAGCTGTTTATGCATGCACACGGCAATAAGAATACATTTTAGCGCCGTTTTGTAACATTCGAACGGAGTTACGCCTGTCAATACTCGATTATGGGCCGACCATGACACCGTTTTGAGTCTGTCCAAAATGGAATGGTACAAGTTAAAAGAGGTATCACTTTCACGTCGCGCCATCTCTGAGGGCCCGGGTTAAATTCCCGGTCGGGTCAATTTAGAGGAAAACTGTTTTCTAAATTGATTTCTGGTCTGGGTGTTTTTTCTATGTTTATTTATATTTATCCGTTATCTTACCATATTAACGAGTTTCAAAAGAATACTCATCTTGGTCTAGATAATAGGTGTAAGCATAAGTAAACAAATTTAATTAGTCCTTGGAATGTTAGACTGTCATTAAACCAGGCCATATTTTCTTAAAACATCAAACAGCTAAACAAGATGTTAACAACTGTCAATCTTATCACAAGTGCATAAAGTTTAATTTATTAGTAATAATATTGATGGAGCTTGATGTGGCAGGGGCCTGCGGGTTTCAGTTTCAAATTAAACAACCTTTGCGATACCGGATTAGCTTGAAGGCACGTTAAGTTGCTGGTTCCGTTTGTTGTCGTAAGATTTTACACGTCATCTACCAATTCGTATTAAGCCAGCATGGGTGGGTTTTGGCCTATTCTCCCCATGAGCTTTTGTTTCTATTAGTAAAAAGTCTGATACGTCTTTAGTCCCTTGCCTGTCACAAACACTCCTAAAGGTTACTAACAATTGAATTTCTATCTTACCTGGTTTTACGGCTATTACTACTTTTTTTAATGCTAATGGCAACTGTTAAAACAACCTTTGTGTAAGTTTAAAATAAATCAAGAAACAGTAATTATTTATTTAAAAGGTTTCAAAAACATTTTAAGAAATCGCTTACGCTGTCGCTTGTGAGGTGGACCTATTAACGTCAATCATTGTAACGCCCACCTTATGTAACTTAATGTATGTTAGTAAATTATGCAGATAGTATGTTTATGTATGGCCTAAAGTATGAAACCAGTTATAGCATCTGAGCTAGAGATTCAACTATGTGTGGAACATGACAGTATACAGGGTCTAACAAAATCAATAAGCGAACGTTTAAGGGCGGTATCTATACATCATTCTGAATACAATGACAAAAAATTGGCTCCAGTTTTATAGTGATTTTTCAAAGTTATGCTTTCTAACAAACTAAATCAATTAAAATAACGCACATCATGAAACATGCTGTATCTTTACTAACACGCACGCAAGTGTCAATAAAAAGATAGCTCAGTGTGCTCCGAGTTTAGTGTGCATGTTCGGCTATATTTGTGTGCGTGTAGTACAGTTGTACGGGTTTGGAAAGGGTGTATTTTCGTGAATTATGATAATGTTTTGTTGATTATCTCGGTAACGAGCCTGTAGTTTTGGACAAAATTGGGTGAGCATGTTCAGTATAATGCTCTTCTTAAACGTTCGCTTATTGATATTGTTAGACCTTATATGCGTAGTGATACGTAAAATAAGTAGGTTTTTATATGTAAGTATTATATTATTTTTATTACTGTGCCGAATTTTTTGTCGATTTAGTTACCAATAAATGTTTGAATAGATACGTCGTACAGTCAGCCTTCTTTTAAGTAGCTTAAGACTGTAACACCTTGTATCATGTCATGTCACACCAACTCGCTCGTTAAGTGATGGCGCTCATGCAATTATTTGCTTCCCGTGAAAAGTGATACTTCTCCAAATGACAGGTTTAAAAGCGAATTACATAAATTGCAAAATTTTTAGTTAGTAAAATTTCTGTATTTTTTGTTTTTAAATTTAGTTTTGCTTTTTTGTTCGAATTTTAATTTTATTTTTAATGTTTGTCAAGTTCAACATGCCCAAAAAGTATTGTATTATTTGTCTGTGTAATATTAGCGTGTTTTGCTGTAAGTCTATTGTAGTAGAAATAAATAAATAAATGACTGCTTTTCAGTGTTTTAAAAAAATATATAAAAATTGAAAGATATAATTATTGAAACTAAACGAATACTTACTACATTTATTGAAGCTACAAATAGATTTTCCTCTTTATGTTTTTTGAACACAATTTACGCTGCACTGAAAAGTTTTCATTTTGAGATGTAAGTACAATGGCGGACTCCGTCGCTTTACCAGTCTAAAGGTCAAAATCCCTTGCACACCGCGTCGTCTATTTGGTACGGGCACACGTACCCGGGCGGGCGGTGCGCTTCATACGAAAATCGCTGCAAAGTGGTAAAGAGACGGTGACCCCGACCGTACCTATCACTTTTACCATGAGGCACAGCTATGAACGCAGCAGTTGGTACAACATGGTACTAAAGTGTAAAGATACAAATAAGGCCGACCGAAGTGTGTACACTTAATTGTACGTGTTACAGGTTTTAGACTACCTAAGCAATAGAGAGAAAGATAGCATTTTTTATTTAAATAAATCATGAGATTTTAAATACAATATTATGTTTTATTTATAACCACAATTGGAAGTACATGCCTGATTATATTTCTAATTTTAGTTTATTATTAAAATAAGTAAGTAAGTTTGATTTAATAACTAGCGATCAGATTAAAGACTAAAGGAGAATGACCATTTTACTATGGGAGTTAGGCTAGTTTTTTAGCTAGCTAGCGTAACACAGCGCTTTAATAAAATAAATACTAATCAATAGCAGCAATGCTCTGAATTATGAAGACAAAATTACATTACAATATCATGCCGTAGCCGTAACTTCAGTGTTGTGTAAGATCCTAGAACGAATATTGAACAAACAGCTTATTCGATACCTAGAAGATCACTCCCTAATTCATGATCGTCAATATGGGTTTCGGCCAAAACGGTCAACGGGTGACGTACGTCACACATCCCTGGGGTGAGGCTATTGACAAGCGTGGCGAGTCACTGGCAGTTAGCCTTGACATAGCCAAGGCTTTTGATCGGGTCTGGCACAAAGCTCTTCTCTCCAAGCTCCCGGTATACGGTTTGCCCGCTCAGTTCTGTACCTGGATTGCTAGCTTCCTGCATGAGCGTAGAACCCGTGTCCTTTCGGATGGATGCGCTTCGCGGTTCATGTCAGTGAACGCTGGTGTTCCTCAAGGCTCCGTTCTATCCCCCACGCTGTTCCTTCTGTATATCAATGACATGCTTCCTCTTAGAAACATTCATTGCTATGCAGATGATAGCACAGTGCATGGGGGATATAACGGTCACCCAACGGTTGGGCGGGTAGACACCGAAATGAAGCGAGCAAATCTTGTCATTGAGCTCGATCGGGTGTTGGACCTCATTTCTAAATGGGGCTCCGATAATCTGGTGGAGTTCAATGCCAAGAAAACACAGGTGTGCGCGTTCACAGCGAAAAAGTCGCCATTCCTTCCCCTTCCCTCTCTTCAGGGTACATCTCTAGGCCTGCAGAGCAGTATTAACATGCTCGGTATGAATATCCGCTGCGATCTGAACCAAAAGGACTACATCGAAACCGTGATTAAAAATGCCTCACGTAAACTCGGTGTCCTGAACAAGGTGCGGCGATTCTTCACGCCTGATCAGTTGTGTCTATTATACAAGACACAGGTGCGGTCTTGCGTGGAGTATTGCTCTCACCTTTGGGACGGCTCCGCAAAGTACCTTCTCGATGCCTTGGACAGATTGCAGCGCCGCGCTGTGCGCATTATCGGCAATGCGGAGGTCACTAAAACTCTCAAGCCTTTGCAATTGCGTAGAGATATTGCGTCACTCAGCGTCTTTTACCGTTTATACCATGGCGAGTGCTCTGAAGAACTCTTTGACCTCATCCCTCCTTCTCCCTTCCTCCATAGGAGTACGCGTGCTGCTCTCCGGAGTCACCAATTTACAGTCTCTAACATTCCATCACGCACAAAGAAATTTGGTGACTCGTTTCTTTGTCGCACTTCCAAAAGATGGAATAGTCTACCAGCACACGTATTCCCTCCTACCTATGGCATAGGGTCCTTCAAACGAGGCGTGAAGAAGCACTTTGTGGGCCGGCAGAGTGAGGGTGACTGATGCTACGTCTCTTATGCTGCACCAGTTGTCCTCGCGCCTGGACTTTATTTCCACTTAACATCAGGTGGAGTGGGGTCATTTGCAAAAAAAATGCGGAAGTTTGAAGCTATCTTCATTTTTAGCTTACGACTTTTTAGGTATTTTGAGGTTATGACAACTGTTATCGTATGACTAAGTACCAGTTCAGTTCAGCATTTATTTATCACTTGACTCTTAACGCGGCTTTCTATAGAAAACCTTTTTTAACAGTAATCATTGTAACTTAAGAGAACACTTTTGATATGTGAATGATTAAGACGCAATAGATATCGAATAGGCTGGTTTGGTCATTCTCCATTGTATCGAAACTTAACTTACTGTGAAACAATAAACCTCAGATGCCGACCGCTATACATGAAAATAGCACTTGAATAAGACCTCAGGTGGGATTCGAACCCACGACCTGTCGCAATTCGATTTAATTTTCCATATAAATGTAGTCATCCATCATCAGCCTATAAACGTCCCACTGATGGGCACAGGCCTCCCACGTGGACAACATCACGTGGGGAGGTTGGGCCGACAGGGCGACTGCCATCTTTCGATGACAACCGGGACCAACGGCTTAATGTGCCTTCCGAAGTACGGAGGAGCTCGAGATGTTTTTAATTTGGTCACCCATCCAGCTACCCGGCATTGCAGAAAGTTGCTTTGCGGGCAAGATCGCAAGCCGAACGCGCTAGCCGCTACGCCATCGAGCTCTTCATTGTCAATAAATATAGTATTTTGAATAAATAAATAAATAAATAATAAATAAACTTTCCTACACTCACACCACCAATTATCTAGCCCAAGCGAAGCTTCGTTATGAAACTCGTTAAATGGTTACTAGACAACGGATAAACATACTTAAAATACTTAAATACATACTTATTATACATAGAAAACACCCAGATCCGAGACAATTTAGAAAAACAATAATTTCTAAATTGACCCGACCGGGGATCGAACCTGGGACCTCAGAGATGGCGACACCATGAAAACCGGTGTACAAACCACTCGACCAAGAAGGTCATCAAAAATGAACCGCTAAATATTTTCATACTTACCTACATTTCGGACAGTTGTTTGTAGTTAAAAGAGTTAGAATAAGTTTTTAAATTAAAGTACACCAAGGACTGTCTCATCTGCGAAGACCTTTATTATGTGAGAATAACTTTCCAGCATTTGAGTGCGTTAGCCTAACATTGAAAGCGTTTAAGATTTATAACTTCCAGCAAGATCACATACCAGAAGCTTGTCTTGCTTGCGTGCTGCGACCAGTTGATCAGGTATTGCTAATACGAGTAATTATATCGACTGCGCTGGTACGCAATCGTCGGTAATTATGGCGGATCCTGTTACAATTAGATAAACATTGCAGCCTTGTGGTGAGCGGCGTTCTGGTGCGGTGTGCTTTTTTATCTTTATCCACCACCATCCATGGAGATTCTGTGAGTTCTTTGTCCATCAGTGGACTAACACGTCTGATGATGATCGATCACCTTTTATTTTAATTCTATATTGACCCGACCAGGAATTGAACCCGAGTCCTTAGAGATGGCGACGTCAGAACCTGCGTGCTAACTACTCGACCATGGAGGTCGTCAAAAATCTTGTTTTAAGGTGTACCAGTATAACACAGACATTACGGACTATAAGAAATATCCCTTAATGTTGATTGGAAAGATGATAGTTTTCTGCAGGCGATCTCCGACCAGCCACAGGACCCATTGCGTAAACCAGTACGCTAGTTAACAGGTTAGGGTAAACGCTGGCCATGCAGTACATCTAATCTTAGACTAAGACGCGGGCTGGAACGGGTACTAGACTAGCCGAACGAGTTTCACTTCCGCGTCCATCCGTCTATAAGGCTCAACGCTACGAATGGAAGTGTGGTTATGAGTGGCAAAAAACATCCTGCATTACGAAGTTTATATTAATGTTAAATAGACTGTTATCAGAAAAAAGGTTACAATAGTGAATCAACTTTATTATACTTACTAAACTTACTTCGCTGGCTCAGCTACCCGAAGCGCATCTTGGCCTCCGAGCTAAAGTACTTACGCTATTTTGTTCGGTCTGGTACCAGTTCTGACCATTCTTCCAGCGATATCTCGGTCGGCCTATCGGACGAGGCCCAGTCGCTTGCCCCAGATAAGCTCTTATGGCTGCTTGGTCCACTCCCACTCTTTCCACATCTCGTAGACAGCGAAGTCGACGATATTATTTCTCCTATTATGTCAGACTCGGATACAAGCTCTTTTATTTCTAAATTTTATTAAACTTTCAAAACTAGTTCCCATCTTGGTTGATCCCGGAATCTTACGAAATATCTTCCGTTCTGCCACTAAGAGT
Source organism: Scoparia ambigualis (assembly GCA_963921215.1). Classification (NCBI taxonomy): domain Eukaryota; kingdom Metazoa; phylum Arthropoda; class Insecta; order Lepidoptera; family Crambidae; genus Scoparia; species Scoparia ambigualis. The sequence continues at coordinate 40,237,913 of OY992503.1, read as the reverse complement.
TTATTCTCCTCTTCTCTTCTCATATCATCTGACTATAGGTACATATTTCACTGCTGGGCCTAAGCTCAGTGCTGGTCCGTCAGGGAAGAACTAAGCCTTCCCCACAAGGACCAGTACATGGGGAAAGATGAACAACCCTACACTGATAATGATTAACCCACATTGGGATGGTGGTTAAAATAGTTAAAGAATTTGTCTTGCAATTTGGCATCACTAATGATTTAGTTAATATATAACACAGGCCTGCAAAAATAAGTACCTATCACACTTTTAAAATTGAAATAACTTTTAAAGTACACAAGATAAACAAGACACACAGTCTTAAAAATGTTACAATTGTGTAATTTACTATACTTTCAGGGAAAGCTAATAAAATTGCTATAAAATGTTTTTTATTTTAAATCTCTAACTTCTTTAAGTAGTTGAGAAAAAAAAGAAATTGAAAAGTGTGATGTTATTTTTGCAGGCCAGTATAATATAAATTTTAAGTTTGGTTTATAGTTAAACAAGCGGCCGCTCGCGGTTTCACCCGCGTGGTTCCCGTTCCCGTGGGAATATCGGGATAAAAAGTATCCTATGTTAAAATGTTATAAATGACTGACAATCTTCGACACCAAAGAACAGTCGAGCTCGAGATATTTTTTGCAAGCGCGAGCCGCCGGTAGTTCCGGATATTAACTATACGTACCTAATTCTATTTACAAATAGGGATAGGTGGAACAGGCGAACTTTACCTCTTAATAAGATAAAGTTCCTGTGAAAGATTTTGGTTTCGCACAAGTGACTAGCACTTAAGGAAAAAGCTATACCTAGCAGAGAATAGGTCATGCTGTAGGCAATCTGATAGCTCTATAGCTGTAAGTAGGCACCATGCGTCGACGGTGACGATACTTGCTATCGACAGAGGAATCTTTCAGCCAATAGATCATCTTAAATGGTCACATGGCAAAATGAACCGTGCTCCTAAAACATGCAGTTCATTTTGCCGTACCAAACTTTTACGGCGTGGAACTAACTACTAATACTACTACTTGACGATATCGTACAAAGTTGCAAATGACCGTTCAGATTTGCATGCGATTGTGGCTACTAACAAAGCTTTGGCGTGGATGCATAAAAGTCTGTAGATTAAGAATGGAGGACGAATAACCAGGCACCGATTGATTACCAACACTAAGCGCAGAGTGCGAGTTTTATTTTGTACTAGCTATTGCCCGCGGCTTTGTTCGCGTTATTTTTACGGGGGAAAAGTAGCCTATATAAGTCTCTAGAGCCCTATCAATCTACATAAGGTACAAAAATTTATCAAAATCGGTTAATCGGTTTAAGCGTGTAAGCGTAACAAACAAACAAACCCACTTTCGTATTTCTAATATTAATTAGGATTCAATCACGTCGAAAAAAATAGTTCTTTTGTTTGTAAATTATCAATAATAATTTTATTTTATTTATTTATTTATTTTTATTTATTTTATTTATTTACTAGGACAACCAACAAGACAAACACTGATACAAGCAAAAATTTTAGAAACAAACATAAACTTAAAGCTAAGTGTCATCTTATTTTGTTTACTTAGTGTAAAAATTATGTTTATTTGTAAGTATATTATATTCTTTATTGCACAGAAATACAGTATGCCAACAAATATTTATTTACGTAACATATATATAAATATGTATTTACAAAGCTTGTATGGTCTTCCATACAAGCTCGTAAATACATATTTATACGAGTATAGTGCCGATGTGGGCAAAGGCTGTCGTTAAGTTCTTCCCGACAGCCTTTGCCCACATCGGCAGTTCAACTGTTCTATTTTATGTATATGGGTACTAGCGGCTAGCCAGCGTCTTCGTAACTAAGAAACACTGCCATAGTTCATCTATTTTGTACAAAAGATCTACAAAATGATATATGAAATACCATTGTCCTTTACCGATATTTCTATTAGTGAAAAGCGCGTAAAAATTCATAGTGTGGTTATAAGTAGAAAGACACAGGAAAAGCGGCGACTTTACAATATGTAGGTAATAAAGCTATATTATTTATAGTGTTAATCTATCTATTTAGTTTTAGATGTGTCAGTGCAGGTTGCGGTAACAGGCTGTTATTTCACAAAAGCCGTGACGAGATCACCTGATGATAACTAGGCGATGGAAAACGGTAGAAAGTCTGAGAAATTTCTACCAGCTGTGTTGGTGCGCGTCAAAGTTTCAGAATTCACAAAAAATGCCTCTCTCAACAATGCACTATGGGTAGTAAATAAAGAAAGTAAGTAACACGAGTAATGCACATACAACATCACTTCTATTGTACTCATGGGAGAATTATGACGATGCTGTAACGTGCTGTTCCGTTTTCATTGTTGCCGTTTAATTTGCTGAAGACGCGTAAAAGTGTTCGCCGTTTTAATTATGAATTATGACCGTTTCTGGTTTGATTTCCTTTTTTTATCACGTCTGTGTTGGGAATTAATTGTGTGGGAATTTCGGGGTATTGACGGGTATTTCGGTTCTTACACCGAAACTTCACGCAATCGTTATACGTATATAAAGTTTTTAATAGGTATAAAGTCACTATTGCAACTACGGGTTTAATTTGGCCCATGTTATTGTCAATACGATTGAGTTTTGTAGGTACACTATAAAGTTAAAAACATGTATACTTAGAATGTACACGATGCGTTGCTAACCACAATGAATATAAACGATAACTTAGTCTATAAGAAATAACTGTTGATAGCATAACACGCACATAGCGATAAATTACGTTACGTTACGCCACTAAGATGGCATTTCCTGCGCAAGCGCATTAGATTGATGCAAATCTAAGCTACTTTTGCTCTGGGCCGTGTTTGGTCTTTAGACAGCATAACCTTATTTAGAGGCGTCAACCAACGTAAGATTCTAACACCGTAGTTAAGTTAAAAAGTAAAAATCTTTTATTGTTTTTTTATTTTACGACGGGTAAGCGCTGGTCTTCATCTCACCTGATGGTAAGTGACGCTAGCACTGAGGAACTGGCTATCTTATCACTAAACTGTCGGAACACAACAATGCTTTGAACATCGTTGTTATGGCGACAGACTTATAAAAGATGGTGGTAACCTTTGATTATATACATGTCTAGACGGAGCATCGCGGTACAAACGCTTCTCAAAATCCGTCCGGTTTTTGTATTGAATTTGAAGTGTGCGTGACAGCCGCGTATGACTGACACTAGCGCGAATGGTTGCCAGCGAATGCCTAATTTCCAATAAAGTAGGGAAAAAATATTTATGCACAATACAATTTTAAAATGATTCATAGTATAACATAACTTTTTAAATTAGGTATGTCTATCGTATAGTTAGGTATAACGCATAAAAGAAGCTGGTGTGTTTAGAAGAAATGGATGATTGAAGGCGAGGGCGAGTACAATAAAATAATGCGCTAATGGAAGCCTGCGTGCGTGTGATATGTTTGTAATAGGGACGAAATAGAAGCAACAGGCAGGATGATTTACATTTATTACTTAATCAAAATTGATTTTTTAATAAGAAATTTTAATATTTTAAATTAAAATCAAATCACTTATTGGCGTTCTCTTTGTATTTGTTTCTTAAATAACTTTCGTTTGGATGTTACATCATTTTTCATGTTCTCTAATTTCTTATTATGTTGAAACCTTATAGTTAAATATTTCGACAACGACTTCTTTCTACCGGATCAGATGGAAATCTGAAAATTAAAATGTTTGCTATGTGGTCGAACAGTTGTAAAGGTTACATAATGTGATGACGGCTCATCAATAGCCGTGTCCAGTAGTTTACATGAGACGAGAAATATTGAACTTATTGGGGCACAAACATACACCCACACTTTCTCAAACATCGTCATCATCATCATCAGCCTATAAACGTCTCTCACAGGCTTCCCACGTGGACGTAGCACGTGGGGATATTGGGCTATAACCCACCACGCTGGCTCAATGCGGGTCTGTGAGTTTTAACGACTGTCATCTTACGACAACAAACGGGACCAACGGCTTAACGTGCCTTGCGAAGCACGGAGGAGCTCGAGATGTTTTAAATTAGTCACCCATCCAGCGACCCGGCATTGCGAAAGGTGCTTAGCGGGCAAGTTCGCAAGCCGAACGTGCTAGCCGATGCGCCATCGAGCTTTGAAACATACATACTACCATTCCCCACATACATATACTTAAACACACACTTCTTACATAATTACTTCGAATATCGATACATACCTCAATAACAATTTATAATAATAGTATTATAAAATATTACAGTAGGTATTATATTTTTTCTTGCTTCAGAACGGAACCTATACTCCAGCTAAATTCGATGACGAATATTTGTAAACAGATTACTGTTATACCTAGTTGCACTAGGATTTTACTTTTTCTTGAGAGACATTCACAAGAAAACAGTTAATTATTGTGTCTTTCTTTCAAAAAACAGTAAAAATCCTAGTGAAACTAGACATTTGCACAAATGACAGTAATATGTTTACAAACATTCGGCATCGAAAGTAACCGTGACATTTATTCACGCTCTTATAAATCAGACATCAGTTTAAAAAAAGGAAAACTTTGAAAATGTTCCAATAATTATTATATTTAATGTATTTACTTTATTTACAACAAGACCATGTATAAATACTAACTTACAAAACTGAGTATTTTTTATCATACTTATTATATTTAAACCTCCTTTTATATTCTGCCACCAATAATGGGAATTCTACATTTTGATACCAGCAACACTACGCATACATGGCCGTTATTATTGTTAAACTTTAAATTTTCATTAAAATTTATCGATACTTACAGATGTAACGTGACTTTCCTTTTCGAAAAGATTTTTCCTTTGTAGTTTCGACAGAATTTCACTGAGCAAACGGTCATTTTGCGAACAATTTCACCGAAACGCGAGAGGTAAACACTGCTTGACGGCACAATGACACTGACCGCCAGGATTGCGCGATAGGCCAAATTTGGCCTATAAATTTTTCTACGTTTTTTTACGGCCAGGGTCTATCTAGACATGTATATAATCAAAGGTGGTAACTAGCCAGGCGAACTTAACAGCCCTACCACCAACCAAACCAAGTACTGTAAATAATCTGGGGTGAAAAGCAACTGCGGGATGTATTACAACTTACAAAATTTTGATTAATGCAAAGGCAAATTTTATGAATAAGCGTGATAAAAAGGCTGTTTTAGATGTTTATTTTTTTTCCATAACAATGTTGTAATACACCCCGCAGTTGCTTTTCACCGCCGATTACGGTAAACAAAGATGTACCCCCCGCTGGGAATCGAACCCGGGACCTCTGGGTTTGAGGCCGGTGGCTTAGCCACTAGACCACATAGGCTGTTAAAAATGCCAAATAAACATACATTAATTTACTATTATCCACAAAAGGTTAGTCAGAGACTAGGTAGGTAGGACCTACTAGGTATAGAGTAGAGTAGGACCGCAAAAAAGGACGTTACAGTCCACGTTTCACCAAATGAACTATACTGCACATGTGTTCAGCGTGATAGGTGGTAAGTGCAGCGCCGCTTTATGCTGTTGGATGTATACGCAGTCTTCAGTCCGTTAGTCGCCTTCTACGACACCCTAGCGCAGTGATGCGTTGGTGATATTCTCCTTAATTATGAGCCGCCACCATACAGTTCCTTTCAAATAAACTTTTTTTTACATAAATACATATAATCAAGACTATTATCCCCGAAGGGTTAGTCAGAGACTAGGCAATGAGGACAGCAAAAGCAGTCCTCTGCCATAGTCCACTTTTCACTCAGCGTGACAGGTGGTGAGCCCATCGCCGCACTATGCTGTTGGATGTATATGCAGTCTATAGTCCTTTAGTCGCCTTTTACGACACCCAAGGGAAGAGAGGGGTGGTAGTATTCTTTTACCGCTACGCGACAAGGTTGTAACAATTTTTTTTAAAGTGCTTTTATATTAGACCGGGGCGTGCCGTGTGCGTGGCCCGGACGGGGCACTGATTTGAAACATTACATGCATTTTGTATTTATATCAGCCCGGGCGGATCACGCACTGTGTAATATGAACTGCTTCATACAAAATATATGCAACGTCTTAAATCAGTGCCCCGTCCGGGCCACGCACACGGCACGCACTGTGCACGGCCCGGTCTAATATAATTCAACCCTAAACCGTCCAAGTGACCGAACCTCCTTGGATACGGAGGTTTTGTAAGGGCTAGCATCAATCGTTTTCCCCGGCATTACTAGATTCACTGAGATGTTCTAATCCGATAAGCATGCCTGCCACTGCCGCAGCTTAAACGATTGACAAGTGAATACCACAAAAGGAGAATGGATCGAACCCGCGTGCACTACTAATGTATAATTGCAGTGATGTACTGAGATAGGTCTGAGGAGAACCGTTGTCCGTTCGCGACATACTAGGTACAGTTAACCACAGTTCATGACGTCTCGTTCCGATTTAGAACCCTAACATCGTAGCTTTAGGTAGCACATTCAATTGAAAGGAGAATAGTATTGTTACTTTTGAATTAAGTGTTTTTTTCTCTTGTATTTTTTCTTTCTCATGTAGAATTGTAAAAACTTAACTTTAAAGACAGTCTTCCGAAGATAGCCTAGGTAACAACATATTAATCTGTGGTAACAATTCAAACTTTTAAAGCATTATGCATTATGATAGATCTACTTACTTATTCTATGCTAAAGGACAATACAATGATCTATTCTATAGAGTTACTTGTTAGTACTATAAATGCCTTTAATCTTTGTCGCAATAGGAAGCACTCATAAAACTGCCATCGTGTTAACATGTAAACATTTTTTAACAAAGTTCTAAAATGTTAAATCACTTTAGAAGTTGACTACATAAGACCTAAAGCGAATAAGTGTGTACCTGCTCTGTACTGACAATTGACCAACACGTCCAGCGTAACTGTTTAACCCTGATCCTTATCCCGTATGTTATAGAGGCGGTGTTTGTAATACTACTGTTGTACTTGATGGTCGGTCTTTTGTACTATCGCCAATGTACCGATACATCCATTACACATCGCTAGGTGTTACCTTTAAAAGCTTTAGAAGATAAGCCTTGGGTGCGTCCTGTTTAAATTGCGTAAGGTAAATAAGACTGTTCCATAATTAAGTATTATGTATTAGATAGATACTAATTCAATGGTAATCGGTCATCGGAAGTGATTCACGTCATAGTATGTCAGTCATGTATGGATTGTATTATGTGGTTTAAGTAATACAACTTGCAAAACCAGTTTGTAGCGCTATGTCTTTAATAATAACATGCTATTAAATTGTTAGTGTCGCGTAATATTATGTACATAGGTAGGTAAGTAATCATTTTGAATTTATATTTTTCTTTTGTTAGTTTGTATTTTTAGTATTTTTTTTCTTTCGGTGTTAGGTCTGTCATTACTATATAGACATAAATATACATCCTTATAATCACGATTATTATCGCCGAAGGGTAAGTCAGAGAATAGGCAATGAGGACATCCCCTCTCCTAATTTCACTAAGTTTATTTGTACTGGCACCTCGAGACCAACCGTCAGGTTATACAAGAAGTGCCAGACGTCCCTGCGCCAGTAGAACACTCGCGCAGGAGACCACCAACGTTAGGTCTTGACGCCAAATTAGTGCCCGCCGCAGCGCGCTCTTCATTCGGTACTCATAAGACTAGTGTCTCAGGAGAGTATCCCCGTGAACACGTGTAGTTCACTGCCTATTGTCCAGATAGGTAACCGGAGCTGTCAAGCTCGCTCACTTCTCGTTGCACGAAGGGCACAACTCGCAGTTGCCACTGCTAGGGTCGTCGACTCTAAAGTCGACTCCCAAGTGTCCACCTTGGTAGCGGAGTAGTAAGCACACTCACTTCTCGGAACCCATCCGGACGCCTAGCCAGTTCCCACGTCCTACGCGGCTGGCTGGACCGGAGGCTACGGCATCTAGGAGGCCGCCTCTACTAGTTCTCCAGACTAGTACCGGAGATGTCAACACCAATGTCCAATGAAAACCACCGGACAAAGCTGCCAACTATAAGGGAAACTCACGTTCCCCGCAGGACTTTTCGTTTCTGGCCCCTCAGAGACCGCTACTAGGCCCCGCTCGCTGTGCACGAGTTTGGAAGTCCTGGCACACAATACCAGGACAAACGAACATTCCCAAGCTCTACAGCTAACCACACGCCACTACGAGTCCAACCCATGTCCGGATCCCGCCGGAGGCGCCTGGTTAAAGGCACGACCAGCGGGGGGCTAGAACCGGAACCCCGTAGTACCTCTGAAAACACAACCGGACCCGTAGTTCTAGTTGCGATACCCTATCTATTGAGGTCGGTAGATAGGCAATGAGGACAGTAAAAGCGATTCTCTACCATATTCCACTTCTATATGGTAGAGAATATAAATAGCGACTGCACAATTGCTAAGCGTGACAGGTGGTGAGCCCATCGCCACTCTATTCTGTTGGATGTATGTGCAGTCTTAAGTCCGTTAGTCGCCTTTTACGACACCTAAGGGAAGAGAGGGCGGTAGTATTCTTTTAGTGAGCTGCACTGTTACACCACACGGGTCGAAACCTCCGGAGTTTAATCGCTCAAAAAAGTTTGAGGAACCACGAAACTGGTGGAGCCCTTAGCTGGTAACACAATAATAGCTATAGGCAATTTGATTTCTCCAATAAAAATCGTCAATATACGCCCGTGATCATTGACACCGCGTAGGTTGCGTGTTCCACCAAGGAAGTATGCGACCATACTTGTGAAAACACTTAACTACGACGCCGGTGACTAAGGCTTAATAATGAAACTGGCCAAACATAGCAGCGAATGCCATTCGCGGGTTTGTTGGTGCGTAGGCGCAGCTGTGTCATTGGCAGCGAATTGACGGCTACGGCAGGCTTAAGGCGAGTCACCGGTAAATCCTGGCAAAACTAATTTGCTAGATAAAATGGTTAATGTATTTACTATTAAATTACGCTCTTATAAAAAATATATGATACTTATAGATTTACTTTACTTGATTATAAAAAAATCCCAAAAACAGGCCAAATAAAAGTCTATGGATGATAACTTAATTTTTTTTCAAATTTTCTACATAATTTTTACTTGTAAATATTTATTTTGTACTAAGTACTACAAAGAATCTGATAATTCATTTTAATTCTATATCCTATAAATATATTTAATCGCCTCTGTGGTCTAGTGGCTAAGCCAACGGTTTCCGACCCAGAAGCCCGGGTTCGATTCACAGCGGGGGGTACAACTTTAGTTGGTGGTAGGGCTGTTAAGTCCGCCTGGCTAACTACCACCATCTTATCTAAGTCTGTCGCCATAACAACGATGTTTATAGCATTGTTGTGTTACGACAGTTTGAGATAAGATAGCCAGTTCCTCAGCGGTTGAGGATTCCGGGTTCGCGTGCTTTCACCATCGGCTTTATCGTCACTTACCATCAGGTGAGATGAAGGCCAAGCGCTTATACGTAGTAGAATAAAAAATGAATAAAGTCTACATAGGCAAAAAATCTACAAAACGCGCCTATTTGCGCCGCTTCGTTGTCATACCCGTTCCGTACCGTCGTACCGTCGAGAGAGCGAGAGAGAAGCGCTCGAAAGGACTCGCCTTAAATGTTTAATAAAATCAAGTAATCTACTAACCATAACTAATTGCATATACAAGTTCGAAGATTCATCATTTTCAAACATTTATTGATTTCTGAAAGTGCTGGGACTGGGAAACATAAACAAATGATAGATATTGCTAAAACTAAACTAATGATCTAAAGCAATTGTCATTGCAGCGCAAAAGCTGTGGGGTCATTATCTGTTCTATTTACGAAAACAAAAGGAAAAAAAATTTAGGAATCAATAAATGTATAAAAATGATGAATCTTCGAACTTGTATAACTTGGCTCGGAGCAATCCTACAACTTTTGTGCCATATTAACTATTTCTCCAAATGGCTAGTTCTATCAATACGTACCACTTTTTTTTGTTGGGCTGCACTTTTAGAAAAGGCCCAAAAAAAAATGATGACCAATGAAATTTCTTTATAGACCTGCCGTAAAACTTTTCGAGTTTATCTAATACATACAAAGACACAAGTACCAATGCGCCGGTATGTCCACATCTTATAACGTAACATAAAGGTTTCTGCGGTCTTCTTATGTAGCAGAAGCGTCGTATACAAACAGAACAATGGGTATTGAAAACGATTGTCTAAAGGATGCAAAGAGTGTAACTAAAAACGCATTTTAAATTGTTAAAAGGTTGTAAATTGTCTTTTTAAAGAGGTGTCGATTTAGTTTCATACTCGGTCCACGTGGTCTGTTGCATATTGCATAATTATAACTTTTACGGGAGCTTGAAGTTACTTGGTCGACGCGTAATCTGTCAATATACAATTACATTAAAAACCTGCAACCTGTTCAGACACGCTGGCCCCTTCCCATCTACATAGAATTAACAACAGAGCTGGTGCGGCTTGTGAAGCGGCTGAAAAAGCTAAAGCTTGCAAATACAGGGGTCTAGGCTCCGAATATGATTTTGTCTCATTCGGTGTCGAGACCCTTGGTCCGTGGGGTCCTAGCGCTATAAGACTTTTTAAGGAAATGGCAAAAAGGTTAGTAGACATCACAGGAGACCGAAGAACTGGCAGCTACCTCGGACAAAGAATTAGTCTTGCTATTCAAAGGGGGAACTCTGCCAGTATCTTCGGAACCTTGCCTAAAGGGACTCCTTTTAATAATATTTTTTAATTATTATATTATATTTTTTAAGGTTTTTAGTTTTAAAAATTATGTCAAACATTTAAAAAAAATAAAAATAATTATAAAAAAAAAGCCAACGAAAACTGAACCTCGTAGTTATTTGATTGGCAACACTTTGTCTATCTGAGGTGTCATGTCGTATGTTAAATTGAAATTTTTCTGAGAAAATTGCAGCTGTTTGAGTGACCCTGTGTTACGCAGTCATTATTTTTTTTAATTTGCCGCGTTTTTCCTGGTTCAGCTTTCGTTAGCTAGACTATACTGGTTTATCGATCATTATAATATTGTATCACATATTACAATTCTTTAAAAATCTTTTTTTATAATCTAGTGTTGTTACAATAATGAATCGTAAAATATTCTTGAATATTGATGAAGAAATTGGTATGCAACGCACGTAAGATGGAGATATGAATGGATGCTATAAATATTCATACATTCACCTGTCTTGCAGGATAAAGCCTCTCCCCCAAGGTCAAACGATCACTTTCCATTTCGAAATTGAAATGGGTTTAAGCGGGTCGTTGAATTTTCGAGAATGTACCAAGACTTTATTGTTTAAGACATAAGGTCGAAATTAATGTCCGTTTAAAGGTATTTGCTGTGCGTAAACCGGCCCCGAATGTCAAGAGAGTCACATTGACAGGACCTTGGCAACAAGCCTGGGACGGCAGTAAAAAAATAATGCCCAGCTTATACTTGTGTGTTTGGTAGGCAGATTCTAATTAAGGGACTTATTTCTACTAATCCGCAAAACACCACAAAATCTCGAGTTGGTGTTTCACGGATTTTCCAATGACTTTCTTGTGTTCGTAGGTGCGTGAATTATAAATTTATTGAATTGATGATTGATTGATGTACTAACGAAAATACGCTATTTTGTTTTCAGATTACGATCCCGACAAAGTACTCAATGACGCTCTGAAAAGGAAGACCACAAGAAACGACACACATTCGAGGTAAGTAATTAAAAATTAATAAATAAAAATAATGTTAGTTAATAAGTTAATAACCTACTGTCCCACTGGGCAGAGGTCGATTATTTGAATTCGGGTCATCGCCACAATAATTGTTGGGTAATCACTACTTTGTGTTTGTCCTTTTGTTGTTTATTTGGTGTACAATAAAGAATATTTTATCTTATCTTACGCTTGCCAAATGCATGTTGGTCACAAATTACAAAGACTATGCAGCTAAAAATCCGAAACCACACCCGTGAAAATTGAACACTGGACATTGGACTCTTTGCTGTTCGGGTGAAAAGACTGCCGTAACCCTTTTTTTAGGTATTTTTTATAAACGCTTATAAAAAGTAATCAGCGCCAGATAATGTAAAATGTACTAACCGACAATTATTATGTTATTTTAAGTTCTCATTGACAAATGCTTTACTCGTCCAAGTATGTTCTACTTACGTGACTGCAAACTTGTTCGGTAGTAAGCGATTTTGACTAAGTTTTCAAGGTCGTGGGTTCGACACCCTCAAAGGCAATTTGTTGCTTGGGTAATTAATAAGAAAATATGTTATTCTAAATTAAGTTTAATACGTAAGTATTAACTTCTTTTTTATCTTTTGTCACTGCATATTCTAAAGTAAAACCACAGTAAAACTCTCATAACTTTACCGTCGTCAGATAAAATCCCTATGAGTTATAGCAGTTGTACTGTCGACGACATAGTAACAACGCCCACACTGCCAATTATAAATGTATGTAACATTATCTCTGTAGATACGCATAATTTTAGCGGAGCATCGTTATGTACATTTAGCCAATAAAGCAGCGGGATACCAACCTGTTGATTGTCGTTGCATGGCACAAGAAAAACAAATTTCATATCAGCAAAATTGGTACGAGAATAACCTCTATTACTACGGCGGTAACGTTTAAAATAGTCTCACGTGAATGCTTGTTAATAACCGAATACAAAACGAAAACGAATGTGAACCAGAGACAATATAGAACGGACGGCCATGTTGCTTGTCTATGCTAAACGATTTATGGCGCGACCGTAGCTGTATTTTTTTGTCCTTGCAGTCTGTTTTTTGCTGGATATTATTTATTTTATTTTTTTGATATAGACGTCAATGAATTGTTCTTCTCTCTTTATTCAGATAATATTATTTTTTTACATTTCACTTATGTACTTTTTTCCTTTTAATAATGTAAAAAAGGCCGACAATAAATAAAAAAATAAATTTGTTTATGCTCACGCTAATTATCTAGCCTAAGATAAAAGCTTCTATTGAAACTCGTTAAAATGGTAAGATAACGGATAAATATACATACACATAGAAAAACACCCAGATCCGAAATCAATTCAGAAAAGCAGTTTTTTATAAATTGAACCCGGAAGATGGCGCGGCGCCACAGAACCGGCGTGATTCTACCACAAAGAAAACCACTCGGCAACATTTAGGTATGCTCGACAACGGAGGTTGTCATTATGAGCGTTAGTAGCTTGATAATATTGTGTAAGTATTCGTCTAAACTTTTGATTTTTAATTAGGTATTTTTTCTTAAATTATTTTTTTTACTCACATACAAAGTATGTATATACATAGTCGTAACGACAACATGGTATTTCTAAAATTCACAACTTAACTATTTTAAGCCACGAGTACCTACGTCTCACATTCCGGAATCATTTGCTTTTCGCTCTTATTAGTCGACTTTACGCGCATAAATAGTTTTTTTTTACACAAACGCGGACTCTTTGCGCGTATAAAAGCAAAGAAATGCGCATAAAAACGCAATCCAAAGCAATTTGTATGTTTCCTTCGCTCGAATGAAATTGGCAGCACTTTTTGATTCCCTTTGTGGTCACATTTAGCGTTTTTATGCGAAAGTTTTAATGAAATCACCTGGAATAATGGGCTTTTGCGCTATTTATTTAGATAGGGTGTTACCACATAATGCTAGATAATTCAGATAATATTTGAGTTTCTTTGTATCTTTTGTTTGTGTGTTAAATATTACATAAATTTGCATGATAATATCAGGAAATTTGAAATTTACGTTGTGAAACAAGGTCAAAGTGATGCTCCGAAGTACACATAAGCCGGCATTTAAACTTATCCAAATCTGTCAAATTTCTTCAATCAATATTGATCCTTACACACTCTTAATAGATAGAGTTCAAAATGTATTAAAAAAAATTGATATTTTGTGCTAGGTTGACTTGCTGGCGTCTATACGTATTAGACATTTTAATTGGTCACCCATCCCGTCCTTAACGGCGAAACTTCCTTTACTTGTAAGATCTTAACCAGAACGTCACAGCCGCTTAGCCATTGAGCGTTTTTTGACATTTTTACCTATACAATGACCAAAGGACATTTTGAAAAAAATTCTCATATACCTACTTAAACCTCATGTAGCCAGGAGAAATAAGTATCAACAAAAGTCATTCATAATTCGTACCAGACCCCATATTATCACGTCATACTCACCCATCGGTGTACGCCGAAACATCGGCAATTACTGGTATTATAACTGAGACGATAATGCCTGACAAATTTTTGCGCACCGAGTTGTTGCCCGTGGGCTGCAAACGCCTCAGTGATCGTGAGTTATTTTTATTTTTTTATTTTATTTTATTTGGAAATTCAACAACATTTTTACATATACTTAATAATAAGAAAAAACTTATTTTAAAACACGTAAAAGTCAATTAAGGTAAGTACATAATAACTAATGATACATAAGAACAACAGGCACTTGAATAATATAAGAACAGTAAATAGACTCGTGGTATTACAATAATTACAATAATATTGTAATCTAGTCTCAGAGTCAGTATACGATATTAATAATTTAATATATAATATACTATTATCCAAGCGATCGAGGACTTGTGAATTATACATACATACATTCACAACTATTATTCCCAAAGGGTTAGTCAGAGACTAGGCAATGAGGACCGCAAAAGCAGTCCTCTGCTACAGTCCACGTTTCACCAAATGATTACTGCACTTGTGCTCAGCGTGAGCCCATCGCCGCTCTATGCAGGCGGTGAGCCCATCGCCGCTCTATGCAGGTGGTGAATCCATCGTCGCTCTATGCAGGCGTTGAGCCCATCGCCGCTCTATGTTGTTGGATATATGTGCAGTCTTTAGTCCGTTAGTCGCCTTTTACGACGTCCAAGGGAAGAGATGGGGCGGTAGTATTATGTATTAGCCGCAACCAGCACAGCATTAAATTAGTTAGTAAAAAGTTGCTTTGCGGTGACATCTCTAGTTATAATAAGCTCAATGATTGCTGGCGTCGCGTGCGCCACCCCCGTTTGTGCCCTAAGTACGCGATAATTGGAAATAATAAGGTGTCATGTTACCATTGTAATAACGGTCGAATTACGACTGCAATTTCAGTAATAACAGCTCTGTAATTCGCAATGCTGCCAGGCACTTTGGAGGTAATGGTCAACTTTGTGTCCAGACAATTTTGGTTTGTCCCTTCGGGGAGGCACGTTTGAGTCTGTTTTTGCAACTATTACCTGGTAAAACCTATATTTGCCATTTGTAAGGCTTTATTACTTTAATTTTAGCCCCTACAGTCTAGTGGACTCTGTGATCCCGAGTTAGATTTCCAGAGTACGTTTGTGCTCACTTTTCTTTGTGGTAGGACCAATATCTGATCTAAGTTTGTCGCCACACCAACAATGTTAGTGTAATTGTTGTGTACCTACAGGCAAAGGTAAAGACGGCCAGGGGCCTCTCTATCACTACTATTAACCTTACTATGCAAATATTTTGTGGAAATTTGCGTAGTAAGATTAAATTAATACTGCTCTAAGATGTAGGTACAGTTCCTTAGTCCATATTCAAATACAAGACGCTTCTAAGATGCATTCGAAATCGTGTAACCTTTTTTGTTTTCTACTTATTTGAGTTTTCGTTTAATCTCTACTCTTTTGTTTTAAAGAAACGATAATTCTTGTTTTAAATAATATTGCTTGCAACCGTTGTTGACCGAGTGATTATAAACAACCATAATCAACACAGAAAGCAAATTGAAACGTATTCCAAGTCACAAACACGAAATTACATTAAAAACGCCGTAAAATATACATGGGAAGGTGGAACCACCGCGTTTTAACGTGGCCATAATACTTTAAAAAAAAACAGTCGAAACGTAAGCTGGGTGGTCAACTTTATTTAATGTGCCTTAACTCTATGGTATCATAGACTTTTTTCAGTCGAGTCCTTAGAATAATAACTACAGTCCAATACTGTGTAATTACGCCATATACCATAAACGCCATATACACTACAGCCTGGAAATATTCCTCTCCTAATCTATCTAACCATATTAAAATAGACTTTAATAATTTAACTAACTTTTATCTGGTTTTAAACAATTCTTTTTAGATTTACACGTGACTTGCATTAAATTATTCACGAAAATTCATTCAATGCCAACGTATATACAGCTATATAGCTTCTATGTATAGCGTGAGTTAACATAGTTTTATAGACTTCGGATGACTTAACGAACCGCGAAGGAAAAATAATAACATTCAAGTAAATATTGGTTAATGAAATTGTGTAATTGCGAGAGAACCAATTTGTAGAGCAGTTATAATTACTCAATTATGATAAAAAAGTAAGAGCTCTGTTTGAATTATTAAGGTGGTTTACGTAGAAATGAAGAAACTCAAATTATGTTTTGTTACGGAACTGAGTTTAGATATAATAACAACGAAGAGATATTAGCGCCGTGGTTGATTTTTTTATCTAAAAAATGAGGAGGGGTTTAAAGGTTTAACTAATAAAAAGTCCCCTCCTCCAGAGAGAGAAAGAGGGGAGCCTCTTCTCCGCTCTAGTGGACAGGCAGCCTTATGGGACTTACAGTGTCTCCTGTCACGAACTATGAATAAAAAAAATATGTTTATGAATGAAAAACAATTTTTAATTTCCTATCCAAATTTAAGCTTTTCGTTGGCTTTAGTTGCAAATAAATACGTTAGCTAAACACTTGGCAACAAATCTATGACAGGACGTTACGTCAACTTCCCGGACGTCGTCGCGGCTTTAAATAAACAATACCTACAACGGACAAGATTGTTTTATTAGTAGCAGATAAGGAAAATCTAAGTATTTCTTCTATGTATAGTGGTATCTTTATACGGGGAAGTGACGGAAAATAATGACATGAGCGCGATTTGAATTTCTGTTATTAGTGCAGATTAGATGATGACATAGATGATGATGAGATGATGACATGGCGAAGAAAGGAGTGAGCGTAGAATTGATGGCTGATAAACACGAATGGAAGAAGAAGTTATACTGCGCCGACCCCATATAAGGGCAAGGAAATGATGATGATGATGATGAGCGCAGATAAAGAAAAAGTAAGTGTTTCTTCGTATGATGGTATAATGACACGAAGAAGTGATGGAAAATACTAAGATGACTGATCATGTCAATTTGATATATGAAATCCAATCCCGCGACATGAATTTCTGGTACATTATGGTAGTAGTACCTAATACCTTCTGGTAGTCCATATTATTAAAGCTTTCTTGGCACCTAAAAATGTTTCGTCCGTTTTTTTGGAGTGTTCCGTTTTCTGCAGATGACCTTTCCAGCTTAACCGGGCTTTTGTTTTGTTCGTGTACGTTGAAAGCCAATTTCATGTCATTAATTCAATATAAGTCTTTATAGGCATTTATTGAGGTTAAAACTAGATGTTTAAAAAGAATAGTTATTATAAATTTGGTTAATTCAAAACTACTAAATTTACTACTAGTTCTTATTTTGGGAAAGCTTTCAACTGAGAAAAGTTAGCAAGAAACTCAGACCATTTTTTTTCTCCATCTTAGTAACAAAAATAACAGTGTATTTTGGAATAATGTACAACTTTGTACGCATTTATTGTATTGTATGCTCGTCCAACATACGCGTGCATTCACACAACAAAACAGAAGAAAAATGTTTATTCTGTTTTATGCTCAGAATAACTATGATTCACACTTAAAAGATTATATTTGACAAAACATTTAGAAAACAACTTAAAACAACAGCCAAACAGCCTGCCAGCAAGAAAAACTTTACACCAAAAAAGAGTATTGCATCAAACTGTATTGTTACCTCAAACATCGTGCAATATTTGGTCATATGATTATCATAGTCGTATCATAACAAAAAAGCGTGCGTGCGGAGTGGGCTGGGCAGTTTGTGCGCCGGTCAATATTGGCCATCGATTTGTTGGTTCTACTTTTCCGGCCGCCTAACTGTGCGTCACCGTGCTAAGTTCTTGATACTTGATTGTAGTTTGTTTGAACGGATCTTGTGATGAAAATACAATTTCATGAATACGGTTTGTAATTACCATTTCATGACGATTTTTTTTATTGTTGTATTAGTTTTGTGTTTCATTTAAATTAGTTATGTAAATAGTATATTTCATAATTATAGTTTATTTTATATATTTACAAGAAAGAAATTACGAGCTCCTGGTTATAGGTATATGGTTAAGGATAAAAAATATGAATCAATCGCGAATGATTTATCAATTGTACGAAATCGTAATTGCATGAAATGCTCGGCTAGAAATTATTTTTCGTATTATTTTATGTGAAATGTGTAATAAAATAATCTTATCTTATTTAAGTGGGGCCTGCCGGGGTCTCCGCTTCGCATCCATTGGGATCCATTGGGATCTTTTGTTATTTCCCGGTTGGATGACCTAATAGTATAAAACAAAAAGACAACGGAACAAACGCAGAACGAAAGAAAACTTAAGTAATATGACACTGCATTGTGTCATCTTACCACAAAGGAAAAAAGCCATACATGCAGCCATTTAAACAAGTACGACGATTGCACAAACACCTAGGTATCTACGGGAACACGAATATAACCTCCGACATTGATAAATATACATCAACAATCGCACCTAAAGTTACAGGCAACTACGAAAACAAAACCACGACCGAGCGAAAGGTCTAAGAGTTACGCATTATTTGCTATTGTGTGTACCTTACATTTTATAGCACCTTATTCAGCGGTGATAAGGGTTATTTTCGAAGGGAAGTGTGTGGTGAAATTAATGGTTGTGTTGACGTGTGCATGCGCATATCATCAGTCATAAAGACACGCGTTGATGTCTTTTGTACGGGCCATAATAACTTCATCAATATAGGTATTTTTTAGTTTTATTTTTTAATACTCTGTGTGGACTTTTGTTTTGTGTGGCGCGGTGATCGATCGGAGTGCGAGATAATTCGACAGAGCCTGAAATTAAGGTGTGAGTTTGTTTGTAGTGGTTAACCAAAGGTCCACATCGAAAAAGCTTATTGGCGCAGTAACTGGCGTTGCGATTAAGTTTGAGACTTATAAATATTTTAAATAATATTCGCAAAAACTGTTGTGTTCAAATTATATAAAAAGTATTTATAAAGGAAAAGTGCAAAATAATTTAGAAGACGATACACCATTAAATAATGAAATTATGTTTAAGGAGAGGGAAATATCGAGTAAATGTCAAAAATGTTGTTTTTTTAAATAGAGTGGCATGATCTCAAACTTGATAAAACATAATTTTATATTATTTGTACAAAAACTACCGATTGGCAAATGATACTATATTTGTCAATTTAAACTGCGTGCACTTGTAAACTCAAACAATAACGACACAAAATATCATTTCTTAACACAACGTTTCACAAAGAATTCATATATGTATAATTTGTGTATAAGTTCATACATAAGTATGAACAATATAATACTTATATAAAACACCACGACTGTCCTATCAATTTTAACTATTTCTTCTATCTAGTCCAACATGGTTGCCTGGAAGAAATTGCTTTTTAGTAATAAGGCCGCCAATTGTATGAACTATATGTTTGTGTTTTTATATGTTTCTGTGGTGTACAATAAAGCATATTTTATCTTTATCTTTATCTTTATTCTAAGAGCAGAACAACTTTTGGCTTGCACGTGACGTGCCTGATACATATAGCATTGTTTTATTTCTCATTTACTCAACAAAAATTAGTAAGCTGTAATTATGTTTGGTAAACCATTACCTCCGGTTTTTTTATTGGTTTATAGAAACTGTTTTCTCACAGTGCTGTGAAGACGCAGATCAATGATAATATATATATTTTTTATTTCTGTGATTTATACCTATATCAAATTCGCCTGCGTCCTTGCCCACGTAACAAACTTAAAAATTGTTTTTTAGAACACCATCAGAATAATATTCTGAATGAGTTCTAAAAATCTTTATTAGTGATTTCAACAGCTTTACGGTTGCTAAGGTTTTTTTACCTATCTAGCTTAATCATACATTATTATAAGAGCTGTAGTCCGGATCGTGGAAGTTCGTGAGTTAGAGTACCTCAAGAAGCAAGTATTTTCCAAATACTGTCTTAATTTTCAACGAAATATAACATTGTGAACGGAAAATTTTAATTTAAAATAATCATATTATTAAGCCTCTAAAATAGACAGCCATCTATGAATTATTAATTTCCAAGAACGTCCGTATGTCATGCTTTGTGTACTCAAGAAACGTAGTTTTTCTTGTTCTCAGCAGCATGGCGTCACCAAGTGAGTCAGTTTCCGGTATAGCCGCCATTTTGGTGTGTGAATGAAGCAAGGTTTTGTGCAAATCTCTTCTTTTATTACAGATTTGTCACGGTCATTATTCGCGTTTCTGCATTTGGGATAAAAACGAGTTTTGCAAGTCGATATTGCTTACCAGCGCGACATGGGAATAATTGTGATGGTAATATACGGTATGAAGTAGAATATTTTGGATGTTGGATGTTTATATATTTGACTTGTAGGTACTATATGTAACTATGACATCATGCGCAGGTCACATTCTTCACATCACATTCTTAGGCCACGCCCCAACGCTGCGCAAGCGCATTTAAGTCCAGGATATCAGCGAGAGAATGTTGAGGTTCAGTTTTGTTTGTTATTGCCCTATCTCCTCATATGCTATTGACCTTCCCGAATGACATAAAAGACTTATTATATTACAATAACATGAATATGTTTGAAAGAAATCAATTTCAAACTCTGTGTGCCGTGGAGACACGTAAAGTTGTTGGTTCCGGTTTGGGTCCTAAGATGGCACTCGTTAAAACGCACCAAGCCAGCGTGGTGGGCTTTGAACTAATTACCCCACGTGCTGTTGTCCAGCAGTAGGGCGTTTATTGGCTGATAATGAATATTGAATTAAAACTTGCGAGCAGACTTCTGAATGATAACTGAGGCCGTTCAGTACTTTTCCAATCATCTATGTCGGTCCCTCATGTCTGAGGATCGTGGTCAGCATCAGGGTTGCATCTGGAGCGGATGATCTGCCTCCTGTCCAGCGCGTCTCTTACGACCGTGCAAAATTTGGAGGAGGACGAGTCCTTTACTTGATCGGTCCATCTTGTTGGTGAGCGGTCAGTACTTTTACACACAAGTAAAGCCGACTGATTCCATTGTAAACGACCGACTGAAATTATTTTCGTACTAGAGTTATAAATAAAATTTGAATTAAGCTCTATACAAATTATGTATTTTTTTTACTGTAGTACGCAAAACAACAGATTATTAATTTCGGATTTAAATCGACGTAGAGCAATGACTGAGAAAGAGCAGTGGTCACACTGGCCGTATTTATGCTGCGGCACAGACTGCCCATTAAATATACCAGTCCTGCCCGCGGCTCGGTGTGTCAAAGCATTTTAATTGGGATGACTGAATTTATCTATTCTACTATAACATGTATGACCGTAAGGTTACATCATTTGGGAGATGTAGCCTGGAGCAGACTGAAATTTTGCAAGTTTTGGTTGGCACAAACCCGGTCTGAGAATCGAAGAATCCAAAACACGCTTTGCCCGACCAGGGAATTAAACCTGTGACCTCTGGATATTGGACTGAGCGCTTTGCTACGCAGCCACTATATTAATCTGACTCACACGAACCAGAGTAATATTAAAAAATATAACCAGTTAAAATGATTAATTTTATTATTGGTCTTGGTCTTAATAATACGATTGGATTGTTCGCAGACATCAAATGCCATCATAATGCCGATTAATACGATCAAATAACCCAAAACAAAAACCAAATGAAAAAGGTTCGCCATTCAAAATATGGTCTTCTTCCATTTTTATTTCTACATCAACGTTTGCATATTAAGCGGTGCAGTCGATTGAGCGTCCAGCCATTAGTTTTAATGCGAACTAATTTATATGGCCACTGATCCTGTTCTTAAATGAAGATGCAAGGAAAGCGTCTGGTTTTGAAAAATGCTGTCTCTAAGATACGTGTACAATAGTGCGGTCAGCAACGAAAGTAGCTCGAGTTGACAGAAATCAGCAAGCGCGCCTTTTGATTTGTTTTTTGCTTCAACGAAGTACGGTCAGCCATAGAAGTGACTTGACCATGTCATATCACTACTGCGTTCATAAAAAACGAGCTAGTTGTTGTGACAGGAAACTAAAGTTAAAACCGAGACGTTGCTGACTGTACAACATTATATTATAACCTTGCATTGAAAAGATATTTGCTGAATATTTATGTCAGTAAGTGTGTAATTAACCAATAAATGTTCGTGAACGTGCGCGAGTGTCTAAATGAAATAAAACAGTGCAATATCACTTTTTTTTACCAATAAGCCCGTGTGAGCTCTCAGTTTCTTCTCAGTCTAGGAAAGTCCTTGATCTTTACTAAAGCGGAAAAGGAATAGCATTTTTACTCACTCTTTAACCATCAATCAGTACCATTAAACAAATATTTTTTCTACTGGAGACCATTGACCAGACTGGGTAAAAGCCTTTTGCCTTCCCTAACGTGAGAAGAGGGCTATAAAAAATAAATATCTCTTTTTATAACGTGCTAATTCACCGCTGCTTCAGCCACGTGCGCCAGTATTTACCATCTTTTTTTACTCCCGCGCAAATTTATTGTGCCACAGATAATTACAGTTTTATTGCATTAAAGCTAAAAGTTTATATACGTTAGCATTAACAGACGACTTTTAACTTTATCACCTAGGAATGGAATACAAAATAGCCTGAAAGTTTCACGAAGTGAGATGCGAAGGGTGGGCAAAGTCGTGATGGAATTAGACGCATGATTACTTTTAATGGAATGAATTAAAAGTACTATAAGTGTTTTGCATTATAGCAGTTTCATTGAGGTATTAAGATTTAGTTATAGATATTTCATTGAAAATCCATTTTGTTTTATAACAATTTATGAAAGTAAAATTATTAGTAACTAAGAATGTATCGTCCGTAGCTATGACTATATTATATGACAACGTGACATCATTCGATTTTGTTACTTTAGCAGGAGTACCAATGACTATACTGATGAACTATTAAGTGCTTTTTTTTTCGAAATATGCTTGACTAGTGATTGGTTCCCGTTCCCGTTAGAATATCCGGATAAAAAGTATTCTATGTGTTAATCCAGGTTATAAACTATCTGTATGCCAAATTTCATCCAAATCCATTTAGTAGTTTATACGTGAAAGAGTAACAAACATCCATCTATACTTACAAACTTTCGCGTTTATAATATTAGTAGGATAGTAGGACAGTAGGATAGGATAATTCACGGTCTTATTTTTTATATTATAACGGAGAAGAGTGTCGCCTTCATCTCACCTAACTGACGATAAGGACGGGAATAAACGCATTTCACCTGTATATAATAGTCAACTATTGAATAACATAAGATAGTATGCTATCTTATCTCTATCGTCGTCGGTACACAACATTCATGTAATGGACTGGATACAGACTGCGATAAGATAGTAGTAGCTGGTCTTAAGAGGGTTTACGCATTTCGGTTTTCCATACAAACTTTCTAGTAGAAATTAAAACACAGGCATCTAAATAATATGTTGAAAACATTTAAAAAAAATGTTTATTTAACTGAGTTACTGCGATTTTTAACTTTCCATAGTAGACTTTAAATCGCAATAACTCAGCTAAAAAAAGGTTGACTGAGTTGCCATTTGCAGCCAATAGGCCTCAACCGCGAGCGAGAAAGCCTTTAGTACGAAATCTATCGCGATCTCGGTAACCAGCACCCGTACACTTTCGCAACACGAAGATTCATTTACATTTAGTACACACACACACACACTGAAATCAATCTTGCCTATAATTATAGTAAAGGTGTTTTCTTTTTGTGCACTCAAGAAACAAACCTCAATAAGCGACGCGCTCGGAAATTGTCAGAATTTGGATTTAGAATTAGAAAATATACAAGCCCGGTAAACTTTTTAGTGGCGCCAATATAGCCGTTCGGTTCGAACTCTATGTTTTATTCGCTAGAGCGCAAAATTGCTTTTACGGCGTCTCTAGTTATAATACCTCAATGATGCGAACATTGAAAACAAAACGCAACGAGTGTAATGGCGGCGGCGGGCGATTACGCGCGCCGTCACGGGCCGCTTCATGGAACCGCTCGTAAGAACCGTTTTTAACAACACGGGCATGCACAATGGCACTGCGGCGCTGCTGTTTAGAAACTAGTGGCAGCACGCGACTTTTTCTATGTAAATATCCCGTGTACCGTGAACCTGGAAACCATCACTCTTAGAGCAATATCACTCTAATCTAACTATGCAGATTCCTATACGAATTTTGCATAGTAAGATAAATGTTGCTGCTCTAAAAGGTGACAGTAGGCCCTTGAGGTAATTTCGGTAATCTCGTTTTGTCTTTGGCCCACGTCGTCATGAAAAGGACCTGCCTGCAAAACAGTGTTCTATTTTCACTACAAATCTCTCTCTTCCCTATGGTGTTTAAAAGGCAACTAACGGACTAAAGACGTATACATCCAACAGCATAGAGCGACGATATACTCACCACCTATCAGGCTGAGCACGTGCTGCACCGATCACACTGAGCACGTGCTGTTGTATTTGGTGAAACGTGGATTATGGCAGTGAATGTTTCTGCCGGCCCTCATTACCTGGCTAATAGTCTATACTAATATTATAAAGCTGAAGAGTTTGTTTACTTGAACGCGCTAATCTCAGGAACTACTGGTCCGATTTAAAAAATTCTTGCAGTGTTAGATAGCCCATTTATCGAGGAAGGTTATGGGCAATAGTTTGTTTAGGTACGGGTACGGGTAGTAAGCCGTGCAAAGCCGGGGGCGGGTCGCTAGTCTTTGAATAACCCTTTTGGGATAATAGTCATTAGTCTGTGTAATGTATTAATTTTCATTAATGACATTTTGATTTTCATATTATTTTCATATTTGGGTTGTGTGAAGTTGATCGTTCTTCAGTGAGGTAGACAGTCAGCACTTTTCTTTTTAAATATTTAACATAAAACTCATTCCCGATGCAAAGTTTTTTCAAGCCGTAGGGTATACGAAGTGCATAGTCTTGGTTTGGATATAAAGTTTTCAATTTTATTTATGGACTCTGATTTCTGATGGTCCAGATTTCAGTAGATCTACATTATTCGTGTCTCTCTCAACCTCGACTAAAGAACTGCGAAAGTTTTGAGTAAAGCTCCGATATATATTTTTTAAAGACTTTATAGTACTCTATTAAACTTCCGCGTTCAATTAAACATCAAATACTTAACGAAGTTTAGTGCAAGTCAACTGCAAGTCTGCATAAGACTTAAAAAGGTATTGTAAAAGTTTTGCGTTAAATTTTAGTTACTTACAATAATTTATGCGCTTTTTTAAAGATCTTTAATGCACTTTTTTGTAATTACTGTTACTTTTGTAACAGTTTATGTATTAACAGTGCCTAAGTAACTGTGAGATATACGTGTGTTGTGTTTGTGTGACACACGGCTATGTGCGTGACTTGAATTGATTCGACGTATGATTGTGAATATGAAGTTTATTGCGCTTGCATTTTTGTTGAGCGTTTCTCAGTACCAATGTCTTTGGAATGCTTAAACTTGACCATAGCAATATTGTCACATAACATTCCTTCACGAATGACGAAGGTACTTCACCACCATTTCGCCGGACAAATATTGATTGCTGATTATAATATTTGTTGCTATTAATGTTTTTGCTATTGGTTTGAGTAGGTAGTTATTGGGCATTCTACCCCACCTTCATTCGTTCGGGCTCGTGCCGAGCCCTCACTCACTGCGGTGGGGTAGAATACCCAATAACTCATATTGGTGATCCCTTTCAGATTCCTATCAGGTGACGGTGCAAGCCTGTGGTAAGATCACACACCGAACACCTCCTAACTGTTCGGTTGGAGGAAACCATGGTAAGTAACTCCCTGCGGCCCGTGGGTAAGATCACGCACCGAACAGATTCCTATCAGGTGACGGTGCGAGCCCGTGGTAAGATCACACACCGAACACCTCCTAACTGTTCGGTTGGGGGAAACCATGGTAAGTAACTGCCTGCGGCCCGTGGGTAAGATCACGCACCAAACAGATTCCTATCAGGCGACGGTGTGAGCCCGTGGTAAGATCACACACCGAACACCTCCTAACTGTTCGGTTGGGGGAAACCATGGTAAGTAACTCCCTGCGGCCCGTGGGTGAGATCACGCACCAAACAGATTCCTATCAGGCGACGGTGCGAGCCCGTGGTAAGATCACACACCGAACACCTCCTAACTGTTCGGTTGGGGGAAACCATGGTAAGTAACTCCCTGCGGCCCGTGGGTAAGATCACGCACCGAACAGATTCCTATCAGGTGACGGTGCGAGCCCGTGGTAAGATCACACACCGAACACCTCCTAACTGTTTGGTTGGGGGAAACCATGGTAAGTAACTCCCTGCGGCCCGTGGGTAAGATCACGCACCAAACAGATTCCTATCAAGCGACGGTGTGAGCCCGTGGTAAGATCACACACCGAACACCTCCTAACTGTTCGGTTGGGGGAAACCATGGTAAGTAACTCCCTGCGGCCCGTGGGTAAGATCACGCACCAAACAGATTCCTATCAGGCGACGGTGTGAGCCCGTGGTAAGATCACACACCGAACACCTCCTAACTGTTCGGTTGGGGGAAACCATGGTAAGTAACTCCCTGCAGCCCGTGGGTAAGATCACGCACCGAACAGATTCCTATCAGGTGACGGTGCGAGCCCGTGGTAAGATCACACACCGAACACCTCCTAACTGTTTGGTTGGGGGAAACCATGGTAAGTAACTCCCTGCGGCCCGTGGGTAAGATCACGCACCAAACAGATTCCTATCAGGCGACGGTGTGAGCCCGTGGTAAGATCACACACCGAACACCTCCTAACTGTTCGGTTGGGGGAAACCATGGTAAGTAACTCCCTGCGGCCCGTGGGTAAGATCACGCACCGAACAGATTCCTATCAGGTGACGGTGCGAGCCCGTGGTAAGATCACACACCGAACACCTCCTAACTGTTTGGTTGGGGGAAACCATGGTAAGTAACTCCCTGCGGCCCGTGGGTAAGATCACGCACCAAACAGATTCCTATCAGGCGACGGTGTGAGCCCGTGGTAAGATCACACACCGAACACCTCCTAACTGTTCGGTTGGGGGAAACCATGGTAAGTAACTCCCTGCGGCCCGTGGGTAAGATCACGCACCGAACAGATTCCTATCAGGTGACGGTGCGAGCCCGTGGTAAGATCACACACCGAACACCTCCTAACTGTTTGGTTGGGGGAAACCATGGTAAGTAACTCCCTGCGGCCCGTGGGTAAGATCACGCACCAAACAGATTCCTATCAGGCGACGGTGTGAGCCCGTGGTAAGATCACACACCGAACACCTCCTAACTGTTCGGTTGGGGGAAACCATGGTAAGTAACTCCCTGCGGCCCGTGGGTAAGATCACGCACCGAACAGATTCCTATCAGGCGACGGTGCGAGCCCGTGGTAAGATCACACACCGAACACCAACCTACCTAATGAGACAAAGCTAAACTGCTACTTGCTTAAACGAATCTACTTCTGTCTATAGACAGCAATACATGGTCAGAAAAAAAAAAAAAAAACTTTACCTTTAGCATAACCTTACCAAATACCAACCTTACCAACCGTACCAAGTATAACTTTACCATTACCTCAGCTACCACATACTTGTATGTAAACTTAGTATGTGATAGCCTACCTTTAAAGGATTTGGGATGGGTTGTATTGTATTTATTAATTATTTTATATAAATATTAGTCATACAAACATTCATAAAATATAAATTTTTATCTTTTCTTCAACGAGACACGCCGATAGCAGGTTCATCCATCAACATCTGAAAAAAAAAAAAAACATGTTTAATTATGTAATTAAATATGTCTGATATTGTTCAATATTTATTTATTCAAAAACTTACAAATTATAAGATGAGCTTCCACTTGGTTGAAATATTTGCACATAGGTTGAAAAGATTCCACTCTCCAGGACCTTAAAATAAAACATGGACATTAAAATCATTTGTGACGGACACAAAAATATGGTAAGTACTGTAAAATTAAACTTCCTAAAAGATTTAAATACATTTTATGGGTTTTACAACAATTTAACTTCAAAAAGCTTGGTAGGAAAATACTATCAATGCCAGTGAATTTTCTCCTTAGATGAGAATTTTATTATGAGAAATTATTCTTGTACATTATAGATACTTCAATCATTGAAACATCGAGTAAAAGTGAAAAGTAAAAACCATTTTTATATTAAAATTACTAACAAGGCAACGAAAATTATTAGCTTTGCATAATACTGCGACTCGAAGCATTTATTCTGTGAGATTTTTCTAGATTCAATGAATAAACAAAAGTGATTAAACAATATTTTTGATATGTTAAACATTTTTTAAGACGAAAAAAATTATCTTATTATGTATGTACTTACATGATTTTCTTCTTTTTACAATTCATATAGTTCTAGTTGAATTAAGACACTTTCTATATTAATTATAGATTTATAAACACATGCACTTGGAGAGGCATATGTCCCGCAGTGGACTAGTATAGGCTGATGATGATGATGATGAAACACACGTTACGTAGCGTAGCGTGTCGGTGCCTTGCGCGTCGCATAATGGTTCAAAACGTGGGAAGCGAATGAAACGAATATGAACCCCACGCATTGCACTAGAGCTGCTTCTTGCTTAGATCACATCCGAGTAATCGATGCTCAAACATAAATCGATGTTGTGTAATCTATATTTCAAATTTGAAGTATCAATCAATTAGTATGAAATTTAAAAATAATAACAAAACTAGTCTACATAAAAAGGAGAATCAGTACCTATCAAAATATAGTATCTTTCTTGTTATTTCTATTTCGTTTAGATAAGATAAAATGATAGATACTTACCTTACCTAAAAAAGAACACAATTTCATGAACTTATAGAACTGTTTAATAATAAATAACACATAATAATATGTAAGTATACAAAATTATCGGCGCTATATTTTGAAGTTAACTCCGATATATAACTCAATTAAAAACAAGTATTAGTATGAAAAGTAAATAGGTATGACCTACATACAAATCGATGTTTATTATCGAAAACTCGTAGGAACACGTCTCTACTAGTTATACTGCAAAGACAGCAATTACACAAACAGCGGCTGCGATAATATTACAAAGACGATTGTTTGATCGAATAATATTGCAAAGTAGTAAAAAATAATGTGAAGCATTTAAAATGTCAATTATGTATATTTTAATTTCAATATAATAATATTTCCAAGGTTTGCTTCTCTTGTCTATTTGTTCCAGCTAATCTCTGAAACGGTTGGACTGATTTTGATGATACTTTAACTAGCAGATAGCTGATATTATATTATAAGGCTTAATCTAGACTACATTTTTAGAAAGTTTTATGTAGTAGGTACCTACATAGTTACTTAATGTCTACGCGAACGAAGTCACAGTCAACAGCAAGTCATAAATATAATTAAGTTTAATAGAATAATGTGAAGCATTTAAAATGTTAATTATGTATATTTCATTTCAATATAATAATTTTCCAGGGTTTGCTTCTCTTGTCTATTAGTTTCAGCTAATCTCTGAAACGGTTGGACTGATTTTGATGATACTTTGACTAGCAGATAGCTGATATTATATTATAAGGCTTATTCTAGATTACATTTTTAGAAAGTTTTATGTAGTACCTACATAGTCACATAGTTTCTACGCGAACGAAGTCACAGTCAACAACAAGTCATAAATATATTTTTAATTTATAATAATGACTAAGTGCTGTCTTATTTCTTAGGATAAAAATACACATTTTAAAAATACAATAAATATTATTTTTACGTCATTAGAACTCACGCTTGACCACTTTTTGCTGACAATGGACTTTTTTCTGCATAAAACCACTGGCATCGAAAAAAAATCATTATAATTTTCATGAATTTGGGTGTGCTTGTTACACAGTTATAATTTTAATTCGATTTTAGTGATAAATATAAAGTCTATTTTTTAAACGGTTCAACAGTGTGTTTAAGTGTTATTCTGCGAATATCTTCATCAATTTAACAATGTGCGTAAGTAAAATAAAACCTTTAAATATTTATATTTTTACAGCGAGTTGTGTTTGCGTATAAGTTTGTGTTTTCGATAGTCAATTTGCATTAATTATCAAATACGAAAACTTGTATACCAACCAGTTAGCCAACGAAAACACTTTGTTGTTACGTTTATCCGTTTGAATAGGTGTACCACGCGAAATAAGCTTACAGGTTCGAGTGTAGTCTAAAACATAATTTATTTATTTCATAGGTCTGACTCCGAGTACGAAGCATCTTCTGTGATTTCGGAGGTACCTCCTCCTAAAAAGAAGAGCAAGAGCAAGTCTTCACCAGCCACAACCAAACGCAAAACTGTTAAAACCTGTGAGACTTCGCCTCATGAGACTGTCTCTGGCTCCCGCAGGTAAATTTGTTATTACTTATCATTATTAACTCCAAGTCTGGTTTAGTAGTAACTTATGAAAACAACTCAACTGTGTTCTTTATAATTTATTTATTTATTTAATTAAAACAGTAAAAACCAATTACTTTAATTAACAAAAAAAATAACATTAGCTACATTCAAAAGAATTCATAAAAATAAAAAATAATACAACTTTAATAAGTCCAAATTATATATATATATATATATATATTTATATATATTTAGTACCTTGCCACAGTACAGTGTTATGAAATTAAATGTTTCTAGAACAATGCTTTCGTCAACACATCAGTGGTTGAGTGGCAAAGCGCTCGGTTCGATACCTGAATGTTCCGGGTTCAATTCCCAGGTCGGACAAAGTGTGTTTCGGATTTTTTTTGCCTTTGCCTAGCAGTGGGTCATAGACCTCTTCAAGTACATGTCCTTGTCGTCGCTGTCTGACACCGGGCTGAACAATACTTTACTTATATCTAATATACTCATATAATAATTTACAGAAAACAGCCGAAGCGTGACCTCTTCAATATTTTGCGGTCGGAGGAAACTGCTAGCAGCCGACCGAAGCCGAGTGCTGGAACAGCAACATCATCGTTTGCCAGCCGGGTCTCGACAGGAACTTCTCGTCGCACCGCAGTGAGCAGCGGTGAATTTTTTGTAGACCTGAAGGTCTACAAAACGAATGACTACGTGTCAAACCCCGTCGAGGTTCGATACAAGACAGCGCTAGCGTCGGTAAGGTTGCAGTGTGACGACACCTCTCCGTCTTGGGAAGCACTGCAGGGCTTCCTGGCACAAGCCTGGGAGGTATTTGAGAATTCGGAACCGGTTTACTATTCCGATAAAATTAATTTTAAATAATATTATAATTTTTATAGGTTATAGGTACTTATTTTATTATTATTATTAGGTCCGAACTCTGAATGTAGCACATACTATATTTAAGTAATATATTCATTTGGTTAAGACATTGATTGATCATTTAACTCATCGGTTAAAATATATTTTAATCGTAATTAAAATGCCTTTCTGTACGACATGTAACACGTCAATCCATAGTAAATCGTGGGTGGGTCATTTGAGAAGTAATTTGCATAAGCAAAATTGTGAGTCAATAAAACATAGTGAAGGTATTGAAATAGTTACATCCGCATTTCGCAATCGTATCGTAACATATAAAATAGTAGCCATACAAGATTTTCAGTTAACGTCAGTGGATAGGTTTTTAGATGGAATACGTAACAAATTAAAGTCGCTCTTAGATGAATTTCTTATAAAACATACATGTGCGAAAATAAATTTTGAATTATTTGCAACATTTTTACAATTTAAAGATAATTCACAATCAATTAAATCGTTCGGAACGAAAAATAAAATATTATACTACAATTACGACTTTGAAAATATGTACTCTGAGGCAGTTAATTACCTAAAAAAACGCATTGAAGAATTTGAAGATCGTGATAGTGGATGGACATTTTTAAACAATTTGCATATTGAGGTCAATCTTAACAAATATCAGCCACTTGGAGGCTCAAGTTACATTCCATTGCCTAAATCAATTCAATTAAAAAAGGCATGTCTTAATATTGCTAATAAAGATCAGTGTTGTTTTTTATGGTGCGTGACAGCTGCTCTCCACCCAGCTAGGACACATGCAGAAAGAGTTTCATCTTATCCTCATTATCGTGAGTTGTTTAATATTTCTGGAATGTGTTTTCCGGTTACTTTTCGCGATATAAAGATCTTTGAAAATAATAATCCAAATATAAAGTTTATAATTTATGGCTTAAAAAATAATAAAACAATTATAGGTCCTCTATATAAATCAGACATTGATATGAAATGCAAAAACAAAATTATACATTTATTGTTTCTCGAAGATGGTAGTAACACTCATTACTGTTTGATTAAAGACCGTTCCAGACTTTTTAGAAGTCAAATCACTTCCCACCACAACAAGTTATACTTCTGTGATTTGTGTCTTATATTTTTCAATACTTCAGAAGAAGTCGATAGCCATTTGTGTAGCGGTGTAGTGACAGTATTACCCGATAAAGGTTCGGTTATTAAATTTAAAAACTATAACCGTAAACAAAATATACCATTTTGTATCTATGCTGATTTTGAATCAATGTTGCAAACTAATTCTGATACCACTTGTTCTACTAGTAACACGACAACGTTACATCACCATGTACCTGTAGCGTTTGCATATTATATTGTTTGTTGTGATGATTCGAGTTATAATCGTTACGTATCACATCGAGGACCTGATTGTGTTATGCGATTTGTAGAGTTAGTACTAAAAGATGTTAAAAAAATATATGAAATAGTAAGTTCAAACGCTCCGATGATATTTACCGACAAGGACCAATCCGATTTTAATGAAGCAACACGATGCCACATTTGTCAAAATTTTGTGTTTTCTGATAAAGTTCGCGATCACTGCCACGTGACTGGTCGATTTCGCGGAGCAGCCCATCCTTTTTGCAATTTGCAATATAAACGACCTTCATTTGTTCCTATATTTTTTCACAATTTAGCTGGATACGACTGCCATTTATTTATTAAAGCGTTAGGTGAGGCTCCTGGAAGCATAAAAATAATTCCAAAAACTAAAGAAAATTATATTTCATTTACAAAGTTTGTGCCAGTTTCAAATAACGAGTTTTTTCAACTTCGTTTTGTAGATTCATTCAAGTTTTTGGGAACCAGCTTAAGCAAATTAGCAGATACTTTGGAACCAGAAGACTTCAAATATTTAAAAAAAAACTTTCCTTGTGAACTTAAATTAAAGCTGCTCACTCGTAAGGGCATATATCCATATGAATATATGAACTCTTGGGAACGATATCAAGAACAGTCACTTCCAGAAAAAAAATATTTTTATAGTTCACTCATTGATCAAGATATTTCTGAAGATGATTACCGTCATGCACATTTAATTTGGTCAACATTTAATATTTCAGATTTAGGAAGTTACACGGATTTATATTTGAAAACTGATGTGCTTTTATTAGCAGATATTTTCGAAAAGTTTAGACGGACTTGCAAACGTCACTATCAATTAGATCCAGCTTTCTACTTAACCGCGCCGAGTTTATCCTTTGACGCGATGTTATTAAAGACAGGGATACAGCTCGAACTTATTGATAATTTAGCTATGGTCCGAATGTTACAGAGTGGTATCAGAGGTGGTGTTTGTTTATGCTCTCATAGATATGCTAAAGCAAATAATGTATTTTTACCAGATTATGACAATTCTGTACCTAGTTCTTATATAACATATATTGATTGCAATAATTTGTATGGTCATAGTATGTCTCAATACTTACCATTGAACAGTTTTCGGTTTCTAGATCAACATGAGATTGATAATTTAGATGTTTGTCAAATTTCAACAGAGGCAGAGTATGGTTTTATACTTGAAGTGGATTTAGAATATCCAAAGCATTTACATAATTTACATAACGATTTACCATTTTGTCCAGAAAAATGCATTCCACCAGGAGGAAAAAATCATAAACTCGTTCCTAATTTATATGACAAATTTTTATATGTTATACATTATATTCATTTAAAAACTTGTTTAAAACATGGATTGATACTGAAGAAAATTCATCGGGTTATCACTTTCAGACAAAGTCCGTATCTGAAACAATACATTGATTTAAATACAACACTAAGGCAAAATAGTTCATCAACTTTTGAACAAGATTTTTTCAAACTTTTGAATAATAGTGTGTTTGGAAAAACATTAGAAAATACTGAAAAACGTGTCAAAGTTCATTTAGTTAATCAGTGGTTAGATCAGGACAATGTAACTAAAAAACGAAAAAGTGCACAACAGCTTATTGCACGTCCAAATTTTCATAGCTCCTCGGTATTTACAGAAAATTTAGTAGCAGTGCAGTTAAAACCCGAGCAAATATTTATGAATAAACCAATATACATTGGCTTCACTGTTTTAGAATTATCAAAAAGCCTTATGTATAATTTTCATTATTCTATTATTAAACCTTTTTACAACACCAATGTGCGGATGTGTTACACGGACACCGACAGTTTTGTTTACCACATACAAACAGATGATTTTTATAAAGATTTAAAAAATAATTTTTTACCTTACTTTGATACAAGTAATTATTGTAAAACGAATCAATTTGCCTTACCAATTCAAAATAAAAAAGTTCCAGGTTTATTTAAAGATGAAATGGGAGGAAAAATTATATCTGAATTTGTAGGGCTTCGCTCAAAGCTATACTGCATTAAAACTACAGACAGCACAATTAAGAAAGCAAAGGGTATTAAAAAAAACATCGTACGTAAGTTCAATGTCACGGATTATGAAAAAACACTTTTTAATGGAGACATTGTTCGTAGAACAAATATTCTGTTTAAAACAATTAAACACGAAATTTTTACATGTGCTGTGAATAAAATTGCCCTATCTAGCGATGATGATAAGCGGTTAATATCAAATGACAAAGTTTCTACTAAAGCATGGGGACATACAAGTATATTGAATTTTTAACATTTTTCTTGTTATAAATTTTTTAATTGTTGAGTTATATTTAATATTTGTAAATTTAAAAAAGATATGTTATGTCTTAGATTAGTAAATTCAAAGTGCGAGTATATCTTCAATGATATGTTAATATGTGCTACATGCTTTAATAAAGTTTATAAATTATTAATAGAATAATAATGTTTGTCTTGCTTAAAATATAATGTAATTATGCTACATCATACGTACCTACTAAAGTTCATAAAATATTAATAGAACATAAGTTTGTCTTGTATGGTAAATATCGCTTTCCCCGAGTGGTGAAACCTGGAAATAGACAAGCGCTGTTTAATGATTGTTTAACGGCATAATAGTTTTTCATATGTGTACTTATCTGTACTGTTTAGACCTATTTCAAGTAATTTTAAGGGTATTTATGTGTTTCACTTACTGGAAATGTCCACCGTTTCGTAACACGTTGTTGCTCAATGATGTTACAATTTAATATAATATCATTGTTGTTGCTAGCTTCACCAAGTTTTTAACAACATAAAACCAAGGAACGAGTGAGCAATTATGTAGAATTGTTATTTTTGGCTTGTGTATGGAACGCATTGATTTCTGACCACTAATTGTGAGGATGTAATCATTACATTACGTAATAAATGTTAAGCTTAGAGTCCATGGACAAGAAAACAAAATGACATAACAGTATTTTTCAAACTACAGTTCATATAGGTTAAGGAATCTGGTACATTCTGCCAATGGTTGTTTTGATTGTCTGTTAGTTTTCTCTATGTATACTTTTATTAGTGTTTTATGTAAATCTGTACCTATGTTTTTTTATATTAATTAAATTTAAGTTTGCCTTGTATAAAATATAATGTAATTGTGCTACATCAATATTACGTACCTAATAAAATTCATGTAATATTAATATTTGTTTTCTTTATAAAACCTTAATACTTCATCATCATCAGCTCATTTATGTCCCCACTGCTGGGACATGATTCTTCCCTATGGATGGATAGGGAAAACGGGTCAAACCACCACGCGGGTCAATTGTGGATTGGTGGTTGCTGATTATTGCTAATGCAGCTGGGACCAGCGGCTTAACAAGCCTTCCGAAGCACGGCGGAGCTCGAGATTATAAGTTTTTGGTCACCCATCAGACGACCTACTTTGCAAAGTTGCTTAACCTTTCTACTTACCTTATAAAATTTAGGTTCTAATCAACATCTACACAATTATTGTTTTTTCATGATATCAAGAATGCTATAAAGACAAGTGCGAACGTGAACTGCACAGCGACACAAACATGCATCATTGTAATAAGAACCACACCAATAAATCTATAATGATGTGTGAGTCAATAGCTAACAAAACTGCATATTGTACAATTAAATTACGATATCAATAATTCACTCTGTAGTTGAAAATAGGTAACGAGTTCGAGTCCTGACAAGTTTGTGTTTCATGGCATGCGTTTGCTGCTGCCTCAGCAATAGGAGTTATTTTACATACACACTCACACCTAAGTCAATGCCTATATAAGTACTTACTTAGAGTATAAAATAGCATCATATTGAAATACAAATTTATTTACATAAAAACATCGGAGTAAACAGCAACAAAGCAGCGTTTCAATAACATGGTAAGTTATTTTAAAAAGTTCAACGTGATGATTAAAATGTTATTCTTCTCTATAGTAGATTTACAGTAAATAACTCATTTTTATTTTTTATTTTTTCAGAATTCCCAAGGCAATAGTACCCAAGACATCGTGCCAAGCCAAAGCTTGCTCCATGTGACAAGCAAAGGCCTTGAACGATCACCTTCCCCGGTTTTGCAAGATGCGCAAGACCCGCTAGAGGGATTCAGCCAAATGTTCCCGCCTTGGTTGGTAGAACGACCGGATTCACCGTTACTTCATAAGATTCGCAAACAACAAACGGCTTCCAAAAGGCAACCGAAGAAAAGAAGCTTTTTGAAGAATTTTCATGGGCAGCAGCAATCGTTTGTTTTAAAAAGTGATAAAACTAAAGGACGGCGGCTGATAAAGATCCAAATAATAGACTTAGAATCACAAGTGTCTAGTGAGTCGGACGATAATAATACTCTCCTTAGTGCACAATATGTGGTAACCGATGACGTGGACCAAATTATGGACCAAACGGAGAGTGTTATAAACAATATCTCAAAAAAGTTGTGTGGGTATAGCTATAGTTTTTAAAACTATCACTAGACAATTATTTGTAAATTAAATTTCTCAAGTAAACGTTATGCGTAACAATTTTGTTACGTATAAGTCTACAGAGATACATTTTATTAATAGAGTTATGATATATCACAAAATAGATAATAAAAGTCGGCTATAATTATGTTTAATGTATTAGTTTAGTAAGTTTTCATGTATTTCTTATTTTTCAGGAATAAATCTAATTAAATAAGATTGTACTGTTTCATTAATGATTACCTATTTAAGTTTAAAAATAAAAACACAAAAACAAAATTAGTATTTTTTATTTAAATTATTATTTATTACAATTTTTCAAACGATAACTGTGAAAAGGTACATTTTGCATTTTAAAATTAAATTAGTCTTATCCTATGATTTAAAAAATACTTTTTTATTTTATAAAAGCAAATTTTATTTAAACTTATAATTACATTTTAAAGAACATTATAGTTATGAGAATACCACATTTTTAGACACAACACATTTTTTAATGCACAAATTTTTTTATGATGGACACAATTCAAAGTTTTATTTTCCTTTTCACAATAATCATTAAATAACGTTAAAAACTTGGGACAACCTTTTTCTCCTAGTTCTATTATTTCACAATCTTGACATAGCTCTCGAATCCACTCAATTTTTTCCAATCCTTTGATTAACACTTTTTTTCCACTTAAATACGGAACAATTAGCCTTCGAAATTCATAATAATCGATGAATCCTTCCCTCCAAGTGAGTCCACGATTTTTTTCCAACCATCTTACTTGCTTTTTTTCTTCAACTATGAGTTTTTTAAAAGTATAGGGAGGTTTGATTAAGAATGTCTGTGTATGATCTTTAGTTGCTATTGCTAACTCTTTAATAATAAATTTATTTTTAAAATCTTTAAATCCTTGCAAATCCACGATTATCGTATTACCGTTCATGATATCTTCTTCACAATATTGCTTAAAGGTTTGTATTCAAATATACAATCGTTCAATATCAGACAATATGCTGCGGTCTGATCAGGAATCTCTTGATCTGCTTCGATTTCAACTCTCACATCAATTGATCCTTTTAGCGTTTCGTGTTGGCGAGAACAGTCAACAACAAATAAGGGTGCAATATCTTTGAATTCTTTTGGGCTCATCAACGGTTCTGGCCGACGTCCGTGATAAGAATGCTGGAATCTAGCATACTGTTCATATATTAATGAAAACTTATTGTCTGCAAAATTGATATTCAGTCCTTCATAAGGGTAATATGATGAATTTAAAAATACTCTTACATCACGTATTAAGCAATGATCAAACTCTGCCAACGACATTACCGCATTATGTTTACGGTTCGTTTGTAAAGCGATAATAACAAATCGTGGTTTCTCTATTTGTGACGAAGTTTTAATAGACCAAGTGTGTTTACGGGTTTTGGGAAGTAATGGATACTCATACAAGTCCCAATTACGAAATGCTACGGTTATAGGACGATCTTTTTCTAAATACTTTAATAGATTTATTCTTTCACGATCTGACACCTTAATGTGAGGAACTCGCCAAACGATTTTACTTATTACAATATCCTCCACAACTTCACCTGCATTTAATTTTAAAACATTAAGATTTGTATTGCTTCTCAAAAGTACTAACTCATGTTTACAGTTCATTACAATTTTGTCATAATCTTCTGCAAAACCTAATATTTTATTCAATGGTATAGATGTGGAAAATACTCCATTGTTGTCAGTGTTTGTACCTGTAGTAGACCATCCCCAAACTTTTGCACATTTGGACTCATTTTCATTCAGCGAAAGATAAGACTTGATAGTTGTAGTAATTCCTGCATTTTTAACTTTATCTATTTCTACTCCGTTGAGTTCATATCGGATGTCTTGAAAAAGAAATAACGCTGGGTTATTCACAAAATGCACATTCGTCGCACTTTCTTTTTCTTTAGTAGTGCTGTTGTATTTGTAAACATCCGCTCTGCCCTCAATATACAAACTGCTGAGTGCAGGCAGAACGTATAAATCTTGCTGATTAATGGGTATTCGTATTTCATCGTTCTTGTTGAAACTTGTCACGTATGGTTTGTACGAATGGTACTCAAAACTTTCAATACGGTTATCATATGACGCTGGTTGACAAATATTTAAAATATTCATTTTAACAAGCCTATTAATTTAAGGAATTCCTTATTACTTTTAGTTAGCTTCTTTTTTATACGGAGCGTTGTTCCTTTAGGAGATGACCTCTTAGAACTGACTTGAACAGTAGATGGAGGTAAGTTTATATTAAAATTTATCATTTTTTTTTAAAATGTAAATACAACTGTACTTCTTCACCACGCAAATTGATTGGCTTATTTTCAGCGTCTAACAACCTTATATTAATTGCACTTATTGTACTTTGGTTGACTGGAAAATAAATTAAGTTTTTAGGTATTTCAATAATTCTATAACCTGGTGGTACGTTTGGTATAAATTCATAAATTATATGACTTGCTTTTCCGTTCACAAATGATCCACTGATTACATCGCATTCGATGCGCACGATAGTTGTTGATAAAATGCTGACAGGATACCGAGAATCAGTACTTATATTAGCCTTTACTGTTTCCATACCAAATCCCAAAATTTTGCTTAGGGAGTCATTTTTATCGAAGCGAACATCTTCAGTACAATAAATTCTTGTTTTTAATGTATTGTTATTGCAAGTTAATTTTAATACAGCATTCTTGATGTTACTTTTAAGAAAATCACAAATATCTTGAAGTTCATATGATCCTTCAGGTATTTCAATAACTCCATCTTTACCATAATAAAATTTATTATTTCTTTCATCAATATTAGGAATGGAGTTAAAAGTAGAAAAATACAAGAGTCCACACTCATATTCTCCTTGTAATTGTAAAGTAGGGGAGTAGTTTGTTATCAAGGATTCTCCTCTACCAGTTATTGACACAGTGAAAGACATTTTTGTACTGACAAAGTTTTTTATTTCATACTTATTATAAATGATTTTTCCAAAAGTTTCTTAAAAATTTTAAACAAAGGTGACCACAGTTTACTGTATCAAATGTTTGATACTGTACATAATTATAGTTCATAGACATGTTTCTTAAGTAATTTATCAATTCTAATGGTGGCTTTAAATTACCAAAACTATCATAATATTCACAATAGTCATTTTGTTTAACGTAGGCTACCCAATGAGTTCCAGGATTATCAGATCTATCTAAATTTATTATAGCACACTCTATTTTTCTTGGTTTCAAAGGTAATTTATCTCTCATAAAAACTCCTCGAAAGTATGGAATGTCGGTAGCATGTTCTAAAATATCTAAATTAGTGAGAGCTCGTTTAGGTAGCCGATGAATTAGTTTTTTGAAGGATTAAGGTATAAACCAGCTCCTTTTTTATGAGACTTGATATACAGTCCTTTTCCGAGAGCAACAGCTTCCATCATCTTGTTATGTCGTTCAGATTCTTGAAGGTTTTTTTGAGCAACCTTGTAATCATTGACAGCT
The DNA here is from genome assembly GCA_963921215.1 of Scoparia ambigualis. NCBI lineage: Eukaryota > Metazoa > Arthropoda > Insecta > Lepidoptera > Crambidae > Scoparia > Scoparia ambigualis. The sequence continues at coordinate 40,197,004 of OY992503.1, read as the reverse complement.
TTTGCTATACCTGCCGCACCTCCAGCAAGTGAACCAAGGGCTGATAATCCAGCGAAAATTGGAATAAGAGGCAAAATGCCTCCCCTTTTCGGAATAGGAATACATCGCGGCAAGCGTGTACTTTTTTTATTAGTGAATAGTTTTTTTGCAGCAGCATATGCGAAGTTTATAGCGATATGGTTGTCTTTAGATTTGATTTTTTTTAACTGATTTTTTATTTTTTTCACCTTTGACATAAACGACCGTACTCCAGAACCAGCTTTAAGTTTTGCTTTCATCGCATTTTTTACAATCCATGATGCAACTTTTTCTCCTTTTCCAGCATTCTTTGATTTCAATCTTTTCTTAGCCATATTTAAAAGTTCTAAATCTGCTTTATGTCGAATATTCAAATCGTTGTTATTGTAGGCAATGTCGTGGTGCATACAAGCTTGATCCAACTTATTTACACCCCGATCACCTCTCAGTAAGCGTTTCTGAAGTTTTGTGCCAGGACCACAAAATTGGTATCCCGGTAGATGTAACTCAAACGGTAGATTATTTATGAGGTTATTAATAATACCACTTCCTTCCTTCATCGATTTTTTCAAACTGATTGCATACAGATAGAATGCATAATTTATATCATAAAACCAATTCATTCTTGTTAATCCAACTATTCTCTTTGTCACTAAGACCCAACCATTTCACAAAAAGCTTATTTCCTTTTCTCTTTATTACTTTTTCGATCAAATAAAGATCTGGAAAATTTGTTCTCTGTAATTCATATTCGTAAAAAGATCCCAAGATTTTCTGTTTATGTGTATCTTCTAAATGATAAGTCGATGGGTTCGTATGATTCACTCTCACTATCCTAAATATTTCTGTGGACCAGTTAGGAGTGTAACCTTTGTAAAAATCTCCTTTGTATTTACTAACACGCACATGATCACCAATTTGAAATTTCGGTTTCTTATTTATCTTATGTCTTTGTGATTTAATAATATTAGATTTAACAACCATCTGGTTTGCTCTATTAACATCAATAGGTTTAAATTTTGTGATACGATGAATAGTATTATTATAACATTGCACCACATGATTCAAATTTTTTTCAATCCATTGATATCGACCACATAAACTGAATAGTTTGTAAATGTTACATTTCAATGTCCTTATTACTCGTTCTACTATAGATGCTTTTTTTGTAGAATAACTGGAATAGTGATTAATATTATAATTTCTCATTAATTGTTCAAAGTTAACATTGTAAAACTCTTTGCCTTGATCTGTTTGTAAATTTTTAGGTTTTCGAGATGAATTAGTTAATATATTTTGCATTGCATTCGAAACACAATTCATCGCTTTTGATTTCAGAGGATACACCCACACATACTTTGACAATGCATCAATTACTACTAAAATGTACTTGTATCCTTTATTGAAATGTGAATATTTTTGGAAATCTATAAGATCAGCTTGCCATAAATCATCTATTCCTTTTATTATTGTACATCGACGACTAAAATTCTTTCTTGCCGCTCTGTGGAGTTCGTCGACTATATCCTTTTTACTCATTTTTACTTTGTTTTGTCTTAATCATGTAATCTATTTCAGACTTTGTATAAAACGTAGTAAACAAACGTTCTGAACTTGCTGTTTCTAAGTTCTTTATGTAGACTTGAACAAGACTATGAACCTTATTTATTTCATTTCTGAGCTCTTGAACAGTTTTATCCATATATGCTTTATTTACGGCTTCATCGTCCTTCTCTGGTGACGTCAGACCTTTCAATTTTGAAGATTTCAAATCGTAATGACCCGTTTCTGATTTTTTTAACGCATCATTCAAAGTATCAATGTATTCTGTTAGTCGTAAACGCTTGTGAACGTGATGGCCAAATTTGTCTAAATTCATTACCGTGTTTATACGCTGTGTACTGTAATTCAACTGCTGAAATTTAAAGTTGCATGCTACTTATATTTTTTTTTTGTTAATGATGCCAGCTTCATAAAGCTCTTCGATTATTGCAATAACTTCATTATCCAAACCAGTGTTACCTGCATTTCGTGATGCAAATAATAGTTTTAACCGGTCAACTAGCTCATTTGGATCATCCCAATAAACATAATCAGTGTCTTTCATAACTTTTTTTAAAAGCTTAATACCTTTTCCCTGTGAAAGACTTTCGAGACTAGTAGCTGCATTTCGTGAGAATTTAAACATTGGCTTAATAATATTCATGTATTTAAATCCTTTGTTGCTAATTAATTGTTTTGATGGATCAAAATTACGTCTGTGTGCATTGGTATCGATTAGTAGCATTTTGTAATTTTGTAAGTCATTGTCTGTGATAACATCTAAATTAGGTTTCTTTTTGTACAATAATTCTTTTAAGCCAGGAGTTTTCTTAAAGCTTTGGTTCCCAATTTTCAAAATGTCACCATCGTCGTAAACGCGATTTTTTCCAAGCATCAGTTTTCCTCGATCGTTTTTAATCCCATAAGGTACGTCTTTCATTACTTCAGATGATGTAGACCATGACAGCGATTGATTTTTATCGTTGGGTGATGACTGAAGAGATTTAAACGATCCTTCACTTACATTGTGTTCATCACAAGGTACACTTAGGGTTTTGTTAGATTTTTGATACAATTCATTATCAGTATCATCTTCTTCTTCAGTGCTAATTTCATTAAAATCATCGCTAGAATAGTGTAATGCCTCGCTTTCATTACTTTTACTTTTTTTTGGAACAATTTCATTATTCAAACCTTCTTCATGATGCTGCTCATTGTTTTTGTTTGCTAACAGGTTAAGCGGTTCAACGATGGGTTTCAATATTGTTTTCAAGGTCATGTCACTTGTATTTTTTAAATCCTTTATCATTTTAACCTTTCTTTTTACAGCCTTTGCAGATTTTACAATTTTTTGTTTAAGATCTCTTTCCATTTTAGTAGGATTCCACTCGGTTCCAAATCATGAATGAAAGTGGTGCAATATCAGTACAACAGCCATTTATGTATTTTAATCTGGCACAATAAATGTATCAAAAGCCATTCTGTAACATCCATTATTTCGTACGCAGTCCTTATTGATTACAAGATAACTGAAAGGTTTATTCCAAACAGTTGAGCACATTTTACGGAATTGAGACCATGTCATGTCTGACCCTACATGTTCATCATAAACATGTTTTAAGTTAATATCGTCTTGTTTAAATAATATTATTAGGTTAGAATTGTCCCTTACCAGTTGCTTCGGTATTTTGGTATAAGTTTGGTTAATATAGAAACAATCAATGTTCTGGTGACGCCCCATCGCAAAATAATCTCTAATATTATTTTGATTTTCACAAGCAACATCGTCGAATAAAATAATTGAATTTGGCATAGCTTCGTGTGGACTCAAAATGTCGTTGTTATTACTGTATTTGTTATAAGATGTGCCTGCAACCATACCCAACACCTTTTCTAGGTATATGTATTTAGGTTGATATAAAGATTTTGAATACACGTAAAGGTTACGAAAGCGTGGACCATCTTCATGTAATAGCAAACTTATAACTAAGTTGGTCTTCCCACAGTTTGATGGACCACAAACAATACAACGTATAGTGTTTGGTAATAAATTACCATGACGCTTTGGTTTATTTGAAACCGGAGGACATATACACTCTAATTTTAATGATTCCTTTTGTTTCACAAATTTCATTACAAAGTATGAAACCGACCGCAGTGTTTAGTGTGTTTCAATAAAATGAGCTTAAAGTATATTTCTACAATATTTAAACAGTCCTGTATATAAGAAAGGGATCACCAATATGAGTTATTGGGTATTCTACCCCGCCGCAGTGAGTGAGGGCTCGGCACGAGCCCGAACGAATGAAGGTGGGGTAGAATGCCCAATAACTACCTACTGGTTTGTCATCATAAGTCTCTCTTTTACCAATATTTAAAAAAAATGTATTAATTACGATAACTATTGAAAATCTCGGAACATACGTGGGGGTGATTCACGTTTCCTCTAGAGCTGCTGAAGCTGTTCTGCTTGACACTATTTCTTGGAACAGCCTGTATATTAAATACTTATCACATTCTAAGGCGATTAGCAATTGACTATGAGTGATGTACCTACTGATGTCTGACGAAGTTAAGCTACAACTCTATCTACTGGTTGTATATGAGTGTGCATATTGATCACGGGGACAATGCCACAGTACATAATGTATGTCTCCGCGTTTATATACAGAAGGCAGGTTTATTCTGCGACGTATATGGAATTTTAATGGCCAGACACATACAACTTATGACTAATTTATAGGGTTATCGTTTGGTGACTAATGTTTTTTTTATTGTAACATAAACAATGATGGCAATACTTTGAATCGTCAAAAACATTTTTTTACCTACCTGTTCAAGACGTCATTTATTAGCTGTGGAGAAAAATGGGCGCATGAAACTTCACAGCTTTATACAGATGTAAGTACATACGTATGACATTTATACAAACAAAAAGATAGATATAGCCAGCGTAGGCGCTGCTTTATAATAATGCCATAATGCCTGAAAGAAAACTGCAAATAACATTGACTGGAAGTGCCACTCAAAGCATTCAGTGCCCGTGTTCCGGGAACAAACCACTGCAAAAGGAGCTCGGCGTTCAATTTGTGATCTTGTCAGTTAAACAACTTTCGGATTGCCTGGTCGCTGGATGGGTGACCAAATAACAAAAACACCTCGAGCACTTCCGCGCTTCAGACGCGTGAAACGAGTAGGGCGCGTAAAGCCGTTAGTCCTGGATGCTGTCGTTCGTTAAAACCCGCATCGGCCAACATGGTAGGTTATGGGCCAAGGTGCTGTTGTCCAGGTAGGAAGGCCTGTGTCTAGCAGTGTGACGTTTTTAGGCTGATATTGACACGCATCACAGACCACTTAGACATAACTAATATTTTTTTTTTCTCTTTAAATAATGGCTCGTGCGATCAGCACATTTAGCCAGTTTCAAGAGAGTTAAATTAGTAATTCTTTTCTTTGCATTATGTAGATGATAATGAGTGCTAATGAATGTATAATGGTAAATAATGATATTCCCTCAAACCTCTCGAGACTCAATAAAGCTTTGGGACTTTATTGAGATCTCACACGGACTTCTTGAGAGAATTTGAAATGGGATTTTCACTGTTTGGTTTTATTTGCCAACACTCGTGCACGTTCACTAACACTTAACAGTAAATAATCCACCATTATTTCACATTAATATTCGACAAAACACAAATTATAGAAAATAAAACAAAACTGCAGACATGACGCTTCACTTTCCCGCCAAGAAGTCCAACTAATATTTTATTGTATTATTTTATATCGGTGGATTATTATGATGAGGTAACCCTAGCTACTTAGTGTGACATAACGTCGGTCAGCCATTGTGAGCCAAAGTCCTTTGCGGTCGTATAAAATGTCATCTTCTTTGTATCCGCATTGTAGGAATGCTCTTCGTACTTCAGAAGTGATACGTTTAGGTACAGTACTATAAAATCAGTGTATCCTAGGCTTAGACATGCCTAAGCCTAGGATACACTGATTTTATAGTATATATTTAGGGCCAACGATTTGGGATCGTTATCCCGTTAAACTACTTCGTTAAGTAGTTTGCGTTAAACCCCGCTAAAAACTTAGTTTACAATAGAATAGCAGATTTATGAAATTGAATAATATCCTTGGTGCCTTACAAATAAACAAAGAATAAACTACGAATAGTTATTCTTTGTTTTATTCCTGTCTTGTAAACGTAACTTTAAATTAGAGTAAAAAAGACAAATCATATTCCAACCTTTTAACTGTTTAATTTTAAAGAAACAATATAAAAACAAAATTATGAATTCAACGAATTGAAAAAGGTTTGATTTAGGAAGTGCAATCTGTATCTGTACAAATCTTTGTGGTAAGTAAGTAAGGTGAACAAAAGATCCCAATGGGTCGATGTGCTACGAGAGAGAGGACCTCTGCAGTTATGACCCACTAAGATATGATGGGGTGAACAATATGAAAACCAACGTAGCTTCTTTCTCCACTTTGTGTACACAATTTTTGAATATTCACATTACATCTAAGCTAGATAATTAATTCAAAGGAACTTACCGTTCAGTAGGAGTAGAAGCTCGCAAAAAGCTTCCCGTTACCTGCACAATGCGTCGGTCTCGCAGACCCCCGTTAATGATTAACCCTTTGTATGCAGATGACTACTGGGACAATGCAGCTGAACCGGGGCTATACGGACCCATATCAAATTATCATAGTTTAAAACGCCTACCGCTTTGTGCAATATGAGTATTATGACACTTTGAAGTGCTGATACTGCTGATGTGTTGTTAGTATGATTTAGATGTTTTGTTGTGGGTTTTGATTGGACAATCGGGAGCTGTCACTAACTTCCTCCAGATTGATTGATTGTTATTGTGTTTTACGTGAGCTTAGTTGACGAATCAACGTATTTATTGCGATTGCAGTATATTGCTTGCTTGCCAGCTAATTGTTATTGACAACAGAATGTAGGTAGACAATTTTATTTATACATAAAATAAAACTTTTTTTTTGTAAAAGAAGGAGGCAAACGAGTAGGCGGGTGACCTGATGGAGAGTAAAATCACCGCCGCCCATGGACACTCGCAAAACCAGAGGATTCGCAGGCGCGTTGATGTCCTTTAAGGAAGGAATAGGGATTGTGAGAGGGGGGGGGGGGGGGGATGGGCCTCCGAAACCCTCACTGGCCGGACGAAACACAACAGCACAAAGTGCCATTATTTCACGCCGGATATTGGTGAGAGGGTGGTATTACGCCAGGCGAGCCGGCCTAATGCGTGCTGCAACGCAGCGTGGCTCTACCACTCAGTCAGTGTCACGCATTTAGCACCACCCAGAGGTCACGTGTAGGGTCTCAAGGGTATACCTACGGACGCGAGTAACTTTAACCCCCAAAAACATTACCAAATATGTATAAAGGAACCGATTTTAATATAAAAGGAGAGTTTGTATGGCAGCAGCGCTTTCTGGTGATAAAAGAGGTTGCAATTTTACCATAAACATTCTTGTTTTCAGTAACAGGATCGAATAGTATGTCGGGTGCACTCTGCACTCTGTTCAGCTCCTCATAGATAATAGTTATTCGTTTTAACACCAACAATGTAACGGTCTGTCTGTTTGTTGCAGCAACGAGACGACAATGTGACGCGCCCGACGCGACACTAACGCCATCTACCTTACTCGGACTACATACCGGTGAGTTTCGCCTGTTTCTTCCATAGAGTAATAACTAAAGCATAGAAGGAGTGCTATGACATTTGAGTGGGCGCTCCGTTTGGTCACCGAATTACATTTTGTAGGTCGCTTTTGAATTCAGTATGGATATACGTCATAAATGGTGACTGGTTTTTTTTATTTTCGCTAGACATTTGACGTTTAGCAACTTATTTTGTCTCTTTTCTTTCAATGTTTAAGGCCCATTTCAAAAACAGGACAACTATATGAGTCTCATTTGGACTCATCCTATGGTTTAGTTATAATTTCATGGTTTATTCTATATATTCTTGATCTTGACAATGAATAATATTAGTAAACAAAAGGCACAATAAATAATAAGTCCATCTTCCGAGTTTTTCTAGTGGTTCTTTCACGCAGTAGTGCCAATGGTTAGAGTGAGTAGTGTAATAGCTCCGATACCAGAGGGCCTACTCTCTTTCTCGGAAACGAAATTTCGGACTGTTTTCGTTTGCTATTTTTAACATTTTCCATTTTTTTAAAATTTAATCAATTTTCTAAATTAAATACTGGAAAAAGACGACAACCTCAGGCGGGCATCGAACCACGCACCTTCCGCATTCTGGGCGGCTGCCTTAACCACTTGGCTACCGAGGTCTGGTTTTCACCCGTCGAAATTTGTCAATGCTTGATGCTTATGTTTTTTAGTCAACATTGCTTGCAATTGCAATTTTCTAAAAATTAATAATCTAAATAATATAATATAATAATAATAAATTTATTCATTCAAGTAACAAAGACTCATAATGGTTAGTAACAAAGGATTTTAAGAGCTATTAGTTATTATATTTATATTATATTAGCTATTAGTTAGTACATATTATTATTGTAGGTAGGTATGTAATTTAATTTATAATTTAAATTTGACATCGAGATCACAGAATAAAATTAATTAATTTGATTAAATAATATCAATAATAATAATCACATTAATGTTAGTATTCTATATTTAACATAGATGTAGTCGCCTGACATAAGTGCCACATAATGGGACAAACATTTTGCCTGCTAGCAATAACCCTCAGGATAGTGTTGGTACTGCCCCTCACTGTGCGCAACAGAGATACCATTTTTTTTCGCATTACTGATGAGAAACTGTCAGTGCGCGCCTCTGCAAACATTGCCGACGCGCTACAGAAACGAGGCATCCCCAACAATACTCTGAAGGCATTGTTGTATTGGACCCGCAGAGCGCTGAGCGACTTTTGGGTATGGTTGACCCACAGACTACCGGAGTAGAGCGACGTGCAGTAAGCTCTGAAAAGAGTTATTTTGACTGCGTCCGTACCCCTAGCAAATCTGCGTGCCAACATATTTGCTCTAACCGTCAACGCTCTGCGTTCCCTCTCTATGTCCACATTGTCCTTCAGGTCTTCGGTTACCCAGTGCCCAAGATATTTAAATTGTTGGACTCTTTTCAAAGCAACCCCGTTCAGCATAATGGGCACAAAAGAGGACGGGCTTCTGGTTCCCGACCTAAAGACAATGTACTCACTCTAACTTACATTGTAAGTCAGCCAATGCGAGGCAGCATAGGATTCGCAGACCGCAAGCAGCTGCCGGACCGCACCAACCGAGGGGGCCAGCAGCACCATGTCGTAAGCATATGTTGTTGACGCACACACCGTCAACATAGCACCCGACAGGCATGCTGCTGAGCCGCTCAAGTAACTCATTTACGTAGAGGCTAAAGATTATGGGCGAGCTCAACCCCCCCTGTCTCACCCCACATTCGAGCCTAAACGGATCCGACAGCTCACCCGCCCACCTCACATAATTTACCTGATTTAGGTACCAATACCTGATGAGATGAAGTAACTCCTTGGGGAGACCTGTTGCTGCTAACTTCTGCCACAAAACGTCATACGAAACGAGGTCAAACGCCCGCGACAGATCGAGAAAACACGCATAGACTGGTGTTCGTCTATCCGTGTAATACCTAACAGTATGCTTTAAACTTAATATAGCAGTGTCCGTGGACAGTCCAGGTCGGAAACCGAACTGAGCATCGTGTAACTTTGTGTTGGTTTAAAAATGAGTTAAGCACACTGTCAAGCACTTTCGCTATGATAGTCGCTAGCGAGATTGGTCTATAATTCGATTTATCTGACACGTCCCCAGTCTTGCTCTTGACAATAGGAACAACAAGAGTCTCCATCAAATCAGGCGGTAGATATGAGTTGCTAAGGCATAAATTAAATAATAATGTCAGCACCCGAGGAAGGTGAAAGCCAGCGTATTGCAGATGTTCAATGCTGAGCCCATCGTGCCCCGGTGACTTTCCTCTCGTCATTTTCTTTATAGCATTTCTTACATCTTTAGTCAGTAAAACTATCGAAAAGGGAGCACCATGGGTCTCAGCATCCAACACCCTACTGGGAAGCCCCAGAAGCGATTGCACAGAAAAATGATTTTTAAAAGTGTTAGCGATATCTTTGGGGCTAGAGCTTCCACCGACACTTACAGGGACGCCACGCCCTGCATTCATTCTGTTTGTGCACTTCCAAAATCTTTTAAAATCTCGATTTGAATTATGCCAAACCTATTTTGTATACGAAATTTCGGAAGGAAAGGAAATCGGCCGAAATTTCGTTTCGGAGAAAGAGAGTATGCCTTCTGTTCACTGCTATGAAAGTGGTCTGAATGTAAGAAAAATAAAAGAAAATCAACACACACGATTACAAACGTCATCTTGTCATTCCTTTTTTTGTACGGTGTCTAGTTTAATTCAGTCCACTTAGCGACGGTGCGTAGGGAACGACTTTTTTCCATTACCGTACACACTTCAAGATATCTACGATCGGGATCTGATCCGCTCACAAGGCACAAGCAGCCCGTATGCCTATCACAATAGAGTATATTATATTTAAATTAAATGAAAACAAGGTTAATACTTTATTTGCTTACCCAACGGATACACTTACGTTAATTATTGGCAATTGACGGACACAGCCAATTAAAGTGATTTAGTGGGTAAATGCCTTCGTTAAATGTGGCCTGGCCATAATGTCATAGACAGACAAATAAAGCAAACACAATATGAACATGTAAATAAAAATAATAAGATTTGGTATGTAAATTTGCATTGGAGAAGAGATAGTTATCAAACATTTAGGCTGCTGCTGCGGCCAGCCTGTTGATGAGCTTGGTCATCACGGGCTGTCCTGCTCCCGAAGTGCCTGTCGCGCCACGCCTCGCTAAACGACATCATCCGTCGGGCTCTTGCCTCTGCGAACGTACCTGCAATTTCAGAGCCAAACGGCGTATTACGGAGCGATGGCAAGAGGCCGGACGGAATGTCCCTTATCCCTTGGACGCTGGGGAGGGCGCTGGTGTGGGGCGCGACCTGTGTAGACACACTGGCTCCCCCCCACATCCGTGCGACCTCCTGCGAGGCGGGCGCGGCAGCAGCCGCAGCCGAAAGCCTCAAGCGACGCAAATACGAAGCACTTTGTAAGAGCTATGTATTTGTGCAGTTTGGGGTTGAAACGCTGGGGCCGTGGGGGCCAGAAACTCGGCGTTTCGTCAAAGATCTGTCGAAGCGCCTTTTCGAGGTCTCCGGCGACCGAAAGGCTGGCAGTTAATTTGCCCAACGTATCAGTTTAGCTATACAAAAGGGCAACGCTGCCAGCCTCTTGGGGACTTTGCCGCGCAGCAGCGGGACCTTTAAAGATATTTTTTTTAAGTTATTTAGTTTTAGTTTTAAATACTTTATTATTATTGTTCCGGTTTTCTGTAAATATGTTATTATAATGAACATTTAGGTACCTAAATTCAAAAGCCCAAGACTTATAATTCATTTCGACACAAATATTATATTCGTTTTGTACGGTCAGCAACAAAACTATATAGATACACACTTTTGACACCTAGCTATTGATCCTCCATAAGTCTTTAGAAATAAGAATCTCGATCTGTCAAATATGTGTATCTACTTCTGTTGCTAACTGTAAGTTTTGCGGGCATAATATCAAAACCAGATGGATGGTTGGACTAAGAAAAAAGGTTAAACGCTACTCCGACGAAACTAGTTCTGCTCAAAAGCCAGTAAACTTGGTCGGCAATACCGAACCTATTATGGGAGTCACATAAAATGCTCTTGCTCAATCGACTTCAGAGATTGCATAGATACGGCACATCCACGTACCACAATTGACGTGTCGAGCCGAGCTACGTAACGAGTAGATTCGAGATATGCCAGCCCTTGTTAAGCCCTTAAGGCGTGACCCGATCGCAATACCGGCTTTATCCTAATAGATTTAGATTCTATTGTTGTTTGTAATGTAAATATCGGTGATGCTGCGGCGGTACTACACGAACTCGGTTTTAAAGTCACTTTGAAACACAAAGAAGTCTTAGAAAATTATGTTTCTATAACAAGAGTTCATCATTAAGATAACAAAGAGGATGTGACCTACCCAGACGGACTACTTACAAGCATCCCCGCTGGAGTTAAACCTGGGATCTCAGGGTTTGAAACAGGTCATCTTACCATTGAGATGTTGAAATGCGGTAATACCTCTGAATGATAGTTGTCTTCAGCTGGTGACAGCAAACACTGACATAGTGCTCTTATACACAAAATTAAGCGTCTGGATACCACCCCCTCATACCTATCTCTGCTGACACCAACAACAAATATTCTACATTGACGTGTTCCGTGTTTTTTTCATCTTTTACTTTAATACTAAAGCCTCAGGTGCCTATTACCATCGACTCTTCGAGCAGTATTATTTTAACCACTCACTCGTGGAAATTTTCTGACACAAAAATTGGCGCAACTGTCAACGTGAAATTTGACAGAATCGAGCATAGACTATGCGATATTTTGCGAATACGATGCATAAAATGTACCACAGAACCGAAATAATCAAACTTGTTCTTACTAAAGTAGTCTGTAAGTCTATGAAAACACGGTACAAAGTCAAGTGTGTTTTTGTAGGTGCGGTCTCATGCGACCGCTTGGGGGCTGAGGGGTATTACTATGCAAAATTCGTATAGGATTGGGAATTACATCGTATGGGAAAGGCCCCAAAAGTCCGCAGCGCTCGAGTTATAAATCAATAGACTGCCGGACAGGAGGCATAGACAAGCGGCAAGCGCTCACCTCCTGTCTATTCGTAATGATTGCGCGCGCGCTACTGTATTTTTACTAGCAATTAGCACAGTACACAATAGTAGGGAGGCTGACATGTTTATTTGCAGCCTCTATCTCTCAAAAAAAAATTGAAAATGTGCTAACAAAAGTTAGCGAGTTATTGTTAACAATTTTATTGCGTTAACGAGTAACGAGTGAGTTTCCGTGCTACCACCGCGTCGGCAACAAAAAGAAAATGGCTGACTTTTTCTGGTTTGTTAGTGTTGAGTTTTGTCGCTATAAATTCAAGGCGAGGAAAATAAATTGTTATCAAGTTGTAAACAACTACTCAGCTGCCGAGTCCAAGGCACAATCTATGCCTTAGTGTTAACTATAAATTAACCACTGTTTATTCTTTATTGTGTAAGGAATGCAGTTCAAAATTCAAATAATGATAAATATATATTATTACGTTTTTGTATAAAATTTCTGAAGCCTAAAAGGTTTTTAATATTTTTCAATATTCGGTTTGTTTGGTTTTATTATTGGCTATTTAATTTCTGTTTAAGGTTTAAAGTATAAAAACTATCATCCTTGTAAAGGTAGATACTCATATCCTTTTTTTGTAATGTATTCAGATAATAAATATTATGCCAATCAAGTTTTATAGTTCGATAGATACTAATTTTTAATTTTTATAAATACGTCGTTCACATCTTGGTAGAATAAACTAACCATCATTTATTTTTCTTAAAATAAAAAGTTAAGCCCTAGAACAAGACAGTTTTTGATATTTATTTCAAGAAAATAAGTATAATTATTTGTAGTCATCATATCAGTCATCACCTATTTTTCTCTTTCGAGGCAAGACCTGCTAACCAACCCGCTGTAAAGATCGAGAAGATAGCAAAAAGCGTTAGCGCTCTTGTCAAGCAGACGCTAGCCAAGCGCATTGACACCCGTAATTCGTAATTAACCACCACATGGATTACTGCATATGGGGAATTGACTGCCATCTCACGACAACAATCGGGACCAACGGCTTAACATGCCTTCCGAAGCTCGTAAGTATTCGAGATATTTTTATTTGGCCACCCATCCATTGACCCGACATTGCGAAAGTTGCTTAACTGCCAAGATCGCAAATCGAACGCGTTACCCGCTGCGCCATCGAGCTCCTCAAAGATACTCGAATTTTAAAAACACTTTTCCTCAAAATCGATTCTTGCAAAAACTGGTGTCGCCAGCACTGCAAGACGGATGGCTTTCCCTGGTTTTCGCGCGCGCCATAATTAATTGCGAGTGCGACGCGTCGTCGGGGCGGGGCGGCGGCGGGCGGCCAATAAATAATCGTTTTTGCCCCCCGGCTATATTTAGTCATGAGTTCATGATGAATTGATACGACATGCATTGGGTGCACATTGATGCGACTAGTTTTTTTGTTTAATTTTTTATAGATATCGGCATAAAAATAATAAACCAATTTTTTAACAAAAAATTTTTGCGCTGGGTTTGCTTCTACAAGGACGATACTTCTACCAAGGTTAAGCAAACAATGCCCGATTAAATAAACCTCTACAAATAATAAAGTGAGTCAGATAATGTATGTAATGACTAATGACCTAACATTTTATTTTAGAATTGGCATTTGTTTTTAAATAAGAACTAAATTAACAGATTTGTTACAAATCACGTGTTCATTGAACAATTTCTGTTGCGTGAAATAGTGTAAATTTACTTTATTACCAATCCGCACTGGGCCAGCGTGGTGGGTTATATCCTAACCTCCCCAGGCGCTGTTGTCCACGGGGAGGCCTGTGCCCAGCAGTGGGAAGCGTATAGGCTGATGATGAGGTGCTTAATTGTTTATTTAACACTAGACTAACGCGGCTAGACTCAATAGAAAGTCTATTCATTGCGCACTGATCAGTGCACAGCTGCAGTTGAAAATTTAAGAAACTGTTCACTGTGTACACGTGGCCTTACCAACGCAAGTGAAGTGCTTCGTCAAATTGATCACCATAATAAGGATTGATTGACCTCACTTAACGCAGGCGAGCTTCGAATTGTTATTAAAATTCACTTTACTGGCGCACCGACAAGACATCCAAAATTAAACACGGAAGTATGGAAAATAATATTTTGACGAACAGAAAAAAAAGTAACAAAATTGTTTTTGATTATTCTAAGAACTCTACGTTGGCTGCAGTTCGTGTTAACAGCCTTTAGACGTCACCCTGCCGTGCGATTCTCTAAGCTAAAGCCTTGATAGCTGCGGCTGCCGCAGCGCTGAGAAATGACTCTGTCTCTTTCATATTCATAGAATTGGAAAGAGACAGCAGATCACAGCCATGCGCGCAGCGTCTATGTGTCGCTTAGAGAATCGCATAGCTGCTAGGTACAGGAGTACTATTAGTTATTCTGTGGTAGGTACAGGCCTTAATTCCATGTGGACTACAGCACATTGAGAGACTGGGTCACAACATGGCTGACCCAATGCAATGCAGCTTGGGTTAACTGCTTAAAGGATAATTGTATGAAAAGCAAGCCGTCATTTCGTAGTTACTATAATTATTCATATAAAATGTATTTTATTTACAAATTAATATTAGCATAATTACTAAATAAAATACCTACTTATATCGTGAATGCAATGAAAGGTTGAGTTTATTATATTGCTGACTTTAATTTGCATTCGCATATAATAATATAATGTTATTACGCTGTTTTCCTGCATCATTCAAATTATGAATATGGAAAGGAATGCAAGATCATTTTTGCTCATTATCATTAGTGACAACACATTTCATGCTAATTATAATAAAAATAATGAATGTAATATAAACACGTTGTAAGCTTTTGTTACTAAACTTGAAATGGGTAATGGTAAATGCTTTTGTCGTGTCATGCATGTCATATTAAAATCCAAAGATTATTTGTTATATTCCATATTTTTCTATACAACAGAATATAACACAAGAAGACTTGTAACTTTAAATGTAATAGCTTATTTAGGTCCAAAGACAGTTAGGCTTGTTCGACGTTGCATAAGATTTTCTGGGTAGACAAAGTTATACTTAGTTCTTTTTCTTCAAGTTCACTTACTTAATGATTACTTTTGAATTATCCTTATTTTTTATATTATTACCTCTAAATCATTTAAGAAAAATTGCAATGCTTTATAATATACTAGCGGCCCGCCCACGCCTTCGTCCACGCTAACTTAGAAAGATCGTCATAGTTCAGCCATTTAAAAAAATATATCTATAAAACATAAACAAAAACCATCCTCAGTTAACGCTCTATCTTTTAGTGAAAACCGCATAAAAATCCATTGCGTGGTTTAGGAGAATAGTGCCACATGAATAAATAGTGCGGCGCCACAGACAGAGGAAAACGGCGACTATAATATTATGTAATGATGATGTTTACGACATTTACCAAAAAAAGTGTATATATAAATTTTTAATTCACTTTTTTTGGTCAATGTCATGACATTCACGTGCTTCAAATTATTAAGATGCATGCATAGAATAATACTTTAGTTATTATACTGAGGATATGCATCCTCTGCATATTTTAAACTTTAAAATAATCGGTCATGTTCTTTCAATTGTTTAAAAAAAAGATGATGCAATATTTCGATGCATCGATACCAATTTCAGATTGCCAAAACAACTGACAGGTAGACAAGGTAAAGGGATAAACAATAATAACTGCATTGATTATTCGGTACATAAAACAATAAATGTAGATTACCTTTTCTCAGTAATCAGACTGCAACTGTTTGAGATCCATTCGCAATGTTGCAAAATGTTTTGTTGATGGAGCTCATTTGGATATTTCGAAATTAATTAATTTATTGGACAGTCAACTAAAACATACATTACTTACAAAAAATGATTGGGATATTTCGAAAGATTGTACAGTCAACAGAAAATATGTAATAACAAAACATTGCATGATGGGGATGATCTGAGGCAACTCTTTCATTTTTTGCACTTACTATAATGAGGGCGATGGTTGATGGTGATCGAGCATGATGGAAGTGTTTCACATCCTGTATTAGATAAATCTCTTTTGTTGCGACTCATATAAATCAAGCATAACCGTTCACTATTCCATTTATGTATAGATTTATTATATTATTAATATTCATAAGATCCGATCTTGCATATCAGCTTAGTTGTATTATAAAAAGCCAAAAAGAGTTTCTTTAGGCGTAGCTATTGTACAAGGCCTTACCGATCTACAAGTCAATTTATAATGTGATAACTTCCTTCAAATTATACTTACTTGTAGCAGTTGAGTTTCACTTGTGTAAATTTGTATCTACCAGTAGTTTGTTTATTAGGTAGGTATGTATATTTCATGTAAACCTATCAGATTTAATATAAATAAACTAATTGGTGTTTTCTTTAATACTGGCACAATGTATCGATCAATTGCTGAAGGTCCAAGAAATTAATATCATTATAGATAATCTGCTTTATGATTGTCCTGCATAATTAATTTAAATTGGTTTTTTTCCTGTATAATTTATGTAGTATGATTCCATAAGGACAAGCAAGTTTGTTTAGGTATGGCTTTAAAAAAATTCAGTTACGTACTTTGTACGACTTATATGAATCTTAAGTTGATGTTCAAACTGAAGTTGCACCTAATAGGATGTGCTAGTTGCGGGATTATAGGTACACCTTTTACTAAACACCCAATATCCCACAGTCAGCAACAAAAGTTAATGATATGATATTTGACAGTTTGTGGTCCAAAGGATGCCTAAAGCCCCTGTCTGTCACTAACACTCCAGAGGTTATTAACAATTCCGACTATTTGACAGTTGTATCAATAAAATATGAAATATGTCGGATATGGTAGTTTAAAACAATAATTATCCAATTTTTTTTTTTGATTGATTGTAATTTTTTTCAAAATCTTTGTTTCGGAATCCCACTCAACGTTTGACCGATGCTATTAATGCTAGATGATTCATATTCCAGAAACACGTTTTCAATATTTTAAAAATACCACATTTCAAATAATTGCAATCCATGATATCATCGAACAACTTGTAATCGTAGTAACGTTTAAGCATCCAAGCAAGTATGCAGCTTGCAAGCAGCTCTCGGCGGCGGTATTTCCGGACCGTTACTACTTAGGGATCTTCAAGAAACGAGCCTATTCCTTTCTTAAAGGCCGGCAACGTGTCTGCGATTCCTCTGGTTTTGCTTTTGTTCATGGGCGGCGATGATTACTTTCCATCAGGTGACCCGCTTGCTCGTTTGCCTCCTTAAAAAAAAAACATGCAGCATGTAAGCAAGCAAGCATGGAGCATGCAAGCAAGTTGCAGCATACAAGCAAGCATGCAGCATGCAAGCAAGCATGCAGCAAGTAACCAAGCATGCAACATCGTCCAAGCACGCAGCATGCAGCAGGCATGGTTTTTGTCACGGCTCCGGCGCTGCGAGGCTCCGGCGGTCCCACGCGAGCTTATCGTCGCAGATGGCTTTCGCTCACCAACGCAGGCCGCCGGCTCCGCCGGCCAGCCTCAGCTACGGGTGGGCTCTTCAGCTCGCGGGCCACCTCGCCCCTCCGCGCCTACGCGGGCTTAAATTACACTCTAGCGTAGGGCAGACAAGACTACGTGGAGTCTGTTTTGTCGCGAATCGTTTCTGTTACTGACTTTTGTAGCATATCCTTACCGAAAACACAAAGTATTAAAAGACATTTTGATATTTTAGAGTAAAACTTACTTCGAATTTTAATTCTTCTAGATATGAAATTTATTGTAAGCAAACATATTCCAAAAGAGAAAAGTAGTTTTGATAATCGGCTAATAGTTTTTCTGGAAAATGAAACGTATGTGTGATAAGTTTATGAATTAACAAAATATGTAAAAGTAACAATCTGGTATTTAAAAATTCGCTATACCGTTTTCAAACAATTGTACAGGAAAGTTTCGAATTTATGATAGGTTACCGTCAGCAGGTTTCAAGATAAAATATGTTTGTTTATTGAAATGTGACGTCACAACACAGAGCAAAATGTCACTTTACCAACCGTTTTCGCGCTGTTTGAAATTAATGAAGAAAAATATGTTTTTTTTCAGTCTATACTTAATTGTTAAAGTGTGTATTATATTTTGTTACTGACTGACATAGTGATATCAGTTTTGACTACAGACAATCATTCGCTTAACTTTGCAACAGATAATATTCGTATAAATGTTATTAATTACAATCTGGAATCAAATCAAGTTTTCCCATTGGCCATTTCGTTGCATTGTATTCCACGAATGTAGGGCACCGCGCGCCAGCAAGGACGCTCACGGAGTTTGCACAGATGGTGTACTACAACCACAATAAATCAGCTCTTATTACGACTGCATAAAACGCATAATCCAACACCACTGATTTCCACAAGCCCGCGAGAACAGGTAGAACTTTATCGCAGAAGAAATTGAGTTCAAAATTATCTTAATGCTCTTCTGTTGTTTGATGCTAATGAATGAAGTCTTGGATGTAGTTAGTTGACAACTGGACAGGCAGTTGTGCAAATGCACTAATTCCAATATAGGCCGCTTTTGTGTTGTGACACACTGCAGAGGCAACCAACAGATGTTCCCATTGTTTGTATGTCATTTATTTGCGTTGTATAAGTCACTGTTCCGGTATTGAAATCCATATTTAAACGAATCACGTTACGACAGCAACGGGAACTAACCAACGAAGTTTTAAGAATACCTGACTACATGAATTCTATTTTTTATCTTTAACTTGGTAAAACTTGGTTCATGATGGTAGATCCTTGTTAAGTCCATCGGGCTAGCTACCACCATCGTATCTAAAGTCTGGCGCGATAACAAGAATGTTAATGGCATTGTTGTGTTCCGACAGTCTAGAGATGGGATAGCCAGTTCCTCATTGGTGGAGGATTTTAGATGAAGCGCGCATCCGCCATCAACCTTATCGTCACTTCCGTTTACCATCAGGTGTAATGAAAGCCAAGTGTTTACCTGTAGTAAATAAAAAAATATATTCTGGGTACCACTGCGCCCCTGAAGAAGCTGTGAATACATATTCACAGCTGTGAATACGTTTCATATTCTTCCCACATGGGAAGAATATGTGGGGTCTTTCCCCCAGCGCCCCCCACTATCCAGAGGGCCTACTCTCTTTCTCCGAAACGAAATTTCGGCCGATTTTTGTTTCCTATTTATAGCGGTTTCCATCCCTTCCTAAATTTCGTTCATACAAAATAGGTTTGACATTTAGATTATTAATTTTTAGAAAATGGTTTGAATTGCGCTAGCTCGATGGCACAGCGGCTAGCGCGTTCGGCTTACGATCTGGATGGGTGATCAATAAAAAAAAAACATCTCGAGCTCCTCCGTGCTTCGGAAGGCACGTTAAGCCGTTGGCCTCGGTTGTTGTCGTAAGATGACAGTCGTTAAAACCTACCAACCCGCATTGGGCCAGCGTGTGGGTTTTGGCCCAATATCCCCACGTGCTATTGTTCACGTGGGAGGCCTGTGCCCAGCAGTGGGACGTTAATAGGCTGCTGATGATGATGAGGATTCGTTTGAAATTTCAAAAATAATGAAAAGCGCTATGAATAGCAAACGAAAAACGGCCGAAATTTCGTTTTGGAGAAAGACACAGAGAGAGAAAGGCACCTAACTACATCCCCTCACTTGCTGCTAGGGTCTGCTACAAATTCAGGCATCCTGGGGCGTTACCATTTACTTTTAGAGCAGTATTACTTTAATCTTACTATGCAAATTCCCTAACGAATTTTGCTTAGTAAGATTAAAGAAATACTGCGCCCTAACTTTTATGTAAAATCATGGACGGGGTATAAAAACACTCGATTTTTCAAGCTTATGCATACCTCGAAATACGTTTGTAGGGAATATTAAATTGATAAGTAGTACCAGGGCTAATGTAAAATCGCCCGTGGTACTACCAGACAGGATAGTAGTACAGTACCACGGGCAAAAAAAAATTCCCGTGGTACTACCAGTAGGACCATCGGTAGTAGTAGTAAGTACAGAAAAATGATTATTTAAAAGTCTCTCGCACTTGTTAAAAATGGAACAAACGGGTGAACATACAATACATATTATTATATACCTTCATACACGAACGTGGCCGAGTGTTGCGAGCAAAAAGTGAAAGTGGTCTTAACCAAAAAAGTACCATGGAGGTCGGCAACGGCATTACATCACGCATCGTAGGCTGACCAACATAACCTTTTCATCTCCTTGTGTCTTATTACCGATCATCAAGGTCCATATTAGACTGATTGATGCGATGTTAAGTTGGTGAATCCATATTTTGAAGATTGAAATGCAAGGTTTTTGCAATGCCACTTTATTTGGCGCCTGCATAAACTCGTGTTTTTGGTGGCTTTGACATATAAGCCACCTTGTCGGTATGCCAGATCGTTGTACGTATCGAATATATCTTTTAATTTGCTTAAACTTCTGGGTTTATGATATAAATTTAAGCTGTCAACTGCCGTAAAGCAGACACAATAGTAATTCAATTGTTAATATTTTTTTCATTCCTCATACTCGGAAAGTAGGTCTGAAGTTGCCTGAGGAGCGGGTGAAAAGTAGTACTTTTCCGCCCTAGGGAGAATCGTTTTTCTGACATGTGTAATTTTGACTTATTATTAAAATAATACTAACAACACATCTCTTCCCTTGGGTGTCGTAAAAGGCGACAGACTGCACTTACATCCTACAGCTCATCAAAATAATACTACCAACCCTTTCTTTCCTTGGGTGTTGTAAAAGGCGATTAACGGACCAAAGACTGCACATACATCCAACAGCATAGAACGGCGATGGGCTCATCAAAATAATACTACAAACCGCTTTCTTCCCTTGGGTGTCGTAAAAGGCGACTAACGCACTAAAGACTACACATACATCCAACAGCATAGAGCGGCAATTGGCTCATCAAAATAATACTACAAACCCTTCTCTTCCCTTGGGTGTCGTAAAAGGCGACTAACGGACTAAAGACATTCATGTTTTTGTTTTTACTTTCTTTTTATTCGTAATGACAGCAACAAGCACAGTGTTTATCTCGGGTGAAAGACTTATTTACTCCCTCGAACTATTGGCCAACACCCCCGTCTCGGGAGTAAATAAGCTACTTTCACCCCTAGGGTAACAATGTACTATTCTCACAGCCGAGAATTATAAAATACATTGCTGCGGCTTTTGACATATAATTAAACATGCAGAACGACAGCTATGCATCATGATCAGCCAATAAACGCCACACTGCTGGACACGGGGACTTCCCACATGGAGAACAACAGCACGCATGAGGATTTTAGACCATAGGTGACCATAGTACGGATTGGTCTTTATACATGCATTAGCAACCCGCCCCCCGGCTTCGCACGGGTTACTACCCGTACCCGTACCTAAACAAATTATTGCCTATAACCTTCCTCGATAAAAGGGCTATCTAACACTGCAAGAATTTTTTAAATCGGGCCATTAGTTCCTGAGATTAGCGCGTTCAAGCAAACAAAATCTTCAGCTTTATAATATTAGTATAGATTCGCCTAACAAGTTTACGTATATTATATACCTAAACTATGTCTTTGTCATATATGCCTTGCATTGCACATATATTATGTTCAAATTGTCTGCACCTTCAAGGCTTTATTCTTTTTATCTGTTGTTTGGAAGAGATCACTCTGAACTTAGAATAATAACGCATAGAAAACGATAACACGCACAATAAATGAGGCCAGTAAAACCAAGCCATACTGGCTTGGTACCGAAACGGCCCGCGTCAGTACTAATAATCTAAACTTATCTATCTATCTACAGTTCCAATTTCTTTTCTTTTGGGGCAAATCTGATTTTTCTAGCTACATTACTTGTACACTTTGTGGGCGTGTCGTCGAGTTAGTACGCGTAACTTACTCCTACATCCATTTTTTTCTTGCCTCACGCTATGACAGGTTTCTAATACTTACAAGACTATCGTTCTATGCGTTATTTTTCTATGACTCTGAAGTTATACGAGCTTAAGAATTTTACTTTGTATTTGTTTTAAGTTCTGTAACTTTCGCTAATCTATCCACGGCAAACAAGTGAAAGGTCTGCGTAAAGATCAGTTGTGTCATAATGGATTCTTCGTACATAGGTACGTTGCTGTACCTAAGTATTCATTGTTATTGTTCCTCTATACCATAGTCATTTAGTGTTCCTTTGAAACTTAATCAAATGGAGGGCTGTTGTATTTAAGTAAAAAAAAAAATCACTTTTCACTAATCGTAATTTGTTCGCAAAATTTGCGTTAAAATAAAAATATTTGTAAATGTAGCTTTTTATATTTGTAAAAATGTTAAGACCTTCTTTTGATGACATTGAAAAAAGTTCAAAAAAGGCACCTTGGCTTATAAAGTGAATGCAGATAATGTTGATAATGAACAGAACCACAATACCATAGTTCCTCTGTGGTTGAGGATTCCGGGTTCGGGCGCTTCACCTTCCTTCGCCCTTATCGTCACTTACCATCAGGTGAGATGAAGGCCAAGCGCTTACCCGTTGTAGATAACAAATAGTCTATAGTGCGTTTGACCCGGAATGTCAGAAGGGTGCAGCTATGCGATTCTCTAAGCAACACATAGACGCTGCGCGCATGGCTGTGTTTTTTTTTTATAGCAGAAGGAGGCAAACGAGCAAGCGGGTCACCTGATGGAAAGTAATCACCGCCGCCCATGGACACCCGCAAAACCAGAGGAATCGCAGGCGCGTTGCCGGCCTTTAAGGAAGGAATAGGCTCGTTTCTTGTAGATCCCTAAGTCATAACGGTCCGGAAATACCGCCGCCGAGAGCTGGTTCCACAACACTGTAGTTCGAGGCAAGAAATTTCTTGAAAAACGCACAGTAGTAGACCGCCATCCATCAAGGTGATGTGGATGGAATGACAGTCGATTGCGTGTAGTGCGGTGAAGAAAATCAGCGGCAGGGATCAAGCCGAACAATTCCTCAGAACACTCCCCATGATATATACGGTACAATATACAGAGAGACGCAACGTCTCTCCGAAGAGCCAGTGGATCGAGCCGTCCTGAAATAACCACGTCGTCGACAATTCGAGCAGCTCTGCGTTGAATGCAGTCAAATGGAAGGAGTTGGTATTGGGGTGCTCCAGCCCAGAGATGGGAGCAGTATTCCATATGCGGCCTGACCTGTGCTTTATACAGTTGTAAACGGTGAGCCGGCGTGAAATACTGACCCGCTCTATTAAGCACACCCAGCTTTTTCGAAGCTAATTTAGCTTTACCTTCCAAATGACCACGAAACTGAACGTCACTCGAAATATCGACGCCAAGGATTCCAATAGTCGGATTGGTATCAAGGGGAGCTCCCTCAAAGTTCAGAGGTACGACGAAGAGATGTTTTTTCGCGGTAAATGCGCAAACTTGTGTTTTGGAGGGGTTAAAGCGGACTAGGTTATGTCGGCCCGGATTGGGGCCGACATGACTTAACATGTTCTCGGTGTCAGTTACAAGTTTATTCCGGCTCTCGATGACGCTTTCCAGAGAAATATTAGCTCGCCCGGTGTAGAGCGTATCCCCAGTACTGTCGTCTGCATAGCAATGAATGCTGTTGTTATGCAGCATGTCATTGATATGCAGAAGAAATAGAGTAGGGTACAACACACACCCCTGCGGGACTCCAGCATTCACGGGCTTCATGTCGGAGCACGAACCGTCGACTGCGACTCTGATGCTACGCCCAGTGAGAAAGCAATCCATCCATGAACACA
Organism: Scoparia ambigualis; assembly: GCA_963921215.1. Classification (NCBI taxonomy): domain Eukaryota; kingdom Metazoa; phylum Arthropoda; class Insecta; order Lepidoptera; family Crambidae; genus Scoparia; species Scoparia ambigualis. The sequence goes on along the minus strand of OY992503.1, from coordinate 40,172,824 downwards.
ATTTCTCAGGAAGTCCGTATGATGGAAGTTTAGAGAGAAGAGCCCTGTGCCATACCCTGTCGAAGGCTTTTGCTACGTCCAAGCTAACTGCCAGTGCCTCCCCTCTACTCTCGACTGCCTCCGCCCATCGGTGAGTAAGATACACTAAAAGATCACCAGCCGAACGACCGCGACGAAAACCATACTGGCGATCACTTAGTAGCTGGTTCTCTTCTAGGTACCTTAAGAGCTGGCGGTTTGTAATGGACTCCATTACTTTGGAGAGTAAAGAGGTAATAGCTATTGGCCTGTAGTTGGACGGATCTGAGCGATCGCCTTTTTTTGGAATCGGGTGGACAAGGGCTGTCTTCCAAGAGCTCGGGACGACGCCAGTAGTGTAAGAGAGCCGGAAAAGGCGCGTTAGAACTGGTGCCAAGTCAGGAGCACACGTCCGAAGCACAATGGGTGGAACTGCATCAGGCCCACTCGCCTTGTGGATATCAAGGGAAAAAAGAGCCTTACGAACTGACCTTTGCAGGAACTGAACGTTTGGCATTGTACAAGCGCAATGCGGTATGGTTGGTGGAGAGTTTTCCCCATCGTCCAAGATCGAGTTTGAAGCGAAAAGAGAGACCAAGAGATCGGCTTTCTCCTTTGCAGTATAGGCCAGGCAGTCATCGGTCTTGTGCAATGGTGGTAGGGACGGCTGACAAAAATTCCCTGAGGTAGCTTTGGTGAGAGACCAGAACGCACGCGTCCCCGAAGGAAGGCGCACTAGTCTCTCACCAATTCTACCTATGAATGATGACTTCGCCTTGGCAATGTCCTTCTTAAAGGATCTGGCGGCAAAGTTGTACTTCTTTCTGAGCGCACTGGTGTTTGGATCCTTTGATGACACCGCATTAGCCCAGGCTTGGTAATGTTGTCGCTTTTGGCGAGACGCCATTTTGCAGCAACGACCAAACCATGGTTGGGACTTGCCGCCAATGGGAACCACAGAGTTTGGAATGAAAAGTTCCATTCCCTGCAGTATCACATCAACACAGAGTCAGCGGCGACATCAGGATCATCCAGCGAGAAGCAAACTCGCCACCACGGGTAGGACGCAAAGAAACTTCGCATCCCACCCCAGTCCGCTGACCTATAATGCCAGACTCGACGGCTAGCCGCTGGTTGCGGTTTTGAAGTTTCTGTGAGAGGCACAGTGCTGCGAATCAGACAGTGGTCTGATGAGCCTAGTGGTGCATCAACAGAAACTTGATAGCCGTCTGGGTGCGAGGTCAGCAGAAGGTCCAATAAAGAAGGTGCATGGCTCTCCACATCTGGAACCCGTGTTGGCTCTGTTACCAATTGGGACAGACTGTAGGCTAAAGCGAAGTCATGAACGGCTCTACCCGCGTGGTCAGTTGTGCGTGAACCAAGCCATTCGACGTGATGGGCATTGAAGTCTCCCAATACCACAATCTCGGCCGAGGGGATCCGTTGGAGAAGGGAGTCCGTCGCCGCTTGGACGGTCTCGATAAGTTGGTCAGTTCCGATATTACCGCTGTGGGACCTATACAGGCACGCGTAGATGCGAGGATGGCGTCCGCAGTCGACGTGTAGCCATAAGATGGAAAGGTCCCTATCTTCAAGATTGCCAAGGCGACGGACGCACATATCCTCCCTGACATAGGCACAAACACCGGCTCGTGGCACAAATGCATGTTCCAGGTTGTATCCCAGGTAGCGCAAGTAGGAGATGTCAGGAGGGGGGGATATCTGCGTCTCGGTGAGGAAGAGCAAGGCCGGTTTCGCCGTCTCGAGGTGGTAATGGACGGCGCTAAATTTAGAGTGGATTCCCCTGATGTTGCAGAAGTCCACACGAAGCGTAGGAGGAGGTGCCAATTGTCTTGCCTTTCTCCTGCCTGCAGCATGCCTTGGCACGAGCGAACTTTTGCCCTCCCCAGAATACGTAGGGCAGCCTGAGCGAGAACGCTCAGGGGGGGATTCTCCGACACTGGGTGTGTCGGTACCCCCCTGGGGTAAATCTAAATTAGAGTTCGCTGCCATATCAATTGTGAGGGGGGGGGGAGGGGTCTCCAAATGTAAAAGTATGTGTTCTGCTGTCTCTTTCCAATTCTATGAATATGAAAGAGACAGAGTCAATTCTCAGCGCTGCGGCAGCCGCTGCTACCAAGGCTTTAACTTAGAGAATTGCACTGCAGGTTTGAATCCTGTTCGTGGATTTTTTTTAATTATTTCCAAATTACATTGACATATTTCCCACCAACCCACATGGAACCATCCTGGTGAGTTATGACCCAATCTGCCCACCTTTTGTTCTCCAGAGAAGGCCTGTGCCCAGCAGTGGGCAGTGGGACGTTTTCACACTGATGATGACGCTTCTAACTATTACACATACCTAGTCGTCTCTTCGTGGGTAAAAAGTAAAGGAACATCGCGGCCTTGACATTCATTGATCTAGACAACATAATTGTTCGTTGTCATGTTAAATCATAGTCTATGCCGTGCAGACGCTAACATAATTACCCATATTATTGAGGATTGCTATTAAACCAGCCGTGGTACAAATGCCAGCAGGTCCACTTACCACAAAATGAATAATTTCTTCATTACATTTTGAACCTTATCGTCTATTAATAGAAAAGGATCAATGTTGATTGGAGAAGTATGTCAATTTTGGATAGGTTTATCTGTTGGGGTATGTATTGTCTACTGGCACTTATAAAAGGAACAACTGCAAGAAGATGGCTTTATTTGTCCAAGAAAGGATCTCGAGGTGAGAGAGGACATACATACATGTAATCACGACGGTTATCCTCAAAGGGTTAGTGATAGACTAGGCAATAAGAATAGCAAAAGCAGTCCTCTACCATAGTCCACTTTTCACCAAACATCGACAGCACACGGCTCAGCGTGACAAGTGGTGAGCCCATCGTCGATCATCGAGTGCAGTCTTTTTTATATCCCGTCAGTCTGCATTTTACGATACCCAAGGGAAGAGGGGGGTGGTAGTATTATTTTACCGTTCACGGTTACGATGAGAGAGGAACCACTTCTTTGTATTACTCTTCTTCTTCTTATTACGCAAGTATGAGTTCACTATTTGATCTTAGAAGCTCGAAGGGTGACCAAATTAGAAAAAAATCTTGTGCTCCTCCCAGACTACACTGACTTTGACTATTTAAAAATGCTTATTAGAGTAAGTTTACTTGAACAAAACGTCTTTACAATATTTTAATATTGTTAAAACTGAAGATTAAAGATATATTATGCAACTTTTATAACCGAACCAAAAAAGACGCCCACAGATAATAATTTATGACACGAAAGCTTTCAAGTTATCCGGCTTATGGCTGAATGGTTAGTTTAAAATAATTTCAACATCAAGTCCAAACAAATAAGATTCAAAGTCCGTTGCAACAATACAATTTTATTATTAGTAGATGACGGAATCATTAGATGTCTTTGGTCATAATAAACCATTCTGTACGATACCGGTCCAAGAAATGTTCTATGCTTTGTAAATGTGACGTCGTGTTTTTCCCTCTTTCATTCACTTTATTTTGAAACTAATAACTAAGTATAGTTATTTATCTATTCATTTTAAACAATATTCATTACTCTATAGTAGCTCGACGGTGTTCAGCTTGCGATCTTGCCAGCTAAGCAGCTATCTCAATGCTGGGTCAGTGAATGGGTGACTAAATTAAAAACATCTCGAGCAAGTTGGTCCCGATCGTTGTCGAAAGATGGCAGTCGTTAAAACCCACCTACCCGCATTAGCCTATGTGATGGGTTCTAAAATATGTAATTAGAAATAGTTATTTTTCAGATTTTATTCAGGATTTTCCAAATCTGAGGGACACATCTTCCAACGTTTTATATATTTTTTTCAAAGTTTTGGCAAATAGTTTCACTGCACCTGATGCTAAGTTGAGGTGGAGTCAAGAAACGAAGACAGCTAGTGAAGCAGGGTTGTGCCGCAACAGCCGTCCACATTCTTGCCGATCTAAAAACTCAAGTGTTGTTGCCCGTATTCCATAAGGTCGCGGATTCAACCCTCATCTGAACCAAATCCCCTTATCTGAAGTTCTGTTTCAGTTTTGACATTTTTTTGCTGAGCAATCTCATTCCAGTTAGTCTGGTGTGCGTCTTGATCGTCTCACCACCTCTTTCTGGGCTGACCTTGGCGACGGTGTCGACCGTCGACATAAATAAATAAAAATATATTTATGAAATTTTTGTGTTCATATATTCACACTTTAAAAGTTTACACAATTTATTTAGGGATTGGAAAGAGAGAATGGCCATGTCTTTATACCTGTATGATATTAAAAAAATCCAACAATCGTAGGTGTACATGCTAAACGCCGTGGGAAGCTATCCTGCCCACTCTGCTCTAACAAATGTGTTAATTAAATTAAACATACCAGTTGGACGAGTCCTACACGTTTCTGCGACTATGTATGTACAGTTAGCGGCATAACACAGTGACAATTTTGGAATTTACTTGGAGAAAACAAAAGTCTCCTAAGTTTTTTGCCAAATCTTCTCAGTTAAAGGCTCTCCTAACATCCGAACTGGTGGTAGATTCAGTAGTATCATCATTATCATCAGCATTTAAAAGTCCCACTGCTGGGCATAGGCTTACTGTTTACTTTCACTTTGACTTTGTATTGCCATTTAAAGTTGTTTAGCTGCATTTAAAGTGCAATTCGTAGCACGGAAGAGCTCTAATAATTTAGATTTGGCCACCTATCTGCGACCTGGCTTAACAAAACATAATCTCATTCAAACGTAGCTGTTACCTCATAAAAGTAAGCTCATAAATTGAAATACATTTATAAATAAATAATAATAACAATGTAACAAAAAAAATTAACAATAACTAACCTTGTCAGTTGAAACAAAACAAAGGTAAACATAGAGCAAGCTGAGACTGCTGTGCGCATTGATATTTCAATTAATTTAAATACTAATGAACCTGTTGGACAAACAACCGGTTACAACAACACACTAATAATAAGCATAATAAGAAAACGATGGTGTTAATGTATTAAAATCAACCTTTTTGTAAAAAGGCTGACGTTATCGTAATATTATGCGCACGACCAGTTCGTCGGCCCGGTATCGCTTGCCCGTTTTATTCGTCCATAAATTTGGCAGCTAATGCATTTGCGAAATGACATTTGTAAGAATTCCCGTGGGCTGTTTGGTTTCAGCTGTTTTGGGTGCGCGCTGTGATAGGCGCAGCGGGAAAGCTTTTTTGTACCACTGCTAGCTTTTTTGGTAGCAACACCTGATCACACCAATCCTGTGCCTGATTGCCACCTTAGTGGTACTTGTATTTTTAATTTTAATATGATCTAAGACTGAACATTTTTGCCCACTTCTGGGCAAAAGGGTTCAAGTCTTCGCTACATTAGATTAGTATTCCTCATACTTGCGGGTGCTTAAAAATCACCAAAATGAGGGTTGGCGATCATATACCCGGACCATGTATTAAAAAATAAATAAACTTTCCTACATTCATACCAATTATCTAGCCCAAGAAAGCTTCATTATGAAACTCGTGAGATGGTTACTAGACAACGGATAAACATACTTAAATACATACTTATTATACATAGAAACCATCCAGACCCGTGACAATTTAGAAAAACAATACTTTCCCGACCGGGGATCGAACCCGGGACCTCAGAGATGGCGACACCATAAAAACCGGTGTACAAACCACTCGACCAAGGAGGTCGTCTCAAAATTGAAAGGTATTAAAAAACCGAAACAAATTGCCTGACCTGGGAATTGAACCCTGGATCTCTGGTTAACAGGCCGAACACTCAGCCCCTCGGCCACCGATGCTGTCACGATGACTCATAGAGGTTGCTAACAACTGAATTTCTATAGTCTGGTATTACGAAAACTGAGCTCTAAAACTTAAGTATAATAAAATTATGTCATTTAATTAAGTCCGTAAATGCCACTTCAAACAGATTCGTTATTCAACAGAAAACGAACACATGACATTTAAATGCTAGCTATTAAAGAGTTTGATGCGAGAAAGATGACGGGCTTGATAAAAAAGACACGCTCGACCAGTCAGTGGGTGGACAATGTTTATTGAGATGTATTTTTTTTGTACAACCGTGTCGTAGCGATGAAAAATACTACCACGTCGTAAAAGGCGACTAACGGACTAAAGACTGCACATAAATCCAACAGCATGGAGCGGCGATGGGCTCACCACCTGTCACGCTGAGCACATGTGCAGACGATATTTGGTGAAAAGAAGACTGTAAAGAAATAACGCGACGAGATTCTTCGAAACTGTGAGGTAGGTCAGTACCTCCGAAAAAAACTCAGTAGTTTTTTTTTCTTAAAATGAAAAGGAGGCAAACGTGCAGCTGGTCACCCAATGGTAAGTGATCACCGCCGTCCATGGACACCCGCAAAACCAGAGGAGTCGCAGATGCGTAACGGTCTAGAGGAACGACTAGGACCTATGGGGGTGAAGTAGGAGTTGTGGAAGAGGGGAGGGAGAGAGATGGCATCCCGTACTTTTACTCATTGGACGAAACTATCAATGAGTGCTATTGCTACACGCCGATATTCCGCGAGCCGCCGGGCGAGCCGGCCCATTTCGTGCTGCAAAGCAGCGTGTCTTTACCACTCAGATAGTTACTCAAAAGTTTATTTTTAAATAAAGGACTTCTGACTTTGACATTCAACATAATGCGAGAACACACTGAAACCTCAGCCTTACTTCAATAAAAAATGGTAATAATGGCGTCTGATTCCCGAGTGGTTTGCAGTCGGCATTCAGTCGAATTCAAATGCTCAAGGCTCTTTCTTACATTACGATAATGTCAATAAAAACATGACGGCGTTGGCTTGCTGGAAAGGTGAATTTCAATTATATCAATTAGTGTCATAAATATTATTACATGTTATTTTAAAAGTAGTTAATAAACGCGAGTTCAACCGTAAAAGGTTTTTCGTTTTTCCAACATTTTTCAAAAAGTAATAAATGTCTAATATAAAAAGATATGTTTTTTTTGTACCGTGATATAATTTAGAAAACAGCATCTTATGTTACTTGGATTACAAGTTATAGTTAGCGGACGTGTATATATACAAATACAAATTGTAAACTACACCAATGTTTTGAATAAATTAATGGCGGATTAGGTTTGTTTGTTGTAAAAGTAATGCTACATTGAAGAAACCTGCACAAAAGTGTACTTCTTTGAAATTCACCTAATAACTTGCATCAACTACATTATTAAAGTACAGTTACATATCCATAAATGTGAAATAAAATGCGAATATTAACACAATATTTAGGATCCTTGGAATTGCCCGCGTCCCGCCGTAGTGTATTGTAGTATATTCAGGAGAACAACGATGTAAGGTGTTAAGATTTTATGTTAAAAGATTTATAACCCCAATACGGAGCAATGAACTAATAATAAGGCACGTTAAGCCCCTAACGTTAAGGTTTTCGTTATTTATGTAGCGGTTAAAACCTAACAACCTGCGTTAGAGCAGCGCAGCGTCGTGGAGCGTGGCGGTATCTATCAGCCGATCTTGATCGACATGGGAAGGTGTTAAGCTTATCATGGCGAATATACAGGTTGTCCTAAGGAATGTGTCAAGCGGAAGCCCAGAGGTAGAGCAGCTCTATGCACCCAAATTAACCCCATGTATATTTCGTGATTTTCGACATCTCGAGCTCCTCCGTGATTCGGAAGGCACGTTAAGCCGTTGGTCCCGGTTATTGTCGGAAGTTAACAGTCGTTAAAATCCACCAACCCGCATTGGGCAGCGTGGTGGGTTATGGCCCAATATTCCCACGTGCTATTGTCCACGTGGGAGGCCTCTGCCCAGCAGTGGGACGTTTATAGGCTGATGATGATGATGACATGGACCCACCACGCTTTAGACTCAAGCATTTTCTTCTGTGTCAGCAGGGACCTGTATAGTTATTTACAACAGATAACATATTCTTATTTGCATACCAGTTACATACAGTGACATAATCATAACGCGCATAACATTTACGAATCGAGGTTGAGCGCAGCCATTTTGCGTCGGCTGTAGGGATGTCCGATATTAGAAAAACATTCATCTTGACATCGTTTCAAAAGTATCAATGTACGATAAATATCACAAGGACAACATCGATATCTGAAAACATATGTGTTTTTCTCTTATCGACCATCCCTACATTTAGCATCCATGAATATTTATTAACTAACTACATTTATTAAATCATAAAACATCTGCGACGGCACTGTTGCGCTGAGGCGAGCCCGGGCAGCGAAATTGTTTTCATGTTACGGGAATGTTGAGTAGCATTTGGACTTGTTTTGTTTATGAGAGTATCTTAAGTAGTACTTATTACTGCGATTATGTTTGTTTTGCAGAGAGCATGTGAATGGTGTGCGGCTCTAATTTTAGTTGTGTACTGCTATTATTATTTTTTCAACTATATGTGGAAACTTGTAATTAGCTTTTGAATATTTACTTTACATGTATCATGCATAATTATGTAAGCAGTAAGTTTTCCTTAATAAATAAAATAAAATAAAATAAATGAAAATGAACTAGTTGGTATAGAAATGAGTCGATGTCGATTTATACTAATACTATCGCCACGTCGACCTTCAAACGAGGCGTGAAGAGGCTCTTTGTGATCCGGCAAGCCAAGGGTGACTGATGCTACGTCTCTTACGCCGCACCATTTGTCCTCGCGCTTGGACTCCACTCACACTTCACATCAGGTGTAGGTCATTTGTCGGGTTTAATATAAAAAAAAACATGTCGGTGATTTAGAGGACTTAACATCTACCTACGTAAAACATTGATGAATATCGAGCATTCCTCGAATCAGATGTCAGATAACGTTCTCGGCCCAGGTCTGCTTGTGTGTCACGGTGGGTGTCAATCGTACAATAAATCAACTATAGTTGATATAGAAATATCTCAGTGTTCAGATATTATCTTATACCAGCGACACTATCAATGATTTAGAAGACCTAACATCTACGTAAAAACATCGATGAACATCGAGCATCCCTAGTCACGTCAGATGACGTTATCGCCCCCGGTCTGCTAGTGTGTCACGGTGGGTGTCAATCGCACTGTCGAGCGGCACGCAGCACTCCGCGACCTTGCGACTGGCGACCAGTGAAAGGTTGTTTGCTTGTATCCTTGTCTGTGCCGGTGCCATATGGTAGCGCAATGACAAAGGATTAATGTAAACTTGTGTATTTATTTGTTTAACGCTGGATAAAGATATCCTCCAAGTCTTTTCAACTATCTCTTTCCTGAGCGACCTCATGGTAGTCACTCGGCCACCGGTGTGCTAATACTTAATCCTATATTGTAATTGAAATTCAAATATGCAATAAGTAGTTCTAAAAACGAGCCGTACAATAAATAAAAAAAGTTACCAGCCGATTTTCAAAATTCAAACGCTTACACGTGTCTCGATAAATTCCTCAACTCTTGGTACTATTCCCATCTCGATCCTCCCAAAATCCTCGGAGCTATGGCCAAAAATACGTCTCAGGCGATTTGCATCTGAAAACCATTTTCATTCAACAGTTTTATCAAAATGTTTAATAAAAATATTTTCCTTCTCGTAGGCCAATACGTCTTTTGTACCGAACATTATGTTACTGAACAAGCGATTGGACCGACAAAAAGTTGATTGCACACTCGTGAAATGATGCTCATTCGCAGAATCGTAAAAGTACCACCACCAAAGCCCTCAAATTACTATTTTTCTCGTGTGACGCGGCTCAGACGGAGCCCATTCCTCTCAAGCCGTGTATTTACAGGAAATAAAGACGCCCAGTCACTGGACGGCTAAGTTTTATGACTCAATCAACGGCGCGAGATCGTGGCATCATGTGTGAAAGGCACTGATAACTATATCTTTTTGTACTCGTTTTGTACTTTAACTTATAAATAGGGAATTATAAATTTCGGGAGTTATTTTTATAAATGTAGATTCCTCTTTTCATACTGAATACAAAAGTAGGTAATATAATGTCTTTAAAGAAACTAATGTTTCTATTCAAGTCATTCTCTAGTGAAAAGTTGTATGTTATCGCTCAGTTTCTGAGCAGAAAATGTTTTCTCTGTCATTTCTATGAAACTACTTTCGCTGTGTAGCGAAAGTGTGGTTTCCATTAACGCTTGCAAAAGATTAACAGTAATTTTTATCGCACTACATTTATATGTTCACTTCAAACTAGCGGACCTCTCGCGACTTTTTCCGTATCCCGTGGAGGAATCGGATAATTTTACCAATTTTTTTTACATGGCAATTGATCTATTACTTGTAGAAGTCTGCGAAATAAAGAGGAAGTAAGCTATCCTATCCTACTTCCTACTAATATTATAAACGCGAAAGTTTGTAAGTATGGATGGATGTTTGTTCTCATTCACGTAAACACTACTGAATGGATTTGGATGAAATTCGGCATACAGATATCCTCTCTCCTTACTTCACTAAGTTTATTTGTACTGGCACCTCGAGACCAACCGTTAGGTTATGCAAGAAGTGCCAGACGTCCCTGCGCCAGTAGAACACTCGCGCAGGAGACCACCAACGTTAGGTCTTGACGCCAAATTAGTGCCCGCCGCAGCGCGCTCTTCATTCGGTACTCATAAGACTAGTGTCTCGGGAGAGTATCCCCGTGAACACGTGTAGTTCACTGCCTATTGTCCAGATAGGTAGCCGGAGATGTCGAGCTCGCTCACTTCTCGTTGCACGAAGGGCACAACTCGCAGTTGCCACTGCTAGGGTCGTCGACTCTAAAGTCGACTCCCAAGTGTCCACCTTGGTAGCGGAGTAGTAAGCACACTCACTTGTCGGAACCCATCCGGGCGCCTAGCCAGTTCCCACGTCCTACGCGGCTGGCTGGACCGGAGGCTACGGCATCTAGGAGGCCGCCTCTACTAGTTCTCCAGACTAGTACCGGAGATGTCAACACCAATGTCCAATGAAAACCACCGGACAAAGCTGCCAACTATAAGGGAAACTCACGTTCCCGGCAGGACTTTTGCTTCTGGCCCCTCAGAGACCGCTACTAAGCCCCGCTCGCTGTGCACGAGTTTGGAAGTCCTGGCACACAATACCAGGACAGACGAACATTCCCAAGCTCTACAGCTAACCACACGCCATTACGAGTCCAACCCATGTCCGGATCCCGCCGGAGGCGCCTGGTTAAAGGCACGACCAGCGGGGGGCTTGAACCGGAACCCCGTAGTACCTCTGAAAGCACAACCGGACCCGTAGTTCCAGTTGCGCTACCCTATCTATTGAGGTCGGTAGATAGGGACATACAGATAGTTTATAATCTGGATTAACACATAGGATACTTTTTATCCCGATATTCCCACGAAAACAGGAACCACGCGGGTGAAACCGCGAGCGGCCGCTAGTATCATATTATTGGAAAATGCATATGACAACCCAGGCTTTGAAATAAAACTACTAATACATTTTGACCCACTTAAGCTGTGTGGTGCTGGCTCATTAAAGAATTCTGCCAACCCATCGTTTCCCTTGGGTATCGTAAAAGGCTACTAACAGACTAAAGACTTTACATACATAAAACAGCAAAGAGCGGCGATGGGCTCACCACCTGTCACGCTGAGCACATGTGTAGTTGTTATTTGGTGTAACGGGGAATGCCATAGGGCATTGGACTGATTTTGCGGTCCTTATTGCCTATAGTCTCTAACTAACCCTTAGGGAATTGTAGTCGTGAGTTGTGTGTATTTAAGGCTAAGTAGGCCGTGCTTTGAGTTTTTTCAAACCATCTGAGACAGAAAATAATGGTTTAAATTCTGGAAAAAAAAGTATGTATTATTAGTTAAGGATCTAATCTAGTCAAAATCGCATTCAGTTACAAGATCCATTGAACATCACTTGATAGAAAAAAATCCCAAAGTTATCCCTTTTTGTAATGTTATTTTCAATATTATGACTATATAACCTACTGATACTTTACATTTAATTTTTGTACTCAACTAAAGACACAAATATTTTGCAGATAATATAATAATGATAATACTATAAAGTCTATATTAGTACATAAAGGCAATAAAACCTATAATAAGAATAAAAAAAAAGTTTATTTGTAACATTTTAACAGAAATACATAATTTTTACGGAAATAGCTGCTTTAGTGTAAAACTGCGTTGCAGCTACTAATTAATGGGCATATTTTCTACCTATTAATTAGTTGACTTTAATTATTATTAAAACTAAAGAACTAGAAATTCTGAAGACTTGACAATTTGCGAATCTGACATTTTGCGAATAAACCCTATTAACGCCCACTTCCGGCAAAGGAACGTGTCCCTAAAAATGTTAATTAAAAATTAGGCAAGTAAAAAAAAAACATAACAAATCTAAACTAACAGAAAATATTTAACAAATATAACGAACAAAACAATTACTTAAACAGAATGCGACTAATAGAAACTTATGATTAAAGATTAAAGGCGATAAAACGCGCCGCTTCGCTGTTATACCCGTCCCGTACCTTCGTAGCGTCGAGAGAGCGAGATAGAAGCGCTCGGAATACCTGGCCTTAATGTAATTTAATTTCTCTTTACAGAACAGAGATGGCGCTGCTGTGGTGCGCGCTGGCGTGCGCGCTGGCGTGTGCACGTGCGCAGTCCAACTACGACTCGCAGGCGAACAACATTGAGTACCAGGGGGAGGGGCTCCCTGATCAGACCATTTTGGATGGAAAGGTTAGACCAATACATAAGTACGAAAGAAAACGCATCGGGAAAATATTTTTTTCAGTTGCTTATGTCAGAACCTCTTCTACGGTCTAGTTTAGTCCGCCACCGGTCTCAAACTCAGAAGTCCCAGATTCAATTCCCAGTGGGTTCATTTATTGTCCTCGATTAAGTAGGAAGTAGGGCTTATTCCAAGTTCAACTGGCTACCTAAGTCGAAGGTTTAAGTCTAATCTGGGAATTAAACCTTCCGGATATCGAGGCGAGCACTTGACCGCTCGGCCACCGAGGGTTTCTACACATTATAGCGTGTACATTAAGTTATTAATTTTATGTTAATAAAATTGAGGTTCTACTTATACAGGGTCTAACATAATCAATAAGCGAACGTTTAAGGGCGGTATCTATACATCATTCTGAATACAATGACATAAATGGGCTTCGGTTTTATAGTGATTTTTCAAAGTTATGTTTTCTAACAAACTAAATCAATTAAAATAATGCACATCATGAAACATGCTGTGTCTTTACTAACACGCACGCAAGCGTCAATATTTTGTATAATTACTCAGCTCAGTGTGCTCCGAATTTAGTTTGCATATTCGGCTATCTTTGTGTGCGTGTAATACAACACCTGTGTGAGTTTGGAAAGGGTGTATTTTTTGGTGAATTATGTGTTTATTAATGTTTTGTTGATTATCTCCGTAACGAGTCTGTAGTTTTGAACCAAATTTAGTGAGCATGCTCAGTGTGATGTATAGACGCTCCCCTTTAACGTTCGCTTTTTGATATTGTTAGACCCTATACATTGAGTGTGTTAGACATACCTACGTTCGTACTAGCCGTCCTAACAAATGTAATATTATGTATAACTTTAAAAATTATAGCGATTTTCAACACACGTAGCGGAACGCGGCCGCTGTACTTTGGATTAACTACTTAAATCATATTTTATTTAACTTTCAATTTCTCCAAACTGGGTTAACCGCAATGTTCCGTACGACTTTGAGGTTTTTGTTTTACTTCCATAGTCTGAGACAACGTGTTTATTTTGTAAAATGTTTATTTTATAAAATGAAGGTCGTCGATATTATTCCCAGTGGAAGATTACTTTATGAGAGGATAGCCGTGAAATCATCATTTTCTTCTAAAATCTGTCTATCTTGTCTATACAAAAGATGACCTGGAACTTTTGGAATAGTATGTCTAGTCTTTTGTTTTTGGCCTTTACTATTTTGTGACGTAAAAAGCAGTATATTATATCTTACCTGTATGTGTGTGCAGAATTGAGCCTTTTGTAAATGTACTGATTAAAATATTCATTGTATCTATATTTCATTGAAAATAAATGGTTCTATCACTGACTATATCGAATGTATGATACTTGTTACACAATTAAAATAACAATTAAGAATAATAGTGACTTCATAACTATTCTCTACTCTCGACTAGGCCACTAAAAAAAGACGTAACAGCGAATAAAATAATGCCTCCGGCAATAAATCTGTACATTGTTAATTAAAATAAACCGATCCACAAAATAGTTGGAGCGGGGGGCAATGAACTCACTGCGAAATGCAAATTATCTAGCAGTACATATTTACATACAAATAATAACGACTTTATCCCCGAGAGGTTAGTCAGAGACTAGACTAGACGACCGCAAAAGCAGTCCTTTGCCATAGTCCACTTTTCACCAAATAGCGACTGCACATGTGCTTAACGTGACAGATGGTAAGCCCATCGCCGCTCTATGCAATTGGATGTAGGTGCAGTCTTTAGTTCGTTAGTCGCCTTTTACGACACCCAAGGGAAGAGAGGCGGTGGTAAGTATTCTTTCACCGCCAAGACACGGTTAATGGCCTAGCAGTACCGAACTTTAATGAACTGTTACTTTTAATTACGTAACAGGTTATAATTATACCTTTCGTCTAACGAATTTTGGCGTTCTGGAAGAGTGAATATAATAATATAAGAATGTCTTTCATAGCGTATTTTTTTGTAAACGGGATTAGAGCCATTTTATGTGTATGAGTATTTGATTATTTCGACACGGTTGCTGTTTCGATTCGGTATGTTCGTGAATGCAATGAACGTATGCAAACTCTTTTTATTTCATATCTATTTAGAGATTGCTTAACCGCAAAACTTTTCAGTAGTTAGTACTTTATATGTACAATGAGACGTAGCAACAAATTCAAAACAAATTTTCCAATGGAGGGCCATATTTTCATAAAGATCAACATCTCTACATACTTGAACATGACTGTGTACGAAACTACGAATTAATAGGATAAAATACAATTAAAATTAATTCAACTGTACAGACATATCACAGAGGTGCTCAAAGACAATATCACATATGGTAATAACTTCGTTAAGCAATATAAGAATAAGAAAATTCAGGCTCAAAATGGCGACGGCGAAAACTCAGAGATGGCGACACCAGGTAGGCTACTCTTGAAACAATTTCCAATCACAAATCTAAAAAATGTTAAATGGTACTTTTGTAAGCGACAATAGCGCCACATTGGAATTAAATTGCGTGGAAATTGATTGAACAAATTACTATCGAGATGGCGTTCCGGAATTATCTTTACTTATCCCAATATCGATACATATTAATCGAATTGGAATTGTATTAAGATTGAGTTTGCGTTCGAGAGTAACCCCCCTGAACCGGGTAGCGGCGTGCTGACCACTCGACCACGGAAGTCGTCGTCTATAGTCAAGCCAACCTAATATTAACAGCATACCAATGAGTAGAGTTATACAGAGTGCTCATTTTGATTTAGGGAAATTTTAAACAACGATTCATTACCTTAAAAGGATGGTTTTGACTTAAGAAAGTTTTCTATTAATCGCATAATGCACGAGATATTAAATTTACTACGTTGCGAAGCAGTTTATTTTCATTAAAAAATACGCCTCTAGTTGTAGTAAACAACAGAACAAGACGTGTTTCACTCAACCAAGGATGTGACCGTGTCCGTTTTGGACGGGCACGATATTCACGATGAGTTGTAGGTAGTATCTTAAAGTCAGTCCGAGCCACACCGAGTCCATTGCAATAATTTAATTATTTTGTATGAAAACGGAAAAAAGCGAAAATGCAAGAGTCGGAATAATATTTTTCCCATGTCATTAATTAGGCGGTCTGACTTACTACCTCAATTTTCCCTAAATCAAAAAGAGCACGTTGTATATAATGTTTAAACAGCATACTAACATCAAATTCAATATATGGGTCGGTACGTAGTAAGCACTCTCATACACTTTTTTTATGATAGTGCGATATTTTAGGCGAAGTAGAAGTAATGCACCGCTTTTTCCATTGGATAGCCTGTTGCCAGTTTCTATTGTAAAACAACATTTAATACAGTGTTAGGTATTCAAATTAACGCAGTGTGGTTACTGCATCCTGATCAATAGCATTGTCTTGAATAGAGGGCAGAGCCTCTGCAGAGCAAGTAAGTAAAGTAAAAGTCTTAATTAAGTACTACGCTTCTTCATCTCATTTCACCTGATGGTAAGTGACGATAAGGCCGAAGGTGGAAGGGCACTTCATCCGGAACTCTCAACCACTGAGGGACTGCAGACCTTATCTCTAAACTGTCGGAACACAACAATGCTATTTATATTGTTGTTATGGCGACAGACTTTAGGTGAGATGGTGGTAGCCAGGCGGACTTAACAAGCCCTACCCCCAACTAAAACAATTTCATAAAGAGTACCTCCCGCTGGGAAACGCACCTAAGACCTCTGAGTCTTAAGAGGCCTATTACATCTCGACTGTGATTTTTACGTAAAATGCCAATTTTGGCGTTATGGATCTCAGAAACAAAAATACATTAATAGAATAGCTATTGGAATAGTGCGTAGCGGCCTTGCTTTTTGTAAATTCTCCTTAACTTTTTAATTAAACCCAAAATTGTAGAGAAAGATTTTCATAAAGTGCGCGAAGGCACTTTTTTGAGCTCATCGATTGAACTACTGTTCTAAACAAGTGAAATAAAAAAATTATAATGCTATCTCTTAGATAGTCGAATAGTGCGTAGCGGCCTCGGAATTTTTGGATATTATTGATTTTATATAGGAAAAACATCTTATTCTAAACCAAAAAACTTAGAAAATTGCTATAAGTTAACTGTGAATATCTCCTATCTACTATAAATTATAGACCAAAATTTATACCAGAGTAATTGTTACTTCATGAGAAATGAAGATTTTATAATGAATTTATTATCCTATTTGGATAAAAACGATAAATACAACTGCAAAATTACTACAAAATGCGAAAATGGGCTTTTTACGCAAAAATCACATTCGAGATGTAATAGGCCTCTTAAGTTTCTAGAAAAAAAAATGTTACCCAACTCTCGCCTGCACATCCTTTTCGCTGTTCCATTGTATCGAACAGTGTACACCAGTTGCAGCTTCTTTAGACGTAGTCTTAATAATTATAAAGTAAAGTTTGCAGATATCGATATATTTAGTAATGGTTTAGCTATGTTCAAAGCAATGTTATTAGAAAAATTCCAAACTTGGACATAAATGTATTTTTCTTTTATTTTACTTATTAACGTAATAGACTACTTTTATATTTACCTATACTTAATCATAGTTTGTAAGAATTTTAGGTAACAATATGTATATACAGTTAATGGAACTCTAAGTCTTTTAGCATTATATTGTGTACCGTACTACTTTTCTGTATGTGACTGTTAGTTTGAATAAAGTATAATAAAAATAAATAAATAAAGTCCGGTGGCTTAGCCCCAAGACCACAGAGGCGGTAATTTCATCATTCGATTACTATCCCAAGTGTTGTGAATGAAATGTTTGAAACTAGTTGTAATTAAAATTGCTAGTGGACAGTTATAACGGGTTATAATATTACTGTCTATGAGGGCCGGATATAAAACGCGTTTCGTGTAAATTTGGTGTTACACCGACGGAGGTGGTCCCTTGCGCGGATTAGTCCGACTTGTCTGGCATTTCTCGTGTAAAATAACCTAGCCTAACCGTTGGTAGTTAATCATCATCAGCCTATAAACGGCCCACAGCTGGGCACAGGTTTTTCCACGTGGACATAACAGCACATGGAACAATTGTGCCACACTTCTTCGGGAAAGTGAAGCGTCATGTCTGCAGTTTTGTTTTATTTTCTATAATTTGTGTTTTGTCGAATATTACTGTGGAATAATGGTGGATTATTTACTGTTAAGTGTTCGTAAACGTGCGTGAGTGTTGGCAAACAAAACAAAATAGTGAAATATCACTTTTCAAATTCTGTCAAGAAGTCCGTGTGAGATCTCAATAAAGTCCCACAGCTTTATTGAGTTTCGAGGGGTTTGGGGGAATACCATTTAGGTACCATTAGACGTTCATTATCACTCACAATTATCCACTTTATGCAAAGAAAATATTCAGTTTAATAACTTACTTGACACTGGCTAAATGTGCTGACCGCACAAAGCTACTATTTAAGTGAAAAAAAAAGATTGTGCCATAACCCTCCACGCAGGACCAATGCGGTTTGGTGCGGTTTATCGACTGCCATCTTACAGTTACGTGTCTTCCGAAGCACGGAGGAGCTCGAGATGTTCTTAATTTGGTCAACCCATCCAGTGTTACGGCGTTGAGATAGTTACTTAACTGATTAGATCGCAAACTGAACATCTTAGCCGCTGCATCATCGAGCTTCTCGTTCGCCATTGAGCTCCTTAATCTTAACTCCTGGTAGTTAATGCCAGCACAAAAATAGAATAATGAATGGACGATTCCCTCATCAGAGATATAACTCGCGCGCACACTGAAGCTTCAGTTCTTATGCTTCTATACCTACCACACTTCATCTGGTGTAGGGACGACTAACAGCAATGAAGCAGAACCAGTATAGGATGGTCGACGTCAAATTAGGGCGCTTATTGTATAACTTCAACACCTATCGCAATATCTTTTAAGTGGAATACATTGCTTCGCTAGTTTGATTATTTGATAATTAGTTTTAGGTAAGCAAATAAGCAAAGCAATGTGCTTATACTTGAAAGGTATTGCGATAGGCGATGAAGTTAGAAAATTCCAGATTAAAATCCGAATAATTCTACCAACAGCCATTTAAAGTAGTAGTAAAATGCACTTCTGCCATAATCTTCAAATGGGGATCTAAATACATTGCACTCATATTCAGGAATATCATCATAATAAATACCTTTACGAACATAACCATAACCATTCTGTTATCTTACCAGCAGCGGGCGTGTTTGTAATGTTAACTTCGCTTCGCCACTGACTTTGCCTTATACTTGATACGGTGGCGCTCGGGTTACGGTTGTGAAGGCTAAGCTAAGCTTTCGCACTATCAAGTTTCCGGGTGGGTGATCGTATTTAATCTTAGTATAAGTATATGGTTTTGGTATTCTCTATTTACTTCCATGTCATAACACTATAATAAATTCCGTCAGTGTCGAGCGCGTCCACGGGCTGCGGTGGCCGCGCCCTATCATGCGGACCGTAATGCTCGTTTTCCGGTTCTGTAAAATAAAAAATTTAAAGCGTGTACTATTGACCTTGTGGCTTATGATAAAGATAAATATATAAGTAATACATTATACACCACTGAAACATTATTGATAAAAAAATAATAAATAAAAATGTAGAGTAGTCACGAGTACCAATATGTAAACACTTTGGCGCTTATTCCATTGTATTAAGAGTTACAATTGTTGACATATTGTTGCTCTTGACTGTACAAGGACCGGTCCGTTAAAAATCTTATCCACACGACCTTTTTAAGGACAATATAGATTTCAAATTAAGGTGAAGGGTAAGGCCGGCTGACAGGCACCGCACAGTACGGCAAGTCTAATATCTGCAGCTAAACGCCGGAAAAGTTAGTAGGAAAAAATAGATTTACGCTAAAAATCCTAATTTTTGATTACTGTTCGAAACAAATGGAGTTACAGGAAAAGGTACAAACTATAGAAATTTCTATTTCCGAGTTTCGCTTTAAACGGACTCGTCAAACTGATATAAAATGTGTGCAAGGTAAATACAGAGCTTAGCATTTCAAATTAGATCTAAATGCTAATAAAGCTAATACCCGATTTTCACGTATTAAGTAATTTAGTAGTTAACTAAATTTTAACTTAATTTTAAGTGACTTATCTACTAAATTGTGTTTACATGCAATTAATCACTTAAAATTTAGTAAACTACTAAATTACTTAATACGTGTAAATCGGGCATAACAGCAAGTATTTCAAATCTACATGTAGAGCTTCAGGATATGGTTAAAAGCGTATATTATTTTCGAAGCTTCACATTCTATATTTTAGTCAGGAAACATGTCTAAAGTCACCTCGTATACATGTTTACTCAGTACCCTTCGCCTTAAAAGAAGAAATAGATAGAAGGTTTAAATTTATAAGGCTCGCTTGCACAGACAGCGTTTATGAGTGGAAACGCGCCGCCCGCCACTAACCGCCCCGAGCTAATAATTAGCCGCACTGATTTATAGAGACGTTTCGCATGCGGCTGCCCCGTCCCCGACGGATATTAACTATTGTTTTTATTGGGACCCTATCTAAAATATGGGCAGCTGTAGTTGCTTTGCCTTGCGAAATTATTAAAAAGATTAAAATTTCCCTGCCAACCTGTAGGTTAACTCAGAACGTTAACGGCCTATTTTATGGTCTATTGCAAATAAATTTCTACACGTCTGACAGGTTAATAACGTTATCTCTTTTGTTATGAGGGTCAATTAATGTGTCAAGTGTTGTAATTATAATATCTTAGCACTTGACTACACATTTGCGAGGTCTTATATTTTTAGGGATAGCAAAATAGGTGAAATACTCTTTGAGGGTCATTATTTTAGAGTCACTGGCAATATCATAAACAAATGAAAAATGTTAAGAAAAATGTTTTATCGCCAATTAGTGGTTGGTGGTTAAAAACGGTTGGTTAAAGTTATATTATTTTAGAGTCACTTGCAACTCTAAAAACAAATGAAAAACGTTTAAAAAATAATTTTCATGAAGACAATCTTGGCGGGAAAGTAAAGAGACAGGTTGTCAGTCCATAATGTAACATTGGTGTTTTACCCTTCGCTGTATTACCGAATACGAGTATTAATGTGAAATAATGGTGGCTTATATTAACACGTCAGGGATCGTGAAGGTCCTTTTCAAACTTTTCAAATTCTTTCGAAGTCTGTGTAAGGTTTTAATAATTTCCCACATCTCTACAAAATTAGATATTTTGTATGCCTACCAACTTTTCATAGTTCTTGTGTTTTTACTTACTTATTACTTTTTGTTTCAGGTCACAAAGTTAGACGACTTGAGTCCAGTTATTTTCTTGAACAGGACCAAAGCCGAATTGAACTGCACAGCTGGATCTATGCAGGTGCGAGCTTTACATTAAATAGTATATTTATGATCTTGTTGATTTATGAATTAGTATTTACATAGGTAATATGTGAATTACACATTGAGATATACCAATTCCGTCTTATTACTAAAAATGACCAATTAATGTTACACCTCGGTTTAAAGTGACTCTATCTATCTCATTTTTGTTTAGGAAGACCATAGAGACAGCGTCAATTTAATCCTAAGGGTAACTTTAATCAACGTTTATTAATGGTAGAGATTATATCCTACTAATATTATAAACGCGAAAGTTTGTAAGTATGGATGGATGTTTGTTACACTTTCACGTAAAAACTACTGAATGGATTTGGATAAAATTCGGCATACAGATAGTTTATAACCTGGAATAACACATAGGATACTTTTTATCCCGACATTTCCACGGGAACGGGAACCACGCGGGTGAAACCGCGAGCGGCTGCTAGTTTTTAAATTAAAATTAAAATGCTGTGGAGCTGTGTGGTGGAGGCTCAATAAAAGAATACTAGCAACCCATCTCTTCCCTTTGGTGTCATAAAGGCGACTAACGGACTAAAGACTACATATACATCCAACAGCATAGAGCGGCGATAGGCTCACCACCTATCATGCTGAGCTCATGTGCAGTTGCTATTTGGTGAAACGTGGACTACGGCAGAGGACTGCTTCTGTGGTCGTCATTGCCTAGTCTCTGACTAACCCTTTGGGGATAATTAGTCGCGAATCTGTGTACAGCCGAGAAAGTTCCCGAGGGTGCGTATCATTTTATATAATGACAAATGAACTAATTTCAAAGGACATAACGTTCACTGGATATAATTTTTACTTGTTCTAAATACACTTCCTATATCAACATTATCTACGTATATTATTCATTTGATATAATACTCATATTCTCAAACAACTTTTTCTGTAAAGCTATATTGGGAGAATAATCATATTCTAAAACTACGTTTGTTGTAATTTTTGCTTCTAAATAAAAATAACATTTTAACCTTAAATTGATTTCAAATCACGCAGCCGAGGCTGAGGCTGGCCGGCGGAGCCATTACCATAATAGAATCTACAATTCATCAATCAATCAATTCATCAAATCATATATTTTAATTTGATATACAAATGAAAATATATGAAATTAAATTATAAGTAGAGTTAGACCATAAATATTTATATCAAACATTTACACACCCAGTTCCCGATCCACCATTTTACGGCGATATTCGCTTGGCACACTATATCAGGCGACTGCTAGAAACCGCAAGAAACTTCAAGGGCTGGACAGGTCAAGTGTTTTATACATGACAAAAATTACAAAAAAGGAATTCGTGTTTTTTTCCGCGTCAGCTGGGCGATAAGATAAGGCGATACCTACGTTGACGGGTCAACAGACGGCCGGCCGTTGCCCTCGCGTTGTAACTAATTTTTATTTTTTAATTGTTTTTATTTTATTTTTCTTATGTGATTGCTTTAAAATAAATTAGATACTCAAAGACTATCCAATAAAAATTCGCAAAATGAATTATTTAATTAAAAATGAAAAAAACACAAAAACGTTTTTTGTCATTTTTGTCATGTTTAAAATACTTGACCTGACCAGCTCTTGAAGTTTCTTGTGGTTTTTAGCAGTCACCTTACATACGCGCACGCTTATGAACGTACGCGCTGTCGGAATAGAGCGGTAAGGCGGAAAAGTGGTCTCCCGGGAACTTCTTTGGCTGTATGTACGAAAATTAAAGGCTGTCCAATCGGCAGATGGAGTTGAAGTTCCACGAGAAGTTCTACGGCATCGCGTACGCCGACTTCGACCGGCACTCGGCGTGTCACGTGCGCGGCAAAGGCCTCATGGCGTACAGGCTGGAGCTGCCTCTCAAGGGCTGCGGCACGAGACAGGTCACTTTCAACTATTATTATCTCCTTATCTGTCATGAATACTCCTAGAAGTTGCTAACCACTATATTGTTTTGTGTTGCTAACACTTGAATTTCTATTGTGTCTGGTAAGTGTTACGATAGCTAAGCTTTTATACTAGCGATTCGAACGCGTGTTTGTTTTTTTTATGTAAGAAGGAGGCAAACGAGCAGGCGGGTCACCTGATGGAGAGCAATCACCGCCGCCCATGGACACCCGCAAAACCAGAGGAGTCGCAGATGCGTTGCCGACCTTTGAACGGACGAAACACAACAGAACCAAGTGCCATTATTTCACGGCGGATATTCGTGAGAGGGTGGTATTACCCCGGACGACCGTTATAGTTAGAAGTCGGTACGATAGTTTAATCCACTTGTGTTGTGAGTGAGTAAGAAGGGAATCTATCGCTATACCCTTACAACAGACACGAGTAAATACTTACTTGAATTTCGCATAGTGCGTAAACCGCGAAGCTATCAATTAAGATTTCCAAATAATCATCAAACCGTGTCTCGTACCGGTGAAAGAATACTACCACCCCCTCTCTTCCAGCACAGAATAGCTAATAGCACTACGTACAGAAGGTTCACTCTCTAACGACTTTCACGCGAAATTGAAACTTATCGCGTGACCCGAGCATTCATATTCCGTTAAGCAACCCTGACTCGATATCGATTTGACGTCATGACGTCACAGAGCGTAGGGTTACGCGCGCGCGTAGGGATTACGAGTTAAGCGAGGACGCGCGACGTGGAGCGTGCGTAGCGAGCGGCAACCTTTAGACCTTGCCCAGAAGGGACGAATTCGCCTCGAATCGTTTCGCGCGAAATCATACGCGCGTTGGGGAGATACTGGTTGCCAATACATTAGGTCCACAAGCGCGATTTACGCGCGAATATTCAACTCGCGCGATGCTTGTTGTGCTTTAATGCGCCCCTTCTGGACAAGGTCTTACTGCCATACGCCTCAGGCGGCCTGCCCGGGAGGCGCGCCAAACGAACGTACCTAAACTGCGGAGTAACACCCCCCCGGATAATAGTCGTGATTGTGAATAGTGATGAAAAGTATATATGTAATTAATCATGAAACATTTGCTCCTCAGGACCCGCTGCGCGTGTTCACCAACAACATAGTGGTGCGCTTCCACCCCAACCTGGAGATGGAGGGGGATGAGGTGATCACCATAGTGTGCCGGTACCCGCCGCCGGTGGTACAAGAGCCTGTTCCCAACGCCATCCTAGCTCCGTGAGTAATCCAAACTGCACCTGTGACAATGCTGCTAAGCGGCACCAATAGGTACCTATGGGGTATACTAGTGTCGTCAGCTGATCTGACAGTTTTGTATGGGAGGTCGAAATTTTTTACCATTTTTGCACATAGGTTTCTTGGGAAAAGTTGTTCAGTTTCATGGGTGGAACTCATCCTTAATTTCATTAAAACGAATAAAAATTAAGGGTCTATAGGGTAGTTCAGCTAGGCAGGTACCCATTAACCCTCATTTGGCCAGCGTGGTGAGTTATGTGGCCAATCTCTTTATGTTTTTTTTATCATAGAAGGAGGCAAACGAGCAGGCGGGTCACCTGATGGGGACCACTGCCGCTAATGAACACCCGGAAAACCAGAGGCATTGCAGAAGCGTTGTCGACCTATAACCATGTCGCGTAGCGGTGAAAGAATACTACCACCTCCTCTCATCACTTGGGTGTCGTAAAAGGTGACTAGCGGACTAAAGACTGCACATACATCCAACTGCATAGAGCAGCGATGGGATTATCACCTGTCACGCTAAACACATGTGCAGTTGCTATTTGGTGAAAAGTGGACTATGGCAGAGGACTGCTTTTGCGGTCCTCATTGCCTAGTCTCTGACTAACCCTTCGGGGATAATAGTCGTGATTACATGTCATGTATGTATGTTGCCGATCTTTAAGGAAGGGTTATACTTGTTTCTTGAAGATCCCTAAATCGTAACGGTCCGGAAAGACCACCACCGAGATCTGGTTCCACCTCACTACTGTGTGTCCTGTTGTTGTTCATGTGATGTTATTCATGTGGGACTAGGGTTAACAGATCCGAAAATAAGTTTTCCTGGAAAAATCCCTGCCTCAGCAAAAAAATTCCTGACATTTCGGTTTTGGCCGCAAAAGTATCTTATTTGTGAGCGACGACAACTTTTTTATTTTTTGTGCATTTTCTTATGTTGGTCTTCCAGTCGCAAAAACAAATACAAATCGCAAAAATAGAAAGAGAAATTAACTCCGTCTCGGTTATTCTAGGAATATTAAATAATAAATAAGCAATTAATTGATTGTTAATTACTTATTAGATTTTTTTCTTTGGATTACAATTGCTTTATTTCTTTTATTTTCCTCTTATTTAAAATTTCTGACAATTACCGACTTTTCCGGTTTCCCTGACAGACAGCTAAAATTCCGGACATGTCAGGAAAATTCCTGTCAACTGGTAACCCTATGTGGGACGGCCTGAACATTGAAACATTTATTCGCTGATGATGAATGATTAAAATGAAATTCGTTACATTTCAGAAGCCCAGTGAATCCTCTGCCAGTGCACTCGCCGCTGGCCGGGACCCACATCCTGATGATAATCTGCGCGATCCTGTTCCTCACGCTCCTTCTCTTGGGTCTGGGAGTGTCCTACCTGTGCCTACGTAGGAGGGCTCTACCTGCGCCAAGGAGACTCATTGATGATTCCTCTGCCTCCATTATCAGCAGAGAGAGCATACAGGGTATCTATAGTAACTCTTAAATAAAATATCAATATTTTATAGTGATTACGTTCACTGCTTAAAATAAACGCCTTACCCAGGGATTTTTACATTAACAACTGGTGTGCTGTTCTTCGAGCGCCTGTAGTCCTTCTAAATACATTTTTGTTTAAAATTCCTAAAAAATCCGTCTTGTGTAAAAAATGGTTATGGGCAATTTTACACTATTCCTGTACTACTACTATATCGAATTTATACACAGTATGCTTAAACATTCATCCTTTTGTTTTTTTACATAAGAAGGAGGAAAACGAGCAGACGGGTCACCTGATGGAGAGCAATCACCGCCGCCCATGGACAAAACCAGAGGAGTCGCAGAGGCATTGCCGACCTTTAAGAAAGGAATAGGGTTAAGGATGGAATAGGCATTGTGAGGGGGGTGGGGAGGGAAGGAGGCTCCGGAACTCTCACTGGCCGGACGAAACACAACAGCACCAAGTGCCATTATCTCACGCCGGGTATTCATGAGAGGGTGGTATTACCCTGGGCGAGCCGGCCCAATGCGTGCTGCAACGCAGCGTGGCTCTACAACTCAGTCAGTGTCACTCATTTAGCACCACTCAGGGGTCACGTGTAGGGTCTCAAGGGTAAACCTACGGACGCGAGTAACTTTAACCCCCAGATTTTTGTTTGGAAAACAGTAATTTATTACAGTGCTAAAATGAGCCATACCGTCTAATCCACAGAGGTGAAGATACCCCGAGCTCACCCGGTGTACCCCGTGGCAGCGGAGATTTCAAGCGTCGCGTCAGACACTATACCCTCAGACTACCCTTCGGAGACGCCCAGCGAGGCCGAGCACGCCCACACCAACCCGTCATTCATGATTGACGAGTACCACAGCGAAGGTACGTACTACTACGAATAATAATAAAAAAATGTAGCGCCTTGCATATGTCGCAGTCATATGATAAAAACAGAGATTTAGTCAATTCCCTAAGTGATTTGATCAAATCACGAGGATGTTAAAATCGCAACACGATTTTATCATTTCCCCAAACAAATCTAGGGATTTGAACACCACTAGAACATAAATTGCCCTACTCCTGTGGGTCACGTGATAGGTTAGAAATTTAAGACAATCGCGAAGCTCAGCGTAGCTGCCCTACTCCTGTAGTTCACATGTTTTTGGTCATTTCACGGAACTAGTTCTGGTATTTGTTCAAATCCCTAAATTTGTTTAAGGAAACGATAAAATCGTGTTGTTTTTTAACATCCTCCGTGATTTGATCAAATCACTTAGGGAATTTACCAAATCTCTCTTTTTATCATATCCCTGCGACACATACAAGATACAAATTATATAAATAATGTTAAACAATATATCAAAAATAGGAAAAATACAAGTGAAAAGCAAACGGATGTGCCTCACCCTTATACTGATCCGAAACCAAAGTAACGGGCTGTGCTGATTTTTAGTCTCACCCACTTCTTTAGTGATGTTAATTGTTAAGCAACACTGGTATGGGCTGGCAAGTTGTTTGCAAATGTCACTTCTCTGTCTATTGTATAATTTTCTACTTTGCTATCGAATTGGGAATTACTGTAACGATAGTATTAAGTTATTATATTAAATAAATTAAAAAAAATAATAATTATTGGTATTTTTTTTTGTTTTATGCAAATTTTTGTGGTGTTACAATAAAAATGTATCTATCTAATATATCGTAATAACTTTCTAGGATACTACCTATATATGAAGAGTGTAGCTTAAATTATTAAAGGTTCTATTAGTACGGCAACTAGTAAAAGAATACTGAAGACTTTTGTAAAATGTTTAGTAATTAATTTGTTGCAAATTGACAAGCGCGTGTTAGACTTTTTATTTGACTTTACAAAGTATTAAAGTGTCTGTTCGTTCATAACTGAACTTGGTTTACCCATATTATAGGTGATAAAATGATTTAATATTTTTAACCATCAGAAGCTATTCAAATACATAACATAATAATCTAAAAAGTACCTACATTTTTTTACTAAGTTGTTTAATAGCATGTTACACAAGCCACTAAACACTTTTGTTTCCAAGGTTCTTTTAAGTATCTTTTAAGTATCCTGGAATGTATGAATCCAGACAAGACCCTAGTTAAATCTTTCAGTTAACTCCACAACTGCTAACTGATCTGATGTTTATACAGAACCTAAAACGGACATGTTATTATAATATTCATTAAACAATAGGGAAGGGACGTTACTTTAAACACTATTTAAGCTTTATATATTGTTTTGCCTCTTTTGCTCAAATACGAAATGACGTTTGGATGGATGGGACGTAGACAAAACAATGTTGCTAAAAAGTATTTATAAGCAAAGCCGCTGGGTATTTAATTACATCTTAACCTTTTCGTGACCACAAATCTGAACGCTGAGTGTAAGTTGAAAATGTGCAAACGTTATTATCGTGTTTGAGTTAAGAGTTTTGATTCTCGATCTTATTTACTTAGCATTAAGATCTATCTGTCAAAACTTAGATAGTAACGTTTGCACAATTACAAACTTACACTCAGCTCTCTGAACATAAATAATTCTAAAGTGTAAATAATATTGTCTCGCCCTACCCTACCACGGTAACCAATAACCCGTAACCCACTAACAGGGTACGGCGAGTCGCACGAGACGCGCGCGTCTAACGGCCGCATGCTGGCAGGCGCGCCAGCTTTCGACGTGCGAGTGAGAGTACAGCGGCCCCCCGCGCCGCCCTCCCCGCAGTCCACCGTCACGCTGACGGAAACCGACGCCGGCAGTATGAGGTGAGCACACTACCCATCCTTTGTAACTAAATTAGTCCTTTTTCTTACAAAGTAAAAGTATAAGTAAGCTAGACACTTTGTCAGTGTGTAAAAATAGGTCGTAGATATTTTAACACAAATAGGTATAGATTTTTATGTTGTGACTTAATTATGAGTTCTCGTTTCGGAGTAACAGTGTAATTTATCCGGCTCGAAGGACCAAAGTTTATTTTAGCAGATGAAATAGTCCTACGGTTTTTTGGTACCTATTGGGGTTGCCGACCGTACTCCAAAATAGAGTAATGTCCTCTTTTTCATGTAGGCAAAGTACCTACTACTTTATAATCTATGACACAATAAAGTACTTACGCTAAAATACTATATTTATGTAAAATACTAATATTTGTTAAATGTCGCAAAGAGCAACAAAAATACGTTATTAAGGACAAATAAATGAATACTCTACTTTTTTGCTATGTACTCTATTTTTGTTCAAACAAAATGAAAAAATACTTTATACGTCCTAAAAAAAGGTGGCAACCCTAGTACCTATCCATTCCATTCTCTACAACTGATTTTATGAAAAAAGTGACGATGTAATCTTAAACAAAAATAAACCGTAACGCAGCGTAATAAGAACTAAACTTCCATACAACAGACACACAACGCTAGTGGAGCAGGAGCGGCAGGAGTCGGTGCGCACGGTGTCGCCGGTGGCGCTGCCGCTGCCCGCGCGCGCCGCGCACCTGCCGCCGCCCGAGCGGCCGCCGCGCCCGCCCGCGCACTCACACTACAAGCAGGTACGTGACAATATTACATTTTAGAGATGTTGTTCCACGAATGTAGGTCGTATTCATAAAGAGGAAGTGTATTCACTTTTTACAGATACTTGAATACTTATCCTAGGTACGAGTGTAGGTAATCAATGTGTTTACTTCTTAGATTAAAACAAAAAGGGAAGATACGGCATTAGCGTCTCGTGAGTAAGCCGCTAAAGTTAGGCCTAAAGGCACAATTTCAATTCAGTCGCAATTTGCCGAGCGTACAGGCTACATCGTACTATTGCGGACATTCTGCTGTGATAAAAAGAGAAAGACGCTACTCCGCAGTGGCGTCGGAATCGGTCGTACGTACTCGTCTGTTGCGAAGCGACCGAGACGTCAACGCGCTACTCGCTGACTCCCTCGCGCTGACGTTGAAACTTACTGCTCTGCCTCGCTCGCTCGATTTACACTTTTATAGGTGTTCGTGTGTGAGTGTTTGCATATGTAGTTGAGTAGGACTATATTTTGATTGACTACAAGTAGGAGCATGCCGTATCTTCCCTTTTTGTTTTAATCTAAGGTTCATTTTGATTATTTTCCGTGGGTCGTGAGGAAGGAAAGAATGCACTTGAAATAATCATGTCCTCGATGAACACAATGGTTGCTGTATTCATTTGTTTGTATTTTTTTTATGGTTGTCCTTAAAGTTACTAGTAGTAGTGTATTTGTGGTGGTATACCATCATTCACATTGTCTACAGAAGTCTTTATAAACTCTACACCACAATTATAACAATATCTAATATCATATCATTTCAATAGGCAAACACGATCATTTATGTATGTGAAATAACCTGTCAATAGCACTTAAAAGTATTTGTGCACAACAATACCTACTAATAATTCATGGAATAAATTCATAAAATAATATTGGTTCCTTTTGTCTAACTAGAGCATTATTATGAAACACTAGAGTAAATTACCTTTGCGTTTGGACAATAGTTTTCAAATTCTACTAATTTTGTTAAATAAATAGGACCAAACAAACATTTTTGATCACGTGAACCCCATAGCGCCGTAATCATTCCTAATTACACAAAAGCGCAAAGAAGAGATTCAGCTCAGTAAACTATTGACGATGCATACGTCAGCTGCGGCCAAACGCACAGCATATTAATAAAAAAATATCGTTAAAGTCTACAATATCGTTTGATTAATTTCCTCCGACATTTCGTAAACATTCAGCATTTTTAATTGACACTTTTAAACATCTGGGTACCAGTATAAATAAAATATTAAACGGGGTTTAACGAGCACTCAACATTTGGTGCCACTCGGTCCAAAACATCTTATAGTATACCTATCCCAAACAGTTCAACTCCGTTAAACATTTCATTTGTTTCGAATTGAGTTTCTACGTCACCAACGTCACCGGTATAATTTTCTTTGACACCTCCATGCACATAACTCATTGCCACCACTAACTTCCATTAACCAGGAATGGTCTCGCCGGCCGCGCTCCATCGCGTCCCTGAACACCGAAATGACGGATACCCACTCCGTCACCGAGGTCACTGACCGCTCGCACGCCAGGATATTCCACATCAGGGTAAGGGTCATGCACCAATAACTCCATCATCATAATCAGTCTATAAACGTCTCACTGCTGGGCAGAGACATTCCCATAATTGGAGAACAATTCTGTAATTCAAGATTAGGCCATAACCCCCAATGCTGGCCCAATGAGGGTTAGTGGGTTCAGGGTATGGATCATGCACCAATAATTAACTCAATCAGCGCAGGTACAATTCCATCGGCAGACTAATCCTCACAAATAATTTTGTTTATGTCTAATTGAGTTGTTGTAAATTCAAATTCCTATGTATACAGTCATATCCTAAAAAATCAGGATTCTATTATAACCACAATTACTTTTAGTTATTGGAGATGGACGATCTATGAATCGTCAAGCATACAATTTTGAATTACACATCTGAATAGCTTATAGATTGTTATGAAACGTCATTAAATTCATTATTTTTTATATAGAAACCTCCTCCACCACCACCTATGATGAGAGAGCGTCTGGAGACAGAGCAGCAAGAAATGCTCATGGAGAGCTTGGAGCCAATCCCTGAGACTCCTATCATGCCAGCTAGGTAATATGATTATTTCATATTATTGGAAAGTTTTGTCAACTATGTCAATTGACATTAAAACAGTCCCACAACAAAAATAAACGAGCACGAAAGTCTTGCGACCCTGTAAGCAATATTTTAGGCTTTTGCGTGTTATACTATGCCAGTCTTATCGCAATGAAAATATCGCTTAGAAATCGCAAGCCGCAACGCAAATAGCCAGAGGTCGTTGCCGAACGGTAAAAGTTAACCGACGGGTATTACCATTCGGCTATCAAGGGTTTACGCATTTCGGTTTCCTATACAAATTTTCAAGTTGAAATTTGTAAAAACCAGTAAGCCAATTTCGATGAAACTCGGCATGACGAAGTAAAATATAGAGATCTAAATAGTTTGTTGAAAACATTTCTAAAAAACTTTTTTTTTTAACTGAGTTATGGCGATTTTAAACTTTCTATAGTGGACTTTAAATCGCAATAACTCAGCCAAATAAACCTTTTTTAAAAATGTTTTCAACAAACTATTTAGATCCCTGTATTTTTTTAGCATGCAAAGTTTCAATAAAATTGGCTTATTGGTCTTTAAAAATTTCGACTTGGAAAATTGTATGGGAAACCGAAATGCGTAATTCCTCATAACCAATCATCCATTTTCGTTTTCTAAAAAAAACATGACTTTGATAGAGTTTAAAACGGGACATGTTACATTTTTACATTACATCACAGGAAACCCGAAATCACGTCCCACGTGGTGGACGACGTGTTCCTCCGCACTATCACCGAGAAGAAGACCATCGAGGACATCGAGAAGCACAAGCGGCTCGTCACCGAGTACAAGCAGGTGCCGCTGCCGCCGCCGCAATTCGACGTCACCATCCGCAACCACACCATGCCCGAAGCACAATGGGAGAACTTCTCCGATATAAGCAGTGCTTCCGGCATGACGCTGACGCCCAAAATGGAGAGGGTGCCACTGTCGTTGCCGCCTCAGAAGTATATTGGTAAGATAAAATATTTACTAGAAAAAAATCAACCAGTCTCAGGAAGCTCGAATGGAATTCGAACCTATGACCTTTGGATTGCCGGTCCACTGTTCTTATATTGACAAGTCTAATTGTAGATCGACAGTGGTTGTGACTCCAGCACGTCTTGGTTAATATCAATTCATTTCTGATATCATTTCTGATAGCAGCCAAACAAAATTTTTGGTATTTTTTTTTAAAACATAACTGTCCGTTTTTTAGATAAAGGCGGCCCCGACCTGTTCTCACCTGAGCTTATAAAGCAGACTGGTCACGTGTACCACCCACCTTCGTCCCCCGGTGACCTGCCCCTGTTGCCAGAGCTCCCCCCCGCCCGCAACCCCCTCTACAGAGAGGAAGACGACGAGGATGTGCCGGAACCGACGCCCGCGCCGCCCGTGCCGCCCAACTGGAGTGTTCTCACTAGGGTGCTGAAGACGGAAGCGCAAGATGAGGTGGGTTTCACTTGAAAATGTATTCTAGATGGCGTTTGTCAGTATCTCTTCCCATATTACTATTTATAATTGAGTACCGTTAACTTAGGTCATTTAGGAATATCAAATATCTGCGGGTGGGTTTCAATTCAAGACACTTACCTCAATCAACAGATCCTCGCAAATATGGA
Organism: Scoparia ambigualis; assembly: GCA_963921215.1. NCBI lineage: Eukaryota > Metazoa > Arthropoda > Insecta > Lepidoptera > Crambidae > Scoparia > Scoparia ambigualis. The sequence goes on along the minus strand of OY992503.1, from coordinate 40,139,680 downwards.
ACTTGCCTGTTTTATTACTGTCAATTACTTATATTTCACACTCGTAAAGTACTGACCTCCTAAAACTATCTTTTTTTTAAACTTAGCTGTAAACTCTGCTCGTCAAAGTTGATATTTCGGTAAATCAAAAGTTTGAGTTCGGTCTATATTTTACTAAGCATGAGATTTGTGTGGACAAAATAAATTAATTTTTATTTTACTTTATCATAGGTGTTATGTTTCAGTAAATCAAAATGTCGAGTTTGTCTATAATTTTCTAAGCATCCCATTTGTGCAGAAGAAATACGTTTATTTCTATTCTATTCCATTTTCTCACAGGTGCTATCAGAGACCGAGCGCTCGCACCGTCTGACTCGCGAGGAGCGCCTCCGCTGGCGCGAGCTGATCACGCACGAGAGCACGTTGCGCCGCGAGCTATCGCGCTCGGCCACACGTGACGAGTTCTACCGGGTGGCGCACGACCATCGGTTCGCGCCCCTCTACACGCCGCACAAGTGGGAGGTCATCATACGCATTTTGGCTCCACCACCGGATAAACCCAAGGTACACAAACATAAACGGGATTTAACGCAAAACTACTCAGTAAAGGTTTCCTACGCATACCTTATACCTGACGTTTCGACCGAGTTGCGCCGGCCGTTATGTTATGGTACGCGAAAGTTTAAAAGTGTATAAGTCCATGGTAGGCTTTTACACCACAATTCGGTGTTTGCCGTTCGTGGTCCCGAGCCATCTCCATTGCATAGAAGATCCTAGGTTTTAATGGGTAGGCCTCCCGTTTGCTTGTCAAGATTTTCTCGTGGGCGGGACGAGTTCTACAGGGTGGCGAATGCCCATCGGTTCGCGACGCTGCACAAGCGGGAGGTCATCATTCGCATTTTGGCTCCACCGCCCGATAAGCCCAAGGTAGGCTGTTCCTACACTTCCTACACCAGATTTGTTACTTGTATATAGTCAAAACCGAAATAAAATGACACCGTAGATAATTTTCTATATCGAAGTACCTGCCAAGTGTTAGAATTTCAGCTTTTTGACTGATATCCCTAATGCTAGAGTCAAATCTGTTACTTTTGCAAGAGATTTCTCTTGACATTACATACATACACAGATGATATGTATTGTCGTGTAACCTCTTGGGGATAATCTTATCCCTAAGGGGTTCGTCAGAGACTGGGCGATGAGGACTGCAGTGCAGAAGCAGTCCACTGCCATAGTCCACGTTTCACCAAATTGCAACTGCACATATGCTCAACGTGATAGGTATTAATGAGCTCATCCCCATTTTATGCTGTTGGATGTATGTGCAGACTTTTGTCCGTTAGTCGCCTTTACTTTAGTTGACATTACTTTGTGGTATCGTAATATTTATATTCGACCTCCCGTCTCCAGAACCGGTACCGCAAGAAGTCGGAGTGGGACTCGCGCTCACGCCGCAGCTCCTTGCCCACGCTTTACGAGTACGACAGCGACGCCACCTCTCTGAGGGACCCGCAAAGGTCCCGCCGATCCTCCTACCGCAGCGACCACGTGGACATGAGGTGAGAAAATACCTCCTAATATTTTAAGAGTTTTTTCAGTACCCAGTAAGTAGTGCAACTAGCCCCATAACGCGGCAAAAGAAATGGCTACCGTGCTGTGTTCCAATTCTAACCTCGGACCGCACATTTCGCACCACTGTATAATATACATAACTATACACCGAGATTTTTCGTTGGTTTTGGAGCCCAAAACGTTATAATACAAAAAAAGTGTTGTACCTATTTATGAAATAATAATTGTTTTACGAGCAAAGACAAAAAAGTTGTAAAAGTGACTTTTTGTCGAAAACACGTAGTAATACGTTCTCCTTATCAACTCGTTCACCGCCCAAGTAACAAATTATCGTTGCATAATAGTTGAGAAAACGTTCTACATTTCCTTTTGGTTCTATAAAATGGGTCATATAAACGTGTCGTAGACGTTTATACAACGCGAAATAGGCCCATATTAAACGACATTATTGTTATTTACAAGTTAAATAAACGTCAGTCAAGAACTTTTAAATGTTACATAAAAGTTTTCGACCGACTGTTATCGAACCACTGAAGTCCTATAACAATTGCATAGACATTAGAAGATGACTGTTATGTCGGTTAAGCGTTTAACATCGACTTTTATTGTACACAATGGAATGAGCTGAAGTTCATTCCATTCATTCGTTCCTGTGATGTTTGCTGGAAAAGTGCGTGTTATCAAATACAAAATTTAAACGGTTTATAAGTTAAATTTACTTAACTAGTTTTACATTTACTTTAACAATATTATACACGAACAGAGTGTAAGGATAAATGTGTGCAGTGCACCTAGTTCTTATGGGACGTTTAGTTTTGTGGTGAAATATAGGTGTGTTGTTGTGAAAATTTTACGCCCCCTTCGAATTTCTTGAAATTAAATTATTGTAGACTATTGCTTAAAATTTGTTTACATACTAAAATAGCAGCCATCTTGTCTAAGTTATAAAACGACTTCTATACATCAATTATAGAATGAAAAGGTCGCATAATGCGGTTTCTTGCGACCAAGATGGTCGGCCATGATAAATTATTTTAAAGTTCCGTGATATAATAAACATGAACAGATAACCTATAATTTAAATAAAACCTTTATACATGGTGTCATATTTTTTTATTTATCCGACCTACAACCTGGCTTCATAATACGACGATATAATAAAGCAGTCGTAAAAACGTTCACTTAACCTATACTCTAACACTACTATTCGACGTTGTATGAATCAGTCGTAAAAACGTCTACCTAACCTATACACAGGCACCACTATACGACGTTGTAGAAATCAGTCGTAAAAACGTCTACCTAATCTATACACAAGTACCACTATTCGACGTTGTATGAATCAGTCTTAAAAACGTCTACTTAACCTATACACAGGCACCACTATACGACGTTGTATAAATCAATCGTAAAAACGTCTACCTAACCTATACACAGGCACTACTATACGACGCTGTATGAATCAGTCGTAAAAACGTCTACCTAACCTATACCTAGGCACCACTATACGACGTTGTATAATACAGTCGTAAAAACGTTTATTTAACCTTTATTTTTGTACCATTATACGACGTTGTATAAAGTAGTCGTAAAAACGTTTACTCAACTTATTTAGTGGACCATTTAGTTACGGGACTAAATCGTTGTAGGAATAACGGTTACACAACGTTTCGTTGTCTAATAACATCAATTCAACAATTATATAACCGAAAGTCGCATAGCACAGTTTTTATATGACCAATTTGCTAGTTGGGCGTGACCCCTATGAACTTTCTCGGGCGGCGGGGCAGGGGGTTGGCATAGCGTTTGAAGCGCCTCGGTCATTGACTTTCATAAGATCGTCCGGTACTAAGGGTTCGTACACTTTTTATTGATATTTTTTATGAATTTTTTATGCTCGTATTTTTAGTTTTACAAGCTAAATAACTTCTACTGATGATAAACATGAACAGGGTTTCGGCTTCAAAACCAATGAAAAATCTCGGTGTATAGGCTACATAGATTCACAACTATTATCCCCAAAGGTCTTGAGAGACTATATAGGCAATGAGGACCGCAGAAGCAGTCCATGTTCACCAAATAACAACTGCACATGTGCTCAGCGTGACAGGTGGTGAGCCGATCGCCGCTCTATGCTGTTGGATGTATGTGCAGTTTTTGGTCCGTAAGTCGCCTTTTACAACACCCAAGAGAAGTGAGGGGTTGGTAGTATACAATTGATCTTAGATGTCTCCATCCGACTGGTTGTCTGGAAGAAATCGCTTCATAGCGATAAGACCGCCAAATTGTAACTATGTATTATACCTATATTCATGATTTTTTTGTATTTGTATAGAGTCGTGGTCAACTAATTAGGGACATTCAAGATAGTGAAGAGCAATAACCGGTTATGTACATATAAATATAAAACCCTATTGATTTTTCAGCACCTATTATTTGCATAATTTGGTCCGATTACTATACTATAAATGGCTGTAAATAAGAGAATAATTAAATAGAAAAAAGTATTTAATATCAAAGGTTGAACATGTATTAAATTTTAAGGTATAATTATGTAGCTGGACATTTAATTTAGGACAGTAAAGTATAATGATGAATAGAGTTAAACAAAACGAATAATCTCCAGTATTATAATATTTTTAAAAGCTCCATTTTATTACGTGTAAAATCAGTACCCAGTAGCAAAACCTTTGTTAGTAATTACCGCTTGACACCGATGTGGCATAGACATTATCAGTTTCTGACATGTTTCGATAGGAATGTTTGCCCATGCCTCACAAAAATCTTGATTAAGTTGATCTAAAGTTGTGGTACGATAAGTTGAAACTTTTTTCTTGATTTCGTGCCAAAGGTGCTCAATTGGGTTGAGGTCCGGGCTATTTGCTGGCCAATCTAGCACCGATACTGACTGACTGGTAAGAAACGACTTGACTGAACGGGCGGTATGTTTCGGGCAAGGACGTTTGTCTATGGTTTCGGGTCGTTATCATGCTGAAACGTCCATATAATAGGGAGGTGCTCCTCAGCATAGGGAAGCATAGTTTCCTCCAATATTGTTTTGTATTGATGTTGGTCTGAGTTACCCTGAACTTTTCTCACAGGTCCCACTCAACGTCCAGAAAATGAACCCCAAATTTTAATGTTTCCACCGCCATGTTCCACCTGCTTTTTTGTGAATCTTGGATTCATTTCCGCTTTTACAGGACGCCGTACGTATTGCCTTCCATCTGAAGAAATTAAATTAATCTTGGTCTCGTCAGAGAATAATACATGTTGCCATTGGGCGTAGGTCCAATGTCCATATTTACGTGCAAACGCCAAACGAGCATTTCTATGTTCTTTCTTCAACAACGGTACTTTGCGAGCCACTCTTCCGAACAACCCTGCTTCTACCAGACGTCGTCGAACGGTCCTCGCTGATACACCGGCTCTTTCGTCTGCCCCAAACACTTCGTGTTTAATTAAAATAGAGCCTAGAAACGGATCTTTCTTAGCTAACCTGGTTATCATTCTATCTTCTTGCGGAGTTGTTTTTCTCGATCTTTTTGTCCTGGGCACATTTAAAGCTGTGTTATTGCGCCTGAAATGATGCACTGCATTGCATACCATAGTTTTTGAACAATTTAAATGTTCTGCTATCCCTCGGTATGACCAACCACGCTCGACAAACTTCATGATAATTGTTCGTAGTGTTGGATCGCAACTTTTATTTTTGCCCATATTTCTTCAAAATAATTCTCAAAACTTAAAATTAAAAATCTGGATTGCCGCCAAAACTACCACAAAACAATAAAAGAAGAAATAAAAAAGTATTGAGATTCAAATTTTGAAAATAGAACGCAATATCTCAGTGTCCCTAATTAAATGGCCAGCCAGCATTCTTTGAACAAATAGCACACTGATAATCTATCAGCTATACTGTAAAGAGGTTTAATGTTTAAGAAGTTGTTATTGTTTGTATAATCGGGCACATCAATGACTAATTATACTTACGTGTAAAAGATATGGAATATTGTTAAGACTCGTTGGAAAATAAAAAATAAATTCACAATTTGGCTTAACTAGAGATTGTCCCTAATTAGTTGACCACGACTGTATGTAAACTGTTGCAATAAAAGAATTATCTAGTAATCTAATCTAAAGCCATCAATCACCACACAGCACAGTACTTTAAAACAAGATAAAAAATTTCTAGGTCAACTTATTTGCCTATCAGCCTTTTAAACTATCAGGGTAATTTACTGAAATGACAAGTACAACTAGCGCCTTAACGCGTCAAAGGATATAACTTCCCGGTTACGTTCCAATTCCAAGTTCGGACCGCACATTTGGCACCACTAATATTTGCCCGTACATCGTGCTCAGATCCATGAGCGAGATGATGGTGGACTACGCGCGCGAGCAGGCCGACACGCACTCGGAGGTGTCGGGCACGCAGCTCGGCCGCTACTACGACGACGACAGCGACTCCGACCACCCCTTCCACCACCCGCAGTGAGTAGCTTACAAGTAGGGTTACCATTTAGGAATTAGAAAAGTCCTGACAAAAAAGCTTGACATTTCGATAAAAGTCCGGTCTTTTCAGTCACAAAATGGAATCATTACTGAGTTATATTTTGTTTTTAGATAAATGAGAAGTTTAAGACTTAAGTATTTGATATTACATAATATGTAGTTTTTTTACTCATTTTCCAAAATCCGGACAAATTAAAGAGCCGGACAAAGGCCGGACTTGAGTCTAACAGTCCGGACGTGTCCGGACTAATCCGGACGGATGGTAACCCTACTTACAAGGAACATTCGTACGTTTGTAATATATGATCTTTTTGCGTTAATAACGCTTAGATAAACTTGATGATAAGGAAACTTTGAGAAAATTACCGTGCTTCGGAAGGCACGTTAAGCCGTTGGTCCCGGTTGTTGTTGTAAGATGACAGTCGTTAAAACCCACCAACCCGCATTGGGCCAGCGTGGTGGGTTATGGCCCAATATCCCCACGTGATATTGTCCACGTGGGAGGCCTGTGCCCAGTAGTGGGACGTTAATAGGCTGATGATGATGATGAGAAAATTACTAATGAGAAAATCAAATATTACGAATCTATAAAGCTGCTTTATGAATACTATTTAATTGCCTCTGTGGCTAGTGGCTAAGCCACCGGTCTCAGACCCAGAGATCATCCAGAGGGGGTACATCATTATGTACTTGCTTTGGTGGTAGGGCTGTTAAGTCTGCCTGGCTAGCTACCACCGTTTTATCTAAGTCTGTCGCTATAACAACGATGTTTATAACATTGTTGTGTTCTAACAGTTTAGAGATAAGATAGCCGTTCCTCAGTGGTTGAGAATTCCAAGTGAAGCGCGCTTCTACCATCGGCCTTATCGTCACTTACCATCAGGTAAGGTGAAGGCCAAGCGCTTACCCGTTGTAAAATAATAATAATAAAAAAACTATCCACCTCTTCAAAAAAAGTCACATTCCATATCAAAGGCTGTTCGATTGGTTTAGTTTTATCCAGTCACAATTTCAATGGGACACAATTCTAAATGGCCACATTTTCAACAGTACACAATTGAACTAATCTATCTAAGCATTCACAAGCTGTTATATTTCCATCGTTGCTTAGGTCGTGGTCTCACAACTCGCTGCACCGCTCGGCCAGCCAGCCGTCGCTGGCGCGCTCAGCCACTGAAGTAGTGGAGCAGTGGACCGCGCCCGACGGTGACGTCACGCCCACGCCCGGTCGCAGGATCGCAGGTGAGGATCACCACGGTACACACATGCGGTGCATCCCTACCGCAACTGGCAACAGACAACCTGTGCAGGGCATGTGGGGAGAAAACGGAGTCCAGTCCTATGCTAGGAAAGGAATCAATCTCCTGAAACCAGAAAACTTTATACTGTTCGCTCTCAAAAACATCGCCAAGCTTGTGGCAGTAATTTTCACTGAGGAGGCAGAGTGATAGGACGGGGTTACTTGAAAGATCCCAGTGGATCAACGTGGTACAGCAATTGGGAGACCTCTGCATATCCACTAAAATAAGATAAGATCCTTACCGCACCCGATTACCAGCTGGCAGGCGGCCTCGGGACGGCGACTAGGGTGGGGGCGGAGACTTGCGGAACGCGAGCCAGAGCTAGCCCGACACCATTCAGAGTGTCTTCATGATTCATATTAAAATCGTAGCCTCGGCTCTCTCATTCCCAGTCCCCTTTTTCATAATATTGGGAGTTGCTGGGTAACTACAGAAAGGATCGACATTGTTGTTTCGTGCTGTGTGAGGATAGTCTGACTTAGCCTAAGGTGTAAGACCCCCAGTTAAAAGTAACCAGGTTCACCAATATTTTATGTTTGTTACATAAAGTTTTATTAATGTTCTAGGTCCTCAAGGATTGTCTACGTTCACCTCATCGGAAGTTCGTACGTTCCAAGCTTCTTCAAGAGAATGGCGTTAAAAGAAAACTATGTTGAAACAAACAATAAAACGTATCCTGAGAGGGCGATGCAGTACTTTTGAAATTGCTCATGAGATGGCACTAGTTTGCGCTAGTAGTTTTGTAATCGCGGCGCAAGAAGGCGCAACAGATTATTTTATTGTTAACAATAATGCAAAATCATAGGCCATAATAATTTACAGTTGCCACCAGTTTAATATTGTAATGTAAATCTATAGGTATGTCTATTAGAAAAATATACTCGTTTAATAGTTTTTTTTATTCAGAATATAAATAATGAGTGATAGTCATCACTGCCTTTTAAAATAAGTTTTTTCCATTCCACATGTATTACAAATATTTTTATAATAATATTTTGTTATGTAAGAAATTATCTAACGCTTTCGTCAATTTGTGAATATTTTTTTTTATTGGTTTTCTTTATATATTATTTTAAGCAAGTCAATATTAATAAAAAATATTTTAGTTAACATGCTTTTTAAGTACTTAAGTATAATCGTCACGAGATGAATAATAAAGTAGTATGTACTATTTCCTTTTTAACTTACCTTAAACAGGATATCAACTAATACGAGTAGTAGGATGAAAGTTACATAATAATTTGCTTTTAACATTTGGTGGATTATTAAGTTTGCTTTAAAGTAGGTACCTGTCACATTTCTAATAGATGTATCTTACATGTTGAAAGTCAAATCCTAATTTTAGTTAGGACTACTATTTTAATGCCACGCACTTTTGCAAAAGACACATTTAAAAATAATCAGAAACCAAAAACTGTGTGAAACTGTGTAATTTTTTATACATTTCATTTTAATTATGTAGAAAAATAGTAGTATAAAAGTACTTATGGAAAAATAAATCTGACTTAATAGGTTTTGAAGGTTACATTACTTTAAATTTTGAGGGACATATAAGCGTAAATACTTTTTTTCATTTTTCATTTGTGGCAATATTATGTATTGAGTACTTTATTTTGTTAAACAGATAAATAAATAGCACTAGTTCTCAAATTATCTGTTATTGCAAAAAATATAATCGTTAATTCTGAAATGGTTTTAATAGTAGATAATTGCTTACATAGTTGTACATATTAGATTTTATATGGTTGTCAAAACTTAGCATCCGAGGCAAGATATTGCTGAAAAAGATGTTTTGCATTTAACAAAACTTATGAGATAGGTACAAATTATAAATGTCAGAGAAATATCCTTTTTCTATTCTTGCCTCGATTGCTACGTGAGAACTAGAGCGGGTATGAAGGGCGATGGGATTGTGCAAGAGTGCTCAATTAATTAATTAATGAATTAATGTATAGTTTAAGCTTTCTCATTGAGAGACATATTTTAAAGTCTTTTAACAATGTAATTACTGTAACATTATAGTTGTGTTGTGTCAATAAACTGGTTTTGATAGAACATTTAGTAGATTAAAAATTAGGTTTGCCAGTTTAATGTTGTACAGGAAAATAGATCTTGGTATTTTAATACGTGCGTATAAATTGTGGTAGATTTGTTTGGCCGACGACGTAGGTAAACCAACCACTAGAAAAATGTTTACAGAGGTATGAAATTAAGACGACGCTAGTAATAGAATTCACTATTGTTTTTTATTGCATATTTCTTTAATTGATAAATAATATATTTTTACAACTAATCACATAAAATATTTTATTACAAATAGATATTTGATGAATGTCAACAAAGTTGGTGCTAAATGCGACATGTTCTTTTAAATCATTTATATTTAGATTTTCATACAGGCAAATTGTATTTTTGATATTTGTAAACAGAAATACAAACCGTAACAATTATTAAGTTGTTTTATTTTATAATAAAAAATAAGGAATCATTAATTTAAAATTTATTATAAGTTTTATTAGAAAATGAAATGAAAAAAATCAAGATTTTCAGATGTTTATTTGAAACGTTCAAAATAATTGAAATAATACAACCAAAGAGTGTTAAAAGTATTCTTTAAAAATTGGTAAATTCGATTCAACCGTATAATTTAAACATATATCTAAGAAACTACGTAAAAATTTAATTTATCGCAAATTTACGTAACACCGAAAGGCATTTCTAATACATTATTCATCTGAAAAGTGCTACATAAAAAGTTAAGCTCTTGACATTTTTATGACATCTAAAAATGGACAAAAATGGACAAAAATGTACATTTACACCCAGAAAAGATTTTTATATTACAACTGTGCTGCCGTCCTAGTGAATAGTGCAGTAAGAACATCGAGCTTATTCCGAGAAAATGCGCCTAAGGTCTTTATCTTTAGGCGCATTTTCTCGGAATAAGCGTGATGTTCTTACTGCACTATTCACTAGGACGGCAGTGTGATAGTCAAAGCTTTAACATTAGTCTCCTATTATCAATGATAGCCTGCGTAAAATAGTTTTGTACGTAGATCTACATATTTATAAATTACACATCTGAAAAGCTTCGGTAAAAACAAACATTTGAATCACATTAAATTTTAACTTTACAACTACTAAGAGAAACTTTTAACCGCTCCTTGAGTATGTACAATTTAGATCTATTTAGACACAATCATCTTCATATAGAAGATCTAATTCTATTGTTATTAATAAACTTAAATATAGAACATTTTCGATTCGTCTAGCTACGATATGAAGTACAGTTCACAGGTCCCATTCGTCAATTTATTTGGCATTACAATTACACCTCTGGCATCATTTGGCAGTCTATAATAAATAGTTCTCCACTAAGTTTGTAAGTTCACTTTTTGTTAAGTTCAATCATATCACCATTATTATTCTTTGTCCGTCACACTTTTCCAAGAGCTTCCACGGAAACACATTTTGCTATCTACAGTACCTACAGTCAAGTATTTCTACATTTTTATTACTCTAACATGAACACCATTTTGCATAATTTACCTTTTCGTAAAACAGTTTATATTTGGCTTATGGAGCCACATGATTGACGTCTTCTCGTCACTTGTTTCCAGAACCTTTTCTCGAAATGTTTCTCCTGTAAAATATTACATTGAACACATAATAAGAATTTATCTCATAGAAAATGAAACACATTTTGCAATAAATGCTGGCATAAATGAGACTCGAGATTTAACAATTATTGTAGGTAAACGTTGCTGGTCCTACAGTGTTCTGGTGATCGACTAATAATCTAAATAGAGGTGAAATTGGTATACTTCAAATCGCTCTCAAATTAAATTTAATTGCAAAGGTGTCAGCTACGAAACAATAAACAGTTACACCACAAAATATGTAGAATAATTAATAATATAAATAAGAAAAGGACGGACGAACTAAAGGAAGGGCAGTAGCTGCAGGATGAAGAATGAAAAGCGCAATGAATTTTTGGTAAAAATATATTTTCCAGAACACCCGTTCCAATTAAAATGGACAGATCAGTTCAGTAAACAACAAATAAAAACAAGGTTTTAGCGTTATTCCGAAAGCTGGATTTAAACTTTATGACTAGTCTAAGCAAAAGGACAGAACAATTGACATGAACTTCATTAGTGCCAAAGATAATACAAGTCGAATAACAATTTTATCAATTATAATTTAGAACGATTTAAGCGAATATAATTTCGTCAAAAACATGAAATATTTAAACAATTACAATAATTACGTTATTAAATAACAATGGCATTTCAATTTTAAAGGATCCAAAGTTTAAAAGGCAATTTTATTGGCCATTTACACTTAATAGAATTTCACGCACAATCTCACTTCTATTCGTATTAAACTTATCTTAGGTATTTCTCATCATTATCGTGTTACTCGTAAATATTCAACTAAGATTTTTCTCTTTCACACCTCAGCAGTTTTATTTTTCCTCACTCTCTCACTTCGTATTTTAATTATGACATTTTATGGCAGTGACTCAATTGGTAAAATCATCTAAACGGGAGTTGACACATCCCGTGTAATATTAAAAAAAATCCCATCAATTGACACGTACAACACGAGTGAGCTTTTCAAACGCTTTATCAAAATTCGAAATCTACACGATTACGTTTTAATGCTATTCTAAAGTTTCAATCTTCTAGAAAGTTTAAGGTCAAACCGAGAAAATGTAATAAAAAAATGGCATAGCTCCCTCGGAACGTTTAAATCCAGCTGGTTGGCACATAGAAGCCGGTGGTGCGTGCGTTACACATAGCCATTGACAAAGCAAATCTTGTAATAGCCGTTGTTGCTCACAGTGCTGCGCCGCGGGGAGAAAGGCCGCGGCGAGTTGCCCAGCAGGAGAGGCTCGCGGCGGGGGCTATCGGACGATGCGCGTCGTCGGAGGAAACCCATTCTGAAACGAAACAAATCATTGAAATTTGCACACTTTTGTTGATATCACCAAGCAGGAATACGGCTCGCTTGATAAGCGGCACGTTTGAAGGAATTACTTTATGCTTTGCCCACCCATTGTTTTAGTAAGCAAGAAAATTCATAAAATATATTAATATTCGTCGATGCCTATTTTTTACGAGTTCTTTGTCTTTAGTAAATTCGGATAAAGGCAACGTAGCTAATGGTCGAATATGTCTTTTTTTGTTTCTAAATTGAAGGATTACACGGACTGATGAAAAGGAAGAAACATCTTACGAAAAAATTGGGCTGATTGATTATATAATATTAATTAAAAGATCTTGAGATGCACTTACATCTTCCCGTTCTGGCATAGAGAGCGCGTCCGCGAACGCATCATCTGAGCTTCCACTCGCGCCAGTTGCTCCATCTCCGTAGCTTTCGTTTCGCTTTCTGGAACTAGATAAATCGATGTTAGAAAGTTGTACCACATTACAAAAATTGCTTTGCTCACCAGATGGCAGCTCATTATTAATGGAATCAATCTCTACTTCCAATCAATCTTTTCTTCCCTTAGGTGTCGTGAAAGGCGACTTACGGACTAAAGAATATATAGCAAGAAGTGGAAAGGAGGAAAATAGACGCTTTTGAGATGTGGAGCTGGAGCTTGGAGTGTCATGGACTGAATTTCGCACAAATGTCTCCATACTACAAGAACTCTGCATAACTCAGCGCCTATTCTCCGTAATACAATCTCGTATCTTGGATTTCTTCGGACACGTTTCAGGCGAGTCAACTGCTCCATAGAACGCCTCGTCGTCCAGGGGAAGGTGGAGCTACTAGACCGCGCGGGAGGTCACACATGCGATGGACCGACCAGATAAAGTCAGTTGTAGGCGGTTCCTCGAATGAGTGCAGCCGGATGACTTCCAGCAGGGAGAGATGGCGCGACATCGTGAGGCGAATAACATCTGCCCCCTCCGATAGTACTACGTAACGAGCACGACCGCTCTGATAAGAGCGTAACGACAAAGAAGAAGATATCCAACAGCATAGAGCGGTAATGGCTCACCACCTGTTTCGCTCATGTGCAATTATTATTTGGTGAAACGTGGGGAGTGGCAGTGGACTGCTTTTGCGGTACTCCTTGCTTAGTCTCTGACTAGCCCTTTGGGGATAATAGTCTAGATTACATATGTAAGCGTAATATATGAAGTCACTGACCCTTCCAGGCATATACAGAATTGCGCGAAGTAGTATGCGGGGCGGTGCGGCGCTGGTGCGCGCGGCACAGCGTGACCGCGTCCGCGCTCGCCACGCGCCGCAGTAGCGACCGCTGGCACGCCGTGCGAAACGACCAGGGGTCGGACCCGCCACCCTGCTGCAATACACAATCAGTGGCGAGCTAAAAAACTAATCTTCAAAGCTGAAGTCGAACCTTAGAATAATAACGTATAGAAGGATAGTCTTCATACAAGCGCTCTGTCAAAAGTGAAGCACTAAACCGATTCACACACTCGTGGCGATTACTTGCTTGCGCTCGGCGACACGCACACGTACGCTTGTAACTCCGTAGTGTACATTGAAAACTCGGCGTTTGGAGCCATTTCTGGCTCCAAAAAAAGTGCTTCAAAATGGGCGCGCGGACTTACCTTCTATATGTTATTATTCTAAGAGTCGAACGTTCTGTATAAAACCAACTGTGCGTGTGAACACACAATCACGACATCAGTTACCAAACTACTTTTCGAATTACAAATTGGAAAGTGTTTTGAAAAAAATTCCACCAGCAGGATTCAAATCTGCACTCTTCTGACAATCTAGGTCAGGTGCTCTTAAAGTTAAGCTACCGCGGACTTATCCAGCCCACCGTTATAATTTTTTTACCTTTAAACACTTTTTACTTTGAATTCTTCACTCAAATTAAGTATAAAAACTATGTGACCGAAGTTTGAAAGGCAAAGGCGCCATTCAATGTCAACAACTGTACGTCATCAACTTTTCAAATCAAAGTCGAACATCCTTTAAAATCAAACAAACACTTTTTGTAATAGGTCAAGGATCATAAGACCGCCGGCGGTCGCGAAACAATTGATTTTCAATTATGTCAGGTTTTACGGTGCTCAAGGAGTTATAGTGCTTTTGAATAGTTCAAACATTTTTTTGGCTACTCGTTTTGGACATCTTCTTTAGGTAAAGCTTTTAGCGCTTTTGCGTTCTTCATCATCATATTGTAATCACCCAAAAAGGTGGTCCGAAGATCTCGTAAAGTAAAGGTCGCGGGTAGCCGCTGGTCTGGTAGCACACGACCGGACATGGAGTGCTGATTTCAGTTTTTCTTGACTTTCTGCCTAGACAATAACGACAAGTCTGATAGCTGTTCCTCTCCCACAGAAGTCCTAAGATATTTTTTCATCACACACGTTCGGGGTCCCTCTGGCTTGGAGGTCGTAACATTAATAGCTTATACGGCTATATCAACCGTCTTTGGAAAAAAAGAATCTCTCTTACCCAGGACACCTCCTGGTCGGCCAGCATGTCCTTTCCCTGGTCCAGCGCCAGCCTCATCTCGGCCCGAGGAGTGAGCGGTTCCACCGGCGACGGGGGCTTCTCCTCTTTGTGCTGTGATGGGTCGTCCACAACTGGTACTGGCTCCGAAGCTAGCACAAATCAAGTTTATGAACGTTACCTTACATGTTTATTACTCGTGATAGAGGCAATCGTGCTGAAATAACGGAATAAATTAACAACATTCTCATGGTTGTAATAATAATAACTTTCCCATTTTCACACCAATTCTCTAGACACACTTGTTACAATGGTAAAACTTAGAAAAGCTTATACATAGAAAACACCCAGTCTCAAAATCAATTTAGAAAAACAGTTACTTCTATATCGACTCGACCGATATTGAATCCGGGACCTCAGAGATGGCGACGCCAGATCGGCGTGCTACTACTCGACCACGGAAGTCGCCGTAAAGTAGTAGTAGGTAATCACGTTAAAAATTATATAGGTATTAGTGACCATAAAAAATCTTTAAAAGTTATTAGAAAAAAGTGTTGATTTTTTACGATCGTGATTTCAACTCTCATTCTTACATATTGCGCAGGAGTACCTACTATCAACTAGGTATGCTATCGTGGCAGGCACGTTTACTATTTTTTTTTCGCTATAAGCCTAAATATTGCATATTTTTTTTACTTAGCCTTTGAATACTACTGATGACTTTTTAGTCTTTTTAGCACGTAGGTACAGGGTCACGGAAAAGATAAATAAATAAGGTTGGAAATGTAATGTAGGCGTGTCAGATTTGTCGCAACTATGATTAGAAAATTATAGTCCGACCGATCGTGAGCGTCAAGTTAGCAGCCTCGACACAGAATTAGATGGTTTTGACTACGTATAAATAGTGATACTATGGTTCAAAAGATATTTGAGTATCTTGGTGTTATACCTACTGTTATTTTTGTTATATCTCATCAAATTTTTGATTGTGTCAATACTCTACTCTCTGTTTAATATAATTTATTCGGGAGAAATAAATAATATTTTTCTACTTCCTTTCTACTTACCTACCTACTGATACTAATTTTAATATATAATTGATATTCTTTTCCGAGACACGGTGCTATTCTTATGATGGCTCAGCTTTAGATTAGTCAACACCAGATATTAGCACCAAATTTTTTTATAGATAGGTTTGCTAAAGAAGTATAATTTACTAAAATTTAACGGCGCGGAGATGCATAGTTTTTACGCTGGAATTTATTGAATTCGATTCACTATTCATGCATAGTTTTTTGACATTAAATCACATTGATCCGAACTGTATTTCTTCAAGTTAGCAGCCTCACCAAGATACTCAAATATCTTTTGAACCATAGTATCATTATTTGACGACCGCCTTGGTTGAGTGGTTTGTTTGGGTTCGATCCCCGGTCGGGTCAATTTAGAAATTATTGTTTTCTAAATTGTCTCGGGTTTGGGTATTTTCTATGTATAATAAGTATGTATTTAAGTATTTTAAGTATGTTTATCCGTTGTCTAGTAACCATTTAACGAGTTTTTTCGAAGCTTCTCTTGGGCTAGATAATTGGTGTGATTGTAGGAAAGTTTAATATGCTATACGTCACTATTTATACACAATTTTTTGGCGTAGTCAAAAGCATGTAATTCCGTGGTGAGGCTGCTAACTTACCGCTCACGATCGATCTAGGTAATTGTATTTGCTGAGTCACCTGTCTAGTACTATGATTAGCTCAGTTTGATACTGACACGTAACCTGTGAAACACTAAGATTCGCTGCGTTTGACTAGCATACGTGTGCATAAGGTGAGGGCGGGGGAGAGCGGGCGACTACAGTTTTCGTACAAAAATCCAATAATCGCCATTCTAACCTTCATTTAACTGTTCTGTAGTCAGAAACTACTAGACATGTATAATGCTCACCCGGTGAAAGTGTCTGGTGCGGCGTAGGGTTGTGGATGGTGGTACGCTCGAGTGTGGAGGGCGTGCTTGCCGAGCTGGCTGAGCCCCGACGAGTGGCCGCACCAGCCACGGCACGCACCTCCACATACTCTTTTGAAACTGCGTTACAGAAATTGCAAAGTATTCATCAGTTACATGACCGTGTTTTATAACTGTAAACACGTCAGCAGGCCAGTCTACCGCAAAGTGTTAAATGTCAATGATTTTTTGTGTTAATAACGCTCAATAATACCTACTCTGAAAAAATTTACAAAAAAGTTACTACCTTAGGTGTACCAAAATACTAACTCAGGTACCTGAGTTAGTATTTTTCAAAGTTTCGTCATGAATTTGGAACTTTATGATGGGGGTATAACAATCAATATCGATTAGAAAAGTTTGGTAGTTTTAGGTAAGTAGACCTGCTAGCGTGTGTAAGAAAGTTTGGAATAGTTAAAAAGCAATTTAAAAAGATGAATAATTTATGATGAATAGTGGAACGGGGTTACTTGGAAATCAAGTGTTAAGCATAACTATAAATCCTTATGTAGCTGCAAATATGGGTTTCCCTATAGTTATAGGCGTCTCTTAACTATCACCAGAATTGTACCGGAAGTTAGGTAGTAGGTAAGGATACTGTAACACGTGCAAACAATAAATAAATGTCTATAAAGAACAGGAATAACCAAGGTGTGCTTGTTACGAGTACACTCGATTTTTCAGTTCTTCAAAAGACTTTAAAACTAAAACAATAACTGACATGCAAAATAAAAAAGCAATATGTGGAAAAAAATTACAAGTTAGTATCATTGTATAAATAGTTTTTATTTACATCGAACTCACGATGCTGACTCGAGGACTAGCAAAATCTTTTAGCACTAAACCTCACCAGATTGTAAGGGCATCGAAGGCACCTCGTTGGTGGGAGTCCGCTCTGGGCTCAGCTCGGACTCGACGCCACCATCGAGCTCCTCTCCAACAATTGAAACGCCTTCCGCACCCCCGCCCCCTGCTTCTGTGGAAATGTTATCCTTCAAATCCAAACTTGCGAAAATTGCTTTGTGTCAAATTGATTGTTGTGATTGTGTTAAACAAATTCAAAGTACCTATTAAATTTTTGTCTTGAACGTAATTCTTCTTCAGAACTTTTTTAAACTGACCAGGTAGGGGTGAGTGTGTGTACGAGTACAGAAATGTAACATTGTGTGCCAATTCTACATGTTAACAAATTCGTGCTATAATACACAAATATTTAAGGGAAATACACGTATATTGAACTAAATAGCAAACATCTGTGTATATGGGGGTCATATACATGCATACGTGCATAACAAACAATAATATTCGTTTCTCTGTCATAAATAAGTAACTTATTAATTAATGGTCGAAGACTTCCTTGTCTCTCTCACCTCGTCTTATTCATGTAGTCCATTTTGCTGTCAACATGTATTCTGTTAGTATAATTTGTGTGGTGTTTTTAGTTATTTTTTACGAATATAATGGAAATTCAACCTAATATATTCCTTAATTAACTTAGATTTTAACGTGATTTTCACAATTTGATATTTAAAATTTTAAGTGATTAATAAAAAATAACAACAGGCAATAATAAAATTTAAGTTTATCGTAAGTCAAAGTCGTAAGTACATATTTAGGCAGTATTTTTTCCTTCGTTATGGATAGTAAAAATATCAGTTTTAAATATCTTATACAGATTTTATTGAGTTACAAAATGGTTTGAAAACCGTGTGTTTCTGTGGTAGCGGTGACTACGATTATGTCGTCTAGAAAAACTCACCGATTGTTGACTCACCTTGATCTGAAGCAAAGGGCGG
Source organism: Scoparia ambigualis (assembly GCA_963921215.1). NCBI lineage: Eukaryota > Metazoa > Arthropoda > Insecta > Lepidoptera > Crambidae > Scoparia > Scoparia ambigualis. The sequence continues at coordinate 40,121,064 of OY992503.1, read as the reverse complement.
CAGGTGCGGCGCGTCGCAGCAGTCGTCAGCACCACGCCCGCTGCCCTGCGCCAAGCGCCGCACCAGCGGACCAGTCACAATGTGAGATTCAACCTAGCTACAGGCTACGCGACCAACTGCCAATACCCTTGCTTCAAGTCTAAATTTAATTGCGTTTTATCAATTCAGAACTTAATAAAATAGCGAAACTAATTAATTTTTCTCTTGAAAACCATTAACAAAGTATAATATTATTGTTACAAATGTGTTTTTAGAAAGGCAGCAATTAAAATAAGTTGGTTTAGATGCCTTTTTATCAAATAACAATTTTACGCTTCAAGAGCTAATAATTTTTAGCTCCACTACTTTTTCTTATAGAATACCTATACATAATTATAATCAAATTCCTAAGTCTCATTAAGATTTTTATTCTGAATTAAGTATCCGAAACTATGATTTTAAAAGTAACTATTAAAAATTAGCCTTTTTAAAAAGTTATCCATTGGCTGCTGAACTTTGACTGGACAAAAATTAAACTACAATAACACGTATTAATTATTCGATTACGATAGCGATACGATATTTATATACGATATTTAAATAAGTATTAGGTGCATGCAACGAGCATGCTGTATATTTATTGACATGCTATACAGTATTTAACATTAACAAGCTTATCATCGTTACTTCATCCGTCAAAATCAATTTTAACTCACCGATTTAAGATAAGGATTTGTAATCAAAACATTTATAAATAAAGTTTTCTATGGTATAAATCATAAAAGATTTTGACAGGTGATTATCTTCACAACATATAAATTTCAACTGTTATTATAAACTGTGTAGGTACTTGTTATGTACATTTACAAATAATAGACTTTTAAAAAATATGTAATTACTATTGTGGGACTGGTAATTTATTTTGTTTTTTTTCTAGGGTGTTCGCTATATTCACCTGTTCGTCGGAGTTAGTGGGGGTAGGTTTGTTGTCTTCGCTATCGCTATCTAAGCAGTCCTCTTCCAGAAGTGGCTCTAATCTTCTCCTAAATACATCCCTAGAAATAAACAAAATTATAAATATATATTTTCTCTTCCCTTATTGGCATTAGTAGAAATTAGTAAAGTTTTAATAATATTTATCATACCTTGGTAATAAGGGCCTTAAAGTTGTGGGTCCAGTAATAGTAGGAGCCATGAGAAGCTCGTCCATCATCAGCTCCGTATCATCGTCACCAGCATACGATGACGACGACTTAGTAGGTGACTGAAAAGTTAGGTTCTCTGTTCAAAATTATATTTTCACTTTAATTAAATCCCTGAGTTAAATCCTTGTTATCTGAGCTCTATGGCGCAGCGGCAAGCGCGTTCGGCTCGCGGTCTTGCTCGCTAACAAACTTTCGCAATGCCGGGTCGCTGGCTGGGTGATCAAATTTAAACACATATCGAGCACCTCCGTGCTTCGGAAGGCACGTTAAGCCGTTGTTCCCGGTTGTTGTCGTAAGATGACAGTCGTTAAACCAAACCGCATTGGGCCAGCGTGGTTGGTTATGGTCCAATATCCTCACGTGCTATTGTCTACGTGGGAGGCTTGTACTCAGCAGTGGGACGTTTATAGGCTGATGATAATGATATTTTGTTATTCTTCCTGCCAATAAAACTTTCATGGCGACACCAACAAAATAAAAGAATAAACTGAAGATAGAACTAAAAACAAGTACAAAGTTGCAATTTCAGTAGTTCTATCGCTTTAAGAGTTTTATAATATTATGCAATCGGAGGTACGCATTATATTTTGTAAAGTATAAAGAGTAGGTATATTTCGAAATATTATCTGCCTACATCTTTATTATTAAGTGTTTTGTTTGCTTTACTTATACTTACATAATTACTTTAATACTGTTTTAAAAGTTAAAAAAAAATGGTGTTAAGATCAAAGATCAAAGTATGACAATGATATGTAACTACGTAGTAAAAATATCAATAATGCAGTTCTTTATTCGTATTTTTCACGTTTTCAATGGACGTTGTTTTTGGCTACTTAAAATATTCACCGATAGTGTCCCGTGCTCAGAATCAGGCAGATTATCAGATAGATCGCCAGACGAAGGAGTGCCCCATGCTTCTTCTCCACTGGCACCACTGCCCTCTCCGGTCTCCGCAGTTCCTTCTTCAGTACCCATTGTAGATTTCCAATCACTTACACCTAAGCACCTAGAAGTTTTAGATAAATTAGTTTTAATCATAGCACACCGTACAATTTTACTAGGAAAAAATTAATAAATAGCAAAACCACTAACTATTATGTTTGCTATAATAAGAGTATAAACGTTTAAGTAGTTATAAATATTCTTGATCAATTTATAAATATTGTAAGCTACTGACAATTGCTACGTTTTTACGTCAATATAAATAATCATGTTCATGTAAGTTATCTAGTCTAGATCTACTTATTATCAAAATCAAAAGTTACGAATTTGAATAGCTTTAGATCACTTAAGTGGAAGAAACTAGCACTAAATTTCAAATATGTCACGTCGCTAGCAAATATTATATGTACCTAATATAAAATTGGTATCACTAAAAATAATTCTTCATTAGATACACTGGCGGTTTTATTGATTACTTTCATAACCTAGTAAATATTTAGGCAAACTATAGTAGTTATTCTAAGGAAACAATTTTTATTACATAAGATTGAGCTGTAAGAGCCTAATTTTAATAAAAACACACAACAAACGAAATTACAATTGGCACCCACGCATACTTATCGTGTTTTTATTTTCCCACAAGTTGTTGAAATCCACCTAGCAGGTGAAATGAAATAAAATAATTTAAATAATTCAAGTACGATATAAATAAAATGTATGTTTTTTAATTCAGCATGGAAAATAATGTTACTTATTTTATATACATACATACATATAATCACGGCTATTATCTCCGAAGGGTTAGGCAGAGAATAGGCAATGAGGATTTGGACTGCAGAAGTAGTCCTCTGTCATAGTCATAATGTGCTCAGCGTAAGAGGTGTTGAGGCCAACGCCGCTCTAAAGCTGTTGGATGTATGTGCAGTCTTAGCCCGTTAATCGCCTTTTACGAAACCCAAAGGAAGAGAGGGGGTGGTAGTATTATTTCACCGCTACGCGACACGGTTTATATTGTATATATTGTTTTTAATTTAGAGCGGCTAATAATTACCTTACAAATATCAACTGACCTTTCTAAAAACGAAGGCTGTTTGTGAACTATGGAGGAATTTGGAACACTTTCTGTGTAACTAAAAATATTCATTTTTTCCACAACAAAGGAACCTGCCCGTGCTGTCCAGCCCATGATACCTCCTGCAGCACCTGACACTAAAGAATTACGTAAGGGTTTAATATTTTTCTTTATAGACTTGTTAGATAAAAATATACTACCGAAAACAAACAATACCTGGATTATATACTTTGGTACTTTCAGGCTCGTCCGCGGTCAGTCTTATGTTGCCATCGTCAGTCTCATCGGACGGTAACCTCTCTAGACTCGACATTGTGCCATATCTAAGACAAGCAAGACTCTATTTAATTTATTCTATTAGCTTTATCCCATCTATTTCGTAACGTATTATTATTGTAAAATCATTCTTACCGCTTGAGAGAAACATAAGGGAGGTCTTCAGGTACATCTGGGGAATCAGGGGAGTCGTCTATAAGTGTATCCTGTAAATTGAAACAAGTTGCAAATGACTGACATTAAGAAACCGTTATAAAGAGAGATCGTAAGTGTACAATTAGCTTTTACTTACAGTCTTATTAGTGGAATTATAATCTGGTGTCGGTGGAACTACCGCTATATTAGGCACCGGAGATTCAGATTTGGTTGGGCCAAGGCTACCTGGTCTGGTTGCACTGGTCATGCTTGCCCCTGAAGCTCGTTTAAAGGGTTCCACACGCATCAGATGTGCAGCTGGGTTTATAGCTGATAATCCCATCAGCATAAGAGGACCTAACTCTAACTCATCATCTGATCCCACCTCACTAGGATTAACGTTCGCATAAAAGTCTTCCGTCCTTTCAGTCTTTTTATTTACGTCCCCATTCATTTTGCTAACCGCAGATATACCCATTCTAGGGGATCTTCTTAAACCCCTATCTAATTTAAAATCGATATCAACCTCGTGAAATGTATCGTCCTCTAAAAATACTGATGATGTTTTCAAACACGTACCTACGTTTTCTCTTTTCGCTACAATGTTCATACCTAACACTTTATTAAGTACGTTCTCAGCCTTTTGTCTTGTTATTTGTTCTTTTCTCGCCGAAGCAGGAGATGGATAACTAGAAGTAGATACTTTTGTCTTAGATAGTGTTATATTCTCTACGCATTTGATTTCATTCAAATATTTTTCTTGGGCAATAACACATTGTACTTGATTGGCAATGTTTGAATTTGACATTCTTAAATCATTAGAACTAGAATTAAAAACGATAGAGCTACATGTGGTGTGGCTAGTAGAAAGGGGGCTATTATTTCTACTACTAGATGAAGGACTTGGCGATCTGATAGAGATATCTTTCCTCAATTCCAATTGGCTCTTTGTATAACTTCTTTGATTAGAAATGACACTTCTATTTAAAACTGGTGAGTCGGTTTTTAGTTCATATGATGTGGATTTGAGCATTTTTTGACTTTGCTCTATGGAGTCTATTACTTTTAAGGCTGCAAAAGGAGCATCTTCTGGACGTAACTTCATAGCACCTTTTCGTTCTAAATGGCAAATGAAATTCTTTGGCTTCCGGTTGCTGCACTTTGAACTGCATGCACTATTAGAACCTTTGTTAGAGTTCGAGGTTTGGGGAGAGGGCGCTTTTGGTTTTACCGGTGTAGGAGGTTCCCTTTGTGAAATTAGTGGGCTATTAGGTTTCGACAAACACTTTTTATGGCACTGTCTGCAAACAGGTATCGCGTCGACAACTACTGGACTTGTCCTCACGGTAATCTGGAATGAAGTATTGTAAAAATTGTAACCAAAGGACTTCCAGGTAAGAGTTTACCTAACTTATGGTATATTGTGTTGTAAGTATAAACACACCTGACTTCCCGAGTTACTGCTTTTGGAAGGACTACGTTCGTTCTCTTTCTTCTCTCCAGGCGAAGAGCCCTTATTTTCAGACGTCTTTACCACTAGGTCAGCTACTTCTAAAAGGTTAAGCTCTTTAGATCTTTTCCTGAGCTCTTCAACACTCCACATCTAATTACAAAAGAAATTCTTATTAACATTTTTCAATGTTTTATCCTTTTATTATAGCTATCTAAGAGAAATTAGAGAGTTACTAAGAGAACCTTCCAAAGTCACAAAACCATATAAAATCATCCCGAGATATAAATTTCTGTTATTCTTCGACTCTTCAAAATGATTCTAAGTTGTCTTCAATTTTTTACCTCCATGTCAGGTTCCGGAGGGTCCATTTCCTCCGATTCAGGAAGCTGCGTCATCCATCTCTGTAGATGAAGCGTGGATCCTCTGCTTCTGGTACTCCGAGCTCCTTCAGTAGCACTCCCACCGGCACCAGTTTGCGTTTCCGCTGAGCTTCGACGTGTCTACAATATATTATTTACGTTTGTTCTCTCTCAGTCTGATTTGTAATATACTATGACAAAAGTTTCTTGTTGGAAATGTGGATATTTTTTGATCAATTACGGTTCATTAGTAAAGATAATATTTTACTCACCCCATTATAGTATTGTACCAAGTTAAGTTGAAGTACCTACGTGATAGGCGATATGTTACAATGAACCGTGCAATTCAAGACACGCTCAAAATATATCTATCTATTATCATGTGCAAACAGCCGTGAGCCTGTTAAGACATTAGACTGTTGACATTGATTTGATTAATATCAACTGACAATTTTGAGTGCCTAGTGTCTCATTAGCGACCGATTGTGCACACAAAAGACTGTCTTGAACCGCACGTAAAAGAATCTAAAACAATCGTGTTCCCAAAAATTTAACACGCCATAGTTAGTTTGGAACATTGTGAGAATCTAAGGTTACTTTGAAAAATAGGTAGTCGTGTTGAAACTCGTTAGCGTCGCAAAATATTGGTGGTTCTTTGTAAATTAATAAACAGTTTCGTCATTGACAAAATCACTTTATTTACGGATATTAGAAATATACTGTTCTGATCTAAACATAAACATCCAAATTCATATATTATTACGTTTTAAGTCCATTAAATGTTACAAAGAACCCATAACTATAAGTAAAGGGTTTCTCAAAATTATTTTTTTTGTCGTCATAATCTAGTATACTATATAAAATTTACACACAGCCAAAGACATCGAAAATTATTGATTCTAACTACGAGTTTGTTTTGTAAAAAAGAAGGTCATACACATACCAAAACGCGGACAATAGGTTATGTGAACATTTTGCGATGCTAGCGATTACGCACAATTTTTCTAATTTAATAGTACCATTTGCTTTTACACGATTTACGTAAATATTACACTTAAAAAAACAGATACTAAATTATTTTACATTTAAAATTTACACCGACTACCATTTTTACAATAAAACACATTTTAGTTCTAGGCGAAGAGTGCAATAGACATGAAAAAGCGTTGACAAATCAAAATTGCATTAGAGAAATCTACAATGGTGTCTACATGATTTTGATTTCGCGAAGCTGATCGCCAAATATCCACATGACCTGTACAAGTGATTTTTGTTATGTACAGATTGACAGATTTTGTAATTTCATGCTTTATTACATCAATACTTTCGTAAACACTTGCATCGACGAAGCTAAATGCTTCAATAATTTCATAAATTACACACTTATTTGTCAAAGAAGAAAGTGTCTAAATAAATTCATAAGTTACCTCAGGATTTGGTTTTTCGAAGAAAAAGTGTTGACAGTCATCATAGGTAAAGGACGGAAGACTTAAGAAGCAAAAGTATATAAAACGAGCTAAGTATGAAGTCTTTACATATCGTTACTGTTTGGTACCCTACAATTACATTTTGACACTGATTTCTATTTGATAAAATGTAAATTGGCAATACACGTTTGGTTAGTACTCAAGCAATTGTAACTCTAATTACCCCATTTGTGGATTTGTTCAGTTCTGTGACATTTTACTGTGGGTTGTGTTTTATTAATATATTTATACGAGATCAAAGCTACATCATAAGTGGGTATCAGACTTATATTTAGTTCATCCATTATAATCAAAATACCGACATTTCTTTTCAATACTGCTAAAGTTCGAAAATATGTCTCTCATTTTTTTTTACCACAACCTTATTCTCAACTATAAGCAAATTTATAACAATCCAACAAACTGCGTTCCCGCCGTAGCATTCGGCATGTCTACACGAGAAAAGCATTCAGCGATTTAGCTCTTTCCTAAACACCAACTATCAAAAACCACGGTCTACTAGAACACCACTGAAGTGCCAGTGTCATTGAGAGTTTTATGTCCATATGGTTCTAGATATCCGAGGATAGCAAGAGTCTGCTAACTCCGGATCTGACTCCGCAGATCAAAGTTCCAAATAAGCAGGGGGGGTTGGACGTTCGGGCAAGGCTACACGAGGGAGCAAAGGGTCTTCAGGCAGAAAGATACGCTCTTCGACTGCGTGTTTATACGAAGGATCAACATCTAAGTCTGCAAGCGCTAAATCGGCCTCAAAAGATTCCCATCTACACGGAGAAGCGTTTGAGTAATCTTCAGCACCGTCAGGGGTTAATTGAGCACTTGGAGACGTAGCCCGTTCTTCATTTTTCTCAATACTAGACGAGGATACAAAATGTGAAGAGAAAGTTTGAGAGTCAGCTGGAGAGAGATTGGCCGACGGAGTTTCAGGTGTTGGCGCAGTTCTCCATACAGTGCTGAGTGGACCTCTTACTGGTTGGGGTGATCTAGTGGGGGAGGCTGAGCTGGTTCGTACATCAAAGCTAACTCTGACTTCTTTCTCGTGCCGTTCCTCTACGAGCATGTTGAGGTGCGAGCGGTAAGAGCTGGCGGGGAGGAGGGCCAGGCTCGAGTGCCGTTGAATGCTGGACGCGGATACCTGGCGCTGTTGCGAGTCCAGCGTCGCGAGGGAGAACGTTAGCTGGGGGTCCGGGGAGTCCAGCGGCGAGCCGAGCGGCGTCCCTGACATGGTGTGTGCGCGGTATCTGCAATCAATCATACATAATCACGACTATTGTCCTCGAAGGGTTAGACAGAGACTAGGCAATGAGGACAGCAAAAGCAGTCCATGTGCTCCGCGTGAAAGGTGGTGAGCCCATCGCCACTCTATGCTGTTGGATGTACTTATGTGCAGTCTTTAATCCGTTAGTCACCTTTACGATACCCAAGAGAAGAGAGGGGGTGGTGAGTGGTGAGCCCATCGCCACTCTATGCTGTTGGATGTACTAATGTGCAGTCTTTAGTCCGTTAGTCGCCTTTTACGATACCCAGGAGAAGGGAGGGGGTTGTATTCTTTCACCGACGCGACACGGTTAACGGTTGCAATCAATCAATCATACATACATACATATAATCTCGACTATTATCCCCGAAGGGTTAGTCAGAGACTAGGCAATGAGGACAGCAAAAGCAGTCCTCTACCATAGTCCACTTTTCACCAAATAGCGACTGCACATGTGCTCAATCATTTATTATCTATTATTTATATATTTATAATCAATTTTATTTAAATCAAAATTAAAATTGTTTTTAAAACACATTGGTAAATAGGTATTTGAATTTGTTAGAAGCCAAGCGAGGTGACGCTTTGTAAAAGTGTTTGATTTGAGGCTTCACTCTGTTTTAAAGCTTTTGGTAGTCTAGTGGTCACCAGTTTTAGACCAAAATGTCTCTGATGCAATTTTCAGCGGGTGATACATAATATATATGAATCCGTGTACAATATAGTAATAATATTATTATTTGTATAATAACGGGTTGAATGAATGAATGAATGAAAAATACTTTATTGCACTATAAAAACAATTTAAAACAATACAAAGAAAAACAGTATGACAAAAGGCGGCCTTAATGCTAGGGTAGCATTTTCTACCAGGCAACCTTTGGGCAAAAGAAACCATATAGTTGAAGAAACAATCACGGGCTAGTGCACAGTACGTATAAGGAGGAAAATACTATGTTAATAAAATATAGATTTGATGAATATCAGAAAACTATAGAAAAAGACTAAATGGACTAAATATGGAGGAGATACATTACATAGTGATAGGTCAATGTATAAGGTTAGGATGAAGAGTCCAGCCTGAGGAAGTACTCTTTGGTTTGTCGGTTAAAAGAGTCCCGAGTCTTCGCCCGCCTGATACTCTCTGGCAGGGAGTTCCATAGGTGGATAGCATGCACAGTATAAGACTTGGCTACGAAGTCAGTGGAATGAGGAGGAACATTAAGGGACAGGCAACTAGAGGAACGAAGGTCACGGACAAGAGTAGAAGAGCGAAAGACAAAGTGGTTTTTTAGATAGCGAGGTGAATGTGGATGAAAAAGGATGGAGTAGAGGAGGGACAACGCGTGGCAGTCTCGTCTTCGGGAGATAGATAGCCAGTGAAGTTGAGATCGGTAATAAGAAATATGGTCGTATTTACGTAAGCCATAAATGAAGCGGATACAAAGGTTCTGCAGACGCTCAAGTTTATTACATAGGACAACGCTGAGGTCAGGGTAACACGCGTCGGCATAATCCAGTAAAGGAAGAAGAAGGGACTGCGCAAGTAAAATTTTAGTTTTGGTTGGCAACAGATTTTTCCACCGCTTGAGTGAGCCATAGGCCCTAAATACCCTCTTGCTAACCTAATTTTTTTTTTCTTTTTTTATACTAAGCCCGGCAAATGACCCCATTCCACCTGATGTTAAGTGGAAATGAGGTCCAGGCGCGAGGACAACTGGTGCAGCGTAAGAGACGTAGCATCAGTCATCCTCACTCTGCCGGCCCACAAAGTGCTTCTTCACGCCTCGTTTGAAGGACCCTATGTCATAGGTAGGAGGGAATACGTGTGCTGGTAGACTATTCCATCTTTTGGAAGTGCGGCAAAGAAACGAGTCACCAAATTTCTTTGTGCGAGATGGAATGTTAGAGACTGTAAATTGGTGACTCCGCAGAGCAGCACGCGTACTCCTATGGAGGAAGGGATAAGGAGGGATGAGGTCAATGAGTTCTTCAGAGCACTCGCCATGGTATAAACGGTAAAAGACGCTGAGTGACGCAATATCTCTACGCAATTGCAAAGGCTCGAGAGTTTTAGTGACCTCTGCATTGCCGATAATGCGCACAGCGCGGCGCTGCAATCTGTCCAAGGCATCGAGAAGGTACTTTGCGGAGCCGTCCCAAAGGTGAGAGCAATACTCCACGCAAGACCGCACCTGTGTCTTGTATAATAGACACAACTGATCAGGCGTGAAGAATCGCCGCACCTTGTTCAGGACACCGAGTTTACGTGAGGCATTTTTAATCACGGTTTCGATGTAGTCCTTTTGGTTCAGATCGCAGCGGATATTCATACCGAGCATGTTAATACTGCTCTGCAGGCCTAGAGATGTACACTGAAGAGAGGGAAGGGGAAGGAATGGCGATTTTTTCGCTGTGAACGTGCACACCTGTGTTTTCTTGGCATTGAACTCCACCAGATTATCGGAGCCCCATTTAGAAATGAGGTCCAACATCCGATCGAGCTCAATGACAAGATTTGCTCGCTTCATTTCGGTGTCGACCCGCCCAGCCGTTGGGTGCCCGTTATATCCCCCATGCACTGTGCTATCATCTGCATAGCAATGAATGTTTCCAAGAGGAAGCATGTCATTGATATGCAGAAGGAACAGCGTGGGGGATAGAACGGAGCCTTGAGGAACACCAGCGTTCACTGATATGAACCGCGAAGCGCATCCATCCGAAAGGACACGGATTCTACGCTCATGCAGGAAGCTGGCAATCCAGGTACAGAATTGAGCGGGCAAACCGTATGCCGGGAGCTTGGAGAGAAGAGCTTTGTGCCAGACCCGATCAAAAGCCTTGGCTATGTCAAGGCTAACCGCCAGTGACTCGCCACGCTTGTCAATAGCCTCACCCCAGAGATGTGTGACGTACGCTAGAAGATCACCCGTTGACCGTTTTGGCCGAAACCCATATTGACGATCGTGAATTAGGGAGTGATCTTCTAGGTATCGAATAAGCTGTTTGTTCAATATTCGTTCTAGGATCTTACACAACACTGAAGTTACGGCTATAGGGCGGTAATTAGTCGGATCTGACCGATCTCCTTTTTTAGGGATCGGTTGCACATTAGCTTCTCTCCAAGATTCCGGCACACAACCCGAAGAGAGCGAGAGACGGTACAGACGCGTTAACACAGGGGACAACTCCGCTGCACACATTTTCAGGACTATTGCTGGGATGCCATCAGGACCGTTAGCTTTCCGGACATCGATTGACTGCATTTCCGCACGGACATCAAACTGCCTGATTTTAATATCAGACATTGTGTGGCCACAGTGAGGAATTGAGGGTGGCTGTGCATCACAGTCATCGATCCGGGAGTTAGCCTTAAAGAGTTTGGCCAGGAGATCGACCTTTTCCTGCGGCTTGTGAGCTAAAGTTCCGTCAAGACATCTCAGTGGTGGCAGCGAGGGTTGGCAGAAGTTGGATTGCACGGCTTTGGCCAGACGCCAGTAGCTACGGCTGCCCGTAGGATGCGTCAGGAGTTCTTGGCCTACTCGTGCAACGCGCTGGGCATCCGCTCTAATGTAGGCCCTCTTACACGACTTGGTGGCATTATTATAGGCTGCTTTTAGCGAGCGAGTTTCGGGAGCCCCATGAGCTTTACCTCTGATCCAAGCGCGGTATGCCGTCTGTTTGCTCTCAACAGCGCTGGCACACTCGCGATTGAACCAGCGGTTGCGTCTGCCTTTGCTGATGACATAAGAGTGTGGAATATAGTATTCCATTCCTAATACTATCTCATCAGCAACGGCAGTGGCGCTAGCGGTCGGGTCCTTCCCACTAAAGCAGCGCTGCCTCCAAGGGACGGATGCAAAATACTCCCGCATCCCGTCCCAGTCTGCCGACGCGTAGTGCCAAATCTGGCGTTTCGAAACCGCTGTTGGCGGGCGCGATGCCAAGGGCACTGTGCTGGATATCAAGCAGTGATCCGAGGAACCTAAAGGAGCTCGAATCTCCACCCGGTATCCAGCTGGGCGACTCGTCAGCAGAAGGTCGAGTAAGGAGGGCGCATGGCCAACTATGTCTGGGATCCTGGTGGGCTGGTTCACCAGTTGCGTCAGGTCATGCGTAAGAGCGAATGCGTGGGCAGTTCTACCAGCATGGTCTGTTTTGAAGGAACCTAACCACAACTCATGGTGGGCGTTGAAGTCCCCCAAAAACACCAGATAATGAACCTGATGGTCCCAGGACAGACGGTTATCGATCCAGATACCCAGATTCTTTACTACATTTTGTAATGGTATCTGTACTCCATTGAAAACAATCGGTGGCAAAGCGTTAGAGTTAACTCTAGACAGATACCAGTGGCTACCAATTATAATTGCTTGGGTTTTACTGGGGTTTACCTGCAAACCATGACGTCGACTCCAACTCGAGATGTGTTCCAGGTCATCATTGGTCGTGTTAATGGCTTCGGACAACCTCTCAACAGGAGCCCGAGTGTAGATTTGAAGATCGTCTGCATACATATGATAGGAAGAAGAAAGAGGTAGCGTGATAGAATTTATAAATATAGAAAATAGGAGAGGAGACAGAACGCCACCCTGTGGGACGTCAGCAGCAGTGTCGCACCATGACGAAAAATTGTCTTCATTACTAATGCGCTGCCGTCGTCCAAACAGGTAACTACGAAACCACACAATCACCGGTGGAGATACATTGAGAGAGTGCAGCATAGCCAGCAAGATATCAAAGTCGACGGTGTTAAACGCGTTGCTGAAATCCAGCAGCGTCAGTACAGTAAGTTCTCGGTTTTCCATGCCTATACGCACATCATCCGTGACTCTGACTAGCGCGGTAGTCGTACTATGACCGGGTCGAAAACCAGATTGGAATGAGTTGGAAAGGTTGTTACAGGAAAGGAATCTACTGAGCTGTTGATGAACCAGCTTTTCGAGGACTTTGGAAAGAAATGGTAGTAAAGAAATAGGTCGAAAATCCGAATAAGAATCTGGTTTAGGTTTTTTAGGAAGAGGGATAATGTTAGCTTCCTTCCAGACCTGAGGAAAGACAGAAGACGAGATGGATTTATTAAGGAGTTTAGTAATAACGGGAGTAAGGATATCAATGAGAGGGACGATCATACTGCGACTGATGCTGTCACTACCAACAGCGTTGGAGGTAACAGCAAGTACACTCTTCTCAACGTCACACTCGGTAAATTGCGAAAAAAGAAACGGTGAATGAGATGGAGTTGACAAAGAAGAAAGAGTTTTGAGAGTATGAATCTTAATGCTACCATCCATTGGTGCCGAAGAGGAGAAATAAGTGTTTAATGTGTTAATGTCAACATTTGAAGGTAGGGAAGGTTTAGTCTTAGATTTGCCAACTCCTAGTTTTTTGAGATAACGCCAGACATTGGAGGAATCTCCATTTTCGACTGATTTGTGAATGTGGCGTCTCTGAGTGTCCCTAATCATAGTATATAGTATAGGCTTGGTTAGTCTTAGTACTTCTTTTAAATCTGGTCTTCTGCAACGCAGCCATTTTATCTAAATATGTCATCATAATTGTATTCTGATAGTTAAGAGACAAGAAAACCAGTTTCACAGTAGCCGAAAGTTTTGGCTAAATAGCGCTTCTCTAATCAGTATTATGATCAATTTTTGTCTGGTGCGTTTAAGGTAACACCTTAACGACATGTTTATTATTTTCTTTCTGATAACCTGATGACATGTTCAAAGTTTGGCTTAACGACAATTAAAATCTTGAAATTATTCAATAGGTATACCTAAAGTAAGGCATCTGGGTGAATTTCCCAATACTTTTTTGAGGCGGCGAAGCATAAAATCTATGAGTAAAGTTTATCAAGCATACGGGTTTATTTTTTTCTACATGATTGAAATACGATCTATAAGATTTTAAAACTTTTAAAGATATTAGCTACGTATTTGCGTGTTGAAATAAAATTTAAAGACCCAAAATTTAATTACGGATACATTTTAAGACTTTAAACTATCGCGTTGCATTGCATTAAAACTGTTTTAACGGTTTGAACTGACCACGCTTTGCTTGTGACCACGGCCGCAGCATCGCGGCCGAAACGTCAAGCAGTAAGTAGACATGTACCTACTTACTTACAAAATTAATCGTGTTTAGTCCCGTTAAAACAGTTTTAATACGGATACATTGTTTTATTTTAAGTTTCTGGTGCATTCAATTCAAGAACTATTCATATGAATTTATCAGGAGTAGATTAAGTTTTTTTGTTTTACAGTGAATGGGTTTGCTCTTGATCCCAATCAAGCCCAGGGGCTAAGACAGAATCCACGATGGAGCGAGCTAACCCAGTAGGTGCCTATTCACTCTTGCGTGCTCTCTTGGTGGACGGGATATAAGTACTCGCAAAAACAGACGCAGGGAGGGAGTTCCACTCCTTTGCTGTGCGCAGTAAAATATGTTGAGTAGCGCTTTGTGCGACATTTAGGAATATCTACCAAGAAAGGAAAGCCCGCAGTGCGTCTGGATGTCCGATGGAAGAAGGGAGATGGCGGTATGAGCTCATGCAGCACCAGAGCACACTCTCTGAAGTACAGTCTGTAAACCGACAGACAGACAACATTGAAGCGGTGAGGTAAGATGTGAAAATTGCTCTTCACCAGTTTTTTGTCTTCTAATTAGCCTCTCCAGCTCTGCGTTGAATCGTATCCAGTGCAGCTAGTTGGTATTTCGCTGAGCCGTCCCATAACGGACTGCAATGTTCCATGCAAGATCGGACTAAAGCTTTATAGAGAGTTAAAAGCTGTCCTGGCGTGAAATATCGCTTGACCTTATTTAGGACGCCCAGTTTTTTGGCTGCAGTTTGAGCCTTGGACTCGATGCTGGTGCCAAAGTTGAGGTCTGAAGACATCTCCATGCCTAGAAGGACGAGACGGTCTGTAACAGGCACAGATGAAAGTGGGAGTCAAGTTAAAGGGACTCCTTTTAGTTGTGAATAAACACGCTTGAGTATTGGTGGCGTTGAAATTGACCAGGTTACTGTCACCATACTGGCAGACGTGGCTTAACGTCTGGTTCGTTCGCTCAACCATGGTCTCTCTCATCAACATCACGTCATCACCGCTGGCTTTTGCACCCGAAAGGTCTCTCTACGACAGTATTGTCATCTGCATACCCAACAATTCCCGGTATCTACAGATCATTGACGTGCAACAGGAAAAGCATCGCCGAGAGAACAGACCCCTGAGGAATTCCGGCATCAATAGCCACTGAGTCAGAGGAGCAGCCATCGATGACTACTCTGATCGACCGTTCCGTCAGGAAACCAGCTATCAAACAACAAAAGTCAGCGGGGTACCATACGCAGGAAGCTTGCGCAGCAGACTTGCGTGCCAGACCCTGTCAAAAGCCTTCGAGATGTCAAGTGACACAGCAAGTGCTTCGCCGTGCATCTCGAGGGCCTCACCCCAGTAGTGCGTCACATAAACTAGAAGATCCCCAGTCGATCGTCTTCGGCGAAAGCCACATTAACGGTTACTAAGGATGTCATTAACTTCTGGGTATGAGAGCAACCTATTTACTGTTTAGAACTTTTTCCATGACCTTACAGAGTATGGAAGTGATGGCGATCGGTCGGTAGTTGCATGGGTCGGCACGACTTCCCTTTTTAGGTACTGGCTGCACCTTGGCCAGCTTCCAGCATTTCGGTACGGTTTATACAAGCGCATCTTATAGTACCTATTTATTGGTGGCGTAATTTGATCACTCCTTTACTTGTAACGATTTGATTTGGGAGATATCAAGCTATCCTTTTCCACCACGCTCTGTTGTCTTCTCGCAAACGTTAAACAACAATTTGTGACGGGCTGTGCTGTTCTCCCGCTAAACATGTGAGTACGTGCTGCGGTGACGCAGGTATATAAATTCATTCTAATGCGGTGGCATGTATAACAGGGAAACAAGGCCGTTTAAAAATACATTTCATAGACAATTAAAATTAAGCAGTATCAGTTCAAGTAGTATCAGTAAATTAAACCTAGTTCCGGAATAACATTGTTCTTTATATTTTGAGTTTTGTTCCTGTTTCTAAGTCCGGTGGCGCAATTCTTGTGGCTCCGGTAGCGAAATAAATCGCCACCGTAATTGAGCCAGTGCCACCTAAACTGATATGATTACTTAGAATTACAAATATTAACTATTTAACCATACAACCACGGTAAAATAATCACCCAGTATTGTCTTCATAAAAACAGATAAAAAGTGAGCATAGAAGAACATTTAGAAAAAAGCGGCTAGCAGAGCGAGAACTTTTTTTTTATAAAATGCGACTAAATACTTTGCAGGCTGTGGTGTAGCTGTGGGACGCATCTTTGCCTCTGACTAGACACACAAAATGTGAACCTAATGATACCCTTGATTGGATCATGGAAATGTGACAAGATTTCCACCAAGTACATGTTTGATAATAAATTTAGTGTATACATAATACATTCTATCAAAAAAGATTCGGGAACGGATGATTTGTTTATGATTCCAAATTCAACTGTTATCCATTTTGGCGCGGAGTTTGAGTTGCATCTGTTTTTTATATTAAATACAGTGCTGTTTTTAGTGAGTTATATCTAGTGTGTATTTCGTATTTAAAATTAATGGATAAAAACATCGAACAAAGAGATTGTCTTAAATTTTGAGTCGCCAATGGAATTTCGTGTTCGGAGTCACTGAACATGTTACAGGAGGCTTACGGTGAATCGACTTTATCAAAAACACGTGCTTATGGAGTGGTACAAAGCGTTCAAAAGCGGTCGAGACGTGATGGAAGATTTGCTTCGGTCTAGTAGGCCATAAACGTCTTCAACTAAAGTTAACATCGCAAAAGTGAAAGAAATGGTGACTGAAAATCCTCATTCAAGTTTGAGAGAGATAGCCGCTGAACTTTCTGTGTCTCAAGAGTCGAGATCTATACCATTTTAAATAATCACTTGGGTAAGAAACATGTTGCAGCTCGGCTAGTCCCAAATGACCTGAATTTTCTCCAAAAACTCAATCGCATAAGAGTCGCTGAGGACATGCTAGAACGAGTCAATTCCGACTCAACATTCATGCAACGCATTGTTACTGGTGAAAAGACTTGGGTTTACGAGTTTGACATGCAAACTAGTCAACAAGCTTCGGAGTGGCGCCTTCCGACTGAACTGAACCCGAAAAAACCACGCCAAAGTCGATCAAAAGTCAAAGGCATGTTGACTGTTTTTTTTTGACTATCGCGGTGTTGTGCACTCGGAATTCTTGCCGGAAGGTCAAACGGTAAATAAAGAATTTTATTTGAGCGTTATGCGGCGTTTAAGAGAGCAAATTTGACGAAAAAGGCCAAATTTGTGAAAAGAAAATTCTTGGATTTTGCACCATGATAATGCGCCTTCGCACAAGGCTATCATTGTGAACGAATTTTTGACCAACAACTCAACAAATACCATCGAGCAACCACCTTATTCACCAGATATAGCTCCAGCCGACTTCTTTCTTTTTCCTAAACTCAAATTACCACTTCGTGGTACCCGTTTTCATTCGGTAGAAGACATAAAGGAGAATTTGCGGCGAGAACTGAACTCGATTCCGGAAAAAGCGTATAAAATGTTTTGATGATTGGATTATTCGTTGGCGTAAGTGTATCGTTTCTGAAGGAGCTTACTTTGAAGGCGATAAAAGAAATTTGGATGAATAACGAACATTTTGTGTATATTGATTTTTTTCCGGTACTTTCTTGACAGAGTAGTATGTCCCAACTAGGGACCAATGGAAACAGAGGCCACCGTCTCATGAGAAAGACAGCCTATCTGGTACACCGCCGGATCCAAAGTGAAGTCGGGTACAGGAGCAGGTATCTTTAACAATGACTTCAAGCACAGTCAGAGTATGGGAAAATTCGCTACTGTATATCTGGCAAAAACTTTCGCAATTCTTCTATGCGCTAAAAAGAACTTGGAACCTGCTCTTAAGAAGCGTAACATGTTCATCCTGAGT
The DNA here is from genome assembly GCA_963921215.1 of Scoparia ambigualis. Classification (NCBI taxonomy): domain Eukaryota; kingdom Metazoa; phylum Arthropoda; class Insecta; order Lepidoptera; family Crambidae; genus Scoparia; species Scoparia ambigualis. The sequence goes on along the minus strand of OY992503.1, from coordinate 40,102,887 downwards.
GACAGCCAATTAAGCCGCGCTCAAGTCACTTATATCGCCTCAGGGCCCTTATTCTGTAACGATTCCTTGTTTCAAAACCACGTTAATTCCTTAAAAAGTTACGATATCTTCCCAAAAACGTATGCGTATGACGTTTGTGCGCGGTAAGGTTTAGGTGTGAAATCTATAGATTGCGATACAGAATCAGGGCCCTGATCGACACTAGCTTTGTACTTTAAACCACGAAAGCCTTAGCGCTCCTGTACACGATACCGCCACCGCGCCGCAACCGCACGTATTGACTATTGTGTACATAGATGTTTTGTGAGTCAAATAAATAAATCTCCGGTCGAGGGGGTATAAAGTTGCATTCGTATTTTGTTCATACTTATTGGCGGAACTCTGACGTCGTGGTTCTGCCAGGAGCCCTACCCTCGATAGCTTTCGTGGTTTAAAGTACGTCTATTGTTTAAACAAGCTAGGTAGAAACAATAGAGTGAGATTGATCTGGGTACTAGGCCACATGAGAATTCATAGCAATGAGATGGCCGATTTATTTGCTTGGGAGAGATCAGAGACCCCATATATTGGTCCTAAGCCGTTTATGGCACTGCACTGGCACCGAGTACCATCAACAAGGCCTATAAGGACCACATCCAGAAAAGGCATAAAACCGAATGAAATACCTGACATGAGACACTGAAAGTTATTTATAGGCAAAGGCGCCCTATGAGGCGGAGCTCGATGGCGCAACTGCTAGCGCGTTCGGCTTACGATCTTGACCGTTAAGCATCTTTCGTTGACCTTTTTCGGTGACCAAATTAAAAACATCTCGAGCTCCTCCGTGCTTCGGAAGGCACGTAAAGCCGTTGGTCCCGGTTGTTGTCGTAAGATGACAGTCGTTAAAACCCACCAACCCGCATTGGGCCAGCGTGGTGGGTTATAGCCCAATATCCCTACGTGCTATTGTCCACGTGGGAGGCCTGTGCCCAGCAGTGGGACGTTTGTAGGCTGATGATGATGAAAGGCGCCCTAGGACGGAGTAAGATTATTTACGGAGACAGTAAAAGGCAGGCCCCAATAATCACCACAAAACAAATGCTCCACAAAATGCAACTAGCAACAGACGACCTGTGCAGAGCATGTGGAGAGAAAACGGAGTCCATGCAACACCTATTGTGTGACTGTAAATCTCTTGCAAGGAAAATACTATACTAGATTTACCTTTAGAAAAGTTTAAGAATCATGTTTCCATTTCATCAATCAACCATTATCTTTATAACTGATTGTATAATTTGGTTGTTGTTTTGTAAATGTCGTTACTTCTATATTATTTTAAAGCTGTGGAGTTTCTTGTGCCCGTTGTTCTCCACAGCTAAAAAACTTCCTAAATGGGTGGTAGCTTATTCAAAAAAATTTGACGATTCAAAATACTTATTTTAAGTTTTTGAATACAGAAATTTTGAGTTTGAGTTTAATAATGAATCTCCTGGGATCGGCCTACCCGAAACCAGAACATTTTAGGTTCTTCGCCCTCAAAGATATTGCCAACCTTATGGCAGTAATTTTCACTGAGGAGGTAGAGTGATAGGAGTGCGTTGCACAAAAGATACCAATGGGTCAACGTTCTGCTGCGAAAGGGAGACCTCTGCAGGCCACACTAGGATAAGATAATGCAGCACTACAAGAAAAAGATAGACAAAGAATATTCGATTAAAGGTAGAAGGAAAAATGATTCCCATGGCAAAAATGACACCTCGAAATCGCAGGAATTGTCAAAAACGAATCTAACTTATTTCATTGAAACACTAGAAGTATTTAAATACCAGGATTAAACCAAAAAGCTATACTTTTTACATTTTCGAGATTTAGTTCATTTTGGATTATCAAGTCTGATGCCAGCTCACGGAATACCTGTGTTACTCTAATAATCATTATACTTAATATGAATTACTTTACGAAAACACAACAACAGATGTTTTGCGGACATTATGTTGCAACCAAGTTAGTGTTAAATGTGTGTTAAACATGATATCAGGGTTGCAAAACTTAGTTTGAAATAATAAGATTTTAATAAGTATAACAGTGTCGTTTAATGGACTTGAGGAAAGGAACAAAAACCTTTTATAATAATTATTAAATGTTTTTGAAAGTAATATTTTTTTTATTAGCCGCGGTCCGTAGCGGCTCACTAAAATAATACTACCACCCCTTCTCTTGGGTGTTGTAAAGGCAACTAACGGACTAAAGATTTCACATACATCCACCCTTCGGGGATAATAGTGGTGATATGTATGTATGTGTGTAATTCTTTTTCCATCCATTCTCTCTACATGACCAAACCATCTTAGCATACCTTTCTCAATTTTTGCCACTACATCTTTATTCATTCTGCACTTCTCTATTATCACCCTATTCCATAACCGATCTTTCAAAGTACTCATTATATACTTGCTTACTTCTTAGAGATCTCATTTTTTTACTAAATTGAAAAATATACCTATCTGTTAAAGTTATCGTGTCTATTTCTTATGTATGTAATTATAAATAGATACACAGGATAAAAGGGGGGGGGGGGGGGGGGCACGAAAAGTTAAGTAGAAGAGAGGAAGCGCTATAAGATAATATAGAGTATTAAATATTTTTATGTTTGTTGTGTATTGAATATATAATAATTTACTTTAACTTATCATTTACATATTCGTCTATATCTAGCTTTTAGAACTTAATAGTTTCTTTACTTTATTTATAAATATATTGTCGTTTTTTTCATCTATCTATTCCTTTGGAAGCTTATTATATAATTTTATTGATTGAATAAATGTGTTTGATGAGTTTAGTTTAAGCCGGGTAGTTGGCAGTATTAATTTATTTTTATTTCGTAATCGTTACTTTGTACTTCTTCACGTTTTGTGTAGAAGTGTTTGTATTTATGGGCAAATTTACAAATCTCTAAACTATAAAAGCAAGTTGTGAGTATTCTGTATTTTTGGAAATAGGGTCGGCAGCTGTCAGTTCAGAGTGTCAGGGTCGGCATATTTGCAGATATTCTGATTAATTTCTTTTGAAGAGTGAATAAAGCAGGAGCATCCGTGCTATTTACAATAACCACAGAACAATGCCGTAGCTGAGCCAAGCATGTGCATATGCATAGTAGGTCGATATTGCTGTTTCTACACTAGTGGTCTTTTTAGTCTCTCGTAGTCACAGACCACATAATCGTAGTGGATATGCTACGAGATATGTATACTTGTTTTTTGGTTAATCACAGAACCAAAGCAACAGAGGACTGGTACTCACATTTGTCGCTGCAGTAAGCTTTGCCACACAGCCTTCAAGTCTATAGAGGGGGCTCGCAACACCACGGTGCGGGTTCGACCTGGCGTCCGCGGCGCGCAAGAGACTAATGGACTTTCACCTCCGGTGCGGCCCAGGATTAGGCGGAACTCCGTAGCTGGAATAAAAGATTGAGCAAAGAAGTAGACAATAATATGTAATTACTAGCAGCTTTTCAAATAAATGTTCTGTTGAAAAACATTTTTTACCTTTCTTCCTCACATTGAACTGCGCTTCCGACACTGTCGCTAACGCCACAGGCTCCTCAGTGACAAACAGCACCCGGTCCCTTGAGACAGTGGCAAAGAGTAGCAGGTCGGAGAAGAGCAGGGCCCAGTAGGGTCTGACAGCACGACCCTCCACCCTCGACAGCTCGCCGCCGAAGATCCATTGTCTGCCCGCAGTGCTTAGTACGAACGGCTGCAAACGTGAAGAGTTACATTTTGAATTAACATAATCGTCATCATTAGCCTCAATGTACCTATTAGTGCTTAGGCTTTTTCCATGGACAACGTTTATGGGGAGATCAGAACTATTCAGTCTATGAACGTGTCACGGCCTTGTGGGAACAAGGGAAAATTACACTATTATCAGCTGGCACAATCTTACGACAGGAAATGGATTCAAAAGCTTCGAGCCTTTGGAGGCACGGAAGATCTTGAGACATTGAATTTGCAATTTTTGCTCTGCAACTAGAAAGCATTTAATTTGGTAGCTAGCTTTTGCGCCCATGTGACTATATTATCCGCTATATTCACAGTGACATGGCTGCACGATGTTGGGTGTTTGAAACTACGTCACGTTCCGTATTATATTATAAATGAGCAATTTTAATATAACTACCCTATAACCTCTGTTCTTTTTTTAGCATATTGCATAAGTATACAAGGGTAAATAAGTTCAAGTTCACATGTACTTACTTTACACCTAGTGAACACTAGTCTACTTTCTAGATCGGAGACTGAGAGCAGCGGCTTGCCGTCGCCAGCCAGCCCCATCAACCCTGAGCCCGCCGTCACATCCTGGTACCCACCCTGAAAGAAAATATATAATTTTGTTGATTAATAAATACCTACGCTAAACCGACGAGCATGTTATTTTATGAAGAATGTTTTATGGTTAAGCAAAATAAGTGTGTTAGATTTCTAGCAAATGGATAGGAGTGGTGTATCTCTTCGGGAAACGAGCAAAACTGATTTTGGAAATTTATCACTGGATACGGGGTTTTCACTGACCTTATACAATACTATCTGTCACAAGAACTACTTCATCTCGCAGAATTGCCACTTCACAAATTTAAGAGACTTCTTCTAAAACTTGACGAATAAAGGATAGTTGATTATTATACTCATTAATTGGTTGGCATTGGTCAGTGGGGATACATAGACAAATGTGCAAGTCGCAAAATGTGCAGGCTGCGTAATGGTTCTAGTGTGCACATTAAATTAATTCTGAATGCCAGAAATTATGCAATCCACATTACCACGTTAGACTGACGTGCTTTTATCCTTACTACAAGCGTACAAGCTTTTTGGAGAGGTCAAGAGAATTGAATTTCAATTGTGCCTGCCGTAACCAGGCACAATAGAAATTCAATTGTTAATAACCTGCGACTAGGAGTTAACATTACTAATAATAAAAAAAATATCAAACTAACTACCTGTAGTTGCTCCACAATGAGCTGCAGCTGTTTCTTCTCCATCTGGTCGTAGGGCCCGGCGCCGCTGGCCGCCACCGCCGTCCGCATCAGCCTCAGCAGTTCCCGGAACTGTTCCAGGGGCTTGTGCACCAGCGAGGTGATGTCTGGCCTCCGCCGCGGGATAGGGGGGCTCGTGCAAAACCGGGAGAATGCACCGCTGGGGTCCTTGGACTTTTTTACCTGTTCATCACACGTGTAAATATATCAGTATAGCGTACATGTAAATACTAATACTAATATTTGCTACTAAATTGTATTTAACTCAACGGCGATAGATTGCCCTCGAAAGCTTCTTCCTGTTTTATCCAAACAAGTGCACGGTTAACGTCGGCTCTCACAATATTAATTTTATTCCGTATTTTATTGTATGCTTATTGTCAAAACCTATAGTGATAGAACAATAGAAGTCTGTGAGTAAAGTGAGTGTTTCTATCATCACCCCAAGAAGCTTATAGATTTAACATGTAACAGGTCAGAAGATCCTTAACAGTAACGAGCATGTTTCAATCATTACCAGTCTATAAATGTCCAAATATCTTTGCACATGAACCATATACATGGAGAGATCGGGCCATAACCCACGCTGACCCAGTTGGTGTGTTTAGAACTGCCAGTCGTACGATGACAACTGACACAGACGTGTAATAGATATTTTAAGGTCACCAATCCGGTGACTTAACATATCCAAAATAGCTTCTTTATATATTTATACATTTTTATATATCTCATCAAGTTGTCAAGATTTTTTTACAATCAATGCTGGCCAAAGAACAGGGCCCAAAAAATGCTTGAAATACAAATAAATGAGCATAGAAACCTATAATTGGTAAAAACTTACCAAGACACAATCAGCTCTCTTCAATCCTAGACAATACTTCTTATATAGACTAAGGAACACATGGGTCTTCTGCAGATACACGGCTACCACGGTCGACGTCTGGATCTCGCCATCATCTTGCACCACTTGGTCCAGGATGTCTTCAGACAGTCGAAAAATCTAAACCAATTTTAAATTGCTTATTCGTCAGGCATCAGGCAATAAATCCCTATCCACTTAATTTAGGGCCTCGCCTTACTTATTAGTAGTCTTCCTTAATAGAAGATACAAGGGAGAATAGACTAAAGGCCCAATTTATATTGTTAGGTGTTAGCAACAGGCATCCTGGAATAATATTCGGGACTAATTGCATAGTGATAGGGTAAATATAAACTTATGTATTTTATTCAGAGCTCTGCAGATTCAAAAGGTCCCTTAACACCTTTTGCTCCATGCTTAACACGAATGCGTAAGCCAGAGAAACTCTGGAGATATTCAATTTAGTTTAACTTGCAATTCGAAGATTACGATGCCTTTCATACATTTTAGTTTACGTTTTAACTAAGACTCATTGATCGTTCAATTCACATTGCACAGACATAATTACCTCTTCGATATTCTGGAAGAGCAGCAAGTGGTCATTAGGCGCTATGAGGTCCGCCCTCTCCACCAGCGGAGACACGAACCGCACCAGCCCGAACTGGAGGCACGTGGCGTAGTGCTGTTCCCTGGCCACCACGGCTAATAATGCTCGCTTCCGACCATCCGTGGAAAGACCTGGCGTCTAGATGGAATGACATATTCGTTAATACATACATACATAGATCCACGGGAGGACATATTCGTTAATACATATATCCATAGACCCTCGACTATTACCCCAAAGGGTCATCATCATAGCGTATGGCAATCCCTGCTTGGATTAAATGTCTATATCCAGATTTTTCAGCCAGCTTTCTGCGTCAGCGGTGAAGTTGTGCAGCTCGGCGATGTCTCCGGGAAAACAGTGAAGTGGGCTTTCATTCACAACATTCACAGTCGCAATTTGGTGACTCCCTTAGACCACATTTGTGAAGGTGGTGATTTGTTCTCCCGAGGTTGGTTCTGAACCGGTTTAAAATATATCTTATCCCAAAGGCTAAGTAAGAGGTAAGTCAGGGACTAGGCAATGAAGACAGCAGAAGCTGTCCACTACTTTTATTCATAAATTTACAACTTTACATGCGCTCAGCGTAAGACAGTGAGCCCATCGCCGCTCTATGCTGTTAGACGAATGTGCAGCCCTCTTCTCATCTCTTCGTCTACACCCAAGGGAAGAGAGGGGTTGGTAGTATTGAGTTGTTGTTGGTAGTAAAAAGAATACCTACTCTTTTAGTAAACCGCTACGTACACGGCTCATATTCGTTAAATGTAAGCAAATATATAAGGCGACTGCTAGAAACCGCAAGAAACTTCAAGGGCTGGTCAGGTCAAGTGTTTTAGACATGACAAAAAAGAAATACTTGCTTTTTTATTTTTCATTAAATAATTCATTTTATTAATTTTAATTAGATAGTCTGAGTATCTAATTTATTTTAAAGCAATAACATAAGAAAAATATAAATGAAAGAATTAACTATTAAATAACGATTATTTACAACGCGCGGGCAGCGGCCGGCCGTTGACCCACCCGTCTGTTGACCCGTCCGCGTCAGCTGGGCGATAAGTACCTACTTTAGTCTGCAACCTTTTTTGTCATGTTTAAAACACTTGACCTGACCAGCCCTTGAAGTTTCATGCGGTTTCAAGCAGTCACCTTATATTAGGTACTGGTAAGGTCACCGAATGGTACAACGCTTTGCATAATATCCGGAGTGGCGCAATTCCTAGGAAGGGTAAAGTTTGTGGCAGTTTCGATGCACATCCCGAGATTGTGGTGATAGTGATTAAGCCATTATCCATTGGTTGTAGCGATGACTTCATTTCAATGATGAGGCCTTTGCACAAATATCGAACAGTAAATAAAGGCTATAAGGCTAACTTACTAAAAGTATAATTATTGAACATGTATGAAGAATGTTATGAGAGCAAATTAAGAAGTAGGCCCCGGTCGCTGTAGTAATTGCCTATACCCCGCCGGAAAATAAGCGTGATGTATGCAAAGGACCCGGTTTCGATTCCCAGAGAAAATTAGTGTACTCGGCTTTTCTGGTAAGCTGGTAGGGTTTCTAAGACCTGGCTAGCTACCAGTACTTTATCTTATACGACAATATGATTGTTGTGGAACAGCTATGTTGTGTTCTTCCATCTCGGACTTATTTTCACTTGCCATCATAAAAGTTTTATATTAATATCGTTGTTTAGTAAAGAAATAAATGCAAAGAAATAGAACTTGACTTGCGCAAGGCGACTAACGGACTAAAGACTGCACGTACATTTAACAGCATTGAGCGGTCATCGGCGGCATTGTGCGGTCATGTGCGATTGTTATTTGGTGAAACGTTGACTATGACAGAGAACTGGTTTTGCGGTCCTTAATGCTTAACGTATCTGACTAAACCTTTTAGGAGATAAGTCGTGAGTGAATGCATGTATTGATAAATTAGTGCTTGAGGTTCCAACTTCAAGGAGGTCGAAACCAATTCACGAAAGGTGTTAAAAAAGTCATAAAGTGCCAATTTACATGAAGAGCCTTTATATTTCAGAGACAGCTACACGTCATTAGGTGTAGATTGCAGATAAAGCACGATTCTACTGTCCGTCGCGTCGACGTTATACATACTTGCTAAGATTTAATAAAGAGTAATTTTAAAATTCTTGCAATCTTGCAGTTTTCCTGTATCTGCGCACATATTGCATTTAAAAACGTACCTTAGTCATTAATACAATTTTTGGATGGTAGGAGCTGCTGCCTGTTTTACGGAGGATTCCTGCTTGTTAGCAATTTGCACTGCCTAATTACTTTATGTATCAATTATAAACATTATGTATCCATGCAATTATTGTGTTATATGCTTCGATCACATATTTTTTATCTGATCCAAGGTTATTTTCAAATAAATCAATCATTAATTCTTCAAAATACTGCCCAAGGCAAAATATGGTTAGCTCACATATTATTATAAGGAGAAGCGTTAAGTTCAAACAAAGGACGGCAGTAGGCTGAAAAGAGGACTTTTGATCCGGATTCTCATGAAATATTGTACCACCATTCGTCAAACGGATTATTAACCGGTGAGTGCATGGGGGTTGGGATACTTGGAATAGAACAGTGGCACTGTTTTGTTTTATATGCCACTTTTAAAATTATCTCCAATAATCCATGTGAGATCTCAGTAAAATCTCACATCTTTCCTTTCCACTCAAGGAGTTTGGGGGAATATCTTTTCACATTTATTCATCTCTATCACCACCATAAGGTACATAAATATAACAGTTTTATAAAATACACAGAAATATGGGTTTATTCCTTGTATTTCATACATATTTCTTACACACTCGAAAGTGCAGATTCTAATCCCGCTCGTGGAATTATTTAAGCAAATCTGTTATAAATATTTTTGTTTGCTATAGAACTGTATCATATTTAAGTATATAGAGTCTAACAATATCAATAAGCGAACGTTTAAGGGGAGCATCTTTACATCACACTAAGCATGCTCACTAAATTTGGTCCAAAACGACAGGCTCGTTACCGAGATAATCAACAAAACATTATCATAATTCACCAAAAGATACACCCTTTCCAAACCCGTACAGCGCTGTACTACACGCATACAAAGTTAGCCGAACATGCACACTAAACTCAGAGGACACTGAGCTATCTATTTATTGACGCTTGCGTGCGTGTTAGTAAAGATACAGCATATTTCATGATGTGCATTATTTTAATTGAATTAGTTTGTTAGAAAACATATTTGAAAAATCACTACAAACCTGGAGCCCCTTTTTTGTCATTGTATTCAGAATGATGTATGGATACCGCCTTTAAACGTTCGTTCATTAATTTTTGTTAGACCCTGTATAGTGTAATTTTCTAAATTCTTCCATGATGCTTTAGAAAAGCTTTCAACTAAAAATGGATTTGGTTAGATACTATATAATATATAGCATATGGATTATTTTACACTGCTCACTTTGTATGAACTCACCAGAATCTTATGAGGCTATATTAAGCTAACAAGAATTTAAAATGACTAGATAATTTCAAATTGAGGAAGAAACTATGATTAATTTTTTGAAAGCTTACCTAACTTTTCATTTCACATCAAAAGATTTCTTGGGTCTCATTTCTGTATACCTCTGTTTTTATGGTCAGGAACCATTTTCTTACCTTTACTCAGACTGGCGCTATAACAACAGTCAAAAGTAATATATCTTGTTCTTCAGTACCCATTGAGGATTTGGTTAAAGTACGCTACCATCGTCAGACAATCGTCACTCACTTATTAACACTTGAGATCACTGTCAAAATAAACAAACTCAAACTCAATATATATTTATTCAATAAACTCAATTAATAAGTAGATTGAATCGTCCAAATTTTTAACCAACCACCCATTCAGGAAGTCATTTTTTAACTGTGGCAAAGAACGGGCGCAAGAATCCACAGCGCACAGAAGCAACTACATTTACAAAAAAAAGATATGTCGTTACCAGGTCATAAAATACAAAATAATAATTTGAATGTAAAATATACAGTACTATAAATTAAATATATACAATTAGAAATAGCTTTTGGAGTACTTGGAGCATTTCAGTTCAGAGTCAGGGTGTTTTGTCTTCTGTGTAATCTGACACTTTATAATAAGCTTTTTCTAAAGCTTTTCTTTAAATTTATCAAGATATAATTTCTGAATATCAATTGGTACTTTGTTGTAAAATCGTACACACAGACCCTTTAAAAGAATTATTTATTTTATGAATTTTTTTAAGTATTTAAATTGGGAATATCACTATTTTTTCGAAAACATATCAATATTTTTATGAATATACTGAGATTTTCATAAATGTATTGTGATGCAATTGTCATTGTACTTATATCCTTAAATCTCTCTCTGAGAGAGTCACCAGCCTTTAGGTTATATATTGCTCGAATAGCCCTCTTCTGCAGCACAAAGATAGTTTGAATGTCGGCAGCATTTCCCCACAGTAAAATTCCGTACGACATTACACTATGAAAGTAACTGAAATAAACAATCAACGAAATCGGGTTCCCGATACTGTCCTTTGTCAAATTTTATATTATAGTAAAGGACAGCCTGTTTACTTTTCCACTGGAGGACATAGGCCTTCATCATTGAAATCAAGGGGGTTAGGCGGTCAGCGAAAATTCTGGCCCTCACGGGTGATGCGCGGGGCGGGGTCCGCGGTAATTCGTAAACGCCATTCACACTCTACTAGTGATGCCGATCGATAGTTCACTATGGATAGGCTATCGATGGTCTATCGATAGTTCGGCAATAGTGGAAATATCGATAGGACTATCGATAGTATCGATACCATCGTAACTATCGATAGTATCGATAGCGCAAAATGTGGTAATAGTATTGATGACTTGCAATAGTATCAATAGTATCGATAGTATTACGCCTTGATAGTCACTCCGCAATTGATACTATCGATAGGTACTATTTTCATCCATGACGAGCGTACTATCGATACTATCCATAGTATCGATACTATCGAGTTTTGAACTATCAATAGTTATGCATTTTGCAATACTATTACATGTAATTGGTTATTACATTTGGTTTATACCATTATTGGTATATAATTTATATTTATCAGTTTGAACACGAAAATCACACATCATTCTTTGAGACACAAACAGAATTTGTTTACCTACCTACCGTACGAAACCTTACAATACTATCAAAAATTAACAACTATCGATAGTCCAAAACTATATATACTATTGCAAGTTATCAATAGTATTGTCACATTTTGCGCTATCGATAGTATCGATAGTCCTATTGCTATTCTAACTGATTTTCGAGGTCAACTATGGATAGTGGAACTATCGATAGTTCGGCATCTCTACACTGGACGTCACATAGAGGACCTCCTTGGTCGAGTGGTTTGTACACCGGTTTTCATGGTGTTGCCATCTCTGAGGTCCCGGGTTCGATCCCCAGTCGCGTCAATTTGAAACAGAAATTGTTGTTTTTCTAAATTGTCTCGGGTCTGGGTGTTTTCTATGTATAATAAGTATGTATTTAAGTATTTTAAGTATGTTTATCCGTTGTTCAGTAACCATTTAACGACTTTCATAACGAAGCTTCTCTTGGGCTAGATAATTGGTGTGAGTGTAGGAAAGTTTATTTATTTATTTATTTATTTATTTATTTACACTTTTATCAAAAAGTTGATAAAAATGTTTAGTTTTTTGGAAATCCGAAACGGTCAAGAAATCGAAAAGGTTAATACCTACCTATGTGTTTATGATGGGAATTATTATTGTACTTAAATATGAAATTTTAGAGGTAACTTCAGGTTTTTTTTTATGCAGCAAAATGTTTTCAATCTTGTTTTGGAAACAGTCATCCCCTCACATATACGTTCTGTATTACATATTGAAAATTTCAGTGCGAAATATCTGAAATATTTTGAATAACAGCTACTAGAAAACAGCCAAGTTTTCCGTTTTCACCGCCTAACCTCCCTTATGCCTAGTTCGCACGACCTGTGATAGTATTTTAGTCGAGTAGAAGAACACTGCTTCGCTGGTTTGCTTATTTGAAAATTCATTTTAAATTAGCAAAGTGCCGAAGCAATGCATCTCTACTCTACTAAATTACTAGCACAGGTGCGAACTAGGCTTTAATCATCACGCTTGCCAAATGCGGGTTAGTGGTCACGAACCCGGGCTAGGGGAATTGAACCTGAGACCTTCGGGTATCAGGCCGAGCACTTGACCACCCATCAACCCGCCTTGGGCCAGCGTGGTGGGTTACGGCCCAATATTCCCACGTGCTATTGTCCACGTGGGAGGCCTGTGCCCAGCAGTGGGACGTCAAAAGGCTGATGATGATGATGATGATGCTTGACCACTCGGACCGAGTCTTTGGCGGAATGGTCAAGCGCCATTTTTATACTAGTTTTTTATAAAAGTATACTTACTTAGAACATCCTCCTCAATATTCTGATGGCCTTTAATTTGTGTTTAATTATATTTTTCCTCATATGTACAATGTGCATGAGCAATTAAAACAATATAAATTTTGTGTAGTGCTACAAAGTGTTGTGCGAAATCAGAATGACAGGGAATAAAAATAAATAGAACAAAATGAATTAAAAGCAATAAATTTATTAAACGAAATAAAATTAACAGGAACCAATTCATTCATATTAATTACACAAAAAAGAATAAAGACACGAAATCATAATAAAATTGTGATACTACATAACGAAATCATACAATAATAGTTGATGACGATGTAGCAAAATTAATTACTAAAATAAAAGAAATAACACGCAAAGTCTTGGACGAAGAAAATAAATAAAAAGAAAACAATAACAAAATAAATATTAACAAAAACATCGAAGTTAAACGTAACGATTCCCCATTGATCGATGAAATCTTAAACACTATGAAAGAAAGTAAAACTAAGATACGTTAAAATACTACAAAAGAAAAATCTATGTGTCACAACATATTAAAATAATGGAATGTATTACGAAGTGCTATATCTAGAGTTAGATATCTGTACAAAATAAATAATAACAGAAGGTGATACACACTTATATGATATTACTGTACAAAACCGAGTGATAATGACGAGAACACAAAAGAATTATTAAATTCTAAACAAGAATGGTCTAATTAATTTAGGTCTAATACTAGCACCACTTTACTCAATTTTTCCAACGCCAATTTTAAATTCGTTTTTCCTAAAGATGACTAGTATACCACAAATATTTAATAGAGAATGATTTAATTTCACATCATACAGAGATTTAACGCAACCGCAAATTTAGCATTCGAAATTTTTAAGATTCCAATCCTTCATTAACTTTATAACGGATCTGTTAAAACTTGTAAAGCATTCACGTCAAAAATCTGCACAATGTTCTTTTTTTAAACAATGATGCCATTACCGACCTCTTTAGAGAACGTGACTTGGGGCAAATGCAGTTTGCGTCGGTCGAGCGATTGGCTGGTAGACGAGCAGGCCGTCGGTGGCCTGGCCTGGGTTGCTGGAGACGCTAGCACCGTGGTCCTGGGTGACCGCGGCGCAGGGGGAGGCGTGGATTCCGCCGGAATAGACACTTGGGCCAGGCGCGGTCTAGGAGTCGTCGCTGAACCATTTTGAGCCACTCTTCTGAACGTTTCTAATGTCAGGAACTGGCCTGCCGTTCTGTAATTAGGAGAAGATGTTCAGTCGATTTTTTTATTGTTGTCAAATTCTCCAAATACGTGTCTTTGCGCTAACAAAACCAGTTACAAGCAATACAAATGAAAGATTAAACAGCATCCTGATGGCCTGAATCGTAACTCTATATGTAGGAATACTAAGATTCAGGAATGAAATATTATGTGTGAGTATTGTATTATTTTCTAATATCATGTAGCTTAATATAAGTTAAGTATTTTAAAGTTAAATATAAAGTTTAGGCACGTGATTAAAAAATTTCGTTACAAGCAACATACAATTACATTAAAATACAAGCACTCACTTTACAAGCGTTCTGACTTCTTCTTCGGAAGCGGTGACGACGTTCTTGTTGCCCACAAATACGAGGTAGTCTCCTGTCTTCAAGCCAGCTCTCTCTGCTGAGCCTCCGGGCGCTACCCGCTCCACCCTGGGCGGCCTGGTCCAGACCACGGTGAAACCAAACCCACCGCTAGTGCCACGGACAAGTCTGGAAATGTAAATAAGGTGTCAGGTTTTCTTCGAAATGGGAGCTCTGTTTTGAATTTCGATTTTATTATTTTAAAGTAACAAGTAACAACACTTTTTAGTCACAATAAGCGCTACATATACCTTTAAAGTAAGTGTTAGCAACATAATCAAAGTACGATACTCTGACTATGACTTATAAATAAGTCAGGCAGATAAAAATTCTGTATCAATTAACCAGGTTTTTAACCGCTTATAGCCTTTACAGCGAAATCGGGTAGGCGACAAGAATCGTATGGTTCCTTAAGCCGCAGTAACTATTTAACTGATGGAACATTTATTTGACTTAGGACCGACTTTTCAATTGTCAGATAAAACTTATAAAAGCTTGACCGCGACCGCTATACCGCTGCTGCCATACTAATTTGTATGGCGGCAGCGGTATAGCGGTCGCGGTCAAGCATACCTTCCTCAAAATATTAGAAAGCATAGAAGGAGTGCTCTGTCATTTGAATGGGCACTCCGTTTGGTCACCATTCAAATTACATTTGTTTATGTCGCTTTTGAAATAAATGGTAACCGGTTCTTTTTATTTTCGCTGGACATTTGACGTTTTTGGCAACATTTTGTCTCTTTTCTTTCAATGTTTATGGCCCATTTGAAAAACTATACGAGTCTCATTTGTCAATTCCTCGATGCGCACCCATTTTGAAGCGCACCAGACCAAGCGCACCTAAACTACCGTTGGGTGCGCTTCAAAATATGTAACTAAAATATTATATTTTTATTCCTCGAAGCGCACCTACGGCAAAAAATAGAGAGGAGCTTAAAATATTCGTAATATTGATGTCGATAGAAACTAGGACTAAGTGCTTAAGCAACTTACTACGTCAATAATAAATTGAATCATGACAGTCATATTGATCTAAAAGTACAAGGGAGACATAAATGAAAAGAGGTATATAGGCGCCTTAGCGATCTTACTTACCCTTAACTATCAGGAAAAAAGAAATAAACGAGTAGGACTAGGTGCTGCAACTTACTATGTCAATAATAAATTGAATCATGACAGTTATTTTGAACTAAAAGTACGGTAGTGCTATTACTTATTCTGTGCTAAAAGTACCAGTGACATAAATGAAAAGAGGTATATACTCTAAAAATAGACGTACGTTATTGGTTATTGATATTTTCTGTTAGTTACTACATCTCTTTCCACATTTTATCTGCGGGTGCGCTTCGAGGAATAAAAATATAATATTTTAGTTACCTATTCTGAAGCGCACCCAACGGGTGCTTGGAGGAATAGTTTAGGTGCGCTTGGTCTGGGTGCGCTTCCAAATGGGTGCGCTTCGAGGAATACCCCCTCATTTGGACTCCTACATCTACGCTACGACATACGCTACTTTTCACAAATGTTTTCTATCACTTTTTTATTTTACTCAAAACTTAATACGTATTTATTAAAGTTAAAACGTATACGTTGATACTCACTTCTTGCTAGTCGTGAAGGGTGTCCGGCCGCTCCTCTGTGTCTTTTTCGGCACGATGGCGCTGGCGGTGCTGGCGGTAGCACCGGCAGCGCCGGCGGCTCCAGCTGCCCCGGCGGGTGCAGCGGCAGGGTCCTCGAGAGGGTCCAGCTCAAGATACCGCAGGAAGAGGTGCTCGTCAGCCTCCCTCTGCAGGGCGGCTGCAACTGTTTGAGCCTGACTCGCGGTCGTGGAGGATGGCCCGTTGGCTGCCACACCTGGTTGAAAGAGAATGTTATTAATACAGGTTTTTGTAAATTTTCTAATCTTTATTATTTTAAAGAGCGAGAGAGTTTTTGCAATGCACCGGATACGAGTATAACTGAATTAAAGTAATCGTAACCAATCTATTATCAATCTCTTTGACTCTCTTGCCAGGCAAATTATGAGTAATGGGATCGGCCCATCCAAAAGAAGATTTTAGGATTTTTGCCGTGAAAGACCTTGCCAAGCTTATGGCAGGTCATATTCATTGGGGTAAAGTGATAGGATGGGGTTGCACAAAAGATTCCAATGGGTACTACTGCGAGAGGGTGACCGCAGTAGACCAATCTGAGATAAGAACTAAAGTTCTGTTCGTACCTTTGTCATTATGATTCTCCTTGGTGCCATCGTTGGTGCTCGTCTCGATGTTGTCCGTGGCCATCTTGCGTTTGTCTTCAGTCAGGCGGTCAGTCCTCTCATTAGGCTGCTTCCCCGACCCTTGCAGGAAGTACGTGCCAGAGATGTCACTGGCGATCGCATCTTTTAGTGGGAACGAGACACATCCTAGGAACTCGCTCCGTCTGCAACAAGGGAAATTGGGTTTGTTAAAATTGATAATTTGTAAATGAGGATTGGAATGGTCGTGGCTGGGTCTGATTTCCACTAAGTAGTGATGAGAATTGATGAGGAGATGATTGGAAAATTACCCATAGGAAATCGTAGGTAAGCAAAGAAGTGCTTTAAATAAAGAACCAAATATTAGAGCGTCATACGACACATCTCTATTTATCGCACGTCTTTGCTAGATGGAAACTTCCCTGTATACGGTATTCATTTGTCTTATTTTTACCAGGTTTTTTTTTATTTTTAGGTAGTACCAATTATTGATACTTATTTTTGCGAAAAAGTAATTCACTTTGTTTCCGATTTGTCGTTTTGCACTTATATAGACATATAAAACAACCAACTAACATTTAGAAAGAAGTCAAAATGCATTTTTACATACATTAATACCATAAAAAGTAGAGACATATAGGTGCAAGTTTAAGAGCAAAATCAAAATCATTCTGTGACATAATGAACTGCGGAGGGCCCTTGTTCCTTAATACAATTATATAGAAATCTTCATAGGTCTTTGGTCTTTAATTTCATTTGAGTAGTGGCTTTTAGCCTCTTCTTGAAGGTGCTATATTAAAATGTATCCAATATACTTGAGTTTCATAATGCGGTGTTACTTCTGTGTCAAGATTCTCTTGAGCATCTCGAAGCAATATTCTTCTGGTGTAATTGCTAATGTAGTTTGTTTAAGAACCAACGAAAGGTAACTCATTTAATTAAAACTCTTTCGTTCTCTATTCTTGTGGTGGTTTTGATGACTTCTGCAAAACCTTTTTGACGTTACCTTTTTCGATGGTGAATATTTTGTATACATTATTTAAAAATAACCTACAACAGTTGATTTAGTTTCATGTTGTACCTCCCCTTTCCGGTGACTAATAATGACAAATCCATTAGATTGCCCATCTTCATTTTACTTTGTGAAGAGCGGAAAATCGTTAAGCCTCCGGAAGCTTCACAAGGCATGACTCGGCAAGAATCCCACTGGCTTGTGCTCTGACCTTAATTTCAAGTGAATAAGAGGTTGCATGGCACACTAAGTGCATTCCGTCTACATTTCTTACTAACTTTATATTTTAACATAAAGATAAAATATAGCACAGCACATACAAGTTTAAAAACCTTGTTTTGTCAAATCTTTAGACATTGCAAAAACAATTACTTGCTTTGTTAGGCGGTCAGCAAAAATTCCGGGCCCTCGCGGGTGTTGCGCGGTGCCTATGGGTTTATGATTTCATAGGAGTTATTAATGTAAAACACGGTCGTAATGTGCATTTATATAAAATTTTAGAGGTAACTTCAGGATTTTTTTCTATTGAGCAAAATGTTTCCAATCGTGTTTTGGAAACAATCATCCCCTCAAACATACAATCTGTAATATATATTGAAAATTTCAGTGTGAAATATCTAAAATATTTTGAATAACAGCTAATAGAAAAGAGACAATTTTTCCGTTTTCAACGCTTAACCCTCCTTAATAAAGGAAAGCGCAATTTAGTTAGTAAAAAGATTTCTATATACAAAGACTTCTCTTTGCTACCTTTCTTTTCAAATTACGTAATTAAATTAATAACCATACAAAAAGCCATACAAATCGCTATCACATTTTCGTAAACGTGATCAAATGATGCATATAACTAGCTCTACACTTTCAGGGGCCCGTAGTATGTTACATACACGAACCATAATATTGCCGATTACTTTGTTGTCTCTGAGGAACTAGAGTGTACAACAAAAGTGAACAACAAAGTGAACAACAAAATAATAACAAGTGGGTAAAGTGAACTACGATTTTGACAACATACTTTACAGTTAACTTAGCTAAACATTAAGGCTGATGCTTCAGCACCTGTTTATTTATGCTTTAGGCTTCACGGCCTCACGCCTTCATTCCCTTCAGTCAATACAGCTTGCATGTAAAGTTCGCGTGCTCATTTTGCACACGTCAACATGGGGCGAACGTCCGCGTGACCTTGTGCTATAATATTCCAAAAGTATGCACGGAATCCATAATGTTATTCTAAAGTTTATGGTTTGCTTACATTTTTTACTTTAGAATTCGAAGACTGGGCCTGGATTTTGGGTCAGACGGAGACCCAGCAAGAAAAATTGTTGCGTGTCAACAAAATTGTTGTTAGGGAAAACCAAATTGGTTTTGTACTTATGTCGGCTTTGATAAAACTTCAGTATTCACGAACAGCTTTCCCTGTGGCCATTACGTGTCTACGTATTAAGTATGTATGAATGCGCAATCAATAACAGTTAGCCTCAACAATTTGCTGTACAACTTTCGATATAGAAATGCGTAGTTCAATTAAAACTACTCAATATTCGTTCGATTACTAGATTACGTCTACATCCATAATTGCGTCGCTTCCACGAGTAGATTGGCGCAGCCCTTTACTAATTGGGTTATTAGAAATTTACTAGGAAACGCTGCAGCTTCCAACATCGACAATTTAACCAAACGATAACCTATTTATTTCACCCGTCTCGTCACCGATGCTATTATTGACACATGTCTTCTGGAAAAGA
Organism: Scoparia ambigualis; assembly: GCA_963921215.1. NCBI lineage: Eukaryota > Metazoa > Arthropoda > Insecta > Lepidoptera > Crambidae > Scoparia > Scoparia ambigualis. Next base: position 40,083,348 of record OY992503.1, on the reverse strand, counting down.
CCGATGCACCTCATCTTCCTGCTGAAATCTTCTTCGAAAAATTAAATGGTGATTCTTCTTCTTCAAGAACGACACTTTACAAAATCGCTTCCAAATAAACATTAATCACAAAATAAACACATTTATACAGGGTTACTCGTGCAAGGTCCTCCCCTAAGGTCTCACAGAAGCTTCTAAGCATGCAAGGGGCCTGTCCCGAAAAGCCTGTCTTCATCCCGTGCTATGGAGTGCGTCCATGCGTACAAGAGTGGCTGGGGATACCAGGGGGACTTACGGAGATGGTTGTCACTCTTCTTCAAGAATAGGTGGGCTGTGTGATGGGGAGTCCTTAACTCTGTCGATGATATCTGCTGGAAGGCTGTTTTTTCTCACTCTCGGTTCTGGGGGGTCCCATTCTGGAAGGCTGTTCTTTCTACAGAGCTGGTTGTGGCGATGTGTGTGTTGGTGGGAGCAGTGCTGCCGCGGGGGCGGTTCTTCGCGGCGCGTTTGGCTGAGGCCAGCGACAGTTTGGGAGACGAATGACATCTTTTGAGTTCTTTTCCACAAATATATGTCGCTGGAAAAGTTGTGTAAGTAACGATTTGAGAATTTTATAGGAATGTTTGCCTGTTAACTACTAGAGGCATACATTTTCTACTTAATAAGGCGCATTTATTGATTTGATGTTAGTATCAATAGATGTGATAAAAATAAATGTGCTAATCGATTTTGTAAAAGACAAGCTGAAACGAAACTTGCAAACGAAAAACGAAAATAGGTATAAATATAAAACGAAAGTGAAACATGGGATAGGAAACAGGCATTTTGTCAGTCACGCGAGCCGCTTGATAAGTTACGATGCTAATGTGAGTTTAACATGTAAGATCACGCATTTGTGTACTTTCAGTTTATAGAAAATGTTTTAATTATATTTTGTTACTGTTTGTCATGTGAGGTACCAAAACATTTTGTGTTGTGAGAAACAAAGCTTTAACCTTAATGGCATAAACACAATAAACATAATATCACTAACATTAATGGTTTTTGCGTTTTGATATTTTCGGGAAAATACCTAATAATAAAACATGTAGGTATTGTGTTTTGATTGCAGGGTTGTACGTTCTGTAGTACTATTTTACAATTAATTAAATAAAGGTATATTATAAAAAGTATATAGGTACCTATATTTTACTAAATCCAGACTTAAAGCAGTATTCAGAGGTCAAAACTTATATATACTTTTATTTATTGTTGATTTTATTTCATTTTTATATGGTTTTATTTGGTTTTTTTTTAATTTGAATTTATTATTTATTTTTATTTGATTTAATTTACTTTAATTTAAAATACTTTACTTTAATAAAAATTTTGTATTGATTTCATTTTATTATTATTGGTGTTGATGTAACTATTATAATAATCAGTTTAAAAAACATTGTTACTAACACTCTATGGACCATGTGTCTGAAATAAATTGTTTAAGAACTGTAGATAATACCGACAGAGTACCAATGGTCTTAACTGTCCAGTATAATAGAGAACTAGCGTAGAGCATTCTATACTAAAGTTTAAAGGATAAGGTTTTAAGTTTAGTATTAGGTATATAGGTACCTAATCCCTATTATTTATAATATCGGGTCGCTATAAGCAGAGTAGGTAAGTAGGTATATTTTTTTAAACTGTATCATGCATGTAAGTATATATGCAAGACGAGACCACTTGGACTTCTTTTTGAATTGGAAAAATAAAAAGGAAAAAGGGACAAACCCTGCAGTGGGAGACTTGAGCATAAAAAAAATGCACGAGTAACTTGGCTCGACCATTGAAAATACTTTTCAACAGTTCGTGACATAGGTAATTTCATGTTGAAAATTCAGTCATTTACCACTTTGTTGGACATTAATCACCGCTTTATTGTAAACCATTCAATGTTTATGGCGACATCGTAATTTGCCATTTTTAAAGCCATTAGTGGCAACTTTAAAATAGCTTTTCAATATCTTTAGCATTTTTGTTAAGAACGTTTTCACAAAAAATGTTGACTGGTACACGAATTTGTATATGTGGACCATGTATGAATTTCGAACTATTTTAGGTGTTAAGTTTTACGATGTTCATTTAACTATAAAACTTCCTTTCAATTCTGCAGGATTCTTTCTCTCTCGATCCCGATCTCGAAATAGTAGTTCTTCGTTTTGTCTTTTTTATACATGTTAAGGTGCATTTAATATTTTCAATGCATAGTTTGGGCCCGTCAAGCCGCATTTGGCAAGCATAAGGGGTGCCGCGCGATCGTAAAAACTGACATTAAGTCTCTTAATGAACTTTAAAGCAAAATCAATCATTGTTATTTATAGTTTGAACAATTCTGCTTTGTACCTAGTAGTCAGACCTAGTAATTTAATTAGAGCAATGTTTTTGTTCTGCGAAATGGGCAAAATCATCACGCGCTTGTGTTAAAAATTAAAATTAACTTTTTAAAGAAGGGGGTGCTCTGCGGGATATCAATACAAATATTTTCATGTAAGAATTATTTTTTCATGCGTAAAATTTAGAAAGTTGTCAAAAAAATATGTTTTTAGGAGTCAGATTTATGTATTGTTTGATAATGTTTAAAGAATTTGTTTCAAATTTCAACAAGGCCATGACTTTGTGCAATGATCAGGCTAACTTACATAAGTTCTTTTAATGTATTTAACAGATTCAGCACAGTATAGACTTTAAAAAATACGTAAATTTTCGTATAGGGGTCCTATAGACTGCAAATACTACCAAAAGTATAGAGAGGCGATGGCCTCACCACCTGTCACGATGTGCACATGTGCAGTCGATATTTGGTGAAAAGTGGACTATGGTAGAGGACTGCTTTTGCTGTCCTCATTGCCTGCCTCTGACTAACCCTTAGGGGATAATAGTCGCGTTTGTATGTATATACTTATGTCATCAATTGTCGCGATGACTTAATTTTAATGATGGAGGACTTCGGAAAACATTGGCGCAGTTTACAAGCTGTATAAAATGGTGCTGTTTGCAATATTTCAGCGTCTTAAATCCAACGGTTTGATCTATGCATTATCGATTGTTCTATAGCCAGTCAGTCTGTATTCCAACTAATATTACAAATGCGAAAGTGAGTTGTTTTTTTTGGTTTTCTGTTGCAGTTTATCAAAATCGGTTACGCAAAGCCGATTTTGATGAATTTTGGTATTAAAAGTATCCCCTTCGGTGACAATAGTCGTGATTATATGTATGTACCTATTAAAATGTAGGCCTTGAATACGGCTATAGTAAACTATTTGGTCCGAAAATTTAATACGAGCGAAGCCGTGGTCAAAAGCTAGCATTCTATAGTGATTTCATTACTGTGTAACGAAAAATAAATAAGACTATACACAAAGTAATAGAGTCACCACTTCATAACAAGGTCGACGAACGCCGAGTTAAGATGGAGGAAAATATTGTTGGCTCCCTGCCAACCGTGTCCTGGAGAGGTTGTAAACATCCTTCTTACTAGGGTGTGGGTAAGAAGGAAGATAATAACTTGACTATAACTTTTCCCACGCCCATCCATTATCTAGTCTATTTCGTGCGAAAACGGTTGGTCACGTGACATTTTGCTCTGTGACGTCACATTTCAATAAATATAAAACTTATCTTGAAACCTGACAGATAGTTTTTGTATATTTTGTGAAATGTGACGTCACATGAAGCTCAATCATGGCCGCCCGTGTTTCGGGTCTTGTAATCCACAGATGAAAAATCGCAAATTTATTTTGTAAAAATAAAATATTTACAAATTATCTTAATAAAAAAAACTATTCGATAATTATCGTAAAATCTTATTTGTATTAATCATTAAATAGATAAGGGGACCGTGTCGCGTATCGATGAATACTACCACCCCCTCTCTTCCCTTGGGTGTCGTAAAAGGCGACTAACGGACTAAAGACTGCACATACATACCCTACAGCATATAGTCGTGATTGAATGAATGAATGGATGTATGAGATAAGGGTGATCCCTTTCCCATCCCAAGATCATCATCATCAACCTATAAACATCCTACTGCTGGGCACAGGCTTCCTAAATAAACAATAAATAGCACGTGGAGAGATTGTGCTATAACCCACCACGTTGCTAAATTCGGTTGGTGGTAACTTCCCCCCCCCCCCCTTACCCCCATATTTATTATACTTAAAAAACACCCGGATTTAGAGACATATAGACATATTAGAAAAACAGGCCCATATTTATTATACTTAAAAAACACCCGGATTTAGAGACATATTTGAAAAACAGGTTTAAAAAAAAAAAGATTTTTAATGTGCGTTTAACACATCCCATCCTACTAATATTTTAAACGCGAAAGTTTGTAAGTATGGATGGATGTTTGTTACTCTTTCACGTAAAAACTATTGAATGGATTTGAATGAAATTTAGTATACAGATAGTCTATAACCTAGATTAACACATAGAATACTTTTTATCCCGATATTCCCACGGGAACGGGAAACACGCGGGTGAAACCGCGAGCGGCCGCTAGGTAATAGTAATTATAGTCCTGTTAACCCATCCTGTTAATGAAAATGACTGTGTCGGAGTGGTTCCAAATGGACTCGAACAGGAATTGAACCCGGGACCGCAAAGAAGGCGACGCCAGAACGATAACCATAACGCGTGCAGACCGAAAAATACATCATTTTATTTTTACAAGAAAAATAACCGTAAAGGTCGTCACAACAAAACATAGGTACTAAAAGGCGAAAACTAAAAAAAACGTATAATTTTATCTAGATCCTTCGTGTCGGCTGGAAGGGCGGGCGGCGCTACGGTGCGGCAAAGGTCGCCCATTGACTTAGCTAATGCGCCCCCCGTTACGCACCCCTGCCAATTATCGTTGCGTTGCTCGTTATAATTAAAGGCTACTTAGAAGTACCTATCTACCTACCTACCTCTACCACGGTGGTATAAAAAATTATGTAACACTTCAGTGGGGAGAAAAATCTAGAAATGGTTTATTTTTGTAATAATTACGAAACGAATTCAAGTTTCAAATGACGACGTAGTCGACTGGTTCATAATAAGTGTTAATAATTTTCTAAAATATTAATATAGAGTAATTTATATTCATATATCCAGCATACATGTATGTATACTATAGCATACTATCCAGTATTTTGGGTTATCTGCGATATCGACAAGTGTCAGTCAGACTGCAGATAATTGAAAAAATTGTATCGGTAGGTAATCAGACGCTACTACTTACCCAGTTTACCCACCTCTTGATCTTATCCAATATTTTCGGTTCAGCTGTTTAAGTGAAAGTGTATTTAGCGGGAAAAGTAATCCGGGTGGCGTAACGTGACGTGGCGATCGACTGGGCTGTTTACCCGGGTGCGAAGCTACGCATGCGAGCGGTGTTAGTTTCATTGGTGAACTTTATCAGAATTTGCAAAAAAAACATGAACGGGTAGATATGCTACTGAGAGAGGATTTCGTCCTAAGTTAATAGGTCAAGGATCATAATGATGGCTAGTGAGAGTTCTTCCCCCCCTCTCACAATTCCTATTCCTTCTTTAACCCTATTCCTTTCTTAAAGGTCGGCAACGCATCTGCGACTCCTCTGGATTTGCGGGTGTCCATGGGCGGCGGTGATTGCTCTCTATCAGGTATCCCGCTTGCTCGTTTGTCTCCTTCTTATATATATATATATATAAAAATAAGACCGCCGGGGCCAGCGGTCGCGAAACAATTAATTTTCAATTGTGTCTGGTTTTACGGTGCTCAAGGTGTTAAGATTAGTTATGAATAGATTTTTGTCCTTCAAACGAGGCGTGAAGCGGCACTGTGTGGGCCGGCAGATCAAAAGAAATGGGTACCCTGTGTAGTTATTACAATTAATTAATGTTTGCACAAGGAAAAAATCAAGGAAGTACTGTCTTACATTAGAGTTATAAAGAACAATACAACTTCAAGTGCAGTCACGAACGGACCATTACGGCCAACAAACAGAAACGATAAAAACAATTTGAAAGGGAAAATGGTGGAAATATAGCCGACGCTTAGTTGATTGGGACCGCACTGTTAATACGATTGACCTGAATTCAAAAAGATACTCCCTGAAGATAATGAAACGTTGAAAAAAAATTCTACCTCAGGTGGAGATCGAAACCACGGATTTTGAGCGTTATTAACGCTAATAATCACATACATACATACAGTAAAGGATGCTGTTATCCCCCCAACCTTTACAAGTGTTATAATGGTGGAGGCGCCGCGAGCCGTGCGCGAAAATTTCCGTTTTTCAGATGACACGAAAGCGCTAAAAAGAATGGTGATTAAGCTAAAGTGTTGGCGAATGAATAATTGAAAAGAAATTGAAATTAAGACTATACCTGGAAGAAAAGGAAAATTTTATTAAGACGGTTTACGCATTTTGGTTTCCCATACAAACTTCCAAGTCTAAATTTTTTTAAAACTGTTAAGCCTATTTTGATGAAACTTTAAATGCTAAAGTACAACGCAGGGATCTAAATAGTTTGTTGAAAACATTTTTAAGAAACATTTATTTAGCTGAGTCATTGCGATTTTAAGTCCACTATAGAAAGTTTAAAATCGCAATAACTCAGTTAAATAAACGTTTTTTAAAAATGTGTTCAACAAACTATTTAGATCCCTGTATTTTACTTTAGCATGCAATGTTTCATTAAAATTGGCTAATTGGTTTTTAAACATTTCGACTTGGAAGTTTGTATGGGAAACCGAATGGCGTAAACCCTTTTAAGCAAAATGGATCGCATAGTCACTTATTTTACGGGTCATTTTGATGAGTCGGTGTAAGAGTTTCCGGAGCAGTTCCAAGCAGTGGCAGTTTATAAAAAATGCACTAGCTCTGAGGAACAGTTGTTGATGTTGCCAGCATTTTTAATAAGAAGCGCACTGTATTTTTTTCGATCCATAAAAAATGAATGTAAAACATTCAAAGAAGTGATGGATACACTGAGAGAACGATCTGAAGCGCCACCATGGGTAGACTTACCATGTTGTTTTGATATTTAATAATGTAATATATAATGTTAACCTTGTTAATAAATATGAAGTCGTATATTAAGTAAAGGATGTTGTTATTTAAAAACGAACGCCCCCCAACCCTTACAAGTGTAAAAATGGAAAATCAAGAAAGTACTGTCTTACATTAGAGTTATAAAGAACAATACAACTTCAAGTGCACCATTCACTTAAACTCCAGCCAAACTCGAGATAGAATTTATGTAAAATTTAAACAAACCATATTAGGGTCATCACAAATCTGGGCAAAAATGTATTTGTACTTTCTGTATTATTTCCTTGATTATTGAATTTTACATAAAAATATTATAAGACTAATAAAATTATTCTCACTACACATCTCACTCGCGAAACGGCGGTAAAAACGTAAGAATACGAAGAACGTAAAAAAATGTAATCTATTCACACTTGATAACCCTATTTATACAAATGACATTACTAATATATACCATAGACTATTATCCCCAAAGGGTTTGTCAGAGACTAAGCAATGAGGACCGTAGAAGCAGTCCACTGCCATAGTCCACGTTTCACCAAAATACAACTGCACATGTGCTCAGCACGATAGGTGGTGAGCATATCACCGCTCTATGCTGCTGAATGTATGTGCAGTCAGTCAGTCAGTTTCAGTGAGCCGCTACACGACACAGCTCAAATAATCAGATATTACGAAGATATTCCACGGAAACCGTGTCGCGGTGAAAGAATACTACCAGCTCCTCTCTTCCCTTGGGTGTCGTAAAAGGCAACTAACGGACTAAAGACTGCAAATACTTCTAACAGCGTAGAGCGGCGATGGGCTCACCTTTTAACCGCCTCCGTGGTCTAGTGGCTAAGCCACCGGTTACAGACCCAGAGGTCTCGGGTTCGATTCCCAGCGGGGGGTACATCTTTGTGTACTCTGTTTGGTTGGTGGTAGGGCTGTTAAGTCCGCCTGGCTAGCTACCACCATCTTATCTAAGTCTGTCGCCATAACAACGATGTTTATAGCATTGTTGTGTTCCGACAGTTAGAGATAAGATAGCCAGTTCCTCAGTGGTTGAGGATTCCGGGTGAAGCGCGCTTCCACCTTCGGCCTTATCATCACTTACCATCAGGTGAGATAAAGACCAAGCGCTTACCCGTAAAAAAAAAACCACCTGTACGCTGAGCACATGTGCAGTCTATTTTGTGAAAAGTGGACTATGGCAGAGGACTACTTTTGCTGTCCTCATTGCCTAGTTGCCTAACCCTTCGGGGATAATATTCGTGATTATACGAGTATGTATGTATTCCCCGGATATGCCACTAAGCACATACGATGTTCCATGCATGGATCGTGCATGGAAGAACATCGTATATGGAAATTGAACATGAGGGTTGACGGCAATGCCCCTGTGTTGCATGGATCGTGTAAATTTAACACGATGTTTGACGGATCTCTATACATGGCACCTGCGTGGAAAAACATTGTGTGTTAATTAACTGGGAGACCCTGTGACCACTTTAAAGGGTTTGAAACGTAAGCATAATATTAGACGCGAGTAGGTTTGTGAAAAGGAAAGTAATTTAAATGTTTGTTTTAATGGCTATGAACTTTTAATGGTTGACATTTTAACTTTGATGCATCTTAAACGCACAATTATTTTATTGTAAATGTCCTGCGTGTTCAATACAAGCTTAAGGCTTAGGGCGCTGTTGGGTCTGCCTCGCTTCTGTAACGCGTCAGAAATGTTTGCTCAGGCGTATACTAACGGCTTTCATGCCATTGTCCGCAAGAAAATAGCATCGCTAATAGAAAGGATACGCCATAGCCCCAACAGCATCTTAAGGACCGTTGTGGAGAGACATTGACTCTCCCCTTATTGGGCATTTTGTTCACCTGCTGATGAAACAGAGCGTTTTGGTTGGCCGACGAGTTGATTGCAGCTAAAATATGTATAATTGTACTAACTTAATCAGTTGGTTGGTGGTAGGGCTGTTAAGTTCACCTGGCTAACTACCACCATCTTATTTAAGTCTGTCGCCATAACAACGATTTTTATAGCATTGTTGTGTTTCGACAGTTTAAGATATGATAGCCAGTTCCTCAGTGGTTGAGGATTCCGGGTGAAGCGCGCTTCCACCTTCGGCATTATCGTCACTTAACATCAGGGGAAATGAAGGCCCAGCGCTTACCCGTAGTAGAATAATAAAAAAAAACATAAGTAACACCTACTAACCCATAGATCTGTGTTATCTTAGTAAATAAATATTATTACTATAATATTATTACTTTAAAGTTCTAAGGGTAAGTTATTTTTAAATTAAAGAGTTCGCTTGTGACCACGGCCACACCATCGCGGACGAAACGTCAAGCAGTAAGTAGATAATTATGTAGGTACAAGTACGCATTCATCGTGTTAGGTCCCGTTAAAACAGTTTTAATACAATGCAACGCGATAGTTTAAAATCTTATTATTATTACTGTTGATTTGTTACATAATGTAGCCTCATTTTATTTGGTTGTGTACCGTAAACCGTATGAAATAGTCAAACATTTTATTTAACCATTGTAAATTGTTGCAGCCGTGGATAGCGTCTCGCTAAAAGAGTATCACCAACCCTTATCTTCCCTTGAGTGACGTAAAAGGCGACTAACGGACTAAAGACTACACAGTCTGCACATACATCCAACAGCATTTTTTTACTGAGTGGTAGAGCAGAGCCACGCTGCGTTGCAGCACGCATTGGGCCGGCTCGCCAGGGGTAATACCACCCTCTCACGAATATCCGCCGTGAAATAATGGCATTTGGTGCTGTTGTGTTTCGTCCGGCCAGTGAGGTTTCCGGAGGCCCACCGCCTCAATTTCAATTCCTTCCGTAACCCTATTCCTTCCTTAAAGGACGGCAACGCGTCTGCGATTCCTGGTGTCCATGGGCGGCGGTGATTACTCTCCATCAGGTGACCCACCCGCCTGCTCGTTTGCCTCCTTCTTTTATATAAAAAAAAGCATAGAGAGGCGATGGGCTCACCACCTATCACGCTGAGCACATGTGCAGTTGTAATTTGGTGAAACGTGGACTATGGCAGTGGACTGCTTCGGTACTCATTGTCTGGTCTCTGAAAAACTCTTTAGGGATAATAGTGGTGAGGCTATGTATGTGTTGTAAATAAATGAATAAGGAAAGTATACCGATGGTATGTAATCAACGTTTGCCCCATTTCCCGGGGGGTAGTGAAGCTAACGTTAGGATAGGCATTAGTCAAAACTTGCCCCCTAAAAGAGTTGGAGCGTTCGGGCCGCTTGTTTGCTCAGACGAAATGGGGAAGGAGTGACAAATTACGGCTTTTATGTTTGGTTAGGTTTTCTTTTCCGATGTTGCTTTGAAGTTGTTACGGGCGGTGGGATGTTTTTTTCTTCGTATTTGAAATCAATTATATTAAAAAGCTTTTAAAGGTAATCGGAAAAAATTAACGTTTGCTTTCTTTTATTAAAATCTGGTCAAGAAGGCCTCATTAGCAATATTTAAAACTGCTTCTTCTTGATCAGGTCTTATTTCTGATATTCGTCAATGTGAGATGATTTGTTATCGTGAATTCTTTTGGTAATGACTTTCATCGAAAACGGAAAAAATAAAAGAAAATTTAACTAGTGACTTTTTCAGAACAGCAACTTTAGCAAATGGCAAACTACACAAATTGGGAGACCTTGTTCTCTAGAACTATCAAGATTTTCAGCATGGCATTCTTTTTCATGCCTTTATTTTAAAGGACAATGATAGTCTGGCATTTCTAAAAGGGTTGTGTAATCGTTGCATCCCATCCCCCACATAAACATCCCCGTATTTGCTTCACCAAAGTGCATTTGTGGAGCTGAAGACACCCCGATACTCAGTGCAAACATGTTAAAAGATAATCTGTAATTGCTGTGAATGGGGATCTTTAAGGCCCGTTACACACTGCGCTTTTTGCAGTAGCGACGCACAGCCGCTAGCAGTTTATCCTTACAGATACATATACTTACATAAATTTACTGATATTATCCAAAGGGTTAGTCAGAGACAGATAGATAGAGTTAGAGAGAGATAGGTGTAGAGCCCCTCGCAGCTCTTAGCTGTTGGATGTACATACTACTACATACTACTACACATGCGTGCTACTTTTCACGTAGTTTGTTCACTGCACAATCCCACTGTGGCATAATTTTGCAAATTTTAATGTAGAGATTATAGAATAGTTCTTTAATAATCTGACTTTGATATTTAGATTATAAGAAGTATGGCAAAACATAATATTTTTATTGTTTAATAGTCTTTCTGTTTTTAAAAGATACTGTAAGACATTGTTTTTTTAATTTTAAATTGAGCAACCCCTGTTTTTATTAGATATTCTTTTGTAAGTATGTTGTTGTGTTTGTCTTGTAATCGTACTAAATGTTTTTTTATCTTGTAATAGCGAATGTCCATCTATTATAGGAAGGGTATTTTCCAATTTGTATTTACGCTGTAAAAGAAAGGGAGAAAAGAAATGTCCTTGCTGAGTTTCTTGCCGGTTCTTTTCAGTACAGGGCTCCCGCCCATAGTTAGACTTACGAACCGATGGCATAGCGACATTTATAAGTGCTCAATTATTGTAGCCTAAATTGAATGAATTGAAAATGATTGAAGACGTTTTAGAGGTCTGCATCACAGAAGATCTGTAGTCTGCATCGATAAAAACACGCAGTTGCGAACCCGCTTTAGCATCGATACAATAGCAAGTGTAAGTGCTCGTTACAAACACGCTCGTTTGCAACGCTTCAAAACGTCGCAGCTTGTAAGGGGCCTAAGGGACGGTCGTTGATTTAACGTGGCCCTAGCGCTCCCACGAGAGCAAATAAACTAGCGTGGTTTATAGACGCTCCGGGAGCGTGGCGGCGGCGGTTACGATGTTTGAGCTCCCAAGTGATGGCTTGTGTAAAACTAGTTGCTGTAGCTACTAGTGGGGGGTAGGGCGATCTTGCAAGCTAAGCACCTTTTGCAATGGCGGGGCACTAGATGGGAGACCGAAAAACAATATCTTGAAGTTTTTTGTTTTACGGAAGGCATGTTAAGCTGTTAATTTCGGTTGCTTTTGTAAAATGATAGTCTTTGAAACTTACCTACCCGCATTGACTAAGCTTAGTGGATCTGATCACCCCATGTGCTCTTCATGTGTTAAAGCCAAGAAATTCGATGTTTACAGGCTAACGATGATGATTAAATCAGTGAATGAAAATAAACAATTATGAAAATATATTTACCTTTAGGCATATAAATACATACATACATGTAATCTTGACTTTTATCCCCTTAGGGTAGGTCAGAGACTAGGCAATAGAGCCAGCAAAAGCAGTCTCTACCATAGTCCACTTTTCATGAAATAGCGACTTCACATGTGCTGACAGGTGGTGAGCTTATCGTTAGTCGCCTTTTACGACACCTAAGGGAAGAGAGGGGGTGATAGTATTCTTTCAACGCTACGTGGCACGGTTACATAAATACAAGTGTGCGTAATAGCATTAAAAAAAATGCAAATAGGAACTAGGACGTACTTATGTATTTTCAGAATCTAAAAAACTATTACCTACTATGTACTTTTACGATAAAGTTTGTAAGAACTTAGAACGAGCCCTCTTCGGAATACTCGTACAAATCTTTGCGAAATGTCACTGAGACGACATTGTTTGATCTAGAGCAAGGCAAACACGTAGCTTTCATTGTGTACAAAAGTTACTATTTGAGCAGCTGGTAATGCTGACTTTACACTGCGCAATGAAGACAAATAAAAAAGGTTACATCGCACGTTGGAGCGAAAAATAAATATATGTGGTCTAGTTTAGGTGACAAACATGAATACGGTCCGACCTGGATGGAAGGCGGTCACCGCAGCCTAGACATTTTTGACACTAGGACTTTATAACAGTCACGAAACATTGTTTCATTTGGTACAATGCCGTTTTGATAGTATTTATATTAGATTATTGAGACCCACAAGGGCTAAAATACCTTCATACATACTAATTATACATAATAATAATACTTTATTTCACAAATAAATTACATAAACACACACATTACACAGGACATATACAAAGGCGAGCTTATCTCTAGAAGAGATCTCTTCCAGCCAACCCTAGCTGTGGTGATAAAAATTTAATATGTGGGACTTATTGCTCTAAACTTATATACAAACATACATTAAATATATTTATTTAAATAAATAGACATACACATATAAATTATTATAACAAATAAATTTCTTATACTTACATAATATATTATTATTATGTTTCTGATTATCACATAAGTTTGATAGGTTTCTCTTTGAGATGGTGTTTAAACGACTCTACCGATGACCTCTCACGAATGCTAGCCGGTAATTTGTTCCACAATCTAGCTGCATAAACAGTGAAGGAATTGTGGAAAAATTTGGAGTTCGATTGTGGATAGGATAGGGTTCTTGTATTACATAATCACGACTATTATCCCCGAAGGGTTAGTCAGAGACTAGGCAATGAGGACCGCAGTCATCTGCTATAGTCCACTTTTGACCAAATAGAGACTGCTCATGTGTACAGCGTGACAGGTGGTGAGCCCATCGCCGCTCTAAGCTGTTAGATGTATGTGCAGTCTTCAGTCCGTTAGTCGCCTTTTACGACACCCAAGGGATGAGAGGGGGTGGTAGTATTCCTTCACCGCTACGCGATACATCGTACATATACCTATATTTACGTATTTATAATATGTACAAGGGAGTTGAGTGAAAAGAACTAAAATAAAAGCTGTAGATAGAAGTCTGGCTAACGAAAGTTAAACTAGGAAAAACGCGGCAATTAAAAAAAATCATGACAGGGTACACACAGCGTCACTCACACAGCTGCAATTTTCTCAGAAAAATTTCAATTTGTCATACGACATGACACCTCAGATATACACACATAGAGAAAAGGTGTTGCCAATCAAATAACTACGAGGTTCAGCTTTCGTTGGCCAGACTCTAGTAGTTATTGTCTTAAGTAAGAATCTTGTTATTCATTTCTAGAAGACTCGTGTCCAAATAAAAAATAGTACTTAGCTTTTTTGAATAAAATATTTAAAAAGTAATTTGTTTTATTTTACGATAATACTGAAAGTGACTACAAATCATTACTGAATAAAATGTTTAAAATGTCATCATCATTATCAGCCTATAAACGTCCCACTGCTGGGAACAGGCCTCCCACATGGACAATAGCATGTGGGAATATTGGGCCATAACCCACCACGCTGGCCCAATACGGGTTGGTAAAAAAAAGTAATTTGTTTTATTTTACGAAATACTTACTGAAAGTGACTACAAATCATTATAAACATTTTGTAGTAATTAATTAAATACAGATTTACAAAATCTACTCAATCCCTCATAAGCTTTGCACAGCATGAAATCTTTTTGTATCACTTAAATCGATTGGTTTGCTAGTGATTAATCATTAGGTCTTAATCGAGATAAGTTGGTGTAAAGTTGATTGATCACATGCTCAATGGGGCTGCGAAACTTAACGCGAGCCAATTTGTTTCTAGTCAAGCGCCATTTATTTCAGTTACGTATTGAAGGCTTTAACACATTGAATTGAAGTAAACCTATTTTCAAGGTTTTTTCAGGGATTCCAACAGCAATGATATACGTGTGCGACCCTAAAGTTCTCAACTTCAGTTCATAATAGCTTATATGCTCTACATTTGGAATTAGTGACCTTTAAACTGGAACACTGAAATGTAAAACAGTACTGCTGGGCAACAAAAGTAGGAAGTCGCCCATACAGTTGGGTTCTGCAGTCAGGACCGTACCATGAGGTAAAGTAAAACTTAGATTGCTATTGTTATAGTTCATACATACATATTAAAATCACGAGTATTATCCCCGAAGGGTTAGTCAGAGACTAGGCAATGAAGACCGCAAAAGCAGTCTTCTACCATAGTCTACTTTTCACCAAATAGCGAGTGCACTGTCCTCAGCGTGAGAGGTGGTGAGCCCATCGCCGGTCTATGCTGTTGGGTGTATGTGCAGTCTTTAGTCCGTTAGTCGCCTTTGACGACAACCAAGAGAAGAGAGGCGGTGGTAGTATTCTTTCACCGCTACGTGACACGGTTATTATAATTCATCATCAGACTATAAATATTATTATCTTCAATAAAATTTCTTAAACGCCTCATAATACTTTATAAAATTTGCAAAATGCGTTGACTTGACTATTTCAAATGACAATACATACAGATGCCAGAACAACATTGGTACGCGGACGCCATTAGAATACTCTTGGATTATCTCTGTTATTCCCCGCTGAACGGTGGTATAGTGACTATTACCGAATAGGCAAGCTAGTCTGAGAATAGTGCGTGATAAAACGTAATTTCGATTTGCTGTGGCATAACTGGCGATTTATTCTAAGAATAAAATTTACTCTAGCTTGGTCGAATCCACCCTTAGACAACAAGCGTTGGGGATGTTGGGCCATAACACACCACGCTGGCCCAATGCGGGTTGGTGACTAAACATAGTTCATATCCTAGTGGATATGAACTTTTAATAGTTTAAAATATTATGTTGACCTTTGACCCTAATTGGTAGTTCACTTCACGCTCTCTCAAATCCACAAAGTTGCAAGTCACCATAATAATTTCGGACCGCAGTCCTTGGCTTGCAGCCAGGGTACGTCATATTCTATCATTCACTGCGTCTATTGTGGATAAGAATATATCTGCAGTATATTATATTTCAGCAATTTTTTAGTCAGCGGAAACCAAACAATACGTGACGTCGAAAATATTTAGATACTTTAATGTCAGATCTCTTGCTGTAGGTTTGAAATAACTTTCTCGTTATTACAGAATATTTAGAAACTTTCTGCAATATTTATATTAATGTTCTCTCATTTTTTCGAAACCGACAAAGATAAATATAATGAAGAATGTTATGAAAATATATGAGGCAAAGTGTTGCGTTTCGATGTTGATGTTTGTTTCTTTGTATGCCCGTTTTGTTACTGTCAGTTTGATTAGTGTTATTTTTTTTTGTTTTTATGTTAGTAAATGTAGTAATTTGTGTGTGAATATTTTTTTCTCTCATATGTCGTACCGTGATGTCACTACTGTGTACAGCAGAATACCAGTGCAGCAGGCCCCGCTTGCTGTTTATACTGAGTTGTGCAGTGTTGGCATCACACAACTGGGCGCAATGTATTGTTTTTTTATGTTTTTTTTTGTTTTATAAATTGTTCATTTGTGTGCTTGTTGTGTGATGTTAATAAATGTTTTTTCAATTTCAATTTCAAAGGAAGTGTGTGATCCTTACAAACGAAAACTGTGGTGTCTGCCTACCCCTCCGGGAAACAGGCGTGATATATACAGGGTGTAACAAAATCAACAAGCGAAAGTTTAAGGGCGGTATTTATACATCATTCTGAATACAATAACAAAAAATGGGCTCCAGTTTTATCGAAATTTTAAAAGTTATATTTTCTAACAATCTAAATCAATTAAAATAATGTACATCATGAAACATGCTGTATCTTTACTAACACGCCCGCAAGCGTGAATAAAGTGATAGCTCAGTGTGCTCCGAGTTTAGTGTGCATGTTCTGCTATCTTTGTGTGCGTGTAGTACAGCTGTACGGGTTTGAAAAGGGTGTATTTTTTGGTGAATTATGATAATGTTTTGTTGATTATCTCGGTAACGAGCCCGTAGTTTTGGACGAAATTTGGTGAGCATGCTCAACGTGATGTATAGATACTTCCCTTAAACGTTCGCTTATTGATATTGTTAGACCCTATATGTAGTACTATCGCGGCTTTACCACTTTGCAGAAATTATCGTATGAAGCGGTGCCGCCCGCCCGGGTGCGTGCCCGTACCAAATAGACGACGCGGTGTGCAAGTGATTTTGACCTTTAGACTGGTAAAGCGACGGAGTCCGCTATAGTACTTATGTAAATGTATATGCATTATAGGGATGTATGACAGAATTTTGTCACAAAGCTCGGTATCCGGACGTCCCGCATTCATTCACCAGGTCAAGCAATGTGCGTTTTATATTTTTCGATGCACAGTCCGAGTTTGTGATCGCCAACCCGTATCGAGCGATGACTGACTATACTTTGACTTTACCTAAGTATTAAAACGTGTTCGTAAAATATGTCAAAAGTGCACTGCAAACTTATAGCAGTTTAAATTCGCAGTTCGGCAACAACTTAAGCTGTTTGCAGAGAGGTTTGACAGACATTACATAAAAATTACGGGCGGTGAAAACTTTAAAGCTCCCAAAGTGTTCTATGACTTTCGTAACTGTCCGTATAAAATGTTCTATGCTACCGTATAAAATTTCCATGTTTCTGAACCGGCAAACGAGTATACGGCCCTTATGATGGTGCGCGGCCACCGCACAAGCCCATCATGGACGCGCGCGACTCCAAGGGCATCACGCGCCCAACGCATCCTGAAGTTCATCAGTTCTCCGGCACCCTAGACGCCGTAGCTTCCGGTCCAGCCAGCCGCGTAGCACGTGGAAACTAGCTAGGGTCCCGAATGGGTTCCGAGAAGTGAGTGTGTTTACTACTCCGCGACCAAGGTGGACACTTGGAAGTTGACTTTAGAGTTGACAACCCGAGCAGTGGCAACTGCGAGTTATGCCCTTCGTGCAATGGGAAGTGAGCGAGCTTGACAGCTCCGGTTACCTATCTGGAAAAAAGGGAGTGAACTACACGTGTTCACGGGAAAACTCTCCCGATGCCCTAGTCTTATGAGTACCGAACGAAGAGCGCGCTTTGGCGGGCACTGATTCGGCGTCAAGAACTAACGCAGATGGACTCCTAAGCGAGTTGGTTTAATGGCGCAGGGACGTCTGGCATTTCTTGCATAATCTTACGGTTGGTCTCGAGGTGCCAGTTCAAATAAAAGCGATGCAAGGAGAGGAGTTCTCAATGCTCTGTAATTTCACTGGATCTAGCACCCTTCAAACCGGAACGGAGCAATGTAAAACAACGCTGCTTGGAGAATTAGGTGGTGGTTTGTGGTTGGAACGTGACTGCGCGGAATAAAAAAGGGCGTAGCTCTTCTAGCAGTAACAAGATCATTGACAAGTCAATTTAGAGAAAGTTTTAAGTTTCTGAGCAGCATTGGCTTGAAGCCAGTGCACGTCACACCGTTGGAATTCAATGCACGTACAAACCATATTTTACTTAGAAAATTGGATTGTACTTTCAAGGGCAGTTTATATAATATATAGGTAACTGATATTATTTATAGCATACAAAGGAAATCTTGTAGAAAATAAATTATTGTTGATGGAAAAAAACTGCATTTACAGTTTTCCAAATTAATTAGCTAAAAGGACAATGCCCACGGCCCATACATTTGAAAACCTGTCAATGAGTAAGCATGTATAAATGACATTGATAGCAAAATGTAATCGTTATGTTTTACTGTTTATTGGTCTAAGACCAGATTTTTTATTAAAAACAAGAGAAGTTTATGATATAAAGTTTGAGATTGTTCCGTGCTTCGAGGCACGTTAAGCCGTTGGTCCCGGTTGTTATCGTAAGATGGCAGTCGTTAAAACCCACCAACCCGAATTGGGCTAACGTGGTGGGTTATGGCCCAATATCCCCACGTGCTATTGTCTACGTGGGAGGCCTGTGCCCAGCAGTGGGACGTTTATAGGCTGATGATGATGATGATGTTAAATTTGGGGTTTTATTTACTAAAGAAGCCAATAATTGACACTTTACGTTAGTTTTATCATACTAAAAATGACGAATCGGACAACCACACACTCACAGACAACAGTGACAGACAGAGCTGACAACTGACAAGTCAAAAATACGTTTCGTCGCCTGCGGGGGATGTTAATCCAAAGTGCCAAAACTTACAAGGGGTCTAGATGTCCAGATGCCATAAACACCACAGTCGTTTTACCCCTTAAGTAAATTGTAACCGTTGATAATGAATGATAGTGTCAATAATCCTTCTTAAAACGTTAAGCGTATCTGATGCCATGATAACAATTCTTAAAATAGAGAACTAGAATATAATTTTATAAACATCAAATTAATTAAAAAATTTAACGCTAACAAAATGATTATTAGAATATTTTATTCTAGTAAACATTTTATCCTATATCTACATAGCATTCTGAATGCAAAATTTCAGTAATAAAGATATTGACGCTAACAGTTAAAAGGCGGAACGAAACGCTTTGAGTAGTAGCGAGTGCGTTCAAAAACCTTAAATTGGTTACTGCTATAGGAAAACAAAACTTCGTATTATATTTTGTCTTGACTTTTAAGTGAAACTTTATTATGATAGCATGGTTAGATTCAGTAAATGTTGAGCTATTTTTGCCTATACGATTTATACATATATATGGACAATGCTCATTTTGGACCTGTCTTATTTTGAGAATGTATATATGTATATTTAAAAAAATATATACGTATGTATAAATCGTATAGGCATAGGCAGGCCTTTCATTTTTAAATAACAGTTCCACGATAGCATAGTAATTCACCACCAACGAAAACCAACCACTTGGGTATTTTACATAGAGAAGCTACATGAAGGCTGCCTCTAGGGAAATCAGAAGCCTTCTAAAAGCTGGAGTCCTAGTGAAAATGTGCAAAAGAACGGATAACTGACTCTTGAAAGCACATTCATCGTAATACATATTGTGAAAATATATACGTTAAAACCGCCACGATGTTCTGTGGTCGATACTATTTAGTAGGACGAGTAGTTTACCACATAAAGTGAAACTACTTTTAATACACTAAGGTAATTTTGTGTTTCTATTATGAATTTAAGTTGGTATAAAATTATTACAATTATAAAAGTAGTTTAATTCGATCTTTTGTTTTTATCTTCTATTTTTACTTAACAATAATTATTACAATAATAGCATACCCTCTTTTCTACAATTAATGTTGTAAATAGTACTATTACTACCTTTATAATATTATGTAAACATATTTAATAGAAGTTTATTGTACAAAGTACAAATGTTTGTATTCCCAAATAAATAAAATATTAAAAATAAGTCTCTCGCGTTGCAAACCCTGAAGCATCTAAAAGCACCTACTGACCAAAGTAGAACTGCCTCAAATCTACCATCATCATCAACGACTCATTGTTTATTACTGGCCTTCCCTCATAAAAACTGCACTTATGGAGGTTGGGCCAAAACCAATTACGCTCGCTCAATGAAGGTTGATGGATTACTGAAAACTGAAATGTGTAACTTTAAATGAATTTTCCGACTGGATATTTCGATAATCAGTAACGTTACGTACTTTGTTAATTTGTGTATCAGAAATATGTGAGTTTAATATGTTAAGTTTGATATATCTAAGTTAAGCTGACCAAAATTAAAGCAGATCGATTATATGCCACTAGAGCTGATGTATAGTCGTATAGTCAGTACTTTAATAGGCAAATGGCTTTAATTGGCGGCCTACACTGAGAACTTTGACCTTCTATAGGCCAATTATTCGAATAAGCTGTTTCTAGGTGTATGGTAACACTAAAAACGGATGGGAATAAATTTAAAAAAGACAATAAAAACTCTTTGGAGGATAATTAAACTACAATGAATAGACCAGTTTTAAAGGTAAACGGAGTCTACATGATATCAGTGTACTATGTCATACATCGTTCATGTAGGATGGAAGTAGGTCAAGAAATACTACATCTATATGACTGCTTTTAATATAAGTTTTTTGTAATACTGCCCATACCGCCATTAGAACTGTAGTAACCTTGTGGCACTTCGGCAGCAAACAGTAAGTGGTCGTAAACCATACAATTTATGAGTATTACTAGTTACGCTGCTAACAGATTTGATTTATCGCTATTTCTTTATAAATGGCTATCACTCTCTAACTGTAACGCTTGTTCTATCAACCATTTTGTTGGTTACGACTGTGTTAGTGAACTAGTAACTGATATAATCTAATTGAGAAACCGTATCAAGTACAGTAGGAAATAAAGTATTGGAAAAGCAAAAAAAAAATAGTAGGAAATAAAGTATTAGAAAAGTAAAAAAATATATAAATAAAGAATATCTAAAAAAATAAAATATGAGAATAAGAATGAACGAAAAATTGAACAAACTAACCCTTACCAATTGGACGCTCCTAATTTTTAAACACTTAAATATCACAATAGAAAAAGCGATCACCAATCCAAAATATATACAATCCAATCCAATCACACACACCACACACTGTTTGGCTCTAAAAATTTTCAATGCGTACTTTTCTGTGGGTGAATTGGGGTAAATCGGCACTGCCCTCCCGCGGCACGGAACGCGACTGCCCGGGACTGCGCCCGCCAGAGATCGATGGCTGTGCGCATGTACCTCGCGCCCCGCGTCAGCTCCAATATCTTATGTATGAAAGCGGAATATGCCCGAGGAAAAGTGAAAAGCGCTACACGCCACTGTTCCCGTAATGATGATGCGTAGCCAACGCGGCACCCTTGTCTCATTACCTACTCACCCAGAGCGATTTGGATAACAGTTACACAATTAACGATTGTTGATCCCGCTCTCTTACGAGTTTGTTACACTGTGTAGACATTAGTGATCGTATAAAATCACAATCACCATCTCTAGCCAACTTTATGGTTACCGTTAAATGGGACATTTTCAGTTCTTCTAATAGTGTTATAGGCTGCGTGCATACAATATTCATTGAAAACCACATATGAAATGGGCCCCTTGCTATTGTGTGCTTTAATTTTTGATAACACGTTCACGTAGCAACCGTTATATTTTTACCAGTGTTTCGTTGGACTGTTCCAATTTGGTCCCAACTACTCGATTTAATTATTTACGGCTTGCTTTACTATTCGAGTCGTACGTTGTAAGTTCGTGTTAATGTCGCCAGACGAGAGGAGAATGGATATCTACATTGTGATGTTGTGTTGACTGTAGTTGGCACTGGCTTCCGGATTCTCGAATGCTACCTATCGAAAAGTTTTGCACATGAAATCTACACTCTGTCTTTTTCTGTATCTAAACATGTGACAGATACAAAGAACACTATCTAAAAGTTTTCGCTCGAAATGTGTTTGAGAATTTGAGCTGGAATGAGCTTCAAATCCGTATATTATTTATATATATTTTATAGTTGACACTTACCGGTATTTCTTATCCCTGTGCCAGACGGAAATGTGGAGCACTTGATGATCGTAAACTACCACTGGAATGGGCAACTTCAGATGCCTCTGGAATTCTGGCTCCTTCTTTCCGTAGAGGACTGAAGTTCTTTGAAATATGGACCTCTGAGTCGGAAGTGGCTGGTTTTCGGTGACTCCACTAATGACAACCTGTAGACAAAATATTTCTTATAAGTATAAGCTGTATGTAGTATTAGAATACCAATTAAAATACCAAGTTCAAACAGAATCACTTACCTTTGTATAAGCATTAATATCATCCGTTTTTCCTGTACATCTTTGAAGATCGCGACAACGTATGACTGCAATAGAAAGATAAACATTTTTTAATAAGATATCCGGTACCTAGTCAAAAAAGGGCTTTACTTCAGAACAGTGTTTGAAGTTAAACAACCTAAAAGTTTCACCTTTAATGACGATAAGGTCAAAAGTGAAATTCTGTAAATACTACAATGCTACTAACAATGTTGCTATGGCGACAGATTTAGATGGAATGGTGGTAGGTGTCATATGGACTTAAAACAATTTCTAACACAAACAAAACCGAGTACATTAATGTTTTATATTTTAGCGTTTTATTAACGCTTAAATATACTTAAGCTCGGTAGCTAGACCTAGACTAGACCTCGGTAGCCAAGTGGTTAAGGCAGCCGCCCGGAATGCGGAAGGTGCGTGGTTCGATTCCCGCCTGAGGTTGTCGTCTTTTTTCAGTGTTTAAAATTTTACTTAAAACCGAGTACATCAAAAAACACGCTCCGCTGGGAATCGAACCCAGGACTATTAGACGACAGAGGCACCAGTTGTTGCATAATAGGGGTTCAAAAAAAATGGCATACGTTTTAGACGTTGTTTAACTTTAAACATTGTTTTGTGGTAAAGCAGAAAAGGTTTTAATAAAAAGGGTCGATAGTCACCACTCACCGTGCACGTCTATGACTTCATCTCTCATCTTAATCTCCAAGTCTATGGTGCCCTTAAGGGCTTGAAACCGATCAGTGCTTTGCTCCAAACGGTTGCTAGCTACGCTCCTTCTCTTTTCTTCACTACTGTTAATACTGCTCTCTTCAGGAGAATACGTTAGACACCTTCTTGAAGACTTATGTTCAATTACAGGAGTTTCGTTATCAGCAGTAAGCAGATCCTCATCAAGCTTACTAGTTTTGTGAGCTCTTTCTTCGCTCAGAACATTGCTTGGCCTTTTTAGATTTGCTACTGGTGTGATTGGACTAGGAATCCCGTTCTCTAATGTTAAACCAAAAAGTTCCCTTGATCTTTTGTTGTGGATTTGTGGCTCATGGGGCATGAGACTGCTGTGTGACACGTTTGATTTAATAGACATATTATCGCAAGAAGCTTGATCGTCTCCTTCGTCGTATGTAGGCACAACTATACAATTGAACGAGGAACTGAGAGGCTTACACAATGACGTATTTTGAAGTTCTAACGCAGGGCTAGGAATGCCCATTTCAAGAGTTAGAAAAGTGTTTGTAATTGGTTCCCTAGCTTCCAGAAATGGTTGCCTTCTATGACTTTCGTTGCTGACAGTAGATTTTTTTCTTCTTATACATCTTTGTCTTCTCAATACGTTATTGCCATTTTCTTGAGTAGCAGCAAACAAATCCGGTGTGGACTCTGAAGAAATGTGTTCTAGATTGCTTTTATCATTATAAGAAATATTCATTGAATATGACCTATGTAAAGGTTTCTTAGATTGTTTTCTTGATTTTAACTTTGGTTTAATATCAATATCTGGTGTTCTAACTTCTCTTTCATTATATCCATCACCATCGTCTAATATAAAGCATCCGATAGGAAGATTTTTTAGTAATTTATCGTTAACCCTATGGACTGGCATCATCCTTTTAGTTGGAGTACTTTTAGGCGACAAAGAGCTTTCTCTTGATAAGTCGACGTACCTGGCTTCTTTAATAAGGTTCGATTTATTTTCAGCTTGAGGTTTAACAAATAAATCTCTGACAGCTTCAAGTGGCGGAATTTCATCTTCAACAGACGATAAGTCGCCACAACACTTGTTTAAGATTCGTCGCTTTGTTTTCACAATCTTAGTACTCTTGATTATATCTTCAATCATTTTCTCTAAAGTTACGTCACCCATCTGAGTCGTAGAAACAGTTAACTCAGTGTCATTCGTCACAGAATCTTTACCTGATATAAATTTGTTTTCCATTTCTGTTGATGTCTCTTCATCTCTTAGGGGTATAGTAAAAGGATTCTCCACTTTAGGAAAGTATTCTGTGACCTCGTTAACAAACACTTTTCTTTGCGATTCACTGTGTGTACTCATTGTACTAAATCTTAAAGCAGCCAACTTCACGGAAAGAGGTGTTATGCTAACAGGTGAACAGCCATCTCGCACCAAAGTATGAGCATCTCTTTTATCTACGGAAGGGGATTTAAAAGAACTTTCGAATTCGTTTGATTTCTTTCTAGTTCTTTTTAAAGGCCTAATATTTGCTATTTCCGAATTATGTTTATTAAAATAAATAGGATCTTCCATAAATATGTGATGTCCAAATATAGGTAAAGTTGTTTTTTCTATGTTCTTACTGTTTAGTGTTATAGGTTTTTCTATACAATTTATTACAAGATCTTTTTCATATTCAATTTCTACTAAACCTTCGCTTGCAGTTGTAGTAGTACTAATAGGATTATTACTTAATCTATTAACAAGCTTAAAAGACTGTCTGCTGCTATCTGTTGTAGCATTTAACCTATCAGATAGGTCATTGAGAGACGGTTCTGAAGTACTGTGACTCAATTTTAGATAGTTAAGTTGAGATCTATCTACAGATTTAATTCGTCGTTCTGATTTATAAACACAACTATCTCTCCTGAAGCAGTCGTTGGTAGCACTTGTCATTTCTAATTTCCTTTTTTTAGCCTCTCTTACCCTCCTGCTGTAGGTAGGAGGGGTCGGAGGCAGGTCTGGTGGTATATCGTCTTTGGACCCATTTAAGTAGTATTTTCTCCGATCATAAGTTTTTACAGGTGTTGCTGACGAAGGTGTTATGTTGCTAACATCTTTGAGTGCTAAGCCTTCAGTTTTCTTAACAAAACCTTCTTTGTAATAGTTTGGTGTGTTGCCAATGTAATTAAAGTTCTCTTTATCGACTGTTTTCAAGTTGTTCTTCCGTATTGCAGTGGACCCTAGAGATCTCCTTTGGTATCTACTTGGCTTTTTACTTTTCTTAACAGACTGCGCGTCTAAAGACCTTCGGATGTTGTTATTGTAAGGTCCATTGGTATACGAATCGCGGTTTTCTATTTCTATTTCGTTGACTGGCTGAACGTCTTGGTTCTTCTTCCCGTACACTGCCCACTTCAACATTTTTGACCTGAAACAAAAAAGTCATTTTTCAAAAAAGTTAAAACTTTAATTGAATCCAAAACAACCGCCATTAACCTATTACTGCTCGTTTGTCAAACGTTGCTTTGCTGTGCCATATCAAGTGGCATTAAATAATAAATAAATATAACGATAATAAGTAATTATTAATTATTACTTGATAATAAAAATACTCTATTCTATTCTTTTATTTCGTGGCGTTGAAAAGCTATGTTCAATCCGCGACTTTATTACGATCTGTCATGATCGGTGTGAACGTATACAGATATTTCACATTCCCGCATTCCCAGAGAAAGTTACCGCCCACCATCAATCTTCTTTAAATAAAATATCATTTATAAAATCTTATAGGTATGAGAAAATAAGTGTAAGACGGATTGATCAATCAATGCACCGTCAATATTAAATTTTGACACCAGTAAAAGCTTGTGGAGAATTATATTAATACTAGCGGCCGCTCGCGGTTTCACACGTGGATCCCGTTCCCGTGAAAAATCGGGATAAAAAGTATCCTATATGTTAATCCAGGTTATAAACTATCTGTATGCCGAATTTCCTCTAAATCCATTTTGTAGTTTTTACGTGAAAGAGTAACAAACATACACACTCACAAACTTTCGCGTTTACAATATTAGTAGGAAGTAAGATAAGAGGATTAGTAGGAACAATGACAATAGGCTACTCATTTAGTGTTAAAGCTCATTGTCAGGCATGACTATAAACCTCAGAATAATAACTAATACTATTCTATGATTCTATGAACAAAACATAAAAACATAAATACAAATTATCAATATTAAATTTAAAAAAAACAATAGTGATTAAGTCATAAAAATAACAAGTTAAATAAAAGCTTTTGAAAAGGTTTTGTTTATTGTCATAACAGTGATTTAAACTACTTACCTACTTTCGAGTACCTTAAGACGGTGCCGCGCGATCGCAAAACCTGACATAATAAAACCTCAAAGTGAACTTCAAAGCAAAATCAATCATTATTGATATTTAAAATTAGAACAATTCTGCTTTGAAGTTTCAGACCTATAAATTCATTAAAGTTATGTTTTTATTCTGCGAAATGTACAAAACCTCAGAATACAAAACCATCACGCGCTTGTGTTAAAAATTAAAATTTACTTTTTTACGATGGGGGCGACCTGCGGAATATCAATACAAATATTTTCATGTAAGAATTATTGTTTCATGCGTAAAATTAAGAAAGTTGTCGAAATAAAAGTTTCTAGGAGTCATTACATTTATGTATTGCTTGTTATTGTTTAAATAATTTGTTTTAAATTTCAACAAGGCCACGACCTTGTGCAATGATCAGGCTAACTTACGTAAGTTTTTTTAATGTATTTAACTAATTCAGCGCATAGTACAAGTGACTTAAAAATACGTAAATTTTCACAATTTCGTGCAGGGTCCCCTTAAATAAATGAACACCTATATTACATTTTACTGTAGGTTACATTGTAAGCGATCACGGTTAGAATAGTGAGGCCTATTCGATTCCAGTCATGGTCGTTTGGAGCTCATAACATGGACGTTAGTACACCGTTAGTATCTCGATGCAATTTATGATACTGCCGAACGGGGTTAGGTGGCCACAAAACATAATTCAAGTATTACACTATCAAACATATTCTAAAGTGTTGCAGGGGTTATGTAAAGTCATTGTGTTTACCGTATCATATTCATTGTCAGTGTTTACCGTATCATATACCTCCTTTATGTAACATGCATTAAAGTGATTCAGGTATTAGAAATAGATTTTAAGTTTGTTGTTTCTATCTTTATAGAAGCACCACCAATTAATAATTAATTAATTACCACTGCACACAATAGGAATTCTATTCATTGATCGGTGTTCGGCCGCACTTGAAAGGTTAAGCTGAATTTGTAAATTATTGATTGATGTTTATTATATATTTTAGCGTTTCATTAACGCATATATATACATAAGTAAAAATTTAAATACTGAAAAAAAAACGACAACCTCAGGCGGGAATCGAACCACGCACCTTCCGCAGGTCTGGTTTTCACCCGTCGAAATTTGTCAGTGCTTGATGCTTCATCAGCATCATCAGCCTATAAACGTCCCACTGCTGGGCACAGGCCTCCCACGTGAACAATAGCACGTGGGGATATTGGGCCATAACCCACCACGCTGGCCCAGTGCGAGTTGGTGGGTTTTAACGACTGCCATCTTACGACAACAACCGGGACCAACGGCTTAACGTGCCTTCCGAAGCACGGAGGAGCTCGAGATGTTTTTAAATTTGGTCACCCATCCAGCGACCCGGCATTGCGAAAGTTGCTTGATGCTTAAGTTTTTTTTTGTTTTTTTTTTATATTTTTGTTTGACTAAAAAAACATAAGCATCAAGCTCTGACAAATTTCGACGGGTGAAAACCAGACCTCGGTAGCCAAGTGGTTAACGCAGCCGCCCGGAATGCGGAAGTTGCGTGGTTCGATTCCTGCCTGAGGTTGTCGTCTTTTTTCAGTGTTTAAAATATTACTTTTAAATTATTTTTATGGCTCAGTGGTTATATAATTAGAGTTCAGACCCAGATGATTTGATTCCCAACGGTTAGGTACATATGGTATAGGTTTAGATATGTGGTTTAAGCTCGTGCCTATTGTGGCTAGCTCATTGTCATCATTAGCAGTTGGACATAACGTAGTTAGTTCCTGAATATTGAGTATTCCGAGTAAAGAACGCTTCCATCATCGGCACAGACCACATAACTCATGGTCTGTGACCATGGGTCTTCGTCTACTAGAGAGATGAAGGTCAAACGCTATCCCGTTGTACAATAAAAGAAACTGAGAGAGCACTTCACGCCTTAATGAGAATTAACATAGTTCACCGGAAACTCCATTATTTGCTTGTAAACTGCAAGAAAGCTGCATGACGATGTTAAATTGAACATTCGAGATATCCGTTAGCCGTCGAGTTGTTTCGTTTTATGCTCCAAAATGTGGACCGGCCCGGCCTGTAGCCATATTGTGCAGTGACGAGCGGAAATCTTAAAAAATATTTAGCGTATCTACATTAGTAAGACTACAGTTGAAGCGCATACTGACCTACATTTGCGAAATTGCGGTAAATAAATTTGAAATTGAGTAGTAATGTATGTTTGTTAAAACCTTTTTTCAAGTGAAAGCTGTCATCATCCAAAATTGAGGTGATGTTGATTCTTGTGCTCTTGCTTTAAAAAGCTTCTTTTGAAACTTGTTTCTATCGGTTAGACAACGGATAACTACTTATTATACTAATAAACATCCAGAAACGATATTATTTAGAAAAACAGTTACATCTAAATTGACCCAACCAAGAATCAAACCCTTAAGAGGAACACTACGTCGACGTGGCATGCAAAACTCTCATACAAAACACAGAAAAACGACGTTTCGTAGTCCCCTGTTTCCTCCTTCAGAACTATACCAATTTTTATTACTTTTTCAGCATCGCTTAAAGAAAGAGATTTTATATGTCTGTATGTATGATTTTTTTGCATTAAGTCATTTATTTAATAACCAGGAGCCTTCAAAATTTAGCTAAATCACTCCGTTTTAAGGCGTCATCAGAATCATTAAGTGGCTGGTTTAAAAAAAATCAAACATACAGACATAGAAAATCTCTTTCTTTAATCAATGCTGAAAAAGTAATAAAAATTGGTCCAGTTCTGAAGGAGGAAACAGGGAACAACAAAACGTCGTTTTTCTGTGTTTTGTATGAGAATTTTGCATGCCACTTTGATGTAGTGTTTCCTCTTAAAGATAGCCAGAACCGGCGGGCAAACCACTTGACCACGCAGGTCGCCAATAGTGCGGTTCGTTGTGTGTTTTGGCGGCTCATTACTTACTAAAAGAATACTTATTATTAAATGAACCGTATTGCGTAGCGGTAAAAGTATACTATCACCCCCTCTCTTTCATTGGGTGTCGTAAAAGGCGACTAACGGACTAAAGACTGCACATACATCCAACAGCATAGAGCGGCGATCTCACCACATGTCACGCTGAGCACATGTGCAGTCACTACTTGGTGAAAAGTGGAATATGGTAAAGGACTGCTTTTGCTGTCCTCATTGCCTAGTCTCTGACTAACCCTTCGGGGATAATAGTCGTGATTATATGTATGTATGTACTACCAACCTATCTCTTTTCTTGATTGTCGTAAAAGGAGACAAAAGGGCTAAAGACTGATCAAACAACCATCAGTATGAACGTTGTTATTTAACCACTCACTCGTGGAAATTTTCTGACACAAAAATTGGCGCAACTGTCAACGTCAAATTCGACAGAATCGAGCATAGACTATGCGATATTTTGCGATCACGATGCATAAAATGTACCACAGAACCGAAATAATCAAACTTGTTCATACTAAAGTAGTCTGTAAGTCTATGAAAGCACCGTACAAAGTCAAGTGTGTTTTTGTAGGTGCGGTCTCATGCGACCGCTTGGGGGCTGAGGGGTAGAATCGTTGGAGAAACGTGAACAGTGCGCTGCTTTTACGGTTTCCAGTAACTACGAGTAGTCTCTGACTAACCCTTTGGAAAGAATAATCGTGAGTGTACATACGTGATACATACACTCAGAAAATGGTTCGGACAAATCTCAACAGGTGTAGTTGCAAGCTTTATAGACTAGATGGCGTTAGCGTGCGTTTGAACCTCAGAATAATAACAAAAGCATAGAAGGAGTGGTATGACATTTGAGTGGGTACTCCCGCTTGGTCACCAATCGAATTACATTTTGCTATGTCTCTTTTGAATTCGGTATCATAAATTTTGACTGGTTTTTTTTATTTTCGTAGGACATTTTACGTTTTTGTCAACTTATTTTGTAACTTTTCTTTTAATGTTTATGCCCATTTGAAAAAATAGGACAACTATACGAGTCTCATTTGGAGTCCTTCTATGCTTTAGTTATTATTCTATGGTTTGAACCAGAATTTCCAAAGACATGTATTTATGTTTTATTCCGTTTTTGTCTAATTAAATCTTCTTTACAAAGAATTTTTAACATATTAATTAATACTTAATAACTCGAATAGCGTGTTCGGCGAGTAAAGCAACGTCGGGAGACCAATATGAAAATTTCAGGAGCTGCTTCGTGCTACAGACAGCATGATTAACATATTATGTTAGTCATTAATAACACGTTAATCAGATGTTTTCAGTTTCGAAATAGTTACCGGTGACTTTGAATACGAGTTTAATATACGAGCTTACCTATTGATATAAAGTGTAAGAAAAATGTCACTCAAATGCTCAATTATCATTAATTAAGCATATCAAAATTGCAAAGCAAGACACAGTAACTAGCAAAACGCTAAGAAATGTATGTCTAGTTTTTTTTTATAAGAAGCAGGCAAACGAGCAGGCGGGTCACTTGATAGAGAGCAATCACCGCCGCCCATGGACACCCGCAAAACCAGAGGAGTCGCAGATGCGTTGCCGACCTTTAAGAAAGGAATAGGGTTATGAAAGGAATAGGTATTGTGACGGGGAGGGGAGGGGGGAGGGGCCTCCGGAACTCTCACCGGCCGGACGAAACACAACAGCACCAAATGCCATTATTTCACGCCCGATATTCGTGAGAGGGTGGTATTACCCCGGGCGAGCCGGCCCAATGCTTGCTGCAACGCAGCGTGGCTGTACCACTCAGTCATTGTCACTAATTTAGCACCACCCAGGGGTCACGTGTAGGGTCTTAAGGGTAAACCTGGACGCGAGTAACTGTAACCCCAGTCTTGTCTAGACTATAGCCGAGTGTAGTATAAAAGTGAAGCTTAATATGCATAATTTTGGTTTGATCTAACGTGTTATTCACATGACTTGCTCGCTAGCTGCTAATAATTTAAAAACATAATTACTACCTACTGTAAAACCTTAACAAACTTTATAATTATTATTCAAACATGAATTAAATTAAAAACGAAAACCTCTTAACATGTCACACCAGCTTTATTATTCCGCCAATCAGGTTAACTAATCGCTTTCTAACACAATCAACACCGCATTATTATGCTAACTTCCCAAAATGTCTATCGCGGAACCTTTGTTGGCCGTTCAGAACGGGCGATTTCATCTCGGTTACGCTGTAGGCAATAATTCACATAATATTTCTCTTTGCCTACCAAATTGACTGTGTAATTACGATTTTGGCGCGCATTCATTCAGACCGTGCCGCGCAGACACATGCTGCGTACGAAAACCAGTGTGTACACAAAACGACCCTGGAGAATTTCGCGAACTAATACAACACCGCAGAAACAGGGCGTACGGCTCGGGCCATTATCCTCTCCCTTGCTATTCACCAGCAAATTACTATTGAATTTAAGATTTCTTCTGGAGCATTTTTTAATATCAAATGCACGTCTCGGCTCGCGAAACATGGGGTCGCGGAACAAAAAAGTTTACATATCGCGGCGACATTAAACTTTTTCTTTTTGCCGTTCGATCGCGGCCGATTTCCGAACGGTCCACGAAATAAGGTTTAATATTATTTGAGTTATTATTAGGAAACAGTATGATCGCACTCGCCGTCGACGACGTCGCTCTGAATGGGACGGAACACGTTATAGCGGAATTTTATTTTTGAATTTGAATTTTTGGAACGTCCGAACTGTATCAGTGATCTTTTTTACAAACTCTTCCTTGTTCCGAGATAGCCCTGTTTGGACTTTATGCTGCAGGGAATTGAGAATCTCTTTCATGCAAATTGATAGGGATTTGCGTTAAAGAGACGCGCTATTAAGCTGAAGACGTAAAGACGTATCAACCGGCTTGAGCCAAATGCCAAGCGGATATTTTCCCCATTTTAGAGAATGAAAGTGATCTTATGCATCTTTACAGATAAGCAAACGGAGCGCTGCAGGGGAAACGTATTTTGAAGAACATAATGATTTATAATATAACGAGTTTGAGTTTTATTTTTTGTAAAGAACGAGAAGATACATTTTGATGAAAGAAACACTCTATACATTGTTAGAGTGGTCTTATTTAAGTTTGTCACTTAGCACACTTTTACCGGCCTTTTGTAAATAATCATTTATTTGTATAGTAAAAGTTAACTGGGACACTATTTAGATACGCAGGACATAAAAATCTATTTCAATTATTTTTTATTTGAATAAAAACCTAGTTACTTAATTTCTTTAAAAAAATATCGAAATGAAAATTTAAAACCTAGGTACTCTATTAAAAAAAAATACGTCAGGATAATATAAAAACTATGTAAATAGTTAATTAAACGCGAGTTAATCCGTAAAAAGTGTTTCATTTCATTTCAAAAAAAAATACCTTAAACAAAGATTTAAATATCATGATGTTTATGGACTTGGCTTTACAATTTATGCTGCTATACCGAACTTTAAATACAATTTAAGATGGCATTAATGTATTTTGAAATAACCCAGCAGACAGCTCATGAAATCAAGACTAACACAAAAAATAAATTCAAAGTTCATTAAAAATCTACAATTATACGTCAAACTCCCGTCTAACCAATGATCCATGAAATATTTTATGTCGTTTCCTATTTTCCATTTGCGTTATTATAATGCACCAAATGTTAGTTTGGCGGTTGGGCGGCAGGTGGCGCGTTTCATGAATTATTCAGAACTCTTTGGACAGTGCGTTCCCCTTTGTCTATGGTACCATATTGGGTTTACTTATTTATGGCAAAGGTATGCTAACAGTACGGCCTAAGTTAAATTCCAGATGTGAAAGTGTTCTAGTTGGTCACATCTTCGGTTTGTCCTGAATTTTAAATGGTTTTTATAAATTATGTTTTTCAGGAAATGAAGCAACCAGTCACTCTCTCTCTCTTTTATTAATTGTAGTATTATTTCATAACGAGGACCAAATTATAATGTAGTTCAGTGAACTTTGGGAAACTAAAGAATATCAGAAATAACAAAGACAAGACGTCTGATATAAATTATCAAAAGTGAGATAACAAACACATTTTTTTATAAGTTGGATTTTTTAGCAATAACTTTATATATATTTTTAAGGTTTTTTTCTTACATATAATTTCAGGTACAGTCCACATTTTATAACATGCGTTACAAATAAGCAAGATCTAGTTGATAATTTCATTATAGGTCACAATTTGTCTAGCATCTGCAAAGCACCGCTGTAGCTAATTGGTTCTTACGATAAGCACTTAGCAAGGATATTGTTAGCATCTTAACTAGATTACTCGTGTTACAAGGACTTAATGATAGTAGCCAGTAGCAGATGCAATAAAAGGTGTATCGCGAAGAGCACGTGCCAAACTTACGCACCTGCCACTCTATCATCGAAGTATTATCGGAATAATGCGAACCGCAATATACAGGATGAGCCATCCCAATGCGTTCTGACCCATCCGGATGGCGCACCTTGTATATTGCTGTATATGTCCCAATGGAAAGTCTGACATTAAAAAAAATGCATTTAATGATAGAATCGTGATAACAATTTTATGCGTAGGCGCTGCGCAAACGTAGACACTTTTGTTGCCGACACGGGACACCTTCATACAAAAACGCGATTAGCAGTGAGTTCAGTTGCCGCGACTGGATAGTACACTGCAACCGCGTTTTTGTATGAAGATGTCCATTGTCGGCAACAAAAGTGTCAACGTTTGCGCAGCGCCTTAGACTTTCCAGTGAGTAGAGACACCAATATTTTAACTTTAATTGTTAAATTAGGTAATATTCAGTTGCTTACTTTCCTTAAAATAACCCTTGTTATGTATCTGTTATGTATTCACTGACGGAATAGTAACACTTTTCAATTAATTTTAAAATAAACTTGCTAATGTTAATTTCAACTTTTATCCATTTTTTTATTTACAATATTTTACTGCCCGGTAGACTTAATTCACCTGGAGCAAATCATCTGGGTGCATTAAGTGCTACGCACGGTAGACTTAGTGACCCCAGGTGAACTAACCATAGCTTTCAATACACCCAAGGTAGACTTTATTCACCTGTCTTAGGAGATAAAAAAAAAACTAACGATACACGAAGCACAAGCACGAAGTTAAATCACCGCCAGACCAAAGCTTACCGACATTTTGTCAATAGACATAATATACAATTACAATTATCGTTAGTTTTTTGTATCTCCTAAGACTTACATAGGTGCATACATACTGCTCACGCCTTAGTCCCTACAGGGCAGGCAGAGACGATGGATCTCCACTTTGCAAGGTCATGACACACCTCGCTTGCTACTCTTACAACCATCAACCTTTTCACGCACGTCCTTTTACTCTTTTTGCTGCGGACCCCAGCTTCTTTGAGAACATCATTAATTTGGTTCTTAAATGCCCTTATGGGGCACCCTCAGCAGTATATCCTTCTACAATAGAGCTGTATATATCTCTTTTGTTACTCTCCTTTCACTCATTCGTTCTATATATCCGAACATATTTTTAGATACATTTTATTAGACTAATTGAAATTACACAAGTGACACAATTGCTCATCGTGATAGGCGATGAGCCCGTAGCCGCTCTATACTGTTGGATGCATGTGCAGTTAGTCTGTTAGTCGCCTTTTACGACACCCAAAGGAAGAGAGGGGTTGTGTATTCTTATAAGTAAGTAGGCTCATAATAGAATCGTGATCACAATTTTATGCTGAGACACATAGACAGTAGCACGTAGAGATATCGGGTCGTAACCCACCACGCTGGCCTAATACGGGTTAATAGGTGAAAGAACATACTTTAGTACACTCGTACATATATATATTCACAATTATTATCCCTGAAGGGTTAGTCAGAGATCAGAGTAGGCCTAGCATGTGCAACACTAGAAAATTTTCTCGACCCGTTTTCTCGTGTTATATCTATACACAATACGTCAAAAATAGACAAAACAGTAGTTTTTGCTTGTCTGTGGTATTTTTGTCTACAAACCCCATGGACTTCAAGTCCATGGAAGGCCATGGACTTTAAGTCCATGGAAGTCCATGACAAACCCTAACAAGCAACATAATGTTATCGAGTTTTGACAACTGTAACCGAGATAGTTTCTCGTTCCCGCTATCGAAGGAAGAGAGAATATCGTCCGCGACATATCTCGTGATGCGCATGCTAGGCCTACAGGCAATGAGGGCCGCTAAAGCAGTCCACTGCCATAGTCCACTTTTCATCAAATTTTAACTGCACATATTGTGGTAAGGTGCTATATAGGTGGTGTGCCCGTCGCCGCTGTTGGATGTATGTGCAGTCTTTAGTCCGTTAGTCGTTTTTTATGACTTCTAAAGGAAGAGAAGGGTTGGTAGTGTTCTATGAATGCGCCGGTACTAGCACAGCACATGAGTACTAAAGTATATGCCGTGCGGTATAGCCGCTCACTAGAAGACTAGACTAGACAAGACTAGACTAGACTACTACCAACTCTTCTCTTCCCTTGGGTGTCGTAAAAGGCGACTAACAGACTAAAGACTGCACATAAGTACATCCAACAACACATGTGCAGTTATCGTTTGGTAAAACATAGACTGTGGCAACGAACTGCTTCAGCGGTCTTCATTGCCTTTCTATGTTTTAAAGAAAAAAAGAAGGTTTTTATTTTTTATTATTATTATTGAATCTATTTTATTTGTAGAAATTAATTTAATTTAATTTTTAGTTTATATTCATTTTATATGATTTTTTAATTTGTCAATTCACTTCATTAGATTTCAAATATCGCAACGATTATCCTGCTAATATTATAAACGCGAAAGTTTGTAAGTATGGATGGATGTTTGTTACTCTTTCACGTAAAAACTACTGAATGGATTTAGATGAAATTTTGCAATTAGATAGTTAATAACCTGGATTAACACACAGAATACTTTTTATCCCGATATTCCCACGGGAATGGGAACCACGCGAGTGAAACCGCGAGCGGCCGCTAGTGTTATATGAAGAGCAGAGCCTTTTGTAACAGGTATCATAATACTTAAAAGAATGCTCTGGCCACTTGCTATTGTAAAATGATACTTGAGCGTAAATAAATATTTTTGATTTGATTTTTGATTGCCTGGTCTCTGGTTGAGTGAATATAGGTACTTTAGTCATTTCTAAAAAGTCCCGAAGTGCTAAGCGCTTCCCTCTGCCGACCGTACGCTGCCCCCACGCACCCACGCACTGCGCAGCTGTCGCGGCCCGCGTGCGCAGGCGCAGGCGCCTCGATAAGTGCTCCTAATTACCGTACAATTACAGACCTTACTATGGTGCTACAGTTCTGACTCGCGATGGCAATTTACGTCATTGTTTAAAGTGAACATCGCTTGTTGATTTTGGGAGGAAACAGTATGAATGTTTGTTTGAACAGGTCTTACCGATAGCTTGGTGGCGGATTGGTTGATGCAGCTGAACGGTATGCGGTAGACGTAGGTTCGATTACCAGCTGAGGCAGTAATTTTTTTAACATTTCACTATTTTAAAAACATAAGTTTCGTACATAAAAAATGCAACAACATTAATTCGTCATATTAATAGCCTTTTTTACATAGCTTATTTGAACTTCACAAAACTAAAAATCAAAGTAGGTAATGTCATTATATTAATTAATTAATTGGTTGTAATAATTAAATTTTATTAATTAATCGTTTAATCAAAAATTTATTTTATAATATGAACTAACGAACCCTGAGCCAACACACCGCCCCACACGGTACGCTACGACGCTCTTATCTATTCTAATTTATAATGTTATCTATTCAACAATCTCGCCATATGGCCCGCCTCTACTCGCGGATATAATAAAGTTGGAAGTTGAATATTTATGTACGCAACAGTATACAGTTACAATTTCGGTAATTCGTTGACAGACAATTGGTACCTACTCGTACATTATGTTTCTAACGACTCGGTTAGTGAGCTAATTAAATTTTTCGTAGTTCGATCGTAAACTTTCTCGTGAAAGTTAAAAATCACAATAGAAATACATACATACTTAAAATCACGACTATTATCCCCGAAGGGTTAGTCAGAGACTAGGCAATGAGGACAGTAAAAGCAGTCCTCTATAATAGTTCACTTTTTACCAAATGGCGACTGCACACAGCGTGACAGGTGTAGAGCCCATCGCCGCTCTATGCTGTTGAATGTATTGTATGTGCAATCTTTAGTCCGTTACTCGCCATTTACGACACCCAAGAGAAGACCCTCTCTTCTTAGTTTAGGTAGTGTTCTTTTACCGCTACCCGACACAGTTAACACAATAGGAATGTTGAGACTAATTAAGAGGCCTATTACATGTCGACTGTGATTTTTGCGTAAAATGGCCTATTTTGGCGTTATTAAAAATTCAAAATTCAATTAAAATATCTTTATTCACGTAACTAATATTGACATTTCTTTATACAACTGTTGGAACCATTCTATTAAGTATAATTAAAAAAATAATACCTGTTTCAGGAGATCCCGCTCTTTCTTAACTAGTACAGTACTTTAATTACAATATATGAATAAATTTACATTTGACTTTTTATTATGAGAGACTTTAATATAAAACTTTATTAATTTTATATAATTATATATAGTTGCATGATTGAGTGTGTTGTAAGCGTGTGTGTGTGCGTGTGTGTATGTGTGTGTGTGTGGGGGGGTGTGTGTGTGTGTGTGTGTGAGTATGCGTGAGTGTGTGTATGTGTAGTAGTAAATGTGTTAAAACATTAATATTATGATAACTTTATGTTTTAAATACGAGCTAAAAATTCATTTATCAATTTTATTAATTAATTAATAAAATATAAAATGAAATTTATATTCTGTTGTCTATGCTAGTATATAATTGAAAATAGTGAGTCTGTTTATGGTTATGAGTTATATTTCAGGAGATCTTCTGCATCGTCATAAGATTTTGTTAAGAGCCATTTAGATAGTACTTCTTTGCATTTGAGTGAGTTAAGTTGGTATATATTTAGTTGTTTATTTAATTTGTTATATACGTGAGCAGTTTGTTCTACGAATTGTCGCTAAGCAAAATGTGTTTTATTTAGTTTCCTTTTAATAACTGTGTAACTTCTTTGTTTGCTTAGAGGGCTAGTTATAAACGGTGTTAATTTATGTCTCCGCAATACTGTGGCTATTAGATACAGTTTTCGTTATGGATCTCAAAAACAAAAATACATTAACAATTATGACTTGTTGAATAGTGT
Source organism: Scoparia ambigualis (assembly GCA_963921215.1). Classification (NCBI taxonomy): domain Eukaryota; kingdom Metazoa; phylum Arthropoda; class Insecta; order Lepidoptera; family Crambidae; genus Scoparia; species Scoparia ambigualis. The sequence continues at coordinate 40,044,577 of OY992503.1, read as the reverse complement.
AGAATAGCTATTGGAATAGTGCGTAGCGGCCTCGCTTTTTGTAAATTTTTCTTAACTTTTTAATTAAACCCAAAATTGCAGAGAAAGATTTTCCTAAAGTGCGCGAAGGCACTTTTATGAGCTCATCGATTGAACTACTGTTCTAAACAAGTGAAATATAAAAATTATAATGTTATATATAGTCGAACAGTGAGTAGCGGCCTCGGAATTTTATATTGGAAAAAAATGTTATTCTAAACCAAAAAACTTAGAAAATCGCTATAAATTAGCTGTGAATTTCTCCTATCTACAATAATATTATTATGCAAAATTTATACCAGAGTAATTGTTACTTCATGAGGAATAAAGATTTTATAATGAATTTATTATCCTATTTCAATAAATACAACTGCAAAATTACTACAAAATGCGATGCGCCGACCGTCCAAATTCAACTAATGCTCACATAATGGAGATTTGTAATATTATGCACAAATTTATTATCCTATTTCGATAAAAACGATAAATGCAACTGCAAAATTACTACAAAATGCGTAAATAGGCATTTTACGCCGAAATCACATTGGAGATGTAATAGGTTTCTTAGTGTGTCGGGATTGCTGCAAACGGAAAGCTGAGGCCCACCACTCCGGCAAATTGACGTGTATGTATACATGTAAGTATGTTTGTATTTAGGTAGAAACTACCATGCCCTCTCTTCCCTTGGGTGTCGTAAAAGGCGACTAACGGACTAAAGACTGCACATACATCCAACTGCATAGAGCGGCGATAGGCTCACCACCTGACTAGCTGAGCACATGTGCAGTCGCTATTTGTGAAAAGTGGACTATGGTAAAGGACTGCTTTTGCTGTCCTCATTGCCTAGTCTCTGACTAACCCTTCGGGGATAATAGTCGAGATTACATGTATGTATGTTTGTATTTATGCATAATAATATGTCATATCACCAGATGTAACGATAAGGCTATCTTAGCATTCGTTCCTTTTTGTGTACTGTAATTTTTGTGGTGAGTACAACGCCACTCTATTGTGTTGGATGTGTGTGCAGTCTTTAGTTACATAGTCGCCTTTTACGACACCCAAAAATATAGATGAGGTGGCTCGGTAGTATTCTTTTAAAATCGCCGTAACTCTTTTAACTCAGAACAATCTTAGATATAAAGTGGCAGTGGCTAGCCAGGCGTACTCAAAGGGACTCTACTAATAAACAAACCGTGCATATTAACACGCTGGGAATCGAATTCGGGACGTAGGGGTTGAAGACACAACGAAGGCGTGGTAATTAGAGTAATTACTTTATTGGATTAGGGTATAGTGGTTTGTACACCAGTTTTCATGGTGTCGCCATCTCTGAGGTCCCGGGTTCGATCCTCGGTCGGGTCAATTTAGTAATTATTGTTTTTCTAAATTGTCTCGGGTCTGGGTGTTTTATATGTATAATAAGTATGTATTTAAGTATGTTTATCCGTTGTCTAGTAACCATTTAACGAGTTTCTTCGAAGCTCGTGCGGTGACGGAGAAAGAATACCAATCGCCGCCCCTCTCTCCGTCCGGTGGGTGTCGTAAGAAGCGACTAACGGACTCTTTCGAGCGATGATCTGCTCCACTGGTGGTAGGGCTTGACCCGTCTGGTTGGTGACCACCGTACGCATGGTGTAAAACCCGTCAAGTGACTGCTTGTCGGTCGCGTTTCGGGATCAGCCAGCGTATAACCAAAGCTCGAGAGGATGATGCTGCGATGTATTTGGTCTGTGGAGGCTTCCGTCAAACCAGTGCCAGGAGGACTTCGTTAACCTGCCGACCAGGGAGACCCGTAGAAACGGTTGTCCCGCTGGCCGCCCGTGGCACAGTACAGGGGCCCAAGCGAGCCTAACCAGCTCGTGAGGCTGCCTCACCATGCCACGCATAATCTCGGGGTGGTCCGTCGTGCCGGTTGGTGACCGGAAGGTGGGGTCCCGGCGGCCATTCCCGGGGTGGTTCGGGGGCCCTTCCGTTCGGCAGGTTAATAATACTCGTCTGTGGGAAAATTCCTGGGGAAACAAGCCACCACACTTTGACCATTCGCATCGCGGCATCATTTTCTCGATTCACGCCTCTCTCTTTCCACTCCTAAAATGACAGCGCCTAACAACAAAACTGGTTCTACAGCGGTGCACACCCCCACCACAACCTTACCGTTTGAGATGGAGTTCGCTAACATCCGCGGACTCCATGCAAACCTCAATGCCGTCCACCACCATCTTGAGACGGCACGGCCAGCAATGTTGTTCCTGACGGAGACGCAAATAATCCGCCCAGCTGACACCACCTACCTGAACTATCCCGGCTTTGTGCTTGAAGAATCCTTCAAAGCCAAAGCCGGAGTTTGCTTATTCGTTCGGGCGGATGTTTGCTGTCGCCGTCTGCGCTGTCTGGAGGACCCTTCCTTCTCCCTCCTAGTGGTACACGTCGACTTAGGCTCTCATTGCCGTGTCTACGTCTGCGTCTACCGATCCCATAACGGCGACATGGAGACAACTCGATTAATTGAACATCTTAGTCTGGTAGCAGATGATGCGCAGGAGCGGTTTCCATCGGCGGAACTGGTGTTTTTGGGGGACTTCAACGCCCACCATGAGTTGTGGTTAGGTTCCTCTAAAACAGACCATGCTGGTAGAACTGCCCACGCATTCGCTCTCACGCATGACCTGACGCAACTGGTGAACCAGCCCACCAGGATCCCAGACATAGTTGGCCATGCGCCCTCCTTACTCGACCTTCTGCTGACGAGTCGCCCAGCTGGATACCGGGTGGAGATTCGAGCTCCTTTAGGTTCCTCGGATCACTGCTTGATATCCAGCACAGTGCCCTTGGCATCGCGCCCGCCAACAGCGGTTTCGAAACGCCAGATTTGGCACTACGCGTCGGCAGACTGGGACGGGATGCGGGAGTATTTTGCATCCGTCCCTTGGAGGCAGCGCTGCTTTAGTGGGAAGGACCCGACCGCTAGCGCCACTGCCGTTGCTGATGAGATAGTATTAGGAATGGAATACTATATTCCACACTCCTATATCATCAGCAAAGGCAGACGCAACCGCTGGTTCAATCGCGAGTGTGCCAGCGCTGTTGAGAGCAAACAGACGGCATACCGCGCTTGGATCAGAGGTAAAGCTCATGGGGCTACCGAAACTCGCTCGCTAAAAGCAGCCTATAATAATGCCACCAAGTCGTGTAAGAGGGCCTACATTAGAGCGGATGCCCAGCGCGTTGCACGAGTAGGCCAAGAACTCCTGACGCATCCTACGGGCAGCCGTAGCTACTGGCGTCTGGCCAAAGCCGTGCAATCCAACTTCTGCCAACCCTCGCTGCCACCACTGAGATGTCTTGACGGAACTTTAGCTCACAAGCCGCAGGAAAAGGTCGATCTCCTGGCCAAACTCTTTGCGGCTAACTCCCGGATCGATGACTGTGATGCACAGCCACCCTCAATTCCTCACTGTGGCCACACAATGTCTGATATTAAAATCAGGCAGTGTGATGTCCGTGCGGAAATGCAGTCAATCGATGTCCGGAAAGCTAACGGTCCTGATGGCATCCCAGCAATAGTCCTGAAAATGTGTGCAGCGGAGTTGTCCCCTGTGTTAACGCGTCTGTACCGTCTCTCGCTCTCTTCGGGTTGTGTGCCGGAATCTTGGAGAGAAGCTAATGTGCAACCGATCCCTAAAAAAGGAGATCGGTCAGATCCGACTAATTACCGCCCTATAGCCGTAACTTCAGTGTTGTGTAAGATCCTAGAACGAATATTGAACAAACAGCTTATTCGATACCTAGAAGATCACTCCCTAATTCACGATCGTCAATATGGGTTTCGGCCAAAACGGTCAACGGGTGATTTTCTAGCGTACGTCACACATCTCTGGGGTGAGGCTATTGACAAGCGTGGCGAGTCACTGGCAGTTAGCCTTGACATAGCCAAGGCTTTTGATCGGGTCTGGCACAAAGCTCTTCTCTCCAAGCTCCCGGCATACGGTTTGCCCGCTCAGTTCTGTACCTGGATTGCCAGCTTCCTGCATGAGCGTAGAATCCGTGTCCTTTCGGATGGATGCGCTTCGCGGTTCATGTCAGTGAACGCTGGTGTTCCTCAAGGCTCCGTTCTATCCCCCACGCTGTTCCTTCTGCATATCAATGACATGCTTCCTCTTGGAAACATTCATTGCTATGCAGATGATAGCACAGTGCATGGGGGATATAACGGGCACCCAACGGCTGGGCGGGTAGACACCGAAATGAAGCGAGCAAATCTTGTCATTGAGCTCGATCGGATGTTGGACCTCATTTCTAAATGGGGCTCCGATAATCTGGTGGAGTTCAATGCCAAGAAAACACAGGTGTGCGCGTTCACAGCGAAAAAGTCGCCATTCCTTTCCCTTCCCTCTCTTCAGGGTACATCTCTAGGCCTGCAGAGCAGTATTAACATGCTCGGTATGGATATCCGCTGCGATCTGAACCAAAAGGACTACATCGAAACCGTGATTAAAAATGCCTCGCGTAAACTCGGTGTCCTGAACAGGGTGCGGCGATTCTTCACGCCTGATCAGTTGTGTCTATTATACAAGACACAGGTGCGGTCTTGCGTGGAGTATTGCTCTCACCCTTGGGACGGCTCCGCAAAGTACCTTCTCGATGCCTTGGACAGATTGCAGCGCCGCGCTGTGCGCATTATCGGCAATGCAGAGGTCACTAAAACTCTCGAGCCTTTGCAATTGCGTAGAGATATTGCGTCACTCAGCGTCTTTTACCGTTTATACCATGGCGAGTGCTCTGAAGAACTCTTTGACCTCATCCCTCCTTCTCCCTTCCTCCATAGGAGTACGCGTGCTGCTCTGCGGAGTCACCAATTTACAGTCTCTAACATTCCATCTCGCACAAAGAAATTTGGTGACTCGTTTCTTTGCCGCACTTCCAAAAGATGGAATAGTCTACCAGCACACGTATTCCCTCCTACCTATGACATAGGGTCCTTCAAACGAGGCGTGAAGAAGCTTTTTGTGGGCCGGCAGAGGGAGGATGACTGATGCTACGTCTCTTACGCTGCACCAGTTGTCCTCGCGCCTGGACCTCATTTCCACTTAACATCAGGTGGAGTGGGGTCATTTGCCGGGCTAAGTATAAAAAAAAAAAAAAAAAAGCTTCTCTTGGGCTAGACAATTGGTGTGATTGTAGGAAAGATTTATTTATTTATTTAATTTATTTTTATTATTCCACTAATCCAGTACGCTCAACGAAGGTAACGATACACTAGCAATTTGGGACTTCTTAAAAGAAAAATTAAGCATCACGTTTGTAGCTTAATTTTATTTAAGTTTTTTGTAAAAACGTGATATGTAGCATGTTAATGTAAATGGTGGATTAGTAACAGAGCACTCGTGAACTTGAATGAGATCAAGGAGTCTTTCCAAATGAAACAAACTTTCTTAACAACATTTACGACCTCCGTGGTCAAGTGGTTAGCACGTCGGTTCTGGCGTTGGGTTCAATTCCCGGTCAGACTAATTTAGAAAAAGCTCCATACATACATATAATCACGACTATTATCCCCAAAGGGTAGACAGTCCTCTACCATAGTCCACTTTTATCAACAAACAGCGACTGCACATGTGCTCAGCGTGACAGGTGGTGAGCCCACCGCCGCTCTATGCTGTTGGTAGTATGTGCAGTCTTTAGTCCGTTACCTTTTACGACACCCAAGGGAAGAGAGGAGGTGGTAGTGTTAGAAAAAACTGTTGTTCTAAAATTTATTTCGTGTCTGGGTGTTTTCTTTGTGTATGTTTATTCGTTAGTATAGTAAAACTTTTAAAGAAGTTTCAAAAAAGCCAAACTTCGGGTAGACAATTGGTGAGACCATAGAAAGTTATTTTAATATCATCCAATTCTACTAACAAATAATTAGTATACGACTAGGGCTACCATCCGTCCGGATTAGTTCGGACATGTCCGGACTTTTAGGCTCTAGTCCGGACTTTGACTGGCTCTTTAATTTGTCCGGATTTTGTAATATGAGTAACAAAACTACATTCTATGTAAAAGCAAATAAGTTTTTAATCTTTATTAACTTCTAAAAAATTAAAAAAGACAACATAAAAAGTAAGTATGGTTCCACTAAAAAGTCCGGACTTTTATCGAAATGTCAGGCTGTTTGTCAGGACTTTTCAAATTCCTAAATGGTAACCCTATATACGACTATCCCACACTAACTAGCCTCAGTTCATAAAACAAACGGTAATGAATTAAAACTCCACCCAGACATTATTTACGGCAAACAGTTCAGTACACGAATGTGTTTCCACCCTTCATAAAGTCTCGCTATAAGCGAATCTACGAACCGTATCATTGTATTCTACTCGTACTTAACTTTGATACAGTCAATCCTTGTATAGAAATAAGCTTTCTGTGGGCGGCTCATTTCATTAAGTACTAAGCTTTATAAAAAAGCTTATTATAAAGTGTCAGATTACACAGAAGACAAAACAGCTTGGATCTGAAATGCTCCAAGCACTCCAACAGCTGTTTCTAATTGTCTTTATTTAATTGATACTATTTTGTATTGTAGTTTTGTATTGCAACATTTATTATTTTTTAAATTCATATTTTGTATTGACCTGGTAACGACATATTCTTTTTTTTTTGTTTGTAAATGTCGTTGCTTTTGTGCGCTGTGGTTTCTTGCGCCCATTCTTTGCCACAGTTAAAAAATTATGTCCTGAATGGGTGGTAGGTTAAAAAAGATTTGGACGATTCAAAGTACTTATTGAATGAGTTTATTGAATAAATATATTTTGACTTGACTTGACTTGACTAAACGAACACCATACCAACACATTTTTAGGGTTCCGTACCCAAAGGGTAAAAACGGGACCCTATCACTAAGACTCCACTGTCCGTCCGTCCGTCTGTCACCAGACTGTACATGAACCGTGATAGCTACGACAGTTAAAATTTATACACATACATAAATACAAAAAAAAGGTATTTGAGGGAGGCTCCCATACAACAAACGTGAATTTTTTTTACCGTTTTTTGCTCGATATAATAATGGCAACAGGTAGACATTTGAAATATTCACAGAATATTTAGTTGTGTATTCACTTCAAATAATGTCTAATGATGTACATCTTGGAAGGGCGTTAGATTTGAAATAATAGGCTCTCGATTAAATACAGGCGTCTATTTACATACTGCAACACAATTTGGTACAAAATAATTAAGGATTAAGCAGATCGAGAAAGATTACATTCAGGAAACGCGGCAAGTAAGATACAGCGACGCCGCGACGGACACAGACCTAAACACTGAACCGTTCGTGAGCACACCCGTAACAAAAATGGCAGTCTCCCGGTGGTGCAACAACCTAATGTCATCTCGCGCAATTGACAACCCCCATTTATCAGTCACTGTCTTTTGTCAGCCAGCGACAACTGTCAATGTCATCGCCGCTGTATCGACCTTACCCAAGTGTCCTTACACACTTGCCGTTTCCGTTTAATTAAATCTGACATAGTTCAATAGATGGCGTGATAAGTTGGAAGAATAATACTACAGCCTAGAGGGAGTACTGATGCTGCGACTGTGTGCTGCTGTGAGTAAAAAACTGCGAAGACTAAAGTCGAGGAAGTTCCCAATAGACCACTGTTCGGCGATATATTTGCTTGCCTTCCATTGCGACCGCGCCTAAGGAACCGTAGCGTGCGCGCAGACTCCCACCCCCTCACAATTCTTATTCCTTCCTTAAACCTATTCCTTTCTTAAGGGTCGGCAATGCGTCTGCGATTCCTCTGGTTTTGCGGGTGTCCATGGGCGGCGGTGATTACTATCCATCAGGTGACCCATCTGCTCGTTTGCCTCTTTATTTTAAAAGAAAAAAAAAGTAGTGTAGGGAACTATCTCAACGGTACATCTAACAGCATAAAGCAGCAATGGACACACCGCCTATAACGCTGAGTACAGGGCCCTTATTCTGTAACGATTCCTTGTTTCAAAACCACGTTAATTCCTTAAAAAGTTACGATATCTTCTCAAAAACGTATGCGTTTGACGTTTGTGCGCGGTAAGGTTTAGGTGTGGAATCTATAGATAGCGATACAGAATCAGGGCCCAGAGCAGTGGTAATTTGTCGATACGTGGAGTGTGGCACCTTTGTGGTCCTCATTGCCTGGTCTCTGACTAACCCTGATCCAAAATCTGATGTCTATCGTCTCCATCCTTAAAATAATTATTATGTAGCTTTTTAGTCTTAGTCATATAAGTTTGTACTATATTAGGTTTGTTTATGTTACCACTAAAATATTATTTAGTTAAATTGATCATTATAAGCGAAGACCTTTTATTGGCTATCAGTGTATACAATGTTACTTTATAAAATTACTTGAACTTGGTTTTCCGAAAATTAATTAAATAAATAATTAAGTATAGAAAGTAAGTCAGCGCGCCCATATTGAAGCACTTTTTTTGGAGCCAGAAATGGCTCTAAACGCCAAGTTTTCAATGTACACTACGGAGTTACAAGCGTACGTGTGCGTGTCGCCAAACGCAAGCAAGTACCTAATCGTCACGAAAGTGTGAATCGGTTTAGTGCTTCAATTTTGACAGAGCGCTTGTGTACGAAGACTATCTTTCTATACGTAATTATTCTAAGTCTCCATCCCTAGGTTGCCTGATAGATATCGCTTTAAGTGATAAGGCCGCCCATTGTACGACTTCTTTTAAATTGTAGGTAATATTTTATATTTTCTGTGTTTTTTTTAGTGTACAGTAAAGAATATTCTATTCTATACTATTATGTTATATTAAATTCTATTCTATTCTAACCCTTTGGGGATAACATTCGTGAGTACGTATGTACCTATGTAAAGGGAAATAAGGTGAACATGTGGAAAAGCTGAAAATATCGTAGGAGCTTGATGACGTAACGGCCTGCGATCTTGCATGTTATGCAACTTTGCTAATCGAATAGCCGAAAGAGAGACATTATTCTACAAAACAACTTTAATTCTTTTCGAGGAAAGCCCGTTAATGACTCCGCTAACTGATGTTAAACAAAAGCGAATGAGAAAAAAAGTGTCTTCAGTTTCTTGCTAGTCAGCATTGGTCAGTCAAAGTTTAGATTTACTTATGAAATCATTTGTTAGCATTCTGATTAAATTCATAAAAAATGTTTTAAATAGATGGTGTCAAAGTTATTGTTATTTCGTCACAGTTGCGTTTCGCATCTAATTAAATATTCCATACAACCAGTTTGTTATCGTCACACCGTAATATTTAATAATAATTGTTGTGTTTCGTCACAAATCCAAATTGTAGTGCTAGAAAGTATGTTTTTCTTTGTAAATTGTCTTTCTTTGCTGACGATACTTCGAACGACTAATGTAAGTACATGGTGACCAAACACAACGAGAAATTCAATAAACTGACAAGGAAAACAAAAAATGTGACCAAACATGACTGAAATTCAATAATATTACCACAAGTGCGAAACGAAACTGTGACGAAATCAAACAAACCCAAAAGGAGATTAAGTGACTTTTTGAGTAATAAAAAAATGAAAACTAAATTTTCTTTTTCGTTAATCTTACTCAAGAAAATTTAAACAGATGTCTCAGAGACCCTCATTCGAGTTGTGCCATTGTTGCAACAACAATCGGTTCTGATGCGCCTTCAGAAATTGGAATAATAACTTCATTGTCATGTAATCTGGAGCGCAGAGATGCTGAATCTATCGACCTTTGTTAACATATCTCTCGGCCGCCTTTTGTACTGCAAGGAAGTGTGCAAAATTTGACAATGCCGATGCACCCACGGGTTCAGAAGGTCATAATCACAATAACGCCACTTTTAACACCATTATAACTTTTAACAGTACGGCATTAGTGTTATTTTCGCTCGTTTGTCACGTAACGACTTTCGATCGTTCCAAGGAGTTCCGATCTAGTTTTTTTTTCGACAATGACGGTTCATGTAAATGGTATGATTTATTTTTGACAACAATCGCACCTTGGCTTTTGGGTTGTGGGAATATTTACGAGCGATCCCGAGGGGCGGGCCTACTCAATATGTCTGATTGCGTATTGAAGAATAATTCGGTGAGCCTCGGGTTCACAAACTGAAAGCAATAACAATAATTAAGATAAAAAAATATTGGAACAAGAAATAAATAATATATTGTTCAAATAGTTACAATCAACTTGGTATTAAATAATTTAAATTAAAACTAAACAGAAAATAAAACCTGAACCAGAGTTCACAGTCACAGTCACAGGCCGTGGTCACGGGCTTTATGTCAAAAGGCTTAGGCACTACTTAAACAGGTATGCTTAGGGTAGGTACTATTAATTATAGTGATACGTGAAATCGCATGTGGAAATAACTTAATTAACGACTTCGCACTTAACATATAAAGCCCAGTATAAAACCAATTCCAAGTAGGTAGTATTAAAAATGGAGTCTCGATTGTTCGCGTGTTGCTAGAAAAATAACTAGGGTAAAAAAATTGGTTGCCTGTAAAGTCGGTTTTACGGGCGAAGATTTTACGTGACAACGTCTTTTTCTCGGTAGAATATTTATTGATATGAATATAATTAAATTGCACAATAGGAACAAGGAATTGAATGAAAATAAAAATTGCACAAATTTTAACTATAGAAATATATATTTTTTTTTTTTTTTTTTTTTTTTTTTTTTTTTTTTTATTTTATTTTATTTTGTTTTATTTTTTATTTTTTTTTATTTTATTTTATTTTATTTTATTTTATTTTATTTTATTTTGTTTACTAAAACATTGTACATGTAAACTTAAACTTAACTATTTAGTGGGAGAGAGACGCAAGGCATTCGGCGGGCCTCTCTCTCGTTCGGTGACTCATCGTTACGTTCCCGACGAGCGTTACACTTTTTCATAAGTGTCTCCCAGCTAACCTAATTTAAGACGTTGTCACGTCAAAAAACCTCCTTTTTTGAAAGATGGGAAATATATGAAAAGGTTTGGTAAAAAAAGTACCTTGAAAATACATGAACAGATTGAAGGAATTCATAGGTAATAAACCTTTTTAAGGCAAAAACTAGGAGTTTTAATTTAACAATATAATAGAATAATACGTCTTCATTAAACCGTTCAGAACAAATAAATAAAATTAGTCGGTAGTTAATCTGGAGGTTATCCTCTTTCTCTCGTAAAATGAACAAACATCTTTATTACGTGTCAACAGCTATAAATACCTAGTAGTTGTAGCAGATAATGATACAACTAAATAATTGAACAGATAATCTTCACTCAATGATAGAGCAATAAAACTAAGTCGTTACAATATTTATGACGAAATCTATGGGAGTTGCTAGTTTTTTTCATTGATCGTGCAAATCGATCGTAAGAAGGCGAATCTCCCCTCTGTAAGGCGATATTTCATTTACAACAATACCTGGTTGTATGCCCGTTAACTCCTTTGCCGCGTAATTGCAAAAAATATAGCCGAACTCTATAGACCATTGTAAACTTTAAAACAGTTTTTTTTTTTCAAAATAAAAACTCGTTCTTGAAGCGTGACTTTTAGAAAAATGGCAGCCTTTTTTGACAAAAAAGGGTTTGGTTTGGAACCAGTTCCTTTTCGGGCGGTTACCCTAAAGACTTGCGAACGACAGTTATTGATGGTTCAATGTTTATTTAGAATGTTGTTTCTGTAACACGGTGTGCCAACGAAAGTGGTACCTACTGGGAATGCTCTATGGTTTACAAATACTGAGGGCTTATAGAACTGGCAAACTCACTGACTAAAATGCGATCGTGAACATTTCAGCTCAGCAACAGCTCCGCCGACTCGACGAAATTCATTGAAATGTTTGCATCTACGATTTTCTATTGTCTAAGTGCTTTCCATGCGACTGGCTGTCTGCAACTGTCTCGAAGTAGATTAAAACGATGAAAACCGACAAATTTTGGCTATGTACACATGGCGTCAGATCAACCTACCCAAAATTGTCAAATTTCTACAATCAATTTTGAACTTTACTGTTTGGTACTAAGAATCAATATTCATTGGGGAAAATTGACAGTTTAGGGTAGGTTGATCTGACGCCGTGTGTACCTAATTGACTTATTTTTTAAATGTATATTTAGCGGCTTGCCCGCGACTTCTGCAGCGTGAACAGCCAGAAACCCCGGGACGAATTTATAATAATTCTCTTTTATAAGACAAACCTTTATTATTGAAATTTTTGCATTCACAATGCTATATAGATATAGGATAAAATGTTTACTAGAAATAAAATCAGTCTCAGGAAAGCCCCATTCGAGCTTTAATGAATGGTTGTTTTTTTCTAGTAAACATTATATCCTAAGACAACTCTTGTCCTGACAATACAAACACAACAAAAAACAATTAGCTAAATAGGGAAGCCGTTCTGAAGTGATTGTAAAGCGATCCAACATTTGAGGCAATTGATTTTTATTAATATATATTTAAACTGTTGCAATAAAAGTATCATCTATCTAAATCCTGAGTGTTCATTTCTGAAAGGTTTACAATTACACACATATTAAATATAAATATAGTCACGACTATTATCCCCGAAGGGTTAATTAGAGACCATACCTACTCCACTCTACCATAGTCCACTTTTCACCAAATAGCGACTGCACGTGCTTGGCTCATTGCCTAGTCTCTGACTAACCCTTCGGTGGATAATAGTCATGATTATGTATGTAAGTAAGTACTTTAATAAATTACAGGTTACATAAAAAATATATATCATTTGGTTAAACTCTACAAATAACGTTAGAGACTTTTAGAAACGTAAATATAAAAGCTGTAGGGAGGACAGCCCTGCTCCTTTATGGAATAGCATGTGGCCAAGATCTACCAACCTCGTTGGCCACGACTTTCATCTTACTAAAACAAAACATGCAGAATATCATGTAAATTATATTCGGTCACGTATCCAATTACCATAACAAGAAAAAGTTGCTTATCATGCACGATCGCAACGGATCTCGTCACCTACCATATAGGGAGGCCGTCTCAGGCTTTTCGAAATAACCAGCGCCTTAAAGATACCGTCAATCACATAGCAAAAGTCCTCACCATAGCTCACTTTTCATCAAATAGCGCTGAACACATGTGCAGTCGCACATGTGTTCAGCGTGACAGGTGGTGATCCCATTTCCGCTCTATTCTATTCGATGTATGTGCAGTCTTTAATCCGTTAGTCGCCTGTTAGACACCCAAGGGAAGAGAGGGGGTGGCAGTATTCTTTCACCGCCACGCGACACGGTGAAAGGTTTAAATAGGTGGTAATATAGCAGTAAGCATCCTTTGCAACGAGGTGGCGATTGGGTCAAGTTTGGCTTACGATCTTACCAGTTAAGCAACTTTCACAATGCCGTGGCACTGGATGAATGACCGTACTTCGGAAGGCAGTTATATGCCGTTGGTCCCAGTTGCTGTCGGCTAACCTGCATAGGGCCGGTGTGGGGGGTTATGGCCCAATTCCCCAAGTGCTGTTGTCCCCATGTGCCCCGCAGTGGGACCTTTATAGGCTGATTGTTATAAGTAACCTTTTACTTACCTTAACCGTGTCACGTAGCGGTGAAAGAATACTACCACTGCCTCTCTTCCCTTGGGTGTCTTAAAAGACTCACGGACTAAAGACTGCACATACATTTACTGCAAAAAGCGGCGATAGGCTCATCACCTGTCACGCTGTGCACATATGCAATTGTGTAGTTGCTATTTGAGGACTGTTTTTGCTGTCCTCATTGCCTAGTCTCTGACTAACCCTTCGGGGATAATAAACGTGTTTATATGTATGTATGTATGTAAGTACTTAAATTACAGGTTATAATAAAAAAATATCATTTGGTTAAAGCTATTGTCTATACTCTACAAACAACGTTAATAATAATAATATAGTAGATTATTAACCAAGGGGATAAAGCAGTGTCTTCTGTCGCGGGTGACGATTTAAATCGCGAGCGTAACGAAGGACTCGAGGTTTACTCCCGAGCGTAGCGAGGGTGTTAAAAACTGTCCTGTCCTGAGTGTAGTCCTGAGTGTAGCGAGGGATTTAAGTTCACCCAAGACTAAGACAGCTTTATCACCGAGGAAAATACTCTACTTTTCGTACCATTTGCGAAAAAATTAACACAATAATAATATGAGATAAGCATTTATTAAAAATAATGACAATTAAAAGTAAATTAACATTCGAAACATTGGTCCAATTATTGATAGAGAGAGTTACATTTTTGTTTGGTACATTTATTGTTGATGAGTTGATTTGTAATTTTTTTTATTTCTTTTTTTTATTTATTTTTATTTTTTTATTTGATTTATTTCCTTTTTCAAAAAGATGTATAATACTTTATATACAAACTCAATGGTGTAAACAAATGGTGTAAACACAGATGTAGTTCAGTATAAATTTCGGTAAGTATTCCAAATTTAAATCACATTCTCCCCCTAGAGGATGAATGAAATTCAGTACAATTTTCTTTCCCTGTTTTTAACAGATTAAAAATGACTATTGTTATGTTCGCTTTTTGTGGCATAGAATGTCACTTTTTTGAGCAAGTGGTACGAAAAATACTTTTCATCCCACCATCTCGGAAAGAGTATTTTTAATCTTCAATATCTGAATGGAAAAGCCGTTTTTATTCTCTAGAGGATAAAGTAAATTGAATTTAGAACATCGTGTGCACTAAGTTTGTGAATTAAAAAAAACATTAAACCTATTTACTGCTACCTCTATGGTGCCGAATATATCATACAACTTTTTTTTAATTTGTTAAAAACTCAGACTCGGAACCTTTTTGGTGTACCTACTTTTTTAATTTGGTTGGTAATTTCCTCGTTGAGGTGGGATGAAAAGTTACGTGTTGCACTCGAGTGCAAAGATTTTTCACCTCGTGCTCTTTTGATTCCCTCGGTAACGCTCAGGATTCTAATTTTTGAATCACTCGCTGCGCTCGTGATTCAATTTTAGAATCCTTCGCTTGCTCGGTCATCAAAATTGAGCACGCGGTTAAAAAGCAAGTTTGCACTCTTGTATAACAAATAACTATTATTTGCATAAAAACATTGTATACATTGGTGGTACCTAATAATAAAATCAATAGCACAATCATGTTTTGCCGAAATAAAATGGCATGCAAATATTCAAAATACATCATTCAATAAAATGTACTTAACATTATCCTCAATTCATTGCATATAAATAATAATTCTATTCTATCATTATTACATCAAGCATCGATTTTACTTACAGCTAATTATTAATATTAAAAAAATCATTTAGATTGTAAAATGTATGTGACAGCAACCAGTTGCGCAAGGCTTTCTTAAATGAATAAATGTTTAAAGATTTAAGGTTGTCAGGTACATTGTTGTAAATCTTGGAACACATAGTTAAACACCTTTTGCTATATTGCATTGTTTTAGGGATGGTGTCACTTAGTACTAATCTGTTCGGATTTCTACGGTTTCTAGGATAGATTTGACAGGCCTTCTTAAAGAGGCTACCATTTTGCTGCACAAATACACATATTTCGTAAATAGACACTTTTAGAAACGTAAATATAAAAGCTGCAGGGCTGTCCTCCCCTTATAAACAATAGCATGTAGCCAATATCTACCAAGCTCGTTAGCTACGTCTTTCATCTTACATATAACAAACAAAACATGCAGAATATTCAGAAAATTCTATTCGGTCACCCATCCAATTACCATATCTAGGAAAAGTTGCTTATCATGCACGATCGCAACGGATCTCGTCACCTACCATATAGGGAGGCCACTAGGCTTTTCGAAATAACCAGCGCCTTAGTTAGAGATAGCGTCAATAATTGACCGGTTCGCCGTAACTGGTTGCTAATTGGCGACGGCGGTTTAGAAATGAGTCAATGATTCACAACACTTTTACTGAATCCAGTTTTAAGAGCGTTAAGCGATAAGGGGGATAACTTTTTCCATGCGGCAACACTTGTTTACTAGAGAATATACGTATGACAATCTTTATTTTATTACTTTTAGATACTATAAAAGTATCTTTTATCTTTTATACGACTTCTTAGTACAAGGTTTCTACCGCTAGGGTTTACAAAGTAATAGCTTAGAAAAAGACTTTAATATTAAGTATTATGTTCATTTTGAAGAAAATCACTTTAATCCTTCAAGCAACGTGAAACCAGGCACAATTGAAAACCTATTGTTTTGCGACCGCCGGCGGTCTAATGATCCTTGAAGTGTTAATTGATTTATATTTTATAAATAACCGGACTAAGCGACAACTCGGACACTTTAAATTCGGACAGTGTCCGAATTGACACTTTTTAATTTTATTATTTTTTCACTGACAATTCGGACACTCTTAAAAACGTTACCAAAATATTTTAGAGGTTTATGGATTCTGACTGTACTGAACAGCTCCAATAATTTCAGAGTGTCCGAATTGTCTGTGAAAAAAAATAAAAATTAAAAAGTGTCAATTCGGACACTGTGTCGGAATTTAAAGTGTCCAAGTTGTCGCTTAGTCAATAACCGTGTCGCGTAACGGTGGAAGAATACTACCACCCCCTCTCATCCCTTGGGTGTCGTAAAAGGCGACTAACGGACTAAAGACTGCACCTACTTTCAACTGCATGTAGCAGCGATGGGATTACCACCTGTCACGATGAGCACATGTGCGCTCGCTATTTGGTGAAAAGTGGACTATAGGACTGCTTTTGCGGTCCTCATTGCCTAGTCTCTGACTAACACTTCGGGGATAATAGTCGTGATTATAATATCTATGCATATGTATTTTATAAATGTAATAAACAATTACGCAAGTACGTAACTTCTCGTTCGATACCTTTTTAAATGTGACTTTGAGCCATCGTCAGCCTGTACACGTCCCACTCCTGGCCACAAGCCTTCCCACAAAGAAAACAGCAACAGGGGAGATTGAGTCATAATAACCCACCGCCTTTGAGTGGGAGAAATCTATTATATAAAAATGAATCCCTATTTCCCTTGGTCACGACATCACGCGTGAACGGCTGGACTGATTTCGCTAATTCTTTTTTAGTTGTGTTTGTTATTGTCAGTAGAAGGTTTTTATGAAAGAAAAAAAGTTATAATAAACAATTTTTTTTAAAATATATTTTTTAATATTCATAATTAAGACAGGACAACGTCTGTCGGGTCAGCTAGTAATAAATAGATATACATACATAATACTTATAATCACGACCATTATATGTATTATGTATGTATACCTCCTCCTATGGATACAACCTCAAAGGGTAGTCAGAGACTATAGTCGATGAAGACAGCAAAAGCAGTTCGAAAAATTCAAAATTCAAAATTATTTATTCAATTTAGGCTACAATAATAAATTGAACACTTAAGAATGTCACTATGCCATCGGTTCGTAAGTCTAACTATGGGGCGGGAGCCTTGTACTGAGAAGAACCGGCAAGAAACTCAGCAAGGGCATTTCTTTTCTCCCTTACTTTTACAGCGTCAATACAAATTGGAAAATGCCCTCCCTATCATTGAAGGACATTTTCTATTACAAGATAAAAAAAACATTTAGTACGATTAAGTACAAGACAACACAACAACATAACCAAAAAATATCTAATAAAAAAACAGGTATTCCTCAATTTAAAATAAACTAAACAGCGTCTTACAGTATCTTTGAAAAAAAAAGAGAACGAAAGACTATTAAAGTTCTCTGTCATAGTCCACTTTTTACCAAATAACAACTGCACATGTGCTCAGCGTGACAGGTGGTGAGCCCATCGCCGCTCTATGCTGTTGGATGTATGTGCAGTCTTTAAGTCCGTTGGTCGCCTTTTACGATACCCAAGGGAAGAGAGGGGGTGGTAGTATTCTTTCAACGCTATGCGATACGGTTACATAAATTTAGTGTGAGAATTATATTAACATTAGTTATAAACGCACCCCCTTAAGTGCTTACTTCGTACTTTTTCTTTATTTGTATTTATAGGTTAACTAGCGACAGCTCGCGGTTTCACCCGCGTGGTTCCCGTTGCCTTGGGAATATCTGGATAAAAAGTATCCTATGTGTTAATCCTGGCTATAAACTATCTGTATGCCGAATTTCATTCAAATCCATTTAGTAGTTTTTACGTGAAAGAGTAACAAACATCCATCCATACTTACAAACTTTCGCGTTTATAATATTAGTAGGATAGTACTCGAATATATTCTGGTTTAATCAATAACCTTTCACTGTCCTTGCCTCATGTTATCACACAATAAAAGTAAATTTAATTTCTACGAAATAATATTTACTGGAACCATTTTAAATGCTGTTTCGTTCTAACAACGTTCAAGGTGTATCTAGCTATCTCTTTCTGCGTGTGGTGGCCAGGTGCCTTGGGGTATAAATCACCCTGTTTGGCCTTCTGACCTCCGGGTTCCGGGGATTAAGGGATTTAGTTCCCAGGAGTTGGTTGGCCGAAGTGTAAGGTACTCGTCGTCTGATTGCTAGTTTAGGGTCGGATTAATTTGTTAAATAAGCGATGTGGTATTATGTTTTGGCGGAATTCACAAAACTATAAAACGCGTTTGAGAATTAAGTTATAATGCTATAATTAATAAAAATGATTTTTTTATTTATTAACAGAAACAGAATTGTACAGAGAAGTACTACATAAACCTCTTGAATAGAATAGCTTTTTTTTAGTAATTATTTATAAAATACCTACATCATTTAAAACTTAACTTAATAAGAAACATGTTTTATGAGCAAAACTTTTTCCTGTTTTTCAAGCAATAAAATACAAGATTAACAAATCTGTAACCGAAACGTGCTAACTTCATATAGCTAACCCACATCCAGCGTGGTTTGTTATGGCCCTACGTCTATGCTGGTAGGTTTATCGTCATTTTGATTGTGTGTTCGTTTTCCCGTGTTATTTTTCTTGGACGTTGCTATTACAGAAAGTATCGACGTGTTGCTATTACAGAAAGTATCGACGTAATATTCTGAGAAGTGTAAAAGGATACCATGATTTTATCTTTAAATTCTCACTGGCGTGGCGTGGACAGGTTAAGACCTTGGCTATTAGACAGAGGCCATTTCGAATTACGCTGTGTAACTCAATTCAATAATAACAACGGTACTATTTCACATACTTATTATATACAGTTGTGTAGAAGACTATACAAATTAAACTGATAAAGAAGACGTATCATTACATTCATTAGAAAACAGAAAACTAATTGACTTAATAGAGTATTTCAATTTCGAGTGTACATTTTGCACAATAGAATGCATCATTACAGTCTATTTGAAACTTATCGCAAGCAAGATCTTAAGGTGAAGATACAATAATGTACAGTCAGCAACAAAATTTGATACACACTTTTGACAGCTATTTGACTTCTGATTTTTCAACGTTTCGTTATCTTCGAGTTTATTTGAGCGTTATTAACGTAAAAAAAACAAATATTACGAAGCTATTTTAGCGGTAATTGTGATGTTTAATTTAGGTACTTTTGTTTAGTAGGTAGGTATTATCTACCTACATGTGTATCTACTTTGGTTAAACTTTTGGGGGTAGAGAGGAGGGGGATGGGGAAGGAGTACCCCCCCGCTTATCCCCCTGCCGCAAACAAGTAGTTTTTAAGTTATGTTAATTTTTGTATTTGAGGTTATGTATCGTGGTAAAACTTATGAATCGAGTCGCCTGAATTGGGGGGGGGGGGGAGGAGGGAGGAGTACCCCTCACTTACCCCTCCTGCCACAGAAAAGTAATATTTAAGTTATGTTAAATTTTATAAATATGGAAATTTACAAAAAAAATCGTTTCTGGCGCTTCGCCGGCCGCTCCCGCGTCACGCTCGCTTCGCTCGCTCGGCTCGCGGTTTTGGTCAACATACTAACCTAACCCAACCTAATAACTCTTTAGCCTTTTTCATAGAGAGGGGCTTTGCCCCCAAAGCCCCCTCGTGCCCCCCCCCGTTCCCCCGCTTCGGTTTTGTTACTATGTTACTACATAACCTAAAAACGTGTAATTTTTCGTGATTATAGCTGATTTTGACAAAACTTGCAAGTGGTTTTTTTAATAATTTAACGCAACGACTGCAGCTAAAATGTTAATAAACCTATATTTAAGAACCCCTAAGACCCCGCACAGTGTCAGTTTCTTCAAATTCAGGCGACTCGATTCAAAAGCCAACCCTCTACTTTTGTTACCGACTGTACTATTTTCACTTTAATAAATAATAGAGAATCACTGCCCAATTAGGCGAGTTAAATTTAATCTTCTGATTGATTAGTTAACCCGGTTACGGCTCGGCCACCCCACCGCTTTAAATAGCGTTTCGTTACAATTTCGTACATTTGTTATTGTCACCTTTTTTCACTTGTTTGACGTGGGTTCTGGCGCGAGGGTTCCGTGAGAACTTTTGTGTTAAAAAAAACTGCGTGTATGTTTGCTTTACCGAGTCATGGAAAAGCACGAATAAATAGTATGGAAACAAGAATATTTTTTAAATAAAAGTTAACATTTGCTGGCAACAAGCCAGTCTGTCAATTTAAAGGTTGTACTCTTTTGATTTCTGCAAAGAATTATATCTACACTTTCCAAACTAAATAAGAAATTAGACATAAATAAAACTGATCGTCAGAACTTCAATCAAACCTCGAATTATACAATGCTACTGACAAATACTCTACATAACTGGTTTTAAAAAAAAACTCTAGAAGTACTCTCTTGAACAAATTAATGGAAACAAACTATAAAAATTAAAACCCCGACATCTCATTGTGAAGGACCCTTCAAATCTTATAATTAAATGCGTGCTCCTCATCTAAAGCGGCAAACAAATAAATTATAATGATAATAAAGTATTTTATAGTTCGGTTAACGTTTTAAGGAAGCAGCGGCTAAGACGGGTGTAGATTAAGATTGTCTATTGTTTTGGAGGGGCTGCGATTTGTTGTTAAACCTTTTTGTGAACGCTCATAGACAAGAGGTTGTCCTTTTAATTTTGTTTGAATAGGCAAGGGTTGGCGTACGGAAATCTCAAGTGGGGAATTAATATTGTTTGCTCTGTGACTTTGCGTTGGGGATATCCTGTCGACCATCTTTAGTTGGACGGTTACTGGTGTTTGTTTAATTATTAGTGGGCCTTATTATTAAACTACTTTTTGTATCAGTCCTTACCGAACTATTATAATTACAAATTACGTTTAAGTAAAGGTGTGACATAAAGACATTTTACATTGGACTTAAAAATATGTAAGTAAATAAATATAGGGGTCAAAGTTGCTCGCGTCCGTAGGTTTACCCTTGAGACCCTACACGTGATCCCTGGGTGGTGCTAAATGAGTGACACCAACTGAGTGGTAGAGCCACGCTGCGTTGCAGCACACATTGGGCCGGCTCGCCCGGCGTAATACCACCCTCTCACTAATATTCGGCGTGAAATAATGGCACTTGGTGCTGTTGTGTTTCGTCCGACCAGTGAGGGTTCCGGAGGCCCTTCCCCCCCCCCCCCTCCTCCCAATTCCTATTCCTTCCTTAAACCTATTCCTCCCTTAAAGGCCGGCAACGCGTCTGCAATTCCTCTGGTTTTGCGGGGGTGTCCATGGGCGGCGGTGATTACTCTCCATCAGGTGACCCGCCTGCTCGTTTGCCTCCCTCTTTTATAAAAAAAAAAATAAAAAATAAAAAATAGTGCAGGCGCCAAATAAGGCCCACATTATTTGAAATCCCTATAAATTAAATAAATAAGAGAGTTAAGGTTAACAACTGGTTCAAATATATTAAGTGTTTATTAATAAGCACTTTTTATCAAACATTTAATTTTTATGTATTGTAACATTGTAACGAAAATAAAATCAAATTTTTGAAACATAGTCAATGAGCCATCGTTTTTCTTTTTGTTTTGTATTTCCAGTTGCCAGCGCCATTTTATTGAACACCACCTTATGGAAGAAAAACTACGTTAACAATTAATGTATTTACCTAAAATATTACATTTTTTCAATATGAATCTGTAGGTTGTAATTTAACTCAAAGGAAAGACAACTTGAATTGTAATAGGTAGCTTTTAAAGAAATTTTTCTAGGAAAGGTTGTCTTATGCAAATTATAAACAAAATTAAAAAAAATTGAAATAACCCACTCAAATGTAGTCCAAATAAAGTTCGGGCCTTCTTTGGGGATCACATAAAGGGCCATATTATGGTACTTTGCCATATAACAGTAAAAACACGTAAAAATGAAATGACACCAATAAAACATTAAAACTAACTTTGAATTAAATGATAGCACTGTTAGTTATAAGATTAATCAAAGTAAAACGCAATATTACAGTATTTTGCTAAAAAAAGAAATATACTTACGTGAGTGAGTTATAACGCGTGCACTGCTTTGACCCTCACTGATAACTGACAGCTGTGTTCAAAATAGCCGAGCGCGATTGGAGTGATGACGTTTGCCTTTTGTTTAGAAACGCATTTACAAGATTTCCGCGAAATTTAAAATTGTTCTTGGCACTTAAACTTATGTATTTTTAAAGTGGGCTATGATAGAAGGTGGGCCTTATTCGGCACATGTACCTAAAAACGATATTTTTAATGTTTTCGACGAACATACTAGATCTCTGTATTTCTCTTCATGTTTTAAAAAATAGGTAAAAAAGTGAGTTTTAAGTAAGTGCTTTAAATAAAAACTGTAATTTCCAAGTAATATTAAAAATGTATAAATGAAACAGATACGCTGTCGTAATTTCAACAATTTAATGAATCAATAACTGGATATCGTGCTACTCATTCACCTATGAACTATAAGGCGAATGCACTAGACTGTGCAAGCATTTTCACAGGCCTAAAAAAATAAAAAGGAGGTACGGAATCGCGCAAAAAATCAGCGCACGGTTCGATGCATCTAAAGGGTGTGCTATAATCTTTAATCTGCGCTCTCTCTCTCGCTGTACAGTTTAATATATTTCTGTCTCTTTCTAGTTTTAATTAAGGGCTTAACTGACCCTCCAAGGCTGATATTATGAGTGCGTGAGAAGTGGTTGTTGTGATCCTTTGTTTTATTGTGGCTCAGTGGAGAGTGTAGAAGGGCTCTTAGAGGTTTTTTTTCAGATCTCATTGACTTTTCAAGTGTGTAACGCGCAAATTTTACTAAAGGTTCAGTGTCGTCAGCAAATAAATTGCAATATCGGATCGGCTTTAGATAAGTTTTTGTGAGAAAACTTTTTAAGTTATGTTAACCTTTATAATAAATACCTGGCTGGGTCTTGACTGGGCCGTTCTCGAACCAACCACATAACATAGTTTGTCTGATGGCAGGATATTGTACAGAATCTTACTAGATTAGATAGTGACCACTATAATATCTTTTTTCTGCTACCAAACAGCATCGATTTGCATTGCTTGGTTGCCGTTCGAAGGGTTCTATATCCAGTTAAACTACATGCCATAGGAATACGAACTGTGGGAATATGGCACCGTTTTTCGGTTTGACGCTTTCACTTTCAGCGTGAAACGCGTCTTGGGGGTCGGTTATAACTACTTATCCTGTCTTATACAAGTATAGGTAAGGTATAGAGAAAATCTTGTAGGCCTCCTATTGCCTCTACATTGGATACTGTAATAACAATTACAATAGTAAATAACGGTGTTACATTGTTCGAGTAATAAATAATCAATAAATTGGAGTTTTGCTTAGAATCTCCTAATCACAATTTCAGAATCTCATTAACTCTCTACCACGCTCACTTATACTTTTGTGAGTTCTTTAAAAATAACATAAACATTCCGTACTTGATATACATACATGACTACTCCCCAAGAAAATTGACTATGAAACCTCTTCCCTAAAAGACATTAATAATCACGGTAGTTTAATAAATAAACTACAAAGATGTGTTTGCTGACCGTACCGACCATTACAAATTCCAAACTGGGGTCGCCGGAATTATTAAAAGTCAATAAAGTACATTTAAAAAGCGTCGAACTATCGTTATACGTCGAATTCATTGGTCGTCTAATTTATGGTTAGATAATGCACATAGTATTAGCATTGCAATGAGATGGTGCTATGTGTATGTTCCCGGCTTTTTAAATACTCGTCATATTTATGTAATACAGGGTAAAGCCACCAAAGACACCTCACTACCAAAGAGTACTATTTGTTAATGTAATTATCATCATCATACAAAAGTCCCAATGCTGAGCAAAGACCTACCCACATGGATAACACCACATGGAAAGATAGAGCGATAACCCACCACACTGTTTCAATGTGGATCGGTGGGTTTTAAAGCTTGCTATCCATCACCAACGGCTTTAAGTGCCTTCCCAAGGAGGAGCTCGAGTTAATTTAGATTTAGTCACCCTTCCAGCGACCTGGCATTACGAAAATCAATCTTCTTCTTTAATTTTGTATCGGTAAGTCACACTTGCCTGACTTCATCATCATCATCATTATCATCATCGGCATATAAACGTCCTCTGCTGGGCACAGACCTTTACACATGGACAACATTACATGGGTAAATTTAATGAGTTAATGTACTCATAAAAATAACATTAATTAACAAGGTTCTAGTATACGTACGAGTAGTATTGGCATGGGTTGTAGTATTGGCATGGATTATGAATTTTAAAAATGTGTTTTTGCCAGTCAATAAGTTATCTTTGGCAGTGTGCACTATTAGATGGCTTTACCCTACGTGACTGTCACAGACCATTGGGAACAAACAGCTTTCCCAGGCATGGGAAATGGAAACAGGAAACTGGACTTTTTTTAATGCACATTGCTCAGGTTCGCTGCAAATGTGCAATGGGTATGTTTATTATAAGCAGTGGCCCCTACCAATGGAAGGCGAGTGCAAAAACATACATACTCGTACATATTCACGACTATTATCCCCGAAGGGTGAGTCAGAGACTAGGCAATGAGGATCGCAAAAGCTGTCCACTGCCATAGTCCACGTTTAACAACTGCACATGTGCTCAGCGTGATATGTGGTGATCCCATCGCCACTCTATGCTGTTGGATGCATATGCAGTCTGTATAGTCCGTTAGTCGCCTTTTATGACACCCAAGGGAAGAGATGGGTTTGATTTTTGATTTGATTAATACAGCTGAGTATTTTGTAGCCTATTTACAACAACTAAGTCGGCCTTGTATGAGTCCCATCCACTCCTTTAAACTACTTTGACATTATCGACTCAAATAATAATGTTAGTAATATTCATTACTTAAATTTAAATAAAACATAGCCTATCATTACAAACAATGTTAGTAGAGGTATTGGTTAACAGATGTATCCTACATTATACAAAATAGGATGATTATACTAAGTACGTATGTATAAAACCTATACTCATAGTATCGTGTAAGGTTAAGGCAGATAAGATATAAAGTCAAGGATGGAAGCATACTGCATCCTGTAAGGTTCCCCAACGTAAGGAACTGGGCAATCTTATCTCTAACTGTTAGAACACAACAATGCTGTTAATTTTATTGTCATGACCTTATGACAAACTTGGATAAGATAGTGGTAGCCAACCAGGTGGACTAACAAACCCACTAAATTAAGCCAATAATATAGGTACTTTTGCTGGAAATCCAAGTAGGGCCCGTCTATTTTACTACTCAACCATACAGGCGGTAATCGGCTTCACATTGTGATTGAAATATTTATATTACTAGTAGACCCGACAGACGTTGTCCTGTTCAAATCACAATGACAACTCGACTGACAGGAAAAATATAAATGTCGGAAGAAGAAGAAGATAACTGCAAAAGTTTTGAGCAACCAATGATTATTTAATACATAATCGTATATTGCACGACGTCTTTTTATGTTTAAAGTTTTTAAGAATTTTAATTATTTTTTCTCGCTGTTTAAATCTTCCCTGAACTTTCACAAATATTTCAAGATCAAAATTTAGCCAAATTGGTTCGGTCATTCTCAAGTTTTTGCGAGACAAACGAACAGTAATTCATTTTTTGATACTTATATACAGATTTAACCAATGATATTAGAATAAAAAGAGGTAGATAGGTTATGTCAGTACTAATGTGATGTCAATAATGGACCAAACCGTTACAATGTTAACATCCCATGAATTTATTAGTCTTAATTGTGTTGTTTCTACAGTGTCGTATTACACAGGACGGCATTTTTAAACTAATTTACGGAAACGAATATACGCAAACTGACACTGTCAACCACAGACCGATGTCAACGCTTTCCTGAGACTACGCTAAGGTAAGCCAATTAGCATAGTTTTCTGTTGCCAGTTTTTGACACATTTAATGCATCTACCTCTTTTTTATTATAACATCATTGGATTTAACGCCTCGGTGGCGGAGTGGTCAAGCGCGCGATATTCGGAGGTCAATTCCCACGTCGCGCAAAATGTGTTTTCGGATTTTTTGATGCTGTGCCCGGGTTTATGATCACCAACCACCATCTGTTGTAGGGATGACTTGATTACATGATGGAGGCCTTTACCCTACAGGCTGTACTTTATTTTACTAACGACATATTATTAGACAAAGTGACTAGGTGGGACTCGCGATGTGAAAGAACCCAGAGGTAGGTAGTATTTTTTCGAAACGAATCACTTAATGTAGTACAATAAGTAACAGCTGCCTTCTGTCGTCTGTGTTCTTACAGTTTAGGGGTGAAACTTTTTTATATCACTGGTGATTACGTAATTTCTCAGTATACAGAGTTTATTTCGTATTTTAAGGAGTAGAATTACTGTATTATTAGCGTTCGCTACCAGACAGATAGAAATTGGATACTGTTTAGAGCTAAGCTTTATTTATTTTATAGTGGAAAATTTATTCCTACAGAATTTTATAGAGTAAGTAATAATGAATTCAAGTACCTACGGTGTAATCTCTATTGACATGCAGTTAGGGACAATCCAGTTGAGTGATCGATTTGTAATTTTATGGACTTTTTCAATTTTATTATCTAGGAGTGTACTTACTTCGGTATCTAATTATTAAATGACATTAAAGATACAAACAAAAAATATAAAAAAAAACATTCAAAATTAAAAATAATTTGCGCAAGATGTAATACAGTTTTTATTAAATTTTATAATTTTAAATGAAAAAGTGCAGTTATTGATTATATTATAAAATACATAGTTTACAATTAGTAACAGTCTGCCGACATGCAAAGATTGATAATGTTTAATATCGTACACATTCAAATAAAATAATTTTAAAGCATCAAAAGTCGGACAATTTGTAACGAAACTCTCCATTCGCGAGGGGCATCCTATAGAAAACCACACACATTTGTCCACATTCTATACATCGTATCTGAAAGCATCCCGACTCACCGTTCGTTCCTTCTCGGCGTAAGAAAAGAAATCCCTATTTATTGCACAATGCGCTCCCTGTGACAGTTCCGAGAAGTCCAAATAACACAGCACAAAACATATTTTTCACCAAATCCATAATCCATGTGCTTAAATACGTACGTACGATGTACGACACTAGGTTCCAAAGTCACTGTTTTACTAGAAAAAAAAACTAACTGTCAACAATTAAAAAACCGCCGCCGTAGAAGTTGTACGAACCGCGCGCATCGAACAACGTGCTTTCCCGCGCAAAGCTCGCGTTCGAATAAGTTCAAACTTCGAACTCACCTGGGGACTGACGTTTGGAACATGACTCGTTTGTCCCTTTCGCTCGGAGAGTTACGGTATACGGTGTGAGCGAGAGGTGGCAATGCATTATGAAGGCGGAATGGGCTAGAAGAAGTTACTTTTGGGGATGTTTTTTCTTTGGAAGTTCTTTTGTTTTGGCGCGTTATCTTGCGGTCGCGTAATGGTTGCATCGCTGATAAGGTTTGATAGTGGCACATTACAACTTAGATAAGAACGGCACAAATAGTACTTTGGTAATGTAGGTCCTTTTGAAAGTAGGTACCTACAACTGCTGTTATTCCTAACTAATAAATAATATAAAGGCGAAAGTGAGTTTGTTTTTTTATTACGCTTTAATGAAACAATTTAGTATTTTGTGATTATGGGGTATGGGCCCTAAAGTTGGTAATAAGTTACTTTTTCCTGAGAAAAGTTAACGCGGGAAAAGCTAGTGATTAAATATTTATTATCTCTTTTGTCAACTCATATAAGAGCGTGTGAGGGTGTTAGAAATCTGGATAAGTACATATATATTTTACAATTAAATGTAATATAAATAAATTTCGCCGCGTTGGCCGCGTTGGCCGAGTGGTCAAGCGCTCGGCTTGATATCCGGGGGTCCCGGGTTCAATTCACAGTTCGCGCAAAGTTTGTTTTCAGATTTATCGGTGCATATCCCGGGTTTGTTATCACTAACTTGCACAAAACGGCAAGCGTGGCGATAAAGCTAATACCTGTACTTACCCGTGGTACTACCGATGGTCCTACTGGTGATACCAGGGGATTTTTTTTTGCCCGTAGTCTATGCTGTCTGGTAGTACCACGGGAGATTTTACAGTACCCCTGGTACTTTTCAATTTAATATTCTTCCCAAAAACGTATTTCGCGGTATACCTAAGCTTGAAAAATCGAGTGTTGTAGAAACTTTTTCTAATATGTAGGTATGGTTAGCTGTGAAAGTATAAAAAACTGGGTGTTAAAGTTACTCGCTGGGTGGTGCTAAATGAGTGACACTGACTGAGTGGTAGAGCCACGCTGCGTTGCAGCACGCATTGGGCCGGCTCGCCAGGCGTAATATCACCACACGGCGTAATCTCACTAATATCCGGCGTGCTGTTGTGTTTGTCCGGCCAGTGAGGGTCCCGGAGGCCTTTCCCCCCTCCCCCCCACAATTCCTATTCCTTCGTAAAACCTATTCCTTGCTTAACAAAAACTCGAAATATGTTTGTAGGGAATATTAAATTGATAAGTAGTACCACGGGTAATGTAAATTCTCCCGTGGTACTACCAGACAGGATAGTAGTACTCTGGCAAAAAAAAAATCCCGTGGAACTACCAGTAGGACCATCGGTAGATTCGGTAATACCACGGGTAAGTACAGGCTAATACTTACCCATTAATTGAAGTGATGACTTACTTTAAAATGCAATTTGAATATTAATAATAATAAATAAAAAGAAGTAGAGATTGGAGACCGTTCCACTGCAGGGCCGATAGCCACCATCTATTGGCCCTGCAGTGGAACGGTCTCCAATCTCTACTTCTTTTCATTTATTTTTATTAATATTCAAATTGCATTTTAACGGCTTCAAATTACAGAATGAAGAGTAAGCCACCATGCCAATATGGTCGGTGACGGCCCGTTATGCAGTGATCTAGCGGACTCTACATAGCGGTCAGTGGGTTCGAGTCCGTGCAATTAAACAATTTGCA
This sequence comes from Scoparia ambigualis, assembly GCA_963921215.1. NCBI lineage: Eukaryota > Metazoa > Arthropoda > Insecta > Lepidoptera > Crambidae > Scoparia > Scoparia ambigualis. The sequence goes on along the minus strand of OY992503.1, from coordinate 40,015,184 downwards.
CGTCCTATAAATGGTAACTCGGTCAGCTCGGCTAATGGAATCACTGCAAAAACGACGGCTCATGATAATCATTGCACTGTAATGTACATTACAGGTCGGTATACTCTCATATGGATTAATACCTACCGACTTCCTGGACATAGTAAAGTACATAACATTTTCTTGAGGTGACTGAGAGCTTTGTGATGGCTCATTATTAAAAAGAATAGCATGCAATGCATGCATAATAATCTGTAATGCATACGTCTATGTAATGCATGCAGCCTACAAACGAAAGCTCTCCGCTCTATCGTTGAATCACTAATAAATTCCGTAGACATCATCATTTCCGACTTATTGGATATTAAATATTATTCTATATTGCACTGAAAATACATACAGAAAATAATGTACAGACAATGTTGAGCAACGGTGGACTTATCTCTAAAAGAGATCACTTCCAGCCAACCTAATGTGGAATGGAAGCTTGATATGTAAAAGCAAGCAACAAAAGTGCAAACTATCTAATTTATATTATTACAAACAAATATGTACATACTTATACCTACTTACTAGTACCTAATTACAAAAAAATACAATAAAAATAAAATATTTATGTACCTACTAATAATAATACAATAATACATTACAATACAAAATATAATACATATAAATACAATTAAATAAATATACATAGGATAGGATATAATATACTCAAGACAGCAAAAAGAGGAAATATCCCGCTAATAATAATACTTTAATATATTTATTTTATCGAAAAAATACAGATAAATATTTCAGCATCGCTAATCCCAAAGCTAATATGTATAGACTTAATCATCTAGTAGTCTAGCAGTAACACCGGGAGTCTTTGACATACAAATCAAAAAGAAAATATTTAGGATTATTATTATTAGACTGTATTAAAATAGACAAATCAAAAAGAATTAGATATACATGAAAATGATAACGGAAACTTCTGAATGAAACAGCATAAACGTCAATGACATTTGAAATTTAATTAGAAAAGCGACTACAACAATTCTAAAAGTTACATCATGTAACATTTAAATTTTACAAAACAATTTAAAAATGCGATTGAAGTAGAAATCGCTAAATTGACATACATAGAGTCTGGCCAACGAAAACTGAAACTCGTAGTTATTTGATTGGCAACACTTTGTCTCTATGTGTGTCTATCTGAGGTGTCATGACGTATGTCAAATTGAAATTTTATCTGAGAAAATTGCAGCTCTGTGAGTGATCCTGTGTTACCCAGTCATGATTTTTTTTAATTTGCCGCGTTTTTCCTGGTTCAGCTTTCGTTAGCCAGCTCTACCTACTTACAACAGATTTACGACTATTATCCCCAAAGGGTTAGTCAGAGACTAAGCAATTAGGACTGCAGAATCAGTCCACTGCCAAAGTCCACTTCAAATTGCAACTGCACATGTGTTCAACGTGCAGGTGGTGAGTCCATCGCCACTCTATGCTGTCGGAGGTAATGTGCAGTCTTTATTCCATTAGTCGCCTTTTACGACACCCAAGGGAAGAGAGGGGTTGGTGTTTTCTTCAGTGAGCCAGTGAGTTACACCACGGCTACATTGACCTGTATTTTATTTCGACAAGGTCTGAACAATCAAGAGCTACTTAAGTATATAAAACTGATTCACTGAAGATAGCGAACGAGTCAGCTCCACTTCAGACAAGTCTTAAATTTAACTTTAACAGTCGTTGCTTTGATAAAAAAAACGCATTGAAAGTGATACCTTTACAGAGAAGTGCTTTGGGACATTGAACTTTTTCCATTCTTAACTAAAGTCGGAATTCCTTTGACATTTATGTATATTTAAAAGTAAATTGTAACAATAGGTAAGTTATTGCGAGGGCTCTTGCACTTCTGATCGGCAGTTCACGTCGGTTATAAATTTAAGTTAATCTTTACGTTTGCAGAGCTTTATTTGAAGGCCCTTTTTAGATCAGTTCTAGTGGATAATTTATCTATTTGTACGTATTGTTCTTTAGAAAGGGCGGTAAATTATTATTTATTGGTGGGCACTTTACTGACTTTGACTTTGACTTAGCTCGATAGCTTAACGGTTCGTGTGTTCGAGTTGCGGTCGTACAAGTTAAGCTACCTTCGGAAGGCCGGGTCACATGGATACTTAGGTGGTCAAATTGTTGTTTTTTTTTCAATTTCTGTTTTGCCTCGGAAGGTATGTTTCAGCTGTTGATGGTAGTAATGTAGGCCGTTATTATGAAATGCCAGATAGCCACTTAACCTGCAAATTGTTAATGTTTTCATTCAAAAGCTTTATCGCCGAAGTGAAGCATTTATGCTACCTTATTTTAAATTTATCTCTACGAAAGGTCGTATTAGATTGATACGACATAAGTAATCTATCATCTTAATGATGTAGCTTTATAAAATAAATTGTTGACTTCCGACACAAAATATAAGATTACATTTTTGGGTAGAATTATCTTTTTTATATTACATTACTACTATATAGTGGTTAAAAAAAACGTTATGGCCCCATTAACCAATTCGTTTGTCATCTCAAAGTCTAAAAACATAATTAATTTAACATTACAATTGAACTATTTGGTTGGTACTGGCAATAAAATCGTTATTATAAAACCAAAACGGGGTAGCGGCGAACGCCTGTAATAATACTATTCTGAATTTAATGGCTCTACAAATAGTCGTAAAGGTTACTGTATGAAAGAAAGCATTTAACGACAGCTCGCGTTGTTACTGTGTTTTTCTATTATCGTATAATACCTTGGTGTTAAGGTCGTAAATGGACCGTAAAAGGGAAATTGAAGAGGTCCGATGGTGTTGTAGGTAAGGCGATAGTCTCTTAACTTTTTACGAGATAGACTTACCTACGACTGAATTTAAAACTTATTTACATTTATGATTTTTTAGGCTACTATAGAGTGAGTTTGACAATACATGGTTGCCTAGATGAAATTGCTGTTTAGCGATAAGGCCGCCAATTGTATGTAGGTACTGTGTCCTTTTATTATGTTTTATTTTGGTGTACAATAAAGCATATTCAATTCAATTCAATTTAAAATTATTTTTTCAATTTAGGCTACAATAATTGAACACTTATGAATGTCGCTATGCCATCGGTTCGTAAGTCTTAACTATGGGGCGGAAGCCCTGTACTGAGAAGAACCGGCAAGAAACTCAGCAAGGGTATTTCTTTTTTCCCTATCTCTTACAGCGTCAATACAAATTGGAAAATGCCCTTCCCATCATAGAAGGGCATTTTCCGTTACATTTTCCATTACTAGATAAAAAAAAACATTTAAGTAGTACGATTACAAGTAAACACAACACATAGAAAAAAATATCTAATAAAAAACAAATATCTATTTCTCAATTTAAAATAAAATAAACAACGTCTTACAGTATCTTTAAAAAAGAAAAAGAAAGACTATTAAATACTACCAATAAAAATATGATTGCAAGAGCAGACCAGCCTCCGACATATTTTATTTTTCGTCTTATTATTTTGTATGAAGTTTAAATCAAATATTTGAATTTAGCTAAACCATTTACAGAACGTTATTAATTTCGGACGGAGGAAACACTACGTCGACGTGGCATGCAAAATTCTCATACAAAACACAGAAAAACAACGTTTCGTAGCCCCCTGTTTCCTCCTTCAGTACTGGACCAATTTTCATTACTTTTTTCAGCATAGATTAAAAAAAGAGATTTTCTATGTCTGCATGTTTGATTTTTTAGCATTATGTGATTTTTTATAACCAGGAGCCTTCAAAATTTAGCGAAATCACTCCGTTTTAAGGCGTCTTCCGAAACAAAAAGTGGCTGGTTTAAAAAAAAATCAAACATGCAGATATAGAAAATCTCCTTCTTAAACCGATGCTAAAAAAGTAATAAAAATTGGTCCAGTTCTGAAGGAGGAAACAGGGGACTACGAAATGTCGTTTTTCTGTGTTTTGTTTGAGAATTTTGCATGCCAACATAATTTCAACGATAGATGCCTTTGCTATTTATTCTGTGCCTTTGCCATGTAGTGGGACTGAAAACCGGCTGTATTTAATACTGTCTAACATTGGTGACATACATACATATAATGCCGACTATTATCCCCGAAGGGTTAGTCAGAGACTAGGCAATGAGGACAGCAAAAGCAGTCCTCTACCATAGTTCACCTTTCACCAAATAGCGACTGCACATGACCATAGTTCACCTTTCACCAAATAGCGACTGCACATGATTGTGCTCAGCGTGACAGGTGGTGAGCTTATCGCCGCTCTATGCTGTTGGATGTATGTGCAGTCTTTTTTCCGTTAGTCGCCTTTTACGACACCCAAGGGAAGAGAGGGTAGTGGTAGTATTCTTTTACCTCGACGCGACACGGCTAACTAGAAGTTCAATATTCTCCAAACCAATTAGTTACTTCTGACGAAACTTTTCGACAAGACCGAAAAATTTCAAGAGAACAAGTTTTTTTTAATATAACTTTTTTATACTCTTACCACATAGCTCACAAAATCTCTGTTTTCTTAATTTAGCCAAGACATTTATAATTATTAAAATTTACTCTTTGCTTTGATTAATTAAAACATATTATTTACCTTCTGTTATTCGTATTGGTTATCACGTAGCATGAAACCAAATTTCTCGTTAATCCAGTAACACGTAAACTCGACATTATTCTAAAAGAATTTTACAAAAAACATCTACGATACGTCAAACTAACTACTACTACTACTAACAATAGTGTCAAAAGTATCTTTTTTACTTTTTTATTAGTTTCTATGTCAAAAGTTTAACTAACGGCTCCGAGAGAATAGGTTTTATTTGAAAACATGGAACGAACATATTTTGTGAACGCTCAATAATTGAATAAAAATGTTAAAATACCACTCGGAACGAATCGGTTCGCGAGACTCGAGTCGCGTTAACCGTGACGCAGTTAGCGTTCGTATTCGGTTAAAAAATAAAAAAAAACTCATTAAATGTAAGTATTGTTTGATATTGAGGAGCTCGATGGCGCAGCGGTTGTCTTATCAAAACTTCTTAGAGGAAACACTGCGTCGACGTGGCATGCAAAATTCTCATACAAAACACAGAAAAACGACGTTTCGTAGTCCCTTGTTTCCGTCTTCAGAACTGAACAAATTTTTATTACTTTTTCAGCATCGGTTAAAGTAAGAGATTGTCTATATCTGTATGTTTGATTTTTTTGCATTAAGTCAGGAACCTTCAAAATTTAGCGAAATCACTCCATTTTAAGGCGTCTTCAGAAAAAATGAAGTGGATGGTTTAAAAAAAATCGAACATACAGACTTAGAAAATCTCTTTCTTTAACCGATGCTGAAAAAGTAATATAAATTGGTCCAGTTCTGAAGGAGGAAACAGGGGACTACGAAACGGCGATTTCTGTGTTTTGTATGAGAATTTTGCATACCACTTCGACGTAGTGTTTCCTCTTAAGAGATTTGCAATTTTATACATTTTTGAATTACAAAAAACGTCTTAATTAAAGATTAACCCAGGGCGAGCCGCATCGTATCCGATTTGAATGGTTCTCTATTATTGCCGCTGACTTCAAGCGGACTTTATACCACCCGTCACCAACATTGTAATTAAACGTCCTCAGTTTATCAGCCGGTGTCAAAAAGTACACAATTAACACGCAGTAAAAAGTAATACGAATTAGTAAACATGTGAGGATTTCGATATCTGTTTTTTTACACCGGAATATCGGCTCGTGCGTATGTTACGCACCTGCTATAAAATAACATTAAGGTGCTCAAACTGTTAAAGTTTAATGTAAATGACTGTTTTTCCCAAAAATATTTAGCATTGGTGAGAGCAAAAAGTTTTAGCGTTCACAATACTAAAAGCACTATGGCTAAATTCTATGTTTCTTAGTTGTAAATCTTTAACTATTGAACTGTGATTTAATTTAATTTATCATTTCAATTCAAATTTTATCTACTGCTTCAAAGACATTGTCTACGTTTTTTTTTAATATTACATTAAACCTACTTAATTAATTAACCTAAATGTGAAGATATTTGATTGTAAATCTTCTGTTTAAAACGTTAGGTACCTTTGTACGGATTTAATTTCTTTTGTTGTTTTAAGATATAGTTTTTAATTAAAATGTTCTCCATAGAATACTATTTCTGCACCGGTGGTGGAACCACAATTATTAATAACATGATGAAGTTCGGCTTTGTCGAGAGGCCATGGTTGAGCGTTTGGACACGGCCCTAGAAGCTATCTCCGACTGGGGTGATGCTAACCTGGTCGGCTTCAACGCCACCAAAATAAACACACCTGTTTATTCACTGCCAAACGGAGTCCTTTTTAACTCGCTCCGACTTTCCGCGGTGTATCTGTGCCGATATCTGACCATCTTAGCCTTCTAGGTATGACCATCTCTGCAAACCTAAATAGAGTCTATGGCAAAAACTGCAGCTAAAAAGCTTGGCATCCTTTCTAAAGTAAGGCGGTATTTTACACCGAGGCAGCTGTTTTAGCTTTACCAAGCACAAGTCCGATCCTGTATGGAATACTGCTGGGATGGATCTGCCAAGACAAGTATCAGTTAGCCGCTTTAGACTCTATTGAGAAGCGTGCTAAGAGGGTCATTGGCGACTCTAAACTCGTCGAATTCAAGCTGCAAACCTTGAACATCGACGCAAGGTTGCCAACGTTTCGGTTTTTTATCGATTGCACTTCGGCGAGTGTGCGCAGGAACTACACGAACTGATTCCACCTTCTCCTTTCTACCTCCGGGGAATGAGACGCGGACTGAGATCTCACACTTACACTGTCAACATACCACCTATACGCACAAAGCGCTTCGCGTCATCATTTTTGATGCGGATAGCTAAGGAGTGGCATTCCCTTCCTGTGGATCGGTTTTCTGACATATACAACCTAGAAATTTTCAAGGCAAGGGTGAACAGGCATTATTTAGGCAAGTATGCTACATACTAGGCCGCATCGTCACTTACCATCAGGTGAGATCTCGGTCAAATACTTGCCTATAAACAATTTTAAAAAAAGACTGAGACTGCAATGTTGTTATGTTATTGCAATCGAAAAAAGGATTTGCCTAGAGTACAAATAAAGTAAAGTAAAGTAAAGTACAGCCCGTAACTGCCCCACTGCAGGGCAAAGGCCTCCATCATGTAATCAAGCCATCCCTACAATAGATGGGCATTGCCTTAATCCCCAGGCTTGCCCAATGCAGGTTGGTGATTACAAACCCGGGCTATGCATCGATAAATACGAAAACACACTTTGCCCGTCCTATGATTTGAACCCGGGACCCGGGACCTCCGGATATCTAGCTGAGCGCTGCACTACTCGGCCACCGAGGGGTCGTCGAAGCAAAACATCGATAAATACGAAAACACACTTTGCCCGACCTATGAATTGAACCTGGGACATCCGGATATCTAGCCGAGCGCTGCACCACTCGGCCACCGAGGCGTCGCCGAAGCAAAAAGTAAATAAAAATGTATGTTAGTAATAAATAAATAAAATGTAAATAAATACAGGAACATATTGGGTAACGCTGTCTCGTCTTCGCTCACTAATGTTTATTTTGTGTTTCGAAATGTTTTTACGAATTCCTAATTACAGACCATAAGACAGGTGGAGAGAGCCAAACTTAATGCGTTCTTTTTGTGATTAAACCTTTCCGCTAAGAGTTATTAAAGTTTTCCCTTTGTTGGTAAGTTTATCTCTTTTGAATGGATGTCGTATCTTGTTAGTATAAATAAAAACACCAATTCTTTATGAATTACTTTATTTTCTTTTTTCATAAAGAAAATGTTAAACAATAAATAATGATTAATAGAATTATATTAAAATATCGTGCTAGTAACATTAGCCCCCTTGCTTAGAAACGTTACTTTATGAAAATTACGAAATTTATAATTATAAATCTGTTAGTGTTTATAATACACAAATACATCATACTTACAAAAATTTAAAAATCAAACATTATTATTAACAACAAACAAACATTTATTGGTGAAACTGGTGAAACTAAAGGTGGCGCACTTTTCATCCGCTTAGAGTCAACAAACGAGCATAGTAGAAAAAATACCTCAGTTTTGATCACATAACAGAACCTCTTTCTTCTATTCCGTGGGTTTGAATATGCTATTTTACAACGCCCACAGTCAAGTCACTCTGGCAATCAAGCATTGTTTGAATGGTTACTAGATCCAGTGATATTATAGGGCATAGATCCATAAGAACTTAAATTTCTGGGTGGTGTTCGCTTGCGATGGCTTCTCTGAAAATCAGCGTTGCAGTTTTATTTTATTTTTAAAGCCGCAACATTATGCTGAGAGGTGTCATTTTCGTTGCAGCAATATATTAGTATTATGTTTAGAAATTAAGTCTTATTATGTAAATATTATATAGCTACATACATAGAATAAATCTTTTGAGCTTGAGTTTGAGTTGATGCCCTCGTTGTCGCGCGTGTCCATGGGTTGCGGTGGCCGCGCACTATCAAGCAAACCGTATGCTCGTTTGCCGGCTTAGTAACATAAAAAAGAGGATTAAATGTTTGCCAAGAGGTCAAATTGTCCCATATTCCGCAGGAGAGCGTGTACAAGGGGCACTAAGCTGGCTCGCCGTCACGGTGCGCGGGTGCAGGTGCGCTCACTAATTAACCGGCGACGTGAGAAAACACCCAATTTGCGCGCTTTACCGAAATTGTTTCGTGTAATCATAAGTTTCATTCCGTGTCATGTCACTTTTGTGTGATAACGGCGATTTGTGACGTCATTATTGTGTGACGTCATTTTGCAACAGGTGCCGTGTTATGGCTTCATTACGCTGCGTATGGATGTTCTGATGACAAATTACATTCATACGTGTTCTATAAACGTAATTTGTTTCCCGGAGCGGTAGACAGAGACCACAAGTTTCCATTTGCTACTATTCTGACACACACCCTTTGCTACTATTCTGACACACACCCTTTGCTACGATGCTGACACACACACTTTGCTAAGATGCTGACACACACTTTGCTACGATGCCGAGACACACCCTTTGCTACGATGCTGACACACATTCTTTGCTACGACGCTGACACACATTTTTTGCTACGATGCTGACACACATTCTTTGCTACGACGCTGACACACATTTTTTGCTACGATGCTGACACACATTCTTTGCTACGATGCTGACACCCACACTTTGCTACGATGCTGACACACATACTTTGCTACGACGCTGACGCACACCCTTTGCTACGATGCTAACACACACCCTTTGCTACGATGCTGACACACACTCTTTGCTACGATGCTGCCACACACCCTTTGCTACGATGCTGACACACACCCTTTGCTACGATCCTGCCACACACCCTTTGCTACGATGCTAACACACACCCTTTGCTGCGATGCTGACACACACCCTTTGCTACGATGCTGACACACCCTTTGCTACGATGCTGACACACACCCTTTGCTACGATGCTGATACACACACTTTGCTATGATGCTGACACACACCCCTTGCTACGATTCTGACGCACACCCTTTGCTACGATTCTGACGCACACCCTTAACTTTATTTAGCTGATTTTTCAATCCTCGGATAAAACTTATCCGTCGGATGAAGTATATCAAGATCAAACTAAAATGTCACCTGAAAAGAAAGAAAAGACATGACAATACATTTTCAAAATGGTTGTGTAATACTATAATAGACAAATAAGTTTTATCTGACAATTAAAAAAATCGGCCCTTACTCAAAAGAAAAAGATCGTGTGTCTAGATAGTAGCAAATGGAATTCTGTGGAATGGAATCTCTGTCTACCCCTCTGAGAAAAGGACGTTATGTACACACGGCGTCAGATCAACCTACCCAAAACTGTCAAACTTCTCCAATGAATATTTGATTCTTAGAGCCAAAGAATAAAGTTCAAAATTGATACCCAAATACCCAAAACTGTCAAATTTCTACAATCAATTTTGAACTTTATGGTTTAGTTTTAAGCATAGAATAATAACTAAAGCATAGAAAGAGTCAAAATGAGACTCGTACAGTAATCCTATTTTTTCAAATGGGTCATAAACATTGAAAGAAAAGTAACAAAATAAGTTGACAAAAACGTAAAATGTCCAGCGAAAAAAAAAAAAAACTGGTGACCATTTATGATACCAAATTCAAAATATGTAAGTCAAATGGTGACCAAACGGAGTGCCCACTCAAATGTCATAGCACTCCTTCTATGCTTTAGTTATTATATTCTGAGGTTTTAAGGATCAATAATGAATGGAAAATTTTTGACAGTTTAGGGTAGGTTGATCTGACGCCTTGTGTACGTAATATGTATGTATGTAGTGTACTATAATAGTTGTTGAAATCAAACACCATCCCAATATACTTGTGAAATTGTTCATGTGGCAAGTCTTTTGCCCAGACGCGGCGTTTATAGGCTGACCTGAAAAAAATGAATAAAGAAACCCAGAGCAAATAAAAATTTGAACAAAACAAATCAACACAATAAAAAATATGTTTTTCAATTCGGATCACCCAAACCTTTTTAATTAAATAATTACTTATTAGTAACGTTTTGATTGTCGCGCCACCCCCTGCCAAAGTACCGTTCAAATTTCATTAGCAGATTAAAATCTCACCTGTGATCTACATCGCACTCGGCACCTGTTAAACAATATGGTTCCGAGAGGCGTTCGTTAACCGTTCCTATTTTAAATTTAAACACTAACGGTTAATCAGTAATGATTTTAATCGCTTCTATATTCTAGTGGCTAAGCCACCGATATCAGACCCAGAGGTCTCGGGTTCTATTCCCAGCGGGGGGTGCATCTTTGTGTACTCGGTTTGGTTGGTGGTACCACCATCTTATCTAAGTCTGTCGCCATAACAACGATGTTTATAGCATTGTTGTGTTCCGACAGTTTGAGATAAGATAGCCAAGTTCCTCAGTGGTTGAGGATTCCGGGTGAAGCGCGCTTCCACCTTCGGCCTTATCGTCACTTACCATCAGTTGCGATGAAGGCCAAGCGCTTTACCGTTGTAGAATGAGAAAAAAAAAACGATATTCAAAAAGTTTCATTCAAAAGTTTGTATGACAGTAGAAGCGTGGTCGTAGTAGTAGGATTTTCCCCTTAATTGACTACCCATGTGTATTTCAAACATATCGGTGGCCGAGTGAGTAAGAGTCCCGATCTAATTACTAGGTCAGACAAAGTGTGTTTTAGATTTTTCGATGCAAAGCCCCGCCCCGGTTTTATGATCATTACTTGTATCGAAGACTTGATAAAACTTTTTTAGGGTGTTCTAGGGACACCCGCTAGAGTGCTTGGCCAAAAAAACGTGGCATTGCAACGCAAGCCGGGTACAGGTAATAAAGTATTAACAAAGAAAGTTCAAAAATCGACTGCTGTAAAATATCAATTACCACGCTATCCTATAGCAACTACTGCCATCTTCCAACATCAACCGGTAGTCCGAAAACCAAATACGGCCTTCCGAAGCACGAAGAAGCTCAAGATATTTCGGTTTAGTCATGTTCTGTGACCCGGCTACCTAAAATCACAGAAGAGTTATGGATTACTTTTGCTAAACTTGCCAGATTGCAACCAGAACGCCGCGATCCAGCTCCTCCTGTAATCAATTTCGTAAAATGTCAACTGTGAACACCAAAACGACATTGACAGTTGATGACACAAGAATTAAGGGCTCTATTAAATGCCATGACTTGGCATTACCATTTACTTTAATCCCTGTGAACGATTATAAATCTTAACTCTATTAAAATAACTTGTTTACAAGTGCAAAAGTAAATGTGTTCCTCCTATATTCACAAATTGTTTGGATTGTGGTATCCAGGGGACCGAGATTATTGTTAAATTATGTTGTGTTGTTGTTGACGTATTGTGTTGTGCTCTCTACATTTTGATTTATTTACGTGCCTCAAACTGTTAGTTACGTTAAATTAGATCTTATTGAGTTTTATATAAATTCCCAAAGAAATTATCCAGAAAGGTAAGTAAACCAATATCGGCTGGAATTGTATTTTTTTCAACGTAATATCACCTAAACTTTAACTTTAAAGTAACTTTAATGTAATTGTACAATGTTAGTACTAATATTAAAGTAATTATTGGCCTTACTTAGTAAAGTAGTAATATCTACTTTGATTTTAATGTCTTGAGTGTTTTTTTTTATATTTCGTCACAGCTGCATGCGTCACATCATTATCATGTACCGAAGTAACTGCGGGTGGACTACGAGAAGAAAAATAAATTTACCCTCCGAGACTCTTGATAAGAGGCACTTTCACTCAAAGACAACAAACCATTCGGTAATAATTCTATTATTAATCGTTCTTACTAACTTTAACTTTTCTTATATCGGGGGTAAGCCTCAATTTACGATATTTTTTCTTCAAATATTAAAAGACCTTCCAACTGTTCATTCGCCTCTTTTTCTATGTTATAAACATCCGCCGTTAAAAGTTGATAATGTTATTTATTTTATAGGCTTACGAACGATTTGTACAAATTGGATTAAGCGACCAGATGGCGATTTTGTAACAGATGGTTTGACCGATTGAATTGGTATTGAGGTAGTTGTGATTTGGGTTAAAAATACGTGATTTTAAATCCACTTATGATTGTTGACCACTCAATATTGCCTGATAGGTTCTCAATTTGTGTTCGACCACCATTTGTGGTGTTCATTATCAGCTGTTACTCATATTAAGGAGGTGGAGGTGACGTATCGTTTGCAACGACAGTAAAATTATTGTGAAGTTTGCTTGGATGGTTCCCCTAAACTTTTTTCAAGCCTTATAAACTTATAACAGAAAATTATGTATTAGCAAAATGTTACTCCTAACTGGCCTTTTGGAATGTAGTTGTTAAGCTTATCTATCACCCATCTTCTCTTTGAAATTAAATTATCTACTCTTTTAATGTTAAAACGATTTTTTTAAACTTATTTATTTTTAATGGTATAAACAACACACTTAAAATGACCAAAGTGTGACAAAAACGAATTACACTCCAAATCGGAATTACAGAAACTGCATACATCATTACCAGAAAACATTTTGAATGCATTCAGTCATGTCTCGTGTCACACCAGCCGCCTAAAGTTGCCATTCAAACGCCTCTACGTATCAATTAAACCTCTTCACAGCTATCAAGCATCGACCCGCGTCGATAAAGGGTGCGCTACGCTGCCCGCTGTTTATATTGACGCCTGAGGCTGAAAAACAAGAGACAGCCGCACACGTCACAACCTTTATAAACCCACACTGACAACTGAAACGATACCTTCACTCTCCATTGCTTTGCTAAAACCTTCGTGCGTTGAAGTAGCTGCTGTATTAATTGCAATGGATGGCGTTGCGTTTTTGTTTCGTATTGTGGATTCGCTGACTGTGTTCATTACATGGCGATTCATTTGTCCTTTTGTTCGCCGGTACAAAGGCTGGCCACACGCTGGGCGCAGTGGGAGCCACCCCCAATGAAGGGTTGATGCAAATGCTGAATGCGCGTGTTCATTAACAACGCGATTTAATGAGTTAATATGCAGCCAGTGATTGCGAGCTGACGGCTCTAATTGATATGCTGAATAGGATTCGTTTCGTTATTTTATTAGGAATGACCACCCGCCATTTTGACGTGTGTAGAGCGTAGTAAAAGTTTAAAGTAAGTATCAAGATGACAAAGCAGAAAATGAATAAAACAATGCTTCCATTTCTTAAAAAAAATATTAAATTAAACTTTGCAAAAGTTGCTTTAAGTTTGGCATGTTTTCGACCAGACTGGATTTTACAATATTTTTTTTTCAATAATTTCTTTAGACAAACAGATTCAAATATATAACATCTTTACAGCATGGCTGTACCAAGAAACAAATAAACATTAATGTAAATAGACTTTCCTCACCACAAAACAATATCTAAAATAGATTTGTTATTTGTTTTCTAAAGTTTACGCAAACACTACACCGATCTTAAACGAGTCACATTCAAGCCCTTTACAGGGTCTGTGGTCACAGAGTGAAGTCAGTATTAAATATTATATAATCAGTAAGTATGATAATAATAAAACGCAAGATTTACCGTTAAAAGTTAAAAAAAAATTGTTGTCGACAAATAAAAGAAGGATGGATAAATGTAACTAAATATTACTGTTTAAAAATTAATTAAAGCCGTATGGTGTGGCACTTTGCCTACCAAAAAAATGTTAATTGAAAAACGGACAAAGTGTCATGTCGATCTATTCTATTCGCATTCGGTTTCGGATAGGTTATTTAAGTATAAATAATAATAATAAATAAATAAAACTTTCCTACACTCACACCAATTTTCTAGCCCAAGAGAAGCATCGAAAAAACTCGTTAAATGGTTACCAGACAACGGATAAACATACTTAAAGTACATATTATACATAGAAAACACCCAGACCCGAGACAATTTAGAAAAACAATAATTTCTAAATTGACCCGACCGGGGATCGAACCCGGGACCTCAGAGTTGGCGACACCATGAAAATCGGTGTACAAACCACTCGACGTCATTAAATTGTCAACTAACAATACATAACTCACATTGATTTAATTTCTTCTATCCATTCCTACTCATACCTTTGCTATAAATGAAAAAGAGTTTCGGTTAAAAAATAGAAAAAAAAACCGACTCCCACCATTGCTCATATCCAGCACCTTGCAATTACACACGTCAACGTAGCAAAGGTCAAAAATGTATTAAAACGTCTCCTATTTATCAGCGAGCGATACTCATTACCTTCGTATAATGGGGGGGAATTACGATTCATATTTACTGTGGTAAGCAAAAACTAAGGTCACTTTAGGAATGTAACGTTCGCCAAGCACGCGCTGCCACCCGCGAGGGCAAGAGTTGGTTTTTATGAGCTGTGAGAGGTAGCTCATTAATAAAAGAATACTACAGCCCATCTTTTCCCTTGTGTGTCGCAAAAGGCAACTAAAGACATCCAACAGCATAGAGCGGCGATGGGGTCGCCACCTGCCACGCTAAGCACGTATTTTTTTATAAAAGAAGGAGGCAAACGAGCAGGCAGTTCAGTAATCACCGCCGCCCATGGACACCCCCCCGCAAAACCAGAGGAATCGCAGACGCGGTGCCGGCCTATAAGGAAGGAATGGTTTTAACCCCTCATTCTTGGATTTATTTTGACACTAACTGTCAACGTCAAATTTGACAGAATCGAGCACAGACTATGCGATATTTTGCGATAACAATACATAAGATGAACCACAGAACCGAAATAACCAAACTTGTTCATACTAAAGTAGTCTGTAAGTCTATGAAAAACGGTACAAAGTCAAGTGTGTTTTTGTATGTGCGGGCTCATGCGACCGCTTGGGGTTTGAGGGGTGGAAGGGGCCTCCATGCACATGTGCAGTTTTTAATTAGTGAAGCGGGTACTGCTTTTGCGCCGCTCATTGGCTGGTCTCTGACTAACCTCTAAAGGATATAGGTTGTGAGTGTACGTGTGTATGTCCTTTAAATTGTCTTCTTCTTTAGCGTATCATCGTCCACTGCTGTACGAACGCTTCTCCAGTCCTACTGTAACCAACCCCGCTAGACAAGTGGCTAACGCTCCCTGTCTTAATTCGTTAGCGTATACATGTATTTCATATTTTGGCGGTGCGACAAAGAAACGAGTCATCAATTTGTTTGTGCACATTGGAATATTCTCTCCGGAGAGCAGCACGCGTACTCCTATAGAGGCAGGGAGAACGTGGGATGAGGTCATAGAGTTCTTCAGAAACTAGCCTTGGTATAAGCGGTAGAAGACGCTGAGTGGCGCAATCTTTATGCAATTGCATCAATAAGTATTATTGACGTCTGCATTGCCGATGATATGTGTAGGTCGACGCTGTAATCTGTCAAGGTATCGAGAATTACGCATTGTTCTAAAATCAAATAAAATACGGATGTTTTGTGTATATTATGGAAAATAAAATTGAAAACAATTAACAATTCTTTGTGCGGTCCAGTAATTGACTGAGGTTAACTCTGCAACGGCGATAAGAAAAATATCTTGATATTGAGTTGATTGATGTAAATGATCTTTAACTGTACTGCGTAAATGACTAATTTATGTAGGCAAACGGTGCGTGTGTTTAGAGCCTACATTGATTTAGATTTAGAAATATTGCGCGTGAATTCTTTGAAACAGTAGGTACTGGATTCAAAATCTTTTTAGTTAATTTTTGCTTTCGAAGTCAAATTTAAGAATAAAAATGTAGAAAGAAAGAAAGTTAAATATACGATACAGCATTTTCTCAATTTAAAAGTTACTGTAAAAGGCACTGTATTATATTATTATCTGAATGATGTCAAAATAACGCATACACTAAAAAAAACATGGCAACCAACTGCTAAATATGAGGCATAATTCCCATGCAACTATTTCGTAAATCATGCATAAGGTATGCGTAGAAAAACGTACACTCTTTTTTGCATTCATATATTTTTTTAAACTATTCTCTTAGAATTCTTACCCACGTTTTTTTACAAGGAAGAAAGCTTTTAAAATACTTACATTATTTGAGAGATAAAAGGAGGGGTGATGTGTCTACCTTCCCCTATTCTTTGTACTGTGAATTAATGTGACAGTTATCTATGTGGAGCAAAAATTCTTATCCTATTGTGTTTTGATCGAAGAAAACGCCCTTGCAATAAGCTCTAATAAAGGGCCCCTAGAAATTACACCATAAGTTATATCATCTAACGCTTGCAACCCAACGGGATTTGTGACTTATGTTGGAAGAAACAAAGTAAGTTTTCGCTTAGCAAAGTTTTGGGAATTATGCAAAATCTCTAAAACATTTTATTGATACGATAATTTGTATTTGAAAATTATACTCGGAAGTGTATGAAAATGGTTTAGTAACATGATGTATGAGACCGTTTATGGCGTGTTACTGTTGGCTAGACCATAAATTTAAGATCAAGCGTTGTATTTTAGTCTTATTTATACATTATACGATAATAAGATTAACATAAATAAGTTAAATTGGGTTGCTTTCCAAGATAACCTTCAGCTACCAAACTATTGTTTATTATTAAAAAAAAGAACTAAAACCTAATCATTTTGTTTTTATTTAGTCATCATTAGGGAAGTTTTAAATGAATGACAAGGAGTGTGATCATGTTTATTTAAAATCAAATTACTTCCTATTGTCTGTTTTGGTGGTCTTAATTGTATTGTGTTGCACTGAATAAATCATCATCATCAGCCTATAAACGTCCCACTGCTGGGCACAGGCCTCCCACGTGGACAATAATAGCACGAGGGGATATTGGGCCATAACCCACCACGCTGGCCCAATGCGGGTTGGTGGGTTTTAATGACTGTCATCTTACGACAACAACCAAGACCAACGGCTTAATGTGCCTTCCGAAGTACGGAATTTATGCACTGAATAAATGGTTTTATATTGTTCTTATCTTATCTTAATTTAATATTGTTGTTGGTTCGATAAAGCCAGTCTGCCTCAACTGTCTTCCTCTCTGACGGATCAGAAAGGCAGAACCTCTGTGTGTGAGGCCGCTAACCACTAGACCACAGGAGCAGTTCCTAATGTTCACAACATTAAATGCCCACACTTCAGTAATGATAAAAAGAGAAATATATTATGTGGAAAAAGGATACGTCAGAATGGCAGAGGCTATAGATTGTTCTGTAGCCACTGTCCTTTTTGTCTCTATGTTTTATGTGCCGACTCTTTATTGTATAACCTACAATGTAACTGTATTTTACATACATACATACATATAGAGACTAGGCAATAAGGACAGCAACAGCAGTAGGTACTCTACCATGCCATAGTCCACATTTCGCCAAATGGCGACTGCACATGTGCTTAGCGTGACAAGTGGAGAGCCCCTCGCCGCTCTTTGCTGTTGGATATTTGTGCAGATTGTGCAGTCTTTATTCCGTTAGTCGCCTTTTACAACACCCAAGGGAAGAGAGGGTGTTCTGTCACCGTCACGCGACACGGATAGTACCTACTGTAACTGTATTTTAGAGACATATAAACGATATTTATTCTTATTATAAAGTAAAGCTAAAGCCTTAGAGATGGAAATAAGAACGTGACCTTTCCAGTTTTCACCTTTTGCAATAAGAACGCAATTTATATACCGCTGTACCGCGGTTCAAACACACGATCGTAAAATGGAGTTTAGATTAACGCAAACAGTTGACATTCAAAGGTCGGCGCTGGCACGTGCCGCTCTAGCATCTGCCAACGGTTTGGATAATTGCTAGACTCCTTTTGGTGCCTATGAAACTAGATAATATGGCGATTAAACGGCTACTTGTTGCTTTAAGGTGAGTGTACACGGGTGCCTCACTATCTAAGCGCATATGAAACTTCTTTGGTCCGTAATTTGTAGGCCTATGAGTAAATTTTTTTTTGTGTATTAAGAGGTAAAGAATTGGCCTCGTGTTGTAAGGTGGGTTACTACTGCTGTAGACCACGATTACTCTGCTAAGAGTATAGCGACGAAGAAGGAAAAGAAAAATTAAGAGGAGATTTTTATCATATTTTAACATAGTCCATGAATTAACAGTATAATTATCTTAAAACAAATCAAATCAAAATTTTAGCAGCTTAACAACTTAGTAACCTTTTGCAAGTATTGCAAATATTATGCAGTTTACTGGACTGCATTATTATTATTATAATTATTGTAGTTTGATAAATACATTTACAGGTTTAATTATAATAATAAAATAATAATTAATTGAAAATAACGAAATTAAAATTAATTATTCAATTCAAAATAAAAAGTTAGAAATAAAACAATCAAACAAACAATTAGGAAAGTTTTTTACAGTTTGGATGAATACTTTGATAAAAAAATATTTAGTCACTATAATAATATAACACGCCCGTAAAAGTAATGTCATTATCATATTTTAACATAGTCCATGAATTGATAGTATGATTAGTAAAGTTTTTTACAGTTTGGATGAATATAATTTAATACCAAAAATATTTAGTCGTAATATAATAATATAACATGTCCGTAAAAGTATGTCATCGACGTACAGTTGCAAGTTTATCGGTCTTTTGCAGAATTAAGGAACTACTCGATTGTTCCTTCAGTCCCTTTCCACAATCGGAAAACTAGACGCAGGCTAGCCTACCACCCTTACATTGTCGACAATCTACCTGTCCGGACCAAACTGTGGTTCTTTTCTTTTATGCGAACCGCCAAAGAGTGAAATGCGCTGCTTGCTCATGTGTTTCTTGATTAATAAAACTTTCAAGGCGAGAGTAAATAGGCATCTTCTTAATAAACTTGTAACACATTACCCCCCACTTTACCCCCTTAGACGCCTTAGACATAATACACAGTTTATTTAAAAAAAATGGACCCTTAATGGGTAACTTATAAAATTGTATTATTATTCGTTCCAGGAATTCACTGTCAATAGGAACCGTGACTTCAAATCATAGTAATAATAGCACTGTTTATAAATAAGTAATATTAAAATTGTTTAAGGTTTAAAAAAGCATCTTTCTAATCCAATTCGGGTACCGTACGATATTTTTTTTGTTTAGTATTCTTTTAAAAACAAAGATTAAATTTTATTCTTTTTTGATTCTTTTTTATAGAAAAACTTTTCCTGTTTGTGTCCTATGCCTTAAAGTGAAATTGGTTTGCAATTGCATGGTAATCATAAGTAGATATTCAACTACACTCGGCGTCAAAAAAATCGCACCTCTTAGAAAATCACTTTCAAATGTCATTTACTCTTGATATGCACATGCAGTCGCATTAATTATGATTTTATTTACAAGGTTACTTAATTAACTTAATAAAAAACATTACTTTTCATTATCAAATAAAACCTAATGCAACAAATAAAGTGTCACAAAAATTCGATGCAAATTTTGCTACCCGTGAGAGTTGCTAGTTGCGCTTCCTTTGTGGGTATAAAACGGTCAACACGGGTTCAATGTGGGTCATTCGCTATTCAACCGTTGAAGAGGACACACGCACAGATTTTGATGGATACCACAGCTGATAAAGCCGCTCAAGTGGTTGCACTACTGCAATCAGGGGTGCGGCAGTGTGATGTCGCCCGGCAACTGAACCTGAGCCGTTATTCCGTTCGAAGAGTGTACCAGCGCTTCATAGAGACCGGTGGCTATATCCGCAGACACGGTTCGGGTAGACGTCGCTGCACTTCGGAAAGAGACGACCGGTTCGTTGTGTCGAACTCTTTGAGAAATCGTTTCTCCAACGCTGTTGAGTTGCAACAGCAGCTCCAGGCAGTTCGCAGACGCACCGTAAGCGTATCTACGGTTAGAAGAAGATTGAAGGAGAAGAAGATAGCGGCCCACAGAGCTGCTACGGGTCCAAAATTGACTGCAGCGCATCGGCGAGCCCGCTTGCAGTTTGCTCGTGACCACGTCGATTGGACCCTTGAGCAGTGGAGAGCTGTTCTCTTCTCAGACGAGACGCGAGTGTGTCTTTTCTGCAACGACCGACGGAGAAGAGTATACCGGAGGCAGGGTGAACGTTTCGCCCAAGCCTGCATCCAGGAGACGGTGGAATATGGTGGCGGATCCTGCATGTTCTGGGGCGGTATGTCTGCTGCCGGCAAAACCGACCTTGTCTGCGTCTCCCGGACTGGAGGTGCTCGCGGACAAGGGTCGCTGACTGCTCGCCGCTATGTCACTGAGGTCCTGGAAGTGCATGTGGTCCCCTTTGCCGAATCTTTTGGCGAGGGGTTCACATTAATGCACGACAACGCTCGCGCTCACACTGCAGGCATCGTGAGCGACTTCTTGCAGAGGTCCCAAATCTCTGTGATGCAGTGGCCAGCGCGAAGTCCGGATCTGAATCCTATAGAGCACCTCTGGGACCATCTTAAACGTAAGGTTCGATCTCGGGATCCAGCTCCTTCGACTCTACAGGAGCTCCAAGACGCGGTGATTGAAGAATGGGGGCTTATCCCTCAAGAAGAGCTCCTGAAGTTGGTGAGGTCCATGAGGGACCGTATGGAAGCCGTGATCAGGGCAAGGGGGGGTAACACTAGATTTTAAGTTAATTTTAAGACACTTTTTGTACATTTTTCTTTGTAAATTATCTGTTGTTAATTAGGACTTAATTAAGGATTTTTATTATTTTATTAATTTTAATGTTGTTTGTATAATTATAATTAAACAGAAAGTTAAATTTAATTGTTTTTTGATACTCCTTTTTGTTACCTTTCTAATGATACCCAACACTATCCTCTACATAAGGTTTAAGAATTTTTAAAGATGATTTTTAAAAGGTGCGATTTTTTTGACGCCGAGTGTAGTTTGAGCGGACAAAAAACAATAGCTTATGAATAGCAAGATGTTCCGTTTAACCCGTTGGAAGTTATTACAAAAGCTATACGATGGGTTGGGTTATTTTTAAATAAGTATTACATTTTTTATTGTTATGCTTCATATGAGAACCTTTTTACTGCATTTACAATTGTCTTCGAAACTTAACTGTCTTGTCAGATATTAAAGCAAAAAAATCTTCACAACAAACCTTTTTAAATTCGGTCAGCGAATTGCACCAAAAGCGGCGCGTTAGACATTCATGTTAACGCAGCTGACTAAAGTCTTGACGCCCACGTGCACCCAATGACCCGAAAGGGAAAATGTCACGGAAAATATGTAACACAGCCATTCCCAAAGAAACCGTAACGCAATCTCAAAGATCAGCTGCTCCCAAACAAAGCTTGCTCTCGTTCGAACCACTATTGTCAGTACCCTATTGTAAAGCCATTGTTGCCTTCAAACGCAACTTATTCTTAACTCCTGACAGCGCAGGAACTTCCGTGTGCGAAACGGTTACGACAATAGTCGGATCGCCCTCCGTTTCTGTATTTTTTCATGGTGTCCGCGAAACTAGTTTGTTTTTTTCTTTCCTTCTCTCTTCTCTCATGTAAATGTTGATTTATTTTCGTCAACAATACCATCGAAGGTATGGGAATTAGAGCCGGTACCTTGAGCTAGTTCACCGCTAGGGTTACAACCAGATTGGTGATCGTTAGACACATTTCGTTTTAGTTTAACGCTTTGACAATGAGAGCCAATGAAGTGGGAAATTAGCAAAGCAGTTGGGGTATTCTTTATTTGGTGTTGTTTGTGGACTGCGAAAATGTTTTGCTACCGGTTCAAGGGTCACATGGCTGTATTGTTTAGTGGAAAGCCTAGGGGTCTTAGTGGACAGAACTGTACCTTTGTTATTTTCGAGTGTTATTAGTAAAACTGGCAGGTGTTTAAGAAAGTACAAAAGTACAAGAAGAGAAAACAAAATACTGCTTTGTCAAAAACCTGCTATGTTCTTTCACAAAATAGCAGGTTTTCATTATTTCATGTAGGTACCTAGATTAAAATGGTACTTGAGTATTTCAAAATGATATTGTTCTCTTGTAAACTGTTAAGACAATTATTAAAAATGGTTTCATCTATGTTATAAATTATTCCTTGACTATGGGACTTGTTTTCCTGATAAGGAAATATTTACAACTGATCATCAATCAAAAACTTCCAACTGCTAGGCTCAAGGAGCTCTACTGTCACCTCTTAGAGCCGTATTACTTTAAACTTACTATCCAAAATTCGTATGGGAATTTACATAGTAAGAGTAAAGTAGTTTTTGTTTTATTGACTACGAATAAGCCCTTTACCTCCATCTCACCTGATGGTAAGTGACGATTAGGCCGAGGGTGCAAGTGTGCTTCTACCGGAATCCTCAACCACTGAGGATCTGGCTATCTTATATCTAAATTTTCAGAACACAGTGTTAGATAAGATGGTGGTACTAGATACCACCAGGTGGACTTAACTAGCTCTACCACCACCAAAAAATTAACCAAGTCCATACCATACAATATGTATACCATATAAATGTACCATACAAGATGTACCCCGCCGCTGGGAATCTAACCTGGGACCTCTAGGTCTAATACCGGTGGCCTAGTCGACACTCAGGCCCAATGTAGGTTTTAACGACTGCCCAATAACTTAGGAAGGATGCCCACGAAGGATTTCAAAATGTTAGGCAGTGTTCTATCTGTAGAAGTGCCACATATAATAATTGGTTCCTCAGCTACCTCAATTACAAGTATTTGAGCTTTTTTTATTTTGGCTTACGACGTTATCATTAGGTGTGATTAAGGCCAAGCATTTCCAACACATCTTCTTTTCTATAAGTTTAACATCCAAGTTAGCTACGCGGCTCGCTGAAAGTGAAACATGCTTGAAGACTATTTCATATTTATAACCATTTCAAAGACTGACATAAAATTTACAAAATTGAATCGTTGCGCCGAAGTCGTTAACGTAGAAGCCCGTGAGCCCCTAAGCCCCTAGCCGCAGGGCATAGGTCAAAATGGCTTGATTTATTTGTGCAAGACCCTTCTAAGGTGGGTTTCACGCCGTAAACTCGTGGAAACTGGTTTATAAACATTTTGTTAGCTTGCTCGTAAATAGATATTTATTTTCAATCAAAATTATTATTAAAACGCTATTAAAGCCGTATACATACATATTATCACGACTATTATCCCCGAAGGGTTAGTCAGAGACTAGGCAATGAGGACAGCAAAAGCAGTCCTTTACCATAATGGACTTTACATCAAATAGCGATTGCACATGTGCTTAGCGTGACAGATAGTAAACCCATCGTTGCTCTATGCTGTTAGATGTATGTGCAGTCTTTAGTACGTTAGTCGCCTTTTACGACACCCAAGGGAAGAGAGGGGGTAGTAGTATTCTTTCACCGCTATGCGACACGGTTAAAACGTGAGATACAGCATTAAGAGACCAGTTAGTTTAAAGTTAATTAGCGTTAGGTATAATTTCACACGAGTGCGATTCCTCTGGTTTTGCGGGTGTCCATGGGCGGCGGTGATTACTTTCCATCAGGTGACCCGCTTGATCGTTTGCCTCCTTCTGCTATAAAAAAAACAAGTAATGAGAAAGACCGGGGCGAAGATGGCGTGAGGACGCATATCAGCTAGAACACTGTAGTTGCAGAGAGAATAAAGTGGAAAGAAGGGTCTTTTGGCCTGCAGTGTGATAAAATTTGCTGATAATAATAATAATAATTAATAGTTATAATAGTTCTCGAAAATGGCAATTGCACATTGTATTGGGATCGGTCTATCATCACTGACTTGTGCCAATAGTCGTGACAGCCAATGGCATTATTGCCAAGAGCTTCGACCAACACCTAAAGAGGCTCTCGTTGGGCAGCTGGATCAAGAGGGCTTGATCCAGAAAGCAGCACTCGCGCATAGTTAGAAGGTTCCTCTCTCAGGAGCCCTGACCACCGGCAGCTTGGACCCTGTTCCCGAAACAGGTGGGCTACTATTTTTTATATTTTTAAATGTTTTTTGTATTTTTATAGAAATATTTAAAAATGTAAATAGTCTGTACATAAATGAATAAATGGAATAATAATAATCTAATAAAGCTACGGGAATTCAACCACGATTTCTCGCATAACCTTAGCAACTGTCCGCTAGGCTATATACCGACGATTCAATATGTAACGTGTTGAGGTATATGGTCACGCTTTAATTTAAGATCAAAGTCAAAGTCAAAGTCAAAATATATTTATTCAATAAACTCAATTAATAAGTACTTTGAATCTTTGAGTCCAAATCTTTATAACCTACCACCCATTCAGGACATAATTTTTTAACTGTGGCAAAGAATGGGCGCAAGAAACCACAGCGCACAATAGCAACGACATTTACAAACAAAAAAAGAGAATGTCGTTACCAGGACAATACAAAATATAAATATAAAAAATAAAAAAAATGATTCAATACAAAATTACAATACAATGTAGTATCAATTAAATAAAGACAATTAGAAATAGCTGTTGGAGTGCTTGGAGCATTTCAGATCCAAGCTGTTTTGTCTTCTGTGTAAT
This sequence comes from Scoparia ambigualis, assembly GCA_963921215.1. Taxonomy (NCBI): domain Eukaryota; kingdom Metazoa; phylum Arthropoda; class Insecta; order Lepidoptera; family Crambidae; genus Scoparia; species Scoparia ambigualis. The sequence goes on along the minus strand of OY992503.1, from coordinate 39,990,183 downwards.
CTGACACCTTATAATAAGCTTTTTTATAAAGTTTTTCTTTGATTTTAATTTTAAATTTATTAAGATCTAATTTCTGAATATCATTTGGTACTTTGTTGTAAAATCTTACACACAGACCCTTAAAAGAATTATTTATTTTATGGAGCCTAGTATAAGGTGCTGCTAATTTGTTCTTACTTCTAGTGTTTACATTGTGAATATCACTGTTTTTTGAAAACATTCCAGTATTTTTATGAACATAAATCAAATTTCATAAATGTATTGTGATGCAACTGTCATTATATTTATATTCTTAAATCTCTCTCTGAGAGAGTCGCCAGCCTTTAGGTTATAGATTGCTCGAAAAGCCCTCTTCTGAAGCACAAAGATAGTTTGAATGTCGGCAGCATTTCCAAACAGTAAAATGCCGTACGACATTACGCTATGAAAGTAACTAAAATAAACTAATCTAGATGTATCAACGTCAGTTAACTGACGGATCTTCATTACTGCATAAGCCGCAGAGCTAAGTCTATTCGACAATTTAGCTATATGTGGGCCCCACTGAAGCTTGGCATCTAATGTGATGCCTAGAAACACAGTGGTGTCCACAGGATTCACATTCTTATCTTTAATTTGTACACTAGTTGTTACTTGCTTAACATTAGGCAATACAAATCTTACACATTTGGTTTTTCCCTCGTTTAATAGCAAGTTATTTAAACTAAACCAGTGAACAATCTTTGAGATCGCATTATTCACATCGTCATAATTTGGGTGTCGTCGTTACACTTTGAATAAAAGTGAAGTATCATCAGCAAACAATACTATCTCATGACTGTCTTTTACAAAATAAGGTAAGTCATTAATATAAACCAAAAACAAGAATGGACCTAGTATTGACCCCTGCGGAACTCCCATTGTAACCACTGATCCCGGAGATCTTTTACCGTTAATGTCGACCTTCTGAATCCTGTTACTCAAGTATGAGATTAGAAGGCTCAAAGAAGCATCCCTAATTCCATAGTGGTTAAGCTTCCTGACCAAAGTTTCATGTAAAACACAATCGAAAGCCTTGGATAAATCACAAAATACCCCTAGGGCATCCTGTGAATCCTCCCAGGTATCAAATATTTGGATTAAAAGCTCAACACCGGCGTCAGTTGTTGAGCGACCCCTAGTAAAACCATACTGTTTACAATGTAAAAGTTTATTTCTATGAAAATAAATTTAAATTTGGTCTAGCATCAACTTTTCAAAAATTTTACTAAATGTCATCAAATTGACTACGGATATCGTAAAACAAAATGATTGGAAGCAGTTATTTTTACACTACAAACCTAAACACTATTTTAATTTTTTTCTTAATTAATAAAGCTGGAATTTGCATTTTAGTTACTTAAGCTTGTCCAGCGTTTTTAATAGGTAATATTATTTTGCAACGAGATAGAAAAAACTGGCGGCGAATCATTGATTACACATTGAAGCTTCTGTTACGATATCTGACACGCATCAGTTAAGATATCAAGTGAAATGCAATAACACACGTCTTTATTGCCAAGTTAGCGCCCGCTGAGACGCTCGATAGCCTTTATGGGTTGTTTTTGTATGGAGCTGGGCCCATTTGTACCAGAGTATTCATACATGCACACAAATAGGCACAGGTTCGCAAAAACTTATAGTAAGTAAACTCTAATAGTCTTTACGTATCTACGTAGTTTATTTCGGTGATAGATAACCAGGTGATTGATGATGACACTGATTTTTTTTATTATTATCGTTCCGATTTTTGTTATATTCTTGTTATTGTTTATTTATAATTTTAACGCCATAAATAATTTAAATATTTTTTGTGATTTTATGTATGTTACATACATACATTTTTGTTTATGAAATACTACTCCAAAACACAAATCGCTGATGTTGGACAAAAGGCCGCTAGTCTGAAGTGGAACTGGGTCGGACACATCTGTCGCATGTCGGGCGAGATGTGGGCGAAAACCACGGCTATGTGGATGCCACGCGATGCCAGGAGACGACGCGGCAGGTCCAGAAGGAGATGGCGGGACGAGCTAGACTCCTACTGCAAAGACTGGCCATCAAGAGCCCATATTCGCGAAGATTGGAAAAAGGGAAGGGAGGCCTTTGCCCTGCAGTGGGACGACCATGGCTGAAATAATAATAATAATAATAATCCTTGACACGGCACGTATTGTGAGGAGGTTCCTCACTCTGCAGCCCTAACCACCGATAGCTTGGGTCTATCCCCGCTGCCGGTGGCAACCTAGGTTAAGTTTTTTTATAATATTTTATATACCTAAATATAAATATGTTTTTATATAAAATATTGTAAAAAAGTTTTCTTAAGATATATGTTAAATAAAGAGTATAATAAGAAATACTAGCGTCCCGCTCGCGACTTTGTCCGCGTGGGACCCTAAGGCTTTTGCCACACTTGACGGAAATTCCGACGCCGAACTTCCGTTGCGGTAAAAAACATATACCATCGGAGCGACCGATCTTCCGCGAAGTGTGTCCGTTATTAGTTATTTATATGCAATAACATGTATAAGCGTTCTGCAACGGAAGTTTGGAGTCGGAATTACCGTCAAGTGTTGAAAAAGGCCTACCCCGAAAAGAATTTCCAAAAAAATCTTTCATACATTCGTTTATATAGCTATATAGTTCGTCTTGTTATTTATGTTAATGTAATATTATGTTATCTGAGAATTTCATGTAAGTAGGTAGGTATACACCCTCATTTTTAGTCGATTTAATGAAATTAAGGGTGAGTTCCACCCATGAAACTGAACAACTTTCCCCAAGAAACCTATGTGCAAAATGACAAAAAAATGTCGACCTCCCATTCAAAACTGTCCGATCACCTGAGGACAATAGTATGGGAGGTCAATTTTTTTTGTCTTTTTGCACATAGTTTTCTGTATACACCATGTATATATTTATGTTTGTAGTCAGTAGTATGAATGCAGTTTGAATTCAAGATTCAAGATTCAAGATTCAATATCATTTATTCAGGTTAGGCCATGTTTAGGGTACAGCACTTATGAATGTCATTTATGCCATCGGTTCGTAAGCCTAACTATGGGGCGGGAGCCTTGTACTGAGAAGAACCGGCAAGAAACTCGGCAAGGGCATTTCTTTTCTCCCTTTCTTTTACAGCGTCAATTAGAATTGAAAAATGCCCTCCCTATCATAGAAGAGCACTTTCCATTACAATAATAAAAACAAAACAACTACAAGGACATAAAAATGAAAAATATATTTATAAAAATAAAAAGTTCAGGTATTCATCAATATAAAATAATCAATGTAATCAATGTCTTACAGTACAGAAAAATAAAAGTAAGACTACAACTACTAATCTACTAATAATAAAAATAAGTTAGCAAGAGCAGACTAGCCTCCACAGGCGGCACCCTCTCACGAGTATGACATGTGAATCAGCCATCGCTTCGCTCAACCACGTTTTAGGGAACGTAACGACCCGACCCGACGCACATGCCACTACCGCAGAGTCATTTGAGAGAGCATACACTCGACACTCGAGCAACTCCAATGAAGCAAGCAAGAAAACATTGCAACATAAGTTTTGAGTAGGTACCTATTGTCTGTAACACACTGCTGATAAAGGCTATCATATCAGGGTAAAATAAGTTAATTACAAGGAAAATGGACTTAAGAAAATATAATGTGATTATTTTATCATTACCAGGCTGTTTTGTCTTCTAAATATTATTTAACTGTATAATTGTTTGTCAAATTCAAATAATGTTTTCTTTCAGTAAAATGTTCCATCTACAATATTCAAGGTACTTTCCCTCCATGTCGCATATCCGTGGGACGCCCTGTATAGTGCAAATATATAATGTGATTAGTTCAATACCTATTAATTGTAGTGATGACTAGGTTTCAATTATGTTTTTGCCCAATAGTGGGTCACTATACAAGCCATTACTTTACTACGCAAAAACTTGTATTGGCTACTTATCTCACCTAGAAACGGTCTTGTACGTAATTCAGGTTGAATGATTCCATGTTTTGTATAATTATGGTACTATCACTAATGGTATTGGTACAGTTAATGACGTTTCGGACACATTATATTGGGACACAGTGTCCGAATTAACACTTCGGCTACTGTGTCCCAAATAATGTGTCCGAAACGTCAGCGAGCCTAAGAAGCACGTTAGCTCAGCTTTTTTCTTGTGTTGCGGTAGGTAATGTAAGTTAGGCAACTTTCGCGATGGCTGGTCACTGGATAAATGAATTAAAATGCATTGTGCATTCAACTTCTGTGAGGACATAATAGAAGTTAAAAGACACTAACAAACAAATATAAAACATTCAAAAAAAATACAAGTGGTTCTGTCAATATCTATAATTCTAGTTACTGTTCTGTAATTTAAGTCTTCTTAGTTTTCGCTATTTGATCAAGATATAACAACAAACAGACCCATCTAGCGGCTAACTTGGGTAACAAACTTTATAGCATAGCTTCGATTCCATATAGGAAAAGCAGTAAACTTTAACTTCCATTAGTGATTGAAACTCACATGTGGCACACAGCATTGTCGGTGGCATGGTCATCAAAGTCAGTCTGTAGTTAATATAAAAGCACTTATCAAGGAAAAAAAATGCTTTTTACCTATCCATTCAGATATCTTCTAGCTGTAGAGAAAAATAGGCGCTAAAACCTGGGGCCCAAGTCTGCTAATTTACGAATGGCATAATTGAATCGCAATTGGATCGCATTGTAATTGTTTGACACATTTGGTATTCTTATATGAGTAAGAGAATACCAAATGTGTCAAACAATTACAATGCGATCCAATTGCGATTCAATTATGCCATTCGTAAATTAGCAGACTTGGGCCCCTGAATGCATGATGCACAAAAGAAATAGGTTCTCGTAAAAAAGAGAAGTAACCATATCCAATCCATCAAATATATATTATACATTTATATTTATTAAAAAATACAAGCGGTTCTGTCTTCTTTGTATTCAGCTAATTTATAATTTGTAGTAAGCTTATTTATAAAGCTATTCTGTGCTTTTATGTTAAAATTTATCTGATTAAGGGTGGATTTCACCAAAGTAGTATAAGTCTTATTCTAAGAATAAATCCTTATTTACTCGCATGTAAATGAACTTAACATTTCACCAACGTTTAACATAATGATAAAGTCACTACACTAGAGTTAATTCCTATACCGCCAATTTTGGCCATGTTAGCCCCTATTCTTAGAATAGTAATGTCACTAATGTCATTTGAAGCAGCCTTCAATTATTAATATTGTAACCTAAAAATGCCGCGTCGTTTGAGATTGTTGATTGACGAATCTGATAGCAGTGATGAAGATTATTTTAGGCCCACGCCCGAGATGGTGCAAAGAAAGAACAAATTTTAAAAACATTCAAAACAACAACATTTTTTTTATGCCATCGTCAGAAACGTCACGTCAAACAAACAATTTTATGCCAGAAAATTAAAAAGTGTAAGCGCCTTTGCTCTCGTACGAGATAAACTGCAACTATACTTTGATGGTTTATACGCTCATTCGTTCGATCCGCTTATGTTCGTTCAATAGCACAGAGCAACTATGCGAGAGTAACTTATTCTTACATTAGCGTGGTGAAATTAAATACAAGTTATACGTATGATAAATCTAGGTAGTAAATTTATACTCGGGTAGTTAATCTCGTGTAATTTTGATATTGGTGAAATCGGGTCTAAATACTACTTTATGTGTTATTTTTAAAGATTAAAACAGTAAATAGATATACAAACAGTAAGTATTTTAGAAAACGCTTGAAGGTCAATATTATAACACAATGATAATGAGAGTGATCTTGGATTTGAAAAGTCACACTCTACCACTAAATGTAGCACGGGTGAGTATGTTTAAGAACTTCATAAATGTATGCTAATGACATGTCATACTCGTATATTATAATAATAAACTACCCAAACATATATAAGTACTCGGTGAGCCAACAAATTTCGGTGTGCAAGCTCCAGAGTTCAATATTTGTCATATTAGTAACATTTAGCCAATTCTGTCGAAACGATAAAATACAGAGGTCTAGTTACAGTTTGGATAATTTCAATGGTAGAGGATTTGCCCCTGTAGTGAGACTGTATAAAGGTTATTTTTGCTCTGTGATTAAAAAGAGAAAAAAAAAATCTTATCTCTATACCAAAATTCAAAATATCACTTTAGCGGTTAAAGCGTAAAAGCGTCACAAAGAAACAAACAAACTTACTTCCGCTTTTATGACTGGTGTTCGGGAATTAACTTTGTAGGGGAGCCGATAGGTAGGTAGAATCGAATGTCACATTCTAGGAAGGCCAAAGGGAAGATCTTCGTACGAGCTAAGGCTTTTATAACATAAGTTGGGATTAGGATTAACAAACATCCAGTATTATTGAGAGTGCCGAGTGCGCCAACTACCGCCTCGATGGACGAGTAGTGAAGCGCTCGGCCCGGTTTCAATCCCAAAGTCGGGCAAAATGTGTTTCGGATTTTTCGATGCATAGCCCGGGTTTGTCATCACCAACCTGCATTTGGCAAGCGTGGGGTTAAGCCATTAAATACCCATCAATTGTAGTGATGGCTTGATTCCAATATTGGAGGGAGGCCTTAGCCCTGCAGTAGGACAGTTACAGGCTTTACTTTACTTTAACCTATTGAAATCCGCCAATACAAACACAATACGGTCTGTGGCCAAACTAAACACTGTGTCTTTGCGACTAGACATTCAGGAATGAACGTATGGCGACTTGACATTCGAGAAAATAGACTTGCGGCTACTAGACATTCAGGGAATACACGTATGGCGACTTGACATCCGGAGAATGGATGTATGGCGACTAGACATTCGGGGAATTAGACGTCATCTAGGTACCAAACCGGCCTCCTCCACTTATTTTTGTTGTTTTGTATTAATATGTTATTTTGCTTTTCGATTATTACAATACTTAATTTTTTACTGTTATTATTTATTACTGTTTTTGAAAGTGATCTCTAGATAAGGTAAGTACTGTGTGTGTCCACGTAACTCCGAATGCGCCAATTAGTACACCAACTAAAACTTCGGCATGTTCTCATCCATTGCAAACTCGCTCTATCACAAACTTGGTATCGGAACTCGACTCAAAGCCTCAGGTGAAGTTTACCTGGCGTCTCAACTATTCCATTGTTAAGATCAAAGGCTGCAACAGATAATCGAGATGGGAATCTCATTTCCATCCTTTAACCAACTCTTTAGTTAGATAGTGAAATAAAGTATCGATTTCGAGAAACGTATTGTATTTTTTTACTTTGGATATTGTCACCTTAGAATAATAACGCATAGAAAGCGAGAACATGCACGATAAATGAGGCCAACCAAGCCATACTGGCTTGGTACCGAAACGGCCCGCGCCAGTACTAATAATCTAAACTTATCTATCTATCAACAGTCCCAATTTCCTTACTTTTGGGGCAAATCTGATTCCTCTAGCAACATTACTTGTACACTTGTGTGCGTTTCGCCGAGATAGTACGCGTAACTTACTCCTACCTACATCCATTTTTTTCTTGTCTCACGCCATGACAGTTTTCTAATACGAGACTATCGTCTATGCGTTATTATTCTATGGTTGTCACTATCAGTATGTTATGGAAGTAGGGTTACCATTTAAGAATTTGAAAAGTCCTCACAAAAAGCCTACCATTTCGTTAAATGTCCGGACTTTTTAGTAACAAAATGGAAACAATAGGCTCACTTTTTATGTTTTGTTTTTAGATAAATGAGAAGTTACTAAAGATTAAAGACTTATTTGATATTACATAAAATGTATATGTAAGATTAAAGAGCCAGACATAGACCGGACTAGAGACTAAAAGCCCGGACATGTCCGGACTAATCCGGACGGATGGTAACCCTATATGGGAGAGAATCAATGGGACAGGACTTCTTGGCGGGTAAGTGAAGCGTCATGTCTGTAGTTTTGTCATATTTTGTAATTTTTGTCGAATATTAATGTGAAATAATGGTGGATTATTAACCGTTAAGTGTTCGTGAACGTGCATGAGTATTGGCAAATAAAACAAAACAGTGCAACATCACTTTTCAAATTCTCTCAAGAAGTCCGTGTGAGATTCAGTAAAGTCCCACATCTTTACTGGAACTCAAGGGATTTGGGGGGAATATCATTTAGCTTATTATAATCACTCATTATCATCTTGTAAGCATAATAAATGAACTCTATTATTTCGACTGAAGGAGTAGTATCCATGGTCAAGAAACAATTTATCAAAAAAAAAAATTGGTTGCCTGTAAAGTCGGTATACGGGCGAAAGTTTTACGTGACAACGACTTTGAGTGGTAAAATAATTTTAATGTGAATATTCATTCGTATAGTAGGAAGAAGGATGAAATAATAGTAACAATTTAAAACATTTATTTAAACAAAGAATTATATTTAAAACATAGTTGAGTGGGAGAGAGACGCAAGGCATTCGGCGGGCCTCTCTCTCGTTCGGTGACTCATCGTAACGTTACCGAGCGTTACACTTTTTCATAAGTGACTCCCAGCCGCAACCTAATTTAAGACGTTGTCACGTCAAAAAACGAGAATCGATGGCGTAGAAACGAATGAATTAACAACTTTAGCAAAGGTGAGTCATTAGATGGGTGGCCAACACAGACCACATAACCTAAAGTAAAATTTGTCTCGAGCTACTCCGTGGGTGAGGCCGACGGCTCGGTGATGGCGCTCTCGGCTCGATATCCGGGAAATGGGCGGGAACGGCCCGTCTGTGTTCGTCACAATCTGAACACTGTCGTAGTTTAACTGCAGCAGTAGTTGTAGTATATTAAACTTTTTAAATATAAACTTTAACGTCACCACCTATTTTACGACACGTTTAGGGCGGCAGCGGCCCGTCCGTGCCAGTCACGACCTGTCAACGGTAGTCATTGAGGTATTATAACTAGAGCAGCTATTCCATACAAAAAATGTGCTCAGCTTGATGACAGCGGGCAACGCGTGGGGCGAAGAGGGCGCGTCGGGGCTTAGATGTCAGGCGCTTTTTTAATCCACTAAGGGTAAACACTTCGCCATTATCTCACCTGATGGTAAGTAATGATAATGCCGAAAGTGGAAGCGCGCTTCACTTGAAATATTTAATCTCTGAGGAACTGGCTATCTTATCTCTAAACTGTCGGAACACAACAATGCTATTAACATTGTAGTTATAGCGTCAGACTTTAGATAAGACGGTGGTAGCTAGCCAGGCGGACTTAACAGGCTTTAACACCAACCAAACCAAATACACAAAGATACACCCTGATGGGAATCGAAGCCGGGACCTCTATGTCTAAGACCGGTGGCTTAGCCACTACACCACAGAGGCGGTTTGACCACAGAGGCAGCAAACAGGACGTTTGCAGGCGGCTGCAACTCAGTGCGCAAAAAATTGCTTAGCGGTGCCATCTCTAGTTATAATACCTCCATGGTTGTGCGCCGTCATCGCGTCACATGCGCATGCGCACACGCATGGGTACCGCGCGATCGGATTTGCGTGAAAAAGTCATCTGCCATGTTTATTCTAGCGTGAAGTGGAGCTTTTGACAGTCATTTATTGTTGTTCTCGTCATAGAACGTTTTCGTATTGGCAAGAGGAGGTGACAAAGCCATTCCGTTGTGTGACACATTTGAAATGTAATGTTATTTTTTAATGCCGTATGAAGTTTCTCGTATTTTGATAGTTGTAAGGTTTATTGCACAAATTATTATGTATTGTAGTACATCATATCATTTAAGGACAAATAGTACACTTTATTGCAATTAAATAATTATTATGTGTTGCTTGTTGGCGCAGATGGTTGCGATCTTGCGATTTAAGTAGGTAAACGCATTTGCAGCAATTGGCAGGCTGGATACTTAAATAACTTCACACAAAAACCCTTTCAATTAAATACATAATCTACAAGCGATTTCCATTTTGTTACTTTCAAGTAACAAAAGTGTGAGAGTCACTGTGAGTCGGACTGAGTTAGAGACTCTACTATGCGAATGTGAGTCGGTTTTGAATTCCAGACTGCTTATACTTACCTCAGTCAGAACTCAGACGAAGTTCAAGCTCTCTTACACCCGATATGTTTCTTCACAACAACCACCGTCTATTCATTACACTGGTGCAGTCGAGCAGATGAAACATAGAACAGCCGAAATAATAATAAATATATCTAGAAGATCAAAGAAGATTTTAAATCAAGATTTCGGAATGAGTAATTGGGTCTTCTGGTACAAGAAAAACAAAAAGTGAAATCCAGAGGTTTAAAAAGAGGAGGTGTGGTACTACAGGGTGACACAAAGCGAATTCATTGGCCGCTAGTGATCGTTATAGATCCTCATAACGGGAACTGATGGAGAAGAGCGCGTAGCGGCCATGCGGAGAGCGGATGCGACCACTGCAGCGCCTAATACCTCTGGAGGTTCACTCCTCTTTAGCGACAGATTTACCTGCAACTCGTTCCGGGCGAGTCGTGCGCGTTCCCGCTAGCTTCCAATTTTATTGTGGTGTAGTTTTTTTATTTGATTTGTATATGTTTCGCAAGCGCAAGGAGGAGAGTGTTGGAAAACCTCCTTTGTCAAAAAATAATGTATTTTTTATGTTTTGTTTTTATAAAAGGTCTGACATTGTCAAGGAAAACAAATGTGTCCCTTAGAAGAAACATGAAAAGAAACGTATGATTTTATTATAGCCATGGTAACAGGAATAATTAATAGTTTAGAACAAAACCGGAACAATTTTGACAAACGTTGGAAGCAGATAGAAGAGTTTTCAGAAAAACATGAAATTTCTCTGGAACCCACGAGAGTAAGCAAAAGGAAACAAAATCGTGTCGGTGGAGTTAGCAGGGACAGAGACTTCTATATTATTATTGAATCCACACTTGGTAAAGAAACTTGGGTTGATTTGCCGTCTGATACACGCGCCAGTGAATATTGGAAAATTAATATATGTTATCCAGTGATAGATAATATAAGTAATAATAAGTAATATGAATGACAGGTTTGAAAGTGTACCTTTAGCCCAATCAATCGATACGTTTTAAATTTAGATCTCGAAAATGGAAAGCTATTTGTAGATAATTATAAGAATATTCTTTAAATTGATGATACTCTTACTAGGAGTAGAATGCTTAATAATGAAGAACGTGCGCGTGCGTAATGAAGTAAAGGATGTTACAATTTTATTTAAGTTACAAAGGAACTAGTAATTCCAGTCAGCTCAGCCGGATGCCAACGCAGCTTTTCACCAATGCGGAGAATTAAAGCGTGGCTGAGGTCTACTATGGGAGAAGATAGGTTCTCAAGCACTACTCTTCTCCATATATAAAATAAGTACGTCAAGGAAAACGTCACGCCGAAACGAAACGTGAATAGAAGTTGGTTTAGTTAATTAATATTATATTAACACCCCGACTATAATCATCTGCCAGACAGTTTAAAAGGAATAGCTAGCATCAAAACTTTTAAAGCAACACATAAGAAACTATTAATAGAAAAGGCATACTATACAGTTGACGCATATTTAAAGGATAAATTATTATAATTGCAATAACATTAGTATTTATTTTGACATACTTACTCGTATTTTGTACTGTGAGCGTTATACGTGACATGATTTGTATTTTAATTTAATTATTTTCACTGTAATGTAATTATTTATTTGTATTTTGACATATTATGTTGTTCTTGTAAATTATAGTATTACTCGATTATTATACTCGACGTTGCATCAGTCATCGGTCAGTAAGACAGAATATGGCGGAACTAATCATGAGTACTTTTTGTAAAATCTACTAACACCCATATTCGCAATAAACATTTCTGATTCTGATTCTGATTAATCAATCGAAATAAAAACGATTCACAAAACTTTCTACATTCCCAAAATTGATGATCGAAATATTATAATAATAATAAAAATTGGCTTGGGTCCTTGGCCTCAAGGTGTCCGTACTCAGGGACGGCCCGCCGATCCGGCTACGGTAGAACCGCTAGGCGAATTCCCGTGCAGTCAGGGTCTTTTCGGCGGAAGTTCTGACCAGCATGCCTAGGTTTTAGTGGGTAGGGCCCTACAGGCGAGTCCCACATAACCCCCCCCTGTCCGGTGGGTATGTGTAATGCTTTTCCTTGGGTTAAAAAAAGGGCCAGATACAGAAGGCACTTGACACGGCAAATATTGTCACTAGGTTCCTCACTCTGCAGCCCTAACCAACGATAGCTTGGGTCTTAATTTCACAACTTTCTCATTAACTATTCAGCCACAAACTAAGCGTAGCCTCATATCGGGGGGTTGGGGGGGGGGGGGGGCTGGATAATGACACCAGATACACCAATGATTTACGGGATGCCCTTTTTGTTCTCAGTAATCTAATATCTAACATTGCGCCGAGTCACAAATTAGTGTTACGTATTATTAAAAATAAACAACTTTATTTAACAAACAAGCAGACAGACTTCAGTAAAATAAATCTTTTAATCTTAGATTAATGATTGGTCTCGCTGCGCTCGACTAGATACCTCCGTCGTACTTGTCAAATGCGGCAACAAATACTACGCCGAAATCGGCGTACCCAAGCCAGTCACACTGACAGCTATGGGTGAAGTGTACGTACCGAATGTTTTATTCAATTTTTGGCTTAATTCAAACTAAAATGCCAGTTTGCGTAGTAAAAATGTGTAAAAATAATACTTCTAAAAATAAGAAGGACACATACCATCAGTAAGTATAGTATAATTTCGAAATTTCATCATAAAATAATATGAACAATAAACGCAATTCAGTGTTAAGCTTAAACAAGAATAAAGTCCCCGTGGTTGAGATTTTTATTATATGAATTTATTGCTAATGTCTTTTATTACACACATCAAAAGTGTCTAGGGATCAACATATATTTTTGCAATAACTTTTCTCCTGATTGATATTAATTAAAATTTTCTTTAAGGATTCATCAAATAAAGTGTTTTCGTTTGTCTACAGTAACGATAAACCAAGTCACCTTTGCATTAATAAAGAAATTTGCCATTTTCCTAATAAAGGGATTTTTGACATTTGAACCACTAACATTAAAGTTCGAAAAAAAGACTGAAATAACAGTTTTCTTTAAAATTTTATTGGGTAACTTAAACAATTAATAATCCGTGTTTCTACCGAGAACACTAACAACACAAGAACATCGGTTTGGCATACTCAAAATGAGTTCATCCAAATCACGCTGTGGAATGGCCGCCCATGTTCGTTGCAACAACAAAAAAAGATCTTCTTGCGACTGGATACCCTCCATATTCGGCAGAGCTCTTCTCTGTAGCATATCCCATGCATGCTCAATCGGGTTCAAGTCTGGCGACTGAGCAGGCCAGGGCATGACATTGATGTTAGCTGCGGCGAGAGTCTGTCTTACAACTCTTGCGGTGTGCGGTCGTGCATTATCATGCATTAACTGAAATAAGGGACCGATTTGCACTTGTAGAGGAACGATGACGTCTGATACAATCGTCTCACCATAAATTTGAGCGTTGAGGTTGCCTCTGATCCAAATCAACTCAGTTCTTCCGCCGATCCAAATACCCGCCCATACCATGATGGTTCCACCACTATAAGGATGGACTTCCTGGCAGGATTTTAATCGCTGTTGGCGTCCAGGGGTTCTCCAGTGTCGTATACGTCTTGTATCCGGTCTCATACCAAAACGAGACTCATCAGAAAAGCACACGAAACGCCATTGTTCTTCTGCCCAATTTCTGTGTTCAAGAGCCCATTGATATCGAATCCTACGATTGTGCATTGCTATAGGTTAGCAATGCACAATCTTTATCACCCTTAGCGGTCTTCGGGAATGAAGGTTCACTTCATGCAAGCGGTTTCTGACTGTTTGGTCGCTAATAAAGTTCCCTGAAGAGTGATGAAGCCTCACGGCTAACATCATGGCGGTTATTGTTGGAGCTCTTCGAGTTGTGATTTGAATGTATCGGTCTTGTCTCCGTGTGGTGCAGCGATACCGTCCTCTATGGCGCTCAGCCACGGTACCAGTGCTTCGGTAACGTGTCCAAAGTCGACTGATAACACTCTGACTTGTATTCAGAGCTAAAGCCACAGTACGTTGCCGGGAACCAGCTTCTATCATTCCCACGGCTCTGAGCATTTCTTCCCTGCTTAAATGACGTCGCCGCTCCATAATAACGTTGGTTTTAATCAGTAGTAGGGAAACAGTAGCACTAATAATGTCTTCAATGCGTTGTATGTTTTTATAGGGAAAATATTGACAGCTGATTTTCATCTTTTACTAGAAATTGATTGAAAGTTCCTGTTTCAAATTATGAAATGCACCAAAAAGGATGCATATAAATTTATAAAATCATAAATTTATTACAAAGCCACATCTCAATCTCAAGAAATCCGCATAAAAATGCTTGATCCCTAGACACTTTTGATGTGTGTATATGGGTAACACGGACGTATTCGTTTTGAAAAAAATCATAGACAATGTTTGAAATAATATTTTCACACCTCCTGCTCAAAAAGACCGTCATTGTACCGTTGTAAAGCGAGGCTAAAATAGCTTTTCTTGCCATAAGGGTAAAAGTATTTTTTTAAAATTTTTGTCTGTCACATGACAATGAGCCTACAAAAACGAAAAAGTATTTAGTCATATGCAGAATAATCATGAATAAAGACTCGACTTATTACTGTTTACTTAAATAAACTAGGTACCTACTTTTTGAGATAGTTATTATTAAAGTTTATGGTAAAATTAGTAATTATTTGAATCTATGGACAACACAGACCACGCCCACACAGTCCACGCTTCAGCAAAAAACAACTGCACAGTCTGCACATGTGCTTAGGTGGTGAGCCTTTAGCTCGTTTGTCGCTTTTACGACACCAAAGGGAAGAGACGGGTTGGTAGTATTATTTTAATGAGCCCATCGTCGCTCTATGCTGTTAGATGTATGTGTCGTCTTTGCATCGAAGAAAAGTGAGGGGTTGGTAGTATTATTTTGATAAGCCCATAGTTGCTTTATGCTGTTGGATGTATGTGCAGTCTTTAGTCTGTTAGTCGCCTTTTACGACACCGAAGGGAAGAGAGGGGATGGTAGTATTATTTTGATGAGCCCATCGCCGCTCTATGCTGTTGGATGTATGTGCAGTCTTTAGTCCATTAGTCGCCTTTTACGACACCGAAGAGAAGAGAGGGGTTGGTAGTATTATTTTAATGAGCCCATCGTCGCTCTATGCTGTTAGATGTATGTGCAGTCTTTAGTCCGTTAGTCCCCTTTTACGACATCGAAGAAAAGTGAGGGGTTGGTAGTATTATTTTGATAAGCCCATAGTTGCTTTATGCTGTTGGATGTATGTGCAGTCTTTAGTCTGTTAGTCGCCTTTTACGACACCGAAGGGAAGAGAGGGGTTGGTAGTATTATTTTAATCAGCCCATCGTCGCTCTATGCTGTTAGATGTATGTGCAGTCTTTAGTCCGTTAGTCCCCTTTTACGACATCGAAGAAAAGTGAGGGGTTGGTAGTATTATTTTGATAAGCCCATATTTGCTTTATGCTGTTGGATGTATGTGCAGTCTTTAGTCTGTTAGTCGCCTTTTACGACACCGAAGGGAAGAGAGGGGATGGTAGTATTATTTTGATGAGCCCATCGCCGCTCTATGCTGTTGGATGTATGTGCAGTCTTTAGTCCGTTAAACGCCTTTTACGATACCCAAGGGAAGAAAGAGGTTGGTAGTAATATAAAAAAACTACTAAAAAAATGAGGTCTAATCGTTGCTCTACATAATACCTACCATTTTTCTACAGAAAAAACCTACGTCTAACCTACATAATAATATATACCATTATATTGATACATATTCGCTTTTAATTGTTTTTTTTAAATATTTTCTGAGCTACATTTATAATCAGCAACTTAACTAAATACATCACAGCAAAAATACAAACAGTTGAGCAGCTTTTTTTTTTCTTCCCCTTACTTAACTATTTGCGATCGGTCGCCAGACCATAAGCGAATTATTTGTGGTGATTGAATGATTATTTTCAGCAAAGCCGCCAGTGCGGTCCTGCTTTATTAGAAAATGTGGCTTCTTTTTAAGCGCTTCACTATTGCTGATTGATCTAACAGCTCAACAACGAGAGGGTTAGGGTGGTGAGACAGACGTTCTCTGTGCCGATGCCGGAATCGCTCGATTTCCGATGTCACGGTCGGCATGTTTAAGTATTCGTGAATTTCGTCATTCTTCGTGAACCATGGAGCATCAACGATCGTCCTCAAAATCATATTCTGCACTCGTTGGAGACAGAGAATGTTGGACTTGCTGGCTACACCCCACAGTTGAATGCTATACGTCCAGACTGGCTTAAGGACGGAGTTGTAAATAAGGAGCTTGTTATCCACTGATAGTACTGAGTTTCTGCCCATAAGCCAGTACAAGTTTCGGAACTTTAGGTTGATTTCATCTCTCTTTTTCTTGATGTGGTTTTTCCAGGTTAGGCGCCTATCTAAGTGGAATCCAAGGTACTTCACACAGTCAGAGTGTGATAGAAGGTCGTTGCCAAGTTTTACAGGGGCGCAATTACCCTTCCTCAGTGTAAAAGGAACGTGCTGAGATTTAGTGGCACTGGCTCGAATTCGCCATTTGCAGAACCATTTGTGTGTGTCATCAAGTTGATGCTGGAGAGTGTTGCTAGCTATTATGGGGTCAGCATCAACTGAAAGGAACGCCGTATTATCAGCGTAGGTCGCAACTGTGATGTTATTTGATACGGGTAGGTCTGACGTGAATATGGTATATAGTACAGGGCCGAGAACCGATCCCTGAGGAACTCCAGCTTCGATGTTGTGCAGTCTTGATCTGGCATGCCCCTGCTTGACTTGGAAGGAACGGCCAGAAAGCTACGATGCTATCAGAGGAAACATCGAGTGTGGTAATTTTTCTTTCACTTTTGCTAGCAGTCCCTTGTGCCAGACTCGATCGAATGCCTGTTGGACATCGAGGAAAGCAGCGGAGCAGTATTTTTTGTGTTCGAAACTCTGACGAATCGTATGGTATACTCGGTGGACTTGTTCGATGGTTGAGTGAGCCTTACGTAAAACCAAATTGGTGAGATGGCGTGATACTGCAATCGTTCATGGCTGCAGTGAGTCTAGTGGGGAATATTCTCTCGCATAGTTTGGAAAGCACTGGAGTCAAACTTATTGGTCTATAAGACGAGGCTTCTTGTTCAGGTTTTCCAGATTTATGAACCATGACCACCTGTGAGATCTTCCAGAGGGTCGGAAAGTGACTCGTTCTAAGGATAGCATTAAATAGGCAAGCTAGGAATGTAATGCATTTTTTTTGGCAGGTTTTTCAATAGCGTGGGCGTAATGAGGTCAAACCCGGGAGCCTTTTTCAGGTCAAGATTTTTTATTTCTTGCGCAATTTCCTTAGGTGATACAGGTTTAATAGGCAGGCATAACTGAAAATCCTGACTTAGAATCTCCTCCACATCTGATTCGTCCGCGAGTTGATCGTTTGGTTTAAAAACTTAGCCAGGTGGCTTGCAAAAACTTCAGCCTTCTCTGTGTCAGTTCTTGCCCATTCTCCACACTGAGATCTAATAGGATTAAATGAGTGTTGAGGTTTTTCTAGGGTTTTAGTTGCCTTTCAGAGAGAGTGTTCGCCTGAGCCTGAAGGGGACATCTTTTGCAGGTTTTTTTGAGCAGCTGGCAACAAATTTTTCACGCACACTAGCATCCTTCCTTGCATATTGTCATAAACACACTACAATAATGAGTTGCCGCACTTACGGAGCTGTGGTTCATAGGTAGCGCGGTATCTAGACGAGCGCAGCGAGGCCAATCATTCATCTATTAAAAAACCAAACAAAAAAACAACATTAAAAGCATAGGCTTTTAATGTTGTTTTTTTGTTTGGTTTTTTTATTCTTTGCGGTTCCGTCATAGTACGTCTGTATGCCTGTCTATATGCTAGAAAAGGCCAGAATGATTAATCTTGTATTTCACAATAATTCTTTTAACCTTTTCACTAACAGAGCTTTGTCCAAAAAACATAACCAGCCGTTTAACGTTTTTCAACTAACCCTTTCAACGTAACACTGACACCATTAATTAAATAACGGAATTAGTTGTCGCGTTTCAGTAAATACCACCCACCATCTTTTGATTACTTTTTTTTTATTCAAAGACATTTACACTATTTTTAATTCGACAATATGGCAGCGGGCCCAAAATCAACCCTTGTAATGCGACCTCCTTTAAAAGTCAAGTAATTTGAGTACTAATTTCGAATGAATGAATATACTCGCGTGGAATTTTAATAACACAACTGTACGAAAATTAAAACTACTGTTCCTTATTTTCATTACAATAGAATTCTGTTTCGAATTGCTAAATAAAAATGTTGTCGGAATCGTTGCACAAAAAAATGTGGAATCAGCTGCCGAGCCCGTGCTTTGTTTGAATCGGAATTAAATATATATCTTGGAGGAGTTCCTTTGAAGGTATTCGCGAGAAGAAATGCGGTTGAATGCTTGTTAGAAATAGTTTTAGAGGTGTGTGTGCTTAAATATCGATGTTTGGTATAAATAATGTCCGCACAAACGTACCATAATGCAAATTACAATGCTTAGATTGCCTACTTTTTGAATTTTGTCGTCCTATTTTTAGAAATATAATTTACATTTTCAACATAATAAAGCCGTGACAAAACGTAAGAATAATTTGATTATTATAATGTTGTTTTTTTTAATTGCTTATGAAGAATACTGTGTATAACAACTCCCTATCTTTAACATTAATAGTAATATTTCCACTACACACTTTTATTATTATATTAGGTAGGTACTACAATGGAAATTAAATTTTATTGACGATCTGTCTATGTCTACACAACAACTGTTTCAAAACTGTTTGTAGTATAACTTGATAATCACTTAATACCGTGTTCATATTGACATTGAACTCACGATTAAGTTTGTTCTTACAGATAAAGTGTCATGCCGTAAGTGTAAACAAGTTATCGATATGTTTACCTAATCGTTATGTCGATAAAGGTGACATCACTAGTGCCAGGTGGGCGCGTGCGGCAGACATGTTTGCTTTGTCGCACGTCTTAGAATGCGACAGAGTGTATGCGCCCTCTGTGGTCTTGTGGTTAGTGTTGGTGACATAGCCCGCTGTCTCGGGTTCAATTCTCAGCGGGGGTATATATTTCTGTACGTGGTTCGGTAGGATTTGTTTAAGTATAGTCTACCTATCTGTCTAAACCTGTTGTCATAATAAAAATGTTATTTTATTGGTTTTAAAGTAAGAAGACTAAGTCCTAAGTGTTATTTTCAAATAAGAATGAAAATAAATATGGCTGTTATCAATAAAGTAAATATTTTTATACAAAACTTTAACACTGCAAAACAAACTCAAAAGCGAATACTTTGGGACACGAAAAAAAATTATGTCAAAAAAAAAGGTATCCGTAGAACGGAATAACACATTCCAGAAGAATGAATACGCATTGTCGAAATGGGAGCATTTTCTTGGCACGCGACACAGCTGCTGGGTTTTTTTCTTGCCGCCAAAACCTTAAAAAGAAAAAAGGTTCTAATAACAGTTTAAAAAAAATTGCCGACAATAATTTGGTCGGTTGATAAAGTCCAACATTGAATGGAGGCAAAGTTTCTTTTATGTGCCGGCAAAGAATTAACCGACTTTTATAATGAGGTTTGTTATTATTAATAATAATAAAATAATAAACTAAACTTTTATTCCACACAAGAACATATAAACAGAAAACATTTATACAGTGACAAAGTACAAAACAGGCAGCCGCCTAATATAGCCCTATTAGGCGGCTTATTGCTAACAAGCAATCTCTTCCAGGGAACCTTGGGTGATATAAATATAATAAAGAGAATATAGAAATTGGTGCAAACAAATAGAAATATATGTATTAAATTAAATAGATACAACAATATAATTAAATAAAAAGAGACCATAAAATATAATACCCTAAGAAATAAATAAAACTAAGATGATATACTTAAAAAATTACTTCAGACCTGTCTGTATTATTAGTTTGAGCTGTTTTTTTACGTGAAAAGGAGGCAAACGGAGAGGAGGGTCTCCTGCTGGGAAGCAATCACCGCCGCGAGGAATCGGAGACGCGTTGCCAGCCTTGAGGATCCAATAGGACCTTAAAGGAAGAAGTAGGACTTTTGAGGAAGGAGTAGGACCTTTTGAGGAGGGAGCCATAACGCACCACGCTAGCCCATTTTTTTATATATACTAAAATGGACATCCGCAAAACCAGAGGAATCGCAGGCGCGCTGCCGTCCTATATGGATGGAGTAGGGTTAAGGAAGGAATAGGAATTGTGAGAGGGGTGGGGGGGAATGGGCCTCCGGAACCCTCACTGGCCAGACGAAACACAACAGCGCCAAGTGCTATTATTTCACGCCGGATATTCGTGAGAGGGTGGTATTACGCCGGGCGAGCCGGCCCAATGCGTGCTGCTACGCTGCGTGGCTCTACCACTCAGTCAGTGTCACTCATTTAACCACCCAGGGGTCACGTGTAGGGTCTCAAAGATAAACCTAAGGACGCGAGTAACTTTAACCCCCAATGATTTTTAGTAGGTTTTATCTACTACCATCTTACGACAACAACGGACTGGGACCAACGGCTTTCGAAGCATGGAGGAACTAAGATATTTGAGCAACCATCTAACCAGATGATAATATTTTTTATTTATATAGACCCACTTATAATAATATTGAAGAAAAATGACATAACCAACTATCTAAAATCTAGATCGTGCAATAGAAAGTAACCTTTTTTATACTTTTATTATTTTCCCCTTAACTCCAAAGCCATTGTTCTCAAAACTTCACCATCCATACATGTTTCCACTTCGACTCCAAAATGATTTTCTAGGCATTTTAATTCACATGTAAAAATATTTACTAAAAGTGTTTTGGAGTTACAGTGGAAAGTTTTTTGGAGTTTAGTGGAAAAACCCTTTTTAAGAGGTATAGACGACAACCTCCGCGGTCGAGTGGTAAGCACGTGCCGCGCCATCTCTGAGGTCCCGGGTTCGATCCTGGTCTAGTCAATTTAGAGAAAACGGTTTTTCTAAATTGATTTCGGGTCTGGGTGTTTTTCTATGTTTATGCATATAAGGCGACTGCTAGAAACCGCAAGAAACTTCTAGGGCTGGTCAGGTCAATTGTTTTAGACACGACAAAAATGAAAAAAAGAAATTCGTGCTTTTTTATTTTTCGTTAAATATTTTATTTTGTGAATTTTAATTTGATAGTCTTTGAGTATCTAATTTATTTTAAAGCAATACTTAACATAAGAAAAATGTAATGAAAGAATAATTTATTAAATAACGATTATTTACAACGCGCGGGCAGCGGCCGGCCGTTGACCCGCCCGCCCGTGTGTTGAGCCGTCCGCGTCAGCTGGGCGATAAATACCTACGTTAGTCTGCAATCTTTTTCTGTCATTTTTGTTTTGTTTAAAACACTTTACCTGACCAGCCCTTGAATTTTCTTGCAGTTTCTAGCAGTCACCTTATATTTATCCGTTATCTAGTTTAACCATATTAAACGCGCTGGTCAAACGCGTGACTGTGAAACCAGCCTAAGCCGCAGACTAATAGTTAATTAGACAAAACACTATAAATGATAAAAATACCAACGAAAAATAATTGTTGTCTAAAGCCGCACTAATAGGTAACCGTACTAAAATAGATATATTTTACAATGCAACCCTTTCAAAATACCGAAGTATACGTAAACATTATTCTTTAAGCTGCTTATTTAAAAAAACCTTTAAATAAACCGTTTCCTTTTCCGGTACACCAAAATAAAATACAGAGATTATCGCGGTTCCAAAATCTTTGTACGGAATCTTTCCGTAAAAAGAATCTACTATTCCAGACGTTTGATCAGCTGCCCTCTATTGACATTTGCCATAGCGACCTTGGCATTAAAGGTCATTATCGTAGAAATCAACCGTGTCAACCGTAATTTTGAGTCCTGCGAGAAGTTTTTATTATATAAAAATGTTGTTTTGCTCCTTTCAAAATAATTCGTCTATCAGTCTACTGATCATCATCTATCAGTCTACAATCGGCTCACTATTGAGTTTAGGCTAATAGCAGAACACTGCCCGACCTGGGAATTGAACCCGGGACCTCCGGATATCGGGTCAAGTCAAAGTCAAAGTCAAATTATTTGTTCAATGTAAACCTTTACAGGCACTTATTGACGTCAAATACTAGTCAATAAAACAGTTGACTAACCTCTGTAGTTAAGACTTAACTACTAATCTAACTAACTAAACTACCACCAGGGGCCCAAGTCTGCTAATTTACGAATGGCATAATTGAATCGCAATTGGATCGCATTGTAATTGTTTGACACATTTGGTATTCTCTTACTCATATAAGAATACCAAATGTGTCAAACAATTACAATGCGATACAATTGCGATACAATTGCGATTCAATTATGCCATTCGTAAATTAGCAGACTTGGGCCCCAGTTCGGATTTTGGGAGAGCCATCGACTGAGAAGAAGCTGGCAAAAAAACTCAGGAGGCCTTTCTTTTTTCTCCCTTTAAAGTAACAAAAGTTACTTGTGTATAGATCTAATTACGTACAATATAATAAAACATAATTACTTAAGCATAATTTGTACGCATCAATAAAATTGTATTACAAATTAATGATAATAAAGTTAAATAATTTTAAATCAAATACAACATAATAATTGAATGAAACAATAGTTAATAATAGTCTAAAAATACCAATAATAAACACCAGTACAGGGTAGACTTATTTTTACGCATATTTGTCTGCAACATAGTCATTGATCTTTTACTAAGCTTTTGCGATTAACACACATTCAGTGTGCGTTTTGAATTTGTTATCTCTCAATGCAGTGATGTCGTCGGATATTTTGTTATAAACCGAATTGAGTTGCTGCACATAAAAGATTTACTACTTTTGCTAAGTCTGAACTACGGAGCACACAGTTTGTTCCTGTTCCTTGTGCTATATCCGTGAACCTCATTATTCCTGGTATAAAGGTGAGATTTTGACGAGCGTACATTATAATTACAAATATGACAAATATACTAATAGCTACTCTATGTAAATAAGCAAAATGAATCAGTGTACTGACTGATTTGTAATTTTTCTAATATTTTTAACAGCAAAAGCAGCTGAACTGAACCTTTTTGCTAGACCCTCGATACTGTAATCTGAGTCTATCCTAATACCAAGAAAAGAAGTTTCATTAACGATTTCTAACACTTCCAAATCTAATTCAATATTTAACTGACTGAGCTGTGTATTAGGTGGAGAAAATCTAAGAAATTTAGTTATATTTGCAATAAGTACTAAGTTATTAACAGAAAATCATTGAGATACTCTGTTAAGAGCTTCGTTAATTTTTCTTCTCCAGCCTTTGGGTCTTTCCTATCAAGCATTTTACAACTTGGCTGGCGAGGCGTTAATTGTAACGATTGATGACTTGATGTAAATGATAATAGGTTTTTTTATTTTATTTGTTTGATCAAGTAACCATTTCTTTTTCTCTAACAACGTGCAGACAGAACTACAGCTTCGATCGTAATCACTTACATATTAGCAGTTAATTATTTACGCTGAACTAAAAATTATGGTGCCAACAAGACACTTCACTCTTTATAGCATGAACGGTTGAAAAGGGCGTTTGATAATTTACCATATCGTGTTAATCGAAATTGATCTCAGCTACAACGATATAAAGTTGATAAACAGAAGCGTGCGTAAACATTCAAAATTGGTACATTAATCCGAATTGACAGGTCGTTTCCACTTGAGCAGATGGCGCTATAAACAAAAGAGCAAAAAAACTTTGACAGGTGTTTTGGCAAATTTATCCCAGTAAACCTTATACCAGATATAATAAGATTTACTTTACAATGTTCGGGCGGTAGAGAAAACTTTGCTTAGAAAATGTTTCTAGTCGGTAAATTGTTAACACGCTTGTGATAGCATCGTTGCTTATAAACAGTTTAATTTACTGTATATGGTGAATGTCGAAACGGTTGTCGGTGAGAACAATTTGTGCGGCCCCTATACTTGCGGAGGAATTTGTGTTATTATAGATTAGTTTCTAGGTGTGACTGAGTTTAATTAAACGATCTTATGTTTGTATATTTTTTTTATAAACTTAAAGCTCGTCAAATGACTCCACGCCCTGAGTGGAGTCCAGGCGCGAGGGCAACTGGTGCAGCGTCACCCACACCCTGCCGGCCTACAAAGTGCCTCTTCATGCATCGTTTGAAGGACCCCATGACGTAAAAAGAAGGAAAAACGTGTGCTGGTAAACTATTCCATCTTTTGGAGGTGCGATATAGAAACGAGTCACCTTTCTTTGTGCGCGATGGCTTAATTAATACCAAATCGGTGACTCCGGAGCGTAGTACCTACGCGTATTCCTATGGAGTAAAAGAGAAGGAAGGATGAGTTGAAAGAGTACTTCTGACCATTCGACATTTTAAAAGTGGTAGAAGACACTGAGTGACGCAATATCTCTACGCAATAGAGAGAGGAGAATAAATTAATCACAGTTAATTTATTATCAAAAGCTGATTGTCGAATTAATGTTTTTACATCAATTCTGTGTACACAGGCCGTAGTTCGCATGGCCAGCTACTTCCATACTATATAAGTCCGTCTCGATAACACCAATGTTATCAGCATAGTTGCGACAGTTTGAGATACTCAGTACCTAAGGCCGTCTTCACTGAGATTGGTGAATGGCCTTTTTGAGCCTATCATCAATAACTTAATATACATAGGTACCTAGATTTAATACATTGTTGTCGAAACCCATAATAATCTGAACTAGTTTCGATTTAGCAAAACTAATTTGAAGCGAGACTAACCTTCCTGTAAGAATTGACGATAAACTTGTTTCCTGATCACATTAATAGTTGTGTAAGTGATTAGAAAAAATTTACAGTTTTGGATAGGTCAACGTGTCGCCTGCACCACAAACTCATTCGTTGAAACAAATTATTAATTTGTAACGTTGACATCTAACCTGACCCCCATTGTAAAACACGTATAAAATAATGGTATAATTACATCATACAGACGCGGCCCATCATTAGAGGGTAGGTGAGTCCACATAGGGGTGGCAGATGCGGCCCACAGACCCCCATAGGTGTTACTGGTCATCTTTTATTCAATTACGCGTGGAGTGTTCAATGACAGTTATAGCGTAGTAAACTATACTCACAGCATCAATAGAGTGTTTGAAAACACATAAACGACGGTGTTTTGTTGTTTGAAGACCCGCTACCACAGCTCTGTTATGCCAAGGTTTAACTGTTCTGTGGTTAGGCGACACTGTAAAATGCTAGCAATGAAATCTAAACTATGTATTTGTCTTTATTTTTGACTTGTTAGTTTTTTGTCTTGTTGATTTTTTGCTGGCTTGCAGAGTAAATCATCAACTACTAGAAAAAAATCAACGAGTCTTCTGGGTCTCGGTAGCTTAGCGGTTAGAGCAGTGGACCGGCAATCCAAAGGTCATGGGTACAAATCCCATTCGAGCTTTCCTGAGACTGGTTGATTTTTTGTAAGTAAACATTTTTAAGACTCTAGATATCTAGTAGATGTTAGTACAGTTTTACTTTACAATGAAATAAATACACACAACTACTCATAATGAGCAGGAAACAGGTTGCGTCAATTCTTAGTCCATTTTATTCTCTATTAGACTCTAAGTAATTGCTTCTGTGGTGCAATTACATATCTGTAGATTCCTTTATTATTGAAATTTTGCATTCACAATGCTATGTAGATAACGGATTAAATGTTTACTAGAAAAAAAATCAACCAGTCTCAGGAAGCACGAGTGGGATTCGAACCCACGACCTTTGGATTGCCGGTCCACTGCTCTAACCGCTGAGCTACCGAGACCCCAGAAGACTCGCTAAATTTTTCCTAGTAGTTTGATTACGCTGCAAGCCAGCGGTATTACGTCACTGTGAAGTCTATCCTCACATTCGAAAGAAATACTATTTCAAGTACATAACAATCGATAAAGACATAATTGCTTATAAATATCTTTATTATTGAAATTTTGCATTCACAATGCTATATAGATCGTGGGTTCGAATCCCACTCGAGCTTCCTGAGACTGGTTGATTTTTTTCTAGTAAACATTTTATCCGATATCTGTAGATGTTATTATAGTTTTACTTTACAATTAAATACATACAACTACTCATATGAGCAGGAAACAAGTTGCGTCAATTCTTACACGTAGGTTAGACTGCAAATCATCCGACAGCATGGAGCGGCGATGGACTCACCACCTATCACGCTAAGCACATGTGCAGTTATAATTTGGTGAAACCTGGTCTATGGCAGTGGACTGCTTCTGCGGTTCTCATTGTCTAGTCCTCATTAGAACCACCCCACGTGGGATAATCCGGAAGTTTAGTCCTCCCGCACTGGGGAGGGATCTTTGAAGCATGTATAAAGGCAACCAAGACCCACCTTCGTCGCGTGATGGGAGACACCGTCCTTACGTTTGAGGAACTTGATACGGTGTTTTGTAAGAGTGGTTACCACTCTCTCCCGTTTACCCGTGGATTAGCGTACCGTTTGTGACAGTCCGGGTTGGGGGGATGTTCGGAACCGAAGGCCGACCGTCTCACACTAACCCTTTGGGGGGGATAATAGTCGTGAACTATGAAACACATATGTATGTATGTGTGTTACTTTGAAACTGTAACTATTTAGATACACGTATAGACTTACGCGTTGGCCACCTGTCCGCATTAATATTTATGAGAAGATGATTAATCGAAGGGTTGGGCAGGCCGCCCTCGCGTGGCATCCTGCGGCTAGCATGCTACATTGATTTTTTTAGGACTAGGCCCCCCGGTAATGAAAGACTGTTTGCCGTCTTCATGTGCCTGTTTTGACGACCTCCGCGGTCGAGTGGCGTCGCCATCTCTGAGAGCCCGGGTTAGATTCCCAGTCGGGTCAATTTAGAAATAACTGTTTTTCTAAATTGATTTCGGGTTTAGGTGTTTCATTGTAATAAGTATGTTTATCCGTTATCTAACCTATAAAAACAAGTTTCAAAAGAAGATGGTTGGAAAGTTATATGTGCTTCTTAGCTGACTTACTAAGATTTGGGCCGCCCGTCGTAAGGAACCGCCGCAGTTCAGCCTCAGCAGTTCGGGCATTCTTCTCTTCAGACGTCTTGAGCCTTAAGAGGAAACACTACGTGGAAGTAGCATGCAAAATTCTCATACAAAACACAGAAAAACGACGTTTCGTAATACCTTGTCCTCTCCTTCAGAACTGCACCAATTTTTATGTTTTTTTTTAGCATCGGTTAAAGACCTACGTCTGTAAGTTAATTTTTTTGCATTAAGTCACTTATTTAACAACCAGGAGCCTTCAAATTTAGCTAAATCACTCCGGCGGACAGGCGTCTTCAGAAACATTAAGTAGCTGGTTTAAAAAAATCAAACATACAGACATAGGAAATCTCTTTCTTTAACCGATGCTGAAAAAGTAATAAAAATTAGTCTAGTTCTGAAGGAGGAAACAGGGGACTACTACTTTCTGTGTTTTGTATGAGAATATTGCATGCCACTTCCACGTAGTGTTTCCTCTTAGGAGGGTTTACGCATTTCGGTTTCCCATACAAACTTTTAAGACAAAATTTTTAAAAAATAATAAACTAATTTTTAAATAAAACTTTGCATGCTAAAGTAAAATACAATAACTAAATAGTTCGTTGAAAACATTTTTAAAAAACATTTATTTAACTGAGTTATTACGATTTTAAACTTTCTATAGTGGACGTTAAATCGCCATAACTCAGCTAAATAAACGATTTTTAAAAATGCTTTCAACAAACTATTAAGATCCCTTGTTTTCTACTTTAGCATGCAAAGTTTTATTAAAATTAGCTAATTGGTTTTAAAAATTTCTGCTTGAAAGTTTGTATGGGAGACCGAAATGAGTAAACCCTCTTAACCGTCACCTCATTACGGGGGAATGGCGGACCACTAACTCGCCACGGTCATGGTCAGCTTGCATGGTAAGTTATGGCCCAATCTCCCTTTGTCCGTGTGGGAAGGCCCAACAGTAGGACGTTTAAATCTGCCGACGATGAAGCGAGCAAACTGCCATGCCGCCTCCTTCACTCCACACCTGCGACGGATCGAGTCCACGAGGAGAACTTCATATTCATATTGAATTATTTACCAACATGAACAAAACATACAAGATTCTATACACCCTTAATTTTTATTCGTTTAAAAGAAATTAAGGGTGAATTCTACACATTAAACTGAACAACTTTTCCCAGAAAACCTATGTGCAAAAATGACAAAAAAAAATTAGATATCCCATACAAAGCTGGACAGGATCAGCTAACGACAATAGTATGGGAGGTCGAAATTTTTTTGTCATTTTTGCACATAGATTTCTTGGGGAAAGTTGTTCAGTATCATGGCTGGAACTCATCCTTAATTTCATTTAAATGAATAAAAATTAAGGGTGTATAAATCTTTCCACGAAGACCATGACCTCCCCTGACGTCTGGATGTCTTGCATATCCTGATCTTACCAAAAAACGCGAAGACACAGCAAGACAGTTGTCGCCAGCTGCGCAACCCACGCCCTGGGTTACAGCAGAATCTGCTGATATGACGCTGTCTTATAAGAAGGCTGTCTTAGCTGGTTCCAACAGTTGATCGAATCTAAGCAGACGATGATGAATATTGTTTTTATAAACTACAATCACTTTCATCACAACTTATACTATGGTACCAAATCTAATATCATAAAAATCGTCTGTTCCTACATTTGACCGAGTTATGTATTTCGTATTATGAAACATTTTGCATCCAGTGTTTAAAGTAACTAATTAAAAAATTAAGTGTATGAATACTTTTTGACAGTTTATTAAAAAAGTCAGTCAGTTTCTAGCCATGTCGCACGTATGCCAGCGACCTTAGAACATTCATATTTGAATAGTCACATGTTTTGTTACACGTCCCATTGCTTCCGTCGTGGTTACATTCAGAAATAATAAAATTATGTGCTCTGGCGGATGCGAACTAAGGCCTTGACCACGATCACAAGCGACTAGCGACGCGAAAACCGAATTTACAATTCATTGCTTGTTGTACAAAGAAAGTTTTAATCAACATTGGACAAAGGACGCAATGAACAGAACAATCGTGCGCCGCGCTATAAACCAAGGTGGATGCGGTAGAGCGGTAAGGGGATTTGCTCAATGAGATAGCATTAGTGAAATTTCATTATACTAATTAAATTAGAGTTACTACTTAAATGTACAGTCACGAGCAAAAATATGTAAACAATTGTAACTCTTAATACAATGGAATAAGAGTCAAATTGTATACATATTGGTCCTCGTGACTGTACGTACGTATATGACCGTGTCGCGTGGCGGTGAAAGAATACTACCATCCCCTCTCTTCCCTTGGGTGTCGTAAAAGGCGACTAACGGATTAAAGACTGCACATACATATCCTACAGCATAGAGCGGTAATGGGCTCACCACCTGTCACGCTGAGCACATTGTGTAGTCGCTATTTCGTGAAAAGTGGACTATGGCAGAGGACTGCTTTTGCTGTCCACATCCTAGTCTCTGACTAAACCTTCGGGGATAATAGTCGTGAAATTGACTACCCACTCCCGGAATGATTATAATGTATGTAGGTATGTACTTAGATGTAACATGGGTCAAGGAAAAAGATTACAATTAAATTTTATTTTAGAAGATATTTCACTGTGTTCGAGCTGTGTGGTCGCGGCTCATAATTGAGATAAAAATCAACTCATCTCTTGTCTTGGCTGTCGTAAAAGGCGAATAACTTACTGAAGACTGCTCATACATCCAACAGCATAAAACGGCGATGAGCTCACCTCTACCGTGCTGAGCTCAATATCTAGTTGTAATTCGGTGTGCCGTGGAATGTGGAGGTGTTTTTGCCCCTTACGGCTGGTTAAGTCTAAATATCAAAATGTACTTATCAGGGTCTATATTGGATCGCCGAATTTTTTGTTCTCCTAATTGTCAATGGCACACAAACCATACGCCATAACTTTTTTGACGTGACAACGTCTTAAATTAGGTTGCGGCTGGGAGTCACTTATGAAAAAGTGTAACGCTCGGTAACGTTACGATGAGTCACCGAACGAGAGAGAGGCCCGCCGAATGCCTTGCGTCTCTCTCCCACTCAACTATGTTTTAAATATAATTCTTTGTTTAAATAAATGTTTTAAATTGTTACTATTATTTCATCCTTCTTCCTACTATACGAATGAATATTCACATTAAAATTATTTTACCACTCAAAGTCGTTGTCACGTAAAACTTTCGCCCGTATACCGACTTTACAGGCAACCAATTTTTTTGCAAAATTTTACTTTTCCTAAATGTGCTAAGCCTATTTTTACTTCGCCTAAATCTTTATCGCCGAATTTAAACTTCCCAAATGCGACATTAGGAGGAACCATTCATAATCCCTACTATTTACAATTGCTAATTTGTAATTCGCACAACGTTGAAACGCACAAGAGTATAACGCCTAATCATTTTTATATGGCAAAATAACTTTGTAAGTTACTTAATTGTGTACGTGTTACGTGCATGCAAACAAGCATGCACGCAACAAACATGCAGCATGCAAGCACAAGTCTAACCTGGTTAGGTTGCATGCTGTATGTATGCTTGCTTGCATGCAGCATGCAGCATGCTCCGCTGCGCTTCGTGATTGTCTTAAATTTCTAACCTATCACGTGGCCTACAGGAGTTGGGCAGGTAGTATTTCTGTCGTCTAATAAAAAAATAACGTTCAGATAATATAATTTCATTTCATATAATTTCATTTGATATAACAAGTGACTTAATATAATTAACATTTAATATAATTTTAGATTCTATAATTTCATTGGATTAATGTACTTTTGATATAATATACATTTGATATAATAATCTTATCATATGAAACATTATTCGTGTAATAAGCAAGTGGCATGCAAGCAAGCAAGCAGCATGCAAGCAAGCAAGCAGCATTCAAGCAATCAAGCAGCACGCAAACAAGCAAGCAGCATGCAAGCAAGCATGCAGCATTTAAGCAAGAATGCAGCATTCAAGCCAGAATGCAGCATGCAAGCAGGCATGCAGGATGCAGGCAGTCATGCAGCATGCAGGCAGGCATGCAACATGCAAGCAGGCATGTAGCATGCAGGCAGGCATGCAGAATGCAAGCGGGCATGCAGCATTCAGCAAACATGGTTTCTGTCACGGCTCCGGCGCTGCGGGACTCCGGCGGTCCCACGCGAGCTTATCGTCGCAGATGGCTTTCGCTCACCACCGCAGCTTCAGCTTGCTGGCCGGCTCTGCCGGCCAGCCTCAGCCGCGGCGGCGACCGTTAAACCCTCCTGCTCCTCAGCTCGCGGGCCGCCTCGCCCCTCCGCGCCTACGCCTCGGCTTAAATTACACTCTAGCGTAGGGCAGACAAGTCTACGTGGAGTTGGTTTTGCCGCGATTCATTTCTGTCACTGAATTTTTAGCACAACCTCAACGAAAACCCAATGAATTAACTTTTTGAGACAATATTTGAAATCCATTTAGGGTTTAAAGCTATTTTTATTTATAAGAAAAAATTATATCAAATGATGTTATAGAATTTGAGTATTATATCAAATGAATAATATACGTAATGTAGTTTTAGGAAGTGTATTAAGAAAACGTAAAAATTATATCCAATTAACGTTATGTATTGAAATTAGTACATTTGTCATTATATGAAAATGATACGCACCTATTCTGTTGTCTAATAAAAAAAAATTAGGAGGTCTTTATTACTATAATAATAAATTAGGGCTTTCAACACTAAAGCGTAATCTTCGTAATGCCGAAAAAATGTTATGCCGATACATTTAAGTGCATTTAATATTAGGGATTCTGTACGCACCCTGAGCGCGACGTCTCATTCTAGGCGTAAAATTAGGGTTTTCAATTTTTAGGGAAAACTATAATAGTGCGAAAACAACTGTTAGGTTAGATAATTATTGTGCGTTAAAAGTTGAAGCCAACATAGTTCGGCCAATATGAAATTAGAACCAAACATTTTTGGCTATCCGAAGGGCACCCTTTGACTTATCAACTTCATATTGTAATAATCTCAATTTTTTTTTTCCCAAAATGACTGATTTTATTAAAGTACTTATTTGTTAGTAAATGTTTGAAATAAAACTGTGAAACTAGCGGACAGTCACAAACAAAATTTTATATATTCTCTCGAGCGTCGCCCGCCAGACACAATTGAATTTTAATTGTCTTTGGCGATGGTCGGCAGGTCGAACAGTCTCAATTCTGTTAACACCTCCACATAGAAGAACTAGTTTTGATAATATTCGAAAAATTGTATTGATGTTCGTTGCAGATCAATGATGGTTTTCCTTTTTGATTTTGTATGAATTTCAGCGTATTTTTATTATCCATCATTGAAAAACAACGCAGTATAAGTATTAATATCATCATCATCATCATCATCAGCCTATACTCGTCCACTGCTGGACATAGGCCTCTTCAAGAACACGCCAATGAGCACGACCCGCGGCCACTCTCATCCAGCTCTTGCCAGCCACCTTGCGAAGATCGTCGCTCCACCTTGTCTGAGGGCGTCCTACGCTACGCTTGCCGATACGCGGTCTCCACTCCAGAACTTGTCTACCCCAACGGTCATCGGTTCTGCGACTGATATGGCCGGCCCACTGCCACTTCAGCTTGCCGGTGGGCTATGTCGATTACCTTGGTTCTCTGCCGGATCACCTCGTTTCGAATCCGATCCCTCAGAGAAACACCGAGCATAGCCCTTGTGGTGAAACCACTTACCTTTTCCACTTCCTAGGTATTATTTCATGTAATCATCTCATATTTTAACTTCATCTTATATATTTGCTTTTATTTTTCCTCGCTTCTGCAACGATACATAATGTTTTAGTAACTACACACTACACTACACACATCGCAATTACTTTATCTAAACACATTTACTTGCGTGATCTAAATCACGAAACTTCGGACACTATTTTTCGACACTTTTACGTACCCCACAAGTTTCGGATCACTTCGATAATCTTATTATGCGTTTTTCCTTGTAATATTTAAATGTATCTCACTTTAATTGTTTTCTATTTACTAAATATTGTATTTTGGTTACGTTTTGAAGTATCTGACAACTTATTTTTGCTTCGTTGCTATGCAACTTATCAACATAATCCAATCAAAACTTTTTGACTTTCTTATTTATACATTTGGCCATCTAGATTTCTCGTTTTAAAAATATTATTTTGAAAATTATGCAGAACTCAGAAACCGAGGTTTCTTTATAAAGTTCAGCCGACGACTAATCATTACATCTCTAGCTTTGGATTCAAAAGGTTTACTCTACTGAGACGATCACCAGCTTCCGAATTGGAAGGTCAAGACTCCTTACTTGCCTCTTCCAAATTGGAATGACTAGTCTTCAAGTACAAACACCAGCTTCCGAATTGGAAGACTACGGCCTCCAGACATCGCGCGCGCCTACGCCTGCCTGTGCCTGTCTCGCCTGTCAACCTGCACCTTCGCCTGCCTGCCTGCACCTTCGCCAGCCTGTGCCTGCTGGCGCCTGCTGCCTGCGCCTGCCTGCGCCTACCTGCGCCTGCCTGCGCCTACCGGCGTCTGCCTGTCGGCACCTGCCTGTCGGCGCCTGCTTGCCTTCGCTTGCCTTCGCCTACCGGCGCCTGCTCGCCTTCGCCTACCGGCGCCTGCCTACCGGCGCCTGCCTACCGGCGCCTGCCTACCGGCGCCTGCCTACCGGCGCCTGCCTACCGGCGCCTGCCTACCGGCGCCTGCCTACCGGCGCCTGCCTACCGGCGCCTCCCTGTCTTCACTTGCCTGCGCCCTTCGACGTCTGCCAAGTTCAGCGCTTGCCTCCACACCTTCGCCTGCCTCCACGTCAGCTGCATCTACCCCTTCACTTTTTATATTATCATCCTACATTTTAATCATCATCACCTCCATACTCACCATCCTCACTCACCTTTTTATTTTAACTTTGTTTGTAATTTTATTTTGACTTATAAATATTTGTAAATTTCTTATCATCTTTTCTTTTTTTTAAATGTCGCTTCACGACATTTTGGCGCCCAACTAGCTTTTAGATTCTAATCTCTTCTTTCTTTTTACCAACTCCCTAGAGATTTTCTTTTTTGTGTTTGCTTTCTTTTTCTTCACCATCTATGCATTTTTTTCTCTCTAAATTCTAAAACAACACTTTGTCTAGTGATTCTACAGTACTTTACACATTCACCTACTTAAACTCTTTTCATTTAATATTTTTATTTTCAGTTTTACTAAAGCTGAAAATATTTCTCCTCTTCAACATCCCGCAGCAGCCGTTCCAGAACCTGCTCTTACGACTCCTGCTGCCCTTCCTCTCCAACCTTACTGTCAGGTACCTCCTCAAACTATTCCAAACCTTCATCTTTTCAAATCTTTAAAAAAAATTTAACTCTTACCTGTATATTTTTTTTTAAATCTTTATATTTTTTTTCTATATCTCTAACTTTTTATATCTTTATAATCTTTAACTTATCTTTGTGTACTTTTTTTTGGAGACCCTATTTGTTCGACTGGCAGATGGCACTTTACATTCCGCTCAATCTTAACTTCTTCATCATCTTCCAAATTTAATATGGTATATATGTTTTAATCACATTCACATTTTCATTCCATTAACTCATTAACGTTTTTGTTTCTTTATTTTTTTTTTTTTTTTACTTAGTCTGTGCTCTTAAGCACACTTTAACGTTCTATAACGTTACTCAAGATCTATCTATTGATCTTCTCTATAACTTTAGTACCTAACTACTTTAGTTATCAAGCTTTGAACCCTACCGTTCTTAGCTACTTTATTGCTTCGAGCCCTACCGCTCGTAGCTACTTAAAATATTATGCTTTGAGCCCTACCGCTCTCAGCATATCTTAATTTACTTCATTTTTATTTTCATTTCTTTATTTCTTTATTTTTCCTTTTTTTTGTTAGGAGCGGCTGACTACTCCCTAAAAAAGCCTTAGGTCTAACTTTCCACTTATGGAGCGGTCGACAACTCTTTAAATAAGCCCTAATCGTCATTTTAAAACACCCTTCTAGAGTGGTAGTCATTGAATGTGAACTCCACCCTTATTGAATGCAGATGATAGTATGTAAGAGAACGTATGTCTGTTTGTTAGGCGATGTATGTCTGTGTGAAGTTGTGTTTTTCGGTTTCTTTAGAAATATGCTTTAAAAATTTTCTCTGAGTCAAAAATTTTCTGGGGTCGTGGGGGAAATGTGGTGAAACCACTTACCTTTTCCACTTCCTAGGTATTATTTCATGTAATCATCTCATATTATAACTTCATCTTATATATTTGCTTTTATTTTTCCTCGCTTCTGCAACGATACATAATGTTTTAGTAACTACACACTACACTACACACATCGCAATTACTTTATCTAAACACATTTACTTGCGTGATCTAAATCACGAAACTTCGGACACTATTTTTCGACACTTTTACGTACCCCACAAGTTTCGGATCACTTCGATAATCTTATTATGCGTTTTTCCTTGTAATATTTAAATGTATCTCACTTTAATTGTTTTCTATTTACTAAATATTGTATTTTGGTTACGTTTTGAAGTATCTGACAACTTATTTTTGCTTCGTTGCTATGCAACTTATCAACATAATCCAATCAAAACTTTTTGACTTTCTTATTTATACATTTGGCCATCTAGATTTCTCGTTTTAAAAATATTATTTTGAAAATTATGCAGAACTCAGAAACCGAGGTTTCTTTATAAAGTTCAGCCGACGACTAATCATTACATCTCTAGCTTTGGATTCAAAAGGTTTACTCTACTGAGACGATCACCAGCTTCCGAATTGGAAGGTCAAGACTCCTTACTTGCCTCTTCCAAATTGGAATGACTAGTCTTCAAGTACAAACACCAGCTTCCGAATTGGAAGACTACGGCCTCCAGACATCGCGCGCGCCTACGCCTGCCTGTGCCTGTCTCGCCTGTCAACCTGCACCTTCGCCTGCCTGCCTGCACCTTCGCCAGCCTGTGCCTGCTGGCGCCTGCTGCCTGCGCCTGCCTGCGCCTACCTGCGCCTGCCTGCGCCTACCGGCGTCTGCCTGTCGGCACCTGCCTGTCGGCGCCTGCTTGCCTTCGCTTGCCTTCGCCTACCGGCGCCTGCTCGCCTTCGCCTACCGGCGCCTGCCTACCGGCGCCTGCCTACCGGCGCCTGCCTACCGGCGCCTGCCTACCGGCGCCTGCCTACCGGCGCCTGCCTACCGGCGCCTCCCTGTCTTCACTTGCCTGCGCCCTTCGACGTCTGCCAAGTTCAGCGCTTGCCTCCACACCTTCGCCTGCCTCCACGTCAGCTGCATCTACCCCTTCACTTTTTATATTATCATCCTACATTTTAATCATCATCACCTCCATACTCACCATCCTCACTCACCTTTTTATTTTAACTTTGTTTGTAATTTTATTTTTACTTATAAATATTTGTAAATTTCTTATCATCTTTTCTTTTTTTTTAAATGTCGCTTCACGACACCCTTTCCATAGCTCGCTGAGCGACTTTAAACTTGTGAACCAGCCCTACCGTCAGTGTCCACGTTTCGGCTCCGTATGTCATGACGGGTAGGACGCACTGATTGAAGACTTTCGTCTTTAGACATTGCGGAATTGGCGACGTAAAGACCCGACGTAGTTTTCCATATTCCATTATAAGTATTAATATACGCCACGAAAATTCCTTTTATACTCAAACAATAAAATAATCATAATCCTCATTGCCTACGACGAACCCGTCGGGGATAATATTCGTGAGAGAGTGTATGTTAAGTATCCCCTCACCTGCCAGGCACTATTTTGACATTGACTGATACTGCTAGCTCAAAATGGCCGCCAAAAAATTTTGCGACGGGCGCTGCATACTATGAATTGAGCCGTTTTTTGTTAAATATGATGTAAAAACTATATATTTTTGTATTACTTATAAAATAATCTACCCGATGTTATACATTTCGTAAAAGCCACAAGAATCTTAAAAGCCACAAGAATATAAGTCTCAAAATCACCACCCTTTGAATATTTGTATACAGTTCTAAAACTATCGATTCGTTCACTAAATTGTATTTCTGGCATGATAAATTGATAAAACATGAAGTTTCTGTCATCAAACCTCTTCAAGAGTAGTCCCAAAGATATTTTTTACAAGAAAAGCAAACACTCAGTCAAAAACACTGACTTTGCTGTTGTCAAACAAGGCTCTTTGAATGAACAAATTGAAGTGCTCGAGGCGAAATCAGCTGTCTTTTTTCATCTTCTAACCGTTAGCAGTGAGATGAAAGAGATAGATATAATTTTAAACGTACGTTTCAAGGGCTACCAATTGCCCGCTACGGGCGCGTGGCAATTGGTACCCAATTTTTATGTCGGTAGCAGGTAAGTTGGCAGGTGAAAGGGTATTAATCACAGGAAACACCCAGAAGTATTATAGTAGTAGAAGTCTTAGATTAAAACAAAATGTTTTAATCTAAGAGTAGAAGTAAGTATATTATTTTTCCGGTGAAAGTACCTACACATTTTGCTGTAGTATTATTAAAATACTACAGCTAAAGAGTCGTATCGCGTAGCGGCTCATTGAAAGGATACTACCACCCCCTCTCTTCCCTTGGGTGTCGTAAAAGGCGACTAACGGATTAACGGACTAAAGACTGCACATACATCCAACAGCATAGAGCGGCGATTGGCTTACCACCTGTCACGTTGAGCACATGTGCATGCAGTCCGCTATTTGGTGAAAAGTGCTTTTGCTGTTCTCATTACCTAGTCTCTGTCTAACCCTTCGGGGATAATGGTCGTCATTGTGTGCATGTATGTATGTTTTATTAAAATACGCTCTATTGAAACGAAACGAAACATTATGTGATCGAAACAAATTTGTTTCAAATGAAACTTAAATTATCAACCAATTTGTTACAGGGGTAAAAGCAACACGCATGTACCCATTACCCCACAATAAGTAATATTATTGCCAAAGTCAAAAATAATTTCGCAATAACCACTCCCAGATCTGCGTGCGAGATTGTGATATGTTTGCTACAACACCCAGCGAGCCAATAGGGTTGTCAACGTCAATATTTTAACAGATATTGACGTTATCATATTAATAATAAGGACTTTAAGTTTCTTTTTGCAACAACATTGCGTTGTATCAGTTTTAAATTGTTTCTACCCTCTAGCACCAATTTTCCAAGTTAGCTTTTGGAACTTATTCTATTGATCAGATATACATGTCGGATAAGCGT